>OU779861.1:35000-10035000 GCA_916999025.1 Orgyia antiqua
CCTAACCTAACCTAACCTAACCTAACCTAACCTAACCTAACCTAACCTAACCTAACCTAACCTAACCTAACCTAACCTAACCTAACCTAACCTAACCTAACCTAACCTAACCTAACCTAACCTAACCTAACCTAACCTAACCTAACCTAACCTAACCTAACCTAACCTAACCTAACCTAACCTAACCTAACCTAACCTAACCTAACCTAACCTAACCTAACCTAACCTAACCTAACCTAACCTAACCTAACCTAACCTAACCTAACCTAACCTAACCTAACCTAACCTAACCTAACCTAACCTAACCTAACCTAACCTAACCTAACCTAACCTAACCTAACCTAACCTAACCTAACCTAACCTAACCTAACCTAACCTAACCTAACCAAGCGGTTTCTTATATAGTGTTTGACGGGTCCCGGAGCGTGTATCCACGCTGCTAGAACCCAAATTGGAGCTTACGGAATTCCTGTGGCTGCAGGCGACGTCATAGTGCGCGGGTCGTTAAGGCCTACCGGAGGAATCGATTCCCGGAGCTCTGCGACGACTGGGTGCGAAGATATCGACGTTTGAATTTCACAACCCGAAAACCCGGTATAAAACCCGCGGGTGTGAAAAAGCGATATCTCCGCTCCTATAGTAGCTAGGGCTCTGGGATTTTCTCTGGTGGTATTGGCGAGTCGCGTGCGGCTCACTGGGGCCGCAGTCGTTCTTCTAAGTCTTCCTTCTTAATTCTTTACAATCTTCTTTTTTCTTCTTTTTCTTCCTTTCTTCTTTTTTGATATTTTTTGTTGGAGCTCGTGTCGGGAACGTCCTAGAGACCTTTCTGCATTGTAGATTCACCTGCTCCTATCCGGGTACCTGAAACAAAAATAAAAAATTAATAACACATAAATAAAAATTTTTTGACGGGACATAGGTACTGCTGCGCAGCACCTAATTTAGGCTATATATACACTTTTATTTACATATTTACACATTTACACTTTACAAATTTTACAATCAGTAAAAATTTGATTTTGATTCGATTGTGCCGCGACTCCCCATTATATAAAATTTAAAAATGAGTAGTCCAGCGTCCAAAACTATCTACCCCGCTCTTAAGAGAACCTCTCTAAGAGGGGAGGCTAGGCACGAATCATGGCACGACGAAATCCTGCAAGTAAGCAAACACGCCAAGGAGACTCTTAACGAGGCCAGGAACCTAAAAACCGACCTCAAAGTAAAGGTTCTCACGGACATTGACAAGATGACCAGCATCGTGCGAGATATGGAGCGACACTTCCTGTCGCTTAGAAACGCGGACAGAGCCGTGAGACCCTCTACCTCAGTACCGCCAGCAACATTACCAGCGCTAACACCTGTCGCAGGTACGGATTTCCGTGCATTGCTCACAGAATTCCAGGACAAAATAACGTGCAAGATAGACGAGGCGACACACTCTGTGAAGCAACACATCTGCACGAACTTCGCAGTATCAAATACAATGCACAAGCAGTGTGTCGAAGGTACCGAGGCCGAAATCAAAGAAGTGCTTAACACTACGAGTGCCTTGACGATAGAGAAACTCGACGAACATGAAAAGAATGCCCTAACACGACACAAAAAGGAAATTGGCTCGATTGTGGATGTCACGGACAAGGTCTGTGCGCTGACCAAGTTCACTGAGCAGGTGGAAGCTAATACGCTGGATTTTCTAGTGACAATGAAAAATTGTAACGATGAGATGAGAATTGAGTCAAGAACGGCGAATGAGAAAACACTGGAGGTTGGTGAACATATTCGGGAAGACCTGAAAGCAATGGCACAAGAAACTCGACGACCATTGGTACCAGACCCCCCAACCTATTCCAGCGTACTAGTAGCCCCTAAAACACCCTGGGCTCAAAAACCGTCTCACTCAATTGTCATCTCATCGAAAGAGGAAATGGACACTGCAGGAGAATTGGTGGACAAGGTGAAGGACGTATTGGACGCAAGAAAAAAGGGATTACAGATTGACAAGTTGAGGAAGGTCCGTGACGGGAAGGTTATTCTCAGCTGTGCCACGAAACTCGAACTCGAGAGAGTCGAGGCACAGTTGAGCAATAGCAAGGAGTTGACCTTCGAGGAGGCTAAAAATAAGAGTCCGCTGGTAGTTCTTAAAAATCTACTGGCATATAATACTAACGACCAAATTAAATTCGCTTTGCTGAACCAAAATCAATCTCTCCTGGGAGACCTGGCGACCGACGTGGCCGAGGCCGAGGTGAGATACCGGAGGAGGGCGAGAAACCAAAACGAGTGTCACGCCGTCCTTCGGGTCTCACCTACACTCTGGCAGAGGCTGACGTCGGCTGGCAGAGTCTATATAGATCTGCAAAGAGTTAGAGTGGAAGACCAAACGCCTCTGGTGCAGTGCACGAGGTGTCTGGCCTACGGACACGGCAGGAAGCTCTGCACTGAGACTGCGGACCTCTGCAATCACTGCGGGGGCCCGCATCTCAGGGCGGAGTGCACGCTGTTGCCCGGGGGCCAGCCGCCCACGTGCAAGAACTGCACGAGGGCGAAATTGCTGGAAACTGCGCACACGGTGTACGATGATGAATGTCCTATCCGGAGGAAGTGGGATGCTCTGGCGCGCACTGCAGTCGCGTATTGCTGATGCGGGGCGGGACACCCCATTCACCCTGGCTGGTAAAAATGCCAATGTTACTAAATTCCGAATGTTCCTGCAAAATAATAAAACAGATCAATTAATAAAAATAAAATCAGAAAAACACTATTTACAAACACAAACATTAACACAAAACAACAAAATTCTAACAATCAAACAAGCAATCACAACACTAAATTCAGATGTTTTTAAAAGGGAAACAGCAACAATTTGGTCGAAATTTCGTAAGAAAATTAGCCAAATAAAAAACCGCGCATTTTTCTCTCTACATGAAGTCGACAATAACTTACCTGCTAACATATAATGTTATAAATTAGTTAAGATGGTAATGATAAGGTTATAATATTATTATGATGATAATATTATCTCTCTAAAACTAATGTTACTACTAATTAATAAGATACACATATATAGAAAACTGTAATAGAAAAAGATAAGATAATAAAATATGTAATAAGGAAACATAGGATAAGATAGTAAGATTGTTAAATAGTGTATAATTGTAGTTGATGTTAAATATAAGAACCTGTAATAATATATAAAATATAACCTAACAAAATTGCTGTACTAAACAATAAAATTAAAATAGTCACCGTGTTATAACAATAAGAGTTCAATAAGAACTAACCACTAAAACTGTTAAATAGAAAATAAGAAATATAAATTTAAATAAATATGTTAATTGAGAACCACCTCAGCAAAAGATGTAATAAAAATAAGAATAAAAATAAGGAAATGAATTCCACCAAATGTAGTTAGAAATAGAATAAGCCGAAATGTAAGAAATGTACACGATATAAGCAAATTGTTAACTTTAAGTCATGTTAAAATAATAATAAGATGTTAATTAGAATTAAATAAAAATAAGTTCACCAAATGTAAATGTAAACCAGTAAACAAAACTGTAAAACTAGCTAATAAGATTTTTGTTGACGATTAAAGTCCCTCGGCGTGTAATCTTTATTACCCTTCAAAGGTCCCTGATTACGTTAGGGGAGAATTCGCGGGCCGGGCCTTGGCGCCCGGACAAAAAAAAAAAAAAAAAAAAAAAAAAAAAAAACCTAACCTAACCTAACCTAACCTAACCTAACCTAACCTAACCTAACCTAACCTAACCTAACCTAACCTAACCTAACCTAACCTAACCTAACCTAACCTAACCTAACCTAACCTAACCTAACCTAACCTAACCTAACCTAACCTAACCTAACCTAACCTAACCTAACCTAACCTAACCTAACCTAACCTAACCTAACCTAACCTAACCTAACCTAACCTAACCTAACCTAACCTAACCTAACCTAACCTAACCTAACCTAACCTAACCTAACCTAACCTAACCTAACCTAACCTAACCTAACCTAACCTAACCTAACCTAACCTAACCTAACCTAACCTAACCTAACCTAACCTAACCTAACCTAACCTAACCTAACCTAACCTAACCTAACCTAACCTAACCTAACCTAACCTAACCTAACCTAACCTAACCTAACCTAACCTAACCTAACCTAACCTAACCTAACCTAACCTAACCTAACCTAACCTAACCTAACCTAACCTAACCTAACCTAACCTAACCTAACCTAACCTAACCTAACCTAACCTAACCTAACCTAACCTAACCTAACCTAACCTAACCTAACCTAACCTAACCTAACCTAACCTAACCTAACCTAACCTAACCTAACCTAACCTAACCTAACCTAACCTAACCTAACCTAACCTAACCTAACCTAACCTAACCTAACCTAACCTAACCTAACCTAACCTAACCTAACCTAACCTAACCTAACCTAACCTAACCTAACCTAACCTAACCTAACCTAACCTAACCTAACCTAACCTAACCTAACCTAACCTAACCTAACCTAACCTGCAGAGCCGGACTGCCGCCTCCGCCTCCGCAAACGTCGGGATGACCCGCGAGGAGGTGGCTTTTTTCATTGATGCCAGGATGGCTGGCATCAGTGACCGCCTCCTCCCGGAGCAGCGCGCCCGCCCTTCCCTGGCGGCGGACGCTCGTCGAGCGCGGGTGAGCGTCGAAACCGCTCCCGCACGCGCTCCGAGCGCCCGTCTCGACGCGGACTTTCCGGCCCTCCCGACTCCGAGGCCGGTGCAGTCGCTCCCCTCCGCCCCCGCTGCGACTCAAGCCGCGGGAAAGAAGAGGGGGGCGAAGAAGAGCATGGCGGCCCGGGAAGCACAGGCCGCCAGGAACGTCGCTCCGCCGGCTCCGTCCCAACCCGCGGTGACCACCACCGTCCAGCCGACGCCGCCTCCCCAAACCCAACAGGGGGAGGCATGGAACGTCGTGGCGCGCAAGCCAAAGGCGCCACGACCGGCGAAGTCTGCTGCGCCTGCTGCTCCGGCGCAGCAGCAGAAGAAGAAGGGGAAGCGCGCCCGAAAGCTGCGCGCCCCCAAAACTGCCGCGGTGGTGGTCACACTGCCGCCGGACACCTCGCGGACCTACGCGGAGGTGATGGCCAAGGCCGAGAGCGCCATCCAGCTCTCCGCCTTGGGCATCGATGGCGTAAAGTTCCGCACGGCCCGTACCGGGGGCCGTGTGATGGAGGTCTCCGGTGCGGAGAGGACTAAAAAGGCCGATGAGCTCGCGGCAAAAATGCGCGAGGTCATCGGCGACGTCGCTCGGGTGTCCAGACCGGAGCAGTGCGCTGAAATGCGCATTACCGGTCTGGGCGACGCGGTCACTACCGAGTCAGTGGCCGCGGCCGTCGCCAATGCGGGGGGCTGCCGCCCCGATCTTGTAAAGGTGGGCAATATAACCCGCCCACCTGGCCGCCCAGGGACCGTCTGGGTGAAGTGCCCTGTCCCGGCGGCCAAAAAGATCACCGATGGTGGTAGACTCACCATCGGGTGGTCGACGGCCCGGGCCGCGCTCCTCGACGCGCGGCCGCAGCGGTGTTTCCGCTGCCTCGTACCGGGCCACGTTGGCGTGCAGTGCACCTGCAAGATCGACCGCAGTGCACTGTGCTTCCGGTGCGGGCAGCCGGGCCATAAGGCGGCAGCCTGTACGGCGGTAGAGCCCTCCTGCGCGATCTGCGCGTCGGAGGGCGTCGACTCTGGCCATCGTCTGGGCCATAAAAAGTGCCCAGCGCTGGCCAAAAAGCCGGCCCGAGCGGCGAAAACGACGGGCGGGGGCAAATCCAACCCCCCCGCCGCGTCTTCGGCAGCACCTCAGCCTGGTGCTGCCCCGGAGGCCATGGACACCGCCGCCAATTAAATGGCCAATAGGGTGTCACTACTGCAGGCGAATGTTAATCACTGCGCAGCGGCCCAGGATCTTCTTCTCCAGACCGCTGCGCAGTGGCAAATAAACGTAGCCATAGTCGCCGAACCGTACCGCGTCCTAGCCCGTGACGACTGGGTGGGCGATCGCGACGGTTCGGTGGCTATCGTCGCCTGGCGACGCCGTGCTGCCCCCCGACCCTTTCAGAGGGTGCTGAGGGGCCACGGGTGCGTGCTCGCGTCGCTGGGCGACGTTGCAGTAGTCGGCGTGTACTTCTCGCCCAATAGGACTCTCGCCGAGTTCGAGCGTTTCCTCGTCGAGCTCGGCGACCTAATGGCGGAGGTGCACCCCACCCCTGTGGTGGTCGCCGGAGACTTTAACGCCAAATCTCGGTTGTGGGGATCTCCGGCGACCGACGCTAGGGGTGACACCCTTGAAGAATGGGCGGTGTCCCATGGCCTCGTCATTTTAAATACGGGGACGGTCCTGACGTGCGTCCGGCACACGGGCGGGTCCATAGTGGACCTGTCGTTTGCGAGCCCCGCCCTCGCCCGCCGTACGAGGCGGTGGAGGGTGGAGGAGGGGGTGGAGACTTTGTCGGACCATCGTTACATACGGTTCGACCTGGTCCCATCCCCCGCGGACGCCCCAGCCGTCGAGTTCGACCGTCCCCTGCCGGGAGAGGGTCCTCGGTGGAGGCTGAACACCCTGGACCCAGAGCTGGCCACCGAGGCGGCCATAGTGGAGCGGTGGATTGCGGGTCCCAATGGGACCCGCGTCGTGAATGAGGAGAGCGGCCTGGACGTGGACGCGAGATGTGAGCGGCTGTCAGGAGCGCTCTCTCGCGTCTGCGACGCGGCGATGATCCGGGCGGGTGCGACCCCTCCGCGCAAGCAGGTGTACTGGTGGAGGCCCCATCTTCAGGGCCTCCGCGCCGAGTGCCAAATGGCTCGGCGCCGGTACACCCGCAGTCGCAGGAGGGCCAACAGAGACCTCGCCCAAGAGGAGGTACTGCTCGCCGCGTACCGGGCCGCGAGAAACGCGTTCACCGCTGCCATCAAGGCCGCCAAAGCCGAGGCTTGGCAGGAGTGGCTCGAGGAGGTGGAGAGAGATCCGTGGGGGCGCCCGTATAAGACGGTGATGGAGAAACTCCGTCCAGCGGCGCCCCCCCTGACGAGAACCCTCGAGCCACTCTTCGTGGAGCAGGTGGTCAGCTCGCTCTTCCCGGCGAGAGGAGAGTGGTCGCCGCCGAGGATGGCGGCGGCGCCACGAATCGAGGGACCGGCTGCGGGCGAGGAAGTGCCGCCCGTGTCCGAGGCCGAGTTAGGGGTTGCGGTCCTCAAACTCAGAGAGAGGAGCCGCGCCCCGGGCCCGGACGGCGTCCCTGGGCGGGTCCTCGCCCACGTGATGCCGGTCCTCGAAGGTGAGGTTTTGTCCCTCATGTCGGAGTGCATGGCGTCCGGCAGAGTCCCGCGGCGGTGGAAGTCCGGGAAGCTCGTGCTGCTTCAGAAGCACGGGCGACCCCCCGACTGTCCTTCGGCCTACCGTCCGATCGTCCTTCTTGACGAGGCGTGCAAGACCTTCGAAAGGGTCGTCGCAGCACGCCTCGTCCGACATCTGGAGACGGTGGGCCCGGATCTGAGTGATCTACAGTTCGGGTTCCGCCGCGCGCGGTCGACGATCGACGCCGTGTCCCGACTGAGGGACCGAGTGGAAAGTGCCGTTTCGCAGGGGGGGGTGTTGTTGGCAGTGTCTCTCGACATTGCTAACGCTTTCAACACCCTCCCCTGGGCGACAATTGAGGAGGCCCTGAGGTACCACAAAGTTCCGTGGTACCTCAGGAGGGTCCTGGCGGACTACTGTACGGACCGGGCCATTTTCTACCCGGCCCGGGATCGTGTAGTCCGCCGGGACATGTCGTGCGGTGTTCCACAGGGGTCGGTGCTGGGCCCACTCCTGTGGAACATTGGATTTGACTGGGTCCTGCGCGGTACCAATCTTCGGGGAGTCGGCGTCATATGCTACGCCGACGATACCCTGGTTACCGCGCGGGGCCCAAATTTCAGAGATGCCGGTGTCCTCGCCACGGCGGGCACCGCGCAGATTGTGAGCCGCATCAGGGCCCTCGGGCTAGAAGTGGCCCTCGAGAAGTCCGAGGCCCTATTCTTCCATGGGCCTCGGGCAAGGCCCCCCCGGGACTACAGCATTGTAGTGGGAGGGGCCTCCATCGCCGTCGGCTCCAGGTTGAAATACTTGGGGCTGACGCTGGACAGTCGGTGGAGGTTCGGCGAGCACTTCCGGGCGCTAGCGCCGAAGCTGGTGGCGTGCGCCGGAATGCTCGCCCGGTTGCTCCCGAATTGCGGGGGGGCCGGTAGTGTCGGCCGCCGCCTCTACGACACGGTGGTGCGCTCGAAGGCGCTCTACGGAGCGCCCATCTGGGCGGCTGCGGCTCTCAGCGCCGAGAACTCCACGCTGCTGCGTCGCGCGCAGCGTGTGATGGCGCAGAGGGCCGCACGAGCGTACCACACCGTGTCGCTGGAGGCGGCATGTGTGATTTCCGGGAGCCTCCCCTGGGACCTCGAGGCTGGGGTCCTGGCGGGGGTTCACCGAAGGAGGGCCCTGATGCGGCAAGACGGAGTTGAGCCCGCCCCCGACGAGGTCGCTCGCTGGAGAGGCGAATTCCGCGACGACCTCTTCGGGAGGTGGGCCACTAAATTAGAAACAAGTAGGGTGAGCGCACGGCTTCTCATGGCCGTGCGCCCAGTATTGCGTCAGTGGGTCGAGGCGCCGCACAGGGTGCCGACCTACCATTTGACCCAGCTCCTCACAGGTCACGGCTGCTTTGCCAAGTACCTGTGGGAGCTGGTGGGAGTAGAGTCGGCGCCCGACTGCAAGAGCTGTGCGTCCGGAGCCGTGGACACGGCCGAGCATACGCTGGCCGTGTGCACGGCCTGGTCCGCTCAGCGCGTCAGGCTCACTGACGCAATAGGCGTGAATTTGTCGCTGCCGGCCGTCATCGCCTCGATGGCCGGCAGCAGAGAGTGTTGGGCCGCCGTCGCCTCGTTTGCGTCCGAGGTGATGGCGGCCAAGAGAGAGGCCCTGCGGGAGCGCGAACGCGCGGGCCAAACATTGCCCCCCCGCAGGGCCGCGGGTAGGGGTCGTCGGCGTGCAATAGCCGGCGGCCCCGGCCCGCGAGGAGGCCACGCGCGACGGGTCAGGGGACCTGTCGCGCCCAATGTGGCGGACGACCCCTCGCCTAGTGTTCGGGCGAGGGGTGACCGTCCGACGGGGGGGCACGCTGCCCACCCCGTCGCAGTGAGCCCCCATCGCTAGGGGGCCCCCCGTGTCGGGTCGTGGTCATACCTGAGTGACTACCACGGCCCGGCAACGGGCGAGGAGGACACCGTAGGTTTAGTTGGTAGGCTGGGTCGAGAGAAATTTTACTCCCCGGGAGTCCAACACGACGTCCTTCGGCTGCCCCTGCAGTCGGGGGGTAAGTGCGTAAAAAGCATTCCTACGAAAAAAAAAAAAAAAAAAAAAAAAAAAAAAACCTAACCTAACCTAACCTAACCTAACCTAACCTAACCTAACCTAACCTAACCTAACCTAACCTAACCTAACCTAACCTAACCTAACCTAACCTAACCTAACCTAACCTAACCTAACCTAACCTAACCTAACCTAACCTAACCTAACCTAACCTAACCTAACCTAACCTAACCTAACCTAACCTAACCTAACCTAACCTAACCTAACCTAACCTAACCTAACCTAACCTAACCTAACCTAACCTAACCTAACCTATCCTAACCTAACCTAACCTAACCTAACCTAACCTAACCTAACCTAACCTAACCTAACCTAACCTAACCTAACCTAACCTAACCTAACCTAACCTAACCTAACCTAACCTAACCTAACCTAACCTAACCTAACCTAACCTAACCTAACCTAACCTAACCTAACCTAACCTAACCTAACCTAACCTAACCTAACCTAACCTAACCTAACCTAACCTAACCTAACCTAACCTAACCTAACCTAACCTAACCTAACCTAACCTAACCTAACCTAACCTAACCTAACCTAACCTAACCTAACCTAACCTAACCTAACCTAACCTAACCTAACCTAACCTAACCTAACCTAACCTAACCTAACCTAACCTAACCTAACCTAACCTAACCTAACCAAACCTAACCTAACCTAACCTAACCTAACCTAACCTAACCTAACCTAACCTAACCTAACCTAACCTAACCTAACCTAACCTAACCTAACCTAACCTAACCTAACCTAACCTAACCTAACCTAACCTAACCTAACCTAACCTAACCTAACCTAACCTAACCTAACCTAACCTAACCTAACCTAACCTAACCTAACCTAACCTAACCTAACCTAACCTAACCTAACCTAACCTAACCTAACCTAACCTAACCTAACCTAACCTAACCTAACCTAACCTAACCTAACCTAACCTAACCTAACCTAACCTAACCTCACCTAACCTAACCTAACCTAACCTAACCTAACCTAACCTAACCTAACCTAACCTAACCTAACCTAACCTAACCTAACCTAACCTAACCTCACCTAACCTAACCTAACCTAACCTAACCTAACCTAACCTAACCTAACCTAACCTAACCTAACCTAACCTAACCTAACCTAACCTAACCTAACCTAACCTAACCTAACCTAACCTAACCTAACCTAACCTAACCTAACCTAACCTAACCTAACCTAACCTAACCTAACCTAACCTAACCTAACCTAACCTAACCTAACCTAACCTAACCTAACCTAACCTAACCTAACCTAACCTAACCTAACCTAACCTAACCTAACCTAACCTAACCTAACCTAACCTAACCTAACCTAACCTAACCTAACCTAACCTAACCTAACCTAACCTAACCTAACCTAACCTAACCTAACCTAACCTAACCTAACCTAACCTAACCTAACCTAACCTAACCTAACCTAACCTAACCTAACCTAACCTAACCTAACCTAACCTAACCTAACCTAACCTAACCTAACCTAACCTAACCTAACCTAACCTAACCTAACCTAACCTAACCTAACCTAACCTAACCTAACCTAACCTAACCTAACCTAACCTAACCTAACCTAACCTAACCTAACCTAACCTAACCTAACCTAACCTAACCTAACCTAACCTAACCTAACCTAACCTAACCTAACCTAACCTAACCTAACCTAACCTAACCTAACCTTTTTTTTTTTTTTTTTTTTTTTTTTTCGCAGGGGAATGCATTTACGCACACCCACTCCTGTCAGTGCGGACCAGACGACTACGCTCTGGTAGGAGTGGGTAGTGTCGGACTCGCCGTGGACGTCACGGAATACCGACTAAACCTAACTGCGGCGCTCTACCCGTCTATTGGGAGCGCCGGAGGTTCTCCGTTCCGAACTCTCTCCGACGCTCAGACGTTAGCCCGGCAGGGCTACGGCCTGATCGATCGCCATCTAAGGCGGGGGGTGGAGGCGGGCATACTGACGCCGCCTCCTCCCTGGCCTTGCTCGGCGGAGCGGGTCCGCACTGGCGTTAGCCTCCCGTTCCCGCTCCGCAGCCTCCTTCAGGAGCATTATAGACTCACTGAAGTCGGCAACAGCCTGCCAGCACCTGTCGCCACGCAACATGGCGCTCACTGTTGCTCCCAGCGACAGGTCCCCGCCGATGACGGCGGCCAGATCGCTCCGTTGTGCCTGCCAGGCAGCGCAAAACTCCCTGGTGTGGCGCGCCGTGTCTTCGGCCGCGCCACACTCTTTGCAGGAGGGTGAGGTCTCCCTCCTGGCTATCTGATGCAGGTACTTACCGAAACAGCCGTGTCCGGTAAGCACCTGCGTCAGCCGGAACGTTAGCACCCCGTGCCTTCGTTCCAACCACTCCCGGATTCTTGGCCGGATGGCCTCCACGATTTCCACACCGGCGGCGGGAGTCCTCAGTTCGTCTCCCCACCGCCGGATGAGGGCACTCTGGGCCTCAGCCCGCAAATTGCCCACGGCCGGTTCCTCGCCCCGAGATCGCGCCACTGCGCGGTGACGGTAGACCTCTGCCAAGACGTCCGCCTCGAGTTCCCAAGGCGGGTCGCTCGCCAGGACCGTAGCAGCCGTCCATGAGACTGTACGATACCCCCTGATGGCCCTCACCGCGATAACTCTCTGAGATCTCCTCAGCAGAGCTTTGTTACGCGCGGTGAGAGCGTCAACCCAGACTGGGGCGCCGTACAGCGCCATGGACCTCACGATCCCGCTGTACAGCCTCCGGCAAGACGACCCTGGACCGCCAGTGTTGGGCAGAAGTCTACCCAGCGCTGCGGCTGTTTTCACCAGCTTCGGGGCGAGTTGGGCGAAGTGAGGCCCAAAGCACCATTTTCCGTCTAGGTGCAGGCCCAAGTGTTTCATGTGGGCCCGCACCGGCACATCCTGTCCAAGAATCCTCAATTTTGCCCCTCGGGGGGCACCGCGACGCGGGCCGTGAAATAGGAGGGCCTCCGTTTTACTGACGGAGACCCTCAGGCCCAGCATCCCAATCCGCTCTATGACGAGCGCCGTTCCGACCTCGGCCAGACGGGCTGCTGCCTCAAAACTACTCCCCCTCGCCGTGACGAGGGTGTCATCCGCGTAGCAGGACACCCCCATCCCGGGGAGGAGCTCACCGCGCAACAACCAATCGTACCCGATGTTCCACAGCGTCGGACCCAGAACCGACCCCTGTGGAACACCGCGCTCCATGCGACGCCGGAACAGACGCCCGTCGGTGCCCTCCCACACGACATACCTTTCATCGAGATACGCCTCCAGCAGCCTCCGGAGGTACGGGGGCACTCCATGGAACCGGAGCGCCTCCCTCAACGTCTCGAACGGCAGGCTGCCGAAGGCGTTCTCGATGTCGAGCGAGACTGCCAGAACCACGTCTCCCTGGGAGACGGCGTCCGTCGAGAGGGCCTTTAGGGCGACCAGCGCGTCCGTGGTCGATCGGCCCCCTCTGAAGCCGTACTGTGACTCTGACAGTCCCGGTCCCACTTCCTCGAGGTGCTGAACGAGACGGCCCACGAGTACCCTCTCAGCCGTTTTGGCCGTTTCGTTCAGCAGAACCAGCGGTCTGTATGCGGAAGGGGAGTCCAGAGGTCGCCCTTCCTTCCGCAACAGACAAAGACGGCCGGTTTTCCACTCCTTCGGGAACTGCCCGGACCTCAAACACATATCGAGCAGTTCCCGATAGGACTCCCGCAGTGCCCTCATGGCGATGTACAAGACTCGGCCCGGTACGCCGTCCGGGCCGGGCGCCTTTTTGTTTGTCGACAGCCGGTCCAAGGCCCGGTCCAACTCTTCCTCGGTGACGGGGGGGACGGAGTCGTCCGGATCCCCCGCCGCCGCTCGGCGAGACATGACTGGGGGGACGTGCTCCGTCGACCGAGGGAGCAGGCCCTCCACGACCCCCAACAGGACATCCTCTCGAAGAGTCTCGATGACAGGGGCGCCACGCGCGCGGAGTTTATTCCGCGCAGCAAGGAAGGGGCGCCCCCATGGATCCCTGTTGAGGCCCTCCAGCATCTCCTCTCGTGCCTCGGCCTTCGACCGACTGATGGCCCGCTGCAGGCTCCTCTTAGCCTCCCGGTAGTCAACCCGCAGCTGACCCTCGACAAACCCGGCGCCGTGGCGACGCCGACCCCTCATCAGGGCCCGCCGCGCCCGCATGCACGCCGCCCGAAGCTCGGCAATTTCGGGCGACCACCAGTACACCTGCCGACGCGGCGGGGCCCTACGAGCCCTCGGCATCGCAGCGTCGCACACCGCCCTGAGGGCACCGCTCAAACGGCCCGCGGCCGCTTCCACATCATCTACCACGGTGCGGTTCTGCCCACCCGCGGATCCCCAGCGCTGGACTATAGCCGCCTCCAGGGCCATTTCCCGGTCGAGCCGACCGAGAGCCCACCGTGGGAAGCGGCTATTGCCCCGGAAACGTTCCGCGGGTGTCGACGGGGTGGCGACGCTGAAACGGATATATCGATGATCCGACAGCGTCTCCACCCCCGTCACGACTCTCCAGTCGTTCACTCGGCGCGCGACAGCAGGTGTCGCGAACGAGAGGTCCACAATGGAGCCACCCCGCTGCCGCACGCATGTCCACGTGTTACCCGTATTTAGGAGTGAAAGACCGGAGAGGAGCGACCAGATTTGGGTGGTCCTCCCCTTTACGTCCGTGGCGGGGTTGCCCCACGCCCTGGACTTCGCGTTGAAGTCGCCAAGGACAAAGGTAGGTCTCGGCGCTTGACGACTAACCGCAGCCCCAACGGTGTCCAGAAAAACCTCCAGCTCCGCCAGGCCGCGGTTGGGGGAAAAATAGACCCCCACAACGACGAAGTCCTTGAACCCCGCCACGACAAAACCACTCCCTCTCTCAACTACGGAAAGGGGAGGACCAGAACCTCCTCTCGACAGAACCGCTACCGTGTCGTCCCTATCGCCCGCCCAGTTGGGCTGGTCTGGGACGAAGTATGGCTCGCAGGCCACCGCGACATCTACGTTCCACTCCGCCATGGACTGTATTAACAGATCCTGAGCGCCGGCGGAGTGGTTGACGTTCGCCTGAAGGAACCCACAAGGCCGACCGGTCATGTTTCCATTGTGGATTCCTCCGCCGCCTTGTCGGCGTTCGTCCTAGGTGTGGCCTGCGAGCCCTGGCCAGCACCAGCAACCTAACCTAACCTAACCTAACCTAACCTAACCTAACCTAACCTAACCTAACCTAACCTAACCTAACCTAACCTAACCTAACCTAACCTAACCTAACCTAACCTAACCTAACCTAACCTAACCTAACCTAACCTAACCTAACCTAACCTAACCTAACCTAACCTAACCTAACCTAACCTAACCTAACCTAACCTAACCTAACCTAACCTAACCTAACCTAACCTAACCTAACCTAACCTAACCTAACCTAACCTAACCTAACCTAACCTAACCTAACCAGTCTGCGCCCGACAGCGCCTCGAAACAGCTGCTTTTCGCTCGAGCTCCGCAGAAAAAAATTCGTAACTCCGGATATAGTGGTGATAGCAACCCGTGCGACATCTCGTTTTGTGCGCGTCTGTGAGCCCCATACGGCCCCGTATCAGTGAAGTGCAAAAATTGCTTCCCCGAAGTAGGGGAAGCAAAAAACCGCCATTTTTGAGGTTATAAAACCAAGTTTTTGTGTGTTTTTCGCCAATAACTTCGTCACCTGTTGTGATAGCACTGCGGAAAAATACTCTGCAGGTGCGCCACAGGTGCCCCTACAACCTCGAGTCATCATCATCTTCCTGGCACAGTAGACGGCTGAGTTATTACAAGAAAACCGAAATTACCACGAGGCACGAGCCACGAATCTACCAGAGCTACAAACTTGAAAATTTTACTGGAGCTGCGGGCGTATCAGAGCATCCTAAAACAGGTTTTTAAACAAAAAATTCACTTATACTTTTTTGACAAAAAATTGAAAACTTCGAAAACTTCGTCTTCAAATATCTCAGGAACAAGATCTACGACTACTACTTTTTCAACTGCAGTTGATGGCGCTCAGGCTGTGGCAAGACGACGAACCTAGTTTTAGAATTTTTTGACAAAATTTCAGTGTACCGCGACCGAAAAACCGAAAAATTTTTTAACTTTTCAAATATCTAGAATAACCCAGCGATTACAACTCTTCCAAATTCCTTATTAATTTCTTTAGATAGTACTCATTAAAACAAAAATTCCAACACCTTAACCGCGATTTTATCTCTTATATATCCAAAGTTATCATTTTTTCAAGTTTATAAATCTTTATTTGCAAAATAATTAAAAGTTAAAGTTATTAAAATTATTTCATGAACGTTTTTGAATAGAGAATAAAATTACCTTTCAAACGACGTATCGCACATCAAATTCGGTTGAAACGCGACGATTTTAGCGTTTTTTCCGGACTAAAGTCGCCATTTTGTTTTTTATGCGCAAAATCTTCGGTTTTTCGATCGTAAATATCTCGCGAGCCGAGCGTCGTAGAGAGCTGCGGTTTCTTCTATACTTACTTGCCTCTTAAAAATTTTCTTAAAATCTTGGTAAATTTGAAATTGGGGGGGGGGATTTCTTGACTCTAAATTCTTTAATAATTGGTTAGATAACAAAATTCTATATCTTAACAAAAGAAGAACGGAGTTCCTGTGACTACTGTGGGCCGAGTTATCGGCGATCAAAGACTGACACTGACAGTTTGTCCGCCATCTTGAAAATCTTTGAATCGTCGTGTGCTTGCTTCTATTGGTCGCAGAATCACCGTTTTTCCACTTTTGGCATCTAGGGGACGTAAGCTTTTATAAATTTGTGGCCCGGTCCCAATTTGAGCTAAAAAATTTCTTAGTCTCGCTCGCACTGGGAACGTCTAGATCTTTAAATAATACACTCTCCGAACCCAAACACCAGCTATCTACGACTTTTAGTTCCCGAGATAATCAAAGTCAAAATTTCTGTTTGACACATTGGCGGCCATCTTGAAAATTTTAAAGGGGCCATAACTCTGTTGTTTATTGCCCGATTTCTACGGGACTTCTTCTGGGTAGCCTGGGGGGAGCTTGCGCGTGTCAGTACACACAGGAATCTCAAATCAAAGCTCACAGAACTCTAGTGGTCGCTCTCGACTAAAACGTGCGCGGGACGTCGGGGCCAGCCCAGATATCAATTTCTGGTGCTCTGCGACCAGTAGAAGCCGAGATATCGGCCTTTAAAAATCGAAAGTAAACGACCCGGTAAGGGACCTGCCATTTTCGGAGCCCGATAACTCGGTAGATATAGTAGATAGAGCGCTGGGGTTTTCTCTGCTGGCATCGGCGTGTCCGGCTCTGTCGATTGGCACTGCGAGCGTTCTTCTTCTCCATCTTCTCCAACTTCTTCAAAAATTTCTTTTCACTTTTTCTTCTTCTCTGTACTTACCTGTCTCCTGACGGTGAAGCGGCGCGCGCGGGCGTCCTCCTGCACCTGAAACATAAAACAAAAATTGTTAAAATAACAATTTATTGAAGTACTCGAAATATACAAAAATTATTATATTGACTTATTGAAATACTATTGATTTTTATTGAAATTTATTGAATTTTATTGAATTTTATTGAACTTTTACTGAATTTATTGACATTTATATTTATTTGTACTGTATATTGATTTGTTGTTGTGATATTTTTGATCGTTTGTTTATCGTAAAACTATACACCGTGGACTTACCTGATTGTTTGACATATACTTACCGTTATTGACATACTTACCTGTATACCAAGCCGATTACCTCTACAAAAATGTCGCAAAAGGGAACCGCTAACTTAACAAAGGGAAAGAAGACGACTAAAGAACCGCGGAAAATAACATCTAAAGACCCGCTCAGGGTCAGGGTTCTGGAGCAGGCAACCCTGGCGGAAGCCAAAAAAGAGACACCACCACAGTCACCGGCAACGTCACACCTTACCGATTACACGGAAACAGACGCAATGATAGCCGCGATCGAGATAGAAATGGACAACGAAAACGACTCAGCGCCAGAAAGATCTGAAACAATTGAAATCCGAACCGAGGATGACTGGTCGGACGTGGACAGCGCCAGCGCGTGCAGCAGGCGCGTCAGTGTCATTCCGCCCTCCTGCAGGGGTGCCGGAGCTTCAATGGACCTCGCTACCAAAAAGGCCAATGAGCTGATGCTTCTTGGCAAAGAGGCCATCGAAAAAGCCGGCAATATGAAGCGGGAGTGCAGGGTGGAGGCACTGACGTGCCTACACCAGCTCTACGAGCTGGTGCTGTCCATATCCGACTCCAGGGCCAGGCACAAACTGGCAGCCGAACAAGAGAGAACAAGAGCAGCAAAGGAAATGGTACGCGTAGAAAGAGCCCACAACAGAACGATCGCTGAACAAATCAACAATTATGCACAAAAGTTGGAAGACAACGAACGCATTTTGATTAACACGCAGAAGACAGTGGAATCCACGTGGACCTGGCTGAATTTTGAATTAGATGGCCCGATCAAGGCCATCAACGACCTGGAGAGACAGATAGAGTCGCTCAAAACCTGCTACACAACACCAGATTTGGGCGTGGGGGGCACGGTCGCGTCCATGGACCGTGGAATCCGACAACTTGTAGCACATAGTACCAGGGTGGACGCGATCAGGTCCTCCACGCTTGACATTGAGGCGACCCTTCTGTCTCTCCAGCGACAGCTGGAAAATAGAAACACCGATGCGTTGACCGGGACTGGGTCGAGCCGTGCTGAGGCCGAGGCCACAGAGTCTAAGATCATGGCAATGCTCGAATCTGTCCATACAAGGTTGGACGGAATTGAGAGGGCGCGTGACGCTGTGGAGCCGGACTCCGGGGGTACTGGAAGGATGGAAGAGGTACTTACCCGTCACGTCGGACCACTCCTGGCAAGGATAGAGAGAGTGGAAAGGATAATGACCAGAATGGAGGAACGGGGACAGGAAGAACCGGGCAACGCCGGAAGAGGAGAAGCGGTCGACCTGGGTATGGAAGTCGCCATGGCCGAGGTGCGGGACCGTCTGGGTGGCATGGATGGGAAGATAGACAGCCTCCTAGACGGCACCCAAACCACCAGGGAGCTCAGCAGGATGAGCAAGGAGCTGGGTGAAACCCTGGAGGCGGTAAAAGCAGCGGCACCTACTTACGCGGAAGTACTCGCAAAACCACGGACTGGAACAAGAACCCCAAAGGCGCCAACGTATTCCCTGATAGTTTCCACAAAGGAGGGCAAATCGACCAGCGATCAGCTGGTGGAAACAGTAAGGACCACCTTGGACGCAAAAACCAGGGGGCTGCAGGTGGAAAGGCTTCGCAAGGTGCGTGATGGCAAAATCGTCATTAGCTGCCCAAACAGGAAAGACCTCGCCAAAGCGGTCACGCACCTTAGCCAAAATGAGACGTTGGCCGTGCAGGAAGCCCGCAACAAAGACCCCCTGGTAATACTTAGAAACATGCTGTCATACAACACCGACCCCGACGTGGTAAGAGCTATCAGGGAACAAAACAAGCACCTATTGAAGGATCTATCACCCGAGGAACAAAAAATGGAAATCAGATATCGGAGGAGGGCGAGGAACCCACACGAGTGCCACGCCGTCCTCCGAGTCTCACCTAAATTGTGGAAGCGACTTACGGACGCAGGCAGTGTGTACGTGGATCTACAGAAGGTGAAAGTGGAAGATCAGACCCCTCTGATGCAGTGCACCAGGTGTCTGGCCTACGGCCACGGGCGGAGGCACTGCACGGAGCAGGCGGATCTCTGCCACAACTGCGGAGATCCACACGTGAGAGCGGAGTGTCCGCTGGTGGCCGGGGGCCAGACCCCTGGATGCATAAACTGCAAAAGAGCCAAGCAACAAGAAGTGCTACACTCGGTGTTCAGCGAGGTCTGTCCTATTAGGGTGAAGTGGGATGGTATCGCAAGGGCAACCGTGGCTTATTGTTAAGGGCAACGCACCGAAACCAAGGACAAACCATGGCGCGACGACCGCAGCACCACAGATAGACCTGTACACATTTGTGCAAGCCAACCTCCAGCGTAAGCAGCTGGCCGCCACGGAATACTTCCTCGAAGCCGAGAAAAGGAAGGTGGCGGTAGCCCTCATACAGGAGCCTTACGTTGGAGGAACCGGCGAAATGAAGTCTACGGGAACCGCCAGGGTCTACCAAAGCGGGAACAGAACAGAAGGTCCTGTAAAGGCGGCGGTCGTCGTGCACAATCCGGAAATTTCAGCAACACTTTGCCAAAATTACACAACAAATAACTTCGCCGTGGCGATGGTGCATTCGGATCCCTGGGATGTCCTTGTGATATCATTCTATTTCGAACCCGACAAATCCATCGACCAGTACCTAAACCACCTCAAAAATATACTGAGCAACGCGGGCACCACCAGAGTGATCATAGGGGGTGATTGTAATGCAAAGAGCATGTGGTGGGGGGGTACAAAGGGAGACGGAAGAGGTGAGGATGTAATGAGCACTCTGGTGGAGCTGGACTTGCACGTATTGAATGAGGGAAACACGCCGACCTTCGACACGGTTCGTGGTGGTCGTCGATACACCAGCTTTGTGGATGTGACGTGCTGCAGCGCCGACCTCCTGGACCGTGTCGAGGGATGGCGTGTGGTTGAGGATTTTACTGGCTCTGACCACAATGCTATTATGTACGGGATGAGGCTCCGTAAGCAGAGTGGAATAACAATCAACAGGACAACTCGCAAATACAGTACCAAGAAGGTTAACTGGGAAAAATTTAACATTGCTATGAACCTGCAAAGAGAAAAATATGGTATAGATAAAGAGAGGATTAAAGGCATAATGGATAGGGAAAGTTTGGAGGATCTGGTGACCCGATACACAGAAGCAATCATCGAAGTATGTGATGGGGAAATGCTAAGAAAACAT
Source organism: Orgyia antiqua (assembly GCA_916999025.1). Classification (NCBI taxonomy): domain Eukaryota; kingdom Metazoa; phylum Arthropoda; class Insecta; order Lepidoptera; family Erebidae; genus Orgyia; species Orgyia antiqua. Next base: position 55,388 of record OU779861.1, read on the forward strand.
AAAAAGCAAATACTTACCATACCATGGTGGACCGAAGAGCTGCAAACCATGAAGCGCGAAGTCTCCACCATGAAGCGCCGAATTCGTTGTGCGAGGCCGAGCCGCAGACAGACCACCGTCGAAAACTACCTGAAAATAAAGGAAAAGTATCAGTTAGCGGTAAAGGAGGCACAAACGGCCAGTTGGAAAGTATTTTGCGAGAAGCAGGAAAAAGAAACTGTGTGGGACGGGGTGTATAGGGTGATTCGGAGTGCTACCAAAAGAGCTGAAGAGGAGCAGTTGTGTAAAAACGGCAGCTACATAGACAAGCGGGAGTCAGCCAAATTATTGGCCGAGACTTTCTTCCCCGACGACGACGAGGACGGGGAGAGCCCGGAACAGCGCCGGGTCAGAGAGCTCGCGAGTGGGGTGGCGCTGGCACGGTGTAGAGATGAAGATGTAGACTTCACGTCGGAGGAGCTGGAGGCGGCCACAACTGCTTTTAACCCGAAAAAGGCCCCTGGGGCGGACGGCCTCACGGCAGACATCTGCTCCAGGGTGATCCTTGGGGATATGGAGTTACACTTGGCCCTGTATAATAAATGTTGGAGACTGTCCTGCTTCCCGCGGGCTTGGAAGACGGCAACCGTGGTGGCTCTCCGGAAACCGGGGAAGGAGGATTATACAAACCCGAGATCATATAGACCTATAGGTCTCCTCCCGGTGCTTGGAAAGATCTTGGAAAAGATGGTGATAGATCGATTGAAATGGCATTTGGTCCCACGCATCAGTCCAAGACAATACGGCTTCATGCCACAGCGAGGAACCGAGGACTCCCTCTATGACCTGGTGGCCCACGTGAGGGGCGAGCTTCGTAAGAAGAAGCTCATCACGTTGGTGTCGCTGGACATAGAGGGAGCCTTCGACAGCGCTTGGTGGCCAAAAATTAAAGCACGTTTGTCAGAGGAGGAATGCCCGGAGGGCTTGAAGGGTGTCATCTGTCACTACCTAGAGGAACGATCAGTCGAGCTGAGATATGCTGGTCACAATCACCGCAAGACCACAAATAAAGGATGTGTCCAGGGTTCAATAGGTGGACCTATTCTGTGGAACCTGCTCCTGGATCCACTGCTGCGGAGCCTCTGGGAGGGGGGGTACTATTGTCAGGCATTTGCCGACGACATAGTGCTCCTCTTCTCAGCGGACCGTGCGGCGGAGATCCAGGAGCAGGGAAATGCCGCTCTCGACCATGTCCAGAGATGGGGGATCGAAAATAAACTCAAGTTTGCGCCTCACAAAACCAAGGCAATTTTAATAACCAACAAGCTCAAATACGACCCCCCAGCTCTGGTCATGGGCGGGACCGACATCACCCTATCCACAGAACTAAAACTACTGGGAATCACCATCGACAATAAACTCAGTTTTGAAAGCCATGTGAGAAACATTTGTGCGAAGGCTTTGGCAATAGGAAAGAAGTTGTCAAGGGTGGCAAAGGCGACCTGGGGTCTTCACACCGACATCGTCAAGATCATCTACAAAGTGGCTGTGGAACCTGTAATCACCTACGCGGCATGTGCTTGGGCCACTGCTACAAAAAGAAAAGGTATACAGAAAATACTAAATGCAGCCCAGCGCCCATTTACACAAAAAATGTGCAGAGCGTACCGCACGACCTCTCTCAACGCATCCCTGGTACTGTCCGGAACACTCCCCCTTGACATTCGTATCAGGGAAAATGCTTCCCTGTACGAGGCCAAGAGGGGGATCAGGCCGGTACTCAGGGGTGTCGAGATTGAGAGGCGTACGCCCTACACGCAACAGCCCCACCCTTCAGAAATAAGGCACAGATGCTTTGGACTAATAGAGGACGCTGAGCAGCTTGCCTCCGCCACAGACGGTGCAGTCTGTATTTATACAGATGGGAGCCGGATTGCGGGCAAGGTTGGAGCCTCGCTATCCATTTGGGATGGCGAAGTGGAAACCGTCGCCCGCAAATTCCGGCTCTCGTCCTACTGCACCGTCTTCCAGGCAGAGTTGTTCGCCCTCGCCCAAGCTGCGAGGATTGTTGCGGCGGGAAAGCATCGTAGAGTGGCTATATTATCAGACTCCAGGGCTGCTTTGGAGGCCGTATCCAGCGCGGGAAACTCCAACCCGGTGGCAGCTGAGACGCGCAGACATCTCGACGCCGGCATGATAAAAAATGTCGACGTCGGGTTGTTTTGGGTCAAGGCTCACATCGGTTTGGAGGGCAATGAGCGTGCGGACTTCCTCGCAAAGGAGGCCGCAACCAAGCTAAAGACCCGCCCCAACTATGATGCGTGTCCGGTTTCATTCGCAAAGAGACAAATCCGTCAGGAAGCTCTTTGCGAATGGAACTGTCGATACCAGACTTCGGGAACTGGTGCAACTACTAAGGTCTTTTTTCCCGACGCTGTTGAAGCCTACCAAATCGTCCGAAAACTGGAAACCAACTTCCTGCTCACCCAGGCGTTGACGGGTCACGGGGGGTTCTCGGCGTACCTGCACCGATTCAGGTGCAAAGACGACCCCTCGTGCCTCTGTTCGCCGGAGGAGCCAGAAACGGTGCTGCACCTGCTCTTCAGCTGTCCAATCCACGCACGTAGAAGATTCGACCTGGAACAAAAGATTAATTATGAAGTAAGTCAGAGGAACGCTAAGGAACTCATCGCAAGCCCGGAATATAGGGATGAATTTATAGAATATGCGATTTCAATAGTTGAGCGATCTATGAGTAGGAACAAAACACGAGATTGAACTTGACAAATACACTGACCAAGGCAGAATTTTTATCGTTTAACACAACAAACTATGGTCCACTATAACAACTTTATTGTCACTTATTTCTAACCGCATTTAGTCTTTGGCCTCACTTATGTTGTCTGTCAATGTCATGAGAATCTATAGAATATACACAAATGTTGGACATTATTGTAATTATTAAAAGATTATTATTATTTGTAATTTTACTATATTGAAATTTATTGTTAATATAAGACATTTTATTATTATTATTATTATTATTATATGTTATTGTTATTATTTAATACTGTTATTACTACTATTTACCGTCTATTGACACATTAGTTTGTAAGAATTATACATAGGGTGATGAGAAAGTTAATAATATTATGATGAAATGAATACTATCACAATGTAATTTAAAGCATCATAAACTGCTGTCTATAATAGTTAACATGTATCTAACATAGCCATAGAAACCAAATGTTAAGGATAGAATCCATAAGAAAATAAGAATAGCAAACAGCAGAAATGGTTCTAAAGTATGAAAACTGTTAGAAAAATAGAAAGAAATAAGACAATGTACCAAATAGAATAAGAATAGATATAAGGAAAATATGGCGTAGTGGTAGTAATAGTGAAATGTAATACAATATAGTACGTAGGACGAGTCTTTCCGAGACTAAAAGTAATGTAAATGTATTATTAGAAGTGTATCTGCTAAATAAAGTTAACGCCAAAAAAGGTCCCTGATTATGTCAGGGGAGAATTGGATAAATAAAAGCTCTGACCAACACGTCAGAGAATAGAGGAGGAGGACGGAAAAAAAAAAAAAAAAAAAAAAAAAACCTAACCTAACCTAACCTAACCTAACCTAACCTAACCTAACCTAACCTAACCTAACCTAACCTAACCTAACCTAACCTAACCTAACCTAACCTAACCTAACCTAACCTAACCTAACCTAACCTAACCTAACCTAACCTAACCTAACCTAACCTAACCTAACCTAACCTAACCTAACCTAACCTAACCTAACCTAACCTAACCTAACCTAACCTAACCTAACCTAACCTAACCTAACCTAACCTAACCTAACCTAACCTAACCTAACCTAACCTAACCTAACCTAACCTAACCTAACCTAACCTAACCTAACCTAACCTAACCTAACCTAACCTAACCTAACCTAACCTAACCTAACCTAACCTAACCTAACCTAACCTAACCTAACCTAACCTAACCTAACCTAACCTAACCTAACCTAACCTAACCTAACCTAACCTAACCTAACCTAACCTAACCTAACCTAACCTAACCTAACCTAACCTAACCTAACCTAACCTAACCTAACCTAACCTAACCTAACCTAACCTAACCTAACCTAACCTAACCTAACCTAACCTAACCTAACCTAACCTAACCTAACCTAACCTAACCTAACCTAACCTAACCTAACCTGGGGCGCTAGGGCAGGAAACCTCCTCGTGTGGCCCGCCGCTTCCCGTTTCCGGAAGCCGTGGGTCCGGTGCGTCCTGGACGGCCTCCAACAACTCTCGGCCCTAAAGTGCCGAGTAGGTTTTTGGGGGTTGACTGATATCCTGCCGAGCTGACCCCCATGTCGGGGGGTCGTGGTATGGCCGGCCTGCAAGGCCGGCGGCTGTGCGCGATTCGTGCACGGCGTGTGCCGCGCGGTCGCCCTGCTCCCGGTACTATTCTGGCGATCAGAACTGACCGGTGAGCGGGGTTGCCGCCTACGCGGCATTTGGGCACCGTGACCGGTGCGGGAGTTCTGTCTCCCTAGTCTTCCCCCTTCGGGGGTTTGGTTTGGGAGCACAGGCTCCACTTTTTGTTGTCTCCCTTCGGGGAAGCGGTCCCTTCAGGGACGTGGTTTGTGGGCGGAAGTACTCCGCGGCGCGGCGGTCCCTCTGGATGCGTTAACTCGTGTTCAGGGGGATGCCCCCCTATTGGGGGCAACGCCGGGCGACCTGTTCCAGCTGTTGCGTGTCGTTGATCACGTCTAGCGGCGTGATGGCTGGGACAGGGGGCTTGCCTTAACCGGCCGGCCCGAGACAAGGAAAAGTCAATAACACCCAACAGATAAGTTGTAAAAATCCTGCGGAAACTGCCCGACCTCCGCAAGGTTCGCCTAGGTATATAGGGTTGTGCAAGTACAGGGGGCTCTGCTTGCATGGACCGTCTTTCCCCCATACTCGTGGGATTCAAAATGGATACTTTAAAAATCAAACTTAAAACCAAACCGAAAACAAAAACAAACGACTCTGGCAAGAAACGGACTGACTCCGAAAAATCAAATGACGACCTGGCAATCCAACTGACGACCGATGCATCCGCTGTGGATGCTAGTGGAGAGAGTGGCGACGAAGTGTTCCGGGAACAGGCCCGCCGCCACCGGGAGGCGAAGGAGAGGCTCACTCGCCTTTGCCTCGGTGTTAAAGAGAAGGTAGAGAAGGAGAAGAAGAAGACGTCGCTGCGGCTGTCGGAGTCCGACAGCAGCAGCTGTATGTCGGTGGGAGATCGCTCGCGATCTTGCTCCCCGAGCGCTCCCGGCCCCAGTGACCCCAGCTACTGGAGGAAGAAGAGGCCACTGGAGGAGGCCTCTTCTCCAGAAAAAAAGAAGGGTCGCGAGCGCCCGCCGACCGTCGGGGAGCGAACGGAGCTGCGGGCGAAAAGGGAGCTGGCGGCCGAGAAGAGGGTTGGCCCCAGACAGCTCAGAGGAGTCGACGAGCTGCGCGGCGTGGTGGACTCCGCGCTCGACGTCATCTCGTCGGTGGCGCGGAAGGCCTCCCGCATGAAGTGCCAAGACGTGGCATCAGTGCGGGGGGCCATGTCTGACCTCGTCGACTCCTTTAAGGAGCTGGCGGAGCAGCGTGAGGAGGGCCAGGAGCTGAAGCTCTTGCGCGCGGAACTGGCGGAGCGTAGGAGGCAGGAGGAGCTGCTCCGCGCTGAACATGCGGAGCAGAACCGCCAAACGGAGGCGCTCCGCGCCGAACTGGCGGAGCTCCGGGTCCGGCTGGAGGTGCAGAGCCGGACTGCCGCCTCCGCCTCCGCCAACGTCGGGATGACCCGCGAGGAGGTGGCTTTTTTCATTGATGCCAGGATGGCTGGCATCAGTGACCGCCTCCTCCCGGAGCAGCGCGTCCGCCCTTCCCTGGCGGCGGACGCTCGTCGAGCGCGGGTGAGCGTCGAAACCGCTCCCGCACGCGCTCCGAGCGCCCGTCTCGACGCGGACTTTCCGGCCCTCCCGACTCCGAGGCCGGTGCAGTCGCTCCCCTCCGCCCCCGCTGCGACTCAAGCCGCGGGAAAGAAGAGGGGGGCGAAGAAGAGCATGGCGGCCCGGGAAGCACAGGCCGCCAGGAACGTCGCTCCGCCGGCTCCGTCCCAACCCGCGGTGACCACCACCGTCCAGCCGACGCCGCCTCCCCAAACCCAACAGGGGGAGGCATGGAACGTCGTGGCGCGCAAGCCAAAGGCGCCACGACCGGCGAAGTCTGCTGCGCCTGCTGCTCCGGCGCAGCAGCAGAAGAAGAAGGGGAAGCGCGCCCGAAAGCTGCGCGCCCCCAAAACTGCCGCGGTGGTGGTCACACTGCCGCCGGACACCTCGCGGACCTACGCGGAGGTGATGGCCAAGGCCGAGAGCGCCATCCAGCTCTCCGCCTTGGGCATCGATGGCGTAAAGTTCCGCACGGCCCGTACCGGGGGCCGTGTGATGGAGGTCTCCGGTGCGGAGAGGACTAAAAAGGCCGATGAGCTCGCGGCAAAAATGCGCGAGGTCATCGGCGACGTCGCTCGGGTGTCCAGACCGGAGCAGTGCGCTGAAATGCGCATTACCGGTCTGGGCGACGCGGTCACTACCGAGTCAGTGGCCGCGGCCGTCGCCAATGCGGGGGGCTGCCGCCCCGATCTTGTAAAGGTGGGCAATATAACCCGCCCACCTGGCCGCCCAGGGACCGTCTGGGTGAAGTGCCCTGTCCCGGCGGCCAAAAAGATCACCGATGGTGGTAAACTCACCATCGGGTGGTCGACGGCCCGGGCCGCGCTCCTCGACGCGCGGCCGCAGCGGTGTTTCCGCTGCCTCGTACCGGGCCACGTTGGCGTGCAGTGCACCTGCAAGATCGACCGCAGTGCACTGTGCTTCCGGTGCGGGCAGCCGGGCCATAAGGCGGCAGCCTGTACGGCGGTAGAGCCCTCCTGCGCGATCTGCGCGTCGGAGGGCGTCGACTCTGGCCATCGTCTGGGCCATAAAAAGTGCCCAGCGCTGGCCAAAAAGCCGGCCCGAGCGGCGAAAACGACGGGCGGGGGCAAACCTAACCCCCCCGCCGCGTCTTCGGCAGCACCTCAGCCTGGTGCTGCCCCGGAGGCCATGGACACCGCCGCCAATTAAATGGCCAATAGGGTGTCACTACTGCAGGCGAATGTTAATCACTGCGCAGCGGCCCAGGACCTTCTTCTCCAGACCGCTGCGCAGTGGCAAATAAATGTAGCCATAGTCGCCGAACCGTACCGCGTCCTAGCCCGTGATGACTGGGTGGGCGATCGCGACGGTTCGGTGGCTATCGTCGCCTGGCGACGCCGTGCTGCCCCCCGACCCTTTCAGAGGGTGCTGAGGGGCCACGGGTGCGTGCTCGCGTCGCTGGGCGACGTTGCAGTAGTCGGCGTGTACTTCTCGCCCAATGGGACTCTCGCCGAGTTCGAGCGTTTCCTCGTCGAGCTCGGCGACCTAATGGCGGAAGTGCACCCCACCCCTGTGGTGGTCGCCGGAGACTTTAACGCCAAATCCCGGTTGTGGGGATCTCCGGCGACCGACGCTAGGGGTGACACCCTCGAGGAATGGGCGGTGTCCCATGGCCTCGTTCTTTTAAATACGGGGACGGTCCTGACGTGCGTCCGGCACACGGGCGGGTCCATAGTGGACCTGTCGTTTGCGAGCCCCGCCCTCGCCCGCCGTACGAGGCGGTGGAGGGTGGAGGAGGGGGTGGAGACTTTGTCGGACCATCGTTACATACGGTTCGACCTGGTCCCATCCCCCGCGGACGCCCCAGCCGTCGAGTTCGACCGTCCCCTGCCGGGAGAGGGTCCTCGGTGGAGGCTGAACACCTTGGACCCAGAGCTGGCCACCGAGGCGGCCATAGTGGAGCGGTGGATTGCGGGTCCCAATGGGACCCGCGTCGCGAATGTGGAGAGCGGCCTGGACGTGGACGCGAGATGTGAGCGGCTCTCTGGAGCGCTCTCTCGCGTCTGCGACGCGGCGATGATCCGGGCGGGTCCGACCCCTCCGCGCAAGCAGGTGTACTGGTGGAGGCCCCATCTTCAGGGCCTCCGCGCCGAGTGCCAAATGGCTCGGCGCCGGTACACCCGCAGTCGCAGGAGGGCCAACAGAGACCTCGCCCAAGAGGAGGTACTGCTCGCCGCGTACCGGGCCGCGAGAAACGCGTTCACCGCTGCCATCAAGGCCGCCAAAGCCGAGGCTTGGCAGGAGTGGCTCGAGGAGGTGGAGAGAGATCCGTGGGGGCGCCCGTATAAGACGGTGATGGAGAAACTCCGTCCAGCGGCGCCCCCCCTGACGAGAACCCTCGAGCCACTCTTCGTGGAGCAGGTGGTCAGCTCGCTCTTCCCGGCGAGAGGAGAGTGGTCGCCGCCGAGGATGGCGGCGGCGCCACGAATCGAGGGACCGGCTGCGGGCGAGGAAGTGCCGCCCGTGTCCGAGGCCGAGTTAGGGGTTGCGGTCCTCAAACTCAAAGAGAGGAACCGCGCCCCGGGCCCGGACGGCGTCCCTGGGCGGGTCCTCGCCCACGTGATGCCGGTCCTCGAAGGTGAGGTTTTGTCCCTCATGTCGGAGTGCATGGCGTCCGGCAGAGTCCCGCGGCGGTGGAAGTCCGGGAAGCTCGTGCTGCTTCAGAAGCACGGGCGACCCCCCGACTGTCCTTCGGCCTACCGTCCGATCGTCCTTCTTGACGAGGCGTGCAAGACCTTCGAAAGGGTCGTCGCAGCACGCCTCGTCCGACATCTGGAGACGGTGGGCCCGGATCTGAGTGATCTACAGTTCGGGTTCCGCCGCGCGCGGTCGACGATCGACGCCGTGTCCCGACTGAGGGACCGAGTGGAAAGTGCCGTTTCGCAGGGGGGGGTGTTGTTGGCAGTGTCTCTCGACATTGCTAACGCTTTCAACACCCTCCCCTGGGCGACAATTGAGGAGGCCCTGAGGTACCACAAAGTTCCGTGGTACCTCAGGAGGGTCCTGGCGGACTACTTTACGGACCGGGCCATTTTCTACCCGGCCCGGGATCGTGTAGTCCGCCGGGACATGTCGTGCGGTGTTCCACAGGGGTCGGTGCTGGGCCCACTCCTGTGGAACATTGGATTTGACTGGGTCCTGCGCGGTACCAATCTTCGGGGAGTCGGCGTCATATGTTACGCCGACGATACCCTGGTTACCGCGCGGGGCCCAAATTTCAGAGATGCCGGTGTCCTCGCCACGGCGGGCACCGCGCAGATTGTGAGCCGCATCAGGGCCCTCGGGCTAGAAGTGGCCCTCGAGAAGTCCGAGGCCCTATTCTTCCATGGGCCTCGGGCAAGGCCCCCCCGAGACTACAGCATTGTAGTGGGAGGGGCCTCCATCGCCGTCGGCTCCAAGCTGAAATACTTGGGGCTGACGCTGGACAGTCGGTGGAGGTTCGGCGAGCATTTCCGGGCGCTGGCGCCGAAGCTGGTGGCGTGCGCCGGAATGCTCGCCCGGTTGCTCCCGAATTGCGGGGGGGCCGGTAGTGTCGGCCGCCGCCTCTACGACACGGTGGTGCGCTCGAAGGCGCTCTACGGAGCGCCCATCTGGGCGGCTGCGGCTCTCAGCGCCGAGAACTCCACGCTGCTGCGTCGCGCGCAGCGTGTGATGGCGCAGAGGGCCGCACGAGCGTACCACACCGTGTCGCTGGAGGCGGCATGTGTGATTTCCGGGAGCCTCCCCTGGGACCTCGAGGCTGGGGTCCTGGCGGGGGTTCACCGAAGGAGGGCCCTGATGCGGCAAAACGGAGTTGAGCCCGCCCCCGACGAGGTCGCTCGCTGGAGAGGCGAATTCCGCGACGATCTCTTCGGGAGGTGGGCCACAAAATTAGATGAAAGCAGGGTGAGCGCACGGCTTCTCACGGCCGTGCGCCCAGTATTGCGTCAGTGGGTCGAGGCGCCGCACAGGGTGCCGACCTACCATTTGACCCAGCTCCTCACAGGTCACGGCTGCTTTGCCAAGTACCTGTGGGAGCTGGTGGGAGTAGAGTCGGCGCCCGACTGCAAGAGCTGTGCGTCCGGGGCCGTGGACACGGCCGAGCATACGCTGGCCGTGTGCACGGCCTGGTCCGCGCAGCGCGTCAGGCTCACTGACGCAATAGGCGTGAATTTGTCGCTGCCGGCCGTCATCGCCTCGATGGCCGGCAGCAGAGAGTGTTGGGCCGCCGTCGCCTCGTTTGCGTCCGAGGTGATGGCGGCCAAGAGAGAGGCCCTGCGGGAGCGCGAACGCGCGGGCCAAACATTGCCCCCCCGCAGGGCCGCGGGTAGGGGTCGTCGGCGCGCAATAGCCGGCGGCCCCGGCCCGCGAGGAGGCCACGCGCGACGGGTCAGGGGACCTGTCGCGCCCAATGTGGCGGACGACCCCTCGCCTAGTGTTCGGGCGAGGGGGGACCGTCCGACGGGGGGGCACGTTGCCCACCCCGTCGCAGTGAGCCCCCACCGCTAGGGGGCCCCCCGTGTCGGGTCGTGGTCATACCTGAGTGACTACCACGGCCCGGCAACGGGCGAGGAGGACACCGTAGGTTTAGTTGGTAGGCTGGGTCGAGAGAAATTTTACTCCCCGGGAGTCCAACACGACGTCCTTCGGCTGCCCCTGCAGTCGGGGGGTAAGTGCGTAAAAAGCATTCCTACGAAAAAAAAAAAAAAAAAAAAAAAAAAAAAACCTAACCTAACCTAACCTAACCTAACCTAACCTAACCTAACCTAACCTAACCTAACCTAACCTAACCTAACCTAACCTAACCTAACCTAACCTAACCTAACCTAACCTAACCTAACCTAACCTAACCTAACCTAACCTAACCTAACCTAACCTAACCTAACCTAACCTAACCTAACCTAACCTAACCTAACCTAACCTAACCTAACCTAACCTAACCTAACCTAACCTAACCTAACCTAACCTAACCTAACCTAACCTAACCTAACCTAACCTAACCTAACCTAACCTAACCTAACCTAACCTAACCTAACCTAACCTAACCTAACCTAACCTAACCTAACCTAACCTAACCTAACCTAACCTAACCTAACCTAACCTAACCTAACCTAACCTAACCTAACCTAACCTAACCTAACCTAACCTAACCTAACCTAACCTAACCTAACCTAACCTAACCTAACCTAACCTAACCTAACCTAACCTAACCTAACCTAACCTAACCTAACCTAACCTAACCTAACCTAACCTAACCTAACCTAACCTAACCTAACCTAACCTAACCTAACCTAACCTAACCTAACCTAACCTAACCTAACCTAACCTAACCTAACCAGGTGATTGGCTCAGACCTGATCGAACGAAATGCTGCAACTCTTATAGCTAGTGACGAACATAGGGACAAATTCATAGAGTTTTGTCTGAGGACTGTCAGGAAGGTGATAGGAAGGAACAAGACATAGAGATGCATTAATATTGCTATAGCTTACTGGCGGTTATCTATTATTGTCATCACCTAATTATTATATTACAGAATTTATTTATAAGTCATCTATAATATATTGATAACTGACAGCGCCTTAAGTGACTAACTATTATTATTATTATTACTATTATCCTGTATTTGTATTGTTATGTTATTATTGCATTGTTACTATTGTTAAGTTATTTGATGGTTTGTTCTGGATTTGTTACTGTATTACCATTAATTATTATAAGAACCACTACTGTATTATTATTGTTATTATAAATATTGATTATTAATAAGCATGTAAGAATAGATATAAGGAATGAATAGAATGTAATAAATATACAAATAGCTATAAAGAAAACATGTTAGAAATAAGATAATATAATGAGAAACAGACATGTGGGAAAAGACCACAGAAAGTAAATGTACTGTTAGATCGAAAAATAGCTATAGGAAAGCATGATAGATGTAATGTAATGCAATAATAGCATGCTTAGTATGTAGGACAAGTCTCCCTGAGAGACTGAAAGTAAAGAAATGGAATTGATTAGTATGTAGGACAAGTCTCCTTGAGAGACTGAAAGTAGAGAATGTAGTAGATTATAAAGAAAACAAATGTATAAATAATAAATAAAAAACAAGATAAAAAAGGTCCCTGATTACGTCAGGGGATTTCGCGGGCCGGGCCTTGGCGCCCGGACATAAAAAAAAAAAAAAAAAAAAAAACCTAACCTAACCTAACCTAACCTAACCTAACCTAACCTAACCTAACCTAACCTAACCTAACCTAACCTAACCTAACCTAACCTAACCTAACCTAACCTAACCTAACCTAACCTAACCTAACCTAACCTAACCTAACCTAACCTAACCTAACCTAACCTAACCTAACCTAACCTAACCTAACCTAACCTAACCTAACCTAACCTAACCTAACCTAACCTAACCTAACCTAACCTAACCTAACCTAACCTAACCTAACCTAACCTAACCTAACCTAACCTAACCTAACCTAACCTAACCTAACCTAACCTAACCTAACCTAACCTAACCTAACCTAACCTAACCTAACCTAACCTAACCTAACCTAACCTAACCTAACCTAACCTAACCTAACCTAACCTAACCTAACCTAACCTAACCTAACCTTTTTTTTTTTTTTTTTTTTTTTTTTTTTTTTTTTTTTTTTTCGCAGGGGAATGCATTTACGCACACCCACTCCTGTCAGTGCGGACCAGACGACTACGCTCTGGTAGGAGTGGGTAGTGTCGGACTCGCCGTGGACGTCACGGAATACCGACTAAACCTAACTGCGGCGCTCTACCCGTCTATTGGGAGCGCCGGAGGTTCTCCGTTCCGAACTCTCTCCGACGCTCAGACGTTAGCCCGGCAGGGCTACGGCCCGATCGATCGCCATCTAAGGCGGGGGGTGGAGGCGGGCATACTGACGCCGCCTCCTCCCTGGCCTTGCTCGGCGGAGCGGGTCCGCACTGGCGTTAGCCTCCCGTTCCCGCTCCGCAGCCTCCTTCAGGAGCATTATAGACTCACTGAAGTCGGCAACAGCCTGCCAGCACCTGTCGCCACGCAACATGGCGCTCACTGTTGCTCCCAGCGACAGGTCCCCGCCGATGACGGCGGCCAGATCGCTCCGCTGTGCCTGCCAGGCAGCGCAAAACTCCCTGGTGTGGCGCGCCGTGTCTTCGGCCGCGCCACACTCTTTGCAGGAGGGTGAGGTCTCCCTCCTGGCTATCTGATGCAGGTACTTACCGAAACAGCCGTGTCCGGTAAGCACCTGCGTCAGCCGGAACGTTAGCACCCCGTGCCTTCGTTCCAACCACTCCCGGATTCTTGGCCGGATGGCCTCCACGATTTCCACACCGGCGGCGGGAGTCCTCAGAACCTAACCTAACCTAACCCAACCTAACCCAACCTAACCCAACCTAACCCAACCTAACCCAACCTAACCCAACCTAACCCAACCTAACCCAACCTAACCCAACCTAACCCAACCTAACCTAACCTAACCCAACCTAACCTAACCTAACCTAACCTAACCTAACCTAACCTAACCTAACCTAACCTAACCTAACCTAACCTAACCTAACCTAACCTAACCTAACCTAACCTAACCTAACCTAACCTAACCTAACCTAACCTAACCTAACCTAACCTAACCTAACCTAACCTAACCTAACCTAACCTAACCTAACCTAACCTAACCTAACCTAACCTAACCTAACCTAACCTAACCTAACCTAACCTAACCTAACCTAACCTAACCTAACCTAACCTAACCTAACCTAACCTAACCTAACCTAACCTAACCTAACCTAACCTAACCTAACCTAACCTAACCTAACCTAACCTAACCTAACCTAACCTAACCTAACCTAACCTAACCTAACCTAACCTAACCTAACCTAACCTAACCTAACCTAACCTAACCTAACCTAACCTAACCTAACCTAACCTAACCTAACCTAACCTAACCTAACCTAACCTAACCTAACCTAACCTAACCTAACCTAACCTAACCTAACCTAACCTAACCTAACCTAACCTAACCTAACCTAACCTGCTGGCCGTGTGCACGGCCTGGTCCGCTCAGCGCGTCAGGCTCACTGACGCAATAGGCGTGAATTTGTCGCTGCCGGCCGTCATCGCCTCGATGGCCGGCAGCAGAGAGTGTTGGGCCGCCGTCGCCTCGTTTGCGTCCGAGGTGATGGCGGCCAAGAGAGAGGCCCTGCGGGAGCGCGAACGCGCGGGCCTAACATTGCCCCCCCGCAGGGCCGCGGGTAGGGGTCGTCGGCGCGCAATAGCCGGCGGCCCCGGCCCGCGAGGAGGCCACGCGCGACGGGTCAGGGGACCTGTCGCGCCCAATGTGGCGGACGACCCCTCGCCTAGTGTTCGGGCGAGGGGTGACCGTCCGACGGGGGGGCACGTTGCCCACCCCGTCGCAGTGAGCCCCCATCGCTAGGGGGCCCCCCGTGTCGGGTCGTGGTCATACCTGAGTGACTACCACGGCCCGGCAACGGGCGAGGAGGACACCGTAGGTTTAGTTGGTAGGCTGGGTCGAGAGAAATTTTACTCCCCGGGAGTCCAACACGACGTCCTTCGGCTGCCCCTGCAGTCGGGGGGTAAGTGCGTAAAAAGCATTCCTACGAAAAAAAAAAAAAAAAAAAAAAAAACCTAACCTAACCTAACCTAACCTAACCTAACCTAACCTAACCTAACCTAACCTAACCTAACCTAACCTAACCTAACCTAACCTAACCTAACCTAACCTAACCTAACCTAACCTAACCTAACCTGTGGCGCTAGGGCAGGAAACCTCCTCGTGTGGCTCGCCGCTTCCCGTTTCCGGAAGCCGTGGGTCCGGTGCGTCCTGGACGGCCTCCAACAACTCTCGGCCCTAAAGTGCCGAGTAGGTTTTTGGGGGTTGACTGATATCCTGCCGAGCTGACCCCCATGTCGGGGGGTCGTGGTATGGCCGGCCTGCAAGGCCGGCGGCTGTGCGCGGTTCGTGCACGGCGTGTGCCGCGCGGTCGCCCTGCTCCCGGTACTATTCTGGCGATCAGAACTGACCGGTGAGCGGGGTTGCCGCCTATGCGGCGTTTGGGCACCGAGTCCGGTGCGGGAGTTCTGTCTCCCTTGTCTTCCCCCTTCGGGGGTTTGGTTTGGGAGCACAGGCTCCACCTTTCGTTGTCTCCCTTCGGGGAAGCGGTCCCTTCGGGGACGTGGTTTGTGGGCGGAAGTACTCCGCGGCGCGGCGGTCCCTCTGGATGCGTTAACTCGTGTTCAGGGGGATGCCCCCCTATTGGGGGCAACGCCGGGCGACCTGTTCCAGCTGTTGCGTGTCGTTGATCACGTCTAGCGGCGTGATGGCTGGGACAGGGGGCTTGCCTTAACCGGCCGGCCCGAGACAAGGAAAAGTCAATAACACCCAACAGATAAGTTGTAAAAATCCTGCGGAAACTGCCCGACCTCCGCAAGGTTCGCCTAGGTATATAGGGTTGTGCAAGTACAGGGGGCTCTGCTTGCATGGACCGTCTTTCCCCCATACTCGTGGGATTAAATATGGAATCTATAAAAATAAAACAAAACAAACCGAAGACAAAAAAAACTAACGACTCTGGCAAAAAACGGACTGACTCTGAGAAATCTAATGACGACCTGGCAATCCAACTGACGACCGATGCATCCGCTGTGGATGCTAGTGGAGAGAGTGGCGACGAAGTGTTCCGGGAACAGGCCCGCCGCCACCGGGAGGCGAAGGAGAGGCTCACTCGCCTTTGCCTCGGTGTGAAAGAGAAGGTAGGGAAGGAGAAGAAGAAGACGTCGCTGCGGCTGTCGGAGTCCGACAGCAGCAGCTGTATGTCGGTGGGAGATCGCTCGCGATCTTGCTCCCCGAGCGCTCCCGGCCCCAGTGACCCCAGCTACTGGAGGAAGAAGAGGCCACTGGAGGAGGCCTCTTCTCCAGAAAAAAAGAAGGGTCGCGAGCGCCCGCCGACCGTCGGGGAGCGAACGGAGCTGCGGGCGAAAAGGGAGCTGGCGGCCGAGAAGAGGGTTGGCCCCAGACAGCTCAGAGGAGTCGACGAGCTGCGCGGCGTGGTGGACTCCGCGCTCGACGTCATCTCGTCGGTGGCGCGGAAGGCCTCCCGCATGAAGTGCCAAGACGTGGCATCAGTGCGGGGGGCCATGTCTGACCTCGTCGACTCCTTTAAGGAGCTGGCGGAGCAGCGTGAGGAGGGCCAGGAGCTGAAGCTCTTGCGCGCGGAACTGGCGGAGCGTAGGAGGCAGGAGGAGCTGCTCCGCGCTGAACATGCGGAGCAGAACCGCCAAACGGAGGCGCTCCGCGCCGAACTGGCGGAGCTCCGGGTCCGGCTGGAGGTGCAGAGCCGGACTGCCACCTCCGCCTCCGCCAACGTCGGGATGACCCGCGAGGAGGTGGCTTTTTTCATTGATGCCAGGATGGCTGGCATCAGTGACCGCCTCCTCCCGGAGCAGCGCGTCCGCCCTTCCCTGGCGGCGGACGCTCGTCGAGCGCGGGTGAGCGTCGAAACCGCTCCCGCACGCGCTCCGAGCGCCCGTCTCGACGCGGACTTCCCGGCCCTCCCGACTCCGAGGCCGGTGCAGTCGCTCCCCTCCGCCCCCGCTGCGACTCAAGCCGCGGGAAAGAAGAGGGGGGCGAAGAAGAGCATGGCGGCCCGGGAAGCACAGGCCGCCAGGAACGTCGCTCCGCCGGCTCCGTCCCAACCCGCGGTGACCACCACCGTCCAGCCGACGCCGCCTCCCCAAACCCAACAGGGGGAGGCATGGAACGTCGTGGCGCGCAAGCCAAAGGCGCCACGACCGGCGAAGTCTGCTGCGCCTGCTGCTCCGGCGCAGCAGCAGAAGAAGAAGGGGAAGCGCGCCCGAAAGCTGCGCGCCCCCAAAACTGCCGCGGTGGTGGTCACACTGCCGCCGGACACCTCGCGGACCTACGCGGAGGTGATGGCCAAGGCCGAGAGCGCCATCCAGCTCTCCGCCTTGGGCATCGATGGCGTAAAGTTCCGCACGGCCCGTACCGGGGGCCGTGTGATGGAGGTCTCCGGTGCGGAGAGGACTAAAAAGGCCGATGAGCTCGCGGCAAAAATGCGCGAGGTCATCGGCGACGTCGCTCGGGTGTCCAGACCGGAGCAGTGCGCTGAAATGCGCATTACCGGTCTGGGCGACGCGGTCACTACCGAGTCAGTGGCCGCGGCCGTCGCTAATGCGGGGGGCTGCCGCCCCGATCTCGTAAAGGTGGGCAACATCACCCGCCCACCTGGCCGCCCAGGGACCGTCTGGGTGAAGTGCCCTGTCCCGGCGGCCAAAAAGATCACCGATGGTGGTAGACTCACCATCGGGTGGTCGACGGCCCGGGCCGCGCTCCTCGACGCGCGGCCGCAGCGGTGTTTCCGCTGCCTCGTACCGGGCCACGTTGGCGTGCAGTGCACCTGCAAGATCGACCGCAGTGCACTGTGCTTCCGGTGCGGGCAGCCGGGCCATAAGGCGGCAGCCTGTACGGCGGTAGAGCCCTCCTGCGCGATCTGCGCGTCGGAGGGCGTCGACTCTGGCCATCGTCTGGGCCATAAAAAGTGCCCAGCGCTGGCCAAAACGCCGGCCCGAGCGGCGAAAACGACGGGCGGGGGCAAATCTAACCCCCCCGCCGCGTCTTCGGCAGCACCTCAGCCTGGTGCTGCCCCGGAGGCCATGGACACCGCCGCCAATTAAATGGCCAATAGGGTGTCACTACTGCAGGCGAATGTTAATCACTGCGCAGCGGCCCAGGATCTTCTTCTCCAGACCGCTGCGCAGTGGCAAATAAACGTAGCCATAGTCGCCGAACCGTACCGCGTCCTAGCCCGTGACGACTGGGTGGGCGATCGCGACGGTTCGGTGGCTATCGTCGCCTGGCGACGCCGTGCTGCCCCCCGACCCTTTCAGAGGGTGCTGAGGGGCCACGGGTGCGTGCTCGCGTCGCTGGGCGACGTTGCAGTAGTCGGCGTGTACTTCTCGCCCAATAGGACTCTCGCCGAGTTCGAGCGTTTCCTCGTCGAGCTCGGCGACCTAATGGCGGAAGTGCACCCCACCCCTGTGGTGGTCGCCGGAGACTTTAACGCCAAATCCCGGTTGTGGGGATCTCCGGCGACCGACGCTAGGGGTGACACCCTCGAGGAATGGGCGGTGTCCCATGGCCTCGTTCTTTTAAATACGGGGACGGTCCTGACGTGCGTCCGGCACACGGGCGGGTCCATAGTGGACCTGTCGTTTGCGAGCCCCGCCCTCGCCCGCCGTACGAGGCGGTGGAGGGTGGAGGAGGGGGTGGAGACTTTGTCGGACCATCGTTACATACGGTTCGACCTGGTCCCATCCCCCGCGGACGCCCCAGCCGTCGAGTTCGACCGTCCCCTGCCGGGAGAGGGTCCTCGGTGGAGGCTGAACACCTTGGACCCAGAGCTGGCCACCGAGGCGGCCATAGTGGAGCGGTGGATGGCGGGTCCCAACGGGACCCGCGTCGCGAATGTGGAGAGCGGCCTGGACGTGGACGCGAGATGTGAGCGGCTCTCTGGAGCGCTCTCTCGCGTCTGCGACGCGGCGATGATCCGGGCGGGTCCGACCCCTCCGCGCAAGCAGGTGTACTGGTGGAGGCCCCATCTTCAGGGCCTCCGCGCCGAGTGCCAAATGGCTCGGCGCCGGTACGCCCGCAGTCGCAGGAGGGCCAACAGAGACCTCGCCCAAGAGGAGGTACTGCTCGCCGCGTACCGGGCCGCGAGAAACGCGTTCACCGCTGCCATCAAGGCCGCCAAAGCCGAGGCTTGGCAGGAGTGGCTCGAGGAGGTGGAGAGAGATCCGTGGGGGCGCCCGTATAAGACGGTGATGGAGAAACTCCGTCCAGCGGCGCCCCCCCTGACGAGAACCCTCGAGCCACTCTTCGTGGAGCAGGTGGTCAGCTCGCTCTTCCCGGCGAGAGGAGAGTGGTCGCCGCCGAGGATGGCGGCGGCGCCACGAATCGAGGGACTGGCTGCGGGCGAGGAAGTGCCGCCCGTGTCCGAGGCCGAGTTAGGGGTTGCGGTCCTCAAACTCAGAGAGAGGAACCGCGCCCCGGGCCCGGACGGCGTCCCTGGGCGGGTCCTCGCCCACGTGATGCCGGTCCTCGAAGGTGAGGTTTTGTCCCTCATGTCGGAGTGCATGGCGTCCGGCAGAGTCCCGCGGCGGTGGAAGTCCGGGAAGCTCGTGCTGCTTCAGAAGCACGGGCGACCCCCCGACTGTCCTTCGGCCTACCGTCCGATCGTCCTTCTTGACGAGGCGTGCAAGACCTTCGAAAGGGTCGTCGCAGCACGCCTCGTCCGACATCTGGAGACGGTGGGCCCGGATCTGAGTGATCTACAGTTCGGGTTCCGCCGCGCGCGGTCGACGATCGACGCCGTGTCCCGACTGAGGGACCGAGTGGAAAGTGCCGTTTCGCAGGGGGGGGTGTTGTTGGCAGTGTCTCTCGACATTGCTAACGCTTTCAACACCCTCCCCTGGGCGACAATTGAGGAGGCCCTGAGGTACCACAAAGTTCCGTGGTACCTCAGGAGGGTCCTGGCGGACTACTTTACGGACCGGGCCATTCTCTACCCGGCCCGGGATCGTGTAGTCCGCCGGGACATGTCGTGCGGTGTTCCACAGGGGTCGGTGCTGGGCCCACTCCTGTGGAACATTGGATTTGACTGGGTCCTGCGCGGTACCAATCTTCGGGGAGTCGGCGTCATATGCTACGCCGACGATACCCTGGTTACCGCGCGGGGCCCAAACTTCAGAGATGCCGGTGTCCTCGCCACGGCGGGCACCGCGCAGATTGTGAGCCGCATCAGGGCCCTCGGGCTAGAAGTGGCCCTCGAGAAGTCCGAGGCCCTATTCTTCCATGGGCCTCGGGCAAGGCCTCCCCGCGACTACAGCATTGTAGTGGGAGGGGCCTCCATCGCCGTCGGCTCCAAGTTGAAATACTTGGGGCTGACGCTGGACAGTCGGTGGAGGTTCGGCGAGCATTTCCGGGCGCTGGCGCCGAAGCTGGTGGCGTGCGCCGGAATGCTCGCCCGGTTGCTCCCGAATTGCGGGGGGGCCGGTAGTGTCGGCCGCCGCCTCTACGACACGGTGGTGCGCTCGAAGGCGCTCTACGGAGCGCCCATCTGGGCGGCTGCGGCTCTCAGCGCCGAGAACTCCACGCTGCTGCGTCGCGCGCAGCGTGTGATGGCGCAGAGGGCCGCACGAGCGTACCACACCGTGTCGCTGGAGGCGGCATGTGTGATTTCCGGGAGCCTCCCCTGGGACCTCGAGGCTGGGGTCCTGGCGGGGGTTCACCGAAGGAGGGCCCTGATGCGGCAAGACGGAGTGGAGCCCGCCCCCGACGAGGTCGCTCGCTGGAGAGGCGAATTCCGCGACGACCTCTTCGGGAGGTGGGCCTCTAAATTGGAATCGAGTAGGGTGAGCGCACGGCTTCTCACGGCCGTGCGCCCAGTATTGCGTCAGTGGGTCGAGGCGCCGCACAGGGTGCCGACCTACCATTTGACCCAGCTCCTCACAGGTCACGGCTGCTTTGCCAAGTACCTGTGGGAGCTGGTGGGAGTAGAGTCGGCGCCCGACTGCAAGAGCTGTGCGTCCGGAGCCGTGGACACGGCCGAGCATACGCTGGCCGTGTGCACGGCCTGGTCCGCTCAGCGCGTCAGGCTCACTGACGCAATAGGCGTGAATTTGTCGCTGCCGGCCGTCATCGCCTCGATGGCCGGCAGCAGAGAGTGTTGGGCCGCCGTCGCCTCGTTTGCGTCCGAGGTGATGGCGGCCAAGAGAGAGGCCCTGCGGGAGCGCGAACGCGCGGGCCTAACATTGCCCCCCCGCAGGGCCGCGGGTAGGGGTCGTCGGCGCGCAATAGCCGGCGGCCCCGGCCCGCGAGGAGGCCACGCGCGACGGGTCAGGGGACCTGTCGCGCCCAATGTGGCGGACGACCCCTCGCCTAGTGTTCGGGCGAGGGGTGACCGTCCGACGGGGGGGCACGTTGCCCACCCCGTCGCAGTGAGCCCCCATCGCTAGGGGGCCCCCCGTGTCGGGTCGTGGTCATACCTGAGTGACTACCACGGCCCGGCAACGGGCGAGGAGGACACCGTAGGTTTAGTTGGTAGGCTGGGTCGAGAGAAATTTTACTCCCCGGGAGTCCAACACGACGTCCTTCGGCTGCCCCTGCAGTCGGGGGGTAAGTGCGTAAAAAGCATTCCTACGAAAAAAAAAAAAAAAAAAAAAAAAACCTAACCTAACCTAACCTAACCTAACCTAACCTAACCTAACCTAACCTAACCTAACCTAACCTAACCTAACCTAACCTAACCTAACCTAACCTAACCTAACCTAATTTCGCGACGACCTCTTCGGGAGGTGGGCGGACAAGTTGGCATCTGTGTCGTCGGGCGCGCGGCTACTTTCCGCCGTGCGCCCCGTCTTGCGTCAGTGGGTCGAGGCGCCGCACCGGGTGCCTACATACCATCTAACCCAGCTCCTCACGGGTCACGGCTGCTTCGCCAAGTACCTGTGGGAGCTGGTGGGCATCGAGGCCGCACCCGGTTGCAAGAGCTGCTCGTCTGGAGCCGTGGACACGGCCGAGCACACGTTGGTCGTGTGCACGGCCTGGGCTGTCCAGCGCGCCAGGCTCACTGGCGCAATCGGCGGTAATTTGTCGCTGCCGGCCGTCATCGCTTCGATGGCCGGCAGCAAAGAGTGTTGGGCCGCCGTCGCCTCGTTTGCATCCGAGGTGATGGCGGCGAAGAGAGAAGCCCTGCGGGAGCGTGAGCGCTCGGGCGCAACATTGCCCCCCCGCAGGGCCGCGGGTAGGGGTCGTCGGCGCACAATTGCCGGCGGCCCTGGCCCGCGTGGCCATACGCGGCAGGCCAGGGGGCCTGTCGCTAGGGTGGCGGACGACCTCTCGCCCCGTGTTCGGGCGAGGGGTGACGGTCCGACGGGGGTGGGCACGCCGCTCACCCCTGTCACAGTGAGCCCCCACCGTTAGGGGGCCACCCCGTGTCGGGTCGCGGTAATACCTGAGTGACTACCGTGGCCCGGCAACGGGTGAGGAGAACACCGTAGGTTTAGTTGGTAGGCTGGGTCGAGATTTCTCCCCGGGAGTCCAACACGACGTCCGAAGGCTGCCCCTGCGGCCGGAGGGTAAGTGCGTAAAAAGCATTCCTACGTAAAAAAAAAAAAAACCTAACCTAACCTAACCTAACCTAACCTGGGGCGCCAGGGCAGGAAACCTCCCCGTGTGGCCCGCCGCTTCCCGTTTCCGGAAGCCGTGGGTCCGGTGCGTCCTGGACGGCCTCCAACAACAAAACTCGGCCCTAAAGTGCCGAGAACGTTTTTGGGGGTTGACTGATGTCCTGCCGAGCTGACCCCTATGTCTGTGGGGGGTCGTCGTATGGCTGGCCTGCTAGGCCGGCGGCGGCGTTTTAGCGCCGCACCGTCGAGCGCCGACTTCCTCGGTGCTGGAGTTCTGACTCCCTTGTCTTCCTCTTTTTGGGGGTTTGGTTCGGGAGCTCAGACTCCAACTTCTGTCGTCTCCCTTCGGGGAAGCGGTCCCTTCGGGGACGTGGTTGTGGGCGGGAGTACCCCGCGGCGCGGCGGTCCCCCTGGATGCGTTAACTCGTGTTCAGGGGGATGCCCCCTAATGTGGGCAACGTCGGGCGACCTGTTCCAGCTGTTGCGTGTCGTTGAACATGTCTAGCGGCGTGATGGCTGGGACAGGGGGCCTGCCTTAACCGGCCGGCCTGAGACAAGGAAAAGTCAATAACACCCAACAGATAAGTTGTAAAAATCCTACGGAAACTGCCCGACCTCCGTAAGGTTCGCCTAAGTATGTAGGGTTGCGCAAGTACAGGGGGCTCTGCTTGCGTCGACCGTTTTACCCCCATACTCGTGGGAATTAATATGGAAACTTTAAACCTAAAACAAAAAACAAACCGATCTGGAAAACAAAATAACGACGACTCTGGCTATGCTATACGGACTGATGACGATGACAAAAACAAAACAAAAACTGGCGACAATAATATAAAAAATGACGGTGATTCTAAAATAAAACCAAATGGCGATAATATCCTCAGCACTGACTTGATGCTGTCGGACGCATCTTCTGCTGATGCAAGTTTAGGGAGTGGGGACGAAACGTCCCGGGCCTCGGCCCGCCGCCTCCGTGAGGCGAAAGTAAGGCTAACTCGCCTCTACCTCGGCGAGAGAGCGCCGCTGCGGCTGTCCGAGTCGGACAGCAGCAGCTGCATGTCGGTCGATGACCGCTCGCGTTCCTGCTCGCCGAACATCAACAACCCGAGCAACGCGAGCTACTGGCGAAAGAGGCCGCTCGAGGAAGCGACATCGCCGGAGAAGAGCACGAAGAAGGGACGTGGGCGCCCGCCGACCACCGGCGAGTACGTCGGGCTCGCAAAGGCGAAGGAAGACCACAACCGGCAGCTCCAGCGCGAGATGGAGCTGCAGGCAGAAAAGGAACTCGCCGACGAAGTGGCCGCCAAGAGGGACAGGCTTGAGTCTGTCACCAGGAGGAAGGAAGTGCAGCCGGCAACTGGCCCCAAGCGGCGTCGCGGGGTCGACGAGCTACGCGGCGTGGTGGACTCTGCGCTCGATGCCATCTCAACGGTGGCGCGGAAGTCATCCCGCATGAAATGCCAGAATGTGGCATTAGTGCGGACGGCCATGGCGGACCTCGCCGACTCATTCAAGGAGCTGGCGGAGCTTCGCGAGGAGAGCGAGGAGCTCAAGATTCTGCGCGCCGAGAACATAGAGCGCAAGCGACAGGAGGATGCGCTCCGTGCCGAGGTCGCCGAGCTCAGGACAATGCTGCAGGCACAGACCCAAACTGTCGCAGCGCAGTCCATGACACGGGAAGAAATAGCGTTTTTCATTGACGCCAGGATGGCTGGCATCAACGACCGCCTCCTGCCGGAGCAGCGCACCCGCCCTCCACTGGCGGCAGACGCTCGTAGAGCTAGGACGAGCACAGAAACCGCTCCCGCAAGTGCTCCGAGCGTCCAAGAAGATGACTTTCCGGCTCTTCCAACACCCAAGCCGGTGCAGCTGCTCCCCTCCGCTCCGGCCACAACCCAAGCTGCGGGGAAGAAGAAGAGAGGATCGAAGAAGACCCTGGCAGCCAAGGAAACAGAGGCCGCCCGCCAACAGTCAGCCGCTCCTACTGCTGCTGCTCAAGAAAGGCCCGCGTCCCAGCCGGCGAAGAAGGCCACCGCCGTCCAGCCGGTGAGAAACACCACCACCGATGAACCGACGCCGCCTCCCCAAACACAACAAAAGGAGGCGTGGAACGTCGTGGCGCGCAAGCCAAGAGCGCCACGGCCGGCAAATTCTGCTGTCGCGCCTGCTGCTCCAGCGCAACAGCAGCAACAACAGAAAAAGAAGACGGGGAAGCGCGCTCGCAAATTGCGCGCCCCCAAGACGGCTGCGGTGGTCGTGACCCTGCCGCAGGGTAGTGCTCAGACCTATGCCGAGGTCATGGCCAAGGCCGAGGGCGCCATCCAGCTCTCCGCCTTGGGAATAACTGGCGTTAAATTCCGCACGGCCCGGACTGGGGGCCGTGTGATGGAAGTCTCCGGGGTCGAAAAATCTAAAAAGGCCGATGACCTCGCGACCAAAATACGCGAGGTCATCGGTGACGTCGCCAAAGTGTCCAGGCCGGAGCAGTGCGCCGAGATGCGTATCTCCGGTCTGGGAGACGCGGTCACTGCCGATCTAGTGGCCGCGTCTGTCGCTAACGTAGGGGGCTGCCGCCCCGATTTAGTCAAGGTGGGCAACATCACCCGCCCACCTGGCCGCCCTGGGACCGTCTGGGTCAAGTGCCCTGTCCCGGCGGCCAAAAAGATCACCGATGGTGGACGTCTCACCATCGGTTGGTCGACGGCCCGGGCCGCGCTTCTGGACGCGCGGCCGCAGCGTTGCTTCCGCTGCCTCGCACCGGGGCACGTAGGAGTGCAGTGCACGTGCGCAGTGGACCGCAGTGCGCTCTGCTTCCGGTGCGGGCAACCGGGCCACAAGGCGGCAGCCTGTTTGGCGGAGCCCTCCTGCGCAATCTGCGCGTCGGAGGGCGTTGACTCCGGCCATCGTCTGGGCCATAAAAAGTGCCCAGCGATGGCTAAGAAGCCAAAAGCGACGAAAAAGACGGGCGGGGGAAGACCTAAACCCTCCGCCTCGTCCTCGATAGCACCTCAGGCTGGTGCTGCCCCGGAGGCTATGGACACCGCCGCCAATTAAATGGCAAACAGGGTGTCACTACTGCAGGCGAACGTTAACCACTGCGCGGCCGCTCAGGATCTTCTTCTCCAGACCGCTGCGCAGTGGCAGATCGATGTAGCCGTAGTCGCTGAGCCGTACCGCGTCCAAGCCCGTGATGACTGGGTGGGCGATCTGGACGGTTCGGTGGCTATCGTCGCTTGGCGGCGCCGTGCTGCCCCCCGTCCCTTTCAGAGGGTGTTAAGGGGCCACGGGTGCGTTCTCGCGTCGCTGGGCGACGTTGCAGTAGTCGGCGTGTACTTCTCGCCCAATAGGACGCTCGCCGAGTTCGAGCGTCTTCTCGCCGAGGTGGGCGACCTCGTGGCGGAAGTGCACCCCACCCCTGTGGTGGTCGCCGGAGACTTCAATGCCAAATCCCGGTCGTGGGGATCTCCGGCGACCGATGCCAGGGGTGACACCCTAGAAGAGTGGGCGGTGTCCGCCGGATTAGTGTTACTAAATACGGGGACGGTCCTGACGTGCGTCCGGCACACGGGCGGGTCAATTGTCGACCTGTCATTTGCTAGTCCCGCCCTGGCCCGCCGCGCGAGGCGGTGGAGGGTGGAGGAGGGGGTGGAGACGCTGTCGGACCACAGGTACATCCGGTTCGACCTAGTCCCATCCCCCACGGACGCCCCAGCCGTCGAGCTGGACCGTCCCCTGCCGGGAGAGGGTCCTCGGTGGAGGCTTAACACCCTGGACCCAGAGCTGGCCACCGAGGCGGCCATAGTGGAGCGGTGGATCGCGGGTCCCAATGGGACCCATGGCGCAAATGTAGGGAGCGGCCTGGACGTGGACGCGAGATGCGAGCGGCTTTCTGGAGCGCTCTCTCGCGTCTGCGACGCGGCGATGATCCGGGCGGGTCCGACCCCTCCGCGCAAGCGGGTGTACTGGTGGAGGCCCCATCTTCAGGGCCTCCGCACCGAGTGCCAAATGTCACGGCGCCGATACACCCGCAGTCGCAGGAGGGCAAACAGAGACCCCGCCCAAGAGGAGGTATTGCTCGCCGCGTACCGGGCCGCGAGAAATTCGTTCACCGCTGCCATCAAGGCCGCCAAAGCCGAGTCATGGCAGGAGTGGCTCGAGAGTGTGGATAGAGATCCATGGGGGCGCCCGTACAAGACGGTGACGCAGAAACTCCGTCCAGCGGCGCCCCCGCTGACGAGAACCCTCGAGCCACTCTTCGTTGAAAGGGTGGTCAGCTCGCTCTTCCCGGCGAGAGAGGAGTGGTCGCCGCCGAGGATGGCGGCGGCGACACAAGATGAGGGACCGGCTGCGGGCGAGGAGGTGCCGCCCGTGTCCGAGGCCGAGTTGGGGGTTGCGGTCCTCAAGCTCAAAGAGAGGAACCGCGCCCCGGGCCCGGACGGCGTCCCTGGGCGGGTCCTCGCCCGCGTGATGCCGGTCCTGGAGGAGGAGGTTTTGTCCCTCATGTCGGAGTGCATGGCGTCCGGCAGAGTCCCGCGGCGGTGGAAGTCCGGGAAGCTCGTGCTGCTCCAAAAGCACGGGCGACCCCCCGACTCTCCGTCGGCCTACCGTCCGATTGTCCTTCTTGACGAGGCGTGCAAGACCTTCGAAAGGGTCGTCGCAGCGCGCCTCGTCCGACACTTGGAGACGGTGGGCCCGGACCTGAGCGATCGTCAGTTCGGGTTCCGCCGCGCGCGGTCGACGATTGACGCCGTGTCCCGACTGAGGGACCGAGTCGAGGAAGCGGTTTCACAGGGGGGGGTGTTGTTGGCAGTGTCTCTTGACATTGCTAACGCTTTCAACACCCTCCCCTGGGCGACAATTTTGGAGGCCCTGAGGTACCACAAAGTTCCGTGGTACCTCAGGAGGGTCCTGGCGGACTACTTTACGGACCGGGCCATCTTCTACCCGGCCCGGGATCGTGTAGTCCGCCGGGACATGTCGTGTGGTGTTCCACAGGGGTCGGTGCTGGGCCCACTCCTGTGGAACATCGGGTTTGACTGGGTCCTGCGCGGTGCCAATCTTCGGGGAGTCGGCGTCATTTGTTACGCCGACGATACCCTGGTGACCGCGCGGGGCCCTACCTTCCGTGACGCCGGTGTCCTGGCAACTGCAGGCACCGCGCACGTCGTAAGCCGCATCAGGGCCCTCGGGCTCGAAGTGGCCCTCGAGAAGTCCGAGGCCCTCTTCTTCCATGGGCCTCGGGCAAGGCCCCCCCGCGACTACAGTATCGTGGTGGGAGGGGCCTCCATCGCTGTCGGAAATACAATGAAGTATCTGGGACTGGTTTTGGACAGTCGGTGGAGGTTCGGCGAGCACTTCCGGGCGCTGGCGCCGAAGTTAGTGGCGTGCGCCGGAATGCTCGCCCGGTTGCTCCCGAATAGCGGGGGGGCCGGTAGTGTCGGTCGCCGCCTCTACGACACGGTGGTGCGCTCGAAGGCGCTCTACGGAGCGCCCATTTGGGCGGCCGCGGCTCTCAGCGCCGAGAACTCCACGCTGCTGCGTCGCGCGCAGCGTGTGATGGCGCAGAGGGCCGCACGGGCGTACCACACGGTGTCACTGGAGGCGGCTTGTGTTGTTGCCGGGAGCCTCCCCTGGGATCTCGAAGCTGAGGTCCTGGCGGGGGTTTACCGAAGGAGGGCTCTGATGCGCATCGAGGCGAGAAATGAGCCCGCCCCCGAGGAGGTCGCTCGCTGGAGAGGCGAATTTCGCGACGTCCTCTTCGGGAGGTGGGCGGATAGGTTGACCTCTGTGTCGTCGGGCGCGCGGCTACTTTCCGCCGTGCGCCCCGTCTTGCGTCAGTGGGTCGAGGCGCCGCACCGGGTGCCTACATACCATCTAACCCAGCTCCTCACGGGTCACGGCTGCTTCGCCAAGTACCTGTGGGAGCTGGTGGGCATCGAGGCCGCACCCGGTTGCAAGAGCTGCCCGTCTGGAGCCGTGGACACGGCTGAGCACACGTTGGTCGTGTGCACGGCCTGGGCTGTCCAGCGCGCCAGGCTCACTGGCGCAATCGGCGTCAATTTGTCGCTGCCGGCCGTCATCGCTTCGATGGCCGGCAGCAAAGAGTGTTGGGCCGCCGTCGCCTCGTTTGCATCCGAGGTGATGGCGGCGAAGAGAGAAGCCCTGCGGGAGCGAGAACGCTCAGGGGAAACTCTTCCCCCCCGCAGGGCCGCTGGTAGGGGTCGTCGGCGCGCAATAGCCAGCGGCCCCGGCCCGCATGGCCATACGCGGCAGGTCAGGGGACCTGTCGCTAGGGTGGCGGACGACCCCTCGCCCCGTGTTCGGGCTAGGGGTGACGGTCCTACGGGGGCGGGCACGTTGCCCACCCCCGTCTCAGAGAGCCCCCTCCGATAGGGGGCCACTCTGTGTCGGGTCACGGTAATACCTGAGTGACTACCGTGGCCCGGCAACGGGCGAAGAGAACACCGTAGGTTTAGTTGGTAGGCTGGGTCGAGACGATTTTCTCCCCGGGAGTCCAACACGACGTCCGACGGCTGCCCCTGCAGCCGGAGGGTAAGTGCGTAAAAAGCATTCCTACGTTAAAAAAAAAAAAAAACCTAACCTAACCTAACCTAACCTAACCTAACCTAACCTAACCTAACCTAACCTAAGCCATGGCTGAGGTGCGAGACCATCTTGGAGGAATGAACAAGAAGATAGACAGTCTCCTGGCTGGATCCCAGAACACCACGGGACTCGAACAATTGAGTAAGGAGCTAGGAAATGCAGTGGAGGTGGTAAAGGCGGCTATACCAACATACGCGGAAGTGCTTACAAGTTCATCGGTGGGCGCAGGAAACCAGGCCAAACCAAAACACTCCCTGATAGTCTCCACGAAAGGGGGACAATCAACTAGCACACAGCTGGTTGAAACGATTAGAACAACACTGGATGCTAAGAAGAGTGGACTGCGAATAGAAAGGCTCCGCAAGGTGCGAGACGGCAAGGTAGTATTAAGCTGTACGAGCAAAAAAGACCTGGACAAGGCCGCCACGCACCTAAACGGAAATGATAAGTTGAATGTGCAAGAAGCCAAGAACAAGAACCCCCTTATCTTGCTTAGGAATCTCCTATCTTATAACACAAACCCCGACGTGATACAGGCTATCAGGGAACAGAACAAACATCTACTGAAGGACCTTACCCCAGAAGATCTGGAGATGGAGGTGCGATATCGCAGGAGGGCAAGGAACCCACATGAGTGTCACGCCGTCCTCCGAGTCACACCAAACGTCTGGAGGAGACTGACCGAAGCAGGGAACGTCTATATTGACCTCCAGAAGATCAAGGTGGTCGACCAGTCTCCTTTAATACAGTGCACCAGGTGCCTGGCTTACGGCCATGGGCGGAGGCTCTGCACGGAGCAGGCGGATCTCTGCCACAACTGCGGGGATCCGCATGTGAGAGCGGAGTGTCCGCTTGTGGCGGGGGGACAGGCCCCTGGCTGTGTAAACTGTAAAAGGGCCGGCTTGAAGGAGGTAGAGCACTCGGTATTTAGCGAGGTATGTCCAGTTAGGGCGAAGTGGGACAGTATAGCGAGGGCAACCGTAGCTTATTGCTAAGGGCGGCGCACTGGACCTACAGGTGAGAAACTGCACGACGACCGCAGCACACCAGATGAACCTATACCACGTAGTACAGGCCAACCTCCAGCGTAAGCAGCTCGCCACCACAGAGTACTTCCTCGAGGCGGAGAAAAGGAAAGTGGCGATAGCTCTTATCCAAGAACCTTACGTTGGAGGTACAGGCGAAATGAAGCCCGTAGGCACATCTAGGGTCTATCAAAGTAGTGATAGAGCGGCAGGTCCGGTCAAGGCGGCGGTCGTTGTGCACGAGCCTGGCATTTTGGCCACATTGTGCCAAAAGTACACGAACAACAATTTCGCGGTAGTGACGGTACACGCTGAGCCCTGGGATGTCCTCGCTATATCGTTCTACTTTGAGCCCGACAAACCAATTGAGCCATACCTGAATCATCTTAGGGCAATACTTAGCAACTCCAGCACTACAAAGGTGATCATAGGTGGGGACAGCAACGCTAAGAGCATGTGGTGGGGAGGAACGAGGGATGACAGAAGGGGCGAAGAAGTAATGAGCACTTTTGTAGAGCTGGATCTACATGTGCTGAACGAGGGAAACACGCCGACCTTCGACACGGTACGGGGTGGCCGGCGCTATGCAAGCTGCGTCGATGTGACGTGCTGCGGCACCGGCCTCCTCGACCGCGTTGAGGGTTGGCGGGTGGTCGAGGACCTTACAGGCTCCGACCACAATGCCATATCTTTCAGCATCAGACTGCACAAGGTAGAGGGATTAGTACTGGACAGAACTACTAGGAAATACAGTACAAAGAGGACAGACTGGGAGAGATTTGACACCGCCATTAAGCAGCAAAGGAGGAAATATGGAATAAATATGGAGAGGGTAAGGGAGGTAACGGATAGAGAAGGTTTAGAGGACATGGTGAGGGGATATACTAGGGCGATAACCGAGGTATGCGATGAGATGATGCCAATAAAAAAGAAAAAACAAAGACTCACCATTCCGTGGTGGACTGAGGATCTGCAGAAGATGAAGCGTGAGGTATCTACCAGGAAACGCAGAATCCGATGCGCAAGACCGGACCGTAGGCAGCGAGTCGTTGATGAGTACCTTAAAACAAAAGAGGAATACGAGCTCGCAGCGAGAACGGCACAGGTCACCAGCTGGAAAAACTTCTGCGAAAGACAAAGCAAGGAGACGGTCTGGGATGGCATTTATAGGGTGATTCGCGGTACTACCAGGAGACAGGAGGATGTACGATTGTGTAAGGAGGGGAGACACGTAGACTTGGAGGACTCTGCAGCGCTATTGGCTGATGTCTTCTTCCCGGAGGACACCGAGGCAGGGGAGGGCCCCGACCACCATCGAATAAGATGCCTCGCTGACAAAAACAATCTGCCCCCAAGCGATGAAGACGAACCGGAGCTTACTAAAGATGAGATGAAAGCTGCGACCCTGGCGTTCAACCCTAAAAAAGCCCCTGGAGCAGATGGCCTCACGGCAGATATCTGCGCCAGAGCTATCCTTGGGGATGAGGACCTCGGCCTGGCGTTGTTCAACAAGTGCTGGAGCCTGTCTTACTTCCCGGAGGCGTGGAAGACTGCAACTGTCGTCGTTATAAGGAAACCTGGGAAAGATGATTACACAAACCCCAAAGCGTACAGACCCATCGGACTGCTGCCCTTGCTCGGTAAAATCCTTGAAAAGATGATGGTAGCCCGACTGATGCACCACCTGGCACCGCGAATAAGCCTCAGGCAGTACGGCTTTATGCCGCAGCGCGGGACCGAGGACTCCCTCTATGACTTAATGGCCCATGTGAGAGGCGAACTCGCTAAGAGGAAGCTGATCACATTGGTGTCGTTGGACATAGAGGGAGCCTTCGATGGCGCTTGGTGGCCGATGATTAAGGCCAGGCTCCTGGAGGAGGAATGCCCCCCTGCACTCAACAGGGTTCTACACAGCTACATGGAAGGTAGAGCGGTCTGTGTAAGATATGGAGGCCATCAAATCAGCAAGACCACAAACAAAGGCTGCGTGCAAGGGTCGGTCGGGGGGCCGATACTCTGGAACCTTATCCTCGACCCGCTGCTGAGGACCCTGGAGGATCGGGGTACCTATTGTCAGGCGTTTGCCGACGATGTGGTGCTCGTCCTCTCCGGGAACACGGCAGCGGAAATCGAGCGACAGGGTAATGCCGCTCTCGGGCATGCTTGGGAGTGGGGTGTCGCGAATAAGCTTAAATTCTCGGCGGCAAAAACCAACGCCATGGTAATAACGAAGAAGCTAAAGTACGACAACCCACGCCTGAGCATGGGCGGGATAGACATTGCCCTGTCCAAGGAGGTCAGAGTACTGGGCCTCACGATCGACAGTGCCCTGACGTTCAACGCTCATGTCGCAAACGTTTGCGGCAGGGCGTTGAACGTCTGGAAGCAACTTGCAAAAGCGGCGAGAACTAGCTGGGGTCTACATACAGAGGTGGTAAAGCTTATTTACAACACTGCAGTGGTCCCTTTGGTGGCGTACGCCGCTGGTGCATGGGCTGGCGCAACACAAAAACTCGCAGTACAGAAAAGGCTGAACATGCTCCAGAGACCATTCGCTCAGAGGATGTGTAGAGCGTACAGAACAACCTCGCTCAACGCCTCTCTCCTACTGGCTGGAACGCTCCCTCTTGATATTCGGATAAGGGAAAACGCTTCTCTTTACGAAATCAGGAGGGGGATCAGGCCGGTACTGAGGGGCGTTGAGATTGAGCGAGTCACGCCCTACACAAAATCGCCTCACCCGTCTCAGCGCAGGGGATGGAACTTTGCATTGGTGTCCAACGCAA
This sequence comes from Orgyia antiqua, assembly GCA_916999025.1. Taxonomy (NCBI): domain Eukaryota; kingdom Metazoa; phylum Arthropoda; class Insecta; order Lepidoptera; family Erebidae; genus Orgyia; species Orgyia antiqua. The sequence continues at coordinate 88,022 of OU779861.1, forward strand.
GCGAACTCGAGGAAGTCACAGGCGGAGCCGCACGGATCTACACCGACGGGAGCCGGATCGCCGACAAGGTCGGAGCCTCGTACTCTTTATGGGAGGACGGGGTGGAAACCAAGGCGCGTAGGTTTCGACTCTCGTCCTATTGCACAGTGTTTCAGGCGGAGCTTCTGGCTATCAGAGAAGCCACGAAACTTGCACTCGGCGGGAGATACAAAAAACTATGGATACTGAGCGATTCACGAGCAGCATTGGAAGCCATCTCTAGCGCAGGAACCCCCGGTCCGATGGTGGCTGAGATACGTGCGCACCTGGACGGCTGCATCGTAAAAGATGTTGACGTCCGGCTGTGCTGGGTCAAGGCCCACACCGGACTAGAGGGAAACGAGAGAGCTGACGAGCTCGCCAAGAGCGCGGCCACCACTCTGAAGACTGCGCCACACTACGACGCCTGCCCGATTTCATTCGCGAAGAGGCAAATCCGCGAGGACTCTCTCCGCGAATGGAATCGGCGCTATAAGACGTCAACAACCGCAGAAACTACAAAGTTGTTCTTCCCTGACGCGATAGAGGCAAACAAAACTATAAAAAAGATAGAGCTTAACATGACACTCACGCAGATCCTAACGGGGCACGGCGGGTTCTCAGCGTACTTACACCGTTTTAAGTGCAAGGATGACCCATCGTGCCTCTGCGACCCGGAGGAGCCGGAGACACTGCGACACATACTTTTCCACTGCCCCATACACACACTTGACAGATACAACACTGAGCAGGAGTTAGACAGAGATATAACAGAGAATAGCGCTGCAAACTTGATCGCGAGTGAAGAGCACAGGAGTAAATTCCTGGGGTTCTGCTTGAGAACTGTCAAAAAGGTTGTGGAAAGGAACAGGACGTGAGCTGACACAAATATTTTTATATGACAGACTATTACTCAAATTGCAAATACCATACCGAACTGACTATAACCCGTGCGAAATATTATTGCTACTATTATTTATTATTTATTATCTTTAAATTGTAAACACTTGTAATCTATTGACTGTATCTTAAATGAACAATTGAAATGATTATTATTAGAATTATATTATTATTACTAGAATTATATTATAACTGTTATTATTGCATTGTTATTACTATTAAGTTACTCAATACTTGTACTTTAGTTTTATTGCTGTACTGTATGAACATTGTCATCATTGATGTACTATTATTGTTATCATAAATATTGATTATAGACAGGCATGTAAAAATCAGAAATGGGAACTGAATGTCGGAGGAGTAAAATGGAATAAAAATACAAATAGCTATAAGGAAAACACATTAGAAATAAGATATAAACAAATAAGAAGCTGAAATAGCTGAAATGTATTAATTAAGAATAGACATAGGAAGAACTGAAATGTAATAGTAATAATGATGGATTTATTTAGTTTGTAGGACGAGTCTCTAATGAGACTAAAGGTAATTGCAGTTGAATGCATATGTGAATTAGAAATGTAATTTTGTATAAATAAAAAAATAATAATAAAAAAGATAAAAAAGGTCCCTGATTCTGTTAGGGGAGAATTCGCGGGCCGGGCCTTGGCGCCCGGACACAAAAAAAAAAAAAAAAAAAAAAAAAAAAAAAAAACCTAACCTAACCTAACCTAACCTAACCTAACCTAACCTAACCTAACCTAACCTAACCTAACCTAACCTAACCTAACCTAACCTAACCTAACCTGGGGTCGTCCTCTTCGGGAGGTGGGCCGAGAGGTTGTCAGTGGTGACGTCGGGCGCGCGGCTTCTTTCTGCCGTGCGCCCCGTATTGCGTCAGTGGGTCGAGGCGCCGCACCGGGTGCCAACCTATCACTTGACCCAGCTCCTCACAGGTCACGGCTGCTTCGCCAAGTACCTGTGGGAGCTGGTGGGCGTCGAAGCCGCACCCGGTTGCAAGAGCTGCTCGTCCGGAGCCGTGGACACGGCCGAGCACACGTTGGTCGTGTGCACGGCCTGGTCTGTCCAGCGCGCCAGACTCACTGGCGTAATTGGCGGAAATTTGTCGCTGCCGGCCGTCATCGCTTCGATGGCCGGCAGCAAAGAGTGCTGGGCCGCCGTCACCTCCTTCGCATCCGAGGTGATGGCGGCAAAACGAGAAGCCCTGCGTGAGCGAGAACGCTCGGGGGAAACTCTTCCCCCCCGCAGGGCCGCGGGTAGGGGTCGTCGGCGCGCAATAGTCGGCGGCCCCGGCCCGCGAGATGGCCACGCGCGGCAGGTCGGGGGACCTGTCGCGCCCAATGTGGTGGACGACCCCTCGCCTCGTGTTCGGGCGAGGGGTGACAGTCCGACGGGGGGGGCACGTCGCTCACCCCCCGTCACAGTGAGCCCCCACCGCTAGGGGGCCCCCCGTGTCGGGTCGTGGTAATACCTGAGTAACCACCACGGCCCGGCAACGGGCGAGGAGGACACCGTAGGTTTAGTTGGTAGGCTGGGTCGAGAGAAATTTTACTCCCCGGGAGTCCAACACGACGTCCGACGGCTGCCCCCGCAGCCGGAGGGTAAGTGCGTAAAAAGCATTCCTACGTAAAAAAAAAAAAAAAAAAAAAAACCTAACCTGGGGCGCTAGGGCAGGAAACCTCCTCGTGTGGCCCGCCGCTTCCCGTTTCCGGAAGCCGTGGGTCCGGTGCGTCCTGGACGGCCTCCAACAACAAAACTCGGCCCTAAAGTGCCGAGAACGTTTTTGGGGGTTGACTGATATCCTGCCAAGCTGACCCCCATGTCGGGGGGTCGTGGTATGGCCGGCCTGCAAGGCCGGCGGCTGTGTGCGCTTCTTGTGCACGGCGTTGGTGCACCGATCCTATTGGTGCGGGAGTTCTGGCTCCCTCGTCTTCCCCCTTCGGGGGTCTGGTTCGGGAGCTCAGGCTCCAACTTCAGTCGTCTCCTTTCGAGGAAGCGGTCCCTTCGTGGACGTGGTTGTGGGCGCAAGTACTGCGCGGCGCGGCGGTCCCTCTGGATGCGTTAACTCGTGTTCAGGGGGATGCCCCCCTGTTGGGGGCAACGTCGGGCGACCTGTTCCAGCTGTTGCGTGTCGTTGATCACGTCTAGCGGCGTGATGGCTGGGACAGGGGGCTTGCCTTAACCGGCCGGCCCGAGACAAGGAAAAGTCAATAACACCCAACAGAAAAGTTGTAAAAATCCTGCGGAAACTGTCCGACCTCCGCAAGGTTCGCCTGGGTATATAGGATTGTGCAAGTACAGGGGGCTCTGCTTGCATCGACCACCCTTTCCCCCATACTCGTGGGATTCTAATGGAAAAACTCAAACTTAAAATTAAAACAAACAAATCTGATAACAACGACGACTCTGGCAATACTAAAAAACGGACTGATAAAACTCAAAATGATGACACTGGCTCTGAAAAATGGAATGACGATGCTAGCAAAAATGATGACCTGATCGATGATCTGGCAATGACCGACTCCTCGTCGGCCATTGATGACGAAGAACTGGCCCGGGCTTCGGCCCGCAAACACCGGGAAGCGAGGGTAAGGCTTACTCGCCTGTACCTCGGAGAGAGATCGTCGCTGCGGCTGTCGGAGTCAGACAGCGGTAGCGTTATGTCTGTGGAGGATCGCTCGCGGTCTTGCTCGCCAAACAACCCGAGCAAGGCGAGCTTTTGGAGAAAAAGGCCGCTGGAGGAAGCAACCTCTCCAGAGAAGGCCAACAAGAAGGGACGCGGGCGCCCGCCAACGACCGGAGAGTATGTCGGTCTGGCGAAGGCAAAAGCCGAACACAACCTGCAGCTCCAGCGCGAAATGGAGCTGCAGGCTGAGAGAGAGCTGGCCGAGGAAGTGGCCGCCAAAAGAGAGAGGCTGGAGGCCCTCACAAGGAGAAAAGAGAAGGAGACGCAGCCGACAACCGGCCCCAAAAGACGCCGTGGGGTCGAGGAATTGCGCGGGGTAGTCGACTCCGCGCTTGATGTGATCTCCTCCGTGGCACGTAAATCCTCGCGGATGAAGTGCCAAAACGTGGCGTCGGTGAGGATCGCCATGTCTGACCTTGCCGACTCCTTCAAGGAGCTGGCTGAGATCCGCGAGGAAAGCGAGAGCGAGGAGCTGAAGCTCTTGCGCGCCGAGAACGCGGTGCACAAGAAGATGACGGAGAGGCTCACCGCTGAAATGGCAGAGCTCCGATCCCGGCTGGACGCACAGAACCAAGCTGCCACCAGCCAGGGAATGACCCGGGAGGAGATCGCCTTCCTCATAGATGCCAGAATGGCTGGCATCAGTGACCGGCTCCTCCCGGAGCAGCGTACCCGCCCTCCTCTGGCGGCGGACGCTCGTCGAGCGAGGGTGAGCGCAGATAGCGCTCCCGCACCCGCTCCGAGCGTCGAGGATTTCCCGGCTCTCCCGATACCAAAGCCGGCGCAGTCGCTCCCCCCCGCCCCCGCCACAATCCAAGCCGCGGGGAAGAAGAAGAGGGGAAAGAAGACGTTGGCGGCACAGGAATCGCAGGCTGCCCGCAAACAAACGGCGGCCGCTCCTCCTGCTGCTCCGGCAAGACCCGCGTCCCAGTCGGCGTCCAACTCCGCGGTCCAGCCACCACCGCCGCCCCCGCCTCCCCAACAACAACAACGGGAGGCGTGGAATGTTGTCGCTCGCAGAGCTAAGGCGCCCAAACCTGCCGCGCCAGCAGCTCCAGCACAACCAGCGCAACAACAGCAACAAAAGGCGAAAAAGGGGAAGCGCACTCGCAAATTGCGCGCCCCGAAGACCGCTGCGGTGGTGGTCACCCTGCAACCGGACACCACACAGTCCTATGCAGAAGTCATGGCCAGGGCCGAGGGTGCCATCCAGCTCTCGGCCTTGGGGATCGCAGGCGTCAAGTTCCGTACGGCCCGAACTGGGGGCCGTATAATGGAAGTGTCAGGCGTCGACAAGGCGAAAAAAGCCGATGAGCTCGCGGCCAAAATGCGCGAGGTCATCGGCGACGTCGCTCGCGTGGCCAGACCGGAGCAGTGCGCAGAAATGCGCATCTCCGGTCTGGGGGACGCGGTCACTGGTGAGGCAGTGGCCGCGGCCGTCGTTAATGTGGGGGGCTGCCGCCCCGATCAAGTCAAGGTGGGCAACATTGTCCGCCCACCTGGCCGCCCTGGGACCGTGTGGGTGAAGTGCCCAGTCCCGGCGGCCAAGAAAGTGACCGATGGTGGACGACTCACCATCGGTTGGTCTACGGCCCGGGCCGCGCTCCTCGACGCGCGGCCGCAGCGGTGTTTCCGCTGCCTCGTACCGGGCCACGTTGGCGTGCAGTGCACCTGCGAAATCGACCGCAGTGCACTGTGCTTCCGGTGCGGGCAGCCGGGCCATAAGGCGGCAGCCTGTACGGCGGCAGAGCCCTCCTGCGCGATTTGCGCGTCGGAGGGTGTCGACTCTGGTCACCGTTTGGGCCACAAAAAGTGCCCAGCGGTGGCTAAGAAGTCCACGCGAGCGGCGAAAAAGACGGGCGGGGGAAAACCTAACCCCCCCGCCGCGTCTTCGGCAGCACCTCAGCCTGGTGCTGCCCCAGAGGCCATGGACACCGCCGCCAATTAAATGGCCAATAGGGTGTCTCTACTGCAGGCGAATGTTAATCACTGCGCAGCGGCCCAGGATCTTCTTCTCCAGACCGCTGCGCAGTGGCAAATAAATGTAGCCATAGTCGCCGAACCGTACCGCGTCCAAGCCCGTGACGACTGGGTGGGCGATCAGGACGGTTCGGTGGCTATCGTCGCTTGGCGACGCCGTGCTGCCCCCCGACCCTTTCAGAGGGTGCTGAGGGGCCACGGGTGCGTGCTCGCGTCGCTGGGCGACGTTGCAGTAGTCGGCGTGTACTTCTCGCCCAATAGGACGCTCGCTGATTTCGAGCGTCTTCTCGCCGAGGTCGGCGACCTCGTGGCGGAAGTACACCCCACCCCTGTGGTGGTCGCCGGAGACTTTAATGCCAAATCCCGGTCGTGGGGATCTCCGGCGACCGACGCCAGGGGTGACACCCTTGAGGAGTGGGCGGTGTCCACTGGCTTAGTGTTGTTGAACTCGGGGACGGTCCTGACGTGCGTCCGGCATACGGGCGGGTCAATTGTCGACCTGTCCTTTGCAAGTCCCGCCCTGGCCCGCCGCACGAGGCGGTGGAGGGTGGAGGAGGGGGTGGAGACGTTGTCGGACCATCGCTACATACGGTTCGACCTAGTCCCATCCCCCGCGGACGCCCCAGCCGTCGAGCTGGACCGTCCCCTGCCGGGAGAGGGTCCTCGGTGGAGGCTGAACACCTTGGACCCAGAGCTGGCCACCGAGGCGGCCATAGTGGAGCGGTGGATCGCGGGTCCCAACGGGACCCATGTCGATAATGTAGGGAGCGGCCTGGACGTAGACGCGAGATGCGAGCGGCTTTCTGGAGCGCTCTCTCGCGTCTGCGACGCGGCGATGATCCGGGCGGGTCCGACCCCTCCGCGCAAGCAGATGTACTGGTGGAGGCCCCATCTTCAGGGCCTCCGCACCGAGTGCCAAATGTCTCGGCGCCGGTACACCCGCAGTCGCAGGAGGGCCAATAGAGACCTCGCCCAAGAGGAGATATTGCTCGCCGCGTACCGGGCCGCGAGGAACTCATTCACCGCTGCCATAAAGGCCGCCAAAGCTGAGAGTTGGCAGGAGTGGCTCGAGAGCGTGGATCGCGATCCATGGGGGCGTCCGTACAAGACGGTGACGCAGAAACTCCGTCCAGCGGCGCCCCCGCTGACGAGAACCCTCGAGCCACTCTTCGTTGAAAGGGTGGTCAGCTCGCTCTTCCCGGCGAGAGAGGAGTGGTCGCCGCCGAGGATGGCGGCGGCGACACAAGAGGAGGGACCGGCTGCGGGCGAGGAAGTGCCGCCCGTGTCCGAGGCCGAGTTGGGGGTTGCGGTCCTCAAACTGAAAGAGAGGAACCGCGCCCCGGGCCCGGACGGCGTCCCTGGGCGGGTCCTCGCCCACGTGGTGCCGGTCCTGGAGGAGGAAATTTTGTCCCTCATGTCGGAGTGCATGGCGTCCGGCAGAGTCCCGCGGCGGTGGAGGTCCGGGAAGCTCGTGCTGCTCCAAAAGCACGGGCGACCCCCCGACTCTCCGTCGGCCTACCGTCCGATTGTCCTTCTCGACGAGGCGTGCAAGACCTTCGAAAGGGTCGTCGCAGCACGCCTCGTCCGACACTTGGAGACGGTGGGCCCGGACCTGAGCGACTTCCAGTTCGGGTTCCGCCGCGCGCGGTCGACGATTGACGCCGTGTCCCGACTGAGGGACCGAGTCGAAGAAGCGGTTTCACAGGGGGGGGTGTTGTTGGCAGTGTCTCTTGACATTGCTAACGCTTTCAACACCCTCCCCTGGGCGACAATTTTGGAGGCCCTGAGGTACCACAAAGTTCCGTGGTACCTCAGGAGGGTCCTGGCGGACTACTTTACGGACCGGGCCGTCTTCTACCCGGCCCGGGATCGTGTAGTCCGCCGGGACATGTCGTGTGGTGTTCCACAGGGGTCGGTGCTGGGCCCACTCCTGTGGAACATCGGGTTTGACTGGGTCCTGCGCGGTGCCAATCTTCGGGGAGTCGGCGTCATTTGTTACGCCGACGATACCCTGGTGACCGCGCGGGGCCCTACCTTCCGTGACGCCGGTGTCCTGGCAACTGCAGGCACCGCGCACGTCGTAAGCCGCATCAGGGCCCTCGGGCTCGAAGTGGCCCTCGAGAAGTCCGAGGCCCTCTTCTTTCACGGGCCTCGGGCAAGGCCCCCCCGCGACTACAGTATCGTGGTGGGAGGGGCCTCCATCGCTGTCGGAGAAAAGATGAAATATCTGGGACTGGTCCTGGACAGTCGGTGGAGGTTCGGCGAGCACTTCCGGGCGCTGGCGCCGAAGTTAGTGGCGTGCGCCGGAATGCTCGCCCGGTTGCTCCCGAATAGCGGGGGGGCCGGTAGTGTCGGTCGCCGCCTCTATGACGCGGTGGTGCGCTCGAAGGCGCTCTACGGAGCGCCCATATGGGCGGCTGCGGCTCTCAGCGCCGAGAACTCCACGCTGCTGCGGCGCGCGCAGCGTGTGATGGCGCAGAGAGCCGCTCGGGCGTACCATACCGTGTCGCTGGAGGCGGCATGCGTAATCGCAGGGAGCCTCCCCTGGGACCTCGAGGCTGGGGTCCTGGCGGGGGTTTACCGACGGAGGGCCCTGATGCGCAGTGAGGCGAGAATGGAGCCCGCCCCCGATGAGGTCGCTCGCTGGAGAGGCGAATTTCGCGACGTCCTCTTCGGGAGGTGGGCCGAGAGGTTGTCAGTGGTGACGTCGGGCGCGCGGCTTCTTTCTGCCGTGCGCCCCGTGTTGCGTCAGTGGGTCGAGGCGCCGCACCGGGTGCCAACATACCATCTTACCCAGCTCCTCACAGGTCACGGCTGCTTCGCCAAGTACCTGTGGGAGCTGGTGGGCGTCGAAGCCGCACCCGGTTGCAAGAGCTGCTCGTCCGGAGCCGTGGACACGGCCGAGCACACGTTGGTCGTGTGCACGGCCTGGGCTGTCCAGCGCGCCAGACTCACTGGCGTAATTGGCGGAAATTTGTCGCTGCCGGCCGTCATCGCTTCGATGGCCGGCAGCAAAGAGTGCTGGGCCGCCGTCACCTCCTTCGCATCCGAGGTGATGGCGGCAAAACGAGAAGCCCTGCGTGAGCGAGAACGCTCGGGGGAAACTCTTCCCCCCCGCAGGGCCGCGGGTAGGGGTCGTCGGCGCGCAATAGTCGGCGGCCCCGGCCCGCGAGGTGGCCACGCGCGGCAGGTCGGGGGACCTGTCGCGCCCAATGTGGCGGACGACCCCTCGCCTCGTGTTCGGGCGAGGGGTGACAGTCCGACGGGGGGGGCACGTCGCTCACCCCCCGTCACAGTGAGCCCCCACCGCTAGGGGGCCCCCCGTGTCGGGTCGTGGTAATACCTGAGTAACCACCACGGCCCGGCAACGGGCGAGGAGGACACCGTAGGTTTAGTTGGTAGGCTGGGTCGAGAGAAATTTTACTCCCCGGGAGTCCAACACGACGTCCGACGGCTGCCCCCGCAGCCGGAGGGTAAGTGCGTAAAAAGCATTCCTACGTAAAAAAAAAAAAAAAAAAAAAAAAAACCTAACCTAACCTAACCTAACCTAACCTAACCTAACCTAACCTAACCTAACCTAACCTAACCTAACCTAACCTAACCTAACCTAACCTAACCTAACCTAACCTAACCTAACCTAACCTAACCTAACCTAACCTAACCTAACCTAACCAAACCTAACCTAACCTAACCTAACCTAACCTAACCTAACCTAACCTAACCTAACCTAACCTAACCTAACCTAACCTAACCTAACCTAACCTAACCTAACCTAACCTAACCTAACCTAACCTCACCTAACCTAACCTAACCTAACCTAACCTAACCTAACCTAACCTAACCTAACCTAACCTAACCTAACCTAACCTAACCTAACCTAACCTAACCTAACCTAACCTAACCTAACCTAACCTAACCTAACCTAACCTAACCTAACCTAACCTAACCTAACCTAACCTAACCTAACCTAACCTAACCTAACCTAACCTAACCTAACCTAACCTAACCTAACCTAACCTAACCTAACCTAACCTAACCTAACCTAACCTAACCTAACCTAACCTAACCTAACCTAACCTAACCTAACCTAACCTAACCTAACCTAACCTAACCTAACCTAACCTAACCTAACCTAACCTAACCTAACCTAACCTAACCTAACCTAACCTAACCTAACCTAACCTAACCTAACCTAACCTAACCTAACCTAACCTAACCTAACCTAACCTAACCTAACCTAACCTAACCTAACCTAACCTAACCTAACCTAACCTAACCTAACCTAACCTAACCTAACCTAACCTAACCTAACCTAACCTAACCTAACCTAACCTAACCTAACCTAACCTAACCTAACCTAACCTAACCTAACCTAACCTAACCTAACCTAACCTAACCTAACCTAACCTAACCTAACCTAACCTAACCTAACCTAACCTAACCTAACCTAACCTAACCTAACCTAACCTAACCTAACCTAACCTAACCTAACCTAACCTAACCTAACCTAACCTAACCTGTGGCGCGCAAACCGAAGGCGCCACGACCGGCGAAGCCTGCTGCTGCGCCCGCTGCGTCGGCGCAGCAGCAGAAGAAAAAGAAGGGGCGGCGCGCCCGCAAGTTGCGCGCCCCGAAAACGGCTGCGGTGGTGGTCACACTGCCGCCGGACACCTCGCGGACCTACGCGGAGGTCATGGCCAAGGCCGAGAGCGCCATCCAGCTCTCCGCCTTGGGCATAAACGGAGTTAAATTCCGCACGGCCCGGACAGGGGGCCGTGTGATGGAGGTGTCCGGCGTGGATAGGAGCAAAAAGCCGATGAGCTCGCGGACAAAATCCGCGAGGTCATCGGCGACGTCGCTCGTGTGGCCAGACCGGAGCAGTGCGCTGAAATGCGCATCTCCGGTCTGGGGGACGCGGCCACTAGTGAGGCAGTGGCCGCGGCCGTCGTGAATGCGGGGGGCTGCCGCCCCGACCTCGTCAAGGTGGGCAACATCGTCCGCCCACCTGGCCGCCCTGGGACCGTTTGGGTGAAGTGCCCTGTCCCGGCGGCCAAGACAATAACCGACAGTGGACGCCTCACTGTCGGTTGGTCGACGGCCCGGGCCGCGCTCCTTGACGCGCGGCCGCAGCGGTGCTACCGCTGCCTTGTCCCGGGGCATGTGGGGGTGCAGTGCACGTGCGAGACGGACCGCAGTGCGCTGTGCTTCCGATGCGGGCAGCCGGGCCATAAGGCGGCAGCCTGTACGGCGGCGGAGCCCTCCTGCGCGATCTGCGCGTCGGAGGGCGCCGACTCTGGTCACCGTCTGGGCCACAAAAAGTGTCCAGCGGTGGCCAAGAAGAAGCCCACACGAGCGGCGAAAAAGACGGGCGGGGGCAAACCTAACCCCCCCGCCGCGTCTTCGGCAGCACCTCAGCCTGGTGCTGCCCCGGAGGCCATGGACACCGCCGCCAATTAAATGGCCAATAGGGTGTCACTACTGCAGGCGAATGTTAATCACTGCGCAGCGGCCCAGGATCTTCTTCTCCAGACCGCTGCGCAGTGGCAAATAAACGTAGCCATAGTCGCCGAACCGTACCGCGTCCTAGCCCGTGATGACTGGGTGGGCGATCGCGGCGGTTCGGTGGCTATCGTCGCCTGGCGACGCCGTGCTGCCCCCCGACCCTTCCAGAGGGTGCTGAGGGGCCACGGGTGCGTGCTCGCGTCGCTGGGCGACGTTGCAGTAGTCGGCGTGTACTTCTCGCCCAATAGGACTCTCGCCGAGTTCGAGCGTTTCCTCGTCGAGCTCGGCGACCTAATGGCGGAAGTGCACCCCACCCCTGTGGTGGTCGCCGGAGACTTTAACGCCAAATCCCGGTTGTGGGGATCTCCGGCGACCGACGCTAGGGGTGACACCCTCGAAGAATGGGCGGTGTCCCATGGCCTCGTTCTTTTAAATACGGGGACGGTCCTGACGTGCGTCCGGCACACGGGCGGGTCCATAGTGGACCTGTCGTTTGCGAGCCCCGCCCTCGCCCGCCGTACGAGGCGGTGGAGGGTGGAGGAGGGGGTGGAGACTTTGTCGGACCACCGTTACATACGGTTCGACCTGGTCCCATCCCCCGCGGACGCCCCAGCCGTCGAGTTCGACCGTCCCCTGCCGGGAGAGGGTCCTCGGTGGAGGCTGAACACCTTGGACCCAGAGCTGGCCACCGAGGCGGCCATAGTGGAGCGGTGGATGGCGGGTCCCAATGGGACCCGCGTCGCGAATGTGGAGAGCGGCCTGGACGTGGACGCGAGATGTGAGCGGCTCTCTGGAGCGCTCTCTCGCGTCTGCGACGCGGCGATGATCCGGGCGGGTCCGACCCCTCCGCGCAAGCAGGTGTACTGGTGGAGGCCCCATCTTCAGGGCCTCCGCGCCGAGTGCCAAATGGCTCGGCGCCGGTACGCCCGCAGTCGCAGGAGGGCCAACAGAGACCTCGCCCAAGAGGAGGTACTGCTCGCCGCGTACCGGGCCGCGAGAAACGCGTTCACCGCTGCCATCAAGGCCGCCAAAGCCGAGGCTTGGCAGGAGTGGCTCGAGGAGGTGGAGAGAGATCCGTGGGGGCGCCCGTATAAGACGGTGATGGAGAAACTCCGTCCAGCGGCGCCCCCCCTGACGAGAACCCTCGAGCCACTCTTCGTGGAGCAGGTGGTCAGCTCGCTCTTCCCGGCGAGAGGAGAGTGGTCGCCGCCGAGGATGGCGGCGGCGCCACGAATCGAGGGACCGGCTGCGGGCGAGGAAGTGCCGCCCGTGTCCGAGGCCGAGTTAGGGGTTGCGGTCCTCAAACTCAGAGAGAGGAACCGCGCCCCGGGCCCGGACGGCGTCCCTGGGCGGGTCCTCGCCCACGTGATGCCGGTCCTCGAAGGTGAGGTTTTGTCCCTCATGTCGGAGTGCATGGCGTCCGGCAGAGTCCCGCGGCGGTGGAAGTCCGGGAAGCTCGTGCTGCTTCAGAAGCACGGGCGACCCCCCGACTGTCCTTCGGCCTACCGTCCGATCGTCCTTCTTGACGAGGCGTGCAAGACCTTCGAAAGGGTCGTCGCAGCACGCCTCGTCCGACATCTGGAGACGGTGGGCCCGGATCTGAGTGATCTACAGTTCGGGTTCCGCCGCGCGCGGTCGACGATCGACGCCGTGTCCCGACTGAGGGACCGAGTGGAAAGTGCCGTTTCGCAGGGGGGGGTGTTGTTGGCAGTGTCTCTCGACATTGCTAACGCTTTCAACACCCTCCCCTGGGCGACAATTGAGGAGGCCCTGAGGTACCACAAAGTTCCGTGGTACCTCAGGAGGGTCCTGGCGGACTACTTTACGGACCGGGCCATTTTCTACCCGGCCCGGGATCGTGTAGTCCGCCGGGACATGTCGTGCGGTGTTCCACAGGGGTCGGTGCTGGGCCCACTCCTGTGGAACATTGGATTTGACTGGGTCCTGCGCGGTACCAATCTTCGGGGAGTCGGCGTCATATGCTACGCCGACGATACCCTGGTTACCGCGCGGGGCCCAAATTTCAGAGATGCCGGTGTCCTCGCCACGGCGGGCACCGCGCAGATTGTGAGCCGCATCAGGGCCCTCGGGCTAGAAGTGGCCCTCGAGAAGTCCGAGGCCCTATTCTTCCATGGGCCTCGGGCAAGGCCCCCCCGGGACTACAGCATTGTAGTGGGAGGGGCCTCCATCGCCGTCGGCTCCAGGTTGAAATACTTGGGGCTGACGCTGGACAGTCGGTGGAGGTTCGGCGAGCATTTCCGGGCGCTGGCGCCGAAGCTGGTGGCATGCGCCGGAATGCTCGCCCGGTTGCTCCCGAATTGCGGGGGGGCCGGTAGTGTCGGCCGCCGCCTCTACGACACGGTGGTGCGCTCGAAGGCGCTCTACGGAGCGCCCATCTGGGCGGCTGCGGCTCTCAGCGCCGAGAACTCCACGCTGCTGCGACGCGCGCAGCGTGTGATGGCGCAGAGGGCCGCACGAGCGTACCACACCGTGTCGCTGGAGGCGGCATGTGTGATTTCCGGGAGCCTCCCCTGGGACCTCGAGGCTGGGGTCCTGGCGGGGGTTCACCGAAGGAGGGCCCTGATGCGGCAAGACGGAGTTGAGCCCGCCCCCGACGAGGTCGCTCGCTGGAGAGGCGAATTCCGCGACGACCTCTTCGGGAGGTGGGCCACTAAATTAGAAACAAGTAGGGTGAGCGCACGGCTTCTCACGGCCGTGCGCCCAGTATTGCGTCAGTGGGTCGAGGCGCCGCACAGGGTGCCGACCTACCATTTGACCCAGCTCCTCACAGGTCACGGCTGCTTTGCCAAGTACCTGTGGGAGCTGGTGGGAGTAGAGTCGGCGCCCGACTGCAAGAGCTGTGCGTCCGGAGCCGTGGACACGGCCGAGCATACGCTGGCCGTGTGCACGGCCTGGTCCGCTCAGCGCGTCAGGCTCACTGACGCAATAGGCGTGAATTTGTCGCTGCCGGCCGTCATCGCCTCGATGGCCGGCAGCAGAGAGTGTTGGGCCGCCGTCGCCTCGTTTGCGTCCGAGGTGATGGCGGCCAAGAGAGAGGCCCTGCGGGAGCGCGAACGCGCGGGCCAAACATTGCCCCCCCGCAGGGCCGCGGGTAGGGGTCGTCGGCGCGCAATAGCCGGCGGCCCCGGCCCGCGAGGAGGCCACGCGCGACGGGTCAGGGGACCTGTCGCGCCCAATGTGGCGGACGACCCCTCGCCTAGTGTTCGGGCGAGGGGTGACCGTCCGACGGGGGGGCACGTTGCCCACCCCGTCGCAGTGAGCCCCCACCGCTAGGGGGCCCCCCGTGTCGGGTCGTGGTCATACCTGAGTGACTACCACGGCCCGGCAACGGGCGAGGAGGACACCGTAGGTTTAGTTGGTAGGCTGGGTCGAGAGAAATTTTACTCCCCGGGAGTCCAACACGACGTCCTTCGGCTGCCCCTGCAGTCGGGGGGTAAGTGCGTAAAAAGCATTCCTACGAAAAAAAAAAAAAAAAAAAAAAACCTGGTTAGGCGCCAGACCCGAACGCCACGAATTTGCGACGCTCCGCGCTCGAAAAATCGTAAAAATACCAAAGTTACAAGTTTTGTGCAAGTGTTATACATCAAACTGTGCGGGCGAGCGAGGCGGTCATAACGAGCCAAAAAACGCGAAAATCGGACCAAAATATCGAGTACAGGGACCGAAAAACCGAATTTTTCACATAAAAGTGCGTAAAAATACGAAAATTACAACTTTTGTGCAAGTGTCGTATATCAAACTGTGCGGGCGAGTGAGGCGGTCATAACGAGCCAAAGAACACGAAAATCGGACAAAAGTTGTGAGTACAGTGACCAAAAAACTGAAAATTTTCCATAAAAGTGCGTGCGCTGCCCAAAAGAGATCTGTGACACTACCTTTTGACACTGCTATTCTGTGCGGAACATCGCCGCGGACCTCTCGACAAAATTCTGGAATTTTCGGACTTAAATTCAGTGAGTTATAGATGTTTATGTTTTTTCGTAAAAAAAATAAACACGAAACGGACGATTTTCTGGACCTGGTTGTGGACACCCTGTAAAGACCACTCCAGCACGACTCATATAACACCTCGTACGTCACCGGGACACATCTAGTTCCCGAGATATCACCCTAAGAAAAACACCAAACTTCCGGACCCCCTAGCAGAGAAACAACATCAAGAACAACTTAATTTTATTTCACCAAAAGGTCAGTGAACTCTCCAATTACATATTGCAAAAGATCCAGAATTTTTGTATCAAAGCCCGAAGGTTTATGAGCTGATTTACCGGGAGACACCTATTTCGCCGAATATTTTTGTAGCACGCACACCGCCTCAACGACTGCAGAAACAGTTACCGCCTATAGATAACTTGGCAATTTACTTTCCAAGGAACACCCTGTGAAAGTTTCATAGAGATCGGTACAGTACTTTTTGAGTTATTGTGTTCACAAATTCATAGAAAGTTCACCATAATTTTCTATGCAAAACGACGCCAACGCCAACTGGTACCGAGCAGACGAACTAAAATAAACGACCGCAGCGCCGCCACACGTCGATGATAGGACAACAAACAACGACTTTCACATAGGATTTTCTCGGCAGACAGGACATTATATACACTTGACTTTAAACAAAACTTATCTTTGACTACAGAACTATTTTTAAAAACATCTAACTTTGACTCTTAAATAGAACAGGACACGGAATTATTAATTAAAAATTAAATCTAAAATCTTCCATCCCACTCACGCTCTCGCTCGCACAGTGGGTGTGGTTTACTTGTAACAGCGCCAAGCGGCGAGCGGACGAACTAGAATATTTAAAATTCATCGAACGCAGCGCCTCTAGCGTCTTGAGGAGGACAACAGGCCACAACTTTACCCAGCTTTTTCTTGGCGGATTCGACTGTACACGGACGGGACTTTTAAGAAAACGCTTTCTCGGACACAGCACCAGACTTACGACAGCAAACCCGAACACCACAATCAACCAGGACCGCTGGAACAACAACCGGAAACCAGACCTCCATCTTGCATCGCTTGCTTGCTATCCCGCTCGCACAGTGGGCGTACCGGCTACAGCAGCGCCAAGCGTCGAGCAGAGGAAGCTTCGCAACACTGAGACTCCAAGCGGCGAGAGGAGGTAAACCAGCCAATATTTTACCTAAGTTTATTTCAAATACCTAACTATTATCGGTGCTTGACTTTATAGAAAAGGAATCTACGCGTTACGACCTTATTTTTAAAACACCTGCTATATCGCAATACTGAGGATAAGTAGCAAAACTTTGTGGTTGAAAAACTCCATTTCTTCTATCTTTGTCACCCATTAATTGCTGACTCGCTCACTCATATTAAAGGCGGAGCTACCATCACCGGGTTCTTAGCACACTCAGGAACTCTCGAAGTTTCTGCAAGTGACCGTTAGCTGTCGCGCGCTACCCCCAATTTCATTACAATCCAGAACTAATTATATGTACCCTATAAATAAACGAGTGAATACGCCTGTAGTTGGAAACGGAGTTTTTTGAATATACTGCTGCTTCACTATAACTGTACATCTTTTCTGCCTGATTATTTAAATTTAAGTTGACTAGATTTTTACCTGACTATTTTATTTTATTAAACCTAGTATTTATATTGTATTTTATTGACACTAATTATTCCATTCAGGCATTTCTACTAGTATATTGTAACTTGTTGAACTGTATCATAAATTAATTTATTGAATCTGTACGGAGCTCAGTATCGCCTCTGGTGGTGAGCAGCTGTAACTATAACTGTTTTTAATAACATCGAGCTCGGCCGCGCCTCCGGCGGCCAATATTTGCAGCTTCCCCTACTTAAATTAAACTTGACTCATATAACTGATAACTACTATTATTATTAAACTTATTATTCATATCGTATCTCATCGACATTATCTCATTTTATCTTGGTAACTTCATTAGTGTAAATTAATGTATCACAATTTAACTTATTAAATCTGTACGGACCTCAGTAACGCCTCTGGTGGCGAGCAGTTGTAACTACATTTGTTTTAATATATCGAGCTCGGCCGCGCCTCCAGCGGCCAATAGTTGCAACTCATATCATTTAAATTAAACCTGACTCGTATATTATCCGTTAATTATAATCATTATCAGACTGACTATTCACATTATATTCTGTCGACATTACTTTATTTTATTTTTGACAATCTCACAAGTGTATTAAATCTAATATATTATAATTTTTAATTATTAAATCTGTACGTAGCTCAGTAACGTCTCTGGTGGCGAGCAGTTGTAACTACATTTGCTTTAATATATCGAGCTCGGCCGCGCCTCTAGCGGCCAATAGTTGCAACTCATATCATTTATATTAAATCCTGACTCGCATATTAACCGTTAATCATAATCATTATCAAACTGACTATTCATATTATATTCTGTCGACATTACTTTATTTTATTTTTTGATAATCTCACAAGTGTATTAAATCTAGTATATTATAATTTTTAATTATTAAATCTGTACGTAGCTCAGTGGCGCCTCTGGTGGTGAGCAGCTGCACTATATCTGTTGTTAACGATATTAAACTCGGCCGCGCCTCCAGTGGTCAAGAGTCGCAACTCGCATTCTCAAATCAAATCTTGACTCGCTTAACTGCTAATTATTATCATTATTAAACTGATTATCCATTTTACTTTCTATCGACATTAATTTATTTTATTTTGACAATCTTACAAGAATATCAATACTTATAATCTAATTTATTAAATCTTTACACAGCTCATTAGCGCCTCTGGTGGTAATTGGCTGTAACTGTAACTGCTGTTAATAATATTGAGCTCGGTTGCGCCTCCTGTGGCCACTGGTTGCAACTCTCATTACATAAAACCAAACATTTACTCATAGACATAGTCATTAAGCTGTTTATTTTACTATATTATTGCTTAAATTTGACATCCTTTTAATTTATTTCATAACTCATTTTAACATACTATTAATTATCTAGCGGTAACATTTTATTTCAATATTCTACATTTTGCTTTTGCAGCTGCTACTTACCAATACTTACCGCTTCTCGTTTCTGTAAACTTATATCACTGCAGTATTATCTTATAGCGAATTTGTGCTTTTAAATCATTTATTAACTTAATTCATTTTAATCATTATACTAGTAGTACAGCACATCAGCGCCTTTGCGGCCAATAGCGGTAGCTGAATCAATTTAATTTATTTAATTACATAGAGTAGCGCCATCTGCTGTCTAGTGGCAGAGGTATTGTGGGCGTATTGAAGGGCGGGACTGAGTATCCGTCAAGCCAATCAAACCTGTCTGCCGTCCCTAGTAGCTAACCGTGATATATCCGTTTTGTTTCCTAGATTTGTCTCTTTTTTGTTCGTTTTGTACCAAAAATTTGTTAATACGTTTTTTGAGCAGATACTTACTGCAGTGCTTCACACTATTGTTATATCAATTATTGAGAGCGCTAGCACGTGTTTTTACACAGTAAAATCGTATTTTGTCTTCCAACTTTAAACTCTTTGTTCTTGTTTCTTCCTATCTTGACCTACCTGTCTCCTGACGGTGGGGCGCGTGAGGGCTTCTCCCTGTACCTAGGGTAGGAGAAAAACAACAATTATTTAATAATACTTACCTGATTTACTGGAAAATTGTCTGACATCAGCAAAGTTGGAACTTATTGTTGACATTGATTATACTTACTTTGAGATCCTGTTGACATTCATTGCTTGCTCACTTATTACTGCATCGTTTACAATTCCTGACATTTATTATTTAATTCATTTTATCGTCCTGCTACATTTCGTTGACCTTTATTAATTTATTCATTTTATTATCTTTTAATTCACAGTTGACTAATATCGTATTAATCATTTATTACAGTCTCGCTTGCTAATACTCACTTTTATTGTATGCTCATTTTATTGCTTGATTATTTTACAGTTTATTGACATTTTTATTTTTATTTTTAGTTACTTACTTGATTTTTATTTTCTTAGCGTTCTTACTTACACTTTATTGACTTTTACTATTTTATTAATTTATTGTGTTTTCCGTGTTATTCGACATAAGTTTGACTGTCCACTATACTACACATACAAATTCTTACATACTTAGTCTTCACACTTACACACTTAACTAACTTGACCTATAACTACAAACTGTTTGCTTGACTCAACTGAATTTATCACACATCTAATAGGACACGGACACTGCACAACTCACACAACTATCCAAACATGTCGCAAAAAGGAACCATTAACATCAAGGGAAAGAAGACCACGAAGGAAACCCGGAAGACTACGTCTAAAAACCCACTCAGGGTAAGAGTCCTGGAACAAGCGACCCTTGTGGAGGCTCGAAAAGAAACACCACCACAATCTCCGATGATATCACACCTTTCAGACTGCACCGACACCGATGCTTTAATCGCCGCCATCGAGATGGATATGGAGCCTGAGGCCGTGCCGGACAGATCAGACACCGTTGAGATCCGTACTGAAGACGACTGGTCGGAGGTGGATAGCGCCAGCACGTGTAGCAGGCGCGTCAGCGTCATTCCGCCCTCCTGCAGGGGCGCCGGAGTTTCCATGGACCTCGCTACTAGGAAAGCAAACGAGCTGATGCTCTCGGGGAAGGAGGCCATAGAAAAGGCGGGAAATATGAAGCGCGAATCCAAGGTGGAGGCTCTGACGTGCCTGCATCAGCTCTACGAGCTGGTGCTGTCCATCTCCGACTCCAGAGCAAGGCACAAATTGGCAGCAGAGCAGGAGCGATCGAGGGCAGCCAGGGAGATGGTGCGGGTGGAAAGAGCACACAACAAGACGATTTCGGAGCACATAATTAAATACGCGCAGAGGCTTGACGAAACGGAACGGATCCTAGCAAACATGCAAAAGACGGTCGAATCTACCTGGACCTGGTTGAACTTCGAGCTGGATGGTCCGATCAAGGCCATTAACGACCTGGAGAGACAGATTGCGTCGCTCAAAAGCTCCTTTACTACACCTGAACTAGGCGTGGGGGACACGGTAGCGTCCATGGACCGTGGGATCAAACAGCTGGTCGCACACAGCTCCAGGGTGGACGCTATCAGATCCAGCACGCTCGACATTGAGGCGACGCTTCTGTCTCTCCAGCGTCAGTTAGACAGCAAAAATACTGACGCACTTACCGAGGTCGGACCGGGCCGGGGGGAGACCAGTCGGGCTGAACTCAAAACCATGGCGACTCTGGAATCCATCCAAGCTAGGCTGGATGGCATTGAGAAAACCCTGAGCACGGCGAGACCAAACCCTGAAGGAGTGGAGGAGGTGCTTGCACGCCTCATCGAACCACTCGTCACTAAAATGGGAAAAATCGAGAACGAAATGTTTAAGATAAGAGAACGTGAGCGCGAGGAGCCGGAATGTATGGCGAGGGTGGACACGGTGGACCTGGGCGTCGAGGTGGCCATGGCTGAAGTGCGGGACCGACTGGGGGGAATGGACCAGAAGATGGACCTCCTCCTGGAAGGTTCCCGTGATGCCAAAGGGCTCAGTGACACCATACAGGAATGGCGAGAAATAGGCCGGGACATAGGAGAAACACTAACGGCCGTTAAGGACACAATACCTACCTACGCGGACGTCGTACGATCCGCTGGAACGAGCGCCCCGGACAGGACTCACTCTGAAACTACTAGGACTTCGGTACACTCCCTGATGATCTCGTCGGTCGACACTACCAGCACCGGTGACGAGGTCATAGAGGAGATTAAGAGCTCCCTTGATGCAAAAAACAAGGGTATTCGAGTGGAAAGGGTCAGGAAGGTGAGGAACGGGCGAGTGATCCTGAGTTGTACGGATAGAGAACACATGGGTAGGGCGGCAGAGCAACTCGGAAGAAACGATAGGCTCAAGACAGAGCTGGCAACTAATAAAAACCCGCTGGTTGTACTGAAAAACCTGCTGAGCTACAACACGGAGGAAACAATTAGACAGGCGCTGGCTGGACAAAACAAGGAGCTACTGGCAGGACTATCAAAGGAGGAGGCGAAAGTCGAGCTACGATATAAAAAGAAAGCCAGAAATCCACACCAGTGCCATGCTGTCCTCCGCGTATCGCCGCCACTGTGGGCAAGAATGACTCGTGTCGGCAGCCTACACATTGACATACAGAAGGTCCGGGTTGAAGACCAAACCCCGCTGATACAATGCACAAGGTGCCTGGCCTACGGACATGGCAGAGCGAGATGCGTGAGTGAGGCAGTCGTGTGTAACTACTGTGGTGGACCGCACCTGCGACATCAGTGTGACCGAATCGCTGCGGAGGAGCCGACGTGCAACAACTGCAAGGTGGCCAAACACCAGCACACTAACCACCTGGTGTACAGCGCGGAGTGCCCGGAGAGAGTGAGATGGGACAGAATAGCGCGATCCTCTGTAGCATATTGTTAAGGGCGTCCCTACGCAACGAGCTGTCCAAACAACGTCGAGTCGCGCTCAAGCCTTGGAGACCCACGTTGTGGTCCAGGCTAACCTGCAGAGGAAAGAGCTTGCAGCCCAGGAGTACTACCAAGAGGCGTCCAGGCGAAAGGTATCTTTCGCTCTCATACAAGAGCCATACGTTGGTGCTGCCGGCTCCATGAAGTCCTGCGGAGGGGCGAGAATCTTTCAGCACGAGGGTAGAGATGCCGGTCCTGTAAAGGCCGCCATCGTGGTCCACAATCCTGAAATACAAATGAAAAAACACACGGAGTATACTAATAATAATTTCGCGGTGGCCACGATGTCCACGACTGCATGGGATCTGCTGGTAATATCGCTCTATCTCGAGCCGGACAAACCTTTGGAGCCACACCTAAATCACTTGCGGATCATACTAAACAACTCCAGCACCACCAGAGTAATCGTAGGGGGAGATGTCAACGCCAAGAGTGTGTGGTGGGGCAGCCCAAAAACTGACCAGAGAGGAGAGGACTTCGTGGACATGCTCGCAGAGTTGGACCTGCACGTCCTAAATATTGGTGGCGCTCCAACATACGATACAGTCAGGGGGACCCACAGACTTACCAGTTTTATCGATGTGACCTGCTGTAGCGCGAATCTCCTGGACATTGTTGAAGACTGGAAGGTCATCGACGACCTGACCAGCTCGGACCACAACGGTATAGCGTTTAAAATAAGTTTGAGACCCTCCAAAGGTATCACAATAGAAAGAAGTACGCGACTATACAACACGAAAAAAGCAAAATGGGACCTGTTTGACATGAAATTAAAACAACTTAAGACCGAAAATAACATTAACATAGAGTATATAAAAGAAATAAAGGAGAGAAAAGAACTAGAAAAGTTAATACAGACATATACAGAAACCTTAACCAAATCATGCGTACATGCAATACCTAGAAAAAAGAATACACAAAAACTTACCTTGCCGTGGTGGTCCGCTGATCTGGCGTCGCTGAAGAGGGCTATGATGACCAGGAAACGCAGGATCCGTTGCGCGAGGCCCGACCGCAGGCGCCGTGTTGTCGACGAATACCTGGAAGCAAAGCAAAAATATGAAACGGCAGCAAAAGCTGCTCAGATAAGCAGCTGGAAAGGTTTCTGTGAGCGTCAGGACAAAGAAACGGTGTGGGATGGGGTGTACAGAATTATCCGTAACACCTCCAAGAGGCGTGAAGATGAGCAAATGTGCAGGGATGGAAAATACTTGGACCTGGAGGATTCTGCAAAGCTGCTGGCTGAGGTCTTCTTCCCTGGGGATACTGAGGCAGGGGAGGGCCCCGACCACCGCCGCACAAGAAGTCTCGCGTGCATCGGCAACTTGCCACCCATGAGCGACGACGAGCCGGAGCTCACTTTGGACGAGCTAAAAGCGGCGGTGGCCGCCTTCAACCCCAAAAAAGCCCCTGGGGCGGACGGTTTCACAGCCGACATCTGCTCCAGAGCTATCCTGGGGGATCAGGACCTCAATCTGGCAATATACAACAAGTGCTGGGGCCTATCATACTTCCCTGAGGTGTGGAAGGCCGCAACAGTTGTTGTACTAAGGAAGCCGGGTAGAGACGACTCTACCAACCCCAAGTCCTACAGGCCCATCGGTCTCTTGCCTCTTCTGGGAAAAATACTGGAAAAGATGATCGTGGCACGGCTAATGCACCATCTGGTGCCGCGCATAAGCCCTCGCCAATACGGCTTCATGCCACAACGCGGAACCGAGGACTCCCTCTATGACCTAATGGCCCACGTGCGGGGTGAACTTCGTAGGAAGAAACTCATCACGTTGGTGTCTTTGGACATAGAGGGAGCCTTCGACAACGCATGGTGGCCAAAAATAAAGGCTAGACTGACGGAAGAGGAATGTCCACCCACCCTGACAAGGATAATGTACAGTTATATGGAAGATAGGAGGGTCAACGTAAAGTATGGCGGATACGAGTGCGGTAGAGCGACAAACAAGGGTTGTGTACAAGGTTCGATCGCCGGCCCAATACTTTGGAATCTCATCCTCGATCCGCTGCTGAGAGGCCTTGAGGAGCGAGGCGTTTACTACCAGGCTTACGCAGACGATGTGGTGCTCGTCCTTTCGGCCGACAAGGCAGCGGAAATTGAGGGGATGGGCAATGCCGCTCTCGAGTATGCTCTGACGTGGGGCATCGCTAACAAACTGAAATTCTCCGCTAGCAAAACAAAAGCGATGGTAATAACCAAAAAATTAAAATACGATGACCCACGACTGAGCATGGGCGGGATCGGCATTGCGCTGTCCAGGGAGATCAAGGTATTGGGCCTTACGATAGACGACGCGCTGACATTCAACGCCCATGTCACAAACGTTTGTGACAGGGCGTTGAGTGTTTGGAAGCGGCTATCTACGGCGGCACGAACCAGCTGGGGACTGCACCCCGAGGTCACAAAAATGATCTACAACACGGCGGTTGTGCCCTTAATCGCCTATGCGGCAGGCGCCTGGGCGGCAGCAACCAAGAAGAAGGCCATACAGAAAAGGTTGAATATGGTACAAAGGCCCTTCGCGCAGAGAATGTGTAGAGCGTACAGAACGACCTCTCTCAACGCATCCCTAGTACTGGCTGGAACACTCCCCCTGGACATTCGCATTAGGGAAAACGCTTCCCTATACGAGGCCAGGAGGGGGATCAGGCCGGTGCTAGGTGGCGTTGAGATAGAGAAAGTTACGCCCTACACCAATTTACCTCACCCGTCCCTTCGCAAGGGATACACCTTTGCGCTGGTGTCCAGCGCTGGTGAACTGGAAGAAATCACAAATGGAGCTGCACATGTGTACACCGACGGGAGTCGGATCGCCAACAAGGTTGGAGCCTCGTACTCCCTATGGGTAAACGGGGTGGAAACCGGAGCGCGCAAATTCCGCCTCTCGTCCTACTGCACTGTGTACCAGGCGGAACTTCTGGCAGTCAGGGAGGCAGTAAAGCTGGCACTCAGTGGGAAACACAAGAAGATATACATACTGAGCGATTCGCGCGCCGCACTGGAGGCCATCTCTAGCGGTAGTAGCTCCAACCCGGTGGTGGCCGAGATACGCGCGCGGCTGGACGCCTGCATCGTAAAAGATGTAGACGTCCGGCTGTGCTGGGTCAAGGCCCACATCGGGCTGGAGGGAAATGAGAGGGCTGACGAACTCGCTAAAAAAGCAGCCACAACACTGAAGACAGCGCCACATTATGACGCCTGCCCGATTTCATTCGCGAAGAAGCAAATCCGTGAGGACGCCCTTTGCGAATGGAATCAGCGCTATAAGACGTCCACTACTGCCGAGACGACAAAACTCTTTTTCCCGGACGCGATTGATGCATACAAAATAGTCACCAAAATAAACATGAACATGACACTCACACAGGTCCTTACGGGGCACGGCGGTTTCTCTGCATACCTGCACCGTTTTAAGTGTAAGGATGACCCGTCGTGCCTCTGCGACCCGGATGAGCCCGAAACACTAAGGCACATACTATTTCACTGTCCCATACATGCACTGGATAGGTACAACACAGAGCAGGTGATTGGCTCAGACCTGATCGAACGAAATGCTGCAACTCTTATAGCTAGTGACGAACATAGGGACAAATTCATAGAGTTTTGTCTGAGGACTGTCAGGAAGGTGATAGGAAGGAACAAGACATAGAGACGCATTAATATTGCTATAGCTTACTGGCGGAAATGTAATTATTATACTGTACCACATAAGGGCACTCACTGATACCTTGTGGCCTGTAATATAATTTGTAAAATTCGTTGTTGCCGACTTTGTCGACAAGATATATGTATTATTTATTGTGTAATCATATTATATTATTATTGTACTTTTGACATTGTTATTATTGACATTCAACTATTATTAAACCACTTATACTGTTATTGTTACTATTATTGTATTACCGACTATCACTAGTTAATAAGAAACATAAAAAAATAAGATGCATGTTAGAAATAAGATAAAATGATACTCACCAACAGATGTAAAAAGATAAAAGACAATAAAAATGAAAACTATGATATTAACCATCTTTTGTACACATAAAAAAAAAAAAAATAATTAAAGGAAGCATGTTAGAAATAGAATAAAACAATAAGCATGTAATAGAAGTAAGAATACAAAAGATAGAGTAAGAAATAATAAATAAGACAGAGAAAATTGTAATAGTACCAATAGCGTAAATTACTAATATATATTTTAGCATGTAGGACCAGTCTCTATGAGACTTAAGGTAAAAATGTTTGCTCTTAGTAAGTAGGACCAGTCTCTATGAGGCTTAAGGTAAAATACATGTTATTATAGTATATAGGACCAGTCTCAACGAGACTTAAGGTAAAGATGTTGTAAAGAAACAAAATGTATTTATGTAATAAATAAAGAATAAAAAGACCCCTGATTATGTTAGGGATGCATTCGCGGGCCGGGCCTTGGCGCCCGGACAAAAAAAAAAAAAAAAAAAAAAAAAACCTAACCTAACCTAACCTAACCTAACCTAACCTAACCTAACCTAACCTAACCTAACCTAACCTAACCTAACCTAACCTAACCTAACCTCTTAAACTAAAAACAAAAACAAACAAAACGGATAAACCAAACAACGACGACTCTGGCAAAACTACTAAACGGACTGATAAAACTCAAAATGATGACACTGGCTCTGAAAAATGGAATGACGATGCTAGCAAAAATGATGACCTGATCGATGATCTGGCAATGACCGACTCCTCGTCGGCCATTGATGACGAAGAACTGGCCCGGGCTTCGGCCCGCAAACACCGGGAAGCGAGGGTAAGGCTTACTCGCCTGTACCTCGGAGAGAGATCGTCGCTGCGGCTGTCGGAGTCAGACAGCGGTAGCGTCATGTCTGTGGAGGATCGCTCGCGGTCTTGCTCGCCAAACAACCCGAGCAAGGCGAGCTTTTGGAGGAAAAGGCCGCTGGAGGAAGCAACCTCTCCAGAGAAGGCCAATAAGAAGGGACGCGGGCGCCCGCCAACGACCGGAGAGTATGTCGGTCTGGCGAAGGCCAAAGCGGAACACAACCTGCAGCTCCAGCGCGAAATGGAGCTGCAGGCTGAGAGAGAGCTGGCCGAGGAAGTGGCCGCCAAGAGGGACAAGCTGGAGTCCCTCACCAGGAGGAAGGAGCAGCCAGCAACCGGCCCCAGGAAACGTCGCGGGGTCGACGAATTGCGCGGAGTCGTTGACTCTGCGCTGGATGTTATCTCCTCCGTGGCACGTAAATCCTCGCGGATGAAGTGCCAAAACGTGGCGTCGGTGAGGATGGCCATGTCTGACCTTGCCGACTCCTTCAAGGAGCTGGCTGAGATCCGCGAGGAAAGCGAGAGCGAGGAGCTGAAGCTCTTGCGCGCCGAGAACGCGGAGCACAAGAGGATGACGGAGAGGCTCACCGCTGAAATGGCAGAGCTCCGATCCCGGCTGGACGCACAGAACCAAGCTGCCACCAGTCAGGGAATGACCCGGGAGGAGATCGCCTTCCTTATAGATGCCAGAATGGCAGGCATCAGTGACCGGCTCCTCCCGGAGCAGCGTACCCGCCCTCCACTGGCGGCGGACGCTCGTCGAGCGCGGGTGAGCGCAGATAGCGCTCCCGCACGCGCTCCGAGCGTCGAGGACTTCCCGGCTCTCCCGATACCAAAGCCGGCGCAGTCGCTCCCCCCCGCCCCCGCCACAATCCAAGCCGCGGGGAAGAAGAAGAGGGGAAAGAAGACGTTGGCGGCACAGGAATCGCAGGCCGCCCGCAAACAAACGGCGGCCACTCCTCCTGCTGCTCCGGCAAGACCCACGTCCCAGTCGGCGTCCAACTCCGCGGTCCAGCCACCACCGCCGCCCCCGCCTCCCCAACAACAACAACGGGAGGCGTGGAATGTTGTTGCTCGCAAAGCAAAGGCGCCCAAACCTGCCGCGCCGGCAGCTCCAGCACAACCAGCGCAACAACAGCAACAAAAGAAGGCGAAAAAGGGGAAGCGCACTCGCAAATTGCGCGCCCCGAAGACCGCTGCGGTGGTAGTTACCCTCCCGCAGGACTCAACAAAGTCATACGCGGAGGTTATGGCCAGGGCCGAGGGCGCCATCCAGCTCTCGGCCTTGGGGATCGAAGGCGTCAAGTTCCGTACGGCCCGAACTGGGGGCCGTATAATGGAAGTGTCAGGCGTCGACAAGGCGAAAAAAGCCGATGAGCTCGCGGCCAAAATGCGCGAGGTCATCGGCGACGTCGCTCGTGTGGCCAGACCGGAGCAGTGCGCCGAAATGCGCATCTCCGGTCTGGGGGACGCGGTCACTGGTGAGGCAGTGGCCGCGGCCGTCGTTAATGTGGGGGGCTGCCGCCCCGATCAAGTCAAGGTGGGCAACATTGTCCGCCCACCTGGCCGCCCCGGAACCGTGTGGGTAAAGTGCCCAGCCCCGGCGGCCAAGAAAGTGACCGATGGTGGACGACTCACCATCGGTTGGTCTACGGCCCGGGCCGCGCTCCTCGACGCGCGGCCGCAGCGGTGTTTCCGCTGCCTCGTACCGGGCCACGTTGGCGTGCAGTGCACCTGCGAAATCGACCGCAGTGCACTGTGCTTCCGGTGCGGGCAGCCGGGCCATAAGGCGGCAGCCTGTACGGCGGCAGAGCCCTCCTGCGCGATTTGCGCGTCGGAGGGTGTCGACTCTGGTCACCGTCTGGGCCACAAAAAGTGTCCAGCGGTGGCTAAGAAGTCCACGCGAGCGGCGAAAAAGACGGGCGGGGGAAAACCTAACCCCCCCGCCGCGTCCTCGGCAGCACCTCAGCCTAGTGCTGCCCCAGAGGCCATGGACACCGCCGCCAATTAAATGGCCAATAGGGTGTCTCTACTGCAGGCGAATGTTAATCACTGCGCAGCGGCCCAGGATCTCCTTCTCCAGACCGCTGCGCAGTGGCAAATAAATGTAGCCATAGTCGCTGAGCCGTACCGCGTCCTAGCCCGTGACGACTGGGTGGGCGATCAGGACGGTTCGGTGGCTATCGTCGCTTGGCGACGCCGTGCTGCCCCCCGACCCTTTCAGAGGGTGCTGAGGGGCCACGGGTGCGTGCTCGCGTCGCTGGGCGACGTTGCAGTAGTCGGCGTGTACTTCTCGCCCAATAGGACGCTCGCTGATTTCGAGCGTCTTCTCGCCGAGGTCGGCGACCTCGTGGCGGAAGTACACCCCACCCCTGTGGTGGTCGCCGGAGACTTTAATGCCAAATCCCGGTCGTGGGGATCTCCGGCGACCGACGCCAGGGGTGACACCCTTGAGGAGTGGGCGGTGTCCACTGGCTTAGTGTTGTTGAACTCGGGGACGGTCCTGACGTGCGTCCGGCATACGGGCGGGTCAATTGTCGACCTGTCCTTTGCAAGTCCCGCCCTGGCCCGCCGCACGAGGCGGTGGAGGGTGGAGGAGGGGGTGGAGACGTTGTCGGACCATCGCTACATACGGTTCGACCTAGTCCCATCCCCCGCGGACGCCCCAGCCGTCGAGCTGGACCGTCCCCTGCCGGGAGAGGGTCCTCGGTGGAGGCTGAACACCTTGGACCCAGAGCTGGCCACCGAGGCGGCCATAGTGGAGCGGTGGATCGCGGGTCCCAACGGGACCCATGTCGAAAATGTAGGGAGCGGCCTGGACGTGGACGCGAGATGCGAGCGGCTTTCTGGAGCGCTCTCTCGCGTCTGCGACGCGGCGATGATCCGGGCGGGTCCGACCCCTCCGCGCAAGCAGGTGTACTGGTGGAGGCCCCATCTTCAGGGCCTCCGCACCGAGTGCCAAATGTCTCGGCGCCGGTACACCCGCAGTCGCAGGAGGGCCAATAGAGACCCCGCCCAAGAGGAGATATTGCTCGCCGCGTACCGGGCCGCGAGAAACTCATTCACCGCTGCCATAAAGGCCGCCAAAGCCGAGAGTTGGCAGGAGTGGCTCGAGAGCGTGGATCGCGATCCATGGGGGCGCCCGTACAAGACGGTGACGCAGAAACTCCGTCCAGCGGCGCCCCCGCTGACGAGAACCCTCGAGCCACTCTTCGTCGAAAGGGTGGTCAGCTCGCTCTTCCCGGCGAGAGAGGAGTGGTCGCCGCCGAGGATGGCGGCGGCGACACAAGACGAAGGACCGGCTGCGGGCGAGGAAGTGCCGCCCGTGTCCGGGGCCGAGCTGGGGGTTGCGGTCCTAAAGCTCAAAGAGAGGAACCGCGCCCCGGGCCCGGACGGCGTCCCTGGGCGGGTCCTCGCCCGCGTGATGCCGGTCCTGGAGGAGGAGATTTTGTCCCTCATGTCGGAGTGCATGGCGTCCGGCAGAGTCCCGCGGCGGTGGAAGTCCGGGAAGCTCGTGCTGCTCCAAAAGCACGGGCGACCCCCCGACTCTCCGTCGGCCTACCGTCCGATTGTCCTTCTCGACGAGGCGTGCAAGACCTTTGAAAGGGTCGTCGCAGCGCGCCTCGTCCGACACTTGGAGACGGTGGGCCCGGACCTGAGCGACGTTCAGTTCGGGTTCCGCCGCGCGCGGTCGACGATTGACGCCGTGTCCCGACTGAGGGACCGAGTCGAGGAAGCGGTTTCGCAGGGGGGGGTGTTGTTGGCAGTGTCTCTTGACATTGCTAACGCTTTCAACACCCTCCCCTGGGCGACAATTAAGGAGGCCCTGAGGTACCACAAAGTTCCGTGGTACCTCAGGAGGGTCCTGGCGGACTACTTTACGGACCGGGCCATCTTCTACCCGGCCCGGGATCGTGTAGTCCGCCGGGACATGTCGTGTGGTGTTCCACAGGGGTCGGTGCTGGGCCCACTCCTGTGGAACATCGGGTTTGACTGGGTCCTGCGTGGTGCCAATCTTCGGGGAGTCGGCGTCATTTGTTACGCCGACGATACCCTGGTGACCGCGCGGGGCCCTACCTTCCGTGACGCCGGTGTCCTGGCAACTGCAGGCACCGCGCACGTCGTAAGCCGCATCAGAGCCCTCGGGCTCGAAGTGGCCCTCGAGAAGTCCGAGGCCCTCTTCTTCCAGGGGCCTCGGGCAAGGCCCCCCCGCGACTACAGTATCGTGGTGGGAGGGGCCTCCATCGCTGTCGGAAATACAATGAAGTATCTGGGACTGGTTTTGGACAGTCGGTGGAGGTTCGGCGAGCACTTCCGGGCGCTGGCGCCGAAGTTAGTGGCGTGCGCCGGAATGCTCGCCCGGTTGCTCCCGAATAGCGGGGGGGCCGGTAGTGTCGGTCGCCGCCTCTACGACACGGTGGTGCGCTCGAAGGCGCTCTACGGAGCGCCCATTTGGGCGGCCGCGGCTCTCAGCGCCGAGAACTCCACGCTGCTGCGTCGCGCGCAGCGTGTGATGGCGCAGAGGGCCGCACGGGCGTACCACACGGTGTCACTGGAGGCGGCTTGTGTCGTTGCCGGGAGCCTCCCCTGGGATCTCGAAGCTGAGGTCCTGGCGGGGGTTTACCGAAGGAGGGCTCTGATGCGCATCGAGGCGAGAAATGAGCCCGCCCCCGAGGAGGTCGCTCGCTGGAGAGGCGAATTTCGCGACGTCCTCTTCGGGAGGTGGGCGGATAGGTTGACCTCTGTGTCGTCGGGCGCGCGGCTACTTTCCGCCGTGCGCCCCGTCTTGCGTCAGTGGGTCGAGGCGCCGCACCGGGTGCCTACATACCATCTAACCCAGCTCCTCACGGGTCACGGCTGCTTCGCCAAGTACCTGTGGGAGCTGGTGGGCATCGAGGCCGCACCCGGTTGCAAGAGCTGTCCGTCTGGAGCCGTGGACACGGCCGAGCACACGTTGGTCGTGTGCACGGCCTGGGCTGTCCAGCGCGCCAGGCTCACTGGCGCAATCGGCGTCAATTTGTCGCTGCCGGCCGTCATCGCTTCGATGGCCGGCAGCAAAGAGTGTTGGGCCGCCGTCGCCTCGTTTGCATCCGAGGTGATGGCGGCGAAGAGAGAAGCCCTGCGGGAGCGAGAACGCTCAGGGGAAACTCTTCCCCCCCGCAGGGCCGCTGGTAGGGGTCGTCGGCGCGCAATAGCCGGCGGCCCCGGCCCGCATGGCCATACGCGGCAGGTCAGGGGACCTGTCGCTAGGGTGGCGGACGACCCCTCGCCCCGTGTTCGGGCTAGGGGTGACGGTCCTACGGGGGCGGGCACATTGCCCACCCCCGTCTCAGAGAGCCCCCTCCGATAGGGGGCCACTCTGTGTCGGGTCACGGTAATACCTGAGTGACTACCGTGGCCCGGCAACGGGCGAAGAGAACACCGTAGGTTTAGTTGGTAGGCTGGGTCGAGACGATTTTCTCCCCGGGAGTCCAACACGACGTCCGACGGCTGCCCCTGCAGCCGGAGGGTAAGTGCGTAAAAAGCATTCCTACGTTAAAAAAAAAAAAAAAAAACCTAACCTAACCTGGGGCGCTAGGGCAGGAAACCTCCTCGTGTGGCCCGCCGCTTCCCGTTTCCGGAAGCCGTGGGTCCGGTGCGTCCTGGACGGCCTCCAACAACAAAACTCGGCCCTAAAGTGCCGAGAACGTTTTTGGGGGTTGACTGATATCCTGCCAAGCTGACCCCCATGTCGGGGGGTCGTGGTATGGCCGGCCTGCAAGGCCGGCGGCTGTGTGCGCTTCTTGTGCACGGCGTTGGTGCACCGATCCAATTGGTGCGGGAGTTCTGGCTCCCTCGTCTTCCCCCTTCGGGGGTCTGGTTCGGGAGCTCAGGCTCCAACTTCAGTCGTCTCCTTTCGAGGAAGCGGTCCCTTCGTGGACGTGGTTGTGGGCGCAAGTACTGCGCGGCGCGGCGGTCCCTCTGGATGCGTTAACTCGTGTTCAGGGGGATGCCCCCCTGTTGGGGGCAACGTCGGGCGACCTGTTCCAGCTGTTGCGTGTCGTTGATCACGTCTAGCGGCGTGATGGCTGGGACAGGGGGCTTGCCTTAACCGGCCGGCTCGAGACAAGGAAAAGTCAATAACACCCAACAGAAAAGTTGTAAAAATCCTGCGGAAACTGTCCGACCTCCGCAAGGTTCGCCTGGGTATATAGGATTGTGCAAGTACAGGGGGCTCTGCTTGCATCGACCACCCTTTCCCCCATACTCGTGGGATTACTATGGAAAATCTTAAACTTAAAATAAAAACAAAAACGGATAAAACAAACGACGACTCTGGCAATACTAAAAAACGGACTGATAAAACTCAAAATGATGACACTGGCTCTGAAAAATGGAATGACGATGCTAGCAAAAATGATGACCTGATCGATGATCTGGCAATGACCGACTCCTCGTCGGCCATTGATGACGAAGAACTGGCCCGGGCTTCGGCCCGCAAACACCGGGAAGCGAGGGTAAGGCTTACTCGCCTGTACCTCGGAGAGAGATCGTCGCTGCGGCTGTCGGAGTCAGACAGCGGTAGCGTTATGTCTGTGGAGGATCGCTCGCGGTCTTGCTCGCCAAACAACCCGAGCAAGGCGAGCTTTTGGAGAAAAAGGCCGCTGGAGGAAGCAACCTCTCCAGAGAAGGCCAATAAGAAGGGACGCGGGCGCCCGCCAACGACCGGAGAGTATGTCGGTCTGGCGAAGGCAAAAGCCGAACACAACCTGCAGCTCCAGCGCGAAATGGAGCTGCAGGCTGAGAGAGAGCTGGCCGAGGAAGTGGCCGCCAAGAGGGACAAGCTGGAGTCCCTCACCAGGAGGAAGGAGCAGCCAGCAACCGGCCCCAGGAAACGTCGCGGGGTCGACGAATTGCGTGGAGTCGTTGACTCTGCGCTGGAGGTAATCTCCTCCGTGGCACGCAAATCCTCGCGGATGAAGTGCCAAAACGTGGCGTCGGTGAGGATCGCCATGTCTGACCTCGCCGACTCCTTCAAGGAGCTGGCTGAGATCCGCGAGGAAAGCGAGAGCGAGGAGCTGAAGCTCTTGCGCGCCGAGAACGCGGTGCACAAGAAGATGACGGAGAGGCTCACCGCTGAAATGGCAGAGCTCCGATCCCGGCTGGACGCACAGAACCAAGCTGCCACCAGCCAGGGAATGACCCGGGAGGAGATCGCCTTCCTCATAGATGCCAGAATGGCTGGCATCAGTGACCGGCTCCTCCCGGAGCAGCGTACCCGCCCTCCTCTGGCGGCGGACGCTCGTCGAGCGAGGGTGAGCGCAGATAGCGCTCCCGCACCCGCTCCGAGCGTCGAGGATTTCCCGGCTCTCCCGATACCAAAGCCGGCGCAGTCGCTCCCCCCCGCCCCCGCCACAATCCAAGCCGCGGGGAAGAAGAAGAGGGGAAAGAAGACGTTGGCGGCACAGGAATCGCAGGCTGCCCGCAAACAAACGGCGGCCGCTCCTCCTGCTGCTCCGGCAAGACCCGCGTCCCAGTCGGCGTCCAAATCCGCGGTCCAGCCACCACCGCCGCCCCCGCCTCCCCAACAACAACAACGGGAGGCGTGGAATGTTGTCGCTCGCAGAGCTAAGGCGCCCAAACCTGCCGCGCCAGCAGCTCCAGCACAACCAGCGCAACAACAGCAACAAAAGGCGAAAAAGGGGAAGCGCACTCGCAAATTGCGCGCCCCGAAGACCGCTGCGGTGGTAGTTACCCTCCCGCAGGACTCGACGAAGTCATACGCGGAGGTTATGGCCAGGGCCGAGGGCGCCATCCAGCTCTCGGCCTTGGGGATCGCAGGCGTCAAGTTCCGTACGGCCCGAACTGGGGGCCGTATAATGGAAGTGTCAGGCGTCGACAAGGCGAAAAAAGCCGATGAGCTCGCGGCCAAAATGCGCGAGGTCATCGGCGACGTCGCTCGCGTGGCCAGACCGGAGCAGTGCGCAGAAATGCGCATCTCCGGTCTGGGGGACGCGGTCACTGGTGAGGCAGTGGCCGCGGCTGTCGTTAATGTGGGGGGCTGCCGCCCCGATCAAGTCAAGGTGGGCAACATTGTCCGCCCACCTGGCCGCCCCGGTACCGTGTGGGTGAAGTGCCCAGTCCCGGCGGCCAAGAAAGTGACCGATGGTGGACGACTGACCATCGGTTGGTCTACGGCCCGGGCCGCGCTTCTCGACGCGCGGCCGCAGCGGTGTTTCCGCTGCCTCGTACCGGGCCACGTTGGCGTGCAGTGCACCTGCGAAATCGACCGCAGTGCACTGTGCTTCCGGTGCGGGCAGCCGGGCCATAAGGCGGCAGCCTGTACGGCGGCAGAGCCCTCCTGCGCGATTTGCGCGTCGGAGGGTGTCGACTCTGGTCACCGTTTGGGCCACAAAAAGTGCCCAGCGGTGGCTAAGAAGTCCACGCGAGCGGCGAAAAAGACGGGCGGGGGAAAACCTAACCCCCCCGCCGCGTCTTCGGCAGCACCTCAGCCTGGTGCTGCCCCAGAGGCCATGGACACCGCCGCCAATTAAATGGCCAACAGGGTGTCTCTACTGCAGGCGAATGTTAATCACTGCGCAGCGGCCCAGGATCTTCTTCTCCAGACCGCTGCGCAGTGGCAAATAAATGTAGCCATAGTCGCCGAACCGTACCGCGTCCAAGCCCGTGACGACTGGGTGGGCGATCAGGACGGTTCGGTGGCTATCGTCGCTTGGCGACGCCGTGCTGCCCCCCGACCCTTTCAGAGGGTGCTGAGGGGCCACGGGTGCGTGCTCGCGTCGCTGGGCGACGTTGCAGTAGTCGGCGTGTACTTCTCGCCCAATAGGACGCTCGCTGATTTCGAGCGTCTTCTCGCCGAGGTCGGCGACCTCGTGGCGGAAGTACACCCCACCCCTGTGGTGGTCGCCGGAGACTTTAATGCCAAATCCCGGTCGTGGGGATCTCCGGCGACCGACGCCAGGGGTGACACCCTTGAGGAGTGGGCGGTGTCCACTGGCTTGGTGTTATTGAACTCGGGGACGGTCCTGACGTGCGTCCGGCATACGGGCGGGTCAATTGTCGACCTGTCCTTTGCAAGTCCCGCCCTGGCCCGCCGCACGAGGCGGTGGAGGGTGGAGGAGGGGGTGGAGACGTTGTCGGACCATCGCTACATACGGTTCGACCTAGTCCCATCCCCCGCGGACGCCCCAGCCGTCGAGCTGGACCGTCCCCTGCCGGGAGAGGGTCCTCGGTGGAGGCTGAACACCTTGGACCCAGAGCTGGCCACCGAGGCGGCCATAGTGGAGCGGTGGATCGCGGGTCCCAACGGGACCCATGTCGATAATGTAGGGAGCGGCCTGGACGTGGACGCGAGATGCGAGCGGCTTTCTGGAGCGCTCTCTCGCGTCTGCGACGCGGCGATGATCCGGGCGGGTCCGACCCCTCCGCGCAAGCAGGTGTACTGGTGGAGGCCCCATCTTCAGGGCCTCCGCACCGAGTGCCAAATGTCTCGGCGCCGGTACACCCGCAGTCGCAGGAGGGCCAATAGAGACCCCGCCCAAGAGGAGATATTGCTCGCCGCGTACCGGGCCGCGAGAAACACATTCACCGCTGCCATAAAGGCCGCCAAAGCCGAGAGTTGGCAGGAGTGGCTCGAGAGCGTGGATCGCGATCCATGGGGGCGCCCGTACAAGACGGTGACGCAGAAACTCCGTCCAGCGGCGCCCCCGCTGACGAGAACCCTCGAGCCACTCTTCGTCGAAAGGGTGGTCAGCTCGCTCTTCCCGGCGAGAGGGGAGTGGTCGCCGCCGAGGATGGCGGCGGCGACACAAGTTGAGGGACCGGCTGCGGGCGAGGAAGTGCCGCCCGTGTCCGAGGCCGAGTTGGGGGTTGCGGTCCTCAAACTGAAGGAGAGGAACCGCGCCCCGGGCCCGGACGGCGTCCCTGGGCGGGTCCTCGCCCATGTGATGCCGGTCCTGGAGGAGGAGATTTTGTCCCTCATGTCGGAGTGCATGGCGTCCGGCAGAGTCCCGCGGCGGTGGAAGTCCGGGAAGCTCGTGCTGCTCCAAAAGCACGGGCGACCCCCCGACTCTCCGTCGGCCTACCGTCCGATTGTCCTTCTCGACGAGGCGTGCAAGACCTTCGAAAGGGTCGTCGCAGCACGCCTCGTCCGACACTTGGAGACGGTGGGCCCGGACCTGAGCGATTTCCAGTTCGGGTTCCGCCGCGCGCGGTCGACGATTGACGCCGTGTCCCGACTGAGGGACCGAGTCGAAGAAGCGGTTTCACAGGGGGGGGTGTTGTTGGCAGTGTCTCTTGACATTGCTAACGCTTTCAACACCCTCCCCTGGGCGACAATTTTGGAGGCCCTGAGGTACCACAAAGTTCCGTGGTACCTCAGGAGGGTCCTGGCGGACTACTTTACGGACCGGGCCGTCTTCTACCCGGCCCGGGATCGTGTAGTCCGCCGGGACATGTCGTGTGGTGTTCCACAGGGGTCGGTGCTGGGCCCACTCCTGTGGAACATCGGGTTTGACTGGGTCCTGCGCGGTGCCAATCTTCGGGGAGTCGGCGTCATTTGTTACGCCGACGATACCCTGGTGACCGCGCGGGGCCCTACCTTCCGTGACGCCGGTGTCCTGGCAACTGCAGGCACCGCGCACGTCGTAAGCCGCATCAGGGCCCTCGGGCTCGAAGTGGCCCTCGAGAAGTCCGAGGCCCTCTTCTTTCACGGGCCTCGGGCAAGGCCCCCCCGCGACTACAGTATCGTGGTGGGAGGGGCCTCCATCGCTGTCGGAGAAAAGATGAAATATCTGGGACTGGTCCTGGACAGTCGGTGGAGGTTCGGCGAGCACTTCCGGGCGCTGGCGCCGAAGTTAGTGGCGTGCGCCGGAATGCTCGCCCGGTTGCTCCCGAATAGCGGGGGGGCCGGTAGTGTCGGTCGCCGCCTCTATGACGCGGTGGTGCGCTCGAAGGCGCTCTACGGAGCGCCCATATGGGCGGCTGCGGCTCTCAGCGCCGAGAACTCCACGCTGCTGCGGCGCGCGCAGCGTGTGATGGCGCAGAGAGCCGCTCGGGCGTACCATACTGTGTCGCTGGAGGCGGCATGCGTAATCGCAGGGAGCCTCCCCTGGGACCTCGAGGCCGGGGTCCTGGCGGGGGTTTACCGACAGAGGGCCCTGATGCGCAGTGAGGCGAGAATAGAGCCCGCCCCCGATGAGGTCGCTCGCTGGAGAGGCGAATTTCGCGACGTCCTCTTCGGGAGGTGGGCCGAGAGGTTGTCAGTGGTGACGTCGGGCGCGCGGCTTCTTTCTGCCGTGCGCCCCGTATTGCGTCAGTGGGTCGAGGCGCCGCACCGGGTGCCAACCTATCACTTGACCCAGCTCCTCACAGGTCACGGCTGCTTCGCTAAGTACCTGTGGGAGCTGGTAGGAGTCGAGTCCGCACCCGGCTGCAAGAGCTGTGCGTCCGGAGCCGTGGACACGGCCGAGCACACGTTGGTCGTGTGCACGGCCTGGTCTGTCCAGCGCGCCAGACTCACTGGCGTAATTGGCGGAAATTTGTCGCTGCCGGCCGTCATCGCTTCGATGGCCGGCAGCAAAGAGTGCTGGGCCGCCGTCACCTCCTTCGCATCCGAGGTGATGGCGGCAAAACGTGAAGCCCTGCGTGAGCGAGAGCGCTCGGGGGAAACTCTTCCCCCCCGCAGGGCCGCGGGTAGGGGTCGTCGGCGCGCAATAGTCGGCGGCCCCGGCCCGCGAGTTGGCCACGCGCGGCAGGTCGGGGGACCTGTCGCGCCCAATGTGGCGGACGACCCCTCGCCTCGTGTTCGGGCGAGGGGTGACAGTCCGACGGGGGGGGCACGTCGCTCACCCCCCGTCACAGTGAGCCCCCACCGCTAGGGGGCCCCCCGTGTCGGGTCGTGGTAATACCTGAGTAACCACCACGGCCCGGCAACGGGCGAGGAGGACACCGTAGGTTTAGTTGGTAGGCTGGGTCGAGAGAAATTTTACTCCCCGGGAGTCCAACACGACGTCCGACGGCTGCCCCCGCAGCCGGAGGGTAAGTGCGTAAAAAGCATTCCTACGTAAAAAAAAAAAAAAAAAAACCTAACCTAACCTAACCTAACCTAACCTAACCTAACCTGTTAATCTCGGGGCGCTAGGGCAGGAAACCTCCTCGTGTGGCCCGCCGCTTCCCGTTTCCGGAAGCCGTGGGTCCGGTGCGTCCTGGACGGCCTCCAACAACAAAACTCGGCCCTAAAGTGCCGAGAACGTTTTTGGGGGTTGACTGATATCCTGCCAAGCTGACCCCCATGTCGGGGGGTCGTGGTATGGCCGGCCTTCAAGGCCGGCGGCTGTGTGCGCTTCTTGTGCACGGCGTGTGTTGGGTTGCCGCCTATGCGGCGTTGGTGCACCGACCCTATTGGTGCGGGAGTTCTGGCTCCCTCGTCTTCCCCCTTCGGGGGTCTGGTTCGGGAGCTCAGGCTCCAACTTCAGTCGTCTCCTTTCGAGGAAGCGGTCCCTTCGTGGACGTGGTTGTGGGCGCAAGTACTGCGCGGCGCGGCGGTCCCTCTGGATACGTTAACTCGTGTTCAGGGGGATGCCCCCCTGTTGGGGGCAACGTCGGGCGACCTGTTCCAGCTGTTGCGTGTCGTTGATCACGTCTAGCGGCGTGATGGCTGGGACAGGGGGCTTGCCTTAACCGGCCGGCCCGAGACAAGGAAAAGTCAATAACACCCAACAGAAAAGTTGTAAAAATCCTGCGGAAACTGTCCGACCTCCGCAAGGTTCGCCTGGGTATATAGGATTGTGCAAGTACAGGGGGCTCTGCTTGCATCGACCACCCTTTCCCCCATACTCGTGGGATTTACTATGGAAAATCTAAAACTAAAAACAAAAACAAACAAAACGGATAAACCAACCAACGACGACTCTGGCAAAACTAAACGGACTGAGAAAACTCAAAACGACGAAACTGGCTTAAATAAATGGAACGACGATTCTGCCAAAAATGATGACCTGATTGATGATCTGGCAATGACCGACTCCTCGTCGGCCATTGATGATGAAGAACTGGCCCGGGCTTCGGCCCGCAAACACCGGGAAGCGAGGGTAAGGCTTACTCGCCTATACCTTGGAGAGAGATCGTCGCTACGGCTGTCGGAGTCTGACAGCGGTAGCGTTATGTCTGTGGAGGATCGCTCGCGGTCTTGCTCGCCAAACAACCCGAGCAAGGCGAGCTATTGGAGGAAAAGGCCGCTGGAGGAAGCAACCTCTCCAGAGAAGGCCAACAAGAAGGGACGCGGGCGCCCGCCAACGACCGGAGAGTATGTCGGTCTGGCGAAGGCAAAAGCGGAACACAACCTGCAGCTCCAGCGCGAAATGGAGCTGCAGGCTGAGAGAGAGCTGGCCGAGGAAGTGGCCGCCAAGAGGGACAAGCTGGAGTCCCTCACCAGGAGGAAGGAGCAGCCAGCAACCGGCCCCAGGAAACGTCGCGGGGTCGACGAATTGCGCGGAGTCGTTGACTCTGCGCTGGAGGTAATCTCCTCCGTGGCACGTAAATCCTCGCGGATGAAGTGCCAAAACGTGGCGTCGGTGAGGATCGCCATGTCTGACCTTGCCGACTCCTTCAAGGAGCTGGCTGAGATCCGCGAGGAAAGCGAGAGCGAGGAGCTGAAGCTCTTGCGCGCCGAGAATGCGGTGCACAAGAAGATGACGGAGAGGCTCACCGCTGAAATGGCAGAGCTCCGATCCCGGCTGGACGCACAGAACCAAGCTGCCACCAGTCAGGGAATGACCCGGGAGGAGATCGCCTTCCTCATAGATGCCAGAATGGCTGGCATCAGTGACCGGCTCCTCCCGGAGCAGCGTACCCGCCCTCCTCTGGCGGCGGACGCTCGTCGAGCGCGGATGAGCGCAGATAGCGCTCCCGCACCCGCTCCGAGCGTCGAGGATTTCCCGGCTCTCCCGTTACCAAAGCCGGTGCAGTCGCTCCCCCCCGCCCCCGCAACGCAAGCCGCGGGGAAGAAGAAGAGGGGAAAGAAGACGTTGGCGGCACAAGAATCGCAGGCCGCCCGCAAACAAACGGCGGCCACTCCTCCTGCTGCTCCGGCAAGACCCGCGTCCCAGTCGGCGTCCAACTCCGCGGTCCAGCCACCACCGCCGCCCCCGCCTCCCCAACAACAACAACGGGAGGCGTGGAATGTTGTCGCTCGCAGAGCTAAGGCGCCCAAACCTGCCGCGCCGGCAGCTCCAGCACAGCCAGCGCAACAACAACAACAAAAGAAGGCGAAGAAGGGTAAGCGCACTCGCAAATTGCGCGCCCCGAAGACCGCTGCGGTGGTGGTCACCCTGCAACCGGACACCACACAGTCCTATGCAGAAGTCATGGCCAGGGCCGAGGGCGCCATCCAGCTCTCGGCCTTGGGGATCGCAGGCGTCAAGTTCCGTACGGCCCGAACTGGGGGCCGTATAATGGAAGTGTCAGGCGTCGACAAGGCGAAAAAAGCCGATGAGCTCGCGGCCAAAATGCGCGAGGTCATCGGCGACGTCGCTCGCGTGGCCAGACCGGAGCAGTGCGCCGAAATGCGCATCTCCGGTCTGGGGGACGCGGTCACTGGTGAGGCAGTGGCCGCGGCCGTCGTTAATGTGGGGGGCTGCCGCCCTGATCAAGTCAAGGTGGGCAACATTGTCCGCCCACCTGGCCGCCCCGGAACCGTGTGGGTAAAGTGCCCAGTCCCGGCGGCCAAGAAAGTGACCGATGGTGGACGACTGACCATCGGTTGGTCTACGGCCCGGGCCGCGCTCCTCGACGCGCGGCCGCAGCGGTGTTTCCGCTGCCTCGTACCGGGCCACGTTGGCGTGCAGTGCACCTGCGAAATCGACCGCAGTGCACTGTGCTTCCGGTGCGGGCAGCCGGGCCATAAGGCGGCAGCCTGTACGGCGGCAGAGCCCTCCTGCGCGATTTGCGCGTCGGAGGGCGTCGACTCTGGTCACCGTTTGGGCCACAAAAAGTGCCCAGCGGTGGCTAAGAAGTCCACGCGAGCGGCGAAAAAGACGGGCGGGGGAAAACCTAACCCCCCCGCCGCGTCTTCGGCAGCACCTCAGCCTGGTGCTGCCCCTGAGGCCATGGACACCGCCACCAATTAAATGGCCAATAGGGTGTCTCTACTGCAGGCGAATGTTAATCACTGCGCAGCGGCCCAGGATCTCCTTCTCCAGACCGCTGCGCAGTGGCAAATAAATGTAGCCATAGTCGCCGAACCGTACCGCGTCCTAGCCCGTGACGACTGGGTGGGCGATCAGGACGGTTCGGTGGCTATCGTCGCTTGGCGGCGCCGTGCTGCCCCCCGACCCTTTCAGAGGGTGCTGAGGGGCCACGGGTGCGTGCTCGCGTCGCTGGGCGACGTTGCAGTAGTCGGCGTGTACTTCTCGCCCAATAGGACGCTCGCTGATTTCGAGCGTCTTCTCGCCGAGGTCGGCGACCTCGTGGCGGAAGTACACCCCACCCCTGTGGTGGTCGCCGGAGACTTTAATGCCAAATCCCGGTCGTGGGGATCTCCGGCGACCGACGCCAGGGGTGACACCCTTGAGGAGTGGGCGGTGTCCACTGGCTTGGTGTTATTGAACTCGGGGACGGTCCTGACGTGCGTCCGGCATACGGGCGGGTCAATTGTCGACCTGTCCTTTGCAAGTCCCGCCCTGGCCCGCCGCACGAGGCGGTGGAGGGTGGAGGAGGGGGTGGAGACGTTGTCGGACCATCGCTACATACGGTTCGACCTAGTCCCATCCCCCGCGGACGCCCCAGCCGTCGAGCTGGACCGTCCCCTGCCGGGAGAGGGTCCTCGGTGGAGGCTGAACACCTTGGACCCAGAGCTGGCCACCGAGGCGGCCATAGTGGAGCGGTGGATCGCGGGTCCCAACGGGACCCATGTCGATAATGTAGGGAGCGGCCTGGACGTGGACGCGAGATGCGAGCGGCTTTCTGGAGCGCTCTCTCGCGTCTGCGACGCGGCGATGATCCGGGCGGGTCCGACCCCTCCGCGCAAGCAGGTGTACTGGTGGAGGCCCCATCTTCAGGGCCTCCGCGCCGAGTGCCAAATGTCTCGGCGCCGGTACACCCGCAGTCGCAGGAGGGCCAATAGAGACCCCGCCCAAGAGGAGATATTGCTCGCCGCGTACCGGGCCGCGAGAAACACATTCACCGCTGCCATAAAGGCCGCCAAAGCCGAGAGTTGGCAGGAGTGGCTCGAGAGCGTGGATCGCGATCCATGGGGGCGCCCGTACAAGACGGTGACGCAGAAACTCCGTCCAGCGGCGCCCCCGCTGACGAGAACCCTCGAGCCACTCTTCGTCGAAAGGGTGGTCAGCTCGCTCTTCCCGGCGAGAGAGGAGTGGTCGCCGCCGAGGATGGCGGCGGCGACACAAGACGAGGGACCGGCTGCGGGCGAGGAAGTGCCGCCCGTGTCCGAGGCCGAGCTGGGGGTTGCGGTCCTCAAGCTCAAAGAGAGGAACCGCGCCCCGGGCCCGGACGGTGTCCCTGGGCGGGTCCTCGCCCGCGTGATGCCGGTCCTGGAGGAGGAGATTTTGTCCCTCATGTCGGAGTGCATGGCGTCCGGCAGAGTCCCGCGGCGGTGGAAGTCCGGGAAGCTCGTGCTGCTCCAAAAGCACGGGCGACCCCCCGACTCTCCGTCGGCCTACCGTCCGATTGTCCTTCTCGACGAGGCGTGCAAGACCTTCGAAAGGGTCGTCGCAGCACGCCTCGTCCGACACTTGGAGACGGTGGGCCCGGACCTGAGCGATTTCCAGTTCGGGTTCCGCCGCGCGCGGTCGACGATTGACGCCGTGTCCCGACTGAGGGAAGGAGTCGAAGAAGCGGTTTCACAGGGGGGGGTGTTGTTGGCAGTGTCTCTTGACATTGCTAACGCTTTCAACACCCTCCCCTGGGCGACAATTTTGGAGGCCCTGAGGTACCACAAAGTTCCGTGGTACCTCAGGAGGGTCCTGGCGGACTACTTTACGGACCGGGCCGTCTTCTACCCGGCCCGGGATCGTGTAGTCCGCCGGGACATGTCGTGTGGTGTTCCACAGGGGTCGGTGCTGGGCCCACTCCTGTGGAACATCGGGTTTGACTGGGTCCTGCGCGGTGCCAATCTTCGGGGAGTCGGCGTCATTTGTTACGCCGACGATACCCTGGTGACCGCGCGGGGCCCTACGTTCCGTGACGCCGGTGTCCTGGCAACTGCAGGCACCGCGCACGTCGTAAGCCGCATCAGGGCCCTCGGGCTCGAAGTGGCCCTCGAGAAGTCCGAGGCCCTCTTCTTTCACGGGCCTCGGGCAAGGCCCCCCCGCGACTATAGTATCGTGGTGGGAGGGGCCTCCATCGCTGTCGGAGAAAAGATGAAATATCTGGGACTGGTCCTGGACAGTCGGTGGAGGTTCGGCGAGCACTTCCGGGCGCTGGCGCCGAAGTTAGTGGCGTGCGCCGGAATGCTCGCCCGGTTGCTCCCGAATAGCGGGGGGGCCGGTAGTGTCGGTCGCCGCCTCTATGACGCGGTGGTGCGCTCGAAGGCGCTC
Source organism: Orgyia antiqua (assembly GCA_916999025.1). Taxonomy (NCBI): domain Eukaryota; kingdom Metazoa; phylum Arthropoda; class Insecta; order Lepidoptera; family Erebidae; genus Orgyia; species Orgyia antiqua. The sequence continues at coordinate 132,010 of OU779861.1, forward strand.
TACGGAGCGCCCATATGGGCGGCTGCGGCTCTCAGCGCCGAGAACTCCACGCTGCTGCGACGCGCGCAGCGTGTGATGGCGCAGAGAGCCGCTCGGGCGTACCACACGGTGTCGCTGGAGGCGGCATGCGTAATCGCAGGGAGCCTCCCCTGGGACCTCGAGGCCGGGGTCCTGGCGGGGGTTTACCGACGGAGGGCCCTGATGCGCAGTGAGGCGAGAATAGAGCCCGCCCCCGATGAGGTCGCTCGCTGGAGAGGCGAATTTCGCGACGTCCTCTTCGGGAGGTGGGCCGAGAGGTTGTCAGTGGTGACGTCGGGCGCGCGGCTTCTTTCTGCCGTGCGCCCCGTATTGCGTCAGTGGGTCGAGGCGCCGCACCGGGTGCCAACCTATCACTTGACCCAGCTCCTCACAGGTCACGGCTGCTTCGCTAAGTACCTGTGGGAGCTGGTAGGAGTCGAGTCCGCACCCGGCTGCAAGAGCTGTGCGTCCGGAGCCGTGGACACGGCCGAGCACACGTTGGTCGTGTGCACGGCCTGGTCTGTCCAGCGCGCCAGACTCACTGGCGTAATTGGCGGAAATTTGTCGCTGCCGGCCGTCATCGCTTCGATGGCCGGCAGCAAAGAGTGCTGGGCCGCCGTCACCTCCTTCGCATCCGAGGTGATGGCGGCAAAACGAGAAGCCCTGCGTGAGCGAGAACGCTCGGGGGAAACTCTTCCCCCCCGCAGGGCCGCGGGTAGGGGTCGTCGGCGCGCAATAGTCGGCGGCCCCGGCCCGCGAGATGGCCACGCGCGGCAGGTCGGGGGACCTGTCGCGCCCAATGTGGCGGACGACCCCTCGCCTCGTGTTCGGGCGAGGGGTGACAGTCCGACGGGGGGGGCACGTCGCTCACCCCCCGTCACAGTGAGCCCCCACCGCTAGGGGGCCCCCCGTGTCGGGTCGTGGTAATACCTGAGTAACCACCACGGCCCGGCAACGGGCGAGGAGGACACCGTAGGTTTAGTTGGTAGGCTGGGTCGAGAGAAATTTTACTCCCCGGGAGTCCAACACGACGTCCGACGGCTGCCCCCGCAGCCGGAGGGTAAGTGCGTAAAAAGCATTCCTACGTAAAAAAAAAAAAAAAAAACCTGTTAATCTCAGCAGCGACTTAATGCTATCGGACGCATCTTCTGATGCAAGTGAAGTGAGCAATGTGAGTGGCGTCAAATTCTTCCGGGCTCCGGTCTCAGCCCGCCACCACCGTGAGGCGAGGGTCAGGCTCACTCGCCTCTGTCTTGGCGAGGGAGCGCCGCTGCGGCTGTCGGAGTCGGATGACAGCAGCAGCTGCATGTCGGTCGACGACCGCTCGCGTTCCTGCTCGCCGAACACCAACAACCCGAGCAACGCGAACTTCTGGAGAAAGAGGCCGCTGGAGGAAGCTACGTCTCCGGAAAAGGACAGGAAGAAGGGACGTGGGCGCCCGCCGACCACCGGCGAATACGTCGGGCTCGCAAAGGCCAAAGAAGAACACAACCGGCAGCTCCAGCGGGAGATGGAGCTGCAGGCCGAGAGGGAGCTCGCCGATGAAGTGGCGGCCAAGCGAGATAAGCTCGAGGCCGTAACAAGAAAGAAGAGGGCGGAGCCGTCAGTAGGCCCCAAACAACATCGCGGGGTCGACGAATTGCGCGGAGTGGTGGACTCCGCGCTAGACGTAATTTCGGCGGTGGCACGCAAATCCAGCCGTATGAAGTGCCAGAACGTGGCGTCGGTAAGAGTCGCCATGTCAGACATCGCCGACTCGTTCAAAGAGCTGGCGGTGCTCCGCGAGGAGAGCGAGGAGCTGAGGCTTGTGCGCGCCGAGTTGGCGGAGCGCAAGAAGAACGAAGAGATGCTCCGCGCCGAATTAGCGGAGCTACGAAAAATGCTGCTGACCCCACCCCAGCCAGCTCCATCCTCGCAGATGATGACCAGAGAGGAAATTGCATTCTTCATTGATTCCAGAATGGCCGGAATCAATGACCGTCTCCTCCCGGAGCAGCGCTCCCGCCCTCCACTGGCGGCAGACGCTCGTCGAGCAAGGTTGAGCGCCGAAACTGCTCCCGCACGCGCTCCGAGCGTCCTACAAGAAGACTTCCCGGCTCTTCCAACACCCAAGCCGGTGCAGCCGCTCCCCTCCGCCCCCGCTACAACTCAAGACGCGGGGAAGAAGAAGAGAGGGACCAAGAAGAAGAGCCTGGCGGCCCAAGAAACGCAGGCCGCCCGCCAACAGGCAGCTGCTCCTCCGGTGAAAAAGACCACCACCGTCCAGCCGGTGGAGAAGACCACCACCGCCGAGCCGACGCCGCCTCCCCAAACACAACAAAAGGAGGCTTGGAACGTTGTGGCGCGCAAGACAAAGGCGCCACGACCGGCGAATTCTTCTGCTGCTGCGCCTGCTGCTCCGGCGCAGCAGCAACAACAAAAGAAGAAGGGGAAGCGCGCTCGCAAACTGCGCGCCCCCAAGACGGCTGCGGTGGTCGTGACCCTGCCGCAGGGTAGTGCTCAGACTTATGCTGAGGTCATGGCCAAGGCCGAGGGCGCCATCCAGCTCTCCGCCTTGGGAATCACTGGCGTTAAATTCCGCACGGCCCGGACTGGGGGCCGTGTGATGGAAGTCTCCGGGGCCGATAAGTCGAAAAAAGCCGATGACCTCGCGACCAAAATACGTGAGGTCATCGGCGACGTCGCCAAAGTGTCCAGGCCGGAGCAGTGCGCCGAGATGCGCATCTCCGGTCTGGGAGACGCGGTCACTGCCGATCTAGTGGCCGCGTCTGTCGCTAACGTGGGGGGCTGCCGCCCCGATTTAGTCAAGGTGGGCAACATCACCCGCCCACCTGGCCGCCCTGGGACCGTCTGGGTCAAGTGCCCTGTCCCGGCGGCCAAAAAGGTCACCGATGGTGGACGTCTCACCATCGGTTGGTCGACGGCCCGGGCCGCGCTTCTGGACGCGCGGCCGCAGCATTGCTTCCGCTGCCTCGCACCAGGGCACGTTGGAGTGCAGTGCACGTGCGCAGTGGACCGCAGTGCGCTCTGCTTCCGGTGCGGGCAACCGGGCCACAAGGCGGCAGCCTGTTCGGCGGAGCCCTCGTGCGCAATCTGCGCGTCGGAGGGCGTTGACTCCGGCCATCGTCTGGGCCATAAAAAGTGCCCAGCGATGGCCAAGAAGCCGAAAGCGACGAGAAAGACGGGCGGGGGAAGACCTAAACCCTCCGCCTCGTCCTCGATAGCACCTCAGGCTGGTGCTGCCCCGGAGGCTATGGACACCGCCGCCAACTAAATGGCAAACAGGGTGTCACTACTGCAGGCGAACGTTAACCACTGCGCGGCCGCTCAGGATCTTCTTCTCCAGACCGCTGCGCAGTGGCAGATCGATGTAGCCGTAGTCGCTGAGCCGTACCGCGTCCAAGCCCGTGATGACTGGGTGGGCGATCAGGACGGTTCGGTGGCTATCGTCGCTTGGCGGCGCCGTGCTGCCCCCCGTCCCTTTCAGAGGGTGTTAAGGGGCCACGGGTGCGTGCTCGCGTCGCTGGGCGACGTTGCAGTGGTCGGCGTGTACTTCTCGCCCAATAGGACGCTCGCCGAGTTCGAGCGTCTTCTCGCCGAGGTGGGCGACCTCGTGGCGGAAGTGCACCCCACCCCTGTGGTGGTCGCCGGAGATTTCAATGCCAAATCCCGGTCGTGGGGATCTCCGGCGACCGATGCCAGGGGTGACACCCTGGAAGAGTGGGCGGTGTCCGCCGGATTAGTGTTATTAAATACGGGGACGGTCCTGACGTGCGTCCGGCACACGGGCGGGTCAATTGTCGACCTGTCGTTTGCTAGTCCCGCCCTGGCCCGCCGCGCGAGGCGGTGGAGGGTGGAGGAGGGGGTGGAGACGCTGTCGGACCACAGGTACATCCGGTTCGACCTAGTCCCATCCCCCACGGACGCCCCAGCCGTCGAGCTGGACCGTCCCCTGCCGGGAGAGGGTCCTCGGTGGAGGCTTAACACCCTGGACCCAGAGCTGGCCACCGAGGCGGCCATAGTGGAGCGGTGGATCGCGGGTCCCAATGGGACCCATGGCGTAAATATAGGGAGCGGCCTGGACGTGGACGCGAGATGCGAGCGGCTTTCTGGAGCGCTCTCTCGCGTCTGCGACGCGGCGATGATCCGGGCGGGTCCGACCCCTCCGCGCAAGCAGGTGTACTGGTGGAGGCCCCATCTTCAGGGCCTCCGCACCGAGTGCCAAATGTCTCGGCGCCGGTACACCCGCAGTCGCAGGAGGGCCAATAGAGACCTCGCCCAAGAGGAGGTATTGCTCGCCGCGTACCGGGCTGCGAGAAATTCGTTCACCGCTGCCATCAAGGCCGCCAAAGCCGAGAGTTGGCAGGAGTGGCTCGAGTGCGTGGATCGAGATCCATGGGGGCGCCCGTACAAGACGGTAATGAAGAAACTCCGTCCAGCGGCGCCCCCGCTGACGAGAACCCTCGAGCCACTCTTCGTTGAAAGGGTGGTCAGCTCGCTCTTCCCGGCGAGAGAAGAGTGGTCGCCGCCGAGGATGGCGGCGGCGACACAAGATGAGGGACCGGCTGCAGGCGAGGAAGTGCCGCCCGTGTCCGAGGCCGAGTTGGGGGTTGCGGTCCTCAAACTCAAAGAGAGGAACCGCGCCCCGGGCCCGGACGGTGTTCCTGGGCGGGTCCTCGCCCGCGTGACGCCGGTCCTGGAAGAGGAGATTTTGTCCCTCATGTCGGAGTGCATGGCGTCCGGCAGAGTCCCGCGGCGGTGGAAGTCCGGGAAGCTCGTGCTGCTCCAAAAGCACGGGCGACCCCCCGACTCTCCGTCGGCCTACCGTCCGATTGTCCTTCTTGACGAGGCGTGCAAGACCTTCGAAAGGGTCGTCGCAGCGCGCCTCGTCCGACACTTGGAGACGGTGGGCCCGGACCTGAGCGATCGTCAGTTCGGGTTCCGCCGCGCGCGGTCGACGATTGACGCCGTGTCCCGACTGAGGGACCGAGTCGAGGAAGCGGTTTCACAGGGGGGGGTGTTGTTGGCAGTGTCTCTTGACATTGCTAACGCTTTCAACACCCTCCCCTGGGCGACAATTTTGGAGGCCCTGAGGTACCACAAAGTTCCGTGGTACCTCAGGAGGGTCCTGGCGGACTACTTTACGGACCGGGCCATCTTCTACCCGGCCCGGGATCGTATAGTCCGCCGGGACATGTCGTGTGGTGTTCCACAGGGGTCGGTGCTGGGCCCACTCCTGTGGAACATCGGGTTTGACTGGGTCCTGCGCGGTGCCAATCTTCGGGGAGTCGGCGTCATTTGTTACGCCGACGATACCCTGGTGACCGCGCGGGGCCCTACCTTCCGTGACGCCGGTGTCCTGGCAACTGCAGGCACCGCGCACGTCGTAAGCCGCATCAGGGCCCTCGGGCTCGAAGTGGCCCTCGAGAAGTCCGAGGCCCTCTTCTTCCATGGGCCTCGGGCAAGGCCCCCCCGCGACTACAGTATCGTGGTGGGAGGGGCCTCCATCGCTGTCGGAAATAAAATGAAGTATCTGGGACTGGTTTTGGACAGTCGGTGGAGGTTCGGCGAGCACTTCCGGGCGCTGGCGCCGAAGTTAGTGGCGTGCGCCGGAATGCTCGCCCGGTTGCTCCCGAATAGCGGGGGGGCCGGTAGTGTCGGTCGCCGCCTCTACGACACGGTGGTGCGCTCGAAGGCGCTCTACGGAGCGCCCATTTGGGCGGCCGCGGCTCTCAGCGCCGAGAACTCCACGCTGCTGCGTCGCGCGCAGCGTGTGATGGCGCAGAGGGCCGCACGGGCGTACCACACGGTGTCACTGGAGGCGGCTTGTGTCGTTGCCGGGAGCCTCCCCTGGGATCTCGAAGCTGAGGTCCTGGCGGGGGTTTACCGAAGGAGGGCTCTGATGCGCATCGAGGCGAGAAATGAGCCCGCCCCCGAGGAGGTCGCTCGCTGGAGAGGCGAATTTCGCGACGTCCTCTTCGGGAGGTGGGCGGATAGGTTGACCTCTGTGTCGTCGGGCGCGCGGCTACTTTCCGCCGTGCGCCCCGTCTTGCGTCAGTGGGTCGAGGCGCCGCACCGGGTGCCTACATACCATCTAACCCAGCTCCTCACGGGTCACGGCTGCTTCGCCAAGTACCTGTGGGAGCTGGTGGGCATCGAGGCCGCACCCGGTTGCAAGAGCTGTCCGTCTGGAGCCGTGGACACGGCCGAGCACACGTTGGTCGTGTGCACGGCCTGGGCTGTCCAGCGCGCCAGGCTCACTGGCGCAATCGGCGTCAATTTGTCGCTGCCGGCCGTCATCGCTTCGATGGCCGGCAGCAAAGAGTGTTGGGCCGCCGTCGCCTCGTTTGCATCCGAGGTGATGGCGGCGAAGAGAGAAGCCCTGCGGGAGCGAGAACGCTCAGGGGAAACTCTTCCCCCCCGCAGGGCCGCTGGTAGGGGTCGTCGGCGCGCAATAGCCGGCGGCCCCGGCCCGCATGGCCATACGCGGCAGGTCAGGGGACCTGTCGCTAGGGTGGCGGACGACCCCTCGCCCCGTGTTCGGGCTAGGGGTGACGGTCCTACGGGGGCGGGCACGTTGCCCACCCCCGTCTCAGAGAGCCCCCTCCGATAGGGGGCCACTCTGTGTCGGGTCACGGTAATACCTGAGTGACTACCGTGGCCCGGCAACGGGCGAAGAGAACACCGTAGGTTTAGTTGGTAGGCTGGGTCGAGACGATTTTCTCCCCGGGAGTCCAACACGACGTCCGACGGCTGCCCCTGCAGCCGGAGGGTAAGTGCGTAAAAAGCATTCCTACGTTAAAAAAAAAAAAAACCTAACCTAACCTAACCTAACCTAACCTAACCTAACCTAACCTAACCTAACCTAACCTAACCTAACCTAACCTAACCTAACCTAACCTAACCTAACCTAACCTAACCTAACCTAACCTAACCTAACCTAACCTAACCTAACCTAACCTAACCTAACCTAACCTAACCTAACCTAACCTAACCTAACCTAACCTAACCTAACCTAACCTAACCTAACCTAACCTAACCTAACCTAACCTAACCTAACCTAACCTAACCTAACCTAACCTAACCTAACCTAACCTAACCTAACCTAACCTAACCTAACCTAACCTAACCTAACCTAACCTAACCTAACCTAACCTAACATAACCTAACCTAACCTAACCTAACCTAACCTAACCTCACCTAACCTAACCTAACCTAACCTAACCTAACCTAACCTAACCTAACCTAACCTAACCTAACCTAACCTAACCTAACCTAACCTAACCTAACCTAACCTAACCTAACCTAACCTAACCTAACCTAACCTAACCTAACCTAACCTAACCTAACCTAACCTAACCTAACCTAACCTAACCTAACCTAACCTAACCTAACCTAACCTAACCTAACCTAACCTAACCTAACCTAACCTAACCTAACCTAACCTAACCTAACCTAACCTAACCTAACCTAACCTAACCTAACCTAACCTAACCTAACCTAACCTAACCTAACCTAACCTAACCTAACCTAACCTAACCTAACCTAACCTAACCTAACCTAACCTAACCTAACCTAACCTAACCTAACCTAACCTAACCTAACCTAACCTAACCTAACCTAACCTAACCTAACCTAACCTAACCTAACCTAACCTAACCTAACCTAACCTAACCTAACCTAACCTAACCTAACCTAACCTAACCTAACCTAACCTAACCTAACCTAACCTAACCTAACCTAACCTAACCTAACCTAACCTAACCTAACCTAACCTAACCTAACCTAACCTAACCTAACCTAACCTAACCTAACCTAACCTAACCTAACCTAACCTAACCTAACCTAACCTAACCTAACCTAACCTAACCTAACCTAACCTAACCTAACCTAACCTAACCTAACCTAACCTAACCTAACCTAACCTAACCTAACCTAACCTAACCTAACCTAACCTAACCTAACCTAACCTAACCTAACCTAACCTAACCTAACCTAACCTAACCTAACCTAACCTAACCTAACCTAACCTAACCTAACCTAACCTAACCTAACCTAACCTAACCTAACCTAACCTAACCTAACCTAACCTAACCTAACCTAACCTAACCTAACCTAACCTAACCTAACCTAACCTAACCTAACCTCGCGGCGGTGGAAGTCCGGGAAGCTCGTGCTTCTTCCAAAGCACGGGCGACCCCCCGACTGTCCGTCGGCCTACCGTCCGATCGTCCTTCTCGACGAGGCGTGCAAGACCTTTGAGAGGGTCGTGGCGGCACGCCTCGTCCGACATCTGGAGACGGTGGGCCCGGATCTAAGCGGAAACCAGTTCGGGTTCCGCCGCGCGCGGTCGACGATCGACGCCGTGTCCCGACTGAGGGACCAAATGGAGGAAGCAGTCTCGCAGGGGGGGGTGTTGTTGGCAGTGTCGCTCGACATTGCTAACGCTTTCAACGCCCTCCCCTGGGCGACAATTCTGGAGGCCCTGAGGTACCACAAAGTTCCGTGGTACCTCAGGAGGGTCCTGGCGGACTACTTTACGGACCGGGCCATTTTCTACCCGGCCCGGGATCGTGTAGTCCGCCGGGACATGTCGTGCGGTGTTCCACAGGGGTCGGTGCTGGGCCCACTCCTGTGGAACATTGGATTTGACTGGGTCCTGCGCGGTACCAATCTTCGGGGAGTCGGCGTCATATGTTACGCCGACGATACCCTGGTTACCGCGCGGGGCCCCAACTTCAGAGATGCCGGTGTCCTCGCCACGGCGGGCACCGCGCAAGTGGTGAGCCGCATCAGGGCCCTCGGGCTAGAAGTGGCCCTCGAGAAGTCCGAGGCCCTATTCTTCCATGGGCCTCGGGCAAGGCCCCCCCGCGACTACAGCATTGTAGTGGGAGGGGCCTCCATCGCCGTCGGCTCCAAGTTGAAATACTTGGGGCTGACGCTGGACAGTCGGTGGAGGTTCGGCGAGCATTTCCGGGCGCTGGCGCCGAAGCTGGTGGCGTGCGCCGGAATGCTCGCCCGGTTGCTCCCGAATTGCGGGGGGGCCGGTAGTGTCGGCCGCCGCCTCTACGACACGGTGGTGCGCTCGAAGGCGCTCTACGGAGCGCCCATCTGGGCGGCTGCGGCTCTCAGCGCCGAGAACTCCACGCTGCTGCGTCGCGCGCAGCGTGTGATGGCGCAGAGGGCCGCACGAGCGTACCACACCGTGTCGCTGGAGGCGGCATGTGTGATTTCCGGGAGCCTCCCCTGGGACCTCGAGGCTGGGGTCCTGGCGGGGGTTCACCGAAGGAGGGCCCTGATGCGGCAAGACGGAGTGGAGCCCGCCCCCGACGAGGTCGCTCGCTGGAGAGGCGAATTCCGCGACGACCTCTTCGGGAGGTGGGCCTCTAAATTGGAATCGAGTAGGGTGAGCGCACGGCTTCTCACGGCCGTGCGCCCAGTATTGCGTCAGTGGGTCGAGGCGCCGCACAGGGTGCCGACCTACCATTTGACCCAGCTCCTCACAGGTCACGGCTGCTTTGCCAAGTACCTGTGGGAGCTGGTGGGAGTAGAGTCGGCGCCCGACTGCAAGAGCTGTGCGTCCGGAGCCGTGGACACGGCCGAGCATACGCTGGCCGTGTGCACGGCCTGGTCCGCTCAGCGCGTCAGGCTCACTGACGCAATAGGCGTGAATTTGTCGCTGCCGGCCGTCATCGCCTCGATGGCCGGCAGCAGAGAGTGTTGGGCCGCCGTCGCCTCGTTTGCGTCCGAGGTGATGGCGGCCAAGAGAGAGGCCCTGCGGGAGCGCGAACGCGCGGGCCTAACATTGCCCCCCCGCAGGGCCGCGGGTAGGGGTCGTCGGCGCGCAATAGCCGGCGGCCCCGGCCCACGAGGAGGCCACGCGCGACGGGTCAGGGGACCTGTCGCGCCCAATGTGGCGGACGACCCCTCGCCTAGTGTTCGGGCGAGGGGTGACCGTCCGACGGGGGGGCACGTTGCCCACCCCGTCGCAGTGAGCCCCCATCGCTAGGGGGCCCCCCGTGTCGGGTCGTGGTCATACCTGAGTGACTACCACGGCCCGGCAACGGGCGAGGAGGACACCGTAGGTTTAGTTGGTAGGCTGGGTCGAGAGAAATTTTACTCCCCGGGAGTCCAACACGACGTCCTTCGGCTGCCCCTGCAGTCGGGGGGTAAGTGCGTAAAAAGCATTCCTACGAAAAAAAAAAAAAAACCTAACCTAACCTAACCTAACCTAACCTAACCTAACCTAACCTAACCTAACCTAACCTAACCTAACCTAACCTAACCTAACCTAACCTAACCTAACCTAACCTAACCTAACCTAACCTAACCTAACCTAACCTAACCTAACCTAACCTAACCTAACCTAACCTAACCTAACCTAACCTAACCTAACCTAACCTAACCTAACCTAACCTAACCTAACCTAACCTAACCTAACCTAACCTAACCTAACCTAACCTAACCTAACCTAACCTAACCTAACCTAACCTAACCTAACCTAACCTAACCTAACCTAACCTAACCTAACCTAACCTAACCTAACCTAACCTAACCTAACCTAACCTAACCTAACCTAACCTAACCTAACCTAACCTAACCTAACCTAACCTAACCTAACCTAACCTAACCTAACCTAACCTAACCTAACCTAACCTAACCTAACCTAACCTAACCTAACCTAACCTAACCTAACCTAACCTAACCTAACCTAACCTAACCTAACCTAACCTAACCTAACCTAACCTAACCTAACCTAACCTAACCTAACCTAACCTAACCTAACCTAACCTAACCTGGGGCGCTAGGGCAGGAAACCTCCTCGTGTGGCTCGCCGCTTCCCGTTTCCGGAAGCCGTGGGTCCGGTGCGTCCTGGACGGCCTCCAACAACTCTCGGCCCTAAAGTGCCGAGTAGGTTTTTGGGGGTTGACTGATATCCTGCCGAGCTGACCCCCATGTCGGGGGGTCGTGGTATGGCCGGCCTGCAAGGCCGGCGGCTGTGCGCGGTTCGTGCACGGCGCGTGCCGCGCGGTCGCCCTGCTCCCGGTACTATTCTGGCGATCAGAACTGACCGGTGAGCGGGGTTGCCGCCTACGCGGCATTTGGGCACCGTGACCGGTGCGGGAGTTCTGTCTCCCTAGTCTTCCCCCTTCGGGGGTTTGGTTTGGGAGCACAGGCTCCACTTTTGTTGTCTCCCTTCGGGGAAGCGGTCCCTTCGGGGACGTGGTTTGTGGGCGGAAGTACTCCGCGGCGCGGCGGTCCCTCTGGATGCGTTAACTCGTGTTCAGGGGGATGCCCCCCTATTGGGGGCAACGCCGGGCGACCTGTTCCAGCTGTTGCGTGTCGTTGATCACGTCTAGCGGCGTGATGGCTGGGACAGGGGGCTTGCCTTAACCGGCCGGCCCGAGACAAGGAAAAGTCAATAACACCCAACAGATAAGTTGTAAAAATCCTGCGGAAACTGCCCGACCTCCGCAAGGTTCGCCTAGGTATATAGGGTTGTGCAAGTACAGGGGGCTCTGCTTGCATGGACCGTCTTTCCCCCATACTCGTGGGATCTAACATGGATAAATTGAAACTAAAAATCAAACAAAAAACCAACAAAACAAAAAACGACGACTCTGGCAAGAAACGGACTGATACCGAAATGACAAATGACGACCTGGCTATTGACTTGTTGACGACCGATGCATCCGCTGTGGATGCAAGTGAGAGGAGTGGAGAGAGCGGCGACGAAGCGTTCCGGGAACAGTCCCGCCGCCACCGAGAGGCGAAGGAGAGGCTCACTCGCCTTTGCCTCGGTGTTGAGGAAAAGGAGAAGGAGAAGAAGAAGACGTCGCTGCGGCTGTCGGAGTCCGACAGCAGCAGCTGTATGTCGGTGGGAGATCGCTCGCGATCTTGCTCCCCGAGCGCTCCCGGCCCCAGTGACCCCAGCTACTGGAGGAAGAAGAGGCCACTGGAGGAGGCCTCTTCTCCAGAGAAGAAAAAGGGACGCGGGCGCCCGCCGACCACCGGGGAGCAAACAGAGCTGCGGGCCAAGAGGGAGCTGGCGGCTGAGAAGAGGGTTGGCCCCAGACAACTCAGAGGAGTCGACGAGTTGCGCGGCGTGGTGGACGCCGCGCTCGACGTCATCTCGTCGGTGGCGAGGAAGGCCTCCCGCATGAAGTGCCAAGACGTGGCATCAGTGCGGGGGGCCATGTCCGACCTCGTCGACTCCTTTAAGGAGCTGGCGGAGCAGCGCGAGGAGGGCCAGGAGCTAAAGCTCTTGCGCGCTGAGCTGGCGGAGCGTAGGAGGCAGGAGGAGCTGCTCCGCGCTGAACATGCGGAGCAGAACCGCCAAACGGAGGCGCTCCGCGCCGAACTGGCGGAGCTCCGGGTCCGGCTGGAGGTGCAGAGCCGGACTGCCGCCTCCGCCTCCGCCAACGTCGGGATGACCCGCGAGGAGGTGGCTTTTTTCATTGATGCCAGGATGGCTGGCATCAGTGACCGCCTCCTCCCGGAGCAGCGCGTCCGCCCTTCCCTGGCGGCGGACGCTCGTCGAGCGCGGGTGAGCGTCGAAACCGCTCCCGCACGCGCTCCGAGCGACGTGGACTTCCCGGCCCTGCCAACTCCAAGGCCGGTGCAGTCGCTCCCCTCCGCCCCCGCTGCGACTCAAGCCGCGGGAAAGAAGAGGGGGGCGAAAAAGAGCATGGCGGCCCGGGAAGCACAGGCCGCCAGAAATGCCGCTCCGCCGGCTCCGAGACCCGCGTCCCAGCCCGCAGTGGCCACCACCGTCCAGCCGACGCCGCCTCCCCAAACCCAACAGGGGGAGGCATGGAACGTCGTGGCGCGCAAGCCAAAGGCGCCACGACCGGCGAAGTCTGCTGCTGCGCCTGCTGCTCCGGCGCAGCAGCAGAAGAAGAAGGGGAAGCGCGCCCGCAAGTTGCGCGCCCCCAAGACTGCCGCGGTGGTGGTGACCCTGCCGCAAGACTCCGCCCGGACATACGCGGAGGTGATGGCCAAGGCCGAGAGCGCCATCCAGCTCTCCGCCTTGGGCATCGAAGGCGTTAAATTCCGCACGGCCCGTACCGGGGGCCGTGTGATGGAGGTCTCCGGTGCGGAGAAGACGAAAAAGGCCGATGAGCTCGCGGCAAAAATGCGCGAGGTCATCGGCGACGTCGCTCGGGTGTCCAGACCGGAGCAGTGCGCTGAAATGCGCATTACCGGTCTGGGCGACGCGGTCACTACCGAATCAGTGGCCGCGGCCGTCGCCAATGCGGGGGGCTGCCGCCCCGATCTCGTAAAGGTGGGCAACATCACCCGCCCACCTGGCCGCCCAGGGACCGTCTGGGTGAAGTGCCCTGTCCCGGCGGCCAAAAAGATCACCGATGGTGGTAGACTCACCATCGGGTGGTCGACGGCCCGGGCCGCGCTCCTCGACGCGCGGCCGCAGCGGTGTTTCCGCTGCCTCGTACCGGGCCACGTTGGCGTGCAGTGCACCTGCAAAATCGACCGCAGTGCACTGTGCTTCCGGTGCGGGCAGCCGGGCCATAAGGCGGCAGCCTGTACGGCGGTGGAGCCCTCCTGCGCGATCTGCGCGTCGGAGGGCGTCGACTCTGGCCATCGTCTGGGCCATAAAAAGTGCCCAGCGCTGGCCAAAAAGCCGGCCCGAGCGGCGAAAACGACGGGCGGGGGCAAACCTAACCCCCCCGCCGCGTCTTCGGCAGCACCTCAGCCTGGTGCTGCCCCGGAGGCCATGGACACCGCCGCCAATTAAATGGCCAATAGGGTGTCACTACTGCAGGCGAATGTTAATCACTGCGCAGCGGCCCAGGATCTTCTTCTCCAGACCGCTGCGCAGTGGCAAATAAACGTAGCCATAGTCGCCGAACCGTACCGCGTCCTAGCCCGTGACGACTGGGTGGGCGATCGCGACGGTTCGGTGGCTATCGTCGCCTGGCGACGCCGTGCTGCTCCCCGACCCTTTCAGAGGGTGCTGAGGGGCCACGGGTGCGTGCTCGCGTCGCTGGGCGACGTTGCAGTAGTCGGCGTGTACTTCTCGCCCAATAGGACTCTCGCCGAGTTCGAGCGTTTCCTCGTCGAGCTCGGCGACCTAATGGCGGAGGTGCACCCCACCCCTGTGGTGGTCGCCGGAGACTTTAACGCCAAATCCCGGTTGTGGGGATCTCCGGCGACCGACGCTAGGGGTGACACCCTCGAAGAATGGGCGGTGTCCCATGGCCTCGTTCTTTTAAATACGGGGACGGTCCTGACGTGCGTCCGGCACACGGGCGGGTCCATAGTGGACCTGTCGTTTGCGAGCCCCGCCCTCGCCCGCCGTACGAGGCGGTGGAGGGTGGAGGAGGGGGTGGAGACTTTGTCGGACCATCGTTACATACGGTTCGACCTGGTCCCATCCCCCGCGGACGCCCCAGCCGTCGAGTTCGACCGTCCCCTGCCGGGAGAGGGTCCTCGGTGGAGGCTGAACACCTTGGACCCAGAGCTGGCCACCGAGGCGGCCATAGTGGAGCGGTGGATGGCGGGTCCCAACGGGACCCGCGTCGCGAATGTGGAGAGCGGCCTGGACGTGGACGCGAGATGTGAGCGGCTCTCTGGAGCGCTCTCTCGCGTCTGCGACGCGGCGATGATCCGGGCGGGTCCGACCCCTCCGCGCAAGCAGGTGTACTGGTGGAGGCCCCATCTTCAGGGCCTCCGCGCCGAGTGCCAATTGGCTCGGCGCCGGTACGCCCGCAGTCGCAGGAGGGCCAACAGAGACCTCGCCCAAGAGGAGGTACTGCTCGCCGCGTACCGGGCCGCGAGAAACGCGTTCACCGCTGCCATCAAGGCCGCCAAAGCCGAGGCTTGGCAGGAGTGGCTCGAGGAGGTGGAGAGAGATCCGTGGGGGCGCCCGTATAAGACGGTGATGGAGAAACTCCGTCCAGCGGCGCCCCCCCTGACGAGAACCCTCGAGCCACTCTTCGTGGAGCAGGTGGTCAGCTCGCTCTTCCCGGCGAGAGGAGAGTGGTCGCCGCCGAGGATGGCGGCGGCGCCACGAATCGAGGGACCGGCTGCGGGCGAGGAAGTGCCGCCCGTGTCCGAGGCCGAGTTAGGGGTTGCGGTCCTCAAACTCAAAGAGAGGAACCGCGCCCCGGGCCCGGACGGCGTCCCTGGGCGGGTCCTCGCCCACGTGATGCCGGTCCTCGAAGGTGAGGTTTTGTCCCTCATGTCGGAGTGCATGGCGTCCGGCAGAGTCCCGCGGCGGTGGAAGTCCGGGAAGCTCGTGCTGCTTCAGAAGCACGGGCGACCCCCCGACTGTCCTTCGGCCTACCGTCCGATCGTCCTTCTTGACGAGGCGTGCAAGACCTTCGAAAGGGTCGTCGCAGCACGCCTCGTCCGACATCTGGAGACGGTGGGCCCGGATCTGAGTGATCTACAGTTCGGGTTCCGCCGCGCGCGGTCGACGATCGACGCCGTGTCCCGACTGAGGGACCGAGTGGAAAGTGCCGTTTCGCAGGGGGGGGTGTTGTTGGCAGTGTCTCTCGACATTGCTAACGCTTTCAACACCCTCCCCTGGGCGACAATTGAGGAGGCCCTGAGGTACCACAAAGTTCCGTGGTACCTCAGGAGGGTCCTGGCGGACTACTTTACGGACCGGGCCATTTTCTACCCGGCCCGGGATCGTGTAGTCCGCCGGGACATGTCGTGCGGTGTTCCACAGGGGTCGGTGCTGGGCCCACTCCTGTGGAACATTGGATTTGACTGGGTCCTGCGCGGTACCAATCTTCGGGGAGTCGGCGTCATATGCTACGCCGACGATACCCTGGTTACCGCGCGGGGCCCAAATTTCAGAGATGCCGGTGTCCTCGCCACGGCGGGCACCGCGCAGATTGTGAGCCGCATCAGGGCCCTCGGGCTAGAAGTGGCCCTCGAGAAGTCCGAGGCCCTATTCTTCCATGGGCCTCGGGCAAGGCCCCCCCGGGACTACAGCATTGTAGTGGGAGGGGCCTCCATCGCCGTCGGCTCCAGGTTGAAATACTTGGGGCTGACGCTGGACAGTCGGTGGAGGTTCGGCGAGCATTTCCGGGCGCTGGCGCCGAAGCTGGTGGCGTGCGCCGGAATGCTCGCCCGGTTGCTCCCGAATTGCGGGGGGGCCGGTAGTGTCGGCCGCCGCCTCTACGACACGGTGGTGCGCTCGAAGGCGCTCTACGGAGCGCCCATCTGGGCGGCTGCGGCTCTCAGCGCCGAGAACTCCACGCTGCTGCGTCGCGCGCAGCGTGTGATGGCGCAGAGGGCCGCACGAGCGTACCACACCGTGTCGCTGGAGGCGGCATGTGTGATTTCCGGGAGCCTCCCCTGGGACCTCGAGGCTGGGGTCCTGGCGGGGGTTCACCGAAGGAGGGCCCTGATGCGGCAAGACGGAGTAGAGCCCGCCCCCGACGAGGTCGCTCGCTGGAGGGGCGAATTCCGCGACGACCTCTTCGGGAGGTGGGCACTCAAATTAGAGGAGAGTAGGGTGAGCGCACGGCTTCTCACGGCCGTGCGCCCGGTATTGCGTCAGTGGGTCGAGGCGCCGCACAGGGTGCCGACCTACCATTTGACCCAGCTCCTCACAGGTCACGGCTGCTTTGCCAAGTACCTGTGGGAGCTGGTGGGGGTAGAGTCGGCGCCCGACTGCAAGAGCTGTGCGTCCGGAGCCGTGGACACGGCCGAGCATACGCTGGCCGTGTGCACGGCCTGGTCCGCTCAGCGCGTCAGGCTCACTGACGCAATAGGCGTGAATTTGTCGCTGCCGGCCGTCATCGCCTCGATGGCCGGCAGCAGAGAGTGTTGGGCCGCCGTCGCCTCGTTTGCGTCCGAGGTGATGGCGGCCAAGAGAGAGGCCCTGCGGGAGCGCGAACGCGCGGGCCTAACATTGCCCCCCCGCAGGGCCGCGGGTAGGGGTCGTCGGCGCGCAATAGCCGGCGGCCCCGGCCCGCGAGGAGGCCACGCGCGACGGGTCAGGGGACCTGTCGCGCCCAATGTGGCGGACGACCCCTCGCCTAGTGTTCGGGCGAGGGGTGACCGTCCGACGGGGGGGCACGTTGCCCACCCCGTCGCAGTGAGCCCCCATCGCTAGGGGGCCCCCCGTGTCGGGTCGTGGTCATACCTGAGTGACTACCACGGCCCGGCAACGGGCGAGGAGGACACCGTAGGTTTAGTTGGTAGGCTGGGTCGAGAGAAATTTTACTCCCCGGGAGTCCAACACGACGTCCTTCGGCTGCCCCTGCAGTCGGGGGGTAAGTGCGTAAAAAGCATTCCTACGGAAAAAAAAAAAAAAAAAAAAAACCTAACCTAACCTAACCTAACCTAACCTAACCTAACCTAACCTAACCTAACCTAACCTAACCTAACCTAACCTAACCTAACCTAACCTAACCTAACCTAACCTAACCTAACCTAACCTAACCTAACCTAACCTAACCTAACCTAACCTAACCTAACCTAACCTAACCTAACCTAACCTAACCTAACCTAACCTAACCTAACCTAACCTAACCTAACCTAACCTAACCTAACCTAACCTAACCTAACCTAACCTAACCTAACCTAACCTAACCTAACCTAACCTAACCTAACCTAACCTAACCTAACCTAACCTAACCTAACCTAACCTAACCTTTTTTTTTTTTTTTTTTTTTTTTTTTTTTTTTTTTTTTTTTTCGCAGGGGAATGCATTTACGCACACCCACTCCTGTCAGTGCGGACCAGACGACTACGCTCTGGTAGGAGTGGGTAGTGTCGGACTCGCCGTGGACGTCACGGAATACCGACTAAACCTAACTGCGGCGCTCTACCCGTCTATTGGGAGCGCCGGAGGTTCTCCGTTCCGAACTCTCTCCGACGCTCAGACGTTAGCCCGGCAGGGCTACGGCCTGATCGATCGCCATCTAAGGCGGGGGGTGGAGGCGGGCATACTGACGCCGCCTCCTCCCTGGCCTTGCTCGGCGGAGCGGGTCCGCACTGGCGTTAGCCTCCCGTTCCCGCTCCGCAGCCTCCTTCAGGAGCATTATAGACTCACTGAAGTCGGCAACAGCCTGCCAGCACCTGTCGCCACGCAACATGGCGCTCACTGTTGCTCCCAGCGACAGGTCCCCGCCGATGACGGCGGCCAGATCGCTCCGCTGTGCCTGCCAGGCAGCGCAAAACTCCCTGGTGTGGCGCGCCGTGTCTTCGGCCGCGCCACACTCTTTGCAGGAGGGTGAGGTCTCCCTCCTGGCTATCTGATGCAGGTACTTACCGAAACAGCCGTGTCCGGTAAGCACCTGCGTCAGCCGGAACGTTAGCACCCCGTGCCTTCGCTCCAACCACTCCCGGATTCTTGGCCGGATGGCCTCCACGATTTCCACACCGGCGGCGGGAGTCCTCAGTTCGTCTCCCCACCGCCGGATGAGGGCACTCTGGGCCTCAGCCCGTAAATTGCCCACGGCCGGTTCCTCGCCCCGAGATCGCGCCACTGCGCGGTGACGGTAGACCTCTGCCAAGACGTCCGCCTCGAGTTCCCAAGGCGGGTCGCTCGCCAGGACCGTAGCAGCCGTCCATGAGACTGTACGATACCCCCTGATGGCCCTCACCGCGATAACTCTCTGAGATCTCCTCAGCAGAGCTTTGTTACGCGCGGTGAGAGCGTCAACCCAGACTGGGGCGCCGTACAGCGCCATGGACCTCACGATCCCGCTGTACAGCCTCCGGCAAGACGACCCTGGACCGCCAGTGTTGGGCAGAAGTCTACCCAGCGCTGCGGCTGTTTTCACCAGCTTCGGGGCGAGTTGGGCGAAGTGAGGCCCAAAGCACCATTTTCCGTCTAGGTGCAGGCCCAAGTGTTTCATGTGGGCCCGCACCGGCACATCCTGTCCAAGAATCCTTAATTTTGCCCCTCGGGGGGCACCGCGACGCGGGCCGTGAAATAGGAGGGCCTCCGTTTTACTGACGGAGACCCTCAGGCCCAGCATGCCAATCCGCTCTATGACGAGCGCCGTTCCGACCTCGGCCAGACGGGCTGCTGCCTCAAAACTACTCCCCCTCGCCGTGACGAGGGTGTCATCCGCGTAGCAGGACACCCCCATCCCGGGGAGGAGCTCACCGCGCAACAACCAATCGTACCCGATGTTCCACAGCGTCGGACCCAGAACCGACCCCTGTGGAACACCGCGCTCCATGCGACGCCGGAACAGACGCCCGTCGGTGCCCTCCCACACGACATACCTTTCATCGAGATACGCCTCCAGCAGCCTCCGGAGGTACGGGGGCACTCCATGGAACCGGAGCGCCTCCCTCAACGTCTCGAACGGCAGGCTGCCGAAGGCGTTCTCGATGTCGAGCGAGACTGCCAGAACCACGTCTCCCTGGGAGACGGCGTCCGTCGAGAGGGCCTTTAGGGCGACCAGCGCGTCCGTGGTCGATCGGCCCCCTCTGAAGCCGTACTGTGACTCTGACAGTCCCGGTCCCACTTCCTCGAGGTGCTGAACGAGACGGCCCACGAGTACCCTCTCAGCCGTTTTGGCCGTTTCGTTCAGCAGAACCAGCGGTCTGTATGCGGAAGGAGAGTCCAGAGGTCGCCCTTCCTTCCGCAACAGACAAAGACGGCCGGTTTTCCACTCCTTCGGGAACTGCCCGGACCTCAAACACATATCGAGCAGTTCCCGATAGGACTCCCGCAGTGCCCTCATGGCGATGTACAAGACTCGGCCCGGTACGCCGTCCGGGCCGGGCGCCTTTTTGTTTGTCGACAGCCGGTCCAAGGCCCGGTCCAACTCTTCCTCGGTGACGGGGGGGACGGAGTCGTCCGGATCCCCCGCCGCCGCTCGGCGAGACATGACTGGGGGGACGTGCTCCGTCGACCGAGGGAGCAGGCCCTCCACGACCCCCAACAGGACATCCTCTCGAAGAGTCTCGATGACAGGGGCGCCGCGCGCGCGGAGTTTATTCCGCGCAGCAAGGAAGGGGCGCCCCCATTGATCCCTGTTGAGGCCCTCCAGCATCTCCTCTCGTGCCTCGGCCTTCGACCGACTGATGGCCCGCTGCAGGCTCCTCTTAGCCTCCCGGTAGTCAACCCGCAGCTGACCCTCGACAAATCCGGCGCCGTGGCGACGCCGACCCCTCATCAGGGCCCGCCGCGCCCGCATGCACGCCGCCCGAAGCTCGGCAATTTCGGGCGACCACCAGTACACCTGCCGACGCGGCGGGGCCTTTCGAGCCCTCGGCATCGCAGCGTCGCACACCGCCCTGAGGGCACCGCTCAAACGGCCCGCGGCCGTATCTACGTCCTAACCTAACCTAACCTAACCTAACCTAACCTAACCTAACCTAACCTAACCTAACCTAACCTAACCTAACCTAACCTAACCTAACCTAACCTAACCTAACCTAACCTAACCTAACCTAACCTAACCTAACCTGGGGCGCTAGGGCAGGAAACCTCCTCGTGTGGCTCGCCGCTTCCCGTTTCCGGAAGCCGTGGGTCCGGTGCGTCCTGGACGGCCTCCAACAACTCTCGGCCCTAAAGTGCCGAGTAGGTTTTTGGGGGTTGACTGATATCCTGCCGAGCTGACCCCCATGTCGGGGGGTCGTGGTATGGCCGGCCTGCAAGGCCGGCGGCTGTGCGCGGTTCGTGCACGGCGTGTGCCGCGCGGTCGCCCTGCTCCCGGTACTATTCTGGCGATCAGAACTGACCGGTGAGCGGGGTTGCCGCCTACGCGGCATTCGGGCACCGTGACCGGTGCGGGAGTTCTGTCTCCCTAGTCTTCCCCCTTCGGGGGTTTGGTTTGGGAGCACAGGCTCCACTTTTTGTTGTCTCCCTTCGGGGAAGCGGTCCCTTCGGGGACGTGGTTTGTGGGCGGAAGTACTCCGCGGCGCGGCGGTCCCTCTGGATGCGTTAACTCGTGTTCAGGGGGATGCCCCCCTATTGGGGGCAACGCCGGGCGACCTGTTCCAGCTGTTGCGTGTCGTTGATCACGTCTAGCGGCGTGATGGCTGGGACAGGGGGCTTGCCTTAACCGGCCGGCCCGAGACAAGGAAAAGTCAATAACACCCAACAGATAAGTTGTAAAAATCCTGCGGAAACTGCCCGACCTCCGCAAGGTTCGCCTAGGTATATAGGGTTGTGCAAGTACAGGGGGCTCTGCTTGCATGGACCGTCTTTCCCCCATACTCGTGGGATTAAATATGGAATCTATAAAAATAAAACTAAACAAACCGAAAACCAAAAAAACAAACGACTCTGGCAAGAAACGGACAGACACCGAGAATTCTAATGACGACCTGGCTAGCAATCTGGTGACCGATGCATCCGCTGTGGATGCTAGTGGAGAGAGTGGCGACGAAGTGTTCCGGGAACAGGCCCGCCGCCACCGGGAGGCGAAGGAGAGGCTCACTCGCCTTTGCCTCGGTGTTGAAAAGAAGGTAGAGAAGGAGAAGAAGAAGGCGTCGCTGCGGCTGTCGGAGTCCGACAGCAGCAGCTGTATGTCGGTGGGAGATCGCTCGCGATCTTGCTCCCCGAGCGCTCCCGGCCCCAGTGACCCCAGCTACTGGAGGAAGAAGAGGCCACTGGAGGAGGCCTCTTCTCCAGAAAAAAAGAAGGGTCGCGAGCGCCCGCCGACCGTCGGGGAGCGAACGGAGCTGCGGGCGAAAAGGGAGCTGGCGGCCGAGAAGAGGGTTGGCCCCAGACAGCTCAGAGGAGTCGACGAGCTGCGCGGCGTGGTGGACTCCGCGCTCGACGTCATCTCGTCGGTGGCGCGGAAGGCCTCCCGCATGAAGTGCCAAGACGTGGCATCAGTGCGGGGGGCCATGTCTGACCTCGTCGACTCCTTTAAGGAGCTGGCGGAGCAGCGTGAGGAGGGCCAGGAGCTGAAGCTCTTGCGCGCGGAACTGGCGGAGCGTAGGAGGCAGGAGGAGCTGCTCCGCGCTGAACATGCGGAGCAGAACCGCCAAACGGAGGCGCTCCGCGCCGAACTGGCGGAGCTCCGGGTCCGGCTGGAGGTGCAGAGCCGGACTGCCGCCTCCGCCTCCGCCAACGTCGGGATGACCCGCGAGGAGGTGGCTTTTTTCATTGATGCCAGGATGGCTGGCATCAGTGACCGCCTCCTCCCGGAGCAGCGCGTCCGCCCTTCCCTGGCGGCGGACGCTCGTCGAGCGCGGGTGAGCGTCGAAACCGCTCCCGCACGCGCTCCGAGCGCCCGTCTCGACGCGGACTTTCCGGCCCTCCCGACTCCGAGGCCGGTGCAGTCGCTCCCCTCCGCCCCCGCTGCGACTCAAGCCGCGGGAAAGAAGAGGGGGGCGAAGAAGAGCATGGCGGCCCGGGAAGCACAGGCCGCCAGGAACGTCGCTCCGCCGGCTCCGTCCCAACCCGCGGTGACCACCACCGTCCAGCCGACGCCGCCTCCCCAAACCCAACAGGGGGAGGCATGGAACGTCGTGGCGCGCAAGCCAAAGGCGCCACGACCGGCGAAGTCTGCTGCGCCTGCTGCTCCGGCGCAGCAGCAGAAGAAGAAGGGGAAGCGCGCCCGAAAGCTGCGCGCCCCCAAAACTGCCGCGGTGGTGGTCACACTGCCGCCGGACACCTCGCGGACCTACGCGGAGGTGATGGCC
The DNA here is from genome assembly GCA_916999025.1 of Orgyia antiqua. Lineage (NCBI taxonomy): Eukaryota > Metazoa > Arthropoda > Insecta > Lepidoptera > Erebidae > Orgyia > Orgyia antiqua. The sequence continues at coordinate 154,630 of OU779861.1, forward strand.
AAGGCCGAGAGCGCCATCCAGCTCTCCGCCTTGGGCATCGATGGCGTAAAGTTCCGCACGGCCCGTACCGGGGGCCGTGTGATGGAGGTCTCCGGTGCGGAGAGGACTAAAAAGGCCGATGAGCTCGCGGCAAAAATGCGCGAGGTCATCGGCGACGTCGCTCGGGTGTCCAGACCGGAGCAGTGCGCTGAAATGCGCATTACCGGTCTGGGCGACGCGGTCACTACCGAGTCAGTGGCCGCGGCCGTCGCCAATGCGGGGGGCTGCCGCCCCGATCTTGTAAAGGTGGGCAATATAACCCGCCCACCTGGCCGCCCAGGGACCGTCTGGGTGAAGTGCCCTGTCCCGGCGGCCAAAAAGATCACCGATGGTGGTAGACTCACCATCGGGTGGTCGACGGCCCGGGCCGCGCTCCTCGACGCGCGGCCGCAGCGGTGTTTCCGCTGCCTCGTACCGGGCCACGTTGGCGTGCAGTGCACCTGCAAGATCGACCGCAGTGCACTGTGCTTCCGGTGCGGGCAGCCGGGCCATAAGGCGGCAGCCTGTACGGCGGTAGAGCCCTCCTGCGCGATCTGCGCGTCGGAGGGCGTCGACTCTGGCCATCGTCTGGGCCATAAAAAGTGCCCAGCGCTGGCCAAAAAGCCGGCCCGAGCGGCGAAAACGACGGGCGGGGGCAAATCTAACCCCCCCGCCGCGTCTTCGGCAGCACCTCAGCCTGGTGCTGCCCCGGAGGCCATGGACACCGCCGCCAATTAAATGGCCAATAGGGTGTCACTACTGCAGGCGAATGTTAATCACTGCGCAGCGGCCCAGGATCTTCTTCTCCAGACCGCTGCGCAGTGGCAAATAAACGTAGCCATAGTCGCCGAACCGTACCGCGTCCTAGCCCGTGACGACTGGGTGGGCGATCGCGACGGTTCGGTGGCTATCGTCGCCTGGCGACGCCGTGCTGCCCCCCGACCCTTTCAGAGGGTGCTGAGGGGCCACGGGTGCGTGCTCGCGTCGCTGGGCGACGTTGCAGTAGTCGGCGTGTACTTCTCGCCCAATAGGACTCTCGCCGAGTTCGAGCGTTTCCTCGTCGAGCTCGGCGACCTAATGGCGGAAGTGCACCCCACCCCTGTGGTGGTCGCCGGAGACTTTAACGCCAAATCCCGGTTGTGGGGATCTCCGGCGACCGACGCTAGGGGTGACACCCTTGAAGAATGGGCGGTGTCCCATGGCCTCGTCATTTTAAATACGGGGACGGTCCTGACGTGCGTCCGGCACACGGGCGGGTCCATAGTGGACCTGTCGTTTGCGAGCCCCGCCCTCGCCCGCCGTACGAGGCGGTGGAGGGTGGAGGAGGGGGTGGAGACTTTGTCGGACCATCGTTACATACGGTTCGACCTGGTCCCATCCCCCGCGGACGCCCCAGCCGTCGAGTTCGACCGTCCCCTGCCGGGAGAGGGTCCTCGGTGGAGGCTGAACACCCTGGACCCAGAGCTGGCCACCGAGGCGGCCATAGTGGAGCGGTGGATTGCGGGTCCCAATGGGACCCGCGTCGTGAATGAGGAGAGCGGCCTGGACGTGGACGCGAGATGTGAGCGGCTGTCAGGAGCGCTCTCTCGCGTCTGCGACGCGGCGATGATCCGGGCGGGTCCGACCCCTCCGCGCAAGCAGGTGTACTGGTGGAGGCCCCATCTTCAGGGCCTCCGCGCCGAGTGCCAAATGGCTCGGCGCCGGTACACCCGCAGTCGCAGGAGGGCCAACAGAGACCTCGCCCAAGAGGAGGTACTGCTCGCCGCGTACCGGGCCGCGAGAAACGCGTTCACCGCTGCCATCAAGGCCGCCAAAGCCGAGGCTTGGCAGGAGTGGCTCGAGGAGGTGGAGAGAGATCCGTGGGGGCGCCCGTATAAGACGGTGATGGAGAAACTCCGTCCAGCGGCGCCCCCCCTGACGAGAACCCTCGAGCCACTCTTCGTGGAGCAGGTGGTCAGCTCGCTCTTCCCGGCGAGAGGAGAGTGGTCGCCGCCGAGGATGGCGGCGGCGCCACGAATCGAGGGACCGGCTGCGGGCGAGGAAGTGCCGCCCGTGTCCGAGGCCGAGTTAGGGGTTGCGGTCCTCAAACTCAGAGAGAGGAACCGCGCCCCGGGCCCGGACGGCGTCCCTGGGCGGGTCCTCGCCCACGTGATGCCGGTCCTCGAAGGTGAGGTTTTGTCCCTCATGTCGGAGTGCATGGCGTCCGGCAGAGTCCCGCGGCGGTGGAAGTCCGGGAAGCTCGTGCTGCTTCAGAAGCACGGGCGACCCCCCGACTGTCCTTCGGCCTACCGTCCGATCGTCCTTCTTGACGAGGCGTGCAAGACCTTCGAAAGGGTCGTCGCAGCACGCCTCGTCCGACATCTGGAGACGGTGGGCCCGGATCTGAGTGATCTACAGTTCGGGTTCCGCCGCGCGCGGTCGACGATCGACGCCGTGTCCCGACTGAGGGACCGAGTGGAAAGTGCCGTTTCGCAGGGGGGGGTGTTGTTGGCAGTGTCTCTCGACATTGCTAACGCTTTCAACACCCTCCCCTGGGCGACAATTGAGGAGGCCCTGAGGTACCACAAAGTTCCGTGGTACCTCAGGAGGGTCCTGGCGGACTACTTTACGGACCGGGCCATTTTCTACCCGGCCCGGGATCGTGTAGTCCGCCGGGACATGTCGTGCGGTGTTCCACAGGGGTCGGTGCTGGGCCCACTCCTGTGGAACATTGGATTTGACTGGGTCCTGCGCGGTACCAATCTTCGGGGAGTCGGCGTCATATGCTACGCCGACGATACCCTGGTTACCGCGCGGGGCCCAAACTTCAGAGATGCCGGTGTCCTCGCCACGGCGGGCACCGCGCAGATTGTGAGCCGCATCAGGGCCCTCGGGCTAGAAGTGGCCCTCGAGAAGTCCGAGGCCCTATTCTTCCATGGGCCTCGGGCAAGGCCCCCCCGCGACTACAGCATTGTAGTGGGAGGGGCCTCCATCGCCGTCGGCTCCAAGCTGAAATACTTGGGGCTGACGCTGGACAGTCGGTGGAGGTTCGGCGAGCATTTCCGGGCGCTGGCGCCGAAGCTGGTGGCGTGCGCCGGAATGCTCGCCCGGTTGCTCCCGAACTGCGGGGGGGCCGGTAGTGTCGGCCGCCGCCTCTACGACACGGTGGTGCGCTCGAAGGCGCTCTACGGAGCGCCCATCTGGGCGGCTGCGGCTCTCAGCGCCGAGAACTCCACGCTGCTGCGACGCGCGCAGCGTGTGATGGCGCAGAGGGCCGCACGAGCGTACCACACCGTGTCGCTGGAGGCGGCATGTGTGATTTCCGGGAGCCTCCCCTGGGACCTCGAGGCTGGGGTCCTGGCGGGGGTTCACCGAAGGAGGGCCCTGATGCGGCAAGACGGAGTTGAGCCCGCCCCCGACGAGGTCGCTCGCTGGAGAGGCGAATTCCGCGACGACCTCTTCGGGAGGTGGGCCACTAAATTAGAAACAAGTAGGGTGAGCGCACGGCTTCTCACGGCCGTGCGCCCAGTATTGCGTCAGTGGGTCGAGGCGCCGCACAGGGTGCCGACCTACCATTTGACCCAGCTCCTCACAGGTCACGGCTGCTTTGCCAAGTACCTGTGGGAGCTGGTGGGAGTAGAGTCGGCGCCCGACTGCAAGAGCTGTGCGTCCGGAGCCGTGGACACGGCCGAGCATACGCTGGCCGTGTGCACGGCCTGGTCCGCTCAGCGCGTCAGGCTCACTGACGCAATAGGCGTGAATTTGTCGCTGCCGGCCGTCATCGCCTCGATGGCCGGCAGCAGAGAGTGTTGGGCCGCCGTCGCCTCGTTTGCGTCCGAGGTGATGGCGGCCAAGAGAGAGGCCCTGCGGGAGCGCGAACGCGCGGGCCAAACATTGCCCCCCCGCAGGGCCGCGGGTAGGGGTCGTCGGCGTGCAATAGCCGGCGGCCCCGGCCCGCGAGGAGGCCACGCGCGACGGGTCAGGGGACCTGTCGCGCCCAATGTGGCGGACGACCCCTCGCCTAGTGTTCGGGCGAGGGGTGACCGTCCGACGGGGGGGCACGTTGCCCACCCCGTCGCAGTGAGCCCCCATCGCTAGGGGGCCCCCCGTGTCGGGTCGTGGTCATACCTGAGTGACTACCACGGCCCGGCAACGGGCGAGGAGGACACCGTAGGTTTAGTTGGTAGGCTGGGTCGAGAGAAATTTTACTCCCCGGGAGTCCAACACGACGTCCTTCGGCTGCCCCTGCAGTCGGGGGGTAAGTGCGTAAAAAGCATTCCTACGAAAAAAAAAAAAAAAAAAAACCTAACCTAACCTAACCTAACCTAACCTAACCTAACCTAACCTAACCTAACCTAACCTAACCTAACCTCACCTAACCTAACCTAACCTAACCTAACCTAACCTAACCTAACCTAACCTAACCTAACCTAACCTAACCTAACCTAACCTAACCTAACCTAACCTAACCTAACCTAACCTAACCTAACCTAACCTAACCTAACCTCACCTAACCTAACCTAACCTAACCTAACCTAACCTAACCTAACCTAACCTAACCTAACCTAACCTAACCTAACCTAACCTAACCTAACCTAACCTAACCTAACCTAACCTAACCTAACCTAACCTAACCTAACCTAACCTAACCTAACCTAACCTAACCTAACCTAACCTAACCTAACCTAACCTAACCTAACCTAACCTAACCTAACCTAACCTAACCTAACCTAACCTAACCTAACCTAACCTAACCTAACCTAACCTAACCTAACCTAACCTAACCTAACCTAACCTAACCTAACCTAACCTAACCTAACCTAACCTAACCTAACCTGGGGCGCTAGGGCAGGAAACCTCCTCGTGTGGCTCGCCGCTTCCCGTTTCCGGAAGCCGTGGGTCCGGTGCGTCCTGGACGGCCTCCAACAACTCTCGGCCCTAAAGTGCCGAGTAGGTTTTTGGGGGTTGACTGATATCCTGCCGAGCTGACCCCCATGTCGGGGGGTCGTGGTATGGCCGGCCTGCAAGGCCGGCGGCTGTGCGCGGTTCGTGCACGGCGTGTGCCGCGCGGTCGCCCTGCTCCCGGTACTATTCTGGCGATCAGAACTGACCGGTGAGCGGGGTTGCCGCCTACGCGGCATTTGGGCACCGTGACCGGTGCGGGAGTTCTGTCTCCCTTGTCTTCCCCCTTCGGGGGTTTGGTTTGGGAGCACAGGCTCCACTTTTCGTTGTCTCCCTTCGGGGAAGCGGTCCCTTCGGGGACGTGGTTTGTGGGCGGAAGTACTCCGCGGCGCGGCGGTCCCTCTGGATGCGTTAACTTGTGTTCAGGGGGATGCCCCCCTATTGGGGGCAACGCCGGGCGACCTGTTCCAGCTGTTGCGTGTCGTTGATCACGTCTAGCGGCGTGATGGCTGGGACAGGGGGCTTGCCTTAACCGGCCGGCCCGAGACAAGGAAAAGTCAATAACACCCAACAGATAAGTTGTAAAAATCCTGCGGAAACTGCCCGACCTCCGCAAGGTTCGCCTAGGTATATAGGGTTGTGCAAGTACAGGGGGCTCTGCTTGCATGGACCGTCTTTCCCCCATACTCGTGGGATCAAATATGGAACCTTTAAAAATAAAATTAAAAACCAAACCGAAGACAAAAACTAACGACTCTGGCAAGAAACGGACTGACTCCGATAAATCAAATGACGACCTGGCAATGAAACTGACGACCGATGCATCCGCTGTGGATGCGAGTGAGAAGAGTGGAGAGAGTGGCGACGAAGTGTTCCGGGAACAGGCCCGCCGCCACCGGGAGGCCAAGGATAGGCTCACTCGCCTTTGCCTCGGCGTTGAAGAGAGGAAGAAGACGTCGCTGCGGCTGTCGGAGTCCGACAGCAGCAGCTGCATGTCGGTGGGAGACCGCTCGCGGTCTTGCTCCCCGAGCGCTCCCGGCCCCAGTGACGCAAGTTACTGGAGGAAGAAGAGGCCACTGGAGGAGGCCTCTTCTCCAGAGAAGAAAAAGGGACGCGGGCGCCCGCCGACCACCGGGGAGCAAACAGAGCTGCGGGCCAAGAGGGAGCTGGCGGCCGAGAAGAGGGTTGGCCCCAGACAACTCAGAGGAGTCGACGAGTTGCGCGGCGTGGTGGACGCCGCGCTCGACGTCATCTCGTCGGTGGCGAGGAAGGCCTCCCGCATGAAGTGCCAAGACGTGGCATCAGTGCGGGGGGCCATGTCCGACCTCGTCGACTCCTTTAAGGAGCTGGCGGAGCAGCGCGAGGAGGGCCAGGAGCTAAAGCTCTTGCGCGCTGAGCTGGCGGAGCGTAGGAGGCAGGAGGAGCTGCTCCGCGCTGAATATGCGGAGCAGAACCGCCAAACGGAGGCGCTCCGCGCCGAACTGGCGGAGCTCCGGGTCCGGCTGGAGGTGCAGAGCCGGACTGCCGCCTCCGCCTCCGCCAACGTCGGGATGACCCGCGAGGAGGTGGCTTTTTTCATTGATGCCAGGATGGCTGGCATCAGTGACCGCCTCCTCCCGGAGCAGCGCGTCCGCCCTTCCCTGGCGGCGGACGCTCGTCGAGCGCGGGTGAGCGTCGAAACCGCTCCCGCACGCGCTCCGAGCGACGTGGACTTCCCGGCCCTGCCAACTCCAAGGCCGGTGCAGTCGCTCCCCTCCGCCCCCGCTGCGACTCAAGCCGCGGGAAAGAAGAGGGGGGCGAAAAAGAGCATGGCGGCCCGGGAAGCACAGGCCGCCAGAAATGCCGCTCCGCCGGCTCCGAGACCCGCGTCCCAGCCCGCAGTGGCCACCACCGTCCAGCCGACGCCGCCTCCCCAAACCCAACAGGGGGAGGCATGGAACGTCGTGGCGCGCAAGCCAAAGGCGCCACGACCGGCGAAGTCTGCTGCTGCGCCTGCTGCTCCGGCGCAGCAGCAGAAGAAGAAGGGGAAGCGCGCCCGCAAGTTGCGCGCCCCCAAGACTGCCGCGGTGGTGGTGACCCTGCCGCAAGACTCCGCCCGGACATACGCGGAGGTGATGGCCAAGGCCGAGAGCGCCATCCAGCTCTCCGCCTTGGGCATCGAAGGCGTTAAATTCCGCACGGCCCGTACCGGGGGCCGTGTGATGGAGGTCTCCGGTGCGGAGAAGACGAAAAAGGCCGATGAGCTCGCGGCAAAAATGCGCGAGGTCATCGGCGACGTCGCTCGGGTGTCCAGACCGGAGCAGTGCGCTGAAATGCGCATTACCGGTCTGGGCGACGCGGTCACTACCGAGTCAGTGGCCGCGGCCGTCGCCAATGCGGGGGGCTGCCGCCCCGATCTCGTAAAGGTGGGCAACATCACCCGCCCACCTGGCCGCCCAGGGACCGTCTGGGTGAAGTGCCCTGTCCCGGCGGCCAAAAAGATCACCGATGGTGGTAGACTCACCATCGGGTGGTCGACGGCCCGGGCCGCGCTCCTCGACGCGCGGCCGCAGCGGTGTTTCCGCTGCCTCGTACCGGGCCACGTTGGCGTGCAGTGCACCTGCAAGATCGACCGCAGTGCACTGTGCTTCCGGTGCGGGCAGCCGGGCCATAAGGCGGCAGCCTGTACGGCGGTAGAGCCCTCCTGCGCGATCTGCGCGTCGGAGGGCGTCGACTCTGGCCATCGTCTGGGCCATAAAAAGTGCCCAGCGCTGGCCAAAAAGCCGGCCCGAGCGGCGAAAAAGACGGGCGGGGGCAAACCTAACCCCCCCGCCGCGTCTTCGGCAGCACCTCAGCCTGGTGCTGCCCCGGAGGCCATGGACACCGCCGCCAATTAAATGGCCAATAGGGTGTCACTACTGCAGGCGAATGTTAATCACTGCGCAGCGGCCCAGGATCTTCTTCTCCAGACCGCTGCGCAGTGGCAAATAAACGTAGCCATAGTCGCCGAACCGTACCGCGTCCTAGCCCGTGATGACTGGGTGGGCGATCGCGACGGTTCGGTGGCTATCGTCGCCTGGCGACGCCGTGCTGCCCCCCGACCCTTCCAGAGGGTGCTGAGGGGCCACGGGTGCGTGCTCGCGTCGCTGGGCGACGTTGCAGTAGTCGGCGTGTACTTCTCGCCCAATAGGACTCTCGCCGAGTTCGAGCGTTTCCTTGTCGAGCTCGGCGACCTAATGGCGGAAGTGCACCCCACCCCTGTGGTGGTCGCCGGAGACTTTAACGCCAAATCCCGGTTGTGGGGATCTCCGGCGACCGACGCTAGGGGTGACACCCTTGAAGAATGGGCGGTGTCCCATGGCCTCGTTCTTTTAAATACGGGGACGGTCCTGACGTGCGTCCGGCACACGGGCGGGTCCATAGTGGACCTGTCGTTTGCGAGCCCCGCCCTCGCCCGCCGTACGAGGCGGTGGAGGGTGGAGGAGGGGGTGGAGACTTTGTCGGACCATCGTTACATACGGTTCGACCTGGTCCCATCCCCCGCGGACGCCCCAGCCGTCGAGTTCGACCGTCCCCTGCCGGGAGAGGGTCCTCGGTGGAGGCTGAACACCTTGGACCCAGAGCTGGCCACCGAGGCGGCCATAGTGGAGCGGTGGATTGCGGGTCCCAATGGGACCCGCGTCGTGAATGAGGAGAGCGGCCTGGACGTGGACGCGAGATGTGAGCGGCTGTCAGGAGCGCTCTCTCGCGTCTGCGACGCGGCGATGATCCGGGCGGGTCCGACCCCTCCGCGCAAGCAGGTGTACTGGTGGAGGCCCCATCTTCAGGGCCTCCGCGCCGAGTGCCAAATGGCTCGGCGCCGGTACGCCCGCAGTCGCAGGAGGGCCAACAGAGACCTCGCCCAAGAGGAGGTACTGCTCGCCGCGTACCGGGCCGCGAGAAACGCGTTCACCGCTGCCATCAAGGCCGCCAAAGCCGAGGCTTGGCAGGAGTGGCTCGAGGAGGTGGAGAGAGATCCGTGGGGGCGCCCGTATAAGACGGTGATGGAGAAACTCCGTCCAGCGGCGCCCCCCCTGACGAGAACCCTCGAGCCACTCTTCGTGGAGCAGGTGGTCAGCTCGCTCTTCCCGGCGAGAGGAGAGTGGTCGCCGCCGAGGATGGCGGCGGCGCCACGAATCGAGGGACCGGCTGCGGGCGAGGAAGTGCCGCCCGTGTCCGAGGCCGAGTTAGGGGTTGCGGTCCTCAAACTCAGAGAGAGGAACCGCGCCCCGGGCCCGGACGGCGTCCCTGGGCGGGTCCTCGCCCACGTGATGCCGGTCCTCGAAGGTGAGGTTTTGTCCCTCATGTCGGAGTGCATGGCGTCCGGCAGAGTCCCGCGGCGGTGGAAGTCCGGGAAGCTCGTGCTGCTTCAGAAGCACGGGCGACCCCCCGACTGTCCTTCGGCCTACCGTCCGATCGTCCTTCTTGACGAGGCGTGCAAGACCTTCGAAAGGGTCGTCGCAGCACGCCTCGTCCGACATCTGGAGACGGTGGGCCCGGATCTGAGTGATCTACAGTTCGGGTTCCGCCGCGCGCGGTCGACGATCGACGCCGTGTCCCGACTGAGGGACCGAGTGGAAAGTGCCGTTTCGCAGGGGGGGGTGTTGTTGGCAGTGTCTCTCGACATTGCTAACGCTTTCAACACCCTCCCCTGGGCGACAATTGAGGAGGCCCTGAGGTACCACAAAGTTCCGTGGTACCTCAGGAGGGTCCTGGCGGACTACTTTACGGACCGGGCCATTTTCTACCCGGCCCGGGATCGTGTAGTCCGCCGGGACATGTCGTGCGGTGTTCCACAGGGGTCGGTGCTGGGCCCACTCCTGTGGAACATTGGATTTGACTGGGTCCTGCGCGGTACCAATCTTCGGGGAGTCGGCGTCATATGCTACGCCGACGATACCCTGGTTACCGCGCGGGGCCCAAATTTCAGAGATGCCGGTGTCCTCGCCACGGCGGGCACCGCGCAGATTGTGAGCCGCATCAGGGCCCTCGGGCTAGAAGTGGCCCTCGAGAAGTCCGAGGCCCTATTCTTCCATGGGCCTCGGGCAAGGCCCCCCCGCGACTACAGCATTGTAGTGGGAGGGGCCTCCATCGCCGTCGGCTCCAAGCTGAAATACTTGGGGCTGACGCTGGACAGCCGGTGGAGGTTCGGCGAGCATTTCCGGGCGCTGGCGCCGAAGCTGGTGGCGTGCGCCGGAATGCTCGCCCGGTTGCTCCCGAATTGCGGGGGGGCCGGTAGTGTCGGCCGCCGCCTCTACGACACGGTGGTGCGCTCGAAGGCGCTCTACGGAGCGCCCATCTGGGCGGCTGCGGCTCTCAGCGCCGAGAACTCCACGCTGCTGCGTCGCGCGCAGCGTGTGATGGCGCAGAGGGCCGCACGAGCGTACCACACCGTGTCGCTGGAGGCGGCATGTGTGATTTCCGGGAGCCTCCCCTGGGACCTCGAGGCTGGGGTCCTGGCGGGGGTTCACCGAAGGAGGGCCCTGATGCGGCAAGACGGAGTTGAGCCCGCCCCCGACGAGGTCGCTCGCTGGAGAGGCGAATTCCGCGACGACCTCTTCGGGAGGTGGGCCGCTAAATTAGAAACGAGTAGGGTGAGCGCACGGCTTCTCACGGCCGTGCGCCCAGTATTGCGTCAGTGGGTCGAGGCGCCGCACAGGGTGCCGACCTACCATTTGACCCAGCTCCTCACAGGTCACGGCTGCTTTGCCAAGTACCTGTGGGAGCTGGTGGGAGTAGAGTCGGCGCCCGACTGCAAGAGCTGTGTGTCCGGAGCCGTGGACACGGCCGAGCATACGCTGGCCGTGTGCACGGCCTGGTCCGCTCAGCGCGTCAGGCTCACTGACGCAATAGGCGTGAATTTGTCGCTGCCGGCCGTCATCGCCTCGATGGCCGGCAGCAGAGAGTGTTGGGCCGCCGTCGCCTCGTTTGCGTCCGAGGTGATGGCGGCCAAGAGAGAGGCCCTGCGGGAGCGCGAACGCGCGGGCCTAACATTGCCCCCCCGCAGGGCCGCGGGTAGGGGTCGTCGGCGCGCAATAGCCGGCGGCCCCGGCCCGCGAGGAGGCCACGCGCGACGGGTCAGGGGACCTGTCGCGCCCAATGTGGCGGACGACCCCTCGCCTAGTGTTCGGGCGAGGGGTGACCGTCCGACGGGGGGGCACGTTGCCCACCCCGTCGCAGTGAGCCCCCACCGCTAGGGGGCCCCCCGTGTCGGGTCGTGGTTATACCTGGTGCTCAAGTCCACTATTTTGGAACAATTGTCATACCGGCACAATACCGGCACGATACCGTTGCAATTGAAGTCAAATATCCGTAGTCTGCTATATGCCGTCATAACGGTCTTTCAATGGTAATAGAATTGTCGATCTCTTTTATCTATGCATTGAATTTTCGGTCTCTTTTATCTATGGATTGTTTTAGAATGGTATGTATGTGCTGCCGTTTTTAAAAAATGCGTTAGTTGAAGTGATTTTCGAAAAACTACTAATAAATTTAAACATTTAATCATGCTAGACTTCGTTTAAATATATTTGTACATACTATTTATTAGTATAAAAAGCAATGTGAAGTTTAGGAGATTAGTAAATTGCAATAAATTACAAAGAACAATTTCTAATATTTCTATCTATCTATTTTTTATTTATGGCAATCTGTCGACACAGGACAATTTAAAAATATTACTGTCAAATTCAAAATAGCAGACTACCGAAACATTTCAGTCATTGAATTGCAATTGTGAAGCAGTTGTGTACGAGACTAGTAATTTATGTCACTTTGACAATTGTAAGACAATGATGAAGTCGTTATGACGACACAATAATAGTAGACTACCAAAAACTTTACTATTGCACCATAATGGTACAATAATGGTACAGGGCCCTGAGTCGGGTATTTCACCGGTGTCACAACTGTACCATTATTGTACCATTATGGTGCAATAGTAAGGTTTTTGGTAGTCTACTATTAATGTGTCGTCATAACGACTTCATCATTGTCTTACAATTGTCAAAGTGACATAAATTGCTAGTCTCGTACACAACTGCTTCACAATTGCAATTCAATGACTGAAATGTTTCGGTAGTCTGCTATTTTGAATTTGACAGTAATATTTTTAAATTGTCCTGTGTCGACAGATTGCCATAAATAAAAAATAGATAGATAGAAATATTAGAAATTGTTCTTTGTAATTTATTGCAATTTACTAATCTCCTAAACTTCACATTGCTTTTTATACTAATAAATAGTATGTACAAATATATCTAAACGAAGTCTAGCATGATTAAATGTTTAAATTTATTAGTAGTTTTTCGAAAATCACTTCAACTAACGCATTTTTTAAAAACGGCAACACATACATACCATTCTAACACAATCCATAGATAAAAGAGACCGAAAATTCAATGCATAGATAAAAGAGATCGACAATTCTATTACCATTGAAAGACCGTTATGACGGCATTTAACAGACTACGGATATTTGACTTCAATTGCAACGGTATCGTGCCGGTATTGTGCCGGTATGACAATTGTTCCAAAATAGTGGACTTGAGCACCAGTTGTGACACCGTTGAAATACCCGACTCAGGGCCCAGGGCCCAGAAAGGACTTACGTTCGCGCCATGAAGGTATAGGTATTGTAAAGCTTCTACTTTACGTTAATTTATAATAATAATTTAAAACACATTTAATTACTTTGTTATATTTTTTATATTATAGAAAAACTATTTTACAATCATTTTTCAACATCCTCACTTCATGTCCTTGTCCACATGTCCCTCTTTATCTCAATTCTTTTCTTTTTATTTTCAAATTTTAAATTTTTTATTCTTTTTTTTAAAAACAAATCTTAAGTGGCCTGTATCATTGTATAGGTTATATTCAATGATCACAAACTTTACATTCTCACAAGATATAAGGGGTCGTCGTCAGATACAAGATGCAGCTTCATCTCCTCAATATAATAGACATAACTATAATTTACGTTCTGATTTTAGGAACACACGGTCACAGCCGAATTTTCCCACTCGCCAGAACTGAGGAAGGTCCAGTTCAGCGAGGTGGCGGATAGGGGATCAGGCCTTCTACAGACACATATTATGGATGTTGAGATGCAGTCTACGGAAAAATTGAATATGCAGGTTAGACCCCTAGTTAAATTCAGTACAAATTTAGTAAAAGATGTGGCTTTGGCAGATTCCGGTGCTTCAGTTTCGTGCATCAGCCAGTCGTTGTTGAATGATATGAGAATGGAATGTAATAGTATAGAAAATATGTGTGTGAAAGCAGTAAATGGAAACGCATTGAAGGTTTTAGGGCGATGCGATGTGATGTTCGCTCTAGAAAGTTTTTTATTTCAACACGAGTTTTTAGTGATTAAAGATTTAAGCTGTAATGTTATATTGGGGCAAGATTTTTTATTAAAGAATAAAATGTGTATTGATTTTAGTAGTCATTGTGTGTCATTCGGACAGGGAAGGATTAGGTTTGTGTCTGCGATAGATGAGATACAAAAAATTATTAAGCAACCGCAGGAAAAAGTTTGTTGTAAGGTAAAGGAGTTTACGAAAGAGGATAGTTGTTATTTTTCTAATTTAGTAAATGAGTATGAGGTGTCTGTCAAAATAGAAAATGAAAGTTTTATAATAAATAATATGTTAGAAAAGAGTAAAAAACAAAGCTTAATGTCATTGTTGAAAAGTAATAGGGATAGGTTTGCTTTTTCTACTGAACAGTTGGGTAGATCAGCGGTGGTGCCTGTGTTGATCGAAACGAAGGATGAAGAGCCGGTGCGGAGTTATCCTTATCGGGTTTCGGCGACGCAGCGTGATATTATTGATAAACAGGTGGAAGAAATGTTGAAATTAGGGGTAATAAGTGAGTCCTCTAGCTCCTATGCGTCACCTGTAGTATTAATTAAGAAAGCGGATAATACATGGCGTTTTTGTGTAGATTACCGAAAATTAAATAAAAAGATTCAGCGTGATAATTATCCTATCCCGAGGATAGACGATATAGTAGATAATTTAGCGGGGGCGCGTTATTTTGCAGAGTTAGATTTAAACTCAGGCTATTGGCAGACGGAAATTACCAATGGGAGGCACAAGACAGCCTTTGTAACATCGACGGGATTATATGAATTTAATGTGGTGCCGTTTGGACTAGCCACGAGTCAGGCGGTATTCCAACGCATGATGGATAAAGTTTTGGGGGACTTAAAATTCAAAGGGGTTATGGTGTATGTTGATAATGTAATATGTTACGCTAAAACATATAGAGAATTCACGGAAATTCTAGAGGAAGTGTTTAAGAGATTTAGAAAGGCAAATTTGACTTTTAAACCCTCTAAATGCAAATTTGGCTTTCAGGAAATAGAAATGTTAGGGTATAAAATTTCAAATGAAGGTATTAAACCCAGTGATAGTAAGCTCAAAGCTATGCGAGATATTTCTGCACCAACTTCAGCTAAAGAAGTAAAACAATTGTTAGGGCTATTTTCATACTATAGGAAATTTGTTTCGAATTTTGCGAAAATCACACTACCGTTGACTAAGTTATTAAAGAAGGGTGTTAAATTTTACTGGAATAGCGACCATCAAGAGTCGTTTGATCGCATTAAAGAATTGATGTGTTGTGCGCCGATTTTATCGTATTTTTCAAACGACAAATCTAAGACGGTGAGATTAAATGTAGATGCGTCAAATGAAGCGATTGGTGCAGTACTTATGCAGGGGGAAATGGAGATGAACCCAGTGGCTTATGCTTCTAGAAAATTATCAGAGGCTGAAAAAAGATATAGTACAACAGAGAAGGAATGTTTGAGCTTAGTATGGGCGTTAAGATATTTTCGTCATTATTTATGGGGTTTAAAGTTTCAGGTGGTTACTGATCACCAAGCGTTATGTTGGTTACAATCGAAAAGAGATATGTCTGGTAGGTTAGCACGATGGGCGTTGGCTATACAAGAGTGGGATTTCGATATCGTCCATTGTTCAGGTAGAAATAATGTAATGGCAGATTTCTTGAGTAGGAATCCATTGGTAGAAAGCGTAGAACAACAAGTAGAAAAACAGGTAGAATTTTCAGACGGTTTGGAAGTTTTTAGTATAAATGTAGATTCGTTACAGGAAGAGCAAACAAGAGATAATTTTTGTATGAGATGGATTACGAGGGTGAATGAACATCCGCAGGCAGGGCATAATGGTTTTGTGTTAAAGAATGGTTTTTTGTATAAAAATGTGCGTAGAGATGGAGAGATACGTGAAGTTTTAGTGTTACCTAGGAGTTTATTTTTTAATGTAATGGCTGAGTTACATGACGGAGCTTGGACGGGTGGTCATTTAGGTTTAGCAAAGACGTTAAAAAGGTTTCGTGCGAGATATTTTATGCCATATGCAGATAGGGATATCGAACGATATATTAAATCTTGTGTGCCGTGTCAAGAAAGGAAGATGGTAAAAAATATTGCCGAATTAACACCGATCCGAGTGTCGAATATTTTTGAAAAGGTTGGTGTGGATGTTTTGGGTCCTTTTCCACGTTCATTTAGAGGGAATCGTTTTGTTATTGTGGCTGTGGAATACGCGTCGCGTTACGCTATATGTAAGGCGGTGCCTAGAGTCACGGCTGAGGTAATAGTAAACTTTTTAGTAGAGGAAATATTTTGTAGATTCGGGGATGTATGTGAAATTATTTCGGATAGAGGAACGGTGTTTACGGCAAGGATTGTAAAAGATATAGTCGAGCAATTTGGGTCTAAATGTATTCATACAAGTGCATTTCATCCACAAAGTAATGGTTTAGTCGAAAGATTTAATAGAACTCTGGTAGACATGTTATCTAAATATTTAAATAATAACCAAGGGGAATGGTGTGCGTTTTTACCTTTGGTAGTGCATGCCTATAATACGAGTGTACAAGCCAGTATTAAGGTATCACCGTATAGCATTTTATTCGGTAGGGAACAAAGTTCGGTGGTAGATCGATCGTTGGGTTTAAATGCGCATATGAATGAGAGTGTTGTTGAACGTATAGATCGTATGAGAGGATTTTTGACGAAAGCGTTAAATAATATTACGAAAGCACAAATTGTACAAAAACGAAATTATAATAAAAAGGCGAATTCTGCGTCATTTAATGTTAACGATTTAGTTTTGTTATATGTTCCTAGGCGTGTTACCGGAAGATGCACGAAGTTGATGCGTTTTTTTAGAGGTCCGTATAAGGTTATTGAGCGGAAAGGGGTGTCTAATGTGTTAATTCAGAAATTAAACTCGCGATCGCGAAAAATAGTTGTTCATACAAACCGATTAAAACATTTCATGCCACGATAATATGTGTCTGTATACAGTAACGTGTATGTATGTATATAAAGTGGGGCGTTCCTATAACGATATCTGTTTAAAGATTTATGGGTTATTTTTTTTTTTGTGTTCGCAATAATTATTTGCATAATGATGTAAATTGGGTTAGTGATTCGATTAGATTAAGGTTATATAAATAGTGATAATTATAATTTACTAATATTGTTTTATTTTGGTGTGTTTCATATTGTTCGGGATCGGCGAGACTTCATAATGACGTCAGCAAATTTGTACATAAGTAAGATGCAATGAAAAGGAACCACATCAAAAATTTAATTATTTTTTCATATTTATATTTTGAATGTTTAGTTAAAAATGTGAGATAAATATATTAACATAGTAATTGGATAGTGAGTATTTCGTACTAGATTATGATTATAGTATTAAGGTGGAACGATTAATAGGTATAATAATGGGTTGTATTGAGTTATAATGTCGAAGGGAGTGGCTTGGTAGAGTTAGTTGGATGAGTCGTATCAACGGGTAATATCTTTGAATGCAACATGGTAAGGCCATAGGCTATTTGTCATGGAATCCTGTTTTGGGATATCACGCATTTTAGAGATAGAACTCATAAGATAGGATTTAGGAAAGTAGGTGCTAGAGTAAAGTATTTGTTCATTAGGAGAGAAATGTGAAAGGTTGAAAATTGAAAGAAGTTGTATTATAGTGAGAGGTTGCTGATAATATTTTTATTTTATTTATTGGGTAATAGTTAGATAATAATGATTAGCGAATAGTTTATAATTACTTAGATAATAGAATGATTTATTATTTAAAACGTTACTTGTGGTAGAAGAATGGTTGGTAAATTTATCTCACGAGAAGGAATTCTAAATGTGGAATAAATTGGTCATTCCCGAGCATTCAGGATTACTTAGTAGAAATTATACCTAAATAATTGAAAAGAAGGTTGAGTATTATCTGAGCATACTTTAAATTTTAATTTGATAATCTCTGGATTCTGTCAATTATAATGGTTTCTTATGTAAATTTTCTCATTAAGCTGGAAAGCTGTTAAATTAGCATATCTTTCGGATCTATGATGCTGACCTCATAATTGAAGCTCGATAGTTTTTATAAGAGCATTAATTGTTTGGTGATGAACATTTTTCTGATTGATTGTTGATGATATATGCTTTGTGTCTTGGTGTGATAGTTTTAAGGATGCCTTATCACTCTTGTTTATTATTGGATAAATCAATTTTAAAGATGAAGTAGTTTAATATTTTATGAAAAGAGTGATATGATATAAGGGCATCGTAGTTAGTGTGGTTCGGATAAAATGTAAAGGTTGTGATCATTGAATATAACCTATTCAATGATACAGGCCACTTAAGATTTATTTTTAAAAAAAAAGAATAAAAAATTTAAAATTTGAAAAGGTTCTTAATCATTTAATTTATAATAATAATTTAAAACACATTTAATTACTTTGTTATATTTTTTATATTATAGAAAAACTATTTTACAATCATTTTTCAACATCCTCACTTCATGTCCTTGTCCACATGTCCCTCTTTATCTCAATTCTTTTCTTTTTATTTTCAAATTTTAAATTTTTTATTCTTTTTTTTAAAAACAAATCTTAAGTGGCCTGTATCATTGTATAGGTTATATTCAATGATCACAAACTTTACAGTATCTATACCTATACCACGAAGTATAGATACAAGGAGTCCGAACGTAATGTTGAACGAATGGTCTCAATTTAAGGGACAGATTTTTTGCCGGTAGAGATTTTTAAAAAATATTTTAAGGAAATATTTTCTTCAAATGTTGCGAAGTCATCGTTGTATGCAGACATACCCTGTTTTCCAATGGCAGAGCATAATGCGACTCAGTGCCGCAAAATGCTGACGCTTAGTTGGAACGTGAATTAGTTTTCAAATGCGCCAGCAGAGTGCGCTAGGTTCAGTGTTGAAAAAAAAATTCTAAAATAAACATTGTATTCACATTATATGTGTGGAATATAAAAAAGTCATTGTTTATACCTTCATCCATACTTATATTTATTTATTTTTTAACACAGCTTGAATTAACTTTGAATATTTCCAGAAAACTCCGACGAAAAAAAGCCTTAATTTTTTTTTTAACAATAAATAATATTACTAACGATAATATATAAATAAAATTTCAATCAATGCCAATTTAAAGAAAAAATACTTGTTAATTTTCTGTCGCTGAAGTTGGTATGGATTGCACGCATCACTTTTGATAGTGCTCGATTGTGCGATGCGTTGCTGTAGTTGGAACACTCAACGTTGAGCATTGTGTCGCATAATGCGCTCTTGTGCTGTAATTGGAAAACAGGCACAGACATACAGATGGTTTTCCATATCGTTTATTTCATTATCATTAGTAATATTATTTATTGTTAAAAAAATTTTTAAGGCTTTCGTTTCGTCGGAGTTTTCTGGCAATAATCAAAGTTAATTTAAGCTGTGTTTAAAGAAAATAAATATAAGTATGGATGAAGGTACAAACAATGAATTTTTTTTTATTCCACACATATAATGTGAATACAATTTTATTTTTGTATTTTTTTTTTCAACACTGAACTTAGTGCACTCTGCTGGTGCATTTGAAAACTAATTCATGTTCCAATTAAGCGTCAGCATAGTTCAGCAAAACTAGCCGTATGTACGTATTTATCTATGCCTGTCATGGAGACTAGTCTCCCCCTGTTTTCCAATGGCAGAGCATAATGCGACTCAGTGCCGCACAATGCCGCACAATGCTGACGCTTAATTGGAACGTGAATTAGTTTAATTCTAAAATAAACATTGTATTCACATTCTAAGTGTGGAATATTAAAAAAGTCATTGTTTATACCTTCATCCATACTTATATTTATTTATTTTTTAACACAACTTGAATTAACTTTGAATATTTCCAGAAAACTCCGACGAAAAGAAAGCCTTAAATTTTTTTTTAACAATAAATAATATAACTAACGATAATATATAAATAAAATTTCAATCAATGCCAATTTAAAGAAAAAATACTTGTTAATTTTCTGTCGCTGAAGTTGGTATGGATTGCACGCATCACTTTTGAGAGTGCTCGATTGTGCGATGCGATGCTGTAATTGGAACACTCAACGTTGAGCATTGTGCCGCATAATGCGCTATTGTGCGCTGATTGGAAAACGGGGTCCATGATGCCAGGTGCTCGAGTCCACTATTTTGGAACAATTGTCATACCGGCACAATACCGGCACGATACCGTTGCAATTGAAGTCAAATATCCGTAGTCTGCTATATGCCGTCATAACGGTCTTTCAATGGTAATAGAATTGTCGATCTCTTTTATCTATGCATTGAATTTTCGGTCTCTTTTATCTATGGATTGTGTTAGAATGGTATGTATGTGTTGCCGTTTTTAAAAAATGCGTTAGTTGAAGTGATTTTCGAAAAACTACTAATAAATTTAAACATTTAATCATGCTAGACTTCGTTTAAATATATTTGTACATACTATTTATTAGTATAAAAAGCAATGTGAAGTTTAGGAGATTAGTAAATTGCAATAAATTACAAAGAACAATTTCTAATATTTCTATCTATCTATTTTTTATTTATGGCAATCTGTCGACACAGGACAATTTAAAAATATTACTGTCAAATTCAAAATAGCAGACTACCGAAACATTTCAGTCATTGAATTGCAATTGTGAAGCAGTTGTGTACGAGACTAGCAATTTATGTCACTTTGACAATTGTAAGACAATGATGAAGTCGTTATGACGACACATTAATAGTAGACTACCAAAATCTTTACTATTGCACCATAATGGTACAATAATGGTACAGTTGTGACACCGTTGAAATACCCGACTCAGGGCCCTGAGTGACTACCACGGCCCGGCAACGGGCGAGGAGGACACCGTAGGTTTAGTTGGTAGGCTGGGTCGAGAGAAACCTAACCTAACCTAACCTAACCTAACCTAACCTAACCTAACCTAACCTAACCTAACCTAACCTAACCTAACCTAACCTAACCTAACCTAACCTAACCTAACCTAACCTAACCTAACCTAACCTAACCTAACCTAACCTAACCTAACCTAACCTAACCTAACCTTTTTTTTTTTTTTTTTTTTTTTTTTTTTTTTTTTTTTTTTTTTTTTTTTTTTTTTTTTTTTTTTTTTTTTTTCGCAGGGGAATGCATTTACGCACACCCACTCCTGTCAGTGCGGACCAGACGACTACGCTCTGGTAGGAGTGGGTAGTGTCGGACTCGCCGTGGACGTCACGGAATACCGACTAAACCTAACTGCGGCGCTCTACCCGTCTATTGGGAGCGCCGGAGGTTCTCCGTTCCGAACTCTCTCCGACGCTCAGACGTTAGCCCGGCAGGGCTACGGCCTGATCGATCGCCATCTAAGGCGGGGGGTGGAGGCGGGCATACTGACGCCGCCTCCTCCCTGGCCTTGCTCGGCGGAGCGGGTCCGCACTGGCGTTAGCCTCCCGTTCCCGCTCCGCAGCCTCCTTCAGGAGCATTATAGACTCACTGAAGTCGGCAACAGCCTGCCAGCACCTGTCGCCACGCAACATGGCGCTCACTGTTGCTCCCAGCGACAGGTCCCCGCCGATGACGGCGGCCAGATCGCTCCGCTGTGCCTGCCAGGCAGCGCAATACTCCCTGGTGTGGCGCGCCGTGTCTTCGGTCGCGCCACACTCTTTGCAGGAGGGTGAGGTCTCCCTCCTGGCTATCTGATGCAGGTACTTACCGAAACAGCCGTGTCCGGTAAGCACCTGCGTCAGCCGGGACGTTAGCACCCCGTGCCTTCGTTCCAACCACTCCCGGATTCTTGGCCGGATGGCCTCCACGATTTCCACACCGGCGGCGGGAGTCCTCAGTTCGTCTCCCCACCGCCGGATGAGGGCACTCTGGGCCTCAGCCCGCAAATTGCCCACGGCCGGTTCCTCGCCCCGAGATCGCGCCACTGCGCGGTGACGGTAGACCTCTGCCAAGACGTCCGCCTCGAGTTCCCAAGGCGGGTCGCTCGCCAGGACCATAGCAGCCGTCCATGAGACTGTACGATACCCCCTGATGGCCCTCACCGCGATAACTCTCTGAGATCTCCTCAGCAGAGCTTTGTTACGCGCGGTGAGAGCGTCAACCCAGACTGGGGCGCCGTACAGCGCCATGGACCTCACGATCCCGCTGTACAGCCTCCGGCAAGACGACCCTGGACCGCCAGTGTTGGGCAGAAGTCTACCCAGCGCTGCGGCTGTTTTCACCAGCTTCGGGGCGAGTTGGGCGAAGTGAGGCCCAAAGCACCATTTTCCGTCTAGGTGCAGGCCCAAGTGTTTCATGTGGGCCCGCACCGGCACATCCTGTCCAAGAATCCTCAATTTTGCCCCTCGGGGGGCACCGCGACGCGGGCCGTGAAATAGGAGGGCCTCCGTTTTACTGACGGAGACCCTCAGGCCCAGCATGCCAATCCGCTCTATGACGAGCGCCGTTCCGACCTCGGCCAGACGGGCTGCTGCCTCAAAACTACTCCCCCTCGCCGTGACGAGGGTGTCATCCGCGTAGCAGGACACCCCCATCCCGGGGAGGAGCTCACCGCGCAACAACCAATCGTACCCGATGTTCCACAGCGTCGGACCCAGAACCGACCCCTGTGGAACACCGCGCTCCATGCGACGCCGGAACAGACGCCCGTCGGTGCCCTCCCACACGACATACCTTTCATCGAGATACGCCTCCAGCAGCCTCCGGAGGTACGGGGGCACTCCATGGAACCGGAGCGCCTCCCTCAACGTCTCGAACGGCAGGCTGCCGAAGGCGTTCTCGATGTCGAGCGAGACTGCCAGAACCACGTCTCCCTGGGAGACGGCGTCCGTCGAGAGGGCCTTTAGGGCGACCAGCGCGTCCGTGGTCGATCGGCCCCCTCTGAAGCCGTACTGTGACTCTGACAGTCCCGGTCCCACTTCCTCGAGGTGCTGAACGAGACGGCCCACGAGTACCCTCTCAGCCGTTTTGGCCGTTTCGTTCAGCAGAACCAGCGGTCTGTATGCGGAAGGAGAGTCCAGAGGTCGCCCTTCCTTCCGCAACAGACAAAGACGGCCGGTTTTCCACTCCTTCGGGAACTGCCCGGACCTCAAACACATATCGAGCAGTTCCCGATAGGACTCCCGCAGTGCCCTCATGGCGATGTACAAGACTCGGCCCGGTACGCCGTCCGGGCCGGGCGCCTTTTTGTTTGTCGACAGCCGGTCCAAGGCCCGGTCCAACTCTTCCTCGGTGACGGGGGGGACGGAGTCGTCCGGATCCCCCGCCGCCGCTCGGCGAGACATGACTGGGGGGACGTGCTCCGTCGACCGAGGGAGCAGGCCCTCCACGACCCCCAACAGGACATCCTCTCGAAGAGTCTCGATGACAGGGGCGCCGCGCGCGCGGAGTTTATTCCGCGCAGCAAGGAAGGGGCGCCCCCATGGATCCCTGTTGAGGCCCTCCAGCATCTCCTCTCGTGCCTCGGCCTTCGACCGACTGATGGCCCGCTGCAGGCTCCTCTTAGCCTCCCGGTAGTCAACCCGCAGCTGACCCTCGACAAACCCGGCGCCGTGGCGACGCCGACCCCTCATCAGGGCCCGCCGCGCCCGCATGCACGCCGCCCGAAGCTCGGCAATTTCGGGCGACCACCAGTACACCTGCCGACGCGGCGGGGCCTTTCGAGCCCTCGGCATCGCAGCGTCGCACACCGCCCTGAGGGCACCGCTCAAACGGCCCGCGGCCGCTTCCACATCATCTACCACGGTGCGGTTCTGCCCACCCGCGGATCCCCAGCGCTGGACTATAGCCGCCTCCAGGGCCATTTCCCGGTCGAGCCGACCGAGAGCCCACCGTGGGAAGCGGCTATTGCCCCGGAAACGTTCCGCGGGTGTCGACGGGGTGGCGACGCTGAAACGGATATAGCGATGATCCGACAGCGTCTCCACCCCCGTCACGACTCTCCAGTCGTTCACTCGGCGCGCGACAGCAGGTGTCGCGAACGAGAGGTCCACAATGGAGCCACCCCGCTGCCGCACGCATGTCCACGTGTTACCCGTATTTAGGAGTGAAAGACCGGAGAGGAGCGACCAGATTTGGGTGGTCCTCCCCTTTACGTCCGTGGCGGGGTTGCCCCACGCCCTGGACTTCGCGTTGAAGTCGCCAAGGACAAAGGTAGGTCTCGGCGCCTGACGACTAACCGCAGCCCCAACGGTGTCCAGAAAAACCTCCAGCTCCGCCAGGCTGCGGTTGGGGGAAAAATAGACCCCCACAACGACGAAGTCCTTGAACCCCGCCACGACAAAACCACTCCCTCTCTCAACTACGGAAAGGGGAGGACCAGAACCTCCTCTCGACAGAACCGCTACCGTGTCGTCCCTATCGCCCGCCCAGTTGGGCTGGTCTGGGACGAAGTATGGCTCGCAGGCCACCGCGACATCTACGTTCCACTCCGCCATGGACTGTATTAACAGATCCTGAGCGCCGGCGGAGTGGTTGACGTTCGCCTGAAGGAATCCACAAGGCCGACTGGTCATGTTTCCATTGTGGATTCCTCCGCCGCCTTGTCGGCGTTCGTCCTAGGTGTGGCCTGCGAGCCCTGGCCAGCACCAGCTTTAACTTTGGGGGGTTTGCACGCCCGCGACCCCATCACATGCTCCGAGGGCCTCCTGGCCGCGGCGCACACGACACACCTAGGTGTCTTGTCGCACTGCACGGCCTTGTGGCCCTCGCAGCCACACCTGAAGCAGAGGTGCGAGCGATCCACCCCCACAGGACACATCGGGCCCGTATGCCCCAGGGCCAGGCATCTGAAACAGCGCAGAGGCTTCTCCTCCAGCAGAAACACCCTGGCCGAGCTCCAACCAACGAGCAGCCTACCGGACTCAACCAAGGTTTTGGCGGCATCGACCGGGCACTGGACTTTTAGCATGCCCATTCCCATCGGGCCCGGCCGAATGTCCGCGGGCTTGACCGCGGATCCGGGGCATTTAGTTGCCCGGACCACTGCCGCCACTACCTTTTCAGGCGTGACGGAGTCGTCAAGCCCGATGAGCCGGATATCGGCGCTCTTTGTCGGCACCACGACGTTCGCCACTCCGTCGAGGGCGACGCGTATCCGCTCGGCCAGTCTGCTGGCCAGCTCAGGGGTCTGCGTGCTCGGCAGCTGCAGCACCCTCGAGCCGGTTGCTCCCTTCCTGACGCGGAGCCCCTCGCCAATACCAAACTCCGCCAGGTTAATGGCGGCTTCGGCCCGCGTCAGGACATCAGCGTAGGTGACGCCTCTGCGCTGCGCCTCCGGATCCAGGGAGACCACGACTGCCTCCGTCCTCGGCTCCCTCGGCGTTTTAGGCGCCGAAGACGGCTTCTTGGCTGGGGCGGCCCCGGCCACGGTGGGCTGACCGTCCTTCTTTTTATTGTTTTTCTTCCTGACCACCGTGGCCCAGGTTTCCCCCGTGCCGCTAGGTGCAGCCGTGGTCGACGGGCCCTTTTCCGCCTGTTGCGCGGCCGGGCGGGATGCTTCAGCCTGCGGCTGCCTAGGCTCCTTTCGTGCGGCCGCCTTTCTACTGTCCGCAGCCAGCGGTGGGCGGACTCCCTTCTCTGGCAGGAGGCGATGTTCGATGCCTGCGAACAGGGCATCGACCTTGCCCCCCACCGACCTCATCAGGGAGGCTTCCAGTTTCTGGAAGAGCCCCTCTAGGGCGCTGCCGGGTTCAGCCTGAGTCGGCGTTGGAGTTGACGCCGACTTCACCTGGGCTGCCCGCTCCTGAAACTGTTGTTTCAGCGCCCTATTCTCTTTTTGGAGACTCTCCACAAGGCGTAGAAGCCTCTTATTGTCGGCCCGGAGACGGGTAGAGGTTTCACTCTCCGGCTGCTCCGTCAGATCCTCGACGATCCCGAGGAGGGCCTTGGCGTCCTCCTTCAACTTCTTCACCAGGGTGCCCTTGAGGTGGCCCGATTTGGTGGCCACCTCAAGGATGCCCCCGGCGTGCAAGCCCGCCCTGGATCTAATGGACTCCAAGTCCCTGCCGCTTATGTCGAGGATCTCCTCGGTAATTGCGCCGTCGGAGTCCTCACCCGTCTCCGAGAGGAGGGAGTCCTCCACACCCGTAGCGAACGACGACTGGCGGCTGAGCGACATCTCCTCACGCTCTTGAGACTCGCTCATCCGCCGTCTCAACTCTTCCCGGGCCTTACTGAGGCCAGTACGGTGAGCCACCGGCGCGGCCCGCCCCCGTCTTGCAGTGGCGACCTTTGCAGTAGGCTCACGCTCGGCCTCGGAGTCGTCCGTAGCCGAACCCCTATCCTTTCTTTTTCTGCGGGCTGAGGGAACCTTAAAGGGAACCTTAAAGTATCCCCCAGACCCCCCCTCGTCCTCCATTTCAGCCTTTTCTCTCACTTTACTAGCCACCACTCTATCCCTTCTTTTCATCCAATAAAACACTTCAAGTTATCTCCAACAACCAACAGGTTAGAACCTAACCTAACCTAACCTAACCTAACCTAACCTAACCTAACCTAACCTAACCTAACCTAACCTAACCTAACCTAACCTAACCTAACCTAACCTAACCTAACCTGGGGCGCTAGGGCAGGAAACCTCCTCGTGTGGCTCGCCGCTTCCCGTTTCCGGAAGCCGTGGGTCCGGTGCGTCCTGGACGGCCTCCAACAACTCTCGGCCCTAAAGTGCCGAGTAGGTTTTTGGGGGTTGACTGATATCCTGCCGAGCTGACCCCCATGTCGGGGGGTCGTGGTATGGCCGGCCTGCAAGGCCGGCGGCTGTGCGCGGTTCGTGCACGGCGTGTGCCGCGCGGTCGCCCTGCTCCCGGTACTATTCTGGCGATCAGAACTGACCGGTGAGCGGGGTTGCCGCCTACGCGGCATTTGGGCACCGTGACCGGTGCGGGAGTTCTGTCTCCCTAGTCTTCCCCCTTCGGGGGTTTGGTTTGGGAGCACAGGCTCCACTTTTGTTGTCTCCCTTCGGGGAAGCGGTCCCTTCGGGGACGTGGTTTGTGGGCGGAAGTACTCCGCGGCGCGGCGGTCCCTCTGGATGCGTTAACTCGTGTTCAGGGGGATGCCCCCCTATTGGGGGCAACGCCGGGCGACCTGTTCCAGCTGTTGCGTGTCGTTGATCACGTCTAGCGGCGTGATGGCTGGGACAGGGGGCTTGCCTTAACCGGCCGGCCCGAGACAAGGAAAAGTCAATAACACCCAACAGATAAGTTGTAAAAATCCTGCGGAAACTGCCCGACCTCCGCAAGGTTCGCCTAGGTATATAGGGTTGTGCAAGTACAGGGGGCTCTGCTTGCATGGACCGTCTTTCCCCCATACTCGTGGGATCTAACATGGATAAATTGAAACTAAAAATCAAACAAAAAACCAACAAAACAAAAAACGACGACTCTGGCAAGAAACGGACTGATACCGAAATGACAAATGACGACCTGGCTATTGACTTGTTGACGACCGATGCATCCGCTGTGGATGCAAGTGAGAGGAGTGGAGAGAGCGGCGACGAAGCGTTCCGGGAACAGTCCCGCCGCCACCGAGAGGCGAAGGAGAGGCTCACTCGCCTTTGCCTCGGTGTTGAGGAAAAGGAGAAGGAGAAGAAGAAGACGTCGCTGCGGCTGTCGGAGTCCGACAGCAGCAGCTGTATGTCGGTGGGAGATCGCTCGCGATCTTGCTCCCCGAGCGCTCCCGGCCCCAGTGACCTCAGTTACTGGAGGAAGAAGAGGCCACTGGAGGAGGCCTCCTCCCCAGAAAAAAAGAAGGGTCGCGAGCGCCCGCCAACCGTCGGGGAGCGAACGGAGCTGCGGGCGAAGCGGGAGCTGGCGGCTGAGAAGAGGGTTGGCCCCAGACAGCTCAGAGGAGTCGACGAGTTGCGCGGCGTGGTAGACTCCGCGCTCGACGTCATCTCGTCGGTGGCGCGGAAGGCCTCCCGCATGAAGTGCCAAGACGTGGCATCAGTGCGGGGGGCCATGTCTGACCTCGTCGACTCCTTTAAGGAGCTGGCGGAGCAGCGCGAGGAGGGCCAGGAGCTGAAGCTCTTGCGCGCGGAGCTGGCGGAGCGTAGGAGGCAGGAGGAGCTGCTCCGCGCTGAACATGCGGAGCAGAACCGCCAAACGGAGGCGCTCCGCGCCGAACTGGCGGAGCTCCGGGTCCGGCTGGAGGTGCAGAGCCGGACTGCCGCCTCCGCCTCCGCCAACGTCGGGATGACCCGCGAGGAGGTGGCCTTTTTCATTGATGCCAGGATGGCTGGCATCAGTGACCGCCTCCTCCCGGAGCAGCGCGTCCGCCCTTCCCTGGCGGCGGACGCTCGTCGAGCGCGGGTGAGCGCTGAAGCCGCTCCCGCACGCGCTCCGAGCGCCCGTCTCGACGCGGACTTCCCGGCCCTCCCAACACCAAGGCCGGTACAGTCGCTCCCCTCCGCCCCCGCTGCGACTCAAGCCGCGGGAAAGAAGAGGGGGGCGAAAAAGAGCATGGCGGCCCGGGAAGCACAGGCCGCCAGGAACGTCGCTCCGCCGGCTCCGTCCCAACCCGCGGTGACCACCACCGTCCAGCCGACGCCGCCTCCCCAAACCCAACAGGGGGAGGCATGGAACGTCGTGGCGCGCAAGCCAAAGGCGCCACGACCGGCGAAGTCTGCTGCGCCTGCTGCTCCGGCGCAGCAGCAGAAGAAGAAGGGGAAGCGCGCCCGAAAGCTGCGCGCCCCCAAAACTGCCGCGGTGGTGGTCACACTGCCGCCGGACACCTCGCGGACCTACGCGGAGGTGATGGCCAAGGCCGAGAGCGCCATCCAGCTCTCCGCCTTGGGCATCGATGGCGTAAGGTTCCGCACGGCCCGTACCGGGGGCCGTGTGATGGAGGTCTCCGGTGCGGAGAGGACTAAAAAGGCCGATGAGCTCGCGGCAAAAATGCGCGAGGTCATCGGCGACGTCGCTCGGGTGTCCAGACCGGAGCAGTGCGCTGAAATGCGCATTACCGGTCTGGGGGACGCGGTCACTACCGAATCAGTGGCCGCGGCCGTCGCTAATGCGGGGGGCTGCCGCCCCGATCTCGTAAAGGTGGGCAACATCACCCGCCCACCTGGCCGCCCAGGGACCGTCTGGGTGAAGTGCCCTGTCCCGGCGGCCAAAAAGATCACCGATGGTGGTAGACTCACCATCGGGTGGTCGACGGCCCGGGCCGCGCTCCTCGACGCGCGGCCGCAGCGGTGTTTCCGCTGCCTCGTACCGGGCCACGTTGGCGTGCAGTGCACCTGCAAAATCGACCGCAGTGCACTGTGCTTCCGGTGCGGGCAGCCGGGCCATAAGGCGGCAGCCTGTACGGCGGTAGAGCCCTCCTGCGCGATCTGCGCGTCGGAGGGCGTCGACTCTGGCCATCGTCTGGGCCATAAAAAGTGCCCAGCGCTGGCCAAAAAGCCGGCCCGAGCGGCGAAAACGACGGGCGGGGGCAAACCTAACCCCCCCGCCGCGTCTTCGGCAGCACCTCAGCCTGGTGCTGCCCCGGAGGCCATGGACACCGCCGCCAATTAAATGGCCAATAGGGTGTCACTACTGCAGGCGAATGTTAATCACTGCGCAGCGGCCCAGGATCTTCTTCTCCAGACCGCTGCGCAGTGGCAAATAAACGTAGCCATAGTCGCCGAACCGTACCGCGTCCTAGCCCGTGACGACTGGGTGGGCGATCGCGACGGTTCGGTGGCTATCGTCGCCTGGCGACGCCGTGCTGCTCCCCGACCCTTTCAGAGGGTGCTGAGGGGAAACGGGTGCGTGCTCGCGTCGCTGGGCGACGTTGCAGTAGTCGGCGTGTACTTCTCGCCCAATAGGACTCTCGCCGAGTTCGAGCGTTTCCTCGTCGAGCTCGGCGACCTAATGGCGGAGGTGCACCCCACCCCTGTGGTGGTCGCCGGAGACTTTAACGCCAAATCCCGGTTGTGGGGATCTCCGGCGACCGACGCTAGGGGTGACACCCTCGAAGAATGGGCG
Organism: Orgyia antiqua; assembly: GCA_916999025.1. NCBI lineage: Eukaryota > Metazoa > Arthropoda > Insecta > Lepidoptera > Erebidae > Orgyia > Orgyia antiqua. Next base: position 183,899 of record OU779861.1, read on the forward strand.
GTGTCCCATGGCCTCGTTCTTTTAAATACGGGGACGGTCCTGACGTGCGTCCGGCACACGGGCGGGTCCATAGTGGACCTGTCGTTTGCGAGCCCCGCCCTCGCCCGCCGTACGAGGCGGTGGAGGGTGGAGGAGGGGGTGGAGACTTTGTCGGACCATCGTTACATACGGTTCGACCTGGTCCCATCCCCCGCGGACGCCCCAGCCGTCGAGTTCGACCGTCCCCTGCCGGGAGAGGGTCCTCGGTGGAGGCTGAACACCTTGGACCCAGAGCTGGCCACCGAGGCGGCCATAGTGGAGCGGTGGATGGCGGGTCCCAACGGGACCCGCGTCGCGAATGTGGAGAGCGGCCTGGACGTGGACGCGAGATGTGAGCGGCTCTCTGGAGCGCTCTCTCGCGTCTGCGACGCGGCGATGATCCGGGCGGGTCCGACCCCTCCGCGCAAGCAGGTGTACTGGTGGAGGCCCCATCTTCAGGGCCTCCGCGCCGAGTGCCAAATGGCTCGGCGCCGGTACGCCCGCAGTCGCAGGAGGGCCAACAGAGACCTCGCCCAAGAGGAGGTACTGCTCGCCGCGTACCGGGCCGCGAGAAACGCGTTCACCGCTGCCATCAAGGCCGCCAAAGCCGAGGCTTGGCAGGAGTGGCTCGAGGAGGTGGAGAGAGATCCGTGGGGGCGCCCGTATAAGACGGTGATGGAGAAACTCCGTCCAGCGGCGCCCCCCCTGACGAGAACCCTCGAGCCGCTCTTCGTGGAGCAGGTGGTCAGCTCGCTCTTCCCGGCGAGAGGAGAGTGGTCGCCGCCGAGGATGGCGGCGGCGCCACGAATCGAGGGACCGGCTGCGGGCGAGGAAGTGCCGCCCGTGTCCGAGGCCGAGTTAGGGGTTGCGGTCCTCAAACTCAGAGAGAGGAACCGCGCCCCGGGCCCGGACGGCGTCCCTGGGCGGGTCCTCGCCCACGTGATGCCGGTCCTCGAAGGTGAGGTTTTGTCCCTCATGTCGGAGTGCATGGCGTCCGGCAGAGTCCCGCGGCGGTGGAAGTCCGGGAAGCTCGTGCTGCTTCAGAAGCACGGGCGACCCCCCGACTGTCCTTCGGCCTACCGTCCGATCGTCCTTCTTGACGAGGCGTGCAAGACCTTCGAAAGGGTCGTCGCAGCACGCCTCGTCCGACATCTGGAGACGGTGGGCCCGGATCTGAGTGATCTACAGTTCGGGTTCCGCCGCGCGCGGTCGACGATCGACGCCGTGTCCCGACTGAGGGACCGAGTGGAAAGTGCCGTTTCGCAGGGGGGGGTGTTGTTGGCAGTGTCTCTCGACATTGCTAACGCTTTCAACACCCTCCCCTGGGCGACAATTGAGGAGGCCCTGAGGTACCACAAAGTTCCGTGGTACCTCAGGAGGGTCCTGGCGGACTACTTTACGGACCGGGCCATTTTCTACCCGGCCCGGGATCGTGTAGTCCGCCGGGACATGTCGTGCGGTGTTCCACAGGGGTCGGTGCTGGGCCCACTCCTGTGGAACATTGGATTTGACTGGGTCCTGCGCGGTACCAATCTTCGGGGAGTCGGCGTCATATGTTACGCCGACGATACCCTGGTCACCGCGCGGGGCCCCAACTTCAGAGATGCCGGTGTCCTCGCCACGGCGGGCACCGCGCAAGTGGTGAGCCGCATCAGGGCCCTCGGGCTAGAAGTGGCCCTCGAGAAGTCCGAGGCCCTATTCTTCCATGGGCCTCGGGCAAGGCCCCCCCGCGACTACAGCATTGTAGTGGGAGGGGCCTCCATCGCCGTCGGCTCCAAGCTGAAATACTTGGGGCTGACGCTGGACAGTCGGTGGAGGTTCGGCGAGCATTTCCGGGCGCTGGCGCCGAAGCTGGTGGCGTGCGCCGGAATGCTCGCCCGGTTGCTCCCGAATTGCGGGGGGGCCGGTAGTGTCGGCCGCCGCCTCTACGACACGGTGGTGCGCTCGAAGGCGCTCTACGGAGCGCCCATCTGGGCGGCTGCGGCTCTCAGCGCCGAGAACTCCACGCTGCTGCGTCGCGCGCAGCGTGTGATGGCGCAGAGGGCCGCACGAGCGTACCACACCGTGTCGCTGGAGGCGGCATGTGTGATTTCCGGGAGCCTCCCCTGGGACCTCGAGGCTGGGGTCCTGGCGGGGGTTCACCGAAGGAGGGCCCTGATGCGGCAAGACGGAGTTGAGCCCGCCCCCGACGAGGTCGCTCGCTGGAGAGGCGAATTCCGTGACGACCTCTTCGGGAGGTGGGCCACTAAATTAGAAACGAGTAGGGTGAGCGCACGGCTTCTCACGGCCGTGCGCCCAGTATTGCGTCAGTGGGTCGAGGCGCCGCACAGGGTGCCGACCTACCATTTGACCCAGCTCCTCACAGGTCACGGCTGCTTTGCCAAGTACCTGTGGGAGCTGGTGGGAGTAGAGTCGGCGCCCGACTGCAAGAGCTGTGCGTCCGGAGCCGTGGACACGGCCGAGCATACGCTGGCCGTGTGCACGGCCTGGTCCGCTCAGCGCGTCAGGCTCACTGACGCAATAGGCGTGAATTTGTCGCTGCCGGCCGTCATCGCCTCGATGGCCGGCAGCAGAGAGTGTTGGGCCGCCGTCGCCTCGTTTGCGTCCGAGGTGATGGCGGCCAAGAGAGAGGCCCTGCGGGAGCGCGAACGCGCGGGCCTAACATTGCCCCCCCGCAGGGCCGCGGGTAGGGGTCGTCGGCGCGCAATAGCCGGCGGCCCCGGCCCGCGAGGAGGCCACGCGCGACGGGTCAGGGGACCTGTCGCGCCCAATGTGGCGGACGACCCCTCGCCTAGTGTTCGGGCGAGGGGTGACCGTCCGACGGGGGGGCACGTCGCCCACCCCGTCGCAGTGAGCCCCCATCGCTAGGGGGCCCCCCGTGTCGGGTCGTGGTCATACCTGAGTGACTACCACGGCCCGGCAACGGGCGAGGAGGACACCGTAGGTTTAGTTGGTAGGCTGGGTCGAGAGAAATTTTACTCCCCGGGAGTCCAACACGACGTCCTTCGGCTGCCCCTGCAGTCGGGGGGTAAGTGCGTAAAAAGCATTCCTACAAAAAAAAAAAAAAAAAAAAAAACCTAACCTAACCTAACCTAACCTAACCTAACCTAACCTAACCTAACCTAACCTAACCTAACCTAACCTAACCTAACCTAACCTGCCGTCTCCGGCGACCGACGCCAGGGGTGACACCCTTGAGGAGTGGGCGGTGTCCACTGGCTTGGTTTTGTTGAACTCGGGGACGGTCCTGACGTGCGTCCGGCATACGGGCGGGTCAATTGTCGACCTGTCCTTTGCAAGTCCCGCCCTGGCCCGCCGCACGAGGCGGTGGAGGGTGGAGGAGGGGGTGGAGACGTTGTCGGACCATCGCTACATACGGTTCGACCTAGTCCCATCCCCCGCGGACGCCCCAGCCGTCGAGCTGGACCGTCCCCTGCCGGGAGAGGGTCCTCGGTGGAGGCTGAACACCTTGGACCCAGAGCTGGCCACCGAGGCGGCCATAGTGGAGCGGTGGATCGCGGGTCCCAACGGGACCCATGTCGATAATGTAGGGAGCGGCCTGGACGTGGACGCGAGATGCGAGCGGCTTTCTGGAGCGCTCTCTCGCGTCTGCGACGCGGCGATGATCCGGGCGGGTCCGACCCCTCCGCGCAAGCAGGTGTACTGGTGGAGGCCCCATCTTCAGGGCCTCCGCGCCGAGTGCCAAATGTCTCGGCGCCGGTACACCCGCAGTCGCAGGAGGGCCAATAGAGACCTCGCCCAAGAGGAGATATTGCTCGCCGCGTACCGGGCCGCGAGAAATTCATTCACCGCTGCCATAAAGGCCGCCAAAGCCGAGAGTTGGCAGGAGTGGCTCGAGAGCGTGGATCGCGATCCATGGGGGCGCCCGTACAAGACGGTGACGCAGAAACTCCGTCCAGCGGCGCCCCCGCTGACGAGAACCCTCGAGCCACTCTTCGTCGAAAGGGTGGTCAGCTCGCTCTTCCCGGCGAGAGAGGAGTGGTCGCCGCCGAGGATGGCGGCGGCGACACAAGAGGAGGGACCGGCTGCGGGCGAGGAAGTGCCGCCCGTGTCCGAGGCCGAGTTGGGGGTTGCGGTCCTCAAACTGAAAGAGAGGAACCGCGCCCCGGGCCCGGACGGCGTCCCTGGGCGGGTCCTCGCCCACGTGGTGCCGGTCCTGGAGGAGGAAATTTTGTCCCTCATGTCGGAGTGCATGGCGTCCGGCAGAGTCCCGCGGCGGTGGAAGTCCGGGAAGCTCGTGCTGCTCCAAAAGCACGGGCGACCCCCCGACTCTCCGTCGGCCTACCGTCCGATTGTCCTTCTCGACGAGGCGTGCAAGACCTTCGAAAGGGTCGTCGCAGCGCGCCTCGTCCGACACTTGGAGACGGTGGGCCCGGACCTGAGCGATTTCCAGTTCGGGTTCCGCCGCGCGCGGTCGACGATTGACGCCGTGTCCCGACTGAGGGACCGAGTCGAAGAAGCGGTTTCACAGGGGGGGGTGTTGTTGGCAGTGTCTCTTGACATTGCTAACGCTTTCAACACCCTCCCCTGGGCGACAATTTTGGAGGCCCTGAGGTACCACAAAGTTCCGTGGTACCTCAGGAGGGTCCTGGCGGACTACTTTACGGACCGGGCCGTCTTCTACCCGGCCCGGGATCGTGTAGTCCGCCGGGACATGTCGTGTGGTGTTCCACAGGGGTCGGTGCTGGGCCCACTCCTGTGGAACATCGGGTTTGACTGGGTCCTGCGCGGTGCCAATCTTCGGGGAGTCGGCGTCATTTGTTACGCCGACGATACCCTGGTGACCGCGCGGGGCCCTACCTTCCGTGACGCCGGTGTCCTGGCTACTGCAGGCACCGCGCACGTCGTAAGCCGCATCAGGGCCCTCGGGCTCGAAGTGGCCCTCGAGAAGTCCGAGGCCCTCTTCTTTCACGGGCCTCGGGCAAGGCCCCCCCGCGACTACAGTATCGTGGTGGGAGGGGCCTCCATCGCTGTCGGAGAAAAGATGAAATATCTGGGACTGGTCCTGGACAGTCGGTGGAGGTTCGGCGAGCACTTCCGGGCGCTGGCGCCGAAGTTGGTGGCGTGCGCCGGAATGCTCGCCCGGTTGCTCCCGAATAGCGGGGGGGCCGGTAGTGTCGGTCGCCGCCTCTATGACGCGGTGGTGCGCTCGAAGGCGCTCTACGGAGCGCCCATATGGGCGGCTGCGGCTCTCAGCGCCGAGAACTCCACGCTGCTGCGACGCGCGCAGCGTGTGATGGCGCAGAGAGCCGCTCGGGCGTACCACACGGTGTCGCTGGAGGCGGCATGCGTAATCGCAGGGAGCCTCCCCTGGGACCTCGAGGCTGGGGTCCTGGCGGGGGTTTACCGACAGAGGGCCCTGATGCGCAGTGAGGCGAGAATAGAGCCCGCCCCCGATGAGGTCGCTCGCTGGAGAGGCGAATTTCGCGACGTCCTCTTCGGGAGGTGGGCCGAGAGGTTGTCAGTGGTGACGTCGGGCGCGCGGCTTCTTTCTGCCGTGCGCCCCGTATTGCGTCAGTGGGTCGAGGCGCCGCACCGGGTGCCAACCTATCACTTGACCCAGCTCCTCACAGGTCACGGCTGCTTCGCTAAGTACCTGTGGGAGCTGGTAGGAGTCGAGTCCGCACCCGGCTGCAAGAGCTGTGCGTCCGGAGCCGTGGACACGGCCGAGCACACGTTGGTCGTGTGCACGGCCTGGTCTGTCCAGCGCGCCAGACTCACTGGCGTAATTGGCGGAAATTTGTCGCTGCCGGCCGTCATCGCTTCGATGGCCGGCAGCAAAGAGTGCTGGGCCGCCGTCACCTCCTTCGCATCCGAGGTGATGGCGGCAAAACGTGAAGCCCTGCGTGAGCGAGAGCGCTCGGGGGAAACTCTTCCCCCCCGCAGGGCCGCGGGTAGGGGTCGTCGGCGCGCAATAGTCGGCGGCCCCGGCCCGCGAGTTGGCCACGCGCGGCAGGTCGGGGGACCTGTCGCGCCCAATGTGGCGGACGACCCCTCGCCTCGTGTTCGGGCGAGGGGTGACAGTCCGACGGGGGGGGCACGTCGCTCACCCCCCGTCACAGTGAGCCCCCACCGCTAGGGGGCCCCCCGTGTCGGGTCGTGGTAATACCTGAGTAACCACCACGGCCCGGCAACGGGCGAGGAGGACACCGTAGGTTTAGTTGGTAGGCTGGGTCGAGAGAAATTTTACTCCCCGGGAGTCCAACACGACGTCCGACGGCTGCCCCCGCAGCCGGAGGGTAAGTGCGTAAAAAGCATTCCTACGTAAAAAAAAAAAAAAAAAAAAACCTAACCTGCCGCCTCTATGACGCGGTGGTGCGCTCGAAGGCGCTCTACGGAGCGCCCATATGGGCGGCTGCGGCTCTCAGCGCCGAGAACTCCACGCTGCTGCGACGCGCGCAGCGTGTGATGGCGCAGAGAGCCGCTCGGGCGTACCACACGGTGTCGCTGGAGGCGGCATGCGTAATCGCAGGGAGCCTCCCCTGGGACCTCGAGGCCGGGGTCCTGGCGGGGGTTTACCGACGGAGGGCCCTGATGCGCAGTGAGGCGAGAATAGAGCCCGCCCCCGATGAGGTCGCTCGCTGGAGAGGCGAATTTCGCGACGTCCTCTTCGGGAGGTGGGCCGAGAGGTTGTCAGTGGTGACGTCGGGCGCGCGGCTTCTTTCTGCCGTGCGCCCCGTATTGCGTCAGTGGGTCGAGGCGCCGCACCGGGTGCCAACCTATCACTTGACCCAGCTCCTCACAGGTCACGGCTGCTTCGCTAAGTACCTGTGGGAGCTGGTAGGAGTCGAGTCCGCACCCGGCTGCAAGAGCTGTGCGTCCGGAGCCGTGGACACGGCCGAGCACACGTTGGTCGTGTGCACGGCCTGGTCTGTCCAGCGCGCCAGACTCACTGGCGTAATTGGCGGAAATTTGTCGCTGCCGGCCGTCATCGCTTCGATGGCCGGCAGCAAAGAGTGCTGGGCCGCCGTCACCTCCTTCGCATCCGAGGTGATGGCGGCAAAACGAGAAGCCCTGCGTGAGCGAGAACGCTCGGGGGAAACTCTTCCCCCCCGCAGGGCCGCGGGTAGGGGTCGTCGGCGCGCAATAGTCGGCGGCCCCGGCCCGCGAGATGGCCACGCGCGGCAGGTCGGGGGACCTGTCGCGCCCAATGTGGCGGACGACCCCTCGCCTCGTGTTCGGGCGAGGGGTGACAGTCCGACGGGGGGGGCACGTCGCTCACCCCCCGTCACAGTGAGCCCCCACCGCTAGGGGGCCCCCCGTGTCGGGTCGTGGTAATACCTGAGTAACCACCACGGCCCGGCAACGGGCGAGGAGGACACCGTAGGTTTAGTTGGTAGGCTGGGTCGAGAGAAATTTTACTCCCCGGGAGTCCAACACGACGTCCGACGGCTGCCCCCGCAGCCGGAGGGTAAGTGCGTAAAAAGCATTCCTACGTAAAAAAAAAAAAAAAAAAAACCTAACCTAACCTAACCTAACCTATGGGGGCGCCCGTACAAGACGGTAATGCAGAAACTCCGTCCAGCGGCGCCCCCGCTGACGAGAACCCTCGAGCCACTCTTCGTTGAAAGGGTGGTCAGCTCGCTCTTCCCGGCGAGAGAAGAGTGGTCGCCGCCGAGGATGGCGGCGGCGACACGAGATGAGGGACCGGCTGCGGGCGAGGAAGTGCCGCCCGTGTCCGAGGCCGAGTTGGGGGTTGCGGTCCTCAAACTCAAAGAGAGGAACCGCGCCCCGGGCCCGGACGGTGTTCCTGGGCGGGTTCTCGCCCGCGTGACGCCGGTCCTGGAAGAGGAGGTTCTGTCCCTCATGTCGGAGTGCATGGCGTCCGGCAGAGTCCCGCGGCGGTGGAAAACGGGGAAGCTCGTGCTGCTTCAGAAGCACGGGCGACCCCCCGACTCTCCGTCGGCCTACCGTCCGATTGTCCTTCTCGACGAGGCGTGCAAGACCTTTGAAAGGGTCGTCGCAGCGCGCCTCGTCCGACACTTGGAGACGGTGGGCCCGGACCTGAGCGACGTTCAGTTCGGGTTCCGCCGCGCGCGGTCGACGATTGACGCCGTGTCCCGACTGAGGGACCGAGTCGAGAAAGCGGTTTCGCAGGGGGGGGTGTTGTTGGCAGTGTCTCTTGACATTGCTAACGCTTTCAACACCCTCCCCTGGGCGACAATTAAGGAGGCCCTGAGGTACCACAAAGTTCCGTGGTACCTCAGGAGGGTCCTGGCGGACTACTTTACGGACCGGGCCATCTTCTACCCGGCCCGGGATCGTGTAGTCCGCCGGGACATGTCGTGTGGTGTTCCGCAGGGGTCGGTGCTGGGCCCACTCCTGTGGAACATCGGGTTTGATTGGGTCCTGCGCGGTGCCAATCTTCGGGGAGTCGGCGTCATTTGTTACGCCGACGACACCCTGGTGACCGCGCAGGGCCCTTCTTTTCGTGACGCCGGTGTCCTGGCTACTGCAGGCACCGCGCACATAGTAAGACGCATCAGGGCCCTCGGGCTCGAAGTTGCCCTCGAGAAGTCCGAGGCCCTCTTCTTCCACGGGCCTCGGGCGAGGCCCCCCCGAGACTACAGTATTGTAGTGGGAGGGGCCTCCATCACTGTCGGAAATAAAATAAAATATCTGGGACTGGTTCTGGACAGTCGGTGGAGGTTCGGCGAGCACTTCCGGGCGCTGGCGCCGAAGCTAGTGGCGTGCGCCGGAATGCTCGCCCGGTTGCTCCCGAATAGCGGGGGGGCCGGTTGTGTCGGTCGTCGCCTCTACGACACGGTGGTGCGCTCGAAGGCGCTCTACGGAGCGCCCATTTGGGCGGCCGCGGCTCTCAGCGCCGAGAACTCCACGCTGCTGCGTCGTGCGCAGCGTGTGATGGCGCAGAGGGCCGCACGGGCGTACCACACGGTGTCACTCGAGGCGGCTTGTGTTGTTGCCGGGAGCCTCCCCTGGGACCTCGAAGCTGAGGTCCAGGCGGGGGTTTACCGAAAGAGGGCTCTGATGCGCACTGAGGCGAGAATTGAGCCCGCCCTCGAGGAGGTCGCTCGCTGGAGAGGCGAATTTCGCGACGACCTCTTCGGGAGGTGGGCGGACAAGTTGGCATCTGTGTCGTCGGGCGCGCGGCTACTTTCCGCCGTGCGCCCCGTCTTGCGTCAGTGGGTCGAGGCGCCGCACCGGGTGCCTACATACCATCTAACCCAGCTCCTCACGGGTCACGGCTGCTTCGCCAAGTACCTGTGGGAGCTGGTGGGCATCGAGGCCGCACCCGGTTGCAAGAGCTGCTCGTCTGGAGCCGTGGACACGGCCGAGCACACGTTGGTCGTGTGCACGGCCTGGGCTGTCCAGCGCGCCAGGCTCACTGGCGCAATCGGCGGTAATTTGTCGCTGCCGGCCGTCATCGCTTCGATGGCCGGCAGCAAAGAGTGTTGGGCCGCCGTCGCCTCGTTTGCATCCGAGGTGATGGCGGCGAAGAGAGAAGCCCTGCGGGAGCGTGAGCGCTCGGGCGCAACATTGCCCCCCCGCAGGGCCGCGGGTAGGGGTCGTCGGCGCACAATTGCCGGCGGCCCTGGCCCGCGTGGCCATACGCGGCAGGCCAGGGGGCCTGTCGCTAGGGTGGCGGACGACCTCTCGCCCCGTGTTCGGGCGAGGGGTGACGGTCCGACGGGGGTGGGCACGCCGCTCACCCCTGTCACAGTGAGCCCCCACCGTTAGGGGGCCACCCCGTGTCGGGTCGCGGTAATACCTGAGTGACTACCGTGGCCCGGCAACGGGTGAGGAGAACACCGTAGGTTTAGTTGGTAGGCTGGGTCGAGATTTCTCCCCGGGAGTCCAACACGACGTCCGAAGGCTGCCCCTGCGGCCGGAGGGTAAGTGCGTAAAAAGCATTCCTACGTTAAAAAAAAATAAAAAAAAAAACCTAACCTAACCTAACCTAACCTAACCTAACCTAACCTAACCTAACCTAACCTAACCTAACCTAACCTAACCTAACCTAACCTAACCTGGGGCGGCCCTCGAGAAGTCCGAGGCCCTCTTCTTTCACGGGCCTCGGGCAAGGCCCCCCCGCGACTATGGTATCGTGGTGGGAGGGGCCTCCATCGCTGTCGGAGAAAAGATGAAATATCTGGGACTGGTCCTGGACAGTCGGTGGAGGTTCGGCGAGCACTTCCGGGCGCTGGCGCCGAAGTTAGTGGCGTGCGCCGGAATGCTCGCCCGGTTGCTCCCGAATAGCGGGGGGGCCGGTGGTGTCGGTCGCCGCCTCTACGACACGGTGGTGCGCTCGAAGGCGCTCTACGGAGCGCCCATTTGGGCGGCCGCGGCTCTCAGCGCCGAGAACTCCACGCTGCTGCGTCGCGCGCAGCGTGTGATGGCGCAGAGGGCCGCACGGGCGTACCACACGGTGTCACTGGAGGCGGCTTGTGTCGTTGCCGGGAGCCTCCCCTGGGATCTCGAAGCTGAGGTCCTGGCGGGGGTTTACCGAAGGAGGGCTCTGATGCGCATCGAGGCGAGAAATGAGCCCGCCCCCGAGGAGGTCGCTCGCTGGAGAGGCGAATTTCGCGACGTCCTCTTCGGGAGGTGGGCGGATAGGTTGACCTCTGTGTCGTCGGGCGCGCGGCTACTTTCCGCCGTGCGCCCCGTCTTGCGTCAGTGGGTCGAGGCGCCGCACCGGGTGCCTACATACCATCTAACCCAGCTCCTCACGGGTCACGGCTGCTTCGCCAAGTACCTGTGGGAGCTGGTGGGCATCGAGGCCGCACCCGGTTGCAAGAGCTGCCCGTCTGGAGCCGTGGACACGGCCGAGCACACGTTGGTCGTGTGCACGGCCTGGGCTGTCCAGCGCGCCAGGCTCACTGGCGCAATCGGCGTCAATTTGTCGCTGCCGGCCGTCATCGCTTCGATGGCCGGCAGCAAAGAGTGTTGGGCCGCCGTCGCCTCGTTTGCATCCGAGGTGATGGCGGCGAAGAGAGAAGCCCTGCGGGAGCGAGAACGCTCAGGGGAAACTCTTCCCCCCCCGCAGGGCCGCTGGTAGGGGTCGTCGGCGCGCAATAGCCGGCGGCCCCGGCCCGCATGGCCATACGCGGCAGGTCAGGGGACCTGTCGCTAGGGTGGCGGACGACCCCTCGCCCCGTGTTCGGGCTAGGGGTGACGGTCCTACGGGGGCGGGCACGTTGCCCACCCCCGTCTCAGAGAGCCCCCTCCGATAGGGGGCCACTCTGTGTCGGGTCACGGTAATACCTGAGTGACTACCGTGGCCCGGCAACGGGCGAAGAGAACACCGTAGGTTTAGTTGGTAGGCTGGGTCGAGACGATTTTCTCCCCGGGAGTCCAACACGACGTCCGACGGCTGCCCCTGCAGCCGGAGGGTAAGTGCGTAAAAAGCATTCCTACGTTAAAAAAAAAAAAAAACCTAACCTGGGGCGCTAGGGCAGGAAACCTCCTCGTGTGGCCCGCCGCTTCCCGTTTCCGGAAGCCGTGGGTCCGGTGCGTCCTGGACGGCCTCCAACAACAAAACTCGGCCCTAAAGTGCCGAGAACGTTTTTGGGGGTTGACTGATATCCTGCCAAGCTGACCCCCATGTCGGGGGGTCGTGGTATGGCCGGCCTGCAAGGCCGGCGGCTGTGTGCGCTTCTTGTGCACGGCGTTGGTGCACCGATCCTATTGGTGCGGGAGTTCTGGCTCCCTCGTCTTCCCCCTTCGGGGGTCTGGTTCGGGAGCTCAGGCTCCAACTTCAGTCGTCTCCTTTCGAGGAAGCGGTCCCTTCGTGGACGTGGTTGTGGGCGCAAGTACTGCGCGGCGCGGCGGTCCCTCTGGATGCGTTAACTCGTGTTCAGGGGGATGCCCCCCTGTTGGGGGCAACGTCGGGCGACCTGTTCCAGCTGTTGCGTGTCGTTGATCACGTCTAGCGGCGTGATGGCTGGGACAGGGGGCTTGCCTTAACCGGCCGGCCCGAGACAAGGAAAAGTCAATAACACCCAACAGAAAAGTTGTAAAAATCCTGCGGAAACTGTCCGACCTCCGCAAGGTTCGCCTGGGTATATAGGATTGTGCAAGTACAGGGGGCTCTGCTTGCATCGACCACCCTTTCCCCCATACTCGTGGGATTCTAATGGAAAAACTCAAACTTAAAATTAAAACAAACAAATCTGATAACAACGACGACTCTGGCAATACTAAAAAACGGACTGATAAAACTCAAAATGATGACACTGGCTCTGAAAAATGGAATGACGATGCTAGCAAAAATGATGACCTGATCGATGATCTGGCAATGACCGACTCCTCGTCGGCCATTGATGACGAAGAACTGGCCCGGGCTTCGGCCCGCAAACACCGGGAAGCGAGGGTAAGGCTTACTCGCCTGTACCTCGGAGAGAGATCGTCGCTGCGGCTGTCGGAGTCAGACAGCGGTAGCGTTATGTCTGTGGAGGATCGCTCGCGGTCTTGCTCGCCAAACAACCCGAGCAAGGCGAGCTTTTGGAGAAAAAGGCCGCTGGAGGAAGCAACCTCTCCAGAGAAGGCCAACAAGAAGGGACGCGGGCGCCCGCCAACGACCGGAGAGTATGTCGGTCTGGCGAAGGCAAAAGCCGAACACAACCTGCAGCTCCAGCGCGAAATGGAGCTGCAGGCTGAGAGAGAGCTGGCCGAGGAAGTGGCCGCCAAAAGAGAGAGGCTGGAGGCCCTCACAAGGAGAAAAGAGAAGGAGACGCAGCCGACAACCGGCCCCAAAAGACGCCGTGGGGTCGAGGAATTGCGCGGGGTAGTCGACTCCGCGCTTGATGTGATCTCCTCCGTGGCACGTAAATCCTCGCGGATGAAGTGCCAAAACGTGGCGTCGGTGAGGATCGCCATGTCTGACCTTGCCGACTCCTTCAAGGAGCTGGCTGAGATCCGCGAGGAAAGCGAGAGCGAGGAGCTGAAGCTCTTGCGCGCCGAGAACGCGGTGCACAAGAAGATGACGGAGAGGCTCACCGCTGAAATGGCAGAGCTCCGATCCCGGCTGGACGCACAGAACCAAGCTGCCACCAGCCAGGGAATGACCCGGGAGGAGATCGCCTTCCTCATAGATGCCAGAATGGCTGGCATCAGTGACCGGCTCCTCCCGGAGCAGCGTACCCGCCCTCCTCTGGCGGCGGACGCTCGTCGAGCGAGGGTGAGCGCAGATAGCGCTCCCGCACCCGCTCCGAGCGTCGAGGATTTCCCGGCTCTCCCGATACCAAAGCCGGCGCAGTCGCTCCCCCCCGCCCCCGCCACAATCCAAGCCGCGGGGAAGAAGAAGAGGGGAAAGAAGACGTTGGCGGCACAGGAATCGCAGGCTGCCCGCAAACAAACGGCGGCCGCTCCTCCTGCTGCTCCGGCAAGACCCGCGTCCCAGTCGGCGTCCAACTCCGCGGTCCAGCCACCACCGCCGCCCCCGCCTCCCCAACAACAACAACGGGAGGCGTGGAATGTTGTCGCTCGCAGAGCTAAGGCGCCCAAACCTGCCGCGCCAGCAGCTCCAGCACAACCAGCGCAACAACAGCAACAAAAGGCGAAAAAGGGGAAGCGCACTCGCAAATTGCGCGCCCCGAAGACCGCTGCGGTGGTGGTCACCCTGCAACCGGACACCACACAGTCCTATGCAGAAGTCATGGCCAGGGCCGAGGGTGCCATCCAGCTCTCGGCCTTGGGGATCGCAGGCGTCAAGTTCCGTACGGCCCGAACTGGGGGCCGTATAATGGAAGTGTCAGGCGTCGACAAGGCGAAAAAAGCCGATGAGCTCGCGGCCAAAATGCGCGAGGTCATCGGCGACGTCGCTCGCGTGGCCAGACCGGAGCAGTGCGCAGAAATGCGCATCTCCGGTCTGGGGGACGCGGTCACTGGTGAGGCAGTGGCCGCGGCCGTCGTTAATGTGGGGGGCTGCCGCCCCGATCAAGTCAAGGTGGGCAACATTGTCCGCCCACCTGGCCGCCCTGGGACCGTGTGGGTGAAGTGCCCAGTCCCGGCGGCCAAGAAAGTGACCGATGGTGGACGACTCACCATCGGTTGGTCTACGGCCCGGGCCGCGCTCCTCGACGCGCGGCCGCAGCGGTGTTTCCGCTGCCTCGTACCGGGCCACGTTGGCGTGCAGTGCACCTGCGAAATCGACCGCAGTGCACTGTGCTTCCGGTGCGGGCAGCCGGGCCATAAGGCGGCAGCCTGTACGGCGGCAGAGCCCTCCTGCGCGATTTGCGCGTCGGAGGGTGTCGACTCTGGTCACCGTTTGGGCCACAAAAAGTGCCCAGCGGTGGCTAAGAAGTCCACGCGAGCGGCGAAAAAGACGGGCGGGGGAAAACCTAACCCCCCCGCCGCGTCTTCGGCAGCACCTCAGCCTGGTGCTGCCCCAGAGGCCATGGACACCGCCGCCAATTAAATGGCCAATAGGGTGTCTCTACTGCAGGCGAATGTTAATCACTGCGCAGCGGCCCAGGATCTTCTTCTCCAGACCGCTGCGCAGTGGCAAATAAATGTAGCCATAGTCGCCGAACCGTACCGCGTCCAAGCCCGTGACGACTGGGTGGGCGATCAGGACGGTTCGGTGGCTATCGTCGCTTGGCGACGCCGTGCCGCCCCCCGACCCTTTCAGAGGGTGCTGAGGGGCCACGGGTGCGTGCTCGCGTCGCTGGGCGACGTTGCAGTAGTCGGCGTGTACTTCTCGCCCAATAGGACGCTCGCTGATTTCGAGCGTCTTCTCGCCGAGGTCGGCGACCTCGTGGCGGAAGTACACCCCACCCCTGTGGTGGTCGCCGGAGACTTTAATGCCAAATCCCGGTCGTGGGGATCTCCGGCGACCGACGCCAGGGGTGACACCCTTGAGGAGTGGGCGGTGTCCACTGGCTTAGTGTTGTTGAACTCGGGGACGGTCCTGACGTGCGTCCGGCATACGGGCGGGTCAATTGTCGACCTGTCCTTTGCAAGTCCCGCCCTGGCCCGCCGCACGAGGCGGTGGAGGGTGGAGGAGGGGGTGGAGACGTTGTCGGACCATCGCTACATACGGTTCGACCTAGTCCCATCCCCCGCGGACGCCCCAGCCGTCGAGCTGGACCGTCCCCTGCCGGGAGAGGGTCCTCGGTGGAGGCTGAACACCTTGGACCCAGAGCTGGCCACCGAGGCGGCCATAGTGGAGCGGTGGATCGCGGGTCCCAACGGGACCCATGTCGATAATGTAGGGAGCGGCCTGGACGTAGACGCGAGATGCGAGCGGCTTTCTGGAGCGCTCTCTCGCGTCTGCGACGCGGCGATGATCCGGGCGGGTCCGACCCCTCCGCGCAAGCAGATGTACTGGTGGAGGCCCCATCTTCAGGGCCTCCGCACCGAGTGCCAAATGTCTCGGCGCCGGTACACCCGCAGTCGCAGGAGGGCCAATAGAGACCTCGCCCAAGAGGAGATATTGCTCGCCGCGTACCGGGCCGCGAGGAACTCATTCACCGCTGCCATAAAGGCCGCCAAAGCTGAGAGTTGGCAGGAGTGGCTCGAGAGCGTGGATCGCGATCCATGGGGGCGTCCGTACAAGACGGTGACGCAGAAACTCCGTCCAGCGGCGCCCCCGCTGACGAGAACCCTCGAGCCACTCTTCGTTGAAAGGGTGGTCAGCTCGCTCTTCCCGGCGAGAGAGGAGTGGTCGCCGCCGAGGATGGCGGCGGCGACACAAGAGGAGGGACCGGCTGCGGGCGAGGAAGTGCCGCCCGTGTCCGAGGCCGAGTTGGGGGTTGCGGTCCTCAAACTGAAAGAGAGGAACCGCGCCCCGGGCCCGGACGGCGTCCCTGGGCGGGTCCTCGCCCACGTGGTGCCGGTCCTGGAGGAGGAAATTTTGTCCCTCATGTCGGAGTGCATGGCGTCCGGCAGAGTCCCGCGGCGGTGGAGGTCCGGGAAGCTCGTGCTGCTCCAAAAGCACGGGCGACCCCCCGACTCTCCGTCGGCCTACCGTCCGATTGTCCTTCTCGACGAGGCGTGCAAGACCTTCGAAAGGGTCGTCGCAGCACGCCTCGTCCGACACTTGGAGACGGTGGGCCCGGACCTGAGCGACTTCCAGTTCGGGTTCCGCCGCGCGCGGTCGACGATTGACGCCGTGTCCCGACTGAGGGACCGAGTCGAAGAAGCGGTTTCACAGGGGGGGGTGTTGTTGGCAGTGTCTCTTGACATTGCTAACGCTTTCAACACCCTCCCCTGGGCGACAATTTTGGAGGCCCTGAGGTACCACAAAGTTCCGTGGTACCTCAGGAGGGTCCTGGCGGACTACTTTACGGACCGGGCCGTCTTCTACCCGGCCCGGGATCGTGTAGTCCGCCGGGACATGTCGTGTGGTGTTCCACAGGGGTCGGTGCTGGGCCCACTCCTGTGGAACATCGGGTTTGACTGGGTCCTGCGCGGTGCCAATCTTCGGGGAGTCGGCGTCATTTGTTACGCCGACGATACCCTGGTGACCGCGCGGGGCCCTACCTTCCGTGACGCCGGTGTCCTGGCAACTGCAGGCACCGCGCACGTCGTAAGCCGCATCAGGGCCCTCGGGCTCGAAGTGGCCCTCGAGAAGTCCGAGGCCCTCTTCTTTCACGGGCCTCGGGCAAGGCCCCCCCGCGACTACAGTATCGTGGTGGGAGGGGCCTCCATCGCTGTCGGAGAAAAGATGAAATATCTGGGACTGGTCCTGGACAGTCGGTGGAGGTTCGGCGAGCACTTCCGGGCGCTGGCGCCGAAGTTAGTGGCGTGCGCCGGAATGCTCGCCCGGTTGCTCCCGAATAGCGGGGGGGCCGGTAGTGTCGGTCGCCGCCTCTATGACGCGGTGGTGCGCTCGAAGGCGCTCTACGGAGCGCCCATATGGGCGGCTGCGGCTCTCAGCGCCGAGAACTCCACGCTGCTGCGGCGCGCGCAGCGTGTGATGGCGCAGAGAGCCGCTCGGGCGTACCATACCGTGTCGCTGGAGGCGGCATGCGTAATCGCAGGGAGCCTCCCCTGGGACCTCGAGGCTGGGGTCCTGGCGGGGGTTTACCGACGGAGGGCCCTGATGCGCAGTGAGGCGAGAATGGAGCCCGCCCCCGATGAGGTCGCTCGCTGGAGAGGCGAATTTCGCGACGTCCTCTTCGGGAGGTGGGCCGAGAGGTTGTCAGTGGTGACGTCGGGCGCGCGGCTTCTTTCTGCCGTGCGCCCCGTGTTGCGTCAGTGGGTCGAGGCGCCGCACCGGGTGCCAACATACCATCTTACCCAGCTCCTCACAGGTCACGGCTGCTTCGCCAAGTACCTGTGGGAGCTGGTGGGCGTCGAAGCCGCACCCGGTTGCAAGAGCTGCTCGTCCGGAGCCGTGGACACGGCCGAGCACACGTTGGTCGTGTGCACGGCCTGGGCTGTCCAGCGCGCCAGACTCACTGGCGTAATTGGCGGAAATTTGTCGCTGCCGGCCGTCATCGCTTCGATGGCCGGCAGCAAAGAGTGCTGGGCCGCCGTCACCTCCTTCGCATCCGAGGTGATGGCGGCAAAACGAGAAGCCCTGCGTGAGCGAGAACGCTCGGGGGAAACTCTTCCCCCCCGCAGGGCCGCGGGTAGGGGTCGTCGGCGCGCAATAGTCGGCGGCCCCGGCCCGCGAGGTGGCCACGCGCGGCAGGTCGGGGGACCTGTCGCGCCCAATGTGGCGGACGACCCCTCGCCTCGTGTTCGGGCGAGGGGTGACAGTCCGACGGGGGGGGCACGTCGCTCACCCCCCGTCACAGTGAGCCCCCACCGCTAGGGGGCCCCCCGTGTCGGGTCGTGGTAATACCTGAGTAACCACCACGGCCCGGCAACGGGCGAGGAGGACACCGTAGGTTTAGTTGGTAGGCTGGGTCGAGAGAAATTTTACTCCCCGGGAGTCCAACACGACGTCCGACGGCTGCCCCCGCAGCCGGAGGGTAAGTGCGTAAAAAGCATTCCTACGTAAAAAAAAAAAAAAAACCTAACCTAACCTGGGGCGCTAAGGGCAGGAAACCTCCCCGTGTGGCCCGCCGCTTCCCGTTTCCGGAAGCCGTGGGTCCGGTGCGTCCTGGACGGCCTTCAACAACTCTCGGCCCTAATGTGCCGAGTAGGTTTTTGGGGGTTGACTGATGTCCTGCCGAGCTGACCCCTATGTCTGTGGGGGGTCGTCGTATGGCTGGCCTGCTAGGCCGGCGGCGACGTTTTAGCGTCGCACCGTCGAGCGCCGACTTCTTCGGTGCTGGAGTTCTGACTCCCTTGTCCTTTTTGGTTCGGGAGCTCAGTCTCCACTTTTGTCGTCTCCCTTCGGGGAAGCGGTCCCTTCGGGGACGTGGTTGTGGGCGGGAGTACCCCGCGGCGCGGCGGTCCCCCTGGATGCGTTAACTCGTGTTCAGGGGGATGCCCCCTAATGTGGGCAACGTCGGGCGACCTGTTCCAGCTGTTGCGTGTCGTTGAACATGTCTAGCGGCGTGATGGCTGGGACAGGGGGCTTGCCTTAACCGGCCGGCCTGAGACAAGGAAAAGTCAATAACACCCAACAGACAAGTTGTAAAAATCCTACGGATACCGCCCGACCTCCGTAAGGTTCGCCTAAGTATGTAGGGTTGCGCAAGTACAGGGGGCTCTGCTTGCGTCGACCGTTTTACCCCCATACTCGTGGGAATTAATATGAATATAAATAAAAATAAACCAAACCAAACCGAAATCAAAAACGACGACTCTGGCTATCCAAAACTGACCGATAACGAAACTAAAAATGATAAAACTGGCGATAATATTAATAAAATAAATGACGGTGATACCAAATTGAACCCAACTGGCGATAATAATTGTAAAATTGAAGATTTGTCTGACCTGTTGTCGGACGTGTCCTCGGAGGCAGGGGAAGTGAGTGACGTGGGTGGTGCTGGATTGTTCCGGTCTCCACTATCGGAGCGCCGCCACCGTGAGGCGAGGGTGAGACTCACCCGCCTCTGTCTGGACGAGAGAGCGCCGCCGCGGCTGTCCGTGTCGGACGACAGCAGCGGCTGCATGTCGGTCGATGACCGCTCGCGTTCCTGCTCGCCGAACATCAGCAACCCGAGCAACGCGAGCTTCTGGCGAAAGAGGCCACTTGAAGAAGCCACATCGCCGGAGAAGAGTAAGAAGAAGGGACGTGGGCGCCCGCCGACCACCGGCGAGTACGTCGGGCTCGCTAAGGCGAAGGAAGACCACAGCCGGCAGCTCCAGCGCGAGATGGAGCTGCAGGCTGAAAAGGAACTCTCCGACGAAGTGGCCGCCAAGAGGGACAGGCTTGAGTCCCTCACCAAGAAGAAGGAAGGGCAGCCGGCAACTGGCCCCAAGCGGCGTCGTGGGGTCGACGAGCTACGCGGCGTGGTGGACTCCGCGCTCGATGCCATCTCAACGGTGGCGCGGAAGTCCTCCCGCATGAAATGTCAGAATGTGGCATTAGTGCGGACGGCCATGGCGGACCTCGCCGACTCCTTTAAGGAGCTGGCGGAGCTTCGCGAGGAGAGCGAGGAGCTCAAGATACTGCGCGCCGAGAACGTAGAGCGCAAGCGACAGGAAGATGCGCTCCGTGCCGAGGTCGCCGAGCTCAGGACGATGCTGCAGGCACAGACCCAAGCTGTCGCAGCGCAGTCCATGACCCGCGAAGAAATCGCGTTTTTCATTGATGCCAGGATGGCTGGCATCAATGACCGCCTCCTGCCGGAGCAGCGCACCCGCCCTCCATTGGCGGCAGACGCTCGTAGAGCTAGGTTGAGCACAGAAACCGCTCCCGCTCATGCTCCGAGCGTCCAAGAAGACTTTCCGGCTTTGCGAACACCCAAGCCGGTACAGCTGCTCCCCTCCGCCCCCGCTACAACTCAAGACGCGGGGAAGAAGAAGAGAGGACCCAAGAAGACCCTGGCAGCCAAAGAAACACAGGCCGCCCGCCAACAGACAGCTGCTCCACCCGCTGCTGCCCAGGAAAGACCCGCGTCCCAGCCGGCGAAGAACGCCGCCGCCGTCCAGCCGGCGAAGAACGCCGCCGCCGTCCAGCCGGTGAAGAACACGGCCACCGTCGAGCCGACGCCGCCTCCCCAAACACAACAGAGGGAGGCGTGGAACGTCGTGGCGCGCAAGCCAAGAGCGCCACGGCCGGCGAATTCTGCTGCTGCGCCTGCTGCTCCAGCGCAACAGCAACAACAACAAAATAAAAAGAAGAACGGGAAGCGCGCTCGCAAACTGCGCGCCCCCAAGACGGCTGCGGTGGTCGTGACCCTGCCGCAGGGTAGTGCTCGGACCTATGCCGAGGTCATGGCCAAGGCCGAGGGCGCCATCCAGCTCTCCGCCTTGGGAATAACTGGCGTTAAATTCCGCACGGCCCGGACTGGGGGCCGTGTGTTGGAAGTCTCCGGGGCCGAAAAAACTAAAAAGGCCGATGACCTCGCGACAAAAATACGCGAGGTCATCGGTGACGTCGCCAAAGTGTCCAGGCCGGAGCAGTGCGCCGAGATGCGCATCTCCGGTCTGGGAGACGCGGTCACTGCCGATCTAGTGGCCGCGTCTGTCGCTAACGTGGGGGGCTGCCGCCCCGATTTAGTCAAGGTGGGCAACATCACCCGCCCACCTGGCCGCCCTGGGACCGTCTGGGTCAAGTGCCCTGTCCCGGCGGCCAAAAAGGTCACCGATGGTGGACGTCTCACCATCGGTTGGTCGACGGCCCGGGCCGCGCTTCTGGACGCGCGGCCGCAGCGTTGCTTCCGCTGCCTCGCACCGGGGCACGTTGGGGTGCAGTGCACGTGCGCAGTGGACCGCAGTGCGCTCTGCTTCCGGTGCGGGCAACCGGGCCACAAGGCGGCAGCCTGTTCGGCGGAGCCCTCGTGCGCAATCTGCGCGTCGGAGGGCGTTGACTCCGGCCATCGTCTGGGCCATAAAAAGTGCCCAGCGATGGCCAAGAAGCCGAAAGCGACGAGAAAGACGGGTGGGGGAAATCCTAAACCCTCCGCCCCGTCTTCGGTAGCACCTCAGCCTGGTGCTGCCCCGGAGGCTATGGACACCGCCGCAGGACTCGACGAAGTCATACGCGGAGGTTATGGCCAGGGCCGAGGGCGCCATCCAGCTCTCGGCCTTGGGGATCGAAGGCGTAAAGTTCCGTACGGCCCGAACTGGGGGCCGTATAATGGAAGTGTCAGGCGTCGACAAGGCGAAAAAAGCCGATGAGCTCGCGGCCAAAATGCGCGAGGTCATCGGCGACGTCGCTCGCGTGGCCAGACCGGAGCAGTGCGCAGAAATGCGCATCTCCGGTCTGGGGGACGCGGTCACTGGTGAGGCAGTGGCCGCGGCCGTCGTTAATGTGGGGGGCTGCCGCCCCGATCAAGTCAAGGTGGGCAACATTGTCCGCCCACCTGGCCGCCCTGGGACCGTGTGGGTGAAGTGCCCAGTCCCGGCGGCCAAGAAAGTGACCGATGGTGGACGACTCACCATCGGTTGGTCTACGGCCCGGGCCGCGCTCCTCGACGCGCGGCCGCAGCGGTGTTTCCGCTGCCTCGTACCGGGCCACGTTGGCGTGCAGTGCACCTGCGAAATCGACCGCAGTGCACTGTGCTTCCGGTGCGGGCAGCCGGGCCATAAGGCGGCAGCCTGTACGGCGGCAGAGCCCTCCTGCGCGATTTGCGCGTCGGAGGGTGTCGACTCTGGTCACCGTCTGGGCCACAAAAAGTGTCCAGCGGTGGCCAAGAAGCCAACGCGAGCGGCGAAAAAGACGGGCGGGGGAAAGCCTAACCCCCCCGCCGCGTCTTCGGCAGCACCTCAGCCTGGTGCTGCCCCAGAGGCCATGGACACCGCCGCCAATTAAATGGCCAATAGGGTGTCTCTACTGCAGGCGAATGTTAATCACTGCGCAGCGGCCCAGGATCTTCTTCTCCAGACCGCTGCGCAGTGGCAAATAAATGTAGCCATAGTCGCCGAACCGTACCGCGTCCAAGCCCGTGACGACTGGGTGGGCGATCAGGACGGTTCGGTGGCTATCGTCGCTTGGCGACGCCGTGCTGCCCCCCGACCCTTTCAGAGGGTGCTGAGGGGCCACGGGTGCGTGCTCGCGTCGCTGGGCGACGTTGCAGTAGTCGGCGTGTACTTCTCGCCCAATAGGACGCTCGCTGATTTCGAGCGTCTTCTCGCCGAGGTCGGCGACCTCGTGGCGGAAGTACACCCCACCCCTGTGGTGGTCGCCGGAGACTTTAATGCCAAATCCCGGTCGTGGGGATCTCCGGCGACCGACGCCAGGGGTGACACCCTTGAGGAGTGGGCGGTGTCCACTGGCTTAGTGTTGTTGAACTCGGGGACGGTCCTGACGTGCGTCCGGCATACGGGCGGGTCAATTGTCGACCTGTCCTTTGCAAGTCCCGCCCTGGCCCGCCGCACGAGGCGGTGGAGGGTGGAGGAGGGGGTGGAGACGTTGTCGGACCATCGCTACATACGGTTCGACCTAGTCCCATCCCCCGCGGACGCCCCAGCCGTCGAGCTGGACCGTCCCCTGCCGGGAGAGGGTCCTCGGTGGAGGCTGAACACCTTGGACCCAGAGCTGGCCACCGAGGCGGCCATAGTGGAGCGGTGGATCGCGGGTCCCAACGGGACCCATGTCGATAATGTAGGGAGCGGCCTGGACGTAGACGCGAGATGCGAGCGGCTTTCTGGAGCGCTCTCTCGCGTCTGCGACGCGGCGATGATCCGGGCGGGTCCGACCCCTCCGCGCAAGCAGGTGTACTGGTGGAGGCCCCATCTTCAGGGCCTCCGCACCGAGTGCCAAATGTCTCGGCGCAGGTACACCCGCAGTCGCAGGAGGGCCAATAGAGACCTCGCCCAAGAGGAGATATTGCTCGCCGCGTACCGGGCCGCGAGAAATTCATTCACCGCTGCCATAAAGGCCGCCAAAGCCGAGAGTTGGCAGGAGTGGCTCGAGAGCGTGGATCGCGATCCATGGGGGCGCCCGTACAAGACGGTGACGCAGAAACTCCGTCCAGCGGCGCCCCCGCTGACGAGAACCCTCGAGCCACTCTTCGTCGAAAGGGTGGTCAGCTCGCTCTTCCCGGCGAGAGAGGAGTGGTCGCCGCCGAGGATGGCGGCGGCGACACAAGACGAGGGACCGGCTGCGGGCGAGGAAGTGCCGCCCGTGTCCGAGGCCGAGTTGGGGGTTGCGGTCCTCAAACTGAAAGAGAGGAACCGCGCCCCGGGCCCGGACGGCGTCCCTGGGCGGGTCCTCGCCCACGTGGTGCCGGTCCTGGAGGAGGAAATTTTGTCCCTCATGTCGGAGTGCATGGCGTCCGGCAGAGTCCCGCGGCGGTGGAAGTCCGGGAAGCTCGTGCTGCTCCAAAAGCACGGGCGACCCCCCGACTCTCCGTCGGCCTACCGTCCGATTGTCCTTCTCGACGAGGCGTGCAAGACCTTCGAAAGGGTCGTCGCAGCACGCCTCGTCCGACACTTGGAGACGGTGGGCCCGGACCTGAGCGAGTTTCAGTTCGGGTTCCGCCGCGCGCGGTCGACGATTGACGCCGTGTCCCGACTGAGGGACCGAGTCGAAGAAGCGGTTTCACAGGGGGGGGTGTTGTTGGCAGTGTCTCTTGACATTGCTAACGCTTTCAACACCCTCCCCTGGGCGACAATTTTGGAGGCCCTGAGGTACCACAAAGTTCCGTGGTACCTCAGGAGGGTCCTGGCGGACTACTTTACGGACCGGGCCGTCTTCTACCCGGCCCGGGATCGTGTAGTCCGCCGGGACATGTCGTGTGGTGTTCCACAGGGGTCGGTGCTGGGCCCACTCCTGTGGAACATCGGGTTTGACTGGGTCCTGCGCGGTGCCAATCTTCGGGGAGTCGGCGTCATTTGTTACGCCGACGATACCCTGGTGACCGCGCGGGGCCCTACGTTCCGTGACGCCGGTGTCCTGGCAACTGCAGGCACCGCGCACGTCGTAAGCCGCATCAGGGCCCTCGGGCTCGAAGTGGCCCTCGAGAAGTCCGAGGCCCTCTTCTTTCACGGGCCTCGGGCAAGGCCCCCCCGCGACTATGGTATCGTGGTGGGAGGGGCCTCCATCGCTGTCGGAGAAAAGATGAAATATCTGGGACTGGTCCTGGACAGTCGGTGGAGGTTCGGCGAGCACTTCCGGGCGCTGGCGCCGAAGTTGGTGGCGTGCGCCGGAATGCTCGCCCGGTTGCTCCCGAATAGCGGGGGGGCCGGTAGTGTCGGTCGCCGCCTCTATGACGCGGTGGTGCGCTCGAAGGCGCTCTACGGAGCGCCCATATGGGCGGCTGCGGCTCTCAGCGCCGAGAACTCCACGCTGCTGCGACGCGCGCAGCGTGTGATGGCGCAGAGAGCCGCTCGGGCGTACCACACGGTGTCGCTGGAGGCGGCATGCGTAATCGCAGGGAGCCTCCCCTGGGACCTCGAGGCCGGGGTCCTGGCGGGGGTTTACCGACAGAGGGCCCTGATGCGCAGTGAGGCGAGAATAGAGCCCGCCCCCGATGAGGTCGCTCGCTGGAGAGGCGAATATCGCGACGTCCTCTTCGGGAGGTGGGCCGAGAGGTTGTCAGTGGTGACGTCGGGCGCGCGGCTTCTTTCTGCCGTGCGCCCCGTATTGCGTCAGTGGGTCGAGGCGCCGCACCGGGTGCCAACCTATCACTTGACCCAGCTCCTCACAGGTCACGGCTGCTTCGCTAAGTACCTGTGGGAGCTGGTAGGAGTCGAGTCCGCACCCGGCTGCAAGAGCTGTGCGTCCGGAGCCGTGGACACGGCCGAGCACACGTTGGTCGTGTGCACGGCCTGGTCTGTCCAGCGCGCCAGACTCACTGGCGTAATTGGCGGAAATTTGTCGCTGCCGGCCGTCATCGCTTCGATGGCCGGCAGCAAAGAGTGCTGGGCCGCCGTCACCTCCTTCGCATCCGAGGTGATGGCGGCAAAACGAGAAGCCCTGCGTGAGCGAGAACGCTCGGGGGACACTCTTCCCCCCCGCAGGGCCGCGGGTAGGGGTCGTCGGCGCGCAATAGTCGGCGGCCCCGGCCCGCGAGATGGCCACGCGCGGCAGGTCGGGGGACCTGTCGCGCCCAATGTGGCGGACGACCCCTCGCCTCGTGTTCGGGCGAGGGGTGACAGTCCGACGGGGGGGGCACGTCGCTCACCCCCCGTCACAGTGAGCCCCCACCGCTAGGGGGCCCCCCGTGTCGGGTCGTGGTAATACCTGAGTAACCACCACGGCCCGGCAACGGGCGAGGAGGACACCGTAGGTTTAGTTGGTAGGCTGGGTCGAGAGAAATTTTACTCCCCGGGAGTCCAACACGACGTCCGACGGCTGCCCCCGCAGCCGGAGGGTAAGTGCGTAAAAAGCATTCCTACGTAAAAAAAAAAAAAAAAAACCTAACCTAACCTAACCTAACCTAACCTAACCTAACCTAACCTAACCTAACCTAACCTAACCTAACCTAACCTAACCTAACCTGGGGCGCTAGGGCAGGAAACCTCCTCGTGTGGCTCGCCGCTTCCCGTTTCCGGAAGCCGTGGGTCCGGTGCGTCCTGGACGGCCTCCAACAACTCTCGGCCCTAAAGTGCCGAGTAGGTTTTTGGGGGTTGACTGATATCCTGCCGAGCTGACCCCCATGTCGGGGGGTCGTGGTATGGCCGGCCTGCAAGGCCGGCGGCTGTGCGCGGTTCGTGCACGGCGTGTGCCGCGCGGTCGCCCTGCTCCCGGTACTATTCTGGCGATCAGAACTGACCGGTGAGCGGGGTTGCCGCCTATGCGGCGTTTGGGCACCGAGTCCGGTGCGGGAGTTCTGTCTCCCTTGTCTTCCCCCTTCGGGGGTTTGGTTTGGGAGCACAGGCTCCACCTTTCGTTGTCTCCCTTCGGGGAAGCGGTCCCTTCGGGGACGTGGTTTGTGGGCGGAAGTACTCCGCGGCGCGGCGGTCCCTCTGGATGCGTTAACTCGTGTTCAGGGGGATGCCCCCCTATTGGGGGCAACGCCGGGCGACCTGTTCCAGCTGTTGCGTGTCGTTGATCACGTCTAGCGGCGTGATGGCTGGGACAGGGGGCTTGCCTTAACCGGCCGGCCCGAGACAAGGAAAAGTCAATAACACCCAACAGATAAGTTGTAAAAATCCTGCGGAAACTGCCCGACCTCCGCAAGGTTCGCCTAGGTATATAGGGTTGTGCAAGTACAGGGGGCTCTGCTTGCATGGACCGTCTTTCCCCCATACTCGTGGGATTAAATATGGAATCTATAAAAATAAAACAAAACAAACCGAAGACAAAAAAAACTAACGACTCTGGCAAAAAACGGACTGACTCTGAGAAATCTAATGACGACCTGGCAATCCAACTGACGACCGATGCATCCGCTGTGGATGCTAGTGGAGAGAGTGGCGACGAAGTGTTCCGGGAACAGGCCCGCCGCCACCGGGAGGCGAAGGAGAGGCTCACTCGCCTTTGCCTCGGTGTGAAAGAGAAGGTAGGGAAGGAGAAGAAGAAGACGTCGCTGCGGCTGTCGGAGTCCGACAGCAGCAGCTGTATGTCGGTGGGAGATCGCTCGCGATCTTGCTCCCCGAGCGCTCCCGGCCCCAGTGACCCCAGCTACTGGAGGAAGAAGAGGCCACTGGAGGAGGCCTCTTCTCCAGAAAAAAAGAAGGGTCGCGAGCGCCCGCCGACCGTCGGGGAGCGAACGGAGCTGCGGGCGAAAAGGGAGCTGGCGGCCGAGAAGAGGGTTGGCCCCAGACAGCTCAGAGGAGTCGACGAGCTGCGCGGCGTGGTGGACTCCGCGCTCGACGTCATCTCGTCGGTGGCGCGGAAGGCCTCCCGCATGAAGTGCCAAGACGTGGCATCAGTGCGGGGGGCCATGTCTGACCTCGTCGACTCCTTTAAGGAGCTGGCGGAGCAGCGTGAGGAGGGCCAGGAGCTGAAGCTCTTGCGCGCGGAACTGGCGGAGCGTAGGAGGCAGGAGGAGCTGCTCCGCGCTGAACATGCGGAGCAGAACCGCCAAACGGAGGCGCTCCGCGCCGAACTGGCGGAGCTCCGGGTCCGGCTGGAGGTGCAGAGCCGGACTGCCGCCTCCGCCTCCGCCAACGTCGGGATGACCCGCGAGGAGGTGGCTTTTTTCATTGATGCCAGGATGGCTGGCATCAGTGACCGCCTCCTCCCGGAGCAGCGCGTCCGCCCTTCCCTGGCGGCGGACGCTCGTCGAGCGCGGGTGAGCGTCGAAACCGCTCCCGCACGCGCTCCGAGCGCCCGTCTCGACGCGGACTTCCCGGCCCTCCCGACTCCGAGGCCGGTGCAGTCGCTCCCCTCCGCCCCCGCTGCGACTCAAGCCGCGGGAAAGAAGAGGGGGGCGAAGAAGAGCATGGCGGCCCGGGAAGCACAGGCCGCCAGGAACGTCGCTCCGCCGGCTCCGTCCCAACCCGCGGTGACCACCACCGTCCAGCCGACGCCGCCTCCCCAAACCCAACAGGGGGAGGCATGGAACGTCGTGGCGCGCAAGCCAAAGGCGCCACGACCGGCGAAGTCTGCTGCGCCTGCTGCTCCGGCGCAGCAGCAGAAGAAGAAGGGGAAGCGCGCCCGAAAGCTGCGCGCCCCCAAAACTGCCGCGGTGGTGGTCACACTGCCGCCGGACACCTCGCGGACCTACGCGGAGGTGATGGCCAAGGCCGAGAGCGCCATCCAGCTCTCCGCCTTGGGCATCGATGGCGTAAAGTTCCGCACGGCCCGTACCGGGGGCCGTGTGATGGAGGTCTCCGGTGCGGAGAGGACTAAAAAGGCCGATGAGCTCGCGGCAAAAATGCGCGAGGTCATCGGCGACGTCGCTCGGGTGTCCAGACCGGAGCAGTGCGCTGAAATGCGCATTACCGGTCTGGGCGACGCGGTCACTACTGAGTCAGTGGCCGCGGCCGTCGCCAATGCGGGGGGCTGCCGCCCCGATCTTGTAAAGGTGGGCAATATAACCCGCCCACCTGGCCGCCCAGGGACCGTCTGGGTGAAGTGCCCTGTCCCGGCGGCCAAAAAGATCACCGATGGTGGTAAACTCACCATCGGGTGGTCGACGGCCCGGGCCGCGCTCCTCGACGCGCGGCCGCAGCGGTGTTTCCGCTGCCTCGTACCGGGCCACGTTGGCGTGCAGTGCACCTGCAAGATCGACCGCAGTGCACTGTGCTTCCGGTGCGGGCAGCCGGGCCATAAGGCGGCAGCCTGTACGGCGGTAGAGCCCTCCTGCGCGATCTGCGCGTCGGAGGGCGTCGACTCTGGCCATCGTCTGGGCCATAAAAAGTGCCCAGCGCTGGCCAAAAAGCCGGCCCGAGCGGCGAAAACGACGGGCGGGGGCAAACCTAACCCCCCCGCCGCGTCTTCGGCAGCACCTCAGCCTGGTGCTGCCCCGGAGGCCATGGACACCGCCGCCAATTAAATGGCCAATAGGGTGTCACTACTGCAGGCGAATGTTAATCACTGCGCAGCGGCCCAGGACCTTCTTCTCCAGACCGCTGCGCAGTGGCAAATAAATGTAGCCATAGTCGCCGAACCGTACCGCGTCCTAGCCCGTGATGACTGGGTGGGCGATCGCGACGGTTCGGTGGCTATCGTCGCCTGGCGACGCCGTGCTGCCCCCCGACCCTTTCAGAGGGTGCTGAGGGGCCACGGGTGCGTGCTCGCGTCGCTGGGCGACGTTGCAGTAGTCGGCGTGTACTTCTCGCCCAATAGGACTCTCGCCGAGTTCGAGCGTTTCCTCGTCGAGCTCGGCGACCTAATGGCGGAAGTGCACCCCACCCCTGTGGTGGTCGCCGGAGACTTTAACGCCAAATCCCGGTTGTGGGGATCTCCGGCGACCGACGCTAGGGGTGACACCCTCGAGGAATGGGCGGTGTCCCATGGCCTCGTTCTTTTAAATACGGGGACGGTCCTGACGTGCGTCCGGCACACGGGCGGGTCCATAGTGGACCTGTCGTTTGCGAGCCCCGCCCTCGCCCGCCGTACGAGGCGGTGGAGGGTGGAGGAGGGGGTGGAGACTTTGTCGGACCATCGTTACATACGGTTCGACCTGGTCCCATCCCCCGCGGACGCCCCAGCCGTCGAGTTCGACCGTCCCCTGCCGGGAGAGGGTCCTCGGTGGAGGCTGAACACCTTGGACCCAGAGCTGGCCACCGAGGCGGCCATAGTGGAGCGGTGGATGGCGGGTCCCAATGGGACCCGCGTCGCGAATGTGGAGAGCGGCCTGGACGTGGACGCGAGATGTGAGCGGCTCTCTGGAGCGCTCTCTCGCGTCTGCGACGCGGCGATGATCCGGGCGGGTCCGACCCCTCCGCGCAAGCAGGTGTACTGGTGGAGGCCCCATCTTCAGGGCCTCCGCGCCGAGTGCCAAATGGCTCGGCGCCGGTACACCCGCAGTCGCAGGAGGGCCAACAGAGACCTCGCCCAAGAGGAGGTACTGCTCGCCGCGTACCGGGCCGCGAGAAACGCGTTCACCGCTGCCATCAAGGCCGCCAAAGCCGAGGCTTGGCAGGAGTGGCTCGAGGAGGTGGAGAGAGATCCGTGGGGGCGCCCGTATAAGACGGTGATGGAGAAACTCCGTCCAGCGGCGCCCCCCCTGACGAGAACCCTCGAGCCACTCTTCGTGGAGCAGGTGGTCAGCTCGCTCCTCCCGGCGAGAGGAGAGTGGTCGCCGCCGAGGATGGCGGCGGCGCCACGAATCGAGGGACCGGCTGCGGGCGAGGAAGTGCCGCCCGTGTCCGAGGCCGAGTTAGGGGTTGCGGTCCTCAAACTCAGAGAGAGGAACCGCGCCCCGGGCCCGGACGGCGTCCCTGGGCGGGTCCTCGCCCACGTGATGCCGGTCCTCGAAGGTGAGGTTTTGTCCCTCATGTCGGAGTGCATGGCGTCCGGCAGAGTCCCGCGGCGGTGGAAGTCCGGGAAGCTCGTGCTGCTTCAGAAGCACGGGCGACCCCCCGACTGTCCTTCGGCCTACCGTCCGATCGTCCTTCTTGACGAGGCGTGCAAGACCTTCGAAAGGGTCGTCGCAGCACGCCTCGTCCGACATCTGGAGACGGTGGGCCCGGATCTGAGTGATCTACAGTTCGGGTTCCGCCGCGCGCGGTCGACGATCGACGCCGTGTCCCGACTGAGGGACCGAGTGGAAAGTGCCGTTTCGCAGGGGGGGGTGTTGTTGGCAGTGTCTCTCGACATTGCTAACGCTTTCAACACCCTCCCCTGGGCGACAATTGAGGAGGCCCTGAGGTACCACAAAGTTCCGTGGTACCTCAGGAGGGTCCTGGCGGACTACTTTACGGACCGGGCCATTTTCTACCCGGCCCGGGATCGTGTAGTCCGCCGGGACATGTCGTGCGGTGTTCCACAGGGGTCGGTGCTGGGCCCACTCCTGTGGAACATTGGATTTGACTGGGTCCTGCGCGGTACCAATCTTCGGGGAGTCGGCGTCATATGCTACGCCGACGATACCCTGGTTACCGCGCGGGGCCCAAATTTCAGAGATGCCGGTGTCCTCGCCACGGCGGGCACCGCGCAGATTGTGAGCCGCATCAGGGCCCTCGGGCTAGAAGTGGCCCTCGAGAAGTCCGAGGCCCTATTCTTCCATGGGCCTCGGGCAAGGCCCCCCCGAGACTACAGCATTGTAGTGGGAGGGGCCTCCATCGCCGTCGGCTCCAAGCTGAAATACTTGGGGCTGACGCTGGACAGTCGGTGGAGGTTCGGCGAGCATTTCCGGGCGCTGGCGCCGAAGCTGGTGGCGTGCGCCGGAATGCTCGCCCGGTTGCTCCCGAATTGCGGGGGGGCCGGTAGTGTCGGCCGCCGCCTCTACGACACGGTGGTGCGCTCGAAGGCGCTCTACGGAGCGCCCATCTGGGCGGCTGCGGCTCTCAGCGCCGAGAACTCCACGCTGCTGCGTCGCGCGCAGCGTGTGATGGCGCAGAGGGCCGCACGAGCGTACCACACCGTGTCGCTGGAGGCGGCATGTGTGATTTCCGGGAGCCTCCCCTGGGACCTCGAGGCTGGGGTCCTGGCGGGGGTTCACCGAAGGAGGGCCCTGATGCGGCAAGACGGAGTGGAGCCCGCCCCCGACGAGGTCGCTCGCTGGAGAGGCGAATTCCGCGACGACCTCTTCGGGAGGTGGGCCTCTAAATTGGAATCAAGTAGGGTGAGCGCACGGCTTCTCACGGCCGTGCGCCCAGTATTGCGTCAGTGGGTCGAGGCGCCGCACAGGGTGCCGACCTACCATTTGACCCAGCTCCTCACAGGTCACGGCTGCTTTGCCAAGTACCTGTGGGAGCTGGTGGGAGTAGAGTCGGCGCCCGACTGCAAGAGCTGTGCGTCCGGAGCCGTGGACACGGCCGAGCATACGCTGGCCGTGTGCACGGCCTGGTCCGCTCAGCGCGTCAGGCTCACTGACGCAATAGGCGTGAATTTGTCGCTGCCGGCCGTCATCGCCTCGATGGCCGGCAGCAGAGAGTGTTGGGCCGCCGTCGCCTCGTTTGCGTCCGAGGTGATGGCGGCCAAGAGAGAGGCCCTGCGGGAGCGCGAACGCGCGGGCCTAACATTGCCCCCCCGCAGGGCCGCGGGTAGGGGTCGTCGGCGCGCAATAGCCGGCGGCCCCGGCCCGCGAGGAGGCCACGCGCGACGGGTCAGGGGACCTGTCGCGCCCAATGTGGCGGACGACCCCTCGCCTAGTGTTCGGGCGAGGGGTGACCGTCCGACGGGGGGGCACGTTGCCCACCCCGTCGCAGTGAGCCCCCATCGCTAGGGGGCCCCCCGTGTCGGGTCGTGGTCATACCTGAGTGACTACCACGGCCCGGCAACGGGCGAGGAGGACACCGTAGGTTTAGTTGGTAGGCTGGGTCGAGAGAAATTTTACTCCCCGGGAGTCCAACACGACGTCCTTCGGCTGCCCCTGCAGTCGGGGGGTAAGTGCGTAAAAAGCATTCCTACGAAAAAAAAAAAAAAAAAAAAAAAAAAAAAAAAAAAAACCTAACCTAACCTAACCTAACCTAACCTAACCTAACCTAACCTAACCTAACCTAACCTAACCTAACCTAACCTCGGGCTGGGGCGCTAAGGGCAGGAAACCTCCCCGTGTGGCCCGCCGCTTCCCGTTTCCGGAAGCCGTGGGTCCGGTGCGTCCTGGACGGCCTTCAACAACTCTCGGCCCTAATGTGCCGAGTAGGTTTTTGGGGGTTGACTGATGTCCTGCCGAGCTGACCCCTATGTCTGTGGGGGGTCGTCGTATGGCTGGCCTGCTAGGCCGGCGGCGACGTTTTAGCGTCGCACCGTCGAGCGCCGACTTCTTCGGTGCTGGAGTTCTGACTCCCTTGTCCTTTTTGGTTCGGGAGCTCAGTCTCCACTTTTGTCGTCTCCCTTCGGGGAAGCGGTCCCTTCGGGGACGTGGTTGTGGGCGGGAGTACCCCGCGGCGCGGCGGTCCCCCTGGATGCGTTAACTCGTGTTCAGGGGGATGCCCCCTAATGTGGGCAACGTCGGGCGACCTGTTCCAGCTGTTGCGTGTCGTTGAACATGTCTAGCGGCGTGATGGCTGGGATAGGGGGCTTGCCTTAACCGGCCGGCCTGAGACAAGGAAAAGTCAATAACACCCAACAGACAAGTTGTAAAAATCCTACGGATACCGCCCGACCTCCGTAAGGTTCGCCTAAGTATGTAGGGTTGCGCAAGTACAGGGGGCTCTGCTTGCGTCGACCGTTTTACCCCCATACTCGTGGGAATTAATATGAATATAAATAAAAATAAACCAAACCAAACCGAAATCAAAAACGACGACTCTGGCTATCCAAAACTGACCGATAACGAAACTAAAAATGATAAAACTGGCGATAATATTAATAAAATAAATGACGGTGATACCAAATTGAACCCAACTGGCGATAATAATTGTAAAATTGAAGATTTGTCTGACCTGTTGTCGGACGTGTCCTCGGAGGCAGGGGAAGTGAGTGACGTGGGTGGTGCTGGATTGTTCCGGTCTCCACTATCGGAGCGCCGCCACCGTGAGGCGAGGGTGAGACTCACCCGCCTCTGTCTGGACGAGAGAGCGCCGCCGCGGCTGTCCGTGTCGGACGACAGCAGCGGCTGCATGTCGGTCGATGACCGCTCGCGTTCCTGCTCGCCGAACATCAGCAACCCGAGCAACGCGAGCTTCTGGCGAAAGAGGCCACTTGAAGAAGCCACATCGCCGGAGAAGAGTAAGAAGAAGGGACGTGGGCGCCCGCCGACCACCGGCGAGTACGTCGGGCTCGCTAAGGCGAAGGAAGACCACAGCCGGCAGCTCCAGCGCGAGATGGAGCTGCAGGCTGAAAAGGAACTCTCCGACGAAGTGGCCGCCAAGAGGGACAGGCTTGAGTCCCTCACCAAGAAGAAGGAAGGGCAGCCGGCAACTGGCCCCAAGCGGCGTCGTGGGGTCGACGAGCTACGCGGCGTGGTGGACTCCGCGCTCGATGCCATCTCAACGGTGGCGCGGAAGTCCTCCCGCATGAAATGTCAGAATGTGGCATTAGTGCGGACGGCCATGGCGGACCTCGCCGACTCCTTTAAGGAGCTGGCGGAGCTTCGCGAGGAGAGCGAGGAGCTCAAGATACTGCGCGCCGAGAACGTAGAGCGCAAGCGACAGGAAGATGCGCTCCGTGCCGAGGTCGCCGAGCTCAGGACGATGCTGCAGGCACAGACCCAAGCTGTCGCAGCGCAGTCCATGACCCGCGAAGAAATCGCGTTTTTCATTGATGCCAGGATGGCTGGCATCAATGACCGCCTCCTGCCGGAGCAGCGCACCCGCCCTCCATTGGCGGCAGACGCTCGTAGAGCTAGGTTGAGCACAGAAACCGCTCCCGCTCATGCTCCGAGCGTCCAAGAAGACTTTCCGGCTTTGCGAACACCCAAGCCGGTACAGCTGCTCCCCTCCGCCCCCGCTACAACTCAAGACGCGGGGAAGAAGAAGAGAGGACCCAAGAAGACCCTGGCAGCCAAAGAAACACAGGCCGCCCGCCAACAGACAGCTGCTCCACCCGCTGCTGCCCAGGAAAGACCCGCGTCCCAGCCGGCGAAGAACACGGCCACCGTCGAGCCGACGCCGCCTCCCCAAACACAACAGAGGGAGGCGTGGAACGTCGTGGCGCGCAAGCCAAAAGCGCCACGGCCGGCGAATTCTGCTGCTGCGCCTGCTGCTCCGGCGCAACAGCAACAACAACAACAGAATAAGAAGAAGGGAAAGCGCACTCGCAAATTGCGCGCCCCCAAGACGGCTGCGGTGGTCGTGACCCTGCCGCAGGGTAGTGCTCGGACCTATGCCGAGGTCATGGCCAAGGCCGAGGGCGCCATCCAGCTCTCCGCCTTGGGAATAACTGGCGTCAAATTCCGCACGGCCCGGACTGGGGGCCGTGTGTTGGAAGTCTCCGGGGCCGAAAAATCTAAAAAGGCCGATGACCTCGCGACCAAAATACGCGAGGTCATCGGTGACGTCGCCAAAGTGTCCAGGCCGGAGCAGTGCGCCGAGATGCGCATCTCCGGTCTGGGAGACGCGGTCACTGCCGATCTAGTGGCCGCGTCTGTCGCTAACGTGGGGGGCTGCCGCCCCGATTTAGTCAAGGTGGGCAACATCACCCGCCCACCTGGCCGCCCTGGGACCGTCTGGGTCAAGTGCCCTGTCCCGGCGGCCAAAAAGGTCACCGATGGTGGACGTCTCACCATCGGTTGGTCGACGGCCCGGGCCGCGCTTCTGGACGCGCGGCCGCAGCGTTGCTTCCGCTGCCTCGTACCGGGGCACGTTGGAGTGCAATGCACATGCACAGTGGACCGCAGTGCGCTCTGCTTCCGGTGCGGGCAACCGGGCCACAAGGCGGCAGCCTGTTCGGCGGAGCCCTCGTGCGCAATCTGCGCGTCGGAGGGCGCCGACTCCGGTCATCGTCTGGGCCATAGAAAGTGCCCGGCGATGGCCAAAAAACCGAGAGCGAGTAGAAAGACGGGCGGGGGAAATCCTAAACCCCCCGCCCCGTCTTCGGTAGCACCTCAGCCTGGTGCTGCCCCGGAGGCAATGGACACCGCCACCAATTAAATGGCCAACAGGGTGTCACTACTGCAGGCGAATATTAATCACTGCGCAGCGGCTCAGGATCTTCTTCTCCAGACCGCTGCGCAGTGGCAAATAAGTGTAGCCATAGTCGCTGAGCCGTACCGCGTCCAAGCCCGTGATGACTGGGTGGGCGATCTGGACGGTTCGGTGGCTATCGTCGCTTGGCGGCGCCGTGCTGCCCCCCGTCCCTTTCAGAGGGTGTTAAGGGGCCACGGGTGCGTACTTGCGTCGCTGGGCGACGTTGCAGTGGTCGGCGTGTACTTCTCGCCCAATAGGACGCTCGCCGAGTTCGAGCGTCTTCTCACCGAGGTGGGCGGCCTCGTGGCGGAAGTGCACCCCACCCCTGTGGTGGTTGCCGGAGATTTCAATGCCAAATCCCGGTCGTGGGGATCTCCGGCGACCGATGCCAGAGGTGACACCCTAGAGGAGTGGGCGGTGTCCACCGGATTAGTGTTATTAAACACGGGGACGGTCTTGACGTGCGTCCGGCACACGGGCGGGTCAATTGTCGACCTGTCGTTTGCTAGTCCTGCCCTGGCCCGCCGCACGAGGCGGTGGAGGGTGGAGGAGGGGGTGGAGACGCTGTCGGACCACCGATACATCCGGTTCGACCTAGTCCCATCCCCCACGGACGCCCCGGCCGTCGAGCTGGACCGTCCCCTGCCGGGAGAGGGTCCTCGGTGGAGGCTTAACACCCTGGACCCAGAGCTGGCCACCGAGGCGGCTATAGTGGAGCGGTGGATCGCGGGTCCCAATGGGACCCATGGCGTAAATGTAGGGAGCGGCCTGGACGTGGACGCGAGATGCGAGCGGCTTTCTGGAGCGCTCTCTCGCGTCTGCGACGCGGCGATGATCCGGGCGGGTCCGACCCCTCCGCGCAAGCAGGTGTACTGGTGGAGGCCCCATCTTCAGGGCCTCCGCACCGAGTGCCAAATGTCTCGGCGCCGGTACAC
Organism: Orgyia antiqua; assembly: GCA_916999025.1. Lineage (NCBI taxonomy): Eukaryota > Metazoa > Arthropoda > Insecta > Lepidoptera > Erebidae > Orgyia > Orgyia antiqua. The sequence goes on from OU779861.1 coordinate 219,919, forward strand.
CCGCAGTCGCAGGAGGGCCAATAGAGACCTCGCCCAAGAGGAGATATTGCTCGCCGCGTACCGGGCTGCGAGAAATTCGTTCACCGCTGCCATCAAGGCCGCCAAAGCCGAGAGTTGGCAGGAGTGGCTCGAGAGCGTGGATAGAGATCCATGGGGGCGCCCGTACAAGACGGTAATGCAGAAACTCCGTCCAGCGGCGCCCCCGCTGACGAGAACCCTCGAGCCACTCTTCGTTGAAAGGGTGGTCAGCTCGCTCTTCCCGGCGAGAGAAGAGTGGTCGCCGCCGAGGATGGCGGCGGCGACACGAGATGAGGGACCGGCTGCGGGCGAGGAAGTGCCGCCCGTGTCCGAGGCCGAGTTGGGGGTTGCGGTCCTCAAACTCAAAGAAAGGAACCGCGCCCCGGGCCCGGACGGTGTTCCTGGGCGGGTTCTCGCCCGCGTGACGCCGGTCCTGGAAGAGGAGGTTCTGTCCCTCATGTCGGAGTGCATGGCGTCCGGCAGAGTCCCGCGGCGGTGGAAAACGGGGAAGCTCGTGCTGCTTCAGAAGCACGGGCGACCCCCCGACTCTCCGTCGGCCTACCGTCCGATTGTCCTTCTCGACGAGGCGTGCAAGACCTTTGAAAGGGTCGTCGCAGCGCGCCTCGTCCGACACTTGGAGACGGTGGGCCCGGACCTGAGCGACGTTCAGTTCGGGTTCCGCCGCGCGCGGTCGACGATTGACGCCGTGTCCCGGCTGAGGGACAGAGTCGAAAATATAGTTTCACGGGGGGGGGTGTTGTTGGCAGTGTCTCTTGACATTGCTAACGCTTTCAACACCCTCCCCTGGGCGACAATTAAGGAGGCCCTGAGGTACCACAAAGTTCCGTGGTACCTCAGGAGGGTCCTGGCGGACTACTTTACGGACCGGGCCATCTTCTACCCGGCCCGGGATCGTGTAGTCCGCCGGGACATGTCGTGTGGTGTTCCACAGGGGTCGGTGCTGGGCCCACTTCTGTGGAACATCGGGTTTGATTGGGTCCTGCGCGGTGCCAATCTTCGGGGAGTCGGCGTCATTTGTTACGCCGACGACACCCTGGTGACCGCGCAGGGCCCTTCTTTTCGTGACGCCGGTGTCCTGGCTACTGCAGGCACCGCGCACATAGTAAGACGCATCAGGGCCCTCGGGCTCGAAGTTGCCCTCGAGAAGTCCGAGGCCCTCTTCTTCCACGGGCCTCGGGCGAGGCCCCCCCGAGACTACAGTATCGTAGTGGGAGGGGCCTCCATCGCTGTCGGAAATAAAATAAAATATCTGGGACTGGTTCTGGACAGTCGGTGGAGGTTCGGCGAGCACTTCCGGGCGCTGGCGCCGAAGCTAGTGGCGTGTGCCGGAATGCTCGCCCGGTTGCTCCCGAATAGCGGGGGGGCCGGTTGTGTCGGTCGTCGCCTCTACGACACGGTGGTGCGCTCGAAGGCGCTCTACGGAGCGCCCATTTGGGCGGCCGCGGCTCTCAGCGCCGAGAACTCCACGCTGCTGCGTCGTGCGCAGCGTGTGATGGCGCAGAGGGCCGCACGGGCGTACCACACGGTGTCACTGGAGGCGGCTTGTGTTGTTGCCGGGAGCCTCCCCTGGGACCTCGAAGCTGAGGTCCAGGCGGGGGTTTACCGAAAGAGGGCTCTGATGCGCACTGAGGCGAGAATTGAGCCCGCCCTCGAGGAGGTCGCTCGCTGGAGAGGCGAATTTCGCGACGACCTCTTCGGGAGGTGGGCGGACAAGTTGGCATCTGTGTCGTCGGGCGCGCGGCTACTTTCCGCCGTGCGCCCCGTCTTGCGTCAGTGGGTCGAGGCGCCGCACCGGGTGCCTACATACCATCTAACCCAGCTCCTCACGGGTCACGGCTGCTTCGCCAAGTACCTGTGGGAGCTGGTGGGCATCGAGGCCGCGCCCGGTTGCAAGAGCTGCTCGTCTGGAGCCGTGGACACGGCCGAGCACACGTTGGTCGTGTGCACGGCCTGGGCTGTCCAGCGCGCCAGGCTCACTGGCGCAATCGGCGTTAATTTGTCGCTGCCGGCCGTCATCGCTTCGATGGCCGGCAGCAAAGAGTGTTGGGCCGCCGTCGCCTCGTTTGCATCCGAGGTGATGGCGGCGAAGAGAGAAGCCCTGCGGGAGCGTGAGCGCTCGGGCGCAACATTGCCCCCCCGCAGGGCCGCGGGTAGGGGTCGTCGGCGCACAATTGCCGGCGGCCCTGGCCCGCGTGGCCATACGCGGCAGGCCAGGGGGCCTGTCGCTAGGGTGGCGGACGACCTCTCGCCCCGTGTTCGGGCGAGGGGTGACGGTCCGACGGGGGTGGGCACGCCGCTCACCCCTGTCACAGTGAGCCCCCACCGTTAGGGGGCCACCCCGTGTCGGGTCGCGGTAATACCTGAGTGACTACCGTGGCCCGGCAACGGGTGAGGAGAACACCGTAGGTTTAGTTGGTAGGCTGGGTCGAGATTTCTCCCCGGGAGTCCAACACGACGTCCGAAGGCTGCCCCTGCGGCCGGAGGGTAAGTGCGTAAAAAGCATTCCTACGTTAAAAAAAAAAAAAAAAAAAAAACCTAACCTCGGGCTCGAAGTTGCCCTCGAGAAGTCCGAGGCCCTCTTCTTCCACGGGCCTCGGGCGAGGCCCCCCCGAGACTACAGTATCGTAGTGGGAGGGGCCTCCATCACTGTCGGAAATAAAATAAAATATCTGGGACTGGTTCTGGACAGTCGGTGGAGGTTCGGCGAGCACTTCCGGGCGCTGGCGCCGAAGCTAGTGGCGTGCGCCGGAATGCTCGCCCGGTTGCTCCCGAATAGCGGGGGGGCCGGTTGTGTCGGTCGTCGCCTCTACGACACGGTGGTGCGCTCGAAGGCGCTCTACGGAGCGCCCATTTGGGCGGCCGCGGCTCTCAGCGCCGAGAACTCCACGCTGCTGCGTCGTGCGCAGCGTGTGATGGCGCAGAGGGCCGCACGGGCGTACCACACGGTGTCACTGGAGGCGGCTTGTGTTGTTGCCGGGAGCCTCCCCTGGGACCTCGAAGCTGAGGTCCAGGCGGGGGTTTACCGAAAGAGGGCTCTGATGCGCACTGAGGCGAGAATTGAGCCCGCCCTCGAGGAGGTCGCTCGCTGGAGAGGCGAATTTCGCGACGACCTCTTCGGGAGGTGGGCGGACAAGTTGGCATCTGTGTCGTCGGGCGCGCGGCTACTTTCCGCCGTGCGCCCCGTCTTGCGTCAGTGGGTCGAGGCGCCGCACCGGGTGCCTACATACCATCTAACCCAGCTCCTCACGGGTCACGGCTGCTTCGCCAAGTACCTGTGGGAGCTGGTGGGCATCGAGGCCGCACCCGGTTGCAAGAGCTGCTCGTCTGGAGCCGTGGACACGGCCGAGCACACGTTGGTCGTGTGCACGGCCTGGGCTGTCCAGCGCGCCAGGCTCACTGGCGCAATCGGCGGTAATTTGTCGCTGCCGGCCGTCATCGCTTCGATGGCCGGCAGCAAAGAGTGTTGGGCCGCCGTCGCCTCGTTTGCATCCGAGGTGATGGCGGCGAAGAGAGAAGCCCTGCGGGAGCGTGAGCGCTCGGGCGCAACATTGCCCCCCCGCAGGGCCGCGGGTAGGGGTCGTCGGCGCACAATTGCCGGCGGCCCTGGCCCGCGTGGCCATACGCGGCAGGCCAGGGGGCCTGTCGCTAGGGTGGCGGACGACCTCTCGCCCCGTGTTCGGGCGAGGGGTGACGGTCCGACGGGGGTGGGCACGCCGCTCACCCCTGTCACAGTGAGCCCCCACCGTTAGGGGGCCACCCCGTGTCGGGTCGCGGTAATACCTGAGTGACTACCGTGGCCCGGCAACGGGTGAGGAGAACACCGTAGGTTTAGTTGGTAGGCTGGGTCGAGATTTCTCCCCGGGAGTCCAACACGACGTCCGAAGGCTGCCCCTGCGGCCGGAGGGTAAGTGCGTAAAAAGCATTCCTACGTAAAAAAAAAAAAAAAAAACCTAACCTAACCTAACCTAACCTAACCGGGGCGCTAGGGCAGGAAACCTCCTCGTGTGGCCCGCCGCTTCCCGTTTCCGGAAGCCGTGGGTCCGGTGCGTCCTGGACGGCCTCCAACAACAAAACTCGGCCCTAAAGTGCCGAGAACGTTTTTGGGGGTTGACTGATATCCTGCCAAGCTGACCCCCATGTCGGGGGGTCGTGGTATGGCCGGCCTGCAAGGCCGGCGGCTGTGTGCGCTTCTTGTGCACGGCGTTGGTACACCGATCCAATTGGTGCGGGAGTTCTGGCTCCCTCGTCTTCCCCCTTCGGGGGTCTGGTTCGGGAGCTCAGGCTCCAACTTCAGTCGTCTCCTTTCGAGGAAGCGGTCCCTTCGTGGACGTGGTTGTGGGCGCAAGTACTGCGCGGCGCGGCGGTCCCTCTGGATGCGTTAACTCGTGTCCAGGGGGATGCCCCCCTGTTGGGGGCAACGTCGGGCGACCTGTTCCAGCTGTTGCGTGTCGTTGATCACGTCTAGCGGCGTGATGGCTGGGACAGGGGGCTTGCCTTAACCGGCCGGCCCGAGACAAGGAAAAGTCAATAACACCCAACAGAAAAGTTGTAAAAATCCTGCGGAAACTGTCCGACCTCCGCAAGGTTCGCCTGGGTATATAGGATTGTGCAAGTACAGGGGGCTCTGCTTGCATCGACCACCCTTTCCCCCATACTCGTGGGATTTACTATGGAAAACCTAAAACTTAAAATAAAAACCAAAACGGATAAAACAATTGACGACTCTGGCAATACTAAAAAACGGACTGATAAAATTCAAAATGATGACACTGGCTCTGAAAAATGGAATGACGATGCTACCAAAAATGATGACCTGATCGATGATCTGGCAATGACCGACTCCTCGTCGGCCATTGATGATGAAGAACTGGCCCGGGCTTCGGCCCGCAAACACCGGGAAGCGAGGGTAAGGCTTACTCGCCTGTACCTCGGAGAGAGATCGTCGCTGCGGCTGTCGGAGTCAGACAGCGGTAGCGTCATGTCTGTGGAGGATCGCTCGCGGTCTTGCTCGCCAAACAACCCGAGCAAGGCGAGCTTTTGGAGAAAAAGGCCGCTGGAGGAAGCAACCTCTCCAGAGAAGGCCAATAAGAAGGGACGCGGGCGCCCGCCAACGACCGGAGAGTATGTCGGTCTGGCGAAGGCAAAAGCGGAACACAACCTGCAGCTCCAGCGCGAAATGGAGCTGCAGGCTGAGAGAGAGCTGGCCGAGGAAGTGGCCGCCAAGAGGGACAAACTGGAGTCCCTCACCAGGAGGAAGGAGCAGCCAGCAACCGGCCCCAGGAAACGTCGCGGGGTCGACGAATTGCGCGGAGTCGTTGACTCTGCGCTGGAGGTAATCTCCTCCGTGGCACGTAAATCCTCGCGGATGAAGTGCCAAAACGTGGCGTCGGTGAGGATCGCCATGTCTGACCTTGCCGACTCCTTCAAGGAGCTGGCTGAGATCCGCGAGGAAAGCGAGAGCGAGGAGCTGAAGCTCTTGCGCGCCGAGAATGCGGTGCACAAGAAGATGACGGAGAGGCTCACCGCTGAAATGGCAGAGCTCCGATCCCGGCTGGACGCACAGCACCAAGCTGCCACCAGCCAGGGAATGACCCGGGAGGAGATCGCCTTCCTCATAGATGCCAGAATGGCTGGTATCAGTGACCGGCTCCTCCCGGAGCAGCGTACCCGCCCTCCTCTGGCGGCGGACGCTCGTCGAGCGAGGGTGAGCGCAGATAGCGCTCCCGCATCCGCTCCGAGCGTCGAGGATTTCCCGGCTCTCCCGACACCAAAGCCGGCGCAGTCGCTCCCCCCCACCCCCGCAACGCAAGCCGCGGGGAAGAAGAAGAGGGGAAAGAAGACGTTGGCGGCACAGGAATCGCAGGCCGCCCGCAAACAAACGGCGGCCACTCCTCCTGCTGCTCCGGCAAGACCCGCGTCCCAGTCGGCGTCCAACTCCGCGGTCCAGCCACCACCGCCGCCCCCGCCTCCCCAACAACAACAACGGGAGGCGTGGAATGTTGTCGCTCGCAAAGCTAAGGCGCCCAAACCTGTTGCGCCGGCAGCTCCAGCACAGCCAGCGCAACAACAACAACAAAAGAAGGCGAAGAAGGGTAAGCGCACTCGCAAATTGCGCGCCCGAAGACCGCTGCGGTGGTGGTCACCCTGCAACCGGACACCACACAGTCCTATGCAGAGGTCATGGCCAGGGCCGAGGGTGCCATCCAGCTCTCGGCCTTGGGGATCGCAGGCGTCAAGTTCCGTACGGCCCGAACTGGGGGCCGTATAATGGAAGTGTCAGGCGTCGACAAGGCGAAAAAAGCCGATGAGCTCGCGGCCAAAATGCGCGAGGTCATCGGCGACGTCGCTCGCGTGGCCAGACCGGAGCAGTGCGCAGAAATGCGCATCTCCGGTCTGGGGGACGCGGTCACTGGTGAGGCAGTGGCCGCGGCCGTCGTTAATGTGGGGGGCTGCCGCCCCGATCAAGTCAAGGTGGGCAACATTGTCCGCCCACCTGGCCGCCCTGGGACCGTGTGGGTGAAGTGCCCAGTCCCGGCGGCCAAGAAAGTGACCGATGGTGGACGACTCACCATCGGTTGGTCTACGGCCCGGGCCGCGCTCCTCGACGCGCGGCCGCAGCGGTGTTTCCGCTGCCTCGTACCGGGCCACGTTGGCGTGCAGTGCACCTGCGAAATCGACCGCAGTGCACTGTGCTTCCGGTGCGGGCAGCCGGGCCATAAGGCGGCAGCCTGTACGGCGGCAGAGCCCTCCTGCGCGATTTGCGCGTCGGAGGGCGTCGACTCTGGTCACCGTCTGGGCCACAAAAAGTGTCCAGCGGTGGCCAAGAAGCCCACGCGAGCGGCGAAAAAGACGGGCGGGGGAAAGCCTAACCCCCCCGCCGCGTCTTCGGCAGCACCTCAGCCTGGTGCTGCCCCGGAGGCCATGGACACCGCCGCCAATTAAATGGCCAATAGGGTGTCACTACTGCAGGCGAATGTTAATCACTGCGCAGCGGCCCAGGATCTTCTTCTCCAGACCGCTGCGCAGTGGCAAATAAATGTAGCCATAGTCGCCGAACCGTACCGCGTCCTAGCCCGTGACGACTGGGTGGGCGATCAGGACGGTTCGGTGGCTATCGTCGCTTGGCGATGCCGTGCTGCCCCCCGACCCTTTCAGAGGGTGCTGAGGGGCCACGGGTGCGTGCTCGCGTCGCTGGGCGACGTTGCAGTAGTCGGCGTGTACTTCTCGCCCAATAGGACGCTCGCTGATTTCGAGCGTCTTCTCGCCGAGGTCGGCGACCTCGTGGCGGAAGTACACCCCACCCCTGTGGTGGTCGCCGGAGACTTTAATGCCAAATCCCGGTCGTGGGGATCTCCGGCGACCGACGCCAGGGGTGACACCCTTGAGGAGTGGGCGGTGTCCACTGGCTTGGTGTTATTGAACTCGGGGACGGTCCTGACGTGCGTCCGGCATACGGGCGGGTCAATTGTCGACCTGTCCTTTGCAAGTCCCGCCCTGGCCCGCCGCACGAGGCGGTGGAGGGTGGAGGAGGGGGTGGAGACGTTGTCGGACCATCGCTACATACGGTTCGACCTAGTCCCATCCCCCGCGGACGCCCCAGCCGTCGAGCTGGACCGTCCCCTGCCGGGAGAGGGTCCTCGGTGGAGGCTGAACACCTTGGACCCAGAGCTGGCCACCGAGGCGGCCATAGTGGAGCGGTGGATCGCGGGTCCCAACGGGACCCATGTCGATAATGTAGGGAGCGGCCTGGACGTGGACGCGAGATGCGAGCGGCTTTCTGGAGCGCTCTCTCGCGTCTGCGACGCGGCGATGATCCGGGCGGGTCCGACCCCTCCGCGCAAGCAGGTGTACTGGTGGAGGCCCCATCTTCAGGGCCTCCGCACCGAGTGCCAAATGTCTCGGCGCCGGTACGCCCGCAGTCGCAGGAGGGCCAATAGAGACCCCGCCCAAGAGGAGATATTGCTCGCCGCGTACCGGGCCGCGAGAAACACATTCACCGCTGCCATAAAGGCCGCCAAAGCCGAGAGTTGGCAGGAGTGGCTCGAGAGCGTGGATCGCGATCCATGGGGGCGCCCGTACAAGACGGTGACGCAGAAACTCCGTCCAGCGGCGCCCCCGCTGACAAGAACCCTCGAGCCACTCTTCGTCGAAAGGGTGGTCAGCTCGCTCTTCCCGGCGAGAGGGGAGTGGTCGCCGCCGAGGATGGCGGCGGCGACACAAGTTGAGGGACCGGCTGCGGGCGAGGAAGTGCCGCCCGTGTCCGAGGCCGAGTTGGGGGTTGCGGTCCTCAAACTGAAGGAGAGGAACCGCGCCCCGGGCCCGGACGGCGTCCCTGGGCGGGTCCTCGCCCATGTGATGCCGGTCCTGGAGGAGGAGATTTTGTCCCTCATGTCGGAGTGCATGGCGTCCGGCAGAGTCCCGCGGCGGTGGAAGTCCGGGAAGCTCGTGCTGCTCCAAAAGCACGGGCGACCCCCCGACTCTCCGTCGGCCTACCGTCCGATTGTCCTTCTCGACGAGGCGTGCAAGACCTTCGAAAGGGTCGTCGCAGCACGCCTCGTCCGACACTTGGAGACGGTGGGCCCGGACCTGAGCGATTTCCAGTTCGGGTTCCGCCGCGCGCGGTCGACGATTGACGCCGTGTCCCGACTGAGGGACCGAGTCGAAGAAGCGGTTTCACAGGGGGGGGTGTTGTTGGCAGTGTCTCTTGACATTGCTAACGCTTTCAACACCCTCCCCTGGGCGACAATTTTGGAGGCCCTGAGGTACCACAAAGTTCCGTGGTACCTCAGGAGGGTCCTGGCGGACTACTTTACGGACCGGGCCGTCTTCTACCCGGCCCGGGATCGTGTAGTCCGCCGGGACATGTCGTGTGGTGTTCCACAGGGGTCGGTGCTGGGCCCACTCCTGTGGAACATCGGGTTTGACTGGGTCCTGCGCGGTGCCAATCTTCGGGGAGTCGGCGTCATTTGTTACGCCGACGATACCCTGGTGACCGCGCGGGGCCCTACGTTCCGTGACGCCGGTGTCCTGGCAACTGCAGGCACCGCGCACGTCGTAAGCCGCATCAGGGCCCTCGGGCTCGAAGTGGCCCTCGAGAAGTCCGAGGCCCTCTTCTTTCACGGGCCTCGGGCAAGGCCCCCCCGCGACTATGGTATCGTGGTGGGAGGGGCCTCCATCGCTGTCGGAGAAAAGATGAAATATCTGGGACTGGTCCTGGACAGTCGGTGGAGGTTCGGCGAGCACTTCCGGGCGCTGGCGCCGAAGTTGGTGGCGTGCGCCGGAATGCTCGCCCGGTTGCTCCCGAATAGCGGGGGGGCCGGTAGTGTCGGTCGCCGCCTCTATGACGCGGTGGTGCGCTCGAAGGCGCTCTACGGAGCGCCCATATGGGCGGCTGCGGCTCTCAGCGCCGAGAACTCCACGCTGCTGCGACGCGCGCAGCGTGTGATGGCGCAGAGAGCCGCTCGGGCGTACCACACGGTGTCGCTGGAGGCGGCATGCGTAATCGCAGGGAGCCTCCCCTGGGACCTCGAGGCCGGGGTCCTGGCGGGGGTTTACCGACAGAGGGCCCTGATGCGCAGTGAGGCGAGAATAGAGCCCGCCCCCGATGAGGTCGCTCGCTGGAGAGGCGAATTTCGCGACGTCCTCTTCGGGAGGTGGGCCGAGAGGTTGTCAGTGGTGACGTCGGGCGCGCGGCTTCTTTCTGCCGTGCGCCCCGTATTGCGTCAGTGGGTCGAGGCGCCGCACCGGGTGCCAACCTATCACTTGACCCAGCTCCTCACAGGTCACGGCTGCTTCGCTAAGTACCTGTGGGAGCTGGTAGGAGTCGAGTCCGCACCCGGCTGCAAGAGCTGTGCGTCCGGAGCCGTGGACACGGCCGAGCACACGTTGGTCGTGTGCGCGGCCTGGTCTGTCCAGCGCGCCAGACTCACTGGCGTAATTGGCGGAAATTTGTCGCTGCCGGCCGTCATCGCTTCGATGGCCGGCAGCAAAGAGTGCTGGGCCGCCGTCACCTCCTTCGCATCCGAGGTGATGGCGGCAAAACGAGAAGCCCTGCGTGAGCGAGAACGCTCGGGGGAAACTCTTCCCCCCCGCAGGGCCGCGGGTAGGGGTCGTCGGCGCGCAATAGTCGGCGGCCCCGGTCCGCGAGATGGCCACGCGCGGCAGGTCGGGGGACCTGTCGCGCCCAATGTGGCGGACGACCCCTCGCCTCGTGTTCGGGCGAGGGGTGACAGTCCGACGGGGGGGGCACGTCGCTCACCCCCCGTCACAGTGAGCCCCCACCGCTAGGGGGCCCCCCGTGTCGGGTCGTGGTAATACCTGAGTAACCACCACGGCCCGGCAACGGGCGAGGAGGACACCGTAGGTTTAGTTGGTAGGCTGGGTCGAGAGAAATTTTACTCCCCGGGAGTCCAACACGACGTCCGACGGCTGCCCCCGCAGCCGGAGGGTAAGTGCGTAAAAAGCATTCCTACGTAAAAAAAAAAAAAAAAAACCTAACCTAACCTAACCTAACCTAACCTAACCTAACCTAACCTAACCTAACCTAACCTGGGGCGCCAGGGCAGGAAACCTCCCCGTGTGGCCCGCCGCTTCCCGTTTCCGGAAGCCGTGGGTCCGGTGCGTCCTGGACGGCCTCCAACAACAAAACTCGGCCCTAAAGTGCCGAGAACGTTTTTGGGGGTTGACTGATGTCCTGCCGAGCTGACCCCTATGTCTGTGGGGGGTCGTCGTATGGCTGGCCTGCTAGGCCGGCGGCGGCGTTTTAGCGCCGCACCGTCGAGCGCCGACTTCATCGGTGCTGGAGTTCTGACTCCCTTGTCTTCCCCTTTTTGGGGGTTTGGTTCGGGAGCTCAGACTCCAACTTCTGTCGTCTCCCTTCGGGGAAGCGGTCCCTTCGGGGACGTGGTTGTGGGCGGGAGTACCCCGCGGCGCGGCGGTCCCCCTGGATGCGTTAACTCGTGTTCAGGGGGATGCCCCCTAGTGTGGGCAACGTCGGGCGACCTGTTCCAGCTGTTGCGTGTCGTTGAACATGTCTAGCGGCGTGATGGCTGGGACAGGGGGCTTGCCTTAACCGGCCGGCCTGAGACAAGGAAAAGTCAATAACACCCAACAGATAAGTTGTAAAAATCCTACGGAAACTGCCCGACCTCCGTAAGGTTCGCCTAAGTATGTAGGGTTGCGCAAGTACAGGGGGCTCTGCTTGCGTCGACCGTTTTACCCCCACACTCGTGGGAATAAATATGAATATGAATAAAAATCAAAACAAACCAACCGAAACCAAAAACGACGACTCTGGCAATCCAAAACTGACTGACGATGATTCTCTAAATGACAAAAATGGCGATAATGTTAAAATAATTGACGATTGTTCTAATAAAACGAATAAAACTGGCGAAAAAATTAATACAAATAGTGTTAATCTTAAAACAACTGGCGATAATTTAAGTGACGATCTGTCCGATTTGTTGTCGGACGTATCCTCGGACGCAGGGGAAGTGGGTGACGCGGATAATGCTGTGTCACTCCGGACTCCGCTATCGGAGCGTCGTCACCGTGAGGCGAGGGTGAGACTCACTCGCCTGTGTCTGGGCGAGGGCGAGATAGCGCCGCTGCGGCTATCCGTGTCGGACGACAGCAGCAGCTGCATGTCCATTGACGACCGCTCGCGTTCCTGCTCGCCAAGATCTAACCCGAGCAACGCGAGCTTCTGGCGAAAAAAGAGGCCGCTCGAAGAAGAAGCAACATCGCCGGATAAAAAGAACACCAAGAAGGGACGTGGGCGCCCGCCGACCACCGGCGAGTACGTCGGGCTTGCTAAGGCCAAAGAGGACCACAACCGGCAGCTCCAGCGCGAGATGGAGCTGCAGGCCGAAAAAGAACTCGCCGATTTAGTGGCCGCCAAGCGAGACAAGCTTGAGGCCCTAACGAGAAAGAAGAGGGCAGAACCGTCAGTAGGCCCCAAAAAACATCGCGGGGTCGATGAATTGCGCGGAGTGGTGGACTCCGCGCTAGACGTGATTTCGGCGGTGGCACGCAAATCCAGCCGTATGAAGTGCCAGAACGTGGCGTCGGTGAGAGTCGCCTTGTCGGACATCGCCGACTCGTTCAAAGAGCTGGCGGTGCTCCGCGAGGAAAGCGAGGAGCTGAGGCTTGTGCGCGCCGAGCTGGCGGAGCGTAGAAGAAACGAGGAAACGCTCCGCGCTGAACTAGCGGAGCTCAGAAGAATGCTGCAGACCCAACCCCAGCCAGCCTCCTCCTCGCAGATGATGACAAGAGAGGAAATAGCATTCTTCATTGATTCCAGAATGGCCGGAATCAATGACCGTCTCCTCCCGGAGCAGCGCTCCCGCCCTCCACTGGCAGCAGACGCTCGTCGAGCAAGGTTGAGCGCCGAAACTGCTCCCGCAAGCGCTCCGAGCGTCCGAGAAGATTACCCGGCTCTTCCAACACCCAAGCCGGTGCAGCCGCTCCCCTCCGCCCCCGCTACAACTCAAGCCGCGGGGAAGAAGTCGAGGAAGAGTAAGAAGAGCCTGGCGGCCCAAGAATCGCAGGCCGCCCGCCAACAGTCAGCTGCTCCACCCGCTGCTGTTCAGGAGAGACCCGCGTCCCAGCCGGCGAAGAAGGCCACCGCCGTCCAGCCGGTGAAGAACACCACCACCGCAGAACCGACGCCGCCTCCCCAAACACAACAGAAGGAGGCGTGGAACGTCGTGGCGCGCAAGCCAAGAGCGCCACGGCCGGCGAATTCTGCTGCTGCGCCTGCTGCTCCAGCGCAACAGCAACAACAACAAAATAAAAAGAAGAACGGGAAGCGCGCTCGCAAACTGCGCGCCCCCAAGACGGCTGCGGTGGTCGTGACCCTGCCGCAGGGTAGTGCTCGGACCTATGCCGAGGTCATGGCCAAGGCCGAGGGCGCCATCCAGCTCTCCGCCTTGGGAATAACTGGCGTTAAATTCCGCACGGCCCGGACTGGGGGCCGTGTGTTGGAAGTCTCCGGGGCCGAAAAAACTAAAAAGGCCGATGACCTCGCGACCAAAATACGCGAGGTCATCGGTGACGTCGCCAAAGTGTCCAGGCCGGAGCAGTGCGCCGAGATGCGCATCTCCGGTCTGGGAGACGCGGTCACTGCCGATCTAGTGGCCGCGTCTGTCGCTAACGTGGGGGGCTGCCGCCCCGATTTAGTCAAGGTGGGCAACATCACCCGCCCACCTGGCCGCCCTGGGACCGTCTGGGTCAAGTGCCCTGTCCCGGCGGCCAAAAAGGTCACCGATGGTGGACGTCTCACCATCGGTTGGTCGACGGCCCGGGCCGCGCTTCTGGACGCGCGGCCGCAGCGTTGCTTCCGCTGCCTCGCACCGGGGCACGTTGGAGTGCAGTGCACGTGCGCAGTGGACCGCAGTGCGCTCTGCTTCCGGTGCGGGCAACCGGGCCACAAGGCGGCAGCCTGTTCGGCGGAGCCCTCGTGCGCAATCTGCGCGTCGGAGGGCGTTGACTCCGGCCATCGTCTGGGCCATAAAAAGTGCCCAGCGATGGCCAAGAAGCCGAAAGCGACGAGAAAGACGGGTGGGGGAAATCCTAAACCCTCCGCCCCGTCTTCGGTAGCACCTCAGCCTGGTGCTGCCCCGGAGGCTATGGACACCGCCGCCAATTAAATGGCCAACAGGGTGTCAATACTGCAGGCGAATATTAATCACTGCGCAGCGGCTCAGGATCTTCTTCTCCAGACCGCTGCGCAGTGGCAAGTAAGTGTAGCCATAGTCGCTGAGCCGTACCGCGTCCAAGCCCGTGATGACTGGGTGGGCGATCTGGACGGTTCGGTGGCTATCGTCGCTTGGCGGCGCCGTGCTGCCCCCCGTCCCTTTCAGAGGGTGTTAAGGGGCCACGGGTGCGTTCTCGCGTCGCTGGGCGACGTTGCAGTAGTCGGGGTGTACTTCTCGCCCAACAGGACGCTCGCCGAGTTCGAGCGTCTTCTCACTGAGGTGGGCGGCCTCGTGGCGGAAGTGCACCCCACCCCTGTGGTGGTCGCCGGAGATTTCAATGCCAAATCCCGGTCGTGGGGATCTCCGGCGACCGATGCCAGGGGTGACACCCTAGAGGAGTGGGCGGTGTCCTCCGGATTGGTGCTGTTGAACACGGGGACGGTCTTGACGTGCGTCCGGCACACGGGCGGGTCAATTGTCGACCTGTCGTTTGCTAGTCCCGCCCTGGCCCGCCGCACGAGGCGGTGGAGGGTGGAGGAGGGGGTGGAGACGCTGTCGGACCACCGATACATCCGGTTCGACCTAGTCCCATCCCCCACGGACGCCCCGGCCGTCGAGCTGGACCGTCCCCTGCCGGGAGAGGGTCCTCGGTGGAGACTTAACACCCTGGACCCAGAGCTGGCCACCGAGGCGGCTATAGTGGAGCGGTGGATCGCGGGTCCCAATGGGACCCATGGCGTAAATATAGGGAGCGGCCTGGACGTGGACGCGAGATGCGAGCGGCTTTCTGGAGCGCTCTCTCGCGTCTGCGACGCGGCGATGATCCGGGCGGGTCCGACCCCTCCGCGCAAGCAGGTGTACTGGTGGAGGCCCCATCTTCAGGGCCTCCGCGCCGAGTGCCAAATGTCTCGGCGCCGGTACACCCGCAGTCGCAGGAGGGCCAATAGAGACCTCGCCCAAGAGGAGGTATTGCTCGCCGCGTACCGGGCTGCGAGAAATTCGTTCACCGCTGCCATCAAGGCCGCCAAAGCCGAGAGTTGGCAGGAGTGGCTCGAGAGCGTGGATCGAGATCCATGGGGGCGCCCGTACAAGACGGTAATGCAGAAACTCCGTCCAGCGGCGCCCCCGCTGACGAGAGCCCTCGAGCCACTCTTCGTTGAAAGGGTGGTCAGCTCGCTCTTCCCGGCGAGAGAAGAGTGGTCGCCGCCGAGGATGGCGGCGGCGACACAAGATGAGGGACCGGCTGCGGGCGAGGAAGTGCCGCCCGTGTCCGAGGCCGAGTTGGGGGTTGCGGTCCTCAAACTCAAAGAGAGGAACCGCGCCCCGGGCCCGGACGGTGTTCCTGGGCGGGTTCTCGCCCGCGTGACGCCGGTCCTGGAAGAGGAGATTTTGTCCCTCATGTCGGAGTGCATGGCGTCCGGCAGAGTCCCGCGGCGGTGGAAGTCTGGGAAGCTCGTGCTGCTCCAAAAGCACGGGCGACCCCCCGACTCTCCGTCGGCCTACCGTCCGATTGTCCTTCTTGACGAGGCGTGCAAGACCTTCGAAAGGGTCGTCGCAGCACGCCTCGTCCGACACTTGGAGGCGGTGGGCCCGGATCTGAGCGATTTCCAGTTTGGGTTCCGCCGCGCGCGGTCGACGATTGACGCCGTGTCCCGACTGAGGGACCGAGTAGAGGAAGCGGTTTCACAGGGGGGGGTGTTGTTGGCAGTGTCTCTTGACATTGCTAACGCTTTCAACACCCTCCCCTGGGCGACAATTTTGGAGGCCCTGAGGTACCACAAAGTTCCGTGGTACCTCAGGAGGGTCCTGGCGGACTACTTTACGGACCGGGCCATCTTCTACCCGGCCCGGGATCGTGTAGTCCGCCGGGACATGTCGTGTGGTGTTCCACAGGGGTCGGTGCTGGGCCCACTCCTGTGGAACATAGGGTTCGACTGGGTCCTGCGCGGTGCCAATCTTCGGGGAGTCGGCGTCATTTGTTACGCCGACGATACCCTGGTCACCGCGCGGGGCCCTACCTTTCGAGATGCCGGTGTCCTGGCTACTGCAGGCACCGCGCACATAGTAAGACGCATCAGGGCCCTCGGGCTTGAAGTTGCCCTCGAGAAGTCCGAGGCCCTCTTCTTCCACGGGCCTCGGGCGAGGCCCCCCCGAGACTACAGTATCGTAGTGGGAGGGGCCTCCATCACTGTCGGAAATAAAATAAAGTATCTGGGACTGGTTCTGGACAGTCGGTGGAGGTTCGGCGAGCATTTCCGGGCGCTGGCGCCGAAGCTAGTGGCGTGCGCCGGAATGCTCGCCCGGTTGCTCCCGAATAGCGGGGGGGCCGGTTGTGTCGGTCGCCGCCTCTACGACACGGTGGTGCGCTCGAAGGCGCTCTACGGAGCGCCCATTTGGGCGGCCGCGGCTCTCAGCGCCGAGAACTCCACGCTGCTGCGTCGCGCGCAGCGTGTGATGGCGCAGAGGGCCGCTCGGGCGTACCACACGGTGTCACTGGAGGCGGCCTGTGTCGTTGCCGGGAGCCTCCCCTGGGACCTCGAAGCTGAGGTCCTGGCGGGGGTTTACCGAAAGAGGGCTCTGATGCGCATCGAGGCGAGAAATGAGCCCGCCCCCGAGGAGGTCGCTCGCTGGAGAGGCGAATTTCGCGACGTCCTCTTCGGGAGGTGGGCGGATAGGTTGACCTCTGTGTCGTCGGGCGCGCGGCTACTTTCCGCCGTGCGCCCCGTCTTGCGTCAGTGGGTCGAGGCGCCGCACCGGGTGCCTACATACCATCTAACCCAGCTCCTCACGGGTCACGGCTGCTTCGCCAAGTACCTGTGGGAGCTGGTGGGCATCGAGGCCGCACCCGGTTGCAAGAGCTGCCCGTCTGGAGCCGTGGACACGGCCGAGCACACGTTGGTCGTGTGCACGGCCTGGGCTGTCCAGCGCGCCAGGCTCACTGGCGCAATCGGCGTTAATTTGTCGCTGCCGGCCGTCATCGCTTCGATGGCCGGCAGCAAAGAGTGTTGGGCCGCCGTCGCCTCGTTTGCATCCGAGGTGATGGCGGCGAAGAGAGAAGCCCTGCGGGAGCGTGAGCGCTCGGGCGCAACACTGCCCCCCCGCAGGGCCGCGGGTAGGGGTCGTCGGCGCACAATTGCCGGCGGCCCCGGCCCGCGTGGCCATACGCGGCAGGCCAGGGGGCCTGTCGCTAGGGTGGCGGACGACCTCTCGCCCCGTGTTCGGGCGAGGGGTGACGGTCCGACGGGGGTGGGCACGCCGCTCACCCCTGTCACAGTGAGCCCCCACCGTTAGGGGGCCACCCCGTGTCGGGTCGCGGTAATACCTGAGTAACTACCGTGGCCCGGCAACGGGTGAGGAGAACACCGTAGGTTTAGTTGGTAGGCTGGGTCGAGATTTCTCCCCGGGAGTCCAACACGACGTCCGAAGGCTGCCCCTGCGGCCGGAGGGTAAGTGCGTAAAAAGCATTCCTACGTTAAAAAAAAAAAAAACCTAACCTAACCTAACCTAACCTAACCTAACCTAACCTGGGGCGCTAGGGCAGGAAACCTCCTCGTGTGGCTCGCCGCTTCCCGTTTCCGGAAGCCGTGGGTCCGGTGCGTCCTGGACGGCCTCCAACAACTCTCGGCCCTAAAGTGCCGAGTAGGTTTTTGGGGGTTGACTGATATCCTGCCGAGCTGACCCCCATGTCGGGGGGTCGTGGTATGGCCGGCCTGCAAGGCCGGCGGCTGTGCGCGGTTCGTGCACGGCGTGTGCCGCGCGGTCGCCCTGCTCCCGGTACTATTCTGGCGATCAGAACTGACCGGTGAGCGGGGTTGCCGCCTACGCGGCATTTGGGCACCGTGACCGGTGCGGGAGTTCTGTCTCCCTAGTCTTCCCCCTTCGGGGGTTTGGTTTGGGAGCACAGGCTCCACTTTTTGTTGTCTCCCTTCGGGGAAGCGGTCCCTTCGGGGACGTGGTTTGTGGGCGGAAGTACTCCGCGGCGCGGCGGTCCCTCTGGATGCGTTAACTCGTGTTCAGGGGGATGCCCCCCTATTGGGGGCAACGCCGGGCGACCTGTTCCAGCTGTTGCGTGTCGTTGATCACGTCTAGCGGCGTGATGGCTGGGACAGGGGGCTTGCCTTAACCGGCCGGCCCGAGACAAGGAAAAGTCAATAACACCCAACAGATAAGTTGTAAAAATCCTGCGGAAACTGCCCGACCTCCGCAAGGTTCGCCTAGGTATATAGGGTTGTGCAAGTACAGGGGGCTCTGCTTGCATGGACCGTCTTTCCCCCATACTCGTGGGATCTAAAATGGAATCTTTAAAAATCAAAATAAAACAAAAAACCGAAAAACCAAAAACTAACGATGACAATGGCTTTGAAAAACGGACAAACCGAGAAACAAAAAACAAAAATGACGACCTGGCAATCAATCTGGTGACCGATGCATCCGCTGTGGATGCTAGTGACAGTGGAGAGAGTGGCGACGAAGCGTTCCGGGAACAGGCCCGCCGCCACCGGGAGGCGAAGGACAGGCTCACTCGCCTTTGCCTCGGTGTTGAGGAGAAAAAGAAGACGTCGCTGCGGCTGTCGGAGTCCGACAGCAGCAGCTGTATGTCGGTGGGAGATCGCTCGCGGTCTTGCTCCCCGAGCGCTCCCGGCCCCAGTGACCCCAGCTACTGGAGGAAGAAGAGGCCACTGGAGGAGGCCTCTTCTCCAGAAAAAAAGAAGGGTCGCGAGCGCCCGCCGACCGTCGGGGAGCGAACGGAGCTGCGGGCGAAGAGAGAGCTGGCGGCCGAGAAAAGGGTTGGCCCCAGGCAGCTCAGAGGAGTTGACGAGTTGCGCGGCGTGGTGGACGCCGCGCTCGACGTCATCTCGTCGGTGGCGAGGAAGGCCTCCCGCATGAAGTGCCAAGACGTGGCATCAGTGCGGGGGGCCATGTCTGACCTCGTCGACTCCTTTAAGGAGCTGGCGGAGCAGCGCGAGGAGGGCCGGGAGCTGAAGCTCTTGCGCGCGGAGCTGGCGGAGCGTAGGAGGCAGGAGGAGCTGCTCCGCGCTGAACATGCGGAGCAGAACCGCCAAACGGAGGCGCTCCGCGCCGAACTGGCGGAGCTCCGGGTCCGGCTGGAGGTGCAGAGCCGGACTGCCGCCTCCGCCTCCGCCAACGTCGGGATGACCCGCGAGGAGGTGGCTTTTTTCATTGATGCCAGGATGGCTGGCATCAGTGACCGCCTCCTCCCGGAGCAGCGCGTCCGCCCTTCCCTGGCGGCGGACGCTCGTCGAGCGCGGGTGAGCGTTGAAACCGCTCCCGCACGCGCTCCGAGCGCCCGTCTTGATGTGGACTTCCCGGCCCTCCCGACTCCGAGGCCGGTGCAGTCGCTCCCCTCCGCCCCCGCTACGACTCAAGCCGCGGGTAAGAAGAGGGGGGCGAAAAAGAGCATGGCGGCCCGGGAAGCACAGGCCGCCAGGAACGTCGCTCCGCCAGCTCCGTCCCAACCCGCGGTGACCACCACCGCCCAGCCGACGCCGCCTCCCCAAACCCAACAGGGGGAGGCTTGGAACGTCGTGGCGCGAAAACCGAAGGCGCCACGACCGGCGAAGCCTGCTGCTGCGCCTGCTGCGTCGGCGCAGCAGCAGAAGAAGAAGAAGGGGCGGCGCACCCGCAAGTTGCGCGCCCCGAAAACGGCTGCGGTGGTGGTCACACTGCCGCCGGACACCTCGCGGACCTACGCGGAGGTCATGGCCAGGGCCGAGAGCGCCATCCAGCTCTCCGCCTTGGGCATAAACGGAGTTAAATTCCGCACGGCCCGGACAGGGGGCCGTGTGATGGAGGTGTCCGGCGTGGATAGGAGCAAAAAAGCCGATGAGCTCGCGGACAAAATCCGCGAGGTCATCGGCGACGTCGCTCGTGTGGCCAGACCGGAGCAGTGCGCTGAAATGCGCATCTCCGGTCTGGGGGACGCGGCCACTAGTGAGGCAGTGGCCGCGGCCGTCGTGAATGCGGGGGGCTGCCGCCCCGACCTCGTCAAGGTGGGCAACATCGTCCGCCCACCTGGCCGCCCTGGGACCGTTTGGGTGAAGTGCCCTGTCCCGGCGGCCAAGACAATAACCGACAGTGGACGCCTCACTGTCGGTTGGTCGACGGCCCGGGCCGCGCTCCTTGACGCGCGGCCGCAGCGGTGCTACCGCTGCCTTGTCCCGGGGCATGTGGGGGTGCAGTGCACGTGCGAGACGGACCGCAGTGCGCTGTGCTTCCGATGCGGGCAGCCGGGCCATAAGGCGGCAGCCTGTACGGCGGCGGAGCCCTCCTGCGCGATCTGCGCGTCGGAGGGCGCCGACTCTGGTCACCGTCTGGGCCACAAAAAGTGTCCAGCGGTGGCCAAGAAGAAGCCCACACGAGCGGCGAAAAAGACGGGCGGGGGCAAACCTAACCCCCCCGCCGCGTCTTCGGCAGCACCTCAGCCTGGTGCTGCCCCGGAGGCCATGGACACCGCCGCCAATTAAATGGCCAATAGGGTGTCACTACTGCAGGCGAATGTTAATCACTGCGCAGCGGCCCAGGATCTTCTTCTCCAGACCGCTGCGCAGTGGCAAATAAACGTAGCCATAGTCGCCGAACCGTACCGCGTCCTAGCCCGTGATGACTGGGTGGGCGATCGCGACGGTTCGGTGGCTATCGTCGCCTGGCGACGCCGTGCTGCCCCCCGACCCTTCCAGAGGGTGCTGAGGGGCCACGGGTGCGTGCTCGCGTCGCTGGGCGACGTTGCAGTAGTCGGCGTGTACTTCTCGCCCAATAGGACTCTCGCCGAGTTCGAGCGTTTCCTTGTCGAGCTCGGCGACCTAATGGCGGAAGTGCACCCCACCCCTGTGGTGGTCGCCGGAGACTTTAACGCCAAATCCCGGTTGTGGGGATCTCCGGCGACTGACGCTAGGGGTGACACCCTTGAAGAATGGGCGGTGTCCCATGGCCTCGTTCTTTTAAATACGGGGACGGTCCTGACGTGCGTCCGGCACACGGGCGGGTCCATAGTGGACCTGTCGTTTGCGAGCCCCGCCCTCGCCCGCCGTACGAGGCGGTGGAGGGTGGAGGAGGGGGTGGAGACTTTGTCGGACCATCGTTACATACGGTTCGACCTGGTCCCATCCCCCGCGGACGCCCCAGCCGTCGAGTTCGACCGTCCCCTGCCGGGAGAGGGTCCTCGGTGGAGGCTGAACACCTTGGACCCAGAGCTGGCCACCGAGGCGGCCATAGTGGAGCGGTGGATGGCGGGTCCCAATGGGACCCGCGTCGCGAATGTGGAGAGCGGCCTGGACGTGGACGCGAGATGTGAGCGGCTCTCTGGAGCGCTCTCTCGCGTCTGCGACGCGGCGATGATCCGGGCGGGTCCGACCCCTCCGCGCAAGCAGGTGTACTGGTGGAGGCCCCATCTTCAGGGCCTCCGCGCCGAGTGCCAAATGGCTCGGCGCCGGTACACCCGCAGTCGCAGGAGGGCCAACAGAGACCTCGCCCAAGAGGAGGTACTGCTCGCCGCGTACCGGGCCGCGAGAAACGCGTTCACCGCTGCCATCAAGGCCGCCAAAGCCGAGGCTTGGCAGGAGTGGCTCGAGGAGGTGGAGAGAGATCCGTGGGGGCGCCCGTATAAGACGGTGATGGAGAAACTCCGTCCAGCGGCGCCCCCCCTGACGAGAACCCTCGAGCCACTCTTCGTGGAGCAGGTGGTCAGCTCGCTCTTCCCGGCGAGAGGAGAGTGGTCGCCGCCGAGGATGGCGGCGGCGCCACGAATCGAGGGACCGGCTGCGGGCGAGGAAGTGCCGCCCGTGTCCGAGGCCGAGTTAGGGGTTGCGGTCCTCAAACTCAGAGAGAGGAACCGCGCCCCGGGCCCGGACGGCGTCCCTGGGCGGGTCCTCGCCCACGTGATGCCGGTCCTCGAAGGTGAGGTTTTGTCCCTCATGTCGGAGTGCATGGCGTCCGGCAGAGTCCCGCGGCGGTGGAAGTCCGGGAAGCTCGTGCTGCTTCAGAAGCACGGGCGACCCCCCGACTGTCCTTCGGCCTACCGTCCGATCGTCCTTCTTGACGAGGCGTGCAAGACCTTCGAAAGGGTCGTCGCAGCACGCCTCGTCCGACATCTGGAGACGGTGGGCCCGGATCTGAGTGATCTACAGTTCGGGTTCCGCCGCGCGCGGTCGACGATCGACGCCGTGTCCCGACTGAGGGACCGAGTGGAAAGTGCCGTTTCGCAGGGGGGGGTGTTGTTGGCAGTGTCTCTCGACATTGCTAACGCTTTCAACACCCTCCCCTGGGCGACAATTGAGGAGGCCCTGAGGTACCACAAAGTTCCGTGGTACCTCAGGAGGGTCCTGGCGGACTACTTTACGGACCGGGCCATTTTCTACCCGGCCCGGGATCGTGTAGTCCGCCGGGACATGTCGTGCGGTGTTCCACAGGGGTCGGTGCTGGGCCCACTCCTGTGGAACATTGGATTTGACTGGGTCCTGCGCGGTACCAATCTTCGGGGAGTCGGCGTCATATGTTACGCCGACGATACCCTGGTCACCGCGCGGGGCCCCAATTTCCGCGATGCCGGTGTCCTCGCCACGGCGGGCACCGCGCAAGTGGTGAGCCGCATCAGGGCCCTCGGGCTAGAAGTGGCCCTCGAGAAGTCCGAGGCCCTATTCTTCCATGGGCCTCGGGCAAGGCCCCCCCGTGACTACAGCATTGTAGTGGGAGGGGCCTCCATCGCCGTCGGCTCCAGGTTGAAATACTTGGGGCTGACGCTGGACAGTCGGTGGAGGTTCGGCGAGCATTTCCGGGCGCTGGCGCCGAAGCTGGTGGCGTGCGCCGGAATGCTCGCCCGGTTGCTCCCGAATTGCGGGGGGGCCGGTAGTGTCGGCCGCCGCCTCTACGACACGGTGGTGCGCTCGAAGGCGCTCTACGGAGCGCCCATCTGGGCGGCTGCGGCTCTCAGCGCCGAGAACTCCACGCTGCTGCGTCGCGCGCAGCGTGTGATGGCGCAGAGGGCCGCACGAGCGTACCACACCGTGTCGCTGGAGGCGGCATGTGTGATTTCCGGGAGCCTCCCCTGGGACCTCGAGGCTGGGGTCCTGGCGGGGGTTCACCGAAGGAGGGCCCTGATGCGGCAAGACGGAGTAGAGCCCGCCCCCGACGAGGTCGCTCGCTGGAGGGGCGAATTCCGCGACGACCTCTTCGGGAGGTGGGCACTCAAATTAGAGGAGAGTAGGGTGAGCGCACGGCTTCTCACGGCCGTGCGCCCGGTATTGCGTCAGTGGGTCGAGGCGCCGCACAGGGTGCCGACCTACCATTTGACCCAGCTCCTCACAGGTCACGGCTGCTTTGCCAAGTACCTGTGGGAGCTGGTGGGAGTAGAGTCGGCGCCCGACTGCAAGAGCTGTGCGTCCGGAGCCGTGGACACGGCCGAGCATACGCTGGCCGTGTGCACGGCCTGGTCCGCTCAGCGCGTCAGGCTCACTGACGCAATAGGCGTGAATTTGTCGCTGCCGGCCGTCATCGCCTCGATGGCCGGCAGCAGAGAGTGTTGGGCCGCCGTCGCCTCGTTTGCGTCCGAGGTGATGGCGGCCAAGAGAGAGGCCCTGCGGGAGCGCGAACGCGCGGGCCTAACATTGCCCCCCCGCAGGGCCGCGGGTAGGGGTCGTCGGCGCGCAATAGCCGGCGGCCCCGGCCCGCGAGGAGGCCACGCGCGACGGGTCAGGGGACCTGTCGCGCCCAATGTGGCGGACGACCCCTCGCCTAGTGTTCGGGCGAGGGGTGACCGTCCGACGGGGGGGCACGTTGCCCACCCCGTCGCAGTGAGCCCCCATCGCTAGGGGGCCCCCCGTGTCGGGTCGTGGTCATACCTGAGTGACTACCACGGCCCGGCAACGGGCGAGGAGGACACCGTAGGTTTAGTTGGTAGGCTGGGTCGAGAGAAATTTTACTCCCCGGGAGTCCAACACGACGTCCTTCGGCTGCCCCTGCAGTCGGGGGGTAAGTGCGTAAAAAGCATTCCTACGAAAAAAAAAAAAAAAAAAAAAAAAAAAAAAAAAAAAAAAAAAAAAAAAAAAACCTAACCTAACCTAACCTAACCTAACCTAACCTAACCTAACCTAACCTAACCTAACCTAACCTAACCTAACCTCGCCGCGCGAGGCGGTGGAGGGTGGAGGAGGGGGTGGAGACGCTGTCGGACCACAGGTACATCCGGTTCGACCTAGTCCCATCCCCCACGGACGCCCCAGCCGTCGAGCTGGACCGTCCCCTGCCGGGAGAGGGTCCTCGGTGGAGGCTTAACACCCTGGACCCAGAGCTGGCCACCGAGGCGGCCATAGTGGAGCGGTGGATCGCGGGTCCCAATGGGACCCATGGCGTAAATATAGGGAGCGGCCTGGACGTGGACGCGAGATGCGAGCGGCTTTCTGGAGCGCTCTCTCGCGTCTGCGACGCGGCGATGATCCGGGCGGGTCCGACCCCTCCGCGCAAGAAGGTGTACTGGTGGAGGCCCCATCTTCAGGGCCTCCGCACCGAGTGCCAAATGTCTCGGCGCCGGTACACCCGCAGTCGCAGGAGGGCCAATAGAGACCTCGCCCAAGAGGAGGTATTGCTCGCCGCGTACCGGGCTGCGAGAAATTCGTTCACCGCTGCCATCAAGGCCGCCAAAGCCGAGAGTTGGCAGGAGTGGCTCGAGAGCGTGGATCGAGATCCATGGGGGCGCCCGTACAAGACGGTAATGAAGAAACTCCGTCCAGCGGCGCCCCCGCTGACGAGAACCCTCGAGCCACTCTTCGTTGAAAGGGTGGTCAGCTCGCTCTTCCCGGCGAGAGAAGAGTGGTCGCCGCCGAGGATGGCGGCGGCGACACAAGATGAGGGACCGGCTGCAGGCGAGGAAGTGCCGCCCGTGTCCGAGGCCGAGTTGGGGGTTGCGGTCCTCAAACTCAAAGAGAGGAACCGCGCCCCGGGCCCGGACGGTGTTCCTGGGCGGGTCCTCGCCCGCGTGACGCCGGTCCTGGAAGAGGAGATTTTGTCCCTCATGTCGGAGTGCATGGCGTCCGGCAGAGTCCCGCGGCGGTGGAAGTCCGGGAAGCTCGTGCTGCTCCAAAAGCACGGGCGACCCCCCGACTCTCCGTCGGCCTACCGTCCGATTGTCCTTCTTGACGAGGCGTGCAAGACCTTCGAAAGGGTCGTCGCAGCGCGCCTCGTCCGACACTTGGAGACGGTGGGCCCGGACCTGAGCGATCGTCAGTTCGGGTTCCGCCGCGCGCGGTCGACGATTGACGCCGTGTCCCGACTGAGGGACCGAGTCGAGGAAGCGGTTTCACAGGGGGGGGTGTTGTTGGCAGTGTCTCTTGACATTGCTAACGCTTTCAACACCCTCCCCTGGGCGACAATTTTGGAGGCCCTGAGGTACCACAAAGTTCCGTGGTACCTCAGGAGGGTCCTGGCGGACTACTTTACGGACCGGGCCATCTTCTACCCGGCCCGGGATCGTGTAGTCCGCCGGGACATGTCGTGTGGTGTTCCACAGGGGTCGGTGCTGGGCCCACTCCTGTGGAACATCGGGTTTGACTGGGTCCTGCGTGGTGCCAATCTTCGGGGAGTCGGCGTCATTTGTTACGCCGACGATACCCTGGTGACCGCGCGGGGCCCTACCTTCCGTGACGCCGGTGTCCTGGCAACTGCAGGCACCGCGCACGTCGTAAGCCGCATCAGAGCCCTCGGGCTCGAAGTGGCCCTCGAGAAGTCCGAGGCCCTCTTCTTCCAGGGGCCTCGGGCAAGGCCCCCCCGCGACTACAGTATCGTGGTGGGAGGGGCCTCCATCGCTGTCGGAAATACAATGAAGTATCTGGGACTGGTTTTGGACAGTCGGTGGAGGTTCGGCGAGCACTTCCGGGCGCTGGCGCCGAAGTTAGTGGCGTGCGCCGGAATGCTCGCCCGGTTGCTCCCGAATAGCGGGGGGGCCGGTAGTGTCGGTCGCCGCCTCTACGACACGGTGGTGCGCTCGAAGGCGCTCTACGGAGCGCCCATTTGGGCGGCCGCGGCTCTCAGCGCCGAGAACTCCACGCTGCTGCGTCGCGCGCAGCGTGTGATGGCGCAGAGGGCCGCACGGGCGTACCACACGGTGTCACTGGAGGCGGCTTGTGTCGTTGCCGGGAGCCTCCCCTGGGATCTCGAAGCTGAGGTCCTGGCGGGGGTTTACCGAAGGAGGGCTCTGATGCGCATCGAGGCGAGAAATGAGCCCGCCCCCGAGGAGGTCGCTCGCTGGAGAGGCGAATTTCGCGACGTCCTCTTCGGGAGGTGGGCGGATAGGTTGACCTCTGTGTCGTCGGGCGCGCGGCTACTTTCCGCCGTGCGCCCCGTCTTGCGTCAGTGGGTCGAGGCGCCGCACCGGGTGCCTACATACCATCTAACCCAGCTCCTCACGGGTCACGGCTGCTTCGCCAAGTACCTGTGGGAGCTGGTGGGCATCGAGGCCGCACCCGGTTGCAAGAGCTGTCCGTCTGGAGCCGTGGACACGGCCGAGCACACGTTGGTCGTGTGCACGGCCTGGGCTGTCCAGCGCGCCAGGCTCACTGGCGCAATCGGCGTCAATTTGTCGCTGCCGGCCGTCATCGCTTCGATGGCCGGCAGCAAAGAGTGTTGGGCCGCCGTCGCCTCGTTTGCATCCGAGGTGATGGCGGCGAAGAGAGAAGCCCTGCGGGAGCGAGAACGCTCAGGGGAAACTCTTCCCCCCCGCAGGGCCGCTGGTAGGGGTCGTCGGCGCGCAATAGCCGGCGGCCCCGGCCCGCATGGCCATACGCGGCAGGTCAGGGGACCTGTCGCTAGGGTGGCGGACGACCCCTCGCCCCGTGTTCGGGCTAGGGGTGACGGTCCTACGGGGGCGGGCACGTTGCCCACCCCCGTCTCAGAGAGCCCCCTCCGATAGGGGGCCACTCTGTGTCGGGTCACGGTAATACCTGAGTGACTACCGTGGCCCGGCAACGGGCGAAGAGAACACCGTAGGTTTAGTTGGTAGGCTGGGTCGAGACGATTTTCTCCCCGGGAGTCCAACACGACGTCCGACGGCTGCCCCTGCAGCCGGAGGGTAAGTGCGTAAAAAGCATTCCTACGTTAAAAAAAAAAAAAAAAAAAACCTAACCTAACCTAACCTAACCTGGGGCGCTAGGGCAGGAAACCTCCTCGTGTGGCCCGCCGCTTCCCGTTTCCGGAAGCCGTGGGTCCGGTGCGTCCTGGACGGCCTCCAACAACAAAACTCGGCCCTAAAGTGCCGAGAACGTTTTTGGGGGTTGACTGATATCCTGCCAAGCTGACCCCCATGTCGGGGGGTCGTGGTATGGCCGGCCTGCAAGGCCGGCGGCTGTGTGCGCTTCTTGTGCACGGCGTTGGTGCACCGATTCTATTGGTGCGGGAGTTCTGGCTCCCTCGTCTTCCCCCTTCGGGGGTCTGGTTCGGGAGCTCAGGCTCCAACTTCAGTCGTCTCCTTTCGAGGAAGCGGTCCCTTCGTGGACGTGGTTGTGGGCGCAAGTACTGCGCGGCGCGGCGGTCCCTCTGGATGCGTTAACTCGTGTTCAGGGGGATGCCCCCCTGTTGGGGGCAACGTCGGGCGACCTGTTCCAGCTGTTGCGTGTCGTTGATCACGTCTAGCGGCGTGATGGCTGGGACAGGGGGCTTGCCTTAACCGGCCGGCCCGAGACAAGGAAAAGTCAATAACACCCAACAGAAAAGTTGTAAAAATCCTGCGGAAACTGTCCGACCTCCGCAAGGTTCGCCTGGGTATATAGGATTGTGCAAGTACAGGGGGCTCTGCTTGCATCGACCACCCTTTCCCCCATTCTCGTGGGATTTAATATGGAAAATCTAAAACTAAAAATAAAAACAAACCAATCGGATAAACCAACCAACGACGACTCTGGCAAAACTACTAAACGGACTGAGAAAACTCAAAACGACGAAACTGGCTTAAATAAATGGAACGACGATTCTGCTAAAAATGATGACCTGATTGATGATCTGGCAATGACCGACTCCTCGTCGGCCATTGATGATGAAGAACTGGCCCGGGCTTCGGCCCGCAAACACCGGGAAGCGAGGGTAAGGCTTACTCGCCTGTACCTCGGAGAGAGATCGTCGCTGCGGCTGTCGGAGTCAGACAGCGGTAGCGTTATGTCTGTGGAGGATCGCTCGCGGTCTTGCTCGCCAAACAACCCGAGCAAGGCGAGCTTTTGGAGAAAAAGGCCGCTGGAGGAAGCAACCTCTCCAGAGAAGGCCAATAAGAAGGGACGCGGGCGCCCGCCAACGACCGGAGAGTATGTCGGTCTGGCGAAGGCAAAAGCGGAACACAACCTGCAGCTCCAGCGCGAAATGGAGCTGCAGGCTGAGAGAGAGCTGGCCGAGGAAGTGGCCGCCAAGAGGGACAAGCTGGAGTCCCTCACCAGGAGGAAGGAGCAGCCAGCAACCGGCCCCAGGAAACGTCGCGGGGTCGACGAATTGCGCGGAGTCGTTGACTCTGCGCTGGAGGTAATCTCCTCCGTGGCACGTAAATCCTCGCGGATGAAGTGCCAAAACGTGGCGTCGGTGAGGATTGCCATGTCTGACCTTGCCGACTCCTTCAAGGAGCTGGCTGAGATCCGCGAGGAAAGCGAGAGCGAGGAGCTGAAGCTCTTGCGCGCCGAGAATGCGGTGCACAAGAAGATGACGGAGAGGCTCACCGCCGAAATGGCAGAGCTCCGATCCCGGCTGGACGCACAGAACCAAGCTGCCACCAGCCAGGGAATGACCCGGGAGGAGATCGCCTTCCTCATAGATGCCAGAATGGCTGGCATCAGTGACCGGCTCCTCCCGGAGCAGCGTACCCGCCCTCCTCTGGCGGCGGACGCTCGTCGAGCGAGGGTGAGCGCAGATAGCGCTCCCGCATCCGCTCCGAGCGTCGAGGATTTCCCGGCTCTCCCGATACCAAAGCCGGCGCAGTCGCTCCCCCCCGCCCCCGCAACACAAGCCGCGGGGAAGAAGAAGAGGGGAAAGAAGACGTTGGCAGCACAGGAATCGCAGGCTGCCCGCAAACAAACGGCGGCCGCTCCTCCTGCTGCTCCGGCAAGACCCGCGTCCCAGTCGGCGTCCAACCCCGCGGTCCAGCCACCACCGCCGCCCCCGCCTCCCCAACAACAACAACGGGAGGCGTGGAATGTTGTCGCTCGCAGAGCTAAGGCGCCCAAACCTGCCGCGCCGGCAGCTCCAGCACAGCCAGCGCAACAACAACAACAAAAGAAGGCGAAGAAGGGTAAGCGCACTCGCAAATTGCGCGCCCCGAAGACCGCTGCGGTGGTGGTCACCCTGCAACCGGACACCAAACAGTCCTATGCAGAGGTCATGGCCAGGGCCGAGGGCGCCATCCAGCTCTCGGCCTTGGGGATCGCAGGCGTCAAGTTCCGTACGGCCCGAACTGGGGGCCGTATAATGGAAGTGTCAGGCGTCGACAAGGCGAAAAAAGCCGATGAGCTCGCGGCCAAAATGCGCGAGGTCATCGGCGACGTAGCTCGCGTGGCCAGACCGGAGCAGTGCGCAGAAATGCGCATCTCCGGCCTGGGGGACGCGGTCACTGGTGAGGCAGTGGCCGCGGCCGTCGTTAATGTGGGAGGCTGCCGCCCCGATCAAGTCAAGGTGGGCAACATTGTCCGCCCACCTGGCCGCCCTGGGACCGTGTGGGTGAAGTGCCCAGTCCCGGCGGCCAAGAAAGTGACCGATGGTGGACGACTCACCATCGGTTGGTCTACGGCCCGGGCCGCGCTCCTCGACGCGCGGCCGCAGCGGTGTTTCCGCTGCCTCGTACCGGGCCACGTTGGCGTGCAGTGCACCTGCGAAATCGACCGCAGTGCACTGTGCTTCCGGTGCGGGCAGCCGGGCCATAAGGCGGCAGCCTGTACGGCGGCAGAGCCCTCCTGCGCGATTTGCGCGTCGGAGGGCGTCGACTCTGGTCACCGTCTGGGCCACAAAAAGTGTCCAGCGGTGGCCAAGAAGCCCACGCGAGCGGCGAAAAAGACGGGCGGGGGAAAGCCTAACCCCCCCGCCGCGTCTTCGGCAGCACCTCAGCCTGGTGCTGCCCCGGAGGCCATGGACACCGCCGCCAATTAAATGGCCAATAGGGTGTCACTACTGCAGGCGAATGTTAATCACTGCGCAGCGGCCCAGG
The DNA here is from genome assembly GCA_916999025.1 of Orgyia antiqua. Classification (NCBI taxonomy): domain Eukaryota; kingdom Metazoa; phylum Arthropoda; class Insecta; order Lepidoptera; family Erebidae; genus Orgyia; species Orgyia antiqua. The sequence continues at coordinate 249,835 of OU779861.1, forward strand.
ATCTTCTTCTCCAGACCGCTGCGCGGTGGCAAATAAATGTAGCCATAGTCGCCGAACCGTACCGCGTCCTAGCCCGTGACGACTGGGTGGGCGATCAGGACGGTTCGGTGGCTATCGTCGCTTGGCGACGCCGTGCTGCCCCCCGACCCTTTCAGAGGGTGCTGAGGGGCCACGGGTGCGTGCTCGCGTCGCTGGGCGACGTTGCAGTAGTCGGCGTGTACTTCTCGCCCAATAGGACGCTCGCTGATTTCGAGCGTCTTCTCGCCGAGGTCGGCGACCTCGTGGCGGAAGTACACCCCACCCCTGTGGTGGTCGCCGGAGACTTTAATGCCAAATCCCGGTCGTGGGGATCTCCGGCGACCGACGCCAGGGGTGACACCCTTGAGGAGTGGGCGGTGTCCACTGGCTTGGTGTTGTTGAACTCGGGGACGGTCCTGACGTGCGTCCGGCATACGGGCGGGTCAATTGTCGACCTGTCCTTTGCAAGTCCCGCCCTGGCCCGCCGCACGAGGCGGTGGAGGGTGGAGGAGGGGGTGGAGACGTTGTCGGACCATCGCTACATACGGTTCGACCTAGTCCCATCCCCCGCGGACGCCCCAGCCGTCGAGCTGGACCGTCCCCTGCCGGGAGAGGGTCCTCGGTGGAGGCTGAACACCTTGGACCCAGAGCTGGCCACCGAGGCGGCCATAGTGGAGCGGTGGATCGCGGGTCCCAACGGGACCCATGTCGATAATGTAGGGAGCGGCCTGGACGTGGACGCGAGATGCGAGCGGCTTTCTGGAGCGCTCTCTCGCGTCTGCGACGCGGCGATGATCCGGGCGGGTCCGACCCCTCCGCGCAAGCAGGTGTACTGGTGGAGGCCCCATCTTCAGGGCCTCCGCACCGAGTGCCAAATGTCTCGGCGCCGGTACACCCGCAGTCGCAGGAGGGCCAATAGAGACCTCGCCCAAGAGGAGATATTGCTCGCCGCGTACCGGGCCGCGAGAAATTCATTCACCGCTGCCATAAAGGCCGCCAAAGCCGAGAGTTGGCAGGAGTGGCTCGAGAGCGTGGATCGCGATCCATGGGGGCGCCCGTACAAGACGGTGACGCAGAAACTCCGTCCAGCGGCGCCCCCGCTGACGAGAACCCTCGAGCCACTCTTCGTCGAAAGGGTGGTCAGCTCGCTCTTCCCGGCGAGAGAGGAGTGGTCGCCGCCGAGGATGGCGGCGGCGACACAAGATGAGGGACCGGCTGCGGGCGAGGAAGTGCCGCCCGTGTCCGAGGCCGAGTTGGGGGTTGCGGTCCTCAAACTGAAAGAGAGGAACCGCGCCCCGGGCCCGGACGGCGTCCCTGGGCGGGTCCTCGCCCACGTGGTGCCGGTCCTGGAGGAGGAAATTTTGTCCCTCATGTCGGAGTGCATGGCGTCCGGCAGAGTCCCGCGGCGGTGGAAGTCCGGGAAGCTCGTGCTGCTCCAAAAGCACGGGCGACCCCCCGACTCTCCGTCGGCCTACCGTCCGATTGTCCTTCTCGACGAGGCGTGCAAGACCTTTGAAAGGGTCGTCGCAGCGCGCCTCGTCCGACACTTGGAGACGGTGGGCCCGGACCTGAGCGACGTTCAGTTCGGGTTCCGCCGCGCGCGGTCGACGATTGACGCCGTGTCCCGACTGAGGGACCGAGTCGAGGAAGCGGTTTCGCAGGGGGGGGTGTTGTTGGCAGTGTCTCTTGACATTGCTAACGCTTTCAACACCCTCCCCTGGGCGACAATTTTGGAGGCCCTGAGGTACCACAAAGTTCCGTGGTACCTCAGGAGGGTCCTGGCGGACTACTTTACGGACCGGGCCGTCTTCTACCCGGTCCGGGATCGTGTAGTCCGCCGGGACATGTCGTGTGGTGTTCCACAGGGGTCGGTGCTGGGCCCACTCCTGTGGAACATCGGGTTCGACTGGGTCCTGCGCGGTGCCAATCTTCGGGGAGTCGGCGTCATTTGTTACGCCGACGATACCCTGGTGACCGCGCGGGGCCCTACCTTCCGTGACGCCGGTGTCCTGGCAACTGCAGGTACCGCGCACGTCGTAAGCCGCATCAGGGCCCTCGGGCTCGAAGTGGCCCTCGAGAAGTCCGAGGCCCTCTTCTTTCACGGGCCTCGGGCAAGGCCCCCCCGCGACTATAGTATCGTGGTGGGAGGGGCCTCCATCGCTGTCGGAGAAAAGATGAAATATCTGGGACTGGTCCTGGACAGTCGGTGGAGGTTCGGCGAGCACTTCCGGGCGCTGGCGCCGAAGTTGGTGGCGTGCGCCGGAATGCTCGCCCGGTTGCTCCCGAATAGCGGGGGGGCCGGTAGTGTCGGTCGCCGCCTCTATGACGCGGTGGTGCGCTCGAAGGCGCTCTACGGAGCGCCCATATGGGCGGCTGCGGCTCTCAGCGCCGATAACTCCACGCTGCTGCGGCGCGCGCAGCGTGTGATGGCGCAGAGAGCCGCTCGGGCGTACCATACCGTGTCGCTGGAGGCGGCATGCGTAATCGCAGGGAGCCTCCCCTGGGACCTCGAGGCTGGGGTCCTGGCGGGGGTTTACCGACGGAGGGCCCTGATGCGCAGTGAGGCGAGAATAGAGCCCGCCCCCGATGAGGTCGCTCGCTGGAGAGGCGAATTTCGCGACGTCCTCTTCGGGAGGTGGGCCGAGAGGTTGTCAGTGGTGACGTCGGGCGCGCGGCTTCTTTCTGCCGTGCGCCCCGTATTGCGTCAGTGGGTCGAGGCGCCGCACCGGGTGCCAACATACCATCTTACCCAGCTCCTCACAGGTCACGGCTGCTTCGCCAAGTACCTGTGGGAGCTGGTGGGCGTCGAGGCCGCACCCGGTTGCAAGAGCTGTTCGTCCGGAGCCGTGGACACGGCCGAGCACACGTTGGTCGTGTGCACGGCCTGGGTTGTCCAGCGCGCCAGACTCACTGGCGTAATTGGCGGAAATTTGTCGCTGCCGGCCGTCATCGCTTCGATGGCCGGCAGCAAAGAGTGCTGGGCCGCCGTCACCTCCTTCGCATCCGAGGTGATGGCGGCAAAACGAGAAGCCCTGCGTGAGCGAGAACGCTCGGGGGAAACTCTTCCCCCCCGCAGGGCCGCGGGTAGGGGTCGTCGGCGCGCAATAGTCGGCGGCCCCGGCCCGCGAGATGGCCACGCGCGGCAGGTCGGGGGACCTGTCGCGCCCAATGTGGCGGACGACCCCTCGCCTCGTGTTCGGGCGAGGGGTGACAGTCCGACGGGGGGGGGCACGTCGCCCACCCCCCGTCACAGTGAGCCCCCACCGCTAGGGGGCCCCCCGTGTCGGGTCGTGGTAATACCTGAGTAACCACCACGGCCCGGCAACGGGCGAGGAGGACACCGTAGGTTTAGTTGGTAGGCTGGGTCGAGAGAAATTTTACTCCCCGGGAGTCCAACACGACGTCCGACGGCTGCCCCCGCAGCCGGAGGGTAAGTGCGTAAAAAGCATTCCTACGTAAAAAAAAAAAAAAAAAAACCTAACCTAACCTAACCTAACCTAACCTAACCTAACCTAACCTAACCTAACCTAACCTAACCTAACCTAACCTAACCTAACCTAACCTGACCTCTGTGTCGTCGGGCGCGCGGCTACTTTCCGCCGTGCGCCCCGTCTTGCGTCAGTGGGTCGAGGCGCCGCACCGGGTGCCTACATACCATCTAACCCAGCTCCTCACGGGTCACGGCTGCTTCGCCAAGTACCTGTGGGAGCTGGTGGGCATCGAGGCCGCACCCGGTTGCAAGAGCTGCCCGTCTGGAGCCGTGGACACGGCCGAGCACACGTTGGTCGTGTGCACGGCCTGGGCTGTCCAGCGCGCCAGGCTCACTGGCGCAATCGGCGTCAATTTGTCGCTGCCGGCCGTCATCGCTTCGATGGCCGGCAGCAAAGAGTGTTGGGCCGCCGTCGCCTCGTTTGCATCCGAGGTGATGGCGGCGAAGAGAGAAGCCCTGCGGGAGCGAGAACGCTCAGGGGAAACTCTTCCCCCCCGCAGGGCCGCTGGTAGGGGTCGTCGGCGCGCAATAGCCGGCGGCCCCGGCCCGCATGGCCATACGCGGCAGGTCAGGGGACCTGTCGCTAGGGTGGCGGACGACCCCTCGCCCCGTGTTCGGGCTAGGGGTGACGGTCCTACGGGGGCGGGCACGTTGCCCACCCCCGTCTCAGAGAGCCCCCTCCGATAGGGGGCCACTCTGTGTCGGGTCACGGTAATACCTGAGTGACTACCGTGGCCCGGCAACGGGCGAAGAGAACACCGTAGGTTTAGTTGGTAGGCTGGGTCGAGACGATTTTCTCCCCGGGAGTCCAACACGACGTCCGACGGCTGCCCCTGCAGCCGGAGGGTAAGTGCGTAAAAAGCATTCCTACGTTAAAAAAAAAAAAAAAAAAAAACCTAACCTAACCTAACCTAACCTAACCTAACCTAACCTAACCTAACCTAACCTAACCTAACCTGTGTTCGGGCGAGGGGTGACGGTCCGACGGGGGTGGGCACGCCGCTCACCCCTGTCACAGTGAGCCCCCACCGTTAGGGGGCCACCCCGTGTCGGGTCGCGGTAATACCTGAGTGACTACCGTGGCCCGGCAACGGGTGAGGAGAACACCGTAGGTTTAGTTGGTAGGCTGGGTCGAGATTTCTCCCCGGGAGTCCAACACGACGTCCGAAGGCTGCCCCTGCAGCCGGAGGGTAAGTGCGTAAAAAGCATTCCTACGTAAAAAAAAAAAACCTAACCTAACCTAACCTAACCTAACCTAACCTAACCTAACCTAACCTAACCTAACCTAACCTGGTTAGGCGCCAGACCCGAACGCCACGAATTTGCGACGCTCCGCGCTCGAAAAATCGTAAAAATACCAAAGTTACAAGTTTTGTGCAAGTGTTATACATCAAACTGTGCGGGCGAGCGAGGCGGTCATAACGAGCCAAAAAACGCGAAAATCGGACCAAAATATCGAGTACAGGGACCGAAAAACCGAATTTTTCACATAAAAGTGCGTAAAAATACGAAAATTACAACTTTTGTGCAAGTGTCGTATATCAAACTGTGCGGGCGAGTGAGGCGGTCATAACGAGCCAAAGAACACGAAAATCGGACAAAAGTTGTGAGTACAGTGACCAAAAAACTGAAAATTTTCCATAAAAGTGCGTGCGCTGCCCAAAAGAGATCTGTGACACTACCTTTTGACACTGCTATTCTGTGCGGAACATCGCCGCGGACCTCTCGACAAAATTCTGGAATTTTCGGACTTAAATTCAGTGAGTTATAGATGTTTATGTTTTTTCGTAAAAAAAATAAACACGAAACGGACGATTTTCTGGACCTGGTTGTGGACACCCTGTAAAGACCACTCCAGCACGACTCATATAACACCTCGTACGTCACCGGGACACATCTAGTTCCCGAGATATCACCCTAAGAAAAACACCAAACTTCCGGACCCCCTAGCAGAGAAACAACATCAAGAACAACTTAATTTTATTTCACCAAAAGGTCAGTGAACTCTCCAATTACATATTGCAAAAGATCCAGAATTTTTGTATCAAAGCCCGAAGGTTTATGAGCTGATTTACCGGGAGACACCTATTTCGCCGAATATTTTTGTAGCACGCACACCGCCTCAACGACTGCAGAAACAGTTACCGCCTATAGATAACTTGGCAATTTACTTTCCAAGGAACACCCTGTGAAAGTTTCATAGAGATCGGTACAGTACTTTTTGAGTTATTGTGTTCACAAATTCATAGAAAGTTCACCATAATTTTCTATGCAAAACGACGCCAACGCCAACTGGTACCGAGCAGACGAACTAAAATAAACGACCGCAGCGCCGCCACACGTCGATGATAGGACAACAAACAACGACTTTCACATAGGATTTTCTCGGCAGACAGGACATTATATACACTTGACTTTAAACAAAACTTATCTTTGACTACAGAACTATTTTTAAAAACATCTAACTTTGACTCTTAAATAGAACAGGACACGGAATTATTAATTAAAAATTAAATCTAAAATCTTCCATCCCACTCACGCTCTCGCTCGCACAGTGGGTGTGGTTTACTTGTAACAGCGCCAAGCGGCGAGCGGACGAACTAGAATATTTAAAATTCATCGAACGCAGCGCCTCTAGCGTCTTGAGGAGGACAACAGGCCACAACTTTACCCAGCTTTTTCTTGGCGGATTCGACTGTACACGGACGGGACTTTTAAGAAAACGCTTTCTCGGACACAGCACCAGACTTACGACAGCAAACCCGAACACCACAATCAACCAGGACCGCTGGAACAACAACCGGAAACCAGACCTCCATCTTGCATCGCTTGCTTGCTATCCCGCTCGCACAGTGGGCGTACCGGCTACAGCAGCGCCAAGCGTCGAGCAGAGGAAGCTTCGCAACACTGAGACTCCAAGCGGCGAGAGGAGGTAAACCAGCCAATATTTTACCTAAGTTTATTTCAAATACCTAACTATTATCGGTGCTTGACTTTATAGAAAAGGAATCTACGCGTTACGACCTTATTTTTAAAACACCTGCTATATCGCAATACTGAGGATAAGTAGCAAAACTTTGTGGTTGAAAAACTCCATTTCTTCTATCTTTGTCACCCATTAATTGCTGACTCGCTCACTCATATTAAAGGCGGAGCTACCATCACCGGGTTCTTAGCACACTCAGGAACTCTCGAAGTTTCTGCAAGTGACCGTTAGCTGTCGCGCGCTACCCCCAATTTCATTACAATCCAGAACTAATTATATGTACCCTATAAATAAACGAGTGAATACGCCTGTAGTTGGAAACGGAGTTTTTTGAATATACTGCTGCTTCACTATAACTGTACATCTTTTCTGCCTGATTATTTAAATTTAAGTTGACTAGATTTTTACCTGACTATTTTATTTTATTAAACCTAGTATTTATATTGTATTTTATTGACACTAATTATTCCATTCAGGCATTTCTACTAGTATATTGTAACTTGTTGAACTGTATCATAAATTAATTTATTGAATCTGTACGGAGCTCAGTATCGCCTCTGGTGGTGAGCAGCTGTAACTATAACTGTTTTTAATAACATCGAGCTCGGCCGCGCCTCCGGCGGCCAATATTTGCAGCTTCCCCTACTTAAATTAAACTTGACTCATATAACTGATAACTACTATTATTATTAAACTTATTATTCATATCGTATCTCATCGACATTATCTCATTTTATCTTGGTAACTTCATTAGTGTAAATTAATGTATCACAATTTAACTTATTAAATCTGTACGGACCTCAGTAACGCCTCTGGTGGCGAGCAGTTGTAACTACATTTGTTTTAATATATCGAGCTCGGCCGCGCCTCCAGCGGCCAATAGTTGCAACTCATATCATTTAAATTAAACCTGACTCGTATATTATCCGTTAATTATAATCATTATCAGACTGACTATTCACATTATATTCTGTCGACATTACTTTATTTTATTTTTGACAATCTCACAAGTGTATTAAATCTAATATATTATAATTTTTAATTATTAAATCTGTACGTAGCTCAGTAACGTCTCTGGTGGCGAGCAGTTGTAACTACATTTGCTTTAATATATCGAGCTCGGCCGCGCCTCTAGCGGCCAATAGTTGCAACTCATATCATTTATATTAAATCCTGACTCGCATATTAACCGTTAATCATAATCATTATCAAACTGACTATTCATATTATATTCTGTCGACATTACTTTATTTTATTTTTTGATAATCTCACAAGTGTATTAAATCTAGTATATTATAATTTTTAATTATTAAATCTGTACGTAGCTCAGTGGCGCCTCTGGTGGTGAGCAGCTGCACTATATCTGTTGTTAACGATATTAAACTCGGCCGCGCCTCCAGTGGTCAAGAGTCGCAACTCGCATTCTCAAATCAAATCTTGACTCGCTTAACTGCTAATTATTATCATTATTAAACTGATTATCCATTTTACTTTCTATCGACATTAATTTATTTTATTTTGACAATCTTACAAGAATATCAATACTTATAATCTAATTTATTAAATCTTTACACAGCTCATTAGCGCCTCTGGTGGTAATTGGCTGTAACTGTAACTGCTGTTAATAATATTGAGCTCGGTTGCGCCTCCTGTGGCCACTGGTTGCAACTCTCATTACATAAAACCAAACATTTACTCATAGACATAGTCATTAAGCTGTTTATTTTACTATATTATTGCTTAAATTTGACATCCTTTTAATTTATTTCATAACTCATTTTAACATACTATTAATTATCTAGCGGTAACATTTTATTTCAATATTCTACATTTTGCTTTTGCAGCTGCTACTTACCAATACTTACCGCTTCTCGTTTCTGTAAACTTATATCACTGCAGTATTATCTTATAGCGAATTTGTGCTTTTAAATCATTTATTAACTTAATTCATTTTAATCATTATACTAGTAGTACAGCACATCAGCGCCTTTGCGGCCAATAGCGGTAGCTGAATCAATTTAATTTATTTAATTACATAGAGTAGCGCCATCTGCTGTCTAGTGGCAGAGGTATTGTGGGCGTATTGAAGGGCGGGACTGAGTATCCGTCAAGCCAATCAAACCTGTCTGCCGTCCCTAGTAGCTAACCGTGATATATCCGTTTTGTTTCCTAGATTTGTCTCTTTTTTGTTCGTTTTGTACCAAAAATTTGTTAATACGTTTTTTGAGCAGATACTTACTGCAGTGCTTCACACTATTGTTATATCAATTATTGAGAGCGCTAGCACGTGTTTTTACACAGTAAAATCGTATTTTGTCTTCCAACTTTAAACTCTTTGTTCTTGTTTCTTCCTATCTTGACCTACCTGTCTCCTGACGGTGGGGCGCGTGAGGGCTTCTCCCTGTACCTAGGGTAGGAGAAAAACAACAATTATTTAATAATACTTACCTGATTTACTGGAAAATTGTCTGACATCAGCAAAGTTGGAACTTATTGTTGACATTGATTATACTTACTTTGAGATCCTGTTGACATTCATTGCTTGCTCACTTATTACTGCATCGTTTACAATTCCTGACATTTATTATTTAATTCATTTTATCGTCCTGCTACATTTCGTTGACCTTTATTAATTTATTCATTTTATTATCTTTTAATTCACAGTTGACTAATATCGTATTAATCATTTATTACAGTCTCGCTTGCTAATACTCACTTTTATTGTATGCTCATTTTATTGCTTGATTATTTTACAGTTTATTGACATTTTTATTTTTATTTTTAGTTACTTACTTGATTTTTATTTTCTTAGCGTTCTTACTTACACTTTATTGACTTTTACTATTTTATTAATTTATTGTGTTTTCCGTGTTATTCGACATAAGTTTGACTGTCCACTATACTACACATACAAATTCTTACATACTTAGTCTTCACACTTACACACTTAACTAACTTGACCTATAACTACAAACTGTTTGCTTGACTCAACTGAATTTATCACACATCTAATAGGACACGGACACTGCACAACTCACACAACTATCCAAACATGTCGCAAAAAGGAACCATTAACATCAAGGGAAAGAAGACCACGAAGGAAACCCGGAAGACTACGTCTAAAAACCCACTCAGGGTAAGAGTCCTGGAACAAGCGACCCTTGTGGAGGCTCGAAAAGAAACACCACCACAATCTCCGATGATATCACACCTTTCAGACTGCACCGACACCGATGCTTTAATCGCCGCCATCGAGATGGATATGGAGCCTGAGGCCGTGCCGGACAGATCAGACACCGTTGAGATCCGTACTGAAGACGACTGGTCGGAGGTGGATAGCGCCAGCACGTGTAGCAGGCGCGTCAGCGTCATTCCGCCCTCCTGCAGGGGCGCCGGAGTTTCCATGGACCTCGCTACTAGGAAAGCAAACGAGCTGATGCTCTCGGGGAAGGAGGCCATAGAAAAGGCGGGAAATATGAAGCGCGAATCCAAGGTGGAGGCTCTGACGTGCCTGCATCAGCTCTACGAGCTGGTGCTGTCCATCTCCGACTCCAGAGCAAGGCACAAATTGGCAGCAGAGCAGGAGCGATCGAGGGCAGCCAGGGAGATGGTGCGGGTGGAAAGAGCACACAACAAGACGATTTCGGAGCACATAATTAAATACGCGCAGAGGCTTGACGAAACGGAACGGATCCTAGCAAACATGCAAAAGACGGTCGAATCTACCTGGACCTGGTTGAACTTCGAGCTGGATGGTCCGATCAAGGCCATTAACGACCTGGAGAGACAGATTGCGTCGCTCAAAAGCTCCTTTACTACACCTGAACTAGGCGTGGGGGACACGGTAGCGTCCATGGACCGTGGGATCAAACAGCTGGTCGCACACAGCTCCAGGGTGGACGCTATCAGATCCAGCACGCTCGACATTGAGGCGACGCTTCTGTCTCTCCAGCGTCAGTTAGACAGCAAAAATACTGACGCACTTACCGAGGTCGGACCGGGCCGGGGGGAGACCAGTCGGGCTGAACTCAAAACCATGGCGACTCTGGAATCCATCCAAGCTAGGCTGGATGGCATTGAGAAAACCCTGAGCACGGCGAGACCAAACCCTGAAGGAGTGGAGGAGGTGCTTGCACGCCTCATCGAACCACTCGTCACTAAAATGGGAAAAATCGAGAACGAAATGTTTAAGATAAGAGAACGTGAGCGCGAGGAGCCGGAATGTATGGCGAGGGTGGACACGGTGGACCTGGGCGTCGAGGTGGCCATGGCTGAAGTGCGGGACCGACTGGGGGGAATGGACCAGAAGATGGACCTCCTCCTGGAAGGTTCCCGTGATGCCAAAGGGCTCAGTGACACCATACAGGAATGGCGAGAAATAGGCCGGGACATAGGAGAAACACTAACGGCCGTTAAGGACACAATACCTACCTACGCGGACGTCGTACGATCCGCTGGAACGAGCGCCCCGGACAGGACTCACTCTGAAACTACTAGGACTTCGGTACACTCCCTGATGATCTCGTCGGTCGACACTACCAGCACCGGTGACGAGGTCATAGAGGAGATTAAGAGCTCCCTTGATGCAAAAAACAAGGGTATTCGAGTGGAAAGGGTCAGGAAGGTGAGGAACGGGCGAGTGATCCTGAGTTGTACGGATAGAGAACACATGGGTAGGGCGGCAGAGCAACTCGGAAGAAACGATAGGCTCAAGACAGAGCTGGCAACTAATAAAAACCCGCTGGTTGTACTGAAAAACCTGCTGAGCTACAACACGGAGGAAACAATTAGACAGGCGCTGGCTGGACAAAACAAGGAGCTACTGGCAGGACTATCAAAGGAGGAGGCGAAAGTCGAGCTACGATATAAAAAGAAAGCCAGAAATCCACACCAGTGCCATGCTGTCCTCCGCGTATCGCCGCCACTGTGGGCAAGAATGACTCGTGTCGGCAGCCTACACATTGACATACAGAAGGTCCGGGTTGAAGACCAAACCCCGCTGATACAATGCACAAGGTGCCTGGCCTACGGACATGGCAGAGCGAGATGCGTGAGTGAGGCAGTCGTGTGTAACTACTGTGGTGGACCGCACCTGCGACATCAGTGTGACCGAATCGCTGCGGAGGAGCCGACGTGCAACAACTGCAAGGTGGCCAAACACCAGCACACTAACCACCTGGTGTACAGCGCGGAGTGCCCGGAGAGAGTGAGATGGGACAGAATAGCGCGATCCTCTGTAGCATATTGTTAAGGGCGTCCCTACGCAACGAGCTGTCCAAACAACGTCGAGTCGCGCTCAAGCCTTGGAGACCCACGTTGTGGTCCAGGCTAACCTGCAGAGGAAAGAGCTTGCAGCCCAGGAGTACTACCAAGAGGCGTCCAGGCGAAAGGTATCTTTCGCTCTCATACAAGAGCCATACGTTGGTGCTGCCGGCTCCATGAAGTCCTGCGGAGGGGCGAGAATCTTTCAGCACGAGGGTAGAGATGCCGGTCCTGTAAAGGCCGCCATCGTGGTCCACAATCCTGAAATACAAATGAAAAAACACACGGAGTATACTAATAATAATTTCGCGGTGGCCACGATGTCCACGACTGCATGGGATCTGCTGGTAATATCGCTCTATCTCGAGCCGGACAAACCTATGGAGCCACACCTAAATCACTTGCGGATCATACTAAACAACTCCAGCACCACCAGAGTAATCGTAGGGGGAGATGTCAACGCCAAGAGTGTGTGGTGGGGCAGCCCAAAAACTGACCAGAGAGGAGAGGACTTCGTGGACATGCTCGCAGAGTTGGACCTGCACGTCCTAAATATTGGTGGCGCTCCAACATACGATACAGTCAGGGGGACCCACAGACTTACCAGTTTTATCGATGTGACCTGCTGTAGCGCGAATCTCCTGGACATTGTTGAAGACTGGAAGGTCATCGACGACCTGACCAGCTCGGACCACAACGGTATAGCGTTTAAAATAAGTTTGAGACCCTCCAAAGGTATCACAATAGAAAGAAGTACGCGACTATACAACACGAAAAAAGCAAAATGGGACCTGTTTGACATGAAATTAAAACAACTTAAGACCGAAAATAACATTAACATAGAGTATATAAAAGAAATAAAGGAGAGAAAAGAACTAGAAAAGTTAATACAGACATATACAGAAACCTTAACCAAATCATGCGTACATGCAATACCTAGAAAAAAGAATACACAAAAACTTACCTTGCCGTGGTGGTCCGCTGATCTGGCGTCGCTGAAGAGGGCTATGATGACCAGGAAACGCAGGATCCGTTGCGCGAGGCCCGACCGCAGGCGCCGTGTTGTCGACGAATACCTGGAAGCAAAGCAAAAATATGAAACGGCAGCAAAAGCTGCTCAGATAAGCAGCTGGAAAGGTTTCTGTGAGCGTCAGGACAAAGAAACGGTGTGGGATGGGGTGTACAGAATTATCCGTAACACCTCCAAGAGGCGTGAAGATGAGCAAATGTGCAGGGATGGAAAATACTTGGACCTGGAGGATTCTGCAAAGCTGCTGGCTGAGGTCTTCTTCCCTGGGGATACTGAGGCAGGGGAGGGCCCCGACCACCGCCGCACAAGAAGTCTCGCGTGCATCGGCAACTTGCCACCCATGAGCGACGACGAGCCGGAGCTCACTTTGGACGAGCTAAAAGCGGCGGTGGCCGCCTTCAACCCCAAAAAAGCCCCTGGGGCGGACGGTTTCACAGCCGACATCTGCTCCAGAGCTATCCTGGGGGATCAGGACCTCAATCTGGCAATATACAACAAGTGCTGGGGCCTATCATACTTCCCTGAGGTGTGGAAGGCCGCAACAGTTGTTGTACTAAGGAAGCCGGGTAGAGACGACTCTACCAACCCCAAGTCCTACAGGCCCATCGGTCTCTTGCCTCTTCTGGGAAAAATACTGGAAAAGATGATCGTGGCACGGCTAATGCACCATCTGGTGCCGCGCATAAGCCCTCGCCAATACGGCTTCATGCCACAACGCGGAACCGAGGACTCCCTCTATGACCTAATGGCCCACGTGCGGGGTGAACTTCGTAGGAAGAAACTCATCACGTTGGTGTCTTTGGACATAGAGGGAGCCTTCGACAACGCATGGTGGCCAAAAATAAAGGCTAGACTGACGGAAGAGGAATGTCCACCCACCCTGACAAGGATAATGTACAGTTATATGGAAGATAGGAGGGTCAACGTAAAGTATGGCGGATACGAGTGCGGTAGAGCGACAAACAAGGGTTGTGTACAAGGTTCGATCGCCGGCCCAATACTTTGGAATCTCATCCTCGATCCGCTGCTGAGAGGCCTTGAGGAGCGAGGCGTTTACTACCAGGCTTACGCAGACGATGTGGTGCTCGTCCTTTCGGCCGACAAGGCAGCGGAAATTGAGGGGATGGGCAATGCCGCTCTCGAGTATGCTCTGACGTGGGGCATCGCTAACAAACTGAAATTCTCCGCTAGCAAAACAAAAGCGATGGTAATAACCAAAAAATTAAAATACGATGACCCACGACTGAGCATGGGCGGGATCGGCATTGCGCTGTCCAGGGAGATCAAGGTATTGGGCCTTACGATAGACGACGCGCTGACATTCAACGCCCATGTCACAAACGTTTGTGACAGGGCGTTGAGTGTTTGGAAGCGGCTATCTACGGCGGCACGAACCAGCTGGGGACTGCACCCCGAGGTCACAAAAATGATCTACAACACGGCGGTTGTGCCCTTAATCGCCTATGCGGCAGGCGCCTGGGCGGCAGCAACCAAGAAGAAGGCCATACAGAAAAGGTTGAATATGGTACAAAGGCCCTTCGCGCAGAGAATGTGTAGAGCGTACAGAACGACCTCTCTCAACGCATCCCTAGTACTGGCTGGAACACTCCCCCTGGACATTCGCATTAGGGAAAACGCTTCCCTATACGAGGCCAGGAGGGGGATCAGGCCGGTGCTAGGTGGCGTTGAGATAGAGAAAGTTACGCCCTACACCAATTTACCTCACCCGTCCCTTCGCAAGGGATACACCTTTGCGCTGGTGTCCAGCGCTGGTGAACTGGAAGAAATCACAAATGGAGCTGCACATGTGTACACCGACGGGAGTCGGATCGCCAACAAGGTTGGAGCCTCGTACTCCCTATGGGTAAACGGGGTGGAAACCGGAGCGCGCAAATTCCGCCTCTCGTCCTACTGCACTGTGTACCAGGCGGAACTTCTGGCAGTCAGGGAGGCAGTAAAGCTGGCACTCAGTGGGAAACACAAGAAGATATACATACTGAGCGATTCGCGCGCCGCACTGGAGGCCATCTCTAGCGGTAGTAGCTCCAACCCGGTGGTGGCCGAGATACGCGCGCGGCTGGACGCCTGCATCGTAAAAGATGTAGACGTCCGGCTGTGCTGGGTCAAGGCCCACATCGGGCTGGAGGGAAATGAGAGGGCTGACGAACTCGCTAAAAAAGCAGCCACAACACTGAAGACAGCGCCACATTATGACGCCTGCCCGATTTCATTCGCGAAGAAGCAAATCCGTGAGGACGCCCTTTGCGAATGGAATCAGCGCTATAAGACGTCCACTACTGCCGAGACGACAAAACTCTTTTTCCCGGACGCGATTGATGCATACAAAATAGTCACCAAAATAAACATGAACATGACACTCACACAGGTCCTTACGGGGCACGGCGGTTTCTCTGCATACCTGCACCGTTTTAAGTGTAAGGATGACCCGTCGTGCCTCTGCGACCCGGATGAGCCCGAAACACTAAGGCACATACTATTTCACTGTCCCATACATGCACTGGATAGGTACAACACAGAGCAGGTGATTGGCTCAGACCTGATCGAACGAAATGCTGCAACTCTTATAGCTAGTGACGAACATAGGGACAAATTCATAGAGTTTTGTCTGAGGACTGTCAGGAAGGTGATAGGAAGGAACAAGACATAGAGACGCATTAATATTGCTATAGCTTACTGGCGGAAATGTAATTATTATACTGTACCACATAAGGGCACTCACTGATACCTTGTGGCCTGTAATATAATTTGTAAAATTCGTTGTTGCCGACTTTGTCGACAAGATATATGTATTATTTATTGTGTAATCATATTATATTATTATTGTACTTTTGACATTGTTATTATTGACATTCAACTATTATTAAACCACTTATACTGTTATTGTTACTATTATTGTATTACCGACTATCACTAGTTAATAAGAAACATAAAAAAATAAGATGCATGTTAGAAATAAGATAAAATGATACTCACCAACAGATGTAAAAAGATAAAAGACAATAAAAATGAAAACTATGATATTAACCATCTTTTGTACACATAAAAAAAAAAAAATAATTAAAGGAAGCATGTTAGAAATAGAATAAAACAATAAGCATGTAATAGAAGTAAGAATACAAAAGATAGAGTAAGAAATAATAAATAAGACAGAGAAAATTGTAATAGTACCAATAGCGTAAATTACTAATATATATTTTAGCATGTAGGACCAGTCTCTATGAGACTTAAGGTAAAAATGTTTGCTCTTAGTAAGTAGGACCAGTCTCTATGAGGCTTAAGGTAAAATACATGTTATTATAGTATATAGGACCAGTCTCAACGAGACTTAAGGTAAAGATGTTGTAAAGAAACAAAATGTATTTATGTAATAAATAAAGAATAAAAAGACCCCTGATTATGTTAGGGATGCATTCGCGGGCCGGGCCTTGGCGCCCGGACAAAAAAAAAAAAAAAAAAAAAAAAAAAAACCTAACCTAACCTAACCTAACCTAATCTTAAGAGTCAAGTTTGACGAAGTAAGGTTAGTTTAGTTTTGTTATGCAAGCTTAGCACTAAATTTAGGTTTGATAAAGTTAGTTTTGACATAGGTTTGGCGAAGTTAGGTTTGACGAAGTTAGGTTTGGGAAAGTTAGGTTTGACATAGGTTTGACGAAGTTAGGTTTGGGAAAGTTAGGTTTGACATAGGTTTGACATAGGTTTGACGAAGTTAGGTTTGGGAAAGTTAGGTTAGGTTAGGTTTGGCAGAGTTGTGTTAGGCAAAGTTAGGTTTGGCGAAGTTAGGTTTGGTAAAGTTAGGTTTGGCGAAGTTAGGTTTGGTAAAGTTAGGTTTTACATAGTTACCCGAACCTAACCTGAGCCTAATCTTAAGAGTCAAGTTTGACGAAGTAAGGTTAGTTTAGTTTTGTTATGTAAGCTTAGCAAGTTAGGTTGGATTAGGTTAGGGTTTACGATTTATTATGACTTATCGAAGGTTCATACAATAACTTTATCGGAGATTGAGATAAACATTTTATCGCAAAAAGACTATTATGAATAACAGTTTTTGACTTACAGTCGTTCGGTTTCACAAAGTTTCGCAGTAGTTCGTTAAGTTAGGTGATGATGTTATGTTTAACAAAGTGAGGTTTGGTAAGTTAGGTTTTACCAAGTTATGTTTGATAACATTAGGTTTCACTATCGTTGGGTTTTACAAAGTAACGCAATAGTTCGTTAGAATCTTATAATGTTTAAAAAGACTTTTCTTGGGTATCTGAGTGTATATTGGTGTACCCCAATCTAAAGTTCTGTAGTCACACTCCAGTACCGATCTCTATCTTAAGATCTGCAATAAATTTGTAACATTATTACCGTAGTTTATGCATAGCCACTTAAGGACCAATTTCAACATTTAGTTTTTTTGTCTAACATTTCGTTCTTACACTTTTGGTTGCTTTCCAATTAATACAAAAAGTGACGCAGTGTAACGCAGTGCTCGATAAAGCGCTTTCCATCAACGACACTGTTGAACACAGCCGTACACTGTTCGACACTCGAAAAAGTGGTGTTTGACAGATGCTTAGCAAGAATTACCAACAAATATGAGAAAAATTCTTTTCTCTACTAATTATTTTTAATTATTTAGATTAGATACAACAGTAGTAATAATACAAAACAATTATTTATTTGCCCACAAATTGTCAAAGTTCTTTAACTTATTGGAAGGTTATGTTTATAAATTATTGAGCCAAGACTTTGTCAAGGAACTTGCATTTAGGTAAAAAAAACGCCCATAATTTTGCGATATTGATGCACTCTAGTGTTATTTTGAGACAACTAGCTGTTTCATTTAAACTTTTACACAGTGTTTGGCAGTGTTTCACAATGTAACGCAGAGTCCCTCTGTGTTAACTAAATGGAAAGCAACCTTTATCTATATTAGTTACGAATTTATTGCTGTTGAGGACATGTGTTTGACAACCTCAAGTAGCGCGTCCTTTAAACAAAACGGGATAGCTACTTTTCTTGTAGAACGTAAGATTAGTAATTAGTTAGTCTTAGTTTGGTCTTCGTCGAGAATAAACGTATTAAATAACTATCATGCGGAGTTACATTACAACACGCACCTTCATCTCACTACGTCTCTACATAACCTCCACAGTTCTATCCAACGACATTCCATTCGACTCATCTGACTGTAAGTTTAGCCGAAGTTTGTTTGAAATTGCGTCGAAGGTTTGCTACTGGAAATGACGACATATAATGAGTACACTGACAACGCTGGCGTTATGTTTGAAACTGTTAAGGCTTTTTTAAAGACCCTCAAGGGTCAACCACCCTATTTAGAATTGAATTCAATCAAGCAGGTAATGAGTTTCATCTTCATTTCACAATCTAACGTGGATCAGCCTTTTCCGCTGACTTCGAAGATCACACTCACAGATCTTTCCGAAACTGGTGACCTTCTAAGCCCAAGACTATTCCGAAATGAGGCCAACGTGAAAATCTCATCTCATTCTCAATCTCAATCTCAATCCTTTAATATATATACATACATTGTACATAAATTTTATTTATTTTGATGCGGGTAACGAAACCATAGTGCGAATTAATAGACGCACAACGCCATCTATTAAGGCCTATAGTAAATTTTGGTTACCTCAAGCTATAATTGGTTTCTGAATATATTCAGAAACCAATTATAGCTATTATAACGCGTACAGCTATTATACGCGTTATAGCTATTATACGCGTTATAACGCGTACGAAGTTACAAAATACAAAGACCTTAAAATTTGATTTAATAAAAATTTATTAAATAATTATTATCAATTTTAATGTATGATTCAATAAAAATCAAAACAGTTTTAAAACAATCCTTTTATTTTCTCTCTATCAAAAGAAATTCGACATAGGTAATTTCGAACGTGTCGTTTCGTCGCATAAACTATAATAATTATGCATGTATATTATTTACAACATCGTAAAAGTACGCGTTAACGTTATCGTTAAGTTAACCGTAGTTAGTTTAGACAAGTTCAACTTAACTGTTCGAGTCAGGTCAGTTATCCTTACTAATTTATAATTCGAAGATCAAGAAGAAGAACAGAAATCGAGATGAACGACAACGCCATCTATCAACTGTCATAGTAAACTTTTGTTTGTTAAGGTTTGATTTTTAAATTTGACGCGTACGAAGTGGCGGGTAACAGCTAGTTATTCATATATTTATATTATTTATTACTGGCTGTTGGCGGTGTTGCCCACGACCCGTCATAGAAACATTGTTCAGTAGTGCTCCGCTCATTGTTCACATAGGAACATACATACAAGTCCGCCCTACATGATATTATATTGAATAATTTTATTCCCATTTCAGAATAATCTCTCGTATTAATAATATTATCAGCAAATTTCTTCTATGCTCTATTTTATTAACTCTCAGCGGTCACTTATTTTACATATTATTATGGGTGTTCACGTATGAACATACATACGGACAAGTCCACCCTAGGTTATATATATTGAATAACTAACTTCCCGTTTATGAATAAACTCACGTATTAATATAATCAGCAAATTCTTTCTATGCTCTATTTTAGTAACTCTTCGCAGTCACGTATTTTGCATATGTGTGTATAAATGAAACTACTATATAAACTATGTATTTCTACAATAAAGCAGTCCAGTGAAATCACCCGAAGTTTCATTGACTCCCTCCTCACCATGTGGCTACCGTCGCGCCGCCCTAGCGCTGCCTGAGTCCAGCGCCGCGTCGCTCTAACTATCGCGCTGCCCGAATTCAGCGCCACGCCGCCGCCCTAACCGTCGCGCCGCCCTAACCGTCGCGCCGCCCTAGCGCCCTAGCGCTGCCCGAGTCCAACGCCGCGTGGCTCTATCCTTCGCGCCGCCCTACACCATCGCTGCACAAACCTAACCGTGCCTAACATCATGTAGTTTAGGTACTGAGCGTCTACTACGTCCGACAAATCAATAAGGTAGCTAGAGTCTACGTGTTTACGAGTATCTATGGACTCTCGTTCTGTACACGCCTGTCAGCGAGCAACACAGCACGTTCCCGGCGTGTCCAATGGGTGTATACATGAAACTAATATATAAACTACTAGCTTCTGCCTGCGGCTTCGTACGCATTAATGACCGAATGGAATTTGAAAACAAACCAAAAATAAAAACTGAAATCTGAACTGAAATTAATAGAGACTAAAATCAATACTGAAATCCATAGCAAAGTTTACCTCAATCAACAATCGTTACAAAATACTCTGTAACACTTCTTTCTGCCAAAAAAAAAATCCACGTAGTTCAGAATATAAATACATAACTATACCAACTTATTTAATCATTAAATCAACATTCAACGCTAATTTATGAGGTACATTCAATTTCGTTCTGGAATATATCTTGATACATATTTGCAGCGAAGTAAAAAATTTCACATCCTTCCTCTTTATGAGAGAAGAAATATCTCGGATCTGTCTTTCCTATTTAAAATATTTACTGGTCTTCTTGACACACCAACCTTTGTTAGTAAATTTGGTTTATATTCGCCACGAGCTGCTCCGCGTCATCCTAAACTATTTCATATTCCCTCAGTTAGAAGCAATCACAGACAGAACGCGTATAGAGTTACATGTACATGCGGCCCGTCCCGACACTGATATCGACATTTTTTACACTAGTGAAAGAAAAATATCTTAAGTGACTGTTTCTTCAGGTAGTGCCTTATCTTATTATTACATAATTTAACATTAGTTAAGACCTCTACCGATTTGTATGTGATAATGTATTCGATCTATATATCTGTGGAAACTTTTAATTGGTCCTTGCATTATATTAACGTATTAATTAAAAAAAGTTGACATTAAGTAGGTACCACACAAAAAGTTTCTATTCTGAGCTACCGCGTAAATCGCATGCGTCAGTCTGAGAATAAGACCTTCTTGGCGCAATTTAAAAAAATACACATACTTGCGTTTATTATCTCGTGCAGGGTTTTCAGCGAAATAATATGTTACTTCCAGGGCTACAAGTTATCTCTATACCAATTTTCAGGAAAAATCAAATAATACACAACACATGATGTAAATATAATTTATTAGAGCGCACTCACACAACTATGTACAGGCCACGTCCACACACTGAGTCCACTAGAAGTGCGCGCGCGCGTGGCCGTTGTCCCAGCTGTGAGCGGCGGTGAGGTCGGTGGAGGGGGCGGGGCGGTAGGCGGGGGGCGGGGGCGCGGCGCGGGGGCGGCGCACGGTGCTGGGGCGCGCCACGCGCAGCGAGACGCGCTCGCCGCAGGACGCGCACGAGTCGTCGCGCGTGTGCTCGGGCGAGTCGCGGCGCCGCAGCGCCCCGCCGCAGAACATCTTGAGGAACACGCGCTTGAACTTCTCGCCGAAGATCACGTAGATCACGAAGTTGACGCTGCTGTTGAGCGTCACGAGCAGGTTGCTCGTCTTCACGAGCGCGTCGAGCCGGTCGAACTGGTCGCCGAGGAACACCTCGAACGAGTTGGTGACGAGCGGCAGCAGGTTGCACAGGAAGAAGACGAGCACGACGACGAGCAGCATGGTCGCGAGGCCGAGCTCGCGGCGCTGCACGCGCGAGAGCCGCTCGCGCTCGGCCTGCGCGCGCCGCACCTGGCGCACGATGCACGCGTTGAGCACGGCCAGCGCGGAGAAGGGCACGATGTACATGACCAGCATGTACAGCGAGTGGATGTAGACCAGCACGTACGCCTCGGAGCGGAAGCGCGTGTCGGCCGTCACGCAGTAGACCGGCTCGCCGCCCAGCTCGCGGCGCACCACCTCCGCCTCCAGGAACTTGGGCGCGTTGTAGGCGAGCGCGAAGGCGGCCGTGCCCAGCACGTACCAACGCGCGCGCGCCGACGTGCACAGCGCCTTGGCCCGGAACGGGTGGCAGACCGCCACCCAGCGCTCCAGGGTGACCACCAGCGTCAGGTAGACCGACATGGTCTGCGCCGCGTTGGCGAGCGGGTAGGCGAGCGGCGTGAGGCGCGGGCACACGTGGTAGTAGTAGTGGCGCAGGCGGCCCGTGTACGGGAACACGGCGCTCAGACCGAACAGCAGCACCGACGTGACGATGAGCACCGTGTCGCACGCCGCCAGCCCCACCAGCAGACAGTTGATGGAGGAGCGCATCTGCGGCCGCGTCAGCACCAGCACGGCCAGCGCGTTGCCCAGCACGCCGCCCAGCGCGATCAGGTTCAGCAGCACGCCGTGCACCACGAACCGGAACAGCTTGTCGCTCTCCGCCACGCCCGCGTCCGACTCGCAGCCCTCCACCGACACGTTGCCGCTCATGGCGCCCCCCGCATGGCGCCGCGCTCACCCCCGCGCCATCTGGAACGGACGAGAGAACCAACTGAACCACGATAATAATACAAAGCACGTTGTAGCGAATACGAGTAGTTTTATACTAGGTATCTACTGCGTAGGTATTATGGTGAAAGTAAATTTTCAGCCGTATTTAATAATTTTGTGCGAAAGAATTCTGATATCTGAGGTCACTGTTTAACAAAAGACAATGGCTCCTTGAGAGTAGCATCGCAACCGACAAAATAAGCGGAGGAAAACTTCGTCCGTGTGGTGATGGATTAAGTATACAACTTACTATTACCATCCTTTTTCCTCACCAGGGTACTGTAAAAGCCAGCTAAGGAATAATGTACACAGAGAACATCCTCCGTAAGAGAAGGAAAAAGTAAAAATAAACCAGTTTAAGTGCGACGTTGACGAACTGGAGAGAGAGAAAGGAGCATTTGTTATAAACCAAACTATCATTAAACTATCATATTAAGTATGCGCACGGACATCCCTAAAGTAGTTGTGTCACATCACTATCGATGACATTGAAATGCACCGGGGCGCTTGCACTTGACCTTCAGTCTGCAATTACTTCGGTAACGAGCACACGTCGCGTACTATTGTTTCGCTAATTTTATTATATCCGCCTTGTAACGTTATCGTTATATTCATATACAATTGAATTGTTTTACGAATTAATAATTGTAGTCGTATATGTACCCTTTGACAATCGGGTGTAACCCCTTATGTGATTGTGTAAATTCTGTGCTTGGATCACGCTGAACCCCGGCCATTTAACGCATCCAAGGACCTTCTCGTGTCTTAAGCCTGCAAACTCAGTTGAGTATAGTCAGTTAGCATTAGACGTTATGATTGGCCAATTGTAGTTTGATATTAATTAGATTTATACCTAAGGCTTGACACCGAGTGAAGATTGTATTGAAGATGATGACAAGGTACATTTCATTATTATAGACATTTAGTATCGGCGCTGTGTACTGCAGTAATATGTTCCTCCCGTTTGAACCTGAGACATATCACGCTTCCACTATTAACCACTATTATCACATTAAAGGTCCAGGTTGGACGTAACAGCATTGTAACATTGGTCCCAGTATTAGCGCATCGATCTCACATTACTTACACTATTGATGGCGTTCATTTATCTCGAGCCGAACATAATGGCTCACTTTGAAATCAACTTTATTCGATTTGAATTCGATTTCCACTTACGAGAAATATTTGCGTTATGAGCATAGGTAATTGTGATACGTCCTTTTGTAGGTACAACATGTATTTATTTACAATCTTTGGTTCCATATTGAAGAAGAATTAAAAACAGTAAAAGTTTACGCTAAGGAAACCAAAATTATGTATTTAATTTATAAATTCGCACAAAAGTTGAAACAAAAACGCAAAGTTTAATTGAAATCTCTACTCTGGCACAATTAATTGTAAACTTGCGGTACTAATAAATAGAGATACAACTTTGAACAGTACAAAATTTTATAAAATTAAAAATAATTGGATCAATTATCTTGAAGCAGGATTTATGACAAAAAATAAATACTTCAGTAGCGAACGGCGACGACGGCCATCTTGGAATAACCAAAAGTAAAAGAGATACAGTTTGTCGAGACGCTTTGATGTTTATTAATTAAAGTAACTTGTTGAAACAACTTCCATAAAGAAAATGAATCTGAATATATTTCATTTGAGGATAATTAAAAAGCCTCAATCTTATAATAATTCTGTTTACTATCGGCAAGTGTTTGCACTGTCCGTGATACGAGTAAGTGACGGACACAAACTACAGATAATAATAAAAATAATTATATAAGTAATATTTATTTATTTATTTATTATAGTTTGGAAGATTAACAGCTATTAAAATTAAAACAAACACAGGTTAATGTAACTGAGAGACAATAACAAATCTTCACTTTTAAAAATACTAATTTAAACATAATGTGCACTACCTAGCACGCAAGCATAGTCTAGGAAAAATATTAGATCTATTCACCATTGAAGAAACCACAAGTAAGTCGCCTCCGAATCCCCGCCACCCTCACCAGATATGGGTCAATATCATTATTTAGCTTACATAACTTATTATCGTTTCTAGTCGCACGCACTAAATAACTATTTTGCCTATAGTTGGTAGAAGCATTAGGTATAATAACATGTAAAGGTGGATTGAAACGAGTCTGACTATTTGGTACATTATAGTTGATCATATTGAGAAGCTGAGAACAGTCAATACTATTGTCCATGATCTTCAAAATGAAGATATGGTCGCTGATCTCTCTACGTATGTGAACAGGTCTGTAAGAGATTAAGTTTTTTACAGAATTTAAAATAAAATAAAAATATTTTTTGTATTTATGTCTAATAAACATGTGTTTTTTTACATTACAAACTTGCCATTTAGAGACTGACGTCTCATAAGTGAACTCCTCCAAGCTACGCGTGAAGAGTGCAACTCAGAACAAATATGGTGACACTTAAATCTGAGCCTCAGAAGTGGAATCACTCACGATTTGTTAGTTGGACTATAATAAAAGTCCTTCAATACCAGTCAGCGAATATTGGGCGTCTATATGAAGGTTTTTATTGTTTACATTGTATATAAATGTATAATTAAGTCGATCAAAAAGTTCAGTTTTCATTTGATAAAACCAATATTTAAATCACATGTGATAATTATTTTGTGGATTTTGTGGAATTTAATAGCACGTTCTGAGACGTAAAAGGGTCTTCAAAGTTTGTTAATCGACGGAGGTCTCTTTGAAACTTCCACTAGATGATTATCATTATAATAACATTAACCAATTCCCGTTAATGCAATCCATTTATTTATTAATAGACAGGACAGGGAGATTGGATTGGTATTACTGTTTGTGACCCAAGAAATACTCACAAGATATTATTTACACTGATTTTTGATTTGATTTGATTTATGCGCAAAGTCTATTGAAGAAACCAGCGACACTTACATGTTTACTTTTCTTTCAAATCCAAAAAGAAACAGTTGAACTAAATAACTCGTTACGTTGTTGGTTATTAAACACAAACATAATTTAGGAAGTGGATCAGAAGATCTCTTGATGCTACATGTTGATGTGTGATGAACTGAGACATTATCTTTACGTGTTTATAGGAGCGTTATTTTAGAGTTCCGTATTAAAAGGTAAAACTGAGGCCTATTACATTTTTTTTAACTCCTGCTCTTATCTTATTATTTATTTTCGAAAGTGAAGAATAGAAAAATTTTGTGAAACATCAAAGTATGTGAAATTTTGTAATAATAGATACATGAAATACTGTCAACTTGAAACTTGCTAACAATTGAACGGATGTTCTCTAATCTCGTTTATTGCGAAGGATATCAGTTTATAAAGTAGTCAGATACGGACCAGATATTAATGTGATTGGTTCGCTCGAGGCGTTAGACCTTCATGCTATAATAGGATAACGTTTATCTAAAACGCTGACATCCGGCCCTCACTCTCTTGTTGTTGAAACAGCACACAGCGCTCCTTACAAAGATTATATAAGTGCTACGTTGTATGACTTATATCGTGTAATGTGTACTATATTATGATAATGATCTCACAGGTTTTAATCATTCATCAATTATTATCTAATTCATGTCAACTGTTTATCTAAATGGGTACATATTAGATTATTAATTCTAAAGACATACTTGAAGTGCAATTATTGATGATAACATACTTAAATATGTCTGTAACAGAATACATACATTGTCGTGTCTCTTTGATAAGCAAGGAATATATCAAAAAGTTTATACAAAGGTGTGTGATTTTTTTATACTTTTTAGTTGAGGGAAGACGCAAACAAAAATAAGCGAACTATGAAACATTTTAGGTAGCTTTAAGATGACGCACAAAACTGTCTAAAATTTCGTTGTAAATGAAAACCACCCATCATTCACAATTATCATTTAGATCATAAAAAGTTGACAAGAATATTGTTGCATGTTTACAATGAATACAAGTTATATACAACCAGCGACGTTCACGTTACACTCAGTAGGTACATACATACAGAATATTATATATTTTAGGTAATTATCACTAGAGTTCTAATAATTTAAATACTGTACGGGTAGTTCCCGTACTATAAAGGACTGATCAGAGGATAGGCTGATATAAACACTGATTTGATAATAAAATAACTGTATTATAAAACTGATATTACGTAATTGATGAGTGAATAGAATAATGGTAACGGCGAGAACGTCCGGCTTACTTGGTGACCGATGACGAACTCATATTATACATATTGTGAATAATTAGGTCAAAACTTATTGCTGATTCGGCAAATGTACGTGCTTGCTCGTACATATTCCCGGGCGAGAAAGTTGGGGTTAGTGGTGGTGATGAGATGACTCTCATGATACAAGGTGATAAACATTGGACTTAAAATTACTGAACGAACTGATTAGTACTGATAATGATTACAAGGTGATAGACATATTCTTAGGTCTAAGTTTATACTATAACGGAGTATAAAGGGTCACCCGGGGATTTGAATCCCGATCTAAACACAATGGGGGACGACCCCGTCTCTTTCACTTGTACACGCGCACTTTTATTAGCTAACTCGTGTAGCTCACTGCACTGAACACTCGCGGATACGGCCGCTGAAATTGGCGCCTGTAAGGGCGCTGCTGCCTCTGGGACTTGAGGGGCTGACGACGGGGGTGACGCGGCGGGCGTGCCTGTCATCCAGACTGCCCTCCTCCTGCTGATGATCTTCCACACCCAGGCTGCTGCCCCGAGTCCCACTAATACGAATAAAATATATATCATCGCATAGTGATGGACGTCGTGGTTAGAAATATTGCCTTCTAGAAGTGGTTCATTCTTCTTCATGATTTCTAGGTTTCGTTTTATTTCTTGGAGCTGAGTTGTCTGATTAAATAAATCAGAATTATCTGTATTTTGTAACGATATTTTAGGTAACGATATATTGATGATGTGATTAATCTGCGAGATTTCTGGTAACGTAATACTTGAACTTACGTTTATCTGGCTGACCTCCTGTCTATGCGAGTAAATAAAGGAATCTGCCGTTTTAATTGTACATCCTTGATCGACATGAAAGAACCCGGAATTAGACATTTTCACGGGTATAATTTGATCATTGCATACGAGCTTTACTTGACATTGTTCGCAGCAAAAATAGAAGTATGTGTTGAATTTAGATAATTCCATCCATCTATTGTTACATAAAGTCATAGATGTTCTGCACCCTTTCGGAGAAAGCAATGTTTCGCAGAAACTTTGATCATCCTTAATTAGATAAATAGTATGCCTCAGATGACATAAGCTTAATTCTGTAGTTCTTTGAAGACAAGATTTTAAGTCGTCCTCGTTTAATTTTATAAATATTTCATGTTTTAGACTGACAGCAACATATTTTGATACAGGTACTACTGCTATCTCATATCCTTTGCGTGTCCGTTGGGGAACTGGGACTAATTTGAGGATTTCATAAACCTCTTCGCTTATGAGTGGAACCTTGATTTCGAATATTATGAATCTGCTAGTCACTCTTGCTCGGACTTGAAGCAGATTGTAGATGTCTGATAAACTGTCGGATCTTTTGATGGGTAACGACAGGTCCTTAGGAAGCTCTCCAGATATGATCTCCAGCTCGCGCCTCAATTGGTCAGGCGTGAGAAGGTGAAAGTCAAATTTGCCATTGTAAATGTTGGTCACAGCGTCTAGCAGAGTTTGCTGAATATTTTTCAGGTTATGTATAAGATTGTTTGTGATCATGGCTGTAGATAAAAAATCGCTAATAATTGATACGTTTTGTATTTCAGTCTTCACTTGATTGACTGTGTTTGATAAGGTGTTCATTTTTTGCGTAATAAGTTTATGATGTTTGTTAAAAAGTAACTCTGTTCGTTTTAACAAGTTAAACTCCGCTTCAACGACAGATGTTTGATTTTTCCAGAGAGTTGCCAAATGTTTCTGATTTTCCCGGATAAGACTTATGTCTTGCTGATATTTGTCGGCAAAGTTTTCATCAAGAACGCCGAATAAACTATTAGCTAGATATCCGACACCGTTGATAAGTCCGCGCCTGTGACGTATATTATTATGATTCTTGATATTATGATTCATAAGTATATCGTTATAATATTGTAATTCATTCACCTCGTGACGTATCTGCCACATGACACCTTCGCAGTGTGATTGCATTTCGACTTTACTGCATAACTGATCTAAGTACTTGATATGTTTTATGACAGCTTTATTTCCTTCTTGATAAGGTTGAGTGTCATAGTACACAACGAGCTTCCAATTGTCTCTTATCAATTGCATATCTTTTACGCGATCGAAATAAATGCTATTGTTTCCCTGCAATGGAGTAATGACGTAAGAGCCGTGAACTGATTGTACGGCTATACAGAATAATGTAAACAATAACATGCCCATATTTAAGAAACTAAAATTTTTCTTAATTCTCGTGCCTTTTTGTAAAATTGGCTTTTCTGAAGTCTGACGTACGTCTTGGGTTTCGTCTTGCCTGTTATCTTGATGTACAGGTAGGATCGATAACTTAACAACGGGCCGTTGCATTTGACCATTCTTGGTTTTCAATGTCACGACTCTAACAAAGCCGTCGGTGCCTGGATGTAACTTGATTACGCGACCTAGGGCCCATCTCCCCGGCGGGAGGTTATCGTCCTTTATAATGACGACATCATTCAACTTGATATTTGTTTGAGGCTTTTGCCACTTACTTTTTACTGTAAGTTGAGTTAAGTACTCTTCACGCCACCTTCGCCATATGTCGTTAAATATCTTTTGAGTAAGATGCCACCTCGTTCTAAGGTCATTTTCTGTATTGTAAAGGGTTAACACCGGACCACTAGATAAAAAGTGAGACGGGGTTAAAAAATTTAAATCATCGGGGTCCTCTGTAAGAGGACAAAGTGGCCGCGAATTTAAACATCCCTCTAAACTGGCGAGCAGCGTAGTGAACTCTTCGAACGTAAGATTTTGTTCGCCTATCACTCGTTTTAAGTGATATTTAAGGCTTTTTACAGCCGCCTCCCACAGGCCCCCTGCTGAAGGCCAAGAGGGTGCGTTAAAATGCCACTCTATGTTCATATTTGCTATTTCTGCCATAAAATCTTGATTAAATGTATGTTTGATTACTGATAATTCTTGTTTTAGTACTTTGTCCGCTCCTATAAAATTTTTTCCTTGATCGCTGTACATATGACCTGGTAGCCCCCTTCTGGCTGCCATTCTGCGTAATGCTGCTAAAAAAGCTGATGTTGTCAAATCTGACACAAGTTCAAGATGTACGGCCTTGGTCGCCATACAAACGAACACTGCCACGTAACCTTTTGTGGTCTTGATACCACGGCCCTTGTTAGCTTTGATGGTCACGTGACCGGTATAGTCTATGCCACAATGATAAAACGGTCGAGATGGATTTGTTCTCGCTGACGGCAAGTCGCCCATTACCTGATGTAATGTACCGGAATTATGTTTCCTGCATTTGACACACAACCGCAGTCGTTTTTTCGTGGCATTGTTTCCGCCGATAAGCCAATATTTGCGACGAATATATGCAGTAGTTAACCGCGCTCCTCCATGATATGTAAGCTCGTGAGCCTCATCAATTATGAGTTCTGCTAATCTTGTGTCACTAGGTATAATGATCGGATGCTTCATTTCAGGATCTATCTGTGCGTGTCTGAGCCTGCCTCCGACCCGCAATATTTGGTTATTGTCTAAGACTGGACTTAAATTGTAAATCTTGCTTTTACTGCTTATGCTTTTGCGTTCCTTTAATTGGTTAATTTCTTCAACGAATTTTTCACTCTGAATATTTTTAATTATTAAAGCTGTAGACTTTTTTAGCTCTTGTATGCTTAAGTAATCTTGTTTTTTACCCTTTCTGCTGAACCGTAATACCCATGCCAGTATTCTAACGGCTTTGCGGAGCGAGTTTTGTTTATCCAACAGATTTTTTACTACATCATACTCGCTGGATATTATAACATTAACTTGTTTATATTTTTTCATTTCTTGATTAGTTGTATATGTTTGTGGTTTTTCATTTTGGGACGTGTAGGATTGTAGCCAGGACGGGCCTTCCCACCAGAGAGGATGATCTCGTAACTGAGAAGCTGTGATACCCCGACTAGCGCAATCCGCTGGGTTTTCTTTCGA
Organism: Orgyia antiqua; assembly: GCA_916999025.1. Classification (NCBI taxonomy): domain Eukaryota; kingdom Metazoa; phylum Arthropoda; class Insecta; order Lepidoptera; family Erebidae; genus Orgyia; species Orgyia antiqua. The sequence goes on from OU779861.1 coordinate 280,193, forward strand.
TGCTACGTAGCGCCAGCAGTTCGACGGCATCGACGATGTGACTTGTTTCACTCGATTTGCTATGAATGGCTGCCATCTCTCTACGTCACCGTTTATCCAACCGAGTACTACCATAGAATCTATCCATCCGTAGGTGATGACTTGATAACTTGCTAAACTGGCCTTGATTTTTGTCATTAATTTACTTAGTAAAACTGCCCCACATAGTTCTAAACGAGGCAGTGAGTATTTTTTATTTAGCGGTACTACTTTAGTTTTACCCGCTATTAATCTGATTAAAGGGCTGTTGTTTCTGTATATCTTGCAATACACAACGCAACTCATTGCTTTAGTACTTGCGTCACAAAATCCATGGAATTCAATTTTATCTTGCTCTTGAGTTTGTAACCACCGTGGTACTCGTAATTGATTAATTATCTCAATCTCTTGCTGTATTTTATTCCACTCGTCGTGTATTTCTCGTGGTATAGGATCATCCCACAGTACTTGAGATCTCCAGATTTCTTGAAATAATATTTTAAGTTTGATGGTGAGTGGGGAGAGCCAACCAAGCGGATCAAAGATCTTAGATATTTCTGATAGAATAATTCTTTTTGTAGGTTTTACTGTAATGGGCATATTTGCTTGAAAAGTAAAATTGTCTTCCTGTGGGTCCCATCTGAGGCCCAAGGTTTTGGTCGACTCCACTTGCTTGAAATTGAACTTATCTTGCTGTTCCTCAGACCCGTTGACATTTTCTAATAGCGCGGGAGAGTTAGACTTCCATTTTCGAAGGTTGAAACCCCCCGCTTTTAGAAGCTTGATCATGTCCGTCTGTAATTGTTTTGCTGACTGTACTGTGTGCGCCCCATGGACTAAATCATCCATATAAAATGATTCTTCCAGGACCCTGGGAGCTGAGCTACCGGAGAAGTTTGATTTCTCATCATGTGCTAATTGCTTAAGCGTCATCATAGCGAGAAATGGAGCTGCTTTAGTTCCATACGTCACAGTTGCGAGCCGGTAGTCTTTTAGTTTTTTCTTTGAATTATCTCTCCATATTATCATCTGCAAGTACTGATCATCACTGTTAACCCATATCTGTCTGAACATTTTCTCTATATCAGCAGTTAATGCATATTTATACTGTCTCCATTTAAGGATAATATTCTGTAAATCTTCCTGTAGGTTCGGTCCGCGTAACATTACGTCATTCAAACTTAACCCAGAAGATGTTTTTTCTGATGCGTTGAAAACAACACGCAATTTGGTCGTAGTTGAGTCCTCGCGTATAACGCCGTGATGAGGTAAATAACACTTGAGCTTGTTATTGTAATCGTCGGCCGGTGTCATATGTCCAAGCGATAAATACTCTTTGATAAATTGTGTATAATCATTTGCAACTGTTGCATTTTTTATAAATTTTTGTTCCAATTTATAAAACTGTGCGACCGCTTTTGATTTTGAATGGCCTAAATTTTTCTGATAATCTGTTTTCATGGGAATCCGGACTTCATAATGGCCATCATCCCGCCTGGTAGTTGTTTTCTGATAAAATTCCATACAATGCTTGTCTTCTACTGATAACTCTGATTGTTCTGATATGTCTTCTATTTCCCAAAATTTCTGCAGTTCTTCTATCTTGTTTAAAACTACATTACATTGGAAATGTTTGATATTTCCACTCAAAATCCACCCAAGCCTTGTTTGTTGAGCGGTTGGTAGAGTAGAGTTTGCTCTGCATATTCCGTCCATCAATATAATTGAATAAACATCTGCACCCAATAAAATGTCTACTGGGCGGCTTTTGTAAAATTCTGGATCCGCCATATTTATGTGGTCCAGGTATGACCAGTCAGGCTTAGCAAAGTTCTGGCTTGGCAAGTTCTTGATAAGCTTTTTCATGATTATCACGTCCGTTTCGAACGTAAAATCGCTGACGACTGATGAACATCTGATTGAAATAATACCCTTGATGTTATTTCCTTTATCTCCAATACCTGTGATTACACCCATGCATCTTTTTCTAGGTATTCTTAGGAGTTGTGCTGCATGTTCCGTAATTAAAGAAGTTTGCGAACCCTGATCTAAAAGGGCGCGCAATGTATGTTGTGAGCCATCCTCGGCTTGAACGTTAATTAAAGCCGTCGGTAATAAGACCTCAAAACAGTCGTCTTGAAGAGACACGTGTGAGCTTGTTCGGATTGTTTTTCCTGTGTTAGTGTTTGCGAATGAGTCGTTCCTACTAGCACGCGAGCTTGAGCTATCCCCGGCAGTAGATTGTGACGTAAAAGCCTCATGTAATAGCCTGTTATGCACCATATTGCATTCCCGGCAAACTTTATCTGATAGACATGGTTTTCCTTGATGATTATGCAAGCAATTATGGCAAAGATTTAACTTATTAACTGTACTTAGGCGATGGGGTGGTGACATATCTAAAAATTGCTTGCAAAAATAAATTCCATGTTCGTCACTGTTGCACAACGTACATTTATATTTTGATGACGAAGCGTCGTATTTATTGAGGTCGTTTGATTTCGCAACCTTTTTGCCGCTAACAAACGAAGACTTATTATAATTAAGCGTTCTATTATTATTTGTATTAGTCTGCATTTTGTTGGACATCTGAACCTTTTGAATAGGGTTGTCATGTTTTTTACGTACTGATTCTAGGGCTGTAAACTTAGCCTCTAAAAATCGAAGAAATTCTTCTAAATTTGGCAATTGACGTGGTTCCTTGACTGTCGCCACGTATTCTGTATATGAAATTGTATCTAGCTTTTGAGTCAAGAGGTACACAATTATAGGGTCCCACGAACTGATATCGACTCCTAAGTTCTTGATTGCATTAAGACACTCTTGTGTAGTGTCATGCATACGCTTGATAAGACCGACTGTTTGTTGTTGCATAGTCGGCAAATTCATCAAAATGTTCATGTGTGAGGTAAAAATTAATTTCTTGTTATTATATCTCTGATTTAAAATATCCCAACACACAAGATAATTATCAGAGCTTACATGTAAATGCTGAATCATGCGTTCTGCTTCCCCCTTAACCTTAGACTTGAGGTACTGCATTTTCTGCGCGCTAGACATCGAGTTATTGTTATGAATAGCTTCATCAAATAAATCCTTGAAAGAAATCCACGTATTATAATTTCCGCTAAAGAATGGTATTTCCATCTGCGGCGTGGATTTTTCTATGTGAGCTGTAGACCACATTTTCTTGTTAATGGCTTTCTTGGCAGCCTGATACTTCTCTTCATACGAAGTGAATGTACTTTCATACTCATGGTTGGGACCGTCCATCTGACTGTCCAGATCCCAGTGCAGTGAGTCAATAGCCTGCCAGCGGGACTGTAGGGTTTGAAGCAGGTCTTGAAACTCCCACTTCTCCCTCATTGAGTCCAAATCAATACCTACTACGGTACGGTGGAAGGCTTTGAAATTGCTAGTCTGTTTTCTTAACATCTCCTCGGTTTTACTCGCTGTAGCACTTGATGTATACCCGGCCTTGCTGCCACCCGAATGCGGGCTTTCTTGATTACTCGCTTTCGGTACACCAAACGTAGGAGGTTTTATAACCGGAGATTTTGGCCTATCATCTGAGGTTATCTCACAAGCTTGAATGTAAGACCTTATGTTACCATATTTCTCTTTCACTCTCTCCATATCCTTGTTGATATAGTCACGCATTCCTGGCTCTAACTCCAGGGATGATATTTTCTTAAAATTGGATTCATACTCGAACCAATAACCATCTAGTATATCCAACTTTTTCCTTATGTACTCGGTAGTTTTCCTGCTTGGACCATCTTTCTTGAAGTTGATGTACAGGTTTTCTATAGCCGTAGCTACTAGCTGCTGGTTTGCTAGGATATCGTTGGCTGTAGCCATTGTAACTGCTGTTTAAGTACAAAAGGAAAGATCTTACTTGATAAAGTCTGCCTTGCTGCTGCAGATTACCCGAAACCTTGCTGCTCCGGGCGGGTTCACTGAACTCTTGATGTTGATTGTAGACTGATATGTCACTGCATCACTTGATAGCACAGCAACAGAGTCACAGTTAGTGCGAAATAAAGTTAATTACACGCGCACTATGCTGGTTTCAATAAGGCTAGCGAACCTGGGCCACCACGTGTTGCAGGTTAGAGTCCAACACGACCGACACGACACGTGGACGTTTAAAATTTCGCTATCCTTAATAGATCGAAGGACCATATGTACGGGTAGTTCCCGTACTATAAAGGACTGATCAGAGGATAGGCTGATATAAACACTGATTTGATAATAAAATAACTGTATTATAAAACTGATATTACGTAATTGATGAGTGAATAGAATAATGGTAACGGCGAGAACGTCCGGCTTACTTGGTGACCGATGACGAACTCATATTATACATATTGTGAATAATTAGGTCAAAACTTATTGCTGATTCGGCAAATGTACGTGCTTGCTCGTACAAATACTAATATTAATTTAATTAAAACCACGTGTTCTCTATTAGCGAATCGATATCGTTTCTATTCAATTTCAATTTAACTTTATATCGTAGTGAGAGTGACACACACACAGGTACTGTATGTAGTATTAACTGAAACTTTACCCATTAGACTGTCACTTGCAAATTTATATTGAGTTTGTGAGATGTTGTTGTCTCAAGTACAAATCAACTGAACACCACACAGTTTGTATGAACCCACCGATATTCATTATTGTTCGCTTTACGCTGAAGATAAACTTTTGAAAACAAAAATAAAAGTGTAAATGTTAAGAGCTGTCACATCTGCTCTGCGCTCACAATATACTCATTTAAATTGTTTAAAATATTGTGGCACTCTCATTATAATCATAATATGTTTTTATAAATCACTAAGTAACAGTGTATTATTTGTTATTAGTAAATATAACAGTTATGATAACAGTGTATCATATCAGATACAATATGAACATGAAGCGAAGATAGCACACAACAACAGGCTGGTGTACCTACTTGTATTACTTGATGTTGTGAACATCTCTCTGATCATGATACATTCCTGCACCTTCCTGATATAAAACATGTCATTATACAAGGAATGTTAATAACGTTCCCACGATGCGATGACGTGAGCCACTCCGGGTGGAGCGATGCTCTCATATGATACTTGTTCATTACTTTTATTAGCTTTTATTTAGTCTCCTATTATTAAATAATTGGTACAATGATAGACTTAGATCTCAAATGGCACCAGAATATTCTGCAAGAAACAATTAATAACAAAAGTAATTACATATTTACTATTTTCATCTATTGATATCAATTTTTGCGAATCTCAAAATAATAACGATCTTTGAAATATGTAACTAGACGCTGCAAACGTTCGTTATTAAAGAACATTTTATTTATTACCAATTATGTAGCGCTGTACTGGTGTCAGTGAGAGGCGCGTGTCCCTCGAGCGATATAACTTATAACTGTGATCAAAATATTAATTGTAACGTGACCATAGAATAGACTAGACTGTGCTTACACTCGCGGTGTTTTCAATAAGCGATAATAAAACATTTCAACATACAAAACACATTAAGTTTTACAATAAACGTTTCTATCAATATGTTTATTTTTTAAAAATATATTTACTCAATAATACATCTCAATTATTTATTAGAACATTATTATATTTTCTTATATAATTCTAATAGAGTTGTTGATATAATATGTATACTGACAACCATTCAATTCAAATTCAATTCAATTTATTATTATTATTATTTATTATTAATTATAACACAAATACATACATACACAATCTTTGTCTTAATCTTTATAATAATATAAAATTTTATGATTTGGTTGACTTTCAAGTTTACGTGGCCTTCATCCTCTATCTTAGGGTGTGTTATTAATTTGATGTTAATTATATAATAGTCAGGCTCGTATATAACTATGTGTTGGTCTCGTCAGTTCGTCTCTAGCACCAGCTGACAACACCATGATCGATGGGTTAGTTAGCGGGTCCCTCAGGGAGGTGTCGTGGGCCCGACAGTTATGAGAGCGTGTGATGGATGCTCGCTTCAGTTACGTGTCAGGTACGTGATTCGTTTATTAGAGAGATTTACGAGTATGTATTTATTTAATTATCTTTTGAGTCAATATAAATGATGATTATAGAAAGATGCTTCTACCGAAGAAAATCGACCGACAGTTTATGGGTTGCATACAAATCTTTGATAAAACCACACTAAGTCATTTTAAAACTTGCTCAGTTTCAAAACCATTCGTATTTATAATTATAAAAATTCCAAATACGAATGGTGTAAATGTATTTCAGTTGTTTAAGTAATTTCCCATTCATCGCGTTGCTCATATCCTTTCACGTGTTTATAATTTGTGACGTTATTATAATAACGTCGTTATTATAATCACGGAGGTTTCCAGGAACTCCTGTAACAACTGACACGTTTCATTAATATGTGAAGCTTTTTGATAAAGTCAATATATTCTAGTTATATACGTAGATACATTTTATGTCATCTCTGTAACATGTAGTCAGTGAGAATCAAAAGTCTATAACGAATTACATTTAAATGGTTACATTTTCTGGTTGGTTGCATTATGGAAGTACAACATTTTTTGAAGAATTTTATTAATTTCAGTTCTTTTCTGTGTTACGTATGTTAAAATATATACAAGTATAAGTTTGTAGCGCCATGTACCCCTGAAAATATTGGTAAAACACATTTTTTTCCAAAATGACCGATAAATCCATTCAATGAAATATTGTGTAAGAGAGGACTTGACATAATATCAGTGTAGTAGTCAATATGACGCGACAACAACAAGTCGCTTTGTGTGTGAACAAGTAGAGGGCGCCACCTCTCAGCGGTCATGTTCACCCTCTCAACGTTACACCCCCTCACAGTGAGAGGCTCTCTATGAACAAAACGATTTAACATTTACCAAGTAGAAGATTGTGTCGTCATCATCGTCACTGACTGACTATCACCGACTACGATGTAATACAACATTTACTTACAGTGTTTTAATAAATCCAAGTTACATTATAATAATGATATGGTTTAATTCGTTTTGTAAAGTATTCTAATACATCACAATATAATGTATATCATCTCGCTGATCACATAATATTGTCCTTGATCGTTGTGTTCATTATCCTTCAAATAATTCATCGATGTCTTTCAACGGTTCAGATATTAACATTATTTGATTGACACAACACGTGATCAGGTGAATGTAATATTATTATATTCATAAATGTTATGTTTGGAAATGTGCCACGAGTTGTATGACCAGGGTATTATTAGATGAAAATACAAGTTGCACCAACTAGACGCATGACACGTGACTGTATGTCTGTTCCGCTGATATTACTAAACTTGTTAGAGAAACTGTTCACACTGCACTTAGTTAGTAATGTTATTGATAGAGCCGATATTTATAATTTCTCTACGAGAACATTACACTATGTATTTGTAATATTTGCTGTTATTATTATTATAATGTTATTGTTATTATTTTATGTTGTTATTTGTTTATTTCATTGTTTATTTACTATTTATTAATATTGTTGAAAATTCTAAAGTAAATTAATATTTTAGAACTGTCGGATATCTTAACACTTTGTAACAAATAACTTTATAATAATGTCTATAAATATAGAACTTATTGTTCACAAATATTGAAAATTAAATATCAGTTTACACCAACAGTAACTGTGTTCCAGTTTTGTGAACAAAATACAGATTCACTTAATTTTAATAAACGCTTTATTTAACAATTTACTTATAAACATGGAAAAGTGTTGTAATTCAAAACTATATTATTTATATATCTTTAATTATTAGTACGATCATGATAATACAATATTATTAAATACATAAACATTCGTAAATAATTAACAAGTTTCAATAATTCAATAAGATGCGAGTTTTGTTACTAAACTTAAGCTTAAAATAGGTTTAAGTGTCTCTCAACATAATATGTAGGATAAGTTTCAATGTCCGTGTGGTGGTGTGGTCCTTTTGTGAGCGTGATCATTAATCACCGCGCTCTCACACATTGAGCTCTCTCGAGTGATAGATGACGTCACCGCACTTCTATCATTACCTACTATAATGCCTTGGTACAGGTACATAGTATTTATTTATTTAAAAACTTAATGTACATAGTAGGTACAAAGGCGGACTTAATGCCTAAGGCATTCTCTACCAGTCGACCTTTGGGTGGTGCAGAGATTGACAAATGGCTGGTGTTTCATTAAAAATAAGATAAAAATAATCACTCTAATTGAATATACTTGAAGTGCATTCCAGAGAAGGACAGTCTGTATTCGAAAAGAGGAATGAACAAAACCCGATGAATGTGAGGGACAAAGAAGTAGAAGATTTCTTGAGGGGCGAAGATTTCTGTTGTAACTAGCAGTATGAAAATTGAAAGAGGTTGATAAATAATGCGAGGTATTTGGGGAGTTGAGGATCTAGTACAGCATGGTTGGTGTATGTAAGCTACGACGCTGACGGATAGGCAGCCATCTGAGCTGCTGGCGATAATGGGACACATGATCATATTTTCGGAGGTTATGAACGAATCGAATGCAATTATTGAGAAGGCGGTCAAGTTTGTTGAGTAGATCTGCATTCAGGTCTAAATAGCACACATCACCGTAGTCGAATATTGGAAAGACTAACGATTGTACCAACATTTTCTTCGTTTCCGATGGGAGGAAATACCTAAGCCGATTAAGCGCACGAAGTGTCCCAGTAACTTTTCTACAGACATTAGTGATTTGCGCACGCCAATCTAACACCGAGTCAATATGTAGCCCGAGATCTTTCACGCTTGACGTCAATGGTATAGCAGCACCATCAAACATGACAAGTGGAAGAGACGACTCGTCCATCCTGGCCATTAAGCGAGAACTACCTATCACGATGGCTTGACATTTAGATGGATTAATACGTAGCCCATACTGATGAGACCTCTGATTTAATGAAGCCAAGTCTCGGTTCATAGCATCGACAGCCATAGATAAGTCACCGATACCAGCCTGTGTATACAACTGAAGATCATCAGCATAAAGATGATACGAGCATTGAAGATGTTGAGCAACAAGATTGATGAATAAAGAGAATAGAAGTGGAGAGAGAATCCCACCCTGAAGAACACCAGTGTCAAGAGTGCACCATTTAGAAAAGGACTCTTCACTGCGAACCGACTGCTGGCGACCTCGAAGGTGAGAGGAAAACCACAGCAATGCGTCAGGTGAAATCAAGAGAGAAGATAGAATGCCTAGCAGGATGTCGTGATCAACAGTATTAAACGCGTTTGAGAAAGTAACTTTGGTATCCTCCATGCCCGACCTAATATCATCCAACACTTTAACCAAGGCTGAAATAGTACTATGTCCGGGCCTACATCCATACTGAAAAGGACAAAGAATATTATTAGCACGTATGAAGTGAGGCAGCTGGAAGTGGACAGATTTTTCAAGAACTTTCAACAAGAAAGGAAGGATGGAAATAGGCCGAAAGTGACTAGGAAGCGTGGGATTGGCGATTTTGGGGAGAGGCCGGACGTGAGCTTTGCACCACTCGGAAGGAAACTGTCCTGAAGAAATAGAAAAGTATAATAAAGTAATAGTATACCTACTATTAAACTATTGGTAGTAATGAATGAATACAAGAACTCAAATATCATTAATAATAGACTCATTGTATATTGTATATAGAGGTTCACTAGAAATAACAATACAACAATAGAATATTGGAAGTACAAACTGAAGGGTACAAACTGAAGAAAACTATAAATACGACAGAGCACCTTGTTCTTTACTCTAATATATAATATTATAATGTGTGTGTTTGTTTGTGTGCCGGCGCATCACCAAGTGTCGACACTATAAATAGAGCTGTGTCGTGTCATTCTGTGAACTTTTTGTTACTCATTGTTTATTTTCATATATTTTGGTTTGCTTCGGTTGAATATCTTTGAACAAAATCATTGAATGTGACTGTTTCCCCCTGTAAAGAATCTGAATAATTTGCAATTTGCCAGATATAATGTGATGTGATAACTGACTTCTTTACAATCAATGAAAATTTCTATGGAAGGAATTCTTTAGGTTTGAACGAGAGGTGATGTCTGTTCGATTCCTTTCAATAAAGTAAGACTATATTAATATAATCTACTACGTTTAACGTTTTAAAATACATTAGGGATATTTCTCATAGCTTGTAAATATTTACAGTAAAGATAAACTCGATTCATAATATTGAACATGTTTCACGGGAGAATGCTTTGTTGTTGATAAATTGTGATATCAAAAGGTACATATTAAAAGAAATCGATCACACTCAGTCAACAGATAAATTAATAAACATTTATATTGATTTATTCATCCTCAGTGTTTAGTTAATTGTTTAATTAATTGTTTGAATATAGTTTAACTGAAAATACAATAAAATTTCATTGACAGATCCGTTGAACAATTTTTTAATTAAACGTAGAGCAACAAAGTGACACTTTACAAGCTAGTACTAACCTGACCAATGAACATATAAATAATAAGTCTCTAAATATACTTTTGTAAATCTAATGAAAATATTTCTGTTGAACCTTAATAAAACGTTATGTTAAGAAAAGTATTCTTAAAATATGCATTGACTTTCTGTTAGATAGAGAAAAAGGCAATAAGGATAAATGAACATAATGTGAACAGGGAGCAGGGAGCAGGGAGCTGGGATACTGCACAGATGAGATGAGACTCAGTGTATTGTGTGATCTCTTTACAACATCTCATGAAATAGAACGAGACAGATTATGTTCATTCAGACAATCTATATATAATTTAGTTACGTAATGTTGGGAGATACTGTTTTAATATAATTAGGTTTCCATTCTTAGCTTTTATATAAATCTCATTGCGTAACAGTCGAGATTCCAAGAATTAAGAAAATAAGATTAAGAATTATTTGTGGAGACTCAAATTGATACTATAAATAGAACTTCTGTGAGTAGTTATACAGGTTGTAGAGTCTGATTTTAATCTAATATTTAAACTTGAATATAATATTTGTATTAATAACAGTTTGTCGTACCACTTGATCTCTTGTAAATATATCAGTGTATAGTGTGTTGTGTACACATATTTATTGTATGTATCAGCTCACAGCGCACTGCGACGGACGAATACAGATCACATCATTATGTATGAGATGAACAAGAGAGTGGGAGAGGTCAACACAACTATACAACAACACTACATTTACATATCGTTACTGGCGACATATTGTTAGTACATTGGAAACAACAAAATAAGAAATTTCAATATTGGCGATTTGACATTTATTTAGTATGTATTTTTGTAGTAAACTCGAGTACGTAGGAGTGACGTATTATTGCGTGGGCTGTAACACATATCATTGTATAGATCAAGGTCGTTGTTCTTATGAACAACACAGCTTATAACCGATATGACTACACTTCAATGAATTACCAAGAAAAAAAACATACAATATCCACAAAATATTTAGTAACTATAATAATTAAAGAATTATAACATTGTCATCAGTAGATAGACGCAGTTATACAATATTTATCTTCACTTTATCCTCACCACAGCTACATGATGACAGAACACTTGACTAATATATTCGTACATACACCACACCATCACAGTGACAATACAATATGAAAGTTTACAAAGTTATTACAAAAATTATAAGAATAAGTTTTGTTTTCAGAACTAATTTAATATTACGAATTGTACGTACCACTTGATTATTATGATTACAAGAATGAAATAAGTTTGTAATGTCGACAGACAGACACACGTCACAACTGTTGAGAGCACTTTCATACAACAAATACCTATAAAATAAGAAACAACAAATAACTTTATTGTTATAAAGCACTTGAAATTGTTTACGACTTGTATTGTTGTATTGTTTGTTGTATTTTACAATTTAGAAGAAGCACTTAGCTAACAATTAATTACTCTTCCTGCCGCGTGATATTTATGTGGGAATGTTAATAGAGGGCGCTGCAAGTAGGTGGTGGAGCGCTGTGTGTAATGTGACTGGGTGACTACACTTGTATTATTATGTTGAATTATAATGATTTATTTTTTAATAAACAATTAACAATAGTACTTAGTATATCTAATAATATGTAAAAAACATTAGTGTGACGATTGTCTCGGTCACAAGTCAATAGGCAGTATTGACATACAGTAAGTAACTACTCAACGAGTTGAGTAATCAACTCAATTGATACAATAGAGTTTTACAATGTAGCGGGTCGTTGTGAGAGATGTAAACGGACATGTTCTATCGTCGCTAGGTGTCGCCACCATCCTCTATTTAACATTCGATCTATAAGTAATTCTTAAGTACATTTGTTATTATCACGCTATGAATTCATAATATTTTATTTTCATCTCGACATATTGTACATTCATAGTACCTAAATGTTGTGTTACCTATGATATGTTCAAGTGCAGTGAGCCGGCGTACTTCGTGATCACATCAAACATATCGCTATAAACTACATCCATTAATATAGTCTGTTTGTTTGTTTAGTCAATTTATGAGTGAATTTAAATGTATCGTTGAACAAAGCTACATAAATTACACAATGTAACGTTATCTTAGAGATTGTTTGCTGTGATAAGCCTCGTCTACTGTTTATTTCCCCGGTTAGGAATTTATAGTTCAAATCGGACTTGGAGGGACAATAATTGCGTGTAAATTACTAATCATCGCGCCTGATATCTTAGAGAGTAGACAGAGAGGGAACAAATAGACTCTATTCTTACTTATATTTTACGCTAAAAGTATTGTATTATTTATATCTAGGCTATAGAACTGGTCCTCTAATAAGGAAGTGAGTGAATAAGATCCGCCCTGTTATCGAGCCTCCTCTTTATTGGAATTGTTTCAAATCAGATTACAAAGAATCCAATAAGCTTAACAAATTCTATCAACATAATTCAGCTTTAAAATTATCGTTTGTTTTGATACTTTAAGATATCAAAATGGTTACTTTTTAAACATAGGGCTTTTATTTTTCGTTGTAAATACAACGTGTTGCAGAAAGGTGTAGTCATAATTTAAAGTTGCATTAGATAGGCCTTAAATATTATAAATATTACAGTTACACATAGAAAAATACAGTTGGTAAGTTTTTTTTTGTTTATTGCCTACTATTAAATAACTACCAGAAGTGCATCAATTATGAGATGTTTACGGTTTAGTGAATGCGATTGAACCTTACGATAAAAGATGACCTCATAGTAGTGTTGTATTTAAACAAGATCGATTAATTTAATAAACTAATTAAACTTTAATGAACACATAAAAGTCATAATATAACTAGTATTTGTAATTTCATCCATGCCTAGTGCCTAGTCACCGGCCATGTGTAACGATGCTCAAATATGACTACACCTTTCTGAAACACGTTGTATAAGTAGTATAATAATATTAAAGTGAAAATAATAGAAGATCTTCGACTGTGACATCTTTCACTTTAACGAAGATGATTTAATAAATTGAAATAAAAAATGATATGTTCCTAATCATTATAGAAACATTAGGAACTTTTATTTCAACCAAATTCGATTTTTCAAAAATTCATCTTGTTGATCTAATTTTCAAGCTTGTGTTTATCTCCGGCAGTTAGCAGAGCTACGGAACGGTATTCCGAGGTCGTGGGTTCAAGTCCCGCTTGCGGTGATCACTTTTTCCACTACAATTTAATTTATTAGTGATAGTAAGTTGATACATTCAATACATCTATAGAAATATCGCATGTAGCTCATTGTAGGTATCGTAATAAAATTTTGATTGATGATTCAAAATCTCTAATTATAATTATTATCTTTCATATAACGATATTATTTTAGACACAACTGTTTAAGAATGTTGATTGTTACGCGCGGTGTTTGTGATAATAAGCTAGTTCGTGTGACACACAAATATAAAACAATGCACAATGCTCCCAGTAAAAGGTTGAGATAGGTAATGTACTGTACAATATAAAAAAATTGTATTGTGATTGTATTAGTAGACATATCTCGTGTGTTCTGTGATGTCTGTGTCACAGAACACAGATCAGAATTATCCGCGTCAGGTGTGTGATCTGAGAGTGCGGTACACCGACGCGATATATTTAGATCGAAGAACGAAGAATCCCACAGCTATTAACTAAGTATAATATCTGCTTCTTATTTGAAAGTTTTATAATCCTTTAATGATTATTTATGCTCTAATTAATAACTATGAAATGAAATGAAATGAAAAATCATTTAATCACGTAGATACAATTTTTCAGAAAAATTATGTGCTTGTGACATGTCCAAATTTTTTTTTTATACTGTATACTATATTATATTCTTTATATGTTTACCAATTAACATGTCCACATCGGTACATATCTTGTTGTAGAACACTCGTCTGCACTGTTAGTACACTTGAGTGCTCGCACTTAACTAATGGCTACCATTTAACAAACGAGCTAAGGGACTGTCATTTGCAGTAAGATCACTGTTATCTGCACCACAATAACATTTATGATATATTTCAACAATAACCACTAGGTTTTGTTGTTTTAGTAAAAAGTAAAGTCTATGATTATGTATAATTCATCAATGTAGGTATACCTAGTATCAATAAAATATAAATATATGTATTAACTCAAATTCTCTACAAATTAATATATATAAAAGTGACACAAAGAGCTGTTATTTGTCACCAGAGTACAAGAGTTGACGGCGTCGTGTCACTACGAACAGTTAGTGTCATTAGTGCTTCCACTTAGATGAGAACGATCGCGACGTCTAAGCTTTTAATAGCTCTATAATGTCATTATTTACAAAGTTGTTGTCAACATTAACTTATAATAACTGAGAAATGAGATTTACTTACATAAAATAACTTTTCAAGAAATAATTGCATGCAATTTGTTACACGCTTTTCATTTGTTGTGTTACGTGGAAAAGAAATGCACCTTGTAGTGAACAAATTACGATATTATATATTAGTGATTTTATACATTTATTGTCAGAGATACACTAAATAAAGTTTAAAATGAAAGTAAAACTATCACAAGTACTTAGTATCAAGAACATAGTAATAAAAGATTTCAATGATTATCTGTCGATATTTTACAACACAGTTCAATAAAAGAGTCCATTTATTGATTATTGGTTTATTGATATATGGATTTATGGATTTATTGATATATGGATTATTGGTGTTTCTAACCTTGATTATATCAATTGAACAATCAGAACACATTTAACGAGATGACGGAGTGTCATAATCACAAGCGGTCTACTTACCGCCGCCATTTTGCCACTGAACTGTGGCTAATGACAGTAATGACATCCGTTATGACACGAATTGTGTCATTAATAATATTGCCAACTTTATTGTGCTTTATTTTTTTGTGTCAAAACAAGTGTATCTGTCATAACATGTAAGTTGAATAAATACGTCCTACGCCTACCGCCACTATAATTTATTTATTTATAATGATTTGTATTTTAAAGTATTCATTTAATATCACGCTTGTATTTACGCGTTGAGGTAGGAAGTCTATTCATCAAGCGTAATAATTAATGAGTAGATACGTACTAAAAATTAAAGATAGACAAACTGTCAAACTATGTTATATTGAACGAATGGTGTATGAGCAGCACTTAAGAGGGCACGATACCAAATTATGCTCCATACAAAAATATGGGCATCGTAGTCCCCTTTTTTCTTTGCGAAAGTTAAATCAAATTTTAATTATTTTTACGCAAAATTATAAATGAAGGAAAGTGATAGAAGCATATATAATGCTTCAATCACTTTCTTTTTCCAAAACATAATAACTAAAAGAGATATGACCATCCGAAAATCCCGTATTTTCGGTTTTCTTTAGATAAAGTTGTAGCCACTATTACACATATTTTGTAAGGTTTTACTAAAAAAGAAAGTGATAGAAGCATAGATATACTCTTCATCTATAATATAGCGTAAAAACAATCAAAATCAGTTTTACTTTCGCGAAGAAAAAAGGGGACTACGAAACGTCTTTTTTTTTTCAAAGAATTTGTAGGTAAAATCTGCTTCAGCTATATTTGTCCCTTTCAGCACGGTGCTCGGGAATAGGGATAGCAATACCTAAGGCAAATACCTAAATTAGGAGTACAGTACCCTCTTAATGTACGAAAGCTTCTTAAGATGCGAAGCTTAATAGTGTACACAAGTGTGTTGTATGCAAGTAGATGAACTTTACGAATGTCGGGGAATAAAGTAGTAAATGTAAAATCTTTAAAAACTTGTTTAAAGAAACACACGCGTTACATTTGTGAATCATGAGACGAGCTTTACTTTGTAGGTATTTGAAACCAGAGAAAGTGTCTGTAAATAATGACTTTTTTTAATGGCACTGCAATCTACTTATCCGTCACGAAACGTCCTCGCGGCGTATTAATAACTTTGTGTTTACAATACTTTGTTGTGTATACATGGCTGCCTACGTACAGTGAGATTTACTTAAACTTCTAGAAGTTACTTTGTAATAAAGCGATGAATTTTAAACAGTCAACATGAAACAAAATAGATTGTGATAATTGTTTTGATTTATTTCGGGAAGAAACTCCCGCTGAGTAAAGAGTTTTGTGGAAGTATGATTTTATTGTAGTACGTACATTATGTTGCGAACCTGGAATGAGAACAAAAGGGAAGATTAAAACAATTGAAGTTATTTAATTAATTAAAACGTAAATCAACTGTATAAATTATAAATTATCTTGTCAAAGATAATAAATGAACTGATGAAAGGTGAGTGAGATGAGTCAGTAGAGATCTTGTTGGAATACAACGGTAGACAAACTTCACGCTTATTATGAACTACTTGGGTCGAAATTAATCAATTACAGCATTTATCAATGTATCGTGTGTTGAATAAATAATGTTAGTTCTTTATAAAACACTTTTGTCTGAATAGATCTGATATTCCAGAAAAAATAAACCGTTAAAATGTACTTATTTAATGGTGGAGGCGACGACAAACTGAACATTAATCATTAGTACTTGTAGCGCTATTTTGTACAGACATTTTATAAGATGACGTCACTCGATCACAAGCCTTCCATAAACTAACATAATGCCGAAGTTCTAATAATCGACACAGATAAGGGCTCGAGAGGACAAATTTTACAAAATAATGTCATCACTAATGCGAATACTTGACTGAGACAGAAATAGTTCGTAAATGTTATCATATTATGTAACATACGCGTACCCTACTACTACCATAATGTTAAACACAGTGGAAGAATACTTAAAAAACCTTATTTACCTATTGCAAATGAATTAACTTTTTGTCTAAAAATAATCACCAATAATGGATGTTCTTTTTGTATAAGGTTGACATATTTTTATGAAAATATCACCGATTGGACGCTGCGTCTCACCACACTGCCGCGCCGACGTACGTAGAGGTCGAGTGTTCTATTCGCCTTAGAGCTGTAAAAGTAACGAAAAAAAGAGTACCCGTATGTATTGTCGGGCTTCGTGGTGGAGTGGTTCATGTAACAGACTGCCATTCACGAGGTCGCGGGTTCGATTCCCGCTTGGGCCAATCATTTGTGAGATATTCATAAATGTCATACAAATGTTTGTACTACGTCTGGGTGGTTTCTATGTATTATAAGTATATATTTACAAAAGAAAAGTAGTTTATGTATTATGTCCGTATTCTGGTACCTATAACACAAGCATAATAAGCTTAGCTTGGGACCAGAGGACGTTGTGTGAAATGTCCATGAATATTTATTTATTTATTTATTCGTTACAATTTCAATCAGTACCCGTTACTTTCGTATCGTCACTCGTTACTTCTGAAACCTCATAAAGGCTATGTTTGCTAGAGTAAGGAATTGAGTCGTATTGCAACGAGTCGTATTTGAATTTGTAGAACTTAATATTTAAATAATATCCATTGCATATTGCATACCAAACTGCATTTTTTACTTTTCTGTATTTAATTTAAACAAGTTAGTGTTTTTTTTTGACATAAAAATTAAAAAAAACAAGTAGCAAAAAAATTAAAACGACAACAAAACTCTATTGTTCTTAAAATGAAATAAATAATAAAATCATATTTTGATGCTTAAAATTTGTCAAACAAATAATTGCAACCGGCATATATTTTAATCTTTTTGGCATGTAGCCATGTTAAACAAAACATGCGAGTTGGATGCGAGTAACGAGAAGTTTTTGTAAGTAACGTTTCGTTACACGGTACTAGATGCAGTACCCGTTACTCAGTAACGAATACATTTGTTACATCTCTGATTCGCCTCAAGCGCTGCCTTAAATTGAATTGCTTTCACAGAGTTTAGCTGTTTTAGCGATAGTGATATAATATCATCATATATTTTTGTGTGATAAGCTGTATTCGTCCCCTGCATCACATGCTGCTTTAGTGATATGATCTTTTGCTATAATTTAATAACGAAGTGTCTGGAATACAATACATATATACATATGTGTATTATGTATAGTATTTAATACAATACATATATGCATATGTGTATTATGTATAGCATTTAATTTTTAAAATATCTAAAACGTGTTTAATTTGAATTTGACTTTATTTTTTGTATAATAGCATTAGATAAGTACGAGTATGTTCTTTATTAGGTAGGTATGTTTCTTTATATGAACTTCTCTTATACACAATGTTTGACTCAGTTTTAATATATAAATGTACAATATAGCTGAGTGATCACACTTCAGTACAAACCTCTCAAATCTAAAGTGAGAGGATCGCTGTATAGTAATCAATAAGAGCCCATTTCTTTTGTGCTTATCGCATCAACTGACAAAGAGATAATCCGGAGTGGTCCTGCCCAGCCAGCTTACACCTCGGTGAGTTTCCAATTGTTAGTGGCCCAATATAAGCACAAAGCTTAGTATTAGTGGAGCCCTACACTTCCAACAAACGTACGCTTCACCTTCACTCACCAACAATACACCTTCAAACATATTGCTCATTTATTTTATTTTGAACTACGAAAGTCTTTTTGTCTCTTACTGAATTTTTTTGACGAATATAATTAAAAGGTAATTCGAATTTTCATAAGTTTAAACGTAAGTGTTAATTCGTGTGTATTTAAAAGGTATATCTACTTAATATGTTAAGTAATAACAAAATAATATCAAATCATATTACTCTAATTATGTTATATGTGTATGAATATAATTCTCAAGCACATCACATCTGTACAGCCTCACTATGTGTATGTAGTTGTTTGTAAGAGGTTTTATTCCCCACCGACACTATATAACATTAGTTAACGTTTACTTGTATTACAGTGAGGTGTATTGTTTGTTAATATATACTCGTATGTGGGGGTCGGGGGAGGTCGCGACAGGAAGCCCCTCACAAATCGCTGCGATCTTACCAACACAGTTTAGCGAGCAATTAGTGAGAGAACACGATACACTTGATTGTTTTAATAGCTCTTGGTAATAATAATTAAACACACCATGTGTTGATGAATATATCTACATTATAATAATGATCTCGTGTAACGTCTCAGATCACTTGTTTCAGTACATGTACAATTAATTTTAACTTAATAATTTTGCTAATTACAGTAAATAAAGCATAGTAAAATATAGTATAGTATAGTGCCAAAGTATATCTGTATAGTAGTAAAGTATATCTGCTACGCGTCGTAGGTTATTGTCTACGCTGCAGCTGCTACGATATCATTGCTACGTCACACAAATACATACAACTATTGAATAATATCAGTAATATCAGAAAATATATTGTATGTTCATAAAAATATTCAAAATTTAAAAAAAAAAGATCACAATAATGTTAATACAAGGCATAAACACAATCTTGTGATGCATGTAACCCGTCTCCACAAAATATGTAACTCTTTCATGGGTCATTGTATACGATTTTATAATAAACTCCCTATTGATGTAAGTGTTGCGTTCAACCTGGTGTTCTAATTAATAATAGGTTAAGTGGAAGCGTGATATCTCTCAGGCGCGAGAGGAACGAACATATACTGTATATCACAGCGTTACAAATTTACAATAGTACAAACTTACCCTGTTTTGTTCTTCAACAATGTCTTCACTGTGTCAAGCCCTAGCTATAGCTTCATTAACTAACTACGATAAATTGGCCAAAATAACGCAGAATGCTAATCAAACTATACTTAACTTATGCAGGCAGACACGAACTCTTTAAGTCCTCAAAATGACCACATTTGGCGCGACTTAAGCCGTGAACTTTCACCAATCGTCTTAATGCAATTATACTATCACAATTATAGTTATCAAACAGTTCAACTCACATTAAATAGTATTAAGTATGGAGACACAAAATTCACTAGTTTTTATAATACTTTTTTGTCATACAAAAATGGCGAATACTCAACTTCGCAATGACATTTCAAGGTTTTGTTTCAATGGTAATTATCGATTCACACAACAAGGATAATTAGTTTTATCAACAATTAATTCTAGTGACAATTTTTAACTCGCGAAACAATTGCAAGGAAAACGCTTCAATCGCATTCAAATCGCGACGTAACTTGCAAACAAGATGTGTTTTGCGACTGACAACGCGCGCTCGGTGGTGTCGCGCGCGGCCGGCAACAAGCCACGAGGACAGGTGCACCGGTCAGTTCTCGACGTCATCGATAGTGACGTTATCAATAGTTAGAGATGCCCGTGCGCAGACAAAATATGATAAGTTAATCGTTTGGTACATAACATCTACCCGCCTCGGCCAGGACTACCTGGCCGCTAATTCACTGGCAGTCGCGACAAGGTTGATACAGCTCTCTTCAAAATTGAACCGTCCACCCGGACCTCAGCAAAACGGGGCACTCCATCTGCTCCAAAGACGAGGTTGAGAATGCGCCCCCTGCGCCAACACAGTGGCGGTGAGTTAGCGTCCTTAACCAGAACGAGGTCACCAACATGAGGTGGATCAGTCTTGTCAGTCCACTTAACGCGCTGCTGGAGAATGTGCAAATATTCTAAATTCCAACGTTTCCAAAAGCTCTGAGTGAGTTGTTGGACCAATTCAAACCGCGAGAGACGATTAGGTCTCACATCAACAAGGGGATATTCCGGCAGGGCGTTCAGTGGCTGCCCAATCAAAAAATGGCCCGGCGTGAGGGCTTCCAAGTCGTTAGGATCTGAAGAGATCGGGCACAACGGGCGTGAATTCAAAACGGCCTCGATTTTGCAAAACACAGTTGCGAGCTCTTCAAAGGTCAATACAGACTCGCCAATTACCCGTCGCAAATGTGTCTTAGCAACCTTTACTACGCTTTCAAATATTCCTCCCCAGTGGGGACATGACACGGGACTGAACCTCCAAGTTATTCTACGTGTAGCTAGTCTAGACGCAATTTCAGTCTCGTTAGCCGACAAAAAATCATACATCGCTTTTAAATAGTTGTTTGTGCCTTTGAAGTTGGTACCACAATCCGACCGAATCAAGGACGGTAGTCCTCGTCGTGACACGAATCTATCTAACGTCGCAACAAATGCCTCTGTCGAGAGGGCTGAGACGAGTTCCAAATGTACCGCCTTGGTGGACAGACAGACAAAGACGCACAAATAAGCCTTGACAGTTTTACTGTTCCTGAGGGTCGAGGTCTTAACAAAAAAGGGGCCTGCAAAGTCCGTACCAACTCCAGCAAAGGGCCTTATCTCAGTGACCCGATCCGAAGGAAGGTCGCCCATGATAGGCTGCATGGTAGGGGCCTTGAGCCTATAGCAAGGCATACAACGAAAGACCACACTACGGATCGTCCGGCGGGCCGATAAAATCCAAAATTCCCGTTGCAAAATGGCCAATAAGGCATTACAGCCGGCGTGGGAGTTCTTGATGTGACGATCAGTCACCAACAGGTTCACCAAGTGGCCACTCTTGGGCAATAAGAGGGGGTGACGAGATCCATAAGGGAGGTTTGCGTTCCTAAGACGCCCTCCGACACGCAAAAGACCCTCACTATCCAAAAAGGGGTTCAGCTTACAAATGGCTCCAGACAGTTTGGATTTGCCTTTCCTCAAGATGTCAATCTCGTCTTCAAAATGTGCCTCTTGCACAGAACGAACCCAGTGAAGAAGAGCATCTTGGAGCTCTTGTGGCAATAAGAAGGCCTCCAAACATTTGTTCTGTGGATGTCTACAATTTCTCATGAAGCGCTTGATCCAAGCGGTGACACTCAACAATTTGTCCAATGAACTGTAACGATTAAGTAAGAAATCTGGGTCGAACGGACGGTCCTGCCGTTCGAGCGCAAGCGTTCGCAACCCAGGCAGTGCGACGATGTCCAAGGCCGGAGTTCGCGGCCAATTAGATTCTGATCTGGTCAACCACTCAGGTCCCCACCACAGAGAGTGCTCAACTAAAAGGGGGGCCATACATCCCCGTGACGCACAATCAGCAGGGTTGACCTCGCCAGGCACATGCCTCCAAACCAACGGGGTCTCCGATTTCTGTATCTGAGAGACACGATTTGCTACAAACACCTCTAAGGTGTGAACTGACGTCTTCAGCCAACATAGCACAATCTGACTGTCAGTCCATGCATATATCGTGGAAATGTCAATTGACGTGCACAAGGTAGACATGACGTGATTCAAAAGGCGAACAAGAAGGGCCGCCCCTGACAACTCTAACTTAGGGATTGTCAAGGCAGTTCGAAGAGGCGCGACCTTGCTCTTCGCCATGACCAACAACACTTTCACCTGACCATCTGTGGTCACGGTGCGCAAGTATACGGCTGCTGCGTACCCACGTTCTGAAGCGTCCGAGAAACCATGAAGGGACGCGGTGTGCTTCCCTGGCGGAAGCAGAGCACGGGGTAACGATATCCTATTGATGGCAGGCAATGAGGAAGCAAATAGGAGCCAGTCCTTCAAAACGGCTTCGCGAAGTGGCTCGTCCCATCCAAGACCTGCAGTCCAAAGTCTCTGCAGGAAGCATTTGGCCCAGAATATGACCGGGCATATCCAGCCATTGGGATCAAAGGTTCTCGCGACAGTCGACAGAACCAGTCGTTTCGTCCAAGTGTGATGCGAATCCAAATTGACATTAAATGTAAAGATGTCCTGGACTGGTCTGTACTGGATTCCAAGCACTGACATCATGGTAGGGTTGTCACGGTTTTCAAATAGGTGAGGATCCTGCTGGTGGTCGTCCGGTAGCCCTTCCAAGAGCGCAGGTAAGTTGGAGATCCATTTACGCAACTCATATCCTGCGGAGGCTAGAATGCCAATCAACTCGTCACGCAAGAGCAGGGCCTCTCTCTCCGTGGCCGCGCCAGTGCACACATCGTCAACATATAGGTCCTCCTTCAAAATGGCGGCTGCGCGAGGAAACGACATACGCTCTCGATCCGCGAGCTCCCAAAGCGAACGTATAGCCAAAAAGGGGCTAGACCTCAGCCCGTATGTGTTCGTGTTGAGCTCGTAGACAAGCATGGGATCTTGCTGGTTTTCTCGCCACAATATCAGCTGGTATCGGCGATCATCCGGGTGAATTACCGTTTGCCTGAACATCATCTTGATGTCAGCCACAAAAACAAATTGATGACGTCGAAACCGCGTGATGACGTCACAAAGGTCCTTCAGCAATTTGGGACCAGGATGCAGACACTGGTTCAATGACACTCCTGAAGTAGTCTGCGCAGAACCATCAAATACTGTGCGTAACTTACCACTGGATGGTTTTATTACAGCATGATGCGGAAGAAAGAAGTGCTCCGTCGAACGCCAATCCAATTTTGACACAGACATGTGTCCCAAATCCTCATACTCCCGCATGAAGTCAATATACTTCTCCTTGAGTAGTGGGTCCCTGCTCATACGGCGCTCCATCGCCAACAAACGCTTCTCTGCAATAGGCCGCGAGACGCCAAGTGGCGGACGTACGGCGAGAAATGGCAATCTTGTCATGATCCGGCCAGAACGGAGATAACTGGTGTTGGTCTTGTAGAACTGCTCACACTCTTCATGCTCCGGATCAGAGCGGGGAGCTTGTGGTGGCTCCTCCACTTCCCAGAATCTCTGCACGGCGTCAGAAAGGGCGGACCCCACCATCAAGGCCGTTCCAAGTTCGGCAGGGGGGGGAGTCCTCAATACAGGCCCCATCAGTGCGAACCCAAATATGGTCCGGAGGGCTACCAGGCCACCTGGCTGCAAAACACGATCCTTGCCGAGTAATATTTTACCCAAAACATCGGCACCAAGCAACAAATCGACCGTGCCAGGCAGGTCAAATTTAGGGTCAGCCAAATTCAAATCCGCGGTCAATTTTACCGCATCCGCAGACAAACGAACTTGCGGGTGATTGCCCAAGATATTCTCCATCACAATAGCCGACGATTCCAACGTCGGACGTGGAGAATTTGAAGGGGAGAACTCAAACCAAACGCGGCCCTCTACCGTGGCCACGGGGGCGTTCCCGACACCCCTTATTACATCTGAATATTTTTCAATAGTCTGGCCAGTCTGCCCTACCAACCAAGACGAGGCTATGCACCCCTGTGAGCCTGTGTCCAATATCGCTCGGACTACAACCGAGGCGCCCGTCCGTCCCCAGACCCTGACATGGGCCGTAGGCAAGAGGACGGTCTCAAAAGGGGGCGGTGCATAGCGGGGGCAGACGCCAACATCCTAATGTTGGCGTGGCGGCGACTGAGCGCCGTTGTCCCGAGACGGCAAATCAAAGTGCGGGTAGTGCCTAAACTCGGCCTCCTCTCGGTGACGACTGCCACGAGCCATAGACGGCGGTTCGTAGCGCCTGGAGCGTCCGTACCGAGGGTTGCGCGTCTCCAAACGGGGACGTTCCGCCAGAGGGGGGGACGGTAGTGGTACCGGACGCGCGTCACGGTAATCGTGGTACACTACTGGAGGTGATCTCGCTTGATCACGTGGAAGCGGGGAGGGCGAGCGGGACACAAAGGTGCGGGATTGAACCCGGGGCCCGCTTTCATACCCGCCCGTGGGGCTGCGCGCCGAACCAACTCGGCGATCAACGGCAGCGCAGTTTGCGCGGCGTGGGGGTGATGAGCCGGACTCCAAGTTGCGGGACTGGTCCCGGTGTCCACTGGCATACCCGCCCGAAGGCGACCCCGCGTGGTCGCGACGGCCATTCGCGTTGGCGCACAGGATTTTCAAATGGTGCCCTCCGCAAATAGGACACGGGTGAGTGTCGGGGCAGGCGCGCTGGTAATGGTCCCCTAGGCAAGAGAAACACCAGCCGCGGGCCTGGGCAATCCGCCTACGAGCGGCCACGTGCAGGACCGCGAAGTCTGGGCACCGCACCGTTTGGTGTCCCTGCGACTTGCAAAACCGGCAGTCCGGTGGCGCAGCTTGAGCGACAGCGAAGCGGGCGGCCGTACCTCCTCTTGGTGCAGGTTGGGCATTGCGCCGTTGGTTGGTGGGTCTGGGACGTGATGCTTCCACCGGCGTGTCGGCGACCATGACGTCACCCATGCGACACTCGTCCTCCAGGAACGTCAGGAGCTGGTCAAAGGTAGGGAGAGCAGATGCCTCATCCCTAGTGTGCCCCTGTTCAAAACGTGCCCTCAAAGACACCGGCAATCGCTTGAGTACGATACGCACCAGTAGGTAAGACCACTTGGCAACCGGCAGTCCTAAGCGGTTGAGCGAATTGGTGGCTATTAGGAGGGGGTTCAGCAGCTCGGTCCTCAACTGGGCAGCATTGCTCACGACGGGAAGGTTCAAGATCTGGTCAACGTGGGTATCTGCCAGACAGCGCTGATTGTGATAGCGCTTGGTGAGCAACGCCCGCGCGATCCCATAGCTCCCGTCACATATTGGGAGGTGCTGTATTAAGCCCCTCGCCTCTCCATCAAGCACGGAGAGTAAATAGGCCAGTTTTTGAGACGGACCCAAATCGTCCCTCGAGTCCACAAGGCTCTCAAACAAACCAATAAACCCCATCCACGTGTCTAATCGACCATCAAAACGTGGAAGATCCAAATTGGGTAATCTGGTCAAAAGGCCCACGGGAGTCTTCAAGGGGGCCCGGTGAGCCGGTACTCCGGCGCGCGAGGCTAAAATCTCCCGCGCGCGCTGGGCGATGTCGTCGGCAAGGTCCATCATTTGGAGGTAGTCCTCGTGGACTTTGTCCCGTCGCTCCTGGGGAAACGACTCCAGGGGCACATCATCCAGATGCAAGATGAAGCGCTGGTAAAGCGCCTCCACCTCCTGAAGTCGTGTAGGGCATTTCTCATGCCTGTCCAACAATGCCTCGATTCGGTTCTCCCTTTTCACCAAGGCGGCAGCTGACGTGAACCATCTCAAATGAGTCGCAATCCCGGAATATGATTCGCGGACAACATTATACGCGGCGGCAGACATCTTCAAAGCACAAACGGCACGAAACAAACAATCTTATAATAACAAAAAAAAACAAATATCTTTCACAAACAAACAATATTACAATAGCGAAAAACAAAATATCTTTCAATGAGACAAGCCGCTATTACTCCAAACAAATATCAAATCTTTAATATTTTAAATCAAACAAACAAACAATTCCTTGCCAATGTGCAATTAATTTAAGACTTAAATTATTTATTTTAAGGTAACCAACAAACAAACAAACGTATAAAATAAATGTTGTATTACACAAACGCACAACGCCACAATTTAACTATAACGTTGTTCAATATTAGACAATAATTAAATAATAATTTATATTAAATAATAACCTGAGCAACAACAAATACGATTAGCAATAGCACAAATAATTATCAAATCCTTTAAAATCTAATTGCCAATTCAAGTACTCAAATTAATTATTTAAAACTATACCAACAATTTAGATTAAACAAACAAACAACTAAATTAATCAAATTAAATTAATTAAATTAATTAAATCAATTTTCACAAATAATGAGGGTATAGTTTGTTCAACATGGAACATTCGAGAAACGGAGTTTAAACCACGCTCTGGGTACCAAAATATGTTGCGTTCAACCTGGTGTTCTAATTAATAATAGGTTAAGTGGAAGCGTGATATCTCTCAGGCGCGAGAGGAACGAACATATACTGTATATCACAGCGTTACAAATTTACAATAGTACAAACTTACCCTGTTTTGTTCTTCAACAATGTCTTCACTGTGTCAAGCCCTAGCTATAGCTTCATTAACTAACTACGATAAATTGGCCAAAATAACGCAGAATGCTAATCAAACTATACTTAACTTATGCAGGCAGACACGAACTCTTTAAGTCCTCAAAATGACCACATTTGGCGCGACTTAAGCCGTGAACTTTCACCAATCGTCTTAATGCAATTATACTATCACAATTATAGTTATCAAACAGTTCAACTCACATTAAATAGTATTAAGTATGGAGACACAAAATTCACTAGTTTTTATAATACTTTTTTGTCATACAAAAATGGCGAATACTCAACTTCGCAATGACATTTCAAGGTTTTGTTTCAATGGTAATTATCGATTCACACAACAAGGATAATTAGTTTTATCAACAATTAATTCTAGTGACAATTTTTAACTCGCGAAACAATTGCAAGGAAAACGCTTCAATCGCATTCAAATCGCGACGTAACTTGCAAACAAGATGTGTTTTGCGACTGACAACGCGCGCTCGGTGGTGTCGCGCGCGGCCGGCAACAAGCCACGAGGACAGGTGCACCGGTCAGTTCTCGACGTCATCGATAGTGACGTTATCAATAGTTAGAGATGCCCGTGCGCAGACAAAATATGATAAGTTAATCGTTTGGTACATAACAGTAAGAGAATTAAATAATTCTAAATTTAAAAAATTCATTAAAACTAAATTATGTAAAAAGGCGTATTATAAAATTTCTGATTATATTAAAGATGATAAAGCTTGGGAGTAGGTTGCTCTGGAGCAATACATATTCTATATTGTAAAGTTTTATTAGCATTGTAAGTATAATTGACATTTAATAAAAAATCATTTATTTAATTAAAAGCTCTATGTACTGAGTTTCTTACACCTATTCTTCTCAGCAGATTGCGTCCTGAACTGGGTGGTAGGGAAAAATAATGTATGAACCTGTCAAAAAAACATAATTTTCTAAATAAAATAATGTTTACTTGAAAAAAAATAAAATAGAGACGCACACTCACGTAGCATGTGTAAGGGGGCACACATTAATTACATGATCTAATTTTAGCAATTTAATAATGTAATTTTCCCACTGGCGGTATAATGAGATTGGGCTCAATCCCCATAATGTCACGTGACAATTATGAGATTTTTTGTAAAAATAATTACATATACATAATTATTTACACAAAAAAAGGTGTTATAATTGTCACGTAGCATCTCAGGCATGCGTTGAATTAATTATAAAAAAAAATAATTTATTCAATTATTTAATACTAGCTGTTGTCCGCGACTCCATCCGCGTGGAATTTAGAAAATTTTCCCCGCTTTTGTAACATTTTTCACTGCTGCTTCGCTTTTGCTGGTCGTAGCGTGATGTTATATAGCCTAAAGCATTCCTCGATAAATACCCTATCTAACACTGAAAGAATTTTTCAAATCGGCCCAGTGGTAGTTCCTAATATTAGCGCGTTAAAACAAACAAACAAACAAACTCTTCCGCTATATAATATTAGCATAGACACGAGGAAAGTTTTGTATCGTATGTATTTTCTCAGGATCTTACAAGATGATTGTTACCCTAGACCTCGGATACAAGATGATTATTACCCTGGACCTCGGATACAAGATGACTATTACCCTGGACCTCGGATACAAGATACTGGATCACATTCTGCGTTATCAATGTCTCGCGCACGTTATGAAGCTCTCTAATGTTAATAAATATATTATTATGAACACAATGAGATGAGATCATCACTTATAACCAACTTATTGAAATTATCAAAAGTTAATAGTTTGTGATTGATTTGTAAAAAAGTAAATCCAGTTGACAGATTCTTCGCTTCCAAGATTATGAAGTAAGTCCTCAAATTGTGTCAATGGTAAGTAAGTTATTTATTTTGTGTAGTTAGTGATGAGTTTGAAATGGTGACCCGTTGAATATTCGTAAAGGATCCTTCCAAACCAGTTACACTTGTCGTAAGCAACGGATCGAGCTCATCGTAATCAATAGAATGTTGTGGTTAACGTAGGTAGCTAGTTTGTCTAGTATTACAAGATCTTTTGATTGATGACTGCTCTGGCTGTAATTGCTGGTAATTTCAATGATATTTTCCGATATATACCTATTATACTTAGAACATAAAAATTTTATCCAAATAGCACTAAATCTCTAGATAACAGTCTTCAATCCTCAGTGTTTTTCACATAAGTATATGTATTTCAAGTTCTTTTATTGTTGAACTTTTTTAAAGTCTTGAAACGTTTTTTATTTGTGATAGATCAATCGTGTATAAGTATACTGGTACATAAGGTCATTATGTCAAGGTTGAATATCACTCGGTGTCTGATTAGAGATGTAGTCTCAAGTTACGATCTGAGAACATTAACGTGATATATAAGTTAATTACGGGCATCCCTCAGGGAGGTCGCGTGGGCCCGACCATCCGCGGTGACAGTTATGAGAGCGTGTGATTGATGGCCGCGTCAGAGGCGCGTCAGACGCACATCAGGCTCGCGTCAGTCACGCGTCAGGTGCGTAATTGGTTCGTTAGAGGTATTCATCTGTAGTACGTGACTCGATTGTAATATTGCAGATTGATTTCAACGTAGAAAATTGATGACATCATTATTTGGTGAAATTGATTCCGAGACCTGCGTTATATAATATATTTCAAGTGGAAAGTTGGTTTTTGATGAATGCTTTGTTTCATTCATTATTATGACACTTTGTTGAGTACATTGATTGTGTTCTAAAGGTGTGAATAAACACAGCGTGTATGTAATAACTCACTTGAAGTAATTATGTTTGTTTGTAGCCTACTATAAAGGTGCTTAACACAGATCTCGAAGGTGAGTCTCTGTAATTTACGAGCTTTGGATGGGCTCTTGTATATTCAGCAATAACAATTTCTTGTTAGGTACTTTATTAAATTATGTCGTAATTAATAAACAAGTAACACTATATAAATAATACTGTTAAATTATATGTTTCGATATGTTCGCACCTCGGTAATGTGTACGTAAATGTGTATGTTGAAGTGAGCGCGTCACATCATCAGTCGTTACTGACATACTTTACTGACAGATATTATTCAGTTCATATGTGACATGTTCACACATGATGAACGGTACAGGGAGAAATACTAATGGATTACATTAGTATTTCTCTCTGTAGGTACCGTTTGTTTTTGATAAAGAAAGCTACATTGGCATGTTCTGTGCCACCAATAATAGACGTAGTAGAAATAAACTATACACTCGTATATGTAAATTGTGACGTCAAAATATGACACAGAAATCCAAAGTGATTTCGAAGTACATATATTGTAAAGATTTAGAGAATACTAAAATTAAACATCAGTTCTAAAATACATTCTTATTTGTTTGAGATTTAGTTTATTATTATGTTATCCTTTATAATAACAAAGATAACGCTGAGTACGGTCCGGAACTAATAACAGGTTCGTGCTCTCACTATAAATTTGCAACTGAAAGAATGTCAATTGTAATATATTGTGATCATCCTTACAGAGGTCGGATCTAACTATGAATCATACTGGTCTGTAATCTCATCCACACACACACGCTTATGTATTAGTAAAAATTATGCGGCAGACGATAGTTTACAAATATTATAATATTTTATATGAAGCATTATTTCATCATATTATTATAATAATAACAAGAGTCATAATTAAACTAAACTAAATGATAACTAAACTTATACTACGTTTTAAAAGTTCTATGTATTGCTCTACTTATAAGATTGTGTTAGTCTAAAGTCTTACTTACTGTGTATTATAAGTATGTATTTACAAAAGAAAAGTAGTATACGTAGTATATCCGTATTCTGGTACCCATAACACAAGCAAATAAGCTTAGCTTGGGACCAGAGGACGTTGTGTGAAATGTCCATGAATATTTATTATTATTATTTATTAAGTACTAAATTCGTCAATAAAATAATAGTAGGTATATAATTATTACAATAGACTGTATATAGTGGACAATAAAAGTACGTAATTGTGTGACATTATGATGTTGTCATCATATTATATTATGTGGTCCATAATGTTTGTATCGACAATAAATATAGTTGTTATGTTCACTATTTATTACGTGGCTGTACTAGACGATCTTATCTATAATGTGTGTAGTTGTGAAACTATAATGTGTCTTTATTACGGATAATGTGATATTTAACAGAAATTAATAATAATAAATGTCATGTATGTAATGGAATGAGCATCCATAGATGGACAGTGAAAGCTACAACTATGTATTTTCCCAGAATAATACTGTCCCACTGTAGGTTCTAATCTTCCTCCATTTCCGGAGAGAAATAAGTGCACTATGCTACGGCTATACTTCTTTCTGAGGGTTTGGCTTCAAATTTTCTTTTTGTCAGATGTTTATTTCTGCTTATATTATCCCTGAGCTTATTGGTATTAATTATCCAATATGAAGCTCCTAATTAAGCTCCTTCTATGTTTAATTAATGTATTTATATATAAAACTTAGTGAGAGTGTTAGAAGCCTCTCATCATTGACATCATGTCGCGTACGTACGTGGTGCTCTAATGAAGACATAATGACGTCACAGTCACAGTGCTGGTCATCAACACTCATTAAAGTAATCAAGTAGTGGGTCTGTCCCTCAGTGTACCGCGTCATTACTTGTTGTCACTGTCAAGGTCATTGGTGGAGGCACCTCACATTGTTGTCACACTTTACAAAGTGAACAAGCTCGCTTTAGTTTAACTCCACTGGGTATTTGTCCTTCAAGTTTGTTAATAAACACTGTTGCTACTAATAATTATCAAGTTCAAGAAACACCACAATTAATTCGCAATACGTTTGTATTTTCTTAATATTTGAAACAAGTCACATTTAAAATTGTTCTGTTTGTAATTGTTTTAACAAATATAGAGAGTGTTTAATCTAATATTACCGACAGACAAAAGTTAACTTTTAACGAATTATATTTAAATGTAAAGAGTGTTAACTTAATTTTAATCACTTTATGAGAAGGAGATCGTCACTTCATCTCTATGTTTATTTACTTCAGTTATTGTCCACATATAGTTAGTCTATCGATCAATACATAACTGTCACAATAATTAATGTGATCCTGATATAAAATATGAGTATTCAAAAATCAGTTAAACGTGTTGTCGTGTGCGGAGTGATCGATGTTTGTGTCCTCACTGTAAGCTCACACATCATCAATCTCTCGGATAGATGGCGACACCTTACACTTATAAAATACTTGTATTTAAAAAAAATATCTCTCATATAAATGGGTATAAAATGGACATAATTAATGGACGATTTTAAAGTGAATTCCACTACATTACACTTACTGTCACAGTACGAACCTAGTGTATTATCTACCAGGTGAATATTCACCTGGTAGATAATGCACTAGGTTCGTACTTCGACTAGAATTTGTCTTGAACTTTATGTAAATGATATGTTTGGGATTTTACATGGACCTGACGACGATATTAAAGGTACATAATAATATTATCACCTAACTTTATGATATTTGCTCGTGGAACAGCCCTGTCGTTATAATAAATTGTGACTTTATTATATCTGACCATCCGCACGTCCAGCTATTTGCAATAATTTTAGCATTAAAATATTATTTGTACAGTTTATAAATTCATGAAGTTAATTATGTTAACTAATAAACTTTATAGTGATATATAACTTTTATGTGACGTCATATTATGTTGTATGTGATCAGCAGACGACGTGTTTAGAAAGTTGTGTCCGACCGAAAGTTTCGGCTAAAAATCAAGTTTCGGCGGCAGTTTCAGCTTCGGCCAAAATCGGGAAACTTGTGACCCAGTTCACGCACACTCATGCTCGCCTAACTTCGTTTCCCGCGGCAACGCTTTGACGGCCCTGTTCGGCATTTATGAGAACATATTTAAAAAAAAATTATAAAAGTATTATTTTGTAATCTTTTTTTAAATTATATTAAATAAATGATTCCAACGATCTTAATATTATATTTTGTCTCCATTTCATGCCCTAATTAATGCAAAATACACCTAATTTCAGTATTTTAAGAAATTTTATACTTGACCAGGTGAGTTCCGGTTTCGGTTTCGGCCGAAACTGAAGCCACGACCGAACATTCGGTTTCGGATTCGGCCGGAAAACCAGTTTCGGTCGGACACTATTAAATTTATCTTACCGAAATTTACAAAAAATCGCATGTTTGAGAGTTTTCAAAACGTTCGTGTGATCGATTGACTACATTAACGTTTTGGAAAAACGTTTCATAAGTTTATAGATAGATAGTAACTTGAAGTCACACGCTGTCTGTCTGGGAGAAATAATAAATATTTTATTTAACGATGAAGTTGTAATGTGATTTTTAGAGTGAAATTATTTATGAATATTTTCGAAAGGATTCCTTGAACGTGAAGAAGTGAGCTCGAGATGAAGTCGAACCTGTCTTCATGTACAATAATAAAAAATTAGATGAACTTAGACCGATTATTACTATGAAGTAATACTGAACATGGTGGACGTAATATCGCGTTCACTCTTTTATTATATTAGTGTAGCAGTCTAACTGTTCTCTTCAATCACACACACACAAAGTCCAGCGACGCCCTCACAATGTCCAAATAACAATCAATTAATACCACGATACATATATAACTGTATGTGTATACGTCTAGCCACTATAATTATGGTTTTATTGGCTTCATTCGTACGTACTTATGAAAAACTATCTGAATCTTTTGACAATACTGTTACCAATATTGTATATTCGTATACAGATTAGACACAACGTTCTACTTATCGGCACCAGATTATGGATATAGGTAATATGTGTTTATATAATATATTCAATTGGTAATTGAGTTAAATGAATGTGTTTAATAGTTCCATTAGTGGTGAGATGTGAGCGACGTGTGATGACGTCACAACTCTATTAAACCTCGCGCCGACACTCGCAGGTGATCACATGAATTATTCAAATGTGAAGCGTTTTTGATTGTTGCGTGGTGCCGCATGTCAACTGTTTGATAACATTTATACTAATAGGGTTAGATATGTAAGGTCATATCTTCCTTATAATAAATACAACTTGATGTAGGTAATAGTTTATTTTAAATAATTTTGTTTTTAAGAAATAGTTACAAGTATATTTAGCACCTACACACAACCAACATTTCCCGTGACTCTCTACTTCCCCAATGTGTGTGCACTATAAATATCGTCACAACGATATGCCGACACTATATATAGATACGCGCGGTGTCATCTTGTCGACCACATACTGACTGCATTTATTTCACTCACATTATAATAATAATATTATCTACGAGCTTTTGTGTGATTATGAGAGAAACCACTAACTAATAATTATTACAAACGCTTTAGTAGTCGAAAGGATATAATACATATGATATACGTTATCCCGTGGCCGCGTGGGGTGGGCTATAAATAATTGACATACAGATAATCGTTGTTTTATCTTTAAAGAGTACAGAAGTAATGAGTGTTTGTCTGTTTCGTAGACGCTTATACAAAGTAAAGTACAAGTAACGTGTCTAGTGCCACAATATAATTAATTACCAGCTCACAGTCAATTGTCCTGTACGTGTACCTGGGAAATAGGAAAATAATATATGTCGTAGGAGACTTGATTAAAATAGTTTACTTGAGGATTTTTAGTCTTAACTTAGGTTCCAAGATTGTGATGTGGGTCCTTAAATGGTGTCAATGGTGAGTAATTCGTTTATTTACTGTAGTTGGTGAGACTGAATGGTGACCCGTTGAAATTTCATAAAAGGATCCTTCCAAACCAGTTACACGTGTCGTAAGCCACGGATCAATCTCATCGTAGTTAATAGAGTGTTGTAGTTAACGTAGTTAGTTTATCCAGTGTTACAATGTGTTTAGATGGATGACTGCTCTGGCTGTGAATACAGGTGATGTCTACGATGCTTTTCTCCGATATATACTCGTATGTATTTAATTATATATTTTTTACATTCTACTGCCAGTAAGTACACACAATAATACATTTAATTGTATAAATGTCAAAAAAAAAAGACAATAAGCATTTTTTATTTTATTTTTTTTATTTGCAATTACAATTACAACACAAACACATTATTA
Organism: Orgyia antiqua; assembly: GCA_916999025.1. Taxonomy (NCBI): domain Eukaryota; kingdom Metazoa; phylum Arthropoda; class Insecta; order Lepidoptera; family Erebidae; genus Orgyia; species Orgyia antiqua. Next base: position 315,523 of record OU779861.1, read on the forward strand.
TATAAACAGGTAGCCATAAAAACTTTAACAAGTTTGTCTCGGCTACCCTCGGTCCGTTGACAATCACTCGTGCGACACAAGCAAAGTCTTGCAATAAATACACTTTATACAGAATGTAACTTTTATTTTATATATTTCATTAATTTATAATTAATTAATATTTATAATATATATATAATATTTTTGGAACGAAGTTCCTTACGGCAGGCTTGGAGGAGATAGGGATTTTGCTGCGCGAACGAACTGAAAAAAATGTGATAGTAAAACCGTAAGAAAAAATCCGTGGAAAAAAGGCTGTGGAATAAAACCGTTAAATGAGACGTGCGCAGGCGCGACAGTCGTATACACAAGCGAGTAGTGTATAATACCTTTCTCTTTTTCTTTTTTTGCAAATTGTGTCGATTCTACATTAGCCGAAGGAACTTCGTTCCTACCTGGTGTCCCACGACACCACATAAATTTTTTTTTTTTTGTTTTAAGTACTTTGGACCTGTTCTAATTTCTTCAAGTATAGTTTTTTAATTTTAATTTATGGTTTTGTTTAGTTATTTCTTTGATGATGAAGATGACTGATGAATACATTAACAACATGTGCCTATCAAATGAAATATATAGTTAAAATCTATCCGTTAAGACGGGTGACAAATGAACAGACAGACGTGAAAATACACAAATTGTCATGTAAACGATGCTAAAACTATTAAATCGAAAATCTTTAAAATGGTTGTAGTTAACAAAACATCACAAGAGGTAAGTACCAGCTTATAACTGGTTCGTGACGTGACGTGGTTCCAACCCCGGGTAGTTCAGTGAGTGAGGCAACAATATGAAAAGTGCACTAGAAAACAGTCTATTCCCACATTCTTTGTAATTTATTTTATACTTTGCCTGAATGAGATAAATATAATCTTTACATAGTCCGTTAGCAATCCTTTAAAAAAAGGAATTATGTCGATACAGTGAGCTGTGATGATAACAACTTCTACGTTAACTCTTTAAAAAATATTGTTCGATTTCTTGAAAATCCGTATTTAAGTGGATAAAATCGCAGGCAAAAATAATTAAACACAAAATATAAGCAAGTAACATAGCAACAGTTTGTAACAAAGCAATCATGATTAATTTACTTTCCAAGACATGGTCTCTATGTAAACTACTATTCACCATAATATTGTTATGTTTTGGACATTGCCTTATAGATCAGTTGATTTGTGTAGGCGCCTGCGTCTAGTTCACTAATGTCTATTGCTTAAACCCGTTACACCGCGCTACATATATAGACGATATGTTTGTATTGTTTGTCACAAATATGGGCAGAATGTTCGTAATTAGTTGATACAAACAACCTCACATATTTGGTACAATGATACATTATCCACATTATTATATTGTTACTCTATACCTAATTAGATATTAATGTCATTATGTATAATTAATGTAATATAATTATGTATTAGTTATAACACCTTATACAAACGCAATGTACACTTAACAACAATATATTATAGAATTTAATCTTATATACATTATGTCGATTTATAAAAATTTTTTCAAATTTATTAAATAATTCTTCTGATCAACTGCAACTTTTCTATCTCTTACAGAAAATCATCAGCCAATTTACCTTTATCCTCACTTGGCCTCCCACAGCATCAGCAACGGTAATATTGCGATAAGCATTAATTTTCAGAAATAATTCTGAATAATAATTACATGTTATTGCTTCAATAAATTCTTACATTCGGAAGTAGTATAGAATCGTCATCACACATATATATGTTGTGTACATCAGTACATGCCAGGTATGTTTGTCTACACCACGTTACATAATATATTGTATGTTATATTGATACAGGAACGTGTCACAATGTAGTGTTACACCTATAATATATTGTAGCGATGTGCGGACAGACACACTCTATCGTCTCCGCGTGTCTCCGCTACGATCTATTTTAACCTGGCACTCAATCTAATATTAAAACACATCTGTTTGCTCAGAAACAAATATAACAGTTTTATCGTAAAAAGAAATTATTGTATAAGAATTAAGTGTAATTTGCACTTACACAAATCTAAGGATTACAAACCACGAACTCTTGTGTACTTGATAATATTACAACTTTAACATACATTTAGATAATTATACATATTTAAAAACCAATTTAAAAAATGTGAACTAAATGTAAGCTTGGCTGTTAATAAACAGAAAAAAGGAACTTATAAAATCCATTATTTAGTTGTGGACATGACGTCATCACCTCTCGTAATTTGCGGTCAAACCTTTTCGCTCAGTTTATAGAGGAGGCGCCCCCTGTTACTATTTATAAGGAAGGGAGCGAGAGAACCAATGTTACTTTTTAAGACGCTGACGTCACAGGGAAGTAGTCACTTGCGAAAAATAAAATGTACCCTCGGGTTACACAATCTTTTTGACTATTGTAACTAATAAAAAGATCATTTATTCGTACAGTGACCTCTAGTTTTAAAACTTTGCACTTTATGGTTAGATAGACTACGTATCTTAATACTTTGATTACTCTTGTAAGAAACACATAGTAAACATACATAAGACATTATACAAAACTGAGTGCTATTTAAACTTGTATGTATGTATGTATATGATGTTATATGTGTGTGTTGATAAACGAGTGGAAGTGTATCACATCCGTCGTGTGTGTGTGTAGGTATTTATAATTACAACTTGTTATGTAACAAAACATCATACTTCATCACATTACTATGTTACAACACTGATATATTCTTTATATTCTATTGTTTAGGTACATTACTGGAACTTTCCATGTATTATATATTACTAGCTGTCCCGGCAAACGTTGTTTTGCCATACAAAAAAAAAAGGTTTGAAAAATAGATGTTGGCCGATTCTCAGACCTACTGAATATGCATGTAAAATTTCTTCAAAATCGATCTAGCCGTTTCGGAGGAGTACGGTAACTAACACTGTGACACGTGAATTTTATATATTAGAAGATATAACTGAAATACAATTAATTGAGAGTCCTTCCGTCGCAAAATATACATTTTATAGCTTTTAAATTGTCTTTTATAAAATAAGTACAGAAGTTAAAACTATCGTAATGTAAATAAATTATTTTAATTTTATGAATATTGAGATAATCCTTATCCTTACTTATACAGGATGTGGCGTAAATGGTGGTCCAACGCTAAGGTGGTTATAGTTCAAGTATTCACCTATCATATAAAAAAAATTAACAATTTTTAGCCATTGCTTTCGGAAATATGATTTTTTTTTTTGTAAAAAATCGTAAAATATTTTATAATTTCGACAAATGACATTATTTTTTGAGTGTGTTTTTTGTGATGTACGGGCGCGTACTAGCACTAGCACATGCATTTTCGTTTTTCCATGTAAACCCCAAAAATAAACCAAAAAAAAAACTGAAAATTAATTTCTCGTTTTTAACAAATCATGCATTTTAGATGTAAAAAAGATGTACTAACGGCCAGTGCCGAAAAAAAAAAAAATTGTTAATTTTTTTTTTATATGATAGGTGAATACTTGAACTATAACCACCTTAGCGTTGGACCACCATTTACGCCACATCCTGTATATAAAAGTGAAAGTGAGTTTGTTTGTTTGTGACGCTTTCACGCAAAATCTACCGAATGGAATTGCACGAAAATTGGTATACAGATAATTTATAGTCCTGGAAGTAACATAGGCTATATATTATTTCGCTGAAAAGTCTGTACGAGATAATAAGTGCAAATGTTTGTGAAATATGGTATAAAATAACAGTTCAGCCATATTGTTTATTTTACAGTTGTCATAGCAACACACAGAATCCGCCGACTTATAGATTTGTTTTTGTTTTGTTCGGTTTGTTTTCAAATTCGATTCGGCCATTATAGCGTGTGAAGCCGCGGGCAGAAGCTAGTTGTATAATAAAAGTTACTCCCAAAAAGGAGGTTCAATCTTCTGTTTTATATGACATCTGTTGTTATAATATATCACTAAACTGTCTCGTACGGTACACATCGAAGGCTACGGGGTGGCGACACTTGTATTGGTAATACGTTACCACACGAATACACTATTCAATCCGAATTCCATCGATATTTCGAAATCAAAAAATTCCACGTTTTGCCTGACCAAGGTATTGATACTACTAGGTATAATATCATCAAGTACCTGCAGGTACTACAGGTTTAAACGTAATTAATATACAGACATTATGTAAAACAAGTTAAAAGCACATCTTTATCAGTAACGTTTGTTGGTGCCGCCTCGTGGCCTTCAGCTCGTGGTCATTATACAAACAACATCTCTAATACCATGTTAATATATTCACGAGCCCATCAGCTCCTCCAACACAACGCGACGTCTAAAATCACTGACACGTGTATACCGAGATTGAGCTCTACCTGGATAGTAATGAAAGCGACATCTCAACAGACTATATCCACTACAATTTGAAGATAAAGTGATTGTTTAGCATATCATATTATTTCCTACTTTGGCTTGCTATGATTTAGTTTTATAGCAATAAGGCGAAGCCTTCTTAAATTAAGATAAACTTTTACTTTTAAATTTACCACATATACTAAAGTAATTTATTGATTTTGCAATAATTTCATTTATTAAGTAAAGCATAGCATGTCAAATGCTATGCTTTACTTAATAAATTAAATTATGGTGGAAAAACTGACTGCCGCAAGCGGCAACCTTGATAGATGGCGTTGTACGTAGAAATACGATATAAACTCAATCGAGTGACGATTGAGGTGGTCAATTTGAATGCTACAAGCACGACCGCAATATGCTCAGTTGGAAGAGCTTCGGAACGGTATTCCGAGGTTTGTTCCGAGCTTGTGGCAGTCACTTTTTCCACCATAATTTAATTTATTTACCACATATTCTAAAAAAGAGTGATCACTTGAAAATATTTTCAGTGCCTTTATGGATAGATGAGTTGGATTATAGGCATTTATAGTTATGAAGACATGATCATTGTGACATTATATCATAACAATGCACCTTCGTGCGCTAGTCCTACTTATACTGATTACGAACTTGGGTCTACCGGAAACCCAACCCGATGGTTTACACAACTAAGATACCTGAAGTGTTCTTCAACACAACTTTAATCTTATTATTACTTTAAAGTACCTGTTTACGAAATATCTCACTATTTCCAATAAATATTATTTCCAGAAATAGAATTGTTTTGTTAATGTTGAGTGCTTTCAGTTTGGGTATCAATGTTAAAAGGTAACAGGTAATGTGATATTTCATAATAATATAAAACGTACCTACAGTTTTAACGTCTTATAATATTTATGTTCCACTTTATATATTGCTTTTGTAACAAACAACCAAATAAAATTACTTTTATGAGCTTAATCACACAATTTTGATTTTATGATCGTTACGTTTCGAGATGTTTGCTACATTTACGATGATATTAAAACAGAAAAAATAACATAATTTCAATAGTGAACGTATGTTGAGATATTGTCATACAATACATATATTATATAGATCACCGATCGTCACGTTTTTGATAATAAACGACATTGTGCTCGTGTTTGAACCAACGACCAGTCAGCAAGATAACTGAAGAAAATATTACTTCAAGAAGAATGTCTTATCTTTCATACATATTTCACAGAAAAAATGAGACTTGTAAAATGTAACTAAAATCAGCAACACCTTTTAAAAAATAAGTTTATGTAAAGATAGTTCAGTTATCGTATCGACAACAGGGTCGTATCTGAATATGTTCCAGATAAGATACACCGCGAGGTACTATCCGGTCACCGTCACGTCGCGCATCGAGGAACTCGTAACGTTTATCAGGTCTGTTCCGCACAGTTGAACTCAGTTCGTGGTTCACTTTGTGTTTCTTATTGATTTATTGTTGTTTTTAAACTGATAGTCAAACAATATTAGTGAGTTTGTTCACAGAATGTATCAAACTGCTCACAACGTAGTTGCTGCGATGCTATTAAAATAACGAACCTGCGACGATTGTATTTAAAACTGCACTCTAGTTTATTAGTATAATCCGTATCAAACAAACAATTCGATAAAGGTTAGTTTCATGCTGATAAATATTAATGTACAGTAAAAGACACTGTTGCTACCTAAGGTAAGATTTTGAATACAACATGCGAAGTCCTGTGCAAGTAATAATATTTTGAAAGTGGTAAGGGACACTGACCGTCACTGTACATATCAGAGAAACTGGATTCAAGTGCCTTCAGCAAAATATATTGTTATCATAATTATTATTATGTTAGAAATAACAATATCAAATAGAATGATAATGAAGATTATTCGGCAAAACAGTATCTGAATAATATATATTTGAGAGGAAATATATTATGTTATTGACATAAATTAAAACATAATGAATTGTGCGAGCCGGATGTATCACTACAAGTTGTAACAGTATCACAAGTTGCAGTGACTCACTCGACCAAGACACGCATCAAACCCTTCATGATCCTCGAGTCATACTTATCGGCTATGACCTCCAGGATGCTGTTAGAGCTGTTCCTTATTCGCATTAAGAGCGAGGCAACTCTTTTACGAATGATGGCGTGGAAGCCGTCGACGCTAGCTTCAGCAAACATGCCCGAAGCACTACAACAACGAGGCAGCCCTAACAGCATCCTAAAGCCATTATTATCCATTATTATTTATAAGGTTTTAAACGAAAAACTTATAAATATACAGTTTATCTAGACCTCTATTAGGTTGTATCTAAGTTATATATTCAACTTAGTTCTAGCTGTGTATAATACAGTTCATCTAAGTGTTGAAACAAAATCCTAGCCATTAGCAACACACAGCTTTTATCTAAGTTTTAATTAAATTATAAACATGTTTCAGCTAGCTGAAGTACTTCTACTTAGTGTTTCACAAATTATTCAGAGAGCTTACGTTATAAACACTGGCATTCAAATAGTTAGTTATTTTTCTTTGCCCTAATTATTGATACACATTCACTCTCTCCATTTACGTCCCACTATTGGGCACGGGCCTCCTCCACTTTGGGAGGGATTATGGTCTACTGTGCCGCGCTGACCAGACGTGTTGGCACAGAGTTTATTTTCGAGTTTTCCGTCTCTCACAGAGGATGTTATCTGTGTTCAATTATCCCTGAGCTGACTTTTACAGCACCCTGGGAGGAGATGGGGTGGTGACACTTGTATTCTTAATCCGTCACCACACGGAAGGTTTTTTAATTAAATTGATAAACATTTCCTCCAAAAAGCTCATTATTAATAACTGCGTGTTGGTGACGTGTCACTGCGAGTGTCACACGCGGCAGAGGGCGCGGGCGCGGGCGCTCTTACTCATTACTACAGTTCGCTGAATAGAACTGGCGCCGCGAAAAGAAAGAAAAGAAAGGGAAAAAATACAACACCAACCCTTACTAAAGTATTATGTGCGCAATTCATTAGTTATCTGTTTTGATAGCGACGTCTCATGATTCGCGATTAACTCTGGTAAAGTTTAATTAACGTTTATCGTAAATGTAAGGAGCACTGTACTGCAGCTGCCTCCCGCCGACCTACACAACTAATTATACACACAGAGAGCTGGCGGTGGCACTGGAGACACGTGCGTGACGTCAGCAACTGAATCTAAATACATAATGTAGGGAGATAATTGTTACGTAGTTATTTCTCTCTTAGAATCTTAACAATAATTGTCTTTAAGCTACAAATATCGCAATGTCTCACTCTCCTATGAGCTAAGTGTATGTACCTACATCACAAGAAGTCAAGTTTATTGTTTTCATAAGCCAACTAAAATTCTTTATTCTCAAAAATTCTATTGAAATTATGTGTAAAAGATAGATAATCCTACCAGCGTCACACTATCTACAATATAACAAGTGATCAAACTAACCAAATTGAATGATAAATTGGAGCTGCCAATTTATCCTTTTTGGTTAGTTGCCATATTTCAATAAAATGGTATTCAAAACGAAATGATATTTCTTCAATAAATTATACAGTTCGTATTAAATACACCAGTAAGCCGTCCACACAGGCTCCAGCCCTCCAGCAGCTCGCTCGACGTGACCTTTCCATTGTACACTTGAGAACTCGCAATTAACTAATGACTAACACTCAACAAACGAACCAACAGAGTGCCAAGAGACCGTCCATATGATCCATTTAAATTATTATATAATCTCTTAGAATCCGTAATTTAAAGTAAACTTCTAGATTATCTTCCCTATTCTAAATTTCATAGATATTAAATTTATCAAGTCTGGATATTTAACCTTCTGATAACACAACATGTTTGCGTTTAAATAAAGATTTATATAAGGCTCGTACTACTACTAAATAACATGTGTAAGTTTCCAAATAAATATTTAATTCCTAATATTGTAAATTATTAAATTAATAACAGAATCAAGTCAGGGCACTCAACCTTTTAACCAATCTAATAAAGACCCACTAATTGAACAACACAACCGGAACAAAATCAACAGCTACATAATATTAATTCCCAACACGCTCGACGCTCATTCAAAATTGAAACTCAAGAAGTGTCTAACCATGTTGAAGTATTCCGTCTGTTAGTGTTTATGTCAGTTAATTATTACATCGTTTTGATTTACAGCTAAATAACAGTGATTTGTTGTATATGTCTATCATTTATATATGTGTTACATGTCGTTTGTTCAACTCCTTTAAATTTATTTTGAAATAATATAAAATTAGGTTTATGGTTAAATAAAACTACTTTTTACGGATTTAGACGCGTATATTTGTTTTAAATTTTGGCCCGACGTTTCGGAGACTTTGCAGTCACCATGGTCACGGGTGAGACTGAGCTGTAATGTGTTTTCTACGATCAGTTATTACAGGGTTTACCCACATTCGATTTTAATTTTACATTGACCATAAAGATAGACTTTTACTATAAACTATATCATAATACATTGTGCTCAGACTACATAAAATCAATAACATTATTTTAGTTTCTAAACTACATTAACAAATTGTAACAATATAAAGAAAATTTTAAATTATATAAGGTGAAACATACATAATTTTATCATAGACTAAAGTTTTAATTATTATAGAGGTAGTATACAATATAGCAAGCAAAACTAAGTTTATATACTTAAATACAATATTATTTACATAATAACAAGAATTTTTAATTAGTTTATATTAAAAAGAAAAATTGTTAATTATTATTTGAATTTATAGAAAATTAGTATTTATTTAAAAAAAAAATATTTTAAGTAAAAAGTAGTTTTATTTAAACAGATGAGTCGCGCAAGTGTTAGAAAATATTAGGTTTATGGATTCAAACAAAACAAAAGAACATAATATGTGTAACTTTTTGAAAATACATGTCATTATGAGCAGTTCCTTAAAAAATTTTACATTTGAACTTTCTACAATGTGTACTATAACTTAAAATAATCCACTTAGTTAAAAAACTAAAAAACACGCTTAAATATCTTGAATATTTTTTAAATGATTGCATTGTCATCAATACTCAATTCTATGCTACCTACTTACAAAACGTTGACAGTTTATGTTGTCAGAGACATAAGTTTCTGTTGTCACAATCGTAGTAAACAATGATATTTTTACCTGATTCTATAAACAAAGCGTTTTTATGTGAAATTATCTGATTGTATATGAAAGTCTACTCATATAAAACTAAACCATTACGTGTATAATTAAAAATACAAGTGTGGTCATAGTGATACTTCAACATGCTATTCTAGTAATTCTGATCAAGGAATTGGGATTATTCTTTTAAATTATTGCATTGTCATCGGTCCTTGTTAGGTGTGCAAAATTTCAGATCAATCCGTCTACAGCAAGTGGCTGAAAATCGCTTTCAAAGATACCGTTACACAGATTAATACATTGATATATACATACCAAACTTATAAAAGCGTGTTAAAAAATACAAATAAAATTGGTAAAAACGATCAAACAAAATACGCATTCATTTTATTTGTACGTAGGTAAGTCTCTAAGACGTTGACAAAATGGCCAGTTATATACAATAAAGAAAGAAAGTTACATTAGACAAAGACAAAATAAAAAAATAAATACAGGCCAAACAAACAGCAGTAATAAATCTAAGAGTCACATAGTTTATGCTGAGAGCTCAGAGCGGCTCGTACGTGTCATCGTAACTGCGCCACTAACCTTACTCCATGTCACTACGAACAGCCAGGCATTAGTGGCGCTGTGTCACTGCGAACAGTTTGTGTCATTAGTACTTACTTCAAGTGACGCCAAAGCTTTTAGGAACTACGTTATATTTATTTGGGTTTTCCCATTAAATTATGTTAACTTTAGATAGCGAATATAGACGCTGTATGTTCTCTAGCTTTTATATAAACACTGATTATTCCGTTTTGTGGTTAATATGTAATGTTTTGGTTAAAATAAAACATGAACATGTACACAATGAAAAGGAAGAACGAGAGAAATTATTATCATTATTATTCAGAAACTAATAATTATTGTAAGTGCCACCTAGTGTATTAAGTAGCGTTCACTTGGCGCAAATTTAGAATCATTAATTTGGTTTTTTCATCGGTATGTTTTTTTTACTGTCGATTTCAACGTCAACAATCTGAATTCTTTCAAGATTTGTGAAGTCACTGTTTGTAACGAAACTAAGATAAATGAACTCGTATTCAAAGTAAACATGACTTCGGCCAGTTGATAGCCTATTGAAATAAATACTGTAGATGTAGATACAATATATTAGTAGAGTTAGTGGCCATGACCTGGAAGTTTTAAGTTCAAGTTACACATTTTACGGTTTATAAATGGTTTTTTACATCCTACCTTCATTAAATTATGTTTCCTTATGTGTTACTAATAATAAACCTGACACCAACTAAGAGATAAGTACTACTAGATCAATCAGTAAAGTAGAACCAACACGTAGTTACACATAGAGAGAGGCTTCCATGTTATCAACAGAACAATGGGAACATTAACTGTGATTGGAAAATCAGCAACAATCATAAACTAAAGGTTCTGTAGATCGCGTAAATACGGACAATGTATTGTGAGAAGATCAGATTAGTGTTATTACTCACATAAAACTTATAAATAATTAGCTCCAAGTTAATTTTGATCATGTCTATAATATAAGAGCACACTTGTTCCTACAGTCACCGTTGTATAGTGAACTACTTACTTTTCTACTTTGTCGTTGTGAAGTGGAGGAGCCCTTCATTTATTCCTCTTCCAAACATTCTCATTGGACTTTGAACTAAGAAGCAATATAAACTAGGAGTAACTAGTTAATGCCTAGAACTGTTCTGTATGTAGAATGTAAAATTGAATAGATATGATGATGATAGAAATGGTAAGGTTTATGAAAATTCTGCGTGTGTCTGAGTAAAAAGTACATATCGTGACAACAAGTTACTTGGTAGTAAACATCTGTTTAAATAATATAGAAGGACTGGAGGCGACCTTCATAATATTTTTAAATTAATGTTGAAGTTAAAGCTCATAAAATCCATTAATCTTTAAAACAACAGACTCAGCTCTCACACAGTTTACTTTTGCTCAGTAGACAAATAAACCCGCGCTCAGCATATTTTCAGATGAACATTAATTATAAATTCGTAATAGACAAAATTAGTGAAAATGTAGACACATTTTCACTAATTTTGTCTAATAAGAATGTATAATTAGTGTTTTTTTTTTAATTTAAATAATGTATGTATATTAACCTAATTATTTAAATTATAATGCGCTGACTGTAAGTTGTTTAGTAGACTACGAAGCCTGGGGCTATAGTGGAACAGGTAACACATGAGAAGTGCCTAGAAGTAGCCAAGTTGGTGGCTAATTGCCCAAACTCCTATAGTACTGTCATGTAATGTTTTATTTCACTTGAACTATATTAAAATATCTATTTATATTATATTTATAATATATTTAAATATCTATTTGTATGTGCGCAAATGTCTGGCCTGTTCCTGTTATAAACACTTTGTACATAATCCTGTACACAAACATAATGTTTAATTTAACAAATATTTGTCCAATATCGATGTAAATGAATGTTACAAATTGTTTGTGTTATTAATACGCGTAATAAATTTAAATAACGTTTAACGATAGTATCGTTGTGAGCCCCTCGCCTCGGTGTCTCGTCTCTCTCTCTCTCACTCTCTCTCTGTGTACATAATACTGTTTGTGATCAACACGAAAACATAATATAATATTGTATCGATATTAACTGAGTATGCTAATATTGACAAGATATTTAAACAAAACATATAAGTAATACGTTATTTATTACTGTTTGTAGGTACATACTGTATTATAAACATTATCATACCTGAACAATCGTAAAAATGTATTAATTCTATAATTTTAAAAGGTACCGTTCGTCGTAGTCGATACCTGTTCATGTTGTCCCAGTAATGTTTCGTTCAGAACTGTAACACATGTACTTAGTAATTAAATGAATTGCGGAGTTACATCTCGTCTGTGGTACTGTGGGCACGTGGTAACATAATTATAATAAGTGGGAAACCTGTTAAAAATAAATAAAATAGTAAAGAAAAAGTGAAGACATAGTAAGGGCAAGACTCTCCACTTATTATGAAACGAGAGGACGAAGTCACTCAAAACAAAACTTTTACGTAAAAAGGAAAGAAACACTCTATGTTTCCATCAGCCTCTCGTCGTCTAATGTTGGACATAGGCCTCCCCCATAGAACGCCACAACGCGAGGTCTTGTGCCGCTTGCATACAATGTCTCTCCGCGACTTAGACGATGTCGTTACTCCACCTTGACGGGGGCCGCCCAACGCTGTGTCGTCCAGTACGTGGTCGCCACTCTAGGACTTTTCTTCCCCAGCGATCATCAGTCCTACGAGCGATGTGGCCTGCCCATAGCCGCTTCAGCGTGCTAATCTTTCGGGCTATGTTGGATACGCCCGTTCTCCTACGGTTCTCCGTATTTCGGATTCGGAAATAACGAGCATAGCTCTCTCCATAGCACGTGTATCGTCTACAACTTATCTCACTCCCAAATTCATCGCATTATAGTAACTTTTAGAATGACAGTACGAAATGAATTATTTGACAGTATGAAATGTCATAAAGACATTCAAAGTAAGGTTGTAACATGTCTGTTTTTTATCGATTTAATATCAAAGTGATGTACTGCGATAAAGTATCGCAATGGCAGATATAATTCTAAAATATCCTATCGTGGAACTTATAATATTAAATACATTAAATAACAGTAGGCGGGCAAATAATTGTTCTACATATATTATTATCTTTATTAATATTAACATTATTACGGTTTTAAATATAAACAAACTTGTGTAACATAAATATGTAGTTCGTAACGTAATTCCGGGACTATTTTACTTCTGACTTCGCTGTTTATCCGTCTGTCACCAGGTTGCATCTCTTTCCATAATTTCCAAAGTAATTTAATGTTAATTTAGCATTAAAAAAAATTTTTTTTTTTAATTGTTTAATAAAAAGTGAAAGTTATTTATTATTATGACATTTGTATAACTTTTTATTGTTTAAATCAATTTTGAATAGCATGGTGATGACTGACTGACTGACTGACATTATATTTTATTGTAACATATTTTGTATTGTACAGATGCAACCGGTGATGATTGGTTCTTTCTAATACAATATTTAGATACAGACGATATATCGGGCTTACTTCATCGGACATCACTACTTCAATTAAGCAAGATTTTGCTGTCACAAATTGACAAATGAGATGATTTTTTTACAGAATACAGAACAGAAATTTACATTCAAATTAGTCACATTAATTACAATGTGTTGAGACAAAAATATCAGTTAGTGTTAGAGTGAGCAGCGTGTCGTGGTCGTGGTCGCGGTCGGTCCTAGTGTCGGTGCCAAGGACAACATTACTATTAATATAAATCTTCTCACTATTCGTTATAAAATATTATTTTTAACTTGTACCAATATTTAGATACACAAATGTATTTCATATTCAGAACCATTCGTTTAAAGTTGCGTGTTTATTAATGCAATAATTTCAGTCACTCGGTTTTATTTAAATGAATAATTTACATATAAAGATAATTTAAATAAAACTACTTTTTACGGATTTAGACGTGTATATTTGTTTTAAATTTTGGCCCGACGTTTCGGAGACTTTGCAGTCACCATGGTCACGGGCGAGACTGAAACGTCGGGCCAAAATTTAAAACAAATATACGCGTCTAAATCCGTAAAAAGTAGTTTTATTTAAACAGATGAGTCGCGCAAGTGTTAGAAAATATTATATAAAGATAATTGTCAAATTATAATCTAATAATTTGACAGTTATCTGACAACCAGTTACAGTTTATGTACTAGATACCTATCTGACAGATGTAATTGTTATATATTATATTGTTAAAAATCTCAAACCCATGACCTCCACAGTAGACAGTATTAATAATAATAATTAAAAACTGTTAATGTAAAAATATGTTAAATGTAACCATTTGTTTCTCATTATGCAATCCAGATGTAACGTATAATGAATATTGTTAGTAAATATTAGTGACACATCATAATAAACAACTTGATTATTCTGCGTGAATGTTTTAATTCACCTGACGCGACGTGATAAAGGAACCACCTGCGAATGTTTACAACTAATAATACATCGTTTACAACATTTTGATGAGAAACGTATATTTATTCAGGTTATACACAAATAAATTGAATTACTTTGAAAATTAAAATAATGAATTTTACACCGTGAAATGATTTTTTGATAAAAAATAAGAAAGTTGACATATTAGTTATGTAGGACATAACGCTACCAATATAAGAAGGATTTCACTTAATATCTGACCCAACGACCAGGGAAATTGAACATCAATCATAGTTATGTGTACCGCCATTTTGTACTGGTTCTTATAGAATGACGTCACGAGAGGCTTTACATTAGCATACTACTAGGCAGAGCTCTTAATATTTTTGGCAATATTGAAGTATCATGACCAGTCCTGAAGAACCGCTTGTTATGCGCTGAATGTACATACTTTATATGTAAATAAATAGTACATAGAAATAATGATTATGTTATTCAACAGCTTCATTTACTTATGCATAATTGTAAAATGTTGCTTGTCATGTTTTGATCTCCGGTGGTAAATTTCAGATAGATATGATCGCTGAAAAACTGTGTATTTTTACATAATAATATATAAACTACCATACAGCCTGTCTCTCTTTGTAAAGTAAATTAATTTTATTATATAAAAACTAAATTTCGTTATAGTGGTAGCGCGACTCTTCTATAAACATAAAGTAGTGATGTGCGACCAGTCTGGTCAGCGCGGCACAGTAGAAAAGTCCCAAAGTGGAGGAGTCCCGTGCCCAACAGTGGGACGTAATGGGCTGGAGAAGAACGTTAGAGGATGGATATTAAATAAATCACAAAGTAAGTAAGAAAGTCCTAAATCTGCATAATAATGTCACAAATTACAGCAAACTTTTTTATATGCGAACTTTTAACAGATACTTATATCATTGGTATTGAGATCAATTTTCAACTTTAACTAAGTAGGTTGATAAGATAATATATCTGTTGGACGAGTGCCATCCGATCAGTGTACAAGTGTTCTATCAATTTACATGTTACATCGATACATAATATATAGTGTTATTGACTTCACATTTGAACTGACAAACTTGTGCGCAAGCCGACGTTTGTTCACAAAGTTTTTCCATTACCAACCGAGCCCAAAACATTGTGTGAAAGGAAAATAGAAAAACAACAATTGTTTTCTCTTCACATTATTCTTTAAGAGCACATATCCGACATACAGGATGTAAAACTGTGTTCATATCTATTTTACATAATCCATCATAAATTATCTTTCTTTTCTTTTAACGCTAATACAAAACTTTTATACAACAGATTAAATGATTATACCTCGCGTAGTATGTAGTAGTATTGTATTAAACCCAAGGTTTAACACAATTCTGTCTTATTTACATTCAACAAATATGGCACAAAAATTTAATGGTTCGAATTTCAATTACAGAAATTACTTTCTTCTTTTTAAATTAATTTTAAACATGACTTTGTAAAGACTCGAATGGATGTTTAATTCGATTTATTATAAGTTACCCAAGAAGAGCTAATTAGCTGTAAATGGCTGTATTCCATTAATTCCAAAAATAAAAGACGATTAAATAAAAGAGATTTCAATAATGGACGATTTGATAACAATAAGCTAACAATTATGTGTATGTTGTATGTAGAAAAAAATATATGATGAGACAAGGAAGCGGCGGGATATCGAATTTCGATAAGTTATTACAATGGGGCGGTGATCGGGACATTTAAATATATATTGGTAGATGAGTGGCGGTGACGTCTTCATTTACTACAATAAATTGTGGAACATTCATACGTAACATCATGTTATCTGGACTACCGGAGAGACAATTACATTAAATAGTTTACAAATAATACTTGTAAACTATTTAATTTAATTGACTCTCCCAGCATTAGAATGTATGCATGTAGAAACAAAAAAATGCAGGGAGTCTAATCAGTAAAACTAACATTTTGTGTTCAGCCATCAGAACACGTCATCGCTCGCTATTATTTATTTACAATATTTTTTAATATTAATTATGTTAATAGTACGGCGCCATTTGTAATTATTTTAGTTGTGGTTTCAGCGCGTGCTTGTATAGTTCCATGTGCTCGTGCCACACACGTCACTCAATACAGAATTGTACTCTATATAATAATATGTATTATGGAATGTTGATTAACTGTCTAAGCATATCACGATCAATACTTACTTAATTACCATCACGCCTGTATATTGTAATGCGATAGACAGGTCTCTACGATTTGCCAACATTGCGAGTATTGTACCAGTACATTATTGCCTTACAGGTGATTCGTATTAAGGCTACTAGCGATTTATAATTTTCAAAATGCTCAATTAAATTAATATTTTACCGGTGTCAGGCTCGAACCTAATTCTTCCTTATATACGATGATATCAGCCATGATACAAATAATAATAACAAATATGATGTTTGTTTAGATTGTAAAGTCGCATTACATGATTAATTATTTTTATAGATATTACAAACTATTGTCCCCTAGCAACCAATATTAATTTTACATTTCTGTTGTGATATCACAAACTGTTAAGGGCTTACATCAATATTATCGTATATCATCGCCGACACGTACATATTAACACAGCCAGTAGGCACAGAAAATGAAGAATTAGGGATACTTTTCCTATTTACTCAAAATCTACTAAATATATTTTAATTCTGATTTACGTGTTTCTATATATAATAGTTACTTATGTTTTTAAAGTTATTTCATTAGTTAATACGCGATAATAGACCGACAAATGAAAAAAATAAAAAAATTCAGAGGTTGTTTCGCCAAGATTTTCTATCGAGAAAACTTTTTTCAATCGCGTTTCTGAGTTTATGCGATCCTAGATCATATATTGAAAAAACATATACTTAAAAATTAGAGCTCTAGCCATTCAATCTAAAGAAACAATGAAAACTTCGTACATAGAAAAATGCACGAAGCTATTTTGGTATCCTCTTAACAAGATAATCTCCGTCTCAACACAGAGTGACAACTTCCACTTGGTTGAGTGATCAAGTATCGATGGTCCACTGATTGCTCTACTCTGTACCAACATTAAGCCTAAGGATTAGAAGGAGGGATCGCTTCACAGATAGGAGCACCATCCACTCAGCACATTTTATATCTACTATATACTGTGTATTTACTAGTACATTCAATAAATTATAACAAGAATATATAATATGGTTTAAATCTAAAGATATTATTTATTTAATAGTTGACTATGAAGTTTTTCTATTCCTTCATTATACCGCTGTGCATGGAGGTTTCTTCCACCACTGAAAAATTATATTTAGCACTAACTGACTATCAATTATTGTAAAACACAGTCACGAAACCTAACCCCTTTCATTTGTTTTTTTTTTATGAACTCCCTAACTAGCCACTTGCATCATCACACACCGGACATTTTTAAATAAAACAAACTAATAAATGCCTATAAATTATTTAGATTGTTAAAGGTAAATGTAATTCAAAGAAACAAAAAGTACAATAGTATTAAACAGTCAGACTACAAGAGTAACAAGTGACGCGTGACATCAGTTCAGTGGCTCGTGTAATACGCAACAACTTATATAATTGTATGTTCGTTTATTTATTAAATATTACTACTGGATCACAGATACTATAACGTTAAATACTAACGTTTTAGTAAATTCTATGATTAAATAGAACCAAATCGATGAATACCACGATTTGTATTCGAACCTATGACTTTAGAATATAGCTCTAACAAACTGAACTGTGCTGGAATTTAATGTCATTATTAAGTAAAAAGCCTAACAAATCAGTTTGTATATAATTAAATAACGTTAAGTGTATATTTTACCCTGTCATCCTAAAACTTTCCTCTAGAGTAGAGATAGTCATTCTCTAGAACGTGATTATATTTAGTAGAACAGTGCGTAGACGTGTTCGTGTTTCGTTTACATTTAAGGTTACAATTTGTCGCAAAAGATATTATTTATATTTTTATTTTAATGACAGTCTTCCATGATATGTTATCTGTGAATGAACTTTAGTATTGTAATCATGCATAATGTGCACTTATCGTGGTAATGTTCAGATGCTACATAACTGTTACCTACATCAAAGTTATCACAATAATATTTACATAAATAATTAATAGAAAGAAATAATAATACGAGTTATCTCTTTAATTCGTTGGGTCATTTGTGACAATTGGTTAGTACAATAAACTGCAAGGATTCCAGACAAATTAACAATTTTTGTAGATTTTAATGTGAATATTTTACAAAGTGACTGCAATATATTATGTAACTAACCAACTAAGACTTTTATGATTATTATCTGACAGTGTGTGAGTGTGTTTTATTAAATGTTCACTCATCTACTTGCAAGTAGATCACTAATTATCATCACCGCTTTATTAAATCCTCGTGGTATCTCAACTAGTGCCGACAAACATAAAGTCAAGGTGACAAACACGAGTGATGTCTAGTTCACACACACAGTTATATAGTCCGTATGTCGTCTGTTCGTAGTATCGTGTATGTTTCAATGACATATATTAATAGTAACTACTATTATTGTATCACACAGTCGGCCGTTATCTCACATTTTAAATATTATTATATGTTTGCGTTTGCCCATGATTTATTTCAATATGATAAATTGATGCCGTAATTATTTCAGATGATAAATGAAAAATAATCTCTTCATTTTGTATAAAACATCAGTTAAGCATGCACCAACTCCAGAACTATTGCTTTACGTATTGCTTTAGACTATTTCATGTCAAAAATATTTTAGGCTTAATTTCTTCAAAGACTAATAACAAAATGTTAAATCGTATACAAATACTAATATACCATACCTCAAGTCAATTCACTTCCAAGATATCTTATGTAATATACAGTATCCATGAGGTTACACTATGTAGATAGAAGACAGAGACGCAATGTCAGGTATTTATAAGTCGCGTCATGTAAAAAGAACGCTGGCGGTGAAGCTGCGCATAGGCGATTTACCGGTCTATTTGGTGACACGAGGTAGAGCGCGGGGGGTGAGCCACGCGCAGCATGTTTGCGGTGCGCTGTTGGTGCGTCAGTTAGAAGTACCATCGCGGACAAAAGTTTTAAATTAGGAAATGGTTTTACATAGAGAACTTACAAAAATGATTTATGACGTATACTGTTTTATGAAGAGGGAAGCTGATAATAATGCAGTTAATAATTTGAAACAATGTATGAAACGGACCGCAGAGGCAACAAAATGTTCCGAGTCGACAGTGAGACGAATAGCAAAGGGTTCAAAAGATTCGGAATTTCTTACACCGAACACCCGACAAAAATAAAAGAAAAAATAAACAAAACTAATAACAGACATTGACAGCTTTGACCAAGGTGTCACGCATGATGACCTAATGGAAGGAGTTTCAACATTACTTTAATTTTATTTCTCTTAAACATTCTTTAATACCTACATAATTCAAACATGTTTTTAATTACTTTTATTGATATTTTTTATAATATATTTCTCTATGTAATAAACTAATAAGAATAACAAATATGTAGGTATCAAGCCACGACTCGCCAGCGAAAGCCTAGTTCAAAAATAAAATAATAATCACATAACTTTCGTGCGAGAGTGTACTCATGCGCAAAGACCCACCACTTTCTTCCAGCGTTCTTTTTACGTGACGCGTATAGTCCTGTAAAAAAGTGATAAGTTTGTGAAACGTGTGTCACATAGTGGTACAAATATTTATGTTAGCTACACAAATATTTTGTATTTGATGGAGATGAGACGTAGGAAGCAGTTGCACTACGCCAACAAAGCACATCAAACAACTGACAATATTAGCATGTTAATAGTACGTACCCACCACCAAGTTATAGATACTTTGACAACAGTCTGAATATCTAGATGTTAACGGAATGCCGTCTCTAATTAATAATTAAAAATTTAATTTAATACTTGTTCTGTACCGTAAACCCCGGAGACTAACAAAACTAAAATGTTCAATGATTTCACTTTGAGTTTTCGTTTTTCATTTTTATATTATTTTCGTAAATTATAACTTCTTGAAAATTATTATTTTAAGTATACATCTGACGCAACATTGAACGCAGATAAAATAGTCAGTAAATAAGTTGTATTTTGTATAAACCTAATCAACGTATGTATAACGACAGACGAACCAACTTCCTCCTGTTTTATGGTACATGTACAATTAATGTACGTTCATTGCAGATTCAACTTATTTCTTCATAATACAAATATAAATAAAATGTTAGAGTGGTTATTCTTACTTGAGTGTGAGTTCATCTTACATTATACATATAGGAAACACACATCTCACCGTTTTGGTGTAGTTAATGTTCCAGAAAGGAAATATTCATTAATCATAATAGAATATATATTCTTTTGTAACAACAAACACAATAAAAATATTATTCTTTTTACTACTTTCTTATTATTTTGATGCACAATGAAATAGCTGTGAGGGGTCGTGCGCAGAGAAAACCACTGTGTCTAAGGAAAACTACATTTTATATATTTTTATCCCGTTTTTATTTATAAATACTGATATGAAAGGTGTATCTTAGAAGGATGGATGTCACCATAACAATTTATGGTATTTTTGTGTGTTTGTTTTACACGCACGATAACGTGTCGGAAGTGACCCTAAAACAATTTTCAATTTTCTACAAAACATAATACATGTAGGCGTAGGTGAAACTGTAGCCTACAGTGTTGAGTCCCAACACATTATCTACTAATATTATTTAAATTTAATGTTCCATACGTAAATAAAACTAAGCTCTTTTCTTGAAGCTGAAATAAATATTATTTTGAGTCTGAAAAGAAAAAGATGCAGTATTCTTTTAAATAATTTTAGAAAGTGAAAGGATGGATTTTGGAAATATAAATTAAAGCAAGATTTTAATACGTGTATACCGTCAGATATTGTACACTACAGCTTAACATGTTTCTTTTCCTCATGTTGGTATCTTTGTACACAATATACTCACAAACACACGCGGGTTTTCTCACGACGATTATCTTCTACGTCACCATTAAAGCCGATCAGAGGATCACAAATAAGATATTGTTATAGAGTGCCGCGGTCGTGATAAAATAAGTTACCGCCTAGTTACAGCCGTATATGGAAGTTTCTAGAAAAGTTCTTAAATACTGTTCTACTGTATTCTATTAATAATTTCAACAAGAGTTGTTAAGCTTATAATTTATAAATTGTGATTAAGGGCCTACATCAATATTATCGTATATCATCGCCGACACGTACATATTAACACAGCCAGTAGGCACAGAAAATGAAGAATTAGGGATACTTTTCCTATTTACTCAAAATCTACTAAATATATTTTAATTCTGATCCACGTGTTTCTATATATGATAGTTACTTATGTTTTTAAAGTTATTTCATTAGTTAATACGCGATAATAGACCGACAAATGAAATAAATAAAAAATTTGAGAGGTTGTTTCGCCAAGATTTTCTATCGAGAAAACTTTTTTCAATCGCGTTTCTGAGTTGATGCGATCCTAGATCATATATTGAAAAAACATATACTTAAAAATTAGAGCTCTAGCCATTCAATCTAAAGAAACAATGACAAACAAAAACTTCGTACATAGAAAAATGCACGAAGCTATTTTGGTATCGTCTTAATAAATGCATGTAAGACAACAAATAGTGAACTCCCCGCCGCGCCGCGCCGGTCTTGCCACTTGCATTACATGTGGTGTGGAACATTTCAACAAAGATATAAATTATACTTGTACAGGTATATCTAATAATAACGTTTGTTTGTTTGTGCTACAGAAGTGGAGTGACGGGAATGTTCAAACAGATTTCAATTAACTGACTTTATTTACTTTCAGTTTTAAATGAAATTTCAAGTTGTTTGTGCAACGAAAATATGAAAACGTAACACAACATTGATGTGTAATAAATATTACTCATCAATGTTGTGTGTGTGAGGATGACTATTTTAATTTATTAGATAAATATGTAATAATTTAATTTTTTATCACATATTAATAGCTAGAATCAGCAAAAATTAATTTCAAATGAACTGGCTCGACAAACTTCGTACCGTCATCAGTTAATTTATATTGAAATCTTGTCGTGACAATAACGACCAAAACAATTATGACATTATAATACACCACATATGATTAAGAAACAGGTTTCAAAGTTTTATGAAAGTGTAGGAAGTAAGGGAAATCTTCGTATAAGTGAATTAAATCGTTGATATAACTAGTGTCAAATAAACAGTGAGTAACGTAATATCAACATGTACGTAGCGAGAACTTTCCCCATTATTCTGCAATTTATAAACTGTTATTGAGTTTGTGAACTAACGATCACTAGTGCGTTTATTGACAGAATGACAATAGTTTGTCCTTCAAATTGCTTTAATATTGGATGGATATGCAACATTGAACCAACATTGATCGGGTAATATAATCATATAGTTTAGTGTTGCAACCACGTATATGTTTCCTCCATTCATTATTTAATTATATTAATAAAGAGATAAAGAAATAGAGATTTCCTTTAATAAATATGGTTATTTATCGCTCGCGAGGACCGTGATTTTTGTTTAATTGCATTTTCTGCTGCAGAAAGTAGAATGTACGTATACTTGTGACCAAAACTCAACAACCTGTAACAACCTGACAAATATAATACAGTTATCTTATCTGTCATGATAATGACCGATAGATTGACCTTAGAAAACTGAAGCGACCGACGGCTGATTGAGACAGTGCACGTTTATGTTTACATATTTATAACTAAAGTCAGGTTAATATTCCTGTGTGCTGTGTGCTGTGTGCTGTGTGCTGTGTGCTAACTGAGCAACTGAGCAACTGAGCAACTGTATCGCGACGGCTCGTAGCCAGATTAATGGCAGTAAGACTTTTTCTGTCCAACGTGAGGCACAGAACCCTATAATGTAATTTTCTGCACCAAAAGCTTCTTCATGTTACAATGTTATGCGTTTATCTCATTTCATGCTATAACCTAACTAAATAGGTATAAATCAATTAAAATTTTATAAAATTTTAATACATTATTTAGTTTAATGAGTATGTTTAAATCTAGTACTGGGTTACTTTGGTTTGCGGCTAGGTGGGTTTGATTCCTCACTCAAAATTTATAGTAATTAAATGTTTTACCGCGTCTGTTTTTTTTATGTAGTAGCGTTTAACTAACAAGAAAGAAAAATCTTTATTTTCTTGCAGAGGACGTTGTGTAAAATATTTCACTTATTATGTATAAAAAGTAAACTTTACAACCGAGATTAGTTTAAATCTGTGTGTTAGTATGTCACACACATTAGAGTCAAGGTCACTGCGGCATCAGAACATTGACAAAAAATATGTTTTGCAATTTAAATAAGATGTAAAGTTTGTTATTATCCATAAAGTTTATTTCTGAATATTTCCCGGCGGTTGTACAATTTCTTCTATTTTAATATTGTTATAGCGCTAAAGTTTCATGAATGACAAACAATTCAATAAATTTAAAAGTTTTATAAGAAACTTTACCTTTGTGTGAGCGCGTGTCTAATGTTGTCCACTGTAGTATGTCGTATCTATACGACAGATACAATATTGTCGTAGTTGAACTGCAACTTTGTTAAAAGTTACTGTAAACTTTTATGATCACTTCAAAAGTACACTTTGTATAACTTATACACTGAGCAGGATATAGGTATAACTATTTCACTGAATGTTAATTCACTGAATGAGATATTGTGATGTGAAGTGCTAATGTTGCGAGTGATATCGGTCCGCGTGCGTTGTGTACGAGGTAGCTGGTCGGTGGTCGGAGTGAGAGTGCGCGCCCGGCCCGGGGGGCGCCCCCCGCCCGCCCTACGCGCGACTCCGCCCTCCACTAACAGCTACCACCGACAACTACAACAACACAAGCCGTTACAATGGACATCGCACATACTTTACATTTACACTTACAGCACCCTCTTAATAATAATTAATGTAAAATGTTTTCTATTTTTGGAATTAACTGCAAAAATAAAATCCTTTAATACAAATAAATTACGATTTAAGCATTTTAATTATACCCAAGTAATTAATACAAATCTGGCTGATTTATAAAGATGATTGTGATACTCTACAAATAAATAGATTACAACATAATAATGAAACAATTTAACACGAACTGTAAATTATTCATGTTTACGTTATATTAAGGCCGTCTTTTTACCAATACTATTAACAAAAAGTGAAAGTGAACAATACTGGACAATAACTGTTAGTGTGTACCTACGTCAGTATTGTAGTGCGTGATAGAGGCACTCAATCAACAGTTCTGTCAGTTATTGTGATGTTAAATATAGTTACGATTGTTGCCAAATAAAGATGTGGAGAGTGTCGATCGGTGGTGATGGATGAACCCGCGAACATACACATATAGTAGGTACCTACTTACTCATATACATCGTGAAACGGAAATACTATAGTATGCTTTCAATGCTTCATTATTTAAGCCAGGTATATTTGTACGATGACTATTAAATATTAATAAATCAATTAGAAAAAAACAATTTAAAATTTCTTACATACAATTTCTTTTCTTAGACAACCCTGACACCTAAGTGACACGATTCGTGAAAAGTGATTAAATAATTTAGAGTGGACCATTGTCCATTATTTATGCAAAATTATATCATCATTAATTTGTCAATATCTCCCCCCCCCCCTCGTCACATTTAACTTGTAGTTGGAACTTAACTTTTCTTTAATTCACGTTCGTCATCTTCGTCATGCAATTATTCATTCCTTTTTCGGTCATATTACCCCTCACAAAATTCATACATTTTTTGTCTTCTTCAAAATAATTTTCTTCACCATCGTGGAAAAATTTCCTCACAGAGGCAAAGAGCAGTAGGTATTTTACGTTAATCTCTATTATGAGACATGATCACTATTAGGTCAAAAAACAGCTGATTAGGGTTGAGCAACGTAAAAATTTTGCAAAAACTTACAACATCAAAAATCGTATTAAATTATAATAAATAAACAAAATAAATAAATATTCATGGACATTTCACACAACGTACTCTGGTCCCAAGCTAAGCTTATATGCTTGTGTTATGGGTACCAGAATACGGATATAATACATAAACTACTTTTCTTTTGTAAATACATACTTATAATACATAGTAAACACCCAGACGCAGTACAAACATTTGTAGGTATGACAATTAAAAACATCACACAAATGATTGTCCTGACCGGGAATCGAACCCGAGACCTCATGATCGGTAGTCCGTTATATGAACCACTACACCACGAGGCCCGTCAAACAAAAATAATGCAAGTTAATTTCTAATTTCACGTAGTCATTAGTGATGACCTAAAGAATGCCGGGGTTCAAGTATAAAATAGGAGATTTGTTTCACGCTGTATATATCCATAAATGTATACACATTGTAACAATATGAGTTATGAATTTTAATATGAAAAATATGTAGATATTTATTTTATGTATAAATCAGGCGTTTTTTGCTTATTACATTTCAATTGTATCAGATTTAGACATGTTTTATAAAATACAACAAATCATAAAGCTGTACTTATCAGAACATAGGAATGAATAGCATAAGATAATAGTAATTTTCTGTGCTATGTTATATTATTCCCAACAGTATCGAGGACAGAACTCCAGTACAATTATATTACTTTCGTGAAAGCAACTGTCGTTTGACCTCCGCAATCCAGCACCAAATTGATTTAAGGATAGATTGAGTTAGCGATTTTTGATAGCGCCGCCTCCCAACAGACTGAGATCACATCTAAAGTATTCAACTAGATATCTTAATATATCATAGATCTAGAATATACAATATTATTTTGGATTATTATGGAAATATTATTATGGAAATTACAATACTTGTGTGTAGCAAATTCTCTCTCAAAATAATCGGGATTTTCATTCATCTTACAAGTATAATACATAGTATAGCTTACTCTTCGCGTCATTATTTAAAGATTAAGTTCGTTGATATTACGATGAAATTTTGCTTGGTTTTATTATTCACTGAATAATGTCTAAACTTTAGGCCTTTATTTTTTAATTTAATTTTATTAAAATATTCAGTAACTGTACAACAATACTGCATAAATTAAATACTCGCTGAGAGTCCTCATTTCATATGCACAAACTTCATGTTTCAGCCAGCTTAGTTCGTCTCTAACGAACTTCAAGTGCTAACTATAACCAAGTCTGTATTTACAACAACTAACCTCTGGTATTTTTCTTAACAACTCAGGCTCACTAGAACCTCTTTAGGTGAAGTTCAAGTATTTTCTCTACTAAAGTAAACTTTAAAGTACTTACTGATTGACTATAGATTGAACGGCTAATGTAGGTATTTACAACGTACTCAGTAAGTTTAATTATGTTTCAGTTTATATTTTAGAAACAAAGTTATAATAGATAGCAATTTTATAAGATTTCCTTCTTGAAAATGAGGTAAGCAGAATACAAAACATATACATACAATGTATGTAGTTACCAAACAAACACAGCGTTACACAACTATTCAGTAAATTGCATATCGTGTTGTACAAAGGACTCACTAGTTGAACTATATCATATTGCTGATGTGTCTTTGTGACGGAACTAACAGACATGTTAGATCTTATTCTAACCTATGATTACTGCCCAGTGCCCAACTACGCGATGTTATATAGGTTACATTATACTAATATAGAGTAGGACTTAATTTGTAAAATTTTAAGCTAAATAATTTCGTAGAACGTTGGTAATTAAGCGTGTTTTACTGATAGCACTTTAATTAAATGGAATTTTTATCGTTCAACTGAGTCTTAGTTTTATTGTTGAGACACGGACCAGTTCAGATATATTTATTTAAAGTTATTGGATAGGACGTGGCGCGGCGGCGCACAGATTCAATCACATTAAGTGATATTTATTGATATTGTTATTACAAGTGGTTTAAAACATGATAATTAAATAGCCGAACTCACAACTTAATAAATAAGATAAATATATCTATAAGCGTTGCGTAGTAGACCACAATAGCTTTCAAATTAGAGGAGACTCGTGCACAATACTAGGACGTTGATGAGCTGGAGAGAGAGAGAGAGATGGAGGATGGTTTTGATTTCAGAAAAAATGCCATTCGCTCCTCTGTTATTTTGTTTATATATAATTCGACAATATTTTTAGTTACTAAGCAACAATTGAGTTGTTGTGCATTTTCTTTTCTCAGAATATTTACTGGTGAATTGTAAGATATATTGAGTTAAACTTGGCACTGATACCAATAGTGTATAAATCACTCTCATTGAAGGAGGAGGAGTGCTGTGAGGAGTGCTGACAGACATTGTACTGAACAATGCTAAATGAGTCAACAACAGAGTAGGTACCTTCTGTAATTATACTGTTGAAAGTAACTGTAAACACAACGTTATTTGTTAGTACACAATAAACAAACTATATAAAATACATTTATTTCGTACTATCTAATTTTACTAAATTACAAGAATACTTAAAGACTAGAGTTAGTAGTTTCCATGGAGGTAGGCAGGGCCTATAGAACGCCATCTGCTAGGGTCTAGACACACTTTCTTGCCTTAATGACACTTATACATCTAGTTATATAAGCACTTCGTCGGTTGAAAATGCTGCCTACCTATTTGGTTAGTATCACATAAAATAAAAAAAAACAATACAAAACAAATTAAACACGAACACACTGATTATTTGATGACATGAATATTTAATGATCACACCACCGTTGAATATCAAATCCTATGCATATAATGAAACACATCCATGTTATATAGATTACTAGCTGTTGCCCGCGACTCCGTACTGTTAGGAGGGCGACCCCGTTGGTGTTTTTAAAATAAGACACAAGGACTTCTTGAACTGTTTAATAACCTTCAAAGTTATCGTATGACTCCACAACCATCCACAATCGTGTCCCAGATCTGACTGACTAATTAAATGCATTGGAATAAAATGTAAACTATGTATTATGGAACAATAGGAATGATGCAATAATGTGCAATGCTGACTTAGCTTTTACATGGTAATAACTAGGGATGTAACAGTACGCGTGGAATTTAGGAAAGTTCAGTAGTCTTTACGTGAAAGAACAAACTTCATACAATCCAACATTAACCAAACATCCAAATATTAGAGTATGGATAGAAGACCGAGGAAACGTTCGCGTTGCTCGGCCAACAGTTTAAGGGCCTACATCAATATTATCGTATATCATCGCCGACACGTACATATTAACACAGCCAGTAGGCACAGAAAATGAAGAATTAGGGATACTTTTCCTATTTACTCAAAATCTACTAAATATATTTTAATTCTGATTTACGTGTTTCTATATATAATAGTTACTTATGTTTTTAAAGTTATTTAATTAGTTAATACGCGATAATAGACCGACAAATGAAAAAAATAAAAAAATGGAGAGGTTGTTTCGCTAAGATTTTCTATCGAGAAAACTTTTTTCAATCGCGTTTCTGAGTTGATGCGATCCTAGATCATATATTGAAAAAACATATACTTAAAAATTAGAGCTCTAGCCATTCAATCTAAAGAAACAATGAAAACTTCGTACATAGAAAAATGCACGAAGCTATTTTGGTATCCTCTTAAGTATTTTATTTTGTCGCGCGTAATTCTTTTTTCGTCATCTCTCCTAAGATATTTATTTAAATTGCATGCTGTAAACAGCAGTTATAATCTATATTAAACGTGTAAGCTAACTAAGGTATTTAATTTGATAAAAAATATTACTATATACAAATAAATAACTTTTGAAAACACCCTATTGAATTTGATAATTTTTGCGACATTATTATGGGTACAGCGGTTTTCCCTTAAAAGATAAACATATAATATGCCCTCGCGGAATTTTTTGAAGAACTATAAGGTAACCAACAATTCCTCTATACATTAGTTTGTTGTACCTCACATAGATAAGGCAGCGTTTTCATTTATAGCTCCCACGTGTCCGAGTTTCTCGGCAAATTTAATGATGTCTCATCCAATATACAGCAAACCCCCAACAAATTATGCAAAAAAGCCATCCTCTTGAACGATTCTATCTGTTAAAAAAACCGCATCAAGATTCGTTGCGTATTTTTGAAGATATAAGCTCACATAGGGACATACATACAAAAATTACGACTTTGTTTTATATGAAGTAAAGATAAAGAAGATTAGTCACGTTAGTTATTCAATTACTTCTAGCTACTAGGTATATATTATTATAAGAGGTTCTTCAAATATTAGTAAATATCACATAATATAATAAAAGCAATCATATTAGGTATGTTAGGTTCGAGAAAAGTTCGTAGTTACGTACACAATAACAATCACAAGAGGTCGTTGTTGTCAACCTCATAATAATCATAATGATTGATCATGAATAAATCAATCTTTTCTTTGTGATATAGAGCTCGCGGTTTCAATAATAGACTACTGTTCGCGAGGTCACGAATTTGATTTTTGTAGAAGACATTTTTCTTGTCGTGAACACAGATATTTGTACTGTAATTTGATGTTCTCCGTTGATAATACCCCCATGTAATGTGTGCCAATAGTAAGCAGAGTATACAAATATATAAGTACCATACAGAATATAGTAATTTATTTGCCCCATTTAAATACTTTTCCGAACTACACACAAGCCATAAGTTTTAGAATAATAAAAGCTTTTTTACCGAGATCTTTATAAGATGGAAGCATTGACAACGGAGCCTATCTTATAAAAGAATATAAAGGAAAAAGATAAATCATGTTTTTATTTATCTTGAAATCTGAAACAAAAGGAATTTGATAATGATAAATAACTCGAGTGCGGACGCGGAGCAAAATATAAAATAAAAATATTGTTTTTATCAGGATGAGTGATGACCGAACTGTGTAACATTGTTGGAGGGGGGTGACACCTCCGATACTTAAATGTTGTTCAACATAATTATAATGAATATATGTTTAACATTATTTCAGAGTGAACACAGACATTTTGAATATTTGTACAAGTGATAAAATGTAGAATAAGAAAAAAAAAACAAATAAGTAAATACAACGTCTAGAACATAACTTACAAAATCTTTGTAATACATAACGTACGTACATATACTACGTAATAATAAACATACTCGTTCTCCCGCTCTCTCTCTCTCTCTGTGTGTCTGTCTTTCCAGTCTATTACTGTCCCACAGCTGCACCTCTCCATTGCGGAAGGGATTATTTGTCTGTTATGCCACAATGACCTGGCATGTTGATACAGGTCATTATAGGTAAATACGCTAAAAATAGTGGATTAAGGAAATTTGATTTACATATAGCAAGAAACAAAGAAAAATCACATATTTGAAGCCAGTTGAAAGTAACGTAAATATTATGGCAGAGATGTAGCGCCATACCCACACTAATATAATTATGATTGAGGTAACGTATCTATCAAGTTCCTAATCATATCTAGTGCTACTAATGGTATTATGAATTATTGATGGACTAAAATAAGACTAATACAAGGTTACAGTAACACTAACACATTCTGCAACTCAGCTTGACTGAAATATACGTCGTAATAATGTTGCGTACAATTTACGATATTAGGGTACCGTATTAAAAGGTAAAACAGGACTCTACTACCGAAGACTTCGCGAGTTTAAAATTTAGTTAATACCGTCTCAAAAAATATGTCCTACATACAAAAAAAAAGAGATTAACTATATCGTATTGTTAAAACAAAAGTCGTTTGATGATGACAAATAACGACGAGGCGACGTTCAGAGACAAAATAAAATATATAATGTTTAGTGGGATGAATGTTTAGTTGTTCATAACTGTATAGTGGGCAGAGACCTTCATGATAACACATTGTGTTGTAACATGGACATTGATATGATGCGAAAAAAATATAAATAGTTATATTGTGAGGCAAAACATTACGTAGTTAAATATTTAAAGACACTTATTCACGAATGCGCTCTTTGAGAAGTATGTGTGATGTGACTTTGAAAGAGAGATTAAGAAATGAAGTTATAAGAGAATGTTGCGGTCTGAAAGAGGATGTAGTGACTAAGGTGGAGAAAAGTATGCTTAGGTGGTTTGGTCATGTGGAGAGGATGGATGAGAGACGCTTAACGAAAGGTATATACACGGCAAAAGTAAGTGGAAATGCTGGGAGAGAACGCCCGAGAAAAATATATTCCGATGTCATCGCCGGGATACTCCAAAAAGGGCAAGTGCGTAGCTCTTACAACCGTCGGGCATGTATGACCAGATGTATGAGTGTGGATGAAGCCAAGGAAGTATGCTTCGATCGTAGCAGATGGCGCTCTATAGTCTCTGCCTACCCCCATGGGAAAAAGCGTGATGTTATGATGATGATGATGATGATGACTTATTCACGGCTCAAATACCTGTCATAAAGACGTATATATTTTTTTGACATTTATTTTTGTGATTCCTTTTTAATTTTCGTTCTGTTATTATCTTATTAGCGAGGTTGGGCTAATTTTTCCACTGCGGTACTACTTTACCTGATAAAATCGCAGTTGATGTTAATTTTCATACACTGATGTGAGTGTTTAGCTGATAATACATAATATACATTTAAAGTCTCTATAGCGCTAGATAAACTCATGTGGAATACATGATTTCTTAGACATAAAATAAATTCAGTTAATAAGAAAAAAGGGCACAAAAGTCTAAATATTTTTCGCGAAGAGAAAATGTCTCGGCGCTGCCATTAGGGCGGAGTAAGCGAAAAACTTGCCTCATTTAGCGAACCGCAGTATATTTAACTCAGTGAACTAATGAACTGAGAGTGAAAGTAGAAATTTCAAAAGTGCTACATCACTGTGACGTCACAGGTTCAGAGCAAGGGTAAAGTTATTATGTACGGATTACCATTATAATGATTGAACAACACTGCCGATACATTTTTGTTTTAAAAATGCAACACTTTTAGCTGTGGGTTCGATCCTTGTGATGGGCTTCGATGTGTTTATGGTTGTTTATAAAGAAACTTTAATTGTTTAAACAATTCTTAATTAATTTGATTAAGGTACACCTACTGTTCAGTTGTTGTTTACAATGTGTATCACAATGAAAATTAGTGTACAGTTCATTGCGCGCTCATTACCACCACTCACAGTGAATGTGTGAGTGAACCCGGCGAGCTACATCAACAAGACAATTGCATCGACTCACTGAACCGCTGCAGATAGCTGCTAATTGTAGTAGGCTGAAACAGTGCGCTGTTACAATGAATGCATAGGTAGGCATAATATATACGTGATAATAGATAATAATAGGTAAATATTAAAAAATCGTTGTTATAATATCGTAACAACAGCTAGTTTTCATGATTTTCTCTAATAACAGGGTGTATGTAGTCACAGCTCGCCTATAATTAATGTTAGTTATTATTTTATATTAACTGTATAAACACTTGTGATGGTAAACATTACTGACCTCACCTCACCAACCTCATAACAACACTATGTACCACAATAATAACTAACTTTGTTCCGCAATACTTTAAGAGAATACAGTAGAAGAGAATAATAGACAATGTTCGTTGTGAACGTGTTGTTAATATATCATGGATGAAGATTTATATGAAGTGAGCGTTTATTAATGTCAGTGTGTATATTTAATTACGAGTTTCTATTATATGTTAAGACAACACAAAAAAATGAACAAAACGTAATGTCGACGACAATATTGTATTAAGGTCGTCACTTAATCAACGATGGCTCTGATTACAAGCTGCATCAGAGAACATAACATGAAATGTCCATAAATGAGAATCTTATTATCCGACTTATGTAAATAAATTTTGCAGTTCATATTATTATTGTGATGAACATTGACGAAATTAGTTCATTTAAGTAATGTTGTGATGTAATATGTACCAAATGCACGATACATTATACACACACACACACACACTACTATTTAATTAAGTTTTACAATGAGGTGTTATCTGTGTGTGTCTGAAATAATCCCAGACTTTTGAGTATAATATATAGATAGATTGTTTTATAAATCAGTTGTTTCTGTTGTCCATAATATAAACTCGTCAAATTAAAAATATTTGAAAAATCCCTGTGTTCTTACAGAAATTTGTAGCAGGTCTTAACACATAAAATGTCACAGTGATTAAAAATGACTGATGGCAAAAGGAGAACCATGTTCGGGCTGTTACAAAACAAAATTGTAAAATGTGGCGATACTTATAGAATAAAACATAATTCGAAAAGTTAGCGCACTGGCAACACTCTACCAGAAGCACTGAAGACTTGAAACAGGGTCATTGGATACAAACAGCAAAGGATAAGGTGTCATAGTGCTATTTGAGGTTTAATGTAAAGATGGTTAATGGCTAATTGGATGAATATATAGAATATAATAATATTAGATTACGAATGTCAGGTAATAGCAAACGAAAAAAAAGAGAATTAAAGTTAATTGAAGTATGTATTTTATATTTTTTATGTTGGATATATTTATCACGTCTTAATAATACTCTTAGGAGCTACATATATCCACAACAAAGCCAGATACAAGCAGTTATTCAGATCACGTTTCATTGGAGCAATACAACGAGAGAGCGCTGGGATCACTATCTAAGTGGTGATTAGGTAATACATAGTTTAGTGCTGCCATCTGTTATCGACAATACACTGTACCTACTGAGTCGTTCATTAACTTTACTATTTAACTACATCGGAGTAAATATATGCGTGGAGTAAATCTTAGATAATAGTTTTAACCTGTATACGAACATACATATAGGTACACTGGTACACGGAACACCGTCACGCATTGATGTCAAAATATCATACACTTGCGCTTCTTCTACTTTCATACAAGCAAGACCCTAGTAGGAGCTAGGAACTTTCTGAAGGATCTAAAGTGAAATAATTGTATACTTGTAAGTATACATAGACTCTTGGTAGTTAATTTACAACTGACAGTAAAAAAAATACTTTCAATAAACAAAAGAATAAATAACTAAATGAATACATTTAGTTATTTATTCTTTTGTAAGCTAAAATTCTTAAATATTTACCTATATAAATCTGTCGCGAATGTTCCGTTTTATACTGTTTGTGGTTCATCTTAGTTCATTCTGTAAATATACAGAGGTCGGGATTATGCTACCAATTCTAATTGCAAACATAAACTTCATTAAACTAAAGTCAAACTATTGGTAGAGTCAATAACACTATCCGATAACTACTCGTATAACAAAATTTTATTATTTAAAATAATATGTATCATAAAATAATGATTTTAATTACCTACTATAAATAATTTACTAATAACTAGTAGTAGTAACTTTAATAGTTTAGTAAATTTTAGTTCTTGACAAAACAGAATTGGCACCAATGCAATGATGGAACACACAGCTTAACAAAAACAGAAACAATTCTGATATACTTTGATTAACTTGTGTAAGTCCATATTAATTAAAATCGTTACTTAATAATACACTGTTTTAATAATAACAAAGTTTAGTTAATATTGACGAACAGTATTATTGACATTGGTACCCATTCTACGTGCACAACTAACCTTGACTTAACTAAAAAATAAAAGTTGATTGTGTCAATATATCTAATATTTGATATTTCGTTGTACATATTTAGCATAATTAAAATTGTTTGTCTATAATCAGCAGTTTTTATAATAAGAAAGTTCAGATAACATTGCCGAATTACGTTATTAAAAGGGTAATGTACTCCTCATATAGGTATTTGCCTTAGGTATTGCTATCCCTATTTCCGAGCGCCGCGCCGAAAGGGACAAATAAATATAGATGAAGCGGATTTTACCTACAAATTCTTTGAAAAAAGACGTTTTGTACTACTATTTTTTTTCGCGAAAGTTAAACCGATTTTAATAGTTATTGCGTTATATTATAGATAAAGAGTATATCTATGCTTCTATCACTTTCTTTTGTGGTAAAACTTTACCAAATTTGTGTGATAGACGCTGCAACTTTATCTAAATAAAACCGAAAAAAGTGGGTTTTTCGGATCGTCATATTTCTTTTATTTATTATGTTTTTAAAAAAAGAAAGTAATAGAACCATAGATATACTCTTTATCTATAATATAACGCAAAAACTATTAAAATCGGTTTAACTTTCGCGAAGAAAAAACGGAAGTACGATACCCATACTTTTGTATGGAGCATAATTTGGTATCGTACCGTCTTATCACCATCAATTTTCATTTTTAGTTAAGTTTAGCTGTTCACCTAGAATCGTAACCATTATCTATCATTTGATCTGTTATGTAGTACGTCCAGATGACCTTACATCAGAACTATTTGTTATAACAATAAATGTTCAGTAAACTTATAACAAATTTATACAATATCTAGTTATCTCATCAGGTATATTTACTTAAATAATAATCAATATTAGTAGCGGTATTCTTTATCTAATTATGATTGTTGAGATTTCGTCTCACAAATATTATTAGATTTCAGAGAATATTAAATCAAGATGTTTTCTAGTTCAAATTTTAGCTATATTTATTTGTTAGTAGAGCTTGCCCACATTTGAGACAGACTGGAGTTTCGAACAGACAGACAGACGCAGCAGGGACTTTGTTTAATAATGTGTTAATTTTGTCGTCACTAGAGCGTCGTAAACTAAACTAAAATAATTAATATTATAAATTAAATAAAAATTTTACTTATCTGTTAAAGTAAGGTTTAATGAAATTCTTCGTAGAAAGATGTCTTGTATTGTTTATATATTCATGAACACTTCTCACAATAACCTCAGTCGTCAATAGGTAGATATTTCCTTTACTAGGATAATAAATTACATTTTTTTAAATACTTGCTCGTAGGTACATATCATTCATAGAAACCATCCAAACATTGAACAGGGATCCGAAGTCATAACCTGTTACTGTAACTTTGAATATCATATTATGAAACATTTTAAATGAAAAGTTAATTTATTTTTTATTACGGGCTTCGTGGTGTAGTGGTTTATATTGCGGACTGCCGATCAAGAGGTCGCGGGTTCGATTCCCGCCTCGGACAATCATTTGTGTGATGTTTATAAATGTCATACAAATGTTTGTCCTGCGTCTGGGTGTTTCTATGTATTATAAGTATGTATTTACAAAAGAAAAGTAGTTTATGTATTCTATCCGTATTCTGGTACCCATAACACAAGCATAATAAGCTTAGCTTGGGACCAGAGGACGTTGTGTGAAATGTCTGTGAATATTTATTTTAATATTTTTTTTTTTTTTTTATTTAAAATGTTTAGTAATTTTGACAAGAGAACTAATAAAGTAAATGAATTAAAGTCGTAAAATAATGATGTCCTTTATAAGCATACATGTATGACCATTTGTATGAATATTAATGAAGCCAAAGAAGTATATTTGGTGCTCCCGTGAGAAGAAGGCGTGACGGTATTTATGTATGTAATATTAATAGTTGATATACTCGTACATATCGATAGGCAATATCAGTCCTTGGTCGTACCCACGCCGCTCACGATACATATAGAAGTTTGAGTGTTCCCGCGGGAACTGGCGACTTAGTTTGTTACTTGACAAATACCAGGACACACATACAATAATACGTTTATTATGTTATTAAATAACTTGGCGTTAACTAAAATATTATAATTATTTTTACAATTCCAATAATTAATTTAACGTTACACTATGCTTTATCCCTTAGACCCTTTTATTGGACATACACATTTTTATTTAAAAATGTGATAGATAATAACATTTGAATACCCAAAATCTAGCTTATCTAGTTTTTGAGTACAGAAAAATATAAATAACTTTGAAACTACGCGATATACAAATTAATGATGTTCTCTAAAAGTGTAAGTAATTGTACGCATTTGATTGAAGATATTGGTACGTCCGAATAAAGGGTCTTGTAAACATAATGCGTTATAACCTCGTGATGCAATAGTAATGAAAGAGACTACAAATCACCAGCACACGGGTTTTATCACCTGTTACAACAAATGAAACCTTATATAACATTTCTAGAATAAATTGAATTATGAGCAATGAAGAAACATAATATAACTCAAAATTTTTCCATAGCCAGCTCTCTGTTGTCTGTGCCTAACCTGTAAAGGACATAGCGCGATAGTAAGTAATTAACAGGATAATTGCTATCAACGCAAAAAAGCAACGATTTTCGTTAAAAGCAAAATCTTCCCTATAAATGGTCCGATAATACGTCATCTACGATATTTTAGTAACCGTTTAACATATTTTATGAATCTCTTCCACTTATTTCCACTCAACATTTTACAAAATTGACAGCGAAATGTGTCTGAGAGTCGCTCGTACGCCACTTTGATAAATCGAGACACTTCTTAGTTGTGAATGAACCAACATGTTACCATTCTCTCGACACAGACACTTGATTATCATGTCATATATTTTAGATGATTTTTATCTTAAAAGGAATAGCTTCACAGCTTAACTTTTCACGTGAATTGACAAATTACAAAAGCTTTTGTGGCATGCAATATATAACTGAAACACATTTGAAAGATATTTGTAGAATGTTCTATATTAACAATATGATTCGTATAAGTATTTCAAAATGCTATATGAAAGTTATGCTATATGCTAACTATATGCTAACTATATGCTGGCGAGATACATTTTTACTGGCACTACATTCAGAGTTATTTTGAAAAAAATCATTTTAATTTATTTATTTTTAATTTATTATCGCAGCTGGTATATTATATTATTGGTATATTTTAGCATATTTACTCTTAAAGATACAAAATAATGTAAGCTAAGTATTCTAAATATTATCGATTATTATGGATGGTGGTCTAAGTCACGTGTAATCGCTATTTATCATCTTGGTAACAGAGTGGTTTTAGATAAAAAATTACGAATAAAAGCTACGAAATGAAATATGATTCATAAGAAATATTTCTTCGTCCAGAAAGTGAATTATCGTTAAGAGCGTAAAATATTTGCAGTCATTGCTCCCGACTTGAGTGTAGCTGTTAGCCGCCGATAAATTGACGACATTATTCAAACAAAGGAATAAGTGATTTTCTTTTAGTATTTATACATAAGTAATATGACACAAAAAAGTAATAATATAAATCATATTATAATGACTATAGATGTATCCTTTAGATTTTTATAAATATAATAGACAAACTACAGTAACATGATGTTTTATGTACCAACCTTTACTTATTCGATAGATTTACTTAACACTAGAAGCAGAAAGTGCTACGACGTAGCTCTTTGCTACGGAGTTTTGCAACTGTGTAGCACCCGTAGATGAAACTTGTCCACTAAATCCGTGATAACCTCAGTACTATTATTTTATATTAATCAAAAGTATAAATTATATTAGAATGATGATTGAAAAAATATTTCATTGATTGTTCTACATTTGAATGAAACTTGCAACACAGATTATAAACTTATAGAGTTTAGCAGTGAAAGAGCTGTTATTGGTAGATTTGCAGTAATCATCGATAGATAGAAATTGGTTTGAAATTTTCTTTTCTGACTCAGACTACTATGTAGCTATTAAAATTTTATTTTGGATATTTCACAGAATTGTTTTAGACACAGATTAAGTTTTACGCTTGTGGTGCCACCGCGGTATAGTTAAAACACTTAATTTTCTTACTATTTAGATTAACACAAGGTACAATAGATAGGGAACACCCAGAAGCAATAAATAAACCAGCTGGATGTTATTTATGTAGTCACAGATTGTTAAACAGAGAGACTACTACATGAATAAATAGTAATACATTATATTGGGCTTAATATCTATTATTTGTGATCGTTGCGTATCTTATTTAAATATATATATATAATGAATGATGTTAGAATGATACTGTAACAATATTACGTAATTCAAACAGGTAGAATTGTGCTCTGAACGATATTAATTTACCTTTATCCTGATTTGATCCAATTTGGGTTCAATCAAAGAAATGATCTTAAAAGATAATAGAATTTACCCACATTATTGTAGCACTAATAGTACAATATATACTTCACATATATAGATAGTATGTTGTTATATAACAGGTAAACTAATACACGTAACTAACTGTTTGAGATACTTTAAATACAATGCATGAAATTAATGTAATGTCATAAGCGCAGGCTCTTCAGTAACTTCCTTTGAGCGGGCAATTTTTATAAATTTATTTTTAAATCCGCATACAATTATTTATTACTGTGAATAATAACAATTCGTTAAAAAATAACAGGATTCATTCATATTCATTATTGGAACAAACACTTATTAGGGTTCCGTACCCAAAGGGTAAAAACGGAAACCCTATTATTAGGGTTCCGTACCCAAAGGGTAAAAACGGAAACCCTATTACTGAGACTTCGCTGTCCGTCCGTCCGTCCGTCCGTCCGTCTGTCACCAGGCTGTATCTCAAGAACGGTGATAGCTAGAGAGTTGAAATTTTCACAGATGATGTATTTCTATTGCCGCTATAACAACAAATACTAAAAATAAAATAAAATAAATATTTAAGGGGGGCTCCCATACAAAAAACTGATTATTTTTACCGTTTCTTGCTCGATACTAATAACGTTGCCTTATGTTGCATAGATATTACTTATAGATATTGTTATATAGATAGTACGGAACCCTTCGTGCGCGATTCCCACTCGCACTTGACCAATTTTTATTTTTGAATTTTTTAAGAGCTTGCTAAAAACTCTCTTTTTAAATAAACATAATAGACTAAGACCAGCGGGTTAAGAACTGGATACATGTTGTCAGCCTATGATCGTGCCATTAGCGAACACTGGCCTCCTCCTAGTGGGAGAGTCTTTGGTAATAGAACCTCGACCAGCCAAGTAAAATATATGTCGTAGGAGACTTGATTTAAATAGTTTACTTATGGATTTTTAGTTTTAACTTAGCTTCCAAGATTGTGAAGTAGGTCCTCAAATGCTGTCAATGGTGAGTAATTCAATTATTAGATGAGAATGAATGGTGACCCGTTGAATATTCATAAAAGGATCCTTCCAAACCAGTTACACGTGTCGTAAGCCACGGATCAATGTCATCGTAGTTAATAGAATTTTGTAGTTAACGTAGTTAGTTTGTCCAGTATTACAAGGTCTTTAGATAGATGACTGCTCTGGCTGTAATTACAGATAATGTCTACGATGCTTTTTTCCGATATATACATTTCATCGAACAGTCCATGACTCTCTTTCCGTCCACTATAAGACATAGACCTATTCCAAAATGAGTTTGTACGAGACCATGTGCTACATTGTTTGAATATGTCTCGGCTGAATCTGACTGTATGAATTCAATTATAAAAGTTTATTTTGTTTATTTATTCTATTTGACAACTCAAAGTTGTTCGCCTCCGTAATATCATTACAAGTTCTTTGAGATTGTTAAAGTTTAGTTTCAATTTACTTGTATGACCCGTTTATACTCTAAAAATTATAAAACAGCTCGCAATCTCAATTTATATTGATATTTAGAAGAGTTGTCTACAAATTGTAATAAATAATTCAACATAAGCTTTCAACAGAAATATCTTATTGATATTTTCTACTCGTCTCAATAAAAATATTCACTGATTAAGTTGATATCCGTTTCGCTACTTTTTAAGTGTAAAATATAAAGTTAACCTGTTTGGTTGATACGATAATGATAATGCGCGATGTATGAAATGACCTTTAAAAAATATTTAATAAATATTTACGTGCAACTCTGTTCCATACTTTTAATTAAAATTGTTTTATAATATTTGTTTAGGTTGTTAATTCTGGCATCTATTTATATGTTAGTTTAAGAGTAATTTCAAAGTTATGTGTACCTTTTAAAAGTTTACAAAACTTTGAGTGAATCAAGTGAATCAATAAAGTGAGTGATGCGAGCGAGCGCTCACCGCGCGCCACCTTACAACTTTACTTCTAACTTATATTAACTGACTTTAACCGTATGTAAAACACTACACTTAAATGAGGTATTTTACGAAACTCCGAAACGAATAATAAGTATATGTATATCTACTATATAAAAATAAGTCGGATTTTCCTTCCTGACGCTATAACAATCTGTGCTATAACTCCAGAACGCACGAACCGATTTCCACGGTTTTGCATTCGTTGGAAAGGTCTCGGGCTCCGTGAGGTTTATAATTCGTTTTTTTTTTTACTTTTTTTTGGTATGGCAAAACAACGATTGCCGGGCCAGCTAGTGTTGCATAAATAATATAACAAATTCAATGTAAATAGTAGATTCGAGTCTCGTTCATTGTTCTTGCACAAGTGTCAAGATAATCACTGACTATGCCAAACTAAAACTAACTAAACTAAATCTCCGTAAGTGTGACTAGTCAGCTCTATATACAAAATGTTGGTGTTCTGGTGATCACATCAATAATGTTAGAGTATATGTATAATTTATGATATGGAGTTAATTTACTAAATAATGTTTTTGTTTAGTTAATATTGTCACACGTCGCATCGTATTGTTGTAGTTTTTAAACAGGCGTTAATTAATTTTATTACTTTATTACTAACATGTAATAATAACTAACATAATGTGCACATTAATGATTACCTGAGAACGTTGTTAATCATTATTCTGTAACGTAATTAGTGGATGCTACTTATCGTATTATTGTAACTCTGTGGATACACTGTTGCAGAAATGATGATCGTCCTCATATCTCGTTCCCTCTATGTTCAATTCTTTTATACAAAAGCAATTGAAAGTTTCGTTCTCCGTCGAATTTCCTAAGGCCGGATATAAAAATGTGCCTTATTTTATCCTCCCAAACAAATTACATTTACATAAAAGAGATCAGTAATTGTATTACATACTTACGTCACACACGCACCATGTACTTTATTAAGATTTAGAAACGTATAATATATACGTATAAAATAAAAAATGTTACTATAATAGTCACAGTTGCGTTTCTGTCAACTTCTGTGACCCAAACACTAATCTGTAGGTTTTTATTGAGGCTCTTTGTGGGGTATTGGTAGCAGAACCAAACTGCGTTATTAAGGTCCCCGCTCGAGGTAAGTACGATTTATTGAGCGCTATATTTACTTGGCGACAAAGCGAAAAAAACAACATACCACATATTTTGCTACGTCGGGGTGTTCCCATGTATTTATCCCTGCTAATATTATAAATGCGAAAGTAACTCTTGTCTGTCTGTTACGCTTCCCCCGCTTAAATCTCTCAACCGATTTTGATGAAATCTGGCACAGACAAACTTCAAACCCTGAGAAAGAAAAAGAAAGAAAAAAAGAAAAAATAATAAAAAAGGCTACCTTTTATTTCAAAAAATTTTTTTTTACAAATTCCACGCGAACTGAGTCACGGGCAACAGCTAGTATAAATATATATTTTTGGTATGTACCTACAGTTTGGACCACAAAAGTGCAAAATGTCCGCATTTTTATTTCTAAAAGTTTGTTTGTTTTCTTTTTAAAAAAGAAACTTGATTTTAACATTGTATACAGATATTTTGTAAAAAAATTTATAGCAAGAACTATTATATCAAAATTTTAATTAAACCGCGCACTTAAATAAGGCTCCC
Source organism: Orgyia antiqua (assembly GCA_916999025.1). Lineage (NCBI taxonomy): Eukaryota > Metazoa > Arthropoda > Insecta > Lepidoptera > Erebidae > Orgyia > Orgyia antiqua. The sequence goes on from OU779861.1 coordinate 358,836, forward strand.
CTGCAGCCCTGCGGCCCTCTGTGTCATGTATTGTACGTAAGGTGGCAGTGGTATGTGTTTGTTATCCTATAATAATATAATCTCTTCCATCTTACAACACAACGTCCGTATGAACTCGTAGTACATATGTGATTTATGCACATAAATTAACACTAATCTCAAACCCTAAACACAACAAACTATACGCACAAATGTAGAAGCAACACAAACAATGCCGTAGCGTCTTTTTCGTTTATCAGGAACTAATTTCACAAAATATTCTCTGAGACTTGTGTGACTTATATTTTGTTTGAATATAATATCAGTTTAGACGGATTTATACGCATATAGTATATTTTAAAACATGGCGGTAATTGGTTACTGTTAGCACGACCGCAATAAGCTCAGTTGGCAAAGCTACGGAACGGTATTCCGAGGTCGTGGGTTCAAGTCCCGCTTGCGGTGATCACTTTTTCCACCACTATTTGATTTATTAAGTATAAGCATAGCAAGTCGATTGCAAAATTAATAAATTATCATAGCGGTATTATTTGACTTCCGATATTCATGTGATCATTTAGTTAATTATAGCGGGAAAAACAGAATTGATACCATATAATTCAAGGCTACTTACCAGTTGTGGAAGGCACTCTATCGACTTTTACTTAGTGCTACAAAACATTACACCACAAAACTTAGAAAAGGGTAAAATAACATCAAGGAAAAGGCTAATAACGAAGGTCCCTTATACACTTTAGGGATTAAACTTAGGAGCGAGTTTCCGGAAAGTTTGTCTAAAAGAAAACATTGGAGCTTACGCCAAGTTCACAATCAATTTGTGACGTCTCCTATAAGAAGCCTTATTGCTTTATACGAGTCGGAAGAAACATGCAATTACTGACTTCAAATAACAAGTTTATAATTCAACTTTTATATTTGTTTTGAGAGGTTTCATCATATCTTTCTATTATTTAATGTTTTTCTTTTTATTATAAATACATATATTCTAGCCAATAATAAAAATTTTACGTTGTATATTGATAATATAACTTGGGTTACAACAGGTTCACAGTCCAAGACAATTATTAAGATGAGATCTCAAAGTTTAAGTACATTTTGTGAAATTTTCTCACTGGGTCTCTTTGTATTTATGTGAGTTTATCTGATTTTATGCAAGAAAAATAAATTACATTACACAGAAGTGTGTTCGAAGGAAATGTAATATTCAACTATATTTTATTATTCTTAGAAAAATTAACTACAGTCATAAATAAATTCAGAAAAATATCTAATACTTTGAATATTCTTTGAATCTTAACAAAGATTAGAACCGATTCCATCGCGTACTGTGCGGTTTCAGCGAAACTTCATCCCGCGCACGATCAGATTGTGGAATGAACTTCCTGCCGTGGTTTTCCCACAGGACTACAACATGGGGCTCTTCAAAAAGGGCGTGAAAAGGTTACAGGGTCGGCGACGCGAGAGCGACACTCCTGGTGTTGCAAACGTCCATAGGCTACGGTAACTGCTTACCATCAGGCGGGCCGTATGCTTGTTCGTCAGCCGTTAGTGGTATAAAAAAAAAAAAAAAAAGATACTAATTTTATCCTAAAAATACAAGTACATCCATCAATATCGGGCTCCAATAAAATACTGGATTCTGACATTAGCCTGAATCAAATTCAGTCTAATATTTTTGAAGCAGTACTTAAGTAAAGTTAGTCAATCAACATTGTTTAACAATAACAAACATAACAAATAAACTTTATGATAATAATTGTGTTAGTTCTATGATTTATTCTAACCAACGCTATTTATTGTTTGTTTGTTTGGTATTGGCACCAATTCTATGGCGTCAAAAACTACACAAAATCCACTAAAAGTAACTGAAATCACACCAACTGGGGATTTAACACCGTTATTTCTTATTACAGATTTTTTGTTTTAATAAAATAAACCTTAACTTGTCTTATTGTCACTGTATATTAATTATAATATTATATTTTAATTTAGTTAAACTTCGTGGTGCAAATAGAATTGGAGCCACATGGTACCATAGTCTACTTTACTTTAGCAATATCATGTAAGAAATTTATGTAAATACCTTGCTGATGTAATTTTTACAATACATATATATGTTTTTATATACATTTATGTACAATTAAATATACATGTTGACTACACATTTATATGTTCTCAGTCGAACCCAAGACCACAAGATTATCTACAGTTCACTACATCGCTATCGACTGCGTCACTGCGCCTGTCATTAAAATATTTTATAAATTAATTAAAAGTATTTCTGAATCTTTTCTAAAGATTTTAGACCAATATTAACTTAAACATTAATTAACAGACAAAAGTTGAATCCTTTTCAAAATGACATTTTAAATATGAAGAGTGACGCGGAGCATCATAACGTTCTCATTAAAATTTGCGCAAATTAACTACAATTTTAAATATAGACGAGTTTATCCTTACACAAAGATTTCATAAAATTTTGTAATTTTGTTAACATGAAATTTTCGTTCTACCATTTTTCCTTTGCTCCACCTAATCTCATCTATGCCTAGATCCTAAGACTTATGTAACATTATAAAACCAAAAAAACTTCAATTGAATTGATTTGCGCTCTTTAAAATAATTGATTAAAAACGAAAAACTCGATTTCGTTATAAGTTATACTTTGACTTTAAGTCAAAGTATAACTTATAACTAAGTTAGTAGTATTCATAATAAATAAAGCCGCGCAACACTTTATCACCTAAAATATTTAAAAAAAAATCTGGTACATAATCTAAATCCTAAACCTTTTGATCTGTAAACCAATCTCGTTCACAGATCAAAAGGGTTCACTCAAAGGGTTCGATCAGTACTAACGTAACACAATCAATGATCGAGCGACGCTCATAATTTATTGTTAAAATTGTCTATTTTAATACAATTTGAGTCATCAATCTAACCTTATTAGATAGTATCAATAACCTAATAAGGTTAGATTAATGGCTTACATTATAATCCAAGCCATAACTATGTACCTACTAATTAGTGTAATGAGATACTTGACTTACTGCTTACAGGGCACTAGGTCAATATTGTATTCGGACTAAGAAAATTGTGTAAATATAAGTGTTAACACTTCTGGTCAGACGACGACACAATAAACCATAATCTCTCTTGAAGTGGAGACCAACAGTGGGACGTCAATAGAATGGCGGGAGAGATATTTAAATCTAGTGCCTGTCGCATTGCTTAAAGTGTGTATTTCTGTCCCCTTTATAACAATTTCGTAGCTTGAGAACATAATATTTGAACAACAAGTGTTTCTGTGAAACATACTGACAGATCTATAAGTAGGTAAGTTACAAGAGCAAAGTATTGTTCACCACTAATATATCTATAATGTAAAGTTGACAGTTTAATGTAGAAGGGATCACAGTGCAGCGCGGTCTCACCTACAAACAGACTGACAGATAAATTGTGTACGTGACGTCACGAGTTTTTAGAACAATTTCTGATACAAAAATAAATGTGATTGTAAATGATATATTCTTATATAGCTATAGTTGATGTGTGTTGTAATATAGTGGGCAATGTGTTGGTGTGCGTCAGGTCTTAGATTCAACTATAAAACAATGTTTTATGAATATTATCTTCTATTTCGAACTTCGTTCATATATACACACAGTTACGACATTTACCTAATGGGTTAGACAGACACTGTAAAGCGCCATCTATAAGTACATTACGAGTACATTAGGACATTTGAAAGTATTTATATTTAAATTACATAATTATGTTCGTGATTAATAAAAAAAAATTTATCAATTATTTGATTTATTATAAATAATTAATTATCGGCGAGCTGTGCCGGTAGTCATCTCAGTCAATGGACTAATCACCAAGAGCCTTAATCAACATGTTGAGAGGCTCGCGTTAGACAGTTGGCTCGAGGGTCTGATGCAGAAGGCAGTAGTTCTAGACACGACCTGCATAGTGAGGAAGTTCCTGTCTCTGGAGCCCTAACCACCGACAGCTTGTTCCTTGTACCCAATACCGGTGGCGAACTATTTTTTATATATTTTTTAACAAAGATTATAATGTGTGTAACTGTGTAAATGTATTTATCTAGTGTTTAATTTTGTATAAATGTTAGTTTTATAATCTTTTTTTTAATAAAATATGTGACAAAATATTACGACTCAGAGGTTCGACACAGAGCCGCTGCTACCCGAGGGGCTCAGTGGCACAACTTTATTAGTTACGAGCGGTTCGAGTCCCGCGGGGAACATGAACTTAGTTTGTTTTTTTATATACATAGTTTTGTAAAATATATGATCATGTCATATTTAATACTAACATCAACTTCAAGTACGCTTATGTCTATTAGTGGTATTAATATGACTAGGGCCGTCATTGGTCCGGGATTCCTCAAATTCGTTCTAGTTTAAAGGAAACGAGAACAAACTTGAGGAATCCCGGACTAATGACGGCCCTAGTCATATTTCACTAATAAACACGAGCGTACTTCACAAGGGGACTCTATTTTGGTGCACTACATTACTCCGGCCAGGCTTATTGATAAATGATTCAACTTTGAATTTTCCATTTCTCACTGAAGATTTCATTTCAGGTTCTCTTCCTGCTGCGCCCAAAGTGTCATGTGGCCATGTTCACTCTACAGAGGGACATAATGTTTCTCCCGAGCCCCGTTGAGTTGAGCCCCAAATAAAGGAGTTATCACCGGCTCAAACAGCCGGTGCGAGGTGGACTGCTACAATAATAGAACCGTATCTGTAATTACTATTGTGGTAAATAGCAAATTTAATTATCTCTACGTGCAAACTCCATCCATCCATCCATCCGTTGGCTCTTACTTGTCTACTGTTATATATACCTTCGTTTGAGAGCCGTTTTATTCATGATCTTGAGCCCAACACATCCAGCAGCTCCCTGCAGTCTGGACGACATCGTCACCACACACTCTTACCTTCCTACCAAACATGAAGGTGGTAAGGATCTCCACAGTTAGTACGAGTAAAATATAAGAGTATGTTGATATTACTAGTAGATATGTTATATATATCTAATATATAAAATTCACGTGTCACAGTGTTAGTTACCGTACTCCTCCGAAACGGCTAGACCGATCTTTATGAAATTTTACATACATATTCAGTAGGTCTGAGAATCGGCCAACATCTATTTTTCAAACTTTTTTTTTACTATGGCAAAACAACGTTTGCCGGGTCAGCTAGTAGATCTATAGATATATGTTATATATATTATATAGATATCTATAAGTAGATATGTTGATATTACTAGTGATATTATTAGTGAGTGAAGAAACCTTATTGTTTTAACTCTATAAAGTAATATACTCGTGTAACATTATACTGATACAATATGAACAAAAAACGAATGTGTCGCTGACTGATACATGATCGGTATTGAGACGTGTACGTGTGTGGTAAGTACGTCACGTCTCAATGTACTACATGTTACAAGTACCTCACGTAATATATGTTTAATATGTTTGACATCTATGAAAGGGGCAATACAAGAAGAAAACATCTTCTGTGACAGAATGAAACTAAACAGTATGTCAAAATATCCGGTTAACGTGATTTATTTTACTCCATATTCCCGTGAAGCGGACCGTGCCCAACAGTGGGAAGTAAATGGGCTGATAAAAACTTGGTCCATCGGAGATTTACATAATATGCTGTTTTTGCCTGGAAATGTAATTTGTTTTAGGTTTTAAGAGGTGGTTAGCGTGAGCATATAGGTTTATTTTAAAAAATGTCTTTGCCGATATTAATAACTCTTTAAAATAAAAATAATTTTTTCAAACCGTCCACTTGCAATTCTGAATACATAAAATAATAAATAAATTAAAAATCTTTTCCTATTTTAGAAGTCAGTAAAAATGAATAGTTAAATCTTTTGTTAGTCCAATAGAGAGCATGTATGAGATAATATTCGATATCCTCTGAGGTAAGTTGATTGTGTTGTGTGAGTCACGTGGTCACGTCCTCGCTACAAATCAGATCGCACGCCGAAAACACGCAGCCTCCTTATATTTATTGCAATCTCGATGTTTTCAATCAATCTGAACTTATTAGGTTAGGGGCGCCGGAGATTTATATGAATTAAAATTAAACATGTCCTGAATACAAATATCTCTTACTTAGACCAACAATTTAATAAAATAAATAGTACTTCGGGATATATAAATGGTCACGTTTACTCCCCATGGGTTATGGAGAAAGGGAAACTATGGAGAACTTCTGCTACGATGTAAATAGCCTTTTATTCCATTCATACCACAATACCGTATAAGATGGGACAGTACCACTTGAGACCACTAGGTGGCGCCGTTTCAACTCTACACAATTTCAGTAGTCAGTTGTAGTGACACGTCTCAACAAACACTAATTTTAACTAGTTTTCAAACTGTTACAACATTGTTCTAAAAAGTTGTTAGTTTTTATATAGATCTGCTCTTTAACTTATCTACATGAGTTTATTGAGAAAGTAAATGAAAAATTTTACTAATAATATTTTGTGTTTACAGCAGTTAGTCAAATCGACAACACACAAAAAAGTATAAGTAATTAAATATACCACCACTACTCACGAACAAATTATATATTAAATAATATATGTACATTGACTGATATTCACTGAACATTTCACAAACGATTAAGATGTGTCTTTGACAAAATACAATCAAAGATTATTCTGTGAGAATACATTTTTATAAAGGTTTCTAATTACAATTAACCTTGCTTATATCGTAACGTTCATCTTGTCTTTTGCACTCATAAATGTTACAATATTGGGCACGTACATCTATAATAATGAGAATGTCGTTGTTCTAACATAACAGGTATCATAACAGGTATCTCGTCAGCTCATATTTAGCACTATTATACTAGTTTCGTTACGAATAGTTTGAGTTAAATCTCAACAAAGTGAACAGTGTAAGGTAACTCATTAAAGATGTAAGTCGCTGTAAGTAGCGCACTGTTCGGACGTCCAACTTAATACTGAATCCCGTTAAATACTCGATTAGTTCTGGAAACTTCGTAGAGGCTAACTGGTTTTAGTTGATGCCACTCGGTGCTCGAATAAATCAATTACAAAGTTACCTAACTTTGTTCGTAACTGCAGTACAGAATATTCATTGCTACAGCCTCCGGTCGTTTAAAATAAACTATTTAGTATAATGCTAGTGTTCACGAAAACCATTATTAAATATGGCCATGAGACCAATCGGTAACAATATTTACCATATGAAGTTAGGCATTTATGTAGGTACCAGTTCAAACAAAGCGCTGTCCAAAATATCCGGAGAACTGATTTTTAAAAATTGCGCATACGATTAATAGTTCCAATTAGATAGCTGCATGCTCCATCACCTCCTAAAAATAATAACTTGAAAAAGTTTAAGTACATACTAGAATATTAAATCCCATAATGTTATATTCAAAGTATTTCTAAGTATACTTTGTGTTACAGCTCATAAAACAAGAAACTTAGTTTAAAACTGATATTCACTGGAGCGAACTAGTACCGATAGCTTAACTCTTACCATTTACTATTACTTTACGCCCAGGAGTTTATTTCTGGCAAATTGTTCAGGAATATTACGTAGAACGTCTTCTAGTCCTAATTCCAGCATAAAGTAAATGCTAAGTTATAAGTAGGTACTAATAGTATAAAATTATAGGGATATAATTGTATTAAAATAATTACTATTTTGTAATTTAAGATGAAATCATAAGTTTTTATATTCGACTTTCTGAACATGAATAACGAATACTGATCCATTGAACTGAATACCGAGCCATTAAAAAATGTACAGTTAATTTGTACATGAAATGAAATTCAAACCTAAGAATAACTGTGATGATATAAAGGCTAACAATAAAAGATTTGAGATAAAAAGGAAACAAGTCGTCAATATTTATTGTCACACAAATATTTATTGTGTAACCAACAGAACGATAACTTCGGGGTGAGTTCACAAGTTCACACACAACACAATCACATGTTGTAACATATACCTACAGATATGATACAAATATTTAAAGAATGAAAATGACAAGCCTTTCAGCATCATTTAATTTATTCTTAAATGTGTATGACAAATTGCGAAGGAATTCCTCGGGTTATTTCGTAATAAACGTGGACGACATATTGTGGTGAATAACTTGACTGACCTAAATAATATTATCTTTTTATTTAAAGGACGATGATGATGATTAGGCAGTCGTTTATCTTAAAAATTTAATGGTGATAACAATAAGACCTTATACGAAAAGTATATAAGTGCTAATACATAATTATACATACCACGAGAGATACAGTTTGAGTCCATACAAATTTATTTAATGCTGAGACTTATGTCTCAGCATTAAATAAATTTGTATGGATACATACAAATTTACATCGATACATTTGCATCGATACATATCGACTACAAAATGACACTGAACCCTCGGTGTAAAAGACTACCTCGCTCTTGACTGGTATTTAAATAATTTTATTAATTTTGAAAGGCAAAGAAAGCCATATGAAAGACCTGATCGCAGTAGTTTCTATATATAACACAAGATTAGACTATAAGTTGTAAGTCATGAAATATTACAATAAGACTGTAGTTGGTAGTGAAACTATTCAAACTCAGTGAAGCTGAACTGGAGCGATAACTTTTACGTATTTCTCTCCATTTGTTGCTAATTCATAGGGATTTTGTTTCGGATATGTAATGTGACCTGTGTATTGTTATAAAATATGAATGTGGTTATTGGTTACGGTACGGTTATGATTACTGGTAACTGGTAAATGGATTGTAACAATGGCATCAAATCTGTAGTATTTAGAACTAAACTGAATTAAAATAAAAGCAAAGTTTTAATTTCATAGCTATGACTTTAAAAACCTATTGTCTATTCTACTTACCGAAATTCACGATTTTATGCTGCGTTTGAATATAATTATGTATCTTTTAGGGCATCTCTACTAATATTATAAATGCGAAAGTAACTCTGTCTGTCTGTCTGTTACGTTTTCCCGCTTAAACCTCTCAACCGATTTTGATGAAATTTGACACAGTCAATCTTTAGACCCTGAGAAAGGACATAGGCTACCTTTTATTGCGAAAATAAAATTTTCCAAATTCCACGCGGTCGGAGTCGCAGGCAACAACTAGTAATTAAATAATTTGCTTAGTTTGAAAGCTATATATATTATTATCATGTTTATAATGCCTTAAAATGTGTCAATTCACATAATAACTTAAGGGAATTAAAAATCTTATTTATTTGAGTATGGTTTAAATACAGTTTTAATATAGTTATTTACTTTATACATAAAATTGGCTACACATGGTAACTTTGTTTTTCAGCATTAATGTATGATAATTAAGTTAGTTAAATTTCAGTAGAATTGTAACAAATAAGTTAACATAACATAATTTTAAATAAATTAACAATATAAGTTTGTCTACGGTAGTACAACTATTCCTCAACATTAATTAGGTATCTACATGAATTAAGATATAACGAAAAGTAAATGCTTTTAACAAATATTTAACTGTTTAATTTAAAATAACTATATACCTAACAACTGAAGTGTAATGGTGAACTAATAAAATATGTTAATAAAAACGTTAAAAATAGTCACAATGAAATGTCGATCTTCTTGCTGATACTTTTTTCTGAAATTATTCCAATTTATCGCCAAGTTGAATAACTCATACATAATGTATGTATAATGTATGTGTTAATATATTTTGATGTAGACTTTGACTGTGTTCACATTTGAGGTGATTTACATAAACAACGCTGTTTGATTTAATGAGAAAAATATTATACATACAGCTAAGTTAAAACATAGATAATTTGCTAAATTTAAAAATAAGACTTTCCTATAATTTTGGTTTGAATTTTCGGGTTTTATACAAAATAAAACCTATTGGATCTCTTCGGTGTCCATCTGTCTATCTTTCTGTCTGTATGTCTAAAACTTTTAACTTTTCTTTTTACTCGGCAACCGTTGAAGGTACAAATTGAAAATCATACCAATCCTTACTTATATATAAAAGTGAAAGTGAGTTTGTTTGTTTGTTTGTGACGTTTTCACGCAAAATCTAGCGAATAGAATTGCACGAAGCGGAAGAGTTTGTTTGTTTATTTATTTGAACGCGTTCATCTCAGGAACTACTGGTCTGATTTGAAAAATTCTTTTTTTTTTGGATAGTGCATTTATAGGGTAAGGCTTTAGGCTATACAACATCACGCTGCGACGAATAGGACCGAAGCATAAGTGAAAAATGTTGCAAAAACGGGGAAAAGTTTTGTAAATTCCACGCGTACGGAGTCGCGGGCAGCAGCTAGTAGGCTTTACATTATTTCGCTAAAAACTCTGTACGAGATAATAAACGCAAACGTCTGTGAAATCTACTATATAAAAATAAGTCGGATTTTCCTTCCTGACGCTATAACTCCAGAACGCACGAACCGATTTCCACGGTTTTGCATTCGTTGGAAAGGTCTCGGGCTCCGTGAGGTTTATAGTATTTTTTTTTTAACTTTTTTTTGGTATGGCAAAACAACGTTTGCCGCGCCAGCTAGTATGGTATAAAATAATAGTTCGCCATTTTGTTTTTTTACAGTTTGTCTGTCCAAACCCAAAACTTAGCAAGTACATTTGAGTAATTTTTTCAGGAGAAGCTTTTTCATTTTGTAATCAACAAGTACAAGTACCTAGCAAAATAAACCTAGCAAGTGCACTCACTTGATAGGTTTATACATGTTAATATCTCTGGTTCTAGTTAAGATAGAAATACAGTTGTTTTTGCATTAGACGCAGTAAAAAAGTGGGAAATATTGGTTTAAGAAAACGAATTTAAAAAAAATAATATGTCCCTTGCTAGGTTTTGGTTTTGGACAGCCGAGTTGTAATAGCGAATCCGTCGACTTATAGGTATTTTTTAACTAGGTCAACAAGGTCATAATACCAGACTGACAGATGCGTTTTACGCGTTAGTTCGGAAAAGAAACTCCTTGTGTGGTACTTAGTACCAACAAATTTTTTTAATTGGGATTCTTTCCTAATTAAAGAGCCTAATCAAATCAAGCCAAGCATCATCATCAAGTTTAATTCTAAATACAAGTTATGTCGTAACAATAATGATTCACAAGTTCGTATCGTACGATTCAACTTGAATGTTATTCTCCTTCGTTGTTATAACTTTGAATCATTTTCATACGTAATGTACGTATTACGTATTACAGGTATGGATATAAAAAGTATATTTCATCAATAAAGTTGTGTGATATTAACAAGTGAAGTGTGTCAAGTAGTTAATCCGTATTAGTAAAGTATTATGTTGTTAAGATGATATCGGGCTAACTGAGTACTAAACGCTACAGCATTATCTTATTCTTTGAAACAAAAATCGCTTTTTGCTTCTTCGGGACTAATATCTTTTTAAGTGTTATAAATGTCTTGTTAGGATTTAAATTGGTTTTCAACATATTATCTATAACTTTTAATGTGAACAAATATAATGGTGCACACGTGAGCATGTTTTTAATTATTATTGTAGTGTATCAACTAGCATTGTCAATGTGGGGTAACACACAATTATGTATAATATTTAAAAAAATGTTATTTTTCTTACGTGTTGGAATGTGTTACACTTTAGAATATAAAATGTTTCATAATAAAATAAACTGGTCCAAATTGCCTTTTATGTTATCATTACATTGACCAGTTTCTTTACGGAACGTGTCCTCTGAGTACTAGTTAAACATGAATATTTGAGTTAATACCAACATTGATATATTAGAGACAAGTATTTCAACCACTTGTGCGTTTAATAGCTACTTATTTGGTCTTATTTATAAATAATGACTTATCGGAGGTTTAATCAATAAAATAACGTCACTTTATCGGAGAGATAATTAACGTTTTAGCGTAAAAAGACTATTATGAATAACAATTTTAGACAATTTTAGCGAACCTACTTTAGCGAACTTTTAAACCTCCGATAAGTCATTATGAATAAGACCAATTATGTTTAAGAAAACAATTTAAACTTAACATTGAGTAGTGTGTCCATAACTCAACACTGTGTTCAACAATGTGTTACAAATACTATTAAAGTGAAAGGCGACAGCTCCTCAACAAACTGTAATATCACCAACAACAGACAAACGAAAAAGTTTTTTCATTTTGAAGTGACCGTCGCGTCGTCGTCGCCGCGTCACTTATATGTATATAGTTGTTTTCTATTCACTCTGAGTAACGATAATATGAGCTTAAAATAGAGCAATAGAAATGTGCATAGTACCGAAGAAGCAATCTGAAGAATTAAAAGTAATACAAATCCGTTAAAACTAAAACCAATTTTGTATTTAGGTGATATTATGAGCGTCAGTTGTACTCCACGAGAATAAACTGGCATCCATTTTGCGTTATTTGTGCCATCTCATTTTTTTGCAGTAAATTTACGTCCCACTGTTAGGCACGGGCCTGCTCCACTTTGGGAGGGATTATGGTCTACTGTGCCGCGCAGACCAGGCGTATTGGCACAGGGTTTATTTTCGAGTTTTCCGTCTCTCACTGAGGATGTTATCTGTGTGCAAAATCCATTAGCTGATTATTACAGCACCCTTGGGAGGAGATGGGGTGATGACACTTGTATTCTTAATCCGTCACCACACGGAGAAGATTTTTTGCATAATACAAGTAAAACAACATACCTATTAATGTAGCATGTGTTCACAAACTCTAACAAAACTCACAACTCACGCGGCACAACTTGTCACCAGCAGTATTGTGTACTCTGGCAGCTGTGTACTTTCACTTGTGGGAACTTTCGTAGCTTTCAAACCTAATTTATAATATCTTAGAGGATAACTACTTATACAAATACTTTTACTTAATAAATTATATAAAACCTTCTTCAGAACGAGCGGTGAGGGTTGAAAGCGTTAAGAGCAGAGGAAGACTGAAGAATGGACGTATTGATTATGTCAAAGATGATATTGTAGCCACACTCCAGTACCGATCTCTATCTTAAGAACTGCAATAAATTTGTAACATTATTACCCTAGTTTATGCAGCCACTTATGGACCAATTCAAACATTTAGTTTTTTGTCTAACATTTCGTTCTCACACTATATTAGCTACGAGTTTATTGCTGTTAAGGACATGTGTTTGACAACCTCAAGTAGCGCGTCTTCGCGATTCTTATAGAATGTAAGATTAGTAAAAAGTTAGTCTTAGTTTGGTCTTGGTCGAGAATAAACGTCTTACGAACTATCATGAGAAGATAAATTACAACACGCACCTTCACCTCACTACCTCTCAACAAACCTCCACAATATGAAAGAAATAAGAGTAAACACGGGCGAGAATGCAATATTAAATAATAATAATAAATATCGAGGAGTTTCAAGCTTTTTTTTATAGATTTAATACTAAGTAAATTATAAACGTCCATAATATTGTACTTAGTAATGCTAAATGTATAGTGTGAAGTAGCAGTTGTCTGTATTTTAATTTAATAATATAATTTGAACTTTTGTGTGCTTAGTGTTTACACATATAATTTTTAATTATAAACCTATTAAACATAATATATATAGTTATCACTATCTACAACAAAACAAAAAAGTCTTTTAAAAGTGACTAGCAACCTACTTTCTAATATTTTAATAAAAGTTGTACCTACAGACTAAATTAGGTGTTGGTTCGTGCACAAGTACTGGAACTCACTTCAACACAAGTGAAACAGTGTGCACATCTCATTAGACAGCCTCGTGAGAGATGCCTACAGACAGACTCACACAGTAAGTGCGGCTCAGAACAGCCTTGACGCTTTTAATGTACAACTGAAACATTTTCAGACAGTAATTACATTAGTAGGACGACGTCATTAATCTTCATAAACATAATCCTCGCTCTAATAATAATATATTAAAAATGTTCACGGTTCGACTTTGTCATGACCTCAAGTGGGTGAAAATATCAAATTAATGTTTGGCTCTTTGTGATGTTGAAGCAAAAGTTTAATCTGACAAACATGAGTGTGGACACAGCAGCAGCAGTCTTCACAGATAAACATTTTCAACTTGATTTTTACTAGAGCTATAAAATTGTAAATTAATTATTATAGCCCAGTATCAGCTCGATAGTAGAAAAGTCGTGATATCATCCTTTTAATTAAGCATTTCCATAAGTCCATTAAGAAAAGCTTAGACGATAACTGAATTCTAACAATAGTAGGTACCTATTATTAAATATAATGTACGTAAACACATCGATAGAATAGCTAAATATATTCTAAGCAGGTATGTAATAATTGTTTATCTATTGAATATTTATAAGGTCAGTTGGTTGTGACCTCTCAATGTGTGGCATATCAGACTGTTGCTGCTCTAATACTTTAGATATAATTATACAAACATGCTATTAAAGTAGATATACTTCAAAAGCATAGACTAGACATAGGTACAATACTATTCCTTATAGAACTAGATCGGACTAGAACTGAGGCATTGAACATTAAGTATTCAGCGCTGAAATACAAGTACAAATGATAAGGAAGTATTTGCACGTACGTACAGACGTACATCACTACGTACATCCTAGAGTGATAGGAGCTGTAAGTGTCGTTTGTCGAAATTTCAGGTGTGCGAAGTCGCGGACAACAGTTGTTAATTTTAAATAATAAATCAAGAATCAAGTTAATCTTCAAAAATCGCATAATCCTAATGAAATAGAATCCTCCGTACTTTAAATACTACTTAACTTATGTCACAATATATGGTAACATCGCACTCCATGTACACATATAATAACTTGGTACCCGGTAACATATACTTAGTACGTATATTGCAAGGTGATGTGCTTGTCACATAGCTATTTGTTCTGTATCTCGGTGTTTTCTCATAATTATCAGACAGTGTTCAGAACGGGGGACCCCTGGCATCTATGAAAGACGAGTAGAGCGCCGCAGTTAGGTTTAGTCTGTATTCCGGAGCCTTGGTTCATCTACATAGGCCCGGCGAATACGACACTACACACTCCTACCATGGTAGTTATGACTGCGTGGTTAAGAGTGGGTGTGCATAAATGCATTCGACGCGAAAAAAAGGATGTTTTCTCATATGCGCACTAGAGACTAAGTTTGAAATATTGTTACAATGGTATCTTAACATTTAAAAGCGTTCTATAATCAAATATTTAATCATTTAATGAGGAACACGTACAATGAAAATCTCACATAGAAATATCATTAACAATGATTATAGTTCACGTCGCTGTGTACTCATCGATAATTAATATTAAATATTCTTTATAACTATCCTGATAATATCACGTAATTGAATTCTCATACATTCATATAAAGTAAAGAATTTTAACTGCGACTCAAACATACACTGTAAGGGTTCTGTACATATCTAATATATAAAATTCACGTGTCACAGTGTTAGTTACCGTACTCCTCCGAAACGGCTTGACCGATTCTTCTCAAATTTTACATACATATTCAGTAGGTCTGAGAATCGGCCAACATCTATTTTTCAAACCTTTTTTTTTGTTTTTTTTTAGTATGGCAAAACAACGTTTGCCGGGTCAGCTAGTAAATTAATAAAATAAATATTTACTATTTACATAAAATAACAAACATCACCGAGCACAAATATTTATGTGAGAAATAAAAATATCACACAAATAATTATCCTGTGCAGAGATTGAACCCGCGATCTTATGAACCACAGTCCGTCGGGTTAATCTGTTTGCACGGACGGTTGTCACGGACCGCAGGTAGAATAGTAATTTAAAAAGTCGGGGAGTTTAGGGTGTAATTGTCGTGTGCGTCGGTTAGAGGATAAAAATGAAATACGTCCGGACTTGCATGGCGTTTATTTGCGACTCAATATATTTGATATAGTAATAGCTTATATAGGTAAGGAGAACAATCGTTTCTATATATTCCTAATACTGCTGAGACGCATTGTGTTGCATACAATGAATCCATACATACTATATTTGTATATAATAAATTAGCCGGCGAGCAAACAATAGGCCCATACATACTGTAATAAATATATTTGTATATAATAACTTAGGTGGCTAGTACAATGGTCTTTATGCATTCGTAGGCCTGTTGACATACGTCTACTTGCAAACAATGAAATCAGTATATTGTGTCCCTACAGGGAGTTTTTAGATTTCCTTATTTATTTAAAAACACGTATTGTCATTAATATTTAATATGAGTTTTAATTTAATCTAGTATAGTTGAGAAAACAATTGTAATCAGAAATATAGAGAAATATAAAGATATTTTAGTGGTTCTTTTTTCGCATGGAACCCTAAAATTGGTGGTTTGTATGTCTTTATTTTATTAAATGACTCATTATGATGATAATAATATAAAAGCAATAAGCACTATTATCAAGTAAGTCAGTGTTATTGAATAATCGAAGCAAAATGTATCGCTCGCTGACTCTACTTCTCATTGTGACGTTCTTCTCCTTCAGTACAGCTCAGGCTCAGAGTGAGTTGCGAATATTTCTAATAATTTTTCAGCTTTATTTCATGGACATTTCACATAATATCTTCTAAACTTTTGTCTCAAACTAAGCTGATATGCTTGTGTAATGGGTACCAGAATTGCTGTATGTAATAATGTATATAAGTATGTATCTCTATGTTTGTACGGGATATGGAAACGCCTGACTCCATGAGAAAAGGCGTGATTTAGTGAATGCACAAGTGTATTATTCATAATAATCATAATAATGTAATGTGATTTATTGTTAGGTGCCTGTGATCCTGAACACCTATGTCTGACGCGACAATCTCAGAGGATATTAGATAGAATGTTACCAGGGATCCCTGACCTGGTGAAACCTTTGGAGCCCTTACAAGTAGACCTGGTATTAGGGAAGAACTCTGAGTTGGATTATGCACTAAATAACGTTGTGCTGACCGGGCTGAAAGACTGTAAAGTTGAATTATTGTCGTAAGTACTAAAATATCCTAAATAAATACAAATTACTTTCAATAATTCGTCAATTGACTGGTCTCCGGGTGATAACTGACAGCCAGTGGGCTCAGTGCCCGCACTAAAGAGCAATGGCAGACTTTCATACATATAATTAGTTGAAAATAAAAGGTAGCGTCTATAGGTCTAAAATATCTTAAAATGTTAAGCGTGAGTCTTAGAATGACACACAGTTTGTGTTTGAACACACACATTTGCCTTTCCTTTAATTAATGTTATCTATATAAAAATATATATATATCGGAGAAAAAGCATCGTAGCCGTCACCTGTAATTATTGCCAGGGTAGTCTCCAATCCAAACACCCTGTAATACTGAATAAGCTAACTACTTTAACTACAACATTCTATTAACTACGATGAGATTGATCTGTGGCTTACGACACGTGTAACTGGTTTGGAAGGATCCTTTTATGAAATTTCAACGGGTCACCATTCAAACTCATCAACTACAGTAAATAAACAAATTACTCACCACTGACACCATTTAAGGACTTACTTCATAAATGAAGCTAAGTTAAAACTAAAAATCCTTAAGTAAACTATTTTAACCAAGTCTCCTACGACATATATTATAAACAAAAGTAGAAGATATTAATTTATATTTTAGTTTTTTAACAATATCTCTGTGTCACTTTTATTTCAGGATACATCCAACAGATTTGACATTCCTGTATATATTAAAATCTCCACAATTTGTGATAACCTCCGACTACAAAGTGAATGGAACCTTGGATTCTCATCCTGTTGACCACGAGGGTAGTTTACAAGTGACATTCGGTTAGTAATTATTTACATAATAAATATATTATCTAGATGACTTATGTCGTTATTTACTGACAAGATTGGACAAATAGTATTTTAAAATTGTGCTCACTAGAGCAATTGGATTATTGATTCTATCTTAATTTATTCTACAACCTACTTTACAACATTTCTTTGTGATTAATGTAACAGTGCTAAAGTCATAGTTAATAGCCTCTACATAGAAACCATTTTAGAAGAAAACTATTTACCGATTTATTTATATGAAGTCTTACTTACAGATGATTACCGAGTGATAATGAAGGGTGTTGATGCCACATATTATGATAAAGTAGACAACAAGACACGAATGTATATAACAAAATTCCACGTTGATAATGAAACATTTGAGAAAGTCAAGGTCGACTCTAAGAGCGTGCGAGAGGCAGATAAAGAAAAAGGTTTTATTACGAATCATAAATTTATTATTTAAATTAAAAGCAAAATATTAGCAGCTGTTAGAAAATTAAATTAATACCGTCTAGTTCGAAAGTAAACGCCAAGTATATCTGAGGCATAAAAGTTAGCACGCTGTAATAGTGATAAGCCACATCGCACCTAACCATTTGAGAAGAAATAACCTTAATTGCCGGGCACAAACCAAAAAACATAGGTATGACTTTCATAACCTGTGCTCACCTGGATAGTAGAGGTATTGCACGCAAACATGCTAACGGCACTGTAATGCGTGGTGCGGAATTATTTTTGGTTTGGTCCTAACTTGTAAACAAAAACAGCTGATGGATGGATGAATAACCTTTTACTAAAATAAATTATTATCTTGCAGCCAATTTGTTCCTGACATCTTTTGAGAGGCAACTGGGAAGTCCGGAGAGAGCTATACCAAACCCTCTCACTAAAAAGATCTGGCGAAAGTACATGGATGAATTAAATATTTATCTGAAAGCGATCCCTCACGAGAAGATTCGTGAATAAATATTATAATCGGACGAAACAGGATTAAATGAAATGTGACTAACACCATTTTCCCTTATTTTATTGACACCTGAGTCTTTAAGATACAATTAGTTATAAATTTTATCCATACAAGCTCAGCTTCTCACGCTTACACAAATCAGCAACTCTAATTAGCCCTTAAACCCCCCGATACCGGGCACGGGTCGCTTTTAAAACGGCGATATAAATCAATTGATAAATTGCTTTATATATATAATCTAATATTTTCTAACACTTGCGCGACTCATCTGTTTAAATAAAACTACTTTTTACATATATACATATATTTTGTATATTTGGTGACTTTACTTGACGTATGCGTATATTGCGTTATTTGACCATGGTGACTGCAAAGTCTCCGAAACGTCGGGCCAAAATTTAAAACAAATATACGCGTCTAAATCCGTAAAAAGTAGTTTTATATATAATCTAGTTAGGAGATGTTCATCATTTCACATAAAATGTCAATAAAATTTTGCTTATCACTTGTCGATCTCCCTATACTCCTTAATAGTTTCTGTAACAGTAATGAAGTAATGAACGATAACTTTTCTTGTCTCTCACAGAAACTTCAAGCAGATTCAAGCACATACATATTACAATACAGGTGCTCAAGTCCACTATTTTGGAACAATTGTCATACCGGCACGATACCGTTGCAATTGAAGTCAAATATCCGTAGTCTGCTATATGCCGTCATAACGGTCTTTCAATGGTAATAGAATTGTCGATCTCTTTTATCTATGCATTGAATTTTCGGTCTCTTTTATCTATGGATTGTGTTAGAATGGTATGTATGTGTTGCCGTTTTTAAAAAATGCGTTAGTTGAAGTGATTTTCGAAAAACTACTAATAAATTTAAACATTTAATCATGCTAGATTTCGTTTAAATATATTTGTACATACTATTTATTAGTATAAAAAGCAATGTGAAGTTTAGGAGATTAGTAAATTGCAATAAATTACAAAGAACAATTTCTAATAATTCTATCTATCTATTTTTTATTTATGGCAATCTGTTGACACAGGACAATTTAAAAATATTACTGTCAAATTCAAAATAGCAGACTACCGAAACATTTCAGTCATTGAATTGCAATTGTGAAGCAGTTGTGTACGAGACTAGCAATTTATGTCACTTTGACAATTGTAAGACAATGATGAAGTCGTTATGACGACACATTATTAGTAGACTACCAAAAACTTTACTATTGCACCATAATGGTACAATAATCGTACAGTTGTGACACCGTTGAAATACCCGACTCAGGGCCCTGATAATATTATATACATAGATACAGATTCAATGAATTATGACAGACCGCACATAAAAAAACTTCAAGAAAAATAAAGTTATCGGTAAAACGTCACTACAATGATTTGTGACTGATTGACAAAAATCATCGAGTTTTTATTAATAGTTTCTTTTATATTCGTATTGTGAATTAACCAAGATGTAGTAATGGATCAGGTAGATACACATACTTATACCTTTTATAAACTGAAGGGCTATCGAGATATCTTTAACTGTCCACATTGATCCTTGAACTAACAGCCGTAGATACCACGAACCGGACAATAAGATAATGTACGATTTTGTAAAGCGACCACTTAATATTAAGGTTGTGGGTAGATTGTGTGAAACAAAATATGAAAGAGAGAAGAGTAAAAGAAAGAAAGGAAGAAAGAAATAAAGTTATTATTTCTTCCCAATGGGGACACGAGTAGAATAATCATATTATTATATAAGACACACGCCAAATATTGAGATAAGATCAGAGAAATGAAACATTGTATCGTTTCACAAGAATAAGTGTCGTAGTATTACTATAAGCATCTTAACCCAATAAGCAAAAGGGTAGCTAGACAAAAAGATTTTTTTAATAAATCTCTACAGAGTAGAGCCAAATCCTTTTATGAAGGTAATCTGGACAAATTATATGGGTGTTTATCTGTAAGCGGTCACCTACAAAAAAGTCCTTGAATAAATATTAAAATAGGCACGTTAGGTGATTAAAATTAAATGAAATTATTAAATAAGTGTCTATACTACCAATGCTGTTTTAAGTTTTAAGTTTCACTGCACCTATCGTAGCTTCAAAGTTGTACTGAAATAAGTGCCTCTCACCAAAATTATCAAAATTCATCAAAATCAAATTTTATTATACCTATATATATATTTTCTTCCTAAGTACGCATAAAATGTCTACCTATGTTATCAAGTTTGTGAGTATCGAGAGATTCGTCATGAAGACAACATTCAATTCAATTTGTACGTGACTTAAAGATAAACAAAGTTATCGATAAAATGTCACCGCAATGTTCTTCTTATATTGTTTGTGGCTGATTGACGTCGAGTTTTTACAAATAGCTCCTTTTAGATTTGATTAACATCAAGATGCTTTGTCCTGTGACTTTAACTGTCACTGACAAAGTGCCTATTTGTGAAGAAATAACATGTTGACGCTAGTTATTAAGAAATATTTAATAAATCTTTATTATTCTAATACAAGTACTGAATGAAATGCTCCTTTATGAGAGAGCTATAAATAACAATGATGAGCGTCTCCTCTGTATGAGACAGCCACATTGTTTCAATAAGCACGGACAGCGTGAGGTGATGATGGTGCACGCATCCTAATAATCAGTGTTGCCTAACTTATTTCAGAGTTTCATGGACACCATTTCATATAATTTTTCAGAACAAATCCATTCGTTATAGAACAGGTAATAGAAAACACACAGAGAGGCGAAGTCTCTCCTCAGACTCAAGAATTCGATATCGCTTGTGATCGTGGCTCACAGCACGTCTTACGTTCTCTAACGTGCCAATAGTATATAACCAATAGTGTTTGGGATATTCCGTAGCTTACGGTAACCCCGGTTTTGTTATGTTGTGGTATGTAATAGTTAAAACTAAAGCACTATGAAGTTTAACTGTTTATTATTATATATTTTAAGTTAGGTATCTGAGTCGCACCTTTCGTAATGTTAATAGTAATACAACACACGTTTGTGCGTGACGGAGGATTATTTGCGACTGTTTCATATTAATTAGCCAGTTGTACTTATAGTAAGTAAATCGCTGTGTGAGCAACTTTGGCTCGTACAAATAGTATATAACTTCAAAAATATACATGCATGGAGTTATGTTTAGTCTCTATATTAATAGTGTCAATAACATATTTCAGCAAATAACTGATCCTTTGATTTATGACGTGGTCATTTTTACGGCATGATGATATGATAACAAATACATCAATGGTACGCAATCCATTACGTGGGTGTTACTCGTACTTGGCAAGTGTTTCTGCTTCTTACTATTATATAAACAACTAGCTGTACAAGATTATAATTATCGAAGGTGAAGAACGTAAGATGTAAAAAATTGTAATTACTGCAATCCTATAGCCTTGATTAATTACAAACGTTAATCAAAGTTAACACTTAATGATAGCTGCGCCAAATATATTTAAATTTAAATACTAGCTGCGCTCCGCAGTTTTATTCACGTACTTACTAAAACCCTTCCACTGATTACCGAGGACTATATACAATATTTATATTGACCTATTCTCAAACCTACCATGCACACAAGATGTCATAATAAAATTGGTCAAGTGCGAGTGGGACTCGCGCACGAAGGGTTCCGTACCATTATCTATGCAACATAAGGCAACGTTATTAGTATCGAGCAAGAAACGGTAAAAAAAATCAGTTTTTTGTATGGGAGCCCCCCTTAAATATTTATTTTATTTTATTTTTAGTATTTGTTGTTATAGCGGCAATAGAAATACATCATCTGTGAAAAATTCAACTGTCTAGCTATCACCATTCTTGAGACGACAGCCTGGTGACAGACGGACGGACGGACAGCGAAGTCTCAGTAATAGGGTTTCCGTTTTTACCCTTTGGGTACGGAACCCTAAAAACAGTCGAGTCGTTGCGGAAGTAAATGGTCATTAACACCGCGACATTAGAATTTTATATAACATGATAACATTTAGCTAAGTAATTGTTTCTAATTGATAACTTCCTTTGTAAGATCTGTAGTTATTTGTATATTCAAATTGTCGTCGGTATGTAACAGTGACATATAAAGTTTATTGACCTCGTTTCATTTGCATTTAAAATCGACTAGAATTCCGCCCCCAGCCTGGCATGGGTTGCATTGTTCATTGTTATAAACTCTATTATAAAAAAATAAAATACAGCCTATGTTTACCGGGGATAATGGAGCCAACCGACGCGACGCGACGGAGTCGACATATTCTTACTCATATCAAGGTTCAAGACTCAATGTTTTGATGACATTACCATGAGTTGAGTTGTTATTGGAGTTAATGTGACCCAAACTTTGTATACATGAAATAGTTTCTTTTCAACACCCTGTTATCCTTATCCTTACTAATTTATAAATGTGAATGTGACAATTTGTGAGGATGTTTGGATGTTTGTTACTCTTTCACGGTGTTGAAGTCCTGGTGTTCGGGTGAAATAAAATAGTGGACTGTATATAACAATAGGCTGGTTTATTCGCCGTAATTATGGATTACAATTTAGAAGTATTTATACAGAACGGTGTGAGGTCTATGAGCTTAGATGCAAGAGTAAGTATATCTTCGGTCGCCCCCGCCGCCGCCGGTTGACCCCCCGGTCGCACCCCGCCGCCGCCGCCGGTTGACGATCGTCCAGCTATCGCGCCGCGCCCGCACCCCTCAAACTCAGGCGTCGCGCGCTTATGTATTATGTCGTTGTAGATGCTACAACATGCTCCCCGGGTTGAAGGCTGGAAGCTTCAAGATCTGGAAGTGGACAAATATTATTGTTTGCCCGACGAATGGTGCCGCCTGGTGTCTTCAGCTCTACTACTCTAGTGACACCGTCACTGCCTGGATACAGTTTTATCACTCTTCCTAAGGACCAAAGAAGAGGAGGAAGTGTTTTTTCCTTAATAAGTGCAAGAGAACCAAGTTTCAGTTCTGACGAAGTGGACTTCCATTTTGTTTTCGCCTGTAGTAGTGAAACATACTCCAAGCTGAAGCGCTTCCAGAAATGCTGCTTTATAAGCTCTATTCTTTTGTAGCGTTGAAGCGTATTGATATTATTCGCCAATACTGCTGGTTGCGGAATCGACGTAAGTGGTCGTCCAATTAAAAGGTGGGCAGGAGTGAGAACAGAAAAATCAAGTGGTTCAGAGGAAAGGGGGGTAAGAGGACGAGAGTTCAAAACTGCCTCGATCTGAGTTAGGCAAGTGGTTAACTCCTCATAAGTAAAATTAGTAAGTTGAAGAAGTCTACGTAAGTGATGTTTCGTAGATTTGACAGCGGCTTCTGCTAAACCATTGAAGTGGGGACTATAAGGAGGAACAAATTTAAATTCAATACCTTCCTGTGCAATACGACCTTCGAGATTAGATTTAGTAAGAAATTTAGTTAATTCGTTAAAGGTACCAACGAAGTTAGTGCCATTATCGGAAACTATACTAGAAGGCTTTCCACGACGTGATACAAAACGGTTTAATGCGGCTATATAAGCTTCTGTTGATAATGCCGTAACAAGCTCAATATGACAGGCTTTTACAGAATTGCAAATAAAGATAGCCAAATAAGATTTACTGAGTTTACAACCTCTACCCTTTCGGTCTGCTACCATTACTGGCCCAGCGTAATCTACGGAGCAATGTAAAAATGGAAATTCTAAATTAGTACGTGAGGCGGGTAATTGCCCCATTATAGGCTGAACAATTGCAGCTTTGTACCTGCAACATTTAATACATTTTCTAACAACAGCTTTTGCCAAGTTTCGGCCACCTAAAGGCCAATAAGTTTGTCTTATATTAGCTAAAAGTAATTGTGGACCAGCGTGTAAATATTTCAAATGAAAATAGGAAAATAATATTTTACTAAAATGATGTTTACTGCAAATTAGAATAGGATGTTTTGTGTCATAACTATATGGAGAGTTATCGAGCCTGCCACCAACTCGAATAATATGATTAGAGTCTAGAAAAAGCGACAAAGATGTAAGTCTGTTCTTACTAGGTAGTGCCTTTCCTGTCCTCAATAAAGCATGTTCTTCAGGAAACATCTCTAATTGAACTTTGTATATAATTAAATGTAATGAGTTTCGTAACTCAGACACAGATAAAAAGCCTTTTAGTTTTATTTTGTTTCTAAAATTGTAAACAAATCTTTGTACATATGCTATTATTCTTTGTATATTTATTAAATTTGATTTATTTTTAATTAAATTACTAAACAAGTCTATGCTTTTATTTTCAACTGTAATAGAACAAGAAATAAGCTCAGGTAGATCTTGCCTCTCGTTAGGGAACTTCGGCCATTCGCTTTCATGTTTTATTAAAAAGGCGGGACCTGACCACCACAATGAAGAGATACCGATGGAATCGGCCTTCACCCCCCGAGAAACGAGATCCGCCGGGTTATCCTTCGACGGTACGTAGTTCCACTTGTGACTAGCTGTACTTTCCTGAATTTCATGAACCCGGTTTCGAATAAAACTTTTTAATTGATGTGGTGCGGTATTTAACCATCCTAATACAATAGTGGAGTCACACCAAAAATAGCATTTATTTATATTAAGTGTTAAAGACGATAATACCTTTTTGTAAAGTCTCGCGGCTAATAAAGCTCCGCAAAGTTCAAGACGTGGAATTGTCGTGGGCTTGATCGGTGCTACTCTATTTTTAGAAGTTAAAAGGTGTACAAATTTTGTATGCGAGTTATGTAATGAACGGATATATAAACAAGTGCCATAGGCTTGCTCAGAAGCATCTGAAAAAATATGTAATTCAAAGGTATCACAGTCATCACTAATAACCCAACGAGGTATGTGTAAATCATTAAGAAAAGGAAGACAATTTACAAAAACTAACCAACGATTTTTAATATGAACTGAAACTTCATCGTCCCATGCATACTGTTTAATCCATAAATTTTGCATAATTCTTTTGGCCTCAACTATGCAAGGACCTACGAGACCCAATGGGTCGAATATCTGACTAATAACGGAAAGTATATGACGTTTAGTTATTTTCTTAGGGATTTCAATATTAATGGAAAATGATAATACATCCGAATCACAGACCCAGTTCAGTCCTAATGTTTTAGAAGCAATATTTTTATCGCTTTCTGAGAACTTCATGACATTATCTGCATTATTACGATATGAAGATGTTAATTCTTGTAATATTTGCTGGCTGTTTGACCTAAATTTTCTTAAATTAAATTGAGCTGACTGAAGAGTGGAAATTATGCCCTTACAAATGAAAATTGTTTCACTAACTGAAGAAGATCCACCTAGGTAGTCGTCCACATAAAAATCTCTTTCAATAGCTTGCCTTACATAATTATTTGGTGCACTTGAGGCTAAGCTAACAAGACATTTTGTAGCTAAATAAGGCGCCGAGGCAGTGCCATATGTAAGTGTATTGAGAGTATAAGTTTTTAAAGGCTCATTTAAATTATATCGAAAAATTATTTGTTGCAGTGAGCGTTGAGACGGATTGAGTTCAATCGCTCTATACATTTTTTCTATGTCTCCGGTGACAACGTACTTATGCTGCCGGAAACGTAGCAAAATGGAATAGAGATCATCTTGTACCGTTGGACCGATCATCTGGATATCGTTAAGTGATATACCAGTGGAAGTGACCGCAGAAGCGTCAAAGACGGTACGAAGTTTGGTGGTATCGCTTGACTCACGAGTGACACCATGATGTGGTAAAAAGTATTCAATGGTTTGAAGACGAGAAGGTGATGATGATTCATTCAAGTCAGAATTTTCAGTCATGTGACCTAAACATTCGTACTCTTTCATGAATTGCATGTACCTACTCCTAAGGACAGAATCCTTTGAAAATTTACGCTCTAAAGACAAGAAACGATATTTTGCTTTTAAATAAGACTCGCCTAAGACTTTGGGGTCATTCTTCAAGGGCATAGTTACAACAAAACGACCATCATTATTGCGTGTCGTGTTTTCTAAAAAATGCTGCTCACAGAGACACTCCTCTGGAGACAATGATGGCTTAACTTCTACCGTGTCTAACTCCCAAAAGCGAGATAAATCCGGGTTTGATTCCTGATTTATAAAATGACAAGAACTGGAAGAAGAGTTGGACTTAGGACGCCCAACATAACCAGATACTAACCAACCTAATTTGGTTTCGTATAGTTTAGGAAAATTTTTACCTAAATCTATGGAATTATTCCCTAAGACTGACCAAAAGGTTTGGGCCCCGACTAATATGTCTATAGACGCAGGCTCATTGAAGGAAGAGTCAGCTAAGAATAATCCCGAAGGAATATGTATATGCTCAAGATTTATAAATGAAGACGGTAAAACTCGGGTGATTTGCGGTATGACGTGACAATTGATTGTAGTTGTAAAATCATTATGAAGAGATTTTATCGTAAGACTACACGAACTTGTACTACAAGAAATATTATTGTTAATACCTGTCACAGTGGCGCTCGTACGACGACGTGACAAACCCAGCTTACCGCAAAACGATTCTGTGATGAGGTTGGCAGTGCTGCCATTATCTAGCAGTATCCTGGCAATGTGCTCGACACCATTGCAGTCGTGCACCTTCACACGCGCTGTGGAAAGCAAGACATGTGCAGGAGTAGTAAGCTGTTTACATTCAGTTGAGTTAGCAAAATTATTAACTGAAACAATAGGCTCGCTAGCCTCTGTATGTAAATGTAATAAAGTATTATGAAATTTTTTGCAATATCTACAGGAGACAAGTTTACATTTATTTTCTGTATGTCCTGGCCGCAAGCAATTTAGACAGACTCTAGAATCCCTCGCCTTTTTTATGCGATCTTCAATAGAAAGAGATCTGAATGTTTCACAGTTAAATAAGAAATGATTTTGATTGCACATAGGACATTTTAATGATTTTTTATTCAAGTGATTATTGTTTTGATTATAATTAGATATTTTATTTTGTTGTATTTCTGTTAGAAAATTAATGTTAGGTTTAGTTGATTCATTTTTATTTAATTTAATTATTTTACTTTCTTGTAACGTTTCTAATAAGTCCGCCCTACTGCAAAGAAATGTTATGAAAATATCAAGTGAAGGTGGATCACTAAGTGAGTTTCTATGAGATTCCCACTCTCTTCGAGTTGTAGAATCAAGCTTTTCTGCCATCATGTGAATAATCAATGTGTCCCAATGCTGCGTAGGCTGATCTAGAGTTGACAGAGCACGTAAATTCTTATTCGTGATATCTATAAGATGCCGGATGCCTCGAGAAGACTCTTTATGAATTTGTTCAATATTAAACAAAGCTTGAACGTGATTATTTACAAGTAACCTTTTATTGTCGTACCTATTGCATAACAATTGCCAGGCGTTCGCGTAATTATCGCCTTTTATGTCTAGACTATCGATAACTAGTAAGGCACTACCCTTTAAAGACGCTCGAAGATAATGTAGTTTATTAATGTCATCCATATCAGACCTGGAATGAATTAAAGAAATAAAGGTGTCCCTATACTCTAACCAGTGCTGGTAGTGACCATGAAAGGTGGGTAATTCAATTTTTGGCAATCTTATGCTATTAAATTTTGGAAAACATGCCTGGGAATCATCTGAACTTGCTGCGGCACCTGCATGAAGCTCGCGATGCGTAGACGGCAACTCGCCAAGAAGATTACGCGCCTGAGCAATAAGTCCGTGGTACTCGTTTTCAAACAGTTCCCGCTCATTACACTCGCAGTCGGAATCCTCAGATAATATTTCAATTTCATCCTGTAATTGATCGAAAACAGCATATAAGGTATTGAATTTATTAAGCCTTCCTTCTAAATCTAACAGCTGTAAATGGCTGAGTTCTTTAGAGCTTTTAAGCAAAGTAATATAATTCCCGAAAATAGTAAGCCTAGACTTAATACCTCCGTGTCTTTTAATTAATTTATCCATCTTAGCTTCAGCCATATTACCTACTTAACGATGCAAGCGTAAGAAAAAATATTACAAAGAAAGTAGCAAAGCAGGTAGCAAAATTGTTCTATAAATAGAAAGGAATGCAGCGAGCGAACGATAAGAATTATGCGAATAATAGCAAATACCTACAAACGAGCCGGCCGATCAGCTGATGTTATACTTTACGCGATAGTTAAAGTTAAACGAAGTTAACGGTTATAATTTTCAACCGTATGTAGGTAATTATAAGCTTGAAAAAAGCGTGCGCGAAAAAAAAAAATTTGCAAAAAAAATATTTATTTTCATTACTTTTAAATTTTAAGCGTTATTAAAACGGTTTATATGTAAGATATTAAACATACGTATGAAATGATTCAGTAAGTAAGCGTTTAAAATTAGCACTCACTAAGCAAAGACAGTTTTGAACCTAGGAAAATAAGACGAAGAACAGGAAGTTAAAACTAGGATAAATTGGAACGAACTCACAAATTTATGATCCTTCCGTAAAATGATGATTTTAACTCCTTCCTCGCAAGAAGACTCGCAGGGTCCAAAGTGCGTTTGATCGACCTCCGTTTCACCTTATGTCGGGCTGTTGTAGATGCTATGCAATTGTTGAAATGGAAGCAATCTGCACTGCTGAAGTCTACAATGAAGAGCTCCGTGGACGGTTCCTTGACCTTCTTCGATGCAGTCCAAAAAATAAAACGGCGAGATCCTAAAGGACCATGTTGAAGTCCTGGTGTTCGGGTGAAATAAAATAGTGGACTGTATATAACAATAGGCTGGTTTATTCGCCGTAATTATGGATTACAATTTAGAAGTATTTATACAGAACGGTGTGAGGTCTATGAGCTTAGATGCAAGAGTAAGTATATCTTCGGTCGCCCCCGCCGCCGCCGGTTGACCCCCCGGTCGCACCCCGCCGCCGCCGCCGGTTGACGATCGTCCAGCTATCGCGCCGCGCCCGCACCCCTCAAACTCAGGCGTCGCGCGCTTATGTATTATGTCGTTGTAGATGCTACAACACACGGAAAAACTACTGAATGGATTTTAATGAAACTTTACAATAATGTTA
The DNA here is from genome assembly GCA_916999025.1 of Orgyia antiqua. NCBI lineage: Eukaryota > Metazoa > Arthropoda > Insecta > Lepidoptera > Erebidae > Orgyia > Orgyia antiqua. The sequence goes on from OU779861.1 coordinate 388,714, forward strand.
CTTATATATCAGTATAAATTACTACTACTTTTTATCCCGAAAGAATGCAATGTCCCCGGGGGATGATAAAATGGAGAGATTTTTTATTTTTTTTACTGCGGGTAACACCGCGGGGCACAGCTAGTTATAATATAAAAACAAGATGCGCTATGTTCGAGCAGTCAATATTGTTATTGAATAAACGAATCATAATGTGTCGGTGTATAGCTGTGCTCCTAATAGTGGCTTTATTCAACTTCAGTGCTGCTGAAAGTGAGTTGTCTTAAAGTCAATTGAAATATCATAAAAGCTTAATATTCGGGCGGGGTTTGATATTTTTTTCCATCTCACCAATCTCTATCTTATTGAGCCTTGATCCTATGACTTGGCGAGGAGTGACCCCATTTCTTAGGGCCCTACCAAATGAAAAGGACATTAATCCCCTATCGCAAGAACGGTGCTCTCCGGAACAGTTGGGGGGACGCCAATTGCCACATTAGACGTGGCAGGTGCCACGACCCCCTCCTCTTCAGGTAGGAGTGCCGACTATTGCTAGCAATAAAACGTGGTTTAACTAAAGGAGTATAAGAGAGAAAATGTGTCATTTATGCTAATCTTACGTTGCAGCAGAACTCCTCTCCCCTCCTTTTGAAACAAAGACATAACTTAATTGATAACTTGATAACAACGTATGAATTGCAGATAATTACAGAATGACATTAAAAGGTCAAAATACTCAAACAATTGATACAATAGACAACAAGACTCGCATGTATATGGAACATTATCATGTGGAAAATGAAACATTTAATAAAGTGATGGTTGACTCTAGAACTGTGCGTGATGAAGATAAACAAAAGGGTTTGGTTTCTTTTAATTCGTTGTAGATATTTAATGGAGAGTACTAGCTAAATATTTCTTCTTTCGCGGCAGATTTAGATTAAACAGATCAGACTAATGTCCCACTGTTTTGCACGGCCTTCTTCACTTTGTGAGGGATTACGGTATACTATGCCGTGCTGACCAGGCATGTTGGCGTAGGGTTTAATTTTGAGTTAGTCGTTGGTGTTGATTGATGTTCATCTTAGTGTAGAAATAGCGTGATGAGTGTGATGATACTTGTATTCTTAATCCGTCGTCACGCGGATGAGCAATTATAATATTTGTTTATTTAATAACCTTAAAGAAAATATTACATTTTTCGCATGAAAATGTAGCCTATGTGCGAACTCTAGACTATCAATATACCAATTAAATCGATTCAATCGTTTTTACTTATAGGAGCAACAGACAGAGAAAGATACTTTCGAAATTATTATTTGTAATAATAGAGATTAATAATTTTACTTTTTGTAATTTTCAGCCGATGCAGTCATGTCGTATTTTGAGGTAATATGGGGAGCGCCAACAAAGTAATACCAAATATTCTGGACGAACTACATGGAAACTATAAACATTTATTTTAAAGCGACCCCGTTCGAGAAATTCCTTCAGGAAATGTGAATAACATATACGTCTTAGAGTAAATAAGTTAATTATATAGCTTCTGAATATGATGATTATATTTTTGGTTTTTTTATTTACAATAACTTACCTTCACCTTACTGAAAAGTACATTTAGTTTAACAATGTTTTCTCGTTTGTACGAGTACCTACATCAAATGTGTTTAAATTCTGAACACAGTTTCTGTTTACGCAAACATTCATCTCAATACTTGCTTGGATGTCAGATCAATGCGTCACCGAAGCTTTTACCGCATCAAAATATGATGCATATGTTTAAGTTATATAAACCAAGGCCTAATTTATCATCCGTGATATATTTACAAAGAGAATATTGCATAAAATATTAGACGTACTTTTACGCTTTGTGTGCGAAAGTAATTTTCTTAATCATTAAGAAAAATGAAGCACATAATGTATTTGCTTTAAAGGATTTAGAACAATGTGAAATTAATGAAAATATAGCAGGTACATGTAATAGAGCAGGAGAACAATGAATATAGCAGGTACATGTAATATAGCAGGGGAACAATGAATATAGCAGGTACATGTAATAGAGCAGGGGAACAATGAATATAGCAGGTACATGTAATAGAGCAGGGGAACAATGAATATAGCAGGTACATGTAATAGAGCAGGGGAACAATGAATATAGCAGGTACATGTAATAGAGCAGGGGAACAATGAATATAGCAGGTACATGTAATAGAGCAGGGGAACAATGAATATAGCAGGTACATGTAATAGAGCAGGGGAACAATGAATATAGCAGGTACATGTAATAGAGCAGGGGAACAATGAATATAGCAGGTACATGTAATAGAGCAGGGGAACAATGAATATAGCAGGTACATGTAATAGAGCAGGGGAAAAATGAATATAGCAGGTACATGTAATAGAGCAGGGGAACAATGAATATAGCAGGTACATGTAATAGAGCAGGGGAACAATGAATATAGCAGGTACATGTAATAGAGCAGGGGAACAATGAATATAGCAGGTACATGTAATAGAGCAGGGGAACAATGAATATAGCAGGTACATGTAATAGAGCAGGGGAACAATGAATATAGCAGGTACATGTAATAGAGCAGGGGAACAATGAATATAGCAGGTACATGTAATATAGCAGGTACATGTAATATAGCAACTAACAGGGGAACAATGAATATAAATTATTAAGAAATAAATGACTCTATATTAACGCACGTTATAGTACATTTATAAACTATTATCTTACGTCATAGACTCGGACTAACGAACTCAGCAAACGTTATTCTGCCGATAAAATTACAATGACTATTTCAGCTTTCCTTAAAAATCGAGGACATTTCTGGTGGTTCTATAAATAAAAGAACCGGCAACAAGCGGAACTGTTCTGTTTTCATCATAATAATATTCCTCTTCATGATGTCATACTTTCAGAACTCAAGATATCATTAAGTAAAACAGAAAACGTTTATTACATGAGAGCTACCGCAACTCATTTCTTTAAATAAAACCATTTTTTACGGATTTAGACGCGTGTATTTGTTTTAAATTTTAGCCCGACGTTTCGGAAACTTTGCAGTCACCATGGTCTCGAGTGAGACTGATATTGTATACTACCTCTATAATAATTAAAAACACTATTAAAAGATAAAATTAAGTAAGTTTTACCTTTATATAATTTTAATTATTCATATTGTCATAATTTTTTAGTGTTATATTGTATTTACACAATTACTAAAGTTGTGTCATTACTAAAGTTGTGTCATCCGCAAATAGTATACATTCGTGCTTAAGACAGCTACTTAGGTCATTTATGTATATTAAAAAGACTGAGACTATGAGATAATATCGCATATATTTCTGTGGTAATGTGTGTAACCAAACCATAGTGCGATTTAAAAAACTGTACAACGCCATCTATGAAGTAATATGGTAAACTTCTGTATGTTAACATATTGGCAAATAACGTATTGTTATTTAGAAATTACCGTACGAAGTCGCGGGCAACAGCTATTTTCTTTCAACTACTAATCAAAATTAAATGTGCCTCTAAATTATCATTATTTTAGGCTCCACACAGGAGATCTCATATACTTGTTTATTATACGGTGTCCACATTTTGATATTACCACGGAGTACTCCGTTAATGGAACCCTGGACTCTAAAACCATAGACCATAGGGGTACTTCAAATTCAGTACTCGGTAAGTAGTTCTCCATACATTATTACCTCTTAGACCAAACCGTCCAGTACAAAGCAAGAGCGTCCTCCACAATGAGAAGGGTATCTTGTGTCTAACTATCACGCTGATCAGACATGTTGTAAAGACAAATCAACATAATTATAAACTAACCTGTTCTTGTAAACCAGGAAACTGAATATCTTTGCTAAAATCGCAATAAATACAGGCACGAACTGTAAACTGAATAAAACTAGTTTTGTGATATAAATCTAACGAATTACTTTCAATGGTTTCCCCACAGCAACCTAACAAAGGTATTTTGCAAGTATCACTCTTTATTTTAAAAATAATCATTTTTATTTACAAGTTTACGGGGATTGGATTTTTCTTTTAATTCATTTGTAATATGTGCGTTTTAATCTTACACTTATATTCTCAGACAATTACGAAGTTACATTGAAAGGTAAATATACTGATGAAAAAGACAACAAAACGCTAATTATTGAACAAGACTTTGTCATAGAGAAGGAAGTTGTTGAATATACGAGCGTACAAACAAACAGCTTCAAGGACAAAGATAAAAATAAAGGTGTGTTTCGTTTCTTTTTATTACTTACTAGTTGTCCCGGCAAACGTTGTTTTGCCATACAATTCTGTGTAAAAAACAACAACAAAAAATTTCATCATAATCGGTCCAGCCAATGGTGAATCTAAACCATCCTCAAATCCCCTTGTATACACACAAAACATTTCATCAAAATCGGTCCAGCCGTTTAGGAGAAGTTCAATTACAAACACACGTACAGAAGATTTTTATTATACAATATAAAGATGATAATTATGACACGATTTTTGATATTACTGTCTAACAAAAGAGCAACAAAATAAATAATTAAATCTGTCTTACTGGATTCCTGACATTTGTAGATATTGATACCACAAAAATTACTCCAATATTCATATCGATCAGTGCACAAAAGTTTCGACCATCTAGATAGGCTCATAATATAGGGCAAAAGCTGGTGATAAATTACGGTGAAACTGCAGCATATAGAGACGCTGCTAGAGTAGTAAGAACTCCAGCAAAAAGAACCTCCGCACAATACATGTCACATCAAAGAACATCGCTCATGTTATTAAGCTCTTGAACCAGCCGTTCAACAAGAGCTTCTTAAGCCATTGGCCGAGACTCTTGGCAATCAAACCTTAGATGAACCGATATGACTTGAAGCAGTAATGTTCGAATCAACATGCCACGAGTCACATGTCACTTGAATATATTATTGAGACGTTGAATAGATAACTAAGTTTGTGTATTACAGCTGAATCACTCCACAAATACTTCGAGGAGCTGTGGCTCGATGAGGTCGACACACCACCAGATCCAATCATTAAAAAGTTTTGGTCACAGTTTATTAAATATCTAAACAAGTATACCAGTCGAAACAATGAATAAATAATAAAACATATATTATTTATATATATAATATTATATAACAAACAAAATATATTTGAGAGTGTTAATATAATTATGTAGCTTTTCGGGTTTATAATATTTATATATGTTTGACATACTAAAATACAAGTATCTATGTTTAGTTTAATAAATAAAATCATCTCCAAAACCTGAACATGACTTTTGATATAAATTAGTCCCAATTAAATTCTGAATATAAAAAAATTATAAAATTACATAATACTACTAAATGCCCGCGGTTTACACCAGTATATCGTTAGTGAGTAAGTCATTCTCACATTCTCCTTGTGGTGACGGATTAAGAATACAAGTGTCACCACCCCATCTCCTCCCAAGGGTGCTGTAAAAGTCAGCAGTCAGTCAAACCCTGTGCCAACACGTCTGGTCAGCGCGGCACAGTAGACCATAATCCCTCCTCAAAATGAAGGAGGCCCGTGCCCAACAGTGCGACGTAAATGGGCTGGAGAGAGAGAGAGAGAGCAAGTCATATAAAAATAAACATTCTCTTGTACCATTCTATCTCTTAAAAAACCGCATCAAAATCCGTTGCGTAGTTCTGAAGATATAAGCTCACATCGGGACATACATACAAAAATAACGACATTGTTTTATAAGAAGTAAAGACGTTTATGGTTCATATAAATTAAAATAGGCAAATCCAACTAATATTATAACTGTGAAAGTTTGTGAGTATAGATGTTTGGATGTTTGTTACTTTTTTGCGCAAAAACTATGTATTATGGATTTTAATAAAAAAATTTAATAATGTAACATAAACATCAGCATAACACACAGGTTACAATTTATAACGATATTTTGTGAGCTGTACAAATAGGAGTGAAGCATCACTAGAAAATGTAGTAAAAACGGGGAAACGAAGTCGCGGGCAAAGGCTAGTGTTATACACAAAGCAAATAACATAATAGAAAACAAATTAAATAAATTACGTTTCAAAATATTCCATGATATTGTTTCTGTAACTAAATATAATAAAACCAGAATACCATGAATTCCACACAACAAATACTTTTTAGTCATCTTAATGATATGCTTATGACGATGTGATTATTACGGCATCATATTATTATGATGACAAATAAACTTTGATGATAAAGAGCTGTTCGTGCGTGAGGACAACTAGCAAATAGGTGACATTCGGAAAGTCCCGCGATCCGGTCACAGTTAGTCACGTTTCTGTTTTTGTGGTAACTCGATAGATGGCACTACGCGCAAAATAAGATTGCACTATAACTTCGTTCTATGTATAACCGTAAAATATACCAACGTTCATGTACAATAACGACCTAACTCTATACAAATAGAAATAAGATTTATCTTGTAAGGGTGATAATGTTGCATAACGTTGTCACCTAAGAAATTAAAATATCTATATATATAAAAGAAAGTTGTGTCAGTGGGAAACTGGGAACACATATAAGATTGGCTGAAAATTGATGGGGATGTAGCTTAGGAAGGCGAAGGACTTAAAACATTGAAAAATTTACAAATAACATGAAATAAAAGAAAATTATTTTTCCCTGTAGTTTTTCCCATACAAAATGTTCAGGTTTCATCACTGTCAAACTTATTTCATCCTGTTGATACCTAGGGTAAACACCTTTCTCAAATTAAACAGCGTATTAATATAAGCATTTTGAATCGACAACATATATCCTAAATGTTCAGATAACAACGTACTCGTATATGTATAAGTAATATGTTTTAGTAATACGGGTTAGTATGGTATGATGTATAAGATGTATAAGTAATATATGTAATAGTGTGTAACTTTAGTTTTAATTTTTATGTTTTCCTATACTTTAAGGGAGGAAAGGTGTAAAGTATATTGTTACTTGTATGTGGGTAAATCTATTTAGTTTAATAAACAGTCATTCACTGAACCTCTTGTTTCATTGACGTCACAGATAAGATAGTCTTTGTACGCAGCATCATGGCAAATATAGTCGATATATTTTGGGTGATATGGTCGCAAAGCGACCAAGCTCTTTGAATAAAAATACGGAACCCTAAAAATCATGGCAAAAATACAGCTCTGTGCCATCGGTCGTTTTTCTGCAATTTTATGCTAAAGTTTTGTAAAAATATTAATAACTTTTTTATTTAATTGCTTTTACTAAATAAAATAAATTATAGTGGAAAAAATGGTAACCATGAGCGGGACTTGAATACCGTTCCGCGGCTCTTCCATCTGAGCTATCATGGTGGGTACCATGGTGGGTTGCTCTTCCATCTGAGCTATCATATTTGGTAAACATATGCGGGTGCATATGTTTACCAAATATTATAGCTCGTGGTGAGGTCGTGGGTTCAAGTCCCGCTCATGTTTATCATTTTTTCCACTATAATAATAATTTAGTTTATTTAACTTTTTTATTTTTAATTGCTCAAATTGACGTAATAATTTTTTGTATTAATTACAACAAGCGGGACAGAGTTGCGGGTATTTCTACAATTATTTTATGTACAAAGACTACCTTATCCAATATATTCCATTACTGAAAAAATAAGTCAAAGGCTTTACCCCTCGGATCTTGGTCTATTTAAATCTTTCTTTCTTTCTTTTCTTTCTTTCTTTCAAAAGTGGCGTCGATATAGTGCTGTGCTCAATATTACCATCGATATCGATAGAAGGTTAGCCCAAACTACTGGGGTTAGGACCGTGAAAATTGGCAAGCCCCTTTCATCGCGAGCATTAAGACAGGATTTTTTGAAATTCATCGATTCATTCTCGAAAAGAGGATAAAAGTTGTCTGAAAAACTGTCATTTTTTAAGATGATGAAAATTGGTAATCAACAAATGAAAGTAAAACCTACGAAGATGTGATTCCTATTTTTTTACCGCCTAATTGCCAACATTTGGAAAAATCGGTATAAATATGTATCCTACAGATCTGAAAAGAGTTAATAAATAAATAAAAGAAAATTGTGATTTATGTATTTTCAAATTTTGAAGATGAAGGAAGCTGGAAGAGAATTTTATTTAGTGCATAAAAATCCAAATTTACATTTTTAAATAAATAAGCGATACTATTCACCAATAACAAACATAAAACATTAGTTATATTCATAAAAGTAGTCTTTATGTTAAAAGCTTTCTCTCTAGCTCTAGCCTTTCATTTGATACTAAATTAATTTGAATTTTGCTACTAGTTATGCTAAGTGCAGGCTATTGTTTCATCACAATCAGTAATCATCAAGACAATAAAGTAACATAGATTAGGAATTTACAGTAAATAGAGTGGGCACAACACCATCCTTCAGACGCACCACACCCAACGTTCGACTGATACAGTCAGCATTAAAATACTGACTGCTTACTATATCTTCATCACTCGGGTATACAGCAAATTTTCAGTGCCGATACTATCAAACCATAATTTCTTCAGTGCTTCATTCTTTGGCGCCCTAAAATAATATTCAATAAGATATGTACATTACTTAATTACTACCTACCGTTTCATATTGTTAATCTTGTAAAATATTACGAGAATATAGTATTAATGACTTAAAAAAATTATATATCTTTCGATAAAAGTGCAGCATGCGGTGCACATCACTAATGAAATATTATGAATAATTTATTTCAAGTTCTCAATGAGCTTTTAATGTAGTATTAGCCGTGGACATTGTTAAGAACCTAGTTTGAACATAAAATAAATTACCTACGTAAAACAAACATATTTCTAAATCTAATAATATAACTAACCTGATATATGACAATCCCTCAACATTTTTACCACGCTGTTATTTACAGCCCTTTACACAACACTTGGTCATGATGAGTGTTTGTTTTAATTAGTGTCTAATACGCTCAAGGTAATGTATTTATTCATAATTAAATACTAAAATAACATTAATAACAAACCGAGCAAAGCTTCACTAACAACATATCTACTTACGAAAATTTGAGTTCTAAAATGGCTGACAGGCTTCAAGGCGGGGCCTGATGACATTTGAAAAAAAAAGTAGTGTACTTGACATTAAAGACTTGTACCCATAGCACGGGTTGAACCTAGTATGGGTTCCTGTCTCCAATGACTTTGTAATCGTTGTTAGTTTGTAAGTTAAAATTGTGCGTTTTTATGAAATAATTTTATTATTATTATTAGTATAATAAATACATATCATCTTAACGAATGTCACTTTTCCAATCATCATTGCCACTGTAGCACAACACGGGTGAATGAAATGTTTACGACCCCTGTCTCATTTATAAAAGTTGGGCACAACATTGATGTTGTATTGCGCGTAACTCCTTTTATTCTGACATATTTCTTCGTTTAGGTTCCCGCCTTAGGTTTTTGTTACTGGTACCTCGGACTTGGAACGAACGCGAAATTTTTGTTTTGAATATTTTAGATTTTGTGCTACGTCCTCAGGTGATACATTAAATATTTTCTATCAAAATACGCGCGGGCTCAGGACTAAATTGCAACAATTTTATCATAATATCGAGACAAATGACTTCGACATTATTGTAATTACAGAAAGTTGGTTGTGCGAAGTATTATTGGACACAGAGTTATGCGATGGACGTTATGTTTTCCGTTTCGATCGCCCAGAGAGTCGGAAGGGTGGCGGAGTCTTAGTGTGTATTAAACGATGTTAATAATGTGTAATAAACGCCTTTATGCGTACAGATATAGATATGGGATACGCGGAAGCTTTATGGGTGACATTAATAATTCTAGAACTAACTAACTAACTAACAGAACTAGTTCTATTCACTTGGCCGGCGTACACATTCCTCCAAACATCAACTCATACTTAATGTTAAATATTTTAAAAACTCGTTAAATAAATTGTATTCCATGTTTCTAGACGATAAGTTTTTAATTTTGGGGGATTTTAACTTACCATTCATTGATTGTCATCAAGATAGTAATAGTTTTAAACAAATTTCAAATACTGAGTTATGTGCAGCCGCTAGTGAATTTCTTAACACCCTGGATTATACAGGTATATCTCAATTTAATTTGATTCTAAATTGCTGTGGTAATGTATTGGACTTAGTTTTGACGAACTCCACCCTAAAGTGCAGTCAAAGCGACATTTGTCTAGTAGATATTGACAAATATCATATTCCACTAGAAATAACCTTACGAACGGGAATAGACTTTAAAATCATTCATCCCATACCAAGATTGATGAAACGTTTTTTTAAGGCAGACTATGACACCTTAAATTCAGAACTTCTAGGGACAGATTGGCGACGGTTGTTCGGTTAAAGTAGCGTAGAAGAAATGGTAGAAAAGCTTTATATTAAACTTAATTCATTAATTGAAATTTACGTCCCCACGGCGAAAGTATCAGGCAGACATCGTTATCCGAAATGGTATCCGCCGTCTTTAATCAATGCTATTATGGAAAAATACAAAATACATAAAAAATGGAAGATCTTTAGAATTTTCGCTTTTAAGAAAAAGAGTAAAATGCCTACAGCATGACTTTTTGGTAGATATATTGATCGCTGCGAGAATGACATAAAGGTGTCCCCTAGGGAGTTCTGGAATTTTATCAAAAATAAACGTAAAGGCTTGGGTTACCCATGCACAATGAACTATGAGGGCAATAGCTTTTCAAATGGTGAGGACATATGTAACACTTTCAATCAATTCTTTCAAAGTGTTTTTGAACAGACCCACCCTGACGATAATTACGTGAATATTTCGCAGTGTCCTCTTGCAAATGCTACTCATTCTATTATACTCTCTTTAGATGCTCTTATTAATATTTTTAAACTACTTGACAGTAAAAAAGGCCGAGGGAGCGATGGCGTACCTGTTATTTTTATTAAAAACTGCGAAGCGGGCTTAACCGTACCACTACAATTTAATATTTCAGAAGTCATTAAATGATGGCATTTTTCCTCGACAATGGAAGGAAGCGCAGGTTGTGCCTATTCATAAAAAGGGCCCCAAAACCGATATAAAAAATTATAGGGCTGTCTCCTTATTAAATAATTTCGGTAAAATGTTGAAGAGAATAGTCTTTGACCACGTCAGTGCAGTCACGAGTAACATTATACCATCGTCACAACACGGGTTCGTGAAGTCTCGTTCAGTTTCCACGAATCTAATAAGTCATTACGTAGTTACAAACATGAGAGACGCCCAAATAGACGTTGTTTACACTGACTTCGAAAAGGCGTTCGATAAAGTGAATTTTAATATCTTAATTTCTAAATTGGAGGCTGTAGGAATCAAGGGAAATCTCTTACGTTGGTTCGAATCATACCTGAGAAATAGAGTGGTGATTGGCGGTTTTTGATCGGACTATGTGAATGTTGCGTCGGGAGTACCTCAGGGGTCATTAATATCCCCTCTTCTGTATAATATATGTCGGCTAGGCGTAAAGGACATGGGTTTTAAAAGAATATTAAAGTGTTTATAACCAATTTGTAGGTATACGAAATTAGTTCTTGATTTACTTATGCCCAATTAGTTAGTTAAATCTCATTTAGATTAGTATCTGATTAATGTCGAGATATTAACTAAGAATATGCCCTAAAGATATTGAAGATTACATAACTCTTATCATGGCCGTAATGTTAAGATTGTATTATGTCGCAACTCCCCCACTACCCCCACTCGCAAGTTGCTTTGCTTTAAATACGATAGGCGAACGTGGCTGAGGTTCAGTATTATTCGAGAATTCGTGCTGTATACATCACGGCGTATTAGTGTGTGTGTAGAAGTTGGTATTGTACGAGTCGTCGCGCTGCTGGTCCTTATAGGCGTCGGCGCGGCGTGTATCTGTGTGCGCGTGTGTGCGTGTATTGTGTAAAGTCGTCATGTACGTGTTTGCGCGTACATGTATTCCTCATTGTGTGAACGTAGTGATGATTCTTCGTTGCGAGGCTTGGGCACTGGCTATAAGGGGTTGATGTGGAGGCCAGTTATCCTTATAAGTGTGCAAGAGTATGATAGATTGAGGTGTGAATATCGGTAAGACAGTTCTTACGCTATGTGCTCGGATTCCTGTTCAGGCCTCTGGTCTATTCTCCGACATCAGAAGTGGGATAAGAACTACACGTAGCCCACATAGTGATCGCGAGGGTTTGGGAGTGTATTCGTAAAAATATAGGTTAACAGTGAACAGTGTGCGAAAATAAGTAGTCATGATTTTTTATCCATGGTCCTATCGAGGATTGGTAGTAAAATAGTGCGTAAGAAATGGTGATAGTGGCAAGGAATTTAGTGTCCGAAGCAGCAGGCACGTGAGTACTGAACGTCGTATTCGGTAAGCAATATTTTTTTACTATAAGTGAGTAAAATGTTTAAAAGTAAACGAAAGTGGGTAGCACAAACCGCAAAGAATATTTGGGCGTTATTAGCTATCTAATTTACATGCAATGTTTGTTTCAAGTAAAATGTCGAAGCTATTTATAAATAGAGATGTTAAAAAGAAAGAAACATAAAGCTATCTGAAATGTTACGATATGCCTAGTCTATAAATTTAATGCTTAGGTACAGTGAGAAATTATTAACAGAGATATTTTGATATACGTTATGAACAGATATTGTTGAATACTGAAGATATATTTCGATGCGCACTAGATATACTTTGGGGAAACATTACGTGATAGCAATCGTATTATAAAAGCAGAAGTAGGTAACTGCCTGATTAAAATTCAGTATGTGATATTTGATATGTGCAAGGAAATAGGTAACCTATAGAGTTCACTCGTTTAATGTTTGTCACTGAACAATTCATAGATCACTGCAGTTCATACATCTCTGATCAGAGTAATATTTTCATAAAGAGCAGAATAAGTTTAGTAATGGCGCCACATACTTTCAGTCGGATCGGTGCATATCAATAACCGAGTAGTTATTCAGTCAGTTCTTTTATGTAAATACTGCCAGGCAAACTTAACGTAGGTAGGTACTTGGTTTGTTCTACCGCCTTTGATATGTGAAAGGTGTTGCCAGTATAGAAATATTTGAAAAGGATTTAACATTCGTTAGAAAACCTAGTAATTGTGTGGGCGTAATCTAAAACGAGAAAGCATCTTGAGAATTATTTTATTCTTTATAAAACGGATAATCACGTTTTTTTTTCCTGAAGTGTCCCAAAAGGATGCCAAGTCAAAAAAAAAAAAAAAAATAAAAAAAAAAAAATAATAACAAATTGATATGAAACTATTTTTGATAAAACATTATCAATTTAGTTTGGCTTTATGAGACAATTCCTCTGCGTTACGTATTTAAGGGTGATGTATTAGTTTCCTACCGTCATGGTGTTTTATAAAATACTTCTGTAAGTACCGTCAGTGTTATGAAAATACAAAGTTACTCCAATTGTGGGACCTTTAAAACCACATAATAATTACGATTGTTTTGTAATATGCGTGTGTGTGTTCAACATGTATCATACAATGACATGTACTCTTAGTAGAAAGAGCGGGACAAAAATGACTTATTTTAACACTAAATTTGAACTGGTTTATTATGATTTAAAATAATGTTGTAAACAGTAATGTGACATGGTAAAGGACATAGAGGCTGTGTCTGTCGTGAGATATTTTGTGTTTGCTTATTCTATCGTTTTATTTAATGTAGTTACTCGTGCCGAGATAAATCATTGAAAGTTTACAATTAAGTTTAAAGTGATATTGTACGCAAAATACCTACTGGTAAGTGAAAAAGAGTTTTAAAATTTTGAAGTTAGCGTGAAAAGTGCTTTGTGGTAGATAAAAACCTTGGTGAAGTAAGTTAATTCGAATCGATTAAGTTATTTCGTGCTTTCGTAAATAATAAACTGACACCCTAATTAACATTGACGTGACCAGAGAGTTAGTGAGGATAAATTTAGATCACGTTATCTAAAGATGTAGGGCTTATACCTGTTACTAGTTAAATGTAGGTGATATGAGTACTTAAACTGAGTGATGAGTACAACAGAGCGTTTACAATTTTAGAACTTTCAGTTTGAAACTTTAGTATTGTTGTCGTTTGTCAAATTTGTTTTTGACTCTTGTAATCTACTTAAAGGTCAGGTAAGTTCATGAAGACATATGTAATGTATGGTACCAAGTGTTAGCTTTAAACAAATTGAATATAGACTACAGTGACGGATATACGGTTTAACACCAGATAATCGTATGACCGCGGAGTTTGCTGCGTGGTGCTTTTACTAGACTATGGACCTGGAACCGCTTTAGATTTTAGAGAGGTTTTTTTTGGATAACTATAATACTATGCGCCTTTAAACTTGATGTTGAAAGCAATATCCAAAGCAGCCATGTGTGTGTAGGCTTAGCACCCATTTGAGTTACACGAAGGTAAGGTTGAAAGATCTCTTGGACATTTATCTTCTACATATTAACTTTCAACAGTAATTAAAGAGGAAGGTTTCTCGATTCAACCGTGTTTATGCTTTTTCGTCGTTTGTGAATCGATATTGGTGATACATTTTTTGAGGAAAGATATTTCAAAGGTGTGTCTGTGTTAAAGAAATCGGGCTATGTGAAGTCAGTTTCTTTTTGTTAAAAATTACATCACAAGTAAAGTAAAGAGTAGGTACTATTTATTTCTGTTTATTTCATCATAAAGGTGGTACAGCGGAGGTCACCGACGCGACGCCTTAAAGAATTTTACTTGTACAAGGCCTACTTAAATAGTGCTTATGGTTGGTGGTCAATGGCGTCTTTAACAGTGGATGCGACTGTGGTATTACGCGATGACCTGACGATAATTTTATGATACCCAATAATTTTGTTTGACGAATACTTTAAATCTTTGAGAGGTGCGTGTGTGGTGTGGCTTTGAGGGATAAATAAATGGATAACCATGGACGTTTCACGCAGCGTCCTCTGGTCCCAGGCTGAGCTTATTGTGCTTGTGTTGTGGGTGCCAGAATACGGATGGAGTGCGTAAGTTGCATTTCTTTTGTAAATATACACTCGTGATACACGGTAGAGGCCCGGACGCGGGACAAGCGTTTGTATGACATTTGTAAAGATCACACAAATGATCGTCCGAGGCAGGAATCGAACCCGCGACCTCGCGGGTGGCGTTCCGTTGTATGAGCTACCGGACGACGAAGCCCGTCGATAGATTGGGAGATGGAGTTATGAAGGGATGTTGCGGTCTGAAGGAGGGCGAGGTGGCCCAGGCAGGAGGGCGAGCTGGCCCAGGCAGGAGGGCGAGCTGGCCCAGGCAGGAGGGCGAGGGGGCCCAGGCAGGAAGGCGAGGTGGCCCAGGCAGGAGGGCGAGGTGGCCCAGGCAGGAGGGAGTGAGGTGGCCCGAAATAGGGAGTGGAGTGGCATAGTGGCCCAAAATGTGGATGCGAGGTGTCAAAAACGGAACGGCTAGGTGGCCGAAATGTTAGTTGGCGAGGTGGCATAATGATAAAGTAGTGAAGTATGACTAAAAGGCCACAACCTAATACATGGCTGTGGTTATTTAGAAATTGTCTATTGTTATTAGTTACTTAGTACTATAGTAAGCAACATGCTAAACACTTGTTAAACCACTTGTGAAAAGGTCACTAACTAAATTGAGGAAGTGTGCCTTATTGAATTGTCCTTTTAATTATTTTTAACACTCTTTTATATGTTCGGTGTGTGTCTGTCGGTGTATTTCATTCAGAGTCGCTGGAGTGGCTCGTTGCAGTGTCACTGTGAGCACACTTGTGTGTTTGGTTATGCACGTAATAATTTTGTTGTGTATGAGTGGACTCACCAGGATTGTTGTTTCTCCGGTATGCCTTTCATATACAGTCGGATAGTTTCACATAGAATCGCTTTGTTTAAAGAATCAGATGGGAATGTCTTGGTTGTTTGCTAAGATTGTGACAGCATTGTGGCGGCGCAGACTTGTGTCTCTGATGGCACGGGCTTTCAGCTTTTTTGTGGGTGGGAGGCATAGAATTATTTTGTAGCTAGAATAGCGACTCGGCACTCCGGGTCGGGCCGCTTCTTTTTAACGCACTTATATTGGTTCGGTGAGTGTCTGTTAATGTCGAATTGATCTGAAGGTTTGCACACGTTTTGGGTATCGATGGCGGTGCAGTCATTTGGAATGGTATCCGGATTTTCAAGCGTGTTTTTGGGTTTTTGAACTAAGTGGATTATTCTATGCGAAAGTGACGCGGACAGATGCAGGATGGACGAGCGGTTGTATGAACAGTTTTGTATATTCCAATCAAACCCAAGTTTATTATCGCCCGAGGACGGTCGCTGGTCAGGATGGCCGTGTCGGCTAGGCGTAAAGGACATGGGTTTTAAAAGAATATTAAAGTGTTTATAACCAATTTGTAGGTATACGAAATTAGTTCTTGATTTACTTATGCCCAATTAGTTAGTTAAATCTCATTTAGATTAGTATCTGATTAATGTCGAGATATTAACTAAGAATATGCCCTAAAGATATTGAAGATTACATAACTCTTATCATGGCCGTAATGTTAAGATTGTATTATGTCGCAACTCCCCCACTACCCCCACTCGCAAGTTGCTTTGCTTTAAATACGATAGGCGAACGTGGCTGAGGTTCAGTATTATTCGAGAATTCGTGCTGTATACATCACGGCGTATTAGTGTGTGTGTAGAAGTTGGTATTGTACGAGTCGTCGCGCTGCTGGTCCTTATAGGCGTCGGCGCGGCGTGTATCTGTGTGCGCGTGTGTGCGTGTATTGTGTAAAGTCGTCATGTACGTGTTTGCGCGTACATGTATTCCTCATTGTGTGAACGTAGTGATGATTCTTCGTTGCGAGGCTTGGGCACTGGCTATAAGGGGTTGATGTGGAGGCCAGTTATCCTTATAAGTGTGCAAGAGTATGATAGATTGAGGTGTGAATATCGGTAAGACAGTTCTTACGCTATGTGCTCGGATTCCTGTTCAGGCCTCTGGTCTATTCTCCGACATATATATCTTTTTGACATACCAGTACACACCATGACTGTTTCCACCACTCAAAACATCTCTTATACGCAGATGATAAAAAATATATGGACGCATTGAGTCACTCGCTGACTGTGTGTCTCTTCAATCTGATTTAGATCGCTTAACTACATATTACAATAATAATAAAATTAAAGTCAATACACAAAAATGTCAAGCAATTAGCTTTACTCGTAAAAAGGAAACTATTAAGTTCGATTACAGGTTATGTAACGTAACTATTCCTAGAACGCCGCTTGTAAGAGATTTGGGTATCTTTCTGGACGAAAAGTTTACCTTTATTATACATATTGAACATATAATCAGCAAAGCGTACAAGTCACTTGGATTCATAATACGAAACAGCAAACCGTTCAAAGACCTTCACTGCATTCAAATACTGTATTTTAGTTACGTAAGAAGCATATTAGAGTTTGCAAGCTTAATATGGAGACCATTCTTCAAGGTCTACATTGATAACATAGAAAAAATACGGCGAAAATTTATTAAACAGCTAAACTACAGGGCCAAAATATTCAACTTAGATTACGATGACTCTTGCCGACATTACAAAATAGGTGATTTAGAAAGTAGGCGTCAGCTTACAGATATGTTATTCTTATATGACGTGGTCAATAACAAATTTGACTGTACAGAACTTATTGATGAGATAAGCTTTTATACACCTGCAAGACGCGCCAGACACGCACCGTTATTGTTTGTGCCTACAGCCTTCCTTCCCCACAAAATTATACTAAATATATTATCATAGTTAATCATAGTCATACAGTCAGTCATAAACTAACAATATGGGGAACAACTAACGGGGAACTAACTATTCTCTATTTATCAATTCAATTTTTTTTCTTTTATTTTATGGCTGGGTTTAAGCAAATGACTACACTCCACCTGATGTTAAGTGAAGTGCAATCCAAATGTGAGGACGGCTAGTACGGTGTGAAAGCACTAGCCACCCCCACTTTGCCGGCCCGCAAGGTGCCTCTTTACGCCTCGCTTGAAAGACCCCATGTTGTAAGAAGAAGGGAACGTGCGCAGGAAGCGAATTCCATTTTCGGAAAGTTCTGCAAATAAAGGGATTTAAATAAATAAAAAAATTGGACGCTAAATTTCTTTGTCCGACAAGAAATGGTGGCCACGAAAATTGATGGCATCTTAACCCAGCGCGTGTGGTACGATTATGAAAGGGAGAAGCAGGGATTAACACATTGGACGCCAATTACACGGCGCGTTTTTTCTAAACATCAGTACAGCTCCGGCCCTTGCGACAACTGTACGAAACGCACGTGGCCATACGCGTAAAGAAACGATCTTTTAAAACCTAGTTAGTGTTGGATTCCGGTTCGAACTATTACTTTGGAAGATACGTCCGATTAAAAAATACACTTTTTACATTAAAATTACTGACAAGCCAGGTCCTTCTAAACGCTCTGGTAGTGTATTAATTTCGGGTTCCCTGCATTGGAAACTGGCTTATGCATAGAGTGCTTCTTTGAAGTACATTTATAATTTCATAAATTTTTTCTTAAAATTGTGTGTTTGTTTTTTATCTGCAATTAACCTTATGGTGATTATTTACTTTGTTTAATTAGTAATATCCTTTATTATAAATAAAATAATACGTAAAACCTAATTAAAACGTCACACAATGCAAAAGAAGCAATTACACGTTCGCCGTGTATTTGGCCGCCCGTAGCTCCGTAGGCCAAGTACACGGCGCCGTGAAATTCATTTATATTCGAAAATATTTTTTTCGTTTTAAATGTTATCACAAATTACATAATTCTAATTAATTACAAATATTCAATCACTCAAAATGTATGGCCACAGTACTACATTCATTACCGAAAACAGCATACAGGGATACACCTTACAATACAACTAGCATTGAATGTGTTAAAGAGAAAATTTCTTCAGAGCACTCGCCATGTAAAAATTTATAGAAGGCGCTAAGAGACGCAATATCTGTTTTCACTCTCACAAATGAAGTTATCTGTTTATGATATCCCTCAGCTGACTCTTACAGCACCTTACTTGTTGACCACATGGATAGATCAGTACTCCACTAGTTACAATGTATAAGACGAACCCTCGCACCACAATATAACTCTCATCACTCACTAACTATGTATAACATTCCGCTTAAAGATTGCATCGTTACTGAAGAAAACTGTGGCGACTTAATATTGTAGTTAAAATTTAATTAACTACCTAAATTTTGTACCAAAAGGTATCTAGGGCGCCTCTATTACTGAGACTGTGCTCTCTGCCTGTCGTCTGTCAGTCTGTCACCAGTGTACATGGTACCCTAAAATGACTATTATAAAAGCAACACGCCATACCATCCACTCAGTCTTGTTATAGAATTTGAACATAATGTGTCGTTCACATATTCTTCTTGTAATTGTTGTTTTAATCTTCCTTACTGGTGCTCAAGGTATGATTATCTTATTTTTAACACACTAATTAATCAAATTAACTTTAGCTGAATGAAAAATAAAACTGCACCATTTGCGGTATTGTCAGCTGGCTATCTTTGGTACACAGCTAGCATTACTGTTTTAGATTTAGTAATTGGTTGATGGTTGGACATTTTTTGCATCATTTTATTAGCTTCGTTTATATCTATGTATTAATCTATTCATCCATGTATGTAAAGGAATCCTTGAAACTTCGAAAGCGATTTTTATCCACTTGCAACAGTCGGCATGACCTGATATTTTCTAGACAAGTTAAGAATCAACGACGATGCAATAATATCAAAGACATGCGGGATATTTCAGCGAGTTAAACAAAATCGTTTAGTTTTAGTTAAATTTTCCTATTACATATTTGTAGGTGATTATTTGAAAAGACATGAAGACGCATTGCACTTGTCAGTACTGCATCCACAGAGCCATCCAACCACTGAGATAACGACGTCAAGTGAGTCATTATTTTACTTTACATTCACTTACTTTACTTTTACTTAGTATTTTTGTTAAGTATACTTACAATAGAACAGAACAATTTCATGGATATGAATACAAATTGTGTAATTATGTTTTATCGTTGAAACTACTTGCTTTATTAAATATATTGTCGAGTTAAGTCAAATAGATTTTGAAATTAAATGATATAAATAATTCCAATTACTTAAAAAAATAAACTTACTTACTAAATATGGTAATGTTAATTCAGGGGAACTAACGTCAATAAATTTTACATATCTGATATCTTTAAACAAGTTTCGCAAATTTTCATTCTAAATAACTTTATTATTTAGTAATCTCTTATTACAATACCTATTTTATTTTAATGGTGGGAAGATTTAACGTCATCAATTCTTTTATTGTATCTTACACTGCTGTATAAAAAACTTGGCAACGAAGATAATAAATATAATAAATATACTCATGGACATTTCACACAACGTCCTCTGGTCCCAAGCTAAGCTTATTATGCTTGTGTTATGGGTACCAGAATACGGATATAATACATAAACTACTTTTCATTTGTAAATACATACTTATAATACATAGTAAACACCCAGACGCAGTACAAACATTTGTATGACAATTAAAAACATCACACAAATGATTGTCCTGACCGGGAATCGAACCCGAGACCTCATGATCGGTAGTCCGTTATATGAACCACTACACCACGAGGCCCGTCAAGATAGAAGATAGAAGATGTTTGTGCAGGCAAAATGTTAAGTAGGTACCTACAGTATTCTCTAAGAAAAGTATTCCCTAAGAAAAGGGAATCGATTTTATAGAACTGTAAAAATACAGTTCTATGAAATCGATATCTATAATGACGATAAGGTTTCAGATAAAGCGAAGTAACTATAGCTTTTTGAGCACTGACCGGGTCCCACATGTTGAATACAGATTATTTTTGACAACAAATAGACACCCTGACTTTCATTTACAAGGGACGTTAGGTACTGATCAATGGTACAGATAAACAAAGTAAAAGTGATCACGCGCCAGCTATCATACAACGAATTCATACATAACGTGTGATGAAAGTAAGGAAATCTTACTAAACGCAAATAATATCAACAGATACAAAGGATATTTTTAAAGTATCCAGTTTAGACCTAAGAGATAATAATAAGCTCTGATAGGATTGTCAGGGGCGCGGGCGTTATTAGCCTGTTAATTCGCCGGACTACATTAGAAACACTTGTTTTTACTCGGACGTATATGCATATTTTGGACTCGTCCAATAGCTACGTGCTAATGGCGAAGTATTTTTTTACAGTTCTTGATTCATCTTCAGGTGACGTAGATATGTCGCAACAATCAAAGTATCTTTTTGATTTGATGAAGAACGGGATTCCAGGATATTTGCCATCTTTTAGTCCTTTACATGAGGATAGAATTGTAATAGAACATGTTCACATGACGTCTGTACTAACTAACGTCACCCTCAGTGGTATGAACCAGTGTCATGTTCAATATTTATCGTAAGTAGTCTTCAATAGTCTATTTAGTTATCCTACATCAGCATAGAAGGTTGCTTTTTACTAGAAATGGTCATGTTTCTGCATTATAAATTTGCGTAGATATAATTTTTGTTATAATTTCTTTGAGATAAGAGTCTTCAATAGTCTGCCATAGTCAGTGATGGTCTGAAATAGTCTGTCATAGTTTGTAATAGTCTGCAAAGATCTAATGTTACGATATGCGTCACTCTGAAAAAAAAATTTTACTATTGAATTTTTGCATGGCTATTTCACCGACGCGTAGACAGGTGATTCCAAAGGGACACATAAGTAATTCGTCAAAAGAAAACATTCAGAAATCGATTTCTCAATTTTTATTACGATTTAAATTAACATCTCAAATTTCATATAGACCTTTTTTATTTTAGACTTAAACCAAAAGTTTACACATACTACTTTATTGTACGCTGTCCACAATTGGTTCTCACTGCTGATTACTCCCTAAATGGGACCCTGGACTCTCAACCTATAGACCACGAGGGTAGTATTCATTCGACACTCGGTGAGTTGTTTGCATATTGAAGATTGAATTTAATGTGAAGTAAAACTAAAGTTACATCGAGCTATGCTGTGCTGTGTTACCTATAGTAACTTTTAGAAGTATCTGCTATTGGCGAATGTTATAACGTAGTTATAGATATGTACACAGTAATAACAAGAACCTGCGTTCATACATTTGTTGTAGATAATTACAAAGTTACAATAACCGGCCAAGATATCAAGTATAATGATAGAACTGACAAAAAAACACGAGTCTATGTTAAAACATTTGTCATTGAGGAAGAAACTGTTAAGAAAGCGTTGATCCACACGAAGAGTGTGCGAGACGAACATAAGGATAGAGGTTTGTTATGTTTCTTAAATTAATTATTTACTAACATATTGGCTCCTGCAACACAGTTTTTACTAGCGTAGGGGCCAGGGATATCTTTAATTGATGTAACATTTTGGTGGAAAATAAACGATTTTTTTGAATATTATTGACTAGCGGCCCGCTCCGGCTTCGCACCGGTGCCGGTGATACTCATTTTATAGCCCATGTTACTGAAGCATAATGTAGCGTTCCAATGGTGAAAGAATTATAAAAATCCGTCCAGTAGTTTTTGAGTTTATTCGTAACAAAGACAAACATAAAAGTAAACAACGTTGCCTTTTATAAAACAAACACTGATTGTCTTATCTTAAATGACAAGCCAGGTGTCGTATCGTCGTGAGCGTAATCGAATTTCAACTAGATCATGAGTTCCATCTTCAAACAGAAAAAATATATATTTGGTTAATACAGATATTTACGACGAGCCTCGTGGTGGAGTGGTTCATGTAACGGACTGCCGATCAAGAGGTCGCGGGTTCGATTCCCGCTCGGGACAATCATTTGTGTGATTTTTCTAATTGTCATACAAATGTTTGTACCGCGTCTGGGTGTTTCTATGTATTATAATCATGTATTTACAAAAAAAAAGTAGTATTTATTATGTATTATATCCGTATTCTGGTACCCATAACACAAGCATATAAGCTTAGCTTGGAACCAGAGGACGTTGTGTGAAATGTCCACGAATATTTATAATTTTTTTTTTTTTCGTTCCAGTTTTTCTTTTCTTCTCCTTGCAATTGATGAAATAAAAATCAAATAGAACTCAATATTTGTCTGTATAGACTTATTCATTGTACATACTTTGTACGCAGTAGTATAAAATGGGAGCATATTATGTTAGAGCTGTCATATAAAAGAGTTCCACAGATTTAATAGCGTAAAGGAATACTAGGTAGAAGGCTCAGCCCAAAGAGGGTTGGAAAAGGCTGTAACCGGCAGTGGACTAAATAACATGAAACATAATTAAAATGATATGAAAAAAAGAATCAATAAAAAACATTTCTAAATTCAGTTTCTGAACATCACGTTGCGTTATTTTTTAGGGTTCCGTACCCAAAGGGTAAAAACGGGACCCTATTACTGAGACTTCGCTGTCCGTCCGTCCGTCCGTCTGTCACCAGGCTGTATCTCAAGAACGGTGATAGCTAGAGAGTTGAAATTTTCACAGATGATGTATTTCTATTGCCGCTATAACAACAAATACTAAAAATAAAATAAAATAAATATTTAAGGGGGGCTCCCATACAACAAACGTGATTAATTAAGTATTGTGTGTGTTGTTTGCTCATTTATTAATAACGTGCCTTATGTTACATAGATAATGGTACGGAACCCTTCGTGCGCGATTCCGACTCGCACTTGACATATTTTTTATAGTTTGTTTATTGTTATATTCATAAAATACAAATAAAACATGTTTTAAATGTTACAGCCGACTTACTCCAGGCATATCTTAAGAACATGTGGCTCCATGGTGATAAGAAACAAGACCCCGTTATGACCAAATTCTGGGCAAAGTATATTGATTACTTGGACAAAGTGCTGCAGGCGGTGGCGTTCGACAACTTTTTGCAATATAGACTGACTAGTACTAATCTGAAAAGTTCATTAGGCATGATTTTTAATGTAACCAACATACCTACACTGAATAATATAACAAGCTCTATTAAATAATATAACGTCTAACCGTTGACTATATACTATGTTAGGTGCCCAGACGTTGTATGTATCATTCACACTGATATATTACACCGTTTCCGGGTGATTTCTATCTATTTTATGTATAAATTTTATACAAATATTTGTATTGCTCATATTATTAAGTATTTTTATAATAATGCTACTTGTATTAAATAAGATAACTACGTAACAATTTCTACTTTATACTAATAAATATATTGGTTTTGTATGTTATAATATTTCAGAGTGGGTAGCAATTTTATTTAGCTTTAAATCCTTTTACCTTTTCGATATTATCTCAAACTATTTATGCCAATCAAACCAAAATATATTAGCCAAGTTCAAGAAGAAAAAAAGTCCTGAAATTTATTTATACCAAGATAAAATATAATAAATATTGTTGGTCAATATAACTTAGGATATTGTTATTATATAGTAGCCTAAGGTCTCACTTCGCTAATTCTCATATGACATTTTAGTATAAAAAGTGAGAACCTTTTCTTTTCTTTACACGGTACCCTAAATGTAACTAATATAAGTTAATATTAAAAAGCTGAAGAGTTTATTTGTTTGTTTGTGGGCCGATTTGAAAAATGCTTTCAGTATTAGTTAGTATATGTGGACACATGGCTAGGCTACAGGCTATATAACATTACGCTGCGACCAATAGGAGCGAAGCATCAGTGAATAATGTTGCAAAATCGGGTGAAATTGTCTAAATGTGACGCGTACGAAGTCGCGTGTATCTAGTATGTTACAAGTAAAACGCACAACACCTACAGCCGTATTCACAAACGTTACTGTGAGGTCTCATAGTAGGCATGGACGCACAGGGGTAGCAAAATCATTTCACAAACAATACTTAAGGGCCTACATCAATATTATCGTATATCATCGCCGACATGTACATATTAACACAGCCAGTAGGCACAGAAAATGAAGAATTAGGGTACTTTTCCTATTTACTCAAAATCTACTAAATATATTTTAATTCTGATTTACGTGTTTCTATATATGATAGTTACTTATGTTTTTAAAGTTATTTCATTAGTTAATACGCGATAATAGACCGACAAATGAAAAAAATAAAAAATTTGAGAGGTTGTTTCGCCAAGATTTTCTATCGAGAAAACTTTTTTCAATCGCGTTTCTGAGTTTATGCGTTCCTAGATAATATATTGAAAAAACATATACTTCAAAATTAGAGCTCTAGCCATTCAATCTAAAGAAAAAATTTAAACTTCGTACGTAGAAAAATGCACGAAGCTATTTTGGTATCGTCTTAAGTGGTGAAACGCACTATGCGTTTGTTAAACTGAACGCATAGCTAAGTTTTGTCTATGAATACAAAGGCTCGATGAACGGAACACTGAGAAGTGTTACCCTTTGCACAGTGCATCAACACTTAAGTACTTACTTAAGGGCCTACATCAATATTATCGTCGACATGTACCTATTAACACAGCTAGTAGGGATAGAAAATGAAGAATTAGGGTTATTTTTTTGTTTACTCAAAATCTACTAAATATATTTTAATTCCGGTTTACGTGTTTCTATATATAATAGTTACTTATGTTTTGAAAGTTATTACATTAGTTAATACGCGATAATAGACCGACAAATGAAAAAAACAAAAAATGAGAGAGGTTGTTTTGCTAAGATTTTCTATCGAGAAAACTTTTTTCAATCGCGTTTCTGAGTTTATGCGATCCTAGATTATATATTGAAAAAACATATACTTAAAAATTAGAGCTCTAGCCATTCAATCTAAAGAAAAAATGAAAACTTCGTACGTAGAAAAATGCACGAAGCTATTTTGGTATCCTCTTAAGTAAATATTGTTTGTGAATACGGGGTCAAACTAATCAACGTTGTTAAACAATTGATGCATAATGAGTCGTTTACAAACTGTACTTGTAATTGTAGCTTTAGTTTTATTTATTGCTGCTCAAGATAAATCATTCATTATTTATTTATTTATTAATTTACGTTTTTATGATTAATAATAAAATTAGCCACGACCACAAATCGAACCCACTTATGCACGGAAGGCAATAATATCGACGTCGGGAGTCCCGTTCGGGTCCGTTTCTGACCCGGGAGTCCCACACAATGTGCGTAAATGCATTCCGCAGGTAAAAAAAAAAGGATTCTAGGTTTAAATACAATATTATTTGCACAGTAACAAGAAAATTTTATAAAAGAATTTTCGGATTTAAGGTTTAAATTAGATAAATTAAAAGAAAATTGTTAAATTAATTTGAAATTATAGAAAATTAGAATTAATTTTAATTATTTAGTTTTATTATTTGTCTAATATAATACTACCAACCAACAGATCGGAACGCGTCCCACTTGAAAATACAAAACAAAAATTGGTCAAGTGCGAGTCGGACTCGCGCACGAAGGGTTCCGTACCATTATCTATGCAACATAAGGCACGTTATTAATAAATGAGCAAACAACACACACAATACTTAATTAATCATGTTTGTTGTATGAGAGCAAGAAACGGTAAAAAAAATCATGTTTGTTGTATGGGAGCCCCCCTTAAATATTTATTTTATTTTATTTTTAGTATTTGTTGTTATAGCGGCAATAGAAATACATCATCTGTGAAAATTTCAACTCTCTAGCTATCACCGTTCTTGAGATACAGCCTGGTGACAGACGGACGGACGGACGGACAGCGAAGTCTCAGTAATAGGGTCCCGTTTTTACCCCTTGGGTACGGAACCCTAAAAACCAACCCAATAACAAATACATACACGCGTCTAAATCCGTACAAAAGTAGTTTTATTTGAACGACTGAGTCGCGCAAGTTTTAGAGAATATTATGTTAACTATTATCATAGCTCATTTACATTGTAGCTTGTCATATTAACCAGGTTAAAAATATTTGGCACGGCAGCAATGAATCTATATAACTAAACGTTGGGTTTGAGATATTGAAGCATGCCTGGCGTAAAATAGAAATTTAACACATCATGGTCTTGAATACAAATTGTGTGATTATAGTGAAATGACGTCATACTAAATAAATAAAAGTCATGTTAAATTAAAAATAGAAATTGAAAAATGCATCTGTTTTAAACTTGAAAGTAATGTTAGTGTAGTCGTTAATGTTAATACCAAACAAACGTCATCAAACTAATAAAATATGTATCACCAATTATTCATAGTTTCCATGTCATGTCTGTCACTGATGTTAGTTATTGTAAGCCTTTGTAAATAGGGAACCGATGAAGGAATGTCCTGCATTACCTGCGAACATCATGTAGGGAGAAAACCTTACATCTGTAATATACCCCTAACAAAAGAGCCCTTATTTTTTATTTATTTATTATCACAATACAGCTATTAAAACTGGGAACCTAGCTATTGTTAACAAGTAATCTCGCAGAGTACACACGTCAACTGTGTAATCCTACATACAGCTAGACGCAGCCATGTTGCCTATATCATAGGAAAGCTCTTCGTAGCTTGCCTTACAAAGTGTATTTAATTTCATTTTACAGTTTTTAAATAAAACGTGTTCTATCTTTTTCTTAAATAAATATCTCATCAATCAATCATCTTGCCAGAGAATGCCACAAATAAATGTCCTGTACAGAAATCGAACTCATGAATTTGTGTATGGCAATCCGTTGCCCTAACCAACCATTGCACCACGGGGCCCGTCATATAGTGAAAAGCTAAATAAATCAAATCAAATCAAATTTATTTATTTGTGTACATAGGTATAAATATGGTATTAAATAACAATGTAATTTCTGCTATGTCCTGCCAAAATATGGCGTACAAATATAAGCATAAATAAATGATAATAATCTTTTTATTCAATCAATCATTTGTGTGATGTTTTTAATTGTCATACAAATGTTTGTACTGCGTCTGGGTGTTTCTATGTATTATAAGTATGTATTTACAAAAGAAAAGTAGTATATGTATTCTATGCGTATTCTGGTACCCATAACACAAGCATATAAGCTTAGCTTGGCACCAGAGGACGTTGTGTGAAATGTCCATGAATATTTATTTATTTATTATTATTTACTATTATTAACTTGCTCGAGACTTCGTATGTCCAAACTTATTTCGTAATATAGCCTATAAGGAGGATGTAGCTTCCTAGTTGGTACCAAAAGTTTTTAGATCAGCGCATAGAACTCATCTTACGAATTTAGAACGGATTCAAAATACTAGTTTGTTTTATACCCCAAGGGTGACAAGAAAAGCACACGGCCTATGGACGCTTTTTGTAACGCTAAAGATATCACTCGTTCGATGTGATCGTTGCCGACTTTGTAAGGCTGGAAATGGCTATGAATGTGCACACAGCTACGCTACTATTTATTACGATATTATAGCTACGCCGATCGACTGTCAGCGTTGACCATCTGTCGAGAACTGCTCCCAGCCTAAGAAATTGTTGTGTCCTAAAAAGCTTTTTATGTTTCTATAAATACTCAAATTTATTGAAAATATAGGACCTACCACTACCTTATATACTGAAGACTACAATTTTAGAAATGGAGTCTAGTAAGAGTGCACACGTCTTTTGGGCGCAGATATGGTTCAGACCTTAGACAGACCATGCTTCAACTAGAAACTTGCCAAATTAATAAAACTGTAACCGAGTCAGTCTTACGGTCTAACATTTAAAATTTTAAGCGTCTAAAACTATACATAGTGGTTTTACATGAATAAAACGCCCAGGTGTTACAGAAAACTAGTAGGTACACATATATTCTTCTAGCAAAAAGAAATACTTTTTAAATATTTACAACCAAAAACTATCACAAAACTGAGGAGATAATGCGTAGTAATACGTAATTAAACCAGCTAAGTATGGGTTGAACTCGCTCTCGAAGGGACTAGTGTTTTGTTCATCATCGTCGCTCTCCGAAAATTCAAACACCTCCAATTCATCACCCATCGTTAATATGTAGATTATAGTTACTTTTAATTCTGAATAAACCAAAACAATTTATTATACGTAACAATGTAGCAGCTTGCTTTACTTGTCACTTCTAGATAGTTAAAACGATCAACTACGTGTCAAATTTGCGCTCGTAATACGCTTAACGCCAGCCAGTGAAACAAAAGTCGGGCCGATATCAGTCTGAAGTCACGTGACCACTGATTCGCTGTCAATAATATACTCATAATACGAATTTGCCAGGCAGTTCCATTCACGGCGTAAACGGCCTGGGAATAAGAGCTCATAATACGGCCGCAGAATACGGATAGAATACATATACTGCTTTTCTTTTGTAAATACATACTTATAATACATAGAAACACCCAGACGCAGAACAAACATTTGTATGACAATTATAAACATCACAAAAATGATTGTCCCGAGCGGGAATCGAACCCGAGACCTCGTGAACAGCAGTCCGTTACATGAACCACTAGACCACGAAGCCCGTCAATCATAATATTAGTACAGATATAAAAGTGAAAGTGAGTTTGTTTGTTTGTGACCAGTGGCGGATTTACCCTGAGGCCCGGTAGGCCCGGTAGGCCCGGGCCTAGGGCGGCCAGATTTAGGGGCGGTGATTTACAAAACAGCTTAAAATTTCCTTGCGAAATAAAATTAAATTTTTCTCCTAAAAATTCTAAATATTTTTAGACAAAAGTTGGCAATGACGTAATTTCATTCGGCAGAGGGCTTGGGGCCTAAGGCGGCTTAGACTGCAAATCCACCACTGTTTGTGACGTTTCCATGCAAAATCTACCGAATGGAATTGCACGAAAATTGGTATAGAGATAATATATAGTCCTGGAAGAAACATAGGCTATATATTATTTCGCTAAAAACTCTGTACGAAATAATAAACTCAAATATTTGTGAAATACGGTAGAAAAATAACTGTACCATCATCTTGATTATTTTACAGTTATCATAGCAACTCATAGAATCCGTCGACTCAGGTATTTTTTTTAATTAGGCCAAGAAGGTTTTAATCCCAGACTGACACATACTATTTACGCGGTTGCTCGGAATATGAACTCCTTGTGTGGTACTTAGTCCCAATATTTTGTTTTTATTGAAATGCTTTCCTATTTAAAGAGGATTTATTTGCAATATTGAATTAATAATTTCTTACAATTTTAATAACAATATTAAACTTAGTATTTATTTTGTTTTGTATTTTGATATCAATCGATTTGTCATTGTGGTATCGTATTTAACTTTGATTTTAGTACCTAGATATATACATAGTATTTTGTAGCGATTGTTGATTGATGTAAATTTTTCTATGGATTTCAGTATCGATTTTAGTCTTTATTAATTTAAGTTCTCATTTCAGTCTTTATTTTAGGTTTGATTTTATAATCGATTCTGCCACTAATGCGTGCGAAGCCGCGGGCAGAAGCTAGTCTATTTTATTTGTAGAATTTATATAAAACTAATATACTGAATTGTGTAATACATTAGCCGTAATGATTATAAATGTTTTTGCTATGAGCGAGGCACTTGCTCACAGTATAGGCATTACACTTTATTCAGAAGGACGTTGCTTGAATTATCTGCGAATATTTTAAAACCCTTACAATATAGATTTTATTACTGTTAGGATATTTCAGTTGGCTAGTTAGATATTAATTAATGTCATTAGTTTTAAGTATTAAAACATTTCAATGTGGACAGCATTTTTTTTTATTCTTTATGAGCTTTAGTTCTGAATTCTTTTCACCTAAACATTATTAAGAATAACATTAATGCTATGAGAATATAAAGATTTATGTATCATAATATGATAAATGTGTTACTGTACTTTCCATAAAATATTATCTTCTTAAATAGAATAATTAAAGTAATTTATTCAGTTAGAGAGTTAAAATTCGTTAAAACATTTTAGCAACACACAATATATAACTGAAAAGTATTAAGGCCAATAGTAATTTCAGTGCTTGTGACTCGTATAACTGGTTTAAAGATATTAACTTGGAAACTTACTTCACACTTAGCTATCTATTTGCAATGAGACCAGCACATCCTGTTAGATAGTGATCAAATATATTGCAAGTGTAATTAAAGATGAATACTATTTGTAATGTCAAATATTTCATGATTTGAAACAATTTCTCATTAATATGCTATCACATTACAAAAACTAAGGTATTTCGTAATTTGTTAAGCCCCGTTTATCTGCTGGAACCAAAATTTGTCAAATAACCTAAATCCCGATACTATAAAAGGGTTTGAAGGGATCAACTTTGATAAAGGTGAGTCCCTTTAAGTCCCTAGATCTACAGTTTAGAATCATTTACGTCACCCAGCTCCTAACAGGTCATGGCTGTTTTGCCAAGTACCTGTGGGTGGTTGGCATCGAGTCGGATCCCGCGTACCGAAATTGTGGTAGTGGGGCCGTGGACACGGCAGAATACACACTCGCCGAGTGCACGGCCTGGGACGCCCAGCGCGCCGAACTCGTTGGCGTCCTGAGCGAGGATGGCCGAGAGCGAACGGTGTTGGGCCGCCGTCGCCATCTTTGCTCTTTACCTTTGGGAGGTGATGGCAGCAAAGAGGCCTTGCGGGAGCGTGAACGCGCTGGCGACACGTTGCCACCCCGCAGGGCCCCGGTCGGGGGTCGTCGACGGGCAAGAGCCGGCGGCCCCTCTCGAAGAGGTGGTCGCGCGCGGCTGGTCGGTATTCAGAGACCCGCCGCGGCAAATGTGGCACTCGGCCATGCGACGGGGGGACCTGCTGTTCCCCCTGCCGAGTCGGGCCCCGGTTAGCGGGGCCACCCCTCGCCGGGTCATGGTAAAGCTCAAGGCACCATCATGGCCCGGTAGGGTAGAGAGGAGAGGAAAAAAAAAACACCATACCGTACCATATATGAAAACAGGACGCTGAAGGTCACGTGACCAATGTTTGTATTTTACTTTTCATTGACGTTGTCTAATCAATTTTGGTTAGGCTGTTTATTTAGGATTCTATTTATATTATCAAAAGGGAGAATCCAAAGTTATATAGAAACTTTTCAAAACTTTTCTAGGATTAGATCCACCAACAATGTTTGAAAATGAGAACACATGAAACCGCTGTTAGGTAAACAATTTTATTTTGTAAATTATTATTCAACTTATTTTCTTCTTTTTTTCTTAGGTGGGTAGTCCTAGTGTAAACAGCAAAATTTGCATTCTGCACTTTTTTGAAGATTTAAAAATAATTCTAATTATTTTTCATGTCTTGTTAGTGTTAAAATTAAATTTATTTATTTATTTATTTCAATTATTGGCTACTTATTGCTAACAGCAAACCTTGCGCAATAAGTATATAGCTAGATACATCTCATAAGATTCCTTAATAATAATAACTAAGTAGGTACAATAACGATACATTCTTGTCAGTCCACAATCTTAAAATAAAGTAATTTCACCTGTATTAACATTAGAAATATGTATGTAAAATCCACCATAGTTCAAATAAAACAACAATAATAAAATCTCAAAATAAAAGTTATTGAATGTAAATATGTGTCAAAATTGATTTTATGATATATGATATTATGAATACAAATTCGTGAATGTAAATGCATTTTAAAATTCGTAATTTAAGTTAAGATTTAATAATAATGTAGACTAAAATTCATATAAAGCGATTGTACAATAATAAAATGTAAATTAAAATTCATATAAAGCGATTGTACAATAATAAAATGTAAATTAAAATTTATATAAAGCAATTGTGCAATAATCAATAGCCATTCATTATACATAATTATATAGTGTGTCAATAAATGGGTATGTCATTAAGTAATACTGATGTCTCAGCGTATCGCTGCGCTGTTCTTACGAATCGGTTCTCTGTACAAGAAAACAAATCAAAAGTTAGGTCATAGGACATCATTTCGTTAATGTAGTGCGCGAGGCAGTGGTGCATTCCAGCCTAGGTTTGTTCTTGTATCAGAAGTCGACAGTAGCGGCCGCTGTCGTTCGCGTAATCTAGTCATTGAAGGGTGGGCTTTCTCGTAACACAAAACCTAAGCTTTTTCGAGCTTTGTTGCACATTTTAGTGATATGGTCTTCAAATGATAGGCGACTATCAAAATAGGTGCCCAGATCTCTCACATTATTAACTCGCTGTAGCTCATTGTTATTTATGTGATATGTATGTGTGAGCGGGTTAGTTGCGCGGCTATAAGTCATAATCGAGCATTTATTGGCGTTAAATGCTAGACAATTTTTTTATTGAGGTTACTATCAACGTTACTAAGGTGTTATTGGGGGTCTTTTACAGTCCATCGAGTCACACTGATTACTTTAACTCTCTTGAATCTAAACTTGAACATTTCTCTTCTTTACACGAGCACATAATAATCCTTGAAGACTTTAACAATTGCCTGTTGAAGATTGTTACACACGTAGTCAAAGACCGTGTTCTCATTGACCGACACCTTTCCTGGAAAAATCATATAGCAGAGGTAAGCAGAAGAGTATTCTGCTCTTTTCGGTCTCTCAGGCGTCTCCAATATTTCTTGCCATATCAAACCAAGGTAACTTTTGCCCAAACGCTCTTACTTCCCCTTCTTGATTACGCGGATGTTTGTTTCATAGGAATAAAGAAAGAATAAATAATATAACGAATAAAATAACGAACTTCTATTTATAAAAAAAAACCTAATGTACGCCGCATCTTTGACGTGGTTGTATGTAACTTCAAAATAACAGATTAAACTGCACGCAAGTCGAAGTATTGGCGGTGTTTCGTGAGACGGGCGGGCGCTTCTAGAAACCGAGGTAAACTATTCATTAAGTCCGTGATTACAAACGGTGCAAATTGATTGATTACCGTGTATGAATAAAGGATAAATTGTGCGTTTATAACAATTATCATAATGAATTAAACGCTATAAAGTCCCGTTGCTATCAATTACAAATTATGTTAATGGATTTGGAATCAGTCAATAGTTACATGCTTCAGCAATCGGCTTTCAAAAGACGCTCCGAGTACGCAGGTAACTTCAAACTAATAACGTCAAAGTAATTAATTGTAGTATGTAATAGGACTAGTATATAGACGACTTTGTGCTCTCTCTCGGAGCGTTCTCGGAGTAAATCTCATTAGGCGCATGTTTCATGCGATAATTGCGCTTCAGTGTTTAATAATACATACATTAGCGAGCTACATTACAACATTAATATGCAATACAATTATAAACTTGGTTTGTTTGTTATCAATAGATATTACAGTAGCATTACTTACAAGCGACATATTAATAACAAGCAATTTATCTGTTTGTTTATCCTGTAATTGTTTCTTTATTAGAACAAAGATTTTTATTAAAAAGCACATATTTTGTTGAAATGAATTATTAAATAAATGGTCATAAGCCATAGGTAGGACATAAGTTCATAAAGAATGTATTTCTTTAACTATGTTATGCTGACTAGCGGGTGTCAACAGAGGGTTAGTTAAATTGTAAAACTTTCATCTCACAAGAAATATAAGTTAGTTATAGTTGTTAGTATATAATAAGTTGAATATTAAAACATTTGTAGAGGAAGTGAGGTGGTGACTTTATTATGCTTAAATCGTCATGACACGGACATATAAATTATT
The DNA here is from genome assembly GCA_916999025.1 of Orgyia antiqua. Classification (NCBI taxonomy): domain Eukaryota; kingdom Metazoa; phylum Arthropoda; class Insecta; order Lepidoptera; family Erebidae; genus Orgyia; species Orgyia antiqua. Next base: position 423,404 of record OU779861.1, read on the forward strand.
GGAAACAGTTATTCGTTACACGAATAAACTTTTAATTCTAATAAACGTGGAATTAATTTACGTTAATAATTGGTGCGTGTATGTACCTGTTGTAAATTTGTGGATAATACCGGGATAATCCGGGAACCCGGACTTTATATATCTAACGAAATACGTTAGATATATAAAGTCCGGGTTCATTTGCAGCAGCCTTTAAATACACAAACGATCGTTACTAAACTCTGAATACATTTAAAACGGTTTCCGGAAGATAGACAATAAAGACCGATAATTTTGGATTTTATAAAACAAAATCTCTCGTCTGTGTGTGTGCTTGTCGTGATAAAGTAAAAAACCAGTCAAGTGCGTGTTAGACTCGTATACCAATGGTTATTATCATTTTATATATTCACAATAACAGGGTATGGGCACTAGGCAGGGTAATGATAATTTTGATATTGTTGTAGCATCAACTGATATGCTTAATCTGTGAAATTTGTAACACTAGTTATTATCGTTCCAGAGATACAGCCTGATGACAGACGGAAGGACGAACAGACAGCGATGTTTCAGTAATAGGATCCAGTTTTACATTTTAACATGGAACCCTAAACACTACTAAAGTTATACAAAAACATAAAATTATTTGTGAGGAAGATTTGTTAAGGTTTTGTGTATTTATTTGTTAAGTTATAATATAAAAAAAACATATGATGAAAATAATATTTATATGCTTCTGAAAGAAAGAAAGAAAGAAAGAAAGAAAGAAAGAAAGAAAGAAAAATAGTTTTATTTACAACTTGCAAGGAAAAGACAGGAAATACATAAAAACTAAAGATAACAATTCCAATGCAAGCTGCAAATACGGATCAACTCAGCGTTGTGCTAGTTAATAATAATAATAAATAATAATAAATATTCATGGACATTATGTTAAAACTAGCGCTGGTCTTCCGTTGACCCGTCTCAATAGTCCATATATGTAGTTACTGTAACCAAGTTGACTAAGTGAATCGGTGAAATCTTTGGTTTCGATATTTATTTTACGTCTACTTACGTTTATTGTACTTCACATATAGCATAATGCGATAAATTGAATAAAGTTAATCTCAATAATAAGCTCCAAGATGAAGGGTCGGCTCAGCCTTCATCCAACTTGACGTGGCTAATCCTGTGTCATTTCTTGCCTCGTCTCACATGTCAGATAAAACGATCATACTTTTGTAGCGTTTATTATAAATAAACATAATGTGATATGTAAAAAACACAGAATAAAGTCAGTCAAACAGAAGCTGTTTACGTGTCTTAACTGACACTATGAAAGACGCTACTACGAGTGGTCAATGTGAACCTAAGTGAATGTTTTCACGCAAAAACTACGTATTAATTTTTTATCCAAACAATATAAATACAGGTGAACAAATGAGACTATTTATTGTGTTATACAATATTAGTTGTACCACATAACGGATCATCACGCTGAAACTACGGAGCTGGACAGTCACTATAAATACTAGCAGAATACATAACGTTATGTCAAGAAAAATGTCACAGAAATAAAACACCGTACAACCTAGGAAAATATTTATATTTGTACAGATGCTAGGCTACAATATCTCAACAAATTCTAATAATAAGTACATACATTCTAATTTAAGACTAAATGTGAAGAAGAAAACATAAGAGAAAAGAATATAACAACCACGTGGATAACATACTGGTACTGCTAGAGTTACCAGGTGATTCAGTGGTTGTTGTTGTAGTACTCGGAGGTTCGTACACATAGTCCATACTACAGAAGTCCAAGTTAGATGTGGTGAATATCTGGAACTTGTCCTGGAATTGCTGCCAGGTGCAGCCCTCCAGAGGACACAGCTCTGTTAGCTTCTCATTAACGAACAGTTGTACTCTATAAGTCTGGCTGCCGGCTTCATTACATCTGCAAAATTAATAATTCTGGCTTGATGTTGACTCTTAAAAATTTGAAGGCATATCAAAGTCATTGTTAATTATTATTACTCGTTGAATTACTTTTTTAAAATGGTATTTTCTGCATATAATCAAATTAAGAGCCCTTGATTAGCAAGGACCGAAACTGAAGCAATAATTAAAAACAAATGACCCATTATGTTGACTGGGATCCTAAGGATTAACGAACATTTTATTTTTATTTTTTATTGACGACGGTTTCTTGTTTCTGTTTTTAAACAAAATATAGCAAATAAATACATTAATTGCAAATAAATAGGCATGATGCCGTTTTTGAGTTATGAACTAAACTAATTGGTAAACACAAGAACATTGCAAAATTGTATAAAAGCCTAAAAATAAATACAATAGTTAGACAATATTCTATATATCTAGTTTAATTAGGGTCCACTTAACGATATCTATATTGAAATTCATGGTAATTGCTTCAGATAACACTAATCATTATTACCAATAAACATTATTTCAGATATTTATTATTAATACGCGGCCCATCAAAGTTACACTTTACACTTAATACAAGATATCGATTATTGAAATCGAGTCATAAAATAATGAATGTTGGTGTGGCACGCGCGTGTACAGATCACGGAAACATGCGTGCACTTACAGATATTGTGTAGATTTATGATATTAATATAATGTTAACATGATTGTATTTTTACTGCCTACTCTGATAAATGTTCACGGACATTTCACACGTCATCTGGTCCTGAACTAAACGATATCTACTATTACGCACGGCCCTTATCCACAATAGTCATAATTAGATATGAGAACACACCCACTTTATTTAGACGTGATAATTTTTTTTTGTCTTAAGCAGATGTAATTTGCTTAGAGTATTTGCTAACTCGCTCTTTCTGCGCTATGTGGGGAACTCTACTCTAGTCATAAACGTGCAGTATTGGGCACAGACCTCAATCAATTTCACAATGTAACGTTTTATTTAATATTTTGTTAAAAGGTTCAATTTCGAATTTTCCATTTCAAACAGAAGATGTTATCTCTCTGTTTGAGTATCACGTGTAACCTACATATTACCGCACAGTGTATATAAATTACTGTAGATATTGTGTATAAATATTCAGTTAACGATATCTGTTATACATATAATAAAGATATAACGATATATTTAGTTACCTATTTAAGACGGCGATTATATTGACGGACATAGCTCCAATATAGCTGGTCCTCCACTCTCTGTTCTCGTCTCTGACGTCACTCTCCAGAGGCTGGTCTCCACCATAGAGCCCCATGGCGCAGTACACCATCTCCATCATAGTGTCGTGAGTGAAGTATGAGACCAGTTTCTTGCCGACACCGTTCACTGCGGCTTCCAAACTCTCATACATATCTTTTAGAGCAGTTTTACCAAGATTCACATTGATCTGAAAAAAATACTTTTAAAATTTCTTTTGTTTCTTAGGACTAAAAATAATGAAGGTAATTTCGATGTTTAAATTCGCAACTCGCACCAAAACGCATAATTGAATATAAACAAAGGTTGTCAACTCTTACCCACGCGCCATATCCATTCCTGTAATAATGTCTGACATCATCGTAATACTCCATGACCAGCAGGTCCTCATCTGTGAAGACTGCACACCACGGGGAGCGAAGGTCAGAGGTCCAGGAGCGGTAGAAACGGCACAGCTCGTAGATAGAGAATATGTTGTCAGTAGACAACTGGGTGCTTATAGCAAGGCGCTGTTGAACTGCACTCTGAACCTATATATCAGAATACACATAATTCAATACTGAAATTGCAAACTTCATCAGAAAACTCAACTAAAGAACCAACTTATTATTTGGGTTTAAGTTGTTTTAGTTCCTTAGTTAAATCCGTGATGGGTATTAAAGCCTCTCATGCTATCTTGACAAGCTTGGCGTATTGTGAATCGATCAAGGTCCAGACACTGAGCACTGTTGCTGGACAATGGCTTACATATTCTTCCAAGTATTATTCGAATTCCTCTACCACTCCTACCTACTGCTATCTTCGTGAATCATATCCTTATTTATAAACTGAATCATTACTAAAGAAGTAACAATATGCTTACGGCTCGGTATGCAGGAGACTGGAAGTAGCTGTCTTGTTTTTCAGCAAGTGTGTCTCCTTCCCTGACGTCAAGCATGTACCGGTCACAGTTCTGATAAGGCTAAAACAATAAAGATGAGCTTTACCGATATCTTTGAGCTTAATTTTATTATTTATAGCACAAGATGAAGGATCAAGGTTCTGCACAATCATTATAATATGGTTTCAGAGTACATACGTAGTGCTTTTCTAGTACTAGAAGATATTCAATCATCCATTCGCTGTTTACATCTAATACAAGAAACGCGCTTTGCTATTCTCAGACAAATAATATATTTTTTAAGACAGGAGTCCAGAATAAGTAATAAAATATGTACTACGAAATGTAAGTGGCTGTAATAGATATGGTGACATAAATAATTCAATTACCACAATATTGGTCAAGATAAGCGATGCAACTCATAACACATTACAAAGTGTCGGTAGTATAGATAACGTACACTGAGAAGATATTGATAACAGTAGTATTATGTCTAGATTGGATACTGATTATGGTGTACAAGCCTTTTTATTCACGTACTAAAAAATGGAAAGATTTGTATGTCTATCAAATTTGTTCCTTATGGTAGCGTTCATCGTGTACTTACAGTACAGTCTGATTAAAAAAAAAGCACTACCATAATCGGGTGATTTTTGGTATTTGCAGGAATCAATACCTTCAGCAAATTTCTCAAGACTAAGTTTGCTTTTACACGCAATCTAAAAATTGCTCTTAAAAATAATTTGATATAGTTTAGGTTCAATACGCTGTTTATTTTGCGAGTAGTTCTATTAACAACGTGGATATACGGTCAAAAGATATTAAACATCCAGTTTTTCCTTTGCACTTTTGTATAGTACGAGCAATGAGTAGATATAAGACACATTTACTGCTATATATAAACAAACTATGATCTAGAAATTAACTTACCCTGATAACGTCATCTCTATCCCATGGCTCTTCTACCGCCACATCTAAACTAGTACCCTCTGTCAGTCCATGGATGAATGCAATACCGCTAGTTACAGTCCTTTGTTCATTAGTAGGCCTGCAGTAGAACTCATCAGCAGTAGCCTCAAGTAGTTGTGGATACTTCTCACGGAGTCTCTTACCGATCTCAAATATCTCTTCGTATCCAACACCAGTGAGGAATGATTGACTTATATCAAGAGTATCGTTCCAAGACCATTTCCTGAAGTTCTCAATGTCCTGTAAAAAATATGTATTATTGTTTGAAAGTGATTAAATATAAGTATGTATTAATATAATAAAAATGGTTTATCTCCATGCCAGCGACTAGGTAAATAAAATAAATAAATAAACAGTAAATAAGTAAAATTAGCGTCCCTCTTGACACTTTGTTTCTTCTGCCTAATTAACATAATAAATAACTACAGTATAGTATATTTACACGTCATCAACAACTAAATTACATTATTTGCCGAAAGAGCTGAACATTTACCTGAGCGCATAATAGACTGGTGCCAGCTTCGTAACTAGCAATGACCTGATCCTTCAGTGCAGCCATCTCCCTCATACCCACAGTGACGCTGGTGCCAGGGTTCCTGTTGCCATGTCTGTTGATTGTCCATATTGATTCCATTTGACAATCTGGCGACAGATTCAGTTTTTAATACTTTTAACATTTTGATTATTTGAGTAACTTTTGTTTAAATGTTGATTTATTAGCAATCAACTGTTACAATACAAGCACAATGAAGTTTAATTTATGTTCACTTACTGTCTGGTGTATCATGGTCTCTTATATCACCTCTGACCGTGTCATATGGTGTTTTGGAACCAAACAGACCGTACGGACACTCGGAGTTCCAGTAACAACCATTCACAGAATAGGAAGCTAGTGAGTACACTAACATCAATATTGACAATACATTTACTTGGAACATTTTAGTAATTCGTCCGTATACTTTCACGCTGTGATGTCGTTATTATTATGATTATTATGTCTCTACGACTTCCTATATAGTCACCGTTACGTTCGTGTTCGTTCTTATCATGTAAAGGTGTATTCACATTAGTGTTATTATTATCGATTATTGAACATAATTATAGCATGTTAGTATTGAATTTCTAGTGCGGCTTGACTTGTGAGTTGTGGCTCTACTTCTGGAGTTGACCAAACATGTAGGCGTTTGTTCTTATGGGCCATTAAATAACAAGCTACACGAAAATCCAAAATAAGAAAAGGTGATTTTTTGGTCTCCTCACACGAACACGTTGTTAGGCCACATTAGTAGTACATGAAAAAAAACATGAGACAAATTTACACACATCTAGTGGCAAAGTAAGTGAGTTTCAGAGTTAATTATTTATCATACATACGTTGTAGACTCAAGACATCCCGGTAAACTGTAGGTATACCGAAATACATAATAATACCGTTTTCCTAAACAATTAATCAAATAAGTTCTTACTGTGATATAATAATATCAAATTTGTTATTTTATTGATTTATATACTCAAAGTATAATCAGAAGCCAATACTACTTCGGAATTACATAAATACTATTTACATTCTATAAAACAATTCAGTTAATGGTTGATTCGCATAATAGATGAAAGTAAAATAGCTGAATATGTCGACCGTATTCCGTTCATAGAAAAATACAAACGGGGCAAGGAGAACCAACGAGACATAAATAAGGATCGTAAAAAATACTTTTATAGAAGATTTATTAGAACAATTATTTTCCTAAGTCTTGTCCAGTCAGTTATAAAGGTCGTATTTAGTTATGTGACTTTCAAAAACAATTAAATTAAATTGATTCATTGGGTTCCTATAGTTCTATTTTTGACCTAAGAAATTCTTTTTTAAGATTACTTTTTATTTAAGATATTTTTTCCTAAAATGTTATTATAACAGACTATATAACTAATCACATGTTTCAAATGAGTCCAAAATCTCCAAGTCGTCTCTTCACTCGGTAGGAGATCGTATAATTCGTGGTTGAGACACCTTTGTCTAACAATGAACACATTTTTGTTGTCTTTAAATGTACTTTAATACGCTGATATATAAAACGTTGAATGGTCAATAAACTACAATCTTGTTTATTTCTATATTCAGTCTCTTATTGAATTTAATAATAAATTGTTAGAAGGAGTACCTGACGTCTCGTTTACTTCATTCAGTATCCAATTTATATCTGTAATTGTTTCAAGAATATTATTATTTTTTTATAAATATTCATGGACTTTTTACACAAAGTCCTCTGGTCCCAAGCTAAGCTTTTATGCTTGTGTTATGGGTACCAGATATAATACATAAACTACTTTTCTTTTGTAAATACATACTTATAATACATAGTAAACACCCAGACGCAGTACAAACATTTGTATGACAATTAAAAACATCACATAAATGATTGTCCTGACCGAGAATCGAACCCGAGACCTCATGATCGGCAGTCCATTATATGAACCACTACACCACGAGGCCCGTCGTGTAATATGATCTTATAACTTGCGATACGATATAAACTTAATATTGGGTACGAATCTGACCCACTACACACGGGTAACTTTACTCTGATTTTAATGTGCTTACTGTGAGACAGCTCTTTGTGCTCAAATCCATTCTAAGAATACATCAAACTATACCTGTGTTGGCTCCCAAGAAACGTAGCAAACAAAATATTTGTCCAGTTGTTCGCTGTATAACTAGCTTCGCAAGAAATCAATTCAATAGCCTAGGTTCGAAATTTTATAATACCTTAAATATTCAACATAATATCTCAACATTAAATAGATACAGAATTTAAATAATAGCAAGAAACTGGAACAACTAAACTACGACACCACTGAAGCTATTCTAAAATTTTTAGAATTATTAGTACTCGTAGCTATAAAACAATCTTATTCATTCATTTACACTCACACATTCACACTACACATCACATATACCACAAATAGTCAATAAAATAAAATTTGTCTTTATTAATTCTATGCAACCGAAAAAGCTTAAATAACATACATTAGAATCTTAAAATCAAACTATAATTATTAAGTAGTTCCATTTAAACTTATAAAAAATACTAACTAATAAATGTATTCATATATATAAGTATACTTGTAAGTTAATTCTTTCTTAACAATCCTAACATCTAAAAATTTATCCTAAAAACCAAATCTAAAATGTTTGTTACTTACCAATATTGCCTTTGTAATGTTACACAATATTTTTACGATTGAGCACTGACTTCCAAAATACAGTCTTTTGCTTAGTTTGGAAATCAGATACTGTAAGTTTTTCAAAGAATCTGTGTACCTACCTCTAAGTTACAAAATATTTTTGTTTGTACTGCATAATTTGAGACTAATAAACATTTTTATAAATCATCTCAAAGCTGGCAACCTGGAGAGGAAAAGGGGTGGTGATATTTGTTTTCTTAATCTGTCACCACACAGAAACATAGTATATATAGTTGTTCGCGCATTCAATGCAGCATACCGGCTTCGGGGGTGACAAGAGTTCCGGGGGGAGGAGGACCGACCGTTGCATCGTCGTCGTCGGTTGTCGGCACACTCGCCAGTGTGAAATAATTAATACCGAGCTATATACGCACATTGTACTCGCACGTAATAAACGCCTTGTATTTTAATTATCATTTTTTATTAACCCTAATGTTCGTATATCGAACATTAATTGGCGACCGTGACAAAAAATCGGACTTCTAAATAATTCGGAAGAAATTTTTAACGGAAAACCAAGATTGGAAAGGATTGCTGCCTATGCTGCCTACACTCTCTTGGCTGTGGAGAAGATTGCTGCTTATGCTGCCTACGCTCTCTTTGATGTGGAGAATATTGCCAAGCTAAGCTGGGCATCTGCGAACTCATGCTACAGGAAGTTGGCGTATCCTTTTCACTATTTCTTACCTTTCCTCTTCAATTTGTGTGCAGCTTAGCGCTCCGAAAGTGTTAAAGTAGTATCTTGCTATTGCGTACTATTATTCTATTTAAACTTCACTTCGGCTATTGCGATATTAAGCATTTTTTCACAAATATTTTTCCGTTACTTTCAAAGTTCAAACTTCTTGGGTGGTAACTATATAAATACCAAAATTATTTGCTTTATTTTGCATTCTATAATCTTGCGATCGATAAAAAGATCTTTTTTAGTGTATGCTTGTATAAGCACATTAGCTATTTATAATAAGCTTTGCCCGGTTTTTAAAACCTGCTTACTTTAACGGTTTTTCCCTTTATAAAAAGTTTACCCTCAAACTTATAAAAAAAATATATATAAAATTTTATTTTATTCTTAATTATTATATTTATTTGCCAGACTTATACACCAGCTACCTTTCTGCCAACCCTTACGCCGCGTCGAGGAGCGTGCAGGTGGCACCTTAAGGCGGTGACGCGACGGCTGGACTCGGTCTTCCGTTCGTCGGTATTCCTACTTAATTCATTGCTTCTTAATTTATTTTCTTTGACCATGGCTGAAGACGCGTTAAAGACTTTACAAAAAAAACGTAGCATAATTAAGGGGAAATTAACTAAGTTTAAAGATTATTTAAGCCTTATGTGCCAAATTAGTTCAGATAAAATAACTAGTGTTCAAATTAGGGAGTTGTCTATGAGGGTCGACAAATTCCAAGAATTATTTTCAGATTTTAATAGTTTACAATCTGAAATAGAATTAGCCTTTTTAAATGAGGATGAACAATTAGCAGAGAGGGAATCTATCGAATCTCAATTTTTTTCTCTTCTCTCCAAGGCTCAAGAATTAATCGAATGTACAAATTCAGATAAAAAGTCGGTATTTAACGAATGTGTTTCTTCACATTGTTCACACGCTAATTCACATTCTATTAATGCTATTAAATTGCCTACTATAGAATTACCGAAGTTTGATGGAAATCATTTAAAATGGTTAGAATATAGGGATATTTTTGATTCTCTTGTAAACACTAATGATTCTATTCCACTTATTAATAAATTTCACTATTTGAGATCTAGTTTGGAAGGGGGCGCTTCTGTCGTAATTAGGTCGATTGAGTTTACCGCTGATAATTATAAAAATGCATGGCAAACTTTATGTCAAAGGTATGATAATAAAACCCTTCTAATCAACAATCACCTTAAGTCGTTATTAAATTTTGACGCTATGACAAAGGAATCTTTTAAATCATTGCGGTACATAATTGATCATATTTCTAAAAATTTAAGGTCCTTACACACACTAGGTCTACCTACTGAGCAGTGGGATGTTTTAGTAATATTTATTGTCTCGACAAAGTTAGATTCTAACACGAGTGCAAAGTGGGAAGAATATAAAAATAATTTAAAACAATTACCTACATTAGAAGAATTTTATTCGTTTGTACGCAGTCGTAGGTCGTAAATTCGTTAGGCAGGATAATAAATCAAATTATCATAATAAATTAGTAAAATCATTTATTACCGCTTCGAACACAACTAAAATTAGGAATTGTTTTATATGTAATCAAGGACATCTTGTACATGAATGTCCTAAGTTTAAGTCGATGAGCTGCGATCTAAGAATACGTGAGGTTTCTCGATTAAAATTGTGCACGAAATGTTTACGTAAAGGTCATAATTATGACCAATGTCGTTTAAAAGGTTCATGTCAAATTTGTAAAAGCAAACATAACACCTTGCTTCATAAGACTGAGAATAGCTCAACGCAATCAGATAGTCTCGCTACGTCGAGAGTCCCAGATGTTTCAGTGCCCGTAGTCTTATCAGCTGTGACTATGACTCATACGTTACTGTGCACCGCGCAGGTTGAGCTATGCAATACTTTTAATAATAAGCGAGTTATTGCTCGTGCGTTATTGGATACGGGAAGCCAATCGTGTTTTTTAACGGAGAATATGCGTAATAGATTAGGTTTAAGTTTATATACAAATAAAGTAAATGTGTGCGGTTTAAATAATACTAAGACAAATATATTAGGAAGTTGTGATTTAGTTTTAAAGTCATGTTTGTCTTCCTTTTCTAAAGAAATCACGTGTTTAATAGTGCCTAATATAACCGGAACTGTGCCTAGTGTCGAATTAAATATAAATAATTTAGATATTCCGGATAATATTCAGCTTGCCGATCCTTCTTTCTTTCGGCCTTCTAGTATAGATATTTTACTGGGCGGTGAGATATTTTGGAACATTATTGGTACTAAACAAATCAAATTGGGACGCAACTCGCCTACATTACAGGATTCTGAGCTGGGATGGTTGATTGCCGGACCGGTAGGTATTGGTCTACCACGAAATAGATTAGATACTTGTTGTTACTTTAATCAATTCTCCAAGTTAAATAATCTGTTAGTGAAGTTTTGGAATATTGAAGAACTACAATCTGAGACAAAAACATTAACGTTGGAGGAGACATTTTGCGAGGATCATTTTTTAAATAATACAATTCGTATGCCAGATGGTAGATTTTGTGTTAAAATTCCGCTAAAAGAACCTGAGACTTCTCTTGGTAATTCATATAATATGGCTAAGAAACGTGTTATATCTTTATTAAATAAATTAAATGGAAATCATCAAATAAAGGAATTGTATTTTGATTTTATTGATGAGTATAGACAATTAGGTCATTTAAGTAAGGTGGAGATCCCGGATCGCGGGAACTTTCTGCCACATCACTGTGTCATCCGAAAGAACAGTGAGACTACAAGATTAAGGGTTGTCTTCGATGCCTCGGCAAAGACATCATCAGGTAAATCCCTGAACGATTTACAAGCTGTAGGCCCCGTTATTCAGAGCGACTTGTTATCGATTTTGCTTCGTTTTCGTATGCATAAGTTTGTACTTTTGGGTGATATTGAGAAGATGTACAGACAAATCTACTTACATCCTTCTCAACGTCATCTCCAATTAATTTTATGGCCGGAGACGCCAGGTTGTACACAGTATGATATTAATAATCAAATAAAAATATTACAATTAAATACATTAACTTATGGGATGGCATCTGCGCCTTTCCTGAGCACTAGGTGTCTTTCACAATTAGCAAACGAATGTAGTGATGAAATTATATCTAGTATTTTGAGGTATGATTTTTATATAGACGATTTAAATACAGGTGGTAATTCTATAAATGAAATAAAATATATTTATCAAAATATAAAAAATATCTTAAATTCAGCTTGTTTTCCTCTAAGAAAAATTAGGACTAATTGTTTACAGGCATTTGAGGACCATTGTGATAGCACAATCTGTGACTCAGTAAATTTAACTAAAGAGTCCAGTGTGTTAGGTTTATTGTACTGTCCAAAAATGGATATTATTTGGTTTCCAACAAATGTCTTGGAACCGCCTTCACAAATTACTAAAAGAACTGTTATTTCCACAATTTCTACAATTTTTGACCCTTTAGGTTTACTTTGTGCCTGTATTATAAAACCAAAAATATTTTTACAACAATTATGGGTAGCTAAGTTAACTTGGGACGAACCTATGCCAACTAATCTGGTCAATATATGGTTAAAATTCATTAATGATTTACATTTTCTTTCAAATATAAAAATCACAAGACGGGTTCTTTGGGATGATCCAGTCTCAACTGAACTACATTGTTTTGTTGATGCGTCACAGCAGGCATATGCCGCATGTGTTTATTTACGCTCAATTAATAAAAATAAAAAGGTTACTGTTAAACTTCTATGTGCTAAGACTAGGGTGTCACCATTAAAACCTACAACTATACCGAGATTAGAGTTGTTAGGCGCTTTATTGGGTGCAAGATTGGCTCATAAGGTTATTCAAGCGTTACGATTTGAAATTAATTCTAAAATAATATGGACTGATTCAACTGTGGTTTTGGGATGGTTGAAAACGGATGTTAGAAATCTCAAGACTTTCGTGTGTAATAGAGTAAATGAAATTAATGAACTGACATGTGACTTTCAATTTAGACATGTACCAACCACTATGAACCCAGCTGATCTGGCTTCGCGGGGTGTCGATCCTCAAGATCTTGTTTCGTCTAGCTTGTGGTGGGAAGGTCCTGCCTTTCTGCAGACAGAGCAGTCCAGCTGGCCGCAGCATTCACACGTGGTCAATAATTTACCAGAGGTAAAGGTACATACTCTACTATCACAGGATCACAGTTGTGATAATAATTCAATTATTGATTTTAATAGATTTTCTAATTTTATTAAATTAAATAGAATGTTTGCTTACGTACTACGTTTCTTAAATAATTGTAAATCAAGTAATCAAAAATATTCAGGTTCTTTAAATTGCGATGAATTAAATAATTCATTAGTTGCATTAATAAAGCTTTGCCAATTAGATTCTTTTCAAAATGAAATTAAAATGCTTAATCGAGGTGTACAATTGCCTAAGAAATCTAAGTTATTACCGTTAACGCCTTTTATATATAGTTATGGTGTAGTTCGAGTAGGAGGTCGTTTAGAAAATTCTAATTATGAATACGACAAGAAACACCCTATAATATTAGACTCTAAGCATATTTTAACAAAATTAATCATGAGAAATGAGCATATTAGGTTATTTCACGGCGGTCAACAATTACTCTTAGCCTCAGTCCGCGATAAGTACTGGCCTATCGGAGGCAGATGTTTGGCGCGTAGGATAGTGAAGCGATGCGTCACCTGTGCAAGGCTTCGCGCTAAGTCAGTGCAACCAATCATGGGACACTTACCTGAGGCGCGAACTAATTCCACTTTTCCTTTTCACTCGTGTGGGGTTGACTTCGCCGGACCCTTTATGATTAGCAGTCGTAAGGGTCGAGGTAACAAAATAAGTAAATGCTATTTATGTCTGTTTGTCTGTCTTAGCACTAAAGCAGTCCACTTAGAACTAGTGAGTGACTTGAGTACCCAATCATTTATTTTGTGTTTACGACGCTTTGTTGCACGCAGAGGTAAACCTCATGAAATCTATTGCGACAACGGGAGAAATTTCGTAGGTGCCAGCAATGAATTGGGTCGGGTGCTTAAGTCCAGCCGTCAGTCGGTTTATGATTACGCTAGTAATGAGGGAATAAAGTTTGTTTTTAGCCCCGCATACTCCCCACATTTCGGAGGAATATTCGAGGCTGGTATTAAGTCTTCTAAATTTCACTTAAAACGTATAGCGGGAAACGCTGCTTTGACGTTTGAGGAGCTAGCGACGCTGTTTGCACAAATTGAAGCTATTCTAAATTCACGCCCGCTGACTCCTCTCTCGTCCAATGTTACTGATCCATCTCCACTGACCCCAGGCCACTTCTTAATTGGGAGACCACTTATGTCTATCCCAACGCAGCCAGTCAACGTGTCCAGACCCACCAGATACGAGCTCATCGAGAAGATCAGGCAAGACTTCTGGGAGAGGTGGCGTCGTGAGTACATCTCAGAGCTGCAACAGCGCGCCAAGTGGCGCACCCCGCAGCTACCGCTCGCCTGTGGCGATGTGGTCGTCCTCAAGGAGGACAACTTGCCGCCTTTGCAATGGAGGCTAGGGCGTGTCAGTCGTCTGTACCCAGGCATAGACGGCATCAGCAGAGTGGCTGATGTAACTACTTCGTCGGGCACTCTTCGAAGAGCAATCAACAAGTTGTGTCCCTTGCCAACAACGGAGCCCAGCCGTGATGAAGAGGAGGGAGCCACCAGACCTGTTTCCACGATCACTACTTTCCTTGAAAGCTATAGCTTTCAACGTCCCGGAGGATGTTCGCGCATTCAATGCAGCATACCGGCTTCGGGGGTGACAAGAGTTCCGGGGGGAGGAGGACCGACCGTTGCATCGTCGTCGTCGGTTGTCGGCACACTCGCCAGTGTGAAATAATTAATACCGAGCTATATACGCACATTGTACTCGCACGTAATAAACGCCTTGTATTTTAATTATCATTTTTTATTAACCCTAATGTTCGTATATCGAACATAGTCATAGTAAATATAGTCTAAATTGCATCTCAAGCGACAAAAATAAAACAGCATAGTTAAATATTGAAATTTCAGTTTGGAATTAAGATGGCGATCAACAAAATAAACATTTTATTGTTCAGGTAAAGTTGTAATTTATGTGCCAGGCGTAGAGTGGCTGCTGCACAAAAGGTCGTAGGTTCAATTACCACCCATGTCCTTTGATTCGCTAGGTAGTTTCACAATTTAGAGCACATTTTAGAGATTGCATTAAAATCGATTCAAAATAATCGATATGACCCCTCCCTCATGCCGCAATGGCACATCTCTACGGCCTGTCTAGAACCTCGTCATTCTTTTTTTGTGCGAGGTAGTTAACGCACACGTTCACTAACTTACCAGTGCAAAAGTATGGAAGAGACGCCAAAACGGATAAACAAAGGCCGTTTAATTAAAATTCATTAAACCAAAATTAAAACGCTTGAAAAACAACATACTGATCGATATCAGAGGATTATTGTTTCGTTTTCGGAATCTGAATCAGATTCGCAAGTCAAAGGTAAGCAACGAAAACATTTTATTTAATACATACATTACCAAAAATCTCATTAAAACCATCTCTAAGTCAGTCGTTCGGTTAACCGAGAGTTATTCACGAAGGCTTGACATGATGTGATAAAAACCTGAAGGGTGTCCGAGAGGCATGCCTGAATGTCATATAAAACTGCATAACAAATTTATGCCGATGAAAAAAGTACAAAACCGTCTTAGAATTTTTTTTTTACAATTACCTTCAAAAAAAGAGTCAAGTGAATGAAACGCGTTATTTTAACATGTTTTTATAATTTTTAGACATAGACATTGAAATGGAAGCTATTGATGAGTTAACGAGCACAAATATGCCTGTTAACGTCGCCGTGACAGCCACGGATCGTTCCATGTTTCTAGACGGAACATTGCCCGAAAATCAAACTTCCTTAGAAGTGAGCCCTGAAGCTACAACGCCTGTGGTTGTAGAACTAGATGCTGAAATACAGCTATTAATAGGCGATCCAGTTGATGATACGCCAACACTTGATCCAAATAGCGATAGCTAAACGCTGGTTGAAAACTTTACACAAAGCGTTGACCAAAGAAGTCAAAGGACTGGAAACTCGCCAGCCTCTCTGTACCCACACTGGAAAACAGGGGGGGGGGGGAGGACCATACACAGGGAGCCCCCTCCTTCGGCAGCGTTGGTGCGGCAGACCTGACAGGCGGCCTTACAGAAGGCTTCGCCTCGGAAGTACCGCCTACCCAAGAACATATAAACATCTACCCAACCTAACGTTGTAATAAAATACCTATTCTTGTTAGGCAGCTATTACTAAGAACAGCTTTGTTTAAAATTGCAAATAAACTAAACAGTAATTGTCAACCTACAACTAGTACAAATACTAGTAAGACAATAAAAATTCATACATAGTTATGATGTTATTGCAATATGCAACAAACAATTTCTTTAATCCTAATGCTAGAGTATAAATTATGTGTCTAACAAGAGAATTAGTTAAAAAGCCGATGGCATTGAAAAACATAACGTATAATTTTTCAAAAAGTTTTACAATGTTTATATAATTATAAAATTACCGGTTAAACGGAGACCTCGTATAAAAGACTATAAAATTCGCCACTCAGAATTTTTTATAACATTTATGTACCTACAATAACACTAAAGGTGACCTTTGGATGTTCTTCATTCTATATTGAAAATACCGTCCGATTCTTATATTCGCTGTTCTTATATAAGTTATCATTGCTGTGCCCGAGGAGTGGGCGTAACTAAACGTGGATGCAGAATGGGCACCATTCACAGCGCGATTGATCGCGCAGCCTACATTCCACATCGCGAGAACGAGGTGATTGATATAAATGTTTTCTTGTCATCCTTTGGCAACGGGAAAATTAACACTAATTTGATAGGTCGCGGTCGCCCGTTGCGTACATCGGAATACCATCACTAGATAAATCAAGCCCAATATAGTTGAGCAGTTACGGGCCAAGATGAACGAATATAAATATGACGAGATATACAGATTCTAAATCTTAAATTCTCTAGTAACCTTGTACAACAGATTTTTCTATGGACTATTATACAACTGACTCTCTATCTATTGGAAATAAAACGTTACATACAAAACTACTATCGATCTCAAAGAGTCGATTTTATTAGTACCGTTTCACTTTGATCTGTACTTTCAGCAAGAGGAAAATCTTTTGAGTTTATGTGCCAAATGTTAATGTTGTGCAGTTACGGTTTATTAAATAAACCATTTGAAATTTTTTTCAGGTTGTACGGAACGGACCATAGGAGACTATCCTGGCGGCCGTCATGATTGTCTCAGGCGAGCATTTATAAAACAGGCAGCCAAAGAGTTGATAGAATTAGAGGAGACTTTCGGCAACATAAAGCAATATAACATGACATTATGTTGTAGTAAAATTACTGTATACATAATAAGAAGTTTAAAAACAAGGTAAGATTTACCTAAATGAAAATCTTTTAGGACCCTTTAAACTCTACTTGACTTTATTTCTAAATCCTAAATAAAGTATCCTAACCTAATAGGTAAGGATTTGGACCAGATAAGATAGATAAATAATGAATTTATCACACTCTTTTGTATTATCTACAGACCACTGTTTACAAAGTATAAACAATCTTTGTTAAAATATTAACCGATTAAATTTCTTCTCAAACTCAATTTATCACAATCTAAGACCTGATCAAAACGGCAAACGTATTTATAGTAAACGTATTTATAGTATAATATATTATGTATAATCTTCTTATATATAAAACTAGCTGTTGCCCGCGACTCCGTCCGCGTGGAATTTAGAAATTTTTCCCCGTTTTTGCAACATTTTACACTGATGCTGCGCTTCTATTCGTCGCAGCATGATGTTATATAGACTATAGCCTTCCTCGATAAATGTACTATCCAACACTGAAAGAATTTTTCAAATCGTACCAGCGGATCCTGAGATTACCGCGTTTAAACAAACAAACAAACAAACAAACAAACTCTTTCGCTTTATAATCTAATATATAAATATATTCTTCTTATATATAAAATTCACGTGTCACAGTGTTAGTTACCGTACTCCTCCGAAACGGCTCGACCGATTTTCCTGAAATTTTGTGTACATATCCTCTAGGTCTGAGAATCGGCCAAAATCTATTTTTCAAACCTTTTTTTTTGGTATGGCAAAACTACGTTTGCCGGGTCAGCTAGTCTTATATATAAAATTCACCTGTCACAGTGTTAGTTACCGTACTCCTCCGAAACGGCTTGACCGATTGTTATGAAATTTTACAGGCATATTCAGTAGGTCTGAGAATCGGCCAACATCTATTTTTAAACCTTTTTTTTTAGTTTGGCAAAACAAAGTTTGCGGGGACAGCTTGTCTAATATATAAAATTCACGTGTCACAGTGTTAGTTACCGTACTCCTCCGAAACGGCTAGACCGATCTTTATGAAATTTTACATACATATTCAGTAGGTCTGAGAATCGCCCAACATCTATTTTTCAAAATTTTTTTTTTAGTATGGCTTAACAACGTTTGCCGGGTCAGCTAGTCTAATATATAAAATTCACGTGTCACAGTGTTAGTTACCGTACTCCTCCGAAACGGCTTGACCGATTCTTCTCCAATTTTGCATACATATTCAGTAGGTCTGAGAATCGGCCAACATCTATTTTTCAAACTTTTTTTTTTTAGTATGGCAAAACAACGTTTGCCGGGACAGCTAGTCTAATATATAAAATTCACGTGTCACAGTGTTAGTTACCGTACTCCTCCGAAACGGCTTGACCGATTCTTCTCAAATTTTGCATACATATTCAGTAGGTCTGAGAATCGGCCAACATCTATTTTTCAAACTTTTTTTTTAGTATGGCAAAACAACGTTTGCCGGGTCAGCTAGTAACGATATATAATAAAGATATATATCCTATTTCAGTAACAAGCTTTGTATCAGCTGTACGTAATATCTAGTGGTATATGTGTCTCTGACGAGAAATATGCGAAATGACATAGGCTATAGGTTCTTACCTTGCAAACGCCCCCACTATTGGGCTTCATCACACTCATCGATACAAACGACGAATGAAAGACGTCCTACAACACTCAGGTAAACTGCTAACTCACAGGTCTTAGTCATGTTTTACAATACCACCGACTGAATTTATCCGCCAGTTTTTTCTAGACCTGTCTTCGAAGAATGTTATGCATTGTCATTATAACATTATATAAACCTACAAAATACATACATATTTTTAGTTTTTTGAGTACGATAATTAGTATCATGATGTCTATTTTACGATTATTTATAATGTATTTGAATAAGTAAATAAATAATTATTCATGGATATTTCACACGGCTTCCTCTGGTCCCGAGCTGAGCTTGTGTTATGGGTACAAGATATATTGTCAAAACTTTAGACAAAAACATGTCTCTTAACATCTACCTGGTATAATATTATAACTTTTCTTCCTATATATTCGAATGGAGCTTATTCATATAATAATGATAAAACTTCACTTGAGAAGTTCGTTTAATCATATATATTTGCGTAACAAATATAGATAGTAAGTTTGTCTGTATCTGGACACAATAGCTACATAATTATAAGTTGAACAATGACATCTCTATTGTGAATATAACGGCATTGAAACAACTGCGATACTGCTCACAAAGTTTATGTATACATTAGACTCCATTAAAAAGTTCTTCTTTTATATTTAAACAAATAAGTTTGTGGAGAACGGCTGGTCTAGAATTACGCTTACAGATGTCCAGTACAGGCGTTAGCTCCTTATTTTGTTAAGATTGACAAACGTCATCACTTGTAAGGGACGTTACATTATAGAAATAAACATAGAATGTAAAATCACATCCCATAAAAAGACACATTTGTATTTAAACCCATATCAAACATTGTTTTTAACAATCAGTTATATATAATTTTGCTAAAGTGTAAAGTTTGTCGGTGGGCGCAGGGCTGCCAACTAAATGTCTTATTGATCTAAGGCACTAACAGAATCATTACAAACTTCATGACATAATATCTTTGAATGTATATTACTATATTATGATAAAAACAACTTGTGGGATTGTCTCACAGACGAGTGCGTCCACATCCAAACATATATTTACATAAACGAGGCTCGAGTAATGTCACGCCACACAAATATTATAAAAGATTGAATATTGTGCGTGTTTTATGCAAAACTGTTCATCTGCTGAATTGTTATCTCTACAATAACTTAGTCGTTCAAGGATTGAGAATTTTCTTCTGATAGTTCTTTATTGACATGAACAATGACATAACAGACAACCCACTAAGAGCAACATAATTTAACATTTAAAGGTAATAAAACAATAACATCATAATTAAAGAGCTTATCTAAGACTTAATTCTGCCACGATAGCTCCACATTCACCAACATATCGACTGAATGTGAACTAAGAATAGCCCACGGAGCCCACACACTACTGGGGCTCAAGTACTATGTAATTACACTAAATGCTTACGTACTCATTGGACTTTCTCGACTGGGTTTCCCTTTGCTTTGAGTCACACACACAGGGCTTTTTAAGGCTAGCTACACATAGCATATTACATAAAGTAAACAAAATGTGAAATCCTTAAAAAACATTTTTATTTTGTAACTACAATTTATTTGTCTGCAGGATAATAAGTTAGTAGGAAATGTTCCTGTACTTAATATAGTTTATATAGAGCGTAAGGCGAGGTACACCCACCGCGTGGGACTCGTATAACTTTTACGAGTTTTCAGTTAACGAGTTGTATCAAATTGTTACCAGTAACTACCCGAACTAAAATGTAACCACGCGCTAGAACAAAATTATAAACAGTATATCCTAAATTTGGCTGACTGGTAAAAATTAAGTTACATATTTAAAGAGACGATAAATTCATTAATTCATTATCAAGCAACTAAAGCCAATAGATATTTAATGATGTTATATACAATATTCTGAGGACTCAAACTAAGCTTAATGCTTCCAGATGGTAATGGTACCAAATTACAGGTATTATACATATACTATGTTTTATATGTATATAGAAAATTATAATTTTCTACATTACACCCTGACACAATTCATTCGTCTGGACATATTAGCTTCATTACACAAACAATTGTTCTTGGTCAGAATCGTATCCATGTCCTCATACACAGATGTCAGTATCAACACAAACACAAGTATTTTTATCACGATATTATTGTAACCCAAAAAATAATAATAAATATTCCTGGCTATCTTCCTGATATCTTTCTCTGGTCATTCTATTAATATCACATTCCATGATAAAATGAAATAACTAAATTCAACTTAAAACTTGGAGTATATCAAGGTTCTATAGAGGACCCGCTCGGTTAGGAAATTAAAAACGTTATCTTTGAGGACGACAGAAGAAGAACTTTCATCAAACTTATATTACTTTTGTCTATTTTGTCATTACAAAGTAGAAGACCATCCTCCTCATCCCTATTACTGTTATTCTTTGTTGTAAATACTCGTAATAGAAAACCTTACCTCATCATAGTACGAGCTTAATAACGTAGCGGAAAGCTACATTCTCGTAGCACCAGCTACGACAGATCTGATTAGTTTAAATATTTATATAACGTTATGTGTATATACTTTATATTCAAGAACATTTTACAATAAGTTTTCTTGTGCACAATTCAGAAATATTTTTTATGCTTGTCTTGTGAGTACTAGAATACGGATACAATACAATTACAAATATCCAATTGATTATTTTGGGCAGGAATTGAACCGGCAACCCTGTGACAAACACAAACCACTATATTACGCACCCATTGAAATAATAAATTGATTAAAATAACTATGTGCATTATAATATTCCTTCAAATTTTCACCGAAATATAGAGTTCTAAAATCTTATAGTCTACTGTGGGATGTCGAGTAAAGAATATAAATAGATATAATCTAGTATCTATCTAGATGATAACTGACAAGTTAGTGTTATCAATATTACATTACAAAGTTTGTATTGTTTACAAAGTTATTACAAGCTTGTATCACAAACTTAGTGCCGAGGGACCACAACACGAACCAATCGAACTTACTCCAAGCACAACCATACTATAATTATTAATACTTTAGGAGCATAACACAACAAATAGTTTTACACTTTGAGTTAACTATTACTGAGACATGCCAACTTTGACAACAAGAAACTTCACAAATTCATCCAACGGGCAGGACGCCCGTAAACAACCACATTATCATTTATGTAATATGTATGCAGCAAACAAGTACTTTATATATGTGAAAATAATTGTGAAAACCTTTTTATAAAAGAGACCTATACTTTTATCCCTACTAATATTATAAATGCGAAAGTAACTCTGTCTGTCTGTCTGTTACACTTTCCCGCTTAAATCTCTCAACTGATTTTGATGAAATTTGGCACAGACAATCTTTAGACCCTGAGAAAGGACATAAGCTGCCTTTCATTGCGAAAAAAAATTTTCCAAATTCCACGCGGACGGAGTCGCGGGCAACAGCTAGTGTTACTATAAAAATATATAAATGTATTATATTCCATGTTACCCATAGCGTTAAGCTTAATTTGGGACCGAAATGAGTTTACCTATTGACTGCGAATATTTTGTAGAATAAAACCGCAGCTGTCACAAAATATCCGGACAATATAAAATATATTTCTCATACATTGCTAGAAATGTCTACTGCGGTATTTACTTTTAATGCAATTCCATTATTTCTAGGAAACGTCTACATCAATTCAATGATAAATTTATAGAGTATAGCAAACAGATCTAGGTAATGTATGACATAACCACAAATCAGTAACGGACCGTTCACTCGCTCTAACAAGATTCCCCAAAATATAATAAATATTACGAGCAATCCCTTTAGGTACGCACACACATTTACTTGTGTAAATCAATATTTAAAAACCTACGATAAATATTTAACAAATATTTTTATCCAAATTAATTGTGTTATAGGTCAGTATGAGCCAGTGTACGTCAAAATAAGTTGAACTAACATAGCTGCTGGTTGCATAGATGTAGGTAATACTGAAAGTACTGAAAGCTTATACTGAAAGTAAGCCTAGCTGCGTTTATAAGGCTTCCGTCAGCCTATAGATACATACAGATACGACAAACATACACTCGTAGATACGACAGGTAGCCGGATGTTTGCAAAGTCTAAGAAGCAACTGAGCATTACTTTTCCATAGCCTTTCTGACATATACAGGGTGTGGCGTAAATAGTGGTCCACCGTTCAGGGTTAGGTACATCAGGTAGGTACCTACACCATACCAAAATTTTAAACCGGTCCGCCGACTGGTTACGGAAAAAAAAATATTTTTAATTTTTTTCAAGAAATTCCCATTTTCATTACGAATTTGACCACAGTTTCAACAAAAAACATTATTTTTGATTTTCTATTCGTGTTTAATCATGTTGAATGTATGAGCTATCATAAAAAAATAAAGATTTGTATTGAAATTGTAGCCTTTACGAGAAAAAGTGATTTCTTCTCAATTCTTAACCTAAATTTTATCGCATCACTCATATTCAGGAGCGTTTTTTGAAAAAGAAATGTACTACACTGTTAGTGCCCATGCATTTAAAAATATGCTCATGATGTACTGATTATAAAATGGTATAATAGTACCGCTTTTCAAAAATAGAAAAAAAAATACTGCATTTGTAACTGAAAATAAGTAAGTCTTCCTGTTACCATTTTCGCAACATAATATTGAAACAAAAATTTCGTCTACCTTATTTATGTGCCCATTCTTACTGTAAACTTGGTCATAGTGACAACGACAATATTATTATTGTAATTGTATTGGCAAATGAGAACACAAAAGTTACTACAGACAGGGTATTAAAAAAAAACAACTTTGACATCATAATTATTTATTTATTGATTAATACAATCGGTGCTCAAAATGGCCCCCATTCGCAGCTATACACGCTCTGCACCGTCGAATAAAGGAGCGTTTAAGACGTCGAGCAAACCCGCTTTCATTGATTTTTCCAGCTGCTGTCAGAATCCTGGTCCTTAATTCTTCAATATTATTTATTGGTCCCTTGTATACGTCTTCCTTTAAGCATCCCCAATAAAAGAAATCCAAAGGATTAAGGTCTGGGGAGCGTGGTGGCCATAGTATTGGGCCTAACCGCCCTATCCATCTGTTTGGATAGGCCACATTAAGGTGCTCTCGTACCCTTACTGCATAGTGAGCGGGACAGCCATCATTTTGTAGCCACATGCTGTCTCGGATCTCTGTAGGGACACTTTCTAGAAGTACGGGTAAATCTGTCTGTAAGAACCCAAGATACCTTTCTGCGGTTAAGGTTTCTGGCAGTTCTAATGGACCAATTATTTGTCCGTTAATAATGCCGACCCAAAGGTTTATTTTAAATTGGTATTGCGATCGATCTTGTCTCATGACGTGCGGATTTTCTAACTGCCAGCTGTGCAAGTTGTGTAAATTTAAATATCCATCTTTTCTGCAAGATGATTCGTCACTCCAAAGTATTTTATTAAAAAATTGCTCGTCCTCTCGTATTCTACGCAGCATTTCTCTGCAAAATCTCACTCGCGGAGGATAGTCCCTTGGTAACAGAGTCTGTACCCTTGTATAATGGTAGGGATGTAGCTCGTGTCTTTTTAAAATGCGATGTACGGTTCTGGTAGATATCCCCGTTGTGCGAGATAAGACTCGGACTGAGGTTGTAGGATCTTGTTCTGCCAAATTCAGTACCTGATCATCGGCATGTCTCCGTGGGCGTCCTTCTCTTGCACCGCCTACGCCTGAGCCGGGTATCCTCCCTTCGGTGTATGCATTGTGGACTCGCCCAAACACCCTGTGGTCTGGATGTCTGCGATCGGGATATCTCTCCCTGTAAAGCCGAGCCGCCTCTCTGCCGACTCCTCCACATTCTCCGTAAATAAAATGCATGTCAGCATATTCGCGCGGTGTATACTGAGACATTTTTGTTATCACTGCACTGCACGTTTGTCCAAATCGTTATGCAAATCAGAGTCCGGTAAACGTAAGCAAGATTATTAGATGTCACCAAAACGACAAGTCCAAATCACTTAGGCAATCAACCGGAGTCCAGGGGAATAGCAAGAAACAGCGGAGTTAAACACAAATGAAACGAAACGTATACGATGCACGGGAGCGTAGATCGTACTAATTGTTTATGTACCATTTCTTTCCGATCTCAATTGCTAGAAAGGAAAGGGACTACAACAACAAACTACATCCTTTCCTTATCACTATCCTATTGTTTAGTTACTCCAGCTACGTTACGCATTACAAGAGTGTGCGCACTTCAATAGGTCTTTTGTTATGGTTCAGGTACAGAGCGACCTTTTTTTATAGGACACGACATGATGTAGAATTATTTGGAGACGTGGAGTCAAATATCAGTTGTAAGATTGAGACTTTGTTTTATTTAATTCCATATTTAAATGGGTAAAAACAAAAAGACAACATTTTTGTTTAAATATTATGTTGCGAAAATAGTAACAGGAAGACTTATCCGTTTTTAATTACAATTGCAATAAAAAAAAATCTATTTTTGAAAAGCGGTACTATTATACCATTTTATAATCAGTACATCATGAGCATATTTTTAAATGCATGGGCACTAACAGTGTAGTACATTTTTTTTTCAAAAACCGCTCCTGAACATGACTGATGCGATAAAATTTAGGTTAAGAATTGAGAAGAAATCACTTTTTCCCGTAAAGGCTACAATTTCAATACAAATCTTTTTTATTTTATGATAGCTCATACATTCAGCATGAATAAACACGAATAAAAAATCAAAAATAATGTTTTTTGTTGAAACTGTGATCAAATTCTTAATGAAAATGGGAATTTCTTAAAAAAAATTAAAAATATTTTTTTTTCTGGAACCAGTCGGCGGACCGGTTCCAAATTTTGGTATGGTGTAGGTACCTACCTGATGTATCCAACCTTGAACGGTGGACCACTATTTACGCCACACCCTGTATATTAAAAAGCAATGACAATTCTATACCAAGCTCTGTTGTGTAGAAACTTCTATCGCCTTTATATGCTAAAGAGGTAAGCTTGTTTTTTTATAATGTTGTTATTTGTATTATAATAATATGTATTTAGTTCATATATAGTAGTTTTCTATCGCAAAAGTGGTCTACAATACCAGGTTATGAAGACTCTTTGGTATTTGGTTTACTCTCTAGTATTCAGTGTCTTGGGGAAAATATAAATTTAGATAGCTCTTTTTCTTACTTCTATCTTTTATACTTTCTACTCATAGCTGGCAGTATAGTTTACTACAAGGAAAATAAGGAATATATTTTCAACTAATTATGTGTATTTATGTTATGTCTATTATATAAAATGTCGCCTGAACATGAATTCATACAATGTTTTATTCATGAAATGAAACCGCCCATTACTCGCATTGTCTTGTACCGCGGTTCACTCGCATAATTTAATGTTGTTACTCAGGAAATATTTGAATTGTGATTTTTATGTAGCAATTGGGGACACGTTTTTATTTTGTTGTGTTTGTTGTGTGTTAGTGACTTTACCAACGAAATCTGTGATAATGAGTGTCTAGCTACACGTTTAAAACGTATGTCAAGCACATGACTTTGTTTTTTTCTTTGAAACAATGATTACTGATGATGATATTATGTTAATGATTGATTAAACTCTCTTCTCCAACTTTTTCACAAATTAGAAACACGAATCTACTCAAAAAATATTTTTTATGAATTCACTTTTAACCTCGAGGTTTTAGAGAGTTTTCAGCAAAATTTATTACACAACGGTGAATTAAAACTAGGCCACAATTTCTTATTGACTCCGCCTGAGTGCCACTTACAAGTGAAACCTGTTTGATAAATTGTGTCACTTTTTATTTGTAACGGAAGGAACATGTAACCATTCTTCCCACAGAAACTTGAATTCAGTATGATATATATCAGACAATTTTTCTTCAAAATAATATAACTCCGCCGTCGTGGTTATTTTTCATAACGTTTGACAAATTCCTGTAAGCCATCAAGTAATCGTAAATTAGAAAATATAATATATTTAGATATGTGATTATTTGTTAGCCCTACCATTGCTTTTAACATTGTTAATTATTTTCAACTGCTACAAACATTTTTCTTAAGCTATTCAAAATATATTTAGACGTTGACTTTGTTAAAAATAATCTGCGACAAGTTTTTGTCAAGCTGACGACGCGACGCGACGCCTGATGAGATTTCAGACTTTAATTATTTTTAGTACAGAATGGGGTTAAATTTGGCGACAAAATTACACCGAGTCAACACTATGCAATTAAAACAAATTGGAGGAAATGAAGGTTTTTATTTAAAATATAAAATGAACCTTTAATTTTATATTTCAAAAGCAACCTATCGTTTTAATAATCCTTTTAATAATTTAATTCACGTTAGATGTTACAACGACACACTGCATTCACAAGTTGAATATTAATAATGACAATAATATGACGACATAAAATAAATATAAAATAGCTTTATTATTGTTAGTATGTAGTTCGTTTTATTTGATTATTGCTTTGTTTAGTTTTTGACATGGAAGTTGTTAATGCAAAAGTGCGAATAATAAATTAAGAAATAGTCATGAAACATATTAATCATTTTGGATTTCTCCGCATCGATGCCATTGTGGTGATTCGGTCGACAGCCTCGGACACCATGTCCTAAGTTGCAGCAGAAGCGCCGGGCGCATATCGCGTCACGCCAATATTAATGACATTCTTCGTCGTGCTCTTGTCGCCGCTGAAGTACCAGCTGTACTTGAACCTAATGGTCTGGTACGCGACGACGGGAAGGGACCGGACGGTATGTCATTGTTGCCTTGGAAGGTGGGTCGGCCTTTGGTATGGGACGCCACCTGCGTCGATACCCTCACGCCATCTCATGTTCCAAGCAGGTCTGTATAGCCCGGTTTCCACCGCGAGCGGAACGGACCCATTAATGACTTCGTTAAACTCGCAAACGCAAACTGCATACTTGTATTTCCACCAACAAATAGTCGGACGGAAAGAGCCGAGCGTGTAGAAAGAGAAGAAATGAGCTCGCTCAGTTCTAGGGAGCGGAGCGGAGTACTTACGGACTCCGCTCAACTCGCAATTACAATTTACATAGTAGCGTTTCCACACAGAAAGTGGAGAGCGGGGCGGAATGAGCGAGTAAAAAGAAATTGAAAAGAGTCCGCTGCGCAAGGCCTGCACCGACTAGTTCAGAACGGACTCGCTCGCATAAACACTCACTCACTCGATAACATCGCAACAACAGACCACACGCAACCAGCTCAAAACTTCAACTGAACTCGTTCTCTGTGGAAATTATCTATTCGTTTATCATTTCTCATTTTCCGTTCAGCTCAGTCCGCTCATTTCTCTATCTCAGTTTCATTTTGCAGTAGAAATCAAATGACCAACTCTTCGTTGGTGGAAACTCAAACCTATTTAATTAAAAAGGAGTCCGTTCCGCCTAACCATTTTCCGCACATTACCCTTTCGCAGTGGAAACCGGGCTTATGCGCTGGCGCTGCTGCTGCGGCAGTAGAGACACTCAAACGGCGCAAATATCATAATCTTGTTGGAGATTATGTTTTTGAGCCGTTTGGGGTCGAGACGCTGGGTTCATGGGGTCAGAGTGCTAAATCTCTTTACGGAGAGATTTCTAAAAAATTAGTCGACCGCACACGTGACCAGAAGGCTGGTCTGTACTTGGCACAAAGGATAGCAATTGCTATCCAGCGTGGTAATGCGGCCAGCCTTCTGGGCACGTTGCCCATAGACATCGATGCGTAGGTGTTTTTTGATGCGTAAAATATACTTTAGTTTGCCTTTTATTTTTTTTATGTTAACCCTATTTTATGTATTGTAAATAATATTATAAAGAATCATTTATAAACTATAATCGGATTATTAACTAAAGTTTAGGTGGTGAAATCTAATCGCCTATTCAATGTGAATCAAAGTTAAACGCCTCGGAATTATACAGTTTAGTTTAAACAGTTAACAAATATTTAGTAGTAATAAGCGAATACCTAACTAAATGAATATATATTGGGTAGATCAGAGAATTGGGCATCATCTATCTATTTTATTTCTAAAATCCTAAGAGGGTTTTAGTAACTACGCAGGTAAAACTACGGGTTGTAGCTAGTTACATATGAATACTCAATATATTATTTATGTCATGATTTCAACTGTTATGCAAAATATCCCGAGGGCGGACAGGCACCTCGAAGTACGAGTTACGAGTGCAAAGTTACCACATAACTTGCTCTCGAACTGTTTCGCTTGCAACTTGAGAACATTTCATAAGTATTTAAAACTTTTAATAATATACAGACGTTCTTGTATATTTGTGAAACATTTGAACTGAGTACAGTTTTGTAATTACATTTAAAATACGTAGGTGTATAACCTATAGGTATAACCTGTATATTATTAAAAGTTTAAAATAACGTCTTCACTCAGTATATGTTTGTATTATATTAGTATTCATCGTAATTGATCTTCAACGAGCCTCGTGGTGCACTGGATAGTAGTGACTGCCGCTCTTGAGGTCGTGTGTTCAATTCCACCACAACACAATATTTAGACTGCACCCAAATTTTACAAATGATAAGCTTAGTTTGGTATTAGAGGATATTGTGTAAAATGTCGTTCATATATTCCAACTATACCACACGAACTCCATCAAAAACACAAAATACATGTTATATTTTTGAAAGTCCACTGTTGAATTGATTGCAATATTTATTTGGGATCAAATAGGTTGGATTTACTGTTACCTATGTCAATATATATGTCTTTCATGAGATTCCAAGATTTACAAATAAATTGTATGCATAGGATGAGATCGTCAACATTCTGTTTGATTTGAGTACACAATGTAAATCAGACGTTTATTGCGGTCACATTACAATAAATATTGAAAGGTTGAGCGGCCCCTCACTGATATGCGACCTAGACACGTGACTGTTCATACAAATTTGTCGTAGATAACCTCTATAGACTTATTGAGAGTATTAATATATTATGTTTGAATACAGATTTATCTGCAAGAGGCGCCAAATTATATTTCAACAAAATGACAATAATTTCGTTCAGCAAAAAGCCGGACTCACTTAAATATACAGTTTGATTGGGTATTTTTTTTATCTCGCGGTGTAGGTAGTGATTAGTATAAAGGATTGCCATGGATTCGATTTCGGCAATTACGAGTAAAAATTGGTCAAGTGCGAGTCGGACTCGCGCACGAAGGGTTCCGTACCATTATCTATGCAACATAAGGCAACGTTATTAGTATCGAGCAAGAAACGGTAAAAAAATCATGTTTGTTGTATGGGAGCCCCCCTTAAATATTTATTTTATTTTATTTTTAGTATTTGTTGTTTTAGCGGCAATAGAAATACATCATCTGTGAAAATTTCAACTGTGTAGCTATCACCGTTCTTGAGATACTGCGTACGGAACCCTAAAAATCATGTTTGTTGTATGGGAGCCCCCCTTAAATATTTATTTTATTTTATTTTTAGTATTTGTTGTTATAGCGGCAATAGAAATACATCATCTGTGAAAATTTCAACTGTCTAGCTATCACCGTTCTTGAGATACTAGGTACGGAACCCTAAAAATCATGTTTGTTGTATGGGAGCCCCCCTTAAATATTTATTTTATTTTATTTTTAGTATTTGTTGTTATAGCGGCAATAGAAATACATCATCTGTGAAAATTTCAACTCTCTAGCTATCACCGTTCTTGAGATACAGCCTGGTGACAGACGGACGGACGGACGGACGGACAGCGAAGTCTCAGTAATAGGGTCCCGTTTTTACCCTTTGGGTACGGAACCCTAAAAAGGGACCAGAGGACTTTTAGTACAGTTTGGATTATGTTAAACTCTACTAACGAGAGTTACTTGTACTTTGTAAACTTCAACAAATAATTAACTGAAACTATTCATCCAGTTAACTTGTAGTACAATTAATTAGTCTGTGCATGAAATAACTTTGATTTGATCATTACATAGTCTGTTGGTGCTAACTTTGTAACAACTTTGTGAAGTGATAACTAACTTTGTTATGTTGTATTAATAACACAGGTAGGCTGTAATCTAAACATAATACTCAATAGTTGTAAAAGGTCAGAATAAATCTAGTTAACTACGGTAAATAAATAAATATTTAAAAACGTTATGAAAAAAAATTTATTACATAAACTTTCGGTTATATAATTAAGTAGAAGCAATGGTATTTACTTAATTAATTAAGAAAATATGGTGTAAAATCTATTAGTGTGATAATACTTAAAGAGCCCTCAATGTGAATCGAGTGATCTCAATGTGATGTCGAATCAAGGTACTGGCACAGAGACAGCAGTTGTCGACACTGTACGTATGGCGAGGAGATTTTTTTTTATGGCTTGGGCTGCCAAATGACTACACTCCACCTGATGTTAAGTGAATGTGTAGTCCAGATGTGAGGACGGCTAGTACGTTGTCAAAGCACTAGCCGCCCTCACCTTGCCGGCCCACAAGATGCCTCTTCACGCCACGCTCGAAAGACCCCATGCTACAACATGGGGTCTTTCGAGTGGTAAATTCTGTAGAAGGCGCTGAGGGCCGCAATATCCCTGCGCAATTGCAGAGCTTCCAAGTTGTTGGATACTTCGGCGTCAGCAATAGTGCGGACAGCGCGTCGTTGCAACCTGTCCAGAGCGTCTAGTAGATACTGTGCGGATCCATCCCAGAGATGCGAGCAGTATTCAACGCATGGCCGGATTTGTGTTTTATATAGAAGGCACAGTTGTTCAGGCGTGAAGAACCACCGCACCCTGTTCAGGATACCGAGTTTCCGTGATGCTGTCTTGATCACAGTCTCAATGTGGTCCCTGGGATTGAGGTCGCAACGAACCTCTATACCGAGCATGGTGATGCTGTTCTGAAGAGCTAGTGGAGTATTATGAAGGGATGGAAGAGGGAGGAAATGCATAACAATGAATACCTCCAAGGGGAAGCATATCATTGATATGCAGAAGAAAAAGTGTTGGCGACAGCACAGAGCCCTGTCGCAGTCACGCTGCCTAATTTTAATCTCAGGCATCGCGACGCCACAATGTGGAAGCGTGGGTGGGATTGCATTACAGTCATTAATTCGGGAATTAGCCGCAAAGAAACTAGCCAGAAGATCGGCTTTTTCCTGCGGCTTGTGAGATCCTTGTCTCTAAAGCGCTAACATGATATATCATAAAGAAATAAAGAACAGACATTATAAACTAGAATGCGCTCTAGAGAAAACTTAACAATCTCCATTATACTGAAAATACAGATGAAGATAATTTTCTATAACAATGATAACAACTGTGGAGTATTTTGACTAATTGACTGTTTCGTTGTGCACAATCTTATTAATAAAATTATAAAGTCTATAAAACTGTTTTTTATAATAAAAAAGTTCACTTAACATTTCCGAATTGTGTTGTTGACAATATCAATTTTAATTTTTTAGTTACCTAATTTAAGTTTAGTTGTGCGCGTAGAATTGGCACAATTATAAAATTTCATATTAATACGAAGTTTTGAAACTTACGATTTGTAGTCTGATAGACAGAAAAATGTAAGAGCTTGTTTGGTGTTAATATAAACAAAAAACATCTTCTGTGAGAGAAGGAAAACTTGAAACTAAACGCTACGCCAACACGTTTGGTCAGCGTAACATAAGTGGAAAAGATAAGTTCCTAAAGATGACGAAACCCGTGCCCAACAGTAGTGAGACGTTTATGAACTGAGAAAAAACTTACGTTTAAATATTTCGATAAATAGAGAACTAATAAAAAGAGTCATAAAGATATCATATTGAAAAGTATGTTAGATATGTAATAACAGATAAATAAATGAAGAAATTATATTTCAGTGGGTTGTTATCTTGCGCCAAGATAACGTTTGTAATTTCCTATAGAAGGGAAACGCGCACCATGTTTCCCATGCCATAGCGAGTTTCTTAGAACTTTATAGCGATCATAATTATTTATTTTGAGATAAAGAGGAAGTGATAAATATAACTAATATTAGGTACTAAAATAAATATCTTATATGATCAAAAACGCAAAATTCATTTATATAATCAGCGTGGTCGGATCATTTAATAATATATTTCTTTATTGTGTTTTAATCAAATTTAAAAATAATTATTTTGTATTCAAGATGTATGAAGTAAAGTTTAAGGTCGATAGATCTATTTCTACAGTTAACCAATAAACATAAATATGTTCGTGTTTGAAACGTGACGTCGCGTTCACAATTTGTCGACCAGTTTACTTACACGTCAAGCTGGGATCCCTTCCATTAAACTGTCAATATTATTTCATTGATTTATTGTAGAACAACACTTTGTTACTTATTGGTTTTTGTGATTTCTTATAAAAAGAAAACCGAGCACTTTTATGTTCACGTTGGTGTAGGTACTTTTGTCTGTCTATCATTTTATATAAAAAGCGTGATTGTAATTTGTACTATATCATAGAATACTACAGAGCTAAAACAATTTCTAGCGCATAAGGGAATAAAAACATTAATCTAAAATCACGAAGAAGGACCGATCACAAAGCAATAGTTTCAAAAAATATCCGTAGGGTTATAAAACGTGTTTATTTTTTACTTTTAAAAACTAAACATATTATTTAATTGAGTTGAGTTGAGAGTTGAGAATGTTATTACAGCTGAAACTGGAGCGTCAAAAGTGTTGATCGCGTTCTTTGAACAAAATAACCACCACAATTTATAGGTGATTGAATATTGCTTCATAGTGTTGCTAGATATTGATGTCAGCATCAAATCCAGCGCTATTTCTGGTGTATTTAATCTAATAAATGCTTCCCGGAGAGCTTCGCGGCCCCCAGGGAAAGGCTTTGATGAAGCCGATGACACGATCTGTAATTAGAATGCAAAAGATCCCGTTTAGGTCCTAAAATAACAATGTCAGATATAACCATTCTTTTGAGAAGAGGAAACCAAGCTTGCCCGGGCCAGTATGGAAAGACCAAAATACCCGTAGCTTTATCTGTAACAATTTTTCTCAAGCATTTTAGAATAAGAGCGAATGGCGGAAATGCGTAGAAAAAAACTGAATGCCAGCTAATTGTGAACGCGTCAACTAAGCTAGCGTCGGGATCTGGTTTCCATGAAACATATTGACATCATTTGGCATTAGTGCGGGATGCGAATAGGTCTATTTGGGGCTCGCCGAAATTGTTAACTATCTTTTGGAAAGCCCAGTCCGATAGTTCCCACTCGATAGGTCAGTTCTTGGGTTGGATTTAAGCATTGTTCACCACCATCGACACAGTCCTCTTGGCTATTAAAATTATCAGTGTCATCCTGATTTGCAGATTCAGATATTTCTGGATCCGGTTCAGTGTTTTCATTGTCTGAAAAAGCAGACAAACGAATAAATATTATTGAGGAAAAACTAATTGATAAGGATTATATTCATTTAACACTACTAATTAAGCATTATGCCGTTATATTTTATGTAAAAAATAAATTACGTAACAGAAATTCGTGAGGATCACGATCCACCTCCCGGCGTTACGAAATAGGATGAACCCTCAACAATTTACAAAACTCCCACGTGGTAACCCTCGGTTAACATCTAGGGGTTGCGATTACCTTCGTGATGACCCACGATCAACCTCCAGGCATAAAAAAGCGAGTTAAACACTGTTAATAAAGCTATTTGTTAAAATAAGTACTAACCTGATCTTTCGGAATCTTTTCAATTCATATCTATTCTATTTCATTTATTTGCGATAATGGGTAATAAATAAGATTTTACAATAAAGAATATATATCACCACAATCAGCCAAAATAGCATGCAAATATTTAACTTTGATAATACAATAAATCAAAAGCATTATTACAATTAAAATAAGTTCATAATTTCCTAATTTAGGTAAAAAAGCAATAAATAAGTAAAATACATGTCAACAAGAAGTATAGGCTAAGTCAAATAATAATAATTACTAAATTGATTATATACACATCAACAGATCAAGAGAAAATCTACACATTAGCTTCGGTCGTTTTAATATTCTTTAGTGCTATAATAACATTTGTTAATCAGTAACTTTTTAACACAGTTCTTAAAATGAGACAATTTTGTTATCTTTAGTATCTCAGTAGGTAAATTATTGTAGAGCCGGGGTGCCATACAGTATAATATACTTTTATTTAAGAACGCAGTTCTATTGCTAGGAAAATCTATTTTAAGATTTTGTCTTCTACTATTTAGTCTATCAAATAAACCAATATTCTTGCGAGTAAATAACACAACCTCGTAAATATAAATGCATGGTAGGGTAAGAAGCTTAAGCTTAATAAAATAAGGTCTGCAACTGTCTGTTTGCCTAAGACTAAAAATGGATCTTAAGCACCTTTTTTGTGCTTTGAATGCGAATTCCCTGTCAGTAGCGTTGCCCCAGAACATAACCCCATATCGCAACAATGGTGTTACGTAACCATGATAAGCTGTGATTACTGTGGAAATGTTCGCGGCCTTTTTTAAAAAATAAAGTGCGTACGAAAACTTATACCCCCTTATTACAAAACGCGGCTCAACGTTAAACCCAGGTTTAACAAAATTTATTTACGAGGAATTGGATAGTTAGACCCGCTCTGACACTAGTTTGGCGTCGGTTTAAGACTAAGGTCGTTGTTAGATCTAGGATTTGAGAAAAATCTGCTTGAAATGCGCAATTGAAGTGTTTAAAAACCAGGCTTAAACTGTGGCTTAAACTTAGTCCACGTTTTGTAATAAGGCGGATTAAGTTTAGAACACAACACCTCTATATGGGATGTCCAATTTAAACCGTTGTCTATAGTCAAACCTAGGAACTTTATTGTGTCGACCTGTTATATAATCTAAATATTTAATGTCAGTTATGTCCAATCAATACAATCTCCAAGTCCAATCTTCTGACGATATACTATTCTTTTATACTTGCGCTGTTGCGCCACAAGTTTAAGAAGTTTGCGACGATATCATCGAATCATATCTTCATTTTTCCTTTTCGGCATAACGCAGAACAAAATATTTAAATTTTTTTTTTTTAAACTTGCGAACACTGCCTCGCTTCAAAATGGAATGAGGAGATCAAGTGACAGCTCGCCGCTGGTGGGGGCATAGAGTAAGCAAAAAAAAGGGTAAAAATAAAGCCTATTGGATAGGAAAACTACAAATGGTTAATTGCATCTGAAGAATGAAACGACGATATATAATTGAAGACGGTTGGGCCGGTCGGAGCTGCCAGTAGCGTAACCAAGTTATGAGTCCTAAGTTACCTCGTAACTTTCCCTCGAGCATACTTTAAGTATAAAACTTTGTATCCGAATTTAAATCTTGTTCTAGTTTGTTTTAAAAATTAGTTATAAAAATGTTCTAGAATATTCTGGTAGGTTTATGAATCAGATAAGTTTACTGAGCTACCTCTACAGTTGTCCTATCATTATATAAAATTATAAGTAAATAACAGAATAAATACAATAAATAGCTTAAGGTATGAGCATGCGTTCCCATGTGAGAACCATTTGTATAAATAAGAATATTACACTGCTTTCCTAGTAGAATTAAGACAGTAACATTCTTTACCACTCGCGCGACTTATTTATTTAAATAAAACTGTCCCCGTGTGAAACGTGTATTTGTTTTAAAATTTAGCCTGACGTTTCGGATACTACAGTCACCATGGTCACGGGTGAGACTATTTAGAATTAAGGCCGTTTTCTGGTACATTCGCTTGTTACATTATTTTTGTGCACCTATCTATAGGTAACGTTGTAATGGATGTTTTGTTTTCATTGTCCTATTTTGTAACTCTGAACACAACAAAAGTTTAACGAAGCTGACATAGATAACAGAAGTGCCGGTTTCACAGTAGTAAGTAATCACAGAGAGTGCATGAGTTCTGTGTGACTAACTATAGGGACATATGTATTACTGTATATTGTAAATGAACTTGTCTCGTGTACTTGCATATTTACTCTTGAATAGTTACTAGGTTTATAACAGTTCGCTAGATATACCAAAAGAAAAATCAACAATATTTTACTAATATTTCTTATATTAAGGAATTTGTTGAGTAAACGAGTTGTGAAACATTCTTATTCGTGTGGAGATGGATTAGGAAATCAAGTGTCAACACCCCATTTCTCTCCACATGATGCTGTAATACCTAGGAGACATAAAAAGCAATTAACATCGACTGTGAGAGAGGAAAACTACTAGTATACCACAAATCCCTTCTAACTACTAATCCTATGCCAACACGGCTGGTCAGCGCCGAATACTATACCGCAATTCCGTTCAAAGTAGAGGAGACCTGTGCCCAACAATGGGTCTTTAATGGGCTTAAATGAACAGAAAGGAACCTTCTTTATTTTAGAAGTGAAATACCTAAAGTATATTTATCTAAATCAGGATAGAGCTTTCTGCCTGGCCCTGACCTACAATGGCGTGATGCAATATAATGTTTATATATTATTCTTAAACTTTTTCTTCGCTCACGACCCGACTACATAGCACTAAATGAGCCATAAAATAAAACATTTTGATGTCAATAAAGTATAAAAACGGCCTATTTCTACTTTAACCACAATATTGTGTGTACACACTCAACTGTGTCACAGCGACAATAGGGCGACATTTTATCGACATATATTATGCAAAATGTGTTATAGCTCAAGTGTTATAATTTTAGAAGTAATAGTAAGAGATTACGAGAAGATAGTTCACCAGAATGTGGCAATTATTTGACGTCGAATGAGACGCGTTACAATCTTCCCAGTCCATAAACATCCCACTATTGGGAACCTGCCTTATTTGGTTTACTATATCATGTTGACCAAACGTGTTGGGATAGGTTACGTTACTTACCTAATATGTATATTATTAAACCGTCACGCCTTATTTCCGTGGGGATAGACTACAGAGCGCGATCTGTGTCCATCCATCAATCAGCCTCTCTCCGTCCACTGTTGGACATAGGCCTTCTCCATAGAACGCCACAACGCGCGGTTCTGTGCCACCTGCATCCAATGTCTCCCCGCGAACTTGACGATATCGTCGCTCCACCTTGTCGGGGGCCGCGCAACGCTGCGTCGTCCGGTACGTGGTCGCCACTCTAGGACTTTTCTTCCCCAACGATCATACAATACTTTTACAATGGTTAGATAGATAGATAGATAGATAACTCTTTATTTGTACACCAATACACAAAGAAACAAAATTACATTATTTGCCTTAATATTATTGTACAAATGGGCGGCCTTATCGCTAATGCGATCTCTGCCAGGCAACCTTGGGATGGATTGGAATGTATTTGACTGACAGAGAGGTAGTCAATTGGTGTTGTATAGATTTAAACAAATACACTTTAATCTAACTTTAAATTTTACAAAGTTAATAAACATACATAACTTACCTAACCATACGTATATACGAGGGGAGGTCCATAAGTTCGTGGAATGAAAGGGTTTTAGTAAAAATGAAACAGTAAATTTATTTTTCCTTTTCAATATAATCACCCTTAAGCTGAATACATTTATTAGATCTATGAATTAATTATTCTAATCCATCGTAAAAATATTTTTTATCTTTTCCCTCAAAATGAGCCAAAATTGCCTCCTTTACCTCATTGTCGTCGGAAAATTTCCTTCCCTTTAAGTCTTTTTTTAAATTGGGGAACAAATAAAAATCACTTGGGGCCAGATCTGGACTATAGGGTGGGTGGACTAGTGATTCGAAGCCATGCGTGTGTAGAGCAGCCATTGCAACTTTGCTCTTGTGAACCGGCGCGTTGTCTTGCAAGAGCAACACGCCCTTGGTCAATTTTCCCCGACGTTTTTCTTTGATGGCATCCTTTAATTTTTCTAGTATTGTTGCGTAGTATTCTCCGGTTATGGTCCTGCCCTTTTCTTTATAATCAATCAGTATTATCCCCTCACAATCCCAAAAAACAGTAGCCATCAACTTTCCAGCCGACTCCGACACTTTGAATTTCTTTCGCGGTGGTGTCCCCTTTTTATGCCATTGCATGGACTCTTGTTTGGACTCAGGCTCAAAGTGATGAACCCATGTTTCATCGCCGGTAACAATTCGCTCCAAAATCGGTCCAGGATCGTCGCCACACAACTCCAAAAAATGTTTTGACGCTTCGACGCGCTGCTGTTTTTGAAGCGGCGTGAGCATTCTCGGTACCCATCTTGCACTGACTTTGGTCATACCCAGGTGGTCATGTAGGATTCGCAAAATGGTGGTATCTGATACTCCAACTAATGCAGATAACTGTTTTTTCTTCAAACGGGTGTCCTCCAGTACAATTTTTTCCACTTTTTCGACGATGTCTGATGTGGTGGCCTCAACTGGCCTTCCTGAGCGGGGGTCGTCTTCAATCGACTCCCGACCATGTTTAAAAAGACCATGCCACTTGTAAATCATTTATTTACTAGGGCACTGTTCCCCGTAAACAGTTTCCATTTCATTCAAAATGGTCTGAGCGTTCTTTCCTTGCTTGGTAAGGAATTTAATGACCGCACGGTGTTCAATTTTCTCCATAGTTTCAGTTTTCTTCCGGATTGACGTGTTTAGCAGGCGAGTGTTCGTAAACGAATGACGCAATAGGGCTGAAACTCCATTTATATACTAATTATGAGTCCCCAATTAGTATGACACTAAGCGAGCGCCCCTATCCCCACTCCATCCCCTCCATTCCACGAACTTTTGGACCTCCCCTCGTAGGTACTTACATATAAATTTATAAATATATATGTCGTAGGAGACTTGATTAAAATGCTTTACTTAAGGATTTTTAGTTTTAACTTAGGTTCCAGTGAAGTGGTCCTTAAATGGTGTCAATGGTAAGTAATTCCTTTGTCTGATGAGTTCGAATGGTGACCCGTTGAATATTCATAAAAGGCGCCTTCCAAACCAGCTACACGTGTCGTAAGCCACGGATCGATCTCATCGTAGTAGAATGTTGTAGTTAACGTAGTTAGCTTATTCAGTATTACAGGATGTTTGGATTGGAGACTACCCTGGCAATAGTTACAGGTGATGTCTACGATACCTTTTCTCCGATATATACATACATACAAATAAATAAATACACATTAGGAAAATGAAATTATACTACTGCGAGTTTAAATAGTGTTGCAATAGTCTATTTTTAAAAAACTACTTATTACTACTTATTTAAATACGTACGGTTACTATTTATTTAAATACGTAGTCCATAAAACACGCAGATATCTCGAATATGTTTGTTGTAGAGGTAATATAGTTGTACAAAATAATATGGTATACAAGGTCTTTCTTCACGATTTTGAGAAAAAAAAATTTTTTTTACCATTTCTGAAGTGGGTCTAATAATTGTTTGGTTCATGTTTTATTTACATTGTTCGTTCAATATGTATCGCATTACCATCTCAATGTTCCGGACACTGCATACAATTACTTACAAGGCTATTATGTAAAATGTTTTATATTTAAATTACTTTTATCAGCGCCTTAATATTATGTTGTATTAGCGTAAACAACATTTAAGCTGTTTATTTTAGGGTTTCATACAAACAGGTAGACCAGGAACCTATTACTGACACATCGCTGTCTATCCGCCTGTCTGTCACCAGGCTGTTTCTCAAGAACGATAATAGCTAAAAAGTTGAAATTTTCACAGATGATGTTAGTATATCTGTTGACGCTATAGTAACGAATACTAAAAACCAGAATACAACAAGTCCATCCATCCATCCATCCATCAGCCTATCTCCGTCCACTGCTGGACATGGGCCTCCCCCATAGAACGCCACAACGCGCGGTCCTGTGCCGCCTGCATCCAATATCTCCTCGCGACCTTGTCGATATCGTCGCTCCACCTTGTCGGGGGCCTCCTAACGCTGCGTCGTCCAGTACGTGGTCGCCACTCTAGGACTTTTCTTCCCCAACGATCGTCAGTCCTACCAGCGATGTGGCCTGCCCATTGCCACTTCAGCGTGTTAACCTTTCGGGCTATGTGGGACACGCCAGTTCTCCTACGGATCTGCGTATTTCGGATTATCCCATAGAGAAATACTGAGCATAGCCCTCTCCATAGCACGCTGTGCAACCTTGAGCTTATTTACGAGGCCGACATTTAAAGACCACGTCTCTGTTCCGTATATTGTCATCGCTGGTAACACACACTGGTCATAAAACTTCTACAAGAAGTATTAGGCAAGAAATTCAAAAACTATTTATGGCTCTTAAAGGCTCTATCTGCCGTGGTTTACACATAGATGACTCTAACAGCATCCATGAGAATAAGAGGAATAACTCTTTAATCTCATGAAAACATCAGCCGTTATTTAATAATACATCTAATCTTTCTCTTTATTTATGCTACAATAGAATTAAATTCATATAAAAACTTGCCCCAAACAATATGTCTTCCACAGATGTCATTTATGTGTCCACACTTGTACATTATTACTGGACATACACTATACTGTAGCGGTCACTATATTTATGATATTATTTATAGCCGAATTTTGATATTAAATGATATATTTATAATTTATGTAAGGCCTAAAAATAAGGTGCTATGAATTTTCGTTGAGGTAGACTTAATCTATGTAATAAATTAATTTGAAAAAAAAACAGATGT
This sequence comes from Orgyia antiqua, assembly GCA_916999025.1. Classification (NCBI taxonomy): domain Eukaryota; kingdom Metazoa; phylum Arthropoda; class Insecta; order Lepidoptera; family Erebidae; genus Orgyia; species Orgyia antiqua. The sequence goes on from OU779861.1 coordinate 465,169, forward strand.
CTAATAGCATCGTCAGCTACTTGCAAGCTTTATGATTCTTAGCTAATCAATCTCCTAGCTAAAAATTTATAAGGAATTCAAAAGAAAAACAAAGAACTAATCATAAACGATCTGTACATGGAATTGTGCCATAACTGACAGTCCTGTAGTCCGAAGAAATGGTGTCGTTGTGCGGCCATCTTGGTACTGTGACGTCACCACTCTCCGGGGAAATACCTTTACTTATCTTGTAACCATGTTTGTAATAAATACAATAATGTTGTCATACTGACATGTACGTGTCACATTATTTATTAGTATACTTGAGTTTAAGTCATTAAAAGAAAACTTAGATTAAGATCAGTCTTTTTCTCCCCGCTCCGGCAATTGGCAGAAAACCGGACTCTATTTATCACGCAAATATAATTAATGAATGGGAATTGAACCCAGACCTACTTGATGACTTTTATGCTATACACAACATCACCACTGGCGAAGTCAATATGCCTGTCAACGTGAGCCAATAAGAAAAATATATCAAAGAAAATAATCCAGGAAACAAGTTTATGAAAATCTAAATAAAACTGACAGTTTCATATCAAAAAACTGCCCTCAAAGGATTCCATCTCGATTATCGGAACTCGATTGATAAAATCAGATGACTCGATTTTTTGTGTTTGACAGCAGCATGTCAATTTCAAATACTTAGATTTCTTTTACTTTTTAATTGAAATTTTTGATTACTTTAATTTTCTGAATAAAAATTTACGCAGATAATTATTTTAAAAATTAAACTATATTAAATCGACGTTGTCTTGTTTTTATCGCTAAATGATTCTTTTAGCGCTATCTACATTATTTATTACCAGTTCTCATAAATTACTTATTTTTAAGTTTGTGTTCACAATATCATAAAAATATTCATAACTTTACAAAAAAAAGCGACCACCATAATGTTAATACAAGGCATAAACACAATCTTGTGATGCATGTAACCCGTCTCCACAAAATATGTAACTCTTTCATGGGTCATTGTATACGATTTTATAATAAACTCCCTATTGATGTAAGAGAATTAAATAATTCTAAATTTAAAAAATTCATTAAAACTAAATTATGTAAAAAGGCGTATTATAAAATTTCTGATTATATTAAAGATGATAAAGCTTGGGAGTAGGTTGCTCTGGAGCAATACATATTCTATATTGTAAAGTTATTAGCATTGTAAGTATAATTGACATTTAATTAAAAAAATATTGATTTGATTAAAAGCTCTGCTGAGTTTCTTACGCCGGTTCTTCTCAGCAGATTGCGTCCTGAACCGGAGGTAGGGAAAAAAAATTTGGACATGTCATAAGCACATATTTTTTCTGAAAAATTGTGTCTACTTGATTAAATGATTTTTCATTTCATTTCAATATAGTTTGTCATTGGCGGAACAATGAATTTATCAATTAATGTTATTACATAGATGTTAATTAACTACATACAAAAATATCTAAATGAAGAACAAAATGTAAAGTCAGTATCATGTTACAAACACAAGTCGGTATGAGCTTTACGTCGTCTGAGATACGCTTTGAATCCCTTTAAAGTCTCGATTAGTTCCACCGTCTTGATCTCCGAATTAAACGGACTTAAGAGGGTATACTCCGTATTTGCCTTAGGTATTGCTATCCCTATTTCCAAGCGCCGCGCTGAAAGGGACAAATATTGCTGAAGCAGATTTTACCAACAAATTCTTTGAAAAAAAAGACGTTTCGTACTTCCCATTTTTCCCTTCATACTTTCTTTTTTCGTAAAATCTTACCAAATATGTGTGATAGTCGCTGCAACTTTATCTAAAGAAAACCGAAAAAACCGGACTTTCGGGTGGTCCTATTTCTTTTAGTTAATATGTTTTGAAAAAAAGAAAGTGATACAAGCATAGATATACTCTTCATCTATAATATAGCGTAAAAACAATTAAAATTAGTTGATTTTTCACAAAGAAAAATGGGAAGAACGAAACCCATATTTGTGTATGAAGCATAATTTGGTATCGTGCCCTCTTAATGTTTCATCTAATATTACTCAGTGACATTGCTACAAATAAATAAAATAAAACTGGCGACCTCCCCGCTGAAATTAAAAATTTTTTCCCCATTTTTGCGACATTTTTCACTACTACTTCGCTTCTACTGGTCGTAGCGTGATGTCATATAGTCTAAAGCCTTCCTCGATAAATGCCCTATCTAACATTGAAAGCATTTTGCAAATCAAAATGTATAATTAAATAAAATATGATGAAAACACATTTCCTACCATGTTTTACTTAACAAGCATAAAAATAAATTAATACTTGATTTTCCTTGCTGCCAGGCACACTATTAAACCTAAAACTGTTTTTTTTATTTTCTACTTATTTTAAAGTAATGGCGGCATTTTAAATATGTTTTTCAGATATTTGATATATTTAAGATTTTGAAATGCGTGACAAATATATCAGTATTTGCTGTCCATGAGTGGCCCCAGACTCTAAGGAGAATGGGCCTTTCCCTTTAATAATTGTTTCGATAACTGCATATTATCGTAGCACTGTGCTAAGAATACACCTAATGGCAATGCTTTGTATTTCCATTGTGTTGTTCTAATAACAATCAACACAGTCGTTATAACTTAATATTTTATCTAGCTAATATATTGTAATTACATGTGCAGTTGTTATTAATCTTACTATTCGTTACGAAGTTTAAGTTACCAAATTTTTGTCGTAAGCTAACTATTTTTTTGAATATACTATAGTGACGGTCAGGCCATAAAATGGCCTATGTCGTATATTACACAATAAAGTAGTATAAAAATTGTATTGTTATTTGTTAAGAATAGCAATTTTATTAGTAATAAGATAATTGAAACACATAAATAAAACTTTTGTCGACGTTTCAAAGGCGGGCGTTAATGACTGCAACACAGTTCTTAACTAAAGCAGTCATTACCGTGCATGCAATTGTTAAAATGTACTCTTTGTGAAATTTCAATAAATAAATAAAATAAAAAAAATAAAAATATTCTTTCGTCTTTATTACGTTTAAAAAGCTCAATGTTAAACGTTATTATTCATCAAATAAACCATCAACTATTCTCATTGTGACAATGATACCATACAATACCTATTGTTAGATTTGTGGTAGATTTTTGACAATGGATAACTTCGATCCCAGTCGTAAGGCAAAATTACGTCTACGGTGTAGCACAAATTACGATAAATTAGGTTCGTAACGCGCGACGCTCTATTTATACTCATTCCCCTCTGCTAACCCCCTTGGGAAATAGGCGTGTGGAAAACAAATAGTTAGTGACGGTAAGGTCCTGAGTAAAACGTAGGCAAATTCGATGCAAAAATATTGTACAGAATATTTCCACTTCTGGAGAGCCTGCTCTGTAGTGTCTGCCTACCCCTCATGGAAAAAAAGGTGTGAGATGGTGATCCAAGCTCACGAAATTGTTGGCAATAACTCAAATTAAATAAAGATTTATTTGCCTAGATATCTCTAAACATAGCCCAGATGTGTGCGATGTAACATGGACTAAGGGCACGAACTGCTACTTAATAAAGTCATTGATAAATAGCGACTCGTATGTCTGTTAGATATGACGGTTATATACGTCGACAGATTGCGACAATACGCTACCGACATACTCGTACATACACGTACTTGTCGCTGTTACTAACATTTATAACTCTCTTCTGAATTATCTTACTTATAACATGAATATCAAATATTTTAATAAATGTTCTCTATATGTACTTTTGACTTTGTATACACTTCCATTAACTTCTATAGATGAAATAGAACGAAATTATTCTTTATTAGTTTTTGATTTATATTGATGTTAAGATATTTTTATTAAAGTTAATTAATATCCATCATAATGTTCACAAATCTAACATATATTATGTAGTTAAGTGAATGAGCGTAGGTAGACGTACGAAGCTAATAAACTTAGATATCGTAGCGTTACTTAAAGTGATCGATCATGTTTGCGACTTAACATTACATTTATTAGTTCATTAGTAGAAGCATATCAATATTAAATAAACAGCAAATATAATGTGGTGGTTCAGAATTTTGATCTTACTAGAATATAGTCTCTGCCTCACAACATCACGCCTTTTTCCCATGGGGGTCCATGGGAAAAAGGCGTGATGTTATGATGATGATGATGATGATGTAAAATATAGTTCTATTATTTTTACGTGTGTTGACCGCACGTTTTTACTATCCACGGTTTCGAGTGGAACTAAAAACGTTATATTTCCTATGTGATTGTGTCGAAAGAACGTATAATCTTATATATAAAATTCACGTGTCACAGTGTTAGTTACCGTACTCCTCTGAAACGGCTTGACCGATTTTTATGAAATTTTACATGCATATTCAGTAGGTCTGAGAATCGGCCAACATCTATTTTTCAAACCTTTTTTTTTAGTATAGCAAAACAACGTTTGCCGGGACAGCTAGTAATACTCTATAATTAGTGTTCTATTATTTTTAACTTAAACTTCAAAATTTCTTCTTTAATCTTCCCATGTTTTGAATGTATTTCAGAGATATTTGAATACAATATTACAATTTATATTTTACAGATAAATGTAACAGAACGTCACAATCAGACAATATAACTTGTAAAGTACTGTTGTGTAATGGCACGCTTCACCGCGCCGCGCCGCTACCAGTATTATTGAACGAGCTAATTCAAGGAAACTTCTGAAAAGCTTCCGAATAATTTTGACATTTCCTTACTGTTAAAATATATGTACATAATTATATAATTAAATTGTATCTGTCCGTATACCGGAGATATAGATATAGACAAACTTTTAGGATCTTAAAGTAAAAACTGTTTTGTGTATGTAACACAAAAACCCTGGAATCAAATTCAATATTAATCACAGAAAGACACACTACTGGCACCTCTTTTTGCTAGATTTTCAAGAGTTAGGCTTTTCGCACTTTCGTATTTAAACCGCGAACTCGAACCTTGAAAGCTACTTACTGAAATTCATAATATGTATTTCAATACGGTAATTGTTAAAGTTTTCATGTTATAAAGAAATTTTATCTTCGTTTTTTTTTGTGATTTCTAACTACAATAAAAGCTAGCGTGGACAAACTCGGAGGAAATGTTTAGTGTAAGTATAGAATGGCGAAAAAAACAGGCGAAGTAAAGTTTATTAAACAATATTAATTATGAGTTAGAACAGTTACCCAAGGATCACTTGTTTATATCAGTGTACCTGACAGCCCAATTATAATCAGTAAAAAGTACCCAACAACTTTATATAACATCTAGCTATTATTGGATGCTTAGGAAGGCCCCTCCTTTTAAACAGAAGGATATCATTAGTTATTGCAGTGGTTAGTTTATTATATATTGCTATTAATTTTTAAGTAAGAAGAAATTTACAGCAGATCTTACATGTATACTATAAACTATAAAGCTGAAGAGTTTGTTTGTTTGTTTGACCGCGCTAATCTCAGGAACCGCTGTTGGTCTGATTTGAAAAATTCTTTCAGTGTTGGATAGTACTTTTATCGAAGAAGGCATAACATAACATCACGCTGCGACCAATAGCAGAGAAGCATCACTGAAAAATGTTGCGAAAACAGGGAAAATTTTCTAAATTTCACGCGTACGAAGTCGCGGATAACATTTAGTAGAATATAATTTAAAACTTAGATTTAAGAATGAAAATGAAGCATAAGTTTGTTGTGTCTTTTTAATGTTATTTTTGCACAATTTGTACATTTACAGATTACTTACTTTAGGTATTCAGTATTTACTATTTTATTTACTTACAGTTTTTAAGAAATAAGGATCAAAGTTATATCGAATCAATAATTTTTTTTTTTATTTTTTTTTATTGTTATATACAATTTTAATTGCAACATTTCAATTTCACTATATAATTTAGTGTGACAATTGTGTAATAATTTATTAACTAGTTTGAAGAGTTTCATTGAAATTGAGGGATGTGAAAAAATATTGATTAAAAATCGATTATTTTAAGTAAAATAATCTATTTATTACACAATTTTTATTTCAGGAATAATCGTTTAATAATCGGTTTTTTTTTAAATACTTGAATCAATTAATACACATTTTTCGTCTACAAACCACATATTAGTTTTTGTTTTCGGACCCGGAACGAGAACTACCGTTAAATAATATCTCCATAATAATACATTAACGCCGTCTGTGCATAATTCTCTCTGCGCTTTTAAGATAAAATTAGAAATTTAGTTAGATTTTGAATTTCTTTCAGATTCATTTAATCAAACTTACTAAATGGAGTTTACGAACTGTAGGTACCACTTTTACAAATCATGTCATTCATTAAATTATTCGTTGGTGAAACATAATATAGATTTACTATAGTAGAAACTAAGGTAAAACCACGGTGAAATACATATTTAAGGCAAATGTAATGATAATTGTCAAATATTTAAGGCGTTTGTTTGGAAGTCAATTGGCAAATTAGGAAAAAAAATGATTATTTTAAAAAAATCGATAATTTTTTTCAGAAAATAATTGATTATTTATTAGGCTCGATTATTTGAGAATCGATCTTTTTATTTGTATGTAAAAAAAATATAATAATCAATTGTTTAAAAACGATTTTTAAATTTTATGTACAATCAGTACAATGTCACATGAAGTCACACACACTGTCACATCCCTAAATCGAACAATCTTAAAAATTTGTTGACTGAGGTGTCGAAGGTTAATTCGACACCTTTTCAAGATAAATCTTATTTCTAAATATAGAAAAAGTCAGTGTGTGGATGTTTAGACTTCAAGTGCAATGCAACTGTGATTGGAACGAAACCATATCGAGATATAACTTTGTTATTAACGCCATCTATCGAGATACAACGTCACCATTATCTAATGACATGAAACTGAATACATAGAGTTAATTGGAGATAGGAGTTACTAAGAGTAGTTATTATTTGTAGTTAGTTATTATTTGTCTGGTTAAACGGAGTCATATTACAGACTCCTGTCGGTCTGTCCATTCATCTGTCACCAGGCTATATCTAACAAGTCGTGATACCTTGCGACTTGCAGTTTTAACAGATGATTTATTTCTATTGCTGCTTTAACAACAATTACACTAAAAAAATTGGTCAAGTGCGAGTCGGACTTGCGCACGAAGGGTTCCGTACCATTATCTATGCAACATAAGGCAACGTTATTAGTATCGAGCAAGAAACGGTAAAAAAATCATGTTTGTTGTATGGGAGCCCCCCTTAAATCTTTATTTTATTTTATTTTTAGTATTTGTTGTTATAGCGGCAATAGAAATACATCATCTGTGAAAATTTCAACTGTCTAGCTATCACCGTTCTTGAGATACAGCCTGGTGACAGACGGACGGACGGACGGACGGACGGACAGCGAAGTCTCAGTAATAGGGTCCCGTTTTTACCCTTTGGGTACGGAACCCTAAAAAGAAAAAGTCTATATTTTATACCACTAACATTTTTAGTGTAACTTTTTATAATATCATTATATAACGCTTTGATATTTATTTTGATGATTACCGTTATACGAGTGGTACAGGTACCTTGACGCACGGGTTTAGCTCGGACTTGCGCATTTTAATATATAGCATAAAAAGTAGTGAGTGTATAGTTAGTTAGTTAGTTAGTAGTAGATAATATTAAACTCTACATATAGGAAAAGTCAAGGCTCGTCTGATTTGTTTATGTATTATACAAACTACAGTAAATACATCCAATTTTTACTTATTACTAGCTGACCCGGCAAACGTTGTTTTGCCATACTAAAAAAAAATAAGTTCGAATAATTGGTCAAGTGCGAGTCGGACTCGCGCACGAAGGGTTCCGTACCATTATCAATGCAACATAAGGCAAGTATCGAGCAAGAAACGGTAACAAAATCATGTTTGTTGTATGGGAGCCCCCCTTAATTATTTATTTTATTTTACTTTTAGTATTTGTTGTTATAGCGGCAATAGAAATACATCATCTGTGAAAATTTCAACTGTCTAGCTATCACCGTTCTTGAGATACAGCCTGGTGACAGACGGACGGACGGACGGACAGCGAAGTCTCAGTAATAGGGTCCCGTTTTTACCCTTTGGGTACGGAACCCTAAAAATAGATGTTGGCCGATTCTCAGACCTACTGAATATGTATGCAAAATTTGAGAAGAATCGGTCTAGCCGTTTCGGAGGAGTACGGTAACTAACACTGTGACACGTGAATTTTATATATTAGACTAGCTGTCCCGGCAAACGTTGTTTTGCCATACTAAAAAAAAAAGGTTTGAAAAATAGATGTTGGCCGATTCTCAGACCTAGAGGATATGTACACAAAATTTCAGGAAAATCGGTCAAGCCGTTTCGGAGGAGTACGGTAACTAACACTGTGACACGTGAATTTTATATATTAGACTAGCTGACCCGGCAAACGTTGTTATGCCATACTAAAAAAAAAGGTTGAAAAATAGATGTTGGCCGATTCTCAGACCTACTGAATATGCATGTAAAATTTCATAAAAATTGGTCAAGCCGTTTCGGAGGAGTACGGTAACTAACACTGTGACACCTGAATTTTATATATAAGATATTATATTATATTAGATAAAACAAAGGCTTTGTTGTTATATGTATGTCCCTATGTGATCTTATATCTTTAATAAATAGAGTGGTTCAAGACGATGGCTTTTTTGTATAATTTGTTCAGGTTTGCTGTATATTTAAAATTTTAGGTGTACGAAGTTGCGGGCGAAAGCTAGTTTTTATATAAATATAAGATTTAGATCATTCGAGATATTAAATTGGACATTTCAGCTTCGTCATGACTCTACATAATACTCTACGTTAAACAATTCATCTTTTTTGTGTTAAATGTCGTGTAAATTCGTAACTATATTCAATTATTATTATTATTTAGACGAATAAGTCGCTTTATAAAAAATATCTGATTAGAGGCATTTTTAGAATCTCTGTAGATTAACAAAACTTGTCGTAGTCTCAAGAACATACTCAAAAATGTCAATAGACTCTTGTTTTAATATTTGTAATAACAATTCAGAGCTTGTCTGTCTATCCCCATGAAAAAAAGGCTTGAAGCATTGTATGTATAGGACCAGTAGCTTACTGTGCATCTCGATAGATGGCGCTATAGTAAAAGTTTAATCACGCTATGGTTTTGTTTGAAGTCCCTGGTGTTAAAGGATCTTTATTACCTTGTGGTTACCCGTTGTATTTTAATAGAAATACGATTTATCTTGTGAAGGTGATCAAATCGAAACGATTTGTCACCTGTATTGATTTGATAAAATAAAGTTAAAGATTAACGAAAAAATCAACTAGTTCGTTAATTCTTAATTCATTCAATGCGCATCGATCGCTATTAATTAATAATAATTAAGAGGATACCAAAATAGCTTCGTGCATTTTTCTACGTACGAAGTTTTCATTTTTTCTTTAGATTGAATGGCTAGAGCTCTAATTTTTAAGTATATGTTTTTTCAATATATAATCTAGGATCGCATAAACTCAGAAACGCGATTGAAAAAAGTTTTCTCGATAGAAAATCTTAGCGAAACAACCTCTCTCATTTTTATTTTTTTCATTTGTCGGTCTATTATCGCGTATTAACTAATGAAATAACTTTCAAAACATAAGTACCTATCTATTATATATAGAAACACGTAAACCAGAATTAAAATATAAAATAAACAAAAAAAATATCCCTAATTCTTCATTTTCTATACCTACTAGCTGTGTTAATAGGTACATGTCGACGTTAATATTGATTGCCCTTAAATTACTCAACGTAAGAAAAAAAGAAAAACTAGCGAACTGCGAAATTAAATCATATATAACAAAACCTAAATTAACCTACCGAATTGGTTTACGTTTACTAATTAACATTTACAATAATTATAATACTTATTAAAAATCGATATTACATATACTATTAATTTTATTATGGACGGCTTTTCTTTGTTTGTATTATCGAATAATATCTACAAATAGAAAAGTGTGGCTGTCCTTAAGACGATACCAAAATAGCTTCGTGCATTTTTCTATGTACGAAGTTTTCATTGTTTCTTTAGATTGAATGGCTAGAGCTCTAATTTTTAAGTATATGTTTTTTCAATATATGATCTAGGATCGCATCAACTCAGAAACGCGATTGAAAAAAGTTTTCTCGATAGAAAATCTTGGCGAAACAACCTCTCAATTTTTTAATTTTTTTCATTTGTCGGTCTATTATCGCGTATTAACTAATGAAATAACTTTAAAAACATAAGTAACTATTATATATAGAAACACGTAAATCAGAATTAAAATATATTTAGTAGATTTTGAGTAAATAGGAAAAGTATCCCTAATTCTTCATTTTCTGTGCCTACTGGTTGTGTTAATATGTACGTGGCGGCGATGATATACGATAATATTGATGTAGGCCCTTAAACAATGGCTAGAAATGTGTATCCATGCATATACCATAGTTATTCTGATGCCTCTAGCTAGAGCTATGAAATTTAATTAAAATCCATTCTGTTGCATTTGCAAGAAAGTTTAACAAACATCTATATTTTTACGAGTTGTTTTAAAATTATTATAGTGTTCAATAAAGAATATTTTATTTTATTTGTTTTATTTATTACTAAGGATTTAGTACCTGAACTTCTGAAGTTATCCTGTATTTCTTGGATATGTTGTGATTTAAAGAAATGGAAAAGGTTAGATCGATTAACCGCCCCTGAACCTGTCTACACAACATTTATGAAAATCAATGGAGCCGTTTCCGCCATTCAGATTTCATTACGTATTCAATAACTGCTTATTAAGAGGTATTGTATAAATAAAATATTATTACTGCAATATTTCAGATGAATTTACATTGTAATATAATATCAGTGTCAGATGTTCTCCTTCTTACTGTTATATAGATAGGTACATTTAGAACAAAACAATACGCACCATGTTACAGCTATTTCGAAAAGTTAGAATGTACATTAAATGAGTCCTTCACAAGTTTAAATTCCACGGAAATTGTGATTAAAAGTTAATTACCGTATATTTACTCAGCCATATTTGAAATTATACAAATTAGTCCTTCATTTCTGAGAACATTTGAATTAATCGTAACAAAGAAAAGATATCAAGAACTTTAATCATTCCTTAGATCTTAATTTGAATCAAACCCGTTACTGTAGAAAATCTGATATTTTGTTTGGAGATAATTATCTCCGAAGTCATCAGAGAAAGCGCCATCGTGTCTCAAACTCACTACTTAAACTAGATATATAATAAAATAATACTCAAATAAGTAAACCGATTGAAAGATTTCATCTACTGCCCTGTATGAGAAGCCCTAAGAAAAACTATATAAGTAACTATTTATTGGAGATAGTGTAGTATTTGAATAAGTATGTAGAAACCTGAACATTTATTTAAAAGACGTTGACAGACATAACAGAACTACATAGATCCACATTGAAATCAGACGTTATTCAATATACGGAAGCTGAGAAATGCCATTTTATAGCATTGCTTAGCTGTTAGGCTTTATATCATATTTCCTTGTTCATGTCGCATTTCTGACTTCAAAAGATGGAAAAATACAATTTTATTTTGAATTAAAATACCATTAGGTACTTGTTATTTTCTGATTTATGTTATTATAATTTTACTTATAGTTTGTAATTACTGTCGCATGATCATCTTGAATATTAAGCGTAAGCAGTTTGTGCAATTAGGTATTCCACCCACATATAACATCCACACTAAGGTTATCAAATAACCATATCTAGAGGTAATGCATTGATGGGCTGAGGGCCACAACGACTACCTTTTCCTAGAGCCACGTGAGTCCCTTCATAATGACTCCAAGCATGCTACCTGTTCATGTAAAACAATATTACATTTGAAACAATAGTATGACTCCCATACATCGTAATTGACTTCGTAAAAAAAGGCCGTTCCACCCAATATATCATTGACATATGTTGTTTATGTCTGCCTGTTTGTAACTAACGACACAGATATATTTGTTCGAAAGCACCGATATTTCAGTTACGTAAAAAAATAGTCTCACTGAAATAACCTTAGATATTTTTTGGAATTGTACTCTCTGTGCGTACTTACTAATAGATGAGACCAGTGAATCTTTGAGAATAATAGTTCTTTTCTTTTTTACCTACAAACAGATATCCCCGAAAAAAATCCATAACCCTGGAAAGATAATCTGCTTCAAATTCACGCATCGGCTTTAGAAAAAATGCTCTCTCATTCAAAATAGCGGGATTTCGTATTTGTGGGTTTAGGATATTTCTTTTGGCGCTAAGAGCTACCGAGTAACGTACAGAACCATGAGGTAAGTCTTACTGATTTCGATACATGACGCCTGTATGCGTGAAAACTACGCATGATTATCTTTAACGTGACTTTTAAGACTAAAATGTATATGATGGTTTTGTAATTTGTCATATTTTTATGCTTTAAATCTATTTTTTTATTAATGTTTATTGCTATAAATGTCAATACGGAACTAAACAACAATGGGAAGTGGGTATTTAATAGAAGGCAGCAGTCTGGTGGCTCTTTTACTTAGAAAAATTGAATTCTCCCATGAGGACTCTATTGGTCAAGTATCAGACCCCAACAGTGAAGACAATAATGCAGAGTGCTAAAGGAAGCTTTTATACATGAAAACTAAAAAGAGTATCTGCTGCGAGAAGACTATATCAGAAAATTTAAAGCTGGATGAACAAAGTAAAGACCTGCTGTCGAACAATCAGATCTCCTATTGGCCTCTTAATAGAATCTTTGCATTAAATATGTATTTGAATTTGTGTTTTTAACTTTTATGACTTAAGCACATACAGCATAATATTAATAGGCCAAAAAAGAATGAATATAAAAGTGATGTCGATGAAAAGTGATGTCAGTGATAGAAAAACTAACAAATGAGAAGCTTTCTTGATATGGTCATGTAATCAGATGAAAGAACGATAATAATATTATGAGTGTTTTGCAAATAACTGTTGAAGTAATCAGGAGTAGAAGAAGACCAAAAGAAATGTTGATGGAGCGTATGGAAGAGAAAATAATGGAAAAATAAGTAAATACCGATATGACATCATTATCAAAAAAGCACGGAAGAGAGGTACAAGTTTTGCTAAGTCCAAGCAGTGAGATAAGGGCAGGGAAACGATGATTTTTTATGGACAATATCCTCATACTATTTTTGTAATAAAAATGGTGTGGTTAGTTTATTAATAAAATAGTTGTATGGTGAAAAAACGAACATTCATAATTTTTGGTACTTTTTTGAATATGTTTCAATATAGTTTACATTTTGTGCAAATAAATATTCAAATATTCATTCATGGACATTTCACACAACGTCCTCTGGTCCCAAGCTAAGCTTATTATGCTTGTTATGGGTACCAGAATACGGATAGAATACAAAACATAAAAATAATTATAATATAAATAACTAGCTGTTGCCCTCGACTTCGTACGCATATTATTTAGAAAAAAATCCCCGTTTTTGCAACATTTTTCACTTCTACTTTGCTGCTATTGGTTGTAGCGTGATGATGAGCCTTTAGTCCGTGCCCGTGCTTGAGAATTATTTTTAGAAAGTTGAGACCTGACTCTCTTAGGCATTTTCAATACATTCATAGATCTAAACTCCCGTGACGCTCACCAGCACCTCGGTGACGCTCACTTCGCAACGGGTTGAGCATCAGAAGTCGTAATATTTTAATTTCGCCATAACTTCAAAACCAAACGGCTAATTTTAATCATTCAAAGACCAAATATTATCTACATAAACTGTACTTGGCGATGAAATAGTTTATTTTGATAAGGAATAATTGCATGAGTAAAATAAATGCTTTGAAATGTAGTCCAAAAAAAAAATAGATTTTTAAATAAAAAAATGGTTGTTGTGCCTTACCCGACATACTCGTAGATAGGTATAGTGTGTCGCGGAGTTTTTTGTAGATATTTATAAGGTCTACAATTAATACATTACATACATCACATACATTTTATGGGTCTATATTTTATAGTTTAGGCAGCGTACGCAAAATAAGTAACTTTAAAGGTTGACTTTTTCCGAAAACAGATATTTATTATTTGTAGATGTGTAGCAATGTATAATAACAGATATTTATTATTTGTATATGTGTAGCAATAATAATAATAATATAATAATATTCATGGACATTTCACACAACGTCCTCTGGTCCCAAGCTAAGTTTATATGCTTGTGTTATGGGTACCAGAATTCGAATATACTACATAGACTAATATTCTTTTGTAAATACCTACTTATAATACATAGAAACACCCAGACGTAGTACAAACATTTGTATGACAATCAGAAAAATTGGTCATGTGCGAGTCGTACTCGCGCACGAAGGGTTCCGTACCATTATCTATGCAACATAAGGCACATAGTTAAAGCGTCTACCTGTCAACGTTATTAGTATCGAGCAAGAAACGGTAAAAAAATCATGTTTGTTGTATGGGAGCCCCCCTTAATTATTTATTTTATTTTACTTTTAGTATTTGTTGTTATAGCGGCAATAGAAATACATCATCTGTGAAAATTTCAACTCTCTAGCTATCACCGTTCTTGAGATACAGCCTGGTGACAGACGGACGGACGGACGGACGGACGGACGGCGGACGGACGGACGGACAGCGAAGTCTCAGTAATAGGGTCCCGTTTTTACCCTTTGGGTACGGAACCCTAAAAATCACACAAATGATTGTCCCGAGCGGGAATCGAGCAATGTATAGTAACAGATATTTATTATTTGTATATGTGTAGCAATGTATAATAATATATATTTTAATTAATATATAAATATATCTCGACTTAGTAACCGGATAAAAATCATGCGTGCATTTCACGCATGATTATCTTTTCCGTACACCTAAATAAGATTATTTTTTCTAGGGTTAATTGAATTGGCAGAGCCGACACAACAGTACGACGTGACGTGTACTTAGGTAAAAGCGGCTAACACTAAAAATATGACGGGCCTCGTGGTTGAGTGGTTCTGGTAACGGACTGCCGATCAAGAGGTCACGGGTTCGATTCCCGCTCGGGACAATCATTTGTGTGATTTTTCTAATTGTCATACAAATGTTTGTACTGCGTCTGGGTGTTTCTATGTATTATAAGTGTGTATTTAGAAAAAAAAAGTAGTATATGTATTCTATCCGTATTCTGGTACCCATAACACAAGCATATAAGCTTAGCTTGGGACAAGAGGACGTTGCGTGAAATGTCCATGAATATTTATTATTTATTTATTTATGTTTAAGCTTTTAGAAGTTAGTCACGAGATAAATATCCGTCTGTTCCAGTGAAAACTATTGAAACTCGTAAAGTCCGCGAAATAATTGTATTCTGTCGCTGAATAAATTACTGTCACGGATTTAATTATCTGTTGTGCAGCGGAGTAGAGCGGAGCGAGGTAGGAGAGAGCCGCACACCTAATTGTGTTATTTTTAATCAAGGTGTACCTGATGTAAATTACTCTTGTCTAATTAAAGTTGAGACCACAGATGAAGCCAGTGACACTATGACGTCAACTCTTCACAATTCAGGATAATAAGTAGCAAAAATGCTTAAATAAATGTTTATTTATTATCAATTATAATCTGTTCAGATTAGTCGCTAAAAAATTTACGTTACGCTTAAATTTTAAAAGAATTTCTTTATTAAAATACAATTATATTGTGCAAGAAAATATTATATCACTATTAATTGTTGTATTTGCTGTATTATTTTAGTTTTTTTCCTCGACACCGAAGATATCATCAATAGGTGTTCTCTTAAGGTAATGGTTCAACGTCTCCATATACTGAGACATAAACTTGTGCATCGTGGGTTTAGTCAGCACCGAGCTCGTAGTACGCCAGTTGTCACTTAAATGCTTCCATGCTGACTGAACTGCAAAGAAAATATAATAATCACGTAGTTAACACACATGGTCTCTTGCCTTAATAGCATAAAGGTACATAGCTTAAAATGCGTATAGAAAAAAGGAGAAAGAAATAATAACTTATATCTCTTTTCCATATCTAAAATACATTCTTTTTCAGTTGTCATCTGTAGTATAAAAGGTGATAATTCAACAGAAGTGATGTACTGATTTTTCCGGACGTAAAAACGCCAACTTGGTTTGGATCCCGGAGTTTTGATAGAACGGAACTAGTGGACAATAACAGAGAAGAACTGATCGATTTAAAAGAATCATCATCAAACCATGTGTTTTGTCTCCTTTGTTGACGCCAGTGTCTTCAAACGTGACCCCTCCTTTAGGCTCCGTCGCAATGCGATATGCCTCTATGTAGAGACGTGTCTTGTTATCTTCTTTGTCAACTGATTTAGCATTGTTACCTTTAAATGTTATCACATAATCACCTGTAAGCGGAACAGTAAATATATTAGGACATAAATGCATGATTGGTGTAATTCCAATAAGTTCTTTTAGATCGCCAACATTATTCAGCTCAATTTGGAGTCTATTTTAACTGTAATTACACTATTACATAACTAAAAATTCTTACACACGTTTTGAAGATAATTTAATTAGGATTCATTCAGTTACCGTCAAACTAATTTATTTTAACCGATGCAAAAAATCTTTATACATATAAATCTCCTGTCACGATGTTTGTCCGCGATGGATTCCTAAACTACTGAACTGATTTTAAATTTGATTTGCACGCCGTGTGTAATTCGACACAACTTGAAAGATAGGATAGCTTACATTTCAATTTATAGTCGCAATATTATTTTATTGCATTTTATTTGTCTACCCCTGACATTTGTATGGCAAAACAACGTTTGTTAATATTACCGGGACTATAATCACGTTAATAACTTAAAAGGCACAATACCTTTGCTCCCGACGTTACGAATTTATGATTATCCGTGATTACGAAGAAAAAATGCGGCACATGCTAAGTAATGACACTATATATAAACCGGTGTCCTACAACCCTACGGCCAGAGTGACTAAACGTATACGTAAGATCATTGGAGACCACCAAGACCTTTTCGCAAAGGATGTCTTTGACCATCTCTTCAGACCGAAGATTGTGCAGGCGCCTAAGCTGTATGGTCTGCCTAAAGTACACAAAAAAAGATGTACCATTGCGACCAATAGTCAGTCAAGTCGATTCACCAACCTACCATCTGGCGAAGCACGTGTCACAAGTACTACAACCATTAGTAGGAAATACTGGATGTTTTGTGAAGGATTCTCGCCATTTTATAGACATCATTAAGGACGTCCGTATGGATAGTGACGACATAATGGTGAGTTTTGATGTGCAATCTCTGTTCACAAATGTTCCCATAAAGGACTGCCTGGAAGTCATCGAGCTGAAGCTGAGGGAAAATGATCTGACTAGTGACTATAAATTGCTACTTGAACACTGTTTGGATGGCAACTACTTTCTATACCGTGGACAGCACTACCTCCAGATCGATGGTGTAGCCATGGGCAGCCCAGTGGCTCCAGTAATGGCTAATATCTGGATGGAGCACTTTGAAAACGTAATTGACAAGCAAGCATTCCACTTTAAGCTATGGAAGAGGTATGTTGATGATATCTTTTGCATCATGAAACGGGAGCAAAACAGATATTTTCACGAAACATCTAAATTCAATTCACCCAAACATCAAGTTCACAACGGAATTGGAGGTAGACAGATCATTGGCCTTCCTAGATGTACGATTGACGTTGGGACAGGACGGGTCCCTGGGACATACTGATTATCGTAAGCCGACACACACGGATAGGTACTTGCACGCACACTCTCATCATCATCCGCGGCATCTGCAATCCGTTGTATATTCTCTCAAAAACCTTGCATATGATCTTTGCGATGCTGAACACCTAGAAGATGAATTAACGCATGTTCAGAAGGTATTAATGCGCAACGGATACAGACCTGTCGACAACAAATTGCAGAGGAAGCGTCTTAAAAAGCAGAGTGCGGAGAGGGTGCCCGCGTTTCTTCCCTACATCAAAGGAGTGACGGATAAAATTGGAACAGTACTAAATCAATACTCCATAAAGACTGAATACAAACCGTATTCCAAGGTGGCAAGGGAGCTGCGGACCCCCAAGGACGTCATCCCTTTTCAAACTCCGGGCGTGTACAAGGTGGATTGCAGTTGTGGTAGTTCCTACATCGGACAGACCAAACGTACAATAGCTGAAAGGGTCAAGGAACATATCACGGCTGTTAAGAACCGGCAAGTCAACAAATCAGCTATAACGGAGCATTTATTGGAGGCAGGAGCCAATCATTGGATCGAACTACACCAACCTCGAGTCCTATCTACTGAGCGTCACTACTTTCCCAAAATGGTACGTGAGGCAGTTGAGATAAAGAAATACAAAAATTTCAACCGAGAAAATGGATATCGACTTTCAGCGACATGGGGGCCTGTCATCAGTAAATGCATCCGTTATCAGGACGGTACTAGCCATAAGAAGAGTGACGTAGTTAGTGTTGTGTGTCGAAGTACAGACTATAGTGAACATGTACATGTGCAAGACCAGGCGAGGGTAGTTCGCGAAACCCGCGCCTCCCGGAGACGTCGCTAGCAAAACTCCAGTCGACCCGTGACCACGATCGATGCAACTCGGTCGAAACGTCGGGAGCAAAGGTATTGTGCCTTTTAAGTTATTAACGTGATTATAGTCCCGGTAATATTAACAATTTATGAGTTCAAATCGCGTAAGTTTAAAATCAATAAAACAAATTTTGCCGGGTCAGCTAGTTATTTTATATACCTAAATAGTTCATAAAAATCTGAGTCATTTAATGAACACAATACATTTTGTAGTTATCCTTGAATTTGTTACCATATCTTAATGCAGAATCAAGAGATGTAATGAACTCTTTTGATATTGAAGATACTTACGTATATTAACTTGTAGGTTCCCCTCGTGCTCTAGATGTAGAGAGCTTATGTTGCCTTTGATTGCATAAGTAGTAGTGAACACGAAATGTGGGCATCGCAACTCATACACGTATGTCAATTGTTTGGGTATAAAGCTACAATGAAATAAAGGATTGGTGATCATTAAACCATATTAAATACTATGCTGGAATTGAACTCTGGCAATAACTGTTCTGCAAAAAAAATTATGGATTATTGGAAAATACCTTGTAAAAAAAATCTCTAAAAGACTTCAATAGACGTCTATTTGAGCTTAGTCTGAGCACAGCCTGAATGAGAATTATTTACATATATGAGTAGAAAGTCGGTGAACTGTTGGTCACTCCTCGGGAACTTTTTTTTATCTTTTTAGGGTTTCGTACAAACCCTTATAGGATCACTCCGGTGTCTGTCTGTCTGTCTTTTTTACTCAGCAACGGCTGAAGGTATCAACTTGAAACTCATACGATATGTAGATCAATGCGATCCCTTGCTGCAAAAAATACAGTCAACCTTTCACCTCTACGCATTTAAAAGATATAACCGAATTACGACCATTTTTAAGAATTCTCTCGACTTATGGCTAGGGAATCAAAATTCACAGGTTACTTCCCGTTGCCCTAGAGCCTTGAAATTTGGCATAGATCAAGTCTATATAGTGCTAATATAGGGAAAAATCCAAAAAATTATAATTTGTCATCACATCACAAGTAAAAAAGTGTTTATACTAATACCAACTTATGAAGTAGCTGATATGTAGGCGATTCCCTATATTTCAACTACAAAATTAAGTTGGTGAGTTGTTTTGAGTTTAATTAACTGATTATTTGAATGCAGTTACTTATGTTTATATGTCTAGTAGGTAAGAAACCCTAAGTGTGCGAGTTTACCTCGCTCTTGACAGGTTTTTTCTTTTATTATTATTATTATTTATTTATCTTTTTTCGTGTTAAAGGAAGCCTATGTACTTTCTCAAGCTCTAAACTATGTACGCCTAAGTACCAACTGTCATTAAAATCATTTCAGTATGAATGTTTACTAATGCCATAGTTTTGTGGCTGTTATATAGCAATTAGATCTGTTTTCCCATATTTAGATAAGGAAAGGTATTAATTCTTACACAGTTATTATATTCATGGTATATAAAAATATTTATTTATTTATTTATTCAAAACATACAAATTAACAGCAAACAATAAGATTAAAGAGAAATAACACAACAACAATTAAAGACAAATACCCTAATGTTAGTTCTACATGCTAACCTTAGTTTAACATTATTATTTTGTTATAAATATACTAACCTGAAAATTTTAAAAAATATCAGTCGTTTTATTATGAATGAGCGGCAAACAGAAAGATACATCTACATGTCTACATGTATAATATAAAATAAGGATTTACTTACGATAAGAGATGAACTCGACAGTATTTCATACCAGTCAACGTAACGTTAGTTAGTAAACCAACAACATCGGCACTTTTTATAACGATCCTGGGTTCATGCAGAGGATCCAGAGGTTTTATTAAACCAGCTATTCCTGAACTCATTAATTTCAATAATTTGTTTGCCGCTTCCGTCACACAATGTGCGTCGTCAAAATCACAAATATGCTCTGAAATTACACATATCATTAAACTCTATTTACACATGTAAGAAGTTTTGGTTTTTACTCTAAAAAGCACCATAACTTTGGGAAGGATTATTCTAAAGAAAAAGTTAGAAAAGAAACTGGAATACCAAGAATCGGGCGACGTATATTATTCTACCTTACTGTCAGAAAGTAACCACCAATAAGAGTATTCATCTTTCAAGCAGCGGGTCTTTCCCCGTAAAAATATACTTTGCTGCTTTCCTGGATGATGCCTCTAGGATTCTAAAGCAACGAATTTTTCCCACATTTTCTCCATATTTTTTTTATATAAAGTTATAAAAAAAACTAGGCAAATACGTTAGCTAATATTGAGTTAATTAAACAGTACTCACTTGCAGCAACACTTAATATCAATATATTTAAGATTAGTAACGATGTTCGTAAACGACACATATTTGCGTGCTTATTCAACACTAACTCTCGTCTGTACAACGACTATTATATTGCATGGTTGAAATATTAAAAATATAGCCAAGTGCGAGCCCGGCTCACTTCGAGATGGTTCTGTAACTATATAAATGAGCGATAACATCAGAAATCAATGAAAATCATCAAATTCACGGTGTAAATTGACGGGCTTCGTGGTGGAGTGGTTTATGTAATGGACTGCCAATCACGAGGTCTCGGGTTCGATTCCCGGTTGGGACAATCATTTGTGTGATATCCATAAATGTCATACAAATGTTTGTACTGCGTCTGGGTGTTTACTATGTATTATATGTATGTATTTACAAAAGAAAAGTAGTTTATGTATTATATCCGTATTCTGGCACCCATAACACAAGCATAAAAGCTTAGCTTGGGACCAGAGGACGTTGTGTGAAATGTCCATGAATATTTATTATTTATTATTAATTATTCGATGAAGAATCTATTAACTATACAACTTACATTATATTGAAAGTACTTATTGAATACTTATTACCTTTAGTAGGCTAGCTTGTATTGTGATTTATATGTCTGGTATCAGGAAATATGTACATTTGTAACTATAATCAACTATTTATTTTTATTATTAACTAATAAAAAATAGAGAGACTGTATACGGATACCGTTGCTTTCTTGAAAAACACCAGATAGATCAGAACTCTTAGGACTCATGAAACATAAATTTGTCTCTAAGAAACCCTAAAAGTTAACCCAGTTCGTTATTATTTTGTTATTTATTACTTTATTATTAACTCAACATATTATTATACACTTTATGAAGATTACATTTATTTTTTAGGGTTCCGTACCCAAAGGGTAAAAACGGGACCCTATTACTGAGACTTCGCTGTCCGTCCGTCCGTCCGTCCGTCTGTCACCAGGCTGTATCTCAAGAACGGTGATAGCTAGAGAGTTGAAATTTTCACAGATGATGTATTTCTATTGCCGCTATAACAACAAATACTAAAAATAAAATAAAATAAATATTTAAGAGGGGCTCCCATACAACAAACATGATTTTTTTACCGTTTCTTGCTCTCATACAACAAACATGATTAATTAAGTATTGTGTGTTGTTTGCTCATTTATTAATAACGTGCCTTATGTTGCATAGATAATGGTACGGAACCCTTCGTGCGCGAGTCCGACTCGCACTTGACCAATTTTACATTAATATAGTTTTTATTCTTTACATTATTAAATATATGTATAGAAATAAATCAAACATAGTGGTGCGTCACAGCGTAATGCGCACTACACAACAATTATGTATATATTATCTTAAAATAACCTCAACACTAGTTTATTTTAGTAACAAAGACAAAGAAAATAAAAAAAGAACTAAAATAGTTATGAGAAATCGGTCTTTTAGCATAGAGGTCTCAAGTACGAAACAAAGTGTTATAGAGGACCACTCTAATGACTTAGTTCACAGATTTATTCACAATTTCAAGACGTTTTAAAGGAGAGTGGTAACTAACATCAATGAGATATTTATATAGTAGATGTTACGACAAATTATATGATTAAGTAAATTATAGTACCGCTATCGTCATATGTTTACAAATATATAAGGTATGTGTAGTAAAATATAAACTCAGTAGGTTTTATTACCTAAAGAGACCTTCAAAATAGTCTTTAAATTTATATAAATATATAAAACACACACCAGGCCACTTGAAAAACTGCGTTTCTTATTTGTTAACTTTATTTTGGTATAATGGATAAGTTTTTAAAAGAAGAAAATGTATGATGTTTTCTTTAAAAATTTTCGACATGATCGTAAATTCTCTTCTTCCCTTTCAAAAAATAACAGATAAGTAAATACTGATTGTAGATAAAATAGCATACATTCCAAATATTTTTAGGGTTTCGTAAAAACCCTTACAGTCTCACTTAGGTGTCCATCTGTCATGTCTGTCCGTCCGTCAAACTTTTTTTACTCAGCAACGGCTGAAGGTATCACTTGAAACTCATACGATATGTAGATCTATACGGTCCCTTGCAGCAAAAAATACAATCAAACTTTTACATCTACGCATTTAAAATATATAACCAAAATACGACCATTATGAAGAATTTTCTTATATTTCAACTACAAAATTAAGTTGGTGAGTTGGTTTAAGTTGAATTAACTTATTATTGGAATGGTTTTGGTACGGAACCCTGAGTGTGCGAGTTTATCTCGCTCTTGACAGCTTTTTTTAAGTTACTCCCCTAGGTGTGAGTAAGTACCTAATTAAATATTTTAGTGTATTCTAGACTTTGGCTGAAATCTCAAACATAATAAATAATCTCAATCAATCAATCATTTATTCGCAATGATTTCTCGGTAATGATTTGTAAATAAAAAATATCTAATTACCTAATTAAAACTTTGGCGTGTGATAATGTTAAGCTTTAAAATAATGTATTATCTCTAACAATAGGTATTTGAATCACTAATTGAAATAAGATATAAAAAAACATTTTCAAACAGGAGGTAAGTTATCAAAAAGAATATTGTTAATTAATTTTCATTGCGATATTTCAGAGTTACTTAGAGTACAGGAATTTCTAATAACAAGTCCAAAAGATATCTATGTAGTCCACATAATTGCCAGAAAAGCTTATTTTTGGAAAAAAAACTAACTGCTTCATCTGAAAAAATAGAGAAATTGTCTGTTTTGCCAGGCTGGTCCCATATTTATGTAGGTATTAAAATAAACATGGAGTGTATCTCTACCTATTCAAATCTTACATAAAGCTATATGAAGTTACATGGAATCAATCAGTGAGTAAGTTAAACTACTTACATTCCAATATTTGGACCCGGTTTATTACACGAACATCGTAAGTAACAACATCAACTTTATCTCAACAGGTACAGTGTTCTGTTATCGTGTACACTACATTCAGTAAGGTGAATCTTTTTCCTAAACTTAATTACAGTGAGTTCATTAGATCAGGTCCTGTATCGTCTGAGGGACTCACAACTACTTCTAACTTTATCTTTCAGTTTACAACGAAGCCTTATTGGCTATATAAAATAAATCAATGCGTTCATTCCAAGTGGGTCTAGTTTATGTGCAATTGAAACCATTCAGATAGGATTAGGGAAATAATCATAGATATTTCAGAGCTATTATATTATAAATATTTTCTCGTAGGACCTTTATAATAAAGTTATTTATCTCATATTTCTTGGATTGCAAAAATGAATTAGCATTTTTTGTGTATAATTGGTAACATAATATACCTATAAGTTGATTAAAAGTACTTGTAGATAATATTGTACTGGCTACTGTTACTAACTGTATCAAGTACATAGGTACTTTTGTGTATATCATCAATATGAACGGTTATGTTTTACCGATACAAACAGCCCTGTATTGCGCGATTAAATGTAACTATGGACAAGGTATAATAAATGAAAATCTTTTCTGTACATAATCGAACTTGTACCTTATGTCGTAATATAACGTGTAAGTATACAATAATATAGTCAGTAAAAAAGGCTGTAAATATTCACATAACTTTTAAACAAAGAGACTCATAGCGGACAGAATTTGATATAAATTTGTGTGTGTGTGGCAGTTTTCTTTTGTTTGTCGAGACTTAGAGAGAGGAAACACTTTGCCTTGTTTGTAACTGAAGCCCTTTTGTTAAGTAGGTAGACATAATGTCCGTCATTTGCAAAAACTCAATAGTATCTACATTTATGTAATATCATACATACGCTTTTTTAAACAGCTTTATGAACTAGAATTTAAAAAAAAATTATTATAATAATGTAAAATCGATGAATAGAACAGTACTGCTTGCTCTCCCTGTGTCTTATATCCACCGTAATGGTAAAAATTGTAAGTATAATAGATAAATAAAAAAAAATCTCTTAGACGCTATGACTTGTACCTACACTTAAATAGTCAAAATTATGTAAGCTGCATACTAACATATCACTGAATTCTCAAGTATACATTTTCTTTATAAGAGAAATAAATTCAAGTGGTTAATAAAATTCTACTCGTATAAATATCTAATTTTACCTTGTAAGAAACTGTGAAACACTTAACAATAGAGGGCCTAATAATTAAATGAACTAAAAATGTGTTAAATTATTTTGTAACCGTTAACCGTCACGTCCTCAAACTGATCTATTTGTCTGGTTTACAAAACTTTATTAGGACTCATGAATATACAATCATTTTGATAATTGCTTTACATAAAACCAAAGTCCTTAGACGTAAAAATCTCGGATTCCCATTTATAGGTTCATTAAACAAAAAGGAAAAGTTTTTAATGTAATGTTCCGAACGTTACTGTTATTGGCATGAATTTCGTCTATGGTTATTGGTGGTCCTTGACCCTTTTTAGGGTATATATGTTCTGTGTCCTTGACACTGATTTCTATTTTCTTATATTTTAGGCTGTGGTTTTAGGTTTCATTCTGTGTAAAACAATAGGTACCTATTTGTTTCTACATATTCTATACCAATATTCTGTGCCAATATTATAAAGCTGTAGAGTTTGTTTGTTTGTTTGAACGCACTAACCTCAGAAACAACTGGTCCGATTTAAAAATTCAAGGAAGGCTGTAGGCTATATAACGTCACGCTGCGACCGATAGGGGCGACGCAGCAGTGAAAAATGTTGCAAATACGAGCATCATTTACTAAATTCCACTCGTACACAGTCGCGGGTAGGGTTGCCACCCGTACTTTATAATAAAGTATTGTACGTTATTTCAGGTAATTGTACTTTATACTTTATGAAAGCAATAAAGTACGCGAAAATACTTTATTTTGCATGATTTGTTTTTTTTGGGATTTTGAAAAGTTAAGTTGTAAGTATTTTAACGTTCAAAGAATTTGATCGATTAGTGATGAATCGATGTCGCCACTCGCCAGCGCTATATCACTTAGGTACTCGTTTTTAACATTCTCTGAACGCCACCTAACCTCAAATGTCAACAATGCCAGATGTCAGTATCATTGTCTTAATTTCTTGTTTGTTTTGTGCAAAGCAGTTGGAAATTTTTGAATTCAATAGGAATATGATTTAAAGTTTTATAAATTTGTGCTATAGTAAATCATGGACTCTTGTCCACTAATTTGATACAAACTGCAAAATACAATAAAAAATGTTTTTAAAATAATAAAGAAAAATAAATTGTACTTTATTTTGACACTATGTACTTTTTTTTCTTACCTATAATAACTAATATACTTTATCTGCAAAGAAAAAAGGTGGCAACCCTAGTCGCGGGCAACAGCAACAGCGGTGAAATACGAGTGGGGCTCGCATAAACAGGGTTCCATACCGTTGTTATCATAAGATATTCGTCATATTCCCCACCACAAATGACAGAATATGGACTGGAGAACGATGATAATGAGTTTGGGGTTTAACTTTGTTATACCTTGGAGGTAATTGTGTGATAATACCTCTTAAGGTGTTTATTTGCGACTCAATACATTTAATATAATATTATCTTAAATAGGTAAGGAGAACAATCGATTCTATATATTCCTAAAACTGCTGATACGCTGAGTGTTGCATACAATGAATTCCTACATAATATATTTGTATACAATAAATTAGGCGTCGAGCAAACAATAGGACCATACATACTGTAATAAATATATTTGTTTATATTAACTTAGGTGGCTAAGGTGGCTAGCGCAATGGTCTCTATGTATTCGTAGACCTGTTGACATTACGTCTACTTGCAAACAAAGAATTCATACAATGTGTTCCTACAGTACCTATCTGCTGTTACAGCAATAACTTACTGATGTTTTTTTACACTGAAATTAACACTAAATTCCATAAATATGTTCGTCTTGAACAGTGAGCTACCGTGTGTGCCATCTTATGGAAAGAATAGCATGGAATAGCATCTACTATCCAAGTCATTTCCTATCAGGAATATCCTTTGGCCGCAGCCAGATGGTGGTGTTAGGGATTCAAACAGAATGCTTGAACTTGTTTCCCATAATGTATAAAAGTTGTAATCAGCGTCATCTATACTTAAATAAATGAAAATTTTATGCGCAATAAAAACAATCCTCCTAGATTACTCAATGTACGTCTTATAAACTTGTCGTGGTGTACTTTAATTAATGACATCTCTTAAATTATATCAAAATGTGACCCACAGTTACTCCTAATTTACAAAAAACCTTTAAAAAAAAGAATATAAAATTCTGTGTTGGTTGGTGTTTTACAGTGAAATCTAAGTTGGGTTTTATATATCATAGATGACGCTACTCGTATTATTTTATCCTTATGTAAAACAATACTATTGACTAAATTATAGAAATATAATACTACTATTATATGAACATTCGTCACACGTATAACTATATAGTAATGATATTACAACAGATAATTTTAATCATTTCTTTGGATGTCCGTCTATGGTACCACCCCCAAATTTTTAAGTTCACTAATTAATCTGTGAGGTATTCTACAACTCTTTGACTGATGCAAAGTAGTCTGTGGTTCAGTCAAGCAAATCTATGGTCGATTGTGGTCGTGTTGCGTTTAAATAAATTCGTATTTTAATGTTTACAAATTTATAAAGCACCGTAAATCGCCTTTAGTAATAAAAGTGAAATAACAGGTCAAGTGTAAGTGTACGAAACATACAATGTGTTGTTAAGTAGTAGTCATTGTTCTCTGCAAGCATCGTCGTGGGTGATTACAAGAGAAGCATTCAGTGTGTGCCTATGTAGTTGACAATTCTGAGGATTTACTGTGTGGCAGTGGCATTAAAGTTATTAATTATCTCAACTAGAACTTATTAAGTAGTTTGTATAACCCCGATGGATTTTTAACAGGTGAGCATATTTATATTTTTTGTTTAAGGGACATTGAATGCACCGGTAGTCACGATGGGTGGCAACGGGTGATAATATTAAGGAATTGAGTTGAACAAGGCATGCGTTTGATGGTAAGCGGTAATCGTTGAACGGTGTTCAATTATTACGATAATCGGTTTAGTTGGTGTAACGAGGAATAACTACAGTTAGATGAGTGTAGTTAGAAGCGGGGTCAACGACGCCGACCAAGTAGTCTCGGCGAGTGTTACGCTCTTATCAACCAGTCACTGATTATTTTTAGTTTTTCCACTGAAAATTGATATCACAAGATTCGGTAGCCACACATTTTTATAGCTATGTATTCTAAGGACTAAGGATAAAATTTATATTGATGGTATAAAAGTTTAATAAATAACATACGTAGGCTTGGGTATAAATTATACATAGATAGGGTTTCAGTTCTGCTGTCGTCTATAAGTATAGAGGAAATCTAGTAATATTCTCCTAGGCAATGGATTCACTTTGCCAATGTTTCTTTAAGTCTACCTAAATCTGTTCTTGTACACTTACTGACATTTTCTAAAACTAAACTAAAACATATTATAATTTGGATCTACACAATCTCCCTAGTGCGGGCCTGTCTTCTCCAGTGGGTCAGTGCTCAGGGCCTTGCAATGATTGGGGGTCTATTTTATACTTCATATTTTTATACTTAATCTCATATATGTATATAATGTGCCCAGAGCCTCTAGTAGATAAAAAACAAAAAATGTTAACCAATCCTTTCAACTAAAATTGAACAAATTGTTACATGTTTAAGTAAAATTATTATTTGAGCCTTTTAATTTTTGCAGTTAGAGCTTTTATTATTTTTTAATTATCAGATTATATTATGAGTAGATAATAGAACATTTAGTGAACAATGCACCAGTAATTGAATGTCAAGTAGTATGTCTACGGTGACGCCCTGAACTACTTTACATTAAACAATGATGTGATGACTATGATCTTGAACACAGTACATGTTATCTACTCATATATATCACACACACACACATACTTATTTTTATCGTTTTATTAGCTTTGAATGTATAATATAGGTATTGATCTATGTGACAGAATCTTTGAAAGTTATTTCCACCGACTTGTCGGTTTGATCTGATATTTTACTCTTATATTAAAGACTGATGACAATGTGGCAATCACAAAATTATCCAGGAGGAAATTTAAACAAGTTTT
The DNA here is from genome assembly GCA_916999025.1 of Orgyia antiqua. Classification (NCBI taxonomy): domain Eukaryota; kingdom Metazoa; phylum Arthropoda; class Insecta; order Lepidoptera; family Erebidae; genus Orgyia; species Orgyia antiqua. Next base: position 494,302 of record OU779861.1, read on the forward strand.
TTTTATTTTTTAATAAATTAAGTCAATTTATGTTTAAAAATATATATACATATATGTGTGTGTGTGTGTTTGTGTATTTTTATTATTTCATTATTTTGGTGTAGTGTTTTTGTAAAATGGCTTAAATTTTATTTTCTTTTTGTTTGCATTATATTCAGTTGGTTAAGATTGGTGCAACCAACACAAGATGATGGTGGAAACCATGCTGGAGTCCTCACAGGACTTTGGTAAGTATCTGTTAATATAGTTTTGTTACTTTGTAAACATTGATACATTATAGTTATCTGGTAAAACAATACAAGCAAACAACATCTTTGTTGATTACAAAAATTTTTAAAACAATGTAACAGAACTACTTGTCCCTCTGTTTGCATGAGGTAATGTCACTGGCTTCCGTAAAATATCCTTGTATATGAAGGGTAGTTCACAAACGGTGTAACTGATCTTATCTGCAGACAAGTCTCAAAGTAAAGCTAGTGTACAATTATTGCAAAGTGTTTATGTAACATGTTATCAATAGATTGCTTTGTTATCAGTAATTAACAAATATATATATATGTATGTATAAATGTTTACATAATAATATATATTGTAGTTATTTTATAAACATTGTTTTTATTAAACACACATCTATACAAACATTATAAAGCTGAACAGTTTGTTTGTTTGTTTGAACGCACTAATATCAGGAACCACTGGGCCGATTTGAAAAATTCTTTCAACGTTACATAGGGCATTTATCGAGGAAGGCTTTAGGCTATATAACATCACGCTATGACCAGAAGAAGCAAAGCAGTAGTGAAACATGGAAACTCTAAATTCCAAGCAGACGGAGTCGCAGGCAACAGCTAGTTGAGTAATATAAATAATATTCATTAGCATATATTTACTTACATAAGTTTATGATACATAATTATAAATATGTTGTGAAGATAACATAAACTTTTCCTTTTTGGTTATTAGAAAGTAATTCTAAAACCAGCTTATAGATTAGTCTTAAATTGAATCTAGCAGATTTGCGAAAATACAAATGGCAAGGAGTACCTACTATACTGTTCAAATAAGGATGTGCGTACTTCCGCGCTATATTGTGACGTCATAGGGAACAAATTGGAAAAAAGTACTTACATGCACTTAATCAAACAGATTATTTTATTAAAATTGTAAAGTGTTTGTGTCGTGATGTTTATTACCTACTTTAATTACCATACTCATCCAAAACGGCTGCACTGGTTTCTATATACATCTATTTTTTATAACTAAATGACGGAACGGAGTATATAAGAGATACTGCAACTGATGTAAAAAGTAATAAATAAATTAGCTATCTATACAAACTAGTCATCAGACACAGGATATGGTCTCAGTTGTGACGGATATATCTAGTAGCTACTAGAATAAGAGAAATAAATACTAGTTGTATGTATATGTCATGTAAAAATCTATGTGACACAAGTCCAGTAATAATATCATTATTTATGCACTTAGTGTAACCTCAATAATGTTATATTGATTGATTACTAAATATATGTTATCTATTTATGCTGAAAGGTAGGAAAGATATATGAGAAAATACTTAAGTACATGTTTCACTTCAAGATTTGGTTATTATTGTTTAATTCAACAGTGATATCAAAAATAAAATTCTTAAGATGATTGTCCACCTACATACTAAAGCTTAGAATCTTAACTATATATTTATAACCTAAATCATATAACTTGTGGCAAGATTTGCAGCATCTAATGCTACAATTTGTAACTATGTGTCATGCCATGATACTAACTTAAAGCCTAGCCGTGCACTCTTTTCACTTAGTTTACTTGGCTCTTGATAACACCAGATCCTTAAAGGATTATATGTTTGTATATATGTCCAAGAGCCGCTAGACGTGTGTGTTCGGTAGCATAATACATAGTGATGACACAGACACGTAATTTCGTGCTCTGATTACCATCAGAACTTTCGTAATGTCCATCAACAGTGGCAAACGTTCAGAGAACAGCAGGCTGTATTCCCTTAACATATTATACAACGAGCGACTCCTCTCCGTGGTATTAAATTTATGATGCACGTTCGAATTGCATCGACCTAAGCACGATGGATGCATTTCGTGTTCGTATCTTCAATTTCTGTTCGTTCAAAGTCTAGTAACTTTCAAAATAATTATGTAAAAATAATGTAACGGTACATTTTAGTAGACTAGTGTTCTTCCAAAAGTAAAGCCTGTGTTAAAGAACATAAAAGAATCTATACATGGATAACTACTGTGTCATTAGTAGATAAAACTATTATGGAAATAGTCAATTTAATAATAATAAGTAGGTACTTTGAATACATAATGTTATTGTTGAACAGCTTCCTAGTTGTGGTGACGAACAAATACATACTGATAAGGTTAACGTAGCAAATTATTTTCTGAGTTATTTACTTGAACTTTCTTGAACGAGGCTTGAAGACGTGAACACTTCATTATGGTTAACTGACGATTATTGACAGTTATATATAATAAAAAAAGGTGTACTTATTGTAATTACCGAATCACACCGTGTGATCAGTGTTGTGTTCCGGTATCATTGCATTCCAAAAACATTCTGCTTAGGTTTTTGTAAACTAACTAAAAAATTCTAAAAATGTAACAAGTGTAACGACGTTTTGTAAGTTGGTAGCCACATTTTAGGTGTTAACTGTCACCTAATTTACAATACAATAAGACGTAAACCTCCCAAGGCAGTAGCAGCATTGAAAAGTTAAATATAATATTCTGATATTTGAAAAGGCTGTCGCGCTCCGTGGGAACGTAATGCCTGGATAATAGTTGTTTTAGATCTCAATTGCAAATAGTTAACACGTACCTATGTTAACCCAGATAAGCCTGAAACTAAAATTTTCTGAAAATTTTGAAAAAAGTTACATTATTTAGTTTATTAGATCTTATGCAACATAAAAAAAATTATGAAAAAAAAATTAAGTGTAAGGCTTTCAGGGAAACAGCCGTCCTATATGTAGGACAGTAGGATAATAAGAGGAAATAAAAGACCATTTATGACAAAACAGAATGTAATCAAAAAGTGTAGTTTATTAGATAACTATTGATTATATTACCCATTGTTATATGTAATTTACTAGATTAACACTATTTATGAATGATATGTTTCAAAACACTTGACACACACTCCAACATCACATTTCTTGCAACGTGTCAAACATTTTTTGTGACATTGACGACAGTGTGTTTGCTTCGATTGAGGAATAACCAGATGATTCATTTGGTCTTTACGACTACCATAGTAGGGGATCATGGCCTCATCTACACTGTAATGCTCTTCAAGAGGAGAAAACTCTAAGAACCTTTTATTTAGAAGTGTAACTAGGGGCGTACTTTTGTGTATTTGTCTTGCAAATCCAGATTATCATTGACATGAAGGTGGCGAAAAATAAAGTCAAATCTATCCCTAGTCATAGCCGAGCTGATCAATTCATTCTTTGTATCAGGGGAGTTTTCCCAATACATTCTTCTATGGGGAAGCCATGAATAACCACTAACCAACAATATGCCGATGAAACATTTCATATCTTCAGTGGTTATGTCTCCAGGCAAATTCTTTTTGACAGCATATTTATTGCTCTCTGACACCAACAACGAAATAACATCTTCATCTAAGAAGTTTTCAAACCACTCAATTGGGCGCTTATCTTGGCAAGCGCCTTGAACATCTGGCCAATTCACGGGATTTTTTGCCAAGTCCCGTTTTCTCCATGCGTAGGTACGCCTACGTTTAGTTCGACCTGTAGAATCAGAAGGTTCTTCTTCTGTATCACTCACCATAATCTGCCCTTGAATCATTACTTCAGCCGGTTGAAGCAGAATGTTTCGTGGCAAATTATTCAAAGTTACATTATCTTCTTCACCCGAATCTTCGTCAGTGAGACAGTCAGGATCAACAGGAGGAGGTAGAATACATATCAGTCGTTCTCTATAATCTTCTTCATTATCAGAAACATTTTCTAAAGCATCTAAAATTTCATGCGCAGCTAACGGTCTGTAAAGAAAAAGTTGTATTATTGTACTATATGTATATTATCCTACTGTCCTATATATAGTACGCTAGTATTTGTAACAAGTTATACGTAATTTATTTATATTATTTTGCTAGAATATTTATTTAGTACAAAAGTTAAGGTTATCAACTAGATATTAACACAGAAAAAAACAACTCACGAGTAAAATATAACTTTTTATACATACCTGTTATTTGCCATGTCTGCAACGCACTTTTATTACACACTTATAAGGTAAAATATAAGGTAAAAACTGTTAAAATAACTGTCTTTTTATTTTTTCTAATAAAGCTGACACGTTTCTTACTGCAAATCATAAGACTAAATAATCTTATATAAAGAGGGTATTCTGATATTTTTTTTTATTTCTACTGTCCTAAATATAGGACAGTAGGCTTATCTGGGTTAATTTTATAAACCCGAATGATATATTCAGCAACAGCTACTGCTTTGTCGCCAATCAAATAGAATCATCCATACCATCTGTTCTATTTGTAGTACCTACCATGTACTTCTACCTACATTGTGTACTTGTAGTTATTAATGGACGCTACGTGTGATGCAGGCATGTCTAACGGAGCACTACCGCAATGGAAGCGCGAGCTGCTGCAGCGACGCGCGGCTCGCTCCCGACCACCCGCGCCCCCCGCACAGCCTCCACCGCCACCACCACCACCGCCGCCCGCCGACGAGGACGAGGAGCTGCGCTACGGACCCGGCATAGTGAAGCGGCTACAGTCGCGCTACCTCAGCCTCGCGCTGAGGGACGCGCCACGTCGCCGTGCCTCCGTGCTGCGCCGTGCCGCCAGCCTCGAGCACATGCTGGACGAGCGCGCGCCTCCGCCCCCCGTGCCCCGCCACCAGCACCCGCGACCCCCACGTCCTGTCTCCATGGCCGCGCCGCCCGCCACCCACGCGCAACGCCGTGAGTCCGTTAAGCGCGCACGCTCTGTCGACGCGCTCAGTAGGTTAGATTCCCGCGAGGAGTCCCGCGCAAATTCCTCCTCGCCTCCGCCGCCGCCGCTGCCTCCTCCCATCGCCGCCAGACCGCCCCAGGCGCAAGCTCGCCTGCCGCGAACACCACGCCGACCGACACCTCTACTGCGAGAGACCGAGCGTCCACCGCCGGACGTCGTCAAGTCCACTCTACGTAAGTTCGAGAGTGCGCCCCCTCGCCGCACCGCACCCGCCGCCCGAGTGTCCGCCGTGCTGAGAGACCTGAGGGGACCCCGCACCTCCACCCCGGAACCACGCGAACTCTCGGACGGACCGCCACTGAGTCCCCGCACGCCCAGTCCGCTGCCTCGGGAGGAACCCATACTCGCGTCAACTCCGACGGGTCAGGATGAGCCTACCCAGGAGGGGGCCGGAGCCAAGCCAGTTTCGCGCGCCGCCCTCGAGGGCATCGCCCGCGCCGGCTCCTCCGTGCGGTACGCGTTTGAGGCTCCGCGCGTCGGCTCGCACCTGCCGCCGCTGGCCGCCACCAACCCGGTGCTGGTGGGACGCGCGCGCCGCGTCGGCGTCATCAGGCCGATGCCTGCCCGCACCGCCGACCCCGCCGTGGAGCTCATCATCGAGGAGGCCCACGAGAAGGCTCTCGAGAACAGCGACAGGTTATCGTCGCCAGTGGATCCCCCGAGCGTGCCGCTTCCCACGGACACTGATGTATCACCGTCGAGTCGCTTGGAGCGACGCGACCCTCCACCCGCGGCTCTGGTGGAGCCCATCCCACGCACACCGCCAGACGTGCGTGCTCCCTCGCCACCGAGGAGCGAGCCGCCTCCCGCCCTGGTGGAGCGCAGCCCCAGCCCACAAACAAAAGTCAAACTCAAAGTGGAAACCGCCAAATCCCCTGTGATAAATGGACACGCTACCTACGAGCGGTCGCCGGAGATTAAAGGAGTTATTTCTCGTATCGGTACGGCGGGCATAGAGCGCGCATGGAGCGGCTCGGCGGAGAAGAAGATAGTGGAAGTGCGTGAGGGCAGCCCCGTGGCTGGTGCGGTACCGTGGGCGCGGCCCCCGGGCGAGGGTGGGCCGGTGGCGCGACGCCCTCGTGCTCCGGCGCCCGCCGCCACCTCGGTCGTCTTCAACTTCTCCAACCGCAAGGAGGTGCCCGACTACATCGAAAACGACGGCATCATACTACGAGGCAGCCGCAGGAACAGGATCAAGGTGAGTCAATTACGTAATTACTTAATTATAATACTATGTTAGTTCGACAACGGTTAAAGTATCACGTCCACGTTTTGAGCTAACCAAATAATATTTGAGGATTGGTTCTATTTCTAAAAAGCTAGAACCAAAAATATTGTACAACGGAAAACGCTAACAAAAATCTCCCAATTTACGTTACAGAGAGGCGTGTCTCAATGTATCCATATTAATTTTAATTAATATTTAGATATACCCTGGCGCTGATAGGATTGTTTTCCTAATTATACTTCAAATTTAAAGTAAATAATGATGGTAACTATTGGTAGCTATTGCGTCACCATCATTATTCGTCTAGAGTAAAATTAACTTTCGACATTAATTGAGAGACGCCGGGACTGTGATTTGACGGCTGAGGAATTCACTTACAAAAAGTAATTTCACATTTGACCGCATTCAATGTTGCCATCGACAGTAAAATATGATAGTTAAATGCGCGGCCGCATCACACGCTTCACTTGAGCTATTACACGGTTCAATCGACGTGTTTGTTCACTTGAACGATACCGGTAACATCCATATTGCGCAACATTCAATATGCAAATATTCATATTATTTTCTACAAACGGTGAAAGTGTTAAAGTATAGTTAGTAGGCGCGATGTTGTAGATGGTGACTTAGCTCGGGTGAAACTAGCAGAACGGTGCTTCCGATCGATGTCCGAATCGAATTCCACTCTCGATTTCGTTAAAAATGCATTCGTTACAAATTATCCTGAACTAAGATCAACTCTCACCTAAATTAATACTGTGTAATCCTGCATTACTGATAACCTGTTTCCGTGTAAATTACAGTTTACAATTGAAGACTTTATAGTACATATTATTATATCCGGATTTTATAGTCTACGTCTCGCGGAGACAATCGTTGAGTTTTCTCAGATACCACATTACAAATGGATGAGAGTATTGTTCTTGTTCTTGTTTGATGGCTTCTTTAGAAGCGACTTATCGTGGATGAGAGTAATTCGTTTCGTAACAGCTCGTAACGTTATTGCTTTTCAATAGAATGACAATGACAGGTACATGTTTTTCTGTGATAGGCCACGTTCCGTAGTCACTACATATTTCGCTAATGAAGTGTTTGCTGTGCATGAGGGCTACAAATATTACTGAAATGTTTGGATGATTTGTACTATACATGTTATGTCACTGTGTGAATGAAAACATAAGAGAGAAAAAGACGAGTTCATAAGTAGTTGTGCTCTGTTGATTATCCTTTAGCCAGTGCGGCCAATATAAAATTAAATAAAAATATTAAATTTCGATCAATGAGCAAAAGTAAAGCAAAGCTTAATTCTGGATATTATGTAATTTGTTAACCGGAAAACGCACCTAACAAAACCTGCTCTGCAACTCTCTCGATAGGTTTACGCAATGAAATGAATGTTTATCTGATGGCGGGCACACTGTGGAATCCTAAATCAACGAACATCCCAGTGTGTGCCGCGGTCGGCATTCAATGCGTCTACTTATCGCGACAGTTAGATACGTGTAGCGCGGGTGCCGACGGACTGGATTTTAGTTCATTGATTGTGTCAAAACCGTCTATTGGAGAGCAAAAAACTAAAAAATAATGCAAGAAGCTTACTATATTATTAACCTACCAGACCTGTATGTAACGCGAGAAATTCCACTGAATGTTTATAATAATGATAACTGGAGACCTAATTATATCTGACCTTTGTGTATACTACATTCCTTAGATACGTAGATAACAGAAAGTTGTGTTTATTAAAGAATGCGAATAATATCCATCAATCTTTAAGTCATATTCTGTTGGACCTCTCTCCCAAAGAACGATGCAATACTTTGCTTACTACGGTAGTAGTTCGGGGATGTCCAATATATTTATCGTAAGATTGTGATCGCCAGTCGAAAACCGTGTAAAATGTGACCAATTTTTCAGAAAATATTTTGAAAGAGGCCTAATATGTTACGTTGCAAAACCATACTCCAGGACGAGCCTCGTGGTTGAGTGGTTTATGTAACGAACGGCCGATCAAGAGGTCGCGGGTTCGATTCCCGCTCGGGAATCGAACCCGCGACAACACAATGAAAAATAATAGAAAAATCACACAAATCACACAATCATTTGTGTGATTTTTCTAGTTGTCCTGCGTCTGGGTGTTTCCATGTATTATAAGTATGTATTTACAAAAGAAAAGTAGTATATGTATTGTATCCTATCCGTATTCTGGTATGCATAACACAAGCATTATATATGCTTAGCTTGGAACCAGAGGACGTTGTGTGAACTCTGAACGACTCCGTCCGCGTAGAATTTAGGAAATTTTCCCCGTTTTTGCAACATTTTTAACTACTGCTTGAGTGAGAGTATTATAAACGTAAGAGTAAACAAATATAATCAGAATGAACGAACTGCTAAGCTATCAGGAGTTACACGTGTTATTGTGAGTCAACCATAAAATATAGATATGTGCTGTTTCGGGATATTTTTTAGACAATTTTATGTAGAACTAGCTGTTGCCCGCGACTTCGTACGCGTTGAATTTAGGAAAGTTTCATGAATATCCATCCAGTAGTCTTTATGTGAAAGAACAACAAACATCCTTACATTCATACAATCCAACATTAACCAACCATCCAAATATTAGAGTATGGATAGATGACCGAGGAAACGTTCCGGCCAACGGCCAACAGTTTAAGTATTTTATTTTGTCGCGCGTAATTCTTTTTTCGTCATATCTCCTAAGATATTCATTTAAATTGCATGCTGTAAAAAGCAGTTATTATCTATATTAAACGTGTAAGCTAACTAAGGTATTTCATTTGATGAAAAATATTACTATATACACATAAATAGCTTTTGAAAACACCCTATTGAATTTGATAATTTTTGCGACATTATTATGGGTACAGCGGGTTTCCTTTAAAAGATAGACATATGCCCTCGCGGACTTTTTTGAAGAACTATAGGTAACAAACAATTCCTCCATACATTAGTTTGTTGTTCCTCACATAGTTATGGCAGCGTTTTCATTTATAGCTCGCACGCGTTTGAGTTTCTCAGCAAATTTAATCATATCTCATCCAATATACAGCAAACCCCAACAAATTATGCAAAAAAGCCATCCTCTTGAACCATTCTATCTATTAAAAAAACCGCATCAAGATCCGTTGCGTATTTTTGAAGATATAAGCTCACATAGGGACATACATACAAAAATTACGACTTTGTTTTATAAGAAGTAAAGAAGACAAAGAAGATAAAGATTCAGTATTCACGTGCGACGGCGCGATGCCTTATTTCATGTATAAATTTGGTGTTGCTCTACCGATTTCTATGATTCTTTTTTTATTAAATAGGTAAGAATGTTAACTTTTTTAAATTAGGAAATACTGAGAGTATTATAAACGTAAGAGTAAACAAATATAATCAGAATGCTCCGAACTGCTAAGCTATCAGGAGTTACACGTGTTATTGTGAGTCAACCATAAAATATAGATATATGCTGTTTCAGGATATTTTTTAGACAATTTTATGTAGAATATTTTCGTCATACATGATTTCTATGTAACTTTAACCATTAAGGCTGCACACGCGACGGAAGCTTAAAAAATGGAGTAACTTCTCCCGTTTCCCAAACATTTCCCTTCACTACTCTGCTCCTATTGATTGTAGCGTGATGAAAAGTATACTATAACCTGCCCAGGAGTATGTAGAATAATTGTACCAAGTTTCGTTAAAATCCGTCGAGTAGTTTTTGTTTCTTAAAGGAACATACAGACGGACAGACAGACAGACAGACAAAAATTTTACTGATTGCATTTTTGGCATCAGTATCGACCACTAATCACCCCCTGATAGTTATTTTGAAAATATATTTCATGTACAGAATTGACCTCTCTACAGATTTATTATAAGTATAGATTTATTTATGCTAGTTATCAGATTCAGCCAGGCCTTGACTGAGTGATAGATCGAAAGTAATGTTATTGATTTAATAACGTTCAAATCTTAAATAATCTTATCATAGTATTTATCTAGATCTCACCTTGTAACAGTTTGAATATTTCGTACCTGATATGTATATTAAATAAATATTCTCAGGCACAAGTCACCTAGTTCAAAACTATGTATAATATACGTAATAATATTTGCTTGTTTACCAAGTGTGAGATGTAAGTAATCCTTTGTCTACAGCCTTTATTTGCGATGTCAATATTAGCCGAGGGGAACATAACGCAAATAATTGTCCTGCATTATGTGTTGTTAAAAATGAAAGCATCTCTTACAATCTAGAATTGATCGAATATATTTTGTCCATTATAATAATTACGTTTTTTGTTGTTCATCTGACATTATTAACATGTCTTAATGTTGTCTAAAATTGTTGGTAATTTTGTGACAATATGATGATGTATCAATAAATTCCTGTACTCAACACTTCAGTTTCATAACTCACAATACCGATGATTCAAGTAGCAGTGACATCCGACTATTGTCAACTTCCGTTTGTTTTCCTTGTATAGTTTTTATCAACAATGTCGGTTCAATGTATTGAATAATATTGGAAATGTTTTCAGTAAACATGTTATGAATGTTGCAATGCAATATTGACGAATTGGTTCTGAGAATTCTGTAGAAAAATCTGGAGGGTTTACGTTTTGTTTTTATTAAAAAGCCTTGCTACAGAAACGGATTGATGCTGTGATGATTCTTTTAAACTTCTAATTCTTTACTAATAATCTTTAGTCTAATTTTAATCAAAGTTTTAAATTCCATAATTTTGTTCCTCCATATTTCCTATATGTACTATCAAAAGCCGCACATATAACATTAGCGTAACATTTTAAAAAATATGCGCCGAGAATTTCTGCGAGGTGTGATGTAGAAAATCTTGACAGATATACGTTAATGGGCTACGTTAGTTGGTTGATAAATTAGTCTTGTCAAACATTTATCATTAAAATTTTAACACTATTCTGTAAGTGGGGCGGGGAAAGTGTACTTGCTATTAGCAACACTGTAACAACACCTAAATTATATCGAAATATCTCGCGATACTTTTGTATAGTGAGCTGCGCGCTAAATACTTGACAACCATTTTAGCTCGAAGCTGATATTTACTGTTATTCAACGGGATGATAGTCACGTCCAGTTGTTTACTTTATATCTTAAAGTGTACAAAAAAAGTTGACAACACTAGGGTTCTGACAAACATCACGTTAGTTGACGATAATATGATATGGTGACGGTAGAAAATATTAATGATAACAAATTATAAGAAGACATTGTTGATATGACTCAATTGTAAAATAGAACTCGTCTATCAGAAAAGTAAGAAGACGTGATTAATTGATTACTTACTCAATATTAATTTGTACATATATTTTCTTACTGTATCTGGTAAACATTTATAATAATTTATTCGTTTATTCGTATTATCCTTTACATTATTGTGTTATGCTTGTTTATACATTATACATATTAAGTTATCCCTGTTAAAATGTTTATTTTCCTCAACAATGTTGAATTGTAATTGGAAACATTGGTATATTTAGGCTTTATTTCTGTAGCTCTATTTCGAAACTATCAGATATGTCTTACAAGGAGTATGTTTTTAAAGCTCATTGAGAATGAAAATTGCTTGATTTTACTACGAATCAATGAGGTTTCTGTAACCCATAAGCAATCTCCGGCTAACAATGATGATGTGTTAAACACTCGATAAATTCGCCATAACGGCATCACTTGGAATCTCCGCGCCAATTCCTACTGTATACCTGTTAGCAGTGCCCTCGTTACGTCTTCTAATTACGTGTGGATGTACGTCGTGCTCCGATTTGATATGCTTCAAGAATTTAGGAAATTAAGCAGGTCATCAGTTCCGGTTTGTACTCATATTATCTGTACTGTGACTTTTCTCAAATAACTATCACTGTACAGCAATTTCAACTATGTTGATTTTGTGCTGATGGTTTTCTTTTAGTCACTTTGTATTTCTTTTTGATAGTGGCTTTGGCCGAATACATGTAGTCGAAGGTAATCAATGCCCTATACAATATAAAAATCGATTCTGTTTTCATATTTTTTCGAATAATAAAACGGGTAATATTGTCTTTTTAATCGTATGGAATTCAACGTAGTCAGGTACAATATTAATATTTTATTTGAGCCCTAACGTAACAAGGTAACAAAGTGAAAGATGCAGACGCAGATACATATACATACATAAAAAGCTCCCTCGGGCACTCCTCAGGTCACTCCAATAATTCTTACATCACGTTATTTCCAAGTAGTGACGTGTTAACTTGTCGATAATTTCAAATGACGTTGTGCGTTGAAAGTTAAATACAATCGGATACTTTCGATTGTTTTCTAAAAAACAAGTCGATTAGCTATTTTGATTAAATTTATTACTTAACGTTCGCATGAAATTTGATTGAACAAGTAATTAAAGAATTAGGTAGTCGATCAGAAAATCACTGCATTAAATTATGTTACGTGTTGAAATGAAGCTTTTTATACGCACATTTCAAATAGTAAGAGAAAGTAATACGTAGATGTTACTATACTATATTCAGATAAACTCTTACTGCCGCACTCAGAGACATTTAATGGTTACTTAAGGAAAGTTAAGGAGCTCTTTAGTATTGATTTAAAAAAGTAAAAGTTAAGTTAAACCTTTTTTAAATCAATACTAAAGAGCTCCCTAAGTAACCATTAACATTTAATGGTTACTTAAGGAGCTCTTTAGTATTGATTTAAAAAAGGTTTAACTTAACTTTTACTTTTTTAAATCAATACTAAAGAGCTCCTTAACTTTCCTTAAGTAACCATTAAATGTCTCTGAGTGCGGCAGTTAATGTTAATGGAGATTTTAGGTGTCCTTTGGTGCATTTTATATCTTCACAATTTGATTTTTCTAAAGGCTTAGTTGTGGTTACATGTTAGGTGGAAAACGATCTTTCACGGCGTAATGATATTTAATAGCTATTGTTGAACATAAACATAAAGATTTATGATATACCATAAATACGTCTAAACCGCATTCCCGAGCTGTTGTGCATTGTACGACCCACCGCATATAAAAAATTTATTTCATTCCGAATTTACATGAATGCTGGCTTTGAAATATCTTATTACTACATCAGCTGAAAACTAATCCTACCATTCTTGTACGTTTAATGTAACCTCTATAACTGTCCAGAACTAAACTAATCGCAAAGACATACTGCACAATTTAAGCTCATTTTCCTAACATACATTTTGTCACCTCCACAGTATAGGTTTGAATTAACCATATCAGTAATCGTTTACAAGTAAACTCAATATCTTTGTAGAAAGATATACGGTTACATTATCTGTGTTCTATTAGTTAAATGTCTCACGTTTCAGCTGATTAACGTTTACGTTATACTGTTTAACAGTTGATAATGATATTACGTGATGTGTTTTAGATTTTATTATTGCAATCATTTTTTGTATTGTCGCAATGTTATAATTGAAATTTTAAAAATTCATAGGATCTAGTTCGGATTGTACCTTTGCTAATCGTGATGACAAATAGACTCATTCGAACTATAATGTGACTCACATGCTTCATGTCACGCTTCCTGGAACGAACATCAATTGTGATAGCTTCCAATAAAAACTACAATTTGTCGCAACATATTCTGAATACAGAAGTCTGCTTGATAATAATTACTAATTACACTGATAGGGCTTTCTAGTGCACAAGAAGCATACGGAACTGTTCACAATAGAGATGGTGTTGGGGATAATAACGTGGGATTACTTATGGTGTGGGAATAATATGTATGGTCGATGTTGATCAGAATACATGGCACCGCACGCAACTATGCAGTTTGAATTTGATCTGGAAGTGGGCTCCGCCGACCGCAGACCGGTTCATTACTTTTTTGTTTATTTACGTAAACTGATACCGCGTCTGTGCCATATGTACCGGCAACATTGCGAACCAATCAATGTTCGGGTTTTTGTTATATTTTCTGTTGCCATATTAGCCAAAATGAAAACGTCACAACATTTAAATGTTTAATTGGCAACTCTTATAATTTAGTCTTAGAATAATTTAGTCTAAGAGTTTCCCTGAAGACAAAAAAATTAGGAATAATAAAATATGACAACTCACGTAGCATGCTCTTGAGAACAAGTTTGTAATATGTATGCCCAAAAAAAATTAAGAACAGACATCTTCTCCTTGAACATCTCTCACATTCAAGTGGTTCCATTCTAACTATATGTAAGCCTGTGTACACTTTAATTTGGCAAGTGTTGTCATTTTGAAAACCAGTCCAAGCGGTGCCGTAACTGCTATGGGATTACAAATCTGGTTTTCAGTAATAATCTTGTTGGGCAACCTTGGTGGCTTTGTTTAAATTGTTATTTATTATGCCTGTGTCATATATTAGGTAGTTATATTACAAGAGACGAATGTTGATTGACGACACTTGTACTTGTTTTTAATTCACTTGTTACATATTACAGAGATTACAACAGTTTGTCACGTTTTGTATTTAAAACCAGAAAATAGTTGTAACAAGCAATCGGAGTATTCGTTAGATTACTACCAACGAGATGGCTCTCTGATCTCTTATATCTACCAATTGAGCATGATGTAATGGTGTATTGCCTACTACAAATATTAAAATGGAATTTATTGTTGATACCATCTTAGATATTTATAATTGTCTAACTTGTATCAACTATTTAAAATCAAACAATCGTTCTCTATAGATGTTGTTACATAATGAAACTAGTTGTAAACGGATGTAATACGAGAGAGTGAAATGGTTGCATCCACCTGACGTCGGCCGCTACCGGTTTGACTGCTCGATAGGGGGCAGAGGACATCAATAAACATATCATCATAGTGGAAATTATGAGAGCAAGACAGTAACCATATACTTAGTGGAACTACGTCTATTAACTGTTAAGATATGCTCTTTCCGTACTTTTGTGCGGAAAGAGCATATCTTAAGAGGATACCAAAATAGCTTCGTGCATTTTTCTACGTACGAAGTTTTCATTTTTTCTTTAGATTGAATGGCTAGAGCTCTAATTTTTAAGTATATGTTTTTTCATTATATAATCTAGGATCGCATAAACTCAGAAACGCGATTGAAAAAAGTTTTCTCGATAGAAAATCTTAGCGAAACATCCTCTCTCATTTTTTATTTTTTTCATTTGTCGGTCTATTATCGCGTATTAACTAATGAAATAACTTTCAAAACATAAGTAACTAATATAATACATATATAGAAACACGTAAACCGAAATTAAAATATATTTAGTAGATTTTGAGTAAACAAAAAAAATATCCCTAATTCTTCATTTTCTATACCTACTAGCTAAGCGGGAATCGAACCCGCGACCTCGTGATCGGCAGTCCATTACATAAACCACTCCAACACGAAGCCCGTCAAAATAATATTAATAATTATTTAATATATTACAAAAATAATCGTTCAAAGATCTAGGGTTACTGCTGTCAGTTGATCACTTGAATTATGTTTTGGATAGTACCCGTAGAACCCGTAACCCAGAAATTCAAAATATTTTTGTCGACCCAGTAGGTACTATATCTGGCTCGAATACTAGACGTTAATGTACTATTACTATAAGTATGTATTTACAAAAGAAAAGTAGTATATGTATTATGTATATACGTATTCTGGTACACATAACACAAGCATATATAAGCTTAGCTTGGGACCAGAGGACGTTGTGTGAAATGTCCATAAATATTTAGTTATTTATTTATATTCTCTCAAAATCATTACTACCTTTACATGCCAAGTATCACGGGCGTGTACTTGGACATATTGAGTGCGCACTCTATCTCCATACATCTAGTGGGCAACATAGACAGTTGTTGATTAACGCCATTATCCACTATAATCATGATATATATATTGTCTGTTAAATTCGCGTGACTAAACACCTATATTCTGTTAGCTAATCTGACTCACACTTCAGTCTGGAATTTGTACTGAAATTGAAATCACTCGGAGACAATAATGCTTGGTAAGTATTACAAAACAGCTTGAATCAGTATTGTGCTTGTACATTCTTATACTGTTTAGTCATCTCGTCCTAAAATAAACTATATTATTATAATTGTGCTAAAGACATGCGTGATAGTTGAGTATATAAATATTTGTCCTGGCTGAAAATCGAACCACATTTACCGAAGTAGAATTACTATCCCTTGTGCTACAAACCATCTACAAGCGACTACTTCTTCAGTTATTAGTATTTTATTTGACACGCTTATATAAGTTCGGTATGTATCTATCAATTCGGAATTTTGGGGGTGTTCCCATTTTTAGTTTATTCGAAGTATTAAAAATCGGAATTTCGTTTTTCGGACTAATAACCCTTCGAGCATTTGACTCTTCGGACAAATGAAAATCGGAAAAGTAACAAATCGGATTTATGACTTTCGGTAAAATGTTTTTCGTGATTTTGAATAATAGACATTACAATTTTTCGGTATTATGAAATTCGGACTTTTGAGAATCGGCATTTCGAAATTCGGAATAAAGTTTTTCGGAATTTTGGGGTGTTCCCCTATCAATGTATTAATTTATGTAACGGAATCTTTGAAAGTAATTTTAACCCACTTGCAGTAGTCTGATTGATCTGAAATTTTGCACATATATCAAGGACCAATGACAATGCAATCATTTAAAAAATATTCAGGATTTTCAAGCGTGTTTTTTAGTTTTTGAACTAAATAGATTATTGTTGTGAAGACAATACATATTGGTATGTTATGTAGGGAGCGAGAGTGTTCCCTATTAAATGCACACAATATACATGTGTGTGTGTCACCAAACAACAGTGACGTCATCAATATGCATAATCGTCATGTGTGTCCGATTGATATGCGCACGTTGCGTGGACGAACTACTATAGTGTCTATCTAGGGCTGTCACTACAGGTCACTGCTATTGAAAGAAAAACGTACTTACTAAATCATTTTTTGGGATTATTAAGCATTAAGTACCTAACTACTGGTGTTAAACAATTATGTAATATGTCGTAGGAGACTTGATTAAAATAGTTTACTTAAGGATTTTTAGTTTTAACGTCGCTTTCAAGATTATGAAGTAAGTCCTCAAATTGTGTCAATGGTGAGTAATTTAAAATAAAATATAAAATAAAATATTCATGGACATTTCACACAACGTCCTCTGGTCCCAAGCTAAGCTTATATGCTTCTGTTATGGGTACCAGAATACGGATAGACTACATATACTACTTTTCTTTTGTAAACACATACTTATAATACAGAGAAACACCCAGACGCAGTACAAACATTTGTATGACAATTAGAAAATCACACAAATGATTGTCCCGAGCGGGAATCGAACCCGCGACCTCTTGTTCGGCAGTCTGCTACATGAACCACTCGACCACGAGGCTCGTCAAATTTGTTTATTTACTGTAGTTAGTGATGAGCCTGAAATGGTGACCCGTTGAATATTCATAAAAGGATCCTTCCAAACCAGTTACACGCGATAGTTGTTTTCACGTTGACTATGTATTTGTAATGTGTTACTCTACGTGATTGATTTGATTTATATTTTCCCAAAACAAATAGAATTTTACCGTATAATAACTTTTTTAAATTGATATTTGAAAAGATTGCGCATAACGTTTGAAGAGATTTTGCTAAATCTTCAAAATAAAATACAAATATTTGGTGTCAACCCTGTTGGTACTAGAGATATAATCGCGTCGTAGGGAGCTATGTCCCAGTTTCACTGACGCTCGTTATTGTTATGGCTTTGCAAATGGAAGGCTATTACAATTTCACTATTCATATATTATAAAGGTCCTACGTTATATTTACGAAAGTTTGGTATACATATTTGATTAAGTTTTCTCTACATTTTGTGACGGGAGTTGTCGGAGTCACAATATTTTATCTACCTAATGATGTAGAGCTGTTCTGTTTGATTATTGGGAAAGCACTAGAAAGGAGTTACTGGAAAAGTAAATTATGTTAAATTTTATTAAGAAGTTTTTTGCGTTACATATTGAGCCTCCATTAATAGAGTATATAATTTCCATGTAGAGATATTCTCAATATACGAGTATGCAATAACAACAACAGACATTGAACCGCGTGCAAATATTGTAATTATTCAACAGTCATTATTTATTCTGTTACGCAATAAAAAATAAAATAAATATTCATAGAAATTATACGCACCGTTATTTAGTTTGAAACAAAACAAAGTCACAATTTGGATCAAATATGATGCAAATAATTTTAGTTTTTGTAATGTTTACATAATTTTATCGTTTTGCACGTATGTTTGCATGGTTTTGGCGGTGTCTCATTCCACCATAGAATATTAAAATGAACTCTAAATACATGTTAATGATTTTCATAATAACTCTACATTCAGAACATTTAGGACGTGTTCAAAATTTAAGTGTTCATTATATCAATAAAAAAGGCCAAATTTCATTTCCAAAGCTAAAAATATTACCGAGAGTTATTTTCAAAAAAGCACCTGGAAAATTATTATGTTTGATGTGAACAGGTGTCTGGTGTTAGCTATGGTATATATTTACAGAGATGATTGTTTGTGCGGTTATGAGTGGTTCCGCTCTGGTTGTTGTGTCAGCGAGCTCTCTACCCTTCCCCCCGGACCAGACCATCCTTCACTACAACAGTATCTGCCACACGCTCCTGATTAGTTGTAGTGATTATCTCTTGATGTAATTACTAGCTCGACAATCTAGAATACTTAAAATTTTGTGTTCTAGTAGGAAATCAGGCTAAAAACTACATGTTTATTTTAAAGAATCATCGTCATCATATCGACACACCTTTTTCCCATCGACCCAATCAAACACACTTTCTTAGCTTTATTTACACTCGTAATATTTTAATAATATTGCTTGAATGAATCTAGACAGCTTACGAAAAAAATATTTAACCATCTCTTATAAGCGACAATTTTAGTACATAGCAAGTTTTTAATTGCTTCAAAATATAACCTTATAAATATAATATACGTAATATGTATGTATGTATGTAACATTGCAGATATTGTGTTAAACTAATAGGTAACGGTTGTGTTACTCATGTTGCACGGAGCAGTCGGTAGCGTCGTGTCGACCGTGACCACAATTATACACATAACGGCAGACTCCTTAATAATATCGCCTTGTTTACTTAACGTGTACACAACGTGTCAAATATGTGTCAATTATCATCTTAATGTAAAGGTAAATGCGTGACTAACCTATTTGATACAGCTAGCTAAAATTTTGTTTGAAAATCTATTCCCCTCGTTTGTAAATGTTGGTATTTGAATTGTCCTTTGATATAATAGCTATATATAGCGATTCACATTGAACTTTTATGTCATTAATAATGATGCAGACATCATAATCTCATTAGTTTTAGTATAGTTATTTTAGTCAGTAAGGAATCCGTAGGATGCGGTTTACCTTAAGCTTGACTAGTTTTCTGTCTAACTAATTAGTCTGATATTAAATTACTCTTCAAGTATCCAAAACCTGTGTACACCACAGACCAACAGGATGCCAGAACCGTTAGCTTTACGATTGTAACACATGGAGATAGGTACGTAAAATATTTCAAGAGTGAAATGTACCAGGAACCAATTTACGACTGCCTGAGTCACGATATTTTATGTAAGATACGATATCTTTTACATTTCGTTAATCGTTGATACGTTTATTTGTCGCTGTGAGTCAATGTCATTGTCGCTGTGTTGTACTGTCACATCAATTTGGTGACGTTTTAAGAATACAAGTGTTTTCATCCTATGCTCTGCCCAGCTGAACGAACTACCTATGAGATTCTGTAGGCAAATTACATCTTCTATCTGAGACTTCAGCTCTCAACTTAGAGACGTGGTATCGTAAACCAAATGTCCTCTCAAAAGTGTAGAAGACGTGACAAGGGCACTCGGGATGTCCTTTAAGTTGTAATTGCTTCCTACGTTGAACAATATGGCATGTGTCCCAATAGTGGTAACTAACAGTTAAATGGAGCAGTCGCCGTGTCCAAGGAGACACTGCAATTTGTCGTTTTGTTGCCAAATTAATGAACGTATCTGGCGAGGTTATCTTCACAGATTGCGTGTTTATGTTGAGACGAAATCACAAGTTATCATTATATTCAATTTTATTTGTACGATAAAATATTGGCTTTAAAGTTTTACATATTTGAAACTACATAATTGTTTTCGGGGATTATTTCTGTTCTTAATTTTATGTACAGGCACTTCAATTCTATTTTTTGTATGGTTAAAGGTCATGCCAATTGATACTTTAATATTTCTCACGCCAGTCACATTTCTGCAATGTTATTGAAGTTCATACGACAAATTGCATTTGTAGTGTAGTAGTAGCAATTCTCAATAAGGAAGTTAATTATTTTGTGATAAATAATATTGTAACTAGCAACACTGGACGGTGTTATTTAATTATCCAATTAGCTGTTATCGGTATGTGAAGGTTAATTATTTGTTAGTACTTTGTAAGTAAAGGTGGAACGTCCATTAATCCGGCACTCGGCGGGTTTTTATACGGCAATTCCATGTATGGCCCGGTCGGCGTCAATCAGCTCCCCGAGTGGCTGAGTATTTAGTTTGTGTATTCAGACTACCTGTACATTGTAACATTTTTTTTCACGGCCATACAATATTTCAGTATTATGTTACGATACGTAGTTTACTTTCTCACATCCATTGGACGTGCAACACCACGCCTCTATGGTAATTACCCTGTCTGAGACGTCCACGTCTAATTGTAAGGTTGTCTGAGCACAAACGAAATGGAATACCAATTAAATAATACTAATTAAATATTTTGAATTTTTATAGCGTGTGAATCTGGTTCGGGCTGCTTCCTTGCTCATATTTAGCCCATGTTTACACCGCACTGCCTCTGAATTTTTGAAAACTTACACTAAAGTGTGAACATAAAAATCTAGCCTTGGCAGACATTAATTAATAAAAAATTATATATTTAATTATAAGATATATAGAGCAAGTAATTCTATAGAATGAAATTGACGTGACCGAGCGTCCGTTCAGATGTGTTTACGTAACTATTTTGCAACCGCATTCCTCGAGAGAATATATCGCACTTGATTCTTTGTTATTCTTCACTTGTCCTACTAAACTTGTTGTCGTGTGAGCCCTTCGATCATGAATACAAAAGATTCAGCCTTACATACAATCATAGCTCAAAAAAATGGCAAGAGTTCACTATACTACAATACTATAACTATATATACGAGCAATGAAAAATATGGCATAAGTCACAAAATACTTTAATGAAATCGACCTTATATGTTAACATTAAGGTTTAGTTTCGTCTACCGCGTGATGGACTTATGTCATATTGCTCCACGATGTCATATAGAGCTCGTAAAAATTTATTACCTTAGGCTGTGGGTATTTAGAAAGTTCAACTGTATTGCTATGACGCTAAAGCTTAAAATTGCAATAGTCACATGTTTAAAACGGTTTTTTACTTACGTTCGAACAGAATAGGACATAGAATGCATGGAGTAGCTTTGTTGATAAAAAGATGGAAAATATCATATTTATTACAATAATAAATAAAAGTCATTTCATTACACGTTTAAACATTTATTCCTTAAAAAAATCTTAACCATCATACGGTCATTATGGCTGCGAATCACACGATATCTTCAGTCACAATGTACGGTTATACTTACTATTAATTACCCTTAAATAAATTTAATTTGTTATATAATTGTCTTTTTGAGCTACTTTTTATTTTTGAATTTTCTTTTTTACAGATGTAATGCAACCTTACATCTATAAACTTTTCTATTATTAACTTTACCAAACTTATTTCGTGCTTATGTTCAGCATTTTCTGGAAACACATCTTTTTCTATGTACAGCTTTAATACTTCTATAGAGATAAAGTTTTTATCATATTTTTTTTTAATTGACTTTATCCCGCTCACACGAATACAATTACGTATAACACGTTCCGTGTTCATACATATCTTATATACATTGTTTCCAGCGTAACACAAGCCGCCAATGTCTCTTAAGTCTATTAATTTGTGAAACCATAATTTTTCTTTTGCCAATAAATTGTTTTTACAATCTTCACATCTAAGGTTTTTCACAAGGCTACTCACCACAAAGCCAGAAATATATCCAACTATTTGTGAAGCAACGTCTGAAATTACATTGTGGTCTAATTTTTCACAGAGTTCATTGCAATTAGTTTGGTATTTATCAAAATTTTGCTGAATAGATTTTTTTTTTTAATTTCTGCACCATTTACGTTTTCTTCATCAGCTTCGTCAAAACGATATCCTTTCGAGGAACTGTTAATTTTATTGAGAGAAGACAACCCTGACAATATTGGTATATTCTCTATCGGTATACAATTTCCGGTAAATTTTGACCCCAGTTCTAAATGCGACAGTAGTTTTTTAAAACTGGCTTTAAACTGTCTCGTGTTGGGATTATTGTTATGTCCACCCTGACTCCGTATATTCCCAAAAAAAAGCTCGACATGGTCTTGACTAAATTTGTATGTCAATAAAAATGAGAGGATATCATTTTCAATCAAATTTTCATATAAATATATCAAACTGTTAATGCATACTAGTAATCCCAACACCCCAGTGTTATTTTGAGTTTTAACCAAAGGAACTTTTTTATTTGAAAACACAGTTCTTTTCTCCGAGTCAATTTTAATAGTTTTTTTATACTTAACATCAATTGTTAATGACAGTAAATAATTTTTTGATTCTGATAAAAATGATATTATTTTTTGGGAATTATTTTTATTTATAGGTTTTTTAAAACTGTAATCCTTCAGATTTCTTGTATTTAAGGTATCAAAAATGTCTATGTGACAGTTTGTTTGCCAAGTGTAAGCCGTTTGCTTCCTGTAAATTATATAATTCTGTCACAAATTGCCACTTGATTGGTTTCTCATCTGCAGTGTATATATTTTTTTTTGATTCAAAGATGTTTCGCATTAGTTTTAACATGTGGCACGCATCTAAAAACATAACGACGTCATAATTAGCACTAGGGTGTTTGAAATTAGTTTTTAAGTTTTGATAATCTTCCATTTCGCATCCTAAATTTTTCATCGTCGCGATATTGCTTCTGCAGCCATCAAATGTGATGGAACGGATTTGCACACCGATTTTGTGACATTTTTCTAGTGCAATTCTTATTAAATTGGCCTTCATGTCTGCTTTCAAGCTATCTACGAAGAAATAAGCTAAGGGTAACTTCCACGAGTCATTTATAGCAACTAACATAAAGACATATGCTTGGGTTGCTATCTGGCTGCTATCATCGTTGTCTAAACCCATATCTATTAAACCCTCATATCGTTTACCGGTCCATATCTTTTGCCTTCTTATAGACATTTCGTCGGCCACCAAAGCACACATAACATTTTTGTTACTGGATTTAGCTTTCTCATCGAGTCTATTTAGCGTTTCAGCGCAAAATCCAGGTTCAGCATCTACATTTTGGTACCACTCGTATAAAGTATGTGGATGCGGCAAACAGGTATCGAACATTTTTCGAACATATTTATACGCTGAAGGTGAATAAAAATGAAGTGTTAACGCAAATTTCCTAGCACCTGGAGGATATTTTGCAAACGGCTTGGAACGATTTTTTTTGTTTTTAATATACAGGGTGTGGCGTAATTAATGGATAAGCCTGTGCCTGTGGATAAGCCTCCTACTGCGCTATACGAATATGTATATTTTTAATTAATCCTATGTATGGTCTTGAAAAAAATGGCATAAGTCATGTTTTTCATAAAATGACTACTTTCACTAACCAATTCTGCTACTGTTGCCACAATTTTCAAAAGTTTTGCTTTCTGTTTTTTTTATAATACAGCTTAAGAGTTGAATTATTGCAAGCAATAAAGAATTCCCTATTCGTAATACAAATTTTTTGAAAATTATGCATGAAATATCAAAAAAGGGTTATTGATTATTCAATTTGTTGACTTTGTACATCGTCTAGCTTAAAAAATCTTTATGGGAGTTGATTTGCCCAATATCTTAAAAACATGCTTGTTTTATGCAGTTTCCGAAATGGTATAATACTTATTATAATACTTATTAAGTTTGATGTGATATTAAAGAACCAAATGACACTCGTAAAAAAATGTTCTTATTGTGATTTAATTAATCAAATTAATACTGTTAACTTAAACAAACTGTCAGTGGTATTTTAACTTATCTGTCTGAGTTTACCAGTGGGAATGTTAGTCGTTGAAAAAAAATAACAACTTATTTTATTTTTTTTATTCTAAAGATGCAAACACTACATAAATTTTATTTTACAAAAAATGTTCGAAATGGCGGCCACCTGCGGCTATGCAGGCCCTGCATCGACGTATAAATGACCGCTTTAGGCGTCGGATGAAGCCGGAGCTCTTGATTTCATCAGCGGCTTCAAAAATCAGGGCCTTTAGTTGTTCCAGGGATGCTATTTCTTTTTTATACACTTTTTCTTTTAAACACCCCCAGTAAAAAAAGTCTAGAGGGTTCAAATCAGGGGACCTTGGTGGCCACAAAATGGGACCCAAACGACCTATCCACCTCTCATTGTACTCATCATTGAGGTAGTTCCGTACAATTCGTGCGTAGTGAGCGGGACAACCATCATTTTGTAACCAGTAGTTTTCTGGCACATTTAAACTTTGTAATAGTTCCGGCAACGTATTTTGCAGAAAATTTAAATAATTGGGACCTGTTAGTGTCTCGGATAGTTCGACGGGCCCAACTATTTGTCCATTTAAAATTCCTGAAAGAATTTAAAAGATGGGACTTTACTAAATTTTAAGAAAAAGTTTAAGTCTTTATTACTTGAAAAGTGTTACTACTCCGTCAATGACTTTTTAAATGATGACACCTTAAAATGACATACTATTTGCAATGATATCTTCAGATGTGCTAATTTCGACATTGTTTTCTAATATTATTATTACTTGACATATTTTTTTTTGTAACAAAATGAAAACTGCATGCCTAATATTAAATGTTTATATTATCTACCAATGTTGTACGCCTAAATGGCAGGACATAGTGAAACCTGTTTTAATTTCTACGGATCTCAACATCTTATGTACCTATTTGTCCACAATAAAAAATACTTTGACTTTTGTCACAATAACAAACACGATAGAGCAAACGATATGTGCGCAAGAGACGATAGTCAAAAGAGCACTAACTTTGTTAAACAAGTTCAAAAGCTGTTTTGTTGTTTGTGAGAATAATAAAAATCTATCTCTGTCGCACAACTGTTATTTACCTGACATCAAAATGCTTTGTCTCTGTCTTATGATAAGACTAACCGTCTGGATTTGCCGTGCGATAAACAACCACAAGTAGTTGACTTAGAGTCGTTATCTGCTTACCCTATTCATGGTGGATGACTACCTGCTCCCGAGCACCCAAAAAAGGGTCCATTGTGAATGACTACCTGCTCCGGAGCACACAAAAAAGGGTCCATTCAAACTGTTTACAAAGACATGTTTAAGATAAATTAATAATTCTGTTAAAGAAAATTAGGGTATTTTTTTACAACTGTCGTTTTTTTTTAAAACCTCGTGAAATGTAATAAGTATTATACCATTTCGGAAACTGCATAAAACAAGCATGTTTTTAAGATATTGGGCAAATCAACTCCCATAAAGATTTTTTAAGCTAGACGATGTACAAAGTCAACAAATTGAATAATCAATAACACTTTTTTGATATCTCATGTATTTTTTCCCAAAATTTGTATTACGAATAGGGAATTCTTTATTGCTTTCAATAGCTCACCTCTTAAGCTGTTTTATAAAAAAAACAGAATGCAAAATTTTTGAAAATTGTGGCAACAGTAGCATAATTGGTTAGTGAAAGTAGTCATTTTATGAAAAACATGACTTATGCCATTTTTTTCAAGACCATACATAGGATTAATTAAAAATATACATATTCGTATAGCGCAGTAGGAGGCTTATCCACAGGCACAGGCTTATCCATTAATTACGCCACACCCTGTATATTCCGTTAAAAACTTCAGCTACTTCTACATTTTTTGATAAATCTAAAAATATTGAGTCATCGACAGAATTTTTCTTTTTGAGTAAATTTATGACATTTTTTAACGAAGAAGTTTTCTTTTTAAGACGCTTGTTGACTTTACGTAAATTATTAACCTGTTTAGTTTTAGTCTCTATAATTTTGCGAGATGTAATTAATTGCTTTTTTAAATATCCTCTTCTTGGCGTATCTTGTAAGGGTATTAGATCCGATAATGAAGCAGTCGGAGATTTATCCAGAGTATGCATTGTGATATCCTTTAAATTTGTTTGAGGTGCAACCTAAAAATAGGGAAAACATATAATAAATGAAAGTTTGCTTATTTATTTTGTCGCTTAATTCGTTACATATTCTACTTTATTCTACTATATTAGGCTTCAACGATTTTCATGAAATTTGGTATCCAGAGGGATTCGGGGGCGAAAAATGGATCAAGCTAGGTTTCATTTTTAGAAAACGTCGTTTTATCGGTTGTTTACCGAGCTTTGATCGGTAAATAAACTCAAAAAAACATGTAAATCTCTATAAAAACTCGGTCAACCAGGTACTGAGGTACTGTGGGATTTAAATAACAAGGATATTGGAAATAAAAATACTACAGAAATGAAAAAATATTGGTGCCGTACCTTATTTGACGTCTTCATTTCAGTCAACATCGGTGCTTGCACATTTTTTTTATCGACACGAATCTGGAAAATAATTCATTTATAAAGTTCATGTCTAATATATTCATGTTTATTGTATTAGAATAATAATTCAATGGGATAAATTATATGAGTAGTGCCATCTAACGACCGGTGTGTTAACTGTTAAGTAAATCCCGTCCAGTTCTGCAATCGGAAAGATTGTATGAATATGTGGCGAGTTCACGGTAGCGAAAGTCAGCCGAGCGCTAATCGGAAGTCACGAGTTCGAATTCCGCCTGTGGCACTTAATTTGTCGTTGAACGACTGTTTCTTTTACAATATAATTTGTAGAAAAAAGCTCGCCTATTTGCCATCAGTGTCATCTAATAGCCGGAGCATCCGAGTGCAAATCAAAAGACGCGATCGAGTCCCACTTATGATACTCAATTTGCCCTTGAACGACTTTTTCGTTTACTACATAATTGATAACTCAGTTTCGTCACACTCTGTACTTAATATTAAATTTAAAGATAATATTATACCTGCAACTTTGGAATCGCCGTTTTTGCCAATCTACGCCTTTGAGTATTTCCAGATATGTCAAACTTATCAAAATGTATCGAACATATCGTAGAATTTTTGCATGGCTTGTAAAATTCTTCTCCTCTTTCTTGGGCGACAATAGAAATCCATTCTGCACAGCGGAATGGATCAGTAGGAAATCTACAAAAACAGAAATTCAACCTAATATAAATAATAAAACTACAAAAAAAAAACAACTTCTCCATGCATTTTTATTCCAGACATACCAATGTTTGGCGATATTGTTGGTTATTTGATGGCAAATGTTGGCCAAACGATGAAATAATTGTATTTAATTGTTTAATAATGATTTTACTACTGTAAAACTGAAACCGATATGTACTTACCGAAAGAAAGACACTCCTTCTGAAACCTTACTGTTCCGGTGGTTATTCACACAGTTCTCAAAAGCACACTGAGGCATTATAGCACGTCCGATCGTTGGCTATGGTTG
The DNA here is from genome assembly GCA_916999025.1 of Orgyia antiqua. NCBI lineage: Eukaryota > Metazoa > Arthropoda > Insecta > Lepidoptera > Erebidae > Orgyia > Orgyia antiqua. Next base: position 522,353 of record OU779861.1, read on the forward strand.
GACGATACTAAATTCAAATAAGACCACACGCTTATTTGTGCTCTTATTTTTCTTGCCACTTTTTAGGCCGTAACCCTTACTCTATTTGTATTGGTGCTCGAAGTGTGAGCCGCGGTGCCATACTTTATATTCAACACAACACTTATTACTTCTTAACATTTATACTTTACACGGTGTGCCGCCTATACATGATCACTTTTAGTACCAGAGCACATTATATATTCTTTCAAAAACATATTTTTAAGTATAATTATCGCCAGAAATCAAAATAAATACTTATCCTGTCGGGCCAATAAGTTGTAGTAACACTGTCTACAGTTGAAAATAGTGCTTACCATAGTAAGCACTATTTTTTGGTTTTAAATGGCTTGTGACGTCATACAGCTAGACCCTGATTACCAGTTGTATAGTTGGGTGCACAGTGATGTAACATGCGGGTTTAGTTATAGCGGTGTGTGGCCCTGATGATGACCACCGTGTAATGTATCCGATATGCAGGTGCTGGTTCACATGTGGCTTGTTGTCCGTTGATTATAACCATAATAGAAACAAATGTAACGATGTTTTATGTTACATCAGCTAACATGATAGAGCAAGAAATTTTAGAAGAAAAAGAAACATCATCGTGACATTATGTTACAGAGACCGATGACATTGACCATTGACCTAGCAATATTGAGTGAGCACTATTTATGTAATATAATAACAGTTGATTATAATACTGCCATACTGGAAGTGTCCGTGGGTTCAATACCCACATAGAGCCATTTATGTTATTATCCATATTATCCATATTATCCATAAATGGATAATGTTTGATAGAGACATGTGGCCACAATGTCTGACATTCTTTATGAGATTTATTGAAAACTACTGTATCAATAATGACATTATCTACGATCTTGGCGCCTGCGAACACAATCATGAAGCGTGCATGTTGCATGTAGATAGTTAACCGCTGATATCTGATGCACGCGTGACACACGATTATGTGCCCGCCTCCGATATCAACGTATCGATTTGCTTCACCACATCGACCATATCGTTTCACTTCTCGCTCATTTAAACATATCATATTAAATAACATTATAAATATTATTCACAAACATTTTACACGTTTTCTGGTTGCTTGAGTTTCTTTTCCTGTTCTTATTAAGGCTCTAATTGGCGAGCTTTGGTGATGATATCTATATCACGAATCTGATGTTTCGACCAGAAATATTCATTGAAATATCCGTTACTATATGTTGAACTTGATTTACTAGGTTCATTGCACATTACAAGACGTTACTATGCATGGAAGCATTCCACTTTTTATTTCATTTTCACACTTCCCAGTTCAAAGCCCTAAGGTTGAACGAGCTATGTACTTGATTAGTTGTGCATAGTTGCTCCTCGTCAGACTGTAACAATAAAACCGATGTGAGCCACCCCTCCAGACAGAATTGGATCGATATAGGGGAGCCCAGACCCTAAACACCTACATACATACAGTTTCCACGGTATCGCATGAGTCAGCGGATTCAGAGTAAGTATACGTGAACACAACACAAGTGAGTCGGTCAACTCGTTATAGAGAATTACTGCGGTTATGATGACCTCTGGTAATTGACCCCAATGACTATTTTGAGGTTCCAACATAATAATAATGAAATTGTAACAAATTAACTATGTCAGCTATTAAGATGTCTGTGTCAACCTAGCTAATGTTACAGGAAGTTAATTAGGCTACTTATTTACCGGCTTAAAAATAGACGAATCTTCAGTGCTGACTGCTTTACGAAAAGCGATACACCAATTTTTTAGGGTCGACAATCTAAAGTAGTCTTACGTTTGAGGTTCCCGACACTTTTGCTCATTAAGTTGCGTAATATATTTTTCGTTAACATCAGAATTGGTAATTGCAAATATCCTACGTAAATATTAATTTATTATAAGTAATGTGTGGAATTCTATAATACTCTATAAATCACACGATAAAAATATAAATATACTTCATTATCCTCTGTAATCCGCGTCTATCAGTCAAGGCGGAAATAAGGATTTATGAATGTTAAAAAATAATGTAATTTGACGAGCCTCGTGGTCGAGTGGTTCATGTATCGGACTGCCAAACAAGAGGTCGCGGGTTCGATTCCCGCTCGGGACAATCATTTGTGTGATTTTTCTAATTGTCATACAAATGTTTGTACTGCGTCTGGGTGTTTCTATGTATTAACAGTATGTATTTACAAAAGAAAAGTAGTATGTGTAGTCCATCCGTATTCTGGTACCCATAACATAAGCATATAAGCTTAGCTTGGGACCAGAGGACGTTGTGTGAAATGTCCATGAATATTTATATTTATTTATTTTATAATACGTAAACCTAACAATGTTAGTTAGTTAGTAGTTAATGACGGAAACAAGATTTTTGGTAAAAACCAAACCAGTTAATAAAATAAACTAGGTATAATAAAAGTATGATGTCGAACATCTACAAGGTCTTTTCTAAAGTCATTCTTGAAAGAATAAGTAGGAAGCTAGACGAGAATCAGCCAAAAGAGCAAGCAGGTTTCAGAACAAAATACTCAACACTCGATCATATACACACGGTGAAACAAGTTGTCGAAAAGTACAACGAATACAATAAAAAAACTCTATATGGCATTCATAGACTACACAAAAGCTTTCGATAGCATAAGCCATAGTGCCATTTGGGAGAGTCTCGAACAACAAGGAATCTCTATAACCTATATAAACATCATTAAGAACATCTACTTGAATAGCGAAGCAAGGGTACAGTTGAAAACCCTTGGGAAAAAGTTCAGAGTCGAAAGGGGAGTAAGACAAGGAGACCCTCTGTCGACTCAGTCAGTTGAGTTTATATATTTTTTACGTACAACGCCATCTATCCAGATTGCCTTGCAACATGTCGACCAACCACCTAGTATTCTTTACAGAATACAATTGGGTTGAAAATAATGACGCGACGTTTTAAATTATCGAGTTATATTATTATATATATATATATATATAAGTCGAAATGTTGCAAAGCAATCTGGATAGATGGCGTTGTACGTAAAAAAATATATAAACTCAATCGAGTGACAAATGTGGTGGTTAATTTTAATGTTGCAAGCACGACCGCAATAAGCTTAGTTGGAAAGAGCTTCGGAACGGTATTCTGAGGTCGTGGGTTCAAGTCCCGCTTGCGGCAGTCATTTTTTCCACCATAATTTGATTTGTTAAGTAAAGCATAGCATGTCAATTGCAAAATCAATAAATTACTTTAGAAGTGATGAAATCAAAAGAGCTAGGACAACAAATAAAAACTAAAGTATTCAACACCTGTATACTCCCAGTAATTACCTATGGCTGCGAAACTTGGTCACTTACTAAACAGATAGAGAAAAGTTGTACGTTGCCAGAAACCAATGGAGAGAAGTATGACGGGTATAAAGAAACAAGACAGGATTAGGAGCACAGTAATTAGAGAAAAAACTAGAGTGACTGACATAATCACCCAGATAGATAGGCAGAAATGGAGGTGGACAGGACACAATACATGATCCGAGATCCTCAAGAAAAATGGAGTCTTAAGGTCACAGAATGGCATCCCAGAGATGGAAAACGGAAAAGAGGACGGCCACACACCAGATGGGAAGATGACCTAAAGCTCACAGCCGGCCATCTTTGGAGAAGGGTAGCGCATGACAGAACGCAATGGAAGAGCTTGGAGGAGGCCTATGCCAAAAGGCACTCGGAATTACGGGATATATTATGAAATATGTATATATGTAGTTAATGTTCGCATGCTTTTTATACTATTGTTAAATTATGGAATAATTCTGATTAAATGGCTTATTATTGTTATTAGGTATAACAATCTAACTCTACTTTCGGCTAAAGTTAATATTACTGTAAAGTAGAGCCTTAGTTAAATACTTTCAGTTGCAAGCGTGTTTTCGTTTTTTTGAGCTTGTACTTTTTACTAGCCTGATGAATATACAATTATACATGTGTAGGGATGTGCAGCGAGTTTCTGTCTCTTGTAAAATTTCTGTTAACCTGGATTTTTCCATTTGCTTTTACAACATCTTATGAAAGATATGGTATGGTGACATGCATATTCCTAATTCTTCATCTCATTATGCAGTATGTATGCCATTTTATAATCGCTATAAATGATATCTATTTATTTATATGCCTACAGTAGAATATCGACTCATGATTGTGTTGTGCGTGAACAGTAATGTAGTGCCGGCTATATGAAGATAAGTATTCAGTTATGTCGATATTTACTCAGTAGCTGAAATGTTCATAGGCGATATCGCAATTCTATGACATGTTACAAATATTCAGAACAATAACGAACCTTTTCTTAGAAAGAACTTTGGATTTGTAGATAGTACTGGTGAACGGTGATTTATCATTCAATTATAATTGTAGAGATATTTTTGTCTATATTTGCTCATATTTGTGAGCGAAATAGCGTTAAAAGTGTATAAATAATGAACAATGAGTGTTGCGCAATAGTAGGTACAGTTGCAAGAAATATGAACAAACCTCATTCATAGATCAATACAATAGTAATATCGAGGCGGTGATCTATCACACGCGTGATGGCCGACAGATCATTATCGAGACGGAACTATTGTTATATCAATAAAGGTCAGTGTAACGAGCAAACAATCTTGTATACTTCTTATGTTGAGAAAGAGAATTTTATTAGATCGTTTACATTGTATATTTGTGGGAGCATTTGAAAAATTGAAGAATGAGCGGATGTCCTGGTATGGGCATGTCATGAGACGAGAGGAAAGTAACATCGTTAGGAGAGTTCTGCGTATAAATGTGGAAGGAAAAAAGTCAAGAAGAAGATCTAGGAAAAGAAGGATGGACTTTATGAAAGAGGACATGAAAGAAAGGGGAGTTAACACAGACATGACGGCTGACAGAAGACTATGGAAGAAAAAGACATGTTGCACCGACTCAAATAATGGGATAAGGGCAAGAGGATGATATGATTTGTGGGATCATCTTGAGGCAGGCATTATGTTCTATTAAAATGCCTTAGTACCAATTTCCAAAGGGGTTAAATCAGGCTTAAGTAGGTGTATAGATGTCTACGAGTTAGGTTACATGTAAGAGCTCAAACACGTTAACTCGCGGGCGCGGTGGCGGGCGCGGTCGCGAAATATCAAACATAGCGTCATATACAAGTGTTCACATACGAAACGAAACGCACGTGCGGTCTAAGTAGCGGGCTAGCTAGCGGCTGCCGCGCGCGAATATCAAACGCTTGAGATGTTTGTGTGTGTTCACGTCGAACTAGCGGCGGAGCGCGCGATAGGTAAGTTCAACCAGCGGCCGAACATTTGTTTGCCCGTTTTAGCTATCTAAAAGTGACATGTTCAATAGAATCCATTCAATAGAAGCTGCTACATCGTTACTTATAATAAATTGTTTCGGTTTATTTAGAATTAAAGGTAACTATTAGCTACATATTAACGATGGGTGATGAATTGGAGGTGTTTTAATTTTTAGAGAGCGACGATGATGAACAAAACACTAGTCGAATGCGAAATAAGATAAATAAAAATAATGATATTATTATTGAATCCAATATGTAATCAAGGCAGTTGACAGTCATTCTGGTATATCCAAAAAAATCTTGAAGGATGTTCTCTCAAATTACTATATCTAATATATAAAATTCACGTGTCACAGTGTTAGTTACCGTACTCCTCCGAAATGGCTTGACCGATTCTTCTCAAATTTTACATACATATTCAATAGGTCTGAGAATCGGCCAACATCTATTTTTCAAACTTTTTTTTTTTAATATGGCAAAACAACGTTTGCCGGGTCAGCTAGTAAAGTACGTCACGTATTCACCATACCGTTCTCTTCTTTATTAATTTCATGCACACCAATTCTAATTTTTATCATCTGCCAGTTTAAATATGAATTTTCGGTTAAAAATATAAGATCGTCGTTCATGTTTACAATCTCTGACAACATGTCAAATCGCGCAAACTCCTAGCGGTTAACGTGAACACGAAATCGCCACGACCCCGCGCCCGCACCCGCCACCGCGCCCAACGTGAACAAGTACTAATAATACTATTGAATAAACCCAGACGGTAGGGACTTACACAGTCTCCTAGATTATTCCGATTGCAAACCTTAAGTTTGAAAGTCGAATTAGATTTAATAGGAATTACGACTGTATAAATACGGTCAACTTACAAAAAAGGCAAAGCTGCTTATGTACAAACTTTATTAGAGGGGGTATTGTCGATAAGTTTGTTCGATATTTTTTACCGATTATGATTTGTCAGTATTCTATCGACACGCTAGAGCCTAACATATTGAGATTACGAACGTGGATTTGCTTACACAGCTGAGTCTGAGCAATACTAATTGCGCAACAAATATGTGGCCTACTTTAAATGTAATTCAAACATAACACCAATATATTTACTTAAATGGAATTTTGAGTTGTTATGGTCGATGAAAATTTTATCTGCGCATTACTGTATGGCAGTATACTTTCATTCAAAATCATTCACTAGTTTCAGCATAAAAGCAAAACAATGTATGTTCTTAAGTATTATAAGTTTCATATCCGCTATCTAAATATCAAAGCTTGAAATAATTTGGAACTGGATAACATTGTAGAAGTTGGTAGCGTTGCACGTCGGGTCGCACGGTTCCCTACAAAATGGTCGAGCTGTGCGGGGCTGATGTGTGCGTTATACTCGTGAACGGGTGCCTTCTGCTGGGACTGGTCGATTTGCTCCAACAAGGCTATTTTATTATTAAGTTAGTTTTAGTTTTAAAAAAAGTTAGTTTTAGTTAGTCGTGATAGTACTGATCGGCATCATTCTCACACCCCTGATACAATTATGTATAATATTGTTGAAAAAAAAAATGAAAGGAAATGGAAAAAAAAAATCCATGGAGTTTCTTGTCTGTTCTTCTCCATAGGATCCGCGTTTGGAACAGACACCTAGTTTCTGACGTTTCAAAAGAGCTTGTAAAACATGCCAACTTGAAATAAAATATTTTGACTTTGACTTTGACTTTGATTGTCTGTGGAAATGATAGAAAAATATGTTTCTTTAGTGGAACTATTGAAGCGTAATACACGTGTATATTTAGCGTAGTGAATGTGTGTGTGTACATTTATTATATTTTCTGTGTATGTGTGTGTGTCACGTGCGAGATAATGCACACCATACAATAATTAAACGTTTTTACTTTCATGCGTTCTACGATATTGATTACGATGCCGCGTTGACTTGTTTTCGTATCGATGTATTGAACAGTTTTAGCTATAAATAAACCTAAAGTTATAGACTAATTATCGGTTTTAACTGGAGGACAATTTCGTCTGCCTGGGATACTAAATTTACTTTCATACAAAAACTTTGCCGGTCTTTAAAGAAGCAAGACAATCGATATCTCCTAATAAATCACAACTGCTACTATCTGCTACATTCACCTAACAATATACGTTTGTGTAATGTTGTGTATAGTTGCTAGCGTGTACGTATGTCGTGTGTCAAGTCCCGACCTCGATGTCTGCCAGACACAATAAACAAACCTACATGCACATTGCACACTTATGTGTCTAGTTGTCTGCACATTAGGACACTCACATGTAGGCAGCTAGCTCGATTAGCGGGACGCAATATTACGTATTTTTCTGTGTTTGGTTACACACCCACACATAAACTGTTCTGTATGTCTTAAAATAACACTATCAAAGATCTAAATGTCAATTATTTGTTATAATATAAGAGCTTTATAAGGCTTAAAGGTCAAAAAGATTTGTTAATACGACCAACCCATTGGCTCTATGTAAATAGTATTCATGCTGCAATGCAATCGCTGCAGTCATAGGTTTGATTCCGTCAGCCCTTCTCCAGCCGCCTGTAGAGCTTCTCCTCTCTCTCTCTCTCTCTCTCTCTCCAGCCCATTTACGTCCCACTGTTGGGCACGGGCTTCCTCCACTTTGGGAGGGATTATGGTCTACTGTGCCGCGCTGACCAGGCGTGTTGGCACAGGGTTTATTTTCGAGTTTTCCGTCTCTAACAGATCATGTTATCTGTGTGCAATATCCATCATGTTAGCTGACTTTTACAGCACCCTTGGGCGGAGATGGGGTGGTGACACTTGTATTCTTAATCCGTCACCACACGGAGTAGAGAGCCTGTAGAGCTTATCTGTCCTATATTTTATTATTCATGTCCCAAACTTACTTATTTTCTAATATTGCAAGTCAATTTGATGTTTATAGCGCTCGTAAAATAATTTACAAGTGTTTTATCCTCAATAAAAACATGTTATCTAGTCTAAAAATGTAATGCAGATTATGACAAGTTCATAATTACATGATAAACTGTGTAACTTGTAATCGAAATGTAATCCATGATTTAGATATCATTATCTGGAAGTGCTAACACTGCGCTAGTGCGTCTCCGTATGGTCACCGTAATACTGACATAATATATTATCCAAGTGCGTATTCAATATTAGGATATAAAAAACGAAAAGTAGTGTAATAGATGTTATGCCATGTTTGTTAGTGTTAATTGATGTATTTGACAATCTCTTCATCTAAAACTATTTAGCGCATGTGCGATTCGAGCGCCACCTATGTTTAATAATTATAACTGAGAACTGTAAAAGGCTTAGTGATTTAAGTGTTGTGTCGTGCTAATGAAAATCCAGAAAAAAATCCTTCCTTTTTTTTAATTATTCGCAGTTTTTACATCTTATCTTCTATCTTTGTAATGTAGAGTTTATTTTGTCTACATTTAATAAACTATGCCAGGCTCCAATGCTATACTATTTCTATGGTGTTTATTTTGGACAGTATATATTTAAAGTAACTTTTTAAACATAAATATGTTGGAACAAGTCGAAGATATTGCACATGAAGAGGGGCCCATCTTCTTAATAAAGGTACAAGTAACTACACGATTACAAGCAACTATACCTGTAACATTTCTGCTTTTCAATGAGTGATTTCTGTACAAATATAAAAAATTCCATAGCTGACAATGCTGGGTAGAATCTGAATACTATACTTAAGTATTATAATATGTATTTAGATAGATGTAGGTATGTTGTTGGTCTATATTGAGGTTAGTTAATCAACAAACACAGCCACAATAATATTAAAATTCCTTCACACTGTAATATGTATTATTATGTTGGTACATATTACTCATAATGACACAGATAAGTTTAACTAGAGCGAGTCACTACCTACAGGACACAGCTTCCTCATACAACATAACCAACAGCGGGTATATAGTAGTATTGTATGTTAGTGACATATTTAATATGAAAATAATATCTTATATTTAGCATATGATCACTGTTATTAAGTGGACCACAAGAGTCTATATTGTGATAGTATTAACTTTGTAATAAATAATCCTGATTCACTAATGCTTCTATAATGTAAACAGAACTGTATTTAAAATACGATCTTTATTGCCATGCTCGTAAAGGATGGTAAACTCACTTTTCATTCACATTCTTCCAGATGGATGATTTTAATACTGGATGGCAGGTTTAGTGACAGAAGGCTTTTGTAAACGAAAGCTCTACCACGCACTTGATAGATTTCTTCGGTGATATTAGTATTTGTATATTCTTGGTTCTGGTCACCTCAAATAATAAGCGATGAACTTATTTTGAAATATTCTAATAGAAAATAACCATATTTTGATGACTTGATTTTCAAATAACAATTTTGAGGTTGTTGTTTATTATGTTGTCTGTTACAATATAGTGCAATGTTACTGTAGTCGTCTGTCTGGGTTATTTTTTAATTTTATATTATTGTAACAAATGTCAAGTATATTTATTATTAATCATTTTTTTCCTGTGACACACCTGCAAACTATGACTTATTATATTTAACAACATCATCAACAGGAAACTAATGGTGAATTATATTTAACTTAGCACATAAACTAAATAGGTTATAAATTATAATGAAATAACAAAAAATCAACTTTTTGGGATTCTAGATTGGTTGATCCAACATATTGCAGAATTAACCTCTACATTTATTTTTCAAAGTAGTTATACTAGTTCGTTTCTAACTGGTAGAGCAGTCTTCAATGTTTTTTAACACGCTTTTACAAGTTTGGTATGTATCTATCAATGTATTAATCTGTGTAACGGAATCTTTGAAAGCGATTTTCAGCCACTTGCAGTAGACGGATTGATCTGAAATTTTGCACACCTAACAAGGACCGATGACAATGCAATAATTTAAAAGAATAATCCCAATTCCTTGATCAGAATTACTAGAATAGCATGTTGAAGTATCACTATGACCACACTTGTATTTTTAATTATACACGTAATAGTTTAATTGTATATGAGTAGACTCACCAAGATTATTGTGTTTCTATGTATGCCTTTCATATACAATCAGATAATTTCACATAAAAATTGCGCTTTGTTTATAGAATCAGGTAAAAATATCATAATTGTTTACTTGTGTTTACTACGATTGTGACAACAGAAACTTAATTATGTCTCTGACAACATAAACTGTCAACGTTTTGTAAGTAAGTAGCATAGAATTGAGTATTGATGACAATGCAATCATTTAAAAATATTCAGGATTTAAAAGCGTGTTTTTTAGTTTTTAAACTAAGTAGATTATTTAATATAAGTAATTGCAAATAAGGAGATCAGGTTCTTTATACCTGGGGCTTATGAGCTTACAGATATACCGTACATATCTAAATAATCACACGCATAGAGTGATAGTAGATCCATACTTTTAATATAATTTCCATACGATAGGGTCGAATTGTATCGGATAAGTTGTTTTCCCTTGAACCCGTGGTTGAATCGGACGCGTCGGCCACTGCCCCGTCACGGTCACCGGACGTCGGACAAGATTCCTATGTGAACAGCGAGCTTGCATTCATCGCTCAGACACGTTATGGACAAGTCGTTCAACTGACTGGTTCGTGTATATAAAATGATTTCGATGCAACATTCCGATCAGAGAAAATGTAATTAACACCAAACCTAAAATATAAAACCATCATATTTATTTATCTTGATACAAGATTTTCTGCCCTAATCCTTATTTAGACTTAAGGCATGGTTTTGCACTGGAGAAATACAAGTTTTCTATGATGTTTTCGTGTCTTTAGTTACAGAAAAACTTACCTAACTTGAACAAACATGCGGTTGTTCTTACGCAAGATCTTTAAATACGGTTTTGATGAAAGTTTACAGATATATAACTATATCAGAATATAATATAGTGTATGTAGTACACTAGGGGAGGTAATAATGAGCGATCACACTATTGTCGAGTGCACGTGCACACAGATGAATGTTGAAGTAATCTGTGCGGAAGGGGAGACCTCGTTTCATTATATAAATTTATTAATTTATCATGTTGTTTTCATGTTATCAGTAACTAGCTGCTGCCCGCGACGCGACTTCGTACGCGTGGAATTTAGAGTGGAACAGCGTGGTGTTATTTAGCAAAAAGCCTTTCTCGATACATGTTCTATCCAACACTGAACACGGTACAAATCGGACCAGCGGTTCCTGAGATTAGCGCGTTCAAACAAACAAACAAACTCTTCACGAGTTTTATAATATTAGTATAGGTTTACAAAACAACAATATTTATGTATTTTAGTATAACTAGATATAGTGTGTTTTAGAACTTAAAAACAGATTCACACATATTTTCTTCACTTTTATAACTTTGTTCATACATACAACTTCGTCAGTTCTGAGCACTTAACCGAAACTTATCTACTTTGAACTTAACCAATTAGCGATGAAACCTTTTTATTATATTTATCAACAAATAAGGAGTAACCATGATGCCCTCGTACTATTGAATTGTGTATATATAAATATAATAATCAGCTATAACTGCTAAATTCATAGAAATACTGAATTAATTCCGTTACAAGCCTTCATGGTAGCCCACAACTGATGTAATATCACGGTTTAACACGATAATTGAGTCCATGTCGTCGATGAGTTCACTTAACGTGCAACCAATCACACCGTCTGCAACATCCTGGATTTTTATAACATTTTTATTTTGTTTTTTAATCTTTAACATCTCTCCAAGTTTACGCATCAATGCCTTAATATGTTAACAGGCCTTAAAATTAAGCGATCGAAATTAAAACGAGTTTTTTTTTTATTTCGTGGCCTTTTACGTAATGGCTTACCATCAAATACTTCACTCTCCAATACAAATTAATGTTAATTGTTAATGTTTGATGGAGTCACAGCTACTATTGCCATTTCTTATAAAGCATAATTATTCAGATTTTTTATAAAGATAGATATTCAGCTTTCGTGCCAATATAAAAAGAAGATATACAAAAAGACTTTGATGAAGATTTTAGTACGTCACGGCTTGTTACTGACATACTATCTATACCTATATACAAATATGTACTTGTCCTAACTAAGAACCAAACGTCTATACCCACAATCACAGGCACAGAAACAAGCGTCACTAGTAAAATACGCAAGATAAAAGAACGAATATGTTTTAGTTAAAAAAGTGCATTCCTGATGGAAAGAAATTTTTGGACATATCATAGGAGCTTATTTGTTTTTTTTTTTGAAAAAAGGGAATACACATACATAAATTAATAATTTTTGATTTTGAATCAATTATTTTTGTAGCCATGAAAATTATTTGTATGATATAACGTCACGTGCGTAAGTGCATGCAGTTATTAACGTAGCTCGTAAAAACGTAATTATTGTACTCGCAGTTAGACATTTTATTGTAAAGGACATTTCTTCAGATTAGGGAAGAAAAGATTAAAGTAACCTGCCCGTTACTAGGGACGAATGAAATAAAAATAAGTAATGATAGCCCTTAGGTTAAGTTCCTAAAAGCGTTTTTCTTATTTTAACATTTTGGGGGCTTACGGGAAAAGTTTGACAAGCTCTGTCTTAGAACCCTAAGCTAATTAGTCCTGGTGCCTCTCCACTAATCTATCAATAACATAAATATAAAATTAAGTATACTACTCATGCCATCTGTGAAATAGTTATTGCAACTGTATTCTCATCAATATAAAATTACCGTTAGAATGTCTAAAAATGTTTTAGAACTTGTTTTTGTATTAAGTGTTTCTTATTTGAGTTATTATTTTGTTTACAAATCATTATTATTGTATATTAAAGGCGGGTGAGCCAGGAGTGGTGGTGCTGCGGCCGGAAGCTCTAGCTCGCGATGACTCTGACTCGGAGTGCGAGCTGGACGGCGGGCCGCCCTCGCCCTGCGCTGTCAAGTTTATCAACGACAACGTGCTTATTAACGGCAAGTCATCTATGCCGGGGAAACCGAACAGGGATCGGATAGCCAAGGTAATAATCATCTTGTTTACATCCAGCTCTATCCAGTCATTTTAGTGTGCTCACTTATTGAGAATACTGTTGTTTAAGAGTCCGTTAAACTTATATTGTGAGAGTTAAGAATATCGAGTTTTTATACCATTATGTCGACTATCAACCACTGGCTTCTATCATAATAAGAGAGTTTAGACTTTTTGTAAAAAAAAACCTCTAGGTACTATTTTTTGATTTAACGCAAAATCAATTCCCCCAAAGGACAAATATGTCCTTCAACGTTGGTTAACGAAATGCTGTTTATCCTATAATCCGATAGGTTGTTATCGGAGATACAAAGATGCTGTTAACGTCAGGTAGTGTCTGTACCTGTTTTATCTGATGATATCGTAATTATTATGTTTTAATTTTCGTATAATATATTAATGTCTGTGTGGTTGTATTTCCAGCTAAAGCTACAGTTCGATGACTCACTAACGCGCACGTTCGAGTATCCGTCAGAAACATCGCTGTGTGAGGATGGTACCCCCACGTCGCAGCCCCCCGCCCCCACCGCACAGCTCGCAGAGTCGCCGCACCTAGCGCCACTCGCCGCTAACACACATATTGGTAATTGTTGCGCTGTTGTTGTTGTTGTTGTTGTTGTTGTTGTATACCGACATGTTTGTGTTAACAGATACAAAACAAATATCAGGGATTATTGCTGTCACTGGGATGTACGAAATTTTTATTAATTCCCGGTATATCGTATCGAGTCGAGGACGACAGAGCGTCAATTTTTTTAAAATAATCACGTGCTTTTCCCTCCTTTATTACGATGCGATAATAGGCAAAAATAAAATTGATGTCATTGACTATTGACGAAATGATACTACTTTTACTGTTATTTAAAAAAAAAGGCATCATATTATAATAGTGACCCCCTTCAAAAAATTCTACCCTATAAAACGTTGAGAATCTCTGGTCTTTATCACTAATGGCATAGTTTTAATAACAAAACAATGTTTATTAATTGTGTTGTGATCTTCAACCTCATTACAAATAAGTGTAACCGGAACAATTGATTTATATGACACATAGGTCATATGTTATCATACATTAGTATATTATCATTTACTAAGCTCAACTGTGACCCCATTGTTTGTTTATGAAATTACTGTAACCTTTTTTTTTAACTATTGTTTAAAGATATTCAGACGTGGTATCTTGTCTATATTCTTGTATGTGGGTTCGCATCTCACTTGTGATAAATATTTTTACTATCCTGATAGTAATTTGACGAGATAGAATTGTTACTCCTGTTGGGCATAAACTTAATTTATAAATCTGTGATAGTTACATCTTGTTTTCTTCTCTAGCCCATTTACGTCCCACTGTTGGGCACGGGCCTCCTCCACTTTGGGAGGGATTATGGTCTATTCTGCCACGTTGACCAGACGTGTTGGCACAGGATTTATTTTCGAGTTTTCCGTCTCTCATAGAACATACATGTTATCTGCGTGCATTATCCCTTAGCTGGCTTTTACAGCACCCTTGGGGGAGATGGGGTGGTGACACTTGTATTCTTAATCCGTCACCACACGGAGGGTTAGTTAGAATAGTTATATACCTAGTTATTACTAATTATCCAGTGTATCGTCGTGTGTGGCGCCTAGCTCCTACTGGTCCTCCCCCCCTCCCTCCTCCTAGAGTGAGGATATCCTCGCGGCTAGTGCCTGACGAGACATTTGTGTGAACATGCACTACTAACATTTAGATAAACAACATGATAAACGTATAATTTAATTAACCTAGTGCAGATTTAACATTTTCATTGTTCATTATTTTAAGGATATCTTGTTTATCTGCTAGGACAATATATAACCTCATGCCACCATGTGATCATGGAAAGTGCAAATTAAGTCTAAAATGTTGAGATATGCTAGTAGACAAGCCACTTCCGTTTTCTATGTACATTGTAAAATATTTAGATCTATGTATATCCACGGGTATAAGGATACATTGCAGTGTACTTTAGACCCTTCCTCGAAACACGGTTGGAAAGGTGTTATGTGAACTGTATAGTTTGTGTATGATAGTATAGGCGTCACAAACAACATATCAATATATTATATTAATACAACGAGAAAAAGACAGATGTATATAAAATAGGCGAGGCGAGAAGGAGACAGATATATTTGTTATAAGTATAGATACATCTTGGTATATTAAAATATATCTGTCTCTTTTCGCCTCGTCTTTTTCTATATACATCTATCTCTTTTTTGCTATATTAATATGCCGTTTGTGGTGCCCTTTATTCAGAATTGAATTAGTCTCATGAAGACTACTAGACAATGTCTGTTTGTTTATGCTAACTCTTTATACACTATCATCATAGTTGTGTGTACAAGTATTTGTTTTATAGGTTCTCATATATGTATTAGGTGTCATCAATATGCTAGTTAGTAGTGCACACAAATCACCTCCAATAGATAGAACATTAAAAATTTTTTGTTAACTATGCAACTGACGAATGTTGAATGCGCGGTGCGGGTTGTGTCTATCTATAGTGGTTGATCTGTGTTAGTAAGTATAATGCTAGTGATGTTGTTAGTAAGTAGTGTTGTTTGCTCAGCGTCCGCGTCTCTGTCGCGCTACACTCCGTCCAAGACGAGCCTCACCAGCGCCTTCCAACTTGGACTCACCAGTCATCAACCGACCGGTGATAACAGTACTACACGTGAGTTATATCATGTACATCAACTAATATTATAAACACGAAGGATTTAATTGTTTCAATTAAATAAGCTCCGAAACTACTGCACACATTTCAAAAAATCTTTTGCCGTTACGAGATGATCCGTAAAAAACAATAGATGTACTTAGTTAGAGATGATAGAAAAGAAAAAGGACTTGTTAAAGCTTGGATGCTGATACCAAGTTGTTTATTTGAAGTTTTTTAGGTTTTAAACTTTACTTCTGGGGCCGGTACTATAACGACAGAAAACTTTATCTTTTATAATATAAAAATATATCTCTAAAAGTTTGGTAACAGCTGAATTGATTTCGTCTATTATTTTTTTTATATTCCTTGAAATACGAGGGGTGGCTCGTGGCTCATAGGGCGCAGATAAATTTTTAAAAATAGCCTGGACAAGTTATATAAGTGGAATTACGGAGCACAGCTAGATATAGCTATAAATCTTCGTGGACTTTTTATATAACTTTATCTGGTCCTAAACAAAACTTATTAGCTTGTAATGTGTGTACAGGAATACGTATATCTACATAGATATGTACTTTTTGTAAATACATAGTAAATAGGTATTTATTTAATTTTGTTGTAAATTTTATTCCCGCTTGCGGTAATCACTTTTTCCACCACAATTTAATTTATTAAGTAAAAGCATAGCATGTCAATTGCAAAATTAATAAATTAGGTATTTATTAGTTGTTATGAACATCCGCAGCGAGTGAGTCGTCGGCCGCGTGCGCTAGAGGAGAGCAGGACGTGTTAGAGGGAGACGCACGACCCTGCGGCGCTGACGTGGCGCGCTCCTGGAGCGAGGCCAGGACACACGCCACAGATCTACTCTTCTAGTACACGACACACACACACACACTCGGTACTACATTTATTTATTACTAACCGAATTGAATTTTAATGAAAAGACTTAGAAATTACTCCTGTAAATTTTGTTCGCAACAAATATAAATGTATTTCAACAAATAAAATGGGCTAAACATATTTTGATTTTATTTTAAAACAATAAAAACTTATGCTTAAATAAAGAAACGAGTTGCTTTAGTTGTTGATACAAAAACCTCAGTTGCATGCGTTTTATACTAAATAACTTTAATATAATTATAATGTTCTCTTTGCAGGTTAATGAAAAAAAAATAGTTTGACACAAATACGACTTGGTTTACGTAAACGAAGAGACAAACCATGACATGGCACGACATGACAAGACAAGCCGCAGGACAGCGAGTGACGTCATCACTGTCATGACATTTGGTGCTACAGTGAGACAGTATTGTGACAGTACATACCACTTCATCAGTGGTCTATATCGTCTCGTTGTGTACAACTAAACATGTGATTGTAAACTCATTAAATGTGGGTAGTCCGGAATTTGTGTAGTGACATTTACGTGCCGAATACAAATATTTGTGTGGTGTACAAATAATTGCCAAATGTGGCTGTTTAGTATTGTATTTAATTGGATAATTCGCTACTAGAATTTATGAAATTCACGCGACTATAGCTAGTAACGTATTGTCCTGCCTATATTATTATGTACCCCGTCCTATTTCGGGACAACTTTAACCTGTTCTAGTTTTCAGGTTGTAACAGCCATAAGTTTAATAGTTGTGGGGTAAAAGATTAACAAATATCTATCCAAACAAACTTAGTATTTATTTAGTTTTAATTTTAACCGATTTCAAAAGTAAGGTACAAAAATTGACTGTGCATTTTCTAAGGTAATTGTGAAACATTACATAACCTTGTCATAAATATTTTTAAATACATCATTTTTATTAATCATCCTAATAACAGGCGAAGTTATTCATAATGCCTGTATAAATTAAGTATTGTATCAAACTGAAGACAACATTATTATAAGTGATAATGATAACTGCCTACACATACAATATACATTACTACTTAAAATAGTTCTATATGCATTTAAATAAACCTATTTCTCTAAAAATATTTGTTTTGAAGTCGGTTTCCATAGTGTTTTAATATTATTGTAATATTAGCGATGCTCAATTTAAGTATCTACGAATATACCTAAGTTAGATCGAGTCATATCTTTAGTTATAAGTAACTCGACTGACACTAGCGGTCGGGATGTAACCGAGCATTTATTTTTGTGTACCCTCTAGGTGTTATTAAGTCTATGGTCCATGTTTCATAGACAAAATAGATGTTATGGTGTTGCGTGTTTAAAAAGAATAACGATCATTTTATTTAATTTCTCTATATACTTTTCTTAACGAAAATTTTTGAAATTTGTTTTTAAAATTATTATTATTGAGATAATTCAAATTCTAAGAAATTCAATGCATTTAATATTAGTATGTACGTGTTTAGTTTAAAAAAAATGTGAGACATTCTGATAGGGTTAATAATGTATAAAGGAGCCTAAAAAATATTCCACAGAGGATAGGTAGAAAAGCACGTAACGCCATGACATTAGACTTACCTATAATGTGATTGTATTTATATTATACTCATTCCATAGTCATTCCTAAAAATTATTGTCATTTTTACAAAATTTTGTATACTCTTTATACGTTTTTATCTAAAATACTATGTATTACAATGCATTGATGAAAATATTGACAAATGTATATTTTATAATGTATTTCTTAATGACATCGGACGATTTTGTCGTTTTTATGTAAATTTACTTGTATATTAGAGTAAGAGCTAGTGGCTCGCAGACTACGTCATATTAAATTTATAAGTTTCTTTGTACATTTAATGAGATAACAACTTTTGGTTATTATAAACAATCCTAGTGGTTTTATTTCTTCTACCAAACTATAAAAATCCTGATAACCTATCTCTGAATGCTAACAAATAAATTATTGTTTGCTGAAGTAATTTTTGATGCTGTTTGGGTAAACACTATGACTTAGTAAAATATCTGGCTACTGAATAGACAGAAATATATAAATTTAGTTTAATACGGACTTTACGTGATGATCGGGCATTGATTCTGAGTCAAGACAAATTCTCAGGAAGTTATTACAGTATTTATTTATTATTCTTCGTCTAACATGGGTACATACATATACGTATTAACATGGGTTCCTGTACGTATTAAAAGAATTCATGAGGTAATGAAATTTGAACTTAATATTTGTTATTTGCAAACTCAAATGAATAAGAGTATATTCTGCATGGCTCCTATAATTTATAATCATGTACCACAAACTATCAACGAGCTGAATTTAAAACAGTTTAAGACTCGTCTAAAGAATTTACTAGCCACTAAATGTTATTATACTTTTAAAGACTTTTTAAATGACAAAGATGTTTAGAAATTGTAATAGTTTTGACTTGTGGTATTTTTTAAAACGACTTGTTTGTTATTTGTATCCGTTTTTAGTTTGACTTCAAAATTATTGTATTGACATTTTTATTTTAATTAATTTGACATTTCTGGTTTTTTTATTAACGAGTACCTATCTAAGTTTGAAATCATGTAAAATTTTGTATTTTTTAAAAATGTCTTGACATCTTCGTAAATAGTAATGTTTAATTTGACATAAATAATATATTTGAATCAATATTATGAACTTAGCTTTTTATCAGTCTAAGATCAAAACTGTTTTTGCATGCCTTATATAGGTAAAATGTAACGGATTTATGATTTTTATGTCTGACATCTTCATGTACTCATGTTTTGTGCAAATAAATCATTTCATTTCATTTCAAACCCGCGTTACCTAAGTCTCGTAATAGCCAAAAATTGTTACGTAGAAACTTAGTTCTAATACAACGCAGGTCACCAGCTCTTAGACTATGAGTATTGATACAGTGCCTATTTAATATCGTGTAGTTGTGCCTTTATATAACGCTTGCGCCTTTTTGTAAGCTTTTTTATATCAAGGGAATATAATATTATAGCGTTTTTAATGATAAATATAAAAAAGAAATCCTAATTTATATACCTACTTAATAAAAACAAACATGTGGCTTCTATGCATGACCTATCAAATATTCACGGCGAAGCTACAAACACTGGAAAAGAATAATTTGATAATAAATTAATTAAATGTATGATTTACGAATTCCATTATAGTATCAACACAGTATATTTCATATTTAAGACGCCCCTCCTTCAAAGGTTCAAGGTCATTTATAACATGCTCGAAGGAATCAAAAGCTACAGGTTATTTCCTACTGCTTTAAAGTTTATTTGTATGTGTTTCCGCTTTGAACTTTGTCTTTCTTAAATGTGTGTAATTATTTGAGGTGACCATGTCAAATATTATTCTCGTGGAAAACTAGACTTAATTTAGTCCGGCCGCCCGGCCTATATTTGCCAATGCCTAGATATAACGATACTATATACGTTTATTATGTTAACATAATGATTATCAATACTTTAGATGTTTATGATTGTACTATTGTTTTGTCAATGGGACTGAGTTGCGAGTCGTAGTGTCAATAGTGAGATGTAGGCGATGTGTACAATATGGTATACGGCCATGAATATACGTTACATAACGTGTGAGGCCTCTCTAACGTACATACAGGTCATACAGGTTGATTTATTGTTACAGCTGAACAAGCCTAAGGGAGGGGGGGCAAGGCAGATTGATCAGTCATGGCTCGTTTAACTGATTGTAAAGCTCCGTCTGTTACGTAATACCATCACAGGAAGATACCTCCCCCCGCCCTCTAGTCGTAGGAGAGTTGTTTGTCGGCACTGGTCCGTGTTACTTGTTGCTTTACTTATGTTTATTGTATGGATTGATACTGAATTACATTAAAATATTTAGTAATCAATTGATATGTTTCATTTATTACTTCTTGCGTTCAACACTAGCCACTAGGTCAATCAAATCAAACACACACTTGTATAACACACTGTCACAAAGTACCGATACCCTGCCTCGAAGGATAAACAAAGAAGTTTAATAATATCTCCTTGGATTCGCAAGTACTTTAAGTAGATAAATTTTTTTACAGAATAATTAAATAGCGGCTACTTTAAATGTCACGGTTATTTGTAATTAATTATTAAATACTAGCTGTGCCCCGCGGTGTTACCCGCGGTAAAAAGGATAAAAAATAAGTTCGTTTTCTATTCAATTTTCCATTGGAAAATTTCATGAAAATCCATCCAGTAGTCTTTACGTGAAAGTACACTAAACATCCTTACATATCCAAACATTGGAGGTATGGATAAGAAGACCGAGGAAACGTTCGCGTTGCTCATCAAACAGTTTAAGTATTTTATTTTATAGCGCGTAATTCTTTTTTCGTGATATCTCCCAAGATATTCATCAAAATTTCATGCTGTAAGGAGTAGTTATAATTTATATTAGTTGCGTAAGCTAACTAAGCTATTTAATTTGGTAAAAAATATTACTATATACACATAAATAGCTTTTGAAAACACCCTATTGAATTTGCTAAATTTTTTGACATTATTATGTTATGGGTACAGCGCGTTTCCCATAAAAGATAGACATATGCCCTCGCGGACTTTTTTGAAGAGCTATAAGTAACAAACTCCATACATTAGTTTGTTGTATTGTACCTCACATAGATAAAACAGCGTTTTCATTTGAAGCTCGCGCGCGTCCGAATTTCTTGGCAAATATAATCATATCTAATCCAATATACAGCAAACTGCAACAAATTATGCGAAAAAAGCCATCCTCTTGAACCATTCTATCTATTAAAAAAAACCGCATCAAGATCCGTTGCGTATTTTTGAAGATATAAGCTCACATAGGGACACATACAAAAATTACGACTTTGTTTTATAAGAAGTAAAGAAAAGATAAAGAAGCCTAGCATAGTGGGAATAAATTATTCAACGTTAGTAACTCATCATTTTTATAAAAGCTATCCATAAGGTCAATATAAATTTTTAATATGAAATCTGGATAAGGCTCGTAACAACTGATCACAGAGGACACCTTACAGCTCAGTCCCACCAGTGACCATGGTGTCTCTGAAACGTCGCTCGGGCTAAAATTTAAAACAAATATACGAGTACGTGTCTAAATCCGTGACAAGTTTTATTTGAATGTATTTATTTACACACATTTAATACGAAATGAGCACACGACAGTGTAGTGAGTGGGTCATCACCGCAGCAGCAGGTCGGACGGCAGCTCGTTCATGTAGCGGTACGTGACGTCACAGCTGAGCTGCAGGCTCTCCCTCACCGAGCGCTCCGTGCAGAAGTGTAGCAGGTACGACATGGAGCCGGCCTGGAGACAATATATTACTTGTTACTAATCCAAAATATTCGTGTTATGGTAATATGTAGCATGGTGTTCATTTTTATACAGGGGCTGGTGTGAGTAAACATTCCTTTATAAATATTTAAATTCTGTCTTTAAATAACCTACGAAGTGGGAGAAACAGACAGCCTATATATTAGAACAGCTCATAAATATTTATGTGCCATTAACATTGACATAGGTCAATGTATAACAAGTATGTTGTAGTGCTCGTTAACTATATTAATTTATTGATGCTGATAGTTTCTCTGACTTGATATTCAATTGTTTTAGTCCTTATACTACTATAAAATATTGTGCTGAATTTCTCCCAAACCAGCAGAGACCACTTCTCGTACCGCAGCATCTTAATATTGTTTAAATTCCAGTAATCTCCAAATCCATCTTGTGCTATCGAAATGTAGCAGTGAAGGAAGACTGTTTGCGTACAAATTTTGCACTCGCACAACGTTCCCCCTTATTAGTGACGCCGCTGTTTACTATAAATTATTATTACCTTAGCGCCAGTCCCGGATATGCGTGTACCGCCTACGGACTGTTGGGCGGGATGCTCCTCTGAACAGCGGTCGTTGACGTTCAGTGTAGCCGCGAAGTCTCGCAACGCTCCCACTGCCTAGTGAGTCCACTCCAGATCCTGCACATCATATAAACTCTTTGTTCACGCTCAAACACAATTTGCTACTATCCTTTTTAATAATTCGCAAACTAAAATAAAAATATGAGGAAGTAATATTCAATGCACGTGTAATGGACCCCGGACCGGTATTAAGAAAATACGTAATTCACCTGAGCAAATATAGATCCGGCAATGGAGTAAGGCGCTCGGGACACTACTTTCTCAATGGAGTGCTTGTCTAAATCTGGGAAGGGACACACAGCCAGCAGCGGTCCACGAACCTCGCTGCTCATTATTTCATGCGCGTGGTCTGCCACCAAGTACACCGTGGGCTCTATGTAGTACCCCACTGACTTGTCATACCTGCCACCGGCCACCAGCTTCAGATTTTTATCTGTAGCAGCGCGCACCATAAAACCTACCGCCTTATCGTAAGACGCCCTTGACATTACCGAAGATGTGAAGCACCTATAATCGAGCGGATGGCAGACGGCTAGTGACTTGGTGACTAATTGCAAGGCTTCTAAGAAAGTATCCAACACAGTATGAGCAACGAACACGCGCGAGCACGAAAACGATTTCTGGCCTGCCAGCTCGAAAGCAGCTCGCACTGTACAAGAAACGGCGTTCGAAATGTCCGCGGATGAATGTACCACGTGAAAGTTCTTGCCGCTGCCGGTCCCCACGATTCGAGGGAATCTTGCGTACTGAGTGATATTGTTACCGATGGTGCGCCAGATATGCTCCAATGTCCTTGTGGTACCGGCAAACGAAATGCCTGCCAAATTGCTGTTCGAGCATACAAGTTTTAAAAATAAAGTTTCCTCAGCAGGCACGAAATTGATCACTCCGGGAGGTAAGCCCGCTAACTGCAAACACTCGAAGACACGATAACAAGCAAGCACTGCGTAATCACTGGGTTTCCAGACGACGCAGTTACCTGTAATCAAGGGTGTGATAGCTAATTGTGAAGCAAAGCCAAATGAATCGCATGGTGTGATGGCCGCCCAAAAGCCCTCGAGACCGTGGTACTGATTGCGATTGTATGCTTCTTTTCCGCCGTCTATAACGCATCGACTTTTGATGAGAGCCCGCATAAACATACATCCGTAACGTAGGTAATCCACCAGCTGAGATATGTTGTGTTCCGCCTGTATTGTAGTCATACCCTGTCCCAGCATGGCGGCGGCCACTATGCGCTGACGATGCTTGCCGGCAATTAGTCCAGCTGCATTATCCAATACAACACAACGCTCGTCTACAGATCGACGTTCCCAGTCGCGCTGGCACTCTGTCGCTGTAGTCATAGCTTTTTTTATAATATCAGACTCCGCTTGAGTGTAATATGCGGCTACGCGTTGGTGTTGGAATGGCATAACTTGCGTACACATATCTCCAGAATACAAACTGGCGCCAATAGTGATCAATATAACAGGAGGAGCGCTACAGAGATGTGTGACCTCCTGGCAGAGACGTTCTCGCTCGAGTGTGCCCACTCGTGGTTCTAAAATGGGCTCGCTACGAATCTGACCAGTAAGTGGGAAGCAAGGCTGTTCTAAAGTATCTGGCGATGGAAATACTGCGAACTTCCGTACACTACAACTACCTGGTTGGCACCAGTTGGGTGCGATTGCGAGCATTAACTTCTCACTTAAAATCCTTAGCATTCTTGGATCATATTATAGTAACATTTTCTGGACAACATTATTTGTAATAAGTTATATAAGAACTTTTAATTTGTAATACGAGTATATTATCATGTATATAATTCATTCATGATATTATTAAATAGATGACATCAAAATCGTAATTAAAATTTTACACACCCACAGATTTTACCAGGATTAAGAAATAGAAATCATTTGGAAATAATACAAAATATGAAAATATGACCTGTCATAGACAGGGCTGCAATCGATCCAAGGCTGCCCAGGTGGTATTTGAAGGGCGTCCAATATTTTTTACTAAATGTCGAAGGGAAAATCTGGAAAAATCTATAGTTCGCCAAAATGTTCCGGGTTTTGCCACGTTTATCCAGCACGCGTCGCTTGCAATTACTGCCGGCAGTTTCGGTTGATGGCAGCCCTAGCCCATAGCCAACGCCACATAACTGAAGGAGGTTCTGCTTAACGTAACCATCCCCCATCGAATCGGGCCACGGGGGCCACCCTTGTCGAGTCAAGGTAAGAATAAAGGCACCACTATGTCGCGATAGGACTGAAGGAGATAATAAAAAAAAAACACAACACACCTACCTACCTAAATTCGTGGAAATATATGACTGTGTAAATAGCATAATTGTAACATAACCATGGCCAGATTAAGGGGAAATTTATAAAAATACGTACCTACGCATTAGAGAACACATATGAGTAACTCAGAATATATTGCGATTATATAGGTATAAAGATTAAAATATACCACAATTTAGTGGAGACAGATAAAACAGCTTCTTGAGTAAATATAATATAATTTACAAGCTTTAAACTTCTTGTCATCATTTATTACTCTCGTCATCGAACGTGAGTTGCCATTGGTATGTGCCATTGGCGCTGATTGATTGACGATGCCTGAAAGGCACGAAGTCCTAGGTTGTGGTCATGGGTATGAACGAATACACTGGATAATCTAGTTCTTTACTTATAATATCTAGTTGCTTGTTCAATGGTATTAGGCACAGATATTACGTATACATTTACGTGCAAAAACATTCCTTAAATTCCTACCACAAGCTTATACTTAGTTTGAGATCAGGGTATGTTTTGTCCGTGAATATCTTTAAGAGTCTATCTACACAGGGTGTCTAGTGCTTCACTGAAGTAAGGCGTTTTAGTTCAATTTAGGCATTGTATATACCAGTGGCCTTGATTGGACCCAAGATCTCCTGTTTACTAACAAAACTTACGAGACCCGTTGCGATCTACGAAAATGTGAAAGTTATATTTAGTATTAAAAATTTTTCCCTGTCACTATCGAATAAAGTCTAGTCTAGTCACTATACTAACAGTCGACCGGTCGACTTATAGGCTGTGGCTGCCCCTGGTTTGTATCCTCTTATAACCCAAATAATTAAATTTCTTCTAAGAGGATACCAAAATAGCTTCGTGCATTTTTCTACGTACGAAGTTTTCATTGTTTCTTTAGATTGAATGGCTAGAGCTCTAATTTTTAAGTACTTATATGTTTTTTCAATATATGATCTAGGATCGCATAAACTCAGAAACGCGAATCGAACGGAGAATCTTAGCGAAACAACCTCTCTCATTTTTTATCTTTTTCATTTGTCGGTCTATTACCGCGTATTAACTAATGAAATAACTTTAAAAACATAAGTAACTATTATATATAGAAACACGTAAATCAGAATTAAAATACATTTAGTAGATTTTGAGTAAACAAAAAAATATCCCTAATTCTTCATTTTCTATACCTACTAGCTGTGTTAATAGGTAAATGTCGACGATAATATTGTTGTAGGCCCTTAAGAGTTTAGGTATGTATAATAATTCCAATGCAAGTAAAATAAAGCATTATGATTATTAAAAATGTCCATGACCTTTTAGGTATTTAGCACCCAGGTTTCGCGCGTGTAAAAGAGACGTCTATATGACTAGACCTGACGTAATTTCAAGTGTATCTCGTGTGTTCTCGCTCGCTGCAATCTGCATTGCAGTATTGACCCAGATATAATGAAAATTTTAAAAACTCGGAAAACTCCTTAACTGTCAGTGATGCAGTAGTGCAGGCAAAGAACACAATTTAGGATGATTAAATTCTAATGATTAAGTTTAGTTGCACGAAGATAATTTGTAACGGTGAAAAAAAAATCAACCAAAACCAACGATATAAATAAAATTATAGAACTAAGAAGGTTAATGTTATGTACTCTGTGGGTGACTTGCATTGCATCTGTGAAAAATAAAAGTAGGTAGCCGAAGCCCGAAGTAGATATCTTCTCAAATAATAATAACAAAAAATTTAGAGTCGATCGAATCGAACGAAGATTTAAATAATTAGTTAGAAGGACAAGGAAACTCATAAGAAACTTAGGTAGTTAATAAGTGTATATTTAAAGTAAACCTCCGTATCAAGTGGAATCAAGCATAAAACCTACAAATTATCATTACAGTGTTGTTTCGTAACAATATGTTGTGATGAACCAGCGAAGGTCACCGTTTATGCAAATCTGAAGACAACGTCATTAAACCGTATCTGTATACTTTTTGTGTGATCTCGGATTGTCGCATTTTACGTAACAGACTTGTCACACGGAAACTTACTGTCGAGCGAGTTTAGTATTAGAATAGGCGTAGACCACTGATAACCGACAATGCTGAGCGTTTTAACAAAGGCAGTTCGCGGGGGCAGAGTATTCGAGCGCTCTCTCTCCAGTATTGTAGAGCCTCCGTGTTTCCAGAACTTTGGTGTAGAAAATGAACCAATCCTGGGCTATCGTGCAGGCAGTGCCGAGCGCGCCGAACTCGCTGAAGAACTCAAGCGAACTGCCGCCGTCACGGAAGAGGTTCCTATCGTCATTGGTGGAGAAAAGATAACGGAAGGTGAACCGCGATATCAAGTGATGCCCCATGATCACTCTAAGAAAATAGCTAAGTTCTACTATGCAAGTGAAAAAACCATCGAGAAGGCCATCAATGTAGCAGTGGAAGCACAGGCCCGCTGGGATCGTACTCCACTAGAAGAACGTGTTGGCATCTGGCAGAGAGCTGCTGATATGATGGCTGGAGAGTACAGACAGAAACTGAATGCAGCCACAATGCTTGGCCAGTCAAAAAGTGTTATACAAGCTGAGATTGATTCAGCAGCTGAACTCATTGATTTCTTCAGATTTAATGTTTTCTTCCTGAAAGAAAATGCTAAATATGAGCCCATTTCAGAGAATCCAGCAGTTACCAAAAATTCTCTCAGGTTCCGTGGTATTGATGGATTTATAGCTGCTATCAGTCCATTTAACTTCACAGCAATTGGTGGCAACTTATCTTATACTCCAGCACTTATGGGTAATGGTGTTCTATGGAAACCCTCTGATACAGCACTACTCTCAAATTGGAGAATTTTCAACATAATGCGTGAGGCCGGGCTACCTGATGGTGTTGTTAATTTTGTTCCTGCTGATGGTCCAACTTTTGGACGAACAATCACTAAGTCTCCTCACCTAGCAGGTATTAACTTTACTGGATCAGTGCCAACATTTAACTGGCTGTGGAATGAAGTTGGAAAGAATCTTAGTAATTACAAAAATTATCCTCGGCTTATTGGTGAATGCGGTGGTAAGAATTACCACTTTATACACCCCTCAGGTGATGTACAGTCAGTAGTGACAGGTACTATACGCTCAGCGTTTGAGTACTGTGGACAAAAGTGCTCCGCTTGCTCCAGAATGTATGTTCCAAAGTCTCTTTATGAGCCAATTAAGAAAGGCTTACTGGAAGAACATTCTAAATTGAAATTTGGTGATGTATCTGATTTCAAAGTATTTGCTGGAGCTGTGATAGATGATAAAGCATTTGAGAGAATTACAGGCTACATCAAACATGCCAAGAACAATACCAATAACAAAATTATTGCTGGTGGTCAATATGATGGCTCCAAAGGTTATTTTGTCCAGCCCACTATAATTGAGACAAGTGATCCCCATGATAAACTCATGACAGAAGAGATCTTTGGCCCAGTGCTCACCATGTATGTGTACAATGATAGTGACCTGGACAAGACCCTACATCTGGTGGCCACATCTACCAAGTTTGCTCTGACTGGTGCAGTGTTTGCCAAGGACACAGCATTCCTTCGGAGGGCTCTAGAGGATTTGAAAATGACAGCTGGCAATTTCTATCTTAATGACAAGTCAACGGGTTCAGTAGTAGGTCAGCAGCCATTTGGTGGAGGTCGCATGTCTGGCACCAACGACAAAGCGGGTGGACCTCTGTATGTCATGCGCTGGACCACTCCTCAGTCTATCAAGGAGACCTTTGTACCCCTGACAGACATCAAATACCCTTACATGGATGATTAAACAAAATATATAATATTAAAGGATGAAGTCTTGGAACATAATTGATCAGTACAATAATTATTGATGCATATTTAGTTGTAGAACATAGTTAAGATGCAGTGTAATTAATCTTAGATTGTTTGATGTTGTTCCTACAAAACAACCAAATGTTGTAATAGTATATTGTTAGGAATTGATCTTATAATTATTTATTTAGAAGCAAGATGTATAATAATCATGTTATAATAATATACCTGGTTTGAAGAGTAGATGCACCATCATAATGAAGTAGCAGTCTGATTGTGATTCTTTGTAAGATATTAATTATGTATATAGTATAATGGTTCACATGTTGTATCAACTATTACAGTGTGTTATCAGACTGTACTATTTGCTCTGTCTGTTATCTAAACTGCTGTCATATATATGTTTTGTTATCAGCTTTTCTGTGACTAAAGTAATGCATTTAAGCCTTGTAATAACTTTATTTTTTTAATAACGTATTTTTTTTGTTTTTTTCTTTTTATGATGAATATTGTTATGTTGTGTTTTATATTTGTTGTTTATTTTATCAGGTGCTAGTTCCTGTTGTAATTGTTTTTTAAATTTCAAAATTCCAATAAATTTATGAAATTTAGCTCAAATAATATTTTTTATTACTTCAGGAGAATATAATTCCCCTGAAGTGCAGTGGTTAGTGTAATAGACTGCCGTCCATAAGGTCCCGGTTTCGATTTCAGCTGAGGGCATTTATTTGGGTTAAGTTTGTATTAAATTTTGTAACACAAATATTATTCCTTTGGGTGTTTTGTATCTGTTATTAGAGGATAATAGCAGTGGATATGCCTTAAATTCCGAGTGTCGATAAGAGTATAGGCAGGTGTTATATCCATGTTTACGTTATTTAATAGGTAGGTTAGTAAGTTGTCCACTTTCAAAATAATTGGATTTGTGGAAATTTAAATATTCATTATTCATAATTGCATGAACATTCAGTACCTACAGAAGTGAGGAGCTTCCGCCGCGTATGAATACATAATACAGGAAATCTTGTGGGGTTGGTAGGTACTCTCCAGGATGTGGTGACATGGAGTTAAATCTCTTTTATCTATGTGTGGTGATGGCTTATTTAAAAAACAATTTCTTTAGGTGTGGAGTGTAGGATTGTATTATGGTACTGATTCCCGGTTCCTAGAATAAGAACCGGTTCTCGATTCCCTAGTACTGACATCCTGGTGGATGATTTATTGGATTTATCCTTCCTTTTAGTTTTCGTTTTCTTTGCTAATCAAGATAGTAGTGTATAATTAGAAGTTTAGATGGCGCTGTACCATGTTGTTCTATTAGCCTGTTAAGATGTCTATTTCTATATATAACAAAGTAATCTGTCTGTTTGGTCTGTGGATACACTGGATTACTTCGTGCACTGGATACTCATACTAGATTATTTATTATTATACTCACGAAGTATAGATACAAGGAGTCCGAACGGTATAGGCTTTTCCATAATATTTCGTGTACACAAAACCAAAAATTTCCTAAAACATATATTTAACTCCGCGTTTCTCAGAATATTTTTTTCCACAGGTGTCAATAGTTCAAACGAGTACTTCTTGAAAAATGGCGCGCTCTACCGGCAAAAAATCTGTCCCTTAAATTGAGACCATTCGTTCAACATTACGTTCGGACTCCTTGTATCTATACTTCGTGATTATACTCTTTGCAAAGAGGGTACCACAGAGTACTTTATACATAGGACAGGAGGGTACCTAGTGTACCCATTGAGTGTACTTACTTACTACCTACTTTGTTGTTATTGGTTATTGATGAAGTGAATAGCATTTTCTTTTATTTTGAGGTTATTTGTTACAAATAGTATTTAAAAATCAATAAACCCAATAAATAAAATAACCATGACAAATGTATTCGGACTGCTCGTGTCTGGACGTTTCGTATGTATTGATTTACTTTGATGAAAATAAACTTTATATTGAACAAAGACTTTATCATTTCTGATGTCTTTCGTTGCAATGTACAGGTGCAAACCGACTTCGCGCCGCTCTCAGAAACTCAGTTTCTTATTACCATCACAGAGGCAGACACCATCAACCATTTAGTGGTATTCTTGACGGGTGTGGCGGCACTGCCGGCCGGCACAGTGGGTATGGTGTACTGGAGCTGGCCAGACCCCTCTGCGCCGCCAAATTGGCAGCTGTTAGGACATATATCTAACACTAAACCTTCCGCTATATTTAAAATAGGCACTTTAAAGAAACTGCATGAACTAGGTATCTATTTATTTTTGCTCACACAAACATACAGTAAATGTTATCTGCCAATAGAATAAGCAGTAAATCATTTTGAATCATTTTTTTCCAGATGAAAATAAATTTATAAGTGCATTTGGCCAGCCACAGATCTGTAACAATGCACAGATTGGAATAGCTATTGAACCAGAATCTAATGTACAACTTCTTGCTTCCTCTGTGGTAAGTTGAACATCACAATTCATTAATATTTATATTCTATTTATTTAATATAACAATATGTGATTCCAGGCTCAGCAGCAAAACAACTATGTCACATTTGCTCAGAAGATGTTAGAGAACCTAGTGAACTTCGTAGCATCATTCTCAGTGACCCAGGACCAGATGACTCCCACACCCGGGGTGGCCTACATACCACTCAGTACTTTGCACACTTGGTACCAGAGGTTTGAACAGAGGCTACAACAAAATCCTAACTTTTGGAAAAATTAACAGTGGTTCCCACAAATTTATATAATGTATTGTTTGTGAGGTTCAAGTTCATCAGTGGTACTTGTAAGTGTTAACATAGTACCAATATAAGCTCTACATTAGTTTAATAATAATATTCAATGAGGAATATCATCCCAAATATGCAAGATCCGGGCCTAAAACACCAACCTAGTAGTTCCCCTGTTCACTTCAAGGTGAAATAATTTTTGATCTCTATTTAATTTTCTAGATAATACTATCACTTATAGATTAAATAAACTTTATGAAATTTTAAAGTTCTTTGAATAAAATTCTAGATAGCTTTACTCCACTTTACAATTAATTTGAAAAATAATATGTAGCTAAATATACAAATAAAAAAAAATAATGCCATCAAGTGTAATGAGCAGATAGGAGCAAGAGACACGGGAGAGCATGCATATTGTGTGATTGATTTCATTACAGAAAAAAAATTATAACAGGAGTTACTTACCTGTTAATTGTATCTATCGCTCTTTTAACCAGTTAACAACATTTAGTGCCTGTATGATTAAAATCTATTGACTTAGTTACAGAAATAAATAAATACTTAATATATAAGTTGCAATTGCATGTATATACAATATATATTTACTACATGGCGTATCTACCTAGTTTTATATGTAATTCTGTAAAAAATAAAAGTTCTGTACGTTTTGCTAAGACTGCTTAACAATAAAAAATTTTTAATAAAATTTATTTTAAATTATATGTAAACGTTTTGTTATTTTAATATTATTCGGAACTAGTTGTCACCTAAAACATAATACGCGCAAAATAACTGCATCAAAATCTGTTGCTTAGTGTGAAAGTTATAAGCTCACAGAGTCATACAGAAACTACCTTGTTTTATAATCAGTTAAGATTTTGAGCTTGAAGTACCTATTAGGAATTGAAAAATAATAGATATTAATTGCAATCATACCTACATCCTTCACAAAGGAGACTGTGATAATGTCATAGTTTTAGAAAGTTAAGGATTATTGAACACAAGTAGCACTAAGAATTATGTTGTTTCAGAGAAGAGAGGGAAATGCTTGCTGGAGGTGCTAAATAATAAAACTTAAATAAATCTTATCCATTTATTTAATAAAAAGAGCTCATTAATAATAGTGGTAACACAACAACATTCTGTTGAACACAGACCAAGGCACACGTTATTATTTACATCGGTAATGAGGCGCACACACACAACTTTAACACTATTTTGTACTCACATATAACTTAAACTTTACTCTGAGATCCCCGTTACAACTAATCAACAATAAATATCCAATATCAAATGGATTTTGTGGCATAATATGAGCCATCTTGACATCTCAAAATGTCTAACTAAACAGAAGTCCTGAGTGTGTGTCTATTTTACAAAATAAATACTAAGTAGTGACAAATTATTAGGTAAAAGTAAAATGCTGAAAAATTTTGCAACTTGGTGTACAATTTGAAATTTTCATTATTAAAATACTTTGTATAATTTTAACGTTTCCCTGTCCCAGTACAAAAATGCAAAATTGACCGACAAGTCCAATAGGATTTTCTTAATAATTTGTTTTTTTATAGTCATAGGGTAGCCCTAGTAACAATATAATTTGAAAAAAAATTGTTTGAAGGTTATGATATCGTACGTGATATTTTTGGTGAAAATGCCACGCGGACTATCAAATGAGGAATTGCGACGTGTACTGGAAGAAAGTGACTTTGAATTGAGTGATGATGACACGGATTCTAACGACGGCAATAGCGATGTACATGACGAGCCAGATTCTGATATTTCGGATCAAGAACCGAGTATTTTTGCTGATGACGATGTCGATGATCCTGATTTTGATCCAGGTGAGATTTCCCGTTCAAACATTGTAACCGATGACTTTGGTAGAGACTCGCCAGCTGATAATTCATCCGATATCGTCATAAATTCATCTCGGCCAGAAACAAGTAGAAGGCGGACTGCTGGTGAGATTATGCGGCTTACTCCGCAAGAAATAAATGATATAGATAGAGAAAATGGCTGGAGTCAGGAAATACTACCACTATCACGTCAACCTTATGACAGCAGCCCAACACTTTATATTCAAGGCGAACAATCTGTTGTATCCATTTATCGACGTATATTGACCAATGAAGTGTTAGATCTTATGGTCACTCAAACAAATCTGTACGCTTCTCAACTGAAACAGAACGTCAATATCTCAGTTCATAGCCGCATGACTCGGTGGACAGACGTTACACGCGAAGAAATGATGAAATTTATTGCCTTGTACATGTTGATGGGTATTGTGAAATTTCCGACGTTTGAATCATATTGGAAACTAGACGTGATTTACTACCATCCAATATTTCACAACGTAAACATGTCGTATAATCGCTTCTCATCAATATTACGTTGCTGGCACTTTGCTGATAATGAAGCTCCGAGGGATCGAAACGAACGTCTGTACAAAATAAAACCACTTTTGGACCTTGTTATCAACAACTGGAAGAGCTTACTATCACCTGATGAATGTATCGTCATTGATGAGTCGATGATGCCGTTTAGAGGGAGGATATCTTTCCGTCAATATAACCCATCAAAAGCTCACAAATACGGCTTGAAAATTTATAAACTCTGCACAGAAGATGGTTTTATCTGGAACTATGATATTTACATAGGTCGCGACCCCGAGATTGCTGATTTGGATAAGCCAGGGAGTGTCGTAGTTCAGTTATGTGATGGTCTTCTAGAAGCTGGACGGATAATTGTGTGTGACAACTATTACAATATTGTAGGATTAGCAAAATATTTACAGCAGCGTAAGACAGACTTATGCGGCACTCTACGGGTAAATAGAAAAGAACTTCCATGGGCAATAAGATCGAAAAAAATGGGTCCTAAAAAAGGTGAAGTAGTTGCTCGTCAGAAGGATAACATAACAGTGATGAAATGGAGAGACAAACGCGACGTTGCAATGATTTCTACATGTCATGACGCTAGTATGCAAATGTCTTCGGGATATCAACCAAAACTGAAGCCGAAAGCCGTGCTCTATTACAATGAGCGAAAAAAGGGCATTGATGTATCTGATCAACTTTCAAGTTATTATGACCCTAAAAGAAAGTCTCTGGCATGGTACAAAAAGATCGCTTTAGATGTTTTGATTTGTGCATCAGTAACAAACGCTACGCTTTTGTATCAGAAACTACATTCAACTACTAATAGAAAATTACGCAAAACCGTACTACAGACGCAGCAAGAAATTATTAGGGAGTTCTTGCAATTGAACAATGTATCCGATGCGAGTGCAAATACATTGACTAATAGTCCAAGACCATCTACTAGCTCGATCACAAGCCGGCACTTTCTGACTAAAATTCCGCGGAAAGAGGACAATAAAATTGTCCGAAAACGATGCCATGGGTGCTACGAAGACTTGCGAAAAGGAGGTACAAACTGGAAAATTGCTGCAAAAAGAGTAAAACGAGTGGATACTGAGTGTTTGCAATGCAAAAAATAGTTTTGTTTATGCCGTTTCCAAAACAAACATAATTAGAAATAATTCAGAAATAATTTGTAATTTATTAGAAAAATAAAAATATTTTTTCGTACGTCCCGGCGTTTTTCTTTACTTTATGATCGTACCAGCACGTCCAATGCAGAAACAGTACAGTTCCAGCACGTCCAGTGGAATAATTCGCTTTAGAAGTTGTATATATCGCCTGACGCACATATGGCTCAGGAACGTATTAGTGCTTTTCAAGCGCACGTTTCCTGAACCGTATGTGGCTCAGTGGACAGGGAACGTGTTAAAATACTTGATATGATATGAACACAAATCGGTAAATAATGTCCCAAAAGTTTTGCAACATGGCAAGCAGATACACAAAATAATGAAGTGCATTCATCCTCACATTTCACAAGTTACAGGTGATCAATGTTTAGTGGAGGCAAAAACGATACAATGGACTATGGCTGACAACCATTATACATATTAGATCAACATAAAGAAATCATATCTAATACTTTATTTATTAAAACCAATTAAATATCACAGCAGTAGCAAAATTTTAATTAGTTTTATCGGCTCCAGTATCTGTATGGTGTACATTATGAAAATACAATTTCATTATTTTAATATTAAACATACTTATGAACACATTTCACAGTGGTACCTAGTTATTTAATTACTAATACAAGACAAACTCAAAAGAGCAACTCTTACGTAATAGGGAGACATATTTTAAGGAGTTTATGATCACAATAAATTAACATTTTAATAGACCTACTATTGAGAATGTCTTGTAAATATCTGTACAGTATATTTATGTATATGGCACAGATCACCTCCAATATATTCCTTACACAAGACGCTCAACGCACACCGAATTTAAGAGGGTACTGTACTCCTCAGTTAGGTATTGCTATCCCTATTTCCGAGCGCCGCGCTGAAAGGGACAAATATAGATGAAGCGGATTTTACCTACAAATTCTTTGAAAAAAGACGTTTCGTACTTCCGTTTTCTTTTTGCGAAAGTTAAACCGATTTTAATAGTCTTTGCGTTATATTATAAATAAAGAGTCTAACTATGCTTCTATCACTTTCTTTTGTGGTAAAACTTTACCAAATTTGATAGAC
Organism: Orgyia antiqua; assembly: GCA_916999025.1. Classification (NCBI taxonomy): domain Eukaryota; kingdom Metazoa; phylum Arthropoda; class Insecta; order Lepidoptera; family Erebidae; genus Orgyia; species Orgyia antiqua. The sequence goes on from OU779861.1 coordinate 558,728, forward strand.
GCTGCAACTTTATCTAAAGAAAACCGAAAAATGTGGGTTTTTCGGATCGTCATATTTCTTTTAGTTATTATGTTTTGAAAAAAAAAAGTGATAGAAGCATAGATATACTATTTATCTATAACGCAAAAACTATTAAAATCGGTTTAACTTTCGCGAAGAAAAAACGGAAGTACTATACCCATACTTTTGTATGGAGCATAATTTGGTATCGTGCCGTCTTAACAATATGCGCTAACGTACATATCTATGAAAACAAGATGTATTTCTTGTTAACCTAATTCTCTTAAATGCTCTATTTATTGGAGGTTATCTGTGGTATACAGTAAGTTTTATTTGTTATATAAAACCAATATCATGGTATATAAGCTCAATATATTCGCAACCTGTAAATTCCCATTATAACAAATTTTAAGAACTATAGTAGTGGCACATATTTGGATAATATCAAGTAATGTCGGCTTGGCAACATACAAACAGTAACCTCTGTTCAGTTTCAGTGTAGGAAGGTAACACTAATGAATTACAATTTATGTTACCGGGGCGGGTAACATGTGACTGTCTGTGATGAACGGATGGTTTAAAGCTTCGGCGGCAGAGATGCGCGTGTGCGGGTTCGGGTCCAACAATTTCGCCGCTAATGCAAAAGCAGCATCAGGGAACCCTGCCACGAAACGACCCGGGATAAACTCCTCCGCCTAAATATATAAACATGGGTGTTATTTAGTTTGTAAGAACTGATATATCTGTCTAGACACGTCTAAAGATTGCCTCAATATAACATAGGAGGGTAGTATTACTAGCGTGTTCATGTACAGTAGTACTAATGAGACGAGTGTGTGTGAGTACTCACGTTAGTGTTCTTGTCCCGACACAGGCAGTGTGTGGCGGGCAGGCCGCACGACGGGCAGGCCGACCCGCGCGCGGGGGGCAGCGGCCCGCCACGCATGCGGGTCGCTAACTTGCGTAGACACAGACCGCGACGAGCAGACGACATCACCACGCGACGACCTGACACATATATTGTTTTATATTAGTTGAACGATATGAGAGCTGGTCGGCAGCACGCGGCGCGCGTCTGCACGTACCGAGTGCGAGAGCGGCGCGGTGTATGGTCGCGGTGCCCAGCAGCGAGCCCAGCTCGGCGAGCGCGGCCACGTCGTCGGGCGCGCGCAGCAGCGGGTAGCGCGCCGCCAGCACGCTGCACAGCACCACGCCGCCCGCCCACACGTCCACGGCGGTGCTCTGTTGCGGACACTTGAGCAGCACCTCGGGCGGACGGAAGCCCTGCGTGCCGGCGCGGGGGGCTCGCCCCACGGCGCGCCCCGCACACCCCGAGCACACGCCGCCCAGCCCCGCGCACGCGCAGCGCGCACCGGCCACACCGCCCGCCGCCCCGGGCCCGGCGCCGCCCGCCGCCGGTACCGGCCTGCCCACGCGCAGGTCCAGGGCCATGCGCTTCGACCCCGGCGATAGAGAATCCTGCAACACGTCATGTGTATTATATTAGCAGCCGTTTCCCGCAACTTCGTACGCGTACAATTAAAAAAATATAAAATATACAAATGGGTTATTCTCTCGTACTAATCTATTCATTATAAAAACCCGCATCAAAATCTGTTGCGTAGTTTTGAAGATTTAAGTTCCCACAGGGACATATGTACAAAAATAACGACTTTCTTTATAAGATAAATAGATATTCAAGGACATTTCACACAACTTCCTCTGGTACTAAGCTAACCATAATTATATGCTTGTGTTATGGATACCAGAATATGGATATACTACATATGTATTATTATACTACTTTTCCTTTGTAAATACATACTTAAGATACGTAGAGAATACCTACCTACCTACCTATTTATGAAAATCTCACAAATTATTGTCCCAAGCAGGAATTGAACCTGCGACCTCGTGAACAGTTTTCTGTTACATTAACCACGAAACCGGTCTAAATATAGCTAAAGATAAAAAGTTTGTGCTAGCTTTAACTGGCTTATAATAAATATAAATAAGTTGAGTGATACTTGTTACTTGTTACTACCTCGTCACGAGCCCTCTTCCTAACACCGTTGGTGTGTGCGGGCGGAGGGCCTCGCTCCGTGGCGGCCTCGTGCGGGGCGGGACACAAGCGCTGTGCTAGACCAAAGTCCACCAGGAGATACCTGCAAGTGCAATATACTTATCCAATAGAAATTCTCATTAAGTGCCACATTGTTGCCATTTAATATTATTTAACATTTGAATTGTATATATTACATACCTCCGGTTTTCTCTATCGTACAAGAAGTTGCTCGGCTTCACATCTCTATGAATAACACCAAATGAGTGCACATGGCGTAGAGCAATGAGGAGAGCTCGCATGTATAACCGCAACTCTTCAGCATCCATTAACCCAGCATAATCCTAAATAATAAATTACATTTATCTTATTTTTTTTGTTAAGTATATAATAACAACTAGATTATATAGGTTTTCTATAAATATAGATGTAATAATATTTATTATTATTGTGTATTCAAATTTATAATAATTACTTACTGAAAATTTCTTATGAGGTATATAAGGCATAACAAATACTATAGTATCCAAGTTACGGAGACATAAGTCCACTCCTATCACATGATCCTTGCCTCTGAAATTTTATATAAATATAATATATGTGTATATATTACGGGTACAAGTGAAAAACAATAGAAAAGGATTAATTAGATGATGATTTAAACCATAATATTATGTTGTAGTCTAATTGCAATTAAGAACTATTTATTTAAGTACAAACCCAATATCTTGCAAACAACGAAGCTCATGCTCTATCCTGGCTGGATGTGCGGTCGGCACGAGGTGCTTGATGGCAAACCACCGCTTTTCTGAGTCAGGCAGTGTGGCATGCTGCTTAAGAGAACCTAGATACACTGAACTGAAAGTTCCTTCACCAATTTTGCGGTGAACATCAAATATTTTGTCCAACTTTGGCAGCTTGTGCAATAATTCATTTATTTGATATTCTAAAAAAATACAAAACTAAGTTTAGTCTAACACGAGAAAATAAAGTTTACACTAACATAACCTTAAATAATTATTCTACTAATAATTTTTTCTATACACAACTGACTGTTATTCTGATTTATAAACGACATTTAATTAGTAACTTACTGTCAGCATCATCTTTCGAATTTGCAGACTGATTCTCATTTTTCTTCTTGTTGAGTATTTCATTGAGGCCATATTTGCGTGTTTGTAACACTTCTTTTTGAACTTTAACTTCTATTCCTCTAATTCTAGACATTACTTATAAGCATTTTATATTTAATCACAGCAGAATGGTAAATTCTAAATTATTGCATGGAGAATTTATCGTTGACACAATAAAATAAAAATTTTATTGAACAAAAATAAAATCTTATTACCAACCAACCAAAGAAAGACAGGGGCGTAGAGAAAGAGTAGTACCTATATTCTTTGGATAGAAGAAAGGGATGCCCGTTACGATACGATATATCGGAATATCGATACAGCACTATACGATATAACGATATTTGATGCGATATTTTGACCATACGATACGCTTCGATATATCGCATTCTTATAAAAATATCGCATTACCGTATCGTATCAAACTATGTCGGTGATTAATTTGTATAATTTTAAAGTTCCCATTACATCATCACTAAACGATAATAGACAGTGCCATGGAATATATTGTTATTAGTAATAAGAGAATGATAACGTCGACAAAATTGTTTATTGAACAAGAACAGCCGGCTTTTGTTTAGACTTTGAGGTAGATTTAAATAAATCTTTGGACTTTGTAGTACCGTCAAATATGATTAATAAATGTTTAGTTTATGTTCTCCTTTTTCATTCCGTTCGAAAGGCATGCGATACGGTTACGATACGATATATCGATACAAAGGAAATCGATACTATCGCGTATCGATACAACCAAGTTCGATACAGTTACGATGCGATATATCGATACAATACACTTTTTTGGGCATCCCTAGAAGAAGATACTATGGCATAGATTACCACAGTCCACAGATTACTTAGAGGTCGGAGTGTTGCCAGTGTTGTAATCAATAAAAATTTAAAAACATTTGATCACGAATTGGTACACACACAGCTGACACTGACACAGCTTATCACAGCTCTGTGTCACAGCTACACAATGTCAATGAGTTATCGCTATATTTCATTTAATGATTGTGTACTGTATTTTATTATTTAAAATACTGTATTTTTATACGGACTGCAATTCCATGAGCAGATTTATGTCACAACATTAATAAAAATGACCAGTAACCACATTGATTTCTGTTAATGCGACGCACGAGTCGCGACAAGAGGAGCTTAGAAGAGTTAATAAGCTAACGAACCAACCGTGAATGCCACTTTGAACTATATTTTAACCCGTTCGCGACCTCTAAATTTTCGTAATTTTCTGTATGTTGTCCATTTGTTGTTTGACACATAAGAAATTATTTTTGACGTTACAATGTGGATAAATAACGATGTTTAGTAGTATTGCGCAAAACTTTTTCTAACCTATTAACGTAAGATTTAAACCGTGTTGTATTCTCAATTTCTACCCCAAGTAAATTGAGATAAATACTTCCCAATATATAGCTAAATACAAACACTAGTATGTTTCCTCGTAAATCTTTAACGCCAATAACATGTTCTATAAGACTGGTAAGGTTCACCTATAACATTCTTATCTGATTGGCCTGGAACATAAAATTGCATAAGTGTTTATTTACAACTTTCTCAACTTATTTTACAGATCAAGTATTCAACAAAAGCTCCCAAACCTGAGATTCCTACCAACCCATTGGCTTCAGTATATTCAGCAGCTAATCAGAAGGAAAATGGTGTTGTTTATGACAGAAAACCTTTCAAGTTAAATCTAGTGGCGGGCAAGACATACCATTGGTGTCTCTGTGGTAGATCTAAATCACAACCACTATGTGATGGCACACATAGAGACATATTTCTTAAAATCAATCAAAGGTAATGACTAATACTTACAATATTAACTATGGTTCACTGCAACATCTTACACATGAAACTTGAAATCAATACTATATCTTTATTTAATTAAGCCTATGTTACTCAGGCATAATGTAGCAATTTAATGGTGAAAGAATCATTAAAATCCATAGAGAAGTTTTTGAGTTTATTCATTACAATCACACACTGTTTCCTGCTTGTATTATATAGGCTCCCTGTGTCTGTGTGTGTTCTATGTATTATAAGTATGTGTTTACAAAAAAAAAGTATATAATATGTAGTATATCTGTATCTGGATACCCATAACATATGCATAGAAATATATCTTACTTTAGGACCAGAGGATGTTGTGTGAAATGTCCATATTTTTATTAAAAATAGATAAGTATAAGTAGGACTACAAATTTATTTAGGTTTATAATGAACTCTTTTATTAATTTATTTATTATAATATTTATTTTTATTCATTTGTTACCACTCAATTAACATTATTTCAAACCTCATTATTTTCAGACCAATAAGATTTAAAGTGGAACAAACAAAGGAATATTGGCTATGTAACTGTAAGCAAACTAAAAACAGACCATTCTGTGATGGTACACACAAACAAAAGGAAGTACAGGAAGCTACAAGTGTCAGGTTATAGGAATTGCTCTTGTACAGTACACTACATGATTGTCTTTAATTATTTATATAGCTAGATTATTAAAAAGATATTGTTAGTCATGTTGTTCATTTTAAGAATGAGAAATAAAATTTTAGAATGAATTCATTACTTTTATTCCATCTGATTCTGATCTATTAGGTACAATCAGTACCATGGTTGAAATTTTATGTAGGTACCCAAATTACCATGAGATTACCCAGAACAGACTTTTCGTCAATGACCACGAATCTGTCGATTCTTCTAGTTATGTTCAGACTTAGTTTATCGATATTTTCATTTTCAAAGCAAGTTTATTTTTTCTCTTAACTTGGTGTAGGAATAACTCATATAGAATACAAATATTAAATCACATATCTTTTTAATTGACTACTTATGTTTCATGTACAAGTTATCAAGAAGCCTACAAGATAATATGACATGAAATTACATAAAATTCCAATAACACTAATTAAGTGACTTCCTTCATGAATTCGTACCATTGTTTGCGTCGATATTTTGCCAATTTTAATTTAGTAATAAAAAGAATAATAATCTCGTGTCGTTTAGCAATGCTCGAAACATTGCGTTGTATTGATATTGTAATGCATCGCATGCCCTTGTATCGATTCAAAATGTCGATACGTATCAGGCATCGCTAGTGTCGTGTCAATCTGGAGCAAGTCTGCTAATAAATGAATGTTGTCACAATGATAATTCAATGACACCATGATAACCACAAAAAAATAACAGTAGACTACCAAACTTGATATAATTCGCCACTAGCAATCAGTTATTGCATTTGTTGATTGCATAATAGCGAATTTTATCAAGTTTGGTAGTCTACTGTTAATTTTTTGTCACTAATTATACCATTCAATAAAATTGAACTTTCATTGGGACAACATTCAATATTGAATAGCAGACTTGAGCCCCTGTAATGTGTCATGTCATCATTGTCTGATTGTCATTCATTCATTAATTAATGTCAAGAGAATTTAGAGAATAGGAAATGCCATAGGTAGTACAGAAAAACAATTTAAAGTAAATAATTTGCAATTAACTTATCACGTACAACAGGGCCCTGAGTCGGGTATTTCAACGGTGTCACAACTGTACCATTATTGTACCATTATGGTGCAATAGTAAAGTTTTTGGTAGTCTACTATTAATGTGTCGTCATAACGACTTCATCATTGTCTTACAATTGTCAAAGTGACATAAATTGCTAGTCTCGTACACAACTGCTTCACAATTGCAATTCAATGACTGAAATGTTTCGGTAGTCTGCTATTTTGAATTTGACAGTAATATTTTTAAATTGTCCTGTGTCGACAGATTGCCATAAATAAAAAATAGATAGATAGAAATATTAGAAATTGTTCTTTGTAATTTATTGCAATTTACTAATCTCCTAAACTTCACATTGCTTTTTATACTAATAAATAGTATGTACAAATATATTTAAACGAAGTCTAGCATGATTAAATGTTTAAATTTAATAGTAGTTTTTCGAAAATCACTTCAACTAACGCATTTTTTAAAAACGGCAACACATACATACCATTCTAACACAATCCATAGATAAAAGAGACCGAAAATTCAATGCATAGATAAAAGAGATCGACAATTCTATTACCATTGAAAGACCGTTATGACGGCATATAGCAGACTACGGATATTTGACTTCAATTGCAACGGTATCGTGCCGGTATTGTGCCGGTATGACAATAGGCGAGACGAGAGTGTCAAATAATCGAAAATGTAATGATGTTTGGGGAAACTACATACTAAAAGGATTAAAAAAAACGATTTGGTTTTGCTTATAAGATTGAGATTAATTAGATATTTAATAAATTAAAACACTAAAATATTGCAATCGGCCATTTTGGCTGAAACACCAATCACAGCGCATGACGTCACGATTGAGTAAACAAACTTTACACACAGTGTTTTTGTTCTAAAAACTACACGAGTACGCATTTGGATTGATTTTTTGGTGGTTTATGTGAGATATTTCGACTCCATTTGACTTTCCAACACGAAACGACGAACAATGGAAGCAGGCTTTGTTAAGGCAAACAGCTCAAATTTGCCCAGGATTGATATATTGATGTTGGGTGATTTCCTCGCAACAAATAAACAATTTTGTTCGTCTGAGTTTAGAAACGTAAAAACATCCTTGTAAGTAAATTTTGTATTATATTAACCATTAGATACATATTAAATCCTCTAATCCAATTATAATAATATATAATAATAAATTAAGTTTATTTTATTTTCATAGGTTATTTTTCGAATATTGTTTTATTGTTGAGGTTAACTTTCTCGCTATTTTTAAGTTTGCTATTAAAATTAAATACCCGGTTATTATTTTTCCTCATTAATTATACATATTAATAAAAATATAGGATACTGAAGAAAATAAATGTGTATTCATAGGTTCTTATCATTTTTAATTTTTTCAGATCTTCAAGACCATCATATGGTGATGATGCAATCAGTTATGTTCAATTAAAACGGGAAGGAAACATATGTACAGTTAAATGCAAGATTTGTCCAGAGCATAAAGTCCATGCTAAACTTTATGCTGTAACATTAATAGTTGACGAAGCTGAAGAAAATGTAACATCAATTGAATGTCATGATTGTGTTGCTGCCCAGGGTGGATGTAAGCATGCCATAGCGCTGCTTATGTGGGTCCACAGACGTAGCGAAGAACCTTCATGCACTGAAGTTCAATGTTACTGGCAGAAATCTAAGCTGTCAAGAGTTGGCACTACCTTGAAATTTATATCTGCAAAAGAGCTATGTAAAGGTAGTCCTTTACTGCCTTCTAACTCAACAGTTCTAGAAAAGTTTATAGAAGAAGGAAAAGAGAGAAAACTTAACAACTGTGAGCTACTAAAATATCAAAGGGATTATAATTGTGATACACTACTTACTGTTTCAATGCACGAACTTGTATTCATGTACAAAGAAAAGTGTTGTGAGTTATTTTTAAGTAAAGTAAACTTGACTCCGAAACTTCTCAGTTTAATTGAATCTGAAACTAGGGACCAGTTCAAAAATCATCTTTGGCACGAACTTAGGTATGGTAGAATAACAGCTTCTAAAGCATATGAAGTGAGTCGTTGCCAGACCTGTGATGGTACTCTGATTTCTATTATCATGGGGGGGAAGATACCAGACACACAAGCAATGAAACGGGGCAGATATTTAGAAAATAAAGTACAAGAAATAGTTAGTAAGAAAATAGGGAAAAACATTAAGAATACTGGACTGTTCATATCTCAAAAATATCCAATGCTAGCAGGTTCCCCTGATGGAATATGTCAAGATGGCATTGTGGAAATAAAATGTCCTGTAAGTACCAAAACTTATCGCAATTATATAAAAAATGGAAAACCCAGCAAGAAATGCTTTGCCCAGATACAAATGCAAATGTATCTGAGTGGGCTAAATAAATGTTATTTTTGTGTGGCAGACCCAAATTTTTCTACTAACACAAATGTTGAAATTTTATGTATAGACTATGATACCCAATATATATCAGTATTACTTGAAAGTGTCATTACCTTTTGGAAATTGCATGTGTATCCATTATTATACACAAGTATAGAATAAAAAATAAAAATGCAGAAATTTTGTGTTTTATTTAATAAGAGAATCTTGTATATTAATCAAACCACAAGCTATAATTATAACATCGTCAAGAACTTTAACCAAACTTAAGTTAAGACAGGCATGTGGTTTTAACATGTTGAATTCACGTAACCGTCTTATCACCCGCTCAACATGAATTCGTAAACTAGCTATTTGTTTAGTTTCTTTGGCTTCAGCTTTACTTAACTTTGCTCCAGATCCAACACTAGGAGGCCGTACTAATAGCACACCCATTTTTCGGAAATAAACATCCACATGCTTAAACCCTCTATCTGCCATTACCCACATGTTGGGTTGCAAACATTTTGAAAAGTCAGAGGTTTCAACAATGCATGTGTCTGTTATTCGGCCTCCATAACCACTTGAAATGTAATTTATCAAGCCATTAGGTGTACAAGATATCAGGTACTTAATTGTGTTAGCTTTCTTGTAATCAGACCAGGAAAGAGCTTGATTTAGAGCCTTTGAGGGCTTTTGTACTTCAATCTCTAAACAGTCTATTATACAAGAAACCTTACTGTATTTATGTCTAAAAGCCATAGGTAATTTTTTTCTAATCATTTCCTTACTTAATGTCACAATGAAAGGATTCATTACACTGGCTATAATAGGTACATTTTTAAAAAATATTTTGCTAGGGTAAGTTCTATCAAGGCCAAAGTCATCAGCTAGTTCACGGAATGAATTGTTTAACCTAATTTTTTTTAGACACAATAAAATATGGTTCAATGGTATGTTTGTCTGTTCTTGAATTAAATTAACTAAATAATAACAACCTAAAGGTATGCCAACATAAGAACGGGGACTGTTTCTAATTTTCTTCAAAGTGCATTCTAAAGAGTTTAATTTTTCTCTCTTTTTATCATCTTCTTCCATCTCGCTACACTCAGATGAAGCCTCCATTTGAAAAGATTTAACAGATATTGATGATTCTGTGCGAGTTACAGAGGGAGTATAAGAAGTGTCACTATCTGACAGTTCTATTTGTTTGGCTATTTTACTTAAAACACTGACACTAGGTCTTGATGGCTTATCATGAACACCATGATTCATTTTAAATGGTGATGTTGACACAGAATGTAGAAACGGCTTCAAAGGTGATGTCATCTGATTTACCGAACAGTTATTTGTCTGAATAGCTTTGCTTCTGAATGTTTTACTCATGTGTACTTGAATTGATTTATCTAATACCCTTGGTGTTAATTGGGTAACTTCTTTAACAATCTGTTTAACTGTAAAAGAAATATTTTGGTAAATAAATGCAATTTTATAATTATTAAAATAAATATTAGAAAATTACTAGAAGATTACAGAAAAAAATTATAAGTTTTAAGTTAATAATATTACCTGAACTATCAGATGCAATTTTTTCAGAACTAGATTGCTCTGTAACCATAATTTCTTCTTTTAATTTCTTTTTACACTCTTCAAGTATCATAATCTTTCGTTTCTTAGCTATAAAGGGTCGCTCTGTTGTGTCAGATGTTCGGGTTTTCCTGTCTGGTTGGCAAATAAATTTTTTGGGCATACACCCTGGTTTCATGCGAACTTGTGATACCGATCCCATTATATGATACTCCATATAATTTTCCATATCATTTGGCAACTGAAAAAACAATTAAAATTGATATGTAATAAGAAAGATAACGAAGACTGCAAAATAAACATTACCTCAATAAATTTGTTATTCCTGTCTCAATATTATAACCTGTGATTACAACTATTTTACACTAAACAATAAATTTCATTTTAAAACCTATTAACTAATACATAATAATTTACTTACATCAAAGTGGTCTTCACAGAAATATAGCGGTGAATTAGTTCCAACTTCATTAGGATTTCGCCGTGCGAGTTTTAACCATTTATATCTTATTATTTTCTTGTTTGGAACATGTACAAACACTTTATTGGGTGTTGCTATTGACGTGTTTTTGCACTGAGGTACTGCACACCACTTATACACTTTGGAATTCATTATTATCACACGAAATATGGAATTCACTTTATTCTCTGTTTGCGTTACGACACTATTGACGTTTGTTTACCCAAGCGTGACGTCATACGCGACGCCATGACACTACGAGCTGTTTTCGCGCACTATTTTAAATGATATACAAAAAATGGCTTTAAAACTAGTTAAACTTTATTTTATTACCGAAATATAGTTTTTTTCGTATATAGTAAACATATACCCACATTATGGAAGAGGATTTCAAAATCGTTCGTCATGCCTATTGTTCCAAAATAGTGGACTTGAGCACCTGGTCTCTGTAAGTATTATTATTACAGTGATATTTACCGTAAGCCTTGCGTTGATTATAAAATGCAAAGCAAAAATACTGTTAACCGGTGTTTGCTAGTTGGTGTTGGTACCTATTGTATTCGTTTGCTTAATATAGTCATCAGTTGCGATTTGCGATTGTATTGTAATCAGTGTTATCTTATGCAGTGTGGAGTTCGCACGGATCAGTGGCAGTCATCACAGCCTGAGTTATACATCGTCCTATTTAATTCAGCTTCAAAAGAAAAATGGAAGAAACCAAGTTATTTACACGCGAAGAACTTAAATCTCGTTGCTCTAGAAAGGATGCGGTGCTTATAATTCACAACGAGGTGTACGACGTCACATCGTTCCTTGCAGAGGTTAGTTAAAGGGTCAAATATTTTTTTATCTTTATTGTATTAACATTAAGTCTATAAAACAATGGAGACGATTGCAGATTTTATCTTTTCTTTATGCCATGTTGTGATACTGTATTGAGGTTTTCTGTACTTAGTATATTTTGTAAGAATATTAGCCACTTTAGTAAAGAAATCTATAAACGAAAAAAAGGTAAAATGAGTCCCTATTACCAAGGCTTCTGAACTTCCATTTTCTGGAATAAATACTTATTATATCTTATTGAGAAAAGAAACAATTACATTCTTTTTATTATATTATTATATATTATGTGCAACAGATAATCATATCTATATGTATTATAACAACATGAACTAATAAAGACGCATAACTAAATAAATTATCTGAATGATTTAAGTCTAGATCTAAGTGATGCTAGTTTATGTATGCATATCGCAAAATTAATGGCTTATAAAAATTAATAACATTTTAAAATGAATTTATTCATTTTCACACAATAATATTATTTTAATACAAAACTCATCTCTTAATTCGTTCAAAACAGTGTGTGTCATAGGTGACATAATCATTGATATATCCCCAAATAATTGTAGTGGTAACACAGCTAAATACCTAGACTTACTGGCATTTAACGGACTCCTTCCTGCACACCAGTTTGTGGCAACATCTCACTGGACCATATAATGCTAAAAAAATTTTTATGTTCACTGCTTTAGTAATAGAGAGTTTTGTTCACACTTCTATTCTTTTAAGTTTGCAAAATCATACTGAAAACAAAGTCATTGATAAAACTATTAAAAGGATCAACTATGAAAGGACTAGGACTGCCATCGACAATACCGATTTCTCACCAATTTTGAACATGACTAATGTCGATGAAGCAGCAGACTATTTTACTGGTGTCCTCAGAAGCATAATTACAAGATAACACTGTGACTCTCACCTTTCTGAGACGTAACAGGTTATTGAAACCGTGGGCTACTCACGGCTTGCTAAAATGCATACGAAATCGTGACAAAAAGCAGAAGATGGATCCGCATAACATTAACCTTAAAATTACGTACACAAGGTACCGCAATTTTTGCAATAAATTAATTAAAACTTTAAAAACAGAATATGAAAAAAATGAACTTTTAAAATCCCAAAACAATATGAACGCTACGTGGAATGCAATAAAAGAATCATTAATATATCTCCATCACCTCCTAAATACAACGATCTGCTTGGTGTCACACATACACAAACACTCATCAGCATCACACAAACTATATAATTGATTGCTGACCTTCTACTATTTTTTCTTGTTTTTTGTTTTGTAGTTTTTTTTTTGCTGACCTTTATTTAAAATTTGAGAGTAAACTCCTTGACTTCCATATTACAAGTTACATTACTTAGTTTGGAGGTAGGGAAACCAAAATTGTAATAGTAAAAGTAATATTAAGGTCCAATAAATGTTTTTTATATTTTTTTATATTTTAAATAATCAATCATTTTGTTTTTTTTAACATTGCAATGTCACTGTAATTGGTAGGCTGATACAACCTACTTAATATCATGGTCATACTGTCACACCTTTTCCTATAGGGGTAGGCAGGAAAAGGTGTAGACTAGAGCTCCATCTACAATAATAAATAGTTATTACATATTTTTTTTAATGATTAATAAATAAAAGTTGTTTTAATACAAAGTTGTTATTTTTGTATCTAACTATGTGAGCTTCAATCTTCAAAACTGTGCTACAGATTTTAATGAACTCTTGCTAATAGATAGAGTGATTCATGACTAAGATTTTTAAATATAATTTGTTAATATTTGGTATGAAATTATGTTCAATAGCTATTTAATGATAAATTACTGTGATAACACACTGTGATATATTTAAATTGATGATATAATATTTAATCAAAACAATTTTATCAATAACTAATGCCTATGTGATTATAATTCAAGTGGATTTAACAACAGTTGAGAGTCACAATTGACAAAATATAATAGTCTATAATAGGATGACATCAGCAAAGCTTTCAATATTTCAAGTGATTTAGTACATATAGAAAACATCTATACAATATACTAGCTGTTGCTCGTGACTGTACATGTGGAATTTAAAACACAATTCATACATATAAACCATTAATATGGCTCACACGCAATAAAAGAAAATTGATACTTTTCCCTGTTATTGCAATATTTTTCAGTTTCTGAAATGTTATGAGTTATTTTCAAGAAAGGGTTTGACATGTTTATTTATTGCCTCTTAAATGAGTGAGCTATATGGTTATTTGTAAAGATTCATCACCGTAACTTGGTGGTTTTATCAAGAAACAAAAATTGAAATTATTTATTGAAAAATTTACAAGTACATATACTTACACAAAGATTGGTAACAATAGGCAGTCAAGAAACAAACCTTTTGCAGCATTATTAGTAAGTGGTTTTGATGTTTAGCTAAAAGTGACATATTGACACAGTTTACCAGACATATAGTCTCGTAATCAATTTCTATTTAACTAATTGAATTGATTAGAAGTGGTAGAAAGTAGGACAATTAATCAGACTTTTGTTCTATACGCCCTTGATCGAGTACAATAGAATTTTAAAACCATCCTCTACATATCGATCTAGCAGTTTAGGAGTTATTTTACGAATAAACGTACAGCTGAATTATAATTAGATAATATAAAGCTGTAAAGTTTCGTCCAATCATGGAGGTACATGATAATTTAGCTCTCATATTTTTTTCCGATTGAGATAAGTGCCGTCGACAAGTGTTGATCAAACAATCGATTCCTGATGAGTCACGTCAATGCTCGCTGTATTGATTAGTACGCACCTAAAACTATTACATAAATGTGTGCTTCCTCTATCATTATCTATACTTTTAAACTAATATTATAAAGCTGAAGACTTTGTTTGTTTGAACGCGGTAATCTCAGGAACTACTTGTTCGAATTGATAAATTCTTTTTGTGTGCGATAGTCCGTTTATCTAGAAAGGCTATATAACATCACGCTGTTACCAATAGGAGTGAAAAATGTTGTAAAATAGCCATTTTCTAATATAATATAATATAATAATATATTATTTTATAATTAACTAGCTGTGGCTAGCCAGCAACAGCTAGTTAATTAATAAACACGCACTTTTCCGTATGTTAAGGAACACAAATATTTATTTCGTTCTTACGATTATTAGATCTCAAGTTCCTGCGATGTTCACTATACAAGTGATTTCTTGTGATTCTATTTATTTTGTATTACATTCCAGACGAATCATGTAGCAAGTTATAAAATTGAAACAAACAATATATATGTAATATAATATTCTTTACGTAGAAGCATTTACAAATTTAATATAGACATCACAATTTATATTCCTCAGGCGGTTTCACTCCGGAATGTGAGTAATCCGATCGTTGTGGCCATGGTATTTCTCATATTGTTTCGTGTTGGCTGGAATGCAACGTCTATTCAATTAAAAGTTATATAGATCCAGCTATGAGTGACCCAGTTAGACCCTAATGTAGATCAGGTTACGAACAAAATGCAAATTTTTTATCGTTGGTACCAGATTTTTAAACAATTGACCGGGGTTGCTTTGCAGACTATATCTTATTCAATTAAGTAAATAAATAAGGCGTGCTGTTTAATGGAATATTGAGTAGTTTTTGTGGGAAAGCATATTAAAACTCCATAATATTATTATTTCCATCCATACCGCATACGAATTTCAGAACTTTATGGCAAACCGACATCGACAGTTGAAACGTTTACGGAATATTGATTTATTTGGTCATTATTTCCGTGATTACGGTAACTCGTGTTTTGACTATCCTATTTAGAAATTAAATTTATTTCCTTAAAGTTATGTACGGAACTCTCGATTTGTTAGTCTACTTCGCGCGGTCTAGATTTTATAATTTTGGCGCTGATGATTTGTGAGTATTATTAGCGTTTTCTTTGTGTGTGTACTTCTGTAGAAATTTATTTATAATGATTTTGATTATCATATTATGTAACTATCAAACCTTGAACTGCGAACGACAAGATTACATATTATTAGGGTATCATTAGTTACATGTTATTGCATATTTTGTGCATGTCTCAAACCGGTTATACTATTATTTATTTAGTAAATAACTTGACACATGCTGAGAGCTGGTATAGGTACAGCTCCTGCACATTTCAGATCTTTTAATGCTGTAATATTATCTTATACTAGTTGTTGCCTGCGACTTCGTACGCTTGGAAATTTTTCTCGTTTTTGCAACTTTTTTTACTGACTTCGCTTCTATTGGTCGCAGCGTGATGTTATATAGTCAGCCTTCCTCGATAAATGTACTATCCAACACTGAAACAATTTTTCTAATCGGATCAGCGGTTCCTGAGATTTATACGTTCAAGCAAACAGACTCTTCCGCTTTAGAATATTACTATAGATTGCCTATTGTATCGAATCCTTAACACAGGGAGATTATGCTAGATTCTGCCCGGGTGGTCTGTCGTTTTCGTTAGGCTCCACCGTGCAGATTTTTCTGATTAGATGCCACATGTGGCACTATTATGTTTTATATACGTTTTGTTTTCCACTAGATAAGGTATAAGACAAACTCGTTTAGAGATACTAGAGATATCAAGAGAACAAAATTGCTATACAAATATTGAACTAACTGTTTAAATTAAATGAACCGTGAAAATATGTAATGTGTAGAACCAAGCAACGGAAACGGGTTTAGTTTATTATAACTACTTGGATATTATGAAGCGAAGCCGGTTCTGTTATGCAAGTACAGGTACAATTGGCAACATTTCACAGTACATTTACGAATTATGTTATAGTAATGGCTATAATATTATGTATCGTTTTTAGTATTTATAAGTTCTCACCGTACATACGTAGAAATTTTCTAAAACTTCTGAAAATAACTTATATAATATTAGGTGGTAATTATATTGTTGCGTAGGATTAATATTGTCCACATTATATTACCTCATATACTTCCACGTGCTATAAGAATCAGTTAAAGGGAAATCTATGTAGATAATATTTTCTTTATGTCTGGGAAAATTAGTTTAATGTACATAGTATGGTTAATAGACCGAATGGTCTGCGAGAATATTCACTTTCCCGTTTCCATGAAACTGGCTTGTTCCCAGTCGCGGAGAGGGTTGGGGTTTATAGAAACTCGTTTGATGGAAGTCAGAGCATTTTATCTATTCAACAATTTAATCAAAACAAAAAACATTCGTAAGTATGTAGTAATTTTATAAAAATTTATGAATTTTTGATGATGGTAATTATTGTTTATGATACTTTAATATTATATTTTTCTGAAATATTTATTACATACTAGCTGTTGCCCGCGACTCCGTCCGCGTGGAATTTAGAAATTTTCCCCCGTTTTTGCAACATTTTTCACTACTGCTTCACTTGTACTGGTCGTAGCGTGATGTTATATAGCCTAAAGCCTTCCTCGATAAATGCCCTATCTAACACTGAAACAAACTCTTCAGCTTTATAATGTTATTATAGATTGCTTTAAAAATGTTATATTCGAGAACACTTAGACACGTAAATGTGTCTGCAGGCCACCGGCCACCACTCAAGGTTGGTTGGTTTATTATATTATTGGTGTTGTCTGACATGCCATAAATACTGCATATAATTTAGATAAATACAATTTAGGCATTATTTTTAGAGTTCCTTAATGAATAGAACCTTGTTACTGAGGCTCCGCCATACGTCATGTAATCAATACGCGATTTGAGCTATAAAATATCTGTCTGTATGCTAAAGAGTATTTTGATCATGGAAGATTCCCTTTTCCTGAAATATAAATCATGCACATAAAAAAAGATATAAAGTGCCATGCTAAAAGACGGGGAAGTATTAACCGCAGTTTAAATACGGAAATTAGCCACGACTTCAGCCAGCGCTGAGCATTTTTTACACGCTTTATATTAGCTTCACTTGTATGTTTGTAACTGACTCCTTTGGACGCTATTTTGACCCACTTTAAACGGTCAGATTCTATTCAAATTTTGCACACCTGTCAAAGACCGATGACAATGCAATAATTCGATTAAATAAAGCGTGTTTTTTAGTTTTTTGAAACTATTATTTATTTTGGTCTAATATTGACAGCGAAGAATTTAATTCTAAATGTCAAAGTTGCACCATACTTTTATTTCAGGGCAAATAATCAAAATTGTTTAAATGTGGTTTTGTTTGTATATATTAGACTTATAATTTAGACGAGCCTCGTGGTTGGGTGGTTCATGTAACGGACTGCCGATCAAGAGGTCGCGGGTTCGATTCCCGCTCGGCACAATCGTTTGTGTGGTTTTTCTAATTGTCTTACAAATGTTTGTACTGCGTCTGGGTGTTCCTATGTATTATAAGTATGTATTATAAGTATGTATTTACAAAAAAAAAAGTAGTAAGTATATGTATTCTATCCGTATTCTGGTACCCATAACACAAGCATTATAAGCTTAGGTCCAACATGCAGAGGCCCTTTGAGATTTTTAATGAAAGAATAAAATGTGATGGGACGTCTACCAATGACACTCCATACCTACAGGTATGGAGTGTCATTGGTGGCACTCTGGCACTCCATGACTACTTCTATAGTACATATAGAAGTAGTCATGGAGTGCCAGTGGTAGGTGTAAATCTATTGTAAATGAATGGCAAATTATAATTACTCAGTTTATGGGGTTGGTGTGTTAATTGAACCGGTTAATCGTACACTATTGAATTAAAAACGGTCGCCTGCCTTCAATACTACTAAACTTCTAGAACCGTGGCAGACGGTGACTCGCCGACTCACTAGATGGGCCCCCCACACAGCCGCCAGACAAGGCAGCAGGGAGCAACACCGGTGTGAGCGGCTTGGGGTGTAGAGCGGTGCGGCACCGGTTTCACCATCGCGGGTCAAGACCCGGAGCGGGTTTCCCCGTAATTACGCCCTTGACATTGACACTTCCACCCCCGAGCATATAGCTCTGGCGACCCCACTCTGTCCAGCCGGTGAAGGCAAGACAGAGGCGAGAGTCCAGGCACTCTCGGTTTCCAGTTCGGCCAGCCAACAAAGGCAAGCCGAAGGCGAAGCCACTACCGACTCTCAGGGGCACTCGGAACCGCAGTGTCGCCACTCACATTCAGCTCGCCACAAGCTGCCCTGCGGTCTGTAGGCTTTCCCTAGGTCCTGTGACACATTTTTTGTTTATACCACAAGATTTTCGAAAGCCTATAATCTGCCTCCAGGTTTTGCGTTAGCCTCATGGTGAGGTAACGACTGGCCCAGAGGGGTTTATTATTATTATAATTTGTACACTTTTGACCAAGAATTTAATAGCACGTTTCTAATATTTATTCTTTTATAAAAGTCTCTGGATTACGGCGTAAAAGGTGTATGTCTGTTTTTACCATTGTGATTCAAAGTTTAAGATTTAGGAGACCTCGACCCCCTTACACTCGCCATTTTATATAACTCTACTCTAGAAACTGACATTCATAGTAGTCATATTTTTTATGGACTATCTGCGAATAGTACGTAAATGTTGAATTATTAGTAAATTCGATGCTAAGTACATATATTATTTACTTGTTCAGTGGTAGTAAGACGAGATAAATATCAAATTCACGAATAGCCACGGCCGGAAGTTTATTTTGTGAGTAACGCAAACACCCAGTGACTAAAGCCATCAAAGATTTTACTGTCGCGTTAACATTACTATGACATAGTTGTAAATTCTATTGTATTACACATCTTACAATGTTTTTCTTGACGTAAATAGATAATTTTAGAAAACGTAGTCGTAGCTAAAAAAGATTTATTGCCTTTTGTATTATTTGTGCATATTTTTTAACTTCTAAGTAGATAATCATGGAGGCAGAATATTCTCGATCACATCATCTTTTAAAAAACCTAAATAACTTTTTGATGTTTCAATTCAATGATTTAACAAATAAACATTACTTACTTACTTACTTTCTGATTCCACTTTGGATGCAGATGGCGCTCTATAGTCTCTGCCTACCCCCATGGGAAAAGGGCGTGATGTTATGATGATTCCACTTATATTCAGAAGTATCTAAAATAGTTATAGTCGTGTTTGAAGAAACTTAACAATTTTTTAATCGAACTTAATGCTGGGGCCCGGCTTTTTTTTTAAACCTATTTAAGAGAAAGTTGTTTTATTTATATGAAAATTGTTCGCAGCACCCTGGCGGTGAAGAAGTGTTGCTTGAGAAGGGTGGACAAGACGCGACCGAACCCTTTGAAGATGTGAGCCACAGCTCTGACGCCAGGTAAATATTGACTAGGTATTGGTGGTGGCTAGGTGTGTTAATGCCTTCATCCATTCGTAAATTGACCTTGGAGACAAACATGGGAGTTTGTCTCCAAGGTCAATTTACGCTAGGTTAATTTAGTTGTTTTTATAGCGCGTCAGATAAATGATGTTATTAATGATTTCACACACTATTATGGTGCAAAAAATAGATGACGTCTCTATAATGTGTTTCATTGTTTATGTACCTACACAAAAAATATCTAAGGTTATTTGTGTAATAAAGTTGATTAGAAATTTAACACCGAGCCACAGTTAATTTTCTTAGTGTTTTGATGTTTTACGTTTGTTCCACAGAGCGTTGATGAAGAAATACAAGATAGGTGAGCTGGTGGAGTGCGACCGCGTACCAAGTAAGAACGCGTTCTCGCCGCAGTGGAGCAACGACCAGCCGCAGGAGCAGGGCAAGTGCGTAATCGCCTAGTAGCACCCATCACCCACGAACACAACATAAACTACCTACCACATATACATGCATACATAGTTTATTTACCTAACATGTACTGTACACTGTATACATAATAATAATATCTTGTAGTTGTTGAGGTTATACGGAGCTTTATAATGTAGTTGTTTCGTAGAATATTGCATACACCTTCAGCACGTTGTACATTTCAATTTTATAGTGTTCATTTAAAATTAATTTTTTTTCGTATGTAAACTTAGTTAACGAAATTAACCAGTGACCCCAACTTCATCCCTGCCTAGTTTTTGTGACCCCCACTTTGAGAAACCGTGACTTATGTATTAGGGAAAACATGCGCGATTAAGTGTAGTTTCTATAAGGCAAATTAGTATATTAACATTAGTAAAATTGTTAAAATTATTTTTATTGATTGCCAAAGATTTATTTGTTGTGTTTGTTTTTAGGCTTATAAATTGATTGACCAAAGAAATGTTGATGGAATTTTAGATGTATATGTATATTTGGAGAGAACTAACAAAATTTTGTGATTATCATACTGTCATGTAGAATGGTGCGATATCGCGTCAGTTTAGAATGCGTACGTATTAGAATATGAACTTATGAATAATTTATGAAGTAATTATAATATTTCTCCATAAATACGTCAGTATACATTTTCCCATAAACTCTTACGAGTATATTATGGATACATAGTTATTTCTAGAACATTGTTCGCTAACAATATTTTATTGAATATTATCGTTATATCTATGCGTTTTTGATGTATTGCCGTGGCCTAATCTAAAAACTAAAAATTTGTTAATAATTAATTTAAAAATTTTACAGATATATCTTTAGTGTCTTTGAGTAACCTCTCGTTAAGTTTCTATCTAGAAATACCTACTATTGCAGGTATTATTATTTGCATGTGCTGTTGATTTGACAAAAGATTTTTATGTGACTTTACCGTGCCTTTCACATTCAAAATATCTTTGTTTTCTCTTGATGTTAGCTGCCACATCTTGTTTACAACACTTTTCCAAATATACTTACTGTAAAAAATGTTTTACATTTGTGTTAATTCTATGCATGTTGAATATTCGATAATTTTTCAGATGTTTCGTAAGTTAATATATATATATAACTAGCTGACCCGGCAAACGTTGTTTTGCCATTCTAAAAAAAAAAGTTTTGAAAAATAGATGTTGGCCGATTCTCAGACCTACTGAATACGCATGTAAAATTTCATAAAAATCGGTCAAGCCGTTTCGGAGGAGTACGGTAACTAACACTGTGACACATGAATTTTATATACATATAAGATTTCCAAAAATTGTCTGTGATTTCAGATCTGATTTATTTAGTAGTTTAAATATTGTTGAAATGGTTTTAAAATTTTATATTATTATGTATCTACAAGTCCTACAACATATCGTTCACACGAACCAGTGCTACTAACATAAGGGTTTACATACCAACGTAACTGTTTAAGACAATACCTAAATAAGAAATTAACCGAATTTCGTAAATATTATCTTTTTACGAGAAATAGTTATATAGCATAAATTTCGGCAGAAAAAAGACAATTACAGAGTACCTACTGTAGTCAAGTAAAACCGAGAGTTGCGATCACTAGTCACTTAGTTCCTAAAATATACAAAAAAATTGTAATAGGAGTATGTAAATAACAAATAGAAAAATAAATACATCTTGAAAACAAATAAGAATTTCATGATTAGACTTTCGAATTTCAAAATTTACAATCTTAGCAGTAACTTTTCATGGCTGTGTATCGTCTCGAATATTCGCGTGAACACAATAAGTTAAAATATAAATCTATGTTCCCAGTGATTTGATTAAATTACAATATTTTTTATTACGTCACAGTGTCTTAAACTTTAAAATGTCAAGTATGGGGTCTAATTTGTTTCTCTAGTAAGGGGTCTAGTCTGAAGCTTGTCACAACTTCATACTGCACATGGCTCTGTGTAACTTTTATATTGTTATAATATATATGCATTGTACTTATAAAAACAAATTGTGATTTTAATATAGATCTCTTTACGTTTTATGATATAGTTTAGTATATTACATAATCGTACATAGATATCATATTTTATTGAGGCATAGATTATATAACCTGTTTAGTCATAATACAAACGCTTGTCACTATCGCACAATTTTTTTTATATTCATTAAGTAGGCCTCTTTGGTGCTTTATTTTACTATTATAGTTATGCGTTCCATTGTATGTGATATTACCAATAAAATGCATATTATTACGGCCGAGTCATTATTTCACGTCCCTTTTTGTTTATTTTCTTTTTGTTACACAGATCCATTTACATATTTTTGTTATTAGCACAGTATCGTTTAGAATACTTTATTTTATCTATACTTTTTTTTTGAAATTTCAAATTTTATTTACTTTATATTAATACAGGCGCTGAATTAATTTCCACAACATATACTATCATTTTTGTAAAGATTTTAAATCAAAGCTCTTACTTGAAAAGCTAAAGACATTTACGTGAAAATATAAATAATATTTATTTTTAAAAATTGTAATACTTATTATTTAATATTCCAAGGTCTTGGTCCGCAGAAACGAATAAATAACGTTTCTAAAAGTTAGTTAATTTTAACGAATAATTATGATTTTATCGTAATATTCTTATTGTTATGTGTGAGCATAAAGTAAATTACTGAGTAATAATAATGTTAAAGTTGCTCTGAGATCACGGAATTAATTATGAATAAGATGTTGTTTTTTGTCCCTGATATTAATCTTTAATCTATATATTGTTACGTGTTAGGGTTCGAAGGATTTGGAGAGAAAGACCTGCTGACTCTTTTAGAAGACTTTATTCACTAGCACTAGTTACACACTAAGCACTAGGTCCAAACACTAAGCACTAGGTCCAAACACTAAGCACTAACAATGTCCTAGGTTGTAGCCAAGTCGTAGGTTTCACTGGTATCACTCTTGATCACTTGTTTTCGCTCTCGAAGTCGCCTTTTTCGTAGCTCGAACTGAACTGCCCGGGCTCGCCTCCCTGCCGCTATTTATATGCGCCGAGACGAGTTCCAGACCATTCCAGAATGTTCCCGACTGTGCGCGAACGTGATCGCCCGGAACGAATGTTTCTGGAAACTTCGGTAGTTCCTCTAACGCCATCTAGTATCTAATAGGGGTTTCACTCTGTTCGGTTCTTTAATTGGTTTTACTAGTTGCTGCTAGATGGCGCTAGCTCCTTTGTGTTTTGTGTGTTCGTAACACTACTCCCCTCTTAGAGATGCTCGTCCCGAGCATCGTTGTTACTACCATGGTAACGCGCCAGACGGTCTATGTGTACCACTTTGAATGTCCCTCTTGGTTGCTTTTGAATCCTATAGGTCACATCATTCAATCGGGTAACCACTTTGTATGGACCGTCCCACTTGCTCTGCAACTTTGGAGATTTCCCTTTCCGGCGAGTTGGGTTATGTAGCCACACCAGTGTCCCTTCCTCGAAGCCGTTCGTGTTCGATTTCCGGTCGTATCTGGTTTTCATGTTCTCACTTGACTGTAACCCATTTTCCCGAACCAAGGCGTGTATATAGCGCATTTTTTCCCTTAAATCGCAGACATAGTCTTGTACAGTCTTTGGTTCCTCCGGTGACCCTCCTGTCAATAGGTCTACTGGTATTCGTAGTTCTCTACCGAAATTGACATACGCCGGGGTAGCTTTTATGCTCTCATGCTCGGCGGTTCGGTAAGACAGAAGGAAGAGTGGTATATACTTGTCCCAATCCTTTTGTTTGTCATCTACCAATTTCGCCAAATGCCTCTCAAGGGTCTGGTTAAATCTCTCAACCATTCCATCAGACTGCGGATGGTACGCGGTGGTCCTCGTCTTATGCATGCCCAAAATTCTGCACACTTCCTGGAACACCTGCGATTCGAAGTTCCTGCCCTGATCAGAATGGATTTCCAGAGGCACACCAAAGCGACATATAACTTCTTCGACTAACTTAGAAGCGACTGTTGTGGCTTCTTGGTTTGGTATGGCGAACACTTCGGGCCATTTGGTGAAGTAGTCAATGACGACCATAAAATACTTGTTTCCCGAATCCGTTACAGGAAATGGCCCCGCTACGTCAACTGCAATTCGTTCCCACGGTGCACCGACGTTATACAACCGCAGGTTCCCACGGCTCCTTGTCTGTGGTCCTTTCACAGCAGCGCAAGTAGTACATTTGCGGCACCAATCCTGTACATCATCTCGACAATGCAACCAGTAGAATCGTTCTCGCACTTTTGTTAACGTCCTCTTGACACCTAGATGACCTCCTGATACGCCATCATGTATTTCACGGAGAACATCTGGTACTCTCGTTCTTGGGACAATTATCTGAAGATGGAACTCTCTGCCGTTAGTCTTCTCCCATTTCCGGTAGAGTATTCCGTTTTGGAGTATCAGACTGTCCCATTGCGCCCAGTACGCCTTAGTGACAGCGCCAGTGGGTGCAACCTCACTCCATATTGGTTTTACGTCACCCCGTTTCTTCCATGTGATGATGTGCCGAAGGTCGTCATCTTTTTCTTGAGCCTCCCTCATAGCATCATTCTCCCAGAGACTCAAAGGATCTGTTCTCGTTAGTTTTAATGTTTCTTCATTGCATTCCTGCTTGACACAATGTTTGCAGTCCTCCGAACACGGCCTTCGTGAGAGTGCGTCGGCATTCCCATGTGTCTTTCCGCTGCGGTGTTCCGTCTTGAAGTCATACTCCTGGAGCTGTTCAATCCATCGAGCTACTTGACCTTCTGGGTTCTTGAATTGCAGTAGCCACTTCAAGGCTGCGTGGTCAGTTCGTAGTAAAAACTGTCTGCCGATGAGATATTTGTTGAAATGTTGTAGCGTCTTTACAACAGCCAAGAGTTCTCGTCTTGTCACACAGTAGTTTCTCTCTGGCTTGGATAAAGATTTGCTGAAATATGCAATAACAACTTCTCTTTCACCCTGTTTTTGAGATAACACCCCTCCAATGGCCGTGTTGCTTGCATCCGTGTCAACTATAAACTGACCTTCAGTTTGTGGATACCCCAGGATTGGTGTTTCACACAGATGTTTCTTCAGTTTCTGAAAAGAATCTTCACAAGTCTCATCCCAACTAAATTGTCGTTTATCTTCTGTCAGCCGATGTAATGGCTTGGCTATCTCTGCGAATCCCTTAACAAAACGCCTGTAGTATGAGCATAGGCCGAGGAATGCCCGCACTTCGGTTTTGTCCTTAGGGGTAGGCCATTTTTGAACTGCTTCCAGTTTCTCCGGGTCTGTCTGGATTCCATCACTGGAGATAATATGGCCGAGATAGTTGACCTTGCTCCTGAATAAACGACACTTTTCCGGGTTCAACTTTAATTTGGCTCCCTCTATTTTGGCGAAAACTCGCTCCAAGTTTCGCAAATGGTCCTCGAAGTCGCGGCCACCAATGATGACGTCATCCAAGTAGACTAAGCAAGCCTCTCCAACTAAGCCTGCCAGTACACACTCCATGAGTCGCTCAAAGGTGGCAGGTGCGTTGCACAATCCGAAGGGCATGACGTTAAATTGCCATAAACCTTTACCGGTCGAGAAAGCTGTCTTCTCCTTGTCTTTTGGATGAATTTCCACCTGCCAGTAGCCAGATTTCAGGTCTAGGGTCGAGAACCATTTCATGCCACTCAGGGTATCTAAAGTGTCGTCGATTCGAGGTAACGGGTAACTGTCCTTCTTAGTGACATCATTGAGACGCCTATAGTCCACACAAAATCTCGTGCTACCATCTTTCTTCTTCACTAATACAACAGGTGAGCACCACGGACTTGTAGACGGTTCAATAATCTTATTCCTTTTCATGTCCTCCAAAAGGCCTTCAACTTCTTTTTCCTTTGCAATTGGTATCCGTCTTGCTCGTTGACGAATTGGTCTCTCGCTTCCGGTATCTATCCTGTGCTGAACCATTGACGTTCTTCCAAGGTCCCCTTCTTGACTGGAGAAGATATTCGCGTAGCGCTGCAAAAACTTCTTAGCTTTCATGCTCTGCGAATAAGTCAGATTACTCTTACAGTCATCGAGTAGCTTAGTCACTAAATCGTAGTTATTGCTGTTTGCTGAGTCTGCGCCTGTCATCGAACTACACTTTTTCATCCAGACAACTTCCTCGCACTTTCCGATGACGTCACCTTTGTTTAAGCAGATCTCGCGATCACCGAGATTCAAAACCCTGACCACAGCGTTACTGCTTCCACTAACAAGGGTTCTCGCCGTCATCAGTTTTTGTGACGATGTCTTGGTAGGTGTGTCTTCGATCAACACGCATCTGTTTGACTTTTTCTTTCCAGCTGGCGGCAGTTCCACCAGTACCTGAGCTTCCGCTCGTCCAGGTATGATGACCTTCTTTACACATGTGACTTTCCCGCAGGCGCCTCCAAGAATGAAGATTTCTTCTTCACCACACTTGAAAACTCCTTCAGCGACATTAATTCTGCAGTTGTGTTTCTTCATGAAATCCAAACCCAAGATGCAATCATCCACAATCTCAGCCACGATTACGTTATGAGAGTATGAGGACCCCCCTACATACATCGTAACTGACGTTTCTCCCAGGACGGGTATTGGCTGACCGGAGGCAGTAAGTAGCCGACAGTTAATTCTCCTCTTGTGTCCCGTTGCGGTTTTTACCAGAGTTGGGTTCACTATTGTTCTAGAGGCTCCTGTGTCCAGAGTCATTTTGCAATCCGTCCCGTTAATAGTCCCCTGAATCGCAAAACTATTCCCGCTGCATGCCTGGGAGATAACAGTTATCGGGGCTCCCTCCGCGTCAGCCAGCACTCGCCCCTTAGTCCTGGCTTTTATTCGTTTCCCTGATCCCGGGCAAGAGACAAAGCCCCCTGCTTCTTCAGAACCTCTAGTTGTTCCTCGATCCTTTTCATCCTTTCCATCTGGGTTTCCTTCTGCGGGCAGTTGAGCTGAAGATGACCCCTCTCGCCGCACTTGTAGCACATGGCTCCAGAACTTTTCTTCGTAGGGGCCTTAACCTCCTTGACTTCCTCAGAGACCTCGCGGATCTTATGGGTATGCCGTATGTCATAACGAACAGCCTCGACCTCCAAAGCATGTGCCAATGCTTCCTTTAGCGAGGTATGGTGACGAAGCCTCACTGCAGCTCTGACCTCCAGGTCTTTGATTCCGTCGACAAATGCTTGAACAATATTCGTGTCTACCATCTTGGTGTCGGTTCCTGGGTGTGCCTTCCTGACGAGTTTTTCAATTTCCAACGCCCATTGTTGTAGTCCTTCTCCTGAGCGTTGGACTCTGTCACGCAGTTGGGCACGGAACACGTGCTCCAGGTGTCGCTCCCCGTATCTGGATTCAAGTGCCTCCATCAGGTCTTGGAACCCATTTCCTGTATGTGGCAGTGCTTCCAGGACCGACAAAGCTTGCCCTCTGAGCGCAAGAGTGAGAGCGGTCAAGCATTGTTCTTCCGTCCATCCGTTGGCAGTAGCAACCGTCTGGAATTGCTGACGATAAGCGTTCCAGGAAGTAGTGCCGTCGTATGGCGGAACTTTCACTCTTGGTCCTTGTGCCACTCCGATAGTTCCACTAGAGATCGCAACTCCCGTGGTTTCAAGGCGCACTACTTTCTTCTGTAGTTCAATGAGGCCGGTTTTCACATTTTCGACATCCAATCCTAACCCGGTAACTCGTTCTTCCACTACGTCGACATCTTTTCGAAGCTTAATCACCGTGTTACTAACATCATTTATAGCACAAAGCACTTTTTCTTGTGATTCTTGCAAAGCGCCGAGCTTGCGTTCTTGTGACTCTTGCAAAGCGCCGAGCTTGCGTTCTTGTGACTCTTGCAAAGCGCCGAGCTTGCGTTCTTGTGACTCGAGCTTGCGTTCTTGTGATTCTTGCAAAGCGCCGAGCTTGCGTTCTTGTGACTCGAACTTGCGTTCTTGTAACTCTTGCAAAGCGCCGAGCTTGCGTTCTTGTGACTCCTTCATTGACCGAATTTCAGCCCTTTGCATCTCTATCAGTTCAATTAAACTTCCTAATTGAAGTGCCACTGACGCTACGGCGCCGCTCGTGGGCGTGGCTTGTCTAGTGGGCGTGGCCTGTGTGGTGGGCGTGGCAAGGTGGGCGGATCCAGTGGGCGGAGCTTGTCTAGTGGGCGTGGCCGGTGTGGTGGGCGTGGCAAGGTGGGCGGAGCCAGTGGGCGTGGCTTGAGTCTGAGTAGGCGGAGCCTGGGCCTGGGTGGGCGGAGCCCGATGGGCGTGGTCGGTGGGCGTGGCATGGTGGGCGTGGCCTGTGGGCGGGTCTAAGGGGGCGTGGTTGGTGGGCGGGGCCTGGTAGGTGGGGCCAGTGGGCGGGGCTTGGTCCACAGCGGGCGTGGCCTCCGCAGCTCGTTGTGCCCTTGTCCTGACGCCCTCGAAGTCCTCTCTCGGAGTCAATGGCATCTCCAAACCTCACTTCCGACACCAGTTGTTACGTGCTAGGGTTCGAAGGATTTGGAGAGAAAGACCTGCTGACTCTTTTAGAAGACTTTATTCACTAGCACTAGTTACACACTAAGCACTAGGTCCAAACACTAAGCACTAGGTCCAAACACTAAGCACTAACAATGTCCTAGGTTGTAGCCAAGTCGTAGGTTTCACTGGTATCACTCTTGATCACTTGTTTTCGCTCTCGAAGTCGCCTTTTTCGTAGCTCGAACTGAACTGCCCGGGCTCGCCTCCCTGCCGCTATTTATATGCGCCGAGACGAGTTCCAGACCATTCCAGAATGTTCCCGACTGTGCGCGAACGTGATCGCCCGGAACGAATGTTTCTGGAAACTTCGGTAGTTCCTCTAACGCCATCTAGTATCTAATAGGGGTTTCACTCTGTTCGGTTCTTTAATTGGTTTTACTAGTTGCTGCTAGATGGCGCTAGCTCCTTTGTGTTTTGTGTGTTCGTAACAATATATAAAAGAAAGTTGTGTTAGTGGGAACACTTATAACTAAAGATCGGCCGTACTGATTTGGCTGAAAATTGATGGGGAAGTAGCTTAGGACCTAAGAAAGGCCATAGGGTACATAAAACATTGAAAAAATTACAAATAACATGAAAGAAAAGAAAAATATTTTTCCCATACAAAATGTTCAGGTTTCATAACTGTCAAACTCAATTCATCCTGTTGATACCTAGGGTAAACAGATAAACACCTTTCTCAAATTAAACACCGTATTAAAATAAGCGTTTTGAATCGACAACATATATCCTAAATGTTCAGATAACAGCGTATTTAAGATTTTATTAATGTAGAAAGTTGTCAGAACTAAAATTGTAGACTAAGATCCTAGGAGTGAATCATTAGACTTATTTTCTTAGCTATGAAATGTTTTGGATAAGATAGTCTTTGTACGCAATATCATGGCAAACATACCCGCAGCTCTGTGCCGTCGGCCGTTTTTCAGCAATTTTATGCTAAAGTTTGGTAAAAATATTACTAACTTTATAATTTTTAATTGAGCAATTAAAACTTATAAAAATTGACGAATAATTTTTTGTATTAATTACAACCGGCGGGACAGAGTTACGGGTATTTCTACAATTATGTTATGTACACAGGCTAGAGTTACGCACATGTTATGTACACAGGTAGGGCTAGGGGGACTAGAACAAGGTATATTAAATATATTTCATTGTTGACAAAATACGAGCCGAGCCTCGTTGTTGAGTGGTTCACGTAACAGACTGCCGATAAAGAGGTCGCTGGTTCGATTCCCGCTCGGGACAATCATTTGTGTGATTTTTCTAATTGTCATACAAATGTTTGTAAGTACTGCGTCTGGCTGTTTCCATGTATTATAAGTATGTATTTACAAAAGAAAAGTAGTATATGTATTCCATCCGTATTCTGGTACCCATAACACAAGCACATAAGCTTAGCTTGGGACCAGAGGATGTTGTGTGAAATGTCCATGAGTATTTATTTAAAAAAAAAATAAGTCTAAGGATTTACCCCTCGGATCTTGGTCTATTAAAACAGATTGACATTTTTTGACAATCGTTATTTTATCATAATTAGGTACCATAAACAAAGGACAGTTGTAAGCATCAGTAAATAAAGATTATTATTAATCTTATTTTAGTTTATGGTCTTTAGATTCTTTAGGTATTGATTAATAGAGTGATGTAGGTATGACGGATCAAAAATTATGGGAAGTACAAGCAGGATTCAGAAAAGGAATGGGATGTGTAGATCAGATTTTCTCCCTAAGGTGTATAGCCGAAAAAAACATCTGACCAAACACAATAAAGTCTACTATACTTTCTAAAACTTGGAGAAGGCACATGAAAGTGTGTGGAGAGATGAATTGTGATCGACACTATCTATGTATGAAGTTGGCGAGCGCTTGGTGTAGGCACTGAAATCTCTTCAAAACGATTCCAGAGCCTGTGTCAGGATAAATGGAGCATACACGGACTGGTTCAGCATCTCTAGGGCTGTGAGACAGGGATGTGTAGCGTCACCATGGCTGTTTATTCTATACATAGATAATTGCCTGGAAGATTTGAGAGGGAATGATGATAGATTGGTTATGGGTGAGTTGCCTATTCAGTGTCTTCGTTACGTGGATGATCAAGTTCTACTTGCACCATCTCCGGAAGAACTGCAAGATATAGTAACTAGAACGAATAACGCATTTAGATTAAACGTAAGCAAGACGAAAGTTATGGTGTTTTACAAAGATGAGTGGTTGTCTGTGTGTGCATTTGGGAAGTGTTTTTACAAGAGACGGTAAGCTTGAAAGAAGGATGTTAGCGGGAAATAAACTGATTGGTGCCTTGCATGCTATTGTGGCTAGCTAAGCGATTACTCAAAAAGGCTCGAATGACGATCCACAATGGTATCGTCGCCTGTGTATGGAAGCGAATGTTGGGTATGGCAGAAGAAGCACAAAAGTAGAGTAAATGCTATAGAGATGCGCTCTTTGAGAAGTATGTGTGATGTGACTTTAAAAGATATATTAAGAAATGAAGTTGTAAGAGAACGTTGTGATCTGAAAGAGAATAAAGTGACTAAGGTGAAGAAAAGTATGCTTAGGTGGTTTGGTCATGTGGACGATAGACGATTAACGAAAGGCATATATACACGGCGGCGGTAAGTGGAAATGCTGTTAGAGGACGCCGGAGAAAAATATACTCCGATGTCATCGCCGGTATACTCCAAAAAGGGCAAGTGCGTAGCACTTACAAGCGTCGGGCATGTATGACCAGATGTATGAGTGTGGATGAAGCCAAGGAAGTATGTTTGGATCGTAACAGATGGCGCCCTATAGTCTCTGCCTACTCCCATGGGAAAAAGGCGTGATGTTATGATGATGATGATAAAAATTGTTTAGATAATCAGAAAGTATAGACAACTTTAATTGGCGGTACGAAGTTCGCCGGGACAGCTTACAGCCGGGACAGTATTGTAAAGGTTGTGATCATTGAATATAACCTATACAATGATACAGGCCACTTAAGATTTGTTTTTAAAAAAGGAATAAAAAATTTAAAATTTGAAAATGAAAAGAAAAAAATGGGGAGAGATCAAAGAAGGACATGAAGAGAGGATGTTGAAAAATGATTGTAAAATAGTTTTTCTATATTATAAAAAATATAACAAATTAATTATGCTAAAAGTGATTTTATTAGTATATAATAGTATATGAATGTAAAGAAGAAGCTTTACAAATTGTAAAATATGAAACACTTTTAGTATAATTAATTTGTTATATTTTTTATAATATAGAAAAACTATTTTACAATCATTTTTCAACATCCTCTCTTCATGTCCTTTTCTCATCTCCCAAATTCTTTTCTTTTTATTTTCAAATTTTAAATTTTTTATTCCTTTTTTAAAAACAAATCTTAAGTGGCCTGTATCATTGTATAGGTTATATTCAATGATCACAACCTTTACATTCTTACCCCAATTGTAAAGCTTCTTCTTTACAATGAAAAACTTTTATCATAATTATTTTGTTATATTTTTTATAATATAGAAAAACTATTTTACAATCATTTTTCAACATCCTCTCTTCATGTCCTTTTCTCATCTCACCAAATTCTTTTCTTTTTATTTTCAAATTTTAAATTTTTTTTATTCCTTTTTTAAAAACAAATCTTAAGTGGCCTGTATCATTGTATAGGTTATATTCAATGATCACAACCTTTACATTCTCCCAATTATAAAGCTTCTTCTTTACATTCATATACTATTATATACTAATAAAATCACTTTTAGCATAATTAATTTGTTATATTTTTTATAATATAGAAAAACTATTTTACAATCATTTTTCAACATCCTCTCTTCATGTCCTTCTTTGATCTCTCCCCATTCTTTTCTTTTCATTTTCAAATTTTAAATTTTTTATTCCTTTTTTAAAAACAAATCTTAAGTGGCCTGTATCATTGTATAGGTTATATTCAATGATCACAACCTTTACATTCTCCCCCCCTTAGAGGATAAAAAAAAATTTTTTTTTCCAAAAAAAAAAAAAATTTTTTTTCTAAGTTACAAAATACTGGACACCCTACCTAAGGTTGGAAAGCATGATAACAAACTAGAATGAACCAGATTAGATCCAGCTAGGATCTAGCTTTTAGAAGCAATACATTTCGAAAAACTTGAAAAGCAAAAAACCAACCAAAAATTGCCTTTCTAATCTTAGTTATCCGAACCACACTAACTACGATGCCCTTATATCATATCACTCTTTTCATAAAATATTAAACTACTTCATCTTTAAAATTGATTTATCCAATAATAAACAAGAGTGATAAGGCATCCTTAAAACTATCACACCAAGACACAAAGCATATATCATCAACAATCAATCAGAAAAATGTTCATCACCAAACAATTAATGCTCTTATAAAAACTATCGAGCTTCAATTATGAGGTCAGCATCATAGATCCGAAAGATATGCTAATTTAACAGCTTTCCAGCTTAATGAGAAAATTTACATAAGAAACCATTATAATTGATAGAATCCAGAGATTATCAAATTAAAATTTAAAGTATGCACAGATAATACTCAACCTTCTTTTCAATTATTTACGTATAATTTCTACTAAGTAATTCTGAATGCTCGGGAATGACCAATTTATTCCACATTTAGAATTCCTTCTCGTGAGATAAATTTACCAACCATTCTTCTACCACAAGTAACGTTTTAAAATAATCAATTATTCTATTATCTAAGTAATTATAAACTATTCGCTAATCATTATTATCTAACTATTACCCAATAAATAAAATAAAAATATTATCAGCAACCTCTCACTATAATACAACTTCTTTCAATTTTCAACCTTTCACATTTCTCTCCTAATGAACAAATACTTTACTCTAGCACCTACTTTCCTAAATCCTATCTTATGAGTTCTATCTCTAAAATGCGTGATATCCCAAAACAGGATTCCATGACAAATAGCCTATGGCCTTACCATGTTGCATTTAAAGATATTACCCGTTGATACGACTCATCCAACTAACTCTACCAAGCCACTACCTTCGACATTATAACTCAATACAACCCATTATTATACCTATTAATCTACCTTAATACTATAATCATAATCTAGTACGAAATACTCACTATCCAATTACTATGTTAATATATTTATCTCACATTTTTAACTAAACATTCAAAATATAAATATGAAAAAATAATTAAATTTTTGATGTGGTTCCTTTTCATTGCATCTTTCTTATGTACAAATTTGCTGACGTCATTATGAAGTCTCGCCGATCCCGAACAATATGAAACACACCAAAATAAAACAATATTAGTAAATTATAATTATCACTATATATATAACCTTAATCTAATTGAATCACTAAACCAATTTACATCATTATGCAAATAATTATTGCGAACATTCTTGGTAATTTACTTCTTGGAACTCTTCCCTTAGTCTATCAAATACCTCCTGCACGCTTTTGCACGTGTCTTTAATGCCCCGGAAGAAAAGTAAGGCGTTACCCCTTAAAAATGAGGGCAATAGTGATAATTTTTCTTCTTCAGACGAGCATCTCTTGAAAGTTATTAAAGCGTAAAACATTTCTTCGAATTCATCTAGGCACTCCTGTGCGCAACCACCGAAAGTTATCGTGGCTAGATCCATCTTAGTTATAAATAAATTATAAAAATTTAATAAAAAGATACGGCTACTTCTCTGATAATTAATATTTATCCTGTGTCGACCCTTTGTTCGTCAACACATCCCTGGGCGTAGGAGCTGGTTTACCAATCGGGCCGCTATACCCGGCGCGCCTCCACCAATTGTAAAGCTTCTTCTTTACATTCATATACTATTATATACTAATAAAATCACTTTTAGCATAATTAATTTGTTATATTTTTTATAATATAGAAAAACTATTTTACAATCATTTTTCAACATCCTCTCTTCATGTCCTTCTTTGATCTCTCCCCATTTTTTTCTTTTCATTTTCAAATTTTAAATAATTTATTCCTTTTTTAAAAACAAATCTTAAGTGGCCTGTATCATTGTATAGGTTATATTCAATGATCACAACCTTTACAGTATCTAATAACTTAAAGTTTTTCATTTAGAAACAAACACAAACGTGCATTTTGTTTAGATATAGCGTCTTGTGTTAGAAGTACGGAGGTTTTATATATTTAACAGATCTCTTCATAGTGACACTTGTATTAAAATGGGGGCCTGAATAATTGAACTTTGAGAATTATAGGACTTGTCACTAACAAAAAAATACTAATTAATGATTATAGTTAAGTTTCTGACGGGCTTAGCAATTGTGTAAATAATAGACTTCGAGCGGTTTACGATATTTAAAAAAATAATAGAGATGTTTTTAAATAAAATTATGTTACCAAGTATACCATAGTTTCCCAAACGTAAAGGATTTTTTTTTAATTGTTCTTGTAGTTTCACAGTCTATCCAATGCAAATTAAAAATCTATTTATTCATTATTTTATTATTAGTAGGTTTAGCATAAAATAATGTAGGTACATTATTACGCTTTAATAACGACTATTTGTTAGATGTAGGAAGTAGAATATAATTATAAAGAAAAATAAATACAAAATGTTATCTACCTACATATTTACAGGCATATACAATGACATTTGCTCATAAATAATTCATATAAATAATTTATTAAAGTTAATGTTAATATCTAAACGTATAAATATTTAGCAAATTAATAAATTATTCAAATTTGTTATTAGATAAAGTTCACATCATGTAAAAGATCAACATGATATAGATTTTCAATCTTATCAGATTGAAAATCTGTATCATGATGATCTTTTACGTTTCAATTTCAAATTTAGCTTATCAGCTAAATTTGAAATTCTAATGAGTTACATAACATAGTCGATGACATTTTTATATTGGACTATTAAGATTTAAGTGACGTAAATCGTGTTTTTTTTTTAAATTGATAATGATCTATGAAATTGTTTTAATTTTTTAATATTTAATCTATTTAAATGTTACTTAATGATGGAATTGAAATGATGTACAATAGACCCTGCTTTTTCAATTATAATTATTCGCTATATTATATGGCCAACGGTCAAGGACTTCACCAATACAATATACAAATGTGGCCAGATAAAAACGTTATGACATAAATATCTTCTATTACACCATTATTGTAACCTAAAATTTTATAGGTATAAAAAGGCGCGCAT
Organism: Orgyia antiqua; assembly: GCA_916999025.1. NCBI lineage: Eukaryota > Metazoa > Arthropoda > Insecta > Lepidoptera > Erebidae > Orgyia > Orgyia antiqua. The sequence goes on from OU779861.1 coordinate 595,212, forward strand.
AATTTTAAATTTGTACTATTTTTAAGAAGTTATAATGAATCAAATTATGGTGGAAAAGTGAATGTGCCGCAAGTGGGACTTATATAAATGGTGGCTAATTTGAAGGTGTTGCAAGTAGACCGCAATAAGCTCAGTTGGAAGAGCTTCGGAACGGTATTCCGAGGTCGTGGGTTCAAGTCCCACTTGCGGCACATTCACTTTTCCACCATAATTTGATTTATTAAGTAATAGGCATAGCATGTCAAATGCAAAAAAAAAAAAAACAATAAGTTATAATGAATCAACATAATCAAAATACTGATTATCCTCCTTAGATAAAGATAATAATAAAAAAAAAATATAGGTATATGTTTTACCAATGACTACAGTCTCATCCTGTCGTAAAAAGACAGTGCAATCAGATGGTATCATCAATAGCTTATGTGCTGTGTATGTATGTAAGTTCTACCATTAGGATAGGTCTATTTTATCTTATGTATCAATGTATAATACAAGGGTCTCGGAATACTTTATCTAGGTGGAACGCATTTTTTTTGCACTGTTCCTTGTTCTCTTAATACTGCGATAGCACGTAGCTTGGACTTGCAAACTCCCAGGGAACATTCTATTAGTAACAACTGTACACATTGCAATCAAAATCTAATACGATTGCGTCAGACAGTAATTAAATTATTGGTAAACTTATGGACTCTAATACGCTATCATAGGCCACTTACCAGTATTTCAACTTGCCATTGGCGGGCTTCGTGGTGGAGTGGTTTATGTAATTGACTGCCAATCACGAGGTCGGGGACAATCATTTGTGTGATATCCATAAATGTCATACAAATGTTTGTACTGCGTCTGGGTGTATATATGTATTATATGTATGTATTTACAAAAGAAAAGTAGTATGTATATGTATTCTATCCGTATTCTGGTACCCATAACACAAGCATATAAGCTTAGCATGAGACCAGAGGACGTTGTGTGAAATGTCCATGAATATTTATATTTATTATACATTAAGGGCAGCATGGTGCATTGCAGGTCATGGCGAGATTAATATAATTAATGTATATTTTATCGACGCATAAAATTACGTTACAATATTGTAAGATGGTCCTATAGTATAAAAAGTATATAATTATATTAGTAAAAAAAGCATAGTAGGTATCGGTAGGAATCCTTATCAACAGAAGTGCCTAAAGACTTGCTTGAGAAACTTGGCGACCGATGAGAATATCTTTACTTCTTAAGGGCCTACATCAATATTATCGTATATCATCGCCGACACGTACATATTAACACAGCCAGTAGGCACAGAAAATGAAGAATTAGGGATACTTTTCCTATTTACTCAAAATCTACTAAATATATTTTAATTCTGATTTACGTGTTTCTATATATAATAGTTACTTATGTTTTTAAAGTTATTTCATTAGTTAATACGCGATAATAGACCGACAAATGAAAAAAATAAAAACATTGAGAGGTTGTTTCGCCAAGATTTTCTATCGAGAAAACTTTTTTCAATCGCGTTTCTGAGTTTATGCGATCCTAGATCATATATTGAAAAAACATATACTTAAAAATTAGAGCTCTAGCCATTCAATCTAAAGAATCAATGAAAACTTCGTACATAGAAAAATGCACGAAGCTATTTTGGTATCGTCTTAATAAACAAAGTTGTAATTTTTGTATGTATGTCCCTATGTGAGCTTATATCTTCAGAAATCCGCAACGGAGCTTGATGCGGTTTTTTTAATAGGTAGAATGGTTCAAGAATATGGCTTTTTTCGCATAATTTATTGGGGTTTACTGTATATTAGATGAGATATGATTAAATTTGCCGAGAAATTCGGACGCGCGCGAGCTATAAATGAAAACGCTGCCTTATCTATGTGAGGTACAACAAACTAATGTATGGAGGAATTGTTTGTTACCTATAGTTCTTCAAAAAAGTCCGCGCCTCCGCCATAATAATGTCAAAAAAATTCTCATATTCAATAGGGTGTTTTCAAAAGCTATTTATGTGTATATAGTAATATTTTTTATCAAATTAAATAGCTTAGTTAGCTTACGCAATTAATATAGATTGCTCTTTACAGCATGCAATTTAAATGAATATTTTAGGAGATATGACGAAAAAAAAATTACGCGCGACAAATAAAAAAAAAATTCTTAAACTGAAATTCTTAAAAAAATAAAATTCTTAAACTGTTGGCTGAGCAACGCGAACGTTTCCTCGGTCTTCTATCCATAAGTTTAATGTACTTTCACGTAAAGACAACTGGATGGATTTTCATGAAACTTTCCAATGGAAAGTGAACTTATTTTTTATCTTTTTTACCGCGGGTAACACCGCGGGGCACAGCTAGTATTTCAATAAAACTACGGTGAGTGGGCGCGCAACTGGTGTAATAGTAACGATGGATAATATCATAAAATAACCGGTAGGTATAATAAAAAAATTGGTCAAGTGCGAGTCGGACTCGCGCACGAAGGGTTCCGTACCATTATCTATGCAACATAAGGCAACGTTATTAGTATCGAGCAAGAAATGGTAAAAAAATCATGTTTGTTGTATGGGAGACCCCCTTAAATATTTATTTTATTTTTAGTATTTGTTGTTATTGCGGCAATAGAAATACATCATCTGTGAAAATTTCAACTCTCTAGCTATCACCGTTCTTGAGATACAGCCTGGTGACAGACGGACGGACAGCGAAGTCTCAGTAATAGGGTCCCGTTTTTACCCTTTGGGTACGGAACTCTAAAAATGAGTCTCGTAATATCAAAGTACAATGTCCATTAATCCCAATCACACGTTCAAATAGTAATTTTTTTGTTATTAAGAGGATACCAAAATAGTTTCATGCATTTTTCTATGTACGAAGTTTTCATTGTTTCTTTAGATTGAATGGCTAGAGCTCTAATTTTTAAGTATATGTTTTTTCAATATATGATCTAGGATCGCATAAACTCAGAAACGCGATTGAAAAAAGTTTTCTCGATAGAAAATCTTAGCGAAACAACCTCTAAAATTTTTTATTTTTTTCATTTTACGGTCTATTATCGCGTATTAACTAATGAAATAACTTTAAAAACATAAGTAACTATTATATATAGAAACACGTAAATCAGAATTTAAATATATTAAGTAGATTTTGAGTAAATAGGAAAAGTATACCTAATTCTTCATTTTCTGTGCCTACTGGCTGTGTTAATATGTACGTGTCGGCGATGATATACGATAATATTGATGTAGGCCCTTAAAGATAAGGATATTAAAATAACCATTAACCACTTAACGTAGCAAATGCTTTTAATAACACTTATTAGTTTTGTTTGAAACAAGTAATAGATTCTTTCTGAATGTTTATTTTTACCCAAAATCAATTTCCAATGGGGGGGTAGGCAGAACAACATCTGCTACGATCCAAATACATTTTCTTCGCTTCATTTACACGCATACTTAAGGCTTTACATGCCTGACGGTTGTAAGTGCTACGCACTTGATTCTTTTGAAGAACATCGGAGCATATTTTTGTCGGGCATCCTCTCCCACGGCGTTTTCACTTACCTCCGTGCAATACCTAATGTACCTATTATAGAATTTATAGACGATATACATAGGGTATATCGTCTATAGTGAATATTTCAATATTATTGAAATATTTACTATATAGAATTATTGTAAATACGATATTATTTTAAATGTTGTGACGTCATCGTTGTACGCATTCTGTGTATTGCCTTTTCCTGATTGATGACTTAAGACAGATTGCAATACATCTTTTCAAAGTTGCCAAGTTGATTTAATAGACCAATTTCAACTCCACAACAGAGTAGTATATCCCTAAGAACGCCTTAGTAATTTAAGTCCTTCATTTCAAGGGCAAATAGAAATCATTTGCTTTTGTGGAAAAATAATCGTTAATATAGCAAAAGAGAAAATTCACTCCCCCATCATTTTTGGGCTAATTTTGAAAGTGTCGGCCACCGTAAATAAACTTAATATTCTCATAGAGTATAACAAAATAAACATTTTTCATTACTAGACCAAAGTTCTAAGTCAAGTCTGTGAGATGTTAAATAGACGCACCCTATCTCGCTCGCACTTAGCGCGTGGCCCACTTGAACTTTCACCATAAAACTCTGAGGACAAAATACCCTCCGAACATCTAAATGAAGTTAGTGGGGGGGATTTTTTCTACCTACTTCGAGGCCGAATACAGTCGCGGCATGTGCGCTTACGAGTATATTATGTATATATCGCTTTCAGGCTAAATATTTAACCTTAAATAAAACCTCAAGGAATCGATTTAGAACTTTGGTGTAATAATAAAAAATGCTTAGGTACAATAATGTGTTCTATCAAAATCAAACCCTTATTTTTAGTGGCCTGCAAAATAAAAATTAGCCCAATTTGAATGATGACCTTTTCCGAAAAAAACTAATGGACCATGATCAGAAACTCTATTCCCCGAAATGGTACACGAATTAAGAGTTTGAAAAAATATGAACAATGCCAATTACCACTACTATATTTTTTAAATTTTAACGTTATTGAATATCTATTTCTTTTCGTAGTTACCTAATTTCCGGATTATGAATACACTGAATACAAGTGTCACCGCTCCACTTTACTACACTGAGTTCTATAAGAACTAGCTACATACTCCATGGAACTAGCTCAATTTAACTTCCTGTAGCTCTCGGATAAATGATAATGTAAGCAGTATCCTCTGTGCTCTGAGAGACAAAAAACCAGACTAGAGCGTATTATATAACTGGCCATGGCCCAAGTTATTTTGAAGCTTTGCCTATTGACGCTGATGCCTAAACCTTATTTGTGGATAAATATTGATTGATATTATTGTTGTCAACAGTTGGAGTTCCTGGCTGACCCCGCTGCTGTTAGGTATCGCTGCGACCATCCTCTACCGGTACCTGTTCGCGTAGTGTCTCGCACACGCCACGTTGCCGCAACGTACCCGCAACGCTACACGGAATTGTACACTAATCTGACTAATCTATAAGTTTAATTAGATTTGTGAACAGGTTTTACAGGCATCCTATTTGTTTATCATCATGATAAGAAAATATTAGATTATGGTGAATTCATTACATAATGCATACATAATATACATAATACATACTATACATACAATACATAATATACATAATACATACTATACATACAATACATAATATACATACAATACATAATATACATAATACATACTATACATAATACATACTATACATACAATACATAATATACATAATGCGTCTGGGTGTTTACTATGTATTATAAGTATGTATTTACAAAAGAAAAGTAGTATATGTATTATATCCGTATTCTGGTACCCATAACACAAGCATATAAAGCTTAGCTTGGGACCAGAGGACGTTGTGTGAAATGTCCATGAATATTTATTTATTTATTTAATGCATAATTCGGTTCCGAAATACAACAGTATTTGTTAGTTCAGAAATGTATTCATTATGGAACATTTTTCCCGTGACCTTTTCACCCGACACCAATTTCATGTGCAACGATAAAATGCGTACCCGTAGGAAAAATGTGCTCTAATGAAATTAACAAATAATATAAGCTTGTTAAAAAATATGCTATAAACCGACTTGAATCAAAGAGCAAGATTGGAGTATATTGTAATATGATAGCAAAAAGAAATAATAAAATTGTTTCTTTATGCGTTTTTTTTTCATAACTTCATTATATAAACGGTAGATATTTTTAATATATATCAGACTAAAAAGAAATATTTAGTGTATAATTAAGAAGACTATTATGTGAATTTATATGCTTTTATTGTTTAATAAATATCGTTACAATTGTAGTAGTCTTATAACGACGCCATTGCCCAAGAGAGAGAGAGGAAGGACGCTACCACAGACTATCCTGACTGTCACTACAGAGTAGGTAGTGACTAGGTATAACCCATGGTACCTACATCTCCCTTCTTTTAAGACAATGAGAGCTTAACTATTATATGATACCTAAGTAGGTTTTAATGAATAGGTACTAAACATAATCACTTAAATAACTAGGTTTCTTAATTTCTCTACCTGTTCTACTATAAATTTTTGTATTCTCTAGAGATTCAGCAAAGCTCTAGAGTTTTGCTCAAAAATATTATTTGAATACGGCCCGTATATAAGGGATGAGAGGAAGTCAAAGGGTGATAAAGCCATAAGATTTAGATTTCCATATGTCAAAGAAGAATCTGGAGTTAAAACATTATCAATTAAGGTAGTACTAGTCTCCACATTCAAGGAAGTTCAACTTGTCTCACAAGAGGAGGATTCAAAACTTATCCTGACATTCAGGCAAGCAGGCCTATTGGCAATGGTTACCTTTGCAAAAGCTATAGAATTTTGCTACAACATCAAGTCAACAAAGCTCCTAACACCTTTATGTGGAGCAGTATTCTCAAGAGACTCAGTGCTAGACATGTCAAGTGAACTTGGCATTGAGGAAGTAAACTGCCTCAAGATTATCAATGATAGCTCTTCTTCAGGAGGTCAGTATTTAGACGATTCTGATATGGCTTGTGCTATTGTTTGCATGATTACTGCCACTAAAAAGGTGACAGATAAAAACATACGTGATCTAATGATATCTAAGGTAGTCAAGCAGTATACCCATATGAAAAAACCATATGTTGAGGCACACTTTAACATATTTTCAAAATATGCACTTGGAGGAGTGCCTTTAGGATTAGATTCTGGTAGCTTAATTGAGACCTATACCAGCATTCAAACAAGGAATGTTTCATTGAGGGCTAGAGCAAAAGCCATAAAACAATCTGGTACCACAATGGAGATACCACTTCCATCCACCTCAGATGGACCAGCACCTAAGAAGGGAGATGTAGGTACCATGGGTTATAATGAATTCTATTAAGAATATCTTCTTTTAGAGTTTTAGGTACTACCACACATTGATTCTTAAAAATTAACCCATCATACAAATATAATTGTTCTCTATATGTATAGTATGTCTTTAAACTTTGAGGTACATTTTCTAAATTAACTGGCCATCCTTCTAAAATATACTGTTTTAACAGGTTTAACTCATGATCCTTACTTGTTTCTTCCTTAAATATCTTATACTTATGATCTGTTGTTAATCTGCAAACATTCATACTGTGACCGGTCCTTTATGTTGTTCACGCTGACTGCTCCCAATGTAAAGTTGTTCTCTTCACCATCAGATTCATCAGTTTTATTGACGACTCGAACAGACCTGCACATCCTTGCATAATGACCTCTTTTATTACATTTTGCACAGATCTGACTAAACGCTGGACATTTAAATCCGTGATCATATCCACACCGGGAACAATTTTTCTTTTTATATTGACTTGTGCTTTTAATAGGGTTATTTGTGTCATAATTCTGTTTTGCTTGTGACTTTTGTTGTAATCTATTTATAATAGTATTTTCAGTTAGGTTTTTTAAGTTTATTGTAGCAAGTTCTGCTGCCTTACACAAATCTATACAATGTTTGAGATCTAATGTTGCCTCTTTAAGTAATCTTTCTTTCAAGCCAATCTGGTTGATTCCTCTTATTATTTGGTCTCTAATTAAACTGTCTTTTAGGGTCCCAAATCCACAATCTCCAGCCAGATTTCGTAACATAGTTAAAAATTCGTTAAAACTTTCATCTTCTCCTTGCACTCTCTGGAAGAACATGTGCCTTGACATAGTTTCATTTTTTAAGGGAACACAATAGTTTTCAAATTTCGTCAAAAGCTTTTCCATTGTTGGATTTTCGTCTTGTTCAAAAGTATTAAAAACTTCTATAGCGTCATCTCCAATTACGTGGAGTAATAGAGCTATTTTTTCGTCTTCCTTCATTTTGTTATAATTGCCCGAGGCTTTTAAATAGAACGTGAACTTTTGTTTGAATTTACGAAAATTTTCCTTTAAATTGCCCGACGCCAACACCAATGGCGGAGGCTGGCTAAGATTTTCCATTTTAATGGTATTTTAATATCTGTGTCCACTTACTTTTATATTTCGCTTTATCCTCAGCGCCATGTATAATTAAGAAGACTATTATGTGAATTTATATGCTTTTATTGTTTAATAAATATCGTTACAATTGTAGTAGTCTTATAACGACGCCATTGCCCAAGAGAGAGAGAGGAAGGACGCTACCACAGACTATCCTGACTGTCACTACAGAGTAGGTAGTGACTAGGTATAACCCATGGTACCTACATTTAGTTTTGGAAATAAAAATTCTAGATAATTTTGATGAACACATAAAATCTTTTTTTACTTGTATTCTTATCTGAAAACCTTTATAAATGTGTTTTATGGCCATAATAGAAAGATCAGGTTGCGGTGTAAGCGGTAGGTATTCAGAATCTAGATAAATATAATTATGAAAATAATTCCAACCTGAGAATGTAATTGAAATGTTAAAAATGTTTTTGCATGACCGTTTGTAACTTTTATTAATAGTAGAACATAAATGTATTGACACAGAATTCTTGTGTCTTAACTTTACAATTCACGATTTTCTACCAATTGTTGTAACAAAATAAACTACATGTATAATGTTAACATTAAATAATCTGCATTTGTTATAAATCCATGTTAGATTTTAATATAATGTGATTGGAAAATGACAAAGGTAACCGATCAAACAGCCATACAATAAGCCTTCTTATATCCCTTATATTTTAATTAAGCTTAGTTTAAAATCCATAGAGGCGAACTTGTGAAAATATGCTTTTATTGAGCTGTTAATATTAAAGTAATTTAAGTATGGCGTGGAATATATACACACATTAATTTGTATTATGTTAGTGCAAGTAAATAGGTAATGTATGAATGGCTAAGGGTATATTTAGGTGCTGATAATTACAATAAGTAGTAGCCAGCTTATGGATTATTTTGTCAATTATTTATTATGGTGTCCATTTATATGTAGTCAAGGGTGTGGCCGGGCGAAGGGCGAAGCGGTGGGTAATCGCTTCGTGAGAATAAAAACTTGTTAATATAAGATAGCTGTTATTTTAAAACTAGTTGCCTCTGCTTTCCCGCCCCCTGGTGACACCTTTTTGTAGTTGTTTCCATGAAACTTAATGAAGCACAAAATATGTAGTTAAATATTGACTAGCATTGTTGTTTGTCTACCCACACTACATGAAATAGTGACATTTCATAAAACAAGCCTACAGGATTATTCTGAAGATGAAAGAGGTTTCTTAAAATATAATGTGGATGTTATACCCAATCTTATCATCATTTTAATGTAACCAATCTGGGTGACAAAGCAATGTTTTTTAGTTAATATTGTACATAATAAAAGCATAGCAGACATTATGTACAGTGTTCACTTACAACAGACTTAATTATTTGTAATTTCTTTTACTAATTGCCCCTCAAGAGTCTTGTGCTATATTTATTCAGAAATAATTAATGGTAATATATGTTAAGCATAGATTTTTTGTTATGTATTTTATAAAGAAAAATAACTAAATACTTTTGTTTTATTTATTTATATCCAAAATATTTAACATTAATAAACAGTCCAGCCTTTAAATAACTTAAAATTTAATATTCCTAATTATCACAAAATTTAATTTAATTGTACATATTGCAAAATAAGCATAACCTCAACTATAACAAGACAGACACACTTCTGATCCCTCCAATCTGAAAAAGAAAGAAATAAATGTTCAACTAGTTGCAGGAAATTAGCTAATAAAGGGGTTTTAACTAAAATATGAACAGGTGCCTTCTGCTGGGACTGGTCGATTTGCTCCAACAAGGCTATTTTATTATTAAGTTAGTTTTAGTTAGTCGTGATATTACTGATCGGCATCATTCTCACACCCCTGATACAACTATGTATAATATTTTTGAAAAAAAAAATTACAAAGAAATGAAAAAAAAATCCATGGAGTTTCTTGTCTGTTCTTCTCCGTATGATTCGTGTTTAGAACAGACACCTAGTTTCTGACGTTTCAAAAGTGCTTGTAAAACATGCCAACTTGAAATAAAAAAATTTGACTGTCTTTGAATGTGGTAATTTTACAATACACTTGCCAACTTACCCTATAAGCATACAGGTGGTGCAATAAGTTTGGTTACACTGTGTACATACATGTTGGCAACTCAAACATAACAGTATATCACAGTAACTACACTTTGATTCACTTTCTGTACCACACTTGCATTGTTTAGTGCCAATATTATCATGTACCTAAAATATATGACAGATTAGAAAATGCTATTACTGTTTTAATACATATTATTTGAATATTTGTGTACTCATTCTCACATAGAATTAAAAATTTTATTCGAAAATCTGTGTTTCGGTAAATCTGTATGTAGGTAGAAAAAAATATTTAAATCTTTGATCCCATATGTATTTGGTAAGTTACTCTCGCAGTTTTTGTAAGGATTAAGTAGTATGCAGACTAGAAAAACTGTATTTAAATAGGAATTAAGTAACAAGAGAAAACAGTCTGAAGCAGTCGTTATTTACAATACCTGAAAAGCTGTAGGTACTTACTATATTACCAGAGTGCAATAGCGTCCCATTTTGACCTATAAATAATTGTTTCAGTCTACTTTTTCTGTCTGTTATATTTATGTCTGTCTTATCCAAAATAACGCCTTGTAGTTGAGGTTTCTTTGCGCCATTGTAAAGAAGCTCCAACGTTTTTTCTATCGATAAAAAAGGTCCTTAGTGATTTTCATCAGCTGTTGATATATTTATGTACCTATAGTAAATAATAACACATACCATAAACCTTTTGCTTACGATCCTCGTTATTATTATATTGCTTCAGACTCACATGTATTTTGCTCTGAGGAATATAGTCTTCTATATAAGGATTCATTCTTTTAGGCATTTTAGTGAATGAATAGTTTTCTCTACTTAAAATAAAAAGTAAGTAACCAATGTAACCATAAAATAAAAAGGAAAATCAAATTTTATTTCGATATACTTTTTAATTTAAGCTAAGCCATTGCCACCAACTTGCCAGGCTGATGGATGACAGCATTGAATTGACCACAGAACATATATACCCTAAAGAATGGAATGGAATTGACAGATGACAAGGACAACTATGTATGATCAACAGGTGCTCAAGTCCACTATTTGGAACAATTGTCATACCGGCACAATACCGGCACGATACCGTTGCAATTGGAGTCAAATATCCGTAGTCTGCTATATGCCGTCATAACGGTCTTTCAATGGTAATAGAATTGTCGATCTCTTTTATCTATGCATTGAATTTTCGGTCTCTTTTATCTATGGATTGTGTTAGAAAGGTATGTATGTGTTGCCGTTTTTAAAAAATGCGTTAGTTGAAGTGATTTTCGAAAAACTACTAATAAATTTAAACATTTAATCATGCTAGACTTCGTTTAAATATATTTGTACATACTATTTATTAGTATAAAAAGCAATGTGAAGTTTAGGAGATTAGTAAATTGCAATAAATTACAAAGAACAATTTCTAATATTTCTATCTATCTATTTTTTATTTATGGCAATCTGTCGACACAGGACAATTTAAAAATATTACTGTCAAATTCAAAATAGCAGACTACCGAAACATTTCAGTCATTGAATTGCAATTGTGAAGCAGTTGTGTACGAGACTAGCAATTTATGTCACTTTGACAATTGTAAGACAATGATGAAGTCGTTATGACGACACATTAATAGTAGACTACCAAAAACTTTACTATTGCACCATAATGGTACAATAATGGTACAGTTGTGACACCGTTGAAATACCCGACTCAGGGCCCAGTCAACTATCAGTCTTTTTTTTTGTTTTTTTTGGTCTAACTCGATAATTTGAGTATTGCCATGCTTGGTTTTTTTTTTAAATCGTGTCGTTTTAAATTGTGTATTTTTTTTTCTTTTTAATTATTGTTATTAAGGTAATAAAAAATTTTTGAACGCAAAAAAAAGGAATACTTGTGAATAGGATACCAAAAACTACTAATTTACATATACAGGGTGTCCCAGAACGTAACGTAGCTGGGAAGGGGGGTGATAGGGGGGGTCACAAGGGTCACCAGAAAAATAAAATAAAAATTCCCCTCTGGCTATTTAAAAAATAAATGGCATTTTTTTAAAAACTAAAAATTTTACACCTTGTGGGGCTATTTTGCTAACTGTACCTACAAATATAGCTGTTTAAAAAAAAAAAAGATGTTATGTAATCCTCAATAACCCTTCATCAAATTGAATTAAAAAAATAATACATATCCAACCAAGATTTTAAAGAAAATTAAGTTCTTTTCCAGTCAAGGACTTAGTAATTACAATTTCACTCAACTTTCTCCAAGTGTACTGAAAAAAAAATGTACTATGCAGCTCCGGCGTGTAACTTAAAAAGATAGGTAATTTTATTGCAATTCCAAAATGGTATAACACTTATTTGAAAAAATCATACTTAGACATTTAAAAATAATTTTCGGGAACAATACCCCTGCAAAACAAAACATATCAATAAAACAATAGTCTCAAATTCCTAAGAAAATACATTTTTAAATGTCTCTTCTGTTCCTCTAATGTTACTGCCCGTTAATACTCAAGATTGGAGTACTGTACATACCTCAAACACTCAAGTACAGTCTAGGCCAGATAAAGCTTTACCATATTTCATGACAAGGAATTTAAATGAAACTCGGAAATAAAACATAATTCTAATTATTTATTCAAATAAAGTGCTCCAAATGTGCACCACCAACATAAATAGTCTCAAATTCCTAAGCAAATATTCCTGTTCCTTGTACAGGCAGGTAGGCAGGTACCCCTCTCGTACCGTTAGCCATGCGCGAGAGCAATGAAACAAAACAAGTTCAGGGAGTGAAAGAGACAGGTAGATACGTTAAAGGAAGAGAAAAAGTAGGGGTGCTGTCTCTGGTTAGCCAAATAGTCGGGCAGTACATTAAGCTCTCTCGTTTACTGCACATCTTTGTATTCGTTTGTGTTCATTTAGTACTAACAACTTTGCTTCGCTTTCTGGACTTGATTATTTCTTTGTGATTTTGGACATTGTTTGTGATTTCTTCCAACGACTTGGCTTTCTCAAGGACTAAAGTGTGTGATACAGTGCCACCATGCCACCCACGTACACTCACATGAATATGCGAACATGCATCTCATTTACGGCGAATGTAGATGTAATGCCGGTGCTGCAGCAAGACTGTACCGAGAAAGATATCCGAACGCCCCACGTCACCCGGATAGCCGTGTTTTTGTCAATGTCCACCGACTATTGTCTGAGGGTCGACTTCCACATCAAATGGTTAATGAACGCAGATCTCGGTTCGATGTCCAAGATGTAGTGCTTCAAACCGTCGCAGACAACCCGAGTACTTCAGTTCGGACAATTGAAGCAAATACAGGTGTATCAAAAAGTACTGCTCATCGCATATTACAATCAGAAAAGTTCCACCCGTACCACGTGCAACGCGTACAGAGTCTGATACCACGCGATTTTCCTGCGAGACTTGCATTTTGTAGTAGGATGCTGCGCATGCATAGGGAGGACCCTCAATTTTTTAATAAAATATTGTGGTCCGACGAGTCTACTTTTAAAAAGGACGGCTACATGAACCTACATAATTTACACGAGTGGCACGTAGAAAATCCCCACCTTATTAGAGAAGATCGATCCCAATATCGTTTTAAAGTGAACATGTGGACCGGAATACTGAACGGTAAAATAATCGGACCCTTTGAGTTACCTGAGGCACTGACTGGCGAGGCGTACTTGCACTTTTTACAAAACGAATTACCCAATTTATTGGAAGATGTGCCGCTGGAAACATTAAGGAATATGTGGTTCCAGCATGATGGGTGCCCAGCACATTATGCACGCCCAGTAAGAGATTTCCTAAACAACGAATATCCTTGTAGGTGGATGGGAAGGGCCGGTGTTATAGCGTGGCCAGCTCGTTCACCGGATTTAAACCCGTTGGACTTCTTTTACTGGGGTGCTATAAAAGAAAAAGTTTATGGGAAACCCATCAGGGACTTGGGTGACTTGAAGGCGAGGATCACAGAGGCCGCGGAATCAATCAATAATAGAAGATTTGCTCGGCACATTTCCCGCTCATTTTTAAAACGATGTAGGGCGTGCATTTATGTTGGTGGTGCACATTTCGAGCACTTAATTTGAATAAATAATTACAATTTTGTTTTATTTTCGAGTTTCATTTAAATTCCCTGTCATAAAATATGGTAAAGCTTTATCTGGCCTAGACTGTACTTGAGTGTTTGAGGTATGTACAGTACTCCAATCTTGAGAATTAACGGGCAGTAACATTAGAGGAACAGAAGAGACATTTAAAAATGTATTTTCTTAGGAATTTGAGACTATTGTTTTATTGATATGTTTTGTTTTGCAGGGGTATTGTTCCCGAAAATTATTTTTAAATGTCTAAGTATGATTTTTTCAAATAAGTGTTATACCATTTTGGAATTGCAATAAAATTACCTATCTTTTTAAGTTACACGCCGGAGCTGCATAGTACATTTTTTTTTCAGTACACTTGGAGAAAGTTGAGTGAAATTGTAATTACTAAGTCCTTGACTGGAAAAGAACTTAATTTTCTTTAAAATCTTGGTTGGATATGTATTATTTTTTTAATTCAATTTGATGAAGGGTTATTGAGGATTACATAACATCTTTTTTTTTTTAAACAGCTATATTTGTAGGTACAGTTAGCAAAATAGCCCCACAAGGTGTAAAATTTTTAGTTTTTAAAAAAATGCCATTTATTTTTTAAATAGCCAGAGGGGAATTTTTATTTTATTTTTCTGGTGACCCTTGTGACCCCCCCTATCACCCCCCTTCCCAGCTACGTTACGTTCTGGGACACCCTGTATACATCAAAGTTTAATATTGTTTAAACATATAAAAGAAGCAAGAGATTTATAAATATCGATATTATTAGATGCAAGTAGGATAGGAACAGGGCCCCGAGTCGGGTATTTCAATGGTGTCACAATTGTACCTCAATGGTACCATTATGGTGCAATTGTAAAGTTTTTGGTAGTCTACTATTAATGTCTTGTCATAGTGGTGCCATTACGACTTCATCATTGACATCACGAAGTATAGATCAGGGTCTATTATGTTGTATGACGAGATTTTGCTCTTGCACACATGCTCAAATATGTATGTGTGCGTTGCTATTGTAGCAGTATTGCATAGGAAAAAATTTAAAAATTTTTGGTCTGGTCACACTGTCGCTTCAATGAGGCCGCCATTATCATAATATTTATTATGTTATGATTGTGGTTTTTAATATTTTATCCAAAGAATCAAAATATTATTAAAATATACTCTCTAGTAGTTATTATAGTAATTTTGACTGAATATTCTACGTTCTTGGAGTGAATTCTATGTGTTGTGCGTAGAGAACATTATTTACGAAAGGACGTTTATTGTTAGGTTACTTTTTCTTATTTTTGTTTAAGTTTGGTTATTTAATTATGTCCGTGAATAACCATAGAAAGTGTGCTAAGTGCGGCAGAACACGTGCCGAAGACATGACGGTGACCTATCACAGGTTTCCAAATCCAGGAATAACCAATGTTACTAGGTAAGTACAAAATACAACCCGGTATATTTAAGACCTCATGCGTTTATTAAACAAAATACTATTTTAATCTATATTTACATCATCATATACTATCACCTACTGTACTCATCATCCTTCTACCTTTTCTTCCAAAACTATGTTGGAGTGGGCTTCCAGTATTACCTGATTCAACTGAATACCAGTATTTTATATGGACATTTTACAGGGCTCGTGTTTGGGCTAAATACTGTTGGCCAAATGAAGATTGGACTTCCATTGAATCATTACATTCACTCTATAGTTGGAATAAGGTGTTGTGTGGAAGACATTTCAACTCAATTCAATTTATGGATGATAAAAGGCAAAAATTGAGTAAGTTTGCCGTTCCTGAGTCAACTATAGTGGAAGAAATACTAAATGAAAGAGAAAATATTTTCAACCAGGTATTGTATTCATATAGATTGTTCTAGTAATAGTCTCCCGAACAAATTCCTACAAAAGCAACCAATCTCAGTTGGGTTCAGCCAACTATGCATGACATATTACAGTGTATGAGGGTGTGTGCAAACATAGGTGTGAGATTACACCTATGTTTGCGCACACCCTCGTACACTATTCGCTCACTCTCATAATCCGATGGGATGACAATCGAACACTGCTGGAAAGAGATCAGATGAAGGATTGTTCTAAATAGTAGTGGTGAAGCATATAGGGAAGTCGGTAGAACCAGCCTAGAAGTGACCAACATGTTTTACTTTATAAATCTAGTCAATATTGTTACTATTATTGTTATAGATACAATAATAGTTATGCGTCCAAAGTTAGCACAATGGATCAAGATTCTAAAACTTTACACTACTATGATAGCACTTGCAAAAGTTTAAAATTAATAATTAATTTCAGAATGTCAATCAGTCCGATGTAATTGCTGCACAGCCAAAGTTAACAATACCTATGTCGCAAATAGAAAATGTTGTGATGGAACCTAGTACCAGTACAGGGTCATCAAAACAACACACTTTTGCAGATTTCATAAGAACAACTGAATCCATTAGCCCTACGCAGGTAATTAATTTTAGATTTTTATTTTAATCTTTATTATAAGTTTGATAATAGCGGACTTGCAGAGAAAGTACAGATGTTCAATGCAACGAAAACCCTATAAAAGGTACACAAATAACTTTAGTGTTGTGTTGTTAGATATACAGTTCTACATAATAGTAGGCATTGTAGTAGGCTTGCACAACTAGCATTTATAATAATAATTTATTTCACACATTTCACACAAATGTACAAGTAAAAACATAAATAAACTTGAGTCATTAAAGCATTAAAGGTAGATAGGCATCCTTACTAGGTTAAAAACCTATGCTATGGGATACCTATTTCTCCTTGTTGCAGATAATATGCTAGAGACATCATAAGATAAGCGGAATGTGTATGTGTGTGTGTCCGCTACATACTAATGGTAGGAGGATGTGTCTGCGCGCGTGTATGAGGACGTACTTTCAAATTCCGAATTAAAGTTGTTTATGTCACATCACATCTGAATAAATAATCCTTACTTGTTATAATTATTAGCCTATACAGTATCTCTAAATGAAATTTACTTTTTAGGCACTGTTAAATGGAGTCATATAGAAGCATTTTATAACTTGGACAAGAACAATCCGTATTTTGTATATGCTCCTCAGCTAACAGATCATCATTTGCATCCAAATTGCCAGCAACGAATGTGGGTGAAGCTAGCAGCACAAGTTTTTAGCCACTCAGTTACAAGTGGCATGTTGATGAAAATTGCTCAAAGTGAGTATATTAAAATAATGTCAACTTTTGTTGCCTGGTATCAATATTAATAGATAAATAAAAGCTTTATTGCTTCCCATAATTACAAAGATACACAAGAATAATTATAAAATACAGATTTGATCTACTGATGTAAAATATAAGAGGATGATAAAAATCATCATTTCTTATCTTATTTACTTCTTTTACACACAAAATCTATATTAATTAAGCCCATTCCCTATTATGAGCCCAAATGATTGCTGCAAGACGTTTTTTTATTCCGCATAGATTGTAAACAAGCATAAGGGTAAATATTTCAAAGTTAGTAAGTATTAGTTACATCCTGAGACTGACTCTTATCATCTGGGCGAAAAAAAAATTAACATTGTTTTTGTGATTTCAGATGAACTTCCAGCTGAAGCCCATGCAACAGCCACTTTTGTGCAAAAATTTGACGAGCTTTTTGATGCTGTCAACGCAGACAGCCTGGACTTGAGGAGAGGAAAAAAATACTCTACAAATTTAAGAAAGTGGACTCCCCATTTAGGTTTATTTAAAGAAATGAAATTTTTTATAGCTAATATGAAATACATAGGGAGTAAATCGAATCCTCCGTCCCAAGAAGGGTGGATTCATTCATTAAATGCAATAGAAAGATTGTGGAATAATTTGCGGGCTATAGGCATTAAGAGTCTTTCCACACGTCGCTTAAATCAAGATCCCTTGGAAAACTGTTGTGGCTGCATCAGATATAGCTGTGGATCCAATAATAATCCAACAATTAATCAATTTATAGCGGGAATCAAAACTGCTATAATATCCAATTTAAAACATGCTGGACAAAAAAGGAACTGTGAAAATGACTCAGCATTAATTGCAAATAATTTATTAACTTTTTTAACGGGAACCATCCCTTCGTCGTGTGAACCAAACTCGTCTTCCTTCAAATTTGACGAAAATAAAGAGATGGCAAATTTACTATCTGATGCAGTTGAAGCAGTTGAACAAGGGACATCCGAAAGTCAGGCTTGTGGATATGTGTGTGGTTTCATATTTAAAAGAATAAAATACAATGACTGCCTAGATTGCCGAAAGGCATTTTTGTCCCAAAATATAGAAACCATACACATGTTTACAAGTTTCAAGGAATATGACTCAAGTCATGAGTCATTAAATTATGTTAACAAAGATATGGTGACGTGTGTAGAAACGATGTCAACTATAATTAATGATTTCATGAAAACAAATGCCTTTAGGCAACAACTTAAAATTAATGTTGTTAAAAATCTAGAATGTGTGAATTTTGTTTTTTTAAATAAATGTATAAATCATTTAGAATTAAATGAAAATCATTTAAAAATAAGCTCATTTTTTATTGTAATTAAAAGATATTGTGTTTTAATTAATAGAGCTATGGAAGACGAAGAGAAAAAGAAAAGTTTTGAACGCAAAATGAAAATATTAAAGAATAAATAAAATAATAATATGATTGTTTTAATTTCTTCCTGTAGGCAAGAATATGAAGCACGATCCTTAATAATATATTAAGGAACAATATATATTTAAAATGGTTCACGATCATAATATATAGTACAGCCAAGAGCAAATATTACAACGTTTGAAAGTTCCCGCGCGTGTTGATTTATTGCTATTCCGCAATGGCGCTAGCGTCTCGTACGTGTATTGGCTGTGGTTGCATTTTTTTACTATAGAGATGTACTTCTTCTCTCGTTAGAGAGTAGTATATTCTTTGGTATAGATAGAAGGAGTCCGAACGTAATGTTGAACGAATGGTCTCAATTTAAGGGACAGATTTTTTGCCGGTAGAGCGCGCCATTTTTCAAGGAGTACTCGTTTGAATTCTATTATATTTATAAATAATATTATTATTTATTTATAAATAATATTATGTATTTAATTAAATGTATTTAAATAAATTAAATTCAACATTCACGAGCCAGCGCGTGTTTACATGTAATAATAATAATAGCATCGGTACGCCCTGAACACTTGCGCAGCCAGTGGCAGAAAATAGAACTATGATCTGGGTTTATTATTGTGTACACGAAATATTATGGAAAAGCCTATACCGTTCGGACTCCTTCTATCTATACTTCGTGATAGTTACAGTCAAAAAGTACTACCAGATGGAAATTTTTGACGTCAAAAAAGAACATTGTCACCAAAAAAAGTTTTTATTAATCTTGTTTGAAATCTTTAAATCTATCATAATCAGAAATCAATTTGTAACTGATAAGAAAAAATATTTTTGAAATACACACAAAATAAATATCACGCAGTACCTATGTATAAGAATTGATAAGAGAATTTGAGCTCTACGATGCATTGTACTAAGGCTGGCTACACTGCCAACAGGGCACCTTCGATCGATGGGCTGCTGTCAACAAATTATCAAAAAATATTTGTAAAATAGAATTTTTACGCAGTCCGTAGCAGTATTCTTAAAGTAAAAGATAGGGGAGTTGTTATTAAGTGGAATCAGTATAGTGCATGCAGTGATAACATCTGAAGCGATAGTGAAAGTGTTGAATGTGTCGTTTCATTCCGTTCTATGATTGTGACGGAGCTGTCGCTCACAGCTAAAACATATGCGAGCTGAGGCCTCGCGAATGTTATGCAAGCGGTGATAGCGTGAGGAATGTCGTGGAGTAAGCGACCGCAGGGCGGCACCGTGCCGCCGTCGGGGCCAGATCGGCAACCCTTCGCTGCACCCCAGACACAGGTAAGTTGCACAGGTTATATCTACTCACAGACGTAAACAATGACGTGGAACAAGCACACAATACCTACCATCTGATGGATATGACAGCATGACCAGTAGCTGCTGCATTGATATTTTAAGATTGTGTTTATACAAATGTCAAACAAAAGTATTTGGTGTTTTGTAATAATTCATAACGATTTGCTATTGCTTAATTTGTTGCATAAATTAATTGTGTATGAAAATGAAAGTGGTTTAGCAATAGTGCAGCATATGTCAGCTATTTGTACTAAATAACAGTGCATTATAGACAAGCAAGTCACAGATCTTGAGATTTAAGTACAATATGTTTTTTACATTTATATTTATTTAATTACAGCCATTCGGAAATCAAGAAAATATGTATTATCAAGGCATGCCAGGCTCTATGCAACCACAACAGCAAAACTGGCAGATGGCACAAAATTCCCATCAGCCCGAGTATAATCAACAGTATGGTCAGGTGTTTCGACAACCCGACTATCCTACCAATGCTAATCAATTTTATCCACAACAAGGTTATAACATGAATTATGGGGGCCAAGGATTTAATAATTCACAACAAACTAATTACCCACAGCCAAATTACTATCTAAATCAGGATCAACAACAAAATATGACACAAGCTAAACCAAATGTAGATAGTTGGGAGGATAATTGGGGTTGGGGATGGGGAGAAGATTCCTCCAAACAAGCACAGAAAACTACTCATCCTCAAAATGCTGTCCAGCAGCCTTCACAGTCTGTCCAACACCAGCAACAAGTATACAACAATGCTAACATCATAGAACAAAGTTTTGCCCAAACAGATAGCAACTGTTGGAATTGGGCAATGGATGATAAGAAGGATTCAAAAGACACTATTGCTGTGCCACCAAAAAATGAAGCAACTGCTGCACCAGTATCAAATACTGTTGTAGACAACACCACATTGCCTGGATATAATGCACCAAGAACAGCTAGCAACATGTCAGCTCAACAAGTTGAGGAAGTGAGAACATTAAATGATAAAGAGGTTGTTAAGGAGCGCCTTCCTAATTTAGCTTTAGGCAAAAGATTTCATTTAGACAATTTAACACCACAGTGGTCTATAGAATCACAAATGTCTCAGGAATCTAGTGATGGACTGCACACTCAGTCTGAAGGGACTTATAGAAGTGAAAATCAGTCAAGAAATTCTAACAAAAGTAGTCCTGGATTAAATACTGATAGTTCAAATTTTAACTACTCACAAGTAGATGACAGCATAACCAAAAATAGTGAATGGTCACAACCTATCAATGAGCCAACTGTAGCTGATAGTACACAAAATCATGATAGGAGAGAGAGTCATGATGAATTATCAAATTCTATGCAACAAATGAATTTAACAAATTATGAAAATCTTTCAACAGAAAACTTGCACCTCACTCAAGATAGTATAGCTCAAGAATTAATGCAGGTTCCTCAGCCTCCACAATCTATATCACCAGCAAGTTTCCCTGCTCCAGTTCCTACGAACCTCCCACCTCCACCAACAGTGTCTATGCCTCCTGCTCCTCCAGTTTCAACGATCCACTTGTCAGCATCTAATCCTTCTACAGTTCCATTGTCAGCACCACCATCCTCATCTAGTATTCCTCCGCCAACATCAAGCTCTAATCCATTTAAACATGCTGGACCATTCTCACATAAATCTTTGGCTAAGGGATCCTCAAGCTCAGGGTCTATTCAAGCATTTCCACCACAATCTAGTACAAATCTGACTTCACCAGCTGTTGTCAACAAAGTGTCTCAACACAATAGAGTTCCTGTGGGTTTTGAGGCAAACTTAGAAACTACCCCTGACAACTCTGAGAGACCTGATCAACCCCAAGTATCAGCATACAGATCACCTGTGTCACACCAGGTGCCAGATAATATGGAAGTGGCACCCAGAAATGATAGGAATGAATATCTTCAAACTGCTCATTTGTCAAGTGGTGACTTTGGAGAGAACACAGACTTTAGTAGAGGCATACCACCTCCAGGCTTGAGGCGTATGGTTGTTGGTCAGCATGAATCTGAATATAACCAGAATTTGACTATATCTGGAGATGAACCACCGCCAGGTTTGGCCAGAATGGTGCCTGGACAGCAAACGGAAACTGACAATGCTTATAATCAGCCTGGTGACAATTATTTAGATCGACATGTTGATGGACAGACAACTGATAATAGTGCTCGACCATACAGACAGGCTGATGGTCAACAAACACTTGACAACTACAATCAGCCGCCTTCCGGTCGCGTTATTGAGAGAAGACCTATAGGGTTAGACAGGATGGTGCCAGGAGAACCCAGTAATGATGAGTATGCCCAGTATCAAGGTTCGAATTACGCTGGTACTAACGAGCAACGTGTTGTGACAGGCTTGGACCATGATTTTACAATCGCAGGGGATGCTGGTCCAACAGACGTCAGAGAACAAAATGTTGACGGATCTGACTACACTGAGCAAAACCTTCGAAATCCTCCTAGAAATTTTATAGGAACGATAGAGAACACCAATGCCGTAACACCCGATTTTAGTGCACCGCCTGATGAGCAGCAAAGAGAAGTCACTGTGGGTGGTGAAACTATGGAAGACTTTAGTATTATATCAACATCAGATATTACATATTCTCGTGACCAAGTACTTGACGGTGCTGATTTGGTTGTTACCGACGGGACCGACAGAAAAACAGATTTCTCAGAATCCATTGACCACCAAGCCACAAGTTCGAGGCGACAATCATTGAACAGAGTGAACACATCAGGTGACGATTCCGAAAGAGATAGAACTTTTAAATCATCGCCACGTAGAGATAAACATAAATCATCAAGAGATCGAGACCGTGAACGTGATCGGGATAGAGAAAAGAATCGTGAGAGAGACCGAGATCGTGACAAAGACGGGAGATATTATCGAGGCGACACTAAATATGATACTGACAGAAGATCTACAAGAGACGACCGGCGTTCTGACAAGGATAAGAGAGATAGAGACGGTCGCGACCGACGTGATCGGGATGACAGCCCCGACACGCGCCGCTACCGTCGTAGCACACGCAGCCACCGCTACGAAACGGAAGACACCGACTATTATAGCGACAGGGAGAGAGATCGAAGGTATATACAATCATTTGCCGGAATGTTCTTTGTTAAATAGCAATGCAGGTTAGTCGTTAATTTTTGTGTTTATATTTAGGCGCCACCGTGAAAGCTCGTACACATCATCGAAACCGCCGCGTTCTGAAGACAAGGACCGGCGTTATGACGAGCGAGATCGTAATAAACGTTACAATACGATAGAGCGAGAGAGACGATACGACGACGAGAGAGAGTCGAGGCGGCGCAGCGACCGCTACCGTGAGCGCGACCCCTACCAGTACAGGGATATAGACCCCACCAGGAAACATGGCAACATTAGGCGACAACGGGAGAAAGAAGACCAACGTAGAGGTGAGTACACCATATTGGAGAATTGTCTTCAGTAGGCTAAAAATTTCCGTGTGGTGACGGATTTCCGTGTTGTGACGGATTAAGAATACAAGTGTCACCACCCCTTCTTCTCCCAAGGGTGCTGTAAAAGTCAGCTAAGGGATATTGCACACAGATAACATCCTCTGTGAGAGATGGAAATCTCGAAACTAAACCCTGTGCCAACACGCCTGGTCAGCACGGCACACTAGACCATAATCCCTCCCAAAGTGGAGGAGGCCCGTGTCCAACAGTGGGACCTATATGGGCTGGAGAGAGAGAGAGAGAGGCCTAAAATGTTACTACACACAAATATATTATATTCTTAAAATCAAGTATGTACCAACTTTAGCATTTTGCATGTAACCAATAATAACATTAGTACTATCTGATATATCCAATTAACAGTTAAATAAATCATATGTTATCTTCTGTTTAATTATTGTTTATATATTTGTTGTGCATATAGTTATTATGTTTATCGTTTATTTATGTTGGACTAACTGACTGACAGAATATTATATTTATTTTACAGTTGTGACATTCTCGCCCGAAGCAAAAACTAATGATAGTTGTATGAAAGGTACAAACAACTATATTTGTGTGATGCGTTGTGTCAGCATGGTGCACGCGCGATATTAACTTGCATTATTGTTTCAATATATTATTATGTACAGTTAACACTTTCTAGACTACCAAACATATATTAATAGGAAAATAACAGTATTATCTAGATTTTTCATATTGACATCAGATGATAATGATGGTTTAACGAAGCTTGTATTATAATTAAAGTTTTCTTTGACACACATCCAATGGCGATGAGCCTTAACGTCAAGAAGTGGCGCAGTACCACGCGTTGTGGCGTGCTATGGGGAAGGCCTATGTCCAAGAGTGGATGGAGAAAGGCTGATAGATGAACGTAGATAGAAGTGGTCGTAAGCAATTAAAAAGTAAAGGAAAGGGCTGTGTTGCAAGTACGTGTGACATGTTACGAGGTGTTGTATTCTTTTTTCTCACGTACATTTCACACAACGTCCTCTGGTCCTAAGCTAAGCTTATTATGCTTGTGTTATGGGTACCAGAATGCGGATAGAATACATAAACTACTTTTCTTTTGTAAATACATACATAGAAACACCCAGACCCAGATTTTGTTGCAAGATTATGTGAATTTCAATGTAATGGGGCAATTTCTCTAGATGACGCTTGTTAAAGCATTTAACTTAAGTGTGCCTGCCTGTAACACAACCTATAATAATCACTTCATTTATAGTACTTATACACAATGTCATCAATCTAGCCATTCTGCAGTTACACATGCTAATATCTATCATGGTTTTAAGATTTATGTGTGCAGATGTTTTTTAAAAAGCTTTTTTTTATAATTTTCTTTTTTCTTGACCATTAAATATTATTTCAACTTTATTTACTAAGAAATAAATATCAATAACTGAACTTCGCTTTTAAGTACTAAATTTGTACCACATAAGGTACAAATTTAAATATTGTGTGTGTTATATTAAAAGTACCTACATGTTATGCAGTGGCGTTAGTTTGTATCATCAAAAGTTGAATGGTTTATCTTCATGATATGTAGTATATTATTATCAGTACCACTATCCATTGAGCTGTTATCAACCTATCAATCTTGTATATGTTACAGATTGTGAAATATATGCACCTACATGTTGTACTTGTGTTTAGCTGCCGAATTACCACCAGTAACATGAACTGTTAATAAAATGAGAATTTATTGCTAACACGCGTTAATATTTATCCCATGACTCGTTAAATTTACTCTCCTTCCCTGGCTTAGCCTCCTCTCAGGACTTCCATCTAATAGTAAGTAGGTAAGCGGATTAAATTGTATCTCTGGCGTTCCATAATAAATATCGGTACTGTTTAAACTCAAACTTGTAGAGTGCAAGTTTTTGTTTTAAAAGTCACCAAGAGACAGCCTAAGTGCAATGAAGATAGTGTTAGTTTATTGCACCGTCTGTCGCGTGTCTCCGCAGAGGACACAGTATGTATGTGTGTGTTTATGTGTAAAAATAATAATGTGTCCGTGTGTGTGTGTTTGTAAGGCGAGTACTCGCCGTCTCGGCCGGGGTCGCGCGACGCGACCGACGACGACGGCGCCGAGCCTCGCCGCCGGGACCGACGCTCCAGGCGCACCGCTGAACCATTCTATGATGGTGAGTACTTCCACTGGTAATATGTACCTTGTGCCTTCACCAACAAACGTGTCGCTTTGTTTAGTACAATTCAAGAATACATGTTGCCTTTATCATTTTATATTTTTAATTCAAACTTAGGGGAGTTATTCTTACTCATTTTAAAATCAATTATTAATTCAGGCAATTTACCGCATTGTGGAGAAGCTATTGCCTAATAAATAATCCGATGTTTACAGAAGTACCAACTTATACACTAACTCGCTATATATATTACCAAGGTGGAGGCAGACAGTAACCAAAACACAATTGTTAGTTGTAGTACATATAACAACCACGTATTTAAATAGAAACTACGATTATCTATGCAAATAACGTCGGCGCTGTGACGTCATGAGAGCGGAACGTAACACATCAACTACTAACAATCATTGAAATTAAACTTGATAATAATTACAATATCAATACATGTGGTGGCTAATAGGTATTACCGATATTATTATATCATATTAGGACACAGAAAAACATTTTGATTAAATAATCTTTAAATTAACAATCATTCTTTAATTAAATAGAATTTTCTTACGAGTTGTTTGAGAAAACGATTAATTTGTTGAATTTCACCGTAATTGGAGTGTGAAAGACAAACTTAAATATTATTTGAAGGCCAAGTGTCTGTTTAGATATTTTAAAAGTCTATGTTTAGATCAATTTTATTAATGTAATGTTTTGCTAATGATATTGTAGTTTTAGCGAAAACAATATTCACAGATAGAAAATTATTATTCTAAAATGATAAAAATTCAATTCATCAGTCAAACTACGCTAGGCCATGTTTAGCTGTAAATTATATGGCAATTCTTGGATACAAAATTTCTCACTTCTTAATGACTGTTGTATATGAACCATGAATATTGTCAATGATGGTTTGTGACCCTTGTGTATCTCGTGTATCCGCCTCATAATCAATGGTTATAGAAAAACTTTAGGAAGATTTCCTTTAAAAATGAGGCATTTTTATGGTTTTACCATCCACAATAATTTGACAACCTTAACATTTGGTCACAAACGCCTGTAGTTGTGTTCCAGCACATCTTTATGGTGAAGCTTCAGGTTATTGTATTCAGGGTATTGTCGACATGTTAACCTTTTCAATAATATGTGTGTTTAATTAATATAATGTATATTTGTCAGAATACGCGGGCGGTGGTGGCGGTGCGTACGCGGAGGCGTACCTGGCTCAGCGTCAGCAGTACCAGTACTACGAGCACCTGCGCCTGTCCAACCCGGCCGCGTACATGGCTATATACAAGCAGATCATGGCCGGACACGCGCCACACGTACCACAAGCTTATATCGACGGTCAGTACAACACCACACTTTATTCTAATCTCCAGAAGACGGATTGTGCGCAGCGTGTATTCGATATGCACGCACCATCCACGTAATCATAGCATTATAGTATGAGACGCACTGCTAATGCTCTTAATGTGACATAAATTACAAAGTCACGTGTACGCACGTTAACGTGCACGTATACGTACGCGGATCCGCTCTACTCTTTTAATACACTTTCTGACTTGATCCCAAACTAATTACTTTTCTTAATTCATGCTCACAATAAAAAATTATTTTCTATTTAAATTTTTAATACCTTTTTATAGCTCCACATTAAAATCTAATATATTTATCATACAATTTTGTCATTGTCTTAATAGGAATAACATTCCACTCACTTAAATTATGAGTATTTATAATGTTTGTATTAATTTCTTGTGTAGATTTCGGTAGTATAAAGTACGACAGCCGTCAGGAGCGTGGCAGCGTCCATTCCGGCCGCTCCAGCACCACCGACCTCAAGGGGAATGAAACGTAAGTGAAGTAAAAATAAAACTTACTTTATGATAACATTGTATAGACGCAAACACGAGCTTAGCCATAATTAGTTTCAATTAATGAAAGGCGCGAAATGTTGTTATTTTTGTGTTTTAGTATTGTAGTTGCTATATATAAATAATATTTATACACTTGAGGGTAGTTTTAGTTAATGAAGTGCTTACTAATAGAACAACTAAAGTAATAATGAGGGAATGGAAAGAATTCACGTCATTGTAGAACAATGGGTTTCCATTTAGACGTAATATTAGTCGCGGTTCATATTAACCCAGTAATTTACATCAAGTACTTAGGTGCTAACATTTTAACGCTTTAAAATTATCAAGTACGAGTATATTATTGTCGTGCAAGTACAATCAAAATTGAAATTAGAAGGATAGAATAAAATAATTGTGTGTATTATATTTTTGTTGTAACAAACACATCTGTGGTAATATTTAGGCACGACTTTAAGTTTAATAATGATTTAGATATTGTTGGTTGTCGCAAAATATATAAAATAATATAAAACGAGAAAAAACAGGCTAGTTAAGAAGATATGTATCTCTTTTTCGCTCGTTATAAGAAGTGTATTGTGTTGTCACTGTTATTGTGGAGAACAATTATGTTAGTATTTTGTAATGTTACATAATTATTCTCAGCGTTTATTTATCACAGCCATTAACGTAACATCTCTCAATCATTACTAATACAGCCATAAACATTGTCATATAAATAACAACTAAACATGGATCTCATAACGCACGCACACCTTGGAGTAAGGGAATATTCAACTAATAATTCCACCATGTCATTCATTGCTTATTGAAAGTCTTATAGATTTGACTGATATTTGATATTTGACTGAACCCATTGTATACGCATTATTTAAGTTCACTTTACTGCCAATCTTTTTCATATTGTCCTTTAAGCATTTATTCTAAATAAAAATTTGATAAATTCACCCATCTGCATTAAAATTTCTCTGTTTAGAAACATTAGTTTCCAGAAAATACATTTAATAAGTTTAACCAGTCTATTGTATTGGCCGAATGGCCCATGAATTGCAGCGCGCAATATAATGCCTACATGGACTTCTGCCTTTCGCATCCAGTCTTACTTTGTAACTGTCTTCAGGGCATTAGTCGGACGTCCTACTTTTGTCGAGTCGCGGTCGTCACTGTAGAACCCTTCCACTCCATAGGTTCTTTGGCAAACATGGCAAGCTTCAACACTTCAGTGAGCTCGTTCTTGTTGAAATCTGTCTTCGAACGACTAATAAAATATACTGTAATATATGTATGTAAATCGTGAATGAGACGAACTTTAATAAATTTCTCTTAAATCTCTCTGATCGGTTATTAAAATCAAAGTTATTTATATCGAATCAATGAAGTACAAAATCGTTGTTTTAAAATGCTCCATTATGATGGCTAATTTGATGATTCTTTTTATTTTTTGAAAGCAGACCTATTTATTTCGTTACCGTTATTATATAGTTAACCGGTTGTGTTATTATATATTGAGAGGTGTTACTTGTATCGTTGCGAATGTGCGGGTGTGTGCGCTAGGTACTACAGCGTGTACCGGCCGGAGCCCGCCGCCTCGCTGAGGGACGCGCCCTCGCTGCGGACCGACCTCTCAGACAGGTACCCGCCTACTACATCTTCACACTCATATATATCTACAAGCACACGTCCCAACACTTATAGTTACATCTACAAGCACACGTCCCAACACTTATAGTTACATCTACAAGCACACGTCCCAACACTTATAGTTACATCTACAAGCACACGTCCCAACACTTATAGTTACATCTACAAGCACACGTCCCAACACTTATAGTTACATCTACAAGCACACGTCCCAACACTTATAGTTACATCTACAAGCACACGTCCCAACACTTATAGTTACATCTACAAGCACACGTCCCAACACTTATAGTTACATCTACAAGCACACGTCCCAACACTTATAGTTACATCTACAAGCACACGTCCCAACACTTATAGTTACATCTACAAGCACACGTCCCAACACTTATAGTTACATCTACAAGCACACGTCCCAACACTTATAGTTACATCTACAAGCACACGTCCCAACACTTATAGTTACATCTACAAGCACACGTCCCAACACTTATAGTTACATCTACAAGCACACGTCCCAACACTTATAGTTACATCTACAAGCACACGTCCCAACACTTATAGTTACATCTACAAGCACACGTCCCAACACTTATAGTTACATCTACAAGCACACGTCCCAACACTTATAGTTACATCTACAAGCACACGTCCCAACACTCTTATAGTTACATCTACAAGCACACGTCCCAACACTTATAGTTACATCTACAAGCACACGTCCCAACACTCTTATAGTTACATCTACTAGCATACGTCCCAACACTCGTATACCTTGAACAAGCATACGTTACGTCCTTACAAGCTCATGCACACCTTTACAAGTAAGTACACGAGCTTTACGTTACCAAGAAGTGTACGATAACAGTTTTTTACAATTTAATAATGAAATTATAATACAGTAATTAGAATAACATATCTTATATAATTTTTTCGGTTGCAGTAGCTTTACATTATCAGTTCATATTGTTACATCATGTTCACACTGGTATTCAACTTATGTAACACATTTACCACTTGCTTGTAAATAAAGCTGCATGGGTTCGCTTCATAGTATAGTGTCACATTAAATTATAATATTTAGTAGTAGGTTCAAAAATACATTATACACAAAACATTCATAATTTGAAATTGCGAGATACAATGAAAATTGAGAGTATTTCCTAGTATTATTATAATAAAAGAGTTTTTAAAAAAGTATTTAAGACAAAATTTAAGAAAGTATTGACTAGTGAGTATTGCTATACTTCCGTACAATGGGCACGTGTACGTATACGTGTTTTATACGTTTGTGGTTTACGTTGGTCGCAAAAACTAAATTATGTCTCTAAATTATTTCTATTATAATAATTATCATACTTATTGTCTATTATTTTTATTAACCGATGTCTATGTTGAATGTTGTAAACAGTTTGTGTGTTACCAGAGACTTCAATACGGACATGTCGCTGCCGCCCCAACTGGACGACTCGACGGTGCGCTCTGAGAGAATGACTCCCTTCAGATACTCTACAGCACATGTCAAGGTATTATTTCATATACTTTACTTATCAGGCTAGACGTGAATAAGGAGCACATAAATACCACTTTTGTTATATAATTATAAATTTTATCTGAAGTCATAATGGGTGTTTACCAATTATTTAACTATGTAGGTAATATCTTGTTCATAATAGTTATTTGCTTTATCAGCGGCCATTATGTCTACTTTCTATAAAATTGTAGAAAAAGCTTCACAATATCTATATGACAAAAAGTAGATATATCATCATCATAACATCACGCCTTTTTCCCATGGGGGTAGGCAGAGATTATAAAGCGCCATATTCATATATATTCCATATCTTTTGAGTTATAAGAGGACGTTGCGGTCTGAAAGAGGATGTAGTGACTAAGGTGAAGTAGATATATTTGGTGTCGAATTATAATAGTTGTTTGAATATAGTATGTTTGTTATGATCCAGGGCAGTATATCATCACGTGACGTGGTGGTTGTTCGTCCGTCCTACCCGGTAGATGGCGTGCCCGCCACGGTGCACGTGCTCTCACTGGCGGCGGCCTTAGCACATCATCCGGACACCGCTGAGCTTACCGCCTTCCCGGGACCACTCGTCAAAGGTAACGTGATTTTGAGTTTCGTAGTTATCACTATGATTGCATGGTAAACCAAATAATATATTTTTTATTAATTCATTCAAATAGTACAGTTAAAAGTACGTATGCACGCAGTTATTGACCTGTCTGCATTCATTATTTTGACGGGCCTCGTGGTCGAGTGGTTTATGTAACGGACTGCCGTTTACGAGGTCGCGGGTTCGATTCTCGCTCGGACAATCATTTGTGTAATATTTATAATTGTTATAAAAATGTTTGTACTGCGTCTGGGTGTTTTCTATGTATTATAAGTATGTATTTACAAAAGAAAAGTAGTATGTGTATTATATCTGTATTCTGGTACCCATAACACAAGCAAGTAAGCTTAGCTTGGGACCAGAGGATGTTTTGTGAAATATTCATGAATATTTATATATTTATGTTTTATTTTGTAGTTTGATCGTTATTGTAAAGTATTGTATTGTTGATGTAGGCGTCACTCACAAGAAGAGTGTGATCGACTACTGCGTGCTACGTGCACGTAGTGCGGGCGGCGAGGGCGCGCGTGACGTCACCGGCTACGTGCTGCTGTGGGAACTACTCACACTCATGCTGCGGCAGAACGGGGTCAGTACATACATGTACATACATGCTCGTACACCATATTGTTTATATATGTCGGAGACGTCATACAAGTTACCTGTATTTACTGCCAGAGCAGTCAAATATAAATAATTACTTACAGTTTGACCGGTCATCAATCCAAAGACCTTGTAATACTTGACAAACTAACTACGTTAACCTTAACATTCTATTGACTACGATGAGCTCGATCCGTGGCTTACGACACGTGTAGCTGGTTTGGAAGGATCCTTTTAAGAATATTCAACCGGTCATCATTTCGAACTCATAACTAACTTCAGTGATGTAATAACTTACTCACCATTGACACAATTTGAGGACTTACTACATAATCTTGGAAGCAAAGTTAAAATTGTAAAAATCCTTATCCTATCTTAATCGAGTTTCCAACGACATATATGTATAATACGTTAATATTATGACAGGTGGTGGTTGGGTCAGATATAGCCGAGCTGCTGATGAAGAACACACGGGAATATGAGTATAAACCACATATGAACAAAACACATAATGGTATGTATGTGTTTTAACCTTTGTTGGAATAAAATAGACGAAATTGAAATTTTCTGTTTAAATTTACTTTCTATGCTTTGTTAACTATATAATGTTATTCTAAATATAATAATATGGCGGCATATCAAAGTTTATTAAAGTTTAGTTTGACGAAAAATATTAATGTATTAGTTAACAAACAAACAGATTATTTATATAATGTTCATGTATCTATATTCCAGAGAGTGGTCGTGGCTCGTCAGTATCATGTGAGGGTCGGGAGGCGAGCTCGTCTCCTGAACAGCCCTCCCTCTCAGTCTCTGACAATATCAGTAAGTAGATTGTATACTATAGTTTGTTATATGTAAAGATATTATCTCCACCCCGGGATGCTGTAAGAGCCAACTAAGGGGATATCATAAATAACAATCTGTGAGAGAGATACAAAAACTCTAAACTAAACCCTATTCAAATACGGTCAGTGCGACACAGTATACCAAAACACTTTTGAAGTTGAGGAAAGTCGCCAACAATGAGATGGTAATGGTTGGAGAAGAAAAAAATATGTTATTTGCTTAATACATCAACAAATAATCATTTTACAGCATGAGGCTATTGAAAGCAATGCATCCTGCATTGCTTATGCTTGCTATACCCTGGAGGCTTTTTTTTGTGAACGTATCCATAATTAACTACTATTTCTAAGTGGAAATAATATAATTGTATAATGCTTTCTTTCCAGATCCGGATTCGTTAAGTTCTCCGGGCCAGTCGGCGGCAGATGAGCGTCTAGTCCTGGATAGACTGAGAGAACTACTTACATACGGCAATAGGCAAGAGGCAATTGGTATGTAACATATTGCTTTTTATATATATTACTGCAACTTTGTAAGCGTGGAATTTAAAAACCATATTTCTATCTAATTTTACAAAAAAGCCATCCTCTTCAGCCATCATCAAATTGCATCAACATCAGTTGTACAATATAATATATAAGTAATTTTGTATATATAAGGTCATATATAAAAACCACAATGTTGTTTTATAATATGTAAAGATGTCAGAATCGTTTTATTGCAGTGTCTGCCTGTACGGACAGGTTTTTTGGTTTACTCTAATATCTACGTGTGATTAAATATTAAACTTGATGTACACATTGATTATATTACAAACTAGTTAATGTAAGCTACTTAATACTCGTGTAATTTTAGATCTCCTTTACATTTTGTCGCCGTTTAAACTTTCCCTGGACTTTCATAAATATTTCAAGACTAAAATCGGCCCAGACGCTCTCGAGTTTTAGCGAGACTAACGAACGGTAATTGTTTATATGGCATGGGCGTAATCCAGTCAGGTTTTAGGGGTTAGCGAGATTCGATATATGTGATATGTTATATAACAGAGTGGTGTATGTCTCGCGGCGTGTGGAGTCACGCGCTCATGTTGTCGTGTCACGCCGAGCGGCGCGTGCGCGCCAGCGTGTCCGCTCGGTTCGTGGCCTCCCTCGCCCGCACGGACACGCTGCACACCCTGTACACCAGCCTCGCGGCCGCCACGCCGCCTGCAGCCACCGTACGTATATATACCTACTTGTATTACTGTACACACATTTGAAACATCTATTAAATTAATAGTTTGAATTGAATGAAATGCGTAGGTATGTGCTCTAAAGTGTAATGCTGGTGACACATTGACGTTAATCAAGTGTACTGTATCCATCTTATATGTTTGTATTACAGTGTGTATCAGAGGAACGTTGGGGTGACTGGAGGCCGCACGCCGCCATGGTGCTGGCCAACCCCACACCGCGACCTGACCACGACAAGAGAACACTCACACAACTAGGTACATTAACATTCAGGTATTGAACAACAACGCGGACCTTGGGACCATCACGGCTTGACGTCATCAACATCTCGTGGGAGTAGACAAGCACTAGCGCGATCTGCTACAGCTTAATCCTTTCCTTGATTTCATTTACACTCACATATCCGATCAATACATGCATAAAAGTCATAAATGTTACATATTGATATTCCTTTTAATTTAATGAACATTGTTGATGACATCAGAGTATGGATTTACTGGGTTTGGTTAATTACTGCTTTCTGGGTCCTCTAACTATTTTCCCATTTACCTCCGCTGTATATTTGCCCTAATATTAATACTTCATACAGGTGACAGTCTATCGTCCCGCGGTCTGCTGTACTCCGCTCAGTTCTGTTACCTGTGCGCGGGGGTACAGTTCTCCCGTCACCCTGTGGCCCCGCTGAGCGGCACTAGCCCCGCCCCCACGGCCCCGCCCCGCCTGGCCCTGCTGCTGGCGGACCCTCGGTGCACCACGCTGAACCAGCTGGCCACCAACAGGGCACTGTTCGCTACTGAGGTGTACGAGTACGCGGTATCACTCAGCCAGGAAGACTTCGTCATCCCTGAGTTACAGGTATGTCGCTATAAATATTAAACAATTTTAAGTTTTATTTTTGAAACAATTAGGATTGTAATAATATGTCCAATGGAA
This sequence comes from Orgyia antiqua, assembly GCA_916999025.1. NCBI lineage: Eukaryota > Metazoa > Arthropoda > Insecta > Lepidoptera > Erebidae > Orgyia > Orgyia antiqua. The sequence goes on from OU779861.1 coordinate 630,296, forward strand.
TTCAACCACTTCCCAAAACTTTACAATAAATACATTCTTAGAGATCTAATTGTAAATATATTAAAAAAGAAATACTGACGTCTTTAAGTACGTTAAGAATCGGTTACAGTATACATAATGTATGTATTGTTGTAGACGTACAAGTTGTTGGTGTCCTGTCGGCTGGTGGACTGCGGACAGTACGAGCGAGCGCTCGCCTACACCGAGGTGGTGGCGCGCGCGCTCACGCGAGCACCCGCCGGCTACTCGCACGCACTAGTCACTCACCTGGCTGCACTCGCCGACAGGTGACTCATTGTACCCTCGTAATACATCACTTGCACAACAATACAACATTGACACTATGTTTGTTGCTCAGACTGAAGTACCACGACCCGGCGCTACACGACGACCCTCCCCTGGTGGAGGAGCCGGACAGCGCGGAGCCCTCCCCGCGGCACCACCAGCAGTGGCTCGACGATGTCAAGAATGTTGCGCAGATGCTTACCGTACGTGATAACATAACTGTACAATTCATACAGAGCAAATTCTTTTAAGTACATGTTCATAAAAACATTGTGACATTTATGTGTATACATACACATAAATGTCACAAATTTACCCAGAATTTAATTTCAGCAAATGATTTCAATTTTGTTTGCAGTAAATAAAATACTAACAGTATTTGGTCTATATACGGTATATAATAGGAATTTCTAACAGTTTATAGCCCGAAATCCACGTCCCTGGTAAGCGTGTACGTACACGCAAACGTATACGTGCACATAAACTTATACAGACGCGTGACGTTTTAATTAATAAAATAATATTATGCCTTTCGTTTGTATCATCCATTAATATCGTTTTTGTATTACTATTCTATTTGTTGGATAATAATCTACCAGCATAATTTTATGTACAGAAATGTTTTGAACTATTTTGGTAATATTAGTGTCAGTTTATAGTAATCAATAAACATCCTTATTCCGTTATTTTATTATCTTTACTTATTATAAAACAAAGTCCTTATTTTTGTATGTAAATCCCTATCTGAGCTTATATCTTCAAAACTTCGCAATGGATTTTAATGCGATCTTTTTTAAGAGATAGAATTTTTCAAGAGAAACGATTGATTTTATAATTCCACGCGTACAAAGTAGCGGGAAACACCTCGTATACATATTATAATATGCTATGCTGATTTTTTAACTGAAATATTGTAACAAAGATCCCTTCTATGAGTGTTGCGTGTTACATCCAATGCTTTAAGTAATATATATACTAACAATGTATATATGTATGTTTGTGTGTTGTGTGTGATAGACGGAGAACACATCCCAGTTGTCGACACAGCCTAGTCCAGTACACACCTACTATACACAACAACAACAACAACAACAACAACAACAACAGTACGGGTGGAGCGAACAACAACAGGTATATCTACTGTTTATTGATCGTTGCTATCACCACGCATGGACGAACCAACTAACATGCGCCAGTTGATGAAAAATACTATCCAAATGTAAATATTAAAATTTTAGTTTAATAGCGATAATATCGTATTAGAATATCCTGTAATAATATATGTATGAAGATTTGAAAAATAAATATCGAAATAAAGTCTGAAAATACGTATTCTTCCAAAAACAAGAGTGTAAAAATACTCAAAAACGTTTCACTTATCTTCTGGAAGCCAATGGTCGTCTATCGATGACCAATCTGCGATAACGGACACTTTGTTATCACCGTTTTTCAGTAAAATATTTTATCTCTATACTATTATTATAAAGCTGAAGAGTTTGTTTGTTTGTTTAAACGCACTAATCTCAGATAACACTGGTCCGATTTGAAAAATTCTATTAGTACCTAATGGATAATACATTGAAACATACTCGAAGAATGTTATCTTCAGAACTACGATCTCTCATTCTCTCATATTCTAGGAGATATTTCTTAAACTATTTATGTAATTGTTTAGGTGCAACCCTATCAACAAGTCCAACAAACACCAGTACCTTCCTACATGGAGCCAGCAGTCGAAGAGAAGCCAGAGTTAGTTCCTCAGTACTACTCACCACAGCCAGTACCAGAGCCACAACCAGCTCCAGTAGACCAGCAGTACCCACAGTACGAGGAGTGGCCCAGACCGGAGGAACAACACCAGCAGTACGCGGACCCTTACTGGCAGAACAATGAACACTCCTACACTGGATATGGAGACGTAAGTACTTAACTATAGTGAGACTGTACACGTGGGTGAAACCAGGGGGTTTCGTAGTTCTAATTTATTACAAACTATCAAAAATGTCTTAAAATTAATGTTGTGTATGTTATTGGACTCATGGACTATCATTACACAAGTTGAACTTGTATCCAACATTAATTACGGGATATTAGTTCAGACTTCTACAAATACGAGCACGGCTCTTCAATTTCTAGAAGACTGAAGGTTTCTACCTGTGCTGCCCTTAAAGACATCTCTATGTTCATTTTAGGATTGATTTGTGTAAAGAAATTATATGTGACTACATAGTTTAAAAGTTCCGTTTTAATTACTTCGGAAATTGCACTTGTTTAGGTCTCTGTATTAAGTAGGTACTGAGTTGTAGGTAATATTTAAAATGTTAAAATTATTCATAGTTGAGTACAAGTTAGCTGCTACTTTCGTAGTTTATTAAAAATTTAATGAAAGCTTGCAATTAAATACCAAGTTTAGGAATGTTCTTAATAATAAATAAACATCTTACTTATTTGTAATATTGAACAATGTAAAGTGTTTAAATTTACAAATAGTTGCACTACTTCAAATTTATAATAGAATTCCAAACGACTATCACACAAAGTATCGAGTTAACATAATATTTACATACCGTTACGATGTTTCATAGTTATGATAGTTCGGTTGTTAGATGGGTGTATGTGTTAGACACGGTATATATACAAATAAAATATCGTTCGTCTGTTAGTGTTAGTGAGCGCGTACTGTGTAGTGGTGGTGTGTTGTGTTGAGATATGTGTAACGTGTTTGTATGGGCGGGTGTGCAGGCCGGCCCGCCCCCGCCCCCCGCCCCGCCCCAGCTGCGCCGCAGACACCGCGCACGCACCGCCGAGCCACGCCCCGGGGACCTACAGCCACGCCCACCACTCGCTACTGTGGCGCGCACTGACAGCGTCCACTCCAACAGTAGCGAGCGTCGGGCAGCACTCTCCGACCTGGACATACAGATCGCGCACACTCCTCGCAGCCGCCCCCCGCCCCTAGCCGCGCACCCCGCCCCCCTGCCGAGAGTGTCCCCCGCGCCGCCCCCCGGCCGCCTCATCTGTAACACGGTGGACTCGTGGGCCCGCCAGCCGCACTCCCGCACTGACACCTATAAACCTCTCGTGTTCGGGGGCACCTTCCCCATCGACGTGCCCACCTCGCCCCCCGCTCCCCGCCCACTCACGCTCACCGGTGACGACCACAAACGGGAGTTGAGGAAAACCATAGAGCAGAGTCTCGATAAGTTCGAGGCGATTCTAGCTCGGAGGGACGCAGGCAGGGAGGCGCGGAAAAGAATCGTAGCCAAAAAAAACGCACAAACATTTGACATAGACGAGCCGATGGGTGCCGACGACCCGCCTCCCGAGGCTATGTTCCAGGAGAGAGACTCCAAGTTGTACATGTCCGGACCCAAAACCTTTAACATAGACGAGCCCTTCTCCTTGAACTAGGTGTACAATGTTACCACACGCATTTATTTTGTGTTAATTTTATGCTTTTATTAATGTTTAATATTTCTTGCGTTAAACAGTGATCTGATACTAAAATCTAGTTATTTGTTTTGTATTATCAAATTTTAATTCGTTATTAATTTTGATCTTTATAATATTTTGTTCGCATTATTTGTTCTATGAATGTTATTTATTTTAGTCGCCTTTAATTAATTCTTAGCGCGTAATTATTTATAAATTATATAACATCTCACGTCCGGTGTAGAAAATTACTATTCCAATAAATGTTTAGTGACAAATGTGTGGTTTTGTTGTGGTCCTCTGTTAGTTATATGACTGTCTGTTGATTGGTGTTAATTACGTTCACTAACAAAAACCGCAATGTTTACCTACGCGTAACACTTAGATCTCTCCAGTGATTATCCTCAATGTATTAAATAATTAACATCTGTTGACCCCCTTCGTCGTCTGAGGCCGGCTTGATTGTTTTAATTTAAACCTATTTATATCTGTGGAGCTGTAGCAAGTTCAATGTGAAACATACTATAAATTAACAACATGTAAACAGCCGTTTGGTATCGTCTGTTGTTTCAGTCTTAGTAACAGTTTGTTTTACATACATTTAATGATTAGTTCAGTTAAATAACATCAGTCTGGTTGTAATTCCAACTATATTAAACTGATAAACATCCTAATAGATGTAAAATATTAGTATATACTATACAAACGGGTAGGAATACTATCTTATTTCAGCAATATAATTGTTAATCTGCAAAAATTAACTTTGATATTTGTAACATTCTGTATACATATTTGAGATATGTTTACATGTTACCTGTTCAATTTGTGTTTAGAACATTGTGTCTGATTCATTGTTGTAATTATGACGTGCGCGCAAGATATTGTTATAAACAGACCAGGTATATACAGAATGGTGCAATTAAACCTATACGAATCAATTTAGACATACACGTTGTAGGTATAAACCGATATTGTTTACTATATTAAAAAATATGAAATTTAAAAAGTTATATAGCTTCTAACAACTAGAAGGTAAAGATTTGATATAATATGTTTGAGATGTTACCATCTCTTAAACAAAAACTATGATGAGGTCATATCGGTAGTATAACCGGCATCCTTGTATGAAGTTGTGGGTTCAATTTCCATTCAGCACAGTTATTTTTATGAAAGATACAGTTATTTGTAATGGGTCTGGGTCTTTGTGTTTACTTATTTACAACAAAAAGTAATACAACTATGACGGCTTTGATCTGTCAGTACAAGCATGTCTGTGAATATGAGAGAATGTGAGTGTGTATGGTACGTAATGTATGACTGACTAGGTGGAGGGTAGATTTAGGGAAGGTAGTCCAGCAGTGGGCTGCAGCAGCTGACTTGTTGTACAGACGGCGATGGGTGCGGAGGACAGCCGGCCCAGCATCACCATGCCTGGAACCAACAGGCCGCTCGCACCCAGCATGGACTACGATGATGACAGACCGCCAAGCTCACAGGTATTATTTGACTATCTTTTATTTCTGTAGTCTTAATAAGCTATCTGACAGTAAATATAAACACTAGTCTATGGCTATTAGTAAAAAAAAAAAAAAAAATACAGACGAATTGAGAACCTCCTCCTTTTTTTGAAGTCGGTTAAAAATACTAGATTTGACTCCTTACATCGGCTCTTCTGTTTCTCTTTATGTATCTTTTCCAAGTTGGTATTGGAATCTTTAACATATCTAGAACTCTCATCATGTCTGTTATATTGCATAAGCAACTGTTGCTATTAAAGATAGATAGAGCAACAGTCTCCTTTAACCTAGCTATTAATGTTTCATACAAACGTGACAGAACGGACGTGACACGGACACACCCAAGACGGCAGCTAGGAAGCAAGAAGCCAAGTCCAAGGACGAGGGTAAGAGCGACTCGAAGGGTGGTAAGGGCGGCGGGTGGCTGGGAGGTATCCTCAACAAGCTGTCGCTGAGAGCACCCAACCAGATGATCCTCCCTGACGACAAGAACCCCTCAGTGAGTGTACCGCCTCATCGTGCACGTGACAATACACGTGTACACACGCTCATGTGAACTTGGTCACGGGTTTTGTGTTAAGTAACTGAAACTGCACAAATGTGGCTGTACTCACAATATTGTTCATAATATTTGTTCCATATCTAAGAAGTAAACCTTTATTTTATATTTATCTATTTACCGAAAAAAAATCAACTAAATTAAATGTATAATGTTATTATGTATATCAGATCATATTTCACTTACTTCAGCTGCGGTGAACTGTCTAATCGGTCTATTCACAATAGATATTCATTTCTATTAATAAATATTTCACAAAATCACATCACATCATAATAACGTTCTGTCTTTTAGAATTGTTTTTATAGTAGTAAGTGACTATGAAAACTCCAGTCGTTTTTCATTTGAGAAGGTTAATATTATTATTTTTATCCTGATTCTATATTATATTTATGTATATATTTAATAAATATATTATATCTAAGTATGAGTTTTATTACAATATCTTAAATAATTAACAGGTACTAAATAATTAATAAATAACAGATACTGTGAGTACCTGTTAAAGGGCAAAAATAGCAAATGTATCATACATTTCTGGAAATAAATATCTTGTAAATTGATTAAATGTATGTGTGTAATGAGATGTTGTGATGTGAATTTTTGTTCTGTTAACGTAACCAGGAATTTGTGATAAATTGTTATATTGCGAGTTTAGATATTAACAATTAATTTTAATGTTTGTTTATGAAATGTTTGTAATGAATGATCAGCTCTGATTTGAATGACGAGAGAATGTGTTGTGATTTGATATTTGTGTGTTGTGATATGATACGTGATATAGTGTGAGGTTCAGTTAGTGATAGTAGTGATCACTCCGACTCCCAGATCGTGTGGGACGCGGAGACGAAGAGGTGGCGCAGTGTCGACGGTACCGAGGACGAACCTGACCTGCCGCCACCACCACCACCCAAGACGCAGGAGCTACCACACGTCATGCAGTCAGTATATATATATACATACATTATATATGAACATTGAACACTGTCATCTTTACTTATTGTTATTATAATACAAAATCGTTATATGAGCTTATATCTGCAAAAGTATGCAACGGATTTTGATGCGGTCTTTTGTAATTGATAGTGGTTCAAGAGGATGGCTTTTTGCCACCATTTGTTAGGATTTTTGTTCTGAATAATACGCGTATGAAGTTGCGAGCACTCCTAGTACATTATACTTATACAATGTCATTACTGTGACGCAGGTGACGTCACAACAACTATAGCATGCAAAAACTTAAATAAGAGATCTGATAATATAATTAGCTAGATTTGTAAATTAGGTGTTACAAAAATATGAGATTAAAATAAACAGTAACAAACATTTTTATACACAATTAGATACTAAAAAATATTATAATGATCATAATAATATTGATTTATATATCACAGGAGCGCTTCGCCCTCTCTCCCGGCGGCGGTACCAGCGGGCGTGCCGCCCTCGGCGCTCCCCGCGGCCCCCGTCTCTAATATATTCAAGATGCAGAAAGGAAGACGTGAGTATTCAATACTAAATCTTATGAATATTTTATATATATTCATACAGATATTAAATATGCTTTACGTTCAATTCCTTGACTTTTGAAAATAATAAAAAGTCAGGTATATTTGGAAGTTAATTATAATATTTACAATGTATTAATCTATTGTATGTGATACGTTTCAGACATAAAGAAGTCGTACGTGGACGTGTTCAACCCGAGCGGTGCACCGACCCGCGCTCTGCCGCCCGCCGCCGACGTGCTGGGCCCCGTGGCGCCGCTCACAGCGCCCACCAACTACTTCGTACCGGCGCCCGCACTACAGGTGTGTATCACATCACACAATAATAATAATTTTTATTTCAGATAAAATTATCCATATTTAGTTAGTAGCGAAATACTATTTCCTTGCTATCCAATTTTATTATTTGATAGGTCAGCTTTATCACCATTTCTTTATTTCCATTTCACAATGTAGATAGAATTTCTGTTTACCTACTGTAAACTTGTTTACAATTATTGAGTTTGATTCCCAGTATTTTGGTTAGTTTGGTTAAGTTTGGTTGTGTATTGTCTTAATTTTTGTCAACACTATGTTCATAGGTATTTAGTCTGAGTACTACTACAGTTCCTAAAACTATATGTAATATGTATCAGGGTCGAGAAAACGACCTGATCCCCGAGGCGATACAAGTGTCCATACCTCCCTCTCCCAGGTCCACTCCCTCTCCCACCCATCTCCTGCTCCATCATGACAAGGTATACATTATATATCAACAACTGTAGGTAAAATAGTGATATTACTGAATAGTATTATTTACAATTTAAATACATTATTAGTTATAACTTGGTTATATTAATTTGTGCTTTCTCAACTGTTTACGCTGCCAGGAGGCGAACTTACCTAATGGTCATTAGAAGGTAAAATATAGAAATAAAAAGTTATTGTCGTTTGTGTCAACGTACTTTTGTTTACATTATAGTTAGTTAGTAGACAAACTATTGTTCCATTACGTGGTCTAATATTTAAATCTTTAATTATTTTAAACTTTCAGTTGATATGACCGTAAACACTTCTTACCTACTAGAACCGACCTAGTAAAACAATATGTTATGTTTTTTTTTCAGAGTGATCACGACACAGACTTGTACCATAGTGGTATATGAAGCGATATAACAACTGTAACAACTATATAACAACACTAGCACTCACACTATCACGTAATATATAACATATATTGTGCGTACAGCGACATCTATTGTTAAATACTTTGTGACGAGATAATATTATATTGTTAATGATCTCTTATGTTTACTTGTGATTATATAATGTTATTAAATTGTGACAAATGAAGCTCAATATATAAATTCTTTGTGGAAAAAAACGTTATTATGTATTTGTTAATTAATTACTCAATATAGTTAATGTAATATGTAATGAAATAATAATTTATATTTATTTAAAATGGTGCTTTTATATTCACCTAGCGCTGGAAAAAGAGTGTTTTATGTTAAAGTGCAACGTATACGTGCACGTACTAATGACGTGTATATCTCATACTGAGTTGACGTCACAATTGAGTGCATATATGTATAGTACACACGCATCGCATCTCTACTAGCGTTAGGTACAGCATACTATGCTAGCTTATATTAAATACCGCAGAGATGAGTTAAAAGCAATAATAGTAATTACTATGCCGTTCAAATGAGAATAGGATTGACCCCGCGTCATGTTGCGACGTCATAGCTGTCAATTTGAACAATTTTGGTAGGATCAGCAAAACAAGACATTTTTATAATAATATAATTTATCTATCACTTTATCGTTTACTAATTTTCGAGCACATAGCGAGACAAATACAATTAAAAACAATAGTAAATTTTTAACGGGAAACAACCACATAACTAGCAGAATTTAAAATAAAACGTCTTTTATATCATATTCTCGACAAGGCACGCCAACAACAACAAAATGGCGGTTGGAAATTCAACTTAATTTCATTGTTTCCAACAACGAAATTATTGAAAGAAAATAGCATTTCTTTTTCAATAATATTATAACTATTATTACTTAATAATTTAAGACGTTTTTCACTTCAAATTACTGAGATTAGGTAAAAGAAAAATAATTATTATTGATACCCAAATAAAGTTACGTTGCTGACAGTACTTTTCTAATCACTTTTGACAACTAAAGGTCATTGCCAATCCTATTCTCATTTGAAACGTATAGTAATAATATGCACTTTAGTGTTACATTCCTGTAAAACATACCTACGTCTGTCACAAATAAAAATTTGATCTATGTGCGACTAAAACAGGACAACAAATACTATTGTCTTCTCTCTCTTAAGCATTATATTGTTTTAGCATGTGATTGTGTGTGGTTATATGTCAAACTAGTGTACGCTGCTATCATTTATTTTGTTGAATGTGAACATAACAAACACATCACATGTGAAATAATAGACTAGTATTGTTATAGATATAATATTGGAGGTGTCGCTGAAGTTATATTGACTAACATATAGACGGGTAGTGTAAGTGATGTCCCACCGCGCAGTGTACGGACGGGTACTAAAAACGGAAATTTTTCATTCTGCTCAATTATGGACTGGCATAAAGATGTAAAAGGCGAGAGTAGAACACCCAGATGCCAATTCCGTCTAGTTTTGGTGCTATGTGATACCAATGTTTGCTGGTTTTAGTCTTCATTTAGAATCAAAGATTTTAGCTTCCGTCCGCACACTGTGCGGCGTCTCAATCATAAATATAATAAACAATAATAATGTTGTTGTCACGCACCTCACTATATTATGTTGAACTACCTACATTATATGTAATATTATATGTTTATATAATAAACAGATCAAGTGAGATGTGTGTCACCAACATGAGCCTACACGATGGATTACGAATACTTTTGTGATATTATAGTTTTGCTCATAGATATTATATATTTACTATTAGTACGTACTTGCTACACCTATCGACTACTTCTAATTCCTTAAGAAAAATCTGTTCTTTAAATAATAAAATTATGAAATTTTAATTGAATTTTTGATTGCAATAAAATTGTATTATTTAATTATGCAAATTATTTTCATTTTGTTTATAGTTTAAGAATTAAGATGGCGTTTAAAAATCTGAAGTGAATTTAGATAAAAACAAGCTTAATTGAATTGAGACTTTTTGATCGCAGAAATTCTGTTTGTCTGCCAAGCGGGAGCAAATTATTCAGTCAGTATTCAAATGCTATACTTATCTCGCAAAAAATAATAATTAGAATTTTCTATGCAAATCAAAGCAAAAGAAATTACGTGACTGACAACAATAATTTACGTTCGTTTGGTCATGGTACACGTGATGAAGACTTTCATTCAAGAATAAAAGTTATGATTTTTGAACGTCCTCTCACCATAGTTAGATTCCGGTTATATTATTTTATTGGTATGTTTTCAAAATCAATAAATGTTTAGTTTCCCCTACTTATAGACAAATATTTTATGTTCGTGAAGGCCACATGTATTGTGTAACATAGCCGATGTTTGTAAAGTGGTATCAACAGGTTGTATAAAATATTAAATGCCTTAGTAACTCTTGTATAGTGGAGTAGTCGCATATAATGTCGCGGGGTTCATATATATGTATATTGGTGGGAGGAACAATTGCGACGGGTTTAGATTCAATGTATTATATGACGATTCAAAACATATGGAAAATATTTAAATGAATAAATGTTTATGTTATGCTTAATTAGAGTTTTATTTTTTAATTATTATATTAACTCAACTACGTCGGAAACAAGTTATATATTCGTGACCATAATATTTCATCTCCGGATTACCTCTATGCTCAGAGTTTAAAGGACGTCACAAATTGCATAATAATATAAATATACTAGCTGACCCGGCAAACGTTGTTTTGCCATAGGTACAAAAAAAAAAGGTTTGAAAAATAGATGTTGGCCGATTCTCAGACCTACTGAATATGCATGTAAAATTTCATAAAAATCGGTCAAGCCGTTTCGGAGGAGTACGGTAACTAACACTGTGACACGTGAATTTTATATATAAGAATATTAATATAGCGAGAAAAAGACAGATATTAACATGCCGTTTGAAGTATATTATTATACTCTGGCCGTTTGTGGTGCCCTTAAACCCTCTAAAAATATTTATTATTCATAACCAAATTATCAGCATCTACAAAGAATGGTAATCACAACTCAGTTTGTTGAATATTGTGTTTATTGTCTACAAAACTATAAATCCACGTCATATTGAAATATTAGTGTAATCAGGTTCGATTCCGTCTTTAGGTTCAGGCTCGTTGACCGCCATGATCTGCATGACGGCGACGCTGACCGTGATCACGATCAGGGCGGCCATCGCCAGCGACACCACCACGATACCCTTGTTCCCACACACGGCGCCTGCCGCTCGTCTCTCTGTAAACGTTTACTTCAGTAACTGAGGTGTTCACGTTAACTTCGCTAAATTTTATTGACCTCATCAATCGCTGTTTTAGTTAATTACTTTGTTTATTTAAACATTAAATTAACCATGTTCTGATTGTTTCTGACAGATACAATATTTTTTTGACGTAACCGTGACATCTGCTTGTAAGATTAAGGGTATTTTTATTTTTATAAATCCATTACCATGAATAAATCCTCAGTTTGAATCTGCTAAATATTTGGAAATATATCAAATATACTAGACTAGACTTGTATACTGTCAATAAGTCCATCCTTTTTAACACATTTTATTAGGTCGGTACGTATCTATCAATGTATTCATATTGTATCTATGTAACGGAATCTTTAAAAGTAATTTTCACCCACTTGTAGTAATCGGATTGAACTGAAATTTTGCTCACATATTAAGAGGATACCAAAATTGCTTCGTGCATTTTTCTACGTACGAAGTTTTCATTTTTTCTTTAGATTGAATGGCTAGAGCTCTAATTTTTAAGTATATGTTTTTTCAATATATAATCTAGGATCGCATAAACTCAGAAACGCGATTGAAAAAAGTTTTCTCGATAGAAAATCTTAGCGAAACAACCTCTCTCATTTTTTATTTTTTTCATTTGTCGGTCTATTATCGCGTATTAACTAATGAAATAACTTTAAAAACATAAGTAACTATTATATATAGAAACACGTAAATCAGAATTAAAATATATTTAGTAGATTTTGAGTAAACAAAAAAAATATCCCTAATTCGTCATTTTCCATACCTACTAGCTGTGTTAATATGTACATGTCGACGATAATATTGATGTAGGCCCTTAAGGACCGACGACAATATAAAAATAAAATAAAAAATTTAGTGTTTTATGTATATTTTTTAGTTTGCGAACCATATGTATGAGCCAACAGCACACACATGGCTTAAACTGCACATCAGCACATTTATATTACATTTTCCACACAATACAGTTACACTTCAGTACTCAGTTAGCAGTCGTTGCAATCATACGCGAACAACACTCATAGTCGTCGTACACAGTTAACACATCATATTAATATAGTCAAATAAATAGCATCTTTAACCCAGACTATATTACAGTGTTATTATTTCATAAAACCTACGTGTGTACCATTCACTCAGCGGTGCTCACCTCACGCAACATAACAACATTAAATACAAGGTGTGTGGTGTGTGCGACTCACTCAACATACGCATACATCTTCTTAGACTTCCGAGATCACTCATCAACTTGGACGTCTAAGAACATACATCTTTTTAGTAGACCATACATCTCTTTGGTAGTTAGTCTCAAAGTGCAAAGAAATTACTGCTAAAGGGCTGCTCAATACATAATACTATCTACTCCGCAACAATGCGGAAACCACTTGTCTGCGACGGAAGGATTATATTAATTTTAATCTTTCGTAATTTATGGCTGAAAACATCATAGAAAAGGTAAGTTTCGACTTTTTCACCTGACCGTAGGATCGGGGCCGTCTTGTACTTATCAAAAGATCCTAGGCATATTAGGGTAGGTATACGCCCCGCTATTTGTTACCTATTACTCCTATTAGATATCATTAGAAACATATGATGATGTAGGAACTACGAGGCTCTAACAATTGGGAGCCCCTGGGCATGTGACCATTGGATAAGACCAAAGCGCTAACGATGGGTATTGTTCGCTAAATTACATAAAAATAAAAATTTTATTACGATCAAGGTAACGTCAGAATAAAACACACGGCAGTAATATGTAGTATTAAATAAGTGATCGTATCCATTCCGCCAGCGCGGCGACGTTGACGTAGAGGCGCGGGTCGCAGGCGAGGCCACACTGCGCGTTGTCGCTCATGAGGCCGTACAGGCGGCCGGCGCGCACCAGCGGCGTGCCCGCGCAGTACGAGCACGGCGCGTCACGGGCAGACAGCGGGCCCGCGCACAACGCGTCCGCCCCGCACCGCGCCGCGCCCGCCCCGCACCCGCCCGCGTGCAGCCCCGCCCCGCCCGCCAGGTGCCGCACCGACCACGCGTCGGGCTCGCCGCACTGAGACGCGGACACGCTGTGCACCTCCACCACGCGGAGACGACGCCCCGCCGCACCCGCCTCCATCCTCCTGGACACCATTATAACATTGAACTTGTTTCTGTCGTCTGCGGCTAAATAATTACACTTATTACTATTTGGTACATACCTATACCTTCCGTAGCCGAGAATAGTGAATTTTTCACCAACAGCCACGAGAAAATACTCCATCATAGTAGGCAGAGTGAGAAAGTGTGCCGTGTTGGATGACAGCGCATCCTCGCTGCGCAAAGCGGCTAGGTCGAAACTACGATTAGCACCCTGGTATAGTGGGTGGATTTGAACATCAGCCAAAGCGTGGTTTCGATCGGACAGGATCTCGCCTAAGCCATCCATTATGAAGAAGGAATCTAGCGAATCTACTTCTTCGACCGATTCGATACAACTCGCCGCAGTCAACGCCCAGTACGGTGTAATCTTAGTGAGGATGCAACCAAAAGTTACATCTGCGGGTGGATTCCATTTAACTAGTGCTGCAATCACGTGTTTATACTTTGCCGGAGCATCTTTTCCGTCCGAGTTCATATGATCAGAAGTGGAATTGGAGATTGGCTGTTGTGTTGAATCTGTATTATATGGTGTACTTTCAGTAAGGTAATAATGTGTAGTTGCTTCAGTTTTTTTAGACCGTTCCCATGTACATTCGACGTTGGTTGGCAATGTTGAAACTGTTGTTACTCGGCTGGCACGTGTTACATTTTTAATTGTTATTGTCGAAGTTTTAGGTTTTCTTGTTGTAACTATAACATCGGTTGTTATATTTTGATATTCGTTATATGATATTGTGAAGTCGTGGGCGCATACCAGTAAGTGGATTGTTAAGAAGGTGAGTGTACCAATGACGACAGCAAGTAGTATCACTTCAAGAATACAGAGACACAGCTCGGTGGACGTAAATGACTCGCACCATGCTCTGACCTCTTTCCGCAATGGATAGCACATTATTTCGTGTGATAAAGCATTTTTAATGACCTTTGAAATGTCGTAAATAGCGTAGTGCAAATGACGTACGTAGCCTACGGGATCTCTTAATTAATAGGTAGTACTTGTGGTAGTACATAAAGCTAGTTTTCCAATTGCAGAGCATAATGCTACTCAGTGCCGCACAATGCTGAACTATGCTGACGTTTAATTGGAACGTGAATTAGTTTTCAAATGCACCAGCAGAGTGCGCTAAGTTCAGTGTTGAAATAAAAAATACTAAAATAAAATTGTATTCACATTATAAGTGTGGAATATAAAAAAAGTCACTGTTTGCACCTTCATCCATACTTATATTTTTTTTTAACACAGCTTGAATTAACTTTGATTATTTCCAGAAAACTACGACGAAACGTAAGCCTTAAAAATTTTTTTTACAATAAATAATATTACTAACGATAATATATAAATAAAATTTCAATCAATGCCAATTTAAAGAAAAAATACTTGTTAATTTTCTGTCATGTACCTATGGATTGCACGCAATGCACGCATCACTTTTGAGAGTGCTCGATTGTGCGATGCGTTGCTGTAGTTGGAACACTCAACGTTGAGCATTGTGCAAAGATTAAAATAATATAGCATTGTGCCGCATAATGCGCTCTTGTGCTGTAATTGGAAAACCATCAAACATTGCAAATAAGCACTGGATTGTATATAATCTGTATTATCTGTGATATAATGGAATCTAGTACCTATCCCATACCAGGGTCAAGTCGTTATTTAGATATAAGCCACTCAAATTGGTAATGCGCCTGGCGGCCATGTTGGTGACGTCAGTACCGTTAGCAACGTTGCCCGTCGCGTACGCGTATCGAGTTGTGAGCTTTAATACCTACCACGATAGTTTTTATTGTTGTTTTTTTTGTTATATAGATTGGTCGACGAGTTATTTGTTATTAACACGGGAAATGATACTGATTCTGACGAGACATCAGACTCGGATACCAATTCTGAGTCTGATGTAAATTATATGAGTGGTGTTGAAGAGTTAAGTTAAGATTTTCAAAAATGTGATGAATGATGATGATGATGATTAAAAGTTAAACATTATTCAAACATTTAGTTTTAATTAAAAAAACATCAAATTACCTTTATAAACTTTTACTAAGAGGATACCAAAATAGCTTCGTGCATTTTTCTACGTACGAAGTTTTCATTTTTTCTTTAGATTGAATGGCTAGAGCTCTAATTTTTAAGTATATGTTTTTCAATATATAATCTAGGATCGCATAAACTCAGAAACGCGATTGAAAAAAGTTTTCTCGATAGAAAATCTTAGCGAAACAACCTCTCTAATTTTTTATTTTTTTCATTTGTCGGTCTATTATCACGTATTAACTAATGAAATAACTTTAAAAACATAGGTAACTATTATGTATAGAAAAACGTAAGCCGGAATTAAAATATATTTAGTAGATATTGAGTAAACAAAAAAAATATCCCTAATTCTTCATTTTCTATGCCTACTAGCTGTGTTAATAGGTACATGTCGACGATAATATTGATTTAGGCCCTTAATAGACGAGAATATTACATTTTGTTAGCTGTACTTTTTCTTTGCTGATGACGTCACAAGGGCGTTAATTTGACAAGGTTGCAGCGCATTACCAATTTGCGTGGCTTATAATTATGTATATTGCTAGGAAAATTGTTTATATTTTAATAACGAAATAAAATTGTTTACATTTTAATAACGAAATAACATTCTTACTGCATAAGCTTCAGCTCACGGGAATTCACGGCGACCTCCTTCGGTGGTTGTCGTCTTATATAGATAACAGATCACAAGCTGTAGTTCTAAACAACTACATGTCGAGGTGGGTTTCTATTCCCAGTGGTGTGCCTCAGGGTTCGCTGCTCAGTCCACTTTTGTTCATATTGTACGTTAACGACATTGAGACTTGTCTGCATTCTTCCAAACTATTGTCCTTCGCAGATGACACGAAAATCTATTCATCTATAACAACTCCTAATGATGCCCTAGCGTTACAGGCTGATTTAATGCGTCTTGAAAACTACTGTTTGGAAATCAAACTAAATTTAAATACATCAAAATGTTTTGTAGTCACCTACAGCAGAACTAAAAACATCGTTGATACTAAATATATCTTAGGCGGTCAAACTTTGTCTAGGTTGGACTGTGCTAGGGATCTTGGTGTAATACATGACTCTAAACTAATGTTTGATAAACACGTAGATGCTGTAATCGGTAAGGCTTCCAAGGCACTCGGATTTCTGATGCGTGTTTCAAGCTATTTCGCCGAAGCAAAAACTTTAAAAATTGTCTATTGCACTTTTGTCAGAAGCAATTTGGAATATGCGTCTTCCTTAAGGAACCCATGCTACCACAAATATGTCGACCGTATAGAACGAATCCAAAAAAGATTAATCAAATATCTTTGCTTCCACCAGAAGGTGCGTTACAGGTCCGCTAATTATCTTAGACTTTGCAAGCGATATCATCTCTTGCCTCTTAGTACTCGTCGCGAAATAGGCGACTTTCTGTTCATTTCTAAGATAATTAACAAGGAAATTGACAATGCCGAATTGCTGAGTAAGATATCATTTAACATCCCGAGCAAACATACCCGCTACAACACTCCATTAAATTTAACACATATGATGTCAAATTATATTCAAAATAGTTGTATAGACAGAGCTATCAGAACGTACAACAGGCTATGCAAACAGCGCAATATCGATCAATATTCCGTCAGCGTTTCGTCGGCTAGCTAATTACCTATATCTGCATATATGTATAGGTACTTTATTTATACTTATAAAGTGGTGTGTAACTATCTTTTAACCTGTACTCTATTTAAATGTTTACACTTCTTTTTCTTCTTTCATGTCTATCATAATTCTATAAGTGAAAACTTGTTATTGGCTTTATGCTACCTATTGTAACACTGTTATTCATGTAAGTTTACCATAAATTATATATAAATAAATAAGCTCAGTTAGTATAATGCGATTACATAACAGTATTGGTGATGTATGTGCAGGTTTTTAACCCCCGACGGAAAAGAGGAGTGTTATATGTTTTTTAACACCCTTGCTCGTAAAGCTGATGTAATTCCACCGGTTTTAAATAATGTAAAGCGGGTCATAAAAAACGCGTGTGTTACCAAAGCAAATAGTTAAGTTATAGTCCATACAAATTTCAGAACAGTATTATTTGCTATTTCAAATATGGAACTGCTGATCGCCGCCGCACGACACGACTCAAGCAGCGCGCTGTTGCTATTCAAATTTCGAACTAATCGCCGCGCGGCGCCAGTTAGTAGGCAGCGCTAGCGCGCTGTTAAAATGGCGGGAAAGCAACAGTGTGCATTCACAGATTGAGTTTATTTAATGTTTTTTTTTCTGTTCGGCTCGGGCTGAAATTCCGCCTCGCATGTTATAACCATCTTTACGCACTAATATCGTAATGTACTATGACGTGTCTGTATGTGGCATTATAGCAACGGATGCGGATATGTAAGGATGATTAAAGCTGATTTACGTGAGAATGTTCTTAGACATGTTTATTTGACTTTATTTATTTATCGGATAATAGACCAGAGGCCTGAACAGGAATCCGAGCACATAGCGATAGCGTAACAACTGTCTTACCGATATTCATACCTCAATCTATCATACTCTAACACTATAAAACGGGGATACAAATCCCCGAGCCAGCCTCCATAGCCACCCCCTGCTGGCACCTTACACCCTGTAAATACAAGCTTCTACTTTCTCACAAAGACACACCTCACTCAATAACTTTCGTAGGGTATTGAATACTGCCCAGATTATAGAACACGACTAGCGACGACGCCGACGCCTATAAATACCAACTCAACACCGATACGACGGGAATTGGGCAGCGTAACGACCGCCGATGACGATGTCGACGCTTTTACACACACTAACACGCCTTGATGAGCACAGCACGAATACTCGAATAATACTGAACTCCAGTCACGTTCGCCTATCGTATTTAAAGCAACTTGCTGTCCCCACCCAGCAAGTAGTTTATCAAGTAGATAGTAGGTAGTTGCGACGTAATAAAATCTAAACCAGGAACTAATCTCGCATACCTACAAATTGGTTACAAACACTTTACTATTCTTTTAAAACCTATTATTTTATGCCTAGTGTAGTGTACCTGTAACACGATTTCACTGGCTCGACAACTCACAGTATGCACAGGCGGCACGTCCGCTCTCGCTCGTGGCTCGCGCTGTAATGATCGCGCGCCCCGCCA
This sequence comes from Orgyia antiqua, assembly GCA_916999025.1. NCBI lineage: Eukaryota > Metazoa > Arthropoda > Insecta > Lepidoptera > Erebidae > Orgyia > Orgyia antiqua. The sequence goes on from OU779861.1 coordinate 649,372, forward strand.
CACAAGTAACTGCGAGATAGTGTTTTACGTACTAGGACTATATAGGTTCTACTCAAACACTACACCTAGCTTACATATTTTATTTATTACAATATGATATTTTCAACGATTATCCGTTGAGCTGTGAAAAACTATGTGGGTAAAATATTCACACCCCAAATACTTATGGGTCAAGTAGAGTAATAAAGTTTTCAGAGGTTCAGGGTAGGCAAAGTATTAGCTTCTTTTATATTCATATATCTCTGGTCATACATGCACAATGGTTGTAAGTGGTACACATGTGATATTTTTTACATATAAATATTGATTGGTTCAACATTGATTGGTTCAACATCACATAATAAATATTGATTGGTTCAAGGACTAAATTGGTTTAACGCGTTCAATGCTGAATAATTTGCGAATTTATAGCCAATGCTAAAAAATGAGTCATTCGCCCAGTGCTGAGAACGCGTATGTGCGTTCAAAAAATTTTTCGCGTAGTGCTAAGAACGCTTATACGCGTTCATAGAAAACTCGCGTAGTGCGGCTGGACGCTATAGCGCGTTGTCTTTTACCTTCCCGCAGTGCGGCCGACGCTTATGTGCGTTCGGTAACTTTCGAGTTTTATGACTGTCATATAACAATTACGGGTCATATAAATGTGTTGGATGGATAAAGGTGCTTCCACACTAGTGTTTATTTGTAAGAGATTTTGTGAAGTTTACGCCATAATATATCTTCGTTCAGTTTTGTTAAAATAGTAAGTTATACCTTAATAAAACAGTAATAGTAAAGGTACCTTCTCCCGAAAGCCCTTTTATTCTTAATTTTTTTTTAATTTACGACTTTTCGCCCGCCTCGTAATAGACTCGCTCTTTTAACTAAACTAATAGGTAGTTTTAGTCTATTTATAAATGGATAAATAGACTAAAACTACCTATTAGTTTAGTTAAAAGAGCGAGTCATAATAAAATTATTTCAATAATCTATTGTACTAAATTAGGTTATTGTTGTCGTCAAAGCCGCCCCCCCCCCCCTGCAAGATTCGTAGCAGAAACCTGACTAGTGTGTAGTCTCCTTTACAATTCCACATTTTACGACCGCTTCGAAACAATAGACACCCAGAATACACGCTATAAACGCACAGGTGCGGCGCACCCCGCTTGCCTACAGATTTTTTTTTTGTATGGACGCGTATACGCGTCGGCCCGCACTTGGTGAAGATCAGAAAAACGCGCATAAGTGTTAGCCGCACTGAACGTATTAACAGATGTATTAACTTAAAGCACTTATGTAAGTTAGTTTTGTATTTTTATTTTCTTATATCACAGAGGTACATACAGTTTGGAAAGCAATAAAATTAAATATATATTATGCTATTTAAACACCACTTTGTTTAATATTCATGTCTTCAGAATCAGTTTTTCTTTGTTTGTTGCAACAATTAAAGGTTTCCTAAAAGGTCTATCTTGACAGCCAAATCGCAGCTGTCCAGACTCCTTGCGCCCACCAAAGCCACCTCCGAGTCTTCGTGGCCGCCAGCCCACCAGGCGACGCCCTGCTTGGCGCTCAAGAATGATCTCAGATCCATCTATATATTCTTTTTGCCTGTCCCTGATTGCTCTCTCCACACTTCCTGAACTCTCATATTCTACAAATGCATACTGTTTTGATTTCCCGGTCACAATATCTTTTACTAGCCGACACTTAACTATTTTACCAAACTGTGCAAATTCTGTTCTGATTGTATCCTGCAAAATCAAAGTTTGAATAAAATCCTATTTATTTTACTAAAAATTGACTCATTTCTGAATGATGGGATACTACAGTTTATAGGTTAGTACGTTAATAGCTAGTATGTATATAGGTTAGTACAGTAATATTAAAATTGTATACATACTTCGATAGTCCTCGGGTTCAACCTTCCAATAAAAAGAGTATTGTGTGGATTTCCTGTCGCTAACTTACTGGGTACGTACTCAGAGTGTAGAGCTCGCACTATAGCGCGGTCATGGGGCGCCGTGTCTGTACCTGATATCATAACAAACTATGTACAAAATATGTACAAGAACAACAAATTACAAAATATAAAAATAACTAAATTACACAAAATGTGTGGGAAATGGTGTGGGACGCTACCTGCGTTGATACCCTTGCGCCATCTCATTTACCAAGTACTTCTGTAGGTGCCGGCGCTGCTGCTGCATCGACGGAGGCCCTTAAGCGGCGCAAATATAGTAATCTTTCTGCGGATTATTTATTTGAGCCGTTTGGGGTCGAGACGCTTGGATCATGGGGCCCGAGTGCGCAGTCTCTTTATAAAGATCTTTCTAAGAGACTGGTCGACGTTTCACGTGACCAAAAGGCTGGCCTGCATTTAGCAATTCGTATATGCATTGCTATACAAAGAGGGAATGCGGCCAGTCCTTTGGGCACGTTTCCCAATGACTGCGATGCGGATGAATTTTTTGATACCTAATTTTAAGCTACCCCCCTTTTTTCCTCCTGTTTGATACTAAAAGTGTATTTAATTTTAAAATTACTGTAATAATAATTACACAAAATCACTTTTCCTACCGTCAATGGATCCTATCTTAATCGGGTCATATTCTGTAGCGTATTTCTTGAATTCTATAGAGTCTCCAGACATAATTAATTGCATTAAATGCGTGATAATAATTTAAAATTAATGATACAATTTTTTAATTCGTTAACTGTGTTCACAGGTGGCTGTGTTTGTAAATTCTGACATAACTGGTTTTGACAGTTGGTAAGCATTATCTATAATCTATGGTAAGATTAACTGTCAAATACCACAGACTATATCAAATAAAAATTGGTCAAGTGCGAGTCGGACTCGCGCACGAAGGGTTCCGTACCATTATCTATGCAACATAAGGCAACGTTATTAGTATCGAGCAAGAAACGGTAAAAAAATCATGTTTGTTGTATGGGAGCCCCATTTAAATATTTATTTTATTTTTAGTATTTGTTGTTATAGCGGCAATAGAAATACATCATCTGTGAAAATTTCAACTCTCTAGCTATCACCGTTCTTGAGATACAGCCTGGTGACAGACGGACGGACAGCGAAGTCTCAGTAATAGGGTCCCGTTTTTACCCTTTGGGTACGGAACCCTAAAAAGCATTGCAAAAAAGAATGGAATGATTCCAAGCATCATAATTTTAATGAATGAATGAACTTTATTTCACTTAAAATAGAGTTAACAAAGGTGTTACATAAATTTGTTACAATAGTCCATCTATTTAGCCACTGAAAGGCATGTGAAAAATTGCAACATTTGACATAACCAGTCAAGTCACATAGATACATAAATTGTCATCGTAATACATAGATATAAATATATTATTATAAATGTGGATATAAATTTTATTAATTATTATTTATCAATCAATTTCATTTAATTTAAAATGTCATAGGTACAGAATTCAATTTAATTTAAGTTTAAAGATGATTTCAGAATGGTTTGAAATAATAGAACTACCTGTGAATCGTCAAACCAAGGAACCATGCACATGAATGCGAGGAACTTTGTTACATTAAGAATTTATTGAACAATTCCAGATTTTATATCTCAGAAGGGCTAGACACAACATAGAAATAACGAGGATCGAACCCGCGATCACGTGAATGCCAAGTCGGTAACGTTACCAGTACAGTACACGACGAAGTGGTAGACGTGGTACCTAGTCATTATTATTTTGTAACTGGAGAATGGCCTGTCATGGAATTTTTTTTAAAGTTAGCCTTAGGAAAACATCACAAAGGTAAATCTTTACGACCTCCACACCTTGTTTAGTGTGTTTGTTGAACCTCCAACACCTATTTATACCACTGAAACGAATCTAGCAGGGTCTAATGGGTAATCTTGGCAGAAGTGTACCATTGTTAACCATACCCAAAGTGGGTGCCAGGAACGCTTTTCTTACAGCACGACAATTAAACAAGTTATAAACAAAATAAAACCCACATATTGTAATCAAAAAGCATGTTACACTATTTTATGACTAACTGAAAATATCTTTCATTAAACTCTTTATGTGACACTAATGTGCACAGCTATTTTACAGAAATCTGATATTTTAACTAAGTATATATTGGATTAACACAGAGAAAAATTTTATCACAAAAATAATATTATGTTGATGAACAAGGTTGTAACACATTATTGTTATACAATGCAAATGTTACAATTAATATTCTGTATATATAATTTTGTACTGGCGTACATTTGAGCTAACATAGAAATGAAAACATATGTAACTTAAATTATACAAAATGTAGGAATCAAATCAATAATGATTAAATGCTAGCTGTCTGCACCACACACCCACGAGCCACCTACATTTACTTTGCAGCATAAGCTGTCCAATACAGGAATAACTAATATTTATAGCAAATGTCTATAATGTAAATGATCTACTAGTCACAATGTGGACATTATCAATGAAGTTCACATACTGCAGTCAGATATTTAGATTATAGGAACAAATAGATTTATAGACAGAGGTACAGATCTGCTTTTAAATTCAGTTGTGTAACTATATTATATCCTGCAATGTTAGACCCAGATAAGGAACAATAATTTAACAATAGTAAATAACATATTATTATGAGGTGTTATAAAAAAAAATATTTTTTTTTATTAAAAATTAAACAGAAATATAGCGCACATTATATTGTAATAGATGAACTCAGGACATTTACTATGTGGCTACTAAACATTTGTGATAGCATTGCACAATATAATACTCTAGATGTGAATAATTAGTGTATTATTTATATGGACAAGCCATATTTGTACCACAACTATAAGTAAACAGGCTGCTGTACACACACACAAGTAGTTATAGCTTGTTTATGAACCACTCACTTCTAGTTCTGTAATAATTTATTTAAATTTACATGTTATTAGTGCTTGTGTGCACTACGTGTTGCACAAGGCCTTGTATCAGCTATATAGTACAATAAGATATCTAGTGTCAATCAGTTTTGTTGGCAACATGTAATTAAGTGGGAAATCTATCTTGACCTAGAGCAACATTTGTCACAATTCAATACGAAAATAGATTTGTAATAAGTCCTTGCCAATTTCATAAACTAAAACACAAAATAGAGCTCTGTAAAATTACATTTTACATTGTTTTCCCTAAGCTTATTGCTTTATCAGATCACTCAATTACTCATGTTGCTTGGAGCTATCCCCACGACATGGTCCTGATACATTATCATATCACATATGAGCATTGTCAACACACATCCAGCTCACTGCAGCTCTGACCACATTCACTACAACAAATTAATGCAAAATAGCTGTCAATATCAGTGTGAGAAGGTTCCATGTGGTGGCTTCACACACACTCCATCCAATACAATTTTTTATATATAAGTTAATACAATAAAGTAATGGAATTTTTTCAGTGACTTGTAAAACACATCTAAAGGTAGTTTTGTCACATTAGTCACTAAGTCACAGTACAAGTTCAGAGCAACATATATCAATCATGTGGCAGCTGGTGTTAGTTCAGTGATGGAGACTGCCCATCGTCCCACACCACGTCGATGCTGGGCCACTTGGTCTGCAGACAGGTGAGCATCGGATCAGTACTGGCCGCACGCATTGGGCACTCTAGCAGCGCGGCGCGGCCCGTGCGGTACATGACTCGCGCCCCAGGGTTACTGCGGATCAGTCCATTGTAGTGGTGCACAGTGAATGTGTCAGGGGCACCTCTCTCACAACCCGGGAAAAATTCATCCATGAATGAACTTAACAGTATGATGCCCAAATTTTCAGAATCTAATTTTAATCTCATCAGTTCTACATATTCAATATCACTAACAAGGTCAGCAGCACACAACACATCTTGTAAGGCTGCCGAGGGTATGAAATTGTTACCTTCAGGATCAAATGAGCGAAATATCCTCTCAGCTGACTCTCCAACTGTTTCAGGTGCTGCTAGTCTTCTCTCCAGAGAAAACAGTACTGTAAGATGTGTATCTGAAGCTAATACCCAAACGGGATGTTTGGGATTCTTATAAAATGATCCAACTGTGCAATATTGCATATGTTCCATGATTGTGAGGAACCCTATGTCATTTTGTCTCTCAATGCCACGCAGCCTAAGTCCTCCTACATCCTGATCATGATCCCATACATGAGCTACTGCCCTGCCGGTAAGCATTAAATTGATAAGACCCTGTGAGCCATAGCCATATATTGAATGGATAAGTGGGTCTGACAATTCAGCAAGCTCAGCCTCCACTACTGAAACTCCTTTGCTGAGAATGACACTATACAGCAGTAGCAGCACTCCATATTTATCCTTCAGTATCCTAATGTTTCTTGTGTAGAATGATTCTACTTCTGATAAAGTCTGAAATGGATGAACCTCAATTCTCCTGTGGAATTGGTCAATGCTGTCATACACTGTAGTGGAGTGTCCTTCCAAGTTATTGCTACTGCTGGTCTCAGCATCAGATTCGCTCTTCCGATACACAGCAACACTGTACTTAGGAGCTAAACACTGACTTAGTATTGTACACACAGCCCTAACCAGTAGAGAATTGCACTTTTCTGATGTTAAATCATGAAAACTGTGTCCTGGAGTCTCAGATAACAGTATTTTAAGTAGAAAACCTTGAACGGGCGCAATAGCGGCACAAGGACCACCCTCTAATTGAATGAGTGCACTCGGCTCATCTGGACTAAACTGAAAACCTTGCGCCCAGCGCCGGAACACATCATCTTTCACTTGATCACCCCACAAAAGCCGGCGCGTACTTGCTAGCTCTTGATCCAAAGTCGCACTCCCAGCACTCATCTTAGATTTATATTTTGTTGATAATTAACTATTAGTCTTGGCCGAATTTAATCCATTCAACAGTTGCATATGCTGTTAGATGTTTACACCGTCTGAAATGTAAACATTATACAGAAAAGACACATATACCGTTTAAAAAATCAATTGATAAATATTAATTCAGTTGACCATCCGTAAATTGTAATGAAACAAGTCTACGAGTACAAAAGAAACCATAACCACGTAGTACTCACTGTCAATATTAGGTACATGACTCACGGCATTTATTAATTACACAGCAGTCGCTGAATATCAAAAATCCATATGCATCACTTTTATTACATTAATATCCTCGATAATGAAATTAAAAAATCTTTTCAATTTGTCGAAAAGAAAAGCTTACGACAAGCAGGCTGCCATTTTTGTAAAAAAAATAGCAACATTTACTTTGTAATGTCAATTTTTACAAAAGGCTACAAATGAAATTTATTCAAATTACTAGAAAACCGATAATTAAAATAAAGTTAATTTACCATATAATGGCTTAACAATAAATAGAAATCGCACATTTAATTCGGATATATTTTTCCACAAAAATGAAAAAACAAGAAAAAATAATTTGTTGGTTTATGATATTTTTTTTTAAGTGTTGCCATTTTAAATCATGAATATTAATGAATTTATTAAATTAATAGGTACCTAGGTAGCTAGAAAGACCTTACATACCTGTCTACCTACCTAGTACCTTAAATTTCTATTCACAGTTTTTTAGATTTTAAGTTTTTTACAAATGCTGAGCTGACAACACAGATTTCATCTCGGCTGTGGTGGGCCATGCATGACAGCCTTCACGAAGTATAGATACAAGGAGTCCGAACGTAATGTTGAACGAATGGTCTCAATTTAAGGGACAGATTTTTGCCGGTAGAGTGCGCCATTTTTCAAGAAGTACTCGTTTGAACTATTGACACTTGTGGAAAAAAATATTCTGAGAAACGTAGATATAAATATAAGTTTTAGGAAAATTTTCGAGTGCTTTAAACCCAACAATACAGAGAAGGTCAAGAGATATTCTGATATTCTATACTAGCATCGGTACGTCCTGAATACTTGCGCAGCCAGTGGCAGAAAATAGAACTATGATCTGGGTTGATTATTGTGTACACGAAATATTATGGAAAAGCCTATACCGTTCGGACTCCTTGTATCTATACTTCGTGACAGCCTTAGTGACAGCTATAGTTTCATAGCTGTCGCCTGTCAGTAGCGATGGGTTATAACAGCAGAAAAGTGATATCTGTTATTCCTGTTACTGTTATACAAAGAAAACAGGTGTCAATACCTGTTATTAAATAACAGGCTGTTATATTTAGATAGAAGCAGCTTCCGGCTGCGTCTTCGAATTTCGACCACAAGTTTCCAAGTCGAATGAATAAAATGAAATGGAACCTAGAAAATCAAAACTAAAAAGAGCTGAAATTAATCCTACATTTTCATTTTATCTCAATAAATAAAAACAGGTCTTTCTATTTATTAATTTAATAATAACATACATACAACCTTTAAATTAGTCACTGATGACTTATAAGACAATTTTACAAATGTTGCAGGTTGCATAACTCTCACCTATGTCCACAAAATAGTCCCAAGCAGCACTTACTTTTTTACTCGACATGTTGCCGATATAACTAAACAAAACTTGTACCTATATTTTATAATTGTATGTATATTATTAAATCATTTCATTACATTTATACTTTATTAGAACTAAACCTTTTATTAAGTTCACAAACTCAAAACTTTTTTTATTTATTTTTTACTGAAATTACAGCAAACAACTGTATTTTTGTTTAGTTTTTATAGGGAGAAATTAAAAAAAAATTTGTAATAATTCAAGTATCAATTCAAATTCGCCTTTATCATCCATTGTTAAAGTTACATTTGCTTGTAATATAAAATTTGATTAACAGAAACAAAAACGTTCTAAATCGCGCATTTTTCGTCTAGAAATTAAAGTTTAAAATATTGAATTGTTATAATTTTATATAAAACTAGCTGACCCGGCAATCGTTGTTTTACCATACTAAAAAAAAAGTTTGAAAAATAGATGTTGGCCGATTCTCAGACCTACTGAATATGCATGTCAAATTTCATAAAAATCGGTCAAGCCGTTTCGGAGGAGTACGGTAACTAACACTGTGACACGTGAATTTTATATATTAGATTTATTAATTGATCCTTTTTTTATTATCAATTTTCTGTTCGAATTACAAGAAAATTCCGTTCTGGCAACTCATGTTAATCTACTCTATATATATACTCTACATAACTTGCATCTCGTTTTAGCACGTGCCAATGCAATAAGCGTGAACGAGACAGAGTAGATAACAGATAAAACGACCAAGTTTGAAAGTTACTTATAAAGAAGGATCTGTTCTCGATAAGCGACCAACTATATTTCTTGCATTGGCGGGCTGTTCCTGATAACACATTACACGACCAAAGATGGATGTATCATATGTAGAATGATTTGTTCTTGAAAAACTACCAACTATATTTTTCGGATAATAATGAACTGTGAAATAAGAACAGCTGTTCTTTTTTCACAGTTCATGCAGAGCTGTTCTCAGCTGTTTTTTTAATAATTTGTATGGACGGTTGAATGGTATTGCCTGTTATTTTTGATCACAGTGATTTCTTAATTGCAGCAACAGCTAGTATCTGGTATCTTTAATTCACAGTGAAATCTACCTGTTACGATAAATACGCCTCACTCCTACCTGTCAGTGTAAAGGTGCCATCGTGAGACGCGCGACAGCGCGCGACTCGTTTGCGTTGTCCGGCGCTCGGCTAGCTCCAGCTAGCTCTGATTTTGATTGAAAATACAGTCCAATGTTTATATTCCAAACGCAAAAAGCGATCCACATGTAACATTGCAAGAGTGGTGTTACCGACTTCTACCTAACTATTCTTATCTTCGTCGTGTGAAATGTCCATAAGTATTTATTTTAAGCTATTGCATAGCTTCTATCGCGGGCCTTGAGCGTAGCATGCGCACTGCGCAGTAACGCCGTTTCGCTGTTCGCGCTGGTGACTCATGTCAGTTGTAGCCACAGAATAGATAGAAGATACTATAGCATTAGTTTTTATTTTATTGACATTTGATTGACAATCGCTATTTTGTCATAATTACCATAAACAATGGACACATGTAGGTTGCTTTCCAATTAATACAAAAAGTGACGCAGTGTAACGCAGTGCTCGATAAAGCGCTTTCCATCAACGACACTGTTGAACACAGCCGTACACTGTTCGACACTCGAAAAAGTGGTGTTTGACAGATGCTTAGCAAGAATTACCAACAAATAAGAGAAGAATTCTTTTCTCTACTTATGAGTTTTAATTATTTAGATTGGTAGATTCGATTCGATTTACGGTAGATTCTATTAGTATTATTTGAGATTATTAAATTGAGCTTGTCTGTTACTGCTAATTAAAATTTCATAAAAATGTTCAAATGTAAATATTGCACTATTGAAGTGAGACCTGATAATGTGGCGAAACATGGTTGCTTTATAAATAAAAGTGAGATATTCATAGATGATGATAACAATTTCTTCTACGACGGTGATAATAAGTTTTTTGTGTGCACTCTAGTGTTATTTTGAGACAACTAGCTGTTTCATTTAAACTTTTACACAGTGTTTGGCAGTGTTTCACAATGTAACGCAGAATCCCCCTGTGTTAACTAAATGGAAAGCAACCGTAAGCATCAGTAAATAAGGATTATTAATCTTATTTTAGTTTATGGTATTTAGATTCTTGCATAAATAAAATAAATAAATAATTATAATTGCATAAGTTGATAAAAAATACTATGCAATAGCTTTACCGCGGCAGTCCCCGAGTGCCACACACGTCTTTTTTTATTGTATTTAATCTTGTGGCAACGTGAAAATTTACAATAATTTGATAAGTCGCGCATTGCAGCCGCATGTTGCGGTCGCGGGACTTTCGAATGCTACCTTTACATCTACATTATACTAACTCAATTCCATGGTTTCATAGTCTGTGCATGGTCTATGCTCTATGCCACTCATGGTGTCGCTGCTACGTTTAATGCGGTAGGTTGCTTATCTTGATGCGCCATCTGTATTTATTGGTTAAACATTTTTGTTTTGACTAGATGGCGATATAATACGTTTACAATGATGTAGGTACTGTTGATGTCGATGAACTAGTACCGTAGATCAGGTGCTCAAGTCCACTATTTTGGAACAATTGTCATACCGGCACAATACCGGCACGATACCGTTGCAATTGAAGTCAAATATCCGTAGTCTGCTATATGCCGTCATAACGGTCTTTCAATGGTAATAGAATTGTCGATCTCTTTTATCTATGCATTGAATTTTCGGTTTCTTTTATCTATGGATTGTGTTAGAATGGTATGTATGTGTTGCCGTTTTTAAAAAATGCGTTAGTTGAAGTGATTTTCGAAAAACTACTAATAAATTTAAACATTTAATCATGCTAGACTTCGTTTAAATATATTTGTACATACTATTTATTAGTATAAAAAGCAATGTGAAGTTTAGGAGATTAGTAAATTGCAATAAATTACAAAGAACAATTTCTAATATTTCTATCTATCTATTTTTTATTTATGGCAATCTGTCGACACAGGACAATTTAAAAATATTACTGTCAAATTCAAAATAGCAGACTACCGAAACATTTCAGTCATTGAATTGCAATTGTGAAGCAGTTGTGTACGAGACTAGCAATTTATGTCACTTTGACAATTGTAAGACAATGATGAAGTCGTTATGACGACACATTATTAGTAGACTACCAAAAACTTTACTATTGCACCATAATGGTACAATAATGGTACAGTTGTGACACCGTTGAAATACCCGACTCAGGGCCCAGTTTTTAGGCATTGTAAATTCAAGCGAGTGCAATTTGTGTTAATTTTGTTCTACTCTGATAATATTTTCAGTTGATTTGGGTTTCCTAGCGTATACGATGAATATTATTATTTCTAAGTGTAACTTAAATATATAATATAAATAAATAAATATTCATGGACAAAGCTATATTACTTAGTGACGTTTTAATATTATTTTGTTTGTCCTGTACCTAGTTAAAAATAATTCAATTTCAAAATAATGTCCTATTTTTTTTTATGTACCAAAGATTAAACCACAATTATAAGGCTTATTAGATTTCTACTACGAGATTAAAGTCTTACATAAGTATTTACTAACAAGAAGTTTGAAGTACATATTACATAGGCACAGAGACCCAAAGAGGATAGATTATGTATGGGTCATAAAAGTATTACCAGCAAATTTGTAGATAGACAAAGTGATCTTATTAAATTTACATACAAATAATCGGCTAATCCTTATTTAATTTAGTGCCAATTGAAAGAAGAATATTTAAAAGGAACGTAACCTATACGTATTTAAGATAACATAGACCCTGAGCCCCAAGTCCGGTAAATGAATCGTGTCACAATGGTAGCTCAACGGCTCATTATAACCTCAAAAAATTAACAATAAGCTATCAAAATTGATAAAATTCGCCATTAAGCAATCAGTTATTGCATTCGTTGATTGCATAGTACCACTTTGTTCCAGATATATATCAATGATCTGTGTGAATTGCCCCTCTCTCAGTGCCAGATATTTACATACGCAGATGACACGGCTCTCTTGGTATACGATAAAGACTGGAACAAATGCAAAGAAAGAACGGAGAATATCCTGAGAAAGGTCAACGAATGGTTATCTAATAATGTACTTACTCTCAATATCACAAAAACTAAAATAATTCAGTTCTCGCCCCTAGGCTTCCCCACATCTCCTTCTGATTGCAAAACATATAACCATTCATACCTGTCAAGACTTCCCCGCCTGCGTCTGCCCCAGCATTACTGTGGCTCCCAATTATAAGTACCTAGGTGTCACCATAGACGAAAAGTTAGATTGGCGAGATCATACTGATGTTGAATGCTCCCGTATAAGAAAATTAATATACCTGTTTAAGGAACTAAGGTATTCTGCTGACGAACTAACCCTGACCTCTGTATATCGCGCCCTATGCGAATCTATCATTAGCTATTGTATTACCATATGGGGGGAACATTTAAAACAGTTATGATAAAGGTAGAAAGGGCCCAGCGAACAATCCTTAAAGTGATGCATTATAAAAAGCGAGACTTTCCGACCATACAACTATATGCCGATGGAAAGGTGCTTACAGTGAGGCAGGTATATATATTGCGACCAATCTTGCGGCGCCACGCGATATTGCCACTAAGTAATAAAATAATCAAAAAAAGGTCTAGTTACCCTGTATGTGCCAATGTTAAATGCCGTACCGCTTTGGCACAAAGACATTTTCCTGCATAAAGTGCGCGTATTTATAACAACGTCAATAAAGCTATCCCAATTTACAAACGGACCTCGCTTCAACTGAAGAAAAAATTGATAACCTGGTTACAATCGCTAACTTACGATGATACCGAAAAAATGTTGATATATTGTGTGTAATTGTCCTGATATAATTTTAACTTGTTGTGTTGATAGGTCCACTCCTGTAGTTTTTCACACTCATAGACATAACTTTCACAAACACGCGCACACTTTCATTATGCATGCTCCTTATTATTTTATAAAGTAATTACTGTGATGTGAGGGGGCGCTGATTTCTATAACACAGGTTACCCACCTAGAATAGAAGTCAGAGACTCCACCACTTAAATTGATACAATATTTTATGCAATAAAAAATTGTTTGTTACAAATGATACCATTCAATTGAACTTTCACTGAACATTGAATAGCGGACTTGACCACCAGTAGGCTTACTCTTGAAAACAATCGCAAAACCAATAAAATTCCAATTAGAATTCAAGGATAACCTTAAAGTCTTACTCTTGAACACAATTACGTTGTTATTGGATTAAAATCTGAATCCCTCAATAACTGGCTACATTCGACGTGAAGTGAGCAGCGTTAACATCTGTCGTGGTGCTGTGGCAAAGGGATCGATAAACAATTGTCTAACTATTTCTAGTAAAAATTAAAAAAATACCGTTAATACCGGTAGTTTCACCTTAAAATTGCGTAAATAGAAACTAATAGACAATATTTCATTGTATTTTACTTAAAAAGACCTCAATTATGTAAAAGAATATTGTTGGCTTGGCTGTATAGGGGCCGCCCGTTGCTTACACTTATCTACAATTTAAAAAGTACCGTGATTGTGTTGATAAAGCGCGAAATTCGAATTTCAAAACTTTGTTTGCTATACTCTTGCTTGAGTCCCTGTTGAAAGAAATCTTTTCAAGTCAAGGACAAGGGTCTCAATTATGTGAAGTGTTTTATTAGTTGAGTGATTGTGATGCCAATGAATCATGTGCATGGATGTTCATACTTACAAATTAAATCCAGAGATTTTAAGTTTAAAAAGCAACATAAAGCTTATGGTATGTTTATAATATTAATTTTATCAACTATACTACAAGAACGTTTTTATTTAGTTATTACCATGGCTCTATCTTTATCCAAGCTATTCTTTGTACATACTAGTTTATTTATGATGTGCATAAAAATATATAACAAAATACTTGACTGTATGAAAAATGTAAATAATGATAACAAGGTATAGATAATAGATTTTAAGAAAACCCTACTGAAATACCTAGTTAATAAATGTTATTATAGTATTTAATGACTTTTTAAATGATAGATGTTAAGGGCCTACATCAATATTATCGTCGACATGTACATATTAACACAGCTAGTAGGTACAGAAAATGAAGAATTAGGGCTATTTTTTTGTTTACTCAAAATCTGCTAAATATATTTTAATTCTGATTTACGTGTTTCTATATATAATAGTTACTTATGTTTTTAAAGTTATTTCATTAGTTAATACGCGATAATAGACCGACAAATGAAAAAAATAAAAAATGAGAGATGTTGTTTCGCTAAGATTTTCTATCGAGAAAACTTATTTCAATCGCGTTTCTGAGTTTATGCGATCCTAGATTATATATTGAAAAAACGTATACTTAAAAATTAGAGCTCTAGCCATTCAATCTAAAGAAACAATGAAAACTTCGTACGTAGAAAAATGCACGAAGAATTTTGGTATCCTCTTAAGTATTAAATAATAGTCAATTTATTAAAATAATAGTTTGTTTATTAAATGAAGTAGTAATAATAGAGAGTACTATAGTATGATAATAGTTTATTATTTAGAAGATTTATGATTAGGTGATTGTTATGTTTACTTTGAGTCTTACTTTACACTTTTAAACAGTAAAATCGATCGAAATCACCTTCATAATTTCAAAAAAGTTACTCTCTGGTTATTGTGTTAATCCCAATCTCTAACGCAATTTCTATTTCAATACGGAGCTGTCAAAAGGCGTCAAGAGTACGGTTTTGGCGATATTGGCCAATCATGTTTAGTTCACTCAATATCCGCTCAATATTAACACAATGTGTTCAAGAGTACGAAACGTGATGAAACGTCATAATATCAATGTCAATGGATCGGAATTGATTTCAAGAGTAACCCCGCAGGTATGTAGGTACAAGATTTAGTTAAGATTACCATCTCTCACAAAGGAGTTAGTTTTGGCATCTTTGACGGGCCTCGTGATCTAGTGGTTCAGATAACGGACTGCCATTCACGAGGTCGCGGGTTCGATTCCCGCTCGGGACAATCATTTGTGTGACATTTATAGTCGTAGTACAAATGTAGTTGGCTATGTCATCATTCGTGTTGCTATGTATCATTTGTGTTTTTTGGGTAACCTGTATAAATTTATTGTTGTGGATAAATTAAATTAAAGGTCACTTTTACTTTGACAATAATAAGCGGAAGATGCCTTTATACTTAGTGTAGTAGTACAGTACCCTACGTACTGCCACTTGTCGGTTGTCTTGTCAGTTCAGCTGTCACTTTGCCTGCTTTGCCAGTCTGTAGCTGTAGTCTGTGTTCTCAGTTCTGTTTCGTT
This sequence comes from Orgyia antiqua, assembly GCA_916999025.1. Classification (NCBI taxonomy): domain Eukaryota; kingdom Metazoa; phylum Arthropoda; class Insecta; order Lepidoptera; family Erebidae; genus Orgyia; species Orgyia antiqua. The sequence continues at coordinate 665,218 of OU779861.1, forward strand.
GTTTGGCGATGTTTCTTTTAATGTTTTTTTAGTCGTGTTAATTAAATCTTTATGTTTGCGTACAGTTTGTTTATTACATTGAAGTTCTGTTTTTAGGACAAGTGAAATATGAATTAGTTTGTTTGTATAATTATTTAAGTGCAGGTGAATAGTTTTGTGTTTAATTATTTCGACATAATGAAGGTGGACGTTGTTTGGAGGCGACACAGCGCTGCAAAACTAGCAGGTAGGTTTATAAGCGCTTTGCTTTTTTTCATTTATCTTTTAACATGAAAATTAATAGTGTGTACCGTACGTAACTTTACATGAATTATGATTATAGTATTTTAGGCGGTACCTGCGCAATGCAAGGAATTACTAAAAAAAGCTTCAGCGGAGACGTCATGGCATTCGTCATACAAAAATATTTTTGTTAGGAGGTGGGAGGCATTAAGATTATTATGAGATTAATATTTATCTTTTGGTGTAAACATCCATATTTTAAACAGTAATTGCTGTGTTATGTCCAAAGAATATAAGGGTTTAAAAAATTTAAAGGGGTTCTTAATTAGTTACAGACTTTCTTAAATCTAAGCAAAGTTAATAATATTGTTGATTTAGAAAATGTGGTGTCTTTTTGTTTATGAGACCTACAATTGTTTACTATTATGATGAAAATAAACATTTTTGCAATTATATTGTGAATTTTTTTGTCATCTGTAGTTGAATATGAAGTTGATTTTTTTATGAGTTCTTTACTTGACCAGAAACTGTGGCCCTGTATAATATTTAAAATTGTTATTTTTTAAATTGCGACTTTTGTACATTGCATTGCAATTTAAGTAGAATTTATTGAATTGTAAATTTATTAAAATTATTACAATAATTATAAAAAGACCTAAGCAATAATGGATGGACTGTGTGAATGAGGATATGAAAGACAGAGGACTTAACACAGATATGACGACTCTCAGACTGGAAGAAAATAAAAAATACATGGAAAATACATGTTGTGTTATAAGGGTGATGGTAATGATGATGATATAATAAAAAAGAAGAAAAGTAATACCTGGAATATAAAAAGGTTAGCCACAGCATTACTGTCTATGATGTAGGTAGGGGTGTGTATGTTAGAGCTGAAACTATTGATACACTTGTTATCATTTAGCAACAATTAAAATATAAATTAAAAAAAATACAATGTTCAGTTACTACAGTAACAGGATAATAATTATATTAGCCAATATTTTATTAGTTAATTGTATTAATTGGTGTGATTTTATAATTATTGTTAAGTTTTTCCTACTAGCCAAAAAATATTAATAAAAGCTATTATTGAGATAATGTTTGCAACCTAATTGACACATTTAGCTGAGAATAATGTTATATAAAACATGTACACAATAGCTTTATTGTTGGTTTGGAAATTGTATAAACAACATCACCAAGTATACAATTGTATTAATTACACAATTAGTTTCACATGTCTTTTTAGTTTTAAATCTTTTAAAATCTGACTTTATTATTATTACTCACACAGTTCAAATTCTGTATTGCTTTGTTAAAAGACAAGTGTTCTATTTTGAACATACTGTAACTTACCCCACAGTAACAACAACAAATATATAAAAAATATGATTACAAATTGCTATTTATCTTGCTTGCTGCTTAATAGGATACCAAAATAGCTTCGTGCATTTTTCTATGTACGAAGTTTTCATTGTTTCTTTAGATTGAATGGCTAGAGCTCTAATTTTTAAGTATATGTTTTTTCAATATATGATCTAGGATCGCATAAACTCAGAAACGCGATTGAAAAAAGTTTTCTCGATAGAAAATCTTGGCGAAACAACCTCTCTAATTTTTTATTTTTTTCATTTGTCGATCTATTATCGCGTATTAACTAATGAAATAACTTTAAAAACATAAGTAACTATTATATTATATAGAAACACGTAAATCAGAATTAAAATATATTTAGTAGATTTTGAGTAAATAGGAAAAGTATTCCTAATTCTTCATTTTCTGTGCCTACTGGCTGTGTTAATATGTACGTGTCGGCGATGATATACGATAATATTGATGTAGGCCCTTAATTGTCCACACATCTTAATTCTTACGTATCTGAGAAGTATAAATAAAATACATAAATAAATATTATCTTTGGGTCCCACGTTTATTTTGTGTGTTATATGGTTTTACCAGATTACAGAAAAAATACTCACATAAACAATGGTTTTTGAAAAAATGTTTACAGACTAGATATGAATGGAATACCCAGATGTAAGTAACTACTACTAACTACTAAATTGTATTGTATTGAGATAAATAGTATACACTCAATCTGTTACCTATATCAAAGATAACACAAGTATGTTATTTCACTTAGTGTTGACTTTTTAACACTTTTATTAGCTTTGTTTGTATCTGTCTTGTATACAAATATATATGTGATGGATTCTTTAAAAATGATTTTCACCCACTTACAAAAGTTGGATCTGAAATTTTGCACTCATTTTATAAGGAATGACGACAAAGAAGTAATTTAAAAAATATCCAAGATATACAAGTGTCTTTTAGCTAAGCAAATTATTGAAAACCCATAACATCTTTCTGTTGAGTACAGGTGTTCTCCTCAGAGTGAGTGTCTTTGGTCAAAATTAGTCATATAGGTGATAGATGGTTGTTGTTACAGATTTTCTGGTTGCTAACTTGTTTAGTAACATCCTCAAATCCTTACCTGAATTTTCACAAGCTTTCACCTCATGTTCTGGCAATTATATGTATTATTTAACTTGTGAGTATTCATTATTACTGTCCATAACATTCTGCATAACCTATGTACTAAATAAACAATATGTGATGTCGAAAGGAAATTGTTAGTAGTTAGGAGCGCGCGAAAGAAAGCAGCTCACACAATTGTTCGTGTGGCGTATGGACTACGTGCTTACATCGACGAAAGTTAAGACTCACCATTGTTTCTGCGAAATACATATATTGTTACTTTTCTGCAAAGCAAATCAAAATCGGTGTTCTTATTCTTATCAGCTCCGCACAGCTTCCGATGCAACAGAATTCAACCGTGTAAAATGCAACGCCCTACACATCGCCGTATATAGAAACAGGTGGTGAAACATCGTAAAGGGTCTCGCAAAAAGGTGGTCACGAGAAATGTTTAAAAAAATATGTTAAATTGTGGGTAGCAAAAGTGTCAACAACAAAAACATAGCTCTGTGAATTTTTTAAGTTTTAAAAATACTTATTTAGATCTGGATATGTTTAACTAGTGTTAAAATTGATAAATAACTCCCTGTGCACTCACCTCAGTTATTAGTTTTGGTCTTTTCCTTGCTACAACATAGATATTCACCACTTTATCACAATGGACCTCTACAATAAACTGTCTGCAGAACTGGAAAAGCTCACAGAAACTCTCTCTAGTAGGATGAAACAGCATGAAGACGATCTAAAGGCTGCGACAGGAGTGGAGGCATCTAATAAAACTGTTACCTGTCTGTCTCGTGAGTTTGCTGATTTTAGAGATTTTGCCTGCAAGACCTTAAATGCACTTCGAAATCAAATAGAGCTTCTCATGTTGGGTCTGGACAGGCATGAGATGGCATCACGCAGAAAAGTGCTTCTACTTCATGGTGTGAAGGGACAAGAAGATCCAATCAAGGCAGTTGTAGGTGTATTGCATGGCCAACTGCAGTTGACGAGCGTGACTCCTGATGATATTGCCACTTGCCACCGTCTTGGTACAAACAAAAGCAAACCCCAGCCTCTTCTGATTCGCTTCAAACAATATAGTCTGCGTAGTGATGTGTGGAAAGCCAAAACCTTACTTAAAGGAACCGAACTAACGCTGACGGAATTTTTGACTAAGCCACGTCATGATATCTTTATGCAGGCGCGTAAACACTGGGGCGTTAAGAACTCTTGGACTTCAGATGGGAAGATAATCATTCTCTTGGCTGATAAGACACGTCGTAAAATAGAAACAGCAGCTGAGCTTAACAGTTTCATAGCTCAGTTTCCTATTCCTCTGCCTTCTAAAGAAGCCAATCAAGATGTGACATCGCAGGCTGCTGACAAAACAGCGGCCCCATCGTTGGAGAAACGAACCCGCAGGCTGGCCAGATGAGATGAATATTGGTTATGGTTCAGTTCGTAAGACGTTTCGCATTTGGTAGTGTAATATTACTTAACTTATCTATTCTTTTAATATATGTATGTAGGTAACTTAATTTTTACTGTGTAAATTGTCTCATTGAAGGTGATTTAAAATTTTAAGTTAATTTCATAACCTCATGTGTCAAGAATTATTGTTGTGTTATGACAGATGACAGTCGAGATGTCTGACACTGACACTTCGCATACCTTCTTGTCTATGCGTCAAGCACTCATGATATTGTGACCAAGACTTTTAAGCGTTTAGTTATTATTTATTATGATTCCTTTTGTTTTTTTTTTTTTTTTTCTTGTTTAAGTGTACTGGAGTTATATATTTTGTTTTTATTTTGAAATAGTTTTGTGTATATTTAGGTATTATTTTATATTTTTTTTATTTTTTTTTATTATTTTTTATTTATATGCTTATCTATGCTAGATGATAGTGACAGTGATGAAAATGTCTTTAACTCTTGTTCTTCATCCTCTGTCTCGGACGAACAATATGCTAGTGCCTTAAGTGATGATGAGCCTCTTCCACTGCGTGACCAACTTTACTCACACTTTTCTTTCACTTCTAGTAAATGTTTTAACATAGTCCATATCAATGCTCAAAGTGTTCATGCGCATTACGATGATCTTCTCTTGTCCTTCGATTCTGATCTTGTCCATGCTGTTCTTATATCTGAAACATTTCTCAAACCCGCTCTTCCTTCTTCACAATATCTCTTACCTGGCTATAGGTTGCTGCGCAACGATCGAACTGGGAAGGGGGGTGGTGGTGTTGCAATTTATCTTAGAGCCGATCTCAAACATAAAATAATAGATCAGTCTCCTAGCGATTATACAAAATTTTCTGAACATCTTTTCATAGAAGTATGTGTTAACCACACTAAGTTGTTGTTGGGAGTATTTTACTGTCCGCCGAGTCAGATTGATTACTTTGCATCGCTGGAAACAAATCTCGAGCACCTTTCTATTTTATACGAACATCTAATAATACTTGGAGATTTTAATACATGCTTGCTCAAGGATGATTTGCGTAGTCGACGTCTGCAATCCCTTGTTTCATCTGTAAACATGCATATACTTCCCCTGGATGCTACGCATCATGCTCCACATTCCACGCCTTCTCTCTTAGACATTATTTTAGTTTCGGATACTAACAAGGTTGCAGCCCATGGTCAACTACCTGCCTGTTTCTCATACCATGACCTCATCTTCCTCTCATATAAAATTCGCTGTCCTCGGCGAAAGTCTCAGTTTCTTTTCCTTCGCAGTTTCAAAAATATTTGTTTAGATAGCTTAAAGACGGAAGCGAATAGTATCGACTGGTCTCCTGTTTATAGCTGCGGCGACATTGACTCCAAGGTTTCCACTTTTAACCAAACCCTTTTAAACTTATACGACAAACATGCACCACTCAAAATGGTCAGGGTAAAACATTTACCGGCACCCTGGTTATCCGATGTTATCAAGGAGGCGATGTCTCGGAGGGATAATGCAAAACGAAGGTATAGGAGATCAGCTACTGAGGAGAATTGGACGCTATTTAAAAAGCTACGAAATCGCTGCAGTCGCATGTGTAGGGATGCTAAGAGACGCTACATTCATAACTCCATCAACGATCTCGATTCAACTCAAATGTGGCGTTTCTTAAAATCACTTGGCGTTGGCAAAAACTCTTACGACAGGACAACATCAATGCTCATTAACGCTAATGATTTAAACAAGTTTTTCGCTAAACCACCTATCTCACTAAATGCTGACATCAAAGCTTCCACTCTCGAATATCTTCTAAATCTTTCTAAGCCTTCGTGTACTTCGTTTTCCTTTACATCGATTACTGAGGAGGTTATAATTAAAATCATTAACTCCATATCCTCCAGGGCTGTAGGCGACGACGGTCTCCAACTGCAAATGGTCACCTTGCTACTCGGGGAACTTGCTTCCATCATCACACACATATTAAACTTTTCCTTGGAAACAAGCTCCTTTCCTACCATTTGGAAAAAAGCCTATGTCGTACCTCTTCCTAAAACTACCAATCCTTCCTCGTTATCCCAATATCGTCCGATATCCATCCTACCTTTCCTTTCCAAAGTCCTTGAGAGTGTTGTGCATTCGCAACTTTCCCAATATCTCTCTAGTCACAACCTCTTAAGTCCCTTCCAGTCCGGCTTTCGTCCTGGTCACAGTACTGTCACCGCTCTTATCAAAGTCACTGATGATATACGTTGGGCAATGGATCAAAAACTGCTGACTGTTCTTGTCCTCCTAGATTTTAGCAGTGCTTTTAACTCAGTAGACTTTGACATCCTTCTTGGCATCCTATCCTCTTTAAATGTCTCAACCTCAGTAATCGAGTGGTTTACTTCGTATTTACAGGGTCGCTCGCAGGCTGTTCGTATCGATGAGACGTCTTCTCAATGGTGTGAGCTTCTTGCGGGTGTTCCCCAAGGTGGCGTACTCTCTCCTCTTTTGTTTTCCATTTTTATTAACGAAGTCACTAAAATCTTAACATCTAATTACCATCTCTATGCAGACGATCTGCAGCTCTATCGCCACTTCTCAGCTAACACTGCTAGGGAAGCCATCTCTGCCATCAATAATGACCTTGATAATATTAGTAAATGGGCGAAGTCTTTTGGACTTTTAGTAAATCCCTCCAAATCCCAAGCTCTCATTATTGGTGGCAGGTACATGCGTGGTATTCTTGATGTAGGCTCGTTAACACCAGTTACTTACGATAGTGTTCCTATCGATTACTCTAATAGTGCTAAAAACCTTGGTGTAATTATTGACTGCAATCTATCTTGGAGAAATCACGTTGCGGAGGTAAGCCGAAAGGTATACTATTCGTTTCAATCTCTCAGACGCCTCCAATACTTCTTACCCTTGCAGACTAAAATCACTCTCGCTCAATCACTTCTTCTTCCTTTACTTGATTACGCTGACGTCTGCTACACTGATGCAACAGAGGAATCACTGGATAAGCTTGAACGCCTGCAAAACTTGGGCATTCGGTTCATTTACGGTCTCCGAAAATATGACCACGTTTCAAGATTCCGGGCCCAGTTGAAGTGGTTGCCTATTCGTCGACGTCGGGACTGTCATACTCTCTCTTTACTTTATACTATCCTTCATAGCTTTAATGCCCCTCTCTATCTCCGTGAACGCTTTGAGTATTTGATTCCGAGGAATAAGCCCTGTCGAACTGCAACATCTCTTCTTCTTAAAACTCCTGCTCATAGTTCCACGCGTTACAGTGATTCCTTTACTGTACATGCAGTGCTCCTGTGGAATTCTCTTCCCCACGAAATTCGTGCCAGCTCATCTCTTGATATATTCAAAAGGAGAACTAAAGCGCATTTCCTATCGCTAGTATAGTGTGTATATTATGTATATGTATAAATGTATGTAGTTTATTGTTATAAAATATGTATTTATTACGATATTGTATGTAAATATTTGTGTGTGTATATGTATATATATATATAAGCAAATAGGTTTAGTTAAATATTCTGTTGTGCACTTTATAAGCCCCTCTTCCTCAAATTTCTATCTCAAAAAGGTTTGCTGGAAGAGAATTCATATTTGAATTAAGCTCGCCTATGTACATGCCTTTTATTTTTAAGTAATCTCTGTTTGTATTTTTCTATGTGTACAATAAAGAATTATGAATTATGAATTAAATCCTTTGAAAAGTCCGTAGTTTTATCTCAATAAACAATTGCGGTAAACGTCAATATTCTCCATAGCAGAACGGTAATTTTGCGTATTGTAACTCGCAGAGCAGTCAGGTAAATTGGTTTACTTTATCACAATTCCGATTAGACTTCGTGTTTTCCTCCTATTTGAGTATGCGACTCCTGGAGCATCCAGAAGATATCTACAAATAACGCGTTATACATAATGATAAAACTATCGGTTCTAAGTAACTGTTCATTTATAGGAGTTTATCGGCAATCAAGTAATGAGCCAACAGGTCGGGTGAGTCACACGGCTCCCCGGCAGGCAGGTGAAGGAAACCATTTTAAATATTCATGGCATTACGACACGTGGCCTTAATATTTTCATTAGTAATTGGTGTTGCACAGATACATACATGACACATCTCTGTTCTTGCTGGCTTGTGATGTTAAACTCTCAAGTTCAATCCACTGATATAGAAAAAACAAATATAACTTATGAAGATGAACTTGTTAACTAATTATGTAAAATTATACAAAACATCGTAATACACTATTACCATAAAAAAAGAATAAGTGTTAAACCCGGAAGGATCATACGAAACCTGAAGGTTCCCACCGCAACCGGACAAGCAATGTTTGTAAATGTATTCCCCATGAGTCCATGTAAAAAATAACTAGTAACTAATCTACTTTTTTTATACGCTATCGTAATTTGCGTGTTTATTTGCGTGATTGTTTCAAATATTGCACTCCAGTTAGTCATATTCCTATCATTTTTATAACATTATCCTCCATTTCTAATGGGTTTCATCCTACTATTATTTTTTTTCACTTTTTATTATTTTTAAAGCTATCTGCACTAGCCTATATGATACAAAACTATCGTAAAACGAGTGACCGTTAACTGTGCGATATGTTGCGACGTGCATAATCTGTGTTAATTTCCCTGTTAAATGTTACAATCTGCTATATTGTAGCCGGCTACCGTTACTGGAGGAAAGTGGTAGCGCCGCACTTGCGAACATGTGCTATAATTCTAAATCTGACTAAACGGTACTGTGCAGTTTTCAACAATCAGATGAGCCTGACCTTTCGTTTTATTTTACTTGATGGCATGTACACGGAAATGATTAAGATGATAGAGTATAGAAGTCACTCAAATTATAGCACTCCGAAGGCAGTAGAGAAAAAACACCTAAAGAATCTAAGTAAATTATTGGTCTTCTTTACTATACATTCCACAGTTTAGCAACGACAACATGATAGAATTTCTATCGTCTTGTCGTTGCTAAACTGTGGACTTTAATCGGTGTCATGTAATGTTGAGATTAATGACGTCGTTTTGGATGGTCGTTGGATTGTTAAAATATGAGGTCGGATAGTTTAGTTGATATAAATTCTTGACTAAATAAAAAGGAAAGTTACGTTAGCCGCTGCAAAACAAAGGTGGAATTGTTCAAGACTAACTATATCCGTCGTTTAACTACTTTTAATTATAATTGTAATCAATTTTTGTAAGAGATGAAATTGTATTTGTAGTAAATGGTCATCGTTGACTTGTCATTTGACCATAATATGAATAATAATATACGTAAGTATATCGTAAATTTAAAAATGTTGCATCTCGTTTTTTGTATGTATTTTAAAGCACCTATTTAATTTTGTTGTTATTATCCTACCGGCCGTTACGGATGCTTAACAGTTTCCATGGTCACAGGAAGAGCTGAACTATTTGACGTTACAAATATGCAGAAAAAAAGCACTGTTTACATCGTAACATTCGTGTACAACCGTATCTAGTGGAATATATCCGCTCGTAAACGTATTTGTTTAATGTCTATGTATAATATACAATGTATGTGATTAGTTAGTTAGTCAAATTATGGTAGGAGAACTTTTCACTCACATGATGACGGAGTTCGTAAATTGCATGTAAATACCATGATACCACATTCTGGTACCCGTAACACAATCTTATTGTAAATTTATTTTATAACCAGAGGACGTTATGTGAAATGTCCCTGATTATTTATTTATTTTTTACATCGTAGAACGTTAACAGTTTGGTTAAATTGGTGCTAGTTATATAGTATTGTGTGAATTGTTCAGACGTATGTAACTATTTTGTCGACTTTCATTGTCAATATTATGGTTACAATCATCAAACTGTTTATATTTATTTTAAAAGTGTAAGTCCTTGCTGATAGTTATTAAATTTTATTGGATAAGTAATAAAAATGTCGTTAAATCATCACCATTGCATTTTCTAATTTGACATTTGAAATGGTAATTGTTGTTTGTTTGGGTACGCTTTCACGTTGTGACACTGTACTATGCTATGTGTGATCAGATTAGTGTTAGTGGGTACCTACCTACTGTGTGTCACAAACATAGATAAGTGTACAGACATGCACACACTTTTCTATATTATTATCAAGTCACAATGTTTAACAGTTATGGAAAGTTGTGTAGTAACTATTTCTTTTATCAAATGAATTCGCCGTTTATACAAATTTGATCGCGTTGATGTCTTTTCAATAGACGCGTACGTGATTAAAAATATAGAGATCGATTTATGTTTTGGTCTAATTAGTCATTATTAATAGTGTCAGTGGTTCAGTATGTGTGTAAAAACCAAACTTATTGTGAGACACTTGCGTAACGCAGCAGGTGTGTCGAGGCACCGGACCGCGACACACGGGGCTGCGCCCTCGTCTGGTGGTAGGGTTCCCTCTGCGTCCTAGTTACTACAGCTGATGTTTGTTGTTGAGTCGCCATGGACATGTGTTAATTTCTTTATACATTTTGATAGACGTAGCTTAAAAAAAAGTAGCTTAATTCGTTGGTGGCTATTTGTTAGGGAATGGTCTAGCAGAAAATAGTGACGTGTAGTAGGCTAAGTAGTATAATGTTATCATTGTGGTTAACATGCCTCAATTTACTTCCTAACACATAAATATGTAACTATTCAGTTGATGTGATTATATGTAGTTACTGTAGTTAGTTAGTTTACGAGGAATAGTTAGTTGTCACATTATAGTTATGTCTGATATGTAGAAGTAATCCAACTAGAATTACCAATAAAAATGTGATTGATCACACGGTATAAATGGGGGACAGTCCATGTAAATAAAGAATTTCAGCACAATTTCTTTTATAGTTACCCGGGCCATTTAGTTTATGAAAGAGAACTTGTCTCCTCGTGCTGAAATATAAAGATACATCTAAACAAGTATTAATACAAGGTTTGGTTAATTAAAACTTGATGACATTTTAATAAAAAGGAAACTTAGGCCGGTCAGTGCGTTTAAGAAGATGAGTATACCTTAGAGAGGAAAACAATATATTGTGTTGAGGATGACCAGCTACAAGTAATTATTTAACTATGTTACATGTTATTTACTCATTATCGTCATTTTGTCCTTATCTTGCATAACCGGATGCCCTCTAATTTGTTATGGTGTACTCATTGTCATGGTAACCAGGCTCGTGACAAGGTCCTTATTAGGTCTAGGTTAGTCACACACTAAGTATAACGCTATTATACTTATGGCTAATAATACAGTTAATAGCGAACGAACTAAGAATTAGCATGAACTTAATATTGAAAGGTCCATCCCTTGCCCCCTACAAAACGATAGTCACTAATAGTCTGTATCATATCGATCGTCACGCTAATACACGTTTTAATGCATATAATATTATCTAATTTTGACAGATGCAACGTATTAGTTAGTTATTTTTAATAAATCAATAAGTATTAATCTAAATTATATCATGATAATGCATGTGAACAAGTAAGTATAATAAAAACGTGTTTATATAAAAATCTTTTTACAGCGCATACGGACGGACGTGTCATTATCTATACTTATAATAAATCTGTAGAGAGGTCAATTCTGTACATGAAATATATTTTCCAAATAACTATCAGGGGGTGATTAGTGGTCGATACTGATGCCAAAAATGCAATCAGTAAAATTTTTGTCTGTCTGTCTGTCTGTCTGTCCGTCTATATGTTCCTTATAGAAACAAAAACTACTCGACGGAATTTAACAAAACTTGGTACAATTATTCTTCATACTCCTGGGCAGGTTATAGTATACTTTTCATCACGCTACAATCAATAGGAGCAGAGTAGTAAAGGGAAATGTTGGGAAAACGGGAGAAGGTGCTCCATTTTTTAAGCTTCCATCGCGTGTGCAGCCTATGGTTAAAGTTACATAGAAATCATGTATGACGAAAATATTCTACATAAAATTGTCTATAAAATATCCCGAAACAGCACATATCTATATTTTATGGTTGACTCACAATAACACGTGTAACTCCTGATAGCTTAGCAGTTCGTTCATTCTGATTATATTTGTTTACTCTTACGTTTATAATACTCTCACTCAAGCAGTAGTTAAAAATGTTGCAAAAACGGGGAAAATTTCCTAAATTCTACGCGGACGGAGTCGAGGGCAACAGCTAGTGTTATAATATATAAACTAACCTGTTACATAGTTATACCCACGCTATGTTTATGTAATTAACTATAATAAACAAAGAAGCCACTGTAATGTGGTGTATACTGTTATAATTAAGACCATCCAACTGCTGCCAATCCGACACAGGTGAAGCTTACAACTCATGGAAGAATTCTGTTGGAAGTGAAAATCTTGTGTAGCTAGTTATGAAGAATAAATGGGCTATCTGATACTTGTTTGTGGTCTCTTTTACATGGAGGTTCCTCAATATTATATTTGCTCTTGTGATCGGTTGAGTTGGTACGCAACTCTCAGTGTAGTGTGTCTCACACTCAAATGACTTTTTAAATTCTCAGCTTATTATTTCGGCTCAATTAGTACGAACTATTCAATTAATTTGCCTCCTTGTCCCACTTTTACTTCCGTCTGAGTGTTGCTAGACTTTAGAATTCATTCTTTGTTTTCGTATTGAAATTTTCGTGAGTTTGAGTCATATTAGAAATACTATATTACCGGCTAACACTCACAGTTTTGGGATCGAAGATGTCGACCCAGGTTTCGAGCATATCAGTGCACGCCGGAAGGTCGCAGACGCCGCTGCGCACTCGTCCTGAAGATGAGCATCGGATATGCTCGAAACCTGGGTCGACATCTTCGATCCCAAAACTGTGAGTGTTAGCCGGTAATATAGTATTTCATTCTTTGTGTACACATAGTTGGAGTATTGTCACAATATGTTGTGTACTAGGTTAAGTAGATCAAGTTGGTACGAACTGTAGCCGGTATTATCTTTTAGTAACAAATATGAAATTAAGTAACTACTCATTGTATCTTTTTAAAGACATCCTCATGGTATACTCTGTGTTAAAGCTACGTGGACAAGTAGCTGCTATTGATTTGAATGAATAGATCACGCACAATCTTTCAAAATGAATAATGAACTAAAAAGTTAAAATTATGCAGTGATGACCTAATTAGTTGTTATTTTAAATAACAGCTTAAAAATAACGTTATGTTGTTTCCTAATTGAGAAACATAAATAGCTGAAAGTGAGCGCCTACATAACGGAAGATATGAATATAACTCGTCAATTTTAAAATGAGATATGATTAGATTATATTGTTCATAATGTGATTATTTATGATGTTATATGCATGTGAGGACCTCAATATTATCGTAATATATGAGATATTCATAAACAAGTTCATTAATTCATTCTAATCAAACCAATTCGGTCAAGCGACTTGAAATTGGTTTTTCCATTGACACGATTTAATTAAGTAAAATTCAGTAAGAAACAGTAGGTTCTATCCGCATTGAAATAGAAAACATTACATTGAATATTAATTGAGTTCCAAATAAACCGTTCTAGTAGTTATTCTGAGATGAATACAGCGATGAATATTAGGCTGATGTGTGAGTGAATGCAAGAAAAAATATTTTCCTTTTCTCTTTCGTAACATCTTCTTTTACTTCATCATTTATATTTTATTTAGTCTCCCGCTATCTACACATTCTATGTCAATTAAGTTATTAGTTAGTTCAGGCCACGAGCACTGATCACAGTAGCAGTATCTCCTCCATCATAGGGCGTTTCAAATAATATAGGTAAGCACACATTTACTCCAATTAGCTACTAGATATGGTTAATATTGTTGTGTAAAAGGGCTAGTTATTATATAGGCCCTTAGTTTGCATCGTAGTGTATATTTATGTATCGTGGGTTGTTATTATAATAGGGTAACAATGTTAACATAAGTCACCACCACAACACAACTCTGAACAAGTACAGCACTTTCATAACAGTGACGTATAACATACAGTCGTACACGTTTATTACATTGTTGTCTTACACAGGATTATTATAAAGGTATACAGGTGGTTTATTATAAGAATACAAGATTTTATCTTCACAGTTCACACCTGTTACTTTTCTGTAAATGTGTAGCAGTCATTTAGCTGTAAAGTTGTAACAAAATCTATTTAGTTGTTTCATTGGGATGAGTAAAAACATTAACATTCAGATACTTAAATGTACATTAACTACTATTAGTAGATATGTATAAGTATGTGTAATTTTGTATTGTAATGAATTTTGATTCGTTTACAAACATCTTACCAATTTTTATCAAACTTAATAAACTGTCAGTGTAGAACATACTCGTAATTCAGAATAACATAGCTATAATTAGTATGTCCAAGAATGCAGGTAAAAACGCGTATGTTAATTAGTTTCTAATAACTATTACAAGGTATTTGTGCTTAATTGTTATGTGAATTAGTTAATGATTATGAATGTACATTAGTTGTTAAAGTGCGTGTAAATAGTGGCATTAACCCCGCTCCAGCGTGTTCACTACCCGCGTGTACTCACATCACATTACTGTTTATGTTATTGTTTGCTACATGTTACTACGATATTGATGCACGTTATACATGAATCACCTTCTAAAGTGGAATTAGGTTTTGTGAATTGAAATAATTGAACTAGAATTTAAAAATACATCCTCATGGTGATATACTGACGGACGGACAGCGAAGTCTCGGTAATAGGGTCCTGTTTTACCTTTAGGTACGAAACGCTAAAACGTTCACTATGGTACGAGTATAAGTGTCTATATAAAATCAAACACACAGACATATTTAACTAACTACTACAAATACCTACATATTAAATGGGTTTGCGCCGATTGGTAATCTATCCAAAAACCTCTTGGTCATCAGGCTGCAATAGTTTCTGCCGATTGACTATGCCATAGTAAGTTATTAATCCAACACAACAATTTTGAAGATACACGAGGAGGTGAATCAGTTATTATGTAGTTATGTACCGCTTTGTGGGCTATAGCCGGAGGAAACGACTATCGATGCGGAAATATTATGATAAGGTATAGGACAATCTTTTCTATGGCAATTTTGTACATTAACTAATATGAAAGAATTTTAAGGAGTAGCGGTGATACTCTTTGACACTTGTTATTAAATTATTATAAAACTAAAAGTAAAACGGAAGTATATATTAAATGTGGACCATAGATTTGTTCCCGAAATTCAGTGCTGTGATGAGACGGCGAAATATTAAGTGTTCGAGTGTGGCTTGCATTTGACAGGTTTTCAATGGTTATGTGCACTCATCCATCTTTTTTAAATATGATCCTATGATAAAATGTTGAGTTCTATAAAAAACATGTTTTTTGTTGATCAGTCCCAATCCTTACACATGATATGTTTTAACATCTTGACACAGATGTTCTCAATAACGAATATTCGTATTTCTGTAAGTGGCTTGTTACTTTTTTGGAGATCCGTATGTATAAAAAAATAAATGAAACCTCCATAGGATGACTTTGTGGCCCGTCGCGTTCGTCTGCCAGTAACATTTTTCTGTCCCGTAGCATATGAAATATGAAACTAAACTAAAAATGACCAAATAAGAAGTTAGCTGCTACATTTCTACTTTGTAACTATGTCAAATCATAAGATAACTTGATACATTCAAAGTAGTGATGACTAATCTTGCCGCATCAAGAAAGCTGAAATCTTTAGAGCTTGCTTTGAGCTTTTGCTTATAATTTATTATCATGAAAATTATGTTAATAAATAACCTATATTTCAACTAGTTAGTAATTTTTAAATTAGTCGTAATTCATTTTAGGTTATTCTGTTTCAATATATTTCCGACTGATACTGTAGATACGGTACTCCTAACTTGAGAATCCCTCACTCTTACTAGCTTTTTATTGTTTCTTGAAACTTTTTTGGTAACTATCGGTGTATTTCACGATACGGTTTTTAAGTAACGATTGTGTAACGTTAAGTGCTGGGAAAGTTATGGAATTGTTTTTTCAACTTAAAATAAGTTTGGTGTTAACTTTCTGTTACATGTGAGCGCTGTTACAGATGCTTGTTATGTAGGTATGTTGCTAATTGTATTTTACTGTTTCGAGGCGACTTCTCACGGTTAATTGTTTGAAAGTTAAAACTCTTAATGTAAGTCACTTAATTGTTTTGTACGTACTCGTTTTTGCTAGACAGGATCTAGTTGCGAAAGAAGATGTCATGTCTTTTGGCATTTTTCAATTTTTTTCATAGCCTAGATTAACAAATGCCATAACTGCCTTCCTGGGAAACATTTTTTTGACATTTTTATGTTTCTTAGTTAAAATATATGAAATCTTAATTTGTTTTTTTATAGATCGTGTATTGTTACGTATGGTATAGTTTAATACAATATGTATTAAATCTTTAGGCGTCATACTTCCTCATTAATATGTCTATGAGTAAGTCATAGTATGAGTGTAATCGGTGAAAGCAATGACTAAGTTGTTGGTCACATCCCGCCAATATTCGGATGTTTTTAATTGAGTTTCACTTGTATTAGACACAGTATTTTATTAACTAACATACTAACATTCCAAGTTATTAGTAATATTTGTAAAGTTATTAGTTATCGTAAAGTTACATAGAAAGTAAAATCTTGCTTTATTATTTATTTATTCCGTTGTGAGTTGTTCGAATTAAACAGCCATAACTAATGACATGTATTCTATGGTTCTTGTTCTCATTACACCCGTATATAAACAAACCTGTACCAAGTATTATACTAGTTTAACAGAACGAG
This sequence comes from Orgyia antiqua, assembly GCA_916999025.1. NCBI lineage: Eukaryota > Metazoa > Arthropoda > Insecta > Lepidoptera > Erebidae > Orgyia > Orgyia antiqua. The sequence continues at coordinate 682,155 of OU779861.1, forward strand.
CAGTGTATTTACTCCCACGGAAAAGGCTTGTTCCCGATTTTGGGACGTTTCTGAAAATATCACACTTCATGTCGCCATGAACTAATAAATTATTTAATTACCTATCTTTATGAGCGAAAACTTGATCGGTGTTATTCCACTACTTTCTTCTTTGCTATCCGCTTCTCAACCGATAGAAACACTAAAATTTTTGGGGTATTAATCGAAAAAATATTATGTAGTGTCATTAGTGTTTGCATTCTTAGGCCTCACAGGTTCCACGGTAGGTGTTGTTAGAATTCTGTTCCCGTAAGTGCCAGTCCCGTAAGTAAAATGGTTACATTTTAAAATTAATCAACAGTTAATTCAATGTTCTTGTTCCCGTTTTCTATCTGTAAGCGAAATGTTGTTATATATGTGTAATTGTTGGCTTGCGTTGAATAAAACCATTATAGTTAGTAAGATAAGAGTCCAATTAAACATTACATCGTCGATTAACCCAGTACAAAACTGTTGATAGCACGCGCACGTTCTGGCACTCCAACTCTGACTTTACCGATTTAGCGGGCGTAGCGTTATTGGCAGTTTCAACTTTTTTGCTTGTTGGATCCCTGCACTGACTAAAAATTAATTTGCCTTATCAATTCAAGACACAGTTCAAACGAAATTCTTGCATAAATTTATTGTCTACCTATCCTAATATTATAAAACTAAAGATTTTGTTTGTTTGTTTGAACGCGCTAATTTGAGAAATTCCTCTAGTGTTAGATAGTACATTTATAGAGGTAGGCTATAGGGTATATAACATCACGCTACAACTAATAGGGGCAAGGCATCAGTGAAAAATATTGCAAGACAGGGAAAATTTTCTAAATTCCAAGCGTACGAAGTCGCGAGCAACTAAGCTAGTGTGAAATAAAACTATAACTCTTGAGCTCTTGTCTGTTGCATAACAACAATAAAGCAAAGTATGTTGACATAATATATGGTGCGTAAACCACTATGTTTTTGTAGTACATTAATTATGAGCAAGTTGAGGCACGCGCGCTGAAGCGTGGCCGTGGAACTAACTCGCGACAACGGCATTCGCATACCCACCGTTATGTGAAGCGAACTTGAGATGACTGTGGTGTCTTCTCACGATCGATTACAATTTAAGAGTTCAAACTGTAATGACGTACACACACTAATTTGTCACATAGAAATAAAATTAATTACTACATTTAAAACTTGTTAGTAAAGTCTGATCAACAGAACATCTTTGCATTTATTTTGCTTAGTAAAACGGCTACTGCTTAGAAATGTGCAATGTAATGTAACCTTTGTATGTAGGCCAGATAGGTAGGTGGGTGGAGGATGTTGCACATGTTGCTAACTAACTTGTTCATTGAACGACTACTCTACTAGGAAAAAGGCGTAATGATATTATAGCAAGAATTAATGCATGCACCATTAATTCTTGTTGCTTATTATATGCTATACAGAATTAATTCCAAAAAATATAGAGACGATAAACTGTTTTATACATGTCTCAGAATGAGATGATGAATGAAAGTATTTACAGAAGAGGTTAACCATCCACAGCCTCAATATATTTTGTTTATTTAGTTTTAACATAAAATGTCATGATGGATTTGCCGTTTACTTTGGAGTAGCGGTGAATGGCAAATTTGTAACTGCATCTCATTCATTGTATGTTAATTTGAAAAATTTGTTACAACTATAGCATCTTACACAATTGTTCTAGACCTATTCACAAGTAGTAGTTACTCTATTGTTCCGTATTTGATCCTGTTGTATTGGTATAACCAATTCGTTGATGCCTTGAGGATAGAAACGACGAAAGTTCTGTTAGCTCTACTGAATTCATTGTTCAACAGCTGAATGTAGCACAAAGCTGTGCATCATATCATACCGTTATGAAGTCAGTTAGTGTGTTATATTGTGTTCAGATAGTACAAGAGATTGCAGGTCACAATCCTGAGACAATGATTACGAAACGTTGGTAAACTTGTGCCTATCAGCGTGTCACATCAGTTACGCGTTTGTGACTGTCACTCGGAATACTATTCAGAGATCTCAGACGATTTTAAAAACGGTATAGTTACGTGTTCTTTGTGACGATCTTTTTCATAACTATTATAAATATTTGTTATATTTGTGAGAAAACTTTCTAGAAATGTCTTTATTGCATCGCTGAGAGTGTCTGTGATGAATATTCGTCAGATGTATATTATGTATGTGGTGTGAATGAAAAAAAATATTGATTATGGTAAAAGCTGTCAAGTATCTACTTAAATAAATATTTTGTAACAGTTTTAATAATAGAACTAGTGATAGGTATAATACCTTCGCTCCCGACGACGTGACGTTTCGACCGAGTTGCATTCATTTATTTATGGGAGACCCAACAGCGAACATATAAAGAATATACAACTTGATCAATAAACATTTTACCAATTACAGGGTCTCACGTTTAAGAACTACAATATGACTTACAGCAGTTATGAACAGTCTAACACACATTACTTCCCTCACATCAAACCAAAATCACAACAATACAAATATGTACAACAATTTTAACGACAGACAATTAATTTAACTTACACATGTTGAAATCCAAAGAATTAAGATTAGTCAAAAAATTGATCGTGATCTCGGGTTGAATGGAAACTTTTTAACGTGATTAGTCCCGGTAATATTAACAAATTATGAGATCAAATCGCGTAAGTTTAAAATCAGTAGTTATATGTATATAGGTAGTATAGTTTTAGAAATGTTAACCTGCTGTGGTCGAAAAAAAAATTTTCAATTGGTACCATAATCACGGATATAACTCTACTATTACTTTACTGTAACTGTTTTAAGTTTATATTAGTTGCAGTGTTACACAGTTAAGCATAATTATCTAATGCTGAATGCGGAACCTCCAAAACGCCGTACAAATTTCTACATGATTAATGACAGTGACAATTACAGACGATCTTATAAATGAAAGTCAATTTCACTAGTTCACACAGTAGTTTATTACTATAAGTATTATTAATATTATTATGTTCTAAGCCCATATATTATATCCCATTATTGGGCACAGGCCTCCACCATAATAGAACAATGATTGGTTTAGTTTACTATGCTTATGAGATGATTTGCTATTATTATTTCCCTCTCATAATAGAACCCTATCCATATGAGAAAATAATATGGTCGTTTCCAATGTACATTACTTCCGCCCAGAAAAATATGATTGTGCATGATGCAAATAAATAATGTACGAGAGCTTGATATGAATTGGTTCCCTTATATTGCTTTTATTGTACACTTACATAAACCGAATCCGATTCTCCATAGTCGCTGATTTCTAACATTGCTTAAATGTATACTTTTGATGATTTATGTCATTATTAGGTACTTACTTTCCTCTCGACTGTTCGATGTAATCGATCGCTATCACGATTTGCCATTAGCCTCTGATGTGCGATTGGTCGAATTACGCTGCTCGGTCGCAATATGAAGGCCGTTATATCAATCATTGGATGTGATTCGTTACAAAAATCTATGGATAACTCGTAAACGTAGCATGTCAACTAGAAAGTTGTTTGTTTTGTTGTTGCCGTGAAACTGTTACTAATTAGAGAATAACCGGCCATATTTACGTCACGTACGACCACTGTTCGAAATGTTGACAATGGACTAAATAACGCTCACTGTGTTCAGTAGTTAATAGAAACGGTGCCTGGTTTCTTTGTGCTCGTTCAACAAGTGCCTGGAAATCTTTGCTATAACTATTCCAAGATCGTTATAAAAATTGGTATATTTTGTAGCTTTCTTGTCTCATGTGTTATTCAAATTGTTTTTACAACAACTACAACTTACTGCATCAGGCATCAATTATGCTGCAGTAGGTTTTTTAGTTTGGCAATTTCTATAAAACTAACTTAATTGCTTGATGATGCTATGTAACGACGGCGACAAATTTTAAGATTACAATACTTTTGCAACACTGGCTTACGGTTTCAATATATTGATGCGTAATAAAAAGTTCGAGAAACAGCAACAAATCAACATGGTAAAATTGTACCTTTCTATAGATACATACTCGTAAGTGAATCATAACTCTTGATCTTTGTTGACCACTTCCGTGAATTTAGGTACACGGACAGTAAAGGAGTGCGACGTATGAGTCATCGATGGCTGGTCGTTACCTGATTGATGACGTCACCAATCCGCTATGCGCCTCGTGTTTATGGTGTGTTATGAATCGCTGATGGAAGTCTCAGTTGCGTACGATCGTTCAATGACAGGAATTTTGCATTGTTCGTGTACAAGTTGCGTCTTTGACTGTATGTATTTTTGTGTGCCTCTCCTTTGAGCTGTATAAGAATGTAACGGATTTAATCCGTAATGGGCACAATCTGTATAGTAAATTGCACTTGCAATAATAGTAATGGTTATTTTATCAGCTTTTTCTAGCTCGATGCTCTACTACATCTTATGAATATAATACTTCTGTAAACGCATATTCCCCAAAGCACCAACGGAACTGTGTTATCCACGAGGTTCACCAAATCGATCGTCTCAATGATGAATCATTGGATTGATGATTGGAAAACATTATCACATATGAGCCATTGTATTTCAAATTAAAGATTATAAACACACTAAATATAATATACGTAGTTTGCAGTACGGAATACGGATGCCCATTGAAACCTTACTGTAACGGTCCATTGTTAAGATCACAGTTGGATATTGTACCCTGGTGGTTGGTGATAGGTCTCACTTTGTAACGTAGGCTGTGTTGTTAATCTCAGGTGGTGGTAGTGTCGCAAGATTAACCTCGACACCCACGTATTGTCCGCGAGAGAGTTACACGCTGCACTGTAACTGTGGCTTGCTTTGGGCTCTAAGAACTAGTACAACACTCTATGAAAGCTGATATTACAGAAATTTTATAATTAAGTAGGTATCTTGCCTATTCTCAACATGTATGGCGTCGAAAAATGCCTGATCTGAACTTGTAAAATACTCAGCTTACTCGGGCACACAGCTCTCGTGAGAGGGAATAAATTGCTGCGGTGGTTCTTCGGATCGAGGACACCCATATGTGTCACCAATTGAAAATGTACGATTGTATGAACCCGCTTTGTTGAATTCTTGTATTTGGACGCCGTATATTTTTTCAGATCATCATAATTTTTTTTTTAATGAAACATTTCGGCTCTTGATCCCATGTCACCTGATGGTAAGCGAAAATGGAATCTTTGATGGCTAAGCGTACCAACTATGTAAGAAGCCTATTATTTACCTTTAATTAATTGAAATCTTTTCGAAACGTTGCCTTTGTTTTATAAATTTTTTTTTTATTAAGGCTAGTGTTGAATTTTCAGAGCAAAACCAACAATTAAATTATATGGCTATTGTTTAAAAGCGTGAGAATTATTTAAAATTTTTAAAATTAAGGTATTTTTTTTTAGATTAGGTGTGCAGATAATAATAATTTAGCATTAAGTTTATATTTATAACCATTACTATTTTATGTCGTATTGCGGTGGTAAATTGAGCAAGAGTCCTATATCATAAGCGAACGATCGAAATTAAACCTGGTACTCATATTAACAGTCCTATGATTTGCTAGATTTCTTCTTGGCTGCTTTAGTTTTCAGAATAGTAAGGACATAGTTGATACAATACAGTATAAAGGTTATTTAATACCGTCTAAAAGTGACAGAATAATTGTTCTTAGAGTTAATGACAGCTCAAAACTGAATGTTAAGTTAACGACAATGGCCGACGAGGAAGGAACTGCCTTGACTGTTGTGCTGCAAGTTGTCTGTCTTTATTATCTTACCAGTGTTAGAGAGAGATACAACGTGACTGTGTGGTTAGGTTAGTACGATGTGCAATAGAATTGAGGTCAATGTTAGAATAATTCTTGGCAAAATATAATTTCTTTTCATTTTATTTATTCATTTAATATTTTAAATGTGCGGTTTATCTAATATTGTGAGTAATGTGTTTTGACTGACTGATGAATGTGACATGAATATTCATTCATATCAATTCAACTACACAACAAAGTAAAAGTGTTTTCACATTATGATTAGTGCTACTTTTATTCTACGTGTTTACATGCAACATTAAGTGCAACCACGTGTTCAAACAATGTTTCTACTTGTCTAAACTTTGAAAGGCTATGACTTTGTTTGATTTATTCACTGTACTACCTAAAAATAGGCCTCAAAATAGATACAAACTAAAAAGCATTGTGTATTTGCGTATGCCTCATCTTAAGCAAACAAATTGCTTTGAGTCTCTCGTTATGAATAGATCCATTTGTAAAATATACCTATTTATAGCTTATCTATACTACTATGTATAACGTGCTTGGAAAGTACTGAACCTAGTTTTTTTTTAAATATTTTATCCACCGTCTGAAAATCTTAAAAATAATTTGACGTTACCAGTGCTAAGCCATTGTGGATTACTAGTTCTCACAATTTCTGCTCATGCGTGTTTATTCAGACTATTTATAATCACCGATGCGATGCGCATTGATTGCGCAATGTGCATTATTTATAAGCAAAAAAAACGCAATAGTTCGTGCAATTATTATGATGCGCCTTTTTTATTTATTATCTTATTGCATAATGATATTTTCATACATAGTAGCTATTATGTACAAATACAAGATTTATTGCAACTTTAATACATTGTTAAAAATTAATTTTGATTAGTTTGTGAGGTTTCTTTAAAAAATATAACGTAGCGTGATGATATGAAGCTTCAATTAACACCAAATAATCACGACAGCAAGCAATCCATAAAGTAAAATAAAATCAGGCGAAGTTATCAGAAAATATTACTTAACAAAGCATTATTACAAAAATCACGAGGTATAAAAACCTATAGGCTACTTCCCACGATCTTGAAATCATGGAATTTGATAACAAGCCGTATTTCTAGGCTAATTTTTTGATATGCTATGGCTTTACGGCCTCAGGTCGTTTTTAATAGCTTTAGGAACAAAATACTATTGAAACGAATTAGAATTAGAAATTATGGATTTTCTATATCTTACAATGTGCTAGTACCTAGTACGTGTGGTCGTCTAGTAAAATAGGCATCCATTAAGTGTGTACTGTGTTGATCGGTCTCGTGACGAATCGATTGTAACTCGATTAAGTGCGCGAGCTCGATATGCGGTTTATACCTTTATACCAGGCATCGGCAACAGGCGGACCGCGGTCCGTATCCGGAGCGCGAAAGGTCGAATTTCGGACCGCCAAATATTGTACTGTATTGTATAAATTAATACGTAAATAAGGTATTTTATATCTATAATAATTAAAACAATATTTTTAGGCCATAGAACCTGACTTAGTACCTATGCTATTTTACGTTACCTAGTTAATCTGTTTTACAAGTAGGTACCTGTATCTGATATGGTTTAATTAGTTACCTAGTCTGTGTGTTTTTGCGAATTAGTTATAACTGTTGTGAATTAAATATTTTAAAATCATTGTCACGAACATGAAACATGCATAGATTGAACTATACAACAAATAACTATCAAAGTATAAAATGTATACTATCGGCACTCGATGCTACAGTCTAAGTTAAAAGAATTGAAATTTCTCGTTATATAATCGTATAATATATTTTGTGTAAAATATTTGGTAGTTATTTGTTGTATTGTCGTGATGTATGGTAAGTATGTGAGCACGTGTAGTATCGTGCAAGTGGCAGCTAATTGGATCGTTGTTCCATGATACAGCAGTGGCGGTCAAAGAACCCAACAACATTACACCATAATATACTGTTGACGTTATTAAGGTTTCGATACTCTTATATGTATGCTAATTATTAACTATTATATGTTTGTAGTATTCTAACTAAACTGATGTCATGTTGTATCATTTACTTTTGATTATGGGTCTTAATTGTTTTGCAAAATTTTAAAGGTGAATACTATAATTTTTGAAAGAGAAATGAATTATCACCTTGTTTTATTCCTTAGTCGCTCACCGTACTATGGGATGGATATAAACAATGTAATTTGAAGGGCCAGTGCAAAAAGCTCACTTAACTGAACTTGCTATAACTGTGACTGAAAGCAGCTATTGTTATAATAAGAGAGCTAAGATCCCTTACCACAATAATGCCCCTTAAACTATTTAGTCAAGGCGAAGGTAAGACGACCTTGATAACCGCCAAATCGTGATCTCTGTAACAACGCGTGCAATTTCAGCAAATTGTTGTACTGAGTATGCAATTTAATGTTTACAGGCTTATTTTATTTAAGAAATATATAGACATACGTTTGTGAAATGTGTGGAATGTTTAATACACACACACATATACACACATGAGGTATACGTATACAGTCATACTTTGATATAAAATATTCTGAAGTTCCTTGTAGTGACTGTAGTGAGTAGTAATGAATGACATCGGTCATTTGGCCATAATTTGCCAACGTTAAACATGCCTTTGATGCTGGTTGTTTTGATTAAATCGCGTGTTGAACTTACTTTAGTCGCTTGCAGAAAATTTTATTCAATTTCATAGATTGAAATATGTGAAACATTTCAATTCTATCATTGTGATTTGTAGCAAAAAACAAGTTGATTGTTACTATGCTGAACAGAACGGTGTGTACCAAATAGTTGTGTATCCAGGCCAGTGCTATCACGATAGTAAATTCGTTCGGTTCTCAATAGTTTGTGGAACGTGCTCACGTTCATAGTTAGTATAGGTAGTGGTACATAGAGCGGGTGTAGATTGTAGCCCGGGCACAGCTGCAACCATTCCACCCTAGATAAAGTAGCTCTCTCTGCGCCGCGGGACAAGTTACGGATCGTTGGCGATTAACTGAAAATTTTACAGCGTTGGAAACTGTGCAACGTATTTGTTAGTTCAATTCTACCTAAACATACTACATTTTAAAAACAAACTGATGCGTTTGAATACAAATAATAAAAATATGATGTAGAAAGTGTGTATCACTTATGCTAGATATAAACTTAGTCTTGTGTTACGGTGCTGAGCTTAGAAAAATAAAATATTACTGTCAAGATCGGAGCCACTGCAGATATCAGACTTAGATTAGATTTTAACTGCCATGATAATTTAATTACTCAGTATGAGCTATCTCTTAATCTTCACCGGTCAGGAATGAATTAGCATTAAACTTTCTGCAATCCTTGCAGCCGTAAAACTTACAGACGTAATTGTCATTCAATTAATCACATCATCTAAATCTATAATCAGTATCCTCGCTGTCTATCGCGTGTTTACCTGTCGCTTAGTATATTGTGACGGACATCATCGAATACAATGTGGTTCCCATAACTAATACTTAGCTGGTCCTAGGTCACTCTAGCTCGCATGTAAGCAGAAAAAAATTTTTATTTCCCAACAAATTCCCTAGGCATATCCATAACCAACTAAAAACTGCTTTATTATAAAAGTAATCTAAAGATAGTTTTATTTTATGAGAAGATAAGTAGTCTACAAAAATAGTTTTATTTAACGTGATTGTTTCATAGATTGCACGCAATGGAGTTGTTATTTAAGTAGTGAAATGCTTATATTAATTTGATTTGTCTATGTCATTGCATAGTGACAAGAGCATATTGTTAATTATTTATGTTTTGATAAGTAAGCGATGTGACGGCGGCGCTAGACCGGAGTGCCTTTTATAGTCATAATTGAGTGACGAGATTAACTGCAAATTAGTCTTAGCACGCGATATGATACGCACTTTTTATTGCGTTCAATGAATGTTGCAATTAAAACAGATTGGAATATTTTGATTCTTGAGATATACCAAGTCTTTGTATGAACATACATATAATAAAACATTTGCTTTGTCATGTGGAGTCTATTGTGTAGTTGTCGAGTTTGGTTATAAGCTATTTGAAGTTCAACGTCTACGTGTCAGTCTAAAAATACCACATAATCGGTCATTCTCCAGTTGCATTTCATTCAAGTCAGTGATATTTTTTATCTCGCTCAGCTGGATATCTCCGTCACTAACTACGACAAAAAGGTATTAGTAATGGAGAAGCTATAACTGTATCTACAGATATAAACATGTTACCCTAGGCAACATTATCCACCTTTCACAATCGGCCTGAATTTTACTATTATAGGTTGTTTACCTGAAATGACCGCTGTACGTTTATAAGTTGATCGATCGCAATGACCTGATTCCGCTGTCGCCCTAGGTACTGGTGTTCCTAGGGCGACACCTGTGCGTATTCACTATTAAGTAGAATCGGTTGTATTGACTAGACTAGTATTAATAGGCAATACATGGTTGTAATGTCAGCAATATAGCCTTTTGGTTTCGATAATTGGGGAACATAACTTTCAGAACATGTATCTCAAATAGCGAGAATTAACCTGCAACTGCCTATTTAATAATTATAGCTGAATATATGTGTATAACCAATATTCAATGAATGTATGTTTTGTTCCAGCTTGCTGGCTAGTGCTGGTGCCGTGTGTGCTCTGGGCAGGGGCCAGGGCAGCCAGTCCGCTGGGCCCCTCGGATAGACCCGAGGCCTACTTCAACGGCAGCTCCTACATACGACTATCCAGGCCAATATCGCTCAAACAACTAGTCGGACTCAGCTTCAGAACTTGTGTCGGTAAGTTCACTCACTATGTGCAATTGCTATTTTTCGGTAAAAATTGTTTAGTTAACTGCAATGATTGCCACCTGGCTGACACCATTGGTCATTGGCCTTGCCCTTGATTAAATTTTTTATAAGTGCGTACAGTAATTCGAATGTGTTCAGTGGTGGTGTAGGTACCATCTGTGCATGAGGTCATCGTGTGAAAATGTACGAATAACTAATTGGTGCTCAAAGCTCTGAAATTTGTTCAAAAATATATTTAGATAAATAAGTTGTATAGAACGTGACTCTCACGGTTTTACTTAATTACATCGTTTGTAACAAAAAAACAAATCACCATCACAATTTGTTTTCGTTGATAAAAAATTGTGTAAAATGTTGAATAAGTCGCGCATCAATCACAATTGTTCACAAGTCATTACCATCCTTCGTTTTTTGTGTGGGTACGTGTAGTGCATTCAGTAGTGATGGTCGATTGCTTGTATCGTCAGGATCCGATGTAGGTAACTATTCGATTGTAGAAAAGAGTACATAAATTATAAAAGAAGTAAGATCACGTTTGTCGCGTTCTTTGCCCGGCTCTAAAGATGGCGTAATTTTAAATAGATCATAACTAATGTTAATATTAGTGATAGGTTAATTGCAATTTAGATTGGTCGTACCCGTGTCACATGGCGTGCAATATTTTCTCGCATTAATGACAAATCTTTATTTTATTTTATGTACTACTAAATATAGAAAGCGTACAAATCAAATTAAATTCGCCATAACATTAAATTTACCAGTATTTTGTAAAATTATGTCACGAACAACAATGGAAAGAACAAATAAATAATTAACTTACCCCCCAGCCCGGCTAAACTTGGTCGGCTTTACGTAATACGTACCTTGTTGTACGCAAATATTTTGTGGACATTATTCTGCTGAGTGGAAATATTTGTAAATATGTATGTATAAAGTAAATTAGACTGATTATCTTTGTATACAAGCAGTCGGTTTTTTTTATTCACCTTATTTGAAAATAACAAGATAATAAATGAAATATTTTGTATATTATTTAGATCTGTGATTTCTGCAATGAAAAGTGAGTCATCAGTCAATAATCATATAAAATATAGTGTCCACACAAAAAATAACATTAGCGTAACTACATCTAATCGAACTTCAAGGTTGTAGCAATATGTTCACAGAATGTTGTGTTTATAATCCCGGCACATACAAACAAGTCTACCGCAGTTTTAGCAATACATATCTATTCAAAATACCGGTAATGATCGAATTGCGTTAGACAATGCGTGTGCTAGGGTTGTTGCAGTTTCACGGTGCTACGAAACAGCACCTAACTAAACAGACTGCTACCTCAATTGTTAATTTAGTAGATTGTAAAATTTTATACTATGAAGTTTAATTAACTTACCTGTATTAAACTTTTTATATACCTCAAATCTTATCAATTCCTCGGCGACATCCTTCAACGTACGTGTGAGATGTTTGAGTTTTGTCTCTGATTGAGTGACCTTCTTGTTCCTTGTGTCATCTCACCAGCAACTTGTTACCTGACGCACATGCAGATAGCACTTCATATAACTTGACTGATACCTAAGCGGCAGGCACTTCTTTTCCCCTTGCCAACAATGTCTTCATTGTAAAATCTGCTTAGTATTATTTAGAAGATTATTCGGGATTCGTCAATAGTAGCGAGCAATTGATCTGTATTTATTTTCCAATAGCTGTCAGCCCTGATCTAATGATATCGGTGACAGTTGCGTCATATGACAGAGCAGAGATGTGGTCCGTTTGCCACGACTGGGCTGGACCGGTTACCTCTCTGTTGTAATATGAATGTATTTTAGAGAAAGGATACGTGCGCTATGAATGTTTGTAAAACAGAGCCATGACTGACTCACAAACATTAAATATGAAATTGTAAATTGTATCTATTGATTACTAACTCTGGAACAAACGTTAAAATGAAGGCGTAATAAGAGTAAAAAGACAATATGTAATTAATTGTAAGCTGCAATCGAATGTCATGGCTATAGATTTTTTAAAATTAAGAAATAAAATAAATAAGAGTCGAAGAGTAAATAAAATTAGTTACATTGATAATAAGAATAAGATAATAACTATATAACGATACTAAATAATAACTATCGATTATAATATTGAATGGCTTATGAGTTATGTCAGATAAATATTTTAACTCATACGGGAAAATGCAACGACAAGATGTTGAATTCTGCAAATAATTATAGGATTTTCCTTATAATGATAAAAAGTAAAATATTTTGATTATTACAGGTAAAGATAACGGATATTTTAAACTTTTAGTTTGTCAGCGTTGGTTAAAATGATTTTGGTGAGAGAGGCCAACATCAAGTTGTAGTTGCAGTTCGGTTATGTTAGTAACAAACTGTTTTAACAAAATCATTAGCAATTTAGTTACTGGCAAAGTGGCAATGGGTGCATAAGTTTATTTACGATAGTAAATAAATAAAACAAACTTAAAATACGATGACGTAATATATTCTCAAACCTTTTAGTGCAAATAAATCTACAAATTACAATGTAAAAATAAGTAAGAACCGTTTCTATACAAATTAATGTTTTATTGTTTGATTTTATTTTATTATTATATTGTTACTAGCTGGCCCGGCAAACGTTGTTTTGCCATACCAAAAAAAAAGTAAAAAAAAAAAGAAATTTGAACTATAAACCTCACGGAGCCCGAAACCTTTCCAACGAATGCAAAACCGTGGAAATCGGTTCGTGCGTTCTGGAGTTATAGCGTCAGGAAGGAAAATCCGAATTATTTTTATATAGTAGATTTACGTCGATTTCGATCTCGTTATTACTATTTAAAGGTCAAATGAAAGCAAGATTATTTCTTGTATACGTGATTAAATTAAATGATTAAAACATGAAGAAATCGTTGCTTTTCATTCGATAAAAGTTAAGAAAAAGGAACAGGCAGTTTTATAGACGGGCTTCGTGGCGTAGTGGTTCATGTACTGGACTGCCGTTCACAAGGTCGCGGGTTCGATTCCCGCTTGGGACAATCATTTGTGTGATATCCATAAATGTCATACAAATGTTTGTACTACGTCTGGGTGTTTCTATGTATTATAAGTATGTATTTACAAAAGAAAAGTAGTTTATGTATTATATCCGTATTCTGGTACCGATAACACAAGCATAATAAGCTTAGCTTGGGACCAGAGGACGTTGTGTGAAATGTCCGTGAATATTTATTATTTGTTATTATTTATGTTTTTATTTATATTTATCTCGGCTGACCGGTAAAACACCGACGACACGGGCCTAAGCCAAGTGTTCATCGGTGGAACTAGCAATATGTATTGTTGAGTATTAGGTAAAATGTTTGATGAATCACCTTGTAATAATTTGCGAACTAATCTGCAAGTATTTAAAATTGCTGCCTTTTGCATAATCTGGTAAGTATTCGACGGGAGGTTTAGTGTTGTCAAGGATTGATGCAACTGCTTAGGAATTATTCCTGTAGTGGAAAGCATTATGGGAACGATTGTAACTTTCTGTAAGTGTCATAATCGTGCTATTTCCTCCTTAAGTTCAGTGTATTTAGTTAATTTTTCTGCAATGGTTGTCTGTAAGTTATGGCTGTTTGGAATCGTCTATCAAAAAGCATGTTTTCGAAATTTTATCAACTAGAGTAATATTTATTATTATATTTATTATAATACATATTTGACACTGATACATTGTGTGGGCCTCGAATCTTAAACCTCATGCACAGAAGGCAATGTGGAACTATCGACTACGCTACAAGGGTCACCTTTCATTTCAATCATGATCCATGTTTTTTGTTTTAGTTTCTCTTAAAGATTATTTTGTTTAGTTTCATGTTCATACATTATACGTTTTTTATTCAGCCGACTTGTGGAGTTCATCGTGTGACGTATTAGGTATTTCATAACATCATCTTTACTTGTAGCAAACCCTAGATGTAGTGATCATGTAGATTGAGTTCATAGTTGTATGTATCGCTAATGATATATTGTGCTGTAGGATGATTCGGAAAGTCTAACCGTCAAACCAACCATACAGTCAACCGACGAATTGATTTCATTAATCAACTCAATGTTGAGTGTATAAAAATCAGAACAAGCGTTCTGCGCAGCAAAGTCCACCAAAAAGACATAAAAAAATTGGTCAAATGCGAGTCGGACTCGCGCACGAAGGGTTCCGTACCATTATCTATGCAACATAAGGCAACGTTATTAGTATCGAGCAAGAAACGGTAAAAAAATCATGTTTGTTGTATGGGAGCCCCCCTTAAATATTTATTTTATTTTTAGTATTTGTTGTTATAGCGGCAATAGAAATACATCATCTGTGAAAATTTCAACTTTCTAGCTATCACCGTTCTTGAGATACAGCCTGGTGACAGACGGACGGACGGACGGACGGACGGACAGCAAAGTCTCAGTAATAGGGTCCCGTTTTTACCCTTTGGGTACGGAACCCTAAAAACGAATGTGCGTATGTCTATCCTTCCTTTGTACAAGAGAGGAAGTATCTTTGCGAGCACTGTTCTGTGCATCCTTGTATAGATATATTAAATTTTTTACGACTATTTAAACTAATTAACACAATATAAAAGGATGAATTATATAGTATAGATAGTTATTTCGAGGCTAACAACGCCTCGAAATAACAACCAATTACGTAAAATGTAGGATATACTTTCCACGTAGATCTGTGCAACAACCCACAACTGCGATGTTCGTTGTTCACAGTATCGGCTAACCGCACTATAAACTCGATTCGTGACAATTTCGTTATTTATTACTCTAATAGTAAATTGTCGGAAATATAATTTTAAATGTGGTAAAGCTTGCGACGAGAAAATTCCTGACAACATTTAATATTTTCCGGTCTTTTACAAAGGCAATGTGCGGTACTTAAAGCCTTCGTAGTAGTTGCTAGCCTTAAGGCATTAGAGCTTTTCGTAGGGGCAATTACGTGTCGAAAGGCAAACAGAGGCAGCATATTTTAAATGCCTAATTAATAATTAAGATCATTATGGGGAGGAGTACAATGAAATAGAGTATTTTTTTATTTGTGGTAATTAATAGAATGGCTGATCAAAGTAGTTAGTTTAGGAGTGTGATGATAGACGAGTAATCGCTATGTGACGTTCGTTTTCAGGTGGTGAGCTGTTCTCCCAACGTTTCGAGGGGTATACGTTGCGTGTGAGTGCTCTCTTTGAGCAGGTGGTAGTACAATGGGCTCGTCCGAACCAACCACAACAAGAGGCAGGGCTCGCCAAGGAGACGTTAGACAACAGGTGGCACTGGGTCGCGCTACGATACAGACCTAACCCACCCTCGCTTCTGCTTGAAGTTGATAAAGACACACAGGTAGTTATGTCATAACTGTATTGTATAAATTTTATATGATCCGTTCACATAGGCTGTTATTTAATTGTAAAAATTGTTATAGCGTAATAAGTGTTTTTAAATTAATTTGAATATGTAACGAGTTTTTAGTATTAAATGCATCTGCAGAATATTAAATATACTTTATGTGTAGTTGAAATATGCATTATTTACAAAATATGCAAATATTACATTAAGTGACCTTGCAATGTCACTATATTTCATTCAAATTGAGACTTGTTGTATCCATACGGTTGACATACAGCTGAGTACATAAATCATGAGTTTATATGAGTTTGTATATTGATACAAGTGTAGTTATGAATAACTCGTATATTTGTGACTGATTGACATACACATGTGTTTCTGCTGGATAGGATAATAGGGTAATGATCTCGAAGTATATAAATATATTGTTTGAATTGGTATATTATGAAAATAACCCCTGAATAAATGTCTTAAAAGTTCAGTCAAGTACGAATCAATTTCTCACTTTAACTCACTTGACAATACTGCTAATTGTCCTAAAATACTTCTCAATCTAAATGCTACTCGTAAGACATGTTAACTCTTGGTGATATCACTTGTTTACTCATCTATACTTGGTGAAAGTAATATATAACTATTTGTATATAATTGTCAGGTAATATCGAACGTGACATGGAACCCTGAGCTACTGTCGCCGGGCGCGCTGGAGTCAGGTGGCGCGGTGCTGGTGGTGGGCGGCGTGTTTAGCGGGTGTATACTGGAGGGGCCGCAGCTCGAGTTTCACGCAGCCTCCTCACAGATAAGGAACGTGCACTTCGGACACTGTCCACTTACAACAGACGACTGTACGTATACATGTTATGCTTACTTACCTAAATATTATCCATATTCTAAATGGGTGGGAGAGACGAGTTGAGACAATAAAGCAATATGATAGATAATGCCTAATGGTCTTATTCGTAATGACTTATCGGAGGCTTAAAAGTTCGCTAAAATCGGTTCGCTAAAATTGACAAAAATTGTAATTCATAATAGTCTTTTTACGATAAAATGTTTATTATCTCTCCGATAAAGTGACATTATTTTATTGTTTAAACCCCCGATAAGTGATTATAAATAAGACCAAGACGTTAAGTCCGCCATTGTACGTCTTATATGCATAAACTTTTAATAAATAAATATGAATATAAACCAAATACAGTCATACTATTCTAGTCACTAGTCAGTACTATTTTATTAATTTTAGAAGGATTTCAATTTCGCTTCCCATTGCTTATCCTTGTTTCAGCATAATAATAATTAATTAAAGCCATTAAGTGAATCTCATTGATATACTAATGATATATTTTTAATATTTATCTTGTTACTTTTATGTTATAGGTATAGACAGAAAGGATGTACTGCGCATCCCGCCCAAGGACCACTGTTACAACGAGCCCTGTATGAGACACGGCACTTGTATATCGAGACAGGACAAGTATGTACACCTGATGTCTTGTATCATAATAGTTTTACATATTTACTTATGTGATCTTTTATAACTACGAAATGGATTTTAGTGCAGATTTTTAATACAGTTCTTATAGATAAGAGTGGTTCAAGAGGAAGGTTTATCTTCTAAATTCCATACAAATAATGACGTGAACAATAGCTAGTTTTTTAGGGTTCCGTACCCAAAGGGTAAAAACAGGACCCTATTACTGAGACTTCGCTGTCCGTCCGTCCGTCCGTCCGTCTGTCACCAGGCTGTATCTCAAGAACGGTGATAGCTAGACAGTTGAAATTTTTACAGATGATGTATTTTTATTGCCGCTATAACAACAAATACTAAAAATAAAATAAAATAAATATTTAAGGGGGGCTCCCATACAACAAACATGATTTTTTTACCGTTTCTTGCTCGATACTAATAACGTTGCCTTATGTTGCATAGATAATGGTACGGAACCCTTCGTGCGCGAGTCCGACTCGCACTTGACCAATTATTTATTATTAAATACATCACAAATAACGTTTACTAGCTACGATTGTCTGTATAGTTACGTGCAATTATATTGGTACTTTTATGGACAGTAGTTACGTGACGGTCAAGTTCATTGTATTTATCTATTGTTTTGTAGTCTGTATATGGTGTTCAACCTGTCTTAACGATCGATGACCCGTCGAACAGGATTTCATAATAAAGTTATGAAAATCAATCAATTTAAACGTACAATATTGATTAATACAGGTCCGTAGTCACATAACACAAGCTTATATAAGCTTAGCTGGGGACCAGAGGATGTTGTGTGAAATGTCCATGAATATTTATTATCTATATATATATAAAAATCAATGCTACTTTTCGTTGTAATGTTATAACTCAACAACGCCTTTACCGATTTGGCTAATTTTGGTCTTGAATTTATGCGTGGAAGTAAAATCAACATCTTCTATCTATATCTTAGTATTATTATTACTGGTCAATATCATTTGGGTCATTTGGACTTTTATATAGCTAGCAATTTAAAATATTTTTTGTTTAAATAAATGAACTATAAAATATATTTTTTTATTACTATGCCTTATACGCACGAAGCACGTACCGGGCCGCTAGTTTATTTATCTAATATATAAAATAATATTTTCTAACACTTGCGCGACTCATCTGTTTAAATATATCTATCTATTTAAAACAAATATACGCGTCTAAATCCGTAAAAAGTAGTTTTATCTTCTTCTTCTAATATATAAAATTCACGTGTCACAGTGTTAGTTACCGTACTCCTCAGAAACGCCTTGACCGATTCTTCTCAAATTTTGCATACATATTCAGTAGGTCTGAGAATCGGCCAACATCTATTTTTCAAACTTTTTTTTTTAGTATGGCATAACAACGTTTGCCGGGGCGGCAGCTAGTATAAGTATATAAATCTTCTGTACGAGTGTTTGTAATTGAACTCCTCCTAAACGGCTGGACCGATTTTGATGAAATTTTTTGTTGTTGATTTTTACACAGAATTGTATGGCAAAACAACGTTTGCCGGGATACCTATATATTTTTATATTTAGTCTTTGCCTTAAACAAATCCACTACCAGCGTTAATTATTTATTTCAGAGTATCTACTGTTGTGTTAGTGTTTGATATGTGTTTATTACAATTAAACTTATCACTTATCGGCTTCACCGCAAAATTCGTGATATTTTCCTGCTTTGTGGTTTATGTTGAATGAAAATATATTTTACTAACGGAACTTCCTCCTATTTTGATTAATTGCTGATAGTCTAGGTATTCAATATTTTTAATAATTTGAGGAAATATGCATTTTGAAAATGTTATAGATTTTTGTATTGAAATTTTCGTGAGTTTGAGTTATATTAGAAATATTATGTTACCGGCTAACAACCTGGGTGGACATCATCGATCCCAAAACAGTGAGTGTTAGCCGGTAACATAATATTTCTAATATTAAAGATTATGTAGATTATGTTTCCAACAAGGTATATTACTTTACTGGGGACGAACCTGTGCTGCAACGTAACTTATGGCTTTTCCCAATGGACGTCAGATATTGTTGCCTTCCAATTGTTACTTCAACATGTTAACCATTTAGAGCTCATTCGAATACACCCGATCTCCCACGAATCTCTATAATTTGGATCTTATTACGTAGGGGAGTTTGTGCTTAGTTATAAGGCCTACATTCAGAGAGTTTTTGTTCCACGCAAGTTATCAACGATATTGATGTTATTAAATAATGTGTTTGTTATTAGATACGAGTGTCACTGTACAGCGCGCTACACCGGGAACAACTGCGAGGTGGACGTGGGCGAGCCCTGCGCCTCCGCCCCCTGCCGCCACGGAGCGCCCTGTGTGGAGGACGCGCGCGGCGACTACACCTGCCACTGTCCGCCCAACTATCATGGTGAACAACATCATGTGATACACGCGATCGACCGCACCATTTACTAAGGCAAAGAGCTGTAACGCCCCTTTTTTAAGGAACTAAGAGCTCCAACGCCTTCTTTCACAAAAATAGGGCTCAAACGCCCCTTTTTTTGTAATAGTTAATTATATCAATTTGATCTTATATTTTTTTACTTGGGGAGTTGGGGCGATATAGTCGCACAGCGACAAAGCCCTGCAATAAATAAAAATAAAATAAATCTTCTTTTGCTACGTAGACTTATTTTATGAAGTCTAACGTTTTACTTTCAAGTTTAAACTTATCTTACAGACATTGGTACATGTTTATATTTTGAAGTGACAGTAAGTACTTGGTGTACGTTGGTCGAGTACAATTGAGTTATAATGTATGTACAGGTACATACTGTGAGCAGGAAGTATCCCTGGACCCTCAGTGTGTGGCGGGCCCGTGCCTCAACAACGGCAGCTGCTCAGTGCCGGCGGGCGCTGACGAGTACGTGTGCGCCTGCCTGCCAGGTATATACAATATACATTCAATACTCCTTTCACTTATTCTCACCAATTCATATATTTTATTAATAACATAGTTAGTTATTTGTTATATGTATTAAATATTATTCATTCATTCAAATATTGTAATATAGTCTAGACAGTAATTAGGCTAGGCTTATAGGCTCTAGTACTGACATATTTACACAATGATAATTTTATGATGCTAATTATTAAGTATGCTGGTAGGATTATATCGTTTATATTGTCATATTTTTTTAGCACTAGACACTAGGCTTAAAATTACTAGCGCTAAAGATAGAGGCGTGTTAGCGTTTTAGCATGTCGCTAAAATATATTTACTGTTTTTTTTTTAATAGAATTCGTTGTAATTGCTATGATAGTAGTGCTAAGTGTGCGTGTGTGTGTGTCAGGCTACTCGGGTCGCAACTGTGAGGTGGACGTGGACGAGTGCGCGTCAGCTGTGGACGCGTGTCTCAACGGTGGACTGTGTGTGGACGCTGTCAACAACTACACGTGTGATTGTAGCGGCACTGGTAATATATACATACATACTTATACACTGCGTTTTTTTATAATCAACCATGGCTATTCAAGGACTTCTTTCATTTTATGTGTATAAATTTTGTTTCCGGTGGACACTTACTAATGAATTAAGTACTACGTAAGATTCCACCCGTATTTTAAAATAACTTTCAGAACATTTATGTACGTAACAGACGGGTGCACGGTTATTTATTTAGTCTAATCTAGGTATTCTATAAATTTATTAATGCAATGATCTTGAAATGAAGCTGTATGATATATCACAAGATAGATAAGATGTATCACAAACAATTACTTAAATAAAAGCTTGCTTATTACAAAAAGATGAAGTTACTTAGTGAATTAATATGTATATTATTATATTTTCGTGAGTTTGAGTTATATTAGAAATATCATGTTACCAGTTAACGACGTCGAAATCTTCGATCACAAAACAGTGAGTGTTAGCCGGTAACATAATATTATTTCTAATATGTTTATTGTTCAGGTTATACGGGTGCGCGCTGTGAGGTGAACGTGAACGAGTGTGTGGAGGAGAGCAACATGTGTGGACACGGCGTGTGCTACGACACGTACGGCGGGTACGTGTGCGCCTGCCACCCGGGGTACACCGGGGAGACCTGCCATACTGTTAGTATATACAACACTACAACATTCATCATTGTGTATTCATAATGGCAAAGTCAACCATTTTTATTTCAAGTTGGCATGTTTTACAAGCTCTTTTGAAACCTCAGAAACTAGGTGTCTGTTCTAAACGCGAATCCTATGGAGAAGAACAGACAAGATACTCCATGGATGTTTTTTTGTCTATTCTTTTCGTAATTTTTTTTTTTTCAATATTGTTTTACATTGTTGTGTGGTGTGAGAATTATGCCGATTACGGCTAACAGGACTAGGTAAAACTAAGTTAATAATAAAATTGCCTTGTTGGAGCAAGTGGACCGGTCTATAACACCAATATGCACCAATTCATACAAAAATATAGTATCACTCAACTCGGGCTATTTTTCTTTAGATAACGATTTTAATGAATATAAATGTGTGTTTCAATTAGGATTAGTTGTGCCTGTAAAATGAGTACCATTGAGTCGTCAGAAGTTGTAATGTTTAGTGTATAGAGGTGTGTACCTGTGTGTGTGTACCTGTACCATTATAATATATTGTGTGTGCGGGTAGATGTCAGCGTGTGCGTCAGGTCCGTGCGGTGCGGGCGGCGCGTGCGTGGAGGAGAGCGGCGGCGCGGGGTTCAGGTGCGTCTGTGCGCGCGGCTGGGCGCCACCGCTCTGTGACGCGCCGCTACCGCCACACACCACCACCACCACACCCACACTCATCACCACCACCACCATCGCACCGACCACTATCAACTTGTGCGCTGATGTCGTCTGTCCACCGAAAAGTCATTGTACGTATCTTCAAATGTTTATTCCGCGTCTGGGTATTTACTATGTATTATAAGTATGTATTTACAAAAGACGAGTAGTTTATGTATTATATCCGTATTCTGGTACCCTTAACGCAAGCATATAAGCTTGGTTTGACAACAGAGGACATTTTATCAAATGTCAAATAAATGTTCCTTTTTACAAAAAGTATTGACAAAAAAATCTTAAGAAAGAATATAAAGCCGAACATAAAACTACCCCTTTTTTTACTTAATATCTCAAATTGATAGATATTGATAGATGGCGGTGTACGTAAAAATATATAAACTCATGCGAGTGTCAGATATGGTGGTTAATTTGAAAGTGTTGCAAGTAGACCGCAATAAGCTCAGTTGGAAGAGCTTCGGAACGGTATTCCGAGGTCGTGGGTTCAAGTCCCACTTGCGGCATTTTCACTTTTTCCACCATAATTTGATTTATTAAGTAAAAAGCATAGCATGTCAAATGCAAAAATTAATAAATTAATAATGAACGTCGCGTCATTATTTCAATCATTCGTATTCTGGAAAGAATACTCAAGTGTTGGTCGAGATGGTGTAAATCAATCTTGATAGATGGCGGTGTACGTAAAAATATATAAACTCATGCGAGTATCAGATATGGTGGTTAATTTGAAAGTGTTGCAAGTAGACCGCAATAAGCTCAGTTGGAAGAGCTTCGGAACGGTATTCCGAGGTCGTGGGTTCAAGTCCCACTTGCGGCATTTTCACTTTTTCCACCATAATTTGATTTATTAAGTAAAGAGCATAACATGTCAAATGCAAAAATTAATAAATTACCTCTTTTTTAATTCAGTTAATGATAACTATTGAACTACATAATATCGTAGATCGTAACGTCATAAAGAAATATATCAAACATGTATATTTTTAACATGTGAATTATGTCAGGTACACCTAACCAGATGGTGGTGACCGGAGTTATCGCTAAACAAGTGTCATGTGTCTGTGACAATGGATATTATGGTATGTATCACTTTCTATTGTTGTTATTTGTACCTACATTTTATATATTTATCTGCTAATGTTACGCAGTTGCTTAATGTTAATTGCTTAATCTTACACTTTGGGAAGATATATGAACGATTCCATTTATATAAAATCTATTATTTATTATAAGCAATAGTGGGTTTGAGTCGAAAAATATGTTAAGAAATAACCTACTGTGTCATTATATCTCTAAGTTGATCACATAACAATAAGTATACCTATACACGTTAGGTGCCTCCGGTCCATCTCCAAACTGCACCAACCTTGAGTCGACGTGCGAAGTGGGCGTGTGCCTGAACGGAGCCACGTGCACGCTCGGTGCAGATCACTTCAACTGTACGTGCTCGCCCGGGTACAAGGGTCAGTACTGGACTTGTATTCTAATATATTATACTGTCTGGATGTTTGTCTGTAGCTTGCATCATGTGATACCATTAGTGTTGTTTAACATTGATATACTACATAGTTTTGTGGAGCATTATGGATTTTCAGTTGGTTTAAACTGGACTTAATGTTGTCTTGTATTTAATTCATTTTAAAATAATTAAGTTTGAGGTCAAAAAATAGAGTTATAGTGCCTGTATAGAAATTTCATCGACACTATTTTACCTATATTTTCTTTTTCAATGTAACAAAGGAATGCCTTTTTTTCTTTAAATTAATTATCAACATTTTGAGCAAGTACCCTTTAGTTTCTTTTATTTATCCTCTGGATTAAAGCCGTTATCGTGTAATGTGATACGTATATGATAGTAATGTTGTGTGCGTGTGTGTGCTTACGTGTGTGCGTGCATGTGCGTGTAGGCGCGTACTGCGAGCAGGCGGCGGGCGCGGGCGCGGGGAAGGCGCTCTCCGACCTCAAGGTGGCGGAGAGGTGCGCCGCGGGGCCCTGCGGGCACGCGCACTCCTGTCAGGACCTCGTGAGTATACATACCACTTAGCTTGGGGCTTACTCGATGTACGCCGAGCGTTGTCAATATCAGTACGCTTTCAATGTTTGTTCAATTCAAGTGATGAGGTGCAATATATGACATTTTAGCATTAAAACAATTGCAGACACAAACACCCTGCATTTTTAGAATCCACATAAATTTTATAGACTCCTAAATCACTCAAGTCACCGCATAATTTACAAGTCGTCAATTCAATAATGTAATGGCAGTGGCCTAAACCATTTAGTAATGCAAAAGTACGTGTTAGTGAGACGTGTATATGATTGTTCAGGCGACAGGATTTCGTTGCGAGTGTGAGGCCGGCTGGTCGGGGCTGCGCTGCGACGTGGCCGCGGCGGGGGCGGGGCCGGGCTCGGGGGCGGACGACACTTGTCAAGTGCGGGGCTGCGAGAACGGGGGCACTTGTCGAGTGACGGGGGAGTGCGAGTGTCGCGGGGGCTGGGGCGGGGAGCGCTGTGAGGTGCCAGGCGCCACTCAGGGGGCGATGTCCGAGGCGGAGGCGGAGTGTCGCGCGTGGTGCGTCCCCCACAGCGAGTGCGTGGAGCTGGGGGGCGCGTGGCGGTGTGCCCCCGCCGCCCCCGACTCTGCGTGCGCCTCCGCTCCCTGCAACAACGGCACCTGCCTCGCTCTTGACAATGGACTGTTCCAGTGTCACTGCCCGCCTGGATACAAAGGTAAATATAACATGCTTCCTCTTGTTATGCTTTATCTTCATGTCAACGTCGTTAACTATAACATTATCAATCTAATTTCGAGTCTCAGCCTCTATCGCGTATTAAAGTGTAATTTGTTAAAATAACCTATTAAAAAAATACTGTGTATTTTCTGCATGTGTAAAAAGTTATAAAAAAAGAGGCAAATAAAAATCCTTCCAATTAAAAATATCTGTACGAATTTTATAGCTAATACTAGCTTCTGCCCGCGGCTTCGCACTCATTAGTGGCAAAATCTAATTTGAAATCAAACATAAAATAAAAACTGATATCTGAACTGAAATTAATAGATACTAAAATCAATACTGAAATCCATAGCAAATACCTCCATCAACAATCGATACTAAATACTACGTATATCTATTAAAATAAAAGTTAAATACGATACCAAAATGACAACTACAATTGTGATACAAACCAAACAAATACTAAGTTCAATTGTTATTCTAACTCTTCTTTCTGCCAAAATAAAAAAAAACTCGACGTAGTACAGGATATAAATACTTAACTAACCAACATACCAACCTCTTTAACCATCTCAATTAAAAAAATGTTGGAACTAAGTAGGTACCATACAAGGAGTTTAGTTTCTATTCCAAGTTACAGCGTAAATCACATGTGTCAGTCTGGGATTAAAACCTACATGGCCAAATTAAAAAATGTATACCTATAAGTCGACGGATTCTGTGTTGCTATGACAACTGTAATATAAACAACATGGCTGAACTATTATTTTATGCCATATTTCATAAACATTTGCGTTTATTATCTCGTACAGAGATTTTAGTGAAATAATATATTTTTATTTATTTATTTTATTTTATTTTATTAGGGTAGCTTACAGCATCTTAAACAAACTAGGAAACTAAAGTTACAACTAATAAGCTAATGATAAGCTACCACATACAGGTGACTAAATACAGCACAGCGTTAAGAGTTAGTATAATAGCCTATTTTAGTTCCAGGACTATAAGTTATCTCTATACCAATTTTCGTGCAATTCTATTCGGTAGATTTTGCGTGAAAACGTCACAAACAAACAAACAAACTCACTTTCATTTTTATATATAAGTAAGGATAAGTAAGTATGTTAGTTTTGTTTAATCCACAGATTAAACAAATAATTTTACTCACATGGACTTGAACACAATGCTAGTTTTCCAATTGCAGAGCATAATGTGACTCAGTGCCGCACAATGCTGAACTATGCTGACGCTTAATTGGAACGTGAATTAGTTTTCAAATGCACCAGCAGAGTGCGCTAAGTTCAGAGTTGAAAAAAAAAATACTAAAATAAAATTGTATTCACATTATAAGTGTGGAATATAAAAAAAAGTCATTGTTTTTGTCAATTAACTTTGATTATTTCCAGAAAACTCCGACGAAACCAAAGCCTTAAAAAAATTTTTAACAATAAATAATATTACTATTGATAATTATATAAATAAAATTTCAATCATTGACAATTTAAAGAAAAAATACTTGTTAATTTTCTGTCGCTGAAGCTGTGCTGTAATTGGAGAACCATCAATGTTGTTAAAATATGAATGTTAGACAAAGACTGGTTCTACTCCCCGATTTTAATATTAAACACAAGTACACAGGACTTCATAATCCTTACTTATATATAAAAGTGAAACTGAGTTTGTTTGTTTGTGCCGTTTTCACGCAAAATCTACCGAATAGATTCACACGAAAATTGGTATAGAGATAATTTATAGTCCTAGAAATAAAATAGGCTATATACTATTTCGGTAAAAACTCTGTACGAGATAATAAACGCAAATGTTTGTGATATATGGTGTAAAATAATAGTTCGGCCATTTTGTTATTTTTACAATTGTCATAGCAACTCATAGAGTCCGTCGACTTATAGGCATTTTTTTTTATTGGCCAATAAGGTTTTAATCCCAGACTGACATGCGATCTATGCGGTAGCTCGGAATAAAAACTCTTTGTGTGGTACTAAGTTACAACTTTTTTTTAAATTATGATTCTTTCCTAATTAAATTGATTTTATTTGATAAACATAGTATTTTATAACGAATGTTGATTGATGTAAATTTTGCTTTGCATTTCAGTATCGATGTTAGTATCTATTAATTTCAGTTTAGAATAGTTTTTATTAAGTATAGGTTTTATTTCAAATTCGATTTGGCTACTAATACTTACGAAGCCGCGGGCAGAAGCTAGTTATAAATAAAACTACTGTTTACTCTGCTTAATAAATATTCATTATTATTCATTATCAGAAAATACTTTTCCTATCATATAAGCTGGAGTGTCACGTATTCTCTTCCCTTTTAAATTGATAGAGTATGGCAACACTGATGGATACCGCCGGTAGATACCTCTGCCCTCTGGTGTCCAGGCATACACACTACATGTTGTTCCTGACTTTGCTGTTACACTCACCCAAGCAACTGATGACAGAACTATATCACCACAACATAATTTAGGTCCCTCACCATTAAATTCCAACAAATTCTCACATCTCTTCAATCCAGGCCAACTTTTCAGCCTTTGTTCCCCATCAGTAGGTACAGCAAATACCTCGGTACCAACAAACTTATCATAGACGTCATCAGCATCTTCAGTCTTAGTCACAGTGATAGGTAGACTTTCAGAACAAAACACAGTAAATCTACAGGGTTCATCACAATTTACAAAATCTATTCGAGCCAAACCACCAATAAATAGTGTATATCCTTGCTGCAAATAATATGTTTGTGGTTTAATTAGTTGTTTAGGTATTGTCAACAATAGTTCCTCAGTACTTAGCAGTGAGAGCACCTGGTCTGGATGAATAACACCTGGAGTATCATACAACCATTTACTGCTAGCAAACAATTTGTGATTCTCATCAAACACTGTCACTTTCTTATCTAATTTATCAACAATAGAGAAATCTGCAAATGATCGTCCAATGTGTCCGATCAGAGCCGGTGCTTCGGAAGGTGTCTTCCCTTCAAGATGTGCATTTCTTATTTCTTTCTCAACCTTCATAAGTTTACGTTCAGACAACAATCTTCTTGTTCTCTCATATATTTTCCATCCTGAGGGTCTATTTATTGGGAATTTGAGAAGATTTAATGTAGTTCCTGGCCATCTACTAACTGTGGCTCTTTTGATAATATCTACAGCATGTACTTTGCAATAGTCTGACTGTAGGAGAGCATTAAATAATGAACTTTTACCCACATTGGTACATCCAACCAAGAAAACATCACCTTTATACAGCCACAGTTTGAACAAGGCTGAGATCAAGTCCTCCACACCATAACCAGTTTTAGCTGATATCAGAGACACATGTTTAATGTTGGCTTCCCCAAGTTTTGTTTTCTTGAGTTCTGTTATAAGACTCCCCTTGATTCTCTTTAAATAACCAATACTATCACCTGGTAAAAGGTCCACCTGAAAGGAAATATATTACAAAATGTTGTTTGCTGTTTGTAAATAAATTTCACAAAGATTTTTAAGTAAAATATTGAAGTATTCACCTTGTTACCGACCACTATGATGGGTCTATTTGTGCCTATTATTTCCACAATTGTTGGCCATATGGAACATGGGAAGTCAAGTAGGTCCACCATGAGTATCACCAGTGATTTGGTTTTTCTGAAAAGAAGAATACAGAATTTTCTCATGTGTGTGATGTTACATGTTATTATATTAAAATATTATTTGTGTATTTATTAAGAAAATGATCATTAGCTGAACATATTTTAAAATTATCTATTCAACAAAATATGTTCTTAATGATCCTGCTCCCCTACCTGATAGAGTGCAGCAACTTCTCATATTCTTCAGGCTCAACACTAACATCTAGTGCTACATTGTATTCCTTGAGGAAGTGACACCTCTGACATTCTATAGACTTGAGTTCATCAACCAGTCTGTCCTTGAATATCTCACTGGGCAGGTAGCCAGGTATAGCAGGCTCATTACACTGTAACAATGCACCACACCCACCACAAGGCACTTGACTCACTTTCTCTGTAGGATCTGGAGTACCATAGTATTTAGACCAAGTAGAAGTCTCTAATTCATCATCAGACTCACTGTCTGATGCTATAGAACTATCATCAAAATGTTCATAATTGGTCATCCATTTATCTATGTTTGAGCGATCAAACTCTTTCTGGCTAACAGTATTGATTGGCGATTTTTGTACTTGAGCATCATGTTCCTCGTATTCAACATTAGTAGTGGCCCCAAATGGTAGTTGGAACTCTTTTGACTGTGAAATTTCATCTACATTGTCTTCCTTAAGTAACCTTTCTTGATCTACATAGTATTGTAATGCTATGGGCAACGGAGGCAATTTCTTTTGTTCATTCTCCTTATCTAAAATATTCTTAGCCCTTTTCGTAGATTTAATGTGATATTTGTAATAACCTAACTGCAATTTTTCGTGTTCAACGTAAGAATTAAATATAATTTTATCTCTGTATTTCTGCAGTAAGTCGGCAATATTATGTTTCCCGTTCTTTTTCTTCTCATTGTGTTCACTTTTTAAACTAGTTAAAGTCCGTATTTGCTTGGAATAGTTATTTTGACGAGTTAATTGTCGTCGACATAACCTCAACACTTCAAGTGAATAAATCATTGTAATGCCGCTAAATACACGATACACTGATTATCTTATATTTGTAAATTCTTCCAGTAATATTTAAATGTATATTTTTTACTAAGTAATACTTAAAAACATATTTTTGCACATTTTTCTTACAAACAAACACAGTAGCTTAGCTTGACGATTTGACAAGTTTGACGCACAGAACATATATACTCCTAGCGGAGAAGAAACGTAACTCCGAACAAAAAAAAAGCGACCATTGTGTCACACACTTATTACACTAGCGCCACTGCGGATTAGCAACTAAACTAAATTGGAGCGGGAAGGTTCAAAATGTAGGTACTCTAGTAGTATTATAATAATAATTATGCAGAGCTCAAAAATCATTTCTCTGTAATACTATTTTTTAATTATCATTACTGAGAAATGATTCTTGAGCCCTGTTAATAGTAGATTAGGGAAGTTATTACAGTACTAAAATAAAACTCAAATGAAATTAAATTATTAAAATTATTTATTTCTTACAATTAACATTTTCCTCTGAAGAGCTTTATTTCTTTCGTCCTCATCGAATTCTCTGTTTTTTATCACAATATACCTCTTAACAGTAATAAAAAATGTGGAGATTATTATTTTTCTTTTATTTATTTCGAAATGATCCATGCATTTATTTAAAAATTCAAAATCTATTGTTTCTAATAATTTTATAATATTATTTTTAATTCGTGGTTGCCAAGCCTCTGCATTTAAATATTTATAAATTATTAATGCTATAGTTTGAACACACTGAATCATATTTTTATTTGTGTACTTTAATGATTGTGCGTTACTAAATTCTTTAAAGCTTGTGAATATATGTATGGTTTCTGGTTCACTTACTAACAATGCAGTTCTGCAGTTTGGGCATTCATTTTGCTGCATGTTTTTATAAATGAAACCACACACATATGCACAGGCTTGTCCTTCAGGTGTTGTCAGTTCTACTGTTTCAACTGCATCAGCCAGAACTCCTTCTACTTCTTTTAACTCCACATAATAGCTATCTAAATCTTTAGGGTCTATATCATCAGCTTTTAAAAAACTTGTTAAGTTGTCGCATAGTTTTGCTGCATCATCCTCACAATTTTTTCTTTGCCCTGAATATTTTAAATTTGATATTATGGCTGTTTTTATGCCTGCTATAAATTGTTGAGTTGTGGGGTTATTATTAGACCCACAATTATAGCGAATGCAGCCGAAACAGTTTTCTAATGGGTCTTGGTTCAAACGACGCGTGGCTAGACTACGGATTTCAATAACCTGCAAATTTTTCCAGAGTCTTTCAATGCCATTAATTGTATGGATCCATCCATCTTGTGAAGGTGGCTTGGATTTAGCTCCTACATAAATCATTTCAGAAATAAATTTTCGCATTTCCACAAAGAGTTTAAGATGAGGACTTCGAGTTGTAATATTTGTAGAAAAAATCTTTCCTCTGCGTGCGTCGGGGCTATCAGCATTCACGGCATCAAATAATTGGTCGAATTTTTTGGTAAATGTCGCCGTCGCATGGACTTCAGCAGGAAGTTCATCTGAGGAAATTATAACATTGGAATGACTATAAAACCGGCCAAGTGCGAGTCGGACTCGCGCACTAAGTGTTCCGTACCATTACATATAAGCACAGCTAAATTTAATATCTAGATAGCAAAAATTACGTTTGTTGTATGGGAGCCCCTTTTTTATTTTATTTTATACTGTTTTTAGTATTAGTTGTTATAGCGGCAACAGAAATACATCATCTGTGAAAATTACAACTGTCTACCTATCATGGTTAATGAGATATAGCCTGGTGACAGACAGACGGACAGAGGAGTCATATGAATAAGGTCCCGTTTTTACCTTTTAGGTACGGAACCCTAATAATATACCACATATTATAAAAAAATACAATACAGTTTATGCAGTGTTATCAAGTCAATAACACTGCATTGTATAATATATTACTAGCTGACCCGGCAAACGTAGTTTTGCCATACTAAAAAAAAAAGAAAAAAAGGTTTGAAAAATAGATGTTGGCCGATTCTCAGACCTACTGAATATGCATGTAAAATTTGAGAAGAATCGGTCAAGCCGTTTCGGAGGAGTACGGTAACTAACACTGTGACACGTGAATTTTATATATTAGATATTACCCCAAATTAGTATGTTTGAAGAGCAATGATAGAAATTAATATGAGTTACACAAGTATTTAAATCATTAAATTTAAATGAAATGTCTATTGGCTGGTTGTGTTAATAATTAAATGTAAAACTATTTAAAACAAAATTTGTGTACATAAATTACTCACTTGAGGCAATCTTAGCCAAAAGTCCAGCTGTTACTCCTGAACTGAATACTTGGGCTGCAAGACTCACTTTCATTTTTTGTTTCACATTAGGGCACAAGTGACTGTCCGTTAATTGAGGAGCATACACAAATATTGTGTTCATTTTATCCAATTTATAAAATGTTTCCAAATGCGACCATTTTACTATGCCTGCAAAAAAATATTACAAATTTTTTATTGTAGCATCATCAACGTCATCAACAGCCCATTACAGTCCACTACTGAACTATTGGCCAACAGCAGGAGCTCCTCTTTGGAGGGCTCCCCCAAAGATCTCTACAGCAACTGGTCCTGAGCTACCTGCATCTACTTTCATCCTGCAACCTTCACTAGGTCCCAATTGTAGCATGTTGACAACAAAATAAAAATTGTTTAAAAAGAAAAAACTACATCATTATCAGTCTATCACAGTACACTGAACATAGGCTTTCCTAAGATCGCGGCACTAAAAAATCTACATGAAATATTATTTTATATTCACCTCTAAAAGGCATATCATTTCCTTGTATCTCAGTTGTGCATTCAACATTATGCTTCATTAGCATATTCCTAGTGCATTTCAAGAGGTGTGGAGGGTCGAATAATGTCACGATTTCCCTTCCCTCAAGGGAAAAAAAGGGCTCCTGTGTTGTTGCACCTAGTGTCTTTAAAACTCTGACATTCACTGTTGACATGTCACAGACAGTAGCAACCACATTGAGATTTGCATTAAAGCTTTCGGCAAGTATCTGAAAGAATATAAAAATAATGAATTACAATCATTTGATGTATCTATCATTCTATGTATCATCATCAACAGCCCAGTCCGCAGTTGGGCTATGGGACTCCTCTACATAAAGAGGGTATTGCCATAATTTTCACGTTTGGCAGGCGGGTTGAAGATCGCAGTTTAAAAGTTTCAGATTAATCAGAGAGTGCTGCTGCCCGGTCTCTATATATTCAAATTCATTTATTCATAAATTTCTCTCTATGTATATATTCTATGTATATATCCTTACTATTATAAATGCGAAACTTGTATTGTCAGTTTGTCATTCTTTCTTGTCACAACTTAGTCAGGAGACTGCAGAGTGACACAGTTAACTTATCACGGAATTTCCACAGGATTGGGAGATTCTGATGAAACTCTGGGGCGCAGTCACTACATATTAAACTTCGACACAATATATATATGTATATTTACCTCTTTTACCATAACTGTCATTCTGTCTGCTGTTATAGTATTAGAAAAATAGAAAGCGACCGGTTGTTTCCATTTCTTTCTAATCCCAGCTAGCATGAAAACCAATGCTTTAGAAGCAATTGCTGGACTTCTACCATGGTTGCCGTGGTCTTGAAAACCCTGTATTTCGTCCTGCTTCATGTCATAATGTAGGTGCTTCCTTATTGACATTTCATCAAACGATAATATGCAGATATTGTCTTCATCAGATTGTTTACGTGACATTTTTTTTAATGACTTGAAAATATGATTATTTATTCCAGGTCTAAGTGGGACTTTGTTTAATAATTTGTTTAAACTGCTTTGGCATGGCAAAGAAAACATCCTTCTGAGAAGTCTATAGCATGCTGGTGATTTTTTATATATTATTAATGCCATAATTTTTTGTTCTAGAGTGTATCTCCGTCCTTTAGGCTTTTTTGGAGCATTTTTTAATTGGCTTTGTAGCAGCACCATAAAAGAATTTGTAAAGCTGCAAAGTTTGTCAACATTTTCACTCTCATACAAAAATTTTATTGGGTTCATCTTTTTACTTTTCAATTTTTTCCTCAGCCTTATAATTTCTTTCATGTTTTTTCTACAAATGTTGTACATTTTCTTTTCTCTGGTAGTTAAGCAGCTGGTTTTGGTCACATTTATTGCACTTAGGATCCCTCTAGGCTTCTTGGAAGTCGACACACTTGGAGCCATTTCTGGTAGTATATGCTTAAATCACAATAAAAAACATTTTAAAGCATGAAAAGTCGGGAGATGATGTGTTGGGGTGCACACTACAAATGATTTAAAATGAATGTTGTTTGTCTGACTTTGTTGCTTGAACCTCAAAGCAAATTGAATTTATTTTAAATTTATAGTATGAAAATTAAAATGAAAGTTTTTATTTATACATCATATCTTTACAGGTTGTGACCCAATGCGACTACGAGGTTCATTACATATATTATGTACTTAAATCTATAAATTACCTATTTTTTTTTTTTTTTTTTTTTGAGTTGTGGCTAATCAGGCTCTGCCCGCCTAGTATCACTGCGACCAGATTGATCTATTGTGATCGCCACTTTCTATAGTTCTTGGTCCAAGCCCGTTGCCATGAAGAACTCTAGGATTGTTTTGGCTCCAAGAAGTTTGATCTCTTCCGGGTGCATGACATGCTTCCCCAGAAGGGAGCATCGTGTGCGCATCACTGCGGGGCAGTCAGTGAGAATGTGAATAGGTGTTTCCTCCTCCGTTTGGCAGAGTCTGCACATCCCATTGTCACCTAGCCCCACTGTCCGCGCATGCTTGTTTAAACAACAGTGTCCAGTAAGTATTCTTACTAGCATTCGCAGATTGTTCCTGCTTAATGCCAGGGCTTCTGAAGCAGCCTTTAAGTTAAAGGGTCTTATAAGAGCCTTGGAGTGTTTCATTCCGGAGTACTGTCTCCAGAGTTGAATAGTTGAGCGAAGGCAGTCTGCTTTAAGGGTCAGCCTGGCCAGACTTTTGGGTATTCCACAAAAGGGTTCAGGACCAGACTGTACGCTTTTAGCTCCTACCCGTGCTAGCTCGTCGGCTTTTTCATTGCCTTCGATCCCAACATGTCCTGGGACCCACCGTAAAATTACTCTGTTTTTTGCACCCAGAGTATTTAATAGTTGTCTGCAGTTCATGACCAACTTCGAGCTACAAACTTCAGAAGATAAGGCCAGGAGAGCTGCCTGACTATCCGAATGTATGTAGATTGTATGATTGAGGTAGTTGCTTTGCAGATTAGCTACTGCACATTCTATGATGGCGTACACCTCTGCTTGGAATATAGATGAGTATATTCCTAAGTTTACACTAAGTGCTCTCTTAGGAGCCTCACCATATATCCCGCATCCTACCTCTATTCCGGATTTGGAGCCATCAGTGTACCACTTTAGGCTTCCTGGTTTCCATTTTATTAGACTGTTTAACCAGTCTTCCCTTGTGGGTATTTCGACTGAGTACAACTTCTGCGAACAGTGTGTAGGGGGTAGGGCATCAGTGGGCAGCCCTAGTACATAGATATCGTTTACTGAATCCTCTAGTAATTTAAGGGATTTTGAGAGCCAGTTTCCTTTCCTATCGCCCAAGATTCTATACATACTGGCTTTCGCCTCCATCCTTAAATGAAGGTGCAAGGGCGGCATGTTCAGTAGAGCTTCTAGGGCGCTTGTTGGAGAGGTTGACATGGCTCCAGTAGCGATAATGCAAGCAGTTCTTTGTAGACTGCTGAGTTTCGTAATAATAGTTTTCTGTGTCGTTTTCCTGCACCATACCACTGAGGCGTATGATACCATCGGCCTCACTATGGCTGTGTAGAGCCAGAGGGTTATTTTGGGTTTTAGGCCCCATCTATTTCCCGCTAGCCGACAACAGACAGCCAGTGCTATTTTTGCTTTCTGTAAGATGCCATTCACATGGATGTTCCAGGTAAGTTTTTGGTCCAGAGTGATTCCCAAATACTTAACCTTGGAGGAGAACGGAATGATTTTTCCATTCATGGTTGGCGGTCTTAAAACTTCAAGATTTCTCTTCTTTGTGAAGGGTACTATAACAGTTTTATCCGCATTTATGGAGAGTTCATTTTCTCTACACCAGACATTTATTGTGTTTAAGGCCTTTTGCATTAGGTACGATATGGTACTTTGGCAGTCACCCCGCACTGTCACCACTAGATCATCTGCATAACCTTGGGTGTCTATGCTAAGTTCTGCCATCTTATGCAAGAGTCCATCTACAGCAAGAGTCCAGAGCAGTGGCGATAAAACTCCCCCTTGTGGACAACCTCTGTCTGTACTTAATTCTAGTATGCTGCTATGCAGTTCTAGTTTCACTATTCTACAGTTGAGCATCCTCTGTATCCATCTCACAGTGGTGCAGTCTACGTCTTTCGAGACTAGACCTCCTACCAATGTGTGAGTGGGCGTGTTGTCAAAGGCGCCTTCAACATCGAGAAAGGCCGAGAGAGCTATTTCTTTATCTTCCAGCGCTTTCTCTACCTTGTCAACAAGCTCCAGTAGGGCAGTTTCAGTTGATCTTCCTCTACGGTATGCATGTTGAGTGCAGTGAATGGGGTTTTCTATTAAATAGACCCCCCTTATATATTTATCTATTACCTTTTCCATCGTTTTCAATAAGAATGATGTTAGGCTGATGGGCCTAAAGGATTTCGGCATCGAATAGTCCTTTTTCCCAGCCTTGGGTATGAATAAAACCTTTACCTTTGTCCAAGGTTCTGGTATATGTCC
Source organism: Orgyia antiqua (assembly GCA_916999025.1). NCBI lineage: Eukaryota > Metazoa > Arthropoda > Insecta > Lepidoptera > Erebidae > Orgyia > Orgyia antiqua. The sequence goes on from OU779861.1 coordinate 718,676, forward strand.
TATGGCAAGGCTTGCCCTGAAAATGTTTATTAGGTGAGGGATTAGGACGTTTGCGCCTTGTTGGATCATAACCGGGCGTATACCGTCCACTCCTGCACTTTTATACGGTTTGAAAGAGTCTATCGCCCACTTCACTATACCCGGTCTTACCATTATGGCTGCTCGTCTCCAGTCTTCAGAGTAAATTACCTATACATGCATATTATCTTTATTAACATATTGAAAAATTTTGAAGTTATTACATATGTATGTTTATAATATATAAATTTAATATCTATTTTATCTAACCTGCTCCTTGCAAGGGTTCTCCAATATTGGAACAACATTCTCAAAAGCTTGTTGTCCTGATATCACTCCACTTGTTGAAGGCTGACTAATATTGCTTTCTGTATCTAATAATGGGGTTTGTATTAACATCTGAAATTAAAATATTACAGGGTTAATATTTCCTAGGACATAGTACATAGTATGTGTAAGGAAACTGATTCCTGTGGGTATATGGCAAGGAAATTAAAAAAAAAATCACTGATATTAAATTAGTTTCACATAAATTAATTCATCAAAATTAATTAAGGATCACGCGACCACAAATATGTAAGCCATTACCTATGTTAAATAACACTGTTATTTAAAAGGAATAAAATATCGTGAAAGAATAACAACCTAAAAATATTTTTTAAATACCAAATTAGTAATACTCAATTTGACATAGCTTCAGGTAAAAATAAGCCATTACCTGTTTTATGCAAATTGGTGAAGCTTTATCTTTTGAAACAAGCAGCATGACAGATGGTTCATCATCCAGGTTCTGTACATTCTGAAAATAGGAACATAAAATGCATTAATGAAATACTGAGATGTACCTTGCTCTATAATCACTGAATTATAAAAATAGCAATGGCAATAAACTATAATAGGTAAGCGAACCTGATTAAACACATTTTCACGGTCACTTAATAGCTTCATAACTTCGTGTGAATCAGGAATTGCAAATTTTATCAGTTTTTGCCTCTTATTATCATAAAACTGAGATGAACTAAAATGTCTCCCGCATAAAACTCTGTTTTTAGTATGCAGTGAAAGTAAAGTGGCATGAGTCCAATCTTCTTGTGGCCAACAATACTCAGCCCATGCACGAGCCCTGAAAACATATGATAACTAATTAGTACTGAAAATAGCAGATTTAAAATTTAAAAGATCATCTTTTTTCAAATATTACAAATATTTGTCCTGGGCAGGAAGCAAATCCGCAAACTGTAACAATTGTTGACAACAGCCATTAGTTTCTTCATTTCACATACACGTTCCATTGTACATACCTGATAAACTTACACTAAGTCCCTGCCTAAATGACTAGAGATGACTTTTCATTAAAATATATGTTACTTACTTGATAAGGTTAGAGGTTCCTGGATTTGGAAACCTATGGTAGGTTACCGACGGATCCTCAGCACGTGTTCTCCCGCACTTAGCGCACTTTCTATAGTTATTGGAAGACATCTGATATAATAAAAAATAACCTAATAATAAACCTAAACTAAAACGTCCTTTCGTAAAATGTAATAGAACACACAAGTTACAGAACAGATTAAGTGGCGTGCTATTAAATTGCAATAACGACGACGACACAAAAATTCTTCTTCTTCTTTTAGTTAATGGCTGACACAAAAATTACATCAATGACAAAGAGTATAATAATATAGATATAACATCAATGATCAAAGCAAAGATTCAAAACATAACAGACCACAGAATACAAACAAAACAAAGAACTAACGGCTGTCATAGGCCAGTGCTGCCAGTAATTTAATTAATTAATGGTAATTTTTTTTATGTGGTATACTTGCACGACGAACACACGCAAAGATTTGTATGTGTGCACGGTCAAAAACGAATGTAGGCAAGATAACAGACCCTGGTTTGACGTAAATGACATAGTTAAAGTTTGACAGTAGGTACGGTAAACCTTGAACTAGTGATGTGATTGTTCATAAACCGGTTAGTACCGTTTAACTCTGATGCGATTCTTAACGTAAAACCTATTTGATAATATGACTCATAGCATCTATTTAAATGATAGCTAATTTGAAAACAATGTATTTTAAAAATGTTTTTACTGAATAATTTTGTGTGAACTAGTCACGTCTGCAATTACAGTATTGCGTTATTAGTCGCGCACGTTAGAGCTGTTGATTAATACACCTGTACAAACTTGGAGCAAACTAACAATGTGACTAATTTAATTTCTGAGATATAATGTATATATTTTTCTCGTGATTTACATTCCCAGTCTGTTTTCATGTTTGTATTTTGTAGTAATAATATTATGACACTTAAATTTTTTTTATTTCTCGTCTTTATTACAGGTAAGAATCAATAATAAATATTTTTTATACTAATTTATAATGTTAAATATTAATATACTTTAATTTCAGGACAGTTATGCGATGTTGACGTCGATGAATGTGCAATAAAGCCAAAAATATGTCACCATGGAGTTTGTGTGAACGTCCCCGGCTCGTATGAATGCTATTGTCGTCCAGGTAAGTACAATCATTTTATTTATTTTTTATTTTCGTAATTATTTTTACTGAGTTTTTACTTTTGCTGTTTAGGATATACGGGTGATAGCTGTGAACAAGATATTGACGAGTGCTTATCGTCACCGTGCAAGAATGGGGGCACATGTCAGAACTTGGAAAATAACTACGACTGTACTTGTATGGAGGGGTTTGAAGGTTAGCGCACAATTAAATTAATTTATTCAGATTTAATTGTTAGTTTTGTGTGTTTAATGGCTATTGTTTTTAACAGGCAAGGACTGTTCAATCAACATTAATGAATGTGAGAACAATCCATGCGCGGCGGGTTCAACGTGCGTAGACGGTATTGCGAGCTATTCGTGCGTGTGTCAAGATGGACTGACCGGTCCTAACTGCGAGACGGATATTGACGACTGTCAGGTAACATTATCGTATCATTACAGATGTTTAAAAAAAATGTGTATATTTCCAGTTTATATTTATTTATACCCTATTTCATAAAGAGCGTGACAGGGGATGCCCCTGTCAATCATATTTTAATAATTATTATGTATGTCTACAGTTCAATTATTATTAAATATTTTATCAAAATATTAAATACACAATGCCTATAATTTTCTAAAACAATTCGATCGAATTGCACTGTATGTGTTCACGGGTTGATTGTTATATCCTTCAGTAAATAGTAGTCTCATAAATATCGTCTTGAAATAAAAGTGACAATCTGTGGAGACGATCTTTTGCGTATTTACCTACTTGTATTCAATAGTGTTTGTTTTTACGCCTTCGTTTTATTATTACATCAGTTCAGTTAGTTTACGTTTGCTTAATAATATTAATCGTGACAACCCTAATACTGACTCAGATTGGATACGGGTGCTGCATGTTATGCGCGATAAGTGCACCCACATTAATATTCATAAAGTTTGTTGTCGTGCCTAATATCACTACACGACACGTGTACGATTTGGTTGAAAGCAGAACACGCGATGAACTAGGTTAATATCTACCGGCGATTTAACCTACCTACTGTGTTACAGGACTGACTCGTACATTGATAGCCTATGAATTTTTTTCTTAAGGGCCTACATCAATATTATCGTATATCATCGCCGACACGTACATATTAACACAGCCAGTAGGCACAGAAAATGAAGAATTAGGGATACTTTTCCTATTTACTCAAAATCTACTAAATATATTTTAATTCTGATTTACGTGTTTCTATATATAATAGTTACTTATGTTTTTAAAGTTATTTCATTAGTTAATAAGCGATAATAGACCGACAAATGAAAAAAATAAAAATTTTTTGAGGTTGTTTCGCTAAGATTTTCTATCGAGAAAACTTTTTTCAATCGCGTTTCTGGGTTTATGCGATCCTAGATCATATATTGAAAAAACATATACTTAAAAATTTGAGCTCTAGCCATTCAATCTAAAGAAACAATGAAAAATTCGTACGTAGAAAAATGCACGAAGCTATTTTGGTATCCTCTTAAGCGTTTGTCTTTTTAGAATGTTCTTACGCAATCAATAGTGATGTCGGTGGTAGGACATATTATGTATTAATCCTTACTTATATAAAAGTGAAAGTGAGTTTGTTTGTTTGTTTGTGACGCTTTCACGCAAAATCTACCGAATGGAATTGCACGAAAATTGGTATGCAGATAATTTATAGTCCTGGAAGTAAAATAGGTTATATATTATTTCGCTAAAAACTCTGTACGAGATAAAAAACGCAAATGTTTGTGAAATACGGTAATAAAATAATTGTACCGCCATCTTGTAAAATTTTACAGTTGTCATAGCAACTAATAGAATCCGTCGGCGTATAGGTATTTTCTTTAATTTGGCGGCGAATAGAAACTTCTTGTGGGGTACTTAGTTCAAATTTCTTTTTTAGGGTTCCGTACCCAAAGGGTAAAAACGGGACCCTATTACTGAGACTTCGGTGTCCGTCCGTCTGTCTGTCACCAGGATGTATCTCAAGAACGGTGATAGCTAGAGAGTTGAAATTTTCACAGATGATGTATTTCTATTGCCGCTATAACAACAAATACTAAAAATAAAATAAAATAAATATTTAAGGGGGGCTCCCATACAACAAACATGATTTTTTTACCGTTTCTTGCTCGATACTAATAACGTTGCCTTATGTTGCATAGATAATGGTACGGAACCCTTCGTGCGCGAGTCCGACTCGCACTTGACCATTTTTTTTTTATTGAAATGCTTTCTTATTTAAAGAGGTTGGAATAGTTAAGTATTTATATTCCATACCTACTACGTAGATTATATTTTTTCAATATTGAGTTAATTGGAAATCGCACATACAGAAAATTGTTAACAAAATCGATAAATTCGTGTATGCTTTAAAAAGTGGCTGCCTACCATGGTTGTCTCTTCAGTGCGGAATAGTTATATGGGGTAATTCAGTAGACATACAGAGAGCCTTTGTAGCACAAAAAAAATGTATACGAGCTATTTGTAACGTGAATGTGCCACATAGCTGCGTACCATTATTTCAACAGCTCAAGAGACTCCCATTGCCTTGTCTGTATATTTTTGAAATTTGTATTTTTGTATAAAATCATGACACCCTATTTGAAAAGTTTGCAGATAATCCCGACAGTCGGTCGCGTCATAAAGATAGATTGTACTTACCACCAATAAAGTGAGAACTATTTAAAAGAAATGAAAATCGTTTAATAAGTTGCTATTCTACTTAGCAAGGAAATGTGGACAGCAATTTAAATGGAAATATGTATGGATCAAGAATGGGAAACTATTTGCACGTACAACTGATGGGGATAAGGCAGCACGTATCCGTTGTGTTGGCGACGTTAGCAAAATAATTGTATAAGCCTATGCAATTTATAACTTTTTAGTAAGATTGTATGGTCTTAGACGTCCAAGTTGTTGAGTGATCTCGGAAGTCTAAGAAGATGTATGCGCGTTGAGTGAGTCGCACACACCACACACCTTGTATTTAATGTTGTTATGTTGCGTGAGGTGAGCACCGCTGAGTGAATGGTACACACGTAGGTTTTATGAAATAATAACACTGTAATATAGTCTGGGTGAAAGATGCTATTTATTTGACTATATTAATATGATGGTTATTATGGATGTGAGTACTGCTAACTGAGTACTGAAGTGTAACTGTATTGTGTGAAAAATGTAATATAAATGTGCTGATGTGCAGTTTAAGCCATGTGTGTGCTGTTGGCTCATACAAAGATTCTTATCAATTCCATAGAGTAACTTAAATAATTAGTCTTTATTTTAGTATTCGTTGTTGATTAACTCCTATTGTTATATATTAGGTATGCTTTTGTATCTGATTTTGTTTAAAAGTAATATGTAATGTATTTGATAGAATTAGTATCTATTGTTCACATTTATTTCATTATTTCACGCTAAATATATTTGATAATAAATAAACATATAAACAAATAACGATGTCACTCGCGTGTTATCCCGATGTAATAGTATATAAGTATTGTGTGTCAGTGTACGTCTATATTGTAAAGTTGTATGATTTTCCAACTAGTCGTTTTGGTGTGAAAGGGTAACAAATATTCTAGCTTTTGTGTTTATGGTAATAGTAGTTTAGGAGATTTAATTTTTTTTTATTTTTTATAATATTTTCGTTCTTTCTTTTTTCTTCTGAAACCTATCGTCTAATTTTTAATTATAATAGTTAAATATGTAGTTTGTTTCTGTATTTTCGTTTTATAATAATAAGTTATCCTTGTGGCGTCCGTGTTACCACTCTCATAGGCCCCATTTGAAAATCAGCGTTGGGTCCTCGTGACCCAACATTTGCTGAAATGTGTGCCTATTTGCTGTGGTGACACAAAATATCATAATTAAGTATAAGCTTTTATTTATATGTTGTGTACACAGTAAATAAAACATTTTTCTTTCTTTCTTCTTTCTAAATTGTATGTGTATACTGTTATATAACCACCTGCCACTTAGCCTACGTATCTATAACTAACATAAAATTCTTTGTAAATGATAAATTAAATTAATAATAATAATATGTATAAAGACTTTCGCACGCCTATACAGGCAGAATAATTAGAAACCTAAAATTTTATTTGACATCACTATTTGTACCATATTTTTGCGAATAAATGATTGATTTGATTTGATTTGATTTGAAAAATAATTTCTTACAATTTTATTAACATTGTGGTATCGTATTTAACTTTGATTTTAGTAGATTGTCGATTGATGTAAATTTTGCTGCGGATTTCAGTATCGATTTTAATCACTCTTAATTTCAGTTCTCATTTCAGTTATTATTTTAGGTTTGATTTCAAATTTTATTCGGCCATTAACGCGTGCGAAATCGCGAGCAGAAGCTAGTTGTATATAAATAAGGAAGTTATGTTTTGTCGTTCCAGTCCCAGCCGTGCCTGCACGGTGGGCGGTGTCTAGACGGACTGAACACGTACACGTGCGAGTGTGCGGGCACGGGCTACTCGGGCGAGGACTGCGCGCTCAACATAGACGAGTGTGCGCCACAACCCTGTCAACATGGAGGGACATGCATCGATGATATCAACGACTATCGGTGCAGCTGTCATCTGGCATACACCGGTAATTGACATCCATAAATTCTATTAAAGTTATCATAAGTTTATAAATCGTCGATAACACAACGTTTATGTTTAGGCAAGAACTGCGAGATAGACATAAGCGAGTGTGAGAGCGAGCCGTGCAAGTACGGCGGCGTGTGCCTGGAACGGTCCAACGCGAGCCTGTACATGCCGGAGGATGGCGCCACTGTACTGGTGGGACACCAGCCACAGATGGTGCTGCCCAGGTTCTTCTATCAACCGTTCACTTACGAGAATGCTGCCGGGTGAGATGCTATTTACAATTTTTTAGCCATTGAGTGCGCTTTCAAAAACCGGTTAATTCAAATTACGGTTTTGAATGATACGAGTAAGATCTGCACTCATTTTTTTACTCATTCTCTATTTTTGTTATGTTTACAGTTTCGAGTGCGTGTGCGTGTTGGGCACGAACGGTTCGCGCTGCGAGACGAACATAGACGAGTGCGTTATGGCGACGTGTCAGTTCGGCAAGTGCGTGGACGGTATAGGCGAGTACTCGTGCGACTGCTTGCCGGGGTACGAGGGAGTGCACTGCGAGAACGAGATAGACGAGTGTGCCAGGTACTTACACTACTATTATATAAATATTAGTTAGAACAATTTAATTAATAGATAGAGTAAAACAAACATTAATATTGATTAGTAAAGACCAATTGTTCCTGAAATTTAATACAAAATAATGCACGATGGTAGAATAGTGTGTATTTAAAAGTCGTTTAAAAATCATGTTCGTATAATTTGGTGTGAAATATTTGTTTCTCTTTGCGTACATTGTCGATGGTAGTGTTAGAGTGAATGATATCATGTACCGCGCGCAGGTACGCGCCGTGTGCGCACGGCACGTGTGTGGACGGCCGCGCGACGTACGAGTGCGTGTGCGTGGCGGGGTGGGGGGGACGGAACTGCTCCGTGGTGCTGGAGGGCTGCAGCGGCGCGCCCTGCCACCACGACGGGACCTGCTACCCCTGGCTCCGGGACGAGACCGATCACAGGTTCAACTGTTCCTGTACACCCGGACACTATGGTACCACTTGCGATAAGGTACCTACCGTCGACCGACGTACTTGTTACGCTCTTATTTTATACGTGTTATGTTCCCACTCAGTAAAAGGACTTCTTTTTGGCAGATAACGACGATGTCCCTGGAGAAGAGTAGTTACGCGGAAGTGAACACGTCCCGCGAGGTGGGATACGACATCTCTTTCAGGTTCAAAACTACTCTAGGCAACGGTCTGCTGGCGATGGGGCGTGGTCTCACGTATTTCTTCCTAGAACTATCGAACGGACGACTGAATCTACACTCGAGTCTGTTGAACAAGTGGGAGGGCGTGTTCATCGGGTCCAACTTGAACGACAGCAACTGGCAGAAGGTGTTTGTAACTATAAACTCGTCCCACCTGGTGCTGGCCGCCAACGAGGAGCAGACCATCTACCCGATCAGTCAGAACGAGGCGTACAACTCGTCCGTGACCTCGTTCCCCTCCACCAGGCTCGGCACCGCCGGCTCCTCGTACGCAACCCTCACGCATGGACCCAACTTCTTCGTGGGATGCTTCCAGGATGTTGTTGTTAACGGACAATGGGTGAGTCGCACTGTATAGAGATATATACACTCTCATAGAGACTAATGTTTCATTTGTAATTTCGTTAAGGTTCTTGTATATGATATTTCATCTATTGTGTTGTTAATTTCGTATAAGGAAGACAAGCTATATGAGTGAACGAATGTCTAACAATTTAAAATAACAAACTGGCCAAAATTTGTAAAACATCAATAAAATGACAACAAAAATCTCATTCATTATATGATGTTATTCTATTTTTACAAATCATAATTACGTTAGATGAACTTTTTATACCTGTATAGCTTTTATTATCTCACAATATGAGTAATACGTCGGCTGTGATCGCATCTGTAGGTGCTACCCGAGGACTCCAACGCGACAGACACAGAGACTACGACGGAGGCGACGCTCCCTCCCGGCGAGGAGGAGGGGGAGGACAGCGAGGAAGGTTCGGGCGGTGCGCGTGCGGTGCTGCGCGGAGTGCGCGCGTCGTGCCCGCGCCGCGCGCAGTGCGCGCCCAACCCGTGCAGGTCGGGCGGCGCGTGCCTGGACGCCTGGACCAGCTTCGTGTGCACGTGCCCGCGGCCACACCTGGGCGACACCTGCCAGTACAACTACACGGCCGCTACGTTCGGACATGTTAGTTATAACTACCGTCTTGTACGACATATTAGTATTTTACTTCATTGCCATTACAACTGTGACACTCTAAGGAATTGAAATTCATATGTATCTCTAGAGTAGTTAGTAAATTTTGTCTGATATCAATACCCGTCTGTTATTTAGAATACGTTTGATGCTTGATAATTAGTATAATGTCATCATAAAAATAAGATTGAATGTATAATGTACATAAATTGATATTGTTCAGGAATCGGCGAGTCGACAGTCGGTGGTGCGCGTGGCAGTGTCGGAGTCTGCGCGTCGTGCGGTGCGCGCGGCACTAGACATCTCCATGTTCATACGAACCCGCAAGCCGACAGGACAGATCTTCTATCTCGGTTCTATTCCCAGGTTAGTACTATAATGTCAACAGGACCACGTATATGGTAATATGTAATACAATATTTGCTTTAATATACCTACTCCACTTTGTCTCATGGATCTTTTGTAAACCAGTTTTTGCTTTAAAACTAATCCGTACTAGCTTAGCCTAGTTTACTAAATTAAATGTCTATTTTTAAAATTTATTATATTAACAAATCTTTACTTATCATAAAAAAGAGGTCATTATTTTTGTATGTGTGTCTCCCATACTCTCTCACATTTTATTGTCAGAACTATGTGACAAATTATGATGCGGTGTTTTTTTAATAAAGAGAGTGGTTCAAGAGTATGGCTTTTTTGCATAAGTTGTTTAGGTTTGCTATATACTTAAAATTTTATGCGTATGAAGTTGCGGGTGATAGCTAGTTTATATCATAATGTAATACTTTACATATAGATACGGTGCTACAGACGAGACACAAGTGGGTGCCTCTCTAGAAGGTGGTGAACTGTTGGTACATCTACGGTTCAACCAGACACCAGAGAACTACACCGTGGGTGGAACCAGACTGGACAATGGATATCTACATCTTATTGAAGTTGTCAGGAACTCGACACTTGTACAAGTCAAACTAAACGGAACTGAATATTTCAGAAAGTCTATATCGGCAGCTAAACAAATTGACGCTCAGGTAATTTATTTTAACTTTTATTCAGTAAATTATTGTATAATGATTGTGACTAACGAGAGATAATCTGAAATTATTGTAATACAGTGTAAACTCTTTATAACGAAACTCGAGGGACTGAGCATTTTTTGTCGTTATAGAGAGTTATCGTTATATGGAGTGAACAAAAAAAACCAAATTAATAAGAATTTTTAATACAAGAATTTTTAATTGTATGTAGTTCAAAACGCCTTCCAACGTCACTTTTCTTTTCTCCCTTTTCAATCGCACGTATCACACAAATTTTTTCGTCAACACTAATCGCTTTCCGTTTACTGGCCATGTTAACAGTTTCAAAGTAGGTTTACGACTGATAATACGATAGGTACCCAGTATGCTTGGTCGAAGACCATCACTTCCGAGAAAACAATGCGTCATACTGCACGTGTACAAGGCAATTAAGGATAACAAAAGCTAGACCGACCTCGGATGTTTCGGAGCTTCAAAGTCTTTTGTTACCTGATAACATAACATAAACAATAATACCGATAATAAATATTTACTGTCTACAAATATGAACACATTTCTTCGTAATAGAGAATGGCGTATCGCTATAAAGAGTGTTTCAATATGTGAGTTTTAACGCAAACCAACCAACTTGGGCTCACTCCAACGTTATAGGGAGTTTATCGTTATAAAGGATAACGTTATAAAGAGTTTACACTGTAGTAAGAATTTCATTGGTGAACTGGTAGAGAATGCTGCTATTTTACCGCTTTACAAATTTTAGATTATGTTCTTTAAATTTCCGATTAAATAATTTGTGGGAGAAATGATATGAAAGAAACACCGACTTCAAATAATTTGGGATAAGGACAGTAAAAAGAAAAGCGTGTTTATTATATACATACAACACGTATACAGTTATGGGCCAAATAAATAAATAAAAACCTTATTGGTGACAACTTTGCAGGTACTATACCTGGGCGGTCCTCCCCCAGTACCTCAGCCGCCTCCGACTGATCCTAACGCCCCCTTCGCGGCGGCACTGTCCGCCCCCGCGCCCCTCCCGACCGCCCCCGCCACCAGTGCACCTAGCTCCGCCCCCGACACGCCCACTAACGATGCCGGTGACGCCGCCTACTTCAAGGGAATTATTCAAGATGTACAGGTATTGAATTATATTATTTAATTATTTTTTTGTCATCTCCTGTGGTCATACGGCCTGAATTGAATTTAAAGCTGTAAGTACTGTACTAACCTAACCCCATAGTTTTTTCAAAGCATTGCGGGTTTTAATTTCTACTGCAAAGCGTTTTTCTTTAATTAAAATCAATTTTCGCAAATATTGCCACTTAACAATACATAATATTTTTCACGACTTATTAAAAACGTTATTTTTTACATTGACTCTATTCACTAATTCATTGTTGTACATATTGTATAAGTAATGCTACATCAAAGTACGTAATATAATAGTATGTATATGTTTAGATATCGAACGGCGTGAACATGACGATCGTAGAGTTCTTCCCTCTCCACGTGGAGGGTCTCCAGCTGCCTCCTCCGTTCGGAGAAGTGACCCTGGACCCTGCGGGCGTGCTGCCTGGAGTCGTGTCTGATGATGTGTGCGCACAGGCGCCTTGTCAACATGACGCCACGTGCACCAACACATGGAACGATTATGTGTGAGTATAGACACGTACACAGATATTATATGTACGCACGTATACACGTACACAGATATTATATGTACGCACGTATACACGTACACAGATATTATATGTACGCACGTATACACGTACACAGATATTATATGTACGCACGTATACACGTACACAGATATTATATGTACGCACGTATACACGTACACAGATATTATATGTACGCACGTATACACGTACACAGATATTATATGTACGCACGTATACACGTACACAGATATTATATGTACGCACGTATACACGTACATAGATATTATATGTACGCACGTATACACGTACACAGATATTATATGTACGCACGTATACGCGTACACGTGCACGTGCACCTGCTATGTATTTAGTGATACAATGTATTCAAACTGCTTTTCTAATGTGCGTGTGAACTATCGATATGTTAATTGATATACTTTACAAGTTCAGGTATGTCCATGCCCGCAGAAGAACCTCAAAATTCCATGATTACTTTTCTTGTTGAATTATAGTACCCCATTAAATATACAAGATATTAAAGAATTCCACTTTTAAATGTTTGCATGTGGAAGTATAACTATTTTATTCTTTTTGCTCTAAAATAACATTTTATACGTAAGATAACGAATATTGAAATTATGAAAGGAAGAGTAGGAGAAAGTAGTAAGCATCCATAATGTGAATGAACAATTGACTATAAAAAGTTTTCTTTTATGATAACCAAGTATTTGACGGGCCTCAGGGTGGAGTGGTTCACATGACTGCCGATCATGAGGTCTCGGGTTCGATTCCCGGTCAGGACAATCATTTGTGTGATGTTTTTAATTGTCATACAAATGTTTAGCTTGAGACCAGAGGACGTTGTGTGAAATGTCCATGAATATTTATTATTTTTATTTACATATGTTTTAATAATTGGTGTAGATGTCACTGTCCGCGCGGCTACAAGGGTAAGCAGTGCTCGGAGGTGGAGTTCTGTCAGCTGCAGGGTTGCCCTCTCAACTCACACTGTCGCAACCTTGATGCTGGGTAACTTGAATTAATGAAATGTCTAGTGTATACACTAGTATACAACACGGTACTAACTCAGTGTTTATGTATACCTGTAGGTACGAGTGTGTATCTAACGCAACATTCGACGGTGTGAACACAACGCTCACGTATCGTCTGCGCCAGCCCGCACGTGCTCCTCCTGTGCCGCTCGCGTCCAACGATCATCACGAGCTGCCCGATACACTCACCATCACGTACAGGTACATAAAGTACTAGCGAATATTTTACAATTATTATTTACAATAATACAAACAATTTTTCTCAATGTGAATTAAACATCAAAATTATTTACACTATTACCAGCTAAGTATCCTTAACGATTGAAGAAAAATAATAGATGTGATCAAAGTCTACAACTCTACATAAATATTTGTTAACTCAAACTATTTGAATAAAATATTATACTTGGGGTTAAATAAACGCCAATAAATTAACTTAACGTCACAGAAGTAAGACGGGCGGCACGTTGTTCCACGCGGAGAACGTGGGCGTGTCTAGCGGCGTGGGGGGCGGGGCCTGGTTCACGGTGGGCGTGTACAAGGAGCAGGTGGCCGTACAGTGGCGCCTGGGGGACGCGCCCCTCCCCACACTCAAGAGGCTGAGGGCTGCGCACTCGCACCAGCAGTGGACCACCATCAGGTTCACATTCACTGCTGACACTATCAGAGGTTAGTACTGTGCTTATACATATTATGGATTGTTAGAGTAGTGGCGTCTTTTTTAATAGTTGTGTCAGTTATTGTGTGTGATGCAGTAATAATAAAGTATATTACTCAAGAAGAATTTCAAGCAATAGCAATTTTGTTTAAGAAACTCTCCATCAAACCATTTAATCAGTAAAAGAAAGAAATAAACTACTAGAACTTATAATTGGTTTCTTCTATATAAATGAAATGTTTGTTGTCTGTTTGTAGGCATGTTCATCGAGCCCCCCGGCGCCGAGGACGTGTCAGTGAGCGCGCCCATAGACACGCCCTCCTGGCAGGCCCTCGTCACTGAGGGGCGGATACACCTGGGCGGGCTGGGACACGCCCCCACGCACACGCTCACCACCTCCACGCAAACATACGCCCCACTCGTATGTATATGTTATGCTGTTCACTTATATTTATTTGGTCTGCCTCCCCACATGGGGACAACATTTGACAATATTGCATGTTGAATGTCTATGAGTAAAACGAGTCACTGTTTGATATAACACTCTTAGTTTCATACAGTCTTTATCGGAGAGATAATAAACGTTTTAGCGTAAAAAGACTATTATGAATAACAAGTTTTGACAATTTTCGTGAACCTATTTTAACGAACTTTTAAACCTCCGATAAGTCATTATGAATAAGACCATTAAAATATTGATTGAATAGGAGATACACTATTTTCTACATTTCTGTTTCATTATATAACGGAGATAAGATGAGTAGATGACAAAATGTACAATAATAATGATTACTTTTAACAGACGGAGAGTGCAACTGATCCAAACGTATGGGAGTACTCTGAGGGAGAAGAAGTGACTGGAGATAATATGGCCGGTGAATACTTTAAGGTAAACATATTTGCTCGTTTAAGTATGGCATTAGAAACATTAACAGCCGTATTCACAAACATTACTGTGAGGTCTCATAGTAGGCATGGACGCACAGGGGTAGCAAAATTATTTCACAAACAATACTTATGTGGTGAAGCGCACTATGCGTTTGTTAAACTGAACGCATAGATAAGTTTTGTCTATGAATACAAAGGCTCGATGAACGGAACGCACTGAGAAGTGTTACCCTTTGCACAGTGCTTCAACACTTAAGTACTTATTTAAGTAAATATTGTTTGCGAATACGGGTGTAAAGTAATAGCAATAATTCCAGATACGATTTCGTTAAATAATTATCTTAGTAATAATGTATTGTTGATAGAAGCCGATTAATATTTAAAATTGGCAGTATTTGTAATGTATTTCATTGTATTGTTCAGTTACGAGTTTAAATGTGATTTCTGAAATAATTATGTTGGTAATTTATTACAATCTTTTTTAACACCCTTGCTCGTAAAGCTGATGTAATTCCACCGGTTTTAAATATGTAAAGCGGGTCATAAAAAACGCGTGTGTTACCAAAGTAAATAGTTAAGCTATAGTCTTAAATGTGTTAAAAAACGTCGTACGATATACGTGCGTATTGGTTTATAATATGCTCGGCTCAAATACGCCCTCGCCTTCGGCTCGGGCTGAAATTCCGCCTCGCATGTTATGACCATCTTAACGCACTAATATCGTAATGTACTATTATAGTATTTTAATGATGTAACGTATGTATATAATAATTAGGGTTGTATGGGTGCGGTCCACGTGGGCGGTCTGCTGCTGCCGTTCTTCACGGAGGAGCAGCTGTTCGTGGGTAACACAGCCGCCCTGCTCGCCGCACAGCCGCACTACGCGCTGCAGTACGTACCGAGCACTTGTGTGAGTGTGAGTGTGTGCGTGTTGTACATGTGTGTGTGTGTGCAGGTCGGGCCGGCCGTACGGCGCGAGCACGGGCGTGGGCTGCGTGCTGTGTCTGGAGAGCGAGTGTGCGCACGGCGGACACTGCGAGGACGTGCGCTCCTCCTACACGTGCACCTGTCCGCCAGGGTACACAGGGGACTACTGCCAGGTGGACGTGGACGAGTGCGAGACGCACGACTGTAAGAACGGAGCCACGTGCGTGGACGGCGTGGCGGACTACACGTGCGTGTGTCCCATAGGGTTCACGGGACGATTGTGAGTTCATATACATTTGTATTATTTCTAATTATAGGTTAACACGACCTGCACCGTGCTTTAAATTCACTAACAAAACTGATGATTTATTTATCATTTATTTGTAATTTTACAGTAAATAGTCCGAGAAACTACTGAACATCTATAATAATATTATAAAGCTGAAGAGTTTGTTTGTTTGTTTAAACGTGCTATTCTCAGAAACCGCTGAAAGAATTTTTGAATTTTTAAAATTTTAAAAATTCTTTCAGTTTTGGATAGTACGTTTATCAAGGAAGGCTATAGGCTATAAAACATCACGCTGCGACTAATAGGGGCGAAGCAGTAATGAAAAATGTTGTAATAACGGGGAATTAATTAAAATTCCACGCGTACGGAGTCGCGGGTAACAGCTAGTTAAGTAATAAAATAATTCTATTGCTAAACTAAAATGTATATATCTATCTGTTTGTTATTGTTCAATATTGTATAGCGATAGACTGTGCGTATGTTGTTTACAGTTGCGAGGTGGATATAGACGAGTGCTCGTCGTCTCCGTGCGCGCACGGCGGCACGTGCACGGACGGGGCGGGCACGTACACGTGCGTGTGCGCGGCCTCGTGGCGTGGGCCCACGTGCGCCGCGCCGCGCGACAGGACGTGCGCACATCAACCCTGTGCGCGCGGGGCGCGGACGTGTCTAGACGTGACGCCTGGTATGGATATAGTTCATGAGCGCGTTACAAAACAAGCTTACAAATTTAAGATCACAATAATTTCAAAATGATATTGTTTGATCACACTTATTTAATATACGGAATTCAACTTGGTTACATCATCTTTTCATTTATCATAATTTTATTTGTTGTACTGTATGTCTGTATGTTTAGATCCCCCGACCGGTAACAACTTCACCTGCGAGTGTCTGGACGGGTTCGAGGGCGTGTACTGTGAGAGTGCGTTCTGTGAACGTACACCGTGCGTGCACGGGAACTGTGTCGCTGATAACAAGGTTGTACTATATTTATTACATAGTTTCATAAATAAAATATTATTTTTAACTTTCTCCTTATCTCTATAACTATCTTTGTCTGAATCTAACTGGTTTTTCAAATGCCTATAAAACTCATTTACTTTGTAATTTCAAAATATGATACGACAAATAATTAAATATTGTACTTATCCTCATAAAATTCAGCGTAAGTCACACTAAATAAAACTTCGCACAACGTAAACGTTTGTTGCAACAATCGTTATATAATATTATTATATATAATATTATATAGTATAGTTTTCTGTGTTATGGAGAATTAAATACACACCATTCCCTACTCAGTTCTCTAAGAATTATTAATACAAAATTAACTCCTACACTAAACAATACGTCTGGTTCCTACTTAAAACCAGCGCTGTAATAGCTTGCTGCTGTAGCATTTTGCCGAGTGGGGACCATTTTCGGCCTTAAGTTTTATAATTTGTTTATTTTCTGTAATTATTTGTTGAAGGATTATGAAGTAAATAAGTTTCCTTTTTTCTTTGCTGGTTATTGTGGCATAATAAAACAAACTCATTTACTTAGTGATTCTAGAAGCGAGTGAGTAATACTAAGACATTATTATAACAATCATGGTACTCCAGACCGCTACGTGCGTGTGCTCCCCGGGGTACAGCGGCGCGCTGTGCGAGAGCGAGCGCGACGAGTGCGCGGAGGCGGCGGTGGGCGGGGCGCCTGCGTGCGCGCACAACGGGCGCTGCGTGGACGCCAGGGGACACTACACGTGCGACTGCCAGGGGACTGGTGTGTATCGTAACAATATAGCGTGTAACACAACAGATAAACTTAGCTAAAAAAAAAAAAACAACTATGGCGTGTTTACATTAATTGACTATTTCGTTGTCCACATTTTTATTAATTAAAATCGTTAGTCTATAATATACAGATTTTCTAATAAAAATGTTCTGTTATCATTGCCGAATTGTGTTATTGACACTAACAATTTTTATTTTTTAGTTAAGTTTAGTTGTGCACGTAGAATTGGTACCATTATATATCGACGTGCCTCGTGGTCTAGTCTTTTATCTAACAGACTACCCTTCACGAGGTCCCGGGTTCGATTCCCGTACGGGACAATCATTTGTGTGATATTTATAATTGTCATACAAATGTTTGTACTATGTGTGGGTATTTTTATGTATTATTAGTATGTATTTACAAAAGATAAATAGTTTATGTAGTATATCTGTATTCTAGTGCCCATAACACAAGCATAATTATAAGCTTAGCTTGGGACAATAAATATTGGGATAGAAATAATTTGAGTATAAGAGAATTACCTAATCTATGAAATCCTTAGCATCTCTATGACTTAAAACTGTCATACATGTATGACTAGATGTTTACATACATAAAGTCAAAGAAGCTAATCTCTATCGTAGCCGATGACATTCTATCGTCATAAAAGAAGACGAAATATTTTACATACACACTTACATCAGATTTTTAGCTCTTTATAGCTGCCCTATCTATAAAATATTATATTTTTCTATATCTTTCTAAGCCTATGAAAGCTGTGATGTGTTGCATCTAAAATCACTAATATAATAACTTTACCCAACATTGTTGTGTATTATACCTTTATCACGACTTGTATGATTTAATTATTTTAATAAATCGATATCCAAATATGATGAATGATATAGCATTGTTATTTATATGATAGTGTGCGTATACATGTATATAGACATGTGTGTAATCAGTACTAGTGAGTCGATATATCTTAACGTTATCAGGCGCACGATAACGTTAAGCGCTGATAACAGAGACACCGGCTCACAAACTTTATAAATTATATACTAACATATTGATAAGAGATAAATTATAATTAAAATAAAGAAATATTAATACCATGATACATTTCGTTCAACCAGATCTTTACTATTTTCCCGTTTTAATAACTTATTAATTTTTTTTTAAATAAGAAAAAAAAATTACTAAAGATTGTGTGATTTGGCAGTATCACTCTAAATGACTGTGGTTAAACTTCCCCATAAAGTCCTGGATTTATATTACTTTTAAAATATATCTTATCAAAATTGGCCTTAATCCTTGCTAAGTATAGGTACGTCTTTGGGGTTTTGTGTAAAAAAACATCTTAAATCACTAGTTTTATGTAAAAAGTTTAACTCATTTATTGAAAAAATCACACACGTACGCAATATACTAGTCTTAGTATGGAATGTAAATAATATTACCTGTAATTTACCACGTTTTCGTGTGATTAACTCTGTTATACAAATTAAAACAGAAACTACATTACTTACACAAAATGTTTAAAGTAAATATGTTAAACAATTTCTTAAATTTTATTGAAAATATTGCAATAAATGTGAACACGATCGCCTTAAAACAAAAGAAGTGTCATTTCACATACACAATGATTCATAAATAATAATTGTAAATGAAGCATCACTTGTCTCATACAAGCATTTAATATAGACGTGAGCCTTGATCAATCAATAATTTAATAATACAATGGTCATGTCCTTATAATCAGTGTAGTGTGGATGCAGGAAAAACACTTTGTGAATCACTGACCACTGCCTCAGTACTAGTGCGAGGTTAATTCGCGAGTGTATCTGCCGCGCCTCTATATAACATTTATATATTAATGTGATTATGTGATCAGTGTAATGTGATGTGATGTGATGTGATGTGATCATGATGAGATTACTACTTGTGTTACTCATAGGTATTGCTAGTTTTATTACATTTTATATAAACAGTACATTTGTTTAAAATAACCATGAGACATACAGGCATGTAGTTTCATGCCTGTATGTTAGGTACATTAATAGTCAGAAATGTTTGAAAATACTAAAATTCTACGTTATAATGCTATTTTTGGCGGGAATTATTGTATCTAGTATACAATAATTCCTGCCAAATATAGCATTATAACGTTACACGTAACTTCGTACGCGCTTCACATATGCTTCGCTGCTATTAGTCGCAGCGTGATGTTATATACCCTGTAGCCTTCCTCGATAAATGTACTATCCAACACTATAAGAATTCAAATATGTCTGTTTATGAATTCAAATAGATCCAGTAGTTCCTGAGATTAGGGAATTCAAACGAACAAACTCTTTAGCTTTACAATATTAGTTGTATAGAGGTCGCGGGTTCGATTCCCGGTTAGGATTTCTGTGTCGTGTTTACACAAGATGTGTAATAACGAAAGTAAAGCATACTTTCTGTTGGTTTGGTTGAGTGTGATGTAGAGTATATTCTCCCTCGTAAAGATATGGAATGATGGAATTTGTATTCTAAAATCACAATTCTAATTGTTTGCAGTCTCTTTTCCACTTGTATATAAAGTTCATATTGTGATACCTACATAAATGTAATATTAAATAAATCTCCATAAATGTCTGTACATAATAATTTAGTTGTTAAATTTTCCTTAAATGTAGTGTCAATTGATCGTTATTAATTAACAAGCTTATAGGAAATTATTTTAAAACCATGATTTATTAACTAAAGCAAAACAACCTTATTAAAACAATAGGAAGGAATTGGTGTGTTAAATCCATGTTACCAGTCTTCGTAATTATAATTTGTACTGTATTGTTTGAATGAATTAATAAAATTAAATCTGTGAAACACTATTCTGCAAAATATTAAAAAAAAGGTAAGTTTGTAGTCAGGGAAATGCATTATGTGACGTCACGGCTCACTTGCTGCTTCCGTTACGCAGTATGCACTAGTCTTGATTGAACCTAAGTCTTAATGAAATACACAATAATGATTTTGATGACCTTTAACTTGATAGAGCAATGTCTTTCAGTGTTCCGAAAAAATTTGACCTCGTTAAGTTTTCCTCGTGGTTTCGTTCTCATTGTCATATTGTGTATAACATTACAGTAACGTAACGCAGGATGCACATGATTATTTATAATATTTAATCAATGTTTGTTAGTATCTGATCAATTTAATCAATTAAATATTTTTGAAGTGATTGTTATACATATATTTATATGTATAAGTTTTTTTTTTGTATTTTCCCTTATTATTGTTAACTGATATCGTTATCACTATAAAATAATTACACCTTATGATAACAGGGCATCTAACGTGACCTCATCATTAAGTAATTAAATAAATAATAAATAAATAAATATTCATGGACATTTCACACAACGTCCTCTGGTCCCAAGCTAAGCTTATTTGCTTGTGTTATGGGTACCAGAATACGGATATACTACATAAACTATTTTTCTTTTGTAAATACATACTTATAATACATAGAAAACACCCAGACGTAGTACAAACATTTGTATGACATTTATGAATATCACACAAATGATTGCCCCAAGCGGGAATCGAACCCGCGACCTTGTGAACGGCAGTCCGTTACATGAACCATTACGCCACGAAGCCCGTCAATTATTATTATGTTGCTTTTATATATATTGATCTATTTGTTTATCATCTAATAAAAAAACGCTATAAATATTCAAGTATGTACCTACAATGTAAGTAATATAGTTTGTTGGTTTATGTATTAACTTTACAGTTAACTAAGTAGGTATATTATTTAACTTTAATAGTGTATATGTAACTGAATTAATTGATGTCATGTTCTTGTGGCTTGTCACAATCAACACAACGTCGTCCACTTGTTGAATGACGCATTTCAATGTGGGTTACCAGATATGATTCACTGGTCCATCTGATTATTTCTATTAATATGTACTGTATGTATACATATTGTACTTATATAATAATAACATATTCTTATATAATAATAATAATAATATAGGAAATAATAAAAGTGTGTACAAGATATCAAATGTCGCTAACAGAGGTTATATTAACCTCTATATAAAACACTTCACGAACGTACACGTCTTTTTTCAAATAAATAGCTCTTATTTGGTATAAATCCATTACTTAATAAACTAAATTATGGTGGAAAAAATGATTGGCCGCAAGCCGGACTTGAACCCACGACCTTGGAATACCGTTCCGAAGCTCTTTCCCACTGAGCTTATTGCGGTCGTGCTTGTAGCATTCAAATATTCCACCACAATCGTTACTCGATTGCTCAGTTGGAAAGAGCTCCAGAACGGTATTCCAAGGTCGTGGGTTCAAGTCACGCTTGCGGCAATTATTTTTTCCACCATAATTTAGTTTATTAAGTAAAGCATAGCATGTCAATTGCAAAATCAATAAATTACTTTAATAAATCCATTACGTCAAATATTGGGTTGAAATGTTTTAGGTATATCTTTGTGAAAGTTGTCATAAGTAAGTAAGTCAGTCAGATGGTTTGTGTACGTCCAGGTTGGACAGGCGCTCGCTGTGAGGAGGACGTGGACGAGTGTCTGTCGGGGCTGGTGTCGTGCGGGCCGGGCGAGTGCCTCAACCTGAACGGCTCGTACACGTGCGTGTGCGCGGGAGGGTTCTGTGGACACGAGTGTTCCCTGCTGGACCCGTGCTACGGGGGGCCCAACAGGACGGGGCCCTGCGAACACGGGGCCCGCTGCGAGCAGCGCTGTGCCGCGCACACCGACTACATCTGCCACTGTGTCGATGGATGGGGCGGGAAGAACTGCTCACAACAGGTAATATTACACCCCACTTAACACTTCAACAACATAGATTATAATGATTTTACAAGCTCTGAACGATAGTTATTTATTTATATTATAATCTATTATAGGTACAATGTTATCTTAACGTATACAGTTATCTCTATTTTCATATCAAAATAGATTAAAAAAACCTTCACACTATACACACCCTCTTAATATTCAAAGAAGTTTTGGAGCCAATACTTATGTTATTGCGTAAAGACAATGTCGGTCGTGTCGGATACATATTCACGTACGTTCAACCATGTAGGTGGTGGCGGCCGGGTCGGAGGGCTCCAGCGACAGTTCGTCGACAGTACTGATAGCGGTGGGCGCGGCGCTGGTGGCGCTGGCTCTGGCGGGCGCGGCGCTGGGCGGGCTGGGGGCGCAGGCGCGGCGCAAGCGAGCCACGCGCGGCACGTACTCGCCCTCGGGACAGGAGTACTGCAACCCTCGCGCTGAGAAGGTGCCTCACGCACTCAAACCACCACCCGAGGAACGACTCATATAGCCGGTACTATATTCAATATTTTCTAATTGTTAACACAACATCTATTGGGATATTTACATATGTCTACCAGAGTGACACCGAGCCTACAAGATAGTACCTAATCTAATCCTCATACAGGTTCACATCATTTTTTTAAATTCACAAAATAGTCAATTTTTGTGATATATAAACATTTTATTTTTCAGGTGCAGACATAGCTAGTTGAAAATGAACAAAATAATAGGAATTACAATAAATAAAGAGGTTTGTAGCGTGCTGTCAGTGTGTGCGTGTGACGACAACAGTGATACGTGTGCGTGTGTGTGTGTGTGTGAGGCTAAATCATAGGAATGCTATATCAGTGAGTACAGGTCGCCACTGTTAGAAGAAAACTATAGTTACAATATCAGAATATATTATTGTTTTAGAGATAGACAAGCTTTTTGAATCTATCTCTAAAACCAATTTTAATTTAGTACCTGACTATATGTTACAATAATTTGATAAACTATACAATGGGTGTTTTATTGAAAAAAACCCGTTGGATATTTTGTCAAATTATGATATATGATACGAGTGTTAGAATGTCATATTGATGATATTCTAATATAATAAAGTCGTATCATATTTTCTGATATTTAAGGAATATTGGCATGTACTTAAAATCGAGCTAATCTCGAGAAATATTTCTTATTACTTAAATTATGTACTTAAAAGCGACAGTGGCGCCACCACAGATTGTCTTACAAAATATACACTTTATAAAAATAACAAAAAAATTTGATACAAATTAAATTATACTGTAGAATAAATAAATAAGTGATATATATTTTGATATCCAATATTTGATGTAGCGACTTGAAACAAAATGAAATTAAAATAAAACGTCGACGTAATGTGTAATGTTGTGCCTGAAATTATGGAATTTGCATTATTTATGCGGTGGTTTTACTCATATAATGAAATCATAAATATATTTATATTAGACAAATAAAATATTTAATTCCAGTATTATTGTATGGAACATTAATTAGGTAGTTTTGTAGTTATGGTTGCCAACATTATTAAAAAAAAAAGATTTTTTTTTCTGTTATTTCGATTAAGAAATTTTTTTTACAATGTTTTTAAATATACCGCTTTATATATCTGCATTCTTAATTTATTGCAATACTTTTTGGTATATTGATAGAAATCCCTATCTAGTATTTTTTTTTTTTTATTGTTGGCAATCCGGTAATAATGGAACATATTTATTAGCTGTGCCTGGAAGATTATTGGCAACACTTAGTATGTAGTTAGTTGTTTGTGAGTACGACACTTTGATATGTAACTTAAAACATGGTCTCAAATTATGATGAAATAATTTATAAAACTTTGCACTTACAGTGCGTACACCTCGAGATTATAATCTTATTGTAGAAATATTAAAATGTACTGAATGAAGTATAGTATCTCAGAAACGGTGAAAGTTTTTATAATTACATCGGTTAAATGTATTGTAAATATTTGAATATTCACATTATGACTGTTAATAGTTAACTAGCAAAGTGACGTAATCAACAAGTACAATAGATTTTGTGCGGGCTATATATTATGGTAAAAAATTATTAAATGCCAATATAATTTGTTTTGGCAATAACACTATTGTCTTTAAAAATTTTTAGGATCTTGTTTTTATCAAGTATTGTATTGAATATAGGTTAAGAGAATAATCATGAAGTGAATTTTTAAAAGAATTTTATACGTATTTAAATCACAAGTAATCGTTTTATGCCCGCACTGATCTGTCTATAATTTTTCTATTGTATAAATAAGTAGTACTTAAATGTAAATGTTATAAATGAAAGCGTGAACATTCTAAATTAATGATAAGATAAAGACGTGTGCGGTCCGCTGCGAGCCCCGCGCACCTCCCTCACCTCGCGTCATGTTGGTACACTGTCACTCGTGTTGCAATATTGTATTTTTACATATTGTTAACTAGATGTCGCCCGCAACTTCGTACGCATGGTATATTAAATGTACAACAAACCTTAACTTAACTGTCCATCCTCTTGAACCATATAATCAACTAAAAAATCCGCATCTAAATCTGATGAAGTAATTTTGAAGATATAAATAAATAAATATTCAGGACATTTCACACAGCGTCCTCTGGTCCCAAAGTAAGCTATATTTCTATGCTTGTATCATGGGTACCAGATACGGATAGACTACATATACTACTTTTCTTTTGTAAATACATACTTATAATACATAGAAAACACCCAGACGCAGAACAAACATTTTTATGACATTTATGGATATCACACAAATGATTGTCCCAAGCGGGAATCGAACCCGCGACCTTGTGATCGGCAGTCCATTACATAAACCACTCCACCACGAAGCCCGTCGAATATAAGAATATACAGGGACATACATACAAAAATAACGACTTTGTTTTATAATAATTAAATATATTGTAGTAATATGTAATAAGGATGGATCTAGCTGCGGTCCTAAGGTTACCTATATTGGTTTTGTCTACTAATGACAATCAATGCAATATCATCGGAATAAAAAATTCCCAGTAGTTCACAAACAACCAGTTCAGACCTCCATCCTCGCAGCTGACACTTTCATGCCATTTACTTCATCAGATTTTTACTGCAACCGGAACTTGTCTACCTGATGATAAGTTGGTGATAGTAGATTATATCTACTACTATAAAGATATGTGTTCATATTAGAGATTAAATCCATCATCAAACAAACAAATCATTGATCTGGTCTGATCAACAATCTGGGTAAGTTATTTAAATTAAAGTTAAAAGTCTCAAAAATATCCTTATCCTTACTAATTTATAAATGTGAAAACGAACCGATGACAGTATAAAGATTTTGGCGGGCTTAAGTGTTAATGTGTGGAACGAAACTATAGCGCGATTAAAAATTTGTACAACGCCATCTATCGAATGACATAGTAAACTTCTGTTAGTTAAGGTTTGATTTCTAAATTTTACGCGTACGAAGTCGTGGGCAACAGCTAGTAACAAATATTAGTGATTTTTTGTATAAAGAATTCAATATTACAATGTGTAGTCTGTATCGTATAGTGAAGCGCAACTAGTAGTGAGTGGCAGCTCCCTCGCGTTGAGAGGACACACGTCCGTGCCTTCACCACAAGTCTGTGTTTGTAGCAGTAGTGTAAGTGTAGCGTGTTGATACACGTGCCGACCTACTCTGTGTCGTGTCTAGTTATTACTCTGTGCTCAACTCGGCCCCGGCTAATATCACGTTTTCTTATCAACTTAATTTAAAAAGACGTGTATTTACTTCAATAATTCCATGTTTTGTGATATTTTATTTGTTTAAAATTATTACTTATGTTATTTAATTGTGTTATTTTTATATTAATTATTACTCGTTCGTAACATAAGTAAATATAAGTGTTTAAATTTGTAATTAGGTGTCACCCGTCCGCTTAATGTATTCAAGTATATCTAAGTATATCTTACCTCTATATAACACTTATTGTACATTTTGTATCATTGAAATTACTTAATAATATTACGAATTTATGTAAACACGTAAAGTGGTTATTATATTGTAATATACGATTAACTGTCACGAATTAGTACCTAGGTATTAGATGATGCTGAACTAATGTATTAGAAACGTGTTCATTGATCGTACGTCATATCTGAGTAAGTTGTTTAAAACCGACACTAGTATTGAACAGTCCTTAGAAGGTTCAGCTCAAGTTTATATATGAGCGAGTGTAGAGGGCGCCATTGTATATAGTTTGTGAGGCGTCCCCCTCCGCTCTATACAGCACCAAGGCCTATTGGCATTACTCAATAAATATTATGGTCAAATTTTATTTTGTTTTATTATTTACCCTTGATATGTATATCATCACACAAAATATAGCAATAATATTTACATACACAATGAAAGCGGAATACCGTACGACGAGAAGTCATCAATTCCCAAATCTTACTACCTCTAGGCCCTCACGCTGAATCTACTTTCGCTATTTCTACTGAAAGTCTTACTTAGTTCATAAACTAAAAAACACGCTTGAAAATCCTGAATATTTTTTCTATATTATTGCATTATCACCGTTCCCTGTCAAATGTGCGAATTTCCAGATCAATTCGACTGCTGCAAGTTTGTGAAAGTCATTTTCAAAGATTCCGTTACATAGATTAATACGTTGATAGATACGTATCGAGCTAACAATAGCGTGTTAATTAAAACTCTTTTTCATTTTTCTTATCTCATGGTTCTTACTTGTAGTTATAATAATTTATAACGTTTTATGGTCCCCCGGTAAACTGTATGTCAATTTATCGGCGAAAATTCGGCGTTAGTTCCACAACGAGTGTGACAATAGCCACAAAAGGTAAAATAAACATAGCATTTTAAAATGTCAATTTAGTCCGTGTAGTTTCTATGGTAGTGACGGAATAAGAACACAATTGTGATCATCACCCCTTTTTCTTTCCAGGGTGCTGTAAAAGTCAGCTAAAAACATTTTACACTGATATCATCCTCTGTGAGAGACGGAAAACGTTTTTTCGCTTTAATTACCCCCAACAGATTCACGGAAGGCTATCCACCCCACACGGAACATATGGGGTAACGACAGATGTGAATATACAGTGTTGTGCAGTTTACGAGATATTTTGTCTCATTCAAATAGATAGGTAACTTCTTATCTTAGTGTTGATCAAAATGAAAAACATGTATAGCTCTAGACACGTCCTTTATTCAAATACTGTACAGGCTCTATTATAATATAATACAATAACAACGGTCGCACGACACGAGCGACTACAGCTGCACCAGGGTTGCCACACATTACTTTATTACTCTCTTGTTAGTTTTTATTCTGAACATAATTTATAGTGGCTAAAGAGAAGTTTGTATAGCTCTGGCGTCAAAGCAGATTTAAAACTATCAACTGGGATCGACTACTGGGCACTCAGTTCCAAACAACTATTGCACTTAATCTTCCGCTTATTTCATGTACTACTGTAGTAGTGACCATGAAGCAGTAAACATGCTCAGACGTGTTTACTGAACGAGAGCGTCTCATAGAGAGCATCATATCTTACGTATCACTGCTTAAAAACTTGTAATCGTCCGATACAAACTTTTATTTCTTTAATTTTCAAAATACATTTTTAATTCACACCTTACCGGGAATATAATTTGAAACTATTACCATCTAAACCGATTCCCCAATTTACTGTTTAAATAACACCATTAAGAATTTTGTTGCCAATCGTTACTCTAAGAAGGCAACTTACAACTAACACCTGTGCTACACTAAGTATAGACGTAAAAATGTATTTTGATAACATTTAAATTCAAATCCTACTTCTCATTACAACTAAATTTTAAGATAACTATCATCACGTAAGTATGGAAGATATTTTAAAGGCGTATATGTATGGTGGGAGTACAAGCACCGTTTTCCTTTTTGGTGTTTTAATGGTCTATTCTGGTTACTAAGACCTTGAGGAAAACCAAACAAACTGGCACTAGCACACCGTACAATTTATACATTTGCGCGATTAAATTTACTTTTTTTTATCAACTAAAACAGTTTTTACCAGGATTTTCACTCGTACTATCTAATTTCTTTCGTGGTAACTAATAATTTAATTGCTGTCTGCTGTATTTGATATTTTAAAAATCCAGAAGCATAGCAAGTAACGTGCAAAACATATTATAACGTAAACTAGCTGTTGTCCGCGACTCCATCCGCGTGGAATTTAGAAAATTTTCCCCGTTTTGTAACATTTATCACTACTGCTTCGCTTCTACTGGTTTAACTAACTACTGGTTAACTAACTGCGTGATGTTATATAGCCTAAAGCTTTCCTCGATAAATGCCCTATTTAACACTGAAAGAATTTTTCAAATCAGCATAGTGGTTCCTGAGATTAGCGCGTTCAAGCAAGCAAGCAAACCAACAAACAAACAAACAAATCTTCCGCTTTATAATATTAGTATTCAAAACGTATATAGATTATATACGTTTTGAATGAATGGCAACCCTAAGAGCGCAACACCATTGTGCTGCTGTGGCAGTACACGGAAGAGACGCGGCTATTCCTGCCAGCCCTGATGATACACACCTCGGTGATGGACACGGAATGGAGCGTCACATGACGATAATTAATAGTTCGATGATGTGCTAAATATTTGTCTCAACTTATTCAAAAGTTTTTTGGCCGAATTTCGCGATAGCTTGCCAAATATTACTTATTATTTATTTACTTAGCACTAAGAGCGTAGTACGACAGGCCGAACTTAGTTCACGAGCTGCCTTATATAACCCGGCACGGTAGACCAAAAAATTCTGCTAAATAACAAATATTACATTACATTTTGAAGAATATGTCTAATATCCTTTACAATCGTATTTTAGTATGTATCACATTCCGCTGTAAGGGACATCATCATAGAGCACATGATTTCAAACGTGGGACATATTTCAAGTCCACAATAATAAATACTTATACACGTAAATGATAAAATTATAAAATAATAAAAACACTGATAAATCACAGAAATAACATAACAAATTATAGCGAATCTCTTATTGTGTGAATAGTCTAGTACAGAGGTCGGTAATCTGTGGCTCCACTTACAGTGGGAACATTTTTAAATTATGATTCTTATTGTTCCATATCAAAAGATTGCTGACCCCTGTCCTAGTAGGAACAGCGAGGTCAGTATCCACAATTGGTGACGTCACATCGCCACCTTCACAGTTCAATTAAATTGTTCAATAAAATATTCTTGGATTCAGCATCACATTACTACATGGTTGGCAATGTTACTTTATAACAATAATTACATAAATATTATTAAAATGTTTCGATTCCGAAAACTGACTAAATGTTTGTTTACAAAAATAAATCTTTATGTAATACATGAAAACTGGCTTTCAATTCTATTCCTTTCGTATCGTGAGTCAGTACATTAAACCTGGACCACTAACAAACTGTTTACACATGTTCACGAATACTAAAACAGATACATAGATTTATTTATTTTTAATAATTTGCTGTGGCATAAGTAAAAATCTCTATGTCATGATGACATCACAATATCACATGCAAGTAACATGACAATAGTACCAATTCTATGTGTACAACTAACTAAAAAAAAAAAAAAATAATAAATATTCACGGACATTTCACACAACGTCCTCTGGTCCCAAGCTAAGCTTATATGCTTGCGTTATGGGTACCAGAATACGGATATAATACATATACTACTTTTCTTTTGTAAATACATACTTATAATACATAGAAACACCCAGACGTAGTACAAACATTTGTATGACATTTATGGATATCACACAAATGATTGTCCTAAGCGGGTATCGAACCCGCGACCGTCAAAATGAAAACATTTAGATTAATTGGCTATATTGTTGTGCACATTTTCATTAATTAAAATCTTTAGTCTATAATAAACACTTTTTATATCAAGAAAGTTCAGTTAACATTGCCGCATTGTGTTATCGACACATCAAAATCTATTTTCTAGTTAAGTTTAGTTTAGTTGTGCGCATAGAATTGGTACCATTATTAGACTGCTTTGTACATATTACACAAGTCATATTTTCCCCATAGTTTCCGTGTTTTAAGTAGTACTTTAATAATTTGTAAGTAAAATATATATTTGTCGGGCAGTCAGCAATGAGACTGGTGTTATATGCCCTCATCCTTCACTGGACCAACAATAAACCCGCTCGTTGCCAAACATACCTAAATATTGTCAATATTTAAAAATATTCATATATACTATATACAACTCTACTAACGTACAATCATGCTTTTTTGTTAATAATTTACAAATAGGAATATTAAAACGTAACGTTAAGAAAGCTGTGATTTCATTCCGATAGATGGCAGAATTATAACTCGCAATATTGTGTACTTATATTAAGTCATATTTTTCTGAAAATCGCGGATACTAATGATCTTATTTATAATGACTTACCGGAGGTTTTAAAAATCGCTAAAATGGGTTCGCGAAAATTGACAAAACTTGTTATTCATAATAGTCTTTTTACGACAAAACGTTTATTATCTCTCCGATCAAATCTCCGTTTAAACCTCCGATAAGTCATTATGAATAAGACCGTATAACTGTATATATTATAATGGATCATGTTTATATCTTCCTCGTGACGGAAAGTACGGTGGTCAGATATTTTGATTAATATACAGCCGACGCACTGGAGCTACACAAAGGAATCACGTTATATTATAGTCCCTCGCGCTGGTGACAGTCGTCACAAACACACCGTTTGGCACAACTCGATAATTTTTACAAATTTTACAATCAAATATAATGATGGAGGGATTTGGAAGTATCGTTTCACTTGTCGGACCTACACAATAATAATATATCAGTACATCGATCATTGATCAGTGATCGCGCCGACACAGCACTAGCACCAGCAGTGAGCACTCGGACGTGGCGCCAGGTCGCGCGACTGTCGCGCAACTATTCACATCAACTCTCATGACAACATAACTCGGAGGAAGCACAGAGTACGCACAATGACATAGGAACAATCAGTCGTCGAGTAACTCGTCAATATTAAACTGTTATGTGTCCTACTTACATTATAAAATAAGATATACAAATTATGTAAATCATACAAAAGTTGTGTGATTGCACGAGAACATACATTCATTCATGTAGGACCACTACAGAATGGTGGTATTCATATAATTAACATTAAATTACGAATCGTAAAATAATTATGGCATAATGGTTGGTACACGTACAATGTTAACAATAAATATAACGAACATACATATAGAGTGCACACGCACACGCACACGCACACACGCGCACTAATACTGTCCGCACACGACGCGCACGCACACAGACACGGCGCGCCGCCTCCACGCGCTCGAGGCTACCTGCAGACACAACACACGCATATTAGTTACGGCATACAATTATATCGCAAGTCATCAAGTGTCAAGTGTGATAGGACGTGACGTCAAGTGCGATAGGATGTGAGGTCAAGTGTGATAGGATGTGAGGGCAAGTGTGATAGGATGTGACGTCAAGTGTGATAGGTTGTGACATCAAGCGTGATAGGATGTGACGTCAAGTGTGATAGGATGTGTTTTCAAGTGTGATCGAATGTGAGGTCTAGTGTGACAGAATGTGACGCCAAGTGTGATAGGATGTGACGTCAAGTGTGATAGGATGTGTTTTCAAGTGTGTTAGGATGTGAGGTCAAGTGTGATAGAATGTGACGTCAAATGTGATAGGATGTGACGTCAAGTGTGATAGGATGTGACGTCAAGCGTGATAGGATGTGTTGTCAAGTGTGATAGGATGTGACGTCAAGTGTGATAGGATGTGACATCAAGCGTGATAGGATGTGACGTCAAGTGTGATAGGATGTGACGTCAAGCGTGTTAGGATGTGTTGTCTAGTTGTTATATGTATACTATAATGTGTGTATGAAGTACCTGTTGTCGTGCGGATGTAGTACAACCCTCTTGTAGTCTCGTCGCGCCAGTTGTTGTTGTCTCTGTCTGGTGCCCAGCTCGGCGGTGCCGTCTCGTGTGATGTACAGCTGCAGACCGCTAGCTGGAATGTATCACATCACCACGTATCACTGACACTATATCTACATATATCATATATTATTATAGATGTACGTTTGTATGTTTGTATACTAACTCTCTGCGGGGTCGTCGACTGCGTGCTTGAGGTCGGTGGCTGCGAGCAGCTCGTCTATCAGGTGGTCCGGGTTCACTCGAGTGTTGCCCACACGACTCGACACTACGTGCTGATAACATTACATTTTAACAATTAAAAACAACATTCACTTAAGCGCTTCAGATCACTAAACTGTACATTTATTTGCAAATGTAAAGAAAACATCTAGTTAAAATATAGATGATTATTACACATTACTAATTTTGGGGGTGAATCAATCTATGCTCGTCGGTTATTACTAACAGGGTAATGTGATACAAAGTTACGTTTACTCAATTTAATTGGATGACATTCAATTAGATTTTCCTAGTTTTGGTTTTGGTTTTTGATTTGACCTTTGAAGAAATATTCAATAGTAATGCTTTTAAACATTTTCATATGAACGAGTAGAAATCTAATCTCATATAATAAGTCAGTTCATAAATTTTATACAGACCTGTGCGTCGTCAGGTGGTGGTGCGGCGGGCGGGGCGCCTAGTGCCGCTCGCTTCCGACGCTCGTGTGCGGCGCGCGCTCTCTCCAGCGACCCGCCCTCAGACGCAGACGCACTTAGCGACCCCGACGACGGATTCCTGACATACAACAATATTTATATAATAAATACTACACCTTACACAAAATAAAACATTCATACATATAGACATAAACAATGACATAAAAAATGTAACGAGACAATTAAAAATCCCTGTCATACAATGGGATATTTGTAAAGGTCTCAAACCAACTGTTACTTTTAAAATTAAACATTTACAAAGTGATCATCGCCAACTACGAATCGATTTCAATAAATATTCTTATTGAACCATGCAATAGGCTGGAACAAATTAAACTTAAAAAAAAAATATCAACAATATAAAATTTCTGAAAAACAAAATTCTTAAACATCTAGCATAAGATATGTAGTTTTATCTGACATTATGTTATTTACCAAATCAAGATTATTATCGTTACAATTATGGGCCAAAAACATTCATTCTTTTAAATTTTACACAGAAAATTTCAGTATAATTTACCCAAATCCATAAACAACAATAAATATTTAAGCATATATACAATTATTAAACATAGCCATGCATTGTTAATATAATGTCAATGTAGTCCATCATAAACAGCATGCAAATATCGTATATGAAGCATACAAGATATACATACATTCAACATTTAGAAATAGAAGGAAAATTACATGAAGATACATGCATCATAACACTTACGTATAATAATTAAATTATATAATTATAGAATAAAACAAAATGTCTACTAACTGTTTCATAAATTTAATATAACACTATATTAATATAATTATATTTAATTACATTTATATAACAAACAACACATAATAATTTTGTACATCAAACTACAAAACTCATAGACTTAGTAAATGGACTTCCTGGATCAAAAGTGTGAAGTGTCGAGTTCATTATGCCGTACAAAATATTGAGGTTAATTTGTTACAGAGTCGGTAAAGTAAATCTCACGATAGCTCAGTCGGTATAGCAATGGAACTTCAGTTTAAGGGTTAAATAATATTAAAGCTTAAAGTGGACTAGAAGTACATTATGTAGGTCCATGATAAAAATACATTAAAACGACACTTTGACAATACAAATATATCGGCACGCACAACATCTACGAAAAAGTTTTAAATTTCCTTATAAACGACACACACGTCAAATTACCTTTATTGTTGTCGATTTAGCTGAATAAACAAAAGAAAACAAAAAAACGTGTTTTAATTGGTCCTTCGAGACTATTCAAATTGGACTGGTCCTTCAGACCGGATCTTGTCTTTCGAATGTTTAGTTGATTTAATTATTCATGATGAAGGTAAGAAAGCATTATTTGATTGATGTGTGTATCGTGTATACGTGTAGTGTAGACGTGTGCGTCACTAACAGCGCGGAGGAGGGTCTCCTGGGGAGGGAGGAGGGCGCGGCGGGGGGCGGGGCCACGCTCGTGACGTCACGCGCCGCGCCGCACTCCGCGCACTCGCCGGACTGACCCGCCGCTCTGTGCACACACACACCACTACCGACACTCTGCACTACTCGTGGGTATAGTACACGGTAATGTCCGACCGAAACATAATACGCACTCACACAATATGAAACTACCCTCCATTTAAGAAGGTATTACAATTGATATTTTCTATTATTTGTACAGTTATATCAAAAATAAACCATCAAGGTAGTTTCAAAATACTATAGATAATTTTAATAAAAATTACATTCCGTAAGAAGTGCGAACTCACCCGAACAAAACCCTACAGTTCATGAATTCAGAATTTGTGGGTGAAATTATTTAATTAGACTAGCTAAAAAAAAGCACAAATCTTCGGTCGGCCATTAGTTAATATACACACTAAATAAAGTACATTCACAAGTTAAAAAGACAGAGAAGACAGAAAAACAGTAGAAGTAGACCTAACAATTCCACACCCGCAACCCAGTTTTAGTACGCTTCCAACGTTACCGGGGGTCACACGCACAGGAACAGGTGGGGCAGGGGGGCAAGCGGGGGTCACTCACCTCAGGTGGTCCGTGTAACTGTGCCGGAGAGTGGTGGCCGCGTCCAGACGACGACCTCTACCCAGCTTCTCCCCGCACATCTCCTCTATCAACTCATTCTTGGGTGTAGACGTCAGTATGTTCTCATCGTTCAACGCCTGGTTGGACAAACTTTTAAATCGATGCCTGATATCGACCCGCTCTGACGATCCAACGTCTACCTCAGGATCGGAAGGTACACAGTAGAACTCGTCCTCGATACAACCGGACAGTCTATTCGTATTACTGACCAGTGAGTTCTTTCTGTGCGCGAGAGGAGTCAGAAACGGGAAGTTATTAAACAGCTCCTCGTTCTTCTTGTTCTTGTCGAGAAGCGCCGGGATGGTGTTTAGCGACTTCTGCTTAAATATCTGAAAGTTGGTGAGCGGTTCGACCGCCGCGCTGATGATGGTCGCCGCCACTTTTCTCTTCTTGTCGAAGTAAGTAGGCATCGCGAAGGAGTTGTCGTGTCCGTTTTCAGTGATGAGTGTGGTGTCAGGGGTCTTATAGTCCTCTATGGGGGTCGATTGTATCTCGTGTCGAGGGATTACGTCGGGTGGTCCCGTGAGGGTTGTGTTGGGCGTCAGATAGAGGTCCGAGGTCTCACTGACGATGGTCTTCTCGAGCAGCAGCTTGGCGAGGGCGCGTCCCGCGTGCTTACTGTTCTGGGAGGGGACGTATAGCGTGGTGGTTGTGGTAGTGGTCCGCTCTAAGCGTACACTGCGTGAGGCGGGTGCGGGGGTTCAGGGAGAAACAAAAAATAAATTAATAAAGCAAATAAATAAAGGAGTGTGGCGAGTGTCTGTTAGTCACCGAGTCTATTATAGATCGAGTGAACAAGCGGCACGCGGTATGTCTGTACATTGCCTCTGATAACTTCATTTCATTGAGTACTTCATGTGTGGACATGCAGTGACTGTTACGGGATAAGTAACACAGTTTATGTAATGTTACAAAAATTTACAGATTAGTACCATATCTCCAACCAATACAATAACAATAGACAAAAACAATAACTGTTGGCAAATAAAACTGACACATACTCTGACATTTTGACAAAAACTGTTTGATTTTAGTTGTCCCAACCAACCATGCAAAACTATAATAGTTTTAAAATATTAGAATGAAACTGAAATTGCAAGTGATTAATTGAAATGCCAAAACACATGAAATTCCAAAATACTAAATGTTAGATGTTAACTAAATGTTTATTATTTTATAAGTCACCATGTTTTTAACAACGTATGCAACCAATTTCCTGCACGTTATATATAAATTTGTGACAATGGCGCACACGTGTATATCTTAAACACATAATGTAGCGGACGACACAACAGGTAGGTATGAACGTGGAAGCGTATGGTGACACGTTGTCACAAGGGTTAGACCGCACACCATGTACCAGGGTCGAGGGTTAGCAGTAGGTACACACAGCCGGAGTACATCAACATTACATCACGTACCTGTTGTGATGAGGTCGGGACGAGTCGCCAGCTGAATCACCCTCGGAGCTTTGGCGGGAATGTGCAGACGCAGCCGATGAACTACCGTACCCAGACGCCTGGAATAAATAAATATTAATAAATATATTCATGGACATTTCACACAACGTCCTCTGTTCTCAAGCTAAGCTTATATGCTTGTGTTATGGGTACCTGAATACGGATAATAATAGTAAGAATGTACAAATAACAATAAATACACAGTCTTTTTTTCTTCTCCGCAGCCTGTATGGTGTTGAATTAGGAATAAAAAATGACAGACTTAATTTCTCCAGTGTACTGAATAGTGAATAAATCTATTCTAATATTATAAAGAGGAAAACTTTGTTTGTTTGGTTGTTCCCAATAGGCTTAAAAACTACTGGACCGATTTTAAAAATTCTTTCACCATTCGAAAGCTGCATTATCTGCGAGTGACATAGGCTAGATTTTATTTTGAAAAAAATAGGGTTCCGTAAAATATTTGGGTTTTTCGGAAAAAAGTCAACCTGAAAAGTTACTTATTTTGCGTACACTGCCTAAACTATAAAAGATAGACCCATAAAATGTTCTAATTAATTGTAGATCTTATAAATATCTACAAAAAAGTCCGCGACACACTATACCTATCTATGTCGGGTAAGGCACAATAACCATTTTTCATTAAAAAATCTGGAGATTTTTTTTGGACTACATTTAAGGGCATTTATTTTACTCATGGAATTATTCCTTATCAAAATAAACTATTTCATCACCAAGTACAGTTTCTGTAGATAATATTTGGTCTGTGAATGATTAAAATTGGACGTTTGGTTTTGAAGTTATGGCGAAATTAAAATATTACGACTTCTGCTGCCCAGCCCGTTGCGAAGTGAGCGTCACCGAGGCGGGGGTGAGCGTCACGGGAGTTTAGATCTATGAATGTATTGAAAATGCCTAAGAGAGTCAGGTCTCAACTTTCTAAACATAATTCTCAAGCACGGGCACGGGCTAAAGGCTCATCATCACGCTAGTAGCCAATAGCAGCAAAGTAGAAGTGAAAAATGTTGCAAAAACGGGGATATTTTTCTAAATAATATGCTTACGAAGTAGCGGGCAACAGCTAGTATTGTATAAACAAACAAACATCAAACGTGCCTGGACAGGTCTGTGGTTTCATGGATCATATTGCCACGCGACGCTAAAGAGATCTAAGAACAGTATTGTAGTGTTTATGAAGTAAGAAGGTATTTAATATAGGCTTGAAGATGAATAAATGTTATTTCCATACCTTACTACTCATGTCCCCTGAGGTATTGGATGAGTTCCTGGAGTGCGTGTGATGCTGTTGGAGACAGGAGGCACACGACGTCGTCACCGTAGTGGTTCCGCCCATCACTCCCACCACACTGAACCCTGACAACATAGAAATATAGAGATCAGTACAGATATTAGAAATTATATTTTATGATGACGACGATGATGATGATGCAACCCTTTTGTCTCTCATCAGGCACATACTCGTAAGACTCTAAGAAGGCGTTTCCATTTTGACCGGTCTAGTGGTTCTGATCAATTGATTTGAATCTGATCTTTTATATTTTATAATAAAAAAGATATTCAATGTTAAAGTAGGTACCTACAGTTAGATGGACGTGGGTTGGTAAAACAAAGTTAATATAATAATTAGAATAATTTCTTTATGTAATATCCTTACCAGGTTGTTCAGGCGCGGCGGGTGTGAGGGGTGAGTCGTCACCATCAGGCGTGGACAACTCACTGGCTGGCACCAGGGTCAACGTCTGTGATATACTACCCTCTGCAATGATCATGTACGCGTCATATTAATATTTATTAAAACTAGAAAAGTCTTCAATCTCCCAGAAAAAATTTATAGCTAATGTTCAAGCAAAGTTTCGCCTCTTTACGAGGAACCCAGATCGTTACCCTAGCGAGTGAAAATAATATAGTTAACTATATGTTGACAACTATTTTTTTGTCAGGAAGTAAACAATGTTTCGTAATTTTAACAATGGAGCACAAGGAAGAGAGTTTGGTTCAAGTCAATTTACACATCACAATAGTTATGCATGGCACCGCGTGTAAACAATGAACTTTTTAAGTAATTACCATAGTTCTTCTTCTTGGTGAGTGAACCGAAGCCAGAGCTGGCGGTGGAGGAAGCACAGTCGTCGTCAGGCGCGCTGGTCACCACCTCGGAGCCGCTGTCTCCTGCAGCCTTGTTCTCTGCTACGTCTTGCTTACGCTCCGGCCTGGAAATCACAACCAATCACTGACAACTCTACTTCTGGTAAATTTAAGCTTTAGCTAACATGTCACAAAGGATAACCTAACAGCCATTGGGTCCATGAGGAGTTAATACTCAACAATCATGGAGGAGGTCCGTCACCAGCCGCATGTTTATGGTCTGAGAAGATATACGAATAAATGGTAAGGTATAATTAAATGTAAACAGGTCATGTC
Source organism: Orgyia antiqua (assembly GCA_916999025.1). NCBI lineage: Eukaryota > Metazoa > Arthropoda > Insecta > Lepidoptera > Erebidae > Orgyia > Orgyia antiqua. The sequence goes on from OU779861.1 coordinate 757,928, forward strand.
GTAATGGCATATAAAAAACACGAAACTAAACACATTTAGTAAACGTGGTATGGTGTGTGGTACAGTTTCTCTTTAGTTTAGGAAGGGGCCCAATAGTACAAGTTACACTTATGGGTGTCATCATTGTCAGTACATACACTTTAAAGAGCGGATCCCCCGAGATCATGTTCATCTTGATCCTTAGCCGGAGCACGGAGTTGTCGAGGCGCTGGTGGGAGTCGTAGCCCTCGAGCAGGCAGCGGCGCGTCGTCTCGCCGGAGCCCGCCAGCTCCGCCAGGTTCACGTCGCAGAAGCCCAGCTTCTGGTATGACCTGCCACCTGTAAGCATTATCAAAACAAACTGTTTTGTTGTACACGTACACAGACTACAGCAATTTAGCTTACAATTAGGAAGACTTCGTTTGCCAAATTAGCAGTACTGTAAAAAATTTTACCTAATTATGAGACCACAATAATATGTATAATTATGTATTAATATGTACGTCATTATTTTCTTTACTATCTTGGTAAATTGAGTCAATCGAGAAATAGTTACCCTTCGACTCCTTGCGCACGGAGACCCTGAGCAGCGCCGGCTCGAGCACGCCGGTGCTGGCGTTGGCGCACATCTTGCACACGAACGAGAACTGGGCGTTCCACAGCACCGCGTGGTTGCGGACCTCCTCCCTGGAAATACGAGTAGGACTTGGTTAATAACAGTACTACAACCAGTACCTAAACTGCGCAATACTACATCTAGGTAAACTATAGGTATTTATAGGCGATTATCATAGACATAGGCTTAGCCAGAATCAACTGTGTCCGCCCTAGAATGTTAAATTACAAATGAGACAATTTGAAGACTAGAATCCATCGTATATCGTGGTAAAAATCTAGAAGCCTTTGCCACCACTGATTTTCATATTTCTATAGTATATTATACTCGCGGCTAGAATCCAATTAAGCAGTCAATTTACAAAGATGATCCTACTTGGATCTGTATTACAATGTGTGTACACACCTATAAGGCCATATACGACATAAACGGTAAAATTACGGTAGGTACATACATTTCCGCCAACAGACCAATATAGGCAAGTTACGAGTATGTATATACTTGGCTAGGACGCCGCGTAACATTATCCCGCTGCACACAACTAACTAGTGGCGCACGGAAGTCACACACGTGCAACGTATTTGGTTTTGTTTTATTGAAATTACCGGTGCAAATAATGGACCACCGTGCTATATTATGGCAGTTTAGGAGCAAGGACAGACATGTCATACAAATATTCATTTAACGAATACGGGTGTATAAAATATGTATTCATTTTAACGCCCTTACATTAATAACACCATGTTATAAAAAACCCTTTGTTATCTGAAAAATTGGATCTACCTACCAGAAATATTTTAATCATCAAGTAGAAGGTGATGATACTGGTGTACATTCATCGTAGAACTACTACATAATTCCTAATCCCAACCAATCCTGATTAATTTACCAGCACAAATTCAAGTAACATCCAACGACAAACAAAATCCTCAATTTAGTTTGCAGTGTTCCGTCGTAAGACTACATAAAGGGTTATTGATTGATCCCAAAAAAGGTTGTAGGAAATAGTTTTTGCTCTATGTAATAGCCCATAAAATTTTATGTAACTGTGAACCATTACTGAAATTGGTTTACACAAATAGGTTTAACTATTTAATTTGTAACATAGCTACATGGAAGACTCTAGCAGAGAATGGTTTTTAACCAAATTAAAAAAAGGAGGTTTTCAATGCGATCAATTCAATTTCGAGTTATAATGATCCAACTGAACATAATAGTGGCGTGCGTGACCCATGGGATATAAGTCTACGCTCTATACCTAGGATTATGACAAACACAATTATCACAAGTCCTAAGGTGATGGTACATAGTGATATTGATTTCTATGAACTCAGTCGTAGGTCCCATTACATGTGCAATATCTGTAATCCCTAGTTATGTTCTACGTAAATTAGAATTTAGAAACGTAATTTGGTTCTAGTCAGATGATATTTAAATGAACACATTTATCCGATGTAAAAATTAAAATATTTAAAAATTTTCAGTCTTGGCATGAAGCCTTTTCCAAATAGGGGACAAATCCGGGAAAAGCCGAACTGATTACAGTCCCTCGAAGCTCGGACCGTAATTGAGATAATTAGAATTTTATTAAGTTAAGCTTTTCGGTAGCTTTGGACTCAAAGCGTAATGAGATTCTATCACGAAGAACCTGATTCCACTTACTTTTAAATAAACCTTTCTGAATAAAATTTGCTTATACAAAATGTGCACAGAACGCCTTATCTAATCAATTGAAATAAGGAAGATTAATCTGCTTAATTATACCATATTTTAATCAGGTTTTTTTCTATTAATTTTGTAATGAATCATTCACAACATTTTTTTTTAATACAGTCAGTGTGATAGTTTGGTTAACCACAATAAAACAATAAGTAACGATAGGCAACATTTTGTTTTCAACAGACCGACGGCTTCGAATAATCTTCATCTAACTAAGTCTGTCTACGCAATCGCGATCATTTGCAAAACCATTTACAATAATTAATACCTCGTATGCATATGATAGTGCGGGAGTACTAAGTAAAGCCTTGTCTGTAAGCGAATGCAACTATTTCTACATTTTCAGAAGTCATTAGATGTTTAACTTAAAATACTGAACCAATATTTATATGTATATTTCATGTATGTGGGATCGAATGTGCAACTACGAATGCATGCAATGTTACTGTCAACTACGCCATGAGGACCGTTATAATGTACTATTCTCTAACCTACTATGTAACAAGTATCACAAGTATCGTAGTATGTATTACTATTTCAATATAACAGTCATAATACTGTCTTGAGAACAATAAGGAACAATGAATAAATCTGTAATACACTGTAATATACACACAATACACATTAATAGTAAACAATAATCGAGCGCAAACACATTACATCTAACTAAATTATTTGTTATTTGTTCATGTTACAATTTAAATTCGTAATTATCATACAAAAGTACATATTACAGTACCGCTGTACGAGCGTATAATATAGTCTCAAGCGTACGTTATAAAATCTGTACATTTGCATTAAGTTTATATGTAAGTTTTTTTATGATTCATACAAACTAAATCTTCCGGAAAACCGTACAATACCTATCATTTTCTATACTACAAAACACACAAATGAGCAACGCCATATCTCGGAAAGGTAATATTTAAAATTTGACTACCGGTCATTTATAAAGATTAATAATGTTTGAATAACTGTTAGTTAAATGATGATTTCAGAGAAACAAAAATTTGCCCTAATTTTTCTAACGACATAAACAATCTACTCGAAACTCATAACTCTCTTTGATGTACCGGCGGAAATAAAAGGTATGAACGCTGCCGGTCTGTGTCGAAACACTACGACTCACTACGCGTAAAAAGGCGGCACAAAGAATACGCTGTATAAACGATACAAATATATGTGTGTGTGTGTGCGTATTGGGATACATAGGATTACAGTTTGTATAGGGCTCCTTGTTTCAAATCGTCATTTTTTCGAAAATTCTCATCTTACGAGCACGTAATTTAGAGGGCAGAGTATTACTAAATTTATCATTTGTTAATATGAATAGTGGTGAAATATAATCCATACTAATATTATAAAACCGAAGATTTTGTTTGTTTGAAAGCGCTAATCTCAGGAACTCTACTGGTTCGAATCAAAAAATTATTTTTGTGTTGGATAGTCCATTTATCGAGGAAGGCTATAGAATAGGAGCTAAGCATCATTGAATAATGTTGCAAAAGCCGGGAAGATTATCTAGATTTCACGCAAATGAAGTCGCAGGCAACTGTTAATTCTTGATAAGCAAGTACGAGATTTACCGCAGAGAATCCGAACGACAACCCTGAACACGTTGCAACAGCGAGACCTCATTCCAGAGGTTTACGAGCTGCATAGTCTTGCACAGATCTATCAAACAAACAAGGCTCCTGTTCAAAATATGTGCATGCTATGAACATTGTCACAGTGTCACTATTAGAGGGGTTTATGTTCTCTACTATTCCCGCTTTTGTATTGCTTAAAACAGGTCGCGATCTATCAATTTGTGGTATCCTGTGCCTATGGACTTAGCACTCGGGGCATAACCAGGTCACTGTCCGCTTTAAGAATATCAGATTCCTCAAACCTTGTATAAAGAAGGACAGGACATAGGATGCTATGTTGTGGCAGGAAGCTGATTGTAAAACAATGTGGCAGAAATGCTAACAAACGTATACAGGAGACAGAATTCAGGCCAAAATCATAAACTTGTATGAAGTGTGGTGCTTTTCCCTCGTTGTTATATTGGCCTAATATTGAAGACGTTCTCTTTCAGAAACGGTACAAAATAACCTTGAACGACGTTAATATTCTATTTATATACGGATTATAATATATCCGAGGATATTTTAATTATAAACGAAATGTATCAATAGAATGTAATGTGTCGCGTCGTTGTCCGATAGTGCGAGTGTTGCGCTCAATCAGATCAAGGTCGGCAGATGTGTCGCGGTGTCCGATCACACCAGATGTTCACCACACACACATAAACACATGTAGCACACATTCACTACTTGGACACTATACAATGACTAGAGCTATCCACTATAACGGGCCTGTTGTAATAATTCTCTTGTCTTTGGTCAACATTAGCATGAGGAGAATAGTCTAATGTCTGACCATAATTTTCGTTTATTTCTCACTAAAATACTTCAATTATTTCCTTTAAAATTTAAAATATAGTTTTTAGGTTACATCATTGAGTGACGCATCCTAAAATGTGTCCGATCTTTCGTTAACCACAACACATAATGTAAAAGATAACGGTCATTAACCTGACATGATGTAAAAAATGTATTGTTTCCGTCTAGGTCATGTAAAAGTAACAAAGTTTATATTTACTTATCTAAATCCTCTTAAAATGTGATGCACACCACATGGCCACATGGTTTACATTTGCAGTTCACCCCCATTTCCCTCAAGCTAATATTTAGTTTACCCTAATTACAAGAATATAAAATTGGGGTCGAATTTGTATATTTTCAAGTAAAATATTAGTGTGAAATGTAAAAATTAGTTCATCTTGATTTTATGCACACACACTTTTGTATGCCTATTATCTATTACATTTTCATAAACGTCGCTATTAGAAACATGTTTTCTCCCCTGTTTACGTATCCTATCCTGTAGTTAGCGTAATAAATTAATAAGTAGATTAACAAAAACACTTCAATACAATTACTAAGGTATGACAAAAAGAATAAATAAAAACGAACCTAATTTATTTTTTATTTATTTATTATATATATATATATACAAAGCAAAACAGAAATAATAATTAGACCTAATAATAATTTTATGTTTCTATAATTATTTAATCAATGTTTTATTAAAATGCCGCGAATATTACCACTGTATTAAGAGGGTACTGTACTCCTAATTTAGGTATTTGCCTTAGGTATTGCTATCCCTATTACCGAGCACCGTGCTGAGAGGGACAAATATAGCTGAAACAGATTTTACCTACAAATTCTTTGAAAATAATTAATAGTTTAAAAAAACATAAAAACGCGCTTTATATAGAAAACCCAACTAAAAAATAGAAAAAAGAGTTTCTCTGGAAATGCGCGCATGCGTAGTTCGCGTACTAGCCCTCTCTCTTTCTCTCATGCAAAGGATCCGGAAAGAGATTAATGAATCCTGGCGAATCTAACCAGGATAATCGGATATTTTATTTTCGATCGAATTATTGCATTGTCATCGGTCTTTGACAGGTGTGCAAAATTTGAATAGAATCTGACCGTTTAAAGTGGGTCAAAATAGCGTCCAAAGGAGTCGGTTACAAACATACAAACATACAAACAAACATACAAACAAACATACAAGTGAAGCTAATATAAAGCGTGTAAAAAGACGTTTCGTTAAACCGATTTTAATTGTTTATACGCTATATTATGGATGAAGAGTATATCTATGCTTGTAACACTTTCTTTTTTTGGTAAAAGGATACCAAATTGTGTGATTGACGCTGCAACTTTACCTAAAGAAAACCGAAAAAATCGGGATTTTCGGATGGTCATATTTCTTTTAGTTATTACGTATTGAAACAAAGAAAGTGACAGAAGCATAGATATACTCTTCATCTATAATATAGCGTAGAAACAGTTAAAATCTGTTTAACTTTCGCGAAGAAAAAAGGGAAGTACGGTACCCATATTTTTGTATGGAGCATAATTTGGTATCGTGCCCTCTTAAATGTATAAAATATCGCACCTAAATATATCCGTGCAGGAAATATTATATGTATCTATCTACCTCATTGTGAAAATCATTTTTGGTTTTTATCACAATGTGACTCATATCCGTTGTTCATTTACAATATTAACATACAATTATATATATTTCCTACACGATACTATACGTAGGTTTGTTTTTAACAATAACGAAAATGAGGAAAAATACTTACACAAAAGAATGTACCTATAACATCCTAATCACATTAGCCGTGTTTTAACTATAAAAATATTGTTTGATTACTGACAGACTTGAAGTTTATTTTTCACAACATCATCTAGTCCTAAATTAAGCTTTACGTACTGTGTGTGCGAGAATACAGGAAGACGGGATATAACTGTAAGGCTGTATTTGGTCTATTTTAGTAGGAATTATAATATTGATAGCAATATTATGTTTCAAAAAAAAAATTTGTTTATTATATTTAAATAATTTTCTATCTGTGCGTGATATCATTAAAATTAAGACACTTCCGGTAAATAGACAAAAGCTTTAAAATTTGTACGTGGCAAAATATCAGTAACATTTTATAATACAGAGATTAAGATGAGACGAGAGCGCGACCTATTTGCTCATGTACTCGAAGAATTTAAACTCTTGAAGGGCGTGCCGTTTATATCTTACGTAGGATTAATACATAGATCTTAGGTTGGATTAATATACAATTTCAACTTAATTCCTGTATAAGAGATTTGTATTACGGTGTTAGTTTTGGTATTCCCTTTATTATACGTAGCATTCCTTAAAGCATTCTAAGTTTGACAATTACTAGAACTTACTACGATTTATAAAAAAAATGTAACAGAAATGTCCAGTAAATATGGCCAGATTTTCTGAAACAACAATCCTGACGTATGGAGTTGTTTAAAAAACAACTTACTATATAAACATACAGAAATGTAAAGAAACTTCACAAGAATTAGCAACTATTAAAATCTCATTAGATACGTTTAGTTCTGTGATAGTAATCACTGCAATAATAAATCATAATTGTCGCCATTGTTTTAACAACAGATGGTAACGCCCACTTATCTCATTAGGGTTGTCAACTTTTATACATATAAAAGCGTAGCTTTCACTTTTTGTGTTGCCCCTTAACAATTGCGAGGCACAAACTATATTAATAGCTTACTTAATATTTAGCAATATGACTTCTAAGCCCAGCTTAGTTTCATTCCGTCTTATTCTTAGCTTATCAATTAAAATGCAAGTTATATGTTAGTAACAAAAAGATCTGTTGAAATATATTAAAAGAAACTTTAAGCATTAAAGTTAATCAGGTTATTTGATGATTAATTAATGTATCCTCACTACAAGCATAATCATTACTTATTATAAAATAAAGTCGTTATTTTTGTATGTATACATGTCCCCGAGCCGTATGTTCCTATGTGATGTTATATCTTAAAAACTACGCAACGGATTTTGATGAGTTTTTTCTTTTATAGACAGAGTGGTTCATGAGGAAGATTTTTTGTATAATTTGGTTAAGTTTTTAAATTCCACACGTAAGTAGTTGCGGGCAGCAGCTAGTACTAGTTAAAACTAATTGAATTCTGATTATTTATTGTGACGTCTAGAAATCATCATGTCACCTGTTGCATGTTATCAAATCCATCATCAGGCCACATTGCAAACAATCTTATCGTGTTGTTGATGTACAAACAAACACACGTGCTAATGTTGGCAGGGTGTTCAACAACAAGGCTGACAACGTCAACAAACTATATTGTGTTCACTTACATTTATATATCTTAGGTATTGCCAGCACTACGCGTGAGTCTTTTATTAATTTATTCTACATTTAACAGGTAGATACATAATTGAAATGAATAAGTTTTCAATAGCCATTTTAATCATATAATAAGATAATTTTCAAACAAATCTAGGTTTAATTATGAGTCAAAATTAAATCTCATTCATTGATGATCAAATCAAAAAGATAACGTCTCTCTCTCGGCGGTTCACAGTCAGAACATAAATATGATATACGAAACCAAACTATTTAACTCAAATTTTTATAATAGAAAAATCAGACCACAAGACAACAAATACATTTAGATGTACAATTTCAAAAGATCACATTAATTTGGTGTGATTTTAGCGATCAATTTGATGTCCCATATTAGGGTTGGAAGGAAGAGAACTTCAGGCATTTTACGCCTATAATGGTACATGTATAGGTTAGAGAATTTTCGTAATCCAGCACGTACATCAGCCATATATGTACATCCGTAAACAAATGATAATTGCAGTGTGTACCGCGGATATCACAGCAGTTATCGGGGTCGTACCGGACGAAATGTTGCATCACTGGGCTGGGATGCGAGAGTTGCTTTATTACCCATCGACACTGCATTAAACAACTGATCCGTTGGTCTACAATGCAGCAATACTTCTAGTACCAACATTCAATCCCCATCCGTTAATTCCTATGTGTGCTAAAATTAGGTAGGCGACTTCCAAAACGATTTCTGCATTTTTTGAAAATAGAGGAATTTGGAGTTCTATTAATGTATGGTACTGGGCTAGACAATGGATTTCCAGAACTTAGGTAAATGGGACAAACCGACAAAGTCTAAAAAGCGAAAGAAAGCGTTTAGGCGTAAAGCATTCATACCTGCGGCCGTATTATGAGCTCTTATTCCCAGTCCGTTTACGCCGTGAATGGAACGGCCTGGCAAATTCGTATTATGATTATGAGTATACTATTGACAGTGAATCAGTGGTCACGTGACTTCAGAATGATATCGGCCCGACTTTTGTTTCACTGGCTGGCGTTAAGCGTACTACGAGCGCAAATTTGACACGTAGTTGATCGTTTTAACTATCTAGAAGTGACAAGTAAATCCATTCAATAGAAGCTGCTACATTGTTACGTATAATAAATTGTTTTGGTTTATTTAGAATTAAAAGTAACTATAATCTACATATTAACGATGGGTGATGATTGGAGGTGTTTGAATTTTCGTAGAGCGAAGATGATGAACAAAACACTAGTCGAATGCGAAATAAGTTAAATATAAAAAAATAATATTAATATATTTATTAAAATAATTATTCATTACAATAATATCGCCATGTGTATTAAAGTTACTTTCATGCAAATCATCAAACAAAAAATATTAAAAAAAAAACTTAAATGTCCGTTCTAGGATAATGAAAAACTAAGCCTATGTTCCCGCTATATAAGCTGACAGTTCAAGTGACGGGTGTCGTTCCAAAACTAAATCCCATAACATAGATGAATTATATAAAATAACTAGCTGACCCGGCAAACGTTGTTTTGCCATACAAAAAAAAAAGTTTGAAAAATAGATGTTGGCCGATTCTCAGACCTACTGAATATGTATGTAAAATTTGAGAAGAATCGGTCAAGCCGTTTCGGAGGAGTACGGTAACTAACACTGTGACACGTGAATTTTATATATTAGATAAAATCTAAATATAAAAATAGATAATAGTATTACCGTTCTTTTCTTTTATATAATGGTCTAAGTAACTTGTGTTTAGCAATAATATTATATTTTGTATTAAAATACAAAAAAAATTGTAAAATATAACCGTATCTAGCCGATAAACACAATGATTAAGTTTCCGAACGACTCTATCAAAAAGCTTTACACGGCCATAGACACTTAATCCATTCAAAAGTCGGCTAGTTTTATGTATGTCATAATACGAAATAAAAGTCAGGCCGTTTGCCGCCGTCAACAGAATCGCCTGGAACTTGCATGATATTTTGAAAGCTCATAATACGCCTGCTGTACCCGTGTACGTATGAATGCTTCACAGATTGTAGAACTGTATATTATGTATAGCATGTCACGCGTTTATTTAGATAAACCTCTATCTTTGTCATTTGGAGTACGATATGAATCCTACACTAATTAGCAAAGGAGTGTCAAAAGTGACAAGTCGTCACTAAATTTACTTTACAATTTAGCGTCACAAACATATACAAGTAAGGAATGGGCTCAATAATTTTCAACAAGTTGGTGATGCAAGCCCTTTCCTTCCTTATTATCGTTCCAAATTAAATTGTATACGGTGTTCGGAGTAATGATGATGTAAATCATTATTAACTGGAGTGTTCCCAATCTGTACAGTTTATAGGCCAGTCAATATAGTTATTACGCCAGAGCTTCTCGTAGTTTGTACCTGGACGGCCAGTAATGGCCGTGCCCCCATTCGAATTCGCAAACAAATGCACTTTTCATAAAATACACTACATAGAAACTGATATTCCTTAATAAAGATTACTGGTTTCCGATTCTTTTTACCTATCTAGTCAGGAAAATACGCTACATCATCTACACAATGTCTTAAATTTCAAAATAAGAGTAAATATCATGTTAGCCCTGTTGCTAAGCCCTCTGAGGACAATTTAAGTGCCCCCTGGCTACTTTGAGATACCCTGTATTACATATCGTACCAGTTAAAATAAAATGTTAATGCACATTCCGATGCTACACTACAAATAAATTTTAGTTGAGATGACGACAGAGTACGAGTTCGAGTTACGGTTGGGTAAGCCCACTAACATTATTTATGTAAAAATTACTGTAAATACTTGTATATTTGTTACACAACCGTTCTACAAATATACTGAATTGTTTGAATGATGTTTTTTCGTAATCATTACTTTTTTAATGATGATATCGTTGTAGGAAAGTTAGTAGTTTTTCAGCATTTCAGAATTAGGGCGGAGTTCTTCCAAAAAGGAATTCGTTTATTGTACTATGCCACACTGAGAAGAAGTGTTAATTAAACATATCGACTCAGATATATAGATCAATATAAATTTAGTATGCCTAGTGTTAAAAACAATGGACTACAATAAATAGATAATTAGTGCGAAGCTGTTAATACAAGACGTGGCGTAAAATCACCACTGATTCACTTATGTAAACACATTCACAATACTATTGTAATGTGAACAAAAATAGACAATTATGTAATAAACACAATGCAAACAGTATCACTATGAAAAATAAAACCAGAACATGGTGTCATTACTCTTTAATAGGGTTTCTCAAAGTTATGGACAGAGGACCCAAACTAGGGCAGTGTTTGACTATCATAAGACCGTACTTATACATAAACTTGCGAGAGCACAAATAAAGTCAATACCACGTTAACATCAAACGTTTTTTTATGACGAAACAAACACTGACCCTCATAACAAAATTTTACTTTGCAACTAAAGAATAATAACATTTTTAAGAATCAACTCAACAGAGGTCATAAACATGCAACACTTTGAGAATCTTCCAAACAGTATATTTTACGTGCCCGTGTTTGAACTAGTTGGAAGATTGTTTGCAATTCAAATAATTTAGATGACTTTAGTTGCAATTGTCTAGAAATTTACATATTAATGTCCACAATTAAGTTTAATCAAATTTTATAAGGAAATAACGAGTAGGGCAGCAAATATAAAGTAATTGGTTGGATAGAAGCAACACAACATTTGTACAAAATGTGAAGCTATACCGATGATAATGCATTCAGATGAATACAAGTAAAAGAAGTATATAATTTCCTTCATCAGATCATATCAGTTAAAGCTATAAGAATAACTCTAAACTAAGTCCTATGCCAACACAATATCTGGATAGCGTCGGCGTTGTACAGCAGACAAAATCCCCATCTCCAGCAGACAACCCTCCATTTTGCACCCATATCCTAGTAAGACGTTTACGGTCTGATAACAATATTATATCAGTGTGATTGAGTCTAGACAATGATGTCCTCAATATAAACAGATGATTGCACGTGGTGATATCACTGGTATTAGTTATATTTGTACATTTATTGCAACCACACGTCACACAGCGACTTGCCAACAATGATCACATCACGCGGTGATTCCCAATATTCCATCATTATAACGCAAAACTGCTTAAAAGTGGGCGTCGGACAAATTCGTAATGTTCTTTTAATAAAAGCCACGTAATTAACAAATGCAAATCTTTAGATATATTTACATTTGCTAAGAAGTAGTTTTTAGGGTTCCGTACCCAAAGGGTAAAAAAATTGGTCAAGTGCGGGTCGGACTCGCGCACGAAGGGTTCCGTACCATTATCTATGCAACATAAGGCAACGTTATTAGTATCGAGCAAGAAACGGTAAAAAAAATCAGTTTTTTGTATGGGAGCCCCCCTTAAATATTTATTTTATTTTATTTTTAGTATTTGTTGTTATAGCGGCAATAGAAATACATCATCTGTGAAAATTTCAACTCTCTAGCTATCACCGTTCTTGAGATACAGCCTGGTGACAGACGGACGGACGGACGGACGGACGGACGGACGGACGGACGGACGGACGGACAGCGAAGTCTCAGTAATAGGGTTTCCGTTTTTACCCTTTGGGTACGGAACCCTAAAAACGGGACCCTATTACTGAGACTTCGCTGTCCGTCCGTCCGTCCGTCCGTCTGTCACCAGGCTGTATCTCAAGAACGGTGATAGCTAGAGAGTTGAAATTTTCACAGATGATGTATTTCTATTGCCGCTATAACAACAAATACTAAAAATAAAATAAAATAAATATTTAAGGGGGGCTCCCATACAACAAACATGATTTTTTTACCGTTTCTTGCTCGATACTAATAACGATGCCTTATGTTGCATAGATAATGGTACGGAACCCTTCGTGCGCGAGTCCGACTCGCACTTGACCAATTTTGTTTTACCGTCTCTTGCTCGATACTAATAACGATGCCTTATGTTGCATAGATAATGGTACGGAACCCTTCGTGCGCGAGTCCGACTCGCACTTGACCAATTTTGTTTTACCGTCTCTTGCTCGATACTAATAACGTTGCCTTATGTTGCATAGATAATGGTACGGAACCCTTCGTGCGCGAGTCCGACTCGCACTTGACCAATTTTTTCATTCCGCAATTATAAATAGTAATACTATAAACAAGTGCCATATTATGAATTCCACTAAACGTTATAAACGTGATGGTTCGTGAGAATATATGACATTTTATTCTATAAAACTAAAACAATCGTGTAGTTTTTCACAAAATTATAGAGCTGAAAGTAAATAAATAGCTTTCAGAATAACATTTTCACTTTAACAAGAATTAAAATATCTACAACACCTTCACATCCAATATGGCGAACTTCTAAAGTCGATGACCAATATATTACCTGTAACAAAAAGGACATTTTATTAATTAAAATTTCGCTAACATTCAGTCTACGTTTCATTTAACTCTACATTAGTTTTTTTCATTACTTCTGTCTCGTTATCATAGCGTGATAATGTTAGTACAGAAACTATAACCTACTTAGTAACCAGGTAACTAGACATATGAATATTAAATTATAATAAACACAACGGAACGAACAGAATTATTAAATTGGCTCTATGCTGTAGTTCTATTTGATTCATATAAAACATTTTAATTTCTAAAAATCCATATAAACGGTTCTTAGTAGAATCAATTACAGTGGAGAAATGTAAAGAAATTTAATTAAAAATTTCATTGGTAGAGGTAATCATTAGTTTACATTTCTGGAGATTTTTATTAAAATTTTAAAAATTGTATTGCGTAAATGTAAGGCAAACTCTTATTTATTTGTTTATGCTATTTGCATTAGTAATATAATATTGTTTGCATATGTATGTCACTGTAAGTTCAAGAAATGTTTTATTTAATATATTTAGCAATTAATTAATATATCACAGTATTTGCAATGATAATGTTTAAAATTATAATGTGGAAATGTCAAGGTGTGTCATTTTCATCATGCTGAATGGCACACATTTGTTGCTCCTATGTGTTGTTACATGAGATTTTTAAATTTTAATGTGGTGATGGCCTTACAATAATGTGAATAATAGTACAATCGTTATAACGTAATATATCTTCAAGACGCGTTTCTTTTTTAATACAAACGTAAGCAGTTGAAATTTAGAAGACAACCTGTCATCTATCTAGCAAATTAAGTTTGACATGTATTTTAGGTGATTTAAATGATGTCTTTAATGATATAGGTATGGAACCTTTCAGTGTCTCTCTCGCTTATTAGTAACTACAATAGCTGTATGACCAGTGGCAGTTTCCAATTACAATGCCATGTATTATCTGTCGATACAACCTGCACATCTGAGACAAAAGTATAGTTAACAAGTGCTTCAGCAGTCGGTCAGAGTTGTGTAAACATCATTAGCGGCGCACAAACAATGTGTGCCGGAGTTCGTGATTGTTTTTCCGTTTCGTTCACTTAATTGGTTTTGTGTCTGGATTCAGAGAAACCCCTACTTTCATTACCGAGTCATGATAGACAGCTGAGTGTTCTGTTTTGTTAAGGAACTGTTATTGTTATAAGTATAGTTCTGTTTTAGTTCGATACTTTTTACGTATACGAATGTCGAATTGAAGCCAATATCGAAAAATAGGTTAGTTTATATTGATTTGAAATTGCCAGAAAAAGGTTATAACCAAACCAAAAAAGGTCATAATTAAGGTTAAATTGTATGTCCCTATGTGAGCTTATATCTTCAAAAATACGCAACGGAGCTTGATGCGGTTTTTTTTATTAGATCTATCTTTTATGGGAAACCCGTTGTACCTATAATAATGGCAAAAAAATTATCAAATCCAATAGGGTGTTTTCAAAAGCTATTTATGTGTATATAGTAATATTTTTTATCAAATTAAATAGCT
The DNA here is from genome assembly GCA_916999025.1 of Orgyia antiqua. Taxonomy (NCBI): domain Eukaryota; kingdom Metazoa; phylum Arthropoda; class Insecta; order Lepidoptera; family Erebidae; genus Orgyia; species Orgyia antiqua. The sequence goes on from OU779861.1 coordinate 772,969, forward strand.
TAGTTAGCTTACGCAATTAATATAGATTATAACTGCTCTTTACAGCATGCAATTTAAATGAATATCTTGGGAGATATGACGAAAAAAGAATTACGCGCTATAAAATAAAATACTTAAGCTGTTGGCGAACGTTTGCTCGGTCTTCTATCCAAACTCCAATGTTTGGATAATGTAAGGATGTTTATTGTGCTTTCAAGTAAAGACTACTGGATGGATTTTAATAAAACTTTCTAATGAAAAATGGAATAGAAAATGAACTTATTTTATATCCTTTTTTCCGCGCGTAACACCGCGGGGCGCAGCTAGTATAACATAAAACAGAGTAGAGCTAGCTCTACCTCGTCTAGTGCACGATTTTGTATAAGTATTAATTATATTATTATCTTGTCACACTGCGCACTGAGTCGAATAATTTGTATTTGTGCGCATCGCTTCGTTCTAGTAATGTCGGCCGCGTGACCACATAGTAACAAATTCTTCCAATATTAATTAATAATGGTTTGGTATGCGATGAATTCAATTTGCGGTTAACCGACGCGCCAATTTAATAATTCTGTTCGTTCCGTTGTGTTTATTATAATTTAATATTCATATGTCTAGTTACCTGGTTACTAAGTAGGTTATAGTTTCTGTACTAACATTATCACGCTATGATAACGAGACAGAAGTAATGAAAAAAACTAATGTAGAGTTAAATGAAACGTAGACTGAATGTTAGCGAAATTTTAATTAATAAAATGTCCTTTTTGTTACAGGTAATATATTGGTCATCGACTTTAGAAGTTCGCCATATTGGATGTGAAGGTGTTGTAGATATTTTAATTCTTGTTAAAGTGAAAATGTTATTCTGAAAGCTATTTATTTACTTTCAGCTCTATAATTTTGTGAAAAACTACACGATTGTTTTAGTTTTATAGAATAAAATGTCATATATTCTCACGAACCATCACGTTTATAACGTTTAGTGGAATTCATAATATGGCACTTGTTTATAGTATTACTATTTATAATTGCGGAATGAAAAAATTGGTCAAGTGCGAGTCGGACTCGCGCACGAAGGGTTCCGTACCATTATCTATGCAACATAAGGCAACGTTATTAGTATCGAGCAAGAGACGGTAAAACAAAATTGGTCAAGTGCGAGTCGGACTCGCGCACGAAGGGTTCCGTACCATTATCTATGCAACATAAGGCATCGTTATTAGTATCGAGCAAGAGACGGTAAAACAAAATTGGTCAAGTGCGAGTCGGACTCGCGCACGAAGGGTTCCGTACCATTATCTATGCAACATAAGGCATCGTTATTAGTATCGAGCAAGAAACGGTAAAAAAATCATGTTTGTTGTATGGGAGCCCCCCTTAAATATTTATTTTATTTTATTTTTAGTATTTGTTGTTATAGCGGCAATAGAAATACATCATCTGTGAAAATTTCAACTCTCTAGCTATCACCGTTCTTGAGATACAGCCTGGTGACAGACGGACGGACGGACGGACGGACAGCGAAGTCTCAGTAATAGGGTTTCCGTTTTTACCCTTTGGGTACGGAACCCTATTACTGAGACTTCGCTGTCCGTCCGTCCGTCCGTCCGTCTGTCACCAGGCTGTATCTCAAGAACGGTGATAGCTAGAGAGTTGAAATTTTCACAGATGATGTATTTCTATTGCCGCTATAACAACAAATACTAAAAATAAAATAAAATAAATATTTAAGGGGGGCTCCCATACAACAAACATGATTTTTTTACCGTTTCTTGCTCGATACTAATAACGTTGCCTTATGTTGCATAGATAATGGTACGGAACCCTTCGTGCGCGAGTCCGACTCGCACTTGACCAATTTTGTTTTACCGTCTCTTGCTCGATACTAATAACGATGCCTTATGTTGCATAGATAATGGTACGGAACCCTTCGTGCGCGAGTCCGACTCGCACTTGACCAATTTTGTTTTACCGTCTCTTGCTCGATACTAATAACGTTGCCTTATGTTGCATAGATAATGGTACGGAACCCTTCGTGCGCGAGTCCGACTCGCACTTGACCAATTTTTTCATTCCGCAATTATAAATAGTAATACTATAAACAAGTGCCATATTATGAATTCCACTAAACGTTATAAACGTGATGGTTCGTGAGAATATATGACATTTTATTCTATAAAACTAAAACAATCGTGTAGTTTTTCACAAAATTATAGAGCTGAAAGTAAATAAATAGCTTTCAGAATAACATTTTCACTTTAACAAGAATTAAAATATCTACAACACCTTCACATCCAATATGGCGAACTTCTAAAGTCGATGACCAATATATTACCTGTAACAAAAAGGACATTTTATTAATTAAAATTTCGCTAACATTCAGTCTACGTTTCATTTAACTCTACATTAGTTTTTTTCATTACTTCTGTCTCGTTATCATAGCGTGATAATGTTAGTACAGAAACTATAACCTACTTAGTAACCAGGTAACTAGACATATGAATATTAAATTATAATAAACACAACGGAACGAACAGAATTATTAAATTGGCGCGTCGGTTAACCGCAAATTGAATTCATCGCATACCAAACCATTATTAATTAATATTGGAAGAATTTGTTACTATGTGGTCACGCGGCCGACATTACTAGAACGAAGCGATGCGCACAAATACAAATTATTCGACTCAGTGCGCAGTGTGACAAGATAATAATATAATTAATACTTATACAAAATCGTGCACTAGACGAGGTAGAGCTAGCTCTACTCTGTTTTATGTTATACTAGCTGCGCCCCGCGGTGTTACGCGCGGAAAAAAGGATATAAAATAAGTTCATTTTCTATTCCATTTTTCATTAGAAAGTTTTATTAAAATCCATCCAGTAGTCTTTACTTGAAAGCACAATAAACATCCTTACATTATCCAAACATTGGAGTTTGGATAGAAGACCGAGCAAACGTTCGCCAACAGCTTAAGTATTTTATTTTATAGCGCGTAATTCTTTTTTCGTCATATCTCCCAAGATATTCATTTAAATTGCATGCTGTAAAGAGCAGTTATAATCTATATTAATTGCGTAAGCTAACTAAGCTATTTAATTTGATAAAAAATATTACTATATACACATAAATAGCTTTTGAAAACACCCTATTGGATTTGATAATTTTTTTGCCATTATTATAGGTACAACGGGTTTCCCATAAAAGATAGATCTAATAAAAAAAACCGCATCAAGCTCCGTTGCGTATTTTTGAAGATATAAGCTCACATAGGGACATACAATTTAACCTTAATTATGACCTTTTTTGGTTTGGTTATAACCTTTTTCTGGCAATTTCAAATCAATATAAACTAACCTATTTTTCGATATTGGCTTCAATTCGACATTCGTATACGTAAAAAGTATCGAACTAAAACAGAACTATACTTATAACAATAACAGTTCCTTAACAAAACAGAACACTCAGCTGTCTATCATGACTCGGTAATGAAAGTAGGGGTTTCTCTGAATCCAGACACAAAACCAATTAAGTGAACGAAACGGAAAAACAATCACGAACTCCGGCACACATTGTTTGTGCGCCGCTAATGATGTTTACACAACTCTGACCGACTGCTGAAGCACTTGTTAACTATACTTTTGTCTCAGATGTGCAGGTTGTATCGACAGATAATACATGGCATTGTAATTGGAAACTGCCACTGGTCATACAGCTATTGTAGTTACTAATAAGCGAGAGAGACACTGAAAGGTTCCATACCTATATCATTAAAGACATCATTTAAATCACCTAAAATACATGTCAAACTTAATTTGCTAGATAGATGACAGGTTGTCTTCTAAATTTCAACTGCTTACGTTTGTATTAAAAAAGAAACGCGTCTTGAAGATATATTACGTTATAACGATTGTACTATTATTCACATTATTGTAAGGCCATCACCACATTAAAATTTAAAAATCTCATGTAACAACACATAGGAGCAACAAATGTGTGCCATTCAGCATGATGAAAATGACACACCTTGACATTTCCACATTATAATTTTAAACATTATCATTGCAAATACTGTGATATATTAATTAATTGCTAAATATATTAAATAAAACATTTCTTGAACTTACAGTGACATACATATGCAAACAATATTATATTACTAATGCAAATAGCATAAACAAATAAATAAGAGTTTGCCTTACATTTACGCAATACAATTTTTAAAATTTTAATAAAAATCTCCAGAAATGTAAACTAATGATTACCTCTACCAATGAAATTTTTAATTAAATTTCTTTACATTTCTCCACTGTAATTGATTCTACTAAGAACCGTTTATATGGATTTTTAGAAATTAAAATGTTTTATATGAATCAAATAGAACGTTCTAGTAATTCGAGTATATGATGATAACAATTGAGCAAGACATGACTATTAATTGTAATTATTGTAAAATAAGTAACATATTGGTAATATATTATATTGCAACATTGTTCAGACTTGTAAACGCACTCGTTAATCTTACAGTAATTACTCGACATTGAATAAAAAGATCAGTTTATACTGATGTAGACAATAAATTATTAATTTTTCCCAACGTAGTCATTAGGAAAATAGCATTGACTTACACTATTTTAAGAAACATATTAAGGGCCTACATCAATATTATCGTATATCATCGCCGACACGTACATATTAACACAGCCAGTAGTCACAGAAAATGAAGAATTAGGGATACTTTTCCTATTTACTCAAAATCTACTAAATATATTTTAATTCTGATTTACGTGTTTCTATATATAATAGTTACTTATGTTTTTAAAGTTATTTCATTAGTTAATACGCGATAATAGACCGACAAATGAAAAAAATAAAAAATTAGAGAGGTTGTTTCGCTAAGATTTTCTATCGAGAAAACTTTTTTCAATCGCGTTTCTGAGTTTATGCGATCCTAGATCATATATTGAAAAAACATATACTTAAAAATTAGAGCTCTAGCCATTCAATCTAAAGAAACAATGAAAACTTCGTACATAGAAAAATGCACGAAGCTATTTTGGTATCCTCTTAACCCAATAATTTCACTGGTTTATTCTATTCATAGGAAGACTTTCAACAGCAATTACTGTTAATGGTGACCAAAATGAATATCTCTCTAGATGTGACGCACACATGGAAATGCAAATATAGACACATAACTTTATGTATATTATAAAATTCGGTACTTAAGACATTGAGTCAGTATGTCTGCGTACTGTTGTACACCTAAGAGTCAGTAATGTATCAACTCGAATTACTCTCGGACGGAAGTGGATAATTGGCATTGAGGACGTGACATTGTCGCCGAGGACCTTGTGTCGCTGACACTCATAACTCCATATTGCTATCCAATTGACGATTAATAGCATATCTAAGTACCACTACAGCATAGCGGAGATTCCAAAAGTTAAAAAGGTTGTAACTATGTTAAGTGACTAAAACTTACACAATACATATTGGAATCCCATAAATATAAGTTAGAGTTTCTGTGAACTTCCTTGTGAATCCAAAATGGTTTCGTAATATAGCATCCCGTTTTAAACTTATTTGAAGTTTTGTAAATAAATGTTGTTGTTAGAATATTCAGCTGTTGGTGCTAAACGAAGCTATCAATTAGTACATAATTGTATTGTTAATATATTATGTTAGTAATAACAGTCTGTATACGGTGCGTGTAGGCCGCTCTACGTGGGTAAGTCTCGGCTCTACACAATTAATACAAGACTAGCTTGAGACGGCAGAAACGAAGGACGATTCTTTTGTTGGTTTAGGGCTGTACTGTGTATTATACTTGAATAAAATTTTAAATTTCTGTTTATTAATTAGCTCCTAAGACTAAAAAAAATTTAAGTAAACTAAATAACATTACATACATAATTCCAGGTTGCCTAAAAGAAAGAAGCAAGAATTTAAAATTCACAAATAATTAGACAGGTCAATTAGGTTAATAATTTTGTAATGGATTTGCGTTTGCTGTGAATCTTTTCTAAATCTGTGGTTTAATGAGGCCATTATGTTTGCACAAGTTCTATATTTTATTAAACACTAGCTGTGCCCCGCGGTGTTACCCGCAGTAAACAGGATAAAAAATAAGTTCATATTCTATTCCATTTTTCATTGTCTTCCATTGTCATCCCGAAGTCTTTACGTGAAAGCACAATAATAAACATCCTTACATATCCAAACATTGGAGTATGGATAGAAGACCGAGGAAACGTTCGTGTTGCTCAGCCAACAGTTTAAGTATTTTATTTTATAGCGCATAATTCTTTTACCGTCACATCTCATAAGATATTCGTTAAAATTTCATGCTGTAAAGAGCAGTTATAATCTATATTAATTGCGTAAGCTAATTAAGCTATTCAATTTGATAAAAAATATTACTATAAACACATAAATAGCTTTTGAAAACACCCTGTTGAATTTGATAATTTTTTCGACATTATTACGGGTAGAGCGGGTTTCCCATAAAAGATAGACATATGCCCTCGCGGACTTTTTTGAAGAATTTTAAGTAACAAACAATACCTCCATACATTAGTTTGTTGTACTTCACATAGATAAGGCAGCGTTTTCATTTATAGCTCGCGCGAGTCCGAGTTTCTCGACAAATTTAATCATATCTCATCCAATATACAGCAAACCCCAAACAAATTATGCAAAAAAAGCCATCCTCTTGAACCATTCTATCTATTAAAAAAAACCGCATCAAGATCCGTTGCGTATTTTTGAAGATTTAAGCTCACATAGGGACATACATACAAAAATTACTTGTTTTTTAAGAAGTAAAGATAAAGATATTATTTAAAACGAGTGGTAGCCCTGCTCTTCGCAAGTTGAATACATCTATAAATAGTACATGACAAACGGTTCATCGAAGTGGAAATATATTTTGATGGAGCGTGGGATCCTCTGAATCATAATACACTAATGTTTGCAGTCTACTGCTGCAACTAACAATTCTCATCCCTCCTATTGACATATTTATAAACTATTCGTTCGTTATGTATCTTACACTTATCATTGATCTACATCATAACAAATTCTATTTGATTGAAGAAGAACCTACCAGTAAAAGAAACAGTCATATGCTGTTGGGATTATGGCATTATTTATGGACGTCCGAAAAATCGAAAGTGTATTGTATGATCTAACGCTAATTTATTTCTTCCTTCCACTAGGTGAAGATATTAAGTGAATCAATTTATAAAAAATATAACCATTCAAAATCCCATAGCATATCTTATGGCAAACGTTCTTCATATAATGCGCTATATATATTATTACAAATATCTAATTTAATACCTAACCATTATTATCTTATTAAACTATCGATTAAAATGAGTTCATCACATGCTACATACACAAGTGCCACGTATAAAAACTGCGTCAGATGCAAATAAGACATATTTCTGAGAACACCTGAGCTGACGGGTCGCTGACGACAAGCGGCAAGGTCACGCAAGGCTAAACGTGCACGCAAGTTAACAACCGAAGTCCACAGCGAAAGGACCCCAACAAGTTCTCATTACGTGCAATATAACCTGTTTTACGTTAACATTACCAATTAAAGCAACAGGCGGCATTTTTCGTGATATTACAAAACATGTTTTTGGGAAATCCCTTAATTTATTTATAAAAATATTTCATAGTCTTATACTTAATATAATAACAACCTCCTGATAAAGAGGTAACAAAATAGATTGTAAAGTTGTATTTTCATAAGATTACAATCGGGATAACTCTGGTCTTAGTAGGCGGGTCACCTTGCAGAAGCTGGGCGAGGGTGAACGGCCGGACATCGCCTGGCTGCCACCCACCACCCTAACAACAACTGAGTATTACCCACAGCTTATTGTATTCCTTTCATAAGATAATTACGGGAATACCTTGTGGAAATAATATTGGAATACCATATCAAACACTGGAATAGTATAAAAGACAATTAAGGCATTTTTTCCTTGACCAGAAATGTTGAAACAAGGTTCTTATACCAGCGCTTGGAAAGAAAAGAGATAGGAACGAAATGTTAATAAGAATTCATAAAAACCCGTTAAAACTTTATATACAATCCTTTTTGTTATAAAAATATTCATGGAAATATAAAGAAACGTGATTATCCTGAAGCAATTTGTATTGTTTAACAGTAATAATAACGCAAACAATAGTCAATTTGGGTCGGTCTATTATCTGAACGCGATGCCTGGCCCGTATTGGGTAGGACAACAAACACAATGGTTTGCGATCACGCGGTGCCATCAGCTAATTGATATACGGACACTACATTCGTTACTTTACAGCGTTTATTACATATCGCAAACAGTGTTTAATATGTTTATTCAGAAGCGCAGCATGAATACAAGAGAGTAAATAAAAAGACAAGTCCAGTACAAAACGCTATTTTACTAGTCGTGAAAACTGGTAGCGTCACTGGTTCCCTCGCGTCGTCGGCTTAAATCTTCATCAAAAACTAGCGTAAATGTAAGAAGCTCGTATACGCACCGATGTCATAGCCTCGACATTTCTTAAACGGCTCATAGCAACCATCGATCGAGAACATTCTTTTAATTAAAAAAACGCTCATCAAGCCGCCTCGTTTAGTGGACATTTATTAATGACCCAAGTCGATTGGAAAAGCTATTTAGATGATTGCAGATAGTTCATCACCTTGATGACCTTAATGAGGCACATTAATCGTCACAGTGGTGTATAAGTAAACTTTAAGTATTCCCACTATAAATAGCCAAATTATTTGTAGAAATCAAAATCAAATCCTAGCGGAATTAGCCACCATTTATATAATATTTTTACGTACGTTGATAGATGGCGGTGTACGTAAAAATATATAAATGGTGGCTAATTTGAAGGTGTTGCAAGTAGACCGCAATAAGCTCAGTTGGAAGAGCTTCGGAACGGTATTCCGAGGTCGTGGGTTCAGGTCCCACTTGCGGCACATTCACTTTTTCCACCATAATTTGATTTATTAAGTAAAAAGGCATAGCATGTCAAATGCAAAAATTAATAATTGTTACAATAATCATGTTTAAAAAATATTCGTAGCATCCGACCTAATTGCCATTTGACATTATTTTCTCTGATCAAATAATAGAAAAGAATCGTGTTAATGTGATCTATATGATGAACTTATGTAATAAATCGTTATCTAATCCAATTACCTAATCCATACCTACAAAAGTTCAACAGTCAGACAACTGGTCTAGCGTATCAGGTCGTTCACTTTGCATCTCAAACAGTAGAACTCCTTAGTTCTTTAATCGAGACAACAACACAACGAAGTTGGGGTTCCAGGCAGAACACGGAAATTTGTGGGAAGTGATAAATTTCAATTTGCAGGGATTCTTTCTTAGAGCGTCTAATCAAAATGGCCGCTCGTTTATCGTAGAAACCACACGAATTAGGGTTAATTGGTTCAATCAGATGTTGATTACAGTTTTATGTCGGTTCTGCTAACTTTTAGTGTTTGCATCAGCAACAATTAAGATTAGTACATGAATAGCACATTTTACGTTGATCATTGTGAAATAGTTGACCGGGGCGCCCGCGTCGTAGGTACGCGGAAATGCCGGCATGCGGGTAAATGGAACATATAAACACAGTACCATACGCCTTACACAGCACATGTGGAATGTTTATTATATTGCACAAAGACCATATTTCAGCAATGTACATAGTTTTCAGTAAATAAACTCGCTTACAATAACATCCCGTAAGAATTTGTATTTTGTTTGCATTTGGGTATGTTTTGCTCAATTTTTACGGGCTTCCTAGCCAAATAAATGGTTGGTGCCTATAATTTGTAAGGAAAATGGTCGCGATTTTATTATTCTTCCTGTCAACAATTTATTTCATGAACAATATAAAATCCTATGTTGTAGGTTTCCTATCGTACACCACCTATAAATAGTAGTATCTATGTATAATATAATAAAACCCATTGCTTTATAGATATAAGCTTAGAATATATTTTATACCGAATCAAGTTTTATTACAGATGTCGCTGTGTTTGTCGATCTGTTAGGCAGACTCTTTTTGTTGAATGAATTACGGCGTCATTATATTTGTCCTCCTTTATATTACTTAGCTTTGTGGTGTTATTTGTCTACTTTTGGATATACCTATTTCTTTTCATGCCACCAACAAATAGTGCTATTTCAGAACTCTATTGGGCAATATCCTACAACAAAAAATATTATATTATTCGTGCCTTAAATTAGGAGCATCATATCATCCTCCTGCCCTTATCCCATTATTTGGGGTCGGCACAACATGTCTTTTTCTTCCACAGTCTTCTATTAGCCGTCATGATGAACTTGAAAAACGTTATCTTACATAATATATATCTTACATATATCTTATATCTTACATCTTATATATAAAATTCACGTGTCACAATGTTAGTTACCGTACTCCTCTGAAACGGCGTGACCGATTTTTATGAAATTTGGCATGCATATTCAGTAGGTCTGAGAATCGGCCAACATCTATTTTTCAAACTTTTTTTTAGTATGGCAAAACGTTCGCCGGGACAGCTAGTCTTATATATAAAATTCACGTCTCACAGTGTTAGTTACCGTACTCCTCCGAAACGGCTTGACCGATTGTCTTGAAATTTTACATGCATATTCAGTAGGTCTGAGAATCGGCCAACATCTATTTTTCAAGCCTTTTTTTTAGTAACTATGGCAAAACAACGTTTGCCGGGTCTGCTAGTTTTCTATATAAAAAAATTGGCTACAAAACTATTTTGCCGTCTAGGTCCAGCTTACTATTATTATCTCAGTAATTTTCTGACAATGTCAGTCTGTACTATTTCTGTCAACATTAACCACTAGGTACATAAATATCACATTGTAAATTAACATTTTCTAAGAACAATTTTTGGTCATTTTATATTTATTCACCAACAATTGTTAACATTAGATAATAGTAACAAAATTACATTTAAAAACAATACAAATGTACATGCAACAATTACTTATAGCCAAACATCGCTTGTACACAAAAAAGCAAAGTGAATTCAAGACTCACAGGTGTTACATTGGTCAAGAAAATATTGGATAGTAAATTTTAAAGTTAAATTACCACAAAAAATAGGTGATTAATATTAATAATAACATAATGAATCGATGTAACAATTTCGAGAACAACTTACATCATTACATTGTAGTTGTGGTACATGCTCTTATTAGTACTGTACGTAATCACATTAGAGAATAACCATTATTTTTTATTTAAATTGCTACAATTCTGTTAGTATACGTCACGGTGACGGTTAATTTCCGCACTCCGTAAAATCATTTGGCTCGGCTTGTTCCGGCGGCGGCGTCACGGGTAGTAGTGAGCGTTTAAACGAAAAGCTTAAAATAAGCAATGCTTATTAAAATAAGCAATGCTTATTAAAATAAGCAATGCTTATTAAAATAAGCAATGCTTATTAAAATAAGCAAAAAAGCACGCTGCCGTATAAAAACAATCCTCGCTTAATGCTTATCTTAAAATTGCAACACAGTTGTGAGAATATTTTCAAAATGTTGGTAAAAAGAGAAGAGGAAAATGTAAAAAGAGATGTAAGTGTAAAATTTTTATTTAAACGGTAAGCAAATTTTTAGCAGACAACGTAAATTAAGTTCAGTTAAATGTTTTAACGAAAAAGTTAAAAAGCATAAAAGCTAAACAGTAAGCAAACAGCATATTATGAATTTTAAGCAAACTACAAAAATTAAGTTGAGTTAATTTTCTTAACGAAAAAGTTAAAAAGCATAAAATAGCTGCTTAAAAATAAGCAACTTTTTAAGCAGCAAACTTTTTAAGCATCTCGTTTAAATTCGTTTAAAATTTTAAGCCGTTATTCCCATTTCTAGTCATGGGTGGACACAATCCTCCCTTAGCCTACTGAGGGAGGTATTTGTTTATAATAAACTTTGGGTGAAGCCACACAACTTTACTAATAATATCTAATTAGACGTATCCCTACTGGATTTTCCAAATAATTGCGAAGATTTTAAACGAACAAAATATTATTATAAGCTTTATTTTTTAGAGCAAACAAAAATATCGTTGAGATTAATTATCGTTTCAGAAGTTTTATAATTAAAGTAAGTACCATATCTGTGATCAACTTACACTTAGTATAAGCTCGATGCTAATTTGGGGACAAAATGATTCTGCGTCCTCTTTGACATAAATGATACAGCACGTGTTGTTATGTAGGACAAAATTCCTATAGCATGTTGGCTGTTTTAAGCCACGCAAATTGGTAATGCGCTGGAACCTTGTCAAATTAACGCCCTTGTGACGTCATCAGCAAAGAAAATGTACAGCTAACAAAATGTAATATTCTCATCTATACGTCACTATGACGTCACCAACATGGCAGCCAGGCGCATTACCAATTTTTGTGGCTTTTAACACAAAGCGGCATCTCTCTTTAAGTTTAGTAAACAGAACACATCTGTAACTGAATACGTCCATCAAACTTATTTCAGTTATAACTTTTAATTAGTACCGCGCGAACTGATGAGAATCACCGACATCGCCTCCTGACACCAACGACCGACGACGACATACCGAAATTAAAGTTTTAATCAACTTGTTGAGTCAAATATAGTTAGTTTGCTTCTTCATGTTCCTTATGTCCAAATTAACGGAATCCAAGTACTACAAGTACCACTCGTGTTTGTAATAGCTAATTTAATCCAAATCTACACTAAGCTTTTTTGGTTGTTTTGAAAGAAAACTCCATACTCGTAGAGCGTCAATGAAGAGAATCATATCGTATCAAATAAGAAAATAAATTCAGAACTTAGGTTCCCGAGATTTTTATGATTTTGCCTGCCCTACAATATATCTAGCACAATGTTAAAGAAGTAATATCACGTTATCGAGTACATTTACATATAGGTAGTGATAGTACGACGCACGTGCTACGTCTCAAGGGCTTACATATAATCGCACTGTTATGTGTTCACGTTACAATGTAGCTTGTGCACGACCTCGCCGGGTACTACGACCTTCATATTTATATCACAATAAGTATAATACACTACAAATACACAGTTGTCAGGCGAACTTATTTAAACTGTCGCGCAAACAGCGACCATTGAAAGTTTGACGTGTTTATGCCCGTTAAAGAGTAAAATTCATTTGTTTTGCTTCTCTTGCTTATATTTCATAGAAATTAAGATATTGTTATGTCGTTTGAAAGCTCTTTTCCGGTTTACAACAAATTTTCCTATAACGATAATACATACTAAACTATTCCAGTAGTATTACCACTAACTTAAAGTTACAACTAACATTTGGTTAAACCAACAAAAAAAAACCGTAATTAAAAAGTTTTATTGCGAGTTCCATTATCAATCTATTTTCTGGAGCAAGATGAAGTCATAAATCTGTGGGATCAAGGATATGTTGGGCTAATTAACGTTTATCTAACACGTAATAGTTAAAAATATAAGTTAATTAAGCACACGTGATCACTATCACTATGAAGTTTGTTCTTATGTTAAATTTGTTAGAAGAGAATCAAAATAAACGGCTAAATCTCTTCATTTTGTTTCAGCCACTTAAAATTTGTTCAACATGAAGTGGCACTAAGCTTAAGTATTTTCGATTTAATGCCAGAAACAAGACGATCCCTCAGAGGATTTTACTTATTCCTTTTCATCTGACCAGTTTCTTTAATAGCGATATCATTGAGATATTAGACAAAATAAGAAGTAAGAACACGTGTGATCATCATACAAATAATTATTTTTAGTAGGAACAAATGTCGATTACATGAAATTGTAAAATATATATACCTAACCAACTACTATTATAAAATCTGTGAACATTTTATGTTACAAACAGATTTTTTTACGTTATTTCCGGATACGAGTAGAGTTATAATTGCTTATTTCCCATTAGGTAAGCGTTTTAAAATAAATAACATATCGCATATGGGACGTGACTACGTGAGCGACATCCACGACCTGTGCTAATATTCGCTGCTTGATGCAATCTAAAGGTCGAGTCTTATACACTAAGCTACATTAGTTATAGGCACTATATAGTTCAAGATAGATACGATAGTATTAATGAACTTTCCAAGAATTTTAATTTATCAAAAGTTAAATTAAACTGCAAAAATAACCACGCAATACGTTAAAGTTCAAAATTAATTTACTGAATAATTAATAGAAAAATTTTCACTCGCCTGTCAGTTTCAAACGCTTCACTCACTCACCCGCCAACAGAGGCACAGCAAATAAATAAGCAGTAGGGACGTTAGGAATAATACAATCGAAATGACACACGCAGCAGGCGGTGATAAAAATTTCGTAGGTCTCGTTGATCCTCCAACTGCTGCAAAAATCGTCGCCACAAGAGACCGAGTATATGCGGTTTTTGTCACTAATTGTGAACAATATTTGAAGTTGCCATCTTGAATATTTTAATAAACTTTAAATCTTATCTAGTTTTTAAATATAGGTAACTACTTGTACTAGTTAGTTGAAGTGAAACATAATTTTTCAATTCTACATAAGTTAAGTAATGACGTACGCATTCGCAAAAAAAATATGGTGATTTTCCATACTGTCTTTCTATTGACTATGAGAGCACGCCGCTGGCATGATATAGCGAAACCAATTTGTTTATTAAATTCCCTTTGAAGTGAACATTATTTGGTTGTGTGGTGTGGATGTGACCAATATAAACTGAAGACACTTTATGATCTTTGAAGGAGACGGAAATGCCCGGAAATACGTATTTATAAACAAGTAAAATTCAGTTTTTAAATAAATATAAATCATTGTGATTCGTACAGTCATTTGGGCGCTACAAAGCTACATACACATTACACACAAGTCTGATTCAGGTTCTCTTTTACTTTATTCGTTGTTCAGCTATCCCCAACAGTTTTTTTTAGACAGTATACTAAACATAATCGTAGCTTTTCCATGAATGTTGTACATAATCTATATACATAAGTAACTATATGTTGTGTGTTGTATCGTTATCAATGACCTCGGTACGTGTTCGCAGTATACTGCAACATGTCAACGAACTCGACGATCCTTACCTGTTTCCTGTTCATCTCTTGTATGTTACTACTGATACATTTATTTTTTATATTAGATTAAGCAAAAATCGCCATGATGACCTGTACGTGTATAGTATGTGTGTGATATAGTCAGCCATATTCGCTCCAGTTGCGACGAAAGCCCGTGTCCGAGAGTTTAGTGATAATGAGTTGAAAAGAATAATTAAAAACAGTATATTTTCTTGCTTTATTTATTAAGTTGTTCAGGGCTAGATTAAATTTTATAGCCACATAATTAATATTTGCCGCGAGGGTTCTGGCAACAGGACAATTATTATGGCATAAATTATTTATGATCTTACATTCTATTTTTGTTAACCCATACATATATTCATTATTTTATTAATAACTATTTATATTCCTTTTCCTACGTCCCACGCATCTACAGTAAAATCTAACTATCATGTATGTTCTAAAACTAAAATAATATTAGGTATATTAAGTTCGAGTACAGAGTACACTAGAATCAATATAAACAAAGTAAATGAGTGTGTACTATGAGTTCAAAGTATAAGGATGCATAGCCTGGGGAAAAACCCCTTATATCATTAACTAGCATGATTAATCAGGGAATTATAACAGAGAAACTAATTGGGTTTACATTTTTTTAAGGAAACATCGCTGCGAAATAAGCTGTAGTGTATTTTCTGTGTTATGCAGGTCAGTGATATTTACTTTACTGAAATTATTAAAATATTATTCTTAAGCGGTTTTTAATTGTTTAAAATAATAATATCTTTATGGTCAGATTTACATAAAACGAAAGGAAACCTATAATTGTAGTATCGTGCGCAAATTATAGGTTTCACACTGCATTCCACCTAGTTATACTTATATCAGTGGCATGGCATTATTAGCGCAGGGTGTTGAGGATGAACGGAACTCATGGTAAAATACCGGGAAATTTAGGTTAGCAGTGTTAGCAGAAAATTAAAGCTTACCACTTAATAAATAAATAAAATAAAATAAATAAGTCTTCATGGACATTTCACACAACGTCCTCTGGTCCCAAGCTAAGCTTATTTGCTTGTGTTATGGGTACCAGAATACGGATATACTACTTTTCTTTTGTAAATACATACTTATAATACATAGTAAACACCCAGACGCAGTACAAACATTTGTATGACATTTATGGATATCACACAAATGATTGTCCTGACCGGGAATCGAACCCGAGACCTCACGATCGGCAGTCCATTACATAAACCACTCCACCACGAAGCCCGTCAAAATACGACTGAACTAGGTAAAATTGACAACCCTATGTATAAGATTTGCACAAACATGTAATTTTATTGCAAGTGTATACGGCATGCTGTTACTTAATATAGACAAACATATAATTTTTCATCATGTATTAATTTATTAAGTTTTATATTACTTAATTTGAGATCGCTATCTCGTTGTAAGTACTAACAAACATCTATTATAGACACATTAAAATGGTCTCAATGATTGGGCAAGTAGTGGAACGCCGCTGGCAAAGACGGTCATTTGCCGCTGCCACACAGTAGACAGATACCAAATTTCTAATAGGGTTGCCTCAATATTAAGCAGTACTTTTTAGAGGAGTAATCATTTTATCAGTGAAAATATTGTGCTATTGCCATCTTTACTAATGTTATAGCAGTTTGTTTGCTTGAACGCGCTAATCTCAGAAATTATTGATCCGATTCCAAAAATTCTTTCAGTGTTGGATAGTACATTTATCGAGGAAGGCTATAGACTATATATAACATCACACTGTGGTGCGAAGCATCAGTGAAATATGTTGCAAAAACGGGAAAACATTTCTAAATTCCACGCGTACGAAGTCCCGAAAAACAGCTAGTCTTTGATAACGGGAAACTGTGGGAGAGACTAAAAGAGTAGACTTTGTGAAGAATTTTCTCTTTAAATGTGCGGAGTTATTTGTATCCCCTATTACCTTCTAGAAAAACGCTGACAACTAGCTCTTCTTCCACGTGTATGTAACTAACATCTACAAGTTTACGAAATGCAATGATTATTCATATAAATATTTATTTCACATACATTCTTTCATTTAACAATCAACACGTTACTTAAAAAATAGAATCAATTTATGTCTAGCGCACCCACACACAACCACATACGAGCACACAGACGTGAGTATTGTATTGCCAGTTGCCACTGTTATTATACATAATTGATGTTTACATAATATCTATGTATGTGTGTATTGCAATCTCTAAAGCTTAGCGTTGATATGTGCGGTACAACCCTGTAATATCAAGAGAGGCGCTTACTAATGTTAAGGTTCTTACACACTGATACCATCGCTGTGATATTTTTATTAGGACAAAAATATTAATCATTTTATAAGTTATGATTATTGATATTATTGTTAAGGTCGTGTGAGGGTCTGTAGTCTATTTTGCAGTTTACCGACTATACTGTGTCGAGGATTACTTTAACAGTGCTCTAGATACCTTGGTATTGAGCGAGGTCTCTTTTGGCAATAGTGATAA
Organism: Orgyia antiqua; assembly: GCA_916999025.1. Taxonomy (NCBI): domain Eukaryota; kingdom Metazoa; phylum Arthropoda; class Insecta; order Lepidoptera; family Erebidae; genus Orgyia; species Orgyia antiqua. The sequence goes on from OU779861.1 coordinate 790,589, forward strand.
CATCGTCTAGGGAAGAAACTTCCGGACTAGATTCCCTAGAATAGTATCAGGATTCCTCCGTTTACAAATTACATATTGTCACAACAAATGGCGTTCCGTGTATGGCTTTGTATTGGTATTCCTTTATCTTTAATGTTTAGAAACTCCCGATACCTATAGTATGTTTTTGCCCTTGTTGAATGTTTATTAGTAATTTTTACAGTTTTATGCTACCATTGAAACACTTTTATCAACCGCTATTTCTACAAAATCTTACAAAGATAATTTACTAGGTAAAACAGGTAAACGTCCTAATAATGTTCAGCATGAATTTCAAATATAGCACAAGAATGTAACCAGTGTATATTCCACTTAACACAAACACTCTGTGAATAGACGCGTTGTAAACAAGCTCGCTGTAATAATTGGCATATTTTACGCGAATGCTTCTATGGAACTATTAGGTTATGTAATTTGCTATGGCATTCAGAAATAGATCAAATATTATACATTTTGTGTAATGTTAAAATGTCGTTTAATTTTTGTGTTTGACAAAACCTACTCCGATATTATTCATCGAAAAATTTTGTGTTTTTTTATATACATACATTATAGTATAGTAGAGCCTGTAGAGCATACCACAGTAGAGATTTCGACAATAATAACCGCAACTTACGTATTTTGACAAACAGTCACACACACACAGTACCTGAAAATAAACAAAACGAATTATTTTTATATGAAATGCAAAATATTGAAATTAGGAATTAAACTAAATAAACAATTATATGTATAGTAATCGCCCAAAAATCAAAATCAACAATAGTTAAATAATTATTTAAAAATACAACAAATTAAATATTTAGGTGAGATGCGACGTGTCCGTTGACGTGACGACAACGTGACACGGAATGTGGTTGGACCGGTGAGTGCGCTCGCGAATCACTCCCACTAACCCAACATACACTGTTAGACATGATAACGGGAAATGTTATAGAACATACCAGAGAACTGATCATGGAATCTATTATCTAATTGATATTTTTTTTATTTTCTGTAGCCGCTGGCGGAACAATAATAAACAGTGTCCCTAAGTGCAAGTGCTGCTCGTCGAGTAAACTCACTTTGTGTGTCAACTTTGTCAATTATTTAACGCCTATCGTAGGTATAAATGCGATTATGTACAAATAGATGCATTAAGATTGATTGTAACAAAATGAAAAATACGCCAACGTTCATGACATAATGAAAGGTATGATTTAACTACATCAAAAATTAGACATCACAACACGAAGTGATGATGATAGTAGATAGAATGTCTACGAATTAAAAAGAAAGATTCGCTAAAAGATTTGTAATTCTATGAAATCAATTCGTAATATTTTAAACATGATATAAGTAAAGTTCAAATAATGCAGCCTATTTTCAAACATAGGATATTTGGTCGTAGTTATTCAGTACTTATGTACTGTTGATCGTACAATATTTGTTCAGGTTTGTCCTGAGCCTACAACAATGTTTCTTACACACAATGGTACAGTTTACATTAGCTGTTATAACACAACAAACACGTATAATCGTTTCGTGTAAACTACATAACACAAGACCTAAAATACATTTGCTATTATAGGCATTCGTTTTCTCTACCGTTTGGAAATAACAATTTTCAAGCATCTATTAACTTCACAAAAAAAATAAAGTTTTCATACAAACTATAGCTGTACTAAACTTGACATTCATCCTTACGCGTGGTTTCTAAACAGACATATGAAGTATTTACATCACGTCATCATTCTCTTATCCTTTATCCCAATATTTGGGGTCGGCACAACATGTCTTTTTCTACCACACTCGGTTAGACGTCATAGCTGTGTTAACTCCTCTTTCTTTCATATTATAACCAAGAAGGTTATACATAGGGAGTAACAACTCGGGAACATAGATTTGTTCCAAGGCAGGGCCGCCCTGTTTATGGTTTAAAAGTAAAATAGTAAATAGTAGCCTTGCTTTCTCTTTTACTCCCGCTTAAAAAGAAAGAGCTAGAAAGGCTACTAAATCATTTATTTTTCATTCATTTAATTTAATTCGTGTGTACAACTAAAAAAAGCAGCAGGCCGGATTCGTTTTACCGAGTGTTACGTCTATATCTATATCCTAAGTCTATGATTATAACGCGTATAGATTACAACGACAATAAAATTAATAAAATAAAAAAGTAAGTGTCAGTCAGTACCTAGTAATAACTTAAAAAATATATATACCTATAAAACTAAACTTCACCTTGGTATAAATGGCTATTAAAAGGTAATAAACAACTCGCTAAAAATTGAATCGTTGAGTGGCTCACTTCTAAATGTAAGAATATTTTCGTAACAACAGGCAACTATCAATAAATTTAGTTTGTAGACCACCTTCCTACTCAGGTTTAAACGACCAACTATGGGGCACGAGCCTCTTGCATGTTCTGTAACATTTCTAAATTTAAAAATTATTTTAAAATTTTATATGTTACAGAATTTATTGCCTTAGTAGGATGTCTAGGTGATCTCATGTTTTGTAGAATGACTAAAACTTTTGCGTTAATCAAATTATTTCAATATGTTAAGTTTTCATAGAATTGGCCATTAGTCTGTTATTTTCTTTTAATTTTCCTAAATAAATAGCTTGTTAAAATTTGCATAAATAATGGATGTCAACATATTAAAACTATTTGAGGTGGGTCTATAATTGTGACGTCTTACATAATTGAAAAATATACGGGTACATTTTCCACTACTTCAAGGGTTATGACTGCCTTTTGGATGGATGTGGAAACCTACATACAGAACTAGGAAGTGTATACACGTGACGGGCGATTAGTAACGCTCCACCCAACGATACATAATAATATTAGGTGCAGTTAGGCCGGTTTGTTCGCACACAGACACAAACACAGGCTTCCTATTACAGATTAATGGCATGTGTGAGGAAATGTCTGCCGACTACGGTATTCTTCGAATGATTATATACGTCTTATGTAACATACATTCATTTTAAACAATATAACGGAAAATGTATTGAACTTCAACAATTAATGACGGGTCTGGTCCATTTGACGGACTGTGCGTTCATGAGCTCGCGGGTTAGATTCCCGCTCGGGACAATCATTTGTGTAATATGTATTTATATACATATATATAATTTTTATTTATTATTTAATTTAGCTAAGCTTTATATGCTTGTGTTATGGGTACCAGAATACGGATAGAATACATAAACTACTTTTCTTTTGTAAATACATACTTATAATACACACAAAACACAAGCATATAAGCATACCTTGGGACTAGAAGACGTTGTGTGAAAATGACCATGAATATTTATAATTTGGCGAGCTAAGAACCGTGGAGATTATGTTCTATGATCAGATCGAGAACTAGGCTCAGTAAACGATGTAATCCCAAAGAGGACCAATTAGTTATTCATCCATGTATACATCGTATCAATTACCAATATAATGTAATGCTGGTTATTTGTTGAATATAACTATCACTAACACACAACATTAGTGCCGGCTGGGTGCGTTGTTTCAACGGTGAAAGTTACAGCGGCTTCTACATCGATCGTGTTGTTTATAACCTTTTCAGCTGGATTGTAGGATCTTTATGATGATATAGACACGCGGCTCTGCCGGTATCTAACAAGTACAAAGTAAAAGAAACTGGTGACAGTAGCAATTGCTGGATTCACCTTGAACACTTTAGAAATTTTAAAAGCTTTGCTTTCTTCCAGATGGAAGGAGGCAAATGGAATTCGATTCCCTCGAATAAAGGCCTTCTCCAGAGAGTGCCATATCGAGCGGTCTTGAGCCGCTCGCATTGCTCCCCGCGACCTTGACTCATTTGCTTCACAATTTATTTATTTATTTAATGCATTGCTCTCACGCTGCGTGCACATAATTCTAAGGTCTTGGTGTCTTGTTGCAGCTGAGCTCCAGTCAGATAAAAAAAGTTATTTATTTATAATAGTACTCCTAATGTTTGTAGGTATCAATCAAAGAGGTCTTTGACTTTAGTAATGCGCTGCAATAGATTTAGTTGAGAGTTTATTTTAATTTATTTTTTAGCTAAAACCAATGCTAAAACACTGACAGCTGTAATTATAAAGCAGGAAAACAGGACCGTCCGTCCGCCTATCACCAGGGTGTACCTCTGGAACTCTTGATGCTATAACAACAAAATATACTCATCATCGTTCTCCTGTTATTTGGGGTCGGGAATATGTATATTCTGACTAATATATTACGATAATATTGGTACGGTAAGGATCACATCGTAAGCTGGTCTAACTTTTACTTGACCTCTTTAGATGGGTCAATCTCATTTGTCCACATTAGTACCGATTCTACGTGCACAACTAAACTTAAGAAGTGAACTAAGAACTTTTTTTATTAGAAAATCTGTATATTATAGACTAACGATTTTAATTAATAAAAACATGCACAATGACATAGATAATTAATCAAAATACGCCAGTCATTTTTAGTGAATAGTGCTACGTACCTATACGAACGAATGAGAATAAAATGGTTTTGAAAACAATAGCGCAGGAGCTAAAAATTCTTCAAAATATGTACTAGAAATAGAAAATATATAATAATTATTAAATAAAATAAAATAATCTACTTAGTTTAAAAACTAAAAAACACGCTTGGAAATCCTGAATATTTTTTTTTAATACATAATTGCATTGTCATCGATTATCGAGTCACTATTCTAGATATATTAATTCTATGCTACCCACTTACAAAAAAGTTGACAGTTTGTGTTGTCAGAGACATAAGTTTCTGTTATCACAACCATGTTACAATCGTAGTAAACAATTATGATATTTTTATCCGATTCTTTATATAAAGCATTTTTGTGTGAAATTATCTGATTGTATATAAATAAATATTCATGGACATTTCACACAACGTCCTCTGGTCCCAAGCTAAGCTTATTAAGCTTGTGTTATGGGTAATACGGATATAATACATAAACTACTTTTCTTTTGTAAATACATACTTATAATACATAGAAAACACCCAGACGTAGTACAAACATTTGTATGACATTTATGAATATCACACAAATGATTGTCCCAAGCGGGAATCGAACCCGCGACCTTGTGAACGGCAGTCCAGTACATGAACCACAACGCCACAAAGCCCGTCGTATACATTATATGAAAGGCATAGAAATACAATAATCTTGGTGAGTCTATTCATATACAATTGAAGACATGAGTGGATGAAGGGGATACAATGCTATTTGTAAAAAAATATGCTAAGTGCCTATATCACTTTCATTCAGTGTAAATATAATTTTATGTTGGTACATAACACCTTCATCACTTGCTTCTTCTAAAACTAATCTTTATAGTCATTGTTTTAAGGTTGAATATAGTTTGAAACCTCATAACACCTTCATTCGATGCAAAAAACAGATTTTTTTAAAAATGTTACATAACCCCTTCATCCACCCATGTCTTCAATTAAACTATTACGTGTATAGTTAAATATAAGTGTGGTCATAGTGATACTTCAACATGCTATTCTAGTAATTCTGAACTAGGAAATTGGATTATTCTTTTAAATTATTGCATTGTCATCGGTCCTTGTTAGGTGTACGAAATTTCAGATCAATCCTACTAGTGCAAGTGCCTGAAAATCGCTTTCAAAGATTCCGTTACATAGATTATATCATTATACATACCGAACTTATAAAAGCGTGTTAAAAAAGGGCAGGCACTAGGCAGTAGCGATGAGCATTGAATTAACGAACTAGTTGATCAACTAGTTGACCTCTCGTCAACGTTTCAATGGTTAACCGTTTCGGAATCAACTAGTTGAATTTAATGATGTCATTGAATTCAATGTTCAGTTTTTTTCAATGTTCGTTTTTTTCAATGTTTATGAGTTAAACATTGATTTCAATGTTCAGTTTTTTTCAATGTTTAATTTTTTTCAATGGTCGTTTCTTTTAATGTTTAAGAGTTAAACATTGAATTCAATGTTCAGTTTTTTTCAATGTTTAAATTTTTTCAATGTTCGTTTCTTGTCAATGTTTTCTCAAAGAAATTATACTTCTTAAAACGAAAGATCGTAAGCGACTGTTATGATATAGGTACAATAGTGAACTTTAAAATTACTTAGTTAAGAGATATTTTCCTAAATAATAATGTTATGAATCACTGTTCCTCCGTGTGGTGACGCATTGAGATTACAAGTGTCACCACCCCATTTCTCCCAAGGATGCTATAAAAGTTAGCTAAGGAATATTGCACACAGATAACATCTTCTGTGAAAGGTGAAAGACGGAAAACTTAAAAACGAGACAGTCCTGACAGCCCTCCGTGTGGTGACGGATTAAGAATACTGGTGTCACCACCCCATTTCCTTCCCAGGGTTTTGTAAAAACCAGCTAAGGAATATTTTACACAGATAACATCAACTGTGAAAAACGGAAAACTCGAAATACTGGAATACTGGTGTCACCAACCCATTTCCTCACCAGGGTTTTGTAAAAACCAGCTGAGGAATATTGTACCTACACAGATAACATCAACTGTGAAAGACGGAAATCTCGAAATACTGGAATACTGGTGTCACCACCCCATTTCCTCACCAGGGTTTTGTAAAAACCAGCTAAAGAATATTGTACCTACACAGATAACATCAACTGTGAAAGACGGAAAACTCGAAATACTGGAATACTGGTGTCACCACCCCATTTCCTGACCAGGGTTTTGTAAAAACCAGCTAAGGAATATTGTACCTACACAGATAACATCAACTGTGAAAGACGGAAAACTCGAAATACTGGAATACTGGTGTCACCACCCCATTTCTTTACCAGGGTTTTGTAAAAACCAGCCAAGGAATATTGTACCTACACAGATAACATCAACTGTGAAAGACGGAAATCTCGAAATACTGGTGTCACCACCCCATTTCTTCACCAGGGTTTTGTAAAAACCAGCTAAGGAATATTGTACCTACACAGATAACATCAACTGTGAAAGACGGAAAACTTGAAATACTGGAATACTGGTGTCACCACCCCATTTCCTCACCAGGGTTTTGTAAAAACCAGATAAGGAATATTGTACCTACACAGATAACATCAACTGTGAAAGACGGAAATCTCGAAATACTGGTGTCACCACCCCATTTCTTCACCAGGGTTTTGTAAAAACCAGCTAAGGAATATTGTACCTACACAGATAACATCAACTGTGAAAGACGGAAAACTCGAAATACTGGAATACTGGTGTCACCACCCCATTTCTTTACCAGGGTTTTGTAAAAACCAGCCAAGGAATATTGTACCTACACACATAACATCAACTGTGAAAAACGGAAAACTCGAAATACTGGAATTCTAGTGTCACCACCCCATTTCTTTACCAGGGTTTTGTAAAAACCAGGTAAGGAAAAACAAACCCGGTGCCATCACGTCTGGTCAGCGTGGCTTGGTGGTTTTTTTTTTTATTTTTTTTTTTTTTTTTTTTTTTTTTTTTTTTTTTTTTTTTTTTACGAGCAAATTTGTTGCTGAAATTAACTAGTTGATCAACTAGTTGACGAACTCCAATTAACGTTAACGTTTCGTTAACGGAAAATCTGTTAACGACCCACCCCTACTAGGCAGACTACTAGAGAGGTGATTCATAAGTTAATATTGATATATTCTATTCTATTCATATTGTTTGCGACTTTGTGATATTACGAAAGATAGTGGCCACCTAGGCGTCCCTACTCGGACTGACCTAGAACTATCTTTCGTTTTCAAAAATTGTCAGGATGGCCGAACTGTAATCCTGTATGGGTTACTACTTTTGATCACCGTACGAATGCAGATTTCAGCAGTCATATTCTGGTTGAAGTTGTATTGTAAAGATAGCTTGCACACTAACCGAACAGAGACATCTATTGAGGAGAGCGGTAAAACTACATATTTATTTTAGTTGTTTTATTTTGATGTTTGTTGGTGCCCGATTATAATAACAAACCCTAGAATTTAGTTAATTATTGTAATTTTTAAGATGTTAACATTTTAATTTTAATTGGCATTGTTCATTTTTTTTTAAACTCTTAATTAAGTAACTATTTCTGGGAGTAGAGTTTCTGATCGTGATCCATTAGGTTTTTCGAAAAATTTGCTGTTCTAACGATTCTTTTTCCAAAAAATAAAATTATCTCTATTTGCCTTTGAAATGAACGATTTAAAATATTAAGACCTTAGGGACTCTTGAGTTAGGGATATACATATGTATGTATAATAATATATAATAGACCAATTTCAATTTTTGGTATAATATATAATAGAAATTGGTCTATTATATCAACTTGGCAACTTTGAAAAGATGTATTGCAATCTGTCTTAAGTCTTTCAGAAAAAGGCAATACACAGATTGCGTACAACGATGACGTCGCAACATTTAAAATAATATCTTTATGTATTTTTTCTAATCTAAAGAATCTAAAGAAACAATGAAAACTTAGTACGTAGAAAAATGCACGAAGCTATTTTGGTATCCTCTTAAGTTGATCTTGATATATTTATAAATATTGAATATAAATATATCAAGCAAGATCAACTTACGAAGTTACTAATGCTATCAATTAATAAATGAAATGAAACGAATTACCCCTCTAGTAGTCTGCCTGCCCTATTTTTATTTTTATTAATTTTATTATATATTTTTTATTTCTAGAATTTTCAGCCCATGCGCTATTGTTTTCAAAACAATTTTATTCCCATTCGTTCGTACACACTATTCACGTAAAACGACTATGGCGTATTTTCATCATTTAATCATTTATTTTTCATTTGATCAATTAGGTATTTCGTTGTGCACATTTTTATTAATTAAAATCGTTAGTCTATAATATACAGATTTTCTAATAAAAAGTTAGATTTTTTTAATAAGTAGTCTTAGTGTGAACTAAGAAAAAAACTTCTTAAGTTTAGTTGTGCATGTAAAGTTCACACAACAATTTCAACATTTACACAACTTTCGAGTTAGAATAATAATTAAATTGAGCCTAATCATTGTCGACTAGACTGTACCGGCGCGTCCCGGCACTGGCAGCTAACTTCCGAGCCGCCATTAAGTTTGAATCGTACTGTAAAATCCATAAAAATAATGAAGCGAGAATACATTTGCTGAATAATTAAATTATCTTGTACTCATGAAATTATTCGAAGCATATTTATTGTTGATTAGATCGATAGAGCCCAACGTTCTCGATGCGAATAATATAAAATTGGTCAAGTGCGAGTCGGACTCGCGCACGAAGGGTTCCGTACCATTATCTATGCAACATAAGGCACGTTATTAATAAATGAGCAAACAACACACACAATACTTAATTTATCACGTTTGTTGTATGAGAGCAAGAAACGGTAAAAAAATCATGTTTGTTGTATGGGAGCCCCCCTTAAATATTTATTTTATTTTATTTTTAGTATTTGTTGTTATAGCGGCAATAGAAATACATCATTTGTGAAAATTTCAACTCTCTAGCTATCACCGTTCTTGAGATACAGCCTGGTGACAGACGGACGGACGGACGGACGGACGGACAGCGAAGTCTCAGTAATAGGGTCCCGTTTTTACCCTTTGGGTACGGAACCCTAAAAAAGTAAAAATACATTTTGTGTAATAGGGTAATTTGATTCGGGGAGAAATTCAATTTGTTGTTGGTACGTGTGTGGATAATAACAGATGAACATACATACACGTAACGAATTATATTCTTTTTGATTTGGTTTTATTAAAATAAAGCCACACTTTTATGAATAAGGGCTTAAGACGGGATCGTGGTCTAGTGGTTCATGTAACAGACTGCCGTTCACGAGGTCGCGGGTTCGATTCCCGCTCGGGACAATAATTTGTGTGATGTTTATAATTGGCATTGTTCATATTTTTTTAAAACTCTTAATTCGAAAACCATTTCGTGATCATGATCCATTAGTTTTTTTCGGAAAATTTACTATATTAAAGATTATTTTTCCAAAAAAGCAAATGATCTCTATTTGCCCTTCAAATGAAGGACTTAAAATATTAAAGCGTTCTGAGGGATATACTAGTCTGTGGCTGAGTTGAAATTGGCCTATTATATCAACTTGGCAACTTTGAAAAGATGTATTGCAATCTGTCTTAAGGCTATAAGGAAAAGGCAATACACAGATTGCGTATAACGATGACGTCACAACATTTAAAGTAATATCTTTAAGTATTTTTTATAAATTCTATATAGTGAATATTTCAATAATATTGAAATTAGTTGCTTAAAATAAGTCTATATTTTCTAAAAAATATATAAAAACAGCAGGTCAAAAATTATGAACAATCCCAATTGTCATACAAATATTTGTACTGTGTCTGGGTGTTTCTATGTATTATAAGTATGTATTTACAAAAGAAAAGTAGTATATGTATTATATCCGTATTCTGGTACCCATAACACAAGCATAGAAATATAGCTTAATTTGGGACCAGAGGACGTTGTGTGAAATGTCCAAATAATATTTACTTTCATTTATTTTTACTTACACGTAGTTTCAGGGATATCGTAGTCTTTAAAAGAAATAGACCCAACAAAGCCATTATACACAGCACTGCTCTCTAATTTTATTTAACGTGTCACAGCGGCTTTGTTATTTTACAATGTAAATTCTTTGAAAATAAAGTAAGCTACAATTAACAATTAAACACAATTATTCGTAGAATAGTACTAGTGTCACAATGACCAGACTAGACAACGTACAATTATATAAAATGTCATGAGCATTAAGTACAATGAAAGGTCAACACACAAACTAGGAGAGCCGTTACATAAGGAGTGCGCAATGGAGATGATTTCGACCTTCTTGCACATAAGTGCATAATTCATTGTGTAGAGATACTGGGTCATTTACAATTACATTGAAAATTCACAGCATCAAATAGAACATGGACATTTGTTTAACTAATTACATCATTAAAAAAAAAAAATTAAACTTATTTAAACGAAATAATTTGCAATTTTGCACTACTACTGACTTTTTAGTCTTGTGCATAAGTAGTTACCGATGATAGTTTCATTTCGGTTATGATAGGCAATTTGATTACTTTAAAAAATTATACGGTATACAAGTTTGTTTATACACATACATAGTTAGTTATTTCTCTCTCCCTCTCTCCAGCCCAGTAACGTCCCACTGGCACGGCACTGGCAAGGCACGGGCCTCCTCCGCTTTGGGAGGGGTTTTGGTTTACTATGCCGTGCTGACCAGGCGAAGCCAGAAAGAAATGGGGTGGTGACTCTTGTATTCTTAATTTATCACCACACGGGCATTTTTTATTTACGTTAGTTATTTAGAAGTGTTATATTCTTTATCAGCCCATAAACGTCCACAATTAGGTCCAAGTAATCACATAACGAAGAACTTTTCTCGCCCGTATTCGCTGTTAGATAATAAAAATCATAGCTGAGCAGTATTTGGTTCGATATCTTTAACAGTAAGTTGAGTATTCTTTTCTGTCAACGTAACTCCGGTAAATAAACGTGACTCATCATTACAAAAGTTCTTTAAAGGTCTATTTACCTTTCCTCTAGTTACAGTAGAGATCTTGTCGATTTCACAAGTTGCACAATAATGTTACCAACAAAATGTGTCAAGTGCAAATAATTGTCAAGCTATTTTTATAACCAACATAAGTACCGACATTACCGTCATATCAGTTCAGTGCTTACATACCTATTTAAACGATTACATTGTAAATAATTGTTTTAATTACTACACACGACATTTTTCACATACGCGTTTTACATTTTGAAACACATTTAGTACTAATTTTAAACAAACTCAAAGAGACAATAAAACAATTATATTATTAAAAAGTTAGACGTGCAGTCCAGTAAAGAGATTTTCTGAATGGTTTTCCAGAATCTCAATCTCGAAACACAAAGTTCAAATTATATTGGTTCCATATTGCACTGATATAAATATTAGGTAACAAGAAACTTCACGGCGGCAGCGGTGTCTGGCGGTCGGCCACGTGGGTGACCTTCACTTAACTGCAATGCACCACCACCTTGGCCAACATTTGTGAACGAGAACTTATCACTACGCTACTGGCCCAATAATATCACGAAATATTATTAATTATGTAACTATCATCTAGCTATCTGATTCAACTATAAAACTCTATTGAATGAATTGCCGCATCATCACAAACATGTTACGCACTAAGAAAATATTCCACTTATGCTCATGCTGACGACTTCTTAATTCTCATATAGATTATCATACACCAATTTCTGCACTGTATTTGATATATCAACAAATGGAAGAAGCACAAGAATCGAATACGGAGAGTTAAAGAATTGTTGTTCTAGTCTTGTTTACACTTGGTTTTTCCTAGTTTTCACAAATGGGAGCCTAGATTGCCTAAATTACATTTGGCTTTTTTGTTTGTCTACATTTAGTACATTTTTAGAGAGATGTAAAAACCGCTTATGCGGTAAGATAATAAAAACGCACCAAAACGCTGATTAATATGTTTTGTTTACAATAAAACAAGGACAGTAATAACTTTCGCTTAAGGGCCTACATCAATATTATCGTATATCATCGCCGACACGTACATATTAACACAGCCAGTAGGTACAGAAAATGAAGAATTAGGGATATTTTTCCTATTTACTCAAAATCTACTAAATATATTTTAATTCTGATTTACGTGTTTCTATATATAAAAGTTACTTATGTTTTTAAAGTTATTTCACTAGTTAATACGCGATAGTAGACCGACAAATGAAAAAAATAAAAAATTAGAGAGGTTGTTTCGCTGAGATTTTCTATCGAGAAAACTTTTTTCAATCGCGTTTCTGAGTTTATGCGATCCTAGATCATATATTGAAAAAACATATACTTAAAAATTAGAGCTCTAGCCATTCAATCTAAAGAAACAATGACAACTTCGTACGTAGAAAAATGCACGAAGCTATTTTGGTATCCTCTTAAACTAGAACAAAACACTTTTAGAGCGGACATTACAGTGGTTTAAATAATAAATATATTGTAATTTATTTTGTGTGAAAATAAACGGGGATGTGTTAATTGAATGAATTCTTACGTTGAGATTTATAGAGCGTACCTATACAAGGTACCTACCTATAGTAAACTTAAACTTATATCATCACATGAGTTTGCATCTGTACTCTAGACTCTTGTATCGTTTTCTATCAAAGCGAAGTGGAAACAAGATGTGATGTTCCGCGCCCAATACCGCTACAAGGACAAGACCTTCCTCCACATCGGTGTCTAAATGTATCACGATGACCAAACGTTTCAGAGTTGGATTTGTTTGATATATTCTGTCTCTCACAGAATATGTTATCAGTTTATAGGTACCTACTATCTCTTTGTGTTGGGAAATGAAGCGATACTATTAATCTGCAACCAAACAGGTAAGAGTATAGTTTAAACGTATGTTATGTGCAGCCAGCCCTGGGTTAATTGTCTGTGAAAACTGAAAGTTGTAGAGGTAGTGCGCACGAGACTACACACGCTTTATCTATACACGGTGACAGATTCCACACAAATGTGCTAATTATTATATTGTTTATATCGCTTGTACACTTTATACATTTGTTTATAAATAGGTACCACTGTTATCAATTAGTTAATTAACATTATAGTGTCACCATTATCTATACTTAAAATAAATCTGTAGAGAGGTCAATTCTGTACATGAAATATATATTCAAAATAACTATCAGGGGGTGATTAGTGATCGATACTGATACCAAAAATGCAATCAGTAAAATTTTTGTCTGTCTGTCTGTCTGTCCGTCTGTATGTTCCTTATAGAAACAAAAACTACTCGAAGGATTTTAACGAAACTTGGTACAATTATTCTTCATACTCCTGGGCAGGTTATAGTATACTTTTCATCACGCTACAATCAATAGGAGCAGAGTAGTGAAGGGAAATGTTGGGGACACGGGAGAAGTTACTCCATTTTTTAAGCTTCCGTCGCGTGTGCAGCCTTAATGGTTAAAGTTACATAGAAATCATGTATGACGGAAATATTCTACATAAAATTGTCTAAAAAATATTCCGAAACAGCACATATCTATATTTTATGGTTGACTCACAATAACACGTGTAACTCCTGATAGCTTAGCAGTTCGGAGCATTCTGATTATATTTGTTTACTCTTACGTTTATAATACTCTCACTCAAGCAGTAGTTAAAAATGTTGTAAAAACGGGGAAAATTTCCTAAATTCTACGCGGACGGAGTCGAGGGCAACAGCTAGTATTCTACTAATATTGTAAATGTGAAATTTGATGACTGTATTGTAATTATAACTTCATTAGGAACGGCTGTACATATTTTACCACTTAGTGGTAAACTACTTAACTTTATCCTATTAAATGTAGAGTTTCTAGGGAATGAGTAGGCGGGAAACACCAAGGAATACCATAACTGGTTTTAAATAAAGATGTACATAGGAAATATTTAAACTAATCTGCTATAATCCCATAAAATTCTAAAACAGGAAGACTAAAATTTATAAAGTTATCATTTATATGTAACTAAATATAGATAAAAGTTTTCACAAATATCAACTTCCCTATTAAATGTGTAGTTGCATTAAATGCATAGTTGTGGGATGGCAGATTGACTCCGACAATGGTTAGGCGGTGAGCGCTGATCGTTGCCTCCGCATTCCACTCTCCCCTCGCCCGATAACTGCTCACTTCCAACACAAGGATGTCTCTCTATACATATACTAATACGAAATATAAGGAACTTATCACGGCTTCCTGGAACCTGTATCACTCAATTTCACGTTCATCTGTGTTACTTTTAGATCAATGTAAAGGCCGTAATTTCTCACGAAAAAAAAATAGAATTTAAAACAAAATACAGAAACCTACTCCGATACAACATTTAGTATAATATAATTATATTCTTTCAATACTAACTACTACAAAACTTAAGCAAATTTAAAAAAAAATCAAAAATACAGTCGGGTATAATACAGTATACTAGTACCAAGTACAAATAAAAGAAATTTAGATATTATGGGTGTACATATTATCTTGCAGGTTAAAATTATGTAGGCCAACGGGGTCAGGGAGAATGTTGATAACTTAAGAGTGTGAAGTAGCCCTCGCAACTATTTTCTAAGTAATCAACCAGAGTTACTAATAACAAAATGTATGTGAATACCTTTTATTAAACCTTCTGAATCAAAAACACGCTCATCCTTCTAAACTAAAATTAAAAAAATTGGTCAAGTGCGAGTCGGACTCGCGCACGAAGGGTTCCGTACCATTATCTATGCAACATAAGGCAACGTTATTAGTATCGAGCAAGAAACGGTAAAAAAATCATGTTTGTTGTATGGGAGCCCCCCTTAAATATTTATTTTATTTTATTTTTAGTATTTGTTGTTATAGCGGCAATAGAAATACATCATCTGTGAAAATTTCAACTCTCTAGCTATCACCGTTCTTGAGATACAGCCTGGTGACAGACAGACGGACGGACGGACGGACGGACGGACAGCGAAGTCTCAGTAATAGGGTCCCGTTTTTACCCTTTGGGTACGGAACCCTAAAAATTACGATATAAATTGTCAAAATAATGAACAGTTAAGTAAAAATAATTCAACTAAATTGTTATAAATTTTACTTGGAACCAAAACCCATCAATTTTCATTGCGGATCTAAATATCATGTTTTAATAATTTGCCGGGAGCGATCATCAACCCTAGGCAAGTTGACAATATGAATTTGACCTACATTTGTAGATAATTAATCCGCGATTGCAGCGGACGGGAGCCATTATAATTGGCCCTGATAGATTAGAAACTATTTTGTGGGAGCCGTCGTGGAGGGACAACTGATTGAATTAAATGATGGCCGAGATTAATTCTTACTGGACATACTATAGCTATTGTGTGCAGTCTGTTGGCTGCTCAAAATTTCTAGTCTGATTGTGACTGAAAATTTAAATAATGCGCCGCTGTCCTGGTATGGTCATGAATTGAGACAAGAGGAAAGTAATATTGTTAGGAGGGTTCTGCGAGTGAATGTGGAAGGTATAAAATCTAGAAGAAAACCAAAGTAAAGATGGATGGACTGAGTGAAAGAAGATAATAATAATATGAAAGAAAGAGGATAATATATCTTCTTATATATAAAATTCACGTGTCACAGTGTTAGTTACCGTACTCCTCCGAAACGGCTTGACCGATTTTTATGAAATTTTACATGCATATTCAGTAGATCTGAGAATCGGCCAACATCTATTATTCAAACCTTTTTTTTTTAGTATGGCAAAACAACGTTTGCCGGGACAGCTAGTATTATATAAGATTATGTTTCGCCGATTCCAAACAATGGTATAAGGACAGGAGAATTATTATGCTCAAAGACCAAGAGTTAGTCATACCTTTTAGAAAATAGATAAAAAATGAAAAAAACCAACAAGACAAAGAATGGTTGAAAGACAACACTGTATAACAATGAATATTTCAATAAAGATCAAAAAAATTTTTCCATGATCTAGACGCCATACATACATGAGCACCTGCACAATGGGCAGACTCGATATTTGCTGAGTCAAGGTGCCATAACGACTCATTAATAATAAATACAACAACGACTATAACAAAGCAAATTGAAACATCTTCCTTTTTACTGATTTTTAATATAAATATTTTAAAATTAAAGGTCAGTGATTCAATAGAAAGTTTACAATAAAAATGTATCATATCCGTATTGTATACTATTTACAACACTGTACATTACTTTCAGTCATACTGATAATTGGTGATGATGATGACTTTGTAGGAAGTCATCATAATGGTTATCATATCACAGTGATATTTACGGACGGAAGTTTAGTCACGTGGGTATTTCGCGCTAGCTATAATGTTAATGAAATACATTTTAACAATGAGAGTCGTCAAATATCATTATCAGTAAACAAAGTAAGTGATAAAACAGATAAGATAAACTAACAAAATATAGAGATAAAATATTAAAGTGTTTTATTGTTAATTATGAATGAAACCTGTTATTTTAGTTGTCTTGATGATAAAAGAATTAGAGTGACTGTGTTGTGTGAAATCCATAAAACCCCAATTTAAAATAAGTAACAAAAATTTTTAAAGGAACATTAGCTTTTGTAATTGATAAGGCGCCAACAATTAAACTATACCTATTCTAAACATTAATAACAAACTTACAGAAAACATAATTCGCTTTTAATTCCAACCGACAAAATTACAAGATATTAGATTAGACAAACATGAACACAAACACGTGGTTATGTCATGTGCTTCGGCCTAAAACTACAATGCTGATTTTAATAATGGATAGATAGATACACTGGATAGTGTAATGACAAAGGATTATCAAGATGTGAAAATTGATCGAGCTGATCCAGTTAAACATACAGACAAAACCTTTTTTTTTACTTTTTTATTAACATCCAGAAGTTAAATACATTTGAATCGTTGTTAAATAGACATTACAACCAGTCGAATCAATTTTATTTATTTGTATCTGTGATTAGTGTAAATGTATTTTACAGAATTGAGGTCATCCACCCGCGTTGCTATGCAAACAGTATCGCAAGCTTTATTACATACTTATGGCACATTACACGCGGTCACATTATCTAGTGCGACTCCGTCGGAAGCGTGCTTTAATCTCAACATACCACAAATGGAAGCAGGGAGCTATTTGCAAACTTCGAACCTATTATAATCGGATTTTATTTAGATAAAACCACTTTTGACGGATTCAGATGAGTATATTTTTTGGTAAAAATAGTTATAAAAGTGGCTATAAAAGTGGTTTTATTCAAATATATGATTGGCGCAAGTGTTGTGAATTCTCTTTTATATATTTTGGTAATTAATGAGGTGCCAATTATTAAGTCTTTAAAATAATGGGAAGTAACCCGTAGGTTTTGATCCCTCGCACATGTCGAAAACTCTAAGCGTTTGTTTTTGCTGATATTTTTTTCTAATGGCAAGCGTAGCAGAATTCAATAAGCCTAGCATGTTGACCACAAACAAGAGGTAATAGGATGTTGTCAGTGAAACATGTCCGGCATGCATATTGTCAGCTAGCACTATAATACCAGATGCCTTAAGTATGATCAGGTTTGTCCGGCTGACGTCTCGCAATTGGATAATTCAGATAGCGTCCGGCATACACTATACTACCGCTGTTCGACATGGACATTCTATACAAATATTAATTTTAATTGCTTATAAAATATCATATCAGTACATAAAATGTAAAAAAATCCGTTTAGAATTTTAACGAAAAATCAGCACCATGAAGTAATAACAATATACATACATAATGGGCATATACATAATATTATAACTAGTCTATGATTACTGCTTGCGTGTTCATAAACATAAGAAATAAGAGACGCAACTGTAGCGTTGCACAAAATATGTATACTGTAATCCAACACTTAAAATATGAGAGACCTCGATAATACAAGTACAATAAAACAAACTGAACAGTGAAATAGACGCTATAAATTCTGAGTATCATCAATTTCAATTTTGCAACATGACGCTTAATTGAAATGGCAGATACGAAACCAGACGAGAGGCCGCAGATTGTACCACGTGCTCACAGACTTACATTAAAAGACAATTTATTGTTAGAGATAAGTTACACGGCCTAGACCACAGCCTAGACTTGCTAAACACTCGCTAGGGAATAAGCTATTGGATAGTACTATCACGTATAAAGCATATTTACGCCCATTATTTGCTTGTAACTATACCTCCATGTATACATATGCATATATTATACATACTGCTTAAATTGAGCTCTCCTTCTTAACCTATAAACAGAGACAGTTCTTTCAAAGAAGCAGCTGGTGAATTCTGAGCTGATGTTTTAGATCGGAAATCCCAGTACCTATGCAGCGGATTTAACTTACTTAGAAAGTAAACATAATGCATTTATATAAAACCATCTCTACACTCAAACATTCTTACTTTATTCAAGAATAACTTCCAAACAATCCAAACTGAATCTGCAATGGGTAAACTTTCGGTTGTAACTTGTAACTTTAGAGCAAATCCTTTGAGAGAACTGTCCAAGTTTGTAGTCCCTTATAACTAAGTTGATATACTAACTAAATCTGATGAACTTTCTGTGGAAGATTCCGCTTTTAAATAAACTTGATTTAAAACCGGTTGTAGAAACAAAATTAAAAGAGATTGCAAGACGTACAATGCACTTCGTTACCTCAAGGTTTGTATGTAGTGCGCGTGGCACATTAGGCAATAACGTATAGTTAATATGTGAAAAAAAATTTGGCTAATGATATGTGGTGAACAATCGGTAATAAGAGGGACAGACAGGCAGATATATGTACGTGATAAATAATAATATAAAAGATTAGATGCCTTCTGCAGATAGTTTATTACGAACTGAATAAACTCTACATTTTTACTTTTCTAAGTAAAGCATACGTTAATTAAGTATTATTTAATAGAAGACATTTGGCGGACCATAAACAATTAGTGTGCGGACATAAACCCCGTGGGCCCCGTGCCTGTAATGGCGGAGTGAATTCAGTGCTCATTTTAATTTCACGCTCAATGGCGCCGCATTCGTAATTGTATCCGCAGATACAATCATCACTTTTTATACATTTAACGAAGCAAAAATATATTAAATTCAAGATAGACTAAACAAAGATAAGTCACAATGTGGTGGTAGTGATGGAATAAGAAAATATGCCATTGCCCAATTTTCTCCTACGTATGATGTTCTTAATTTGAAAAAGGCTGGATGAGAAGAAGTCAAACAAAGACGTACAAATAATGTCAGATAGATAAAGACGTGATAGAGTTGAAGATATTGGCGTGTCGGAATGTCTCCGGTTGTTGCCTCACATTGCTTCATAATAAGGAATAAATGCGCCATAAACACATTTTGCAACGTGCTATCAATTATGTCGTAAGAGTAGACCATTACCCAAGCATTAACTATCGACAAAGAAATACGGTTGATTGTAGACAGCTGTCTAAACCATTAGAGCTATTATAAACGATTTCAGCTAATATAATCATACCTTAATAGCATATTACACTTACTCTATATGTAAACCACATAATATGAAAGAAGACGACACGAACGGACGTTACCGACGATGAAGGAAGACAAAATACAACTAGGCCATTTATTGACTCTTCGTAACGGTTTTTAGGAGTCCAACTTCTTATAGTGATGCACTCTACAATTATAGAGATAAGCTGTGCCTAATTATAAAACATACAGAACCTATAAAAATGTCTAGAAGCATACATCCGGGACCAATCATTTGAAATGTAAATAATAACACTGAAAGCAACATATAGGTATCGAAGTATTTCGACAATTAGATAAGGGGAAACTAAGGAGTACTTTATCAAATAAATAGCTTTACTGATAATGGAATAGGACTATGACATACACATTTGTTAATTTTTATTATATTTCTATAGCCTTGACAATAGTAGTTAGTAGTTTTTTAATTTCATCATCATTAAAAATGGCTTGATGGTTATATTTTCAGTTAAGTCAAGACTAAAAAACAATTATAATTATAAGTACGAGTATGTTTTTAAAAGATAAGTAATTACCTGGTAGAATGTTCTTGAAAGTTGCCACCGTCTAGCAGACGGACCTTGGCGAACAGCACCGCGGACACGAAAGGCACCTCGGTGATCTCCTCCAGGCAGCACTGCACCCCAAACTTATATCGTTTTTTCTTCATCATGAAGGCCATGACGCCGCGGACATCGGGCCACTCACTACGTCACAACACTTACACTACACTTCACATCCAGGGGTAACCACACGATTAATAACTCTATATTAAATATTCAATCTATGTTGAGAGATAGATCTGTGGTGCGGGCACTACGGTATCTCAACGTTGCGTCGTTCTCGGGTCGGTAGCTGGCCGGCGAGCGCTCGCATATCTGCCGATGTCATTAGTCTGTAACAGAAAATTGATGGTTAAACGTATTAAGATAACGAGGGGAAAAAAGGTCATAGAATGCAACAAACAATAGGCTCTATCTTAGTTGAGACAGAGATTGGGCAAGTTTAAGTAATAAGTTATTTTGGTTGTTGTTGTTATAACCGTTAATGATCTTTAATAGTGTGAAGCAAAGTCACTCCGCTGCTTAAGTTGCGTAATATGTAAAAATCTTTTGAATTTTTGCCAAGTAGCCTGTTTTGGTTCCTTGCGAAAGTAAAAGCAAAAGTGACTCTATTTTAAGCATATATATAATTCTTGATTATGTTAGTTAGATGCTGATAAATAGATTAGGTTGCTTGCTAGAAATCCTTGATAACCCTGTTAGTCACCTACTCGTCTAAGTTTATTGTGTTTAGCTAAAATAAGATATATTTAGCGTGTCAATTGCCCAATTTTTTTTCTTTACAAATGAGTGAATATGGTCCCTTTCCATTCATCCATCGAATCATTCTTTTATTATCTACTGATATTTCACATCTCTTTTCATTTTGTTCAATTAATTTTCTTTATCTGGGAGGCAATAAATGAAAGAAAATATAAGTTGGGCAACGTGACAGAGATGACAGAGCACGTCTGATATGCCACGATATTGAAAGACCTTGTCGATGACAGGGTCAGCCAGCACAGTCAGCAGCATTGTTCCAAACAGGATTGATGTTTATAAGATGTTACTAAGATTTGTGCTGTTGTAAGAGACATGAGCCGACAGAAATTAATAACGATTGATTTTTAGTTTATTTCTTTTATATTGATACTCCAAAGCAATTTAAGAAAGAAAAGAGATTCTGAAATAGTTGAAATCTGCCATACATACCGAGAATCAATACGAAATGACATGTCAAAAGTCAAAGTTTACGAACTTTAATCATCGAAATTGTATAATTTTAATGAATAATAACTAAGGTGACAATATTTTAATATTATTGATACGTCATACATTAATATTTATTCAAACTTTCACCTTGGTCATTCTTTGATAATTATTTTTTAAAGTTGCTTACGAAACATTTAGCTTATAAGTTTTTTGTATAATTATTGAAGTTTTAAAAGCTGGCGTAGTTAAGAAGTTGTAACAGGGAATAAGGAGTGTTGAAATATATAAAGATGTGAGATCATATCCTGGAATTTTGAGGCTCAGATATCGTGAATGGGAGTCAGATCTGATTTTACCATGAGGCATATCATGGTTTAATTTTACAATACGGCTCCACAGTCCACATGCGTGGTGAACAGATGAGGCATATATACGGTGTATATGTACACATGGTATTACGAAATTCAAAAAAGCTAGTTTATGTATCACGATGCCCATAATTTGCGTGTTACAACGAAGGTAGTGGATGAAGGGTTCGGCCACTACCTACATACATATAGGTCCACGATTTATGAAGTTATATACCTAACCTTAGATAATATATTATAAAGAGTTGCAGTAACTATTGGGATGAAACCGCTGTACTTGATACAGTTGTACAACTGGGAGGTTTTATTGTTACAATTTCTTACAGACAACCTTTTAAATATTTACAAACAAAGTATGTGCGAACTCACAAACAATTATCATGAGAATCAGACGAGTTCATGTTTTCAAAACATACATATTTATACGACACCGCATTTATGTTTATGCAACATACACTCTTCTTCTAGAATTTAATGTCCTATTCCACTATTAGGCATAGGCCTTATACGTTGGTCGGAGGTTGATCGGACCAGGCGTGTTAGTATCTGACTGAGGATTTCATTTCATTCTCGTCACTGGCACGTCACATATCTAATTTCTATATAGCTTTGCAATTGACTTGCTCCCTTCGCTTTTACATAAAATGGTGTGAACTTCTAAAAGGGTGTTTTGTAAAGGGTCATCGTTGATCGTGAAAAACATGTACAGTAAAATAACGATTTGCGATGGCAGCATAAGCTTTTCTTGGTAGTTATGTGTATTTCTAATGAGCATGGACATTAATTTGAATACACATAACAGAACAGTTTCAGAAACTCCTAATGTTTAGTTACCACATATCCATGACATCACATCAACATCGCATAATGTCTGTTTTTAGATCAGCTTGGTATCCACCGACATGGATAAAATCATGGTCAACCAAATATTTGGGATATCTAATTGATCAATGATGAGAAACTTAATCACGCGTTCTAATAATTAGATTGTCTAGAGAATGATTGCAACAAAATGATATATATACTAGCTGACCCGGCAAACGTTGTTTTGCCATACTAAAAAAAAAGATTTGAAAAATAGATGTTGGCCGATTCTCAGACCTACTGAATACGCAATAAAATTTCATAAAAATCGGTCAAGCCGTTTCGGAGGAGTACGGTAACTAACACTGTGACACGTGAATTTTATATATTAGATATTTTTAAACTTTAAAATGTAGGTACTTATCATATTGGTATCACTAGAACTTGCAATAATTACAACGGAAAAACCCATAGGATTAAATAGCAGAAAACAATTTATAGAAACCTCTTAACCTACAAAGTCGTGATGCATCATGCAATCTTCAAATAGGGTTATCTAGTGGATAGGATAAGATAACAAAACCGTACAAGAGCATTTGCTAACAAAACAATAAGGATTTAGTTTTTATTGTTCATAAAAACATGTGCAATTGTCGTAACATGCACAATGATAAAAATGGCAATCATGTAGGTATCACATAATTATTTTGGCTAGTAACTATTGAAAATACCTATTTCACAACATTGTTATTAATTATTATCTAATTAATTACCTATCTTATACATAGCGTCTGTAGTCACAGAAAATGATAATATATCATAATAGTTTTATGGCCCTGGCAAATGCCACCATAACTAAAGAAGTAAAGAATAATCAATTCCTATCATTACGTATAACTCAATTTCCAAAAATTTTAAAATAATATTATTCTTATCAAAGACATGACAAGGGAGTCTAAAATATTGTTAAAACCAACCCCTTTAAAATAAGTGCCCTTTTAAATATAATATAGTTTACACCCCTTTTGTATAAAATTATAACGGCGAAACTTCATGATTTTTTACCCACGGGGGTGACGGGGCTTTCAAAATATAATATAAGATTTTTGTTATATCGTTTGGTTTTTTACCATAAAAATAATTATAAAATTAATTAAGCATTAAATAAAAGGCACAGGAATTATATTTGGATTTTCATAAAGTGACCGAATATAGTCCAACTGAGAACTAATGGTAAAAATAAAGGCTATGGTGCCGTTATCATATTTAAATAGTTAAAACACCCAATTAAACTAACATTGTTCAGTTTGAATACTGTTTAAACTATTATCTACTGTTATATTACCAGTTTGTGTAACATATTTGCAGCTGTCTATGCACATAAGGGTAAAACGATAAAGTTTAAAATTCAATACATACTGAAATCAATGTTCAATATAGATGTTCCTCCTATAAAACACAATTACAATCCATATAAACTTCGTCACAAAACAATTGTGTATACGAATGTTGAACGCCGCGAATACAATTCGGTCAACATACACGTCTACACAGACGCGTAGCTCTCGCGTGACTGACTTACAAAATGTGGCAACTGGCAAATAAACTGCCAAGTGCCAACTCACAAGGACGCCGCAAACTGACACAGGGTTGGCGAAAATATAAAACCTATTTAATGTTTTTGACGAGCCTCGTGGTTGAGTGGTTCATGTAACGGGGTTCGTTTCCCGCTCGGGACAATCATTTGTGTGATTTTTCTAATTGTCATACAAATGTTTGTATTGCGTCTGGGTGTTTCTATGTAAGTATTATAAGTATGTATTTACAAAAGAAAAGTAGTATATGTATTCTGTTGGAGCGCCATCTAGATACGCATAGGGGAACAAAGAATGACAACATTAACTTAATTATTCGTTCAAGCAGTTCATACGTTCTATTGGTAGTTTTGTTCGTTATTCATTCATTCGTCACTCGTAAAATTTGTCGACAGGAGAATACAAACTGTACATACAATAGTTATCAAAATATACGTTATTTTTCTACATTAAAAATATAAGCATTCATTGAAGAGATCCCGATACGTTCCCAAACATTTTGGTCCTTCGAGCCGGATAGCAAAAAACCATCCTGATCAGACGAAACATATTCGACCTACCAAGGAAGGTTGGACGGAGCAGATCGGAAGCCAAACGTCAGCATCTGAGCATCTGCCAGCAACGGTCAGGTTATCCATCTGCACTCCCTATTGCCTTATTCGCATTGTGGTAATATCGTATTGTACGTTTGCAGATCGCGTTGATTGTCGAAGCCAAGGCGCACGGCTGTAACTTGTAAGTACCCGCCTTCTTTTACCACCAAAATGAGTGATGATGAGTGTAATAAATTAATTACGGTTAAATCGCCGCGATCAATCGATATAAATGATTTAAAGAAGCAACGAGGCGTTCTTAAGGGTAGGTTAACGTTTTTTGTTAATTTTATACATAGATATGCCAATGTATCGTCTTTAGATTCCGTTACAAAAACTAGTATTCAAATGCGAGTACAAGCAGCATCCGTTATGTTCCGTGAATTTAATGATATTCAGTTTAAAATTGAACGTAGTGTAGACGAAAAAGATTTAGCAACCCAGTTGGAATATAGGGAGTCGTTTGAATGCCAATATTATTCAATTGTAGCAGAAGCAAAATGTATGATAGGCGAACAAAACGAATCTCATAACTCGCAATTGCACAACTCTTGTTCCATTAATACATTAAACATAAAATTACCACAGATAAAGCTACCTGCCTTTGATGGTTCTTACGATCAGTGGATTGAATATAGAAATACGTACGTTACTATGATACATGATCGGAAGGACCTGGATTCAATACAAAAATTTCATTATTTAAAATCGTCTCTTAATGGGTCTGCATTACAAGTGATTAGTGCCTTGGAGTTTACAGGTCCCAACTATGCTCACGCGTGGGAGCTGCTTGAAAATAGGTATCATAATAACCGGTTATTAGTCCACAACCATGTCAAGTCGCTATTTACAACGCCTGCACTTAATAAGGAATCTCCGACATTAATTAGGAAACTGATAGATACCGTATTACGTAATCTAAGAGCCTTAAATTCTCTACAGGAGCCTACCGACTCATGGGATACGTTAATTATTTATTTAATTGTGACTAAACTTGATGTGTCTACGGAACGAGAATGGGAAACCTATAAAGGTACTCTTGTTTTAGGTCAAGACACTAATAAATTAAAACTGGATGATTTGATGTCATTTTTGAGAAATAGGGCAGATATGTTGGACATGATAAATTCCAATAATTATAAAAGTAATTCATCGCATATTCGGTCTATTAGTCATAAAAGTGAATCTAAACAGTCATACGATCTTAATAAAAATTCTAAAGCGCAAAATACTTATAGCTATGTAAGTAATAACAATAAAGTATCGGCAGGTAGTCAAGTAAAACTGAATGGCCGCGTATGTCCGCTATGCAAAGATAATCATTCGCTTTATTCGTGTGCGCATTTTCTTAATATGTCGTTACAGAACCGATTAAAATTAGTTAAAGAAAAGGGTTTGTGTTACAATTGCATACGTACAAATAATCATACGGTAAAGGATTGTGTTTTTGGTCCCTGTAAATTGTGTCAACAAAAACATAATACGTTATTACACTTTGATAATGATAACAGTGTGAATTCGAATACGTTGCCACAGTCATCTGGTTTGCATAGCGTTAGCAAAACAGCTGATCAGAACGTGAACTCGGTTTGTAGTAATACGTTAGTCAATGCAACGAGTTTGCAACCTGTTTTGTTGTCGACAGCGTTGATCGAAGTAGCCGATGTCGATAACAATTACCATACAGCTCGTGCTCTTCTCGATAGTGGCAGTCAAAACTGCTTTATAACGGAAAGGTTATGTAAGCGTTTATGCGTTCCTATAGTACAGTCCACTATACGTGTTTGCGGCGTAGGGCAGGTGGTGTCACAGTCCAGCCACAAGTGTAAAATTAATATACGTTCAAAAATATACGAATTTAACACAGAGTTACATTGCTTAGTTTTGCCTACTATCACTTCGAAGCTACCTTCGATAAACGTTAATAGTGATTCTATACATATACCCAGCTATGTTCAACTCGCGGATCCCACGTTTCACGTCCCGTCTGAGATAGACATATTGTTAGGCGCGGATGTTTTCTGGGACTTATTATGCGATAATAAAATTAAACTTGCAATCGGCCCACACCTACAAGATTCGAAGTTAGGTTGGTTAATATCCGGTCCTGTTTATAAACGTAATCAAGCGTTAGGCACCGATTCAGTTCAGTGCAATATTAGTCAGATCGATTCCCAGTTACGTAAATTTTGGGAAGTCGAAGAAATAAATATTCCTTGTGTTTATTCTAACGATGAGCGAATATGTGAAACGTTATTTGTCGAAACTACCAAACGTGAGAAAAATGGTAGGTTTTCGGTCAGAATGCCCCTAAAACAACCCCCTAATATTCTGGGAGATTCATATAATATGGCGAAAAGTCGTTTTTTGAGTTTAGAACGTAAGTTAGAGCGTTTGCCACAATACAAAAAATTGTATTGTGAATTTATGCAGGAATACGAGAAGTTAGGTCACATGACTTTACTTTCAGTTGATATACACGACTTAATAGAACCGTACTACGTGTTACCTCATCATGGAGTGTATAGGGAGGATAGTATTACGACAAAATTACGTGTAGTTTTTGATGCAAGTGCCAAGACTACTAATAATATTTCGTTAAATGACATTCAACACGCAGGTCCCCCTTTGCAAAATGACATATTTTCAATATTACTCCGTTTTAGACAGTATCAATATGTAGCATGTGCAGATATTGAAAAGTTTTTTAGAAGTATTTCTATTCAGAGTGACCAACAAAACTTACAGCTTATTTTGTGGAGATCAAATTGTAACGAACCACTTAAAATGTATCGTTTGAATACAGTAACTTACGGTACCACGTCAGCGCCGTACCTTAGCATGCGTTGTTTAAAACAGCTGGTACAGGAATGTGATGATGACGTCATCGCGCGCGTCATCAATGATGATTTATATGTTGATGATCTGTTAACCGGTCATGATAATCATAAAACTTTATTGGAGATATGTAATGGAGCTTCTAAAGTCTTACAAAGTGGTTGTTTTTTCTTAAGAAAATGGACTTTTAATTTTGATATAATACCAGAGACTACAAAGGACTTAATAATCTGTGAATATTCACAGTCTAAAACATTAGGCATAGGATGGGCTAACAAAAGTGATAAATTATATTTTTCCACACGATTAGAAATGAGTAACGCGGTAGTTACAAAGCGTTTGATGATGTCGATTATTTCACAGATTTATGATCCGTTGGGGTTGTTGGCGCCAGCTATAACTACGGCAAAGGTGTTGTTACAAAGGTTGTGGCTTTGTAAAATAGATTGGGATGATGAGGTTCCAAGTGATATTGTTTTAATTTGGCATAAATTTATTCACGCCATACAATATCTACCCGAAATAAATGTCCCGCGCTGGGTCATAGGTAACAATACTCGAATTAAGGAATTACATATATTTACCGACGCATCTGAGATAGCATATGGCGCATGCGCATATATACGTTCCTATAATGATGTTGATAACTCACCGGTGTATGTTCGGTTGCTATGTGCGAAGAGTAAAGTGGCACCTTTAAAAACTATTAGCATTCCACGGCTTGAACTGTGCGGGGCATTGGTGGGTGCAAAATTGTATAATAAAATATTAAATTCTTTAGGTATGATATTTCATAACGTTTATTTTTGGACGGACTCCACTATAGTTCAGGGTTGGCTTCGGATGTCGCCACATTTATTAAAAACGTTTGTTCAAAATAGGGTCGCACAAATAAATGAACTAACAAGCGATACGATTTGGCGTCATGTGAGCGGAAAGGAAAACCCGGCGGATTTATTATCGCGAGGAGTTTACTTTGACTCCTTGAAGGGAGACAACAACGTTCTGTGGTGGTGTGGTCCTACCTTTCTTCAGGAACCCACTTCGAATTGGTTAAATGTTAAACCTATTTCCACTGCTAATGAGTTACCGGAATTAAAATCTAAAGTCATTAATCTAGCATGTACCAACTCTTTTGCTACTAATGTATTCGAGTTTGATAGGTTTTCTAACTTCAATCGTTTACAAAGAACGGGTGCGTATGTGTTGCGATTTATACACAACACACGCGCAGTACGCGTCGGGCAGTCTCGCCAAACCGGTTTGTTAACAGTGAACGAGATTGATCGTTCAGTGCTCATGTTAGTGCGTTTAGTTCAACAACAATCTTTTAGTGGGGAGTATCATAACTTATTGCATAATTTGCCAATAAAATGTAAAGGAGATAAACGTATAAATAAGCTATCGGGTTTAAATATATTTTTAGATAATAATAATATTATTCGTATAGGTGGTAGATTAGTTAATTCTCAGTTTAATTATGATAAAAAACACCCAGTGTTGTTATGTCACAGGCATCGCTTCACTTGGCTTTTGTTTACATACGAACACAAACGTTTACTTCATGCTGGACCTCAGCTTCTCGTATCTACCATGCGTGATATGTGGTGGGTTCTCGGAGCCCGCAATTTAGCCAGGCAAGTGGTACATAAATGTGTTATATGTACACGTATAAAAGGAAAAACTTTAACACCAATTATGGGTAATGTACCTTTAGAACGTTTAGAACCTAGTTTTCCTTTTATACGGTGCGGTGTTGATTACGCGGGACCAATGTACGTTTTGAATCGTAAGGGCAGAGGTAGTAAGTTGATTAAATGTTACATTTGTTTGTTTATTTGTTTTACCACTAGAGCTGTGCATTTGGAACTAGTAGGTTCCTTATCTACACAAGATTATTTATTGGCATTTAAACGTTTTATATCTCGGCGCGGCAAGCCGTATCAAGTATTTTCTGATAACGGGAAAAACTTCGTGGGAGCTGAAAGGGAACTTTCGGTTATTTTTAAAAATAATAAAGACATAATTGATTTCTCTAGTAATAATAATATTCGTTTTAGTTTTATACCGCCTTACGCTCCTCATTTTGGTGGTTTATGGGAGGCGGGTATTAAGTCATGTAAACATCACATAAGACGTGTTTTAGGCAATGCAAATTTAACGTTCGAGGAGTTCAATACGATATTAGCACAAATCGAAGCCATTATGAACTCCCGTCCTATGTCCCCTCTGTCCACAGATCCGAACGATTACCTTCCACTGACACCAGCTCATTTCCTTATTGGCCGACCGTTGACTGCGCCTGCTTGTGAAGATATGGCGACGATATCAGCCTCGCACCTAGGACGCTATGAACGGTTGGAACAGCTGCGACAACATTTCTGGGAAAGGTGGTCCAAGGAATACATATCTGAACTGCAACGTAGAACGAAGTGGACGGCCGACAAGGACGACATTGCCCTTAACAGTCTTGTATTGATAAAGGAAGACAACCTGCCACCACTCAGATGGAAAATGGGGAGAGTGGTATGCTTATATCCAGGAAAAGATGGAGTTTCCCGAGTAGCTGACATTCGTACTACTTCGGGTAACATAAAACGGGCCTGTTCAAAAATCTGTCCACTGCCTGTTAATGAAACTTAGATGTACATTGGAAGAAGAGGGTTCTTCCAAGGCGGCCGGCATGTTGGAGCGCCATCTAGATACGCATAGGGGAAGAAAGAATGACAACATTAACTTAATTATTCGTTCAAGCAGTTCATACGTTCTATTGGTAGTTTTGTTCGTTATTCATTCATTCGTCACTCGTAAAATTTGTCGACAGGAGAATACAAACTGTACATACAATAGTTATCAAAATATACGTTATTTTTCTACATTAAAAATATAAGCATTCATTGAAGAGATCCCGATACGTTCCCAAACAATTCTATCCGTATTCTGGTACCCATAACACAAGCATATAAAGCTTAGCTTGGGACCAGAGGACGTTGTGTGAAATGTCCGTGACTATTTATTTATTTATAATGTGTTTAATGCGACACTGCTCGTCTTAGATGGTTCATTTATCCTATTACTCGGCACTGTGCCGATGCCGAGGTAGCACATAACATCACATGCTATTTTATGTAGGAAGCAAAGCAGCGCAGATGTATGCCGTTACAAATTCGTAAGGTCTAATTATCTATTATGCAATTTCATTCCTAATAACATACAAAAATCACATAAACATTCAAACCATATTGAGATACTGAAACCATTGAAATTGTGACCATCACCGACTAACAGCAAATTTCAAAAATTTATCTATCCTCGATTCTTGGTGTCAAAACCAGACTAATCTAAGCTGTTGTCCTTACTTGTATATTAATAAGCTATTGAAGACAGCATTCTCTATTGAAAATTTGACAGGAGATAGGAGTTTCTTACTGATAAACAAGGATAACAATCTATGCGTAATGATAGATTGGTTATTGAAAATGTCCGTAAACATAGAACTGGGAAATTTTATGGAACACCCGAAAAATTCATTGTTTTATTTTTTAACTTAACATTGACTTTAAACCAGCAACCCTATTGCTCGTATCTAAAGCGCTTATTAAAACCTAATCTACATGTCCTTGCAGATAAGTCCAGGGATATTGGCGAGATTAGTCTAGAGTCATTTCAACGCTTTATCAGATAACTGGCGTGACGTAAAACAAAAACAAAATTTACAAACCGATAACAATATTATCAAGACAAATAAAATATATTGAAGTATCCGTCAGTCGGCTCGTATCAATGTCTCGTTATAATGTTGATATGAAAGCTTGTAAATAATGAATTCATCAGTAACGTTGTTTTCGATAGAGTTAGAAGTGAATGTATATTGAAGTATTATTATCATAATATTTTCTAACCCGTAAGTCTCACCCGTGACCATGGTGACTGCAAAGTCTCCGAAACGTCAGGCCAAAATTTAAAACAAATATACGCGTCTAAATCCGTGAAAAGTAGTTTTATTTAAGTATTATTATCATATAATCATCATATCATTTTATCATCATTTCATTGTACTTCATTGAAACCATATGTCACCTGAGCATCATTTATGATAAGCACATAATATCGAGACTTACCAAAATGTGAAAATGTGGAATCCTAAATTTTACTATAGGACTATCCATACTTATGGATAATCCTATAGTAAAATTTAGGATCAACTTTGCTTTTCAAGAGCACTTTTCTTTTTTTTTTGTTGACGCAGTGGACAAAATGCGTTTACGCATCCCCTCTGCTATCGTCAGCTGAGGGGTATGTAGGACTCGCCGATGCTTGCGTTGGCAGCGTCGGAATACCTACTAAAACCAACTGCGACATCTTACTTCCCCGACTTTTACGAGGCACCAGAGGATCTCCGTTCCGAACTCTCTCTAGTGTTTCCAAGAGCACTACCAGCTACTAATTCCTAATATAAATAATCCCCATCTAAACATAACCCTATTAATTGAACATAAATGGACAAAAATATTGTTGATAATAATTAAATAGATATATATGTAAATAATATCCTTAACACTTGCGCAACTCATGTATTTAAACAAAGCCGCTATTTAAAGTATTTACAAAAAATACAAGTCATTTTCATTAGTGCTCTAGTATTTTGGTCAATTAAAAACGAAGCTAAATATTTTGCATCAATTCCAAAAACAACCAAAATATAATTTAATAATTGTAAGTTTAAAAAAAATCATAATTAGGGTTGCCAACTTTGTGTACAGAAACTGAAAACAAAATATGGCGAATGTTACGCAAATAAAAATTATTACTCACTTTTTTGGCAAAAGTGTGGACGGCAGCAGAATGGAACATTGCCAGTGCCGAGCCAACTCACATGTACGTCACTTCATTACGTTGCCTGCTACAAAAATAAACAACATGCATTAAAATAATATTAAATTTAATGTAATTCACATAATTATTAAGTATACCTTTATCTACTCTGTCTCTACCTATAATAATTTTATTCAACTATTACTCAATACAATTATCTACATATTTATATGAAAACAGGCATATATGTGTACGTTTTTCCGTTCACCTTTGGCAAACAATCTAGAGGCCTTCAGGCAAACAATGACTGAAAAAAGACCCTAAGGTGGAATATGTCCAAACACAAAGTCTTAGAGATTTGATAACATAAAAATTTAAAATTTGTTTTATTGGACATTTAAGTGTTTTGGACGGTTCACTATCTGATGCTGCCATTTTTTTAGTACCTATTTACGTTAGTTCTTAATAGTTTAGTAGATAAATTAGTAGTAATGTAATGGTTAGAGTACTGTGAAACTGGCATGGTCCGGGTAGGACTAAAAGCTCCTAAACAAATAAAGAATAAAATAGAATATCAAAGAAAACACACATTTGTCACAATACATTCTTACTTTAAAAGGTCAACATCGTACGAGTTGCAAAGATAGACTTAGGATATAGATCTAGACGTAACACTCGGTACTCTTTCTTTTTGAACTGGAGTAAAAGAGAAAGCAAGGCTAGTATTTACTATTATACTTTTAAACCATAAACTGGGCGGCTCTGCCTTGGAACAAATCTATGTTCCCGAGTTGTTACTCCCTATTTATAACCTTCTTGGTTGCAAAGAAAAGGATGTTTTTTTTCAAACGATACGTAAATATATTGGGCTCTAATAATTCCACAAGAAGGTCATCATCAGCATACATTTATGTTAACCAGTTATTTAATATAATTAGAATTTAGGAGTTGTACCGATATATCAATGCTACATAGATTAAGGGCTGCCATCTGTTAAGAAAATAAAAATTTCCTTAGAGTCGTTATTACTTTTAAATTATTCTTTGAATAACAACCAGGCACCAAACCTTACTACAACATTACAAGACTATAAAAGTATGTGAGTAGAGTTGAAGTTACTTTTTAAATCATGCATTATATAATTATTAGGCATTATATAATTAAAATAATTGGTCAAGTGCGAGTCGGACTCGCACACGAAGGGTTCCGTACCATTATCTATGCAACATAAGGCAACGTTATTAGTATCGAGCAAGAAACGGTAAAAAATCATGTTTGTTGTATGGGAGCCCCCCTTAAATATTTATTTTATTTTATTTTTAGTATTTTTTGTTATAGCGGCAATAGAAATACATCATCTGTGAAAATTTCAACTGTCTAGCTATCACCGTTCTTGAGATACTGGGTACGGAACCCTAAAAATCATGTTTGTTGTATGGGAGCCCCCCTTAAATATTTATTTTATTTTATTTTTAGTATTTGTTGTTATAGCGGCAATAGAAATACATCATCTGTGAAAATTTCAACTCTCTAGCTATCACCGTTCTTGAGATACAGCCTGGTGACAGACAGACGGACGGACGGACGGACGGACGGACGGACAGCGAAGTCTCAGTAATAGGGTCCCGTTTTTACCCTTTGGGTACGGAACCCTAAAAAGAGATTAAAATATATAGGTTATAAAATACTAAGTCGGTTATTTATATTTAAAAGAAAATACGCTTGTATTATTCTTTTTGTGACAACCCTGTATGGATTGTTTCAATGGATATTTTCGGTTGTTGCTTTACGATTTCCTTTAAGTTGTGCTTAAGCAAGTATATGATATAACCTTAATAACATCCTGAAAGATCGTGCTGCGTAAAATCCGATATAATTACACCAATCACTTGGTACATTAAGGCAATTTGGCGTCCTTTGCGTGGGCTTGCGCATGCTGTTAATAATCGCACTCTATTAACCTACCGCGCACACGACTGCGGTTCACACTTGACCTCTAACACGTTCCAAATGAAAGTTATCAAAACCAACCAAATTATCCTAAACCATCAATGTGCTAGGCAAACTACAAAATATATATGTATAACTATATTTTAACAGAAGTTTTCTCCCAACTTCGAATAAACAATTTACCAAATTAAGCAGCAAGTCTCTACTATGGATATGTCTGGGTAGTATTAAAAGTCCCCGATATTCCCGATTGAATAAATCGTTTTAAAATCGCTCAAATATATATAGAACATTTATGATCTGGCGACACGAGAGTCAATTAAGCTGATGTGTCGTCTCTTACACGGCTCTAATTTTAGAACTCATTCAATTAGCACTCATCAATATCAATTTTCCTGTAGCTCAAATATTTCTGAAATTATTTTCCTGTTCCTTGACTTCATGATCCAGATTCCCGGAAGTTGATTATTCTAATAGTAGTTAATTTATTAATTACATTTAGTTTGCCATCTGATTTCCTCGTGTCTGGTAATCAATAACTATCCCAATAATATACTATAAGATCCCAATAACGATTTCGAAATCAATTCAAGTAGAGACCTTAGCGATTTAGGCACCTGCTCATAGGTAGATAAGGTGATGGCGTTTAATAAATATATACACAACACAGATATACTACACATATTACATAACATGAAATCCTTACAATGAACGGTATGACGTAAATAAAACAAAAAATAGCATCAATGGCGTGTCCAAAAAATGTTTACGCATACCGATCTAAGGTAAGGGAGTAATAAAACTAGATATAGCAACACTAACAGCTGGATATAAAGCAGTGTCGATATGTTATCGACGTGTTATTCAGCAGTGCTGGCCTGCAGCCAAATACGAGGCTCCTTCGACCCGGCCTTGCCTGCAGGGCCTCAACTACCATGAACGACTACATAAATTATTATCAACACCGTGTCTGTTACTATGGGAATGCTAAACTGTTGTTTACTTGAAAATTTACTGCATTACAGTAAGAGCTAATTACATTCTACTGAATACAGTACACTAAATGTAATCGCACTGAAAAAAGCCTAGCATGTACTATAAATAATAGAGTATCAATAACTTGCTAACAGGGTGTATGTAATTTAGACGCTTTTACCTTTTCTACGTTAGGGTCTTTCCGTTGCGCTTATTGTCATCATAATATTAATATCGTCTACGTATAGCTAAGTGTAAGATGCACAAAAATCCAGTATAAACATGACGACATAACATTTTGTTTTGAACACCCATTTACAGAGAGATAATTACAGCTATTTACAGATATCTCATTGTCGATTAGTATTAATGTTTGAAGGTATTTTTTTTGTGTTTATGTTAATTTGTATTGTACACGTAATGTGTATGTGTATGTTTCATATTTATCAATGTTGAAGAATGGCGCCATACAGATAAAAATGTTAATGTGCGTCGGCGCCGATGTATCTGTTGTGATGATTGATTCCATGTGTTGGCGCAAACCTTATCTATAGTTGACTAGGAGACATTTGCAATTTTAGTGGATCCTATACACCGTGGATGAGGTTTTTCAAGAGAAATTGTAAACGTGGGAACGATCTCTAGCTATTAATGATACTATTTTTGAAGAATTTTTTGGAAGTTTGTAATTTACGTCTACACTACATTCAAATTGATCCAATTTCTCAGATCTAAAGACTTGATGATGCATAATTATTACCCTAAGTACGTAAACAATAAAGTAGATATTTGTCATTTACAACAGCAGTTTGAAGTACCGCGTAACTCCATCATCATTTCCGACGATAGCACAACACCGCTAAAGCTATAAAACGAAATGATACCTCACTTCGAAGTAACTCCGTAACTTTATCACCCCTCGTTAATTTATCAGTGTTCTACTTAATCGAGTGCCTTGAGCTACTAAAGTCAATAATTAGGGGTAATTAGGGGAAGTATTTAAATGCAAATCCACCATCCTCCGGAATGTCTTCTTAATAAAGCAATGATTACAACTGCATTATAATGTTCAATGATCGTGATGATGACAGGAAACTGAATAAATTTTGACAGATTTCACATCTAGTAAATTTGCTTCAAGCTATAATAGAGGTTAACACAAATGATTGTGTGTTAACATTGATACATGCACTGTAGTCTGTAGCATAATTGTATTGAGTGATTTCCATCATCTTCTTTACAAAAAAATTTTTAAGCACTCGCTATTTGTTGCCCAAAAGGTTAAAGGGACTTCATATATGAGCCATTATTGATGGCAATGTTACGAATTTACGGTCTTATTCATAATGATTTATTGGAGGTTTAAACGAAGATTTTATCGGAGAGATACGTTTTAGCGTAAAAAGACTATAACAAGTTTTGACAATTTTCGCGAAGCTATATTAGCGAACTTTTAAACCTCCGATAAGTCATTAAGAATAAGACCGATAATGTTAATATAATACCACTATTATACTATAAGATATTAAAAAACGTAATAAGATTGTGAATATGCGTTCTACTAATTTCGTCAAGTTAGGAAGTGTTCTCCTTCACCATTTATTTATCACGTTACACCAAGGTCAAGTCTGCGGTGAGCGATCGCGCCAAGGTCACTGTGTCTGTATCATTGCACAATCGTCGCGTTTGATCCATCCATCTTGTTTGACACTCCGTCACGCACGATTTCCGTAATTTTTACAGTTCTGGGTGAACGATCAGTCCATCAGGCTGTACTAGCAACAATTATATACAGAGAGATATTAGCTTTTGTTACATGCTTCCAGATCTCGCTACATTAGGGTGCCGGGCAAAAAAGGAATCGTTAAACTCATTGCATTTTTTGCAGATTCATTCTATTTCATATTGGGGAAAATGAGATAATTTTAAGTGTAGGTACACTGTCATCTGGATATTAGTCAGTTGAATCTAAAATTGTCTAGTGGATCATGACATTTACATACCTCGCGGTTGATGGTGTTTTTTAGTGTCTATCCAATAACATGTGAGCCAAATCTTCCCAAGTGGATAGGACGGAAGTGACATGAATGAGAGTTTTACATTACAAT
The DNA here is from genome assembly GCA_916999025.1 of Orgyia antiqua. Lineage (NCBI taxonomy): Eukaryota > Metazoa > Arthropoda > Insecta > Lepidoptera > Erebidae > Orgyia > Orgyia antiqua. The sequence goes on from OU779861.1 coordinate 828,535, forward strand.
ACATAAAAAAAAAATTATCCTACTTAGTCAATGATCCATGGCTAATATAGGGATATGAAATCCGCAAAGAACAATATTTAATAGGTATTTAAATGTTTTCTTGGTATATTTTTTCAGTTATCATTGTTAGTTAATGCAGTAAAAAAACAAAACGTTGTGCGGACAACATGCTCATTATCATTGTACGATCAAGCCGAGAGCACAGTGACGTCGTGACGTAATCACCGGTCGCAGATGCCGAGCGACGCAGATCGATTCCGCCGTGCATTACTGGAACAGGCATAACGAATGATGATTTGAGCACCATAGATGTGGCTAAAATCAATTTACATGAACCGTAAATATGGGTCTTTCATTATAGACTTCATCGTTACAATGCTACAAGATTAAACCAGCAATCTAGTTTAAATTTACAATGACAATGTTAGCGGCGGTGTTTAACCAAGCGCTGAGTGTACCTAACTAAAATATTGACATTTATCCGAACATCGACATAGCAAATATTTTCAGTTTTTTGTACATACAATGAATCATAATTGTGCAGATTGATTCGCTAATACCAATACACATACAGTTATTTCGCATGCACATGTGAATTTGATACTAATATCAATATTTCAACGTTTAAATCAAAGAAACAGCCGCCAATAATTTATCTGAAATTAATGTCGAATTAGTTCAAACTTGCTGTTTTAATTATGAAGTGGCGCAGAGACACACTAACAATTCCAGTTCGCTGGAAATAGTAAAGGCACAAAAGGTATGACAAGACAGCTACAATTTTAAAACCCGGATATTACAGCGCAGATCCTTCAGCACAAAACTCTCCTTCAAATTGATGGAATAATAAAGCACTATCCAATGCCAATTAATAAATTCAATCTAACGAAATACCGAAGCAGTAAATTAAATTAACACGACGCCACATAACAACATTTTTTGCCAATCAACAGTTAGCAGAAACTCGTATCTAATTTGCATGCAAGTTGTACCTGTTATCGAGTTGTTTGTGTGTGTGCGTGTACCACCGATTACATTACTTCACGGTTGATGGGGTAGATAGTGAGCCATTAGAGGGGGTTGATACCCCTAGATATTACTGAACAGGGGCGCAAAATACTTTTATTAAACAAAATCACGCCAGCACGACATATCAGAATATAAATGAAAGGGACAGAAGTTTATTGAGTACAGAATTTCTACTACAGTCGTGGCATAGTACGGATGACTGGCCTAAGGTGTGTCGTTGGCACCGCTGGTTACGGTTTCAGTAACCCCTCATTACCAAGCAGTTTTTGTGTACCATACGAAGGGATTCGAAGTAACCCAAGCGTAAATAATGATAACATCCACCTGGCCATATGCCTGTCTGAAAACAAGTATTTTATCGTGCTTGCCACACACGACATTGCGTTGCCTTACACGTTACAACACTTGAACCGGTTTCTCACTTACTAGAACATTAGCAGACTATATCTATCGTTGTTTAAATACGGCTGCCTCTGTAACGCATAACTATTAAGCTGTTAAGCTGGTACAAATCATATCAAAGAAAACCCAGGTTTTATCCAAAGGCCTAGAATATAAAGTAGTTCTTACAAAGACAGTGCTACAGCTGAAGTCATATAGAGCTAGTCTACAGTGACATAGAAGCCAATGTGTCGTAAACTCCTCACCTTATTACGTACAACTTTGTTAGTGGTTAACTCGTGCGTGTGTTATCATCACGCAAATGGAATTAATAGGTACACACACACACACCTTGTCTATTCCTTCAAGGATATAAATGAAACTCAATTAAAACAACAAGCATAAAAAATACATTTACTATGGGAAAACGATTACATAAAAACTGTAGCAATCACATTACAAGTCGCTGTAAAATTATTGCTTCAATAAAAAGTGTAGTAAAAACAATAGTCAGATAATACTAACCATGGCGGTACAATCACGCTAACTCTTGGTTTCAAATTAGTTTCATTGGATGATAAAAAATGACATCAATAATAGTCAGTCGAGCGACACGCTGTTTTTGCGAGACGACTCGAATAACTGCCAAATAATGGATGATCATCATTAACCATTGTAACAAACTGTAATTCTCACAAACTAAAACGTGTCTACGAAAAATAATCATTTCTTTGGACCGATTGGTTTAAATAAATAATAATTAAAAATAAATATTCATGGACATTACACACAACCTCCTCTGGTCCCAAGCTAAGCTTATATGCTTGTGATATGGATATCCAGAATACGGATAGACTAGATATACTACTTTTCTTTTGTAAATACATACTGTTAATACATAGAAACACCCAGACGCAGTACAAACATTTGTATGACAATTAATTCACACAAATGATTGTCCAGAGCGGGAATCGAACCCGCGACTACTTGATCGGCAGTCTGCTACATGAACCACTCGACCACGAAGCTTGTCAAATTCTCTCTCAGGTTTAATATATAATTCAGCTTTTATTAGATTTGCAACCAAGTAAAAAAAATGTATTAGTTAAACGTAGTTTCTGAAAGTCTTACGATGCGAAAACTTTATAATAAAAAGTAATCCCATTTATTATCTATCGCATTTTCATGAAATATAGGATATTGGGGCTGTCGACACTCAAAAACTCTAAATCAATGCAATCTCAAATGAAACAAGACTAACGACCCATTCTTTTTACTATACTGTGCAATAAATAAGCTTCAAATTCTCTGAACCGCTCATAAAGAGCTCAGTACGTGAAGTTTACGATATCGATGTATACCCATCTGTGTGGAAAACGCGGTCATAGTGCGAATTAAACCTTTCAGATTTGGGTTATAGAATTAATGTTCTCAAACAAAATTAGCCAGATGTATTGTAGCGTTTTTGCGTAACTATTCTAATAAAATAGTTACATATATTAAAACATTTGTGGAAAAATGATCGTAACGGTAGGAAATTTAAATATTTTGTTATAAGGCCATCCCAGTTAAAATTTTTCCAAGCACAAACCAGTTAAGAAACCCTGACCAAAGATGTTAAACATGTTGCATGTACCAAATGAAAAAGTTTAACCACTAAAGTTGACTAAAGCAACCATGTAGTATAGTAACAGTCTTTTATCACATTTTAAATAATGTAAATTTTTGACATGTATTTTTTTATTTCCAAAAAAATTCTAAAAATTAAAGTGTAAAAGCTATAAAAATAACTTAATATCAAATTAAAAACAAAATGTAAGTAGCCACTGTATAATTCATATATTTTTAACGATATATTTTACTGGAGTTCTTATTTATAAAATTAACTTCATTATTTACAGGTACCTATTTAAAGATAAAATTGGTCAAGTGCGAGTCGGACTCGCGCACGAAGGGTTCCGTACCATTATCTGTGCAACATAAGGCAACGTTATTAGTATCGAGCAAGAAACGATAAAAAAATCATGTTTGTTGTATGGGAGCCCCCCTTAAATATTAATTTTATTTTATTTTTAATATTTGTTGTTATAGCGGCAATAGAAATACATCATCTGTGAAAATTACAACTGTCTAGCTATCACCGTTCTTGAGATACAGCCTGGTGACAGACGGACGGACGGACGGACGGACAGCGAAGTCTCAGTAATAAGGTCCCGTTTTTACCCTTTGGGTACGGAACCCAAAAAAACAATGGTATTTGCAAAAATAATATCTTTCCATAGTAGCGTTTTATGTTATTTTTTATTAAACACGTTAAAAATACATAAGTATTACATTATAAAAATTATTTAAACAAAAAAAAATAAAGCGTAATAAAATATTATACCTAATTAACATAATGGTGTCGATTCTACATCCACGACTAAACTTAACTTAACTAAAAAATGAAAACAACTATTGCTGTTTATTGATTATTTGGCTGTTTTGTTGTTTAATTTTATATTAATTACAATCGTTAATCTATAATAAACAGATTTGCTAACAAGAAAGAATCGTTAACATTACGGAATTGTGTTATTGATACAATCAAATTTCATTTTTTAGTTAAGTTAAGTTTAGTTGTGCGCGTAGAATTGGTACCTATATCTAAGCAATAATAATATTATACAAAAAATAATAAAAGCAAAAACCAAGAGTAGATGACGGCGCGTTCAAAAACTAAATAGAACTATCGGTTTGATTTATGAATCAAAGCGATAGTTCGCTTGAACGAGGCATAATGATTTTACGCAACTTGGAACAAAAAAAAATATTCAAAATTGGAATGTTTTGCCATTGTATTTTATTCACTTTGTCCCGCATGGCGCATAGGTGTTCTGAAACCTCGTTCTTGCCCAGGTCAAATTAATTCCTTTTATAAAAATGATATTTTCAACATCCATAATTATAGATGTTTGCATTTATTATGTGAATAATACAATAAAGGTACGTGGGATAACAAGTAATAGATTTGAAGTTACTATCTTAAGAATATACGCACTGCCTACACGTCGAATTATTATTGTTATTCTATGACTAATTGAATATTGCATGTTCATGTCAAGTGCAGTTACTCTGTCAAAATCTAACACATTTTGTAATCATATGTGGGAGATCTGCGAATGTGCATTAAAAGTATAGAAAACTATTGCATGTTTAAGTTACATTTTAATGACATATCGGTGTTAGTTGACAGGATGGTAAGTGATAGCATGGTCAGTGTGGTCGCAGAGAAAGCGCAGAGGAAATGATCTGTGACAGTGTGGTCGGGAACACTTTCATAAAGTCTAAACGTAACTGTGGTATCACATTATTTTAATGCTAGTGCTAAAACCTTATGCACAGGATTTAACATCGATAGATACCGATATAACATCAATAGATATATATCTGAGAGTTTTCAAGTATAGTTAAACCTGAATATAATACGAAACTATCTAAAGTTTAAAACTAAGCACGAGCTGCATCACAAACCAACAACACAAAACAATAAAAATGATATTCATTTATCGTTCTGCGGTGAACTATTATTAAAAATGCTTATCAAGAATAATAAAACGTGTCACGCGACCGCAGTGTAAGTGGCATTCACCCACTCACAAACATAACGTTCCGAATGTAACTGAACAAAACATATGAATTACAATGTATTACACTAAAAACACTTAGCCTAACTACTTAAGCCCTGTTATCATTGCAATATTCCGCTAATAAACTAGCTTCAATATCCAGTATTTGCGAAGAATTGCAAAGGTGAGTGCTAGTCGCATCGGATAGTAGATTTACTCAAAATAATTCAAAATCCAAATCTAGTTAATACTCACAATTATACGTATTAAAACTTTGAGATATTTGGTGCTAAACCAACAGCTATCACTGAACACAAATACAAACATAATCCTAAAAGTAACTAGTAGATTAAATATTTGGAGAGTCGACAGTCACACAGTGATAGTCGAAAGTAATGTTCCTTTCGACTGTCACCTAAATTAGGTATTGATTCATGATCATATAAACGCCTATAAGTATATTGATAAAGAGAGCAAGGACGGCTGTGCCTCCCTTGTAAGCCAACATTGGAAATTCTATTAGTCGCCTATCAACAAATTACTGGAAAATTTCCTAAAATGGTTTTACGCCCTAGGAAAATATTCTGCCCACGCCAACGTCACGTCCCCATTTGAAAATATCCACAAATAATTTGCGCAGTCACATTTGAGGCAAGTCATTGTATGTGTATGTAACTAGTGATGACGTCACACACAATACAGTGCACTTATCAACAAACTCGACACTAACACATTTTTTTAATTTCTTTTATAATACCACTTGCATTGAGCCACGACGATAATCAAACTGGGTGTAATAAACTTTTTTATGTTTTATTTAATTGAACACCTTAAATATTTTAAACACCGTTCGGCTAATATTTTCATAAATTTACTTTAGCAAGTTATTGTCCGTGTGGTGACGGATTAAGAATACAAGTGTCACCACCCCATCTCCTCCCAAGGGTGCAGTAAAAGTCAGCTAAGGGATATTCTACATAGATAACATCTTTTAGGGAGACTGAAATCTCGAAAGTAAACGCTGTGCCAACACGCCTAGTCAGCGCGGCACTGTTAACCATAAGCCCTCCCAAAGTGGAGGAGGCCCGTGCCCAACAGTGGGACATAAATGGGTTGGAGAAGAAAAAGAGAGAAGACTTTAGCAAGTTATAAGAAAGTATATCGATGAAATACGCCAACAGGTAGGAAGAGAGAGGAAGTTTTACATTACTTTAAAAATATTAAGTGCCTCTTAGTTGCTAGGTACCACATGTCACCTAAATCAGTAATGAAATCATTATTCAGATTGACAGCAAAGTCTTAAGTTGATAACCCTACGGCAAAAAAAAAAACTATAAAGATAACTAAAAAAAAAACAAAAAAGCAACAGGCATCACCATAAACTCATGTTATTTCTAGACTAAAACGTGTGGCTGTCAGTTGATTGGCAACACTGAGGGGTCATTGACACTGAACACGCCATCCGACGACGGTAAACACTTACTAGGTGATTACCCGACAAATACTTAGCCAGGGTTGACTAATGACAATTAACCTAATTTAAATAATTTTATTACCTTATAATATAATCAACCACCAACTTTATGATAGGCAACACATCAATGAACAATGTATAAACAACATAACAATGATTTCTTTAAATCAAGCTTGAATCTACCCGAAGGAAGGTCTAGGCACAGATAATGTTAGTATGTACATAAGAAAACATTCTTGGATATGTCATAAACACGAAGTTGATAGGCACCAGATTTAGGATATATCAGGCACCTATTTCGATTAATAAGAAGCTATCAATAATTCCTTGAAAATCATCAGGTCCCGCAAATGAAGATATATTGCAACGACAACTATTGTATTCATATATTAATTGTTTCATGTTTATGTCACCATTAAATAAAGTTATGTCACCAAACCATCCACTTGAATACTATAAACATAAACTGTCAACCCTAATATTACGAACCCAGACTCGTGATCAGTCAAATCATATTGGTTCCACAGTGACATCATGTAACAGGTATTCTGCCGCAAAGATAATCCACAATAATATATTCACATCTAAGCTAAATTATGCATAACTACCGAAATACATTATCTTAATGTAAAGTAGTTTTATTTTAAGAACTAGAAATATTAATGTTTGACGAAAACTTGGTCTTTGGTCGTAGTGCAAAGTATAAAAATGAAAGTTTGAGATCGTTAATTCGGACACTAGCAACTGTTTGTATTAAATTGATAGGTTCTTGAGACATCTCAGAACCTCCTAGCTAGAGGGATCCAGTAAACAATTTAAAACGTGTTGTATTTGAATTATATTTTGCTGATACCCTTTTTCAAATCCCCACTTGTTAAAACCTCTTCCAAGTAAAATTCCGCAGTAAAATTACAGAAAAATCTTTATGCTTGCTAATTTCATGTAGGGAAGGGAAAATTTCGTTCCCATGGAGCATGCGCGCCGTGATTCCAAAGACAATGAGCCATTATTATTTATAGTTATCATAGACTGCTCTCTAAAGTTACAAGATTAGAGCAACGACAGCTACTTCGTTATAGACAGTAAACTGTCAACAAATCTTACAACGGTAGTTGCTGAATTGTGCACGTATACTAAGAACTGTCGAAATGTCTCAACATCTATAGCACTAGGGACCTACGCCGCGCCGGTCTTTTACAAAGTTTTGGAATGGGATCAACAATTATTCCGCGAAACCACTATATTATTATGAAAAAAAAATTGGTCAAGTGCGAGTCGGACTCGCGCACGAAGGGTTCCGTACCATTATCTATGCAACATAAGGCAACGTTATTAGTATCAAGCAAGAAACGGTACAAAATTCATGTTTGTTGTATGGGAGCCCCCCTTAAATATTTATTTTATTTTTAGTATTTGTTGTTATAGCGGCAATAGAAATACATCATCTGTGAAAATTTCAACTGTCTAGCTATCACCGTTCTTGAGATACAGCCTGGTGACAGACGGACGGACAGCGAAGTCTCAGTAATAGGGTCCCGTTTTTGGGTAAAAACGGGACCCTATTACTGAGACTTCCTGACTGAGGGTTCCGTACCCAAAGGGTTTTGGGTACGGAACCCTAAAAAGACGTGTGGCACTCGGGGACTGCCGCGGTAAAGCTATTGAATAGTATTTTTTATAAACTTATGCAATTATAATTACATATTTATTTTATTTATGCAAGAATCTAAATACCATAAACTAAAATAAGATTAATAATCCTTATTAACTGATGCTCACATCTGTCCATTGTTTATTATGGTATAGGTATCGGCACGAATCTTGAGCGCTTGTCTTTACCTGCGCAGAAGTGAATTATTAGGTCTATTTGGAGGTAGGAGGTGAAGCGCGGGAGCGGTTAATTCATCGTATGTGATTGGCCTGCTGCGCGTCGCGTCATATCTGCAACTCGTGATTCGTTCTCTGTGCTAGATGCACTTTCCTTACGACTACGAGTACACTTCAAGACAATTAAATTGATACAAATAAATTTTTGAACTGAAGCTTTTAAATTTTAATTTTTTATATTTGTTTGTTTTTATTGACGGGCCTCGTTGCGTAGCGGTTATGTAGCCGACTTACGTTCGCGAGGTCACGGGTTCGATGCCCGCACAGGACAGTTATTTGTGTGATGAACATAGATATTTGTACTACGTCTAGGTGTTTTCTATCTATTATAAGTAGGTATGTATTTACAAAAAAATGTATTATAATATGTATTAGATCGATAATATCCACGCTCAAGGCCCGCGATAGAAGCTATGCAATAGCTTAACAGTCAAGTTGCGCTGCTTCCCAGTTTTGATTGGAATATGAGCATGACATGATCTATTTCGCGTCTGAAACTGTTAGACTATGCTTGCAATGTGCAAGTTTTTACGTTGCTGCTGTATAAGTCAAAGTGCTATTAATTTATTATTATTTGATAAAATATTAGTTATATATTTTTGTTGTGTTTCTTAATGTATAATGATGATTGATAAGGGTATTTATATACTAAACATATTTAATTATACATAACAAAATAATTATTGGAAGAGTTGGAGCATAAACGATATTATCTACGAGATTTGAGGTCGACGGTTGTGGGTCAGTTAGGGTTGACAACCGTAATTATAACAATTTACGTCTAACTTAAAGAAATTAAATAACAATTAGCTATTACAAGGTGAACGTAGAAAAATTTTAAGAAAAACTATGCTATTATAATTTTGTAATTATTGTATCGTTTGTCTTAATATAATTTATTTTAATAAATTAATTACTTTTATATAGCACACAAACACATTGCTGTGTGGTATAACAAGACAATTTTGTATTAGAGAGTTTTGTACATTACAATTTTTAAATATTCAAATAAATGTTTATTAATTTTATAGCTAGCAGAACGTAGACAACCCTAGGGTGAGCCCAAACCGTGGTTGTCGGCGCCGGACGCCCGCTCGGCCTCGGATAACGGATCGCTTGCACACGCAGCAACACTGGAAGTATTGGCATCTTCGACCAAATCTTACGTCGTTGATTCTATGATAAATACATCTTATATATAAAATTCACGTGTCACAGTGTTAGTTACCGTACTCCTCCGAAACGGCTTGACCGATTTTTATGAAATTTTACATACATATTCAGTAGGTCTGAGAATCGGCCAACATCTATTTTTAAATCTTTTTTTTTTTTAGTATGGCAAAACAACGTTTGCCGGGTCAGCTAGTAATACAATAAAATTAAGAGCTGACAATAATATTTTATAAACGAATACATTTTTGATTTGTCTTTGTTTTTTTGGATTTTCTTTTGTGTTTTTGGATTTTCTTTGTGTTTTTGGATGACTGGTTCAATAGGATGGTTCTTTTGTATAAATTGTTACAGGTTTTTTTCTAAATTCCACGCGCACGAAGTTCGGGCAACAGTTAGTAAATTATATTTTATTTATTTTATTTTATTTTATTTTATTTTATTTTATTAGGGTAGCTTACAGCATCTTAAACAAACTAGGAAACTAAAATTACAACTAAAAAGCTAATGATAAGCTACCACATACAGGTGACTAAATACAGCACAGCGTTAAGAGTTTAGGCAAATAGGAAAGTACAAAAAGAAACAACTACTACGTTATACCTATACGATAGATAACAATATAAATATTACAAGTTATAACAAAACCAAAAAACCTTATATAATAAGCTGCTAAGGGCGACGTGAGTATAATCTCACCAGTGAATCCCGTACACTGTTTAAACTGCCGTGAAACAGATCTAAATCAATATTATTAAGGTTATTGAAACCGTTAATGGCCCTAATAAGGAGACTGTTTTGCCTGTAGTTGGAGTGTGCAAACGGTGTGCTCAATGGTTTGTATGAATTGCGTGGTAAAAGTACCGGCACTTTAAATAAAATTTTAGTGAGTAAATCCGGACAATCTACAATACCCCTTATTAATTTTAGGAGAAAGATAATGTCGGATATGTTACGTCTAGTAGATAACGGCAACAAATGGAATTTTATACAACGTTCATTGTATGGATGCCTAGGCACTACAAATTTGTAGCATAAATAACGTGTAAATTTCTTTTGCACTCGCTCGATCATTCCACTGTAGATGTCGTAGCGAGGATTCCAAATCTGACTAGCATATTCGAGATGGCTGCGGACATAAGCACAATAAAGTATTTTAATTGTTTTCATATTATTGAAACTTTTAGATATGCGTATGATAAATCCAAGGGCTTTTAATGCTTTATTACAAATGGCAGAAACATGGCTATTAAATAACAGTTTAGAGTCCAGGATAACCCCCAAATCTCTTACTTCCTGTAAAACAGGTAGGCTCTGGTTTTTTATGCTATAAATATAATTGAAGAGCTGCCTTTTGCGGGTAAAACTAATGGAAAAACATTTGGATACATTTAGTTCAAGTTTATTTAGGTAACAATAAGCATCGAGCCTTTTTAAATCTTCCTGAAGGTTGATAGCATCATAAATATTATTGACGATATGAAAAACTTTCATATCGTCAGCAAAAAGAAGAAACTTGGAATTTAAGAAGCATTGGTCAATGTCGTTAATAAAGATTACAAATAGAAGAGGTCCCAAGAGAGATCCCTGGGGAACACCCGAAGGTATAGTGGACCAGGACCATATAAGCTGAACATTAAGGTATGTATGTCATGTCAAATAGATCAGCAGCGATAGCACAGTAGACTAATCCAGTTGTCATTCACATCAGCAATAAGCACGTTGAAACTGATAAATGACTCGCGTGCCGCTGCGCTGCGCTGCGGGACTGCGTTGACTTCCTGACACGTGTCAATGACACAAGTAAAAAAAGTATATTTTAATACAGCAAGACGTAATTTTAATTTATATTTCTGTTGATCTGAATAATGAGTTTTCTATAGTCAAAAATATACAGACAAAATCAACACAAGCCTTAATATTTTCTAACACTTGCGCGACTCATTTGTTGAAATAAAACTAATTTTTACGGATTTAGACTAAATTAAAGGAACTTTGCAGTCACCTCGGTCACGGGTGGGACCATGGTGACTGCAAAATCTCCAAAACGTCGAGCCAAAATTTTAACAAATATGTATACGCGTCTAAATCTGTAAAAAGTAATTGTATTTGAACACAAGTCTTCCTTTAATTTAGTCTTCATTAAAACCCTTTGGTGTCAATTAGATAAAATGGTAATTACTAGTAGGCGCATTTGTTTACAAGGATTGGTGCCACCACATTGATATTGCAGCTCGCCACTAGATGGTTCTAACATAGTTTAGTTACATTATTTACCAGTTTAGATAACAATAACATTGTTATTTTTAACTCGTTGTCAAACATAGAATTAGCACAGGGAAAATACACTCGGACAAATAATTTATGGTTAATTATGTGTAAACTAGTATTTAAAATTCTTGTACAATTAGTGTAGGCGGTGGTCACACCTATCTATATTGTAAATACAACAATATTTTAATATGACACAAAAATTAGCCTGTCTAGAGAGAAAAATCAGTCTAGGAGTTCTTTCATCATCATCATCATAACATCACGCCTTTTTCCCATGGGGTAGGCAGAGACTATAGAGCGCCATCTGCTACGATCCAAACATACTTCCTTGGCTTCATCTACATCATCATTAGCTACATCTACAGCTACATCAGCTACATCTGGTCATACATGCCCGACGGTTGTTCTTTTAGAAGAACGGTAGGAGTTCTTTCTTACAAGGAAATAATAAGCTGAAGTAATGATCATGAGTTTCATTTATTTACAACATAAAATAATTTTACAAGTACATACAAGTAAGCATTTTATTTTGCTTGACTTTTTAAGTGACCCATTTCAATTGCTAAATATTCCAGTTATGGGCAGTAAACTGGCACATTAACAAGTCAATATTAAAAAAGGAAGTATGGCAACAAAAAACATATCTAATCGAGCCTACATCCCTGAGCGTAAATATCTGTACTAATTACAGAGCCTATCATTGAATCTTGACATAATTATAACGATAGCAAAGTATGTGACTCATTTATAACGGAATATCCTGTATATTATGTATGTAAATGAATATCCGGACATCATAAATAACTGCGATAGTAACAGCTAAATGTATGTCACAAGGATAAATGGCACAAGTTCGATAACGAGGCCTAGTAATCGACCTCGACGGTTAAGTGCCATTATTTTGCACCACTTTTATGAGATTATGAGATACTTTAATGTACGTACACATTAAATACTTAGACCGATACAAAAAATATTTAAATCAGCCATCATATATAGCTTTAATTGGATCATAAGCAAAGTACAATTAAAGTAAAAACATAAATTACCATTTTTTTTGCATTGCATTTTTACCAAATTAAACAAAGATGTGATTGAATTAGAAAATTTTTAATCAAGTATAGGTAATCATAAAGATATTTACATCAGCCTGATTTCATTAATTAGGTATAGTTTTCCGTAATTAATTCTTAGTAGAATCATTTACGGAAAGATTATTGGTAAATCCCCACTGATAGATATTTGTGATATTTGTGTACAAAAAGTCATATTGTAGCAATATAATTAACTTGCAAATCTTTATCCTTTAGTTAGATGGATCGCGTATATTCCTTGTAACAAACTGGGTATTTTATTTGGTATTAATTATTATCTACTCCGTGTTTTTATTACCTGTCTCTACAACGTCCATGGGGGGAATTGTAACAGTAACATTATAGTTATTACACGAAACATAAGTGGCACACCTAGCCGTAATCGGTCACATACATTTATTTACTTTATTTATAACTCCTAAAACTATGAGTGAAGTTTTATAAGCAAAAGTAAAATGTTACACTAGTCCGATTTTCGGTTAATAGTAAAAGAAAATGACCATCGACTTTAGTCCACATAAATTCCATTGAAACCAGAAGCAAGTCAAGGTTGGTCGATGGAATAAGATTTGAAGACAACATTGACACTGGCAAATCCAACGAGAAGCCATCCCTTTTGTTCTGAGAAAAGAGCAAAAGAAAAAAAAAAAAAAAAAAAAAAAATGTGGCTGGTTGTACCAGATTGCATTATTGTAATATTTGGAACTGGTAACTTGAAGGAGTCACTCCTTAATTTCCACAAAGTATAATATTATAGTTAGTACCTAAGCAGTGTGATGTCTGGAGCTGTGCGCATTTGGCAGTGACATTGACCGCAGCGTCGCCACGTCTGCCGCACAATGGCAAGGTCATGCTAATTCATTTTACACGCTTCCCTCCGCTTTTATTTAGATTTCCGCATCGTTTATTTCATCCAAAAAAAAAACTTTTAATAACCAGAAATAATTCAAAACAGAACTACATCTTGTAACTAAGAATAACTTCTAAAATAAATAATTTATTTCACGGCGAAAAATATCAAAAATAACTATTTTTGTTTGACAAATTTCATAACAGATACAATTCTTCCTATAATCACTACAATGAATAACAATTTTAAAATATCTGAGTTTAGTTTATTGCATAGTAGCTATGTAGATAATGAAGAACTATAATTAAATAAAATATTGGTCCTTGCTAACAACAATATGGCAGGTGAGTCAGTCCGCAGTTTACTACGAACATGATGTCACAGTAACAACAGAGAGCCCGCATTACAAAAGGTGGCAAAATCGAATAACTAAATATTTAAATAACTCTTAATAACAATATTGAATCAAACAAACAATATTGAAAATAATATCTTATGGATATTCTATTACCTAAAAACCTGCGCCATAAAGTAAGTAGTCATCTCTAAAGTTATTTAAAATATTTAGATCGACAAGCAGAATATTATATTTATCACGCCAATAATATTGTTTAATATTCATTGCTGCCAACGTATCAAATGACAACTGCAGTTGAATGAAGGCGACTGCAACTCGATCAATTGTTGTCAAAAAGCAGTAGAGCCGCCAGCACGGGCAGTGTCTAGTAGCCGACGTCACAATGGCGTGTTTTGCAGTTTGTTCAAGTTTAGTGTCTGTTGGACAATCGACTGTCTATGCGTGTGAGCATTCAGTAAACACAGACATGAACATTGTTCGTGATAACAATGCTTTTTATTCCTTTATAATTGTATCGTTAGAACTAGGGAAAATCAAATAGACGTCTTATTTATAAATATTGATAACTATTGAGTACGGAGCTGCACCATAATGGGAGGTTCTATACACTGACTAGGCTTGGTGCTATGAGAATCAGTTTCGAAACTTTCTTCAGCCGAGAAAATGGCGTTTTCTCAAATATAACTATGTATTAAAATATGTATTTTCACGGTAAGCCATTTTACCTACTCATCCAGACCGTAAATTCTATTATGTAGTAATCGTGACAGACGTTAAAAGAATATTTGTTTTGGCTCATAAAGATAACATAATCGACGACAATGGGTCACGGTGAAGTTTGCTTCAAGTATTAGTTTTAAAAGTTTAGTTATTACATGTTGCGATTTTTCTTAGAAAGAGTGTAAAAGGTAAGACCATTTTTGCCATTGCAGTCGCCCGGCCATAGTGTGGTCAAGATTTAGAGCTAAATTTTTTATACACTTTGATTAAATAGGTATGTTAGTGGCTTCTGTAGTTACATCTGATAGATAAATCGTCATTACTCTAACTTTAATAAAGCAAAGTATTCAATGCAAAATAATATATAATTAAAATTTGATTTCACCTTAAACAGTTACAATTATCTAATTTGTGAACATAAAAATGTACATAAACATTTAAAATGCACATAAACATAATGTAAAACTTTTTAGATGCACGTTTCTTAATTTAACATTTAAGTGAAATAATTCTCGGGCGTGTTGCCACATCGTGTTGCTAAATATTTAACCATTAAAATTTACTGTTGAATACGTGTTACACACAACTCATTAGCGAAATATAGCTATTAATAAAATTGTTCAAGTGCGAGTCGGACTCGCGCACGAAGGGTTCCGTACCATTATCTATGCAACATAAGGTAACGTTATTAGTATCGAGCAAGAAACGGTAAAAAAATCATGTTTGTTGTATGGGAGCCCCCCTTAAATATTTATTTTATTTTATTTTTAGTATTTGTTGTTATAGCGGCAATAGAAATACATCATCTGTGAAAATTTCAACTGTCTAGCTATCACCGTTCTTGAGATACAGCCTGGTGACAGACAGACGGACGGACGGACGGACAGCGAAGTCTCAGTAATAGGGTCCCGTTTTTGCCCTTTGGGTACGGAACCCTAAAAATGATTTTTTTTGGTTGAATATGTAAGGAAATAGCGTAAGGTTACTGCACCACGGTATGCGATTTCAAATATGTAATGCCTTAAAATATCATATAGGTGGAAGCCCTAAAAAGATGTCTAAGGGATCTCCAGTTAAACGGCCAACAACGTTCTGTTGATAAACATAACAATACCGTTCTATATAACTACTGTGATAGCCAAACCGTATGTCAGACGTGGCGATTATGGCAACCATAGCGTTAGTGCTAGAAGCCTATTTATAAAAGCAATGTTATATGGGACTATACATAAATATAAAAACTAATATTAAACGAATAGTGTTTGCTAATTGACGACCAGTAAACAACATAAATAAAACAACAACACAAAGATAAACTTATGTATTTATAAATGGATGCATTTTATTGTCTTTTTATTGGAATTTAACAAAAATAAAAACATTATATTTTTATGTTTGAATTTTGAAGGGCAACAGTCTTCAGTATGAGAGGAGTACACTCTTTCACAACTTAGAGCTGCAACCTAACGAAGTTATTTTTAAAGCTCTTAAATTCTACATTATCATTTAGTGTGCCACCACACAGACAGTACAACTCTACTTTCTATTGTTATAATAATTAACAATGTACAAATAACATATTCACATAGATATACAATGATATTCACAGTAACACAATACATGATCGCAGATCTGCGTAAATCTACGAACAGTAGTGTAGAGTATGAGGTCATTTTCGAGTCACGACAAAAACGAAGAAGTCGGATCAGACTGGAAACTGGGAAACATGTCGAACATAACTAACAATTCACAGCATAAAAGCATTAAAATATCTGTAACTATGTATTTAAATTCTGTTTGTAATAAAAAACCCAACGAACACGAGTTAAGAATAAAACATCGTGAAACATTCATAATCAGGAAATCCTACAATAAACTAGGTTTAATGTATTATCGGAAAACATCTTTCCTATGGCGATAACGCGCACGACTTCAACTACGTGTTACTTTAACACCTTATCTTCAACATGTAACATTTTTATGAGACACGAGCCGAAACAATCCTTTGGACATGGCTCCGTAACCGCAGTAAAGTGCTCCGAGCCAAGGTCGATTTATTCAATCGTAAGACTAAATTACGGACAAGTGAAGTTTAATATTCTAATAGTCTGTAAATACGAATGTACAACGCGTCAAGGCGAAGCGGTACAATTCAGGAAGAAAAGCTCAATTTATTCACAATGTAACAACAAAATGTGCCGTATGATAGACTGAATTAAATGTGAAGATCGCTTGTAAAGATGGATTTGCGATTGGTCAGTGGTTAAGGTTAGGGATTTATAATCAGCCAGCTGCGGCCTCTTGAAAATATCTATGAATAACTAATACATTTAATATTATAGATGATGATGATGTTATGTGGAAAAGATTGGCTGGAGGATTCACATTTCCAATTTAATATTAGTTATTAACCAATGTGATATTCTGCAGTGGAACATAGCTGTTCGAGACGTCTCCGTCTGTCAAGCGTCTATGGTAAAATGGCTTTCACGTATCGCGCTTTATTATGAATAACTATAACTTTCTTTCGTCCCAAGCGTTATCAATTTAGAACTATAGAATATAGATGATCTGTACGAATTACTTTGAAACAAATAATACTGTATTAAACAAACTCAAGCAGGTACATTATCGGTTCACGAAATAGGTGATTTGATTACAAAACCGAATCACAGCTTAAGATTGATTTGTATGAGGTAGACAACACTGCGAGCTACTTACGCTCCGCTGACAACCTTGGCTGATGAAACATCTTGACCTTGGCGTGTTTTCCCGGTATATATCAGACCTTCGAGATAACCGTTGGTATTTTGGATCTATATCTTTCACGTGTTTGTATACATGTCTGTATGTTTATAATCTAATAGTTTCCCACATGCGGGTAACTACCCTTCACATTGTGTCTCGGTCACAAAAGGAGTCTGCTATTCATATATCGTGATGTACCAAATATTGTGGATGGTTGGTAGTTTTATTGCAGTTTTTCTCCCTAATTATTATTAATTTCTAGTAGTTCTAGTTCCGTTCCTAAGGCTACATGTCATTGGAATGTCTTCCATAAAGGCGCTAAATGATGTTACGAAATATGTAACTGAAGATGTTATTGTAATCAAAAATTACGTTCCATAATCGCGTACAAATAAATATCTATTTAAACAGAACTGAGGCCAAACGTTCGTTTTAAATAAACGATTATGGCAAGCGCGAACTCCGCTCTGATTTCTTCGAACAAGGATAACATTTTATTTCCAACATAAGGAAAACCGTCAATTGCACCCACAGAATATATGTATGAAGGAAGTTTTCTTTTCGGAAGATAAGATACGAACCGAAGCTTAGATTATTTAATGTTATGCTGATGTGAGGTCGTCGACACACGAGAAAATATATCCAGTATCAAAGGAAAATCGGATATGTATATATTCAAATTGCTACCTTACAAAATTGAATGTAACTTTAGTTTTTATAAAAAAAAATGATATTTTGCTAATATTGCGTTCAAGCTTTGCACTAATATGTAATTATGAGATCGACAACTGACTCAGCATAATTGACGAACAGTAGAAAGTACCACCTGCATGTTATTAACCACGACACAGGTTGAATATTTGTTTAAAACTTGAATGTACATATTAATATTAATAGCTAATAAAATAGTATATAGCATCTGTTAGATTTCACAACTAAATAAGTACTTAATACTGTTATTCCTCCGGGATTAAAATTACGTAAATTGTAGCAGACAAATCAATTCGCTAGTTTTGCTATAATCAATTTTTGTGTTAAGTGTACGCAAAAACAATTTAATTCACGTTTAAGTTACTAATTAGGATTTACGAAGCGATTCGTCTCACCATCTACATGAGCTTGCAAACGCTACGCTTCTTATAAAATCGAATCATGAATAAGTATAATAGGGCAAATCAAGACAGAGTAATAGCCTTGTACAAACGTTTAAACATGCCAACTGTGTAATAGCACAAATTGAGTGCCTTGTGAATATAAAACAGACACAACACTACCAAATGATGTCAGTGGAATTGATAGTGGTTAATACCGAAGTTTGAGCATTAGATTGGTAAGATTTTTTAATTACTTTCCATGTTATCATACCAAAACTAGCAGAGGGGAGCAATAAGTTACATATGGTAGTACTTATAAGTAGTTAGAGTCAGATCAGAGACCATATAGTAATGATGCCACCTCTTTCTTCCTGCCTTTATGCCAAATTATCTCTCAATCAATCTTTTCTTTACTCTGCCTCTCCTTTTCCAAGCATCAACATTTATAAATATTCATCACCTTTTTACTTAAACGATGCAACAGACGGAATAATACTTCTAGTATCACAATAGACTTAAATAAATAATAAAATAGAAATACATGTAATAATACACACATTATTTCAGAATTGTATACAGTATGAATCGGTAATACAAACACTTTTAAACGAACTTCTAAATACTGTTAGTTCTAAATATGTACTACTTATGAGTACTAAGTAATTTTTTTTGGATTGGCTAAAATTAAATTAAGTAATACATAATATTTTTGTCAAAGTAAATAACTAATAAGTAGTCATATTAAACCGAAATGTATTTATTTTAAAAGTTAAAGAGGTTAAAGTAATTTATAAATTTTGCAATTGACTTGCTATGCTTTTACTTAATAAATTAAATTACAGCAGAAAATGTGATCACCACAAGTGGGATTTGAACCCACGACCTTAGATGGAATGGTATTCCAAGGTCGTGGGTTCAAGTCCCACTTGCGGTGATCACTTTTTCCACTATAATTTAATTTTTAAAGAGGTTACTTGAAAATTTGAGATATTTATTGAGATCATTATTATTGTGTACAAAATTTTAGATCAATCTGAATATTGCAAGTGGATGAAAAGCACTACAAAAGATTATGTTAAATGGATAAATAGAATGAAAGAAGCCAAGGTATGTTAAAACTACAATGGTAAGTTGACAAAATTAATAACTAAATATTTGAATATCTTATGTTATCAGTTTATATATTACTCTAGGCATTCCTATTAACAGTTATTATCACCTTGCAAGTCAAATTTCCTTTTCTCTTTTCTTATAATCTAATGTTAAGAGAGTTTTGCCATACAAATGTTAGGGGTGAACAACCCTCATCCCTTTGAGGTATGAAAAATAGATAGTAGCCGCTGACCTAATGAATGTGCATATAAAATTTTTCGGTCAAGCCGTTTCGTAGGAGTATGAGGGGGAGTAGGAGTTCGAGGGGTTAACTAACACTGTGACACGAGAATTGTATATATTAGAAGATTAAAACTTTCAAGAATACAATAACAGCAACAATTAGAATCAAAGTATTCACAATAAATTTGAACAAACGCGCCAATTGAACAGAAAGCTCAGACGAATTAGGAAGTAAATAGTAAAGAAACACGCAACACAATACGAGTACATTCCCATGAATGTAGCACTAACGAGAGGCGATAACTTGGTGTAACGACACAACCAGTTAGGTAGGTTCAAATTTTAACAAAACAATATGAACCAGAGCCATCACCAGACATGCAGATAGCGTGATATGTTAATTATGTGACCTGTATCATACGAAATAGTCCATGACTTACCAAATAAGTTTCACACGAAATACTCGACTGCATGATACTAAAACTACACAAAAATCCTGTTTCACTGTAAATAAATTGTAAAAAATACACGCTACTGCACTATAGTTTATACGGGAAGAAAGAAATATATAAAGTAAGAACACAACCAAAGTCCACACGAAGAAACTCAGTCTTTCGTGCTAAAAAATCAAAAGGAATACGTTTCACAAGTACCGTACGCTCGACATTCGACAATCGGCCATCAGTGTGACCAGATTAAATTTTACGAAAATACCGAGGCACCTCAAAAAAATACTGAAATATACCGACTTACATAGGACAGATATACCAATAAAAATACTGATTTTCTTAACACGTTTTATTTATTCATACTCACAATAAATGTTAGAGTTATATTTTAACATCCTTTTCGAAGGATTAAAATTTACACAACCTCCTTCATCCTTAACACCTTGCTTTGTTTTTAAAATAGCTGACACATTTTTGTTTATAAACCTGTTTCTTTGGTCCGTTTTTATTAAATTTATCTGTGAAAATATGCGCTCGCATGCAGCATTCGACACCGGTATACATAGAAGACATTTACTAAAACTAGTTATATTTTTGTATTTTAACATGCCATCACTGTTAGAAATTTTCCCAACTTCCACCCAAAATTGTTCACACGAGATGGGTGAGCCAGTGCTGGAAGATTGTAACAAATCACTTACTTCGCGATCAAACTTTAGGGTTCTATATTCTTCGTCAATTAACTGCATTTGTTCTGGCTGTACTTCGCATGGGAAAGTTTCTATCACATTTCGTAAACTGCGAAATTCTTTATGCACGGCAGTGTGTGGGTCAAGAAATTTCAGTTCTCGAAAAACTGGATTTTCAAAAGGCAAACGTGATTTCAATTGCGTGCTCAACTCAATTAAAAATGATTGGCACCTTCTGAAAAACTCAGCAATCTGTTCTTTCATGTTTACATTGTCCCTGTGTTTGATTAATTCTTGGCCTACTTGAATACCTAAGTACATATCTTTCAATGGCAAATAATTTACATTAGACTTTGGGTCTAACGTAAATACATTGTCCGTACGTTTGATGTAATTAGCTTTCATGAAGCAACCCAAAATCGACAAGTACATACTAGATGCATCATCATACAGTCTATCAATGCACGGATAATCGCCTTGAAAAATTATGTTAAATTTGTTTACAATCGGCAAAATGTAGTCCAAAAAGTAAAAGTACAATTTGTTTATATCAGTGGTAAAAGAATTAAATAAAAATTCTGATGACATATTGCGATCACTCAAGTATTGGTCTTGAAAGAACAATTGCAATGCCCTCCACTGCTCAATTATTCTACTAATACAGGCATGAAGTGAAAGCCACCTTATGTCGTAATGACGCAAAATTCTGTGATTTTCAGTGTCTGTGAAATTTTGGAACTCAGCAAATTCTCTTTGACGCTTGCTGCTTTGAGAAAAATATCCATATACTTCTTTTACTATTTGTTCTAAATTTCTAGGCAGTATTTTACAGGCCTGGCTAACACTTAATGCTGCAGAGTGACAAACACATTTTATGAAAAAGCACTTTGGGTTTACTTCTTTAATTTTTGCAACAATGCCAGAATGTTGACCAAACATCACATTCGTAGTATCAGCAGCGAATCCTATTACGTCTTTTATTTCTAAACCTAATTCGGATAATTTTGATGACAACGAATTAAATAAATGACCTGCGGTTTCACCACTTAAATCAACTAAATCAAGGAATTTGGTTTGTACAGTACATTTAGTTTCAGAGAAGTATTTAACTACTATTGCCAATACTTTGACTGTTGCAACATCTGTACTCTCATCGATTATAATTGAATATACTGGTTTACCTGAAGGAGATGCAGTACCAAGTATGTCTTCAATCATATCTTTTTCGAAATTGGGTCCTAAACCATTATAAGTTATAGCGGCTGCTTTGGTTCTCTTGCAGGAAAATTCTTTCGCAATATCGGAATCGGTAAAACACTTCACTAGAACATCACTAAGATGGTCCATAGCTCTAAATGAGATGTTGTGTTCCGACAGAAAACTGCATAAACGCAGCTCAACTTTCTTGACTTCGTCTTTCAGTGGGGCCTTTTTGAAAAATGTGTCAACCTGAAAATTTAAAAAATACTTGGTTGCTTAGTTTTTTTTATAACAGCGCCGCATTTCATAGCTGTTACCTAACTGATTTTGAGAAACAAAACTAGGATGATTAACTTTAAATTAAAATATGTATATCCAAACTCCTTGAACTAGGTAAGTAAAGCGAGTTATGCTTACCTTTGACTGTCCTTTATATTTTATCAAGTTCGATTTATGCTTTTCAGTATGTGCATGCTGTTTTATAGACGCTAATCTACTTTGCAGTTTCGCATTGCATGCTTTGCAAAATGCGGTGAATTTGTCATCTTTATAACGTGAAAGCCACGAAGAAAATTCCGGAATTTGTTCCCACTTAGCTAAATAACTTTGCTGAAAACTAGACATGCTATCCGGATGAATGCAACTAAGTAAATAAAAACAACAATAATCGCGTTCTATTTATATGATGACAAAAACATCACCTATTTTGGGGAAATTCCCGAATTATCGAAAGAAAGTCCTCAAAGATTAAGTCGAATGCAGAAGAGACAATCATTTCACTTGAACCGTATTAGACGATTTGATACTAGTAATAAAGTATCTTTTAAGTTTAACTACTACCTATTTATGCAACTGAAAACTTAAAAACTAGACGTTGTTTTGAAAATTATAGATAAACTAGCGGCCCGTCCCAAATTCGTCCGAGTAGACTGATATTCATGAAACACAACGAATTTGAATGTATGCAATCTGGAAATTACGCTCTTTCTAATAGTGCAAACCGCATTAAAATCGGTCCAGCAGTTGTAAAGTTTTAGGCGAACATACATTCTGCAAGTCTGATTAATACTATGTATTGATTGATAATTGTATATATTATGTAGTATTACAATACTACAACGCCGGCACTGGCCGTCTTTCTTGTCATATCTGTAACTTACTCATCTTTGCTCATAGATAACATGTATAAGTATAAACTATATCCGGGAAAGTTCCCAATGTTCGCGTTTCGGGGAATTCCGCAAACATTGTCGCAAAGACGATCACTCACTACGGTGTTGCCATAACTTCAACCAAAATATACCCAAAAATACTGACTGCCAGCAATATACCTGAAAATATACTGATGTTCGGAAAAATCGCTGAAATATACTGAAAAAGTATTAAAATACTGAATCTGGTCACACTGTCGGCCATTGCCATAGACAAGGGAGGGGAGAAAATGTAATAGAAATATTTTATTGAAGAGTAATGTAGATACTCTATATAGTCATAGATACAACAAGTATAATGTAGAAAATATAATAGGTCTCTTTTAAAGGGATGGGCGATATTACAAAAACATCGATATATGTCCATCAGCCTCTATCAGTCCACTGTTGGACATAGGCCTTCCCCATAGAACGCCACAACGCGCTGTCCTGTGGCACCTGCATCCAATGTCTTCCCGCGACCTTGACGATATCGTCGCTCCACCTTGTCGGGGGCCGCCCAACGCTGCGTCGTCCGGTACGTGGTCGCCACTCTAGGACTTTTCTTCCCCAACGATCGTCAGTCCTACGAGCGATGTGGCCTGCCCATTGCCACTTCAGCGTGCTAACCTTTCGGGCTATGTTGGACACGCCAGTTCTCCTACGGATATCCGTATTTCGGATTTTATCCCGTAGGGAAATACCGAGCATAGCCCTCTCCATAGCACGCTGTGCAACCTTGAGCTTATTTACGAGGCCAACATTTAAGAACCACGTCTCTGTTCCGTATGTCATCGCTGGTAACACACACTGGTCATAGACCTTCGTCTTCAGGCACTGCGGAATATTGGACCAGAAGATATGCTTAAGCTTCCCGAACGCTGTCCAGCCGAGTTGGATTCGTCGGTTGACCTCTTTCTCGATGTTGGATTTGCCTAGCTGGACTGTTTGTCCTAGGTAGACGTAGTGGTCGACAACTTCGAGAATCGGATTCCCAACAGATACTGGTGCCGGAGTGACATGGACATTGAACATAACCATGGTTTTATCCATGTTCATCCTTAAACCGACCCGTTGGGAAACACTGCTGAAGTCATTGAGCGTTGTGCTAAGGTCCTCCAGGGATTCTGCCATGACCACGATATCATCTGCAATTCGAAGGTGACTGATGTATTCGCCGTTGATGTTGATGCCGAGTCCGGCCCAATCAAGGAGCTTGAAGATGTCTTCCAATGCAGCGGTGAATAGTTTCGGGGAAATTACGTCACCCTGTCTGACACCCTTATGCAGTGGAATCGGTCTTGTGCTCCTATCTTGGATTCGGACTGCCATGGTGGCGTTTCTATACAAACACTTCAGCGCTTCGAAGTCCGGTAGTCAATTTGGCACCGCTGGAGGGACTGTAGCACCGCCCAAGTCTCGACTGAATCGAAGGCCTTCTCATAGTCTACATACGCTAGACACAGAGGCCGATTATACTCCTCAGTCTTCTGTATAATCTATGGTACTAAAGCCTTTTCGGACACCGGCTTGTTCGGGAGGCTGGAAGTCGTCGAACCTGCGCGACAGTCGATTTGTAAAAACTCGAAAACAACTTATAGACGTGGCCCAAGAGCGAGATAGGTCGATAGTTTTTCAAGCGGGTTTTATCGCCCTTCTTGAAAAACAACACCACCACGCTCCTGGTCCACGCCTCTGGAACAATGCCCCCGAGGATGACAGAATCGAACAGCTTCTGAAGGGTCACAAGGACCGGCTTGCCGCCCGCCTTCAGGAGCTCCGTAGTGATTCCGTCATCGCCTGGTGCTTTACTCTACTTTTTACATCGATATATCTTCTTATATATAAAATTCACGTGTCACAGTGTTAGTTACCGTACTCCTCAGAAACGGCTTGACCGATTTTTATGAAATTTTACATGCGTATTCAGTAGGTCAGTAGGTAAACAACGTTTGCCGGGTCAGCTAGTATGTATATATAATTCGATTGAGTAAGTAAGAGAGTCTGTCCGTGTGGTGACGGATTAAGATAACAAGTGTCACCACCCCATTCCTTCCCCAGGGCGCTGTAAATATCAGGTAAGGAATATTGCACACAGATAAAATCCTCTGTGAGTAAATCAGTAAAAATGGTGATCAAAATACAGAGCCAATAGTCTTAGATAGTGAAATACATTCAAAAAAACATTATATGAAAACATTCGATAAATGTTTTAAGATCTAATTTAGACTTATGGGATTATTCTATAATTTTATTACTATTTATTATTAACATAACCGGTTTTTGTAAACCACGAAGTATAGATACAAGGAGTCCGAACGGTATAGGCTTTTCCATAATATTTCGTGTACACAATAATCAACCCAGATCATAGTTCTATTTTCTGCCACTGGCTGCGCAAGTATTCAGGACGTACCGATGCTAGTATAGAATATCAGAATATCTCTTGACCTTCTCTGTATTGTTGGGTTTAAAGCACTCGAAAAATTTCCTAAAACTTATATTTATATCCACGTTTCTCAGAATATTTTTTTCCACAAGTGTCAATAGTTCAAACGAGTACTTCTTGAAAAATGGCGCACTCTACCGGCAAAAATCTGTCCCTTAAATTGAGACCATTCGTTCAACATTACGTTCGGACTCCTTGTATCTATACTTCGTGTTGTAAACAATCACTTCACTAGAAGTTCATACAACAAATGGGAGCTATCAAAATTTCTCTATGACAATAAAAAAATCTTACTCTGTGTTTATTATTTATTTATATTTTGATTGGAATTGTCATTTGCAAAGAAATGCGAAAATTCGCAAGAATTTAAAATAAATCTGATTTATAATGGTGAATCTGAAAAGCGCAGCAACAGCTTTCAAAGCTTTAAATGGTGTTATTTGTGTTTATAAACCCTCATGTGTATCGGTGAAACAAATCCAACACACTATTAAAACTAACCTTTGCAGAGGTTAGTTACTTTTAATGAAAAATGTGTGTCTATTAAAAATTGTTGAATGTATTGAAGTCACATTAGTTTTACTTTTGAGATGTAGCTGGAGGCAACTCTTCAAAACAGCTTTGGTCTAATATTATTTTTCCTATGAATTCTAAGATTATGGATATTTGCCTCATCCATATCAGATTTTTAGACTGGTATGACCTTGTGTGTATATAATGTAAAAAAGACACTCATTAAAGGAAAATGTGAGTGGTCTTCTAGAAGAAAATAGAAATAGAACTATTGTAACTTATTTATTAATCAAAACGATATTTGAATCCGACGGTTAGAAGAAAATTTACAAAATTTTTTGTGTTGATTTACTCTAGATCTAAATGCCTTACCGGACAGGCCGCAAGAGAAGAGAGTGGAGATAATAGGTGCAACCAATGAACGCATGAAAGTAAAGCTGGTACCAAACTATGCTGATGATCCACTAGTGTGTGGACCGCGGTATATTAATGAAGATTTTAGATGTAGCTATGCAACTCATTTAGGACTATTTAGCAGTGGAGTATTATGTAAGTATAAATGAGTATTATTCTCCCTCCTTTAACTCTTTATTTGGAATCCATGCATGCCATAAAACATGTATTTTTCTTCATACTCATCTATCAGAGGTCATATGTGTTGATACTAAAAATACATTTGGAAACATTTTTTTTCAGTACTAGGTTTAAATGAGGGTACAAAAATTACCTATCATATACATGTTGGGAGGCCAACAAGAGCATTTAAAGTACAAGGCCAGTTAGGTAAAGCTACAGACACATATTTCTGGAATGGCAAGACTGTAGAGAAATCAATATTCAAGCATGTGACAAGAGATAAGATAGATGGCGTTGTTGCTCATATACAAGCAGCTCATCAGAAGACTATGTTTGAGTTAGTTATAATTTTTATTAATAAGCATTACTTTCTGGATAGTTTGCTAATAAAACTAGTTAACTTGTCAAGCTATTGTCCAGAAGGCAGAGCTTTATTAAACTTAATTTTTGCTTTTTACAGATTAACAGGCCTTCATATGGATTCTCAGACCACATATGACCTAGCATCACAGGGTCTCATTAGACCAGCAAATAGCAAACTACCTGTTGTTTATGGAATCAAATGTGTATACTTTGATCCTCCAAACTTTACATTAGGTAATATTTTGGTACCCGTTTTTAAAATTTTGTCTTATTTGATTGCAAGTTTTAAATAATGATTACCATTTTCAGAAATACAATCAGTTAATGAATATGAAAAATACCTTTGGACTCTGGTCCATGACTTGGGTATACAATTAAAGACATCAGCACATTGCACTGGTGTTCAATGCATTAGACAAGGAAAGTTTGACCTGGAGCTGGCATTATTACGTAAACATTGGACTCTTGAGAATATTGTTGAAAACATACAACTGAGCCGAGAATTAGTTGAAGAGAACCTACAACTATTAGAACCAGATTCTGCTATACTATCAGCATGAAATAATGGAATAAAATTGTGATTTGTAAATATAAATAAAATATTTTTAAGGAATTTTTGATAACATTAACTTATCATCATTCTATTAATTATTTATTTAAGTACACTATCATAAAATTAATTTTAAGCTTATTTATACACATTTAAGCTTTAGTTTGTTCACCCAGTATTAGCACATAGTTGCACATACTCCTTTAATTAATTATTTCAGCTGCCACTAGGTGTTAAAGGTGATGTGTTCGCCTGTTTTTCCATCTGTTCTATCCGTTTGTGCCTAATCATGTTTGATAAAATTCCATCAAATGAAGTAGTCTTTTTCTTTGCAGAACCCCTCAGGGTGTCTTCCCCTTCCCTACGAACTCTTAACCGTAAAGAATTTACTTCGTCCATGAAATCAAAATCAGACTTTTCTTCCCTAATTGGTGAGGCAGGCATTTCAGGTTGGTTATCCTTACTAACAGGCACTGGTGATGGAGGCCGCCTCCCTGGGCATTTCCATTCTAAAGGTAGAGTTCCACTTTTATCCAAAGCTTTATACAGTTCTTCTAATTCCGCAGGATCTGGCATCCAGCTTTTACCTATGAAAAGCCCCGTTTTTGATAGCTCGTCATCTGAGCATGGTAAATCCCAGTCGTCACCTTGTATTTCTGCAGTGCCCATATTTATTGCGAAAAAGTGAAACACTACAATGTTCCTGTTTGGATTCCTCTACAAAGCTGAGGGGTGTATTAATTCTGTAACAATAAAACAAAAATGGTTTTTCTTTTATGTAGTAGAAGTAGATGGTAGATGTTGACAAAATAAAGATTGACAGAAGTCAGAAAAATTTCACAGACTACCATAGCCTTAGGATATAGATCTACCCCGTTTTCCAATCAGCGCACAATAGCGCATTATGCGGCATAATGCTCAACGTTCAGTGTTCCAATTACAGCATCGCATCGCACAATCGAGCACTCTCAAAAGTGATGCGTGCAATCCATACCAACTTCAGCGACAGAAAATTAACAAGTATTTTTTCTTTAAATTGGCATTGATTGAAATTTTATTTATATATTATCATTAGTAATATTATTTATTGTTAAAAAAAATTTAAGACTTTCTTTTCGTCGGAGTTTTCTGGAAATATTCAAAGTTAATTCAAGCTGTGTTAAAAAATAAATAAATATAAGTATGGATATTCATACATATTTGGTATAAAGAATCACTTTTTTTATATTCCACACATTTAATGTGAATACAATGTTTATTTTAGAATTTTTTTTTCAACACAGAACTTAGCGCACTCTGCTGGCGCATTTTAAAACTAATTCACGTTCCAAGAAAGGAACAGTGCGTCAGCATTGTGCGGCACTGACTACTGAGTCGCATTATGCTCTGCCATTGGAAAACGGGGCTAGATGTACCACTCGGTACAACGAATTCGGCCTGCTGCTTTTTTTTATTTGAACACATTAAGAAAAATAAATGATTTAGTAGCCTTTCTAACTCTTTCTTTTTAAGCGGGAGTAAAAGAGAATGCAAGGCTACTATTTACTATTTTACTTTTAAACCATAAACATTGACACTGGCAAATCCAAAGGGAAGCCATCCCTCTTAAATGGATGGAGCAGGGTTGCCAGCTCTACGTCTTTTTACGTAGATCTACGTATTTTAAGCCTTTCCTGCAAACCTACGAACTTTAGTCCCAGAATCTACGTATTTTCTATCAAAATTGTTCAAATTTGCAAAATAGACTGAATGGGCATAATTTCCTTTTCTTCCGCGAAAAAAAGTTAATAAATGTTCCGTTTCATACTAACACACACTCGAAGTTGGTATTTGGCGCTTCCTTTAAAATTTACACTGATGCGATTGTGGCGCCACCCTAATTTAACACATTTCGACGGACACTTTTCATACACAGAGATAGTCCTCCTTACCTCTACCCTCCATAGTCTTGCCGTAAAAGTGAATCTTAACCTAAAAAAAATGTTTCAAACTAAGACTTCGAAGGAGTTGTTTAATTTCGATATTTTTCAACTTCCTGCTCAATTTAATTAAATTCAATTATGGAAATAAGCAATGACAGTGAGAAAGAGCAGAATGTGACTCCTACTAAAAAAAGAAAGCTACATTGAAAATGATAATAAAAATTGAATAATTTAAATAAATTGATGATGACTCTGAAAGTAGCAAACTTTTTCAAATTATCTACAAGTGTTAATTCATAGATATTTTTGTTTGCTAATGGTAATTTTTTTTAAATTTATTGTTTGTACTTACTGCTACTTTTAGGGTAGTATAAATTGTCGTTTTATTCACTTTTACCTACCCTACTCTCTTCATTTCACTTAGAAAAAAAG
This sequence comes from Orgyia antiqua, assembly GCA_916999025.1. Lineage (NCBI taxonomy): Eukaryota > Metazoa > Arthropoda > Insecta > Lepidoptera > Erebidae > Orgyia > Orgyia antiqua. The sequence goes on from OU779861.1 coordinate 858,890, forward strand.
TACGTAGATCTACGTATTTTCTATGTGGAAATTTTACCATTTCTACGTAATTTTCTAATCTGACCTACGCCTTTTTCAAAATCCGGGTTGGCAGCACTGGGACGGAGGGAAAGAAAAAAAAAAAACCATAAACAGATTAAACAGGGCCTATATCTATAATATTTTACTCTTTGACAGGGCCCTGAGCACTGAGCCTGAGTCGGATATTTCAATGGTGTCACAATTGCAGCTGATTGTACCACAATGGTACCATTATGGTGCAATTGTAAAGTTTTTGGTAGTCTACTATTAGTGTCTTGTCATCATTGACTTACAATAAAATTGTGAAAGTGACATAAATAAAAACGTCAAATAAAAACGTAAACAAATAACAATAACTCGTGCATATTTAGTGTGTTTAATAAAAATAAATTTCAATGTCTTCTTCGAGGAGCGAGTCTGATTACGAGCATGAAAATGACAGGTAAATTTCGTAGTGGTCATAAAACTGTATCTAATTTATGAACTCAATCATATAAACATTTTCTAACCTCTTTTCAGGTTGGGAGACTGCGAGGTTTGTGGTGCAAATAAAGCTAAATACACGTGTCCTAAATGCGAAGTTAAGACTTGCTGCTTGGACTGTGTGAGAATACACAAAAAGGAGTTAGAATGCGATGGTATAAGAGATCGAACGAAGTTCATAAGAATCAAGGACTTCACTGATACAGACTTACTGAGTGACTACAGACTACTTGAGGAATGTGCTCGTTTCGTGTACGGTGTTAAGCGAGATGAAAAGAAGAAATATACTAGAATTGATAAAGATCTGCCCATTGTGAGTTAATTTTAAATTATTCAGTAATATTTCGGTGTTAAAAGTGAAAATACCACATGCATGACAGATCTGCAAATGGTACATCTATAAAGTAAGATCCTGTTACCATTTAAAATGTGACCATAACTGTAAAATCAGAAAATAAATAATTAACCAATGACCAAGCATTATGAAAGTAATTTTATTTTTTGTTACAGCATTTGTACAAACTGAAAATGGCGGCAAGGCAGAGGGGAATAGTGTTACAATTCCTAGCACAAAACTTTACAAGACATAAATTAAACACAACAAGATATAATTACAAATCAAATGTGATAAATTGGAAAGTAGAGTGGTTGTTCCCAAATGTTGAGTCTGAACCACTTAAATTTATTGATGAGAAATGTCCAGAGAATAAAAGATTATCAGAATTGTTAGACAAGTATTTGAATCCAAATGCCTTACCTTTTGAAGGCTCCAAATCTTTAAGTTATTATAAATCTGTTGGGTTTAGGGGAGTTAAAATATTGTTAAGAGGTATATTAACTAACAATTTAATTTCATGCTAATTTATTTCTATTTCTGAATTTTAATTAGTTCCAATATTTATTTCAGCTGAAAAGGTCAAAGGATCTGCCAAAAAATTTTTTGAACTTGACCCTACTGAGTCATTATCAGAAAATTTGTCTGGCAAGTGCATAGTTGAATTTCCCATAATATTTATTGTTCTAAAAGATCATGCATATAACTTTGAGATTATTACTCCAGGTAAGTTTATAACCATTTTAATATGTATTTCGACTGGAAATAATGTACTAAAAGTACATGTTGGCCATTTTGGGTGTGAAAGATTGTACCTATTTATTTAATTTTAGATATTTTATATCTTACCTAAAAAATCTTTTACATTTAATTTTACAGAAGATGAATTTGAAGATGATGGCAAGCTGGAGACTACCCTCGAAAACACTAGTAATAATAATGTTAAGAAACTTGATAGTTCTACCTCCAATCCAGTCTCTTCTAATGGCCACTTACCAGAAGAGACAAATTGCCCAGACCAAGTTACCTCACAAACTGCATACAGCAGAAAGAGACCAAGACAATTGCTAACTGCAAAAATTGCGAAAGAAAAGAAAATGGAAATTGAAAAGGAAATAAAAGCAGAAAGAAAGAAGAAACCAAAGAATCTTTTGTTCACCACCGGGTATTCTTCAGAGGAGAGTTTAGATGATTCAAGTGGTGATGAAGAACCCACATAACAAATTATTGTGCCTGTTATTACTAATTATGATTGTTTTATAATAAAACAAAATATAAAGTGTTAAACACCAAAATTCATAATATCATGTTTAAGGAAAAAATACAAAATAAATGTTTAATTATTTTATTGTATTTCTATAGCTATTAATTTTGTTTCTGTTAATATTAACAAGTATTCATTAGTGGCATTGATTCCCAGCACTTCTCCGTACTTATCAATGTTAAATACATGCTGTTGTCCAACTTTGACATTCTTCATGGCACCACCAGTTCTTTTTCTTAGCTGACAATCATTGTTAGCAGAGCTTTGATATATAAATATATGTTTAGATGCCTCACATACAACACTGTATGAAAAGTTTGGTGGACACGTGATAAATTTACGGTTTTGTTTTGATGATTGAACATAACCGAAAGCACTGAGTGATCCCTGGTGTTTTATTGGCCATGTCTCCGTATTGATCAGCTGTGCGTATGGCTGCCATATACAAGCATCTACATCATGACGTAACGCTAATGTTGGTACTTCTTGCGTTTCTATTTTTATACTGAAGAGATACTGGTGTACACTGAGAGGTACTCGGTGTGTTATCTTGTGTGTAGAAGCATCTAGTCTCACTGGAAAATATAAAAACTATGTTACAGTAACACTGAATAAATAAAACATGAAACTTTAAACATAATCTGTGTATAAATTATTCTGCCAATGAAAGCAATGTGAAATACAGCAATAAAATAAGGTCACACGCAATTGTCATGTTCTATAAACTCACCTAATACAGTATCCTCCTCTGAAGCAGCATCACATTCTTCTAGATCCTGTGTTGAGAACCCAGGGACAGATTGATTAACTGTAACTTCAGTCTCTGCACACAAATGTGCAAGTCTGTTGTGGATCTCTTCTACCAAGCTAGCATCCATTACCTGTTCACCATTTGAATCACCATCCTCCAGGAGATCATCCCACAAGTTGCTCTCTGATTTTGTCAGTAAAATATCAACCTGTCCATTATCTTGTACATTCCATGTGGTCAATTCACTGTCAACTTTATACCTCAGTTTCCCATTGACAAATGCTTTACCAGCGTAACTCACTTTAATGAGTAAAGGAGTTACACTTACCTGAAGCAGCTGTTTATTAAACTTGGGCTCAAGTCTCAATGTTACTGTGATATCTTCTGTAGTTTGCAGCCAAGTGTATATAATAGACTTGAGAGATTCTTCTACATGCCCAATAACTTCCTTTTCAGAGTCAGATGTGAACTTAAACACATTATCTGATGCAATATACAAGGCACTACCACTGGTTTCTATAGCTGCATAATGAACAATACCCTTGCCTTGGATCTGCCTGAAAGTCATTTGCTTCCAGCCTTCACCATCATCATCATCAAATGTTACCCATGTAAGCACAGTATTGAAATGTGATTCATTTTGTTCCACAGACTGAAGCAGGCAATGTAAACTTTCAACATTACCTTTCTCCTGTAACCTTGAATCAACAATTGTAAAATACTTCCCCTCTCCCAGTGTAAGACTTGATTCAATAGTATGCCAAGACTGTAATTTTGATGATGGTCCTGTTCTAGACCCTGTTTCAATAATATGTAAGTAGCCAGTGCCATCACTTATAAATGCTAGAGTGGGGGATGGAAATGATAAACATAAGTTAAAATGTCCTGATCTTCTTTCTTCATGTGCCGGGATATCATACACAACAGTGCTTTGGAAGGTTTTATTTGTGTTTTCAAATGAGACGTATCTAACCTTCTGTTGGTTATCTATATAATAGTAATTCAAGGAGTAGTTCCAGTAATCGAGAACCAGGTGATTGTGAAGGGCAAAGAGTTTAGCATGAATAAATGAGTATTGTACCTCATCAGGATATACTTTATCCACTGGAGCTAATAGATCATACGTGTAGTGCGGCAAAGCTTGCAAATTCAATTTGTAACCTTCAAAATCATAATCTAATAAACGACGGTTTGGTCGGAGTTCAACAAGCGATGTCATTTTATTAAATACCTTCAACTCTTTGTATTTTTGGTAATAATCCAGAAAATTGCATAAATATTCAATCGTATATATAACAACACTTTTGACAAGTGATTGATAACTGACACTAGGAGTGAGGCGTATTTATCGTAACAGGTAGACGTCACAGGTATTTTAAGATACCAGATACTAGCTGTTGCTGCGGTTAAGAAATACCTGTTATTAAAAATAACAGGCAAACACTATCAACTGTCAATACTCAACGCAGATACTCGATAACAAACTAGTAACAGAACAGCCTTGCATTTGCTGTGAAAAATTAACAGTCAAGGTTGTTCATTCCAAAAATAACAGCCTGTTATTTAATAACAGGTATTGGCACCTGGTATTTAAGTATAACAGTAACAGGAATAACAGATATCACCTTTTTGCTGTTATAACCCATCGCTAACTGACACTACTCTACTGACAGTGACATAGAGTGACACTATGACCACAGACTATGACATCATGGAGGTCTATGAATCTATGATTATAATTGTCACAGAGCATTCACAGAAATATTTATTTTTTTATAGTAGTATTCGTAGAGCAGTGATAATTTATTATAATCTCGTTTATTCATCATTCTTCTGCCCTTATCCCGTTATGGGGAGTTGGCACAACCCTGGCTGACGTTAACCCTACTTGGGTATGTACGCAGGTTTCAAGCGACGTTTTCTTTGGTCGGTTTATGTAGGGTAGAAGTAAGGAGGACTATCTCAGTATATTAAAAAGTGTCCATTGAAGGGGAGCAAATTATGGTGGCGCTATAGTAGCAATTGGAAGAATTTTAAAAAGAGCGCCATAAATTATTAGAAAGGAAAGAAAAACTTCCGCTTTGTTACACGCAGTTTTTTAAATTATTATATTATATAGACAAACATGACTATGAAATAAAATGATACGGTTTTTCCACTATAATTTAGTTTATTTAGGAAAAGCATAGCAAGCCAATTGCAAAAATTCATAAATTAATGTAAAATGATACGGTGTTTTTAAGTACCCCAAATATTTGTAAATAGCAAATAGTATTAAAGAATTACCGCAACAGTAGCACACTTCACTCTGCTTATAAGTCTTATAACTGCTACATTCATATCATTTCCACTTGCTACACTAGCGCTATTTCGGTGAGTTTATTTTGCTGTTTACAAGTGGACACTTTTTGGACTGATCCCCCATACAAGACGGTCCTCCTTACTTCTACCCTCCATAGGTCGGTTCTCACGACCCCTGCGGGTAACACAGATTACTTAGAGAGAACTTACGAGAACTTAAGAGAACTTACGTTGCGGGCAAGATATGGGGACAAGACATCTTGTTAATTGACCATAACTTTTTGAACGTGGCCTGGCTCTGTAGATGTTAACATAATGGTAGTTTTCCAATTACGGAGCATAATGCGACTCAGTGACGCACAATGCTAAACTATGCTGACGCTTAATTGGAACGTGAATTAGTTTTCATATGCACCAGTAGAGTGTGCTAAGTTCAGTGTTGAAAAAAAAATATCAATCGAACGACGAAAGCCTTAAAAATTTCGCTCTTGTGCTGTAATTGGAAAACTACCAATATCTGCTCATTAGCCTGTGACACAATGACAAATGGCGGGAAATATGTTTTGCTTATTTTGTTATACTTTTGTTTACAAAAATATCGATTTTGTGGCCGTTTTTGTTTAAACTGATATAAAATGTGAATAATGTCGATAAGCGAGAATATTCAATATCGGGATATGCCATTTTCTACTGAAACTAGATATGTAAATATTTTCACTTTGTTACACAATTTACTTTATGTATATCATTGTCTTAATAAATTATTTTAATTTCTAATAACACAGCATTTGTGGTAAGTAAATTAGTGACATTTTTTCCAGAGCGATTTCTACATTTATGTAGATTTAAAGGATATATCAGAAAAATGTACAAGCTGCAAAGAGGAGATTTTCAAATGTAGAACTATTGGTATTCTACAAAGTGTTAATGGAAGGTTTTATTTAAGTGATGTAAGTTACTCCCAACACACTTCTTTATTTATATAACAAATCATAAATTTTTTTGTTAATTAAATATATTTATTCCAAACAGTTTAACTCCTCCGGGGTAGACTCTGAGCCACTGGTTCAAGTATCGGTGGTATATTTGCAAACACCGCCGCTATCTACAGTCATACCATATCCAGTTCAAATATTTGGATCAGTGCAATGGAAGAACAGACCGGTCATATTTGCTAAAATCTTACAGGTACAGTGTACACATTATTATTTTTTAAATAAAATGTTATTTTTTTCTAAATAAATCATGAATTTATTTTGGGTGCTTTTTGGACTAAACTGTTATAGGTATTTTATGTTTATATATTCATAATTTACAATCTTTTTATTTTACAGGTGTTGAAAGCTCCATTAGCTCTAAGACTTAAAAATGCTCTAAGTGGGATCACTTCCCAATATTTAGCTAAAACTGCTGTTTTTGAAGAACAAGATGTATGAGTTTCTTTTACGAAAAGAAAAATCAGTGGTGACAGTGATCAGTGAAAATACAAATCCTATTGTGACTATTTAACAATAAAGCCAATATTGAAAGTTCCTTGTTTTTTATTTGGTGATAAGAAAAACCTCAGCAGGTGAATACAAGACTCAATAGCATAAAGCTAATTTTGTTATGTTGAAATAAAAAGCTTTATTTTATTCATATCTCTCCAGCCATTAACATACCACTGTTGGGCTTAGGTCTAGTTTAAAATCTCGCATTTAACAATTGCAAGTGAATTTTTGGGAGCACTATCTCCTGCCCAATAACTCCCATTATTGGCCATAAGCTTCCTCCATTTTAGGAGGGATTACAGTCTACTATACCCGATGACCGATGGGACTGTGGCATTTGTATAAATTTGTGTGTGTGTGTAATGTTATGTATAAAATAAAACAATTGTTTTGAAAAGAATGCATATTTAATTCTTAAATAAATAGTTATATTAATAATATGTGATAAAATTTACAACATTCCATCACCAAGCAGTTAAATTTTTTACATAATATTAAATGGGCATAGAGTATATAACAGATTGGTTTCATGCATGTGATAGTTTAGAAAAAAAATGGTTAGATAAATAAAACACAAATTACATAAACTCAAATAGCTTGGAATGCATTTTATTCTAATTATCCCTCTATTATTAATAAGAGGTATTCTTAAAATTTACTCAAAATTTAACATTAATAAAAAAATATCTAGAAAAAAATTTCTCAATCTTATTTGAAGTTTGTAGCAGTATTTTGTTTGAAATAATGAAATAAAATTGTAAATCGCTTTATTAACATCTGCCAATAATGTGGAAAGTGTCTATTAGTACTTTTTTTGAAATCATCTAATAAACTTACATTATCTCAGTTTTACTCTTGGAACAGGCTTTTTAAGTAAAAGCTTACTATTTACATTTCTCTAGCAACATTGATCAGCAATCATCGTATCAATCAAGGCATCTTGCCTTGATTAAAACTGAACTAACATGGGTTGTATTTAGATCGCGATTTAGAAACATTTTCATAAGAATATAGTTTAGTTTATATTATTGGATAGAACACTCAATAATTCATATATTTTTAGTTTGTAGGAGTAGCGGCACCAATATTGAACTTAAAATATTTCCAGCTTTTTCTAATGTTTTCATCTTTTACGCTAATAACTATATCGAGAATACGAACATTTACTTTAACACATTACAACAACCAATAACTCAAAAATGTCTTAAGGCAAGTTTATTAAAACAAAATATTCTATCACAATATTGTGTATATCACTCACTCTGCAATATCTAGAAGATTATTATTTGTATAGAAATACCCTATTAACTTTTAAAAGTCATCTCTAATTTTAATACTTTCCCATTAGTTAATTAAATTTGGGAGTAAATCACATTTCCTTGGCTTCATAAAATTGCTGATGTAAATTTACAAAATTGTTTTGGTACTGTGATATTGCAGAGTAGTGTTGCCATGATGTGTGCTTCACTAAAGTACCCAGAAGTACAGCACAAATACAAGCAGTATGACAGCGGCCGCGGTCACCTTCACTAACATTGACTTGGTGTTCAGGTATGTTGCATCTTTCTTGTATTTTTGAGACATCATTGATAAATTTTGTGTCTTCATGTCTAATTCTGTAACAAGAGGTTTAATTTTTATGATTAAATATAAAATAATAGCAATCTTACCATGTAACACATGGCCTAAGAAAGCTGATTTTGTTAAGAGGATACCAAAATAGCTTCGTGCATTTTTCTATTTACGAAGTTTTCATTGTTTCTTTAGATTGAATGGCTAGAGCTCTAATTTTTAAGTATATGTTTTTTCAATATATGATCTAGGATCGCATAAACTCAGAAACACGATTGAAAAAAGTTTTCTCGATAGAAAATCTTGGCGAAACAACCTCTCAATTTTTTTATTTTTTTCATTTGTCGGTCTATTATCGCGTATTAACTAATGAAATAACTTTAAAAACATAAGTAACTATCATATATAGAAACACGTGGATCAGAATTAAAATATATTTAGTAGATTTTGAGTAAATAGGAAAAGTATCCCTAATTCTTCATTTTCTGTGCCTACTGGCTGTGTTAATATGTACGTGTCGGCGATGATATACGATAATATTGATGTAATCTTAATCTATTATCTTTACTTATTATAAAATAAAGTGATTATTTTGTATGTATGTTCCTATATGAGCTTATATCTTCAAAACTGAGCAACGAATTTGGATGCGGTTTTTTTAAAGGCTAAAGTGGTTCACGAGGATGCTGAATTATTCGCATATTTTTTGTTAAGGTTTTTAAATTAGGTACCTACATACGATGTTGCGAGCAATAGTTATTAGCATAGCATTGATATATTGAAGGAAGATTGAAAGTATTGTAGTCCAAATTTCTTCAACCTGATACTAATTATAGAATTCTGAAGAATTCTTCCAATTTTATTGATGCTCTCAATGCAAGATGTAAGAAGTATTTATATGTTTCCTTTGGTCTTCAGACGAAGTTTGTTTCATTAATAATTATTACTTATTTGGTCGCCACATACAGTATAAACATTTGTGTAACGAACTTAAATACCACACAACTAATTATACTGTTCGGGGATAGATGCCACAACCTCGTGTATGGCAATATGTTGATCTTATAACTAAATGTGTATTTAATTACCAGAGAGTATAGCCCCTCTCTGTAGCACATCATCAATGTTCTGCATCATGATACGCTGCACATCCCCAAGCTGTCCTCCCAGCTGAGAGGCGGCGCCGACTCTCCTCGCCCGCGCGCCGCCGTCTGCGTACTGTCTCCGTACACGCTGCATCCACGTATCGAACTCTATGAATGTGTACGGACGGGTTACTGTGTTCACCTGTAATTGTGTACATATTCATTTATTAGTTATCATCAAAACTAAGTATAAGTGTGAGTACCAGATTTTTTCATGGACATTTCACACAAGATTCTGTGGTCCCAAGCTAAGCCTATATTGTGTTATGGGTACCAGAATACCGATAGAATAGATAAACTACTTTTCTTTTGTACCTAAATAAATACTTATAATACATCGAAAACACCTAGATTGACTCAAGAAAAAGGTAAAATATAATTATATAGAGTAATAAACATTCTTACATGCATGTATACATTCTTATGTATGTAAGTTTCTCATGTTAAATACTAACTACTCCAATTATGGAGAACCATTAGGTTCAATCAATAGTTTATGAAATTTTGTGTGTAAATTGGATAGGTAAAAGAAATAGGTCAACAATTATAATCCCCATATGTAAAACATTGATTGCCAGTAAGTATTCAGTTAGAATGTAACATTAATAGATATGTTTTTATAATGATGATTAGGCAATAAATTTCATCACACTTGTTGTTGTTACATTATTATGCTGACTCACCCTTTTTCCGTATTGTTGGTAGAACTCTTGAGCTATCTCTTCTAAATAGCTAAAAGCTAATCGTTTACTGTAATTACGTTCACACAACACCAAGTAGCAGATCTCTTGTTCAATTAAGTAACTGGAAAATCAATTATGGTGATTAAACTTTTAGGAATGATATTTTTATTAAGTATTTAAATGAAAATTAGCAATATAGAACACCAAAGTGACTATTTATTATGTATAACAGTAGATTAATTATATTATAACAGCATATTGAGTGCCAAATAATACGTAAATAATTTATAAGAACAGAAAATTGAACAAAAACAAAAAGCAACAAATAAAAGAATAACCTAGACCAGAACAGGGCTAGAACTCACTGGAAAAGATAGGGCCCAGTTTCGATGGAGCAACGCGGTGGCGACTGCGGGCCTAGTTTTCTAAACAGCATTTTAGCCTGATTTTGGTACTCCAGTACATTGCATCCGCTCTGCGAACCACCACAGCAAATTAAAATAATATCAATAAAAATAAAACAATAACATAGCTCACTGGACCGCAAAGGTGAACTCAAAATAACTGAATTGTGTAACATAATTTAAATTATAAAGATTATTACTTGAAGTAAGTGCTTATTAAGTATATTTAGTAATTATTTACATTAAATAAAGCGCGTTACCTGCTCATCTTCTTGCATAGTAGCGGCTAAAGGTAGGCCGTCCACGACTCTCGCAATCATAGTCATTAAAACCATTTCGATCAATTATTTTAGTCTCTCACATTAACTTATATACAAATTAATATTTTGGTAAGTCTCTCATGCAAATTTCATGACTTTTTCCTTCTCATTATTAGTAAATTATAACACAAAATACGTATCGGCAGCTGTGAATACACGTCAAAACGTCAAACCGATTTGACAAGATGACAGGACAACAACACGTCAGTGACAAGATTGCCATAACTAAAAAAAATTTTTCTCCATAGAGTAGTGGTCACAACCATTGCTTGCCCCTTGCAAAACGACCTTGCAAATTTCTACTAAACAGTTGTGAAATGAAAATGAAATGTTTTTATCTTTATACTGATATGCTTATTTTGTGTAATAAGGAATGTATCATATTTATTTTAACATGATTACCACCAGCGCGGCGGATCAAAAATCAATGATCAATTCTACATGCGCAACTAAACTAAAGAAATAAAACAACTCTGGTGTATTTTGGTTTATTGACTAACTGTGTTGAATAATTTATTGTACATCTTTATATTAATTAAAATTGTTATTCTATATTACACAGTTTTATATATACTTATTAAGAAAAATGAGTTGTTTACTGTTTAGTTTTGCGCGTAGAATTGATATCAGTAGGTAGTGATGCTGAATCATGAATGACATCCAAGATACCGCTGCGTTGATTCGATTACTACTTGGGATAATAATATTTTTGTGATGAACGGCAATATTTTTATAACGTCTGAGTGTATTGGATGTCTGTATTTTTATTAATTAGTGTGGTGGCTGGTGGTGAAATAAAAATACCACAATAATAAGGCTTTATTTTATGATCTGTCAAAATGCCAGCGTGATTGTCAGACCAAGTAACTTCTCGAAGTGACTAACAAGGTCCGTGCGTATCTATCGTATATTTTTTACGTAGTTATGAGGAGTACTATAGACGTAGTATAGCATGTCATGATTGCGAGTTAATTTTAATAACATAAATATTTATGAACTATTAGCAGTATTAACTAATCGATTACCCATTGCCAAAATCTCTTAAAATGCAAAGGGCCTCTTTTAAGTCAAAGACGGTTCCGCCAACTGTACTATTCTAAATCATTTCGCTTTTTTTAGTACTTTGTTGATAGACCAGTCATTTACGTTATATTTAGGAAATTAAGGATGTTGAAGGTATGGTATGTATGTGTATTAAAAAAACCAATTTATGATTTTATTGTGGATATTTTATTAACATTATCATCATGCATCAAATTTATGTGCTAATTCATTTACACTTATAACTAACTATACATAGAAAAATAACTTAACTAGGGGGCAGAAAATACATTATTTTGTAAAGTAACAACTAAATTATAATTAAAATATCGGACTTTAACTGCGTAAAACTAAAAGCAATTATAATAACGAAACATCAACGCTCGCAACGCAACTCTCAGAATAATGAGAAATTTTGTTAAAATTGCAAAGAAAGCAAATTTAAAGCGCCATCTCTTAATGAGTAACTGAAACTAATACTTAAACATTCATTCAATTAAAGTCATTTACTCAAATGTAATACAACATTCTCACCGGAATGAATTATACACGTATTCAATTAATGGACATTAATTTATTGACAAACAGGAATACGCACATTGAAATATTATTAAAACATGCACTTAATACGATGTATACTGCGCTGTCCCCCTCTATCACCAAATTCACTAACCTTCTCATTGCTTCCTCGCAAAGTAATGTTCGTCATCGTCCTATCTAGCGACTCCAACAACAATCGTGTGGGTCGTGAGGGTGTGCGTTTGTATAATTACATAATTATTTAAATGTATTTACAATAATTTAGACGTGTAACATTAGCGGTTAATACACCGTCCACATGCGACGCCACGAACCAATATGGCGTCACAATAATAATAAAATTATGATACTAAGACTAGGCTCAATTTAAAATAATTTCATTAACAATAATGTTTTTGAGGTGCCTCTAAAATTTACATTGAAAATTTAAGTACAATTATTAATTAGAAATTTTGATTCTTTTTATTTAACAACATCAATTCGACTAAATTATTTAAACTCTTCGAGCATTATTTTAAATGCTTGCTCAAACATTATGCCAACGAATCGGTAACTAGTATCTCACAATGTTGATTAGCATCACACACTAGCCGAATTATAAATTCTGAGAGCGTTCATCTTCCACCCTATGGTCCATTCATTACCAACTACATTATTATTTAATAAAGATATAATACAATAAAATTTGTAACCTAAAGAACGAAATTCCCTATAAAGGAAAGTATAATGTTCCACGCGGGCAGCGTCGCCACACACCGCGTGTCACCACAAATAAATAAATTAAAACCTACAGTTATATTTACAAAAGCATAAAGAAATAGAGCCGAAAAGAAAATTATACTGAGAATTCCATTTAGCTATATAAAAATTACGATTAAAAGTTTCCACAATTTCGTTTTTAAAATATGTATATATATTTATAATTTTAACGACATCTATCGTCCACTGGTTTTGTTCGAGGAAGTTTGGATGCTGAGATCTTTCACCTATATAAAGTCTCTTACACACTGGATTATTATTTTATACATATTATAAATAGTAAGACCTGTATATTGGTTGGACATTATTGTATGTGTGCGAGTATGACCGACGGTCCCACTTGATAGCACCCATGTATGCCCTCGCAGGACATTCCTAAGGCTCGTCTAACACCCTCACTGTTACAGGAGCGCACGCACACTCTATTTAACAAACACTTATTATGACTTACAAGCTAACATTACAATTTGATATAATTTATTTCATTTAAAAATATATTGCGCACTTGTATGGATCTATGATAGATTGTGTGGAGTGCGCGCGCGCTCTTAACTACATTAATGTAGCGTTCTAACAATTCCTTCGTTTTACGTAGATACAATTATGTTTTATTAACAATGTTTATTGTATAAAATATAGTTTAGAAGGATTTGTCTCTATGTATTGTATGAAAAACTGTCTACATGTCGAGATGTAACTAGCTACGTCTTACTCGACTTCTCTATAACAACTATCTTTAAAAAGTATTATGATTCATATCATTGGACCACAAATCGTACATAATTAATTATCAATAATATTTATTCAGGTAACAAAAAATGGAGGTCACGGCGCTTTCGAACAAAGTTATATATATTTATGCGTGATATGCAGATAAAACAGGGTGCTATTACAGTATATATATAAGTATATTTGTTTTACAGTAAATAATAGTCTCTGGATGATATGTTCGTGTGTTATTTGCGCGCAACCTCCTACAACATGCTTAATATATTTTTTTAAATAAACGTAATAAACTAGAACATGTTTTCACTTAAACAACACACTTATATTAAACATATATTTATAATTATAAATTAACACAATTAACTCACAAAAAATCATTCCTTATCTATCAATATGTCAGTTTGTCTATTACAAAGTTGGCAGTAAGTTCATCAGTTCATGCGTATTACTTCCAAACATTTAGTTTTAAAACGAATGTTTTTTTTTAATATCATATTCAAATTCCTAAAGGTTAAACAATTGAATTAATAGACTATAGATTACATAAGGGCGTGAACAGACTGACCGAATGTATCTCTTTGCATCTGTACCCGCCCTTACACAAGAAAAACAGATTATAGCTAAATATATAGAATACGAAATGTTTATTAATATATAGATATATTCAACATTATTGAGGTTGCTCAGTTGTAACAACTTGTAAATATGTGAATGCCCATAAAAGCACTAAAGAAGTGGAATATAAATATCTGAGGGATTTGTTTTCTTATAAACATTTTTTTACGTAAATATTTCTTTATAATAATCTCTTATTTAGACTATATATATATACTTATTGCATATTTTAAAGTGTGTCGAACAATGTAAATTGTATAGAATCATTTGTCAACTTTTGAGTTTTGAGGTAGGAAGTTCAGATGGCGCTGGCGTCGCCGCACGATGGCAGCGCCACGACCGACATAAACATGCAATATATAGAAATTTCATTTACAAACATTTAAAAATTCGTTTCAACATTATACAAAAATCACACCGTCCATATAACATCTAGCAAATTTAGTTCCTCTTCTGTAATACCCCTAAAAATAGGTACCTATTATAAACATTTGAGCAATCAATTTCGTCTCTCCATTTTTGTATAAATATTAAATTCAATGATGATAAGTTATTATTTTGAGAATAATATTTAATATTAATAACATTATTATATAGAAGCGATCTGAAAAACGTAATGCATGATGATTTGAAAAATAGACGAATTTTAACTATTAGTGAAAAACTATATAATGTAAGAGCGAAATGAATACGCGTCGAAGATTCCTTGCGTAGTTGGAGACAGTCCCATCATCGGTCACGCACTCATCGCTCGCTCTACGCCAGCGAGCAGTCTATCTCGACGATGTCCTTGGGCACGTCCACGAACTGGTAGACGAGGCGCTGACCGTCAACCTTGGCGAGGATACCACGCTGGTAGTAGTAGCGCAACGCACGTCCCATCGTCTCATAGTTCATGTCCGGCTTGTTCTTGTGCAGGCCCCACAATCGTGACACCGCCTTAGAGTCCACCAGTTTGAAGACGCCCTTCTCGCGGTTCGTCCATTTAATAAAACGTGGACAGTACTCGCGATCCTGTAGCAGCTTCAGTAGGAACTCCCAGAGGTAGGTGGTAGATCCCTCGCGGGACTTACGCTTGACGCCGGGTGTGGGCGGCGCGTCGGTGCGTGGCCTCTTCTTAGGCTTCAGTTTGTTGTGGTGGTGGTGCCTCTGGTAGTCTCCGAAGTCAAACACGGGGTAGGGCAGCTCATCGTGCGGCAGGGGCGGGGGCGCGGGTGCTGCGAAGTGGTGCGCTCCGCCACCTCCGCCCCCGTACCCGTACGCGTATGCATCGCGATCGCTAACTGCACCAACTGAAAATAATAAAAAAGAAACATTTTTATAATCACGTCCAGGCAATATTATAAGATTAGGTAATTTAAAAACCATGTACGCCAAGGAGGAGTAGCTACCCTTCCTTAGCTCTAAAAGAATTACTAATATATGAAAATATCATCAAGGTACGATTCTTATTGTTTACACCGTTAACTATATAGGCGAGCAATCAACTGTCAGCGCCCTTGTAAGACACACTGATGGTGATATAAATACAAGTAAGTTTTTTTAACTATTGGTGAATATTGTAGAGTTGTGAGGATTCTCGATAAAGTAAACTATTTCTCATTAGTAGTACTTAAATAACCATCAAGCTGTCAACGTCTTTTTTTAGGAACAAGTGAGCTCTCATCGGTGATAAGATTATTTAGTGACCCGGGACACTATTATTACTTCTTATTAAGGTCAGGGTCATTGCAGAGGATTGGTGAAAAACAGACAAACGGAATAGTATTTATATTAATAGTTACGATTAGGTGATTAAATATAGATTAAAATTACAATATGTACATCATCATATTCATAAGTTAGTAGTCAAGTGCTTTGAAGTAGGACAGTAGGTATTAGTTTCGCAAACGACACTTAGCTAATAAACCACGACTAAATTATAAGTAGATTTACAAATATTTAGTAATACAACATTGATAACACTACCGAAATCGATTATTTATATCAATACGTTCAATAGATTAATCGATGTTTATGCAATAGTTAGTCTATTGCATAAACATCTAGTAAGTAAGTATGTAAACATAAGTAGCGCGCTAAACAATTGTGGGATTAAATCGAGTCATTACTCTCATGCGATTAGATCACGGCTGTTGTCAAAAGTCAATTAGTATTTTAATAACATCCCTATAAATGATTTTCATCTTTTTTTCATTTGTTTACCAAATAAAAAAAAAATGTTATATTATACATTGTCTTATCTGTTTAGACGCTGAAGATTCTCGGAGGTTTTTGTTTAAAGTCATATTTGTATTAAAAATTTGCTTTATAGTATCACGATTTTCAACACTTGACATTAAAATGAATCATCACTTTATTCTTCATTAACAAAATCGAACGTCATTTCTAAAGGAATTTACCTTGTGTCGTCTATAAGAAATTATGGAAATTATCTACCTAACTGTTTCATTAAAGGTATGTATAGTTGTATAGTCAAATAGTAGAATCAATTTCATTTCATTTTTAAACAGTAATTACGTAGTTTCCTCTATACAAGGAGCATGAAATGTGATATTTTACTTTTGTTTTAACTAACTAAAACTTTCATTTTTAAGTTTAACACATGCCAAATTGTAAGATTGGTTCTTATTATTTTTAATATAAACATACTTGTTATTGTATGATATCGATCATTAAAGTGTAGGTACATTTCTTTGGTATCATCTCTTATTTCTACGGTTGCGTTAAAACAATGTAAACTTGTAACTGGCGATAATACTGATAGTAAGAATTGCGTCAAGCGCCGGTATCGCCGCCTTGACCCGAATGCCTGCTACCGCCGCGCCGCCGGCCCACTCACACTCGAAGTTTTCCTCGTTGGAAAAACATCTTCTAACATCTTGTTAAATTTCTAATAAATGACGGACAGTAGTGATGTCTCATTTAGAAATTGTTTCAATATTAAGTAGGCTGATCTATTTTAATAACGAATCAAAAAACAACACGATGATTTCATTTTAACAAGTTCTGAGAGATAAGTGTGCTATAAATGTCTGGAAAGGTATATTAATAGTTTATTAAGAACATCTTATAAGGGTTTTGTTACTTTTGTATTTTCTCCTGTAACTAACTCTAAGTGGCAGCCAGCTGAGTCATCTCTTACAATATCTCTACCTTAGACTATAAAAGATGTATGGCAAATTTAAGTGTTCGTGTGGTGACGAATTAAGAATACAATACAATGCTCATTTTCTTTCCAAGGGTGCTGTAAAAGCCAGCCAAGGGATGTTATATACACCCTGTGGCAATATGCCTGGTCAGCGAGGCATAGTGGACCATAATCCCTCATAAAGTGGAGGAGGCCCGTGCCCCGTAATAGTACGTTAGCTGGCTGGAAAGAGGGAGAGAATTTATATTGTAAAATATAAAAATATGCTACAACTTCTGTTGTATCTATTAATCTATGAAAGTGTTAACCATCCAGTTAAATTGACATTCTCATTAGAAAACTGTATTAAAGATAACGTCGGGTTCCTTTGCAATTTATCAATTCAAAATCATTCGCTCTACATTTTTATAACATCAAAGTAAATATTTCACATGAAAAGAAACGGTAAATATTTTTTCAGTGATCCCAAACTTCAGACTAAACTATAAAAATCATCTGGTCAGCTCAATAAAATGACTGGTCTATGTTATTACCCTCGTTTCGTGTGAAATGGTCTAGTTAATGCAAAATAATAATTCAACGGTTTGTTTTTATAAATTACGTTACAATCTTATATTTTATGGATATTTTTTGTACTGCATTTTTAATGTTGCTTTACTATCCTTACTAAATACATATCTGCCTTCTTTAGCGTGGCAAGAAATGTTATTACTGATATACTAAAGATATTGTTGGAATATTCTTTCCTTTTTTTCATTAAGAATAAACTCAATAGAAATACAATATAATATTAAAACGAATTATAATATTTCACAGTTCATATACATATATTTAAAAGACTTGTTTTGGTACGACTAATTTAAGTTTAGTAGTCTCTACATCATTTCTTTAAGTTTCTTAAACAAATCATGATTTAATTAAAAGATAAACTTTACGTAGAATAGTAATGTAACCGTTATTAACCGGAAAGTCTCATGATGTAGTGTATTTTACGCCAAGTCAAGCATGACATTCAAACGTGATAAACTTGCGGCTTATGATAGTAATCGACTAAAATTACAACACTTTTTCGATTCTACTACTTTTTATAATACTACTATTTCTAAATAAAGAAGTGTAAAAAAAAAATTCTAATAAAGACTACGATCCAGGCACTATAAAATCTATGTTGGAGGCGTCATTCCGTCGCAGAAATAAGCAAAAGCTATAAGGTAGAGTTAGGCTCTATGAAAACATACTGTTCCTATTTAAATTAATTAAATATAAAATACCATTATTAATTCGGCTCAATTTTTCTTTTTGAAAATATAGGGCAATTTCGGGTATGGCTGTTATAGGCGCTTCGTGCCAAATGTAAAAAAAAAGATTATTTCAAAAATAGAATATGATTATGTAACTGGAAAATAGCTTCCATCTTGTAAAACTATGTATTAGTAATGAGTATTAAGACGATACCAAAATAGCTTCGTGCATTTTTCTATGTACGAAGTTTTCATTGTTTCTTTAGATTGAATGGCTAGAGCTCTAATTTTTAAGTATATGTTTTTTCAATATATGATCTAGGATCGCATCAACTCAGAAACACGATTGAAAAAAGTTTTCTCGATAGAAAATCTTGGCGAAACAACCTCTCAAAATTTTTATTTTTTTCATTTGTCGGTCTATTATCGCGTATTAACTAATGAAATAACTTTAAAAACATAAGTAACTATTATTTAAAGAAACACGTAAATCAAAATTAAAATATATTTAGTAGATTTTGAGTAAATAGGAAAAGTATCCCTAATTCTTCATTTTCTGTGCCTACTGGCTGTGTTAATATGTACGTGTCGGCGATGATATACGATAATATTGATGTAGGCCCTTAATAGGCACACGTGTAATTAGGAAATAAAAATAAATAATATGTACGCAATACATATATTTTACGATAAAATAAAATATTTTTAAACTGCCGTGTAAACAGCGACGCGGCTCGCCATTTTCTAATATTATCTAACTGGTAAGCATGTATTTTTGCGCGGCTTATCTGGCGGTCGTTGAACCTGTGATTCGGCACGTGTGTCCCACTCACACATACAAAATATTTACGTATATAAACATGTTTTTTTTTCTTAAACCATCTCATTCTTAGACAATTTTATTAAAATTAGCTAATTTAGTGTGTTTTATCATGAACTTGATTTTTATGTTGAATGAGAACAAACATTTTTGTCCTCATTCAAGTTATTACAAATCTGTGGGCGGTACAAATCTTGTTCTTTGGTTACTTGTTGTAAAGAAAAAAAATACTGGAAATGAAATTCTAGTTTGAACAAATATGTTAAAACTAGAATTTCATTTCCAGCATTTTTATTAGCCAATAGGCTAACAGATAAAAGAAACTTATTATTATAACACCAAACAGAGTCAAAGTTCAAACTCCAACAGCAAGCAAAAACCTATACGGAGCCTGCGTTTTCCTACAGGAAAACATAAAATTTTTGAGAAACGCGATTTCGAAGTTACATAATAACAACGTCTATCTTTTATATAAAAAAAAACAAAGCATGCTATCTTTGTTTATTAATATCTTGCCAACCAGAACTTTCCGCTTTTTATCAGCCAGCGTGCAACGTCAGCGATAAAATAGCTACTATCTACAGAATCTTAGGATAAACATAAAGTTCAAAGTATTTTTCCTTAAATTATAAACACCTCTACGTATGACAGACATTTTGTCACATAACTCTCCGATTAAATAACATACAACATAATATGTAGTTTTAATACTTTTAATCAATAAAATTATCAAAAGAAAATATAAAATAAATGCTTCCAGCCATTTAGGAGCTATGTCAGTACATTCTGTAGAATATACACAGAGATATAGACTTCTTTCTCTTGGGGTGGTTTTAATTATTTGAATTTAGAATCTCAAATTTTACAAAACTTTGAGATTCTAAATTCAAATAAATCTTTGTAATCAAATTCAGACAAATCAAAGAGCAGTTCAACATACTTCTAGTATTCTATAACTTTGACTTGTTCTAATACTATCATCGTTATTGAAAGATCTAATTAATATTTAATTATAATAATCTAAAAGATTATCGCGAATATAAAAATAACAGATAACATAAGTACCTAATCATTAATTATTACATTTTGAAATTAGAATTGTAGGCAGGCCTAAAAGTTTAAATATAGATAACGGTAGTCAGTACTACAGTTCTTTATATATATTATAGCGATTTTAGAACGTGTATCAACGTATAAAATTCTTCACGACGAGAAGCTAACAAGACGAAGCATAAAAAACCCGCATTTTATGCGCTGGCAACTCTATTTTTAGCAAATGCGCTGGACGCATCCTACTGGCTGCAAGATCAAGGCTACGGCGGCTTGTACGCCTGCTGCGGTCTTAGAATGTCATCCTCACTTTATTGCTAAGTACGTGTACGACGCGAAAAGAAATTTCCTCAAGACCAAACACAGTAGAAAGTATGCTTTACTTCGTCTACGCTAAACACTTATTGGAATGACTTACTGATGAAGACGAATTGTTTTATTCCCGGATGCGAGTATGCGAACGTTTAGGTGGAGTTGTGGGGGGGGGGGCGATAGGAGGGGGGGAATTAACCGGTTGCGGGCGCATCCCGCGTTCGCGGTAAATGGGTTACCCCACAAACCTCTTGCGATACAAACTCGGCCATGTTTACTGCACTCGTTACGCTTGGCCCCTCAGCCCTCTGTCTACATGTTTTGATGAATTTTACAGTTTTTGCTTCACAGGAAATGAATAGCTACATTAACAAATGAATTTAATTATCAACAGTTTTATTTCTATTCGCTGTCAGCATTTAATAAGTTTCCTATTCAGCTCCTTACAATAATAAAGTGACAAAGATAATCTACATTTTATGATTGTCAATAAAACTGTATGCCCTCTTTTCTAATTCTAAAAATGTTTAGGAAGTGTTGAGTTATCTATGGATTTACAACGTTACATTCCAGTGACGTCAATGCGCCGATAAACACCTATGAAGATTTATCAGTTTGCAAATTCGCTATTTTTGCTCACGATAAAAAAGTATTAGATAAGATACGAGCTGAGAAACATTTCCTCAAAGCAACTATTAAACGTGGCTGAATTGTTGTGCAAAAAAAACTGTATTATCAGTTAATTTTGAGGCGGAAGCGATAAGTGCAATAATGTGCGGATTGGACGTGCTTTTATGCTCGTAATGGCATTTTTATTCAAAGTAATATCCTTTAATGCAATTGACAATAGTAGGTATAGTTTTCCTGTGCGACCGGAAAACGTGCGTGCGTCTAAGATAGTTGGCGGGACAGGGAGCGCTGTGCATCGGATGCGGCGGCAGGCAATGACCAGGAAATAACGCCGCCTGTTGACCTTCACACAAACATGTATACAGTGGAGCCCTGCCACTACACCCGCGCCCTCTACATCCCTCACACACATAAATATATTAATTCTCATTCCTCTGCTGCGGGCTACGGGATATCGAGTTAAATTACTACTTTTGCAATAACAGATCGTATGCGCATCCTACAACAGATATAAATAAGTTTTAAAAGTGAGAACTTTTTGTTCCACAATTAATTTTAAAACAACTCTTTCAGTTCAAAAAATATATCAAACAAAACATCATAATTATTATATTAACAAACTATAACTGAATTATATTATCAATTCAGATAAAACCGAGTCACAAACATAACAGTAATGCAACACTTTCATTTCTGGAGATAAATGTCAAGTGAATATTATCTTTTGTTTAAATTGGATGTGAGCTGATGCTTGGCTTCATCGGGGCAAAGAGGAAAGGTGGTTCGATGATAATGTGTTAATGCAAGGTGACATTGTACTGCGCAGTATCCGAAATGGTGATAAAAATAATATTACATAATACATTGTTTATGGGCCGTTTGTTTAATAGGATCATTTGAATTTCGAATACCTACTAAGATGGCGCGTTCTATTTAGGTTCGCGTGCAGCGAAGTAGCACTCAGTTAAGTAAGGTCAGCGTTGCCCAGACGCAAAGACAGCAATATGTACTGCATCTTACGTAAGTTCTACGTTTGATAAGCGCAGCTAGAGGGCGTTACTTGCAACTAAGGTCAAAGGTATGGTATAAAGGTATGGGAAACTGCAAACTTTTTATATTCCTATACCACTTGCGCCATTGATTTGCAAACTTTCTATTTCATCATTAAAAAAACAGTTCTTCTTTTATATTTTTATTGTTCTACCAAGCTCTCGAAGAACGAAAATAAGAAAATACTATGATGATCTTATAATATAGGTTTTTAAAGGCATTATGAAATATATTTAAAAAAATCATTGTTTTATTTAACTACAATGTCAGTACACACAATAAAATTGGACATGTCTTACCTAATTCAATATATTTACAATTTGTTGCGGCACACACGTAATATGGCGTGGAATATAAGATTTGCATTCGAATGTCGTTCATATCTACAATATAGTAGTACAGTATAGTTGCAATATAATACATTTATTATAACTTCGACGACCGGTTCTGCCTACCCATTTACAGCATAATTAACACAATATTTTGCGGATATCTTTAAGTAGTTGTCAAATCAATCGAATCAAATCAACATTATTTTTTTATCGACAAGGGTGAAAACGAAGCATAGGGCTCGTCTGTTGGTAAGCTAGTAACGTAACTATGAAAATTTGCAATACCAGAGGTTACCATGCCCTTTTTAAAGAGCCTCATTAAATAAAATAAGTCTTAATTTGCAATACATTACGACCAAGTATTTTTATGCTCCTCTTTTAACCATAGGTACCTATCTGAAACACACAAATGGAAATGTAATTAAAAACCCCAAAAAGCCGTTGAAAGCGATGTCACTAATATATATTCTCTCTCTCCAGCCCATTTGCGTCCCACTATTGGGCACGGGCCTCTTGCACTTTAGAGGGATTATAGTCTACTGTGCCACGCTGACCAGACGTGGTGGTACAGGGTTTAATTTCGAGATTTCCGTCTCTCACAGAGGATATTATCTGTCTGCAGTATCCCTTAGCTGACTTTTACAGCATCCTTGGGAGGAGATGGGGTAGTGAGACTTGTATTCTTAATCCGTCACCACACGGAGGAATATATATTGTGACGTAACAATTTGATAGTAATATTTAAAGTTAGGTATATTTGTGTACATGATATTAATGGTATATATAGCCTTCGTTGCGTACGCGCATCGATCTACAAATAATTTATTTGACCAAATGGTCCGCTCTATTTACGATTGACGCCATAATACAATACATGTCTTATTTGTTATTCTTATTTATTTGCTATAACCAAAGCCTTTGTTATAAAATGGGTTAAATACACAGACTATTTGTAACTAAATATTACTTTAATCATAATTATGATGTCTTTCATATTATGATTACTTAAAAATAAACTTGTTACTATAACCTAGAGAGTAAACCAAGGGCTCCCAAACAACTATATCCTCCTCTTTTTTCCCAGACGTGCAGTGCCCAAAAGATGGTGTTATCTCCCATTTTGGGAAAGGCTGTCGTAAACGAATATGAAATATAAATGTTTCTTCTTTCAAATATACTTGCTTAAGTATAAGTACCCTAAAGTAAGTCCACAGATAACCTTGCCGGGTCATGGTAAAGCTCAAGGCACCATCATGGCCCGACAGGGCAGGAGACGGAAAGGGAAAAAGAAGAAAAATAAATAGTCCACAGATAATCGGTATAAACTGCAAATATTACAGTTTCCTTTACTTGTCACTAACGCTTTTCTTGAGGTCGACTTTTTAATAAAATCAAACTACTTGCATAGAGCAATGTATTACCTAGATTTTAATTAAAAATAACCTAAAAGAAATTATCACAGTTGTCATTTTACTTTTTGTACTCATTTTATTCCAATTCCAACTGAATCTACTTTTATTATAATATAAAATTCCATGAGATTTAATCATACGTAATTTATGTCTGTAGTTGTATAACATTATTTGAGAGCTGTACGAATACGGATATGTCTACGCATTATTTGCCAAATTTAACATCTGTACAAATTAACTACATCCTTATATCACAGTATTCTTTTGTTACACATGCCATTTAATAATTAAAGATATAGTCCCACAGAATAATACGATTTTTTTCTTTTTAAAACATCATGCGGAATTCATTTACTAGGTCTTACGTGGGACTTCAGAAATTGTTAACTTTGTCGACATGTTTTTTTTCACTACGTAATTAAAATTAAACATTGGCAACTGGTAATACAGGCAGCCAGTAAAGGCTAGTTCTTATTTTAAATTTTCCAAATACAAATAGTAATTTCATTATTTTTTTTTTATGAAAATCATAGACTAGCATCGTCATTTATTTAAAAACAAAATTTAAAGTTATTTGGCCAGATTATAATGCTAACAAACGTTAGTAATACGCGCTAGTTGTCGTTCATTATCTAAATGGGAAGTTCCTACTTATCTAAGTGGCATTTTTGTCTCCTACGCAGTTCGACTATGGAGCCAACAGCGATATTTTTTTTAACTTGTGCCAGTCTAGAATTGACACAGACTATGCGTCTAGACAAAATCAATCAACAAAATAAAAGTAAAACATATTTAGTATAATTGTGAAGATATTTAAATAAAATATACGATTTAAAATACGTTCACACTAGTTTAGGCATGCTTTTAAAGCTGTTTGTGGCTGTTTTAGTTAATAAATTAAGATCAAAGTGCCCAGACCAGATTGGTTGCGTCTCAAAGAAATGTAGAAGAAGAATCTTCAAACCTGATAGTTGCATAATTAATAAGCTTTTATTAGCATTGTCCGTAGCTAAGCATCTATGCAATGGAATATTTGAATATGCTTTTCGTGCTTTTATACGTAGGATTTTAAACTTACGAGATTTGAACTCATAATTTGTTAATATTACCGGGACTATAATCACGTTAAAAACTGTTAAAAAGGCATAATATCGTGGTCACGGGTCGACCTGGTGACCAAGTGACCACGTACGAATACGTAGGATTATTCTGAAATTTTACACTCATGTCTAGAACCGATCGAAGATAGGTTAAGTAGTCTTTAAAAATGCCGTTTTTAGGATCAAGCCCTTAAAGTGTATTAATATTATAGTTATTTTTGTAATGTTGCAAAGTAAATACGAAAACTTCTTTAATATTAATCAAAGTAGTAATTTTTACAGATTACTTGTCGTTGTGAAGTAAGATAATTTTATCAAATTCTCTGTATATTTTTGTGTACAGTAGGTAGGAGCGGATGCCGTTATCAGTGCACGTCGGTTCGGTTCAGCTATGTTTGTTTAGGCTGGTTGACATCAATGCTGCACTGATATTGTGTAAGGTCAGTAAAAACGTGTTGACACTTACTGATGTCAAATTTGACATAACATTCGGCAGTCATTTATTGGCTGTTAACGGTTCGTTTTAACCTTTGATTTAAGTTGATTAACATATTATATTATCGGTACATACAATGTTGCATTTACTGATACATATTTACATTATTTAAACTTAATTATAACTATCTGTATGGTGACGTCATTAAGAGTGCAAGTGTCACCACCACATTTCTTTTCATGCGTGTTCCAAATACTTATAATGTAATCTATGGTATCGTTTTTTTTGCGAGAGATGAAAAATTTTAAACTTCTTGTCAGCATGGTAGAGCAGACTAAATACCCAACTTTTGTAAAAAGGCTTGAACCCAATAACGGGTAATTTATGCTTATAGAATATGAAAATTAAACTCTAGTTTTATGTATGTAGTTTGAAATCATTAAAAGTTTAATATAGAGTTACACGAGTGAATGTAGTGTAAACGCTAGCTAGACAATAAACACCTGTGGAAAATTAAAAGATATTTGTATCTATAATTATTTGTACTGTATTAAGTTTATAATGAAGTAGGTATCCAACTACTGACTGACTAGACTGCATGGAGGTAAACTGTGATTTGTTACAGAGTTCGATATATTTTACTGGTATTCGGGTAACCCTATTTTACAAAACATAATTTTCCTAGTGTTTAACTATTATCACAGATAATATAATAAGGACTATTATTACACACTACAAAATACTATGAAAATAGACAAAAACAGAGTATCATGTCTGAAGTACCACACTAAACAGGTGTCCCGATTTTGATTTTAATGTTTGAATGGTGATTTGATCCGATGTTCAGCCGATTTTAAGAAATCTGATGAAATCATAATTTGTTCTTTTTTCAAATTTACTGAAGAAACCTATGCAGTTTGCAGAATAGATAACTGAAAGTATTTCAGAGTTTTGCCGAATTCACGCGCGATAGTGATGTTACCACGCACAAATAATTTTAGGTAATCATTGATTCGTTCATCTTGTTTGTCGCGCTGCGTTATCAATAACTATTATTGCTGATACGACCTCAACCTATAGTTTGGGGCACGGTGAAGGTGATCCAGCGCACCAAGTTCGTACACCCCGCGCTTACGTAAATGCATGCAACTGTGAAAATATTTTTTATTATAATATTGATATAATGTAAGGGCGCGTTCCGCATAATTGTCACCCGCTCACCCGATAAATATTGATATTGTTTTTACATTATTATGGAACGAAGCCAAGCAATGTCTTACGTTGACACTTCCAAATCTTTGAACATATTTTTATGTTCTTAACTTTATTTTTATTTATAGTTTTTATAAATACGTGTTTTGTGAGATCCATTAACACATCATTTCAGCGTACTTGTCTTTTGAGTTTAAAATAAAACTCATTAAGTTAACCGACAGACTCAGTAACTCAAAACACACTCTCAAACATTGAGCTTTAGGTATTATTATAATATTTATGAATTCATATTTCTAAATTAATGTTGTTGAGTTATTTCACAACATTACCCTTCTTTTGTTACATGTATATATCCTTTAGTTACGGTGAAGGACCTTAGATGCAATTTTCCTGTTCCTCGTTTAAAAATATATTCAACTTCTAAATGCAAAGTGGATAGGATATCGTAAAACCGGCAAAAGTTTGCAGTGTACGCTTATTCAGAGAGAGGGGGTTTGGGAGGCAGGGGCGATAGACGTCGGAGGGGTGAGGGGGGGAGTGTTAGCGGGGCGGGAGGGGCGCGTAGCTGCAACTGTTTGCGCGCGGCGCAGCATGGTCAATGACACGACGACATTGCATCAACGCGCGAAGGTCACTCCGCCCCCACCCCCGCACTCCGCCCGCGAGCCCCCTTACCTCCCCCTCTCACACCCGCACGCCCTCTAACGTGTCTCGCAAATTCCTGCACTTCCTTACAAGACGCCATATTGGATCAATCATACTATTACAAGATTTTTACATCCAAATTGATTGATTTGATCATCTCACATAAAATATACTTAATGTTAAAGTTACTTATTTAATTGAGTGATATATTTAATGATTTGTATATTTTATTCTCATTTTGGTTTATTTTATCTTTTCTGCATAACTATTGACCGACATTTTTATTTAAACTTAAAAATAGTTTTTCGGGAGCAATTCTGTAAGATATTATATTCCAGAGTCGTGTATATAACAGTGTATACATAGTTAGGTATTGTATTGGTTTACTTCCCGCGCTGACTCATACACATATGTAATGTTAAATAAATATTATGTAAATGTATTGGATACAAGTTTACTATCACAATACACACACATACACATGTGTATATTTAATCTAAAGTATATTTCTGTACACACGTTAGCGATGTAATCTTTTTATTTAATTAAACTTTTTCTACTGAAGCTTTATTTCTTTTATTTTTCTCTTCAGTCTATTAACGTTCCACTGTTGGGCCCGGGGCTCCTTTACTTGGGAGTGGTCCATTATGCCGTAGTGATCAGGCGTGTTGGTACAGGGTTTAACTTCGAGTATTCCGTCTCTACCAGAGGTGTTTTTATTTGTGTAAATTATCTCTTAAGTGGATTATTCCCCTCTTCCTTCCCAAGATGCTGTTCTTGGGAAAGAAGAGGGGGCACATGTGTTAATTTAAAAGTTCAAGAACGCTGCTATAATTATCTGTTGTTAATTCTAATAAAAACATATGAACCTATTTACCTGGGCCGTCATTGCGTGACAAACGCGAGTTTTAGCCTTCCGCTCATCTCCATAATATCGATTTCCGGTTATGATGTATATCCGGTAGGAGTTATAACCTGAATACATATCCTTTTATTCTAGTATTATATTGATTGTTCTAATCTGACGTTGGTACTTGTAACTAATTAAAATATGCTAATGAAATAGCGAATGATGAGATTATCCTACTTACGTCATCATCATTACCTTGTCCTTATTCCTTTACATAGAGTTGGTGAAAGATGTCGCTTTTCCCAAGCCTTTAGATGACCCTACTTATGTCACACTTAAAATTAGTGTTCATCGAATCATATATAGAAAAGCTGACTGAACACCATATTTATATAACGTTATGCCTTCTTCCCACTGGGTAGGCAGGAGCGATAGAACGATATTTACTACAATCTGAACGTAGGTACTTCTTTGGTTTCACTTATATTCTTACAACTTATCATACATCCACGATGGGTTCTAAGTGGAATATACTTAACTAATATGCTTAACCCCTTTTGAAGGATATCGATGATATTAGACTATGGATTTCCGACATCGAATAAAGAAATAAAATATAGAGAACTTACTTTTATAAAGTTGGTTAAAATGTAACCTTGTTAGATAGCACAAAGACAAGTCGAGTTACATACAACAAGGTCATATAGTATAAGTTTACACAAATGTTACCGTGCGACAAGTACCTAAAGGAACGATTTCAATCCCTTTCATTTAGGTTTATTGTTAGGAAATTATAGACTATACACCACAAAATCTAGACTAAATGAAACTATCGATGGAATACAGAGGGAACGTGCTCTTCATAATTATGAACCTTTATCTATTTGATAAAATTTCGCCACGTTTTTGTCAAAATATTGGGTCTGAATTTAGTTTCGTAGACTATACTTTCAGTAGGTCAAATTGTTGTACCATAATTGCTTTTAGGAAAATTATAAAAAACTGCTTTTATAAACTCTTTATTAAAAAGATCTGGAAGAATATATTGCGTCAAAAAACAAATTGGACATTTGCAAATAAAATTGTTTGACCCAAATATACTATTATTAAAAAATACGTAAATCTAAGAAAGACGTTTGTCTAGGACTGATTAATTAATTGTTTAGGAGGAAAATGTATAATCAAGTACTAAACATTTCTTGTCAAGACGTTAGCCATAAAAACTTAGGTTGAGGGGCGTACGCAGCGGTCAAGGTCCCACTGATTTCCATCAAAGCTGTTACTCAATTCGACCCTGACTCCTGGCTAATCAGGCCGGAACGACTTTTTCATTTAATTTGTCGATTTGTATTGTCATTACTCCTAAACTATTGTGACTTACAATTTATTTACGTGACCCAGCTCTAAAATAACAATTTGGCACATCACTAAATTCATTCAGTCACCTAACTCTACTTGTTTTTGAGAAAGATATTGATTACACACATCATAATCGTCTCATATATATAATTTGTTAATAATTTGTTTAGAAAATAAACATAATAAATTACGACATCGATATTTACGACCTGCAAATCAATATTTAAGTGTTTTAAGACTGTATCATATAATACTAAAATCTATTTGGCATGGACGGCAAATGGCTATCTTTGTATTAGTCTTAATGAAGACTGAAAGGGGGCGCATTTTGCAGCTATAATGCTTACTATATATTATACATGGAGATAAGGTGTCTATGACAGCTGCGTCGTCGACTATATCCATCTCTCCTGACAATATTGCTTCGGTATAGAGGCCGCGATTCATAACCGACAGAAATTATTTTACATAACAAAGCTTGAAACCAAGACCAGAAAAACAGCACACATTTAGTCAGGTTTTAGTTATGTACTCGGAATTATATTAAGACATTGCCAGTTATTGTTTCAGTGAAAGCTTTGCTTTCCATGTTTTTGGATTTATACCTCCAATCGTCCACTGCAGCCAAATCCTAGGGGGAGTAGAGACCATAGTCTGTCTTTTCCGTTAATAATTTATTATACATAGTTTATTACAATTTTTACGATAACTGAGATTTGTTTCAGTAACAAGGAAATGGTTGACCGTTGTATTCGCAATAGTTATCAAACAGGAAATAAGTTTGAGTACGCAGTATTATATAAATAATTGAAAAAAACGTCTGAAATAATGCGTAACGTTTCCTCGTAATAATATAATGTTACGAGCAGTTTCGAAAAGAGTCCAACTAAATTTAACTGACCCATATTCTTATTTACGCTGATTCCAACATTGACACGAGCTTTACAATATAAAAAATAAATGTTTCACAATAAAACTACATGAAGTGAACTACGTTTCGCTGTTAGTAATGTGGTTTGTCTATTGTGTGAGGCTGTGAGTTCGGTTCTTACTTAGACAATTATTTTTATGATGAACAATAGATACCTTATGTGTGAGATTATTTGCTACATAACCAAGTGACATCTCAGAGAACCACTTTATATTCGTTATCAAATTAATTGTAAGCGCTACGTGTATATGTGAGATACTTATTAATCGAAAACGGGACCCAGAGTTTTATAACGCATCTATTAAGTTGTATTTGAAAATTTGGCACAGTAGCGACTGTAAACACGTTACGAAACTTTCGATATCGGCCACAGAGGAACATTGCCGCGGTGCAACGGGGAGCGACGCATCTATTTATGCAGCGCTATGCGACCTAACACTGACCTGGTTAGTTTCTGCGACGCATAAACACAAGGATAGCGCGTGTGAACGATATACACTGAGTATAGGGCGCACACATAATCGACCCGCTTATGGAGTTAGGCTATTTAGAGTGGCGTAGGTAGCTGTGGTCCGTGAAGGACAGGCATTTTGCCGCTCCGCCGGGGACGAGCGGATAAATTTAAAACAGCCAGGAAACCATCGGAGCGAGTATGTAGGCCACCTGGACACAGCCCCTCTTCTGTTTTTATACCTATCGTAAAAGAAGCGTGTGAGGTTTCCGGATAAGTGGAGCGCTGAGATTCCAGCGCGCGAAATTGGGTCGTGTTAGATTTTCACAGTTTGCGATTCTAAAGTCGACGGCTGATTATTCCGGAAGCGGGAAGATGGCGGCGGTTGCGCCATTGTCGGCCAGAGATGCGTTGCGAAACGTGAGCGCAGGAAGCCGCGTGAGAAACGGAACGTTTGAAGGTGACGCACATTACCTTGTTACTGCATTAGTCGACTGCTGCACTGAAGAACTGCTTTCCAACGGTGCAGTAACGTTTTAATGTTAAATATAGAGGCAGGTTGCAGGTCACGTACTTACGTCCGACGACGCTAACGGGGGATTTATGATGGTGAATTCCGGGATCGTAAGTGGTTCCTTTCGCTTTCGGCAGCGCGTGCGCTGCGCAACAACCAAGGTCGCGGGCCGTTCAACTCGGATGCGACCGCTCGGTTGCGACACCGAAATATGTAATTGTAGAGGAGTCGAGGCGCGTTTGGCAGCGGCCGCGGTGCGCAACTAGGTCGCTTACGGTTGCGCAATACCTTTTCGTACGACAGATGGCGTGCGTTGAGTCTTCCTTATACGGTGACGGTACACGACGCGACGAGATGAACAATAATTCATTGCTTTTAAACAAGCACTAGTTCTGCTCTTTATTTACAATGAGTGCAAACTGCAATTTGTATCAATGGCACCCGTAACCGAGTTATTCGCTCACGTACCCTGCTGTTTAAGATTTATGCGATGACGTCATAATCAAATAGAGCACAAATACTGGTAGAACTTAATATGCCACCAGATTAAGCAAAGTATTGACGACAGTATTAATGTGACTAGAGATCCGGTTGGCTCATCAAATAACCTTCAAATCGCGGACGAATACGCCAAAGAATTAGGTAAGTACATATGTATATGTATGTCTAAATGACTTATGAAATATGGCTGCACCCATGATGAGAATAAAGTAATAGTTCTCGTATCAACTTTGCGCGTGAATTAAAAGATATCCTTCCCACAAGCACACGTTAACATAGATACGTGCTAGTTGATACAACGACGTTGTTTATTTCATGTTAACACGAGTTTCGTTTCTAATTTAAATACTTTATGTAAAAGAATACATTTGAGGATGTTGTATCGTCTGGCATATATAATATATAATATTTAAAAAACCATCAACGTATTGTTTTTGTTGTGTGTCACCGCTCGGACGCGTGATGTAAGTTAGCAAATCCATTTTGGAAGTTCGCGAATGTCAATAATAACGTTCCGGTCCCCCCAGCGGTCGGCGAGGCGAAAATAGTCGCCAACTATTAATACGAGGCGAGCGCTAGCGCTGCACTGCCCTTGAACGGGACGATCACCTCGCGCACACTCCCGCGCACTCGTCCATACGCGCAACACATCGCACGTTAGACACGCACACTAACAACACGCTTATCGCGATGCAGCGCACTGCACAATACACACCGCCACCATTTTAATTTCCATTTCGTTTGCAAATGTCACATTGACATCTCTATGTTTACGCGCTCAGAATATTTATATAGTTTTCTGCACATCGCAATTATTCTACTAACAACATTAATATTATTTTATTTACGCTAAGTGATATAGCGAATTGACAGTGTTATTTTAAAATTTATTATCATTCAGTATCTGAATTATAAACTGTCAATTTTTTTACTTTAGTTAAAGAGTTAATGTATTACCATATCCTGTCTCTAGATCGTGATCTCAGAACGCCGAGCGGATACCACGATTTATAGTGTGACCACGACACGTCCTAGATTATTAAGTTGCCTACGCAATTAATGATTAAATATTCTAGTGATATTTTAAATAATTTTAGTATTATGTTTTTATATAAATTGTATTTATTTACAATTAATCTGAATTTGCAAACAACAATGTATGTACCCCACTCGCATAATATGACGCAACGAACGAAACAGAATCGCATTCAAAATCGACTCTTAAAATTCGCACGCGTACTGTTTCGTGCTAGATCCACATAATTTGGCAACTGGCAACATCTATCCAAGGTTTTTATTGTTACTGTTAATTTAGAATTAACTGCATTAAAGAAAAACTGAGGAAATAATCTCTAAATTAGGCATAATTACTGGGATTAGTTATATAGTAAGGGTTATTCAGTGAAAAGTGGCATGCCAATAAAACTTTAAATGTTTCTACATGGTCGGTTAATGTATGCCATTCGAGCACATATTCATACAATCAGGTTTGCTGCCCAATCAGAGTAGGAAGGTCGTGTTCGTTTCGCCAGAGGCTGACAATGGCGCGCCGGCACCGCCGCTCTTGCCCAATATTAACGTTTGCAACACCGAAATTTCGTGTGTGCCGCATTACAGCAATGGCCGATTTACGGTATACATATGTACTACCGCAATTATATTTATTATTCCTTTTATGACAATCATTATATTTACAGCTTCCGCGACCGAATACGTCATTTTGTTGATGATTTTAATTACGGGCACACAATATTATTAGATAAAATATATGTATGTACGTAAATGTGACGTGAAACATTTCAATAATATTGTAAACGATTTAATGCTGCTAATAACACCCTTACTAATAAAGATAATTAAGTTCTCTACATAATCTCTACATGTTCTCCGCATATTAAATGTCTAATAAGTACTATTGTTTCAAACATCAGTAACTCGGTAAGTACTTTACTTTGCAAACCATCTTACAAAAGATATTATTAGCTTTGATTATCCCCTAGACTTTTACAGCGACTTTACTTATTATAAAACAAAGTCGTTATTTTTGTATGTATGTCTCTATGAGCGTTTATATCTTCAACATCACATAATGGATTTTGATGCAAGTTTTTTAATAGGTAGAGCGATTCATGATGATAGCTTTTTTATATGATTTATGTATTAACCACCCCGCCGTCCGTAGCCACAAATGTAGCCGCGTAAAATTCAGTAAAGTAGGTAAACATTAATAAATTCTATCCTAATCCTTCCTAAATTCCACGCGTACGAAGTAGAGGGTAACAGCTTCCATGGATAAAATATAATTATTAGTTACGATTGCATGATTATTAAAAAAAATATAAATAAAACTACTCTCCACGGACTCAGACGCGTATATTTCTTTTAAATTTTGGCCCGACTTTTCGGAGACTTTGCAGTCACCATGGTCACGGGTGATACTGAGTCCGTGGAGAGTAGTTTTATTTAAACAAATGAGTCGCGCAAGTGTTAGAAAATAAAAAATATAAACCTTGTAGGGAAACAAGGAAAATTGTGTAATTTATGTACGTAAGTGTTCTAAACTCTGTTGACGATTTTAAGGAAGCCTTATAAATATAATTTTACAAGTTAGTTACGTTATTCTAAACAATACTTCTAGTAATGAGGTGATTCATTATTGTTTGTTTGAGGTAAAATTAGAATCGTTTTAGTTCTTGTTTCATTCATGTTAAGTTATCTCTAAGTCTGTATTGTCAACAAATTACTCAATGGGGTTTACTTATGTGGTTTTGCCTTATGTTTTTCATAATATTTATCCTTAATATAGTACTATATTCTCTTGGTATTCTATGTAAATAAACAATACGTGATTAACCTTTCTAAGTATACAACAGACAGTGTTCACAGACAATTCTATATGAGAATTGTGTGACATAATTCGTTATAATTATATTTGCCTCATTTGATATTAAATACAGTTTCAGTTATTAAAAAGATAAACGCAGGCTTTGGTATTATTTCACAGGCATTAAGTAATAATTAAAAATCAAATTTTAATATTGTTATTCCATAAACATCTTGAATTTAGTTTAAACGTTAAACTAGAATTTTTTCTTATTAGAATTTTCATTAGCTTCTTCTTTACCCTCGCGTTTATTGTTACTACTTAAGAGGATACCAAAATAGCTTCGTGTATTTTTCTACGTACGAAGTTTTCATTGTTTCTTTAGATTGAATGGCTAGAGCTCTAATTTTTAAGTATATGTTTGTTCAATATATGATCTAGGATCGCATAAACTCAGAAACACGATTGAAAAAAGTTTTCTCGATAGAAAATCTTAGCGAAACAACCTCTCTAATTTTTTATTTTTTTCATTTGTCGGTCTATTATCGCGTATTAACTAATGAAATAACTTTATAAACATAAGTAACTATTATATATAGAAACACGTAAATCAGAATTAAAATATATTTAGTAGATTTTGAGTAAATAGGAAAAGTATCCCTAATTCTTCATTTTCTGTGCCTACTGGCTGTGTTAATATGTACGTGTCGGCGATGATATACGATAATATTGATGTAGGCCCTTAACTTTTTAAGTAGTTTAGTAGTTTTGCATGCAGTAAATCTCATTACAATATTCCTAGGTATGTTTCGGCATATCCGTTTGCAACACAAAGGGCATAAGAATGTACCTATAAGGCATTTTAATATACACAATCGAAAGTGCTGGCTTGTATTCAATTGTGATGCGTCGGGTGTCGTTGGCGACATGTATCGCATATAGTTTGACGGTAGGTATAGTTTTTACATCTTTATATTAGGAGCACTGACCTTGCGCAATGTCAAATAGTTGAGCGCGGGCGCGGTCCTCCAACTGACGATAAACGGCCGATGCATCGCCATGCCAACTGGTTCCGTCAGTCATTTTGTTTTTCGTTTTTGTGTCATGAAAACCGGCATCACAACACATCATTCGTAGTTCTTAAAATACGTCTTGTATAGGAAGTTTGTGATAGTATGGTTTATCGGTAGACAAAACTATTGCTACTCTTAAAAGATGCAAAATGCTTGTGTAGCTAAATCTCTAAAACATTAGACAGCAAATGGTTTACTATAAAATATTAAAATTGATTTTTTTTTCATTTGGCAATGTCGCCAGGTGTTTGGTTTTTTTAGCTCTCACAGAGGATTGTATCTGTCTGCAATATCCCTTTGCCGACTTTTACAGCACCCTTGGGAGGAGATGGGGCGGTGACACTTGTATTCTTAATCCGTCACCACAACACGGAGATATTGTAATGAATCAGACACTAATATGGTCGAAATAATGATAAATACTTTTAATTTAAATATTTTTACTAGAGTATGCAGATGTGCAGTTACGTTCGATTTTATCCTGATCCTAAGTAATTTATAAATGTGAAAATGAGCCTATGACATAATAGAAATTTTGACGAGCTTAAGTGTTAATGTGTCGAACGAAACTATAGCGCGATTTAAAAAACGGTACAACGCCGTCTATCGACTGTCATAGTAAACTTCTGTTTGTTAAGAGGATACCAAAATAGCTTCGTGCATTTTTCTACGTACGAAGTTTTCATTGTTTCTTTAGATTGAATGGCTAGAGCTCTAATTTTTAAGTATATGTTTTTTCAATATATGATCTAGGATCGTATAAACTCAGAAACGCGATTGAAAAAAGTTTTCTCGATAGAAAATCTTGGCGAAACAACCTCTCAAATTTTTTATTTTTTTCATTTGTCGGTCTATTATCGCGTATTAACTAATGAAATAACTTTAAAAACATAAGTAACTATTATATATAGAAACACGTAAATCAGAATTAAAATATATTTAGTAGATTTTGAGTAAATAGGAAAAGTATCCCTAATTCTTCATTTTCTGTGCCTACTGGCTGTGTTAATATGTACGTGTCGGCGATGATATACACTAATATTGATGTAGGCCCTTAAGGATTAATTTCTAAATTTCACGCGTACGAATTCCGGGCAAACAGTTAGTAAAATATAAAAATATGTATATATAAACGTGACAAATACAACGTGATTTCCTAAAATAGAGTTAGTAGTTGCAGAAAAAAGTTTTGTTTTTCTAAAGAATTGAAACATTAACGACAGTGACTTATTGTTTTATATTAAAATAATTTGTGCACTAAATGATACTGTAGAAAGAAGGCCAATTGGCCTCGGGCCAGGGTGCACTTGACACGCCCCCGGAAGCGCACTGATAAAGCTGTGTTCCGCACATTATGAGATAAAGTATTGTACAGATATGACACAAAAAATACATACAATTAAAATCATCATCATCATTATAACATCACGCATATTTCCTATGGGGTAAGAAGAGACTATAGAAAATTTAAAGTTGAAATTATTAATTGATTATTATTATTATCCAAGACATGAACAAAATAATTACAAAATGTAAACCCTGCCACCCTAATCATGTAAGATTTGAATCTAACACTGTTCTTTCTTCCTACCTCTTAAAGGATTTAGAGTGATAATAGATGAAATAAAAAAACCTAGTTGATATACACAACTATAAATGTATGAAATTTATAGAATTATCTTTACTTATTATAAAACAAAGTCTTTATTTTTGGTATATTGGTCCATATGTGAGCGTAAATCTTCGAAACTACGCAACGGATGCGGCTTTTTTTAAATAAAGTTGATTCTTGTGTAAATTATTACGATTTGGTTTCTAGATTGTACGCGTACGATATTGCGGGCACCAGATAGTTGGATTTATATTTTATGTTGTTTATTTCCTTAACATATTAAAAGTAATTAATGCAACAACAATGCTATGAGGGATTACTAAGTCCATTCACTAAGTATTGCTTTATATTTAATACAATATAGATACCACTAGCTGTTGCCCGCGACTCCGTCCGTGTGAAATGTGGAAAAAAAAATTTTTCGCAATAAAAGGTAGCCTATGTCCTTTCTCAGGTTCTAAATATTGTCTGTGCCTAATTTCATCAAAATCGGTTGAGAGGTTTAAGCGGGAAAGCGTAACAGACAGACAGACAGAGTGGCCGCCCTTTGTATATTAGCTTTTAAGACTGTATTTTTAAAATTGTTTTTTTTTTATCTATCTAAATTTGTTGTGAACCGGATTCCTATGGCGACTCTATCTACATCCTAGAACAGTATATACTCGTCGATGGTAAGTAGGTATATAACTATTGCTGAGTTACGTAAATATTAAAATATTCCCATTATTATAGTAAGATAATGGTAAAGTAACGTAAAATACATAAAGCATACGTTAATGTTTAAAATTGAAGCATTGCTGACTAAAAAGTATTTCGCAAACAGATAATTAAAAAACGATAGGGAAGTAAGAGTTTTATAAAACCAAAATCCAGCAAGAAATCTTAAATAATGTTCTTCAATGAATTTAGTCCGAGATGTTACTAAGAAAAACAAGTTTTATTAGTAGCATATAAGAATTAGTTACAACGTAAGGGCTATTTAAGGAACATTATCGGTGTTTACTGAACAATATGAATATTACTCACAAGACCTATTTGCATATAAAAATAATGTCACTTGTTATTTTTTAACATTATGTCACTACAGGTTCCTCCCATATATCTTGCAAGAGACCTGCGTTTGTGAGGGGAAAAATCTCGGATACTGACACTAGATCAAATCAGCATGGTATATTAGTATACCAAAGATTATTCTACTGTATACGTATTTTATAAATATCCTTGCTCTCGTATATATAGAAGACAACTTGGTAATAAGGAACTTAAGTTACTAATACTATATAACTCGATCGTCGTCGATTTCTTAATATTAACAATTAAAAGGTGACTTTCTTGATAAGAGCATTCACCACGCGGTCACCTTACGTATTAATTAACTTTATATATTACTAACTGACCCGGCAAACGTTGTTTTGCTATACAAATGTCAGTGGGGGAGGGGTTTGAAAAGTAGATGTTGTCCGATTCTCAGACCTACAGAATATGCAAGTCAAATTTCATAAAAATCGGTCAAGCCGTTTCGGAGGAGTACGATAACTAACACTGTGACACGTGAATTTTATATATAAGACTAGCTGTCCCGACAAACGTTGTTTGGCCATACAAAAAAAAAAAGGTTTGAAAAATAGATATTGGCCGATTCTAAGACCTACTGAATATGCATGTAAAATTTAATAAAAATCGGTCAAGCCGTTTCGGAGGAGTACGGTAACTAGCACTGTGACACGTGAATTTTACTCGTATATATAAGACTAGCTGACCCGGCAAACGTTGTTTTGCCATACTAAAAAAAAGGTTTTGAAAAATAGATGTTGGCCGATTCTCAGACCTAGAGGATATGTACACAAAATTTCAGGAAAATCGGTCGAGCCGTTTCGGAGGAGTACGGTAACTAACACTGTGACACGGGAATTTTATATATTAGATATAAGACTAGCTGACCCGGCAAACGTTGTTTTGCCATACTAAAAAAAAGAAAAAAAGGTTTGAAAAATAGATGTTGGCCGATTCTCAGACCTACTGAATATGTATGTAAAATT
Organism: Orgyia antiqua; assembly: GCA_916999025.1. Classification (NCBI taxonomy): domain Eukaryota; kingdom Metazoa; phylum Arthropoda; class Insecta; order Lepidoptera; family Erebidae; genus Orgyia; species Orgyia antiqua. The sequence continues at coordinate 898,887 of OU779861.1, forward strand.
TGAGAAGAATCGGTCAAGCCGTTTCGGAGGAGTACGGTAACTAGCACTGTGACACGTGAATTTTACTCGTATATATAAGACTAGCTGACCCGGCAAACGTTGTTTTGCCATACTAAAAAAAAGAAAAAAAGGTTTGAAAAATAGATGTTGGCCGATTCTCAGACCTACTGAATATGTATGTAAAATTTGAGAAGAATCGGTCAAGCCGTTTCGGAGGAGTACGGTAACTAGCACTGTGACACGTGAATTTTACTCGTATATATAAGACTAGCTGACCCGGCAAACGTTGTTTTGCCATACTAAAAAAAAGAAAAAAAGGTTTGAAAAATAGATGTTGGCCGATTCTCAGACCTACTGAATATGTATGTAAAATTTGAGAAGAATCGGTCAAGCCGTTTCGGAGGAGTACGGTAACTAGCACTGTGACACGTGAATTTTACTCGTATATATAAGACTAGCTGACCCGGCAAACGTTGTTTTGCCATACTAAAAAAAAGAAAAAAAGGTTTGAAAAATAGATGTTGGCCGATTCTCAGACCTACTGAATATGTATGTAAAATTTGAGAAGAATCGGTCAAGCCGTTTCGGAGGAGTACGGTAACTAACACTGTGACACGTGAATTTTATATATAAGATATTATTTTCATTAATATGGAAAAAAGTAAGTTTTTCTGTAAATGCAGTATTACGACCTAATTTGAATACAATACATTCTAGACACGAAGAAAAAAAATGCAACGATTCTAAGTAATAGAAAACGACTTAAATTAATAATTAGGCCTAGATCTTTTTTACTGCTTTTAGCAGAAGAGTCTGAGGTCAACCTATGGTGTTATCATGCATCATGAAGATGGGATTATGTTAAAAGTTAAAACAATTCATGATTGTATTTCTTACCTGGTGGCCTGGGATGTGCCGTGGCATGATGCTGTAGTGTGTTGGCAATCTGGTGGTGTTGGTAAAAGGGAAGGAAAGGCGCGTGGAAGGGCGCCGGAGGAGGAGGTTGTAAGCGCGCTTTCAGCTCCTCGGCAGAACCCGCGCCTGATGAAGACGACTCCACATCGGAGACGCCGCTGTCTGCTGGCGAAGGGGGAAGGGATCCTAGAACAATTATTTAATAGTTTATATCCGCTCTAAACAGGTTTTAAGAAAGTTACACTTTTCGTAATTTTAGAAATTCATGTGTTGTTTTGTTAAGTTTTTATAGTTGAACTAATAAGCTTTATATTGTATGTATATCTTGCACGGTTTGAAAAAATAACCACGAATATAGCGTGACAAAAAAAAACTCATTATCATTTCCACACAAGTCGCATGCTTACGGCTATTAAATAATTGTTTTGTTTTTAAACTTTGTGGATCAATGAAGAACTGTGATAATTATCTATCACTAAATTATGATAAGTTAATACTTTTCTAATTATTTGATAGAGTTACATAATTAATAGGTTCCTAGTAGGTATACAAACTATTTACAATAAAAACTAGAATTTTTTACAAACCATTTTACTATTAATAATAAGCAATATTAAAATACTTACAACTTTTGATAATGTGTACTATTAAAATACCATAATATATTTTTATTAAACAAAAATACTACATAATTTATATAAATTAACATACAATTGTATTAGTTTTTTAGTAGTCAGCAAGAGTTACTTACATACATTAAGTACATTATCGTTAAAATAAATTTTCTACAAAAGTACTCGCTATAATAAAAATCTTGTTTAATGTTTTATTACCACGAAATCACACAACTGTTAGTTAAATTATAATATAAATATACATTACAAGAATATATATATTCATCTAGCATATTGCATCTGTTGAGAATGCATATATTTGCATCTTGCAACCCTGCTAATGCTAATTCGGGGTCTTTGCGACCAACGGTCAATATAATGGGATTAAACCGTTAGATAGTAAGTTTCTTAAATGCACTTGTGTCCACCTGCTTTTTTCATGTTTGTGGGAATGTCCAGTGCTGGGATTGTTGTGAAGAGTTTAAATAATTTATAATTATGCAAATTTTCAATGTTTATGGTTACGAAAGGGTAACTTTTTGGCATGTTCTTTGTTGTTGATATTAATTTATGGAAGCAATTCTATTTTCTGAAATGTTTCTTTTTTGTTTATTTTTATTTAAATGCACCAAGCATACCCGTTAGGAGAACAAAACAGCCTGACCAAAGTAAAAGTAAACTAAATAACAAAATTATGTTAAGTAATAATAATAATTATTAATAAAAAGCAAGAATTAATTAACGATTGATATCAATGATTCTTTTTGATTGAAACTAATTTCTTTGTATAAAATAAGTAAAAAAAATAATCTACTGGATTGATTCAGGGGACAAATTTTCTCATGGTGTAAGCTTGACGTGTAACGGTTGTCTGGTATTTAAATAGTATAATCGACAAACAAGTAATAGTAGAAAGCGGTATTCATATTTCCTTGTCCATTGAAACTATGATGGGTATAAAGTGACCATTTGACCAGTGTGTACGAGCCGCTGTCCACACCCTTTTGTCCTATTGTTAACCCTTCAATGACACAATGCATGGGAATCGGGAAGCAAAAGCACCCCGGTCAGTTAGACCTATTAAATTGAGAACGTTCGAAATATAAACAATTATTACTATTTAGTTGTTGTTTTTTTAGTTTGTATTTGTCCACCGTACGTACAGACTTGCGTTTGAAATTGCAAGTTTATACAAATAAGTAGGTTAATAACACGCGATTGATTCTTTTTAAACACTTTCCTGTTTATAAGGTTTTTATATTATTGGTTTAATAATCCATAACGGGTAAATTTACTATATATAATTGATAATTTAGTAAATGGATTACGTCAAAACACTTGAAGATGACGTAATATTTGTTTCCTTTATTTATAAATGAAAAGTAAATTATGTAAGTATGAAAATCTGGGACAACATTAAGAATTTCTTTATAATTAAAATCTAAGGAATCTATCTAATTGTAATATGTATATTAAGTGATATTCACGTTTGCAACTCAAAATGGTCAACGTTCCCAAGCATAAACAAAAACTATTTGGCACCCCATCCTGTCCGGCCGTCACGTTGGACAAACTGACCAACGGCCATATATGGAATACGGAACGCTATTGTGTCAACCCTTTCATCTCCCATATCAAAATAATAATAAATTAACTATAAATAATGACCGGGGTCTTATAGACCCTGGGGTTCCAATTGTTCGAAATCTGGTCTACTGGTCAGTGTGGAATGCGGTCCCATTAGGAAAATATCATAATGATGACCCTTTCTTAATCGTACCATCTTTATAGAGTGGGCCCTCTTCATAGCCTTTGTTCAACGTCGCCTTAAACCATAATCCAAGAACACTGCGTTAGAATGTCGCCATTTTTTTGCATATGAATTATATTGTGAGATGAATTTTTATGTAACGGATTAGTTACACGTGGAGACGAGGTTCTTCCCTGGACTCACTAACCAAATACAATAGATATTTACATAAATTTTATTGATTTATTAATACTTATTTAGTATTAACTAATAAAAGACAATACGTACATATATTTAGTTTATAAAAACCAATTTTTACATTAAATTATCGATTGTCTTTTCAATCGCAAACAATTAAGGCGTGTCACATAGTTATTTTTTTCTCCGCATTACCCTGTCGGGTCATAATAGCGTGTCATAACGTTACTTATATATCATAATGAGTCATAAAAGTTAATTATTGTAAATGAAAATCACCTAATGGCAACTATTTGGTAAGTTTTTTTTTAAATTTCCAATAAATTTGTAATGCTTGCGAATTTATAATCTAAATACCTGTTTAACCTCTGCTCCCTAATTCACATACAACTATATTTATCATACGTCGCCCTTTCATCTTGCCATCCTAAAAAGTATCTCTTAGTATTCCTTTGTAAGTCAGTCATTGTTACAATTCTCTTTTAAGATGGTAATTCAGCTTAGAATAACGCCACAATAGAGTATACTTTTAAAATTTGACCCGTTGGCTACCGCAGCACATAATATACTTAGTCCAGTAATACCTAGTATATATCTCAATGTGATATTGTTAGAACAAGTTCTGTTGTTCAAGTTCTGATTCGCGAATGTCCGGCTAATGTATTAGTGATATTTGCCACTGACTGGTTAAAATTCTAGTTATAATACGTGCATAATTACTCGGCTTTATGGATTTAAGGTTTTATTTAATCGAGTAATTAATTTAATATTTTCTAACACTTGCGCGACTCATCTGTTTAAATAAAACTACTTTTTACGGATTTAGACGCGTATATTTGTTTTAAATTTTGGCCCGACGTTTCGGAGACTTTGCAGTCACCATGGTCACCAGTCTCACCCGTGACCATGGTGACTGCAAAGTCTCCGAAACGTCGGGCCAAAATTTAAAACAAATATACGCGTCTAAATCCGTAAAAAGTAGTTTTATTTAGAGTAATTAATTGTTGAAAATCTTAAAAAATATATTAATGAAGAACTAACTCCATGTGAGTGAAGTTCTACGACCGGACGCATATAGGCATATGACGACAATAGCTCTACATCCTTTGTCGTACGCAACCCATTATAATTAACCCTTACAATATTCGCCGATTGCAAATCGAGTCCACACAATACTAATACCGACAATGAGTTGCGTTCGCGCACCCACGCGTGACATTCTAATTTCAAAGTGTCAATAGCTCCGGAAAGCCGCTGGACGAATTGAATTGAAAAAAGTGATAACCCTATACGTGAAAGCAAGACAGCAATACGAGATTAGCGTCTATTGTTATAGATGACGCGGCGATTTAGTAATGCAAGGTGCAACTCAACCCATTTTTGCGTAAAACTTGTCATTTTTAAAATGTGGAATCAGCGCAATGTGTGCAAGCATCTGCGTGCTTCAATTGTTTGGTTAGGATGTTGCTTATTTAGATAGACGGGTCCTAGTGACCCGGTGTCGTGCTGCAAGGGTTGCGCTTTGAAAGGTGCCGACATTATGGTTTTCGCGATTCTCTACCATATAAAATTATTATTATTGTTCATATGTAATATTTAGCTAAAGCCTGTCTGTACAAAAATATTGAATGACATACAAATTACAATTTTAGCTCATTGTGCAACAGAACTTCATCAAATTCGTGACAATCATGAAATAATCCATCAAATTCATTCATATTGCGTAATCGCACTGCTTTTGTAACCCTTTGAATAAATGTTATTTATTGTTGGGGTATAATCCACCCGCACGCACGACGGGGGTTCAGATCACATTCGGCCAAATATGCCCATGAGATTTGGACATCTGCGCAAAATGTTACAATGGGGTGGAAAGTGAAAGCTTTCGTTGTAATTCTTGTTATATTTGACCATTCAACCGTAACATTATACAATAATTAAAGATATTATGATTGTGAAAGTGTTTGGGTGATAAATACTAAAATATATAAGGGCTATACATAGATGGTGGAGCCATCTGTGTGAGCAACTATCGATTCATATCAGAATAATGTTACATAATCACAGATATTTCGATCGTTTTCTTTAAAATACTATGATACTATATTATCTATTTCTAATAGCATACTTTTGTACTTTGTTTGAGGCTTATACATAAAACATTTTCAAGTAGACTTATACATAAGGCAATACTATACTTAGGATAAGATTAAAACATTTTTAATTTTTAAACTGGTAGACCCACGGCCAACATAATTACAATAAAGCTTAGTACAACAGAATATCGGGCAACACTTTCTTTACTTCATTAACTATGAATAGCTTTTTATTATAAGTTCGGTGTAAGTTGCTTTTATGAAACACAAATACAAAAGAAACATAATAACCTAAAATTGGAACAACTAAAAACAGGGTTGTCCCTGAAACGACCGACACGTCGGCGAATACATCCTTATTACTTAAACGTCTGGTACACACACTAATACAATCTTTGTAGGCGTCTATAGGCCTTTGTGTGCGTGGGGTATAGGGGGTGTTTGGGGGTAAAGGCGGCTGTCTCGCCCGCCGGTCGTGACATTGGGCGGCCGTATCAGCTGACGCGTCTATCGATTGCCGCCCTGAACACTTCCTTTTTGTTCTTTATGAATTTTTCATAGCGAATAAGTTTTGTTATGACGCCTTCAACTTTAGTGTCTAGAACTTTAACTTTTAGACTATATATTTTTCATATATACACCTATGTATTATAATAATTTATTTATATACCTAATTTCATACAAAAACGTTTCGGGAATGTTCTATTTCTTTGTTAAGTATTTTTTACACATTCTGATAGGAATAAAATTTTCTGTTTCAAAAAGCCCTAGATTTCTCATAAATTAAAATAAAATGAATAGTTATATATGAAGTCAGCAATTATACCAATATTTCGAAATCAAAACCTACAATTTAGTAAAATATTGAATCATTTATATAATAAAGAACTAAGCAACTACCAGGAGTACATAACAACATAGTAGGTATATAGAGCATGTGGTAAACCCTAGGCGAGCTCGTAGTTAGTGTGTTACCAACATTAATACATTCTCTGTTACATAGTTGCCGTACACGTGTTAGACTTCGAACACTGATTTATATGCCTAGGTTTCAACCTTAACAAATGGAATATTTGAGCAGTAAGTCCTACATATATGAATATTAAAACGAATTTACCCAAAATGTTAAATAAGCGCTTGCGTGGTTGTATTAAAAATCATTTAATATGTCTACAGTGTTTACAAGACCTACCTCATTATTTTTATATTTAAATAAGGTTAATAGTATTAGCTATTACGCCTGAGTTCTCTCTCTTTATGGCGTAATTATACACTTGTATTATTCTTATTAATGTGCAGTAACTCAATCAAGCAAAATATCGTCTTAATTTTTTTTATGAAATTTAACCATATTCATTTATCTTATCGTAATAACTTAAAGGCTACAATCATCACGGTAGGAGCTTTGAAACGAGGTAGTAATGATAAAATACACTAGTTAATTTTCATTATTTATATGTCATAGGAGACTTGATTAAAATAGTTTACTTAAGGATTTTTGTTTTAACTTAGGTTCCAAGATTGTGAAGTGGGTCCTGAAATGGTCACGGATCAATCTTATCGTAGTTAATAGAATGTTGTAGTTAACGTAGTTAGTTTGTCCAGTATTACAGTCTTTAGATAGATGACTGCTCTGGCTGTAAATACAGGTAATGTCTACGATGTTTCTCCGATATATATATATACGATATCACTTGAGTTATGAATATAATATATTATTTATGATATTATATATAGATTTCCTGTTGGTAGACGTCATAATAGGATTACAAGGAAAGCGATTAGATTAGATCACTATTTGTCTCTGTAGATATGGACAGTATGACGGATTACATACAAATGCACGACCATTCAAAACATTTTCGCTAATCTATAGTATAGATGGCGTTATGGACTTATGATATTTCCTGTTATATAATAAGAGTGACATATTGACTAACATATCAATATCTAGCCAATGTCACAGGGCTTAACTAAATGAGAAAGTGAAGTAAAATAGTAAGACAAACCGAGAAAAGGTTTTGAGAACTATTACCCTAGAAACTATTACCTTAAGGGCAGTGATAATCTGTATTAAAGTCCACCACTATGTAGATGGAGAGATATAAATAGGGCTTTAATAATATATTGACATAAATATAATGTTAACGAGGTTATCCGTCAACACAGTAAAGTGGTCGACATAGCTCGCAGGGCTAACTCGCTTAAGTGGCAGTGGGCTGGCCATGTCTGTCGAAGAACCGATGGCTAATGGAGCAGACGGATTCTGGAGTGGAAATGCCCGCCTGGTAGGTGGACCGATGACCTAAAGAAGGTCGCAGGATGGGACTGGATGCGGAAGGCGGAGTGCCTTGTTTTGTGGCGCGAATTGGGAGTGGCCTATGTCCAGCAGTGGACTGCAGTAGGCTGATTTGATTGATTGATTGATTTGACCTCCTGTAACTTTGCTATGACGAAACTAGCAGTTTGAATTTTTATTGTTTAAAACATTTACTAAAAGAATATACCAAAATAATAAATTTGAAATTATAAGGTTTGATATAAGCAACCTTAACCAAATCATCACCCAATCGTGACAACCACTTTATCTACTTTATTGAATTTGTTAAAAATAATAAGCTTAGCAAGTAAATTGCAAAAATATTAAAAGGCTAACAGTATCTGTATCACGCACCGTAGAGACAAACCACTATCACTAGGCACCCTCCCATTATTCCTTGTACAATGTAATTCAATTACTAGACAAAGGAAATAAGACATTATTTTCACATGACATGCTCGGAATAGACGGTCTCTTCTACCTCCGGATATTACCTGTACTAACGTTAATACACATATATATTTTATATTTAACATAGTATGAAATATGAGTGATAAGGGTAGTGTACACTTTTCTATTAATATTTGTTTCAGAATAATAAAGGATATTTGTTTCGTTAACATGTTTATTATTATTATAAAACAAAATCGTTATTTTTGTATGTATGTCCATATGTGAGCTTATATCTTTAAAACTACGCAACGGATTTTGATATGATTTCTTTTAATAGATAGAGTGGTTCAAGTGGATGGCTTTTTTGTATAATTTGTTTATGGTATAAAACTATCGTACAACTATACAATTGATCACTTTTGTAACAAAAATCCAGCAGGTTTTACCTTATTTAAGTATTAAAAGTCATATTTAAACGTAGTTAAATCAACAGGCAATCTTATGGCCTAGATAAACGATTTATCTGAAGTTTATTTTATCTTTAAAGAGCAGGTAGGAGGAGAACCTCGTGTCCTACAAGGTACTGCGAATTTTAGAATTCTAGAAAAGTTTTAAGATCTGTTGATTTTACAATGAATGAATAACGTTAAAAACAATTATTTATTTACTTTCGTTTGCTGGTAAATTATTCACTAGCAAAACAATTATTTAGCCTAGGTTTAACTTTGTTGTAAGTTTATCAAAACTTCAGGATACGAAACAATTAAGTAAATAAATACGCGGTGAAAATGCCGCGAATCTTTCGCATTCTTATTTGAAAATCACTAACGATCATTCTAGGTTCCAAATTTAAAATTTAAATTTTGTGTTTGTAAGAACGAGACAAGAAACCCTGTAAATTATTGCTTAAATCAAATTTTGTGTTTCCGTCATTACTAAATCATTAAATTTTAATACCTATCTAAAGTGGCAAACTGTTGTTTCCGTTTTGTGTACAATACGAGATAAAGCATTTAAAATATTAGAATGTTTTTTATTATCTTTTTCAGACTAAAACAACGCATTAATATAGACTAATAAAAAGACGGACGCTATCACAATAATAAAAACACTGAAGACTAATGATAGCGTAAGGTGTGAGCTAATAAAACTTAATTAAAGACGGATTCTCAGTTAATTAGTCGACTCGTTATATTTATGTATATTGAAATGATTGATTTCCAATAGACTAATTTACTTTAGCTTGCTGCTGAAATCAACGCTTATTTTGATAGAATACGTAATGCACGAAGCTATAGAACTATGGCTTACACGTAATTAATAAAACTCTCGTCAAGTACTCTACATAAGTAAATAGATTTTACTTAACTATCCTATATAAACATTCTAGCTCTAACATTTTTAGAACTATAAACTTAACGATTATACTATTTAAAAAGTATCTTTAGTGTTGCCCTTTTACTAAAGTTTATACCAAAATGTAATTAAAGTAACTAAATAAAATGTATAGTAAGCAGGTTTTTTATTATAATCGTGCTTAGCTGACCTGTATTAGGTGTGGAGTACAAGTGATGCCTGGGTCCAGGTCCTGGAGCTAGCAGCAGCAATGCTCGGCTGAGCGAGCTGCGAGCCAGCGGCAGTCCCGTGGATTCACCGTCTACTGCAACAAGAAAATCTACTGTTAATTTACATTCATTGCTCTTTTACAATAAGAGGAATATACGAATACCTTCTGATAGCGTCAATATATTGTCATAAAGGACATAATTACGACATAGTATACGTAGACATAGACAGGTTATTACAATAACTTAGCAGAATAATTAGCTATCTTAATATTCTCTAACACATGTGCGACTTACTCGTTAAAATCAAACTACTTTTTACGGATTTAAACTTGTTGTATTTTATTCAACATTATGTGTTTTTCTCGATCTAAAATACATAGCATTTTATCGTGTTAGTAATTGAAAGCAAAATATAAGTTTATACATAGTGCGTTTATCATCCCAGGTTAAAATGCCATTCACCAAATCATTGTTAATTAGGTATAAAAAATCATGTTATTAAGTCATCTTAAATTAAGATGATTTACCGCCACAATTATTGATTTGTTCGAAAGTTTAAATTTAGAACAGCAGACGTTATGATAAATAAATCAGGTGTTTTCTGAAAACCTGCCAGTTAGTAAACTTTAACTAAACGTCGCCATCTTGTGAAGTTTTTGAACGTTTCTTTGGGCTGATAAATTTGCCAGAAGGTTTGAGCTGTCTAGCTGCGAGATAGATTTCTTGTTTAACTATAACTTAAGGGAGGCTGGGGGCTTTGAATATTAGTATCAAGGTTGTATAAAGTCTGTGTAAGGCCTTTGTGAAACTCATTAATAATGAAAGTGTTGGGTACGCACGTACTCGTCTCAGACGGACTATTTTAGGAATAAATACATCATACTAATGTTCCTTAATGTGTCTATAAGTATGTAATTTTATATCTAACCTATTTTTCACCTTTAGAAGTAAAAACAGGATCTTATGACAAGTTTATTTTTGCCTAGATTGTAAAAATTTTATTTAAGTCAACTGGTAAGCTAACAGGAAATAAAAAAAAGTTCAAAGATAAATAGCAACCTAAATAGTGCGCCTTTATGTCTGTCAAACCATTGCTATGGCAAAGCATTTCAAAATTGATAATATTAAAATAGATATTATTTGATTGATATTTAATACAAGTACATACATAATTACGTTATCCTAAATGTTATTAACAACAAAGAATTTTTAATTCTTTCAAATTTCTAACGAAACGAAAATAGCGACATCACCTAAAAAACTAATTAGTAAAAGTTTATATTTAATTGTAAACCAGTAACAATATCATTAAAACTAATTTAACTGTTTATCAGTGACACATAAATAATTTATTTCGAAACTAGGCAATTAATTCAGTCACGGTTAAAGTACGAAAACTGTTTCGGACTAAATGTCCCGCTGATTAGTAGTTTATTAGGCACATACAATATGTTGAGTAGTCCCTTGTTAAATTTAGTTAATAACATTAGGTGATTTTTAATTAGCTGTTTTTTTAGTTTTGTTAACTGTAGAATGACAAATACTTAGTTGTATTACAAGGTTTGAATCGTGTGCTTGTATGTGGTATTTTAAGGTTTAGTAATCATTATATACAGAAGATATTGGGTATCCGAAATCATTTCCATAATTACTCGATTAAATCTAAGTAGATAACATGTCCTGTGATTGAAGGAAAACTCAAAACTAGTTTGGGCTGAATTTAGTTACGAAGGAGGCTTGTGACCGACAACTGGACTTCTTTAAGGCTGACGAGAAGAAGAATAATATCGCTAATAAGATGATGACATCTAGGTGACATTATTAATAACACTTTCTAAGAAATTTGAGTGGAATTTTCCTCAGCGTATTACAAATAAATTACCGCAAAATCAATATAGATTGTATCCATATAATCTGGCTACATCCTAGCCAGACGCTTCCGTGCGCCGACCTTGGACCCCACCACCCTTAAATTATTCATCAGCCCACCTGTTGTCTCGCTCTACCCCCGTACAATACAGTGCGCAGGTTTGACGCATAGAGAGAGACAAATATACTTTCCTTTTCGTTTGGCAGGTCGAAGTGTCTAGACGGAATGTGAACTCTTTAAAACGGGCCATATGTGCCTTCGGGTGTGATATCAGTTATCAGGAGAATATGCAAATGTTAAGTAGCAGTCACGCGACGTGGTGCTGGTGCATGCTATACAACTATATTGTACCTAGTAAAAGTGTCTAGATTGTAATATTTGTTTGAATTATATATTAGATATTATTTTTTGTATAATAGCGTTTTAAGAATAGAAAAGAAAGCTAGAAATAGTATATTTTTAAGGAATACACGTCTTTTTAAGCACGCACGTCTTTTTATGGACGCACTATAGATATGGGCTACCTCCTTTAATGGAAGGTTAAAGGTTACTTTTAACAATAGTAGTTTTTTAATCAATCGAGACACAGAGGCGGAATAGTGTATCTTATAAAGTATGATTTTAAGAAATATTTACATGTTTTACAAAAATCTTTTTATAACAGTAAGAACTTAGGTCTCTACCTAACTAGATTTGATATAAAGACACAGGCATAGTAAACTGAAAACATTGGTAGCAATTCTAAGTGCAGAACTAAACTAACTTAACTAAATAAGGAAAGTTGGTTGTATCAATATAATATTTGCTATTTCGGTACTAGTTTATCATAATTAAAATCGTTAGTCTATAATACATAGTTTTTATAATAAAAAAAATTCAGTTCACATTACCGAATTATGATATTCAAGTTATCAATTTTAATTTGTTAGTTAAGTTTAGTTAAGCACATTGAATTGGTATCATTGTGTTATTAAAAGCAAATGTCCTGGCATTTCAATCCAAATGCACTGGAACTCGTATTAAGTACTTACTATGAATAAATTTAATAAAATTACAAAACATATATCTGTATGTAATAAATGTTACGTAACATGTTGTTTTCTTAGACAATACTCAAACTAATCCACTTTGCTATCGTATCTACACAATAGACTATATTTATTTATCCTATTGAGACGTAAACAAAGAGGATTATGATCACCTAAATGTATTTTGAATCATATAGCTCTAATTTCTTGATGTTAAATGATAACTAATATTATAAAGTTCATGTCACAGAGGTCACAGTTGGTGGGTTGACGTTTAAAATTAAGGACAAGTAACTTTAGCCTGGCTAAATCGTACTTCATAGTTTATTGATGTTTTACATGACGTATAGCCTGTATCATAGACACACATAGATATTTCACGCACACATAGATACGTAAGTTACTTCAAGGCGATTGAGTGATGTAGCCATTGACACTACATCTGGAAATCTGTGGTCCATGTCATGAAGGCAAAACCTGAAAAATACATGGTATCGTCTCATTTCATCTAGTATTTGACTATTCTAGATTAACTCGCTAAGTGTGTATGTGTGTGTAATCTATTACCTCCAATAACCCCTCCTGGCCCCTCCCTTTTATTGCTTATAGCATTTACATGCGTTTACCGCTATTGATAGAAAAAAAAACACACACAACGTCAAAAAACTTACATTTCCTGTGTGCCTAAAGGAAATAAGTTTTTTGTATGTTGTTTCCCGCTTATTTTTATGAATAAAATATAGTTTTTGTTAGATTTTATGCCATGATGATGCCATTTTATTTTTTTGTAGGCTAAGGACAACAGCATAAAGCCAAACTTGTTTTTTTTTTAAGTATTTTAATATGAAGATTTTCATTTTTTAATCCCATTCAATTAGTTGTCTTCAAAAGTATTGCACATTCCTGATAAATTGTATCTGTGTGAGATTCGAAGTGCAAGCGAGGGTAGCCATTTTGAATTATTCAGAAGGAAGAAAGGCGATACTCTAGACACAATCCACAGGTTCAAAGAACTTAGAATATATTTTCCAAGAAAACGTAAATACACTTAATCTAATCACAAAGAAAATAGGGCATCGACATCCTCTTTTAAAATACTTTTAAATAATTTTTTATCAATGCTTTAGATAAAATCAGATACACCCGTGACTAGAGAGCTGGCTGGTAATTATAAGCCTTCTAGTTTCTTTACCAGTGTTTGGTTAAATATCAGATCTTAGTTGTATCAAAATTAACTTTTTTTTATTTTTTTGACTCTGGTTAAAATTTACTTTATTTTAACTATCTAATAAGCTTAATATTCATCATCTCAATAATAAAAACTTCAGGCAATTAACAGGTGACATGAATTTTATGTCAACTTGAATTAAAATGTAGAGTTAGACAATTTATGTACGATTAAGAAATGTCTACAGTCAATATTAACCTCCAATAATAAATCAATAAATAATAATTATGGTAAAAGCGCGACAAACAATTACCTAGAACAGCTTAACTTGAAATCTAGGTTTGCTTACTCACGTGGCTTTGGGTCTCAATAATCGATAATCATACAAAGCAAAACGCAGAAACGTTAAACGTGATCATAAAACCAATTATTTTATGCAAACTACAAGCTGTTATAACCTTTTTACAAGTAAAACAAAGCTTTAATCATAATAACACTAGAATTGAGTTGAAAGTTTTCTCCGACAAAAATACCAACACGAGATACAAAGCGAGCATTGCACTTTACTACATAGAGACCATATTTCGCGTGTATTACCAGCACAAAATAATAGAGCTGCAGGAAGGGAGCTACCTCCCCGTGCATTCACCTGGCCACCCTCTCATACTCTAACTTATGCAAGTTCGTTAATATTTCAGCTTTGGAAAGTAAAAGTTGTTTTCAGTTAAATTGCTTCAACGTACCTCACGTTCCTCTCTTTATTTAAGTCTGTGGTTCCAGAGATAGTAAATTTTGTTTGATAAAATCATTTCTTTAATATTTCAAAAAAAGGAATTTAAGCTTTTGGATCCGAATTGCACAAAACCGTAGGAAAGCGATTATGTTTATCATAGCTTGTAGAGTTACCACGCTAATATACATATATGCAAGCCACATGTGCTTCAAGGTATAACGGTATTTTTGTGTAGTTTTGTATCAATAGCTGTGTGATTCGTATAACAACCATGTGTAACAAGAACCCAATCATCACGTATCTATTTCGTAGTAGTTGTCATTAATTCATTGAGTAAAACATAACTCAATATTATTAGTAATTACAGGTCCATTAACAATTTATTTACTCAATCACTCCAGTATATATGTACCTAATTATATATTTCGATGTTTTTCTTCATTTGTCGGATGTGCTCAATGGGTTTAAAAATGGGTTTAAACTCCACTTTTCTTTTTAGAGACATAGAACAGTTTAACCAGTGTTTCATTCTACGAATTGTTTAGCCGTAAAGCGTTTATTTCACACATAGCAGACGCTATGCTATCAAATAAGGTTCTTTTTTTCTAAAATATGTCATCTGAAACTTGAAGCCCGTTTTAAATGTTCTTTAATCATTTTAATATAAAACGGACAGATAAAATAATTTGACCGTCTCGTAAAATGTCGCCAAGATGCCAGTTCAAAGCGCACATTTCTTAAGTAAACGTAAATCGTTTGAATTTAATTGTTTCCTGTCGCTTTTAAAAAAACATATCATAATATTTTGTCCACTTTTAATGAGAACTCTTTGTGTAGTAAAAATAAATTTGCTGATATTAATTGTTGTATGCAAAATTCGTGTGACGTCACGGTGCATTTCATGCCAAATTGCTACGGATTAAAAACATATATTTAGAGGGAAATTGTTGCTAATTGCATAGCTAATTTTGACGGGCGTCGTGGTCTAGTGGTTCATATAACGGACTGCCATTCACGAGGTCTCGGGTTCGATTCCCGGTCAGGACAATCATTTGTGTGATATTTTTAACTGTCATACAAATGTTTATACTGCGTCTGGGTGTTTCTATGTATTATAAGTATATATTTACAAAAGAAAAGTAGTATGTATATGTATTCTATCCGTATTCTGGTACCCAAAACACAAGCATAATAAGCTTAGCTTGGGACCAGAGGACGTTGTGTGAAATGTCCATGAATATTTATTTATATATTTATTTAAAAAAAAAATACCTACGTTTTACTAAACTGGACATAATTAATAAATTAAATGAAAATCATTTAATCAAGTGGACATAATTTTTTAGAAAAATTATGTGCTTATGACATGTCCAATTTTTTTCCTTACCACCGGTTCAGGACGCAATCTGCTGAGAACAACCGGCGTAAGAAACTCAGCAGAGCTTTTAATTATATCAATATTTTTTAAATTAAATATAGCAATAACTAAACTGTAATAACTATCCCTGTATTACTATTACTAGTATTGCCTGTATTGCCTTTATAAATTATTAGACTCTAAAACACATTAGACGCAGTTTTGAATGATTATTTTTATTTCTTATAAAGAATCCGTTGATAATATTAATTACTAACAAATAGCAGTTCGATATCTGATACACAAACGCGGATTTCCTTTGGCCTCTACTACCAAGGTATAAGTGTAAACAGAACAGTAATGGCGTTTTGCCAGTGATTCTTTCGATATGCTTACAGGGAAAGAGAAACGGAAATTTTCTTTTCCGCAATACACATTTATAGGTATTTTCGTCATACTTTACAATAATGAAACTTAAATCTAGTAACTTCATAACTTAATAAATAATTTAAAAAAAATGTTCTTTGATTCGAAGCACACTGCTTAATTTGGCGGTATAAATTTCATTGCCTTTGCCTGTCCTACGAAAGGACGAATGGATAAGAAAAAAAAACAGTAACTTATTTTGATCATAGACTTAGGATATAGATCTAGACGTAACACTCGGTACAACGAATTCGGCCTGCTGCTTTTTTTAGTTGAACACATTAAGAAAAATAAATGACAAAGAGGCTATTTAGTAGCCTTTCTAGCTCTTTCTTTTTGTGCTGGAGTAAAAGAGAAAGCAAGGCTACTATTTACTATTTTACTTTTAAACCATAAACAGGGCGGCCCTGCCTTGGAACAAATCTATGTTCCCGAGTTGTTACTCCCTATTTATAACCTTCTTGATTTTGATGTTCTTTATTCGAATTAAATCGAATGCAAGATTTGGCATCGTGTATAAAACGTGAGCACGTGTTTTCGACACGTGTATACGTTATCAATTTGAAGAGTGCCATCTATTAGCATTTTGACAGGAAAATATAGTTAGTTAAAGTAATTGTGAAGTCTTTACATATTGACAGCATTAATAAAACCATTTACCTCCTACGTTTCGTATTCTATTTATTATTTTATTTGCAAATTTTAAACGTGATGGCATATTTATCCAATTGAAGTGTTAACTTTTCTTTTCTTTTTAGGTTGATTTCCAGCGATGGTTACGATAGTTGTTTCTGGATGAATAGAATTTAATGCATTATGCTGTTAAAATGTAAGCTGTGACTGAAATCAGAGCATGAGTCTTGCTAATTTCTGGTTTGTTAAAAGAAAGACATCGGTTATGTTTCACAGAAAATACCTAATATAGTGTATCCATATTTAGTAAAATTCTACCATAGTAACTAAATCACGGAATATATTGACTTTAGTAAACTTTAGGTTAAAACATAAACACAATATGTAGGTGATAATTTATATGTACTGTACATAATATCTTACGATTGCTAACAATATGCCAGTCGAAATAAAACTCTTTGGTATTAAACATAAGAGTAAATTGTAATTGTCAATTGCTTTAGGCAAATCTCAGTCGAGATACATGACGTCACAGAGTAACATCCGGGAAGCTATGCTATTTTCAACGCGAATATTATACCAGAATTGTGATCTGTGATCTCTTTGAAATATTATAGTCGGTAGCGTTCAGGTTATATTGGTGATAAATGGTCAATATAATATTGCACAGTTCTATGTAGATGTATAAATATGCATATGTGTGTGATAATGCAGATAATATCCATAGTGTTTTAATGACATATTGATCTTCAATATAAAAAGTAGTCAAAACTTGTTATTTTTGTGTAATCATTTTAATATGGCTATAATTAGACGAAATTTTAAGGAGTTTAATTTCTTATTTAATATTTTATATAGGTTATATACTAGGTTTGATATTAAGGACAGGCAAATGGTTTCCAAAACTGGTTACTTATTTACGCTTAAACGGCTCTACCCATTTTGACCAAATTAATGAATTAGACATTATGCAGACATTATTAATTACATAGTTTTTTTGTTATTATAAATGTAGTGTTACCGTAGAATAAGGAAGCAGTCAACAGCATAGAGCGTAAATAGTTTTGTAAATATTAATTTTTATCTAAATTTAACAAAGTGAACACATTTCAGAATTAGCTACGGCTCATCTCTTACAAAGAAAACAAAAGATAAAGTTTTCTTACATAATTTCAAATAGTTAAACAATTTTCCGGCATATTCCATTAATACTCATCAAAAAGCTAGACATTTGTATGTCAGCTGACAGTTTCCGTGTAACGTATATAAAATATAATAATATGTAAACTATTCTATTATTAACATGTAAATTAATAAAGAAAACGTATTTTTATATGATTAACATTGTGAAATTTAAGATTAAGTATTGTCCTTATTTTACATGTCGCAAGCAAGTAAGACGCGAATTATTACGGTAGGATTCCATTTTCAAAATTTTTTACATATTTTACAAGCTTTATTTAGTTTCGCCTGCCTCGATGTTTGTCAATAAACAAATCTTGCAAGCTTAAATTGAAACAGATACCAGATTCTAATTGAATTCAACTTTTGATGACATAGACCTAAATCAGATACATCGGTACATCAAGCAGATGGTAAAGCTGGGGGTGACCTTGGGAACTTCGGGAGAAATTATATCGATAGTACTACAATAAAATCGATTTGAGTTCAGTTAAGAACTATATTGAGATCCTTGATAGCGTTGTTAAATTTCTTGTCACGAAGGTATGTGCGCACGTACGCGATACTACTTGTAATTGATAGATCATTACCACAATCATTACATTACAAATAGTGTTAGTAAATTATTATGAAAATTATAACTTAAACTTAGTACATCAAACAACTTTCGTAAGGTGTATATGTGTTATTCTAATTATGCCAATTATAAATATGATAGCAGTAAGTTTATGTTAAAATTTTGTCAACATGAACAGATGAAAGACAATATTAACAAACATGTAATGAGTAACTTTTAATTTTACATAATGTTTTCACTATAAACTGCTGCGTGGAAGGGAGCGCAATTCCAATATGGCTTCGGAAAAGCGCAGGCACTTTCCCCGCGCGCGGGAAACGTAAGAAAGTGGCGGTAGCGCGCTGCGAAATGGAAACTGTCGCGATTAATGTTGATAACATGTTTATCTGCCGGTCTTAATAACTGAGTTCTTTCTTAGTGATTATAATAATTTTATTCTACAGAAAAATTGTACATAATACTAGTAATGGCTTGGAACAACTAGCTTTTGAAAACACGTAGAGACAAAGATAAAAAGTTAATATTTATTTTTGATTTGCCAATAAATTCTACTCCTTTATATTGTACACAGCAAACGATGCAACATTCCAATAGTTCTTTTTATTCATATTAATTAGATTTTAATAGAATATGTTTTGTTTTATATTACCCGTTTGTTTTAGTCAATTTGTGTTTATGGTAACACATAATTAAATTATATCGTCAATCTATGAAATTTTAATACGGCGCAAAGTGGTTTTTTTTTGTAATAAATCGCTTATCATTCTGCTAACTAATCACTATTCAGCCAGGAAAGGGCTTTTTAATAAGCTCCTTTTTAAAATAAAATAGTAAACAATGGATATTGTTCTGTCATTTGAGACATATTACATGAAATGTGCATGCGAGACGCGTTTGTTCTGACGTGTGACTCACGAAGGAAAGAAATAACCGCAGTGTATTGGAGTGACCAAATATGTGATGTAGATAATTGGCATCGATCATTTTCGCTTGTCTGCTTTTAGAACGTTTTAACAGTTAGATATAACACGCCCTGAAACGCGTCACGAAAAGTAGTTTTATAATGGTCTATATAAAATGAAATTACGAAATTGTAAGGAAATTTTTACTATTCCAATTCTGCAAATTTAATGATTTTTGTTAAAGTGGTTATTAATGGGTGTTAAATAAATTTATAGAGATATATGTCACCAATAAAAGTAGCTAATACAATAGCAAATGCATTTATCAACACATCACGTGTAGACTACTGATGGCAAGTGAGATACGATCTCTATAATATTTGTATAGAGCATGTCTAAGTAGGTCAGGCAGGCGCGAAGGGCGAGATGCGCTTGCGCTTCCTACGCGCCATTCACTACTCTATCAACTAGTGCTGGGACACAACACAAGTAAACTATTATTTACATAATCTGTGGTTACTCATTGTTACTATTTTAATTATTTAGGAAGTTAATCATTTGAAAAACAAGTTGTTTATTTAATGTTCCTCAGTAAATATTTGGCCGAGGACAAACATTACAAATCGTTACAGTCTATTTATACTTCAACGGTTGACTTGTAAAGTCGTAATTTATATTTAGTTATCTCAGTAATAATAGAGCTAGATATGTTTTCTATTGATTGTAGTACAATAATAGTTATACAGACGATTCCATTTCGCAAGCTATTGTCCATTAGTCATGTCCTAAAAGTTTGTACGTTGCGATAGTTTTTTTTTGGGCCAACCTTGTCTGTGGAAACAACAGGTTGGTGTACGTGCAGCCTCGGATAGACGTTAATTCAATTCACGGTCGCGGCTAGATGTAAACACGCCTTTATAATTTGTTTATTTTTTGTAAACAATCATTCGAATGTTGACCTATCGATACAAAATTTACTGTTGCATAAGTGATACGTTGTTTGTTTTGTTAAGTGTCAATTATGCAGATTAGTTGTAGCAAATATACATACTAATATGGGAGATAATTACATGCTGTAAACCTTCGAACAGCGTATTATCTTAACTTATACCAAGTATAATATCAATATGTGTTTTAAATATTATAGGTTTATTATTCTAGATTGTACTTACTGACCTAATGTTAAATATTTTTTTTTACAATTTTGAACTTGTAAATGTGTACCTATAATAGTAAAGCATAGAATATGTTATCTTGTTTGTAGTATCCTTTTGATCTTTCACACTACATGTGATCATAGATCCTTATAAAAATAAACGAAACAACACAATACTACATAATTTAATTCATTCAAAATGATGTCAATTTAAAAATAATAAAATCTGTTGTTTATCGCACGGTGTACGATGTATTGCATTATAGTAGTATGCTGATAAGATGCCACTACGGACAGATAAGCAACAATCTCGATTACGTACAGTACTCGACGTAGGAAATAACAAATAGGGACAAGGATACTGGGTCGTTGTAGATATAAGTTATTTTGTTTGTTTAGTCAATTACATTACACGTGTAAAACGTTACAACACACATCTTTGACCTGATTATGAGTAATCGAAAAGAGATGAAAAGGAAATCTGTAAAATGTGTCATTGAGATTGAAAATGCACGTCACTACGTCCGCCATGTTTAGTAGTGCAGCGCGCGAAAGTGAGATTTAACGCGAACGGTGCATCGGCGCTCCCTTGATCCGGTTGAGTCGGCCGCGTCTCCCCGCGCCCCGCACTACGATAGTAAACTTAACACATCGATACTTCGTCTAGGCGAGAACTGCATCGTATCAACACGCGCTACTCTATACGTTTGTGTAACTACCATGCGTATGTGTGCGTCTTATTAATAAATAGTGATCTGTTACTAATGGAAATGTTTTTCAGGGATATTATTAACTTGATTATCATTTAAAGATTACGAAGTTTGTTTTTGTGGTGAAAATATTGGGTCACCGATACATCATGTTTCGATTAAATTTTTCAGTTAGGAAATATATAAGCTAGTGAAGTAATCGCTGGATCGTGATAATGTAAAGGAAATGATTTCAAACCGGATCCATTAATACGTTTCAGTGTGGGTATAGGTGTGTTTTAGTTAGCAATATTGCCTTCAATCGATAAACTTTGTTTTAAATTAAGTAGATAAACGCTGTTTATAATTTGTATTATTAAAATAAAACTGTTGATACGACGCTACTACTAGCGTTTTATGTAATGTAGAGTCATTTTGAGACCTATTAGAGAAAATGTGAAACCGCAAACGCCAAACCATAAAGCTCATATTATTACATTTATATACGTGAATGACTCCATGATTAGTCAATAATAATGAAAACATAGACAGTAATACTTTATAAAAGACCTACATTCTAGTATGATCAAGAGTGAACAAATAAACACCATACTAAATGACGTTTGGTAATTTAGTGATATAATTTAACGAATAAAAAGAGAGACAAGAAAAACGGTAAAAAATGGATAGCTAGCCGGAAACGTTTACCAATCAAGACAGTGGGCGTCCAAATACAACGAAATAGTTACCTCAGAGTGCGTCACTAGAAGTAATTACCGAATTGCACATCACTAATCTGCCATAGAGGAAGACGTACGTACCCACGCGAATTTCTTTTATTTCAGGACAGTGACTGGCATACTTTAGCTGTATATGTAAAAAAAATATTAAACTAATATATGAATTGACTTCGGACGAACACAACACTAATTCATTTAATCAACTGTTAGTACATTTATTTTGAGCTAACCTTTAGGATGGGTAGCGACCGCATCTATTACCAATATAGCTTCGTAACGTCTATGCCAACCCGTGGGTGGAAAACTTCAACATTTATACTTTAAGTTAGTTTTAGTTTTAACTCAAATACATTATACACATTGCGACAATGGTATTTGGTTAAATGAATAGCTACAAGTTAAACATATTCTGGCAGTGCACTCCTATAAAGAAAATAATCACGGTGTAAAGGTTTAGTATGATTATAAAACGTATTTATATATAAATTAAATAAAAAGTATAAGTTTTGGCCGTCAGATTTTCGACAGTCGTTTTCCTGTTTACTTGCGCCCGCGCACAGTTGTAGGTCGCGCGCACACACGTCTCATTGCGCAACTCAGGCCATATACTTCACGTTTCAGTATTACGGTAACATAACAGGTTTTTGGTAAAAACTTGTCAACTGTCGTAATGTATGATTAGTAATCCTTTAAAGATAAAATTCAGTTAAGCGTTATTTCTCCGGAAACCGTAAAATACCGCCATTGCGCGCGAGCCGCCAGCAATATACAAACAAACAAATACGGAGATATTGCAAACATTCACGAGCACATTGTTGTCGGCTAGGCTGAACGGTCGCTTCCTTTGCCTGTTTTGTTATAATAAACCCACAACAACACGTAGTGTGATCTGTGCCAGAGATGACATATTACCTTGGACGCAATTTTGTAACATGATGGAGGAATATTCTGGAACTTCCCGCGATAAAACGCAACGGGTAGAAGTTATGAAATTAGTATCATATCAATGCAATTTCAACTATATATTAGGGGATATAATTATTTGTACAGATATTGTCGAATATTTACTAAGTAGAAGCCGGTGTGTTCCAACGACGCTATCTATGAGCCGGTGCGCGCGCGCCGGTTGGCGGGAACTCGAGTGACATTGACACAGTTGCGCGTTTCGTAATAAGCGTGATGTTTGCAGTGATTGTCTACTGGATTTTTTTTTCGTGGAAACGTACGCTTTTCGGCTACAGTCAAATTAATAATGTCGTTTAGTTAAACATGTTTTTAACTTTATATGACATTAACTAAGATTTATGATTTCCTGTACTTTATATTTGGGTTATACCTGTTTGTTTTTTACTTTTAATCATTAACAGATTTATAATCACTAATGTATGTATATTTTAGATATTTATTAGTAGTTGTACAGACTAATTTAGTACTGAAACGATTGCAAAGCGTAAAGATGTGTATCTGAAATGTACTGACGTCATAATGAAGAAGTTTACTTCGTACTCGTACGTACTACAGCTATCGTATATTATCGTACGTACTACATATTTACAGTTCGTAAATAAATAGTACTATTAATTATTTAGTAGTATTGGCATATTACGTTGTGACTATTACATGTGTTAACTTTAATATTTATTTTAACGCTTCGATGCGACTAATAACTACATTTAACTGTACAAACTACATCTATAATTGAGAAATAGTGTAACAATGAAACTTTTTTATTACAGTTTCCTGTCAAAATGCAATAACTAGGGTTTCCAGATGCTTAGTTCCATTTGGGTGATCAAAAATTCTATTTTTATTTAAATAAATAAATATTTATAGATATTACAAATATAAATATCTAGTAACGAACTAAAATATTAAATATGTTTGGAATTAAGAACGCGATCCGAACGCTAGCTCCCTCTACAAATTGTAGAGCGTAATGTGCTCATATCTAGAGTTTGCAAATAACAAAACATAATTATAGTATATTTTAATGCAAATCTTGTTGAAATAAATTAGTTTTTATGTTTACGTAGATTTAGCAGTAATTTTGCGTCAAAAATGTTTGATAAGAAAATTAAGTGAGTAACAGAATTTCGGACTATGATTGTATTACGAATATTTGCCTCAAGTACTGTTTTTTTATAAATCTGAAGTAATCAACTGCACGAAGGCTATAAAGAGTTTACATAGAATTAATTATTATGAAAATAATAAGATAAAATAGCTGGCACCCGGTGGACGCAAACAGCCCAAGATAGAGACGCATGGAATTCTTTAGAGGAGACCTTTACCTTCACTTGAGGAGGGGTTCATGCAGACAAACATGCTTAAATAACTTCACTATATTATTAACTATGTATATATTTTACGCTTGCATGAAATCAAAGGTTTTTATTTATTTATTTATAATTATTATGAAAAAAGATGGTTACTTTTTAAATTGAGGACGTAATTTCCGAAAGTAATAGTCAGCTCCTAAAACTTTTTCATTGGTGGAAATCTACAGTTTTCTTAAGTGCTATAGACTAGGTATATTATGAAAGTACAGTTTAAGCGAACGAAGTTGTGTGATAAAGGCTCGTATTAAGTATTTTCTCTATTTTTGGTACAGATATATAAGTGGTATATCCTGTATTTATTATGTATAGCCTTCATATAGCATTGTGTATATCTAAAGCATTAATATTCATATTTGAATGTGATTTCTCTGTCGATACAATCTGTGTTTGTCTTGTATATTAAGGAGTTCTGTTTCGTTAGGAAACGAATAAGTCCTTGAGCGCTCCAAGATCAACCAGGGCATGTTCGGAGGTCATGTGATTCATACCATCATATTATTATAACTTGTTTTAGGATGTACATTTATAATATAAAGAAATAATTAAGTATTTCCTTTTTAGTTGCCACGTAGTAGGTATGTTTCTCCATTACTTTTTAAAGAAATATTGTATGGCTTTTACGTAAATAGGTGACCAAAAAGGCTTTTAGATTATTAGAGATTTTTCTTCAAAAAAGCAGCATGATCATAGGTTATATAATTCTGATTAGAGTCTTTTTTGTCAGATGCTTACTGCTTATGTGTAGGCTAAATTTGCACGGTTTTTTGTTTATTAACGCAAAGTTGCGATATTACAAACGCTAATATTGGATTAAGTTTGCGGTTTTAATTCTTGTTTTACAAAATAAATATGCGTTCTCATTCTGGCGCGATGTCCGGTAGATGACATAAATAAAACCTCATCTGTGATTCACAATTTGTTTGGAGCAATAACCGCATTTATAATCTGTGGTTTAAAAAAAAACACGCATATCTACTTGCGCAATTGTTGCGTTGAAATTTATATCGTAAAACTTGATGGATAAACACGAAATTTTATTGTCAGTAGCTCTATTAATCGCAACATTAGATCGACTGCGGAACAACAAGTCGAGAGGTTCTCATAAAAAAATATTTTGAAACTGCCGCGTGGGCGTTCAAGGTGTATAGTAAGCATCGCGGTTGTGCCGTTCAGAGCATTGCACAATGCCTAGCGAGTGACGCAATGTGTAGTGTTGTAAACTTGTAAAAATTCCGGCCGAAGCGCGAATATGCCCTAAGTAACACCACATTGCCGTCAAATACACCCCTATTAACACCCAATAAAGGTTGTTTTGCAATATCTTGATATATTTATAAATTGGCGTTTCGTAATTTTTTTATTATGACAGTACTTCGGCAAAGGAACTTGTTATAATGAGTACAAAAAACATGTTTTTTTTTAATATTTGAAAGGATCGTCTTGTAGCGTAGTCGAATTTTGTAAAACAATAATGTAATTTTAAATGTAATTAAAGTTTTAAAAGCTAAAACACTCGATTTCCTGTACAGTAAAATGTCGTAATATCCGCCGACAAATGCCAATAAAACGGACAAGAGCAAGCGCTATTTATTAATACAGATATTTATTGTAAAGCACCGAATAAAAAAAATCGTTAAAAATTTGAAATTGGAATGAAGCGTTGTTTGTTTTAAAATAAAAAAGAATGTACATACTCAAACCTTTTTACACGGCACTAGGCTGAAAATTGCAAACTGATATGTTATTATTTGAAACAAAAACATTGAAATTAGAAGTAAGTAGTACTCATTTGAAAAGGTAAATAAACAATACGTAATAATCATGATTATATGTGTTATGATTATTATAAAGCACACGCACAAGCTTGCGCACAAAAAAAAATGAGTAAAGCAGTCTTGCTTTACTCATTTTTTTTGTGCGCAAGCAAAGGCACACATTCCCACAATAAATATTAATACTCAGACTTTGATTTTGCTGTTTTTATTCTGTACCACGATAATCTTTGTTTTTTTTTATTTCATCACCATTTCTTAGGACTTCAGGCTGTATAGCAGTTGCTAATGCCTCATTGAGATTCCGTGTAGGAGCGCGTAAGCCTAGCCGCTTTTGTAATCTGAATTATTTATGAGAAAACATAGTAGCTTGTACTCTTTGATTTGAACGAAACTCCGATCAATTTAATTACTCCTAGCTTCATTAATAAGAAACTTTAGAAGACCTAGATTCCATCAAACAATAAAACTAGTTAGACTTTTATCTCTAAATGATTTTACCGCCATTACATTTAATTTTGAGTCTATATAACGTTTTCTGTTTGAGTTGTAAACACACAAGTCTAGACTATATCTAAACAATATAAATTTATGAGGTAGCGACTATTTTGTCTATTATTTAAGCACTTTATACGTTTTCTTCGAATCCACTGATCATACTTGTGCAAGATAAGCTAACTAGAAAATATATAGCTAGCTAGCTAAAAACAAATAGCTTGTCGAGGGCGATTTTGTACCGACTTATTTGGTTAAATATGATTATAATTATACGAATGTAGAATCGAATACTTAGAATTTGGCATAAGGCCACAGAGTACTATGGTGTGATGATTAGTTGATTAAAAAAAATCGCAGTATCTGTGCCTAATAATATGCGCTATCCAGTAGTCAAAGAGACTGGCAGGTACTAATAAAAATAAAATAACTATAAAGTACATTGCAAGTGTTGAAAATAAAGTGCAAAAAAATGTGAGTTGGCATAATGCCACGCGGAGTAGTGACCTTTCAGTTATATCCATGGCGTTACGTGAATTGGGGTGATTAAATATATTATTAATGAATTAATGTTGGGATATATATTTAACATCATCATCAATCATATATTTAACATTTCAAAATACTTTAAAAAAAAAAGAACTGAAACACGATCGATACTTGATTAACTTGAAAGCGTAATTAAAATGGAAAATAACAAACCAATACTCTACAAAGAATGTATCTTATCTTTAACCCTCCAATACTTTTATTACCTTGTATCTATGTAGGAGGTATACTATAAAATGTAACGTGTCTTTAGCGTAGCTAACGTAGGAACCCAAACCCTAGAATAGAGCCTTGGGGTATACCAACTAAAACACTATTACAACACAGAACGTCTAGTTTTAGTAAAAGAGAATTATTAGTTTGTCTATCCCAGGACAGACCCGCCCTCTTCCCCCTCTGGGAGGCGCCCGACGGGACCGGTAAAAAACCGAGGTCCCTTGTTACATGTTTCTAACTACCTAGACTAGACTATGTAATGTATATATACATATTATATAATGTTTGTTATATATAAGAGCTCTATTACCTTCACGAACATTTACAATATCACATAAAATGTCTTGCCAGTATTTTGCAAAATTATACTGAAAGTTAAGGGTTTTATTTTTTATTTTAGAAATAGCCAAAACCTGCGTTCTGAAAACCTTAATGTCGAAAATTGTTAACAAGGTGGTGAGAAAATTAATAAGGATTATAAAAGTACGTATTTTTATTAATTACATTTGCAGTCGGGTTTTTAATTTTTCATTTTTTTTTATCGTACTAGTAGTAGTAACTAGGGTTTATTATTTATTTAGGGTTTAATGTTTTTTTTACATGTGTTACTTTTAACAAATATAGCTTCCATTATTTAAATTAGTCTTGTTAGTGATTTGTTTTCTATTGTCAGTATCACAACTGTCGTTAAATTAAATCGATAAAAGAATTATTTAAGAATATTAATGAAGATGAGAAGTTGAAAACGACAAAAGCATTTTAAAATTCAAATCATTATTTGTATTGTATGAAGAGTATGTGCGTGATTGAGCTAATGTATTTAGCATATTTATAATACTTCCTTGTTGTGACGTCAAAATAGTTAGTCTGTGCTCTTCAGTTGCGTTGCGGCCATTGGCCAATAAATTTTACTATGCTTCAATTAGCACATTTCAAGAATCACTTTGTCATTTTTTTTTTTTCTAAGCGAACTTTTTCCATAGGCGTCATGTAAGTATACAGCCATGGTTATTTACCGATTGGGTGTCACGTGTCAAGTCTATTCTTATATACAAAATTTGACTAAAATTACATTATTTTGGTTTATTTATGTTAAGTAACAGTTTGGTCACTAAACTCTCGCAAAGAATAGTATCACTAATCAATAAACTAAGACTTACAATACAAAAAAAACTAAGTCCAGTGGTACTTAAATAGTCTAAGTCCCCAATATCGAGAACTGTACCATACATAGACTATATATAGTCTATATTTATGTTAAATATTATAAATGTGAAAGTTTGTGAGTAGTATGCTAAGATGTTTGTAATTATTTCACGCAACAACTACTGAATGGATTTTAATGCAATGTTCCTGTGGGATAATAAAAACGAACACATTTTTTTTCTTTTTACCGCGAGTGACACCGCGGGACACAGCTAGTTCATAATAATATAGTGTAGCATAGAGTATCTAGTCTGAGCTACAATATTGAGCTAATTTTCCTTAGTGCTTGTATCGCACAGTGACATCACCGCTTCATAGAACTAACACATTTCTTCTTCGATTTTATTTCCTTGTTATTGCGTTTGATATTATGTTTTTTTTTTTTAATTTATGTTATCCTTTATCTGAGTCTTAAGAGCTTTGTTCATTATATAATAATTCATTACATATATTAAGAAAGTCCTGTATTTTCATAGATAAATATAAGAAAATAAAAAAAATAAAAATGTATGTACGTAAGAAAGAACTTTCAATTCTTTGTTAAAATTCGCGCGTTTGTTACTAACTTCATAATGTCAGTTTTTATTGGCAATGTGTGTATTACAAAATTAACTCTCATTTTTTTAGGCGGGTTTAGGAAAACTCTAACAAAAAAAATTTACAAAAATTATGTGTAAGTGATTTTTTTCAACATTACTCCTCAAACGCAGACTTTGCATTCAAGTCGTGACTGTCCAGAATTGGCTTTATGTTGTTGGCATTCTATTCCTTATATATAATATTCTGTTCATTTATTAGAATTTACTTAAAGTATTTTCGCTTATAACTGCGATGACACATGAACTAAGCTAGACGGATCAGTTTCTAATTGTCCGCACGGTCACACATATATATGTTTATTATTTATATACATTGTGTGTCTTTGTGTGTATATGTCTGTGTGTTTACGTGTGTGGGAGTAGACCGGAAGCTCGCGGCTATGACGTCACACACCGCATCGTCTCATTGACGCAAACTCTAGAACTACAGAAAATTACTAATTGTTTTTACGATCGTTTTTATAAGAATTATTATTAGTATTATGATATATCAGTCTTCTGCTACCATCCTATCTATATATGGTTAGTATTAACTTATACATACTTTAGGTAAAAAGTGAAAGAAAGAAAGAAAGAAAGAAAGAAAATAAATTTAATAGTGATAGTTAAGCAATACACATACAAACACAGAAATAGTAAAAACAAAGCATAAAAGTAATACAATATAACAAAATATTAATACAAAAATAATAATAATTAAAAAAAATAACAAAAATAAAATAAGACGATTAGAGAAAAAAAAAAACAAAAAACCATTGACATAAGTGCATTGCTAACATCACTAAACGGCCACAGCTCAGCCTAATGTTGGTTACAAACCAACGCTGTTCTTCCGCAGGGCCGCTTAGTGAAACCACAGATAGCAAGGATAAAGAAGGAGAACACAGAGAAAGCAAAAAATAAATATAAAAGAAACAAAAATAAAATAGATTACAATGGAATATCAAAGAAAGTCAATAACATAGAAACATAAATTGCACACACATGGCCAACCCGGCATCAACTACATCTATGTGTCAGCTGTCAATGTCACTTATAAAGTAACATCTACTCTATTCTATGGTCCGCAGTATCTTCTATCTATTCTGTGATGGTCCGCGTCCGCTACGACCGCTACGTTAGCGTCACTCGTCAACATAAAGATCAAGAAAAATAGCAAGAATTTATAATATTAACATCCAAAAGCAAGCATTAAAAGGTATTTGGAAAGCAGTGGGAGTATCAGACTTAGTAAAAGCATATAAAAGTAATCAAAGTGTGTCATAATTCGAAAACCATTTCGGGGAATAGAGTTTCTAATAATAATCTATAAGTTTATTTTAGTATGCTATACTTAAGATTATTTTTCAAAAAAAGCAAATGACCATTGTTTGCTCTCGAAATGAAGGACATACAATTTTTAAGCATACTTAGAGACACGCTACTCTGTTTTGGAGTTGTTATTGTAGATAATAACAATTTTGAAAGATACAGTTACAACTAGTCTATGGTTACGACTTACGTCAGCGCTGCCAAACAAAAATAAAACCAAGTAAACAATGTAAGACAATAATCTATAAAAAAGTACAAAGTAAAAGTAATTAAAAATCAGGAGATTTATTACGTTAAGGATACTAAAAAAATAGACAAAAAACACTAGGTAAAAATAAAACAAATAAAAAATTTACGTAACTGACTTCCGCATAGACTAATAACTCAACTTGACAAGATATAGATTAATGTGTTGTAAAAGTTTATTAGGCAAAGACAATACACAGTCTGCATACAACAATGACGTCACAACATTTGAAGAAAAAATTTCCCTTATCATTTTTTAAAAATTCAATTTAATGAATAATTTGTTAATATTGAAATTCGTTTCTTAAAATGGTCTATATATTCTAAAAAAAAAGTTAAAACAGCAGGTTAAAAATGATGAACAATGCCAATTATGGCGTATTTTGATCAATTAGATATTTCGTTGAACACATTTATATTAATTAAAATCGTTATTCTATAAAACACACTTTTGTAATAAGAAAATTAACAGTGCCGAGTTGTGGCGTATGTATGTATTATATGTAGTATGTATATTTGTATGAATTGTTACTTGATTAACTCATATTTTCAACTAACTTCAGAATGAATGGTGCGTATGCGCATTTCCAACGTTATTTGTAACTAACATCATAGTGCTATTATCATCATAATTTTTCGTTACGCGTCATTATCAGAAACTTCAAAAACCTGTATAAAATATTGCAGAAGAATTAAACTGTAGTAAAAGTTTAACATGTGAAGTAAATGAAAGGCTTAAAACAATACCTTATTGATTATTTATCGTGAGTTCTGATCTTTTGACTCATGTATGCAGCGACACCATGAATTTAAGTTTATTAATTACTAGCTGACCCGGCAAACGTTGTTTTGCCATACTAAAAAAAAAAGTTTGAAAAATAGATGTTGGCCGATTCTCAGACCTACTGAATATGTATGTAAAATTTGAGTAGAATCGGTCAAGCCGTTTCGGAGGAGTACGGTAACTAACACTGTGACACGGGAATTTTATATATTAGAAGATAAGCAGCTATTATTGTATACTCGATGAGCCACGTATTGCAATGTGATAGACTGCTTCATGAGATTGTGGCTTCGATTTCTGCACTTGACAATATTATTTGTTATCTACTATATAAAAATAAGTCGGGTTTTCCTTCCTGACGCTATAACTCCAGAACGCACGAACCGATTTCCACGGTTTTGCATTCGTTGGAAAGGTCTCGGGCTCCGTGAGGTTTATAGTTCATTTTTTTTAATTTTTTTTTAAACTTTTTTTTGGTATGGTAAAACAACGTTTGCCGGGCCAGCTAGTCACTTATATAACCGCTCATGGTTATCATTTTTTCCACTATCATTTAGTTTATTATGTAAAAGCATAGCAAGTCAATTGCAAAGAATTATAAATTAAAATTATTTGTGTAATATTTGTAATTGTCATACAGATTATTTACTACATTTGAGTGTTTTATGTATCAGAATTCTGGTATTTATGATATAAGCATTTATGCTTAGCTTGGGGCCATAAGACGTTGTGTTCAATATCTTTGAATATGTATTTATATGTATATTATATGCAGATTCCCTAAAGAAAGCGTCTAAATGCAGTTTTAACAAATAATATAAATGTCTCAATTGGGAACCAAACTGTCGACCTTGCGCACAGAAATCCATTCCATTATCGAGTATGCCGTCCGATTATGATTATGTTGAAATTATGATTGGTCAACCATTCCATAATACGGTGTTTTGATATCTTGTCATAAAGTGACAAGGTTGACTACAATATTATATATATGTTACAAGTTATAACGCAAATATTTCTTTAAAAAGAGTACTTATAATCATATTACGAAGTATTTAGATTGTTCTAGAAGGTTAAATACAGTTCAATCCTAAAAATATAGTTCCTGAAGTATGGATTCGAGATTTGAAATTGAATTTAAAACATTACATACATAACATTAACAAACTTAAACTGAGAAAATTTATCTCATGATAATTTGGCATTAAAATTAATAAAATATTTAGGGAAAATCAAAACAGTTGTTTTAAATTAAGAATATTAAAACTTTATTCTATTTTTAGAAATTTAAAACATAATTATGTAAACAGATTACAAAATATCTACACCTCGTAAATGAACATCGATATGATACTGCGTGGTTTTCAGTCCTAAACATTATTCAAAATAAATAATTGAAATCTAATTAAGTATTCAATTCCATTTATTAAAGATGCCAAGTCACCGGAAACTACTATAGGAAGGAATGCTAACAAGATCCGTTATAAGGTTTGTTTAAAAAGAAACTACAGTATGACTAAAATGTAATAAAAATAAAGATATTTTTTTGTCTGATGGCAACGTGACGTTTGGCAATGTTTGCGAAATCGACAATTTGCTTGCACAATTACAGGGTTAAGATGTTTTAAAAAGAAAGACGACAAAAGTTACTAAAACACTTTTTAAAGAAGGTTGTAACAACAGAACTATTATTTTAAAAGTAAAAAAAAAACATCTGCAATGCAATTTTAGACAAAAGCGCGGACGTACCGTTGCAAATAAACACTAAACGCACACATAAAAATAAAAAAAACTGCACTGTAAAAAAAGAAATGCAGTGTAAAAAACTATGCCACTTCATTATTTGAATGCGAACGTTTATGGTTTACTGTTAGTTTGATTTTTTATTGACGGGGTGTACACCCGCTACTGGCAGGTACGAGTTTTTTGACGCAATTAAAAAAATTGGGTTAACTTTTTTTTCTTACGACAGATGAGGAGGGCAAGGTGAGCAGTATACAGTTACGGAAACCACAACTTTTTTATTGATACCACTACCCTATTTAGCCCAGTTTTCTGTTCACATGAAAGTATTAAAAAAATGTTTTTCGCAATACTTTGTGCATTCGGTATGTAAGGTCTTAAAGTAACAGTGGTAGTGCCGGCTTGTTTATCTGTATGTGTTGTGAAATATAATAGCCTTGTATCGCGGTTGAAGGCCGGCCAAAAACTGCGCGCGCGGCCCCACGCCCAGATGTGCCCGATTTACAGAGCATTGCACGCATAAATACATAACAGATAAGATTGTTTGATAAAAATATCGATATAAATATCCACCGGGAACACATCCGTAATCTACTTATGTCTACACGCATCCATTTAGACAATAAAATACCGCTCGTCCGTCCAAGCGCTAAAACCTTAGCGTGAAAAAAATTAAGCATCTTTGTTTAGTTAGGAAGTTATAAAACAGTACCTATGTTCTATCAATAGCCGCTGTGAATTTGGAACGTTTATTTATTTTTGAAATTCTAAAAACGGATGCGTTCACGTCATTAGAATACTAACACTGTTTTTTTTCTAAACGCAGTCGCGAGCCGAAATCAAATTTCGTATTGGTATCTCTGTCTGACTTTGTTATTAGATATAGCGTGAAAGAGACGTAGTTTGCAGGAAGCTATTCAAAAAAAGAACAACCCTTCCTCACCCTTTAGGGACATACTATTGTTTACATTACAACCAAACGTCATATATGTTTTTGCCGATAGTTAATTTTAGACTCAAAAGCTAGTAATGTAACGTTTATTTTTAAACTTTAACTATCAGTTATATATTTTAATTTATAGCGACGAGAGCATTAATAAAATTCTAATTTGTTTTTTTCCTTGTCGAAATTTCTTAGAACAGGTAGCTGGCCAGTGTTTTGATTAGTACCAATAATGATTTGATGTGATTTGACAAGTTAATGTCCAAAGATGTAGCATGTTTTAATTATTAAATTCCTTTTTTAATCATATCAGGACATAGATTATTTATAATCAACGACCTATACCCAAAATATCAATAGGTTATCTGAATATTATTAGGTTAAAAAGTCTTAAAAAGTTTGTCCTTGTAATAACATTTTTTTCTATACTGCAGTTCGAAACTTACATTTGAGAGTTTGTTTTCAATGTGAACTTTATAGCTGAGACTCAGTATTACTTTTGGATGTTATTCATTAGGTATGAATGAATGAACCCGTCTCCGAGGTCCAACCCGATCACGTTTGCGTATTGTTTAGTGTTGGATGCACGCATCCGGCGTCACAGATCACGTTTAAATAAGATTTTTTACGCACCTTTCACTTCCGACCTATACGCACACAGGTATCATAATTTCACAGGGAAGGGCACAGATAACCAATATTATTTGGCAGCTGTTTAATAAAAATCTACACAGATTACGTTTCCTGATGCATCCTTTCTTTTTAAATATTCATGGGAAAGTTACGACCAGGTCATATTATTTTTAATATCTACTGCAAAGAGTATTTCTCCACACAGCCGGTAGTTTATGGACAAAAATCAATCATACCTCTCAGCATTACTTTGCATTTTAACCCGTGCAATAGTACACATATTGGTTAAAACAGTGTCAGTTTAAAATACATCTTATTTAACAGCTTATTCAATAGGCAACACAGTCGTAAAAACCTGTCTCCAAACAAAAACTTGTTTGAATTAAATATTACTGTGTCTTTTTACACACACTTTTATTATAAAAGATTTTATCTAATTCAGCATTCATACATTCAACATCTTTATAATCATAATAATAATAAAATCATCATTTCGAAATTATTCACAAAGCTTACGACGTAACAACTAGTCATTTTTCACAATAAGAATCCATAGAGATTATTATCTTTTTTTAACAATAGATTTGAGCACGCGTCATTACATTTAGCCTATTTCCTTAGCAGTCATTTAAAAGTTTAAAAAATTAAAAACAAATAACATTTCAAATATTCAAAATTGGAACGAGTCATGTTTCTTTCTAGTTCATTTAGGTTCTGTGATTTAGGTATACAAAATGTACGTTAAAATACGCGGTAAAATTCTGTGTTTCTTATTATTAAAGAATGAAACTAATTGATTCTCATGTATCTAATGTAACCCAAATTTTAATTTAATAGACGTTTGTTTTTGTAATATAATTATTTCAAACCTGTTCTAATTATGGTAATGTTACATCATTTCATTATCTGTGACACAGAAAGTTTTAAATGTCACCATACCTCTCTGTGAGAGCATAGCATAAAGCTTAAAGTTTTAGTCAGTAGTCAGCCTCTATGTTCAACTAACCGTAGAAGATACCGGTACCTAGGTATTTAAAAGTATGTAGAAGGACTTTAACAAATCAGTACGACTAATGTAGCTAGGTATTTTCATTGATATGGTAAGTCTGGTAAGGTTTCGTGTTAATTGTATTTTTGCAATGTGCGGGAAGGGAACTAGAGACCTCATAGTTGTTTGGATAAAATATAGTGTCCATATTTTTTTTAAAGAATAGGATAATACATAAACCTATTACTTCAAAAGCTACTATGTCTGTCCGTCAAGCGTCGCCTGGCTGCATGTCATGAACAGTGATAGCTAGTAGCTGAATCACGATAAAAATATTTTAAATAATTAAAAGATTTCTACAGTGTCGGCGTCGCGCGTGTAATGTCTCTGGTATTGCAGACGTTTATAGGCTACGGTGACCGCTTTCCATCAGGTGGGCTGTATGCTTATTCACCACCATAGTTGTATAAAAAAAAAATTATACTAATGTAATAACACTGAAGAGTTTGTTTGTTTGAAAGCACTAATCTCAGTAACTACTGTTTCGAATTGAATAATTCTTCTTGAGTTGGATAGTATATTTATCGAGGAAGGCTATAGGCTATATCACATCACGCTGCGACTAATATGAGCGAAGCCTGATTGAAAAATGTCACAAAAACGGAAAATTTTTCAAAACTTCACGCGTACGGAGTCGCGGGCACAGCTAGTATTACGATAATAATGATACAAAACCTATAATAATAGAGTTTAACTCGTACCTAACCAGTTTTTAATATGTGAATGTAATTGTAACACTGCAGGTAAACATTATAACATTGTTTATTATATAACATAATATGTTATAGTTATATACATGTATGTAATAGGATATATGTAAGACAACACAGTCCATAGACGGAAGCGCGGACATCGAACCCAAATACCTCGAAATGTATTGATTAGTTAGCAATAAATGTATTGACAATATAACAACGCATACTTGCTTGTTTATATCATATACGGTACTTGACCTCATTATAAGCTTAGTAAGCGTTTAAATGAGGTAATAATAAGGTAACGCTAACCAACACTTCATCATATTTTTTTATTTTAAACTACTACGCTGTTTTACTACTGGAGATAAGCAAAAACTATAGAGTAAGGTCTGTTATAGACAACACTCTTAATAAGAAAATGGCTGGTGACTTTTACACTCTTAATCGGGTATCACATTCCCGCGCACGATCAGATTGTGGAATGAACTTCCTGCCGTGGTTTTCCCACAGGACTACAGCATGGGGCTCTTCAAAAAGGGCGTGAAAAGGTTCTTACAGGGTCGGTGACGCGAGAGTGACACTCCCGGTGTTGCAAACGTCCATAGGCTACGGTAACTGCTTATCATCAGGCGGGCCGTATGCTTGTTCGTCACCCGTTGGTAGTATAAAAAAAATTATTTTTCGTCTAAGATCATAATTCATTAGTCCTAAAATAACATTGTCACATATATTTTTAATATTTTTACGGGTTCACATAAGTCCATAAACGTCCCACGTGCCTAATAAGGCATTGTCCTTCTCTACATCGTAAGGGTATTTGGTATATATAAACCAAGCTATATAATTCAAATGCTTTTATTTTTTCATCTCTCGCAAACATGTTTTGGGCATAGATTGTAGAGTCAGCTTGAGCCGTTAAAATAGCACCCATAAGATGGAATGGGGCGGTGACATATTTTGTGAATTATTATTACATTACTACATAAACAAATATGTAGGCTAAAACATATAGGATACATTTTAAATAACATATAAATAGCCTCTTTAACTGCATTGAAAATTTGCTTGCATTTGCAATAACATACATACAGGTCGTTGACATATCACGGAAAACATTGAAATGGATTATTATGCATAAATATATATATGTTTATTGCATTTATAATTACATATTGGATCAAAGTAACTGTACTAATTTGATAAAAATAGCGTAATTCTCATGATGTTTTAATTAGCTACAATTTAAAAAATATTTAATTGTTAAGAGGATACCAAAATAGCTTCGTGCATTTTTCTACGTACGAAGTTTTCATTGTTTCTTTAGATTGAATGGCTAGAGCTCTAATTTTTAAGTATATGTTTTTTCAATGTATGATCTAGGATCGCATAAACTCAGAAACGCGATTGAAAAAAGTTTTCTCGATAGAAAATCTTGGCAAAACAAACTCTCAAATTTTTTATTTTTTTCATTTGTCGGTCTATTATCGCGTATTAACTAATGAAATAACTTTAAAAACATAAGTAACTATTATATATAGAAACACGTAAATCAGAATTAAAATATATTTAGTAGATTTTGAGTAAATAGGAAAAGTATCCCTAATTCTTCATTTTCTGTGCCTACTGGCTGTGTTAATATGTACGTGTCGGTGATGATATACGATAATATTGATGTAGGCCCTTAAGTAAAGTTTGTAATATGTTTGAATATAGGGGATGATCTCCGAACATAGTGATCCGATCCTGAAAAATTTTAAACACAGTCACGGGTAAAATGGTAGTAACAAATTAAGTATGTAAGCATAATGGCGGTGAGCGATATGAATTATTGATTACAATAGGACTTGAGGTCTTATAACAAAATTGAATGATTTACCAAAATATATTTCCAAATGGATGATGTGATTTAATTTAAGTTAAAATATGATATATGTAGTGCTTATGACAAACAGACAAACAATATCTATTGTAGAAGAATGTGTGCTATTAACATGATTCGATTGTAACTTTATATAATGATGAAATTTATTTATTTCTATCTTAAACAAGCATATAAGCTTAGTTTGAGACCAGAGGATATTGCGTGAAACGTCCATGAATATTTACTTATTTAATTTGACAAGCCTCGTGGTCGAGTGGTTTATGTAACGGACTGCAGTTCACGAGGTCGCGGGTTCGATTTCCGGTCGAGACAATCATTTGTGTGGTATTTATATTTGTCATACAAATGTTTGTACTGCGTCTGTGTGTTTTCTATGTATTATATCCGTATTATGGTACCCATAACACAAGCATATAACCTTAGCTTGGGACCAGAGGACGTTGTGTGAAATGTCCATGAATAATTATAAAAAAAAGCTATTGTTTAAGATTTTATTATGAGATAATGTTTGTAATATGTATGTGGCAGTAGTAGATAATCTAGTAAACTAATAGACCGATAAAAAAAAACACTAATAGGCAGCTACAGTCTGCGAGAGTGCTATAGCCTATTATGTCTATAGTTATGGTCTAATTCAAAATTCTAGTTATACAAACTGGTAAACAACAGAGCGAGCGAGCTATGAATTACACAAATGAATAAATTTAATTTGATTTGAATTACGCGAGAGAATTTTCGCCGTTTTTGCAACAATTTTTGTTGTTTCTCTCGTTTTGTGTGTTTCTCTCATATTGGTCGCAATGTGATGTTATATAACCTATAGCCTTTCTTGTTAAATGGACTATCGAACACAAAAATAATTATTTAATTCGAACCAGTAGTTCCTAAGATTAGCGCGTTCAAACAAACAAACTAACTGTACAGCTTTATGCTATTTATCTATAGATAAACTAATAATAATCTATAGATAAATCTATACTTACTCGTATAATAAATCTGTAGAGAGGTCAATTCTGTACATGAAATATATTTTCAAAATAACTATCAGAGGGTGATTAGTGATCGATACTGATGCCAAAAATGCAATCAGTAAAATTTTTGTCTGTCTGTCTGTCTGTCCGTCTGTATGTTCCTTATAGAAACAAAAACTACTCGACGGATTTTAACGAAACTTGGTACAATTATTCTTCATACTCCTGGGCAGGTTATAGTATACTTTTCATCACGCTACAATCAATAGGAGCAGAGTAGTGAAGGGAAATGTTGGGGACATGGGAGAAGTTACTCCATTTTTTAAGCTTCCGTCGCGTGTGCAGCCTTAATGGTTAAAGTTACATAGAAATCATGTATGACGGAAATATTCTACATAAAATTGTCTAAAAAATATCCCGGAACAGCATATATCTATATTTTATGGTTGACTCACAATAACACGTGTAACTCCTGATAGCTTAGCAGTTCGGAGCATTCTGATTATATTTGTTTACTCTTACGTTTATAATACTCTCACTCAAGCAGTAGATAAAAATGTTGTAAAAACGGGGAAAATTTCCTAAATTTTACGTGGACGGAGACGAGGGCAACAGCTAGTTTATAATATTTATGTTACGAAATGTCTTACGTTCAGAATCAAGGTAGGCTTCTTTCATATGTTTTCTTACATCAGTCTTATAAAAACCCGTCTGGAAAATTTCTAGGTAAGAACGTGTCTGAAAAATGAGTCGAGCCTACAGGGATACGTATATAGGTAAAAAAAAGGCGACGTTTTAGATCTCCGCATGAGTGACAAGACCTATGTTTGAGCCTGAAAAATACTGTTTCATTTATACCTTCGATGAAACATGTATTTCATTCCTTTGTACCGTTTAAGGCTTTGTAAGGCTTTCAAAGTGATGTATGCTTTGAAAATAAATGTTTTTGTGGTTTAAATGTTGGTATATAGCTACTAGGAGTAACATGTAAAATTATTAGGTAAAGTCATTAGATGCACGCGGCACAATATGGAACTCTTGCGTTTTAAGAGATGATTTTTAAAAGAGGATAAAATAGGATAGATATAAAATCTATGTTCATTTTATAGCTTTAGTATAAATGTAGATCGTAGTAGATTGCGTTTTATAGTCTTTACTTTCATCTATGAGAAATGGGCGTGATGGTATGTAAATTTTTCAGCATGTATGTATTAAACACCAACCTCCTTTATTAATAAAGTACGTTAACAAAGAAAAATGTCAATGAATTGGAAATATATTACCTAACTATATGTAAATCTTGTTTGTCTATCACGCTAGTTACCCTGCACCAATTATGAGACGTTTACCAATTAATATCAAAAACTACCTGATGACCGCTACTCCGTACGCGTAAAATTTTAGATCCTCGTATATGTTGTCACCGTTTAAACCTTCCCTGGACTTCCATGAATATTTCAAGATCAAAATCACCAAGATCGGCCCAGCAGTTCTCAAGTTTTAGCGAGACTAACGAACAGCAATTGATTTTTATATATAAGAAGAAGAAGATTACATTTTACTGTAACTTATTTTGTAACAAATTAGAATTGTCACAAACGTTTAAGAGACGTTTTGTCGCTAACTACAAAATCCCTGTAAGAATTAACCTTGACAATCACTTCATCTGTAAAATATTTCCAAAAATATCAAATAAAAATACTTCAAAACTATTTACTTATCACATTTTAGGAATGTCGGGTAAATAATGCATCCCGCTTGTAAGCGTAACATCACTATAGCATGTAGTTTTATTACCCTTAATATTAATATTTACGAAATTAAAGTGAATATTTTTTCAAATGATATTATAAATACACACGCATTATTAATCTGACGTTATCTTGCAAAATAGTTTTATCTATTTTGATACAAAAAAGTGAAACCTAAATTTAATAAAATAGCAATATTATGAACATTTAAGACTCATTTGAAAAAATCAACATCGTATTTCTTTTCAAAACAATCTATAACATATAATAACTACGTATAGCTGTTTCAGTTTTACTGGACGTAAATTACACATTGATCAATGTAACGTTAAAATGAGTAAATGAGAAGTTTAATCAGAAATCAAATGTTTAAGTTAATTGTTAAGGAAACAACTAATACAGCAATTTGACGAGCCTCGTGGTTGAGTGGTTCATGTAACGGACTGCCGATCAAGAGGTCGCGGGTTCGATTCCCGCTCGGGACAATCATTTGTGTGATTTTTCTAATTGTCATACAAATGTTTGTACTGCGTCTGGGTGTTTCTTTGTATTATAAGTATGTATTTACAAAAGAAAAGTAGTATATGTATTCTATCCGTATTCTGGTACCCATAACACAAGCATTATAAGCTTAGCTTGGGACCAGAGGACGTTGTGTGAAATGTCCATGAATGAATATTTTTACGATAAAATGATATGAAGCACCGAAATCCACGCGGACGAATTTGCGGGCGGCCGCTACTTGGAAATAATAATATTATTATTTATATTTAATAGCAAAAAAAATGTTCGTGTTGCGTTTCTATATTTTTTTTTTTTTTAAATTCCACAGCTACATGATGCATGTTGAGCTAGGTCAAGGATATAGCATAATATATTATAATAATATATGTAACATACTATGTTTAAATATTATTATATTAAATAATAAAATGTATTTTAAATAATGATTACAAAACTGCTCTCAATATTGTTTGTAGCATATTCGTAGCACGTGCTACGCTCATAGACAGCGTAGGACTTTCTTTCATTAATCTTTTCCGGAAAATCACTATCCTAAATTTAAATTACACATTGCATACACATTATGACGTCATACTATTTTATTAGTAGTTATTATATTTTACAAAATATTTGTATTTGGTAGCCAAAATGGCTAGAACAATAATAATTAATTTATTGTTCTGAAACATAAGACAAAGAGTACATATTTGAGTATAATCCGTTTTAATAAAAATGGGTTATTTTAGCACAAGCAAACAATTATTAAATCACGATGAAGTTTGAGGCGAAAAATATTTTGATATAATTATTATGTGAGAGATTATTATAATTTATACAGACGTGTTTATAATTATAAATGATTTATATGATTGTGTTTTTTTTGTTATTATTTATAACCCAAATTTTCTAAACTGATGTTTTGAAATATTCTGTGTTCTCTTACATACGATCAATTAAAAGTTCATTATCAACTTATTAATTATGATAAAGACTTACTGTATCTCCTTATGAGTGATTTTTTGTACGCTTTCCCTGACACGGCATCGTCCCCGGGGCTGAAGCGGCCTGCGGAGTCATCAGATTCCGTGCCAGAGTCCCGGCCTGAAGCCAGGTAGTCCTGTGATTGTTTTAATATAAGTTGTGTTCGCACATAATCCGAAGGGTCCGCGAATGCTGAATGTCTCGCGAAATCGCATACAGAAATCTCTTTACGAACAGTTAAGTCCAATGGTGCGTCGTCTTCTAGCTTAGGAGAGATGTGCTCTTCAGGGTAAGCCTTCCTGGCGGCCAGAGTGCGGGGTTCGTTATCTGCGCTGAGCGCTCTACGGTCGGCGGCCGGCGAGCGGCGTGGTTCAGGGCCGGCACTAGCCGGTCGCGCTTCCACAGCCATCATATTTAATTATTAACACCGAACACCATAATCACAAGCCCACAGTTTTGAGTTATGTCATAGAGCGTAATGTATTGTGTTGCTACCGCGCGCCGCGTCCGCCGGCGTTCGCGTCGTATTACGAACTGATGTCCCAGTTTCAGCGATGAGTTCCACTGACTTCGTGAGCTCGCCTCGGCAGCGTTCG
The DNA here is from genome assembly GCA_916999025.1 of Orgyia antiqua. Taxonomy (NCBI): domain Eukaryota; kingdom Metazoa; phylum Arthropoda; class Insecta; order Lepidoptera; family Erebidae; genus Orgyia; species Orgyia antiqua. The sequence continues at coordinate 942,469 of OU779861.1, forward strand.
GCGGCGATCGTACACTTTCGTTTTCGTACTAACTTGTTGTTGTGTGCGATATTACACACAGGGAAGTTTTACGTTTGTGTGATATTGCGTATGTGTGCGACAGTGTTTATGTATTGGTAGAGCTTTTTTCCACTTTCCTCGCGAAGCTTTCGTATGTTTTCCGAATTACACAACAGGTTTTTCACAGTTGATAAATTATTATCTCACTAGTTCGACTTAGTCCTGTGATCTTAACAATAAAAATAAGTTAAAGCATTTCAAAATTACTTTAATTTGTTGAAAGCTCATTAGATTAATTTTTTCATTATAATTATGAAGATTTAAAGAAATAAATAAAAAATTCTTTGAATAATAAGTAATAATAACAGCTCTGGTAATTAATTAGTAATATTATAGTTAAGTAACATTTTATAATATTTATCGTAAACCGGAACGCGAGGGACACAATCACTCAAGTTTTGCGTAACCGTCCGCGTAAACAAATTGTGTTTTTTTATCTAACGCTCGGGGCATTGACCGACTTTACAAATAATGTTGCGCGCACGCAGACCACGTGACACAGAATAAAGGCCAGCGTAGCTTGCTCTGTGACTGTGTTCACTAATGTTTGAATTGTAGAACATCGTAGGGGGCTAGTTACACTAGTCATGTGTCACTATAAACTGGTTGTTGTAGGTATGTACGTATGAATTTGGAGCCAATGTCACAGCGCTCTACCGACTGTTGTAACAACGGGGAAGTGACGAATAATATTGGCATAGTGATACTATTATAGATACAACACTAATTGACTGTAAAAGGTGATGAACGAGTGATAACTTTAATTAAATATATACTCTAGGGCGTGGCTAAGGGAGGGATTTGGTTGGAAATCATTTCTTGGAGTAATTATCTTAAATCTCTATTTAGTTACACCTGATACTCATATTACTTTTTTATGCTCAATTAGAGACCATAATAAAATGATATTTAGTGGGTAAAGTTATTGGTAGAACTGTAAAAACGAGACAAACGGTAATAGATGGATTAAATACCACTGCACTGCACCATGTAGTCAATAGTTATGTTAAATACAGAGATAACACGCCTCCATCCACGTAACTACTGCAAAAAACAAGCAAAATTCTTGACCTATTAAAATTTCCTAAAATTTGCCATGATCTCTTTATCAGGATAATCCTAGTTTGTTTTACCATATGGCACATATAAAACCATTTTTTACGGATTAAGACGCGTATATTTGTTTTTAAATTTTAGCCCGGCGTTTCGGAGACTTTGCTGTCACCACCACCAGGGTCACGGATGGCACTGACCATCGTGTCTCCGAAATGTCGTCGAATTCCACACGTCTAAATACTTATAAATTGGTTCTATATAAATAAATGAGTCGAACAAGTGTTAGATAATATTAAATATTATTATGGTATACAATATTTATATACGGGTATAGAGAATCTAATAAACAAATATACATAGCGACTAATGTGGTAAAAAGGATGGTTTGGTCATGTTGAGAGGATGGACGATAGACGATTAACGTAAGGCATATACACAGCGGAGGTAAGTGGAAACGTTGCGAGAGGACGCGCGAGAAAAACATACTCCGATGTCATATCGCCGATGTCCTTCAAAAGGGTCAAGTGCGTAGCACTTACAACCGTCATACATGTGTTACCAGATGTATGAGTGTAAATGAACCCAAAGAAGTATATTTAGATTGTAGCAGATGGCGCTCTATAGGTTTTGCCTACTCTACGGGGAAAAGGCGTGATGACATTTGCGTTTTTCCAAATTTTGCCAAGAACTTTACCGACTTTAATGAAATTGAAAAACGCGTAAGTCTGAGAATCGGAAACTTCTTTAAAATCAGTAAACGTCCTGTCATTAAGAGGAAAACAATAGTTAAATAATGGTGATACGTCTTACATAAGATAAGTCATTGACCGTTAATCAGTATATGATATTGGACCCCCGACCTGATAGATAACGACGCACATTCGCCATCTTAGATTCGGATCAATACTTAACAGTTATTATTTCATAAACAACTTATTTGTATAAAAGAAGATTTTGGCTGACTGACTGATTGCCGTATCATGGGGTAAGAACGAGGGCAATATCATTAAATAAATATTAATGGACAATAAATTTGTCTCACTCTGAAGTTAGTTACAAACGTACGTTTCTTACGTTCATCAAGAACACTCATTTCTTATCTCTCTCCCTTTCTCCAGCCCATTGGAATGTTCTCACTGTTAGTCACGGGTTTCCTTCACTTTGGGAGGGATTATGGTCTACTATGTGCGCTTACTAGGCTTGTTAGGACATGCTTTGTTTTTGAATATTTCATCTCTCACAGAGGATGTCATCTGTTAACAATATCCCTTAGCAGGATCTTACTGGCTCGAGGGTGCCCTCGGGAGGAAAAGGGATGGTTACGCTTGGATTCTTAATCCGTCACTACACGAATATAATTACTTTTTATGTACACACTTCTAATACTTAGCACAAAACCATGCTCATACGTTTAGTCTTGTGCACTCATCTTTTAATGTGCAATCGATTCTTCTTTGGAATGCGCTTCCTGTAGAGATAAGGATGGCTAAAACTAAAGCCTCATTTAAAGCCAGATTATGCCGTCACTACTCTAAATTGTTTGTAGAGTAATCATTAATTTGATTTCGTGTCTTACTTCAACTATTGAATGCATGATTGTAAATCTTACACGTATATTTCTGTATTTATATATATTACTAGCTGACCCGGCAAACGTTGTTTTGCCATACTAAAAAAAAATGTTTGAAAAATAGATGTTGGCCGATTCTCAGACCTACTGAATATGCATGTAAAATTTGAGAAGAATCGGTCAAGCCGTTTCGGAGGAGTACGGTAACTAACACTGTGACACGTGAATTTTATATATTAGATATTAATATATATATACTAGCTGACCCGGCAAACGTTGTTTTGCCATACAAATGTCGGGGGAGGGGTATGGAAAATAGGTGTTGTCCTATTCTCAGACCTAACGGATATGCTTATAACATTTCATAAAAAGCGGTCAACCCGTTACGGAGGAGTATGGTAACTAACACTGTGACACGAGAATTTTATATATTAGAAGATATATATGTGTGTGTTTATATGCTTATATAAGTATATTATGTATTTTGTTTGTATTTAGATATTTATGTATTCATTTATATGTATAATATTAGTAATAGGTATGTTTTAATTTTGATTTTGAGATATTGCTGCTTTTTATATGTACTTATATATTTTTTTCCTTTCGATGTTGGACATCACTTGCACCTACACTTTTATCTCTGCACTTTTACCGGTTGGCTGGTAGATAATGCCTCAGGCATTAAGCCCGCCTTTGTACTCTGTTTGTGCATAAAGTCTAAATAAATAAATAAAACCAAACTCAAGCTCATTGTAAAGCAGAAGGAGGCTTGCGCTAAATAGTAAGACGTTTAAATGAAAATTCTACGACTATCAATCGATGAAAATCTTGTTTTAATATCTAGACTCAACAATTTTTAGAAAATATTAAACAGATTTTAAGTTTACAGTGCGTGATATATTATATATATCGAAGTTTATTGTATACATTCTACTAGGAAAGAAAATGAGTTTCGTATTGAACAGGGATGAAGGAATTGACTGGTTTTTATTATAAGGAAATATGAAAACTTGCGTCTAAGACAAGGATTTTTGCATTTACTTACTAATCATTCGAGCATTACACATTGTGTTTAATAATTTATTACTTAACTGAATGATGAATTTAGAAAATTATACCCGTTTTGCAACGTTTTTTCAACGATGCATCGCTCTTATTGTTCGCAGCGTGATGTTATCTAACCTAAAGCCTTCCTTGATAAATATACAATCCAACACTGAAATATACTTTTGAATCGAACCTGCGGTTCCTGAATTTAGCTAGCCTAGCTTCTGACTTTTTGAAAGAGCATGATTGAAATAAAAATCTTTGACTGTGACTTAGCGCGTTAAAACAAACAAACTCTTTAGCTTTTTGAAGTTACATTTCAAGATCTACAGTAAATGTTCTTGAAAAGACTATTTCGCAAAACATGCTATACTTATGGTAACAATTTAGTATTACAGAGTTTGCTAAGTAAGCTGTAGTGTAAGCGCAAGTGGTATCAGTGCTGGCCTTAGCGATAATTCTTAGAATAGTTTTCACAAAATTTGACGGGGCTCGTGGTCGAGTGGATCATTTAACGGACTGTCGTTCTCGAGGCCGCGGGTTTGATTCCCGCTCGGGACACTAATTTGTGTGATATTTAAAATTGTCATATAAATGATTGTACTGCGTCTGGGTGTTTATATGTATTATAAGTATGTATTTACAAAAGAAAAGTAGTATATGTTTAATAAATCAAATTATGGTGGAAAAAGTGAATGTGCCGCAAGTGGGACTTGAACCCACGACCTCGGAATACCGTTCCGAAGCTCTTCCAACTGAACTTATTGCGGTCTACTTGCAACACCTTCAAATTAGCCACCATTTATATATTTTTTTACGTACACCGCCATCTATCAAGATTGGTTTACACCATCTCGACCAACAATATTTAATATTTTTAATTAATTTTTAATATTTAATAATAATATTAATATTTAATTTTTAATATTTTTAATAACAATTTTTAATTATTAAGTAAAAAGCATAGCATGTCAAATGCAAAAATTAATAAATTAAGTAGTATATGTATTCTATTCGTATTCTAATACCCATAACACAAGCATAGAAATATAGCTTACTTTGAGACCAGAGGGCGTGGTGTAAAAAAGAAAAAAATGCGTACAGCTGTTTCTAAAAGATGGAAGTTTGGATTAAAAGCGATTTAGTACGTTTTAGGCTAGTTTCTACTATATACATAGTAATATGCGTCACGGTACATTACATATAGTTAGACAACTGTGTAGTAATATAAATATATGCTGTTATTATGTATATTAGTTATAAACTTCCTTCCGTGTTTAAATATATACGGAAATTTTGTTATGAGGATATCTGGTTCAATATTTAACTACAATATATCCTTTATGTACTATATTTTGAAACTGCAATTGTATATTACAATTGCAGTTACAAAATTGTTTTATGAATCTAGTGGTGCAGCGGTTATTAAGTTGACTGCTGTACGTAGAGTCATGACTTCAATTTACTCCTAGGGTAATTTTATTATTTGTCTGATGAACATAAATATATGAGTACTGGATCAGCGGCCGTATTATGAGCTCTTATTCCCACGCCGTTTACGCCGTGAATGGAACTGCCCGGCAAATTCGTAATATGAACATAACTCCCAGCCATCCAGTTCGCTAAAACAGTCATAGATTAATATGTTTATAGGGAAGGTACAACTAAAAGTTTAAGTACTAACTAAAATTTTTCAACTAAACGTTTTATGTTTACCATAATACATAATTTAGTCAGGCAGTGTACGGCCTGCTTGGAACTTGCATGATTTTTAAAAAGCTCATAATACGCCCGCTGAACATTTTATGTCTTTGTAAGAAAAGTAATATATGTGTTATCTATTATGATAAATTATACAAAGAAGTTATGATTAGTTTTGGACAAGAGTATGGTCCTAATTGTCATGCACTAATTAAATAATTTTGCGAAATGTTATCTTTAAATTTCGATCTAATAAGTAAAGTAGACGGGTTGCAAAAATTTATGTAAAAAATGTCAGCAAAGAGTGTAGGTGCTTTTGAAAATAACATTATGTGTGAGAAGTAGAGAGAACTGTCTTTAAAATAATAATTATTAACTCTATTACCGCTATATAATACATATGTTGAGGTAAGTACATCTAATATATTAGGATAATATATTTCTACAATTCCTTATCAAGCACAGAACATGTAGGAGGTTGTTTCCAAGATATTTAATAGTTAACTCAATACAGAATTATATAATAAGTCTCAGTACGTGAGGGAAGGAAACATAACAGATATTCCTAGCAACACAACAGAATTGAAAATCAAATTACATCATATTGTTTCCGCGTTCTATGAAATATATACGGTTTTCCGTTTAAGACGATACCAAAATAGCTTCGTGCATTTTTCTACGTACGAAGTTTTCATTGTTTCTTTAGATTGAATGGCTAGAGCTCTAATTTTTAAGTATATATTTTTTAAATATATGATCTAGGATCGCATAAACTCAGAAACGCGATTGAAAAAAGTTTTCTCGATAGAAAATCTTAGCGAAACAACCTCTCTCATTTTTTATTTTTTTCATTTGTCGGTCTATTATCGCGTATTAACTAATGAAATAACTTTAAAAACATAAGTAACTATTATATATAGAAACACGTAAATCAGAATTAAAATATATTTAGTAGATTTTGAGTAAACAGGAAAAGTATCCCTAATTCTTCATTTTCTGTGCCTACTGGCTGTGTAATATGTACGTGTCGGCGATGATATACGATAATATTGATGTAGGCCCTTAAGTCAGGATTATGAAAACTGTCATAAGTTACCTACCTACTCATTTCGAAATACTTCTTATGATGTTTTTGCATTCTAGAAAAGACAATGGTACCGATTCTACTTATACAACTACACAATTGGGCAATGTTAACAGAACTTTTTTATTAGAAAATCTGTATATTATAGACTAAAGATTTTAATTAATATAAATATGCACAACGAAATAGCTAATTAATCGATATACGCTATGGCTGTTTTAATTTTTTAGTTAAGTTTAGTTGTGCACATAGAATTGTTACCAATAGAGTAGTGTAGAGCATCAAAGGAAGAAAAACTTATATACCTGTCAAGTTAAGCGTGGTGCTCTATACCAAATATCTATTTGATGCAAAAGGGACCACAGAGGTCACATTAGCTGAGAAGAATCCTTGTCGATATTTTTTACAAAACATAGTCATTTACGAGTATGTCGGTTAGGAGTAAACTTAAAAATACTAAACGGTTTTTAATGCAGTACTCATCAATAAATAGAGTCAATCGAAACAAATGTTTTGATGTATAATTAGAATTTTGGATTTCGTGTCCTAATTTGGTAATAGATAAATAAATAAATAATAAATAAATATTCATGGACATTTCACACAACGTCCTCTGGTCCCAAGCTAAGCTTATATGCTTGTGTTATGGGTACCAGAATACGGATATAATACATATACTACTTTTCTTTTGTAAATACATACTTATAATACATAATAAACACCCAGACGCAGTACAAACATTTGTATAACAATTATAAACATCACACAAATGATTGTCCTGACCGGGAATCGAACCCGAGATCTCATGATCGGCAGTCCGTTATATGAACCACTCCACCACGAGGCCCGTCGAGATGACGTTTTAAGAGCTATTTATTATCATTTATTTATGTAAATTGATACAATTTATACTACAAATACCTGCCAAATATGTATCTTTTATTAGTTTTGTATATAAAATATTATATCTAAATATGTCACAGAAATAGGCAAAGAAAAACACATTTTTGCCGAGCCGAATGAATTATTTACGATCTGAATTGCCTAATTTGTATATAGTTGAACTAGAACATTCTAAGTATTTTCATTTATGTTGGATGTAGGTCATTGGAAGGTATCTGGAGATAAATTCACAATTGTAATGTTCAGAAGTCTTCACTTCTGACTTTGGGAGGTCAGACAAACCCGTTAGCGTAGAAATGGTACATGAGTAAGGAACTAACAGATATGTAACTTCTTTTTAACGAGTAAAATAATTACACATCTAAAAGTGTGCCCGTCTGTATGTGTATCTACTTGTAGTTCGTAATTAATTGTATACAGTGTGGCTAGAGAAAACTGGTTTATGCAGGATCAGTCTACTGATAAACTCAGGGCTAATGTGGTGCAAGTTGCATTGTTTTGTTAGTGTTATTGTACCTTCGCAAGTCTTAATATTGAAAAGTAGTTACTTTTTACATTTGTGATTATGTATTGGTTTATATAAAAACACTTTTTGATCGCAAAGTTTGTGAACCAGTTAAATACAGCTATAAGCAGTTTGCTAAATCCTTTTGATATAACTATTCAATGATTTTTAATTCATCATTAATATGTTTTAATTTATTTTTAATATTTTCGATCACTCTACCAAAATAGGTAAAAAACTAGGCACGCTTATTAGAAGCTACATTTCTGTTCTTTTCTTATTCTTGTAGTAATGTCGCCGCGACAAAAGGTAAATGGGATGATATTGGTAATAATGGCAGATCTAAGTCACCCCCGGGGTAAGGTCGTGACCTTGCCATCGCAGACAATTCTATTAAATTGTTTCTGCGGTAGAATTACCGTTTAGGGAGTAATGTTCCAATTGTTTAGGCAATATGAATTAGTTTGATGAATTGAAGTAGTCTTTTCAAGAATCTAATAAGAATTGCTGGCATTTGTAAATGACTTCTACTTAGAATAGGCAGACATTTTTGGCGTGGAAAACCTAATGTAACGGATTGGAAGAAAGAAACTTCTGGTACATCGCAATGGCAAGTGGTATTGCATGGTATAAAGTAATATATATATATAGTAAATAAAGTAAATCAATAAAGTAATTGAAGTATATAATCTAATTGACACATTAAATGTAAATGCCTTATAGGTACTAAGGGTAATCGCAGCAGACAGTTTTTAAGTGATCATAGTCTAAACAGCCCATAAATACTTCATTTTAAAATACAAACACTAATTCATAAACACTAACATCCAACCATTAAATATCTTTCTATAAACGCATCTTGTTAAGCGCACTTTATTTCACTAAACAGCCATAAGTGCCTCAGAATAACCGCACTTGCAATAAGGATAAACAAAAAAAAAATACTAGCTTAGATCATTAATCTCTCCGCGCTTCCTGTGGCGCCAATTATGCGTGTACGACGGTGATAGCAATATAACAATCAGACGAGAGTGAGGGAGACGGATTACATTCGAAGAAAGAGACCGTATTGCAACGAGGTATTTCTAGATCTTCGTGCGTTCTGTTGCAAATGCGGTTTGTAGTTTGGCCAATTGTTTTGAATTTTTATTTATTAGGTCGATCTGGTCGTATCTTATTTACTTTAGATTAGAGGGTGACTTCCATTTTCTCTTTTAATTTGTGGAAAAGTTTCTTTTTCTGAAATTACTTCTTCATTTGACATCCAAATACTTACATACTTTATATCATTTTCCCATCGAACCCTATTTTTAAATAACATAATATTGACACACGAGTGAATCTGCGGGGCTTAGTTAGTAACTAAATAAAACAAACACTTAATAGTACCGTATAAAATAAAAATGATCAATAATAAAATAAATATGAGCGTTTCGGAACTGTTATCGCTATAGAGTGCAGTCGATGTACTACTTCAAGGCTACGTTCTTATTGCGCACACGCACACACATACGCAATTAGCGCCAACACATTAACGTGTTCTATAAGAAACTGAACCATGGTTAACTGATAATTATAAATACTTTTTATACTATAATTTCCTTTAGGGCGCATAAGCATAATTTATGTAAATATTAAACATGATTTGCACTACTTATTAATAATTTAATATTGGTTGCTTATAGTTTTGTAAAAATAAATTAAGCTCCCAAAATTTACTTATTCTTTTTTTAAAATTTATATTGTTTGGCTGTGTACATTATGTTTCCTTTGCCTTTCCTATGTAGAGACAGACGAATTTTATTATCAATTAGACAAGATTCGTTCTACCACACAGCGGATTGGGTTAGATTGTGTTTAAATATTTTAAATAATGTGCTTTAGGTGCAAATTAAAATATTTAAATGTTTACGTATCTTCCTTTCTTCGAAATATTTTGTGTAAACGGTAATAATTTTACACACCAGGTGGTTTTCCTACAAGCCGTATAACATACAATACAAACATACTTAAGTGTGTATTGTGCAAAACTGTCGAGTGTTATGTCTGTAGCTACTCAAAGTAAACACTCAGCATAATCAGACAACAACTTGTGTAGGTTATTAGACGATGCACTTGCCATTGAAAAAGAAAAAAAATAAAAATGTTTTAGACTCTATGACTGGCTGAAAATAAATATTTTTGAATAAAGAATTTTGTTTTTTCTTTTATCGCCTTGTTGCCTATGATTTACTTGCAGTTTCTTGATGATTTGGGCGCGCTTTCAAATTTTGTACTTACGCTAAGCAATACAAATAGATTTTATTATTTTAACAATGTAAAATTTTATATTTAGGTAATTGCTGGTAGGGCTCATTCACGATCATTTTGGTAAACATAGAATATTGTGCTTAAATGAACAGGATAAAGTACCTTACAACTTTTTAAGTTACCATTTTTTACTCTCCTAATTCGTATTCTGAGCAAATATTTTTTTCTGTAATATTGCCTAATACTTACTTTCTAATATAACAAAAGACAGTTATTTATTTTCTCAAACTATTATTTCTCAACAATAATTCAAGTATTTAATCGTAAAAAGCTATCTAAATCTGTTAATCTCGTTAAATGCAACAAAAACAGTTTGCATGCATCTACCGGCAGTTAGCGCGCGAGCTGTATGGATTTTCACTTACTGGTACCAATACAGATAGTGAAAACTGTAAACAAACATAACTATAGTCTTGTATGGTAAGCAAAAACAAAAAGTAAAGTGACGGTTTCTGGATATTTATTAAATTTTAATCGATTTAAACACGTAGATTCTATTTTAATTATGACTGGACTTTTCGGAGACGGATTTATTTTTAGTCAATTGATAATAGTTAGCAAAAAAAATTCTAGTAAAATATAAAAAGAAATATAGCCATTGCAATTTTTTTATGAAACATTAAACATCAACATCTATTTAACATGGATTCCTATATTTTTAAGACTTATTCATAATGACTTATCGGAGGTTTAAAAGTTCGCTAAAATCGGTTAGCGAAAATTGTCAAAACTTGTTATTCATAATAGTCTTTTTACGCTAAAACGTTTATTATCTCTCCGATAAAATCTCCGTTTAAACCTCCGATAAATCATTATGAATACGACCATAAGTCGTTACGAACGAGCAAATATATTCCAAATCCAAGCGCATAAAGTTAACAATCCATTTTATGTAACATTACTCTTTTCAATAAAAAAGGCAATTTGAAAAAAAATCGAAGTGGGTAATTTAAAAAGGGAATCGTACAATTTTTTTTTAAATTCAATTATTTTGTTGACGCACAGGTATGAGTTAAACAGCCAAGCTCGTATCAAATACCGGAATTGCATGACATTATTTCGTTAATCCAATTACATCATTCGTAGTGCCAGACGTTCATGACGCCTACATCCAATCGACGTTAAAAATACTACCCAACATTTATATTATGTTTTAATGTTATAAATAAACATAAAAAAGTCATATTTAAACAATATAATATAAAAAAATGCTGTATAAATATAAAATAATTGTATTTCAAAGTTTTCTTACGGCTTAATGACAAATATACTTATAAATATGCCAAAAAACGGCAAAAACAAAAAAAATCCAACTGGAAAAAGTGAATAATTAAAATACACTATTAATTAAGTATATTATGTATGCAAAAAACTTAGCTGTAAGTCGAGTATTTGCAAAATTTTGACAACGAAGTGACAAAAAATTAAAATGAAAATGGTATTTTTAAAGGTATTTTTATATTAAATTATTAGTTTTTTTTTAAATTTTTTTTGTTTTTTTTTGTGGTGAATCATAATTGCATACAGTACAGCACACTAACTAGTAACATTCATTTGGTTTTTTTCTTAGCATCTCGGATCAGCCTGCAGTATATGAAAACGAAAGTGGAAACTGTGACGACATTGTTCTCTCCGTGAAAAACGCGAGCGTGCGAAAAAACTAGGGAAAAGCTGTGAGCGGTAATTGTTAAAGACACGATACTACACTGCCGTTGTAGAGATAGCTAGGTAGCGTGATGCTGTGTATTGTGGAGATTAACATTGTTAAGATATGTGTGGCATACCAATAAAAACGTTTCGTGATTGATGTAGAACAAACTCTTATTAGATTCTTTGGCTGACATTGTTCTTGGTATAAAGTCCAACTGAACTATTTCTATTTCAGAAATATTTTGGTTAAAATATTACTTTCCAGGGTAATAGTTAATAATATATATTGAATATACTTATATATTGAATGAAGACAAACAAAAAAAGCGGAGAATTAAAAAAGTACCACCGTAAAAGTCGATAAAAAAAAATTCATGCATAAGTCTTCTTTGAATAATGTTATAACGAAAAAACATTTATAAAATCAATCAGAATAGGGTCAATCAGGTCTAATTAATAATAGGTCAATTACATCTGTTCTCTAATATGCCAATAATTAATTATTTAATCCATCTTTTGCTGCCGTCATTGCTAATTCTTCCTGTTCCATTGCTACGCAAGGATACATAAGATAGACCGAACCACTTGTTACGTAAGATACTAATTCTAATTAGAATAACAAAGCAACTAGATAAAACCATTACCAGGCAATTAAACACGAAATTTAAAATTAAAGCTTTTCCATTTTTAAGTAGGTACAGTTTGAATAAATAAAAAATAAATTAAGGAATAACTGATATGTCTAATATATTATATTATTTGAATTAAGAACTATCTCATTCAGTTGTTTTTTTTTACGCGTCTAAAATAAGAATGAACGTTACTCACCAACGGTTGTGTTATAGTCGGGGGCCATTTTGTCGTATAAAAAAACATACGTCATAATATTACAAAATATTAAATAATAAAAAAATAAATATAATTAAGCAATATTGAACACAATGTGTTGTATAAAGCTAACAGAAAAACAGAATGTTTTAATATTTATGAATTCCGCTAACATTTCACAATTTCGTTCTCACATTTAGCTACAAGGTTCTGTCCAAGGTCTGCGTCTAGACTCCTTAGGCTTTGCCTAGGTTTTCTAGACACCTAATTAGTGTTACAGCCTAAGGATCCTTTGCAAACTAGACTTTGATCTTGTAAAATTATCTTTACATTTACACAGATAATATTATTCTAGGTCATTATAAAAAAGGACATTTGATGTAGTTACTTTTAGTTGTTAAACGACCCACATTTATCTAAAAAAACTTATTTTTATTAAAAATTGCGATTTATTACAAAAAGTAAAAATCAGGAGAGGTTGAAGCTTGTAACAAATAGATATATCTAAATTATGAAACGTTTTATTTTTGTAAGTTTGTTTGTAACGAGTAAACTCAAAAACTACTGGATGGATTTCAATAATACTTTCACCATTAGAACGCTGCATTATGCCTTAGTTACATAGGCTGTAATAAGTAAACATATTTAAGTGACTTAATTTTACGACTACGTACTTATTAGGCAGAGACCGTACTAGGCAAGGGGTTGTATTTAGCCTACTAACTAAATTACATTGATAAGCCGTATAAGCATTAGTTTAGATTCAAGTTTCACATATCTCATATGAAGTACTTACTACTTACGTACTAACTGCTGCCCGCAACTTCATAAGCGTGGAATTTAGAAAAGAAACGCAAACAAATTGTACAAAAACCCATCTTCTTGAACCATTCTATCTATCAAAAATACCGGATTGAAAACCGTTGCGTAGTTTGAAAGATATAAGCTCGCATAGGCACATATATACAAAAATAATAATTTTGTTTTATAGATACGATTCGATTAGATGATTTAACATTATTTAACAATACGGGGTGGTGACATGTATGTATTCTTACTTACTTTTAACCTGTACTGTTAGATTCTATCAACAATTTGAATAATTGTTATTATATATTAAATTATTTATAAATCTGACGTTATTTACTTATTAAACAGTAGTTATTATTGTAGTATGTCTCCATGTGAGCTTATTAAAACTACGAAACCGATTATGATGCGGTTTTTTTTAATAGGTAGAGTTGTTCAAGAGGATGGCTTTTTTGTATAATTTGTTAAGGCTTGGTTTCTAAATTCCAAGCGACGTTGCGGGCAACGGCAAGTCTAGTAATAAAATCCTACTAATATTATAAAGGCGAAAGTTTGTAAGTATGGATGTATGTATGGATGTTTGTTACTCTTTCACGTAAAAACTACTGAATGGATTTGAATGAAACTTTACCACAATATAGCTTATACATCAGAATAACACATAGGCTACAAATTGGCTGGACCGATTTTGATGAATTTTTATTTTATACAGAATTGTATGGCAAAACAACGTTTGCCGGGGCAGCTAGTTAGTATATAATTAAACCAAGATTGAACTACGTTTTACATTTTACTCATAAAATAATTTCTAATAACTACAATCTTACTGTTATAATTCGCTTCATGGCGGAAGAAAAGATTTTTTTGTTAATTCCTGTACCAAATAAAATAATTGCCTGTTTCCTTGATTCTAACCAATATTTTGATTTAATTTTGCGATATATAGGTCTTGTATTCGATTATTGAGTCAAAATATACTTAGGTAGTATCTTTAATTACCTAATTATTATATAACAAAGTCATTATTTTTGTATGTATGTCCCTATGTGACCTTATATCTTCAAAACAAGGCAACGAATTTTGATGTGGTTTATTTTAACAGATAGAGTGGTTCAAGATGATGGCATAATTTGTTAAGGTTTGTTGTAGGTATATTCGAAAAGAAGGACTCAATAGCTATAAACCCATTAGTCAGTTGGAAATATTTAATTCTTTATCTATACAAAGAACAAAAATTTTAACTAATCCTCTTTATTCCGATTTTACACATACAAAGTTGCGGCCATAAACTAGTGTTACTATAAATAACGATCATAAATACGCCAAGTATTGCATCGTGTTGGAAGCGAGTGGTTCCGTGAAAGGGAAACGTAATAACAACGCAGATCTGTTTCAAGTTTACTAGTGCAAGTGCAGTGGGCTGCGCAAGCGCATGCCCGTTATACATGATGTGTAACACAAAGAAATTTTTCTGAAGATATCCTATATATAACCTAATCCTAAACTAGGCGTAATACCTACGAAATGGATATTAAAACTTGGATAAAAAGCTTAAAATAAACGATTTTCATACGCCTTTTCAAATTTTTTTGCAGCGAATCAAGCATGCATGAGAATCTAAGTAATAAGAGTAAGAAAATAAATTTCTAATTATATGTAAGTATTTTATATTGAAGCATAACTATGATCACAAGAAATTTCATGTCTGTTCTATTTAGGCGTCCTAGACTTGATTTTAGGCTAAAAGAGGTCGTTTACCCCAATAACTTATCTGACATGCCTAGATACACATTTATAATAAAAATGTGTATCCCAGCAATAAGTTACTATAAATATTAGCTGATATAGGTACCTGTTTGCAGTCTTACTTAAAAAACGACTTGCGCAAATAAATATGTATATGGTAGTTTTATAAAGCAGAACTTGTTTTAGATGTTAGGTATTGCATTGGCTATTTAACATATTAATTCATATAAGTAAGCAGACATGAGAAATAATGGGGTTTTATATCTTAATACACTCCCAAAGCAAAAGATTAACTTAGATCTGCCTAATTGATCATACTCTAAATATATCGTATTGTGGGTACCTATTTGAGATATATTTTGGATGATATTAATACGTTTTGAGGACTTAAACAAGGAAGGATTAAAAAAAGGATTTTAACATGGATTTAAAAAAGCCTATATTTCTAAAATCTTGCAGAAGTAATGTTTTGCAATTAAAATAAAAAATTTGAGAAGGCCTTATCTGTTTAAATAAATATAGCTTTAATTATTTATTTCTTGTACAATAATTTTACTATCAAAAATATACACATTTCATGAATAAATGCGGAAGTTTAAAATAATGAGGAAGTCTTCCCTATTAATACTCAACCTTCAATAATGAAAGAATTCGAAAGTTTGTGTAAAAATTCACTGCAATATCTTAAGATGGGTTTTGAGCTACGCATTGTGTTGTGTGGCGGACGCGCTAATGTCAAGTTTCCCCCCGAGTAGCCGTGCGACCAGAATGCACTTTCTTCCTAGACGTACACATACATACTGTTCCATATAACGTTGATCAAAGCTATGTTATTATTTTTATTAAATATTTACTAATTACTTATTTAAAATATGATTAATTATAACGTAATTATACACGTAATTTAAAAAAGGGGTCTTATAATTAAGCATCAAAAAATTCATCCGCATCGCAGTCAATGGGTAACGTTGCCCAAAAGACTGGCCGCATTAAAACTAAAACAAAAATGCGCCTAATTCCTTAAATTAAATAGTATGTATGTAGTAAATTATGTTATAGACCGCTTGTACAATACCAAACAGAATGCTTGGCAGTATGGTGATGGATTAAGAATACAAGTGTCATCACACTCATCACCCCTTTTCCTTCCCAGCGTGCTGTAAAAACCAGCTAAAGATTTATTGTACATAGACAATTTCTCTGTAAGAGACAACAAATATACAAATAAGAAAAAGCAATTGTGTAAGCCAACCGGCAGATTTTGGAGAACTTATTTATATTGTATTTCTTTTTACATCCTTTGTACCCAATTTCACACTAATAAAGATTATGATTATGAAATCCTATGCCAACATGCCAGGTCAGCGCGGCATACATTACCATTATTCCTACCAAAGTGGAAAAGGCCAATGGCCAACAGTGGGACTTTAATGGGCTGGAGGGAGATATATATAGAGCGAGAGGGAGAAGTATTGAATTGCGTAATTAACCGCTACTATAACACCCTGTTCCTTGGATTTTAGCGTGATGAAATACAGCCTACGTGTTCTTGTTATGTAATCTGTAAAGTTTTATTATAACCTCTTTGGTAGTTTAGACATTAAGATGTAACAAATATACAAAGTAAACTACTGCATCTTTACTTAGTATAAAAGTCCATAAATATTTTTGTATCTATGTCCAGTGAGCTTATATCTTCAAAATTACGCAACGGAATTTAATGCAGTTTTTTTAATTTATAGATTGTTTTAAGAGGACGGCTTTTTCGTATAATTTGTAAAGGTTTGATGTATATTGGGTAGTGAAGGGCTAAATAACTATAAACGCAGGTAAAACCGCGTGCATTAGCTAGTTTATTATATTACTAGGATGTATAAAATTTGAAAGAAATGACCTTGATTAAATAATACTGAAATTACAAAACGTTTGTTTATTTATCGCGCAGTTTCTTAAGGAATACACACACACTAGTGTGTAATAGAAGCGTTGCAGTTAGCACACAGATAACAGATATATGTGTGTGTGCGTAGAATGGTGAACGAAAGTTGAATGGAGATATTCTATACATTTTATTGCTGATGTTTTTATTAAACGGTGGTTTGTATGTAGTTGTGTTGTACATACATACATACATACATATAAGGTATGATCAGTTGGGTAGTCTGTTACACGTCATATTATGCTTAATTGAGGATTAGAGAACGTATGGTATTAAGTACGTACACATAATAGTGTGTAATATTAAATGTTTTTCTTAAAGGACTATAGGTCTGTATTACATATACTTTTTTCTAACACTTGCGCGACTCATCTGTTTAAATAAAACTACTTTTTACGGATTTAGACGCGTGTATTTGTTTTAAATTTTGGCCCGACGTTTCGGAGACTTTGCAGTTACCATGGTCACGGGTGATTAAAACAAATATACGCGTCTAAATCCGTAAAAAGCAGTCATATATTTTTGTTAAAAATGCTTGAATATGACTGTTAATTTCAAAAAATAAAGAAAAAAAAATTTTTAACAATTATTTCTCTCTCGCTCACTCCAGCTCATTAACCTACCACGTCTGGGTCCTCCAATTTAGGAGGGATTATGGTTCAATAAAGCGCGCTGAAACGACATCTTAGTATAGGGTTTATTTTCGAGTTTTCCGGAGATATTATCTATGTAAAATAACCCTTAATTTTGTCCATAATATTTATTGAGTAATGCCGTGGGGTGCCGGCATAGAATATTACACCTCTCCATGGAAAAGGGGAAATTTGTGTTCTTAATACGTCGCCAGACGGACAAGAGTGTAATATTTACAAATATTTATTTACAAAACTGGCCGTAAAATGCAACAGAAAAATACCAATTTTAGTTCAAAGCATCCAAGATTAGTTGCGATAATATTAACTAAATGAATTTACAATGAATATGTTATAGTTAGTACAAACACCGTGTGTTATTGTGATCCTTACTGATTATTGTATACGGGTTCAATTCCAGCGTGCATGCGACCACTGGAACTTACCTGTGAACAAATTAAAACATATTAGTACATGTATGTATTACTTATTTAGAGTATAAAATGTTAAAATAACTTCGCATTTTGCTACATTTTTGTAGACTAATCTAGTCTATTCTAATTTAATATTTTAAAGCTGAAGAGTTTGTTTGTTTGAACGTGCTAATTCTTTCAGTGTTAGATAGTACATTTGTCAAGAAAGGCTATAAGCTATATAACATCACGCTGCGTATAATAGGAGCGACGTATCAGTGAAAAATGTTGCAAAAACGGGAAGAAAAATAAATTCCACGCGTAGAAAGTCACTGGCAACAGCTAGTTTAAACTAATTTAAAACCTCTTTGATAATAACTACTCTCTCTCTCTCTCTCCGGCCCATTTACGTCCCACTGTTGGGCACGGGCCTCCTCCACTTTGGGAGGGATTATGGTCTACTGTGCCACGCTGACCAGGTGTGTTGGCACAAGGTTTATTTTCGAGTTTTCCGTCTCTCACAGAGGATGTTATCTGTGTGATTAGCTGCTTTGCTGCTTGCTTTCCCTTAGCTGACTTTTACAGCACCCTTGGAAGGAGATGGGGCGGTGACACTTGTATTCTTAATCCGTCACCACAGGGAGAATCCGAGAGAAGAAAGAATGATAATAACCACTAGCTAACGTAAACACTTTTTAGAATTACAATTAATTATTACAAATGTAGTTCACTCGTTCGTTGTTTAACGGTATTTAAGAAAAACCACCCTTAACATGTTCTGGTCTTAATAAAAACAGTATTATACTTCCTTTTAACATCAATTTATTGAGGCAGAATTGCGTGACTGACAGTGAAAACTACATTTCTTTATAAAAAGGGATAAACATATACCAATAAGCAAGTTAAAAAGAGTAAGAAGACATGCAAGCTGTTGCATTTTCTATCTAAAAGCGAATGTTTTTCTCACAATAATAAGTAAGATCTAACCAGTATATCTTGGTCTAAGAATAAAGTAGATAGTTAAAAGTTATGATTCTATATATAATAGAGAGGAAACATTTGATTGAAACGTGATCATTTTAATAACTAGATTCAATTCATAATTATTGTTTGTAGTTTGTTATTATAGAATCTCTATAACGGCTATCATTGTTGAGGCTGTGATTGTTAAGGTAAAACATTGACGGGTTTATGTAATGGACTGCCGATCACGAGGTCGCGGGTTCGATTCCCGCTTGGGACAATCATTTGTGTGATATCCATAAATGTCATACAAATGTTTGTACTGCGTCTGGGAGTTTTCTATGTATTATAAGTATGTATTTACAAAAGAAAAGTAGTATAATAATATGTAGTCTATCGGTATCTGGTACCCATAATACAAGTATAGAAATATAGCTTACTTTGGGAGCAGAGGACGTTGTGTGAAATGTCCTAAATATTTATTTATTATTATTATTGAAATTGGGTCGCTTTTAGGATTTATTGCCATACTCTACATACTTTTTTTAATAGACATGGACATTACACACAACGTCCTCTAGTCCCATTTTAAGCTTATATGCTAGTGTTATGGGTACCATAATACTTTTCTTTGGTAAATTTAAACTTACTAGCTGTTCCCCGCAACTTCGTACCCGTGGAATTCCTACGTACTTGACACTTATCGTCATATTTCAGACAATTCACACAATATCTTTATAAATTATAGCCTATGTGTTATTCTGTAGTATAAGCTACATTATTGTAAAGTTTTATTTAAATTCAGGCAGTAGTTTTGCGTGAAAGAGTAACAAACATCCAAACATCCATACTCACAAACTTTCACATTATTAATGTTAGCACGATAATACATAGTAAACACCCAGACGTGGTACAAACATATTACGTATGTTTATATATCTATAGATATATTATTTTACTCTACACGCAATAAAAGTTACGCGCGAAAAACACAACCACTTTTTGGCAGTCGGGAAAAGAGATTTATAGTATAATATTTTCTAAGTCTCACCCGTGACCATGGTAACTGCAAAGTCTCCGAAACGTCGGGCCAAAATTTAAAACAAATATACGCGTCTAAATCCGTAAAAAGTAGTTTTATTTAGATTTATAGTAGGAAAAATGATAACTTTCGACGATATGATTGTCACGATTTGATATTAGGTTAATATATTTTGACAATAATTGCACGGAACCCTTCGTGTGAGAGGCCAACTCGTACTTGACCATTCTTTTTTCACAAACACAAATTTTTTCACCACCATTTATTCATTTTTAGGGTTCCGTACCCAAAGGGTAAAAACGGGACCCTATTACTGAGACTTCGCTGTCCGTCCGTCCGTCCGTCCGTCCGTCCGTCCGTCCGTCCGTCCGTCCGTCCGTCCGTCCGTCCGTCCGTCTGTCACCAGGCTGTATCTCAAGAACGGTGATAGCTAGAGAGTTGAAATTTTCACAGATGATGTATTTCTATTGCCGCTATAACAACAAATACTAAAAATAAAATAAAATAAATATTTAAGGGGGGCTCCCATACAACAAACATGATTTTTTGGATTCCGTACCCAGTATCTCAAGAACGGTGATAGCTAGACAGTTGAAATTTTCACAGATGATGTATTTCTATTGCCGCTATAACAACAAATACTAAAAATAAAATAAAATAAATATTTAAGGGGGGCTCCCATACAACAAACATGATTTTTAGGGTTCCGTACCCAGTATCTCAAGAACGGTGATAGCTAGACAGTTGAAATTTTCACAGATGATGTATTTCTATTGCCGCTATAACAACAAATACTAAAAATAAAATAAAATAAATATTTAAGGGGGGCTCCCATACAACAAACATGATTTTTTACCGTTTCTTGCTCGATACTAATAACGTTGCCTTATGTTGCATAGATAATGGTACGGAACCCTTCGTGCGCGAGTCTGACTCGCACTTGACCAATTATTTTTTATATTTTTTTTCACAAAATTAAGATCATGTGTTGCGCAGACGCAATAGCTTTCAAGTTGTCAAGTGTCATCGTTTGACATACCGGTGACAGGTCCTTTGAGAAACTGTCAACTGTTACGTCAGGGCGCGCGGATGTGTGCTGTCAACGAAAAATAATAAAACTAGAGTTTTGTTGCTAATTTTGTGTACATCTCGGCATATGATGACAGTATGGATCTTCATAAATAGAAATCATGAAATACATTATCATGAAATACTCGTATATGTATTATAAGTATGTATTTACAAAAGAAAAGTAGTTTATGTAGTATATCCGTATCTGGTACCCATAACACAAGCATAGAAATATAGCTTACTTTGGGACCAGAGGACGTTGTGTGAAATGTCCAAAATATTTATTATTATTTATTATTTCTTTTAAAATTGTTATCAGTAGTGTAACCCGACTTCCGTAAATGAGGGTTCGTTATCAAACAAAACACAGATTATTGATATTTTATCGATACTTGTGCTTTATTCCAATCTATAAGCTAAACGACTGTAAAATCACTAAAATCCATTTTGTAGATTTTGAGTGAAAGAGCAAAAAACATTCTTACATCCATCATCATAACATCACGCCTTTTTCTCATGGGGGTAGGCAGAGCTCCAAACATACTTCCTTTCTTACATCCTATTCTTAAATTTGTACAAACTTTCACATTAATAATATTAACAGGAATTATAAAGGGCTTTAGTTAAGGTCACGAAAATCCTAACATTAAGATTAATTGGCAGCTTTAATAACTAGCAACGATTATGATTGTAATTACTAAGATATGTTGTAATTAACATGTAATAATTCCGTCTAGACTAGCTCACTATATCTAAGCCCATATTCAACCTTGGTGTTCATTTATTTATTATAATTAGGACAGAGTTTCTCAAAGATAAGCTGTATTATCACCACGGGGAGATTTTTTTGCGTTTTTCTGCTGGTGGTGTCTAGCCGGTGCCTAGCGGTGGTAAAAGTGACCGCGGGGCGTTACAAGCGTCTTTAGCTTTATATGAAATAAATAAAAGAAAGTGATTTATGTATTCTATCCGTATTCTGGTACCCATAACACAAGCATATAAGCTTAGCTTGGAACCAGAGAAGGTTGTGTGAAATGTCCATGAATATTTATTTATTTATTATATGGCATATATATGGCAAATATTACTTTTACAAAACTATCAAGTAGTTAAATAATACACCTTACTAGCTGTAATTTCTTTTTTCTTGTAGAGATAGCTACGAGTAGCACTAACACTTTTTGCTAGGTCTTAAGTCGAAACTAATCAAGTAAAAGTATTAAAATACTTTTAGAGTTAGAATAAATGTGATATTTCCACAAGTGTGGCAAAACTGGTATCATCACATTCTATCCAGAATATGGGTGTAGGTTCGATTCAAAATGTACATTTACAGGTATATTTTGTTGTTATATATAGCAAAAATATTCTTAATTATGGTAGTTAGTGGGCATTGTATGATATATCTGAGAATATATAAGAATATAAAATATATTAGGCAGCTTGATGACATCATATTGTTTTAGCTTCAGCTTTGACGTAATATGAATAATCAAATGTAATTTATATTTCCTGCCTACCTAATTATAAATTCGGCCATATGCTTCTGTGGAGAACCGATTCCTGTATATTATGGCTTGTATTACAGACGTCTCAGATTTCTAGGTGCTCTGTCAATTTTAACAATAATTAAAAATATTTAATGTTATACAATTAATATTGTTTATACTATATTATATATATTATATACAATTAATAGTATAATGAGGATGGATGCAAGACAATTAAGTAAAAGGTGATGAATATGATTGTAATAGAAGAGGAAGACCAAAGGAAAGATGATTGTGTGAAAGAAAAAGGAGTTGATGAGAATATGACGGCTGATAAAAGATATTGGAACAAACATACGTGTTGCGCCGAGCCCAAATAATTTGGGGTAAGAGCAGGAAGATGAAGAAGACTATAAATATTGTTTCAATAGCTCAATATCCTGTTTTAAAAGACACTAGGATGCACTTTAAAGAGGTTAGCAACAGTCAGCTGAAGCAGTCAGTCAGAACAACGTCAGAAAACGTTAGTAATTTCTGTAAAATGCAAATAGCCCCGCATCAAATCAACTAAAACTCATGTTATGTCTTTTAAAATTCACTGATAAGATTTACGT
The DNA here is from genome assembly GCA_916999025.1 of Orgyia antiqua. Classification (NCBI taxonomy): domain Eukaryota; kingdom Metazoa; phylum Arthropoda; class Insecta; order Lepidoptera; family Erebidae; genus Orgyia; species Orgyia antiqua. The sequence goes on from OU779861.1 coordinate 965,903, forward strand.
AACGATAGCGAAAATAGATTAATATTGCAAAAACAACAAACTAACCTACATTATAGTTGAATGTAGGTCATAACAACTAACAACGAAAATATTTTATAGCACTAGACATTTTTTTTAAACATGACACAATCACTTTTAGGAATTTTAACAGTTCCCTAATTGGAATTCGAAAACGATATATTCTCCTTGAGTATAAAAGTTTGAGAAAGTCTGAACTTATACTATATGCGTCATATGTCTGAGTTAGTTTTCTTTGTGTATTTCTTAAATCTCTTTTTTATTTATTTATTTAGTTAACACTAGCTGTTGCCCGCAACTTACGTGTGGATTTTGGAGACCTTAACAAACTATGCAAAAAAGTCACGCTCTTGAACCACTCTATCATTTAAAAAAAGTCGCATCAAAATCCGTTGCGATTTTTCAAGATTTATATCTTGAAAAATACGCAACACAACGCAGCTCACAAAGGGACATACAACGTGTAAAAATAACGACTTTGTTTTTTAAATAAGTAAAGAAAGATATTGAAAAATCTTCTATAAAATGTATGATAACATAATTTCGATCGGCGGCATAGAATTTCCGAAGCACGAAAACAGTAATGGTCTTATTCATAATGACTTATCGGGGGTTTAAACGGAAATTTTATCGGAGAGATAATATACGTTTTAGCGTAAAAAGACTATTATGAATAACAAGTTTTGACAATTTTCGCGAACCTATTGTAGCGAACTTTTAAACCTCCAATAAGTTATTATGAATATGACCATAAGTCTTTAAATATATTTCCAAAACAAGAACTAAGGCAGAAAACGATATAAATATATCGCCAAACGCCAGTTTATTGCTAACTTTAGATACAAAGGTTAAAGAAAGACTACTATTGATATTCTAAACGTGTTGAGTACCGCAACTTGTCGAACAATTCACATATATACATATACAATGTATCTATGTACTAGGTATATAACGTGAATGCTTGAATACCTAAGTAGCCTAGGTACCTCACGCTTCTAAACAATAATCGACAGAGTGCTATTCTTTCGGTTAAATAAAATAATCGAACTTTTCATTTTCATTTATTGACACTTTAAGCTACAAGTCTAATTGGATGTTTAAGATAAGACATTTTCTACCAGTCAAACCTTAATCTTAGTCTTTTTACGATAAAATGTTTATTATCTCTCCGATAAAGTTATTGTTTAAACCTCCGATAAGTCATTATGAATAAGACCATTGTTTAGATAGATTATTATCTATGTTACAGAATAGGGTGGTGATACGCATTCTTAATCTGTACTAACAGCCTAGTTACATAATAAAATGTTAAAAACACCTAAAAATAACACATGTAATATTCTCACTCAGAAGAAAACACACACATACAGTATAAATACGAGAAACTCACACAGATGCAGTGTCTTTTACTTTCTCTGTGTTTCCGTTGAGTTATATGAAAGTGGGGGGTTTTAGGAGGCGGTTTGGGGGTTTGTCTGCGGGTGAACGGCCCGACCTTCAGACGCGCTGGGGCGGGGGTTGTCTAGGAAGCACCCCCCGATAAGAAACACTGTAATTAATACATAATGGTTCGTTTATGTTCGAGATTCGTCTAACGACTCCTTTGTGTTTTAACCTTTAGTTATCTCTCTCATTGAAGTCATAATTGGACTTTGAATTATATAAGTACAAATAATTATAATCGTTATTTATTACAATATCGTGGTGAGGTTGGTTGACGTAGAAAGCACTTGTACTAAGTGCTTTCTATGTTTGGAAATGCTATGTTTTCTGGGATCAGCCTATTTTCCCCTCATAAGTGCTAAAAATTTAAGGAATTTATGTCTATTGACAGAATGAAAACTGGAAACTGAACGTTATGCCAAAATACATAGTAGAACCATTAGTACGATTTGAAAAAAAATTCAGTGTTGGATAGTATATTTAACGAAGAAGGCTATATGCTAATGCAATAGGAGCGAAGCTTCAGTAAAAAGTGTTTGTAAAAATTGGTCAAGTGCGAGTCGGACTCGCGCACGAAGGGTTCCGTACCATTATCTATGTAACATAAGGCAACGTTATTAGTATCGAGCAAGAAACGGTCCCAAGAAAGCCCCACTTAAATATTTAATTTATTTTATTTTCAGTATTTGTTGTTATAGTGGCAATAGAAATACATCATCTGTGAAGATTTCAACTGTCTAGCTATCACCGTTCTTGAGATACAGCCTGGTGACAGACGGACGGACGGACGGACGGACGGACAGCGAAGTCTCAGTAATAGGGTCCCGTTTTTACCCTTTGGGTACGGAACCCTAAAAATGGGGAATTTTTTTTAATTGTATGCTAACGAGGTCGCGGACAACAGCTAGTTAGGAATATTAGGATTGGGGTGCCCAGCGATGGGACGTTAAGACTGTACTGTGTACTGTACTCCTAATTTAGGTATTTGCTTTAGGTATTGCTATCCCTATTTCCAAGCGCCGCGCTGAAAGGGACAAATATAGCTGAAGCAGATTTTACCTACAAATTCTTTAAAAAAGGAGGTACTCGTACTCCCCATTTTTCTTTGCGAAAGTTAAACCGATTTTGATTGTTTTTACGCTGTATTATAGATGAAGAGTATATCTATGCTTCTATCACTTTCTTTTTTTGTAAAACCTTATCAAATATGTGTGATAGTCGCTGCAACTTTACCTAAAGAAAACCGAAAAAACCGGATTTTCGGATGGTCATATTTCTTTTAGTTAATACCTATGTTTTAATAATGTTTATGTTTTAATGTTAATAATGTCTTTTAGTTATAAAGTAAAACTTCATATGTGCGTTACATAAGTACATACACACTTTTTATACAAAATCCAAAAGCCTATAGGTAGTATTACATTAATCATTGTTGTTTTAATTGGTAAAACGCTTGGCAAAAACGATATCTACCGCACCTTATACAAAAAAAGGTATAAAATGTGCGCAGTTAGCGTTTGCAGGTTATTTTGCTAAACGACAGTATTCAAACAATTAGGTTCAGACTTTACCAACGATAAACACTATATTCCATTTTTAAATTAAACAAAATAATTGTTCAATTTTGAACCTAAAACTGTTGCAGATAAGGATTTAGAAATACAAATAACTGTATAGTTTTTGGTTCCTTTGTAAGTGTTGCCAACTTTATGAGTAAAATTTTGCACTTTTGCATAATATTAATTAGATTTTTATGAAACATTGTAAATTTTTTAGCTATTTTCTGGTTTTCTATTTGAAAAAATAACGACTAATGGCCTTATTCATAATGACTTATCGGAGGTTTAAAAGTTCGCTAAAATCGGTTCGTTATTCGTAACAGTCTTTTTACGATAAAACGTTTTTTATCTCTCCGATAAAATCTCCGTTTAAACCTCCGATAAGTCATTATGAATAAGACCATAAATATATAAAAGCTATTAACAGTTAGCAGCTACATTATGTGTTTAAGAGGATACCAAAATAGCTTCGTGCATTTTTCTACGTACGAAGTTTTCATTGTTTCTTTAGATTGAATGGCTAGAGCTCTAATTTTTAAGTATATGTTTTTTCAATATATGATCTAGGATCGCATAAACTCAGAAACACGATTGAAAAAAGTTTTCTCGATAGAAAATCTTAGCGAAACAACCTCTCTAATTTTTTATTTTTGTCATTTGTCGGTCTATTATCGCGTATTAACTAGTGAAATAACTTTAAAAACATAAGTAACTATTATATATAGAAACACGTAAATCAGAATTAAAATATATTTAGTAGATTTTGAGTAAATAGGAAAAGTATCCCTAATTCTTCATTTTCTGTGCCTACTGGCTGTGTTAATATGTACGTGTCGGCGATGATATACGATAATATTGATGTAGGCCCTTAAAAGATAGTATCACAGGGGAGGTGAAAAATTCTATAATAATTTTTGATTTATCGCTTAGGAAGAAAAAGGAACCTAGAGATCAGATAGTGGCCCGTATGGTGACGAATTCAGAATACAAGTGTCACCACCTCATTTCTTTTCCAGGGTGCTGTAAGAGCCAGCTAAGGTACAATGTAAGCAGTTAACGTCTATTGTGAGAGACGAAAAACTCGAAACTAAACCCTGTGACAAAACGCCTGGTCAGCACGGCGCAGTAGACCATAATCCCTCCTAAAGTGGAGGAGGCCCGTGCTTAGCAGTAGGCACGGGCCTCCTCCACTTTGGGTGACTTTAATGGGCTGGAGAGCTCTTTCTACAGCCCATTAAAGAGAAGAGGAGAGATGAAATGGTAAGTGTGATGACACGAGTTAAAATAAATGAGTTTGAGAAGTGGCGAACAATTTTAATACCAGAAAATTTAAGAAGTCCCCTGACTACTAATCTCCTTCTGTTGACTACATAATTTAATGAAGAAGATTATATTAAGTAAATATTGTGACTATATCCCTGGATTTTAATCCACAAACACTACATCGGGTTTCGCCATTATGTATAGAACATATTATGTACATACATATACTAACATTTACATAAATTATTATTCCCTAGACTAATTCGTCCTGACCGATCAAGGACACCCTGTCAGTACTCCTGGAAGGACCAGACCATTCTTAACCAAATAAAAACCTTTTGACACCAAATATAGAACTCAATTTGTCTTAAATCTTTTTGGAAGTTACATCTTTACTACTATTGAACACCAACAGCTTTGAAAGGGAAATTTATACCTGAGTTTATACCAAAGTAATATAGAAGTTAACTTGAAGAAATAAGGTTGGAATTTATATATTGTTATGCAATCTTTTGTTAGTAAGGGACGGATGTATATGTAAGAAAGGGATGCAATAGTCCGTGGTAGTCCGTGACCTATCCTACTGACGAATGTCGAGCCCCGGAACATCGCATTTTAACAAGTTGTCTAGACAGCTGTGCGTGTAGGCGTAAGTTTACGTATGTGTGCGTTGGTCTGATAACGTAGTTGTTTACGTGTGCATCTGTCTGTGAATAAGCCTCGTATATTTACGTGATATTAGTGCATTTGTGTGTATAGCGTTACGTATGATTATCCTATGGATTCTGCTTCAGCAATTTTTATAAAAGGGATGGTGATTTGTTGCGTTTTAGAACGGTTTTCGCTTGAACTAATTTTTTAAATATTATCTGAGCTAGTGTTTACAAGTATTATTCACATTGAAGTCAAAATGATACCCTGTGGGTATGCGAGGGTTCTGTGCAATAAAAGGCTACTTGTCCATCTGTATATTCTACGTTAGAGGCTAAACCGTAATATATAAATTAAGTAATAATAAATACGGTTTTCCAAAGTCGTAATTTATGCCTTTTCTCTTATTTTTCGGGCTATTAAATATTTAGGCACAATATCAGTAAATATCACCTATGGGTTACACATTTATCAAAAATTGTAAAAAGTCCCAATTTTTCCCCTACCTCTAATTCAGGACAGGCGGTTCTACTGACCAGAACCAGGATAAGAAACTCATCACAACTATTTGCTTTTAGTCTATTTTAGCGTTTACCTTTGTTAATGATAAAAAGAATCTTTTGAAAAGCAACTAATAATTGTTCTAATGTAGTAAATACTTAAATAATATTTTTGTACAATTCAGTAGACGCCTATCCATGTGATATCGGATTAAGAATACAAGTTTCACCACCCCACTTCTTTCCAAGGTGCTGTAAAAGCCAGTTAAGAGATATTGTACACAGATAACATCCTCTGTGAGAGACGGAAATCTCGAAACTACATGGTATACCAATACGCCTGGTCAGGGTGGCGTAGGAGACGATAATTTTTCCTAAAGTGGAGGAGGCTCGTGCCCAACAGTGGGACTTTATTGGACTGGAGAGAGAGAGAGAGAGAGAGAGAGAGAGAGAGAGAGAGCGTAGATGTTACCTAGTCCGAAATTGTTTTAAGCTATTGTACTGTGTATACAGGGTGTGGCGTAAATGGTGGTCCAACGCTAAGGTGGTTATAGTTCAAGTATTCACCTATCATATAAAAAAAAATTACCATTTTTAGCCTTTTTTTTACACTACTCACATCTAAAATGCATGATTTGTTAAAAACGAGAAATTAATTTTCAGTTTTTTTTATTTATTGCTTTATATTTGGGGTTTACATGAAAAAACGAAAATGCATGTGCTAGTGCTAGTATTCGCCCGTACAACACAAAAAAAAAACACTCAAAAAATAATGTCATTTGTCGAAGTTACATTCTCATTTATAAAATATTTATCGATTTTTTACAAAAAAATAAAATAAAATAATATTTCCGAAACCAATGGCTAAAAATGGTTAATTTTTTTTTATATGATAGTTGAATACTTGAACTATAACCACCTTAGCGTTGGACCACCATGAGCTGCTCTGGTAAACTTTGTACCAAGAAGGTACAAAGTTTACCAGAGCAGCTCATCATCACCATCATAAAATCATGCCTTTTTCCCATGGGGGTGGGCAGAGATTATAGAGCGCCATCTGCTACGATCCAAACATACTTCCTTGGCTTCATCCACACTCATTCATCTGGTCATACATGCCCGAGAGCAGCTAGTTTACAAATTAATATAAATATCATATATTTTTTATTTTCTTTTATATTTTCAGCTTTGTATATAATATTTTCCTATTTTAATTTTTTAAAACCTTTGTACATGTATTATGTTTTTATTAAACAAATATAGTAGGTACTTTAATATTTTAAGTAACACATAAAACATAATAATGTATGAACTTTTCTCTTCATAATTGACTATAGCCCAAGTATAATGCTTCCTTTGGGACTTAATGACGTTATTAAATAACGTCATCGAAGTCTATAACGTAACAACTAAATTATGAAGAAATATAGAAGCATACTTATATTATTAAAACCAATTAGCCTAAATGTATTCGGTAAGTAAGGAAAGTAAGCGTAGACCAGATACCCTCCCCTAGTGGGCCGTTATCGAACTGAGGAGTAAGATTTAATATCCATTTCATGGTACATAATATAAAAATATATTTTTAAAGTATATTTTATGTCCATAATCTGATACTTGTAGCTTAACGCTTAATTTAGGACCAAAGGGTTTTGTTCGTGAATTTTTATGGTATACTTTTTATTCAACACATACAAAATATGTCTATGAAATAAATTACAAACACACATAAATAAACGCACACAATCACAAAATAAATATATATTCGTAACAGATACACACACTTTCGTGTTAGGGGATGGTTTATGCAACTTGCCCTTGTGAGGGTGGTACGATGAACTTCGTCCGGGACGTCCGTCCCGCGTCGCAAGGTGAAACAGGGATGAACAACCTACCCTTTTAGACAACAGCAATGTTTCAGTGCACCAGGGATTTCAGGCTTTTATTGCGTTTTGTATAAGCTTATTACGAATATTTTGAATGAGATAATAATCGAGACGCAGCATTAGTAGTGCAACTATAAAATTAATATTTTTTTTTAAAGTTTTACTTATTTAGTGTTTCTAGGTAAATTATGAGAGGAAATTTTTACAATAAATAACATTAATCATAGACACCACGGAATTAGTAAGTTACATATTATGTAGAACTAGCAATCCATCCCGCCCTCGCACAGGAAATTTATTGACGAAAATTTTGCAACTTATTATTATTATTTTACTAGCTGACACGGCAAACGTTGTTTTGCCATACTAAAAAAAAAGTTTGAAAAATAGATGTTGGCCGATTCTCAAACCTACTGAATATGCATGTAAAATTTCATAAAAATCGGTCAAGCCGTTTTGGAAGAGTACGGTAACTAACACTGTGACACGTGAATTTTATATATTAGAAGATATATTTTTTTATTATTCTTATTTAAAATAAAACATAGCCTAGGTTCATTGGAGGTAATGTAGCTACCTGATAGTGAAAACTTTTTAAAATCGGTCCAGTAGTTTCTGTGACTATTAATTTCAAACAAATAAACAAACAATCAAATCTTTCCTCTTTATAACATTAGTTTAGATACAGTGAAGATTAAACTGAAAATTATTAACTACTTACATGCGTATGACAGACGCTCTTTTTATATTCAACAATAATTGATTTTTCATAATTTTAAATACTCATTTAGTAAAAGACTTCGGAAGTTGATAGTTAAATACCTTAAAAAGTTTTATTTTTGGAATTCAATAGAATTTTCAATGGAAATTTTCTCTGGCCGGAAAAGTTTAACAATGTTCTTGGTATAAATTAAGCATAAAATCATAATTGCGTGCTTATATTTGAACTGTTATTATATAAGTTCATAAACAAATAAGTCTCCAAAGTTATAACCAAAATAGGTTCCACGAATTATCGAAGGTTAGAGAAGCGTCCGGTCGGTGGGTCGTAGCCCCGTAGCGGCTCGTAGAGGACACCTCTACGGAGTACTACGGCAGGCTGCAGGCCCGGGAGGAAGGTGACTCAGGGTGAGAGGTCAAAGCACAGTTCACTGCTTCCATAGTGCCTTGTTCAGATTGACGTAATGTACAAGTGGAAGGTTGTAACGTTCATTTTAGTACCAAACTCAGATATAACATTAGGATTGTTTAAAAATATTTAAAATTTCAAGTCGTTCTCTACGTTTGATGCATCTTTAAGCTCCGTTATATATTAGATGGTTTGGTTTTTAGGGTTCCGTACCCAAAGGGTAAAAACGGGACCCTATTACTCAAGTCAAGCGCGAGTCCGACTCGCACTTGACCAATTTTTTTATTTTTCCTCTAGCTATTTCAAATTACAACATATTATAAAACAATGTCATGCTTTGCTTCTGTTACGTTTGTAACAATACTCCACAACTTTTCTCTGTCTCAAATAATTGAGTAAATTACAGCTATGATACATGTATATGCAAATGGGGAAATAAACGGAGGTAGTATTTTTTAGTTTTATTTTCTCTTATCTTACTGTGTAACTCGGCTGAAGGATATAAAATCTATACAGATTTAATTACACCAATTTCACTCTCTTTATAAAAAGAAAATCTAAGCCTTATAGCCTTTAGCTGCTAAGATATATTACTATTTAACGATATGATTACTATTTAACAAAATCAAAGCAACATTGGGACTAATACTTAGTATAAAATTAAGAGCGATTTATCGTATACTGAAAGGACAAGGGAAGGCTAGGGCGGGCGGCGCGTCCTTCCGAGGGCGGACGTCAACCCGCGCCGGGTTTAAGCTTAAATGCGTCAGCAAGATTGGCTATATTTGGTTTACTCTTTTAATAAATACTGTCGAGTGCGATGTAAGAAGAAAAGAAGCCCAATTATTTGTTGTAAAACAAAGTTTGAATGTATGCCTAATTAAAATTTATAGTTAAAATGTAGACTATTTTGCTACATCTTTAGTTATTACTTTTAAATTGTTTATTTATTATGTTGTGTATATTGTTTATTTTTGTATGTATGTCCCTATGTGAGCTTATATCTTCAAAACTACGAAACGGATTTTCATGCGGTTTTTTCAATAGAAGGAGTGGTTCAAGAGGATGGATTTTTTGAATAATTTGTAAATGATTTTTTAATGGGCCTCGTGGTCGAATGGTTCAGACAACGGACTGCCGTTCAAGAGGTCGCGGGTTCGATTCCCCGTCGGAACAATCATTTGTGTGATATTTATAATTATCATACAAATGTTTGTACTGCATCTGGGTGTTTCTATGTATTATAAGTATGTATTTACATAAGAAAAGTAGTATATGTATTCTATCCGTATTCTGGTACCCATAACACAAGCATATAAGCTTAGCTTGGGACCATAGGGCGTTGTGTGGAATGTCCATGTATATTTTTTTTTAATTTATTTATTTATTATTTGAATTCCACGCGTACGAAGTTGCGGGCAACAGCTAGTAACTAATATCAGATAAAGGCCACACCTTATTACGGTATAAACCAAGATGTGAGGCAGTAATTAAAAACGCAAATAAAATCGCAGACATTAGTTAGTTACTAATAAATAAGATTTAATTAAGTAATTGTATCACAAATTATGTTTACAAAAATAACTTGTCCTTTTTCAGGTTGTTTTTGCAACATTTGTGTAGGTTTATTCTCCAGACATAGGTTGATGGCCGCCCTAGGAAGGACGCGCCGCCCGCCCTAACTTCCACTTATCTCCAAGTTCAAATGTAATGATATAGCATAATTCTAAAGGCTGTATGAAGCTTGTATATATTTTGTATTTGAATATTTGTGTTGTATGATAACTATATGATCCGTGTGGGACGGATTAAGTGTACAAGTGTCACCACCCAATTTCTTTTCCAGGGTACTGTAAGGGGCAGCTAAGAAACAATATAAGCAGTTAACGTCTACTGTAAGAGACGGAAAATTAAACTCTGTGCCAACACACCTGGTCAGCGTGGCACACTAGACCATTACCCTCCCAAAGAGGAGGAGGCCCGTGCCCAACAGTGGGACGTTAACAGGCTGGGGAGGAGAGGAAATAAATATTCACGGACAGAGAATTGCTTGTTCTGAACCTACCTAGGTGTAGACCTACATAAACGTAAAAAATATTAACAAAGACAGTTACATTAGAAACGATTATCACATGAGGGTGATTATCATCTTATTCAGCTTTTTCCGTTTTTGAAGTGTTAGAATAAAGGTTAAGGAATATTAAAATTTTATTTAAAACTAGATGTTTTTTCGATCGACCCAGTCAATATTTGATTCTTTTTTTAGCCGCTAGATGGCGTTGCAAGTAACCAAATTGAGAAATTTCGTATTATCTAAATATCTCTTAATTGAGTGGACCGATTGCGATTAAGTAATACCTTAAGTTGTGTACAAATATTACGTACTAGCTGTTGCCCGCGACTCCGTTCGCGTATAATTCAGAAAACTTTGATCCCTTTTTTCGCAATTTAAGGTAGCCTATGTCATTTCTCAGGGTCTAAAGATTGTCTGTGCCAAACCTCATCAAAATCGGTTGAGAGGTTTAAGCGGGAAAGCGGAACAGACAGACAGACAGAGTTACTTTCGCATTAATAATATTAGTAGGGATTGCTGCATATGTAACATCGACAAATGTATACCTACCTGATATTTTACAAATAAAAGTTTTGATTTTGATTTTGATAACACACATTAATCATTTGTCTATATTATTCAAAGGTAAAGACTATTAAAACATTTGCCTGATGGACTTAATAAATATCATAACCGAAAATATCTTTACGAGAATCGCAATACTCGAAACTAAACACACATTTTATGGGCTATGATGAAGAGTTTTACTTGTTAAGTAAAACAAAAACACGATTTGAAAAGAAGAAAAAATAAATAAAATACTTGTAGAATTATCCAGTATCAAATGATTCTAGCTGTACACAAATAATAAATAGATAATATAAAATATAGACAGGCTTGCATTCGTCCGGAGAACAAGGACGGTGCGTCCTGGGGTCTTCGACACAACCCTGGCGCGGAACACCCGCAGGGCTGCCCCACCTAGCTGTACAGCCAGGACGTCCTCCAGTCGTCTCTCGGTCTTTGACACAGCCCTGCACCGAAATTTCAACGGAACATACACAGGGTTGCTCCTTTGACAAGGACGTTCTAGGGTTGTTAACCGTACAATTACGTAGAAACGTTTCTAACTACGTTTTATCTTAAATGTTTGTAATAAGGCTTTTGTATAAACTTCTAAAGCTTCGTTTTGTTTAAGTTGTAATGACGTATTAATAATTATAAATATCACGATTTCGTTTGTGAATTGTAGAAATCATACAATTACACAATGAAGCCTTTGTTTGTTGTAAGGGATCGGCATGAGAGTGTACGAAATTACACGATTTGACATCTAGGTATACTTTAATATTATAAAGCTGTGGATTTGTTCGTTTGTTTGTTTGAACGCGCTAATCTCAGGAACTATCTGTTAGATAGGGCATTTATCGAGGAAGGCTTTAGGCTATAGTGAAAAATGTTGCAAAAACGGAGAAAATTTTCTAAATTCCACGCGGATGTAGTCGCGGGCAACAGCTATATTTTATAATTTTTATTTTTAATATTTTCTTTTTCAAGGGAAGAACCTGAAATAAATAATGTTCGAGACAGATATTCTTATGTATGTATTATAAAATTCTGAAAGCCAGTCTAGACAATCCTTGGAGTACAAAAACGTCACGTTCTATTCTGTTAACATCATAGTTGGAAAATCCCACCTGAAAATGCTTCAGACAAAAATCAAAATAATGTCAGAGAAGCTTATAAAAGGGCATACATAATATGCCCTTCAGACATTCAGAGCATTACCCCTGGGACGCTGAAATTGCCCTTGAAACTTTGGGTTTATATGTGTGTGCAATATAAACATGCATTTAAATGTATACAGATTATGCGTGAGTGCGTATAATAAATGTGATTGTGTGTGTGAAAATTTGTGTGAAATTGTCGCACACATTTAAATATGTAGACAGAAATATTTTATCACTTTCTCCGTCAATTTGTTTAGGAATTTTTTCTAGTTTTACTGGTATAAGACTCTACAGCGTCTTTTCAGCAAACATGGTCACGGATAAGACATTATTAAAATTAAAAAAAATATATTTGCAACCAGGAGTGGTATGAATTAGAAATAGACAATGGCCACTTGCAAGCTGGTGAGAGCTTACTGTCTTTCAAGTACTTTTTTATTTTGTAAAAATATTTGTTCAGTTAATGTTTAATAAAACCACTTTTTACGAATTTAGACGCGTGTATTATTATAGAGGTAATATTCTAACTCTATCTTAATATGTATATATAAATCTCGTGTCACAATGTTTGTCCTCAATGGACTCCTAAACCACTTAACCGATTATAATAAAATTCGCACACCATGTGCAGTTCGATCCAACTTGAGAGATAGGATAGTTTAAATTTGGCTGGACCGATTTTGATGAAATTGTTTGTTGTTGATTTTTACACAGAATTGTATGGCAAAACAACGTTTGCCGGGGCAGCTAGTAATAATATAAAAATATTAGTCCATAATAAATAAGTTTTACCTTTACATAATTTTCTTCGTATTGTTATAATTTGTTTTTGTTACATTGTATTTAAAAAATTATAATATTGTTATTAATTTTACGTAGTCCGAGTAAAATGTAACATCTAAACTTTATTGTAAGAGCCTATCTTTATGGTTAATGTAAAATAAAAATCAAATCTGGGTAAACCCTGTAATAACTGATCGTAGAAGACACTTTACAGTTCAGTCTCACCCGTGACCATGGTGACTGCAAAGTCTACGAAATGTCCGCGTCGGGCTAAAAAATATAAACAAATACACGCGTCTAAATCCGTTAAAAGTGGTTTTATTCAAATGAGATTCAAATGAGTTGCGCAAATGTTAGAAAATATTATATAGCACTAGTTGTAGCCGGCTACTTTGTGCGTGTGGATTTTAGACAATTTTCCCCGTTATTAAATAATTTTTAGGGTTCCTTACCCAAAGGGTAATAAAAAATTGGTCAAGTGCGAGTCGGACTCGCGCACGAAGGGTTCCGTACCATTATCTATGCAACATAAGGCAACGTTATTAGTATCGAGCAAGAAACGGTAAAAAAATCATGTTTGTTGTATGGGAGCCCCCCTTAAATATTTATTTTATTTTATTTTTAGTATTTGTTGTTATAGCGGCAATAGAAATACATCATCTGTGAAAATTTCAACTCTCTCTCTCTTTTTAGGGTAAAAACGGGACCCTATTACTGAGACTTCGCTGTCCGTCCGTCCGTCCGTCCTTCCGTCTGTCACCAGGCTGTATCTCAAGAACGGTGATAGCTATAGAGTTGAAATTTTCACAGATGATGTATTTCTATTGCCGCTATAACAACAAATACTAAAAATAAAATAAATATTTAAGGGGGGCTCCCATACAACAAACATGATTTTTTTACCGTTTCTTGCTCTCAAACAACAAACGTGATTAATTAAGTATTGTGTGTGTTGTTTGCTCATTTATTAATAACGTGCCTTATGTTGCATAGATAATGGTACGGAATCCTTCGTGCGCGAGTTCGACTCGCACTTGACCAATTTTTCACTGATGCTTCACTTCTATTTGGACAATTCAATAAATTGTAGCCTGTGTGTTATTCTGATGTATAAGGTACATTATTCTAGTATCCATTCAGTAGTTTTTGCGTGAAAGAGTAACAAATCCATACTCACAAACTTTCATATTTCTAATATTAGTAGGATTATTTTAAACAGTTGGTATTATTTTTAAATTCTATTTTAGCTACTTATGTAGGTAGAATCCCCTCCATTTGTATAAATTCTTAATAGAGATTGAGTTCCGTTTCAAAGTTGGCACCACATCTCGGTCACTTGGACCTTGACTTGGTGACGTTCAGTATCTATTTACATCGGGAAACATCTTTGTGTGAGCGATACACAATTGGTACTATTCTTGACGCCCTTTTTATAGTCCTGTTAAATACATATGAAGGGCCCCGTGGTCGAGTGGTTCATGTAACGGACTGTCGTTAACGAGGTCGCGGGTTTGATTCCTGGACGGGATAATTATTTGTGTTATATTTATAAATGTTATACAAATGTTTGTACTACGTCTGGGTGTTTTGTATGTATTATAAGTATGTATTTAAAAAAGAAAAGTAGTATATAGTTTATCCGTATTCTGGTATACATAACACGAGCGTATAAGGGGCTTGGACCAGAGGCCGTTGTGTGAAATGTCCATAAATATTTATATATATATTTTTTACATAAGTAAACACTTTTATTTATTAAAGTAATTTATTAATTTTGCAATTGACATGCTATGCTTTTTACTTAATAAATTAAATATGGTGGAATTTTATTAATAAATTACTTTAGTAATGAACGTCGCGTCATTATTTTCAACCCATTTTTTGTATTCTGTAAAGAATACTAGGTGGTTGGTCGAGATTGTTGCAAAGCAATCTTGATAGATGGCGTTGTACGTAAAAATATATAAACTCAATCGAGTGACAAATGTGGTGGCATAATTGATTACTGTAAAGCGCGACCGCAATAAGCTCAGTTGGAATAGCTTCGGAACGGTATACCGAGTTCGTGGGTTCAAGTCCCGCTTGCGGTGATCACTTTTTCCACCATAATTCAACTTCTATTTATTTCAGAAAATTTTACAGCAAAAATAAGTCTTTGCTACTTGACTATTTTGCCTGTCTGCCTGTCAAATAATTATATACATAAACCCTTCACATCATTGCACTAAATGACGATGTGTAGTCTCTCGCAGTAGAAAAAAATCGGAAATCCTTTCTCAATGCTCGTCTTCTATGTAAAAGAAAATAGTATGTGATCTTTCAGGTTCTTAACTATAAGTGGACGTCATTGTCAGTAAATTGGCCTTTTTCTTTATATTTATTTAGTACTGTCATCATTTTTGGTCAAATTTTAATTTATATCTAGATACCACTTATTTATGTACACAAAACTATTTAATATCTAACAAAAATAACACCAAGATCTATCAGTAAGATCTACGAGTAACAAAGTTGATCAATAAGTCAGCACTAAAAATAAAACGTCATCAGATAAAACAGATTCGCAGCGAAGACTCACAAGCAAGCGGAGGCGTTTAAAGTTATTATCTATGCGGCCGACCTCAGTCGGGTATCGAACCCGCGTCAACTAGGTCAATGCAGCACGCGACGTCCCTACTACACTGTCGAGTTGGCGACGCGAACCTACTAATGATTTGAAGGTGACAAGCTCTTCATAAATAACGTTATTTCTAAACATTTTATTTTTATGTTCGAAATTTAAAATCAAACCTTTTAATTAACACCTTTTCCGTTGTACTAAAGCTGAAACTATTTTTTCCAAACTACGCTTGAATAGAACATGAATTGATTTGTGTGATAAACACAGATTCGTATTAGAATATTTTCTATAGATACCATAACAAAAAGTAATTATTTTTTAATTAAGTTATTAACTTAGTTTAAAAACTAAAGACACGCTTGCACATTCTGATTTTTTCAATTACTGCATTGCCATCGGCCTTTAATTTGTGTGTAAAATTTCAGATCAATCCGACTACTGCAAGGGAGTGAATGTTACTTTCGAAAATTCATATATAGGGTTCAAAAATGATATTTCTTAAAAGTTTTACTTCATTTGGCTAGTCAATTAACATAGTGTGTTTTTAAAAGCAGTAACTTAATTTTAGTAAAAAATGGATAATAAAATATATTTTATATATTACTTTGGAAAAATCTCGTACATAGGCCGAGCTAGAAATAGGGTTGTCAAATTGTCAAAATATATCTTTTATAAATTACTATTTAATTTAAGGTTTACTCACAACAGTCATCCTTGATCTATTGAATTTAAATCCAATATTATAATAATTATATTCTTTCATTTACCACTAAATCATACATTAATAATACATATTTTGTACCTATTACATTGATTTATTAATAAAAATTAACCTTGTTGAACATTCCGTCAATATACGCGTCTATTCTCGTAGTGAGAGGTGTAAGGCCAGTTTCCAAATATCTTCTAAAGTATCGATTTTATTATAGACAAAACATCCAAGTTTTGTATGCGTTTTATAGTTGAATACAGCGCCATATATTTTTTGCAAATAGTAATTTAAATTTACTTAGCCCCCTGGTCACAGGTATAACTCATGAACGGTGATAGTTAAATAATTCTATTCGTGGTCTAGTGATTAAATGATAACGGACTGCCGTTCTTGATTCGATTCCCGCACGGGTGTGTGTGGTGTGGTGTGATATTCATAAATGTCATACAAATGTTTGTACTGCGTCTGGGTGTTTTGTATTAAAAGAATGTATTTAGTTTATGTATTCTATCCGTATTCTGGTAACCATAACATATAAGCTTAGCTTGGGACCAGAGAACATTGTGTGAAATGTCTATGAATATTTATTTATTATTTAATTTACTCTTCCCTACGTGATAAGATCCGGAATGCGGAGATCCATAGAAGGACTGGTGTGTACGACATAGCCCGAAGAGTTAGCACGCTGAAGTGGCAATGGGCAGGCCACATCGCTCGACGATCTGATGACCGTTGGGGACGGAAGGTCCTCGAGTAGCGACCACGAAATGGACGACGCAGCGTGGGACGGCCTCCAACAAGGTGGACCGTCGATATCGTCAAATACGCCGGGGGCCGCTGGATGCAGTTAGCGCAAGACTGCGCGTTGTGGCGTTCTATCGGGAAGGCCTATGTCCAGCAGTGGACTGAGAAAGGTTGATGGATGGATGAATTATTTAATTATGTAATTCTATTTTCATAGCGACGCGGTGACGTCTCCATATATTTATATCTTCATGTATTTCCGTTTATATATTTCTGATGCGAACGTTAATGACCACTATTACTTATGTAATAAATGGGATAAAGTGATATTTTTATTTATCACCGAGTCTGTTGAAGGACGCTGTAATAGAGAATGCTATTTAAAGTTGTTAATATTATCTTCTCTCTCTTCTTATCCGTGTGGTGACGGATTAAGAATACAAGTGTCACCGCCCCTTTTCCTACCTAGGTAACTGTAAAATCCAGCTAAAGGATATTGAAATCTATCCTCTGTGAAAGTCGAAAAACTCGAAAATCTCGAAAATAAACTCTGTGTCAACTCGCTTGGTCGGTGTAGCACAGTAGACATTAATCCTCCGGGCCTCCTCCATCCATCCTCCTCCAGGCCCGGAGGATGTTGCCTATAACTGACTAGCCCGAGACACTTGCTTCCATGAGTTTTTAGGGTTCCAAACCGAGACTTCGCTGTCCAGTGTTTACACTTCAGTTCCTTGCCAGGGAGCTTTAAGTGCCAACAAAGAGGTTATTCAAGCAAAAAAACATAGAAGCAGGAAATCTCGAAACTGAGCCCTATGCAAATACGCTTGGTCAGCGTGACATAAATAAACCAAAACCCTCCCAAAGTAGAGGAGGTCTGTGCCCAACAGTGGGACAGTTATGGGCTTAGAACGAGAGAAGAATTATGCAGTTTAAAGATTTGTAATCTAAATATTATATTATTGTCTTAATATTCTGGTACCCATAACACAAGCATATAAGTTTAGCTTTGGACCAGAGGACGTTGTGTGAAATGTACATGAATATTTATTTATTATTTATTAAATAAACCAGAATAATACCTTATTTATTAAAGAATTAAGTTGAAACCATGGTACATTTTACAGTAAACTAATGCATTATTTAATACAGTACAAACTTATACAAGTTGCATTGACGTCATAGTGCATTCCGTGACCTAATCTCGCAGTGACATCTATGTACAACTAAAATAAACTACAATAATACTATGGCTTGTAATAAATTACAATTGTTTGCGGTGTATCTGATTTTACATAAGATATGCCATCGTCTAGCTACATAATGTTACAAGAATTTTATTGTATCTACTAATTTAGGGGAATTGAGAAAATATTGTGGGATTTAGGGTTCCTTACCAAATAAATAAATAAATATTCATGGACACAACGTCCCCTGGTCCCAAGCAAAGCTTATATGCTTGTGTTATGGGTACCAGAATACAGATATAATACAGAAACTAGTTTTCTTTTGTAAATACATATTTATATAGTATAGTAAACACCCAGACGCAGTACAATCATTTGTATGACAATTATAAATACCACACAAATGATTGTCCCGAGCGGGATTCGAACCTGCGACCTCGTGATCGGCAGTCCGTTACATGTACCACTCAACCACGAGGCCCGTCAAATAATAAAACGTGTCTCTATTACTGAGACTTCGCTGAATGTCCATCAAAACGTCTGTCACCAGGCTATACCTCTGGAACGGTGATAGCTAGAGAGCTGAAAATTTCACAGTTTAGGTATCAGTTAATGCTGCAACAACAAATGCTCATTGTCATATCATTCTTCTTCTGCACTTATCCCCTCATTTGTGGTCGGGGATATGAGGAATATATTGTGACAAAAACGGTATGGAACCCTTTGTTTGTGAGTGAAACACGTACTTTATCGATTTTTTTAAATTTATAGAATTTAAAAAAACTACTTTTTACGGATTTAGACGCGAGTATTTGTTTTATTTAATTATTAATAATTAATTTTAAATTTTAGAGCAACGTTTCGGAGACTTTGCAGTCACCCTGGTCACGGGTGAGACTGAGCTGTAATGTGTCTTCTACTATCAGTTATTACAGTACTATGCAAAGTTTCCGTAACGTCGGGCTAAAATTCAAAACAATTACACAAGTCTAAATTCGTAAAAAGTAGTTTTAATTAAACAAATGAGTCGCGCAAGTGTTAGAGAATATTATTTACAGGATTATCAAGTTTGATTTTTGGTTTTTTAAACTAATATAATTGTACTCCTAGGTTAAAAGAAAGGACCTGTCCAGCAAGTGTGCTAGTGAAACTGCAGGGCGGAGATAGTATTTACACAACCTTTGCAGCAACGGCATTGCCCCGAGATCACAACAAAATCCTGGTTACAATATTAAAGACATCAATATAAGATGTATCAAAGTTTAGAAATATAATAGGTAATGTATTTCTAAGGGTGTATAACATAACACCTTCGTGAGTAGTCCTTCAGTATTTGAAAGCTCCTAGACAAATAAATCTTAAACTAATTTATATTCCCAGTCTGACCTCTAAAGTTTGATATTCTACATCCAACACAATTTGTAAAAAAGAAAAACTATATTCAATGTTTTCAAAGTGTTTTCTATATACAGGTTGATTAAATACTTGATTTTTTATCTAAGTTTAAAAATAAGGTTCTTTGTATTTTAGATTTACGGAAAATGAGCCCATTTAAGAAATACTCTACTAGATGGCGCTGAAGCCAAATTTGTACGACCCCCTATTAAACAAAGCTATTAGATTATGTTCGTAGGGAGTCGTTGCAGGTGGATAGCATAGAATCGCGCGTAGAACTCTTAAATTTTCCTTTAGTCGAGACCAATGTCCAATCGTGGACAAAAACGAACTAATGCTTCGATTTACTGGACAAGAATTAAAGAACGTGTACGTAAAAGAACGTGTGAATATAGTAGTAATCAGAATCATTATGGTCTTAAATTAAATAAAAGTCTTTCATAAGATTTATACGCAAACCTATAGGGCGTAGTTAATCTTTACTTATTATAAAATAAAGTCGTTATTTTTGTATGTACGTCCTTAGCTTATATTTTCGAAACTACGCAACGGATTTCGATGCGGTTTCTTTGAATAGATAGAATGGTACAAGTGAATGGCTATTTTATATAATTTGTTTGAGATACATGTCTAAATTCCACGCGTACAACGTTGCGGGCAACAGCTAGTCTGTGATATAATAATGAGTCGCTGTATCACTCAGCATAAATCTCTAGAAATGCTGAACCGATTTGGCTAATACTTTTTTTAGAATATCCCTGGAAATACTAAGATTGTCAAGAACTGCGGGGCTCAAGTAGTATGCAATAAAAATAATGTTCTCACTTTAGCATCACTTTAACATCATGCTGTATATTGTATTTTTATCTAGGTATGTATAGTGAAGTTCTCTTGTATCTTGTTCAGATATCATGTCTGGTTGTCATGGTAACGAGGGCAGACATCACACTATGTATAATTGAACATATTGCTTGTAACCTACATTATATTCGGGTTTTAGGTTATAACATTCTTGGTTATAGGTAGTTTTGTAGGAGAAACACGAGTTGTCATATTTTAATAAACATGTCATTTATCCATTGCTATCCAAGAACTGTATGTGAATGTGAAATGTGACTTTTATTTTCCACACCTTTGGAAACCAGCGTCAAGTCTTTGAGACTTTACATTATGCTGAAATGGGACCGGTTGCCATTTCCCCGTTTTTGCAACATTATTCACTATTGCTTCGCTTCTATTGGTCGCAGCGTGATGTTATATAGCTGATAGCCTTCCTCGTTAAATGTACTATCCAAGCTAAACATAATTTTTCAATTCGAATCAGTAGTTCCTGAGATTAGCGCGATCAAACAAACAAAGCTATAATATAAAGTAATATATGACTTTGAAGTTATTTTCTACTAATTATTTTTATATTATGTGCCTTAATATTTAAACAAAAATCAATCTTTAAACAACTTTTTATATCTTAAAATTCCTCATTCATGTTGACAACTTCTTAACAATTAATTCTAATCACGTACCTCCAACATATAAACGCCACTGAAGGTGCCAAAAGGAAGCCATTTTCGCGTCAAGTATAGACACACCATTCATAAAATACATTTAAAATGGTTATTCAAGGGTTATTCATTGGTAGATAATCAATGAATAATCCGTCTATTATTTATAAATTTTTCCTTATCCTTATTACGCTGTAATATACTTTACATAGTATTTTATTTTACACCAACTTACATAATAATAGTTTAATATAAAAATAATACAAGCCTGCAACTTCATACGCGTGGAATTTAAAAATCAAACCAAATTATACACAAAAGCCATCCTGTTAAACCACTCTATCTATTAAAAAAAACGCATCATAAAACCTGTTGCGTAGCTTAGAAGATATAAGGACATACATACAAAAATACGGCTTATTTATAAAAAGTAAAGACTATACTCATTTACTGTATTGATTGTTTTCTAATATTTTTCAACGCGTTGTTTATTTTGTTAACTTGTCATTCTGACAAACTGTAAATACAGTTTCGAATTATATTTATAATGTACAGTAAATTAAATATAACCAGCGTTATCCTACTCATCTAAAGAATTCAATAATTAACAACTAATGATTCTGAATAATGTTGCCAATCATTTTTTTCTGCAAATGATTTTACTAAAAAGGATAGCGTTCGTGTCTCAGTCACACAACGATTTGAACACAAACATAATAAACACGATTGTAAACAAAAATATTCTTTATAATTAATCCGACAAGGTTTACTATGACCGCATTTACGCATTAGTGTTGCCAGTTTATAAATGCGGTAGTACAAATAGATTTAAACTTTAGTAGTTTGTATTAAGGTTGTGTGTGTTTGTGTGTTGTTGTTTGGTTCGTATCTAGGGCGGGTGCCTTGAGCTCTACATTTACATGACACGACCTCGCGCGGTCGCTGCTCTTCTGGCCTTAGAGCTAGCATTGCACGCCGAGTGGCCGCCGGTTTCCTTCCTCGCTATTATCTATATTTCCTATGCCAACAAAATATCCTTGAATATTGTTGATTAACTATGAATCTGAGACAAGATTTACCCATCAGTTTACGTGAATCTTTAAAAAATTGGTCAAGTGCGAGTGGGACTCGCGCACGAAGGGTTCCGTACCATTATATATGCAACTTAAGGCAACGTTATTAGTATCGAGCAAGAAACGGTAAAAAAAATCAGTTTTTTGTATGGGAAATAAATATTTATTTTATTTTATTTTTAGTATTTGTTGTTATAGCGGCAATAGAAATACATCATCTGTGAAAATTTCAACTCTCTAGCTATCACCGTTCTTGAGATACAGCCTGGTGACAGACGGACGGACGGACGGACGGACGGACGGACGGACGGACGGACGGACAGCGAAGTCTCAGTAATAGGGTTTCCGTTTTTACCCTTTGGGTACGGAACCCTAAAAAATCACAGATAGATACAAAACAGTTACACTATTGACTTGTGCCATACACTGATACAATAACAAACATGCGTACTGTAAAATCAGTATATAAATCAATTAAAATAATAAATATTCATGGACATTTCACACAACGTCCTCTGGTCCCAAGCTAAGCTTATATGCTTGTGTTATGGGTATCAGAATACGGATATCTATACTTAATATATGATATGATATATCTTTAAACCGTAATATTATAAAGCTGACGAGTTTGTTTGTTTGTTCGAACGCGCTAATCTCAGAAACCATTGGACGGATTTCAAAAATTCTTTCAGTGTTATATAGGGTATTTATCGAGGAAGGTTTTAGGCTATATAATATCACGTTACGACTAGTAGAAGCAAAGCAATAGTGAAAAATGTTGCAAAAAAATTTTCTAAATTCCACGCAGACGAAGTCGCGGGCTGCAGCTAGTACTA
This sequence comes from Orgyia antiqua, assembly GCA_916999025.1. Taxonomy (NCBI): domain Eukaryota; kingdom Metazoa; phylum Arthropoda; class Insecta; order Lepidoptera; family Erebidae; genus Orgyia; species Orgyia antiqua. The sequence goes on from OU779861.1 coordinate 988,984, forward strand.
CATAAACTACTTTTCTATCAATTGCATTGGGGCTTTAAACTACAACTCAAAGTACCTAATTGAAAACTTATTCGTTCGGGTTTATTTTTCATCTAAATCTTTAGGCATAAATGACCGGATGTCAGAGTATAAATGAAGCCAAAGAAGAGTGATTAAATCATAACCAATGGCGCTCTATAGTCTATGCCTATCCTTATAGGAAAAAGGGGTGATGTTATGATGATGATGATGATGATGTTAACTAAATTTATTTAATATTGGATATCACAATAATTAATGGGTTTTGAGAATTCTCTTACTCTAACAGATTAAGAGCTTGATACTTACAGGGCACACAAGTGAGTTTTCAAGGGTCTTTTATATACGGAATCCTAAATATTACAGATAGGACAATAGACAATAGTACATAAACAACAAAGGACCCTGACTGACGATATAACTAAAAATTCAAGTTCCTACTTACTACTCATAGCAATGGTTTTCCTCATCATTCAGATGCTAATTAGTCATTAAATGTAAGAAATCACTAAAAATAAAAAGCTACAAACACCAACTGCTTTGAAGAATGAAGCTGAGAACGTAGATGCCTTGCAGAACTGGTCACAATGATGTACTATATCGGTGGCGACATGCCCTAAACACTACTCCTTCTGAATAAATTACAGTTATATCGGTACAAACACAATATAACGCAGAAAATATTCCATTCACTACTGGACATAGTCTAGTGTTCTTTGAACACTACATCTGTATTCTTTACCAAAAAAGCCTAAACAGTAATCAAACCCACGACCTCCAATACAACAGACAATAGACCTCACTGCTAACACTGCAAGCTATGTCGTAACCTATGAATGAAATACATTTAATGCTATATTTATCCTGAAAAAGGAGGGATGTGTGTCGGATAGCGAAAAAATAACTAGAGCGCGAAGGAGCCGCGGGCGGAAGCCATTTATGAAATAATTAATTGAAAAATGCTATAAAAATAGTAAACGTTTATATTAACAGTTATTTTAATATTTATTTATAAAAAATTAAGGTATAATTAGCTACAAGTATTTATGAATAATGCTATTTGGTTTTATGGACTTTGCAGTCGCTGGGCATGTGAAGTCGTCTGATGAAAGAGGCATGCGATTAATGATGCCAGCGCCACAGTCCAAAAGATAACTAAAAAGATTGATGTCTCAACTGATAGATGAACTAATCAACCTACATCTACTTTAAAATGTGATATCGACGACTTCGGCTTTCGTTTGTGACGGGCTTCGTGGTGGAGTGGTTTATGTAATGGACTGCCGTACACAAGGTCGCGGGTTCGATTCCCGGTTGGGACAATCATTTGTGTGATATCCATAAATGTCATACAAATGTTTGTACTGCGTCTGGGTGTTTTCTATGTATTATAAGTATGTATTTACAAAAGTAGTATATGTAGTCTATCCGTATCTGGTTCCCATAATACAAGCATAGAAATATAGCTTACTTTGGGACCAGAGGACGTTGTGTGAAATGTCCTGAATATTTATTATTATATTGGTTCAGTTAGTTTATTGGTCACCCTCTCAATCTTTGGTCTTCTTACAGGGTCGACCTGACCCTGTTTTACATGTTCTACAGGGAAGAAAAAAATCGCAATTATTCTCTATGCTAATATCTGGTCTCTCCCGTTAAAGAGTAGTCCCATGCTTAACTATGGGGTATTTACGGACGAAATTTTTTGCTAAAACTACATATTCCATTTTGTAGTGAGTCAATAATAGCACGAGTTACATCAATCGGAAGATCACACATAGTGGTATCGACAATTAGCGAATGTTTGCGCAACATTTGAGAGTGGTTTTGTTGCGAAAGGTTCGCCACAGACCTTGGACCGTTCGTTGTGGCATATACGTGTATAAACGGACACATTTTGCGTACGTGCGTGACGCGTTATCAAACGTTGGACTACAAACATTGTTACTTTATGTGATTATAACTGTTTATATCTATACAAATATTATAAAGCTGAAGAATTTGTTTGTTTGAACGCGCTAATCTCAGACACTACGGGTCCGATTTGAAAAATTCTTTCAGTATTAGATAGTACATTTATTAAAGAAGGCTATAAGCTATATAACATCACACTGCGACCAATAGAAGCGAAGTACCAGTGAAAAATATTGCAAAAAGAAGAAAAAATTCTAATTTTAACACAACCAGTTAAATATATATATTTTTTACAATCATAATAAGAGACCTAGTTGCTTAAATAATCAAAGATGTTAACAAGTCAGCTGGCCCCAAACTGAGCGTAATTTGATATGTCTTTTTATACAAATACATACAATTATATACAATATACATGTACCTAGACGCAATCTGACGATTATGTGATTTACATAGTTGAGTGTGCTTTACTCAGATTTACCATCAAAATTTCACTGCTGCTTACCATAAGGTGGAATAGATGTAGCAGCAACATGTTCTTGTGAAAAAAATGAGTATAGAGGAGCATGAATTCCGTCCGTACAAAGTTTTATTACAAACAAAATCTACAGAAATAAGTTGATGTTGTTTTCATTTGATACCAGCATAGCGACTGGCCTTCTAAACCCATATGTGGTACATTTAGAGTCTGTTGCGGCTATGCAACACATACATATACATACATACACTAGTCTTGATCTAGTCTTTATTATACATAATTGTATCTAATAATAAATGTTACTTCTAAACTAATAATCTGTACTTATTATAAAACAAAGTCGTTATTTTTGTATGTATGTCCCTATGTGAGCTTATATCTTTTAAATTACCCAACGGATTGTGATGCGGTTTTTTTTAATGATAGAGTGGTTCAAGAGGATGCTTTTTTTTGTATAATTTTTAGCTTGGGACCAGAGGACGTTGTGTGCAATGTCCATGAATATTTATTTATTTATTAAGGGTAAATATTTGGGCTAATGTCACGTTGACCAAACTTGATAATTTTTAAGGTTTTACATCTCTCTCAGAAGTTATCTTATGCTTATAATATCCCTCAATTAGCTTCTACAGGATCCTTAGGGAAGAAATGGCGTGCTGACTTTTCTACATTGATACTACGAAAAACGGACAAGGTGATTCTTACAACAGTTAATTGCATAGAAATAGCATGATGACATATTCTAAATCGATCACTATACATATATCGAACCATATAATGGGACAAGGGCTGTATAGTAATGAATAAATAAAATTTAAACAATATATTCTATTAAACTGCAACAAATCGATTCTTGTTTTTTCGCCATAGATCGAGCAGTTCACCTCACTAAGTGGGACAGGATACAGAATGCGTACACATGCATTCTATGCGTGTATGTGTGTGCAATTACATATATGTAATACAGGCTGTTGTATTATTTAATCTATGTTAATATTATAAAACTGAAGAGATTGTTTATTTGAACGCGCTTATCTCAGGAACCATTGGTCTGATTTGAAAATTCTTGCAGTGTTGTATAGTACATTCATCACGCTGCGACTAATATTAGCGAAGCATCAGTAATAAATGAAATTCAATTCGTTCTCAGTGAATCATCGGTGAAAAAAATTATCTATTTTCCAGGCGTACGAAGAAATGGGCTACATTTAAAATACAATTAAAATCTCAGGTTTTTAACTCGTTTTTGAAACAGTATCCGTGTACTGATAGATTAAGAATACAATAAATCCCATTCCTGCCCAAAGGTGAAGTAAAAGTCTGTTTATGGCTATTAATATTATATGAAAATAATATCTTTTGTGAGAGACGGAAATCTCGAAACATATCCAATACCAAAACGTCTGATCAGAGTGGCATTGTGGACTAAATACCCCCCCCCCGAATTGGAGGTGACCCGTGCCCAACACTGGGACATTCAATGACTCAAAAGAAGAAGAAAATGTGTTTGGACTAAATCTTTACCTTTACCTATTATAAAACAAAGTCATTATACATAAAAACATAAACATAGTCATTAAGATATAAGCTCACATAGGTGAGCTTATATCTTTAAAATTACGCAACGGATTTTGATGCGGTTTTCTTTAATATATAGAGTGTTTCAAGGGGATGGCTTTTTTGTATAATTTACGATGAACAGTGAGTAATAACTGATTGTCCATGTTATTTACTGTTTTATACAATTACAATTCAACAAATATGCAAAACTGAATCACTCTGTATATGCCCTGATAGTTTGCATGTGTGTATGTGTGATATACATGTGTATGTTATGTAACGTTTTAATGGTAGCGAATGAACATAACTGACTCCATTATGTCGATATGTACATATTATAGTACATAACTGTTATATACGTGACTTGTATATGGAATATATAATCCGGTTAGTTTGAGAACAATTTGCGATCTAAAATATTCTTGATTATTACCGAGGTTAATATTTTACTATTAATATGTAATAATATGCAATAATACATATACTAGATTACTGAAAATAAAATATGTTACACTGTAAGTTAGGTACTGCTAAAAAGACTAGTTATTTCATATTTTACAGACATATTTTATAATTTTAAGTAACCAGCTACAATGTTTAAATAACTTAAGTTACGGACACCAAGAACCGCCCGTGTATGACCAAAATGTATGAGTATAAATGAAACTAAGAAAGTATACTCAGAACGTAGGTATCAGATTATGCTACATAATTTCTATCAAAACTTATGGCAAAAAATGTATGTATGTCATTTAAACCCGAAACATCTACGAAGTATATTATAAGTCACTGCTCTAGAAAAGTTACCACACCGTTACCATAATTTCTTAAAGTTACACTTAATGACGTCATTTTTTACGCGAGCAATGACGTCACAGCGCGTAATTTTCCCGTACGAAATAGTCAGTCACAAATTTGTTGTTTGTCACATTACACTCGGTGTCACGCACTATGTAGGTCACGGCTGCGCGGGCGCAATAAACCGATAGTCTTTTCACAAGTATTTTTTTTACATTTTTACCTTAATTCACTTGTTCGATATTGATGCGGTAATAGAATCTAGTTTAGATGATATTATTGATGATGATTTAGAAATTGCTATCGCTCCATTTCTGACCATAGCTGGAAAGTTTAAAAAGGAGCTTATTGATATACTAGATGTTCCCCACAATTATTAAATTATTGAAAAAATGCCATCTTCTCGAACCACTGCATCTATTTAAAAAACCTTATCAAAATCCGTTGCGCAGTTATGAAAATATAAGCTCACATAGGGACATACATACAAAAATAACGACTTTGTTTTATAATAAGTAAAGATGTCTAGTCAGTGTGGTATGATAGATCTTATTTAGTCATTTTCTATCGATATACCTATATCAATAACTGAAACAGATTACAAAGGACTAAAGTTGGTAACATATTTGTAGAGAATAATCTATCAAAGTAATGGTCTCATCCAAAAAATTTTCACTAATAAGATGATCAATTCTGCCTTAGTATTACAGGCATAAAGAAAGTCAGATAATCAGAGTTTAGGAGAACTATATTTGCAGACGTTTAACGACTAAGAATTTCGCGATAACTCACCGAGGCGTTATGGATGTCATAGTAGTATATTGAAAGTGTTTTATGTATCGATATGATTATCTTGTTAAACTATTTCATGCTGTAAATATAACTACAAATAAACTAAACGCTAAGCAAACTCATCACTGTCTATATTTATTAATTTCCTTAGTTAAAAAACTAAAAAATACGCTCGAGAATCCTGAATATTATTTTAAATTATTTAAGAATGGTTGAAGGGGATGACTTTTTTGTATAATTTACAAAGGTTTAGTATCTTAATTCTAATTCTATGCGTATGAAGTTACGGGCCATAGTTAGTTGTATAGTATAAATATATATAAAATACCTCCCATAGTAACCTAAATACTTTAACTAATGCCAGAACTAAATGTCCCAACCTCTAAATAAACAAAATTCGCATTTCACGATAATAATCAGATTATTTCCTCAAACATTTGCCATGTGCGTGAAAAAGCGCAATTTTTCAGAGAAATACGCACACAATATAATATACAATAAGTTATTTTATTGGGTACTTACCGTAATTACGGAAATGTCTCGCATACGCTAAATATGTCGACTTACCTGAAACAAATATTTGCCATTAGTCTGTGAAAATAACCTAATTATAGTTATTGATTAACTTAAAGGTATTATTACGTAACAATAGCAACAGATTGTTATTATAGCAAGACTGTTTGAATGGAGATTGGTTCCTTATAAAGAACTAGCTGTTACCCGCCTTTCGTGCGCGTCAAAACAAAATATTTTTCGCCGTTTTTGCAACATTTTTCAATGAATTGATTGCATTGTGATGCATAGCTTAAAGCATTCCTCGATAAATGGATTAACAAACAAACTTTTTAGCTTTATTATTTCTATTAAGTATAGATTATTGTCTATCCAATCTCAATTACAATCAATATAATATCTGTTCGTGAGAACTTAAATCTAACTAAATGATTTTCATGTAGTTTTCTCTAGTAGAGAAAGTGTTAACACGAAGAAGTTAAGAAGACTGGAAGCTTTGAAAGTGAGAAGCAAGTAAGTTAGTAATGTTACAAATTCTACGCACAACTGAACTAAAATATACTTAGTATGGCGTATTTTGAGTAATTACAATTACAATTTTACAATTACAATTAATAATTAATTATTTACAGTATTAAATAAAACTACTTTTTACGGATTTAGACGCGTATATTTGTTTTAAATTTTGGCCCGACGTTTCGGAGACTTTGCAGTCACCATGGTCACGGGTGAGACTGAGCTGTAATGTGTCTTCTACGATCAGTTATTACAGGGTTTATCTACATTCGATTTTAATTTTACATTGACCATAAAGATAGACTTTTACTATAAACAAATTAAATAGATTTTTTAAAACAAATATACGCGTCTAAATCCGTAAAAAGTAGTTTTATTTAAACAGATGAGTCGCGCAAGTGTTAGAAAATATTATATTTACAGTATTATTTTTTTCTAATAGTTTTCTATTTATTTTAATATTACATAAATACAAATTCAAATTTGGTATCAAAAAATTCGTCCGCATCGCAATCATTGGGTTATTTAAAATAATTAAATTGTAAATTTAATTAATCAATTATTTACAATTGGCTATTTCAATCTGCACATTTATTTTACTAATAATCGTTTTCTATAATACACAGTTTTTATACCAAGAAAAATCAGTTAACATTACGGAATTGTGTTATTAACACTATCAATTTTCAGTTGGTAGAATTTTTTTTTTTTTTTCAAAGTCAAAGTATTTTTTATTGTGGACAAATAGGTACATAAGATGTTGAGATCAAATTAATAGGTTTCACTATGTCCTGCCATTTAGGCGTACAATAATGGTAGTGATTATAAATATATTGTGCATGCAGTTTTCATTTTGTCATATAATAACAATGTCTTATGTAATAATAATATTGGAAAAAGAAAATGTCGAAATTAGCACATTTGAAATATCATTAATAAAATTTTGTTTTAAATAATAATAATATGAAAATTTAGTTAACGTTGCCGAATTATTTACTGACAATAAAATTTAAACCTTTAAATAATTATATTATAATATGATATATTATGTCAGGCTAATATGCTAAAATGCTAATATATTTACATCACTTTTAGATTTATTTTGATTTTGATATGTTTTTGTTCAGAATTTAATTTATTAAGATAACCAATATTTCATGTTGCTACAATTACAATGAAATTGTTAAGTATTTGTATTATTATATAGTTTTCCTCGACAACAGTAATAATGTAAGCCAATTATTATATATAAGAGTGTATTGGTCGGTCCAGTGACTGTAAACGTGTTCATTGGCCGTGAAGGCTCAGGTTTAGTTAAGGGTCATGAAAAAAATGGGATTTCATTCTTGTTCACGGCATGTTCTGGAAATTTCGCTTGGTTTGTAATAGTCTCTCTATCTACAGTAGCATATCCGGCCACGCGTAACTGTCGTTAGGTCGCAATATATTAAATTAATATTAAAGATTACAAGAAAATATTTTTATCAATATTTATGGACATATACAGAATTTGACTCTGAAGAATTTCACGAGCATCGTGGTTGAGTGGTTCATGTAACGGACTGTCGAACAAGAGGTCGCGGGTTCGATTCTCGCTCGGGACAATAATTTGTATTTGTGTTATTTTTCTAATTGTCATACAAATGTTTGTACTGCGTCTGGATGTTTCTATGTACTATAAGTATGTATTTACAAAAAAAAGAAGTTTATGTATTATATATATCCGTGTTCTGGTACCCATAACACAAGCATATAAGCTTAGCTTGGGACTAGAGGACGTTGTGTAAAATGTCCATAAATATTTATTTATTTAATTATATGCTTATGTTATTGGTACCAGAATACGGATGTAGTATCCGTATTTACTATATTTTTATAATATAGGTTTAAATTAGGTATCACAAAGGGCAAGATATTTCCAAAAAGTATACTGTAGTGTATCCATACGAAAACGGGGCGGGTCGCTAGTAACATAAAATGTCTATAAAATATAAGAAATAAAAACCTTGATTGCTTGTTTTTTGAAATTAAATAAGATTTGAATTGAATTTGAATTGAATTTTGATTTGAAAATCTATTTGACTTATTTGAAAAATTCTTTTACAAATCCATGTCACCTGTGAACTTACTTAGGATGATTTTAATAACTATTATAATAACTATTTGTGCGAAACCAGGGTAGATTATTAGTACCTATTTAATATATTACATCCTAATTAATTTATAATTGTGAAAACAAGTTGATGACACAGTAAACATCTTGACGAGCTGAAGTGTTAATGTGTGGAACGAAACTATAACGCGATTTAATAAACTGACAACAACGCCATATATTGCGTGGTATAGTAAACTTATGTTTATTCAGGTTTGATTTTTTAATTTAATAAATGCGTGTCTATCCACTCATCAATTTAGTAACAGTTTCAAAGATGTACCTGCCTACGCAAAGCCTTGAACAATTCTCTGGGAGTTATTACAACATAATAACAAACACTCGGTTATTTTCTACAATATATAATATACTTATATTACATAAATATACCGCGTTTACCCAACGTTTAGATTTAATTACATCGATGATGAGCGGCAATAGTAACGTCGCGTAAAAATACAGGACCTCTGCTATAGAATAATTATTACCAAAAGCTAAAAAAAGAAATTATTTTCACAAAGTCTTCGTACAAAAAAGAAAGTTGTTCTAGGATAAAATTATAATAAATATTTTTGGACATTTCACACAACGTCCTCTCGTCCCAAAGTAATTTCTATCAAAACCAAAGTCAAATATTTTTATTTCAAACTAACTGTTGCCCTTGACTACGTACGCGTGAAATTTAGAAATTAAACCTTAACAAACAAAAGTTTATTATATCACTCGATAGATGGCGTTGCGCAGTTTTTTTTAAATCGCACTATGGTTTGGTTACACACATTAACACATAAGCTCGTCAAAATTTTTAGATTTTAATTTAAATTTTCGCATTTATAAATTAGTAAGGAATAAGGATACGCAAGATTTACATGCTCTTTTAAAAAGTCAGAAACTTCGTGTCATATTGCTATGGTTGTATTATGGGTACCAGATACGGGCATACTACCAATATATACTACCAATACTAACCGTCCGTCCGTCTGTCACCAGGCTGCAGTCCGACTCGCACTTGACCAATTTTTATTAAAAACACGATTACAATATACATGCTAAAAATTTTACACGAATATAAAATAGTGGTTTATTAACTTTTATATGATTGAATTGAATTCATTATTTGAAATAAATACTTAGTTTAATAATTGGTCAAGTGCGAGTCGGACTCGCGCACGAAGGGTTCCGTACCATTATCTATGCAACATAAGGCAACGTTATTAGTATCGAGCAAGAAACGGTAAAAAAATCATGTTTGTTGTATGGGAGCCCCCCTTAAATATTTATTTTATTTTATTTTTAGTATTTGTTGTTATAGCGGCAATAGAAATACATCATCTGTGAAAATTTCAACTGTCTAGCTATCACCGTTCTTGAGATACTGGGTACGGAACCCTAAAAATCATGTTTGTTGTATGGGAGCCCCCCTTAAATATTTATTTTATTTTATTTTTAGTATTTGTTGTTATAGCGGCAATAGAAACACATCATCTGTGAAAATTTCAACTCTCTAGCTATCACCGTTCTTGAGATACAGCCTGGTGACAGACGGACGGACGGACGGACGGACGGACGGACGGACGGACAGCGAAGTCTCAGTAATAGGGTCCCGTTTTTACCCTTTGGGTACGGAACCCTAAAAACTAAACAACACGCTCCAAATTCCTAAACATTATTTCACATTATTGCGTTCTCATCGGTCCCTAATATGTGTGTGTGTAATACTGCAAGTGGGTGAAAATCAGATTCAAAAATTCCGTAATGCATTGATGGATGCGAACCGAGCTAATATAAGCGTGTTTTAAAAATAAAGAAATATGACCAAAAATAATGAGCTCTACTGAGTTTCTTACGAAAGTTCTTAGTGAATTAAATATCCTGAACCGATGCTAGGGAAAGAGATTTTAGACGTATTATAATAAAACTATTATAAGAGTAATATTTTTTCGGTAAATAATATTGATCTAATTTCATTTATTCTTTTTCTTGATTTATTACAACTAAGTAGACCTAAACTAAACTAAAAACCAAAAATTTCAGGCACATTATTGCTAATAAATTATTTAAATGTCAAAAGTTTAAAATTCCACTAATTCCGCTAATTAATAAGCGTAAAATTCTAATAGCGTGTTTGTGACAGCCCTGTGCTTTATGTGACACCCCTGAGCGCGACAGAGCGTGACGAACATGCGCCGGCGCATTGATAACGACGGTGTCAGGTGCCTATATTCAAATGTGGTTCCATACAGATTAATATATGTACCTATTTTATAATATCTGGACTGATAGTTTTCTAAATTATTGAAAGCCTCTTGTTTCAGTGTTTGTTATCAAACGGCTGGACCGATTTTGATATATGTATCAATTAGGGACGTCTGAGAATAGGTTATAGCAGGCTATTATTATACAGCTTAGTCAAAAAGATAGCTTTAGAAATTATTTACGGGGCCTCGTAGACTAGTGGTTCAGGTAGCGGACTACCGTTCACGAGGTCGCGGGTCCGATTCCCGCTCAGGATAATTATTTGTGTGATATTTATAATTGTCATACAAATTTTTGTACTTCGTCTGGGTGTTTTCTGGTACCCATAACACAAGCATAATAAGCTTAGCTAGGGACCAGAGGACGTTGTGTGAAATATCCATGAATATTTATTTATATATTTACTTATTTCCAAATCAATTTAAGGTTATGAAACCCAGAAAAAATATCTTATTAACCTTTTGCTTAACCTGGGAATCGAACTTAAAATTCAGTACAGATGCCAAGCAAAATACTGTTTCGTTTTTATTTAACACATACAAAATGGTTTTTCAAATAAAATAAGTTAACTCAAGGATCTCTAAACCTTAATTGTCATCATAACGGTAGTTGATGCGGAACCTTTAGCAATAAATACTACTCATCCGAACTATTATGACCCGCCTCGACTAAGACGTGTTTTATTAATGACTTTACATCTAGATGGCGCCTGTGTACACAAAAAGGTTATGTTTTTGTTTTTAAATATATACAACGTCCTAGTACTTTTACTTTATGTCCGTGTGGTGACGGATTAAGAATACAAGTGTCATCACCCTTTTCCTTCCCAGGATGCTGTAAAAGTTGAGGAATATATATAATTCTGTGTTAGAGACGGAAAACTTGAAACTATACCCTGTGCCAACACGCCTGGTCAGCCCGGCACAGTAGACTATAATCCCTCCCAAAGTGGAGAAGGCTCGTGGCCAACAATGGGACATTATTGGGCTGAGAGAGAGAGAGATAGACATAGAGTAGTTTTTATAGTCACAAGAAATAAACTAAAGATAATCTATTTAATTACTGTATTAATACTGGTAGCCGTTTAATATGCTTCGAATAAGAACACCATTGCATTAACTAGTGTTGCCGTCATAATCTTGGCTTTAGTAAATATGCGTTTACTTAAAAAAAAAACACAATTTTACATCACTTATTATCCAATTGTAGTTATTATATTTAGTAATATCACTGTAGCACTATTATTTACTCTGTGTTAATGCCACAGAGTAGTCGTGTACTGAAGTGCGTAACATCCGGTTTCCGACACGCGTAATAAGAGCTATCTGTTTCCTAAGCCTTAACGGCTTCCGTTGTGCAGCTTAAATACTATCTACAACCTTTTTTATAGGCTAAACTGTGGGTAAAAATAACTATTTAATTACAGCCATTTTCAATATTTGATCTATCCTCGATTCTTGTAATCTGTTGTAATCTAAACTTATAAATTCGATCGCATATCACTAAACTACTGATGACAGCATTCTCTATTGAAAATTTGGCAGGAGAAAGAAATATCTTACTGATAAACGAGGATAATAATCTATCCGTAATTATAGATTGATTGTTAAAAATGGCCGTTAGACTATTTATTTACCTAGTGATCTATTGGTGTTGTTAGTAGAAATAACAGTGTTAATATTCTACTTCTACAACTAAAATAAAGTGTACTAAAATATTGACAATTCTATTCACAAATTGTGAAAAACAGAATGGAAGGTTGAACTTACTTATTTATTTAATGTACCCAGTACCTACACCCTACCGTATACTAAAATATAATACAGTCAGTTCTATTTTAGTTAAGTTTAGCTTAGTTGTTAAGTAACAGAATCGGCACCATTTTAAACATAAAAATTATTGGACAAATTTCCATATGTTTTCACCATTAGAATTAGAGGGACTTGGATCTACAATTCTTTTTGTAATATATATCGAATTTATCGCTCTATTTGGAACTACATGACGTGTATAAAATATCTAATCTATTTTTATACACTTTATAGTAAAAATAATCCTAAATACCACATCCAAACACGTGTTTTATGTTTGTAAAGATTACAAAGTCGATTACTAAAATGTAGTTCATTGGGTGCATACATTTGATAATAATTCTTAGGCCCGTTACTTGATACCAGAGCATGATATTAATTGTAAAACAACCCTTCAAGGTATTATCTCATGTTAATTTCAAATTAAAGCAATTCAATTGCTTGGAAACGAAAATTTCATCACAAAATTTGCTTATTTATTCTATTTATTCTGATTAAATTGTGTGTTCTCAATGATATTTTGTAAAACTGTATTTTAAACATGTGAATATTTTTTATACATTCCGATTAGGCTCTTTCTTTAAAAAGCACGTGGTGGTTTGTGATAGAAATTCTAATAGATAATAATTATTAACCAGTATGAAAACAAAAAAAAAGCTTTTAGATTTTAAAACAGTTGCTTATTTTAGGATTCTGTAGCAAATAGTAAAACGAGAACATATTACTGAGATTCCGCTATCCGACAAGACCCTCATAGGTAATAATAATAATAAATAATAAATATTCATGGACATTTCACACAACGTCCTCTGGTCCCAAGCTAAGCTTTATATGCTTGTGTTATGGGTACCAGAATACGGATATAATACATATACTACTTTTCTTTTGTAAATACATACTTATAATACATAGAAACACCCAGACGCAGTACAAACATTTGTATGACAATTAAAAACATCACACAAATATTTATCCTGACCGGGAATCGAACCCGAGACCTCGTGAACGGCAGTCCGTTATATGAACCACTAGACCACGAGGCCCGTAATGTTATATTATGGGTGTTTACTATGTATTATAAGTATGTATTTACAAAAGAAAAGTAGTTTATGTATTATATCCGTATTCTGGTACCCATAACACAAGCATATAAGCTTAGCTTGGGACTTGGGAATATTATTAATATTATATCGGTTGGAGATGTCATATTGACTTGCTTAGGTATAGATATAATATTTTCTAACATTTGCGCGACTCATTAGTTTAAATAAAACCTCTTTTTACGGATTTAGACGCGTGTGTTTGTTTTAAATTTTAGCCCGACGTTTCGGAGACCACCATGGTCATGGGTGAGACTGAGCTGTAAAGTGTCCTCTACGATTGCTTATAGGGAACTTTTCGGTAACAGTACTTATTGCCATTGGTACTTAACTAAAAATGATAATTCATAATGTCAATAACACAATTCTGTAAAGTTAACTGAATATTCTTATTAGAAAAACTGTATATTATAGACTAACGATAATAATCTATAGAAATATTATAAAGCTGAAGAGTTTGTTTGTTTGTTTGAACGCGCTAATCTCAGGAACCTCTGGGTCGATTTGAAAAATTCTTTCAGTGTTAGATAGGGCATTTATCGAGGAAGGTTTTTTTTATATAACATCACGCTACGATCAGTAGAAGCGAAGTAGTAGTGAAAAACGTTGCAAAATTTTCTAAATTCTACGCGGACGGAGTCGCTGGCAACAGCTAGTAATTAATATAAAAGTGCACAACGAAATACATCATAGTTGTTTTCATGTTTTAGTTAAGTTTAGTTGTGCACGTAGAATTGGTACTATTACGGACTGCCGATCAAGAGGTCGCGGGTTCTATTCCCGCTCGGGACTATCATTTGTGTGATTTTTCTAATTGTCATATAAATGTTTGTACGTTTGGGTGTTTCTATGTATTATAAGTATGTATTTACAAAAGAAAAGTAGTATATGTATTCTATCTGTATTCTGGTACCCATAACACAAGCATATAAGTTTAGCTTGGGACCAGAGGACGTTGTGTTTAATGTCCATGAATTTATTTATTTATTGTGAAATTTACTCTCATTTTTTCCTAACGCATCAAATGACTTAAGTATAACTGCAAATAATTTTATCTTATTTTGGCAGCATTTTCGACTGCAACTTTGCGACGATACAATCATTTTTACTTTAATGCTATATTTTAAACATTTTAACACAAAATATATTATGCAGACAGTAAAAATGACTAATGGTCTTTTTCATAATGACTTATCGGAGGTTTAAAAGTTCGCTAAAATAGGTTCGCGAAAATTGTCAAAACTTGTTATTCATATATTCTAGTAGTATTCAATAGTCTTTTTACGCTATAACGTTTATTATTTCTCCGATAAAATCTCCGTTTAAACCTCCGATAAGTCATTATGAATAAGACCGTTAGACTTTATTTTTTCTTGTTTAATACGGGACTCTAAAATGCTATATACTACAGCCACCTACTCAAGTAAACACAAGTGTATAACTAAGTAAGAAAGTATTAATAACACGCGAAATAAATATTGAATAATTGAAGAGACACCATCTCTAATTTAATGAAATATATTATGTATCAGGTTTAACATAATAATATGTATGTTAAACCTGATACATAATATATTTCATTAAATTAGTGATGGTGTCCCAGATAATAATGTGAATATAGACTCGTGTTATATGTCTTAATATTGTTTATGCAATGGGCACGACATATCCCTCACGTGGCTTCAACCATGAGCTTCTATACCGGAAAGTTGGATGTGCCTACAAGGTCTTTTGTAAGAAAAAATGTTTGATAAATAGACAAATGATTTATTAAAGTCAAGAAGTTAACTGAGAACCCTAATAACATATTAAATTATTCCATTTGAGTACTTTAAGAAGTTAACTAAGAAATTTAATCTGATATATAAAATTCTCGTGTCATAATGTTCGTTCCAATACTCCTCCGAAACGGCTTGACCGATTCTTATGAAATTTTATATGCATATTCAGTAGGTCTGACAATCGGCTACTATCTACTTTTCATACCCCTAAGTGATAAGGGGTGTCCACTTTTGACATTTGTATGGCAAAACAACGTTTGATGTCCTTTTTGGGTACTCTCTCCAGCCCATTTTTGTTCCACTGTTGGACTTGAGCTTCGTACACATTAAGAGGGACTATGGTCTACACGCTACGCTGACCAGGGGGAACCGCTCAGTACTACTGTTAGATATACATAACACTACTAGCCAATAGTACTCAAAATTCTATTTAAATGAAAATTTTACCATTTCGTCTCAAACGAAACGATCTTCCGTGAATTAAATTCCGTTCAATTGCTTGATTTAACCTCTCTTTTATGTTTTATATTAAATATCTTATTATTAAGTGTATAATTAATTAATCATGTCATAACTGTTTCTTTCTCTAATAAAAGTTCCCAATAAAAAATGGTTAAAAAAATTGCTTCATTGAAATAATATAAAATTTTGGGAATACCACGCAACAGATAGTCTGGCATCATAACTGATGACGCAGATTATATTATAAATATTCAAATGACCTGATTACAAAACAAGGATGTATGCGGTTTTTGTGACGAATCATCCGTTAGCGGAACACTGATACTTAGCTAATTTTTTTTAAATCATAAGCTAAGTAAACCTTGGACAGAGTTTTGTATAATCAACATCCTCGTTACTTTATAATTATTTTCATTTTAAAAGTTTTTTTTCACACAAGGTCCCCTGGTCCCAAGCTAAGCTTTTATGCTTGTGTTACGGCTACTAGAATACGGATACACTACACTACTTTTCTCTTGTAAATACATACTTATAATTAGTGTCCGACCGAAACTGGTTTTCCGGCCGAAATCGAAACCGAAACCGAATGTTCGGCCGTAGCTTCAGTTTCAGCCGAAACCGAAACTCACGTGGTCAAGCATGAAATTTCTTAAAGTACTAAAATTTGGTGCATTTTACCTATTATTTTGCATTAATTAAGGCATGAAATGTAGACACAGGATATTAAGTTCATTGGAATCATTTATTTAATATAATTTAAAAATATATTAATAACATTTTTATTATTTTTAAAAAATTATGTTCTCATCATATTCATCTCATCATATTCTCATCTCATCATCATATTTTTTGCGGATACTTTCGGCCAACCGAAACCGAAACCGAACTTTCGGTCGGATACTACTTATAATACATAGTTAACACCCAGACGCAGTACAAACATTTGTATGACACGAGGCCCGTAATTACAATCCTTTTATCTCTCAAACTAAAGAAAATTGGTTATTTTCATTAGTAAACGTGTTATTTATATACTACTCAAAACTCTGAGTCCACCCACGCTCTACATTTTCTAGAACGAGAATCGAAAGTGGGTCGCTGTGTTCCAATTAAATCACGTATCCCTAAATGCATATCCATAATAAATACACATGTTTGTCCTTCGATAACTCACATCGGCTATAACAATGCACTTTATTTATGTACTAGTAATTGCCCGCGAATTCACTTCAACAAATTTTTCATATTTTTTTTCTACTAAAAAGCATATGCATAGTCTACCTTTATAAATACAGTAAATACGAGAAGAACGTTGTCTGTCTGTCTATCTGTCTTCCTTATATGCCAACCAGATGTTTCAATTTAATGTGTGCTCTAAGCGGACGATTCTTATAAAAGTATTTTATTTTTGTTTTTGCTCTCATTTATATTGTTTCAATATCTACAATATACAAACATCAGCCAAGTATAATAATATTTTATGTATATATATATGCGGTTCGATTCTGGGTCAAGGCAATCGTCCAGAGAAATGTAACCGTAGTATTCCTGGAACTCGCTGTTTCATAAACTTTATAGGTATTTGTGCGTTGTAGTTTTCCTGGATAGATAATTATTAAGCTGGTTTAGCAATAAATGAGGAATGAGGTAAAGCAAGTTTATTGAGGTTAATAAATAGATTAAAATTAGCCATCTGGTAGATGGGAAATATTGAAATTGTCTGGTAAGAAATATGGAGGACTGGTTACCTCCTTCGGTTTATCGTGATGATATAGTATTGTGATTAAGCTGCAGTGGTATTCAGTAAGAAAAAGTGAAGTGAATTTCGGTGAATCTTAGTCACGTGACAGCGCTCCTCCAATAAAAATAGAGGAGCGCTGTCACGTGATACCAATAGAGTTCAGTATGAATAGTGATTTCAATTCCACACGTACGAAGACGTGTGTAACAGCTAGTACAAGTATACACAGAACTGCGTCAGATCCTTCACGAGTTCAATTTATGACTGGATTTGCTATTAATGGGCGGACATCCGGTTTTCATAACCAGTGAACAGCTTATACACGATCTTCTAAGACCTTGATGTTGATCGAACTATGTAGAAAGGTTTCTTCTAATATTTTGTAATAAAACTTGTTAATAATTTTAACATTAATAATATTACGACACAATCCAAACAAAGGTAGGCAGAAATAGATAAGAATTTTGAGTTTAATTAGATCGATTATCAAATCAGAATTATTTGTAGGATTACCTAGTGGCAATAATAATAAATCTATATTTACGGACTCTTTACACAACGTCCCATCTGATCCCAATCTAAGCTTATTAGCTGGTGTTAAAGTTATACACCATATAAGTCTTTTGTAAATACATACAAGGAATACGTAAAAAAACAACCAGAAACAGTACAAATATTTGTATGACAAATATAAATAGCACACAAATGGTTGCAGGGATCAAACCCAAGACCTCGTGATCACGGGATGTCGTTGTCTTATGATGAAAGAAAATTAACAAAAATAACTCGCTAAATGTTTTGCTAAATGCATAATTTGAAAACAACTAAGTCCGTTTATCTAATGTATAATTAAAATTTTCAGATATCTTGCCATATTAAAGATTAAAACACAGTAACACATTATGTAAGTTATGGTAGCCGACATTTTTCTTCTACTTATATATCTACAATCCCTACGAAACCTGAAAATGGCAAAACCTTTTCATTAAATAACTTTCATTCATGCATGAGCATTCCACAGCACTGTAGAATATAGAGCGAATATAGAACTCTTTCATATAACATCATAAAATAAGGTTCCGGCGTCATGCGTTTAATATGACAACCTTTAGCTTATTCTCAATATACATATAATAAAACAGTTTAACATTACGTAAATACATAGAAAACATATAATTTATAACCTAATGGGCGGTAATTATATAAATAATGTATCAAAATGAGTTATTGATTAATCCATCATAATATTCATATACCTTACACTTCCGTTATCATATTAAATATAATTTAGTACAAGGTAACTAACAAGGTTTATTAAACTGTAAGAATTCCATGATAATAAATGTTTATTTTTGATAATTTACACAACACAACGCCTATAACTAACCAAACTAGGTTTTTCTACTACAATTTAATTTATTCAGTAAAAGCATAGCAAGTCAATTGCAAAATTAATTAATTAGGTACTTTAGTAAACTAGGTTTTTAAATATTTATTGGTTACTTTTTGTCTTAAGATACCTCACTAAGGACACTCACGACGGACCTTGTAGTCAAGTAAGTGGTTTATGTAACGGACTGAAGTCTAGAATGATTATTATAATATGTATACTCTACGTACTGGGCGTTTATTATGTACTAGCTTCTGCCCGCGGCTTCCACACGCATTAGTGGCCGAATCGAATTTAAAATCAAATCTAAAATAAAAACTGTTTTCTGAAATTACTAGACGCTAACATCGATACTGAAATCCATAACAAAATTTTCATCAATCAACATTCGTTATAAAATACTACCTAAGTATATCAAATAAAATGAATTTAATTAGGAAAAATCTCAATAAAAAAAAAGTTGAAACTAAGTACCTCACAAAGAGTTTTAATTCCGAGCTACCGCGTAGACCGCATGTCAGTCTAGGATTAAAACCTTCTAGGCCAATAAAAAAAAATACCTTTATGTCGACAGATTCTATGAATTGCAATGACAACTGCAAAAATAACAAAATGGCCGAACTATTATTTTATTCACAAACATTTGCGTTTATTATCTCGTACAAAGTTTTTAGCTAAATAATATATAACCTATTTTACTTCCAGGACTATAAATTATATCTATACCAATTTTCGTGTAATTCCATTCGTTAGATTTTGCGTGACAACGACACAAACAAACAAACAAACTCACATTCACTTTTATATATAAGTAAGGATAGTTATTATGAGTATGTATTCACAAAAGAAATGTAGACAGATAGTTTATGTAGTATATCCTTATGTGGTAGCTTAACTCAGGACCACAGGATGCTGTGTTAAATGTCCATGATTATTTATTTTATAACAAAAAGCACTTATCAATACTTTTATAGTTTAGCTTGCACTAGCTGGTAGTTATAAATGAATGTTTTATTTAATGAATCTATTACTAATATAAAGCTCAAGAGTTTGTATGTTTGTTTATATGCGCTTATACCGGGAACAACTGTACGATTTAAAAAATCTTTCAGTGTTCGATAGTACATTTATGGAGGAAGGCTATAGGCTATATAAGATCACGCTGCAACCATTAGGAGCGACGCATAAGTGAAAAAAGTTGAAAAAAACGGGGACAATTTCTTAAATTCCACGCATATTAAGTCGCGAGCAATAGCTAGTATCCGATATTTGTGTATTTTAACATAGAAATAAGTTCAAAGAATTGACAACTGTTTGGAAATAAGAGTTCTCGACTCGGAGCGGTGCCGGATGACAACGGATAATATCGGCTTACTAAGTAAACCTTTGGATTAAAGCGGCATAATGCAGTACATTCTAGTGCTTACATCCTCTATCCTCTAACTAGTAACGGATCGTTACCGATATCCACGCGCAAGATATCACAGGTGAAAACTAGTGACAAACAAAAAACCCTTTTCATTTTCATGTCTTAAAAAGTAACAGAAAAATATTGACACAGAGTACACGCACTGGTGACATAACAAGCCACGTGATTACGCACACAAACAAACAGTGCACATACACGGGTACACATAAACAATATGTTTGTGTGAGTGATCAGTGAAAACGGGGTCACGGTTAAACACACACATATGTACAGTTGTATTGTGACGCACGTATTTTAACTGCAAGATTGCGGATGCATGGAAAACGCACTTTAAGTGTTGGAGAAACCGGTGATGAACCGACATACAGACATCACCTTATTATATTAATATCCGTAAATGGTGGGAAAATGGGAAAATACCTACAGTAAATTTACTAAGCCTATGTTCAGCAGTGGATGGAGAAAGGTTGATGGATGGATGGAATTTATTAAGTTTTGTAATTGACTTGCTGTGAAATTTTCATTGTAAAAATAAAATCTTTCTTTATTATAAATATTTAGAAGTATAATTAGTTTAACTTAAAAAATCATGGTCCTATGTTAGCTCAGTCGGCAGAGCAATGGAACGGTAAAATAAGGTCGTGGGTTCAAGTCCCGCTCATGGTGATAATTTTTTCCTCTATAATTTGATTTTTTTCAAGCGAAAATACCCTTTTTATTCTAATACGTCAAAAACTTAATTAAAACGATAATAACTTTAATGTATTTTGATTAATTAGTTATTTCGTTGAATACCTTTATGTAAATTAATTAATTAACATTATTTGTATTAAGAGATTTTAGTTAATATTGCCGAATTGTGTATTTAAGTCTATCAATAATAATGTTTTAGTTAAGTTTAGTTGTGCTCTAAGAATTGGTACCACTGTCAGAATTATTACGCATGCAGACAAACAAACATGATTCATATAAATATCTATGTACCTAATTATTAATAATGTTGTGGTTGGCATAAACTTTTTAACATTTGGGGAAAAAACCTTCATTGTTATGGTAAGGCTAGATATTAGATACTCAAAGTACCAAATGTCTTATTTATTGCAATTCATCTATACCAGCCTTTGCCAGTGGGTAATAATGTCCATTTGCGGGCGCTGTATGCCAAAAGGGAGGCGGCAAGAACATAATATGCTATACAAAGAAGTTCTCAAATTTAAAAAAATTCTCAAAAAAATAAAAAAAAAATTTCAAAACGAAAATGGGTGCGTTTAGGAAACAACTAATTCTAACTATCAATGATGATCACTAGGAACTCTTCGGATTTTGAGATTGATAATATTAATGTTATTGCTTCACACACACACACACACACAGGCAAACACACCCACACACACAGCCCCACACACACACACACAATCACACAGAGATATACTGAGGGGATGTTAGGTATGACTCAATATTTAATAAATGTAATTAATTATTTTTATGTAATAATTTAATTTAATTTTTAACCAACAATTTGCTTATTAGTATTTTATTTTTCAAATTTATTAATTTTATATCAATCTGACTACTGCAAAAGTTTAATAAATAAATTGTAAATCCGTAATTGGCTGTAAGTTTAATGTGAATAATGGTTTTCAAAATGATGTAATATTTAAGAGCTGTGGATTTTGTGAATTAAAAATAAATAAATAAATAGGGGTTTTTAAATAGGTGAAAGGTTTTAAATAGGGTCCGCTAGGAATCTTTACTTATTATAAAACAAAGATGTTATTTTTGTATGTATGTCTATAGGTAGCTTCAAAAATACGTAACGGATTTTAATGCGGTCTTTTTTAGGGTTCCGTACCCAAAGGGTAAAAACGGGACCCTATTATTGAGACTTCGCTGTCCGTCCGTCCGTCCATCCGTCCGTCCGTCTGTCACCAGGCTGTATCTCAAGAACGGTGATAGCTAGACAGTTGAAATTTTCACAGATCATGTATTTCTATTGCCGCTATAACAACAAATACTAAAAATAAAATAAAATAAATATTTAAGGGGGGCTCCCATACAAAAAACTGATTTTTTTACCGTTTCTTGCTCGATACTAATAACGTTGCCTTATGTTGCATAGATAATGGTACGGAAACCTTCGTGCGCGAGTCCGACTCGCACTTGACCAATTTTTTTATTAGATAAAGTTGTTTAAAAGGATGGCATATTGCCTCGTGGTTGTGTGGTTCATGTAACGGACTGCCGATCACGAGGACGCGGGTTCGATTCCCACTCAGGACAATCAATTGTGTGATTTTTTCTAATTGTCATACAAATGTTTGTATTGCGTCTGGGTGTTACCATGTCTTATAAGTATGTTTTTACAAAAAAAAAGTAGTTTATTTCTTCTATCCGTATTCTAGTACCCATAACACAAGCATATAAGCTTAGCTTGGGACCAGAGGGACGTTGTCTGAAATGTACATGAATATTTATTTATTAAAAAAAAAACAAATATTTTGTATAATTTATTAAAGTTTGGGTCCTTAACCTCATGGGTACAGCAACAGCTAGTAACTTACATAATGGAAAAACAATAAGAATGTTTAAAGCAAACAACAGGTAAGAATGCATTAATGCAATGATGTCGCGGCCATATTTGCTTGCAATTATTTAAGGATGTTCTTGTATTTTACAATCAAATTTTGCATAATATCCTTTATAAAAAACAACAGAATTTATAATATCAGTGCCATCTATCAAAGAGAAAGGAAAACAGTGTTGCAGTTGAGCGGAAGTAAGTTGGTTGTAGGAAATATTCATTATGTGCGTGTCTCGATAACCTAGATATAATAATATTATATAGAAGTAGGAGAAAAACTGCTTATAGCGTATTTGTCATGAGCATTCATATTTAGGGCATACGACGAAATTCTTAGACAATGGTTTCGATTCTATTGACACAATTAAACTTTATTAAACTAAAAAGTAAATATTGATGGTAATAACATACCTAATTCTGGCCCGACGTTTCGGAGACCTTGCAGTTACCATGGTCACGGATGAGAAACGTCGGGCCAAAATTTAAAAGAAATATACGCGTCTAAATCCGTAAAAAGTGGTTTTATTTAAACAAATGAGTCGCGCAAGTGTTAGAAAATAATATACACGATTCTGTTTAGCACAAATGACGTTTACAAAGTTTTCTATAAATAATTATATCATAGAATAACGTTTTTAATTAATATAAATGTGTACAATGGTAGGTCGGCTTTTAAGTCAAAATACACAATAAATGACACAACAAATTTGGCGCCAGGATAAAATTCTATTACACTGGCGCAACTTAAACTATTCTTTACGGTATTTTTTTAAAGTTTTTTTATCCCAACGTTTAGGAGACTAGCCACTATAGCCCCGATTAAGGCTTCACCATCATCATCATCACATCACGCCTTTTCCCATGGGGGTAGGCAGAGACTATACAGAGCCATCTGCTACGATCCAAACATACTTCCTTGGCTCCATCTACACTCATACATCTGGTCATACATGCACGACGGTTGTAAGTGCTACGCACTTGCCTCTTGGAGTATGCCGGCGATGACATCGGAGTTAATTAAGAGGATACCAAAATAGCTTCGTGCATTTTTCTACGTACGAAGTTTTCATTTTTTCTTTAGATTGAATGGCTAAAGCTCTAATTTTTAAGTATATGTTTTTTCAATATATAATTTAGGATCGAATAAACTCAGAAACGCGATTGAAAAAAGTTTTCTCGATAGAAAATCTTAGCGAAATAACCTCTCTTATTTTTTATTTATTCATTTGTCGGTCTATTATCGCGTATTAACTAATGAAATAACTTTCAAAACATAAGTAACTATTATATATAGAAACACGTAAACCGGAATTAAAATATATTTAGTAGATTTTGAGTAAACAAAAAAAATATCCCTTATTCTTCATTTTCTATACCTACTAGCTGTGTTAAAAGGTACATGTCGACGATAATATTGATGTAGGCCTTTAAGCCGATTAAGGCTTGTATAAAAAAAACAAAATAATAATAATATGGTTAGGAAGGACAATGTGGTTGTCAGTGTTTTAATGAAACTTCTTTACATACAACATTCCTATGCAGGAGAATGTTAATACTTGTTAATTCTCTAAGAATCAGGTTTTAATAAGTCTTTTGAAATAATTAAATGTTGATGGTCTGTTAAATTTAGTACCTACTTGACGATTGGCTGTCATACATTCCTTGTA
Source organism: Orgyia antiqua (assembly GCA_916999025.1). Lineage (NCBI taxonomy): Eukaryota > Metazoa > Arthropoda > Insecta > Lepidoptera > Erebidae > Orgyia > Orgyia antiqua. Next base: position 1,013,943 of record OU779861.1, read on the forward strand.
TTTAAAACAACTGCATGTATTCGCTATTTACCACAACCGATAAACTAAACGCTTAAGAGGATACCAAAGTAGCTTCGTGCATTTTTCTACGTACGAAGTTTTCAGTTTTTATTTAGATTGAATGGCTAGAGCTCTAATTTTTAAGTATATGTTTTTTCAATATATAATCTAGGATCGCATAAACTCAGAAACACGATTGAAAAAAGTTTTCTCGATAGAAAATCTTAGCGAAACAACCTCTCTCATTTTTTATTTTTTTCATTTGTCGGTCTATTATCGCGTATTAACTAATGAAATAACTTAAAAAATATAAGTAACTATTATATATAGAAACACGTAAATCAGAATTAAAATATATTTAGTAGATTTTGAGTAAACAAAAAAAATATCCCTAATTCTTCATTTTCTATACCTACTAGCTGTGTTAATATGTACCTACATGTCGACGATAATATTGATGTATTAAAAGGATAGATGACGTCAGCTTTGTGTGATAAATGTCTACGAATCTTTGTTTCTTTAATTCATAAATATGTTTTCTGGGGATTAGTTATGACTAGATTATTAATTTTCTTAATTCCACCACGTAAATAATATAAGTAGGTACTAACGAGGAAACTAGGAATAAACAAGGTTGAATGTTGCATTTTCTAAGTAAACGGGATACGGGTCTGTATGTCAAGGTGACAGCCGGCCATGTTGTGACGTCACAGTAGGCTAGGGTAATTAAGTAAACAGCCGGAAATTCGGAGAATAATTTATTAAGTGACTGTATTTGTGTATCAGAAATGAAAACAGTATAACTATGGTATTAGATGGCCAAAATACTAATAAGTTTTCCTGATGAATCAAAGGTATGGAAGTCTATAACGCAACAGACAGTGTAGGTATAGAAGTCTCCGAAACGTCGGGATAAAATTAAAAACAAAAATACGCATCTAAATCAAGTAGTATATATAGTACGTAGTTGTATAGGTACAACAACAACTAAGACGAAATTATGAAATTTGTTTGTATGTTCCGTGAGTGCAGGTAAAATTAATGTATTTCAAAGATGTATGCATGCCTAAATTAATACTTTCCCTGAAACAGGGGCGTAGCTACCGCCGTATCTGCCGTATCAATTGTACGGGACACCCGGGCCACGCGGGCCCTCTTTTTTGTTTTGTAAGAAGTCTTTACCCTTCATAAGGGCCCCAAAATAGATTTTTATACAGGGCCCCACCAGGCACCAAAACACGGTATGCCCAGTACCCTACAATAACACATTAAATACATTTTCATAAGAACTCATCACTAAGTAAATGATAGGATGTATTCATCTGAAATGTGTTATTACAGCTCAGTCTATAAAACTTTCTCATCAATGCCGGTCCAAGCGATTAACCAGTAAAAGCGGTAAATCGCGAAAGGAAAATTGTCGGCACTTCCTCCAGTGGAAATCGAAAGTACATAACGTCTACAAGGAGAAAACTGCATGAGCGACAGTAGCAAAAGCATGACCGATAAAACCGAAAAATGCCAATGCAATTTTATAACTACTGCCATCTATGATCATCAAATTAAATTTACATATAACTGCGACATCTATTAGTAACAAATAAAACTAAAACAAACGCCACTTGTTATCATAGTTTGACTACTGACTAATAGATGGCGCTTTGCATAACTTATTCTACTAAATAATAAAACATACCTTTACCTCCACCAGCATCGTGCACTTGCGGCTTCCCGCTCGGCATTCTCTGCATCGGTGACACGCTCCCGTAGTTCATACTCGGCGGGTTGTAATCCGAGCTAATGGGTTCTTGCTTTATACCGCTAGGTGTCGCTGACAATTTTTCGGCCAGCAAAGGGTTTGCAGATGCGATGTTATATCGTCCGTTGTTGATGTTATTTGCATTGTTGATGGCATTAGAGCCTGATCTTAACAACTGTTGTAGCCGTTGTTGGCCATTATTTGACATAGATAATTGACTGTTTTGTTGATAGTAGCCTTGTAGTTGACTACTGGACGCTGGCGATGATACGTTGTTGTTCTCTTCTTGCTGAAATAAAAATAATGCATTTTATTATCATAGATTGGTTTGACAATTTAAGATACGTATTTAACCTGTTGAAACTATTAACTATTTTAGCTATCTTTTTTATTTAATTCCAGTTATTTCTGCAAGGTTAGGTACTTTATTCTCAATAGATTACTGAAGTAATAAATTTATCCTTTCAGGTATTAAGTCAATTCGTCAGTTCAATTATGAACTATGGTTTAAATAAGCTAATTTCCTAGAATAGGTACTATATAGTTTCCTACAAATCACATACATAGTAGATATTTTGTATATGATTTATGTACATAGATTTATCAAGCTAGTTATAAACTAAACTAAAAAAAGAAGACAAAAGTATAATATACCATTGTTACACTAACAAGCGAATATTAAAGGTGTTTCAAATGTTTCTTTTTAGCCAAGCTCATTATTTTTATATTCTTGAGCTACTGATCTAATTATAATACCCACGGAAAGAAATAGTAGTATTAATTTAAGTTTAATGAAAATGCTACTTAATACAGTTAACTGAGCAATAATTTTCAAAAGTAAATTGCTAATGTGTATAAAATTATACTTACCTTTATTTCAATTGGTGGTACTGCCGATGCAGTGGCATTCGTTAAATCAGTGAAAAACGTTTCAAAGTTATCGAAGGCTGATTCTCCGAGTTGTTTCAAGATATCATCGGGATCAGCAGATTCCCCGGTATCAGTTTCTAAGGTAAGACCTCCTACAATGTTAGTAAGCTCAGCTTGCGACAAGTCACCGAGAGATGTCGCCATTTGTTGCAATTGTGCAGCCGCTTGGCTGCCGGCTGCTACTACCGCGTCCTGAAACTGCCGCAAGTTTATGTATTTATACATATTAATATGACTAAAGATCTCCATCCAAAGGTTGCCTGGCAGAAATTGCTTTTAGCGATAAGGCCGCCCATTGTACTCTATTTATAATTATAATTTATTGTAAATTTTATTCTTATGGTGTACAATAAAGTGTATAATAAATAAATAAATAAATGAAGATAACGATATCTGCTGAGTTTTTTACGCCGGTTCTTCTCAGCGGATTGAAAGTCCTGAACCGATGGCAGGGAAACAAATTTGGATATATCTTATGAGCTCTTATATTTGGCAAAAAAAAATTGTACATGAATAAATGATTTTTGATTTTGATATTAATATCAAAGATGGAAATTAGGTGCTATAAATACGGTTTAAAATAATTCCATTTGACTTCCTACTGTTGGGTACGGACTTCCTTCACTTTGGGAGGCATTATGGTCTAATATATAGCCAGCCAGACTAAGCGTGTAGGCGCAAGATTTATTATCAAGATTTCTGTCTCTCACAGAAGATGTTGTCTGTGTACAATATTCATTAGCTGACTTTTACAGCACCATGGGAAGTAAACTGGGGTGGTGACACTTGTATTCTTAATTCGTTACCACACGGATGATTTTTTTTTGTGAACTATTTGTTTTAATAAAATAGTATTTTCAGATTTGCATTTAAAGGATCGTTGATAATTTTTTTCTTCTTTTTATAATACGTAACTCTAATGTTCTACTACTGGGCACGAACCTACAGTAGTGAAGTGATTTACATTCTATGTAGTATTTACTATAAGTTAGTATTTTTATAGCTGAGGTGAGCTATAAACAAACTTCAAACCCTATTTTTATAACGTTCTCTACTCATACCTTAATGATAAAAATTTTCCTATTTATATAAATATTAACTATCTAAGCTAACTTATTTCTTCAATATTATTCCACTTGGAGAACGACGTCCAGTTTATAGGTTAAAAATAAAAAAGTTATAGGGAAGTGGGTTATTACCTGCAGGCAATTAGAGAGATCAACCATCCTTCCCTCATTCTCCGCAGACCACCATTCGTCTTCAATAAATGGCATCGCCAGCGCCGGTACCGATGGCGCATGCGTCCCCGCCACCTTTGTCACTTTTGTAAACTAGGTGGCGCTGTATACACCACGCTTACACGCGAGCACTCGCGAACTATTCACAATATAATACTATAAAGTCCAAAAATGTATTTACACTAATAAATTCGTTTAAAATGTTTGGCAGCTTTTTGGACGGAACGTACATTATTCGATGTATTACGCGAAGCTTAGGTACTTAGTTACGGAGGAACACATTTCGGTTTGTTTGTTGCCTTTTGGTGACAGATGGCGCTGTTTGTTTAAGTTGTCTCCTCCCAGCCAGGTTACCTCACTCCTCGTATTCCACTCCTCTTCAGCAGCAACCTGTCAAGATTTCAAGCGTAGGCTTTCACGTCTCTCAAGAAATTGATACAAAAGTAAGTAAGTTGTGTTAGTATTGTGAGAGAAACTAGTCAAGGTGATAGAAAGCTTCAAATTACCACCATTGCAGAAAAAGTCACAGAAAAAAGTTTTTTAATAATACAAAGTCATAACTAGGTAGCATAGGCTACGGTGCATAAGTTAACTGTGTCAAGCAGATTAAAATTAGAATTTTGTTTAATTTAGCTTCTCACCACTAGATGGCGTAAAAAGAACAAAATATTGGTTACATAAAATTTTGTGCAAATATTGTTCTGTCCGGTCTGGGTATAAAAGGAAGTATAATAAGAGTTTGTGAGTATATTATCAGCGTTGCATCGAGATCACCTGGCGACGTCCCGGTGTATGTCAAATCTGCGTCGATACAGCATAGAGGCAGCGCGGCGCTCGCTCACTTGCGCACACGCTCACGCCGCTCTGGAATTAACAAAACATTCACAAATTAATACATCTGTGAGGGCAAAACATATCATAAAATTACATATCTAATACGAAATCAATTTTAATTAGGTCAAATGGATTCTTGACGTTCTTTCATATTTTATTTAAGTTATTGAAGAATAAATTGGTAAAAGAATAATTGGCTCTCCGTGTGGTGACGGATTAAGAATACAAGTGTCACCACCCCATCTGCTTCCAAGGGTGCTGTAAAAGTCAGCTAAGGGATATTGCACACAGATAACATCCTCTGTGAGAAACGGAAACCTCAAAAATAAACCCTGTGCTAAAAAGACCTTAATCCCTCCCAAAGTGAAGGAGGCCCTGTGCCCAATAGTGGGACGTAAATGGGCTGGAGATAGAGAGAGAAGAATAAATTTATTACATTTTTGGTGAAATGTCTAGTAACTTATTAAATTACCATTTGATAAACAAACATTGGATATAAATTTAAAATCCCAGACAACAGTGAAATTTAAATTTATAAAGGCATGGTCCCCAATCATAAATATTTAACAAACTTAAGGGCCTACATCAATATTATCGTCGACATGTACCTATTAACACAGCAAGTAGGTATAGAAAATGAAGAAACAGCGATATTTTTTTTTTGGTTACTCAAAATCTACTAAATATATTTTAATTCTGATTTACGTGTTTCTATATATAATAGTTACTTATGTTTTTAAAGTTATTTCATTAGTTAATACGCGATAATAGACCGTAAATGAAAAAAATAAAAATGAGAGAGGTTGTTTCGCTAAGATTTTCTATCGAGAAAACTTTTTTCAATCGCGTTTCTGAGTTTATGCGATCCTAGAGTACTTATTGAAAAAAACATTATACTTAAAAATTAGAGCTCTAGCCATTCAATCTAAAGAAAAAATTAAAACTTCGTACGTAGAAAAATGCACGAAGCTATTTTGGTATCCTCTTAAAGTAATTTATTAATTTTGCAATTGACTTGCTATGCTTTTACTTAAGAGGGCACGATACCAAATTATGCTCCATACAAAAATATGGGTATCGTACTTCCCTTTTTTCTTCGCGGCAGTTAAACCGATTTTATTTGTTTTTCCGCTATATTATAGATGAAGAGTATATCTATGCTTCTGTCACTTTCTTTTTTTCAATACATAATAACTAAAAGAAATATGACCATCCGAAAATCCCGTTTTTTTTCGGTTTTCTTTAGGTAAAGTTGCAGCGTCTATCACACATATTTGGAAACGTTTTACCAAAAAAGAAACGTTTTTTTCTCAAAGAATTTGTGGGTAAAATCTGCTTTAGCTATATTTGTGCCTTTCAGCACGGTGCTCGAGAATAGGGATAGCAATACCTAAGGCAAATACCTAAATTAGGAGTACAGTACCCTCTTAATAAATTAAATTATAGTGGAAAAAGTGATCACCACAAGCGGGACTTGAACCGATGCGTGATCACATTTTCCACTATAATTTAATTTATTATTTAACAAATTTCCAAGAAGAAAGTTTAAATATTACGAGAACTGTGTGAAATATCTTTATTAGTTAATAGTTACGTAAGTTTATATCTTTTAATAAAATAACCACAAAATACTATTAGCAATTATAAACAAAACAAAGAAAGAGTAATTAACGTAACAAACTTATGACATTCTCGTAATGATATTATGCGCGGGCGCACAATGCACGGAAGACTGCACCGCGAAACAAAGAAATTCAGCCAATCAACGCACCCCGTTTGTAAAAAATCAAACAATGCTTGCTCGCTCTTTCACTGTAATTGTTGTGTGTGAAGTAAAAACTATTACTTTTCTTTTCTAAACGCTTCCTCCTGTAGCTTTCTTTGCGCATCTGTTTGTTGTCAATAGAATTGAAATATAAATTACCCGGTACATATAAGTACTGTTTTATTCTTCTTTTCATATGATATCATAAAAGGGTCATGAGTACGAGTTTTGATTTTGCGCATCTAATGCATTTATCATATAATTATTGAAACTTTATAGCAAAATCATAAGTCGAGCTGTTTACTTACGTACCTTTTTATGAACCATGTTGATGAAATTTGTTTTATTTTATTCTCTAGGATAGAATAATAATAACATCAATTATGCGCAAAAATCTGAATTTTCTGTTAAGAAATTTAAGAAATAATAATCTTCAAAAAGTGATAGATAAGTCTCATGTTTAAAATAAATGTTTCCGAGAACACCAGAGTGCTGTTAGAATACACATTAAAAAAAATCAGACGGTTTTTAAACTTTTGTACAATTTTATAAGGTATTGAAATATATAAGCATAAAATACAAAACAAGTTAATACAACGATAACCATTTTATTTATATACGTTACCAAGGTTAAGACTAAAGCGCCATCTCTTATCAAATAGCTTAGACAAGTTATTTATTGCGTCGTTTATGTCCAAAAATAAAATTGCACAGGGTTATTATAATAAAAACTTAATATATTTTTCCGTAGCCAGGTAATTTACATTGTATTATTAATTTTATTGCAAATTATGTTATTCTTGTTTTAGTAATTGATTAGAAAATATTCCATATTTTATTTGTCGATTGAAAGATTAATAGGCTTCAGTAATTTTCAACCTTGGATAGTTTACTTCCTATTGCATATTGCTCTGAGAATCTTGCAATGAGTTGGCGTAATTACTGACGGGCATCTTGCTAATATTTATCTTGTTTACACAACGAGTTGTTATAATGTTGTTAGTAATAAAGATATAACTAAGTATTTCTATTAATGTGTGATAAAGAACAATTTAATTTCTTAAATTAAGTGTTGTTATTTGGAAATATGCTCTTTTTATCAATTACAGTGTAATTTTATTCATGCAATTAAAATAATTAAAAGTAAAATTGATACAGGAAGAGCCTACAGCATTCTACCACGCGATGAATATGCCTTACAATGCCAATAAAATGTTATTATAAATTTCATTTAAAGCAATTTACGAAATTTTTATGTGTTTTTGAAAAAAATATCTGGATAGCTTTTTTTGTTATGTTATCCCTAGTTATCTAATATATGCGTAAAACGAAGCGTATTCCATAAAGAATGCACATAATTCAAACGTACTCTGTAATACTTTGTACATGTACAGCCTAGTCTGTGGCTTCGAAAGCTGGCTGTCAGGAAGATTGCTCTGCTCTGTGCGTTGTGTTTGTTTTGTTTTGAAAATACCAAACTTTTACAATGTCTCAAGAAGAAAAATCTGATTCTTCTACATCAGAATCAGAAGTCAGTGCATGTAGTTCTAATTTTGATCCTTTAAAAGCTCTCTATTCTAAAAAAACAAAAGTTCCTGTAGAAAATGCGCCAATGTACGAAAATCTTAGTCATTATGAATCGGCACTGAATAAAGGCGATGGGTCTGTAATACCGGTTGGAGAGAAAGAACTAGTCAAAAAGAGAAAAGAAGAAAAAGAGAGGAAGCTTCGTGAAGAAGAGCAGAAGTTACTGGAAAAGAACAAACAGCGATTCTCTCAGTATGAAGGTGCGTATTTGATCTAGTTGAATTTAATAGGAAAATTTATTGTTTTTTTTTATTTATTTGTGCTGTTAACTTTAAAAAATAAATCTAAATAGTATAATTCAAAAGTTTGTATGTGTGTGTCTAGTTTTATTAAAATTTGGAGTAAATTATTTAAGAAAGACGTTACTATGAGGTACTATGATCTAACCTATCGCTGTCAATTGTACTGTTGTAAAGGTGTAAGTACCTAACAGGGAGCTGTATTAGGTATTTAAATAAAAGATGTGTGCGTTCTCTATAGATGTTTATTCTACCACCAGTTCGGAAATACAGATTTAGTAGAGAAGAACTGGCAAGAAACTCCACTATTGTTCTTTTCATAATTTACACATTAATTTAAATCACAACAGATGATGAACAGTTATAGGAGGCCAAGGTCTTTAAGCCTAAACATAATTATTAACAATAATGTATAAAAGCACACTTACACCAATTTTATCCATCGAAGACTCTGTCACTATCCCCCTATCTCGCTTTCCTCCCGCCAAAAAAAGCCCTTCAAAACAGTTGACAGTTTTCAGTGTTGCCAGCTTTATCTCGCAAATCCCGATATTTAGTATATCGATTTAGCGAACCCTAACAATTAATAATTTTATAAATGTGAGATTTTTCAATATATTTAGACTTTTGTTAGTGCCATCGATGTATCTCATACTTTGGCTAAACACATGTGCTACTTACATAGTCTTAAATATTCTAGTATGAATGTGGTATGAATTTGTCCCTAACATTGTAAAATACAACCAGTTCTCCTATTTTTGCTGTTGATAAGTTAACATAAGTTCTTAATATCACACCATATATGTCTTGCCTCTAGTAATCTGTCTTCCTTAGACCTTTTTCTTACTCCTCCTCTCCAGCCCATTTACGTCCCACTGTTGGGCATGGGCCTCCTCCACTTTGGAGGGATCATGGTCCACTGTGCCGCGCTGACCAGGTGTATTGTTTCAGGGTTTATTTTCGAGTTTTCCATCTCACAGAGGGTGTTATCTGTGTGCAATATCCCTTAGTTGACTTTTACAGCACCCTTGGGAGGAGAAGGGGTGGTGACACTTGTATTCTTAATCCGTCACCACACTGAGGATATTTTCATACTAGCAAGGTGAATATCTCTAGTTGGTGAGACTGTTGGAAATAGTTTTTCAAAGTATATTGTTCTGAAGGAATTTCATTAGTCACTTGGATGAGTTTGGCACTTTTTATTTTATCTAACTGTTCATATTGTTTAATAATATATTATAATTATACAACATTGTCTTAGAATTTACATATCGCAAGCGCATTGTTAAAATTAAGTTGCTTTTGACTTCTGCTTAGTAAAAATAATTTATATTGTTCCAACTTGGTTTCACTAATTCCAGTTCACTTAATGTTAATTGGTATGGTATATAGATATTATAGATATAGTATATAGATAGCACAGATTTACTAAAACACAGAATGTCTATGGCTACATTACTCATCTGGCTTGAAGCCACAAAGATATCCTATGCGTGAGTGAAATATGTATCTATGTGTGTCCCTGATACAGCCTATATTTTATGTCATATGAAATATATCTATGAAGTATGATGTACACAAACTAAACTTATGTGTCCTCAAGATTGATCGCATACCCATAGTGGGTAGGTACATCTGTGAATATTGGCATCTTCTTTACTTATTATAAAACATGGTCATTATTTTTATATGTCTCAATGTGAAGATAAATCTTCAAAAGTAACATATTTGATGTGGTTTCTTCAATAGATAGTATGGTTTAAGAGAATGGTTGTTTTTTGTAATATGTGAAGATTGTGTGTATAAGTAGTTGTTATAAAAAATGGTAATACTTGTTACTATTAAGCTTTGTTAGGGGGCTTACATTAATTACGTGACTGCTACGTAACCTTCGTGCGCGAGTTGAACTTGTGCTTGTATTGAAATTGTGATGTATTTTACGTTTGACATTTTCCGTGTGGTGACAGATTTAGTAAAAGCCAGCTAAGAAATATTGCACACAGATAAAATTCTCTGTGAGACAGAAAATTCGAAAATAAACTCTGTGCCAACATGCCTCGTCAGCGCGTCGTAGTAGACTATTTCTCCCAAAGTGGTGGAGGGTGTGTCCAATAGTGGGATGTTAATGGGCTGAAGAGAGAGAGAGAGAGAAAAGTAAATACAAATAATAATAATAAATAATAAATCGGATTAGGATCAATCTATCATCACGGACAGGACTATTGTTGCTAATACACCTGATATCGTGGTGGTAGATCGATCAGCGCGCCGCGCAATGATAATCGATGTCACCATTCCTCATGACGAGAATCTCGTGAAAGCTGAGAAAGACAAACAAATGAAATATCTAGACTTAGCGCACGAGATTGTCGACATGTGGGATGTGGACTCGGCGATCATTGTGCCGATAGTCATCTCAGTCAATGGACTAATAGCCAAGAGCCTCGATCAACATCTAGAGAGGCTCGCGTTAGGCAGTTGGGTCAAGGGTCTGATGCAGAAGGTAGTCGTCCTCGATACGGCTCGCATAGTGAGGAGGTTCCTGTCTTTGGATCCCTGACCACCGACAGCTTGGTCCCTGTACTCGATGCCGGTGGTGCACTATTTTTTATATATTTTTTAATTAGATTATAAATGTGTGAGTGTGTTTTTAATTAGTGTATTTATTGTGTGTTTCTTTTTTATTTTTATACAGTATGAATGTCTTATTTTTATAATCTTTTAAAAAAATATATGTTAAATATGAAAATAAAGGAATGCGAAAATAATAAATATTCATGGACATTTCACACAACGTTCTCTGGTCCCAAGCTAAGCTTATATGCTTGTGTTATGGGTACCAAAATACGGATAGAATACATATACTACTTTTCTTTTGTAAATACATACTTATAATACATAGAAACACCCAGACGCAGTACAAACATGTATGACAAAATATCCATTCATAAACCTCGGTATTAAAATATGTATTAATTTTGCCATACTAATTATCAAATAACTAGTTAGTTATATTTAATAATGAGACAGGTATAATATTAATATCAGTTACGTATTGGAGTGGACAGGTCATACCATGAGGTCATTTATGCGGCGCGTTCAACGCACGCGGTTCTATGTCAACGGAGGACGTCGACCTACCTCCTTCCCCTTGTACCTCACAATTACTATACTACACCCTCGGGAGTTTACGCAGGCCACACAAGCAGCTGACTCCTCGATTTTGCTATGACTTGGACGTTCGTAATTAATAGGAGGGTTGCGAAGAAGTTTAATGTTGGTAAAATCGATTCTGCCTTCAAAGTGCCTCCGAAATTTTCCGTTTTGACCATTGATGTAAAAAATATAAACCTTTTATTAAATTTATTGATGCGTGCTGTAGAAGTTATAGGAAAACCTAATAATGACGAGTTACAAAAGGTCTAGTGTACCTTTATGAGGCCGTCAGCTGTATGGAAAGAAAAACAACTATACGTAACTATCAAGTAAAAGATAAGTAGTTGAGAAAATTACATTAAGATTAATTGATTTAATCCGTACATTCTTATTAATTACTATGTGTCAATTTGTCAACGTTAAGTTCCATTCAGCGCTAAAAATGATTCGCTTAAAGAAAATCATTTTATTTTAGTAGTTATGTGTCCAGGTTAGCTTGTGAATGCGTTGCTATCAACAATGGCATCGGCTCATTTGCATCGCCCGTGACCCGGTGCCCCAGCGGCCTTGCTTACATAAATCGGTTCTTTTTTCACAATTTGTTGCGGCTATCATTAAGAACTTGTAACAAGTTTGAATAGTTTTAAAAGATACGACTTATGTGTTGCCATTATATTTACTCATGCACGGAAGTATTGTTGCGTTAGGGTTTTAAATGATTGGTTTAAATAACTCCAAAAAAAGGAACGACGCCAATTTTTTTACTCTTCTTATTATCTCCAGTTAAAAAAGAACTGCTTCAGATAAACATGTATCAGTCAAAGTTAACTTCTTTTTAAATAACATGAGTACTAAGGATAATGATAAACCTATGTTATTTGGCCCATAAAATATCATGAAATGCCCATAAAATATCATCATTACCAATAAAATTTGTTGATTATTCAAAACTGATAAAATTATAAATAATAGTTTTGAAGTATGTAGCCTTGAAATTTATGAGACACCTATAAAATTTTAATAAACAAACGCATAGAGTTAGTACACGCAATCGCGTGACAGGACTAATAATTAATTTTCCGTTAAATCGACAAAAATGGCAGTAGAAAGTGACAGGTACGTACCATAGATTAAACACAGAATACTTGTAAACTTCTTGTTCGGTTCTATTATCGGCCAGTTTTGTGCAATCGTTAAGCCTAATATAAACCTATTGGACTCGAAGAATCTAGAGTATAATTGCAGTTCGCCATATTGTTTTGCAATGCTGAAACATGGTATAAACAATCGTGCGCCTTTACATCTATTTAGTTTATCTATGAAAGTGTTCGTTTGAAAGTTCTAAAATAGACTAGGTTATCAAGTATTTTATATAGGTTTGTACTGGAACACCTAATCTATCCCACCTTAATATACAAAAAAGTAATAAGTTCTGAAGGAAGTTTGAGTGCCAAGTTAATCTAAGTTACTGCCTTTTTTTAATGCAAATCGCGCAGGTTTGGGTGCAAATTTAAACCTGAAAAATGCGATAAAATAAAAATATTATCTTTTAGGTAATGGTTATTTATATGCCTTGGTTTACCAAGAAAAAAAGTACGTGTACTCCCTACAATCTGTGTAGCAACATAATATTTTCTAAAACTTGCGCGACTCATCTGTTTAAATAAAACTACTTTTTACGGATTTAGACGCGTATATTTGTTTTAAATTTTGGCCCGACGTTTCGGAGACTTTGCAGTCACCATGGTCACGGGTGAGACTGAGCTGTAATGTGTCTCCTACGATCAGTTATTACAGGGTTTACCCACATTCGATTTTAATTTTACATTGACCACAAAGATAGACTTTTACTATAAACTATATCATATTACATTGTGCTCACGTCAAAACGTCGGGCCAAAATTTAAAACAAATATACGCGTCTAAATCCGTAAAAAGTAGTTTTATTTAAACTGTGTAGCAACATTTAAGATTTAGTTTTTAAATCATCTACAGAAAATGAAAAGTCTTGTAGATAATTATGAGATCTTTATATCACAATCTAGACATTTATTACTGTAAATAAAAATTTTGCAATTTGTAAATTTTTTAATGATTTATTTCCATCATTAAGAGGATACCAAAATAGCTTCGTGCATTTTTCTACGTACGAAGTTTTCATTGTTTCTTTAGATTGAATGGCTAGAGCTCTAATTTTTAAGTATATGTTTTTTCAATATATGATCTAGGATCGCATAAACTCAGAAACGCGATTGAAAAAAGTTTTCTCGATAGAAATTCTTAGCGAAACAACCTCTCTAATTTTTTATTTTTTTCATTTGTCGGTCTATTATCGCGTATTAACTAATGAAATAACTTTAAAACATAAGTAACTATTATATATAGAAACACGTAAATCAGAATTAAAATATATTTAGTAGATTTTGAGTAAATAGGAAAAGTATCCCTTATTCTTCATTTTCTGTGCCGACTGGCTGTGTTAATATGTACGTGTCGGCGATGATATACGATAATATTGATGTAGGCCCTTAACGTCAAATTAAAATTGTGACTTGAACAAAATTCCAAATTGATGGTGGGTCGAGTTTGAATAAAATTGAATGCATTCATCTAGTTACATTGTATGAACACAAGATCGTTCGCTAGACTTTCGCGTGTAGAATTGTTGCATAACCGCTTTCCACATGAGTGGCGCTCGCCGTCTTACTCGGCCTGGAGTCTCGGTCGTTGACATGCCATCCAGAGATTTTACACCTAGGGTTGATGCCATTTGAGTCTGGGCTTTTAGTGACACTGAACCTTTGAAATCTATAAACTATAGAAAATACGTAGGGATAAACGTGGTATAATCAATAAAACAAGAGTAAGATTGCAGGGCTTAACTGTTCCAGAATATTTCTTGTCTGTCGAGATCTTGTAGTGTTGTGCTGTGGTTAAAGTATATAACGCAGTCTTTATGACCTTAATTAGCTGCTTAATTAACTGATTAGCCATTTTACTGAAAGGTAAAAATAAATATCACGTACCTAACTATATTGATTTCTGAGGATCTGGATCGATCGAATAATTAATTAGGTATACCTAATAATAACATTGAAATTTACTTTACACTTCGACTAGTTTTGGACGCTCTATTACCATAACATCTTGGCATCCGTATGTAATTGAATTTGAGTTACGAAACAAAAATATGCATCTCGTGAGATTGCAAGCCCATGCAATGCTTACTGAAATAGTGATTCTTCAAGCGCAGAAAGTGACCGGTGACGTCAAACTACACATGTTACCATAACCAAATTATCTGTCACATTTTATGTTAATGAGGCGGTCGCGGTGGGTGAATTTGTAATTCGTCTCAGAACAATCATTTGTGTGATGTTAATAAATACACACACAGCGTTTACAAAAATGCATAGATCGTGATGCATAAATCTACAGAAAATAAATTTCATTTCTTCGCTTCCACTTCTAGCTTTTTAAGAGCGTTAAGGGCCTACATCAATATCATCGCCGACACGTACATATTAACACAGCCAGTAGTCACAGAAAATGAAGAATTGGGGATACTTTTCCTATTTACTCAAAATCTACTAAATATATTTTAATTCTGATCCACGTGTTTCTATACATAATAGTTACCTATGTTTTTAAAGTTGTTTCATTAGTTAATACGCGATAATAGACTGACAAATGAAAAAAATAAAAAATTAGAGAGGTTGTTTCGCCAAGATTTTCTATCGAGAAAACTTTTTTCAATCGCGTTTCTGAGTTTATGCGATCTATCCTAGATCATATATTGAAAAAACATATACTTAAATATTAGAGCTCTAGCCATTCAATCTAAAGAAACAATGAAAACTTCGTACATAGAAAAATGCACGAAGCTATTTTGGTATCCTCTTAAGCCGTTTTATTTCTTTCCCTAAAGTGAACATGGTGCTTGAGAAGGTATGCTATTAGAAATCTGGTTACCACAGTCAAAGCTTAGTACTATAATTTTGGACTAGATAACCTTATGTAATGTAAAATGATTATTTAAATAAAACATACCGTAAATATGGTGACTGCAAAGTCTCCGAAACGTCGAACCAAAATTTAAAACAAAATATACGCGTCTAAATCCGTAAAAAGTAGTTTTATTTAAACAAATAAGTTGCGCAAGTGTTAGAAAATATTATCTAAAATGTTTATTTTTATTTTTAAACCAGTCGGCATGGCAACCCTGAGTCTGGCAAAATGTTATCAAAAAACTTGTCTTATATTGTATAATTATTTTTACAAAGCGTGCTAACAAACTTCGATAAAGAATTGTGTCATCCCAGATAACAACATCGAAATAATCTACGCGTGTTTTGTCTGTGACTAAATCTTGTATATTATTGCGTCTTTGCTCTTAATTTTTAATGGTTTTATTATAAAGACGGCATTATAAAATTATATTCTTTATTGGTCAAATATTTCTATGTTATTAATGCATGTCCTCTCTCTTCTCTCTCTTTTCTACAGCCCATAAACCCCGTTAGGCACGGGCCTCCTTTGGGAGCGATTATGATTTACTATGCCGCGCTGACACGGGTTTAATTTTTCAGTTTTCCGAAGATCTTCTCTAACTGAGGATGTTTATAACAGCCATCCTTGATTTTCACCAAAGTCGTGTACAATATTCCTTAGCTGGTTTTTACAGCACCCTAGGAAGGAAAATGGGTTTGGGTTGGAACACTTGTATTCTTAATTCGTATTGTGTCATATAATATTTTTGTTCTATTATATAATGTTTATGTTAATAAATAATTATAAATTATGCATGCCGTAAGCTTTTACTTGCATTTTAAATTAATGCAGCTACCAAAATATAATTAGGTATACGATTTGTTATATTATAACATAGTAATTTCTTCTGCTATAAATTACACACCTGCTACAACCTAATCTGCATCTTCCTATGGTTGGCTGGTAGAAAATGCCTTAGGCATTAAGACCGTAGAAGTAAAAAAAAAATTTATATTAATGTTTGTATTTATTTAGAATTGTGGCAGGTCCGTAGGGTTTCGGACTTGGTATGTTTAAATGGAACTACTTTCATGGAGTCTATCGTATTTATCTTCAAATTATTTTGCGCTCAAAGTTTCAGAGTATTTATTGACATTATTAGTCGTGACTAAGATGTAAAAACTCCTGTGTAACGTTAAATATCCTTAAAAGATGCTTTATTCCATAAAAATGAGTCTCGTAAATGTTAAAAAATATTAGTTTAATCACAGCGATTAATCCTTATTATTCTGTTTCCTGGAATCTCTATTCATTAAATTTCATATAATACTATCGATATAACGTGGGTGTTCTTCGAAAAGTAACTAAGACGTAAAAAAGAAATTATGTGCAAAAATCTAAACGTTGATGTTATAAATATAATGACCAAGATAAGAAATTGCGTGTTTTCATATCTATCACGCTAACTCGGTAAGGTACGTGCAGTTTACGACAATACATTTCTCATATCGTCACAATACATCTAAAGTTATGTAGTTTCTGCCCTGCAGCCATATCTAGTAAGCTTTCAAGTTTTATTACAAATGTTTTCAGACCAAGCATAACTTACATTCCGAAGCACAGATACAAAACACTGTTACGTAATAAAATTGTGTTAAACGCATAAAAGTAAATCGGTACGTCGCCAATAAGCGGCGAAACGGAACGCAAACGGAAGTGATGCAACGGCACGCGTTTCGGCGCGCATCTGTGTAAACATGGCGCGCTTTTCTGAATGGCGCGATGGCGGGTGGCGTTTCCCGCGCTCGCATGCGGCCGACGACCTCGGCCGCGCGGTCACCGCCCGGGGATAGTCGAGTGAAAGTAATTCGCGATCGGCGACCGCTTGCAAGCCATGCCTCCCTAGTATACCACGCTTGTTCATAGACAAGTTTTTTTTATATATGATGATAGATTGATGTTTCGTTAATGTTTATTTAATGGATTTTGTTTACTTTCTTGCTTCAAATATTTGGGACTTTCAGTTTCATCCGTCTATTAACAATTTATTTTAATTTAATAACTAATATCTTTAGCGGGTAACTAAAGATTTCGTAAATTAAATTGATATTACATGTTGTTATTTAAGAATCGATTAATCGTTGTGATCGCGATCTTGTTTCTAAATTCGTTCTAATTAAGAACTTGTTTTAAATATAGTTGCTCTTAATTTTAAATAATCGATTTTGAAACACTATTAGTAAATATTGTTAGTTGGTCTGGTTGGTAGATAAATGTAATTTAATACCAATAAATTATAGGTACATGTCGGACAGTTAAGCGCCTGAAGGTTTAAGTCCAGGCCATAAATTGTGTTCATTGTAATATCGATTTTTTATTTTCACGATTGTAAATTCTAATAGGGTTGCTGTTAGCTGGCATTGCTTATGTTTCGAAGTTTTTATAGATTATGAAAGTTCATTTTTACGATGCGGACGCCGCAGACTAGAAAAACTGTCACAAAAAACTCACACTACGAAGCATAGACTACACGCTACATTTTGTTGTTTTGGCAATTCGGTGATATATTATGCTTTCAGCGATTTATTGCCAAGCTCAAGTACTAGCTTTTCGTCACTATGTGTAAGTTAGTTACAGATGCAAGATATCATAAAGTACTCCTTAATGCATATAATAGTATAGTTGTAGAAGAATGTGAATTGAAACAATACCACTGTTGATTTTAAGCTCTGATTTTGTAACGTTAGGGCATGGACGTATAAAAAAAGATTTATACGTCCATGCGTTAGGGATTTTAAAATTTGGTACATCTTTAATTTTTACGCGAAAATTTTAAAACCTGCAATAATAATTTATAGCGACAATAGAATCAAAATAAGACATCATATTCCTGCCCTTATCCCGGTTTTTGGGCTCGAGGCTCTTGTATCGGTTATTCCTTCCTGAGGTAACATATCCTTGTATTGCGTGGGCATCAAACTCACGACCTTTAAGAGGTAGCGTGAGTGCCATACCCACATATAGTGGTGTGCTTATATGTATATATGACGCAAGTGACCTCTGCGATATTTTCACAGGTGTCTCGTGTTTGTGTGTATGAGCTCGATAACGGCTGTACGGGTGCGTTGACACTCTTATCGGAATTCTTATTGTACTATTTTAATTACAAACTTTTATTTAACTTGTTATGTATTTGTTTTATTTAATGTAGAGTTAATTGTATTCATGTTTGTTAATATACGTTTGGTAAATATAGAGTCTTACGTCTGGGAATATGTGTTTTACAAAATGTATAGGTGTTTTAGGGGTTTGTATATAAAACAGGCCGTTTTTATTAGTTTCATGATATTTGGACAATTCATCGGATGTTGTTCCAAACACGTCTTATTAACAAATTTTTAATGTCTACTGAATGTTTCATTTACGGCTCGAAAGATAATGAGTATTTTTTTTTTAAACAGTTCATTTGTCTTCATGTGTTTCTGAAATTTGAGGGGTTTCCTCGATTTCTCAGCTAACCATCAGATCCTGACTTGGTGGCAAGGGACCACACGGGAACCACCAGCTTTCAAATAAAAAAAAAATCATTTAAATCGCTTCGCCTAGTTAAAAGTTTTGAGGTGACGATAATAAAAAAAAAGCGTACAGACGAATTGAGAACCTCCTCCTTTTTTTGAAGTCTCTTAATAAGAAGGAAAACATCATCCAAATATTTCTCCACGTCGAGAATCGAACGCAAAATTGTTTGCATGTGGAATAGTCAGGCAAAGTTGGTGATACGAGATAATTAAATGAATGGATGAATACGAAAGTTGTAATGTTTATATAACACTATTTTGTTACAGGTCTAGTTAAAACTAAGCGAGAATGGAAAGAGAGGAACATCCTCAGTCGGATGGAGTCCATGCAAGGTCCTCTCAAAGTACTCAAAGAGTGCGTGGACCTTAGATTAAGGGTTAAGGTAAGATTTTCTAAGCGTTAATTGAACTTTAGGTAGCACATAAGTTCGCAAGAAAAATAAGAGCATGGGGGTGTAGTCTATGTTGTCATAGGGTTAATAATACGCAAGTCATTTTGTTCCATTGGTGCCTTGAGCCCTCAATTAAGGGTTCTATTCATTGCTCATCTTTTTCCCTTGGTAACTGCTGAACGTAGGCCGCCCAACGCTTTATGTAACCTAATAGTAGGCCGTCCCAGGCTTCGTAGTTCGGTTAGTGGTTTTTGTTTCCAAATTATTGTCATTTCCCCATGCAATATGATCTGATTAATGTTATAGCGTGCTAACACTCTGGGCTATGTCGGATACACCCGTGCTTCTACGGATCTCTGTATTATGGATTTTGTCTTCTTTTATTTATCCTCCTTTTGAAAATGAGAGCACTATTCGTCAGTATTATTTAGATTTTGTTTTCCGAATTCTGAAAGATGCCTCAACTAATTCAATTTTTTTAATATTAGCTGTTTAGTCTAATAAGTAATTAAGGATCTTATGACGAGAAACCTGGCAAATCGCAATTCAAAATTGTTTGACACACTTAGCACATGGGTTATACAACGTCGATTTCGTTACCTGTTTATGATTTTACACATTTGCCATAATAATCATACAGAATACCATGCCATATAATTGTGTAGTAAACAACGTCAAAACGAACTCATCTCTCCTAATGCCCGACTATTGTAAAGCTTTGTACTATTTCGGTTTTGGGCAAGCCATCAGTCATCAAAGGCGCAGTTGGTTCCGCGTTGGCAACTCTCCAGCGATGCACAAAGGATGCATTAAGGGCTCGGACTCATGACATGCACTGTAAACATTATTAGATATGGAGTACTCCACTTACTGATTACCTGTTTTATGAACTCTTCAAACTTTAAAAAATTTTAGCCTTTTACCAGTGGCGTCGTCCGCCTAGACACCGGAACATCATTTTAAGCGTTGAATATCCAAAATCGGATTCGGAAAACAGGTCTTGCTCCAAATAAACTGCTTTAAGTCATTTAGGTTTCTATTGAATACTGATTCTTTAATACGAACCGGAATATAAGTCAGTAATGTGTGGCAGATAGTAAAAAGCCTGCTTTCAATGAAGCCTTTGCCTTCTGTCCATATTATGTGTGTCGTTTAGTCTAACAAGCGAAAAGCTCTACCAACTGAGCTTATTGCGGTCTACTTGCAACACCTTCGGTCGAGATGGTGCGGAGTTCGGAACGGTATTCCGAGGTCGTGGGTTCAAGTCCCACTTGCGGCACATTCACTTTTTCCACCATAATTTGATTTATTAAATTATTAGTCAGTTAGTTCGCTAAATCAGTGATACATTAATATGTTTAAGCAGAAGGTACAACTATAAGTTAAAGTACTAACTAAAAATTTTCAACTAAAAGTTTTATTTTTGCCATAATACTTAATTTAGCCATGCAGTTTAAGGCCTGCCTGGAACTTGAATGATTTTAAAAAGCTCATAATACGCCGGCAGTTCTTTAATACTCAAAGTGCGTAACCATAAGCCAAAAATACAACCGCTCATGTATTAAATTAATTATTAACATTATACAATCGTTATATATTTAAATGTATATTAATGTACATTATGTTTATTAAAGATTTTTATCAACAAATTTTAATATTAATTATAAGGAAATATTGTCAAAATTATCATAATATATTATAGGATTTATGAGAATTTGTATGTAAATGTGTATCTATGGGGTTTTTCCTATGGTTTCGATCAAAAAGCTTGTCAGTAAACTTTTCGGTTACTCTTTGATCTCAAGTTTACTCTGATTAATAAAATATTTCTTATGTTTTTCCGGAACCTAACTGTGTGTTTACATGTTCGTAATAATTTAACGATAATCGCATGATAGCTTAACAAACATACTTCCATGTGTTATAATAAAATTAATAGTGTGATTTATTACACTATCGACAATGAGCGCGAATATATCGACGATAATCGAATTTAAATAAAATCGAGAGATATGTAGATATGTATAAAATCGTTTGAAACGGGACTTATTATTTTTTATTGTGATATAGAATCACAATAAAAAATAATAAGTCCCGTAAAATCTAAACTGTTTCAAATTTAAAAAATAGATTTTAACATTTGAGACAATACATTTGTCAAATTCTAATTTTGATCAAAACGATTTTGCGCCAAAACTTATAAAACCAAGATGAAATAAAGTCAACCATTGTAATTTTATTTTGGTTAAATCGGAATTGTACAAATTTATTTGTGTTAATATGGTAAAATTTGTAGTATTTGTGTAGTAGAATACAGTTTTATTTTAATATAGGCCTTTTTAGTAACAATTAAAGTTATTGTTAATTTCATACTATTCATAATTTAGTTTACATCGTGCAAGTACTTTTGTGCTTTATTTTTAAAGTTCCAAATGAGTCATTTTTTCAGAGAACTCTCATTGTCTAAGGAGTTAAGTAAATCTTTGTCCGTAATTGTATATTGCGCATATCTTGTGATAATTAGATCGCCTTTCTTTTATGTACAGACAAAAGTCACTAAATTCGTTTAGTCATATCTGGTAAAATAATGACTAAAAGCCTCAAGTATATAGTCGTAGCATAAGTCCGATCGGAGCTTTCTAGAAAGATTTACATTAAATTTCCTAATGTACCTGTATTTTTACTATCTATAACGCAGATGTAGCTGTAGCATGGACTTTTCTAGAAACAAATGCTGAGTCACGTCAGTGTAGGAAGAGCCTTCAGTAGCTCGCGTCCGGTGCTGATGTTTGTAGCCGACTAAATCGGGACGACGCGATGCATAATACCGATTGCTTTCTATTACTAGGTCGTCTCGACTTGCTAGATGCAATGTGCAACTACAATCTCATAATATTAATATTGAAACTTAACATGTCTTTACTTGTTATGAAACAAAGTCGTATATCTTTAAAAGTACGTAACAGATTTTGATGCGATTGTTTTCAAATAGATAGAGTGGTTCAAGAAGTTGTTTTTTATATGAAGTTGCGGGCAACAGGTAGGTAGTTTCTTTATAAATATTTATACGAGGTTGAAAATTCGGAAGGTTCGGCTATATTTATACGAGGTTGAAAATTTGGAAGGTTCGGCTTTTTAATCTCCCTTGAAATTACGGTTGAAGGAATTTTTACAATATCGGCCAAATACACTGGACATGGGTACGAACTGTACGAAGGGTTCTAAAACATGGTGGTTAAGATAAGTTAAATAGCGCCATATGTTACGACCGAAACACACTTTCTTGGCTTTACTTCTATTCATATATGTATAGACCAGAACTTACTACCAAATGTTCAAAATGCACAATGTACCCGTATTTTTCATACAAATATAATTAGTTGAATGAAGTTAATAGGCAACATACAAACATACACGTAGTGATCGCCGCTACGAGCCCTCGTTACCTTGAATATTGATGACTTGTTACAATAAAATACTTCTTTGTTTACTTCTATTGAAGCAATGCGGGAAATTATGATTATTAAAGCAGTCAAGTGGGAGTCCATATTTTAGTATTTATAGATATATCACACATCATCCCCTGGTCTAAAATTAAAGTATATTTTGTACCAGAGTTGGTACTAGAATATGGATATAATAGTTTATTTTTGTAAATACATTTACCGACGATTTTCCGTGACTATCACAACGTTATTTAACCCAAATACGCCATTAAAATAATGGAAAAATGTCTCTGGGATAATCATAGCTGTTTTAAGTCGTATAATACATTGAATAATAATAGAATTTTACTCTAATTATCTTTAAATAATCATCACATGTAAAAAGTGAACGACACTTCAAAGTCGGAGGTTGACAAGGACAAACAAACCAACAAACAAAAATGTAAGCGAATAACGGTTGCTTTCCATTTAGTTAACACAGAGGGACTCTGCGTTACATTGTGAAACACTGCCAAACACTGTGTAAAAGTTTAAATGAAACAGCTAGTTGTCTCAAAATAACACTAGAGTGCATCAATATCGCAAAATTATGGGCGTTTTTTTACCTAAATGCAAGTTCCTTGACAAAGTCTTGGCTCAATAATTTATAAACATAACCTTCCAATAAGTTAAAGAACTTTGACAATTTGTGGGCAATTAAATAATTGTTTTGTAATAATACTACTTTTGTTTAATAATAATTATTTGAACCAACTATAATTTTAAAGTAAGTAATGTTCAATAAATTAAATATAAGCATTAAGAGGATACCAAAATAGCTTCGTGCATTTTTCTACGTACGAAGTTTTCATTGTTTCTTTAGATTGAATGGCTAGAGCTCTAATTTATAAGTATATGTTTTTTCAATATATGATCTAGGATCGCATAAACTCAGAAACGTGATTGAAAAAAGTTTTCTCGATAGAAAATTTTAGCGAAACAACCTCTCTAATTTTTTATTTTTTTCATTTGTCGGTCTATTATCGCGTATTAACTAATGAAATAACTTTAAAAACATAAGTAACTATTATATATAGAAACACGTAAATCAGAATTAAAATATATTTAGTAGATTTTGAGTAAACAAAAAAAATATCCCTAATTCTTCATTTTCTATACCTACTAGCTGTGTTAATATGTACATGTCGACGATAATATTGATGTAGGCCCTTAAATAGCCAAACCAAATATGTTTACTCTCAAAACACCACTTTTTCGAGTGTCGAACAGTGTACCGCTGTGTTCAACAGTGTCGTTGATGGAAAGCGCTTTATCGAGCACTGCGTTACACTGCGTCACTTTTTGTATTAATTGGAAAGCAACCATCGTATTATTCAGTGCACAATAACAAATAGATATATTTTTTAATTGTGTGGCAGTGGTGGTCACCTGCACTTCTAAATTATAAGTGCTTTACTAAAGACAAGAGTGAAGTCAATTGTGTATACCTACTTGCTAAACGATATTTGCGCTTAAATAGTTAAGCAGTGGTGACCGCCACTGTATGTAAAGAATCATCTAGATATTCTATTCACTTCAGGAGGGACTATGGTCTACTATGCCGCGTTGACTGACTTGTTGACGTAGGGTTTATTTTCCAGGTTTACGTCTCTCACAGAGGATGCTATCTGTGTTCAATATTCCTTAGCTGGTTTTTACATCACATCAGAAAAGAAAGGGGGGTGGTGACACTTGTATACTTAATCCATCACCACACACCTAATCATCTAGATATTATATCATAAGAATACTTACGGTCTTTTTCGTAATGACTTATGGGAGGTTTAAACGGAGATTTTATCGGAGAGATAATAACCGTTTTAGCGTAAAAAGACTATTATGAATAACAAGTTTTGACAATTTTCGCGAACCTATTTTAGAGATCTTATAAACCTCCGATAAGCCATTATGAATATGACCATAAGTGTTTAATAAGTATTTACTATGCCTCTAAATATTACACTATTGGGGAGCGTTCTTTAAAAAGATAAGGCACTAAGCGGACTCGGTTCTAGCGTTCTAGGAGAGGCTTATTTCCAGCAGTGGACGGTTAAAGCTTATGGTTAGCTGGATACTACGGGGACCAGGTAGACCACTTTATATTTCTCGCAATAGATGCTATTTAATAGCTCGTAGGATATACAAGGAAGAAATAGATAAAACCAAAAAATGTGGATTTTTAACTTGATCTATTAAATTCTGTTAAGTGTAGGTGATGTGTGAAATCATTGTTATTAATTACTGCTTGGAAATGTTACGTATATTTATTAAATCAATCAACGAATTGGACCATTTTCCTCGTGGGTATAATCTATGTGTGGTAAAGGTATATTGATCACCTTATATTCATTGTCAACCAGTGACAATTTCGGACCATATATCTATATGAACTTATGAAAGTGTGTTTGTTTGTGCGTGGGCCCTACTACGTTAAAAATATTCATCAGTCCGGGTATGAAGGCCGGCGGCTGTCGCCCGCCGCAAACACTGTCATTACTATATGTTACGCCGCATGCGTGATGCACGTGCCTGGAGTGATAGCAAAAAAAAAATACAAACACTAGCCATAAAAACATATAAAAACGATTGTAATAAAAAACAATAACTTAAGTTTAAAATATCCATAATTAGCAAACGTGATTCGAAATTCAAATTTTAAAAATAAATAAATAAATATTCATGGACATTTCATACAGTGTCCTCTGGTCGCAAGCTAAGCTTATATGTTTGTGTTATCGGTACCAGAATACGGATAGAATACATATACTACTTTTCTTTGGAAATACATACATAGAATGGATAGTTAACACCCAGACGAAATACAAACATTTAGTAAGACATTTATAAATATCACATAAATAATTGCCCAAAATTGATTAAAAAAAGGTAATGCATTTTATGTTTATCTAATAATAAAAATACATAGTGAATAAGCTGGCTAAGTTAAGACTAGCACTAAAACGTTCACTTAAAATAGTCGCACAGCAATAAGTAGTGTCATAAAGCGAATGTAGCACTAAATGTAGTGTCTCATTCGCAGCTAGTCGCACTTATAATAACGTCTATGATGTAATCTAGGATAGACATAATTAGAACTCAACTAGCTCATTATTATATGAAAAAAAAATTGCGTATTAACGTACAAAAACCTCTATATCCAGTAGTTCCTTATACGATAGCTGATCTGCAATCTTGGCGGATTTCCGTTATTTTAGTGGGCTTAATACAAAACATTTTTAATTTAATTAACTTTTAGCTCTGGGTCTGAAATATATTCAATATTAAAATAATTAGCTCGCCGTTCGGAAATTGAATTAAATGAGCTATTCATTAAAATCGTAGGAACAAAGAGAAATAACGTAGTACTTTTTAAAATAAAAAAATAACATGGATTGTATAAATTTAATACGTAATATAATATTGGTGTTCCGCGTACTTGTATTTCCTTGTGTATAAATAATTTATAATTATAAATAGGTAAACTCTAGAAAATTATTACACCGGTGCCTCATTAGAAAAAATATCGAGTAATAAAATGCAAATTAGATTTATCGTACATATTTTGCCTTATTAAGACGTTAAAACCACCGTCCAGTCGTTCCAGTAAAGTTCAAGGAAAATATCTGCAGATTTATATGACGTCAACGTTCCATGATTGGCGCCTAGAATTTAATATTTTAGTAACAAAATTTGTTTTGTTGACCGTACCGACTGTTGAGACCTTGCTGTGATGTCAGTTATCTCATGGCCATTTTTCTTTACGTGTGTGTGTTATTGGTGCATGTGTTAGTTCGTTATGTGTTCGTGTTAACAAGGGCTTGCTAGGACGAATCGAGCACGATACTTCCTAGTAGATTTAAGACATTTATCTGTCATTATTCGATTTCGGTGTAGCTCGCCTTGAACGAAACACTTCAATATGTAATTGATTGCCTCCAGTTAGAGTCGAGCCGTTACCATGAAAGGTCTGCAGAGTAACACCGCCTATATTTGGAGCGGATTTTTGTTGTTCTATATTTTTTACACTAGCTTTTTCACTATTACAGTTGAGATCATTTTCGTAGCATTAACGATCACCAGTTTTTTGACCGTCAGCAAAAAAAAACTTAATATTAAAAAAAGATGTGTCAATGGAACAAATTATTACAAATTTTAATAGCCTGATTATTAAAGAAAAAAATGTAGCGAGATTAGTTGTGCAATTTTCAATAAAAAAATTAAAAGTAGAATATCTCGAAAAGGGTTAAGTTTAGGGTAGGGTGTTTCATAGTGAAATAAGTCAGAAATGATGGGTACTCCACGCCCTTAACGGATCTAGCACGACTTTTCCTGTAACCCTGTATACATAATATTGACTGCGAATTAAAGTTATTGAGAGCTAACTATTTACTTGGCAATCACAATAAGGCAATGGGTTGTATTACAATACAGGTATTATAAAATAAAATTTATGATAAAACCTTGAGTTCTATGACATTGACCTTTTTGGCTTATCCTCTATCCAAAAGTATCGATTCGGTTTGATTGAAGAGTCGATTCGATTTACGGCCTCGATTATATTTATGTATTTACTACTGATATCATTGTACTGATATCTGTAACAATTTATCAATCATTCAATGATATTTTCAAAATTTGTGTAATTTTCATTCAGGCTTTAACTATTTAATTTAAAACTGCTTAGTTAGGTTAGTAAACTGCTTTAATTTAAAGTTTTAGTTAAGTCAAATAATAATAAATCATTTAGATACTTTCGAGTCATTTCAAGTCCGGTATGACTTTAATAAATTTGTTGGTCACTTCCAGCGTCACTTTTAAAACGTTAATAAATTGATGCATTAGGCCATGTTCAGATGTCAACATTTTGACGCGCGTTTTCAAATCGCGCGACTAGACATCGTAGTATTTACATACAACCGATCACATGAGCGGGCGTTAAGGGCCTACATCAATATTATCGTATATCATCGCCGACACGTACATATAAACACAGCCAGTAGGCACAGAAAATGAAGAATTAGGGATACTTTTCCTATTTACTCAAAATCTACTAAATATATTTTAATTCTGATTTACGTGTTTCTATATATAATAGTTACTTATGTTTTTAAAGTTATTTCATTAGTTAATACGCGATAATAGACCGACAAATGAAAAAAATAAAAAATTTGAGAGGTTGTTTCGCCAAGATTTTCTATCGAGAAAACTTTTTTCAATCGCGTTTCTGAGTTGATGCGATCCTAGACCATATATTGAAAAAACATATACTTAAAAATTAGAGCTCTAGCCATTCAATCTAAAGAAACAATGAAAACTTCGTACATAGAAAAATGCACGAAGCTATTTTGGTATCGTCTTAACGCGCGTCAGCGAGCGTTGACGCGGCGCTCAGAGAAAAATTCTCTAGACGCAAGCGTTCGCGCGTTGACGCGCGCTTTGACATCTGTGTAACATCTGTTGACTGTTCAGTTGAGCGCGCGCTTACATCGCAATTGCACGTTTTTTTGTGAATTGCTTTTGTATTTAGTTAAAAATGAGTGAATTAGATATTGGCATCGACTTACTAGTTGACGAAGTCAGGAAAATGCCAGCGATTTGGGATATAGCTTCAGAATCCTATAAAAATTAAATTTTAAAACGACCAACCCAATGTGTGCGTTTTCTTTTACCATATTTTTTTTATAATGTAACCACAAAATAATAGTTTCTTCCACGTCCATTTTCTAAGCTCTATCGATACATACTGACGAGCTCCTCGCAAGGCGCGTTAGCGCTTGTCATCTGAACTCTTTATAAATTTGAACGCGCGTTAACCTGCGTTAACGCGCGTTACATGTGAACTTAACCTTATTATCTATAAGCGTTAGGTGTAAGACTTTTATAATTTTAATATCAATTATGAAGCTATAATAAACTTAGTACTATGGCTTTAATATATAATCAACTATTTTCAATGTCAGATATGTTTATTTCAAGAAAAATTATCTAATGTTTATGTCAATAGCAAACTTAAGCTCCAATCTTTTTATAAATATTGAACAAGTTCAGGGTATATTAAGATAAATGTGATAATCTGTTAATAAATATATTTTTTCTAATTGACCTATTAATGAATTGGAATAATGTTCACAGTTGTTGTGATGAGGAAATAATATTTGTTTTCCTGAAAGCTGTTAATGATGTAATCGTAGTTATTAATAATGTCATTTATTTGAGAATAATGTTGACTATTTCAAGATTTTATCAGCTATATAATATATTCTAACGGTCTTTAATTTTATAAAAGTGTTCTTTAAAATTGATGTGTTAATGTGTGAATTACGTTGTCGATAAAATATTAAGTTCCAGAAAGATGTTTGTTAGTACAATTTTAGCGATTGCATTAATCTTCTTGAGTTGAATGAACAAACCAAGTTCCTAAGTAAGCATTAAACATAAGCTTTAAAATTTAATTAGGAATCTCTCTCTTTAACCCATTACCGTCCAAATGGTTGGGGACGGGTCTCCTTCACTTTGGGAGAGATTTTGGTCTACTATAAATAAATAAATAAAATGCTTTATTTCTCAAATACAAGATTGTTTAGTAGTACAGCTGTTTACAAAAACTGGTTTTTAAATATAACAAAATTTTTCATAAGTGCAAATTTATGCGGGTGTGGCTATGACGCGCTGACCAAGAGTTTTAGCATAGGATTGGCATAGGACATGACCTGTATGTAAGCCAAGAAACTACGTAAAAAATAACTTTGGTAGGCGTGGTGTAGGGAAAACACATTCAATAATGTATATGAGCTTGCTTTCATGAGCTGAAAAGAATAGTAAGAACTAATTTTTTATCGAGCAAAATATGTCATAAAATATGTCAATTAGTTGACTCACATTGTTTTTCATTAGAATAATAAGGTAACAGATAGGTGATCCTTGATAGAAGTCCTATTTTGTAGTGAGAATTTTCCACTCTGACATGAGGAAGTGTCCTCGCGTTGAGGCTGTTTTCAACATACTGAATTGAATACAAAATGGATTTGAATGGTCGTAAATGTTTACCAAATTCTTCCTGCACTACAATGTAGAAATTTTGATGGAAATTGTTATAGATATAATATACTGGTAAGGATTTTTTCTATTTTGGATTCTTGGCGAGTTCGTAAAAATGGGCTTATTGAGTTACATTAGAAATAAATAATGTGATTGTAGTTACCTCTGTGTGCCTCTATTCGATAGACCTAAGGCGCCTAAGGTTAGTGCCGAGATAATTAAAAGATTTCACTAACATTAATTACAATAAAAAAGTGTTATCCATATTTTTCATTAAATTTTCCTACGCCGTGTCTTTAAAATTTACATAAAGTATCGAACTAATTCCAAAAGCTAGATCTATGATATTTATAAAGTTTTGTTGCTGTCAGTACTTAGGTAGCGGTTCACCCCGAATTGTAAGCAATGACAAGGTCGCCTACATTCGAAGTGAGGTTAAAAAAATCACTGCACGACACAGGTTGTTCCATAGAGAGTACTTATTTATTCTTTAATCTATGTTTGTACTGTTTAAAAGTATAGAAGTTCGTTTTTGGTTTATATTTCTTTGGTATACCCGTCTTGAGTTAAATAATGATCTAATCAACATTAAATTTCTTTATTAAATATTTCGTATTATGAAATAATCTAAAGAAAATATAGTAATGTTGCTTTATTTTCTTAGATTTCGTAAGAAAAAAAAAGCTATAATTATACTTTTTCCAACTGTAGGGTAGTTTTATTTTATCTAAGTAAATCAATGGAAAATTTGACATTGTATTCTATTACTTTGTATCACGTATACTACGTATGACACTTCATGCTGATTGTTGTTTTGGCTATTGCCTGTGATAAACAAGTTTATCGAGGTTTTGACATAACTGACTAATAAGGTGCAATTATATAAGGGTGTTATGTTTACTCTGTAACATAATCGCTTGTTTACGTGGAATAATTTTATTAAAGTTATGTACAAAAACACTTACATCTTTTCAATAGCTCCCACAGGATCATACAATTGACGCGATCACGCGAATCACGCCATATCTGAAAAATGAAATACAAAAATGTTAAAATAGGTAACACTGAAATAGAAATTCTGAATTAATAAATTTAGTGATGCCTTGTTATAAAAAAAAATATTCCGATGCTTCAATTCATTATCATACAATTTATCTACAAGGTTTCTCTTCAAAAAGGAACGCATACTCAAATGATAAATTTATGGTTTCAATAATCATTTAATTTTCAAGTACGCGCCAAGCAAAGGTATGATGCATTCGGCCTCGCGGGTAAACAGACGCTAGATAGCGCTAGACAAAGACGGCGCGAGGTCATGAGCGTAGCCTTGCGCGGGTGCGCGCTAACACGCTTCCGCCTGTCGACGGCCGGGCCGCACGCAAGCACACTGCGCAGACGCCGCTCAACCATCGTCGGTGACAAACGTTCCTTATACACTAGTTATAACTTAATTAATTACTTGATAATTATGATTCATAATACTCATTATGACAACTAAACATGGTCATATCACGTGCTCTTTGCTTTTTCTATCGTACGTTCATGTAGTACGTATCAACCGTTAAATATATAAATACTTACAGAAAATATTTAGGTAAATTTTGTTGTAACTAGCCAAATCTCGAAAAAAAAACCAATAATATTTATTTTACACATATTGCAACCCCATTATTTAGAATAACAACTTAACAAAAGACCTATCATTAATACATACAAACAGAATAAACAACTGATGACTTTTTAATGGATAAAAAGCTACATAAATATTTTTTCTTCCGTATCCCACTCAAAAATTTGCAAGGAATTAAATAAATTGTTGCTCTTACGATGTAATTTCCACATGTTCCCGTATTTAGAATTTTGCTGTCTGTTAAAGAAGGTCTTCACAAGTCCTTTAGACTATGAATGCGACAGAAATCAACCATATGACTAGACGTCCAACACCAGTGATGACCGATATGACTCTGATCTCATGGTACCATATACGGTCATCAATTCAACTTGCTGTTTTCACAGGGTCATCATTTCTCCATGAACTTTATATGAGTCGAAACGTATCTCTTGAGAAATTAATTTGGTGCTTTAAAAGATAGTTGGCAATTTTATTTCCTGGTGCAGGCTTAAGCATTGACTCAAGATTATAATAGCTAAGGGGGGCTTAGCATCAAACATTTGTGGACAGGGTCGTCTTTTACCTACTAAGAGGCACACTAGAGTCCCTGGGCACATTAAGATATACGCCCCGCTATGAACTATCAGTTATAAGTAGAAACATAATTATGGTGAAGTAGAGACTAAAGGGCCTTAATAATAGGGATGCTCTGGGCATGTGTCCAATGTGCCCACTGAAAAAGACGGGTCTGTTTGTAGGTGTTGTACTATGCTAACTGCATTGTATAACATTTAACCCAAGGAAGTAAAAGACATCTTCTAAATGAGTAAGTTGTGTTTCATGTTACAAAAATCAGTTGTCATATTAGTAAGTAGTCCAGATATTTGAATAAAACTGACCATAGTGGTCAGTTTGACAACTACCAGTACAGCATTAGATGATCTGGTAATAATTACAATAGGAAAATTTCCTGAAATCAAATATAATAAATCCAATGAACTTTTACTAAAACTGAACTTCTTAAGTTCAGTAATCCTTAAGATGTCAGGACAATGGCACGAAGTTATTAAATTATTGTTTTGTCATCGGTCAATGTCTTGAACTGGGAGAAAATCGAGTGCCAAGTTTATTTTACAGACACATGTATTTGGTGATACTAATAAAAGCGTTATAAAATTGTATCATACACTTTCAATAACCACTAGGCTGGAATAATTGGTACAGTTCGATTATCTCGCTTAATATATGCCTAGCTATTCAGATCAAGCAAAATAATGACATTTTGCTAAATTTGAATTTATTTAGATTTTGACCAAGCTTAATTTTGAGCTTGTTTCTTTATAGTATCGAGCAAGATTTCGACATGCAAATAATGAGTGACGTCATGACACGGACGATAACTAACCGTTATGGAGGTTTTTTTCAATTTTGTTCTCAAGAAAGCCAGAACAAGAATGTATATATTTCATAAGATGGCTAAAAGGCAATAAAAAATAAGGGCCTAACTTGAAAGCTAGTAACAATTCTCGATAGAAATTCAATCCTCAATAGGCATTAGTTTCTAATGAGAGAGAGGTCTTGGAGAAATACAGAGTGCAATTGGAATTACACTTGAATTTGCTGATTCACCAATGATTGGTGCAATTTGCATATTCGCCGCGTAACACCGAGTCGAGAAAGTCTTATTCTATACAAATCTATCTTTATATTGTATATGTCCATTACTTAAGTATTGGTTTTTAACATAACGTTTCTAAGACTATCTTGCGCAATGAATTTAATGGTTATTTAACATCAATTAATTGCATAAAGTTGGATGATATTAAATTTGTGATGTCAGTATGAATAATTGCTAATTTTGCAATGTATTTTTGAGATAATTTCGTGTGTACCACTTTCTATTTATAGCTTGTTTTGTTTATTTTTGTTATGTGAGTCTGTTACTTGCCCTCTTTGCATCAAGTTAAACCTTGAAAGACAAATACGCCATAACAAAAAGTATTTTCTTTATCTCCAATTAATCAGTTATTTTAAGGCTCTTTAAACTTAAATATTTGTTTTGCAGCCTGATTATGATCTATCCTACTGATAATTTTTTTATTTTGTGTTGAGACCCCCAACTAGGTCACGCGAGAAAAATCTCTAACTTTTGGATGGGTTATAAACATTCATTATGTCTGGATCAAGGATTATAAAGAATTTTCCTCTAGAACATTCTGTCTCCTTCCGTGACAATTGTAGGAGATAAAGTAGAAATTAATATAAAGTCTTGTTTACCCATTAATCATTAGTTAAATGGCACTAATTAAATGTTAGTATTGTTACGCAAAACGCGTCAGAATTACGTTGCTGGTGGCGCGCGCGACCTCGCCGCAACTGTCATGGCGTGCTGTCATGGCCGGCGCCCGAGCAAAACTTCCTGCTCTATGCTATGCACTTCTAGCACCGATAATAATGTTTTGATTGAGATAACTAATAATGTGGGTGAGTGTGCGATTGCATAATTCATGTGCTTAGAATGTTTTTTTTTTATTATTTATAGGCTCGTTAATAAACTATTATGCCTACTTTTTTCTTTTTCTTAATACATAAGCTATAACCCAGCATTGGCCTTTTTCATAAGGCCAAGGTAACTAATTGGGTTATTCATTACACTATGAATATTTTTGGAATTTTCTGAATTTAACGCATATATTATGTAATTTAAATTAGGTATTGCCCTATTGGGATTTACTTCCTGGATATTATTTCCTTGGTATATTTGCTAATGTCACATATTTATGTTATATAAGTTATCTCATTATAATATATTAGCCCTTAAGGCCTTTATTATGAATTATATTAAAACATAATACTTCCTAAAGGCGTCAGTTGGTTAATTAACATAAATAGAACGTCGTAAAATTATTAATTTATTTATTTTTGATTTTATTAACATTAGGATTGACATAACGAACCATTTCAATTTCTGACCCCAGTATGCTTATTATGGGACCTTGGTATTTTTATCTTCTTCTTCTCCAGCCCATTTACGTCCCACTGTTGGGCACGGGCCTCCTCCACTTTGAAAGGGATTATGGTCTACTGTGCCGCGCTGACCAGGCGTGTTGTCACAGGGTTTATTTTCGAGTTTTCCGTCTCTCACAGAAGATGTTATCTGTGTGCAATATCCCTTAGCTGACTTTTACAGCACCCTTGGAAGGAGATGGGGTGGTGACACTTGTATT
Organism: Orgyia antiqua; assembly: GCA_916999025.1. NCBI lineage: Eukaryota > Metazoa > Arthropoda > Insecta > Lepidoptera > Erebidae > Orgyia > Orgyia antiqua. The sequence goes on from OU779861.1 coordinate 1,048,773, forward strand.
CGTAATCCGTTACCACACGGACAATTGTATTTTTATCATTGAGGCGTAATAAATAAGTTAAACTTTTTGGGCAATTTTTATTCAAGTAATCATTTTGGCTCAATAAAATTCAACATCTTGGTACCTAGTTATGCTTGTTGTTAAGCAAATTAGGTACTAAAGTTTATTTGTTACTCTTTCCTTTAACTAACTCTTTGCAGCGTCTAACGAAGAGATTTTAGTAGAAAAAAAATTGTTTAGTATATTTAAATATATCTCTACTCCTTGAAGACATTAATGCGTCATGACATAAAACCGATGAGATCATTTTATATTCCTTTACAAGGAATACATTAACATGTTATATTTTTCATCAAACTGTTAAATAAAATAGCTTACAAAACATCGTCTAATTAATATTGTACAAGGACAATCGTAATACCATTTTATTTTATTTCATCGTTAATTGAAAAATGCGGAAGATTTAATAAAACGTTTTTTTTTTATTTATTTAGGTACCCATATATTAAAATGTTATCAACTTGATCTGATTTTTTAAGGCCATGTGTAGACTCGTATTATGCGAAAATTATGTTTAAAGCGATCGCAATCTAAGTAAAAAAATTAACAATTTTATAAAAACCGTCCAAGTACCTACGGGTTGGACTCCAACACGAAAGGATCCGTACCTACCTACCGTTATCATAATATATTCATCCTACCGGCCCTTATTAACGGGATAAGAGCAGAATAATGATGATGATGAGTATTGGATATATTGTAGCATCAACTGATACAAACAACGTGTGAAATTCCCACCCCATTTTATTCTAAAAGTGTGTAAAAGCCAGCTAAGGAAAATTGTACATAGATAACATCATCTGTGAGAGATGGGAAATCCTGATATAAACCCTATGCCAACACTGCTTAGCGTGGCACAGTATACCATAATACCTCCCAAAATGAAGAAGGCTCGTGCCAGGAATAGCCTGGAGAGAGAGGGAAGTATAACTGCTATATAAGAAAATTTAGGACCAGCTGATTACTATATTTACTTATCATAAAACAGTTGTTATTATTGTAATTATGTCCTTATGTGAGCTTATATATTCAAAAGCATGCATCGGATTTGTTGTATAATGATGATGGTGGCTTTTTTGTATATTTCGTTAAGGTTTCTTTTCTAAATTCCACGCGTACGAAGTTGCGGGCAACAGCTAGTTTACAATAATATATAATTACACAGTCCTTTTACAACCTTATGTTTAGAAAGTGCGTCAGTATCGCTCCAGTTATGCCATCAGATAATTGTGGTGCAAACAAAGTGATTATTCATTCTTTGAGCGTTAAAGTTTGATGTACGAGATGTTTATCAGATATGTTTAGAATTTCATTAAATTTTAACACATTCGTGTAGGCACGTAATGGAAATGCCAGAAAAATCGTATGGCAAGAATCTATACTGATATTATAAAGCTGTAGAGTTTCTTTGTATAAGCTACCGAGCGAATTTAAAAGTTCTCTTTGTTGGATAGTACATTTATCGAAGAAGGCTATATACGAGGGGAGGTCCAAAAGTTCGTGGAATGGAGGGGATGGAGTGGGGATAGGGGCGCTCGCTTAGTGTCATACTAATTGGGGACTCATAATTAGTATATAAATGGAGTTTCAGCCCTATTGCGTCATTCGTTTATGAACACTCGCCTGCTAAACACGTCAATCCGGAAGAAAACTGAAACTATGGAGAAAATTGAACATCGTGCGGTCATTAAATTCCTTACCAAGCAAGGAAAGAACGCTCAGACCATTTTGAATGAAATGGAAACTGTTTACGGGGAACAGTGCCCTAGTAAATCAATGATTTACAAGTGGCATGGTCTTTTTAAACATGGTCGGGAGTCGATTGAAGACGACCCCCGCTCAGGAAGGCCAGTTGAGGCCACCACATCAGACATCGTCGAAAAAGTGGAAAAAATTGTACTGGAGGACACCCGTTTGAAGAAAAAACAGTTATCTGCATTAGTTGGAGTATCAGATACCACCATTTTGCGAATCCTACATGACCACCTGGGTATGACGCTTCAAAAACAGCAGCGCGTCGAAGCGTCAAAACATTTTTTGGAGTTGTGTGGCGACGATCCTGGACCGATTTTGGAGCGAATTGTTACCGGCGATGAAACATGGGTTCATCACTTTGAGCCTGAGTCCAAACAAGAGTCCATGCAATGGCATAAAAAGGGGACACCACCGCCAAAGAAATTCAAAGTGTCGGAGTCGGCTGGAAAGTTGATGGCTACTGTTTTTTGGGATTGTGAGGGGATAATACTGATTGATTATAAAGAAAAGGGCAGGACCATAACCGGAGAATACTACGCAACAATACTAGAAAAATTAAAGGATGCCATCAAAGAAAAACGTCGGGGAAAATTGACCAAGGGCGTGTTGCTCTTGCAAGACAACGCGCCGGTTCACAAGAGCAAAGTTGCAATGGCTGCTCTACACACGCATGGCTTCGAATCACTAGTCCACCCACCCTATAGTCCAGATCTGGCCCCAAGTGATTTTTATTTGTTCCCCAATTTAAAAAAAGACTTAAGGGGAAGGAAATTTTCCGACTACAATGAGGTAAAGGAGGCAATTTTGGCTCATTTTGAGGGAAAAGATAAAAAATATTTTTACGATGGTTTAGAAAAATTAATTCATAGATCTAATAAATGTATTCAGCTTAAGGGTGATTATATTGAAAAGGAAAAATAAATTTACTGTTTCATTTTTACTAAAACCCTTTCATTCCACGAACTTTTGGACCTCCCCTCGTAACAATCACGCTACAACCAATAGAAGCGAAGCATCAGTGAAAAATGTTGCAAAAACTGTTTCTTTAGGGTTCCGTACCCAAAGGGTCAAAACGGGACCCTATTACTGAGACTTCGCTGTCCGTCCGTCCGTCCGTCCGTCCGTCTGTCACCAGGCTGTATCTCAAGAACGGTGATAGCTAGACAGTTTTTACAGATGATGTATTTCTATTGCCGCTATAACAACAAATACTAAAAAAAAAAGAATAAAGATTTAAGGGGGGCTCCCATACAACAAACATGATTTTTTTACCGTTTCTTGCTCGATACTAATAACGTTGCCTTATGTTGCATAGATAATGGTACGGAACCCTTCGTGCGCGAGTCCGAAACGCACTTGACCAATTTTTTTTTAATTCCACGCGTACAATGTCGCTAGCAACAACTACTACTTAACCTGACTATCTGCAGTCAACAAATACCCAAAGGAAGCTGAAATCGATAACACCATGAATGAGGAGAGTATGTGACGTCATGTAAATAAATAAATATTCATGGAAATTTCACACAACGTCCTCTGGGCCCAAGATAAGCTTATATGTTTGTGTTATGGATACCAGAATACGGATAGAATACATATACTACTTTTTTTTGTAAATACATACTTATAATACATAGAAACACCCAGACGCAGTACAAACATTTGAATGACAATTAGAAAAGCACACAAATGATTGTCTCCAGCGGGAATCGAACCCGCAACCTCTTGATCAGCGGTCCGTTACATCAACCACTCAACCACGAGGCTCGTCTAATCTCTCGAGGTTTTCGCTCGGATTTTTCCTCAGCTCTTACAGCACCCTCAACTTGGTAATAAATGAGTTGCAAACTTCATTTAACTTATTTAAGAAGATAAAAACATGCTATTGTTAGAGTTTCTTGAAGATTGCATTCATTGTTACGAAGATAAGGAATGTTCTCCGAGCCCTTTAGCAAGGGTGTTTAAGAGGATACCAAAATAGCTTCGTACATTTTTCTATGTACGAAGTTTTCATTATTTCTTTAGATTGAATGGCTAGAGCTCTAATTTTTAAGTATATGTTTTTTCAATATATGATCTAGGATCGCATCAACTCAGAAACGCGATTGAAAAAAGTTTTCTCGATAGAAAATCTTGGCGAAACAACCTCTCTAATTTTTTATTTTTTTCATTTGTCGGTCTATTATCGCGTATTAACTAATGAAATAACTTTAAAAACATAGGTAACTATTATGTATAGAAACACTTGGATCAGAATTAAAATATATTTAGTAGATTTTGAGTAAATAGGAAAAGTATCCCTAATTCTTCATTTTCTGTGCCTACTCGCTGTGTTAATATATACGTGTCGGCGATGATATTGATGTAGGCCCTTAAGTTTACAGAAAATGTTTTATTCATGTTGGTCTAGATATGATTAGAATGTCATTGGAGTAAAGAATGAATATGAATAAATTTTGTACAAAAATAATAAACAAAAATGTTTTATTTAAACAAAAATGAGTAAATTTTATTTTGTATGATCGTTTTTTGTAATTAACTTTTATTATAGTTAGTTACTTCCTATATCGAGATTGTTTCTCGTGTTTTCGGATTAGTTATTATAAGATGCTCGTGCATACAGCAAGGACATACGGACATGAATTTATTGGATACTTAAAATTTATTTTATTGTAGTTTATTTGTAGCATTGGTTGTAATAATTTTCTCGTTAGATGTTATGAAATTAAAGATTGCATCAACAATTTATTAGATATGCATATATTATTTATTGTTTTTCCGGATACCTCTTTGGGCTCAAGGTGAAAATGAAATCTTTTTCCTGATAACTTAATTCGGCGTAAAAATTCATTTATAGTCTTTTTCGTTAATTTAAATTCGAAACGCTAATTATGGTTTCACCTTACTAATGGAATGCAGTGCATTTGATAAATAGATACTACCTAATCGTTATCTAGAAATAGCAGTATATTTCTGTATTTAATATCAAAAATACTACATAATTATCGTTGTATTATCTTTGACGGTGTGTGACGTCACTTGTTTACGTATTATTTTCTGTATTCTGGATGCGTTTGCGTTGTTAGTGGCTATGTTATTTATTTTCACGTGAGACTTGCAAACTTGTGAAACTTTTATGTAGTGTGTATAAAGCATAATAATGGTTTATTAATAGTTACGTTATAATACATTTGTAATTAATCTGGTCTCGTTAGTCTAGGTCCTAGACTAACGACTAACTCCTAGACTCTTAGGAGTTAAGGTGGTCTGCAAAGAAGCACACAAATTAAAGGTATGCATCCGAAGCGGGGGATGGATACGTCTTTCCTATCTGTTTCTATGTAATTGTAACTTCTTTCCAACCCATCAGAAGAATTCCATTATTGTTGATTAGCGGTGTTTTGAACATTCTACAATAAAATGCTGAATGTTTGAAGCCCATCAATACCCATGCAGTGATAAGCATTTCATGTATTTGTTTGAAGTCTAGAGGAAGACCTAACAAAAGATGGATGGATTGTGTGATTTAGGACATAAAAGAAAAAGGATTTAACACAGATATGACGTCTGACTGAAGACTATGGAAGAAAACGGCATGTTGCGCCGACCGATGTATAATGTATGTTGTGAGTATGAAGCTTTAGTCACCCCACATTGTATAGAGGACAAAATATTTATTTAAAATCAAAAACATACTTGCTATTGTGCAAAGAAACATCTATTTTTGTGTTATTAATTCACATAAATATGTCACTTGTTTGGATATTAATTTTCGATGACCACAATATGTGATGTAACATTAAGTTTTACTAATGTAGACGACCTTACATAAAACAGAGGTGCGAAGGTTCTATAATCGCAAGAATTGACAATGTCAATGTATTTGACAAAGGTCGGGACATGGCCTTTTGCATATATTTGATATAATCACGATAAATAGTGCAGGAAAGACAGCATAAGATTGACAAATATTGGAGCAACATTGATAGGCAGGACTATACTATTTAGGCTCTAATTGCCCTGGAGCTTGTGAAGTTGTAAGATCTTTGATGTTACTAAATTTTCGCACGATATCAACATTGTTTATATAAAAAAACGAACTGCGTTTTCGTCGTTCTTTCCCTTACCAGCCCAATCATAAATTGACAGGGATCAAAAAAAAGAATAGTGTTGTCACCACACTAATTCATGCACAAACATAATATCACAGAGTAGATATAATCTTGCGGAAAGATACTCAAAAGGCTCATATTCAAATAAAAAACAAATACACCTCGACCTTTACCCAGTAGTAGGGCCGAGACCTTGGGCGTTGGTTTGCGTTATCAGTTTGTTTGTTAGTTATTTTTTTATCAGCAGATAAAGGGCTGGCCTTGGCTAATGTCGAGGGAGGCCAGTGATTATATTCCGTGGTTTTTAGACGACATCTTCATGCATGATTGGAGTTTCCGTCTGCATTTTCCTTCCTAGCTGGTACAATGCAGTTCCTGTGCTGAAGAATTTTTAATATGATTGTAAAAATCGAATCTTGAACAACTACTTTTTGTTTTGGCGAATGTCTGCCAGTATTTTGGTAGGGTAGCGTACACTTATTTTGGTTTTCTAAACAGCTTTCTTTTGTGTATCGAATTTTCGTACATAGGTTTCTAAATGTTTAATTCTAATAATTATAAGTTATTATTTATTACAAAATTCTGATAGGTAGATCATCCTGATTCCTCTGTAATAACTACTTCAGAATATAATTTAATCGAAGTAGCACAAGAAAAATTTACTCGTCAAGTCAGTCCTAGACGAATCATTAGTTTCCTATCATCCGCAGTAAAATTTAAATGATCTTGATAGAGTTTTTATATGTTTATGTCAAAGCGAATACCGTGAACGTTGAAAGAAAAATAGTAATTACGTAATTTAGGTGATTTGTTGGCTCACTGAACAAAATGTCGTTTATTGTTATATTTACTGACGCGAAGGTCTCTGGAACAGGTATTGCGGAAGATGAGCTCAACAGAAAGATGGGCAACGTGGGTTGTCCGCTACATGGAAAAAACAAGCTGAAATTTATTGTTACTGAAATTAGTCAACAGGAAGCATTAGTGTTTTAAATTTAAGGGAACTAGAATAATGACCGCTAAACGTCCTTAAAATTAATTGGGTTTTGATTATCGTGGAATAGTACAAGATTTTTGTATTGGCTCTGTTAAAAATTAAGAAACTCGAGGTCTGTTTTGCACGTTTAATTGTGACTATGTGCTGTGGACAGGAACAACCAAAAAATTCTCATGTTTTTCGTTTTCTGCAATGCTGTGAGAAAAGATGTTTGTATTCCCCAAATATTTTTATGCAATAACTAGCTGACCCGGCAAACGTTGTTTTGCAATACTAAAAAAAAAAAGTTTGAAAAATAGATGTTGGCCGATTCTCAGACCTACTGAATATGTATGCAAAATTTGAGAAGAATCGGTCAAGCCGTTTCGGAGGAGTACGGTAACTAACACTGTGACACGTGAATTTTATATATAAGATTTGTGGTAAAAACTACATAAATATTTGACGTCACATAAAGCTGAGTGTCCACTGACGCGTGACGTCACAAATTATCGTTCACAAAACAAAACGTCTGCGTCAGGTGTCCGTGTCCGTGACCGTGGCAGCCGAAATCGAGAGTGAATCTGGAGCACAAACGTAACTAAACACTTTCGCTACTACTCAATTAAGTTGCTTTGATATTTAATATAACACATAATTTATGAATGAACTTGGTAGACAGAAGAGTGTCTGTTAATCGTGGGCGTAGCCAGGGTCGTGGTTTTATGGGTTAAACCCAAAATGACTAAAAACTAACTTAAGGCATATGAAATTACCGGTTTTTCAAACGAACTTCGTCTCCGAAAAGAACTAAAGAAAAAAAATTCCTTTCAAAAATAAATGTTGGGCCCATGACAATCAGATGGACTGTTCTTTTTGCCTTGGACAATGAAAAGAGTGAAATCTGTGGAAAACCTAAACAAAAATAAAAATAATTTCTATTCAAAAAGATTAGAAGATGTACTTACGTAGACAACTGTTTGATATCGTGGTATTTTAGAACATTTATATCTTGCTACAAATGAATGTTATAATAAGCTTTTCGGAGACCAGTCCTATATGACATCGTTATGTTATCTCATAGTCATACTAGTTTTATCACCATAAGTGTGAGTGAGATGGTGATAGACAGTTTATTTTGATTATAGTTTTTACTTATAGTGACATTTCAGTGGTAATAAAATAACATTGCGTTTCTTTTACACAAAACTCGTAACTCCTTTTTGGTTATTATTTGTAAAATATGTTTTCCTTTATAGACCAGTGCCGATAATTAAAAAAAAAAAATATAGTAGGATGAAACCTATTAGAAAAGGAGGTTCTCCTTCTTATTATAGTGATTGGTAGAAAATATTAAGATTAATTTGGGGCTACTGGACGTTATATAAAATATCATTATTCTAATCCTTCCTAACTTAAAGTCCCGTTTGTTGATAAACCTCTTCATAGTTCGGGACTCTACACGTTTGTTAAAAATCTTATGTCGTCTTCTTTTCCCAAATTAGTGGAAACAAAACATATGAAAACCTGAACATAATGAAGTAATGACAGGAAGACAATTGCATAACATATTATTTATATTACGTATTTCTGTCCGGTTAGTTAATAGAAAAAGTGACCGCATTAAATATCTTACTTTCAGACTTTGACAGTGACCTTGTAAAGAGGATATCCGTTCTGCAATTTGTGTTTTAAAACCGGATTGAACAAATGTATAAAAATAAGACAGTCTGTCTTATTTTTATATTAGCAATATAAAATACAAGTTTACAATTTCTTAGTGAAAGTATACTATAATATGGAAATAAATAAAACTTTTTGTGTTACGGAAGTTATTTTTTTGACCTTGGAGACTATTTAGTAGAATTGGCAATAGACGGAGCTGTCATACATCATATAAACTACCCACATTTTATTTATCCGTCAATATGGAATTAAATATTAGTACTGAATCCCTAACTATGACTTTGACTACTAGAATAAATAGTCTAGTCAAAATTTTGGGTCAAAATTTCTCAAATTCAACTCGATAAAGTCCGCAGTGCGGCGCAGCGGCGCTCGGCAATAGGGATAGCAATACATAAGAAGGTACTGTACTCCTAATTTAGGTATTTGCCTGAGGTATTGCTATCCCTAATTTCCAAGCGCCCGCGCTGAAAGGGACAAATATAGCTGAAGCAGATTTTACTTACAAATTCTTTGGAAAAAAGACGTTTCGTACTCCCCATTTTTCTTTGCGAAAGTTAAACCGATTTTAATTGTTTTTACGCTATATTATAGATGAAAAGTATATCTATGCTTCTATCACTTGATAGTCGCTGCAACTTTACCTAAAGAAAACCGAAAAAAAACGGATTTTCGGATGGTCATATTTCTTTTAGTTATTATATTTTGAAAAAAAGAAAGGGATACAAGCATAGATATACTCTTCATCTATAATATAGCGTAAAAACAATTAAAATCGGTTTAACTTTCGCAAAGATAAATGGGGAGTACGAAACCCATATTTTTGTATGGAGCATAATTTGGTATCGTGCCCTCTTAAGGCACAGACCTAAGTTGGGACTGTAGTCCCCTCTTTAAGAATTTTCTTATGTAACTACTTTCTTAAGGAAATAAAAGTTCACATAGAATTTGAGCTACAATAAATAAACAATTTTAGTGCCTGGTTATACCTGAACGAGTCTATGAATATACTAAAGACTTTATAATAACACTATTTTAAATGAGGGTTGGCAATAGACTTTTACTAATAAAAAAAAGACGTGTGGCACTCGGGGACTGTCGCGGTAAAGCTATTGCATAGCATTTTTTATCAACTTATGCATTTATAATTATTTATTTATTTTATTTATGCAAGAATCTAAATACCATAAATTAAAATAAGATTAATAATCCTTATTTGCTGATGCTTACATCTGTCCATTGTTTATGGTAATTATGATAAAATAGCGATTGTCAATCAAATGTCAATAAAATAAAATAAACACTATTTTACATTATTAAAATCTAAAATACGCTGTTATCTGAACATTTAGGATATATGTTGTCGATTCAAAATATTTATTATACGCTGTTTAATTTGAGGAAGGCGCTTACCCTTGGTATCAACAGGATGAAATAAATTGCGGGTTAAAGAGGGGATTACGCATGCGCAGTGACGCCGATAATGTCAGGTTATTTTCATTACGCTATTTCGTTACGGAATTTCTGGATTCGATCTCCACGCTCAAGGCCCGCGATAGAAGCTATGCAATAGCTTAAAAAAAATGCGAACAATTTCAAATTGTTATTTGATTACTTCGCACTACAAAATTGTCTTTAATCAATTGGCCTCTATGTGCTTTTTAAAAATGAAGAGATAAAATATTTTTATTCGAAAATCTATTTCGCCGTAATTAATTATTCTATCTAGATCGCTTATTTTATTTTCACCCACGTGTAAGTGTAAGGTCAAGATTAACAAGCTCTTCTAAAAAGTCATGTGTATGAAGTGGTCAAAACCCTCACATAAGCATTTATGACAATTCAAACACATAAAAAAGCTCAAAAATAATCATTATCAAAATTGTACATTATTTAAACTATGAATTAAAATGAAATAAACGTTATTAAAGCTTTAATTACATTTTTTGAGAAAAATAAAACACAAGTCACATGCTATTGAAATGCTAAGCGTGTTTTTTTATGCATTTGTAAAAATACTTCCATTCATAAGTTTAACTTATCTTTTTGTACGTAATTTTAATATTATTTTAATAAAAATTATGTAATTTTAATTTTATTTCTATTTTGTTAATAATTATTAATTATATTTATATATTTAATCATTAATTTTCAATTTCGACAACCCTATTTAAGCTACCGAGCTACGCTTCCGCGTACACCGTCAACATTCACTTTCACTGCTAATATCTATTCCACTAATATATACTTTATCTACCTGTAACTAAGTATATAATGCAAGGACACAAATATTATTATTTATGATAACCTAATTTGAATTTAATCAGTGTACAAATAAAGTCTAGGTTTGGCTATTGTTTGTTCACGGCCGCGTCAAGGTCGCACGGTTCTGTTTACTTTCCCTGGCGGTCAATGGTCACAGGTTTGAAAAATCACAATCTATAATTATGAAGTCTATTCAGAGCTAGTCACTGAAATTTTAAATGTTTACTTTATACAATGGCAAGTTCAACACAGTATTTAGAGAATTTTTTTCTAGGGCGGAACCCAAAGGTTCCTAAGGTTGAGAAGGAAATCTATTACAGTTGTCCGTTTGTCACCAAGCTGTATCTTATTAACGGTGATAGCCGCCGTGTTAAAATTTTCGCAAATGTATGTGTGTATACTGTTAACCGTCTGTCACGAGGCTGTATCTCGAGAACAGTTATAGCAAGATAGGTAATACTTTCACAGATCTTTTATGTGTATAATCGCTTTTACCACAATTAATAATATTCAGAATACAATAAATATAACAATATTTCATGACATCAAATGCATACACATTTTGATTAATATCAATAAACATTTTAAGTTATTTCTTTAGAACTTGTATTTCTGTAAATATCATTTAAGTTATAAATTGGCAACAATTTATCCAGCATAGAAGCAAGTACTAAGATATAATGATTGGTATGTAAGGAGAAACGCTCGGTCGAGGTGCTGCGGTGCATACTTGGTACTACACTTTCACTAGATTCACGTTAGTTAGCAATAATGTAAGATTTACTGATATTTACTTAGAATACTAGCTGTTGTTCGCTACTTTGTACGTGTAGAATTTAGAAAATAAACCTTAATAAATTATACAAAAATGCTATTCTCTTAAACCACTCTATCTAATATATAATACTATAAAAAAAAAACACATCAAAATCCGTTGCATAGGTTTAAAGATATAAGCTTACATAGAGACATACCCACATAACAAAAATAACAACTTCGTTTTATATTATGTAAAGATTTACGTACAGTTGTTTTTAAGGAACAATAAATGGTTTAATAATATTTCATTACTATATCTTGCCTTACGCCTGATCATCGCGGCATAGTACTGTAATCCCTCCTAAAGTACAAAAGGTTCGTGCCCAACAGTGGTACGTTAATGGGCTGGAGAGAGACTAAGAGACAATTTTTGACATTGATCAGTTATTTTACTATTGTTGAAAGCTACATTTCTTGGAAGTAGTGCGAATCTGGGAATGAATAAATCATCTATGTCCGAATTTTGAATATCAAATGTCATCCCATTTAATCGTCAGGGTGTAAAACTAAAACCTTAGTTAACACGCTTTCATAGTTATCAGCGTGGCATAGTAGACCGCAAATCTACTCGATGTTGAGGAGTTCCATGCCCAACAGGGGGACATTAATGGGCTACCAAAGAAAAAAGTTTAAATTTGGAACACGAAGCAAGCACTAGTCTACTTTAAAACAACCAGTATCATAACAAAGAACACTTCCGAACGCAACTCACAAAGCATAACATTGCACAACTTGACCTACGTGGAGTTATTATTACACGCATAATACATTACAGACTAATAATTACTCAATATGAACATCCCCGATTACTATCATGACCTCAGAGCGAGCCGCTGCAGCCTTGGTGATTGCGTAACTATAGCGAGCCTTTTCCTTCCGCTCGACTTATCGTTCTAACCTACCTTTATATAGCTATTAAGATTTGTGTGATTTTGGAGTAAACGGCAAATAGAGATATTGATATTATAAGTAGATTTGGAGCGGATTCAGGATTTGGGGGTTTAAGGATTGGTAATTTGCTTAGTTACTAAAACGTTAAAACACCCATGAAAAACGTAGATATTTTTTGAAATTATTGCACTGTCATTCATCCATAACTTGTGTGCAAAATTTTAGATCAATCTGACTACTGTAAGTGAGTGTAAATAATTTGACCACCATTGGATAAATTACACGAATTTCCTAAGATTTTACAATGGTTTTTCTTTAAATACGTGTTTATTAGCTTCTTTTATTATATTTATACCACACCAATTTTACTTAGACCTCCATTAAAATGTCGGATTTAATCTGAAATTTAACAAACTTCAGGTCCGATGCCTAAAAAATAATAATTTAAACAAAAATTGAGAGTATTTTCAGGAACTTCATATATCCGAGCGTGTTTTTATAGTTTTTATCATATCCCATGATTATTTATTATAGAATCTTTAGTTACAACCTTAAGTCTGTGAGAATATTCATGCGATGCATATATTTGGATCTATAAATAAAAAAACAACTCAGGTCGTCTTAATGGCATATAAAGGCACTTGGCAACTAAATTTCAAAGCAAACATTCCACTGAACACAAATAGTTAATCGGATTCGTAGAGTATTTTTGGGAAGGTTTTATTAATAGTATCGTTGAAGAAACTGTATAATGTTTGTTTTAGTTTCAATAGACGGGTTGGTTTATCGAGTTGTCGTCTCCAATGTGATTCGTGTTTTGATATGTTCTTGTTATCTATTTTTCTTATGGCTCCTTATGAGATTTCTTTAGTATATGAACGAGTTAAACAGTTTCCCTATCTCTTTATTTAGGGTGATCATAACATGAATTTTGATCATGTTACAATGGGTTTTGATTCTCTCCCTGATCCTTGATCCATCCTCTGAAATATTCTTACTATCTTAGAAATAATACAGACAACGACATTTATGTTTCTACCCATAAAAAATTGTCATAATAACTCACTTGGCAACAATCATCCTCTAAGCTCGGTTTCAGTCTAGTTAGATTCCAGATTACAGTTCCAAATTCGTACATATATGTCTTTATTTTTCGTATATTGTCTTTAATACGTAGGTGTGCATACAAAACTGTATGCACAACAAAAATGCTGTATAACTAATGTGCATATAAAACCATTATTTGTTTTTTTGATGCCAGATGAATTTTAAAGCAAATTCAGCTTCGACACTTTATCATAAGAAGTCATATCCACTAGAATCATTGTAAAATGTCATATCCAAAACACGTCTTATAGTAAAAAGGTTACATTATTTTAAACTACAATTTCTGAGCTGCGAATGGCCTCATAAATTAGCTTCAATTAATATTCCCTAGTTACCACGTGCATTATAACATCTGCCAGTTCCTACACAAATACTTTGTATCAAAATAGATAATTACGTAATGTTGTAGCAATAGCGTGCCCAGCGCCCTTCGCCTTGATGATCCGGAGCCAAATATCTTCGACCCTGACTGTGTAGTTTACTTCAATCGTTTCCTGGGTTGAGGCCCTTTGGGATATGTTGCAATATTTTTTAGATCTAATCTCGTGAATACGATTTCTTGCCAAGATTTTAGTTGTTGTAATTAATAGTATCATTAATTTCTCTGTCATATAGATTGGAGTAGGAACAAATTCCATGATGCCTGCACTTTCAACAAATGCCATATGTTTTTTACATTTTAATTAAAGATGTGTATGTAACGTGGTAATGTTTTCCGATCATTCAACTACCTTTACCTTACTGGCAACTTAGCATTCATGTAATTGGAAGCCGAAGAAAAACAAAACTAGTAGGTAACTAGCATTTTTGGTAAGATTCCTAAAGTGAATTGGAAAAATAAACTATAGTTCAGGCTTAGTTTTGCTGCTAGCAGATAATTAAATAACCGATGGTTTTAGAAATCCATACTACAATACCAACTAAAAATTGTCACGAACAATCGTGGACTTCAAAGATGATGAATGATTTCAGTCTCTATTAACAATCGACAGATTTTTTTTTCCTTCTCCTCTCTACCCTGCCTGGCCATTATGGTGCCTTGAGCTTTACCGTGACCCGGAACAATCGACAGATGCGTCTATACATTCATTCTCCAAAATCAACATTATGTGAACATTTAGGATTATGGTAGCTAATTTCGTCTGTTGTTTTATATTAACTACGTGAGTTTTCTGATAAATGACATCGGAACGTCTGCTAACTATAGCACCATTCCATATAGCTTGCTGGATAACATTCCTGGAATAAATCTTATCATAATTAAAATTAGCAGCTTCAAACTAACGTTAATTTGGTATGAACTCTACTGAACCTTATCACCATTTTAATTATTTCACAAAATGTTTTTTTTTTTGTTTTTATTGATGTATTATGATGTATTAATAGTTATATTTCTATTCGCGATCGTCCAATACCGCAATCCGCTACTGTTTAGATTGTATAATAGTGTTTGAGGTCAGCGTTTCATTGCCAATGTCACGTCCAAGGTGTATGCAATTGCATTTGTCAACTGTGAACACTGCGATTGCTAAATTGCATCCAATGTTCTTCCTGACTCGCTTCCACATTTCATTGACTCGTACTTTAAATACAGGATCTAAATGTAATTTGCCTTCGCAAACATCTAGAAGCATATTAACATTCCCATGAAGAACATAAGTCTAGTTTTCAGGTGTAGTTAAGTGTTTATACAATTCAAATTAAATCTATTCTGCGGATTTGCGTTACGTTTTTTTGGGTTTTACTTTGTTTACTAATCCGCTACTATAGCTACTGTCTTTGTTCTCAGATATTCTTTGTAATCAGTTGTTACGAATTTGATATTTTTTCATGTCATCGGTCACTTTTACAATTCAGTCCGATCTGGCATCCCAACTTGTTTCTCTTTAAAGACTTTTACTCGAGTAAAAGATGTTGAAAATAAATATTAGTTAGGTTGATGATGAGAAATGACTATTTATAGAACATGAAAAGAAATTCTGAAGATAGACACTTAAAATAACGAGTGTTTTGGTTTTTCCTAGCAAGGAAAAGAAAAATATATAATCCTTTTGTATGTAATTAATTATGTTTATCAAAATTGTTTGTTAAACATCATTTATAAAAGGAAGCTACAACATATTTTTAATAACTTTATGGTTATTGTAGAGATAAAACTATTTATATAACGTATATTTAAATTAAAGACTGAAGAAGACTTAAAGACTTTTTGGAATAGTTACAAATTTTAATGAGTTTAACGCATACTTATTCTCGCTTTCATATTGGTGCAGAGATTTTTGGGTTGAAATCTCGGGTCAGGCAAAATTGTAATTGTACATTTTTGATACCAAAATATTCGCTTAAAACTTAGATTAAAATATACTCAGTAGAAATCTAAAATAAACAGTTTGATAATTGTTGGAATCATTTTCTGAGGAATAGGTTTTCTACACAAACTGGTAGACAGTTTTCAGGTTATTATAATAAACTAGCTGTTGCCCGCGACTTCGTACCCATGGAATTCCTACGTACTTGACACTTATCGTCATATTTGGGACAATTCACCCAATATCTTTATAAATTGTAGCCAATGTGTTATTCTGATGTATAAGCTACATTATTGTAAAGTTTCATTAAAATCCATTCAGTAGTTTTTGCAAGAAAGGGTAACAAACATCCATGCTTACATATTTATAATATTATTAGGATAACAAACTAAGGCCATTGCGTTGCTATCGGTTCCTAACAAGAGTGCAAAATTCCAGAATAATCTGACTACATAGTTTCCATTGAAGCTTATATAAATAAAAATATGTGCAGTGGCAGGTGTGTACAACGGATATAGTACATTTAATAAGGTGCAAATCGCACCTGTTCCTGTATATACACTGTACATAGTGTACATTGTAATCGTTTAGATCAGATTTAACTCCTTACTATGATAATATAATCAGTAAGAATCAGCAATCGCATTGCACGTGCTCTTGAGATTAATTCATGCTGTTTTGGTGGTTTTTAATTTTTCCCACTAAATTAGCAGCCTTTTGGGCTTTTTTGTACTCAAAAGTTTAATTATCAGATCTTACACAGCAGCCTAACCACGCATTTTATAATATCCTCTAACCACCTTTTACCATATTACACGCTTTGTTTAAGATCAAGTTATACTATTAAAAACTTGTACGTACTAGCAATATTGTCTTCGTTAAGGTCACGTTACAAGTGACGTAAGCACTTGCAGTAGAGCAGTGCCCTCTGACGTGTACTGGCGGACCTTGAGCTAAAAGCTACTTTCAACCCGGAAACTACCTTCGAGCTGTCATACGAACGCTCAATTTTATTTACATTGCCCTTATACAGTGCAAACTTTATAAGTGGTTCTCAAGTAAGCAGTAATGGATATCTTAATAGCTTTTGTGCCTTAAAGTTCGTGCCCTTTTGTATTTTGACATTTACCAGCGACCTTCATGACCATGACATGGGAGTACTGCTTTTTCATTTCGCCGCTTTTGAGATCATGGGCGAATGGATAATTATAGTGACACATTGTCTGATAGTATTTATGTCTTTTTAGATTGTTTTTGTCACAGGAATGACATCATCTTATTCCTTAACGACAATGGTGCATATATAAGAAGTTATCTATAATGTGACATCGGAAAGCAAATTGGGATAATTGTTACCATATTTGATTTAGCAGGTCAATAGTAAGGGAATTACTTTTGTATAGAGTAAAATTCAGGTGACAAGAACAGTTAATGTAATGCACTTATATCTTTATAATAGAGTCCTCCTTGCTGCTGGATGCTTTCTTGCTCACCACTACGCAGCGGCGTGCACAGGAATTTAACTCAGGGTAGGCGGTGCTGTACTCAGTCACAAAAACTTTTTCTTTTATAGATTTTTAGCATAGCCACGCGACGGATCTCTAAGTCGGAAACCATGCCAACAGAACAAATTTAAATCTGAATATCCTGAATCTGTCCACACTGTACTAGAATTACTAAACAATAACTACGTACGTACATACATACGTACATGTACGTATGTACATACGTTTCATAACTTTTAACATGAAATTTTCGAGTTACAATACCTTTTTGCTGGCTTAGTTGTCGTAACTCGGGTACACAGAATCTTTTTACTGAATGGCATTTGTGAGAACTTGTTATTTTTAATTTTTAACAAACACACTATCAACACACATTTCACAATCAAATAACATTTTAAAATCAACAAACGAAAATCCATACAATTATTAAATTATAGAAACTCAATATTAAACAGTTCAATGAATCACACGAAAAAATAAAATGGCCTCCGTCGAACCAAAATATTTCTGCTATTTAAATAGATAAAACCTTACTAAACAAAAATGCATACGTGATTTATTAGACTTCCGACTATTATATTTATTCGGCTACGCTAATATTATTCCTTCGCCAAACGCCTGGCAAAAAGCAATTTGCAAGCACATATTGGTGCTATTTATGAATTATTAGGCGTTTTTAAGTTATAATATTTTGTTTAATTAATAGTAAATAAATGAATAAAGTCATCTAAAACATACGAACGTTTTATTAAAATATCTGTGAATGGCAAGTAAAGCAAGGCTTTTCTGCCTTAATGGAGCGCACGCCCATGCCACTACGTGAGGAACCTTCAGTGTGCGAATCTGCATTGAACTAGCTTTTTATTTTTGTCATATTCTGCTAAATTTGTACATCATAAAAACTGTTGCGATAAAAACTATTTTCGTTTCACTATTGTATATTTTACGATTTATTTTCTTGTTTTAACATTCTATTAATATTTATTTTGTTTAATGAAAATTAATTTGCAAATGACAATTCCGAGTATTGTAGTCGTGTTGGCTTCGATACCCGGAATTAGTGTTTGGAAAATTTCTGATAAAAATACAGAAAAAACTATGACTAGTGTTGTCATGTGACTGTACCTAAATGTTAGAAGATCAAGTGTAAAACAAAGTGATGTGTAATGGAGGCGTGTCACATCTATAAAGTGTGTATCTAAGAAAGCTATCTCCGAAAGTAGTGTTCGAAACCTTAAACATTTTTCACTCCAACAATCTTCCCGAGTAATATTTTTAATAAATCATATTACATAGATACATGAATAAAGTCATAAAAAGCTACAATTTATCACAGTATTATGGGTGATAACAAAAATCCGATCTTAAGCCTGTATTTTGAGAGACAGTGGTTAATTTGATCGAACGATAACAATTCAGTAAGGTGTTTACAAATTGTTACAATCTGTTCGCTTGACTTTATAAACTACAATAATATAAAAATAAAATATATTTTATTTTACAATAATATAAAGGTTTTTAAACATAGAAGTTGATTAAATGACTGACTGACATAATGTATCAACGCACAGCCGAAACTATTAAATATAGTATATAGTAAACTAAAACTTAGTACCTATGCTGATACCTTTAAAACTGTCGGCGAACAATAAGAAACTGGCCAAGTACGGGTAGTACTCCCTGGCAAATGGTTCCGTCCTATTATCATCATAATACGTTCGTCATCGATAGGAAGTAGTGGGAAAAAAGCTTATAACTTGCAAAATGTTCAATAGAAAATTATATTTTTACCCTTTCCTCAAAGTAAGGGCACGTGGATATAATTATAAAGCCACTTACTATGAAAGAAATTTCCCATTTACCTTATAAGAGCTGTTTAAATACGAATAATTCTTCAGGAAAAATCCAAAAGTTTCCATACATCGTAGCAGCAGCGGGACCTTGGCGCTGTACTTACGAATTAAATCGGCCTCAGTCGAGGTCGTCCCGCCTTCCGCCACACAGTTGTTTGTATCAACATCGAATGAATTATATCATTTATATTCGCCTGTTTATATTGCATCTTGCAATTTGGGCTATAATTGTTGTAATAAATTAGTGCAATTTAATTGGAGCTATTGCAAAATTTGAGCGGAAGACGTTTAACATCTGTTAATGGAATGTGTCAGAAATGATAATATATGCGCTTCGTATCACCAGAGAAGCTGGTATGCACTAGGTTATAGATTCGATTACCGCACGGGAGAATTATTTGTGTGGATGTATCTATTAGCATATAGCCGTAATCTGGTATCCATAGCACACTGGTTTTGAGCTTCGTTGGAAGTCAAGTTTTCGTGGATAAAACAATTGAAATAAAATAATTGGCCTTATATATATGGTAACACCTCGGGAGTCATTTAAACAAATATCTTTCAAGACTATTTCCTTTGTCGTATGATAATGGATTAAGAATACAACACAAAATTTCCTGACACAAAGTATTGTAAGGACCAGCTAAGCTATAAACAGATAACATCCTTTGTTAGATACGATCAGCTTGAAACTAAACCCTATGTTAATATGCTTAGTCAGCCTGGCATAACCATAAACCCCACTACTACTAACCCCACTAAAGTAGATATCCGGTAAATTGTGGGACAATTATGGTTTAAGAAGCAGCGAGAAAAAACTATCTACCCTTTAAAATTTCACTTAAAGAATTGGTCCTTCGAAGTCTATTAAAAACAATTAGCACTTACCATTGAGAGATTGGGTGTTACGTACTGTACGGCAGTTTTGAGCACATAAGTACGGGATCCCGTCCGCGTCATGCACTACACTTGTTCGTTCTGTAACAAACAACAAAAAATATATGTTATTTAAATAAAAACACCTCTTTATAATTTGAGTCATAGCAGCATAAAATATGTTACTTTATTTTAGGATTTAAAAACTAGTACATTTACTAACAATTACCCGAAATTATGCACTACCTCGCGCAAAATATGAGGTGTAGGTATAAATCTATATCTATGCTAATACTAGCTGACAGAGTACGGTAACTAACACTGTGACACGTGAATTTTATATATTAGATAAAGCTGAAGAGTTTGTTTGTTTGTCAGTATTGCATAGTACTTTTATCGAGAAAGGCTATAGGCTATATAATATCACGCTGCGGCTAATAAGAGCGAAGTATCCGTGAAAAATTAGTGCAGAAACGGGAAAAAAAAGTCTAAATTCCACGCGTATAAAGTCGCGGGCAACATATTTATTACATATTTTAATACTACATATTTTTATTACATATTTTAATACCAAAATGAAATTTTTTGTAACAAACTATTTGTAGTCGTCTGAAAAAGGGTACGGCTATTTCCAACTTTAGTGCTTTTTACTTACCTATGTTTAATTATGCACGAATAATTTAACCCCTAATATGGGGTATAAAATATAAACTATAAAATAAATAGTATAAACTATATTTTTTGTAATCGAGATCAGCCAGTAACATTTGTTATTATTAGCAGTTTTTGACATACGACTAGAAGAATGCACTGATCTACTTCAGCTGTGACCAAACCCATGTGAAATTGTTTATATTTGTCACCAGATTATAACTCGTAAAGATACTGGCATCCGAGGTGAGCTCCAGGCGACAGTGATCGCCTTTGACAAACAGTGGAACTTGGCTCTCAGTGATGTCATTGAGGTTTGGAAAAGAAAAGGTGTTAAGGCGAGGAAGATACCACCAGCATTGGGTAAATAATATATTTGTTATTGCATTTTTTAAATTTTTCTACATCTCTATTTGCGATATATGGGGAAGGTTTAGGAGGTGTAATTAAATAATTTGGTTAAAATATAATGATCATTAAAATTATTGGCATAAGTTAGGAACTCAGTAGCAGTAATATAACTTGCGCGGAGACAGAGCGGCGGTAGTGACAAAAAAGTTTTAAAATTATAAAAATGCTTTGTAGATTTTTCGAAGAAGTGTTGGGCAACAAAAGCGATGGAAGAAAGACGAATGCACGTTGCGGAGATGCGAATGTTGAGATGGATGTGTGGCGTCACGCGAATAGATAAAATAAGGAATGAATATATTAGAAGAAATCTGAAAGTGATGTTAGTTATTAAATAATTCAAGAATGAACGGCTGTCCTGGTATGGGCATGTAATGAGACGAGAGGAAAGTAATATCGCTAGGAGAATTCTGCTTATAAATGTGAAAGGAAAAAAGTCTAGAGGAAGACCTAAGAAAAGTTGGATGGACTGTGTGAATGAGAGCATGAAAGAAAGAGTAGTTAGCACAGACATGACGGATGATAGAAGACTATGGAAGAAAAAGACATGTTGCGCCGACCCCAAATAATGGGGTTAGGGCAGGAGAATGATAAGAATGATGATGATCTGTCTAGCGAGTATTAAATACCCCTATCTTAGAGTTTAATAAAGCCCGTAATAGCGCGATAAAACCTGATAACAAGTCCCCCTGCGACTATACCTAGTACGGAACAAATTGATAATGTCTTAAAAACAGCATATCTGTGTACTTTTGGTGCGTGTCTCTCTCTGTCTGCAGTAAAGATAATACATATAAAGATATGCTCATAACAAGGTCATGTTTGTTATTTCCGTGTTGTTATATATCTGATATAGTAATCATGTTAATATGTAGACTTCTACTATGATAGTATTGTCTATGTGTGATAGTAAACTATATATTTCTATTCTATGATATAACAGTAGAAAATAACTTAAGAGTTAGCTGGATGGATTTTCTCATTTCTTTTTATAACTAGCTGTTGTCCGCCACTTCGTAAGGGTGGAATTTTGAAAATGTTCCCCGTTTTTGCAACATTTTTCACTGATTCTTCGCTTCTATTGGTCGCAGCGTGATGTTATATAACCTTCCTCGATAAAACTATCCAACACTTAAAGAATTTTTTAACTCCGACCAGTGGTTTCTGTGATTATTTTCTGTTAAGTTTCAACGGTATTCGTTGCTCGTAATATCAGAAGCTTTTAAGCTACAGCTAACTTAGAGAATATAATTATATAACTCTACGTATACCAATTCATAGCGTTTGCGAAATACTGTCGTAGTGGCTAATTCTCATCAGAATTTATACGTACGCCCGTAGAGTTTTTGATATTAATTAAAAAGTAGTTAGTTTTTACAGATTTTAACTAAAGCAGTCTTTACCGTGCATGCAATAGTTGAAATGTATTTATTGTTAAGTTTCAACAAATAAATAATAAAGATAGGAGTTTTAGAATTATGTATGCCTCAAATAAATACACTGGCTAAATTTTGTATTGGACCATACAAAATCCCGTTTAGTTTTGTTAAATAAACCCCCAATTATTGCTTTGCACTTATGTTTTCAACTTTATCAGCTAACTGAATTGGCGTGATAGTAATTATGAAATGTTTTACAGGTACACCAGTCCCTAAAGGTACGGCAGCAACTATATCAAAAGTGCCTGAAGTTATTGAGAAACCTCTTGGGAACAATGTATGGGAATGTTCTAGACATATACCACAACTTATGGTAAGAGGGGAACATATTGTTCTAGTGAGTATCGTTGAACAATGACACCTAACTTTTTTGTTGCCATGGTAACGATATTGCGATTTTGAAGAAATAGCGATTATCATTTAAGACTTATACGATGCACACACATATACTTTCCAAATGCAGTATAGTCCCTTCTGATACCTATAACATAAACATAGAAATGTAACTTAATTACCAGACCAGAGGATGTTGTGTTAAATGTTCATAAATTATATTAATTCATGCACCCTGTGTCTTGGTGTTTTCCATGTATTGTCGTATGTTGCTGTTTATCAAGCGCAACACACGCTTAACGCTTAGTTTAGGACTCGATGTCATCACTAACATATAAATACCTATAGTCTTAATAGAACCTTTTTAACAAATTTGTTTAGTACAGTGACAGCTCTACAGCTTTTTATGTCTGTTTTGTGATATAAGTGCCCTGAAATAGAATGTAATGCAAAATTTTATAAAGTTTTGTTAGTATTTTAGTTTTTAGAATTTACATACATACAAACTTTACCCTTAAAATACATAAATAAATTGTTATGTATAAAATCAGTACAAATAGTTATGAAAACAAAGTAATTGTTACGAAATTACATTGAATAATTTATTTATAGTTGTTATTGGAATAACTCATAATTATATATAAATTTGTATACGATCATGTCGAGGTAGGCAGAGACTAGTGCTTCATATACTTAATAAATTATAGAAAAAATAAACCTCCTTTTGAAACACTATAAAACCGCATCAAAATCCGTTGCGTAGTTATGAAAATATAAACTCGTATAGGGACATACATACAAAAATAACGACTTTGTTTTATAAATCACTTCCACCTCGTATACTCTTATATTATATATACAGCTCTATTGTTATATTGTTGCCCGCCACTCCGTACGCGTGGTACATAGAAAATTTTCCCCGTTTTTGAAACATTTTTCATTAATGCTTAGCTTGCATTGGTCGCAGCGTAGTGATATATAGCATTTAGCCTTCCCTGATAAATGTACTATCCAACAGTGAAAGAATTTTTCAAAGCAGACCAGTGGTTTTGGAGATTAGCGCGTTCAAACAAACAAACTTTTGAGCTTTATAATATCAGTATAGAAGAAAGGTATTAAACCACACTTTTTATAACTCCGGTTAAGAATAGCACTTAAGAAAACGGTATAATAAAGATTATAATGCGTCGGTGTTTACGTGTATTTATGCAAAAAGTCACGCATCGTGAGGAACGCGCATGTATCAGGACTTGCGAGTAAAATGATTATTGTTATAGAAATGAACTATTTGCGACGACTCTGTACGTGTGAATTATGAAATCAACAGCTCTCTAATAGTATCAAGAGTTTTATGATAAAATTTAACTTATTATTTAAGGTAGATCTCTAGCAATCGGTAAAAACAGATTTCATTTCATTCAGGCGCAGGATAAACGAAGAAGTAAAACTTCTTACTTGCGTCTTGCGTACATAGGTATACACACACAAATATACCAGATGGTGGATTGACATTTAAATTTAAGGGCCTACATCAATATTATCGTATATCATCGCCGACACGTACATATTAATTACACAGCCAGTAGGCACAGAAAATGAAGAATTAGGGATACTTTTCCTATTTACTCAAAATCTACTAAATATATTTTAATTCTGATTTACGTTTTTCTATATATAATAGTTACTTATGTTTTTAGAGTTATTTCATTAGTTAATACGCGATAACAGACCGACAAATGAAAAAAATAAAAAATTTGAGAGGTTTTTTCGCCAAGATTTTCTATCGAGAAAACTTTTTTCAATCGCGTTTCTGAGTTTATGCGATCCTAGATCATATATTGAAAAAACATATACTTAAAAATTAGAGCTCTAGCCATTCAATCTAAAGAAACAATGAAAACTTCGTACGTAGAAAAATGCACGAAGCTATTTTGGTATCCTCTTAAGGACGAGGAGATTTCATATAATGTATAGCCTGTATCATAGACACACATCGATACATTTTCATGCACATATGGATATGTAAATGGCTTCAAGTCGACAGTGACGTAGCCATTGGTCTATAAATCTATTAAATGTGTGTAATCCTTTCTTTTCAATTTTTTTTATTTTTTTATTTATTTAAAAAACTTTCAGCACAAAATTGTACAATAGGCGGACTTAATGCTTAAAGCATTATCTCCCAGTCAACCTAGGGTGATGCAGAGATATTAGTGCTAGATGCGTTATTTGCTTAAAAAATAAACATCAAGGAACGAATAAACTAAATATGACAAATAGAATACATAATATTAACATAAAATATTAGTACATACTAAATAAAAACATAATATTCTTCTTATATATAAAATTCCCGTGTCACAGTGTTAGTTACCGTACTCCTCCGAAACGGCTTGACCGATTTTTATAAAATTTTACATGCATATTCAGTAGGTCTGAGAATCGGCCAACATCTATTTTTCAAACTTTTTTTTTAGTATGGCAAAACAACGTTTGCCGGGACAGCTAGTCTTCTCTAATATATAAAATTCACGTGTCACAGTGTTAGTTACCGTACTCCTCCGAAACGGCTTGACCGATTCGTCTCAAATTTTACATACATAGGTATTCAGTAGATCTGAGAATCGGCCAACATCTATTTTTCAAACCTTTTTGGTTTTTTTTTTGTATGGCAAAACAACGTTTGCCGGGTCAGCTAGTAACAATATAATACTTAGGTACATAAATAACTATTAAATACAATAAACTACTTGTAAATACAATACATACATACATAGCATATATACATTATATGATTTAACATTAAGTCTGAGAAGAACAGCTAATTTTTGAAGCAGGAATTGAATTTGTAAATTTCAGTGTTAGATACCCGATATATAAACTGTATATTTTATTTTCTGTAACCGTAATTACTAAAATATTGTATAAAAAACAATATAAAATTTCCAGTGTGTTCCCATGAGTTTCTCATATCACAGTATTGTCAGTTTAAAGATAATAAAATAAATGGACACAATGGCAATGCTTGTTTTGATGGACGATACCGAATTTTTATTTGATATTTTCATGAGAACGCATCATGTATTTACTAATTAACTAGCATGTAGTATTTTTTTTTTTTTCATTCATGGACATTTCACACAACGTCCTCTGGTCCCAAGCTAAGCTTAATATGCTTGTGTTATGGGTACCAGAATACGGATATAATACATAAACTACTTTTCTTTTGTAAATACATACTTATAATACATAGAAACACCCAGACGTAGTACAAACATTTGTATGACATTTATGGATGGTCCAAATGATTGTCCCAAGTGGGAATCGAACCCACGACCTTGTGAACGGCAGTCCAGTACATGAACCACTACGCCACGAAGCCCGTCAAAGTATTATTTAGATTAACATTGAAAAATTATCACTGACGCACTGTATAGAAAAAGGTCCTGAAATCCTTGTAAAATTTGGTACAATTCTGATGTATCAAGAACTAAACTAATTTAACTAAATGTAATCAACTTTTGTAGATTTTTATTTTATACGCATTTATATTAATGAAAATCATTATTCTTTAAAACACATTCTGTTCAATCGACCGTATTGTATTATTGATAGTTTTAGATTAGTTACGCAAGTAGGATTTACACTGTTCTCTAATAATTCCTGAGATTCTTATGTCAATATGAAAAATATATGATTTACTTATCTAGGTCTTTTTAATGTTGTTAAGTTTATCTTTTTAGTGTATTAAGCAATATAAGATACTATATCAAACACATATTTTAAATAATAGCTTATTTAAGTAAATACTGTATTTTTTTTAATTTGTTTACCTTAAAGAAATAACTGAACCTTCATATTAGCCTGCAAAAAAACCGAATATATTCAGTCAGTAAAAAGAGATTAAAAGAAGACAAAGAGAGAATTGTTTTGTTTTTCAGTTTCAATCCTTATGTTATAATTGTAATATCCTAATGTTATAATTGCGAAAGTATGGGCCTCTTTCACCATTCTCAAGTAAAGCGCCAAGTAGACTAATCGCTAGTTAAAGTCACCAGTAACTACACGTGCGACGTTCACGACGTTCGAGTAGCAGTAATCTTAAGATTAAAAAATTGAGATTGACAGAAGATACTCGTAACTATTACTTGACAATTAACGCTAATCGATAAGTAACTAATCAACGCTTTACTTGAAGATGGTGAACGAGGCCCTAATTCTCGTCAGATTAATTAAACTTGTAAAGTATAAGAATTTGCAAGCAACAGTTAGTTTTACACTCTACTCCATAACCTCCCCAGGGTAGAAGCTTAGGGATATTATACATAGATATCATACTCTGTGAGGACAGAAAACTCAAAAATAAACCCTATGCCAACACACCTGCATAGTAGACCATAATCCCTCCCAAAAATGGAGGAGGCCCGTGCCCAACAGTGGGATTTCAATGGCCAGGAAAGAGACAGAGCTAGTTTTCAACATGTACCAGGCTGTCATAAGTTAGTAAGGGTTATATACAAGTGATATGCACCCTCGGTTGCCATACGGAAGTAGTTCGCTCTCAACAATAGTTTTCCCATTTTCCCGCGTGTGCGGGCGGTGACCGCGCCGGGATCGTTCACCCCGGGACGGTGCGGTTTCCTTGCGCTCGCGCCGCCCAAACGAATGCGCTGCAAAATACCACCGAATCTTCTAGACTTTGACGGTTATTGATGACAGGTCAATGTTGATGATTGAACCAAAGATATTTTACAACGTTGTTTAAAAAAAAGTAAACGTAGTTTGTTTTAGGCAATTTTATTTCGGGACTCGTTTATTTGCAACCTGCACGTGATCCCTTTCAAAACTTGGGGTCATTATAGCGCAGCGCGTACTTTGGCTAGGTACTCGGTGTTCTCGCAGTTTTAGATTGCACTTGTACTTAACATTAAGTGGAGTGTTGTTATTTGCTAAAGAACCATTAAAAGTGTTCCAAACTCTTTTATTACTATTAATTTGCAAAAAAGTATGCGTGCCTTATCAATTCATGCATCCTATAACGCAATTTTAACCTATGACAACCGCGTAGTTTCCTATGTATAAAGAACTTTAACCTGTGTTTACAAATAAATATATGACTATCTTATACTGAATGTGCATACGCATAATATCTTTTATAATGACATTCGCATCTGCTATCTTGTGATAACAAGATAGATTAATTAATTGTAATATTCTACTTAAGGGAGACCATTTGTTAAGATAACCTTTATTATGATTTTCAGTTACAAAATTCAAAAAATAAGCTGTAATCATGTGTTTAATTTGTGAAGTTATCATTTAATTTCATAATTTAATTTGTTAAGTTAGTAAAATTAAGCATAATATTTCAAAACCTGAAACAATAAGGTTAAATGTTTGACAGAAAGGTAGAGAGACAATAAGAGAACAAATTTCATTCCATATATAAACACACTAGCTGTTGCCGGTAACTTTATCGTGGACATTAGAAACCTAAATAGAAAAAAAAACCATCCTCTTGAACCACTCTCAAAATCTGTTGCGTAGTTTTGAATATTTAGGCTCACATACGGGACATGCATACAAAAACAACAACTTTATTTTATAATAAGTAAAGATAATTCCATAATATTTATATTTATTTTATAATAAGTAAAGATAATACCAACACGCCTTGTTACTATGCTATAGAAGACTAAATATCGTTCCGTTTTGAAGGAGACTGGTGAGAAAAGAATGTGACGTTTATCATCACATTGTGAATTTTCTGTTTATAACAATGACACGTCTAACGTAAACAATATCTAAGACGTAGAACATAACGTGAACACGTAATGTAACGTCTATTTGTGTGTATGATCGATAAGACAATGGCCTTAGGGCGACGCACCCTGGATGAGAGCCAGAACCCACGCGAGGGTGGAAAACAGATGGGTGGGCGACTTCACTGAATTGAAAGGGGCGGAGAATAAACGTATTTGTTTAATATATAAGTGATAGAAAATTGTTATAATGATAAAAAAAAAATATTTGTAGTGCTGAGCGATTGACTAAGAAAGAAAAGTCAAAATAAAACCTTGTGTTAATTTCAACAGTCTTTTAAAATTAGCAGATTTTTCACAAATATGTTTATAATATAGAAAGAAAGAAAGAAAGAAAATAAATTTATTTGCAACGAACACAAAACGATAACAAAAGAAGGAGAATAACAATAGCAAGCAGGTAAAATAAGATGAAATAAAAGGAGATAAGAAAAAGCAGCTATATGGTACGAAAATAAAACAAGTGTGTCCGCCACAAAACGGCCATTATAAATATTACTAAGCGTAAAATCGAACTTGCGACCTCCCATAGTGATGTTAGTTTTACTAGTGACTATGCCTAGTTGATAAAATTTCTGTTACATTATTACATAGAACTTCAAAGATTTTGTAATTATTTCTACATAATAAATAAATAATAAATAAATAAATATTAATGGACATTTCACACAACGTCCTCTGGTCCCAAGCTAAGCTTATATGCTTGTGTTATGGGTACCAGAATACGGATAGAATACATATACTACTTTTTTTTTGTAAATACATACTTATAATATATAGAAACACCCAGACGCAGTACAAACATTTGTATGACAATTAGAAAAATCACACAAATGATTGTCCCGAGCGGGAATCGAACCCGCGACCTCTTGATCGGCAGTCCGTTACCAGAACCACTACACCACGAGGCCCGTCATAATAAAAACTTTTGATTCAAATATGACCATTTTTTTCAACTGTAGTAAACATCAAGGGTTTTCAATATCTCTATTATCTGTTCGAATCCGGGGCGGGTGGTTAGCAATATAATAAAATAAAGATTAACAGTCGCTTACAAAGTTTAATGAAAGTTACGATACAAACTACTTTCACTCTGAAAACTGAGTTAGCTTTAAGCTATTGTACATTTGTCTATTGTTTACTTTCTACTTTTCTACATAAATGCACTTTGTGTGACAATTATAAATGAAGTATATAAAATAAAAGCTTATTTAAACATAATGATGCTATTATTACATAAAATAAAATATGTATGTTTGATTTTAAAGCGCTATTTACAAAATATATGTATACATTATTTAAAGCGCTACTTGGGAAAATTTACTGAAAGTTTTTGCAGTGTTTACTTTTTTTCGTTTTCAGAATGATATATTCAGTGTATAACACTGAATACTATGTACCTACATGTATGCAGTACATTGCTGTTACCAGGAACCTTTAGATGCATCTAAAGGTTCCTGGTAACAGCAATTGTTGTTTGCATCTTTTTTTCTTGGGATCACCTGATGTGCCTTATGTCAACCTCATGGGACTTTCAAAACAATTTATTGCTGCTGATTGTCCCGTGCTAAAAGGCTAGTTTCATAGTTTAAAACAGTAGTTATTCGCTACTTCAGATAGAGGTAGGGCCAGCAGCACATTTACGTCATTGTTATATTTCTCATTTTTAATATAACCACTAGCAAGGCCCTGGCAAAAGGATATCCTCAAAACGGGGTCTGGCCGTTCTGTAATTTTTTACTCTTTGGTGCCGACTTGATCTAGTTTATACAACCTTACCTACTACTCCTTACGCTAAGGGCCTTACATATCTTATATTGTTTTCTATGATTTACTTACAAAAGAAAAGTAGTATAAGTAGTCTATATCCGTATTCTGGTATCCATAAAAAGCATATAAGCTTAGCTTAGCTAGAGAAATTTGTGTGAAATGGCCATGAATATTTATATATTTATCATTATTTATAGTTAAATTCTTGTCACGGTGTTAGTGCCTCCAAAAGGGCTAGACCGGCTATTGTGAAATTTTGTGTGTAAAGCAGGTTGGTCTGAAAATTAGTCAACAACTATTTCCCATGTCTCTAGGTCACAAGGATGGGAGGTCAGTCTGGTGGTAAGTACGTAAGTGAAACTGCGGGGCAAAGCTTGTAATATTATATGAATGATCTCATAAGATTTTAAAATTAGTTATATTCACGTCAAAATTTAATTTAAACAAATTAGAATCTTAAATGTACAAAATCACAATATACTAACCTTCGTAATGACCTTAGCTGGCTGAATTTAAAAAAAAACAAAACACGGAACTATGGTCAGGCGTTGTTTTACAGATCATAGATATTAATTTATTATTGTTTATGGTTTATAAATAAGTACTTAGGAGGGCGCATTATGTAATGTAAATAATAATTCGATAACATTAAGTTATTATAATAATGCCCTTGTTTTGGGTCACTGTTATTAGATATCTGTCATATCTATTTTAGTATAATATATATAATCTTATATATAAAAATCAATTGCTGTTCGTTAGTCTCGCTAAAACTCGAGAACGGCTAGGCCGATTTTGGTGATTTTAGTCTTGAAATATTCGTGAAAGTCCAGGGAAGGTTTAAACGGTGACAAAACATACGGGAATCTAAAATTCCACGCGTACGGAGTTGCGGGCATCAGCTAGTAGATATATATAAAAATCAATTGCCGTTCGTTAGTCTCGCTAAAACTCGAGAAAGGCTAGGCCGATTTTGGTGATTTTGGTCTTAAAATGTTCGTGAAAGTCCAGGGAAGGTTTAAACGATGACAAAATATTTAGAGTTCTAAAATTCCACGCGTACGGAGTAGCGGGCATCAGCTAGTAGATATTATAAATTTATTTCCGTTTGTTCTGTTTAAAGGCCTAATAAACATGTTTTAAGTGTTACAACTTTTCTGCTTTGTGAAAAAATAATTAGAATAAATATTAACGATACGTTCGCAATCGTCGAAAAAGATCGACACTATGAAGTTAGTTACGTAAGAAGGAAAACAGGAGAAGCACACGCACGCTGTATCTCTGGAGTTAATTACAAACACGAAGAAAATGCGAAAGAGAAAAAAGAACAGTCAAACTTCTTAGGTTCGTACATAGATCCTGTGTGTCTGTATGTTCGTACATGGATACTGTATGTTTGACAATTTCTTCTCGACTTCATTTATACAATAAGTTTGAGAACTAGAAGTGTCTACGAATTACAATAAGTTTGAGTTAAATAAAACTATTTTTTTCGTATTTGTTTTAAATTTTAATCCGACGTTTCGGAGACTTTGCAGTCACAATGGTCACAAGTGAGACTAAAAGCGTCTAATTCGTAAAAAGTGGTTTTATTTAAAGTAATGAGTCGCGCAAGTCTTGGAAAATATAAAGTTTAAGTTAATTCAATAAAAGATTAACAAAAATTTCATATTTTTAGAATATATTTTATATCAAAATGCATAAACACGTTGTATAGTGTAAGTATATAGTGCAAACTTTCACTGTGCGTTCATTCTGTGAGTTAGACGATGTAGTATAAATAGCGCAGTTGCGTAACGCGGCCGATGCACCGCCACTGCGTTGGCCA
This sequence comes from Orgyia antiqua, assembly GCA_916999025.1. NCBI lineage: Eukaryota > Metazoa > Arthropoda > Insecta > Lepidoptera > Erebidae > Orgyia > Orgyia antiqua. The sequence continues at coordinate 1,081,238 of OU779861.1, forward strand.
CGCGCACCGAACTATCAATAAACTTAGATTAAACTAAACTGCAGTTGAACACTATGTCTATGTTTTGAAAAATATGAAAAAATCTCTGGCTATACCACAAAAGATATACCTATCTTGATTATTGTCAATATTCAACTCTTATTTTTGAACAAGATCGCTATAAGTTTTTCAAATATATTACGTATTATTTTATAAATAATAAATAAAATAACTTATATTTATAGACAAAACAATTTAAACCTAAGTATTTTTCTGAAGGTCTTAGATGCTTTAATAGAACTTGAATATTGTAATGTGAAAAAACACTAAGAGTATTTGCATAATTCACTGTTTTGTTGCAATATCTTTAACTTTATTAAGATAATAACCGATATTTTGAATTAAAACTTCTAGGAAAGTTAAGTTACCGACAAAGATACCTATTAGCTTAGAATTTTTATAAAAAATATTTTCTCAATAATATTTCCATACAGTGGTTTTACATTGAAATAAAAAATAAAAAGCTTTTTGACATCATTTTGCTAAGTTATTCTTAAAAAGCCCTTTTATCTCATACCTTAGTAGGAAAATACTTTAAACTACCGTCATTTGGTATGCTAGACTTAAGAGGATACCAAAATAGCTTCGTGCATTTTTCTATGTACGAAGTTTTCATTGTTTATTTAGATTGAATGGCTAGAGCTCTAATTTTTAAGTATATGTTTTTTCAAAATATGATCTAGGATCGCATAAACTCTCTATTTCTTTATTTTTTTCATTTGTCGGTCTATTATCGCGTATTAACTAATGAAATAACTTTAAAAACATAAGTAACTATTATATATAGAAACACGTAAATCAGAATTAAAATATATTTAGTAGATTTTGAGTAAATAGGAAAAGTATCCCTAATTCTTCATTTTCTGTGCCTACTGGCTGTGTTAATATGTACGTGTCGGCGATGATATACGATAATTTTGATGTAGGCCCTTAAAATGACGTCAAATAAGTTAACCATGCATTGCTAAAATTAAATACTTACGGTCTTATTCATAATGATCTATCGGAGGTTTAAACAGAGATTTTATCGGAGAGATAATAAACGTTTTAGCGTAAAAAGACTTATGAAGAACAAGTTTTGACAATTTTCGCGAACCTATTTTAGCGTACTTTTAAACCTCCGATAAGTCATTATGAATAAGACCATATGAGTTTTAAAATGAGTTGAACCTATTCTAACCTATTATCTATTGAATATTTTCTCTATTTCCGTATCAATATAATTTTATAACTTTTATGCATATTGTTTGTATACTTTTAAGACTACATCTTACAAACTAACTCTGCAGCTAACCTTGGTGCTTGGAAAAAAGAATAGTGGTCGGCATTGATACATACATACATATATAATGAACATAATATATATAACAGTAATAAGGCGGAAGTTTTGCCTTGCCGATCCTGTTCGCCTTACTAGTAATGCCGAGTAACATTGCTATATACAGACATGCTCATAATACTTGTTTTTGATCGGATCTGCGTACAAAAAAGTCAGTCATTGTTGTATCTAAATATTAACTGGTTAAATCTGGATTGTTTTTTTATTGAGTTGACAACAGATAATAAATATTCAATGATTTATATAGATTTGTGCTAAGCCTTTTAGTATGATATTCAATATACAAGCTATACTGCTGAAACAGTAGTTCTTGCAAAAAACACACAAACTTACATTGTTCTCACAAATTTTCTCGTTGTTAACATTAAGTAACTGTCCGTGTGGTGACTGATTCAGAATACAATTATCACCACCCCATTTCCTCCCGAGAGTGCTGTAAGAGCCAGATAAGGAATATTGTTATAAGATAACATCCTTTGCCAAAGACACACACACAACACTTGAACTTTAACCGTTACAAGAAATTATAATACGAAATTCAAAGCAACCAAAATGATATAAAAATGATTAACGATAGAAAAAAAAACCACACTATTAACTTAGAAAAAACACAAAAGAAACCTTTACTTTTGTCATAATTTTAAATATTAAACAGAATATTTTTTTATATTGTGTTTTAATACAAAAGGATAAAACAGTTAGTGTTCTAAAAATTGCTTCACTTTCTTAACTACAGTTAAAGATTTCAAACTAGTTAACCGCGCATCAGTGCAACCGGTCCGTTCTTCACTTTACTCTTTTTGTATTCGTTATTGCAGCTAACTTGGGATTGGTTTGACCTATTTACCACAAATAGACGCAGCCGGGACTCGAACGTACACCCTAACGACACGTGCCTCGGATTAGGCAGCCGTTTTAAATACCCACTATATTGATGACTCAAGCGTTCGCGTGGTTACGTAAAGAATTTTAACAGTTTAAACCTTTTGGATTGAGAAAATATTTTGGATTTAATGTCTTAATTCTTACTAGAAATGTATATTTTACTCTCTACGACACTTACACGATTGATTTATTTAAATAAAACCAAAATTTTTTGGTTTAGACGCTTGACTATGGTGACTGAAAAATCTACAAATCGACCGGCTAGATTTTAAACAAAATGTAATTTTTATTTGGAAATATTTCGTTACAAATACGACTATCCAATTTCTTTGTTGTTTAAAAACTAAAACTCTATTGCGTGCTTTTTAAATAGTTTTGTATGTTTGTAGTATGATATTATTATAGCTAGTTTTATTACATGTATCTAATAGATAGATACACATTAGTACTAGCTTACAATGTTGCATTGTATCTTATAATCTACTTTCGATTTCGTGTGACAAGATCGTAATAAAACATGATACATACTTACTTTGTTGTTAAGTGAACAGTTTTTATATTTTATCAGCAGCTGAAAGATCAGTCCACCTGTATTCTTTGCACGATATGCAACATTTTTTTATAATTGCTGTTATATTGCTGTTTATGTCTACATAGAGGTATGCACAGGTACTCGTATACAGGGTGTCCCAGAACGTAACGTAGCTGGGAAGGGGGGTGATAGGGGGGGTCACAAGGGTCACCAGAAAAATAAAATAAAAATTCCCCTCTGGCTATTTAAAAAATAAATGGCATTTTTTTAAAAACTAAAAATTTTACACCTTGTGGGGCTATTTTGCTAACTGTACCTACAAATATAGCTGTTTAAAAAAAAAAAGATGTTATGTAATCCTCAATAACCCTTCATCAAATTGAATTAAAAAAATAATACATATCCAACCAAGATTTTAAAGAAAATTAAGTTCTTTTCCAGTCAAGGACTTAGTAATTACAATTTCACTCAACTTTCTCCAAGTGTACTGAAAAAAAAATGTACTATGCAGCTCCGGCGTGTAACTTAAAAAGATAGGTAATTTTATTGCAATTCCAAAATGGTATAACACTTATTTGAAAAAATCATACTTAGACATTTAAAAATAATTTTCGGGAACAATACCCCTGCAAAACAAAACATATCAATAAAACAATAGTCTCAAATTCCTAAGAAAATACATTTTTAAATGTCTCTTCTGTTCCTCTAATGTTACTGCCCGTTAATACTCAAGATTGGAGTACTGTACATACCTCAAACACTCAAGTACAGTCTAGGCCAGATAAAGCTTTACCATATTTTATGACAAGGAATTTAAATGAAACTCGGAAATAAAACATAATTCTAATTATTTATTCAAATAAAGTGCTCCAAATGTGCACCACCAACATAAATAGTCTCAAATTCCTAAGCAAATATTCCTGTTCCTTGTACAGGCAGGTAGGCAGGTACCCCTCTCGTACCGTTAGCCATGCGCGAGAACAATGAAACAAAACAAGTTCAGGGAGTGAAAGAGACAGGTAGATACGTTAAAGGAAGAGAAAAAGTAGGGGTGCTGTCTCTGGTTAGCCAAATAGTCGGGCAGTACATTAAGCTCTCTCGTTTACTGCACATCTTTGTATTCGTTTGTGTTCATTTAGTACTAACAACTTTGCTTCGCTTTCTGGACTTGATTATTTCTTTGTGATTTTGGACATTGTTTGTGATTTCTTCCAACGACTTGGCTTTCTCAAGGACTAAAGTGTGTGATACAGTGCCACCATGCCACCCACGTACACTCCACATGAATATGCGAACATGCTTCTCATTTACGGCGAATGTAGATGTAATGCCGGTGCTGCAGCAAGACTGTACCGAGAAAGATATCCGAACGCCCCACGTCACCCGGATAGCCGTGTTTTTGTCAATGTCCACCGACTATTGTCTGAGGGTCGACTTCCACATCAAATGGTTAATGAACGCAGATCTCGGTTCGATGTCCAAGATGTAGTGCTTCAAACCGTCGCAGACAACCCGAGTACTTCAGTTCGGACAATTGAAGCAAATACAGGTGTATCAAAAAGTACTGCTCATCGCATATTACAATCAGAAAAGTTCCACCCGTACCACGTGCAACGCGTACAGAGTCTGATACCACGCGATTTTCCTGCGAGACTTGCATTTTGTAGTAGGATGCTGCGCATGCATAGGGAGGACCCTCATTTTTTAATAAAATATTGTGGTCCGACGAGTCTACTTTTAAAAAGGACGGCTACATGAACCTACATAATTTACACGAGTGGCACGTAGAAAATCCCCACCTTATTAGAGAAGATCGATCCCAATATTGTTTTAAAGTGAACATGTGGACCGGAATACTGAACGGTAAAATAATCGGACCCTTTGAGTTACCTGAGGCACTGACTGGCGAGGCGTACTTGCACTTTTTACAAAACGAATTACCCAATTTATTGGAAGATGTGCCGCTGGAAACATTAAGGAATATGTGGTTCCAGAATGATGGGTGCCCAGCACATTATGCACGCCCAGTAAGAGATTTCCTAAACAACGAATATCCTGGTAGGTGGATGGGAAGGGCCGGTGTTATAGCGTGGCCAGCTCGTTCACCGGATTTAAACCCGTTGGACTTCTTTTACTGGGGTGCTATAAAAGAAAAAGTTTATGGGAAACCCATCAGGGACTTGGGTGACTTGAAGGCGAGGATCACAGAGGCCGCGGAATCAATCAATAATAGAAGATTTGCTCGGCACATTTCCCGCTCATTTTTAAAACGATGTAGGGCGTGCATTTATGTTGGTGGTGCACATTTCGAGCACTTAATTTGAATAAATAATTACAATTTTGTTTTATTTTCGAGTTTCATTTAAATTCCCTGTCATAAAATATGGTAAAGCTTTATCTGGCCTAGACTGTACTTGAGTGTTTGAGGTATGTACAGTACTCCAATCTTGAGAATTAACGGGCAGTAACATTAGAGGAACAGAAGAGACATTTAAAAATGTATTTTCTTAGGAATTTGAGACTATTGTTTTATTGATATGTTTTGTTTTGCAGGGGTATTGTTCCCGAAAATTATTTTTAAATGTCTAAGTATGATTTTTTCAAATAAGTGTTATACCATTTTGGAATTGCAATAAAATTACCTATCTTTTTAAGTTACACGCCGGAGCTGCATAGTACATTTTTTTTTCAGTACACTTGGAGAAAGTTGAGTGAAATTGTAATTACTAAGTCCTTGACTGGAAAAGAACTTAATTTTCTTTAAAATCTTGGTTGGATATGTATTATTTTTTTAATTCAATTTGATGAAGGGTTATTGAGGATTACATAACATCTTTTTTTTTTTTAAACAGCTATATTTGTAGGTACAGTTAGCAAAATAGCCCCACAAGGTGTAAAATTTTTAGTTTTTAAAAAAATGCCATTTATTTTTTAAATAGCCAGAGGGGAATTTTTATTTTATTTTTCTGGTGACCCTTGTGACCCCCCCTATCACCCCCCTTCCCAGCTACGTTACGTTCTGGGACACCCTGTATAAGCAGCTTTTTTACTAATTTATTTGATATAGAAGTAGCCGTTATGTTATTTTTTAACTTCTTCTTAAATTCACTTAATGCATAGATTTTTAGGAATTTTCGCACAATACATTCTATCCAAGAAAAGGTACTTAAGGTATTTATAACATACCTTCACGTCTTTGGCGTGTACTTGTAGTAGACGAAATTCTGAATTAACTGCTTCCCTTTTAGAATTTAAATAGTTTATAGTGGATAAAAAATGTGATAAAATGACCAATATTTTAAGTTGAATCTCAGCAATATTTTGGTAAAATAATTGTTATAATCGTTTTAGTAATTTCAGAGCCTAATCGTTTTAGCCAGAAAATTAATCTTTATAATATTAGTATGGAATAGTTTAAATAGAAACTAAAAGTGATCCCCGATCTTTCTATCTTATTAGGTAATAACTAGAAAATATACGTTTTTTGATCAAGATATGATGCGTGCACATTCATTGTGATTATTGATCAATAAAAACTGTATCACGCTAACATTGGCGTGTTTCAAGTACACTCACTTCAGGGGCAGATTAGATGGTATTGGTAGCAATTCTGCTTGTACAGACTACCTAAATTAGAGGAGTCAATAATGTCAAAAATGCGAATTTGATACGCAATTTAGGAGAACTATGATGAATGTATAAAGTGAATATTAATGAACTGAAAAGGAGAGTCCGTTCCCGGTTATTTTTCCCGATCACTTGGAGTCTGCGTAAAAGTTAGATTAAAGAAAAGGTGGATATGTGGGGGATGATATGAAATAAAAATGAGTGGATGCAAACTGTATCGCGTCCACGCCCCATAATATGGGATAAGGGCAGAAAGAAATGTGAAACTTACAATTACATGTGCGTTACAACTAAAGTTTTATTAATTCAAACATTGTTAATCTATCGATTTTAACAAAAATGGGTAAGAAATCAAAGAATATCGACTCTACCAAAATATAGGATAGTTGGTTTTATTTTGGTTTAGTATTTAATTCAACAGAATTGGCACAGTTATGCATGACTACGTGATGGTCTGCTCATAGACAATTACCTTCACTATCGATATCGATGTATTATAACGATTGCGCGTGTGTGACTTTCTTCTTGCCAAGTTCGACAAGAACCTAATGAAAAAGCCAACACTTTTGCGGAGCACCTTAAGAAGGTCTTCACCCCAAATGAACCATCAAGTGATAATTTTGAAATGGAGTTAGATGAAATCATCACCAGCGACCAACAGTTATCTCTACCGTTGAAGCCAACAACTCCTAGAGAAATATGGAGGATTATCCTTAGCTTAAATAACCGTAAAGCGCCTGGCTACGATTTAATAACAGGAGAAATCCTAAAACACCTTCCTAAAAAGGCTATTGTTTATCTTACCACACTATTCAATGCTATAATGAGAGTCCAGCACTATCCGAAATTGTGGAAAGTATCACTTATAAAAATGATCCCAAAAGCTGGAAAACCTCCTACGCAGCCAGGTTCATACCGACCGATAAGCCTTTTACCCATTATATCAAAAGTATTCGAAAAGATCTTGTTGAGTAGGCTCAAACCAATACTTGAAGACAGGAACCTCATCCCAGACCACCAATTTGGATTCCGGCCTCTACATTCTACAGTGGAACAGGCACATCGAGTTGTGGAGAAGATCAGACAAAGCCTTGAAAAAAAGGAATACTGCTCTGCCGTATTCCTTGACATCCAGCAGGCTTTTGATAAGGTGTGGCATAAGGGCCTTATCTATAAACTAAAGATGCAATTACCGAATACCCTCTACATGATACTCAGATCGTATCTGGAAGATAGAAAGTTCCAAATAAAATACGAGGAAGAGCTTTCAGAAATATGTAAGATTGAAGCATCCGTACCGCAGGGCTCAGTCCTTGGGCCAGTGCTATACTCTTTGTACACTGCAGACCTACCCGCCACTGAGGGAGTAATAATTGCAACATACGCCGACGATACTGCGTATCTTGCAAGCGACAAAAATCCCAATATAGCATCCTCCAAACTACAGGAACAGCTCAATAAAACTAATGAGTGGCTACAAAAATGGCGAATCAAAACGAGCTCCTCCAAGTCCACGCATATAACATTTGCTTTGCGTAGAGGGGACTGCCAAACTGTCACACTGGGTGGAGAAACATTGCCCCACAAAGCAAGTGTGAGATATCTAGGCCTGCGATTAGATAGACGTCTAACATGGGGCGAACACATCAGAGCCAAGCGAGACGAAGCCAACAGGCAGTTCAAAAACCTGTACTGGTTGATAGGACGGCACTCCCCACTGACCCTTGATAATAAGTTACTAATATACAAATGTATAATCAAGCCCATTTGGTTATATGGTGTTGAGCTATGGGGCTCGTCTAGCAACTCCAACTTGGAAATATTACAACGCTTCCAAAACAAAGTTATTAGAGCCATTTCAAACGCACCCTGGTACAGTCGAAACTCTGAAATACATGAACACTTACAAATTTCGACAATCAAAACTGAAGCTAAAGCGCATTGCACAAAATACAAGGAAAGGCTACTAAATCATGGAAATGCCCTAGCAAAAGCTCTTCTAACTTGCAATACGCACAGACCACGCCTGAAAAGGTGCAATGTTTTAGACATTGATAAAAGACAATGACGTCTGCTATGTATTAACCTGGCTCGCTGGAGCTATGGTTAAATTACAGTGACATATTATGAACAGATCTGATTATGACTATACTAGTCGATGGCAGATTTAAAAAAAAAAAAAAAAAAAAAAAAAAAAAAAAAAAGTTCGACAAGAAGATAATTTAAAAAAATTGCGGGGAAATTTGCCAAGTTTGTTTAGTGATATGATACACAAGTACTGCGGGCGAAGCTTGAAAAATATTTGCAACTTTGAAGTCGACCAAAGGTTTTCGTTTCCAGTATTTAAGTAAAGAGACATTTTAGTACTAATACGAGTATCTATCTATTATTATGCTGTGGCAGGTGAGACTCTAGACTAGACCATAGACTAAAACATTAACTCTAGATTTTAGATAAAAAAAATAAAAGAGTTTAGATACCTAAACATATTTTTAAACATGGTTCCATGTTTAAAAATATGTTTAGGTCTATTAAAAAAAAACGTTGGCGCGTTACCATATTTTATCTATGGATTTATTATGCCCAATTGTTTGTTTCAATTGCTAGCAAATATCGAAATATTATTGTAAATAAATAGTTACATATTAATTACATAAATGCAAAGCTTAGCTCATTCTTACGACTTATCTCAACTAGTTAATTATGAAACAGATGTAATAGTCACTTTTACTTGGAGAAGGAAATGGCGGCGCTTGCATTATGACCACAGATCACCTGTACTAGATAGAGAATTACGAGATTTTTGTTAACGACTACACGTATTAACGTTTGAGAAATGCGCAGGTTATGGAGTAAAAAATAATGCACTTACTTTGGTCGTTGCAAAATCACACGCCGAGTTCTCATACATTACCTATGCGAGAATAGCGCATACGTTTGGTGTGCCGTGCATTGCTAGCCTTGCATGCGGAATCTATTACGGGTGATCTGTGATTATGACACTATAATACAATCACCGCGACTTAATAATTATGTGAGATTTGTAACAAATATGAATGGTAACGGTGAAGTTAATATTTAACAGGTGATTGACCGACTTTGTATGAAAAGCTTAATGGTCTTATTCATAATGACTTATCGGAGGTTTAAAAGTTCGCTAAAATAGGTTCGCGAAAATTGTCGAAACGTCTTTTTACGCTAAAACGTTTATTATCTCTCCGATAAAATCTCCGTTTAAACCTCCGATAAGTCATTATGAATAAGACCATAAGTGTATTAGTTGTATAATTAATGATGGTGTTATCTTCTAAGAAATATTGTAGGTTCAATTCTCATTAAAGAAAATTTAAATTATTTCTGCGATTGTACAAATATTTGTAATTTATTGTTGTTTTGTTTGTCAAGGATATTATAATAAATATGTTTCAAAGAATAATGTCACCACTCCATTTCCTCCCACTGAGCCAGCTCCTTGATACTAAGCAGATAATATCCTTCGTAGGAGACAGAAAACTTTAAATTAAACCCTATGCCAAGAAACCCTACCGAATTGAAAGAGGCTCTTGCCTAACAGTGGGATTGAAATAGGCTAGATTTCCAGGGTGGCATTCTGTCATTTTTTCGGGGAAAACTTGGGGCCTACAAAGAAGTGATACCCTAATGGATGGGAGTCAATACTCCTCCTCCTCCTCCAGCCTATTAACGTCCCACTGTTGGGCACAGGCCTCCTCCACTTTGGGAGGCATTATGGTCTACTGTGCCGCGCTGGCCAGGCGTGTTGGCACAGGGTTTATTTTCGAGTTTTCCATCTCTCACAGAGGATGTTATCTGTGTACAATATCCCTTCGCTGGTTTTTTACAGCATCCTGAGGAGGAGATGGGGTGGTGACACTTGTATTCTTAATCCGTCACCACACGGACAGTCAATGTTAGTAAATCCAGTGTTAATCTAAATACTTGCATTGTGCACTTAGTCTAAGACCGGCGCGTGCGCTCGTGATGGAAAGCGTCGCTTTCACCCTCGCTTCCTACAACCATTGATATACAACACGACAACTATATTTTGTACTGTTTGTTGTATTGAGGCAACAAAACATTTTCAGGAGGATTTCCATAATAATAAATAAACCTATCATTACAAATCAACAAAAAAGTTTGCTTTAGAAAGTATTAAACAAAAGGGCTTTATTGATTATACCATAAAAAGCTATTTTTAAGCTATAAGAAATAGAATATATGGAATGAACAAGAAGGTAGTATCTAATGAAGACATATATAGGTACCTGTTACAATCAATTTATTTTTGTAGCAATTTTTAATAAACTCCTAAACTGTGAAATGTTTTAAAATATCATAGTGTAATTTAACTATAAATAAGCTAAAAAAAATAAATAGTTTTTGCGGTTGTGAAAAATAAGACAAAATATAATTCATAACCTTTTGCAAATACTATTATTTATTAAGGTATATTATGAAATAATAAACGTTGCGTTTGTTTTATTGTCTGTAAAAAAATAAAACAATAATTCCATTAGAATACATTGTAAGCATTTGCAGTTTGCATTTGCACAAGTTGCATTCCTAGATGAATTACGAGTAGTTAACATTACAGTGCAGGCACGCAAACCATCTGTCGTTCATTTCTTCAAGCATTCAAGTTATCAGTCATCTTACAAACTAAACTCACTTCGATAAAAACGCAAACGCGCTTGTAACAACAGACTCGCGTTAGAGACTTGCATGCGCCCGCGCAGTGAAAGTACTTTCGCGCGCTCGTTGCCCCGGTCGTCGAACTTGGCATTTGAGTGAGATAGAACTACATAGGAGAGCTGGATAACTATAGTTTTCTGAGGAAAGCCGTGAAAAGCGGTGGGGTGTGCGAAAGTGCGCGGCGGCGTCAGGAAATCGATTCGCTCGTAATTCCTTGAGTTAAATGATTTTTATGCGTTCACCTTTACGATGTCAATAAAAGGTTCATTGTTCGCGTATTATTTTATAACCTGTGGTTACACTTGAAGCCATTTTTATTTTTCAGGAATTTTGCCGCGTATGGGAATTACAGATGAAACGTTTCTCACAAGTGGTAATGGATCACAATATGGGGTTCAAATAATAATTTATAGTCTATGGTCCCATAGAGCATATACACATGCTGCGCCAGGTTATACAGAAGACCGAAGAGTACAACTGGCTCTTGTGTTTAGCGTTTTGGGCCATGATAAGACCTTTGATTCGTTCGACATTTAGGCGGTACAGCAGTCCCATGAGTAGTGCCAAATAGACCACAGATAGTATTTCATGTAATTCCGAATTAACCATAGAACTACGATGCCAATTCTACTGCAGCTCAGGATTTTTAAAGATAAAAACACAGAACACTGCCGTAGCGTCTTTTAAGCACAAAGTCGCCCTTAGTGTTCTCCCTGTCTCTAGTCGTTCTAAAACAATTTCCCGCCAAAATTCTTATTTTCATAATTTGTAAATGAGATAGCAAATACACAAGACAGTCTGTCTCGTTCGCACACTAATTGTTATCGCGAGAGTGAAAGTTATTACACAAATTAGTTTTGTTTTCATTCACGTCACTTGACAGATTTAATTAATTCCTTTTTACATAGGCCTCGTGACATTGGATGCTTACATTTGACGTAAGAGTTGTAATGTTTTTTGTTGCATGGCTGAAGACAGGTTTCGAAGGCGGGTCTTCCAATTTTTCATTTTATTTTAGGACCCCCCTGAAGAGGGCGTTTCGTGCACAATTTTTATCACTTTTTTCTTTATGGATTTGGGATTTGGCCTCGTAAAAATTTACTCTCGTTATCCCAATGGCGGAAAAAAAGTATAACTCAAAAATTATATATATCTATCTAAAATAAACATTAAAAATTAGTTTTCCTAAGGAATCTCAATCTCTCTCTCTCTCTCTCTCTCTCTCTTCATAAACGTCCCACTGTTGGGCACGGGCCTCCTCCACCTTCGGAAAGATTATGGTCTAGTAAACTCTAGTATGTCGCACTGACCATGGGTGTAGGCATAGGGTTTATTTTCCAGTTTTCATCTCTTACAGAGGATGTTATATACAAAGGGTGGTGACAGTTGTATTTATTGGTAATCCGTCACCATAAACCAATAGCTACCTATTTATAACTAACCAAATAACAAATATATTCATTCAAATAAAACACACAATTAACATCTAATATGAAGTTTATGACATAATCAACAATAATGAAAGTGTTTACGTAACAACGCGGGGTCGCGCCGGTTGAATGACATTTGAACTGTGCGTATATTTGTTTGAGGGAAATGACGATAGGTGGCGTTGTATACCTTATTACGTCAAAGTCAACGTTCGTTATAGATCTAGGTATCGCATTTATGTAGTATTTATTCTTATAGCAGCGACAGAAATAGATCATTTGTGATAATTTCAGCTCTCTTCTCTAGCTATGACCTGGTGGCAAATGGCCCGATAGATTTCGGAGCATAAGAAATAGGACTATATTTTTCATTTAGGTACGAAACCATAAAAAGCCTTAAAATCTTTACTTATTATAAAACAAAGCCTTTAAATTTGTACGTATGTCCCTATGTGAGATTATATCTTATAAAAACAATAATGCGTAACTAGTAAGTAATAAAGATATAAGATTTCTGTGCACACATAAACAAATAACCCCCTCCTCTCCGTTACTAGGCTACCCCCAACCCCTGACCCCTGATACGCAATGGTACACGTATAAACGCCCTTGAGAGCCCAACATTATCGACCGTACCTCGTAGTACTATCAAGCAACATTGTGACGCTTTATTTGTAACCTAGACTATCTCATTCATGTTACCTGAAATTCAAAAGTTATCTAAATGTTGACAAAATCTATCAAGCTTTTTTTCCGTAGGGAAAGACAGGGGTTCTAAAGCTAGGGCGCTTTTTGCTACGATGCAAACATAATTTCTTCACTTTATTTATACTCATTCATTAGAACAAACAACAACAGTTCACAACTGGTAACATATCTTCGTTTAGTCCCAAATGAAGCGCTTAGGTTGTATTTTGGATACTTGACTTCGGTCATCATACTGAACTTTTGTGAAGCGCTCTATAATCTCTACGTACCTGGGAAAAATCTTTATAGTCTCTGCCTACTTCGGAAAAACACATGATGATGTATGAAGATTTATAGTAAATTAAATTATGTGTATTTGTATGTATGTAACTTAATACATGTAAATTTAATGTATAAGTTAACAGGTCATAGTAGTTCAACAGAAGAGGTATTGACCTTGTCAACATATTGTGTATTACGACCCTACTGGATTTCATGATAAGTCATCAAAATTGTCACTGCTGTATCTACAAAACATGAATATATTTTTTATCAGCAGTACTTAATTACATTTATGTAATTACAGCTATATAGTGGTGGAAAAATTATAATTAGAAAATAAGCTAGGCTGCGTGAAGAAAAACCTTGCTGATTTATGTTGATGAAACTATACAGATATGATACAACGTTGTGATCACGCTAAAAGCTCGAAGTAAGGCAGTCACCATGAACACTAATGAAACCTAATTAGTCAATTAGCTAACAAAAAATAAAAAAGTTTTAACTTGTCTATTAAAATGTTGATATATTTGCATAATATGATGTAACAAAGATGGAACAACTCCAATAGGAAAATGGCGCATTGCAGCGGTATATTACGCATTGCGTAGTACAATTCTGATGATACCGCAAAATTACAAAAAAACTTAAAAAATTGTATGTGTTTATACTACAAATAAAGAAGTAAAGTTTGTCGTGATATTTGTTGTCACAAACACAGAGCTATAATAACCGAGAATGCTATTTCGTTTTTAGGGTTCCGTACCCAAAGGGTAAAAACGGGACCCTATTACTGAGACTTCGCTGTCCGTCCGTCCGTCCGTCCGTCCGTCCGTCCGTCCGTCCGTCCGTCCGTCCGTCCGTCCGTCCGTCCGTCCGTCTGTCACCAGGCTGTATCTCAAGAACGGTCATAGCTAGAGAGTTGAAATTTTCACAGATGATGTATTTCTATTGCCGCTATAACAACAAATACTAAAAATAAAATAAAATAAATATTTAAGGGGGGCTCCCATACAAAAAACATGATTTTTAGGGTTCCGTACCCAGTATCTCAAGAACGGTGATAGCTAGACAGTTGAAATTTTCACAGATGATGTATTTCTATTGCCGCTATAACAACAAATACTAAAAATAAAATAAAATAAATATTTAAGGGGGGCTCCCATACAACAAACATGATTTTTTTACCGTTTCTTGCTCGATACTAATAACGTTGCCTTATGTTGCATAGATAATGGTACGGAACCCTTCGTGCGCGAGTCCGACTCGCACTTGACCAATTATTTTACTAGATACGACTTGAATCAGGTATATGCGTGTAAGTCAGATTTGATAAATATTTTTCTTGTTGTAATTGGCATTGTTCATATTTTTTTTAAATTCTTAATTCGAAAGCCATTTCGGGGAATAGAGTTCTTGATCATGATCCGATTTCGGAAAATTTGCCATATTAACGATTATTTTTCCAAAAGCAAATGATCTCTATTAGCCTTTGAAATGAAGGACTTAAAATATTAAGGCATTCTTAGGGATTTACTACTCTGTGGTGTAGTTGAAATTGGTCTATTATATCAACTTGGCAACTATGAAAAGATGTATTGCAATTTGTCTTAAGTTTATCAGGAAAAGGCAATGCACAAAATGCGTACAACGATGACGTCACAACATTTAAAATAATATCTTTAAGTATTTTTTAAAAATTCTATATAGTGAATATTTCAATAATACCGAAATTGGTTGCTTAAAATAGTCTATATTTTCTAAAAAAAATATAAAAACAGCAGGTCAAAAATTATGAACAATCCCAACCCAATTGTTGTAACACAGAATAAAGCGTATGTATAATCTTTAAAAAAAATATTAAAAATGTTTACAATTAGGGGTTTGAATTTTTTTTTAATAATTTATTTTTATTCTATGACATCGAAAAATAAATTACAAATACGTTCATATTCTAGTTTTAAAGCTCTCTACTCTAACATGAGTAAGTATAGCGACGTAGGCAATGAAATAAAAACCTTAGAGTATTATAAATATAGTGCTGATATAAGGAAAAGTCGGAAAAAACTATTCTGTACGTAAACTAATAAATTAGCTATGTTATTGCAATGATAAGATTTACTACGAATTAATTTGTGTAAATTTTCCAAGATTAACTTGGGGCATCTCCGATAGGTGTTATTATATTGCGATAGTTAATAAGATAAGGTATATAGTAACATAGAGCCTTTTCATGTCTACATTATTATTGCTATCATTAACACGATAATTTGTATGTTAAACAACACTTAATATAATTAACAAAACAAGCATCAAAGTAAACAATCTCTTAATAATAACATCGATGGACATTGGACAATTGGACATTCACATTGGTTGTGGTTTCAAATTAAGCTTATCATGGTTGTACTATTGGTGTCACTGTCATCCGTATGTTGTGGATAAAAATACAAGTGTCACCGCCCTATTTCCTCCCCACATTGCTGTAAAAGCCAGCTTATATTGTATACAGAATCATAGCCAGGGATTATGTACACAGATAACACCTTCAGCGAGGGATGGAAAACTCGATAATAAGCCCTATACCCACACGCTCGGACAATGCGGCATAGTAGACCATGATTCCTTCCAAAGTGGACTTTTTTAGGGTTTAGTACAAATAATCTACTTAGTTTAAAAACTAAAAAACACACTTAAATATCCTGAATATTTTTTACATGATTACATTGTCATCAATACTCAATTCTATGCTACCTACTTACAAAACGTTGACAGTTTTAGTACGGGATCCGTAGTACATTTTTGTCACTTGATTACTATCATGCTGATTTTCCGTGAGTAGCTTTATTATGACGAGACGCCCAATAATTTTCTATTCCGAAATCTAGATTGTGGTATCTAACAGAGGTAACAAGGATAAAATATCGTACTATTACTGGAAGAAAGCTGTAAGTGATTTTCTTGAAATTTTTGTTTGAAATTTTTGATGCAAGTTCACTTACGTCTTTTTTTTACGGGTAGTACGATTTTTTATCCTTGCTATCTCTGTTAGCTACCACAATCGAGATTTTGGAATAGAAAATTATTGGGCGTCTCGTCATAATAAAGCTACTCACGGAAAATCAGCTTGATAGTAATCAAGTGAAAAAAATGTACTACGGATCCCGTACTATTTATGTTGTTAGAGACATAAGTTTCTGTTGTCACATGTTGTTACAATCGTAGTAAACACAAGTAAACAATTATGATATGTTTACCTGATTCTATAAACAAAGCGTTTTTATGTGAATTTATCTGATTGTATATGAAAGGCATACGTAGAAACACAATAATCTTGGTGAGTCTACTCATATACAATTAAACTATTACGTGTATAATTAAAAATACAAGTGTGGTCATAGTGATACTTCAACATGCCATTCTAGTAATTCTGATCAAGGAATTGGGATTATTCTTTTAAATTATTGCATTGTCATCGGTCCTTGTTAGGTGTGCAAAATTTCAGATCAATCCGTCTACTGCAAGTGGCTGAAAATCGCTTTCAAAGATTCCGTCACACAGATTAATACATTGATAGATACATACCATACTTATAAAAGCGTGTTAGAAAGAAACCCTTATTTAGAAATTAACTTAGCGTAGACAGATAGCTATAGTAGGTATAAATATAATTTTTTTATTTACATCTTAATATCTAATTTATTTATCTCATACTCTATATAAATGAAATGAAATAAAAAATCATTTAATCAAGTAGACATAATTTTTTTTAGAAAATTAGATCTTATGACAGGTCCAAACATTTTTTTTCATTCATACAGAAATATATAGTACATAGGCGTACTTAATGCACAAGATATTGCCTGCTGGACTAGATTATGTAGATAACATGTCCACGAGACATATACTATTATTTTTGTATCAAATATTATTTGTTATCAAACAAGAAATATAATACATTCTCTTGACCTCAGTAGCACTGAGACCTCGCCCTGCCCGGGGTTTTTCATTGATACAGTTACCCCCCTTTCCACCCAGTGAGAGTAGGGAGTTACAACCCACAATACGACCTCGATAGTTTAAAAGTTCTTAAGTTGAAATTCACATAAAATGATAAAATATTAATGTAATTATAGATGTAAGCGGAAGATAAATTTTTGGTATTATTTATCCTGAATAATGTAATAACTCGTAAATAAAAAAAAAACCCGTAATCAGTTAAGAAGTATTATTTTTAACACGCTTTTATATGTTCGGTATGTATCTATATCTATCAATGTATTAATCTATGTAACGGAATCTTTGAACGCGATTTTCACCAACTTGCAGTAGTCGGATTGATCAGAAATTTTGCACATATATCAAGGACTGATGACAATGCAATTATTTAAAAATATATTCAGGATTTTCAAGCGTGTTTGTTAGTTTTTGAACTATGGAAATTATTATAGTTTAAGTTACCCCTCGTTATCTAGTCCTCAACTATAAACGACAGGCCTCGTGGCCTAGTGGTTCATGTAACCGGCTGCCATTCACGAGGTCACGGGTTCAATCCCGCATGTGCACACGACAGGCATTTGCGTAATACATATTTATATTTTTCACACAAATGTTACACACATTTAGAAAGAAGGAAAAATGGATTTATTTCTTCTTAGTTTCTTTTACAAGTTTGAATTGATTGTCTGTTTTTAGGGTTCCGTACCCAAAGGGTAAAATCGGGACCCTATTACTGAGACTTCGCTGTCCGTCCGTCCGTCCGTCCGTCTGTCACCAGGCTGTATCTCAAGAACGGTGATAGCTAGAGAGTTGAAATTTTCACAGATGATGTATTTCTATTGCCGCTATAACAACAAATACTAAAAATAAAATAAAATAAATATTTACTCCCATACAACAAACATGATTTTTTTACCGTTTCTTGCTCTCATACAACAAACGTGATTAATTAAGTATTGTGTGTGTTGTTTGCTCATTTATTAATAACGTGCCTTATGTTGCATAGATAATGGTACGGAACCCTTCGTGCGCGAGTCCGACTCGCACTTGACCAGTTTTCTATATATAGTGATAATATTAATTTACATACAGGGAATTTTTTCCAAGTGTATCCAAATTTTCACAGGAGGTCGAGAATGGACAAGACTATCGATTATTGACAATATCCATTATTATTCAAATTTATTACCTAAATTCTCTAATAATCAGAATTTACAGTCACTGCGTATTTAATGCGATTGAATGACTACAATAGTTCAACGTAAAGGTAAATAAATAAATAAATAATAAATAAATATTCATGGACATTTCACACAACGTCCTCTGGTCCCAAGCTAAGCTTATATGCTTGTGTTATGGGTACCAGAATACGGATAGTATACATATACTACTTTTCTTTTGTAAATACATACTTATAATACATAGAAACACCCAGACGCAGTACAAACATTTGTATGACAATTAGAAAAATCATACAAATGATTGTCCCGAGCGGGAATCGAACCCGCAACCTCTTGATCGGCAGTCCGCTATTTGAACCACTCGACCACGAGACTCGTCTGAGAAGACTAGTGACTTTTAAGTTGAACTAAATTTGAATAAAATGCCTGTAATATTTCTTTACAATTCGTTTCCAAGAAAATATTAAAAAGGATGAAAATTTACTTCAGCTTTAGGTGGTACCAATGGATTGAGGTACCTACTCAATTTTTTTTTTATCAATACGTGTATTGTAAATTAAATAGTTTGTTTGTTGTTTGTTACTACTGGTACGATTTAAAAATTCTTTCAGTGATTGATGGTACATTTATCAAGGAAGGCTATACAATATCACGCTGAGACTAATAGGAGTGAAGCATGAGTGAAAAATGTTACAATTTCGAATTTTTTTTTCTAAATTCCACGCGTACGAAGTCGAGGCAACAGCTAGTGTGTTTATATATATTTTAAAACAAATACTTACATGACAAGGGATTATTAATCAATTACTTGGGATTCCCAACGTTTTTCACGTGATAGAGATACAAACAACTCTACATTTGCCTTTGGAATAAAAGAGATGGAGAGCTTGCTTTCTCTGTATTACGTAATTTTTCTTTTATCTAGTTTTTAACTGACTTCAAAAAAGGAGGAGTTTCTCAATTCGTCTGTATGTTTTTTTTCTGTTTGTTTCCTCATAACTTTTAACTGGGCGAAGCGATTTTAATATTTCTTTTTTAATTTAAAAGCTGGTGCTTCCCGTGTGGACCCATTGGCACCAGGTCAAAATCTAATTGTTATCTCCTAAGAAGTCGAGGAAAGCCCTCAAATTTTAAGGGCACACACATTGTTTTCACATATTATATATCTAAATAATCAAAGAGTATAATTACTACAGGGGTAGTCTCATGAAATCGGTTAAAGGTTTTTTTTTAAATACTTAATCATGACATGAGCACTTCACCACTACCCAATCCATTGACACGATAATACAAAATCCTTGCTCTAATATATAGAGATGTTTTCTGTATTGAATCGGCACGTGTATCGGTTGCCTAGCAACCCGCCCTTAAGCGTTATTAGCATTATATGGACGTCGATACGTGATACTTACTGCTTAAGGAAAACATAAATAGAAATGAAATTGTTTATTATAATATTAAATGTTTGTTTTCTTATACGTTCAACAAAATACCCAGGATTTACCGGGAGTTATATAAAAGAGATAATTCTATTTAAATGCCAAATGTAAATAAATAATTTTAATGTAAGTAATAGAGTAAAGTTTAACAGACCTCATGTGCCTTTGAAATTTGAGGGGTTTTCTCGGGATATAACTATCATATCCTGAGCTGGTGCCAATGGGACCACACGGGAAACACCAGCATTCAAATAAAAAAAGAAACATTAAAATTGCTGCGCCCAATTAAAATAAAAAGAAAATCGCATTGGATCGCAGCAGATAGCGCTCTATAGTCTCTGCCTACCCCCATGGAAAACACGGAGTGATGTTATGATCATAATGATGGCGTATTTGGAACAGTAGAAGAATAAAAACCATACGCATACTATATCAGATTATGTTTATACTCTAGTCACAATTTGTAACTGGATATGATAACACTAATGCTAGTTAATTGTGCGATAAGGGCGCATATATATTCGTGGAAAGTCTAATTGGCCATCGTTTTAACATTAATCTGATATTTTTAACATACCGAGGCCTAATTGCCTTAATTTTACATGATAAAAGTGTATTGAAAAACATAATATTTGGTGACCTATCAGAAGAAACTTTATAAGAACACTTTTGTAGAAAAAACATGAATAAACACATCTATCAGTCTATCTCCCTCTCTCTCTCTCTCTTTCTTTCCAGCCCATTGACGTGCTACAACAGTAGCACGTCAATGGGCGTCAATTGTAATAGCAGAGTTGGGCCCCTGCTCAACAGAGCAGGGGCCCAACTCTGCTATTACAATATTGTCATAATGATTAGTCACTCATTGCATAATGATAATATAGACGGGCTTCGTGGCGTAGTGGTTCATGTACTGGACTGCCGTTCACAAGGTCGCGTGTTCGATTCCCGCTTGGGACAATCCTTTGTGTGATATTCATAAATATCATACATATGTCTGTACTGCGTCTGGGTGTTTTCTATGTATTATAAGTATGTATTTACAAAAGAAAAGTAGTATATGTATTATATCCGTATTCTGGTACCCATAACACAAGCATAATAAGCTTATCTTGGGCCAGAGGACGTTGTGTGAAATGTCCATGAATACTTATTAATAAAAGAAAATTGCGAATTTTATCAAGTTTGGTAGTCTACTATTAATTTTTTGTCATAAATGACGCCATTATGGCGTCAGTGACTGATCATTGTGACAACATCGTAATAGCAGACTTGGGCACCAGGGATCTCCTACACTTACGAAGTGATTATGGTCAATCATGCCACTCCGAGTCGCTGACTAGATATGAAAAATATTCCCAGGGTGATGTAAAAACAGCACCCTGGGAACGAAAAGGGTGGTGACACTTGTATCCCTAATCCGCCACCACACAAACAATCAATTTGCAGTCAATTTTCAATTAAATCTCAAAAACAATCGTTGGTATTGAGAAATTCTCGCGGAAGTTTATATTTAACATCACGTTACGACTAACAGGAGCGGATCAGAAATAATACCCAAAATAGCTCTACTCTACGTAGACACCTATACTTTAAAAAAACTGAAAATAAAGGTAACACAAACTAAAACAATGAATTTAATAATATTTCTGTTTTTCCAACTATTTAGTACTGCAATAAAACAATTTATGAACATTAACTATTTATTTTAAAACTGAATACAAAAAATATACTTCCAAAATATTGTTCAGTGACTTATGGAACACTACGAGTGTTAAGTACTGGAATGAAATCGAAAGTGATGTATTCGATACAAATGTTATATTCAATCATATTGATATTCTCACTTTCTATAGAAAGAAAGTAATGATGATCGGTTAAGCACTGGACAAGTGGATTGGAGGAAAAAAACATTATGAGCTTTTTGCGAATTCCTTGGCCCTTGAAAAGGACCATTTGTTTTTTTTTACCGTTTTATTTTTACATATGCAGCTAAAATACTAAAAGTAACCTACATTTCAACTGCAAAACTAAGTTTATTTTATAGTTTCACCATTATTTAACAGTGATAATTGATTCTTTTTCATTTGATTAACTTCTTTATCCTTACATATTATAAAAGAAAGTTGTTATTTTTATATGTATGTATTGTAGGTCCCTATGTGAGCTTGTAATCTTCAAAACTACGCAACGGATTTTGATACGGGTTTTTAACAGATAGAGTGGTATAATTTGTTAAGATTGATCTCTAAATTTGACACGCACGAAGTTGTGAGCAACAGTTTTAGATAAAACAAAAGGTGAGAATGACAATCTTACCTACTTAGAAATATAATTTATATTAAATGATAGTTTTCCATAGATATAAATTATTTCAAATATTAATAAAAATTTTGTATTTATTGTTATTAAAAGGTGCATATTATGGCTTAATCCGTAATGATTAAGCAAAAATGTTTGTGACACTAACGTTGATCACTTTCTTATGGATCACTATACTTATTTATGTATGTATTTATTCAGTCTCTACAATGTATTATGTATATTTTAAATTAAATGTTATATATGAGATATTTATTAGATATTTTTTGAAGTTTTATATCTTATAGCAAATATAAAAGTAGTTTTTTTACAATGGGCACGCACACCGTCCCTTCCAAGCTAGCTATCTTCTTACCACAGATTTGCCAAATAGTGTATTAACAGCTACTTATCTCACCCGATTCGAATCCATAGAAATATGTATGTGTGCGTGAATCTACTATCTATGTGTGTCTCTGACCTCTGATATACGCCACAGGTTCAATTGAGCCATAGATTACTAAAGGAAGTCTTGTGTTCCTAATTACGTAGGTACTGGTTTTATAGTTGGTAAAAGTGACGTGACGTCTGCAGTTTGCGAAAATCACTAAGAATGTCACTTGAATTAAGAATTCTATTATGATTTAGCCAGGTTAAATTTAGGTGTATTCAAGATTGAACGCGTACCTATTAGCTGATAAATCTGTGTTTCTAACTATGAATATTTCAACAAAACTTATGTCCATACGCATTGTTTAAATAGTTTAATTATGACAAAACGTCTCACGGCCCATGGCTTGCACCAACAAAGTCTTCTAACCTCCCATAAGGGGTAGTCTGTATTATTGAAATCTTTGCCCAAGATCACGTTTTTTACTAAGCAGTTATCCAATACACTAGTTGTTGCCCGCAACCTCGTACGCATTTAATTTAAAACTAATTCTTCTCTTCTTCTTCTCCAGCCCATTTACGTCCCACTGTTCGGCACGGGCCTCCTCCACTTAGGATTATGGTCTACTGTGCTGCGCTGACCAGGCGTGTTGGCACAGGGTTTATTTTCGAGTTTTCCGTCTCTCACAGAAGATCTTATCTGTTTGCAATATCCCTTAGCTGACTTTTACAGCACCCTTGGGAGGAGATGGAGTGGTGACACTTGTATTCTTAATCTGTCACCACACGGACACACACAATTCTTCTCAAACGATACAAAAATCCATCCTCTTGAATTACTGTATCTATTTAACCGCATCAAAATCCATTGCGTAGTTTAAAAGATATAAGCTCACGTAGGGACATACATACAAAATAATGACTTTGTTTTATATTAGTTAAAGATTTATTTGAATTGAGATAGAGGTAAGAGGATGATGATATCCATGGCAGACACACAACAAAACACGTCGCAACATAATGACGTAAGTTACACGCGCCGCACGTGCATTGCAGCTATCAGCGAGACCTTAAAATACGGCGAAGTGTAATTACCTCTACGTATCTTTTACATTTGACACCTATCAAATTGAAATTTTCAATGAGTGATTTTCAGTGACGGGTAAATAAACAGTTTTTTGACTAACGTTTACGCTTGTTCCGGCCTTTAAATCTCTTCATGGATCACGATTTTGCATTTTACAGAGTTTAAATAAAATATTATAATTTTACATAAAAATACGTTGGTATATTAACGCTAGACTGTGGTGAGATTTATCAGTGCGAAAGCATTTAATGAAAATTCATACTTTAGCATGGTGGAAACCTATTTGATTGGCGAATACCGGAAGTAGTACACCTTATATCGCTTGAGAAGTAAACATAATGTTGCAAATATTTGTTTTTGTAGCAATCAATAATATCACATCGTATTCACGTAAACAAATATAAAATAAACAAGGCAATTAGCCACAAAGTTATAATCTCGCCAAAACATGAGCACAACATTTTGCAACATCGTGATACAATTTTTACTAAGAGAATCATATTTAAATCGTTTATAAATTTAAAAAGAGAACACTTCTTGAATTTTTTTTTTTTAATAAAAACATTTTATTCCTAATTCAAATTTGTCATAATCAACAAACGTCACAACCACGAAGCGGTTCGCCGTTTTATTTTTAAACTGGCAACGCGCGACCTCAGCGCATGAATGTAGTGCCAATGTCACAGTATCTGGGTCTATGTCAGCGAGCGCGGCCTTAAAGCCGCCGCGGGGATATGTCTGCACGTTTTGTGGCCTTATTTGGCGCTTTCGGCGGGGTCACTAGGCTTTTCGGTAATCGCAAACATAGCTAATACACTTGTTCCGTTCAAAACTTCTTGGTTGCTAAACATGTCCTTTATAAAGTACATTCAGAATATTTTGTTTATAAAATCTTATTTATAAGTCAAATTACTAGAAAAACGTCGGAATATTACAACTCTGTTAAGGTTAAGAGATGAGTGGTAATATAAATATTTATCGTGAATCAATAAATAATTTGGCACCGATGCCGCATCATAACACGTTCATTTGTCATAGACAAACGAGAATCATAAATACTAACTATAAATATTTCAAGCTTAGATTATTTTAGCAAAAATAAATAAATGAAATGAAGCAAACTATAATTACATCAATTTGTGTATTGGTAAATGCAGTTTGATTAGAGGGTATGGCGAAGGCCGATAGTAAAACGATTATAAAATACGACAATCATTGCCACAAGAATTTAAATATTATATTATTTAATTAATAAATTACAATAAAACTCTAATTAACTGGCTCTATGGTTATTTTTCTTAATAAATAATCTGTGGCAACTATAGACTATTTGCATTTAAAAAACGAATGCCCTTATTACTTTTTAATAAATGGCTGTCATTTTTGTTACATAATTACAGGGTAAGGTTCTAAGTAAATAAAATTACCATATACTTGTCATTAAATTCAATGTATGTTGTTTAAATTTATCTTTAACACTTGCAAGTGATTGCAACATAAGGGCTCAAATTAGACATGATATTAATAATTATGTTTGAATGAAATTCTTAATTGGCCTCGGGCCATCGCCCTTGCTCGTTAAGTATAGCAGGTTTAGACAAAACAAAAATATATTATACAATTAAACTAATTGAATAACTCACATAATATAATTGCTTACATTACGTGCAACATTTTATAATTTGTAACAATATTCATTATTATTATTATATTTTATAATTTTTGCATCACACGCATAATAAAACAATAAGTATGTTGCAATAATTTTCCGCTATTATAAAAAACTGATGATTTTGCGTTATTGCAATGAAGTATTTTTGCAACTAAATTGTGAAATGTCTAATTCAATGTTAAGGTCGTTTTAAACTGAAGTAACATTGTGGCCTGTGCCAGTTCTTATTCTCAATATTAAAAAATAACATTAAAAAATTAGAGGAAACCGTAGAGAAATGTCTCTATGAAATACTTAAACTTTGCCCGTTCTTAAAAAGAGTGCACCGGCTCCTTGTATTTTTTGTTTCTTCAAATTCGTCTCATAGGCTTAGTTGTTCGTGTGGCGACGGAATAAAAATACGAGTATCACCACCCCATTTCTTTCCCAGGATGTTGTAAAATCCAGCTAAGGGATTCACAAATAATATAAGATTCACAATAATCTGTGAGGGAAGAAAAACTCGAAAATAAAACCTGTGTCAACGAGGTACAGTAGACCATAATCCCTCTCAAAGTGAAGGAGGGCCGTGTCCAACAGTGGAATGTTAATAGGTTTGAGATAGAGAGCCAAGAGATAAAATTTTGGTATAGGCTAACTGAGATTTTGATACTTTTAAAAATATTTACTGATGGAAATAAGCAGCTCGTATTTTTTTATTTTTAGGGTTCCGTACCCAAAGGGTAAAAACGGGACCCTATTACTGAGACTTCGCTGTCCGTCCGTCCGTCCGTCTGTCACCAGGCTGTATCTCAAGAACGGTGATAGCTAGAGAGTTGAAATTTTCACAGATGATGTATTTCTATTGCCGCTATAACAACAAATACTAAAAATAAAATAAAATAAATATTTAAGGGGGGCTCCCATACAACAAACATGATTTTTTTACCGTTTCTTGCTCGATACTAATAACGTGGCCTTATGTTGCATAGATAATGGTACGGAACCCTTCGTGCGCGAGTCCGACTCGCACTTGACCAATTTTTTGTGTTATTGATGAAGGAATGGATTTGTTTTTAATTTATTTCAACGTTTTAGAGACTTTCTGTCACCATGGTTACGGGTAGGACAGCGCAACTTTATTGACCATAACGATAGAGTTCACCAACTTTACTATGAAGTTCAGACATTACAATGTAATGTAGAGTCATGACAATAGCTGTTTAACCGGGTGTAGTGACAAGCTTATGTTAATATTAGTTTATAGGCAGAATTTTCCCTTTCAGACTTTCATTACTTTCGTATAATTCTTACTAGTAGAATCATCCATCAATTTTAAAATTTAAAAAGAGAACAGTTTTTGATTTTTAGGGTTCCGTACCCAAAGGGTAAAAACGGGACCCTATTACTGAGACTTCGCTGTCCGTCCGTCCGTCTGTCACCAGGCTGTATCTCAAGAACGGTGATAGCTAGAGAGTTGAAATTTTCACAGATGATGTATTTCTATTGCCGCTATAACAACAAATACTAAAAATAAAATAAAATAAATATTTAAGGGGGGCTCCCATACAACAAACATGATTTTTAGGGTTCCGTACCCAGTATCTCAAGAACGGTGATAGCTAGACAGTTGAAATTTTCACAGATGATGTATTTCTATTGCCGCTATAACAACAAATACTAAAAATAAAATAAAATAAATATTTAAGGGGAGCTCCCATACAACAAACATGATTTTTAGGGTTCCGTACCCAGTATCTCAAGAACGGTGATAGCTAGACAGTTGAAATTTTCACAGATGATGTATTTCTATTGCCGCTATAACAACAAATACTAAAAATAAAATAAAATAAATATTTAAGGGGGGCTCCCATACAACAAACATGATTTTTTTACCGTTTCTTGCTCGATACTAATAACGTTGCCTTATGTTGCATAGATAATGGTACGGAACCCTTCGTGCGCGAGTCCGACTCGCACTTGACCAATTATTCTTTTTAGGGTTCCGTACCCAAAGGGTAAAAACGGGACCCTATTACTGAGACTTCGCTGTCCGTCCGTCCGTCCGTCCGTCTGTCCGTCCGTCTGTCACCAGGCTGTATCTCAAGAACGGTGATAGCTAGAGAGTTGAAATTTTCACAGATGATGTATTTCTATTGCCGCTATAACAACAAATACTAAAAATAAAATAAAATAAATATTTAAGGGGGGCTCCCATACAACAAACATGATTTTTAGGGTTCCGTACCCAGTATCTCAAGAACGGTGATAGCTAGACAGTTGAAATTTTCACAGATGATGTATTTCTATTGCCGCTATAACAACAAATACTAAAAATAAAATAAAATAAATATTTAAGGGGGGCTCCCATACAACAAACATGATTTTTAGGGTTCCGTACCCAGTATCTCAAGAACGGTGATAGCTAGACAGTTGAAATTTTCACAGATGATGTATTTCTATTGCTGCTATAACAACAAATACTAAAAATAAAATAAAATAAATATTTAAGGGGGGCTCCCATACAACAAACATGATTTTTTTACCGTTTCTTGCTCGATACTAATAACGTTGCCTTATGTTGCATAGATAATGGTACGGAACCCTTCGTGCGCGAGTCCGACTCGCACTTGACCAATTATTATTTAATAAATACATTTTGTTCCCAATTCAAATTTGTCATATTCAACAAACGTCACAACTACAAAATGTTTTTCAAACTTTCATTACTTTCGTAAAATTCAGCATGTAAAAGGCTGAGATGCATAGGCCAGTATGGGCCTGCGTTTTTTTGCTTCTAAGCTTTTGGGAGATATTGGACTCATCAGCTCAGATTGCAGCATTGCCTATTTATGGATAATAGTCCCGCTAATATTGACAAATTACGAGTTTAAATCGCGTAAGTTTAAAATCAATAGGTACTCTGCTGTCCTTATAAATCTATCGAAGTTCAATAGATATGAGGTAAAACAAAAAATTATAAAACACAAACAACGCGTAGAACAAATGTACCTTTCAGTTGGATTAAAAGTAAATGAAAATGAAATACAAACATATAAACTTAACAGATATTTTCAAATATTTTAAGGCTAATTTAACTTTCTAATATCACTATTACAATAATAACTATAAACAATAATGGAAGTACTAGTAGATAGTCTCGTGACGTTTGACCATGGCGACTGTGGCGGTAACCTTGTCGCTATCTCTTTCTCTCTCACGTTTATCCGTATATATTTGTCCCTGTCGTTTAGTTTACTATTATGTTTGCAATGATAACTGCCGGATTCCGTGTGCATACGTCATGTTTGTGTTATTTTCTTTGGACAGCTAAGGGGTTGTTTATGTTGGCTTTTAAGAAATAATTTGCACAAAATGTCGTTGTTTATTTTATATTTAAATGTCATTTATTATCGTTTAAGGATGCAATATTGTGGTTAACTTTCCAATGATGGCACAAATACTGAATGGACTCCTACTGAAAAGGCGAGTGTTTGCTATACAATTAACATTGACAATAACCACAGACTATAGGGTGGGTTGACGTTTAAAATTGAGGACAAGAAACTTTAGCCTGGCTAAATCGTACTTCATAAAATATAGACACACAGATACATTTTTACCCATAGATATGTAAGTGGCTTCAAGCCGACTGACACTTCATCTGGTATATCTCTGACAATAATATTTTGACCAAGCGTGTTTTCTGTCAAACGAATTCTCATAAAAAATGTCATTGGTCAGTTAGAGAAAACACTACGGATGACAAAATCCTCTCCATATTACCAAGTCAGCTAAATACCGTCGCCATAAGTAAGTGACTCTAGGCGGAAATCCATTGAAATAATAAATAAATAAAAAATATAAAGAAACTCTGAGCCTCTGACAAGATATATTTATATATCTATTAGCGATATTGCGCTTTCATACAGACTACAGCAAGGCACGGGCCTCCTCCACTTCGAAACTTTACTTAGTCTATTAAAAATATCTTGTCAGGGGCTTAGAGAGTCGTATTTCATTCACTTTCATACATAGACATACTACCGTTGGGCACGGGCCTCCTTCAATTGGCATTCTTCATATTTTTTTAAACTTTTAATTCGAAAACCATTTCGGGGAATAGAGTTTCTGATCATGATCCATTAGTTTCGGAAAACTTGCTATATCAACGATTATTTTCCCAAAAAAGCAAATGATCTCTATTTGCCCTTGAAATGAAGGACTTTAAATATTAAGGCGTTCTTAGGGATATACTACTCTGCGGTTGAGTTGAAATTGGCCTATTAAATCAACTTGGTAACTTTGAAAAGATGTATTGCAATCTGTCTTAAGTCTATCAGGAAAAAGCAATACCTACACATATTGCGGACAACGATGACGTCACAACATTTAAAATAACATCTTTAAGTATTTAAAAAAAATCTATACATATAGTGAATATTTTAATAATATTGAAATTAGTTGCTTATTGTCTATATTTTCTAAAAAATATATTCAAACAGCAGGTCAAAAATTCTGAACAATCCCGGAATATACTTGGTCTATTAAATCACATAGAACACACGTGATTATAATTATACGCGTGACCGTTCAATAATTATAAAGTTAATTTGAATTATAATAATTACAATTCGTTTACTTATACTGAATGTACACATATTTAATGCTGGCTAATCAACCTAATAACCTGTTTACCTTATTTTAATAATCAATATCATAATAAACAGCTGCTAATGTTTTATGAAATGAAATGAATAATCATTTAATCAAGTAGACACAATTTTTCAGAAAAATTATGTGCTTATGACATGTCCAAATTTTTTTCCCTACCACCGATTCAGGACGCAATCTGCTGAGAATTATCTCAAATACATTTTATCCACGTGTCACAGTGTTTGGTGTGCTCCGTGTGGTGACGGATAAAGAATACAAGTGTCCCCCATCTCCTCCCAAGGGTGCTGTAAAAGTCAGTTACGGGATATTGCACACAGATAACATACTCTGTGAGAGACAGAAAACTCGAAAATAAACCCTGTGCCAATACGCCTGGTCAGCGCGGCACAGTAGACCATAATACCTCCCAAAGTGGAGGAGGCCTGTGCCCAACAGTGGGACGTAAATGACGCTGGCGAGAGAGAGAGAGAGAGAGAGAGAGAGAGTGTTTGCTGAAAATGGGGTGGTGACAATTGCATTATTATTCCTTGACTAGAGGACAATAATATGTAACAAAAAATTTGCCTATTTTAATTTTTTTAAACTTTGTACATATTATGTTATTAATAAATGAAATATATAACAACAAACCATAGTAATAGAAAGGTATATAATTTAAATAAGGTATATAATTTAAATATATTTATTGCTTTAGTAATTATTGTAAACTAGCTAAGGCGACTTCGTACATGTGGAATTAGTTTATATTACATATAAAGTAGTAAAGGTAGCTTATATACTTCCTCGATCTATATGTACCACATTTTATTAAAATCGGTTCAGTAGTTTTCGCGTAGAGCGACAAAGAAACAGACAGACAGGATAATTTTTAACACTATTTGGTTGAAGACATTCATATGAATTAGGACACGCAATAATTATGTATTATCTAGTGATATATATATCCGAATTAGATCAAGGTTCGACCTCCGTTTCAGACAGATAATTGTGTGCATTCGCTTTGTTGTTAATTTGTTGATAAACAAATTGTTATTACACAATAAAGTAAAAGGGTTTTAATGATTTTCAACAATATTTTTATTAGTCTTGTTGTAAAAGAACAGTTCATATGAGATTGCGTCACTAAATGGAAATGGCGGGATAATTCCAAATTTAAATAACTATATGTTTAAAAAGAAAAACGTGATAATTTTTTAAATAAAGAAGGCAGTGTTGTCTTTTGAAAGATCAACTTTTATGCTAGATTGAGTAGGTAGTGGCTAAATGGAAAATGGTGCCAAAATTCCAAATTGAAACAACTATTTTTTTAAAGAAAAAATATTCAAATTAAATTTAGAAGAAAGTGTTGTCAAAATTAACTTATATATAATTGTACTTTGTCTGTCTAATATTGCATTAGGCTATTGTTTAGTTTTATATGCTGTATTGTCTTTCTAATGTCTAAAATATTAATGAATAGTGTCGATGTTTAAAACACCTACAAGTTGAATTAAATTATGGTAATTTGGAAACTATTGTTAAATTCAAAGTATTATTTGAACCGATAGTGTTATTGTATGGCCTCGCAGATTATTATCGTAAATTTTGGAAATTTTTTTTTTTGGTTATATTTAGTTTTTTTTCGGTTGGTTTTTTATGCCAAGTGTATTCTAAAATATAGTAAACAACCGCCAAAAGTGTTAAGCGCAAATCTCAAGAACGGTTGAACCGACTCTACGATTTTTTTTAATATTCCGGAGGTAGGAAGATAGTTCTTACTGTATTGAGGATTGCCTGAAAAAAGTACTCAAGTAAATCTGCGTGGTGCGACTAGTTTTAATAAATATTACAAACTTAAATGTTCTACATAAAATAATCTGTTTAAGAATGAAAACCACATGAAAAACTGTACAAAGGTTTTCACTATTTTGACGCTACGTGCCATCATGTACACTGTACAGATAGACTGCAGGGAACTTTGTTTTGTATTAAGTAAGGTTTTTTAAGTTTTGAAAAAGTTTACCCGATATGAAACAATAAAGAGGATACCAAAATAGCTTCGTGCATTTTTCTATGTACGAAGTTTTCATTGTTTCTTTAGATTGAATGGCTAGAGCTCTAATTTTTAAGTATATGTTTTTTCAATATATGATCTAGGATCGCATAAACTCAGAAACGCGATTGAAAAAAGTTTTCTCTATAGAAAATCTTGGCGAAACAACCTCTCAAATTTTTTATTTTTTTCATTTGTCGGTCTATTATCGCGTATTAACTAATGAAATAACTTTAAAAACATAAGTAACTATTATATATAGAAACACGTAAATCAGAATTAAAATATATTTAGTAGATTTTGAGTAAATAGGAAAAGTATACCTAATTCTTCATTTTCTGTGCCTCCTGGCTGTGTTAATATGTACGTGTCGGCGATGATATACGATAATATTGATGTAGGCCCTTAAGCCAAAAAACGATTATTTTCTTTATTACAAATTATAATTATTATTTTCTTATATATACACAAGCATAACTGAATGTAGGGCGATTGTGCAATTATTCGCGTATTGTTTAATGTGAAGCTGAAATGCGCAGACGCAGCTCACTGGTGTCACAATCCTCGCCCTACATCGTATTGTGCAAGTACAGCTATACCTCACTCGGTAGCAGCGTGATGAAGCGGTCAGCATTTTACCAACATAAATCTCATAATCGCATATATATGTAACTAGCTGTCCCGTCAAACGTTGTTCTGCCATACTAAAAAAAAGGTTTGAAAAATAGATGTTGGCCGATTCTCAGACCTACTGAATATGCATGTAAAATTTCATAATAATTGGTCCAGCCGTTTCGGAGGAGTACGGTAACTAACACTGTGACACGTGAATTTTATATATTAGAAGATTATATGCAATATACTAACCATCTTACATATGTAATCATATGATATTTTTTTTTTAAATAAAATCTATATTTTAAGAAAATTTGAAAATCGAATTGGAAGGTACAATTCGATTTTCAAATTTTCGTATTGTATCTTCTGCTATCTCTTTTTTTATGAAATCTTATCGCATTATTATTATACTCATGTGCTAACTTGCCTATCCAAAAATGTTCATGGCTATATTTTATTTAACTTAATATTTCTTAAAATCTAATCATTTCTTTTATTTCAGCATTAATTTCCTTTTCATTGATGCTTCGCTATTTTAAATCGCATGATGTTATATAGCTTAAAGCCTTCCTTGATAAATGAACTATCAATTTTTCCAATCGGACTAGTTGTTTCTGAGATTAGCGCGTTCATACATATAAACTCTTTAGCTTTATTATACTACTATAAGTGAATAATACATACAAATGAAAGCTTTTGCAATGCTATCAATCCATTCTTCCACGATGCTCGTTACCAGGGAAGCAAAAATTTGCAAGAGGTCCTTACCCTGTAAAAAGAAAAAAATAGATTACATCAAAAACATTACATACAATATAATCTTTACTTATGTTATAAATACTCCTTTTCAAGTTCAAAAATTCTTTACACCCTAACTTAATGACCGTAAGACCAACAAGGAGGAATTTTTCAGATCGGATTGAGTATTTACTGGAGACTAATGAAAATATTAGAATAAATCTATGAATTCAGAAACTTTTTTTGAAGTCGGTTAAAAAGAGTATTTAATTAAATAACATGTCACGGTTATTGTACGACCCTTCACACACAGATTTACCACATGTATAGCCTACGGCTACATCACTCAGTCGGCTTGAAGCCATTTACATATCTATGTGTGCGTGAAAATGTATCTATGTGTGTCTATGATACAAGCTACACATCATATGAAACGTCATTATTCTAAGAAGTACGATTTAGCCAGGCTAAAGTTACTTGTCCTTAGATTTAAACGTGAACCCATATCTGTGGCTTGATCATAGTAGTCTTTAGTGTTTCGCTATCTTATCTATATTTATGATAAATAGTTTTTTTAACTGATCAATTCATAGCTGGAATTTTTTGATATGACATTCTTAAATATTTATGAAACTTAGTAATAGTATTATTCATAAACATTTAAGTGTTGAGTAATGGACTTTTATGAAAAATTCGTTAAACTAATATCACGACTATATTTGTACAAAATAAGACATTGATACCAATTCTAAATACATAACTAACCTTAGCTAAAAATGAAAATCGACAGCGTCAATATATCTATTTTTTGCTATTTCGTTATAGTGCACATTTATCTCTACTAATATTATAAATGCGAAAGTAACTCTGTCTGTTACGCTTTCCCGCTTAAACCTCTCAACCGATTTTGATGAAATTTGGCACAGATAATTTTTAGACCCTGAGAAAGGACATAGGCTAACTTTTACAGCGAAAACATTTTTTTTTCTAAATTCCACGCGGACGGAGTCGCGGGCAACAGCTAGTAATAAATAAAATCTTTATTCTATAATACAGTGTTTTTGTAATAAGAAAGTTCAGTAAACACTAGCGAATAGTGATATTGACACTATCAAAAATTTAGTTTTGTGCACGTAGAATTGTCACCATTGTTTTTTAGTATAATTTTTAACTGAAAAAATTGGTAATGAACAAGTTATCGATTGAGAAACCGATAAATAAGCAACTTGACTTCGCTTCAGCTAATGAATTTCAGATTGAAATATTTCGTTTCGTTTTTCAAAAGAGTATTGAACACGCAGATTCTGAACATTACATTCTGTTATTAACGTTTCGGATGTGTAGCACCAGTAATTCGAGATGCTGTCCCGTTGCTAGTCAATTCTTGCAAGTCTATAATAATCGACTCTAAACTCCTGGACGAAGCCATAGAATCAAGGATGGATGGCATCCATTTGAGAATATACAATGAAAGTCTAATAGACGGACGAAAGGTAGAGTTTTCTTTCTAATCTAACTCTAACTTTTAATTCAAATGTACCTAATCATCTTGTTTCCAGGGCATGTTTTTTTCAAGGGCTTGTAGCCTCTTCTCATCTCTCCTGTAAACTATATGCAATTTTAGTCTGATGACGTTCAATATGAGAAAGACCTTCATTCAGAAATCATTAAAAAATAAAAATAGGTGATAACATTGGTCTGACCTAATTCTAGTACAATATTTGTTAGATACATACAAATTAAAATAAATATTACTATTCTAGCATCATTATATTATACCTAACATGTTAAAAATTATTTATTAAGTTAGAGATTATTTATTAGGTAAGAGATTTTTATTTAATTAGGTCAAAGGCTATTATGTAGTGGCAAAATTATTATTATATAAATACACGTGTTATCAAAGAAAATATGACGTCAAATTAAATATTTAATATAAATATACAGCAGGTGTGTCACAAATTTTTCATTTCTATATAACCTACTTTATTAAATAGAGCGTCAGCCATTTTATCTCAAAGTGCTTACACTCTAAAAAAACATAGGTACATAATTAGTCTGTAACCTTGATTTTGACAGTTGGTAATAATTATATTATCGATGCGAGTTATTTCATAAAGATGTGCGAATATTGCGGAAAATGACCTTACAATGAAGCATGGTGTTCTTCAAGTCCCCTTCCTCTCAATTTTGAAGCAAAAACCTTCAGTCGGAACGTTTAAACTTAACCTAGTGATCATGACACACTTTTAGTGATTACGTACGACCGTGTGTGCGCATAAGCACTTTTCGTACACGAAATTCGCCGGCCATTTTGCATTTATTTAGGTTAGTTTTGTAGGTCGGATAGATGATTTTATTTTTAATATAAAAACTAGTTTACAAATAGATTTGATTTAGTGGAATGCTTATAAATAATAGTCGCCGTTTATATTACGTTTATAACCTTGGATTGATACAAGGTCGCTACAGTTTTCAGTTACAGAAAATTATCTTTGTAGTTCGAGTATGGACTTATCAGTCTTATAAGTACACCCACAATTTATTTAACCTGTTCAAGTTACTTTAAAATGGCTTATGATTAGAGGTACAATAAAATCCAAAACTGTTATAAACTATTATGGTCTTATTCATAATGACTTATCGGAGGTTTAAAAGCAAACACTTTTACACAAAATAGTAGGTGGCCATTTTGAAAAATAGCGAGCTCTGTTGGCGCCAATTTTTAAATAGAGTACGGTTGTATAAAGTTAAGAATTACCTATATACTAGCAAGAATACATGCACAATTATATAAAATATATAAAAATATAAAGAAAAAATAACAAATGTATTTTTAAATAACACAGTATAATGTTTAAATTGATTCGGCGAAGGCGGAAAGAGCGGACGCCAGATAGAGGCAAGGCCAGCCGTCAAGGTCCCGAAAACAACTAATTATATACAAATTTGGACTTTATATAAGTTTGTATAGAGTTTTTAATATTATAAATCTTGTATGTGTAGTGCAAGACAATAAGTTGGGTGTTTTTAATGCAACAGTTTTCAGTAATAAGTAGAGATCAAGGTTGGTGCTGTGTACTGTGGCTCCGAGTAAGTGCTACGTGGAGGCCGGCATTCGGGCGGTATAATAAGATTGTAGAATTGAGCCGCGTACCTATTCCCAGACTTTATAGTCTTGCGTTATATTTTTTAAATTGTCTATACATAATATATACATATGATGACATAAGCAACGCTTCACGTAACATTTAATTTATTTAGTTACCTCATTGCACTTGTAATACTGCGGCGGTGCAAAGCCTTATAATTCAGGAGTTTTCAAATAGAATATAGGTTTAAAAAATTATTACAGACAAAGTAATAATATATGAACAAGCTTATTCCGTAAAATTGGCTAATATAGCCAGGAATAAAATATCCAGGTATACATTTTAGGTGTATTTATCTAATATATAAAATTAACGTGTCACAGTGTTAGTTACCGTACTCCTCCGAAACGGCTTGACCGATTCTTCTCAAATTTTGCATACATATTCAGTAGGTCTGAGAATCGGCCAACATCTATTTTTCAAACTTTTTTTTTTAGTATGGCAAAACATCGTTTGCCGGGTCAGCTAGTAATGATATAATTATATACCCATAGACAGACGCCTTGATACTTAACAACTTATAACACAGCGCAAATTTACACTAAAACATATCAAAATTTCGTTTCGACTTAGACTGGCTTTGTTATATACATTATTTGAGTGGAAATCAAACCTGGAACCTCACGAAAAGTGGCATTGCTACCAACTGCATAACAAATCCATCAGAAGACTATTAATTGATGGTGGATGGAATGCGGAGATCATAATTATATTTGGGTTAAGGACTTAAGATGATGTGGCACTATGGCATCATAGGTAAAATATTTAAAAGAAAATTTTAGGTCACGGATAACTCAGAAATTCATTGCACACACAATTAATAAATGAAAAAATTAATAATTTTAAACAGTGACGAATTATACGGATTAGAAAGAGACAAATATAGTTCTGTAGTATTGGCTTTGATAGATTAAAAATAACTTCGACAGATCAAAATTTATAAAAAAAAATACTAGAATATTACCACTTTTTCCGGAGTGTATTATGATTTCGAGTTTCTTGTTTTATTCGATGTTTATGAGTATGTTTAGTCACAGTAACAGGTAGGGCTTAGATACATATTTACAATACAGCACTTGCCCGCTTTTAGTCCATAACCTTGTCCGCCTAAACATCGATATTCATAACTCTATATTCAAAAACCGATCAAATACAACTAAGACTAGCACTCGAAGGGTTCCATTCCATTATTATCATCAAATAACGATGTCAAATAACGTGATATGGCAGGAAATAAATAAATAAATATTATTCAGGACATTCCACACAACGTCCTCTGGTCCCAAAGTAAGCTATATTTCTATGCTTGTATTATGGGTACCAGATACGGATATACTACATATATACTACTTTTCTTTCGTAAATACATACTTATAATATACATAGAAAACACCCAGACGCAGTACAAACATTTGTATGACATTTATGGATATCACACAAATGATTGTCCCAAGCGGGAATCGAACCCGCGACCTCGTGATCGGCAGTCCATTACATAAACCACTCCACCACAAAGCCCGTCAAAAATTCTGATAATGAGGATTTGTTGTTGTAGCACCAACTGATTTATATAAACTGGGCAATTTTCAGCTTTTTAACTGTCACGGTTCCAGAGATATACCCAGGGGCCCAAGTCCGGTATTACAATATTGTCACAATGATCAGTCACTGATTGCTTAATGGCGAATTTTATCAAATTTGGCAGTCTACTCTTAACTTTTTGTCATTTAAGACGCCATTATGTCGCCATAATGGCGTCAGTGACTTATCATTGTGGCAATATTGTAATAGCAGACTTGGGCCCCTGGTGACATACGGACAGACGTACGGAAGGAAAGCCAAGTCCGGTAATAGGGTCCTTAAATTGTGTTGAATAGTACATTCATTGAGGGAGGCTATAAATAACATTACGCTGCGACTAACAAGAGCGAAGCATCGGTGCAAAATGTTGTAAAAACGGGGAAAATTCTTCTAAAATCCATTCGTACGAAATAGCGGACAACAGCTATTATAGATAAACTACTTTTCTTTTGTAAATACATACTTACTTATAGAAAATCCCAGATGTAGTATAATCATTTGTATGACATTTATAAAAAGGTAGCTGTTGCCCGCGACTTCGTACGCGTGAAATTTTGAAATGAAACCTTAACAAATAGGAGTTTACTATGACAGTCGATAGACGGCGTTGTACCGTTTTTTAAATCGCGCTATAGTTTCGTTCGACACATTAACACTTAATAAGCTCGTCAAAATTTCTATAGTGTCACCAACTCGTTTTCACATTTATACAGTGCAGGGTTCGAACCCGCGACCTCGTGAACGCTAGTCCCTTACATGAATGACTAGAGCACGACGTAGGTTCCCTTATTTAATAATTGGATTGTTACAAATAAAAACATTACAATGAAATAGACTGGGCGTAATAAAAATTCAAGGGCCTCTGTCATCAGTTAACTAAAGGCTAACATGATATGTTTATGTTACTGATAACATTTAACTGATAATTTAGTTGATTATTTTTGTGATATTTGTATATAATGTATTATGATATAAAACTAAGAAACATTTTGAGGACTTTGGGATTGAAGAAAATATAAACAAATTTGCTGCAACATTTTAAAAGATTTAACGTCTTCTTTTAAATTATATGTATCGCTTTGTACACAACTGATGCATAAATTTGTGAGTTTTCTCTTACATAATAAGGGCGTAACATTTTTGTCATATCCCTGGTCAATATTGAAAAAATACCAGACATGACTCAAATCTCAGTGAGATTTTACTAAAAATAAAGTTTTCAGAATAGATTCTTAATATGAACGATAGAAAAGATATTTCGTTCACAATTTTCAATAAAACATAGAGTAGACACAAATATTTGCCTACAAATAGGTATTAACTTATACTAGACATAGAATATAACGTCACACTCAAATATGTTACTAATCTATGTGGATGATAACACTCTATTAGGAAGTGAATTATCGCAGATATCTGTACATATATAACAGCTGCGAGCGCTATATCGAGCACTATCAAACTAGGCCAAGGTTATTGAAACAGGCGCGGACGTCCGTAAACCAGCATAACATGACCTCAATGATAGTACCAACAAGCCCCCCTTTAGTTCGTAATTACGTAAACACTAGTACGAGAACGGAGGAAGAAGTAGTTCTAGTTGTAACGGTTGCACATCACATTTCTGCACCGATGACAGCCGAAAATTGCCGAAGGTTAA
Source organism: Orgyia antiqua (assembly GCA_916999025.1). Lineage (NCBI taxonomy): Eukaryota > Metazoa > Arthropoda > Insecta > Lepidoptera > Erebidae > Orgyia > Orgyia antiqua. Next base: position 1,121,272 of record OU779861.1, read on the forward strand.
CGAACAAATGCCAACGTTTCGCGGGTATCGACTGAGTGACGTTTGTTTTTATTATTATTGTCAAATGCGTAACAGTACGGCTTTCTCTGGTTGCTACGGAACTTTTCTGTGCCGACTGTGATTTAAAAAAAAAGGATTTCACTTTGTCACCTTTTGCCACTTTAATAACTTGTTTTTATAAATATTCAAGCCTAAAATAAGTTGTGTTTGGATCAGCAAATATCTATCAAGTCTCGTAGCGTAGCGCAGTTCGTAGCACCATTTATGTATAAGTAGTATTCTTTTTCAGGAAAATAAGTACATATAGGCGTTGTTTGTGCATTTTCTCTATGGGTAATTTATGTAAAATATTTTTAGGTAAAATAGTCACAAACAACAGAGAGTATTTGTAATTTATTAAGAATTTCCGTAACATCAGTAGTAGATACATAGTTTTCATTTAAGCTTATTAAAATACAATTCATCATTCAATGACAAATATATTCAATTTATTTTCAAAAGACACAGATGACCTTAAACATACTTCGTACCTATAACAAAGGTGTCTAGGTATAGTTGTAGGTAATTAGTATACATTAGATAAGAAATTTATTAAAATCATACTTATGTCTATTTATATATTTATTTTTATTTATTTATTATACACTCTATTGTACACCATAAGAATTTACAACAAATTATAAAAATAAATAGAGTACAATGGGCGGCCTTATCGCTAAAAGCAATTTCTGTGTCTATCACAAAATAAGTAAAACTTTTTACGATAAAGTCACATAACACGCCATGACGGTGACACATTTAATCTTCGTTGACATAATTTAAATATTTAAATATAGAATAGACAGCCAATTTTTTTTTTCTATTTGAATTGTGACGCAAAATAATTTCTTAACATCTTGTTACACTATTAAGTGCCAATGGATTATATATAATAACTAGCTGACCCGGCAAACGTTGTTTTGTCATACAAATGTCAGTGGGGGAGGGAGGCTTTTGAAAAATAATAGATGTTGGCCGATTCTCAGACCTACTGAATACGCATATTAAAATTTCATAAGAATCGGTCAAGCCGTTTCGGAGGAGTACGGTAACTAACACTGTGACACGTGAATTATATATATAAGATATACTCTATTAAATAAAATTAAAAATCTTATTACATTTAGCCAGAAAAGTTATTTAAAAAAATTGTAATTGTAAGAAAGAGATAGCTTCACCCTTTCGCCTCGTTAACTCTTTCCATTCATAGTTCAATATAGCTTTTTATGTAGACAAAAGAGTTATTGTAGCCAACACGAATTGTTGTTTTTTTACCCCTCTCTTAGATTTTACCAAAACACCTCTATAATGTGCCTTTTTTGGAGATCATTGGTATTACTTCGATTATTTTATAAGCATCATATATTTATATATTTGTTATGAAATAAACTATTTTGTACAATAAACAAAAATCTTTTTATTAACAGTTAAATCGAATTACTAGTGTGTATTAAACCGTCAAAATAGTTAACGTAATACATAGGTAGAACAACGATAAAATTGTAAATTTAATTGTAGAATTGGTTTTTAGGGTTCCGTACCCAAAGGGTAAAAACGGGACCCTATTACTGAGACTTCGCTGTCCGTCCGTCCGTCCGTCCGTCCGTCTGTCACCAGGCTGTATCTCAAGAACGGTGATAGCTAGAGAGTTGAAATTTTCACAGATGATGTATTTCTATTGCCGCTATAACAACAAATACTAAAAATAAAATAAAATAAATATTTAAGGGGGGCTCCCATACAACAAACATGATTTTTTTACCGTTTCTTGCTCGATACTAATAACGTTGCCTTATGTTGCATAGATAATGGTACGGAACCCTTCGTGCGCGAGTCCGACTCGCACTTGACCAATTTTTATTGTTATATTGGGACACCTTCCAACTTTTTTTTTAATCACAGAGTAATGAAATACAGACTATAAAGTAAATACCACCAGTATTACTCTCCATAGTTCACAAGAACTATAGAAAGGACAATTCGGAATCTTTTTTTACTATTATAACTGGTAGCCATAAAACGAAATCATAAATAACTAAAGGTTTTGTTTATCTGTCAATATAATAGTCAACCCTTTGCCTAACAAATTTACAACATACCATAAAGTTAAAAAACGTGATAATAATACAATTGTTTTTAAACTTTCTTTTACGATACTTTTTAGGGTTCCGTACCCAAAGGGTAAAAACGGGACCCTATTACTGAGACTTCGCTGTCCGTCCGTCCGTCCGTCCGTCTGTCACCAGGCTGTATCTCAAGAACGGTGATAGCTAGACAGTTGAAATTTTCACAGATGATGTATTTCTATTGCCGCTATAACAACAAATACTAAAAATAAAATAAAATAAAGATTTAAGGGGGGCTCCCATACAACAAACATGATTTTTTTACCGTTTCTTGCTCGATAGTAATAACGTTGCCTTATGTTACATAGATAATGGTACGGAACCCTTCGTGTGCGAGACCGACTCGCACTTGACCAATTTTTTAGGTAAATCGAGTTTTTAAAAAGTTGTTTTACAAGGGGCTTTCTGTTTATGTGTATTGATAAGGGTTTGGGCCATAAATATTAACTCATAAAAATACGCAAGTTAAACAAAAGACGTTTACGTGGTGACGAATGAAAAATTCATTTCACCACTCCATTTTCTTCTATGAGTATACTCATAAGAAAGAAGAAGTACTGTTCGTAAACGTTATATATTTTTACGCCAATTTTATGACATACTCTTAAAAAACTCACGTTAAAGGAAGAATATACATATTAATAAAATGAAATTAATTCTCGAACCCAGTGATTTTTAACTAATACTTTGTTACATTTAAAGCAACTAATCTTTCTTTAAGTAAATATTCTACAAAGGTTCTCTATCATTTACATACAACAATGGCGTGATACCTTTTTAATGGGGATAGGCAAAGACTATAAGGCTCCATCTGCGATCTTAGCATACTTTCTTGACTCTACATCTACATATAGCAAAGAAAAATGAAATAGAATAATAAATCTTCATGCTCTTACTTTCATTTACAAATCTCGTAATCTGTTATAATATATTTTTAATTATTGTACATCATAACAAATAATGATTTGTCTATGGTTAATTCTAAAATTCGATTTTCAAAATATCAAGTATCGATATCAGCAACTTCACGTCACAGGGAATTCATAATTCAAATACAAAAAAAAATAAAGGCGCCTATGTTAATCCTAATATTGCTGATATTAAATATTTTATCTATTATCAACTGCTATCTTTAAGATTATAGGGCTATAATGACCTTCAACCTGAAAGGGAATTAGTTGTAAATGGGTATAAGCTGTGGTATAAGTTAAACGTAAGATTAGATTGTCCGTGTTAGGCCTACGTGAATCTCATAGCAAATGGACCAATACAAAAATATAAAAGGCAATACAAGAAAAGTTACTTTTATCGAATTCGTTATGGTCATTACGGAAATAGTACGAACAAACAGCAATTTTAATTATATTCATAAAGTTAGATGCAAAATATTAAGGTTTGAGAATACAAGACGTGTCACCACCCCTTTTCCTTCTCAGGGTGCCGTATAAGCCGGCTAAGAGATATTGTACATTAAACCCTGTGCCAATACGCCTAGTCAACGCAGTACAATAGACCATAGTCTCTCCCAAAGTGGAGCAGTGATAATGGGCTGGAGAGATAACTACATACTATTATTAATAAATACAAAAATAATTTGTACGATACCTACACATTATGCAACAATTTTAAAAATCTTTTTAAAAGGAAAATTACAATACAATACAATACAAAATTCTTTATTGTACACCAAAGTAAAAACAAGATACATAATTTGATTAAGTACCTACAGTGGTATGTACAAGCGGCGGTCTCATCGCTAATAGCGATCTCTTCCAGACAACCTATAAGGAAACTGTCGTGTCTGTGAAAATTGTTTGATTTTAAAAAAAGTTGGGAATATTTTCTTAATAGTACCTACCACTCAAAAACTTAAGTTTTTTTAAGAAACTTCGTTATTACTTACAAAAGGAAAGTTTGTAAAACAATTGAAATGCTTTTAGTTCCTAATTCCGTCAATTTACTTTGAAAATTTAACTTTGTTAAAGTTATCACCGTCACAGACGATAATAAAAATAAGCTTTCAAATCCTTACTAATTTATAATTGTGAAATCAAGTTGATGACATAAGAAAATTTTGACGAGCTTAAGTGTTAGTTGTACAACGCCATCTATCGAGTTGTATAGTAAACTTCTGCTTAAGGTTTAATTTCTAAATTTTATACGTACGAAGTCGCGGGAAACAGCTAGTACATAATATATTCAAAACAAATTCCCTCTGTCTCTATTAGTATCTATCTTAGAGCATTTATCTAATAGTATGGCAAAGGTACAAGAGCAATGATTAAACTCACAGACTAAGCACAGATTACGGACAATCACACAGTTTCACCTCTTTTTTTCATCAAACATTGATCTTAAAAAACCCTTTCTTGGTGCCTACATACAGTGTTATAAGAATCTACATGCAATTTTTTTCGACTCCTAAGTCTTTTTAGCTTCGAATTTGTTGTGATTAAGACAGTTAGCTACTTCTTTTAAATTCCAATTTTAAATATAATACGATAACAGTTATTAATCTGGGCGCGTTCCAATTGTCGCCACAATTACGCGAGATTCGCGACTTAGCAATGATTTATAGGTCTGTGCCTTTTTGGTTCATAAAATATGGTATTTAGGCCGAGGTAGAGTCGTTATTTAAATTGTTAAATATTTTTAAACATCGAACCATAATGTACATAATTTCCTTTGCTTAATTGACAAATAAAAAGTCGGCGAAAATTTTTTAGTCACAAAAATGAATTTTTGGCGATTTCATCATTATTTTTAATAGATAACGATTTTATACTTTCAGAAACTGCAAAATGACTACCATTTATGTAACTTATTGAGGACGCATTTTATATTTTGTTTTTAAACTTAGTACAAACAGTTATTACTTCTACCGTGCGTTTAAATTAATTAATGCCTATCGTAACAAAACCCTTAGAATTAAAAGTAAAAAAAATACTATAATTGAAATATAATCTTATTTTATTTGCATACAAGAATTGTCGTTAGTAACATTTTATTATCAGCCAAATGATTCTTACAGGCCAGTTTTTATCCGCGCCATTTTTACGCATGCGCTGTTTCGCCGGAGCTCGCATCCAAATGTATGTCAAGGAATCGCGAATATTAGAGAAAAATTGGCAAACCTTGAACAGTTCAGATTAGAATTAGGACTGTCCGAGTTTATTTATTTTATTAGTTGTCTTAATAAAATAAAACATCTACTGTGGGCGATGCTAAAATAAATAGTGGACAAAGGTCATTCAAATTGCAGATTCAATGCACGATTTAATTGACCAAAGTGTTAGTTACATGTCATTGATTTTTTGAAACTATTGTACTTTTTTTAAAGATGTTTTAAGTGTGCTCCTTTTTCCCAGCCTATTCAAATATTTACTTAATAATAAAATAAATTGAATGAAATATATTCATTCAATTTATTTGTCAAGACATCACGTAAAATCATTTCCTTCATAATACATTAATTTATTATATCTCAAACGGATAATGTAGAGCTTTTCATGTAAGCTCTTGTATCGACTTTTTCCAACATTTTCTGACCACAATAAGACTCCCCCAAAGAAAGTGTGTCACTTGCATCCAGTATCTCACAGTATTTTTGATTACATACAATATTAGAGACCCTCTTATAACTATATATCCCAACAATTAAAGCCTTTTATTTTTCACCATAACACAATTCATCAGCATCTGTCCTATAAAAATAAGCATAGTACACATTGAATATCTATTTATAGTTCATGGGATTTGCTGAATAACATTTTATATAAATATAACCATCATCTGTACGTTGAACCCACTAGATGCCATTCAAATTAAAACATACGTACTTATATTTATATGTATATATGCTTGGGAACATAGCACTGTTTTAACTTGCAACATTATAACTATTATGTTTTATTATAATCGTGTTATATGAAAACATACTTAATTTTCAGCTTAAATAATCCTTTAGTTTATTGTGAAAGTGACTTATTATATAGTTACTATATATTATATAATGTACATGGAATAAACACTTTCTATTACAATTAAAAAAACTAAAAAACACGCTTTAGTTAATCGAATTATTGCATTGTCATCGGTCTTTGACAGGTGAGCAAAATTTGAATAGAATCTGACCGTTTAAAGTGGGTCAAAATAGCGTCCAAAGGAGTCGGATACAAAAATACAAACATACAAACAAACAAACAAAGCTAATATAAAGCGTGTAAAAAGAAATATGATTTATTTTGATTTATGTTTATGATTTTGTTGATATTATTTTTTTTGTTGTTAAACTACTATATGAATAAATGAATCCACCCATCCATCAGCCTCTCTCCGTCCACTGTTGGACATAGGCCTTCCCCATAAAACGTAACAACGTGCGGTCCTGTGCCGCTTCTGCAGTTGAATCGGTCTTGTGCTCCCATCCTGGTTTCGGACTGATATGGTGACGTTTCTATACAAACACTTCAATGCTTCGATGTACCGGTAGTCCGGTAATTTGGCACCGCTCTGGAGGGACTGTAGCACCGCCCGTGGGTATTAGCATAGGGAATAGTTTCGAGTTTTCCGACTCTTTTTATATGGTGTCAACTGCTTGTGATATCTTTTAGTTGGCTCTTACATATAGTTCAGTTCTGTGTAAATCTTGGCGAAGAAATGAAGTGGTGACATATTCTCAATCCATCACCTCCACTAAAAGACTACAATTTGTCTTTAAATTGAAGCATAATTCATTTCTCTGCTCGTAACTAATTAAGGTTTAAAACCATGAGAATGCATTTTAATTACAAAATTACATAAAATGAAGTAAATAGATAGTTCTAGAAGCATTATAACATAATATAAGAATGAGTTACATCAACGTAATAGTTGTGACGTATAATTGAAATTATTACTTTCACTCTCAGCGCGACTCGCGTGCTTAACGCGGAATAAACTAAACATTTATAACCATCTATGAACACTACTGAAGTAATCTTTACTTATTTTAAAACACATTCGTTATTTTTGTATGTATATCATTATGTGAGCTTATATCTTCAAAACTACGCAACGGATTTTGATGTGGTTTTTAAACGATAGAGGGGTTAAGAGCATGGCTTTTTTGTATGATTAGTAAAATCTTCTTTTCTAAATTCCAGACGTAAGAAATTGCAGGTAACAGCTAGCATCATAATAATACAGTATTTTTATTGTATTATAACTAGTTCACAAAGAATAAATGGATAATTTGCTCTTGCGGATTCTGTAAGAGTCAAGTAGAGATTATAATACGCAGATAACTCGTACGGGAGAGGAAAATTTTTAACTAAACCTAAATCTAATTGCTTATATGATAAGTGGAAAAAGCCCGTGCCTGTTATTAAGAATAAAGTAAAATTAACAAAAAATAAAATTTGATAGTGTCGATAACAAATTCGGCAATGTTTACTGAATTTTCTTACGAGAAAAACTGTGTATTATCGAAAAACAATTATAATTATTGTGAATATGTATAAAAATAGCTAAATAATCAAAATACAGCATAGTTGTTTTTATTTTTTAGTTAAGTTTATCACGTAGAATTGGTACAGTTGTGTTTTATAACCTAAATAAATAAAATAACAATTAAATATTGTTCAAAAAACACAGAGAAATAAAAAGAAATCCTTTTCTGCAGTAACAGATTAATAATGAAATACACAAGGATCACAGAGTAACAGTTGTGTTTTTAAGCTATTGCATAGCGTCTATCGCGGGCCTTGACCGTGGAGACTAAATCCACAAAATTCGAAATTTAACGTCCGTAGGTAACGAAAAAACCTTACATTATCGGCGTTACTGCGCATGCGTAATCCCCTCTTCGCCCCGCAATTTATTTCATCCTGTTGATACCAAGGGTAAGCGCCTTCCTCAAATTAAACAGCGTATTAAAATAAGGATTTTTGAATCGACAATATATATCCTAAATGTTCAAATAACGGCGAATTTTAGATTTTAATAATGTAAAATAATGTCAAAACTAAAATTGTATACCAAAAGATTGACATTTGACATTTAATTTAAAATACATTGACATTTGATTGACAATCGCTATTTTATCATAATTACCATAAACAATGGACAGATGTAAGCATCAGCAAATAAGGATTATTAATCTTATTTTCGTTTATGGTATGTAGATTCTTGCATAAATAAAATAAATAAATAATTATAAATACATAAGTTGATAAAAAAATGCTATGCAATAGCTTTACCGCATCAGTCCCCTAGTGCCACACATCTTTTTTTTTCTACAGAACGTTACTTTCTTTCGTTGTGAATTTCATGTATATTGAGTCATTCACATAATATAAATGTGTGTGTGAATGATTTCGTGTAACAAACATTAATTTCGCAACAGATGAGCTAACTAAATTAAAAAATAAAAGTTATTGTTAGCAAGAGAAAGGCATTTCACTCGCTACATGAGATCCTATCGTTTGAGCTCACCGTTTTGAAAGTATTATTATATTGCCAGACGATTTTATAACATAATCTTTGTAATATAAACATTTTTATTGCGTGTTCTTATCTTAGATGCAATAATAATCATCTTAATGACTACGATGACACGCCAAGCTATGGTTTTTGAACTTTTGATGACTATTTAAAACTCTTACCTACTAATGTTAGTCTTCATACCTTTATAAGTTTACTAGCTTTTGTCCGCGGTTTCGCACGCATTAGTGGCAGAATCGAATTTGAAAACGAACATAAAATAAACTGTGGCAGGGAAAAAAAGTGTTTGGACCTCTCATAAGCACATAATTTTCTCGAAAAAATTATGTCTACCTGATTAAATAATTTTTCATTTCATTACAATTCACTGAAACCTGAACTTAAGTTAATACTAAAATCGATACTGAAATCAATAGCAAAATTGACAACGATCAACAATCGATACTAAAAACTATATGTACTAAAATCAAAACTAAATACGATACTAAAATCACAATTAAAATTAATATTGGTACCAATTCTATGTGCACAACTAAACTTAACTAAAATAATAATTTGCTTAGTTCAAAAACTAAAAAACGCGCTGGAAAATCCTGAATATCTTTTTAAATAATTGCATTGTCATCGGTTCTTGATATGTATGCAAAATTTCAAATCAATCCGACTATCGCAAGTGGGTGAAAATCACGTTGAAAGATTCCGTTACATAGATTAATACATTTATAGATACATACCGAACTTATAAAAGAGTGTTAAAAATAAAAACAACTATGGTGTATATTGATTAATTGGCAATTTTGTTGTGTACATTTTTAGTATAAAATCGTTAGTCTATGTCTATAGTAAACAGATGTTAAATGGATCCAACGGGTTAAGAAGAGTTTAACTAATGGCCAGACAGACAGGTGAACGGCTGCGTCTCACTCCCTTTGAAAGTCAAAGTCAAAAACATACCAAGTTGTTTATTGCGATAAATATCATAGATATTATCTGTTGTATGCGTCACAAGCACGATATCCTTGTACCGTTATGGTTTTATTACGAGAATGCTCGCCATTACTATTCCGGAAGCAGGAAATGGGTACATATATGTTGTTATAGCCATAACCAACTAGAGGCCATGTCTTAAGTGCAGTGTGCATCTAATACTAAGAAATATTATAAGTTTATTCAACTAATGTTATGCAAAAGTTTGTGAGTGTGTTTGCTAAGTTTTATAATTAAATTTTCAAAGGGATTTTGATAACACTTTAATACAAAACACGTATGTTTCTTTTGTATCTATGTATCGAAATATTTATGTAAACGAATTTTAATCGTTATAAGTACTTTGAATTAATTTGAAATAGGTTTACTTCCTATTATTCTTTATTGTACACTAGCTGTTGCCCGCGACTCCGTCCGCGTGGAATTTAGACAACTTTCCCCGTTTTTGCAACATTGTTCACTACTGCTTCGCTTCTACAGGTCGTAGCGTGATGTTATATAGCCTAAAGCCTTACTCGATATATGTCCTGTCTAACACTGACGGAATTTTTCTAATTGGCCCAGTGGTTCCTGAGATTAGCGCGTCCAAACAAACAAACAAACTCTTCAGCTTGAAATATATACTATATATTTACAGAGTTTAAAATAAGATCTAATGTACACAGGCGAGCTTAATTTAGAAGTAATTCCAGCAAATCTTATGATTAAGTGATTTGAGGAAAAACAAAAACAAAGCTTATTATGTAACTTAAATGTAAGTGGACTAGTAGTAGAAGACTAAAAAACTCTACTCACTTATTAAGTAAGTAGAGATTTTTAGTACTTATTAAGAGGCGAGTAACATCAGGAACAGGCCTCATATTCCTTGCCAATCAGTACTTACGAGTATTTTTTAAATTCAAATACATAATGGTTCATCTACTTACATATAAGCCCTTTTTGAAGGCTTTGGTAGAGCTAGTCATTAAGTAGAGTCGAGCAGTACAACAAATAAGGCATATTTAGTAGTAAACCTTCCATATATCTTATAGTGTAACAATTTATTTTCCGTATACACCCCCACACTTGTAAATTCTAAGTTATTTTGAAAGTTATACATCATATGAGAACAACATCAAACAAACAAACAAGATTGGATTACTGGCTTACCTTGTTACTTCCCAGTTACCTACCTTCAAATTACGCAGCAAATATAAACCACAGATTACCCCATATAGATTCCGCACGTAAGACGTAATAATACCGAATATAAATATAATATGCTCTATTCTTGAAATGTTTCTAAATAAAACTACGTTTTTTTACTTTCGCGCAAGTGTTAGAAAATATTTCTAAGTTTAAAAAATTTACTAAATCTAAACCATGTTAAAAGGCGTATTTAAAAATTTTATATTATGTTAGTGATAATAAAGCTTAAGAGTAAATTGTTCCGGAGCAACACATATTGTACCTAATTGTAATTTGTTTAAATATTTAGCATCGTAAGGACTATTGTATATCATTATTTAAAAAAAAGAAATATGACTAAAGATCTCTGCTGAGTTTCTTACGCCGGTTCTTCTCAGTGGATTGAATGTCCTGAACTGGTGGTGGGGAAAAAAAATCGGACGTAGAGTTAATTTTTTTGGTAAAAAATTTGTACCTACCTGATTAAAATATATTCATTTCATTTAGAACTCTTCGTATAATTTTTATACAACCAATGAAAATGCATGATTTGATATCCCGCAACCTACGCCTTACTCCAACTTTGATGTGTTTAGCTGTTCACATAAAATCTCGTAATGCAATGTAATTCCATTCTATTGGAGGTGATCAATGTACAAACGCAATCACAACCATTGAGTAATTGAAAACAGTGCATATTATTCAATTTGTGTAATTAAAAACACAGTTTTATTAATTATAATTGTCAGTTATTTTTATGAATTATTAAAAGCCTATTCATGTTATAAATGGACTAGTTTTTAGGGTTCCGTACCCAAAGGGTAAAAACGGAACCCTATTACTGAGACTTCGCTGTCCGTCCGTCCGTCCGTCCGTCCGTCCGTCTGTCACCAGGCTGTATCTCAAGAACGGTGATAGCTAGAGAGTTGAAATTTTCACAGATGATGTATTTCTATTGCCGCTATAACAACAAATACTAAAAATAAAATAAAATAAATATTTAAGGGGGGCTCCCATACAACAAACATGATTTTTAGGGTTCCGTACCCAGTATCTCAAGAACGGTGATAGCTAGACAGTTGAAATTTTCACAGATGATGTATTTCTATTGCCGCTATAACAACAAATACTAAAAATAAAATAAAATAAATATTTAAGGGGGGCTCCCATACAACAAACATGATTTTTTTTACCGTTTCTTGCTCGATACTAATAACGTTGTCTTATGTTGCATAGATAATGGTACGGAACCCTTCGTGCGCGAGTCCGACTCGCACTTGACCAATTATTATAACTAGTGCCGTTACAACATTTTTTTTTAATTTATTCGCGGCATTGGTAACATAGGTAATCCTTATGCCAATTTTTTTATATAGCCCAGAGTTGTCAAAAACAAAAGATCTTCTCTATTTAACTAAGCATAAAGAAATAAAAAGTGATGATGATTCTGCACGATTTGATCGAAAGACACTGAACTAGATGTCGCTAAATTAAATGATTAATAATTATTTCTATTTTGGCAATACAGGTCGAAAAAATGACGTAAAACTTTAGAGGAAAGAGATAAATATATTTTTCTAAGTTCGATATCAAAATTATTGTAAACGTGTTCCGTAATATTTACTCAACATTCGTTATGATAGCTGAAAACGCAAACAATACAGTTTCACATAATATCATACTGTGTTAACTCTCAATACAACGGCTGAAATTCATTAATAAACGTAAAGTGTCATCTGTTAAATTTTATTCGTGGTCTTAAAAGGTGTATGTATTCTATGTAATGAATAATTGACGAGAGTAAACAATAGTCCAATTAATTTGAAATTTTGCACACAATATGATAAGGACCGATGCCATAAAGCAGAATTTTAAAAATACTTATATTTTCTAGCGTGTTTTTTAGTTTTTAAACTTAGAATAATATATTTTTTAAATACACAATTAAGCGCGTCCAAATTCGTGAAAAGGTTTAAAAGATGCTTCAACCTTTTAAATTAAATTAAGTAGTATCAAAGGCCATCTTTGAAGCACTAAGTGATTTATTAACAACACATTTTTCTTAGATTAAAATCAGCCTTCCTTTGAATGCTTAGAGCGAAATTATGGTTAGCAATGCCATGCTTCAGTGCTTATTTGACATTTGTTTTTTTTAATACTACAACCAAGCGCGTGACCGCAGTGCACGTGATATTTGATATCTTTGCAACTTTTATGTGTAAAACCGGCCAAAAGGCTATGCACCCTTACCTTGGATTCAGTTATATAATATAATTACTGACTGATCTTACTCCATATAAGTAATTGTAAGCTATTGTTTTAAAAATTAATAATAATTACTCTCGGAACTAAAACTTATGCCAACATGCGCCGGCATAAGTCAGTGCGGTATAGTAGACCAAACAATTTCCCTATCTGGAGGAAGCCAACAGTATAGAAAGGAAGGGAAGAAAACGGGAATACAAATCTATCCGTACCTAATCATATATTCATTATATTGAGAATGGCTATTAAACTTATTCAAAATGTTGTGTTTACTTGAATCTAGATTTGAAATTGCACAATAAGTTGATGTAAAAAAATATAAAATAAAAGAAGCTGTTTTGAAATTTATTAAATTAGTATCTATGCGCATGAATTAAAGAAGTAAATAAAAATATTAAAGAATGAAAATCCATGGTAACTGTAAGTACTTAAGAATAATAGCACCTATACGTTAGCTTAGGGCTAACAGATACATTAACAAGGTCGCACGTAGATAACTTATCGGTATCTATTCACTGATTTTATAATATACTGTAATGAACATGTTATTGGCGTCGCATATATACTTCATATAGTAATATTTTAAAGCTGGAGAGTTTGTTTGTTTGAACGCACTAATCTCAGGAACCGCTGATTCGAATAAAACAATTCTTTTTGTGGTGGATATTCCATTTATCAAGGAAAGCTTTAGGCTGTATAACATCACGCTGCGACCAGTAGAAGCGAAGAATTAGTGAAATATGTTGCATGACAATGGCCGTCTTTTAAGCGGGAAATAAGGTACTATGCGTTTCAAATGAGAATAGGATTGGCAATGATCTCTATCTATCAAAATTGATTGAAAAAGTACAGTCAACCACGAAACCTTAATTACGTAATAATAATGTATTTTTTGGTTTTATCTAATTTCACTTATTTTAAGAGTAAAAAATGTCTTGAATGATTTATTTGCATAGGTCATATTATTATTAAAATAGAAACACTATTTTCTTTTATAATTTCGTTGTTGAAAACAATGATAATGATAGTTAAGTGGCAACCTCTATTTTGTCGTTGTTCGTGTGTTTTATCGAGAAAATGAGGCCTGCATACTTTTTATATATTTTATATATACCTAAATAAATTTTGTTGTTATTTCTCATTGTTCTTGTTTGTTAGTGTTGGTATTTAGTACTTGTCATAGTTTGTTATTGTTTTATTTGTATTTGTCTCGCTAACTGTTCGAAAATGAGTAAACGATAACGATAAAGTGATAAATTGATTATATTATAACAATATCTTGTTTTGCTGACTCTACTAAAATTGTTCGAATTGACAGCTATGACGTCACAACATGTCGCGGGGTCAATCCTATTTTCATTTGAACGGCATAGTATACAAATTATGAACAAATTGTAACAACTAGCTTAATTAAGTTGCAATTTTGTTTACGTTTACCAATTATTAATTGTTAATCGCCATAATACAAAAAGTCGATCTTGATAATCTTTTATTGATTCTTGATAAGTAAAAATTCTGATTAATCCCATGCTTTAGAAACAGTGAAAATTGTGTTAAAAAAATTCATTACATATAAATACAGCTAAAAACCGAAGATTTTTGAATTTATACGCAATATTTTTGCAGTATTTTCAACGTACTAAATATTTAAACAAAAATTTCAAGGCAAAGCATTACCTATTTTTTTTCTATTTCCTTATTTTTTTTCTATTTCAATTTCTTTTTCTATTTCCTTAAAGTAATATAAAATAACCCTGCCTTGTCTCATGCTGTTGCCCGCAACTTCGTACGCGTAGAACTTAAAACCAAAACTTAACAAATTATACAAAAAAGTACAATAACTCTAACTCTTTTGAACAACTCTAACATTTTAATAAAACCGCATTAAAATCCCATTGCGAGAACTATTCAGCAGTTCTGAAGATGGCATATCTCTTATAGGCACATACATACAAAAATGACGACTTTGTTTTATAATAAGAAAGGATAATCGTTTTAATTTATGACTCTGATCGCCTAATAATTACAAAATTGCTGTAACTATATATAACAAATGCTATCATATTGAAAATACTCTACATTTTGTTTTGTTAAGAAAATAAGTAAGAGGAGGAAATGTTTGTTAAATATATATTCAAGGTAAAACACTATTAATTACTTTCAGAATTTATACTTTTATTTAATTCAATCCTGTTAAACAGAAACAAAGAGTTTTGTAAAATTATATATATAAAAATATATATCTAACTGCCTTACAGTTTCATTTGCATAGGTACTTAGTAGAACCAATCTACTTACGGTCTTATTCATAATGACTTATCGAAGGTTTAAACAGAATTTTTATCGGAGAGCTAATAAACGTTTTATCGTAAAAAGGCTATTATGAAGAAAAGGTTTTAGCGAACTTTTAAACCTCCGATAAGTCATTATGAATAAGACCGTAAGGCACCCCCCCCCCATCACCTTCATATTTCAGAAAAATTATAATAAATAGTTAAAGCGAGATGGAAAATATGTATATTGCATCTCGCTTTAACGCAATGAAAATTTATTTGTGATTCATTCTCCTGCATATTATAATGTTCTCTTTGTTACTTATTGTGCAATAGTCTTTTAGTTTGTAGGTTTTTTAAATATACTTTGACTTACACGATGCAAGGATTTATATTTCATGTTTCTGATCTAATAACAAAATAAACATCCATTGACATTTCAGACAACGTTCTCTGGTCCCAAGTTAAACTTAATTGCTTGTGTTATGGAAAGAAAAATATGGACAAAAATATTTTTCTGTCTTTAATTTAAATTTAGCCTCGTAGTAGCATAAAAATTTCGTGCATAATTTAAAAAAAAAATTGTAGAGTCGCAAACAATAAAAAAAGTTTTTTTTTTTCTTTTCGCTTACACAGTTTTATAGAATGGCATAACTTGACACCAAAAAAAAAAAAAAAAATAAAAAAAAAAAAAACTTGACACCAATTTGAAACAATATTAATAAATTTTTTCTCATGAAAATTACTAATTTTATAGAAATGGAAATTTGTGCATCTCTACCGCGATAATTACAATTTATTATTCGGCTTAAATCTCACTTTTAATTTAAGCCTCCCTATATTATCATTCAGATTATAGTATAGTCACAGAGTATAGTAATATATTTTCTACATCCTACTTTACTTTTATCTTTACCATGTATGGTCAAGATTGCGCCAGGTAAACTCCACTTCAATCCTAGCATAGAGGCACCGAATTAATTTTAAAAAAGACAAATGATATAGTGATGAAAAGTTTTATATCATACTTATTGACAGCTTTTGACCTTGAAGCAATTAAAAAAATATAAAAATAGGAAACTATTCTAAATTGGCAACATTACTGAAACAAGACATTCACTTTAAATGTTTATTTAAATATAGAAACGAATTGAGCTGAAAAAAAAAATAACAAGTTGTTTTTCAACCGAATATTTTTTATTGCTGCGCAATACTTAGATAATATACAAGGTCAGCGCAGGTGTCTTAGTCAGATTCTATTTAGGAAAAAATAATGTATTTAAATACTAAGACATAATTACTAAGACAAAATTTTCAATTCTTAAAAATGTTTCAGTTTTTTGAAATTTAGAAAATATATTTAAAAGTTAAAACGAATTGGGTTTAAACGTAACATTTCGTTTTGAAAATGGAATCTTTTTTTATTATAGTTTTAATTTATTTTTTTAGCAGCCAGTGTTGTTAAATGAAAGTGAAATTTAATTTCTTTTACGAAATAGATTAAAATGTTACAAAATGCATAATTTTGCATCGTTCAAGCAAGTTATTTTAAACTTAGTGTGGTATAATTTAATAACAATTAGTTATAGAAAGTTTGGATAACGTAACTGCGTATAATATTTTTCAGTGACGTTTTTGTTATGTTTTGAATCTATAGGGGCGCTTGTTTATCCACGTCATTTTAAATAAATAGGTACCTACCTCCATTTGTTGTTATTGTTCATTTCCGTAAATGAATGTTCATTATGATACAAGGTCATTACAAGGCTTTATAGATAAAAATAAAGTTTATATCACGATTTATTACGCATATAAAGTAAATAAAATTACAGATTAGATGTTTGAGAGGTCAGTGAATAAAATATGAACATGCAATAGTAAAAAACAAAAATAAAAAAATAATCACCCGGCTTTTATTGTTTTCATAAAGCCTTAATTAAACGTCAAAATTCAGTAATAGAGATAGTATTTTAAAAGAAAATAAGAAAATATTTTTCCTTTTTGTCAGCCTTCTTAATTCGATTTTTTTCAGCCAGTCTTTTTTTTACCGTTCCGTTGCACGCATAGCTAAAATTAATAATTACAAGTATTGTCACACAAAATAAAATCGTAACTGTATAAATTATTTGTAAAGTTTGCATAAAAAGCAATGAAAGTAAACGTCTCGATTATGTGCTAGCAATTTGTAATTACTTTCAATTCCCAAGTGCATGAAAGTTAAACGCGCGTAAGTACAACAACCTTACGTTAATTTTATAGAGAAGAAGTAGGTTTTATCACTGAATAATATAATAATTTGCTATGATTATTAGAGAGGTCGTTCCTTATCTACTTAATTTGTTTAATTTAAGCATCATTGTAAACAGAAATATTATACTTATGGCTATTTTAAGTGTTATTTTATTTATTAAATAAATTATTAATAAAAATACACACCAAGTCCAAAACGCAATCCAAAGGTTCACTGATCCGTCCACATGCACAATATATAAATATCAAAAAATAATCAGTTAAATCCGAAGGTAGGTGCAACAAAATTCCTTTTTTATCACTGACAACACTCCTGTCACTGTCAGACAATTTTCAAATTGAGAACACACACAATTTCAAAAACAGTTCCACGCCGAAGGTTGGACGTAACGTGTTCGGGGAATATTGGCTGTTATCTGGCGGCGCTCACATACGTCCGCTCACTGCGGCGGGCCACGAGTCACTGAACTGGTGGCACAGCCGCGCCCCCGTCACTCGGTGGATGCTCGCGTATATTTTTACGACTGCTCCAACTAGTGTTATCATTGTCAAACCCTGAAATGGTCGTGGATTTAAGAAATTAGGTCAAGCGGTTAGCACTGCGTAGCGAAAGAGCAAGTATTCTATTAAATACTTTTTAAAGAAAATGATTCAACTAAGTAATACGGATACCAGCCTTAGCTGTTTAAAAATATCCTTAACCTGTAAAGTTTCATATCCTGTTCTTCACTTTAAAATCCACTTTGGGACCAAACATTTTAAAAGAGCTTTTATTTGGGCTCCTTTCCGGTTATTCTGACTTTGATAATATCCAGGTAATTAATTAATTTGTCTTCTCTTTTCCTTCCCAGATCATTATCGCAACTGAACTTCCTCCAATTGGAAGACTATGTAGTCTAATTGCCACGATAATCTGACTTGTTAACATAGGGTTTAGTTTCAAGATTTCCGTCTCTTACAGTTCAAACTGTTTGTGATATCCCCAAGTTGGTTCTTACAGCATCCTAGGGAAGAAATGGAGCTGACACTTACATTCTTAATCCGTCTGCATTCGGAGTTGCTGTTAGCTACGTCATTGCAAGGAATAAACTAAAAAATAAATAATGAAACTCTACAATTTGTCAATTTTATGAGCTATGTTAACAAGTGCATGTATATAACAGCCTTCGCTGAATGTATTTATGCACGCACTTTCGAATTCACAATCTACCGAGAGATATTATACGCAGATTTATGTGACGTAACAACAACCAATCAACCAGTTATAACTGACGAACCTGACGAACGATCGAGACCGCCATTTTAAAGAAAATAATATTTTCATAAAGCTTTTGTTGACTTTTTAAGCAATATATACTAAAGTTATTAAGTGGAGTAGCTTGTAATATGTATGTAGGAAGCGATCTCTAAAAGTAAATAGTCTGGTTCTAAAATTATTCTCTCTCGTTAATGTTCCAACATTCCACTTTGGGAGAATTATGGTCTTCTATACCGCGCTGACCAAGCGTGTGGTGTTAAATGGGGGTTAAAATTTAGTTTGCAGATTTTTATTTATAAAGACGATGTTTTATTTCGATGTCTTTCAAGCTACGTTTTATGGGAAATCTAACGTATCAATGTATTTTTCTGACACAGTAATCAAAAACCGGTAATGATTCGTATCATTATTATTATAATATTGACGGGCTTCGTGGTGGAGTGGTTTATGTAATGGACTGCCGATCACGAGGTCTCGGGTTCGATTCCCGGTCAGGACAATCATTTGTGTGATATCCATAAATGTCATACATATGTCTGTACTGCGTCTGGGTGTTTACTATGTATTATAAGTATGTATTTACAAAATAAAAGTAGTATATGTATTATATCCGTATTCTGGTACCCATAACACAAGCATATAAGCTTAGCTTGGGACCAGAGGAAGTTGTGTGAAATGTCCATGAATATTTGTTTATTTATTTAATATATATTTGTCATACCAACCCCAAATAACAGGACCCCAATGGGATAAGAGCAGGATTATAATGATGATTAGTATTTATTTACTGCTGTAGCATCTATGGCCATACACAAACGAAAACTTTCACCGTTCCAGAGATACAGCCTGGTGACAGACGGACAGGTGGACAGCGAAGTATCAGTAATAGGGTCTAGTTTTACCTTTTGGCACGGAACCCTAAAAATGATGTAAATAAAATTTACTTTATAAAGGGACCTTTATAACGTTTTAAATTTACTTTGAACAGCAAACTCGTTTGTTAAATTCTAAAGTTTGCCATTTCCCTTGACCCATCTATTTTTAAGTAACACTGAAACCTCCAAATTACAATCAAATAATGCAAACTAATCTGAAACCAATTAAAAATGAACTCGAGCCGATTAATAGCGAGGACATCCGAGTAGGAGCGGAGTTAGCCGATAGCCTCCGATGTTTTCCGAGTGATTTCGAAGTTTGGCGGACATTGCCGATTGCTGGCGGCCGCCAACGAGGCCAAAGCGCGGGAAGCGCGTCACTCCAAGGTGAGTTCTTTTCCCGCCAAATACGTCACTGTGCCTTTGTTTATAAGTGTTAAAATTAATTTAAAGAACGATATTTTAAATATTTTGTTTTTAATGTTTTAAGATTCTTAGTTGATATTAATCTACAAGGTTGCAAGTAGAGGAACAATGTAGAAAAGTATAAAATTATTGGCACTGACCGTGAATTTCAAGTTTTTTGAAGCCAATTACCTAATATTCAAGACAATTATTAAAACTTTAAACATTTCTACAGTGCTTGAAATATTTTTGTTAAGCTATGCTATGTTAAATTAGATATACTGATTTTTCTAATATGCTCAATTATCCAAAAGACATGCTAAAATCGTTCCTATGTTGCAAAAGGAGAGCCATGTTAGAGCAAAGTAATGTCTAAGATTGATGTTATTGTATATTTTCTTTAAATCTCTCTCTCTCTTTCTCTCTAGCCCGTTAACTTTCCACTGTTGGGCACGGATCTCCTCCACTTCGCGGGGATTATGGTCCACTATGCCGCGTTGACCAGGTGTGTTGGCACAGGGTTTATTTTCGAGTGTTCTATCTATCACAGAGGATGTCATCCGCTTACCTGTACAATATCCATTGGCTGGCTTTTCCAGCACCCTAAGAAGGAAAAGGGGTAGTGAGGGTGTATTCTTAATCCGCCACCACACGGACAAAAGCATTAAGTTTAGTTTGGGATCTGATGATGATATAAGCCCGATATATATAAGCCCGTAATTTTAAAAATATTTGGCATTGACCATTAAGCCATGTGTTTCACCTTGCTAAGCGCAAATCACTGATCAATATTTAAATTTGTATGCGTGACCGATCATAGATATCTGATTATCTCCAGGTTGTATTCCATCATCTTGCCAGGGTCTACGTTGAGGTCACCGAGATTAAAACTTAATGTATTAAAAAAATTCTACTCACTGTCACGCTTTTCCCATGAGCTTAGATATAGGCTATGGAGGGCCAGCAGATAATGAATAAAAGAATCTGGTTATACATGCATGATGGTGGTAAGTACCTTCTACGCACCACACCTATTGCAATAATAAAACAAATTTTATTTTTAGCCTAATATGAGCTGGACCTTAAAATATATTCAGTATAATAGAATTTCTTCTGTTTCATTAATTAAAAATTAATTAATTGCTGTTTAGTCTCTGCCTACCCCCAAAGGAAAAAGGCGTAATGGTATGATGATGATGAGAATTACTTCCATCCATCCATCAGCCTCTCTCCGTCCACTGTTGGACATAGGCCTCCCCCATAGAACGCCACAACGCGCGGTCTTGTGCCGCTTGGTTCCAATGTCTTCCCGCGACCTTGACGACGTCGTCGCTACACCTTGTCGGGGACCTATGCTGCGTCTTCCGGTACGTGGTCGCCACTCTAGGACTTTTCTTCTCCAACGATCGTCAGTCCTACGAGCGATGTGGCCAGCCCATTGCCACTTCAGTGTGCTGACCCTTCGCGAGCCATGTCGGATACGTCCGTACTTCTACGGATCTCCGTTTTTCGGATTTTATCTCATAAGGAAATACAGAGCATATCCCTCATAACGTACTGTGCAACCTTAAGCTTAGTTACGAGGCCGACATTCAAAGACCACGTTTCTGCACTGGTCATAGACCGTTGTCTTTAGGCACTGCTGAATATTGGACGTGCGGATATGCCTAAGCTTCCCGAACGCTGCCCAGACGAGTTGGATTCATCGGTTGACCTCTTTCTCGAAGTTGGATTTGCCCAACTGGACTGTTTGTCCTAAGGAGACGTAGTGATCGTCAACTTCGAGAATAGCATTCCTAACAGAGACTGGTGCCGGAGTGACATGGACATTGAACAGAATTACTTACGTACTCATTAAAAGCTTAGTGAAAAATATTTATAGTTTTGACGTTGTAAAATACTGACGAATTTTTCTCCACATTCATAACTTACTCTCTGTCTTTAAGTAATTTTTAGCATAAAAGCAAGAGGTACAACAAATAATTAACATTTTCATCACAATAATGGCGGGACAAAACAAAATGTAACATTAACTTGCAAGATTATTACAAAAATATCTTTAACAGGAACTTGATTATACAATTAGATACTAATTACATTTTAAATCAATGAGCAAACAGATTTTAATCAATAATTTAATAATATTGATTTACATTTAGATAACCTTGATTACAAATGTTATTATTTCCGTTTTTGTGGTGACTGATCAAGAATTCAAATGACAACACCCCATTTCATCCCACAGAGTGCTGTAATAACAGATCAGCTATAAATAAACAGATAACATCCTTTAATTTCATTCTTAACGGGCCTCGTGGTGGAGTGGTTCATGTAACGAAATGCCATACACGAGGTCACGGGTTCGATTCTCGCACGTGACTTCTTATCTTTTCCCGCCTAACCAACAATTTTCCAAACTCTATTAGCTGTGCAGTTTCCTAGCGTATTTACTTTGTCTTTGAAAAGAAAGACCAAGCGGTAAATGAAATAGATATTTACTTATTTTCATACTGACTTTCTTGCAAGCATTGCCAGAAAATCAAACCTACAGAGAGTACTATCTACTACGCCAGAATGCGTGCTAGGTACATAACTATGCTGTACCTACTTAGAAATCTTAGAATACATAGTTGCAAAACAGGCTGTACGTCTGTAAAAGCATACCTTAACCGCAACTCTGTAGAATTTCTCCTTCACACGGAGAAATATCACCGTTCACCCGTTACTGCACAATATACATACCTAGTACCGACATACCTATTATATATTGGTGAACCTCATGGTGCAGTGGTTAGTAAAGCAAAGATCAGGAGATCGCAGTTTGAATCCCGTGTAAGACTAAATAAAGAAGAATTATCTAAGTATATAACCTGATTTTGGTCAAGTCATTATCTTTTCTATACTAATATTACAAAGCTAAAGAATTTGTTTGTTTGTTTGTTTATTTGTTTGTTTGAACGCGCTAATCGCTTCTAGCTCTATCTAATCTGTCGCTAATCGCTAGTGTTGGATAGTGTTGGATATAATATCGAGGAAGGCTATAAGATATATAACATCACGCTGCGGCCAATAGGAGCGAAGCAGGAGTGAAAAATGTCAAAACGGGAAAAGTTTTCTAAATTCTACGCGTACGGAGTCGCGGGCAAGACCTAGTTACCTATAAAAGATATACAAAACCTAGTGTCTTTGTAAAGACAAAGGCACTAAACATAATTAAATAAAGGCGTACTTTCACTTGGCAGACAAATCCTCCCCCCCCCCCCCTCGCTTGCTACTGTGTTCTTTGATCATAACTTTATATACTGCGGCTATAGCGTGGACAATATTATAGGTTGGATGCCGCTGGAGGTAGGTGGCGTGAGAACGTGTGTTGCCATGTCCTTTGGCAAAACCGTAAATTTAAAAATAAATTCAAACTGGAAAACGAACTAATTTACAGCCATACAACATAGGTACCTACTTAATATTTTTGACTAACTTAAAAAAAAGGATTCTCATTCATCTTCATTTTATCGCAGAAATCTTGAAACAAAGTATATCTTTATTACACAATTCTTTTAAATATTATAGAATTTAATGCAAATGACAGTCAGGAAGAGTGACTATGTCTGAATGTCCCTTTTTGACGACAACATAATAAATCAGTATATGAAAATTGCTGATTAGTACTCAGTCTAAAGCCTGAGAAAGGACATAGATTGTTTATTGATATGGAAAAAGAAGTAAAGTGTTTTATAAAGGGTAGTGATTTCAAACTCCACGCAAATAAAATCACAGGTGTTACTTAGTTAGTAATAGCTAAATGGTTAAAAATCACGTGCACATTTCATGAACGCGAAAACACTAACAATAACACACACATGCATAAGTTTAACTCACCGACTAAACTAACTGCATATGTGTGCGTACAGCGTACACTAGAATTATATAACAACTAGCGAGAGTGCATTCACTCTGAAGATCTATTCTTAAAACGTTCGTTATCGTTCACATTTCGTATACGATATAAAATTTTAAAAATAGAATATAGTATTTTTTTATTATACTTAACTGGTAAAGGTTTAGCCATAAATCCTTAATGGTATATATAAATGTTACAGAAAGTTAGGTCTGACTGACACACGGAATAAATTATGATAAAATTTAGTACAGAGATACCCAGGAAAAATCCAACCGCCTAGAGCAAGAAAAGACTAGAGTTTCCAGTGGTTGAAAATAGACAAAAAAATATATTCCTTTAGAAGTTGTAATTTCGAAATTTAAAAAGGTAAAGTAAAATTTTTTCCAGCCCTATTGTCTTTAAATTTTAAAACCTCATGACAACCTCTTTTTTTTTTTCAAGAAAACATTAATGACGTAATTGTTTTTATACAAAGCACTTGTTAGACATAGCCAAACGAGTGATTGTAGAATAAGTTTGCAAAACTTGAGGGTAGAAGAGGGTAGGGAGGGCAGGCAGAGAGAAATGCATAGTTGGTGCGCACGCGCGTCATATAATACGTGACGGACTCTAACTGAGATTTGCAAGGCTTATAGCCCTTTAATCATAGAAACACTGATTGTAATTTGTTTTTTAACTCTCAGCGAATAGATGCCTCACAATTAGGCACCGACAACTAAATATTGGGCATGTGCTACCTTCATAACGAGTATGTTTAGTCCTAAAGAAAGAGGTAAATTAATAGAGATAAATAAACTAGTTGTGGCCCGTAACAACGTACGTGTGGAATTTGGAAATTCTCCCCCATTTTTGCCACATTTTTCACTAATGATTCGATCCTAGTGATCGCAGCGTGATGTTATATAGCCTATAGCCTTCCTCGATAAATGGACTATCCAACACAAAAAGATTTTTTTCATTTGAAACAGTTGTTCCTGAGATTAGCGCGTGGAAACAAACTTCTATAATATTAGTATTGATTGCCACATCTTATATTGGATAGCATTCGATGGCTTATTAAAAATTTATTTATGATTAAAAGCAATAACTCAATGTAAAACATATCTTCACTCTCCTGCCCTTGTCCAGCGCAGCATGTATTTCTCTTCCATACTCTTTTCTCAGACGTCACTCTTTTTTTCATATCCTCCACTTTAAATCTTCCACATTCATCCCCATAATACTCCTAACAATTACTATACAAACTAAATAATTAGGGTTTAAAATCATGATTAAAGTATGTTATATGATTAAATGATTAAAATCATGTTATATGATTAAAATCATGATTAAAGTATGTATAAAAAAAAGATTAATATGACAAAAGATAACGATAACTGCTGAGTTTCTTACGCCGGTTCTTCTCAGCGGATTGAAAGCCCTGAACCGGTGGTAGGAAAAAAAGTTTTTGGACATATCATAGAAGCTTATTTATTTTTTGGCAAAAATATGCCTACGTAAATAAATGATTTTTGATTTTTGCTTGACTATACTTTTATCTATATGTAATCCTTCAAAAGATAATGTAATTTTCTCGAAAGAGTAAATAAAATTATAAGAACTGCTTATTTTAAAGATATAAAAATAAACAATCTGACTTACACTTTTATTGTGAAACATTCATAAACAGTTCAATAAACGGAGAGTATAATAAGTTGAAATTATTCAAGGATATTGCTGCATTCACTGATCAAAATTCAGAGTGCTGTCAAAACTGAACAACTGCGTATACATCGGTTAGAACTATATTCAGATTGGAATATAATCAAATAGGGCATGGCATAGGCATAGGCCCATTCATAAATAACGTCTCACAATTTAGGAGAGAGTTATAGAAATAAAATGTATCTTAATTGCCATTAAACTGAAGTAAAATAAAACTAACTTTTGTGTATTTAATTTCTATTATGTTACTTTGAGAATTTGAAAAAAAAATTCCCAGGTTTGCAAAATTTTTCACTATTAAAGTAATTTATTAATTTTGCAATTGATTTGCTATGCTTTTACTTAATAAATCAAATTGTGGTGGAAAAAGTGATCACCGCAAGCGGGACTTCAACCCACGACCTCGGAATACCGTTCCGTAGCTCTGCCAACTGAGCTTATTATATTAGGTCGTGCTAACAGTAACCAATTAGACCACCACAATCGTCACTCGATTGAGTTTTTTTATTTTTATAGTAGTTTATTTTGTAGTAGTTTTATTTTGTATATTAGTTTGTTTTGTAGTTTATTTTTCAGTATTGTTTCGCTCCTTTTAGTCACAGCGTGATGTTTTATAGCCTATAGCCTTCCTCGATAAATGTACTATCCAGCAATGAAAGAATTTTTCAAATCGGACCCGTGGTTCTGAGATTAGCGCGTTTAAACAAACAAACAAACTCTTCAACTTTATAATATAACTGGCTGTCCCGGCAAACGTTGTTTTGCCATACTAAAAGAAAAAAAAAAGATTTGAAAAATAGATGTTGGCCGATTCTCAGACCTACTGAATGTGCATGTAAAATTTCATAAAAATCGGTCAAGCCGTTTCGGAGGAGTACGGTAACTAACACTGTGACACGTGAATTTTATATATAAGATAATAAGATACACAACGATATAATAAATAATACATAGATACAAAGTAATTTTTTTTAATTCGTTATTTATTTTTGTATCTTTTAGATTTGCAAGTTTAACCGAAAATGCAGTGTGAAGGTTGATATGTTTTTTGTTTGTTTCAGTGTTGATTAGTTTGCCGAGCTATATATTCTCCATATTCCATAAAATCCATTTTCAAATCAAAATTTTCAAGTTATGTCGTTTAAATCACTTTTATTACGTAAGTATGTCAGATTTCGCTTTGCATTTAATTAGTTCAAAAGCTTATTGGCGCCCACCTAGTAGTTTTTCGGGTAATGAGCAAAATATTAGTAAAAAAATTCAGGTTTCAATTATTGAAATGACACTTAGGAACCTTTTCTATGAAATAAAACGATTCTTAAATGAATCGCTAGTTTTATATGGAGATGTGTAATCTCTAATAAAATACCAAGTACCATAAAATTTCAAGTAATCGTAGCTGCGGTATATAACTAGTATAATATACACGGTGTTCAGTGAACGTGTCAGTCTGTATTTAAGAACGTGTTTATAACACGCTGTATAACCAGGGTTGTCAGCAACATCGCAGTGGAAATCATGAGACAGCCCTGAGTGCAGTTTTCCACAAGAAAGCCGCGCTAAGGCCACCGGCCGCGTTGGAGTTTCCGCCGTCTACAGCCTGACATTATGTTATTGCGACTTACAAAATAAAAATTAGAATTATTATCATCATCATCATCATAACATCACGTCTTTTTCCCATCGGGTTAGACAGAGACTATAGAAATTTCAATTAAATTAGTAAAGTACTATCAGTACACCACAAGTCGCCTATTCATTCAGCCTCGATCAAGTCCATCCTAAGGATGTCTGGCAGAGATCGCAGTCCGCGATAAGACCGCCCTTTGTACCTATGATAAGTCTAGTTAGTAAGTCTTGTATTAAATTATTATGGTGTACAATAAAGAATAATTTATTTATTTATTATTTAAAGCTGAAAACTTAAAACTACTCATAGTAAAGCTTTGGATTTTGTCGAGAATCGACACTAAACTTGACAAACCGGGCTTTTTGGCCTTCTTTAAGAGACGTCAGATGGCAGAGCGATAGAACGGTATTCCGAGGTCGTGGGTTCAAGTTCCACTTGTGGTGATCACTTTTTCCACTATAATTTAGATTATTAAGAGATCCCTTTGCCTAGTAGTGGACGGAGTACAACTTATGAGCTATAATTTTTATATTCGATCTATTTACATCAGAAAACTTTTAAGAGTACTTTGCTTTGCCTGATCTGGATTTCGTTCCTTCTAACAAACAAATACTTGGATTATCAGCTATAGTTCTATATCTCGATTGAGACTATTTAAAAAGGAAATAGGACATTTTTGATCCACCACAAAATTCAACAAATCACGACTAATATTATAAAAAGCTGAAGAATTTGTTTGTTTGTTTGAACGTGTTAATCTCAGGAACTACTGTTTTAAATTGAAAAATAAATTATTTTTGTGTTGGATAGTCTATTTGACGAGGAAGGCTATAGGCTATATAACATCATGCTGTGACCAAAAGGAGCAAAGCATTAGTAGAAAATTTTGCAAAACCGGGAAAAAAATTCTAAATTCCACGCATATGAAGTCGCGGGCAACTGCTAGTTGCATATATAAATATAATTTAGGTATTGCTCATATCGAGGTTCTAAAGGTGTGACTAACCTAGCTAAATTGCAAATTGCAATAATAAGCTCCCGCACTTAGCTAAACATGGAGTGTAAACATCACGCTGTATATAAAGCGTAGACTTACGGCTGTGTGCGTGTGTATGCGACGGACGGTCTAACACTAACACTCACTCACTTTCACTACAACAACTATTCTTAGGATGCGTTTATAAGAAAGTAAATAAATATTTGAAAAACATTACTTACTCTATCTGTTACTCATGCACGCCCAAACTACTTGACATATTTAAGGTACAAATATAATATTCTAGCTAGAGCCTGAGAAAAGATACTAAATAAATAAATAATAATAAATATTCATGGACATTTCACACAACGTCCTCTAGTCCCCCAAGCTAAACTTATTAAGCTTGTGTTATGGGTACAAGAACGCGGATAGAATACATATACTACTTTTCTTTTGTAAATACATACTTGTAATACATAGTAAACACCCAGACGCAGTACAAACATTTGTATGACAATAAGAAAAATCACACAAATGATTGTCATGAGCGGGAATCGAACCCGCGACCTCTTGATCGGCAGTCCGTTACATGAACCACTCAACCACGAGGCTCGACAATATTATTTAGCTGGCTTTTACAGCACCGTGGGGAAGAAATGGGCTGGTGGCTCTTCTTGATCCCTCACTATACGGACAGAAAAAAAGGTGTGTAGTGTTTTTAAATTCCACGCATAAAAAGCCCCTTACATCAGGAAAGTTTTATAGCTTATTTGCTTCTTACCACAGTGACTGATGATCAATAATAACAATAACATAAAACTATGTAAATTATTCAACAATTTATTGTTTTGACAATATGAGTATGTTCTAAATAAACCACAATTATGAACTAAGCCTTATGAAACTATTACAGTATGAGCACATGTGTGTGAAAATGCAGTGTATGAAATGTGCGTCTAATGCATAGCGTAGATATTATATCATACAGAGTGGCTTATAGGGTCTGCACAATTTATGGCTATCACTATTTTGTAACTTTTGTAAAGAAGGCACAAACACGAGGCGTCAACAGCCAGGACTCTCAGAAAAGAGGCAAAATTTTGGAATCAGTTTTAAATAGAAAGGGTTAGTTAGTTAAAGGTTAGTTTCTTTAATATCATATTATCTTATTTTGAGCAAAAGAATTTGATTTAGAAACAGGAAAAGGAGGTTATATTGGCTCGTAACTTTTAACAGCTGAATGAAAATGCGATAACTTTCGAACAAGTCACATTTTATAATACTTAAGTTTAATGCATCTAAGATAATATGAAAGCTGCATTTAATCTTTATCAGATTACAATAAAACGGCTGAATGAAAACGTATACTAGAACTTAACTTTAACCAAATCCACCGAAATCTGTTCTTGTGCATTTAAGTCGTAGACAGATATTGATATAATTTCAACGAATAAAATAATCATTTCCTTACAAGAACAACAAGAAATATAAGAAAACATATATACTAAGATTATAAAACTGAACAGTTTGTCTGTTTGAACGCGCTAATCTCAGGAACTACTGTTTAGAATTGAAAATTCTTTCAGTGTTGGATAGTCCATTTATCGAGGAAGGCTATTAGGCTATATAACATTACGCTGCTCCTAATAGGAGCGACTCTTAAGTGAAAAATGGAGTCGCGGGCAACACCTAGTAGAAATATTTATTATATTTGAATATATTTGACGGGCTTCGTGGCGTAGTGGTTCATGTAATGGACTGCCGTTCACAAGGTCGCGGGTTCGATTCCCGCTTGGGACAATCATTTGTGTGATATCCATAAATGTCATACAAATGTTTGTACTACGTCTGGGTGTTTCTATGTATTATAAGTATGTGTTTACAAAAGAAAAGTAGTTTATGTATTCTATCCGTATTCTGGTACCCATCACACAACACATAAGCTTAGCTTGGGACCAGAGGACGTTGTGTGAAATTTCCGTGAATATTTATTTATTTATTTTTTATATATTTGGAGTCAAGCATTTCAAGATATATCTTTTAAAAAGTTAAACTACTTTTAATGCATTTCGTGCTTAACCAATGTTACTTTTTGAAATATTTTCTATTGGTATTGTTATGTTTTAGAACAATGTTCTAAGTTAAACATAAATCAAAGTATAAGAGGGTGTGTGCACTCCGTGTAGTATCGTGCGTGTAGAGGTATGCCCTCTCCCCTAGAGGGGGGGAGGGGGAGTGCGTTGGACACAATGCGCCGGTGCAAAGACGTTCGTTGCTCCCGCGCAGGTCATCGACTCTTTCACCAGCGTTAGCGCACGCGACCAGCCACTTTCGCGTAGCGATAACATTGCTAGACTTTGACGATTCGAAACGAGACCGCTTTATACCACTTTCGATTTGTTAGAAAAAGACAGAAATATATTTAACTAAACTACTATAGCGTCATAGTAAAATATATTTAATATTAATGAAATTATTATATCTTAATGATGTGATAACTTAAAATATTGAAATTTTCGAGAGTTATTGCATAGCTTTTGCGTGTGATGACGTAAGAATGAGTAATTATATTATCCCATATAAACGAAACAGATAATATCTTTGGAAGGCAGAAAATACGTCTTGTCCCAGTCAGTGGTATCTAGAATAAAAACCCTCTGATCTGATATGCCCATAGAAGAGGCCAGTGCCCAATGAAATAGTGAGATATTAGTAGGTTTATGAAAATAATAGAAATTTAGAAAAATAGGTATACCTATTATATACCTCCGAAAGTGTTAGACTCCTCACACAATTAGGTAAAGAAATTTCTTTAGTTTTCAGGATGCCATTATCATACCGTCACATTTTCCCATGAGGGGGTAGGTAGCGTCTATAGAGCGCCACCAGCTGCGGTGTAGACATACTCCCTTGGCTTTATTTACACTATGGCAGCAGTAGCAGGAAAACTTTTTCAATATTATTTCCAATTAATACCTATAGAGATTATTGACGAAATGGAAAGTTATTTTTAGTTGTCATGTCCGGAAAATTCCATTGCAGATCTCATTGCACTTTTAAATAAAACCTTATACATTATGTAAAATAAATAGGGTTGTCAGTTCTCTTATTATTACTTGGTAATTCACAAGGCTTCTCTTTCCAGTAGGATTTAAATTAAAATTATGATTCATTTCATACTAAAATATTTTACGATTAGCTACACTCTAAAATTGAGTATATAGCCTATAGCACTCTCAAAGACTGTAGCTTCCTATAAGTTAAAAAAAATTTAGGCTGGGAAGATATACCTTAGGCGATATTTACCTTACATATTTCAAACTTTAGTTACATCTTTGTTAATATTACAGATATATACTATTACGAGAGAATAATTTTATTTGGTTGATACATGGGTGTAACAAATATTTAGTGCAGGAAAATATTTTCAAAATTATTCAGCGAAGTTTGAGCGAAATTACCTTAATATTTTTGAAAAGATTGATTAGTTGAAAACATCACAATGTGATCAAATATACATAAAATCGGTCCAGCCGTTCCAAAGTAGTTTCGTAAACTATGATCCTAGTTCTTTTTTAAAGGACATACTATGATGACAACCCTAATAAGATTAGACATGAATAAAGTTTCAATTTCTTTGTTTACAAAATAAAACATCTCAATGAAAGTTCAACAACTGCTCCATTTACTTGTAAATCGTTACAGAAAACTAATAAAATAAATATTAACTTTCTTTATTTTTCCATTGTTTGTTATTTATTTTGTTGACACGGACTTAACACCATCAGTAATATACGTCAGATTTTTATATTATTATGGTTTTGGTTTTTTTTTTACCAAAGCGTAAAACCGGACATAAGAGGGTACTGTACTCCTAATTTACGGGCCTCGTGGTGTAGTGGTTCTGGTAATGGACTGCCGATCAAAAGGTCGCGGGTTCGAATCCCGCTCGGGACAATCATTTGTGTGATTTTTCTAATTGTCATACAAATGTTTGTACTGCGTCTGGGTGTTTCTAAGTATTATAAGTATGTATTTACAAAAAAAAGTAGTTTAAGTATTCTATCCGTATTCTGGTACCCATAACACAAGCATATAAGCTTAGCTTGGGACCAGAGGACGTTGTGTGAAATGTCCATTAATATATTTTTATTATTAAAAAAAATTTTGGTATTTGCCTTAGGTATTGCTATCCCTATTCCCGAGCATCGTGCTGAAAGGGAAAAATATAGCTGAAACAGATTATACCTACAAATTCTGTGAAGAAAAGACGTTTCGTAGTCCCCTTTTTTGTTCGCGAAATATAAACCGATTTTAATTGTTTTTACGCTATATTATAGATGAAGAGTATATCAGCTATGCTTGCATCACTTTCTTTTTTAGTAAAACGTTACCAAATATGTGTGATAGACGCTGCAACTTTACCTAAAGAAAACCGAAAAAAATACTGAGACATAGATATTAAATCTTGATGATATGCTTCTGACGGCATGATATAACAATATTTTATGTTCCATAAGATTAATAGCCAAAAGTTTCCATCACGACCTAAAGAAACTTGGGTTGAACGGTTGTGGATCAAGGGCCTAGTGCAGAAGGTGGCACTCCTCAGCACTGCACACACCTATCAGAGTCCTAACCACCGGTGGCTTGGTCTCTGTACCCGACACCGATGGTCCTCGGCGTAATTATGTATTATTTTATTTGTTTTATATTTAAACTAGCTGTGCCCCGCGGTTACCCGCGGTAAAAAGGATTAAAAATCATACTCCTAATAATACCTATAACTCGCGGAGTTTTTTGAAGAACTATAGGTAATAAACAAATCCTCCATAGGTACATTACTTTGTTGTACCTCACATGGATAAGGCAGCGTATTCAGTTAAACGAGCTTTAACTGAATACGCTCCGCACTACGCACGTCCGAAATTCTCAGCAAATTCAATCATATCTCATCCAATATACAGCAAACCCCAACAAATTATGCGAAAAAAGCCATCCTCTTGAACCATTCTATCTATTAAAGAAACCGCATCAAGATCCGTTGCGTATTTTTGAAAATATAAGCTCACTTAAGGACATACATACAAAAATTACGACTATACGTTTTATAATAAGTACCTAATGATAAAGTCATAATAGTTTAAAAAAAGAATAAACTACTCCATAACAATATAGACATCACATATTTTGATTGTTTTCGAATTCTGTTCAAAATACTATGGTATAAAATATATCTAGGCAGGAAGAGCTAATAATCATATTACATAATTTATGATCAATCCCTAAGTAGTTAATTGAAATAATTTACTTCATTAACATTGCAACACTGTATATCTTTGTTTTCTTGCAATGAACTTATCAGTTCTGCTTTTCTAGTAGTAAACATACGCACTTGTAGTTAATTTTAGTATCACAAACATTCATTGATATCAATTATGCGTGCAGAACTAAACTAAACTTAACTAAAATAATGAATCTTGATAGTGTCGATAACATAATTCGGCAATATTAAATGAACTTATAAGTTATAAAAACTGATTATTATAGAAGACTTTAATTAGTATTAATGTGCACAACAAAATAGCAAAATAATCTACATACAGCAATAGTTGTTTTTATTTTTAACACTCTTATATTAGTTCGATAGGTATCTATCAATGTATTAATCTACGTAACGGAATCTTTTAAAGTGATTTTCAGCCACTTACAGTAGTCGGATCGATCTCAAATTTTGCACAAATATTAACACATTCACTGCGGCAGCATTAAATCTAAACTTTCTGCTAGTGCGATACGAGACACATATTGCCGTATCTATATTTCCTGATATGCGTTACGGCTTCTATTTTGCCGTACCAGAACCTGGCTTTCAAGGTCCATACAGACGTGGGCACCGCCGATATCAATCATTTTTATCAATGAATCGATAGATTACATCCTTGTATGTAACTAGCTGCAGTAGCCCAGGGTTCCTTGTGATATTTAGAATTTAGAATTTTAATATTTAGAATTTTTCAAAATCAATCATTTACGGCAATATATATGCCGTATAGCGTAGAAGTGATAAAATGCTAGGGATGGGGTTTACTTCTGAAGTCATAATCGATATTTTAAAAATATTTTTGTTCTAGATACAACATTCAAGTAAATTTTTTTATAATATAAATCAGCATAATTATGTATTCGATCATTATAATTACTTCTGAATCATTTTGAAAATGAGATCACAAAATATTAGGAACTTAAAGACAAAATAAATTTAAAAAACTAATAATTTTATGAAACTTGGTAAGTAGTTATTACACGGAATAACTTTTACACTCGACATCTTTGGCATCAAGAATTATCTCTGACATAAAAAATTAACTAATAAAAATTAACAGATATTTACAGCAAATATTGTAGCAAAATTAACATATTATCATTATAGCAATTTAAACACATAGCTTTTTGACATTCTTGACAAAATGTACGCACTCTTTTAACTTTCCTATCAGTCTCATGGCTGTTGATGTCTTTTTTAAGATTGCGTTAACAATAAAACACTTGAAATTTTTCTATTTTCTCTAAAGTGTAAGTAATTCGTTAAAAAAAATATCGAGCACATAATAGTCTCGCTTACGGCCTGCACTAATGCAAACTGCACCGCTGCGAGAAGGCATGCAGTGTCGTGCGGGTTTGGCGTATACGGCAAGATATTCGCCGTACCGCACTGGATGAAAATAATGATCTTACTGTGCGTTACGGCAACTATTTTGCCGTATATTATTAATATACAATATTGTTAAATTAGAAGCGACAATATTGAAAAGATCACTTTCTCTTTACAACGCGTACGGGAACTTAGTTAAATTGCTCCCGCACCGTGCGCAAAACAAGGGCAACGAGATGCCGCATTGGGCCCCGAGTCGGGTGTTTCAATAGTGTCACAATTGTACCACAATGGTACCATTATGGTGCAATTGTAAAGTTTTTGGTAGTCTACTGATGCCTGGTAAACACAGCGAAAATCTCGGAAAATAGAGTGAAACATGACTTCGCACCACGAAAAAATATGTTTTACAAAAAATAAAAATTGTTAGGTTCTTTTAATTTCAGTCTCTCTCCCCTGACAACAAGTGTCCGAGTTTTCGAGCGTCCTTCACTTCGGGAGGGACTATGGTCTACTATGCTGCACTGTCCAACCGTGATGGCTTATTTTCGAGGTGGTTTATTTTCTAGTTTTCCGTGTCTCACAGGAGATGTAATCTGTGTACAATACGTCTTACCTGGCTTTTACAGCACCCTGGGGAGAAAATTGTGTATTCTTAATCCCTCACCACGCCACGTCAGACGCTATGAATAACAACTATCTTTTATTAACATACGCGTATAACTGTAAGTTTGAACAGAGTATTTAGTATAGGCAGCCATATTGTGACGTCATCATGAACGCGTCACACTGTCGCTTTCTGTCGGTGAAAGGTAGCAACTCTAACATTTTTACACACAACATTGTGCAAGGTAAGTTTCGAATAACAGCTTAGAAACTGAAAGTGGTTTTTTATATGGTAAAGAACTATAATGTTAACCATTTTGACAGTTCTCATGGCCTAGTGGTCGTGGATTCGATACTTGTTACATAAATTCGGGCTTCGTGGTCTTGTGGTTCATGTAACGGACTGGCGATCAAGAGGTCGCGGGTTCAATTCCCGCTCGGGACAATCATTTGTGTGATTTTTCTAATTGTCATACAAATGTTTGTACTGCGTCTGGGTGTTTCTATGTATTACAAGTATGTATTTACAAAAAAAAAAGTAGTATATGTATTCTATCCGTATTCTGGTATCCATAACACAAGCATATAAGCTTAGCTTGGGACCAGAGGACGTTGTGTGAAATGTCCATTAATATTTATTTATTTATTAAATATTAGTTCTCCGTCTGGATGTTTACTATTATAATTAAGTATTTACAAAACAATAATAAAAGATGGAAAGATGACTTTAAAGAATAGCTGATCAGTAAGGGATAGGAACACGTAGAAATCTTTAGAGGAGGCCTTTTTTTTTTTGTTGAGTTGTGGCTAATCAGTCTCTACCCGCCTAGTATCACTGCGACCAGATTGATCTATTGTGATCGCCACTTTCTATAGTTCATGGTCCAAGCCCGTTGCCATGAAGAACTCCAGGATTGTTTTGGCTCCAAGAAGTTTGATCTCTTTCGGGTGCATGACATGCTTTCCCAGAAGGGAGCATCGTGTGCGCATCACTGCGGGGCAGTCAGTGAGAATGTGAATAGGAGGAGGAGAGGAGGCCTTTGTTGACAAACAAACAACCATCTATCCATCCATCAACCTCTCTCCATCGATTGTTGGACATAGGCGTCCCCTATAGAACGCTACAACGCGCCGTCTTGTGCCCTTTGCATCCAATGGATCCCCGCCACCTTAACGATATTGTCGCTCCACCTTTTCGGGGCTCGCCCAAAGCTGCGTCGTCTGGTACGTGGTCGCCAATCCAAGACTTTTCTTCCCCAATGGTCTTCAATTCTACGAGCGATGTGGCCTGAAAGCCTGCAGCGTGCTGTGCACAAACAACCAGATGCCGATTGTTCGAATATCGTAAACATTATAATAGAGTAAAATATTAAGTTAGTTATTACTAAATAGGCATGATAATATTTCAATAATTGTAGGATTAACGGAAATAAGCAAACAGCTTAGCTTGGAACCAGAGCATAAAAAATATACACAACAAAAAAATAACTTTATCAAACTTACTTTTATTTAAAGCCATTTATAAAATCTCTGAAGTTTAAAATGAAATACAATAAACGTGTTTTATTTAACCGCTTTTGTGTTAACAATATCACTTCGCTGTGAAAGTAGAATCATAGAAAATCTAGTTCCAAATGAACAATGATTTAGGAATATTCTTTGACTAAAATCAACAAATATTATTGATTCTTTTTTTAAAATTTACACTCCAAAAACCGAACAAAGGAGTATTTTGTGACATTGTAGAACGTTAAAAAGTAAAAAAAAAATTATCAAAGATTTCTATTCTCTTATTGCATGACACGGGTCAGTTACCATAAAATATGAATTAGAAGTGCGGGATTTATGTGTTATATAAAAATAAAAATTAAAAATATAAAATGTAAAAGGAATACCATCATCCCTGTTTGTTTTGTAAGAGGTAAGCAGTTATGTACCAATTAGTATTTTAATAGATAACTTGTTAAACCTAATTTAACTAAAAAATGAATATTGATAGCGTCTATAACACAATTCAGCAATGTAAACAGAACTATTTTATTAGAAAATCTGTATATTATAGACTAACAATTTTAATTAATAAAATGTAGGTACACCATGAAATAGGAAATTACTCAAAATACGCCATAGTCTTTTTCATTTTTTTTTAATTATGTTTAGTTTAGCACGTAGAGTTGGTACCATTTCAGGTCTTAAACGTTTAATTTTGTTGGAACCAGCCTTCTCCACATCGGGAACGTAATTACTTCACTATACCAAGATTCCTGACTCTAGACAGCGTTTAAGCAAGAAAAAAAAACATGAATTTCGCTATAAATTCTTACCCAAGATAACAACTTGACGGGCCTCGTGGTGTAGTGGTTCTGGTAACGGACTGCCGATCAAGAGGTCGCGGGTTCGATTCCCGCTCGGGACAATCATTTGTGTGATTTTTCTAATTGTCATACAAATGTTTGTACTGCGTCTGGGTGTTTCTATGTATTATAAGTATGTATTTACAAAAAAAAAGTAGTATATGTATTCTATCCGTATTCTGGTACCCATAACACAAGCATATAAGCTTAGCTTGGGACCAGAGGACGTTGTGTGAAATGTCCATGAATATTTATTTATTTATTTATTATTTATTTAAACATAATTTTTTAACCACCTTCTAAAAACTAATGTTATAATGTTTATAGATAAATCTAAACAACCCCTAAATACCGTAAACTTTCAAATAATGTCTAAAAGAATATAACAACTTTATCGGATTAAGATTCCAGGATGTTATGTGAAGGTTTTAATTCAATGCCACAAGAAAATTCACAAAATGTTAGACAATGGCGAAATACTGCCATGTATGTTAATTATCCCGAGGTAAGTACTGTTCTTAACAATCGAATAAAACGAGTTATCCTTGAATAACCTTCTGTTTCATAGACAATCGTTGTTATCTTACCATCGAGGCCTGAACAGACCGAAAAGCAATTAGGATGTCAGTGGAACAGCTTTAAAACGATTGTGGCACTGAAATTGAATACAAATTAAATTTTAAGTTTAGAAAAATTTACAAGCTGTTTCCCGCAACTTCGTACGCTTAGAATTTAGAAACCTTCTTCTTCTTCTTCTCCAGCCCATTTACGTCCCACTGTTGGGCACAGCCCTCCTTCACTTTGGGAGGGATTATGGTCTACAGTGCCGCTGACAAGGCGTGTTGGCACAGGGTTTATTTACAAGTTTTTTATCTCTCACAGAGGATGTTATCTGTGTGCAATATCCCTTAGCTGACTTTTACAGCACCCTTGGAAGGAGATGGGGTGGTAACACTTGTATTCTTAATCCGACACCACACGGACTATAGAATCCTACCCCTAATAAATTATCGAAAAAAGCCATCTTCTTTA
This sequence comes from Orgyia antiqua, assembly GCA_916999025.1. Classification (NCBI taxonomy): domain Eukaryota; kingdom Metazoa; phylum Arthropoda; class Insecta; order Lepidoptera; family Erebidae; genus Orgyia; species Orgyia antiqua. Next base: position 1,160,261 of record OU779861.1, read on the forward strand.
ACCTATCTATCATTTAAAAAATATTGCATTGAAATTGGTTGCTTAGTTTGGAAGATATAAGCTCACATAGAGACATATATACAAATATAAGGACTTTGTTTTATAACAAGTTATGATTTTGAATATTTCGGTTAAGTTCTCTAATATCTTGAGGCTACATTCTTATTAGATTTAATTCTTTATTACTTTCAATTAAATATAAAATAAATATTCACGGACATTTCACACAACTTCCTCTGGTCCCAAGGTAAGCTTATATGCCTGTATTATGGGTACCAGAATACGGATAAACTTTAATAATAATTGACTCTAATAACAGTTTTCATATTTCTGGTAAGAAAATCTTGAAAATCACATGGTATACATAAAAATTTATTGTCGGTCCCGACAAATATATTTTTCGCTATGTTTCTCTCATGACGTTCAATGTTAACAAACATCTCAATTTACTTACAAAATTAAGTTTTAAAAAACATAATAACAGTATCGTTTTAGAGGTTACAAATTTATCACAATGTGCAATCTATTACAATATTAGATTTACCTTAGTTGAAATGCTTATAATTAAGATTTAACTTGTTAATTTGCACATTGTAAAGACCTAGATTGTTCTAAAAATATTGTTTGATACAAAATAAATAATAATCTATGGGCATAACTGAACAGGGTTTCAGCACTTCTGAAAAGCATAAGCGGAATAGTTTTTCATGTCACTAATGATTTTTGGGACAGATAAGTTATACCTTAAATAAAACCACTTTTTACGGATTTAGAAATTTAAAACAAATTCACGTGTCTAAATCCGTAAAAAGTGGTTTTATTTAAACAAATGAGTCACGCAAGAGTTAGTGAATATTGTGTGTTGTACTTGTTTAGTCTATTATTTTTTAGGTACAAATAAGTGCTTTATGTTGAGGATGACGGGCCTCGTGGTCGAGTGGTTTATGTAACGGACTGCCGTTCACGAGGTCGCGGGTTCGATTCCCGCTGGGTACAATTAATTGTGTGATAATAATTATCATACAAATGTTTGTACTGCGTCTGGGTGTTTTCTATGTATTATAAGTATGTATTTACAAAAGAAAAGTAGTATAATGTAGTCTATCCATATTCTGGTACTCATAACACAGGCATAGAAATATAGCTTACTTTGGGACCAGAGGACGTTGCGTGAAATTTCCATGAATATTTATTTATTTATACAACAAGATTTTAGACCAATATAGTTTAAATTGGCGGGATGCTTTGTGTGTTAACGGCTGAATATAGTCTTTTGCTCAACATTAGATGGAAAAGGCTGATCGATAGATGGATAGACAATTTAAAACGTATGCACATAAAAATTAATTTAAGTTTTCCGTGTTCGTTAAATGTTATATCATTGCATATTCTATGCAACATTGAATAAAAAATAACTAAGGTTTCGTTAGGTAATTGAGCTACAAAGTAATAAATTATAAGAATTTTAATTAAAACAATCAATCTGAGGTCGTAACTCAACCAACCTACACGATGTAAAAGACTCGTAGCGTAAACTGATAATATTGACGTCTGTGCACGAGTTTGTTAGTTCGATTCCCGCTTAAGAAATTATTTATAAGATCTAATCCATTCGCAAATCATTTTGTCCATTTATGCCGCGCTGGCCAAAAGTGTTGGTATAGAATTTTGCCTTCTTCTCTCAGAAATGTGTTTCTTTTTTTATTATTTCCTAGCTGGCTCTTACATCTCTCTGGGAAAGAAATGAAGTGACGGCATTTGTTTTTATAACGTAAGTACGTGGACAATGGTTTTCTATATATTATAGCTATATTTACGACAAAACAACACTAATTTATGTAAGTAGAGAGAGCGTAGAGCGGGAGTCACGCAATTTCACAGATTCTCTCTCGGAAAGAGATTCCTCTTATGAAAATAAGCTGTTCAGTCCATGTGTACTGCTGTTCATGAGGTCTCAGGTTCGATTCCCGCTCGGGACAATCATTTGTGCGATGTTTATATAATTGCCATACAAATGTTTTTTCTGCGTCTGGGTGTTTTCTATGTATTATAAGTATGTATTTTTATTTACAAAAGAACAGTAGTTTATGTATTCTATCCGTATTCTGGTACACATAACACAAGCATAAAAGTTCAGCTTGGGACTAGAGGACGTTGTGTGTAATGTTCATGAATATTTATTTATACTTTAATCTAGGTTACGAATATTTTGTAAAAATCATTAAACTGGGCGACGATATAATATAATTATAACCACTGTTAAGCACAGTGTCAGTAAGTATTGAAGTCTTACTGCATTATATTATTAAATTAAAATATTAATTCCTCGGTACTTAGCATTTATTAATAAAAATGACACCATTTTGTCAATGATATTGTGAGTAGGGTTCAATTAAAAATTTTAAAAATAGAAGTGAATATGTTCAGAAACCATCGCAAAGGTTCGTGTCGTTCGGGCGCGCTACGTGTCGACCTCACTTGGCGGCCACGGCGCAATGCTTATATTGCTTATAAGTATGCATTTATTTAATTTATTCTCCAACGTGTGTGTGCGTATGTACTTCGAGCATACGATCAAATTTAATAATTTATACTATCCGTCATCTTATAATGTACATCTTAACTTTTCATACAGCGTACATTTAAAGCTAACCGAAAAATTACCATACACAAACTAAATATAAACAATAGTTAACAACGTAATAAGTTTATGTGTGCGTTGTAATTGTTTACCTACCTTAAAATATCTAATTACTGAGCCAAGTACAATAAGAAGGTCAGGATTAGTTTCATTGTTTTATACAACCTATACATAGATAAATAATAAATAGATAACGAACAGAGATTACTCTATGCTGTGAGAATAACTCTTTACAAGGTTGTGCATATCCTCACAGTCCATTACAGATGTAAATCACCAAATTTTCTATATTTTTGCCTCAAATAGATATTTATGTAACAATAACACGTAATTATTACACTCTATATTACAGCCCCGAATGCCACAATGCGTAACCTTGTAAAACAAATTTAATATTTTATATAAAGTGCAATACCTACATTAATCTATAATTTGCCTTACCGCAAGTAATTTGTTCATGTTTTGTTGAACTGAATTAAAAACATTATAATAATTATCTTGCTATGATTATTTATTATTGGTAATATAATAAAAGATCATTCCAATAAATCAATTTCAATGTCGTTCTACTTTGATAATATTATGCCTACATTATTTTATAATGCTGGGATGGCTGTATGCACGTGGTGCATTTTCGTGACCTAAAAAAATATTGACAGCGCGCGAAAATGCAAACGAATGCACAATATGGCCGCGATGGACTGGTAAAGTTACGCAAATGTGCGAGTATAAAGAGTTTTGCTCGGTGTATTATTTATTGATTGTTGAAAAACAATGGCGGGCGCTTGCTGGCAGTGAGTCAGTGGGTCAAGGGTGCGCTGGCCTAGTTACGCAGTGCCGCGCGCCGAAATTCGCGGGCTTATACCAGTTGCTAACCTCATCGAGTTGGGAGGGGCTAGATACCTAACGCGTTTTACTATTCGCTTACTTTTTGCGTGTTTCATAATCGTCAAAAGATTATTAAGAACTATAAAATTTGCAAATACCTTGGCAGAAACATGCTTTTTAGGTAAATTAATACCTGTTTGAAAAATAACTGTTACTCATTTAACTATAGATACATTTAAAAGTTTTAAGCCAACTAAATAATTAAGCATTTGTTGTCTTCGTGTTCCTAATATGATACACAAATATCCTTCAACTTACATAGTTATTTTATATTATGAGCATTAGTAGCTTTTAGTAAATCATATTTATACTGGTATTTTTACTCTGAGGATAATATCCACTCCTATTATTAATGTCGTAATTTCTGTAAATAAAATAGTTTCATTCTGCTTCATGCTCAGTTAACTAAATAGGAGAGCTTAATTTAGAGATTATAGTACTAATTTTATGCGCACAACTATACAAAACTTAACTAAAATGAATTTTAGTAGTGTCGATAACACAATTCGGCAATGTTACCTGAACTTTCTTTATAAAAAAACTGTTTATTAAAGACTAATGGTCTTATTCATAATGACTTATCGGAGGTTTAAAAGTTCGCTAAAATAGGTTCGCAAAAATGGTTAAAACTTGTTATTCTTATTAGTCTTTTTACGCTAAAACGTTTAATAAATCTCCGATAAAATCTCCGTTTAAACCTCCTATAAATCATTATGAATAAGACCGTAAGAATTTAATTAATAATATATAAATGTGCACAACAAAATAGCCAAAAAATCAATAAACAGCAATGATTGTTTTCATTTTTAGTTAAGTTTAGTTTAGTTCTGCACGTAGAATTGGTACCAATGTAAATAAATTCTGTCCAAAGAAATGTTTGAAACATGTCTACCGAGTGCGATATCTTACTTATGGAAACCTTAAAAATTTCGTTTTTTTTATTTTATTTTGTTGGTGTTATAGGCCCGAATTATATACTAAGTGTTCCTTAACTTCTTTTTAAATTCCATAAGTGAATGTTACGTCTATAAAATTTGTAGAAAGAAAGAGAATAATATCACCTGAAAAGGCAATCAATTTTTTAAAGCAGAAAGCAGGCCTGCTAGACAATGCACGTATCACTATACGTGCATTCATTCATAGACAAGAATCGAACCCTGGCCAACCTTGCTTGCGAACTCGTGAGCGGCAGGCAGTTACAATAGCCGCTGCTCTACGAGGTCCACTTGGTAATAGGCAAGCTCAAGTTTAAGGTCATTTAGGCGACGTTTATTCATGCAAATATTTTACAAGTGTTCTGAATTCCACCCTCCCACATTATATCATTGATCAAGAATGATACACCTGCGGCTATGACACAGCATGCCCAAATTCGTACCATTTGCATTGTAATAATGCAATAACTTTGAGTTGTTTTTTTAATAAATTACTGCCATCCTTGAATTTAAAAGCAAAGTGGAGTACCTATAAAGCAATAACGATCGTAAATATTGAATTAATGTATAATAATTATCTCAATTTTAAATGCCAAAATATATTAATTCAATTTGAAATACTCAATTACAGCGCCATCTATTAGCGAATAGAAATACCAAAATTTTGCTTAGTTACCTGTATTGATGTAATAATAATATTGTTTCTCTCAATTTAAATGTAAACTTCGGATCTAAGAGCTATAATTAGTTAAGTTAATAAGCCTACAAATAATGGATAACTCAGAGAACAAAATTACAGTGCTTTGTTTAGGACCAAAAGGTTCGGGGAAAACAACGTTATTAAAAAAATTACAAAATGCCGAAGGCATTGACAATACGTTCAGCCCTGTGCCTACAGTTGGGACTAATCTTTATGATATTTATTATTTAAATAAACATGGGAAGAAACAAATGTTAACTATTAGAGAAATTGGAGGTGAGATGGCGCCACTGTGGCATAATTACTTGGAAGGAATTGAAAAGGTATGTACTTATTTTATTCAATTTTATTAGTCTTTATCACGGAAAAGAAATCAATGGAAGTGCGAAGTAGGCGTGGCACGCGTGTCACAATTAAGCACTGTTGCGCTTATTTGATCTCCAGTCCAGTCGCACAAGTACTTACTTAGTCGTATTCAGACTGTTCTAACGTTAACTCGTGTTGTTAGTATCGCGACAAGCTCATTTCGCCGTAGATATGCCGTATTGTTCAGTTTTGGAGTGCAAGAATAATAGTAGGAGAAGAAATCTTTAAAATGGAGGTATTTCGTACCATTGGTAAGTACAATATCATTTGATTCTAATAAAATTTTAGTTAATTCCAATTTACTAATAATTTATTGGAACGTCTAGCTAAAATCAACCTTATGTCGTTTAAATAAAGTTTATTTTACATTGATTATATTCATTATTTCGTTCTTAAAAGTTCTTTGCTACTCAATTAGTGAGTGACTTGTGATTTCAGTTTATCGAAAAATGCCGATATTAGAAAATTTGTAATTTACTATTTATTTAACTTTACAATATGAATGTAAGGCGGTCTACACCACATTCACAATTTGGACGATGATTTTTTAATTTCTAATATAGGATATAGATACACGAAACCTACTGCTATTCCATCTATAAAAATCTTGAAGTTTTTTAATGAGCTTACGCTTTGAGGAAACTAGACATGATGTTATGTTCTTATAGAGAAACTAAAAACAAAAAAAAAATAAGAAATGGGTAGGTATATATCGATATCGGTAATAATCGGTAAACCTAAGAAAAGATGGATCATCATCATCATCATCATAACATCACGCCTTTTTCCCATGGGGGTAGGCAGAGACTATAGAGCGCCATCTGCCACGATCGAAGCACACTTCCTTGGCTTCATCCACACTCATAAGCAAAAGATGGATGGACTGTGTGAAAGAGGAGATAAAAGAAAGAGAACGGCTAATAGAACATTATGGAAGAAAAAGACATGTTGCGCCGACCTCAAATAATGGGATAAGGGCAGGAGGATGATGACATATATCGATATCGGTAATGTAATTCGGGTTGGTACGGCCTTGATCGAATAGCAGCAATGACACGTTAGTGCACACGATTGTCACCTTTAGCCTTAACGAAATTGTGTTTCTATTTGCGACCACTGGTAAATGCGCCATCTATCGTCAAGTTGCGGAATTTACTCGTCAATCAATTTTAGTTTGACTTTAGATTACAAAAGGTGTTAAATACTTTTCCAACTACAGCGAATTAAACCCTATTCCAGAACAAGAAGGTTTATTTTCAGATGTAGGTTATATGGCTTATGCTAGTTTAGTATAAAATGTAAACGACCAATCAAACGATTTGTTTATATGTAGTACATTATATGATTATCGGTATAATTGTGTGCGTTTGGCGACACTGGTTTCTATAGTAATTTTGTTACATTGCAATTCCACTTGATTTCTATTCCGTGGTCTTTATATTGCAAAGGAAATCACTTTTATTAAATTTAAGCAGATACTTGTCTGGTATTTAATAACAATTTTGTACATTGCATTCTTGTATGAATAATACAACAATAACAACATGCCGACTGGCCTCGTGGTCGAGTGGTTTACATAACGGACTGTCGTTCACGAGGTCGGTTCGATTCCCGCTCGGGATTTGTGTGATCTATAACAATGTCATACAAATGTCTGTACTGCGTCTAGGTGTTTCTATGTATTATAGTTAAGTATGAATTTACAAAAGAAAAGTAAAGTAATTTATTAATTTTGCAATATTGACTTTGATTTAATAAGTAAAAGAAAAGTAGTATATGTAGTATATCCGTATTCTGGTATCCATAACACAAGCATAAAAGCTTAGCTTGGGATCAGAGGACGTTGTGTGAAATGTCTATGAATATTTATTTATATAAGCAACAATTATTTCGTTAAATCACTATTTAATTATTTTTTCCAGGTTATCTACGTTGTGGATACTTCCAATTTATGTCAGATTTCAGCAGCTGCTGTTTTATTGTACACACTGTTAGCAGATCCAAGGTTGAAAAATGCGAAGGTGTATTTCAGTCATTTAGTACTAAACTTAATGGGAAATTGATTAAAATATATTATTTAAACTTTGTTTTTTATTTTAGTTCATATTGGTGCTAAGCAAGATGGATGTCGCTAACAGACAGATGCGTAACGAGGCTTTACTTATGCTGCAGTTCACAAGACTTAGCGCAGAACTGAAAAATGCACCTACATTACTCGAGGTTTCCCCGCTTACGGGTGACGGAATAGACAAATTAAAAGCGTTCTTGTCCGATACCAAAGTTGTAAAAGCTTAAAAGCAAATAAATCAAACCTATAATTCTGAAATCAGAAGTATTATTTTTGACGTCTGTCGTCTATGAGTATACGGAATATGGCACTTGTTACTGACAAATTTTTTTTATAAAACGATCGCTGAAAAGGGCATATGAAATTTCTAAAAAATTGTAAAATTATACCGGAAATCACTTTGAAATTTTTCATGTTAATATTAAAACTCTCTCTATGGTTTCCACAGATTAATTAAAAAAGGTTTGTCAAGATTCAAATGTCAATATTGTTTTGGTTTGGTTTCGCTTTCGGTGTTTTGTTTTATCCCTTTACTCTAAGTTTTATACCTTAAAGGTAATTTTTTATCTAATAAAAGATAAAAAACCCAACAAACCTTTAAAAAAATGGATATGGATATATTTCAACTTTGCCGCGGTTGTATGAAAAAACTGGAGTCTTGGGACCGAGAACATTACAACACTAAAACTATAGAAATGTTTTGTTTTTGTACAAATATCAAGGTATATAATAATATAATATCTGAATAACTTGTATTTTTACGCAAAAAGCCGCCACGTTAATGCGGTTTCTTGGTGGTTAAAAAATAAAGCTCTGAAGTATTTTCAACAAAGCGCACTAACTACTAGTCAGTTCCTGTTGCGAAGTTTTGTTTTGTTATGCAATAAAATACCGCCAAAAAAAAAGCTTCAAGCCAAGCTAAAGCTTCGGGTGATTGTGACTTACTAAAGAGAGCTTCTCTTTAGTAAGTCACAATCACCCGAAGCTTTAGCCTCTGTAATATTTTGCTTTCAGATTTCATCAGATGACAAAATGCCTAAACAGTTTTGTAATGATTGTGTGAAAAAAATAGAATCATCATGTACCTACATCTCTAAAGCGCAGGAGGTAGATAAAATACTCAAAAACATTTATAAAATCTCTAATAATACAGTGAAAACGGAGACTTGTGAACCTAAACTTGATAGTGATCAAATATTTGATAATGATATAGACGGTGATACAACTGATTTTAAAATGGAAGTAACAAAGACCTCAGAAAGAAGCACATATTTATTAGATAAAGGCCAAGTTTTGAATATAAAAGAAAAAATAAATTATTATCATTCAAAAGAAAAACAAACTGACAGGAAAGAAGCCAATGCAAAAAAGAAACATAAATGTTCTATTTGTAAAAAACAATTTATGTCTATGAAATGTTTCAATAAACATATAAAGAATGATCATAATGGCCATAAGTATGTGTGTGAACATTGTAATAAAAGTGAGTTATTTATAATTAACAGCCTTACAATTTTATTTACAAATCTATTCCAAACTTTCCAAAATTTGACGGGCCTCGTGGTGGAGTGGTTTATATAACGGACTGCTGATCATGAGGTCTCGGGTTCGATTCCCGGTCAGGACAATCATTTGTGTGATGTTTTTAATTATCATACAAATGTTTGTACTGCGTCTGGGTGTTTACTATGTATTATAAGTATGTATTTACAAAAGAAAAGTAGTTTATGTATTATATCCGTATTATGGTACCCATAACACAAGCATAATAAGCTTAGCTTGGGACCAGAGGACGTTGTGTAAAATGTCTATGAATATTTATTTATTTATTTAAAAACTTAAGTTTATTATATTTTTGCTAATTTATATATTTTATGAAAGTTAGCAACATATTAAAATCAACTAGGATCCACTTTAGGATCTGACTACTATTTTAGTAGATTACCCTGGACTACCTATACAAACATACTACAAACTGCCCCTTTATTTTATTAGTTTAGATTATTTCTTGTTCTTTAGTATTTTTGAAGAAATGGGAGTTAGCACAGCACAGTGCATGCCATACGAAGGAACGTAATTATGCTTGCACAGAATGTGGGAAGAGATTTAAGCGACGGAACCAAGTGGTAGCCCATGCCAAAAGCCATAAAGACTTAAGACCCTTTGAATGTGACAATTGCGGTATGAAGTGAGTTATTCTTTCTTTTAGTCCAAAATTCCACTGTTGGACGCGAGCATCTTTAGCTTTGTTCTACTTATTGACTATGCATTAAATTGGCATGTAATTTAGTTTTGAGTTTTCCAGCTCATAGAAAAAGCTATCTGCTTATAGTAAAGTGAGTTGCTTAATATAATTTACTGGTTAACGTGATCCTTATGGTGATTAAAGCTGCTGTTCATGAGGTCATGAGTTAGATTCTGTGTGGTGAACTCAGATATTTGTTCCGCATCTGTATGTTTTCGGTATCCGTCCAACCAGAAGCTATTAACCGTGTCAGGCACAAGCTATATTCTTATTTTAGGTCCTAAAGCCTATGAATAATATGACTACCTACTAAGCAATGAAACTCAATTATAAGCAATGTCGTAAATGTGGAATTTAAAAACAAAACCCTATCAAATTATATATACAAACAAGCCATTCCTTGAACCACTTTACCTAACAGAAAACCGCATCAAAATCCAATACGTAGTTTTGAAGATATAAGATTACATAGGGACATACATACAAATTACAAAAGTAGCGACTTTGTTAGTAAAGACTGTCACAAGAAGTTTTTAAAATTTTGTAACTAACCTGTTTAATAAATTTAGCAACAAACTGCTATATTTTGAAAAAAAAATAGGTAAAGTTACATAGATGTATATTAAAATCTTTTATTGTGATGTGCGACAGGCCATCTGTCAGCAATGATGAATACTTAATAATGGTTAACATAAATCAAACTGTTAAAAATATAAAATTAATATGAAAAACATCCTCATAATTTAAAACAATATGCCTATAAAATATTTTACCCTTGACCTTGGGCCGTGTGACATAATAGTGACCTCAATGTGAAGGTCACATAATGACCTCGGTGAAGGTCACACAAGTTTAGTGGGTAACCAGGTCAAGGTCATTATTGTACTGAATTTAACTGTGCCAAGGTTATCTCTAAGTCGGATGTATCTCTCAAGGTGAATTTTATTACGAATATTTGGCGCTTATCGTGCGAATAATGTTTGGTAGGTGAATGCCTTAATATGTCACGACCTTATTACTTTGGAGAGAAAAAATATTCAATTGAATCAGGGGGAGTAGAGTAGCTTTGGATGCTGTGAAATCCAGCTAACATCCTCTGTGAGAGATGGAAAACTCGAAAATAAATTATTTGCCAAAACGGCTGGTCAGCGCGGCGCAGAGATCCCTCCCAATACAGAGGAGGCACTGCCCAAGACAATGGGTCGTTTAAGGGCTGGAGAGAGAGTTATGTTGCAGGGTAAAAAAGAATATTAGTTAAACCTTTCTGTAGCATTTTCACTGTGAACCGGCCGAACATGTTTACTTATTATAAAACTAAGTTGTTATTTTGGTATGTATGTCCCTATTTGAGTTTTATCTTAAAACATTTTTTTTATAGATAGAGTGGTACAGGAGGATGGCTTTTTGTATAATTTGTTTTTATTTGGTTTCTGGTTTTGGTTCTGGTGTTTATATATTTTGTATATTTTTCAGATTCAAGTTTAAAAGTGCTCTACAGACTCATATGTTGGTCCATAATGGTCAAAGACCATATTTGTGCTATCTATGTGGCTCCAATTTCTCAAGAGGCAAGTACTTGTCGAGAGAATATCTATGTATCAGGGGAGTAGTAGGCTTTCAGTTCAGAAAGGGGTGCTGATTCTTCTATTAATTTCAGGAGTGGTATTCAGAATTTTTTTTTCTTTATGGTATCTCTGGTTTTCGAAGACCGAATCTACCATATAAATTACGATCTAGCCTGTACAGGCTAATAAGTAATTTTAATCTAACCTATATTACTAAATAGAATTAATTGAAAATGTGTCCATTAAGAGGATACCAAAATAGCTTCGTGCATTTTTCTACGCAAGAAGTTTTCATTGTTTCTTTAGATTGAATGGCTAGAGCTCTAATTTTTAAGTATATGTTTTTTCAAAATATGATCTAGGATCGTATTAACTCAGAAACGCGATTGAAAAAAGTTTTCTCGATAGAAAATCTTAGCGAAACAACCTCTCTATTTCTTTATTTTTTTCATTTGTCGGTCTATTATCGAATATTAACTAATGAAATAACTTTAAAAACATAAGTAACTATTATATATAGAAACACGTAAATCAGAATTAAAATATATTTAGTAGATTTTGAGTAAATAGGAAAAGTATCCCTAATTCTTCATTTTCTGTGCCTACTGGCTGTGTTAATATGTACGTGTCGGCGATGATATACGATAATATTGATGTAGGCCCTTAACATGTTTCTTACTGTCTCTATTAAGGCGAAGGTGGAGGTATAATAACAATAAGACTTATTTGTCAGAAATAATTACTGTCAAATCGAGTTTTTAAAGTTCCCTACCAAAAGGTCAAACGGCATCCTATTACTGACACTTAGCTGTATCTCTGTAACGGTCATAACTAGAGAGTTGATAGTTTCACAGTTTATGTATAATAGTTGATGCTACAACAAATATTTATTATCATCATTCTTCTGCCGTTATCCCATTGATTAAGGTCGCGAATATAATGGCATTAATTCTAAGTGCAAAACAAAACTTAACTAAAAAAAATACAACTATGGCGTATTTTGATTAATTGGCCATTTCGTTATGCACATTTTCATTAAAATCGTTAGTCTATCTATAATATACAGAGTTTCTAATATACAAGTTCATTTAACATTGCTGAATTGTGTTATTGACATTATCAATTTTCATTGTTTTAGTTAAGTTTAGTTGTTCACATAGAATTGGTAAAGCTGTTAATAACGATACGTTAGTCTGCGTTTCCGATTTGAACTCGTACTTGACAGGATTTGAGTGAAGTAACTAAATACTGTTTGTCTTTTACACCCATGTTGTGTACAAATATATATCGGAAAAACATCATAGACATTACCTGTATTTACAGCCAGAGCTGTTATCTATCTAAAGACCTTGTAATACTTGACAAACTAACTACGTTAACTACAACATTCAATTAACTACGATGAGATTGATCCGTGGCTTACGACACGTGTAACTGGTTTGGAAGGATCCTTTTATGAATACTCAACGGGTCACCATTCAAACTCATCAGATAAAGGAATTACTTACCATTGACACCATTTGAGGACCCACTTCACAATCTTGGAACCTAAGTTAAAACTAAAAATCCTTATGTAAACTATTTTAATCAAGTCTCCTACGACATATACATTTTTAATTGTGGACGGGCTTTGTGGCGTAGTGGTTCATGGACTGGACTGCCGTTCACAAGGTCGCGGGTTCGATTCCCGCTTGGGACAATCATTTGTGTGATATTCATAAATGTCATATATGTTTATTTATTTATTAATGTTTGTACTACGTCTGAGTGTTTTCTATGTATTTATTATAAGTATGTATTTACAAAAAATTGGTTAAGTGCGATTCGGACTCGCGCACGAAGGGTTCCGTACCATTATCTATGCAACATAAGGCAACGTTATTAGTATCGAGCAAGAAACGGTAAAAAAATCATGTTTGTTGTATGGGAGCCCCCCTTAAATATTTATTTTATTTTATTTTTAGTATTTGTTGTTATAGCGGCAATAGAAATACATCATCTGTGAAAATTTCAACTGTCTAGCTATCACCGTTCTTGAGATACAGCCTGGTGACAGACGGACGGACGGACGGACGGACAGCGAAGTCTCAGTAATAGGGTCCCGTTTTTACCCTTTGGGTACGGAACCCTAAAAAAGTAGTTTATGTATTATATCCGTATTCTGGTACCCATAACACAAGCATAATAAGCTTAGCTTGGGACCAGAGGACGTTGTGTGAAAGGTAAAAAAAATAATAATAAAAAAAAAATTACAAATATGTATATCTATTTAATTACAGCGGGTACATTAACAATTCATATGCGTAAACACACTGGCGACAAGCCATACAGTTGTAAAGTGTGTAACTTCCAATGTACTGCTGCGTCCAGTCTCAAGAGACATGAGAGAATACATACACATGCTAATTTATATGTATGTAAACATTGTAGTAAAGGATTCTGTCATAAAAGCAGCTTGGTGAGTTATTATTACATTATTTACTGCCCGCGACTTCTTACGCCTCGTTTTTGCAACATTTTGCATTACATTACATTGCCTCGTGGTTGAGTGGTTTATGTAACGGATTGCCCATCAAGAGGTCCCGGGTTCCAGACCACGAAGCCTGTCATGTATATACAATAATAAATAAATAATATTATGTACATATATTTTATATGTATTTGTTACAGATACGCCATGTTCGTATACACACTGGTGAATTACCGTACAAATGTCCAAATTGTACGCGCTCTTTCATAGACGGTTGGAAACGTAAGACACATCTAATGAGAGCACATCATTATGATCTAGACAGCATACCGCCTATGAAACGTGATGGAACATTGAAATAAGGAATAACCACCTGCTTTTTTTTAAGTCTGTTAAAAAGAAATAAGAAAATCATAGATATAATAAGTGCCCCCGGGTGCAGCCAGGATTTACCTAGCGAGGGAAGGTTTTTCTATTCTACGTTCAAATTTAGGGAGAGTTTTGAGCAAAAAAACATTAATATGTAAAAGTAAGCGAAATATATCAAGGCAGTTTTAGATGTTAAAAGAAAATGTCGAAAATTCTGCCAAAAACATTGGATTTTACAGTAAATTTTGCTTCTTTTCTATCAAACCAACTCTCGGTGAGAACTGGCTTCAAAGCCTATCTAAAGTTCGCTGTTAATTTTCATGTCACAATGCAACAGTTTCAAATAAATAATTTCTATTAAAATGGTGTGTTATTTGCTTTTTAAACATTTCAGAGTTCACCCTTGTAAGTCCAGTCCTACTAACATACAACACTTTATTTTCGAAATCTCTCGCAATGATATTTTTGATAGTCATAGATTTTGCAATCTCACAAGAACATGAATCCTATAATCTCAGAAATCTTTGTAGTAATCCATTGTGACCCCTATCTCCATGGTAATTTTTATCAAAATTGATCCACCCACTTAGCCTAAAGAAATAATAATAATCATACAATATTATGTAGCTGAAGAGTTTGTTTAAACGCGCTAATCTCGGGAACCACTGGGCCGATTTGAAAAATTCTTTCAGTGCTGGATAGTACATTTATCGAGGAAGGCTATAGACTATATAACATCACACTAAGACCAACAGGAGCGAAGCAGTAGTAAACAATGTCGTAAATACGGGAGAAAAATTCTAAGTTCCACGCGTACGGACTCGCGGGCAGCAGCTAGTCATACAATATTATGTGCTATTAATGTTATGTATTTTACATTTTCAACATTAAAAATATTAGTGTCACCACCACTTTTCTTCCCAAGGTAAAAGCTAGGTAATACATCCCAAGGTAATACTCCAAAAGGGGCAAGTGCGTAGCACTTACAACCGTCAGGCATGTATGACCAGATGTATGAGTGTGGATGAAGCCAAGGAAGTGTGCTTCGATCGTGGCAGATGGCGCTCTATAGTCTCTGCCTACCCCCATGGGAAAAAGGCGTGATGTTATGATGATGATGATGATGTAAAAGGTAGCTTAGGAATATTCTTAACAGATAACATAAAAAAATCTATCCTAATATATAAAGATGAAGAGTTTGTTTGTTTGTTTAAACGCGCTAATCTCAGGAACCACTGGGCCGATTTAAAAAATTCTTTCAGTGTTAGGCATAGGGCATTTATCGAGGAAGGCTTTAGGCTATATAACATCACGCTACGACTAGTAGAAGCGAAGCAGTAGTGAAAAATGTTGCATAAACGGGAAGTTTTCTAAATTCCACGCGGACGGGGTCGCAGGCAACAGCTAGTAAATAAATAAATATTCATGGACATTTCATACAACGTCCTCTGGTCCCAAGCTAAGCTTATTATGCTTGTGTTATGGGTACCAGAATACGGATAGAATACATATATGTACTACTTTTTTTTTTAAATACATACTTATAATACATAGAAACACCCAGACGCAGTACAAACATTTGTATGACAGTTAAAAACATCACACAAATGATTGTCCCGAGCGGGAATCGAACCCGCGACCTCTTGATCGGCAGTCCTTTACATGAACCACGAGGGTCGTCAAATTTCTTCTTTCGTAATTCTCTGTTAGAGACGGAAAACTCTAAAATAAACCCTATGCGAACACGTCTGGTCAGCGCGGCACAATAGACCAAAATCCCTTCAATAGTGGAGAAGGTCCAAGCCCAACGATGGAGCTTTAATGGGCTGGAGTGAGTATTTTATTATGATGAGATAATAAGTCAAGATTACATCGAAATATATATTTTATTGTAATAAAAATTAACAGTCAACAAATAATACATGAATAAATAACTGATTATATTTACATATTATTATTAGAATTTATACAACTAGGTACATTTGGAGACCATAATATATAAATATATCTAATACTAGCTGACCCGGCAAACGTTGTTTTGCCATACTAAAAAAAAAGGTATGAAAAATAGATGTTGGCCGATTCTCAGACCTAATGAATACGCATGTAAAATTTCATAAAAATCGGGCAAGCCGTTTCGGAGGAGTACGGTAACTAACACTGTGACACGTGAATTTTATATATCTAATACTAGCTGACCCGGCAAACGTTGTTTTGCCATACTAAAAAAAAAAAGTTTGAAAAATAGATGTTGGCCGATTCTCAGACCTACTGAATATGTATGCGAAATTTGAGAAGAATCGGTCAAGCCGTTTCGGAGGAGTACGGTAACTAACACTGTGACACGTGAATTTTATATATCTAATAGTTAGTATGGCAAAACAACGTTTGCCGGGTCAGCTAGTTAGATATAAAATTCACGTGTCACAGTGTTAGTTACCGTACTCCTCCGAAACGGCTTGACCGATTCTTCTCAAATTTTACATGCATATTCAGTAGGTCTGAGAATCGGCCAACATCTATTTTTCAAACCTTTTTTTTCTTTTTTTTAGTATGGCAAAACAACGTTTGCCGGGACAGCTAGTATATATATAAATGTAGGTATATCGATTTATATTCGAAATAGTTAAAGATTTTTTATAAAGAAAAGTTTCAAAAATGAATTAATGGCAATAGAAAGATGATAATAAGCATTAGTTGTTATAGCATAAACTGTTTCGTGATTATAGTCCCAGTAATAATTTATTATGCTAATGATGTGCTGCCATCTATAAGATAAATATTAATATCCTCTATTTCAATCACCAATAATATCCTGGAAGACCTGGTCACAACTCTGTACCCTCATATACTTACATCAAAAATTCTTTGCAATAGTTGAGATGAGACTGATTCGTAATAGATTTATTCAAAAGAAAAATGTTTTACAAACACAGACTTTAAGATGTGAATAAATAGCAACGCCATCTATTGAAACTACTATAGAGTTGCATTTTCGTAAACTATACAACACTTCTAAACAATAATATTGTTAAGGATTACTATTTATTATTGTTTATATGCACTATAATAAGTTTATTATAAGATAAGTAGGTTTTAGCTACAAGTCACACGTAAAATGACGAGATTTGAATGAAACCAAAAGTCTCAGCGCCTATATTTTTTTGTATAGTAGGTATTTATCAGAGCCTCAAGTCTGCTATTTTTAAACAATCGCCATACCGACACGACGCAACTGTAATGCCATTGTCATTTAAGTCAAATGTCCGTAGTCTGCTATACACAGACTTAGGATATAAATCTAGACGTAACACTCGGTACAACGAATCCGGCCTGCTGCTTTTTTTTAGTTGAACACATTAAGAAAAATAAATGATTTAGTAGCCTTTCTAACTCTTTCTTTTTAAGCGGGAGTAAAAGAGAAAGCAAGGCTACTATTTACTATTTTACTTTTAAACCATAAACGGGGCGGAACAAATCTATGTTCCCGAGTTGTTACTCCCTATTTATAACCTTCTTACTGAGATATGAGTTCATAATGGATGAATAATGGTCGTTCAATGACAATGAAGTTACCGGTCTCTTATCTATGCAATGAAGCTACCGATCTCTTTTATCTATGGATTGTGGTAGAATAGCATGTATGTGTTGCCATTAAAAAAAATTTAAGGCTTTCTTTTCGTCGGAGTTTTCTGGAAATATTCAAAGTTTATTCAAGCTTATTAAATATAAGTATGGATGAAGGTATAAACAATGACTTTTTTTATATTCCACACATATAATGTTTACAATGTTTATTTATTTTTGAAGTTTTTTTTTCAACACTGAACTTAGCGCACTCTGCTGGCGCATTTTAAAACTAATTCACGTTCCAATTAAGCGTCAGCATTGTTCAGCATTGTGCGGCACTGAGTCGCATTATGCTCTGCCATTGGAAAACGGGGTATGTCACTTTCACAATGGCAAGATGAAGTCGTAATGGCACCACTATGACAAGAAAATTAATAGTAGACTACCAAAAACTTCATTATGATTGATGATGTTAATTCATATAATGAATTACAATAATTGTGACACCATTGCAATACGAGACTTAAGGGCCTGATGTAAAATTTATGGATATAACATGAATCTACTTTTACAATATGTTCAAAGAGTAATTTGTACATTCTGAACTATATTTGACCACTCCACTTTAGAAGGTACCAGGTAGAATGCGGGTGCCACCTTCTGACCACATGGACACTTGCAACCTGGAGACAATACAACATAAATAAGTATCGCTGAAGAGTTTGCTTCTTTGAAAGCATTAAACTTAGGAACTGAAAAAATTATTTTTGTGTTAGATAGTTTATTTATCAAGGAAGCTTATACGCAATATAACATCATGTATTTCGTTTGATAGTTGGTTATTTACTCACCCATAATCCAACTGAAACTGCCAATCTTATTAGTACACTTAGGACAGTGTAGTTTCCCTGAAGGTTGGTTGGTTACATTCCTCATCCAAGTCATTGGCTCCACGAACCACATGAGACGACAGTTCTCTGGTAAGTCAGCCCTCGCTGCTATATTACCATCCACCATGTTTGTTTCACTGTAACCGTCTAATACCTACAATATTAACAGGATTCATTGAGAAGCAAAATTTTTACTTTATATACGACAGGGGTCGTAGTCTAGTGGTTCATGTAACAGACTGCTGTTCACGAGGTCGCGTGTTCGATTCCCGCACGGAACAATCGTTTGTGTGATGTTTATAAATGTCATACAAATGTTTGTTCTGCGTCTGGGTTTTTCTATGTCTTATAAGGGGTCATTCCCATTCATTCACACCCCGTCGTCCAGTGTGGAGGAATGGGAATAAAAAGGGTGTGGAGGGAAAGGTGCCGTTTATTCCCAGTCCTCCACACCATAGTGGAGGAGCCAATACTCAAAAAAGTTAACTTTTAAAAAAGATGAGTTGGACTTCTAAATGTTTAATTAGGACTGTTTATGAGATACTAAGCCATCAAAATCTAGCGTAAAAACAAGTTGCAAAGTTATAGTGTCGGCTTTTAAATTGTTAGATTTACCAGGTGCTCTGTATCTAGCCAACCGGAGTCGCCGATAAGAGATAACAATAGATTTTAAAAACAATAGAGTCGTAAGACCATAACATAAGCATATAAGGTACCAGCAGCGTGGGACCACGTTGTGTGAAATGTCTGTGAATATTTAATTATTTATTACGGCTATACTAATGAAAATAAAGAACCACATCACACTGAACGTATGCGCTATTCTCGCACTGATAACGGTACCAATTCTATGTACACAACTTATCTAAAAAATGAAAATTGATAGTGATAACACAATTCGGCAATGTTAACTAAACTTTCTTATTATAGAATCTGTGTTTTATAGACTAACGATTTTAATTAAAATAAATATGTATACACCTATTAAATCAAATTGTGGTCGTGCTAGGTACCTGGTCGAGATTGTTGCAAAACATTCTCGATAGATGGCGTTGTACGTCAAAATACGATGTAAACTCAATCGAGTGACGATTGTGGTGGTCTAATTTGGTTACTGTTAGCACGACCGCAATAAACTCAGTTCGCAGAGCTACGGAACGGTATTCCGAGGTCGTGGGTTCAAGTCCCGCTTGCGGTGATCACTTTTTCCACCATAATTTGATTTATTAAGCAAAAGCATAGCATGTCAATTGCAAAATTAATAAATTACTTAAATAAATATACACCGCTAAATAGCTAACTAATCAAAATACGACATAGTTGAATTTTTTTAGTTTAGTTGTGGTGTCTCGCGCCTTCCGTTAGTCCGTTTACTCCTTAATAAAAAATCTTCCAATGCTATGGAAGGTGATTTGTAAATTTAATGAATGCTCTTTACCTGACTAGGTCCATCATCACCATCATGTATGTTACTTTGTCCCGGAGATTCTTCAGTAGGTTCCCCACAGCGCATGTCCATTAGTTGTGAGGCCAAACTCTTTAACTTTTCTATCAGAATCTCACCATTCTCAGCACAATTCAGTCCTGTTAGCTTGCTTGGAGGTGGACGAATACCTGTAATAGGTACATAATATGAATAATTTATTTCTATTTATTCTAACAATTTAGAAAACTTACAGCTAATATTACATTATTAAATTCAATTATATCCTCCACGTGGTGACGGATTAAGAATACAAGTGTCACCACCCCATCTCCTCCCAAGGGTGCTGTAAACGTCAGCTAAGGGATATTGCACACAGATAAAAACTACTGTGAGAGACGGAAAACTCGAAAACAAACCCTGTGCCAACACGCCTGGTCAGCGCGGCATAGTAGACAATAATCCCTCCCAAAGTGGAGGAGGCCCGTGCCCAACAGTAGGACGTAAATGGGCTGGAGAAGAGAAGAAATTGAATTATATATACTCTACAGCAAATTATAAGTTTTCTCAAATACAAAGAAAGGTTAATAAGAAAATATTGTTAATAGACAGCAATCAGTTACACATTAACACACAAAAAATCTGT
This sequence comes from Orgyia antiqua, assembly GCA_916999025.1. NCBI lineage: Eukaryota > Metazoa > Arthropoda > Insecta > Lepidoptera > Erebidae > Orgyia > Orgyia antiqua. The sequence continues at coordinate 1,181,037 of OU779861.1, forward strand.
AATTTAAACAACAGTGTATAAAGTAATTTATTAATTTTGCAATTGACATGCTATGCTTTTACTTAATAAATTAAATTACGGTGGAAAAAGTGATTACCGCAAGTGATTACCGCATTTCAGTAATAAACGTCGCGTCATTATTTTCAACCCAATTGTATTCTGTAAAGAATGCTAGGTCGAGATGTTGCAAAGCATTCTTGATAGATGGCGTTGCACGTAGAAATACGATATAAACTCAATCGAGTAACGATTACAGTGGCCTAATTGATTACTTCGAGCACAACCGCAATAAGCTCAGTTGGCAGAGCTATGGAACGGTATTCCGAGGTCGTGGGTTCGAGTCCCGTTTGCGGTAATCACTTTTTCCACTGTAATTTAATTTATTAAACAGTGTATAAGTACTATAGTGTTGAATTAAGAATACAAGTGTCATAACAACATGCAACATGAGAGATTGTTCTTCTCTCTTCTCTACAGCCCATTTACGTCCCACTGTTGGGCACAGGCCTCCTCCACCTTTGGAAGCATTATCGTCCACTGTGGCGTGCTGACTAGGCGTGTTAGCCCAAGTTTTAAATTTGAATTTTCCGTCTCTCACGGAGGAAGTTATCTGATAGTGTCCGACCGAAAGTTCGGTATCGGTTTCGGTTGGCCGAAAGTTTCGGCCAAAAATCAAGTTTCGGCGGCAGTTTCGGTTTCAGCCAAAATCGGCCGAAACTTTGGCGAAACCGAGACTTGTATCTCAGTTCACGCACAATCATGCTTGCCTAACTTCGTTTCCCGCGGCAACGCTTCGACGGCCCTGTTCGGGAATTATGAGAACATAATTCAAAAAATAATAAAAATGTTATTAATATATTTTTAAATTATATTAAATGATTCCAACGAACTTAATATATGTACTTTGTCTCCATTTCATGCCCTAATTAATGCAAAATAATAGGTAAAATGCACCAAATTTCAGTATTTAAAGAAATTTTATTCTTGACCACGTGACTTTCGGTTTCGGTCGGACTCTATTATCTGAGTACACATTTGACGATATCGTCAGGCCACCGTGCACCGCCCCACACTGCTCGTCAGGTGCCACTTCAGCAAGCTAACTTTGGGCTGTGTCGCACACACCGGTCCTTCATTTATCAACTATATAAAAATAAGTCGGGTTTTCCTTCCTGACGCTATAATTCCAGAACGCACGAACCGATTTCCACGGTTTTGCATTCGTTGGAAAGGTCTCGGGCTCCGTGAGGTTTAGTTTTTTTTTTCTTCTTTTTTAGGGTTCCGTACCCAAAGGGTAAAAACGGGACCCTATTACTGAGACTTCGCTGTCCGTCCGTCCGTCCGTCCGTCCATCCGTCTGTCACCAGGCTGTATCTCAAGAACGGTGATAGCTAGACAGTTGAAATTTTCACAGATGATGTATTTCTATTGCCGCTATAACAACAAATACTAAAAATAAAATAAAATAAATATTTAAGGGGGGCTCCCATACAACAAACATGATTTTTTTACCGTTTCTTGCTCGATACTAATAACGTTGCCTTATGTTGCATAGATAATGGTACGGAACCCTTCGTGCGCGAGTCCGACTCGCACTTGACCAATTTTTTGTATGGCAAAACAACGTTTGCCAGGCCAGCTAGTTATTCATAAATAAATTTAAAATGCATACCTTTTTTAGCCAATTCAACTTTAACGCTCTTGGGTATGTGTGGTATAATATTACTTTGGTTGGCAACAATCCGGCGACATTTCTTACATCTATATACAATAGGGTCTGGTCTCTCTCTCACCAGACCAGGGTCTGGCTTTACCAGGTCTGCAAACAGTTGTGGCAGGATTTTCACTGGAAATCAATAAAGTATGTTTAGATTGTAGCAGATGGCGCTCTATAGTCTCTGCCTACCCCAGTGGGATTAAGAAGTTTGGGTATGATGATAATGATCAATAAAATATAGTTAATTAATAAATATTTTTAGACTAAATTGTTTATATTATTATATAAAAACATGACACCCTAGGTTATGTGCAAATGCAAGCAAAGCAGATGCAAACGATGTTCTATATAGGGGCTTATGCCCAGCAGTGAACATAGAAAGATTGAATAAGGGTTTGAATAGTTTTATTTACCTTGATTTAATTTCTGTCCTGCCAACTTTAACCGAAACTGCTTAAACCTTGGATCATCTTTATTGAGTGTATATCCCATGTGCCCAAATAACTTGAGTTGGGCAACAAAGCCCACGTTTGGGCCTACAAACCGCCTTTTACTTTTAACTAATGTGAACGCTTCTTCATAACATAACCCATACTTTTCCATTATATAACCGATCACTACTGCCGCTGAACGAGACACTCCAAAATGACTGAAATAAAAAAAAAAACAAAAATATTACACTGTTTGGCAAATACTATTAGTTATTTCCTGATGACATAACTGTTCTTAAAGCAACCATTCACAATACACTTCTAATTTAGCCTTTATTAAAATCTGCAAGAAAGACAGTGTATAGCATGTTTATGTGACAATATAATTAGGTTCCACATGTGAGGAGGAAGAACTGTACAGAACAGGACACTATTACTAAGATATTGCCATTTGTCTAGCTGTGTAACCAATCAATTGAACTTTTGACAGATGATGTATTTTTGATGGAGCTATATTATCAAATGCTAAAAAAGAGAATAAATTCAAAGAGATTAAGAGTATTCTGGTACTTACAGCACAATAGCTTAGCTTGTAAATGTCCATAAATATTTAATTATTTAATTAATTCTGCTTTGGTTTGTCTTTTGTTTTGATTGTTTCAGTTTCCAAAAAATATTACGTTACGTAAAAAGCTATAAGCTCAGTCAACCAGATATATTTACTTATTACAAAACAAAGTTGTTACATTTGTATGTTTGTCATAATGTGAGCTTATATCTACAAAACTACGCAAAGGATTTATATAATACATGAGTTCGAGAGGATGGCTTTTTTGTATAAAAATCAAAATCCACAGGTACAAAGTTTACAACAAGTTTTCAACAGCTAGTTTATTTATAAACTTACCAATGTACAAGTACTGTACCACCATCAGTTAAAGCTTGCTTGATAAACTCATTGGTCTCAGGTAAGTGTGTAATCAGGTCCTCTTTTGGCACATCTGCTACTGTAAGTACAAGGATTATAATCAATATTTTCAGATCGAGCAATTAAGAATTATCGTTGTAACACAGTTGTTACTAGCAAAGGGGCCTTATTGTAACATTTTAGTGGCAAATGAACAATTTTTGAATTTTCGAATTTGAATTTGGCATAAGGTCATGAAACAGAATATCAGCATATTATTATTATTATTATTAAATAAAACCACTTTTTACGGATCTAGACACGTGTATTTGTTTTAATATTTTATATTTTCTTTTACTCCAAGAAATGTGTGTAGATTGAAATAGTTGGTGTTTTATAGTCTCTGTCTACGCGACTAATGCGCGATGGTAATGACGAAGATCTTAGCTATCCCTCTAAAAAAAGTGGAGCTGTACTACTCAACAATTATTTAATAAAAAACACTTGAAATCTTACATTTAACATAATGGAATGTAAGATTGGTCCGGTCCAGTATAGTTCTTGGTAGAGGCACCACATCTATTGTAAGAATGTGACTGATCTGTAGCTTCTCCAAACTTTTGTAGTCTCTCGCACATGCTGCGTTACCTGAAAACATTGATTTATTGGTTTAATTAATATGCTCTAAATAGGAAGTTATATTATTAGTTATTTTCTTCTTTACGTTAACACTCTCGTCAATAGAATCCTGCGTCTTATGCACATTTTTAAATCGCTTAGAGAATCAAGCCGCGAAACCTTAATAATGGTTTACCTTGCACTATGTCAGTCTGTAATTGGATATTGCATTACTGTATGGGGAGGAGCCAATAAAACAACTATAATGAGAGCTGAGAGAGCACAGCGTGCCGTACTAAAAGTCATGCTTAAGAAACCAATCAGGTACGCCACCAAGCAAATATATGCTGACAGCAACGTCTTGACTGTTCGTCAACTGTATGTGCTTCAATCAACCCTAAGAAAACACTCCGGTGTTCGGCCAATATATACACAGTCAAGGAAACCGTTAAACTTGCACACAAGTGTATAGCACAAAACCATGTTTGCTGCTCACCAATTCTTCATCTTAGGTTCACATATATACAGAAAAATTAACAAAATACTCAACATTATAAATCTAAATAGGTACGCACTTAAAAGTAAACTTAAAGAATGGTTACTAAAGCAAGAATACACAAGCATTGAGGCACTGTTGACTTTCCTCACATAACATCAATTTCTCACGTAAAATCAACTGACCATGGAATACACTCAGAACTTTAAATACTCACATTCAGATTTAATACATTCTTCAACACTCATGCAATCACTAAACTATTCCCTTTGTTTATTCCTACGCATATTTACTAAGATTTCTTTCCTTTTCCTTTCTTTATTTAATTGTAATTTAGCATCATACTACTCCTGCTAATTGGTTTAAATAGAATAGGCGCTATTATTGTATCATGATGTTTGTCAAACACAGTGTAAGAATACTGTCTACTTAAGTTACAGGTCTATCCTAGTTTAAGTGACAGGTTTTACTATAATTTTACATAGTTTTACTCTCTGTTCTTAAAGCCTATACCTTACTATTCATTCTTTCCCAACCCATTAACACACCACTGTTGGACATGAGCCTGTTTTGCCAAAAAGTTATGAAAATTAAGCATTTACTATTATAAACAACTGACAGTTATACTATTTTAATGTACTCTTTTAACTTTAATATAATCATAACTCTCTGGCTAAGCAACTACGATGTACCTGATCTATATGGCGGGTCAGGAGTACAGCTAGCACGCCGATACCTTGATACAACCATACAACATGTGTCAAAAGTGGACTAATTGCCAGCAAAGTATGATAATGCCAGTGTAACAAATATTACTGTGTTAGTTTGTTTGTTCTTTCAATATTGTATTTCTAGTTTGAGTTTAATGTTGTAGGAAAAAATCATTCAATGATTTACTAATGCTATAGAAGCATTTGGTACAATATTATAAATCTTTATAGAATTTGACTAAAGGGTGATAACTTTGAATTGCTTATAAGCTCATGTAACTTAAATGAACCTACCTAAATATAATCTATCGTCAATAAGATCCACGCTGACGTCAAGGCAATCCTCGAGGTCATCATCTTCAGCGTGAATTTGCACCTCAGCCACTTGCTTAGACATGGTGATAACCTTAGAACCAGAAACCAGTTAACCTCAGAATGTGCCAATAAAATTTTGGTCCAGACCATATATATCACTGATAACTGATTCAATTTTAACTTCTAGTCTACTATATGCACCAAACACTATAAATACAAAGTTTATCACCGAAACACATTACAAAAATACGAAGGAAAAATCAATATTCAGAAAATCAATACGTTTGAGATTTTTCACTTTATATTTTAATAACTAGAGATTTTTTGTATTGATCAAAAGGTATCTACAAAAAATGTAACTAACATGCTTATTTAATGCACAATCTCATATATTTATATAAGATTTTTAAGAATTAAATTCCACACATTGCACTAAACCATTACGCGCGTTTTTTTAATTTTTGACAATTGTATAAGGTGTTGCAAGCAAAAAGAACATAATATTTTGCTGTCATACAGGAAGTGAAAAACACACCTCATTGTAGGCAAGTCGCTAGTATCTTCTATTTGTTCTGTGTTATAAGCTCACCATTAATAAAATTTAACCCACACTAAATTAAATTATTAGCTATAGAAATAATGCTCCTGACATAAAATATAATATATCAAAGCTCGTCTTTTAAGTAATAAACTCCTAATTAAAATTATCCAACAGAATAAAATTCCTAGGATTAACTTATTATACTGCTAGATTGCAATTTGATACAATTTAAGTAATGTCACTCATGATATTACTTTCATCACCATTGTCGTATTCTAATCAAATAAAAATTATTTAGTAGTTAAAAATTAACTTTTCTCCTAGCAAAAATGTATAGCAAGTGGTGAAGTTACTGTAAAGTGCCAGGCACTACAGGCTGTGAAAAGAATCCATTTGACCATTTTTCAGTTTCGTGTATTTTATGTAACAAAATAATCATTATATCAAATTCGGTGTCCATCTGTCTGGTAAACTTCATTTTCAACAGAAAATGAGTTATGATAGTAAAGTCTATTTCTGAGTAGATATAATTATAGCTTACTTTGGGGCCAGAGGACGTTGTGTAATGTCCAGAATATTCTACTTATTTGCATGAGAGGTGGGCCGATAGATTGGAGGTTGTTTCGTCGGGTGCGCGGCTTCTCACGGCCGTGCGCCCCGTATTGCGTCAGTGGGTCGAAGCGCCGCACCGGGTGCCAACCTACCATTTGACCCAGCTCCTCACAGATCACGGCTGCTTTGCCAAGTACCTGTGGGAGCTGGTGTGAGTTGAGTCGGCGCCCGACTGCAAGAGTTGCGCATCTGGAGCCGTGGACACGGCCGAGCACACACTGGTCGTGTGCACGGCCTGGTCCGCCCAACGTGCCAGGCTCACTGGCGCAATAGGCGTGAATTTGAGCGTGAGCTGTCAGTCCGACGGGGGGCATGTTGCCCACCCCGTCGCAGTGAGCAGTTTCGGGTCGTGGTAATACCTGAGTAACTACCACGGCCCGGCAACGGATGAGGAGAACACCGTAGGTTTAGTGGGTAGGCTGGGTCGAGAATTTCTCCCCGGGAGCACACGACACACTACACGACGTCCTCCGGCTGCCCCTGCAGTCGTTGTAATTATTATTGTTAATGAATTTGCATGTCCTGAATTTAAAAAACATGGTAGAAAGTAGTATTTTAATAGTACATTACGAATTACGATATTAGTGCGTATTTCAGGGCGGAATTGAGCCGAGCATGTTATATTATAACCAATACGCACGTATATCGTACGACGTTTTTTAACACATTTGCGAGGAAACAGAAAAAAAACATTAAATAAACTCAATCTGTGAATGCACACTGTTGCTTTCCCGCAACAGAGCGCTGCTCGAGTAATGCGGCGGCGATCAGTTCCATATTTGAAATGGCAAATAATACTGTTATGAAATTTGTATGGACAATAACTTAAGGGCCTACATCAATATTATTCAATATCATCGCCGACACGTACATATTAACACAGCCAGTAGGCACAGAAAATGAAGAATTAGGGATACTTTTCCAATTTACTCAAAATCTACTAAATATATTTGAATTCTGATTTACGTGTTTCTATATATAATAGTTACTTATGTTTTTAAAGTTATTTTATTAGTTAATACGCGATAATAGACAGACAAATGAAAAAAAATAAAAAATTAGAGAGGTTGTTTCGCTAAGATTTTCTATCGAGAAAACTTTTTTCAATCGCGTTTCTAAGTTTATGCGATCCTAGATCATATATTGAAAAAACATATACTTAAAAATTAGAGCTCTAGCCATTCAATATAAAGAAAAAATGAAAACTTTGTACGTAGAAAAATGCACGATCATATTGATGCAGGCCCTTAAGAGGATACCAAAATAGTTTCGTGCATTTTTCTACATTTTTTGACTTTGATATATAACATAGTCATACGTGTTGAACTTCGCAATCAAAATTTTTGTAAACATATTAAGAAACAAAATGAGGTAAGGCCAAAATTCCAACTAAGTTACATAACATACATGATTATACGAAATAATAAACATAATTTAATTTGGTGACAAGAAAGTAGGTAGGTACCTACACTACCTACTTATTGTTTACATGACCGTTGCTGGGGCCGGGGTTTTTAAAGATTCTCTTGTTCTAAATTGTGGGAGACAGTAGGTATATAATTAAATCTCAAAATCTGATAATAGCACGCACGTATATGCAGCTCTGCTTTTCGTTTATCCAGAAACTAGATTTTAACTTCGTTCTTTGCTGTTTATTATTGTTTGTTTAATAGTATTATGTACCAATGCAATAAAGTTTCAATTCTAAAACTAAACATAGCAATTCTAAGCTCTCTGATAGACTGGACTTTACCCGTCTAATACACAAATGTTTGTAGCTATACATAAAAAAACTACTTTTACCCTTACCCTACTTTAAGCAGCTTCAAGTTTGTTTTCCAAAATCCTTTTACAGTGCTCTTCTACTGTGTAAAAGCAACCAGGTAAACCTTAAGTTTCTTAGCCTTCCTTGATCAGGCAGTATATTATTTCAATACCAATATACCGTTTAAATAATGCTCATTTAAATATTGGCTCAAATTAAACAAATAATTAGGTATTAAACATTCATATTATAATGCCATAAAGTCCTTGATCTTTGCCTAACGACACGGCTGTTTTTGGAAGTACCTGTGTCATAGGTAATGGTGTATTTGAAATTGTTGTTTTAACTGCTTCGCTTCGCTGAAGGAGTATCTATTAAGCTTAGTTGAAGTATAAAATAAAAAGCAAGTAAGATGGCAGAGAAGCTATTGACAAGTCGGACTATATATCGGACTGTATGGCAGACGGAATGATCTCTTAACGATGGTAGAACAATGTATTACGCAATCAGAAACAGGTAAACTCAAGTCGAAGATTTGTTAAGGTGTGAAACGAGCACTTGCTTGGCTAAGGCAGATAAAAGTCTTGTATAAAGCTAGCTTCTAAAACTCTTATTTTTTATTTAATAATAACATAATAATGTACAAAGTTAGCCATATAAAAGAAAATAAATAAAATAAATTTCCATGATAATGTCTGTATTGTATTAATTATGTATTCCAAATATCTTGAAGTATTCAAGATATTTATCCGCATCGTCCTCAACTGGTAAAGTGCCCAACACCCTGTCAGCATTGCCACGTTGAATGGCAATGCTGCGAAGGCTTCTTAAATCATTTATTAAGGGCCTACATCAATATTATCGTATATCATCGCCGACACGTACATATTAACACAGCCAGTAGGCACAGAAAATGAAGAATTAGGGATACTTTTCCTATTTACTCAAAATCTACTAAATATATTTTAATTCTGATTTACGTGTTTCTATATATGATAGTTACTTATGTTTTTAAAGTTATTTCATTAGTTAATACGCGATATTAGACCGACAAATGAAAAAAATTAAAAATTTGAGAGGTTATTTCGCCAAGATTTTCTATCGAGAAAACTTTTTTCAATCGCGTTTCTGAGTTTATGCGATCCTAGATAATATATTGAAAAAGCATATACTTAAAAATTAGAGCTCTAGCCATTCAACCTAAAGAAACAATGAAAACTTCGTACATAGAAAAATGCACGAAGCTATTTTGGTATCCTCTTAATCGGTATAGTAATGATATTGGTATTTCATGGGAGTTTTCTTACGCTGCGAAGTGCCTAGAACAATGTTATGTTATAGCTATACAGTGGCTGATTTGCAGTCTCGGCCGCCCTAGGCCCCAAGCTATCAGCCGTCCCTTTCTCAGCATCCACCATATTGACTACAAAATGAAATTACGTCGTTGGGGCCGCCCCTAAATCTGGCCGCCCTAAGCCTGGGCCTTAGGGTAAATCCGCCACTGTATAGATACAAAGATTGAATCTAGTAATAGTAACCAATACTCATTACAAAGGTTTCCTAAGAGCTAACGTAAAATTGGGAACGCGTTACGTCACAGCATTCTACGAACGCAAGCCTCTTTCACTAGAGACACGCAACATAAGGAAAATGTTCTGCGCTATATGTCGGACAGTTAATGCGAATATTTGCAAATGTCATAGATATGGAGTACGCAATATTCGCTTTTATAACGACACCATTAATATGGTTAATACTAAAAACTTTAAATTATGCGAAATTAAATATCTTTCTAGTCTTTAATGTATTAAAATCATGGTTGGGAAATTTTTTTTATTAATGCAGTATCAGAGTGATTCTCCGAAATTGCGTTCTTTGTCTGATTCATATGGTCTAAAATTTTTTTCACACTTAAGCTTATAAAACATATTTTTACGAAAGATGATAACCTAAGATGCAATGTCTGAAAAAGGCACACTTTTTTATAAAATGGTTTCCGAGATAATTAACTTTAAAATTTTTGGGGCCATATGAATCATAATCTGTGACATATGAATCAGTATTAGGGATAGAAATGAAATTCTAGTTAGAAAAATCAGTCAATTATTTATTAAAATCACAGTAAATGCACACGATGCTTATCATAACACCTAAATCTAGTCAATTACAGCACGCTAAGGCACTTGACGATATCAATTATCACAATATTAATTACTTTTTAATAAACGTAGGACGTCTCGTTTTATAGACACTAAATCTAATTTAAAACCGCATGATATGGCACCTGACCATATCAATTATCATAAGTATTTTTATTATGAACGTTTTGTTTTATAAAAGCTTAAATCAAGTCAATCACAGCATGATAATTATAATTATGATACTCGACAATATTAATTATCATTATATTTTTTATATAAGTATGTATCTCGTTTCATAAAATCTCTAAAAAAACAAAAAAATTACATAAATATTATCAAGTACGTTTAAACTTTTAACAATAACCAAAATTATGGCTAAAAGTAAAATTGAATATAGATAAAAAATAAATAAATATTCTTCGTCAATGATATCGTCAATCAATACGTTCTGCAATTTTTTTCTCTCTTTTTTCAAGAAGATTACAAACTTATTAATAATTATACCTAAAATGCCTTTAAATAAGACTGTCTCAATTTTGACAACATGCAGGCATTTGCCACTATAGTAGGTATAAAAATACAAGTACAAATAATACACTGTTTGACACATGACTGAAATTTCAATATTTTAAGGGATTTCAAGTTACAGATAATTGCTAGAAAAGCGGTATATATACTTTATTATTGACTTGACCTTTCAACTCAATTATGAATAATCCATATTTCACTACATATACAAGGTGGGTAAAAAATTGTAAGAAGAAAATTCTTGAGCGGGAATCGAACCCACGACTTATCACGTTACGTTACAACGGTCTTAAAAGTTAACATATTGTTACAGTATATTACCCTGTTCGTCTAACGAAGCTAAGCAGTAGTTTGAGCCTATAAACTACCGCTAAAACTCATAGATAAGTAAGTAGGTAGTTTCTTTAACCACTCGTTAGTGTTTTATGTTATTTAGTTAAATTAATTTTATTTTCAAACTGTCATTTAAAAAATAACATTAGGTTCATGCGAAATAACTTGTTACAGGCGTGACGTGCCGCCAATGTAACGTTTTATTAACAATATGTGTGACATTCTGATTATTATGGTATTTTTACCACATGAATCAGACACATATCAATCAGAATTTTGCCCATTAACATCGATAAATCATCACACGTATGCAATTAAGAATTGTTATTTGTACATAGGTTTCTGTTCCCCATAGGCATTATAATTCCCGCAGATTCAAGTTTGAAAAGCATTTACCTTAATTATAAAAACGAACATACTAATCAGAAACACAGGTGTACCAAGGCTATATGAATCAGATATTTACCTTTATATCTCCACAACGACACGAACCAGCCACACGTCACTTCGCGACCACGTCAGCCAAGCCCCTGGCTACCGCCAGCGCGGGGAGGGGTCGCCTGATGTTTCGTATTTAGCTGGGTACGTTCGAGTGAAGCGCGGGAATATGAATCAGACTTTTTTGCCGGACACTCACTATTTTTTTAATTATAAATAAACTATCGTAAAAATTTATACCATTCATTTTTGGTATAAAGAAACAACTAATATTCTATCGTAATAATTATAATTCACATCTATTTATGAATAAGAAATAATGTTATTGTTACTAATGTTCAAGAAACTGGGTTGCGGACACACCATATTAGTCAGAAGAACTACTTTTAAATACTTTTTTGAAATATTTAAATAAATATTATTAAAAAAAATTAACTTGTGCAAGATAGGCAATAGTCTGAGGTATGTTTTAAAATTAATTGCAGACTGATTTGTCAGATAATTACAGAAATAAACCTCAAGACATCGAAAATTTAGGGTTCGGAGAATCACTCATCATCAGACCTTAATAATTATGTATTTCTGAATCGTCACGTATCAGAAATACATAATTATTTCTGATTAATGCGACGGTGACAAAACACGTTTACTTAAAAGTTTTTTATCCGCGGTTCTAAAAATTTGTTCTGAAATTTTTGTTTCGCGTTGATGAGTACTAAGTTGACACCCGACTCCTAGATACCTAGTTGTTGACGTAATCCGCCCTAATGGTAGGTACAATTTAAGTACAATATTAGTGCTTGCGACCGCATTTCTTCATTTCCGAGTTATTGACCTGGTCGCCTGTACGATGTTTTCCTTGACCCTCTTTCGCACATTTAATATTCATATACATAAAGTCATTTGTACTACCAGAAACACAGGCGTAGCAAGGAAGGGATAAACCTGTTAAAAATTTGAAATTAAGTAGCACCTAAATCACATATTGTAGTGATAGCTTGAAGTGCTCGGACATAATTCAGTTATTTAATAAAATTAGTGGACAATCAAAATATTGGCAAAAAATTTTTTTTGTTGATCACCCGAAATGACTTTATTAATTTTAGGGTTTCGTGCAGAAATAAACCGTTCTCCTCTCCCAGTCCATTAACGTCCCACTGTTGGGCACGGGCCTCCTCCACTTTGGAGGGATTATGGTCTGCTGTGCCGCGCTGATCAGGGGTGTTGGCACAGGGTTTATTTTCGAGTTTTCCGTCTCTCACAGAGGATGTTATCTGTGTGCAATATCCCTTAGCTGACTTTTACAGCAAGCTTGGGAGTAGATGCAGTGGATACACGTCTATTTTTAATCCGTCACCACATGGAGGACTAGGTTTATTGAATTGAATTTGACTGTATTACTTGTAAATTGCTTATAAGTAATATCTCTCAGCTAGCTATTACAGTGCCCTGTGGAAGAAATGGGGAAGAAGTGATACTTGTATTCTTACCACCACTCGGAACTGAAATGCATAAAATAGCTAGTGTCAGTTATTGATTGATTACTTTAAAAACGCAAGTTTTAAAAAGGAACAAGCAGAAGAAATATTCTAGTTATACACGAGGTTTCACTTAAACAAACTTTTCTATAATCATATGAATAATGTTTTAAAAGAACTGCGAATATAATTATAAATTAGCTAAAACTAATGGAAACATTTGCAAGATTGTTAACTTTACTCAATAGTTTACTTCATCGATGTTTTAAGAGGATACCAAAATAGCTACGTGCATTTTTCTACGTACGAAGTTTTCATTTTTTCTTTAGATAGAATGGCTAGAGCTCTAATTTTTAAGTATATGTTTTTTCAATATATAATCTAGGATCGCATTAACTCAGAAACGCGATTGAAAAAAGTTTTCTCGATAGAAAATCTTAGCGAAATAACCTCTCTTATTTTTTATTTTTTTCATTTGTCGGTCTATTATCGCGTATTAACTAATGAAATAACTTTCAAAACATAAGTAACTATTATATATAGAAACACGTAAACCGGAATTAAAATATATTTAGTAGATATTGAGTAAACAAAAAAAATATCCCTAATTCTTCATTTTCTATACCTACTAGCTGTGTTAAAAGGTACATGTCGACGATAATATTGATGTAGGCCTTTAAATCAGTTAGAGATAATTACACTTCGACGAATACGATAGTTAAATGTTATTAAGGAATTAGAGTATAGCTGTTAGGTACGAGTATAACGATGAAAACAAATAAACCTATTTTATATACAAACCATGCTCAGTAGTTTCAGCATTTTCCGAAGCCCAGGTCAATCCAAGTCGCAAGGATCCTCACTTTTATGAACTACTGAATATACACAGCACCCTGGGAAGGAAAAAGGGATGAAAAAAACACTTTTCCCCATTTTTGCAACATTATTCGCTAATACTGCGCTCCTATTGTACGCAGCGTGTTGTTATAGTGCCTATAGCCTTCCTTGATAAATAGACTGCTCAACACAAAAGTTTTTCAATTTGAATCAGTAGTTCCTGAGATTAGCGCTTTCAAACAAACAAACTATTCAGCTTTCTGTCCCTATATGAGCTTATGGTGCCAATTCTACTTGCACAACTAAACCTAACTAAAAACTGAAAACAACTATTGCTGTATTTTGATCATTGGCTATTTCAGTATACAAATTTTTATTAATTAAAATCGTTAGTCTATAATATACAGATTTTCTATTAAAAAAGTTTAGTTAAGAGGATACCAAAATAGCTTCGTGCATTTTTCTATGTACGAAGTTTAATTCATTGTTTCTTTAGATTGAATGGCTAGAGCTCTAACTTTAAGTATATGTTTTTTCAATATATGATCTAGGATAGCAGGAACTCAGAAACGCCATTGAAAAAAGTTTTCTCGATAGAAAATCTTGGCGAAACAACCTCTCTATTTTTTTATTTTTTGCATTTGTCGGTCTATTATAGCGTATTGACTAATTAAATAACTTTAAAAACATAGGTAACTATTGTGTATAGAAACACGTGGATCAGAATTAAAATATATTTAGTAGATTTTGAGTAAATAGGAAAAGTATCCCTAATTCTTCATTTTCTGTGCCTACTGGCTGTGTTAATATGTACGTGTCGGCGATGATATACGATAATATTGATGTAGGCTCTTAACATTTACCAATTGTGTTATTGAAGCTATCAATTTTGATTTTTAGTTAAGTTTAGTTGTACGCGTAGAATGTGCACCTATATCTTCAAAAATATATTTTGATGCGGTTTCTTTTAAATGATAGAATGGTTCAAGTGGATGGCTTTTTTCTATAATTTGCTAAGGTTTTTTTTTCTAAATTAGTCGCATATTAAGTAGCGGGTAACAAGTAGTATTAATAATAAATTCAAGTGTCTCCCAGTCGTTTAATATATTACAGACGGCGATTGCACTGATCATAGAGTAACGATGTACTTGAACAATGCTATTGAGCAATCGTGAGTGTGATCGTAGTACTATTATTGTCTATACTTCTCACATTCCATATTATCTTTTGAAATTACATACACTCATGTTTCTATTATTACAATATATATATGTCGTATGAACATAATAGATAACCGAACTTCTTGGGATATAATCAGTTCACACATTGTAGAAACTATCATTCAGATGATCATACTTCGATCTAGCATTCTCTAACACTATAAAACGGGGATATAAATCCCCGGAGCCAGCCTCCATAGCCTCTTTAAATTATAACTATAGGTAATCTTTTATCTACGATTTAGTACTCAGCTCGCTATCTACGAGTGATAAAATATGTTTCAAATCCTAAGTCCTTATTGCTTGCGCCGACATATACGTAATTTATATAACAAACTAAGTATATTTATGAAATTTTACAAATTAAGTCTTATTTGGTTCTGTGTCTTTTCACGACTTGCTTACTCTAACAGCGTAAACATAAATTAACGTTGAACTTTATACATAATACCCATAAAACTACTTTCTACGGATTTAGACGCGTATATTTGTTTTAAATTTTGGCATGATGACTGCAAAGTCTCCGAAACGTCGGGCCAAAATTTAAAACAAATTTACGCGTCTAAATCCGTAAAAAGTAGTTTTATTTAAACAAATGAGTCGCGCAAGTGTTAGAAAATATCATAATACCTATGTTTAGACGCAAATATGTATAAGGATATTTAGAAATTCTGATTTTAGATTAGAGTTAGTCTGACGGGATTTTTGGTCGAGTGGTTCAGGTAACATACTGCTATTCACGAGGTCGTGGGTTTGATTCCCGCTCCGGACAGTCATTTGCGTGATATTTATAATTGTCATACAAATGTTTGTACTGCGTCTGGGTGTTTCTATGTATTATAAGTATGTATTTATAAAAGAAAAGTAGTATATGTATTATATCCGTTTTCTGGTACCCATAACACAAGCATATAAGCTTAGCTTGGGACCAGAGGACGTTGTGTGAAATGTCCATAAAAAAGTTAAACCTAAAGGTGTGAGATAATCATACAGTGCATCCAAGCATGCCTATTTGTATAACATTAAACAATAAAGTTACACAACTGCCCAATTACGACTTAGTATTATTACGATCAAATCACACGCCATTTCACAAGTACATTGTAACTGCCGTTAGTTTTTATCAGTTTTCTCTTCCGTGTAAAACAGGTAAACAATTGAAAAAAGGTGAAATTTATTTTTGTAGTAACGGATTAATAATTATAAGGGTTACCTCCCCATTTGCTGCCAAAAACACTGTGAATATGGGCATAGGGTGATGTGGAGGCATCAAAATAAAATTTTAAAAATCCATAATACTTTTTTACTAATTTTATAAATAGTACATTACGTGCCAAGGCAGGAATTTCAACCCGCGCGATATTGTTGACAAAAGCGTGGGTTTAAAAGTCCTGCTATCCGCCCGTGGCGCGTATACTATTTTTCATCATACCAGGACCGAAAGTTTAATGACATTGTAAATAAGAAAAACGAATGTAGTTCAAATTATGCAGCTACGGGGTTCGGGGCGAAGCCCCGATGGGGTCCGAGGCGAAGCCCCGGTGGGGGGTTGAGGGGGCGAAGCCCCGATGGGGTCCGGGTCTGAAATATGCATCTTTCTTCCCGCAAACAAAAGAAGAAATTCAAACTTTCGGCCTCGGAATAATGAAAATATTATTACTACATACCTATATGTTGCCCGAGTCCTTATTAGTCGCAGCGTGTTGTTATATAGCTTGTAGCCTTTCTCGATAAATGAGCTATCCAAACACAAAAATAATTTTTCAAATCGGACTAGTGGTTCCTGGGATTAGCGCGTTAAAACAAACTCTTCAGCTTTATAATATTAGCAAAGATTAGATAATAGCCTTCCAAATATACGTCCTCCAGTTTTGTAAGATAACCATTCTCGTGCTCAATAATAAGACGACTGTCTGGAATAAAATGAAATAAATAATTTACCTGTTTTCCTTATTATTTTTTGATCAAAACTAAAGTTGTCTAATCGTTTTAATTTCAAGAAGTAAATTTTCCCCACCGCAAAGTTAAAGCGAGCAAGTCCACAAACTAGTTTATACATAACATTTAAGAATTGCGAATTAATGATAATACATGACCCATTTATTATATATAAAATAAATAACCTCACGTGTAAATTTGCAATACATTACATTTTAATAATTAACATGCTTATATATTAGTTCGGTAGGTATGTATTAATCTATGTCGGATTGATTTGAAATTTTGCACACATATTAAGTACCAATAATTAAAAATACCAAACTCAAAAAAAATATTCAAGATTCTCAAGCGTGTTTATTAGTTTTAGAACTAAGTAGATAATTTATCGTTGAGAATGTTTGTAACAGGAAATCTTCAAAAACTTCTTGGGAAATGCTCAAATTGTATCTTATTTCAAAACTAGCTGCCTAGGCAACAGCTAGTTTTGAAATACGACACTTTGAAACACTTACGTGTAACCTACGCGGAATTTAGAGACCAAAATTTAACAAATTATACAAAAAATCCATTCTCTGGCCCTACTCTATCTATTAAATAAAATCGCATCAAAATCCGTTGCGTAGTTTTGAAGATATAAGCTCACATAAGGACATACATAACAAAATAACGACTAACCAAAATAAAGAAGACTAACGTTTCATTACCTTTAGTCCCCTTGCACCAACTGAAGTGTAAAATTTCTAAAACTTTTTTCTCTTTTGTGCTTGTCACATTTAGAACGAAATTATACGCACAGTCACTTGTTTGTAATTAAAAACACCTCTTTACTTTATTATATGATATCCTGGTACTTATAGTACCAATTATCGACATATTTTTAATTTTAATTTATATCTTTATCATATTATAGGTATAATTTTAAAAATATACAGGGTGTGGCGTAAATGGTGGTCCAACGCTAAGGTGGTTATAGTTCAAGTATTCACCTATCATAAAAAAAATAACCATTTTTAGCCATTTTTTTTTTACACTACTCACATCTAAAATGCATGATTTGTTAAAAACGAGATTTTTTTATTTATTTATTGGTTTATTTTTAGGGTTTACATGAAAAAACGAAAATGCATGTGCTAGTGCTAGTACTCGCCCGTACAACACAAAAAACACACTCAAAAAATAATGTCATTTGTCGAAGTTACATTCTCATTTATAAAATATTTATAGATTTTTTACAAAAAAATAAAAAAAATCATATTTCCGAAAGCAATGGCTAAAAATGGTTATTTTTTTTTAATATGATAGGTGAATACTTGAACTATAACCACCTTAGCGTTGGACCACCATTTACGCCACACCCTGTATATCAGCATCTTTAAGTTACTCTGTATAAATTAAAAGTGTAGATTTAATAGCCTTCTATCCACTTTTTTTAAATTGATGCAAACTTTTTGCTTCTCGCTTCATTATGATATCACGTATTATCCATACTAATATTTTAAACCGAAGAATTTTTTAGTTTACACGCGTTAAACTCAGGACCGCTGGTCTGATTTGAAAAATTGTTCCAGTGTTGGATAGTACATTTATCGAGGAAGGCTATATGGCTTTATAACATCACGCTGCGAACAATAGGAGCGAAGCATCAGTAAATATGTTGCAAAAACGTTTTAAGTCGGGGGCAACGGCGTGTACTTGTATATATATGTATATATACAATGTTATAAGCAAGCACGCCGTATGCAAAACTGTAAACAAGATAAATGAAATCGTTAACAACCCGCTTACCGCGTCCTAACCTCGACCCTTGAGCTTTCTATAATGTTTGGAGAAATCCGCATAACCTAGTTATATTACAAACATTGTGTGTACGGTGCCGCCCTAACTTTGTATAATGTCAGGACCCCATTCCTCTTATGAATACTGTTGTAAGCCTACGGATTTAGCTTAGATGACAATGGTAGAAATTCTACGTGCAAAACTTAACTGCACCTACCAGCACTTCAGCTTCCAGGTCCCAAGGAGGTGATCCAGCCAATGCGCACGCTGCATCGGTCGATACCGTGCGGTACCCGCGTATAAACCTGACCGCCATGACTCTCTGAGGTCTCCACAGGAGGGGTCTATTATGGACAGTCAGGGAGTCCGCCCACACTGGTGCGCCGTAGAGCGCCAACGACCGGACCACCCCTGTATAGAGTCGTCGACAACCCAAGCTGGGTCCGCCCAGGTTTGGCATTAATCACCCCAAGGCGGACGCGGTGCTGACGAGTCGCGGTGCTAGCCGCCGGAAGTGCTCGTCAAAGCGCCACCGCCCTGCATCTAACGGCCTCCAACAACCTTTACAAGATCGTCGCGCTACCTTCTCGGTTTTAAATGCTTGTCTTTTATTTTACCTTTAAATAATGATTATAATTGTATGTTACGAGTGAGGTCTTTGTAATGGACTTAGCAGTTGTTTTTAGGTCAAGTATTGTATATAATATATTTTATAGTCACATATATATTATACGTAACTGTATTTACTAGACAATGGTAACAATACTATGTACACAACTAAACTTAGCTAAATAATTAGCTTAGTTCAAAAACTAAAAAAACGCATTTTACCTATCACCGTTCCTGAAATACAGCCTGGTGACAGACAGATAGACGAACAGAAAATTTTCAGTAATGCGGTTCCTTTTTACCTTTTGATGTAGAACCCTAATTAAACAGAGATCTTTACGCTAATAGTGATTTCTACCAAGCAACCTCTTTGATGGCAGCATGTTTCTAGTAAAGAGAATTCAATATACATACTTATTATGTACTTATTATAAAATAAAGTCGTTATTTTGTATGTATGTCCCTATGTGAGCTTATATCTTTTTTTGAAGAGCCTCGTGGTTGAGTGGTTTATGAAACGGACTGCCGATCAAGAGGTCGCGGGTTCGATTCCCGCTCGGAACAATAATTTGTGTGATTTTTCTAATTTTCATACAAATGTTTGTACTGCGTCTGGGTGTTTCTATGTATTAGAAGTATGTATTTACAAAAAAAAAGTTGTATATGTATTCCATCCGTATTCTGGTACCCATAACACAAGCATATAAGCTTAACTTGGGACCAGAGGACGTTGTGTGCAATGTCCATGAATATTTATTTATTTATTATTTATTATCTTAAAAACTACGCAACGGATGTTGATGCCTTTTTTAATAGATAGAGTGATTAAAGAGGATGGCTTTTTGTATAATTTGTTAAGATTTGGTTACAAAATTCCAGGCGTACGAAGTTGCGGGTTACAGCTAATTATGTACATGAGTGCAAAATATATATGACCCAGTTACATATTACAAAATATAGGTAGACTTCTAATAACTAAGTAAATTATAATCACCTTGTGTTCAGATGAATATTTCATAATAAATAATTACAGGCTTTATGTGTTTAAATTGTTGGAACAATGTTAAAGTTATTATATTTAATTAGTATAGCTGTTGCAATGGACAATCCACCATTTTGTTTTGTTAGTTGAGCTGTTTTATAACAATAACTTCTTAATACACTTGGCCCACAGATCACCTTATAGATTCCACACGCAAGACGATTCACGATTGAAGCATACTGAATATATGCGCTATGCTCGCTTAAGTAATGTATGAGAACTATACGTGTGATTTTACTACGAGCACTACGACCAATTAAATGGATTATTCCATACCCCGCAAATCACGCTTTCTTCCAGCGTTAGTGCGTTTATTCTTTACCAAAAAATCTTGTAAAGCTCTATCTACTAGAGATGATCTGCGTCTTGGCTTCATAGACGGAGCAATCTCGTAGCAGGAGTAGCAAGTGCTACGAGACCCACGTTCCCACTTATCCTTAGCATACTTCTCTTTTCTCTCACATACAATTTTACACAATCCATCCACCTTTTGTTGGAACTACATATCACAGTACTAAGTAACTACTTATCTATAACTACAAGTCAATCAAAGTCGTACTCATATATTAAACCAATCATCCCACAAGCCTCTTTAGTGACGGGAGAGCCGTTACTAAAGAGGCTTATGGGCAAAGTGTGTTGGAGGAATGATAAAACCCACAGTGTATAGTGCAGGTCAAATCAAGATCAATCATTTGTATGGTATGTAAAAATGACCCCAAAATAAAACGTCATAATTACAACAAGTTAACTAATATGTTGCTCAATGATATAAGTGGTTCAGCAGCACGCATCGGCCGCCCTACAAGGATGAAGCGATCACCTGTGAGCGCGCGGCCGACAGTGAAAGTGCCGTGCTTGGCTTCGTAACAACGTTATGTCATAGCCTGCGTTCGGACAGACAGTCGCGCCAAGACGCCGTCGTCGCGCGCGCACCTTTACTCCAAGTGTCTACGAACGAACTCAAAGTGATTCGCCCAAGCATGTGCGCGTACTATTAAAAATAATATTTTCAAAAAAATTCTAAAATGGCTACCAAAGTGATTGTTTTTTTAAGTGCATTACTTTTAGTTAATTCGGTTGAACTACAAAATGATGGCAAGGAAAGTGCACGCGAAGAGAAATTACGTAGTGGTTTAATTGACGCTTTTCAAAGTATTAAAAAGGCTTCGGCTAAGGGTGGTATAGATGATGGAGCTTCCGATTTAATCGGCTCCCTAATAACTACTCCGAATTCGAGTCAAAATGAAAAGGCCAATAAGGAGGATGCCTTCGATGTGTTTGCGGATGACGACGGATTGTCATTTGCGGACTTTAGCGATCTTACAACCGAAGAAAAGAAAACGACTACTGAGAAATCTCACAACGTCCAACACATTGTGAAAACGACTAAACAGGTGGACAAAACGACTTCAAGACCTAGTAGAGATGTTCTTAGTAAACTTAATGACTCGATAAGAACTACTGTAAACGAATCTAGGAACGTGTTGAGGAAAGAAAATGAAATGAACATGACAGAACCACTCGGGATAGAAAGCATGTTAAGATTGTTTGACGCTGATATATTGGTGAAACAATGGTCTGACTTACAAAAGACCATCAGCGGAGAATGCCGACAAGACATGCAAACGTATGTCGACGGACTTATAGATAGAAAACTCTGGGCATTAAAAAGTAAGTACACAGAATTGTCATTGCCAAAAAAATCTAATCTGGTTGGTTGCGATAAAAATAAAAAAGAAACTGAATTTCGAAATTGGTGTTCGCATTTCAAATAGCAACATTATTAAAAAACAGAAAGAACTAGATAGTGTTGCCACTTTATGCAAATACTCGTAGAGTTTATACTTTTTTTTAAACTAATGATATAACGCCCTCAATGACGGATTGGGTCCAATTTATTCATGACTTTTACTAAACATTGTGCAAATATCATAATACGTTACGTTACGTATAGTTATGTAAACATATGGCGATTGTATTTTTATTATTTTTTGGTTTTTAATAATCAAATAGGCTTCGCTTTTCACTTTCAATTGAAATATTGGCTCTTCCGCATTGTAGTTTAAAGTTTATTATCATAATTAAATAGGTAATCGTTGTTATATAATAATTGACTAAAGAAACCCGTTTCGGCAAACTATTGTACACTGTTATATTGTACATCGGAATTACAGAAATTAAACATTTTAAAGTTAATTACAAAAACATGCTAATTTCTGGAACTAGATTTGTTATGTGGGCAAATCGTGTACATAATATGTAGAATAGAAATATTATTATTCTACACTAAATAGTTCCTAAATAAAATAGTATTCATTTTATAAAATGTATGTATTACTTGCTATCACTTATAGCATACATAGCTGATGGTTATGTATCGAACGAGTGCACAACTATGTCTACGACCATTTTTTTTCTTGTGACCAATCCCAAAAAATCTTTGAGTATTAACTGTTACTTTTTTTTTCATCGTTTTACTTTTGCCATATTCAAAAATCAGGAAAGGAATTATTTACAAAAGGACTGAAAAATTTGGAAAAAGAATGCTGCTACTTCAGCTTCGACTTTAAAATTAAAATCTCACAAAATTTTCAATACAATGAGACGGTAACATTTGTTTGCCAATACTATTCAGAATTAATTTGTAAGATTTGTTTTATCGTAATTTGCGAATGTATTGAAGTCTGAAATACAGCAATGAAAATATAACCTGTAACAATTTTAAATTTATTTTTAATTTTCAACAATTTGTAAAATAATCTCCATAAAATGCAGTTAGCAAATTATAATTTGCCTACTGCTATCTATAAAGTAGAATAGATTCAAATTGAATTTCAGAAGGTTTTTTAAAAATCCGTTATAGTTATTCCGTCTAGATCTTATGCCATTTTTTTTTAAAGTTCTAGTATACAGTATTATATATATATATATACTCTAGTATAATTCTTTAGTCAGATTTCAGTTTGAGATCTACGTAAATATATATTTTTTGTTTTATGTCTTGGGGTACCTAATATTCTCCCCGCTAGGTTGAACCTATTCTGTAGTATTTTACCACTATTTCAAAGGTTCTGTACGGTTAATTCTTTGCCTTTCGCAGTTTCCATACACACTTATTATCTTAATTAATCAAGAATTACACAAAATTCTTTTAAGAATAATAGAGTAATTAATATTTAACTCATTTATTTTTACAGTTTGCAACACTGCATTATGACTGTGTCCGTTGGCCAATAAACATAATAATGCGTATTGCATTTTTATTTTGTTTTATGAGCTTTGTTTTAATGATAAACGGACGCAATAGTTGCTGTTTATGTTAAATTATGTCCTTCAAAGTTTTGCCAATCGCAATAAATATACAAATACGATGTGAGGAAAGATATTGAACAATTATTTAAATATAACTATATCCATAAAAACTGATTACAATAGCTTTCACACCTTATTAATTAATAAATATTCATAGACATTTCACACAACGTCCTCTGGTCCCAAGCTAAGCTTATTATGCTTGTGTTACCAGAATACGGATATACTACATAAACTACTTTTCTTTTGTAAATACATACTTATAATACATAGTAAACACCCACACAAAGGACAGACATTTGTATTACAATTATAAATATCACACAAATGATTGCCCGAGCGGGAATCGAACCCGCGACCCACTAGACCACGAGCCCGTCAAGAGCGAAATTTATAAAATTATTGTATCTATCAAAATTTTACAAAATTAATACTATTTTTATATAAATAGAAAACTTTTTAACAGACTATATACCACGCTTTTTTAAGTATAATTAGGGTTATTACATAGTAAAATTAGCGATCTAGAATCTTAAATATCATACTACGAAAAATAAGAAATTCACAACTTAGTACTACTGTCCTCCTAACTTCCTTACAAACGAAATTACTTACATGAGGCTAGGTGGTATGGGGAATAATCCTGACAGTGATCCTAAAAAGTAGTTTAGACTGTTCAGTCTAGTTGGTGTCTTTCGCGGTATTTTTCCACTTGTCCCTATAACCGGTATTTCAGGAACACTTTGTTTGTAAATATAATAGAACAAATAAAAAAGTTAATTATCTTAAACCTTGATCTATTATCTTATATTTGATACTGGCTTCTCATTTAAAATCAATTTTAAGAAGGTCACCCAAAAAGATGTACAGTAAAAACCGTTTGAGTAGCGCAAAAAAAGTCTATACCGACTTTACAAAGTTGCGTAATGAATTTTTGTAGAACACCGTCCAATTACAGACCAAAACATGAGGATACCAAAATAGCTTCGTGCATTTTTCTATGTACGAAGTTTTCATTGTTTCTTTAGATTGAATGGCTAGAGCTCTAATTTTTAAGTATATGTTTTTTCAATATATGATCTAGGATCGCATAAACTCAGAAACGCGATTGAAAAAAGTTTTCTCGATAGAAAATCTTAGCGAAACAACCTCTCTAATTTTTTATTTTTTTCATTTGTCGGTCTATTAATGCGTATTAAATAATGAAATAACTTTAAAAACATAAGTAACTATTATATATAGAAACACGTAAATCAGAATTAAAATATATTTAGTAGATTTTGAGTAAATAGGAAAAGTATCCCTAATTCTTCATTTTCTGTGCCTACTGGCTGTGTTAATATGTACGTGTCGGCGATGATATACGATAATATTGATGTAGGCCCTTAACAGCTGATTTCTTTTTAGGGTTTCGTACAAATTAAAAACCGTAATAGGAGCACTTTAGACCCTAATAGAATCACTTTAGAGGCCGTATGTCCCTCTGTCGATCTGTCAAACTCTTTTATCACAGCAACAGTTAAATGTCTCATGGTAAATTTCTTACTATACTTAATAATATGTAGCTATATACCGATCTTTCCTGCAACCTTATTTTAACCTTTAATTTTAACCTTTAGTATTTAGAAAATATGATAAAAGTACCATCATTCTCGGCACGTGCTAGGGAATCAAAAACTAAAATTCAATTCCCGTTGCCCTAGAGACATAAAAATTGTCAGTAATCAAGTAGATATAGAACCCTAAGTGTCCGTGTGGTGACGGATTAAGAATACAAGTGTCACCACCCCATTTCTTCCCCAGGGTGCTGTAAAAGCTAAGGAACAATATAAGCAGTTAACATCTACTGTGAGAGATGGAAAACTTGAAACTATCAACCCTGCGCCAAAACGCCCGGTCAGCGCGGCACAGTAGGCCAAAAGCCTTCCCAAAGTGGAGGAGGTCCGTGCCCAACAGTGGGACGTTAATGGGCTGGAGAGAGAGAGAGAACCCTAAGTGTGCCTGTCTATTTCGCTCTTTATAGATTTTTTTTTCATTCAAATAACGGCTTTAAGTATTGAGAGCATTAGCTGTGTATTCTAATGCAATAGATAATGTACTTTAAAATATATTGTTAGGGTATAAAATCTAAAAGTAATAATCAGGAAGTGAGAGATTTGTTTTGTAGCACTCGTTTTGTTAGCGTCTTGTTGAAAATTGTTTGAACTATTTGTTAAGAAAATACTGTTTAACTGTCGTAACTTATTTATTGTTCCTTGTTTCGGTTTCTTAGTGTAAATATAATCAACTCATGTTATTTATTACATGAAATAAATTGTCACGATGTGTCATTTTTATTAATAAACCGCCTCTATTAGTTCGGTACGTATCTTTTAATCTATGTATCGGTATCTTTAAAAGTAATTTTCACCACTTTTAGTAGTCGAATTGATCTGAAATTTTACGTACATGTTAAAGACCGATGACAATGCAATAATTAAAAAAAAAATCTGTATTCCCAAGCGTGTTTTCACAGTCACAATGTTAGTCATTATTCTCTTCCAAAACGGCATAACCGATTCTTATTTTCTATCCCCCTAGGTAATATATAAAAGAAGCCCTCACCAAAATTATACGCAGGTGAAATTTAATTACTGATTAGCATCAAAGTCCAATCAAATAAAGTTAATACCGACTATTTAATATCTTCAAATGTTGTGGTTGTCTGTAAATGTTACAGCGCTATGTTCTTAAATATGTATTTATATAAAACCTTTAAAATGTATTGGTGCATGTAATGTTGACAATCCTAAATAAATAAAAAAAAAATCAAAGTCAAAGGTTTTTATTTTAAGTGGGCAAAGATATACATGCTCTTTTAAAAAGTCAGAAGCTAAGCGTCTGTTCTAAAAGGAAATCCTATGGTGAAGAACAGCCAAGAAACTCAATGGAGAAAAAATTAATAAAGCTTTCCTAAAATAAAGGTATTAAACAAAAGGGCTGGGACTAACTCTGAAAATATAGTGATGCTAACTTTTTTTTACTAATTATCTCTCGGCTAGTACCACAGACTAATTAGTTATGATCACATACCCTTGGTTCAAGATTCTCTTGCCTATTAACACGTTCATTAATATCACGGAAATATATATTCTTAGTTAAATATTTATTTAATAAAACAAATACGTATAGCTCTGCTCTGCCATTCACAACGCGAGCTAAACATATTTGAGATTACTTATATCTATATCCACAAACAATTTATATAGTACTAGCTTTGAACTATGCCTTAGAAAAACAATCACAATTAAATTATACTCTCTGTCTTCAGCTCGTTAACGTCTCACTGTTGCACACGGGCCTTCTCCACTTTGGGAGGGATTATGGTCTAGCAGATCGCGTTGACCAGGCGTGCTGACACACGGTTTACTGTCGAGTTTACCGTCTCCTGGCTTAATTGGTCATTGCAAATGCGTAGCCAGCGAGATAGATATTATAGGTTTTAACTATTTACCCAAATCTCGAACTCGAACACATTTTCTCAAAATAAGAATGAAAAAATTTAATTTTGGAACTAAACTTAATTTCACCAATAGCGTGCTGTCCAGCAGTTCTGTTTTCGCGTGTTTTATCTATTGCAGTTTCTTAGCATAGTCCTCACTAGATTTGCGAGCCCAATAGTAACGAATTAAGAGAAATCATACCTACATGCTTAATCTGTTTAACGATTTATCTACTAGTAGCAGTTGTCATATGTATTTACGATACCCTTTAGAAGAATTTTTCAGTAATATTATGGTAGGATGACATGATTATTCATAATAATCCATTACAAGGACAAATGTGTTTATACAATAGTTTTTTAATAATTTTATTGTATGTGTACAGAAATAATGATAGAAATATGACTTGTCATGAAACTGTTTAGGTATGCTAATATATACCAAAATTAACTTGCATTGTCATACTCAAATGTTTCTGATATTAAGATCGTTCCAGTTTCTATCTTAATAAATTGTTATTTTGCAGTAAAGCCTAACAACCTAACTTAGTGGCTTAATATTACAGAAAGCATCAAATTGTAATAAAAACATTTTTTTTTTTAATTTGACGTGTATTAATCGTAGTTCTGTGGTTCATGTAATGACAGCCGTTAACAAGGTCGCGGGTTTTATTCCCGTACAGGAAAATCTTTTGTGTGAAATTTATATGTGCATTTTGTAGATGTCGAACTTTTGTTGATGTGGAACTTTATAACGTGAGAATTAGCTGAAGCAATGTTATAGTTTTACTACACTTAATATCAATTTAGCACGTTGCTGTTGCAAACTGGTAGTATTATACGCACCTAAATCGAGCCTCTTTTAGATTTCACTACAAAAATCTTTATGGCTTGTGATTTCGCCAACTTTTTGACGGACATTTCACACGTCGTCATCTAGTTCCGAACTGCGCGTCATACTTGTGATATGGGTGTGTCATATTACGATATTAATTAAAACAAAGAAAGCTAATCTCACAATCAATTGGAATAGTTAATGCTTGGAAGAGAGGAAACTCAAATACATGCTGTTAAGAGGATACCAAAATAGCTTCGTGCATTTTTCTATGTACGAAGTTTTCATTGTTTCTTTAGATTGAATGGCTAGAGCTCTAATTTTTAAGTATATGTTTTTTCAATATATGATCTAGGATCGCATGAACTCAGAAACGCGATTGAAATAAGTTTTCTCGATAGAAATTCTTGGCGAAACAACCTCTCAAATTTTAAATTTTTTTCATTTGTCGGTCTATTATCGCGTATTAACTAATGAAATAACTTTAAAAACATAAGTAACTATTATGTATAGAAACACGTGGATCAGAATTAAAATATATTTAGTAGATTTTGAGTAAATAGGAAAAGTATCCCTAATTCTTCATTTTCTGTGCCTACTGGCTGTGTTAATATGTACGTGTCGGCGATGATATACGATAATATCGATGTAGGCCCTTAAGCAATGTAAGTTATAAGATAAATCTTATACCCCGAAAGAATCCAATGCTCCCGTGGAATAATAAAAAACGAAGAGATTTTTTTACCCTTTTTACCACGGATAACACCGCGGGGCACAGCCAGTATAAGAACAAATAGTAAAAGAGAGAGTTCAAGTTTGAGTTTCGTACAATCCGTAAGTTATAGACATTTGATACAACGTCCTCTGTTACAAAATTAAGCGATATTTCGATGTGTTAGAGGTACCACAGATACATACCTAAAGCTGAAGAGTTTGTCTGTTTGAACCAGCTAATCTCAGAAACTACTGGCACGAATTTAAAAAATCTTTTTGTGTTGGATAGTTAATTTATCAAAGAAGACTTTAGGCTATATAACATCACGCTGCGACCAATAGGAGCGAAGCATTAGTGAAAAATGTTGCAAAACTTTTATTAATTTCATGCGTGCGTAGTTGCGGGCAACACTAGTTTACGAGAAGAAAACACCCAAACGCGATGCAAATATTTGTGTGACAACTCATTAACGTTACTTTAAATTATATTTCAATAAGTCATTATTAAAAATCAAATCTTTAACCACAATTCCATTCAACAAAATGGTTGTAGGTTTAAAAACCTGTCACTCGGCTACTGGGTCAAACCATACGTAATATTTCTGTTATTACAACTAACAGTATTTGTGGTACCTACTTAGCTAGTTATAAACATCGCTGTATCTAGTCAACAATACAATACAATACAAAATAGTTTATTTTACATCAATAAAGTCATATCTTTATTGGCTTAAAATAATATAAAACTCTTTAACAGTTTTTTAATAAATAAATAACACATTTTTATCAGCTTTTTTCGTATCTACTATATCGGCGCCATGATGCAGTACAAACATTTGTTTGCCAAATATAATCATCACCCAAAAAGTTTTTACGTGCAGGAATCGTACTTACGACCTCGTGTACTTCAATCCATTACGGTGACTGTACCGTGAGGCTCATAAAATGATTTCAGGTTACCCAGAATTAGGGGCCATGCCTCTTGTAACGAATGCGCCAGATCATGTCACATTAAGCTATTAAAATATTCTCCATCGTTATCGATTAGGTGAAATTAAGTTCAAGTTAACCATTTTGTAAAATACCATCTAAATTAGCCAACATTTGGCTACGCGTTTTATCCTCATAGATAATGATAATGCGCAAGAATTGAACCTGACACTTTACGCAACTGTGTTATATCATTGTTGCTGTCTCTCTCGCACCTGATTATATCATATATTCGTCCTTGTCATTTACTTAACCTACTGGTCGTACGATTGTTGAAGACTTTCTCGTTGAATTTTAATGCAATTGGTTTTGCTAAATATCTTTAGTTATAGTTTTCTTTTATAATTAATAAATAAAAATATTCTGTGTTGATTGACTTGGGAAACCATATACTAAAAAACATAACTTTCATTTATGTAGATGCGAAAGTTCAAATTAGTTTTGCTTCTAGATAATTAATAGATATTTAATATATGTATATGTTCTCATTACTTAATTAATTAGTTATCCTTTCTTCTGTTAGTTACAAATTGCCTTATGCGACTATACCAAGCGCATTGCATATTTTCAGCCGTATTATAGGCAAAGCTCTAAATTTTCAGCCAAATTTTAGCTATCGATGTATTTTGCTGTGATAAAATTATATTCAGTGACAAACTATTTGTAAATAAAATTACAAATCGTAATTATTTTTAATTAACATGGGAACTAAAACGTACGTCTTCTGAAAACATGCTAATGTAACTAATCAAGCCTCCAAAATAACAGTATACTATGCGTGTCGATGACTCAACCTTCACCCATCCTCATAACCACATATTTAGTACCAGCACATCGTGAGAAACACTATTGTTACATAATAATATAAATTAAACACATCTAATGTTTGTATTATGTACAAGTATGTTTAAACAACCTTTTGTGAACAGGTACCAATTGGCAGTGTTCATATTTTTTCAAAACTCTTAATTCGAAAACCATTTCGGGGAATAGAGTTTCTGATCATGATCCATTAGGTTTTTTTGGAAAATTTGCTATATTAACGTTTGTTTTTCCAAAAAAGCAAATGATCTCTATTTGTCCTTGAAATGAAGGACTTAAAATATTAAGGCGTTCTTAGGGATATACTACTCTGTGGTGGAGTTGAAATTGGTCTAATATCAACTTGGCAACTTTGAAAATTGCAATCTGTCTTAAGTCTATCAGGAAAAGGCAATGCACAGATTGCGTACAATGATGACGTCACAACATTTAAAATAATATCTATAAGTATTTTTTAAAAATTCTATATAGTGAATATTTCAATATTATTGAAATTAGTTGCTTAAAATAGTCTATATTTTCTAAAAAAAATTATGAAAACAGCAGGTCAAAAATTATGAACAATCCCAATTCTAAGTGCACAACTAATCATAACTAAAAACTTAAAAGTTATAGTGTCAATTACATAATTCGGCAATTTTAACTGAACTTTCTTATTATAAAAACCGAATATTATCGACTAATGATTTTAATTAATATAAAGTGTGACATTGCCAAATTAAACAAAATTAATCATAGTTGTTTTCATTTTTTAGTTAAGTTCAGTTGTGCTCTTAGAATTGGTACTAATATCATGTATTAATTCTTTGGCAACCTCCCGGCATTTGATAGCCAGGTCTACTACAAATTTATTTACAGCCATTTTTAATATCCAATTTACGATTACAGATATTAAATTATATTTCTCGTTTATAAGTAAAGATATTTCTCTCTCATCTCCTGACAAATTTTCAATAGAGAATGCTGTCATCGGTAGCTTAGTGTGCTAAGTGAGGACAAAAGTTTAGATTAGTCTGACTTTGATAGCTACCTTTCTTTTCTTTCTTTCAGCAAAACTTTCTTTCACTTTATCAAATCAAAACTTCTATTTGTAAAATATGACGTAGGTATTTATATTGATGTTTCATATTGTTTCAGGAGTCCCATTATATTTTGCCATGCAGCGTATAAATATCAATATACATGCATTTTTCATTCTATTGCTCATTTTTCTTTTAATTTAGTCACAAATAAAAAGCTTTTAAAAGAGTAAAGTTTAAACTATTGTTTTCAAATAAAGTGTAGCCTTAATCACACAATGTTGCAACCCCATCAGTATTTTATTTTTGCTTCGTCATTCTTTCTAAATCACTAAATCATCGTAACATCCTTGAGTTCGTTACGTAAGTGGCAATATTACTACACTCTGGTGCAACATACGAGTAACTTTGGCTTCGATCGCCATGCTGCCAATTTTAAAAGCGGAAAATCGTAGACGTAATAATAAGCAGTAAAAGTATTTAATTAATGAGAGCTTAAAATGAAAAATAAAAGTAGTTATAGTTATTTACGAACAGTAA
This sequence comes from Orgyia antiqua, assembly GCA_916999025.1. Classification (NCBI taxonomy): domain Eukaryota; kingdom Metazoa; phylum Arthropoda; class Insecta; order Lepidoptera; family Erebidae; genus Orgyia; species Orgyia antiqua. Next base: position 1,213,208 of record OU779861.1, read on the forward strand.
GTTTTTAGAAACAATTAATATAACTCAAAAGGAATATATATGAGTTTATTTTATTTTCACCAATTACCTAAAGGTATTCTTATGAGAAGGAGTGTCTTTTTTCGACTCATGGGCACTTTCGCTTCACAGCTTCACAGATTCCCCATACTAACGCCTTTGCTCACCATGTACACCGAATAGTCTCCCATTTTGCTTGAATCATATGCCTGTTACTGGCAAGTTTATGGGCAAAATACAAAAATGGAAATAATAGTTATTTACGCTAAGTAATTCATACTTAAACATAACGCCATGATAAATAACAATTTTACGTAACTTTACATAATATCTCATAACATTAAATATAATGTTATTACAGATACATACATTAAATTTCATTCGCTGCATTTAATTGCAAAACTTGCCATTACAGAGCGCGCTCGTGCGAATTGACGCGAACTGTTGCAATTTATCGCAAAATCATTGCTTACAATGTATCATAAATTAAATTTATTTCATTTCTATATATTTTAACTGACGCAATGGTATATATATTATTAATATACAAAGCGGAAGAGCATTTTCGTTATTTCGTTTACTTTTGTTAATAGTCATAATTCATAATACAAAAATAATTTTGTAAATGTTATCCATATTTGTGAGGAAGATTTATTCTATTGAAGTTTTAGTTACTGTGTTTTATGCTAAAAAGCTCTCTTTCCTCACTAACTTATTATTAGATATACTAGATGTTACTTAAGTATTCTTAAAAAAATACTAAAAGTTATTTAATAAGAGTTTCCCCTTAATTTTATGTTTTTAAACATAAAAATTTTACCTTCAACTCTTTTATTATGTGAAGAAGTTTAGAAATAATATTATTACTACCAATTTTTAGTAGTTAATTTAATTACAATCAAGCAATTAACCTCAAAACCAAGTGTTATATTTACTATGGTTTGCTAAATCTTACACGTCAATAGTAATAGACACCATAAAATAATAAAATTTCAGTTTTGAAACTGATTGGCCGATAGTCGAGGAACCCATCCATTCGATGAGTACTTATGATTAGATTGTAATAGTGGACATCATAAAGATGGCTCGTCAGCGAGACATTCTCCATACAAAAGCAAGCATGCACACGTACCGCGCTGTTTTCTTCGTGGATGTTGCCTCTAGAGCAACGATTTTTTTTCACAGTATTAAAGTCTTGTATCATCTATGCTTGTATATATTTTTTTCAAAACGTGATTACTACAAGAAATATGATCATCCAAAAAATCCGCCCTTTTGATAAACTTGTAGCACACAAATTTGATAAGGTTTTTCGAATTTTTTTAAAATTGATTTCACGAAGAAGACAGCGGTCTACGAAAGTCTTTTTTTCAAAGATTTCATAGCTAAAATCTAGACAAACTATATCGGCGCGGTGCTCGGAAATAGGAATAGCAATACATAGCATCTAAATTTTGAATTGGCTAGCGCTATAGTGGGCTCTTAACTTACTACATAGATAAATTTAAGAATTATTTATCTATATTTCTTGACGTAACAAGAGTTACAAGATTTTAATATAAAATCTTGTAACTCTTGTAAATAGATTCTAAAATAGATCTATTAATTTTGGCTAAGTTTAGTTGAAAATCAAATCATAGTCTCTTAGTCACAACGTCATTTCCTGTTGTTCTTGACCTACTATAATAGTGACACAATTTGAATACGTTACGTTATTATATTTCATGTATAGCACCCATACATACTTCTTTAACCCATAGATATTTATCGATTTAAATCATTGAATAATATAAGTTGTCATCTAAGAAAAGATCTGTTGAGTTTCTTGAGTCCTTTTTTAATAGTTATTTTCAGTAATAAACGATTTTTCACTTTTACTTTTTACTTTAAGCGTTTATTAGAAACAAAATTCCCAATTCGTCTTTACGAAAATAAACGATAAAAATGGTTTTATTTTAATAAATGAGTCGCGCAACTGTTAAAGAGTACTAAGCATTTATTAGCTTGGGTAATGTTTGACATGTTTCACATGATTTATTAATTTCGTTACATAAGTGACACTATTTGTTTTTACTAATATTCTATCTATCTGCATAGGTTATTATTGTTATGGAATCTCTGAAAATAATATTCACCCACTTGCAATAGTCAAATTGCTCTGAAATTTTGCACAAATATTGAGGACATGTGACCACGCAATAATTAAAAAGATATCGACCGTTACTTTTTTAAATTTTTAAATCTAACTTGGACTTCGTTTTCTTTATGTAAAATGTTAAGTTTCACAATGTTTACAACAAACTCCTATCATAAAAAAACAATAATATCAAACCAAATCAATATGTATTATACAAAATACTTATATTGATATTACACAAATAATATCTGGTATTTGACAAACTACTAGTAAAATATTTGACTACAAAATATATGAGGAATTTTTGTATACATAAAGGCGCCATGTTCTTTGTAATATTAGGTTTGAATTCTTAGAGTGTGTGGTAATAAAAGCTATTGTGTATACGACGGGGTTCATAGAACTGAATGTAATTGTGCTGTATTTTATGCCAGATATAATTGGTTCTGTTCCCATTCAAGCGTCATATGTGTATGTGGAATATAGATTTTAAAATAGATCTTTGAGTCCAGACTTGATAACGCTAATCCATATTCCTCCGGTCATCCGGCTCAAAGCACTAATATTAAGACGGTAGGAATTAATAAATAAATAAATAAATAAATATTCATGGACATTTCACACAACGTCCTCTGGTCCCAAGCTAAGCTTATATGCTTGTGTTACTACATTTCTTTTGTAAATACATACATATAATACATAGACCACACCCAGACGCAGTACAAACATTTGTATGACAATTAAAAACATCACACAAATTATTGTCCTGACCAGGAATCGAACCCGAGACCTCGTGATCGGCAGTCCATTACATAAACCACTCCACCACGAAGCCTGAAGTCCCGAATTAAATTTGGAAATTATTAAAACAACGTAAATGCTTCCTGATGGCGGTTTAATGTAAAAGTGAACGAATGAGCGAGATACAAAGAGTTGCCAACTTAAATCTATATGCCTAACCTGATGACGACAACACATTAAATTTCTAATTTGTATTACACCTTAATTTTAGTAGGTGCGTAAACACTATGGGTGTATTTATGGACTAGCATAAAGTATTCCAGAAAACACGATGGCATACGAGATACTCATATTTTAACGCAAAGTTGATAGTGGTAACTATAAACCAACCTAAAACGAAAAATAAATAGTAATGTTGGCTACAAATACAACTACTGCTTACACTGTGTCACTAAAAACTTCCAACGACGTTTTCTGCAATATAAATTAAACAATACTTATCTACTTAATAACATTTAACTTAATATTTAACTTAATAAAATTTGCAGCCTCTCTCTCAGGAAAGAAAATATTTGCAGTCAATGGTGCCTATTCTATGTGCAGAACTAAACTTAACTTAACTAAAAAATGAAAACAGCTATTGCTGTATCTTAAATGTTTGGCTATTTTTTTGCAAACATTTATATTAATTAAAATCGTTAGTCTATAATAAACAGTTTTTATATTTAAAAAGTTCTGTTAACATTGCCGAATTGTGTTATTGACGCTATCAATTTTCATTTTTTAGTTAAGTTAAGTTTAGTTCTGCACATAGAATAGGCACCAATTTACTTAGTTTAAAAAAAACATGGCTGTATTTTACAGAGTTGTAAAGACAGAATATTTTAGATACGTGTTAATACCGATTAGGTATATTATACTCAAAAATGGGGTCTTGTTCGCAATAAAACGTACAATTCACACAGAATACTTCATACATCATACAGATAGAGGCAGATCATATAGCTCGCTCAACAACTTTCATCTGTGAGAACAATCGAGTTGTTAACGTTGCGCAACGCTACAAGGTTCACTTCCCGATTCGATGCCGAGTTGACATAACAATGTTTCCAAATCTATTGTTCTTCTTTTCTTATTATTACGAGTAAATCAGCAAATATTCAAGGCCGTAGGAATTTAGTTATTAATGAAAATGCACAACTAACTTTAACTAACAAATGAAAAGAACTATTGCTGTATTTTGTTGTGCACATTTATGTTAATTAAATTTTTTAGTCTATAATAAACAGTTTTTATAACAAGAAAGTTCAGTAAACATTGCCGAATTGTGTTATCGACACTATCAATTTTAATTTTTTTAATTAAGATTATTTAAGTTTTGCGCCTAGAATTGGTAGCAATATAGTACATAAATTACAATAACATTGTTTTTTATTTCGAAGTAGCTAATGTCCCCCCCCCCCCCATAATAATTGATACTAATAATACCCGCGATAATAATTGAGCCCCACATTCCCAAATATTAACGAAACCTTAACACTAATGGTCTTATTCATAATGACTTATCAGAGGTTAAAAAGTTCGCTTAAATCGGTTCGCTAAAATTGTCAAAACTTTTTATTTATAATAGTCTTTTTACGATAAAATGTCATAAAATCTCTCCGATAAAGTTATTGTTTAAACCATTATAAAGAAGACCATAAATCTTGAAAAATTGTACAAAAAAGACATTCCCTTAAACCATTCTATCTGTTAAAAAATCCGTATCAAAATACGTTGTGTAGTTTTGAATATTTAAGCTCACATAGGGACATACATACAAAAATAACGACTTTATTTTATAATAAGTAAAGATGCTGAACATTCGTCATTAAAAACTATTCATTTAAATGCCATTTTTTATTTTTCAAACTAAATTGTTATCTTAATAGATCCTGTTTTAGTGGAAAAAATTATCTCCACAAGCGGGGCTTGAACCCACGACCTCGGCATACTCGGATGATTTCATGATCGGATGATCATGTGCAGGTCCCACGGTAGCTCAGTTGAAAGGGTAACGAGTGTAACGACACGTTATTCTGAGATGGGTTCAAGTCCTGCTCACGGTTACCATTTTTTCAACTATAAGTTGATATCCTTACTTCCTTACTTTTTATAAGTGCGAAATCCGGATGATGACACAATAATTATTTTGACGAGCTTAAGTGATAATGTGTGGAACGCAAATATAGCGCGATTTAAAAACGTACAACGCCATCTATCGAGCAGAAGAGTAAACTTCTGTTTGTTAAGCATTGATTTCTAAATTTCACGCGTACGAAGTCGCGGGCAACAGCTAGTATTAAATAAAAAAAGCAAGCACAGCAAGTTAATTACAAAAAACAATAAATTAATGTTATTCTAACTTGATTTTTCAGTTTTAATTGATCGTTAGTCTAATATCCTTTACGTTTTTAACCCCGAGTGAGGTGAATGGTTTATACAGTAGTATTACTCGTAATTGTTGCTTCCTTTTACGCCAATTAAACCAGTGATGCGTACATACTTCACCTTGTTAATACAACACTTGGTATTGTTAAGGTTACGGACAAATGGCTTTGTATATTGTCCGTCTGTTGGATAATACCACTCTGGTTTATTAGGAAAAGGTAGGCAGGTGTGTATTAAAATGTAGTTATGTATTTATTGGCAGATGCGTATTTACCTTATGGCTTCAGGGGCCATGACATGCAGCGATATCCTGCGAGGACGGCGGTAGTCTTCAGTAGTAATATTTTGCTCTTCTTCATAAATTTACTGGTAAAACTACCAAATGATCGTTGTAAAAGTAATATATTGTGGTGTGGAAAAAGTATTTTTATTATTATTTATTTTTGTTTTACTTTTATTAATTTAATAGCTATCACTGAGTGTGTATTCTACTATTCTATAAATAACTATAATAAAGTAATTTATACCTTAACGAAACGGTAATAAAGTCTAGAAATAACTTATTTTAAGGGAAATGATAACAAAAAGAAAGCGTGTTGCGTTCAACCTGGGATTTTTAATGTGTTAGTTTGTGGAAGCGTATTAATTCTTCAGGCCAACACGAACGAACTTAAAATCTGCGTTTCACAGCGTTACAAATTTACAATAGTACAAACTTACCCTGTTTGTTCTTCAACAATGTCTTCACCGTGTCAAGCCCTAGCTATAGCTTCATTAACTAACTACGATAAATTGGCCAAAATAACGCAGAATGCTAATCAAACTATACTTAACTTTAGGCAGGCAGACACGAACTCTTTAAGTCCTCAAAATGACCACATTTGGCGCGACTTAAGCCGTGAACTTTCACCAATCGTCTTAATGCAATTATACTATCACAATTGTAGTTATCAAACAGTTCAACTCACATTAAATAGCATTAAATATAGACACACAAATCGTATTAAGTATGGAGACACAAAATTCACTAGTTTTTATAACACATTTATGTCCAACAATTTGGCGAAGATTACATTTCGCGGTGACATTTCAAGGTTTTGTTTTCAATTGTAATTATCGATTCACACAACAAGGATAATTAGTTTTATCAACAATTAATTCTAGTGACAATTTTTAACTTTTAAAAACCGTTGCGAGAACACGTGACAACTAGTCACAATCGAACGTCAACTCGCTTTCAACTCGATTTTTCAACTGAGGGGCGCTCGACAGCCGCGTCGCGCGCGGGGCCGGACTGCGTCCGCGCAGGGCCGTACTGCCCGCGTAGTTATACGATAAGTTAAGTTTGGTACATAACATCTACCCGCCTCGGCCAGGACTACCTGGCCGCTAATTTACTGGCAGTCGCGACAAGGTTGATACAGCTCTCTTCAAAATTGAACCGTCCACCCGGACCTCAGCAAAACGGGGCACTCCATCTGCTCCAAAGACGAGGTTGAGAATGCGCCCCCTGCGCCAACACAGTGGCGGTGAGTTAGCGTCCTTAACCAGAACGAGGTCACCAACATGAGGTGGATCAGTCTTGTCAGTCCACTTAACGCGCTGCTGGAGAATGTGCAAATATTCTAAATTCCAACGTTTCCAAAAGCTCTGAGTGAGTTGTTGGACCAATTCAAACCGCGAGAGACGATTAGGTCTCACATCAACAAAGGGATATTCCGGCAGGGCGTTCAGTGGCTGCCCAATCAAAAAATGGCCCGGCGTGAGGGCTTCCAAGTCGTTAGGATCTGAAGAGATCGGGCACAACGGGCGTGAATTCAAAACGGCCTCGATTTTGCAAAACACAGTTGCGAGCTCTTCAAAGGTCAATACAGACTCGCCAATTACCCGTCGCAAATGTGTCTTAGCAACCTTTACTACGCTTTCAAATATTCCTCCCCAGTGGGGACATGACACGGGACTGAACCTCCAAGTTATTCTACGTGTAGCTAGTCTAGACGCAATTTCAGTCTCGTTAGCCGACAAAAAATCATACATCGCTTTTAAAGTTGTTTGTGCCTTTGAAGTTGGTACCGCAATCCGACCGAATCAAGGACGGTAGTCCTCGTCGTGACACGAATCTATCTAACGTCGCAACAAATGCCTCTGTCGAGAGGGCTGAGACGAGTTCCAAATGTACCGCCTTGGTGGACAGACAGACAAAGACGCACAAATAAGCCTTGACAGTTTTACTGTTCCTGAGGGTCGAGGTCTTAACAAAAAAAGGGCCTGCAAAGTCCGTACCAACTCCAGCAAAGGGCCTTATCTCAGTGACCCGATCCGAAGGAAGGTCACCCATGATAGGCTGCATGGTAGGGGCCTTGAGCCTATAGCAAGGCATACAACGAAAGACCACACTACGAATCGTCCGACGGGCCGATAAAATCCAAAATTCCCGTTGCAAAATGGCCAATAAGGCATTACAGCCGGCGTGGGAGTTCTTGATGTGACGATCAGTCACCAACAGGTTCACCAAGTGGCCACTCTTGGGCAATAAGAGGGGGTGACGAGATCCATAAGGGAGGTTTGCGTTCCTAAGACGCCCTCCGACACGCAAAAGACCCTCACTATCCAAAAAAGGGTTCAGCTTACAAATGGCTCCAGACAGCTTGGATTTGCCTTTCCTCAAGATGTCAATCTCGTCTTCAAAATGTGCCTCTTGCACAGAACGAACCCAGTGAAGAAGAGCATCTTGGAGCTCTTGTGGCGATAAGAAGGCCTCCAAACATTTGTTCTGTGGATGTCTACAATTTTTTGTGAAGCGCTTGATCCAAGCGGTGACACTCAACAATTTGTCCAATGAACTGTAACGATTAAGTAAGAAATCGGGGTCGAACGGACGGTCCTGCCGTTCGAGCGCAAGCGTTCGCAACCCAGGCAGTGCGACAATGTCTAAGGCCGGAGTTCGCGGCCAATTAGATTCTGATCTGGTCAACCACTCAGGTCCCCACCACAGAGAGTGCTCAACTAAAAGGGGGGCCATACATCCCCGTGACGCACAATCAGCAGGGTTGACCTCGCCAGGCACATGCCTCCAAACCAACGGGTTCTCCGATTTCTGTATCTGAGAGACACGATTTGCTACAAACACCTCTAAGGTGTGAACTGACGTCTTCAGCCAACATAGCACAATTTGACTGTCAGTCCATGCATATATCGTGGAAATGTCAATTGACGTGCACAAGGTAGACATGACGTGATTCAAAAGGCGAACAAGAAGGGCCGCCCCTGACAACTCTAACTTAGGGATTGTCAAGGCAGTTCGAAGAGGCGCGACCTTGCTCTTCGCCATGACCAACAACACTTTCACCTGACCATCTGTGGTCACGGTGCGCAAGTATACGGCTGCTGCGTACCCACGTTCCGAAGCGTCCGAGAAACCATGAAGGGACGCGGTGTGCTTCCCTGGCGGAAGCAGAGCACGGGGTAACGATATCCTATTGATGGCAGGCAATGAGGAAGCAAATAGGAGCCAGTCCTTCAAAACAGCTTCGCGAAGTGGCTCGTCCCATCCAAGACCTGCAGTCCAAAGTCTCTGCAGGAAGCATTTGGCCCAGAATATGACCGGGCATATCCAGCCATTGGGATCAAAGGTTCTCGCGACAGTCGACAGAACCAGTCGTTTCGTCCAAGTGTGATGCGAATCCAAATTGACATTAAATGTAAAGATGTCCTGGACTGGTCTGTACTGGATTCCAAGCACTGACATCATGGTAGGGTTGTCACGGTTCTCAAATAGGTGAGGATCCTGCTGGTGGTCATCCGGTAGCCCGTCCAAGAGCGCAGGTAAGTTGGAGATCCATTTACGCAACTCATATCCTGCGGAGGCTAGAATGCCAATCAACTCGTCACGCAAGAGCAGGGCCTCTCTCTCCGTGGCCGCGCCAGTGCACACATCGTCAACATATAGGTCCTCCTTCAAAATGGCGGCTGCGCGAGGAAACGACATACGCTCTCGATCCGCGAGCTCCCAAAGCGAACGTATAGCCAAAAAGGGGCTAGACCTCAGCCCGTATGTGTTCGTGTTGAGCTCGTAGACAAGCATGGGATCTTGCTGGTTTTCTCGCCACAATATCAGCTGGTATCGGCGATCATCCGGGTGAATTACCGTTTGCCTGAACATCATCTTGATGTCAGCCACAAAAACAAATTGATGACGTCGAAACCGCGTGATGACGTCACAAAGGTCCTTCAGCAATTTGGGACCAGGATGCAGACACTGGTTCAATGACACTCCTGAAGTAGTCTGCGCAGAACCATCAAATACTGTGCGTAACTTACCACTGGATGGTTTTATTACAGCATGATGCGGAAGAAAGAAGTGCTCCGTCGAACGCCAATCCAATTTTGACACAGACATGTGTCCCAAATCCTCATACTCCCGCATGAAGTCAATATACTTCTCCTTGAGTAGTGGGTCCCTGCTCATACGGCGCTCCATCGCCAACAAACGCTTCTCTGCAATAGGCCGCGAGACGCCAAGTGGCGGACGTACGGCGAGAAATGGCAATCTTGTCATGATCCGGCCGGAACGGAGATAACTGGTGTTGGTCTTGTAGAACTGCTCACACTCTTCATGCTCCGGATCAGAGCGGGGAGCTTGTGGTGGCTCCTCCACTTCCCAGAATCTCTGCACGGCGTCAGAAAGGGCGGACCCCACCATCAAGGCCGTTCCAAGTTCGGCAGGGGGGGGAGTCCTCAATACAGGCCCCATCAGTGCGAACCCAAATATGGTCCGGAGGGCTACCAAGCCACCTGGCTGCAAAACACGATCCTTGCCGAGTAATATTTTACCCAAAACATCGGCACCAAGCAACAAATCGACCGTGCCAGGCAGGTCAAATTTAGGGTCAGCCAAATTCAAATCCGCGGTCAATTTTACCGCATCCGCAGACAAACGAACTTGCGGGTGATTGCCCAAGATATTCTCCATCACAATGGCCGACGATTCCAACGTCGGACGTGGAGAATTTGAGGGGGAGAACTCAAACAAAACACGGCCCTCAACCGTGGCCACGGGGGCGTTCCCGACACCCCTTATTACATCTGAATATTTTTCAATAGTCTGGCCAGTCTGCCCTACCAACCAAGACGAGGCTATGCACCCCTGTGAGCCTGTGTCCAATATCGCTCGGACTACAACTGAGGCGCCCGTCCGTCCCCAGACCCTGACATGGGCCGTGGGCAAGAGGACGGTCTCAAAGGGGGGCGGTGCATAGCGGGGGCAGACGCCAACATCCTAATGCTGGCGTGGCGGCGACTGAGCGCCGTTGTCCCGAGACGGCAAATCAAAATGCGGGTAGTGCCTAAACTCGGCCTCCTCTCGGTGACGACTGCCACGAGCCATAGTCGGCGGTTCGTAGCGCCTGGAGCGTCCGTACCGAGGGTTGCGCGTCTCCAAACGGGGACGTTCCGCCAGAGGGGGGGACGGTAGTGGTACCGGACGCGCGTCACGGTAATCGTGGTACACTACCGGAGGTGATCTCGCTTGATCACGTGGAAGCGGGGAGGGCGAGCGGGACACAAAGGTGCGGGATTGAACCCGGGGCCCGCTTTCATACCCGCCCGTGGGGCTGCGCGCCGAACCAACTCGGCGATCGATGGCAGCACAGTCTGCGCGGCGTGGGGGTGATGAGCCGGACTCCAAATTGCGGGACTGGTCCCGGTGTCCACTGGCATACCCGCCCGAAGGCGACCCCGCGTGGTCGCGACGGCCATTCGCGTTGGCGCACAGGATTTTCAAATGGTGCCCTCCGCAAATAGGACACAGGTGAGTGTCGGGGCAGGCGCGCTGGTAATGGTCCCCTAGGCAAGAGAAACACCAGCCGCGGGCCTGGGCAATCCGCCTACGAGCGGCCACGTGCAGGACCGCGAAGTCTGGGCACCGCACCGTTTGGTGTCCCTGCGACTTGCAAAACCGGCAGTCCGGTGGCGCAGCTTGAGCGACAGCGAAGCGGGCGGCCGTACCTCCTCTTGGTGCAGGTTGGGCATTGCGCCGTTGGTTGGTGGGTCTGGGACGTGATGCTTCCACCGGCGTGTCGGCGACCATGACGTCACCCATGCGACACTCGTCCTCCAGGAACGTCAGGAGCTGGTCAAAGGTAGGGAGAGCAGATGCCTCATCCCTAGTGTGCCCCTGTTCAAAACGTGCCCTCAAAGACACCGGCAATCGCTTGAGCACAATACGCACTAGTAGGTAAGACCACTTGGCAACCGGCAGTCCTAAGCGGTTGAGCGAATTGGTGGCTATTAGGAGGGGGTTCAGCAGCTCGGTCCTCAACTGGGCAGCATTGCTCACGACGGGAAGGTTCAAAATCTGGTCGACGTGGGTATCTGCCAGACAGCGCTGGTTGTGATAGCGCTTGGTGAGCAACGCCCGCGCGATCCCATAGCTCCCGTCACATATTGGGAGGTGCTGTACTAAGCCCCTCGCCTCTCCATCAAGCACGGAGAGTAAATAGGCCAGTTTTTGAGACGGACCCAAATCGTCCCTCGAGTCCACAAGGCTCTCAAACAAACCAATAAACCCCATCCACGTGTCTAATCGACCGTCAAAACGTGGAAGATCCAAATTGGGTAATCTAGTCAAAAGGCCCACGGGAGTCTTCAAGGGGGCCCGGTGAGCCGGTACTCCGGCGCGCGAGGCTAAAATCTCCCGCGCGCGCTGGGCGATGTCGTCGGCAAGGTCCATAATCTGGACGTAGTCCTCGTGGACTTGGTCCCGTCGCTCCTGGGGGAATGACTCCAGGGGCACATCATCCAGATGCAAGATGAAGCGCCGGTAAAGCGCCTCCACCTCCTGAAGTCGTGTAGGGCATTTCTCATGCCTGTCCAACAATGCCTCGATTCGGTTCTCCCTTTTCACCAAGGCGGCAGCTGACGTGAACCATCTCAAATGAGTCGCAATCCCGGAATATGTCTCGCGGACAACATTATACGCGGCGGTAGACATCTTCAAAGCACAAACGGCACAAAACAAACAATCTTATATTAACAAAAAAAACAAATATCTTTCACAAACAAACAATATTACAATAGCGAAAAACAAAATATCTTTCAATGAGACAAGCCGCTATTACTCCAAACAAATATCAAATCTTTAATATTTTAAATCAAACAAACAAACAATTCCTTGCCAATGTGCAATTAATTTAAGACTTAAATTATTTATTTTAAGGTAACCAACAAACAAACAAACGTATAAAATAAATGTTGTATTACACAAACGCACAACGCCACAATTTAACCATAACGTTGTTCAATATTAGACAATAATTAAATAATAATTTATATTAAATAATAACCTGAGCAACAACAAATACGATTAGCAATAGCACAAATAATTATCAAATCCTTTAAAATCTAATTGCCAATTCAAGTACTCAAATTAATTATTTAAAACTATACCAACAATTTAGATTAAACAAACAAACAACTAAATTAATCAAATTAAATTAATTAAATTAATTAAATCAATTTTCACAAATAATGAGGGTATAGTTTGTTCAACATGGAACATTCGAGAAACGGAGTTTAAACCACGCTCTGGCTACCAAAAATATGTTGCGTTCAACCTGGGATTTTTAATGTGTTAGTTTGTGGAAGCGTATTAATTCTTCAGGCCAACACGAACGAACTTAAAATCTGCGTTTCACAGCGTTACAAATTTACAATAGTACAAACTTACCCTGTTTGTTCTTCAACAATGTCTTCACCGTGTCAAGCCCTAGCTATAGCTTCATTAACTAACTACGATAAATTGGCCAAAATAACGCAGAATGCTAATCAAACTATACTTAACTTTAGGCAGGCAGACACGAACTCTTTAAGTCCTCAAAATGACCACATTTGGCGCGACTTAAGCCGTGAACTTTCACCAATCGTCTTAATGCAATTATACTATCACAATTGTAGTTATCAAACAGTTCAACTCACATTAAATAGCATTAAATATAGACACACAAATCGTATTAAGTATGGAGACACAAAATTCACTAGTTTTTATAACACATTTATGTCCAACAATTTGGCGAAGATTACATTTCGCGGTGACATTTCAAGGTTTTGTTTTCAATTGTAATTATCGATTCACACAACAAGGATAATTAGTTTTATCAACAATTAATTCTAGTGACAATTTTTAACTTTTAAAAACCGTTGCGAGAACACGTGACAACTAGTCACAATCGAACGTCAACTCGCTTTCAACTCGATTTTTCAACTGAGGGGCGCTCGACAGCCGCGTCGCGCGCGGGGCCGGACTGCGTCCGCGCAGGGCCGTACTGCCCGCGTAGTTATACGATAAGTTAAGTTTGGTACATAACAAAGCGAAATTCAATTAGTGATATGAAATTAACGCTAATTACGTTATATATACGCCATAATAGATTCTAATAGATGTGTATTTAAGTGTTATTATGGCATGAATGGGTTAGCAAACCCTTTCACTATATTAAAGTTACTGTACCACTACCTAACTTCCTTCTGTTTTACCTATTTATAACTACTACTACTACTATGATATGAAAACATATGTCTTATCTATATATAACATCATGCTGCGACTAATAGGAGCGCAGCAGCATTTAACGGAGAAATCAGTGAACATACATAGAAAATAATATACAGCCGAACATAGAACCTCCCTCTTTTTTAAGTCGCTTATAAAGGTCGAAAAATAGAACTTCAACAAACATTTACTGTAAGTTTTTTCGTGTCTTTATTTTTCTATTTTTAGTAACTTATTTATTGCGTAACTAGCAGTTGCCCGCAACTTCGTATGCGTGGAATTTAGGAAATAAAAAAACTTTAACATGTTATACAAAAAAAGGAATCCTCATGAACCACTATCCACATACCAATTTTTTTAAAACTGCTTCAAAATCAGTTGCGTAGTGATGAAGATACTAGCTGTTGCCCGCGACTCCGTCCACGTAGAATTTAAAATTCTCCGTTTTTGTAACATTTATCACTACTGCTTAGCCTCTACTCGTCGTAGCGTGATGTTATATAGCCTAAAGCCTTCCTCGAAAAAATCCCTATTTAACACTGAAAGAATTTTTCAAATCGGCCCAGTGGTTCCTGAGATTAGCGCGATTATTCAAACAAACAAACAAACAAACATAACGACTTTGTTTTTTAATAAGTAAAGATTGTTCTGAAATGTTATAATTCAGTAAAATTAAAATAACGTTTAGTGATACCAAAAGACGGCTTTTGTGTAGCCTTAAACAAACAGGGCTCAAGGTAATACTGGTTACAGAACACTGGACAGCCTTAAAAGTGCAATAACATTTTGTTGAATCTTTATGTACGATTAAATTTACATATACTGTATAACTGCAATATTTCTACTCTGTGACATTTGTGTTCTTATTCGCCTTGTAGAATTGAGGTCTTGAATTTGATTTGGTAGAGGTATTGTGGTTATTTAAAAAAATGTAATCTGCTAAAGTCTGTAGATATATATGTTTAGCTAGCTAACGCGGTTTCACTCGCGTTTATAGTTACTCAGCTTCCTCTCCCACAATATTTACCTAATCTTAACAAATTATACAAAAAGGCCATCGTCTTGAACCACTCAATTCAAAATAAAAAAACCTGATCTATATCCGCTGCATAATTTTGTATATTTTTTTATTTTTTTACTCACAAACTTTGTTTTATAATAAGTAAAGATTCACGACAATAAGAACTTACCACGTTTGTGATATGAAATTGTTCACTTTATAGAGCCACATGGATTTGTAGATGCATAAATTCGAACGTAGCAAAAACAAAACATGTTGATAACAAAACAACTGCGAGTTGGCCGTGTTGAGAATATGCAGTTGTGTTTCCTTATAATTATGTTGATACACACCCTAACAAATTATACAAAAAGCTATCCTCTTGAACTATCCTTGTTGTCATTTCATGTCATTCAAAAACCGCTTCAAAATTCGTTGCGTAGTTTTCAAAATATAAGCTCAGTTAAGGACATACAAAAAGAAATAACGACTTTGTTTTATAATAAATAAAGAAACGGAGACGTAGTCATGTATACCTAAGCATTTTCTTTATAAATCTATAAAATTGTTTACGTTAAAACTGTAAAGAATATATAAGAGTTCTCATATATATCCCTCTTATAAAAACAACTATTATTACTGCTTACGCCTTGGATATATTATAGGCGTAATTTTAACTTCAAGGGAAAGATCAACATTTCGCTAATTAATTAAAAAATATATAATCAATTATAAGTATATTTGACACAGATTTTGTGTGATTCAGAGAAACAACCTTGATTACAATGTTATTTGAATGTTTGCAAATTATCGCGATAATTATCCGGTTATTATCCGATAACTGATGTATTTCTTTAACTTTTTTTATACAGGCTCATAAAACCTCAATCACGACATAGTCAGGTACTAAATTTTCTAAACCATTAGCACTATTTTATTCAAAGTAAATAAAAGTTAGTCAGGGAAGAACGTTTCTTTATTTTCTGAATGACTTTTACTTTGAATAAAGAGCGTTAATTGTATTATTGCATTTTTTTGTAAAATGTTATTCTTGTTCTTTTATCAACCTATTAAACCACTGTTGGGCATGGCCTGCTTCTCTTCGCAAAGGTATTTTCGAGTTTTTCATCTCTCACATAGTGATTATATGCTTATAATTTCCTTAGCTGGCTTTTATAGCACCGTTGGGAAGAAATGTGGTGGTGACACTTGTATTACTATTCTGTCACCAGCACCACACGAACAGACCTCTAAACAACTTTCTGTTTTATTTTATTCGTGTATACACTAAACAAAATTACAATAAAAATAAAATTGGTTTGAACAAAGTTAAAAAATTTAGAACAACTTTTACTATAAACCTCTAATAAGTTATTTTTAGATAACAATAGTAGAACATTATAGTACTCATTAAGATTCCGCAATATAAAAAATAATTTCATCTGTATGTTTACTTAAATGTGTATTTTAATTAGGTAATGATGAGTCTACACAATGCTTAGCGAATACGTAAGCTCTTTACCAAATATTCTATTAAGCTGTGTTTTGCAATATGTACAACTTTATGTATGTACGTAAGCTATTAATATTCGGTTAGGCTATGTGCAGAAAGATTATCTACCTACATAGTCTAGTAACTGTTAATTACAAGTACGGAATTTAAAAAAAAGTCTTTGACTTTTTGACTATATTGTTTTATCTAACTTCATTTGCAACAAAATTCATGGCGTATATTTTTGTGTAATATCTGCAGTATTTATCTATAGGTGTGTAATATTGTTAATGCAAAAGTAACTAATACCTAGTCATCTAGATCGTCACACTAAAACTAATGAACTGATTTGAAAAGATAATATTAGCTACTTTTTAGTGCAAAAAGGAGAGAAATAATGCCACATAAGATACTTATGACATTTAGCTTATTCATGACAAATATAACACAACTAATAACGCTGTTCGGTTACACCATTACAGGATTATATTATCATTATACATTCAGATACATGTTAGTGACTAAGTGAAAGCTAATGTTACTAAAATAACAAGTTGTTGCTAAAATACGCCTCAAGCGTAACGTTACTAATTTTGTACAATAAATACAAAAAAGGCCTACAGTGTTATTATTTTACGTACTTAATGAGATACTGTTATTAGAGTATGAATGGAATATTAGATTTACTAAAAATAAAGAGAAAGAGAAGAATATAATTAGAAGAATATAATAGAAGAAAGAGAAGAGAGAAAATAATTTCAACATTATAGTGTTCTTGTACATACCTACATAAAATAGGGTTACAAAGAATATTAATAAAAAAAAAAATCTGTAATATATTCTATGCATCAAAAAATTCCTACACACGAAAAAATTCCTATTTATTTCCTAATTACTACGCTGTTCTTGTTGTATAATAAAAAGGCTCTTCTGGTTGACGGTTCCTATTTATGATGAAGGTTCTGATTTGTTTACGTTAATGTATGTACGTACACTAATATTTGATTACCATTCAGGATCATTGTGCTGAAATTATCCGGTTTACCTGATTTTAGTGCAAAACAGTACTTAGTGCATTTTATTTCATAAAAATTTAGCTTAGTAAGGCCTAGCAACATTCATTACATAGATAATATATATATCGATTCATATGTAATGAATACTACTACGCCCAACTAAGACAATTTTTTAAGAACCTAGTAAATTATGCTTACTTTACAGTACTAAGCCCTAATGTAAACAAGACTTTCCCGGACTTTAAACATTAGTTTTTATAGCTATTGTAAAGCTTCTACTTTACGTTAATTTATAATAATAATTTAAAACACATTTAATTACTTTGTTATATTTTTTATAATAAAGAAAAACTATTTTACAATCATTTTTCCAACATCCTCTCTTCATGTCTATTTCTAATCTCCATAAAATTCTTTTTTCTTATTTTCAAATTTTAAATTTTTTATTCTTTTTTTTTAAAAATAAATCTTAAGTGGCCTGTATCATTGAATAGGTTATATTCAATGATCACAACCTTTACATTCTCCCCCCCTTAGAGGATAAAAAAAAAAATTTTTTTTCCAAAAAAAAAAAATTTTTTTTTTCTAAGTTACAAAATACTGGACACCCTACCTAAGGTTGGAAAGCATGATAACAAACTAGAATGAACCAGATTAGATCCAGCTAGGATCTAGCTTTTCGAAGCAATACATTTCGAAAAACTTGAAAAGCAAAAAACCAACCAAAAATTGCCTTTCTAATCTTAGTTATCCGAACCACACTAACTACGATGCCCTTATATCATATCACTCTTTTCATAAAATATTAAACTACTTCATCTTTAAAATTGATTTATCCAATAATAAACAAGAGTGATAAGGCATCCTTAAAACTATCCCACCAAGACACAAAGCATATATCATCAACAATCAATCAGAAAAATGTTCATCACCAAACAATTAATGCTCTTATAAAAACTATCGAGCTTCAATTATGAGGTCAGCATCATATATCCGAAAGATATGCTAATTTAACAGCTTTCCAGCTTAATGAGAAAATTTACATAAGAAACCATTATAATTGATAGAATCCAGAGATTATCAAATTAAAATTTAAAGTATGCTCAGATAATACTCAACCTTCTTTTCAATTATTTAGGTATAATTTCTACTAAGTAATCCTGAATGCTCGGGAATGACCAATTTATTCCACATTTAGAATTCCTTCTCGTGAGATAAATTTACCAACCATTCTTCTACCACAAGTAACGTTTTAAATAATCAATCATTCTATTATCTAAGTAATTATAAACTATTCGCTAATCATTATTATCTAACTATTACCCAATAAATAAAATAAAAATATTATCAGCAACCTCTCACTATAATACAACTTCTTACAATTTTCAACCTTTCACATTTCTCTCCCAATGAACAAATACTTTACTCTAGCACATACTTTCCTAAATCCTATCTTATGAGTTCTATCTCTAAAATGCGTGATATCCCAAAACAGGATTCCATGACAAATAGCCTATGGCCTTACCATGTTGCATTCAAAGATATTACCCGTTGATACGACTCATCCAACTAACTCTACCAAGCCACCACCTTCGACATTACAACTCAATACAACCCATTATTATACCTATTAATCGTTCCACCTTAATACTATAATCATAATCTAGTACGAAATACTCACTATCCAATTACTATGTTAATATATTTATCTCACATTTTTAACTAAACATTCAAAATATAAATATGAAAAAAAATAATTAAATTTTTGATGTGGTTCCTTTTCATAGCATCTTTCTTATGTATAAATTTGCTGACGTCATTATGAAGTCTCGCCGATCCCGAACAATATGAAACACACCAAAATAAAACAATATTAGTAAATTATAATTATCACTATATATATATAACCTTAATCTAATTGAATCACTAAACCAATTTACATCATTATGCAAATAATTATTGCGAACATTCTTGGTAATTTACTTCTTGAAACTCTTCCCTTAGTCTATCAAATACCTCCTGCACGCTTTTGCACGTGTCTTTAATGCCCCGGAAGAAAAGTAAGGCGTTACCCCTTAAAAATGAGGGCAATAGTGATAATTTTTCTTCTTCAGACGAGCATCTCTTGAAAGTTATTAAAGCGTAAAACATTTCTTCGAATTCATCTAGGCACTCCTGTGCGCAACCACCGAAAGTTATCGTGGCTAGATCCATCTTAGTTATAAATAATTTATAAAAATTTAATAAAAAGATACAGCTACTTCTCTGATAATTAATATTTATCCTGTGTCGACCCTTTGCTCGTCAACACATCCCTGGGCGTAGGAGCTGGTTTACCAATCAGGCCGCTATACCCGGCGCCTCCACCAATTGTAAAGCTTCTACTTTACGTTAATTTATAATAATAATTTAAAACACATTTAATTACTTTGTTATATTTTTTATAATAAAGAAAAACTATTTTACAATCATTTTTCCAACATCCTCTCTTCATGTCTATTTCTAATCTCCATAAAATTCTTTTTTCTTATTTTCAAATTTTAAATTTTTTATTCTTTTTTTTTAAAAATAAATCTTAAGTGGCCTGTATCATTGAATAGGTTATATTCAATGATCACAACCTTTACATTCTCCCCCCCTTAGAGGATAAAAAAAAAAATTTTTTTTCCAAAAAAAAAAAATTTTTTTTTTCTAAGTTACAAAATACTGGACACCCTACCTAAGGTTGGAAAGCATGATAACAAACTAGAATGAACCAGATTAGATCCAGCTAGGATCTAGCTTTTCGAAGCAATACATTTCGAAAAACTTGAAAAGCAAAAAACCAACCAAAAATTGCCTTTCTAATCTTAGTTATCCGAACCACACTAACTACGATGCCCTTATATCATATCACTCTTTTCATAAAATATTAAACTACTTCATCTTTAAAATTGATTTATCCAATAATAAACAAGAGTGATAAGGCATCCTTAAAACTATCACACCAAGACACAAAGCATATATCATCAACAATCAATCAGAAAAATGTTCATCACCAAACAATTAATGCTCTTATAAAAACTATCGAGCTTCAATTATGAGGTCAGCATCATATATCCGAAAGATATGCTAATTTAACAGCTTTCCAGCTTAATGAGAAAATTTACATAAGAAACCATTATAATTGATAGAATCCAGAGATTATCAAATTAAAATTTAAAGTATGCTCAGATAATACTCAACCTTCTTTTCAATTATTTAGGTATAATTTCTACTAAGTAATCCTGAATGCTCGGGAATGACCAATTTATTCCACATTTAGAATTCCTTCTCGTGAGATAAATTTACCAACCATTCTTCTACCACAAGTAACGTTTTAAATAATCAATCATTCTATTATCTAAGTAATTATAAACTATTCGCTAATCATTATTATCTAACTATTACCCAATAAATAAAATAAAAATATTATCAGCAACCTCTCACTATAATACAACTTCTTACAATTTTCAACCTTTCACATTTCTCTCCCAATGAACAAATACTTTACTCTAGCACATACTTTCCTAAATCCTATCTTATGAGTTCTATCTCTAAAATGCGTGATATCCCAAAACAGGATTCCATGACAAATAGCCTATGGCCTTACCATGTTGCATTCAAAGATATTACCCGTTGATACGACTCATCCAACTAACTCTACCAAGCCACCACCTTCGACATTACAACTCAATACAACCCATTATTATACCTATTAATCGTTCCACCTTAATACTATAATCATAATCTAGTACGAAATACTCACTATCCAATTACTATGTTAATATATTTATCTCACATTTTTAACTAAACATTCAAAATATAAATATGAAAAAAAATAATTAAATTTTTGATGTGGTTCCTTTTCATAGCATCTTTCTTATGTATAAATTTGCTGACGTCATTATGAAGTCTCGCCGATCCCGAACAATATGAAACACACCAAAATAAAACAATATTAGTAAATTATAATTATCACTATATATATATAACCTTAATCTAATTGAATCACTAAACCAATTTACATCATTATGCAAATAATTATTGCGAACATTCTTGGTAATTTACTTCTTGAAACTCTTCCCTTAGTCTATCAAATACCTCCTGCACGCTTTTGCACGTGTCTTTAATGCCCCGGAAGAAAAGTAAGGCGTTACCCCTTAAAAATGAGGGCAATAGTGATAATTTTTCTTCTTCAGACGAGCATCTCTTGAAAGTTATTAAAGCGTAAAACATTTCTTCGAATTCATCTAGGCACTCCTGTGCGCAACCACCGAAAGTTATCGTGGCTAGATCCATCTTAGTTATAAATAATTTATAAAAATTTAATAAAAAGATACAGCTACTTCTCTGATAATTAATATTTATCCTGTGTCGACCCTTTGCTCGTCAACACATCCCTGGGCGTAGGAGCTGGTTTACCAATCAGGCCGCTATACCCGGCGCCTCCACCAATTGTAAAGCTTCTACTTTACGTTAATTTATAATAATAATTTAAAACACATTTAATTACTTTGTTATATTTTTTATAATAAAGAAAAACTATTTTACAATCATTTTTCCAACATCCTCTCTTCATGTCTATTTCTAATCTCCATAAAATTCTTTTTTCTTATTTTCAAATTTTAAATTTTTTATTCTTTTTTTTTAAAAATAAATCTTAAGTGGCCTGTATCATTGAATAGGTTATATTCAATGATCACAACCTTTACACTATATAAGACGTCATAAATATGGAGGATAGAGCCGTCAACAAAGTGTGATATTAAATAGTACAAGATATCGACCATTAGTAAGACGCTTATTGTTTAAAAAAGTCATATAAAACATCGTTCTTATGTAGAGTGATAAAAATATTTATATATTTAAAATGAGACGACATACTCTATCAACTATACATGCACAAATTCATGTAAAAGTAACTACTTATTCCTGTTTATAAATATAACTATTGTGTTTTATATGAATAAAACACTCACACGACTGTAATTGTAGATATTACTCACACGATCTATGAATACAATCACTCAATTATTTGATAAAACTTCCAAAATGAACCGGTTTATGATAATATGCGTATCACACACAAGTGCGGGGCACGCTGTACGGACGCGGAGAAAGTGCGTCCCGTACACAAGTTGCGCAACATTTAGTTGTGATAAAGAGGCGGTCCAAACCACGTGCTACAGCGGGTCAAGTTCACAAGATACTCGTAAAAAACACTCAAGTTCGCATGAAACACTTTGGTATTAAAATCACCTTGTTTATCTAACTCAGTTTGAACGTTGACACACACACACACACACACAACTGTCAATAATTGGAAAAAATTATTGACAGTTGTGACTTCTAGTGCCAAACTAAATAAGCATGAGCACTGTGAGACCTAAAACTATAAGGCACCACGTTTTTATAACGTTACTTAGGCAGTCGTAATTATTGTTAAACAATAGCCGGTCACATATTTAACAAAAAAATAATAATTTGAATCGCGAATGCTCACATTACGCGCCTTTTTCCCTAGTGAATTCGATCCCACATTGCGCCCGGTGCGTCGTACGCGCAACTTATGGCTGAGTGAAACTTATTATCGCCTGTTATGTGAACTTGCGCCTTATTGTGTTAACACTTTTACTAGTGCTATCATTATGGTCATGTCTTAATGAAAGGTGGAGTTAAGAGAGTCCAAACCTGTATAGTGTGTGAACAGAATAAATTAATGTTGAAAAGATTGAAACAGTGTGTATTATTCACACGCTTCTGTTAACTTCTTTTGCAGTTTGTATCCAAATGCGTGAAGTTGGTTTTCATTTCGAGATATCGGAGCTTTGTTACTCTAAATAAAAAGACACAATAATCAGTAGATTGAGATTTTTAGGATTATCAAGGTTCTCATTTTTATTGTAAATATCTAATATTTTAACTTTTATGAAATTAGTAAATTACATCATAGAAGGACCTTTAAAAGGATCAGGTGCGCAGCACAATTTAGTTATTATGTAATCAGATTTTATCATATATTAACTTATTGACCTGCTAGGTATTACTTATAGCGAAAGCAATGAAACTATTAAATCTAGCCAGGCAATTAAATTAGTATAATATCTAAACTGATATTATAAAGCTGAAGAGTTTGTTTGTTTAAACGCGCTAATCTCAGGAACCACAGGGCCGATTTGAAAAATTCTTTCAGTGTTAGATAGTCCATTTAGCGAGGAAGGCTATAGACTATATAACAGCAGTAGTGAAAAATGTTACAAGAACGGGGAACATTTTCAAAATTCTATGCGTACGAAGTCGCGGGCAACAGCTAGTTATATTATAAAACTCCTAATTCCTCGCATACGACTCACTATTTTTACAATATAAACATTCTCTCTCTCCAGTCCATTCACGTCCCACTTTTGGGCACGGGCCTCCTCCACTTTGGAGGGATTATGGTCTACTGTGCCGCGCTGACCAGGCGTGTTGGCACAGGGTTTATTTTCGAGTTCTCCGTCTCTCACAGAGGATGTTATTTGTGTCCCATAGCCGACTTTTACAGCACCCTTAGGTGATTAGAGATGGGGTGGTAACACTTTTATTCTTAATGTGACGGATTAAGAATAAAAGTGTTATAACGTTGTTTTTATAACGTTACTTAGGCAGTCGTAATTATTGTTAAACAATAGCCGGTCACATATTTAACAAAAAAATAATAATTTGAATCGCGAATGCTCACATTACGCGCCTTTTTCCCTAGTGAATTCGATCCCACATTGCGCCCGGTGCGTCGTACGCGCAACTTATGGCTGAGTGAAACTTATTATCGCCTGTTATGTGAACTTGCGCCTTATTGTGTTAACACTTTTACTAGTGCTATCATTATGGTCATGTCTTAATGAAAGGTGGAGTTAAGAGAGTCCAAACCTGTATAGTGTGTGAACAGAATAAATTAATGTTGAAAAGATTGAAACAGTGTGTATTATTCACACGCTTCTGTTAACTTCTTTTGCAGTTTGTATCCAAATGCGTGAAGTTGGTTTTCATTTCGAGATATCGGAGCTTTGTTACTCTAAATAAAAAGACACAATAATCAGTAGATTGAGATTTTTAGGATTATCAAGGTTCTCATTTTTATTGTAAATATCTAATATTTTAACTTTTATGAAATTAGTAAATTACATCATAGAAGGACCTTTAAAAGGATCAGGTGCGCAGCACAATTTAGTTATTATGTAATCAGATTTTATCATATATTAACTTATTGACCTGCTAGGTATTACTTATAGCGAAAGCAATGAAACTATTAAATCTAGCCAGGCAATTAAATTAGTATAATATCTAAACTGATATTATAAAGCTGAAGAGTTTGTTTGTTTAAACGCGCTAATCTCAGGAACCACAGGGCCGATTTGAAAAATTCTTTCAGTGTTAGATAGTCCATTTAGCGAGGAAGGCTATAGACTATATAACAGCAGTAGTGAAAAATGTTACAAGAACGGGGAACATTTTCAAAATTCTATGCGTACGAAGTCGCGGGCAACAGCTAGTTATATTATAAAACTCCTAATTCCTCGCATACGACTCACTATTTTTACAATATAAACATTCTCTCTCTCCAGTCCATTCACGTCCCACTTTTGGGCACGGGCCTCCTCCACTTTGGAGGGATTATGGTCTACTGTGCCGCGCTGACCAGGCGTGTTGGCACAGGGTTTATTTTCGAGTTCTCCGTCTCTCACAGAGGATGTTATTTGTGTCCCATAGCCGACTTTTACAGCACCCTTAGGTGATTAGAGATGGGGTGGTAACACTTTTATTCTTAATGTGACGGATTAAGAATAAAAGTGTTATAACGTTGTTTTTATAACGTTACTTAGGCAGTCGTAATTATTGTTAAACAATAGCCGGTCACATATTTAACAAAAAAATAATAATTTGAATCGCGAATGCTCACATTACGCGCCTTTTTCCCTAGTGAATTCGATCCCACATTGCGCCCGGTGCGTCGTACGCGCAACTTATGGCTGAGTGAAACTTATTATCGCCTGTTATGTGAACTTGCGCCTTATTGTGTTAACACTTTTACTAGTGCTATCATTATGGTCATGTCTTAATGAAAGGTGGAGTTAAGAGAGTCCAAACCTGTATAGTGTGTGAACAGAATAAATTAATGTTGAAAAGATTGAAACAGTGTGTATTATTCACACGCTTCTGTTAACTTCTTTTGCAGTTTGTATCCAAATGCGTGAAGTTGGTTTTCATTTCGAGATATCGGAGCTTTGTTACTCTAAATAAAAAGACACAATAATCAGTAGATTGAGATTTTTAGGATTATCAAGGTTCTCATTTTTATTGTAAATATCTAATATTTTAACTTTTATGAAATTAGTAAATTACATCATAGAAGGACCTTTAAAAGGATCAGGTGCGCAGCACAATTTAGTTATTATGTAATCAGATTTTATCATATATTAACTTATTGACCTGCTAGGTATTACTTATAGCGAAAGCAATGAAACTATTAAATCTAGCCAGGCAATTAAATTAGTATAATATCTAAACTGATATTATAAAGCTGAAGAGTTTGTTTGTTTAAACGCGCTAATCTCAGGAACCACAGGGCCGATTTGAAAAATTCTTTCAGTGTTAGATAGTCCATTTAGCGAGGAAGGCTATAGACTATATAACAGCAGTAGTGAAAAATGTTACAAGAACGGGGAACATTTTCAAAATTCTATGCGTACGAAGTCGCGGGCAACAGCTAGTTATATTATAAAACTCCTAATTCCTCGCATACGACTCACTATTTTTACAATATAAACATTCTCTCTCTCCAGTCCATTCACGTCCCACTTTTGGGCACGGGCCTCCTCCACTTTGGAGGGATTATGGTCTACTGTGCCGCGCTGACCAGGCGTGTTGGCACAGGGTTTATTTTCGAGTTCTCCGTCTCTCACAGAGGATGTTATTTGTGTCCCATAGCCGACTTTTACAGCACCCTTAGGTGATTAGAGATGGGGTGGTAACACTTTTATTCTTAATCCGTCACCACACAGAGAAATAAACATTACATAATATTAATAAGATGGTCTGTAGTAATTAATACATACACATTCCAATACATCCTACTAGGTATCTGTCGAAACAGCCAAGCCTCATCTGTTTCGACACGCTCTGAGGTCGAACAGCACATAGCAAACAGAATATTATAGCGTAACTCTACTAAACGCACTTAATGTTGGGCAACGGAACGTTTTATACATTGACGTATTAAAAAAAAACCAGAATTGAGAAATTCTATTTCATATAATATGACTGAGTCATATAATATTCATGCGTCATTTTCATAAGGGTAAAACCACTCTTTTAATATAGAATGCTATGATTTTTATATTAAATATTTAATTTGTTATGCTACGAAAGTCAAAGGTTTTTAAGCCTAAACGTCAAAAATTGTTGAATTAATATTATCTAATATTAACACGATTCATTCATTTAAAAAAACACCATGAAAAATCAATTTTTATCTATAAAACTACAAATTTTTTGTTTATTCAGTAGTGCAGTATATGTCTATATATATATATATATATACTAGCTGACCCGGCAAACGTTGTTTTGCCATACAAAAAAAAAAGTTTGAAAAATAGATGTTGGCCGATTCTCAGACCTAGAGGATATGTACACAAAATTTCAGGAAAATCGGTCGAGCCGTTTCGGAGGAGTACGGTAACTAACACTGTGACACGTGAATTTTATATATTAGAGATATATCTTTTATATTAAAAGATTACTAAATAAAGCGTTTAACTTGAATATAAATCTAAGAAAAGTTATTCAGCAATTATATGGCCTTAGAGTCAATTAAAAACTACCATTTCCATTTTATAGATAGCGTAATATACATAAAGACTGGCTGAAAACCTTTTAAAAAGTTGTTATAAAATAAGTTATTTTCACTAACATCGTTATCGCCTGTGTTAATAGCAGTATCGCGGTCAGTTTTCTAGTATACCTACCTAGATTCTTGAGAACATAGTTTTTATGGTTCCGTACAAAACATTAAAACGAACTATATTATGACGTCCCTATTATTGAGACTTTACTGTTCGTCGACTGTAATTCATAAACGGTGATACGGCAGGGACTCAGTGTGGTGACGGATTAAGACTACAAGTGTCCGATGTCCTCCCCAGGGTGCTGTAAAAGCTAAAGGATATTGTACTCAGATAACATGTTCTGTGGGAAACGGAAAATTTGTAAATAAATCCTATGCCAATACGCCATGTCAGCGCGGCATAGGAGACCACAACCCCTCCCAAAAACTGGAAGAGGCCTGTGCCCATCAGTGGGACGTTAATGGGCTAGAGAAGGAGAAAGATAGCTAGGGTGTGAAGCATTTAACGGATGGTGTTGCTATAACAAGAAATTAAAAACAGAATAAAATGAATATTTTAAGAAATTCCTATTTAAAAACACTTTTTGTGTATCTTGCTGACATCCTAATGGTATGCGAACATTACAGTACGATATTTTGGCGAATATATTATAAAGGTACAGAACCCTCCGTGCACGATTCTAACTCATACTTGGCCGGTTTTTTAACATCAAGCTATCTATATTTGACCTTCATACACTAAACAAATAGCGGTATTCAATAATTGTACCAGATGCTGTTTAAAGTAACTGTATTTAAATTTGCGTGTGTAAAACTTTCAACCTTAATTTCAGACTTTAAATTAGCAAGTCCCGCTCATGGTGATCATTTTTTCTACTATAATTTAATTTACTCAAAGTAGGACAAAGATTCTAGTCATCACAGATAATAACTATTGTCTAGAACTATCAAATGACAGCATTTGTACGAAAGTTGATATAGACTACATTAAGATATCCACAATCTATATCTTTGATCAACATAAGGCTCTTTTAATTTCCCTTAATGCTATATTTATTCATATGAGTTACACATTTAATTTGATAAAAATATTCATCGATTGTATATAACTATCGGTTAAAACTTAAACCTTGCTTAGATTTATCCATCAAAACTTGTGAAACATCTATTTACATATTAAATTGATATCTTCTTAAATAATTAAGGCCTATAGCAATTAAAATATAGTTGTTTACATAAGTATCATACAATATTAGATATAAAACCTGGGTAGAGCGGCACTAAATAGAAATAATCCTCCGCGAGTTCAGCGACCCGCGAGCTGCCTTGACATAGATCTCGATTGCATTCGATTGTAATTGACTTATATTTGTAAACAGATTTATTAGTTTTTTCGAGAAGTTTCTTTAATATTTTTTTGACATATTTGGCGTTAATGTATTATATTATGTTGGCAATATTCAAATAAATATATGTTACGAAATTAAACGTATCTATCTATAATATATATATACAGTAAAAAGAAAATTAAGTTATTTTTGACGGTTAGTCGTGGAATCATATTTTAATAACATTTGTTATTGTTTATAGAATTAAAACAGAATTTTAAGAAGTTCTTTTGAAATTGGAACGTTTGGTGCCGTACGGGTTCTATGTATTTTCACACGTAAATACGTAATAATAAACAAATGATTTTCCTGAAAACTATCCTTAACAAAACTCGTAGTGACACACAGACAAATTACCGTTTATTTGTCACTACTGTTATCTTGTAGTATGCTTATTATAATATTAAATAACTCGTTTACCTTACAGTTAATAGCCAACGAAATATCAAAGTTGGTATATATTTAGCAGCTAGCATCAACACTGTGAATGTAATGTCCATGACCACAATAACAGTACAGGAGAGGGCAAATATTGACCTTGGGTAAAGGGGTAACTCATCATCAAATAAATAATACTAGTATACTTCCAATATCATTATTATACATTTATTATCAAATATTTATGAATCTTCAATAATAGTTGTTACTTTTATAAATTCAACACAAGCAATGACAACTGCCAAAATATTCGTATTTCGAAAAACACTTCAACGCATAGACGACCTCCTTCTTAAGATTGTTAATTAAATGATATTCTCCTTGGTGCACCTTACACTATTAATATATCTAATAATAATGATGACTCGATTTTAGTCTAGTTTTCGCTAATAAATTTTATAGAATGATTCATGAGAAAGTTTTTTCTTAAGATTTTGTATAAATTAACTGCTATTTTTAACCTGACAGTTTACATTAATAATACTATTAGTTCGAAACCTGTCAAAGTTAGTTTCTAGTGTTTACTTATGATAAAACGAAATCGTTTCTTTTATATATGTGTCCATAAGTGAGCTGCGAACGAACTTTGATGCGGTTTACTTTAATAGATAGAGTGCCTCACAAGAATGGCTTTTTTATACGATTTGTTAAGTTTTGTTTTCCAAATTTCACACGTATAAAGTTTTGAGCAACACCTAGGTGCTATACAAAATACTGAGGAGTTACTGAAATTTGTAATGATTAAGTTTATTTGTCAATAAAATAATAAACGTGTATACGAGTAGTTAATTTCGTAAAAAGTTGTATTTTGTAAATACATATAATTATCTTAATGTTATATTTATGTTCTGCTTTTAATTTAAATAGTTTTTATACTGCAATACCTACATTTTATATGTTTTCTATATCATACTAACTATTGTAGCGAAAATAAAAAACTTTAACAAAAAGAAGTCATCCTTATGAACCATTAACATTAACAAAAACTGTATCAAAATCCTTTGCCTAGTTTTAAAGATATAAACTGACATAGGGACATACATACAAAAATAACAACTTCATTTTACTTAATAAACGAAATTATAGAGGTAAAAATGATCACCAATCAACAGTATTCCGAGGTCGTGGGTTCAAGTCCCGCTCATGGTGACAATTTTTTCCACTATAATTTAGTTTATTAAGTAAAAGCATAGCAAGTCAATTTAAAAAATAAATAAATTAATGTAGACTTCAATTAGTGAGCTCGTAGCTTCAGCATAGTTTAAAATAAATAACTGTAAGTTATTTACTCTTCAATGTCATGGTAATTGATGATGACCATGAAAGTCCTTATATTTAATAACACATCGAGGTTTATTTCACGTCTGACAGCATTTCCTTCCTGTATATTTCATTAACAATATGTCAAAGTCAAAAATCGATTGACCCTGTAAAAGAGGTATCGATTTTAAAAACCCGTTCTTTGTAATCGTTTTGGGAGTTATTTAAAATTACTCTTACTTTACAACTTATTAAACTCGAGTATTCCAACACTAAAATTTTTATAACTAAAATCAATACTAAAAGATAAATATTAATAAAAATAAACTATACAATTTAGTATTCAAATAATATTAGTAATTCACCTAAACGAATGTTGTGTATTTGTTAAAAATATAATGATCTCTTTAAAACTTATGGTGATCAATGTAATTTTAATAGCTGCACAAAAGTGAAGTGAATTTTCTGTGAATCTTGATCAAGATTCACCGAAAATTCACTTAACTTTTTCTTACTGAATACCAGTGCAGATATCCTACGAAATTATTACTTCCAAACATACTCGGTATTATATGAGAAATTGCTATTCTATGGCTATTATAATAATTAATAATTTACCGGAGAGTCTGAAGTACTTCCATTACATAAATTTAAATGCAAGATTAGTTATTCATATTTGATCACAAGTAGTTACTTGTGATCAAATATGGATACATTAATTTTAAATGTAAAATCTGTCATTTACCCATATTTTACGAAATAAATATTTCATTTCATTTACAAAAAAAAAGATTTGAATATACTTATTATTATAGTGTGTCTTCAGCATCTTAAATAGGATATCCCTCAACATTGTTGGGGTGACTTTATATTTACCCCTAAACCCTGGTTTTCAGCGATGTCCTAATAAAGTAATATTCTTGCTATTTACAGTGGAAGACGCGAGTGGTCGCTACACGTCGATGTTCTACTGGGGGAACAACTACTGGACAGGATCTGCTGAACTCTGTGATATTCTCAACGATGATCTGGCGCTCTCTAGATCCGATAACAGTAAGTATAAAATATTGTACTTTTTTAACCCATTTCTTCTTGTGGTAAAGGGTTAAGGATACAAGTGTCACCACTCCGTTTCTTCCCCAGTGCACTATTCTAATGGATATTTTAAGCTAATAACATTTTCTGTAAGAGGAATCTCATCTGTTATCTCGAAAATTAACCCTGCAAAGACGCCTGGTCTGGAAAGAAGCTATTGTTCATGATTCTCACTAGGAAGGTTTGATCTCCAATTACAAGCAGACCAAGCGTGTTTGTAGAGCGATTAGTTTGGAGTTTTTCATTTCTAACCGATGTTATTTTTATATTATTCTGTGTTGCTTAGGTAATATTCTTAGGAGCGCAATCAAATGTACACGATAAATAACAGAAACATACGCATTTATACTTTAATTAAAGAGCGTTTTATTATGCTTCATAAATAATAAATATAGAAAAAATATTTTCTATTTTACATAGTGAAAAATAACATACCGGACAAAACATTAAATTTTATGATACGCTACATTAAATAAGTTTATCAAAATATTTAGATATTTATTTATTTTCAAAACATACGAGTATAACATCTACATAACACAAGCATATAAGCTTAGCTTGGGACCAGAGGACGCTGTGTGAAATGTCCATGAATATTTATTTATTTATACTAAAATGTCTTTATTTTTGCACAGTTTGCTATAAACAACAAGAAAACAACGCAATGCTAGAAAATTTTATTTTCAATTTCTTAAACTTCATAAAGATTATGAAACATTGCAAATTAAAGAAACACAACA
Organism: Orgyia antiqua; assembly: GCA_916999025.1. Lineage (NCBI taxonomy): Eukaryota > Metazoa > Arthropoda > Insecta > Lepidoptera > Erebidae > Orgyia > Orgyia antiqua. Next base: position 1,245,394 of record OU779861.1, read on the forward strand.
TATTATTTCAGATTAACTTCTTATAATAATAAAATTATGGCCACTAATCGCCACTGTTTTGAAAAAGTATTGCTATACATATTTCTATCTTTGTAAAAACTAGAATCAAACCTACAGGCCATATAGATAAATAGTACTTGTTAATAGTTGCGATAGAATATCGCCACGTTGCACCACAGTTCTATTGAGACAGGTAGGTATTTATTAAAATTGCGTACCAAAAGTTGAAACAGGACTCGATTACTGAGAATTTGGAGTCCGTCCGTTTATCCTTTTGTCAGCAGGCTGTATCTCAGAAACAGCTACAACAAGAGAGTTGAAATTTTCGCATATGTTTACTAATATTATAAAACTGATTGATGACTTTGTTTGTTTGAACGCGCTAATCTCAAGAATCGCTAATCCGATTTGAAAAATTCTTTCAGCGTTGTATAGTAAATTTATCGAGGAAGACTATAGGCTGTATAACAACACGCTGTGACCAATAGGAGCGACGCATTAGTGAAATATATCGCAAAAACGGGAAAAATGTCTAAATTGCACGAATTACATTCAATGTTTGTAGACGCAATAACTACTGAAGTCCAGAATGCATTATTTAAATGTGCGTCCATAAAACCAACGTTGTAACTGTAACTTGATAACACTCTTAGATGACATAATTATGACGGTATGATATTATGATGACGGATATACTACGATAATAATGGTTTTGACCAGAGGCGTATTTTACCGTACTCCTCCGAAACGGCTTGACCGATTTTTATGAAATTTTACATGCATATTCAGTAGGTCTGAGAATCGGACAACATCTATTTATCAAACCAACCAGCCCCCCCCCCCCCCCCCCACTGACATTTGAATGACAAAACAACGTTTGCGGGTCAGCTTAGTCTAATATATAAAATTCTCGTGTCACTTGACCGACTTTTATGAAATTTTACATGCATATTCAGTAGGTCTGAGAATCGGACAACATCTATTTTTCAAACACCTCCCCCCACGGACATTTGTATGGCAAAACAAGGTTTGCCGGATCAACTAGTTTTATTATATCTTTATTAATTTATAGGGCGGCTAATTTAATAGGTCCGGGGCGTTAATTTTGAAAATACGGCGCTGTACGGAACCAACTCGTAGTTAGCTGGATTTTATATAGTTAGTATTGCATTTGTGCGTCGGTCAGTTGTCTTTGGGTAGCTAATAAGAATTGTAATTCACTGTAAGTAGTGTTTGTAATTCAAGTCACTTGTCACCTTGAAACAAAATAGCATTATACTATTGCAAATACTAAATTTGCATGCCCTAATTAACCCAACACATATATGTATAGGTTAGTTATATGCAAATATGTCATTTGTGAAACCAAGAAGGTATGTTTGGATCATAGCAGATAGAGATCTATAGTATCTGCCTATCCCCATGGGAAAAAAAGCGTGATGTTATGATGTTGATGCTATTTAAAAATAGTGATGTATTATGAAGACGGTCTATGTGGTAACATAGATGCAAATGTCGTCACCCCTTTTCCTTCCTTAGGATGCCGTAAAAGCCAGTTAAGGAAAATTGTACACAGATTACATACCCCGTGAGAGATAGAAAACGCAAAAACAAACCTTGCCCTAACAGGTCTTGCCAGCGCGGCATGGTAGATCATAATCCCTCCCAAAGTGGAGGAGTGCCCAGCAGTGAGACGGTAAAGGGCTGGAGAGATAGAGATTGTGAAGACACATAAAACTGTTGGTGTACTGATAGTGCAGCAATGTCACAGGATCGATTTCCATACACGATAATTATTCGTGTGATGAACTTCTTTGCTTTTTTTTCTAATTATAATAATCAAAATAAAGTAAAATAAGTATCTTAATAAAATCAAAATAAGTACCTTATTGCTTCCCTATAACTAGGTTCCTGTACCAGCATTTGTATTTTTCAAATTTTTCAAATTTACCCTAGTCTAGGTTAATTTAATTAGTCTGGGATATACATGTATATCTAAATAATTACTAAGTCTAATATATAAAACAAACAAAGCGATAACTCACAGACATTTATTTCTTTCCTCTGAATACGGAAGCTTTTTAACATCGGAACTGCAGCACTTAATTAGGTTCTACTTATTTTAATTCCTTGCCTTATTCCTGTATAACATAATAATATAGGTATTAGTATGTGTACAAAGAAGTAAAAAAACTATTGCATATTATCAATATATTGAAAATTATTTATATTTAAGTATACTTATCTATATCCCTTAAACAGGAAGTATGTCTCAAATGTAATTAACGAGCAAATGTATAACAAAATTTTGAAAATCAGTTTCAAATTACAGTTTCAGTACATTTCAAGGCAGTTACTAATTCTTTTATTCGTTCTTATAGATACAAATATCTCAACGTAAGAAAATGCATCACTCTTGACTGGTTTTTTGGAGTGAATAATGTAAATAAATATTCATATCATTGCACACAACGCCATCTAGTCCCGTAGAACTGTACCAGTCCCATTAGAACATTTATAAATATTGCTGTGATAAATGCAAATACAAATTACTTTAAATAATTGTCCTGTACATAAAATAAAGTCACACTTTTGTCAACGATAGTCCGTTACACTAACGCCATTGCGCCATGAGAAGTGTCTCCTATAATAATGACGTATTATTTTTAAACCGAAATTCTGCACCATTTTTGCTGAAATTCTGAAATATGGAATTTGCTAATATATGTAATCTCTAAAATGTACTTGCCCCGTATAACTTCTTAACTGTCAGATAGTCTCCATCGATCTATCTGCCCGTGGGGTGACGGACAAAAAACCTCCCCATGCATTGCCCGCGGGAGTCGTAGTAACCAACCAAAGAAACTATGTCGCATGACACCTGCGCACATACTCAAGGAGTGTTGACGTTAGGCAGGCAAGTCCCATTGCTTTAAGAACCATTAATAGTCATGTTGCCCCGACCCCGAATAAAGGGATAAGGGCAAGGGAATGATGATGATGTAATCTCAAAAATATGTGAGTCATGCCATTACATAGATTTTACAAGATACTGTAATGTTTGCGGTAAGGTGTGGCAATACATTGTGTAATATTGTCAACTTGTTAGTAGAAAGTAACAACAACAAATAAAATGGTTTGACTAAAAACTTTATTTATTTATTTGTTTTGTTTAACAATTTTATATGTAAACACAATAACATCATTAACAGACTTCAAAAAGGAAGGAGGTTCTCAATCGTCTGTATGTTTTTATTTATTTTGTATTTGTTTTCTCATAACTTTTAACTGGGTGAAGCGATTTTAATGATTCTTTTTTTATTTGAAAGCTGGTGGTTCCCGTGTGTTTCCATTTTCACCAGGTTAGGATCTGATGGTTATCTCCTGAGAAATCGAGGAAGACCCTCAAATTTCAAAGGCACATGAAGTCGGTTAAACTTTTTTTTTAAATACTCAAGCATAGTAACAATATACTTAAAACATAGTGAGTGTTTGGGTAAATATATATAATAAGTAATAATAAATATTCAGGGCATTTCACACAACGTCCTCTGGTCCCAAAGTAAGCTATATTTCTATGCTTGTATTATGGCAACCAGATACGGATAGACTACATACACTACTTTTCTTTTGTAAATACATACTTATAATACATAGAAAACACCCAGACGCAGTACAAACATTTGTATGACATTTATAGATATCACACAAATGATTGTCCCAACCGGAAATCGAACTCGCGACCTCGTGATCGGCACTCCATTACATAAAGCACTCCACCACGAAGCCCGTCAATGTCAGCCCGAAATATGTAGTTTGTAAGCACAATATGTTATCACGTATCAATCCAAACAATCCGCTGATTAATCGACATCAATGCATTATAATTTAATATATGTAATATAATATTTTATTTTTTACATTTTTGCGATTCCATAATTAAGTATAACTCGTGTATTTTATTTAAATCATCTGATTTACAAGCAAACCCGGTAATTATCTTACCCGGAAAAGCTACTGTAATCTTTTGATTTAATCAAAGATTTAGATTATATTTAATAACTTGAAAACATTCTCGCAAATTACTAGCGCAAGTAGCAGTTAATATAAATAAATAAACGTAACTAAATCCTGTTTAGAAAATTCGGGGTCGCTTTAACCATATTGGTATTTAATATTGTAATTGAGACCACTCGTAAGTTATATAGTAACTATTTAAGTTACAAAAAACCGTATCAAAAACGCTATAATAGCTAATTTTTATCTTAAGAGGATACCAAAATAGCTTCGTGCATTTTTCTACGTACGAAGTTTTCATTTTTCTTTAGATTGAATGGCTAAAGCTCTAATTTTTAAGTATATTTTTTTTCAATATATAATCTAGGATCGCATAAACACAGAAACGCGATTGAAAAAAGTTTTCTCGATAGAAAATCTTAGCGAAATAACCTCTCTTATTTTATATTTTTTTCATTTGTTGGTCTATTATCGCGTATTAACTAATGAAATAACTTTCAAAACATAAGTAACTATTATATATAGAAACACGTAAACCGGAATTAAAATATATTTAGTAGATTAACAAACACAAACAGTAAACAAAAAAAATATCCCTAATTCTTCATTTTCTATACCTACTGGCTTACTGGCTGTGTTAAAAGGTACATGTCGACGATAATATTGATGTAGGCCCTTAAAGCCCTTTAGGTTACAAATAATTATTTAACTCGTGATGAGATTAATCGAAATAATCATAAAATATAAAGTTTAAATGGATGATGAGATTCTTTAAGACTCTTTATTTCTGTCATAATTTTAGTAATTATTTACGAAGCGTAATATGGTAGATTGGTATTAATTTCATATTATATAAATGGTGACTAATATCCACATGTCTATATTTATTTGAAAGTCAGTGAAAGGACTTCTCATAATGATAGTTTTTTCGTGTTTTGTGTTATTAGTGATTTTTCCGTTATTTGGTACCGGGTGGCACCAAATAACGGAAAAAGAGTATAATAAAGAATAATAAGCATATTTATTGCACGAAAACTTAATTAATAATAGTAATTTTATAGATGTATCTAACATAATGTAGTTAATTGCAAGTAATGCTGCGCGCGTTGATGTCTTTTGTATGGCGCTACGAAATTACAGTCAGATTATATTCTAACGATACGTCGCGTCGCCGCGTTGTAAAGATGTTTGTATATTGTTATGTTTTATGACCATAATGATTATATTTTTATTGTTTATTTTATTTATATAGTTTTACATAATGTTAATGTTTATTACATTTAACGTTTAACTCTGTACCATCACATAAATCACGTATAATATCACGTTTGTATTTACGTCTATGTACAGACAACGATAAAATATCTCATATCGATACTACACCATGCTAACCAGCCTAAAATAAACAATATTAAATACAACTGTATATTTGTAGGACTATCTCTATACTTACTACACTTGACTACTACATATTAATTGTAGGATAATCTTATCCCTTTTAGTCCACTTTTACATCACTTATCGAAAAAATATAATTTATAATTATGTTTTACAAACTCATGGACGTTAATGCAAAAATTATTTACGTAAACTTTGAAGTAATTAAAAACAGTGTGTATAGTAAATATATGATTATATTACAGAGAGCAGTACGAAAAATCAGATATTCGACGATTGGCGCGAGGATGTGTCGATGGTGGGCTCGGGGCCACCCTTCGAGACAGCTTTCTACGTTGCGAGGGTCACAGTTACCACCAACCTGACGGAGATCGTTAGGACTGTGAGTATCACAGACGAACAAACATTTTAAACTGACGAATATTTGGTAATAACATTGTCCCTCATACCTAATAATTTGCTTGTTAAAGACTTACTGTCAAAGGTTTCGATAGATACATACCAACCTAATAAAAGCATGTAAAACATGGAGTCTATTATCGTAATTCTTCTGTTAACCTTGACCACTTTAACATTGGCTTGCAATCAGCTGGCGACTTCTTTGCATAGAATTAAAAACAAATAATTAATCAATTTCTATTAAATCAAACAAGTTAGAAAGAAAGATTACCTTAAGTGGTATATTTTATACTTCATTTAACATCTTAAAAATAAAAAGCACAGGATGTCAACTGCAAAATATTCAAAACATCCTACTCGATCCCATGTTTGTTACTAGCTTAATGGTGTCCGTTTATTAACCGTCTTCAAAAAAGGAGGAGATTCTCGATTCGTCTGTATGCTCTTTTTAGTGATACTGTGCGCCTGTGCATTTTAAAAATTTAATCTTAACTTTTTAACCCAACGTAAAAGATCTTCAAAAATACAATACAATTTCATTTGACGGGCCGCTTGATCGAGTGGTTCATATAGCGGACTGCCATTTACGAGGTCTCGGGTTCGATTCCCGGTCAGGACAATCATTTGTGTGATGTTTTTAACTGTCATACAAATGTTTGTACTGCGTCTGGGTGTTTACTATGTATTATAAGTATGTATTTACAAAAGAAAAGTAGTATATGTATTCTATCCGTATTCTGGTACCCATAACACAAGCATAAGCTTAGCTTGGGACCAGAGGACGTTGTGTGAAATGTCCATGAATATTTATTTATTTATTTAATTTTAGCGTCGCACCCTACACCTGGGTGTATGCCTCCCGCGGTCATGTTCCCGTAACTCTGTGGGACTACTGGTGGGTGGAGCCAAAGCTCCACTCCTCTCGCACCAGGTGACGGCGGTCAGATCTCCGCAACATGGTGGATATACATACTTTGGAGACCCTACATTCAGAGTCTTGGTGTAAGTATATTTATGAAGTACCATCCCATAATCTAAGCAATTGCGTCGTAAAATTTATTGAAAAACTAGCTGTTACCCGCGACTTCATACGCGTGAAATTTAGAATGTTACTCTCGTTTTAGCCACATTTTTCACTACTGCTTCCCTCCTATTGGTCGCAGTGTGATTTCATTGAAAATAAGGACGCGCCTGGCAAGTTTACGAACATAATACTTAATACTCGAATATTTGTAATAATTACGGATATAAAATTTGCTGGTACACTTAAATAACTTAGTTTAACTAACTAAAACAAATACTTTATTGAAAACTTATCGTATTATATTAAACTAGCTAATGCCCACGATTTCATTCGCGTTTATAGTTATGGGGCTCACCTCCCAAAATACACACCTTAACAAATTATATCTAAAGCCATCGTCTTGAACCACTCTAACTATTAAAAAAATCGCATCTATATCCGTTGCGTAGTTTTGAAAATATAAGCTCACATAAGGACATACATACAAAAATAACGGCTCTGTTTTATAATAAGTAAAGTTGTTGAGTTGAGTACTGCAAGACTATACCGGAGTAGACTGTGACGTCACGTGACACACAAACACCGTTTAGAAAGTGGAATACCGTCGCGTTAAACTTAAGTAACGCGCCGTTGAGAAATGTTCGCGTTTCATAATTATTATGTGTACACTATTTAATGAATCGCCTAACTTTTATTACTTAAATACTGAAATTATTGCATTACATTTATTTACTAATAACGCAATTAGTATTCTTGTAAATAAATATGTAAATACATCTTTATATTCATCATTATAATTATTCAATTTAATGTCATTATCATAAATATTAAGATGATTATAATTGTGTTTGGTGATACTTGATAGAAATTCGCTAATTGTCTGGAACGATGGTACCGATTCTACGTGCACAAGTAAACTTAATTTAACTAAAAAATTAAAATTGATTGTGTCAATAACACAATTGGTTAACAGAACTTTTTTATTACAAAATCTGTATATTATAGACTAACGATTTTGATTAATAAAAATGTGGACAACGATATAGCTAATTAATCAAAATACGCCATAGTTGTTTTCATTATTTAGTTTAGCGCGTAGAATTGGTATCTTTATCCATCACTCTTTCTTTCTTCCATTTCTTGGGTAAATACTGTACCGATTTAAATAAAATTTGGTGCACGAATAGTTTAGAGTCGTTGGAAAAAGAGATTACTTTTTGATACAAAAAAGGAGTATGTAATGATTTCAAACTCCATGCGTATATTAAGTTATAGACAACAGATAGTTCATTCTAATTTAGAAAAAGCAATTACCGATTCAGCTGGCAACTACATAAACAGTAAGTAACATTAACAACACCTACAACGTATATTTACATGTTAAAATGTATCTTATGGTTATGTAAATTGTTACTACTTTATAATTAGGTTACGAAATATGACTACCATGTAGCACTAACTACGGTAATAATATACCAACTCTGTTTTGTAATATCTAGAACTACTTATGTACGAATGGTTAGCTATCATTGATGGGCTAGTAACCTAATTTCTACATGGCACAATTGTAGCTTAGATTACAAGCTAAGCTATAATTTTGTTGTATTCGATGTGTGTACAGTAGGAAAGGCTTTTAAGTCCTGAAGATTTATTTTATGGTTTAATGTTAATAACTTATTGTTAAACTCTAAGAAAACAAAAGTAATAAAATTCTCCATGCCAAATGTTACCCAAGTAGAAACCAATGTACATTTGAGTGGTGCGAAATTGGAACCAGTACATTCAACTATATTTTTAGGAATCACTATTGATTCGAAATTACAGTGGGGCCCACAAATTGAAAAAATGTCTGGCAAACTTAGCTCTGCGGCATATGCGGTGAAAACTATTAGACGACTTACGGATGTAGATACGCCTAGAATGGTTTACTTTAGTTATTTTCACAGTGTAATGTGCTATGGAATTCTTCTTTGGGGAAGCTGTGCGGACATTAATCGGATATTTGTGCTCCAGAAACGCGCTGTTAGAGCTATATATAACCTAGGTCCGCGGGATTCTCTAAGGGAGAAATTCAAAGACATAAATATTTTAACGGTCGCTTCGCAATATATATATGAAAATTTATTGTATGTTCATAAAAATATTCATAATTTTACAAAAAAAAGCGACCACCATAATGTTAATACAAGGCATAAACACAATCTTGTGATGCATGTAACCCGTCTCCACAAAATATGTAACTCTTTCATGGGTCATTGTATACGATTTTATAATAAACTCCCTATTGATGTAAGAGAATTAAATAATTCTAAATTTAAAAAATTCATTAAAACTAAATTATGTAAAAAGGCGTATTATAAAATTTCTGATTATATTAAAGATGATAAAGCTTGGGAGTAGGTTGCTCTGGAGCAATACATATTCTATATTGTAAAGTTATTAGCATTGTAAGTATAATTGACATTTAATTTAAAAATATTGATTTGATTAAAAGCTCTGCTGAGTTTCTTACGCCGGTTCTTCTCAGCAGATTGCGTCCTGAACCGGTGGTAGGGAAAAAAATTGGACATGTCATAAGCACATAATTTTTCTTAAAAATTGTGTCTACGTGATTAAATGATTTTTCATTTCATTTCATTTCATTTACAAAATTCATAAAATCATTACATAAAATCCAATACGATACTTGAAGAACTTTACATAATTTTAATAGTTATCTATAAATTTATAAGCATATAATATGAATTTTGCCAAGCTGCAATAACTTGTAATATATTTATACGTCAGGTGGAACTTTTGACATTTTCTCATTGTGATTTCTATGTTCGAATATTAATTCACAACAGCTTTGTCCCACCATTGGGCACGGCTAATGGCACTTAACAGATTTATTGAGTGCGTAGCGAGACCTAATTTGTTTAGATTAACTGACACTTACTAGTACTTTTAAGGGGATTAATACCTTTGTTTTTCCTTTGCTTTTTTACTCTGTCGCAAGTGAATATTTTGACAACTATTCTGATTGCATAAATTAAACCTAAACTTTTTATTGACACAGTAGAACTGAACAAGATAACGATAACAAAACGTTCGGAAGTTGATTTCAATTAAGTTTAATTTTTGTGTAATGGAATTAGAATTATAGTTTACATCCTAATAATTGTAATAATTATGTGATTTATTCATGTTCTAGTGCTGTATGTGTCCTAGTGGGTATACTATTGATAACGTCTACTATATACGACATACGTCTCACCCACGATGTACACAGACGTAGACGTCGCGCCAACAACCTGGCGAGCAGCGCCCCGCCGCGCGCAGACCACAAGCTCGACCTCAATGGACTTAATGACATTACTGTAGCTAATGGTAAACACAAAATAATTATATTTTATTTAAATAAAACCACTCTTTAGGGACGGTTTTAGCGTATATTTGTTTTAAATTTTATTGCGACTTTTCGGAGACTTTTCAATTACCACAGATTTATAGATAGATTTTACAGATTAGCCCCACCCGTCAGTGTCCTCTGCGATCAGTTGTTATGGAGTTTACGGTCCCGGAGGACGAACGTAAAAAGTGGTTTTATTTAAATAAATGAGTCCCGCAAGTGTTAGTGTTGAATCTTAAGTATATTTGTTATTTAAAATAGTGACATAAGTATATTCACTAACATATCAGAGGTATCTTAATATAAAAGAAGAATATGCCAAAGTTTGTTCTATTTACTGAACTTTTGATAAAATCTCTCGTCCTTTGATATTTTTGTACAAAACTATGTAATGTTGTAACGATTTGTTGTTGATAATTATTAGGCAAGTCGATGTACAGTGTGAACAATAACCTGGCTATGAACAGCAACACGTCTGAGGAACGACTTACAGCCGAGACACCAACCACTGATCAACTTAAACTCAGTAAGTTATATACATATTAAACACTTTTTATATATATATTTTTATAATTTTTTTCTGTGCTTCTAACAAATTAAAGAATTCACCGACTGAGCTATCGTAGAGTACTCTGTATATGTCTTTAAACATTGTTTCTATCCCAGCATATTGAAGTCCTCCTCCTCCACTTCGGGAGTATTTGGTCTGATTTTTCTCCATCTCTTCCTAGACCATTAACGTCTCACTATCAGGCAATAGCGTCCTCCACTTTGGGAGGGATTATGGTCTACTATGCTGCACTAATCAGGCGTGTTGGCACAGGATTTATTTTCAAGATTTCTGTCTCTTACGAGGACGTTCTCTACACATATTTTCTTAGTAAACTCTTACAGCACTTTAAGAAAGGAAATAATGTGATGACATCTGAATTCTTAATCAACAAACGAATTGTTAATTGTAGGCATATGGTCGGAGTTGCTGCTGTCGTTCTCGATGAAGGCGAACGTGCTGCAGATCTTCGACGGGTCGGTGGGCGCGGACACAGTGCCCGTGGTGCACGGCCTGCGCGTCATGTCCATGATCTGGGTCATCTTTGGACACACATGCATCGTCATCTTCAAGGTGACATGCATTCTCTTATTACGTACTTACACGTTTATTTCTCACAAAAGGTACAAAAAGTTGCAGAATTGAACATGTACCTACAATAACGTCATAAACTTATATATACATAAATACATATATATCTAATAGATTATTACTTGAATGTCTCTTAATTAATAATAAATATTCATGAACATTTCACACAACGTCCTCTGGTCCCAAGCTAAGCTTATATGCTTGTGTTATGGGTACCAGAATACGGATATAATACATATACTACTTTTCTTTTGTAAATACATACTTATAATACATAGAAACACCCAGACGCAGTACAAACATTTGTATGACAATTAGAAAAATCACACAAATGATTGTCCCGAGCGGGAATCGAACCGGCGACCTCTTGATCGGCAGTCCGTTACATAAACCACTCAACCACGAGGCTCATCTTTCTTGTCTTAATTGTTGATAATCAATACGTGGAAACACTATTTACATAATAACTTATTTAGTTTAACATTATTAGTTATCGGAAGTTTATAAAACCAATATGAATAAGAATTTTTATCTGTCGTTTGATAAGCTTAAAAGAAGTTTTTACTAATATAGGTTTATGCCTTCGATAAGCGTTTAATTATGAATAAGACTGTAAATGTTTAAAAACACACTTAAAAGCTAGTTGATTCCGTTTGTGTTTTTTATTTGCTAAACATAAAGAGGGTAAAAAACAAGTTCAAAGATTTTGTAACATAGATTAATAGATAGATAAACAAATTTAATAAAAACTTAAGAAAAAGCTATACAATATACATTATTAAATATAATTTTATCCAATTATAAGTTTATGAATAGTGAACTAATGTCAGTATTGATTGTTTAAATTATTAATAAGTTGTTAAATAAACTAAATTATAATGGAAAAAATGATAACCATAAGCGGGACTTGAACCCGCGACCTCGGAATGCCGTTCCATCCGAGGTCGCGGGTTCAAGTCCCGCTTATGGTTATCATTTTTTCCATTATAATTTAGTTTATTTAGTAAAAGCATAGCGAGTCAATCGCAAAATATTAATATATTAATGTAATAAGTTGTTTATATATTTTTGCAGTACGCGGACAACACGGCGCTACGAGCCATCCTTGAGAAGAGTTTCTTATTCCAACTGATCATCAGCGCTGTCTATAGTGTTGATACCTTCTTCTGTCTTGGGTAAGTCTTAATATTTCACTATCCTGCATTCATCCTGGGGTAATTACAGAGTTGCCAGATATATAAAGCCTTTTTACAGAACTATGTAATTTTACGCATCTATTAGCTTATCCTATTAGCTTATCCTATAATCTTATAATCCTTATCTTTGAGACAGCTTCAAAAATTACTTGTAATTATATATTTTTATTTGTATTCTCTTATCGCATAAGACAAATAAAACTTCTGTACACAATTTAGTATGTTTATATTTAGTATGTTATGTGCTATATATGTATGTTTATTATGTTGTTTAAGATCTCTGAATGGTATATTTTTCGAGGATTTTCTTCTTTGTTTTCTGATTCAATTTTCAGCAGAATTTCTGATTTTGTCTATCCAATTATCTTATACCATCTCTTGCACCTTTTATCAAATGGCAATCATATTAATATTTAAAATATTGTATATTACAGTGGCATGTTGGTGACGTACCTATACTTCCGTACCAAGTCCAAGGGTAAGCTGGACCGACTGGTGCAGGGACAGAAGAAGATCACAGCGGGACTGTTGCAGTTCTTGGGGCTGATCGGATATAGATTCGCCAGGTCCGTCTGTCCATCTAATCTGTCACCAAAACTATCATTATTTATAGAAAGTATTTTAATTTATTTGAAATATACTTAACTTATTTCAAATTCATCATAAGACTGTCAGACTAATAATAGTGACTTGTTTACTACTCGTATAAACAAGATGGTGAAAGATTTTCGAAATCGATCCAGTAGTTTCAGAGCCTATTTATTCCAAACAAACAAATATATCTTCTCTGTAAAACTGTAGAGTATAGATTTCTGTGAATTTCTGTTGTTTTTATAATACACTAGTTGTAGCCCGCGACATTGTACCCGTGGAACTAAAAATTTTCCCCGTTTTTGCAACATTTTTCATAACATTTTTGTGATGTTATGTAGTCTATAGCCTACCTCGATAATTGTAGTATCCAACATTGATTTTTTTTTCAAAGTCAAAGATTTTTATTTTTATTAGGCAAGATATACATGCTCTTTTAAAAAGTCAGTAGCTAGGCGTTTTGAAATGGAACCCGTGGTTTCTGAGATTAGCGCGTTCAAACAAACAAACAAAGTCTTCAACTTTATATTAGTGTGGATAATACAGATATCGTGTATTGTTGTCAGGTTAACAGCACCATACCTGTTCATCCTGGGAGTGGTGGAGGTGACTATGAAGTGGTTCGCTTACAACTCAGTGTTCGAGCCTCCCGCCATGGACCACGAGAATTGCCCCAAGTACTGGTGGAGGAATCTACTCTATATCAATACATTGTTTCCTGTTGACCAAATGGTAAGTAGACTTGTAGGCGGCCTTTCAGTAACGACAGTACGAAAATATTCTTCTTATATAAACTTCAATAACTACTTTGTTGTAACTGCGACCACTTTTTAACTTTGTAATTTACTTGCTAACGCGTTCCCATCCTCAACTTATACGAAATCTTAACAAATTATACAAAAAAGCCACCCTCTTGAACCAATCTATATATTAAAGAAAACAGCGTCAATATTCGTTGCATAGTCATGCAAATATAAGCTCACATAGGGACATACATACAAAAATAACGACTTTGTTTTATATTAAGTAAAGATAAATACTATTTTAGCAATAGAAACCCTTAAATATGCTTTCATTTTTATGTTTTATTGTTGGTTTTCAGTGCATGCTTTGGAGTTGGTATTTATCTGATGACACCCAGTTCTACGCAGTCAGCGCCATCCTACTGATATTGGCTACTAGGTATGTATACTACTTCCTAAATTGGTACCAACTCTACGTGCAGAACTAAACTTAACAAAAAAATTAAAACAACTATTGGTGTATTTAAATTGATTGGCTATTTTGTTGTGAACATTTGTACTTTATTAGTAGTGTTAGTGATGTGTAGTGCAGTGTGTCAGTGCTACTTATAAAGAACACATGAACAAAGTCTTCCCCTTAAGGGCCTACATCAATATTATCGTATATCATCGCCGACACGTACATATTAACACAGCCAGTAGGCACAGAAAATGAAGAATTAGGGATATTTTTTTGTTTACTCAAAATCTACTAAATATTTTTTAATTCTGATTTACGTGTTTCTATATATAATAGTTACTTATGTTTTTAAAGTTATTTCATTAGTTAATACGCGATAATAGATCGACAAATGAAAAAAATAAAAAATTAGAGAGGTTGTTTCGCTAAGATTTTCTATCGAGAAAACTTTTTTCAATCGCGTTTCTGAATTTATGCGATCCTAGATCATATATTGAAAAAACATATACTTAAAAATTAGAGCTCTAGCCATTCAATCTAAAGAAACAATGAAAACTTCGTACGTAGAAAAATGCACGAAGCTATTTTGGTATCCTCTTAATAGAGACAGTAAGATAGGTGTTGATGGACACTTTCTGAAGTAAATCATAGTTAGCAATTTAAGTTAGAATTAAATTACTCATTAGTCTGATAGGCTTGATTGTAATGTCTGTGAATAATCTGCATATCCTAGATTATTTATCGAAAAAATATGCAGGTATTTGTTATAATCCTTAGTCTATAATAAACAGTTTTTTTTAATGAAGTGAAAAATAATTTAATCAAGTAGACATAATTTTTTTTAGAAAATTTATGTATAGGCAAATAAATTTTCAAAAAAAAATTATGTCTACTTGATTAAATGATTCTTGACATGATTAAATGACATGTCCAATTTTTTTTCCTACCACCCGTTCAGGACGCAATCTAATGAGAAGAACCGGCGTGAAAAACTCAGCAGATCTTTTAATTAAATCAAGAAAGTTCAGTTAACATTGCAGCGGCCGTATTATGAGCTCTTATTTACAGGCAGTTTACGCCGTGAATTGAACTGTCTGGCAAATTCGTATTATGAACAAATTATTAGTCAGTCAGTTCGCTAAACCAGTCATACATTAATATGTTTATGGAGAAGGTATAACTAAAAGTTATTTCTGCCATAATACCTAATTTAGCCATGCAGTTTACGGCCTGCCTGGAACTTGAATGATTTTAAAAAGCTCATAATACGCCGGCTGGGTTGTGTTATCGACACTAACAAAATTAATTTTTTAGTTATGTTTAGTTTAATTAGAATAGAATTGGTACCATTGTCTAGTTTGGCACTCTTTAAGTAATCTATAAACAAATTCTTATTTATTCTAGCCACTTCAAATTATCAGCCGGTTTAACCGGTGTACTCTTCCTATCTTCCCTGGTGACCACCGGCTACGTCTCCTGGAGCAACAACCACATCCCCAACCCTGAGGACC
The DNA here is from genome assembly GCA_916999025.1 of Orgyia antiqua. Taxonomy (NCBI): domain Eukaryota; kingdom Metazoa; phylum Arthropoda; class Insecta; order Lepidoptera; family Erebidae; genus Orgyia; species Orgyia antiqua. Next base: position 1,261,265 of record OU779861.1, read on the forward strand.
CCTTCACCCAGTTCGACAAAGTGTACGAGAAACCTTGGACCAGACTGGGACCATACCTCATGGGGATGCTCGCTGGATGGATACTGTTCAAAACTAACTTGAAGATTCGGATGAGTAGAGTTAGTCAAACAAAACTAGTTTTCATAGATTTTAATTTTCTAAAACTGCGACAAAAAGGTTTCACCTGTGCCTGAAATATTTCAAAACCTCAAGAATGGAAATAAACTAAAATAAACGCGAAATAAACGGGTTTCTTTAATTTCTTTAGGGCAGCTTCCAGAAGAAAAACAGGTTACGAAAAGTTGTAAAAGAAATTTTCGACAATCCTTTTTTTTTGCTATGACTGAATACATAAATACTTTATTAATTAAACAATATTGTAATTTATTAATATTGATATTGAACTTACTCTTTTTGTTGGTAAAACGTGGCTGCCAAGAGTACTCTTATCTGTTTCTGCAATTTATATTTAATTAACAAATGAACCCCTTTTTTATTTTCAGATTTGGGCCTGGGTTGGTTGGTCAATATGCTCGGCGACATTATTGTTCCTAATCTTTGGTCTGTACAAGACTGAGCTGGGCATATGGTCGGCGGCCATATACAGCGCCATCTCGCATTCATTGTGGGCAGCTTGTATTGGATGGATTATTGTAGCATGTTCCACAGGACATGGAGGTTAGTTAAATATTATTTTATTTAAAATATTTCAGGTTTAAGTTATACAGGGTGTGGCGTAAATGGTGGTCCAACGCTAAGGTGGTTATAGTTCAAGTATTCACCTATCATATAAAAAAAAATTAACCATTTTTAGCCATTTTTTTTTACACTACTCACACCTAAAATGCATGATTTGTTAAAAACGAGAAATTAATTTTCAGTTTCTTTTATTTATTGGTTTATTTTTGGGGTTTACATGAAAAACCGAATGCATGTGCTAGTACTCGCCCGTACAACATAAAAACACACTCAAAAAATAATGTCATTTATAAAATATTTATCGATTTTTTACAAAAAAAAAATCATATTTCCGAAACCAATGGCTAAAAATGGTATTTTTTTTTTATATGATAGGTGAATACTTGAACTATAACCACCTTAGCGTTGGACCACCATTTACGCCACACCCTGTATTCATAATGCTTCCAACCTAATTTGAAGTCAGGCTTATCATAATCTATTTTTTCAAGTCCAATTTATATCTAATCAAATTTATTACTAAATATTTTTTTTAAATGCTCTATTGATTCCCAGACATACGAGTGCTCGTGTGATAAATACTACTTATTAAGTATATAAAAATATAGATATTAAATTATATTTTGTACATAGTAACGATAATTTTATAGCGTACCTTTCTGCCTTACGATATACTAATTAATTTCAGGTTGATTTTTTTAGTAGACTTTAGTAATAATCTGTAATATTTTTATATTATTATTTCTTTGTTGCTAGGTTGGGTGACTCCCCTGCTGTCCTCCCCTGTGCTGTATCCCCTGTCTCGTGTGACGTACTGCACGTACCTGGTGCACCCCGTGGTGCTGCGCTACGTGGCCATGCATCTCACACACCCCATACACATGGGGGAACTTATCGTTGTATGTATTATTACTATTATTTATATTTTATTTTATTGACCGAGGTTAGCTCGGTATTGCTTCTTTAAAAACAGTACATTTATGAAAAAATTAAAAAAGACTATAAAAAATAGCCAAAAATGTTAACGCTTAAATGTGAACAGGGCCGCCTGCTCACGACACAGCCACTCTAGCTATACTCCTGACTGCCTATGAGCCATAGAAACTGTTATGGGATGTTACCCACTAAAGCCCACGGAGTTTCTCCTCGCCCAAAACCGGGTTACGGTATAGTACCATATCTTTACCATGACTCTACAAGGGAGTTCGAAGTTTTTAGAAGTACCCAAATCTTATATTAAATCAAAAAATTGTATTTATAGCTTTATTTGTCTGAAGACTATTGGTGATTGCATCACGCAGGTTATATTTATTTACTATGTTTAAAGTCATTAACTTTTCCAAACAGTTCATCCTGTTCCTTGGTCTGACGGTGATCTCGTATACCTTCGCCTTCGTAATATCAGTAGCATTCGAAGCTCCCATCGTGACGATGCTCAAGATTGTATCTCCACAGAAGAAACCCCACAGAGTATGAGAAATTGAGAACCACCAACTTGACAAGTTCAAAGACTTATAGTGCCTACGTGAGTGTATCGATGGCGCCACGTGTGTAACATAGTTATTTAACTCGGACATAAGACTATACAAATAAACTAAGTGTTTTGTAATCATTGTAAAAATTAATAGTAAGTTCTTGCTTAAAAAATATGACTTTCAGCTAATTTTCCTAAGACTATAATATGCCTTGAGCCTTTAACTACATGAGGCTGTGTATATCATTATGGTGACAACTTTTTACAGAAAATCCTATATACCTACCTATTATTAGACAACATAGTATTTTTTTTAATAATAAATAATAACTTTACACACAACATTGGCAAATGGCTTTCGCAAAAAGCCATAAAAAGTTAATGAAAAATGTTATGTTCTATTTTTGAAAATTAGAAGCGAACTATCTACTTTAAATGGAGATCATTCAAGTTTAAAATTATTATTCTGTGGTAAACTTTATAAATAATTTTTTTTCAAGTTGTGATAATATTTTAATGAAAATTATTTATCTGTGATAAATAACTGCGGATCTTATTTATGAGTCTTTGAAATACGAGTCTAAAAATGTTGTTGCCAATCCTTTTCTAGAATGCTATACCTATAATATGAAAGCGGAATATATTTTCATACCTGTGTCGTGTGTGTATGGTTCAAATCAAGAAGGTTACCATAATATTAAGCCATTTCATAATGTTACAAATTGACGTTAAAATAATGTAGAAGCTAGACGTTAAAATAATAGTCGCAATGTATGTGATTTTATATTTTTATAATGTCTTGTTTTAAAATGGTCACTTTTATCCGTGATTTTAAAGTTGCTTCTGAAGAAGCATTGATACTTTGACTGAGGTTTCTTATGAAGTGCGAATTATAGAAAGATTTGATTGTTGATTAGAAAATATAGTAAGTTTTGTAATTAGTGATGATTGTGTATTTTTTGTATTATGGTATGTTTGCATTTTGATTAGGGTGAGTGTTATTTCTATTTGTTAGTTGTTGTTGTAAATGCACCACAGACATACCAGATAGTGCATCAGCGTTCAATCTTATAGACACGTAACTTTAGCCTGGCTAAAGTGTATGCCTTTATCGTAGACAGACAGATACAATTTTACGATAACATAGATATGTAAGTGGCTTCAGTACTGAGTGACGTAGCCACCTGGTAAGTCTGTGTGCACGAGCAAGTCAACTACTTATCAAATAACACTGTGTTAACTAATACTAATGCGAACAGGCCATTTTATCTGTGTTTGTTTAGAATTTAGTTTATAAGTAGGTAGGTAACTATATCGGCCTAGGTTTTCTCATAGCTTTTTTTTTCTTAAAAATCTCAAATTGATTTGAGATTAGATTATTCCATGACTTCAAAACTGTCGTACCTACATTCCATCCAATTGAAGTACCTTAGTAGTTCCATCGTGATATTTGGAGTACTTTGTATTCGTTTGAATATCTGGTACTGTTACCAAATCTTGGACTTTATGAGCCAATGAAATGCATAGGTGGATTAACCCCGTCCCAAGTGTAGCGAATAATATGGGCCCCTATTCCCCCCCCCTCATTTTTTTCTTTATTTACAAAAATGGATAAACATAGACTTTTAGGACAGCTCTTCTAACTACACTAATAACAATAAAAATATTCAGGGGTTTCATTAATTTGCTAGCCTTAATCTGGCTCTGCATAAAAATACCAAAATTATACTCTGATCTCTCAAGGACTAAGTTTTACAAAAATACCTTTCGATTGTATTTTTGTAAAGCTTAGATGTCAATTAAGTTTGACAACTTGACTTGAAAATACTTGTTTAAAGACGATACACAGACTTTATGCAAGTGAAAAACCTTAAAACTCTTCAAACGTTTTGTAAGAAAATCCTGTAAAGTGAAATATTTTTTTAATAAAACAAAATGCAAAAAAAATCAGAATTTATTTAGTTATCTAAAGTAAAAAATAAATTCGTTTTTGTCAGAAAAAAGTAATTAAAAATCTACACAAATAAACAATTTGGACTTCTAGTACAAATTTTGTTCATTTTTTGATCTATTATATTTATCATTATCTCACTGTTAATTTTAATAGATCTAAAGAATCACAATAATGTCGACATTTCTATAATATAAAATAAAAGAACTCATAATTTGGGTGTAAAATAAAGTTTATTATTAGCGTTACAATGACAAAATAATGTACACTTAAAGATAGTTATTTTAAGGTCCAATATCCATGTGTATAAATTAGTAATTCTTTAAAATTGTACATATTTTTTTTTCTAAGGTTCTTGGTATTTCTGATGTAAATTTTTATTTAAATTAAATATATCTTCGAAATTTTGATTCTATATTTAAAACTTTTGTCAAAGATATCTGAGGCACACGCAGAAACGTGTCTATGGTATTTCCCTATACTAGTTTATTATACAAGACGGCGACATGAAAAAAAAAAGGAAAAAATATTTATTCTATAAAAACTTACATCAGAATTATTTTAATAAGTTTACATCAACGGGATGTTGATAAATGAATTGGCTTTAAAATTATTATGTGAGATTAGATCTCTCAGTCTTCGCTTAACTTTTAATCTCAATATACCTAAGTTGATTAGGTATGTTTAATAAATAGTATGACAATAAATAAAATGCGACTCAAATTATCTACGATATAATAATTATGGTCGCCCTAGCCTTCTGTGATAACAGTGATGGTGGTGGGACTAAAAATGCTATGAAAGATATTTTTTACATTAGGTATCTAGGTCATAGATAAAATTAACAGTCCGCCAAGTATGGGATATCATCGATCGAGAATACCAAAAAATCTATGTACGAATTATCGTTTTCTCTAAAACAAGCTGTGGATTCAAACTGTTCGGTTAAAAAAAATATTTTGAAAACATTTAATTATCTGTACCGAATACCGCAAAGATCTACGCGATAATAAAAAAATATATTTAAAAATCGAATGTATTAATTTAATTTTGCCTATACGAATAAAACTTTTGAACTTAGAACGTTTCTAAATTATGATAGACAAATAATTAATGTTTTAGCAATGCCTGAATTTTTCTAGGTAGTTATTATTGCAAAAATAACTACAGAAATTATTTACAGAAATTTACTTAGTAAAACACTTCTTTAAATATGACATGAGGTATTTTGGCACTTTTCAAATGAGCAAATTATATCTCATTAAGTTCCATTCCATTCTCTTGCTGTATTCCCGATTATTATCGCATATAATTCGAATCAATAAATATCGCATATAATTCGAATCGCATACAATGTACAATTTAGTTACTTATTCACTACTTAATTATGTAAATAGGTTGTAAATATAACTAGTTATAAAATTTTTAATGATTATATAAATAAATATAATTTTTGCAATAAAAATCTATGAAATATTATGTTGTTTTAATTAGCACAGTCCGATAGTCGTCTGAGGACACTACAAAATGGTATTTCGACTAAAAGAGATAATATAAATGATGCAAGTAGAGTTAACACAGCCGTTCCAGCGAAGTATAGCCACTGTAATTATTAAAATAATAGTTAACAAAATAAATAAATAAATAAGTATACAATAATAGTAAACTACAAATTCTAAATATAGTGAGGGTTCGATGGAATGTACTACGATATTTATAATTCTTGTCATCACCTTTCATTTCGTGGGGTGTTTTTACAAATATCAGCTGGATCGGTTAGTTAAAAACATCCAAAATTCTGTACGAGTCAGCTCCGAAGCTAAGAATTGATTACGATAAGGATAATCATATTCGGATAATATTGCCATCTCTTAGGAGTTCTCACAGGAATTCAACTGGATATGGGCTTAGACTCTTTCCAAAAAGACAAGATATGTCACTATTTTTTAATTTTCATCACAAAAAAGAAAGGAAAACGACGCATTGGAAGCCCTCCTAGAATAATTATACTCTAGCACTAGTGCAACTCATTTGTTTATCTATAACCTAAATGTTTTAAATTTTAGTCCGATGATTCGAAGACTTTTCAGTCATCAATCCGACCCGTAAACCGTTTAAATTGCAGTCACCATAGTCACGACTATGGTGACTGCAATTTAAAACAAATATACGAGCCTTAATCCATAAAAAGTGGTTTTATTTAAACCCTCCTAGAAACTAAATTCCCAAGTCCATGCTATTGGAAGTCAAAAACTTATGAATGAGTTATCAAACAATAAATAGAGGTGTCTTACGAGTCTAAGGTATAATATAGTATAGTATACTAGCTGTCCCGGCAAACGTTGATTTGCCATAGAAATGTTAGTGGTGGACAACCCTTATCACTTAGGGCTATGAAAAATAGATAGTAGCCGATTCTCAGACCTACTGAATGTGCATATAAAATTTCATAAGAATCGGTGAAGCCGTTTCGGAAGAGTATGGGAACGAACATTGTGACACGAGAATTTTATATATTAGATAATATACTTACAACACAGACAGTATGTGAGCAGAGACTAGTGTCGAGTGAGAGTAGAACAGCTCTAGCTACAGCCGGGTGCAGCAACAACATGCCGTAACAGAGACGACTGAGAGCTGCCACCGGGGGGCGGGCTAGTGCACGACGGAATATTGCTACAAACAAACATTATTACATTACAATCAAATGTGATAATCATTGTCATACAAATGTTTGTACTGTATTTACAAAAGAAAAGTAGTATATGTATTGTATCCGTATTCTGGTACACATAATACAAGCATAATAAGCTTAACTTGGGACCAAAGGACGTTATGTGAAATTTCCATAAATATTTATAAAAAAAAGTACTTCTGAAAATAAAAAAAAAACGAAGTTACTATTTTACTACATGAATTGAATCTAATCAATAATCTTTACTCTCTGAACAGTTATCAGTGGTTGAAAATGGGCGCTGGTCTTCCACTAAGTCATCTCATACAATTCATTAAGTCTTACTTCAGTCGAATTATTCCTTAAAACCAGTTAAATCATAAACACAAACTTAAAGAAAGAAAGAAAGACCTTAAGACATAAGAACTCTAATTATAGTCGAAAAAACTATCACCATGATCGGGATTTGAACCCACAACCTTGGAATACCGTTCCGTTGTTCTCCCAACTGAGCCTACCATGGGACTAGTACATGATAACCAAAGTTTCCACTACAATATTTCTCAATGTGAGTTAAACATTGCTCAAATGTATTTGTACAACGTCATCTATAGAGCAGTTTGCATCAACTCGATCGATCGATCACACTCGTAGTGTTCTTTACAGACTTTAAGACATAATGGAAACAATTAAAAACTTTGTAATAAGTACTCAATTTACCAGCTAAATTAGTAGTTCCCATCAAAACTGGCCATAACAGTGCTATAGGCCAAGATAGATGTAGCCATGCTGCCAACCACGGTAGACCAACAAACGTGACGGCCACAGATACAACAACAAATGATATTGACGATACCCACAGGAGAGATGATGTCACCTGCAAAAAAATTAAAATGGAAAAAAAGTTAAAACAATACGTATGTTTTTAACTTTTTTACAATAAAGCAAATTATGGTGGAAAAAGTAATCACCGCAAGCGGGACTTGCTTGCGGTGATCAATTTTTCCGCCATAATTTGATTTATTAAGTAAAAGCATAACATGTCAAATGCAAAAATTAATAAATTACTTTTTTACAATAGTTTTGTAGACTTTACTTTGATTACGAAAGAAGGGTAGCCGTAACCTGGGCTGAAACAAGGGTAGAAGTAAAAAACGGACTGTCATGAAACCAATAGTTAGGCTACAGTACTACTAACTACTAAGCTGGCATCGCATGTACTCGTACGTGAATAAACAGTTTTAATCTGTTTGATTTCTCATAAAAAGTATGAGTGGTCTGTAAAAAATAGGTAAAGCATTTGATACGTTATACTTCCAGCTTTTTGTTTAATTATTTATTAGTTTATATTTTTACAGTATAATATTTAATAAACCATCCTTTACATTTAATTAACTGTGTTCTTTAAAGTTTGGACTGAGTTTTGATAATCCATTTTTGTCTTAAACCGGTGGAATGCTACAAGGAGATATAATTGGTCCTTCAAACTTACCTTAGATACTTTAAGTTTCCCCTGTATTATATGAACCAGCCATCCAACAAATACTCCAATGAAGTATGGTGCAACTCGAGCCCATGGACGTTCAATAATTATGTTATATGCCTCAAATCCATTCGCAAAACTGTAATGAATTAATAATAATTTTTATTATAATTTATTAATAAATTCTTTTAAATTAATTTAATTCCGGAAGACTTTAGATAAAATATACGTAAATATTTTCATCCTAGCTATACGGCAAAGAATGATATATTATACATAAATTATGATTGTACTGATGTCCTTACTTGCAACCCTATATCTCATAGCTGAATTAACTTAGTCAAAACATGGATAACCACTGCAAGAGATGCTGCTTTTAAATTAAATGCCATCAATTACGTTAGTTTTAAATTCTCTGATCTATATCTAAAATGTGCCATCTTTTCAGACGTTTTAAATTTCCACACAGAGACAGATGGAATTTCCAAATATTCATGTAGGTATCTCAGTATTTCGAATGAACCAGTGTGCATTACAAATAAATTAACTTAACAATGTTATAAATAACATAGATCTCTATAAGGTCGACTGATACTAATATAACAAGTAAACTTTCACTTTGGCAGGGACTATGGTCTACTGTGCCGCGCTGACCAGGCGTATTGGCACAGGGTTTAGTTTTGAGTTTTCCGTCTCTCACAGTAGATGTTAACTGCTTATGTTGTCCCTTATCTGGCTCTTACAGCACCCTGGGAAGGAAATGAGGTGGTGACACTTGTATTCTTAATTTGACGGGCCTGGTGGCCTAGTGGTTCATATAACGGACTGCCGTCCACGAGGTCTCGGGTTCGATTCCCGGTCAGGACAAATATTTGTGTGATGTTTTTAATTGTATTACAAATGTTTGTACTGCGTCTGGGTGTTTACTATTTATTATAAGTAAGCATTTAGAAAAGAAAAGTAGTATATGTATTCTATCCGTATTCTGGTACCCATAACACAAGCATATAAAGCTTAGCTTGGGACCAGAGGACGTTGTGTGAAATGTCCATGAATATTTATTATTTATTATAATATGTACAGACAATGTAACAAGTAAACTATAGTAATTAAAGTAACTCACAGATGTCCAAAGTCGAAGTAAGCAGCACTAGCGTCAGTAACAGTACAAGAGAGAAGAGCAACCATAGCTAACACCAGTACTATTCTAGACCGAGTGTTAGATGAAGCGCTGAGAGCACACAGCAGTGCTCCCACGGCATATACCTGAGTCTCAGTCGACAGGTACCAGGAGATCTGCATGCACTGCACACAACAATTTATTTATTTATTTATTTCAAACTCACATCAAAATACAATACACTTAAATGGGGAGTCCGTTTCTACTCAGTAAGGTAGTACTCAGGATACAGCTACTTCAAATCTATCCACTAATAATGTCGATGTATCATTCACTAGTATGTACCTAACTATATCTATAAGCTAATTAAATTAAGTACAAGGTAATACAGACATAAACAGAGTAATATATATGACCATTGACTCCTAAGCTAGGAAATAAATCCTGTGTATATAGGAGTCAAGAAGATGTATTCGTCCGTTACGAAACATTTATGGTCTTATAATGACTTATCGGAGGTTTAAAAGTTCCCTAAAATAGGTTCGCGAAAATTGTCAAAGCTTTTTATTCATAATAGTCTTTTTACGCTAAAACGCTTAATATCTCTCCGATAAAATCTCCGTTTAAACATCCTATGCAAAAAATATATCCAAAATTTTACTATATTTTAATAAGTGTTGCTACATATTCTATTATAGGTTTCATATTCTATTTAAAATTAATGTGTGTATGTATGATGTGATGTAACAACAACGTTTTAAAACATATTAGAATAATATTTATAATATCCTATAGTCTGCTGTCCTGGTTATTGGTTTCTAATAAGACGTTAAAAAACTGATATTGCTGAAAGAGTTCTTCAGTGTGAAGGATTTAAAAGTGAACAAAACGACCACATAAAATGGATGGATAATGTCAAAATCTTCTTAGAATAATGGGTGCTTAAGATTATCTAACGCTATCCTAGAAATATCCATCCATCCATAAGTTACCGTCCACTGTTGGACATAGGCCTCCCCCAAAGCAACGCCCATAGAAATATACAAGGTATCTAATAATGAAATTCACAAATAAATAAATATACAAAATACGCACGAAGTACATAGAATCGTTCTATAGCAGTTGTGTAAAAACAGGTAAACACAAATAACATTGGTACCGATTCTACGTGCACCACCAAACTTAACTAAAAAATAATAAAATAAAATAAAACTAATAAATAATACAATGCGGCAATGTTAACAGAACTTTTTTATTAGAAAATCTGTATATTATAGATAGACTAACAATTTTAATTATTAAAAATGTGGACAACGTAATAACTAATAATTAAAGTAAGCCATAGTTGTTTTAATTTTTTAGTTAATTTAAGTTTAGTTGTACTCGTATTATTTATTTTTATTTATATATTTATTTAAATAAATAAATAAATTGGTTCCATTGTCAATTTTGACGAGCCTCGTGGTTGAGTAGTTCATGTAACGGACTGGCGATCAAGAGGTCGCAGGTTCGATTCCCGCTCGGGACAATCATTTGTGTGATTTTTCTAATTGTCATACAAATGTTTGTACTGCGTCTGGGTGTTTCTATGTATTATAACTATGTATTTACAAAAAAAATTTAGTATATGTATTCTATCCGTATTCTGGTACCCATAACACAAGCATATAAGCTTAGCTTGGGACCAGAGGACGTTGTGTAAAATGTCCATGAATATTTATTATTATTATTTATTAATCATTAAAATAGAACATTTATGATACCTGTTCGTTAGCTGGATAGAAATTGGAGAGGTACAGCAAGTTCCTCCACCAGTAAGTATTGCAGTAGTGATAGTCTCCATCAGGTAATGCCAACGTAGCAGTAGAACGAGACCAGCGAGCTACCACACCGCTTAGTATTATGGCATAGGCGTATGATGGTAATAACCTGGGGTAATGGTAAGTAATAGGTGCAATAATAATCAGAGACACCTGAATTCACCTGATGAATTCAAAAATAAGAAACATATAGCTATTGAAAAAATTGGTCAAGTGCGAGTCGGACTCGCGCACGAAGGGTTCCGTACCATTATCTATGCAACAATGAGAGCAAGAAACGGTAAAAAAAACATGTTTGTTGTATGGGAATAGAAATACATCATCTGTGAAAATTTCAACTCTCTAGCTATCACCGTTCTTGAGATACAGCCTGGTGACAGACGGACGGACGGACGGACGGACAGCGAAGTCTCAGTAATAGGGTCACGTTTTTACCCTTTGGGTACGGAACCCTAAAAACAAGTTATGCATTGATAATGTACTTTTTTGATGACAATTTTTTTTGGTTTTTGTCTTTGAAATCCACACTTTCGCTATCGAATAATAAAAAAAATTGGTCAAGTGCGAGTCGGACTCGCGCACGAAGGGTTCCGTACCATTATCTATGCAACATAAGGCAACGTTATTAGTATCGAACAAGAAACGTTAAAAAATCATGTTTGTTGTATGGGAGCCCCCCTTAAATATTTATTTTATTTTATTTTTAGTATTTGTTGTTATAGCGGCAATAGAAATACATCATCTGTGAAAATTTCAACTCTCTAGCTATCACCGTTCTTGAGATACAGCCTGGTGACAGACGGACGGACGGACGGACGGACGGACGTACAGCGAAGTCTCAGTAATAGGGTCCCGTTTTTACCCTTTGGGTACGGAACCCTAAAAAATGTACCTACTTTTATATAAACTACTAGCTGACCCGACAAACGTTGTTTTATCATAGAAATGTTAGTGGTGGACAACCCTTATTACTTAGGAGTATGAAAAATAGATAGTAGCCAATTCTCAGACCTACTGAATATGCATAAAAAATTTCATAAGAATCAGTCAAGCCGTTTCGGAGCAATATGGGAACGAACATTGTGACACTGTGAATATTTGTCATATTAGATTTGCATAGAGAAGCAAGGAAATCGCACAATAAGCAAAGGAGTCGATACCTTCAGTGTGGATTCACACCAAACCAAGCCAAATTTTGTAGCTACTAACATAGTTTAACTATTATTTTTGTTGATTCATATTTTTTCGCATAAATTTTTTATATGTTCCCTAAGACATTTTATATCCGCTGAGCTTGCAACACAGGTTTTATAAAATTTTGTTTTATAGGAAAAGTTATCACACCTTTCAAACTTACAAAATTTCACTAATAAACAAAATTAATATACACTTTAATTCGTGTATTACCTGATAATCCTATTAGAAACAAAACAAAGAAACTGTAGCAACTGTCCACAAGGTCCTCCCCATCCGACCAGCTCCTCAATGCTGTACTGACTTTTCAGGTAGAAGAAATGATGAGAACTAAATATAGCACTGAAATATAAACAAATATGATAATCATAAGCACATAAATAACCAACTAAAATATAATAACCTAATGATTTATTTACCTCACAAAAAACAGCGTATCAAATGCTATCGTTCCGGTAGCTATGATGTAGTAAATATTATTCTGTTCATTAATATTTTTTGAAGACTCTGTGAATAAAAAAATATAGCATCAGAAGTGGGATTCAAGTTTTTTAACACATCCAATAAGGGTTTACAAACTACTTTACCTGAAATATAATCAAGAACAGTAGCAATATGCAAAAATATAACCCAAAATGTTGCAAAGATTCTCATGCCGTGTATCAAAGCCAAATCTTTGTTGGCAATATTTGTGTTAAACACTCTCTTGCAGCAATAAGAGAGAGAAAAGCACAACAGTAAACGACAAAATATGCTTTTCTTTTTTCTTTCAGTGTTGAGGCTTGTGAACGAATTGTATTGTAACCTTGGACATGGAATATTACTTTGTTCACGAGGACTGCCACATTGTTTACGATATTTACCACATCGATTACAGCTACTAATCGATTTTCCGTCCCCGCATGTTTCGTCCTGTGTAATGGAGGGATCATTTTTCATCATCTTCTCTACAGCAATATAATTTTTATTTGCACTTTCCACACCTAATTTATCAATTTCTTCTTTAACTGTTTCTTTTTTAACATTTGGTTTACCTGTACTTTTGTTAGTATCTGTATTATATCTTTCTAAATCAAAAGTCTTTGATTGTTTACCATAAGGTAGACATTTTATCCAATCTAGATCTACCGCTGTAGCAGCTAGTACCAAAGTTGTAAGTAGTACTGTTATACATATTAATAAAATAGCACCAACATCTCCTGAGAGGTCATAGTATCCTGGTATTTGTCTAGCGCTAGTGATTTTAGCTGTACGAGATATTGTTTTATTAGTTTTAAGATTGTCATTAATCATTATTGAAAAGTTAATGACTGATGTTACGTCTCTTGATGAGCAGGACTGCGGCAAACAAACTCCTAATGTTACGTCATAAAACTGAAAAAAACATACATAGGAAGTTAAAGTTAATGGCAATAATAATAAAACTATTTAGCGTTTCTTTTCCATTTCCCAAGTACCGCGACTGAATATACTGAATGACTGAATGCTGATAGAAGGTTGTAATCAAAATATTGACAACACTATACTATAATACAATTTGATTTTTCTTTCTTTAATAAACATTAATTTAAAGTGAATGTTGCAGTACTACTGACTCATACAATAGTACTGACGTACAGTCGACTCTTGTTAATTCAAACCTGCGATAATTCAAACCTGCGATAATTCGAACCTCTCTATAATTCAAAGTTATCACGAATTCTCTACAAAATCTCTTTATATTTTGAACTAAATCAATACATTTTTATGCACTTGGTAATTCGTACGAAAAAATCATTGCTATGTAACAAAACCACGCGTTAATTCGAAGTCATCGCCGTCCAACACTCGACAATTCAAAGTTGCAGAGAGAAAGAGGCGGAATGATTGTTAGTACATATAACAGAGTTCTTTCAATAGATTAATTAATTCACATTATAAATATTTACCTTTAAACTTTTGTCATTATTACAGAATATGTAGCAGTTAACAAATTTTTTTTTTTTTTATGTTGTTTAATAGTTTATAGTTTAAGGGCCTACATCAATATTATCGTATATCATCGCCGACACGTACATATTAACACAGCCAGTAGGCACAGAAAATGAAGAATTAGGGATACTTTTCCGATTTACGTGTTTCTATATATAATAGTTACTTATGTTTTTAAAGTAATTTCATTAGTTAATACGCGATAATAGACCGACAAATGAAAAAAATAAAAAATTAGAGAGGTTGTTTCGCTAAGATTTTCTATCGAGAAAACTTTTTTCAATCGTGTTTCTGAGTTTATGCGATCCTAGATCATATATTGAAAAAACATATACTTTAAAATTAGAGCTCTAGCCATTCAATCTAAAGAAACAATGAAAACTTCGTACGTAGAAAAATGCACGAAGCTATTTTGGTATCCTCTTAATAGTTATAACAATTGATAACTATTACAAGTTTTTTACATATTTTTTTTTTTTTTTATATTCATGGACATTTCACACAGCGTCCTCTGGTCCCAAGCTAAGCTTATATGCTTGTGTTATGGGTACCAGAATACGGATAGAATACATATACTACTTTTCTTTTGTAAATACATACTTATAATACATATAAACACCCAGACGCAGTACAAACATTTGTATGACAAATATAAACATCACACAAAGTATTGTCCTGACCGGGAATCGAACCCGAGACCTCCTGATCGGCAGGCCGTTACATGAACCACTAGACCACGAAGCCCGTCAAATTATATTACAATTTGATCAACACTTAATAATTCAAAGTTTTATTTATTTCCTCTCACAAATTTCGAACCATTTCATATTTCAAACACTCTTTAATTTGTAATATTTTAAGCGTCCCTCGAGTTTCGAATTAATGAGAGTCGACTGTATTAAGGTTTAGACGCATTAGACTTGGTACAAAGTTGTTAAAAGTTAATAAGAAAGTAAGTATTTAATACTAAATTTGTATGAAATATTTTATATGGAAGATAACTGCATGTTAAAGTCACCTTGTTCAAATTCGTCTTAGTAATGTTAAAGTATATCTGCAGCGTTGTGTATGCAAGCCGGTATGGTGCATACCGGTCGGATATAGACGGTGACAGCTTGTTGGAGACTTCGTACTGTTCGAAGTGTTGGTCGCGCTCTACCCATCGCCAATCCTGACTATCTGTTCTTACACAAACACATTAATACAATATTTTATATACATATATATGGAATACACATAGAAAACTTGAGGTTAAATTGAATCTGAAGCTCACAGAAAGTTTGTTCAAATTAATATTCCATTTGTGCTAGTGTCGGATTAAGATTACATAATTCAGAATTTATGTAACCAACATGTTCTGATTTTTATAGGTCAAGAAGACATAATTAAGTAGCCGAAAGAAGTCACGAAACCTAGAGCATCTGAAAAAGTTTCAATACAAAAAAGAAAACAACAATAAATTTATTATTTTAGAACGTTGCAGTATGATATTATTATTAAATCACATACCATCATCGTATTGTTTGTTATAGTCCTTATTCTGAGTTCCATTATGTTCAGCTGCTTCATTGTCCTGAAAATAAAATGAAATCTTTAAAAGAAACGTACCTTATTTATGCCTATTTAATCAAAAATTATTATTATTAATTATTATTAATTTATTGACATACTCTTAAAACACTGAATATGAATATGTAATACGTTTATGTTGCTTTGTGACCAAAATATAATTACCAGAAGCAAACACTGTTTCTTACTGCCCAACCAGAACCGATTTCCAGAGAACAGCGCTGCCTCGTAGCGTCCCGAGGCGTCAAGTACTGAAATAAGTCATTGGAAATGCTAAGTTATAATTGAGTATTTTAAAAAAAAGTTCAACTGACTTCATGTGCCTTTGAAATTTGAGGGTTTTCCTCGATTACTCCGGACATAACCATCAGATCCTGACCTGATGCCAATGGAACCACACGGGAACCACCAGCTTTTTAATAAAAAAAGTATCATTAGCATGTCTATGCCCAGCCAAAAGTTATGAGGTAACAAACATTTAAAAAACATACAGACGAATTGAGAACCTCATATTTATTGAAGTCGGTTAAAAATAAATTAGACGTAATCTACAACAATATTCGTTTGTTTTTCTTTTATGAATCATAAAATCAAGTAGGCCACTACCGATATTTTACTATACGCAGAAATTACGTCAAATTAAATGTTCGCATTCCAATGTACGGCACGTGGCAGTTACAAACAGCGGGTAATTACAGGAAGCCTGGTGAATTACAGTCTATCTATGTTATAATGAAGTAGCTAGGTGTATAGTAATAACTGTATCACGGTCCTCAAATACATATTTAAAAGGTTTTTGTCAACTAGAGAATATGAGACTGTGATTTTGGAATATCTTTTAGAAGTTAATACCACTAGCCATATTATAGAACCTTATCACTTTCTACTCTCTTGTTTTGTAAGCTTTGTTTAGCTTACAAAACAAGAGAGTAGAAACGTTTTTTTTTTATCTCTGGGCACAAGCATTCTTGAATAGTAGGATTAATAATGAAGTACATACTAGACAACGTCTAGGCGTGTTGGTGGAAACACACACAGCCTTAAGTTACCCATGAAAGAAAATGGCGTCGAGATGTGAATTGTAATTCCATCAACACATGGAGATACAAACGTTGTCGCGTTGTATAATTAGTGTAGTACTATATTGTAGTCTTAAGTTACAAACTGCTTTATTTAAATTATAAAAACTAAATAAGCGTCATTAAATCGTTACGTGTGCGTATTTTTCTTCAAAATTGCTTGTCAATTCTTAGTAAATTAAACACACGTCATTTCACAATAATATACGAAAAGAAATATCAATTCAGTAATACTATCATAACATCGGTATTGATCGCGTGTAGTAACATTGAATTAAACTGAAAATTATTCGCCATTTAAGGAGTAAAAGTTATAGAAAACGATATAAAAATAAGAACTGCTTTAATGAAGTGATTTCGTAACTCAATGTGGTTTTATTCACAGTCCTAGCACCAAAACAATACCTATGAGAGATCACCAATTCAAAAGTTTCATCTTTCAGGAGACGATCACAAAAAGAATAAATAATAAATATATTGAATTATGGTGGAAAAAGTGATTACCGCAAGCGGGACTTGAACCCGCGACCACGGAATACCGTTCCGTAGCTCTTCCAACTGAGCTTATTGCGGTCGTGCTTTTCAGTAATCAATACTGATTCCGCTTGCGGTAATAATTTTTCCCATTATAATTCAATTTATTAAGTAAAAGCATAGCATGTCAATTGCAAAATTAATAAATTACTTAAATAAATATATTCATGGACATATCACACAACGTTCTCTGGTCCCAAGCTAAGCTTATATGCTTGTGTTATGGGTACCAGAATACGGATATACTACATATACTACTTTTCTTTTGTAAATACATACTTATAATATATAGAAAACACCCAGAATCTTCAAACTCGTTGAAATTCTCAACAACAAACTTTCAAAACAAAGGTTGAAAAGAGTTGTAAGGTTTCTATAACTTTTGTTTTATAGTTATTACACTTGGCTGTTTACCGCGCGTCTAAATTGCATTTTTTCAGCAAAACGTGATTAAGAGGGTACTGTACTCCTCATTTAGGTATTTGCCTTAGGTATTGCTATCCCTATTTCCGAGCGCCGCGCTGAAAGGGACAGATATACTCGTAGATGAAGCGGATTTTACCTACAAATTCTTTGAAAAAAGACGTTTCGTACTTCCGTTTTTTTTTTCGCGAAAGTTAAACCGATTTTAATAGTTTTTGCGTTATATTATAGATAAAGAGTATATCAATGCTCCTATCACTTTGTTTTGTGGTAAAACATTACCAAATTTGTGTGATAGACGCTGCAACTTTATCTAAAGAAAACCGAAAAAGTGGGTTTTTTGGATCGTCATATTTCTTTTAGTTATTATGATTTGAAAAAAAAGTGATAGAAGCATAGATATACTCTTTATCTATAATAGTTATATTATAGATAAAGAGTATATCTATGCTTATTGAGTATTCTATTGCTTATTGAGTATTATTGAGTATTATATTGAGTATTCTAACGCAAAAACTATTAAAATCGGTTTAATTTTCGCGAAGAAAAAATGGAAGTACGATACCCATACTTTTGTATGCAGCATAATTTGGTATCGTGCCGTCTTAACGTTTTCGTATACCTTCCAATTTTCTTTCCAACTTTGTGATCATGCGTGCAAGTTGTCAATGCGTCTAATAAATATTATTCAACAAAATGGCTAAAACATCATCCTAATGCATTACATTAATTCAGTTAACTTGACTAAACACGCACAAACGTCCGTTGAACTTATATGAACATTTACATTGCGATTAATTGAAAGTTGCATATTTGTCATCTATAATTTGCACCCATTGTTGCAATCTATCTAGCAGACACATAAAAGGCTTACTCTCTAGGTATGCTTGAAATGAATAAAAGTTATAACATCCCTGATCCTAAATTAAGCATTAATAGATATATGTTATTAACAGTATGGAGACGAATTAAGAATACAAGTGACACTACCTCAATTCCTCTCAAAGAATTCTGTAAAAACCATTGTGAGAGTCGAAAAAAGTAAAGCATTGATTGCTAAAAGATATCCGTGTAACCAGTCAAGGGCCCGTTCGAAAATCAGCGTCAGATCTTAGTGATCTGACATATTATTATGCTGAAACGGGTACCTATTTATTTGCTGCAGTCACTAACATACTGAATTATTTTAGATACATGTATGCAAGCTGTTAGAATGCTTTTAACACTATGAATTTTATTAACTGGTATTAAGTATTTTTATAGTTTAATGCATTAAATGTTAATAACTGGTGTATAACCACAAGGCATGTCTTTTATATAAATATATATGTATATACTTATTTTTCGTTCATATAGATAATGTTACAAGCCGTATCTAGATTAAATCTGAATTTAAATAAGCTTATTTGCAATATTAGTGAAATAACCGCGCAATATAGGAAGTGAATAACGACGTAACATCCCACAACCCTTATATAATTATTTTTTATTACTAGGAAACATCGTTATGGTAAAAATTTTATGGTCAATTAAACCTCTATTAAACTTAGGGGCTAACCATTAGTTATGTCATACTTCACGATTATTGCAGTTTAAATATTTTTATTTTAACAGTGCCTTAATAAAAATCTCGCTAAGTCAGATGCTTGATGTATGTTCTATAAGCGTTAGTCCAGTCGTGGGAGCCAAAAAAAGATAGGTGCATGGATGTGGCTTGATGTACAGAAGCTAATTGGTCCGAAAAAATGTACAGAATCCGAAAATCAACCTGCTGCGTGGGGAAAATAATGGGAAGTTTGTTTAAATAAACGGAAACTGCAAAATGACTGATTTTGACTTGAAAAATCCGTTGTAACTAAAAAAAAAAAAAAAAAAAAACTGGCTTGCTTTTATAGTTCCATGTCATTATCTCCCACGACTGGACTACGTAGCTTTTGAGAAGAATGGTGAGACTTGTGTCATAATAACAATATTTGACATCAATTTCATTCAATTTTTGTCTCAAAATAAGAAACTAAACATTGGAAACTCTCATAATCTAAATTCTAGCCACGCTCATGGTTTATTGCAAAAGTGGATTGCAATTTTTTAGTTTATAGCGAAGAAACAGATAGACAAACACGGATAGGTAGTAATTTAATTTTTAAATTCGTATTAAGGAGGATTTTATCCTCGGTAAAAAATACATTATGATTTCAAATCGATTCTGATGTGATGCTATTTTTAATTTGCCACTATACGTCTATACAGAAACTCTTTAGTTATCTAAAATATCTTATTATATCATATCATTAAATACTAAAATAAAACATACATAATTGAAAAGAGAAAATATGTTTTAATTTTACTATAAAAGATAGATAGATACTTATCTAAATGACTTTTATCAATATTAATTAAAGTGTTGAAATCTAAAATAAATGTATTCGATGAAATATTCTACAGGCAATTAGAAAAAGTGTATATATTATTTTAGATATTTTATTATGAGCGTTGGCGGTGATATTTACTATGTAAAACTGTACTGTATGTTACTAAACTGTTTAGGTATCTTTATACTTAAACAGATAGTAGGTAGTTCTTGACAGTAGTTGTTGAGATTAGCACGTGCAAACAAACAAACAAACTCTTCAGCTTTATAATATTAGTAACTACAGATGTGGGAATGGGTCTAGTCTCTACCATATCTCTCTACATATTTAAACAATTGTGGTAACAAAAATTGTATTAAAATACCAAATAAGACAGAAAATCGAGTGAGAAATATAGACGAGATAGTTAACTGGTGATGATAAATCAAATAGTTTTATTTACTTAGGACTTTTAGAGGTGTTAAGTTTTTTAATTACTTACCGCTATACGCCCATGGCTTCCCGTCTGTTAAATCTCTAAAGAAGACTCCAAGTTCCGTCCAGCATGTGTGATCAACTAATATATGTAAACCATTAGTAATCTTAGGCCAAACGACCGCCAAAAACGAAGGATCATAAACATTGAACAAATTATCAAACACTTCTCGATTAAGGCGTTTCGTAACTCTAGTTTGCGGTTCTTTTTTTAAACCACTTAAATTTTGGCGCGCACCAGATTTAGCACAATCAGCCAGTATTAAAAGAAATAAAACTGCATAGAGTTTTATTACAATCATTGTTACATATTTTGTCTATCACTTTTACTATTACAAACGTGCGTGCATTAGAGACACGCGTTTACTAATGTTCGCCAACTCCACTCAGACTCGATTATGTTAAACCGAAAGCCGCTAAATAACTTAGGGTAGGCGTAAACGTTAATAATTAAAGATAGTTTTATGATTTAATACAAAAAAGAATATTTAGCGAAACGAACGGGGCGTTTAGGTTTTTGTAGGTAAAACCATTGTTAGACTCAGTATAATCATCAATCAATGTTTATTTTCATTATTGAATATTTTACGGTCGGTATTTACTGTAATAATATTGATGATCTCATAGTAATAGAATTGACGACCTTTATGGTATACTGGCTTATATGACGTGCTTCAGTTCGTTTATTGCCAGAATACTATATCCGTATTCTGGCACCCAAAATACAAGCTAAGCTTTAAACCAGAGGTCTGTGTGAAACCAAAATCAAGATCAAAAGTTTTTTGTTTTGAATATGACTTCTCAGATAGAACTGATAGAAGCAACAAGTGCTTTTATCTAACATTAACTAAAAAGGTCAAATGCAGGTCTGTTTCAAAAGTGAATCCAGTTCACAGTTTAATTTAAGTTCTTCAGTTTCTTCATTCCGTGAAAATTTGAAACAAAACCTTATGGATTGGAATAAAAAACAATTTCACAAATATCTTGAAGCAATCGTAACTAAGTAATGTAATTGGTCGTGAAATGATTGATCTGATAACCATATATACAGACGACTACGATCTTCACATTGATTTTCCGAGAGGCAATTATCGCTTTCTCTTTTAAATAATCAAGATGTTTAAAAATCGTATAACTGTTAAATAATTATAAGCAATTAAGTAATGCAATTACGTACAACATATTATTAATGTAAACAAGCTTGTCATTGATTTGTAACAGTCTTACCGTAGGCACATATTTAGTTGAGGTACTCGTAGGTATATAAACTGCGCAACGAATGAATTAAAATATACCTAATATTAGTAACTCTTGATTTAATCAAACTTTTAGACTATGTTTGCAGTTTGTATAACAACATAAATATTGAAAAAGATTAAATTACTTTAAATAACTGTTTAAACTAGGTGTTAGGTACCTAAATCAAAAATAATCACTTCAACAATTGACTTCCAATGCGTCCAAGCACTTGCATGTTCGAGAGCTTTAATTTGGTGTTTATAGCACAATCATAATATTGAAAGTACGTCTAATTTAGGACCAAGAGGCGTTGTTAATAAGCTAAATCAAATAATACCTGCTGTAAATTTTTATTGATATATTTTCTAAAGTAACTGAAACTGGTTTTTGCGAAGTTCGTAAACTGAAGCATATCGCGTTGTTTACAATTTAAAATCAACGTATATTTGCTACGAAGCCCCAGAATTAAACGTTATTAATATGCATTCTGCTCCAGTTATTATGTTTAATGCATTACTTTAACAGTTATTACATAATACATTACATATCTGCGCCGCTAATCGAGAGCAACAACACCGCTATGACAGCGTGACATCATTATGTGACCTCAGACTTTATTAACTTTCTTTACTACTTAACACAGCTGTTTTTAATTACTACATTTTAAAAGCTTTGCACATTAATTTCGAAGAATTCTCTTAATTTCTCCAGTTTCCCGTCGTCATATCCTAACTTAACATCCATAGGACCTCGCAACAAGTGTACCCTTTCAAACACACCCTCAGACCCAGACCCAGTACATACATCTATGTTCATCACACATTTTAATTGCCCTCAGTGAAAATCGAGCACACCACGGCCTCATCTAGAGATATTAAAACCGCCATTACAAATGCATCGGAATGTGCTTGGGCATCAATAACGGTAAGGTAGGTCTACGAAAGATTGTTCAAAAGTTATATAGTGGGTCTACCAGTCGGATTTGTAAAGGTTTTAAATCGATTTATCCACGAAGAATGAACCCAAGATAACGTCACCGAGTGCACCAAAACGCCACTCAAATAAATTTGAAATTCATGCTCTTCTCGTGACCTACTTACCCATAATCAAGCCACTAAAAAGCAAATAACAATCTGTGCAAATAACCATGTTCTGCAAGTGACGAAATACTGGAAATTAAGAATTGCGAAGACGCTTCATCAACAAAGTAAACTGTCCCGATACGAAACCCTACAAACATAATGAACCATTTAAGGAATTAAAAAAATAACAGAAATTCTGGCCGAGTCAACTATTTTTTGGAATTTTTAAGACGTTCGTGGCCAACATAGGTTGATTCTCATCAATCGGCAAGCAACTTTTATTCAACAACATGTTTTAAAAAAGTAATTAAAAAATCTCATAAATTATATTTTTTTACGATCAATGATTTTCTGGGCGACCGGGTTTCGCCTGGAGATGAACGATCTTTATAAAAGAAAATTGACAATTATAGAAATTAGAAATACTTTAATACCGGCTAACACTCACAGTTTTGGGATCGAAGATGTCGACCCAGTGTTAGCCGGTAATATAGTATTTCTATTATCTAATATTCTTATTCGCTGATGACATTTCTATTATTTTGACTAACAATAATTTGACTAATTATGAAGATAAAATAAATAAGACATTGCAATCGGTTATGAAATGGTTTAATTGTAATAATCTGAAAGTTAATTTAAATAAAACAAATTATATACAATTTCAAGGACGTAGATCTCAATGTGTGACTAGAAATATTATTTATAATGGAATACAAATAAATGAAGTGCTTATCACAAAATTCTTAGGTATAACTCTTGATAAGTACTGTGATTGGAAACAACATGTAGATTCAATATGTAATAAAATAAATAGATTTGTATACGTTTTGAAGCGCCTAAGACAAACTTCTTCATTAAACACTACCCTGTTAGCCTATCATGGATATGTTGGTTCTGTATTGAGATACGGCTTGATTCTGTGGGGTAACTCAACCGATATCAAAAGGGTACTCTTATCTCAAAAGCGCTGCATTAGAGCCATAGCGGGGATTCCACCGGATCAATCATGCAAACCATATTTTAGGAAATATAGCATATTAACAGTGGCTGGCATGTATATCTATGAGATGTGTATATTTGTTAGGAATAATAATGAATTGTTTTGTACAGCAAGGGATATTCACCCTCGTAACACTAGAGACTCCGATAGATTGGTTCTAACATTCAAGCCTCGAACCACGATGTATTTAAAAAATTGCTACGCCATGTGTATTAATGTATACAATAAGTTACCAGCTTACCTCAAGTCACTTCCAACAAAAAAGTTTAAAAAATCACTGAAATCATGGCTTTTGGAAAAAAACTATTATAATATAAGAGATATGTATGATCGAGTGACTTAGTTAAAAAATGTGAATTCTGTACCTATGACATTTTAAATTAAATGAAATTGATTGATAAATAATAATTAATAAAATTTATATCCACATTTATAATAATACTAGCTGACCCGGCAAACGTTGTTTTGCCATACTAAAAAAAAAAAGTTTGAAAAATAGATGTTAGCCGATTCTCAGACCTACTGAATATGTATGTAAAATTTGAGAAAAATCGGTCAAGCCGTTTCGGAGGAGTACGGTAACTAACACTGTGACACGTGAATTTTATATATTAGATATATCTATGTATTACGATGACAATTTATGTATCTATGTGACTTGACTGGTTATGTCAAATGTTGCAATTTTTCACATGCCTTTCAGTGGCTAAATAGATGGACTATTGTAACAAATTTATGTAACACCTTTGTTAACTCTATTTTAAGTGAAATAAAGTTCATTCATTCATTCATTCATTCTAATATGACTCAAACTCACGAAAATTTCAATACGAAAATTATAGAAATACGAAAATATTATTTCTTGAAAATTCTAAAGGAAGTTTTAAGTTTGGAGGCAAACCTGAGGTACGATACCTCAACACCAGCTTGCGTTTTAAAAATCGCTGTTCTTATTCTTTTAGTTTTAGGTACTCTCTCAAATGAAATTGTAGATCTTACTGCGCATACGAAACTGAAAACTTCGTATTTAGATATTACCAAATATTAGTAAGATATTAAATTTATTAGTTTTGGTTCCGCTACAGAGCTATGTGTGATATGGTGTCAATGTGATGCAAATAAAAGGGAAATGTTCCGGTGCAGCGATTTCATTACAAGGAGTTATGTAGTTTATGCTATTATATTGTAATTTAGCACTGCATTTTACTAAGACGCACTGGCTGAAAGCAAAAGCAAGAGAAATCAAAGGTTCGAATCCGGTTTACGAATATGAAGACGGTAAATCAAAATTAGGTGTAAAAACGTTATCGAAATTCAAAATTGTTTTTCGGATTTCTTTGATTATATCAATATTTCTAAACAGTTTTTTTAATTGATATTTAATTTCCGGTTGACCTTATTGGATGACTAATAGCGATAACATCAAACATTTAAGTATCGTCTTTCTCAAGAATTTGAGGCTGAAAGTAAAATTAAAAAAATAATTAATCATCTCATTCACTTTCATTTTAAGTTCAAATATTAACTATAACCCGTTTTATATTGATTCGGAGGTTTGGTTAGTTTGGAGATACGCCTAAAATGCAGGTCTTGTTATACGCGTTAGATACGAAATCCTAAAACTGGCACAAGAAATAGAAGCAAATTTGTAGTATGTCCTACTAAGACTTAGACCGTGTTTTAAGCCGGTCCTTTTACCCGAACTGCGACACGGCTATGTTTTTGTCACGTGTATGTAACTATATTTCATGGAAATTGTCCATCCGTACGTCGCGTCGATTTAGGACTGGGTAATCCATTACATTCATGAAAGAAAGCATCCAGGACTGCTCATACACAGTCGCTGTTTGAGGAGCTGGTCGGCAGTGCACCTGATAGCTCTCACGAAAACCTAATATTAAATAATAACTCCTGTGATAATACTGTAACATCAATTCCAATAAATCAAAGCAATTTATGTCTTTCTTGTGAGATTATATTAGATTGTAATAATTTAAAATATGAGACCATTATTCAGAATCTGAAATCTGAGATCCAGTCTTTGAATGATTCTTTATTTATAATGACAGGAAAGTTTGAGTCAGCTCAAAGAGACATTGATGAACATTTAATTAATCTAGATAAATTAGTAGAAATGAGCAAAGATAATGAGCGAAAATTCTTGTCTCTCATTGATGACTATAATATTCAATATAATACCACCCAAATAACACAAACTTGCTCAGAACCATCTCAGTTTGTAGATACATCACAGAGTTCAGTACTGAATGATGGTATTAATACCAGTGCTTCCCAAGTTCAAAGTAAAAGCCAAAGTAATACTCCTAAAACCAATATTTTTATGTATAGTGATGAAATGGGAAAACATATGGGCCAAACAATGTTTCATAATACGGGCCTACTAGTAACCAACTCTTGTTTGCCTGGTGCTAGTTTCACACAAATATTAGATAAGTTACTTTTAGATAGTAGTAGTTACACTCCTGAGACTACTTTAATTGTTTTAATTGGCAGAACGGGATATGTTAACGCTCAAAAACTGGTTAAATATTTTAATTTATTATCACAATTGAACGTAAAGAATATTATCTTGTTTACATTTCCTTACAGCAAATTGTTGTCACGCGCTGAAAATAATAATAGACATAAATTCAATATGAAATTACACACATTGACTGTGTATAATAATAAATTTAATTTAATTGACATTAATGTATTTAATAAATACTATTTTAATATGACAAAAGATAATTATTGTCTTGCTAACTATTATAAAAGAGAGATAGCAACTGCGCTATCATATTTTTTACATTTTTCTGCTTCTATTGAGCAGCCTTGTAATTTGACGTCATGTAAAGATGCTTTATGTGACAGTAATTCTTTAAATTAGTATGTAAGACAATGGAGGGAAACTCCGGCAATACACTGATACATTTTGTTAATGATCATGATGGTTGCAATGTTAATAGTACACCTGCTTGTTGTATAAATAAACATCATATATCCCCATTATCTGTTAGTAATACAAAAAAGCCAAATTGCCTTAACCTGGTACATCAAAATATTCAGGGGATGTTAGGTAAGGAGTTAGAATTGGAATTGTTTTTGAACTATAATAATATTGATATTTTATGTGTTACAGAATCTTGGCTAAAAAGTCACCAGGTCATATTCAGTTCCAATAACCACCAGGTTGTAAGCTCTTTCAACAGGGTTCGTATGATACGTGGTGGCTCTTTAATAATTATTAATAGATTACTTAAATTTAAAGAAAGAACTGATATTGTGAGCCTCTCTGTTGAACGGGTAGTAGAGATTGCATGTGTTGAACTGGAGCAACTTATTGTTATGAGTGTATATACACCTCCATGTGCGCCTTATGAATCTTTTATTAATATCATGGAGGATGCCTTATTTAAATTAGCTAATAGTCCTAAAATAATTGCTATTTGTGGAGACTTTAATATAAATATACTGGAAAATAATTCACAGACTGGTAATTTTTTAAATCTGTTTAAATCGTTTAATTTACATAGTGTTTTTCTTGAACCCACAAGAATTACTGCCTCCAGTGCTACCTGCATTGATAACATATTTATTAACATCAAACCAGATCACAAGTCTTTATTTAGCTCGTTATCATCTGATCATTGTGGTCAGTTGATATCCATTCCTAAAAAGAGCAATAGGGTTCAAGAAAAAAGAATTTGTTTTAGACCAATGAATAGGACTCGCCTAGAAGAACTAAAAAGCAACTTGTTCACAAAGCTATCATGGATGCCAGTTCATGGAACTCCTGATCCTGATGTCCTTTATAACTCTTTATTTAACATAATAACTGGTGATTTCAATAGAATATTTAAACCAAAATCTAAGATCATTAGTGATCAGTTGAAGTTCAGTGAATGGGCAACTGTTGGTATTTATAAAAGCCGTAATAAGTTGTATGAACTTTATGAAGAAAAAACTTATAATCAGAGTGAAACTTTTAAAAAACATGTAAATAATTATTCTAAAGTTTTTAAAAAAGCCTGTTCTGCCGCAAAGACGATTTACTTAAAAAATAAAATAAAAACTTCTTCAAACAAAATTAAAACTACTTGGGATATCATAAATAGTGAAACTGGTAGGGCTACAGCTCGTAGCCGCGACTTTAATATAAAAATAAATAATGTAAATATAACGGCGGATATGGAAGTAGCGACTGAGTTTGAACATTACTTTTCTAACATTCCTATATTAACAACCAGTTCACTCAAGTCCTCTCCCATCTCAGCCGAAGAGCTCCTCAAACAAAATGTTACAGAATGTATCACCGAGTTTTCGTTTACTGCAGTTAATGACATAGATATTATAAGTACTTTCAAAACAATTGATAAAAAGAAAACCATAGACCTATGGGGATTGTCTGTTAAAACTGTTGAAAATATTATAGGAATAATTGCCCCTTGCCTGGCTGAAATTTTTAATTGTTGTATTGATTTAGGTGTGTTTCCAGATCTCATGAAACACAGCAAAGTAATACCTTTATTTAAGTCAGGTGATTCTTCGGATCCAACGAATTTCCGACCTGTTTCTATACTTCCTTCTTTAAGTAAAATATTTGAAAAAATTATTCTAAATCAGCTCCTCAAGCACTTTAATGACAATAAATTATTACATAAGAAACAGTTTGGATTTACGAAAGGATGTTCAACTACAGATGCAGCGGTTGAACTGTTAAAAGGTATATTCTCGGCCTGGGAGAACTCGCAAGATTCGTTAGGTGTTTTTTGCGATTTGTCCAAAGCTTTTGACTGTGTACAACATGAAACCTTAGTTAGGAAACTACATCATTATGGTATCAGAAATAAAGCACTCGATCTTTTAAACTCTTATTTAGACAACAGAATTCAGAAAGTTGATGTTAACGGTAAACGATCTCCAGGAGCTGCTGTTACATTGGGCGTCCCACAGGGCTCCATTCTCGGTCCATTCCTTTTCCTTACTTATATTAATGACTTACCGTACTATGTTGGGAACGATCAAGAGATTGTTCTGTTTGCTGATGATACTTCCTTGACTTTTAAAATTAATAGACAAATGCGTGATTATGACGAAGTAAACAGTGCACTCTCAAAACTTGTACAATGGTTTAATGTTAATAACTTATTGTTAAACTCTAAGAAAACAAAAGTAATAAAATTCTCCATGCCAAATGTTACCCAAGTAGAAACCAATGTACATTTGAGTGGTGCGAAATTGGAACCAGTACATTCAACTATATTTTTAGGAATCACTATTGATTCGAAATTACAGTGGGGCCCACAAATTGAAAAAATGTCTGGCAAACTTAGCTCTGCGGCATATGCGGTGAAAACAATTAGACGACTTACGGATGTAGATACGGCTAGAATGGTTTACTTTAGTTATTTTCACAGTGTAATGTGCTATGGAATTCTTCTTTGGGGAAGCTGTGCGGACATTAATCGGATATTTGTGCTCCAGAAACGCGCTGTTAGAGCTATATATAACCTAGGTCCGCGGGATTCTCTAAGGGAGAAATTCAAAGACATAAATATTTTAACGGTCGCTTCGCAATATATATATGAAAATTTATTGTATGTTCATAAAAATATTCATAATTTTACAAAAAAAAGCGACCACCATAATGTTAATACAAGGCATAAACACAATCTTGTGATGCATGTAACCCGTCTCCACAAAATATGTAACTCTTTCATGGGTCATTGTATACGATTTTATAATAAACTCCCTATTGATGTAAGAGAATTAAATAATTCTAAATTTAAAAAATTCATTAAAACTAAATTATGTAAAAAGGCGTACTATAAAATTTCTGATTATATTAAAGATGATAAAGCTTGGGAGTAGGTTGCTCTGGAGCAATATATATTCTATATTGTAAAGTTATTAGCATTGTAAGTATAATTGACATTTAATTTAAAAATATTGATTTGATTAAAAGCTCTGCTGAGTTTCTTACGCCGGTTCTTCTCAGCAGATTGCGTCCTGAACCGGTGGTAGGGAAAAAAATTGGACATGTCATAAGCACATAATTTTTCTAAAAAATTGTGTCTACGTGATTAAATGATTTTTCATTTCATTTCATTCATTTTGCTACCGCAACGGCCTTTAGCATTGTTTGTAGGATATTTATTTCAAATTATTAAATAATGAATATACTCATTTTGTGGACAATAAGCGCAGATTTTTTTATATTATTCTGCTGCGCTATCAAAATAAAGGCATAAGTGATATACAAGAAATATTTCTACTACTAGGTACAACAGATTATCGGTAATCCTCTTAGGTACTTAATTTTGAATAATGTTATTGAATTTGTCTTGATAACGCGAATGATTATGGCGACAGATTAAGAATACAACTGTCACCACCACATTCCCTCTCCAGGTTGCTGCAAAAGCCAGCTATAACCCCAGGCACTCGGTAGCACTAGGTATTAATTTACCGAGGGAATATTGAGACGAGACGAGCCTCGTGGTCTAGTGGTTCATGTAACGGACTGCCGATCAAGAGGTCGTGGGTTCGATTCCCGCTCGGGACAATCATTTGTGTGATTGTTCTAATTGTCATACAAATGTTTGTACTGCATCTGGGTGTTTCTATGTATTTTATGTATGTATTTACAAAAGAAAAGTATATGTAGTCTATCCGTATTCTGGTACACATAATACAAGCATATAAAGCTTAGCTTGGGACCAGAGGACGTTGTGTGAAATGTCCATGAATATTTATTTATTTATTGTCTTATATTTAATTCCGACGGCGGCGACCGGTATAGCTGCAATAAGGTTATAAGTAAAACCAACCGTAGGGGTGGAGGGGGTGGGGGTACGCCTTGTTTAGCGGTGCTAGGCTAACGACCCTTACTCCCAGTCCTGCATATACGTCCCTGTCGTCCACCCTGGAAATGCAGCAGATCAGAACAGGAACCGCAATCAACATCACCATCACCACCTAGATCTACATAGCAGCTGAATATGCAGGACGTCGTCAAATCCAATCCAAGGTGTTATTCGAACCGTGCCGAGGGATGCGTGGCTGAGGGAGAGCTCAGTCGTGAACGGTGGCTCTGCGCGCCCAGGGCGAGGCGTGGAGTATTTAGCCCTTCAGGCAGTAAGGCGGGGCAATGCTGCTTGTGACTAATTAGTTCCCTTGCTACTCGTGGGATTTGTATGGATAAAAATATTAGTACACAATCAAAACAAAACACCATTTCGCCCGTTCTGAATATTATTCAGGACGGATCGAAGATAGATGAGGCGATGAGTTCTGAAAAGAACTCTAACACGCCCTTACAGTCCTCTTCGGACCTAGAGATGGAGATCGTGGTCGACGGAGACGCTGAATGCGTCACCGGTTCGCCCGATGCACCTCTCCAGGACGAAGGGGTTCAGAAAAGGAAAAGACTGTCGGGAGCTGCTAGGAAGCGCTTCCGGAAGCTGGTGGCATCAGGGGAGGCTGTAGAACAGGCCCTCGACAAATGCCGCCTGCCATGGAAGCTACTGCCTGGGATGGCACCGGCCTCGGCAAACACCCCTGTAAAACGGGGTAGATCCGAGGACGAGTCTCCAGGACAGACGAAGAAGGCTCCGAGGCTCACCTCTGACAAAGAGGTAGGGGTCAGCCAAAGACCCCTTACCTTCAGAGATGCGGTGGGGTCTTCGCGAGTAGGGATCCGAAATACGGAACCTATGAGCGAAGACCAGATGAGAATGGTCCATGTCCACCTGAATTCGGTGATTGCCGAATTCGTAGGAGGTGAGGGACCAGAGTTTTGTGGTTTTGCTCACAAAACCGGCTGGATACTGGTAACATGCACCAACCAGCGCAGCCAAGAATGGCTGGTGGGCGAAACCCCAAAGTTGAAACCCTGGCCGGAGGCGCAACTCTCAATTATTCCTGAGAGCGAGCTGCCTAAACCGGCCACGGCCATCACCTTTATCCCCGAGACAGAGGCGACCTCAGTCGCCGCTGCCAAAAAGCTACTCGGGGCACAAAACAGAGGCCTTAACACAGACCTTTGGAGGGTCCTCAACGAGAAGGTCGAAAAGGGAGGAAGGGTTGTTACCTTCTCCCTCGACGAACCTTCGGTTGAGGCTCTTAAAGAGAAAAACTGTGAGCCGACGTTAGGCTTCAAAAAAGTCTACTTCAAACTCAGAGGAGGCCCCAACGCACCAGCTGAGACTCGAAACCCACCTCCTATTCCAGAGCCTAGCAGTAACACCTCTGGCAACATCCCGCATAAACCCCCAGGCTCAACCAGCCGCGGTGGCAGAGGGCATGCGGCCAGAGGCAACGCAGGCAGAGGAGGTAGAAAACCGTTCGGTAGGGCTGAACCTCCAGCAACCGCAGCTAGGGGAAGTAATCCTCAAGCGGCGAAGGCTGGAGGTGGAACCCTACCGATTTCAAAAAGGGGGAAATAAATGACCTCCTATCAATTTGAAGCGAGGCTCCTGCAAGCCAACATCCACCACGCGAAAGACGCCACTGCCATCATTGAAGACCAGCTTGCAGGACATGTGGACCTTGCACTAATTCAAGAACCATGGGTGCGTAACTCAACTGTACTTGGCCTAGGCTCTGCCGGTAAGGTCTTATATAACTTTAATGGTATAAAACCTAGAGCCTGTATTGTATTTCATAAAAATGTTGAATTCCTACCTGTTTCAGAGTTATGTACTGATGACCTAGTAGCAGCGTATGTGAACCTGAAAGGTTGGACTGGCTCAAGAGTAATCTTGTGTTCAGCCTACCTACCTAGTGATAAAGCGGACCCTTGCGCGGATCTGATTCCAGTGGTCGAATATGCCCGGAAGCAGAACGCAGAACTGTTGGTAGGATGTGATGCTAACGCTCACCATACCAACTGGGGAAGCACAAACATCAACGATAGAGGTGAGTTACTACATGATTACCTTCTAATGAATTATCTCCAAATCTTAAATGTAGGGTGTAAACCAACCTTCATTACAAAAGCAAGAGAAGAAGTTTTGGACATAACCTTTGCCACATTGAAACTCTCGAGACACATCCTAAACTGGAGGGTAAGTGATGTGGAATCCATGTCGGACCATAGGCATATATGCTTTAACTTGACAACCACTCTGACCAAACAGACAATTACTATAAGAAACCCTAGATGTACCGACTGGGAAGGCTACTGCACTGCCCTGAATCGGAATCTAGAGGGAATGGCTAAAAGTATTAAAACGCAAGAAGGCCTTGATCTTGCAGTAGAGACGGTATCCAAAGGTGTAATTCAAGCCTTTGAAGAGAACTGTCCTCTGAAGATCAGGACCACTAGGCGTTCAGTTCCATGGTGGAACTCTAAGCTGAAAAAACTTAGAGACAAAGCACGGAAACTTTTCAACAGGGCCAAGAGATTGAATGAATGGGAGATATATCGAAAGGCACTGAATGAATACAGCAAGCAAATCAGGAAGGCAAAGCGTGAGTCGTGGAGGAAGTTCTGTGAGGAGGTTGATAACACTTCCCATGGAGCAAGACTCCACAAAGTTCTCGCCAAAGCGGCACCTAATCAAATAGGGTTGCTTAGACAACCCAACGGTTCTTTTACAACTAATGAATTAGAAACTTTGGAGTTACTGGCCCACACTCACTTCCCGGGAGCTGCAGAGTCACACGGTAACAACTTCGAGGATGTGCCGAATAGGCCGCGCTCTGAAGACTGGAGACGAGCAGCCATAATGGTAAGACCGGGTATAGTGAAGTGGGCGATAGACTCTTTCAAACCGTATAAAAGTGCAGGAGTGGACGGTATACGCCCGGTTATGATCCAACAAGGCGCAAACGTCCTAATCCCTCACCTAATAAACATTTTCAGGGCAAGCCTTGCCCTAGGACATATACCAGAACCTTGGACAAAGGTAAAGGTTTTATTCATACCCAAGGCTGGGAAAAAGGACTATTCGATGCCGAAATCCTTTAGGCCCATCAGCCTAACATCATTCTTATTGAAAACGATGGAAAAGGTAATAGATAAATATATAAGGGGGGTCTATTTAATAGAAAACCCCATTCACTGCACTCAACATGCATACCGTAGAGGAAGATCAACTGAAACTGCCCTACTGGAGCTTGTTGACAAGGTAGAGAAAGCGCTGGAAGATAAAGAAATAGCTCTCTCGGCCTTTCTCGATGTTGAAGGCGCCTTTGACAACACGCCCACTCACACATTGGTAGGAGGTCTAGTCTCGAAAGACGTAGACTGCACCACTGTGAGATGGATACAGAGGATGCTCAACTGTAGAATAGTGAAACTAGAACTGCATAGCAGCATACTAGAATTAAGTACAGACAGAGGTTGTCCACAAGGGGGAGTTTTATCGCCACTGCTCTGGACTCTTGCTGTAGATGGACTCTTGCATAAGATGGCAGAACTTAGCATAGACACCCAAGGTTATGCAGATGATCTAGTGGTGACAGTGCGGGGTGACTGCCAAAGTACCATATCGTACCTAATGCAAAAGGCCTTAAACACAATAAATGCCTGGTGTAGAGAAAATGAACTCTCCATAAATGCGGATAAAACTGTTATAGTACCCTTCACAAAGAAGAGAAATCTTGAAGTTTTAAGACCGCCAACCATGAATGGAAAAATCATTCCGTTCTCCTCCAAGGTTAAGTATTTGGGAATCACTCTGGACCAAAAACTTACCTGGAACATCCATGTGAATGGCATCTTACAGAAAGCAAAAATAGCACTGGCTGTCTGTTGTCGGCTAGCGGGAAATAGATGGGGCCTAAAACCCAAAATAACCCTCTGGCTCTACACAGCCATAGTGAGGCCGATGGTATCATACGCCTCAGTGGTATGGTGCAGGAAAACGACACAGAAAACTATTATTACGAAACTCAGCAGTCTACAAAGAACTGCTTGTATTATCGCTACTGGAGCCATGTCAACCTCTCCAACAAGCGCCCTAGAAGCTCTACTGAACATGCCGCCCTTGCACCTTCATTTAAGGATGGAGGCGAAAGCCAGTATGTATAGAATCTTGGGCGATAGGAAAGGAAACTGGCTCTCAAAATCCCTTAAATTACTAGAGGATTCAGTAAACGATATCTATGTACTAGGGCTGCCCACTGATGCCCTACCCCCTACACACTGTTCGCAGAAGTTGTACTCAGTCGAAATACCCACAAGGGAAGACTGGTTAAACAGTCTAATAAAATGGAAACCAGGAAGCCTAAAGTGGTACACTGATGGCTCCAAATCCGGAATAGAGGTAGGATGCGGGATATATGGTGAGGCTCCTAAGAGAGCACTTAGTGTAAACTTAGGAATATACTCATCTATATTCCAAGCAGAGGTGTACGCCATCATAGAATGTGCAGTAGCTAATCTGCAAAGCAA
This sequence comes from Orgyia antiqua, assembly GCA_916999025.1. Lineage (NCBI taxonomy): Eukaryota > Metazoa > Arthropoda > Insecta > Lepidoptera > Erebidae > Orgyia > Orgyia antiqua. Next base: position 1,296,830 of record OU779861.1, read on the forward strand.
CTACCTCAATCATACAATCTACATACATTCGGATAGTCAGGCAGCTCTCCTGGCCTTATCTTCTGAAGTTTGTAGCTCGAAGTTGGTCATGAACTGCAGACAACTATTAAATACTCTGGGTGCAAAAAACAGAGTAATTTTACGGTGGGTCCCAGGACATGTTGGGATCGAAGGCAATGAAAAAGCCGACGAGCTAGCACGGGTAGGAGCTAAAAGCGTACAGTCTGGTCCTGAACCCTTTTGTGGAATACCCAAAAGTCTGGCCAGGCTGACCCTTAAAGCAGACTGCCTTCGCTCAACTATTCAACTCTGGAGACAGTACTCCGGAATGAAACACTCCAAGGCTCTTATAAGACCCTTTAACTTAAAGGCTGCTTCAGAAGCCCTGGCATTAAGCAGGAACAATCTGCGAATGCTAGTAAGAATACTTACTGGACACTGTTGTTTAAACAAGCATGCGCGGACAGTGGGGCTAGGTGACAATGGGATGTGCAGACTCTGCCAAACGGAGGAGGAAACACCTATTCACATTCTCACTGACTGCCCCGCAGTGATGCGCACACGATGCTCCCTTCTGGGAAAGCATGTCATGCACCCGGAAGAGATCAAACTTCTTGGAGCCAAAACAATCCTAGAGTTCTTCATGGCAACGGGCTTGGACCAAGAACTATAGAAAGTGGCGATCACAATAGATCAATCTGGTCGCAGTGATACTAGGCGGGCAGAGCCTGATTAGCCACAACTCAAAAAAAAAAAAAAAAAAAAAAAAAAAAACCAACCGTATAAATTGTTAGTAATTACATTTATTACCTGTCAAAAAGACGATAGCTTAAAATTACATCATTTTCCATGTACTTAGTAAATACAATTTGCTAGATTTATTTGTTTTAATGCAAATAATGTCACTGTAGTAGTCTCTGATAGAGGGCGCTCTTCACACACACACACACGAACATAGGGGGACGACGCACGACGACGGCGACTATATGTCTTTATATAAATATATGTATATATATAACAATTACATTTGTCTGAGTCGTTTGTTCGGCCTCTGACCATCATTCATGAACCCACCCTGCTGAAACAAAAATAAACACAATTAGTTTTATATAACCTTCATATATTATTAACAACTGTAGACAAAATATGATTTCAGGGCTTTTAGTTTTGGAGTTTGTTGGAAGAAAATAATTAACCCAATATTGATATTTAAAAAAGAAAGAAATAAAAAAACCCAGAAGTTTCTAGTCTGTTCTTCATATGAATTAGTTTTAAAACAGACACCTACTTTCTGACAAGAGCTTGTTATCCATGCTTATTTAAAATAATAAATATAGAGTTTCAATATTGAAAAATAGAAATGATACGACAATAAAATAATGTCAAAGTTATAAGCTTTTTTTTATCTAGGGCTGAACTGGTACATTATTTAGCCAACATTAGTGATCCAAGGTATTATAGCAGCAGTGTAATAAAAGATTCTCATCTGTAATATTCTAGTTATAATTTGTCTTTCACCAAGTAAGAAATGGGGCTGTGATGAAAAGAAAGATATAAAAATAAACCCTCATAATGAAAATAACAAAGATGAAATCAAACTTGAGTACAAACAACCAGGGGGCCATAGATATGTATAATAGCGAATTTTATCAAGTTTGGTAGTCTACTGTTAATTTTTTGTCACAAATGACGCCATTATGGCGTCATTGACTGATCATTGTGACAACATTGAATAGCAGACTTGGTCCCCTGTATGTAAAAACAAATACATATTTCAATGATGGTTGTTTGTACTCATAATAAAGTACATATATATATTTATCAGGCATTTACCTTAGGACTTACAGTAGTGTGTGTATGTATTTGTTCAACTACAGGTAATTCTGAAAAGAATGCACAGAACAAATTAATGCAAAGAGATTGCAGAAATGTGTGTAAGTCATGTTGCCTAGAGGTCGTCACTGCATTCCTTTGCACATATTTCTATGCACTCATTTCTATGATATAATAGCAAGCAAGTGTTAGCATTGAGAATGTTATTGCAAAAAAATACAGTATGAACTAGGAAATTTTATTAAAAATTACTCAAATAAAATGCATTAAGCCCAGTGAATGATTTCGTTAAATATTATTTCAAAAACCAGATCAATTTGATATTAATATAGGTATTTATATAAAATAAAATTTATTAAGGACCTACATCAATATTATCGTCGACATGTACATATTAACACAGCTAGTAGGTATAGAAAATGAAGAATTAGGGATATTTTTTATGTTTACTCAAAATCTACTAAATATATTTTAATTCTGATTTACGTGTTTCTATATATAATAGTTACTTATGTTTTGAAAGTTATTTCATTAGTTAATACGCGATAATAGACCGACAAATGACAAAAAATAAAAAATGAGAGAGGTCATTTTGCTAAGTTTTTCTATCGAGCAAACTTTTTTCAATCGCGTTTCTGAGTTTATGCGATCCTAGATTATATATTGAAAAAACATATACCTAAAAATTAGAGCTCTAGCCATTCAATATAAAGAAAAAATGAAAACTTTGTATGTAGAAAAATGCACGATAATATTGATGCAGGCCCTTAAAGCACATGCACGTAGATATTAATGATGCAACTAGAATAGCATAGAACAAAGATTAAATAGAGATAATAAAGGTTTAATAGTATCCTTCCCACTCCCAGGCAGTAGAGTGAAAATAAGTCATGGTAAAAAATTATCAACAATCACGTCTCTCAATCTCAGCATAGATATTATTACTATAGAACCTTTATTATATTGTAACCTGAACCAAAAACTCTCAAGAATTTGTCTGGTGTTTTTATAATATTTAAAAACGAAATCATTTGTAATTAATGGAAAATGTTTTCAATAAGTTATAACATGCAGTTGCATTATGTATGTACACAATATGTAAAATTACCAGTCATCTTTTATATAAGAAGGTAAACACAATCAAAAGAGTATTGACAAAACTTGATTAATAAACATGATATAGTTTAAGACAGAACAGGATCTGGTAAAAATTGTTTGCCCTTACAAATTTTACGATACTTTTCTATGCATACACTGTTGTCATTAAACAGGCATTTAATGATGTAGCAGTATGAATCACAGATATAATAACCAGGACGTAGTATTTAATATATTCATAGATCGTTTCTCATTTATGTTTGAAGGGCGTTTAAACCCTAAAATCCTTCCCTCCTGATTATGTATCTGCTAAACATGCAATATTTTAAAGCTTTATAAGAAACATGATATGTGAGCCTATGTGATGTATTAATACAGTATATATTTACCGGACGTCCCATGAACGCTTGCGGCGGCATGTACGTGTTGACGGGCGCGAAGCCTCCGCGGGGGAACGCTCCAGCGCCACCGCGACCACCGAAACCGCCGCGACCTCGGGCTCCTGGAGACGTAACAATAACAACTATGTATTAGTATTGCTTCACAAAACATCAAGAAGGCATATAGAGTGCGTAGTCCTATAGGAATAGGTCAGACCAGTTATCTAGCAATTACCTTTTTTGCCAAGGAAATATGCAAGCAAATTATTAGCGAAATAAATGTAAATAAATAAATATTTATGCACTTTTTACACAACGTCTTCTGATCCTGAGCTAATAAATAATAAATAAATAAATAAATAAATATTCACGGACATTTCACACAACGTCCTCTGGTCCCAAGCTAAGCTTATTATGCTTGTGTTATGTGTACCAGAATATGGATAGAGTGCATAAACTACTTTTATTTTGTAAATACATACTCGTAATACATAGAAACACCCAGACGCAGTACAAACATTTAAATGACAATTATAATTATAAATATCACACAAATGATTGTCCCGAGCGGGAATCGAACCTGCGACCTCGTGAACGGCAGACGGTTACATGAACCACTAAACCGCGAGGCCCGTCGAGAATAGGTTAAAATTAAATTCATATAGATGGGCCCTACTCCAGGATTCATAATTGAGGAAACTGATAATGATCATCACCTATTGTAGAGCGCACAGTTGGTAACATTTCAAAATTTTAAGTTTCAAGTTAAGTTAGTTATGATCTAATGACTATGATAAAGTGTGGATGTCACATAATTTATAGACAATCAACTCTACATGGTCACAATATGGCATGTTAAATACATAAAAGTAGTAGATTACCTCTAAAGTTGCCCCCTCTCGCGTTATAAGCACCACCTCCTCGTGAACGGAAACTGTTCGCGCGGTTCGCGTTAGTGTTCGCGTTTGTGTTTGTATTCGCGTTGTTATTGCGAGGTTGTTGCTGGTTTGAATGTTGTCTCTTGTTCTGGTAAACAAACAATAATTAATATCATTACATGTTAATTATCTATATTCATAGATCCTATCGACCAACTGGGAATATCGTCCATCTCATTTCGAATGCGGTGGCTGTCGACAGGGATAATAAAAGCGGATAACATGTGCAATGGACTAAATTGCAGAATCTAGAGTTACCCTAAGACCTAGTCTAACAATAAACACTGACTACTAAGCTTTCCTTATGGAGGAGATTCGTAGTCAGTAGTCAGACAACAATAGGTCGTAGAATATATTAAAAGAGTCAAATACAAGAAAAAAATTTTTTTATCAGTAAATCAAACCTGCTGCTAAACAGCACCAAATATTAATTGTTTCACTATTTTGATGTAAGGTACTATATTATTGTTTTAAATGTGACTGCAACTTCACAACTCAAGTGTGACATACCTTGTTAACGTTGGCGGCATTATGCGCCTTCTGTTCATCCTCATCTCTATATTTGGAGACAGTTACAAGGAACCCGTTGATGCGGAGCTCTCTGTCCAACTTCAGCGCCTTGTCCACACTGTCTTTATCTTGGAATATCACCCGCACTGAGAACAAACAAACACAATATACAACATACAATTATAATAAGGAATTGATTAAAAAAGCAATTGTTTTATTATAGTCGAATTTATTTATAAAATGTTGATTAGATTTCATTTAATAACCTCCACCTTTATCTTAAGGGATATTTTAATAGACACGTTTTTAGTGATAATAATACGAATACGAACTAATAATAATACGAACTACAAATATAGTTACATTAGGAAATAACTTTAAAATAAATATGATCTTAAAATTCAAAGTATAAAACAAATCGTGTCATTTATAAAATGCCAAAGCCTACCCTAGTTGAATACAACTTTATCTACGTATATCGGACGCGCTCAACGGAACCCATAAAAAAGTCAATGTACGCATTACACGACTTGGAATATACTGTAGGGGAGTTACCCCTGATTGAGCCCTTACTTGTAATAAACTTAACTAGCTCACCCTACAACTAATACTTTCTTGCGTAATTTTAACTTAAAACTTTTTACACTATAAGTGATTATATTCAACTTTTATAAAATTATCGTAATCGAAACTCTCCAGAATTGCAAACATTTAAACATCATAGTATCTTAATACCATGAATACAAACATAAGCAAATCTACAAAACAATGACTATTCAACAGATTTCTAGTTTTTTTTTTTTGTTGTTCATTTGCCCCTTGTAAATAGTACTTTTATAATTGCGAAAATAACCTTCTCAATAATATAATTGTATACGAACTGGGGAGGACATACATTTTACGACAACGTATAAAACTAGTTTTCACCCCTTTGAATTATTCCATGGGGTAAGAAATTCGTCTACGTCTACTTATTTGACCGCGATTGACCTCATGACCTTTAAGAAGCGCGAACTTGAGTAACTATAGTATATTCATATTTAGCTTCACAATACAGTAACCTTCACCTTAATGGATTCATTGAAAACGTTTTGGCATCATTTACTGTTTTGTTTTTTCGCTTATTTATTACTAGCTGCCCCGGCAAACGTTGTTTTGCCATACAATACTGTATAAAATAAAATTTCATCAAAATCGGTCCAGCCAATTTGTAGCCTATGTGTTATTCTGATGTATAAGCTATATTGTGGTAAAGTTTCATTCAAATCCATTCAGTAGTTTTTACGTGAAAGAGTAACAAACATCCATACATACATCCATACTTACAAACTTTCGCCTTTATAATAATAGTAGGATTATTAACATTTTTATTGACAAGTAATTGCGCTTTTTAAATAGAACTTAGAATTCAGGAACCCAGTTTTTTAGAAAATTAAAAATACCTCCTTAGGTTTATTTGTTTTTATAGGTATAAATCTGTTCTTTCTACATATTAAAAATTTAACTCGACACCGATTTGATAAAAAAAAATTGGTCAAGTGCGAGTCGGACTCGCGCACGAAGGGTTCCGTACCATTATCTATGCAACATAAGGCAACGTTATTAGTATCGAGCAAGAAACGTTAAAAAATCATGTTTGTTGTATGGGAGCCCCCCTTAAATATTTATTTTATTTTTAGTATTTGTTGTTATAGCGGCAATAAAAATACATCATCTGTGAAAATTTCAACTGTCTAGCTATCACCGTTCTTGAGATACAGCCTGGTGACCTGGTGACCTGGTGACAGACGGACGGACGGACGGACGGACAGCGAAGTCTCAGTAATAGGGTCCCGTTTTTACCCTTTGGGTACGGAACCCTAAAAACAGCCGTAAAATATAATATAACGAACCAGTTTTATTGTCGCAGTTTTGTTAATTTTTGAACATGATATACAAGTATTGGTGATATAATAGCAACAACTTGTTCAAGGGACACGTGCTCTCAACAAACCAGTTTAGAGCACGCCCTCCTTGTCATTTTCGTTCGTGTATTGACCCCATTTATATACAAACGCACGGGCGCCTATACAACATTCTGACATCATACCCGAAATATAAAACCATAGCTTTATGGCATGCAAAACAGACGTGGAAATCACAGAGTTGGAAAATAGTTGCGTAAATCAACGTCTCATCTACTCTAGTACGTAGTGACGTCAATCTTAGTTTAGAAGTTTTGGCTATAGTTAGTGATAATAGTGATAGTAATAGTTAGTCTTTTTAACACGCTTTTATAAGTTCGGTATGTATCTATCAATGTATTAATCTATGTAACGGAATCTTTCAACGCGATTTTCACCCACTTCCGACAGTCGGATTTATTTGAAATTTTGCGTACACATCAAGGACCGATGACAATGCAATTATTTAAAAACATATTAAGGATTTTTAAGCGTGTTTTATAGTTTAACTAAGCAAATTATTATAATTCATCACATAGAAAATATGAATTAGATTAATGTGCATTTTCTGCCCAATTTATATTTCTTTAAAAGCAGGAGAATAAGAAAAATCCACGGATGTGTTTTATATTTATTGAACCACGTTTCGTAGACGTACTTACAACATTTGTAAAAAGTTAATATATAATTATTCTTATTCTTATTCTTTATTGTACATATAAAATATATGTATTTACAGAGTTTGAAATTTAAATCTAATGTACACAGGCGAGCTTAATTCACTATGGAATTTTCTTCCAGCAAACCTTATTGTTACGTAATTTGTGGAAGATGGGCACGTAATGCACAACAATAAACAAAAACAAAGTTATCGCAAATACTTACTAATTAAATTGTTACAATTTTACTTATTTCTAATATAACAATACATAAACACTAATATTTACACACGATTACCTAATAAAATATATATTTAATAAATAAAGTTACTATAAATAAACTACATACACAATACATAAATATAATATCAACTTATAGCAATGACAAGAAATAGTTCTTAACTCTCCTTTTAAAGATATGAAGAGATGTGCTGGCTCGTATTGAATGTGGCAGAGAATTCCACAAACGAATAATTACTATGTTATTACAAAGCATTTGACTATGAATCATCTTAGAGACGTATGTATGTATCATCATTAGGTCAGATAGTATGATAAAAATCATAATATAGACAATATAACGTCCTAAAATAACCATAGAACTTGTGGCCACTAAATTAAAGAGGAAAAAGCAGTACTTACATATTTTATATTTAGTTTTGCTGAACTCGTGTATATGCGTGACAGGCCCACATTGCGTGAACAACAGTTTGACATAGTCGGTGGAGGCTTCATAAGGGACTCCGACGAGCACGGCCGTCTCCGAGCGGGACTCGACCGCGACCGTGATGGCAGTGCCGTCCAGCACTGTGCCCTCTTCTGATAAAGCCTAAACATTAACAATACAATATACATATCTAAATACTTCTATTTGAGTTATGGCATCGTCCCCAAACAAACTCTCATAGCGCTGTAAAATATAGCGACAAAAAGATAGAACGGATTTTTGTTAATAACTGCTACTAAGTAATGTAGTAATTATACTTGTTATATTTTTACTTATGTTTTAATCTAATATATCCTAATTTTAAGAGACACATTTTATCATCATCATCATGACATCACGCCTTTTTCCCATGAGGGTAGGCAGTTGATAGAATGATAGTAATAAGTTAATAGTTAATAGGCACAACCGGCGACAAAATAGAATTTAATGTAGATGAAAGTTCGTAAAATTCGATCCGTTACCGAGACTGGTGCCGTAGAACATAATACAGTAAGTCTTGTGTTTTTTTTTACGGTTATGGCCTAAACTGCTAACGAGGTTAGTATCACCGTGACAATGGTGGAACATTTTTTTTACCATTTTATTTGTTATATTTCTCGATTCGGACTCAACTCGACTTCACTTTTCTGACTTGTCGGCGCGGCCGTGACGTGGGATCAGATGTGGTACTTTGTTCAGAAACGATGCCGCGTTCACCTATCGGCGTGTTCTTGATAGAACACCACAGGTAAATTGTTTGCGGAACCGTTTAACGTCGGGTACTTTCTGGATAGTCCTAAAGAGACGCGGTATTATGAAGCGATCCCTCTCTGCACCGTTTAAAAATCGCATCATTGAAATATATACGTTCCGTAAATAATAGTACCACATGTACTGAACAAATCGAACCCTTTACCTCTTCCACACAGGTAAGGCAAAAAAGACCTTAGAACATAAAGTAAGGTAACTCAAAAATGTAATTACAAATAACCTCCTCTTAAAGTTGTCTTTTAACTTATCTCCCATCCCCCACTTATCCCCCATCTGAATTAGGTCACTTTCATTATGAAGGTAAGAATTAAAGTCCTAATTCACAATTATTTTGGTTGTTTGCTATATTTTTAGAACAAATTACACAGTACAGTCTGTGGTACAGTAGACTGATGAGATTTTTTTTTTAGCTAACCCTTGGAGCACCTACGTGAGAATACGAGATGGCAAAATATATGCACACGAAAATTGCAAGTCAATATCACAACATATACCTATTACAAACGTAAATTTTGCATCACAGCTATCTGTTTGCTTAAAAATAATAAAATGGTATCTTAAACATCAACATTTAAAACATAAACCAACTATATATTTCATACTCAACTATGGTTCAAAGATAGCAATGATTATGCAAAAACATACATTAAAATGTTAATGACCTCATTTTTTGTGAGATGTTTTATATACCTCTGTGAACTTACAATTTAATACATAAAATATCGTTTGCAAAAAACCGGCCCCAATTACAATAAAACAGACCATTCACAAAATATGGATGTGGTCATATTTAATTGATTAAATTATTTGGGTATTTGTTTTAACTTTGTACTAACTTGGAAAAAATATGATGATCATCAAAATCAAATCAAGCCAAGAACACTTAAGAAAAGATTTTTTTTTAAATTTGATACATACATATCAATGGTTCATATAATTTGCTAAATATTTAAAACCTGAACTGATATCTTTCTCCTGTAAAACACCATAATAAGTTGGAAGCCTCTGATCCACCTGTAAGTCTTGTTTTTGACACTTACCACTGCTATTTTATAAAAAATATAATAAATAATCAGGTTATAATGTATCAGCTGATCTACTACATTACAATATCAACACAAATAATTTTGAGTTTACTCATTAACTTATCACAAGCTGCCAAAACAGTTGCATGGAGCAGTAGAAGACCAGCCAGTTCAAACATTCAAATAGTCACTCATTCTGCACATGACAGAACTGGCAACATTATCACTTTAAATTTGGAAAAATAAACATTACTTAGCCATATATGCCTCATTATTGAAGCAAGGCTAATTATATACTAAAACTACTATGATTTTTTTATTTAAAAATATATAAAAATGTGAACTTTTGTTTACCTTTTCCAGAGACTCTTTGTTTTTGAATTCAACTATTGCCGATAATGTCGGAGTTGTGGTCAGTTCTGTTACAATGATTGGACCACGTCTAAAAACAAAGAAAATGTGTCTCATTAATATTTCGTACTATTGTACGCTGTGCCTGTGTTCAGAGTGCTGTTTGCAGTTTCTCAAGAACACTACACATTTATAGCAATTACACTAATTAACTTGAATTAATAACATGTACACATTGTATAATTTCATATAACTATAATACAGGGACTGATATTTGAATGTTGGTATTTTGTTGATTCATGAATATAAGGTGTCAGTGAATATAAATAATGCTTACTTGACATTGACAACTTCTCCATGTTTCGAGAATAACTCCTTGAGCTTCTCCTGGTAGTCAAACAGGTAGCTTGGGGGCAGATTCTCTACCAATATTTTACCAGACTCGACTTTTGTTTCAGTTTTACCGTCGGCTGCGGCGGCGTCACCACCTTCGGCATTTTCTTGGCTCTGTTCACTTTCCTGTTGCTCAGAATCGGCAGTCTCAACGCCCGCCGCATCTTCAACGTGCTCCGCTTGTTCAGCGTCACCGTTGTTATCTCCTGCCTCTACTGGTTCCGTAGTGTCCATTTCCGGCGCTGGCTCTTCCACCGGCTGGGCGGCCGCCTTAGGCTTAGGCGTTGCGGCTTTAGCACCGCGTCCTCTCTTTTGTGCCACCATGTTGATAACAGACCTGAAAATGACACGAGTAGATAGTATCAATTGACTAAACGTTAAATTCGTTACGCTCTCACAAGAAAAGCGTTTCCCGCCATATCTATTTTTTACTCGGTCCTATCTACAACGCTTGGCGCCTATTCTCAGATCTCAAGGGCGTAGTTTGTGTACTTACTACAAAACCTAATACACAAACTCACATGAAATATGAGTATGATAAACCAGATGAGCTAATTTTAACTATGCGTAAGATCAAAGATAACGGTAAATACATCATAACAAGCCATACGCGCCATGAAGCATGCCTATTTGCAAGTGGAAAATTCACGAACTCATAAGCGTTGCCTCGTTATTTAAGTTCACAGAATAATACAAAATAACACGATTTGAAAAGTTCGAAAACAATAATATGTTTAACTCACCAGTTTACTTTTGTAGAGTAAAATCAATGAAATCACAATTCACAAGGAAGACGCCAAACTAAATGCAATAATAACACGAAACCGGCATCACGCAAGCGCATCCGCCATTAATAAATTGAAAACGTGAGCGAGATAGAGAATTAATTAAATATCGATAAATTTTACTCGATTTTTTGTTTAAAATAATATCGGAATCATCGATATCTTGCAAATGTGTATTTTATGGGATTGAAATTTTGATTAATCAATCAAGAAATAGAAAGGCTTGATTTTATATTTTGTTACACAGTACAATAAAATATTTCAATAAATTTGTTTCAATAAATTTGTACTGTATGTGTGTATATATAATATGTATGTATATGTGTATGTATATATGTGTATATATGTAAGTGCGTGTGTATCTTGTATGTATGTGTATTTGTAATTTTATAGATAGGTTATAAATTCATTAATAATTAATTAATTGAGTACACCCACAACTACCGCTCTATCCATATCATGTATCCATCCAAAGGTTGCCTGGTAGAAATCGCTTTAAGCGATAAGGCCGCCCATTGTACTAGATTATTTTAAGAACATCCTGTAATGTAAAACTAAATGGTGTACAATAAAGAATTTAATAAATAAATAAATAAATAATAAATTTGTTGTAACTTATCTCTGCCGACTCACTAAAAGAATGTCATTCGCACACTCGAATTTCAATGTTGAAACGTACAATGTTAGGTTTATTTTTGTGCGATAAAAGACAATATTTAATAATATAATACACGATAGTTAGCAGTATATTAATTCTTATCGATCCTAATTTCAATTGATTTATTTAGCAAGAGAACACCCCTAACGTAATAAGCATAGCATGTCGGTATTGCCATAGTCAAATATTACTCTAAAATGTTTTTTGCTCAAAACACGAAGTATAGATAGAAGGAGTCCGAACGTAATGCTGAACGAATGGTCTCAATTTAAGGGACAGATTTTTTGCCGGTAGAGCGCGCCATTTTTCAAGGAGTACTCGTTGGAATTCTATTATATTTATAAATAATATTATTATTTATTTATAAATAATATTACGTATTTAATTAAATGTATTTAATTAAATTAAATTCAACATTCACGAGCCAGCGCGTGTTTACATGTAATAATAATAATAGCATCGGTACGCCCTGAACACTTGCGCAGCCAGTGGCAGAAAATAGAACTATGATCTGGGTTTATTATTGTGTACACGAAATATTATGGAAAAGCCTATACCGTTCGGACTCCTTCTATCTATACTTCGTGGCTCAAAACGAAAACAGTTTCGAACCTGGCAACTCTTCGCTGTCAACTGTCAGTTGCCTGTCAGCAAGCAAAACATAACCTTAAAAAATATTTTAATCATGTGTTTTGTTGTTATTCACATGTTATCGAATTAAATATATCGTTATAATGAAGACAAAAGTAACCGAGCCTAAAATAAGTTCAGTTAAAAAGCAGAAAGGTAAAAACAGTTATGACTTTTTAAATTACAATGATAATAAAACTTTTGATTTTGTTGGTCTTTACAAAACTGCCGCGGAAACTACCAAAATCTTAGAAAAGGATAAAATCAAGGAACCTCAGGCTAATGCAAATAATATGAATAATAATACGAAGCGTGAACGTCCTTCAAGTAAAAGGGCAAAAAAACATAAACAAGAATTAGTAAAAGTTTCTCACATTAACATTAATGCGTCTAGTTTAAACTCCAGTGTGGGTGCTCGTCCTCAGGTTAATTCTGAGGCTACACCCAGCTCGAGCAATACGGATCAAGTTGGCAACGTTAAGTCTATCATGAAGAATAGCTCTTTTACTGATCCATCTGTAGACAGTGCAAGATCTACTAAATCAAGCGGGAAATCGAAAAAGAGGAATAAATCCGTAAGTTTCATGTTAGACGACAATGAAGAAGTTATTATAAAGAGAACCAAATCTAGTGATTCTGTTATAACTACCAAAAATGATGAGAAGGTTATTGAACATGGCAAGAATAAAAAGAAACATCAGAAAAAATTCAAAAAGTCAGAACAATCTGAAAAAGAGAATACTACAACAAATATTAATAAAGGCAAGATGGATGTAAACAGTGTATCTGCTTCTTCAAAGATTCACAAAGCTGCTAAAACCAAAGTAAAAAATACAACTGAATCAGAAACAGCTTCAACTTCTGAAGAGGTCGATAAACAGATTCAGGAAAAGAAAAAGAAATTCAAAAAATCAAAGAAACAAAACCCAGATGTTAATCCAGATGAAACTGAAACTAACAAAGAAGTTGCTGCATCAGAGAGTGTCAATTCTATGGCAACATCTGAAAGTAAAAGTAAAAAATTGAAGAAAAAGAAACTTAAAAAATCTGCAAGCTTAGACACAGAAGATGAAACTGGGGAACCTAATGCAAAATCACGTAAAACTGAATTTGAGAAGCCTGATATTGTAGAGGATTTAGAAAACTTAAGTATTGGTGATAATGCACATACTCTGACAAACTTGCTTGATGAAATGACTGTAGTTGATAAAAATAAAAAGAAAAAGCATAAAGTTAGTAAGAAATCAAAAGAGCAGAATAAAGAAGTAACTGATCAATTGGAAGTTAAAGAAAAGGAGAAAGTTAAATGGAATAAGAGGAAATGGAATAAAGACAAGAAAGGAGTGTTGGATGATGATGAGTTGGTAAACACTGTTGTTGTGGAGAACCTGCCACTCAACATCATGTTGAATTATAAGAAATTGTTAACTGAACACTTTGTTAAATATGGATTGATAAAATCAATTGGGTAAAAATTTTCTTAATATTTTGTAAAAGCTATCATTTTTAATGTAATATTTTCTTGCAAGGTTTTAGTAAGGAATCATAATTATTTAATGATAATTGAAAATTCTTTTATCAAAATTAATCATCTTAATTTTTTTTGCCTAATCCTTGTAACACCTTAATAGAGTGTTAAAATACATATTCTTCATACATTTAATTGTTCCAGATTAGCAGAAGTATATCCAACAGAAGAATCTAAGCCAGTGTTCACAACAACTATACATTTTTATAGTGATAGTGCAGCAAAACAGGTATTTTTTTTTCTGTCTAAATAGAACACCAAAAAGAAGTGTCAGAGTATTCACAGTACTATTAAAAAAATCAATTATCTACATACAAAAGCATCCTGCCTTTATGATATAAAAAGAAGTAACTGTTTATTATATTTAAACTAAATTCTATAATACTTCTTGCTGGTATTATCAATAGTGACAATGTGCAAAACAAATTAAAAATTAATTTAACATATACTTTCAGGCTTTAGAACTGAACAATACAGAATTTGAAGGTAGTCGCATCCGTGTGAAGCATCCACTGCCAAGAACAGCCACTACAATTGTAGTGAGGTCTTATGGTGAGCTCACAGACCAGAATATCAGTTCTGCATTCCTTGGAGCTGGTAAAATTAGGAGCATCAGACATTTGGTTAAGGGAAAGAAATCTATGGGTAAGTAAGTGGTAATGATAATATGTTTTTTATTTCTAAAAAAGAAACAAAGCTCAAAACATAATACTAAAATATATAATTTATAATTAAGAAGTATTTATCTTCTTACAGCAACATCCTTTGTAGAATTTGATGGTCCAGAAGCAGTAAAATATGCATTAACAAAAATAGCGGGAACTAAAATTGGCGGGAAGAAAATTCACGTCGCTAAGTACGAGCCTCGTCAGAAAAAAAAGACAAAGGAACAGAAGAATGATGGCGACAGTGCTGCCGAAGCAGACAGCGAGGATTCCAATGATTAGCTCTAACATTATTAATTGAATTAAATATGACAGTGTTCAAAATATAATTTGAATGTAAAAGATTACTTAATGTAGTGCTAAGAAATTCTTTGCCAAGGGTGAATATATTATTAAAACAAGCCTTTTAAAAATAACTATGAAACTCTCTGAGCCTAACATATAGTACATTTTATATGGGTCTAATACAGCCAAGATTTGGCAATTTTTATTTTGAACAAGGTTCAATTTACAGTGTTACAATTAGTTATAATTTTTCCAGTACAATATTACTATGTTATGCTATTTTAAATTCATTTTTATATTGTAATGTATAAATATATATTTTGATGTTATTGTACAGGAATTAATCATTTTTGACAGTTAAATTATGGGATAAATTAAAACTATTTTCCGACTTCTTATATTTCATACGTTACGACACTATATTATTATGTACGGGACATTAGCAGAGTTGCAACAAGTGTTGTTAAAAACATATACATGCATATGTAGTATAAAATACTACCAGATCCTATTGCATGTTATCAGTCGAAATTTGATGAAATGAGCCACCAGATGTGCCAATTCAAATTACCTTTATTTGAAGTGATTTTGATTCTTTTTACATATTTCCGTTGTACGTAATAAATAAATTGAAAACTGAAGTATTAGTTGAATTTAGTTTGTGTTTTATTCCGATGAAATTTTCCCTTTAGCAATTCAGAATCGTCAAAAAATCTGTTTCCGCCCGGGATCGAACCGGGGGCCTTCTGCGTGTTAGGCAGATGTGATAACCGCTACACCACGGAAACGTGTTTGATTATGTCGAAATTACGTTTGGCATCAAAATATTAAACATTGAAATTAATTTCAATGTTTTAGGTTTTAGGCAGCATAATCATGCTGCCTAAAAGTATAGACAGAAATTCTTTCCTCGCTAATACACATAAGCGGCGCACAGTGATCTGAAAATCGAGCTCCCCTTTAATAGAATGTCAATGTGGGATATTCGTAAAACCAAAACATAGAACGTGTCAGGTATACATTACTTTAATGCATATTGTAGTATGAATGATTTTAGTTACTCCGCGCCAGAGAAAAAAAATATTTATTTTTTTGTATGGGAGAAATTACATAAAGTACATTTTTTTGCGACTGAATGAAACTGAAAGGCTGGTACTCATACGAGCTATTGCCGCTCTTAGGACGATTACATACCACTGTTGACATACCACTCGTGTACCTTTAGGTGCCGCTTCACACGTAGGAATTTTTAAGGCGGGGTTAAGTACTATAGGAAATGGATTTAGATGATCCTATCACAAACATACTAATATTTTACTTAAAACCATAAATAAAACCAAAAAACATAAATTGAAACAATAATTTATTGTTCTTAAAATTAATAGTTATACATTAAAATTAATTATACTGTATGCACAAGATCCTTACTCGTTCTGAAGTTAGGAAAAACTTCAATAATTACATTATATATTTACAATAATCACTAATAAATTACAATAATGTAACACTATTCGGTATTCTTCTCTAATTTTAATACTTTTTTTAATCTTTATACCGCCAAAATGTAAACGTAAAAGTGTGACATCAGAGCCAAGTTACAAAAAAAAAGAATATTATTTATAGTAAAATAATTTGAGCTAATTTGCAAATAAATATAATTGCTTAACTGGATTTTCGATTAATTTCCTTCAGGCAATAACGTTGCGCCTTTAAGAGCGAGTAGCCATCCTCAACTTTATCTGCATTTGTAATTTAGTTAGTTTACGAGTGCCTTTTTTTTAATACGATTAAATCGTACAAGAGTAAGTATTAGTCTTTCTTTATGCCAATAAAAAACATTAAATAAATGAGCAGTTAGATAGAATTTTAATATCACATGAACGTTGATACATAGTTACTAAGTCATCAATGATTGTCTTTTATACCGAAAATTAAAAAAAATACTACGTAACACAGCACAAAATATAGTGTATTTATTCGATTACATCAGTTGATAACATAAAATTATAACGTTTTGATTGCAGTAATCATTAAATAAAACATAAGAATCGTCTCAATTATTTCATTTTTACTAAAATTAAAATTTGTGAGCTTGGCTTGATTTTAATTAAATTTTCAGTCGTATTTATTTATTTTAAATTAAAATACACGAAATATTTTGTTCAACCTAATTTACCTAAAAGCAATTTTAATAAAAGTTTTAGTTTTGTCATTTATTAGTCACATTATCTGCTCTGAATGATAAAGTTATCATTTCTGACTAACTTTGCTGGCGACTTCGTATACGGAATTTGAAATCAATGGATTTTGAAGATGAAAGAAAAGTCCAATAACTAAGGAAAATGATATGTGTGTGTGCTGTGTTGTGCTTAATTAAATCTAGAAATATAAAGTTTTATTGAATAAAAACTGAGTTCACATGTATCCTTTTACACTATAGAGTCTATAGGCGAGTATGAAGCAAGGATTATTAAAGTGTTGCAAAGGAAATTTACAACAATTAGTAATTTTTATTTAATAGCTTAATGTTCTCCGTGTGGTGACGGATTAAGAATACAAGTGTCACCACCCCATCTCCTCCCAAGGGTGCTGTAAACGTCAGCTAAGGGATATTGCACACAGATAACATACTCTGTGAGAGACGGAAAACTCGAAAATAAACCCTGTGCCAACACGCCTGGTCAGCGCGGCCTAGTAGACTATAATCCCTCCCAAAGTGGAGGAGGCCCGTGCCCAACAGTGGGACGTAAGTGGGCTGGAGAAGAGAGAGGAGATTAATGTTTCAAATCAAAATCCATATTCTTTAATTTCTTAAACTAAAAGTTGAGATAAATATTTCATAGCAATAAGATCACGATGTTCGGACTGACGTTAGCCTTTTAGTTCTTGTAATAGACTCGTGATAAGAAATGAGTTTTATAAATTTAACTTTTGGGCATAATTTTTTTTTAAGAAAAGCCATCATTTTTGTAGCGTTATGAATAAAATATTAAGTCGTGTACTATCAGACAAAGCCGCAGGCAAAACTAGTTTCAACTTGAATGTCTAAAATTAAAAGTAACTAAAAATGACATCGATAGATTTATTTAAATTAACGTGGTCTAATATACATTTGATTCTTGTAAATTTCGATGAATAACAGTATTTTTAGTGTCATTTTTCCTTAAAAACAGCGATGCTCAGTACCTACACATAAAACAAGCACATTAACAAATTAATATATTTAATAATTTGCATGCTAAATTAATTAAAAATAAATAAAATTTAATACTTACATCTTTGTATATATACAAATAAATAAATTTCCGAGTGTCTCTTCCATTCTCTACTTTCGATAATCAGATTTATGAGAAACCTAAATAAACGTATTTTTATTGAAATATAAGCACAAAGTTCGATACTGTATGTCAGTTCTTTTAAACAACAACGGATATAAGAATCCTCTTGATACAATCTCATCAAGAAAAAAATGGTCAAGTGCGAGTCGGACTCGCGCACGAAGGGTTCCGTACCATTATCTATGCAACATAAGGCAACGTTATTAGTATCGAGCAAGAAACGGTAAAAAAATCATGTTTGTTGTATGGGAGCCCCCCTTAAATATTTATTTTATTTTATTTTTAGTATTTGTTGTTATAGCGGCAATAGAAATACATCATCTGTGAAAATTTCAACTGACTAGCTATCACCGTTCTTGAGATACAGCCTGGTGACAGACGGACGGACGGACAGCGAAGTCTCAGTAATAGGGTCCCGTTTTTACCCTTTGGGTACATAACCCTAAAAAGCAAGTTTTTCTAAAAATAAAATGTGATCATTTAGTATACAATTAAACGTCTCCAAATCTGATAAGCGTATTGAAGCGAAAGGTAATACGAAGAAACTTTTGTTACTCTATGCTCTCTGCTTACCCCCTGTATACATGGGAATTAACGAAACGGCTATAGGTATTGTAACCCATGTAACAAGCTTGGTTTTAAAATAATTAACAATCTAAATTTGTACACATAAAAAATGGGCGTGGCTTGCGTAGATAAATAAAAACTTTCAGGCCACGCCCCCTTTTTATGTTCATAAAATCTTGCTTCTCTCGTGTCGTATGTGACATTATTTCCCTCTTTAAATCGGTTTTGACGTTATTTTATGTATGTCTTTCACGATATATGAGTAACGAAATACCTTTCCTAAGTGATATATTTAACAAATTATACACAGTATTGAGAATCAAAGTTGCATGTAAAAGCTAGTATGTGAAGTATATACAGTGAAGCTGTGTGATGCTGTCTCAAGCTGACTTGAGCTGTGCAGGGATGAGGGCGGCTACTCGTAGCCCGCTAGCCGCCCCTACGGATGCCTCTGGTTTGGTACTGGGATGCTGGGAACATTAGATAATAATTTTGAAATCTTACTAATATTATAAATTCATATTTGACAACAAAAGAATTTTATTTTATGAAAGAATTACAAAAGATTTGAACAAACTAGTTTCAGAATATCATTACATATCACGAGAAAGAAGCAATAATTATGACATAGTAGTCTTAAAAAACAAAACTCACCCATAAAACGCAGGGAAATTAGTATCTGTATTAAAATGGAAATTGACTGGAGTCTTAGGCGACGCGCAGCTATAACTAAGGTAATCATCTGAAGCGTGTAGGGGACGATTGAGGCCGGGCTCCGAAGCGCTACGGGTGATCTTGGGCATCGCGCGAAGCATCGCTTCTAACGCTGCGAGGATCTGTCGGAATTGTGGTCTCTGGTCGCGGGAGAATTGCACGCATTCTGAAAACACCCTCTTAAGGGCCTGAGGAGCATCTTGCCTTAGTCGTCTTGCGTCAGGACGTAATGTTCCTCGACCTACCATCCACAAAATCTGTAACAAATATTCCAATATAATATCAAGGTATGTTATGTATTCGTCCATTTTCGTAGGTTGGACGATGCAAATACGTTTCTCAACGCGAGAAGCGAAAAAAGATCGCAGGGATCATAGGACTATTAGTATTGTGGTATCCTGTTGTAAAGCGCTTAAGTCCAGCAGTAGACGAAAAAAGCAGGGAGAAGTATCAATCTATTCATCTGGCGTGGAGAGCTTTTAGAACGTCTCCATAAATTTAGGCCCACTAAAGAATAGCTGTGTTGATGTAATGATGTAGTTGGTATATAATGAATTTCTTTATCAATAATGGTACCAATTATACGCGCACAACTAAATTTAACTAAATAATTGGTCAAGTGCGAGTCGGACTCGCGCACGAAGGGTTCCGTACCATTATCTATGCAACATAAGGCAACGTTATTAGTATCGAGCAAGAAACGGTAAAAAAATCATGTTTGTTGTATGGGAGCCCCCCTTAAATATTTATTTTATTTTATTTTTAGTATTTGTTGTTATAGCGGCAATAGAAATACATCATCTGTGAAAATTTCAACTGTCTAGCTATCACCGTTCTTGAGATACTGGGTACGGAACCCTAAAAATCATGTTTGTTGTATGGGAGCCCCCCTTAAATATTTATTTTATTTTATTTTTAGTATTTGTTGTTATAGCGGCAATAGAAATACATCATCTGTGAAAATTTCAACTCTCTAGCTATCACCGTTCTTGAGATACAGCCTGGTGACAGACGGACGGACGGACGGACGGACGGACGGACGGACGGACAGCGAAGTCTCAGTAATAGGGTCCCGTTTTTACCCTTTGGGTACGGAACCCTAAAAATCAAAATTGATATTGTCAATAATACAATTCGGCAATGTTTACAAAACTTTATTATTATAAAAACTGTGTACTATAGACTAACGATTTTAATTAATATAAATGTACACCGCGGAATAGCCAATTTATCAAGATACACCATAGTTGTATTAATTTCGAGTTAAGTTTAGTTGTGCATGCAGAATTGGTACCAAGGTGTATAACAAGCTTACATCCCGCCAGCGTCAGCAACACTACAAACTCTAAATAATAAAACTAAATATACCTGATCCTTGTTGTTGAGATGTGAGTAAGGCAGTTCCCCAGCCATCAGTTCGTACAACACAACACCGTACGCGTACACGTCTGAGCGGAACGTGTACGGGCACGGCTCGTCCATGCGGATCACCTCGGGGGCCATCCACAAGATGGAGCCTGTGGGCTGCTGCCACTGTACACCGCCCGCTGACGACGTGTCTGGAAATATAACAGACCTGTCACAATAACTGTCCTATTAAGGTAGAGATAAACTAAAAAACACGAGCCAGTCGACTCTATCTAAACAATATTGACACGTTAACAATACTTTTTTTATGAAACAAAATAATACTAACCAGACCACCTGACCTTCGCTGTGGCTAGACCGAAGTCTCCAATCTTCACCGACCAGTCGTCCCTCAGGAATATATTATTTGATTTTAGGTCCCTGAAAGATACATACAATTATGTATAATAGCTGTTGCCCGCGGATTTGTAAGCATGAAACTTGAAATAAAGCATTTTAATGGTGAAAGAATTATCCAGTGACGTTCATTGAAATGAAATGAAATGAAATATTTATTCACAAATCGAGTTACATCAGAACTTTAGAAAAACCTCTGACCTTCAAACTAGGTAAACCTGTGTGATGAAAGTCAGCGCCTTTTCCCACTAATACATGTTTCTTAGTTATCTTAAAAATATAGTACATGCCATTTATTACAAAGAAAATGTGTATCTAATTGAAATTGTGTGTGTGAGTGTGTATGTGTGTGTGTGTGTACCATCTTCTGCAATCATTTAATAATTAATCAAATTACAATTCACAATAACAATTCAAGTACATTAAATCTGGGTAACTTTAATTTCAAATTAACAGATTCAATTAAATTCAGTTCATTATCTTTTCTGTTTCGTCGTAATCTAATGTTAATAGCCAATTCTTTTTGGATTGTTAGTAGTGGATAAATGTCTCTTAGTAATAGCCTGATATATAAATAGTTGCCTAACTGTCATAACACTACACTTCTCATATAACATTTTTGTAGGGATTCTAAACGGTTTAAATATCATAGTTTTAAGAAGCGAGCGCTGAGCTCGTTCCAGCCGAACAATGTATGTCTTGCATGCACCTCCCCATACTCCTATGCAATAGCTAATAATGGATTGAGCCAGTGCGTTATAAATATTCCGAAGGAGGGCAAGATCAACTACGTATCTTAGTTTTTTAAACACATATATAAGTTTCGTGACTCGAGATGAAACAGTATCAATATGTGCCTGCCATGTCAATTTGTTGTCTAAAATTGTCATTAGAAGGGGAAATTAAGGTTACTGTAAAAAGTTATAATTTTAAATTTTACCAAATGAATAATTGTAGATAATGATTATTAGAAATAGTTGTCATATACCGGAATTTGATTTACTTGTGTACTCCTAGAGAAATCGAAATTATGTAATATTTAAGATGTTTATGAGAGAAACAAAAGTATCTAAAATCTTAGCTTAGAAAAAAAATTTCTGCGGCAATAGTTACCTATGTATAATATTCTTAGCGTGTAAATAATCCATGCCCTGTGCCGTTTGTCTGGCGACGTCTATGAGATACAACAAGGGGAACAGTGTCTCCAACACGTGCAAGTGTTGATACAATGATGAACCTTCACACCACTGAGTCACTATCGCTAATGATGGCTTTGATACACATCCCATAAATAGTAGAATGTTGCAATGCCTTGTTTTACGTAATACTGCCACCTGGTGGACAAAATAGTTCAACTTTAATATACATGATGATGAACCTTTCGTGGTTGGAGAATGTGGTATCGACACCTGTTCAAGAAAAATATTTTATACGCACAGTTCCACACGCTGTTTTCTTTACAAATATACTGTCAGATTGGGAAGGGTGCCGAAGTAACTCACACAAACACTATAACGTCATTTTATTTTTCGCTGCCCATGTCCAGCCCAAAATCACCTTAGTGTTTAAGAGAAGGGAACTCGAAGTTTCCTTCTCTCACAGAGCGTATTCTCTGCTTATATTCCTTTAGTACACATCACGGTAGGAAGAAGTGATTAGTGAAAAGTCTCACAAACGATAAATACATATACATACATATAACATACAATTATTAGTTACTAGCTATTGCCTGTGACTTCGTACGCGTGGAATTTAGAAAATTTTCGCCGTTTTTGTAACATATTTCAGTGATGTTTCGCTCCTGTTGGCGGATATTGGTCACAGCGTCCTGTTATACAGCCTATATCCTTACTCAATAAATGTACTATCCAACATTGACAGAATTTTACATATAGGACCAGTAGTTCCTGAGATTAGTGCATTCAAACAAACAAACTCTTCAGCTTTATAATATTATTATAGAATACTAGCTGGCCCGGCAAACGTTGTTTTGCCATATCAAAAAAAAAGTAAAAAAAAAAAAATTAACTATAAACCTCACGGAGCCCGAGACCTTTCCAACGAATGCAAAACCGTGGAAATCGGTTCGTGCGTTCTGGAGTTATAGCGTCAGGAAGGAAAACCCGACTTATTTTTATATAGTAGAAAGATTAAATAGATATTACACTTTACTGACCTCATTTTTAAACGCTTGCAACTGTCCCGGTGTGGGTGTTTTAACATTGAGAGTTTTAACAGCAACCGGACCGTGCCAGTGTGCTTTGTATACTGTTCCGAAACTACCTGAACCTATTAACAAAACAAACAACATAAATTACATTTAACAATTCTTATATAACTAGCTATTGCCCGCGACTTAGTACGCGTGGAATTTAGACAAAAAACAACAGAAGAATATGGATAATTTTCCCAGGATTTGCAACTTTTCACTGATGAATCGCTTTTATTGGTCAGAGCATGATTTATTTATTATATAGCCGATAGCTTTCCTAGATAAATCCAACACTGGAAGAATTTTTAAAATCGGACCAGTGGTTCCTGAGATTAGCGAGTTCAAACACACAAACTCTTCAGCGCTGCGTTAGTGTTTTATATGTATCATTTGTTTTCTAAATTCCACGCGTACGAAGTGGCGGGCAACAGCTAGTAATATTAGTAAATATAATGTGTATAATTATGTAATACCTATCCTAGCGCCGATGAGTATCTCGTCAGCATGTATGACCCAATCGTCGTAACTCTCCCGCGGAGACAGCGCGTGCTTCCACGACTCGTCCGCTGAACGTGCACGTGCACGACGCGGACGTATCGTGCCCGTGGGGGACGCCTACAACAATATATTACATCATACAATATTACTATTACAAATTGAAGCTTAAAAAATAATATGACATGTTATTTGTAACTACGACAACAGAACATTATTTATTATATCGCTCGTCCAATTGAGCTATCGTGGCACCCACGCGTATACATTATAGAATAAATAAATATTCACGGACATTTCACACAACGTCCTCTGGTCCCAAGCTAAGCTTATACAACGCTTATACTTATGTCATAGGTACCAGAATTCGGATAGAATACATGTACTACTTTTCTTTTGCAAATACATACTTATAAAACATAGAAACACCTAGACGCAGAACTAACATTTGTATGACATTTATAAACATCACTCATGATTGTCCCGTGCGAGAATCAAACCTGCGACCTCATGAATGGCAGTCCGTTAAATGCGTAAATGAAAATATTTTGTTACTATCTAGAATTCTAGAAGATGAGTGATTTATTCCATGTTAAGAGAGCAGTAGCAGTAAGTCTATCAAGTTTGTAAACCATTGATTTAAAGAAACTGGTAAAGAAATTATTTCATTTTGAAATATAGAGCAGAGTAATAAGTATCAATATTTATATACCTGTGTACTTTGACTATGTGGTGAGTCTCCATCTTTTTCTTTATCATCTTGTTTGTGTCTACCAGATGTGAGGTGATTAGTTGACTGTGGGGAATTGTTACAATGCTGCAAATAATATATTCCATTATTGATGGATGAAAAGAAATAAAGAGAATAAAAAAGAAATCCATGGAGTTTCTTGTCTGTTCTTCTCCATAGGATTCGCGTTTGGAACAGACACCTAGTTTCTGACGTTTCAAAAGAACTTGTATTACATGCCAAATTGAAATTAAAAAAAAAATAACTACAAATAAATGGCATTGTTCATATTTTTTTTAAACTCTTAATTCGAAAACCATTTCGGGGAATAGAGTTTCTGATCATGATCCATTACTTTTTTTCGGAAAATTTGCTATATTAACGATTATTTTTCCAAAAAAGAAAATGATCTCTATTTGCCCTTGAAATGAATGACTTAAAATATTAAGGCGTTTTTAGGGATATACTACTCCGTGGTGGAGTTGAAATTGGTCTTTTATATCAACTTGGCAACTTTGAAAAGATGTATTGCAATCTGTCTTAAGTACCTATATCAGGAAAAGGTAATACACAGATTGCGTACAACGATGACGTCACAACATTTAAAATAATATCTTTAAGAATTTTTAAAAAATTCTATATAGTGAATATTTTAATAATATTGAAATTAGTTGCTTAAAATAGTCTAAAATTATGAACAATCCCAATTATTTAAAAACAAATATAAATATAATATCTTATATATAAAATTCACGTGTCACAGTGTTAGTTACCGTACTCCTCCGAAACGGCTTGACCGATTCTTCTCAAATTTCACATACATATTCAGTAGGTCTCAGAATCGGCCAACATCTATTTTTCAAACCTTTTTTTTCTTTTTTTTAGTATGGCAAAACAACGTTTGCCGGGTCAGCTAGTAATATATAAATATTCTTTTAAGTATTGCTTATATAGATTTACACTTAAAAGTTATTTAAAGTTATGTCGTTAGATACTTATCCTGCAACGTCAGTAGTATTTTTGGGGTAACACAACTAACTTTAGAGGCAATGGATATAATACTGCGCGCCCTTCCATTCATATTTGATCTTGAGCGCTGCGATTTCTTAAAATCTTCGATAGTACTACCATCATGTAGGTATAATTACCTGATTATATTTCCTCTGATGTTCACCGAGGGTCATAGGTTTATGTACCATATTGATGCAGACATTAGGCGCGGAATTTGATCTGTCTTGTTGATTCAACGAGCGCGGATGTTGTTGACTGCGGTACAAAACATACTTATCATTGTTATATATCAAACATGCGGGTAGTTGTTAAACTTCTTGTTGTTAAGAAGTATATCGAAATACCTGTCATTTCATTTGTCACATTGTTACTACTGTTAGTTGTTGCTACGTAGCTCTTATCATTAAACTCGATTACCTAACTTAATGTTTTATTTACATCCATAATAATCATATACTGTTTAATGTATACAAAAAGTTGTGGTGACGGATTAAGAATACAAGTGTCACCACCCCATTCCTTTCCCAGTGCTGTAAGAGCCAGCTAAGAAACAATATAAGCAGTTATCGTCTACTTTAAGAGACAGAAAACTCGAAACTAAACCCTGTGCCAACACGCCCGGTCAGCGCGGCACCGTAGGGCGTTAATGGGCTAGAGATGAGAGGATACAAGTAATTATTAGCCAAAGAAGAAAAAATTCTCTATAGGTAATAATTTTCTCTTTAACGCGTTCAATGCTGAATAATTTGCGAATTTATAGCCAATGCTAATAAAAGAGTCATTCGCCCAGTGCTGAAAACGCGCATGTGCGTTCAAAAAATTTTTCGCGTAGTGCTAAGAACGCTTATATGCGTTCATAGAAAACTCGCGTAGTGCGGCTGGACGCTATAGCGCGTTGTCTTTTACCTTCCCGCAGTGCGGCCGACGCTTATGTGCGTTCGGTAACTTTCGAGTTTTATGACTGTCATATAACAATTACGGGTCATATAAAGGTGTTGGATGGATAAAGGTGCTTCCAGACTAGTGTTTATTTGTAAGAGACTTTGTGAAGTTTATGCCATAATATATCTTCGTTCGGTTTTGTTAAAATAGTAAGTTATACCTTAATAAAACAGTAATAGTAAAGGTACCTTCTCCCGAAAGCCCTTTTATTCTTAATTTTTTTTAATTTACGACTCTTCGCCTGCCTCGTAATAGACACCATTTATAAATAGACTAAAACTACCTATTACTTTAGTTAAAAGAGCGAGTCATAATAAAATTATTTCAATAATCTATTGTACTAAATTAGGTTATTATTATTATTACTAGCTGCCCCGGCAAACGTTGTTTTGCCATACAATTCTGTATAAAATAAAATTTCATCAAAATCGGTCCAGCCAATTTGTAGCCTATGTGTTATTCTGATGTATAAGCTATATTGTGGTAAAGTTTCATTCAAATCCATTCAGTAGTTTTTACGTGAAAGAGTAACAAACATCCATACATACAAACTTTCGCCTTTATAATATTAGTAGGATTAGGACGGGCCTCGTGGTCTAGTGGTTCATATAACGGACTGCCGTTCACGAGGTCTCGGGTTCGATTCCCGGTCAGGACAATCATTTGTGTGATGTTTTTAATTGTCATACAAATGTTAGTACTGCGTCTGGGTGTTTACTATGTATTATAAGTATGTATTTACAAAAGAAAAGTAGTTTATGTATTATATCCGTATTCTGGTACCCATAACACAAGCATATAAGCTTAGCTTGGGACCAGAAGACGTTGTGTGAAATGTCCATGAATATTTATTTATTTATTTATTGTTGTATTTTTTTTTTTTGTATGGACGCGTATACGCTTCGGCCCGCACTTGGTGAAGATCAGAAAAACGCGCATAAGCGTTAGCCGCACTGAACGTATTAACTCAAATGAGGTCGCAAAATATCACTAGCCAATTAGTTACAGCTGTCATGTAATGTGATATTATTAATTTAACAAGTTTATTTATGTATGCCTATCATCTTATATTGAAAATAACAATATGTAATTGTAAATAGTAATTTATATATATTCTTGTATATAACTTTAGCTTTTAATAAAATTAGATATTATTAATTCCTCTTTTTCTTAATTATTTTATTTTTTATTTACAAATTATCCGATAATATTCTGGTTTATTAATTTCTTTCCCAAATTTTTAATATGGCGAAAGTTAATACCGATGCCAAAAAAAAAAACAAGTTTATGTCAAATTTGTATAAATAAGGAAAATTATAAACATAGGTAATTATTTCCAAAGTCAAATAAACGTAAAAGATTAATACAGTTGACATAGAATTTATCCAATGCAATAATAATACTTTTCTTTTTAAGATATTTCTTCATAATACTGAGCCCCATCTGCGTTAATAGAAATGATAACAACTGCTGCCAAATGCGCTAGAATAATACTACAGTACGAATTTAAACGGGTTAAATACTAGTTGCATCGCAAATGAAGGGTCACACTAACGCCCAAATACCGAAATAAAGGCAGGAAAATGATGATTGATAAGAATATGTCGACGTAACATCGACTGATACAGATAAATTGTGAAATTTTCAGCTGTCTAGCAGACACTATTACAGATATACAGCCTGGTGACATACGGACGGACAAAAGTCTAACAAATATGGTCCCATTTTATCTTTTGGTATGGAACGCTGAAAAATAGCAATTCATTGAACTCACGGACTCGTCATCGAACACATAAAATATTACGAATGTTGGGCTTATGATCAGTCCGTGAATACATTATGTTGGTACGTACCCATAGTGCGTCGGAAAGTGCAGTATGTCTGCCTGCGTCTCCGGGTTCTGTGCCAGCAGGACTGCGTAGTACGTATCTGTCATGCGGACCTGCTTTAACAACACATACTGTCTTAGTGACTTCATTGTACGTTGACATAATAATAAAAAAAAACCATCAAATTATTAAGGGCCTACATCAATATTATCGTATATCATCGCCGACACGTACATATTAACACAGCCAGTAGGCACAGAAAATGAAGAATTAGAGATACTTTTCCTATTTACTCAAAATCTACTAAATATATTTTAATTCTGATTTACGTGTTTCTATATATAATAGTTACTTATGTTTTTAAAGTTATTTCATTAGTTATTACGCGATAATAGACCGACAAATGAAAAAAATAAAAAATTAGAGAGGTTGTTTCGCTAAGATTTTCTATCGAGAAAACTTTTTTCAATCGCGTTTCTGAGTTTATGCGATCTTAGATCATATATTGAAAAAACATATACAGTGTAAACTCTTTATAACGTTATCCTTTATAACGATAAACTCCCTATAACGTTGGAGTGAGCCCAAGTTGGTTGGTTTGCGTTAAAACTCACATATTGAAACACTCTTTATAGCGATACGCCATTCTCTATTACGAAGAAATGTGTTCATATTTGTAGACAGTAAATATTTATTATCGGTATTATTGTTTATGTTATGTTATCAGGTAACAAAAGACTTTGAAGCTCCGAAATTTGCCTTGTACACGTGCAGTACGACGCATTGTTTTCTCGGAAGTGATGGTCTTCGACCAAGCATACTGGGTACCTATCGTATTATCAGTCGTAAACCTACTTTGAAACTGTTAACATGGCCAGTAAACGGAAAGCGATTAGTGTTGACGAAAAAATTTGTGTGATACGTGCGACTGAAAAGGGAGAAAAGAAAAGTGACGTTGGAAGGCGTTCTTGTATTAAAAATTCTTATTAATTTGGTTTTTTTTTGTTCACTCCATATAACGATAACTCTCTATAACGACAAAAAATGCTCAGTCCCTCGAGTTTCGTTATAAAGAGTTTACACTGTACTTAAAAATTAGAGCTCTAGCCATTCAATCTAAAGAAACAATGAAAACTTCGTACATAGAAAAATGCACGAAGCTATTTTGGTATCCTCTTAACTGCTAGAAATAGACCGCTTTTACCTTAGAGCATTAATTCAACAAGAGTCGAGCATTATAAAGCGAACCCCCATAAAAAAATACGTGAGCCGCAAGCAGGCAACTCCTTTCGGATATCATTTTTTGATCTCTTAATGATTTATTTGCTTAGATTTTGCTTTTTCTTAACCCATTGCCACACGAGTGTTTTTAACGTCAAATTCATTCAAAAATCGTTCTCAAATCGGTTTTATATGGTTTATCTATCCAGGCGAGTGTTGAAAACTTTCTCAACACAACGACATTTCATCTATATTACAAATCGTATCGAGATTAGCATAATGAAGAGAAAAAGTAGCTAACCAATAAATATTAAACATGAAAAGTTAAGAATACCTGATGGCAAATACTAGGCACTTTGTCTGCACATCGCTGATGAAACTTAAAATTACACTGTGAGCAGTAGAAGCCGTTGAATAGAAGCCGCCTGCAGCACTCGCAGAATGCCAATGTGAAGAACGTCTTGCGTGTGAACTGGTGTGAGATGTGCGATATTATTGGCAGCTTGGCTAGGGTTCGTACTGTCACCTGCACAAACATTAATACAGTTTTAAAAACAAATACCTTTAAATGAACCATTAATATACATACACTAGCTGTTGCCTCCGACTTCGTACCAACTCGCTTAGAGGACAAATGATACATCTAAACCAATAACGTAGCGCATGGGTAATTTTTCCGCTTTTTCACTAAAGCTTCGCGCCTATTGTTCGCAGCATAATCTTATATAGCCAATACCTTTCTTAATAAACGGACTATACAACAAAAAAAAAATATTTAATTCGACCCAGTAGTTCCTAAGATTAGGGTGTTCCAACAAACTCTCAGTTTTATAATATTAGGCTGGTTTTAGTGTCACGCGGACCGTCCGTACGAATCGCTCCATATAGACTAATCTTAAGAGAAGCATAAGAGGATACCAAAATAGCTTCGTGCATTTTTCTATGTACGAAGTTTTCATTGTTTCTTTAGATTGAATGGCTAGAACTCTAATTTTTAAGTATATGTTTTTTCAATATATGATCTAGGATCGCATGAACTGAACTGAATCAGAAACGCGATTGAAAAAAGTTTTCTCGATAGAAAATCTTGGCGAAACAACCTCTCTAATTTTTTTTTTTTTCATTTGTCGGTCTATTATCGCGTATTAACTAATGAAATAACTTTAAAAACATAGGTAACTATTATGTATAGAAACACGTGGATCAGAATTAAAATACATTTAGTAAATTTTGAGTAAATAGGAAAAGTATCCCTAATTCTTCATTTTCATTCTCAGCGGTCTCGTGTATTAAAATGAGTTGGGAGACAGAAATGGAAGCCCGGGCCTCTAGCCCGGGGAACGTTATGACTATCATTTCTTCAGCGGATGATAGACTTAGAAACGATCGTAACAAACAATATGAATTAGTATTAGAGCTGAAGGTTACGGCCGAGTGTAATAGATTTAGCTTACTGAAAACTTTGAATTGATGCTATTCCTCTGGCTTTCATCGTCCTGTCACCGGACAGGACGATGAAAGCCAGAGGAATAGCATGGCATAGCAATGACAGGTACTAATACTAACCGATATACCGATATCGGTTAGTATTAGTACCTGTCACTAATAGCGGTAAGAAAGTTGTGTGATGCTAGACTCGTATTTTTGTCACCAATTCTTTTCTCGATGTTTTAATTATTGCTTGTTATACATATATTTTTAATACAATTCGTATTATGTTGATGAAAGTCGCGGGTTCGATTCCCGCTTGGGACAATCATTAGTGTGATATCCATAAATGTCATACAAATTTTTGTACCACGTCTGGGTGTTTCTATGTATTATAAGTATGTATTTACAAAAGAAAAGTAGTTTATGTATTATATCCGTATTCTGGTATACATAACACAAGCATAATAAGCTTAGCTTGGGACCAGAGGACGTTGTGTGAAATGTCCGTGAATATTTATTTATTTATATTGGGTGAGGGGCTCAATTGCAGTTGCCCGCAGTGGAACCACGTGCATTGGCCAGTAGGTATATAATATATTCGTACAAGATGCTGACAAAGTAGAACTAAATTAAAGAGAGAAATAAAAAGTTTGGTATTAGAATCTTAAAAAAAGTCATATTTAGAAAATAAATAAGCATAATAACTATTTTTAAAACGTTTCATTTGATATTATTGCCAATAATGTCAATCACATCAATTAGCAGTTGAATGTAGTTATAATTATTTTATGATTTTACCGGCCTCCAGTTCCTTTTTTTTTAAATCTCCATCATTTGGTGTCCTATCCTGTTACGCGACGTTGGCGAAATTGTATATACAAAAGCCATAAACTAAAAGAAGTTGAAGTCAAATGAAACGTTTTGAAAATAGTGTTACGCACTTGTGTTCGGGGATGTTTAGGGCTGTTCACAAATAATAAACAAATAGTCAGTGTAATGGAATCTTGCCTACTTCAGATACCAAACAACATACATCCTACAAGCACTTTAGGTACTTTTTTGACAATAACTACATTATATAAATAACATCCTTATAGGGTCGGCGTAGAAATATATGAGATCACGAATAAATTACAGCAAAACAATTACTATACGCGATAACAACATGAATTACTTCACAGAATTTTTTTATTCTTTTGTTTTTATTGGGGACTTTTATTTTAAAAACATGCTAGTTACTGAATTTAAAACACGATAAAATGTCTAAGTGTTGAAATTTTTATGAGTTTTAGGATAATTTTGCTACATAACAGATAATACCGGCAATACCAGCTAACATTCATAGTTATGGGATCGTTACCACTATCAGCTTACACTGACCCAACGACCAAAATTCACGGTTCTTGGAAACAGTACCGGTTCTCGATACTCTATTACATATATAAGCTTACACTTATGGTCACAGTTATTTTGATAAATATGTACACATATACTAGCTGCAATTACTTAAAGTGCGATCTTCTTTAAATAACAAACAAATTTTGATATTTATTTGTGAATAACACGGCTTTCTACATGAATGAAAAAATTCCCGAATGTACCGAATTTCCCGGTTCCAACAAAGGCCGGTACCGATAAAAGAACCGGTTCTCGATTCCCTATACAAGGGCTAGGCGAGGGCCGATAAAATAGTCAAAGGGGCCCTTTTATAGAGTTTGTTACAAGCCCCGCTTAATCCAGCATAGTCATTACTTATTACAAAACAAATTCGTTACTTCTGTAGCCTTTTGTAAGTTAATATTTTAACAACAACGCAACGGATTTTGACGCATTTTTTTTATAGGTTCATGATGAATGTTTTTTTGCGTAATTTTTTAAAGTTTGGTTTTGAAATTTCACGCATACATACTTGCGGGCAACAGCTATTATTCAGTAAATCTTTTCAAATACGTAAGTAAGAAAGTTTAATTTGATGATAATTAATGTAACAATTTGTGTCAATCACAGTGATAATTATTATGTGTAAAACTGCACATACCAACACGCGTAGCTGAGTAGAATACCGTTACAGTAAACAATCATTCATTAAAGTAATATTTTCCACCACATAACATGTTAAGGTAAATTATTAAAAATTCGTTAAATCGTCTGATACTGTTATTTATGTGTACTGGCAACCATAAAAAATAAAAAAAAATGGAGACTAGGCTTTCAGGCAGGAAGGCGTCGAAAGATCAAAGGTTGTTGTTTATTGAAATTGCAAAAAAAACCTTAGGCTAACTTTTTGTCACTACTCTAATAGTGTTTAAAGCAGGAAGTCTAAAAACTGGTTAAATACCAGTTGGAGTCGCGCACGAAGGGTGCCGTACAATTATTGTCCATAATATATTCGTAATATTTTTAGATCCGTAGATTAAGGAGTATTTGTTGTTATAATAATTATTGCAACTTTCTAGCTATCACTGTTTCAGAGATACGGAGATGAAAATGTTGCGCTGTTAGCGCGAGGTGTCGCGAAAAGACCGCATAAGAAATTCGTAGTAGTCTTCATATTCGTGACATAGCAAACAAAATGCAATAGAGTCGCTTACGTTGGTATTATCATGTCTCGTGATGACCAGCTAGTTATGTAGGGAACAAATGTCCCAAAGGAAAAGGCTCAAGAAGTGGTAGCTTGACGTCGCTAGAGATGACATGTATGTTAATGGTCTCACCATCCGAGATGCTGATAAACAGGCCAAATGTAGCAGAAGAAGCCGAAATTATGACCCTGGGCTTCGAAGCAAAAGTTAAGGAGTCTACCGGGATATAACATAATGCTAGGATGATAATAATACGTTTCAGAGATATAGCCTTCACCACATATCATCAATAAATTCTATGTACAAAATTAAGAACAGTTACCTACAGTACCTATGTAAATTTAACATGCATATAAAATGTAGAAGATTCATGAAAGTTCTGTTGAAGTTAAACGACATTTTTAGGAGACAATTGTAAGAAGGCTTTTATAAATATTTATAGATGTTAAGATTGACTTTGTAAAATAGACAATTATGTTAAAAAAATAACTTATTATCATATTGATAGAATTATTGCGTAAACATTTAAATTATAATAACTATTTAGGGATCACTATGATATCAGGGATAATGTAGCACTCTATCGATGAAAAAATTATATGTATTATCAAAATCCATCCTGTAGTTTTTGAGTTTATTTATTAGAAACAAAAATTATTCATTACAAAAATCCCTGTGATGATTCTTCAGCCAGTTGATTTTTTGTTTTATAAATTATATCCTACTAATATTATAAAGGCGAAAGTTTGTATGTATGGATGTTTGTTACTCTTTCACGTAAAAACTACTGAATGGATTTGAATGAAACTTTACCACAATATAGCTTATACATCAGAATAACACATAGGCTACAAATTGGCTGGACCGATTTTGATGAAATTTTATTTTATACAGAATTGTATGGCAAAACAACGTTTGCCGGGGCAGCTAGTTAAGACATAAACAGTTTATTTAAATACCCTTAAAACAATGTATATGTGCCAATAATCTAAGAGAGATGGAAACCTCAAAACTAAACCATATGCCAACATGCCTGGTCAGTGTGCCATAAGTAGATTGAATAACCTCCTAAGGTGGAGGAGGTTAGTGCCCAACAGCAAGACATTAATGAGCTGAGAAATCAGGACCAGAAGCATTCATATTTTGACACTCAAATGACTGAATACATTTTTTTAAGGGCGGTCACATCATTACAGGGATAAACTTAAGACTATGATTGTCAGAAGATTGTTATTTATTTCCGTATCATAGTTGAAGTTTACCAGCAGATAAACATATTAATAAGCACTGCACTGACCTCTTCAGCATCGATCAACGTTATATCTATGTCCCAAGGAATCACTTGATGATGACCAGTCCGTACAACCTCGCACATCTCCGACGTAAGATTACGCAGCTTTAGAGCTTTCGACAGTGCGTCTCGTAGCGTCACACCATTCTTTACTTGCACACTAGTTCGTTGCTGATTCGGTAAATGTGCCCGTAAGAATACTTTCGGCTGCCTCGTGAGCGTATCAAACTTTTTACTATCGTCTTGCAACGAACATTCTTCGCTCCTGTCCGGCGACTCAGACTGCAGTAACTCCCTAAGAGTACGCTCCCTTATTTCCAAATGATGTAGCTTAGACGTCAGTTCCTGGTATTCAGACAAATATAACGAAGGAGGGTGCTGGAAACCAGCGAATTTTGCATTCAGCGCGTCAATGTTTTCACGGGTTACGTTTATAATACTTTGAATATTCCTAATTTCATACATCGGATCAGCAACATCATCACTATCCGTAGAGGTCGACATATTATCGCTATTAAGGGATAATGCAGGAATATTTCCATTAATATTTCTTGAACAATTTTCTTTCTCTCTAGTAACTGCCATTTCTTTTCTTATTATTTTTTTATTTTTCTGCGCACTCTGCGGCGCACGCACAGAGTAGGTATAATAAAATTAAGTTTACTCTTTGATTAAGATAAAGCCATAGAGTTATTCATAGAGTGTAAAACAAAATAGACAGATTTGTCTATGGCCGCTCCGTGGGGTCATTGACCGACAAATATTTTCAATTTTGATATTAATCTGTGCCTGTTTACAATAACATTGGATTTTTTTTATATTTTCTAACGTTTTGTATATTTATTTAATTTTAGTACAATAAATAATTTAAATTAAGATCAAAAGCTGCATCTGAATGAAACGAGCAAGTTTCTTTAACTCTGAAGTAATATAATAAAATATAGAAAAAGATTTTCGGTAACTGGAATTTTATCACTTAATTTGCCTATACTAATAACAATAACTTGTTAAAAAGTATTGTACAATCGGTAGATTAACAACAAACGTATACAATAAGTATGTTATGTTTAGGTTACTAAATATCCTACCAGAATGTGAAGTTCCTAATGTTTTTGTATCTGTTAATTTGTAGGATTTATTATTAATGATATGTTATAGATATTTCTTTTCAATTACAATAAAATGACTGAAAGCAGTGACAAATCCCGCCATGTATCATATGAACAAGTTAAATCCATAATAGACTTCATGGGTCAACACATTGAATTTGCATCTGGCAACTTACGGACTCTGGAAGCTAGGCATACATCCAAACGTTTATGGGGAGAGCTCACTAAACTGTTGAATAACTGCTATGGAGGTACCAAGAAAACTGCTGATGGCTGGAGTAAGGTCAATAACAATATTATAGATTTAGTTACTCTAGTGTAGAATGATATTTGAGACTGTATTTGTTCATATCTCTGCCTATTGTGCTTTTAGTACTGGAGTGACTTTAAAAATAAGTTAAAAAATAAAGCATGGCTGCTGAAAAGAAAGAAATCTGGTTCTTCAATTAAAGGTATCAGACCATTAACTAAAATGGAGAAACGGGCACTGGTTATA
The DNA here is from genome assembly GCA_916999025.1 of Orgyia antiqua. NCBI lineage: Eukaryota > Metazoa > Arthropoda > Insecta > Lepidoptera > Erebidae > Orgyia > Orgyia antiqua. The sequence continues at coordinate 1,333,720 of OU779861.1, forward strand.
TTGGGACCGTATTTCAGCAAAAGAAAATCTAGGGAGGGTTATTCAGATATTCTATCGGTTAGTATTATGTAATAGTAAACTGCATGATTGAGAATTTTGGCCCTACTTTGGTTGTCTCGAAGTACTTAAAATATTATTAGTTGCCAGAGAAACATCTTCTTTGTTTTTCTGTACAAGGCTCTTGTCGCCTGAGCATTGTGGTAACAACAGCCTTGTGCTATGTTATTTGTTGTTACCTTGAAGCTTAATAGTTTTAATTTCAGGATCCTTTACCTCCAGAAGTAAAATTGGAATCATTCCAAGAGATAGTCACAAATGATTATAGCAAACCACATGAATCTAGTGGCAGAATGTCAGGTTTGTACATTATTTTGTATTGGTAATAATATTTTGGAAAAGACGTGACTGTTGCAGAAGCTTCATATCTTGTCGGTTTTTATGTAATTGTCGTGACTTAGTAGGGCATCATTTACGTGTATTATAGCCCATATAAAGATGCAGATGCAAACAAAACATAATAAATAATGACACATACAAAATCTCTTGAATTTGTTTTTGATATTTCAACGAGATGTTACTTCTATGTTTTGTAGATATTGAAGATAAAAGTAACAGCGGTGAGTCATCAAATGAAGACGATATTGATGAAGAGTCCAACGACCTGGCACTGAACAGTAAGCACATATGTTTTATCTCATCTATTTTTGTCGTATCATGAGATATGTATGTTCTTAGGTATACTTATTTTGTCGTGTAACCAATACTGAAACTAATGAGAAGCCAAAAACAAATTTTTGGCGAAGAGTAGGTAGTATTTGCCAAAAATTATGCCAGTGCATTTTTCACTATGTATGTATTCTCAGTTATTTTTCCTTTTAATATATATATTTCATCATTATACCGTAAAGCCTTTTCCTATCCGGTTAGACGAAAGAACAGAGCGCCATCTGCTACAACCTAAACACACTTCCTTGGCTTTATTTACATGCATAATGTCATACTTATATTTTTTACAGATTTATATCCAAAATGGCTGGTAGATGTAGAGAAGAAACGTGCAGATGCCGAGTTAATACGAGCAAAAGCTGAAGAGCAACGAGCTGTTGTTGCAGCTAAAAATGCTGAAACAGCAATATTGCAAGCTGATGCTTTGAAACGGTTGGCCGACGCTACAAGTTTGCAAGCTGAGGCAATGTTGAGGATAGCAGCTGTGCTAGAAAGTAGAGGACCTGTAGATATGTTGGCCATATAATATGACCAATTGTGGATCGATTCATGAACATAAACTTAGGAGGCTCATATATTGCTCATAGGTTGAATAATACAACTAATATATTGAAAGTGTTATATGCATGGAGCAGATCCTAAGGATATAAATATATTAGGCATTACTTTATTAGGTAACTTCTGAAACAAGTATACCTATGATAAATAAAGTAAAGCATTTGGTGGACTTTAAAAATTGTCAAACCGAGACCTGGACCGAAATGAAGATTACAATTTGCGAAAATGTTGAATTCGCAATGTTCTTGATAGGACTTTTAATTGCTCATTGGACTGCAAGGTAGCCATAACTTAAGAATACTGTTGAACTCCTTGAGTCCTTTATAACATATTTTTAAAACTTAAATGAAATAGAAAAACAAAAATTATATTTATTAGTTTTATTGCTCTTAGCTTCTATATAACGGTAGGAATAAATTTTCACTTTTAACATCACATCATATCTGTCTTGTTCTTGCTTGTTTCACTGTAGTTAAACAGCACTGTTTACAATTTTTTCTCAATCATTAGTTTTGTTATACGTAATATTTTTAAAGACATTTGTACGTAGAATATTTTTATTAATTATTCATACCCTCCAGGGTATATGCTTAAGTTTATTTTTACTTCCTAACCAGTACCTATATTCAGATCATCTCAAAGTCGTCTCTCTGAAACAAAAACAGGAAATTTAATATAGGTAAATTACCTTTGCCACCTTCATTAGAGATGTAAAAAACAATATATTGTTAAAAAACCTTACCAAATCATTATATTCCATAACATGTTTCCTAATAGCAGATCCATCTACCCATGTAACAAAGTCTTCAAGTGATCTGTTGACAAGGAATGCTGGGTCTTTAACAACCTCAGGTCCTACCCTGACATGACCTTGTTCTATGTATTTTGTAGCTTCTTTCATATTCTCGGACATTTTATCTATAAAACAACAGGTCCCATATTATTTTAACAAGTATTGGATATTAATGAAATTAGAAATTTATTAATTTAGGGTTAAAAAATTAAGTGAATCTTTTTTTTTTATATCCCTATAGAACATTTAAAAATTTTGGGAGAGTGCATGCGGTACATTCTTCTATAATAATTTTTGTCTATGACTTACTACTGTAGAAAACATAACCATAAGAAACCATAGTTACACACAATAAACTCATAATCTCTTACTTACTTCTAACCAAAACACAAGGTAATCTTCTTCTACAGAATGCACTAGCATTAACATTAGCTGCTAAAGCCAAGTCCCATCTTGTTGGTATTAATCCCATCTGGTATAATTTCTCTAATAACTGACCACTGGACTCTGTTCTGAACACACTGCTAGCATTTAGGTCTTTAATCTTGTTAGCCAAGTCACGGATTTCTCTAGATAACTTATTGTACCTGTAAATATGTAATGTGTACTTTATTATTATTGATTACAAGTGATACTGGCCGAGATTCTGTTATCTTAATAACTTGTAATTATGTCAGCACAGTATACATTGTAGTTATGGCTAGTGATTTAATTAATACACAGGGTTAATATCTACTAATTAAACATAATATAACCTACAAAAAAACCTTTAAGTATCCAATAATGTATATTTTAAAGGCGCCTACAGTGTCAGATCGAAAATGATATTATGGTGTGAATGTTTTATTTAAATTAAAAACGAATGAGCACATACTTTGTGTAATCTTCTCTCTTCTGTATGTAGTATTTTTTCATAACCTTAACTTCACTCAGATTGTTGTCGATCTTCCATGATATAAAGTCAACTTTTTTTAACAACTTTTGCTCATGAAACTTTAATTTCCGAACCATTTTGATTAGATTTTATATGCAATAATTATATAAATCAACACGTGAATGTTTATTACAGGAATTACACAGACTAATAAAATTCATGCATAGACAAAAGAGAAGTGCACAGGGTATATATAGAACATAGATTAATAACTAATGGGCGAAAAACCTATTAACTCTATGTTTTTAGCATAAACAAATATTGGTAGTTTTCCAATTACAGCACAAGAGCGCATTGTGCGGCATAATGCTCAACGTTGAATGCTTCAACTACAGCGACGCTTCGCACAGTCGAGCATTCTCAAAAGTAATGTTTTTGTGTGATGCGTGCAATCGATACCAACTCAGTGACAGAAAATCAAAGAAATTAGAAAATTAACAAGTGTTTTTTCTTTAAGTTAGCATTGATTGAATTTTTATTTATATACTATCGTTAGTAATATGGTCGCATTATGCTCTGTGTAGGGACAGTATTCTTTGTACTATACTTAGTAATATACTGATTTCATTGTTTGCAAGTAGACCTATGTCAACAGGTCTACGAATGTATAAAGACGGTTGTTCTTGCAGCCTAATTTATTATATACAAATATATTGTGTATGGATTCATTGTATGCAACACTATGCGTGTCAGCAGTTTTAGGAATACATATATAAAAACGATTGTTCTCACCACCTATATAAGACATTGTCATAATAAAATATATTGAGTCGCAAATAAACGCCATTCAAGTCCGGACGTATTTCATTTTAACCTCTAACTAAACGACACGACATATAACCCTAAACTCTGTAATTGGAAAACTACCATTGTAACGTTTTTTGTTAAATTTTGTTTGTAATGTATTAGTCTGTGAATTGTGGAGTTAAAAAAATAAATTTGTTGATAAATTACTTAAAATAACAGAAGACAGAAGTTGAAGTTTGTTGATTATTTATTTTATATTGTTTTGTGTAATGAAATTATTCAAATATATAAGTAACAATAGCGCATTATCAAAACCTTTATGCCACTTATTGTTTTAGTGGATAGACCTAATGATAAAACATCGAAAACATGACGGAAAGGTGTAACTATTCAGCCGGTGATTTCGTCGAATATTTACGGTCAACTGTACAATTAAGCGCATTAGAAAAAATGACGCTAGATTTAGACAAAGATCTAGCCGATTCTCAAAATGTTATGATGGAAATAAAGGCTCTCTACAACTCCGCACATCACTCATCAGACGCTTGCTCAGAGAATGTAAACAAACCGTTGGAGAATGATATTTCAAATTTTTTAGACATGAGTATGCCGAACATTTTGATGCACGGCATGTCCGAGGATATTTCGGCTGTAGATCTTGATAATATTATTGCTTCCATAAAAACTTATGTGGAAGATATTAAGAATAACATTACTGTACCTGAAAGTCGAGATCGTAAGCCTAAAGAATTTATAAAGTTAGATGTGGACCTATATGTTAACAATTTGGATCAGTTGAGTAGACGTTTGTCTGATATAAAGCTCAATAAAAGGGATGAGTTAATGCACAGGAATATTGAATTAGAAGATAAGTTATCACAACTCTGTGCTGATGTAAATAATTTTACTACAGTAAGTTACCATAATTTAGCAACAGCTATTTCTTTCTTTCTTTCTAAATAAAAAATATATTAAGCAATTTTATTGCTAACCTACAGATAGCGCGCGAGTTGAATGCAGTCAGGGCCTGAGGTAAAGAGCGGGAGCACCTACCCCCGCTGTCGACCCGCCCCGCCTCATGCGCCTGCGGCGTAGTGTTGTACCATCCTAGACAGCTATCGTACGATTCTTGTGGTATCTTGTTATTATAAAAGTTGCTACCACGTATTATTTTTTTGATTTTAATAATGTGTGATTCGGGTACATCTAGTTCCATTACAAAAAAACGAGATTTTATTCATCGCCGGCTCGAGAAATTGCAAAAAATGTCTTGACAGTGACACCAATTCAACGATATCTGTCATTTCCAAATTTGATGATGATTGATTTTTAGTGTATTTTAATATTTCAATTTTTATTTACCATAGCTTACCATTTTATTTTGGTATTATTTAAATTTATCGATGTTCGTTACTTATGGTCATCAGTAGGTCACATCACTATCGCATTCCTGAACTCTGCATTCAACTCGTGCGCTATCAGTAGCTGTTTAATCATGGTCATCAAATATTTGTCTAGTAGTAATAACTTAATACCAATATTATTTATTTCCAGATGATTGAAGCAAAGACAGCTTTATGCAATAGTCATAAGAAACTAGATCAGAGTACTAGCAATACACATCAGTACAATAATATCATCAGTAAACTTCTATCAAGCATCAATGAGCTTACTTACATGTTGCAAAACAAGAATTAAAATATATGGAATAGTTTCATTATTAAAAGTGTCTATGGTTGATAATACACAAATATTGTCAGATGTGTGGTGATAAAACTCAAGATTTTCATTTCCCTGCAGATTCATATCTCAAATTGGCATTTTTTGTTAAATGTATTTTTAATGTTAATTCAAACAATGGTTTTAAGAGTACAATTTTAAATAAAAAGTTTCAGTTACATGTATTTAGCTTAAGCACCTAGTCATACCATAGATACAGTCAGTGGCGTAGCTAAGGGGGGGCGACGGGGGCGGTCCGCCCCGGGTGTCACCCGTTTAGGGGTGACACCCGAGCCTGACTATGACCATCGGTTGTAGTTCTTTCTACCTATAAAAAATCGTAAATCTGTGACAGAGAGCATAACTGCCACTAATAAATTTAAGTAACTAAAATATCATACCACGAGTATAATAAATTGATATTTAGAAAAAAAAACAATGTGCACACTGTCAATCGATCTGGGATTTCCCCAAAATTTAATACCCCGGTACGCGCAGTTCTAACCAGGGGATTCCCTCGATATAGGTCTCGTCACTTGTATTGTGGATTGGGCCATTTCTTTTGTTTCCATCCAACCGCATTCATTTCAATACTCTCTTACGTGAACGTGTGAACGTCTAGTGCAAAATGTTTGTTAATTATAGTTATTACTTTTATAAACATTTTTTTTTGTTTTTAAACCGATTTATTATAGTCGATTCTTGAAGAAAATAAACAAAGTAAGTGAAGTATAAAATATTGTTATTACAGGTAATAATTACACTTAATTCATTTAGTATCTAATAGCTATATCTTTAACATCCGTGTGGTGACGGAATAAGAATACAAGTGTCACCACCCCATCTCCTCCCCAGGGTGCTGTAAAAGTCAGCTAAGGCATATTGCACACGAATAACATCCTCTGTGAGAGACCGAAAGCTCAACAATAAACCCTGTGCCAACACGCCCGGTCAGCGCGGCACAGTAGACCATAATCCCTCCCAAAGTTGAGGAGGCCCGTGCCCAACAGTGGGACGTAAATGGGCTGGAGAGAGAGCAGTATTTTAAATTATTTTGAAAAACCCTTCAATTATACACAGAAATTAAAAGAGAATAACCTTTTAATTACTGTGTATTTTAAAAGTATATTATTGAGCCATCCTATATGATAAACAGGTACCAATGTACCAATACCAGGTACTATGTGACCAAGACGTAAATTTAGAAACAAGAGGTGCTGCACAAAATCTTATGCCTGCTGTGTGCAATTTCTCATTTCTTTGTTTTCTTTTCTTTTGGAATGATGTGCTAAGGGAAGTGAACAATGCTCAGATTGCATTACAAAGCAAAGATTTATGTGTTGATGAAATAATCATAAAACTAGAAGCACTTCGTCTATTCATTGGAGAGAAACGGTTGCATCTAGCAGAAGAGGCTATAGATTTTGCTGTACAAAAATCGAATCAATACAACATTTTGATGGAACGACGAATTCATCGCAAGAAACGCATGCCCGGTGAGTTAGCATCGTCCACCGATGCTGGACTTACACTTAAAGCTGAACTTCGAAAGAACATGTTAGAATGTCTTGACAGATTCAATATTGAACTCGAAACAAGAGTAAAGTCCATTAAAGACGTAGCTTTATTGTTTGAGGTTGTGCAGTCAAAGACCTTGCTTTCGGCAAACACTGAACAGTTAAAATTTGCTATATCAAAATTTACTAACCTTTACGATGAAGTATCAGAAACAGAACTTTTTTTAGAAATACCAAGGTTGAGAAGACATTTAAAAGCGGCTAATATTACTGTCTCTAATTGGGAGACACTAGACTTTTTGAAATTTATTGTAGAATGGGACTTTACAGAATCTCTTCCGAATCTAACGGTCGCATTAAATTAATTGTAACAATATGTGCATCAGTTGCTTCATGTGAGAGAAGTTTCAGCAAATTAAAATTAATTAAAAATTACTTGCGGTCTACAATGACTGAAACCAGATTAAACAATCTTAGTATTTTAACTATAGAACATGAAGCAACACAAAATATTAATTTTGAAGACGTGATTTCGGAGTTCGCTAGTGTCAAAGCTAGAAAAAAGAAATTTTAATTTTTAACAAACTAAAGGGCATAGCCAATTGTGGGCCATCAGTAAACACCTCTTTAGCAAGAAAAGATATAGTACATTAATTTTTTTATTTAATCATAAATCAATAAGATAGCTGTCAATGGACATATTCTAATTAAAATCTCTATTTAGCAATTTAAGTTAGATTAAAATTATTTATTAGCCTTAGCAGGCTAGATTGTAATATTGTAGATAAATAAATAAAACAAATTAATCGAATATAAAAAAAATTATCATCCGAATTTTACGTACATAATATTTAAACACCCGCCACTGAAACAATTTATGTTTCGTATAAAAAAAGTATTTTTGTTTGAAAATCCTTGCAAAAGTCGCGTAGCAAAATGTTGTTAGTGCTTAAAACTTTATCCTGGGTTTACTATCTTTATAAAATATATTTATGCACGCACAAAATATGCATTTCGTAATTAATAATGTGGTTAAAAACCTTTTTTTACCATGTTTTACATAACAAGCATAAAAATAAATTAATACTTGACTTTCCTTGCTGTACATTGTTAAACCTGAAACTGTTTTTATATTTTCTACTTGTTTTAAAATAATGGCGGGATTTTAAATATGTTTTTCAGATTTCTGATACATTTAAGATTTTGAAAAGCATAACAAATATATCAATATTTGCTGTCCATGAGTGGCCCAAGACCCTAAGGAGAGTAGGCGTTTCCTTTTGTTTCACATAAATTATTTATTTTATTATTTAGATACATTATTCAAACATTTGTAATAGGTACTTTATTTGAATAAAACGTAAATCATTATAAGTTTTTTATTTTAACAATTTCGATCGAATTTTGGGGTGACACCCAAAACATCCGCCCCGGGTGCCACCTATGCTAGCTACGCCACTGGATACAGTACTAATAAAGATTATCAATTCCCATACTTTGGCATGTTCGCCATAAAATGCACGCTAAATCTAGGTGGCGCTGTTCACTAGCGTAACAACTTGTATAAAACGGACGTTGCAATAAGATACGTTTAGACAGAAAAAAATTAACTTAAATTAAAAGTCTAATACATATTTAATATGTTACATTCAACGAAAAAATACAATAATAATTATTTTCCACTGATTAGTACATGCAAATAACCTCTTACGATAAAATAACCTCTTGCGATAGATGGCAGATGATTCGCTTCAATGATCGCTTTGTTATTTTTAACACAGTTTTTAACTAGATGGCATTTTAATATATTTAAATCATTGATTGGTGTTACAAAAACTATTATTATTATTTTAGGGTATTAAATATTAGTAAGTTTTAAGAACAATAATATATTTATAGTTTTATAAAAAAAACAAAAAAAGGTTGAAAAGATAAAAAGTTACAAACTAAATTATCTCATAAAAATCATCAAATTGGTTTATTAAAAAACAGGTAGTATTTATTTGGGTTCAAGGTCAAGCTTGTTAAAACAAATAGTGATGCGCCACTTGATTTCGACGTTTTTAGGGTTCCGTACCCAAAGGGTAAAAACGGGACCCTATTACTGAGACTTCGCTGTCCGTCCGTCAAAAAAATTGGTCAAGTGCGAGTCGGACTCGCGCACGAAGGGTTCCGTACCATTATCTATGCAACATAAGGCAACGTTATTAGTATCGAGCAAGAAACGGTAAAAAAATCATGTTTGTTGTATGGGAGCCCCCCTTAAATATTTATTTTATTTTATTTTTAGTATTTGTTGTTATAGCGGCAATAGAAATACATCATCTGTGAAAATTTCAACTCTCTAGCTATCACCGTTCTTGAGATACAGCCTGGTGACAGACGGACGGACGGACGGACAGCGAAGTCTCAGTAATAGGGTCCCGTTTTTACCCTTTGGGTACGGAACCCTAAAAACGATGTTGCTTGTTATGACGTTCAAATAGCGAGTGTATTCTTAGAAATTACATTTGTCGTGTGTGTTTGCGTGTGTGTGTGCGTACGTGCGTGTATGTGTCTGTGTGTGCGTGTGCGCAAATAGTATATTAGCTTTGGGCGATGTATGTATGTAAAAAAATTGGTCAAGTGCGAGTCGGACTCGCGCACGAAGGGTTCCGTACCATTATCTATGCAACATTAGGCACGTTATAGAACCAAATATTCTGTGAATAGTTAAAGCGTCTACCTGTCAACGTTATTATTATTGAGCAAGAAACGGTAAAAAAATCATGTTTGTTGTATGGGAGCCCCCCTTAAATATTTATATTATTTTATTTTTAGTATTTGTTGCTAGAGCGGCAATAGAAATACATCATCTGTGAAAATTTCAACTGTCTAGCTATCACCGTTCTTGAGATACAACCTGGTGACAGACGGAGGACGGACGGACGGACGGACAGCGAAGTCTCAGTAATAGGGTCCCGTTTTTACCCTTTGGGTACGGAACCCTAATGAACTGTCTCTTTCAGCACATCCTCAATGTATAGGTCGTCATCGTACCTACTGAAAATATTTAACAAAGCCTACCGCTTTGTTAAATATTTTCAGTATCATGTAACAAGTAAGCGTAATAATTGAATGAGATATTTTGTTGTGATGAAAAGTAAAAAGGATTATTGACGTCACTCACAATATCAAAAGAAACAAAGTACTTTAATATTTATTAACAGGTTGTTATATTATGATACTAAATTTATTATAAAATAAGTTTTATTCTATTATCAGCTCGGTGAAGGTCGATTTAGGTTCGGATCTTAGACTATAAAGTATGTTGTTATGGTTGATATATATGATATCGTCGAGGCCTTTGACACAAGCCGCCTTCGCGGTGATCGGTGTTTTTGAGAATGTTAACAAACAGAATGAAAGCAACCTTATGCCTCAATAAAGAAAGTATATTTTTAAATGTTGTTGTTCCGTTCGACGTTCATAGCAAAAGCAGCTTTGCGTGTTTTATTGTTTCGTCTTCAATCGTCTTTAAGAGGGTACTGTACTCCTCATTTAGGTATTTGCCTTAGGTATTGCTATCCCTATTTCCGAGCGCCGCGCTGAAAGGGACAAATATAGATGAAGCGGATTTTACCTACAAATTCTTTGAAAAAAGACGTTTCGTACTTCCGTTTTTTTTTCGCGAAAGTATAACCGATTTTAATAGTTTTTGCGTCATATTATAGATAAAGAATATATCTATGCTTCTATCACTTGCTTTTGTGGTAAAACTTTACCAAATTTGTGTGATAGACGCTGCAATTTTATCTAAAGAAAACCGAAAAAAAAAGTTTTCCGGATCGTCATATTTCTTTTAGTTATTATGTTTTGAAAAAAAGAAAGTGAAACGTATTTTTAGGTGTGGTACCTTGGGTATATTTAGAAGTAAGAGATATTGCGTGTTCACGTAAACACTGTTTATTCACGACTAAGACCAAACTAAGACTAACATATGTCTAATCTTACATTCTGCAGGAAAGGTAACGATCCCGTTATGTTCAAGGGACGCGCTACTTGAAGTTGTCAAACCTATGTCATTATCAGCAATAAATTCTTAACTAATATCGATACAAGTGTGAGAGCGAAATGTTAGGCAAAAACAAAATGTTAAAATGTCTACCATGAGTTGATCTATAAGTGGCTGGGCATACATAAAAATAATATATAATGGTACCAATTCTACATGCACAAGTAAACTAAACTTAACTAAAAAATAAATATTGATTATTTCAATAACACAATTCCGCAATTCGGTACTGTTAACTACACTTTCTTATTATAAAAACGGTGTATTATATAATAACAATTTAAGTTACTGTGAATGTGTATAAGAAAATAGTCAATTAATCAAAATACAGCATAGTTGCTTTTTTATTTTTGGTTAAGTTTAGTTGTGCACATAGAATTGGTACCAATATCTGCTTGACCGAGCGTAACTCTCGATGGATTTTTGTGAAATTATTCTTAATAAGGTAAGTCTCAGTAATAGGGTTCCATTTTACCTTTTGGTACGGTCAAGTACGTGTTGGACATGCACGCGAACGGTTCCGTGCGGTTATTATGATGATATATTCGTGACACCAACCACAAATAACACCATATAGCGGACCCCCAAACAATGGGATAAGGGCAGGATGATGATGATGGTGAGTCTGAGTAGGTATTTGTGGTTGTAGTATCATCTGATCTAAGCAAACTGAAAATTTCAGCTCTCTAGCTAAATAGAAAATTTTCATAGTACGAAAACACCGACAAAAAGAAATTTTATAAGTATACATAAATCCAAAATCCCATTTATTTAAACACAGGTATTTAATATACGTTATACATATAAAGTAAAATCACGAAACATGTAAAATATTACAAGCCGCATAGGTATGTACGATGTATCGTACTGTCGCTAGTCGCGATGGCGATACTACAATCAACTACAAATGTAGGTACAAGAACCTCACGATGCGATAGGCTAAGGAATTGAATGAAACACAACGCGGTAACGTAACGCGCAACGTTGCCAGTTTGACAAACTTGGTAGGTAAGTACTTGATAAGAAGCTTAAAAAAATGAAGTTTGTAGTTTGCGAAAGATATAAATGTATTTACTAATTAACTAAGATATAAATCTATATACTGTAGTAACTAAATTGCCTTTATTTATGTGTTTAAAAATACAAAAAGTGAAACCGCATTATCAAAAATCCACTTTAATTTGAACGCCAGACATAGTCCAGTCAAATTACGGCTGAGAATGGGAAAAATAATCACTAAAATACCTAGTTTGGGAATTATGAAGGATCGATCGGGGGGTGTATTCTGAGCTTATATTCCAATTTGAGGGAATCTAGGGAGGTCAGCTCAAGGTCATTTCGATGAAAACGCGTTTAATTCGATATCTCGAGAACGGTTAGTGTTAGGCAAAAAATTGTAGAGACCTTTTCTCTTTTAAATTAAATTTACTAACTTTTTTATCCGAAACTTTTTTTTTATCATCAATATTTTTCAATTTATTGCTTCTGATAGGCAAAAATTTTACTTTTTGTCCTCCCTTTTTTTTTTTTTCGCCATTTTCTCCCCAACCCTTCAATTTTATTAAATTTTACCCGATTAAGAAAGTGTTGCTCTTTTAATTATGAACAACTTTATATATAAACTTTTTTCTGTAATGCCAATACCTTCGGAGTTATATATTACTTTACCGAGCGAAATCCGTGCCACTGTCGCAATATCATCGACATCAGTTTGTATTTAGTATTTGAAAGAAATATTAAAGTATTCCGTGATCATTTATTAGCCAACTTCAACTATCAAAAGGTGAATCGATTAAACTATAAAAAAATTGAACTTCATTTAAATATTAAATATTTTAATAATTGAAATATCATTTAAATATTGTTCTTTTTCAATATGGGTATTTTTTATTCCATTCAATGGGATAATAATGTAAATAAGGATTAGAAAAAGAAGTAAACGAATAATATTGAAACTGTTTCACACATTTATTGATAAAAAATAGGTCATAAAATTGGTAAAATTAAGTACGCGAGGTCGATGGAAGTGAATCGTCAATATTAAAGGCCCTGACGGTATCGGGGCATACGTCGTCCTCGTCCATTGCGTCAAAAATATCATCGTTGACAACATTGGCGATATTAGAACAATAGTTCTCTTGGCAATTAGTGCAAATTACTGAGCAAAACAGGCCGGCCTTTCTACATCCACACGCTTTGCCGCAGTTGGTTTTGTATTTGCACGCAATCGATCTAAGCAAATCTTCCGGAGCTGGTTTCAGTGACATCTGTATCGGCTCCAATCCACGGGGGGTGTGACGCCAGCCCCACTCCTCGGGTTCCAGATAATTTTCGAGCCAGTATTGTATTTGGTAGTAACACCTCAACGAGTGAAAAATCGCGGCATCGGAGGTAGGAGGAAGGGATTCCAATTTAACCCTCCCACTGCTTGCCAATTTTTTGTATCCCTTATAACGGAGCTCGTTGAGATTTGTACAATTCGTGTCACCTGAAGCCTTGCGATACAAATTCAAAATGAATTGTTCGCCGTTTGAAGCGAGAGTTATTTTATCTGCTTTAGGCTGTAGAAAAACTTCAGTCAGAGAAATCAAAGCGGGAGTATTTTTCAATGTGGTCATTGCTTTGATCTTGCCTACGTTGAATGGTGCCGAAGTTGTGTCGCAGCCACTAATCGCGTGCAAAAATAGCAGGTTTTTTGCGGGATTCGGCCCATATATCGGATATTCAATTTTCAATGCTCACTGTGTAGAAGCCAAGAATACACTAAACGACTGAATAACGCTTATGCTCACTTTTACTTCCCTTTACCCCGACCCCGCCAAAAATAGATTCCGTAGGACAACGGTTACTCCAGGTATACGAGAGTCGAGGAACAGACGTCCCTTACCCACACTAATGCACGCGACAGTGTGTCTGAGAATACGCGTCGCGACAGTGGCACGGATTTCGCTCGGTAAAGTAATATATATATCTCCGAAGGTATTGGCATTACAGGAAAAAGTTTACATATAAAGTTGTTCATAATTAAAAGAGCAACACTTTCATATTCGGGTAAAATTTAATAAAATTGAACGGTTGGGGAGAAAATGGCGAAAAATAAAAAAGGGAGGAAAAAACGTAAAATTTTTGCCTTTCGGAAGCAATAAATTGAAAAATATTGATGATAAAAAAAAAGTTTTGGATAAAAAAGTTATTAAATTTAATTTAGAAGAGAAAAGGTCTCTACAATTTTTTGCCTAACACTAACCGTTCTCGAGATATCGAATTAAACGCATTTTCATCGAAATGACCTTGAGCTGACCTCCCTAGATTCCCTCAAATTGGAATATAAGCTCAGAATACACCCCCCGATCGATCCTTCATAATTCCCAAACTAGGTATTTTAGTGATTATTTCTTTCGGTAATTTGACTGGACTAACCTATTAACATTCGTGGCCCTGCTATATATATGCTTTACCCGATACGCCACGGCACTCTTAAAAAATCGTTCGAAATTTATATGTGTATTCTAAGCCGCAAAAGCGTATCTTTACTTTTTATGATAAAAAAATTGTAAATTCTATGATAAACATATTAAACTATTCTATGATAAACAAAATTGTGTTCATTTCAATTTTTCAGATTATCTGAGGTAAATTTAAAACTAGTTACGTAATTGATTTATCAAGATTATGAAATAGTGCCATCTGCCATTTTTTTTTAGTACTACCGCTATACAACGTGACGTAGTAAGATTATGAATGATTATTGATTACGATAAATTATGTGATTTGATACGCTTAGTGCCATCTGTAGATTCAGAGTGTAATGATAATTGAGTTTCACAATTTGTTGGGAGGTTATATGTCTTTATTATACTGTGTCTATGGTCATACTGTGTTTTAAATCTTCAGTCTCATGTATGAAAATATTAACTTAAAATTGTCAATGTTTGTGAAAACTAAGAAATAGAAAAATCATTATAATAGATTCAAATTTTATTGTAAAAAGAAAATGATTGGTTAATTTGTAAAATGAATACAATTTTGAAAAAAAAAGTCTGTTATTGTGGCAGCCACACAGGTGACCTGTGTCTGTCATGCTAATTGATACCCCCACAAAGATTATTTCATTCCATGTTTTGATTGTCATGCATAACTAATAATAAAATAAAAATATATATTAGTCCTAATAGATTATGAGTCTGTCAATTGATTATCCAGTTAAATTAGAAAATAATGCAAATACTGTCTTTCAATTCATTAACTTGTTACAACAGTTGTCAGATCTATACTTTATCATTGACTCAATTGTCAACAAGGTCAGTTTTAATGGTCTCCGTCAAACATTTTCATTCTCTTGCGGTCTGCGTCATCGTCAAGACTACTCTCATCATCTACATTCATCTTGTCATCTTTAGATGGTTTCTCATCAGCCTCCAGTACTTTCAGTTTAATACCAAACACTGTAGCATCATGTAGTATCCTAATAGCATCCTGGGCACCCTTCACAGATGCATATTTAGCAAACCCAAATGTTTTATTGGGAAAGGTTGATACATCAATAAGGTCCCCAAAACGACTAAAGACATCCTTCAATACGGTTAATGGGGGAGGACGAGGCTTGAACACTAAGAAGCATCTTTGTGCTACTCTACTGTTACTGTTAGCCAATGGCTGAGGTGGAGGTAGACTGACACTACAAAAGTTATCCTGTGGACTTTCTTTTAACTCTTTGCCAGATGAGGCAGCTTTCAGCAAACTGGATGCCTGAGCTATTACATCAGCAAGCTGCATCAAATCAGGGTTGGAACCATCCCCAGCACCCTTGAGGTTGTTAACAATCATATTTGTCAGATTACTAGCTGCTTTACTTATAGGGTTGTCATTAGGTCTCACAGATATTATTTCACCAGAAGGGAATTCAAAGTTATTAAGAGTTTCTACAGCATAAGCTGCTGACTTTTCTGTGCTATATGTAACTAAGCCTTTACCAATCCCATTAAATGTGTCCATATTGCATTTACAGGTAATCATGCCTGGTATAATGCTGAATAATCTTTCAATGTACTTTTGTGGTACTGGTGGGATACAAGTCACTTGTACAGAGTCATAGTCTTGGGGTCTACATCTAATGAGTGAACTTATAGCATCTTTTCTGTGGCTATCATCTCTCTGTTGGCTATAATAATCGCCATAATTTTCTTTAACTATGCTGGAATTGCTAGAATGAAAATTATCTGCGTATATATCACTATTTCTACTTCTTTTCAATTCATCTTTTGGCTTTGCAAAAATAGCTCTATATTTTTTATCACAACCTTCATATGCTTTAGCCGCGTCTAAAAATGTTTTATAATGTACATAAGCAAAACCACGACATTCATCAGTTGTTTTGTCTCTTTGAAGATGAACTGATTCAACGGGAGCAAATTCAGAAAAGTGAAGTCTTATTTCATTTTCTGTTGTATCTCTAGAGACCTTTATAAATAACCGTTTGTATTTTTCATCATTGGTAGTATTGGTATCACTTTTGTGTGTAGCCACCATAACTCTAATGGGTTTGCTACTATTCTGAATAGTTTTCAGGTGCATTTCTCTAATTGCGAGAGCTGCTGACGATGTCTTACTGTATTTTATGTAAGCTACACCCTTAGATTCACCCGTGTTGCGATCCCTTGGCATATGAATATCTTCTATAATCCCAAATGAATCAAAGGCAGGTTTTATGTCTCCGACATGAAAATTTTTATTGCAAACAACAAATATTCTAGAGTACGGTGGTTTGTCCTCATTGCGGTCTTCGTTACGCGTACCTTGATTCCAATTATACATGATTACAGTGAAACGGTAAATTAGATCAAGTCAACAATTTTATTTTAGTCCGAATGTAAGGTCTGTAATAAATGTCACTTTAGTCTTTTTATGCTAGTCTTATCATGTCGTAGCAAAAAATATGTAAAATCATAAAATAGTCACTCAAATGGAATAAGTCCCTCATAAATTCATCACAAAACAGAAAAGCTCAATCACCTGACGCCATATTTATTATTTGTATCACAGATTAGTTAACTTTTACCGACTTCCGTAGAGTAGATAACAAGTTTATCATAGATCACAGGATTTTGATGTATACGTATCTTATACGTATGGTAGTTTGATGGCAATACCAATACATAGATCACCCCCAATAGATACCACAATGTAACATTTTTTAACGACTAAACGCAGCAACATTGTAATAAGGCGCTGTTTGGGGGGTATGGAATAATACATTTCCATTGGTCGTAGTAAAATCACACGCTAAGTTCTCATACATTAACTATGCGAGAACAGCGCATCTTACGTTCAGTGTGTGTTCAGTGGTGATGCAGGTTCAAGGGCGATTGATTTGATTGAAATGAAACATGAGACGTGTTACTAACATCTGTATTATCTAATTGACATTGAATAACATTCTTTTTGCGTGGCGTGTTGTCGCCGCCGCGGTCCGCCGATGACAAGGGGCGAGAGTCGGCCTCGCAGCCATACGCGCACTAGTGCTGCGCGCCATTCGTAGTGATGTGCGATAGTTATGTCTTGAACAGTGTACATTAATCGTCTTTCTTGCGCAGTCTGTGGAGGTTGCAACAATCACGGTTGCCAAGAAAACTATCTAGTAAGCTTTGCTAGCAAAGGACCATATTATATGAACTACGTTACATGATTTAGTAACATTTTTGATGAATAACATACGGGGAGAGTTGTTTCGGAGTTTACTTATGTAATCTATTTCTCCAAGTTCTCCTCTCAACTTCTTATCTCAAACAAAAATAAAACCCTATTACTGAGACTCTGCTTTCTATCTGTATCTGATGAATGGTGATAGTTAGGCAGTTGAAATTTTTACAGATATTTCTGTTGCCGCTATAACAACAAATACTAAAAACTAGAAAAAAATAATCATTGTTCATTTACGAAAAAAAAAAACATAAAAAAATAGAGACGAATTGAGAATCTCCCCCTTTTTAGTCTTGAACTTTACTTTGAATTTGGTTTATAAATATCTACCTATTAATCTGAGCTCTAAAACAATAAATATTTTTGCGTATCTTGATATGCTTATGGCACTGTGATTATTAGAGCATGATTTAAATAATGATAAAAACAAAGTTATTTTACAAAATTAACTTTTTATTTTTGACAAAAGTAACGAATGATTCATTTTACTTAATAGAAAATCATAATGGCGCAAATTGTATCATATTCTTAATATCCTTTACTAGGACCTCGAGGAAGCCACGCTGTGTTGCCGTTTGGTTCTGAAACAACAAGTTTATTTTTTCAGGATTAAACAAGTAGGTAGAGTCTTTGCGAAAAGAGAACTGTCGTAAGATTTGAGGGCGCTGCTGTCTTTAATTAGCGTATTTGTTATGTTGACAACATCGTGGCTTCATTATAGTACGATTGTAACATCATGATACTTTGAGACTATATTAGAAAATAATGTTTTCAGAATCTGTGCTATACCCTATAACAGGTTTTCGAAACAAATCATAATGTTACTTCCATTTTACGCCAGGACGGTTCTCTTTTCGCACAGACTCTACTTATAACATTTTATTAAGGGCCTACATCAATATTATCGTCGACATGTACATATTAACGATGATAAATGAAGAATTAGGGATATTTTTTGGTTTACTCAAAATCTACTAAATATATTTTAATTCTGATTTACGTGTTTCTATATATAATAGTTACTTATGTTTTTAAAGTTATTTCATTAGTTAATACGCGATAATAGACCGACAAATGAAAAAAATAAAAAATGAGAAAGGTTGTTTCGCTAAGATTTTCTATCGAGAAAACTTTTTTCAATCGCGTTTCTGAGTTTATGCGATCCTAGATCATATATTGAAAAAACATATACTTAAAAATTAGAGCTCTAGCCATTCAATCTAAAGAAACAATGAAAACTTCGTACGTAGAAAAATGCACGAAGCTATTTTGGTATCCTCTTAACAGTGAGTCGTAACAAAACACCTTGTACAAATACAGGGTTAGCCAAAAACAATGATCTCAGAAGACTGCGTAGCATAGGTAATGACATAACCAACGACATTTTGTACTACTTTTAATTCTATTATACGACATTAACTGTACAGCGCCATCTGTCGAGTGTAACAGTAACTATACAGCAGTGCTAATTATCGAGTATAACAGTGAATGTAACATGTGCTGGTATCATGATAGTCATAGTCATTGTAGGTAGAGCAATGGACTAGCATTCCGAGGTCATTAGGTTTAAGTCCTGCTCACTCATGGTACTATTTCCACTATAATTTGATTTATTAAGTAAAAGCATAACAATTCAATTGCAAAATGAATGATAGTATGAAGTAGTTGAACTAACCTTGGCAGTGTCGATGAGTTGGTCAGTGAACCTGTCATTGAAGACAGCGATCAGTTCCTTGGTGTGATGCATGACCTCCTCGTTATCAGCGACGTGTGCTGGTCTCAGTACTGTAGTGGTCCGCGCCCACACGAGGTGCAGCGCCGCAGCGAGCGCGTGCTGTGCGGCGCGCGCCTCCTGCCTCCTGGTGCGCGCCCTGCTGTGCACCACACTGAGCGCTCTGCTGCGACACTCTACTGGAGACAGTGAGTGTCCCTCCTCACCCAATAACTTGCGCATGTCTGTAACAAAATGTTGGTGACGTCTTACTTTAGTACTGTTAGGAGTGTTAGGGAAATATTGTAAGTGAGGATCCAGAGCATTGCGTCAGTGCTGCGTCGTCATGGCGTCCAAGATATATTCTAGATAGTGTGGACTAATCTTATTTTTATGACACAAGCCACAAACTGGAAACATCTAATACCTACAAACCCTGACACCACACCACCAGTGGCGTTTTGTTGCTATACTGTACAGCATAGTGAGGTATAAATTTAATATATTATACTTTTTTATTATTACTACTTTTCTCTTCACGCTCCACATCAACCACTAAACCGTAATGTGATGCGAACAAACCACGGGCATATAGTAAAAAGAACGTTAATTTTTGTATGATCATTAAGGAAAGCAACATTAAGACAGTAAGTCCTCACCATCCAAGCTGGTAGTAGGTAAGTTATGCAGCTGATGTCTGCAGGTGGCCAGCATCTTCTCATGATGTAAGTGAGCCCTCACCAGGTGTTGCACCAGAGACAAGAGAGCTGAGCTCACCGCTCCCTCCAGGGGAACGCCCTCTACTGGACGACCTTCACTGTCGCACATTATGTTGCGAGCATAGGTCAAGAGATTACATACTATCTGTTAACAAAAATAACATAACATTATAACATTTTCTTTTTTTATACTACAAGGGTGACAAACAAGCTTACGGCTCGCCTGATGGTAAGCGATTACCATAGCCTATGGACGTTTGTAACACCAGAGGTATCACTCGCGCGTTGCCGACCCTGTAGGAACCGTTTAACGCCTTTTTTAAAGAGCCCCATGCTATAGTCCTGTGGGAAAACCATGGCAAGAAGCTCATTCCACAACCTGATTGTACGTGGGATAAAGTAACGCTGGAACCGTACAGTACGGGATGGTATCGGTTTTAAGGTGTGAGAATGAACTCGCTGCCGATGGCGAGAGGTGCGATGATAAAACGAGGCCATGGTACTGTCATTCGCATAGCAATGGATGTCGTCAATAGACAGCCGTCATTGATATGCATCAGGAACAATGTCGGGGACAGCACAGAGCCTTGCGGGACACCAGCATTTATCGTGAATCGTTCGGAGCAGCTCCCATCAACGATGGCTTTGATGATTCTATTAGATAAAAAGCTGGCTACCCATTCGCATAATCCATGGGCGTGCGCTCTATATAAGCAGAAAGGCACTGCTTTACTTGCCATTCACAGATATTTTAATAAAACGTTCGTATGTTTTAGATGACTTTATTCATTTATTTACTATTAATTAAACAAAATATTATAACTTAAAAACGCCTAATAATTCATAAATAGCATGTGCTTATGTGCTTGCAAATTGCTTTTTGCCAGGCGTTTGGCGAAGGAATAATATTAGCGTAGCTAGCAAGCTCGACGCCGCCCGCCTGCCATGAGTTCATATGTGTGTAGAAATTTTGGTGTCCGTGCACAGTTCGCAAACGCACACAGGCTTACATATCCAAGACAATTTACACTGAAAATCCTGCGGCCTGCTTTGGCGATCGGATGTTATCGCGAGTATTCGGCAATGTTCGTTCGTTACTTATAATCCGAATAAATATAATAGTCGGAAGTCTAATAAATCACGTATGCATTTTTGTTTAGTAAGGTTTTATTTATTTAAATAGCAGAAATATTTTGGTTCGACGGAGGCCATTTTATTTTTTCGTGTGATTCATTGAACTGTTTAATAATGAGTTTCTATAATTTAATAATTGTATGGATTTTCGTTTGTTGATTTTAAAATGTTATTTGATTGTGAAATGTGTGTTGATAGTGTGTGTTTGTTAAAAATTAAAAATAACAAGTTCTCACAAATGTCTTTCAGTAAAAAGATTCTGTGTACCCGAGTTACGACAACTAAGCCAGCTAAAAGGTATTGTACCTCGAAAATTTCATGTTAAAAGTTATGAAACGTATGTACATACGTACATGTACGTATGTATGTACGTACGTAGTTATTGTTTAGTAATTCTAGTACAGTGTGGACTGATTCGGGATATTCAGATTTAAATTTGTTCTGTTGGCATGGTTTCCGACTTAGAGATCCGTCGCGTGGCTATGCTAAAAATCTATAAAAGAAAAAGTTTTTGTGACTGCCTACCCTAAGTTAAATATCAGTGCACGCCGCTGGCATAATCCCTCGGGGAACATCCAAAATATAATATAACAGGACCCTATTCAGACTTCTTCCGTGTGGTGACGGATTAAGAATACAAGTGTCACCACCCCATCTCCTCCCCAGGGTGCTGTAGACGTCAGCTAAGGGATATTGCACACAGATAACATCCTCTGTGAGAGACGAAAAACTAAAAAACCCTAAAATAAACCCTGTGCCAACTCGCCTGGTCAGCGCGGCATAGTAGACCATAATCCCTACAAAGTGGACCGTGCCCAACAGTGGATCGTAAATGTGCTGGAGAGGAGAGGAGGATTCAGACTTTATTGTCCATCTGTCACCAACTGCATATTAGGAACAGTAAAAGCTAGAGAGTTGAAACATGAAATGTTTATAAATGATGCAAATAAGTTAATGCTGTAACAAGAAATATTTAAAACCAGAAAACCTTCAATATTTAAGGGAGCTCCCATAGAACAAACATTTCCAGAATAATTTGAATATACCCTTAAACAACATGATTATAAAATAATAAACTTTGTTTCTTAAATATTATGACAGTTGGTATGATTAATATATTATGATAGATAATTATATTTTTTAAATACTGTATAGATGCATACCTTATAATACAGTAAATTATTGTTGGTATGGTCGGTGATCTCAGTAGCAGGTCGATGGAACCTGGCGAGTAGTGCCAGCATGAGCATGCGCACGCGCTGCGCGGCGGCCGCCTGCGGCTCCAGCGAGGTGTGCTCCACTGACGACACTGTACCGAACACTTCACGGTTGGACGCGCGACCTATCACTGACGTCATCGCTTCCACCTCACGCAGCAGCTCCACTGGAGAATTGGGGTGAGCAGCTCTGTGGAAAACATAATATATATAAATTTAATGTTCTTCTATATAAGATTTGCTTTTGGGATAGATACCTTTCCTATGACGATTTAATAAAACTTATAATTCAGGTTGAAATAAAATAAAATACTTTAAAAAAACCTTACAGTGTTGCCATGTCATTACATTACATTGATACAATTTGCTACTTTTCATTCCTTAATTATTAACAAACTTGCTTTTTATCTGCGAATTCGATTCAAATTTTAAATATAATATAGCAGTAATTCCCGAAAAAGTCTACGTAAATTTTTGATAAAATTTAAGCCCACTGTAGCTCTTCCAAATAGTGAAAAAAAGTATTTTTAGATCAGAAAGAACAAATAAAAAACAAGATATATCTCTATTTTCTCAGATAATGTATATTACATAATGAGCTATATATTAATATTATATAGATACTAGCTGACAAGGCAAACGTTGTTCCTACAAGGTTTGAAAAATAGATGTTGGCCGATTCTCAGATATACTGAATATGCATGTAAAATTTCATAAAAATCGGTCAAGCCGTTTCGGAGGAGTACGGTAACTAACACTGTGACACGTGAATTTTATATATTAGATAATGTATTATATACCTGAGCACCATGTCTATACACTCGACATGACTGAGTAGCGCGTGCAGCACGTGCAGCACACAGCTGTGGTTCTGACTGCCGAGAGTGGTGAGCAGTGCGTCACACAGACTCAGAGCTGGGACTAGGATCTGACGGAACCTGTAACAATATTCATTTCGATATTAGTTTTTTTTTTATTTTTTTTTTACACAATGTCCTCTGGTCCCAATTTAAGCTTATATTCTTGTGTTATGGGTACCATAAATAATACCATAAATTGTAAATATAAACACAATTCAGTACAAACTTTGTATGGCATACAAAATACCACACAAATGATTGTCCCGATCGGGAATCGAACCTGCGACCTCGTGAACGGCAGTCTGTTACATGAACCACGAAGCAAGCTAGTCAATTACATATATTTATGTTATACACATAAAGCCGTTAAACGAGTGGAAATGATGTAAATCCCTACTATAATAAGCCTTAGCTATGTCCGATGCCCAGCAGTAGACGGAGAAAGGTTGATGGATGGATAATAAACTTATGCAAAAGTTCTTCAATTTCATAAGAGCCTCGAGGCCAATGGTATAAAGATTATAAACTAAGTAGTAGTGCAAACAACAGATTCTTATCTTTACCTAATAATTAAGTAATTGACGTAATTTATTATGGCTTATTTAAAAAGCACGCATGTATGTGGCCGCAGAACTGACTGTAAAGATTAATGGTCTTATTCGTAATGACTTATCGGAGGTTTAAACGGAGATTTTATCGGAGAGATAATAAACGTTTTAGCGTAAAAAGACTATTATGAAAAACAATTTTTGTAAATTTTCTCGAACCGATTTTAGCGAACTTTTAAACCTCCGATAAGTCATTATGAATAAGACCGTTAGTGGCTATAAAATATTATCATAACAGTACTATTACTAATGTAAGTAATCAGTATACTAAAGAATTTCTCTTGGGATTTTCCACTGTAAAGAATTAAGATAAATACATACAGGTGGATAATGAACATATATAGACAAAGAAGAAATGCTTACCTATTAGCAACGGCAGGTATGAAGTCAGTATCATGATGTTGTCCATATCCCGTATGAATATCCGGGTGTGCAGACAATGCGGTCAGAGATGCTATACAGCCCAGAGCACCCTGAGCTAGGAGGGTCTCCGCCCCCGCCACTGTGCCCGCCATTTTTATTAATAGACCCATTTTGGACTCGTACACGTATAAAACTCGGAGAGACTTTGGATTCGGCTCTAAACTCTAAAATAAATAAACGAAAAATTAATCCAGATATTTGAGTTAGACTCCACATAAAACGCACATTAAACCTATAGGTGTTGATATCTAACAAATTTTTAGGGTTCCGTACCCAAAGGGTAAAAACAGGACCCTATTACTGAGACTTCGCTGTCCGTCCGTCTGTCACCAGGCTGTATCTCAAGAACGGTGATAGCTAGAGAGTTGAAATTTTCACAGATGATGTATTTCTATTGCCGCTATAACAACAAATACTAAAAATAAAATAAAATAAATATTTAAGGGGGGCTCCCATACAACAAACATGATTTTTTTACCGTTTCTTGCTCGATACTAATAACGTTGCCTTATGTTGCATAGATAATGGTACGGAACCCTTCGTGCGTGAGTTCGACTCGCACTTGACCAATTTTTTAATTATGTAATTTAGTAGTTTTGGATCATCATCTAAGTTTGTCTTACCTCTTTCAATCCTTCGTCATCTTGCAACAGACTATCAATGAGACTCCTAAGATACCCTTGATTAGTCAGAGTATTCATCCAATCAGTCCTCGGGTTTATTTCTATCAAAGTATCCAAGCACGCTAGCGCCACCATCCGACTAACGTCATGTCCAGCTCCAATACAATCTCCACAAACCATCGAACACAAATTCTCACCAAAATCACTAATCACATCAATCACCATTGATTTCAAAGCAGATTCTTCTCTTACAGAAGAATTCCTCACTTTAGAACTGTCCAAACGGCTAACATAAGTAGTATCTATAGTATCTTCCTCAGGATCTGCTGGACTTGACTTGAGATTGACTATATTCAAGTAATTTAACAGTGCTCCGTATAAATTAACTCTCATCTTCTGCGTACATCCACCAGAGACTAGGATCCAGCTCAATATTTTGTGTAATATAAACTTGAGTGTTAAAGAGTTTGTATGCATCACTTGATTGGAAGGTCCGAAGAAACTCATCTCAAATTCTGATGTTTTTAAATTAGTATCTCTCTTTTGCAGTATATAGCAGTGTCTTAGATTGACTAATAGTAATAATACTGTGCCGGATGCGAGGTTTCCAAGTTGTGGTAGAACTTCTCCGGGTGGAATCTTATTTAGCAAGTCTTGTAGTATATTTAGCAGTAGATTTTTCCGTGATTCAAGGCTGAGTATATCGTGTGGTGCGACGCAGAACAATATCTCAGTGAGTTGTCGCCACGAGTCGTAGTAATGTGTTAACGTCGCTGCAAGGTTACGTTGACGGTTCACTTCTGTTACGTAGTCCAACACCTAACAGAATATAAAAGCAATATTGTTAAGGAGTTTTTCATGAATTTTAGATAACATTAAGTACCATTAAGATGGTACCGATTTTATGTGCACAACTAAACTTAACTAAAAAATGGAAATTGGTACTGTCAATTACACAATTCGGCAATGTTAACTCATATAATCGTTATAAAAAATTATAACGAAACTGAAAAGCTGCTAAAAATAATTATATAACTAGAAAAAATAAATAAAAAAATCTGTAGTAAAATCTTTAATAAAATAAAAATAATAACAATAGCAACAATTTTATTCATATTCTTATGCATGTTAATATACTTGCCCTTACCTGTTATCACTCCGTCAAACTCAAATACACATACGCACACTCACTCACACACATTCACACACTCATAAACTTCTCACACTAACACACCCACACTCTCACACCACCTCCCACTCTTTCACACACATGCACTAACTACACGTCATATGCACACACTACACACACCACATTACTATTCTCTGCTTTAGTTTATTGTATCTATCTTTAATGTAACTGAAATAAAATGTATTTGTTCACTCTGCACATTACATAATATGTACAATTTTTTTTGTAACTTGTAACTACTACGGAATGGGCACTGGTGACCTGTAATACAGGTTTTTAAATAAACCCATAATAGGCACCAGCTCTCACGATGTTGTTTGCATTTATCTTGTCTGCTATTTAAAACTCATGCTTGTACATTGTGAGAAAATAAATCATTTATTTATTATTATTATTATATATAATCATTAATCATTTATCATCATTTCTCATTCCTTGATGAGAAACTTTGGCCAGAGGGAATACTTTTTAGGAGATTTGTGAATTTTAAATTCTGATGTGGCACGATTAGAAATTATACCAGTAATAGTAGAATGGTAGTTAACGATTTGTAAAATATTATTTTAATTGTGCAGTTGTGAAGCGTTCTGTTGATGATATACTTCAGTTAAAATAATTACCAATAATTGTATTTGGTGCCTGTGGATATTTATATCCGAAATAAATGATTTATTATTGTTATTATTTATTATAATTAACAAAAAATATGCACAACGAAATAGTTAAATCATCAAAATACTACACGTTTCAAATGAGAATAGGACTGGCAATGACCTCTATCTGTCAAAAGTGATTTGAAAGGTACTGTCAGCAACTAACCTTTATTTGCGAATTAATAAATTATTTTTTTATGTTTTAGCTAATCTCAGTTATTCTAAGTGGAAAAATTTCTAAAGTTTTCGAGTGATAATAGTTATAACATTATTAAAAAAGATTTTTAAAAAAGAAAAAAGATTTATAAAAAAGATTTTATTTCAATATTTCGTCGTTGGAAACGATAATATTATGTTCAACTACCAACCGCCATTTTGTCGGTGTTTTTGTGCCTTGTAGAGTTTTGAAGCCTGCTTATATTTTATTTTTAATGCTGTTAGCCATGTGTTTGTTCCTCATTAAATAAATTAATTCATTTGTTATTTGTCGCAGTTTTTGTTTGTTAGTGTTTTTATTTTGTATTTGGCTCGATTTGCTATAGTTTGTAATTGTATTTATCTCGCTAACTGCTCGAAAATGAGTAAACGATGCTGATAAAGTGATAAATCAATTATAAAAAATTACTTGTTTTGCTGACCCTACCAAAATTTTTCGAATTGACAGCTATGACGTCACAACATGGCGCGGGGTCAATCCTATTCTCATTTGAACGGCATAATACACCATAGTTGTTTTCATTTTTCAGTTAAGTTGTGAACGTTGAATTGGTACTAATATATCCATATCTGGTACCTATACACAAGCATAGAAATAAGAACATATTATACACATTTTTTATAATTTGTGATTTTATTGATAATACAATACAAAACAATACCTTTTGTATCTCAGTTGCGACGAGGTTTCTCTGCGGCGCGGTGGCGTGTAACGCTGACAACTCTCTTGTTAACAGCGCGTGTACACGAGACACACTTATACGTTTACCACCTAGACCTGACAAGTACAACTTACATAGAATTCATATTTTTAAAATTATAGCTAAATTCGCACTTGGCCGTTTTTTTTATTACTCAAATATAATTATTTTATTTTGAATCACAAGAACATTAAATTAAATATTATTAAATGATATCTTTTAAAAATATATACAAGGTGTCCCAAAATTCAACGATAAGCGGGCACCAGAAGTTAGACCTACTCATGACTACTCAAGAAAAAAAAAATCGTAATTTATTTTAGAGATATCAAAAAAAGTAATAAAACCTTTGAAAATTGACACCCCCTAATGTATTTTAACTATAATTACCACAATTTTCCAACTATTTCCGATTTTTTTTTGTATCGGTAACCGTATTAGTACTGCTGTCTACCACAATATTTAAAATGCTCACAGTACATAAAGTTTTTACGCAATAAGCAATCAAAGTTGATATTTTCCCTAAAATTTTGAAGGTTTTTTACTCTCAGTTCATTTTCACTCAGCGTGGTGAAAAAAAATTGTACTGACACTGCTATGGCAAGTATTTTTAAAAGTTAACGCAACTAAAGACGATTCTGAAATGGTAACTTTTTTTGAAATGGTAAATTATGAAACGCGCCATAAAAAAAAGTTCTGAACAAATATTAAACAGGCAAATTTTTTTAACAATTTTTAAATTTTTTATTCATATATTGTTGTTTTTGATATTATTGGCGTTTACTGAGTCCAGAATTGGTATCTTGTTGCCAATTTTTAGAATTGAATGGCACGTGTGCGTGGGCAATTAGCTATACAAGTTAGAAAGAGATAGATATAAGGAAATTATACGTTAGAAAAAGATAGAGCATAAGGGCTGTCGGGCAACAATTGGGCAATTAGGGTAACCTGCCCTATTGCACAATAGGGCAGGTAGGTGTGCATAATAGTAAACTTAACTAATTCTACAAAATAAAATTAATATTTTGGTATTTATCTATGATATTTTAAAATTCGTTGGACAGAACTTTTTTGAATTCCCGTAGCTGCTTCTATGGCCCGTACGGAAGTAGTTATATCAAGTTCTATCTCTTTGGGAACTTCTTCATCTAGTTCCAATCGAGGTATTCCGGCGTTTCTCCTAGCAGATGGTTTACGACCCTCCACATACGCTTGGTGCACGTTAATAAATACTCGGTAATCCGGATATCTCTGAGTATTCGGGTAACTTTCTCGATAAAGTATGCTAGCAGCGTTAGCATTGCAACCACATTCTCCATAAATGATATTGGCATATTTCAACGGCGTGTATGGTAGCGGCATAATGGGTGCTAAACAGTCCAAAATGCAAAAGTCCAATCAAAACAACAACATCAGGGCCAAGGTCAGTACAAGGGCCACGTCAATTAAATACAGAAAGATGCACAGCAAACGAAGATATTATACGAGTATACTGACAAATTAACAATGAAGAGATTTTTCGAATAAAGAGAAAAATTGATCACAACCTTTTTTTTTATAAAGTATTATACCATTTCAGAATCGTCTTTAGTTGCGTCAACTTTTAAAAATACTTGCCATAGCAGTGTCAGTACAATTTTTTCTCCACGCTGTGTGAAAATGAACTGAGAGTAAAAAACCTTCAAAATTTTAGGGAAAATATCAACTTTGATTGCTTATTGCGTAAAAACTTTATGTACTGTGAGCATTTTAAATAATAATATTGTGGTAGACAGCAGTACTAATACGGTTACTGATACAAAAAAAAACAATTAGAAATACATATTTGGAAAATTGTGGTAATTATAGTTAAAAGACATTAGGGGGTGTCAATTTTCAAAGGTTTTAATACTTTTTTTGATATCTCTAAAATAAATTACGATATAAATTTTTTTTTTCTTGAGTAGTCATGAGTACGTCTAACTTCTGGTACCCGCTTATCGTTGAATTTTGGGATACCTTGTATGTTATCAATCATTAATTAGCCAAAATTAAGTCTAATCTTTTCAGTTTAAGGAAACCAGAATTACACAGTATTTTTAATAAGTCAGAACCTAAATGTTTGTTCAAAAGGAAAATTCTATGGATAAAAAAGTAAATATATATAAGATAACATGCAATAACATACCAGTAGGTAGATCACAACTAGCGATGGCTTGTCTCAGCTGAGTCGCGTGGAACAGTTCCCAGCGAGGTTCACTCACCGCCTCCACACTTACTGGGAGTTCTTCTAATGTCCGACGTAGTAGACACCACTCCCACTCCTAAATAATATCAATATTGATTAATTAAGAATACATAAAGCTGGCAAAGTATTGTTTTTTAAACATAAGCTGTAAGAAACTAACAATACATATCGTTCATGACTGTAGGACTGTAACTTAGAAAGAAAGAAATATTTTATTTGTACTTACAGTCTTAAATCTTGAAAATTATGAAAATAACTAAGAAAATAGTGTAGGTATAGAGTTAACAATAAAACACAGATCACCTCCAATAGATAAAGCATTACTAGATTTTTGTTAACTAAATGCACTACACAAACGAGAGTGCGTGCTGTGGGGTATGGAATAGTGTACTTTCATTGGTCGTAGCAAAATCAAAGGTAGAGTACTCATACATGCGAGAATCAATGCGATCAACGCTCATCGATCGCACACTACGAGCGGTACGCGTTGATCGCATTTAGTGCGGAATCTATTGATGGTGATCTATGTAATAAAACAACAGTTGACCGACCTGTGTGGGATGATGTGCGGTGTGTGTGAGAGCTGTCAGTAAGGCGGAGAGTGCGGCGTGTTGGCGGGAGGCTGCGGCCGCGCCCGCCTCGCACGCACACGCACGTATCACCCACGAGCGTGATGATATACTCACCACTGAGGAACTCTAACAAATATAACAGGTTATTTAATAATTTCATTAAACATCATACAACATTGACAAGCAAGGTTAGTGCAGATGACTGATTGCAGTCATTCATCATCATCTGATCAAAAAAATTTAAAGGATCAATTTCTGGTTGCAAGGAAATTAAAAAATTGGTCAAGTGCGAGTCGGACTCGCGCACGAAGGGTTCCGTACCATTATCTATGCAACATAAGGCACGTTATTAATAAATGAGCAAACAACACACACAATACTTAATTAATCATGTTTGTTGTATGAGAGCAAGAAACGGTAAAAAAATCATGTTTGTTGTATGGGAGCCCCCCTTAAATATTTATTTTATTTTTAGTATTTGTTGTTATAGCCGCAATAGAAATACATCATCTGTGAAAATTTCAACTCTCTAGCTATCACCGTTCTTGAGATACAACCTGGTGACAGACGGACGGACGGACAGCGAAGTCTCAGTAATAGGGTCCCGTTTTTACCCTTTGGGTACGTAACCCTAAAAAAGACACCTTGCAGTCCAGCAACAAGTGGACAAGTAATGCTTTTAAAATCAAAAATCATTTAGTCATGTTGGCACAACTTTTTTCTCTAAAATAAATGGGCTCTTAGGGGCCTACATCAATTTTATCGTATATCATCGCCGACACGTACATATTAACACAGCCAGTAGGCACAGAAAATGAAGAATTAGGGATACTTTTCCTATTTACTCAAAATCTACTAAATATATTTTAATTCTGATTTACGCGTTTCTATATATAATAGTTACTTATGTTTTTAAAGTTATTTCATTAGTTAATACGCGATAATAGACCGACAAATGAAAAAAATAAAAAATTAGAGAGGTTGTTTCGCTAAGATTTTCTATCGAGAAAACTTTTTTCAATCGCGTTTCTGAGTTTATGCGATCCTAGATTATATATTGAAAAAATATATACTTAAAAATTAGAGCTCTAGCCATTCAATCTAAAGAAACAATGAAAACTTCGTACGTAGAAAAATGCACGAAGCTATTTTGGTATCCTGTTAAGATATGTCCAAATTTTATATATATTTTTTATGTTACATCTTACCCACCCGTGGTCATGGTGGCTGCAAAGTCCCCGCAACGTCGGAATAAAATTTTAAACAAATACACACGTCTAAATCCGTGAAAAGTTGTTTTATTTGAACGAATGAGTCGCGCAAGTGTTAGAGAATATTACTGTTGTCCTAACTAAACTTTAAAATCTATAGACAATCATAATAACACTTACCTTAAGATCAACAGTAGCCTTAATATGTCTTGAAAGGAAATAATCCCTAGTTCTTAGGAACCTCAACACCGGCCCGGATGTATTAGGACGTGCACACAGCCAGTATATCAGACGATAACAGCCCTCTATTAGATTATTAGCTTCCCTGTGAAATTTTATTTAACAATAATTTTAAACGAATTGAAACGCCTGAATAGAACCTTATGTAGTCACATGTTACACAAAAAGTAATCTATGAAGTTTATCCATATTCTGTTACCCATAACACAAGCATATACGTTTAGCTTTACAAAGGAAATTGTGTGAAATGTCCAAGACTGAATATTAACAGTTTCTATATAAACATACATGCATACCGTCACACCTTTCTCCTGATTGTTATCCGTCAGTAAATTTCAGATTAATTCGATGTACACATTTACAAATGACGCTAGTAACATCTTGATGAAAACATTCCCATTTTAACACGCTTATATTAAACTTAAGCACATGGTCCTTCGAGCCGGATTACCTACAAAAAATATGTGCTTAACATAAAATATTTTGAATAGTTTACCTACCTTTGTGTGTTGTTGGAAGCAATATGTTGATCCAGTATATCCAGTATAGAGTGTAGACAAGTACGTGGGTACCCAGCCACTCCCGCCTCGCTGAGGTTACTGCGACTTACCTGTAACAAACAAATTTAACTTTATATTGCTTGCTTTTATGAAATAAAATCATCATCATTATGACACCACGCCTTTTTCTCATGGTGGTAGAAAGACTGTAGAACGCCAGCTGTTTTATTATAAAACAAAGCCGTTATTTTTGTATGTATGTCCCTAGCTGATATCTTCAAAACTACACAACAGATTTTGATGCGGTTTTGATTAGTAGATAGTGGTTCAAGAGAATAACTTTTCTGTATAATTTGTTAAAGGTTGGTGTATATTGGCAGGTAGAGGGTTCGATGACTATAAGCGCGGGGGAAATCGTGTGCATTTGCTAGATATTTATAATAAGATCTGTAACAACTTACATCATCAGTGAGCTGGTAACCTAGCAGTAGATGTGCTAAGTTAGGCGGCGCGGTAGATAGTACATGTTGTAATAATGAGACAATTCCTTCCTTGGCTTGTCTCACTGGGTTACGTTCAGTGTTCTCATCTTCAGACTGCACAGGCCATTCCTCTGCTTCTAGACATTCTACAAAGGCGTATCTACACAAAACATAAGGTTTATTACGTTTAACGGGCTTCGTGGTCTAGTGGTTCATTTAACAGACTGCCGTTCACGAGTTCGATTCCCGTAAGGTGCAATTATTTGTGTGATATTTATAAATGTCATACAAATATTTGTACTTCGTCTGTGTCTTTTCTATGTATTATAAGTATTTACAAAAGAAAAGTAGTATCTGTAGTATGTCCGTATCTGGTACCCATAATATAAGCATAGAAATATAGCTTACTTTGGGACCAGAGGACGTTGTGTGAAATGTCCATAAATATATATTTGTTTTTATAAAGCTCTACAATAATGACAGTGTGATGAAAGAATCTGATTGGATTTGAATAGAGCAGTTTTCTTCGTAGTAAAATAGGAAATAAGAAATTTCAAAAAATACTACTGTGAACGGAATTCTACAGTCTATAAATTTTTAGACATAGGTATGACATGGAATAATGCATATCAGTCAACTATTCAAGTTAATCAATTTCTAATAGTCTTCCATGGGACATAGTTACTAAACTTTAAATCAACACTCTGAACACGACTATTTGATATGACATTGTAGTCCAAATACACTCCTATTACTAAGTTTGTGAAAGATTGTATCTCCCCAGCCCATTTACGCCCCACTGTTGGGCACGGGCCTCCTCCACTTTGGGAGGGATTATGGTCTACTGTGCCGAGCTGACCAGGCGTGTTGGTACAGGGTTTATTTTCGAGTTTTCCGTCTCTGACAGAGGATGTTATCTGTGTGCAATGAAAGAATGTATATGAGTTAAGAAATAAGACGTAATGACCACATTAGACACAATTTGATAGTTTAACGGTTCCCTAATGATTGACCAAAAGATTTTTTTAAACCATTTGGGGTTTAAGTTCTAACCTAACCTAACCCAATCTAATAAAAGAGGTATGTATCTCCAAAGACGAACAGGATAAGTAAATATTTTGCATATAATGTAAAATATCTTTTTTTTTTCATTCTGTATAATAAAATATGTCAATTAATACTTATAGTTTTCTTTTTAGGAAAATCCAGAGCAGTGGCTTTGCATAAAGATAAGCAAAAGATGGTTATTTTAACAAGAAAACCAAATTTTTAGACCAATAGTAGATTTATCTGATAACTCAGTTGCCAAATGTTAGTTTTGTAATCATTTATAAAATGTTAATTTAAGTGTTGATTGATCATTTGGCATAATGAAACATTTGTAAAATGATGAGTGGTAAAATGATCAATAGGTGAATTCATTGTTTTGCCAAACGTTGTTTGTCAAGTGTAGTTTTGGCAAATGACTTTTGGTCAAACAATTGGACACCTAGTTTAACATCTAAGAAGTTTTAGTCCAGTTGAAGTTATAAGTAGGTAGGTATGTACCTGATATCGTTGAGTGTATGTTTATGTGCGATGGATGCCAACAGATGAGTGGCGGCTTGTGGCGCGGACAGAGCGCGGCCCAGCAGAGCGACAGCGCGCGCCGCGCCCTCTGGGACTGTGCCCACGTGACTCAGCACACGACAACATGTCACCAGACGATTACTGTTGTCTGGACCTTCTGGAGCTGCACAATTAATAACATATTCATTCACGAACATTACATTGTTTTGTGAACAAAGAATGACGTGTGTAAGCTGTCTAAGCTTATTTGTTTGTGACGGTATGATAACAACTATACAGATTGAACAATACAGATAGCCACCCCGCCGTCCGTAGCCACAAATGTAGCCGCGTAAATTAAATACAGGTACTATTTAACAGTATTGTTCACTCTGTCTTAGTAAAAATTCAGGTTTATTAAAAAAAAATTGCATTCTGTAGTTGTTTTTACATTTTATCGGCTGCATAATATGTATAGCTATTTTAAATATTCACTAGATAATATAGGTATATCTTTGGCATATTTACCCAGTATAAGTTTAGATAATCCTACAATAAGCACGGCGCGGTTAGCCTCCGAGGCTGCAGACAGTAGTGGACGCTCGAGCGCTAAAGCTCGTTCTAGGATCTGGAGTACACTCACTAGACTTTGTTCCACATACACCTGCACAAACATAAAGACTATAAATAATAAAAAACATTTATTTTATAATTAAAATAAAGCCAAAGAGATCATTACAAAATGACTTTTGAAAAATTGTTTCATTGCACATGGACTAAGCTATTGTGGGATTTACTTGTACTAACCAACTACTTTGCAATGGAACACTATTCTAAGAACGTAAACAGTGTATTCACCAAAGGATATGATAGCTCTGTGCATTTGGAAAAAATAATTAAGTTATTGGAGTATTTTTTTATTGCATACACATTTATATGTATATTTAATGTTATATCAATTTGAACAATATCAGTGATCCTACGAGGTGTCTCTTTATTTTTCTTTTCTTCTTCCTTTTCTTTTATTTTTGAACGCAATTATGCACATATCACATATCAATACCTTGCCCAGTGTTGGATGCTTATCCAACAAGTCCTGTGCCTCATCGAGAGAAGTCAGCAATAACCGTAGCAATTCCGACTTGGTGTGTAATTCCATCAGCAGACGGAACCCAGGGGGAGGGTTGGTGTCAGCCTCACGACCTGTTGGAGGGAAGTCTGAGGGAGATGGCTCGTACTGATCTAACCAACGAGCCATCAGCTTGAAGCAGAGGGACAGCATCTGTGGATAACGTAACATAGGTGCTTATACTACACAATTTATAAACATAATGAAAATGTGAATAGTAACTTCTGTACTAGTAACTGTAACTGTAGATTTTTTTTATCATGCATATCGGCGACGCTAACCATCATGTTACGCTGCATATATATGTTTTTCGTGTAAACATACACCACATCATTTTCATGCATGATGAGAAAACATAAGATACATATTTACAAATGGAACATATTATACCTGCCACTTCTCGTAAGGCTTTGCATAAGGTCTATTTGGAGCAGGTAAGGCCAGCTTGCTAAGTACATGCTCTACATAAGGGTCGAGGCCGGGCGATCTGACGCCTGCACCCAGCGCTCGAGGTAAAGGCGCCGCGGCGCACAGGCTGTCCAGAAGCGTGAGGAACGCGCGCGATAGAGGATATTCTTCTATCCGACATTCCACCTGAAAAACTTATACATTTATCATTCCGTTCAAAAGTGGTCCTGAAATGAAGCCCTGTAGAACTCCATAGTGACCTTACTGCATAAAATTCATTTACCGTTGTTTTTAAATTAGACTAGTGCAGATAGCTTTAAAAATAATAAAAATTTTTTTTTTTTCCTTTTTTTTATCTTGCGATCGGCTAGACAAGCCCTTAGCAGATTCGTGGAAGGATACAAATGGCGATTGAGAACAGTTCCTCCAGCGAGGAAGTAGTCTCTTATTAGGTTAGAATGTCTACTGTAGGACATCCCATATATATTGTCTCTTGAGCCTTCTATAATTTAAAATAATAAAAAATTAAAAAGTTATAGTAGGATGAAACCCATTAGAAAAGGAGGAGAATATTATAAAAATAAGAGGAAAAATAATTTACGGGCGAACTGAGGTCGGGAAGGGGATGGGGGAATGGTTTTAAGGGTAAAAAATGTTTTTTCTGGATTTCCGGCAAAACTAATAGTCCTATAGAAAAAAGTCAAAAGGCAAAGTTGTAGGTAATAAAAAGATCTAAACCTTTTGTATTCACACTTTATTCACATAACCTCAAAATTTATGTGAGAAATTCAAAAAACCAATTGATTGGTCTCTATTTTTATCTGTATCCCCTTCCAGACCTCAAATCGCCCGTAAATTATTTTTCCTTTCATTTTTATATTCTCCTCCTTTTCTAATGGGTTTCATCCTACTATAATTTTTTTTTGTTATAAAAATTATCGGCACTGGTCTAAATATATAAAATAAAATAAAAATTTATGTAAAATAAAAAACTATCTTAACTAATACTATTTGCTGTATAACGAAACCTTTCATATTCTCATTAGATGATATAAATTTTAAGTTAGGTTCACGTGTCAATGGATCATTGACTATATTTTAGATATCATAATAATATTAAATTGCGTTACTTATGGCTACTACTCTTACTTAAGATTAAATTTAGTAATACATATATAGTAATAACCTCTAGTAGTTCAGCATTGAGCGCCCTCTTGTCATTATTGTGTGTAACTAACTGTGCAGCTTCAAGCCCCGCCCACACGCGCGGTGCTGTCGCCGCGTATGAACCTAACGCTGCCAGGGTCGTGCACAACTCTGCCTTCAGGGCGAGAGGGATGTGACAGCAGATCAAACCTGACAAGAAAAATTAACATAAGTACATATTAAATATTTATGTCATCAAGGATGTATTATCTAAAAAGAAGGTATAAATAAAAATGGCACTCTTCTTTGTAATAGTGCCCAGGGCTGGATAATCCAGGTGTATGAATGGACGGTGTGTACTTACCAAACATACAATTAACAGCATCCCACTGCAAGTTATCACATATAGCTATAGTAGCCTGTTGGTCCTCCCTGGCTACTGCAGCTATCAGCCTGAGTGCTGCGATCATAGCGTCCACCTCCTCGTGCCGCACCAGGAGTCGGCCGGGACGAGCTGCGGGCGTCACTACTGCGGCCCCGCCCAGCGATGATGAGTGGGCGTGATCAGAGAATGGGGCACCGCCATAACGGAGATTACTGTGTATAAAAACACTTAATTACTAACTGTACCCTGTCACTCTGTATAAGCGGTTTGGAAAAGAACCTGTTATATAAAATGTATTTATTTTTAATATAAATTCTTTCCAAAAAAAACCTACAGCCAGACAAATTATTTTCATTCGCTTTTATTGGTAGTTAATCTTGTAAATATTGGGATATATTTTAGTATCATTTTGACATTAGCCAACAGATATGAAGTGATTTTACCTATGATATCTCGCCATGGCAGTAAGTAGATGATGTGCGGAGAGCGCGTCTCGTCGCGCGAGTAGAGCCCACGCGTGTCGCGGCACGGCGAGGCTGGCGAGTGCTCGCAGGTAGTGTCCCAGCAGCGCGCCGCACACCACCTCGCCGGACAGACGCACGAACTTGTACAGAGTCGCCGCACGACCGCCAACACCTCTGTTAATATAAAAAAATACATATAGACGTATTAAGAACCACCTCCTATTTTTGGGAATTAATAAAATTAATGCAAGGCCTTAGAGCATCAATCCAACAGGAGTTGACGTTATAAGGCGCCCCCCGCTGAAGGGTACGACAACAATGATGATTGTCATTTGTAAAGACACTGTCGTGTCTTAACGCACGTAAGGCGATTTTGGGCGGGGCGTGTGCAGCGGCCAGTAAAAATGCGTTAAGTATTAATGTGTGCTACCCTCGACACTGCACCGACGCGACAGGATTATTGTCAAAGCAAACAGCGTGTATAACTGCTCCTGTTGGTTTTATATTCTCAGAGATAAGCTTGCTTGTTATGTAGATATGTATATCATAACTAGCTGACCTGGCAAACGTTGTTTTGCCATACAAATGTTAGGGGTGGACAACCCTTATCACTTAGGGCTATGAAAAATAGATAGTAGCCGATTTTCAGACCTACTGAATATGCATATAAAATTTTATAAGAATCGGTGAAGCCATTTCGGAAGAGTATGGGAAACGAACATTGTGACACGATAATTTTATATATTAGATGCAGACATACCTATGTGCATGTGTATGCGGCTGACAAGCCTGCCAGTACTCGTGCCTCAGTCCGAGCGGATCCTTGACGTAGAGTCTCTCGACAGCGCGCAGTAGTGCGTCCAGCCTGGTGCGGGGAGCGTGCGCACCCGCCGGCGCTGACAGACCCTCCCACGCGTACATCTGAACTGCACGAGCTGCTTCGTCAGCTCTATATGGTAACAGTAACTATTGTTAATAACAAACATAATTTCATGTAAGCATAATTATAAAATTAATACGTATTTATATATGTTGTATTTATACTATGTCTCACCGTAAAAACTACTATACCAATTTAATATTTTTTCAAACTTGGTATAAAGTAAAAAAAAAGCATTTTTATTTTAACCTTGCAATGCTTATATATTAAAACAGAAAAATCATAACAAGTCGCGTACAGGAAAATAAATAAAAAATTGTTCTTGTAAGAGATCCAAAAATATGCCTTGTCAAATATGCTGAGGGCCGCTGGATGCAGTTAGCTCAGGACCGCGCGTTGTGGCGTTCTATGGGGGAGACCTATGTCCAGCAGTAGACTGAAAAAGGTTGATGGATGGAAGAGATCCCTTTTTATCCCTATTTTTATAACATTACACAACAAACAATTAATTTGATATTGGGATAAAACAAATTTCTGTTTTTGTATTTTCTTAAATCATCTGCTGTTAAGGTCCAAACGCACTTTCATCTGCGGCGCAACACGTGATCAATGTTTATGAAGATACAGTGTAAACTCTTTATAACGAAACTCGAGGGACTGAGCATTTTTTGTCGTTATAGAGAGTTATCGTTATATGGAGTGAACAAAAAAAAACCAAATTAATAAGAATTTTTAATACAAGAATTTTTAATTGTATGTATGTCTTAGATAATAAATGCTTATACATATAAATTATTGTTTACACATATAGTCTGATAATTTCGTCTGACGTTTTTTGCTATGCCAGTACTTGTTTTGTATTATTTTATGTATCCTATTCATATCTAGATATGTGGTGGAATCGTCTTGATTAAACAACAAAAAAACAACAAAAAGTAGGTTTACGACTGATAATACGATAGGTACCCAGTATGCTTGGTCGAAGACCATCACTTCCGAGAAAACAATGCGTCATACTGCACGTGTACAAGGCAATTAAGGATAACAAAAGCTAGACCGACCTCGGATGTTTCGGAGCTTCAAAGTCTTTTGTTACCTGATAACATAACATAAACAATAATACCGATAATAAATATTTACTGTCTACAAATATGAACACATTTCTTCGTAATAGAGAATGGCGTATCGCTATAAAGAGTGTTTCAATATGTGAGTTTTAACGCAAACCAACCAACTTGGG
This sequence comes from Orgyia antiqua, assembly GCA_916999025.1. Classification (NCBI taxonomy): domain Eukaryota; kingdom Metazoa; phylum Arthropoda; class Insecta; order Lepidoptera; family Erebidae; genus Orgyia; species Orgyia antiqua. The sequence goes on from OU779861.1 coordinate 1,373,953, forward strand.
CTCACTCCAACGTTATAGGGAGTTTATCGTTATAAAGGATGAATGAATGAATGAATGAATGAATGAATCCTTTATTTGCCGAAAATAGGTCATACAAGTTATTACACTATAATCTGAATTACATTTGTTCGCTATTTTCTACGCATTAGGCATGCAAAAAATACTTGTAACATTTTGTCAATGTTAGTCATACTATAATATAAAATGATATAAAGCAAATTTATGTTATTTTCATGGCCATGTCAAGTATATAATTTAATTAGTAAAATTGGTATGTCAAATAGTACGTCTACAGCTAAAGCGCGCAAAATTAATATTTAATAAAAATAATCAACAAACCAATTAACAACAAAACTAATTAACTTATTTATAATTTAAAAATTCGTCTACAGTATAAAAACATTGTTTTATCAAAAAGGCCTTCAACACTTTCTTAAATATACTGAGTTTTAGAACTTTCATGTCCTTTGGTATTTTATTGTACACTGCAACTGCCATGCATAGAATATTCTTCTGCATAAGTGTAGTATTAGCTGATAGTGCCCGTAGTCTTAAGTTATCTCGTTGGTTCCGCGGCAATGATGCAAATGTTTGAAATAGCTCGGAGTTCGATTTCACAAAAACAGCAGTTTCATAAATATACAGCGAGGGCAATGTAAGTATATTATATTTTTTAAAGTATGGCACACAACTGTCCCTTGTTTTTAATTTAAACATAGCTCTTATACACCTTTTTTGCATAGTAAATACTAACTTCTTGTTAGTAGAATAACCCCAAAAAATGATGCCATATCTTAATTTTGATTCTGTTATACCATGGTAGGCAGTAAGTAATGCGTCACTATCTATGATTGGCGCAAGTTTGAAAAGGGCATACGCCGATTTGCTAATCTTCTTACAGAGTGTGTCAATGTGTGCTTTCCAGTCAAGTTTATTGTCAATTATTAGTCCTAAAAATGTAGTAAAGTTTATTTCATTTATTTTAGTGTTCTTATAGTTAATATCTAATGTCTTAGCTGCAGCTCTTTGTCGAAATTGAATTAAATTTGTTTTTGCTATATTAATTTGTAATTTATTATCTGTCATCCATAGTATTAATTCTTTCAGAGTATCATTAATGTCATTTTCATATTTAGTTATGTCATTACATGGAATTATGGCAGTGCTGTCATCAGCAAATAGGGACATGGGTTTCGTGACTGCTTTAGGCAGATCATTTATATATACCAAAAATAATAGAGGTCCTAGAACACTGCCCTGGGGTACTCCACTGTTTATGTTACGTTCAGATGACGTATATTCTTCTTCAAGATGTTTTATATTATTTAAAGTCTTAATATATGTACATTGCTTTCGGTTTGAGAAGGATAACGTTATAAAGAGTTTACACTGTATACTTACTTGACTCTCATCTCCATAAGCTTGGAGTGCATGAGTACTATGAAGTCTGTGATCAGCGTATGTATACGTCGCTGGTAATATTCTTCATTGGCCACAAACTCCGTCGAGAGGATTGCTTCATCTAAATACTCGAATACCTGTAAAAGAATAAGAATGTTTTACGTAACTTCTATATGGAAATTATGTTTCATTTTATTTGTGTGTTTGGAATTTGGCGGGCTTCGTGGCGTAGTGGTTCATGTAATGGACTGCCGTTCACGAGGTCGCGGGTTCGATTCCCGCTTGGGACAATCATTTGTGTGATATCCAAAAATGTCATACAAATGTTTGTACTACGTCTGGGTGTTTCTATGTATTATAAGGATGTATATACAAAAGAAAAGTAGTTTATGTATTATATCCGTATTCTGGTACCCATAACACAAGCATAATAAGCTTAGCTTGGGACCAGAGGACGTTGTGTGAAACGGCCGTGAATATTTTATTTAATATTTAATAATAATTTTTGACAATTTTATTTGTCAACTATTGTAACTATAGAACGCATATTGTTCAAAAATATTTTAACAAATATGAGACAAACATTCAGACAAAAAAAAGTCTTTAAAAATGAAAGCTAAAGGTTAAGTATTAATTTCGTACGTACAGCTTAACTTAATTAAAAAATAAAAACAACTATGGCGTATTTTATTTCATTGGCACATTTCGTTGTGCACATTTTTATTAATTAAAATCGTTAGTCTATAATATACAGATTTTCTAATAAAAAAGTTCTGTTTGCCGAATTGACAATGGTGCCGATTCTGAGCGCACAACTAAACTTAACTTAACTAAAAAATTAAAACTGATAGCGTCATTATCACAATTCGGCAATGTTTACTGAAGTTTCTTATTATTAAAACTGTGTATTATAGACTAACGATTTTAATTAATATAAATGTGTACAACGAAATAGCAAGTAATAGCTATATTGACACTACCAATTTTCATTTTTTAGTTAAGTTAAGTTTAGTTGTGTACTTAGAATTGGTACCATTATCAATTTTAATTTTCAAAGTTATAAATAAAACTACTTTTTACGGATTTAGACGCGTTTTGGCCCGACGTTTCGGAGACTTTGCAGTGACCATGGTGACTGCAAAGTCTCCGAAACGTCGGGCCAAAATTTAAAACAAATATACGCGTCTAAATCCGTAAAAAGTAGTTTTATTTAAACAGATGAGTTGCGCAAGTGTTAGAAAATATTATTTCAAAGTTATGTTTAGTTGTGCATGTAGAATTGATACCATTGTTGAAAAAACAACTATTTTCGACAATTTTGTGATTTCTTCTCTAAAAGCCTCCCAAAAGATAATGAAGAATGCAACAGAGGAATCACTGGATAAGCTTGAACGCCTGCAAAACTTGGGCATCCGGTTCATTTACGGTCTCCGGAAATATGACCACGTTTCAAGATTCCGGGCCCAGTTGAAGTGGTTGCCTATTCGTCGACGTCGGGACTGTCATACTCTCTCTTTACTTTATACTGTCCTTCATAGCTCTAATGCCCCTCTCTATCTCCGTGAACGCTTTGAGTATTTGATTCCAAGGAATAAGCCCTGTCGAACTGCAACATCTCTTCTTCTTAAAACTCCTGCTCATAGTTGTACGCATTACAGTGATTCCTTTACTGTACATGCAGTGCTCTTGTGGAATTCTCTTCCCCACGAAATTCGTGCCAGCTCATCTCTTGATAATATGTTCAAAAGGAGAACTAAAGCGCATTTCCTATCGCTAGTATAGTGTGTATATTATCTTTATATATTCTGTACCTGTGTTTGTAATTGAACTCCTCCTAAACGGCTGGACCGATTTTGATGAAATTTGTTGTGTGTATTCAAGGGGGTTTGAGGATGGTTTAGATTCACAATTGGCTGGACCGATTTTGATGAAATTTTTTGTTGTTGATTTTTACACAGAATTGTATGGCAAAACAATGTTTGCCGGGACAGCTAGTATATATGTGTAAATGTATATAGGTTTTTGAAATAAAATATGTATTTATTACGATATTGTATGTAAATATTTGTGTGTATATATATATAAGCAAATAGGTTTAGTTAAACATTCTGTTGTGCACTTTATAAGCCTCTCTTCCTCAAATTTCTATCTCAAAAAGGTTTGCTGGAAGAGAATTCATATTTGAATTAAGCTCGCCTATGTACATGTCTTTTATTTTTAAGTACCTATTCTGTTTGTATTTTCTATGTGTACAATAAAGAATAAAAAAAAAAAAGAATGCGTCTATAGGAATGCAGATGCAATAAAAGTAATAACAAAGAACCTCTTGACCTCTGTTCTTATTGCGTGCCCCAAAAGGGTCACGGTATGATAATTATCTAGTTAGTAGCAGTTACCTTGCCATCTATAGCAGCGTCCACTAGCATTTCATCTTGATCCAACAGCTCACATTTAACATGATTCCTGAGTAAGGAATTTGGTGCTCGTTTCAACGCAGCCAATGCTAGACCCAGGGATAGCTGACAGAGAGCCCTGACTCCACCTTCCTGACCAGAGGTAGTGGAAGACAGTTCGTCTAACAGCACCGATATTAATTCCGGGTCTTTTATTAAAGGTATTTTCTTTGCCAGTTCTTCTCCATCTTCTCGCCTGTGTAATAATTAATTAAAAATATTGGGTAAATAAAATTACATAATATAGTTAAGTAAAAAATATGTATTTATTATTTATGGTTCAGAGCATATTATTTAAACGTCTTTCTTTACTTATTAAAAAACAAAGTAGCTATTTTTGTATGTATGACCCTATGTGAGCTTGGCAATGGATTTTAACACTGCAATTTTTTTTTTAAACAGTTTGCTTCATGAGTTTGCTTTATTGTTTAATTTGTTAAGATTTTGTTGTCACATACTATAGTCTGGTCTGTATGATCTGTATCAAGTGTTTCTTTAAAAGTAGAAGTATCTCATAACTACTTACCTATGTAATACAGACAGATCAAGTGCATACAGTAGCGCCATCTGCAACGCGAGTGATATCTCATCGAGCGCACCCGTCGGTCCATGAGATGGTGACGTACTTTGCTGTGGAAATTATTAACTTTAAATTAGATTGTTTTACATCTACATGGGTAAGAGATAGATATATTTATTCATGCTATTGCTGTTTATGGATAAAACAGTATAATCAACATTAAGTCCTTTACTCCCATGACTTGCAGGGGAGGATGGGCAGGGCAACATAGATTATAGAGAATTAAAATGCATAATACATAATCAATTACCTCTGTGATAAGTCTCAGTAATATGTCTCTGTTAAGTCCGCGTTGTGCAGAAGCGGCGAACACAACACCAGCCAGCAGTTTTCTACAAACACATGTTTGATATTAGTTTAATTATATGAATTTAGAAAAGCTATACATTGTTTTGTCTTACAAATAGGTCGATTGAATCTATCTTTCGTCTATTAAAAAAAGACAACATTTTGTAGTCTAGAAATTCTTAATTATTAATCACAAATATCCTTTTATACACAAAACAGTAACGAACCTGGTACTTTCAATGGTAGTAACAAGTCTAGAGTGGTGTCTACTGGGTGGTAGTGCCCGGTTATTTTGTAACAACTCTATTTCTCCCTCCAGTGTAAACCGACGTAACGCATCCAGAGCATTGCCGAGTAGACCATCAGATATTAACTGTTCCACGTAGCGTGACACATAGGTGATTATTTCTTCACGAGCATTTATCGACCTGCAGAACAATAAATATGAACATAATACAAAAAAATATATACTTCAAAACCACATTTATGCAATAAGATCGCCAATTTTCTTTTTTGATTCGAAATGGTCGAATATTTACTCGCTTGACCGATGGTACATCCGTGAAGCGCATACGCAAGACCACAGATATATGTAAAGTATTTAACCCTTCGATCGAATCTTCTCCACCTGTTTACATACCAGAATACGTCGTATTGGATATACTTCATAGAATAACTGTCTTTGTACTTATAAAATTAACGCCCAATAATCTTATATATAAAATTCACGTGTCACAGTGTTAGTTACCGTACTCCTCCGAAACGGCTTGACCGATTTTTATGAAATTTTACATGCATATTCAGTAGGTCTGAGAATCGGCCAACATCTATTTTTCAAACCTTTTTTTTTAGTATGGCAAAACAAAGTTTGCCGGGTCAGCTAGTTTATATATAATTATATATCTTGCTTATAATATGTACATGGTATTTTAATATTTGCAAAATTCTGTTTTAATCACAAGTATTTTTTTTCTAGTTACATATTAATATCTGTTACAAATAAATTGTTTTGATTATTTGATATGATTAAGTCTGTGGATGTGGTAATATTGTAATGTTTGTATTAAAGGCAGTGTAATCGGATATCAAGTGTCCCATTTTATTTTTAACAAAATTATATAGTGATAGGATACATAATATATTTTAATTTTCTTTATAAAGTTACTTTTATAGATTTTCTAGTGTTATAATAGTACTTACGAGGATGTCATGTATGTGTGGATGTCCGTGGCGTCACACGCAGGGTCCATTTGAAAACCAGCGCTAGGTCCTTGTGACCTAGCATAATGCTGAAATGGACACCTGGTTGCTGTCGCTTGGAAGCATGTGTTTTTTGTTATGTAATTTTTAATGTTAATGTTCTCTAACACAGCAATAAATATCTCTTTAAGAAGCTAACATTCCATTTATATTAATTGTGCCAAAAGTACTTTAATTACAGTTTTAGATAGTAAAACCACTTTTTACTAATGACCATTTCAAATATATTAATCGTAAAATAGGTGGAAATTGACAGTATTACTATATGATAATAATCTTACCAACAGATTCCATCTATAGCCATGACAAGTTCTTTGAGTGCCTGAACCAGAGACTTCCTACCATCATAATAGAGTATGATAGCGACGAGACCGCGAGGCAGCCCGGGGTGACGCGGCGACTGACGCTGTGCTGTGTGCAGTAGTTCTAACGCCAAGTATTCACTTACATTGTACATATCTAGTCAAGAAAAAAATAAAATTCTTAATCTATACAAACAAATAAACTTGCTGCTTGTTGTTAATGTACAAATTACAGTGTTTTACCCAATACATAAAACAAAAGAAAGTTTCTGTTTGTTTTAGCTAATCTCGGGACCTATTCTGACTGAAATTTTACTGACTGCTAAAACATAGAGACAGAAAACTCCAAAATAAACTCAAACGTCAGCACGGCATAGTATCATAGTCCCTCACAAAGTGTAGGATATCCAACAGAGGGACATTAATGGGCTGGAGAGAATCAAACATTTCATCACCATAACATCACGCCTTTTTCCATGGGGATAGGCACTAGGCAGAGACTATAGAGCGCCACCTACTAAGATCCAAACATACTTCCTTGGCTTCATCCACACTCAATCATCAATCAAACATTTAATTGTAGAATTATAATAAAATTAACCCTTCTTATATTACCTTATATTAAAATAAGCATCACTTTATAATCATTAATCAAAAATATAATATTACCATAAATACCTACTGTATCATATTTCAAATAATAATAAGAGTGAATTTTATAGGGTCAGGATTTATCAGTATAGTATAGATTAGCTGTTGTAATACATACCGGATATAATAATAGCCTCATCAACTAGTTCTTTGGAGAGCATTGTCCGACCTATACTTGGCAGGACCACTCCTTCTGTCACACCACGCTTTATCTCCTCCCTGCTGGCTGGATTCTTTGCCTACAATATAGATGATTTATCATAATCACAATAAAACAAAACATATATCACAAGTGAATTTGTTAATATGCATAAATATATTCATGGACAAATATTCATGGACATTTCACACAACGTACATACAAGTATTTAAACCAAAAATTATTAACTATGCATTAATAACATTACCATTTCCCCAAATGCCCTAATTACTTCAGAAATTATTTGTATCTAAAAAAAATCACATTAAAATGCATTGCACCCAAAATATCTGCTTCTGGCCTGAATTCAGATGGCACAATCATAAACCAGTAAAAATTTATAAATTTGATGTAAGCTCTTATAGGGACATACATATACAGGGTTACAGGAAAAGTCGTGCTAGATCCGTTAAGGGAGTGGAGTACGGACTTATTTCACTATGAAACACCCTTTCCATCTAGCATGTCTAGGATATGTCTAGGATCTAGCATGACTTTTCCTGTAACCCTGTATACAAAAATGATGACTTTATTTTATAATAAGTAATGATGTTACATAGCCACAAAAAATAAAATAAGATGACAAATAAAAAAAAAACAACATTATTTAGACAAATATATTCAAAAATCCTATTTATCTAAAACATTAAAACGTTTAAGTAATTGATCTTGCAAGAAAAGATCCCAATATCTAAAATAAAACTTACAGGGTTTTTGAACAGTGATAAAAATGTCTGTTTATGTCTTCTGAGGACAGACTCAAATGTGTGAACTGCATATGGTGCACCACCTCCCTCGTGGGCAAGGTAGCCTTCCACAACTGAGACCAGCTCTTTGTAAGGTGTCCATAAGTCATCACTTGTTGTTCCTGGGAATTATATGAACAGTTTTATTTATGTAATTTGTCACAATGTATAGGTCGTAATATAAGCCTAAATGATAATCTATGTATATGTATAACAATTACATTTCCGTTTCACTGATATTAAAATATGGATTTGAACTTTTATTCAAGCAAGAGGTTATCTGTATAAAAAATGTATAATATAACAATTGAGTTACTTTAATCAATACAAATATCTCATTTATTTTATATCCTTCGATAGACGATGCAAACTTGTATAGAGATAGAGCGGATGGATAATCGGTATGAATTATAATAAGGTAAAAAAACAAAGATTTACAAAAACAAATTGCAAAGCTTAAAACTATTACTGTTACAAAGTCCAAAAGATCCAAGATTGTAAACAATATTTAGAATAGGCTGAAAGTTAGAAAATCTACGATTTCAGAAAATTAAACGAAAATTGACTAGAAACACCGCTGTTTAATAGGTTATGTTTCGGTAATATTATTATTTACCTTCGTTGATATCCATTGTATATATTATTCCGGCAGCATGTAGATAAAATAATTGCGTCTCAATAAAATCACAAATTCACAGTTCTTAGGCAGAATGTAAAGATAATTATACGATTTTTTGCATATTTCGCTCTGTGATTTTGCTTCTCAAATACAAATATTTGACAGTTGCAGACTGGACGCGGACTCGGCTAGCCAAAATTTGAGTAGTACCAGCGCAAAAACAGTGAATGTCGCTAGAATTTAGTAATGTAATACATCGAACCTACATTACCCTACCCTTGACATCGAATTGATAGTTATGTGATAGTTATTATTAAAATTATGCATAAATATCGATTGAGATAACCTCAAAATTAATCACAGCGTTACATAATCTGACTAATACAATAATATATACATATATACATACGACTTATAATGCTTTGCTCTTAGACTTCTCTTTCTTTTAACTACATATAACAAAACCTTTTTCTTTCTTACTTTCTTTCTAGTGGTCTAGACATTAACTTGGTAAAATCATAGTCAAGACGTCTACTGTAAGTTATTTGTAAGTATCGTCACTCCAATAAACAGGTTTTCGTATAAGCCACGCAAATTGGTAATGTGCTGGAATCTTGTCAAATTAATGCCCTTGTGACGTCATCAGCAAAGAAAAAGTACAGCTAACAAAATGTAATATTCTCATCTATTAATAGAAGTATATAAAGGTAATTTGATGTTTTTTTAATTAAAACTAAATGTTTGAATAATGTTTAACTTAATCATCATCATCATTCATCACATTTTTGAAAATCTTAACTAACTCTTCAACACCACTCATATAATCTACGAGTACATCAGACTCAGAATTGGTATCCGAGTCTGATGTCTCGTCAGAATCAGTATCATTTCCCGTGTTAATAACAAATGACTCGACGACCAATCTATATCTATATAACAAAAAAACAACAATTAAAACGATCGTGGTAGGTATTAAAGCTCACAACTCGATACGCGTACGCGTCGGGCAACGTTGCTAACGGTACTGACGTCACCAACATGGCCACCAGGCGCATTACCAATTTGTGTGGCTTATAACACAAGCATATAAGCTTAGCTTGAGACCAGAGGACATTGTAGTATGTCCAAGAATATTTATAAAAAAAAGTTAAAACTCGCTAATTACATCAAAAAGTAGTTGTATCTAGCGACAAAGTTCCTAAATCGGCGACACTACACCCAACTTTTCAGCTTCAACCATAGAGGCATAGAGGACTCAACCGTATCAACTACTCTATGGTATCAAATGACAGCTTACGTCAAAAATCCATGGATGGGTTCACAAAGTTTAAATCACTGCCCGGAATCTTAGAAGAAACCATAGACAACTATTTTGTGACAGCGGACGTCAGAGGAAATTTGAGGAAACTTAGGTTTGAAAAAAAAAAAAAAAAAAAAAAAAAAAAAAAAAGGCGGGAAAGCTTGAAAAAGGCGGTCGCGTTTTTTATTACTAATTTTGATTTTATTTTAATTTTGATCAGTGGAGTACTTCTTATTGTATATATATTGTATGAAATAATTATTTTAGTGTATAGTAGTGTAGTGATCTTCGTTTAGGTAAGTCTTTTATCATTTTTATATAAATATGAATGAGCCACCAGATCCCGGTGGTACAATTCCTCATGTAGCAAGTTACGTTACTATATGTTCGGAGTCTGATATGGACACGGATACCTCAATTAATGTAAAAGAAAAAGGTCACAAGCGTAGTCGATTAAGTAAAACGTGTAAAAACTGCAACAAAAAAAGGAAACATTTATCTGGTTCTAGCACTCCTTGCGAATGTGAGTGTTTAGAGAAACAATCGGACAATGTTTCGCAGGATACAAATAAGAATAAACCTAATGCTCTTTTATCATCACATTCTAACGCTAAACCTGGAATCCCTAACTCACCACCAGTACCGGTAGCTAGATTGTTGTACAACGATACAGACTCTGCACCTTTTGTAGTGCATATAATTAAAAAAACAGATAACGAAAATGATGGCGTCACATTTCACCCAATGTCATTTGGTAAGTTTTTAAAAAGTCACTCTGTCTCCAGCAATATTGTAAATGGAAGTTTAAAAAGAATAGGGAGAAATAAAATTTCCATTTCATTCAACAATTTCATAGATGCTAATCAATTTATTCAAAATCCTGTATTGACTGAAAACAATTATAAAGCATTTATACCAACTTACCAGGTATCTCGGATGGGTGTAGTTCGTGGAGTCCCCACTGACTTAACCCCCGAAGATATAATCGAGTGCTGCAGTGTACCAAATGGATGCGGTAAAATATTAAAAGTTAGGAGGATAAACATTAAAAAGATAATAAATGATGAAGTCTCTTGGCAACCATCACAGACAGTGGTGCTAACTTTTGACGGGCAGACTCTGCCAGAACATGTATTTATGTGTTTTATGTCTCTTCCAGTCCAAATTTATACTTATCCAACAATCCAATGCTTTAATTGTTGTCGCTATGGTCATACACGTCTCCAATGTCGTTCGAAGCCACGTTGTTTCAAATGTGGTTGCGAGCATACTGGGGAGTCTTGTTCTATTGATGATGATCATGTCTCATGCTGTTTGTGTGGGGGGATACACTTTGCCACTAATAAAATCTGTCCCGAATTCAATAGACAAAAGCAAATAAAGATATCTATGGCTGAAAAATCTATCTCATATACTGAAGCTTTAAAAATTCATTCATCACTGTCAAAATCTTACTCAGAAATATTAGCAACACCTAAAGATCAGACAACAAGACCTAACACTCACACAGCACACTCAACATTCAAACCTGTTAGTAATTCATACAGAAAAACCTATTTTATCAAACCTCGAGAACATACTAAATTAGTGAAAGGCTATGATCAGCAGGTTCATAGAAACCTTATAAGACAGCCTACATATTCACAACCAAATGGCAGTGCTCTTCCTGCAGATAAACACACGACACAAACATCTAACACACAAACTATTTCTGAATTAATTTTACTTTTAAATACTATGATAAACTCCAACACACTTGAACCGTCCAACGCTGCAAAACTTATTGAAACAATTTCAATCTTACAAACTCATTATGGATCACAACTCCATAATAATACAGTGGAACTGCAGAAGTGCAGTACATAAAAAATCTGATTTAATATATTTGATAAATAAACATAATCCATTTCTACTTGCATTAGCAGAAACCTGGTTTAGGCCAGGATTTCCATTTAAAATTAGTGGTTTCTCCTGCCTCAGGGATGACAGACCTGATGGTTATGGAGGAGCTGCTTTTTTTATTAAAAATACTATACCTTTTTCTCAACTTTCACTTCCTCAATTTCCTAACTTCTCTGTTGTAGCTTGCCAAATAAATAAAATCTGTTTCCTGTCTATCTACATACCTAAACCTTCTAATGACACACTTATTGACTTACATAACTTAATCTCTTCTCTTCCTAAGCCTATAGTTATAATGGGAGACTTTAATTGTCAGCATAGATCTTGGGGTAGCTCGATATCAAACTGCTATGGAGATGACCTACTTGATATCATAGATAGTAACAATCTATGTATATTAAATGATGGATCACCAACTCGTCGTACCAGTCCTTCAGAAAACAATAGTGCAATAGACTTAACTATCACTTCACCTATTTTAGCATCTTCCATATCTTGGCAAATTTTACCATCTACTTTTGGCAGTGACCATTTCCCAATAAAGATAAATATAGCAACATTCCAACTAAAATGTCACCCTAAAACATCTTCTCATATGAGACATAGGATTATTAAAGAAAAATGGGATGAATATAAAAACTATGTAGAAAACAAATTGTCCACATTATCAGCTCAATACCATGTTGATGTTTCAACCAGTTCTAATATTCTTACCTCTGTAATGATTGAAGCTGCTGATGCAACATTTCCTCTCAAAAAAAGTGCACCAAATAGATTACCATCTCCACCATGGTGGGATAATGAGTGTAGTATTGCTGTTGCAGAAAGGAAGAAAGTAGAAAAAAAATATAACTCAAATATGTCTCAAGAAAATTTTAATATACTTTTAGAAGTTATCAGCCAAACAAAAAAGTTCCTAAAAGCTAAGAAATTCAATGGATGGAGGAACTTTTGTTCTTCAATTTCTCCTAGCACCAATCCATCAGTTATTTGGCAAAATATAAAACGTTATAGAGCTGGAATAACTGAAACTTCATTTGTATCTATGACACCGTCGCTAAGTAGTAAATTTATAGATACTTTAGCACCTTCAACAGTTCCTGCTGAGGAATTAGTGGTGACTCCTTATGTACATACAATATCCACATGTCCGTATGGGCTTGATACTCCTTTTAATTTGGATGAATTAAAAGGTATATTATCTTATACATCTGATACAGCACCAGGTGCTGACGGTATACCATACTCCTTTTTTTCACATTTATGCGACAACGCATTGAATTTTTATCTTCACATCATTAATTCTGTCATGTTGTCAGGGCCCTGAGTCGGGTATTTCAACGGTGTCACAACTGTACCATTATTGTACCATTATGGTGCAATAGTAAAGTTTTTGGTAGTCTACTAATAATGTGTCGTCATAACGACTTCATCATTGTCTTACAATTGTCAAAGTGACATAAATTGCTAGTCTCGTACACAACTGCTTCACAATTGCAATTCAATGACTGAAATGTTTCGGTAGTCTGCTATTTTGAATTTGACAGTAATATTTTTAAATTGTCCTGTGTCGACAGATTGCCATAAATAAAAAATAGATAGATAGAAATATTAGAAATTGTTCTTTGTAATTTATTGCAATTTACTAATCTCCTAAACTTCACATTGCTTTTTATACTAATAAATAGTATGTACAAATATATTTAAACGAAGTCTAGCAGGATTAAATGTTTAAATTTATTAGTAGTTTTTCGAAAATCACTTCAACTAACGCATTTTTTAAAAACGGCAACACATACATACCATTCTAACACAATCCATAGATAAAAGAGACCGAAAATTCAATGCATAGATAAAAGAGATCGACAATTCTATTACCATTGAAAGACCGTTATGACGGCATATAGCAGACTACGGATATTTGACTTCAATTGCAACGGTATCGTGCCGGTATTGTGCCGGTATGACAATTGTTCCAAAATAGTGGACTTGAGCACCAGGTGTCATTCCTTCAGAATGGCAGTCACAGACTGTGTTGCCCTTTTTAAAACCATCAAAAGATCCTACAGAACCCTCATCATATAGGCCAATAGCTCTTTCCTCGGTCATTACTAAAATTGTGGAACATTTGATAAAGAACAGACTGGAATGGTACGTAGAAAATCAAAATATTTTATCAAACACTCAATATGGTTTTAGAAAGGGCAAGAGTGCAATAGATAGTATAAGTTTATTCATAACAGATATCCGGTTAGCGTTTACAAAAAACGAATCAGTGGTTGCCTCATTTTTAGATTTAAAATCTGCATATGACAACGTCCTAATAGAAATTCTGTGCAAAAAATTAATAAACATTAAAATTCCTATTACACTAGTCAACTTTATAAAAAATATACTTTCAGGGCGTAAAATTCTTTTGAGGGGTACGGACTTGTCACGTATTTCTTTTAGAGGACTACCTCAAGGGTCTGTGCTAAGTCCACTGTTATATAACATTTATACGCATGACCTAGCAACTTCTATTGGACAATCTGCCAACATCCTCCAATATGCCGATGATTTACTGGTTTACTGTAAGAGTCACTGTATTACGTCAGCATCGCACGAATTATCGACAGCATTAATTTCTTTAAAATCGTGGTTGGATGAACATGGACTAGAAATTTCGCCAGCTAAAAGTACGGTAGTAGTATACAGTCGCCAACGTAATCCTCCACGGGCAAACATCTATTTTGATAACACTTTCATCACAGAAAAATCCCACGCAAAATTTTTAGGAGTTAAGTTAGACTCTAAGTTGACTGGACATGCCCACTGCGATCATGTTATTGTCAAATGTGAAAAAAACCTAAATATGCTGAGGTGTCTCACGGGGGTATGGTGGGGAGCGCATCCTTCCTCTCTAAAATTACTGTATAACGCTCTGGTAAGGAGTATACTGGACTACGGTTTGTTTTTAATGGAGCCTTGTAATCTCTCGGCACTTAAAAGATTGGATAAGGTTCAGTACAAAGCCTTAAGAATAGTCATGGGAGCGATGAAATCCAGCCCTTGTAACGCTTTACAGACTGAATGTGGAGATCCACCTCTTTACCTGAGACGGCAATACTTGGCTGATAGATTCTTTTTCAGAATTTCCCAATTTTCAAATCATCAACTCTTGTTTAAAATTGCCGAATTAGCTGACCTCATTACTACTTCCTCGTATTGGAAATATAAAGTTACGCCTTGCTTAGTAAACAGTTACAATAAATTTAAAAACCTTTCAGCACCAGTTTTCACCTCCGAACGTTTAGCAATATATAACTATAATTATCTTAGCCTGATACTTTCGCCTACTATTTATTTTGATTTAAACATTAAATCCAATCGGGGTAGCGCTAATGAATATTTTAATCATATTGTTAATGACCGCTGGCATGGATGGCATCATATTTACACTGATGCATCCAAACACAACCAGTCGGGTAAGGTAGGTGTAGGCATCGTCCATAAGCAGTTTAATATTGTCCAAAAAATCAAATTTCCTTCTGAAACGTCAGTTTTTACCGGGGAGTGTTATGGCATTGTTAAGGCATTGGAATACATTTTATTATTTAAACTGCAAAAAACAATAATATTTTCTGACTCCATGAGTGCACTGCAAAGTCTTGAAAAATTTCCCTTCAAATTAGAAAATCACCCACTAATTTTTGAAGCCAGATTTAAACTATTTCTTTGTGCTCAAGCTGGGTACCAAGTAAACTTTGTATGGATACCTAGTCATGTAGGTATACGCGGAAATGAATATGCTGACCGAATAGCAAATGAAGCGGTGGAATGTGGCGATCTGTATCCATTTTATATTTTTCCGCAAGATTTGCTGGCGCTTCCCAGAATTTATCTCAGCGATGCCTGGAATAAACTTTGGGAGCTGACTAGTAAAGTCAAAGGCAAAAACTATAAAACTCTTCAATCTAATATTCCGGTAAAACCATGGTTCTGTGGTCGTGTTTTTAGTAAGTTAAATCTTGGTAAAAGGGCGACCACAGTTCTCATAAGAATGCGTCTAGGGCATTGCTGTGTACCGGCACATTTATCTAAAATTAAAGTACGTTCGGATCCATTGTGTACTTGTGGTAAGTTAGGAGACCTGAATCACATCTTCTTTTCTTGTGACCTTTATGATAACATAACTTTGTTAAACAGCCTCATAGCCCTAAAAATCCCTCTCCCTACACATATTAACGTCCTCCTTGCTTCTTTAGATCCTCTCGTTTATCAAATTTTAGCTGATTATATTGTAAATAATAATATTGACTTGTAGTATAAACGTTTATTTTTAATTTATAAGTATATTTATCTTTTTCTATATTTCTCTTATTTTTGTACATATTTACTTGCTTGTTTCTGTGTTTGTTCCCGATTTATAAAATGTATATTCTATTTATTTTTATATAAACTTTCCTGATCAGTTCCTTTTCTAAATTTTCCGTTCGTTCCTTTGTTGTACTACTACCTACTATTTCCCTAATTTTTACTTGAAAATGGCAAAAGTAAAACCGATGCCAAAAAAAAAAAAAAAAAAAACTTAGGTTTTGAAAGGAGTCATGTCTGTCCATGACCATGAAGGTACAGATAAAAGTGGAGTCCAGACTCTGAATACCTACTTGAAGCAAAAATGATGTATGGCTATCTCGCTCACTGTGGTCAAACCCTTTCTTTCTAAGTAGGGTAACCTTTATTGTATTTCTTCCAGGATAAAACTTCAAGTAGTTGTGTTCCATATAGTGTCAACAAAATGTTCACTTCTAAGACCTAGCCCGTATAGATTTTATGTGTCGAGATACTTTATGTACTGTGCGTAAAAAAAATACTCAAAAAACAAACTGTTTGTTATCGCGTGAAAGTTTGGATAATTCTAGTTTTTTAACAGTAACTGGAGGTTCGGTTGTTAAATTTATTATTCTTTTTACATTTATAAACACGTAAAATTTCCTAGTTCGTATGTACGATGTACCTATAGAATATTGGTGGGAAATAGATAATTACTAGAACAAAGGTGTAGTTCCTACGGCAATACGAAATTAATGAATGATTGTGAGATCTGCTTGAGATAAAATTATGATAATTTACCTTTATTTCAGACCTAAATACATGTTACAAAGATACAGAAAAATGATTCCAACGAATTGAGAACCTCCTTTTTTGAAGCCGGTTAAAAATAACAAGGTGTTAGTAATTTCTTAGTAAACAAAACAAGTTACACAATAAAATCTATTTGGCATACCTAAGTGGAAACATAACTTTTTGTGTAGGTAGCGTAAAAACGAAAAATGGTTATTGTACTCATATTTTTAAACATGTACTGTTATTAAGGGACCAACCATGAAATCGCAAAAGATATATGTTTCATTAATTTTGCAGATTAATTAAACATTATGAATACATACTGGACAATAGTTTTTCCTAGATTTCTGGGTTAGCCAATGTATTTCTATTTATTAATGTCAGTTAAAGGGCAAATTCGGTCAATAATACTTCTGAAAAAAAAAATACGTTACGTTGATTAAAATTAGTTTGTCGGAAAATCTGTAGTTAATAGTCATTTTACCTGACAATATGAATGTGGTTAAAAGTGGCTGACGGAAGATCGGAAGAACTAAGTTTTGACTGTGACATATATCATAGGGGGCTATAATAGGAACGATAATAAAGTTACAAAAAAAGGGCAAAAAAGAAACAACAGCACTTTCCAAATTAAAATCATTTAATAACTTTTCTTTTATACATGACTAAATATTATTGTTTTGTGTAATTTCTGTCTCTTACCACGTAAATCACTAAGTATATTTTCTGTATGACTCTTTAAGTGTTAAAAAATGAATTTGCAATTTTCTTAATTAATACGCTTTCATGCAAATCATTGCAATAAATTGAGTCCGTGATGGGATGCTTAAACATTTCTTGCAACAGAGGAGTAAAATGTTGTGATACAACATTAATTAATTTGTTTTCTATATTGTTTTCTCTGAGTTGGCCCATCAGGAAGGATTACTTTCATAAATGCCAGAGCTAGGATTTGGTACACCCAGAGTAGCTATTTGCCCCATAGACTCTTCCTGAAATGAACTGTCTATCTGAAAATTATAATATATTTTACAAAATATAGCCTTTTGCCATATATTCGAACTACTACATTTCTGAAACATAATAATAATGTAAGGCTCTCATTAGGCAGTCGGATCGGGGGGGGGGCTGGTTCAGAAAGCAGCAATTATCTCTGGAGCCTTGAGCGCCGGTAGTTTGGAAAATGTTTCTGATACTGGTGGGGTATTTTTTTTCATACTAGTTTTTATATTCCTTATAAATTCAAATATTTAACATTGTATAACATGTGAGACAATTAAAGGAGTTTGTAAATAGATACTTGAAATTTTACCTTGCAAGGTGATACTGCTTCTTGATTTGTAATTATAGTAGGAACTGCTGTTTGTTTTAAAAAATCCTTGCACTTTCATAAAATTTCATTTTCAATGGTACAATGGATAACCATAATTTCCTCTGGGTACTATTTTTAGGAAATCTAAAAAAATAATATTGTAGGTAAGTATATTAATGTTGTAAATAATGTGAAATAAAAATTAAATGACTAAGCAAACATGTATAATTTAGTTCAGGTCCCACAGAAAGTCCTAGATATGTCCTCAGTATGGTCACACTATTTCAAAATTACTTCTTGTAAACAAGAAAGATAAAATTGCACTAAGTCCATGAAATTCAATGTAAGACTATTAGATCTTTACATCGTTATCAGTATAGTTAGTTAGAAATATGCTGAAAACATTGTTTAATCATTTTATGAAGTATTTAATTGAAAATACAAAGAAATATGTTTGCAGTTATTCAATGCCAGAAATCACGATCTAAACACTTACGCGTGAAATTGTATATCACCTCCTGGACACCACGTACTACCGCAACCACGCACTACACAAGTTTGCACCATTTCTTTAATTATAAAAATAATTAGAGTCGAAAATTTGAAACGAAGCTGTGAACCGTAAAGTAAACAACCGACATATTGGCACAATTTTGTCGACAACTTGACATATGGTGACCAATGTTGCCAAATTACGAAATCCTTAGGAAATGGGGAAAATAATTCACTGATTCGTCAACCATGAAAAGCATCCGTGATCTACTATTTTATTATTTTTAATTTCATTCATCGTATTTCAACTAGTTATTTATAGTTACGATTAAACACTATCAAATGACAGTGTTTAACTTGTGATTTGATATGTGTGGTGACTCTTTTTAAGAATTTACTAGGAGATTTTAATAAGGAGATAGCAGTACTAAGGCCACACTAAAAAGAGAGGTCAGACCACAGAGAGTGAGATAGAGATACGTAGGTATTTGCCTCAAACCGATGTTCCAAGTATGGCCTCCTATTTTTTATCTATACCTTCATGTCCATGACATTAATTTTAGTGTTGCCATTGTTCAGCACAGACTAATATGTTCTAAACTTTCTGTGATAGGTTTTAAGAACACAGATTTAATCCATGATTCAAATTTTATTTGTAAGTACATATGCGGCGGCCACAAACCGGGCGACGAGGATTGATAGTAGCCTTGGAACCACCTCTGGTTCATAGGACTCCTCCAAAGAATTAAACTCTCAAACTAAACTAAATTCATTCATCAAATTAAATTCTCCAAAAAATCTAATTATAAAACGGGTGACGATTTTTGTCTTTGTTTCATACATTGTGATGATTTATTTGGGGTCTCGGGATTGAAGGAGTCCAAACGGCGCAGGGTCACGAAGTTCGGCGTTTTTTTTAGGAGCCCTACGTGATGTAGTGGAAGAATAAGAGCTTTTTAGAGAACTTTTGTTTCTTTATTCTTTCTGTGACTGTCGCCGTTTGTCAACTTGTCACATGGTTGTCACCATTGTATAATTTGCCCTTATTTTAATTTGCAATTTTTTACATCTTATTTGTTTTAATTATAATTTTAGTTATAAGTTGAATGTATCAGGAGTATATTCTGCGAGCATATCTTCTCTCATCAAAACTGCAATATTCCGTATATGTTTTATCATAAAGACGACATGCTGTATTCCTAAATGCAAAAGCAAGCGAAAGAATGTGGCTCTGCACCAATTTCCGATTCGAGAAACAGTCACCAAGAAGTGTATTTAGAGTATTGACTCGGCTCTTTTGAAGGGCCTTTCGGAAGATCAAGTAAGATCGTCATATGTGTGTAACAAACACTTTGAACTACGATTTGTTACGACGCTGGCAATTCTCATATTCTACTTTATTCTTAAAAGAGGAAATTGTGACCGACGCATTTGCTACTAGTTATGAATCTCAAGGCCCATCGGGTGTCAGTTAGTACCCGGGTTTTCTGCTTTGATTTAATTTATTAAGTCAGCTAGGTAATTTTAAAATTAACAATTTACTGTTGTAAATTCTGTTTCTGTTGTCCGTATAGTGAAGAATGCAAGTGTCGCCTCCCCTTTTTGTTCCTAGGGTGCTGTAAAAGTTAGTTATGGAATATTGTACACATATAACATCCTCTATCAGAGACGAAAATTTATTGTACGTTATAAAAAATAAAATTGTTATTTTAAATAATCATCCGCCATTTGTTAACACGAGGCATAAGCACAATCTTGTAATGCATGTAACTCGACTATGTTAATGATAATAAAATAAATCTTTGGAGTAAGTAGTTCTGGGGCAATACATATTGTTTAGTTTTTAAAAGTATATCGGCTTGCTCTGACCTTGATAATAAGTGTACCTATGTAATATGTATTTATATTTATAAGTGTATTTTCGTAGATATGTTCATTCTGTTTTGTCATTTACAATAAAATAATTCGGTAACCACATAGTTGTAATTTTATTTTTGCATCTAAATAATTATCTATTGTGTAAAATATGTGGCTACATAGCTATAACATGTGGTCTAAGCATATGGATAATATCTAACATGGCTTAATTATTACGGCTGTACTCAGTTGACAGAAGGTTGACAGTTGAGCAGTCAAATGACAATCAAATGACAGTCAAATGATAGTTGTCAGAATGCAAAATACCCCTCCTCTATAATTTACCTGGGCCCTGAGTCGGGTATTTCAACGGTCTCACAACTGTACCATTATTGCACCATTATGGTGCAATAGTAAAGTTTTTGGTAGTCTACTATTAATGTGTCGTCATAACGACTTCATCATTGTCTTACAATTGTCAAAGTGACATAAATTGCTAGTCTCGTACACAACTGCTTCACAATTGCAATTCAATGACTGAAATGTTTCGGTAGTCTGCTATTTTGAATTTGACAGTAATATTTTTAAATTGTCCTGTGTCGACAGATTGCCATAAATAAAAAATAGATAGATAGAAATATTAGAAATTGTTCTTTGTAATTTATTGCAATTTACTAATCTCCTAAACTTCACATTGCTTTTTATACTAATAAATAGTATGTACAAATATATTTAAACGAAGTCTAGCATGATTAAATGTTTAAATTTATTAGTAGTTTTTCGAAAATCACTTCAACTAACGCATTTTTTAAAAACGGCAACACATACATACCATTCTAACACAATCCATAGATAAAAGAGACCGAAAATTCAATGCATAGATAAAAGAGATCGACAATTCTATTACCATTGAAAGACCGTTATGACGGCATATAGCAGACTACGGATATTTGACTTCAATTGCAACGGTATCGTGCCGGTATTGTGCCGGTATGACAATTGTTCCAAAATAGTGGACTTGAGCACCCGTTCTTCTAAGTTTCCCTTCTGATACGTAGTATCTTCTATCTATTCTGTGGTATAGATAGAAGGAGTCCGAACGTAATGTTGAACGAATGGTCTCAATTTAAGGGACAGATTTTTTGCCGGTAGAGCGCGCCATTTTTCAAGGAGTACTCGTATTACTCGTATCGTACTATTTTATTTATTACAACAAATTTTAAAATAAATAAATAAAATAATATTATGTATTTAATTAAATTAAATTCAACATTCACGAGCCAGCGCGTGTTTACATGTAATAATAATAATAGCATCGGTACGCCCTGAACACTTGCGCAGCCAGTGGCAGAAAATAGAACTATGATCTGGGTTTATTATTGTGTACACGAAATATTATGGAAAAGCCTATACCGTTCCGACTCCTTCTATCTATACTTCGTGGATGGGTTTCACGAAGTATAGATACAAGGAGTCCGAACGTAATGTTGAACGAATGGTCTCAATTTACGGGACAGATTTTTTGCCGGTAGAGCGCGCCATTTTTCAAGAAGTACTCGTTTAAACTATTGACACCTGTGGAAAAAAATATTCTGAGAAACGTGGAGTTAAATATAAGTTTTAGGAAATTTTTAGAATTTTTTCGAGTGCTTTAAACCCAACAATACAGAGAAGGTCAAGAGATATTCTGATATTCTATAATAGCATCGGTACGTCCTGAATACTTGCGCAGCCAGTGGCAGAAAATAGAACTATGATCTGGGTTTATTATTGTGTACACGAAATATTATGGAAAAGCCTAAACCGTTCGGACTCCTTGTATCTATACTTCGTGTGCAGGACGCATAATTGATATTTTTAACGTTTTGATGTAGAGCACAGGAGATTAACATGGTCCGAATGAGCTTTACAAAAACTATTCAAGGGCGTCGCAAAAGCCTATTCTGTTTTATGTGATACTTAAACATATTATTATGCTCATCACTCTCAAACTCGTAACAATGGCATCGAATATTTTTATCTGAAACACAGAAGATTCATTCTTCATTCATTCATTCATTCTTCTGTGATCTGAAATTAGAAAATTATAAAAATAACAAAAAGTACTTCAAATAATTTTATTATGCAACATTATAGATTTATTAATTTTTAAATAAATAAATTATCATAATGATAAAAAATATTTTCAGTGTTGTCCAAATTCAAATATTTTTTTCAATTTTTGTCGCAAATTCTTCACATTTATTTCGAAAAAACGTATTATTGTATAATATAACGCTTGTATAAAAATCTCCAGTATTAGTGACTTGTACCGGGAGGCAGTTTAGAACATCTCCACTGCCGCTAGCTCTCACTTCATCACATTCTTTGTCAATAATATCGAGGTATTTTAAAGCAATTTTATTTTTAAAATTTTTGAGAATCACTCCGTTATGAGATGTGAAACCTACTTCTTGAAAGCATTTCATTACAATAACATACATGATACTGACATTAAAATGTGTTACAATGCTAGAGTTTTCTAAAAACAAACTCCCTCCTACTGATAGATTCTTTAAACTTTTTAGTATTAATTTAAAACATTTCTTCTCAAAGTCATGATAGCTTTCTGAATGGTATTCAGGTAACGACAATCTCGTATCAACATTCCAGTCATTTTCATCTTTTGTGATAACATCTTGATCAAATATAATGTCTTTGAAAGCCTCCTCTGTTATAATTTGTTCATATAACTTAAAAATTGGTACAAAAATAAATTTGGAACTGCAAATGTCTTGCAACGGACGTCCATATGTAAATACGAGTTTTAGTTCTGTGTTCTCATTATAAAATTCCATCCATTTTATTTTTTCATTTATAAGTATCAATGGATTTGACACTATGTCAGCCTGAAGACATGATTTAAAATTATTTAGTTTTTCTTTTAGCGACAATTTTCCATATTTTTGACGCTCCGTGTACGATCCTCTATGGTATCTAGGATTCATGTTAATTTTATTCTCTTCGTGTAAAATACCTTTTAATATCTCTTCTTCATAATCTAAAGGTTTCAAATTATACTGCCATATAAATTCTGTTGCAACAATTGACCGTATCTTTTTGATATCTCTGTGTAACACTAAACCGTTTTGTAGAAAATATGCTTGGATATTATTATTTATAACTTGACATTGTATTGAACAAAAATATAAAGCACATTCTTCTATCTGTTTAATGAAAGACTCAGGTATAGTTTCAAGAGGAAGCATGGCTAAATTGGCGTACAGTTCAGTTCCATATGCTGATTGCAATGTAGGAATATATTTCTCCAAGTGAGAAAGACCTTTATATTGCAGGCAGATTGCGTAAACTTCGGAATTACCCTGTCTTGAGGTAACTGGTTTGTAAATATTAACTTCATTGAATAGATGATTAATAAGATACAGTAGATTTACTGTGGAATGTTCAAATATTGTGAACAGTTTAAAGATCAATGTTCCTCCTGAAAATATAAAAAGGTTAGGTTATTATTATACAAATAGGGGTTGAGCAGCGCCAAGGTCACTTGGTGCTTTTAGCCACGCCCACTTTCCATATACATAGCACCATTGATACCTTCACTAAGTGCTTGCAGTGCTGTTACTATTTCGCAGTAATGAAGTGGAGATGTGACTTCCTCTTGTGCGTCTGGTCTTTGTACACAATCGATTGAACCATCAGCTGTCACCAGCATCACCTGTTATAATCAACATATTACATACACAACATACACTGAGGATTACAAAGAATTTCCATCAAGAATCGGAAAATAGTAGAAATACAGTTATGCCATAAGGTCGACAGATGGCGTGATTACTCATTACATAAAAGTTGTACGCAAAGACACAAGTGAACATCTATACTGCTAATTGGTAGGGGGGCGTGTAACAGATTCTCAAAGTTGTGGGCACAAATCACACATTTTCAGCTATGTTGAAATTGCAAAAAAATTAAAACTTAAGGCTTCTCAAATACAGTGTAAACTCCATGTAACGTCACTCTATTTAACGACAAACTCCCTTAAGCGTCGAAATCAACTGGCTTTGGTTGGTTTAGCTTGTCTTTCATACAATGTTTCACTCTATATAGCATTACACCCACTCTCAATAACGACAACAATTGAGTACTAAAAAGTACCTTTTAAGTTGCTAAAATTAGTAAAAACTGCGCAGCTGTGTACGATCTATTGTCGCTTTATCATCCTAGCCCGCAATAAACTCGACTGTCGGCATCATGCATACCGAACTTTCTAAGAAATTCGTTCTTTTGTTTACAAATTGGGATTGCTTGTATGTGTAGAACGTTGTTGACCATACCTTATCATTAGTAAAAACTGCGCAGCTGTGTACGATCTATTGGAAGCAGCTAAATTATTGGAAAAATACTTCCTTTATAACCTATATAATAAATAATATAGATATGAATAAAATAAGTAAAAAAATATAACAAAATTACTGGTGCAGCAAAAGACGTCAGACAAAAATAACAGACTATACGCAATAGCGTTCAAATAACATTCTTTTTTATGCACATAACTACTAACAATAGTCGGAAAAAAACTTTTTCTTTTTCTAATTCTGATGTTTCTTCTCTCCATTTAATGACAACTCTCTATAACGCCATAAAATGCACAGTCCCTTCAGTGTCGCTATATAGAGTTTACACTGTATATTTAAAACATGAGAACAGAAGTCATGGAATAGTATACTGCCTGTAATATATTTACTGAGCTAATTTAAATGAATAGCTTATACCTTGCCCAAACTCTTAGCTCTCTGAATAATAGCCTGTGAATTATTCCAATCCATGAGGTTACCAGTGCTGTCCACACCAAAGTCCCAATTACTTAGTGTATGGAACATGAATCTGTCATCACTGATCATGTTTGATGGAGAGTTACCCTCATAATAGGGATTCAATGTATTGGCAATCCATTTCCACTGAAATTATAACAGCTCTTTTAGGCAATTTTTTTTCAATTACGCTTATTTACTTTCAAAATATTGAAAGCAATTCATTACATAGTTTTTTGTCTTGCTGGACACAGGTTTTCCAAAACAATTTCATAGCAATCAGTCTGCATACAGCTTGCTTCAGTATTTATAATATATTTATATATACTTCTGATATTGTTTATTTGTGGTATATAATAGAGATGAAACGGATAGTAGTTTGGCCGGATACCGGATATTCGGCAAGCTACTAGGCCGGAGCGCCGGATATCCGGCTGCCGGATATTCGGCCCTTTATTGCCTTGACGCGATCAGTTTTATTTGAATATTGGCGCGGTGAACGAGATCGGAAATATTTAGGCGCATACGGGTCGCACGTAAGCGGAGATCGGGTCGACTCGGGGGCATTCGAGTATTATCGCGCGTGTCAGTTTGTGTTTGTTTCTCAGTTTGTTTGTAGATTAATAAAACAAACATTTTTGATGTGCGATTATAAAAATAAATGGTGTCCATAACCTATTGGAGTATGATTTGCCTTGTGTAAAATAATAAGATTTTATTCAATATTTGTCCGGTTATCGGATGAATAAAATATATTAATCGTCCGGTTATCAGATTAATAAAATATTTTAATCGTTTACTTTATTATTTGTACTAATTACGTTTCATATAACTTTAGAAATTACATAAAATGAAGGTTTTCGAAAAAAAAAAAACCCTAACCTAACCTTCACTCGGTTAGCTTCGAGATCTAATAACTCCGCATTTTTTCTTTTTGCTCCTTAGTCCTCCTTAGTAGTGTAATCTTCAGCTCCGTGGACAGTGTCGAAAAAGATTTTCACTTTTTTCACGAAAAAAATTCTTAGTTATAAATTTAATAATAAAAAAATAATAATATCCGTATGAATATACTCATTCAAAAAAAAAAGCCGTACAAATAGTCAAATCCACGATTGACGGACGATTTTTTACCGGACGACTAGACACATTGTAAGATTTTTTAAAATTTTACTATCCGGTATCCGGCCGGCTATTGTATTACTATCCGATATCCGGCAGAATAGTGAAAACAAGGCCGGATACCGGATAGTTACCGGATATCCATTTCATCTCTAGTATATAACTTGGGTAGAGACTGAATATAGGTATTTATAGAGTGAGGTCAATATCTTATTATAATTATATTATGATGTTCTTATTTATTCCTAATACATCATATTATAATACATTTTTAAAAATACAATTAGGTAGGTATACACTAAAAATACATTTATAATTACAAATCCAAAAATATACATAAGTTCCAACAGGAAGCAGGCCAAGCCACAGGTGACTCCAGGATATTATACTTCACTATAATTTGCAATTTCATATGCGCGTTTAGACAATTTACCCCTTTTTGAAACATTTTCAATGATGCTTCGCTCCCATTGATGACAGTGTAATGTTATATAGCCTATAACGTTCTTCAATAAACGTAGTATGTAACACTGACAGAATTTTTCAAATTGGACAAGTGGTTCCTGAGATTAACGCGGTTAAACAAACAAATTCATAAGCTTTTAAATATTAGTATATATTATCCACATCTGTGCAAGGCACTGCTGCTGTAACTACTGATTTTTTGTTGTTGTAATTTTTTATTGTATATTCTTGTAACTTGTTAACAAATACATACAAAGATTGATAGAGCATAAAAGAACAGGTGAAACTCACATCAACTCCCGGGTGATTTGATTTTAAATAATGATTTAACGATGTGATAAATGCCCCAGGGGCTTCACATAAATGTAGTGACACCATTTTTCGATCCATAATCACATCTAAAGGAATAACTTTGTATGTACATGCACATTCGTAAAACTTCGTCCAAGCTTGTGTAAGAAATTCAGGATTAACCAGGCAGCGAACTTTCCACCCTACTTCACCAGCAGGATTTCTACGCCGCGTATGACCACTCCATTCTTCGATGTTAAAATCATTTAACTGGCTCTTGTGAAAATTTAATCGATTTTTTAATATCTCAAGTTGTTTCACCTTCCACGGTGCCGCCGAAAACCAGGATTCTTTCTCTGGCAATTGCCAATCATTATTAAAGCGGAACTGGAACTTTTTATTAAATAGGCTATTCAATTCATCTTGAAAATCCTCATGCGAATAAAACCGCTGCTCTGACTGAAATAAACAGCCATCGGTTTTGTGAAACATTATAGATTTAGGTTACTTTGATCATATTAAAAAAAGTATTTTTTAAAAAATAATATTTTATAGCAATTTACGATTTTATCTTAAAAAACGATAGAATTGTGTAGTATAGAGTCTATAATATAGACTACTTGTTTTATAAATTTTATTGATGAATGAATTACGCAATACGCTGCATTGTTTGTTTACTTTTTTTGCAAAAATACCACAGACTAGACTCTTAGAAAAGACCACAGATTAGATAGATAATTTACTTTAGGTTTTTTTAAAACTCACTGCACGGTATCTTAGAAGAAACCATATAAAACTTTTATTAGGGCGATAAAGTTGCAAGGCGACCACAAGTAGGGATTTATAAAAATATCGCAATTTGCATCGATATTTTATTTGAAAAATATCGATATATCGGCCAAATAAAGAAACTACCCAAGTGCGAGTTGGAATCGCACACAAAGGGTTTTGTTTAATAATATACCTAGTTCCTTATTCTATCATCATCATCAGTCACACCCATGTCACACCACATTCCCATGGAGGTAGGCAGAGATGCGTATTCCGTATTACATTCGAGATGATTACATTGTCAATAGCACGTCATCAAAATCACTGTAAATTATGGGCTTAGATGATCTAAGTCTAAATCATTGGTCTAAATAGCCAAGTGCTGAGCTTATATTATAGGCGTTTAGTGCTTTAATTCCAAAAAATGCGTTAAGGAGCTGCTGTCGGCTCTCTGACTAACATTATAGTAATCTGTGCTGTCGGCAGCCATGTTTTTGGCAGCTATACCCCGTTTTCCAATGGCAGAGCCAAGTCTAGCATGATTAAATGTTTAAATTTATTAGTAGTTTTTCGAAAATCACTTCAACTAACGCATTTTTTAAAAACGGCAACACATACATACCATTCTAACACAATCCATAGATAAAAGAGACCGAAAATTCAATGCATAGATAAAAGAGATCGACAATTCTATTACCATTGAAAGACCGTTAAGACGGCATATAGCAGACTACGGATATTTGACTTCAATTGCAACGGTATCGTGCCGGTATTGTGCCGGTATGACAATTGTTCCAAAATAGTGGACTTGAGCACCAGAGTGAAGTGTGCTACTGTTGCGGTAATACCCACTATTTTCTATTTGCTATTTACAAATATTGGGGGAGTTTATAAAACGTCAACTATTTACGTAGGTAGTGAAATAAAATTTAGTAAATATAACCTATAAAACTGCTGAACTAACGTGGATAGTGACTTGACTTTTATAAACTTTTTTGATAGATTTTTTATTAATATTATTTATTTATTGTTTTAAATCCGAAGAGAAAAAAATATTTAGAAGCAATGGGAAAGCTTTGTTCAGTGAAAAGTTGTTCAAGTGGGCGAAAATTAAAAAAAAATAAAGAAAGTGATGCGTCTCAACCTTTGTCTTTTTTTCGACCAACAGTAAGTATAGTACATTTTTATTTACTATTTAATAATGCTGAAGTTAACATGTATAAAACAATTATTAATTTTTTATAATAATTATGAATCGTTATCAAAAGAATTAATTATCAAACTTAGAAAGTGCTAATTTTTTTAAACATTTTGGTCAATAATGAGTATATATTTATGAGTTAAAAAATGACCAAAACTGTCAAAAATATACAGAATAGAGTGTCATATTTTCTTTTTTTTTCAATTGTTAGTTTATAACTTTCATCTTCTTATATATAAAATTCACGTGTCACAGTGTAAGTACTCCTCTGAAACGGCTTGACCGATTTTTATGAAATTTTACATGCATATTCAGTAGGTCTGAGAATCGGCCAACATCTATTTTTCAAACTTTTTTTTTTGTATGACAAAACAATGTTTGCCGGGTCAGCTAGTATTTATATAATTATATAAATATCGAGATGAATCAACCTATTAATTTTTTTTTGTCTGTATTATCTTCTAGTCATTAGCAAAATTGACAAAATGGAATATGGCTTTGGGCACTACAATGAAAACAACTGATTCTATTTGTCATTTACATTTCAAAGAGGAGGATATAAAAATGTACGAAAAGTTCAACATTAAAGGTGAGATCACAATTCTTCCGACAGGCAAAAAAACGTTACGAGATGAAGCCCTGCCAACGATTGAGCATCAATTTATCCCTCCATCAATACATGAACTCCAAACAAGCGTCATAAATAAATCGCAAACGCCGAATTTAATTCATAATAAATTTGAAGCAAAACAGGATCATCAAGTAACAAACCGTCAAGATGAATTAAAACAACAATCGTTAGTTGATCAGGGATTTTTGGATAATCTAAAATCTTCAGTGCTACCGCAAGGTTGGACATATTTCGAAAAACCCAAAGGTCTAGAATTTATGCGGATGAATGCAAAAACAATGCAAATCGTTAACCGTCTACGAGTAAACAAGGACTTTTCTGTAACTGTAAGTACTGAAAAATGTAAATGTATTTGTCTTTTTTTTATAACAATAATTAATTACAAAAACTTTTTAGGTTATTTTTTCTACCAATGAAGAATTGACTGTTAATGACAATATTTGTTCATTCAGTAGTATCAACGACTATTTAACATCAGTTGAAAGATGGCCATTATGCGTTGGTACTCAAATTGACAAGAAAAAGTAATTTAAATTTTTATATTAACAAATTAATGAACTGCTACGACAAGTAAGATTACAACTATTTTTTTAATAATTACATTGAATTTAAGGTATTCAGGAACTTGTAAAGGTGTAATTGTTGGTGATGATTCTTATAAGAGAAATCAAGTGAATCCTAGATGTAAATCGTGCAGAATTTTACGACATCAATTGCAGAGTTGTAACTCAACTTCAACTATTTTAGACACTTCAATTTCTCAAAAACGCCGTGCTTCTAATATCCAAAACCAATGTAAACGTCTAAAAAGAATGGTAAGTTATTTTAATAGTAGCATTTATGAAGCTTGAAGCAGCCATTAACACTAACAATTGAGTAATCAAACTCAATTAATTATAAAAAATTGTTTCTTATAGTAATTTTTATATTCATACTAGCTGACCCGGCAAACGTTGTTTTGCCATACTAAAAAAAAAGAAAAGAGGTTTGAAAAATAGATGTTAGCCGATTCTCAGACCTACTGAATATGCATGTAAAATTTCATAAAAATCGGTCTAGCCGTTTCGGAGGAGTACGGTAACTAACACTGTGACACGTGAATTTTATATATTAGATTTAATTCGAAATCTAAAACTGCTACAATAATTTCATGAAGTAAGGAATAATAAAGTCTTGCAAAATGATGTTTGAATTCAAATGATGATATCTAATTCAATGAAACGATAATTATTAAGAATTACATACTAAACATCTTTATGCTAGGTTTTATTATTCGCAGATAGTCCGGTGATGGTTTTTTATTTTTGATATTAAAAGAACACGTTGAATTAAACGATATTATGTTCTTTTCCTACAGGAAAAACACACTATTTGTACTTTTTTCAATGGCAATAGAGTTTATTAAAGTTTGATTTTATTCAAGACAGAAAAACAATTAAGAATATTTGTCCCGAGCAACACACAAAAATATTATTAATTGATCGGCATCCATTAAGGAATTCCGTAACATTAATACTAGTTATTGCAGTTTGAAAGTAAAGTATAGTACATAAGATTATATTACGAAAATTATAAGTCACTTTTCAACAAGTAAGGTATATATAAAAAGTGTTTTATCTTACTTATTTGCAGAAAATGAAACCTACCCTCCATGTGCCAGTGACATTTGGTAAGTTCTTTATGTAATCTGTGGACATTACATGCTTTGTTTATTTATTTTCTCATCGTTTAATTACTTGAGTTGAGATATAACACCTTGTGCGATACAAATTCAAGTGCCGTGGTCTATTGCTTTGATTAGCAGCTATGGCTCCTATCAGTTGTTGTGTTGTCGGTTGTAGTTCAACCAACATAACTGATCGCCTTTTTAATTTGCCAAAGGACGACAAACTTAGGGCTTTGTGGCTCTCGTTTTTGGTACCAGTGAATTCCGAACTTCAAGGTCTATCAAAGGATCAGTTAGTGAATAAACGTGTGTGCCAAAAACACTTCGACAAATACCAACTCGATTATAAGGGGAATCGTCTCAAATTTGGCTATCCATGTCTATTTTCTATGGAAGAAATCGAGCATGGAGTGCCATTATCTGGTAAGTTTATTAATTCTCCATATTTATGGGTGTTACTAAGGGTCCATGGGTCCGCAAAGTTCTTGAATAGTGACCACGCACTGACAAGTGGAGTTTAGAATATTCACCCACTAGGTAGGCTGATAAACTGCTTGAAATCGACGGTCCCTACGTATAAACGGACATGTCGAAAACCGAGGTTTTCAGGAGAGCGAAATTAGTGTTCAACAAGCCCTAGAAATAATTCTACAAACAATAATAAATATTTTCTCTCTAAAATGTTTTAACAATTTTATGAGCTTTACAATGCCATTTACACATATTTTATTTTATAACGTTTTCTTGGAAAAACTAATTGTTATGAACCAAACTTGTAAACTATCGTATTAAGTATGCGCACGCACATCTCTAAGAAATTGTAACTTCACTATCGATGACGTTGAGAAACGGCCGGTGCGCTTGTACTGGTGCTCAAGTCCACTATTTTGGAACAATTGTCATACCGGCACAATACCGGCACGATACCGTTGCAATTGAAGTCAAATATCCGTAGTCTGCTATATGCCGTCATAACGGTCTTTCAATGGTAATAGAATTGTCGATCTCTTTTATCTATGCATTGAATTTTCGGTCTCTTTTATCTATGGATTGTGTTAGAATGGTATGTATGTGTTGCCGTTTTTAAAAAATGCGTTAGTTGAAGTGATTTTCGAAAAACTACTAATAAATTTAAACATTTAATCATGCTAGACTTCGTTTAAATATATTTGTACATACTATTTATTAGTATAAAAAGCAATGTGAAGTTTAGGAGATTAGTAAATTG
Organism: Orgyia antiqua; assembly: GCA_916999025.1. NCBI lineage: Eukaryota > Metazoa > Arthropoda > Insecta > Lepidoptera > Erebidae > Orgyia > Orgyia antiqua. The sequence continues at coordinate 1,406,607 of OU779861.1, forward strand.
CAATAAATTACAAAGAACAATTTCTAATATTTCTATCTATCTATTTTTTATTTATGGCAATCTGTCGACACAGGACAATTTAAAAATATTACTGTCAAATTCAAAATAGCAGACTACCGAAACATTTCAGTCATTGAATTGCAATTGTGAAGCAGTTGTGTACGAGACTAGCAATTTATGTCACTTTGACAATTGTAAGACAATGATGAAGTCGTTATGACGACACATTAATAGTAGACTACCAAAAACTTTACTATTGCACCATAATGGTGCAATAATCGTACAGTTGTGAGACCGTTGAAATACCCGACTCAGGGCCCTGGTGCTCAAGTCCACTATTTTGGAACAATTGTCATACCGGCACAATACCGGCACGATACCGTTGCAATTGAAGTCAAATATCCGTAGTCTGCTATATGCCGTCATAACGGTCTTTCAATGGTAATAGAATTGTCGATCTCTTTTATCTATGCATTGAATTTTCGGTCTCTTTTATCTATGGATTGTGTTAGAATGGTATGTATGTGTTGCCGTTTTTAAAAAATGCGTTAGTTGAAGTGATTTTCGAAAAACTACTAATAAATTTAAACATTTAATCATGCTAGACTTCGTTTAAATATATTTGTACATACTATTTATTAGTATAAAAAGCAATGTGAAGTTTAGGAGATTAGTAAATTGCAATAAATTACAAAGAACAATTTCTAATATTTCTATCTATCTATTTTTTATTTATGGCAATCTGTCGACACAGGACAATTTAAAAATATTACTGTCAAATTCAAAATAGCAGACTACCGAAACATTTCAGTCATTGAATTGCAATTGTGAAGCAGTTGTGTACGAGACTAGCAATATAAGTCACTTTGACAATTGTAAGACAATGATGAAGTCGTTATGACGACACATTAATAGTAGACTACCAAAAACTTTACTATTGCACCATAATGGTACAATAATGGTACAGTTGTGACACCGTTGAAATACCCGACTCAGGGCCCTGGTGGCTCACCGGTGGCGTCCGGCTCGCGGCGACCGGCGCCCCTCAGTCTTAAAACTACCTTGTAAGCAAAAGCACGCCGCGAGTTTGAATGCCTTTTTGAAGCGTGTTTTTGCAACGGTTTTTAGTGTTAAAATGTTACAAGTAAATTAATAGGGATGTTGACTATTTTTTGGAATTGCTTTTAGTTTGTAGATAGCTATTAATTGAACACCATGACAATATTTTTTTTTAAAAGATATATTTTTAGTATAAAAAGCGAAAATAAAAATTATTTTTAAAATTCCCGCTAAAACGCTCCAAGCTGTCAAGTGACGGTAATGACGTCAGAGCACTGATGGCTCGCTCCAGCTTGCATGTCGAATTGTTTGTCAGTGAAAGATAAACATTAAACAGCTGATAGTACGAATGGGTTGTTTGTGTTGATGTGTTCATAGGAATAAGTTTATCCGTAAAGAATCGGTAGGTACACATATTCGACTATCTTTTTATCTGCCCATATCCTATAGCATCCATAAGATTCTCTTAATGATCTGGAATAGACACAGGAGAAGAACGTACATTTTCTAATAACTTTGTAGGTTAGCTTAACTTTTTGTCCCTAAATGAAAGTAATATCTCGCATACTCATATTATTTATTCGCCTAATAGCATGCGAGGAAATAATATGGGTATGTAAGATATTAGTTTCATTTATATTATAGTATAAAATGCTCGCACTTACAAAGACATCTTCACGTTACGAAGCTTCGCGGCACAAAAGTCCTTGTTACTAGCAAAAAACTTGCCACCATATTTCCTTTAATAAATCCAGTCTCCATTGTAATAACTATAAATATTGTAGATTTTCTAACAATAAATGGCTGTGATGATACTGTTTGTTTACTATGTCAAATAATGTCAATAAAATTAAGAAGAGAAAATCAAGGGTTGTCAAAAATATATATATCGGAGAAAAGGTATCGTAGACATCACCTGTAATTATTGCCAGGGTAGTCTCCAATCCAAACACCCTGTAATACTGAATAAGCTAACTACGTTAACTACAACATTCTATAAACTACGATGAGATTGATCCGTGGCTTACGACACGTGTAGCTGGTTTGGAAGGATCCTTTTATGAAATTTCAACGGGTCACCATTCAGTCTCACCAACTACAGTAAATAAACGAATTACTCACCATTCACACCATTTAAGGACACACATCACAATCTTGGATCCTAAGTTAAAACTAAAAATCCATAAGTAAACTATTTTAATCAAGTCTCCTACGACATATAGATATTGTTCGGTAAAAAATATCGATATTTTTCGGTATAAAATATCCAATATAATTTCAGTATCTGTATACTGATATGTCAGGTGGGCAGGCAATCAGCTTCCTCCTTCATCTAAATATTTTTGATGGGCCTCGTGGTATGGTTCATGTGATGGACTGCCGTTTGCGAAGTCGCGGGGTCGATCCCCGAACAGGTCCATAACTTTTATGATATTAATAAAATTGTTATTAAAATATTTTCACTGTCTTCAAAAAAAGTACTTCTGCATATACTTTTAGCAAAATGACACCGTATCCTGGTACTCATAAAAAAGCATGGAGATATAGCTTAATTTGGTACCAAAGAACGTTGTATAAAATGGACAGAAACTTGATGAATTTTCCAAATTGGTCTAAGTGTATTCGAGAAATCGCGGAACATACCTAAATATCAAAAGGTTACGGTGTTTCTAGAATATCCAGATTTTTCAAAAGTCGGTTACAATTTAGTTGAAACATACTCCCATACAAAAAACTGATTTTTTTACCGTTTCTTGCTCGATACTAATAACGTTGCCTTATGTTGCATAGATAATGGTACGGAACCCTTCGTGCGCGAGTCCCACTCGCACTTGACCAATTTTTTTATTTAATTTTAACAAGATATTGAATCTTCAAAACGATATTTTAGGTATCAAAATACTGTCTTCAATCTATAAAACATAACTTTACATGAATTTGTAACATGAGTCAACATCCCTATTGTTGATAAAACTAATTATCCTTGTTGTGAATAGACGATAATTACCATTGCGATTTACCTCAACCGCGAAAATTTGTGTTCGTCATTTTGTGTCATATCTGTGTTGTTGCACAACTCGATACGCGTACGCGTCGGGAAACGTTGCAAACGGTACTGACGTCACCAACATGGCCGCCAGGCGCATTACCAATTTGTGTGGCTTATATGAAACAATATTATTAAAAACAAATAACGTACAACAAATATATCATAGATTATGTTGTCTAATAGAAAATTAATAGTCCATACTAGTCGGAATACCGAAGGGTGTTATTTTGTGATTTTGTGCGAGCGCCATTCCGACCAACATTATTTGTGCGATAACTTGATGACAATAAGCATTTAGTTCTCGTATTTAGAAAAGTTAAGCACTTAATGAAATAATGAAGCTTATAAATCCGATAAGAACTAAACTTCGCGGAATATACCTACCTACGCCTAAAAATCCAAAATTTCGTTTTCACAATTTTATGTTGTTTTCACATACAATTCTATGCAAACTACACCCTTGTGTACATTTTATTAATTACATACGTTTTTGTTTATGTATTAGTTGCGAAAGTTTTGGGAGGTGGTTTATATTGAATGACGGAATTAATTCCTTCAGTTTAACAACTTTTGCGCGTATTTTAATACATTTTATCTAGTAAAAACCGAAATGGTCGTAGAACGGTATGTCGGAGCATGGTGCTTTTACGCTATAATCAGGGGCGGTTCGCTTAGAACAAGCCTATATTTTCGTCACCTTCGTGCCATCTAGAGGTTGTCGAAGCACTTTTTTTGCCCGCCATTTTGGATGACGTCATCATATTGGTATTTTTTATCCCTTGTGGCAACCCACTGATTATTGCCAGACTCACGTAAGGTTTTTTTTAGTACCCTGTAGCAGTTTTTCATTTCTTTATCTATGATTCGCTGCCATCTTTCTTGTCATAATTGTCAGTTGTCAATTTAAACTTTAAGTTTGACAGCAAAGTTTGACAGTTATGGCGGCTTACAAATTCGAAACTCTTGCTTATTATAATTTATTGTGTATTTATTAATTAATAATTCATATCAAATATCAAACTTAAGTTAAATTCGTCAAATTTACTCTAATTAAAATTTGTTTCGTTAGTTACCCAATAATTTAACTTTACTTCCTTATCTTGGCAATGGTTGAACATCGTAGAAGCACGTAGAAGTTTTGTTTGTGATGCTTTAGGTAAGTTTTGTTTGTGATGCTTTAAATGTGCAGTGGATGAACTAATCAAGCAATATAGTTGTGATTATTCTTATACTTATTAACATTTTGTCTTATTTTCAGTTTGTATTCGTATATCGATTCAGAGGTTTCCATAACCTCAAAACATCCTTTCTTATTTGCTGCTTGGATAAAGGCTTTTGGAAGTGAACAGCTAAAATAAATTTATCCTACGAAAATATACGGCGGCAAAAGAGTACCTATGTGTTTGTTCACTATTTCGAGTCTGTATTCAAGATTTATGTATACGAGTATATAAATAATGGGATGAGGGCAGGTCGATGATGATTCAAGTAATATTCGTCATAATCCACCATCTGTACAAGCAGTAAATTTAAATCGTAAGTAGAAACTTTTCCTTTGAAAGGTAAAATATCTCGTCGACCAAAATTAGCTCTAGTATTAGTAGTATCTGACTGCTTATTTTATAGTACTTTAAGAAAAAGTTACTAAGAATTTTGTGGATTATTGATGGATAATGGTCTCATTAGTGGTGGATATTTAGTCAAGATTATATTTGATTTTCGTTAATTATCACACCGAAAAAACAACATTTGTTAAAAATGAGCTAGATTGATTTGAAACTTTCTGTATATCAAGTGTCATGAAAATTGTTGCAGTCATAAATATATTAATAAATTATGTTAATTCTAACCAGGGGCGTATTTGGAAAATTTGCACCTCGGGCCATAAAAATTGCCAATGTCCCTAGTCAGAGGAAGGCGGGGGGAGGGGGGGTTGTCAAAAACCCCACAACTCGAAATACTGACATTTGGGTAGAAAATGAATTTGACACAATTTCCATAAAATTTAGTAATTTTTTGGCCCGAATGTGTCCGCCATGATCAAGGTTAGAGCATTGCCTGCAAGTTGAAGCAATGTATCACTTCATCACTGTTTTGGTGAGGTTCAGCTCAATGGAGAAGCTTAAATAAATGTCTTACAATAAAATATGTACAATTAAATTAATGCCATTTTGGAACAACATTTTAATTTTAAAAATATAACATTGTTCTTTTAAATTAAAATTAATTAGTGCTATTGGATAATTCTCCAATTTTAGAAAAATTCAATAATCAAAAAATCTTTGAAAGATATAATAAATAAATAATAATAAATATTCATGGACATTTCACACAATTTCCTCTGGTCCCAAACTAAGCTTATTTGCTTGTGTTGGGTACCAGAATACGGATAGAATACATATACTACTTTTTTTTTGTAAATACATACTTATAATACATAGAAACACCCAGATGCAGTACAAACATTTGTATGACAATTAAAAAAATCACACAAATTATTGTCCTGAGCGGGAATCGAACCCGCAACCTCTTGATCGGCAGTCCGTTACCAGAACCACTACACTACGAGGCCCGTCTAGATAGATTTAGAAATGAAGTTATAAGAGAATGTTGCGGTCTGAAACAGGATGTAGTGACTAAGGTGGAGAAAAGTATGCTAAGGTGGTTTGGTCATGTGGAGAGGATGGATGACAAACGCTTAACGAAAGGCATATATACGCCGAAAGTAAGTGGAAATGCTGGGAGAGAACGCCCGAGAAAAACATACTCCGATGTCATCACCGGGATACTCCAAAAGAGGCAAGTGCGTAGCACTTACAACCGTCGGGCATGTATGACCAGATGTATGAGTGTGTGTGGATGAAGCCAAGGAAGTATGCTTCGATCGTAGCAGATGGCACTCTATAGTATCTGCCTACCCCCATGGGAAAAAGGCGTGATGTTATGATGATGATGATCATTAATCAATAAAAGTTTCTGTTATCAAAAAGACATACATAATTTGAAAATATTTTTAATTCTTCAAAAAATCTACATAAATTTATCAATTCCAGAAAAAAAAAATATTTACTAATTTTTTCAAACCTTTATGGAAATAAATAAATTAAACTATTTGAATAGTTTTTACTTAAATTTCCTATATTATAATATTTATAATATACAAAATTTTAATTTGATACATAATATTTAAATTATATTTCTTGAAAGATAAAATGTTTATTTAAAAGAATTAGTTAATTTATAGAATTTTTTTTTCAACTTTCCAAATTTTGCCGCCCTAGAAAGTTTGCCGCCCTGGGCACTAGCCCCGACTGCCCCTAGTGTAAATCCACCACTGATTCCAAGCTTCACCTGCATTGCATATTAGTAAACAAAATTTACAGTATATACTTGTATTAAAAATGAAATGCATTACAGGTGTTTGAAAATCACTCAATACCTTTGTGAAAGCTGATCACAATTACTGTGCTCTTGTCAGGGATTGCGGACAAGTTAGAACTTTACCCGATGTCACTGACATAACTAGTACAGTGGATCAAAAAGAGCCATCTCCAGGTTTATCAGAGTACAAAATTACATCAATGATGACATATAATGCAGGTAAACAATTTACCACAATTATAAATAAATAAATAAATAAATAAATAAATATTCATGGACATTTCACACAGCGTCCTCTGGTCCCAAGCTAAGCTTATATGCTTGTGTTATGGGTACCAGAATACGGATAGAATACATATACTACTTTTCTTTTGTAAATACATACTTATAATACATAGAAACACCCAGACGCAGTACAAACATTTGTATGACAAATATAAACATCACACAAAGTATTGTCCTGACCGGGAATCGAACCCGAGACCTCCTGATCGGCAGTCCGTTACATGAACCACTAGACCACGAAGCCCGTCAAACAAACTTAATCATCATCAATAAAAAAACGTCAAATTATACAACATTAATTGGATCTTTACAAATTACTTGGACAATATTTGAAAAAAATGTGGTTAAGGGCCTACATCAATATTATCGTCGACATGTACATATTAACACAGCTAGTAGGTATAGAAAATGAAGAATTAGGGATATTTTTTGTGTTTACTCAAAATCTACCAAATATATTTTAATTCTGATTTACGTGTTTCTATATATAATAGTTACTTATGTTTTTAAAGTTATTTCATTAGTTAATACGCGATAATAGACCAACAATCCTAGATCATATATTGAAAAAACATATACTTAAAAATTAGAGCTCTAGCCATTCAATCTAAAGTAACAATGAAAACTTCGTACGTAGAAAAATGCACGAAGCTATTTTGGTATCCTCTTAATGTTTAGAAGAACTGTGTGGCTTCTGATTAAGAATACTAGTGTTACCACCCCATTTCATCACCAAGTTTATCTTCTGTCTGTTGCTGGTTTACTTTGTAAATTTGTTTCCTTATTTGTTTACTTAGTTTCGTTAGTTACCCAATAAATTAACTTTTCTTGCTTATCTTGGCAATGGCTGAACATTGAAGAGTTTACTGCAAACTTCTTTGTGATGCTATATGTAAGTGTTTAAATGTGCAGTGGATGAACTAATCAAGCAATACAGTTGTGATTATTTTTATACTAATTAAAGTTTTGTCTTATTTTCAGTTTGTATTCATATATCAAATCATAGGTTTCCACATCCTTAAAAACATCCTTTTTTATTTGCTGCTTGTATAGAGGCTATCGGAGTTGAAGACCCAAGAGAAAATTATCCTACAAAAATATACAGCAGGAAGAGTCCCTGTGTTCACAATTTCGAGTCTGTATTAAAGATATATATTCGTCATAATCCACCATCTGTACAAGCAGTAAATTTAACTTGTAAGTAGAAACTTTTCCTTTGAAAGGTAATATATCTCGTCGACCAAAATAAGCTCTAGTATTTTTAGTATCTGACAGTTTATTTTATTGTACTTTAAGAAAAATTTACTAAGAATTTTGTGGATTATTGATGGATAATGGTCTCATTAGTGGTGGATATTTAGACGAGATTATATTTGATTTTTATTAATCATCACACTGAAAAAACGACATTTATATATAATAATTTAAAACTGTATAAATATTTAAATTTGTAATATGTATCTAAAACTGAGCTAGGTTGATTTGACGAGCCTCGTGGTTGAGTGGTTTATGTAACAGACTACCTATCAACAGGTCGCTGAGGTCAAATGTTTGTAGTGCGTCTGGGTGTTTCTGCAAGTATGTATATCATCATCAACATAACATCACGCCTTTTTCCCATGGGGGTAGACAGAGACTATAGAGCGCTACATACTATACACACAAGACAAAAAGTATGTATATACAAAAGAAAAGTAGTATATTTATTCTAACCATATTCTGGTACCCATAACACAAGCAAAAATAAGCTTAGCTTGGGACCAGAGAACGTTGTGTGAAATGTCCGTGAATATTTATTATTATTATTAAAATTGAAATGTATTACAGGTGATCACTCAGTACCTTTTTGGAAGCTGATCACAATTACTGCACTCTTGTCAGGGATTGTGGACAAGTTTGAACTTTACCTGATGTCACTGACATAACTAGTACAGTGGATCAAAAAGAGCCATCGCCAGGTTCATCAGAGTACAAAATTACATCAATGATGACATATAATGCAGGTAAACAATTTACAACAATTATACAACATTAATTGGATCTTTACAAATTAGATAATGGTACAGAAACTATGCGCACAACTAAACTTAGGTTAACTAAAAATGAAAATTGATAGCGTCATTATCATAATTCGGCAATGCAATCTTATCTTTGTTATTAATATAAATGTATAGTACGAAACAGCCAATTAATCTAAATACGCCACAGTTGTTTTAATTATTTAGTTAAGTTTAGTTGTGGATGTGGAATTGGTACCAGAATTTAAAAAATATATGGTTGATGTTTAGAACAACTGTGTGGTGTCTGATTAAGGATACCAGTGTTACCACCCCATTTCATCACCAAGTTTCATGCGATTTCATTTAGTAGACTTAGCGTGAAAATGTCACAAAGAAACACCCACTTTCACTGTTATTTATGAAATTAATTTGTTTACTATTTATTTTTCAGATAAAACTTTCGCTTACCAGAAGAAGAAAGCTCCTTATCATCAGATAAAGATATGATATTAGTTATTTGTATGATATAAATGAATAGAGCATTCTTCAGGTTCAATTCGATCAAATTCAGGCGCGAGAAATGTTATGCTTAACTGCATGGGATTTGAAGGAGCATTTAAAAGTCTATTATTAAATAATTTTAATACTAATTAACGCATTCCTTAAACGCAAATTGTGAAGAAGGCTACAATGAATGTTTACAGTCTCCCGCATTTTTATCAAACAAGAAGGAAAAGAGCGATGTATCCTCATCATCCCCAAAAATTATAATTGATTGATTGATTGATTCTGGATTGTGTAATAAATACGAAAAATGTATCAGATGCAGAGGCCGATCAAAGAGTTTATGTATGTGATGGGCCCTAACAAAGTGTCTTTAAAAAAGTCGTAACATTGTAAAACCTGCAAAAGCAATCTATTAGGTAATGCGGAAAATGAAATATATAAGTATATGCGCAATTGAGAGTATTGCAATAACAAAAAGTGGTTATGCTATCCGTCTAAAGATCTAATAGCTTGTTTTCAGGATATACAAGGCATGACAATTGGCACATTAAATAATGAATGCCATAATAAGAATGTTTAACGAATTGTAAAGTACTTCATAGAAATATTTTCAGGATTTCAATTTTTTTAATTGTGAGGTTCACCAACAAGATGTAAAAAATTGTTTTGTAGATACATGTATTAACATAATTATATATAGTTGATGCCGATCTGTGAATAGAATACTCGATGATAAAATTAATTACGAATGAGAAAATGTTATTAAAATATCGGCAAAAACGTATTACAATAAGTATAAAACTTCTAAATAATTATGTGCATTCATTAAGTATAGGAACTAGGTACTGTAGTATTGTATTCTGTCGCATTAAATGTAAGAACTAAGTACTGTAGTGTTATATTCTGTCGCATTAAATGTAAGAACTTGGGTACTGTGATATGGTAACGTATTGTAATATTGTATCTGTAAAATTTTTCAACTTAAGCATGTCCTGTAATTAAGTTCTAGTATTCCATGAAGATTATTAACTGTTGCTAATACGCCTGGTCTGCGCGGCATAGTAGATATAATATAAATCTTATAATCAAAAACCATTTTTCAAAGGCTGTTCTTATAATCAAAGTGGCTCCATAATAGGTATGATAGATATAGGATATCTGAACTTACAATTTTTTCTGCGTGTGGTGTCTGTACCTGTACCTGATAGCGAATATATACGCTTTTGATTTAGTATGTCTTGCATATGTTTTAGTATTTTTGTGTACATGATATTAGTTATTTGTATAATATAAATTAATAAAGCATTTTGGACAGAATTTCAAGCAGCTGTTTTATGTGTATATTATCGTATAAAAAAGAGGAAAATCCTAGCCTTTTGTATATTGGTTTTCATCAATTCAAATTTCTATAATGTGCTGTAAGCTTCTCAATAAAAGTAACTAAGTATATTTTCAGATGATGTAGAGTTGTTAACACATTTTATTAATCTTTCTAAACCATGTATGCAATAATGTATGTATCATTGTTTACTTGTAAAACTCACTAAGTATTTTTAGAAGATGCTGAGCTGTTAATATTATTTATTTATAAGGTCAACCATTCTAAATATTGTATTAAATGTTAGAAGACATTTTATTTTATGGATTACATTCTAAATTTATTATATCATTTACAACAGTTGCCTTCATAAAGTATCAATATGTAAACAGCTCAGTATCTAAAAATACTTAGTGAGTTTTACAAGTAAACAATGCTACGTATAGCTTCCTATGAATAGCTATAGGTATATACCTATGACGTCACAAAAAGTTGTCCTCAACAATCACCAGCGGCAGCACTTTCCATACATGCACGTTTGGGCATAGAGCAGCCCCTCTTGTTATATCTATATTATTTTACTCTTTGGCTATAATGTTTCAGAAACTACAGCTTTGGGTTAAAAATAGACATTAGACAAGCTGTTTGATAGTGTGAATGGATGTTGGATGTGAAAAAGAGTTTACCAGAAAATATGGTAAATCATGTGTACACCTCAACAAATAGCCTTACCTAATAATAAAGCCCATAAATTATGAGGGATAAAGAAATAAAAGTATAATCTGAAAAAATCTTTATATTTTTCATTATTACTTACGTAGTCTGTGGTGACATTACGACACTAGCGCTTGGCGCATATTTCTGGAACTAATCATCAACGGTAACCACCGTAACATTTTACTCATTACCTACATTTTATTTTATTTTTTATTGCATTTTTTTTTATTTAAAATTTTACTCTGCCGTAACTGTACAACGTAAGTTCTCTAAGTAATCTGTGAGTGTGAACTATACAACTTAGGTACCTACTAATGTGTGCGGTCTGTCCTATCTATGGAGGGTAGAGGTACTTCTACCCTCCATAGTCCTATCCTATCCAGTGTTGCCAGAGTGATTTGGTCGAAAGTTACGTTGGCATCCATGAAAAGTTACATTTTTAAACTAAAACTTACGTAGTGGTAATTTTATGAGTGTGAATGTAACAGCCATCAGCCAAATTTATAATTACATATTTACAAATAGAGTAAATAATTAATAAAAGATTTTTTTTAAATGCGCATTTAAAAAATTTTCAAATTAATAAATGCATTTTTTATAAATATTATTTTTTAAATTATTTACTCTATTTATTTGTAGTTTTAAATTTTTCTGATGTCTGCTACATTCACGCTCATGTAATTTTCAGCTCGCAGATCAAAAATTATTATTATTTGATTTTTTCTTGTACACAATAATTTAAAAAAAAATTATATTTATCAATATAATTATAACCTTTTTAATTTTTTGCGGTAGTTTTTGTTTTCATTAAATAAATTTAGATAAGAATATTTTAATTTTTCAAGATTTTTTTTTCATTTTTACCTCTTTTGTAATTCTTGAGAAGTTACTTAAATCTAACTAAAATTGTTTCTTACATACATGTTACATGAACTGATCAAAAGTTACGTAAAATGTAAAAAATGTAACCTTCTGGCAACACTGATCCTATCTGTCTCTGACTTAGGGATGTCGGAAACGAAAAAAAATATCAATATATCGATGTTTTTAAAAATATCGATATTTATAAAAGTATCGATACCTTATTCGATATTTTATTAGAAAAATATTGATATATCAGCAAAGTTAAAAAACTGGCTGAGTGTGAATAGGACTCAAAAGATTTCGACATCAAATTAATAAGCATCAAATCGAGAGTAAACCAAAAAAAAAACAAAAAGTAATTTAAAAAAAAAATATTAATACCTATGTAGAAAGTAGGTACAGATAGTTCAACTAAGATGAGCGCGCGGCCCTATGTGTGGGTAAATCTTGTACATATACAGTGACTTTGTGTGTATTACACTTTGTGTGTATTACAATAAGTACAGTCGGGTACAAATACAAATACGGGATATTATTGGGGTTTTTAAAAAAAGCAAACTGGACCACTTACTAGTTCCAATAAATATATTATCTCTCGCATCTATTTTCAGAAATTCGTATACCTTAGCAAAGGTTTCTCTAATCTAAAACAATAATACGTAAACGTCAACAAGGATATATTTTTTCGTATATAGAATCATAATAAATATTAATTACATCTCAATTTAAAATTGAAAAATATTTACCTGACTCCTTAAACATTTTCTCCGTGAAGAACTAGACATTTTCGTAAACGACTGTAACCGTAAGAAAAAGCGACGACGACTACCGCCAAAGAGTAATAATATACTTAAAACTGCCGCGTCACTGCCACACGAATGAAAGTTGTATATTTACAAGCCCACGCACACATAGAGCCGCGCGCACAACTCTGGGTCCTGAGTCGGATATTTCAATGGTGTCACAATTGTACCACAATGGTACCATTATGGTGCAATTGTAAAGTTTTTGGTAGTCTACTATTAATGTCTTGTCATAGTGGTGCCATTACGACTTCATCATTGACTTACGATTGTGAAAGTGACATAAATTGGTAGTCTCGTACACAATTGCTTGACAATTGCAATTCAATGACTGAAATGTTTCGGTAGTCTGCTATTTTGAATTTGACAGTAATATTTTGAAATTGTCCTGTCACATGTACAACGGCAACCATTGCTCTTATTAGTGTAGTGCTCTTTGGTGTAGTGATCTTTAGATGCGAATAAAATTAGATTTTAGATCTTAGGTGTTATAATAAAACATCCACGAGATATATTCCGCGCGACGAAATATTTTGCAGTTAGCCAACGCTGTGGATGAAAACGAAAGAAGACTCAATAAATATAGACAACATCGTCGAGCTAGTCGGGTAATGAAAGGCAACGTGAATCCGTATATCGATTTACCCGACGATGAATTTGTCAAAACGTTTCGTCTAACAAAAATGTAACAGCTTGACATTTAAAATCGTTACATTTAATTCAAATGTTCTTTGTAATTTATTGCAATTTACTAATCTCCTAAACTTCACATTGCTTTTTATACTAATAAATAGTATGTACAAATATATCTAAACGAAGTCTAGCATGATTAAATGTTTAAATTTATTCGTAGTTTTTCGAAAATCACTTCGACTAACGCATTTTTTAAAAACGGCAACACATACATGCCTTTCTAACACAATTCATAGATAAAAGAGACCGAAAATTCATTGCATAGATAAAAGAGACCGACAATTCCATTACCATTGAACGACCATTATGATCTCATATAGCAGACTACGGACATTTGACTTCAATTGCAACGGTATTGCAGTGCAACTATCGGTATGACAATTGTTCCAAAATAGTAGACTTGACCACCTGTTGAACTATCTATACCTACCATGGAGACTAGAAGTAAGGAGGAATATCTCAGTATATTAAAAAGTGTCCGCTGAAAGGCAGCAAATTAAGGTGGCGCCATAGTATAGTATATATAAGTATAGTATATAGTAGTTTTAAAAAGAGCGCCACAAATTATTAGAAAGGAAAGAAAAACTTCCGCTTTGTTACAGCGCAGTTTTTAAAATTATTATATTATATAGACAAACATGACTATGAAATAAATTTATATTAATTATTATTATAATTATACGTTGTTTATAAGTACCCCAAATATTTGTAAATAGAAAATAGTATTAAAGAATTACCGCAACAGTAGCACACTTCACTCTGCTTATAACTGCTACATTCATATCATTTCCACTTGCTACACTAGCGCTATTTCGGTGAGTGTTATTTGCTGTTTACAAGTGGACACTTTTTGGACTGATGCCCCATACAAGATATTCCTTACTTCTAGTCTCCATGATACCTACTTGGTTTTCGGTCTGAAAAAATATCGATTTTTATACCATTTCGATACTTGAAATTTTATATCGATATATCGAAAAATTAAATATCGTCGATATATATCGTTATAACAAAAAAATAATATCGATGTATCGATATTTTTTCAACGAGCCTACTTTGACTGTTTGACATTTAAATCGATGTGTGATTGTTTAATTAATTCGTGAATTTGTTTTAATTATAATTTTGGTTACAAGTTGAATGAATCAGTAGTATATTCTGCGAGCATATCTTCTTTCTTCAAAACTGCAATATTCTTATACCTTTTATCATGAAGATGACATGCTGTATCCCGAAATGCAAAAGCAAGCGTAAGAATGTGGCTCTGCACCAGTTTCCGCTTCGAGCAACAGTCGCCAAGAAGTGGATTCAGAATATTAACAGTGCTCTTTTGACAGGCCTTTCGGAAGATCAATTAAGATCGTCATATGTGTGTAATAAACATTTTGAACGACGATTTGTTACCAGGAATTTTCGACTGCGGCACTACTCATATCCTACTTTATTCATGAAAGAGGAAATTGAGACTGGCGTACCTGCTGCTAGGTTTGAATCCCAAGACTCACCTGTCATACAGGCTGTTAGTTAGTACCCAGTTTTTCTGCTATAATTTAATTTAGTAAGTAGAATCAGCTAGGCTATTTTGATATGAACAATTTACTCTTGTAGTACACATTGTCCGTCTAGTGAAGAATAGAAGTGTCACCAACCTCTTTTCATTCCTAGGGTGCTGTAAAAGTTAGCTAAGGAATATTGTACAAATAATATAACATCCTCTGTGAGAGACAAAAATTTATTATATGTTCATAAAAATTTTCATTTCCGAACTTTGATGGGACTTCAAAAATAATAATACAAATTTACTAATCTTTTCTTGAAGTGCATGTTTATGTCTTGTTTTGTTTAGGTATTGTTATGTTTTTTTTTATGTGTGCATTTGAATATTTTGTTATTTATTATATTTCTGCTATTGATTTTGCCAGTTAATAATTTGCTTAGTTCAATAAAATTGGTCAAGTGCGAGTCGGACTCGCGCACGAAGGGTTCCGTACCATTATCTATGCAACATAAGGCAACGTTATTAGTATCGAGCAAGAAATGGTAAAAAAATCATGTTTGTTGTATGGGAGCCCCCCTTAAATATTTATTTTATTTTATTTTTAGTATTTGTTGTTATAGCGGCAATAGAAATACATCATCTGCGACAGCGAAGTCTCAGTAATAGGGTCCCGCTTTTACCCTTTGGGTACGGAACCCTAAAAACTAAAAAACATGGTTGAAAATACTAAATATTTTTTTTAAGTTATGGCATTTTCATTGGTGCTTATATTAAGGACCGATGACAATGCGTGCGCATTAGGGAATCGAGAACCGGTTCTTTTTTGAGAACCGGGAATTCCCGGTACCGGCCTTTGCTAGAACCGGGAACTTCGGTATTTTCGGGAATTTTTTCGTTTATGTAGAAAACCGTGTTATTCACAAATAAATATCATAATTTCTATCTTATTTAAAGAAGATCGCACTTTTACTAATTGCAGCAAGTATATGTGTACATAATGTGAGCGTAAGTTCAAGCTTATATGTCTAATAGGGTATTAAGAACCGCTACTGTTTCCAAGAACCGGGAATTTCAATGTCACCCTAGGTGCCCATGCCAGCCTCATGGGACTTTCAAAGTAAATCAGTGCTGCCGACTGTCCCTCGTCTGAAGGGCTAGTTTAATACTCTTAAACAGTTTAGTTGCTCCTTCAGACAGAGGATTGGCTAGCAGCACATTCACGTCACTGCCAAACAGAGAGCATTGCTTGTCGACCTGGACACACTCTGTCAACAAATGTACAACGTCATCCACCTTGTGACAAATGTCACAAAGTGGAGACGTCCTCTTTCCTATCATGTGTAAGAATTTGTTGGACAGAATGTGTCCAGATCTCAATCTCAGGGCAACCACCAGCAAGGCCCTGGCCTTTTCCACTCGTAATTGGCGAAGTCATGGCATTAATCTGCTAATGGTGCCATTAAAAACAAGAAGTTGAAGTTCATTAATTTGACCGTTCTCTAGAGTCCGTTCTGTTAAGTAGTATTTTCTATCTATTCTGTGCTAAGAATGGCCGTTTTCCAATTACGGCACAAGAGCGCATTATGCGGCTAGTATTTTTTTTTCAACACTGAACTTGGCGCACTCTGCTGGTGCATTTGAAAACTAATTCACGTTCCAATTAAGCGTCAGCATAGTTTACCATTGTGCGCCACTGAGTCGCATTATGCTCTGTAATTGGAAAACTATCATGCTCTGTAATTGGAAAACCACGAGTATGATAATGGTTGCTTTCCATTTAGTTAACACGGACTCTGCGTTACATTGTGATACACTGCCAAACACTGTAAAAGTTTAAATGAAACAGCTAGTTGTCTCAAAATAACACTAGAGTGCATCAATATGGCAAAATTATGGGCGTTTTTTTTACCTAAATGCAAGTTCCTTGACAAAGTCTTGGCTCAATAATTTATAAACATACAATTCACAATACTGCTTTTAGACTTAAAAAACTTATTATTACCGTCGTAGAAGAAATTGTTACCATCAGCTATGAATATCTCACTTTTATTTATAAAGCAACCATGTTTCGCCACATTATCAGGGCTCACTTCAATAGTGCAATATTTACATTTGAACATTTTTATTAAATTTTAATTAGCAGTAACAGACAAGCTCAATTTAATAATCTCAAATAATACTACTAGAATCTACCGTAAATCGAATCGAATCTACTAATCTAAATAATTAAAACTCATAAGTGGAGAAAAGAATTCTTCTCATATTTGTTGGTAATTCTTGCTAAGCATCTGTCAAACACCACTTTTTCGAGTGTCGAACAGTGTACGGCTGTGTTCCACAGTGTCGTTGATGGAAAGCACTTTATCGAGCACTGCGTTACACTGCGTCACTTTTTGTATTAATTGGAAAGCAACCAGTGATAAGATAATACATACAACGTAAGTTCTCTTCTCTAAGTAATCTGTGCCATGGATTGCATGGAATTTGATTGGAATAGTCACGGAATAGTCCTCAGCTTGTTTTGTCTACATTAAAAATTTAATCATTTTTGTTTTTCAAACATGTACCGTAAATGCTGTATTTGCAAATCTTCGCGAAAGGAAGCTAGATTGCATCGTTTTCCTATACTGAAAGATAAACTTGTTCTTTGGTTAAAGCATCTGAACCGTGATGATCTGAATAAATTGTCGCGGAAAGAGATTTCAAACCTCTTTATTTGTCAGAATCACTTTGAAAAGAGGTTTTTTTCACTAAGAGGAAATATTAAACTCGCAGCATATCCTTCTTTGTTTACTGAAGATGAAATTTCATGTGGTAAACCATCTGCAGTAAATACTGAAGAAACTGGTAGGTATGTCTTCTCTTTCTGAAATAATTATATACCTACTCAACGGAATTTAAAGATTTTATTGATTGCTGTCTGTATGTCAATTTGCGCTAATCTCAGGAAATTATCGACTCGCAGCTTGACTTTACAAGTCATCCATATTCTTCTGAAAACTGCATAAAATTCACAAAAGCGTTGCTAATTTTTTAAAATAAAAGTTGAAGTGAATTTGTCTTTAATTTGTAATGTTTTATTAAATAATATACCAAATAGAATTATGAATAAAAATAATAAACCCATAAAGTTATTCAACCTGTGTTCTTTCTTCCTTCCAAGCTCATTAATGTCTCACTGGTGACCATGAGCCTCCTCCACTTGGAAGAATTATTAGTCTACTATGCCACACTGATGTACCGTTTTGGCATAGGGCTTAGTTCCTGGTTCTCTATTGCTAGGTATCTGTTGATATCCTATTACACAATATAATATATAGCATTGACAGAGACTTAAGATTTGACCATTACTTGCAGTGTCTACCCCCTAGAGATATATATATATTACTAGCTGTCCCGGCAAACGTTGTTTAGCCAACTAAAAAAAAAAATTTGAAAAATAGATGTTGGCCGATTCTCAGACCTACTGAATGTGCATGAAAAATTTCATAAAAATCGGTCAAGCCGTTTCGGAGGAGTACGGTAACTAACACTGTGACACGTGAATTTTATATATAAGATATATTAAAATATATATAAAAAAATTTACATAATATATTTATTTCATGAACAAATATTTCTGCAAAGACTGCTGGCTCCTGCAACACAGTGTTACTGTCGTGGGGGCAAGGGAAATGCTTCTCGTTGTTTATTATATATTAACTATACTTATTTTATGTTATAATGAAAATAAATAGTTTTTAATATCAAATTATAGTGGGATTACCAGACCATAATTATGCAAGAGGACTACATTTTGATCATACATACTGCAAATCGGAAAATTCAAAGGCAGTGCAAGATATGTTCGCATCTCTTAGAGGTTACCTTTTTATTATTTAGTATTTTCATGATTAGAGTAGATAAGTAGACCTTTAATGTAGATCTTAGTAAAAAATGAAATGCAGATTTATAAAGAATCCAGTTGTGATAGTAATTATTAGAATTCTTCATTTTCTCAGCTTGTCCTTCTCGGACCTCCTCGGCTTTGGGGCTGGTATTTGGTCTGTTGAATTTACAATGAACTTATTTTAATACTAGGTGATGAAGAACGCCATGTTGACACACAGAAAGATCTTGCTGAAGACAATGATAACACCGATTCAACTGATATACATAACAGTGAATTAGATGTGAACAACCCTTCACAAATATGGCCTGATTGTAACATAAAGTATCAAAATACACATGATGATGATATTCATGTAGATGACTGGGAGCCGTCTGTGGAAGAATTACTACAAAATGTTCCAGATTCTGACAGTAAATGTAAAATAAGTGTATGTAAACCCAATAAAGAAAATTTATCACCTACTGTGGAATGGGAGATAACACAACACCTTCCATGTGATACAGAAGATAAATCAGCAAAAAAAACTGTGACCGAAAAAACACCAAACATAAAATATGTCATAGTCAATAAAAAAAAATTAAAAAGGTTATTTAAAAAGGATTCTAATGGTAGACGCTTAAAACCTGCAACAGGTAAGGCTTTGTTTAATTATTTTTAAAAACAATTTAATTGTTTAATCAGCTGGGCTGCCAATACATATATTATATACCTATATGTATATATTTGTTAGAGAATGTACAATTCGGCGTTCATTTATATATTTCAAGACCACTGTAAGTGGTAATGTTGGCAAGACACCGCGCTTTAGTGGACTAGTGGGAAATATAATCGGAAAGCCGGGGTTTTTTTGCGATGCTTATGATACCGCCACCACTTATTTGTTACACAAATAAGAGCATGGTCAGGCGACACCCGCGAGCCCTAGTATACCTACCCTGTGGCACTCCATTATCAATAGTTAGCGCTTCATTGGTGTATTAATAAATTTTAACTATTTGTAAGCAATCAGGTGGTCAAGTCTACTATTTTGCAACAATTGTCATACCGACACGATGCAACTGCAATACCATTGCAATTGAAGTCAAATGTCCGTAGTCTGCTACATGAGTCATTCAATGGTAATGGAATTGTCGGTCTCTTTTATCTATGCAATGAATTTTCGGTCTCTTTTATCTATGAATTGTGTTAGAATGGCATGTATGTGTTGCCGTTTTTAAAAAATGCGTTGGTCGAAGTGATTTTCGAAAAACTACTAATAAATTTAAACATTTGATCATGCTAGACTTCGTTTAGATATATTTGTACATACTATTTATTAGTATAAAAAGCAATGTGAAGTTTAGGAGATCCGAAATTGCAATAAATTACAAAGAACAATTTCTAATATTTCTATCTATCTATTTTTTATTTATGGCAATCTGTCGACACAGGACAATTTCAAAATATTACTGTCAAATTCAAAATAGCAGACTACCGAAACATTTCAGTCATTGAATTGCAATTGTGAAGCAATTGTGTACGAGACTAGCAATTTATGTCACTTTGACAATTGTAAGTCAATGTTGACAAGACATTAATAGTAGACTACCGAAAACTTTACAATTGCACCATAATGGTACCATTGTGGTACAATTGTGACACCATTGAAATACCCGACTCAGGGCCCTGATAAATAACTCAAACAGCTTATGTACTTCTCTAACACCCATCTGTTCATGTTTAAGTAGGAGTGTGGCGACTGGGACTGTATCAACATAGTCCAACAAGGTCTATAAACATAGTTAAAACTTTTTTATCTTGATTAAGATTGTGAAGTACAAAATCAGTTAGATCATGTGTAGCGCCAAAGGTAGATTTGTTTTTACGCAAACCAAATTGCTGTGGCGAGAGTAGGCTATCGTAGTTAAGGTATAGTAGAAGTAGCTTATTTATTAATTGCTCCAGAATTTTTGATAAGGTACTTAATACAGTACCTAATCGGACGATAACTATCAGGCAGGGTCCCGTCGCCGCTCCTGTAGGTGGGCCTATACACCTAAGTCGAAGCAGGTATTGATAAAATGACTTATGGTGGGTACCAAATATATGGAGTATCTCTAAGAAGTATACTCTCCCAATCTATAGAAGCATCGCAACATAATAAGCTAATGATTATTACTTCATCAATGTTAGTAGAATGCAAAGCAAAGATGTGAGTGGAATATGCTTGTTTACTATGTCTGGGGTGCAAGTGTGTTGTGGCTGTGTTGATGAGCATCTATTAAATGTTGCTTATAGATGCATTCTCATTCTATTCGGAATAACCCAAGGCTTAATTATATTCTTTTTAGAAGATACTTTTCTTAAGTGTGAGTGATTGCACTTTTCCGAATTCTATAAATCTCTAGTAGTATAATTTGTTTAATAATATCAAGCTTTGATAAGGGTAGATTTATTCCTTGCGACAACACTCTAATCACTGATTTTACCGCGATTAGATTAATATATGTTTGATATTTTCAGGGAAGACTTTCGTATACGCCAATGGGAATAAGCCACAATCCAATTCACCAGGGTTGAACACTATTTTACACCATTTACTGGGTAACTTACCATTCAATATACATGAAAAGGATATTGGAATAAATGGAAATGGGTATGAATTAATGGAATCTTTTTGTAAATTAACAAATCTTGTTTTTCTGTTAAAATAGACCATGCAGCTAAATTAAATTTACAAATTGCTAAGCTTTAGTTTAATTAGGGCTAAGTGATAAGTAAGCATCTAGTAGAATCATAGATATTTAAAATTTATTAGGTTGAAGTATATAATGATGATAGAGTACTTTCTCACCTTGCATTTGTATGTTATATTTTTTAAACAAATTAGGTATTTTCAGCTTGATTTAGGGCCTCTTTCACCATCTTCAAGTAAAGCGTTGATTAGTTACTTATCGATTAGCGTTAATTGTCAAGTAATAGTTACGAGTATCTTCTTAAAATTTCAATTTTTTAATATTAAGATTACTGCTACTCGTACGTACGTATGTACGTCGTCGTACGTACGAAACATACCGCCCATTTAGTCAAGTCGTTTCTTACCAGTGAGTCAGTATCGGTGCTAGATTGGTCAGCAAAGCCCGGACCTCAACCCAATTGAGCACCTTAGGCACGAAATCAAGAAAAATGTTGCCAGCTATCATACTGCTATCGTACTACAACTTTAGATGAACTTAATAAAGCTTTTTATGAGGAATTCGCAAACATTTCTGACGAAACATTTCAGAAACTGATAATGTCTATGCCATATCGGTTTCAACCGGTAATTACTAGCAAAGGTTTTGCTACTGTATTGATTTTACACGTAATAGAATGGAGCGTTTAAAAAATTGGTCAAGTGCGAGTTGGACTCGCGCACGAAGGGTTCCGTACCATTATCTATGCAACATAAGGCAACGTTATTAGTATCGAGCAAGAAACGGTAAAAAAATCATGTTTGTTGTATGGGAGCCCCCCTTAAATATTTATTTTATTTTTAGTATTTGTTGTTATAGCGGCAATAGAAATACATCATCTGTGAAAATTTCAACTGTCTAGCTATCACCGTTCTTGAGATACAGCCTGGTGACAGACGGACGGACGGACGGACAGCGAAGTCTCAGTAATAGGGTCCCGTTTTTACCCTTTGGGTACGGAACCCTAAAAATATTATAATGCTGCAGATTATTAGTTTTGTTTAACTTTATTTTCCATTACACTTTACTGTCCTTAATTAAATGTCCAGCTACAGAATTGTACCTTAAATTTAATACATGTTTAAACTTTGATATTAAATACTTTTATGTATTTATTCAATCTTTTGTTTATAGCCATTTATAGCATAATAATCGGACCAAATTATGCAAATGATAATTGCTGAGAAATCAATAGGGTTTTATTTTTATATCTACATCACCGGTTATAGCTCTTCACTTTCTTGAGTGTTCCTAATTAGTTGACCACGACTGTATATATATCTGTTCACTTACGGATCTCTGTGATTTGAGATACATCAAGCTTCTTTATGGTACCGAGACTGATATTCGAATTAAACCATTAAATCATATTTAGTAATTCTTACATCTTTTAGAATGGCTGTGATTCTAGTAAATAAAGATAGGTATGATGACATGATATCGAAATTAAAAACCAACAAAAATATTTGGGAAAAGTTATTACCGGAGTTAAATGAACTACGGGCTATGAAAAAGGCTTTAAACACTAAGTTCAGCAAAGCGCAAATTGGTTTATTGACTAAACGATACTTGCAAATGGAGTGGACTGAAGAAGATAAAAAGAAAGTGATTTACCTCAACCAAATAATAAGTCCAAAAGCGTATGCATTCTTAAAGGGCCAAATGAAGTTTCCTTTACCCAATATGCGTACTGTAAACATGTGGCTGGCGCAGAGGAATATTTGTAAGTATTTGACCTCATAATACTGTTCTGGTTAAATGACGATAAATAAAATGTACTTCTTATATTTATGCAATTCTTTTTTCTAGGTTTAAAGACAAAAATGAGAAAAAGTAAAGATATAAAACAGTCCAATGTTGGAATGCGAAAGCCATTAAAATATAATGCTGAACATCGAGCTATTGTACCACATGACTTCAATCTTAATCAATCTTATATTCAGAACCAAGATAGAAGAAACACATCAGATAAGTCGATTGAGAATTATCAAAATACTGCACAACATAATCTAGATGATTCACTAAAGAATGAAGAAACAGAAAGGGCTATTGCAAAAATTATAATTGATGAGGGACATATTGTTGATGATAATTCCATCAGTGGCCACAACACAGCAGAAATTTCTTATGGTGAATTATTGTCATTGTGTATGTGTTGTTTCCTTTCATTTTTATTTCGAGCGTCTTTATATATTGTGTTCCTACCCTTCATTCTTCATCATCACTTATTATTTCACTTATAACTATTATGTATATTCTTTTCTAAAGCTTCAATGTAACTAGTTATTAAGTGGAATTACAAAGTAGCGAGTATCTTCTACAGCTCCCATATAAAACCATAAATACGAAAAAAAAAACTGGCAAAGTACGAGTCGGACACGCACACCAAGGTTTCCATACCGTTATTATCATAATAAATTCGTTACACCAACCTCAAATAACTGCAACCCAAAAAACAATGTAGCTTAACAAGACTTGTAAAGAACATGTAATTAGAAACGTTTTCCCGACTAATGACAGGCTCTGTTTACTTTTATTTCAGATACAGCTGAAAATAATGTGAATAAAATAAATAGTAATAATAATAAAGATGGCACTATAACGATTGCCTTGAGCGATGTTCATCAAGGTGGGATCTGTGCTGGTGATACTGTTAATGTTGATGGTAACTTGTATTATGTTGTTGATGATAATGTGCAACAGAATAATACACGTGAAAGTGAACATGATGCACCAGATGGTGATAACTCTACTGAAGGGAATGCCCCTTATACTATTGATGAAAGTTATGGACAAGATTTTCATACAGCTCATGATGACAATGACGCCTCTCAGTTCGAGGATAATAATGTTGTTCAATATGATAATGGTTACTCGAATGCAGACAGTAATAATGGTGGCCATGCTGACAATAGTAATATTGTAAATGAAGAATATTTGAAACAGTTTTCTGATCAACTTTCCAAGTGGGATTTAAATAATATACAAAAATATAAGCCAAGGAAAAAGGACTATGAGAAAATACGTCTCAAAATGTCGCGTACTTGTCAAATTTGTTTGAAGCAGTTTCAATCTGAATGGGAGTTAGAACAACATGTCCCGGTACATTATCGTGGAATATATTATTCTCCATATATATATGCACAGGTACTACTTTAACATGCACTTAAATGTTCTCCTTGAAGTTACCAGATCTTGTAATATATTTATGATTTCAGAAACCGTACACGTGTGAATTCTGCAATGCGCGGGTACTACACAAATTTGCTCTAGCTAATCATCACATATCACACCTGGGCATACAAGAGTTCAGATGCTGGGAAGAGGGCTGTAGCTACGTCGGTAGGAGTAAGGTTGGTTGTCTGTCTGTCAACATTGTGTTATGTTCCACATTGTGTACATTGTAAAGTGAATGTGATTGTTCGCCAGACGCATCTACAGAGTCACATAAAGACGCGGCACAGCGCGGCCACACACTCGTGCCCCGAGTGCCCCGCGCAGTTCCGCGACAGGGGAGTGCTGCGCTCACACTTCGCGCACGCACACTCCGCCAGGGGGAAGTACCAGTGTACTTTGTGCGATGCAATATTCCGCACCGAGTACAGCTTCTGCCAGCACATGGTCTCGCATACTAAACCACCCAGGTATGTAATCGAGTCATTCAAAAATACTAATAATTAGATATGTATATCTAGAGCACATAACAATATGAAAAATTGTTTTAACTTCCTCATATAACCACTAGTTCAAAATAAAAAATCATATATTAAGAGCAGGATAACCAGGGGTTACGTTCCCAGACGAGGTGTCAGTCAAAGAACCAAAGTGGTTGACATAGCTCACTCAAGTAACAATGGGCTGGCCATAGAACTGATGGCCGATGGAACAGATGAGTTCTCGGAGTGAACTGACCGCGACTCGGCAAGAGTTAGGTAGGACGCCCCCTGCTAGGTGGACCGACGACCTGAAGAAGGTCGCAGGGTGGGCCGAGATGCCGAAAGTGGAGCAAAGTGGAAAATGAATAAAAATCCAACTGAATAATCACAGTTAAATGCACGCGGACGTTATAAAGACGTGTAATAATAATAAATATTATGTCAGGTTCAAATGTAACAAGGAAGGTTGTTCTGAGGCGTTCTACTCTAAAGTGAGTCTGAACTCACACAAGCTGACCCATGAAGCCTTCGGCGGTGCCAACTTACTGCAGTGTCCGGAGTGTCCACTCGCTACATTTAGACACCCTTCTTATCTGAAAAGGTAACGTTGTTTCAATGTTGGAGTGATTTATATGAGTTATATCGTAATGTGACTTAGATATATA
The DNA here is from genome assembly GCA_916999025.1 of Orgyia antiqua. Taxonomy (NCBI): domain Eukaryota; kingdom Metazoa; phylum Arthropoda; class Insecta; order Lepidoptera; family Erebidae; genus Orgyia; species Orgyia antiqua. The sequence continues at coordinate 1,432,709 of OU779861.1, forward strand.
ATATATGAATATTGTAGACACATGGAGAAACACGAGCAGTTCCATATCATGGAGTGCAAGCATTGTCGGCGTATGTTCGACTCGTATAGCGAGTACTACCATCACATGAAGACATTCGTACACACAAAGCGGCGAGACATCCTCCCATATGCTTGCTACTGTAAACAAAGGTAAGTTTATTATATAACTAGCTTCCGCCCGCGGCTTCGCACGCATTAGTGGCTAAATTGAATTTGAAATCAAACTTAAAATAGAAACTGAAATGAGAACTGGAATTAATAGAGATTAAAATCGGTAGGTACTGAAATCTGTAGCAAAACTTACACCAATCAACAATCGATACAAAATACTATGTATACCTACTAAAATCAAAGATACATACGATACCAAAATGACTACTACAATTGATATTAAAATACAAACCAAAACAAAATACTAAGTTCGATTGTTATTAAAATTGTAAAAAACCATTATGAGGATACCAAAATGGCTTCGTGCATTTTTCTACGTACGAAGTTTTCATTGTTTCTTTAAATTGAATGGCTAGAGCTCTATAAAGTATATGTTTTTCAATATATGATCTAGGATGCCATGAACTCAGAAACGCGATTGAAAATCTTAGCGAAACAACCTCGCTATTTTTTTATTTTTTTCATTTGTCGGTCTATTAACGCGTATTAACTAATGAAATAACTTTAAAGGTACTTAACTATTCCAACCTCTATAAATAAATAATTGGTCAAGTGCGAGTCGGACTCGCGCACGAAGGGTTCCGTACCATTATCTATGCAACATAAGGCAACGTTATTAGTATCGAGCAAGAAATGGTAAAAAAATCATGTTTGTTGTATGGGAGCCCCCCTTAAATATTTATTTTATTTTATTTTTAGTATTTGTTGTTATAGCGGCAATAGAAATACATCATCTGTGAAAATTTCAACTGTCTAGCTATCACCGTTCTTGAGATACAGCCTGGTGACAGACGGACGGACGGACGGACAGCGAAGTCTCAGTAATAGGGTCCCGTTTTTACCCTTTGGGCACGGAACCCTAAAAAGCATTTAAAAAAAATGTTCAAACTAAGGAGTTTGTATTCCGAACAACCGCGTAAATTGCATGTGTCAGTCTGGGATTAAAACCTTTGTGGCCAAATTAAAAAAAAATACCTATAATTAGATTCTATGGCTATTGACAACAAAAAAATTCAGGATGGCGATACAATTATTTTATTACCGTATTTCACAAACATTTGCGTTTATTATCTCGTACAGAGTTTTTGGCGAAATAATATATAGCCTATTTTACTTGCAGGACTATACAATAATACAATTTTCATGCAATTCCATTCGGTAAATTTGGCCTGAAAACGTCACAAACAAACAAACAAACTTTCACTTTTATGTATAAGGAAGGATAGAGTGCGTCATTGCAATCATCAGAAAAATACGTAACTGTAATGTGTTGTCATGTTTTATTCCTTCCTATTTTAATTCCTGTCAAATGTTCAATAGAGAATGTCGTCATCAGTAGCTTAGTGATATGTAAGACAAAAGTTTAGATTAGTCTGACTGTGAGAGCAAGAATCATATAAAATAATCATGTTTTGGAAAATATAAAAGAATGGAAGCATAGATATAAAAGACCTAGATACTGTGTAAAAATGACGGGCTTCGTGGTCTAGTGGTTTATGTAACAGACTGCCGATCAGGAGGTCTCGGGTTCGATTCCCGGTCAGGACAATACTTTGTGTGATGTTTATATTTGTCATACAAATGTTTGTACTGCGTCTGGGTGTTTATATGTATTATAAGTATGTATTTACAAAAGAAAAGTAGTATATGTATTCTATCCGTATTCTAGTACCCATAACACAAGCATATAAGCTTAGCTTGGGACCAGAGGACGCTGTGTGAAATGTCCATGAATATTTAAAAAAAAAAAAAAAATAGGTACTCTAGAGGCAATTTTCATGAAAAAAACAGCTGAGTACCAAGTTCACATTTTTGAATTGAGTGTGGCTGGCAGTCGTACCTACTCTCTTAAAATTTTGCTGGCATTAATGTATGGGAGGCGGCAAATCAAACTACAAAATACCAATTGCGTGTTAAGTGTATACAAGTGTCATCATACCATTGTCCTCCCAGGGATTTAAAAAAATCCTTCCTTTGTCACTACTCTCGTTCCGAATCGTCAAACCTCGCGTCGTGTCAAAGCTATCGCCGATGAGAGTAGTGTCGTCGCCACAATCATCCGTATTCTAAAACAAAACCCGCGGTCGCGCGCCTCTTAGAATCTAATGATACCAAATCGGAACGAATCGCGCGACGAGTTACTGGGATTGCAATAACATCTTAAATATTCAGTTGGCGAGTATCGCATCAAGGATTAATAACTCCCTTTGTGTTATCTTTCAGATTCACTTCCAAGCGTCTATTACGAATACACAGAAAGGAATGTAAATTTGTAATGGATGAATACGGAAAGATGCGACGAAGCAAAACTATAAAACAAATGATCAAAGATATGGAGAAGTCTGGTCAAGTTGGGTTACCCAGCGAAAATACAAAAGATGCATTGATGGTACGAGTAGAGTCAAGTATAGTGGGTCAACAGATTGGTGAACAAACCGACCTTAAACCTCCGTCAAAGACAACTGCAGAGTTCCCTAAAAATAAAGAGGAAAATAGCTCCAATGACCAATATTAATTAAAATTCATTTAGAAGTTTAGAAATATTATTAGACTTAGGATTGATATGTTGTGAGAATAACAGTAACATTTATGTTCGAGCTTAGTGTATATAAGATATTTAATAAAAGAAGATGATTTTATTTAGTTTTCTTTTATATTTATATTAGCTTTGGACTTATGTCCAAAGCTAATATTATATTATTCCAAAGCTAATATAATATTATATGCCAATATTATTATTGGCATATTTCATTTTTTTAAAAGCTTTGTACATATGTTAGTAATAAAAGCTTACTAAAATTCTCGAAAAAACGATGTAAAAAAATTGGTCAAGTGCGAGTCGGACTCGCGCACGAAGGGTTCCGTACCATTATCTATGCAACATAAGGCAACGTTATTAGTATCGAGCAAGAAACGGTAAAAAGATCACGTTTGTTGTATGGGAGCCCCCCTTAAATATTAATTTTGTTTTATTTTTAGTATTTGTTGTTATAGCGGCAATAGAAATACATCATCTGTGAAAATTTCAACTGTCTAGCTATCACCGTTCTTGAGATACAGCCTGGTGACAGACGGACGGACGGACGGACAGCGAAGTCTCAGTAATAGGGTCCCGTTTTTACCCTTTGGGTACGAAACCCTAAAAACTGCAGTAGAGTTATGAATCACGAAAACTAGAAACACCATACTTTTTTCGGGTTGCTTTTGTTTTAATTGATAGTTGTATAGAATGTCAGAACAAACACAATGTAAGTTTCATTAGTATTTTATTCAAAAACAATGCAAATATCATTTATATTTATTTAATATTGAAATTTGTAATACAAAATAGAACGAAATTATTATGTTTATTTACCTTAGAGTATGAAATCAACAGGAGCAGTTAAACACGCTTGTTTTCTACAAATTTTAATATATTGCTGCATCTGCAGGGTGCCTAGGAATCTCACACAAACTACTATAACGTAATTTGCTTAGTCGCTGCGCATGTCCCGCCTAAAATCGTCTCACGCACACTAAAAGACGACAGTGGTGCCAATTCTAGACGCACAACTAAAATAAATTTTGATATTGTCGATAACACATTTTTGCAATGTGTACATTGCAAAAATTGTTATCGTATTGAACTTTCATAATAGAAAAACTGTTTATTTTAGACTAAAGACTCTAATTACAATAAAATAGCTAAATACACCAATAGTTGTTTTCAATTTTAGTTAAGTTTAGTTGTGCACGTAGAATTAGTACCAGTGTCTGTATGCAATGAGTATGAGCAATGCTCCGATATCTTTTCCTGCTGCTTATGATGTCAACTCCTGTTTTTAAACTGATTGGTGCTCTAAGTCATTTATATTTTTAATATTTTAAATACCTGCAATAAAATCGTTGAAAGCGTATTAAATAAAATCATTTTGATATTTTAAGTTCACCGTAATTATAATAAGGTGCATAGATTAATATTTTCTTAAAACCATAAATAAAATATTTACAAATAACTACTAGCCCCGTCATTTAGCATTTTTGCCTGGAAAGTTTTCCGGAAGTTTTGAAAATTGGTGATTTTATAGATTTTGATGTGATCTTTCCTAATTTCAACTTTGCCACCTCGTATGTTGCCCGTTAGCGCGTTAGTTAAAATTTTCAAAACTTCCGGAAAACTTTCCAGGTAACCCTTTTTTTTTCTCGACCAAATGACTGAATCGTATCTATTTAGTATTATCATATCTATTTAGTGGGTTGCTCACACGGAATTGGAGAATAGTTCTTACGATCATGACCTTCTATAGAATTCTCCATTTTAAATCTTTGGTAATGAGATCGACCCCAGAGAGCCTCCTACTCGAGAGGCTCAAGTGTCAATTGCAAAATCAGTGATGGCTCAGATTCAGAAAGCAGTATTACTTGTCAATAGTACCGATTCTACACGCACAATTTAATTAAAAAGTGAAAATTAATAGTGCCATTTACACAATGTTAGCTGGACTTTTAAAAAACTGTATATTATAGACTAACTATTTTAATTAATAAAAATGTGCACAACGAAGTGGCCAATTACTCAAAATATGCCATAGTTGTTTTCATTTTTAGGGTTCCGTACCCAAAGGGTAAAAACGGGACCCTATTACTGAGACTTCGCTGTCCGTCCGTCCGTCCGTCCGTCCGTCCGTCCGTCCGTCCGTCTGTCACCAGGCTGTATCTCAAGAACGGTGATAGCTAGACAGTTGAAATTTTCACAGATGATGTATTTCTATTGCCGCTATAACAACAAATACTAAAAATAAAATAAATATTTAAGGGGGGCTCCCATACAACAAACATGATTTTTAGGGTTCCGTACCCAGTATCTCAAGAACGCTGATAGCTAGACAGTTGAAATTTTCACTGATGATGTATTTCTATTGCCGCTATAACAACAAATACTAAAAATAAAATAAAATAAATATTTAAGGGGGGCTCCCATACAACAAACATGATTTTTTTACCGTTTCTTGCTCGATACTAATAACGTTGCCTTATGTTGCATAGATAATGGTACGGAACCCATCGTGCGCGAGTCCGACTCGCACTTGACCAATTTTTTTTAGTTAAGTTTAGATGTGCACGTAGAATTGGTACCCAATAGTTTCTCGCATATTAGGCCTTAACGGTCTGGCCGACGGTCACGAGCACATTTCAGTATTCACTTGTGGCAAATACAAGTGAATACTGAAATGTGCATATCTGGACATCATTCATTCATCTTTTGCATCAATGTTTTATTTTACTTTCTGTAATATTTTCACTTTATTATTTCTTTACTATTTACGTCTATGAATATCTTTTTAGCTTCGTCACAACATTGATTTGACAAATATGGGTAATTAACAACCTAATGTATTTTATAGATCAATATGTGGCATATCAGGTTGAAAACTTGTACCGGGTATCACATTGTCAGTCTCTTGTTGGCTATACTCTGAGGTTTGAACTACTGATTCGGACCAAGGAGAATTTTCTTGCTTAATTATCTCACTATGATCACTTTTGTTAATCATTATAATTCTTCTTTTAGATATGTTATTGCTATTTTGTTCTAGAAATTTCTGTTGTACCCTTTGTTTAGGTATAGTGATTATCGTTTCAGGAACCTCTCCAGTCATTACGAGCTTTTGTTTTTTGTTAGGATATTGAGATATGTGCTCCAATTTTATAGTGACAGCTCTTTTTCCTGTAATTTTAGTTTCAATTTGAGTCTGTTTCATTGTGTGATCCGACATGTTGAAGTTATCTGTTATATCTATCTGATCCATCGACGTGTCTTGTTTTAGTGTGGGAACTTGATTTATGTAGTCGTTAACTGTACGAAGTATTTCTTCATTAGATTCCTCGTCATGCTTATTAGACGTATCTTTGTTACTTTCACGAACAAGTCTGCACTCACTTTGGTGTCGAATAAGCTTTGATTTGCATCTAAAACTGCAAATAATTAAATAATGTTATTATAATGTAAATTCGTCAGGGTAAAAAATACAAATACCAAAATCCCTATATTATATACTGTGAGGGAAGGAAACTCGATACAAACACTATAGCAACACGCCTAATCAACGTCGCAGTAGACTGGCGTCGCTCTGCTCATACATTCAAAGTGGACCTGCCATTTGGGCCCCCTCTAGCTCAGGTGAGCGTAGGTCACTCATTTTAATCTCGGGCTCCAGACGCCAGGTTAGCCACCCGGGAGTTTTCGGTCCAGTTCGACCCTGTAGTAGACCAAATACACTCCTGATGTGGAGGCGGAATGGTAGGGAATAAATTGTGACTATATTATTCCCATTTCTTTGTTTTCTCGATGACTTACGACATAATTTATCTATTTATTTATTATTTACCCCCATCCCTATTGGTTTCTCCGATTCGGATATGAGCATGTTCTTGTGTATAAAAGAGTCATATTTTTATAAAATGATGCCTAATGTAAAAAGAAAGTCGTCCATTCAACTATCAACACGAGCTGTCATCAAATAAATAAAGTACCTTATGCTAATTAGTGTAGTAATTTGTAATAAACAGTATATTAGTTCTTCTATAATCTCACCTTCTAGAACATACACATGTAACCTTGTGATATGTTGCTATATGCATGTAGTAGTCTGTGTATGACTCGAATATCTTTTGACACTTGCCACAATGAGATATCTTAAAGTTTTTATGGTACTCCTTGTGTCTGAAACAGAAATATATGTTGTTTTGTTTTGATAATCAATCAGTTGCAATATACTGCTTAACTATGAGATGGACTCGTGCACTAAGGGAACATTATGATATATAAGATTATCATCAAGTTTCACTGAAAACATTTGTTAAATGGGAGGAAGCTTCAACTATTACAGAAGGAAGAGAAATACGTAACCTGTGAAAATTTGATTGCGAAACAAGTAAAACTTCGTATTTTTTTTCCATTTGGTCATACCTGTCCGTGTGGATATATTATGTATAGAGGTCACCACTTCTTCCTAACCAGGGTGCTGTAAAAGTCGGCTAAGGGAACCCAGATAATCCTCAGAGATAGAAAACTCAAACCCTGGTTAAAACGCCCAGTCAGTGTGGCCAGTGTCCAGTAATGGGACGTTTTGGGCTGGAGAGATATACCTAGAGACATAACCTGTGTGAATTGGGAGAGGCCTATTTCCAACAGTGGGCTGTAAATGCTGCAATATGGTGTGGTAATAATATATTACCTTTTAAGATGTATAGCTTGTGAGAATGTAGCGAGTGGACACAGCTCACACTTATATTGTTGTCGGGTGTTGTCTCCGTGCTGGGCGCCATGATCCAACAGATCGCGGCGGCAGTAGAACGACTCTGAACAATCCGCCTTCTGACATTTATAACTGAAATATTAACGGGTTTACTTACAACTGTACCTTGCGACTTCGTACGTGGGATATTTAGAAGATTTTCCATGTTTGTGTGACATTATCACTAAAGCTTCACTCTTATTGTTCAGTGTGATGTTATACAGCCTTCCTCAATAACAGATTGTCATTAGATTCATTTATGAATTAGGTGCTTTATTAGCCCAAATTCCTTCAAAACGAATAATTGAAAACTTAAAACAATTTCTGTATTATAATGTTTCCCGATTGTACGACGCCATCTATCGAGCCTGTTTGCACATTCTCGATCAGCTACCCATTGATCGTTATAGAATTAAACTATTGAACCAAAACACAAACGCGACTATTATTTAAACAGTAATTTTTTTTTAAATAAATATTCATGGATATTTCTTACGTCTTCCGGTCCCAAGCTAAGCTATATGTATAGGCTTATGCTATGGGTACGGATAAACTACTTTTCTTAGGGCCGATTTTTCAATCCCCAGATAAACAGTCAGGTAGTACTTATTAGACAGATAACAAAATATTGCATTTTTCAATCGTCAGATAGACACGATCTGGTCAATAACAGCCCTAACTGAGGAATGAATCTATCTACCTCTTGGACCGGCAGATAAACGTTTATTCAATAGATACAACTAGATTCCTTTATTGAAAGTATTAATATTTCATTGTAAATAATATTATTGTATAAATTCTGTACTGTAAATAATAGTTTTTAGTAATATTAGTTTAAACAAAACTACTTTTCATGGATTTAGACGCAAATCTTTATTTGTAAATCCGTGAAAAGTGGTTTTGTTTAAACGGATGAGTCGCGCAAGTGTTAAAAAATATTATAATATTAGTTTATTTTATTTTATTAATTAAGTATTTACTGAAACCTCCAAAAATTCAAAATCTTTCCAAATTAAACGTTAAAATTTTATAAAACAATTATTTTCCTAATTTTTAATATGGTAAAAGTTAATGTCAAAAAGAGAAAAAAGAATCCAATAATAGCAAAATAATAACAAATCACTGACAATAAATGAAAATAACCTACAAAATCACCACACGAGAAAGAGAAAGTTAACAAATTTTATTTATCCATAAACGTCAAATAAACGAGTGTCAACACATTTGCTATCCTCTTTTATCACACAGTACAACCATACGCGTGTCTCGCTTCCACAATATTGCAGTGAAGTTGGCAACATAAAAGTCACAGAAACTATTCGCTTGTTAACTAGTCATTGAAAAATGCAAGTATTTTATTTGTCCTTTTATCAATCAGATAAGTTAATTCTCCAGTTAGTTATTTGTTCAGTTATTCGATGATTGAAAAATCGGCCCTTAAGTAAATTTATACTTATGGGCTTGTACACAAAACGGCGATGCGACGCGATGTGAATTCGCAACGCAGAAAATTACGACACGAAGTGCTGCGATGCGATTTCGTGCGGCAAGGCGTCTGTCAGGGTGACCGTTCCCTCGACGATCGTCAACCGTACTAAATGCATTTTAAATTGAATACTAGATCGTGACATGGATCGTAACAAGAAGTGTGCACTTTTGTTATTGCTTAGAAGATACAGGAAAAAGAAACAAAGAAGATTTTAGGTTCATCCATTTATTACTTTTTATTCGCAAGTTTTCGCGACGCGTCGTACGAGCTCGCATATTTTTACGATGCGAAGTCGCATCGCAGTTTTGTGTACAAACCCTATAATACATGATTGAAAACTTATTGAATGTATAAATAGGATATCTAAATATATAAAATTCTAGTGTCACAATGTTCGTTCCCATACTCCTCCGAAACGGCTTGACCAATGCTTAAGAAATTTTTTATGCATATTCAGTAAATCTGAGAATCGGCTACTATCTATTATTCATACCCCTAAGTGATAAGGGTTGTCCACCCTTGACATTCTTACGGCAAAACGTTTGACGAGCTTCGTGATTGAGTGGTTTATGTAACGGACTGTCGAACATGAGGTCGCGGGTTCGATTCCCGCTCGGGACAATCATTTGTGTGATATTTCTAATTGTCATACAAATGTTTACTGCATCTGGGTGTTTCTATGTATTATAAGTATGTATTTACAAAAGAAAAGTAGTATATGTATTCTATCCATATGGATATTCTGAATACCAGAATATTCTGGTACCCATAACACAAGCATATAAGCTTAGCTTCGGACCAGAGGACGTGTGAAATGTCCATGAATATTTTATTTGTTTAAAACGTTTGCCGGGTCAGCAAGTGTTAATGTATTATACTTACGTTGGTGGTTTCTTATGCGACTCCAAGTGTAGATGGAATGTATAATCACTGAGACACTTGGCGCTGCACAGTTGACAGATGTGTCTCTGTCGCGCTGAATGTTTGCGAGCGTAGTGTTCGCGGAGCTGCTTGCGCTTACTGAAGGCGGCCGAACACTTCGGACACGAGTGTCTGCGCGGTAAGTGTCGACCGATATGCTCAGTTAAACATACCTGGATACAGACAACATAATATTGATTTTTAGGGTTCCGTACCCAAAGGGTAAAAACGGGACCCTATCACTGAGACTTCGCTGTCCGTCCGTCCGTCTGTCACCAGGCTGTATCTTAAGAACGGTGATAGCTAGACAGTTGAAATTTTCACAGATGATGTATTTCTATTGCCGCTTTAACAACAAATACTAAAAATAAAATGAATATTTAAGGGGGGCTCCCATACAACAAACATGATTTTTTTACCGTTTCTTGCTCTCATTGTTGCATAGATAATGGTACGGCACCCTTCGTGCGCGAGTCCGACTCGCACTTGACCAGATTTTTTTTATTTTTTTTAAACCATAAATATTTTGGATACAACACTGCCTCGCCTCAAAACGCAGGACGCACTCCGACGAGGTTGGCAACAGTCGGCCAGAGTAGTGGAGCCAAATGGGAGAGAAACCGAGAACTATACGGGCATTGTCTAGTGAGACTGCTTTCTGGCGTCTAGGCCTTGACCGACTTGCTATTGACGCTGAGCCTCTCGAGGTGTTGTGAGAGGCTCTTTGGGACCAAACCGTTCACCAATACTACTATCGGGATTATTTCTGTCGATACCACCCGCCAAATGTCTGTAACTAGGTCCAGATAATTGGTCTTCTTCTCTTAATCTTTTATTATTGGGCAAGGGCTCCTGTATTTCGAGAACGAATTCGGTCTACTACTTCACGTTGATCAGGCGGGTGTTGAAATTAAGTCTTAATCACGGTTGTTAAGGGATTGTAGGTACTACTATTTTTCTCCAACACAATTATTTAGAACGATATGAATAAACTAATGTATACTACTTTGTATTACGGCATTACAAGAGGGAATGAACCAGGACTACAAACTTTTTACGAAGTTCAACCAACTAAGCTATTGTGGGAACCACAAATTTCTTTCTTAAAAATATTAAGTATTTTCTTCTCTTTTTCTTCTCCGTGTGGTGACGGATTAAGAATACAAGTGTCACCACCCCATCTCCTCCTAAGGGTGCTGTAAAAGTCAGTTAAGGGATATTGCACACAGATACCATCCTCTGTGAGAGACGGAAAACTCGAAAATAAAGCCTGTGTCAACACGCCTGGTCAGCGCGGCACCGTAGATAATCTCTCCAAATTGGCGGAGGCTCGTGCCCAACAGTGGGACGTAAATGGGCTCGAGAGAGAGAGAGAGAACTATTTTCTACAGATAACAAGCTATTAGAGATTTAAGTAAATAGTAATGATGTTAATTAAGAGCACATACCTTGTTCTTGGCAACATACATACACCCAGGATACCAACACTTGAACTCAGTAATACCGAGGTGCAGTATGTGATGACGAATTATTATATCTCTGTTCTTTACTTCCTCATTACAAAACTCACACACGAATGGTGTCTGGAATTATATTAATATCCTAAGTATAGGGTTCCAGCAAAAACACTAAGGACCTCGCAGCGTGTTTTTTAGTTTTTGAATTAAGGAAATAATTAAATTGACCGATTTACCTCAAAAATCGTAGTCGTAGCTACGATTTTTGAGGTAAATCGGTCAATTTAATTATTTCCTTAATTCAAAAACTAAAAAACACGCTTGAAAATCCTGAATATTTTTTAAAATAATCGCATTGTCATCGATCCTTGATATGTGTGCAAAATTTCTGATCAATCCGACTACTGCAAGTTGGTGAAAAACGCGTTCAAAGATTCCGTTACATAGATAATACATTGATAGATACATACCAAACATATAAAAGCGTGTTAATACAAATTATTGTTTAAATTTTTATTGCTTTATGATGATATTAGCTGTTGCCCGCGACTTCGTACGCGTAGAATTTAGTAATGTTCCCCGTTTTCGTAACATTTTTCACTACTGCTTCGCTCCTATTAGTCGCAGCGTGATGTTATATAGCCTATAGCCTTCCTCGCTAAATAGACTGTAGAACACTGAAAGAATTTTTCAAGTCGGACCAGAGGTTCCTGAGATTAGCGCGTTTAAACAAACAAACAAACGAATTGACGTGCGCCAATCTTTGCAATGCGTGTAATAGATGGAATAACTTGTAGACATAATATTTAAATTTTGTTTAGAATATTAATTTAACAATTATAAAAGATGGTACCAATTCTACGCGCAAAACTAAACTAAACTTAACTAAAAAATGAATTTTGATAGTGTCAATAACACACTTCGTCAATGTTAACTGAACGTTTTTATTATAAAATCGGTGTATACTATGTGGTGACTAATGATTTTGTTATTATAAATGTGTGCAACATTAAATAGAAAATTAATAAAAATACAGCAATAGTTGGTTTCATTTTTAGTTAAGTTTAGTTGTGGCATGTAGAATTGGCACTGTTGTCGTACAAAATTTGTAGTTCTTGGTTATGTCGTTATCTACCCTACAAGGCCGTTAATGTTTTAGTGGCGGATTTGCAGTCTCGGCCGCCCTAGGCCCCTATCCATCAGCCGCCCTAGGCCCCTATCCATCAGCCGCCCTAGGCCCCTATCCATCAGCCGCCCTAGGCCCCTATCCATCAGCCGCCCTAGGCCCCTATCCATCAGCCGCCCTAGGCCCCTATCCATCAGCCGCCCTAGGCCCCTATCCATCAGCCGCCCTAGGCCCCAAGCCTTCAGCCGCCCCTTTCTCAGCATCCACCATATAGACTACATAATGAATTACTTCATGGCCAACTTTTTTATCTAAATAAATTTAGAATTTTAGGAGAAAAATTCAGTTTTATTTCGCAAGAAAATTTTAAGCTTTTTTGTAAATCACCGGCCGCCCTAGTCCCGGGCCTTAGGGTAAATCCACCACTGGGCGTACCCCTGTAGAAGGGATACGCCTACGAAATAATAATTAAATTTCGTCATTAATATTTAACAACCAAAATAGTCTCTAAATCGAAAACCTTTTATTATTCTAGTGAAAAGGCTTGATAATAATGTCAAAATTGTAGTTCATCTAAATATTAAAAACCAATTATTTAATAGAACATACCTCGGCATCTAAGTAAGGTGTATAATATGTGTTTAAGTAATGTGTTTGTACATGTTGCCTTAACTGTTCCTCATTATCATTTGGCTTCATGCACAACTTACAATTCAACTTCCAGTTATGTCTATCTTCAATACCAACTTTTCCTTTCTCATAATTATCTAAACCATCTAATTCCCATTTTGAATATTTAGAAACTGTGGGTTTATTATCATGTTTCTTTTTATCACCACTGGGTTCTAGTATATTGTCATCAATTTGCAAGCTATCATCACCTTCAGTTTTAACAATGTTAACATGATTGCTATCAATAGTACTTTCATCTCCAAGTATATAATATTGTTCATCTGGATTTTCCTCATTCATGTCTGGAAATTATTAGTATTTTAAGTAAACCAAGCTCCATGATAACTGCAAATTCTCCGAAACGTCGGGCAAAAATTTAAAAGAAATACACGCGTTTATATACATAAAAAGTAGTATTATTTAAACCAAGCTTCTAACCTTGATGTTGGTACAGATTCTATGTGCAGAATTGAACTTAACTAGAAAATGAAAAATTGATAGAGTCAATAATGATTCAAAAGACGAACTCGTTAACGACAGTCTGCAACATTCTACTTGTTATTAGTATCAGTTATATAAAGAAAGTATTAGTTGTATGAAAAATTATTATATGCATGAAAAAGTATCAGATGTATAAAAACACTAGCTGACCCGGCAAACGTTGTTTTGCCATACTAAAAAAAAGGTTTGAAAAATAGATGTTGGCCGATTCTCAGACTTACTGAATACGCATGTAAAATTTCATAAAAATCGGTTAAGCCGTTTCGGAGGAGTACGCGTACTCCTCCGAAACGGCTACAGTTTTAGTTACCGCGGTAACTAAAACTGTGACACGTGAATTTTATATATTAGATAAGATAAGATAAGATATCACCATAGGTGGGACTTATTTCCATTGTAATTTGATTTATTAAGTAAAAACATAGCAACTCAATTGCAAAAATTCAGACATAAATTATTACTGTAGAAAAGTCCAAGAAGTCAAAGTCAAAACTTTTATTACAAGTTGGCATGTTTTACAAGCTCTTTTGGAACTTCATAAGCTAAGTTCCAAAAGAGTTAGACAACTAACTAAGTCTGTTCCAAACGGGAATCCTATGCAAAAGAGCAGCTCCATAACCTTTAAAAAAAATTAAAAGAAAATAAACATAACACATACAAAGATATAACAATTCACCATCATTTTGTACTAAACTGCCAGGATCATTTGTAATCATGTCGGCTTCTTGACATTCTGTGCTATCATTTATTTCAGCTGGAACCATTACTTCATCAGATGTATTCAAAGTACTTGTTAATAGCTTCTCATGTTGTACTTCAGATTTAAGATTTTCTTCTTGAGTGACATCATCATGACTGGTTTCATTTCTGGCTGTACGTTTTCTTGTCAATTTAAGATCTAATAAAAATATTTACAATTCATAAGAATGAAAATAAAAAGGAAAAAAGAATGGTTTAAGTACTTTAGTTATTTTCACAGTGTAATGTGCTATGGAATTCTTCTTTGGGGAAGCTGTGCGGACATTAATCGGATATTTGTGCTCCAGAAACGCGCTGTTAGAGCTATATATAAACTAGGTCCGCGGGATTCTCTAAGGGAGAAATTCAAAGACATAAATATTTTAACGGTCGCTTCGCAATATATATGTCGGCTAGGCGTAAAGGACATGGGTTTTAAAAGAATATTAAAGTGTTTATAACCAATTTGTAGGTATACGAAATTAGTTCTTGATTTACTTATGCCCAATTAGTTAGTTAAATCTCATTTAGATTAGTATCTGATTTATGTCGAGATATTAACTAAGAATATGCCCTAAAGATATTGAAGATTACATAACTCTTATCATGGCCGTAATGTTAAGATTGTATTATGTCGCAACTCCCCCACTACCCCCACTCGCAAGTTGCTTTAAATACGATAGGCGAACGTGGCTGAGGTTGAGTATTATTCGAGAATTCGTGCTGTATACATCACGGCGTATTAGTGTGTGTGTAGAAGTTGGTATTGTACGAGTCGTCGCGATGCTCAATCTCCGACGTATCGGCATTGAGCTGGTCCTTATAGGCGTCGGCGCGGCGTGTATCTGCGTGCGCGTGTGTACGTGTATTGTGTAAAGTCGTCATGTACGTGTTTGCGCGTACATGTATTCCTCATTGTGTGAACGTAGTGATGATTCTTTGTTGCGAGGCTTGGGCACTGGCTATAAGGGGTTGATGTGGAGGCCAGTTATCCTTATAAGTGTGCAAGAGTATGATAGATTGAGGTGTGAATATCGGTAAGACAGTTCTTACGCTATGTGCTCGGATTCCTGTTCAGGCCTCTGGTCTATTCTCCGACATCAGAAGTGGGATAAGAACTACACGTAGCCCACATAGTGATCGCGAGGGTTTGGGAGTGTATTCGTAAAAATATAGGTTAACAGTGAACAGTGTGCGAAAATAAGTAGTCATGATTTTTTATCCATGGTCCTATCGAGGATTGGTAGTAAAATAGTGCGTAAGAAATGGTGATAGTGGCAAGGAATTTAGTGTCCGAAGCAGCAGGCACGTGAGTACTGAACGTCGTATTCGGTAAGCAATATTTTTTTTACTATAAGTGAGTAAAATGTTTAAAAGTAAACGAAAGTGGGTAGCACAAACCGCAAAGAATATTTGGGCGTTATTAGCTATCTAATTTACATGCAATGTTTGTTTCAAGTAAAATGTCGAAGTTATTTATAAATAGAGATGTTGAAAAGAAAGAAACTTAAAGCTATCTGAAATGTTACGATATGCCTAGTCTATAAATTTAATGCTTAGGTACAGTGAGAAATTATTAACAGAGATATTTTGATATACGTTATGAACAGATATTGTTGAATACTGAAGATATATTTCGATGCGCACTAGATATACTTTGGAGAAACATTACGTGATAGCAATCGTATTATAAAAGCAGAAGTAGGTAACTGCCTGATTAAAATTCAGTATGTGATATTTGATATGTGCAAGGAAATAGGTAACCTATAGAGTTCACTCGTTTAATGTTTGTCACTGAACGATTCATAGATCACTGCAGCTCATACACCTGTGATCAGAGTAATATTTTCATAAAGAGCAGAATAAGTTTAGTAATGGCGCCACATACTTTCAGTCGGATCGGTGCATATCAATAACCGAGTAGTTATTCAGTCAGTTCTTTTATGTAAATACTGCCAGGCAAACTTAACGTAGGTAGGTACTTGGTTTGTTCTACCGCCTTTGATATGTGAAAGGTGTTGCCAGTATAGAAATATTTGAAAAGGATTTAACATTCGTTAGAAAACCTAGTAATTGTGTGGGCGTAATCTAAAACGAGAAAGCATCTTGAGAATTATTTTATTCTTTATAAAACGGATAATCACGTTTTTTTCCTGAAGTGTCCCAAAAGGATGC
Organism: Orgyia antiqua; assembly: GCA_916999025.1. Lineage (NCBI taxonomy): Eukaryota > Metazoa > Arthropoda > Insecta > Lepidoptera > Erebidae > Orgyia > Orgyia antiqua. Next base: position 1,449,256 of record OU779861.1, read on the forward strand.
CAAGTCAAAAAAAAAAAAAAAATAAATAAAAAAAAAAATTACAAATTGATATGAAACTATTTTTGATAAAACATTATCAATTTAGTTTGGCTGTATGAGACAATTCCTCTGCGTTACGTATTTAAGGGTGATGTATTAGTTTCCTACCGTCATGGTGTTTTATAAAATACTTCTGTAAGTACCGTCAGTGTTATGAAAATACAAAGTTACTCCAATTGTGGGACCTTTAAAACCACATAATAATTACGATTGTTTTGTAATATGCGTGTGTGTGTTCAACATGTATCATACATGTACTCTTAGTAAAAAGAGCGGGACAAAAAATGACTTATTTTAACACTAAATTTGAACTGGTTTATTATGATTTAAAATAATGTTGTAAACAGTAATGTGACATAGTAAAGGACATAGAGGCTGTGTCTGTCGTGAGATATTTTGTGTTTGCTTATTCTATCGTTTTATTTAATGTAGTTACTCGTGCCGAGATAAATCATTGAAAGTTTACAATTAAGTTTAAAGTGATATTGTACGCAAAATACCTACTGGTAAGTGAAAAAGAGTTTTAAAATTTTGAAGTTAGTGTGAAAAGTGCTTTGTGGTAGATAAAACACCAACCTTGGTGAAGTAAGTTAATTCGAATCGATTAAGTTATTTCGTGCTTTCGTAAATAATTAACTGACACCCTAATTAACATTGACGTGACCAGAGAGTTAGTGAGGATAAATTTAGATCACGTTATCTAAAGATGTAGGGCTTATACCTGTTACTAGTTAAATGTAGGTGATATGAGTACTTAAACTGAGTGATGAGTACAACAGAGCGTTTACAATTTTAGAACTTTCAGTTTGAAACTTTAGTTTTGTTGTCGTTTGTCAAATTTGTTTTTGACTCTTGTAATCTACTTAAAGGTCAGGTAAGTTCATGAAGACATATGTAATGTATGGTACCAAGTGTTAGCTTTAAACAAATTGAATATAGACTACAGTGACGGATATACGGTTTAACACCAGATAATCGTATGACCGCGGAGTTTGCTGCGTGGTGCTTTTACTAGACTATAGCTACCTGGAACCGCTTTAGATTTTAGAGAGGTTTTTTTGGCTAACTATAATACTATGCGCCTTTAAACTTGATGATGAAAGCAATATCCAAAGCAGCCATGTGTGTAGGCTTAACACCCATTTGAGTTACACGAAGGTAAGGTTGAAAGATTTCTTGGACATTTATCTTCTACATATTAACTTTCAACAGTAATTAAAGAGGAAGGTTTCTCGATTCAACCGTGTTTATGCTTTTTCGTCGTTTGTGAATCGATATTGGTGATACATTTTTTGAGGAAAGATATTTCAAAGGTGTGTCTGTGTTAAAGAAATAGGGCTATGTGAAGTCCATTTCTTTTTGTTAAAAATTACATCACAAGTAAAGTAAAGAGTAGGTACTATTTATTTCTGTTTATTTCATCATAAAGGTGGTACAGCGGAGGTCACCGACGCGACGCCTTAAAGAATCTTACTTGTGCAAGGCCTACTTAAATAGTGCTTATGGTTGGTGGTCAATGGCGTCTTTAACAGTGGATGCGACTGTATTACGCGATGACCTGACGATAATTTTATGATACCCAATAATTTTGTTTGACGAATACTTTAAATCTTTGAGAGGTGCGTGTGTGGTGTAGCTTTGAGGGATAAATAAATGGATAACCATGGACGTTTCACGCAGCGTCCTCTGGTCCCAAGCCGAGCTTATTGTGCTTGTGTTGTGGGTACCAGAATACGGATAGAGTGCGTAAGTTGCTTTTCTTTTGTAAATATACACTCGTGATACACGGTAGAGGCCCGGACGCGGGACAAACGTTTGTATGACATTTGTAAAGATCACACAAATGATCGTCCGAGGCGGGAATCGAACCCGCGACCTCGCGGGCGGCGTTACGTTGTATGAACTACCGGACGACGAAGCCCGTCGATAGATTGGGAGATGGAGTTATGAAGGGATGTTGCGGTCTGAAGGAGGGCGAGGTGGCCCAGGCAGGAGGGCGAGGTGGCCCAGACAGGAGGGTGAGGTGGCCCGAAATAGGGAGTGGAGTGGCATAGTGGCCCAAAATGTGGATGCGAGGTGTCAAAAACGGAACGACTAGGTGACCCAAATGTTAGTTGGCGAGGTGGCATAATGATAAAGTAGTGAAGTATGACTAAAAGGCCACAACCTAATACATGGCCGTGGTTATTTAGAAATTGTCTATTGTTATTAGTTACTTAGTACTATAGTAAGCAACATGCTAAACACTTGTTAAACCACTTGTGAAAAGGTCACTAACTAAATTGAGGAAGTGTGCCTTATTGAATTGTCCTTTTATTTTTAACACTCTTTTATGTGTTCGGTGTGTGTCTGTCGGTGTATTTCATTCAGAGTCGCTGGAGTGGCTCGTTGCAGTGTCACTGTGAGCACACTTGTGTGTTTGGTTATGCACGTAATCATTTTGTTGTGTATGAGTGGACTCACCAGGATTGTTGTTTCTCCGGTATGCCTTTCATATACAGTCGGATAGTTTCACATAGGATCGCTTTGTTTAAAGAATCAGATGGTTGTTTGCTAAGATTGTGACAGCATTGTGACGGCGCAGACTTGTGTCTCTGATGGCACTGGCTTTCAGCTTTTTTTGTGGGTGGGAGGCATAGAATTATTTTGTAGCTAGAATAGCGACTCGGCACTCCGGGTCGGGCTGCTTCTTTTTAACGCACTTATATTGGTTCGGTAAGTGTCTGTTAATGTCGAATTGATCTGAAGGTTTGCACACGTTTTGGGTATCGATGGCGGTGCAGTCATTTGGAATGGTATTCGGATTTTCAAGCGTGTTTTTAGGTTTTTGAACTAAGTATATTATTCTATGCGAAAGTGACGCGGACAGATGCAGGATGGACGAGCGGTTGTATGAATAGTTTTGTATATTCCAATCAAACCCAAGTTTATTATCGCCCGAGGACGGTCGCTGGTCAGAATGGCCGTGTCGGCTAGGCGTAAAGGACATGGGTTTTAAAAGAATATTAAAGTGTTTATAACCAATTTGTAGGTATACGAAATTAGTTCTTGATTTACTTATGCCCAATTAGTTAGTTAAATCTCATTTAGATTAGTATCTGATTTATGTCGAGATATTAACTAAGAATATGCCCTAAAGATATTGAAGATTACATAACTCTTATCATGGCCGTAATGTTAAGATTGTATTATGTCGCAACTCCCCCACTACCCCCACTCGCAAGTTGCTTTAAATACGATAGGCGAACGTGGCTGAGGTTGAGTATTATTCGAGAATTCGTGCTGTATACATCACGGCGTATTAGTGTGTGTGTAGAAGTTGGTATTGTACGAGTCGTCGCGATGCTCAATCTCCGACGTATCGGCATTGAGCTGGTCCTTATAGGCGTCGGCGCGGCGTGTATCTGCGTGCGCGTGTGTACGTGTATTGTGTAAAGTCGTCATGTACGTGTTTGCGCGTACATGTATTCCTCATTGTGTGAACGTAGTGATGATTCTTTGTTGCGAGGCTTGGGCACTGGCTATAAGGGGTTGATGTGGAGGCCAGTTATCCTTATAAGTGTGCAAGAGTATGATAGATTGAGGTGTGAATATCGGTAAGACAGTTCTTACGCTATGTGCTCGGATTCCTGTTCAGGCCTCTGGTCTATTCTCCGACATATATATGAAAATTTATTGTATGTTCATAAAAATATTCATAATTTTACAAAAAAAAGCGACCACCATAATGTTAATACAAGGCATAAACACAATCTTGTGATGCATGTAACCCGTCTCCACAAAATATGTAACTCTTTCATGGGTCATTGTATACGATTTTATAATAAACTCCCTATTGATGTAAGAGAATTAAATAATTCTAAATTTAAAAAATTCATTAAAACTAAATTATGTAAAAAGGCGTACTATAAAATTTCTGATTATATTAAAGATGATAAAGCTTGGGAGTAGGTTGCTCTGGAGCAATACATATTCTATATTGTAAAGTTATTAGCATTGTAAGTATAATTGACATTTAATTTAAAAATATTGATTTGATTAAAAGCTCTGCTGAGTTTCTTACGCCGGTTCTTCTCAGCAGATTGCGTCCTGAACCGGTGGTAGGGAAAAAAATTGGACATGTCATAAGCACATAATTTTTCTGAAAAATTATGTCTACGTGATTAAATGATTTTTCATTTCATTTCATTTCATTTCATTTCATAAATTAAAAGTAGAAATACATTAAAAGATGATAAAGTTGTCGCGCTGTCACTCTTCCTCTCTTCTGATCTAAATTGCTGTGCCCGACAGGGTCCATTATTGTTTTTTAAATATTTAATTTAAGCAATGATTGTATACATTATGGAACACAATAAATAAACTAAAATAAATAAATATTCACGGTAATTTCACACAACGTCCTCCGGTCCCAAGCAAAGCTTATATGCTTGTGTTATGGGTACCAGAATACGGATATAATACATATACTACTTTTCTTTTATAAATACACACTTATAATCGAAGCTTATAATACATAGAAACACCCAGACGCAATACAAACATTTGTATGACAAATATCACAAATGATTGTCCGAGGCGGGAATCGAACCCATTTATCATCATTTTTATGAACATTTCACAAACTTCTTCTGGTCCCAAGTTAAGCTTATTTGCTTGTATTAGGGGTACCAGAACAGAGAGTCGTCTTTTATCTACTAGTGACCCAGGGCACATAAGAACATATACCATGTTATGACCTATAGGGCTAAACACAAAAATATGAAGAAATAGAGTCTATAAGACCCTCAACCATCTCGTGGCCCTGGGCACGTGCCCAGCCGACAAGGCCGGCCTAATAGAATAAGGATATACTACTGAGACTGTAGCTTCCTATTAGTGAAATAAAAATGTGAAATTCAAAAACCAAAAAAATCCTATTGAACAACTCTAAAAAGAAAAACAGCATAAAAATTCATTGCATAGTTTTGAAGATATAAGCTCACATAGGGACATACATCCAAAAATATATTATAATAAGTAAAGATACTCACTGCTATTTTTTTTATCCTTATTCCATCTGTTAAGAGCTCCAAGTGACGGCAAAGGAAACTTCAATTGCATCTTTATATATTTATATGCTGTAACACCGACCATTTGATATAATATTATCGCTTTTTTTATGTCATCATCGGTCCAATTCACCCTGTTTCTTCTATGCGGAGTCATCATACGGATCTGCGCAGGAGTATAGATCTTACCTAAATCTTCCTTCAACATTCTCAAATCTTTCATCTCCTCTTCCAATCTTCTTATTTTTATCTTTAAGGCACAATATTCTTTCTCATAGATATCATTTTCATTTCTTAATATTTTCACTTCATCTTGACATTTTTTTAAATATTCCTCAACCTTGTTCCTTTCATTCATTATTTTGGTTGAACTAGGGTCTAATGGTTTCTCTTTGGGTGCTAAAAGATTAGGTATTTTTTTGCCAGTAATAATTTCCTTCATAGCAATATATTTTGCTTCATGTAACAACACCATGGCAGTACTGTAAGAATTAATTAATGATTAAGTATTTATTTAGTGCAAGCTGCTGAGATTTCTGACAAGTGGGGCGATTTTTCGACCATCATTGTTCTGATAGCCATATCAGTCAATGGATTAATTGCCAAGATCTTTGACAACACTTTAAGAGGCTCGCGTTGATTCGCTGAATAAAGAGTTTGACGAAGAAATCGGTGCGTATGGAAACAGCAAGTATCGTGCGGAGGTATCTCCCGCTGAAGTCCTAACCACCAATTCCATTTATTTCTATTTCCATGTCCATGGTACTTAATAAATTTTTAAAAGTAAGTATTTCAATAATTAATTTCGTAAGCTACAGTATTTTACGAATTATGCCATTTCATTACCATATGTTGCAGAGTACAAATTAAAAACTTTAAGAATATTTGATATACCATCATCATCATCATCATAACATCACGCCTTTTTCCATTGCCACTTTTGATATCAATCTCAAAAGTCTAGCTATCACCGTTCATGACAGGACAGATGGATGGACTGACAGAAAAGTCTTATTAATAGGTTTCTGTATTCCCAAGAGAACCCTAAGATAGGCGTAATAAAATCTACCTGTTATACAATCTGTAGTATGAATGCATGATGCGTACCCATTTCTTCCATATATTAAGACATCTTGATTATTATACCACTTGTAGTTCATAATAGTAGCAAAATGATCTACAAAGTCTTGAACAATGTTATTCAGTTTATTTTTACATGATTGTATTTTATGTTCATCAGAGCTACCTATAACACAAAAAATAACATCTTGATAAATAATAAATAAATAAATATTCATGGACATTTCACACAACGTCCTCTGGTCCCAAGCTAAGCTTATATGCTTGTGTTATGGGTACCAGAATACGGATAGAATACATATTATACTACTTTTCTTTTGTAAATACATACTTATATTACATAGAAACACCCAGACGCAGTACAAACATTTGTATGACAATTAGAAAAATCACACAAATGATTGTCCCGAGCGGGAATCGAACCCGCGACCTCTTGATCGGCAGTCCGTTACCAGAACCACTACACCACGAGGCCCGTCGAAATGATGAATCTAAAATCATGAATCTAAAATCATGAATTTGTACTTGTTTCGCTAACTACTCGAAAATAAGTATGCAATGACGATAAAGTAATAAATAAACTAAGTATATTTAAAAAATATCTTGTTTATGCTGACCCTATCAAAATTGTTCGAATTGACGGCTATGACGTCACAAAATGGCGCGGGATTAATCCTATTCTCATTCGTAACGCATAATGCATCTGTGTTAATAAAGATTTCTGGTACAGTGGTGTACTTACCCTTGGGGGATAAGAGCCACGGCCAGGGTGGCAGACTGTGTGGGGCAGCATAGGCAGACAGAGATGGGCTTGCTCTATCACCATTAATATAAGGGTCAGAAAATACTACAAGTCCCGGGCGGTAATTTGCAAAATATGCTACTGGTTCGGAAGATACACTATTTCCAGTGAACACAGGCTGTGTTTATTGCCGTGCAAAGTCAGAGCGTAATTCTGGTACATAATAAAACAAATCCTTACCATTGTCCGTATGTTTCACAGGTTGATATTGGGTTTAGGAAAATACTGACGGTATTTTTCAGTTTTTTTTTTTAATTGCAAAGTCTCAGCCAACAGAAAACTCCACAAAAAATGAAATACTGGCTTCACTCATAGCTAAGGTTTAAATTACATTATAATCTTACTATACTGATCTGGTTCAATAGATATCTTACCTTGGTAACCCGTTTTAACACCAAATCCAGCACTTGTTGCTTCATTATTACTTTTGCCTGTATTTGAATCGTCTTTATCTCGATCATGTCCTATATATACTGCAGATAATGAGTTTTCATAAACTAAATCTCGTTGTATATTGTTAAATTTCTCTTTAAATGGAGTATTTGATGCATAGAATTTTTGAAACACTTCCTTATCAACTGTATTACCTTTTTTGGCGGTAGTTTGTTTTGTTTCTTTATCACTAGCAGTTTGTATAGGAAATAGGAGAGAAATGGCTGGTTTTTTAACTTTATTAATACTACTATTATATGCAAAAACTTTTATTTCTGAAGGATTATGGCGTGTAGTGACACTTTCTATTTTTGTTCTTTCTTTAGGTTGTTTTTGATTGGCTATTTTGTTAGCAACTGTGTTAGATATGAAGGTTTTCTCTATAGATGCTTCTAGATCTGATTTAACTGTTGATGCTAAGGGGACATCATCAGTTACAGGTTCCTCATCAAATATATCTTCTAAATACTCTTCAACTATTTGACAATCATTTATTGTTTCATTATCATTATTTTCTTTCATTTTGTATTCACTTTCTGCATCTAACATGACCTTATCATCAATGACCTTATCATCAATAACCATTTTAGACACATTTTTTGATGATTTTTCAGTAGTAGTTTTTTTATTGTCTGTATTTGTTGTGATAGCTTTTATATCAGAACTCATTTGTGGTACATGTTCTAGAATCATATTAGAGTCTTCCATTGCAGGTAAGTCAGATATTTCACTTTGATCAGTCATTTTGGCTTCTTTAATATTAACATCAATTTAATTTTCCTCAGCTACAAATAAAGATAAAATAATATTTTTTTAGTAGATGGCAGTTAAAAATCCAAAACCTATAAAAGAAGTGTCACCACCCCATTTCCTCCCAGGGAGAAGTCAGCTAAGGGATATTATAAGCAGTTAATTTCAACTGTTAGAGATGGAAAACTAAAACCTAAACCCTATGCCAACACATCTGGTCTGTTGTAGAGATCTTCACTGAATGTGTTAAAGATTAGTCAAACTCAATGTTATTTTCATTTCTGCTATTGCTTTCTGCAATTTAATTTATTCTATATTAATATACATTTTTCTGAAGTAGGTATAACTTGATATTTATATTGCAACATTTACACTACAAAGGTTTATGATTGGGTGTAGTTACCTATTTATAAGTTCATCTATAAAAGCAAATTGCTGTTATCTGAATAAGCAACTAACTACTATTTGAAAGAGATGCAATAGGAAAATTGAGCATCAGAGATTTAAATAAGTATTTAATTGAAAGACACATACATGCATATAGTTTTCTGTGAAAAATATATCTGTTTAAATAATATAAATGAAAAATTCATGAAATAGGATCACCTTTGATTTATATTGAATTTATATGAATAAATAAATACATATCAAGTACCGCTCTACGATGTAACTTTCATTGTCATTTTATTTACTTAGCTTGGGACCAGAGGATGTTGTGTGAAATGTCCATAAATATTTATTTATTATGGGAGTCAGCCTCCCTCCTTATTATTGATACCTCTAAAGCCACTGGTGACGTTATTAGTTCAGTTTAGTATATTTTGATTTCATTCATGGTAAAGTCCTATGATTAAAATAATAAAAAAAATTGAATTTTTAAGACTTAGTTAACTACCATGTAAATATTAAAATTTTTCTGTTTTGTCTAAGCCTTGATTGAGAGAATTAGAGCCTAGTGCCTTTCTCTATGTTTAGTCTGCAGGTCCAATAAATAATGTTAACAAAATTTGGGGACCTATTAATACTAGTTATCGTACGTAGACCTTATTATTTATAAGACATAAATAAATAATACTATCATACCGATCATACCCTGACTTTTGATAAGCCAGTCCAAGTTAAAAATGAAATGTTCTGTCCATTCCATACACTGCGAACTACTTATTTTTTCTCATCAGTATTTTTACCATAACATTTATATTACAAGTATTTATGCTAAAATAAACAACACAGTATTTTCTTTATTATAAGCAATCAAACAAAAATTACATCGAAAATTGTAAGAAAACCTTGTCCCAGACACGTTCCAGATAGGGATGCCCGTTACGATACGATATATCGGAATATCGATACAGCACTATACGATATAGCGATATTTGATGCGATATTTTGAACATACGAAACGCTTCGATATATCGCATTCTTATAAAAATATCGCATTACCGTATCGTATCAAACTATGTCGGTGATTAATTTGTATAATTTTAAAGTTCCCATTACATCATCACTAAACGATAATAGACAGTGTCATTGAATATATTGTTATTAGTAATAAGAGAATGATAACGTCGACAAAATTGTTTATGGAACAAGAACAGCCGGCTTTTGTTTAGACTTTGAGGTAGATTTAAATAAATCTTTGGACTTTGTAGTACCGTCAAATATAGTTAATAAATGTTTAGTTTATGTTCTCCTTTTTCATTCCGTTCGAAAGGCATGCAATACGGTTACGATACGATATATCGATACAAAGGAAATCGATAATATCGCGTATCGATACAACCAAGTTCGATACAGTTACGATGCGATATATCGATACAATGCACTTTTTTGGGCATCCCTAGTTCCAGAGTTCCAATGTTATTTGACGTTTAATGTGTTGTGTTGCTAGGTAATTGCACTTTTAAAATAGTTATGTCCTCCAACCGGACATAAACGAAAAACTATACGTAAATCTTTAGCAGATTTATAAAATTTTGTAAATTAATTAAAGTTAACTGTTTTTACGGATTCATACGACCACTGCAATCCTGGGTGCTACTTTATTTCTAAGATATGCGCGTACAAACTCACTTACTCGTAGAAATAGCCTTACTAGAGTTCAGCATGGTGCCATGCTCGCCAGAATCGTAGAACAGTGGCCAAAAATGTGGCACCCTTTTCAAGTTTGACATTAGCAACTGTCAAATTATGGAGGGTAGAGCATGAAGGTATAGATAAAATCTTCATGGGGTAGAGGTAAGGAGGACTATCTCTGTGTATGAAAAGTGTCCGTCGAAATGTGTTAAATTAGGGTGGCGCCACATTAGCATCAGAGTAAACTTTAAAGGAAGCGCCAAATACCAACTTCCGCAATCAATAAACGTACAAACATTTTCAATAAATAACTACTTTAGTCGACAATAATATTAATTTTTTTAACTCGGCGTACTTCAATCGTTTACAATAGGCTAGTTGCCTAAATTTCTTTGATTGCTAATTAATATACCTTAGTATCCATTATACATGGGAAAAATATATTTTTTAGAAAATATATCGATTTTCAATTTGTATTTCGCATATAAAGAAATGAAATTTAATTTCCTCCGAAAATGCTCAAAACTGTCATGGCGTCGTGTGTGACGTCAACCAGTGCGAAACACAGCTGTACGTGTATGGCGATTGGTGATATTTCGTGATAAAAAATGAATCCGTCGTATTATAAGTACTGCATGGTGCCCCAGTGTAAAAGCACAAGCATTAAAACGCCAAACAAATTATTTATATTTGTCCCAAGCAAAGTAGAAGTACGGAAAAAGTGGCTAACACTTGCAAGGCGCAGTGATGCAATTTGTTTATCCCCAATTTCAAGAATGTATTTTTGTTTATATTTTGCTTTGCATTTCTTCTAACCTTAAAATATTATGTCAAAACTGTAGTTAGATCAATCAATAAATAACACATTATAGATAACAATACTGAAAAATTGGGGGTTTAACTTATAATGATTATATTACACTCATGTATACTTACATCAAAGTTTTAACTTAATTAATTTATTAATTAAGTTAATTAATTTATTATTAATTAATTATTACTTAATTTAATTTGATGCGAAAAACTTGCCAAGCATAATAACGTCAATTCTGGGCAAGTTATTGCTGTTTCCTTTCAAAAATCCAGATTCCATGATGTTCTCTTTCTATATAATGCTTTGAATAACTAAATTAAACATAAGATAAAACCGTGAAACAATTACTGACGCTCATATCTACGAAAATTCCAACAACAACAATGGTGTTTTACACTGGATGACGTAACGCTTCCTGATTGGTGTTTAATGTCACGTGACGTAATGCTTAAATTTCCTTATCTTGTTTCGTGAAAATATCAACAATCTTTTAATATTTCATTGAATTAATTTATTTTTCTTTATCTAAATACAGAAATAAAATTTAAGACCATTTAATCCATTCTATTTGTTCTTAGTGGATACAAGCCTATTGCTACATTCATACCATACCCTGTGTCTACACCAGCGCCATTCTGGAGGATTTTTGAACTGTTATTTAGCGCATACAACTGGACACTTTTTCAACTTTTCTCCCATATAAGATGACTCTCCTTACCTCTACCCTCCATATGTCAAATCACATTTGAGGAGTGAAGTGTGCTGGTGTTTCGGTAATTCTTTAATACTGTTTTCTATTTGCTATTTATAAATATTTGGGGTACTTAAAAACACTGTATAATTTTATTTCATACTCAAGTTTGTCTATAGGTATATAATTTAAAAAATAATTTAAAAAACCGCGCTGTAACAAAGCGGAAGTTTTTCTTTCTTTTCTAATAATTTGTGGCGCTCTTTTTAAAATTCTTTCACTTGCTACTAGAGCGCCACCTTATATTCCTCCTTTCTTCTAGTCTCCATGTATGAAAAGAATGAAATGAAATTGAAATAAAGACCTATGAAAATAGTAAAAGGTGAATCCCAATAGGGGATCTGTCAAAGTCAAGTCTGCTAATTGACCATTATAACCACAAAAAATTTACAGTTTACTGACTGTGACTACCAAAGTTGATAAAACTCGCCACTAGGCAATCAGTTATTGCATTTGTTGATTGCTTATTAGCGAATTTTATCAAGTTTGGTAGTTTACTGTTAATTTTTTGTCACAAATGATACCATTCAAATGAACTTTCATTGTAACACCATTGAATATTTAATAGCAGACTTGAGCCCCAGGCTATAGTAAAACAATCGGGAATCCCGAAAGTGATTTCATACGAGTAAGCAGGTCGCATATATACGTTATCTCGCTCATTCTTGTAGGTTTGTTATTGTTGTACTAGTCTATTTTTCGGAGATACCTGGCCGAGCTTTATTTTCCGGCCAACAATCAAAAGTTGCTAAGAAGTTTAGTTACAAGTTTCACAAATTTGTAGCTGCCTGACATCAAAATATTGCTAGATCTAGCTATAAAGTAGCTAAGTTGGTATCATTGCCTTCTTGCTCAGTGCGCCATCTCCGTCGCTCCACAATATATACACCATTGGTTCTGATTATTTTAACTAGATGGCAATAAAATACATATAGATAAATATAAACAAAATTTAATTTACTTTTTTTCTTACCTACTTAGGTTTCATAAATGAAACCGAGTGACATCTAATTGAAATAATATGAACCAATGCAACAAATATTGCACTTAAAAATAAAAGAGATGGTGCAACTGAATTAAAAATGACCGCATATAGGTGCCATGTTTGAAGTTACCTCCCATTGAGGAAACCAATGGAACGAAACCGTGTAACACATTTTTTGAAACTATAAAATATTGTAGTAGTTGTTGACCGCAACTTCGTACGCGTGATATTTAGAAACGTGTTAGAAACCAATCCAAATTATACAAAAAGCCATCCTTAATCCCCACTCAATCTAAATCCGTTGCGTAGTTTGGAGATAGGACACATAGGGACATACAAACATAAATAACGACTTTTGTTCCATAATAAGTAAATGTGGCTTATTTTATTTTTATGATGTGGTGGGTGTGTGTTAAGTGAATAAAAATCTTTTAACAAATCAGTTATTTATTGTTTAACATTTAAAGTTATTATAAGATCATAGAATATGTACAACACAAATTTTAGACATATTTGTTAATATTTACATCTCATACATTCAAATATCACCATTAATTAATAATTCTATGAAGCACTTTCAAGGCACCAACCTGTTGTGTGATAATTTTAACACATATTAAATATTGGATCGCAGCAGATGGCGCTCCATAGTATCTGCCTACCCTCACGTGAAAAAGGCATGATGTTGTAATAATTATTTTTAGGTAGTATTAAGTAGTCATACCAGTGAAATTTAAAAAAAAAAAATTTCACTGGTATGACTACTTAATACTAAAAATTAAACAAGAATGTATATTATTAAGTCAAAATGAAACATATATTCAAGTTACTTAAAAATATGTAAATGTGTAGCAGTAGCTCACCAAAATAGCATTATCAGTGAGTCACCAGAGCTACTAAATAAATAAAAAAAGTCTTTTGCTTGACTAATCGCACAATTTAACTTTACACAACTGCTAAGATTGTGTTACATAAATCAATTTCAGTTCATACTATACAGGGTGATTATATAGTCGTTTTGGAAACAAAGCAGGCGAATTGGAAATAATACATAGTACCATTAAAAAGTTATAAATTAATTGTATTGTTTAAAATTAAAAAGTTTTAATTTTAAGAAATATTTTCAATCGTTCGAGTTGACAAATAGTAACGACATTTTATTTCTCAATGAAAGGCGCGCGCGACCCCGGACGTGGCGCTTCAAGTCAGCTGTTTGATAAGTAGACGCGACCGAGCGAGTATACTTTCCACACTCAATACCCGTGTGGTAGGTAGTGGGTAGGTAGGTTACGCACTCTATTATTATTTTAAAACAAAATAAATAAAGTAAGCTCAAGTTTTAGGTACGATGGAAATGTTTAGAAACGGAATTTACATACCTACTTCTAACAGTTGGTTTAGACTTCTCTGTATCGAAGCAACTGCTCGAAATGAAGCCCGCTGCGTTCAATGCATAAACGAGCACGTTTCACACTGTTGTCTTTTAGTTTTCTTAATGTGTCTCTGTTACTTTTAACTTTATCAAATGCGTCCACTATCGCTCTGCGTAATTCATCACGGCTATCGTATTCACGTGTGTACACAAGTCTTTTTATTTCCGACCGCAAGAAAAAATCCAGAGGCGTTAAGTCCGGGCTCGCGCGGAAGTAAACAATGCAATCGTGTCGATCGTTACAGGATTGCCGCAGTACTAATTAGGTCGCATGTCGTGCGAAAGGGTGGAGGGTGCGCGGTGCGCGGGAGTTTCACCTGTCGGCACGACAAAGACGGAACACTAAAGACGGTTTCTAATTGGTTAATTTGATTTAGCGCGAGAAACTCAATGGCCCGATATTAAAATGCATAGTATTCGTAATATTTCGTAATAGGTACGTGAGATTGTGTAGCGTTACTACCGTTTCTCACGTATTCTCTGTAAGCGAAATAAATATCGATGTTTAAAAAAAAAATATTAAATTTTTTTTTTTATTTTAGTTATTTAACATTTTTAATGGCTTCTGTTATGGATATATAATTCAAAATTTTCACCTCCAAAACGATGACATAATCACCGTGTATATTTACAAATTACGATCTAATATCATAACTTCATGATGTATATGTACATATATACAATTTGAATACGTCTTCTAACCCAGCTTCCTTTGAATGCATCTAGAAGTATGTAGAATATTCTGGCACCAAGTGAAAAATATACCTGAAAAAATTAAATAATTCTGTATATTTGTGTTTAAAACACAGGTTAACAAGTTTAACTGAATACTAACAAGATTTCATAAACATGAATTCTTATCCTTACTTATAAATAAAAGTGAAAATGAGTTTGTTTGTGACATTTTCATGCAAAATCTACCAAAAGGAATTGCATGAAAATTGGTATAGAGATAATTTATAGTCCTGGAAATAACATAGGCTTATAGTAGGGGAGCCCGAGGGGATTTCGGGATTTACTAAAGCGCGTCAGATTAATATACAGGAGGATACCTTGTACCCGGTTAAGTACCTCCACAAAACATGAGACCCATATATAAGGCCGCCCGTGAAGGATACAGGATCAGATTAGTAAAAAAAAATTGACCATCAGAAATTCTCGAGCGCGTCAGATTAAGGTAGGGTTAGTTAATTACATCCTAAAAAGTGTATATTCCACTAATCTGACAATTTGGAGAGTGACGTAAAAAAAGGGGAGGGCAACAAAGTTGTAAAAAAAAACGTCATCTCGACATTCTCGAGCGTAGCTAAATTTTTTTTTATTTTGAAGGTAATAATTCAATCAAATTAATCTGACAATTTCCGCAAGCCGAAATAACAAAAATTCGTCGATAAAGTTAAATGCGTGCAGCTGCGTGATGCCTACATTTGGGTCATTCCCAGTCCTCCACATCCCGTCGTCCACAGTGTGGAGGTATGGGAATAGTGTGGACGAATGGGAATAAAAAGGGTGTGGAGGGAAAGGTGCCGTTTATTCCCAGTACTCCACACTATAGTGCAGGAGCCGACACTAGAAAAAGTTAAATTTTAAAAAGATGAGTTGGACTTCTAAATGTTTAATTAGGACTGTTAATGAGATATTAAGCCATCAAAATATATCGTAAAAAAAGTTGAAAAGTTATACTGTCGGCTTTTAAATTGTTAGATTTACCAGCTGCTCTGTGTCTAGCCAACCGGAGTCGCCGATAAGAGATAACAATAGATTTTAGGGACAATAGAGTCGTAAAATCTCATCTCCATTGAATCATAGCTAGACAAGAAGCACAATTAAAAAGCTCTTAGGAATATTTATGAGTATGTTGTACAGATAAATCATAACTTTCCCTCCACCCCCTTTTTATTCCCATTCGTCCACACTATTCCCATACCTCCACACTGTGGACGACGGGGTGTGGAGGACTGGGAATGACCCGCCGAGTTCAAAATATAGTTCAAAGTACAATTTTAAGCGCTCAGGAATGGAATTAGCGGGAAGTTGCAGGGATGGCCTTTAAGGTGAACCATTTTTCGAATTTTTTTTTGTCAGATTAGGCGAATCCCTCTAGATAATCGTCAGATTTCATAATCTGTACATAATTCTAAACGTACTGTCTCATGACAGTACGTTTAGAACATAAAGATGAACCATGTATATCTTAATCTGACGCGCTTGAGTATTTTAAAATGGCGAATTTTTTTGCACATTATGAAACTGGCCGTGAATTTGCGTCCCATCGAAATCGTCAGATTAGTGAATGAGAGCTTTTTTTTGGTGCACTTAACACTCCCTTAGAAAATCTGACGCGCTCGACAAATTTTTTTTTTTTCCACTTTCAACCCTTAAATACAACCACCCGCATCATGCAAACGATCAGATTAACATACGTACATTATTAAAAATACGTAGGGCATTGATGCTATCAATATCTGACGCGCTCGAGAATGTCCATGCAACAGTTTTTTTTACATATTTAAAAATCTATAGCCGCTTCCCCCACCGATGTAAAGGTATATATCATATAACATTTTTTTATTCTTATCATCTAAGCTTTGCATCCCAATAGGTCTCTACGACGCTCGAGTAAATCCCCATTTAGCATCGTGGGCTCCCCTACCATTATAAGAGATAATTTGAGAAAGTTTGTATGGTAAGCTCAGTACGGAATTCTAAAAAAACAAGTATGTAATATATTTGTATATCATAATACCTATATGTTGAATTAAATTTTGTGTCAAATAAAATTGTATAAAGTTACTCAAATTCTAACCTGGCTAATATTTATTACGTATTCAGTCAATAGCGGGCATATCCGGTTGTGTACCTATTACCTCAAGTACCTCAACATTATGTTGTTGTCCATCCTGCCAAGATTCAACATATTGACTATATTCTGGAGTTTGAACAACTGACGTTGAAAGAACATTATCATCAGTGTCCATCATTGTTCGATGAATAACATTTTCAACACTTAGGTTACTTGTAACTTTACGTTTTGCTATTTTAGCCATGAATTTCTGAAATTCATATACTGATATCTTACGTAGATTCTTAGACAATGTAACCTTTGGCTTATGTATTGGTTTAGCTGCAATCACACCAAAACTAGCTTCATGTGTGACAGTACTAACTTTATGTGTGACAGGTGTAACTTCATGCGTGACAGGTACAACTTCTTCAAATGTTATTTCAGAAGCTGTTACACTACTTTGATCATTCTCTTCCATATAACTATCATCAACAATAACTTTTTGTTGCGAGATTATTTCGTTACTTTCTTGATCACCTGATACATTTATTTGCTGTAATGGCGTATTTGCATTATTTTCATCATTTGTTTTAAGCAAGTTTTTTATTTTACCACTGTCAACTTTTTGAGAAACGTTAAATCTCTCAATTTTCTCTCCACTTGTAACTGGTATCAGTTTTTTTAATCTTGTCATTTTCTCTAACATTTTTTGCTGTTCTTCACTAACTGGGAACAATTTTAACGGTTTCTTTTGTACAACTTTTTCTGGTGTGTTTTTAGAATTTCTCACTTGAGTTAATAATGATGATATTTGATCGTTTCCATCGTATTTATTATCTTCCTTACTATTATAACTACATGCCAACATCATGGCTTGTTCCAATTTTCCTAAATTTAAATCTCGCCACGGTTTTGCAGCAAGTTCACATTGTTTTTGATGGTTTTTTAACTCTTTTTTGAACCGGAAGCTGAAAATAAGTGTTGATATATTATTTAAAATATTACATGAATATACATTTGCATAGTCGTTAGATAAAATAAATAAATCGATAGTGATATAAGAGGAAAAGTATATAAGTATTATTAAAATATATTATAAGGTTTGGTTTTTAAATTCTCATATGTACAACGAAATAGCAAATTAATGAAAAATATACCATAGTTGTTTCAGTTAGGTTAAGTTCTTGACACATCAGCATTGGCCCTTACTGTATGCTAATTTGATTAAAATTGGTTAAATAGATTACAAGTCCATTGCGGACAAACAATATGACATGTAATTTATTAAATATTATATTTAATAGCTGTTGCCGCGACAGATTTACGAAAATTTTCGTCGTTTTGGCAACATTTTTGACTGATGCTTTGCTCTTATTGGTCGTAGCATGATGTTATATAGTCTTCCTTGATAAATATACTATCCAACACGGAAAGAATTTATCAATGCTTTCAAACAAACAAACTCTTCAGCTTTATAATATATTGTTAGTATAGAATAACATAAACATCTTACATTTGTTTGCAGAAGCATGTGTGTGTGTTTGTCCTCGGTTCGTGTGGCTCAGTCTTTATGTGATAGTAATATTCTGTGTACGTGTCGAATATTTTGAAACATCTTGAACATTTACTCATCTTATCGCTGTTATGACGCTGCATGTGTCTAAAACAGTTAAATTAACAAGTTAAAATGTTATTATATAAATTTTTTAATAATCAGTGTTTTAAATACCACTTTTTACGGATTCAGACGCGTATATTTGTTTGAAATTTTAGCCCGGCGCTTCGTATCAACGCTGACCACGGAGACTAATTAGTCTTCGAAACGTCGGGCTTTTTGAAAACAAATATACGCGTACAAATCCATAAAATTGGTTTTACTTAAAGTTGAAATGTTTTCATATTAACAATGATAGCCATAGTCTCTGTCTACCCTATGGGAAAAACTTTTTTTCAATCAATCAATATTTTATTTCGTAAACATACTCATAGGTGACAGAAGAGATTTACATCGTAAAATATATACATACTAAATAAACTAAAATATGGCGAAAAAATTATCATCATGAGCGAGACTTAAACCCACGACCTCGGAATACCGTTCCGTCGCTCTACCGCCTGAGCAATCATAGTTCCTGCATATCTTTACCAAATCTTTCACTACAATTTTTATTAATGTGTGTTAAACATCAAAACGATGTTTTTGTACAACACCATCAATCAAGCGGTTTGCACGAACTCGATCGTTTAGTATTCTTTACAGAAGAAAATATAAACCCACCATAATTTAGTTTATTAAATAAAAAGCATGGTATGGCAAGTCAATTGTAATGTGTTGTGTGTATTCTATCCGTATTCTAGTACACCCGTAACACAAGCACATAAGCTTAGAGGACGTTGTGTGTAATGTCCATAAATATTAATACTGTTACGAACACACAAAGCACAAAGGAGCTAGCGCCATCTAGCGTCAACTAGTAAAACCACTTAAAGAACCGAACAGAGTGAAACCCCTTTTCAATACTAGATGGCGTTAGAGGAACTATCGTACATGCGCGAACTTTCCAGAAACATTCGATCCGGGCGGTCACGTTCGCGCACAGTCGGGAACATTCTGCAATGGTCTGGAACTCGTCTCGGCCCATATAAATAGCGGCAGGGAGGCGAGCCCTTGACTACGACCTAGGACATTGTTAGTGCTTAGTGTTTGGACCTAGTGCTTAGTGTTTGGACCTAGTGCTTAGTGTGTACCTAGTGCTTGTGAATAAAGTCTTCAAAAAGAGTCAGCAGGTCTTTCTCTCCAAATCCTTCGAACCCTAAGACGTAACAATACATACTTGTTAAACATATTTCTTGTAAGAAACATAGCGATAGGACAATGTGGACATTGGTACACTGTACGTCCGGTGTGCGTCTGTCTGTGGGCGGTGCGCGCTCGCTGGCAGTAGAACGCCTCCGTACATCCGTCCACATTGCACTTGAATCTGAAACAAACATATTGTAAACTAACTGTTCCCCGCAACTTCATTTATGCGTGACATTTAAAATTACTACATTAGCTTTTCTTAAAAGAGCCTATAACTTGCCTACTAAAAATCTTTGACTTTACTTTTATTTTTTCTTTTTTTTTATTCATGGACATTTCACACAACGTCCTCTGGTCCCAAGCTAAGCTTATTTATTTATTACATCAACTGCTCATTGCACTTACAGTCACCCAAGACGTGCAATGAACTATTATTTATTACATAATTATAAGAATATTATATATTTAAAAACATTTTACAGTGGTTAAAAAATGTATTAAATGTGTTGAAAAAAATATCGACTTGCTGATGCTGGGTAATCAGAGTGTTGAGCATTGCCACGACACGATTAGTAGGAGCGTGCTCAGCCTCGCAGGTTCGGACCGCGGCCGACGCAAACAGGGGGCGCGAGCGCAGGCGCGCGTACTGGCGCGGCGCGTACAGGGCGCAGCGACTTAGCGCATCAGGGTTATTTATTTTGTTGCGCAACAGCAAATAATAATGTATCATGAGAGCACATTTACGCCTTGATTCGAGTGTGTCAATACCTACCATGCCCGAGACGAATAACGATGGATATAAATAGGGATAATATCCGTACAATTTTTGATACAGGTACCTAACAAATTTACGTTGAACCCGTTCAATCATTAAGGTGTACTTCTTCTCGTGCGGATTCCAAACTACTGAGTTAAATTCTAAGATGCTCCGAACGAAGGAGAAGTACAGTACTATGATAGCACTTCTGTCCTGAAATCTTGACGACTGCCTCATAACAAATCCAAGAGATCTGAATCCCTTGCTACATATAGCTGTGATATGAGCGTTGAAGGTCAGCGCTGTATCCATGGTTAAACCTAAATCACGTATTTGTGCAGTTCGCTCTAAGGGTTCTGCACCAAGATTATAACTATGTAGATAGGGTGATCTTGAGCGAGTGTATGTAACTATTTTGCATTTAGTTGCATTAAATTGAAGCTGATTACGCACACTCCATGCCAACACATTATTGATATCACGCTGAAACGTTTGACAGTCGTCTACACCTCGTATCCCCAAGAACAGCTTCAAGTCGTCAGCGAACATGAGACAACGAGCTGCACTGACGACATCCGGCAAATCATTTACCATTATCAGGAATAAGGTAGGCCCGAGGACACTGCCTTGACTCACACCAGAGCGGGTTTCATACGAATCTGACTGATATTGAGATAGCTGTACATACTGCGTGCGATTTGTAAAGTAACTAGTAAACAGTTTTAACAGACTGGGAGCAAATCCTGCTTCTGAGCACTTTTTTAGTAAGATATCGTTATGGACTCGATCAAATGCTTTTTTAAAATCGAAGTATGCCGCGTCAACCTGACTATTCAACTCCAATTCGGCTACTGAATAGTCGACAAAATTAATTAAATTTGTGGCAGTGGATCGTCCGGCTCTAAATCCATGCTGACACTCGCTCAACCGTGAGTCAATCTGCCTCGTTATGTGCCGACTGAGTATGGATTCAAAGATCTTGCCGAGTGTCGACAGTACAGCAATGGGTCTGTAATTAGTCACCTGAGACCTGGAGCCATCCTTGGGGACAGGTGTCACACGTGACACTTTCCAAGCATGGGGATACGTACATGTTCTCAAGGCTAAATTTACAATGTGTAAGAGAGGTTTCTCAAGTACTGATGAGCAGTCTTTAATTAAATATGGTGGTATACCATCTGGTCCGGTGGAAGATCTAGGTCTTAGATCTTTAATCGCCTGTGAAAGATCAGTAGGGCCAATATTGTTAATAGTAACCTGATTAGAGCAAAGGGAGCTATGACTTTCGCTAAATGAGGTATCAACACTTAAAATGGGCTGCTCTGACAAAAAAACTGATATATACTGACTTATATGCTTGTGTTATGGGTACCAGAATACGGATATAATACATAAACTACTTTTCTTTGACGTTGCTCAGGGATAATCTAGCAGTCTAATGGTAAAATAATAATGGATAGTAGTAGTATTTGAGTTTATTCACATACACAACTTTACCTCATTCTAATATTAAAATAGTCAAACTAACTTCTCTATGTCATGTGTAAAATGTCCGTAACAATATTATTAATGACTAGCTGTTGCCCGCGATCAGGTATTTGAAAAATAGATGTTGTCCGATTCTCAGACCTAAATACACAAGTACACAAAATTTGACGACAATCAGTCGAGCCATTTTGGAGGAGTATAATTACAAACACCGTGACAGGACAATGTTATATATTAGATAATACAGGGTGTTTGGTACATCGTATAATGTTAGTGTTGTTAGTTTACCTGGGTGGTTTATTATGTGACTTCATATGAACATAGTACGTGAACTCGCTGTAGAACTTTCCCCCGCACAGCGTGCACGTGTACCTGCCGCGTACTGAGTGTTTACGTGCGTAGTGCTCGCGCAGCGCCGGCCGGTCCTTGAACCGAGCCGCGCACGAGGGACACTCGTGGTCACGAGGCAGGTGTTTCTCAGCGTGCGCCAGGAGAGATTCCTGATACATACAATCGTATCAATTCTACGGGCACAACTAAACTAAATTTAACTAAAAAATGCGAAGTGCTAATCTGATTAAAATTGGTTAAATAGATTACAAGTCCAATGCGGACAAACAATATGACATGTAATTTATTAAATATTATATTTAATAGCTGTTGCCGCGACAAATTTACGACTACGTCCGCGTGGATCCATTTTTTCCTTTTTTTTTTTCTTTTTTACTTTTTTTAGCCGCTAGATGGCATTGGAAGTAACCAAATTGAGAAATCTCGTATTATGTAAATATCTCTTGATTGAGTGGGCCGATTGCGATGAAACAAAGAGTAAGTAATACCTTGAGTTGTGTACAATTTTTACGTATAACATTTATATTTATAAGTTTTGTACATTTTACGTGATGCGTGCAAAGACAAACATTTAAACAGACAAAAATTTCAAAAATTCTGGAAATTGGCTATGTTGGTTGTCCTTTAACCATCTATTTTTTTGAAAATATATCAATGTACAAAAAACTTTTTTCTATATAGATTATGAAAATCACCTTTTATTGTAGTGGTGTATGTAGTGCATATGTGTATGTAAACTAGATGCATATAAAAGCATTGTCATATTAATAATAATGAGCACTGTTATATCAAACATGACTCATTTCATTTATTGACACCAAACACTGCATTAGAAATATATTATTAGACCCTATTACTTAGACTGTCTGACTGATCTGTTCTCCCATCTGTTACCAAGCTATATCTCGCGAACAATGATAGCTAAAGAACTGAAATGTCTCAGTTTATGTACGAGTATATCAGTAATTGACAGGTTTTCACAAACTACCTTTTTACAATAAGTATTATATAGATTAATAAAATCACAATACCTTTCTTTTGCCAACATATGTACATCCAGGTTGCCAACATCTAAACTCAGTGATGTTGAGATGTTCCACGTGATGTTTGACCAGGGCAAATCTGTGAGGAAGTTGTTCTTGACAGAAATCACATTTGTACGGTCTCTGTAATACAAAGTAGGTGCATAATATTACTAAAATAAAACTGACAAGCCTTATGGTTGAGTGGTTCATGTAACGGAATGCTGATCAAGAGGTCGCGGGTTCGATTCCCGCTCGGGACAATGATTAGTGTGATTTTTCTAATTGTCATACAAATGTTTGTACTGCGTCTGTGTGTTTTGTATTCTATCCGTATTCTAGTAACCATTACAGAAGCATATAAGCTTAGCTTGGGACCAAAGGACGTTGTGTGAAATGTCCATAAATATTTACTAACCTGAGCATTTATATAAGGTGTTACATATATATTATTGTAATGTAATGGAACATGTTGTGTTAATTCATCGGCTGATTCAAACTGTCTCATACACAGTTGACAAGTTCGATTCCAATTATATCTGTGATTTAACTTGGTCCTTCTCTGAGTGAAATTCTGTAAAGTATTCAAATCCCATTTGGCAAATTTTCCAGGTCTTATTAACTCAATTTCTTCATTTGTTACATTATTTTTATTTTGTAATTCATCTTCTTCGTTATTAGTTAATTCATTATCAACAATATTATCTGTAACAGTATTATCATGCTCTGTTTGATTCTGTGCATCAATATAATCAACATTTTCATCATTACCATCATTGATATGTTCAACATAACTTTCGTTATTAGCATAATCTACATCATCTTGCATCACAACAATTTGACTGTCATCAGTCACATTATTATGTTGAATATCATCACCATCTTGTACATACATCTCGTCAGCAACATAACTACCATCATTGTTAACATAACTTTCATCATTGTTAACATAACTTTCATCAATAATGCAGTATTCCTCATTCACATTATTACTATCGTCCACATCTGAAATAATAACATATTATGAAATTGTTTTTACGATTTTTTAACCAATATTTCTTGCCCATTAACAGTCCCACTGTTGGGAATTTTGGGGAGGGATTACGGTCTACAGATCCGCGATGACCGAGCGTATTGCCATTAGGTTTATTTGCGAGGTTTCTGTTTTTTTTACAGAGTATGTTATCTGTGGCTTTGACAGCACCCTGGGAAGGAAAAAGGGGTGGCAACACTTGTTTTTTTTAATCTGTCACCACGCAAACGACACTTGTATTAACAAGACTGTGTCAAATTTTCGTTCGATTTTAAGTATTTCAGAACTGAAATTATACTGTAAGAACAAATATAAAAATCTCCAGTACCTCTCATACCGAATTTATATCAGCGTGATAATAAAAAAAATAAAAATAACATACATGATAAACATATTTCTTGTTGTTCAGTGTGAGCAACTTCCACCTGTGGCTGTTCCATGATCATCTCAATGGCTGATTGTGTCTCATCTTGTTGAGGAGTTTCATTCAATTGTAATGACATTGTTGTATCTTCTTTCGAAACATTAACTTTATCAACATCCAAGGAGTTTTTACCTTTTTTGTGTTTTCTTTTAGTTCTGCATAAAGCTAGAAAATAAATATACATTATAAAATGTATTGCTTAAGGTCTAAACTAATATTCTAACATAATTCAAAATATGTATGTCTCTTTCTCGGTATATTACTATATCGTAATATGCTGTTTGTGGTGCCCTTTATGTGTGTAAGGAAGTAAAAATATGTCTAAGTCATGATAAATGTGCTTATTATTCTTGGTTATTGGCGGCGGTACTTATTTTTGCGTACTAAATAACTCAATTTAGCTAATTTATTTCATACTCAAGTGATTAGAAGTCACAGGTTTGCATTTTTTATAGAGTTATTCATTTTTTCTAATAACATTTAGAGTTAATTTAAAGATATTCATTTCTTCCACTTAAACACGAAAATGGCTTTATTTTTGGATTGAGTTAAGATGTGAGAATGTTTGTTAGACCAAAAGTTGCGGCACATTTTGGGCTCCACGAAAATGGTAAAAGCTTCATTTAGCCAAACTGTGAGTTATTTAGTTCTTCCATTATACCGACGATATGTATATTCTGGTACCCATAAGATAAATAATGTTAGCTTGAGACGAGAGAATATTGTGTGTAATGCCCATGGATATTTATATATTAAACTAGCTGTCCCGGCAAACATTGTTTTGCCATACTAAATTTAAAAAAAAAAGGTTTGAAAAATAGATGTTGGCCGATTCTCAGACCTACTGAATATGCTTGTAAAATTTCATAAAAATCGGTCTAGCCGTTTCGGAGGAGTACGGTAACTAACACTGTGACACGTGAATTTTATATATTAGAAGAAAGACTAGCTGACCCTGCAAACGTTGTTTTGACATACAAATGTCAGGGGTAGACAAATAATTTGCAATAAAATAATATTGCGACTATAAATTGAAATATAAGCAATCCTATCTATCAAGTTCGGTCGAATTGCACACGGTGTGCAAATCAAATTTAAAATCTGTTCAGTAGTTTAGGAGTCCATTGCGGACAAACAACGTGACACGTAATTTTTATATATAATGATATATTTAATACTCACGAAGATTTCTCTGAGCCATCCACTCTTCAACAAGTTTAAATGTTGGAAGTGGAAACTTCATTTGACTCTTCAGAAATTTGTAAGCCACTGGTGAAATGTTACTCTTCAGGAACATAATTTTTTTAATATCTTCCTCAGACCACGGCTCCTTGTCTTTCTTCTTAGTTAGCAGGCTCATTTGTGCGTGACTAAAATTCTTTGATAGATTGTCCCTTAGTGCCCTTAATGCTATTAGCTCTTTTAGAACCTCCTTAAAAAGTGTTTTTAATGGCAAATATCTTTTCTCATTTAGCTCATTTAACTCATTTTTAACTTTTTTATGTTCTTCAGTAACTTTGTCAAGGTCTTTTTGAGCCTTTATCAATTCCCACTGCACATTGTGATATTTCACTTGTAGCTGACTTTGTTCTGCTACATGTTTTTCAAAAGCCTCCTCTATCAATTTTGTTTCCTCAACAACTTTTTTCATAGATTTGTATTTCGCTTCATGTAGAAGTACCATTGCAGTGCTATAGAAAAAAAAAATACTTGTAGATAAATGAGACAGGGTTTTATTCTGTGTATAAACACGCTTTTAGTCGCTTGATATGTATCTATCAATTTATTAAACAATGTAACAAACTCTTTATAAATGATTTTCACTCATTTGCAGAAGTTAGATTGATATGAAATTTTGTAAACATTGATACAATGAAAATAATAATAATAATGTTTATTTATTCAGACAATTAATTACTCTCCGTGTGGTGACGGATTAAGAATACAAGACAAGTGTCACCACCCCATCTCCTCCCAAGGGTGGTGTAAAAGTCAGCTAAGGGATATTGCACACAGATAACATCTTCTGTGAGAGACGGAAACCTCGAAAATAGACCCTGTGCCAACACGCCTGGTCAGTGTGGCACAGTATACCATAATCCCTCCCAAAGTGGAGGAGGCCCGTGCCCAACAGTGGGACCTAAGTGGGATGGAGAAGAAGAGAAGATTCAGACAATTAAAGTCCACACCTTACAAAAAGGAAAAATATAATAAACAAACATAATCTCTCTTACTAATTCAACGAGCGACATTGTTGACATGCAACTCTGAATCTGCACATAATTGAAGTATCCATCCTTTAAGCAAACCAGAGTAAAGTAAAATCAATCATGTTATATATACATACCCTTTTTTCCCATATATTAATATGTCTTGTTCATTATACCATTCATAGTTCATTATATCAGAAAATTGATTAACAAAATCTTCTACGACACGAGTAAATTTTGATGGCTTTTCCTTTTCTGAAAGTTCATCTGAAATATTCATTATGTATATTAAACAATAAATCTCCCTCAATGTTCATAACAAAGACTTTACAATTAATATCTTGTGTCGGTCAGTTTAATAATGGATCAGTACTTGCAGTGTCATTTTGCAAACTATAGAAATCTCTTCCAAAAAGACCTTTTCCCTAAGCATTACAAACTACAACTTGTTGGATTTTTTCTTATAATGCTCAAAAATGGCTGTAATTCGGTAATAGATCAAAAGCTTGATTATATTTTTTGCAAGGATGAAAAGGGGCCACAATGATCTACATACCATAATATAGTCTTCAGCCATTGCCGAGTAATAAAAGTTTGACTGACAGACAGACAGACAGACACCAATGTGAGACTATAAGGGTTTCTTTAGTGTACGAAACCCTAAAAACCACAAAAATAACAATTATTAATATACTTACTTGCGTCAGAATATTGATTGTTATTAATTTGGTCTCGAGCAACATAAACACCAGGATAAATATTTTTATAAGCTTTAGTATTGTTAAGAACATTTGGGATATGACTCTTTTTGGACATAAATGGATTGTCAGACTTAAAATATGATGGAAAAGGTTTCTTAGAGATAAATTGTGATTTGTCAACAGTTTCACTCTCAGTATATGTGTCATTCCCTTGTTTTTGCTTATTAGGTGCTTGTTTAACTGGTATTTCTTTCTCATTCTGTATAACTTGCTTTGGAGTAACTTTTTCAGGTTTTTGTAATTCATCACAGATGTCACTATCAGCGTCCGATATATTTGCATCTTTGTTAGGGTCATAGTCTTCATCTAATGAGCTATCATCAGCATCACTTTCCAGATCTAAATCGTTTTCATTTTGTTCCACTAACATTATTTTATTATTAATTTTGACAACCTTATATATCTTATTTGGTGCCTCCACTGTTGTAACTTTTTGTCTCGTATCATGGTTTTCATTGTTTACACTATCTGTTATGACTTTGGGCAATTTCTTCACATTCACACAACATTCTTGAAATTTTGGCAACACTAGCTTATTTTCTATAAAAGGTTTTTTGTTTAGAGTATTGTGATTAACCCGGATTAACTTACTAACTGGTATTAAATCTGTTTTTTTACTTCTTTTAGACAAATGAGGTGTTTGTTCTTTATTCAACAAGTTTACTTCCTGTGTATCAAATACTTTTACTTTCAATAAAGGCAATTTTTTAGTTTCACTCTCTAATGGGGCGTCTCCTTGGTTCTCCAATTGTTTTGAATAATCATTTTCATTTATTTCTAAACAAAAAGGTGTTTGAATAAATGTTTTATCTGTTTCCATAGAGGTATCATTATTAGTTTCATTTAGTTCTAGAGGATTAGATTCAAGCATTTCTATAGAACCTCTTGTTTCATCATTTGTATTAAAGTTGTCTTCACTCGACTCATCAGACATATTGTGTAATTCTATAAAAAAATTAATAAATTATTATTATGATATGCAGGTATTTTCTAATTTATACTGCTTTTAACAAATATCTACTACAAAATGTAAATGTCAAAAGGCTTATCACTATTTTAATTACTTCAACGTCTTGTTTATAATGGCATCATTAGCAGATTAATGCCACAGTACAACAAGGAGTGTAAAAATTGGTCAAGTGCGAGTCGGACTCGCGCACGAAGGGTTCCGTACCATTATCTATGCAACGTTATTAGTATCGAGCAAGAAACGGTAAAAAAATCATGTTTGTTGTATGGGAGCCCCCCTTAAATATTTATTTTATTTTATTTTTAGTATTTGTTGCTATAGCGGCAATAGAAATACATCATCTGTGAAAATTTCAACTCTCTAGCTATCACCGTTCTTGAGATACAGCCTGGTGACAGACGGACGGACGGACAGCGAAGTCTCAGTAATAGGGTCCCGTTTTTACCCTTTGGGTACGGAACCCTAAAAATGAATTTTAAGTAGAACATACTGATTAACCTAACCTGATATCACTCCACTTGTTGAAGGCTGACTATTATTGCTTTCTGTATCCAATAATAACATCTGAAATTAAAATATTACAGGGTTAATATTTCCTAGGACATAGTACATAGTATGTGTAAGGAAGGGGGGGTGGTCGATGTAGGCCCTGGTGGGGTGTGTTCTTGCCAGAGAACACATCTCTAAAAAAATACTAGGAATACCGGAAGCGTACGCCTGGTAGTGCGAAGCTGGGCTATATGGCGCGCATCGACAAGTTCTTCATATACGTCCAAGTGTCCCACACAACTCCGTCTGTGTGGGCCGTCCTTCCCGGGCAATGCTGTGGTCTAATAACGGGGCTTCGCACACCACCATCTTACCTCGTGACCACAGTAGCAGAATATGAAGAGCGAAAGGCGAGTCTTCGGCGCCTCAAAACCGAATCACCTGGCAAAGGGAAGAAAACCCTTTTCAGAAAATTACAACAATAATGGAGGCAAGACTAAAAGAATATCTACCCCAGGAGGGTACCGGAGAGTCCGGAGAATCCCTCCCTGAGCTTAGCTCAGGCTGTCCCGCGTATTCTGGGGGGGGCAAAGGATTGCTGCACAAAGGAAGTAAAACTCCAACCATTTCCACCGGTCTAGATGATATCCAGATCGGAGGAAACCGTGAAGAGGCGGAGAGCTCCGACAAGGACTCTTATGCGCTCCTTCTTTCCCCAGCGGTCGATATGGAGACGGAGATTGTGGTTGATGGAGACGTAATAGACGTCACCGGTTCGCCCGATGCACCTCTCCAGACTGATGGGGCCCAAAGAAAAAAAAGACTGTCGGGAGCAGCTCGGAAACGATTCCGGAAGCTTGTGGCGTCGGGGGAAGCTGTAGAGCAAGCCCTCAGCAAATGCCGCTTGCCATGGAATCAACTGCCCGGGATGACGCCGGCTTCGGCCAACACCCCTGTAAAAAGGGGTAGATCCGAGGACGAGTCTCCACAAGTGCAGGCCAAGAAAGCTCCAAGGCTTGCTTCGAATAAAGAAGGAGGGGACTTTCAGAGACCCCTCACCTTTAGAGAAGCAGTTGGTTCTTCGCGAGTAGGGATCCGTAACTCGGTGCCTATGAGCGAGGACCAAATGAAGATGGTCCATAACCACCTGAACTCAAGCATCGCGGAGTTTGAGTTGGGTGAAGGGCCGGAGTTCTGTGGTTTCACCCACAAAACTGGTTGGATACTGGTCACATGTACCAATCAAAGCAGTCAGGACTGGCTGGTGGGTGAAATTCCAAAGTTAAAACCGTGGCCTGAGGCGCAACTCTCCACTATACCGGAGAATGAGCTGCCCAAGCCTGCCACGGCCATAACTTTTATCCCGGAAGCAGAGGCGACCTCGGTTGCCGCTGCTAAGAAGCTGTTGGGGGCACAGAACAGAGGGCTCAACACCAACCTCTGGAGAGTTCTCAATGAGAAGGCGGAAAAGGGAGGGATTGTTGTCACTTTCTCCCTGGACGAACCATCCGTTGAGGCTCTCAAAGAAAAAAACTATGCCCCCACTTTAGGTTTCAAAAAAATCTTCTTTAAGATCAGGGGTGGGCCCAATGCCACACCTGACCCTCAACCAGTTCCGACCCCTATCCCGGGGCCCAGCAGACCTGTTTCTGGCAGCAACCCACACAAACCCCATGGCTCGCAGAGCCGTGGTGGCAAAGGGCCAGCAGCCAGCAGCAGCAGGGGCAAGGGGGGCGGTAAACCTATCGGAAGGGCGACACCTGCAGCGACTGCAACTAGGGGAATTGGTCCCCAAGTGGCAAAGGCTGTGGGTAAAACCCAACCGATATCCAAAAGAGGGAAGTAATGGCCCTCCAACGTCTTGAAGCGAGGATCCTGCAGGCTAACATCCATCATGCCAAGGACGCAACAGCCATCGTCGAGAGCCGCCTTGCAGGACACGTAGACCTCGCCCTTATTCAAGAACCGTGGGTGCGTAACTCAACTGTACTTGGTCTTGGCTCAGCTGGTAAGGTCTTGTATAATTCTAGTGGAATAAAGCCTAGAGCGTGTATTGTTTTTAATAATAATATTGAATTCCTGCCTGTTTCAGAGTTATGTACCGACGACCTAGTAGCAGCGTATGTGAATGTGAAGGGCTGGAATGGCTCAAGAGTAATCTTGTGTTCAGCCTACCTTCCTAGTGATAAGGTGGACCCGTGTGCGGAACTTATTCCTCTGGTCGAATATGCCAGAAGGAATAACGCAGAATTACTGGTAGGATGCGATGCTAACGCTCATCACACCAACTGGGGAAGCACCGACATCAACGATAGAGGTGAAGTATTGCATGATTTCCTTCTAATGAATTATCTCCAAATCTTAAATGTAGGTTGTAAACCAACCTTTATTACTAAGGTAAGAAATGAGGTTTTGGACATAACTTTTGCCACAGAGAAACTCTCGAGACACATTTTAAACTGGAGAGTAAGCGATGTGGAATCCATGTCAGACCATAGGCATATCTGCTTTAATATGACAACTACACTGACTAAACAGACAATTACTATTAGAGACCCTAGGTGTACTGATTGGGAAGGCTACAGCACTGCCCTAAATCAGAATCTGGTGTCAATGACTAAAAGTATAAAAACGCGAGATGGCCTTGAGCTCGCAGTAGGGAGGTTATCAGGAAGTATAACGCAAGCGTTTGAAGAAAACTGCCCCCAAAAGATCAAGACCACCAAGCGTTCGGTTCCATGGTGGAACTCTAAGCTGAAAAAACTTAGAGACAAAACACGGAAACTTTTCAATAGGGCTAAAAGAACGAATGAGTGGGAGATATATCGGAAAGCCCTAAATGAATATAGTAAACAAATTAGGAAAGCAAAACGCGAGTCATGGAGGAAGTTCTGTGAGGAGGTTGAAAGTACGTCTCATGGAGCAAGACTTCATAAAGTTCTCGCAAAAACGGCACCTAACCAAATTGGTTTGCTTAGACAACCCAACGGATCATTCACAACTAATGAGTTGGAAACCTTGGAACTATTGGCTCACACACACTTCCCGGGGGCTGTGGTGTCAAACAGGACCAATGACGAGAGTGAGTCGAACAGACCGCGCTCCGAGGACTGGAGACGAGCAGCTATAATAGTAAGACCAGGTATAGTGAAGTGGGCAATAGATTCCTTTAAACCTTACAAAAGTGCGGGAGTGGACGGTATACGCCCAATTATGATTCAACGGGGCGCAGACGTCCTAATCCCTCACCTAGTAAAGATTTTTAGAGCAAGTTTTGCTCTAGGTCACATACCCGAACCCTGGACAAAGGTGAAGGTATTATTCATACCTAAGACTGGGAAAAAGGATTACGCAGCGCCAAAATCCTTTAGGCCCATTAGTCTAACATCATTTCTACTAAAAACGATGGAAAAGGTATTAGATAAATATATTAGGGGGGTCTATTTAATAGAAAAACCTATTCACCACACTCAACATGCTTACCGTAGAGGAAGATCAACTGAGACTGCCCTACTCGAGCTTGTTGATAAAATAGAGAAAGCGCTAGAGGACAAAGAAATCGCGCTTTCGGCTTTTCTCGACATTGAAGGCGCCTTTGATAACACCCCCACTCACACCCTGGTAGGAGGCCTGGTCAACAAAGACGTAGACTCTACCACTGTGAGATGGGTACAGAGGATGCTTAACAGTCGAATAGTGAAGCTAGAGCTACACAACAGCATACTAGAGGTAAGTACAGCAAGAGGTTGCCCACAAGGAGGTGTTCTGTCCCCACTGCTCTGGACTCTTGCTGTTGATGGACTCCTGCATAAGATGGCAGAACTTCGCATAGATACTCAAGGTTACGCTGATGATCTAGTAGTCATTGTGCGAGGCGGCTGCCAAAGTACATTATCGTGCCTAATGCAGAAGGCCTTAAACACAATAAACGAGTGGTGCAGACAAAATGAACTGTCCATAAATGCGGAAAAAACTGTCATAGTGCCCTTCACAAAGAAGCGGAATCTTGAAGTTTTAAAGCCGCCTACCATGAATGGAAAAACTATTCCGTTCTCCTCCGAGGTTAAGTATCTAGGGGTTACATTAGACCAGAAACTTACCTGGAACATACATGTGACTGCCACTCTCCAAAAAGCAAAGGCAGCACTGGCTATCTGCTGTCGGCTAGCAGGGAACAGGTGGGGACTAAAACCCAAAATGGCCCTGTGGCTCTACACATCCATAGTAAGACCGATGGTATCTTATGCCTCGGTGGTATGGTGTAGGAAAACGACACAGAAAACAATAATAACAAAACTCAGCAGCCTGCAAAGAACTGCTTGTATTATCGTTACTGGAGCCATGTCAACCTCTCCAACAACCGCCCTAGAAGCTATACTGAACTTACCGCCCCTACACCTTCATCTGAGGATGGAGGCGAAGTCCAGCATGTATAGAATCTCGGGCGATAGGAAAGGAAACTGGCTCTCGAAATCCCTTAACACACTAAGGGATACACTAAACGATATCTATGTGCTAGGGATGCCCACCGATGCCTTACCCCTTACACACTGTTCACAGAAATCTTATTCTGTCGAATTACCCGCTAGGGAAGACTGGTTAAACAGTCAAATAGAATGGGAACCAGGAAGCCTGAAGTGGTTCACTGATGGCTCCAAGTCCGGAATGGAGGTAGGATGCGGAATATATGGTGAAGTTCCCAAGAGGGCGCTCAGTGTGAACCTAGGAACATACTCATCTATATTCCAAGCAGAAGTGTACGCCATCATTGAATGTGCAGTAGCTAATCTGCAAAGTAACTACCTCAATCATACAATCTATATACACTCCGATAGCCAGGCGGCTCTCTTGGCCTTGTCTTCGGATGCTATTAGCTCGAAGTTGGTCATGAACTGCAGGCAACTATTAAATACTCTGGGTGTAAAAAACAGAGTAATATTACGTTGGGTCCCAGGACATGCTGGGATCGAAGGCAATGAAAAAGCCGACGAATTAGCGCGGGCAGGAGCTAAAGGCGTTCAGTTCGGTCCTGAACCCTTTTGTGGAATACCCAAAAGCCTGGCCAGACTGACCCTGAAGGCAGACTGCATGCGCTCAACAATTCAACTCTGGAGAACAAATCCCGGATTGAGACAGTCCAAGGCTCTCATAAGACCCTTTAATTTAAAGGCTGCTTCTGAAGCTCTGGCACTAAGTAGGAACAATCTGCGAATGCTAGTAAGAATACTTACTGGGCATTGCTGCCTTAATAAGCATGCGCAGACAATAGGGCTGATTGACAATGGGACGTGTAGACTCTGTCATTTGGCGGAGGAAACGCCTATTCATATTCTCAATGATTGCCCTTCAGTGATGCACATGCGATGTTCCTCTCTGGGCAATTACACCATGCACCCAGAAGAGACTAAACTTCTCGGAGCCAAAAAGATCCTGGAGTTCTTTATGGCAACAGGCTTGGACCGAGAACTGTAAAAAGTGGCGATCACAATAGATCAATCTGGTCGCAGTGATACTAGGCGTAATATAGCCTGAATAGCCGCTACTCAACAAAAAAAAAAAAAAAAAAAAAAAATGTGTAAGGAAACTGATTCCTGTGGGTATATGGCAAGGAAATTAAAAAAATATTCACTGATATAAAATTAGTTACACATAAATTAATTAATCAAAATTAATTATGGATCACGCGACCACAAATATGTAAGCCATTACCTATGTTAAAGTACACTGTTATTTAAAAGGAATAAAATATTGTGAAAGAATAACAACCTAAAAATATTTTTTAAATACCAAATTAGTAATACTCAATTTGACATAGCTTCAGGTAAAAATAA
Organism: Orgyia antiqua; assembly: GCA_916999025.1. Taxonomy (NCBI): domain Eukaryota; kingdom Metazoa; phylum Arthropoda; class Insecta; order Lepidoptera; family Erebidae; genus Orgyia; species Orgyia antiqua. Next base: position 1,484,392 of record OU779861.1, read on the forward strand.
GCCATTACCTGTTTTGTGCAAATTGGTGAAGCTTTATCTTTTGAAACAAGCAGCATGACAGATGGTTCATCATCCAGGTTCTGTACATTCTGAAAATAGGAACATGAAATGCATTAATGAAATACTGAGATGTACTTTGCTCTATAATCACTGAATTAAAAAAATAACAATGGCAATAAACTATAATAGGTAAGCGAACCTGATTAAACACATTTTCACGGTCACTTAATAGATTCATAACTTCATGTGAATCAGGAATTGCAAATTTTATCAGTTTTTGCCTCTTATTATCATAAAACTGTGATGCACTAAAATGTCTCCCGCATAAAACTCTGTTTTTCATATGCAGTGAAAGTAAAGAGGCATGAGTCCAATCTCCTTGTGGCCAACAGTACTCAGCCCATGCACGAGCCCTGAAAACATATGATAACTAATTAGTACTGAAAATAGCAGATTTAAAATTTAAAAGATCATCTTTTTTCAAATATTACAAATATTTGTCCTGAGCAGGAAGCAAATCTGCAAACTCTAACAATTGTTGACAACAGCCATTAGTTTCTTCATTTCACATACACGTTCCATTGTACATACCTGATAAACTTACACTAAGTCCCTGCCTAAATGACTAGAGATAACTTTTCATTAAAATATATGTTACTTACTTGATAAGGTTAGAGGTTCCTGGGTTTGGAAACCTATGGTAGGTTACCGACGGATCCTCAGCACGTGTTCTCCCGCACTTAGCGCACTTTCTATAGTCATTGCAAGACATCTGAAATAATAAAAAATAACCTAAATAATTAACTTCAACTTCAACTTCTTTTAGTTTATGGCTTTTGTATATACAATTTCGCCAACGTCGCGTAACAGGATAGGACACCAAATGATGGAGATTTAAAAAAAAAGGAACTGGAGGCCAGTAAAATCATAAAATAATTATAACTACATTCAACTGCTAATTGATGTGATTAAACTGAAACAAACAAAATATTAACTAATTATTACAGATACAACTAGTGTTGAACAAACATTAAAACTAAGACTAAAAATTATATTATACATCTAAATTAATTAAATTCTAATCCTATTACTAGTTATATATTCACAAAGTATTCTAATGAATGGACTATATACATGAGACAGTAAAGATTTTAAAGAAAGAGGACGAGAGATTTCTGGTGGGACCAAATCATATAAAGACGGCTGATTATTTGAACAAGAAAAAAATATATGCTCCACAGTACCTTCTCCCATACCACACTCACAAATAGAGCTATCTCTTATCCTAAATTTTGCTAGGAATACAGGTGAACAGCAGTGGTTTAATCTTAAGCGACAAATTGTAGAAGTAGTAGATTTATCTGCTTCTTTAAAAACCTAAATAATAAAAAATAACCTAAATATAAACCTGGATTCCGGTTCCGGTTATTGATTCGTAAACACGTACGTTAACGGTCTCTGCAAATTTATTCGGTTTTCGTGCAAAAAGTTTTTGTTATGTGCGCTTAGTTTGAAAAAACAAATAATTAGTAAACTGTGATCACATTAAAAAACAAAGTACGCTAAATTATATGTTATCGTGAGTGTAAAGCGTTCGTAAAAACTTACATTCATAACCTAAAAAGTGTTTTTTACTTTCAAACATAAAATCGAAATTAAAGAAAATATTAGACGAGAAAGAAATCAGGGAAGAATGGAAACAATTGAGAGACATATCAACCAGACAGGTGGCATCAAAAAGGCGTACAAGGAATTATCTGATAAAAAAGACTGGATTGTACAGATGAAAGATAGAACAGGAAATAAGAAAAATCGGAGACAAGAAATACTGAGAGTTGCAACATCATATTACAAGAAATTATATGAACAAACCACAGTTGAAATAGAAACTAAACTCCCAGATATCTCAACCGTACCCTATATTCTGAAAGAAGAAATAGAAACACAAAAAAACGATAGAGCGCCTGGCCCAGATGGAATAGGTAATGAAATCTTAAAGCAAATGAAACCTTTAATAACACCCGTTCTCACAGACATCTTTAACGATATCATCAATACAGAAGCCATTCCCCAGCAATGGTCTAAATCTAACATAATCCTTCTGTTTAAAAAAGGAGACCAATATGACATTGGAAACTATCGGCCTATAAGTTTGATGTCTAATCTATATAAAATATTCGCCAAGATCATACTCAAACGAATAGAAGGGAAACTTGATGAACAACAGCCGATAGAACAGGCGGATTTTCGAAAAGACTACTCAGTACTTGACCACATACATGCTGTGAGGCAAATCATATCAAAATACAACGAATACCAACTAACTTATTATATAGCATTTGTGGACTACAGCAAGGCATTTGACTCCTTATTACACACTAAGATCGGAAAACACTAAAAGAACAGGGGATTGAACAAAAATACATAAGACTAATAAGAAATGTATACAGAAACAGTTCAGCATGCATTCAGTTAGAAAAAAAGGGTGAATTATTTGAAATACAAAAAGGAGTAAGGCAGGGGGACCCTCTCTCTCCGAAACTTTTCTCAGCTGTATTAGAAGCAATTTTTAGAAAATTTGAATGGGAGAACTTAGGACTAAACGTCGACGGGCAAATACTAACTCATCTAAGATTTGCTGACGATATTGTGCTTACTGCGAAAACGCCAGAAGATCTGAACAGGATGCTAAACGAACTATCATCAGAGAGTGAAAAGGTAGGACTCAAACTAAACCCAGAAAAGACAAAAATAATGACAAACGGAATAGAAAAAACCATAATCGTACGCGACTCGCAAATTAATTACGTTAAGGAATATATATATTTAGGGCAGTTGATATCACCTAAAGATGACATCAATAAGGAAATAGAAAGACGCATAACCAACAGCTGGAAAAGATATTGGAGCTTAAGAGAGGTTATGAAAGACAAAAACATACATACATCAACAAAAGGCAAACTTTTTGACACCTGCATACTACCAATATTAATGTATGGCAGTCAAACATGGAGTATAGCAAGATATAATATTAATAAACTTTCTGTTTGCCAATGCAAAATGGAAAGAAGTATGCTGGGAATCAAAAAAAGGGATAAAATAAGAAATAATATTATAAGGAAAAGAACTAAAATCCAAGATGTAACCCTGAAAATTAAACGTTTGAAGTGGAAGTGGTCAGGTCATATGATACGAGGGAAAAACAAATGGAGCAAGATAATCTCTCAGTGGTATCCTAGAGAAGGCCAAAGAAAAAGGGGTAGACCGCTGAGCAGGTGGGATGATGACATAAGAAAAGTAGCTGGAGTGACATGGTACAGAGTGGCAATGGAGCGGCAGGAATGGAATAGGTTGGAGGAGGCCTTTGTCGAAGGACAAACGGATTTGCAGAATGTAGTTAAAGCCCGGATAATAGAATAGACAAAACCATTATAAAAATATTGTGAATTCCGAATAAAGGCTATTATTATTATTATATAAATATAAACCTAAACTAAAACGTCCTTTCGTAAATCCAGAGTTCCAATGTTATTCACAGAACATATATACCCTAAAAAGGGGAAATTGTGGTATCCTGAAAATTAAAGGTTTAAAAATCATTCAAATACATGGAACAGGGTTCGAAATTATCAAGATAATTATATATTTCTTTGATAATTATCATGAAGATAATGATTTTTTTCAAATTTCTGACTTATTAGTAGTGTTATTATTAGTGAAATTAGCCAATCTACTGTTAACAGCCACGTCCACATTGTTAAAAACAGTCAACATTTTAAATATATTTTTCAAGTATTAATTATACTAACCTTATTGGATTGAACACCAGGTACAGCTGTTCTGAACAAATTCTTCTCAATAAAGCATGTGCTCTCAAAGTGTTTGCTGCAAAGCATCTTATGCTTTGAATGTAGTTCAGCCTGGAATTTTGCTGAAGACCAGGCTTCATTTGGAAAGCAATACTTTGCCCATAATTCACAACTGAAAAAAAAAAACATTCTTTATCAATCATATTCTTAATTAAATTCAAAAGAGTAATACATACAATTTGGTAACTTTGAACACTTTTTTGGATTTTTTTATAACACCCGTTGAACTTATTAATAAAAAATTTCTTTAATACCATGAATGGTGTTCTAGCTTTTTTTTTCATTATAATACCATGAATTTAGCAGAAAGTGAAGAATACTGTGTTAAAATTACAATAAAGTTCACATTCAAACTTACAATAAAGTTGACATAAGTACATACCGCACAACATTTTTTGAGCCAGGCTTCGGAAACCGATGCAAAGTGATGCTGGGATCTTTAGAAGATGAAGATCCACACATGGTACAGGTTCTAGTATTTTCTTTCTGCGAACTCATCTTTTCACCAAAACACAGACACTGAGGAGCAAGCTCGACTCACGTTCACAATGTATGTAAAATTAAGAGAAACTGGTTTATTTATTACAAATAAACATAAGTACAAGATAAAACGATGCAGAAACAACGGCAGACATTTTTCTTGTGACTTCAATTGTCAAAGTCAAAATTCTACAGAAAATGGCGCGTGCGTGTGTTGTCCTATATTAAACACTTTTTGTTTAGTGTATGCATTGATCGATTAAATATGATATATTTCCTAACAAACATTTTCTGGCATCAGAATAATAGGAAAAGGTAATTATGAAGAAATTTTTTTTTTAAAACCAATTAAAAAGCTTATTGTTCTGGGGAATACGAAATAGTATTTTTGGTGGCAACATTAATAATTCATCTCTTTTACTTTGATGTTTTCGTCTCTTTCTAATTTCATAGCCCTCCTACCTCTTGTTCGTAGAATAGAGTTGACAGACCCATGACAGACCCTGGTGCTCAAGTCCACTATTTTGGAACAATTGTCACACCGGCACAATACCGGCACGATACCGTTGCAATTGAAGTCAAATATCCGTAGTCTGCTATATGCCGTCATAACGGTCTTTCAATGGTAATAGAATTGTCGATCTCTTTTATCTATGCATTGAATTTTCGGTCTCTTTTATCTATGGATTGTGTTAGAATGGTATGTACGTGTTGCCGTTTTTAAAAAATGCGTTAGTTGAAGTGCTTTTCGAAAAACTACTAATAAATTTAAACATTTAATCATGCTAGACTTCGTTTAAATATATTTGTACATACTATTTATTAGTATAAAAAGCAATGTGAAGTTTAGGAGATTAGTAAATTGCAATAAATTACAAAGAACAATTTCTAATATTTCTATCTATCTATTTTTTATTTATGGCAATCTGTCGACACAGGACAATTTAAAAATATTACTGTCAAATTCAAAATAGCAGACTACCGAAACATTTCAGTCATTGAATTGCAATTGTGAAGCAGTTGTGTACGAGACTAGCAATTTATGTCACTTTGACAATTGTAAGACAATGATGAAGTCGTTATGACGACACATTAATAGTAGACTACCAAAAACTTTACTATTGCACCTGTTGCGTTCAACCTGGGATTTATAATTTATTAGTTTTGTGGAAGCGTGACAATTCTTCAGATCAAGACGAACGAACTTAAAATCTGCGTTTCACAGCGTTAACAAATTTATAATAGTACAAACTTACCCTGTTTTGTTCTTCAACAATGTCTTCACTGTGTCAAGCCCTAGCTATAGCTCCATTAACTAACTACGATAAATTGGCCAAAATAACGCAGAATGCTAATCAAACTATACTTAACTTTATGCAGGCAGACACGAACTCTTTAAGTCCTCAAAATGACCACATTTGGCGCGACTTAAGCCGTGAACTTTCACCAATCGTCTTAATGCAATTATACTATCACAATTATAGTTATCAAACAGTTCAACTCACATTAAATAGTATTAAGTATGGAGACACAAAATTCACTAGTTTTTATAATACTTTTTTGTCATACAAAAATGGCGAATACTCAACTTCGCAATGACATTTCAAGGTTTTGTTTCAATGGTAATTATCGATTCACACAACAAGGATAATTAGTTTTATCAACAATTAATTCTAGTGACAATTTTTAACTCGCGAAACAATTGCAAGGAAAACGCTTCAATCGCATTCAAATCGCGACGTAGTTTGCAAACAAGATGTGTTTTGCGACTAACTCGCGCTCGGTAACCGCTTCGCGCGCGCGCAACGAGCCACCAGGACAGATGCACCGGTCAGTTCTCGACGTCATCGATAGTGACGTTATCAATAGTTAGAGATGCCCGTGCGCAGACAAAAATATGATAAGTTAATCGTTTGGTACATAACATCTACCCGCCTCGGCCAGGACTACCTGGCCGCTAATTCACTGGCAGTCGCGACAAGGTTGATACAGCTCTCTTCAAAATTGAACCGTCCACCCGGACCTCAGCAAAACGGGGCACTCCATCTGCTCCAAAGACGAGGTTGAGAATGCGCCCCCTGCGCCAACACAGTGGCGGTGAGTTAGCGTCCTTAACCAGAACGAGGTCGCCAACATGAGGTGGATCAGTCTTGTCGGTCCACTTAACGCGCTGCTGGAGAATGTGCAAATATTCTAAATTCCAACGTTTCCAAAAGCTCTGAGTGAGTTGTTGGACCAATTCAAACCGCGAGAGACGATTAGGTCTCACATCAACAAGGGGATATTCCGGCAGGGCGTTCAGTGGCTGCCCAATCAAAAAATGGCCCGGCGTGAGGGCTTCCAAGTCGTTAGGATCTGAAGAGATCGGGCACAACGGGCGTGAATTCAAAACGGCCTCGATTTTGCAAAACACAGTTGCGAGCTCTTCAAAGGTCAATACAGACTCGCCAATTACCCGTCGCAAATGTGTCTTAGCAACCTTTACTACGCTTTCAAATATTCCTCCCCAGTGGGGACATGACACGGGACTGAACCTCCAAGTTATTCTACGTGTAGCTAGTCTAGACGCAATTTCAGTCTCGTTAGCCGACAAAAAATCATACATCGCTTTTAAATAGTTGTTTGTGCCTTTGAAGTTGGTACCGCAATCCGACCGAATCAAGGACGGTAGTCCTCGTCGTGACACGAATCTATCTAACGTCGCAACAAATGCCTCTGTCGAGAGGGCTGAGACGAGTTCCAAATGTACCGCCTTGGTGGACAGACAGACAAAGACGCACAAATAAGCCTTGACAGTTTTACTGTTCCTGAGGGTCGAGGTCTTAACAAAAAAGGGGCCTGCAAAGTCCGTACCAACTCCAGCAAAGGGCCTTATCTCAGTGACCCGATCCGAAGGAAGGTCACCCATGATAGGCTGCATGGTAGGGGCCTTGAGCCTATAGCAAGGCATACAACGAAAGACCACACTACGGATCGTCCGACGGGCCGATAAAATCCAAAATTCCCGTTGCAAAATGGCCAATAAGGCATTACAGCCGGCGTGGGAGTTCTTGATGTGACGATCAGTCACCAACAGGTTCACCAAGTGGCCACTCTTTGGCAATAAGAGGGGGTGACGAGATCCATAAGGGAGGTTTGCGTTCCTAAGACGCCCTCCGACACGCAAAAGACCCTCACTATCCAAAAAAGGGTTCAGCTTACAAATGGCTCCAGACAGCTTGGATTTGCCTTTCCTCAAGATGTCAATCTCGTCTTCAAAATGTGCCTCTTGCACAGAACGAACCCAGTGAAGAAGAGCATCTTGGAGCTCTTGTGGCGATAAGAAGGCCTCCAAACATTTGTTCTGTGGATGTCTACAATTTTTCATGAAGCGCTTGATCCAAGCGGTGACACTCAACAATTTTGTCCAATGAACTGTAACGATTAAGTAAGAAATCGGGGTCGAACGGACGGTCCTGCCGTTCGAGCACAAGCGTTCGCAACCCAGGCAGTGCGACAATGTCTAAGGCCGGAGTTCGCGGCCAATTAGATTCTGATCTGGTCAACCACTCAGGTCCCCACCACAGAGAGTGCTCAACTAAAAGGGGGGCCATACATCCCCGTGACGCACAATCAGCAGGGTTGACCTCGCCAGGCACATGCCTCCAAACCAACGGGGTCTCCGATTTCTGTATCTGAGAGACACGATTTGCTACAAACACCTCTAAGGTGTGAACTGACGTCTTCAGCCAACATAGCACAATTTGACTGTCAGTCCATGCATATATCGTGGAAATGTCAATTGACGTGCACAAGGTGGACATGACGTGATTCAAAAGGCGAACAAGAAGGGCCGCCCCTGACAACTCTAACTTAGGGATTGTCAAGGCAGTTCGAAGAGGCGCGACCTTGCTCTTCGCCATGACCAACAACACTTTCACCTGACCATCTGTGGTCACGGTGCGCAAGTATACAGCTGCTGCGTACCCACGTTCCGAAGCGTCCGAGAAACCATGAAGGGACGCGGTGTGCTTCCCTGGCGGAAGCAGAGCACGGGGTAACGATATCCTATTGATGGCAGGCAATGAGGAAGCAAATAGGAGCCAGTCCTTCAAAACAGCTTCGCGAAGTGGCTCGTCCCATCCAAGACCTGCAGTCCAAAGTCTCTGCAGGAAGCATTTGGCCCAGAATATGACCGGGCATATCCAGCCATTGGGATCAAAGGTTCTCGCGACAGTCGACAGAACCAGTCGTTTCGTCCAAGTGTGATGCGAATCCAAATTGACATTAAATGTAAAGATGTCCTGGACTGGTCTGTACTGGATTCCAAGCACTGACATCATGGTAGGGTTGTCACGGTTTTCAAATAGGTGAGGATCCTGCTGGTGGTCGTCCGGTAGCCCTTCCAAGAGCGCAGGTAAGTTGGAGATCCATTTACGCAACTCATATCCTGCGGAGGCTAGAATGCCAATCAACTCGTCACGCAAGAGCAGGGCCTCTCTCTCCGTGGCCGCGCCAGTGCACACATCGTCAACATATAGGTCCTCCTTCAAAATGGCGGCTGCGCGAGGAAACGACATACGCTCTCGATCCGCGAGCTCCCAAAGCGAACGTATAGCCAAAAAGGGGCTAGACCTCAGCCCGTATGTGTTCGTGTTGAGCTCGTAGACAAGCATGGGATCTTGCTGGTTTTCTCGCCACAATATCAGCTGGTATCGGCGATCATCCGGGTGAATTACCGTTTGCCTGAACATCATCTTGATGTCAGCCACAAAAACAAATTGATGACGTCGAAACCGCGTGATGACGTCACAAAGGTCCTTCAGCAATTTGGGACCAGGATGCAGACACTGGTTCAATGACACTCCTGAAGTAGTCTGCGCAGAACCATCAAATACTGTGCGTAACTTACCACTGGATGGTTTTATTACAGCATGATGCGGAAGAAAGAAGTGCTCCGTCGAACGCCAATCCAATTTTGACACAGACATGTGTCCCAAATCCTCATACTCCCGCATGAAGTCAATATACTTCTCCTTGAGTAGTGGGTCCCTGCTCATACGGCGTTCCATCGCCAACAAACGCTTCTCTGCAATAGGCCGCGAGACGCCAAGTGGCGGACGTACGGCGAGAAATGGCAATCTTGTCATGATCCGGCCAGAACGGAGATAACTGGTGTTGGTCTTGTAGAACTGCTCACACTCTTCATGCTCCGGATCAGAGCGGGGAGCTTGTGGTGGCTCCTCCACTTCCCAGAATCTCTGCACGGCGTCAGAAAGGGCGGACCCCACCATCAAGGCCGTTCCAAGTTCGGCAGGGGGGGGAGTCCTCAATACAGGCCCCATCAGTGCGAACCCAAATATGGTCCGGAGGGCTACCAAGCCACCTGGCTGCAAAACACGATCCTTGCCGAGTAATATTTTACCCAAAACATCGGCACCAAGCAACAAATCGACCGTGCCAGGCAGGTCAAATTTAGGGTCAGCCAAATTCAAATCCGCGGTCAATTTTACCGCATCCGCAGACAAACGAACTTGCGGGTGATTGCCCAAGATATTCTCCATCACAATGGCCGACGATTCCAACGTCGGACGTGGAGAATTTGAGGGGGAGAACTCAAACCAAACGCGGCCCTCTACCGTGGCCACGGGGGCGTTTCCGACACCCCTTATTACATCTGAATATTTTTCAATAGTCTGGCCAGTCTGCCCTACCAACCAAGACGAGGCTATGCACCCCTGTGAGCCTGTGTCCAATATCGCTCGGACTACAACCGAGGCGCCCGTCCGTCCCCAGACCCTGACATGGGCCGTAGGCAAGAGGACGGTCTCAAAAGGGGGCGGTGCATAGCGGGGGCAGACGCCAACATCCTAATGTTGGCGTGGCGGCGACTGAGCGCCGTTGTCCCGAGACGGCAAATCAAAGTGCGGGTAGTGCCTAAACTCGGCCTCCTCTCGGTGACGACTGCCACGAGCCATAGACGGCGGTTCGTAGCGCCTGGAGCGTCCGTACCGAGGGTTGCGCGTCTCCAAACGGGGACGTTCCGCCAGAGGGGGGGACGGTAGTGGTACCGGACGCGCGTCACGGTAATCGTGGTACACTACCGGAGGTGATCTCGCTTGATCACGTGGAAGCGGGGAGGGCGAGCGGGACACAAAGGTGCGGGATTGAACCCGGGGCCCGCTTTCATACCCGCCCGTGGGGCTGCGCGCCGAACCAACTCGGCGATCAACGGCAGCGCAGTTTGCGCGGCGTGGGGGTGATGAGCCGGACTCCAAGTTGCGGGACTGGTCCCGGTGTCCACTGGCATACCCGCCCGAAGGCGACCCCGCGTGGTCGCGACGGCCATTCGCGTTGGCGCACAGGATTTTCAAATGGTGCCCTCCGCAAATAGGACACGGGTGAGTGTCGGGGCAGGCGCGCTGGTAATGGTCCCCTAGGCAAGAGAAGCACCAGCCGCGGGCCTGGGCAATCCGCCTACGAGCGGCCACGTGCAGGACCGCGAAGTCTGGGCACCGCACCGTTTGGTGTCCCTGCGACTTGCAAAACCGGCAGTCCGGTGGCGCAGCTTGAGCGACAGCGAAGCGGGCGGCCGTACCTCCTCTTGGTGCAGGTTGGGCATTGCGCCGTTGGTTGGTGGGTCTGGGACGTGATGCTTCCACCGGCGTGTCGGCGACCATGACGTCACCCATGCGACACTCGTCCTCCAGGAACGTCAGGAGCTGGTCAAAGGTAGGGAGAGCAGATGCCTCATCCCTAGTGTGCCCCTGTTCAAAACGTGCCCTCAAAGACACCGGCAATCGCTTGAGCACAATACGCACTAGTAGGTAAGACCACTTGGCAACCGGCAGTCCTAAGCGGTTGAGCGAATTGGTGGCTATTAGGAGGGGGTTCAGCAGCTCGGTCCTCAACTGGGCAGCATTGCTCACGACGGGAAGGTTCAAAATCTGGTCGACGTGGGTATCTGCCAGACAGCGCTGGTTGTGATAGCGCTTGGTGAGCAACGCCCGCGCGATCCCATAGCTCCCGTCACATATTGGGAGGTGCTGTACTAAGCCCCTCGCCTCTCCATCAAGCACGGAGAGTAAATAGGCCAGTTTTTGAGACGGACCCAAATCGTCCCTCGAGTCCACAAGGCTCTCAAACAAACCAATAAATCCCATCCACATGTCTAGTCGACCATCAAAACGTGGAAGATCCAAGTTGGGTAACCTGGTCAAAAGGCCCACGGGAGTCTTCAAGGGGGCCCGGTGAGCCGGTACTCCGGCGCGCGAGGCTAAAATCTCCCGCGCGCTCTGGGCGATGTCGTCGGCAAGGTCCATAATTTGGACGTAGTCCTCGTGGACTTGGTCCCGTCGCTCCTGGGGGAATGACTCCAGGGGCACATCATCCAGATGCAAGATGAAGCGCCGGTAAAGCGCCTCCACCTCCTGAAGTCGTGTAGGGCATTTCTCATGCCTGTCCAACAATGCCTCGATTCGGTTCTCCCTTTTCACCAAGGCGGCAGCTGACGTGAACCATCTTAAATGAGTCGCAATCCCGGAATATGTCTCGCGGACAACATTATACGCGGCGGTAGACATCTTCAAAGCACAAACGGCACGAAACAAACAATCTTATAATAACAACAAAAAAAAACAAATATCTTTCACAAACAAACAATATTACAATAGCGAAAAACAAAATATCTTTCAATGAGACAAGCCGCTATTATTCTAAACAATTATCAAATCTTAAATAGTTTAAATCAAACAAACAAAACAATTCTTTGCCAATGTGCAATTAATTTAAGACTTGAATTATTTATTTTAAGGTAAACAACAAAACAAACAAACGTATAAAATAAATGTTGTATTATACAAACGCACAACGCCACAACTTAACTATAACGTTGTTCAATATTAGACAATAATTAAATAATAATTTATATTAAATAATAACCTGAGCAACAACAAATACGATTAGCAATAGCACAAATAATTATCAAACCCTTTAAAATCTAATTGCCAATTCAAGTGCTCAAATTAATTATGCAAAACTATACCAACAATTTAGATTAAACAAACAAACAACCAAATTAATCAAATTAAATTAATTAAATTAATTAAATCAATTTTCACAAATAATGAGGGTATAGTTTGTTCAACATGGAACATTCGAGAAACGGAGTTTAAACCACGCTCTGGGTACCAAAATATGTTGCGTTCAACCTGGGATTTATAATTTATTAGTTTTGTGGAAGCGTGACAATTCTTCAGATCAAGACGAACGAACTTAAAATCTGCGTTTCACAGCGTTAACAAATTTATAATAGTACAAACTTACCCTGTTTTGTTCTTCAACAATGTCTTCACTGTGTCAAGCCCTAGCTATAGCTCCATTAACTAACTACGATAAATTGGCCAAAATAACGCAGAATGCTAATCAAACTATACTTAACTTTATGCAGGCAGACACGAACTCTTTAAGTCCTCAAAATGACCACATTTGGCGCGACTTAAGCCGTGAACTTTCACCAATCGTCTTAATGCAATTATACTATCACAATTATAGTTATCAAACAGTTCAACTCACATTAAATAGTATTAAGTATGGAGACACAAAATTCACTAGTTTTTATAATACTTTTTTGTCATACAAAAATGGCGAATACTCAACTTCGCAATGACATTTCAAGGTTTTGTTTCAATGGTAATTATCGATTCACACAACAAGGATAATTAGTTTTATCAACAATTAATTCTAGTGACAATTTTTAACTCGCGAAACAATTGCAAGGAAAACGCTTCAATCGCATTCAAATCGCGACGTAGTTTGCAAACAAGATGTGTTTTGCGACTAACTCGCGCTCGGTAACCGCTTCGCGCGCGCGCAACGAGCCACCAGGACAGATGCACCGGTCAGTTCTCGACGTCATCGATAGTGACGTTATCAATAGTTAGAGATGCCCGTGCGCAGACAAAAATATGATAAGTTAATCGTTTGGTACATAACAGCACCATAATGGTACAATAATGGTACAGTTGTGACACCGTTGAAATACCCGACTCAGGGCCCTGGTGCTCAAGTCCACTATTTTGGAACAATTGTCATACCGGCACAATACCGGCACGATACCGTTGCAATTGAAGTCAAATATCCGTAGTCTGCTATATGCCGTCATAACGGTCTTTCAATGGTAATAGAATTGTCGATCTCTTTTATCTATGCATTGAATTTTCGGTCTCTTTTATCTATGGATTGTGTTAGAATGGTATGTATGTGTTGCCGTTTTTAAAAAATGCGTTAGTTGAAGTGATTTTCGAAAAACTACTAATAAATTTAAACATTTAATCATGCTAGACTTCGTTTAAATATATTTGTACATACTATTTATTAGTATAAAAAGCAATGTGAAGTTTAGGAGATTAGTAAATTGCAATAAATTACAAAGAACAATTTCTAATATTTCTATCTATCAATTTTTTATTTATGGCAATCTGTCGACACAGGACAATTTAAAAATATTACTGTCAAATTCAAAATAGCAGACTACCGAAACATTTCAGTCATTGAATTGCAATTGTGAAGCAGTTGTGTACGAGACTAGCAATTTATGTCACTTTGACAATTGTAAGACAATGATGAAGTCGTTATGACGACACATTAATAGTAGACTACCAAAAACTTTACTATTGCACCATAATGGTACAATAATGGTACAGTTGTGACACCGTTGAAATACCCGACTCAGGGCCCTGATGTTATTTGACGTTTAATGTGTTGTGTTGCTAGGTAATTGCACTTTTAAAATAGTTATGTCCTCCAACCGGACATAAACGAAAAACTATACGTAAATCTTTAGCAGATTTTTAAAATTTTGTAAATTAATTAAAGTTAACTGTTTTTACGGATTCATACGACCACTGCAATCCTCGGTGCTACTTTATTTCTAAGATATGCGCGTACAAACTCACTCACTCGTACAAATAGCCTTACTAGAGTTCAGCATGGTATGGCACCATACTGAGCTCGCCAGAATCGTAAAACAGTGCAACGAGAATCAAATACTGACTAACCGTAAAATGGCGTACTTTTAACTTTGTTTATTTTTGACGACATGTCTATTTTACTTTATATTATATTATACAATGCAGTGATTTCCAATTCCACGCACACGAGTTCGCAGGCAATAGCTAGTATGACATTTCTGGTCCGTTCAAATAATCGGTACTAACCGGGATAAAAAAATTACAGTTGGCCAACACTATTGCCAAAAATGTGGCACCCTTTTCAAGTTTGACATTAGCAACTGTCAAATCACATTTGAGGAGTGAAGTGTGCTGGTGTTTCGGTAATACTTTAATACTGTTTTCTATTTGCTATTTATAAATTTCTGCTATTTTGAATTTGACAGTAATATTTTTAAATTGTCCTGTGTCGACAGATTGCCATAAATAAAAAATAGATAGATAGAAATATTAGAAATTGTTCTTTGTAATTTATTGCAATTTACTAATCTCCTAAACTTCACATTGCTTTTTATACTAATAAATAGTATGTACAAATATATTTAAACGAAGTCTAGCATGATTAAATGTTTAAATTTATTAGTAGTTTTTCGAAAATCACTTCAACTAACGCATTTTTTAAAAACGGCAACACTTACATACCATTCTAACACAATCCATAGATAAAAGAGACCGAAAATTCAATGCATAGATAAAAGAGATCGACAATTCTATTACCATTGAAAGACTGTTATGACGGCATATAGCAGACTACGGATCTTTGACTTCAATTGCAACGGTATCGTGCCGGTATTGTGCCGGTATGACAATTGTTCCAAAATAGTGGACTTGAGCACCTGGTGTTTCGGTAATTCTTTAATACTGTTTTCTATTTGCTATTTACAAATATTTGGGGTACTTAAAAACACTGTATAATTTTATTTCATACTCATGTTTGTCTATATATTATAATAATTTATAAAACCGCGCTGTAACAAAGCGGAAGATTTTCTTTCCTTTCTAATAATTTGTTGCGCTCTTTTTAAAATTCTTCCACTTGCTACTAGAGCGCCACCTCATATTCCTCCTTGCTTCTAGTCTCCATGTATGAAAAGAATGAAATGAAATTGAAACAAAGACCCAAAGACCTATGAAAATAGTAAAAGGTGAATCCCAATAGGGGATCTGTCAAAGTCAAGTCTGCTAATTGACCATTATAACCACAAAAAATTAACAGTTTACTGACTGTGACTACCAAAGTTGATAAAACTCGCCACTAAGCAATCAGTTATTGCATTTGTTGATTGCTTATTAGCGAATTTTATCAAGTTTGGTAGTTTATTGTTAATTTTTTGTCACAAATGATACCATTCAAATGAACTTTCATTGTAACACCATTGAATATTTAATAGCAGACTTGAGCCCCAGGCTATAGTAAAACAATCGGGAATCCCGAAAGTGATTTCATACGAGTAAGCAGGTCGCATATATACGTTATCTCGCTCATTCTTGTAGGTTTGTTATTGTTGTACTAGTCTATTTTTCGGAGATTCCTGGCCGAGCTTTATTTTCCGGCCAACAATCAAAAGTTGCTAAGAAGTTTAGCTACAAGTTTCAAAAATTTGTAGCTGCCTGACATCAAAATATTGCTAGATCTAGCTAAGTTGGTATGATTGCCTTCTTGTTCAGTACGCCATCTCCGTCGCTCCACAATATATACACCGTTGGTTCTTATTATTTTAACTAGATGGCAATAAAATACGTATAGATAAATATAAACAAAATTTAATTTACTTTTTTTCTTACCTACTTAGGTTTCATAAATGAAACCGAGTGACATCTAATTGAAATAATATGAACCAATGCAACAAATATTGCACTTAAAAATAAAAGAGATGGTGCAACTGAATTAAAAATGACCGCATATAGGTGCCATGTTTTAAGTTACCTCCCATTGAGGAAACCAATGGAACGAAACCGTGTAACACATTTTTTGAAACTATAAAATATTGTAGTAGTTGTTGACCGCAACTTCGTACGCGTGATATTTAGAAACGTGTTAGAAACCAATCCAAATTATACAAAAAGCCATCCTTAATCCCCACTCAATCTAAATCCGTTGCGTAGTTTGGAGATAGGACACATAGGGACATACAAACATAAATAACGACTTTTGTTCCATAATAAGTAAATGTGGCTTATTTTATTTTTATGATGTGGTGGGTGTGTGTTAAGTGAATAAAAATCTTTTAACAAATCAGTTATTTATTGTTTAACATTTAAAGTTATTATAAGATCATAGAATATGTACAACACAAATTTTAGACATATTTGTTAATATTTACATCTCATACATTCAAATATCACCATTAATTAATAATTCTATGAAGCACTTTCAAGGTACCAACCTGTTGTGTGATAATTTTAACACAAAAATAATATATTGAATATTGGATCGCAGCAGATGGCGCTCCATAGTATCTGCCTACCCTGACGTGAAAAAGGCGTGATGTTGTAATAATTATTTTTAGGTAGTATTAAGTAGTCATACCAGTGAAATTTTTCAGGTGATATATGCCTAATCAAAATTAAACAAGAATGTATATTATTAAGTCAAAATGAAACATATATTCAAGTTACTTAAAAATATTTAAATGTGTAGCAGTAGCTCACCAAAATAGCATTATCAGTGAGTCACCAGAGCTACTAAATAAATAAAAAAAGTCTTTTGCTTGACTAATCGCACAATTTAACTTTACACAACTGCTAAGATTGTGTTACATAAATCAATTTCAGTTCATACTATATATTTACAAATTACAATCACTTCATTATGTATATGTACATATATACAATTTGAATACGTCTTCTAACCCAGCTTCCTTTGAATGCATCTAGAAGTATGTAGAATATTCTGGCACCAAGTGAAAAATATACCTGAAAAAATTAAATAATTCTGTATATTTGTGTTTAAAACACAGGTTAACAAGTTTAACTGAATACTAACAAGATTTCATAAACATGAATCCTTATCCTTACTTATAAATAAAAGTGAAAATGAGTTTGTTTGTGACATTTTCACGCAAAATCTACCAAAAGGAATTGCATGAAAATTGGTATAGAGATAATTTATAGTCCTGGAAATAACATCGGCTTATAAGAGATAATTTGAGAAAGTTTGTATGGTAAGCTCAGTACGGAATTCTAAAAAAACAAGTATGTAATATATTTGTATATCATAATACCTATAAGGTTGAATTAAATTTTGTGTCAAATAAAATTGTATAAAGTTACTCAAATTCTAACCTGGCTAATATTTATTACGTATTCAGTCAATAGCGGGCATATCCGGTTGTGTACCTATTACCTCAAGTACTTCAACATTATGTTGTTGTCCACCTTGCCAAGATTCAACATATTGACTATATTCTGGAGTTTGAACAACTGACGGTGAAAGAACATTATCATCAGTGGCCATCATTGATCGATGAATAACATTTTCAACACTTACGTTACTTGTAACTTTAGGTTTTGCTATTTTAGCCATGAATTTCTGAAATTCATATACTGATATCTTACGTAGATTCTTAGACAATGTAACCTTTGGCTTATGTATTGGTTTAGCTGCAATCACACCAAAACTAGCTTCATGCATGACAGTACTAACTTCATGTGTGACAGGTGTAACTTCATGCGTGACAGGTGTAACTTCATGCGTGACAGGTGTAACTTCATGCGTGACAGGTACAACTTCTTCAAATGTTATTTCAGAAGCTGTT
The DNA here is from genome assembly GCA_916999025.1 of Orgyia antiqua. Lineage (NCBI taxonomy): Eukaryota > Metazoa > Arthropoda > Insecta > Lepidoptera > Erebidae > Orgyia > Orgyia antiqua. Next base: position 1,502,488 of record OU779861.1, read on the forward strand.
ACACTACTTTGATCATTCTCTTCCATATAACTATCATCAACAATAACTTTTTGTTGCGATATTATTTCGTTACTTTCTTGATCACCTGATACATTTATTTGCTGTAATGGCGTATTTGCATTATTTTCATCATTTGTTTTAAGCAAGTTTTTTATTTTACCACTGTAAATTTTTTGAGAAACTTTAAATCTCTCAATTTTCTCTCCACTTGTAACTGGTATCAGTTTTTTTAATCTTGTCATTTTCTCTAACATTTTTTGCTGTTCTTCACTAACTGGGAACAATTTTAACGGTTTCTTTTGTACAACTTTTTCTGGTGTGGTTTTAGAATTTCTCACTTGAGTTAATAATGATGATATTTGATCGTTTCCATCGTATTTATTATCTTCCTTGCTATTATTTGGCAATATATTTTCTGAAGATTTTAGTTTATTAGCTTTTTTCAGTTTGTTTTCACTTGCTAACATCATGGCTTGTTCCAATTTTCCTAAATTTAAATCTCGCCACGGTTTTGCAGCAAGTTCACATTGTTTTTGATGGCTTTTCAACTCTTTTTTGAAACGGAAACTGAAAAATAAGTGTTGATGCATTATTTAAAATATTACATGAATATACATTTGCATAGTCGTTAGATAAAATAAAGAAATCGATAGTGATATAAGAGGAAAAGTATATAAGTATTATTAAAATATATTATAAGGTTTGGTTTTTAAATTCTCATATGTACAACGAAATAGCAAATTAATGAAAAATATACCATAGTTGTTTCAGTTAGGTTAAGTTCTTGACACATCAGCATTGGCCCTTACTGTATGCTAATTTGATTAAAATTGGTTAAATAGATTACAAGTCCATTGCGGACAAACAATATGACATGTAATTTATTAAATATTATATTTAATAGCTGTTGCCGCGACAGATTTACGAAAATTATCGTCGTTTTTGCAACATTTTTGACTGATGCTTTGCTCTTATTGGTCATAGCATGATGTTATATAGTCTTCCTTGATAAATATACTATCCAACACGGAAAGAATTTATCAATGCTTTCAAACAAACAAACTCTTAACTTTATAATATATTGTTAGTATAGAATAACATAAACATCTTACATTTGTTTGCAGAAGCATGTGTGTGTGTTTGTCCTCGGTTCGTGTGGCTCAGTCTTTATGTGATAGTAATATTCTGTGTACGTGTCGAATATTTTGAAACATCTTGAACATTTACTCATCTTATCGCTGTTATGACGCTGCATGTGTCTAAAACAGTTAAATTAACAAGTTAAAATGTTATTATATAAATTTTTTAATAATCAGTGTTTTAAATACCACTTTTTACGGATTCAGACGCGTATATTTGTTTGAAATTTTAGCCCGGCGCTTCGTATCAACGCTGACCACGGAGACTAATTAGTCTTCGAAACGTCGGGCTTTTTGAAAACAAATATACGCGTACAAATCCATAAAATTGGTTTTACTTAAAGTTGAAATGTTTTCATATTAACAATTATAGCCATAGTCTCTGTCTACCCTATGGGAAAAACTTTTTTCAATCAATCAATATTTTATTTTGTAAACATACTCATAGGTGACAGAAGATATATAGATCGATTTACATCGTAAAATATATACATACTAAATAAACTAAAATATGGCGAAAAAATTATCATCATGAGCGAGACTTAAACCCAAGACCTCGGAATACCGTTCCGTCGCTCTACCGCCTGAGCAATCATAGTTCCTGCATATCTTTACCAAATCTTTCACTACAATTTTTATTAATGTGTGTTAAACATCAAAACGATGTTTTTGTACAACGCCATCAATCAAGAGGTTTGCACGAACTCGATCGTTTAGTATTCTTTACAGAATAAAATATAAACCCACCATAATTTAGTTTATTAAATAAAAAGCATGGTATGGCAAGTCAATTGTAATGTGTTGTGTGTATTCTATCCGTATTCTAGTACACCCGTAACACAAGCACATAAGCTTAGAGGACGTTGTGTGTAATGTCCATAAATATTAATACTGTTACGAACACACAAAGCACAAAGGAGCTAGCGCCATCTAGCGTCAACTAGTAAAACCACTTAAAGAACCGAACAGAGTGAAACCCCTTTTCAATACTAGATGGCGTTAGAGGAACTATCGTACATGCGCGAACTTTCCAGAAACATTCGTTCCGGGCGGTCACTTTCGCGCACAGTCGGGTACATTCTGCAATGGTCTGGAACTCGTCTCGGCCCATATAAATAGCGGCAGGGAGGCGAACCCGGGCAGTTCAGTTTGAGCTACGATCGAGGCGACTTTGAGAGCGAAAACAAGTGATCAAGAGTGATACCAGTGAAACCTACGACTTGACTACGACCTAGGACATTGTTAGTGCTTAGTGTTTGGACCTAGTGCTTAGTGTGTACCTAGTGCTTGTGAATAAAGTCTTCAAAAAGAGTCAGCAGGTCTTTCTCTCCAAATCCTTCGAACCCTAAGACGTAACAATACATACTTGTTAAACATATTTCTTGTAAGAAACATAGCGATAGGACAATGTGGACATTGGTACACTGTACGTCCGGTGTGCGTCTGTCTGTGGGCGGTGCGCGCTCGCTGGCAGTAGAACGCCTCCGTACATCCGTCCACATTGCACTTGAATCTGAAACAAACATATTGTAAACTAACTGTTCCCCGCAACTTCATTTATGCGTGACATTTAAAATTACTACATTAGCTTTTCTTAAAAGAGCCTATAACTTGCCTACTAAAAATCTTTGACTTAACTATTTTTTTTTTATTCATGGACATTTCACACAACGTCCTCTGGACCCAAGCTAAGCTTATATGCTTGTGTTATGGGTACCAGAATACGGATATAATACATAAACTACTTTTCTTTGACGTTGCTCAGGGATAATCTAGCAGTCTAATGGTAAAATAATAATAGAAATTAGTTAGTAGTATTTGAGTTTATTCACATACACAACGTTACCTCATTATAATATTAAAATAGACAAACTAACTTCTCTAGTGTGTGGCGTGCACACACTAAATAATGTCATGTGTAAAATGTCCGTAACAATATTATTAATGACTAGCTGTTGCCCGCGATCAGGTATTTGAAAAATAGATGTTGTCCGATTCTCAGACCTAAATACACAAGTACACAAAATTTGACGACAATCAGTCGAGCCATTTTGGAGGAGTATAATTACAAACACCGTGACAGGACAATGTTATATATTAGATAATACAGGGTGTTTGGTACATCGTATAATGTTAGTGTTGTTAGTTTACCTGGGTGGTTTATTATGTGACTTCATATGAACATAGTACGTGAACTCGCTGTAGAACTTTCCCCCGCACAGCGTGCACGTGTACCTGCCGCGTACTGAGTGTTTACGTGCGTAGTGCTCGCGCAGCGCCGGCCGGTCCTTGAACCGAGCCGCGCACGAGGGACACTCGTGGTCACGAGGCAGGTGTTTCTCAGCGTGCGCCAGGAGAGATTCCTGATACATACAATCGTATCAATTCTACGGGCACAACTAAACTAAATTTAACTAAAAAATGCGAAGTGCTAATCTGATTAAAATTGGTTAAATAGATTACAAGTCCAATGCGGACAAACAATATGACATGTAATTTATTAAATATTATATTTAATAGCTGTTGCCGCGACAAATTTACGACGACTACGTCCGCGTGGATCCATTTTTTTCTTTTATTAGCCGCTAGCAGTGGCGTGCACTCCATACAAGCTGACAGGCTCTGCTTTACTTGCCATTCACAGATATTTTAATAAAACGTTCGTATGATTTAGATGACTTTATTCATGTATTTACTATTAATTAAACAAAATATTATAACTTAAAAACGCCTACCTAATAATTCATAAATAGCACCAATATGTGCTTGCAAATTGTTTTTTGCCAGGCGTTTGGCGAAGGAATAATATTGGTCGGACGAACGCATCGGACAAGCTCCACGCCGCTCGCCTGCCATGAGTTCATATGTGTGTAGAAATTTTGGTGTCCGTGCACAGTTCCCAAACGCACACAGGCTTACATATCCAAGACGATTTATACTGAAAATCCTGCCGTCTGCTTTCGCGATCGGATGTTATCGCGAGTATTCGGCAATGTTCGTTCGTTACTTTATTACGATTAAATATAGTCGGAAGCAGTGTTGCCAGAAGGTTACATTTTTAACATTTTACGTAACTTTTGATCAGTTCATGTAACATGTATGTAAGAAACAATTTTAGTTAGATTTAAGTAACTTCTCAAGAATTACAAAAGAGGTAAAAATGAAAAAAAAATCTTGAAAAATTAAAATATTCTTATCTAAATTTATTTAATGAAAACAAAAACTACCGCAAAAAATTAAAAAGGTTATAATTATATTGATAAATGTAATTTTTTTTAAATTATTGTGTACAAGAAAAAATAAAATAATAATAATTTTTGATCTGCGAGCTGAAAATTACATGAGCGTGAATGTAGCAGACATCAGAAAAATTTAAAACTACAAATAAATAGAGTAAATAATTTAAAAAATAATATTTATAAAAAATGCATTTATTAATTTGAAAATTTTTTAAATGCGCATTTAAAAAAAATCTTTTATTAATTATTTACTCTATTTGTAAATAATTATAAATTTGGCTGATGGCTGTTACATTCACACTCATAAAATTACCACTACGTAAGTTTTAGTTTAAAAATGTAACTTTTCATGGATGCCAACGTAACTTTCGACCAAATCACTCTGGCAACACTGATTTTGGTTCGACGGAGGCCATTCGGAGGTGATTCATTGAACTGTTTAATATTGAGTTTCTTTAATTTAATAATTGTATGGATTTTCGTTTGTTGATTTTAAAATGTTATTTGATTGTGAAATGTGTGTTGATAGTGTGTGTTTGTTAAAAATTAAAAATAACAAGTTCTCACAATTGTCGTTCGGTGAAAAAATTCAAATTGTGTCTATAGGTAGATGTATACCCGAGTTACAACTTAATCAACAAAAGGGTAACGTAACTAGAAAATTTCATGTTAAAAGTTATGAAACGTATAACTGGCTATGTGGTTGTGTACACACGAATAAATTATTTTGTTTCCCTTGCATATTGTTTAGTAATTCTAGTACAGTGTGGACTGATTCGGGATATTCAGATTTAAATAATTTCCATTCCGCGACAAAGAATAAAATATAAAAAAATAGAAAATATAAAGCTTAAAATTAAATACTTTTGGTAAATCTCGTATCGAAACGAGTATCAACAGTCAGTTACGATTAGATATACCGACATCTATGGACAAATTGCGTTATTTTTTGCGTCTATAAGTTGTGTAATAGATAGCTGATGAATTACTTCACAGTCCATAATCACTAGATGGCAGTTTTTATCTTCAGTCCACTTTACGCTTTGTGTTTAGTAAACAAGTGGTTTTGAAGTTCCAGCGGATTGTCGTAAGTAGTTTAGTTTTATTTATGAGTTCATAGATTATTAATATTATTATACATCAAGATAAACTAGATGATTTGTGCTTTATAATTAAGTATACATATAGCATACATATCACAGTTTTAAGAGTAAAATCGAGTTATATTTTGAATTGTTATGTTTTCTCCTCTGTCCTCTTCTGTTCTCATTTTTAATACTTTAAAATAAATTTTCAGATCTTAAAAAATAGATAGATTTCATCTGTAGTCTTCTAGTAATTTTTCGTAGTATTTGTCTTCACTCTAGGTATTATAGATAAGAAGCTATAAAGGTTTTTTGTTACAACATGCGAGCGCGGTACCGATCGAATCAGCGCCACGCGTAGCTGGACGGACAACGGTATAATAGGTATTAACTAAAAAATGAAAACAGCTATTGCTGTATCTTAAATGTTTCGCTATTTTTTTGCACACATTTATATTAATTAAAATCGTTAGTCTATAATAAACAGTTTTTATATAAAAAAAGTTCTGTTAACATTGCCGAATTGTGTTATAGACGCTATCAATTTTCATTTTTTAGTTAAGTTAAGTTTAGGTCTGCACATAGAATAGGCACCAATGTAACTCGAAAATTTCATGTTAAAAGTTATGAAACGTATGTACATACGTACATGTACGTATGTATGTACGTACGTAGTTATTGTTTAGTAATTCTAGTACAGTGTGGACTGATTCGGGATATTCAGATTTAAATTTGTTCTGTTGGCATGGTTTCCGACTTAGAGATCCGTCGCGTGGCTATGCTAAAAATCTATAAGAGTACTACCTACAGTATAAGAGCCTACCCTGCTTCAAAATTATGTGCACGCCACTGGCCGCTAGATGGCATTGGAAGTAACCAAATTGAGAAATCTCGTATAATGTAAATATCTCTTGATTGAGTGGACCGATTGCAATGAAACAAAGACTAAGTAATACCTTGAGTTATGAACACTTTTTACCTAGCTAGGTATAATATTTATATTTAAAAGTGTTGTACATCTTACGTGATGCGTGCACAGACAAACATATAAACAGACAAAAATTTCAAAAATTCTGGAAATGGGCCCTGTTGGTTGTCCTTTAACCATCTGACAATTTTTTTTTGAAAATATATCAATGTACAAAAATTTTTTTTCTACAGATTTAATATATGCAGGTTTATACCTTTTAGTGTGTATGTACACTATATGTGTATGTAAACTAGATGCATATAAAAGCATTGTCATATTGTTACAAACGCACAAAACACAAAGGAGCTAGCGCCATCTAGCAGCAACTAGTAAAACCAATTAAAGAACCGAACAGAGTGAAACCCCTATTAGATACTAGATGGCGTTAGAGGAACTACTAGATGGCGCGAAGTTTCCAGAAACATTCGTTCCGGGCGATCACGTTCGCGCACAGTCGGGAACATTCTGGAATGGTCTGGAACTCGTCTCGGCGCATATAAATAGCGGCAGGGAGGCGAGCCCGGGCAGTTCATTTCGAGCTACGATACGAGGCGACTTCGAGAGCGAAAACAAGTGATCAAGAGTGATACCAGTGAAACCTACAACTTGGCTACGATCTAGGACATTGTTAGTGCTTAGTGTTTGGACTTAGTGCTTAGTGTTTGGACCTAGTGCTTAGTGTGTAACTAGTGCTAGTGAATAAAGTCTTCTAAAAGAGTCAGCAGGTCTTTCTCTCCAAATCCTTCGAACCCTAACACGTAACAATATTAATATTATTTTTTTATCTTTATATCAAACACAACTCATTTCATTTATTGACACCCAACACTGCATTAGAAATATATTATTAGGATTCCGTACCTTCCAAAATATGAGACGAGACCCTATTACTTAAGACTGTCTGATTGATCTGTTCGTCCATCTGTTACCAAGCTATATCTCGCGAACGATTTTAGCTAAAGAACTGAAAATGTCCCAGTTTATGTACGAGTATATCAGTAATTGACAGGTTTTCACAAACTACCTTTTTACAATAAGTATTATATAGATTAATAAAATCACAATACCTTTCTTTTGCCAACATATGTACATCCAGGTTGCCAACATCTAAACTCAGTGATGTTGAGATGTTCCACGTGATGTTTGACCAGGGCAAATCTGTGAGGAAGTTGTTCTTGACAGAAATCACATTTGTACGGTCTCTGTAATACAAAGTAGGTGCATAATATTACTAAAATAAAACTGACAAGCCTTATGGTTGAGTGGTTCATGTAACGGAATGCTGATCAAGAGGTCGCGGGTTCGATTCCCGCTCGGGACAATGATTAGTGTGATTTTTCTAATTGTCATACAAATGTTTGTACTGCGTCTGGGTGTTTTGTATTGTATCCGTATTCTAGTAATCATTACAGAAGCATATAAGCTTAGCTTGGGACCAAAGGACGTTGTGTGAAATGTCCATGAATATTTACTAACCTGAGCATTTATATAAGGTGTTACATATATATTATTGTAATGTAATGGAACATGTTGTGTTAATTCATCGGCTGATTCAAACTGTCTCATGCACAGTTGACAAGTTCGATTCCAATTATATCTGTGATTTAACTTGGTCCTTCTCTGAGTGAAATTCTGTAAAGTATTCAAATCCCATTTGGCAAATTTTCCAGGTCTTATTATATCAATTTCTTCATTTGTCACATTATTATTATTTTGTAATTCATCTTCTTCGTTATTAGTTAATTCATTATCAACAATATTATCTGTAACAGTACTATCATGCTCTGTTTGATTCTGTGCATCAATATAATCAACATTTTCGTCATTACCATCATTGATATGTTCAACATAACTTTCGTCATTAGCATAATCTACATCATCTTGCATCACAACAATTTGACTGTCATCAGTCACATTATTATCTTGAATATCATCACCATCTTGTACATACATCTCGTCAGCAACATAACTTTCGTCATTGTTAACATAACTACCATCATTGTTAACATAACTTTCATCATTGTTAACATAACTTTCATCAATAATGTAGTATTCCTCATTCACATTATTACTATCGTCCACATCTGAAATAATAACATATTATGAAATTGTTTTTACGATTTTTTAACCAATATTTCTTGCCCATTAACAGTCCCACTGTTGGGAATTTTGGGGAGGGATTACGGTCTACAGATCTGCGATGACCGAGCGTATTGCCATTGGGTTTATTTGCGAGGTTTCTGTTTTTTTTACAGAGTATGTTATCTGTGGCTTTTACAGCACCCTGGGAAGGAAAAAGGGGTGGCAACACTTGTTTTTTTTAATCTGTCACCACGCAAACGACACTTGTATTAACAAGACTGTGTCAAATTTTCGTTCGATTTTAAGTATTTCAGAACTGAAATTATACTGTAAGAACAAATATAAAAATCTCCAGTACCTCTCATACCGAATTTATATCAGCGTGTTAATAAAAAAAATAAAAATAACATACATGATAAACATATTTGTTGTTGTTCAGTGTGAGCAACTTCCACCTGTGGCTGTTCCATGATCATCTCAATAGCTGATTGTGTCTCATCTTGTTGAGGAGTTTCATTCAATTGTAATGACATTGTTGTATCTTCTTTCGAAACAATAACTTTATCAACATCCAAGGAGTTTTTACCTTTTTTGTGTTTTCTTTTAGTTCTGCATAAAGCTAGAAAATAAATATACATTATAAAATGTATTGCTTAAGGTCTAAACTAATATTCTAACATAATTTAAAATATGTATCATAAAATTAACTTCTGCCCGCGGCTTTCTATGATGTGTCTCGGACTATAAATTATCTCAGTACTAATTTTCGTGCAGTTCTGTTTAGTAGATTTTGCGTGAAAACATCACAAACAAACAAACTCATTTTCACTTTTAAGGGCGTCACAAACAGCATATTATTATAGCATGAAAGAGATAAATATATCTGCCGGTGACGTCATAAACATAGATACATCTCGGTATATTAATATATAGCTGTGCCCACGACTTCGTCCGCGTGGATAGATTTTTGTTCAATAGACCCAATCAATTTTTTTGGTTCTTTTTAGCCGCTAGATGGCGTTGCAAGTAACCAAATTGAAAAATTTCGTATTATGTATATATCTTTTGATTGAGTGGACCGATTGCTTTCTCGCCTCGCCTTTTATCTATATGTCGGCTAGGCGTAAAGGACATAGGTTTTAAAAGAATATTAAAGTGTTTGTAGGTATACGAAATTAGTTCCTGATTTACTTATGCCTAATTAGTTAGTAAATCTCATTTAGTTTAGTATCTGATTAATGTAACCCGTTATCATGGCCGTAATGTTAAGAGTGTATTATGTCGCAACTCCCCCACTACCCCCACTCACAAGTTGCTTTAAATACGATAGGCGTGATAAGGGGTTGATGTGGAGGCCAGTTATCCTTATAAGTGTGCAAGAGTATGATAGATTGAGGTATGAATATCGGTAAGACAGTTGTTACGTTATGTGCTCGGATTCCTGTTCAGGCCTCTGGTCTATTTTCCGACATATATATATATATATATGTCTCTTTCTCTGTATATTACTATATCATAATATGCTGTTTGTGGTGCCCTTTATGTGTGTAAGGAAGTAAAAATAGGTCTAAGTCATGATAAATGTGCTTATTATTCTTGGTTATTGGCGGCGGTACTTATCTTCCACTTAAACACGAAAATGGCTTTATTTTTGGATTGAGTTAAGATATATGAGAATGTTTGTTAGATCAAAAGTTGCGGCACATTTTGGGCTCCACGAAAATGGTAAAAGCTCAATTTAGCCAAAATGTGAGTTATTTAGTTCTTCCATTATACCGACGATATGTATATTCTGGTACCCATAAGATAAATAATGTTAGCTTGAGACGAGAGAATATTGTGTGTAATGCCCATGGATATTTATATATTAAACTAGCTGACCCGGCAAACGTTGTTTTGCCAAACTAAAAAAAAGGTTTGGAAAATAGATGTTGGCCGATTCTCAGACCTACTGAATGTGCATGTAAAATTTCATAAAAATCGGTCAAGCCGTTTCGGAGGAGTACGGTAACTAACACTGTGACACGTGAATTTTATATATTAGAAGACTAGCTGACCCGGCAAACAATTGTTTGACATACAAATGTCAGGGGTAGACAAATAATTTGCAATAAAATAATATTGAGACTATAAATTGAAATATAAGCAATCCTATCTATCAAGTTGGGTCGAATTGCACACGGTGTGCAAATCAAATTTAAAATCTGTTCAGTAGTTTAGGAGTCCATTGCGGACAAACAACGTGACACGTAATCTAATATATAAAATTCACGTGTCACAGTGTTAGTTACCGTACTCCTCCGAAACGGCTTGACCGATTCTTCTCAAATTTTGCATACATATTCAGTAGGTCTGAGAATCGGCCAACATCTATTTTTCAAACTTTTTTTTTTAGTATGGCAAAACAACGTTTGCCGGGTCAGCTAGTCTAATATATAAAATTCACGTGTCACAGTGTTAGTTACCGTACTCCTCCGAAAAGGCTCGACCGATTTTCCTGAAATTTTGTGTACATATCCACTAGGTCTGAGAATCGGCCAACATCTATTTTTCAAACCTTTTTTTTTTGGTATGGCAAAACTACGTTTGCCGGGTCAGCTAGTTTTTATATATAATGATATATTTAATACTCACGAAGATTTCTCTGAGCCATCCACTCTTCAACAAGTTCAAATGTTGGAAGTGGAAACTTCATTTGACTCTTCAGAAATTTGTAAGCCACTGGTGAAATGTTACTCTTCAGGAACATAATTTTTTTAATATCTTCCTCAGACCACGGCTCCTTGTCTTTCTTCTTAGTTAGCAGGCTCATTTGTGCGTGACTAAAATTCTTTGATAGATTGTCCCTTAGTGCCCTTAATGCTATTAGCTCTTTTAGAACCTCCTTAAAAAGTGTTTTTAATGGCAAATATCTTTTCTCATTTAGCTCATTTAACTCATTTTTAACTCTTTTATGTTCTTCAGTAACTTTGTCAAGATCTTTTTGAGCCTTTATCAATTCCCACTGTACATTGTGATATTTCACTTGTAGCTGACTTTGTTCTGCTACATGTTTTTCAAAAGCCTCCTCTATCAATTTTGTTTCCTCAACAACTTTTTTCATAGATTTGTATTTTGCTTCATGTAGAAGTACCATTGCAGTGCTATAGAAAAAAAAAAAATACTTGTAGATAAATGAGACAGGGTTTTATTCTGTGTATAAACACGCTTTTAGTCGCTTGATATGTATCTATCAATTTATTAAACAATGTAACAAACTCTTTATAAATGATTTTCACTCATTTGCAGAAGTTAGATTGATTTGAAATTTTGTAAACATTGATACAATGAAAATAATAATAATAATGTTTATTTATTCAGACAATTAATTACTCTCCGTGTGGTGACGGATTAAGAATACAAGAAAAGTGTCACCACCCCATCTCCTCCCAAGGGTGGTGTAAAAGTCAGCTAAGGGATATTGCACACAGATAACATCTTCTGTGAGAGACGGAAACCTCGAAAATAGACCCTGTGCCAACACGCCTGGTCAGTGTGGCACAGTATACCATAATCCCTCCCAAAGTGGAGGAGGCCCGTGCCCAACAGTGGGACCTAAGTGGGATGGAGAAGAAGAGAAGATTCAGACAATTAAAGTCCACACCTTACAAAAAGGAAAAATATAATAAACAAACATAATCTCTCTTACTAATTCAACGAGCGACATTGTTCACATGCAACTCTGAATCTGCACATAATTGAAGTATCCATCCTTTTAGCAAACCAGAGTAAAGTAAAATCAATCATGTTATATATACATACCCTTTTTTCCCATATATTAATATGTCTTGTTCATTATACCATTCATAGTTCATTATATCAGAAAATTGATTAACAAAATCTTCTACAACACGAGTAAATTTTGATGGCTTTTCCTTTTCTGGAAGTTCATCTGAAATATTCATTATGTATATTTAACAATAAATCTCCCTCAATGTTCATAACAAAGACTTTACAATTAATATCTTGTGTCGGTCAGTTTAATAATGGATCAGTACTTGCAGTGTCATTTTGCAAAGTATAGAAATCTCTTCCAAAAGACATTTTTTTAAAAAGTTCCCTAATCATTACAAAATACAACTTTTTGGATTTTTTCTTATAATGCTCAAAAATGGTTGTAATTCGGTAATAGATCAAAAGCTTGATTATATTTTTTGAAGGGATGAAAAGGGGCCACAATGATCTACATACCATAATATAATCTTCAGCCATTGCCGAGTAATAAAAGTTTGACAGACAGACAGACAGACACCAATGTGAGACTATAAGGGTTTCTTTTGTTTACAAAACCCTAAAAACCACAAAAATAACAATTATTAATATACTTACTTGCGTCAGAATATTGATTGTTATTAATTTGGTCTCGAGCTACATAAACACCGGGATAAATATTTTTATAAGCTTTAGTATTGTTAAGAACATTTGGGATACGACTCTTTTTGGACATAAATGGATTGTCAGACTTAAAATATGATGGAAAAGGTTTCTTAGAGATAAATTGTGATTTGTCAACAGTTTCACTCTCAGTATATGTGTCATTCCCTTGTTTTTGCTTACTAAGTGCTTGTTTAACTGGTATTTCTTTCTCATTCTGTATAACTTGCTTTGGAGTTACTTTTTCAGGTTTTTGTAATTCATCACAGATGTCACTATCAGCGTCCGATATATTTGCATCTTTGTTAGGGTCATAGTCTTCATCTAATGAGCTATCATCAGCATCACTTTCCAGATCTAAATCGTTTTCATTTTGTTCCACTAACATTATTTTATTATTAATTTTGACAACCTTATATATCTTATTTGGTGCCTCCACTGTTGTAACTTTTTGTCTTGTATCATGGTTTTCATTGTTTACGCTATCTGTTATGACTTTGGGCAATTTCTTCACATTCACACGACATTCTTGAAATTTTGGCAACACTAGCTTATTTTCTATAAAAGGTTTTTTGTTTAGAGTATTGTGATTAACCCGGATTAACTTACTAACTGGTATTAAAGCTGTTTTTTTACTTCTTTTAGACAAACGAGGTGTTTGTTCTTTATTCAACAAGTTTACTTTCTGTGTATCAAATACTTTTACTTTTATTAAAGGCAATTTTTTAGTTTCACTCTCTCCTTGGTTCTCCAATTGTTTTGCATAATCATTTTCATTTATTTCTAAAGAAAAAGGTGTTTGAATAAATGTTTTATCTGTTTCCATAGAGGTATCATTATTAGTTTCATTTAGTTCTAGAGGATTAGATTCAAGCATTTCTATAGAACCTCTTGTTTCATCATCTGTATTAAAGTTGTCTTCACTCGACTCATCAGACATATTGTGTAATTCTATAAAAAAATTAATAAGTTATTATTATGATAAGCAGGTATTTTCTAATTTATACTGCTTTTAACAAATATCTACTACAAAATGTAAATGTCAAAAGGCTTATCACTATTTTCATTACTTCAACTTCTTGTTTTTAATGGCATCATTAGCAGATTAATGCCATGGCACAACAACAAGGAGTGTAAAATTAATTTTAAGTAGAACATACTGGCTGACTAATATATGTTTATGCCACAGGTATAAGCCTAGCCAAAGTTGTGATATACTGATTACTGACGTATGTACCTACATTCTTTAGGCATTTTCATGCACATCACCGCCGTGGCTCCATGCATATTGCTATACCAAGAAAAGTTAACAGGCGTCTGAAGTCTGAAATGAACATGACAAACCTTGTTATTGTGAGTCCGGAGTTCGATGCCTGTTAAATACGGAGGAGGGTGAACCTACAACTCAACGTTATAACAGCAAATTCCATAAATCTTTGCACAGAAACCAAATGCGCACGAAGCCACAAACCCAGCCACGGCCACGGCACAGAGTAGCAAATTAGTGATGCCCGATACGTTTCGATATTTCGGTAAATCGCGATACAACTATTACGATATATTTTATTATAATATTATAGTTATTACTTAATATCGATACAAGCATGTACGATATATTACCGTATTGCATCACCTTATAATCACCTTATACTGATGCATAGCATCGAATATATCATATCGTAAAATATGTTTTTAGACATGAAATGCTATGAATGAATATAAAATAATTAATATATAACATTAAAGTTAATCATTGTAATATTAATATTACCTTTGAACTTAATTTATTTCATTAACATCCAGTAGACATTGTTTACGAATTAATGATCAAGTTGCGATTAAAGAATGTATTTCATTTCTTTAATAAGTTTGAGAAAATTAAAGCCATAAAATAAAGTCACTTTTATTATGGTAAATGTGAGATTTAATTCAGTTTTTCGGGGGTGTTCTCCTCCGGCTACGCCACTCAACAATGCAAATTAAGTAGATATGTTTACATTTACGTTTGTTTGAAACATAATTTTACTCATGAAATTCAATATTTATATTTTCGGTACGACGTATCGAGTTGTTAATACATAGGCATACGATAGTCTGTTATTGTGTATCGATACAAGATACAACCAGATACAATGCAATGATACAATACGATACGAAATATCAATACAATGCAATGCCCCGTATCGGGAGCATCGCTAGCTAATATCACAGAGTATGATATCGTAACCTGCGTGTGCTTGCGTTTGTTACAAAAGAGGACTAACGCCATCTTCAAAGAGTGTAGTAGGTACTATATTATTTTACTCTTTGAGTAGGTAGTAAGACCAAACCAAAGATTTTATATTCTATAGATTTCTCACGAGCCGGCAAAGGCGCTCCTAGAAAGAGATAAGCACGAACGACCTCCGTGTCCCTATAGTAGGGTGTACACAGTTCTTAAGAAATTTGGGACATTAAATATACATACTTAAAATTTTTTTTGAGTAAATATCTAATAATAATAGTAAGAGGTACCTTCGTACATTCATTATTGACAAAAGTTAGTCATGTGATATTTGTTTTAAAGTGTAATTAAGTGTATATGTACCTATGATTTAAAAAAAAAAATGCATTACTTTAGTATTAAATGTTTGTAAAGGCGTTTAGTCTGTAAAAACGTATAACGTATGTATAAATGTTTCTTTTTATTGTAACGTTAATGTACTTTTATGAGAATAAAGAACTTTCAAAATCAAATCAAAATCAGTAAGAGGTACCTACAAAATCAAACTGGAACTATATTTTTATAGTATACCAGCGACCCGACCCGGCTTCACGTACCTATTGTGCGAACGGCACGTGCATACAAAAACGGGAAGAAATATAAATAAAACAGCAAACAAAGAACTCAAGCAGTGGTTTAATTGCAGAAAAATCACAAACAACAACAGCCTCAGGCTTTAATTGATGTCTCTTCATAAAAGTGCTCAAATAATTAGATTTAAAATGTATACTGCAAATGTTTAATATCTTGTTTTTTTGCTGTTGTGGGTTTAAATGGAATCACTTCAGCCCACTTTTGTTAAATTCCATCATCACTTGGAAAACTGTAAGAAAATTGCGTTCACCAACAATCAATCAATATTATTAATAAAATGGTTAGGTTGATTATTCAAGTAAGGTAGCACAATACACACACACACTTTTTCTAAAAGTGTAAGGTAAGTATAGCTAATACAGATAGTTGACATCATGTATATCGTTCAAATGAGAATAGGATTGACCCTGCGCCATGTTGTGACGTTACAGATGTCAATTCGAACAATTTTGATAGGGACAGCAAAACAAGATATTTTATAATATAATCACATAATCGTCATCGTTTACTCATTTTCGTCAGTTACCGAGATAAAAACGGTTGAAATTTTTTTTATTTTTTTATTTTATTTCTTATACAATAACTTTTATACATTTTTCATATCAGAGTCTTCCTTTTAAGTATATAGATACTTGTGCCAGGAAGGCTCCCTCTTCCATATTTATGAAATTAAATCTACAATAATTTAATCTAATGCAATACAAGACAACGAGCGAACATTACTAACAATACCTACCTATTTTATGCTATGCTAGCTGTGTGTGAAATGTGTGAATGTAACTTGTAGATGAACTATGAGCGATTAAAGTGACGAGCGCGCGTGTGCGCGAGGACAGGGATGGACTGACAAGTATGTGAGACTAGTGTGTATTCTGTAGGTGCGCTTGATCTATTTTACAATTTAAAACTTTGGACATATAACTACATTATAATTTGTTTTGAATATATGCAATGTAAATTTTGGTAATTAATACAGTTCAGAGTTAGTTCTTACTAATCCTACCACTATCATTAACATTTAAGTTTATACGAATGTGTGAATGGATGTATGTATGTGTATTATTGTGTCATGCAACGAAACCACCAAATGGCTTTTTAGTAAAAAATCTGTGACCCATCCACTATAGGTCATCACATAAAGAAGAAGAAGGAAGAAGGGAGCAGCTATAACGGAGAGTTGAGAAAAATTACGAACATTTTATGGTATTTTATATAATGGGATGTAGAACCGCCTCAGTTTCATCATAATGTAAGCAATTTAAGCCAATTCATTACTATACTTTTACAAACGTATTTTGTCTTTCCATAGATAGACAGTTTTCTATTTATTGAGTTGATGACAATAACAAATACAAAAAATCACTTACAAACAAAAACTGTGACAAATAACAACAAAAATGTATGTAACGGGAAACAACCACAATTTGTTAAAACAGTATTAAAAATAATAATTGGTCAAGTGCGAGTCGGACTCGCGCACGAAGGGTTCCGTACCATTATCTATGCAACAAAAGGCAACGTTATTAGTATCGAGCAAGAAACGGTAAAAAAATCATGTTTGTTGTATGGGAGCCCCCCTTAAATATTTATTTTATTTTATTTTTAGTATGTGTTGTTATAGCGGCAATAGAAATACATCATCTGTAAAAATTTCAACTGTCTAGCTATCACCGTTCTTGAGATACTGCGTACGGAACCCTAAAAATCATGTTTGTTGTATGGGAGCCCCCCTTAAATATTTATTTTATTTTATTTTTAGTATTTGTTGTTATAGCGGCAATAGAAATACATCATCTGTGAAAATTTCAACTCTCTAGCTATCACCGTTCTTGAGATACAGCCTGGTGACAGACGGACGGACGGACGGACGGACGGACGGACGGACAGCGAAGTCTCAGTAATAGGGTCCCGTTTTTACCCTTTGGGTACGGAACCCTAAAAAGCACGCTTCATATCGCGACAATGCACACTAACAATGATAAAATTGCGATTAGTAGTTAAACATAAAATCATTTTTTTCGACGTAATAATGAAATAAAATAGTCATTATTTTCATTAAGGGCCTACATCAATATTATCGTATATCATCGCCGACACGTACATATTAACACAGCCAGTAGGCACAGAAAATGAAGAATTAGGGATACTTTTCCTATTTACTCAAAATCTACTAAATATATTTTAATTCTGATTTACGTGTTTCTATATATAATAGTTACTTATGTTTTTAAAGTTATTTCATTAGT
Organism: Orgyia antiqua; assembly: GCA_916999025.1. Classification (NCBI taxonomy): domain Eukaryota; kingdom Metazoa; phylum Arthropoda; class Insecta; order Lepidoptera; family Erebidae; genus Orgyia; species Orgyia antiqua. Next base: position 1,520,519 of record OU779861.1, read on the forward strand.
TAATACGCGATAATAGACCGACAAATGAAAAAAATAAAAAATTTGAGAGGTTGTTTCGTCAAGATTTTCTATCGAGAAAACTTTTTTCAATCGCGTTTCTGAGTTGATGCGATCCTAGATCATATATTGAAAAAACATATACTTAAAAATTAGAGCTCTAGCCATTCAATCTAAAGAAACAATGAAAACTTCGTACATAGAAAAATGCACGAAGCTATTTTGGTATCGTCTTAATATTACTTTAGGTATTTATACTATTTATGCGTAAGCTTTGTGGCAATATAAGCGTTATTGGGTTGGTTTTATGTTTAGTTTTTAGGGTTCCGTACCCAAAGGGTAAAAACGGGACCCTATTACTGAGACTTCGCTGTCCGTCCGTCCGTCCGTCCGTCCGTCCGTCTGTCACCAGGTTGTATCTCAAGAACGGTGATAGCTAGATAGTTGAAATTTTCACAGATGTATTTCTATTGCCGCTATAACAACAAATACTAAAAATAAAATAAAATAAATATTTAAGGGGGGCTCCCATACAACAAACATGATTTTTTTACCGTTTCTTGCTCGATACTAATAACGTTGCCTTATGTTGCATAGATAATGGTACGGAACCCTTCGTGCGCGAGTCCGACTCGCACTTGACCAATTTTTTAATGTTGTTGTTTCGGTACTAATAATACTCGAAAGTATTCTATCTATTTTAAGTTCTTTGGACCAAACTCCAGTTAAACCATAGCAAGGTTACGAGATCCCGTACAATAATATTAGTATATGTAGATTCATAGTATTATCTTTACCCAGATCCAAGACCAAACGTGAACAACGTAACTTATTTAAACAGCGATTTTTGCTCCTTACCCAAGCCGATCCATGTGCCCTGAGCCTCACCATATGATTCGCGAGATGGCGCTGTTTTTCTTATTTTCCTTCCATAAATGACCCCAGTGGGCTAACAAAATATTTCCACCACAGCATAAAACGAATGATCGTGATTCGTTATGGACATGGTATCTTTCTAATGTATTTTAAATCATTGCATGAATACCAATGATGAATACCCGCCACTTTACCCTGGTGCCGTCAGCTATTTTTCTGGTAGCAGATGCTAAACTCTATTAAAGTATTTTCGCGACTTCGTACACGTGGAATTTAGAAAATTTTTCCTGTTTTTACAACTTTTTATGACGCTTCGCTCCTATTGGTCGCAGCGTGATGTTATATAGCATGTGTTATATCTATGCAATCTTCCACCAAGTAGTGTCTGAGATTAGCGCGTTCATTATTATAATAAATAATAAATATTCATGGACATTTCACACAGCGTCCTCTGGTCCCAAGCTAAGCTTATAATATATGCTTGTGTTATGTGTACCAGAATACGGATAGAATACATACATATACTACTTTTCTTTTGTAAATACATACTTATAATACATAGAACACCCAGACGCAGTACAAACATTTGTATGACAATTAGAAAAATCACACAAATGATTGTCCCGAACGGGAAGCGAACCCGCGACCTCTTGATCGGCAGTCCGTTACATAAACCACTCAACCACGAGGCTCGTCAATTATATTTTCATATTATGTATTCTATTATTAGGTATTTATTTATATTATTTAAAATCTTTATTGTACATTTTTAAATGGTATAGGTAATTAATAATATATAACAGAGATATACAAATTATGAATTGTACAAGTGGCGGTCTTATCGCTCGTGGCGATTTCTTCCAGACAACCTTTGTATGGAATTGCATGAAAGTAATCATTTTAGGTAGTGTGATTATGTACTAAAAAAATAAATAAATAAGACAATTTAGTAGTTAATAACAATACTTGTGATAAATACATTTAAATATACATACAAATACATGAATACCTAAATAATATAAACATACCTACACATAAATACCATCTACATATTATAGAAAGTACGAAAATAAACTTACGTAAACTTATATAAACTTACATATATTTACAAGATTGAAGTGAGAAGAGAGCTGATATCTGACTATTGTAGTGACAAGTAGTGCTCCATAACCATCTTTTTAAATGATATAAGGCTTATGGGATTTAGCTCGTTTGATATTTACAGGTAAATCATTCCACAGTATGGTTGCTTGTAATGTAAACGATTTGTGCATGAATTTAGTGGAATGTTTTTGTAGCTTAAGCCTCAAATTCTCTGATCATCTACTATCTATTCGTATTCTGATACCCGTCACTCAAGCATATAACTTTAACATAAAACCAGAGGACGTTGTGTAACAAAAAAATGTAGCTTGTACATACTTATAAAGCTGAAGAGTTTGTTTAAACGCGCTAATCTCAAGAACCACTGGTCCAATTTGAAAAATTCTTTAATGTTGGATAGTACATTTATTGAGGAAGGCTATAGGCTATATAATGTCACGCTTCGACCAATAGGAAGGAAGCAGTAGTGAAAAATGTTGCAAAAACGGGGAACATTTTCTAAATTCCACGCGTACGGAGTCGCGGGCAACAGCTAGTGAATAACATATAGGCTACTTTTTATCCCGAAAGGCAGAGTATGTCACCACAGATGTTACCTATCTGTGTAATATCCCGAAACCGGATTTTATAGCTCCCAGGGGAAGAAAGTGGGTGGTAAACCTTGTGTTCTTAATCCGTGACCACATGGATTATTATCAACGCCTAAAATCATGGTTATTCTGTACTACTGTATTTTAACGTAATAATAAAAGAAAAGCTGTTATTGCGGCTTAATTAAATATACCTACAGCATAACAAACAGATATTTATAACTATGCCATCGCTGAACTTTTATAAGCAATCATGACTACCTACAATTGACTGACAGGCCCCGTGTTCTATTCTAGTGGTTCAGGTAACGTTTCAGGACGTCGTTACCTGAACCACTAGGTGTCGTTCACGAACAGGTGTCATTCATGAGGTTGCGGGTTCGATTCCCGCTCAGGACAATCATGGAGTAGCTGAATGCGATTGCATATGTATATTAACTACAAAATGAAGTTAGTGAAGTGGTTAAAGCGAAAATAACTCTATATTTTATTGCAGTTTATTATGTATTTCGATCTAGTAGGTACGAAACCCTAAATGTGCGAATATATCTCTCAATTGACAGGTTTTTTAGCATTTGCAAGACCATCGTGATTTTTTGTATCTCGTATGTTATGCAAAGAAAGTTTTAAGCAGGTATTGTTTGTAATGTAGCTAGCACGCAAGTAGCTACAAAAATATAATTGATCTCACTGTCGTGTAAATACATTGAGTTATGTAAGTTTCATAAAAATAAAACTCTCTAAATTCAATTGAGGCATTCTGCGCCTTCCACTTGAGAAACAACTATCAGTTTAATTGGATATCTGCGGGCAGCCTCTTTACCCTGCTTAACTTTTCGATTTACATTCAAAACGGTCTTTTAAAAATACAACTCAATAACTAGAAGTCTAAAGGCTCTTTCGATGCGTACTTTACAAATCATTCGGCTGTAAAACTTTGTGCCTGTGCCACGATTGGCGGGAAACATCAGGGTGGAGTCTAGAGACCACGCCCAGTACCCCACGCGCATGCTAAACGTGTTTTAAACCCCGTTTAAGCGGTATTTTAGGCCAAAACCGCAAGAAAATGTTTGGCAAATGTTAGTGGGAAGGGCGTAGCGAAATAAAAAGATTTTTCGATTGAACGACTATTTTGCGAAATATGGCGGACAGTGGTTTCGGATGCGCGGGAAAGTGCACGCTATCACAATAATTTTTTTTTTAACTAGAGTTATTTTCTGTACATTTTATATGTTTAAAATTAAATATTTAAAATATTATTAAATATTAACAACTCTCAGTGAAATGTGATTGTAACTAGTATTTAATAACTATTTGGAAGTTAAATTAATAATATTTTATTAGTGTAATATGGATTCAAGGATGCAGGACAGTCACAAATCGTTTCTTATCAAAGATCTTCTCGGAGACTTGCTGAGACCTGGCGCGGCTGGTGTTATGGGTATGCTATGAATTATAATAAAAAACTATAAATTTTAAGATGCCGAAGGGCCATCCTGATGGTAAAAATGGTTTAATAAATAGTGCCAAACAAATTCTTTTAAGTTTTATTTTAAAATACCCTGAATTTTGAATTAAAACCTACATACACACCTATAGTAAAGCACCAGCAACCGGTAATTAAAATGTGAGTAAAATTTCAGATAAATTCGAGTAACTATTAGTAGTGGGTTTAAAATACTACCAAACATACTGTTTTACATAAGTAGATTAATACATCATAAATAGATTGAGAAATAGATAGGAATGAAGCTATTGAAAGATATAAAAGTGCATATATAATAATAATAATAAAATTGGTCAAGTGCGAGTCGGACTCGCGCACGAAGGGTTCCGTACCATTATCTATGCAACATATGGCAACGTTATTAGTATCGAGCAAGAAACGGTAAAAAAAATCAGTTTTTTGTATGGGAGCCCCCCTTAAATATTTATTTTATTTGATTTAAATAAATATTTAAGGGGGGCTCCCTTAAATATTTATTTTATTTGATTTTTAGTATTTGTTGTTATAGCGGCAATAGAAATACATCATCTGTGAAAATTCAACTCTCTAGCTATCACCGTTCTTGAAATACAGCCTGGTGACAGACGGACGGACGGACGGACGGATGGACGGACGGACAGCGAAGTCTCAGTAATAGGGTTTCCGTTTTTACCCTTTGGGTACGGAACCCTAAAAACCACAATAATAAAGATACAAAGTATTAAATAATTTAAAGTATTGGGAATAACATTTAATTAGTTTTTTCTTTGTTATCGTCAGGTCTTCTCTATCGGGCACACTGGACACATGCCCAGGGTCTCATGATGATTGGGCTAGTGTTTCCTACTTCCTCATATTTTTGTACATAATTTCATGTACCATAGCGGAGTACATATTGTAATGTGATAAGGGCTCCAAGTAGGTAAATGATAGCATTGATAGCCCTGGTTATCGGCATCCAAGTTAGATTTATTAGACATACCTATTTATCCCGAAATGTGGGAGGGTTATGTGTTTGCAGCAAGTTTCCCACGTGTACTTTTTTATCTCTTGTTACTACTATTTAAAGGCTTGATAGATTTTAATATATCTAATAGATTAAAATCCAATCTCTAAAATTTAATAAATAAATAGTAATAAAATAGCACCAGCAAATTGGAGCAAATTTAAAAAAAAAAATTGTATTGCAATATTATGGTATTTTTTTTTATTCGACCACAGCATAGATATAAATACGTGTTTTAATAAATCATTGGACCACAGGGGGATTTTATCCCTCAAGTCTCTCGTAATGGGTTTCTAATTAGAGTTTTGAGGAACAATTAGTGAAATATAAAACTTATAAAATATTTAAAATTAGTTTTTATTGTTAAACTACCAACCTTACTGACTCGGAGTTTCGAGCTAGGGACCTGTTTTACCTTTTGTTAGAGAAACCTAATATAGCAGATAAAACAACGTAATGTAGGGTAACTCTATGTAATATTACCTAAGTGACAATTATTATTGGAGTCGTTGTTCGCCATCAGAAGCACAAGACAACAGGCCGTAGCGTATACTGAGCTAGTCTTCTCAATCACAATAGCGGGCACAAGATAATTGTCAAAGAACTGGATAACTCCTGCTGTCGAAAGAAAAATATTTCTTTCGACAGCAGGAGTTATCCAGTTCTTTTTATATTATTATCCATTTATTTCAGCCATATTATTTTAAGCTAGCATAGTTTCTGCACAAAATATATGACTGCTGCTGACTCAACATTCAAGTTCTCTTTTCTAGATAAATACATATTTATGGACATTTAACACTATATCGTTTAGTCCCAAGTTAAGCTTATATGATTGTGTAATGGCTACCAGAACACGAATAGAATAGAAGAGTAAGATTCAATTAATCTATTCTTCTATAGTATTAGACCAAGCGGGTTTTAGAGATGGTAGGTACGTATTTCCGTAGCATCTTCGTAGCAAATACCTACGTAGAACATAATCCTAACTCGTCACCTCGTATCTATGCTGTGGTGAGGCATAATTTTTGATTTTCCTAATCCTAAAAATATTACAACTGTGAAATTTTGTGAGGATGTCTGTTCCTTTTTACGCAAATACTACTGAATAGATATGGTGAAACTTTACAATAATGTAGCCTATACGTTAGATTCTAACGTTAGAATAACATATAGGGCTACTTTTTGTCCCAAAATAATTTAATGTTCCTGTGGGATAATAATTAAGTTTAGTTCAAAAATAAAAAACACGCTAGAAAATCATTTTTTTTTAATATTATTGCATTGTCATCAGTCCTTAATATGTGTGCATAATTTCAGATCAATCCGACTACTGTAAGTAGTTGAAAATCACTTTCAAAGATACATTAAGTTACATAGATGAATACATTGATAGATACATACCGAACTTATAAAAGCGTGTTAAAAAACGAACAGATTTTTTATCCTTTTACCGCGGGTAACACCGCGGGGTACAGCTAGTGAAAAATAAAACATGAATATTTTACCAGTCCAGTATGATTTGTACTCGTCGTGTGCGAGTTCCGTACTCGTCACAATCCCGACCCCAAATAACGGGATAAAGTAGAACAATGATGAAGATGTTTTTATTATAGTACCAAATGACATAAACTGTAAAATTTTTAACTCTTTGATCATCACCTGCAGATACAGCCTGGTGATAGATGGTGGACCATACAGTGAGGTTTTAGTATTGGGGTTCCATTTTACCTTTTTGGTACCAAGCCTTGGATTGTATGCATGTAAAAAGTTATACTTCTTATATGATCAGGGTTTTATTCAGGGTATCAGTTATAGTAACGACTAGCTGTTACCTGTGACTTAACAAGTCAGTTGCGTGGAATTTAGAAAACTTTCCCCGTTTGGGCAACATTTTTCACTGATACTTCGCTCCTATTGGTAGCAGCGTGATGTTATGTAGCATATATATAGGCTTCATGGAAAAATGTACTATCCAACACTGAAGAATTTTTCTAACCGGACCAGTGCGGCAGTGGTTCCTGATATTAGCACGTTCAAACGAACAAACAAACTCTTCATCTTTATAATATCAGTATATTTTCATCTCTAACGTAACGAAAGAAGGATAACTTTAAAAATGTTTTCGTGATGTGTAGCATCTATGAGTATTTGTATAAAAAAATGTTCAAAGGCTTCTACGAGTAGTTATTTGAATTTCTGCAACATTCATATAATAAGTCTTTCGTTGATAGCAAACAAACACAGACGCGGCGGTATGCTAATGTGGATTTTTTATATTAAGTATGAAAATATATACTTATATCGTGGATAAATATTAGCATTTTCAACCACACTATAAAATAATGAATATTCCACACTATAAGTAAAATAATTATTAGCGTGGTACGTGATCAAGTGGCAAAGTCTCAACACTAATAAGCCAGTAATTTGCAAGTGTGTGCGCTCCCTAACCGCCACATGCATGCATTAGGACCTAATTTTCAATCTTGTCGCATACTTCAACCCTTTGGGAATGAATTTTTCATGTGTCTCTAGCCATTTGACTCCTGTAGAGGGTTAATAAAATATGTAATGAGCAAAATTTGAATATCTTTTCATTTTTATGAGTGTTTGAAATGATTTATTTTAAACAAAGTTATTAAAAAAAAATTTCAAGCCACTTCATATGCCTTTGAAAATTGAGGGGTTTCCTTGATTTCTCTGTAGATAACCACCAGATCTTAACCTGGTGCCAATGGGACTAGACAGGGATCCACCAGCTTCCAAATAAAAAGAGAATCATTAAAATCGCTTCGTCCGGTTAAAAGTTATGAGGTAACAATAACAAAAATAAAACGTATAGACTAATTTACAACGGACAGAACGGTCGTTACTATGAAATTATTCGTAGCGGATATTATCTACCCCTAGGACGACAAACTCGATCGAATAGAAGCAGATTAAAAGACCAAATATCTGGACCTAGCACACAAGATTACTGACGTAGTTATAAAAAATAATTTGTATAGAAATAATCCTTGTAGTTGTATCGGTGTAATGTAAAGTTTTGTTGCTAAATAGCCAGTCACGGCATATTGCAAGGCTCGACGTCAGTAAGTCAGTGGCGGGCATAACGGCCTATATGAATGGACTGCGTCATTTAGCCTGCCGGTTTTTCGCTCAATAGGCCTTGTAACTGCAGTCGACTATTGCCAAAAAGCTTTAATTATTCGTCTCTACTTAACACGTTCACTGCGTAACAGACTGATCTGACGTAGCGTTCGATATAATCAACGAAGGCAAATCATAAAGAAAGCTACTTGGACAATATTCAATTTCGGCCCAAAAGTTAAAGTGCCGGCCAACGAAAACAGCATGACAGGCGTGTTGAGGAGGTCCGTCCAACTTTTTTTGTTATGGGAGAATATCCCATAGAACTCCACAACGCGCGCTCTTGTGCCACTTGCATCCAATAGCTCCCCGAAACCTTAACAATATCGTCGCTCCACATTGTGATTCCATCGTCGCCCGGAGCTTTACTGTTCTTAAGCTGCTTGAGAGCCAATCTGATCTCGTACAGGCTGATGATCCGTCCGGGATGTCGGAGTCTGAGAGTTTACCGGTTTTAGGAGTACGGCGGGTCCTAAAACATATCGAGTCAACCTTATGCACAGTTTCTACAAACTTGTTGACAATATCGTTCGCTGTTTCGCACTCGTCTAGGCATTGGAAGCGATATTAAAGTTAGAGGTGAAAGCTTTCAGAGTTTCCGTACACGGCAGGAGTATGATGTAAGGAAATGCAACCAAAATCTTTGCGTAACATGTTTCCAAGACAGGCATAAGTAAATAAAAACATTTTTCAGTTCTTTTACGATAATTATGTTTTATTTTCGATATCCCCTTATTTTTTTCTGTCCCATCACTACTAAAAATACTTTCTAGTGCGGTGCAGGTCGATGTCGATCTGCCACTTTTCCTGATTTCTTTCTTATTTCCTGCTTGGCACATCCCGGGGCGAATCAAACCTAAGGAAGTTGGGTTCAAGGTCATTCTAACAATATAAAAAAAAATGTATACTTCATGTTTCCCCAAATTTATAACAATTTTTAATCTATCCTAGTGCTGGTGGGTCTAGAAAGACCTGCCACGCACTGGCGGAAATATCTTTGGGGGCGCATTTTAGCCCGACGCGCGACGCCGCACCAGATGAACAGTTATGATTTTACTTACCGCAGTAAACGTGTTAATTATTTGTAACGCATATATTGCTATTAGCAGGGCAATGCGATTAGGATTGATTACCATATCGATATATTCGTATTTAACTCGATTTACTCACTATTACTGTACATTTTTCATTACCCATGCACTTCTTCAGTTTAAATACCAAGATATGTCAATCTAAAGTAACTTATCTGATATGATTTCTAGTCTACCATCTCTCTCCAGCCCATTTACGTCCCACTGTTGGGCATGGGCCTCCTCCACTTTGGGAGGGATTATGATCTACGGTGCCACGCTGACCAGGCGTGTTGGCACAGGGTTTATTTTCAAGGAGATGCGGTGGTGACACTTGTATTCTTAATCCGTCACCACACGGAGAACTAACTAGTCTACTATATATAATTGGTCAAGTGCGAGTCGGACTCGCGCACGAAGGGTTCCGTACCATTATCTATGCAACATAAGGCAACGTTATTAGTATCGAGCAAGAAACGATAAAAAAATCATGTTTGTTGTATGGGAGCCCCCCTTAAATATTTATTTTATTTTATTTTTAGTATTTATTGTTATAGCGGCAATAGAAATACATCATCTGTGAAAATTTCAACTGTCTAGCTATCACCGTTCTTGAGATACTGCGTACGGAACCCTAAAAATCATGTTTGTTGTATGGGAGCCCCCCTTAAATATTTATTTTATTTTATTTTTAGTATTTGTTGTTATAGCGGCAATAGAAATACATCATCTGTGAAAATTTCAACTGTCTAGCTATCACCGTTCTTGAGATACTGGGTACGGAACCATAAAAATCATGTTTGTTGTATGGGAGCACCCCTTAAATATTTATTTTATTTTATTTTTAGTATTTGTTGTTATAGCGGCAATAGAAATACATCATCTGTGAAAATTTCAACTCTCTAGCTATCACCGTTCTTGAGATACAGCCTGGTGACAGACGGACGGACGGACGGACGGACGGACGGACGGACGGACGGACGGACGGACGGACGGACGGACGGACGGACGGACGGACAGCGAAGTCTCAGTAATAGGGTCCCGTTTTTACCCTTTGGGTACGGAACCCTAAAAAAGCAAATAAAATAGATTTTCTAAAAGTAGAATTTAATTTAAACAAATCATATAACTATTAAGAAACATTTGAAGTAGGTATGTAAAGGAAAACTTTAACAGTCTTATTCATATTGAAACGCTTATTGAAGGCATATTCCTATATTAGTTAAAACGTCTTTTAGGCTTATCAGATGTCAGATAAAAATCCTTATTCATATTCGTCTATTATACTTCCGATAACTATAAAATGTCTTTGTTGCCATTTTGTAGAAAAATGGTGAAATATGAATGGTAGCATTTTTCTACCATTCAAATTCGTTATGAGTTTTATCCCTGGTTTTGATACAAGTTAACAAAATGCATCTTTGACGCTGTTTGTAAATGTAAACAAACTTATTTGTTAATAATCTTATTATTATAAACTATTATTAGTTTTGATTTTCATTCATTACATTAGTTTTTCTGCTTCTTATTTTTTTTTCTTGATTTATTTCTTTTTAGTATAATTTTTTATTTTCTCACTTAGTTATTTTAGTTTTATGAATCATTTTGGTGGTATGTTTCTTCCAAATTACAAAGCCATAAAAATTTCTCCGTGTAGTGACGGATTAAGATACAAGTGTCACCACCCCATCTCCTCCCAAGGGTGCTGTAAGAGTCAGCTAAGGGATATTGCATCTTCTGTGAGAGACGGAAAACTCGAAAATAAATCCTGTGCCAACACGCCTGGTCAGCGTGGCACAGTAGACCATAATTCCTCCCAAAGTGGAGGAGGCCCGTGCCCAACAGTGGGACGTAAATGGGCTGGACAGAGGGAAAGCCATAAAATAAGAAGAAAATTTGTAGTTTCGTAAACGTAACGTTCACTTTTCTGCGCGGATTAAAAGCAAGACTTTCAATCACCGCAATTGGCATTGTTCATATTTTTTTAAAACTCTTTATCCGAAAACCATTTCGGGGAATCGAGTTTCTGATCATGATCCATAATTTTTTTTTCGGAAAATTTGCTATTTTAGCTATTATTTTTCCAAAAAAGGAAATGATCTCTATTTGCCCTTGAAATAAAGGACTTAAATTGTTAAGGCGTTCTTAGGGATATACTACTCTGGGGTGGAGTTGAAATTGGTCTATTATTTCAACATGGCAACTTTGAAAAGATGTATTGCAATCTGTCTTAAGTGTATCAGGAAAAGGCAACACAAAGACTGCGTATAACGATGACGTCACAACATTTAAAATAATATATTTAAGCATTTAAAAAAAAAAACTATATAGCGAATATTTCAATAATATTGAAATTAGTTACTTAAAATAGTCTATATTTTCTAAAAAAAATATAAAAACAGCAGGTCAAAAATTATGGACAATCCCAATACTGTGTAGGATTTGTAAGGCTTGATATTTAAGAATTATAATTGAATGTAACAGTTTTAATGGCTTTTCTTTTCAACTTCTTTGCAAACATCAATAACTAGATGATGAAGATCAGCATAATCAAAAATTAAAGTATAATCCTATATTAGTTAAAAAGTCTTATAAGCTTATCAGATGTCAGATAAAAATCCTAATTCATATTCGTTTAAAAAACTTCCGATAGCTAAAATGTCTCTAATTTACAGAATGTTACCATTTCGTAGAAACATGGTGAAATATGGATGGTAGAAAAAAAAATCTTACTAGTTGTCAAACTTGACATAGCGTTTATAAACAAACATTGTAATTTACACAATATTCGAGAAGTGTTATTGTAGTAAATAAACTACAGCAGGAAAGTGAAAATCAGGTAATCTTTAATGTATGATACAGTAGAGGCACCAGCTCATCCAACACCTGCAGATTTGCTGGATCCACTAATGTCTTGAGATTCGCAAGCGCTGGGTCCAAAACCTACAAACATAATAGCTATGATGAGAATAAAAAATCTGAAAATTTTAAGTTGGAGCAAGAATCACTCAAATATAAAATAGAATATCATACACCCCAAGCCACTCACACCGGTGTTCTTCGATGTTCAAGTTACGGGCTATTTCTATTAAAGAATTTCTTGTTTAATAGAAATAGCCCGTAACTCGGTAAATGAAAAACAATAAATTTATTAAATCAATCATTTTATTTTGTTTTATTTACTTGCAAGTAGGATGAACTTAGTTCATTACAAGGCCTTGCAATAAAAGTTTTCAAGATTGCGGCATTTCTACCTCACATATGGTTTGCATTTACTTTAATTGGCTGTTCCATTAGCCCTTCTATAATGGGCTCATTGTCCTCCATCGCATTGTAAACTACCACTTTCAGAATTCCTCATCTTCCAAAGAAAATATCTTACTTCTTTAGCGGTACACTTTTCTTCGCCGATTGTTAACAAGATTGTTAATGCCGCAATGCTTTGCAGGGTTCATAAGACATGTATAATTAAGCAAATTCCGTGTTGGATATTTATCGTGATTTATGCACGTATCACTATAATATAAAACCTCGTTAGTTTAATAACTTTTTGGTTAATTATTGTGACTCTATGAACAAGACCTTTGCAAATGACGGGGCAAACGTCAATATAAATAATCAGCTGATGAATATATACGCCATTTTTTTCACTAATATAGGCTTAAAGTAGGGTCGGAGCTTGTTTAAAATAATGTCACTTTATGGGATAGTTATAGAACGCTTTAGTGTAAAAAAGCTATTATGAATTACATTTTTGACAATCCGCTTATAGCTAACTTTTAAGCCTCTGAAAAGTCATTACGAATAAGACCGTAGTCGGAATAATGTCACTTTATCGGATAGATATAGAACGTTTTAGCGTAAATAACTATTATGAATTACAATTTTTGACAATCCGCTTTAAACGAAATTTTAAGCCTTGTATAAGTCATTATGAATTAGACCGTAAAACTATATAAATATTTTAGTAACAAATATATTAAAAGTAGAAGGACGTGCCGTTTCGTTACAATCTCAAATAGCGAAGCCCTCAGAGCCCTCGGGACTGGTATGTCTTGTAAAGTTAGTGGACAAGTAATGAGCTCTCACGCTGACCACTTCACACATACATGTTATTTTTATTGAGCTTCTAAATTGTAACGATTCCCTAGAATGTATAACTTTAACTTTTCCACTATCAAAACGTGGCATTATTGTGTCTCTTACAATTTAGGAAGGCATTTATTTTTTCAAACCTCGCTGACCAGGCGTGGTGGTATACAGTTTAATTTTCAGTTCCTGGTCTCTAACAACAGTTGTCTGCATATGAAATATTTTAGTTAACACCTACATGCACCGTATGATATTGGATATATTGTTATTACATAAAAAAATGGTCTAAGGTTGTGGAAATTATTGTTCTCCACAGCCATGTCATTATGTCAGAGTGCATCGTGCCGCCTTTCGAGGCGAGGCAGTGTTCTATCTAAAAATAATCATAATCGTCGTTTTGTTCTGTTTCTGAATTTGTCTTCCTCTAGAAGAAAAATTTAATCGATAGACCATGTCAGTGGCATTAATATTAAAAACATGTAGTTATACCATTCCTCTAGAAAAGCTGCCCGGAGAATAGTCGTTAAAGATGAACTACAAATTACATTTTGAAATTGCCTGGTTGTAGAGTCATATTTTTGTGACCTAAATTTTAGCTTTGTTGTACCATCATAACTTTCATTAGTCTCAAAAATTTTAAAAATTATTACTAAAGTAATTTATTAATTTTGCAATTGACTTGCTATGCTTTTACTTAATAAATCAAATCGTAGTGGAAAAAGTGATCACCGCATGCGGGACTTGAACCCACGACCTCGGAATACCGTTCCGTAGCTCTGCCAACTGAGCTTATCGCGGTCATGCTAACAGTAACCAAATTGACCACCACAATATTGTCACTCGATTGAGTTACGGAACGGTATTCCGAGGTCGTGGGTTCAAGTCCCACTTGCGGTGATCACTTTTTCCTCTACGAATTGTAAAAATTATACTAACATCCTGTGAAATTGTATACAAGTATGTTTCACAGTTTCAGTTAGCACCTATCACCATTTAAGGCTGAATGTTGCCGTGAAGTACATTTTAAATTATTAATATAAATAATTTTAATAAATAATTTACATTTATGTAAATATCAGAAGATAATAAATAAAAGAGTAAAATACTAGTCATCAATAAATGATGATTATTCGTACAATAACGTTGCATATGCTCTTAAGCACAGCAAGACGCCACTCGTTACAGCACGCGACCGCCACGCGTCGTGTTCGAGCACCGATTGACTTCGGTAGTTCTAAATTCAAAATAATAGATTTATTTGCACTGATCAATACGCAAGACTACTTAGTATTGTTTTATCAGGTAGGAGTACTCGTTGATAAAATATTTTTTTATCAAGTAGTACTTGATAAAAAAATATTTTAATCTAGAGATGTTCTAGGACTGTTATTCAAAATGTTACTATTTCAGACGTAGAAATCTTAAATAATATTATAAAGCTGAAAGGTTTGTTTGTTTATTTGAACGCGCTAATCTCAAGAACCGCTGGTCCGCTTTGCACAACTCTTTCAGTGTCGGATAGTACATTTATCGAGAAAGACATATAACATCACGCTGCAATCAATAGAAGCGAAACAACAATTAAAATGTACCAAAAATGGGGAGCCTGTCTATCTGTCCAAAAAGAGGGAAGGAATCGCGGGCAACTGCTAGTGTCATATATTAATTAGTTATAATGTATATACTCTATATACACACATCAACAAAATCTAGGGATATCTTAATCCTAATTTATTTTGCGTTTTAGTTAAAAATCTTATTAGTTTTCGTATCAGTTTATATACTAATTATTTGAAACCTTGTTTATTTTATATTAGAAATTTAAAAATGTATATTAAAATAAAGAAGACAAACAAAATACGGTGGTAAAATTGTTAGTAATTTGTTACGACAAGAAAAATTTAATTTTTTTTATTGATATTTATTAATTAATATTATTAAATTGTTTTTTTTTTTTAATTGATCATAACTTGTGAGCTCTAAAAATCATGTCACGTCGTCATTTTAGTCGAGATGAAATGTTATGTGCCGTGGGCATGTTAGAAAATGGTGCGATTCAACGCGTCGTTGCTGAGGCTCTACACACTAGCCAAAACGTGATATCAAGGTAGTGGTCACGTTATCGCAGTACTGAGGACGTAGCTGAACGGCACACGGGTAGATGTCATGTTACTACGCAGAGACAGGATCGATTTCTCCAATTGACCGCCAAAAGACAACCGAATATCACAGCGATGCAACTAGTACAAAGGCTCCAAGAGGACCACCAGCTACTGGTAAGTGACCAAACCGTGCGAAGGAGGTTACATGAAGTTGGTCTTCATGCTCGAAGACCGCTACGTGTTCCAGCATTGCGACGTGGCAATCGCGGTCGGCAGCTTTCGGGGGCTCGGGAACATTTACTATGAAGTGACGAACAATGGTCTTTGGTGCTGTTCACCGATGAGTCTAGGTTTGGATTTCATCCGGATTCACGGAGAACACGCGTATGGAGAACTCCAGGGAGACTTAGCCGTCTACGGCACCCTCAAGTAGTCCACTCGTACCAAGGTGGGTACAATCATGGTGTGGGCAGGAATTCATCTTGCCGGACGAACTCCCCTCGTTTTGATTCAAGGCAGCATGACTGCACAAAAATACAACGAGGAGGTAGTCGAGCCTTTTCTTGTTCCGCAGGGAATACAAATGGGCCAGGAACTCTTGCTCATACACGATAATGCTCCTACCCATACGGTGCGCCTCGTGTCAGCCGCTTTCCGAATCCAAGACATTCAAGTTTTGGATTGGCCTCCACAATCGCCTGACTAAAATCCAATCGAGCATGTCTGAGACAAATTGCAAAGGAAAGCTATGCGAAATTTCCCGGCAAGTTTGACCGTTGTCAAACAAAAAGTGTCTATAAAGTTGCTGTTCCGTTGAATAGCAACTTTATAGACACTTGCAAACAACATGGGACCTCATACCACAGCAAGACATTGACAATTTAATTTTAAGTATGAACAATCGATGTCGATGCGTAATTAAGAGGTGGCAACACTGATTATTAATAATAAGAATTTATTTTAAATTAAAATTAATAGTGTTATAAGAGTAATGAAGCTTTATTTATCACACTGATTTACTATGGCGATTAAAAATAATGTTATTTTTATTTAAAAAGAAAAAATACGAAATGTTTTTTATTTTTAGGGTTTCGTACAAACCCTTATGTGTGCTCATACATGCTCTACACTCCGGTGTCTGTCTGTCCGTCTGTCAAACTTTTTTTACTCAGCAACGGCTGAAGTTATCAACTTGAAACTCATACGATAACAGTTACATAAGTTTATATGTCTAGTAGGTACGAAACCCTAAGTGTGCGAGTTTACCTCGCTCTTGACAGGTTTTTATTATAGACCTTACTCCTTACTTACTTTATTAATGACCTATCATTCTCCCATTTACTATATAGAAAATTCTTCATAGATTTTTAAATATTTGACCAAATATAAAATATCCCTAGATACTGTTGATGTATGTACTTAAGTACATCTGACTTTTTCAAATAACTAGGTACCTACTCAAGATTTTAGACATCACGGTGAGGAAAACTCAACAAACTCAAAACTCAGAGAAAACTTCACCTATTTTCAAATCATGAGTGATTTAGACATATGCTAAGATAAGGCATAAAACTAAAAAGTATAATGACGATTATCTAAATCTCCTGCATTTGGTTAATTTGGTTATCCGTCTGGTAACGGATTAAAAATACAAGTGTCATGTTCCTTTTCCTGTCCAGGATGCTGTAAAAAGCCAGCTAAAGCATAAACACACAGATTCAATCACACACAATCCAGTACACAGATAAAATCTTCTGTGAGTGACAGAAAACATGAAACAAAACTCTGTGCCAACGCGCCTGATCAGAGCGGCACAGTAGACCATAATCCTTCACAAAGTGAAGTAGGCCCGTGCCCAACAGTGGGAGTTTAATAGGGTGCAGAGAGAGAGAGAGAGAGAGAGAGAGAAGTTTAAATTCTATACACTAAAGCGTGATTGAAAATTATTTTTTTACTGAGAAACACGTTACTTTGTTAAAGCTTAAATTTTCTTTTTTAACGTAAATTGCTTTATAAATTCAAGTAGGTACACAACAAAATGAGCGAGGTTATTTAAATTTTAAATACAATCTTTATAGCGCAATCACATTATTCGAGAAAGAATCTCGAATAATAAAAGAAAATTTAGGCCTAATTTATGTTTGCATTCTACATTAAATTTAAAATTTTAACAAAGAACTCAGAGAATAATAACAATTCTCTTGGCTTAACTAAACGTAACATAACAAAAATATAAGTATTGATAGGAAGTGCCAATAACTTTCTTGTAGTAAAAAAGTGTGCAATGTGCAAAAATTGGTCAAGTGCGAGTCGGACTCGCGCACGAAGGGTTCCGTACCATTATCTATGCAACATACGTTATTAATAAATGAGCAAACAACACACACAATACTTAATTAATCACGTTTGTTGTATGAGAGCAAGAAACGGTAAAAAAATCATGTTTGTTGTATGGCAGCCCCCCTTAAATATTTATTTTATTTTATTTTTAGTATTTGTTGTTATAGCCGCAATAGAAATACATCATCTGTGAAAATTTCAACTGTCTAGCTATCACCGTTCTTGAGATACAGCCTGGTGACAGACGGACGGACGGCCGGACGGACAGCGAAGTCTCAGTAATAGGGTCCCGTTTTTACCCTTTGGGTACGGAACCCTAAAAACGATTTATTTAATAATTAATATATACGTGTACAACAAATTAACTATTAAATCAAAGTACAACATACTTAGGTAGTTGCTTTCGTTTTAGCTAGGTTTTATGTTTTGACGCATCAGAAATCGGTGTGAATGATGTTAATTATCTAAGAAATGACGAAATGTTTTAATTTCAACATTTAGATGACTTTTAATTGTTTAAAGTTACGTTGTAAATATTATTTAAATCAGGTTTGAATCGTTTAAAATTATTGTGTACTGTATCCTATTGTGTAATGTGGAGTATTCTGGGTGCAATCATTTAGGTACCAAACTTTGATAGTTCCGAATCATACGTCAGTCAGTCAGTCAACGCCTTCTCCTACACATATCGATAGTTATTAAATTATTAGCATGTTTAACTTAAAACTTAATATATCAGAATATTTTCTTTGAATAAGATTTTTATATCTTTTAAGACGTCATATTATTATTTTTTGTTTTTAATAAATATATTGTAAGAACTTTTACTGTCGTTAGTTTTAGACAGTTTGTTTAAAATTATACGTCCATTATACTCTGTCTCCCCCTAAAACAATGTAAATAGCACGCGTGACAAATTAGCGACGTCCTGCTGTGCTCTTTAGTATTGACACCCCTGGTGAATCAGTAACAAGTGCTACAACTTCTTGATACTTGTGTAGAATGCAAAATGTAATTTAGTAAAGCTTGAATTTTGTTGATTTAAGTGATACCAACACATTCACATATTCTATCTGTCATGATATAAGTAAGTAGAGATTTATTTATCACGTATAACACACAAATGCTATGTACGCTTTTGAATCTAGGACTCTCAATGTTAAATAATATTTCTTTCTTCCTTTTTAAGGGATGCTATTATCCTTATTAATAACACAAGCTTCCATACTACATATTGAATTTCTTTTGAAACATTTATCTCAGTTTAAAACTCCACCGTTGTACACTGTTTTCGGAATCCTTTTTTATTTATTACTTGCCTATTGTGTATAAGGTCGCGTCATGTGAAAAGAACGCTGGCCATCGAGCTGCGCATAGGCGATTTATCGGGTTTCTTTGTAATACCTATTAAGAATAACAAATATGTAGGTACCAAGCAACGACTCGCCAGCGAAAGCCTAGTTCAAAAATAAAATAATAGGCACATAACTTTCGTGCGAGAGTGTACCCATGTGCAGACACCCCTACCACTTTCTTCCAGCGTTCTTTTTACGTGATGCGTACTATAGTGTGGAGTATTCTTGGTGCAATCATTTAGGTACCACGCTATGATAGTTTCGAATTGCAACGGGCCTCGTGGTGGAGTGGTTCATGTAACCGTCTGGCGTTCACGAGGTCGCGGGTTCGATTCCCGCTCGGGACAATCATTTGTGTGACCTTAAAATTGTCATACAAATGTTCCTACTGCGTCTGGGTGTTTACTATATATTATAAGTATACTATGTATTTACAAAAGAAAAGTAGTATATGTAGTCTATCCGTATTCTTGTACCCATCCCACAAGCATAGAAATATAGCTTACATTGGGACCAGAGGACGTTGTGTGAAATATCCATGAATATTTATTTATTTAAAAATCATACGTCAGTTAGCCAGTCAGCGCCTTCTCCGACACATATCGATAGTTATTAAATTATTAGCAATCCTGTATTTTAAACTAGAAAGTATCAAGAAAAGTTGATCGTAGTTGATATTTAGATTGATGTTATTGTAAGGGTTGTCCGAACTATTACATGTCCTTAATTGTGGCAATCAGTGCACTACAATTGTATACTTTTAAATTATTTTACCGTTTAGCTGTACTTTGATTTGGCAAGGTTGCAAACTATTTGAAATTTACTGTTTATCGTATTGTTAAAATTCAAATTCTCATATATTTCTTATTTATATGCCTTTTGTGTAACTCATGTAACATGAAACTTTATAGTGAACAGGCGGGCGTTCAAAGCATATTTTATTGACATTTTGCGTTATAAAGATTGTCAGTAGCTGCTTCGTCATATAACGCTAATTGAACTTTCATTTCACAATGTAAGTATTTAAACATGATAATAGACAAATCAACACATAGCTGTTATCCGTTAAACACAATTTATATTTGTTATGTTCCGCAGGCATTTTTACAAAGATAAAAAATTTATTTCATTATTTAATTTGATTAAAAACGAGAACCTTACAGTGAAGATTAGTTTTATTACATTACAGACGAAGATTAGTGACGCAATGTGACTTATATTACGACAATTATATGTTAAAGTTGTGTATCTACACATTAGCTCTCTATTTTTCGGGGGTGATTAGCATTTACACAACTATACACACAAGAACGTGTTAAGTAGTCAAACTAGTAACACAATACAATCTAGATTGTAAACTATCTCAGTAACAAATTTCAATCAAGACCTCTGTATATAACGTTCCATGGGTGTGAAGGAGTAACAATATATTTGTTAAACACACGTACAGACTTTCGCATTTACAATATTAGTTAGATATTTTGAATACAATCATTCCAATAACGATGTTTTCGTAGAAGATACTCATGCGAAAGCATTAAGACCCTCTCGAGATACCGACGAGGAGTGCACGCTAAAACATATTTATGCGATATTATAACGAGAGAAACACTTGAAGCGCCCTCCCTCGACATGTAACAAGTAATCGGGACTTGGCCTTACCATTAACAACACTGCTATATAAAAATTTAGTGAAAGAAATATATAAAGCAGCTACACAGCGTGAATACTGGAAGCACACTTTTCACCATTTTCACGCAAATTAAAAGACACAAACGCTACCATAGACAAGATTTTCCCGCTCGCGTTAAAACACACCATTCACAGACATCGTATTCAATTGCTCGAGAGCGAAACAGAACGACCCGAGGCATTAATTAGAGCAGAAAACTCGTATCTATGGCCGTTCCTTTTTTAAAACTGAGGTCTTTATGCGAGCTCCTTTGTACGCTATCCGTTTGTGCTCTCAGTTAAGTGTCAAGTCTTAGTGTCAAGCGATGCTTTAACTTCTTTGTTATTTCTAAATTACGGATATTGGATTACAAAGCATCTAACATAATTTGCTTAAAATAACACTAACACAATGCAAGCACCGTTTTTTACGGTATTGCATTAATTGATTCAATTAATTTCATGTCATAATTATCTTGTCTGTCGGGTGGGAATTTGCTGCATTGCGTAATCAGTAACACGTAAGATGATGAAATAATGTAAATATGCTAAATAGCTCCTGAATTCTTAATTCTTGAGTGAAATGAATCCTTAGTTATTAATTATTTGAAAGTTTTACATATTTGGGAATGCAAAGATAGGCAATCTTTGCATTCCCAAATATGTAAAACTTTCATTCATTCATTAAAAATAAATATTTGTTTTTTGTTTAGGAATTCCTCAAATAGATGGAGAGCAAGACGCATTAAGAAGCAATTCAGCTGCCAGTCCTAATATTGAGACGTCTGACGCTGACGATGACATTTCTGTGGGAGATAACAGAAGTGAAACCTCTTCACCTAAACAGTCACAATATGAGTATGAATCAAAGAAGTTGGATGCAGAAGATACTGAACGTTCTTCGCCACTAGAATATAATCAAACAAATTTTAACTCACCTTTTAAAGAAGACGATAATGAATATGATAACAGATCAGAAGAGCGATTGAAACTCTATGATTCAAGTTTATTTCACTTGTACAGACCAGACAGAGATAATAAAAAAGATGAGTTAAGCGAAGGAGGTTATGAACAAATGACTGGTACATTGGCAGACAGTATCTACAACAGGTCTATGGATCTATCAAAGAGTTCGTTTCAGTCTCAGTTGCTGGCTGGATTTGCGTCAGTTATCGCTGGTAATACACCGCGGGAGGCACAAGAATCTACTGGTACTATAGTTGTATAATATTAATTACTATTTATCAGATTCCGGGGTATATACACTGTTCTGTTAGTGATTATATTTTCGTGCATATCATTGTAGGTTTGATTCTCACATCAATATACAAAAAAAATATAAAAATATTTCTCTCCAGCCAGCCCATTAATGTTCCACTTTTGGGCACGGGCCTCCTCCACTTTGCGAGGGATTATGATGCCTGGCCAACGCGGCAGAGTACCTAGACTCTGCCGCGTTGACCAGGTATGTTGGCACAGGGTTTAATTTCGAGATTTCGGTCTCTGACAGAGGATGTTATTTGTATACAATATCCTTAGCTGGCTCTTACAGCTCCCTGGGAAGAAAAGGAGTGGTGACACTTGTATTCTTAATCCATCACCACACGGACAAAAATAAAGACTATAAATAGTTAATATAAAACATGGATGCCAGATTACGTAACTTTTTGCAAAGTAAATAATTAAATATCCTTTGTTACGTCGTCTGTTGTATAGATCGCCAGTCAAGTCGTCCAACAGTGTCGAATTCAACTCGGAAACCAAGACGTCGTCGTACAGCTTTTACCCATGCACAGCTTGCTTACTTGGAGCGGAAGTTCCGCTGCCAGAAGTACTTGAGTGTAGCTGATAGAGGAGACGTGGCGGAAGCACTAAGCCTTAGCGAGACTCAAGTCAAGACCTGGTATCAGAACAGACGGTGAGTCTATGTTGTAATTCTTTCTCTTTCCAAGATTAAACGTCACATTTTGTCTGGCACGGGCCTCCTCAACTGTGGGAGTGTTTATTATATCTCTTAGCTGGTTTTACGACGCCTTTGCGAGGAAATGGGTTGGTGACTCTTGTGTTGTATAGGTGTCAAAATAATTTTTGTATTATCTCCATTACTTTAAAAAGATTTTGTCAGATTCAGAAAAGATAGCATATAAAAGACATTTACGAAAAAAAATTAATTACGCAGTTATAGGGTGAGACCTATAATTTTCTTGTATTAGGTTAAATAATGGTGGTTTTCTGATTTTTAGAACGAAGTGGAAGCGTCAAAACCAGCTTCGCCTAGAACAGCTGCGTGCGCAGGCGGCGAGTGGCGAACGCGAATTGAGCGCACACGCATTGCCTCTTGCGTGTGCATTACTACCTCCTTACCCCGCATACATGCACTGCCATCTGTAAATCATATCACATAACTATAAATAAACATTCGAAATTAAATTCAAAAAAATAATATCTACCCAACCTGAAATTTTAGTACAAGATTGACTTTATGTTTTCAATGCTTAGGCCTTGTTTAAGTACAATACTATGTGTATGTATTACAAATAAATCATCAATAAGCAGCAATAAGCAAACAATCCAAGCGCATCGTCGTATTGCTGTCCGACCGTGGCGTGGTGACTATCTTGTAAAAAGTCCCGAACGTTTTAACATTTCGTATCCATTATGTTTATTATGTATGATATATATATGTTATGGATATATCTTGATGCAATCTTTAACCACAACTCATCCGTAGCATGAGTTGACGATCGTCTTGATAACTTGTAACGTAATAACCGAGAGGTTCAAGTCCCGCTTATGGTTATCATTTTTTCCATTATAATTTAGTTTATTTAGCAAAAAGCATAGCGAGTCAATCGCAAAATATTAATAAATTAATTAATAAATTAACCGAGAGGTTATTATGTTACAAGTTTTTTAGAGATCAGATAGAGTTCTCTATTCGATCCTTTGAGTTCGACAGTTGGTTTGAGTGGCAAGGCAATGAAGGCAAGTTACAACTGCTGAGGATTCAAAAGTAAGTACTAAAGTTGTAAATAAAGTCTAGTTATTAAATTTTAATTAAATTTAATTAATTTTCTCACAATTTACGACAACAAATAATTAACAAATTAATTAACTAATTAATAATAATTAATTAATTAATTAATTAATAATTAATTAATTAGCAATTAATTAATGACACAATTCACAATTTTTAATTAAATTTTCTCACGATCTATCAAGTTGGATCAATAGACATTTTATGGTTGCATCAATATTATTTTAACAATAGGCGTCTGGTGACCAAATAGCGATGGTACGAAGCGTCACAATAAAAACTTAAGAGTATACCAAAATAGCTTCGTGCATTTTTCAACGTACGAAGTTTTCATTGTTTCTTTAGATTGAATGGCTAGAGCTCTAATTTTTAAGTATATGTTTTTTCAATATATGATCTAGGATCGCATAAACTCAGAAACGCGATTGAAAAAAGTTTTCTCGATAGAAAATCTTAGCGAAACAACCTCTCTCATTTTTTATTTTTTTCATTTGTAGGTCTATTATCGCGTATTAACTAATGAAATAACTTTAAAAACACAAGTAACTATGTATTATAAATAGAAACACGTAAATCAGAATTAAAATATATCTAGTAGATTTTGAGTAAACAAAAAAAATATCCCTAATTCTTCATTTTCTATACCTACTAGCTGTGTTAATATGTACATGTCGACGATAATATTGATGTAGGCCCTTCATAGAAATTTCTAGAATTTAATTTTCTGTATAAATATTTGTCTTGTAGATATTTTTAACTATAATTAGGTTTAGTAAATAGACAACTATTTTTAAAATGTACATAGCCATTTTGTGGAAATTTATATGTAACAGAAACGTATACTCGTACATAACAATGTATTCTTTGTAGATATAAGCTTTAGTTCAAAGTAATACTTAAATAATATGTATATGTACCTTAGTATTCTAGTTAAATGTGCAATAAATTCAGAATTTTCTAGTGAATAATAAGTTTATTAATTATAAAACTTAATTGTTAGTATTATTATTGTACGAGTTCCAAAACAATGCTATCGGACCTAAACAGATAGTCTTCTACGAGAGCCAGAGGTTCTGAAACTCTACCGATTAGTGTGATCTAACGATTATTATTCTATCACAGAATATTTTATATAACCAGAGAACTTTTTCGGTCACAGAAGATGTTTTTTTAAGGTGCTAAGATGTTAGCTGGCTGGATGAAATGGGGTGGTATATTCGATCTTGTATTATCAATATGCCCATGTCTGGACTAACCTACTAATTTATCCCAGTACTTATTCTCATAAAAGCTATAATGGTTGTAAAATCTTAACGGAATCAAACTTCAAACTTACAAACAACAAGTTATACATGATGAATGTTGTACTGTTTTCTTGTAATTAACAAAGTAATTATATTATAACAAATTCTGTTAGTAGATATATTAAACTAGGTATGTATAATATAGCAACTAATAAATCAAACACTTGTATTTAGTAAGTAGAACTTAGTATAAACAATCTACTGGTAAATAGCAAGTAAAATGATACAAATCACCCACAGCTTTTCAATCAAGCTCCATTTCGCGACCTCCCATTCAATTTGGTACAAATTATGCTAATGTTTTGGCGCCATTCGGAATCATGGCTGCCAACCGCTAGCAATTTGCATCTCTTAGCAAGTTGTTAACGTTTTGAATGAGCATATAGCTGCTGAAGCGCTTAATAATTCTTTGTATAGAACCTTACCTATTTCAGAACAATTATTTAACAACTATGTTAATCGATTTCAAGGACCTACATGATCTGAAGGTATTTTCAGCTTATTGATCATTTTGTTGCGAATATAATTTAACTGCTTTATGATCAGCATTAAAAGTATTGAAAAATGTTGATTTATTGACTCGTGTTACGCGCATGGAGAATTCAATTCTATTCGATTTTCGTCTACCGCAACGAGTGTTTTAACTAGCATTATAATGTGTGCAATTGATTAGATATTGAGTAATTGACCGACCACATTGGTTGTGTGTGACTGTAATTTAGTGTTCAGTTTGTTATGAATTGATGTCATAATTTTTCCTTTATCAAAAACAGGTCTTATTCAGAATATTATTATACTCAATCTGTATTGGACCTATGACTACGAGCACAATGGAAGTCTTTGGTAAGATTTGTGTTATATGGAATGTTAATACATTTGATCATCGTGGTACAAAAGACCAAAAACCCGTCGGAGAAGCAATTTTTATGTGAACATTTTATAATAATTGTTCTTCGCATCTATATAAGCGTGGCATTTAGAAAACAAACCCAAACAAATTATAAAAATAGTCATTTTATTAAACCATTATATCTTTTAAAAACCGCATCAAATTCGTTGCGTAGTTTTCAAAATAAAATCTCACATAGGGACATACATACCTACATACAAAAATAATGATATTACTTTATTCTTAAATACAAAAATTAAAGATAAATAACGAAACAAATTATAATAGACGAGATAAAGCGCTTTAAGCTGCGGATTACAAATTTAAAGCCAACTTTGACCGCGTCTCCTAGTCACTTTAACTGTTCAATTTATTCAAACAAATGTTAATTTGTAACTTTTCATTTCAAAATTGTTGATTATTTATCTGTCTTTATATTTTAGATTTGAACCAAACGAGGGTTTATTAAAGGGTGGGCTATGTAATTGGGCTGTTTTGATCTCGCTGGGTTATGAGGGTGGGAGTAACAGCGTGGGGCGGGGGCGTAATTGAAGTATTTTCCCGACGTTTGGAGGGTAGTTACGCTATCCGATGTTGAATGGATTAGTTAGCGCGTAGATAACGATCTGTCAATGATGCCTGTATAATGGGTGGTTTTGCTTGTACACTTTTATTAGGTATTATTGTAATGATAGCGTTAGTTAAGTTGTTTGAAGCTGTTTGTGTGTGGGCAGTGACTCATTCATAATGTGTTAGATTAGTAGTGTTAGATAGTTAGTTAATACGATGAATACTTACTGTTTACTTGATGAATGTTGTTTTTTATTCATAAATGTTTATATGGATTAAAATAATTGGTATTGTTCATATTTTTTTTTAACTTTTAATTCAAAAACCATTTCGGGGAATAGAGTTTCTGATCATGATCCATTAGTTTTTTTCGGAAAATTTGCTATATTAACGATTATTTTTCCAAAAAAGCAAATGATCTCTATTTGCTCTTGAAATGAAGGACTTAAAATATTACGGCGTTCTTAGGGATATAGGTACTACTCTGTGGTTGAGTTGAAATTGGTCTATTATAACAATTTGGCAACTTTGAAAAGATGTGTTGCAATCTATCTTAAGTCTATCAGGAAAAGTCAATACACAGATTTCGTACAACGATGACGTCACAACACTTAAAATAATATCTATAGGTATTTTTTAAAAAGTCTGTATAGTGAATATTTCAATAATATTGAAATTAGTAGCATAAAATAGACTATATTTTCTAAAAAAAATATAAAAACAGCAGGTCAAAAATTATGAACATGCCAATTGAAGATATTAAGTGACTAACTGTTGCCCGCAACTTCATAAGCGTAAAAGTCAGAAAATTAAAAATAACCGTAACAAATTATACAAAAAAAAGCCATCTTCTGCAAATGCTCTACATATTAAAAAAGCCACATTATATTATTTATTATTATTTATTTTATTATTTATTATTATAGAGATAGGCTTTATGGCAAAGTATGATCCTTGTCAGAGAGGTGATAAAATAGTCATCACCCCATGTTGCTACATGAGTACCTACTGTAAAATTCTTCTTCTGTTTATGTGTAAATTAAAACCTGTACCTACCAATTTCATTGGCGTGGTATGGTAGAACAATCAGAAGATTATTTTAATGGATATTTCATGCGTTTAGTCTCAAAATAGACACTGTGGTGCACTCTACTTAATGTCTCTGGTATCGATTATGGATGTAATACTAAAACGAAACAAATTGATTTTTGCATAACGGATACGATTGAATATGGTAATTATACGGTAATTATAATCTTATGACCTTGTTATATTGTTAACCTATATCCTAAAAATAAATATTCATTAATCCATTACCACTTCATTACTTACTTTTTGGCTTAGACATAATATTCATAGACACCTCCTAGACATAGTGTAAGGAATCGAGTTCGTAATTTCACGTATAGAAATTTAATTTGATTAAAGTAATTTATTAATTTTGCAATTGAATTGCTATGTTTTTACTTAATAAATCAAATTGTGGTCCAAAAAGTGGTCACCGCAAGCGGGACTTGAACCCGAACTTGATTGTTCTGTTAATAAATTATAAAAAAGCGTGTTTTAAGATATTTTAAGATATATATTGTTTCAAGTATATTGTTAAATACCAGTGCATTTGTAGTTAAGGAAAACTTGCATAATCTTGTTTCTTCCCCAGGGAAGTAAGAGTAAGTAACAGTAAGAGCCAGGCTAAGGGATATTATAAGCAGTTAACATATACTGTGAGAGAAGGAAAACTTGAAATCCAACCTTATGCCTAAATGCCTGGTCAGCGTGGCATAGTAGACCACAAACGTCCCCGAAGTGGAGGAGGCCAGCGCCCAATAGTAGGAAGTTAATGGGCTGGAGAGAGGGAGACCTGTTCCGTCAATTATTAGTAAAATACAACAAAAAAAAATAGTTATGATTTGATTTAATTTAATCACTGTTATGCCCAGTTGAACATATCATAACAATACTCCATATTGATTAAATTTTACTTTTCATTTTCAAACAGAAAGATAAACGTTCCAACAAGAATGAAAATTTCATTACTTTTAATAATTTTAATAAAATGTGGATATATTACAAGTGAAAATGATGATAATACAAAAAAGGAAACAAAATCAATACGTCTCTATAATACAGATCGGTTTTTAAAAGACTTAGATAAAGAAGAATGGCTTGTTGCACATATTAAAGAGACAGAAATGGATGGCAGAAGAGATTGTAGAGGTGAAACATTCAAAGACAGAGCAAGACGTTATATAGATATGCTGAAAAGAGATGCAGGGGCAGTAGAATATGTATCATCTGAACCTTTGCCGTTTAAAGAATCAGATTTAATCACAGATACGTGTCAACTTAAAATAGAAGAAAATTATAATACAACTACAGAAATAAGTGATATGCCAGCAATTTCTACTACTAACACTGATTCAGTTGATAA
This sequence comes from Orgyia antiqua, assembly GCA_916999025.1. Taxonomy (NCBI): domain Eukaryota; kingdom Metazoa; phylum Arthropoda; class Insecta; order Lepidoptera; family Erebidae; genus Orgyia; species Orgyia antiqua. The sequence goes on from OU779861.1 coordinate 1,549,592, forward strand.
AGAGAAAACTGCTTATAATTCTTCCATTGACATAAATGGTACAGTACCAATAAGTGATTCTAAGGCCACCACACCTATTATGAAAAAGAAAACAGAAGGAAATAAAGAAAAAGATGAAATAAGTAGGAGAGGTAGTGAATATATGTTCAGTTCTGTAGAATATTATGAAGAAGCGCCTGTTTTTGATGTGTCTTTCTGTCCAGAAGGTACAGTAGAAGAGATAGAGTTAGAGATAGATCAGTTAAGAAGTTATGATGTTGTGTGTGAACAAATGATAGAGTGGAGAAGTTTAGATATTGGTTCATAATATTTTAATAAAGTATAATTCTTATACCATTATACCACGGTTTTTTATATGAAAATCCGAAACAGATTGTACGATTTAAAAAAAAATATTTTGTTTATTTTGTAAAAGTATAAAAAGATCGTAAGTTATCTTTGTACCTTTAAGTAATATGTGTTGCCTATACAAAATTTATGCTTTATTATTTGTTCAAATCTTTTTTGCATAATTTAGAACGAAAATTATTAAAAGAGCAGACACTGCCCTCTGTTGATTATTTCTATCTACATTTTAGTAGCCCTTGTCTCATTTCTACATTTTCTACATTTTCATATCTACATATTAGTAGCCCTTACATACAGCCAAAAAACTTGTCTACGAGCGAAATTCTGAGCTACGAGTACCTACAATCTTCCAGGTTACAAAGTGAATTGACAGACACTGCCATCTGTTATCTAGAGAAATAAATACGTTTGCTTAGACTGCATCTACTAGCTACGAGTGACGTAGCGCAAGGTCATCGCAAGGTTTATATAATAGTAAGAAAATCGTGCTTATAATGAACGGGACAAAATGTAGATGGTGACTCTTGCTATCAGGATAACAAAATGGACTTTTGAAAATATTATGGAAAGGATGGAAAGCAAGTAGAATGTATTTTACGTATTCTGTAAACGTGTCAAATTGATTTTTCGTTGTTGATGGTTGATGTAGATCTTCCAATTTATGACCACGTGGAATATCTTCAATCTGTGATATAGTTCACGTCTGATAGCACCTTAGTATTAAAAAGGAAGGTGACTTTGTAGAGCTGTAGTAGAGACATCATTCTATTGGTAAATTATAAGTAACGCTGAGTAATGAAAAATTTCTATTGAATAATAACTACTGCTTTATTTCCGATAAGAAAAGTTTTTGATGTCCTAAATACGTATTTAATGGTATATTTATTTAGCCTTAACTCTTGGCCCATTCCAAAATCAATCTAATTGCTGATGACAACATGGCAGCAGCAAAAGCCGTGGCAAAAACATTGCAATATTTTGACATCATCAAGGAGTTTGGTATGTCGTCCTTCCAAGAGAGACTATCAGCGCTGGTTGTTGGTAAACTCTCCTCATTAAATCTAGTCATGGTAAAACAGCCAAGTGGGCTTTGAAACTCCAGCAGTTCATTTATCCAGGAACGTCGCAAAAACTGAGCGTGACCGTGAAGACTGCATAATGTAGCTGAAATAAAATATGTTTCAGTCAGAATTTATTAAGGAATTATTGGGGTTTGATGGTTTAGGAATTTACATGAACTAAAAAATGAAAATTTATAGTGTTAATAACACAATTCGGCAATGTTAACAGAACTTTAAGAAAATCTGTATATCATAGACTAAAGATGTTTTTTATTAAAAGAATATGCACAACGACATAGCCCATTAATCAAAATACATCATAGTTGTTTTCATTTTTAGTTAAGTTTAGTTGTGCACGCGCCTTGTGTTATATATTAATTGTCTCACTTTTTATCATGTGATATCATCATCATCATAACATCACGTCTTTTTACCATGGGAGTAGGCAGAGACTATAGAGCACCATCTGCTGCAATCTTCATCCACAATCATAACTCTGGTCATACATACACGACGGTTGTAACTGCTACGCACTTGACCCTTTTGGAGTGTACCATGTGTCATAGCTCCCTAATGAAAGTACAATTTCTCTTGGACACAAAACTCTTAACATACCTTGTTCCATAATAATATGAGGTAGCATAAACTGATGATAAGCGATATACTCAGCTTCGTTGTACATTTTGGAACATAATAAATCTATTATATCCTTGTCTTCGTAAGCTGATAGAAATGTACAGCCAAAAGACAGTCGAGCCAGAGACACTAATAATAACCTGAGAAGTAATAAATTTTTAGAAAATTTGAATCGACAAAATATCTAATTCGAAATTTAAATTCCAATGACCTTATGACAATGTTACCATTTGAAAGTAATACTTTTTTGGAGTTTACTTTAACTCTCATAGTGAACAGTTAATTTTATTTTATTAGATAATGGAACTCTCTCTCTCCAGCCCATTTACGTCCCACTGTTGGGCACGGGCCTCCTCCACTTTGGGAGGGATTATAGTCTACTATGCCGCGCTGACCAGGCGTATTGGCACAGGGTTTATTTTCGAGTTTTCCGTCTCTCACAGAGGATGTTATCTGTGTGCAATATCCCTTAGCTGACTTTTACAGCACCCTTGGGAGGACATGGGGTGGTGACACTTGTATTCTTAATCCGTCACCACACGGAGATAATGGAACATTGAATATAAATGTTCTAGTTTATGATATACTAGCTGTTGCCCGCGACTTCGTACGAGTGGGTTTTGGAAAATTTTCCCTGATTTTATACATTTTCCACTGATGCTTCGCTCCTACTAGTCGCGGTGTGATGTTATATAGCTTATAGCCTTTCTCGATAAATTTACTGTTTAAAACTGAAAGCACTTTCAAGTCGGACCAAGAGTTCTGAGATTTGCGCGTTCAAACAAACAAACTGATAATAATATTCTACTATATAAAATTGTCGTGTCACAATGTTCGTTCCCATACTCCTCCGAAACGGCTTGACCGATTCTTATGACATTTTATATGCATATTCAGTAAGTCAGAGAATCGGCTACTATCTATACTTCATACCCCTAAGTGATAAGGGTTATCCACCCCCTGACATTTGTATGGCAAAACAACGTTTGTCAGGTCACCTAGTATTAATATAGATTAGGTTTCATCATAACTTGCCTCTGTGTTATCCCGTAACCATAGTCAGATCCGTTAAGTAATATTCTAGTACAATCATCACTTATTTTACATTTCATTAATTCTTCTTCGTCATTTACTGGGATCTGTGCCAGTTCTGTCAGACAAATATCTGTAATATAATAACATTCACATTTTGAGAAATCCTTAAATAAATGTCCCAGTGTTATTAACTTCCACGATCTCTACATATAAGCAAATAATACATGAACACGGTGTCGTCAATTACGAAAAAGACCTGCCCTTTCTGAAATATAAGAATGCTGGCCCGATAGATAATTCACTAAAGTGTGTTCCGGAAGTCCACAACGTCCGAACCTCTTTGGTGGAAGTCAAAACCAAGTCAGCGGCATGCAAGACCCATTAATTAAATTTTATTGAGATATCTTACTTTAAAAAAAAAATTAAGTACCTACTATATAATAATTATGTATTTTACCTACCTGATTGTTCTGGGTTCGGTATATAATTATCAATATCGTAAATAGTCCTGTGATACACCGACCAATTGTTATATATTTTGTTGAGCTGTTTTCTCGTGTAAAACTTGGTCTTCTTCAATAAATCTAAGTTGAAACTTTGCAAATGATCAGGCCAAGCGGAGTTGTTCACAAAATTAAAAAATAAATGTTGCACTGAAATAAATAAATAATAGACAAAAATACATAATATATATTACTTGCATTATGTACTATTTTACATTTCTATATAAATATTATGAAGCTGAAGAGTTTGTTTGTTTGTTTGAACTCGCTAATCTCAGGAACCACTGGTCCGATGTGAAACATTCTTTCAGTGTTGGATAGTACCTACATTTATCGAATAATGCTGTATAACATTACGCTGCGTCCAATAGGAGGGAAGGTCTTAATGGGCGGGCTAAAAAAAAATTTGAAGCAAATACCTACCTACACGAGTCTAATTCCGTAAAATGTAGTTTTATTTGAACGAATGAGTCGCGCAAGTGTTAGAAAATAGTTATTATGTTTATTTGTTTTTACGATATAAGTTATCACTGTACCACTTACGATGTAATATTTCCTTTTTGTACTCGTATTTATCCAGTTGAGCCATTTTGGAGAAGTAAGTCATGATTTTATCCGTAGTTTCAATAAGTCGGTGGAATTTACGTCGTTTCTGCTGACGTAACCAACGTCCATTACTTTTTAACGTACTAATTAAGTTTACTAAAAAATAAGAAACTACTTATTTAAATAAATACTTTTACAGATATATAACTTACATTTATAATGATAACGGAGGAAAATACATAATCTGAAAGTAGAGTGATGCAGTTATAAGAAAATCCATGTGTTCTCCGTGTGGTGACGGAGTAGAAAGAAAGAAGAAAGTAATATTATTTGTCATGGCTCCAAGGCGGAACACGATAAAACATAAAATTCTTATAACTAAATAAACCAAAATTAGGAACTAAAACTCTAAACATAACAGATTAAGAATACGAATGTCATCAGGGTGCTGTAAAAGCCAGCTAAAGGATAATATCCTATGTGAGAGATGGAAAACTCGAAAATAGGCCCTATGCAATGCGTCCGGTCAGTGCGGCATTGCCGACTGAAATTAAAGAAGAATGATTGAATGAGAAAGATTGGAGCTTTCTCCAATCTTTCTCAGTTACAAGAAAAATAAAAATACCAACCTAAATTAGCAAACTAATCATTATTATAAAAAAAAAATCATGCCCTTTGGATAAAAACACAAAATTCAGTATACCTGAGTGACTACCATGGCCCGGCCAAGGGGTGAGGAGGAACACCGTGGGGTTTAGTGGGTAGTTCGTTCGTGGGCCCGTTTCTGACCCGGGTGTTCCTCACAAAGTGCGTAAATGCTTTCCTTTCGTAAAAAAAGGTAGATTAATCTCAATACAACACACAAATAATGTTTATATGTAGAAAAAAAAAATCCAAAAATAGGGAATGCTGCAGTGAATTTTCCAATTTCAAAAACTTTAAAAATGAATCATTCGAACAACACTTCCAATCAGTTTGGTAGAGAGTAGGCTGTAAATTCTGCTTTTAGACCATAGCCCAACAATACGGAAGTTAATGAATTGACAAGGAGAATAATAATCACGAAGTATAGATACAAGGAGTCCGAACGGTATAGGCTTTTCCATAATATTTCGTGTACACAATAATCAACCCAGATAATAGTTCTATTTTCTGCCACTGGCGGCGCAAGTATTCAGGACGTACCGATGCTAGTATAGAATATCAGAATATCTCTTGACCTTCTCTGTATTGTTGGGTTTAAAGCACTCGAAAAATTTCCTAAAACTTATATTTATATCCACGTTTCTCAGAATATTTTTTTCCACAAGTGTCAATAGTTCAAACGAGTACTTCTTGAAAAATGGCGCACTCTACCGGCAAAAATCTGTCCCTTAAATTGAGACCATTCGTTCAACATTACGTTCGGACTCCTTGTATCTATACTTCGTGATAATAATAATAATATAATAATAAATACTCACGGACATTTTACACAACGTCCTCTGGTCCCAAGCTAAGCTTATATGCTTGTGTTATGGGTACCAGAATACGGATAGAATACATATACTACTTTTCTTTTGTAAATACATACTTATAATACATAGTAAACACCCAGACGCAGTACAAACATTTGTATGACATTTATGGATATCACACAAATGACTGTCCTGACCGGGAATCGAACCCGAGATTTCGTGATCGGCAGTCCATTACATAAACCACTCCACCACGAAGCCCGAAGAAAAAACAAAACAAATTATGAGAAAAAACCAATTCTTACCATTTACAAAAAATATGCCAGTGAACAAAGTTGCATCTATGTATGCTCTGTGCGTGTTCGCAAAACTAACAATTTTATCCAACTTAGTTAAATACTTCTTGATTTCATTAACGCCTGGTAAGTCTTCAGTGATTAACATTTCTTTGTAATCCAAACTATCATTTGACGCTTTTATATACTTGCTTGTTAATAAAAAACTATAATAAATAAGTGTGTGTAATCTCAACATTTTCTTTGTTTGTTTCTCTCGTTATATCTATGAAACGGATAGTTCCAATTTGATTTAAACTGGCAAGTTTTATTTGTTTGGTTTCATTAGAGTGTATTCTTAGTTTTATATATCACTTTGACTGTTACATGTATTCCGAGTGTGTGTAGAATCAAGTATGAGGGATTTAGCCTTTATTATTTAGAATATTCCATAACTTAAAATTATAGTTCAGGAGGTGAATTAATTACACATATTGTATTAAAATTTTCGTATATACTTTGTCTGTACATGTACCCTCTAAACAGCATTGACTACTTTTGAAATAGAATTATTATCTAATACATATATACTCGTAGAATTCTCGTGTCAGAGTATTAGTTACCATAAAACGGCTTGACCTATTTTTATGAAATATATGCATATTCAGTAGGTCTGAGAATCGGCTACTATCTATTTTTCATACACCTATGTGATAAAGGTTGTCCACGCCTGACTTTTGTATGGCAAAACAACGTGTGGTGGGTCAACTAGTTATCGTAGCATTTACGATAACTATGGCATGAGACCTAAAAGTTCTTAAAACCCTGAAGCTGAATATACAAAACAGTTTACGGGCCTTGACGGGCCTCGTGGTGTAGTGGTTCTGGTAACGGACTGCCGATCAAGAGGTCGCAGGTTCGATTCCCGCTCGGGACAATCATTTGTGTGATTTTTCTAATTGTCATACAAATGTTTGTACTGCGTCTGGGTGTTCCTGTGTATTATAAGTATGTATTTACAAAAAAAAAAATAGTATATGTATTCTATCCGTATTCTGGTATCCATAACACAAGCATATATAAGCTTAGCTTGGGACCAGAGGACGTTGTGTGAAATGTCCATGAATATTTATTTATATTATTATTATTATATATGACTAGCTCTTAGCCTATATAGAATTGTACGCTGCCCTATAACACAATAGATATTTCTCTCCATTGTAATTAAGTTAATAATAAACATTTTTTGTTTATAAACTCTCAAATCAATTGTTATGGATATAATGTTAGTACCTAATTATAGCCTATGTCGTGAATTGATATAACATACAGCAATTTTGTATATCAACTACGTTTACTATTTTGAAAGAGACTAGTTTTTAACAAAACTTTCTTGTCATAATAATATATATATAACCTCCATCTTGCTAAAGACGCCATCTTAGATAGTTTTGCATAGCACATCTACCAGGATACTAGACAAGCGTGGAGATATTATTATTTTTAAGTTCCTTCGTGTTGTTTATCTTCATATGCGGTCCAATTTTAAAATTATATTTTGTTCTATTAATTACACTCATACACGAGAGACCAGTTAAATTATACAATACATTATCAATTTAATTATTATTTATTACGGGTATAGCACCAGTTACCGTGATAGCTCAGTAGATTCATGCTATCATAAGAATTTAAGTAGATACTCAAAAGAAGTGTACAGCTACGACTGAATGCTATTATTTCAAAATTGTGAAGGTACAGGATAGGTCTTTGTTGTGAAGGATATTTTGGCATTAGGTCATTGGTCACATAATTTGCAATATTCTACTCTCCAACTCTTCTCTACGTCTTACAGACATTATCCAAGGATCGAGGAGGAAACTATCGGTGTCATGAACTAGAATATAAGACAGCAAAGGAGTATGCAGAGCCTAGACACTAGTGTGCTCTCCCTATTCTAGTATCCCTCGGTGTCAATGTAGTGGTGCCTATACATACATATACATATGTGTGTTACGTTACGCCCTACACAAACGGCGGGTATTAGAATGGGGTGGAAATTCATTCAGTAACTTGTTAGTAGGTATCTTTCTACTTCTGCTTTCCTGGTATAACGGGGTTACGTAAAATTACGAGTTCACTGAGAAACATGAGCAGAACGATCTAAATAAATAATATAACATCATCAATATTTTGGCAACTTTAAAGTAATGCTCTCCGTGTGGTGACGGATTAAGAATACAAGTGTCACCAACCCATCCCCTCCCAAGGGTGCTGTAAAAGTCAGCACACAGATAACAATACATCTTCTGTGAGAGACGGAAAACTCGAAAAGAAACCCTGTGCCAACACGCCTGGTCAGCGCGGCACAGTAGACTATAATCCCTCCCAAACTGGAGGAGGCCCGTGCCCAACAGTGGGACGTAATTGGGCTGGAGAAGAAGAAGAAGAAAGTAATGCGTTAGCAACACCGATAACTTGTGTTTTTGTTTTTATGGTTTAGGGCTTTAGGGATAATTAAGGGTCTTTATTATTTTAAGTCACGTCAAAATTGAGTTTAAATTTTCATAAAAAAATTTTATTCACATTATTACTGATATAATAAATCCTGTCAAAACTTATTAAATCTTTGAAGTAATTGTTACGCTAGTTAGCAAAATTAAATGCTTTTTTATTGGTTTTGAATGTTGGAAAACCTGCTGTTCTGTTGTAGAAATTTTTGTCCAAAATTTTGTTTAGATCGCTTTAGCACTCAGTGTTTGCTCCTCTACTTACTGGAAGCCTGGTAGTGTTAAACGTAAAATAACTCGTGTACGCGATTTTGAATGGCATTATTGTACCTCTCATAAGCGCTGTTAGTTTCACACGATCAATACTAAAATTATCAATTGAATTTGGTTCGTCCATCTTGTTGAAATCGCCATCTTGTGTAGTTTTCATCGTACATAAACCAAGGTATTAGCTAAGCGAGGAGTATCAACTGGTGCTCAAGTCCACTATTTTGGAACAATTGTCATACCGGCACAATACCGGCACGATACCGTTGCAATTGAAGTCAAATATCCGTAGTCTGCTATATGCCGTCATAACGGTCTTTCAATGGTAATAGAATTGTCGATCTCTTTTATCTATGCATTGAATTTTCGGTCTCTTTTATCTATGGATTGTGTTAGAATGGTATGTATGTGTTGCCGTTTTTAAAAAATGCGTTAGTTGAAGTGATTTTCGAAAAACTACTAATAAATTTAAACATTTAATCATGCTAGACTTCGTTTAAATATATTTGTACATACTATTTATTAGTATAAAAAGCAATGTGAAGTTTAGGAGATTAGTAAATTGCAATAAATTACAAAGAACAATTTCTAATATTTCTATCTATCTATTTTTTATTTATGGCAATCTGTCGACACAGGACAATTTAAAAATATTACTGTCAAATTCAAAATAGCAGACTACCGAAACATTTCAGTCATTGAATTGCAATTGTGAAGCAGTTGTGTACGAGACTAGCAATTTATGTCACTTTGACAATTGTAAGACAATGATGAAGTCGTTATGACGACACATTAATAGTAGACTACCAAAAACTTTACTATTGCACCATAATGGTACAATAATGGTACAGTTGTGACACCGTTGAAATACCCGACTCAGGGCCCTGTACGTTTCGTAGTTCATTCACAAGTTGCGGTTGTGTGAGTTTGTATCGTATTATTCGTATTTCATTCCCATGATCAGTTCATTCATAAATGCAGTAGGTACATGTTTGTGCACTTATAGCCTCAAAGAGAAAGTTCTTATTTTATCAGTGGATTCTAACTTCATACACATTCGTAGTGAAATGTAGAGCAAATCAACTCACAATTTTATTAATTAATTATATATTTTAAAGAAATTTCATAGCTTCCTCTGGCTCCAGGCTAAGCTTATTGCTTGTATTGTATGTACCAGATTGTGGACATACGGCATATCCATTTTTAATACATACTTAATTAGGCCGAAACGCTGCTAGAGGTACTACTATGTATATGTTTGTGAGACAAATATAAACCTTAAACAAATAATTTTACTTATTTGGGAATCTAACCCATGACCTCATAATCGGAAATCTATTAAACTTACCATTACATCGAAAGGCCCATCAAAACTTGTATCATTTTGATAGATACTCTATTTTTCAATATTATAACACAGTTGGCAAATTACCAAGAATAAAAATTATGACCTATTTAAAATCGTCCTCCCCACATTCCAGTATGTATTGATAAAATATTTTAACAGAATCTCTTCACTAGTCGCGAAAATAAAAATAAACAAAAGAAGAGTTTTTGTAACTCTAAGTTCTGAAAAGCTCCTTCGTCCAAGTAGAGAAGACTATGTAGAGCGAGACAACTATGTCTTAATCACTTTCGCTCCTCGTTTTCCTAGTCGCCTAGTACTTGTGACGTAGCAAAATATATCATCGTCTCACCACTCAACTATTAATTAATTAAATATGGTCTTGGGATTTCTGAGTTGCAAAGAGTTTTAAACAGATAAGTAAACAAAACATTGTTTGATATTGGTTAAAATATTAGCTAATTTGTAATATTACATATGTATTTAAATTGTTCAATTAAAACCATTTTTAAATTACGACATTATTAAAAAAATTAGCAGTCGTGGGGACTGCAAATATAAGCAATTCTTTGGCCACTGCAAAACATAGATCATAATTACATTAACATTTTTATTCCAAAAATTATAATAATTATCCTAATAATTTTATCATAATCTCTTTCCATGCTATGTATTCCTTGCATTTTTATAGTGATACATTTTCACGTTGCTGCCAGCCTGGTAGGCTTAGAAAATATTCCGCCATTTTGACAGGCAATCGATTATGCTTGCATTCACCAAGGAGGTTATAAGTAGGGAGGAACAGCTCGGGAACATAGATTTGTCCCAAGGCCCGGCCCGTTTACGGTTTAAAAGTAAAATAGTAACCTTGCCTTCTCTTTTCTTCTTACTAGCTTTCTCTTTTACTCCAGCTCAAAAAGAAAGAGTTAGAAAGGCTAGTAAATAGGCTCTTTGTCATTTATTTTTCTTAATGTGTTCAATTAAAAAAAGAAGCAGGCCGGATTTGTTGTACTGAGTGTTACGTCTAGATCTATATCGTAAGTCTATGGCATTCACACTCAGGGCCCTGAGTCGGGTATTTCAACGGTCTCACAACTGTACCATTATTGTACCATTATGGTGCAATAGTAAAGTTTTTGGTAGTCTACTATTATTGTGTCGTCATAACGACTTCATCATTGACTTACAATTGTCAAAGTGACATAAATTGCTAGTCTCGTACACAACTGCTTCACAATTGCATTTCAATGACTGAAATGTCTCGGTAGTCTGCTATTTTGAATTTGACAGTAATATTTTGAAATTGTCCTGTGTCGACAGATTGCCATAAATAAAAAATAGATAGATAGAAATATTAGAAATTGTTCTTTGTAATTTATTGCAATTTACTAATCTCCTAAACTTCACATTGCTTTTTATACTAATAAATAGTATGTACAAATATATCTAAACGAAGTCTAGCATGATTAAATGTTTAAATTTATTAGTAGTTTTTCGAAAATCACGTCAACTAACGCATTTTTTAAAAACGGCAACACACACATACCATTCTAACACAATCCATAGATAAAAGAGACCGAAAATTCAATGCATAGATAAAAGAGATCGACAATTCTATTACCATTGAACGACCGTTATGACGGCATATATGACTTCAATTGCAATACGGATATTTGACTTCAATTGCAACGGTATCGTGCCGGTATTGTGCCGGTATGACAATTGTTCCAAAATAGTAGACTTGAGCACCAGGGTGTGAATGAATGCTTTGTAGGTGTGGTATAGACTTTTATATTTTTGATGGCTTTTATTTAAAAATGTTGATTTTTAATCGTGCATCTTTTTCTAATCGAATCGCTAAATTACTTTACCTATTATTTCACTTAAACCTTATTTGAACCTTTTTTTTTTTTTTTGTGTGCCGTATGTATCTAAAATTCCAAAATCATTGGATATTTATGTTTCTTTAATTTCTCGTTAAGCAAAATAAAATAATAAAATAAATATGTATTCATGGACATTTCACACAACGTTCTCTGGTCTCAAGCTAAGCTTATATGTTTGGGTTATGGGTACCAGAATACGGAATAGATTAGGTACTTTTCTTTTGTAAATACATACTTATATTACATAGAAATCACCCAGACGCGCAGTAACAATCATTCATTTGTATAACAGTTATAAATATCACACAAATGATTGTCCCGTGCGAGAATCGAACTCGCAGTCTCGTGAACGATGCTCTGTTATATGAACCACGAGACCCGTCTTTTTAGTTTGAATAAATAACGATATATCTTTATCTTCCTTGTACAATGCTTGGCAGTTGCCACAATGGTGAGTAAAGATGACACAATTTTAATAGTTTATTCTATGCCCTGTAGATAGAGCTGAAAATTGATCATATGGAGCCATACGCCACATTTAAAGGGATGAATGAAAATGTCTGATCATCGTACTTGTCAAATGAATATATACTGTAAACTTCATCATATTGAGTTTAGTTTTGTGTGATTATTTTCTTCGGTAACGTTAGGGGTGGCAACACACCCCCTAAAATAGACTGTACTTGTAGCGGGAAGAACTCTTGGGATCTCCTGTATTCCTAGTACCATTTGGCCTTTCTACGTCACCATTGTGACGTCCACGTTGACGTCCTACCATGCAAGGCCGGGAGGGAGGCCTGGATGTTTAGCGTGCTTATCATTCTACGTCATATTTCATAGATGGCAGCACTAACCAAATATCTATAATCTGGTGCTCAAGTCCACTATTTTGGAACAATTGTCATACCGGCACAATACCGGCACGATACCGTTGCAATTGAAGTCAAATATCCGTAGTCTGCTATATGCCGTCATAACGGTCTTTCAATGGTAATAGAATTGTCGATCTCTTTTATCTATGCATTGAATTTTCGGTCTCTTTTATCTATGGATTGTGTTAGAATGGTATGTATGTGTTGCCGTTTTTAAAAAATGCGTTAGTTGAAGTGATTTTCGAAAAACTACTAATAAATTTAAACATTTAATCATGCTAGACTTCGTTTAAATATATTTGTACATACTATTTATTAGTATAAAAAGCAATGTGAAGTTTAGGAGATTAGTAAATTGCAATAAATTACAAAGAACAATTTCTAATATTTCTATCTATCTATTTTTTATTTATGGCAATCTGTCGACACAGGACAATTTAAAAATATTACTGTCAAATTCAAAATAGCAGACTACCGAAACATTTCAGTCATTGAATTGCAATTGTGAAGCAGTTGTGTACGAGACTAGCAATTTATGTCACTTTGACAATTGTAAGACAATGATGAAGTCGTTATGACGACACATTAATAGTAGACTACCAAAAACTTTACTATTGCACCATAATGGTACAATAATGGTACAGTTGTGACACCGTTGAAATACCCGACTCAGGGCCCAGGCTGCTTATTTCCGAAGGAGTAAGTGACGATGTTTATATTTTCATATGTACATAAAGTTTTTGAATATCAGTAATATTTTATATCACGTATCACGTAACAGAAAATTATATCAAATCTTAATCTCCAAATGAAATCTCCAAGTAAGTAGTCATATTAAACATTTTATTTTATTACTTTTTTAACCATACAGCACAACGAGTTTTCATTTGGTCTCGCTTTGTAGCGTTTAAAAAACCTTTTGTGAACAGACAATTGACACGTGTTTCGCACAATTTATTACCAGGGTACCTGAAGATACAAGAGGTGGTTACACACATATTCATTGAACGAACAGGCTCAAGTGGGTGGAGTCAACGCTTGGGATGAAAAAAATGTCTGTGTGAAATAATGTGAACAGCTCACAAGAGCGCGAATGTGTGTGAATATAATGCTAACACTGGCGTATCTTGTGTCACTGTACATTAAGATTTCGTTATTGCTATGCACGGAATATTTTATATTCTGTGTTGCTATGTTAGTTTTCGCCTAACAGTAAGAATGGGTTGGGAAGAAGGAACGTCCTTAAATAAGAACGAAAGTAAAGGAAGTATAATAATTTCATATATCAAAAATATTTTTTTCTATAGTCTGGACTAGAATTTATGGGCGCGATTTCTAGTTTTGGTGTTAAACTGGGAAAAATATTGTTTATTTATGTGACTAAGAAATGGTTTCAAAATGAATATTGGAGTTTAAAATTGTTTAAATGTTAATTTAATAATATTAGTAAACTCTACCAGCCCCTTGTTTATCCTACTCATAGATAGTCACACTTTACACTAGATCTCATCTCCTATGCTCTCTGCTAGCCTGGTAGCTCGTCATGCAGCGACACGTAACGAAACGTGTTCCGATACGTCTCCCACAGTTAACGGACTAGTGTGACGTCACATGTTCTAGGACAAGTTCCTTGTGTGTGTGTAATCTTTGGTTAATATACCAGGAATAGGGAGCAACCTTGGGAAGATGGACAGTAAAAAAGTTGTACAGTTAATAAATGCCTTACTAAACTTAAATATAACAAATTACTATTTTCAACAAATAGTTTTTGTGTAAGTGTAACAAAGTTACCTAAATATTTAAACAAAACCTTTTCGTGTAGTATTGAGTAAAGCGGGTTTTTCCAAGATTTTTCCTAGCTTGTTTGAGTTTATCTTTGTCGGAAAGATCGGCAAAGACTTCTCAGTCACCATTGGTACTGGAGCTGCATCAAAAATAATATTCTTGATAAAGACTAATATACATGTGAAAAAAAGTGGGTTTTATACTCTTTCCTGCTAAAACTATTGTACACAGATAGTCTAGCTAGAGCCTGAGAAAAGGTTTATGCTACTTTTTAATGCGAGTTTGATTGATTTTAAATCCAATGGATACGAAATTGAATGCTATCTAGTAACAACAAGTGTACATTAAATGAAAGTGGCAAATTACGTCATCGTTATGACGTCACCGTTCGTCGCTCTGAACATTTCGTACCAGGATAACAGGACTCACCAAGAGAGCATTAAATCTGCAAATCCTGTTTATACGTACCAGATTCTAGATCTATCTATCTCTAGTTCTATAGATAGAGCCATAGTATTATGCCGATGGTAGTCGCACACAACAGACCGTAGACAAACACATAGATCGACTATGACGTCACAGAAGTAAAACGTTAGTGATAGATATGTTTGTGTGTTGCAAACTTGCAATATCAATATCTAATAGTGACGTCATAATCACTCGTTGTATGTAGTAAAGTATGAATGAAAGAGACAACATATATACGTCATCACTGTGACTGCATCGTGACGTATCCAAAACATTGTGAACCAGGACATCAGGATACACGAAGAGATTTAAAAAGCCTTTCCTCTATCTGCTGAATAGCACTCTTTTAACTTTTAGTTGTGGTAGAGCTAACAAATATGTACAAGACAATAAGATTTTTTTGGGGAGAACCATGTATTCTTGTTCAAAAATTTTACACATCTGTTATTTTATGTAGATGGTGTTGATGTTAAGACTTCTCTGCCTTTTGGGTGGACATGCGCAGAAAGACAGTATTTTTTTAATCTTAGAACTATTAAGGAAACATAAATGTGATCTCTATGTGTTGTTTTGTAGCAAAACTTTAGTATGATTACTCTACCAAAGTAACCTAAGTCAAACTAGTAGTTAGATTTAGCAGACGGAGTATTTTCTCTATCTCTTTCTGGACATACCAAAATATTACTCTTCCTTTTCTCACAGGATACATGACAACACTTCTGCTAGTGTCTGTGGAGAGAAAATGTATTCTACAGTGTACCAAGAAATTAACGATAACCAAAGATTATATAAAATTGACACTTATTAAATTGTTTTAGAATTCAATTTGATAACAAACAGCATAACAAAAGGATGAAAGCCACCACAGTAGTTTTGAATAAGTATTGTAGTAGATTTTTGCGTACTACTTACTACTAATATTTTATGTATTCCTGGTATAAATCTGTCTTTCTCCCATGACGTCATTAACTAGTAGGCTGTGTTAGTTAGTAGGTTTCGCTTTCGCAGGTCTGCTGGATTGACACTAATAGGTGCGTTTTGCGTTATTTAATGTGTGCGCGCTAGTATGTGTACATGGGTAATTGAGTATACGAGTTGTTTGTATGTTTATAAACTCCAAAGCCATTGTATAAATCTTTTTGATAGTCTAATGATCTCACTAGTTATGTCATCTGTAATATGTTTATTATACAGAGTACGTATCATCAAACATGCAAAGAAAAACACTCCCACATTGCACAGAACATTTAATCAACCCCTTGATAAATCAATGCTCTTTGTAAATTCTTGTACCCTAGTACTCAACTGTACAAAACATAAGATGAACATTCCAACTTTCCCACGGTGCACGGTGTGTCGATTTACCCGGCACAACCCTGTGTCAATAAAATATAATTTGTTTGTTACTGCCAATTAAATAAATAACCGCTGCTTTTTAAACGCTACTGTGACGTAAATATTCTTAATTCGATAAAATATACATAATCTTATATATAAAATTCACGTGTCACAGTGTTAGTTACCGTACTCCTCCGAAACGGCTTGACCGATTCTTCTCAAATTTTACATACATATTCAGTAGGTCTGAGAATCGGCCAACATCTATTTTTCAAAACTTTTTTTTGTATGGCAAAACAACGTTTGTCGGGTCAGCTAGTAATAATATATAGATAGATTGTCCGTGTGGTGACGGAGTAAGAATACAAGTGTCACCACCCCATCTTCTCCCAAGGGTGCTGTAAAAGTCAGCTAAGGGATATTGCAGACAGATAACATCTTCTGTGAGAGACGGAAAACTCGAAAATAAACCCTGTGCCAACACGCCTAGTCAGCGCGGCACAGTAGACCATAATCCCTCCCAAAGTGGAGGAGGCCCGTGGCCAATAGTGGGACGTCAATGGGCTGGAGAAGAGAAGAAGATTAAAAGTAAGACCTATAAAACCATGAAAATATTATGATTTATGGTTTTACTGAGTCTTTCTTACTGAATAAGGTTAGTAGATACATTTGCACGGTTAAAAATACATTATAACATTCAAATTTTCGTTTTTTATTAAATAGAATTAAAATAAAGTAATAGAAAGTAAAAATAATTCCTTGATGTAAAAAATGTAAATAAATACCAGAGTAGACTGTAATTATAGCCACTTTTTACTAAGGCAGCTATAATATATATAATTTCTCCAGATATCATGTTTAAAAAAGAAAATTGTACACCATCAAATAACAACTCAAATAATCACAGACTAATAAAAACAAAAGAAAAGCTTCCTATCTTGTAACCTTTATTTACATGTGAAGACCTCTTTTAAATATCTGATATCCTAGTACACAAATAGTGCTCGATAGTTCTCGTGTTCCCACGGTAAACCGTGGTTTTATTTGAAAATACCTTATCCGTTTGGTTATCAAAGGGCTATTATGTTTAAAAATTTTCAGAGACAGAGGAATCTTTCTAATCCTTATTATATTTGAAATGTAAAAGTTTTTAAGAATTTATAGATGGCCATATATAAAGGTGTTTCTTGCTTCTTGATGGATTTCGATGAAAGCATATAGACCATTTTCGATTTTCGATCAAGGCATTCTCGATATTAATTCAAAATATTTCTAATCAAATAAATTACAGCGTATTAAGGACATAAAAAGGTAAGTTTTCACCAAATTTCGTGAATGAAAAAACATTTTTGTATAAGAAAAAAATTTAAAACCAAAAACTTGGTTTTTTTGAATTTTTCACATAAATTTTGAGGTTATGTCAATAAAGTGTGAATACAAAAGTTTTAGATCTTTTTATTACCTACAACTTTGCCTTTTAACTTTTTTCCATAGGACTGTTAGTTTTGCCGGAAATCGAGAAAAAACATTTTTACCCTTAAAAGCCTAACAGCGCCCCCACCTTATAATCCTAATCCCCTTCCCGACCTCAGATCGCCCGTAAATTATTTTTCCTCTTATTTTAATAATATTCTCCTCCTTTTCTAATGGGTTTCATCCCACTATGATTTTTTTTAATTTTTTATTATTTTTGAAGCTATCTGCACTAGTCTAATAGGCTATATCGACATCCTAAAAGCCAAGGACTTCGGCAGTAACTACAAACGAGTGTGCAACTGCGGGCATTAATTGATACTTACTTACTATGTGTTTCTAAAGTAGACCAGTGACATTAAAATAACCTCTTTTAATATATAATCGCCTGGTACTTCGTAGTACAGTAACACGTTTCTATCCCTATTCCGGGCATTTTGTACCCAAGCTACAAAGTGGCGCATGGTGGGCTACAATGCGAATTCGCTCGTGTACAAAAAGTTATTGAGTACGTGTTCTCTAAAAATGCCTTTGTGAAAGAACTTGTATGTACAACATGTAGGGGTGTGTACCTGTAGCGGAACTTGCGGAGTGTGCGGTTAGATTTATTCGTGAGTGTTTAAAGGCCACTCACTACATTGAAATATAATAATAATAATAATTCTTTATTCAACATTTAATATACAAAACGGCAGTAATAAACACATAATATAATATGACCTAAACAAAACTTAGTAGGTACATATGATTATTTACAGCTAGGCTAGGTTATACACCTGTATTCTAGCATGCAAAATTACCTTTGACAAAGTTAACATATATAATAAAAGTAACAAGACCATAATTATGTGCTTTTGACCTTATTTTTAAATAAACATGCATGGAATTGTGTGTGTGTGTATGTGTGTGTGGAGCCTAGATACCTTATAACATTAGCAAACAACGGCCAAAAGTTTTTCTGTCTCGTCATAGCTGAGAGATTTGAGCCATTTGCCAAATATCTCACATAGCTGTTAAAAACAACACATAGATATATCCCGAAGAGCCAAAGTGTGTAAACATGAACAGTCTTATAACAAAAGACAGCAACGCAAACTTCACTTGAAAGTACACAAATAAGAAGTTACACTATCAACCAACATGATAACAAACTTTTTAGATTTTAAATTTGTTTGAATTCATAAAATCTCAAATATATGCACGAGGCGTGTACTCTTCACTACGTTTCTCATCCTATAAGATTTTGCTAGTCATTAAAAAATTGCTTGATAAGAAGAAATAAACCTCTAACCTCTTCACATATTATAATATTCTGGTACCAAGGGTTGTAACACGAACATGCGTAAATGTATCGATCGGTTGAAGGGTGTTGTGACATTGAACTTCAGCCCACACCCCTAGTATTATAATTCCTTTTCCGATATTTTGTAATACGTCATAGTACTGTTCTTGTATGTGTGTAATCGTGTATGTATAATGGATACAATACGTATTTCTTTGTATGTGGTATGTCGTATACCTCTTGTTGAGTTCTTATGTCCTGCTTTTATTAGTTGTATAAGAAATTGTTTGGTTTAAAGAAGATACGTATACGTTTCCTGTAAAATGCGTCGGAAAGGAGTTATTATCAAAAAACTGATTTTGGGCGCGATTTTTTCAATATGGCGGCGCTAACGGGCGACATACGAGGCATACGGCAAAGTTGAAATTTGGAAAGAGCACATCAAAATCTATATCTAACTTTCCAGGCAAAAATACTAAATGACTGGGCTAAGTAGCGTGTTTTGGAATAAATAAATAAAGATCGTAATATAATGTAGAATAAATAAAGATTGTAATATACTTCTCTAATTCTTTATCAAATTCTAAACAATGTATTTCTATAATATTTCGAATCGACCCTTGAAAGTAAGGTAGGTACTTTATATTTAGAAAAGGAAATGAATTTTTTTCTTCTTTAAATGTGAAGGTTTTCTAAACTCTATATTAAAAAATAAAACGTGAGAATATCGCTGAAGTTGATGAAAATTCCTAGACTAATAAATACGGAATGTATGGAAAATACACATATTTTTATTTTTAACAAGCACCATCTACTGAAAAACAGCTTAACTAGCAGTGGTCAGCTGTTACTGCAAAGAGTAAACAGAGAATAGGGTACTATTTCCCTATCTAGTACTCGACCTCATTCAATAGAGAGCGTCCTTGTATAATATAGAAGTCAAGAGTGAGACAGATTTTCATACTGAGGGTTCCGTATTTAGTAGAGTAAGCGTCTCCAGCCAGTTAAGTGATCACAGAGACGTGTTGTTTAGTCATGACAAACTTCAATATCGTCCTTATATTCTGCCTTATTTAGAACCCCATATATTGGTAAGTGGGGATCAAGAATACAACTGCCACCACCCCATTTCCTCCCAAGGGTGCTGTTAAAAAGGTCAGTCAAGGGATATCATACATAGATAACATCTTCTAAACGGAAATCTCGAAAACAAACCCTGTACCAACATGCCTGGCGAATGCGGCATGGTAGACTATAATCCCTCCCGAAGTAGTGGAAGCCCGTACCCAACACTCCCAGTGTTGGGTACGGGCTTCCTCTACTTCGGGCTGTTAATGGGTTGGAGAGAGAGAGAGAGAAACTTAATAAAATATAAAATACTATTTCAAATATGTAGAACCTCCTTGATAACCGATTAAAATGTAGACAACTATATACAAGTACTAACCTGGTAAGTATTGTGATTGTAGTGACGTCATTATAAGACTTTTCAATAGCTCTGTTATCCTGGTAGCAACAGTTGTAGAAAACGTTGGGTGTAGCGTAGCTTTCCCACGCTGTGTGCAGAGGTGGACTAGACATAATAAATTCAAGACAAATTATACTTGTAATATAAAATAGCATTATTTTCATTGAATAATTGAAACCAGTAAGAATTGAAACCTCTCTATACATATAGTACCACTTACTATACTTGAGCGGGCCTAGTGTGGAATGTAATGGACCGCCGTTCACAAGGTCGCGGGTTCAATTCCCGCTCGGGACAATTATTTGTGTGATGTTTATAAATGTCATACACATGTTTGTTCTGCGTCTGAGTGATTCTACACATAACACAAGCCTATAAGCTTAGCTTGGGACTAGAGGACGTTGTGTGTAATGTCTATGAATATTTATTAGGATTATTAGATAAGGGGTTACGTGATAGACATACACATAGTCGGGCACAGTCAACCTGACAGAGCTAATGTTAGGTAAAAATACATTTGTAATAGGTTTGTGTATTTAAAAAAGGCGGGCCTGTCTGTCTGAAAGATAAAACGGAAAATCAAGAAGACTTTCAAATTGAAAATGAGATAGTAGCTAGTAATATTATCTAACATGTTTATCTGCTGATCAGCTACTATTTCATTGTTATGGATGGACCTTATTTTTTTTCTTCTCCCTCCGTCTATCCAAGAGGGTTGGCTTCTCAGGATGGACCTATAATATAAATGTTAGTCACATTGTCACATTTCCTGAAGTGTTGCAATACTCTTAATTACTAATTTTAATTGACTTAATGTATCTTTATGATTAAAACTTCGATAATCACATGAATTTTCTTGTTTTTAATTGCCTCTCTAAAATTTATTCTATTTATTACCATCATTCAATGATAAAAATATTAAGCTGTAGATTTACTGTTTTTTTATTTGATATTTACAGCTTTCTAACGCTTTCTACAGTTTTTTTTTATAACATCTACAGTTTAGCTCTATGCTGGGGTTGGCAACACTGCAGACAAATGAACATTTTCCTTTTACATAGTAGGCGAGCACCAAGAAAAGATTTTTAGTAATTCAATAAGGCGGTCATACAGAAAAATAAATGTATGAAATCCTCCTATATTTTTTATTTAAATCGCTTTCTCACAAGATTCGTCCCCGAGTTGTAGCCATGTGTGCGTGAGTACCACACATATACACTATTAGCCATCCCCTTCATTCATACTCTACTTTCACGCACTTCAGGCACTTACAGATCATAAACAACGAAATCGCGCGTTTGTGCAGCTGTAGAATATATTGTAACGATATTGACTGTGCTTATTGTGTCATTCGTTTCGGTCACCCTTTATTCTCTTCGTTACGAAAGTACGGCTTTTAAATATTCGAGTCTGCCTTTATCCTGGTGCTCAAGTCCACTATTTTGGAACAATTGTCATACCGGCACAATACCGGCACGATACCGTTGCAATTGAAGTCAAATATCCGTAGTCTGCTATATGCCGTCATAACGGTCTTTCAATGGTAATAGAATTGTCGATCTCTTTTATCTATGCATTGAATTTTCGGTCTCTTTTATCTATGAATTGTGTTAGAATGGTATGTATGTGTTGCCGTTTTTAAAAAATGCGTTAGTTGAAGTGATTTTCGAAAAACTACTAATAAATTTAAACATTTAATCATGCTAGACTTCGTTTAAATATATTTGTACATACTTTTTATTAGTATAAAAAGCAATGTGAAGTTTAGGAGATTAGTAAATTGCAATAAATTACAAAGAACAATTTCTAATATTTCTATCTATCTATTTTTTATTTATGGCAATCTGTCGACACAGGACAATTTAAAAATATTACTGTCAAATTCAAAATAGCAGACTACCGAAACATTTCAGTCATTGAATTGCAATTGTGAAGCAGTTGTGTACGAGACTAGCAATTTATGTCACTTTGACAATTGTAAGACAATGATGAAGTCGTTATGACGACACATTAATAGTAGACTACCAAAAACTTTACTATTGCACCATAATGGTACAATAATGGTACAGTTGTGACACCGTTGAAATACCCGACTCAGGGCCCTGATTGACTGTTTTTCACACTATCGCAAGCAATATTTTTATAACGTAGAAGCAAGCGGTGTAGGAGAACCTTTACATCCCTAATTCAAAAATCGAAGTCCCGGTAACGTAAGCAGTGTCATGTACACTTACGCACACACTTACTTATATTTCACACAATTGCAAGGCTTTTCCGTCTCATACAATCTCTTGGAGTCTTCTGTGATCCTAGTAGCGAGAGATTTGTAACACGTGGCGGCCCTACAATTTTCACACGCTCCTAATTGCCAGGGTCGCCGTCTTTTTTTACGATTCATTGTTACCGTCTGTTCGTAACAAAAACCGTTTAAACTGTCGATTTGTGCGGTTTTGTGCAGTGAATGGGATGATTTTTAAAAGTTTCCTTCTTTTAATAGAGTAAATTGTGAATTAAACTGTATGAGGTCATGAGTTTGTGCTTAAATTAGAGATGACTCTTTGAAGATGTAGCAAAAAGAATATGAATATTTCTTTTATAAATATAATTTAACTAAATCGATACTATATTTGAGTGTGGTGACATATGCCATTCCCTTACCAAGAGTTTTTATGGGTTAAAAAGAAGATAATAAAACAGCTAATATGACACTAACTTGACATAGGTACTTAGTTGGCTCGAACGGAGGTTTCATTCTTATCCACTTCAGGAAATTGACTTTTTAACAAACCTGCTTTGTTTTTTACACACTCGATGGATCTAAAACCACTTATAAATGAAACTGCAATTTTTGTAAAATATGACTAACACAAACGAGTTGACTTTTAAATACTTAAAATATAAAATCTATCTACACATCAATAGATTTGTTACATACGTGTGTGTATTGTATCTAAATGTCTATCTGTGTAGTTACATTTTATTCAACATTTTATTGATATCGCATTTTTTCCGTGAGGATAGAAGAGACCCGATATATACATATAAATTTGATGTGTGTGGGTTTAATATCAAGCGTACGCTAAATTACACAACACATTTGAACACATACACATTACGTTAAGGGTGATAGAGTTGTTGTATTCAATTTTATTCATAATATTTAAATTTCGAATTCACACATTCACAAGTCGAGCCATGTTGAAATACAATTATTGGGCTACATCATATGTGTGCGAATTGCATGTGTTATGAGTTAGATTCGAATTAGATTGTGCTCCTGAAATCTCCTGCTATCCTGGTATCATTTTTGCTCACAAGCTACGGCGTGCGTCATAAAATCATACATACACATACAAAAAAGTGTACCTACTAATAAATTTCACCTGTGTTACTCAGTGTTGCCAGAGTGATTTGGTCGAAAGTTACGTTGGCATCCATGAAAAGTTACATTTTTAAACTAAAACTTACGTAGTGGTAATTTTTTGAGTGTGAATGTAGCAGCCATCGGCCAAATTTATAATTATTTACAAATAGAGTAAATAATTAATAAAATATGTTTTTTTAAAAGTGCGCATTTAAAAAATTTTTAAAATAATAAATGCATTTTTTATAAATATTATATTTTTTTAAATTATTTACTCTATTTATTTGTAGTTTTAAATTTTTCTGATGTCTGCTACATTCACGCTCATGTAATTGTCAGCTCGCAGATCAAAAATTATTATTATTTTATATTTTCTTGTACAGTACAATAATTTAAAAAAAATTATATTTATCAATATAATTATAAATTTTTTAATTTTTTGCGGTAGTTTTTGTTTTCATTAAATAAATTTAGATAAGAATATTTTAATTTTTCAAGATTTTTTTTTTATTTTTACCTCTTTTGTAATTCTTGAGAAGTTACTTAAATTTAACTAAAATTGTTTCTTACATACATGTTACATGAACTGATCAAAAGTTACGTAAAATGTAAAAAATGTAACCTTCTGGCAACACTGGTGTTACTATCGTAGCTGTTAAGGGCCTTCATCAATATTATCGTCGACATGTACCTATTAACACAGCCAGTAGGTATAGAAAATGAAGAATTAGGGATATTTTTTTTGTTTACTCAAAATCTACTAAATATATTTTAATTCTGATTTACGTGTTTCTATATATAATAGTTACTTATGTTTTTAAAGTTATTTCGATAATAGACCGAAAAATGAAAAAAATCAAAAATTAGAGAGGTTGTTTCGCTAAGATTTTCTATCGAGAAAACTTTTTTCAATCGCGTTTCTGAGTTTATGCGATCCTAGATTATATATTGAAAAAACATAAACTTAAAAATTAGAGCTCTAGCCATTCAATCTAAAGAAAAAATGAAAACTTCGTACATAGAAAAATGCACGAAGCTATTTTGGTATCCTCTTAACAGTTATGTGTTTATGTGTTCCTTTTTGCAAAAAATGCTGTACATAATTGTATGACACGATGATTTAGTAGTCACTAGCACCTTCTTAGAATAAGGAGGACGTGGATCTCGTAAATTTGATACTACGAATTTTTCTCTCTCTCTCTCTCTCTCTCTATTCAGCCTATTATCGTCCAACTGCTGGGCACGAGCCTTCTCCACTTTGGGCTGACTTTTGGTCTACTATGCCACGTAGACCAGGCGTGTTAGCATAGGGCAGGAGACGAGTAATTCGTCTCTCAAAGTCACAGCTCACAGTATTTGAACTTAGTACCACTATTAACTTATTACTTATTTATTACTTACTACTACTTTGTTGTATTTAATAAGAAGAAAAAATAGTCACTGGACTATTTTTAGTATAGTTGCATACTTGGGATCAATAAAATGCGATGATGTATAAGCCACGCAAATTGGTAATGCGCTGGAACCTTGTCAAATTAACGCCCTTGTGACGTCATCAGCAAAGAAAAAGTACAGCTGACAAAATGTAATATTCTCATCCATACGTCACTATGACGTCACCAACATGGCCGCCAGGCGCATTACCAATTTGTGTGGCTTATATAACCATTAACGTCCTTTTGCCTATAAAGTTATTAAAAACAATAAAATCTAATTTTAAATTTAAAGTCAGGTTAACTCAGAACATGTGTAGTTAGTTATAAATAGTTTTAGTTTGATGGCACACAATAGTTAGGTACAGTCGCAGGACATTATAGACATACGATTATTAATTTTTATAGTTTAAATTCATAATAGTTAATATGTAAGTATCGCTTATAAATGCCCCGATTTATTTTATTATCTACTGTTGCCCAGAACTTTGTACATCCTAAATCTTGACAAATAATAAAAAAAAGCCATCCTCTAGATACACTCAATCTATTAAAAGAAACGTTATTAAAATTCATTGCGTAGTTTTGAAGATATAAAATCAAATCACATAGGGACATACATACAAAAATAGCGACTTTGTTTTGTAATAACCAAAGATTAAAACAGGAAACATCTTCCATGAGAAAACGTAAAGTTCAATCTATTATAAGTCTTAAGCCAAAACGCCTGATTAGCTTGATATGGTAGATCAAATACCTTCCCGAAGTGGAGGAGACTCGAGCAAAATTGTAGGATATTAATATGGTTTGGAAGAAGTAATTACACGAACTAAAATCATATGCAATTTTTTTTTTGAAGTGAAAACTTCTTTAGCGGCGTTGAGCACTTTTTTATTACACCACACTGTGTTGCCTCTTTTACAAGCATTGCTACAAACCTACAAAAGTAAGTTTAGTTTGTCTAATAATTTATTCAGTCGTATTGTGATTAAAATAAATAAACCTGGCAAACAGTTGCAAAGTTTTTAACAAACGAACCATTGTGTATGCTGTTTTTATTTGACTTTATTAAATAAAAAAAAGTCATTTGGTTTGGTCAAAAGGTTTCTGCATTTTTTTAAAGTTGATTACAGTGATTATAATCAATTTTTTTGTTGTACAATAATCACACTGTGTATTATATTTTACACAGAAAACATCCTCAGAGAAAGACGGAAAACGCGAAAATAAACCCTGTGCCAACACGTCTGGTCAGCGCGGCGTAGTAGAAGTAGAGGAGGCCCGTGCCCAACAGTGGGGCGTTAAAGGGCTGGAGAAAGAGGGAGGGGGACATATAGAAAAACCTTTCTTTTTATTAATAATTAATGGAAAATCGAGTTTGTTAATAAGGTGTACCGCGTAGCCATGTACTATGATCGTAAACCCGCACCGCTAGATCGTAACTCTTATGCTATACATGTATGGGACTATTGACTGTCTATGAATATCTACCAATATATAGAAAAGACATCCAACCAACCAAAAATATCCTCTTCGGCAGTTAATTGCTTTCATTATAAAAACTTGTAAAATGATTTCGAACAGTCTGTTTTAAGTGCTCGTTGGTTGCGTTTACTGTTTTTTTTTTAATGTAGTAAAAATATTTGATTAAGGAATTAAGGAGAGGAATAAGGAATTCTAAATTTAAAAACATTTTTTTTACACTACGCGTGGTGAAAAGCAAATGGATTTAAATTTAGAATATTACTTTAAAAGAAGTTGATAAAAACCGTACAATAATAATAAGGGGAAAATACTTATTTCTGTTACTTTAAAATCATTTTAACTATTATCGAACTTCAAAAGAAATCTTTCAAAGTAACAGTGAAAACAACTGTATTATTGTAATTTGTATATAAGTATTTGTGTGTTTATTAAATATAGCGTACGAACACCTGTATTTACTAAAGTACACAATAATACAATAGAAGTTAAATATAATCTTTTTGTAGATTTACATAAATAAACAACAATTACTAAAAGCGTGGTACGATTATAGTTGCAGTATTTTGAAATACAGTTAGCTCTAGGGGCAGTAAGTAGGGAAAATATAGATTTTCTTTTTCGTGGGCATTTCACAACACGTCCTCTGGTCCCAAGCTAAGCTTATATGCTTGTGTTAAGGGTACCAGAATACGAATAGAATATATATTTACTTTAATTGTAGGTGTTTTGTTTGACCAAAAAATCATAATATTTTTTGTAACACTTGACCGACAACTTACACTGACCGCGGTGACTAAAAAGTCAGGCTAAAATAAAAAAACAGAGATATGGATCTGTAAAAAGATGTTATAATTGTAGAAAAAAAAACTGAAAATAGTCGAAATATCATTGTTTTTCGAACCGATCACTTTTCTGCTTCAAAACATCTATACTTATAATAAATCTGTAGAGAGGTCAATTCTGTACATGAAATATATTTACAAAATAACTATCAGGGGGTGATTAGTGATCGATACTGATGCCAAAAATGCAATCAGTAAAATTTTTGTCTGTCTGTCTGTCTGTCTGTCCGTCTGTATGTTCCTTATAGAAAAAAAAACTACTCGACGGATTTTAACGAAACTTGGTACAATTATTCTTCATACTCCTGGGCAGGTTATAGTATACTTTTCATCACGCTACAATCAATAGGAGCAGAGTAGTGAAGGGAAATGTTGGGAAAGCGGGAGAAGTTACTCCATTTTTTAAGCTTCCGTCGCGTGTGATGTGATGCCTTAATGGTTAAAGTTACATAGAAATCATGTATGACGGAAATATTCTACATAAAATTGTCTAAAAAATATCCCGCAACAGCATATATCTATATTTTATGGTTGACTCACAATAACGCGTGTAACTCCTGATAGCTTAGCAGTTCGGAGCATTCTGATTATATTTGTTTACTCTTACGTTTATAATACTCTCACTCAAGCAGTAGTTAAAAATGTTGCAAAAACGGGGAAAATTTCCTCAATTTTACGCGGGCGGAGTCGAGAGCAACAGCTAGTATAAAATAAAATATTGAATTGAATTTTATATACTTTTTAATTTTACTAAAATTAAATATAATTGCATTTAGTATGTAAAAAGATTAACATAAGTACAATTGTGCACAGCAACATTATGTTTGTGACTGACTTGACAACATATAAATGGCTCAACTGAAATTTTACGGCTGGATTTTCCCTTACCATGTTACTCGTATGGTTTGCTTACATACGACCAATAGTCTAGTATATTTTTCATTATGTTATTGTCATTGTTTTTATGTTTGAAGTTTTCACATGTAGAAGAATAAATGTGTATTCAAGGACATACCAAACAATGTCATCAAGCCCCAAACTATGCATTATCTTTTGATTCAAGTATTGCTTTTAAATGAAGGACTTTTAAACTCGATTATTACTTATTGCATACGCCGAATAATTCAAAAAATTTTGCATAGTTATCATCAACATCAATTACTGTTTGCTAGTCTCGCTTTTGTGATTTTGGTCTTGAAAGGTTCCTGAAAGTTCAGGGAAGGTTTTAACAGTGACAAAATATATAGGGATCTAAAATTCCACGGGTATGGAGTATTTTTTTTTAAATAAAACTACTTTTTACGGATTTAGACGCGTATATTTGTTTTAAATTTTGGCCCGACGTTTCGGAGACTTTGCAGTCACCATGGTCACGGGTGAGAAGTCTCACCCGTGACCATGGTGACTGCAAAGTCTCCTAGTACCCTGCTGGGCCTTGATGGTGCCTTGAGCTTTACCATAACCCAGCGCCACGGGTATGGAGTAGCGGACATAAGCTACTTTTAATATAAACTGTTATTAAAGCATATTTTTTTAGGTTTTTAACTAAGTATGAAGATAATTTATTAACTTTGCAATTGACTTGCTCTACAATTTAAAAAATTCTCTATTGAATAAGTAGAATTATGTAGACACATATAATTATATAGACACATAATATATAATTATGTAGACACATAGTATTACGCCTTACAACTCGATTCTTTGGTTAGGAAATGGAACTTTGAAAAGTTTTTAACGTTACGGCAGTTTTACACAGTGTGAAAAGTTAAAGACACTTATGTTTTACAACAAGCATAGCCGCGCGCACTGCGAGTCTCTGTAATAATATAGAATAGAAAAATACGAGACCGCAATCCCGCGTGCTCCAGTCTATCGTATAACATTTCACGGGCTGGTCGACAAATACGTACACAGCCCTTCGATACTTAAGACACGTGACAAAAAGGCTGACATATATCATTATCTTCATACTTACATTATATTTTAACGTTAAAAAGTGATATTTTCCGACCGCGAGTGCTCCACACACAATGATATGGATTTGTAAATGGCTCTGGTTGAATGGCGAGCATTTTGGCGGCAAACGACAGCCGGATTTGACGGATGAGCTTCCCGCGCTTTTACTTCAGGTGCGTTCATGTAACGTAGATAACATAATGAATGATCTCGACAATAGGTTTTTTTTTTACTTACAATGTTGACTACCATTGTTTTAAAATTTTGTTGTTTAATAATTAAGTTATATTTAAATAAATAAATAAAAATAAATATTCACGGACATTTCCCACTGCGTCCTCTGATCCCGGGTTAAGCTATGCTTGTGATAAGGGTACCAGAATGCGGATAGAATACATATACTACTTTTCTTTTCTAAATACATACTTATAATACATAGAAACACCCAGACGCAGTACAAACATTTGAATGACAATTAGAAAAATCACACAAATGATAGTCCTGAGCGGAAATCGAACCTGCGACCTCTTGATCGGCAGTCCGTTACATGAACCACTCAACCACGAGGCTCGTCGCAAGTGCCCGTTAGGTTCATACAAGGATTAAGAAGTATTGGATATAATAGATTTATATATTAGGGTATTTGTAAGTATCCAGATAACTATGCTTTCGTCTCAGGCCAGTAATTTTCAACTGTTATAATGAAGTATCTGGATTTACTTATGCCACGCAGACCTGACGAGTTGGAATTGGTTTTTTCCGAGTGTTCCTTCGATCACAATAAATAATGGCTTTAGCTGGCTCTTACAGCATCACGAGGAGTAAATGAGGTGGCAACTTATATTCTAAATACGTCATCACGCAGAAGAACCATGTCTCATATGAAATATTTTTCCTGAAGCAAAGAAGTTATATACGCTACGGTTAGATGTTACGAGACCCGTCAATCCATTCGGAACAGATAAATAGCTTAACATAAAAATTAGTGGCACTATCCGCATCGTGACGGATTAAAGCACATATTACTATTTAGTCACCTCTTTCCTTCGATAATCTTGTGAGACTGCAACGTTAAATTTTTGTACTAGGTCTTGATTCATTCCGTGAATAGCCTAAGATTCAGAACTTTCCTTAAAATAAAATGTCCTATAAAACCATTTAGCCTACTAACCTCCCAATTATAAAAGAGCCCCATGTCTCACAGTAGAATAATATAACGTAAAACAAAACTATAAGCGTTAATCGAATGCTACAATCTATGTTGTTGAGAACTATGTCATTTACAAAATAAACTATTTTAACCCAGTTCTGAGACTCATTTGAATTAAAATAGACACTTCAAAGGCAAACCGAATCATTGATTTATATGTATTCTATTTGAAAATCATTATTAGGTGATATTCAAGTTTTTTTAACTGATTTCTTTATGTTCATGAATAAAGTGACGCTTTCAGAAATGTTCGGTGAGCGGTATAAGGCGCACGTGGTTTCTGTTTGGACACAAGTGATTTCTATTTTAGTTTTGACGTGTCGTAAGTTGAGTTGCAAATGTCCCGGCTTGTGTTATGATAAATTGTATTATTGTGATAAATCAGCGACCGCCATGGGCAGTGAGAGCGGTTTCTTGTGTTTTGTGGTGTTTTATCATTCTGTGTGTGACTTGTTCTTATATTAAAGTAAGTTTTCTGTGTTTTTATATTATAAATAAATTTGCAAGTATTTAGAACTATTAGTAATAATATAAACATATTTAATATATTTTCATAGTTCATTCATATTTTAATGTCTATTTTAATGAAGGCTTTAAAAATATTTTGAACTTATGGTGAGGGACTTAACAGCTAGACAGCTTTAAGTATTTTCATTAATATTATGGATAAAATCGGCTAGATGAAGTAAATTAAATATTTTTCTGATCAATGAAAACATTTTCTCAAATATTAATAAAATGGTTGCTGTGACGTTATTGATAATAATTTAATGTCATGATTTTTTTATTAATAATCAATTTCTTTATTTGTTATAATTTAATTCGTCTTAGCAAACAAATAATACTGGTTTACACAAAAAATTTGTCAAATTACAGTTTCTTACAACTCTTTTATTGATATTTCAACAATGATTCAATGTATTTACCTCAAAAGTTTTTTAGAACAGCGTTTACTTGACCTTTTCGAAGTATTTCACTTAAGGGCCTACATCAATATTATCGTATATCATCGCCGACACGTACATATTAACACAGCCAGTAGGCACAGAAAATGAAGAATTAGGGATACTTTTCCTATTTACTCAAAATCTACTAAATATATTTTAATTCTGATTTACGTGTTTCTATATATAATAGTTACTTATGTTTTTAAAGTTATTTCATTAGATAATACGCGATAATAGACCGACAAATGAAAAAAATAAAAAAATTTAGAGGTTGTTTCGCTAAGATTTTCTATCGAGAAAACTTTTTTCAATCGCGTTTCTGAGTTTATGCGATCCTAGATCATATATTGAAAAAACATATACTAAAAATTAGAGGTCTAGCCATTCAATCTAAAGAAACAATGAAAACTTCGTACATAGAAAAATGCACGAAGCTATTTTGGTATCCTCTTAAAACGATTGATTTATTATTTTTAACTGGGGTTAAAAATACACAAAATTATATTAATACATGTCCATTACAATAATCCTCGGATCCTAGGATTGAAAACGATTGGATTTGGCAAAAAATTTGCAATTTAACATCAGATAGTTAAGTTAACGGAGAACTTCTGTCTACTCTTAATATAAGGCTCCCTCCCGTGTGAGCGTTTAAAACTCACTAGACCCAAGTAAATATGATAACACCTAGCATATGTATTGTATATATATATATTACTTTTAAACCCATCTAAACTTGTGTCTATGAAAATAATAAGATTTACATTTTTAAGCGTAACTAGGGCTGCAAACAACTGTCGGCTCTAAATAAAAAATTGGTCAAGTGCGAGTCGGACTCGCGCACGAAGGGTTCCGTACCATTATCTATGCAACATAAGGCAACGTTATTAGTATCGAGCAAGAAACGGTAAAAAAATCATGTTTGTTGTATGGGAGCCCCCCTTAAATATTTATTTTATTTTATTTTTAGTATTTGTTGTTATAGCGGCAATAGAAATACATCATCTGTGAAAATTTCAACTCTCTAGCTATCACCGTTCTTGAGATACAGCCTGGTGACAGACGGACGGACGGACGGACGGACGGACAGCGAAGTCTCAGTAATCCCGTTTTTACCCTTTGGGTACGGAACCCTAAAAACGGCAAAAATCCCAGTCATTGGAGTAAAATGTGGCTTTTTACTATATATATATATTTTTTACTATTATATATACGAGTACTTATGGATATTTCACTCAACGTCCTGTGATCCCAAGCTAAGATTATTCGCGTGTGTTATGGGTACCAGAATACAGATATACTACATGTAATAATTTTCTTTTATAAAAACATACTCCTTCATAGAAAGCACCTAGACGCAGTACAAATATTTATATTATAACAAATATCATCAAATACTTTTACTGTGCAGGGGACGAAACCTGAGGTCGTGTACGGTAGTCCATTACATGAACTAATAAAGTACGAAGCTTGGTGCGAAATCGCGATAACTCCAAATATAAAATAAAAATTCGACAAAAATAAAAGCATCTACGGGAAAAGGCGTGACGGTATGACGATTTCGAAATTATTCGAAAAACATGTCTGTGTGGTCACTTCCTCTACCGGTTACCCCCCGGACTTCCTTCAAACTACGAGTATGACAAATACGGGGAAACTCGGAATGAAGACAGCCCTAAGAGTAACATAGGTTATTTTTAAGTACGAAAACTGTAGCCCCGGCATAATATTGTTATCGGTTAAAAAGAAATAATACAGTAACCTTATACAGAACCTTATTATATGCTTAGAATTCAGAAAACAAACCAAATTATACAAAAAATCACTTCAACCATTCTATCTACTGAAAATACCGCGTCAAAATTCGTTGTGTGGTTTTGAAGATTTAAGGTCACATAGGGACATACATACAAAATGGAAGACTTTGTTTTATAATAAGTAAGGATTGGAAGTTAGCCTGGACCAACATAATCACATAGTCTCTTCAATATAATAAATGATAATTTTCTATAATAAATGATATTTGATTTATAATTATAACCCTGGGTTTAATTTGCTTAATGATATATAGTTTAGACTAAACTTTAGATTATTTAATTATTACTCTATATTAGACGAGCCTCGTGGTTGAGTGGTTCATGTAACGGACTGCTAATCACGAGGTCGCGGGTTCGATTCCCGCTCGGGACAATCATTTATGTGATAATTATAATTGTCATGCAAATGATTGAACTGTGTCTGGGTGTTTCTATGTATTTTATGTATGTTTTTACAAAGGAAAGTTTATGCATTCTATCCGTATTTTGGTACCCATAACACAAGCACATAAGCTTAGCTTGTGACCAGAGGACGTTGTGTGAAATGTCCATGAATATTTATTTATATAAAAGAATACAAGAGTCGCTTCCAAATATCCCTATTTAAACTAATATAATAAAGCTGAAGAGTTTGTTAGTTTGAACGTGCTAATCACAGGAACCACTGGGCCGATTTCAAAAATTCTTGGGCATTTATTGAGGAAGGCTTTAAGCTATATAACATCACGCTACGACCAGTAGAAGCGAAGCAGTAGTGAAAAATATTGCAAAAACGGGGAAATTTTTTTAAATTCCAACCGGACGGAGTGGCGAGTAACAGCTAGTATATTATATGCCCGCGGGGTTCGTAAGAATCGACCGAGGAAACCACGTTGAGTAATACCTGCACATATACGCAAGGAGGATTGTTGTCAGGCAAGTGATCGTTAACACTGTAACATGACCAACCCTGAATAATGGGGTTAGGGCAGGAGAATGATATTGATTAGAAGACTAACTGCACATTGCATTATTATCCGCAGCTAAAAAGTTTGAGAAAAAAGTTCAAAAAACAGACTGATAAAGGGTGATGACAAAACTTTAGAGACATCCACATTATAATTCAACTCTACCGTCATTATAACGATTTGAGTTATTTGTCTATCACACGGGAACTCTACATTTTTCCAGCATCAAAAGTAGCTTATGTCTTAATCTAAAAAAAAAGCGATGTAAAGCTATTTCAGTACCAAATTTCATCCGAATCCGTTGTAAGTACCATGACAGTGAAGGCGTAACATACAAACAGTAATGAGTTCTGAACCCACTATACTTTTAATTATTCCTGTATAAATTGTAATAGTTATTGATACTATCACTACATAAAACTAATGCTAGCGATATAAAATTTAAGAAAATAATAACCACTGTACCAGTCCTACATTCTACTAGTTCTTGATTTGTTTGTATTCCGCATAAATTCAAAGACGTTAAACGTCAAAAGAATGAATTACACACCATTTAGTTAATCTGATTGAAATAGCCTTCAGAAAGTGAAGAACATTAAATCTTTTGATCTCATTCAATGATTAATATAAAAAAATACTAACACATACAAAAGTTACAGTAACATTTACACACACATGTATAAAGCTGCCCCGATGACAGCTACCAAATCAAACTGCCCACATAATTGATAGCGGACATTTCCGGGACGACCGTCCCAAACTAAACATGTACATACATAATGTACAAGTGTACAAGTTTTTACTACACTTGTAGGTTTCTTGCTACAATTCAAATGCTTCAGAGCAAATTCGCAACAATAGTGAAGGAGCTATACAAGTTTTCCGAGTAAGCATTTGTGATTTAACTCCATGCGGCCTTAGTAACAATTGTAAGAGAAATGGGTGACAAGTATGAATGATTTTGTTACCCCTTAAATTTTTTTCAACGTATTTTGACCAAGTATGGTGTATTTCTCTATTATATTCAGCAGTTCAATAATTTCTTACATTATGTAAGCCTAAAATATAACTCAAGTCATATGTCTGTCACTCTTGCACGTCTTAACATTTGAACTAATTTAAATGAAATTTGATGGACAGATAGTCTAGACCCTGAGAAATAACATGTGTAAAACTTTTTCATGCAGTAAAAGAGTTGCAATTGGTTGAAAATTTGTATAAAAGTAAATATAGTATATTATATTATCATGTATATTAAACTAGAAGCTAGATTTTTTTTTTACCATAAAACATTATTTTATGTACGTAAACTATTTTCACAGCATTATATTTTGTTTATGGCATATATATATGGCTGTATGTTATACTTAATTGGATAAAAATTTATTTTCATACCAAGGCCGCCATACTTCATAAATTACTTACTGTAAAATGCTTAATAGCTCTAGGTGTAAGAAATCGCGGGGTAGTCTCGTGTCGAGGCGTTAATGCGAGCGGGGGTGTCCTCATTAAAGGCTTCGTTAGCTTTATCAGGCTCGTTTAGTGTCTATCGACTTTTTTATAGGTGTTTGAATTTGTTTTAATTAACTGTGGGTAAAGTCGTTTGTAGGAGATGTTGGGAGCTCCCGTTGATTGGGTTATATCACGTAAGGGCTCGTTCAGTATCGGTATACACTTAGATAAAGCACACAGATCACCTTGAATGAACTTGTATAGGAAAGTTTACTCAAGGTGATCAGCGTCTTTATAGAAAAACATATGTTGTAGGTCTCCATTAAGGGTATAATATCTTTGACCTTGCTTATCTGTTAGGTTATAAACTTTAGTATATTTTTAGTGCCAAAGTAACTGTGTCTATCTGTATGTCGCATTTTTACGTAAAAATACTTAATTGAAGTTAATTAAACACAGATAGTCTAAAGCCTGAGCTAGGACAAAGGCTACTTTAAAATCCGAAAACTAGTATTTCAAAATTACACACGTACGATGTCACGAACAACAGCTTGTGTATATAATTGTCTTAACGTATCTTTTACCAAGATTTAACGCTCTTTGTAGAGAATAGGCGTGTTTAAAAACATTTGATACCCTTGGAGTAAATAGTATATCGAAAAATAGTTCCAATAAATAAACAAAATGGTGATTATTTCTTAGTTGAACACCTCGCAGTGCGGTCATAGTTTGGTGATATTAAATCCTCGCAAAGACACATAATTGTAGGTTGTATCTTATGTCATGTAAAGTAGTTCATCCGTAACTGAAATAATTGAATTAGTGGCTTGTAACATAACAGGATTACTGGCTCATCGTAAATTTTATCACCAGCTGTGACGTATCATTGTAACATTGAAGTCACTCGGTGTTATACTAACATCTTTAATTATTATGTTAGGTATTTTGTTCATGACTGTACCTTGCCTTTTGTTATATTTTTTTTCTTAGTCGTAAATTAATAATAATAATTCTTTATTAAAGTTTAGTAAAGTACACACAAAAGTAACTTAAAAACAAAATATAAATAAAAAAAATGAAGTGTGCAAGTCGGATGTATCAACCACTCACTACAAGTTGAAACAGTATCTCAAGTTGCAGTGACTTACCCGACCAACACATGCATGAACCCCTTAATGATCCTCGAGTCATACTTATCAGCTATGACCTCCAGGATGCTATTAAAGTTGTTCCTTATTCGCAATAAGAGCAAGGCAACTCTTTTACGAATGATGGCATGGAAGCCGCCGACTCTGGCTTCAGAAAACATCCCCGAAGTACTAAATGAATTAATATAATTGAGCATGAAGGTTTCACTTTAAGGCGAGGACTGTACCTCGTAAAATTATTTAAGAGGATACCAAAATTCTTCGTGCATTTTTCTACGTACGAAGTTTTCATTGTTTCTTTAGATTGAATGGCTAGAGCTCTAATTTTTAAGTATATGTTTTTTCAATATATAATCTAGGATTGCATAAACTCAGAAACGCGATTGAAAAAAGTTTTCTCGATAGAAAATCTTAGCGAAACAACCTTTCTCATTTTTTATTTTTTTCATTTGTCGGTCTATAATCGCGTATTAACTAATGAAATAACTTTAAGAACATAAGTAACTATTATATATAGAAACACGTAAATCAGAATTAAAATATATTTAGTAGATTTTGAGTTAACAAAAAAAATAGCCCTAATTCTTCATTTTCTATACCTACTAGCTGTGTTAATATGTACATGTCGACGATAATATTGATGTAGGCCCTTAAGTAACTATAGCAAGACTATAGCACTCAGTACATGATTATTTGCTCTAGTATTATGCAATGTTTACTCTTATTAAAACAAAATGCAATAAAATCATACTCGTAACAAACTGTTGACTTTTATCACATTTTAGGATTTAGCACCTAAAGGTAAACCTGGACTTTCCGTCTTTTCGTCTGTTCACGTCACCAGGTTTCCTTTGAAACACTGATAGGTAGACAGTTAATAAATTTCTTAGTTTATGTAGTTGATGCTATAACAACAAAGTGCATTTTGTATGAACTGTTGTATTTGGAAGTGAAATTACAAAAGTGGTGAGATATGTATCTAAATAAGAGTACATGAACGAGAACTATGCAAAATGGATTCGATCTGAATAGCAGATCAACCCTGATTTTCGTAGCACTACGTAGCCTCGTAGTACGTCTACGAATGCGTAGAGGTCCTACAAAACATTTTGACCGTTTACAATGACGTTGTTTTTTTTTTACTTAAATCGCTAATCACAAAGTATTATTTTATTCTTGCGTTTACTTATTAAGTTATAAAATTAGAAAAAATATTTTCTAGATAATTGGGTATCACGTGTAAAAATTTGATTTTTATTCTTCTTCCGTAGATTATTTAGCTGTCTTTAGAACAATAAAAATAAATGACCTAGCTCGTGTAACGTATTTTATTTTTGGTGATTTTGATACACACAACATCTGTTATATAGCTATAGTATTATTAACACAATACATTACTCGTGTCATAGAGGCGACT
The DNA here is from genome assembly GCA_916999025.1 of Orgyia antiqua. Classification (NCBI taxonomy): domain Eukaryota; kingdom Metazoa; phylum Arthropoda; class Insecta; order Lepidoptera; family Erebidae; genus Orgyia; species Orgyia antiqua. The sequence continues at coordinate 1,588,168 of OU779861.1, forward strand.
GAACAGCGACGTTCATATTGTTGTACATTGGGCTGCGGTCCGCAGACGTTCTAATTAGTTCATGTCGGTCTTCACACCAGCCTGTATAAAAGATGTTACTAAAAATAGAATAAGAATGTTAATATTGGACAATAATATTGTTTTGCGCGTATTAATTTTGTATATGTGATATAGATTTGCGTGATAATCTTTACTTATAAAATAAAATCGTTACTTCAAAACTAGGCAACATATTTTAATGCGTCTTTTTCAGTAGATAAGGTGATTTAAGACGATTTTTGTATAATATGTTGAGGTATTTTTTATTTTCGGTAGCAAGTTCCTATTTTACCCTTTGATACGAATTAAGTATTTACATTAAAAAGTATTTACATTTAAAAACTCAAGCTTGACTTAAAACTAGAGACGTGGTATATGAAATACCTTTGACACCTAAATGTAATCATAACTATACCATTTTACTAGTGATTGAAATTTTATCTTACAAAATTAAAAACAAATAGAACAAAGTCACGTCTGCAAGCTAGTTTTATATAAAACATAAAAATCACCGTCTGTTATTCAGTAGAACGAGCCGCGCTCACAATCTCAGCAAATTGGTAGGTACGTGTTGATTACTAGAGATTGTGGGCTGCAAGCCGGCACTAACTTGGCACCAACCCAATGCTGCCAGAACTCAGAAGTGTGAGACACTACTTTATTTAAGATATTTAATTAGTATCTGTTTCCTTATTTTATTTTCTTAGTAAATAAATTGTAGTTGTAGTACTTAATATATTGTTAAAGAATACTTTTACGTACACATATATTTTTTCTTAAATTAATACGACATCAAACAATGCAACAGTATTAAAATAACAAAAATAGATATCATAAAAATGAAATAACTTGCCTGATCGGCTTGTTTGTCGTTTTTTTTTAATATTAATTTGGTTGTGTGTTTCTTAGCTTTTACTAGTTACGTCAATTTAGAATTCACTTATTTAAAAAAAATTCTTTGTAAACGTATAACTTTAAAAATACACAACGGATTTTGATGCGTTTTTTTAAGTAGCTCCAAATTATGGGTTTTTTGTACAATTTGTTAGGGTTTCGTTTCTAAATTCCAGGCATATAAAGTTGCGGATAACAGCTTTTTCTGTTATAATCTAGTAACTAAATAAGTTTGATTAAGATCAGTGAACAAGGCAGGTGGTCTCAACCAGACTGCTAACTCCACATAATGCGAGTCTCACCCTCGCCAGGGGTCCTACATGATATATTTAACGATTGCGAACATACTGGTTCATAAATCATAACCATAATCTTTACGCATATCGGATAATACCATTGTATTATTTGTAATATTGAGTTCCCTTAATGGACTTAAATAAGTAGCACTTAAATACATATTGTCCGTGTGGTCACGAGAATACAAGCGTCACCACCCTCTTTCTATGTCAGGGTGCTGTAAAAGCTTACGCTAAATTAAACTAAATTAAACTACGCAACGGATTTCGATGCGTTTTTTTAAATGATAGAATGGTTCAAGAGGATGGCGTTTTCGTATAATTTGTTAGGGTTTGGTTTTTAAATTCCACGCGTACGAAGTTGCGGGCAACAGCTAGTGAATATATAATTTACAATACTTGATATCTAGTAAGACAGAATTCTTGCTTTATGTGTGTCTCGTTTCACTGCAGTCGCATTACTAGATTCTGTTTACTGCTGTCCCTGTGGATTTAGCCAGACTCTACTGAGAAATTTCGAAGACAATTCAATTTGATAAATATACAGACACTTTTCTATAAAAGTACCTACGATACTTACAAAATTGTTTTAAGGTTTACAAATCATAAATATAACTGTTTCAAACCAGACCTAGAAATATACTGTGACGGGCCTCGTGGTGTAGTGGTTCATATAACGGACTACCGATCATGAGGTCTCGGGTTCGATTCCCGGTCAGGACAATCATTTGTGTGATGTTTTTAATTGTCATACAAATGTTTGTACTGCGTCTGGGTGTTTACTATGTATTATAAGTATGTATTTACAAAAGAAAAGTAGTTTATGTATTATATCCGTATTCTGGTATCCATAACACAAGCATATAAGCTTAGCTTGGGACCAGAGGACGTTGTGTGAAATGTCCATGAATATTTATTATTATTTATTATTATTATTACTGTTGAGAACTGTACAACATGTAAAACTCATATTTGCAAACAAATAAATGAAATGAAATGAAAGAAAGTCACAAGACAAAAGAATTTCGTTCCACTATGTTATATTAGTTAAACATTTTTTTACAGTAACATCACTTTATTCTGCTATAAAAATATAATAATAGAGGAAGCAAATGAAATTGTGCCATTTTATTTTAGTAAATACTTTACACAACAGGAAAGAATAATTTGTTACGTATTAAATAGAACACGGTAATTAATAAAACTCCACGGTTCATGAAAAACATCTTATTTGTTAAATAAAAAATAAAATCGTGGCTGTGAATTTTGTTCCAAGAGGTTAATTTTCACTTGTCCGTGAAATATAAAATATATTATAGCTTTGTTCAGTTTATGATTTGTGTAAAGAATTGTTTATTTTTTAATTTTAGCGTTAAGAGGATACCAAAATAGCTTCGTGCATTTTTCTACGTACGAAGTTTTCATTTTTTCTTTAGATTGAATGGCTAGAGCTCTAATTTTTAAGTATATGTTTTTTCAATATATAATCTAGGATCGCATAAACTCAGAAACGCGATAGAAAAAAGTTTTCTCGATATAAAATCTTAGCGAAACAACCTCTCTTATTTTTTATTTTTTTCATTTGTCGCTCTATTATCGCGTATTAACTAATGAAATAACTTTCAAAACATAAGTAACTATTATATATAGAAACACGTAAATCAGAATTAAAATATATTTAGTAGATTTTGAGTAAATAGGATAAGTCCCTAATTCTTCATTTTCTGTTCCTACTGGCTGTGTTAATATGTACGTGTCGGCGATGATATACGATAATATTGATGTAGGCCCTTAACTGGTCTACTATTTATTTAGGTACATGTGACATTTTTAAAATTAACACGTGACATTGTAACATACTCGTATGAGCATTAATGATTTTAATGTGGCAGCATGGAATTCTGATAAAAAAAAATTTTACTGACACTTTAAAAATATTTTTTTCTCTTCCTTTAAGAATGTTGAAGTAGCTTAAAGCCAGATTTTAGCTTCAGTATGTTAAGAAAAGTGAGAATTGTAAGCTAATTTTTTTAATCCCTAGGCACATGCGTATCTTATTTATGCGGTATGTCGTTCACGAAAACATGACAAGAAATCAAATGTATAAAAAAAAATTACTCTACTTTTTAAATCCAAGACAGTATATTTCAATAGTTTGTTTACATATGAAAAGATAGAATAAGACTAAATTATTACAGAGACCATCTCAAACCCATCTTTTAAAATACAAACTATCTAGATCGACTTTTATGATTTTCAATTTAGTTTTGATTCGTCGCAAGCGTAGCGTCAGACATTTCATTTTTTAAATCGACTTCAACATATCAGTAGTAAACATAAAAAGTGTCTTGAACTTCATAAAATGGCTCAGAAAATGGTATTACTTTTCACAATAAACAATTTCCCGTCTATTTCCGTAGGGCTAGTCGGCCACATAAAATTGATAAGTACCTACGTGATGTTGCAGTACCTAAAATGTATCTATTTTGTTAGTTGTGATAACACATTGCTTTATATATGTCAAAGCCAAACTTCTTTAATTACAAATAACGAATTTGACTGAAAATATTTAAGTGCGATATGAATTAAGATTTTATTCTAATCTTAGCATGTAATATTGTTTTGAATACTTAGATCACATAGGAATATTGCCTACAGATAACATTCTCTATAAGAGACGGAAACTGCCTCGTTATAAATATGAGCTTTTTAAAAAGGCAGGCAGGCAGGCCGCAAACTGCCTGGCAAAATTACGTATTATTATATTATTATTATTATATTTAAAACTTTTAGTTCAACATTTTTAGTTGGTACTTAAATTTTTAGTTGTAACTTCTTTTTAAATATATTAATCTATGTCTGGTTTAGAAAGTAGAATAATGTTCATAATACGAATTTGCCAGGCAGTTCAATTCACGACGTAAACTGTCTGAAAATAAAATCTCATAGTAGGTACCTACTCTACAGCACAGTAGAACGTAATCCTTCTCAAAGTGGAGAAGGTCCGTGCTCAGCAGTCAGAGGGGTGTTACTGGGCTGGAAAGAGAAAGAGTGGTTATTTAGGAGAACAGAAAAGCTACAAAAATAAAAGTAGAACTAAAAAAATTGCATTCCGTTTTGAAATACAGGTACCAGGAGAGCATAAATCAAAATCGTATGTAGACGTTAGTTAATACCGAGCTGGTATCTGCAGGAAACAGTAGACAGTTTGGTATATTCACAAAACTTATATCGTACAGAATGTAACAAACGTGGCACGCGATGAAGTTTTCAACTCGGCAGGCTATTTGTTGGGCGACTCGTACCGGGCGTACCCGATACAAAAATGTATTTGAAAAGAATTTTCAGGGAAATAGCTCAAAAAGTTTTCAGTGGTAGGTAACTAAATGATTAAAGAAAATCAAGTTTACTGCAACGATTTTGACATATTTATAGAGTAGGTACTTTGGGTTACATTTTGAATAAAAAATTTGGTACGTTTTTGCAACATTTTTCTTCGATACTTCGCTCTTATTGTTCACAGCGCGATGTTAAATGGACTATTCAACACAAAGATATTTTTTCAATTCGAACCAGTAGTTCCTGAGATTAGCGCGTTGAAACAAACAAACAAACTCTTCAGCTTTATAATATTATAGTATAGATATTAATTTTGACTAAACATTTTTATACTAATTATTTTTTTAAGTAAAATAGAATTAGTAATTGTTTTAAAAATAGTTAACACAATATAACTAAATGAAAATCCCGTCAGTCAAAGTCAGTCTTACTTCAAGTCTTGTAAAACAATGGAAAACCGCTTCCTCTTATGATTTTGAACTTAACAGCCACAGAATATTAAAATCTCCTAAATTTTAATAAAATTTTAGACGCGTGTATTTGTTTAAAACTTTGGCCCCACTAAACCCCATGTTTGTGAAAATCTTTACAGAATATAAACTACCTTGAATTATAATATTTTCTAACACTTGTGCGACTCATCTGTTTAAATAAAACTACTTTTTACGGATTTAGACGCGTATATTTGTTTTAAATTTTGGCCCGACGTTTCGGAGACTTTGCAGTCAAATATACGCGTCTAAATCCGTAAAAAGTAGTTTTATTTATACCTTGAATTACATTATTCATATTTATAAATATAGAGAAAACATTTCTATGACACCAACTCACATCGAGTTTCTATGGCAACCATGTACATTTTACCCCTAAGTTTAGGGTAATATATAAAACTTTGAACTAGCAACTCTTACCGTGTACCCGACACAAGCAACTGTGAACTGTCAAAATTACTTATACTTGACAGACTGTAAATTCGTAAAAAGTAGTTTTATTTAAATATCGAATTATCATGCCAAATTATTTTCTTTTGTATAGATTATAAATTATTATACTTTTAAGTATAGATTTACCAGATGGTGTGTCAATAGCTACGTAACTCACCCAGCTTGAAGCCACATATATATCTATGTGAACGTGAAATACGTATCTATTTGCGTCTCTGACACAGGGTACATAAACTAATAAAATAGGTATTCCCTTCCGAATGACATACTTGTTTTATAGCTAGTAAAAGTAACGTTTGAAGTTTGAGAAAAATATTATGTCACTAAAATTGAAATGTCATACCTTATTAGACTTAGACTAAAGTACGATTTAGCCAGGCTAAAATTACAAAGTTACGAACCTTCAAGAATAAACGTGTACCCACTAACTGGCAATTTTGTGCTTTCCTGCGTTTAAAAAAGAAACAGAATAGAAACATGAGTATTTTTCTTTTAAACTTTGTTATGGTGAAGAAAAAACATAAGAACTTTATTCATTTACTTGCGTAAACCATTACTTTTACAAATCCGTAGACGAATGCGGATGTTTTTTGTATAAATTCCTTATAAACGCAGATATATTTTAGGGATAAATCTTAAAAAGGCACTGCATCCAAAACTCTGTGTATTTTAATAAGGTTCTGTGAGATGTTTTACCCATGTTTTGTAAATAAATAGGTTTGTTTTCTGTATATTCTTTCATTCTCAATTAAATTTAACTCATGGGCGTAAAAAATACCGTGAAAATTGTGCCGAAAAACTATACTTTGACAAAAAACAAATAATTCGAAATTTGAAAACTAGTTTTTTTATTATTTTAAGCTATTTTAAATAAATTAAGAGAGATAGACTTTATGAGGTTTTATTTAAATAAATATTCATGGACATTTTACACAACGTCCTCTGGTCTCAAGTTAAGCTTTATATGCTTGTGTTATGGGTACTAGAATACGGATAGAATACATATACTACTTTTCTTTTGTAAATACATACTTATAATACATAGTAAACACCCGGACGCAGTATAAACATATGTATGACAATTAAAAACATCACACAAATATTTGTCCTGACCGGGAATCGAACCCGAGACCTCGTGAACGGCAGTCAGTTATATGAACCACTAGACCACGAGGCCCGTCCGTATTTAATATTGACATGACACACTTAGGTTTTTTTTTTAATTCATGGACATTTCACACCACGTCTTCTGGTCTCAAGCTAAGCTTATTATGCTCGTGTTATGGGTATCAGAATACGGATATATTACATAAACTAGTTTCATTTTAAACTTTTATAATACATAATAAGCACCCAGACGCAGGACAAACATTTATATGACAATTTATACATGATTGTACCGAGTGGGAATGGAATCTGCGACCTCATGAACGGCAGTCCATAACATGAACCACAAGACCATGAGGCCAGTCTGAATATAATAGCATAAATATTTCTTTTATGCTTGTTTGTGCTTTACGAGTATTTATATTGTTACAAGTAAGATTCACAACAAGACAATTGCAAAAAAATATTTAAAACTTATTCAGTTCACAAATATTTGTCTAGTACAGGAAACGAGCTGCCACAACTCTACTGGAAGGCTTGTCCAAACATGACAACAAAAGTAAAGACTAGAAATATTTGTCTGAACAAAACAGTAATAGAAACATTTAAATACAAGTTTCATATTAATATACACTGGCTAATGCCCACAATTTCACCAGCGTTTATAGTTTTAGAGTTCCCTTTCCCAATATACATCAAACCTTAACAAATTATACAAAAAAGTCATCCTCTTAAACCACTCTATCTATTAAAAAAACTGCACCAAAATCTAGAAAGATATGCTTATATCTTTCTAGATTTTGGTGCAGTTTTTTATTTTATTCACATAGGGACATACATACAAAAATAACGACTTTGTTTTATAATAAGTACCTAAAAATAGAAAAAAAATCATTAATATAATATGTGAATTCACCGTTTTTTTTAATTTTGTAAATAATTTTGACACGGCGGAAAAACAAATGCGTTTCGTTGGCTTTGACTTCAGGGAATCTTCTTTGTTGTAATTTCTATATTCACGCTACTAACAAGATGATTGACATAACCAAATAAAAAATTTTTTATTATTGAAATTTAATGCTGTTTGAAACAGTCTTTATTAATAAATAAATCTTTATTTTGAGACACAAGGATCCATAGTAAAATTACATGTTTAATTTTTAAGTTGATTTAGCATCTACCATATACGACCATGAACCCTATTTCATTATTTTAATTTCATTAAAGATATATGTCACTTATGTGTCAACAATATTAATTTATTAAAAAAGGAAACAATTGAAAAAATATAAATGTAAATATATTGATGTCAGTTTCCAGGTTAAAAAATAAAATCAATATAGTCTTGTAACAACCCGATATCCATCAATAAATTAATTAAAAAATATTATGTCATTCCTTTATAGTTAAATATCTAGAACGGTTAAGCTGTTTGACATATGAACTGGATTTTTTGTCTTTTTACAAACTAGCTTTTGCCCGCGACATCGTAAACGTGGAATTTTGAAAATTCTTCCGGATTTGGCATACATTTTTACTGATACTTCGCTCCTATTTGTCGCTGCGTGATGTTATGTAGCCTATAGCCTTCCTCGATAAATGTACTAAAGGTTGTCTGGAAGAGATCGCAATATGCGATAAGACCGCCAATTGTACATGTTTTCCTAATTTCGATATATAAGTGACATGTAAAATGTTTTGGTGTACAATAAAGTGTATTATATTCTATTCTATCCAACACTGAAATAGTTTTTTAATTCGGAACCACGGTTCCTGAAATTCGCGTTAAAACAATCGAAAAGTCTTCAGAGTTATAATATTAGTATGGTTAATTCAAAACAAATACAAAAACTAACCTTGGTTGGAGCTAGACAGATAGGATACCAATCCTATCTGTCTAGCTCCAACCAAGGTTAGTTGTCTACCGTGCCGCACTAACCAGGCGTTTAGTTTTGGGCTTTCCGTCCGGCACAGGGTTTAGTTTCGAGTTTTCCGTCTCTCACAGAGGATGTTATCTGTGTGCAATATCCCTTAGCTGACTTTTACAGCTTATCTATATTATCTCCGTGTGGTGACGGATTAAGAATACAAGTGTCACCACCCCATAAACTAAACTGTACCAACAGTTTTAAATTATTTCATAGAAAATATTGGTAGCAAAAAATTTTGTAAGTCTAATGGGAGCTTCTAAGATTAATAAAGACTGAACCCACTATTAATACAAGTAATTAAAACATTTTAACTGACAAAAAGTATTGTCACAAAAATAATTTTACCTATAGAAGTACCAGGAGACCATACATCAATGTTAGTAGCGATGGGCGGTGGCGTATCACTTATTGTACTTAATACTGCAGTGCTATTTGCAGGGAAACTGAACATAACAAATATTTACGAAACTGTACAAGTTATTAGATTAAGAAACGCGATTAAGTTATTAACTGCCTGATACAGTTTTGTTAAAAATATAGCAGATTTTTTGCAAATTTGTGGATGGCTTTTATTAAAATCTTTACTAAACAGATTCTTTAAAGCCTTATACATAAATCTGTGTACATTTTAAATGAGGAGTATATTAAACGCGCCCAATAAAATGTTCGTCCGATTTTATAAACGCCTCTTTATATTTCTGTGTTGTTCTTTATTATTTTACTGTCAGTGTAAGTGAAACTGTAGGGTTTCACTTACGAACCTATTGAAACGTCCTTTATGGCCTAGCTGTATAAAAATAGATGTTGAGCCGATTTTCAGGCCACAAAAATGACCGCGATAAGAGAATTTTATAGATCTCTCTATCTCTCTTTCTACAGCTCTCAACGAAGGTGTTATACACCTACTACTACGCTACGCTGACCAAACTGTGCTGCACTGTGTTGGCATAGGATTTATTTTAGAGTTTTCCGTCTCTCACAGAGAATGATGATCTACGAGTATGAGATAGTAATTAGCTGGCCTTTACAACACCCTAGGTAGGTGATGATACTTGTATGCTAAATCCGTCACCACACGAATTTGATATATTTTGATACAACACATATATGACAAATACCTAGATAAATTAACATTTAGATACGGGAGTTTATTAATAAAAAAATCTATGTTTTTTGTCTTAAATAGTTATCTGAAAAGTCTATATAATATGTTTATATTAAAGAAATTGAACGAGTCACTAATTAGTCAAATGTCGAGCTTGTCGAACGATGGTAATTAATTACATTGTATTTGGCACAACAATCTAATCAAATATTGACGGGCTTCGTGGTCTAGTGGTTCATATAACGGATTGTCGTTCACGAGGTCGCGGGTTCGATTCCCGCCTCGAACATTCATTTGTGTGATGTTTATAAATGTCATACAAATGTTTGTACTGCGCCTGGGTGTTTAATATGTATTATAAGTATGTATTTAGAAAAGAAAAGTAGTTTATGTATTATATCCGTATTCTGGTACCCATAAGACAAGCATAATAAGCTTAGCTTGGGACCAGAGGACGTTGTGTGGAATGTCCATGAATATTTATAATATTTATTTATAAATATGAATAATCTAGTATTTCGATTGCTTAGTAAGGCCGCCTTTATAATAATACTCATAGTTAATTTTGTAAGAATTTGGATAGTTTTTTGATACATTAGTAACGGATAAACCATTATTAAAATTTTTATCTATCTTTACTTATTATAAAACAAAGTCGTTATTTTTGTATGTATGTCCCTGTGTGAACTCATATCTTCAAAACTACTCAACGGATTTTGATGCGGTATTTTAATAGATAGAGTGGGTCTAGAGGATGGTTTTTATTATATCTTTGATTGTTATAAAACAATGCCGTAATTTGTGTGTAATGGCTATTTTATATAATTTGTTAGGGTTGTTTTTTTTTTCTAAATTTCATGCGTTTAAAGTTGCAGGCTATAGATAGTCATGTGTATTTTTTATAGGTTTAAGATGGCAGATTAAAAGTGTGGCCCTCTCGTTCTCCATAATATTGTTTAACTTTTATAGTTTCTTTTTTAATATTCTGGCATCAAAATATACTTATAAACATAATTGTGACCCTCCTACCACCAAATGAAACAGAGGGGCTTAGCTAGTGCTAATATAAATTTCACTAGATTTTCAATATACAGACTGATGCTAAAACCGTCATTTTATATAAGACTTTAAAGACACATAATACCGCAAAAAGATTTTCAGATAAATTATATTGTATGTCACATGGTATTTTTGTTAACAATGCATTGCATGACTTCGTTTAGGTTTTATATAAAAACTAGCTGTTGCCCGCAACCTTCTACGCGTGATATTTAAAACCAAACTTTAACATATTATACAAAAGAGCCATCCTCTTGAACCACTCTATCTAAAAAAAAGACAATGAAACATAGTTATTAGCTGATTCTCAGACCTACTGAATACGCATATAAAATTTGGTAAAAATCGGTAAAGCCGTTTCGGAGGAGTACGGTAACGAACATTGTGACATGGAAATTTTATATATTAGATAGGATATGCCGTTTATGCCGCCCTTAATGCATCACTGCTGTCGTAAAAAATTAAATTAAATTTTGTAGTTAGCTCTAAAGAACTCAAAATTTTTGCATGTCTGCCTATATTGGCATCAGCCTGTATATAAAACAGTTGTATTGCAGTTGGCGAAGGATTCCTGAACTAAGTAGATTTATTGATTGTAAGCTATTGTCTCTTGTTCCAACGAATAGGCACTGTTACAAAATTGCATTCTGTGGCCAAATTACTAACATTAAATCAACTTATTTATTGCTGTACTACGTCTATTAATGGATCCAGTATTAAATATTAAATTAAATATTCATGGACATTTCACACAACGTCCTCTGGTCCCAAGCTAAGCTTATATGCTTGTGTTATGGGTACCAGAATACGGATATAATACATAAACTACTTTTCTTTTGTAAATACATACTTATAATACATAGTAAACACCCAGACGCAGTACAAACATTTGTATGACAATTAAAAACATCACACAAATGATTGTCCTGACCGGGAATCGAACCCGAGACCTCATGATCGGCAGTCCGTTATATGAACCACTACACCACGAGGCCCGTCTATCGAGTATCTAACTGCATATAACTAGACAATTTTATAGAAAAAACATATCTTTACTTATTATAAAGCAAAGTCGTTATTTTTGTATGTATGTCCCTATGTGAGCTTATATCTTCAAATTTACGTAACGTATTTTGCTACGGTTTTTTTAGTTGATAGAGTGGTTCAAGAAGATGGCTTTTTGTACAATTTGTTAAAGTTTGGTTTATATTAGCTGGCTGAATAATTATAAACGCAGGTGAAATCACGGCCATTAGCTAGTTTTATAATAGGGTTAAAATGATTAACTGACTCCAGCGCTACAGTGTTACTAGCGTGGGTACTTGTAGTACTTATTATTCTGTGGCATGGGTACCAGGGAAATTATTAAAGTAATGACACAATACGATAGGAAGTTAAACAATAAAAAAATTTATTTACTTGTTTTAACATGTTTTAACATGTTTTATTTAAATAAAACATGTTAAAACTTAAAATCGTACTTCTTTAAAGATTTTTCATCTTGAAATTGTATAGATTTTAGCCATCTTTAAGATCACAAGCAGGACAATCTGTGTATATCCATATTTTATTTGTTATTATATTTTTTTCGCTCCGTTTTATTTTTTAAATAGTATTTAGTAGCATTGCTAACTACTGTACCAGCAGACCATTCACAATATCCTATAGAATTATATAAATATCTCAAAATCCCTTCCCTTTTCTTTACTTTTTAACAATTTGACACCTTAAGCATATAATGCCATGATTTAATGCTGGGACAGTTTTAGCCCGGGGTCATATTGACCAGAATTTATCTTGAGTTGGGATAGTCTACGAGTATAAATCTTTCGAGTTTATTTGTTGCAAAAAAAATAGTCGGCTTTATACCGAAATAGGCCTCGAATTGGAGGGTTAAAGCTGTAATTGATTTGTTAACGGTACTTACTTAACCCGTCGGGGGTCGTTTTACGTTTCAACTCGTCTTTGTATTTTAAGGTTATATTTTATATGAATCCTTTGAGGTTTCTGTTAAGTACAGTGTTATAAAATGGTTCTTGATAAAAATTTACTGTTCTGTGAATAAGAGTTAATATACAGGCAGGTCTTATTTATAATGGCTTATCAGAGGTTTAAACAATAACTTTATCGGAGAGATAATAAACATTTTATCGTAAAAAGACTATTATGAATAACAATTTCTGACAATTTTAGCGAACTTTTAAACCATCAATGTTTTATTAAGATGCAAATTATTTTAATATTTGAACTTTTTGATTTTAAAGTTATTTATTAATTTTGCAATTGACTTGCTATGCTTTTACTTAATAAATCAAATTGTGGTGGAAAAAGTTGATTACCGCAAGCGGGACTTGAATCCACGACCTCTGAATACCGTTCTGTAGCTCTGCCAACTGAGCTATTGCGGTCGTCCTAACAGTAACCAAGTAGTACCAGTAACCAGTAACAGCGGCAAATTTATTTGATTTTGTAATTTCAATTTCTGAATTACACTAAGTTTGTTGTTAATTTTATATTTAAAAATTAACTATCTGTTGTCCGCAACTCCGTTCGCGTGGAATTTGGAAACCAAACCAAATTATACAAAAGGCGTTCTCTTGAACCACCCTATCTATTAAAAAAACCACATTAAAATCTGTTTCATAGTTTTAAAGATATAAGCTGACAAGGATATACACACAGATATTACAACTTAGTTTTATAATAAGTAAGTAAGTAAAATTTTATATTATTAGTAATTCCAGCAGTCTTTAACTCTTTCGATATCTTCCGATGCTAGCTAAATATTATGATTCAATTTCAATGCAATTTAAACTTATATGCAATATAGAAGTTTAACTTGAAATTTTGTCAAGTATAGTGTTAAGTAAACATCGGTGTAACGAGGAATAGCCCTTTGTGACCCTTTTAGTTATCCAAGGGACAACAGTCTTGACCTTCCTTCCGTCTTAACACCCATCTCACTGATTAGTAACACGTCACTTAGGAGATTATACTCTACCGAATTCATTAACAAACACATACATATACAGTATGACAGAATAAAAAAAAATTGTAAAAAGCTGAAGAGTTTGTTTGTTTGAACGCAATAAATTCGGGAACCACCCATCCTATTTAAAAAATTCTTTCAGTGTTGGATAGCATATTTATAGAAGAAGGCTATAGGCTATAATATTACACTGCGACTAATAGGAGCGAAGCAGTAGTTAAAAATTTTAAACATGAAGGCTTTCGCCGCCCTTCTCAGACTGGCCACCCCGGGTCATGGCCCCTTTAGCCCCTGGGTAAATACGCCACTGGAATAGATAGTTTAATTAATAATTTACTACATTGGTACCAATTCTACACGCAGAACTAAACTTAACTTGACTAAAAAATGAAATTTGATGGTATCAATAACACAATTCCTTAATGTTAAGGGCCTACATCAATATTATCGTAGACATGTACCTATTAACACAGCCAGTAGGCATAGAAAATGAAGAATTAGCGATATTTTTTTGTTTACTCAAAATCTACTAGATATATTTTAATTCCAGCTTACGTGTTTCTATATATAACAGTTACCTATGTTTTTAAAGTTATTTCATTAGTTAATACGCGATAATAGACCGACAAATGAAAAAAATAAAAAATTAGAGAGGTTTTTTCGCTAAGATTTTCTATCGAGAAAACTTTTTTCAATCGCGTTGCTAAGTTTATGCGATCCTAGATTATATATTGAAAAAACATATACTTAAAAATTAGAGCTCTAGCCATTCAATCTCAAGAAAAAATGAAAACTTCGTACGTAGAAAAATGCACGAAGCTATTTTGGTATCCTCTTAACGATTCTTTCTTGTTAGCAAATCTGTTTATTATAGATTAACGATTGTAATTAATATAAAATTAAACAACAAAACAGCCAAATAATCAATATACAGCAATATTTGTTTTCATTTTTTAGTTAAGTTTAGTCGTGGACGTAGAATCGACACCATTCTCTAATATTCTGTGACTAAAAATTCATGGTATGGTGACGGACATATACCTACCTAAAACATTATAATATCATATCAGTCAGTACTGTATTTTTTTTATTTTTTTTTATTTAAGGTCTTGGTACACAAAAGGAAAGCGACCATGTCGTCCTCATAAGGCTTCCAGTCAGTACTGTTATAACTACTAGAATTATAGCCACAGTAAATAATATCTTATGTATAAGAAAAAAAAATCTAAACTAAGCCTTATACAAAGACGCTTAGTCAGCGTAGTTTGATGTTACAAATTTCCTGTCACGACATCCTTGTCACGGGCGCAAGAGTTCGGTGTTTTGGGGTATCAAAGAATCAAAGAATACAAGTTCAGGGTATTATGTAGTTAGCTTCTTTATATTTCATAGATCTGAAGCTATAATAGAATTTATTTAGGCAAATAAATTAACTTTTTACGGATTTAGACGCGTATGTTTTGTTTTAAATCCAATTTGACGTTTCCTATGGGATAATTACTATATCCCATTTTCGTTTACTTACGCTGGCTGTGAAACGTTTACTTTAAAACATATACCGTGTTTTAGCATACATATTAAACTTTAAATTCAGCACATCATTGGTACTGATTCTACGCGCACAACTAAACTTAACTAAAAAATTAAAACTGAGAGTGTCAATTTGTCAATGTTAACTGAACTTTCTTATTATAAAACTGTACATAATAGACTAACGATTTAATTAATATAAATGTGTACAACAAAATAGCTATTAATAGATATTTTGACACTATCAATTTTAAATAAAACCACTTTTTACGGATTTAGACGGAGACTTTGCAGTCTAAATCTGTAAAAAGTGGTTTTATTTAAACAAATGAGTCGCGCAAGTGAATCATTTTTTTATATAGATGATTATTTATTGGTTTAGTTGCGCACTTAGAATTGGTACCATTATCTTCTTCTTCACCAAGATCCCGAAGAACGTGTTAACTACGCAAAGTAAGATTCAGGAAAAGACCTATTATTATTATTACATGGCAATATGAACGAGCGTATGGTAACACCAGTAATGTGTTACCATACGCTCGTTCATATATCAGTAGCTGTTGCCAGCAACATAACTATAAGCTTACATAACACGTTACATAAAAAAGCCATCCTCTTGAATCACCCTATCTATTAGAGAAAATCGCATCAAAATCCGCTGCGTAGTTTTCAAAATATAGGCTCACATACACATACACTCAAAAATCACGACTATGTTTTATAATAAGTAAGCGATAATATAATTAACATTATTAGAAAGTTAATTAATTATTCTTCTATGCTTACCACATATACTATTAACATTTTCCACAATCTTCACTACTTACTGAAACTCGTTCTTGACAAACACGTAAAAGAGAAAAACAAACATTGTAGTAATTACAATGTAAGCGTGTACCACATAAAGGTGGTTGCACACTCTCGTTATAAATGCTAATACACCTGATGTGCACCCTCGTTAAATGTAACGATATACACACCCGCCTTTATCTCTTTTACCTTTCCGGTCTAAAAAAATGGTCTAAGTCATCTTTTTGTTTTAATTATTTTCATTAAGAATTATTATCATTGTAAATAAATACAGACATACAACATGATTAGTTCCCAAACAGTACAACTCTTTGCGTGTGTCGTAACCACCACTCTTCTATATTGTTTTAATTTTTAATTAATTAGTTTGTGTAATATAGTTTGCTTGTTTTGAATTTGGGCTGAACAGAATACGTTCGTTCTATAATACAATAAAAGTTTACTACTATGCGTATATAAATTGACTAGCTGTCGCCCGCGTGGATTTACGCGTGGATTTTATAAATTTTTCCCTGTTTTTGCAACATTTCTCACTGATGCTTCGCTCCTGATGATCGCAGCGTGATGTTATATAGCCTATAGCCTTCTTCGATAAATTTACTATCCAACATTGAAAGAATTTTTCAAATCGGACCAGCGGATCTTGAGATTACCGCGTTTAAACAAACAAACTCTTATAATATAGATATACTTGCTACTATACTTACGATACTTGCTTTATAATTGCTTTATCTACCTTAGCTATAAACAAATTGTCAATGATCGATGGAAATCTCGAAACTTCTCTATGTCAAGACGTTTAATTAGCGTAATAAAGGACACCAAATAACGAAATGGGTGGGCCCACTGGTGGGATGTTTAAGAGTTGACACTTTGTTTATTACAAAATCGTAAAAACTGTAAATGTCCACGTCACACGCCCGTAAAACTATCAACGTATTGCAATAAATCGTATCCCAATTTAACCACAAACAAAACTGGAACACACAGTCACACACTCTTAAGACTCGTAAAAACTTGTGACATAATTTTATTTAATAAAGAAGCTATTTGTTCTAAAATCTATTTTATTATCCGTTTTATGGGAACATTAGTTGTATATGTTGCTGTAAAAGTCTGTATAATGACATATGTGAGAATTTACTAGTTATTTATAATCAAGATAGACTAATTTATTGAGATTTAGAATTAGAGTTTGTTTTCAAAAAAATGTTTACAGATGTTAACTGGGGGCTATTTGACCTATTGCATGATATATTAATTTTACGTCTGTATCCTTATTTTAGTCTCTTTAGTGTTTCCCATATTTCTGTATAATACCGAGACGTGGACGTTAAGAGAGAGTGAGATAAGGAAGATAGATGCTTTAGAGATGTGGAGCTGGAGGAGGATGTTGGGTATTTACTGGACAGAATTAAGGACTAGCGCATAGTGTGTCGCATGTCTTCCACCGTGCAAAGCTGAATTCTCTATTTTTCTGGTCACATTACACGTCGAGATGAGACTTCAGTAAAACGCTTCGTGGTCCAAGTAAAAATGGAAGGTACAAGAGCACGTGACAGATTACCGATGCGTTGGAGTGACCAAATCAAAGTCGTAATAAATCGTAAACTTGATAAATGCACGATAAAAGTGGCGTTACGAGAGGAATGGAAGCATTTTGAAGCGTGTCACCCATATTAAAGTGATGACCTCGACCACTCTTCCAAGAGTGTAGCGACAAAGAAGAAAAATCCTTATTTTAACGAGATGCTCGTTTCCTTACTAAAATTACTGATTGCATTAGCTACCAGTATCACGAATAAAATGGAAATACATGATTTGCTTGAGACTGACCCCGAATATTCAATTATAAATCTTTTAGGTTTTTTCACTCGATGTAAACGGCGCAAGAATGCACTTAGTGGCATTCTATGAGAAAAGCCAATGTCCAAAACGGTGGACGGAGTATGTTTACTATAAAACATTATAATTTGCCGTAGTTTAGAATTTTACAGTAACATCTACAAAGACACGCATAAGATGACGTGTCTGTCAATTTATTGTACCGACCTACGCACGCATTGTAAAATAGGGCATGGTGACGTCATAATGGCTACTTTTATACACAACGGATAGTATCCGTTAGTAATAAAATATGTTTTCTTTGAAATAATATTATTAGATTAAATGACATTATTATATTGTATACAAACATGATAATACGTATATATATATATATATACGTACGTACATGATTTGAATTAATTTTTTTATTATTTAAGACGTTTCAAGTATCGAAAACTAATGTTTAAAAAACATCAAAGACTCTTTAAAATAAATTTTCTTAACTATAATACATTGATGGTTTCAATGGTCTAATACTATATGCATTATCAATTATAAGTAATCTTAGGTCTAGCCCTCGAACTTAGCTAAATTTCAATCATAATGATATTCTGAAGTAGTATATCCGTATTCTGGTACCTATAGCACAAGCATATAAGCTTAGCTTGGGACCAGAGGTCGTTGCGTGAAATGTCCATAAATATTTATTTATTTATAATACAAAATGAAAATAAATCTGAAAGAGACAAGATATTATGACGCTTTATTATTAACAATACTGAGCCAAGTTGAAGGACAGGTGTCTTTAAAAGCTGGGCTGGAGTGAGATATGTGTATATCAAGTAACTCAGCGATGGGCAGCATCCTGGCAGCCAGAGCCTTCAGCATCTCAATCACCTCGGCTCCAACCATTTGTGGCTTTGTTGAGAGGACTTCTAATGCTTTGGAATTGATCACGAAATTGATTGCGTTTCGAAGATGATACTGTTAAAAAGAAAATATTCGTTCATACCTTTCAAAGTTCTTATAATTATATACCTATATACGAACTTTGAAAGGCATGATGTTCTATTATTATAATATGGTTATATTAGTTATTATATATGGCATATGGTTCTGTTACCTATACTGCTAGCTTCTAAAAAAAAAATTTGCAACAGACGCTACAAGTTCATCTAAAGAAAACCGAAAAAATCACCGGGATTTTTGGAAAAAAATAGAGTAATAGAAGCATAGGTATTTATACATATAGGTACCTATGTAGGTCTTATGACCTAGATACTGTGAGAAAAATTCGTTGCTCTGGAGGCAGTATCCACGAAGAAAACAGCGGACTACGGTGTCCATATTTTTGTATGGAGCATAGTGTCGTGCTCTCATATGACCCTAACGTAAGCTATAAAACCATTCATTAACGCACCTGTACCAGCAGCGCAATACCAAAGTGCACCGGTTTGATGTCTATCTCCTTTAATTTCTTAATAAGAATCCTGGGTGTCAGGTCATCCACATTACCCAGTTGGAACATAATTTTTGGCATCTGAAATACAAGAAAACCAAAATTTTTATGACTGATAAATAAATGAATATTTATGGACATGTCACAACGTCCTCTGGTCCCAAAGTAAGCTATATGATATACTGATGGTTTTAGACTGCCATTCAAGCTTATCTATCGATACAAGTTATATCAAGTTACTGTTTATGTTGAACAAGGATTTTTTACAATTTCCTTTGTCCGGATCTGTGACATAGAATAATATTAGAAGATGTTGTAAATAAAATATCTCTTCAAAATAGTAACAATATAAATATTTTTAATAACTATTAGGTTTAGAGCTTGAATGGCTTGTATAGTTTTTGATTACCTAAATATAGTTCTGTATCTGCAGGATTTTACAAGTAGGTAAATCAGACGACAAATATTTTTTCAAAGTCAGACCTATCCATTGTGAGCCTCTAAGGTCGTAGACAGTATTACAAGAAAACCTGATCCCAAACCAAATTTATATGTTATTGTTGAAAGAGGTTAGCCAACAAATCTTAATATGGATTCGTTACGTTAAAGGAATTGAATAATTTTATTGTTCACCTATAGTTACCATTTACCCATTATTTGGGTGAGTGCCAACGGCCCCGGTGAACCGCCCCGGTACCGGGGCCGTTGGGAAGAAAAAGTTGCAACGGCCCCGGTGAAGCCGGGCCCGTCGTTCACCGGGGCCGTTGGCACAAATCATTTCCCAACGGCCCCGTTGCGTTTCTAGCTTGACTGTTTTCTGTAATGAGCTTATTTAACTGCTGTTATGGCACCATCCAGGCGGAGAGCATTCAAACACGGGTCGTACTAGCCGTTCGAGGCGAAGTTTGTAGCTTGTTGCGGATGGGACAAAGCAAGTCCTCAAAGGCTCCGCCGTGTGTTTAGCTTGACTGTATTCTATAATAGACACGTTAACATCGTATTCTGACATCACTATAGCTAAATAGTCAAGTTCACACCGGACGATCGTTATATAACGCAGGGATCTCGTGCGGCAAGAGCGTAACCCTATTGTACCTACAGGGCGCCGCAATACACTGAACGGTGTTAGGTATTACGTAAGTAAATTTTATTAATTTTGCAATTGACCTTGCTACGCTTTGACTCTGATTGTTAAATTATTAAATTATTGTATCAGTACATCAATACTAACAAATGGTAAATATTATAATTACGTTCTTATTCATAATGACTTATCGGAGGTTTAAACGGAGATTTTATCGGAGAGATAATAAACGTTTTAGCGTAAAAAGTCTATCATGAATAATAAGTTTTGACAATTTTCACGAACCGATTTTAGCAAACTTTTGAACCTCCGATAAGTCATTATGAATAAGACCATAAGTGTTTAGTGCCTACTACTACTTTCGGACACTACCCGACCGAAAGTCGTAGGTCCGATGTTCAAACATTTTTTCACAAATCATAAGCTATGGTCTTCTTGGGTGCTTTATAGCGGCTTCGCAGATTAGGACATTACAAAGATAGCTATTGGTTTGGAGATAACGTGGGGACTAGACAGCTCCAGTAATCCCAAGGCACTGGACGTGTGCCCAGTGGAGCGGATGGGCATGGTGCTATAGGCTGTTTTGTTGAGTTTTAACGAACGAAATCAAGGACAAAGGCTAGCTTTTCTCTCCTTTCCACCCCATTAATGTCCCACTGTTGGGCACAGCCATTCCCCACTTTGGGAGGAATTACGATCTACTGTGCCGCGCTGACTAGGTGTGTTGGGATAGGGTTTATTTTCGAGTTTCCCTTCTCTGCTGACTGAGACAAACTGAGAATTTTATGTGTGTGTCTGTGTTCTTTAGCTGGCGTTTAGAGCTCTCTAGAAAGGATAAGAGGTGGTGACACCAGTATTCTTAATACGTCACCACACGAAGAAGAAAATGCTATTATTACCATGTAAACAATGTCATAAAGCCTGGCGCATGCATGGAACACCTGTATGTCAGCCATCTGATCGTGCATGTCGCGACTTTCCACCGTCATGTAGTAGCGATGAGCTCTGTTGATGCGTTCTTCACTGGTCGAGTTGCGAGGTAGATCCTTCGTAATAAAACATTAAATAGATAATTTTTTTTATATAAAAGAAATTCATATTGAACACTATTTCTCAAGCAAGAATGGCTGTAATGATTTTACTGAAAATTGGGGAGGAGGTAGCAGGAAATGGTCCCATTTTTACGCTTAAGATATTTTTACTATAGATTTTTTTTCACTAATTAATAGGTTGCTTTATTTTTTATAGCTTGAGTTGGAAAATGATTACACACCAACTGAAAAGTCTCATAAACGGTAACTACTTATGACATGGGACTAGGAGACAATTCTGATGGGCCAAAACCTAACTAAATTGACAAAAACTATGATGAATTTTTATTAATCGGCAATTTCGTTGTACACCTTTATATTAAGTACATGTTAACAATTTTCGTATTGAAATTTTCGTGAGTTTGAGTCATATTAGAAATACTATATTACCGGCTAACACCCACAGTTTTGGGATCGAAGATGTCGACCCAGGTTTCGAGCATATCCGATGCTCATCTCCTGATGCACTGATGCTGATGCACTCGTCCTGAAGATGAGCATCGGATATGCTCGAAACCTGGGTCGACATCTTCGATCCCAAAACTGTGAGTGTTAACCGGGAATATAGTACTTCTAATACCTGTTAACATTTTCGAATAGTGATATTGACACTAGCAAATTTCATGTTTTAGCTACGATTAGTCAAAGCACGTAGAATTAGTACCTACCAGTGTCCGTAGAAATATTAAATTTACTAATAACAATATATACGCCTTTACAAAAAGACAGTCGTGAGGACAAATAGAAAAGTTTTATTTTAACAAAGTACTTATAACAATTATTAAGACGTGATGTTCTAGTAAATAAATCAAAAGTTTGAACAAACACATCATATCTAATTTATGAATATAACTCATCTAGCCGTAGCACATAAATTATAACAACTAAATAAAATATATGATACACTTTGATATATAAATCTTTCAGTATACGTCATGGAATTGTTTTAAATAGGGCATAGTCAAAGTATTGAGATATATCTATCTTCATCCAACAGCATTTTCCTGCCCACTGCTGGACGTAGGTCACAATGTATACACCACAACACAATCTATAAGAACTTCACACAAACATTGGAAAATCAAAAACGTCTATGTTACCTAGAAATTACGTGGCCAATATTGTTCTTAATCAATCAACGTTCCACTATTATGCACAAACTGATTTCCATTAAATATGGATTTAATTGGTCTACTACACTAGCCGGACAAGCGTGAATACTATTTAATTATAATATTTTCTATTCTCTACTCTAGCCCATTTATGTCCCACTGTTGGGCACGGGCCTCCTCCACTTTGGGAGGGATTGTGGTCTACTGTGCCGCGCTGACCAGGCGTGTTGGCACAGCTATATATAACTAGTAGGTAACTAGAAATAGGGTCTTATGTGCAACACGTCATTATACGAATAGATTAAAAGATGTAACACTGAAAAATAAAGTAGGTGCTATAGTACTATGTAGATGTGAACTCACTTTGGCAATGTCAATAAGCTTCATGATAAGTAATGAGTAAATACGTCGGCTGATAGCATCCGTCCGTCTTGAACGATAGTTATCTACCTCGCTGTAACATAATTAGGTAAACATAAATAAATAATGCTCGATGTCTCCCTATGTGATAAGATCCGGAATGCGAAGATCTTTAGAAGGACCAGTGTATACGATATAGCCCGAAGATTAGCACGCTAATGTGACAATGGGCAGGCCACATCGCTTGACGATCTGATGACCGTTGGGAGCGGAAGGTTCTCGAGT
The DNA here is from genome assembly GCA_916999025.1 of Orgyia antiqua. Lineage (NCBI taxonomy): Eukaryota > Metazoa > Arthropoda > Insecta > Lepidoptera > Erebidae > Orgyia > Orgyia antiqua. The sequence continues at coordinate 1,611,429 of OU779861.1, forward strand.
GGTGACCACGCACCGAACGATGTAGCATGGGACAGCTCCCAACAAGGTGGACTTAAGATATTGTAAAATTTTCCGGGAGCCTCTGGATGCAGATAGCGCAGGACCGCGCGTTGTGGCGTTTTATGGGAGGTTTAAGTCGAACAGTGGACAGAGAAAGGTTCATGGATGAAATAAATAATTTTGTATAATTTGATAATACAGAAAAATGGATTCACAACTTTTTAATTGCGTCACTAATTTGCACGTGAAATACGATATTATCAAAGAGATTTAAAATAAAAATATAAGCGTCTATATCTGCAAGGAGTAGTTCTAATTAAACACTAAGTATTTCATATAAAACAGCTCAGAATATTTTGAAAAGAACAAATATTTAGTAGAACTGGAAGTTAAAACTAAGTATCTCCCGTGATTAGCTTCTTCTGAATAGGTAGGTATATTTTTATTTGTTTAATACTGTCCAAAATGAAAGTGAACTTCAGTCGCTTTTCATCGTACTTTTTGTTAATACGTGGAAACGTTTTTGGTAAATAAATAAATAAAATAATAATTATCATCATTATCATATCGTCATACCTTTTGCCTATGGGGAGGAGTAGATACTATAGAACAATGTCAGCTACGATATAAATAAATTCTTATTTGTTTAGCTATGGGATTGTTGATGATTATTGTAAGCAGTTAACATCTACTGTGAGAGACGGAAAACTTGAAATGAACCATGTACCAACAAGGCTGGTCAGCGCGGCACAGTAGACCATAATCCCTCCCAAAGTGGAGGAGGCCCGTGCCCAATAGTGGGACGTTAAAGGGCTGGAGAGAGACAGAGAAACTAATGATCTAACTAACCGTTTGACAATATACTTGATAATTAATGACATTGTTCTATTAACTAGTCCTTGATTCTCTTTCTTCATGTCAAACATCAGTTCTTCATCAGCATTTCTATCTTGTAGAGCCTCGACGATCGTCTTCGATATTCGTCGGTTCTCTTGAAAATATATCTGAAAGTTATCATGCTGTATAGTCTCTGCTTACCCCCATGAAAATGCGTGACGATATGATACTTATGACGGTCATGACAAAAACATACGAGTCATAAAAAATGGTATTAGTGTACCATCTCTTTTCCTTCCAAGAGCTAGCTAAGAAACTGCATTATGCAGGGAACATCTCTTTTAACGGAAGATATCTTGAAACAAGCTAATTTAATCTCTCTCTCTGTCTCTCCCTCTCTACAGGCCATTAACGATCCACTGTTGGGCACGTGCCACCTCTACTTTGGGAGGGAGTATGGTCTATGGTCGTGTTGGCACAGGGTTTAATTCCGAGTTTTCCGTCTCTCGCAGAGGATGTTATCCGTGTACAATATTCCTTAGCTGTCTTTTACAGCAACTTGGGAAGAAAAAGGGTGGTGATAATTGTATTCTTAATCCGTCACCAGTTTTAGTACAGTTTTGACTCCATATTGCTAAAACAATTAGGTATTATACAAAATAGTATTATTATACTATTTTGTATTCAATGTAAAAGGTGATACAAAATATTAAAATTGATACCATTCATGCAACAGACGTTGTTTAAAAAAATATTTTCATTTATTTCCTTTTTACAATGGAAATATAAAACACGAAACAGTCATCGGTTAGTTTAATTTCAATGAAAATGCCTCGCGTGCACATTGCACTCTATTGAAATATTTGAGTTAGCAAAATGTTAAACGAATGGACAGACCAATCTTTTATTTCCTAGCTATACAACAATATTTATTTTTTAAGAGAATAATTGTGCCCCGCGTTAAGCCACCTGTGAACTGAGGATGAGGGCGAAACGCTAATTTAATACATTATACTTTCGCTCTGGCATACTTAGAACTCGAGACTCCCGCGTTAAAAGTTTCTTACTTTAGTCACTGTGTTTTTTGGTGTGTTTTTCGACTTTAGCAAATATTATAATTATTTTCGTTTCACTAACAATTCGTAAGATCAAATAAACAAATTTGTCTTTATCTCTTTACCATGGAATCACATGTAGCTGAAATCTTGTTAAATAAAAATTGTTAAACAGCTTAAAAGAATTTTATGTAACTATATATATAGTTATCCACTTGTATTGCTGCCAAATTTCAGAGCCACATTTGCATTTAGAGGTACAAAACAATCACTATTACCTCGTCTGCATCGGAGGCGAGTGCCATGCACCAGAACAGCGCAAACAAAGCGAATACAACCATACTGCTACGTTCAGTTTAAATACCTATTATTTACATTACTTTAACTATACATATATGGCGTAAAAAATATAATAGACTGCTGTTTTATTTCAAATGGCATAAAATATAAAAAGGTATATACCTAGAAACGTAAGTTTTCATCACCATAAACCATAACTCAAGGCAAATTTAAATTATTCAAAATAAAAGGTAAATTGTATAAATAAAACTACTTTTTACGGATTTAGACGCGAATATTTGTTTTAAATTTTGGCCCGACGTTTCGGAGACTTGGCAGTCACCATGGTCACGGGTGAGACTGAGCTGTAATATGTCTTCTATAAACAGTTATTACAGGGTTTACCCACATTCAATTTAATTTTATATTGACCATAAAGATAGACTTTCAATTTAAAACAAATATACGCGTCTAAATCCGTAAAAAGGAGTTTTATAAGCAGATGAGTCGCGCAAGTGTTAAAAAATATTATATTCCGGATTTTCAAGATTTTCTATTCATTTTAAACGGTAATTCTTTCAATTCTCGCTAAATCTTATCCATGGTAATTCCAACTGCTACAGAAGTATTGTCAAAAACTCACGCATATTTAAATTCTTCATCTATCAGTCTTTTGTAGAATCAGGAGTGTCCCACATTATGTTTTTTTTACAGTTTTAAACAGGAAAGCTATGACGTCAGGTTGTATAGTACAGAAAAGACCGCACTACGCAAATACAATAAAACGAAATCATTATAATATATTCACAACGGACAGCAATTTAAAAGTTGTCTCACTCAAAACTTGCTGTGAAACGACACTCATAAAACTTGTAGTTAATAAACTATATGAGGCATGAAGTGTCGAGTGTGGTTTGAAAGAGTGTTATGACATATTCAAGGCATCATCATATTCAATATTTAAAAAACATTATGTATTATAATGTTTTTTAAATATTTATTTTTTCATGACATAATGGAAAAAGTCTCTTGACTAAAATAATTTCTTGATTTATTAGATAATTAAATAACGCATTATAGCATTTTTGTTGTTGCGTTGAAATCAATACATCATACATTGTCATAGAGTAGGTATATAACGAAAATAGCATTGATGTTTTTAAGTTCTATATTCTATGTTTTTAAGATGGCATCATTTAATTATGCGTTGGACTCAAGTCAATATAAAAATTAAAGTAAAGAATTTCCGTGAGCTGTCATTCTCACACTGATATCACTTAGGTTACACATATTTTATGATAGAATAAATAGTAAAAATAGACATTTGTTTAAAAAATATCACCACTTGAAACTTTAAAAACAACTAGATTAGAACAAAAATCTTTTTATTTTAAAGATCGCCATGTACAAGTGTTCAACATTCCCTCATACTTATGAATAATATCAAAGCCGCATCGTATTATACCTCACGTGGGAATATTCTGCTTTGTTAGGAAGACTAAAATAATTGAAAAATATTGTCGTATATTTTTAAAGCCTCGCGAGAGTCGAAGTTCACTGCTCTTATGAAAACTTCGTTACTGAATGATTTAACACCATTAATATTTTAAAATTTCATAAAACAATTACAAACTATTGTATTGTAAAGTATTTATAACCGCGCGCGTATTTATAACTTTACGGAAAGATACTTTAAGTAAAGAGAGGTGTATTCTGTTAAGTTTTTACATGTGATGATAAGTTAGTGAATGATTTTCATTATTCAAATGAAAATCATTCGTTCACTTAATTTCTTTATGGGTATAAATACATAAAAATCTAGTTTAAGAATACTTATGTGTGATAAAATCTTTATCTATAACTTTTTAAGTCTATTTAATTTTTTATACTAGACGTTAGTTTTCTAATACGTTATAAATAAAAAAATAAACTGTGGGACCTTAAAAAATAAGCTGACGTAGATGTGTAGATTACAGCCACTGAATATGCATGCAATCCTGTGTATGGAAATGATAGCCTCTTGTCTTTTATGTACTTTATAACGAACAAAGGCATAGGCAGCTCTTAAACAGAAATAGGTAATTTACAATTGAGCATTGGTATATACATAAATGTTCTTGGACTTATTCTTAGATTTAATATTATTTTTGAACCGTGTAGATAAAAAAATAAGTGTCGAACCCAATTTACTTCACAGGAAAATGCCTTTTCCAGTGTAATATAATAAGTTAACATCATCAGATGAGAAACTAGAGATCTAGGGTGGAGATCCTATGGGGAGACCTCTGTTCCTCTGTTGGGCAATAATGAAAAATAAAAAAGAAGTATTGCAACTTACAAATTTCTTTTATAAAATAATAAATGTTATTTGAATGTGGCTTTAATTCGTCCCTACTGTATCGGAATAACAATAAACAGTTCATAAAAACTAACAAAATACAAGTCTTTCATAAAATAAAATACAACATTTCTATAAAATTAGAAACATTGTAAAACGCAATAAATCGTATATTTTACGAGTGCAGTAAAATAGTTGCGACAAGGCCTCGTGTATTTACAACACGAGGCATCACTACGCACTAAATCTATGCAATCTCATTGGCCTTACTCGAATGGGAGGCCTTGTAAGCCTAGACAACGTGCCTACGTGTACGTACTATGGCCTGAACAATATGTATAGGAAATTGTATTGGGAATTGAAGTGGTTTATTCACTTGCTTGTATATTGGGTCGGGATTCTCGGTTGGGTCTAACATTTAGATAGACATCGTTCAGTTCGCCTAAAGTATTACGTAGTCTGTCATACATTTTGGAATTGAATTAGATGACAGTATATATTTAGGTGCGTTTTGTAGGCGATGTGATTAAATTATAATACGGTGGTATTTTATTGATCTTTATTGAAAAAAATTCCTATATTCTCTACGTTCCGTTGATTGTATTGGATTTTTACGTGATTATTTGTGTGTCTGTTTTATATTATATAAACATATTTATAATGAAGGAATAAATATAAGGTTTTTTGTTAAATTAAAGAACCAACAATAACAAATAACAAGCTCAACAGTCAAGTAAAAAAAATCTGTTATAGTTGTCGAGCTCGTAAAAATGGATATAAAATTTTACGTACAGTGTCAAACACATGAGAGGATTCTAGACAACATTTAACATTATACGCAACGATAACTGAAACGTGAAAACTCAGCATTTCCCGAACTATATACCGTGAACATATCCCGTTGCGGGATTCACATAGAAATTGTATTTTATTCAATTTCCGTACACTTTTCCGCGCCAATATTATTACCCGGAGGACACATGAGCGGCGAACGAGTGAGCGATTGAACGAACTAATGAAAGATCACTATCGGTTAATTAGTTCACTACTTTAATGGACTTTTCGTTCACTTTCAATTTTATCTTTGAAACTTTTAGATTGTATTTTGCAGTGTTAAGCCACAAGTCGTAGGATCTGAGCTTACTGCTGTCGCAGATTTATACAGACATTTAAGAGGATACCAAAATAGCTTCGTGCATTTTTCTATGTACGAAGTTTTCATTTTTTCTTTAGATTGAATGGCTAGAGCTCTAATTTTTAAGTATATTTATTTTTTCAATATATAATTTAGGATCGCATAAACTCAGAAACGCGATTGAAAAAAGTGTTTCTCGATAGAAAATCTTAGCGAAAAAACCTCTCTCATTTTTTATTTTTTTCATTTGTCGGTCTATTTCTGCGTATTAACTAATGAAATAACTTTAAAAACACAAGTAACTATTATATATAGAAACACGTAAACCAGAATTAAAATATATTTAGTAAACAAAAAAAATATCCCTAATTCTTCATTTTCTATACCTACTAGCTGTGTTAATATGTACAAGTCGACGATAATATTGATGTAGGCCCTTAATGGATACAAAACTTATGTTAAAGTCCTTGTATTTTTTTGTCACGTTAACAGGATGGTTGAGCTCATTCTTTAAGATTATTCTCTTTCAGTTTCTACTGTTTTAGCTTTTGGCTTATAGAGTTTAGAATAATATTGGTTTTAAGATTATCTAACGGCTTGTGGTTTTTTATTTACGTGATTATAATCTCGCTAATTTTAATATTTTAATATATTGTGAGTTCCAATCGCGTAAATAAATCCAATCCTCTAAAATATAGAAGGTTTACATACCATCCTATTTGAAGATACATCGCAACATACAAGTTTGTCTTCAGTATACGAATCATTAAATAAAATGAATGGCACTCAAGTCATTAATCAGCGATGGCCGATAAATGTCGCGTTGAAAATTTAAAACCAATACATTATTTTTACGTTCCGTTAAAGAGATACAAACGGTATTTTATAACAGAAACATAAAGAAATACTGCCTTGATCTGTATACCATAATGATTACCATCAAACAAATGCTAGTTTTGTGTTGGCAAATTAAAAGACTTTATGATTGCATTCAACCACAGATCGGCCTCTCTTTTTCTACTGTTGGACATGAGTCTCCCTCATAGATGCCCCAACTAGCGGTCCTGCCCTTTTTTTTTTCGCAGGGGAATGCATTTACGCACACCCACTCCTGTCAACGCGGTCAGCACCGCCATGGCAGGAGTGGGTAGTGTCGGACTCGCTGACCCCCAAATGTGAATTGGACGCCGGAATACCGACTAAACCTAACTGCGGCGCTCTACTCGCCTTGTTGAAGCGCCAGAGGTTCCCCGTTCCGGACTCTCTCTGACGCTCCGACGTAGGCCTGGCGGCGCAACTACCGGAAATTGCTCCGAGTTATGGCAGGGATAAGAGGTGGGCGTATTGACGCCTCCTCCTCCCTGGCCTCGCTCGGCGGAGCGGATCAGCGTTGGGGTCAGCCTCGCGTGCCTAGCGGTCCTGCCCTACGTGCATTCAAGGGTCTTCTAAATGTTGAACGGTGTGGATTTGAAATAATGATATACACCCTACCCTGCTACCCAGCTTCATTACTCAATGCTAAGTTTAATGTTCAGTTTGGTACTTGACGTCTTAGTCCTAGGGTAGGACCCTCCTGCCAGGTGGACCGACGACCTGAAGAAGGTCACGGGGAGGAGCTGGATGCGGAAGGGGAGGACCGTACATTGTGGCGTGAATTGAGTTGAGAATTGAATTGAGAAACTTATGTCCAGCAGTGGACTGCAATAGGTTAACACGATGATGATGACAATGATGATGATATGTCACAAAGTTCGTTCCCATACTCCTCCGAAAAGGCTTGACCGATTCTTATGAAATTTTTTATGCATATTCAGTAAGTCTGAGAATCGGCTATCTACTATCTATTTTACTACCTCTAAGTGGTAAACAATGTTTGTCGGGTCAGCTCGTAATAAATAAATATGCCAAACTAAATAAATCTTTAAACAAAACCTAAACACTAAACGCTACGCTTGTCGCTACACTTTCCGCTCCTACCATTAATGTGTTGTTACCTCTACTATCATATTCGCCGATCATTGCACCGTTATCGTATTTGGTTGAATATTGCACTCTCTATACACTCGAATGCATTGCTTAAATCAATTACCTAAATGGTATGTCGTTTGAATTTAAATATTATGGAAACATAGAACTGCAGATTGAATAAAAGTGGTAGGAAAAATTTGGACGTGTTATACTTCTTTTTTTACAAAAAAAATTGTGCCTGCATGATTAAATGATTTTTCATTTTTTGTTTCTTATAAATAAAATAAATATAAATAAATATTCATGGACATTTTACACAGCGTCCTCTGGTCCCAAGCTAAGCTCAATGCTTGTGTTATGGGTACCAGAATACGGATAGAATACATATACTACTTTTCTTTTGTAAATACATACTTATAATACATAGAAACACCCAGACGCAGTACAAACATTTGTATGGCAATTAGAAAAATCACACAAATGATTGTCCCGAGCGGGAATCAAACCCGCGACCTCTTGTTCTGCAGTCCGTTACCAGAACCACTACACCACGAGGCCCGTCAATAATAATAATAAGTATGTATTTACAAAAAAAAGTAGTATATATATATATATATTCTATCCGTATTCTGGTACCCATAACACAAGCATATAAGCTTAGCTTGGGACCTGAGGACGTTGTGTGAAATGTTCATGAATATTTATTTAAATATTTCAATATTGTCTTATGAAAAGCGTATTTAACATAACATAACATAACATAACACCACGCCTTTTTCCCATGGGGGTAGGCAGAGGCTATAGAGCGCCATCTGCTACGATCGAAGCATACTTCCTTGGCTTCATCCACACTCATACATCTGGTCATACATGCCCGACGGTTATTACGGTCTACTATCGTATTTACTGTTATTTTCTAATTCTTATATTTGTTTGTTTTGTAATTTTAGTCTGAACTTAATAGATAAATATCGATACTGCTAGGAAACATAATAAAGTCAATAACTTATTTGAGTATTTTTATTATTTTATCAAACAGAACTAGAATAGAAAAGATGGGTTTTTTCTTTGTTAGACACGAGTCTCTTCCACATTGGGAAGGTCTACTTATGTCATGCCAGATCACCAGACATCTTGCCATATGCTTTAATTTCTAGTTTTCCTAATCTCACAAAGAAGATGTTTTCTAATTATGACCGTAAATATCTTTTTATATTTTACATATCTTGGGAAGGAAATGGAGTGATAAGACTCGTAAATCCGTCACCTTGCGGATATTATTTTCAAAATTACTATTTTCAAAGTTTTTTAACAATAAATTGCTTGAATAATTGGCAGGCGTCAGAATAATAGTAAAGTAGAATGTGTAATGTGATACTGATGATAATTGAATATTGACGTGATGACGTCTTTAGCTACAAAATTAAATGTATGTGTAGGAGCAAGTATTTACTAAAATAATTATTTCTAGAACTAAAGTAATCATAAAGTAAAATGAAAATGAGATGAAAATTCAATTGTGTTTGATTCTGATGAAGTTGATTTTTTGACATGGGTACCAATTCTGTGTGCACAACTAAACTTAGCTAAAAATAAAAACTATTGTATATTTTAATTAATTGGCTATTTCTTAGTACACATTTATATTAATTGAAATGGTTAGTTTACACAATTGTTAAAATAAGAAAGTTCAGTTAACGTTGCCGAATTATGTTACTGACACCATCAAAATAAGGTTTTTTTAGAATTCGTATAATTTTTGTCCGAAAAATCATGGAGTTGAAATTAAAGTTTTCACAGACGAGTATTTCTATAAAATAGTTCAACCGACTTCGTGTGCCTTTGAAATTTGAGGATTTTGCTCGATTTCTCAGGAGATAACCATCAGGTCCTGACCTAGTGCAGACGGGAACCACCAACTTTCAAATAAAAAAAAAAACTTTAAGTCATTAAAAGTTAAAAGTTACGAGGTAAGAAACATAACAAAAACCATTCAGATGAATTGAGAACCTCCTCCTTCTTTGAAGTCGGTTAATAATAAGTTTTTCTTTTCTTGTCTTGATATTGTATATGACAAATTGTTTCATTATCTAACTGGAGACTATCTGAGACTAGAGACGCTTAAAACGTCCGCGTTATCTGTACAGATTTATTCCTATAATATTATTTTACCGCCACGTGCCTACCTACCTATACTTAACTCTCTCTCTCTCTCCAGCCATTTATGTCCCACTGTTGGGCACGGGCCTCCTTCACCTTGGAGGGATTATAGTTTACTGTGCCTCGCTGACCAGGAGTGTTGGCACAGGGTTTATTTTCGAGTTTTCCGTCTCTCACAGAGGATGTTATTGGTGTGCAATATCCCTTAGCTGACTTTTAAAGCGCCTTTGGGAGGAGATGGGGTGGTGATACTCGTATTCTTAATCCGTCACCACACGGACAATACTAAACTAAATGGAAGTAATTCTAGCGAGTACTGTGAGCAATATTATCCTGAAGCCGGACTAGTACACCGCGTTTGAATAGAAAATAAAACTGGGTTATGCTTTATGAAATTAACTATGCACTGTAAAGATGTCTGCAGCTACGCTATATAGGATAATGTCGATGCGATGTCTTGCAACGATGCAAACATGCATATTACTATCATTAAAAACTTTCTAGATTCTAATCCAAATCGACACCCCCTTATAATCTTAATCTTACTCCCAATCCTTATCACTCTCCTAATTGTTGGGAATGATACAAGTGAAGATACATTTTTGCACTTTATTTTTATTCTCATAAGAGGGTACTGTACTCCTAAATTAGGTATTTGCCTTAGGTATTGCTATTCCTATTCGAGAGCGCCGCGCTTAAAGGGAGAAATATAGCTGAAGCAGATTTTACCTACAAATTTTTTGAAAAAAAGACGTTTCGTAGTCCCCTTTTTTCTTTGCAAAAGTTTAACCCATTAAAGCTATGCTTCTGTTACTTTTCTTTTTGGTAAAACCATAACAGACCTCAACTTACAGACGCTGCAACTTTATCTAAAGAAATCCGAAAAAAACGGGATTTTAAATGGTCATATTTCTGTTAGTTAATAAGTTTTGAAAAAAAGAAAGTGAATGAAGCATAGATATATAAGACCTAGATACTCTGAAAAAAATTCATTCATCAGGAGGTAATATCCACGAAGAAAACAGGGGACTACGATGGGCATATTTTTATAAAGAGCATAATTTGGTATCGTGCCTTCTTGAAACTTATTGTACAGACACGAAAAATTTTATCCTGATAGTTTTTCTTCTGTTTAGTAATATCCCCCTAAATCTACTTTCTTCCACTTATAAAATACATATGTAAATCTGTCTTCACCGGAGATCCTTATCACATGATATGAAATTATCGACAGCAGTAACAAGATCAAGTATGTGGTGTCGGAGAAGCAGGCGCGGCTAGGCGGCGCCCTCCACTTACCACCTGCCTCATGGGCAAGACGTCCGGGGGCAGGCCCGACACTGGAGTGCGAGCACACAGGATTGCTAGCAGAAGGTAATATAATAAACTGTTTCATGGCCACTGTAAGACTCGACTAAATGATGAAATCTGTCTGTTGTTGCAAATTTTCAACTAAGCTTGTTACCAAAAGGCCTGGTCTGCGTGACATTTTAGGTAAACCTAATAATAATTCATGACGGAGGAGGCCTGAACCCTGTAGTGGGGCATTATAAGCCGAGCTCAATCGCATCAACGACTTAAACATGGGGTTAAAGTTTAAACCATGCAATCCATACGTGTCTTTGCTTGAAAAGTCTCCTTCTAGGAAGTCGTTGATGCAATTAGTTATACCTAGGATTTGTTAACATGAAAGGTCAGGTCAAGTGAAAATCACGTATTATAGTATTGGGTTCAATTCACGTAATGCTTTTATTAAAAGTCTGTCCTTGTGCAATACAGTGAATCGTGTTTTACACAAAAACAATAACAAGCCTGAATTACAGAAATATTAAAATAAACAAATTATCCATTAACAATGGGAAGTGCATATAATTCGGTAGACGTTTGACCGCTTTCTAAATATAGGTACACGTGCTAGATCTACAGACAAAACTTTACGTTGTTGTTGTTCAGACATCACTCTTTCAACGTCAACTCGTTCGCAGTATAGCATTTGACAAGGTTAAGGGCCTACATCAATATTATCGTATATCATCGCCGACACGTACATATTAACACAGCCAGTAGGCACAGAAAATGAAGAATTAGGGATACTTTTCCTATTTACTCAAAATCTACTAAATATATTTTAATTCTGATTTACGTGTTTCTATATATAATAGTTACTTATGTTTTTAAAGTTATTTCATTAGTTAATACGCGATAATAGACCGACAAATTAAAAAATTAAAAAGTTTGAGAGGTTGTTTCGCCAAGATTTTCTATCGAGAAAACTTTTTTCAATCGCGTTTCTGAGTTGATGCGATCCTAGATCATATATTGAAAAAACATATACTTAAAAATTAGAGCTCTAGCCATTCAATCTAAAGAAACAATGAAAACTTCGTACATAGAAAAAAAAATTATTTATAAAAAAAAATTAACTATAAACCTCACGGAGCCCGAGACCTTTCCAACGAATGCAAAACCGTGGAAATCGGTTCGTGCGTTCTGGAGTTATAGCGTCAGGAAGGAAAACCCGACTTATTTTTATATAGTAGATTAAAGTTTATTTTTTTCGTAAGTAAATAATTTTAGGTCCACTTATTATTGTTCTCTGTCGATAGTCCAAGGTTAAGTTACTTATAATAACAATATATCGCTTAATGTGTATGTAAAAAATAAAATGCAAGTTTGAATGTATTAAATGTATCTAAATTTGTAATGTTAAACGTATATAAATATCTTTTGAAAAATGTGTTTTTGAATACATAGTTTCTATAGTTACAATTGCAAAAACAAGCACTGAAAATATTGCTTAAATCCGGTTAAAATGCACTTATGACTTACAATTAGGTATTGATTCCTTTTTTAAAATTGGAAGTACTTTTGTTGAATCAATCCATAATAAGCATCCAAATACGTTTAACGTCCTTTATGTGGTCTAATTTAAATGAATTAAAATGTTTTAAAATAAATAATTATTGTGTTAATGACTCCATTATTATTCCTTTTCTTAAAAGAGCTATTATTTTATAGCGAGAGGACAGTGCGATTTATTTAATTAGCCACTGAACATTATAGTGAGATTAAAGGCTTTTCTTGGAGCATATATCACATAAGTTCGGGTAATTTGGACTACAGCCAATGTTGTTTTTTTGTAAATATCGTGGACACAATGGCTTTTTCTTTCGCAATTAGGGGCGAATAATATTATTAAGAATATGATATTTAATATTAGAGGACTCACCTACTTCCTGCCATATTCTTTAGATTTGTTTCACAGCCCTAGACTTATAAACAACATATTGATGTCGACTATTTTTTAAATTACAGAAACGATGGACACCTATGAAATATGTTTGTTATGATACCTTGTTAAAAATCTCTTATCACTTTAGTTATGTGTGATTAATTACTATGTGATCTGTACCATCAAAGCAAGATCTTTAGTTACAATTTGATATACGACAAAAATGTAATTATCTTATTCTAATTACTCAGTTATTGTATTTACAAAAAAAAAAAATTAAGATGTAGGTAGCTACAACAGAGGACCATTTTGAAAACCGATTTATAGTATGTGTTACAGTTTACAGTGCAGGTAATGTTTGTTATCAGAGAGTCGTGCGTATCTTGGGGTAGACGGGCCCGGTGCGCAGGCGCGCGCACGGGAGGCGTGTCCGCGGGCGCAGCGGGCCCCGGCGCAGGGGGCCCGGGCGCGTGGCGGCGGCGCGAGCGCGCCCCGCAACCGCGCAGGCCCATGGAGATCCTCACCTCCATCTACGCGCTGCTGTCAGGCGGGGTACGTACTATACACCACATCTACCAGGCTGGATATATTGAAAGAAAGAAAGAAAACATTTGTTATTGTGAATCAGACATAGAATACATAAAAACAGATAGATCTTAAATACAAAAATAAAATCTATATTTATATCAAATATCCACTCAACAGCAACAGGTCTCATTTCAGTGTAATGTCAGGTTAAATTCTAATTGTAATCAGTAAACCACAAGTAAGTATCAAACAACAGAGTCTATAAACACAATAACTATATCAATCTATACATAATAACTATGTTTATAAAATAATAACAACAAAGAATGTCTTCGCTAAAAATATTATTTTTAAAACGATTTGACCTTTGCCCGAAATAACATATTCTTTAAAACCTATGGGTAAGTATGCGTAACACACAAAAGTTCTTAGACAATAAATCTTAAGCTTTAATATAGGTTTTCCTCTAGGTACGAGCTTATCATTCACGCTTCATTGCGTCAATCCTACATTATATACAAAGAACTTTACAGATAAAATTGCATTCCCTTTTATAAGAATAGAGGATTTCTTTTTTAAATTAGTCTAATATCTACCAGATGATAACTCAACCCTCAAAATATAAGCCTTCAGCTGGGTAGGTAAAACCCCAGTTGTTTCAAGATTAGTAGTGTTCAATATTTAATTATTTATTGGTGACCTATCTCATAAGTGACTAATTAACGATACAAATTAATGTAACAAGCCCATATTCTACTAAGGATTAGATACTGCAAAAAAGCAAAATTTTGTTGCCAATTGATGACAAATTTATCTAATAAATTTTATAATCATAATTGCTTTGGAGAGATTGTAAGCTTTTAAAAAAAACTATTTTTAACAAGCAATATACATCTCCAAGTTAATATAAAACTTTACGCTTCCTTTTCAATTTTTATTTTATTTTAATCTTGATTGCAATTTAAATAGCGTGGCGCGATCGAGTGGATTTCCAATTTGCGGTGATTTTATTTTAAAATAAAGTTCTTGATATATTATTCTAAGCTTTATTTTCAGTCATATTAGATCCGTTTTTTCTGTGCAGCAAGGGGTAAACCCGAAAATTGATTCTGTAGCGTTCCGACTGCACTGCGGTGCTACGACGGCTGCTTTGTTAGCAGCTAGTGCAGCTCTTACAACGCGCCATCTAGTGGGGAACCCTATCGACTGTATACATACGAGGTAAACATCCTGTTTAGGCGTAGATAGCTAGCTAGCAATCTACGTAGTTTTAGATATAAATAACAGATGGCGCTATATTAACTATTAGGCTGAATATACGATTTCAGAAAGTTTTTCAGTTACTACGATCATTTTGCTTATGAATTATTAGCATAGTATTCTTTTAATATATTGTGGTAGTAATGTATTAAGGTTAAAAATAGTTTAGCAGCGAAAATTTATGGACGTTATTCTTTGTGATGAACACATTGTTAGATTTTCGTGCCAATTATTTGTTATTATATTTTCGGTTAATAGTTTTATCGTCATAACAAACTTTAAATTAGGTTGTGACTAGACAGCGCGTTTTCACGAAAATGTTTGATGACTCAGCTGCGGGTCTTGTAATTATATATAATATATAAATACAATGATAATAAGTAAATAAAGTTTAATGATAACTCAAAGTCGTAGCCAGCTTCTGGACATACTGAAAAAAAAGTTATCAAAAGCCTAAATACCTACTTTTTATCTAATAATTTAGAGACATTTTTAACATTCTAACCGTTCTCAGGGATATACCGGAGGACGTTTTGAATACATACTGTTGGATCCATTCTACGTTCACGGTGGCTGGAGAGGCAGGAGCATATCCTGGAGTCAGGGGCGCGGGGACTTCGCCCCGGAAATACGGGAAATACTATCAATGGGTTGCTTTCACGTTATTCTTTCAGGTAAGTATTTTATAAATATTTTATACATAGTGATTTTTTTACAGATGTAAAAAAAATTCAATTCAATTTTCATGCCAATATGAGCTAAAATATTTTATGCGCCTTTGAATTAAACCTCTATTCATTATTATATGCCCAATAAATTTTGCTTTTAGGGTTATTCGCTTACATGTTTATGTCAAGTTTGTTTATATATTGCCTAGATGGCGTTACGCATTGAATTCTTCACCGGTCACAAATGTTTTATTGTTATTTGGTTTGTCCTACATCTGAACGCTATACCGGATCTAGACAGCGTAGGAACTAGTGCAAATTCTATGACGGGGACCTTTGAAGTAGGTATTTAGTTAAACCTGGTCAGCGCGACAGCGCGGCAAAGTAAACATAATCCTTCTCATAGAGGAGGAGGACCGTGTCCAACAGTGGGACGGTAATGGGATGGAGAGCGAGAGAGAGAAATGAGATGGAAAAAAATTTCTTATTGTTTCGTTTGACCTACTTCACTTAAGCTCTATAGATTTTTTTTAAATATACATAATAAATACATGGACATTTCACACGTCCTCTGGTCCCAAGCTAAGCTTATATACTTGTTTTATGGGTACCAGAATACGAATAGAATATACCTATACATATACTACTTTTTTTTGTAAATACATACTTATAATACCTACGTAAAAACACCCAGACACCATCTATCGATAGAAATTCTTTGACCGCGTTCAAATAAATCAAAGTTAGTAAAAAACGATATCATATTTATAATATTTAAAGCCTATCCAATGCAACCTTAAAATATGACTACACCTTTCTGCAACACGTTGTATAGAAAACCCAGACGCAGTACAAACATTTCTATGACAATAATAAATATCACAAAAATGATTGTCCCAAACGGGAATCGAACCCGCGACTTCTGGAATGGCAGTCCGTTGTCTGAATCAGTCAACCACGAGGCCCGTCGTGTTTAAATAATACTATGTCTATGGAAGGGCCAATGCATCGGCAGGTAACAATACATTACCTATGTATGCCGAGTGGTCTAGATAGTATTGCATGTATTTGTATTGTACAAAGAAAGATACATGTATCGAGTGTTATGTCGTTTATTGCAAATATAAGTATAGATGCAGTCTGCAGTGCTTTTTGTACAGAAATAGTTACGCGTTTCATTTCTCTTGATCTTTAAGAATATCTAGATAAAGCAAAGAAAGTTAAATAAGGTAGGTATACACAGAAAGGTCAGCAATGCAATAACGACAATTTGCAGACGTTCAGTGGTTACAGCAACTGCTTACCATTAGCCGGCCCTTAAAGTTGCTTGTCATGTTAGTAACTAGCTAAAAATTGGCAAGAAATTATTACGTTGAGCTTGGGACTCAATGAATCTAAATTGTTTCAGTGTTAGATAGCACATTACAAAAGGAGCTAAGTAGAAGTGAAAAATGTTGCAACACGGGGCAGATTTTCTAAAATCCACGCATACAAAGTCGCGGAACAGCTAGTATAATTAAATTGTATAATTATATTGTGTGGAGTTAAGATTAGGATTAGTTGTTGTGAAAAGAAATAAAGGTAGCATATTACGCTAGAAAGATACTTATAATAGAGCAATAAACAAATATATCGCCATTTATTTTTTTGGTAATTAAATTCGTTACTTCTCCTGTTATGATATATATTTTCCAGTTCCACTAAAATCAGCCAACCATATCGTTATATAACTGTACAGCAATGAATATTTACATAAAAATATAATCTATTTGCTAGTTTGTTATTTAACATGAAAATGTGCAAAAATAAATAATCTATGGACTGGCAGAAACAGTGTAGTAAATGAATGCACTTAATATAGTACATCATGCATGCATATGAAGCTGTCCGTGTGGAGACGGATAAAAAGTACAACTATCTCAACGCCTATACCTTCCCAGAGTGCTGTAAATGCCAGCTAAGAAACATTTTTTGTATTTATTTATTTAACATCTTTTGTGGGAGACGGAAAGCTCGGAAAATAAACCCAATACTAATAATCCTGGTCAGCGCGGCACAGTAGACCATAATCTCTCATATAGTGGAGGAGGCCCGTGCCCAACAGTGGAACGTTAGTGGAAAGAAGAGAGAATGTTATCACCTCATTTTCCCTAACGACACAGAAAGGGAATAATTTAGATTTTATCGAGAGACTAGCTGTTGCGCGCAACTTCATACGCGTAGAGTTTTGGCACTATGCCTTAACCAGTTATCCAATAAAACAATCCTTATAAACCACTCTACCTATTAAAAAAACCACATCGATATCCGTTGTGTAGTTTTAAAGATATAAGCTCACATAGGGACATACATACAACAATAGCGGCTTTATTTATAACTAGCTGTTGCCCGCGACTTCGTACGCGTGAAATTTAGAGATTAAACCTTAACAAACAGAAGTTTACTATGACAATCGATAGATGGCGCTGTACCTATATTTAAATCGCGCTATAGTTTCGTTCGACATATTAACATTTAAGCTCGTCAAAATTTCTTTAGTGTCATCAACTCGTCACAATTACAAATTAGTAGGATAAGTAAAGACTAGTTGTTGTCTGTCCGCAACTTCGTAGGTTTGGAATTTAAAAACCAAACCTTGACTAATTATGTAAAAAGAACAATCCTCCTTAACAAAACAACTCTAGGTAAAAACCGCTTTAAAATCTGTTGTGTAGTTTTGAAGATATAAGCTATCATAGGGATTAGGGAGATACGTAAAAAAAATAGCGACTTTGTTTTGTAATAAGGATAGTAAACTCAAAATTACACTTTATATAAGCAAGTCTGGTCAGTGTGGTGTAATACCTGTAATACACCATCCTCTACAACAAGCCATAGGTCTTATAACCTCTCATAAAATAGTTTTTCTAGAAGCTGATTTCCAGCATATATTATAATAATAGTTCCTTGTCTAAGCAAATTGTTGAGACTAATTTCAATTAGACATGTTAAGAGGATACCAAAATAGCTTCGTGCATTTTTCTATGTACGAAGTTTTCATTGTTTCTTTAGATTGAATGGCTAGGGTCAAATTTTTTAAGTATATGTTTTTTCAATATATTATCTAGGATCGCATAAACTCAGAAACGCGATTGAAAAAGTTTTCTCGATAGAAAATCTTGGCGAAACAACCTCTCAAATTTTTTATTTTTTTCATTTGTCGGTCTATTATCGCGTATTAACTAATGAAATAACTTTAAAAACATAAGTAACTATCATATATAGAAACACGTAAATCAGAATTAAAATATATTTAGTAGATTTTGAGTAAATAGGAAAAGTATCCCTAATTCTTCATTTTCTGTGCCTACTGGCTGTGTTAATATGTACGTGTCGGCGATGATATACGATAATATTGATGTAGGCCCTTAATATGTGCGGGTTATATTAATGCGGTAGCATGTCTTTGGAACACATCATCTGATTGAGCTCTCGTTTACGTAGGTCTACGTCATATGAATGCATCTTGTGATTTGAATTTGTTTATATTTTAAAAGTAAATCTAATGCGTGGTTACTAACTTACGTATAAATATTACGCTAACTGTTGCCCGCGAATTTGTTAGCGGGGAATTTGAATTTGCGAAAAATTTGAATTTGAAATAAAAAAGTTCCTGTTTTTATAAAATTTGTCACCAATCCTATAAAATCTACGAAGGGAATAGCCTTCCTTGATACATGGACTATCCAACACATTCCAATTTCCAAATAAAACCAGTAGTTTCTAAGATTAGCGCCTTCAAAGAAACAAACTCTTCAGTCTTATAATATTAATATAGATATTAATATAGATATTAATATAGATTTCTTTTACTTTTCACATAATTTATCATCGTCAGAATATACTACAATCAAGTTCATCTTTTAATTCAAAGATTTTCCTTACAAATAAGCAAAATTACAAGCACTTTTAAAAAAGTCGGAAGTGTACATCATATGATTTTAAACACAGATTTTAAATATATTTGACAATCGGACAAGCTTCGTGGTCTAATGGTTTATGTAACGAACTGCGATTCACGAGGTCTCAGGTTCGATTCCCACACGGGACAATCATTTGCGTGATATTTATAATTATCATATAAATGTACTGCGTTTGGTTGTTTCTATGTATTATAAGCATGTAACAAAAGAAAAGTAGTATAGGTATTATATCCGTATTCTGGTACCCATAACACAAGCATATCAGCTTAGCTTAGGACAACGTCCTCTGTTGTGTAAAATGTACATGAAAAAAGATATTCTGCGAATAAAATACATATATCTATTTTAATCTAGTTCGCTTATACAATCAAGTTGTTATTATGATTAGGTGATACATTAGAAGTGATAATGACTTAGAAATTGTGAAATAATATTGATATACGAGCAATAATGATAAGTGGGGTCAAGTCACTTATCTGTTAGTGTATATTATGTATTATATAGTTAGTATAAGTAAGTGAATGTAGCGGTCACCATGAATTGGCTACTTGGTTGGCCTCGGGATTAGTTATCACGCCATTAAGGTGTACTGCGTACTATGTGAATTGGCAAATGATATAAAACAATTCAAATAAAACCACTCTTTACAAATTTAGACGCGTATATTTGCTTAAAGTTTTATACCAACGTTCTATTTAAATAAATGAGTAACTCAAGCGTTTGAGAATATTAAAAGGTATTTGCACAGTAAGATTTAAATCATTTACATTAGTATCTTACTAATTCTAGCTTTCATTAAAACAGTAAGCTTTTGTCAAAGTGCTTTATGTATGTAACTGACGCTATCGCTACGTGCTACGATGTAGCTACGGCGTAGCACTTCCTGCCCTCTAACTTATTTACCAATAATATCACGTGACAACTTCTTTCTTTTGTCTATGTAACTAATGTAACAATGTATTATGTAAAGATATATAAACTTAAAACTGCATTATATCGTTATAGGTTTATTTTAACAGGTTAATCACTATGTTAACATGTTATTCATAGGATAAAGGCAGTCAAAACTATTTAAAATAATAAAGTTTTGTGTGTAGTACATAAAATGGCATAAAATTTTAAAAATAACTAATTAGGCAAAGAAAACATTTACGATATTTTCTACGAAAATAGTTATTAAGCTCAAAAATGTAGATTACTCGTATATCTTATTATACATTACGTATTTGGTTTACATTTTGATTAACATTAGGTGGAGTCTAGTCATTTGCAAAGCCTGGCTAAAGAAATTATGAGTACATATTTAAAAAAAATAGTCCCCTGACCAATTCAAGTGTTTCTAACTATAATAATAGAATTAAATGTCGATTGAACGAAAGGATTGTGCAATGACGCGTGGCTTCCACACACACTGAATGTATGTAGTATATTTACCGACACTCTTACCTGGCTTCATTTATATTAAACTATCTCTTTAGATGAAATGATTTCGACCTTTTCATACCTAAACATTTTAGAATTAAACCAGAATTATCAGTAATTCTTGCCAAGTATTTAGGATGGTTTATTGATATGTCCGCGTTGTGCTGGATTAAGAAAACAAGTTTATTTAGAGAAAACTAAGATACTATAAGAATATCCTCTTTGATAGGAAAATATTAGAAACCATACAATAAAATAAAATAAATAAAAATACAATAAAAAAGGTAGCCTAGTCAGCGTGGCACTTTAGCACGTAGTAGGCCTGGTCACCGGTTTCTAGCGCATTTGAAGATATCATCAGCTCACCTTGTTGGTAAGCCAAGTAATCTTCGTGCACACAAGTCCGTACATTACCGATCATCCAGCAATTCGCGTACTTTTGGGTTTAATTTTACTGAGATTTCTTAAAGATAGAATGCGGATGGATGGACGGAAGGAAAAGGCAACTTCTTGCGTGTAAATTTTACGAACCAAACTTTACCAAATCATACGAAAAAAGCCATCCTCTTGAACCATTCTAACATTTAAAAAAAAACATATTAAAATCTGTTGCGTAGTTTTGAAAATATTAGTACACATAGGGATATACATACAATAATAACAACTTTGTGTTATAATACTCGTAAGTAAAGATGTAAATAGTTTAAACTACGAGTATGTTAATGTAGTATTTTTGGTCACAGTTATAATGTCTGAAGTCTTAACTCGTACACGTGGATCCTGTCTCCATCCGGAGATAGCACGCAAAGCATAAGAAACAAGCGATATAGAAAACATAGGGACGAAAGTAATTTATTGATTTTGCAATTGACATGCTATGCCCAGCAATAAGCTCAGTTGGAAAGAGCTTCGGAACGGTATTCCGAGGTCGTGGGTTCAAGTCCCGTTTGCGGCAGTCATTTTTCCCACCATAATTTAATCTGTTAACATAGGGACGAATTAAAACCTACTTCCAGTGAAAACGATTAAAAGCGATCTCTATTAGGTAGGCGTATACATAAATATATAATATATCCGCGTGGTGACGGATTAATAATACAAGTGTCACCACCCCATCTCCTCCCCAGGGTGCTGTAAAAGTCAGCTAAGGGATATTGCACACAGCTAACATCCTCTGTGAAAGACGGAAAACTCGAATATAAACCCTGTGCCAATACGCCTGGTCAGCGCGGCACAGTAGACCATAATCCCTCCAAATTGGAGGAGGCCCGTGCCCAACAGTGGGACGTAAATGGGTTGGAAAGAGATACATACATAAATTAAAAAAAAGGTTTATTTATCACTAGTTGTTGCCCGAGACTTCGTATTCGTGGAACTTAGAAAATGTTCCCCGTTTTTGCTATATTTCTCATTGATGCTACGCTCCTATTGATTGCACCGTGATGTTATATAATATATAGCCTTTCTTGATATATGCGCTATCAGATCACTACAACAGAAAAATAATTTTTCGATCCAAGCCAGCAGTGGTATTCAGTAAGAAAAAGTGAAGTGAATTTTCGGTGAATCTTGATCACGTGACAGCGCTCCTCTATTTTTATTGGAGGAGCTCTGTCACGTGATCAAGATTCACCGAAAATTCACTTCACTTTTTCTTACTGAATACCAGTGCTGTAGTTCCTGAGATTTCAAACAAACAAACTCTTCAGCTTCATTATATGATAGTATAGATAGGTATAAGCTACTGGCATATTAAATTCATTTCTTGTCATGCACGTTAGTACTTTAAGAAGAAATATCGACATTGCTTATAATCACGTAGTTTCGAGGACAAAATTCAAATGTAATGTACTCATTTTAAATCCCAGTTAAAGTAAAATATTAAAATATTCTTAAAATGTGCTTTTATAATTTGGCTCCAAATATAAAAATCAAAAGTAATTTTAGGCTTTATGTAATTGTACTTTTTGGATTGACTAAAAATTTTATAAACATGTCTGTGTTCCCCTAGAGTTACAATATACGTTCAAAAAAGGGTAAATAGGCTTCTTACATAGTTGGTACGCTTTACCATCATTGCCAAAGATTCCATTGCCGTTTACCATCAGGTGGCATGAGATCAAGTGTCATCATGTTTTATAAAAAAAAAAACATATTCCATATAAATTCGAACTCGTTATTAATTAATTCCTGCTATATCCTAACTACTTGTACCACCTTTCCAATAAAACATAGATGTGTGTCCATCGTTTACGACGCACCTGCGTAACTGGGCCGTTACGCGTTACGAGCGTAACGCAGTGTGACGTAACTACGGTGTACTGTCGCATGAAACATTTACATAAACATATGTGTAATACAATAAAATATTTTATTGAACACTTCGAAGTACCAATACAAGTGTGTCCGATAAAATAACTTGGGATTATCTTATTTATTTGCGGTACTAGTTATTTTATGAAAAGAAAATGACATTTCAATATCTTGTCTCATTGTTCAATAGGTTTCATTTTTTAGGGTTCCGTACCCAAAGGGTAAAAACGGGACCCTATTACTGAGACTTCGCTGTCCGTCCGTCCGTCCGTCCGTCCGTCCGTCCGTCCGTCTGTCCGTCCGTCCGTCTGTCACCAGGCTGTATCTCAAGAACGGTGATAGCTAGAGAGTTGAAATTTTCACAAATGATGTATTTCTATTGCCGCTATAACAACAAATACTAAAAATAAAATAAAATAAATATTTAAGGGGGGCTCCCATACAACAAACATGATTTTTAGGGTTCCGTACCCAGTATCTCAAGAACGGTGATAGCTAGAGAGTTGAAATTTTCACAGATGATGTATTTCTATTGCCGCTATAACAACAAATACTAAAAATAAAATAAAATAAATATTTAAGGGGGGCTCCCATACAACAAAAATGATTTTTTTACCGTTTCTTGCTCGATACTAATAACGTTGCCTTATGTTGCATAGATAATGGTACGGAACCCTTCGTGCGCGAGTCCGACTCGCACTTGACCAATTATCATAGGTTTAATCACTTTGACGGGTCTCGTGGTTGAGTGGTTCGTGTACCGGACTGCCGTTTACGAGGTCGCGGGCTCGATTCCCACACGGGACAATTATTCGTGTGATATTTACAAATATTATACAAATGTTTGTACTGCGACTGGGTGTTCACTATGTAGTATAATAGTATATATTAGACAAACTACAAAAGAAAAGCAATATATTATGTAGTCTTTTAATCTGGTATCCACAAGCGCACAAGCATAGCTAGGGACCAGAGGACGTTGTGTGAAACAAAAGAGGATATTTGCCCATAATTGTCATAAAACTATAAATAAATAAATAAAATAAATAATAAATAAATATTCATGGACATTTCACACAACGTCCTCTGGTCCCAAGCTAAGCTTATATGCTTGTGTTATGGGTACCAGAATACGGATATAATACATAAACTAGGTACTTTTCTTTTGTAAATACATACTTATAATACATAGTAAACACCCAGACGCAGTACAAACATTTGTATGACAATTAAAAACATCACACAAATGATTGTCCTGACCGGGAATCGAACCCGAGACCTCGTGAACGGCAGTCCTTATATGAACCACTAGACCACGAGACCCGTCAAAAATTATTTATAAAAAAATTATTTTAAAATTAAATTATTTTTAAAATTATTATTATAAAATTCTGTATCTTCTTTACTTATTATAAAACGCACCTAACCGTTTCTTTTGCATGTATGTCGCTATGTCCGTATGTAAGCTTATAAATATCTTCAATACTGCACAATGAATTTCGATGCGGCATTTTTAATAGATAGAGAATATCAATATGTTTGAGAGGATAAGTTTTTTGTATAATATGTTAAAGTTTTCTCTAATTTCTACATTCCAGACGTAAGAAGTTGGGGGGTAACAACTAGTTTACATACGTATACTCGTATAGTATTATTAATTAAAATAAACTTAATTAAAATAATTAAATTTATTATTATTATGTATTAAATAAATACTGTACAGCTAACTATTAATCTAGAATTTAGACTAACACATTAGCTGTTGCCCGCAACTTCGTACGCGTGGAATTAACAAATCAAACCTCAACAAATTATACAACAAGCCATCCTCTTGAACCAACCTATTAAGAATACACCACACATATTTATACACCAATCGACATGTCCTGTATCCAGGTTGTCTGGAAGAGATCGCTAACAGCGATTGATGAACCGCTGATTGTACATTAATCGTTTGTATATAAATTGTAAATTTTTTTTATTATTGGTGTGCAATAAAGTATATTGTATTGTATTGTATTGTATTGTACTGTATTGTATTGTATTGTATTGTATTCTATTATTATAAAAAAGCCGCATCAAAATGCCTTTCATGGTTTAGAAGATATAAGCTCACATAGGGGCATACATACAAAAATGGCGACTTTGTTTTTTAATAAGTAAAGATCATCAGCTCTAGATAAAATTCCATAATCGATTATTCACACACCATTTAAAAATAATAAAAGTTATTACTAAGCTATAGTCCTTAATACATAATCAAACGTCCAAACTACCAATTAGCAAGTAATTTAAACAGTTCATTTAGTAGAATATTTGTCACACATAATATATAAAGTAGTACATTTAAATCACACGTTAGTTTCAACATTGAACATGAAACTGACAATATGGACCAGTTTATTGTTTAGTTAATTACATAGGATTGTTAATTAAACATTTCGATGTTAATTAAGAGATTTATTTTAATACTAAACATTGATATATTATTATTTTATATTTGTTTTAGAATTCAATTCGTATGTACGAGTCATTGACGCTCCTTAATTATAAATAGTATACTTGTGAAGTAATTATTGTTTGTGATTTTTCTTCTGTTTTTGTCGTTTTTAAATATTTATGTAGTTTAAAGTTTCAAAGTAGTTCTCAAATTAAATTCTAAAAGTCAAAGTCTACATTTTTTATTTCAAGTTGGCATGTTTTACAAGCTCTTTTGAAATGTCAGAAACTAGGTGTCTGTTCCAAACGCGAATCCTATGGAGAAGAACAGACAAGAAACTCCATAAATCAGAAATAATTTATACATTTTTCTATACATATTGTAAAATATAAATAATTGGTAAATATATAATTTATTCAATGAAATGAAATGAAATGAAAATGAAATGAAAAATCATTTAATCACGTAGACACAATTTTTTAGAAAAATTATGTGCTTATGACATGTCCAATTTTTTTCCCTACCACCGGTTCAGGACGCAATCTGCTGAGAAGAACCGGCGTAAGAAACTCAGCAGAGCTTTTAATCAAATCAATATTTTTAAATTAAATGTCAATTATACTTACAATGCTAATAACTTTACAATATAGAATATATATTGCTCCAGAGCAACCTACTCCCAAGCTTTATCATCTTTAATATAATCAGAAATTTTATAATACGCCTTTTTACATAATTTAGTTTTAATGAATTTTTTAAATTTAGAATTATTTAATTCTCTTACATCAATAGGGAGTTTATTATAAAATCGTATACAATGACCCATGAAAGAGTTACATATTTTGTGGAGACGGGTTACATGCATCACAAGATTGTGTTTATGCCTTGTATTAACATTATGGTGGTCGCTTTTTTTTGTAAAATTATGAATATTTTTATGAACATACAATAAATTTTCATATATATATTGCGAAGCGACCGTTAAAATATTTATGTCTTTGAATTTCTCCCTTAGAGAATCCCGCGGACCTAGGTTATATATAGCTCTAACAGCGCGTTTCTGGAGCACAAATATCCGATTAATGTCCGCACAGCTTCCCCAAAGAAGAATTCCATAGCACATTACATACAATTATTCGGATATGACGACTTTAGGAAATTTTCCCCGTTTCTGTGATATTTTTTACTACTGTTTCGCTCCTATTTTTATCGCAGCGCGGTGGCGTAATATCATGTTGCATATTACCTCCCTCAATAAATGTACTATCCAACACAAAAAAAACATTTCAATTCGAACCAGTAGTTCCTGAGATTAAGAGGATACCAAAATAGCTTCGTGCATTTTTCTACGTACGAAGTTTTCATTGTTTCTTTAGATTGAATGGCTAGAGCTCTAATTTTTAAGTATATGTTTTTTCAATATATAATCTAGGATCGCATAAACTCAGAAACGCGATTGAAAAAAGTTTTCTCGATAGAAAATCTTAGCGAAAATACCTCTCTCATTTCTTATTTTTTTCATTTGTCGGTCTATTATCGCGTATTAACTAATGAAATAACTTTAAAAACATAAGTAACTATTATATATAGAAACACGTAAATCAGAATTAAAATATATTTAGTAGATTATGAGTAAATAGGAAAAGTATCCCTAATTCTTCATTTTCTGTGCCTACTGGCTGTGTTAATATGTACGTGTCGGCGATGATATACGATAATATTGATGTAGGCCCTTAACGCGTTTAAACAAATAAACAAACAAACTGTTCAGCTTTATAATATATGTATAGATTCTAGATTGGAAGTAATCGGGCCGTATTCTTGTACGTCACCGTAGTAGTATCAAAAATAAAAATGACATAGGACGGTTTTTCACTCTAGACTATATCGCAATATGTTTCTTTATCCTGACCGATATTCTCAAACATAACCTAAGCTAATATAAATATGTTTTCACACTTCAGATATTAGGTATAAACAATATCATAAAATAAATCTATTAAAATGTCTTATGAAATATGTAATAGCCCAGCATTTAGACATAATACTTAATATAATTTATATCTACATAATGTGTTGAATAAAATTGCTTATAATATTTCTCTAAATGTAAATTTTAGTATCTGTTCCACTTCTTCTGTTGTTATGAATAACTCAGTTGTTACTGGTGAAGTAAATAGATAATAACCAATTTGTAATGATAAAGTTTATTTAACTCCTTTTAATATAAGGTCCGTTCTTATGTACCTATCTATTAATCTATCTGTTAATCTATATAAAATCTTTCGGAATCTTTTTGAATTCTTTCACTTGCGTTAGTCAGTTCGATCTGAAATAGCACACTTATTATGGGCTGATGACAACGCAGTAGTTTCAAAATATCCAGAATTTACTTGACAAGCGTTTGTTTGTTTTAGTTTTTAAACCAAGGAAATTATTACACCTAGCCCTAAATAGTTTAGAGATTCATAGTCTAAGTTCATTTATTTACATATTGCAATACTTAGTGGAGATGGAAACATAATTTGTAAAATTTATTTAAATATCATTAAGAGGATACCAAAATAGCTTCGTGCATTTTTCTATGTACGAAGTTTTCATTGTTTCTTTAGATTGAATGGCTAGAGCTCTAATTTTTAAGTATATGTTTTTTCAATATATGATCTAGGATCGCATAAACTCAGAAACGCGATTGAAAAAAGTTTTCTCGATAGAAAATCTAGGCGAAACAACCTCTCTAATTTTTTATTTTTTTCATTTGTCGGTCTATTATCGCGTATTAACTAATGAAATAACTTTAAAAACATAGGTAACTATTATGTATAGAAACACGTAAATCAGAATTAAAATATATTTAGTAGATTTTGAGTAAATAGGAAAAGTATCCCTAATTCTTCATTTTCTGTGCCTACTGGCTGTGTTAATATGTACGTGTCGGCGATGATATACGATAATATTGATGTAGGCCCTTAATTGTGATTTTTATTATCGAAGATCATAACCTCCAATTAAACGTAATCTAATATATAAAATTCACGTGTCACAGTGTTAGTTACCGTACTCCTCCGAAACGGCTTGACCGATTTTTATGAAATTTTACATGCATATTCAGTAGGTCTGAGAATCGGCCAACATCTATTTTTCAAAACTTTTTTTTTCTTTTTAGTATGGCTAAACAACGTTTGCCAGGACAGCTAGTAATATATATGAATGAATATGTTTGCCCCTCATCTTGTAATCTTATCTTGTCAAATTAAAATTAGTGAGTCACTTTTGTTGGCAATTTATTAAATTAAAATATTACAGACGCCATGACAGTTTCGCGACAGTAAAATAAATTTTTCATCTCATTTACAGGTTGATCATAAAACTTATAAAGTGTTATCGTTATTTTAATATTTTTATCTTGATTTATGGCAAAATTTTCGTAACGTACGGTTATTGACATAGGTATATTATACAGATAAATATGAATTTCTGAAAAGCCTATGCCAACACGACTGGTCAACACAGCACAGTAGACCGTAATCTTTCCCATAGTGGAGGAGGCTCGTGCTCAACACTGATACGACAGAATCATTTAGATTCTGTATCTCATTCTCACTCCAGCCCTAACACCAAAATTTGGCGCTATCAAAGAACTCGAACTTTACCGATCAAGTATCCGTAAAAGATAAATAACTTGGACACTACGCGTGGTCACATGATGTGAATGCAATAATTCAATGAATAAATAATTGTTAAATAAGTGTGTGAGCGAAGGAGTTAAAAAGATGTGTTTATGCTCACATTTCACTAATTGTTTATTTGAAATCCCAGCACACACTGTTACGAATTTCACTGCAGTGAAACGATGCGAAAATTGTTCTTGGAAATGACTTTTATAAATTTGCTCTATTTGGGAACACTATTATAGAAAGAATTCTATGCTATACTAAGAATAGTGTAGTGTTTTTAATATTGTCATTTTCATAAACACATTCCGGAAGCTCAAGACGAAACAATAAGAAATTCTAAGATAATATGTTATAAAAAATTCTTATAATGTAATTCAATCATTTTAGAGCGTATTTTAAACGCGTTTTTAAGGTTTCACACGAAAAGGCAATACGGGACCTTATTACTGAGACTTCGCTGTCTGTCCGTCTGTCCATTCGTCTGTCACCAGGCTGTACCTCTGGAACGGTGATAGCTAGATGTTCAAAATTTTACCTTTCATGTATATTAGTTGATGTTATAACAACAAATACTCATAATGATCATTCTCCTGCTCTTATCCGTTATTTATATAATAATAGTCCGGACCCGTTTCTATGTGAGACTAACTCACATGGCCGGTTTTTTAGGGTTCCGTACCCAAAGCGTAAAAACGGGACCCGATTACTGAGACTTCGCTGTCCGTCCGTCCGTCCGTCTGTCACCAGGCTGTATCTCAAGAACGGTGATAGCAAGACAGTTGAAATTTTTTACAGATGATGTATTTCTATTGCCGCTATAACAACAAATGCTAAAAATAAAATAAAAAAAATATTTAATGGGGGCTCCCATACAACAAACATGTTTTTTTTTACCGTTTCTTGCTCGATACTAATAACGTTGCCTTATGTTGCATAGATAATGGTACGGAACCCTTCGTGCGCGAGTCCGACTCGCACTTGACCAATTTTTATTTATTTCAACTATGTTTCTAGTCAATTTGAATGACAGCCTTATCAGTTTTGGTCACTTTAGTGTAACAATACGTCTTGACAGTTTTGTAAATCATATTCGTCACCACAGCGACGTCCGTGACGGCCAGCCGACGCGTCTGACAAGATGAGAAAATGACGCCAAACATTGACGCAAATGAAATGTTACAAGAACTCATCCCAAAAATATGAAGCCATTTTAACTTTTACGATAATAAATTTAAATGTCGAACTCAATATTTATTGCCGTTTTTATAGTTTGTAATGTAACTAAAGATGTTATTTTAGTAAATAAAATAAAATTTAAAACGCATAACGCTTGTCGGGAACGCTTCAAAACGCTTCTCATGATCATCATAAAACGTAACATACCTATCTATTATTCTTGGAGCCCTTCCAATGTGTAAATTATACCTGTTTACGAAGTATCTATCATTTATTTAATATTTGATGCACCACTCCAATATTTCAACTTCTTTTTAAACTGCCCCGTCGACCTTGCAAAAAGTATCAATGCTGTTGTCTATGGCGTAACGTTAATTAGAGTTCTCTGTGTGCGTAAGCGCGGTTTACTTTAAAAAAGTTTCCTCAACTGACCTAATAACTTCAAATATTATGATGTTAATGTAGGCAGTAGAAGGCGAGTTGCACGCGCGTGCCGTACGCCCAACTTAAGTTTATAAATAGAATGCACATCGCCCTGTATGTATTTAACGTAAGGAGCTTTTTCAGCGAGGCGGGCCAGTCGCCGCGAACGTTAGAGCGCGCCGCCCGCGCCTCTATACCGCTGTCACTCTCGACAGACGGAACTTTTGAAAACAGAACGCGAACTTTTTCGAATTTTGAAAGTTGTTTTTTCGATATCGTAAGTGGTTAAGCGTTGTCGCGTAGTTAGTAGGCACGTGCTGGCCAGTGTGTGCGTACGTCCGCATCTAGCCGACACCTCACGCTAATCACCGCCGCCGCCTAACCGTGTTTCAAAAATAAAACGTTGCCGATTCGAAACCGGAGCACCCCGAAGGTTAATGACAAAATAAAAAGCATGCATTAAAATTGTGTGTCTGAAAACTCTGGGCGATCGACGCAACCTGGATCCGTTCTGTGCTATATCGACACGTGAGTCTCGATATATTATAATGTTACGAGCATAATGAGAACGGTTCCTTTAAACTTTATTTAAAGTGAGTTATGTGAATCGTTAAAGGAGTAATTCGCACGATGCGAGTGCGTAAACTCAGTGTTTATGCAAGTAATTTGAACAAATTAGGGCTCTAATTAGAACAGGCGTTCTAATTAACTCTCACGATGCATTCACCGGTGTGTTAGGAGTTTTGTAACAAAACAACGTGTTCGTTAAACCTTTGTTTACTTTTAGTTTCACAATTCAAATTAGGAAAGATTTTTACAAATATTATGATTAGATACTGCATACGAATTAAATACCACTATAACCTCAACCTTTATTATAATATCTTCATTTCAGGCTGTTATCTTAACAGAAAAATAAAATGTCACAATTATATGAATTAAGGTTTAATGACTCTTTATAAAATTACTAGCCTATGTTAAGCGCAGATAATGTAGCTTTAAAATGGTGAAAGAATTTTAAAAAACGGTCTAGTAGTTTTTGAGCCTATTCGGGACAACCAAACAAACAAAGTTTTCCTCTTTTTTTTTCTTTACCTCAGTCCATTTCAGAGGGATGGAGTTTTCCTCTTTATCTTTATTAGTATAGATGGATTATCTTAAGGAGAATCAACGTAAAATAGAGGTGGTTTTGAATTTTGAATAACTCTACCATATTGACACTCTATCTACTATTATGTATAAATATGGCAAAAGTAAACACCGACGCCAAAAAATAATACTATTAAGCATTTAAAATTGGAACTTGAAATACTTTTAAAATATATTTTTCAGCCAGCTGATCTTGCATTTAAGCACATCATTAGAATATAGTTTAAAAATCAATCTTCAGATAGCCTCCGATGAGGTTGATTTACTGTTGTTGCGAAACGCGGCGATAACGCTCATAGTTCATAGCACGAGGCATTTGGACAATGTTGACCCAATATCGCGGTAGCGGCTGCCTTACAATGTGGTTCCTATATTAAACAGTTCGCCAGTATCATGCGTTTTTGTAGTAATTATAGGTGTGTGTTCACCATACGCGTAGTTTGTACTCCCATTGTGGCTATATAAAGGTCATTACAACATGTCTTATTTCCTAATATTTGAATAGAAAAAAATGAAAGTTGCACTTAGGATTATTATTGCATATGACAGTTATCTTGAAATAAAATATTAAAGATTTGAGACCACAAATGGTCTTTCCTCAGCAAATATTATAAAAGTGAGCTTCTAAAACACTGGTCTTTAGTAAAATATCGGATTTTATTAGACTGGCACATATAAATTACATAAATGACTATAAGTCACTTAAATTGACGAGTAATGCATTCTTAATCTTTTTATGTTCATTAATACCAACAAAATTAAGCGAAACAGTAAATGATATAAAAATAATAATATAAAATAATAGGTATATATTATTAATAATATACATATCCCTAATAGATCAATGTAACTATAAGCCAAATAAAAAGGTGTTACTTGCATATTTATTAGAGTTAAGAATAGGCAAAGAAAAAAAACACATTTGCATTTCTTTTTATCAAGCACCGATATTAGGCAGAATGAGCGATAACTGTGCGTTCACTGGCTTTCCCGCGCTTTTGACTGTCACTCATTAGTGATTTAAAGAGGTTTCCTAATCGTTTGATGGTCGCTGTGGATGAGGAATGATTCAAAATGGTCAAGTCCTGTTGAAAAGTTTAAGGATGTCATTTAGAAAATTAACGGAATGGTTTTGAAGCTAATTGGGTGGCGATATTAGTTCATTCATTCAATTGTTCCTTTTTAAACATTTAATTTTAGAAGCGATTGTAACGACTGTGTTCGAAATAATTCTATATTAACTACATTTTTTTATTCTTTTTCTGTTTAACTACATTGGTGCCGATTTTACATGCACAACTAAACTTAACTTAACTAAAAAATGAAAACAACTATTGCTGTATTTTGATTATTTGGCTATTTTATTGTGCACTATTATAATAATTATAATCCTTAGTCTATAATAAACAGATTTGCTAACAAAAAAATAAAAATCTTAATAATATGTAAGGCTATGTTATCATTATCATGTCAAGCTAATTCTTAAAAGCACCTTAGGGTGGAAACAATATGACACTATTACTATATTTATATTTATTTATGATATTTTTCTATTTATATTTTATGTAATAGTTTTATTGCTTAAACGGGCAGTATAATGAAATATTATGTCAATGTTTGAAAGCATTTCGTTAGTGTGACAGCGGCTATCTTAATATTTTATGTTTCCACGTGTGCTTACCGCTTACGAATTAGTGCTTCGTAGAAAATTATTTGTGGTTTAACATTAGTGTCACCTTTATATGTTACTGGCGACTATAAACGTTGGTTATTTATATGGAACTTCCTTTTGGATTAACTTAATGTAAAATTATGAAAATTATTCCTTAATTTTTTTGCCGCCATATCTGTCCAATTATTACTCTTCAATTTTATTGTTAAAACTTCACTTGTATCTAAAGATCAATGTATTTGTAACAATTGACAACAACAACATTCTCCCGCCCATATCCCTTTATTCGGGGTCTGCGAAACATGACTATTAATGGTTCATGTAGCAATGGGACTTGCTTGCCTGACGTCAACCCTCCTTGGGTACGTGCGCAGGTGTCATGCGACATGGTTCCCTCGATCGGTTCTGGCAGTGTGGGCAAGATATGGAGAGGTGACACTTGTATTATTTTTGTCCGTCAGGCCACGGACAGATGGTGAAGGTGAAGAAGTTACAAGGGGTCAGTACATTTCTTCACACTCCCATGGGTAAATATGGGGTGGTGTTATTATACTCCACCGGCCGGCACCACACGGCAATCGACAACACTGAATGATGAAATAATCGACATTGGTACCAATTCCAAGTACAAAACTAAATATAACTAAAAAAATAAAATTTGTAGTGTTTTAACATGATACGGCAATGTTAACAGAACTTTCCTCGCCTCGTGGTGTAGTGGTTCTGGTAACGGACTGCCGATCAAGAAGTCGCGGGTTCGATTCCCGCTCGGGACAATCATTTGTGTTCTTTTTCTAATTGTCATACAAATGTTTGTACTGCGTCTGGGTGTTTCTATGTATTATATGTATGTATTTACAAAAAAAAGTAGTATAAGTATTCTATCCGTATTCTGGTACCCATAACACAAGCATATAAGCTTAGCTCGGGACCAGAGGACGTTGTGTGAAATGTCCATGAATATTTATTTATTTATTTCTTATTATCAAAACTATGTGTGTTATAGTGTAACGATTTAATCTAATATAGATGTGTACAACATTATAGCCAATTAATCAAAATATACCATAGTTATTTAAATTTTGGTTCTCTTTCCAGCCCATTTACGTCCCATTGTTGGGCACAGGCCTCCTCCACTTTGAGAGGGATTATGGTCTACTGTGCCGCGGTGACCAGACGTGTTGGCACAGGGTATATTTTCGAGTTTTCCGTCTCTCATAGACGATGTTATGTGTGTGCAATATTTCTTAGCTGACTTTTACAGCACCTTTGGGAGGAGATGGGGTGGTGACACTTGTATTCTTAATCCGTTACCACACGGAGATAATTTTGGTTAAGCAAGGTTAAGTTTTGACGTATCAGAATTAGCCTTAATATCGCATTTCCTTTCAAAAAAGACTTTACGATAGTTTACTTAGTTTTAAAATTTTAGCAAGACCTTTTAAAATAATGGTAAAACATGACATCTATAGAGATGAGTCTCGCGTTGATCCGGTTTCATTTCTTTAAAGTATTTTTACTTTACAACATTTTACATAACATCTAACAAAATCTACCGTTTAAACAACTAGAATAATATAACTCAAAGCGAATGTTTTATCAATAAATGCGTTGGAAGAGTTTGTGTAAAACTGGTCAGACAAAACAACATTAGGCGGGAAACACAAATATTTGGACACATACAACACACGTATTTATTTTCTTTAGTCAGATTTTCTTTTTCCTGTATATGAATTACCTGGATAAAAGACTGAAATCTTTATACATTTAATCCTAGTTAATTTAAACTGTAATTTTATTGAGTTTAATCTGATTTCTGAACGGCTCATTGCAGAGCTGTAGACATAAATTAATCATATCATTAAAATTTAAACTTTAAAATTCTTTAGATTTTTGTCACGCATTTTTATGCCTATTGTAATCTTTGATATATCTGTAGTTTTGTTAGTTTGTATTTGTATAAAAACGATAAGTATTATGAATAAACTTGCGTTAAAAATGTTCTTAAATGTATATAATAATGTTTTTTGCAAGTTTGTCTATGATTTACAAGTGTTACTAGGTATACCATATCATTTCATAGGTATACAAACCTAAGTACAAGTTCTAAGTGCAAAACATCTGAGCAACGAAAAGTGCGACAATTTGTACAACGAAGCTTGGTAAGCATTGTCTTAAAATCGTAAATAAATAAAACAATATTACTCTTCCCTTTTATGTACTTTATAGGCATGTTTCCATCCATCCATCTGCCCTTCTTTGTCCACTGCTGGACATAAGCCACCCCCCTAAGAACGCCACAACACGCGGTCCTGCGCTTATCTATCCAGCGGCCCCCGGTGCATTTGACAATATCGTCAGTCTAACTTGTTGGGGGCCGGCCGCCCCACGCTGCGTCGTCCGGTACATGGTCGCCACTCGAGGACCTTCGTCCCAAACGGTTGTCAGGTGGCCTGTGGCCTGCCCATTGCCACTTCAGCGTGCTAACTCTAGGCATGTTTAAAACAATTATATTGTGTTTTAAATAATTAGGGAATTTAACTTTTCGTCAAGTTGACTAAACTCTGAAACTACTTAATCTGATAACTAAACTATTTTCAAAGAGACAAACTATCAAGGACTTTAAACTTCAACGAGATATGAATTCTCTCAAAATATCTGTCGTATTCTGAAGTTACGGATCAGTATATATTTCATTCTATATGCCCCCTTTACTTGCTAGGACTATAAAGAACTTTTAAGAACTTTTGTTTTATCAATAGCATAATATTTACAAGGTAATTCTTAAATTAAAACAGACAAATTTTATACATAGACAGATATACAAATCAATATATAAAACAGCGGTCACATTTTCAGTCTGAAATATATAAAATAAAATGGATAGTCTTAATAAGTATGAGTAATGAGACAGAACCGGTCATAACGAGTCCCTCCCTCTGCTCCCCCTGTCCTCAGAGAAGGAGTATCATTATGGTAGCGTTTTTATGGGTCCCGCCTTCTCGATAGTTCGTTGTTGTTGCTAAAAACGATTTTATTATCTTACTGATTCTGAAATTGGCTGTTTTAAATCGTTTACAAATGGTTAAGGCTTTTGTTACTTAAATAAACATTATTGCGTTTCTTTCAAATATATTTTTGCATAAATATGTATCTATACATTGAGCCTGTATACTTTTTAGGATTCCGTACCCTATTAGCGAGACTGCTGTCCGCTCTGAAAATGTTTAGTGTATTTGTTGGAAAAACTATAGTTCTTATTCACGGAATAAGAACTAGAGTTTTTCGGAATGTGCTTATAAATAAATATTCGTGGATATTTTACACAACGTCCTCTGGTTCCAATCTAAGCTTATATGCTTGTGTTATGGGTACCACAACACACAGACTACATATACTGCATTTTACTACATTTTATTTCGTAAATACATACTTATAATACATTGAAAACACCCAAATGCAGTACAAACATTAGCATGACAATTAAATTATTATAGTACTATATTACAGATACATTTATTCTCAATCAGATTATCTATCGATATCCGTGGGTTCTCCCCCATAATAAAGTGTTAAAAGGAGAATGACTAAAATTTGCCATAGGTCTCTGTTTAAAATTTTCGTTATTTGTTATCATAGACAATTGCGCATAGTTATGGTTATAGCATATTGGAGGGAACTTAGTTCTCTTCTGGCCATAGGCTTTTAAGAAATAAAAAAGGCCCAGTATAAGAGTTTAAATAATGTAAAACATCGTGTTAATCTTATCCATGTTGAAACTAACAATTTTTAAAGTATTTTTTTCTACAATTAAGCAGAGATCGCTATCTTTCAATCTCGTGACGATAAAATCTATGCACAGTATGCGTTTTGAAGATAAGTAGTATAACGTTCTTCGCTTCGCTTGTCAAAACTTTTTAAAATGTTTTCTGTTTATAATTATTTAGCGCTTTATATTGTTTTTGTATTAAAAATTAAAAAGGTAACAACATCTATGATTGCGTTGGCATTTATAATTAAGTACTATGGGAAAAGTTACCCAAAAGAGTACCGTGAAAAAGTGTATTATTTTTGCTGCACTAGGTTAATTTTCATCGAGCTCTTGACTTTCTCCACTGGACGGTCCTCTACAAGAGATTACAATACACGTGCGATTTTAATTTAATCATGATGGCCTACGCTCTATTCTAATAGTAGCCATAAGGAATCTGTTGTTATTAAGTTATTTAATAACAATTGCAAAAAGTTATTTTTTTCCACTTTTACTTTAAGTACTAAGGTTAGTTTATATCATAGATAAATTTTATGGAAATTAAAACTTCAGAATATGCAAATGAATTAACATTTATTTTACTTTACAATTAAAAACAAAACAGACGCGTCGAGATTTGAATGATAAATAAAAAAGTTATTTGAGGGAAACTTTTTGTTTGATTTTGATATGGCGGCAATCGGATTCCATTAACAGATGACATGGTTTTCTTAAAGCAGAGCAGATATTTTGTACTTACGTTGTTTAAAACCTTACAGTAAATATGAAATATAAAATTATCGTATTGCGTTTATTATGGTTATCAAACTTTAGATTTTTATGAAATTTTATCTGCATATTGAATACCTAAGCCTGAGAATCTATTAATAGCTAATTTTATAAATAATAATAAATAAATATTCATGGACATTTCACACAACGTCCTCTGGTCCCAAGCTAAGCTTATATGCTTGTGTTATGGGTACCAGAATACGAATAGAATACATATAGTACTTTTTTTTGTAAATACATACTTATAATACATAGAAACACCCAGACGCAGTACAAACATTTGTATGACAATTAGAAAAATCACACAAATGATTGTCCCGAGCGGGAATCGAACCCGCGACCTCTTGATCGGCAGTCCGTTACCAGAACCACTACACCACGAGGCCCGTCAGATTTTATATCCCTAATTCATTAGATGAGGGGTCTCTATGTTCAAGTAAATTGGTAAGTAGACCTGCGGGATACAGCTAAAGGTCCCATTTATTGATTGCAAACCATGTAACTTTGTGAAATGTGTATTAATATAACATCCGTTAAAGATGGAGCAGTTAAATATATATAAGTATTATTTTTAGGGTTCCGTACCCAAAGGGTAAAAACGGGACCCTATTACTGAGACTTCGCTGTCCGTCCGTCCGTCCGTCCGTCCGTCTGTCACCAGGCTGTATCTCATAAACGGTGATAGCTAGAGAGATAAAATTTTCACAGATGATGTATTTCTATTGCCGCTATAACAACAAATACTAAAAATAAAATAAAACAAATATTTAAGGGGGGCTCCCATACAACAAACATGATTTTTTTAACGTTTCTTGCTCGATACTAATAACGTTGCCTTATGTTGCATAGATAATGGTACGGAACCCTTCGTGCGCGAGTCCGACTCGCACTTGACCAATTTTTTTTCATCTGACAATGTAGTCCATCATACAAATACGAATATTTTCTATTTTCTCCCAATAGTACTGTTGAGGAACCTTAAAGTACTAAGAAAATTGATAATAGTTATTCAGAACACGTAGAAACAAAATCTAAATGCACCATATTTCTATTTGAATTTTTTATACCCAATATCCGTTTGTTTAGATATTTATAGAACGACTTTTGCCTTGACTTATGATTGTATTAGAACCGAACCATCTTATATGATTGCATATACTATGTTACTTTCAGAAATATTACATATATTTTAGACGTGAATGCATTTAGGTTTATTTACATCTTTCTGAATGTTTATTTAACTAACAGATTTGAAAAATAAAATAAAATGCAATATAATAAGCTTCATTGCACACTAATTTAACATTATAAATAGAAAAAAAGGAACAATATTTATCTGCAAACGGTGGTCTTAGCTCTCTCCGCAATCTCTCTCAGACAACCCACATGGAGACAGACAAAATTATACCAGACCAGATACAAATGTTTAATATAGATATTCTAATTTTAAAGGTATAAACAATTATTAATTCATCATTATTGTTTTACCTTTATCTTATACTTGGGTTGGTGTAACTGCATCTTACTTTCTTTTTGCATCCACTTTCAAAATACAAAATGCATGTTATTGGCGATCTTGTTCTATATACTTTAAATAAATTCTGCAGCCATCATCATCATCATCATGATGTTGATCATCGTCATACCGTCACGCCTTTTTCCCATGAAAGTAGACAGAGACTATAGAGCGCCATCTGCTACGATCTAAACACACTTAATAAAACTGACTGAAATTTGGAATCAGTTTTCTAGTATGAGTTTTAAGTTTAATTTAGGACTCAATAATTAGAATTATTTACCTATATAAACAAATATTCATGGACATTTCACACAATGTCCTTTGGTCCCAAGCTAAGCTTATAGGCTTGTGTTATGGGTAGGTACCAGGATGCGGATATACCACATATTATTATACTACTTTTTTTTTTGTAAATATTACTTATAATACGTAGGAACACCAAGGCGCAGTACAAACATTTGTATGACAAATATAAACATCACACAAATGATTGTCCCGAGCGGGAATCGAACCCGAGACTAGACCACTAGACCACGAAGCGCGAATATTTAGGTAATTTTCCAAATAAAAGCTTTCTTAAACCTTGAATTATTTTGTTAAAATAAAAGATAGTAATTTACAGTAAGGTCAAGGTGTTTACGTGTTAAAAAGATATTATAACACAGTATAGCCACTTGAAATTATCTGTGAAGGATATCTGTCATCGAACCCGGGTCCGCAGAACCTTTGTAGCATGTTGAGTGGTCGTCTACCTTGTTGTATATAGTTAAATATATATTCACTAGCATAAAACTGAGCTATATAATATACGTTCGCGTATTTTTTATGATTATAATATTTCTTAGACCAAAAAAATATCTAAATGTGAATGTAAATTACAAAGTGAAAAAATTCATTATGATTTTAGAAGTTTGTGCTGTATATCCGTATTATCAGAAATGTTTCAATTTTACTAGAGAGTTCTAAGTAATTACATAATAAATGTAATAATTTTTTGTTACAAAATATAATACAAAATAGAGACTCACGGCTTTTTTACTTGTAATAATTAATAAATAAATAAATAAATATTCATGGACATTTTACACAACGTCCTCTGGTCCCAAGCTAAGCTTATTATGCTTGTGTTATGGGTACCAGAATACGGATATAATACATAAACTACTTTTCTTTTGTAAATACATACTTATAATACTTAGAAAACACCCAGACGTAGTACAAACATTTGTATGACATTTATGAATATCACACAAATGATTGTCCCAAGCGGGAATCGAACCCGCGACCTTGTGAACGGCAGTCCGTTACATGAACCACTACGCCACGAAGCCCGTCATTAGTAATAAATTCATTAGTAATAAAGGAAATGTCAAAAATAAATACGGTATAACATAAGCACATATCCTAATTCTATGGGTCAAACCTAGGTAGAGTCATACTATGCAACTGCTATTACATTTAAGTAATTGTACTAAATTGGAATCGAATCCAAGAAGTCTATTAAATAACGTTTAAAACCCAATATAACAATTCTATGGTGGTTAGACGTACAGTCTCTCCCAGTAGGCTGTTGTTGCTATACTTCAGTTAAATGTAAATATATTCTATTTTACACATTCATGTGTATAAAACAAACACTGCAGTTAAAATATACAATAAAACGAAAATAAAGTTTAAATTAATTAATAAATTTCGAGTAAAACTAAACGTAGGTACGTGATGACGCAGAAGCGTACGTGGATTGTACCTAACTACTAACATTGGAACATTAACATCGCGTCTGCTGGTAAACAACTAAACATACAACAGAAACACCAACTCGCACCCCATTGCGGGATTTCTTCTAGATCATAAACGCAAAGTTGTAAAAAACTCACCAATCGATAAATTCCATCACAGATAAACACGCAATCAATGTTTCAATTTTACATACAGTAGTTGTCAATTTCTCGGTACAGCTAAAATAAATTATTAACTAAATGCCAGATAGTATTCGGACCTTGAGGCAGTACTTACGCCTCGTATTATAATTATTTACAATCGTAAATTGTTTGGGTGGAATGATACGTTTATTTTTTTAATTCAATTCAATGATAGAGCGTAGGTACGGGAGCCGGTGAGCGTATTAAAAGCAAGTCTATTTTGGCATGTCGGAAGTTTATTATGTATTCATAAATGAAGTCGATACGAACACATTGTAATATCGATTTATGTTTTGATTTAAATAAATATTGCTATGGCTTTATAAACTGAGTTCATAACCACAGCAATTTCAATTTAATAGAACTAACATGGCCTGTCTTTACAATACCTACTTGTTACACGAATATGTCGAAACAAGTACTTAAACCTCAAAGATTAAATTGAATAATAATATGAGAAGAAAATTGGGTTTTTTTTTTCTCAAAAACTGACGAAACGAAACCAACAATGGAGCAACAAACAGAAAATAAATCTTGTCTCCACACACGAATATTGCAATGTACTCGTAATTTCCTAAAATCCCAAAATCAATTCCAAAATATATAAAATAATCATATTTTTATCATATTTTATATCTTTTGGTCATAATTAAAATAGCTAAAATATATTCATAGCATTCTGCCATATTTAGGTAAAGGTTTCTACACAGATATATTAGTATCCTGATCCGTTATTTACTCGTAAGTAGTACTCCTGAACAAACCTAATATGCAGCTCGTCTCACTTTAAAATATTCCTAGCTGTAGGTTAGCGAGTCAATATTGACGGCCACCTTCCTATTGAAAACTACGGCATCATGAATATTTGATGGTAGTCTAATCACCTGTGCCTATTCCTACCGGAATGTTTATTGGCGCGATGATATAAGTACTATATTTTATGTTACAAGATTTAAAGATTTCTTAGTTAAGATGACTTATTTTGTACATTACTTTTGTCCAAGAACTGTAATAATTTTTTTTACACTGCCTAGCTATTACCGTTCATGAGATACAGCCTAAAAACAGACGGGTGGATACTGTGGATAGTCCCAATTATATTGTCCCGTTTTTCTGTTTGTTTCAGAACCCTAAATATATTCAAGAAAGTTATGGTTAGATTTAAAAAAGTACATAAACATAACTGGGCTAATAAAAAACTAAAAAGAAATCAGTCTAATCTCCTTACAGAGTATAAATACACTGAACTAAAGTCGACCTGAGCTTGTACTGAAATAGATTTGAACTAATTTAAGCATGGCAACACTAACAATACAAACGTGATAGCTAAACATGATCTTGTTCTAGATAAATATTGAAACTTAAAAAGCGGTCGACTGTCTGTGACTCAAACACTGCTGTTTTATAAATAAGTCGTATTTTTATTCGCTTCCGTCGCACATTCGCAGGTCTAGGATTCGATTCTTCTAAAAAATATTGATTTAATTATGTATTTTTGGTTTATAAAATCTTTTAATGATTATTGGAACGCACTTCCTTACCGCGCGATGCGGACAGTGGCGCGTTTCTCTGTCTCTCTCTGCCATAACATGAATAAAATAATATTTTTTTTATGTGTTATTGAGTGTGTGATGTGTATTTTATATAAATTTTTATTACAATTCCTTCACTAATTAATAGAAAGGGACTTTGTTTCATCCGGGTGTCCCCTGACACCTCTCAAGTTTTTTTTTCCATGATGTATCTAGATTTTGGACTCCAAATTCATCATATAAACTACAATCTAGCCTACAAAGGCTAATAAGTAATTTTATACTAACTTAAATT
The DNA here is from genome assembly GCA_916999025.1 of Orgyia antiqua. NCBI lineage: Eukaryota > Metazoa > Arthropoda > Insecta > Lepidoptera > Erebidae > Orgyia > Orgyia antiqua. The sequence continues at coordinate 1,654,934 of OU779861.1, forward strand.
GCTAAATTAATAATAAATTAAAAATATAATATTGACTAAGAACGTGTCCGTTAAGAGTATACCAAAATAGCTTCGTGCATTTTTCTACGTACGAAGTTTTCATTTTTTCTTTAGATTGAATGGCTAGAGCTCTAATTTTTAAGTATATGTTTTTTCAATATATAATCTAGGATCGCATAAACTCAGAAACGCGATTGAAAAAAGTTTTCTCGATAGAAAATCTTAGCAAAACAACCTCTCTCAATTTTTATTGTTTTCATTTATTGGTCTATTATCGCGTATTAACTAATGAAATAACTTTAAAAACATAAGTAACTATTATATATAGAAACACGTAAACCGGAATTAAAATATATTTAGTAGATTTTGAGTAAACAAAAAAAATATCCCTAATTCTTCATTTTCTATACCTACTAGCTGTGTTAATAGGTACATGTCGACGATAATATTGATGTAGGCCCTTAACACTTTTCTTACTGTCTCTATTAAGGCGAAGACACTTTGTTCATGTGTTCTTTTCAAGTTTCTATATATTTATATTTAACAATATAATTTTATATATGGGTCGTGAAAAAATTGTGAAATTCATTTCATATATACGCTATTTATTTGATTGTCAAGGAGGGATGGTAGCTGCCTCACTCTGTATTCTATTGTAACTTCTTTTTGTCCCACGTCGTAACAAATTGTGAGACCAGTGCAACTGAACCTAAAATAGATAGGTATATAGTTGTACACTAATCAATATTTTCTAAAATGAAAAGTGCTGAAACATTTTTCCGAATAAGAATTTAAATTTGCTACTATCTTATCTATCTTACTACGCTAGACAAACATTAAGTACTTGTTCACGTTGAAAAGCGCGGGCGCAGTGGCGGGTGCGGACGCGGAGACGTGGCGATTTCGTGTTCACGTTGACCGCTAGGCGTTTGCGCGATTTTGACGTGTTGTCAGAGATTGTAAACCTGAACGACGATCTTATATTTTTAACCGAAAATTCATATCTAAAGTGGGAGATGACAAAAATTAGAATTGGTGTGCATGAAATTAATAAAAAAGAGAACGGTATGGTGAATTTCATACTTTATATAGTAATTTGAGAGAACATCCTTCAAGATTTTTTTGGATATACCAGAATGACTGTCAACTGCTTTGATTACATGTTGGATTCAATAATAATATAATTATTTTTATTTATCTTATTTCGCATTTGACTAGTGTTTTGTTCATCATCGTCGTTCTCTAAAAATTCAAACACCTCCAATTCATCACCCGTCGTTAATATGTAGCTAATAGTTAGGTACTTTTAATTCTAAATACCTAAAGCAAAACAATTTATTATAAGTAACGATGTAGCAGCTTCTATTGAATGGACACTTTTAGATAGCTAAAACGGCCAACCAAATATTCGGCTGCTGGTTAAACTTACCTGACGTCGCGAGTGAATCGCGAGCTCCGCCGCTAGTTCAACGTGAACACACACAAACATCTCACGCCTTTGATATTGCCGCGAGCGATTAGCGCGCGGCAGCCGCTAGCTAGCCCGCTACTTTGACCGCACGTGCGTTTCGTGTGTGAACACTTGGATAAGACGCTATATGTTTGATATTTCGCGACCGCGCCCGCCACCGCGCCCGTGAGTTAACGTGTTTGAGCACTAAGAAGATAATATGGCTTTTCTCTTATTTTATTTCTACAATAAATTTCTAAATATTTTTTACACTTTATTCATTATTTTTCTTATGCCAAAGGTTAAAGACGTTTTATGTATGTGAATCTGATCAGAATTGTTCCGTCTGTTTTTGAGTGATGTTTTAACAAATAAATAAACAAATATTGTTTCTGGCGCCTGTTATTTTTCGTATCTATGACAGTGACTATATATTGCATTTAGTGTGAAAATATTGTGGATAATATTAACTACGTGAGAAAATTTTTTGGCTGCAATTTCATTAAGTGAATAACTGGATTGTACGATTTTATATTTTTTTCTCCTTATCCATGAAGATGTTTTGTAGAAAATAATAATAAGCGAATCAGAATCATATAATTTATATCGCCAATTACTGATGTCTGATAAGCTTATGTGTCATTAATATAATCTAGTAGAGACTGTACTAGTTTTAGACATTTAAGGTCCTGGTAAATTCAAGTATACTATTATATTAAAGATACTAGATATTTATAGAAAACCAAACTGCAACTGATTGTTATTGTAGATCAAACCCATTCATCCATTACCTATTCTCCGTAATCTCCGTCTACAGCTATACCTACATATTCGTCTCTCATTGAAATTATTATTATTATTTTTTTATTTAAAGGGCTTGGTCGCTTTGCGACTATAAATTTATTTTATTTATTTTATAACCAAGTTACACTAATCCTTGTGCTATGTGCAAACAAAAAATTCTAACTAAGTTAGTTGGGAATGCGGTGGCGACTGTAGTGTGAAACAGTGTAGATTAAATACCATCTTAATATGGAGCAGGTGACAAGATAAGGTGAGACCCATTGATGACATATATACGGTCTTCGAAAAAAGATAACTACCTATAAAATCAATAAATTTAGAGCAAGACTCTAAATTTATTGATTTTATATTTTCGTTGAAGTTGTAATAGTTATTGTTAAAGACATCATGTCAAACATATCGTCGTCATTTGGTCATTCGTCCTCCAAACGGGTCGCCTTTTGTGAAAATGTTCAACAAAAGCGTCGACAACACCTCTCGTGTGTCAATCAATATTGCCATCATCTATGTTGCCAGTGAAAAAAATAACTAAAAGTGGCGAGATATTTATAGTAAACTATTAGAACAACACCTTTTAAAACGTTGGATGGAGATAGATTTAATTCCAATCCGGGCCGACATAAAGTTTTATTAATCTTGTCACACACAAGTTTGGCTGTATGTTTTTTAAATAGCTGTCATTTGTCAACTGTTTAGTAGTTAAAATAAATGTAATGCGCGATATATGAGAGCTATTATTCAATCAATTTTAATATGGCGTCTTGCCATATTTATGTTTGTAATTCAGAAGTTTAGAAGATATATTACTATTGCTCCTATTTGAAGTTTTAAATGAGTTAAAAAAAAATTTGTATGTTTATAATCTTTTTCGTATTTTTTTATTTTAGTTGCACACTATTATACTCGGCAATACGTACAGTGTACTCTTCTTTGTAATAATATAAAGCAATAGCCACAGATATAACAGATACTGTATTGGCGTTCAATCTTGAAAACATGAAACTTTAGCTTGGCTAAATCTTAATAGATTAATGACTTTTCATATGACTGTATCATAGATCATACATTACAAATAATGATATATTTTTATATCTGATACATTTATGTAAATGTATGATATAATGTGCATGTGCACACATAGAAATCTAAGTGGCTTCCAGCCGACTGACTGAGTGACCATCTGGTCTCTCAGTCGGCTGATAGATTACCTAGATGTAGTGTCTATTAGCCATAGACACTATATCTACAGTATCTATGGCTAATAGACACTACATCTGATAAATCTGCGGCAATAGCTTTTAAAATATAATTCCTAACTATACCTGGCCACGGTTAAGAAAGAAAATTGTGTCAATTAAATTCTATATAAGATATAGTAATGAAATATCATTTAGGCACACTATATATTCTTAATTTTTCTATTTTGGTTGTACTAGTTAATCCATTCTACCTTAAATTTAATGCTATAACTGAATGCCAAGTTCACAACACAAATATTTCTTATAAATAAAATAAACAGCAATTCACACTATAAACCGGTAGATGTAATTACGTACCTATATTTACATTAAATAACACGTGGACCAGCCCTGTTTTACCGCGTAAAAAAATAAGTGTTGCTAGTTTAAAAATAGTTTATTCAATGATGGGTAAACTTATCGATGAGGCCGAGAAATAAATACATTATGTAGTAAGAACGTTAATTTTGTTGTTTAATGTAAAGTATTGATAATTTATATAGTGGCTGGTGTGATTTTTGTAATAATTACGTAAAGTTCCATGGTTTGCGGTTCATATATCAATTGTAAGGTCGGGAATCAAGGGTGTTTATCTTGGCAATTATACGTGTTGGTGTAGTTTGTAGGTCAATAGTTACGTTGATGTACATCATAAGTTACTTTTAAATATAAATCGTCAGATTTCAATTAGATTTTGCTTGTTTATGTAACACATTATTGAGAGTTTACGACGGTTAATGTACATAGTTTTGATATTTTTGTATATTTAAGCTGCTTGATTAAAAATTCAAAGTATTTTATAGGTTTGTAATCGGTAAAATCTTTGAACTGTAAGAAATATACATATTCAAATATCCATTCGAATGTTTAGAAATCTGAATGTGTTTTAAGAGTTCTAACAAGCATATTTATTGATGATATTTTTAGGACTCTAACTGTACCATTTTATTTGCTCTCGGAATTTTAACTAAGGACTCTACCAAAGTTATGACTTAGCAATCGTTTGACGACTGCAGTCTGTTTAAAAATGGAACTTTATTCAAAAACCAGTGTAGTACCCTTAGGGAAAATTATACGAATTATTTAGTGTGGCAATAATGCATTTGTATATGCATTTGTGGTTTTTATAAAAGCTATTTGTTATTTGTTGGCTGATTGTCGCAGCGCTGTCGCAACATGTTCCGCTACACTTGGCTGTTTTATTTTTCATGCTCTCGCGTACGTGGTGCAACCAAATTTTGTATAGTTAATATACCCGTATGTTTTTCTTTTATGCATTTTGCATTATCTTGTAAGAATTTTCATTGTTGCATTGTTAAAAGTAATTTATTTCGATGGCCAATGCCGCTAATGGAAGTTTTAATACAATGTGAATAACCATATACTTAAATGTATTTTTCTACAGATATTACAGATAACAATCCTCTTACGGTCAACGCTTTGAGTCTGTTTAATCCTACACTTCAGTGTTTCAATACGTCCATTCATCCGACACTTTTCTTCATAAATCTCTAACAAAGAACTTATATATCTGACTAAGTATTTGTAAAAAGAAATTAGTGTGGGAGTTCAAATAGAAAAAACTAGGCTATACCTTTGACGGATTCTTAGAATTCCTGTTAAAGGAAATGTAGTGATGACATTTTATATTTACCTTGCGCTCGGGACTTTTAGTCAGTTTTAGCAAATGTTTAGGAGTTATTATGTTCATTAATTTAATCATTCAATGTTTTAAATATATAAAATAACTAGCTGTTGCCCGCGACTTCGTACCCGTAGAATTTAGAAAATGTTCCTCGTTTTGTAACATTTTTCACTTCTGCTTCTCTCCTATTAGTCGCAGCGTGATGTTATACAGCTTATAGCCTTCCTCGTTAAATGGACTATGCAACACTGAAAGAGTTTTTCAAAACGGACCGCAGGTTCCTGAGATTAGCGCGTTTAAACAAACAAACAAACTCACACATGTCATGTTATTCAATTTCTTCGGAACGGCTAAGGCTTTAAGGCACAAGCTCAGTCTTACAACATCTAATCTGGTATTCTAAAGAAACTTTCTGCATTTCAATTACTTTTTTTGTTGCTGAGTTATCGTATGAAATTAATGCATACAACGCAATTTAGATAGAAACCTTCCTTTTAGTGAAAAACAACAATCGATTCATTAATTTCGGAGATTATCCCCCAACACACATAAAACAAACTTTAACTCTTTATTAGTATTGATATAATTTTATTGTAGTAGACCAAGATCCCAGGGGCGAATACTTTTACTTATTTTCTTAGCTATGAAAAGTATAGGATAAGGTAGTTCTTGTAAGTAGCATTATTGTGAAAATACCCATAACTCTGTCCCGTCGGCCATTTTTCAGCAATTTGATGCTAAAGTCTGGTAAAACTATTACTATTTTTACATTTACGCTTACATTTACGTATGTCATAGAAAAGACTCTTAAAAATTTATAATGACCTTTACCAGACACCTTCCGCCAGCCCTTACCCTGAACAAAAGCTTAAAGGTCCCAAAATATTTTTGTAACTTTTCATAGGTTAACTTAATTTATCAGATCAGATTTTTTTTTATATGGCTTTTTAGGAACTGTTTCGAATGTTTCTGCAAGCTGACAGACAGATCGTATCGGCCAGTCATCCAAAGAATAGTATTAAAATATATTTTATGCTCATAGTGATAGAGTTCCCGTCCAACAGGATCTTGGTCTATAACCCAGAAACCATTATCGCATCGAAATATACAGATATATCGTTACATTGATAGAATTATCTCTCGTTCACTAAATTGTTTACAATTTAAAATAAATTATTGTGTATCGTAAAGCATTGTGTACTATTCCAAAAGAATAGATCATGTACAAACCAAACTGACCCACATTTTGTGTGTTTGCGTAAAACAAACACAATTACAAGTATATTTAGAAATATATTAAAAAAAAATTGTGCTAGCGTAAATAAAAATATTGATGCTAAAGCTTGCATTCACGGTAGCGTTAATCTTAGCTTAGATAAAAATATTGTTTTAAAAGCTGCCATTCACGGCAAGGCATTAATACGGCTTATTGCTTCACTTAATGTATCCAGACACCCTGGTTGCTAGATGAAATGACTAAAAAAATTTTATTCTATTCATATCAATATTCGTTTCACTCTAAATAGATTGATTCTCTCCATGGTAAAATATCTTTCTCTAATAATCAGAGTGGTCAATTAAATCTCGATGAATTACAAATCGATAGAAAATATCGTTATGACGATAGATGACGTAATTATTAATATCAATAAAACATCGAGACAGTTTGGAGCCATACTGGGATATAAAGTCACTGATGATTAGCTCTGACTTTGGCTGGGTGTCTCTAGAAAAATAGAATCCCTAACATATTTTTAAACAGAATGCTACTATGTATTAGTTTTTCATACATTCAAATCACTTAGTTTCCAATGCCATTTACTTCCAAAAACCAAATTAAATTTTTTACGTTTAAATAATGGTGGGCTTTGGTGATGGTAGTATGTATGTATGTGTTGTTGTGTGTATGTGGTGGTGTGTATCTGTCGTTTACGAGGTCGCGGGTACGATTTCCGCACGAGACAATTATTTGTGTGATGTTTATAAATGTCATACAAATGTTTGTACTGCATCTGGGTGTTTACTATAATAATTACAAGTATGTATTTACAAAAAAAAAGTAGTATATGTAGTCTATTCGTATTCTGGTACCCATAACACAAGCGTTTAAGCTTACATTTGGACCCGAGGGAATTGTATAAAATATTCATAAGTATTAAAAAAAACGATAATACCTAATTATCATTTTTTTTAAATACTTAATAAATATGGTAATAAAAATTTATGAGACGATACTACAGTCCTAAGTTATAAAAAGCGTATAAAAATGTATTTACAAAGTTGCTCTATAGTCGAATTACATAATGCAATTAATTGAAACTGTCATAAAACAAAATATAAGGCTTAGGGCCTCGTTCACCATCTTCAAGTAAAGCGTTGATTAGTTACTTATCGATTAGCGTTAATTGTCAAGTAATAGTTACGAGTATCTTCTGTCAATTTCAATTTTTTAATATTAAGATTACTGCAAGTGTAGTTACTGGTGACTTTAACTAGCGATTAGTCTACTTGGCGCTTTACTTGAGAATGGTGAAAGAGGCCCTTAATCTATTAGTAGAATCATCACAATACTACAGCATAATACATAAAATTACAAAGTGTCAATAGTCATTTACACCATTTTCTAAAAAAGGAATTTATTTAATTAGTATTTGGAAGTCTCCATATTTTAAACTACTTCAAATCATACTGAGAAATGAATACCAAATAAACTTCAAACTTAAGACGGAGTTTTAATTGAATTAATCATTTTCAGTTTCTTGTGATTATAGTTCTTTCATCTTTATTTACATATAATTATCTTTTCCACCGGAAACCTATTCGAGATTCAGAAAACTATGTAAATAATCGTAAATCTCTATGTTGTCTATGATCGCAGGAAACATGAACGTGTCAATGTTCACACGTTGAATATTTGTATCGTTACATCGTGAATTATCGTTGCAATTAGCAATCTTTTCATCTGCCCACGTATCACGAATATCCGTGATATTAACGGAAGATAGTGAAACTAGCCACTGTGCTGCAGGTTAAATTTAGTTGTGACTTTGTGAGTCATCTTGTTGGACTTTTCTTGTGAATCATTTGCAATACGAAGATTAAGAAAATATGTACATTTAATTAATTGCATCCTAGAATAGACTCGAAAATGTGGGTTACACAAGGTTTGATTAAATCCGACTGTATTACTACTTTCTTCGAATATGATTATAAATATAATGTACGCTGTTGCTAGTTCAATTATTGCGATTCAAACTTCTGAAATGCAAAGCTTCTTATTAAGGGCCTAAATCAATATTATCGTATATCATCGCCGACACGTACATATTAACACAGCCAGTAGGCACAGAAAATGAACAATTAGGGATACTTTTCCTATTTACTCAAAATCTACTAAATATATTTTAATTCTGATCGACGTGTTTATATATAATAGTTACTTATGTTTTTAAAGTTATTTCATTAGTTAATACGCGATAATAGACCGACAAATGAAAAAAATAAAAAATTAGAGAGGTTGTTTCGCCAAGATTTTCTATCGAGAAAACTTTTTTCAATCGCATTTCTGAGTTCATGCGATCCTAGATCATATATTGAAAAAACATATACTTAAAAATTAGAGCTCTAGCCATTCAATCTAAAGAAACAATGAAAACTTCGTACATAGAAAAATGCACGAAGCTATTTTGGTATCCTCTTAACGTAAAAAGTTAACTGTATTTAACCATACCTCATTATTAAAAACTATTTATTATAATTAATTTATTATTATAAAACTAGCTGACCCGGCAAACGTTGTTTATCCATACAAAAAAAAGTTTGATAAATAGATGTTGGCCGATTTTCAGACCTACTGAATATGCATGTAAAATTTCATAAAAATCGGTCAAGCCGTTTCGGCATCCGGGAATTAAACTCTTTAACATCCACATTCATACTTTAACCATTACACTACTGTAGTATTTTTACTTTTATTCTACTCTTTGACTATTAATAAGAAGATAAAAGTTTTTATTATAAGCGTACTGGAACTAATCCGAGTGTTTTCAAGAAACTAAATACATTTGCATTTATATAACTTTTTTAAATATTACTTTAAATAATAGCAATACCAACAAATGCATAGTTTTAACTAATTTAAAGAAAACTTTTAAATTAGTTTCATTTTTTTTAAATCTTCTTCGACTTAAATTCTGCACTCTATGTTATGAAAATTTAAAAAAAGTTAAATTTACATAAATTTATTAATATTTTGCGATTGACTCGCTATGCTTTTACTAAATAAACTAAGTTAAATTTAACTACTTGTTACGGATTTAGACGCGTATATTTGTTTTAAATTTTGGCCCGACGTTTCGGAGACTTTGCAGTCACCAGTCGCCATTTAAACAAATGAGTCGTGCAAGTGTTAGAAACAATTATTTAAAAGTGTTAGTTTAATGCCATATGTTTTTTTAAATAAACTTAAATAAAGGGTTTGTATTCGATGAGTGCTAGGTAGGTATTTTAATTAAGAGCCATTTCACAAAATGATTACGCTCGATGCCTCCGGGAGGCGCGGGTTTCGCGAACTACCCTCGCCTGGTTTTGCACATGTAAATGTTCACTAAACTCCAGTCGACCCGTGACCACGATCGATGCAACTCGGTCGCAACGTCGGGAGCAAAGGTATTGTGCTTTTTTAAGTTATTAACGTGATTATAGTCCTGGTAATATTAACAAATTATGAGTTCAAATCGCGTAAGTTTAAAATCAATGATTACGCTCGAGTTTAGGTAAAATACTGCAGCACTGTTTATGTGTGCGTAGCTACGCACTCAAACGTAACACAAACAGTGTAACGCGAGAGCCTAGGCGGACGAAACAATCTTGAGCCGAAATGTGATTTTATATGAGATTAACAAAAAGTTATACATTTTATTTAGTCTAATGAAATTATTAAACTAGGTAAACAGAAAATTGTTAACTGACAATAATATGTGATTGTTTTTATTAACATAAAAACAATCACATATTATGGTCGGTTAACAAAATAAATACTTACGTTATATGAATATTTGGCGTAAAGGCATTTATCTTGCCTTTCTATCTATGATAATTGTCACGTTTCCTTATTTTTAGACAACAATATACACAATCCTTGCAATTTGAGGCCCCATTGCTAAAACTAATAAAACAAAAAAATATATTTATTCTACAAATTCATACATTATACTTGATCATAAACCAAACTTTACCTTATGAAAAATTGTCATGAGACGACAGGAAAGTTATGCCTTTAGGAGAGTTCTGAGTATAAACGTGGAAGGAAAAAAGTCTAGAGGAAGACCTAAGAAAAGATGGATGGACGGTGTGAAAGAGGACATGAAAGAAAGAGCAGTTAACACAGACATGACGGCTGATAGAACACTATGGAAGAAAAAGACATGTTGCGCCGACCCCAAATAATGGGATAAGGGCAGGAGGATGATTTACTTTATGAAAAAAATACAAAGTGAATCAATACTATGTGGTCTCTACAAACGCTCGATAGTCGGGAAGCGGCGCGCGCGGGATAAAATGTCACAGGTCCTTCTTCAATGGGCGCTCGCGCCCTAGCACTATCCACTTGTGTATCCTAATTTATTGGAATTTCGATTGAAGTTTTAGCAATATTTTGACAAAAAAAATGCAAGAATATCCAGTATTACTGTAGAAATGGGTTCTCTAATGACCGTAGTTTATTTTGGAAAATTTTATTTCCATAATTACTGTGTATTTAAACCAAAAATCACGATAAAATTGCAACGTTAACCTCAAAAATTGGCCTATTGGTTTATTTTTTTACTAAATAATGGTAATACTATTCAATAATATGTTACATTAAAGTACGATTAAAATATATATGTCCAATGCGTTATGTATTTTTTGAAACTTAATTTATAAGTATTTTTGATTGAAATACGTCTCTGAAATCATCTCTGCGGTGGTTTTTCAATAAAATGGTTGTGGGAAATTGATTACTATAGATCAAACAAGTCACTTTTAGTAAATGTGTTTCATTAAACGTCATCACGAAACCTTAGCCCATTTTTTGTGCATATTCAATACCTTTTAGGTGTTACAGACTATGGTGATTTAGGAGCCCAAAATATTTGAAATTCGTGCGAAAACGTGGAATGGCTCTTAAAAACATTTTCTACAAATTTGCAAGATCTCGATTCGATTGATTTGCATATCCGCTTACGCAGTACACCATTTGAAACAGAATATCCAAAATCGAATATCAATAATTGCTTAGCTCAAAAACTAAAAAAACACGCATAAAAACCCTGATATTTATGCATTATAGTCGGTTTCCGAAATGTGGGCAAAGTTTCAGATCAATCCGACTACTGCAACCCACTTGCAGTAGTCAGATTGATCTGAAACTTTTTAACTTAAAATCACTTTCAAAGATTCCGTTACATAGATTATTACGTTAATAGACACGTAATGAACCAATATAAGTCTATTAATATTTATTTTAATTGATTTTAATTGACCTGTTAGCTATAGAGATTGTTGATCATTATAAAAGAAAACAACACAACAAATTGAGCACTTCCTCCTGTTTTTGGAATCGGTTAAAACATCTTGTAATTTTTTAAAGTATCCATTTTGGCTAGCGAGATATTGGACCGTGCTAGCTGAATAATGTAATCCTATCGTCGCATCTGGAGCGGCAAACGTACCGCGAGCTCGTTCTAAAAAGTTTTATATTGTATCTATTATTTGTATTATAAAAATCTGCAATTATCTGCATTAAAGATTTATTGAATTGATGTTATAGTTTGTGCATAAGACAATTTGCAGGTGCCTCAAATATCCCGATATGTATATAGAAATGCGATTTGAATAATATTACGGTAATATAATCGTATTTACGTGAAATGTTTGTGAATGTTTGGTTCTTGTATTTCCATTATTTTATTTTTCCAAATCCAAGAATCAATGAGTACATTAAGTAAGTTTAAAAAATATAAAAAAAAAATGCAAATGCAATCCACGTGTGTATAGTTGTTCTTTTCTTTTCACAATGTAAACTTATGAACTACAATTACTGGCCACTCATTGTTTAAATAATGAAGGGATGCCATTAAAGGGGTTTTTCTTTTTTATTTCCTTTTCGCAGAAAAAGCAGCCAGATTTTAAATTAACTTTTTAATTTTGTGTATGCATTTTTTTTAATTTTAGTGGCTACTTTCAGTTTGCGACTTAGCGTGGATATAATAAATAATAAAATTCACGGACATTTTACACAACGTCCTCTGGTCCCAAGCTAAGCTTTTTATGCTTGTGTAATGGGTACCAGAATACGGATATACTACATAAACTACTTTTCTTTTTGTAAATACATACTTATAATACATAGAAAAAACCCAGACGCAGTACAAACATTTGTGTGACATATATGGATTTCACAGAAATGATTGTCCCAAGCGAGAATCGAACCCGCGACCTCGTGATCGGCAGTCCATTACATAAACCACTCCACCACGAAGCCCGTCTGTTGTTGGATGTGTGCCCGGATGTTTATATTATGTTTAATAAAATTAGTATTTTTAGGCAAAAGACATAACTGCCTAAAGCCACCCGCCAGGCAACGTTTTAGGCCGATAATTAAAAGAATATTAGTACGCTTTTACAAATTTTCCGTATGTATTGTATAAATGCACTTAGCATTTACATACATTGAAACATGTTCATATTTTGAACCGTTATTTATTTATTTTATTCTAGCTGACAAAAACATTTTGACTCTGCCTTAGAATATTGATCTTAAGACCTGCGTTTTAGTTTTACGTAGCTTTGCAGCTAGTGTCTTATCACGAAGGCAGTGTTTAATCTATGATATCAGTGTCTACGTTTTATCTACGAATTCATTCTGTTTTCAAACCGTCAAATCAATCATGATGTTTCCAAAGCTCAATTTAGGGCATATCTTCCATGAGAACGGAAATAGGGACGAACCATGTTTGTAACAATGTATGAAACATAACAAAAGTGTGTGCGTTTTTAAACTCACAGGCATTAACCCAGATGTAGAGTTAAATCGGGGCACGACGCTTGACCAGCATGCGCCTGCCATATCAAATGATTGATGTTTTTTGACAACTAACATTTGTGTGTAATCATTTGTTAAATATTGCTATTGTTTTGTGAACTGTTTAATGGGTAACTGATTGGTTTTATTGCAAAATGTTTGTATAGAAGTATAAGACAAGGGCCTGTTTGAAACTGTAACGATATTTCTTTCACTGATATTTCTGGTATTTTGAGTAATTACTGACTTAAAAGCATATAACAGCTCTTCTTATCCTAGAAAACGACGATAGTTCAATGCAAAAGGGCAAAGATCAATATTTGTCTACGCGATTTCGTTTGCCTAAATTCGTATGCAGCCTATAACATTCAGGAAAAATACTTTCTATTAGTGAAAAAAAAATTGGTACCATACCTTCGGGGTAAAGATTTCTTTCTTTCTTGTTATGTAGATGGACATTTCACACAACGTCCTCTGGTCCCAAGCTAAGCTTATACGCTTGTGTTATGGGTACCAGAATACGGATATAATACATATACTACTTTTCTTTTGTAAATACATGCTTATAATACACAGAAACACCTAGACGCAGTACAAACATTTATATGAAATTTATAAACATCACACAAATGATTGTCCCGAGCGGGAATCGAACTCGCGACCTCGTGAACGGCAGCCTGTTACATGAACCACTGGACCACGAAGCCCGTCATTATCCCCTACATATGTATATATTACAAACTTTACCTCTTATAACTAATGTTAGCTAGCTAATGTTCAGATACACAAAACATTGCAACGTTCTATAGTCAAATTGTAAAAACAACAGCGAGTCATTCGTGAATTTTAATATTTTAGTACTGGAACATTACAAATCTACTGCAAAATTTTCTTTTCCTTTGTTTCCATGGTTGTATAGTTTTTTCTCGGTACTTACATTCTTATCCTATAGTCAGTCAATGCGTAGACAAGGGTACTTGACACACCCACATCACATTCAAAATTGTAAAGTGGAACGAAAGATATCTTTACAAAAGCAGCTACAACTTACATTATCATATATTATGTAAGAGAAATCCTTATCACTTTTGAATTAAGTAAAACTAGGATGGAGTTACCTTTATTCTGTGACTGTTGAATACAAATAGGGAGTCGGTTTTCGTAAGATAAATGAATATAAAACTGGATTCAAGTGAAAAGGAATCATAGCAGACGGCGTTCTATAGTCTCTTCTTATTCCATTGGGAAAAGACGTAGTAGTAAGTAACAGTTTTATGTCTTAGTAATCTTTTGTTTATGGGGTAAAATTTGCACAATTAAATTGGTGCAAATTTTCACCCAAAATTTTAAAGATAACAAAATACCAACCAGTTCTAGAATCACAAAAGTTCCAGGAAACAGTTTGAGAATCTCTACTATAGAATTTACACACAATAAATGTATGGAAATATCTGTCTAACACAAAGTCACATCTTTAAGCATCCCAATAAAACAATAAAATCTCAAACCAAACAGATCGCCATCCATATTTGCACACTTATTATAAGTTACGTCAGAATGGATCGAATGCGCTCAGTTGATCAGTTGGCAGGCGATCACACGCCGACTGTATCTATGCCAGCTGATCCACGGATTCTGACAGATATCCGCGGATATTGAGCTTTATAGTGCGTTGAACTTTTGCTCTTAATGCAATTGTAGCCTACTTCTTGTACGGAAATAAATATCGTTGGTAGATGCAACTTTATTTATTTCAAACTGTTCAGAGAACTCGTTCCATTGTCAGAAATTAATTAAAAGGTAAAATTTAATATGTAGAACTTCAAAAGTCATTGTTTTGAAACAGCATGACGCTTGGAAATGGCTCAGATAATTTGCCCGACTTGCCAAGACAATAAATATTAAGAAAATATAGAGTTAATTTAGCCGAAGAGGATCCACCCCATGTATATAAGACATAGCTAGGAATAGAAGGTCAAGTCATATTAAAAATAAAATGTTTTAATTACTCTGTTAAGTTACTTATACCTGTTACCATTATTTCTTATCAATCCTATTTATTAATCCGTGTTTCTCCTTTCCACGTTAGTCAGTACTGCTAACTTGTAGAAAATTACATTGTCGCATCATGGTCAGTATGGTCACGCATGGTTATATTTCATTTACTGATCATTGATTTAGGACTACTTGTGAATTGATAGAAAACGTATTTTTATTTTTAACCTAAATTAACCAACTTGTTTCCAAATAAAATCCAGAAGTAAATTTATCTAATCTAAGACACAAATCTTCTTGCCCTTCGCCGTTGAACTCAAAACAGTCCACATTCCAAAAGAAATCCGTATAACTTTACAGTGTCAGTCGTCAGCTAAAATAAACACGCGCCTAAACGGCAGCCATGTTGTTTTTTTACACGTCACTGAGCGCGCCAACCACAAACATTAACTGTGCTCAGATTCTTTTTAATTGTTCCTTGTCTATTATTAGTCTACGACTGGTCTAAAATAATATAGAGCTGATTTGGACTTACTCTATACATCTTAATTCGGCAAAAACCTTCCAAAAGTTTGCTAAACGCTTTCGTTTACTACGTATACAGTTTGTTTCTATATAGTCAATACAGGTAAACTTAGTTTCAAAGTCAAAGTAAATTTTTTTTATTTCAAGTAGTAATGTTTACAAGCTCTTTTGAAACGTCAGAAACTAGGTGTCTGTTCCAAACGCGAATCCTATGGAGAAGAACAGACACGAAACTCCGTGGATTTTTTTTCTATTCTCTTCACATTATTGGAGGATTGGATATTGGACATCTTCACATAATTTTACATTGTTGGAGGGGTGTGAGGATGATGCAGATTAATGCTAAGTTTAGCTAAACTGCTTTAAAAAATATGTCTAGAGTCTATATCTTATCAATTTTTCAACTAAATGTTATAGTACTTGCTTGACTTTATTCAAAATACCAAGTCACTATTGTCCAGTCTGTGAAACCGCTAAATTATATCATTATTAAGTTCTAAAATTTCCATAATACAAGGTATAAAATACACAAAATAACTATTACTCTACTAAATGAGGACTTCTAAATTACAATACATTTATCACATTAAGGTGATCTCATTCCAAAAACAAACAGACCATTTAGTTTCAGGGGTTGGCAGAAGTAACCCAGATCTCTAACCGGTAAAATAAATAAAAAGTTCTATTAAATGATCATGTTTATACCGTCATCCCTTCACACCTCATAATTAAATTACAGAAACAAACTCTGCATTTAAGCTATTATTAGTAATTTATGTTATTTGAAATACATTACAACACTAATGTCGGAAACCATTGAACAGGGCCGCTTAATCTATTTATTCTTTATTCAAAAAAAATCAAATGCGATTTGTTATCACAAAAAATAATTTACTTAGTTTAAAAACTAAAAAACACGCTTAAATATCCTGAATATTTTTTATATGATTGCATTGTCATCAATACTCAATTCTATGCTACCTACTTACAAAACGTTGACAGTTTATGTTGTCAGAGACATAAGTTTCTGTTGTCACAATCGTAGTTAACAATGATATTTTTAAAAAAATAATATTAGACTGTAGATACGTGTGTTAAATGTTTTTAACATTTACTAACATTTTATGTAATTTATTGTAGATA
The DNA here is from genome assembly GCA_916999025.1 of Orgyia antiqua. Classification (NCBI taxonomy): domain Eukaryota; kingdom Metazoa; phylum Arthropoda; class Insecta; order Lepidoptera; family Erebidae; genus Orgyia; species Orgyia antiqua. The sequence goes on from OU779861.1 coordinate 1,671,799, forward strand.
AGTATACTAACCTCCTGACTCAGTATTGGTCTCTGTATATAGTTTAAATTTCTAATTAAATTACCTTGGTTGTCGGAATCTCCCAAAATTTCAACCGATCTACACGTTGGTAGACAAACACCACAACCCCTTTAGTTTGTGACACTATCACTAAGGATACTGGCAGAGTCGCGACTTAAACACTACGATAAGTCGCTTCTAAAGAAGCCATCAAACAAGAACAACAATGATATTTTTACCTGATTCTATAAACAAAGCGTTTTTATGTGAAATTATCTGATTGTATATGAAAGGCATCCGTAGAAACACAATAATCTTGGTGAGTCTACTCATATACAATTAAACTATTACGTGTATAATTAAAAATACAAGTGTGGTCATAGTGATACTTCAACATGCTATTCTAGTAATGAATTCATGATGATTCAATTGGGATTATTCTTTTAAATTATTGCATTGTCATCGGTCTTGTTAGGTGTGCAAAATTTCAGATCAATCCGTCTACTGCAAGTGGCTGAAAATCGCGTTCAAAGATTCCGTTACACAGATTAATACATTGATAGTTACATACCAAACTCAAAAAAGCGTGTTAAAAACTAAAGTGACTCGCACATTGATATTTTTTACTAACAGTCCATACAATGTACGACACTTAAAATTTGAAAATATCATGTAGGTAAAACAAATCGCGTTTGTTTTTAAATTGTTCTTAATTTGATTTAAAAACTACGCACAGAGAAAGTTAAACTTAGGAGGGGTACTGTATATCGTTTTAAGTCGCACAATAACAATAATATGTTTCATGCTATTTTCAGGTGCAATTTATTTGAAATAACACTATCATTGCATGTGCTTTGTAACACAAAGCCTTCTAGGATTACAGAGATGTCAAACAGATAAATTGTATATCTTTTACTAAATTGAAAGAGCAAGATAGAGTAGAAAATATTTTGTATACATTCTTTTTTAAATTTTATGTATAGGTTTGGCTTATAATTTTTCTTCATTTAATAATACGTAAACTTTAGTCAGCTAATGACATCAATTCTACGTGCACAACTAAATTTTACTAAAAATGAAAACAACTATGGCGTATTTTAATTAGTTGGCTTTTCCGTTGTGCACATTTTTCTTAATTAAAATCGTTAGTCCATAATATACAAATTTTCTGATAAAAAGTTCTGTTAACATTGCCGAATTGTGTTATTGATACTACCAATTTTCATTTTTTAGTTAGGTTATGTTTAGTTGTGGACGTAGAATCGGTACCAGTATCTGGCAAGAGACTTCATTAGATACCTACCAGTGATTTTCTTTCTTTTGATAGCGCTGTTACTGCTTATCTTAACTGTTTTTTACTGAAATTTTGATTAACTAATCATTTTATCTATCAACATCTACTGCTAAAATAAAACTTGATTTAGATTTTTAATATACAAGGCAGTTTTTCGTCACCAGACAGTTTGCACACTCGTGGCGAATAACAAATGTATTACATAATTACTCTTCAAGCTTCGTTCTCAATATTAGCAATAAACATAAGTAGTATCACAGCCAGAACCCGCCAGTTGCACTGTATTTTGAGAGACCATAACAAAAAAAAAAATAATTATAATAGTATCTTAGTCGATTTATCATCGAGTCGATTATTTCATACTCGTCGCGCCCACCCCTATCGGCGAACTTCATTCGCGTGTCAGTGCTTCGCTGGTTTGCACATGTTAGCTACTTTTTAAAATATTAGGAAAAAGTTTAAAATAGCTTATAATCTATCAAGTGTTAAAAATGTCTAAAAGAAAAGGAGAAGACTACGAATATTTATGTAAAAAGCTAAAGAAATTGGAACGCAAAATACAGCGCGGGCGCCGACGACGCCATAGTGAAACGTCTGACTCGCCGGCGACTGACAACCTTGAAAGTAAGTTACAAACCATAAGAATTATGAAAAAACGGACTGTCCGTAAGGGACTTTCCAATTTCAAAAAACAAATACACGCTATTCGGGTCTACTACTAGGGTATTTCCAAAGCGATGTATGCTAAACATTTAGGTTATGTGAAATCACACGTGTTTCTCTATCGGAGTCTCACAATTCACATTTCCTTTCTTAAAACAAATTGATTCTTGTGGGTATGCGTGTTTCTCAACTAGGAGTCTCACTACCCGTAAAATTCCTTGTATTAACAAGAAAAATCAATTACAGGGAACGAAACAAATTGTGATGAGGTACCCGGGTGCTCTTATTGGGATTCAGACAATTTATATGATGTTAACTCTGAGCATCATTCAGACGATGTTACTTCAATCAGTGCTGCTAATGCAGAGGAAGCTTCACCACTTCATACCACTAGAAAGGTGGCTTCACAAGTGGTGGAACATGGTACAGAGTCTCAGATTCCAGAGCCTCACATTACAGGGACTCAAGCAAGTGAGCCTGATAACTCCAATGCTCCCAAAGAATTAGATTCAGATGTACTAGAAATCTTAGGGGCAGACCCTACCGACACTAAAGAGTTTGGAAAGGATATACAGAAAGATCTTGCACTTAGATTAGGACACATTGCCACAAAGGGTCTTTCAAAAGACATTCGAAAAGAATTGAAGGAAAAATATCTAGTTCCGGGTAACTGCAAAGTAATTAAGGCTCCGTCTCTCAATCCTGAAATCCGTGCAGCACTCATAGAAAGCCAAATAAAGAGAGATAAGGCAATTGAGAGTAAACAAATGCTCACTTCATGTGCATTATCATCTATCAGTGAGGCAATTACAATTATAATTGCAGCAGAACAAAAGAATCCAGAAATCCTGAAAATACTCATGGATTCAGCTCGTATTCTAGGTGACATACAGCATTCAGAATCGATTACTCGTAGAATGTTCATACTTTCCACACTTAAAAAAGACCTTAAGGATCAATTAGAAAAAACAGATATTGATGAAACACTTTTTGGGAATAATTTATCTGACACATTGAAGTCAGCTAAGAATATAAATAAATCAGGTGCTGAACTTAGATCAGCTCCTACTCCAAAGCCCATTAACCAGAAGCAAACAAATACAGCAACAAGGTCTTTAAACTTCAAGGCTCCCTCCAATTTTCGCAGGCTGCCACAAGTGGGGGGAGCGAGAGGCACACAAGTACAGAATCAAACATCCAAGACAACACTGAGGTCCACGCAACACAACAACTCCAGGACATCATTGCGTCAGCAGCGTCAACACCACAGGCGCTAAATGAGGTACAGTTTGCAGGCCGGCTTTCTTATTTTTATAAACAATGGTCCTTGTTAACAGATAATCCAGTGATCCTTTCCTGGATCTTGGGTTATCAAATCAATTTCTTCTATTCAGTTAAACAATTAGTTGTACCTGAAGAACCAATATATTCAAAAATTGAATATAAAAAGTTCAAAGAGTCAATACAACATTTAATTTCAATTAGAGCGATATCATCATGCCAACCTTGCAAGGGACAATATATTTCAAAAATTTTTCTTATACCAAAACGAAATGGCAAACATCGCCTAATTTTAAATTTGAAAAATTTAAACAAATTCATTAAAACAAACCATTTTAAATTAGAAGATTTTAGAACAGCTGTAAAACTGGTATCTAAAGATTGCTTTATGTGTAAGATAGATTTAAAAGAAGCATATTTTTTTGTCAAAATTCATGAAAAATTTAGAAAGTATCTACGTTTTAAATGGGATGGACAGCTATTTGAATTTAATGTTCTGCCATTTGGCTTAAATACTGCACCATATGTGTTTACAAAAATTCTTAAACCTGTAGCAAAATTATTAAGATCCATAGGGTATTTATCCACCTTTTACTTAGACGATTTGTATCTTGTAGGCAAGACATATAACCAATGCTTGCAAAATATGAATGATACAATGTGCTTATTACAATCATTAGGCTTCATTATCAACACAGAAAAGAGTGTTTTAATACCAACAAAATCTTGCACCTTTCTAGGAAATATTATAGATTCAAAACGATATGAAGTTAGGCTGCCGGATGAAAAAAGGGAAAAAATTAAAAAAGAGATTCAAAAAATTAGAAAGTTAAATCGCTGTAAAATAAGAGACTTTGCTCATCTAATAGGTTTACTTACATCGGCTTGCCAAGCAATAGATTATGGTTGGCTGTATACCAAGGAACTTGAGAGGTTTAAATTTTTAAATCTCAAGGATAGTCAAGACTATGATAGGTATATGATAATACCAAGGTCATTATCTCCCATTTTTGATTGGTGGTTAAATTCAATAAAACACTCTGTAAGTAAAATTAAAGATGATGATTATGCTTTAGAAATTTTCACTGATGCCTCAACTACTGGGTGCTGCTTGTGGGGCTAACACTGCTAATGGTCCTTGGAGCAAACAAGAAGGATTAATGCATATAAATTATCTAGAGATTCTTGCAGCCTTTTTAGGTCTGAAAGTCTTCTCCAAGGAATTGACTAATTGTCAAATTCTATTGCGTATTGATAATACCACTGCTATAGCATACATAAACCGAATGGGAGGTATACAATTTCCACACCTAAATAAGATAACAAAACAGTTATGGCAATGGTGTGAATTGCGAAATATTATTGTTCATGCTGACTATATTCGCTCATCTGAAAATGTTATAGCTGATGCTGAGTCAAGGAAGTCCCATGCAGACATTGAATGGGAACTTTCTCAAAATGCTTATTCAAAAATTTTACTTAGATTTGGTACACCAGACATAGATCTTTTTGCAAATAGATTAAACCATAAATGTGATGTATATGTCAGCTGGTGCAGGGACCCAGACGCTCATGCAATTAATGCCTTCACTATATGTTGGACAAAATTATTTTTTTATGCTTTTCCACCTATATCAATAATTTTAAGAGTATTACGAAAAATTATCAGGGACAAAGCAACTGGCATAGTTGTTGTTCCACATTGGCCTTCCCAGCCTTGGTATCCTGTTTTTAAAGGCCTCCTTGTATCTAAACCGTTAATTCTACATGCTTGTGACGATTTAATTTTTTCTAATTGTAGAGACCGCTCCATTCATCAGAAGATTACCCTGGTTGTAGGGATGCTTTCCGGTTGTCGCTGGTCCGAAGAGGAATACCTCTATTGTCTATCCCCATCATGATAGCTTCACTATCAGATAACACTATAAAACAATATGAAACTTGTTTGAAGAAATGGTTCACATATTGTTATGAAAATAAAATAAGTACCTATGAAGCATCTTACACTGACATCTTAAGTTTCCTTACAAGTATGTATAATGCAGGGGCTAGGTATGGCACACTCAACAGTTGCCGATCTGCTCTCTCCTTATTACTCGGTCGAGACATAATTAATAATGGATTCATTCAAAGATTTTTTAAGGGTGTATTTAGGCTTAGACCTAACTTACCAAAGTATAATTTAACTTGGGACACCAATCAGGTATTAGATTTTTTGTCAAATTGGTATCCGAATGAAGGTTTAGATGTTGAAAAGATATGCCAGAAATTAATAACTCTTTTAGCACTTATTACAGCACACAGAATGCAGACATTTTCCAAAATAGATTTAAAATACATTAGTGAGTCTCAGTCGGGATACCTCATAAAAATTCCTGACTTGATAAAAACATCGCGAGTGGGGGCAATGCAACCTGTACTTGCTTTACCTTTTTTCCCACAAAAGCCGGAAGTATGCCCTGCAAATACCCTTAGAATTTTTCTAGAAAAAACAAAAGACCGTCGTAAAGACCATTCATTTTTATTTATCTCCTCGAGAAAACCATATAAAAGAGTAGGCTCACAAACTTTGTGTAGATGGGTTAAGAGTGTTCTGCATAGCAGTGGTATTGACACATCTGTATTTAGTGCACATAGTACAAGACATGCTTCTACATCTAAGGCCTACATGGCTGGTATTAGTTTAGATGTAATTAGAAGTACGGCTGGGTGGAGTCAGAACTCCACAGTGTTTGCCAAACATTATAATAAAATCATTACCAGCGGTGATTCAAATGATTATGCTAGGAATTTATTAAATAATAATTGTTAGTTATTCTTTACTATCCAAGAGAAACAAAAGTGATTAATAGATGTTTAAGAAATATAATCTGATCTTATAATTGTTAAGAAACAAAGTCCCCTTAATAATTAATTAATTATTAAAAAGGGACCTAGTCTAAATAAAGAATTATGTATTATGTTTTAAGAAAGACTGATTAAATAAGTAAATTTATTTCCATTTATAAATCTGCTTTAATTTACTCTCCTTTTCAATATATTTCACGACTTCTAACTCTCTCAACATCTACTTATGTTTATTGCTAATATTGAGAACGAAGCTTGAAGAGTAATTGATGATCAAACGAACTTACCTGTACGTGAAGTTCGATCATAATTACTCGAAGAGCTTCGTTCGAAGATATTAGCAACCCCCCCTCCCCCAGGCTCTGGCCGTGTTCCCTAGTCGTGAAATAGGTATCAGCTCAGCAATCCTCTAAACTAAATGAAGTTCGCCGATAGGGGTGGGCGCGACGAGTATGAAATAATCGACTCGATGATAAATCGACTAAGATACTATTATAATTATTTTTTTTTTTGTTATGGTCTCTCAAAATACAGTGCAACTGGCGGGTTCTGGCTGTGATACTACTTATGTTTATTGCTAATATCTTCGAACGAAGCTCTTCGAGTAATTATGATCGAACTTCACGTACAGGTAAGTTCGTTTGATCATCAAATATGCAAGTGTAATTACAATCGACTTATTTATGTTCCGATCGTGTTTCATGTAACACGGAGCCCCTACGAGTGCGTCTTACGCGACAGCCGCCGTATCGATTCTTCCGTACTACAACTCATTGTCATTGCCTTTTTAAGTCCCATAAATAAAATTGGTCAAGTGCGAGTCGGACTCGCGCACGAAGGGTTCCGTACCATTAAGTTATTAGTATCGAGCAAGAAACGGTAAAAAAATCATGTTTGTTGTATGGGAGCCCCCCTTAAATATTTATTTTATTTTATTTTTAGTATTTGTTGTTATAGCGGCAATAGAAATACATCATCTGTGAAAATTTCAACTCTCTAGCTATCACCGTTCTTGAGATACAGCCTGGTGACAGACGGACGGACGGACGGACAGACGGACGGACGGACGGACAGCGAAGTCTCAGTAACAGGGTCCCGTTTTTACCCTTTGGGTACGGAACCCTAAAAAAACTACATGATTTGATAAACAAAAAATAATATTCGAATTTTGAATTTACATAATGTAAACTGATTTTAAAGTAAGAACAGCAATTTTAAAAACAAATTTAACAGAAAGATTTTTATTTATTAAAAACTTTTTGTTAATTCTATGGTATATTTTTTCTGATAAATATCAAATGAGAAACAGAATACTGGCCATAATTCGGCCACATAACGTAGAGTAAGATACAAAAATTTAAATTTCTCAGCAAAATTTTATGAGAATCACATTTGTGTTCAATCTGGCTTGGAAATGAAGGTAGTAAAGGAAATCTACAGATCAATAGGTGTTTCATAAAGGTGAGCTTATTCTACTATCACAGTTCACTTCTAAAATCATATCTTTTACTCCTGAGGTTAACAACTAAAACATCCTCAAATTTACTAGTCGATCGGTAAATAGATAGATACATTGGTAAGAACGAAGCTAATAAAAGCGTGTTAGAATGTTTAAATCACACTATTAAGGCGTCATTCCAATGCAGGCGACGGGCGACCCATCATATTAATGTAAATTTTTCTCGTTGTCAATAGAAGACAAGAATACGTTTATGTCGGTCACACAGCACTGCTCTCATAATGTCCACTATTTTTTTGCGTTCACTATTTTGTTTAGCCACGTACACTTCTTATACACTTATTTTTCAGTACAAAAGTAGAGTAGCGCGATCAGGTCGCGAACATCGGAAGGCCACCATTATCTTTACATTTGAATGCATTTTATGTTGTATGCATTTAACATCTGTTCCTGAACAAATATTGTTTGATTCATATTTGTTTTATGTATGTTACATGAATCATACACAACAGTTATCCGTCAGCGTATGATTCATCTTAATATTTGTTTATTGGTATAAAATTGGAGAATAATTTCTTTGAAATATTAGTGTGTTATATCCAATCGAGGGAATGACTATTTATCTTGAATATCTCTATTACACATTTTGCGAAATCGATACGTGATATATTTTAAACTATCTAATGTCCGCGATTTCACCCGTGTATATAGTTATTGAGCCCCCCACTCGAAATCTCAACAAATTGCACTAAAAGTCCATCCTCTTAAATCACTCTATCTACTAAAAAAACACATCAAAATCTATTTTGTAGTTAAGAAGATATAAGTTCACATAGGGACGTACATACAGAAATGACTTTTTTTATAATAATAAGTAAAGATTGTGATCAAATCTTTATATTCTATCATCTAGTATTTCATAAGGCAGTATTAGGTAGTGAGTCCTAGATTTGCTCAAGATTGTGCAAATTCTGTAAAATGCAAGTTTTTCATCTCTTAGAATGGCGATATCTTTACTGTATAAACTGCATTTTGATAAAACTTCTCGCTCGGGACAATCATTTGTGTGATTTTTATATTTCTCATAAATGTTTGTACTGCGTCTGGGTGTTTGTATGTATTATAAGTATGTATTTACAAAAGAAAAGTAGTATATGTAGTATATCCGTATTCTGGTACCCATAACACAAGTATATAAGCTTAGCTTGGGACCAGAAGACGTTGCGTGAAATGTAAAATAAAAAAAAACCTTACCATTTCCGGGAAAATTGTAAAAATCCCGAAAAAATGGACTTCGACCATGAGTAGATTTTTCCGCACACATGAGATCATCGGGGACTCTTGACATATTATTCCTACTGGTGTATCTAACGTCTCCACCAAAAATTAACTCGGTCTCAATAATTGTTAATTAAAATGTCTATTTTGACCGTAGCATAAAATTAGTCATATTATTTTGATATAGAAAGACTTACAAAGTGACTACTACTAGAAGTTTGACTAATAAATTGTCTACATTTTGTCACACAAATTGACATTATTCGTACTAATATTCTCGTCAGTAATAATGAGCGGTTATTTAATGACTATTGATACATATTTGTCAACCAGACAAGTTCTATTTAAAACATGAATATATTTTTGGACTGCAGTGTCCGTGAATAATATAAATATAGATTTTATTTTACGTACAGTAAAATGTTTATGAATTCCGTGTGTTGACGGACAGAAAATATATGTCGCATTTTCTTCATGGTTGAAAAAATCGATTCGATTGCTTCCCGTTTTTTGTTTAATCTGTACAGATATTAGGTGTATTACATATATGTATTTGATTACTTTTCATAAGTTATTCAAATTCAAATTACCCCTAAATTTACAAGAATTGTGTATAAATATAAATAAATATTTTGGACATTTAACACAACGTCCTCTGGTCCCAAGCTAAGCTTTTACGCTTGTGTTATTAGTTCACGGATATACTAAATAAATTACTTTTCTTTTGTAAATACATACTTATAATACATAGAAAACACCCAGACGCAGTACAATCATTGGTATGACATTTATAAACATCACACAAATTATTGCCCCAAGCCACTAGACCACGAAGCCCGTCATATAGAAATATGTAAGAACATAACGATTCACTTTCACCCTTGACCCACAGCTAATAATTATCCTAAAATATCCCTCAAATATGATAGAAGCTTTCATTAAAAAAATATATATTACTTATTAAAACCCTTTGAAGAGATCATAAATTAGTAAGAGCTTTAACGAGCGCATGTTAAGGTTATATGATGATTAGTTTTTTATATATTTATGATCAGTAGTGTATATATATTCTGTGATGACGATGATATAAATGTAAGACTCATTTATTCAAACAAAACCAAGTAATTTTTTTTCTCTTAAATTTATTTAGGCCCGTAAATTTATGATATAATCTACCCAGGCGTTTCAGACACCTTAAAGCATAATAACTTCGTTTTTATCCATACAGTCTGATATCCTTTTAATAGGCCTTGCGACTTCTTTCAGAAGACCTAAATAAAAATATTTTGATGACAGCAAAGTCGTAAAATCAAGTAAATTTGTAAATACATTTAAACTCATACATCGGTGATTAATACTCTTAAAATACTTTTAAATGTATGTAATGTGATGAAACATAAGACCAGTTCTTTATGAACGGAAGTCAGAATGTTTAAGGAAATGCCACGTTATCTGAAAACGTTTACATGAGTCACTATACTCTTGAATAATATGCAAATATTTTATGCATGTGTGTACAATTAATAATATATTATTTATCATCATAGCTATCTGCAACGAAGCTAGTGCTTTTTATTTATAAATTAGAAGAAATATTAACACCCGAACGGGCCTTACAGTTCATCTTACATCAACGGAACGGTTCATACCTTACATCAACGGAATGTTATTCCGAAAGAGCTATTTAAAACAATTACATACATATTTAAAATATTTATTATTTTTCATCATTTTTGTTTTGTTATTATCGATCTATAAGTATTACAAACTTAATTACTTTTTCTTTTGGTATTGTTTTTCTGTAAAGTGACTTTTTGTTTTCTTACAAATAAATAAATAAATAAATATTCATGGACATTTCACACAACGTCGTCTGGTCCCAAGCTAAGCTTATATGCTTGTGTTATGGGTACCAGAGTACGGATATAATACATAAACGTCTTTTCTTTTGTAAATACATACATATAATACATAGTAAACACCCAGACGCAGTACAAACATTTGTATGACATTTATGGATATCACACAAATGATTGTCCCAACCGGGAATCGAACCCGAGACCTCGTGATCGGCAGTCCATTACATAAACCACTCCACCACGAAGCCCGTCATAAAAAATAAAAAAGAAGGGAAGGATGTCTATTGATAAATCAGACGTGTTTGCCAGAGTTTAGTTTTGAGTTGTCGGTCTATCACAAAAGGTGTAATTTGCTTATCCCTAATTGCCACTTACAACATCCTTAGGAAGAAATAGGGTAGGTAGTGGTAGTTGTCAATCTTGTAATCTTAATTCATCACCATAAAAACCGACATTTTACGCGTATCTACATGAAAATAACATAAATATGAGCAATCGGGTATTAATAGTACATATCATGTATTATTAATCCTATTTATTTATTTGATAATGCGATAAATTGCAAAGCCTCTAGTATACCATAGACAATATCAAATAACTGCATCTGGAACTGTTCCAGCTACATCCAGCTGTGACTATTGATATAGCTCCTAACTATGCATAAATAAATTATATTGTGTTGTCGACAATACCATGAAAAAAATATTATTTTATGTGATTAACACCTCGTAAAGATACGCAAAGAATGTTAAGCGCGAAAAATGTACAATTTCTGCTTACATGTAATGATTGGATTAAGGGCCTACATCAATATCATCACCGACACGTACATATTAACACAGCCAGTAGACACAGAAAATGAAGAATTAAGGATACTTTTCCTATTTACTCAAAATCTACTAAATATATTTTAATTCTGATCCACGTGTTTCTATACATAATAGTTACCTATGTTTTTAAAGTTATTTCATTAGTTAATACGCGATAATAGACCGACAAATGAAAAAAATAAAAAATTAGAGAGGTTGTTTCGCCAAGATTTTCTATCGAGAAAACTTTTTTCAATCGCGTTTCTGAGTTTATGCGATCCTAGATCATATATTGAAAAAACATATACTTAAAAATTAGAGCTCTAGCCATTCAATCTAAAGAAACAATGAAAACTTCATACATAGAAAAATGCACGAAGCTATTTTGGTATCCTCTTAAGAATAGGTACGTTATGATCTTATTTCTTCCCATGGGTAGTTTAGGAGGCTGCCTTAAAGGTATTAGGCAGATATACACTTGTTTAAACATTATAAAAGAAGCCAAACAAAAAGGACAAGGGTGTAAGTGCGTAGGACTTACAACCGTCGGGCACGTGTGACCACATGTATGAGTGTGGATGAAGCCAAGGAAACTCAGCCTACCCCCATGGGAAAAAGACGTAATGTTATGATGATAATGATGACCGAACAAAAAGTAAGAAGCAACGCGAATTGAATAAATCTCGTATTTACACCTCCAACCGACTGCATATCTCCTAAAACACGTGGTTGGCACTAGCTGGTAGGTTTGCTAGAAATGGAATCGTGATATGAGCATTCCATAACATCTTCAACTTAATAAATAAAACTGCTGCGAATGGAAACTATAACTAACCATTTTATCTTTCAATACATTTATACATTTAATGAAGGCGTATCTTTTTGTTCTAATCTTTTCTATTTCAATCACACTTTTCTTTATCTTTCCTGATTTTTACGTTACACATATAGTCTATGTCTAGTCACCTCGGTGAAATTGTTACGTGAATTTTACCGATTTGTTTATTTACCTAGTTTTTTTTAAAATTAAGGCGACATTAAGCCACGACTTAAAACTTATTTATTAATAACCTCATTATTAAATAATCCGTGAGCTTACAAGGATTATAAGCAATTATTAGTACTATGATCTCATGTGAGTCACATCATATCTAGGTCTTGTGCCAGTCTTTCACAGTGACGTCTTCTCGAGTTATTTATTGTACAAGCGCTTTTATCTTCGCAATGTATTCATAATTTTATAAAATAAACAGTCATTTTAGTTGCTGTTATACCTATGTTCTAAGATGAGCAATATTCTGGATTAAGGATGGTAATCTAAAACTAGTTGGTTTTTAACTCTTTAATGTTAGGATTTATCCTCTTAATCGATAATGATTTAAATTTATAACAAAACTGGCTGTCCCGGCAAACGTTGTTTTGCCATACTAAAAAAAAAACAGGTTTGAAAAATAGATGTTGGCCGATTCTCAGACCTACTTAATATGCATGTAAAATTTCATAAAAATCGGTCAAGCCGTTTCGGAGGAGTACGATATCTAACACTGTGACACGTGAATTTTATATATAAGATGTTAAAACTTGTTGATTTGTAGCTTGCTTATTTAAATTCACATTTTTACCTATTTAAAAGTCCTATGTAAAATGATGCACGGCTCTAAGCCATCGCACGCATTTTTCCCATGAAAGTAGGCAGAGACTACAGAGCCTCTTCTGCTACCATCCAAACACACTTCCTTGGCTTCATTTACACTCATAGATCTGAGAAAGAGAGAGAGAGAGAGTCATCCATCCTTAAGTAGGACAAAGACTAAACGGGAAACCTTTTCTTATAAACAAGAATTCGGGAGTGCAAGTCTCAGTCATTACTTTTGTTTAATCTAATTAGCATGTCGTCCAATCTTATATATTATGTTTGCCAACAGATCCCTCGTAAACATTCATTGTCAATAAATAAACTATCTTACATTAACATTTTCGGGCTTTCAAGGCTTTATTTAGATACTAGCTGTTGCCGGCGACTTCGTCCATAATTACATGCCTCTACAGTGTTTTGTTTAATTTAATTTATTAATACTTTGAACTTATATACATGTAATTTATTAATTTTGCAATTGACATGCCATGCAATTTAATTTATTAAGTTTTTACTTAATAAATTAGGCCACCATAATCGTCACTCGATTGAGTTTATATCGTATATTAAATTTAATTTATAAAGTAAAAGCATAGCATGTCAATTGCAAAATTAATAAATTATTTTAGTAATGAAAGTCGCGTCATTATTTTCAGCCCAATTTTATTGTATTCTGTAAAGAATACTAGGTGGCTGGTCGAGATTGTAGCAAAACATTCTCGATAGATGGCGATGTACGTAAAAATACGATATAAACTCAATCGAGTGACGATGCACGACCGCAATAAGCTCAGTTGGCAGAGCTATGGAACGGTATTCCGAGGTCGTGGGTTCAAGTCCCGCTTGCGGTAATCACTTTTTCCACCATAATTTAATTTATTATATACATGTGTAAAGTAATTGTAAATAAAGCTAAAGAAGTGTGTTTAGAACGTAGCAGGTGGCGCTCTATCGTCTCTGCCTACCTACACCCATGTAAAAAGGTGTGATGTTATGATGATGACATAAACATTTAAAAAATCCAGTTAACATAAGAAAAAAAACGAATTAACAAATTGATGTTGTTTCATCAATAATAACTACGAGTATAATGGGCGATTACATGTAATTTACAAAAATTAACTTTTTTTGAGAGATTAAAGACTCAAAAGGATTTAGCCCTTTGCCAACACCATGGCTCACTGCCCATGCCCAACTGTGGGTCGTTCATGGGATAGAAGAAGATGTATACCTATTAGTTAATATTATAATATACCATCATGCCCTTTTTCCAAGGAGAGAGATAGGGCACCATCTGCTGCGATCGAAACACACTTCTGTGGTTTCATCCACTCTATATCTATTTTTAAGTAAGTTTTGCTCATAAGTAATCCATGGTTAAGGGCGAACTTTCTTTAGATAGATAGATAGATAGATTACTCTTCATTGTACACCATTTTACATTACAGTAGCTTATTCTATGTTAACAATACAATAGGCAGTACAATATATATATATAATACAATAAACAGTACAATAGGCGGTCTTATCACATGCTGCGATCTCTTCCAGACAACCTTTGGATGGACTACGTTTGGTCAAAAAGAGGGCTTTATGTGGTGTACTCTAACCTACAAATATTAGCTTTACATATTTACATAAACTTAATACATAATGCAAATACACATACACAAATACATACCTATACATACACATACTTACACAAATACATAAACAAATATGCTTACACCCAAGAGATATAAGAGTAAATAATATTTTTTAAATTTAATCACGTTATTTATACTATGTCAGTGATATATAGTACTCTTTTACCCTTTTCTTGAAAGTAGCTACTGATTGAGCACTTCTTATATTTTTAGGTAGCTCATTCCATAGGCGAGCTGCTTCGACAGTAAATGATTTAGCATAAAACTTGGTGGAATGGGCAGGTATAGCTAGAATGGGGTTTTCCGATGATCTCAAGCTTTTCGTGTTTCTTTACATATTTATAATCCTATAGCTTAAATACACTGGGTCATTAGGTCAAATTTTGTGAACGGATACAAGAGATAACAATAAAAATGTCAAAAAAGACGCCTACAGGAGTCAACTAGATCTTAATCATTGAAAATGTAGCATGACGTATGTAAATATTATAAAAATAACAAGTTCTATGATGTTAAAATAAATAATATTATATCTATGGAAGATTCAACATGAAAGAAATATAGATTGATGCCAATTCTGCTGCGCTTCAAACTAAATTATATCACATACACATAGGAGGCCTTATAACTCAAACATAGCTACTAAAAAGTAAAAGAAAGTCTCAAAAGCGAGAAAAATGTTATGATGTTAGTGCACGTGATTATTTTGAAGGTAACAAACGTAGGATATTGTAGCCAGTTAAGGGATATTGTACACAGATAACACCATCTGTAAGAAATGGAAAACTCAAAGATTATCCCTGTGCCAACACGCCTGGTCGGCGCAACATAATAGACCATAATCCCTCCCAAAGAGGAGGAGGCCCGTGCCCAACAGTTGGACGTAAATGGGCGAGAGAGAGAGAAAGAGAGAGTAAAAGAGACAAAGGATAGCGAGAAGAATAAACAAAGAAGTATACATTTCCGGAGCGAATACACAAACTTTTATTTAATTACAAAAAGCAGACACTATCGAAATAAATTACTAACAATTTTGATAGTTTACTTTAGTTGTTGTTGTAGTCAAGTTATTTATAAATCAGAATTGGAACCATTGTTTTATAAATATGTTACAGAAAAACGTGTGGGCATGAAACAGATTTTATTATATGAAAGACATATCATTATTTTTATAATAATTGTTAGTGTAAGAATATAAATATCATTGACACAAAAAAAGGCTTGAGACGTTTTCTTATATTAATTTCCACTTAAATTTAAGGACTAACAGTTGCCGTAAAGTTGGAATAAAGAAATTGCATCTCTATGTTTTGTCTTGCAAAAGCGTACAAATTATATGTCATTTTATAATACCTAACTAATCAAGCATATATTTTATTATTTATAATTACGTTACATATTACATTTCGTAGTCATGTATTGGAACCAAACATTACAATAAGTACCGTCAAAGATCGTTGCTTAATGCTTATATTTAGAATTATTTTCCCATTTCTGCAACATTTTTCACTAAGCTTCGCGCCTATTGGTAAAATTGAAACATGAACAGTTTACACATGAAAGCATTATTTCAAAACACTTATACACGCACACAGGTAATAAAAATTATTTGATTGCTCATAAGAAGGATGTTTTAGTTAATAAAAGTATAATTTTGATTATCTTTCACACTAACATGACCGGATATGAAATAATATAAAAAGTATTTTATTGACTTTAATGGCGCTAAACATATATCACAAAGTCTTTCGTGATTACTTTTTATTGAAACAGAATACAGTTGAATATAAATTATCAGAAAATAGGTTGTTTAATTTATAGACGAGTTGATTAATTTGTTCACGAGGTCGCGGGTTCGATTCCCGCCTCGGACATTCATTTGTGTGATGTATAAAAATGTCATACAAATGTTTGTTCTGCGTCTGGGTGTTTACTATGTATTATAAGTATGTATTTACAAAAGAAAAGTAGTTTATGTATTCTATCCGTATTCTGGTACCCATAACATAAGCATATAAGCTTAGCTTGGGATCAGAGGACGTTGTGTGAAATGTCCATAAATATTAATTTATTTATTATTATTTATTCAAATTCAAATTCATTTGTTGTGAACATAGGTAAATAACTATTAATTTATAACTAAAATGAATCTTTTTTTTCGTGTAGTGCATGTGTGTTTACGCTATCTTTGGAGAACATTGACTAAGTTATTTTTTATTTTCAATTTAATAACCAGTTAACAATATTGCTGTAAGGTTTTGGAAATAAACAATAGTAACTAAGTAATTTGTTCAATATCAATGTCAATCACACACCGTACGTACCAACGAACACAGGAACTGACGTCCCTATCAATCATTTCAATCCATGTTTTGTTATTGGGATATAGCAACTAGTACTTACATCTAGTTAACTGTTTCCTTTTTTTAACACGCTTTGATTAGCTCGCTACGTATCTATCTATAATAATAATCAGGATTCTAAAGCGTGTTCTTTAGTTTTTGAACTATTTATAGATAATATTTTCTAACACTTGCGCGACTCATCTGTTTAAATAAAACTACATTTTACGGATTTAGACGCGTTTGTTTTAAGTTTTGGCCCGATAAAATTATGTATGTTTTACCTTATATAATTTAAAATTTTCTTTATATTGTTACAATTTGTTAATGTATTTTAGAAACTAAAATAATGTTATGTTATAAGCTACATTATTTTAAAGTTTCATTAAAATAAAGTCAGTAGTTTTTGCGTGAAAGAGTGATATTAGTATTATATGTATGTCCATATGTGAGCTTAAATATTAAAAACTATGCAATGGATTTTATTTTAATGTGTTTTTTTATTGGATCATGATGTTTTTTGTACAATTTATTAAGGGTTTTTATTTCTTAAATTCAACAGCTAGTTTGTCCTTATCCTTACTAATTTATAAATGCGAAAATCGAAATTACAAACTAAAAATCTTGACGAGCTTAAGTGTTAATGTGTGTAACCAAACCATAGTGGGATTTAAAAGAACTATACAACGCCATCTATCGAGTGATATGGTAAACTTCTGTTTGTTAAGGTTTAGTTTCTAAAATTCACGCGTTAGAAGTCGCAGGCAACAGCTAGTAATATATAAAACAATATAAGCAAATAAAAGTTTGAAAGTGTTATAACAAAGCCTTTAATCTTTTAACCAATACAGTAATTTACTAAAAAGAAAATGCCATTGAACTCATAACTCAGATGTTATGTGAAGATATAATGGAGATGTACTTATCATGCATTACTGATATGAATATTTATAAATAAATCAGTGAATTCAAGTAGTATTTTAAAATCGTGGTACGGTTTTGCATTTTTGTAATGTTACTGAATATTAATTCACTTTTTAACACGCTTATATTAGTTCGGTATGTATCTATCAATGTATTAATCTATGTAACGGAATCTTTGAAAGTGATTTTAACCCACTTGCATTACTCGGATCCATCTGAAATTTTGCACACATATTAAGTAGGTACCTACCGTTGACAATGTTTTATATTTAGGATTTTCAAGCGTGATTTTTAGGGTTCCGTACCCAAAGGGTAAAAACGGGACCCTATTACTGAGACTTCGCTGTCCGTCCGTCCGTCCGTACCGTTTCTTGCTCGATACTAATAACGTTGCCTTATGTTGCATAGATAATGGTACGGAACCCTTCGTGCGCGAGTCCGACTCGCACTTGACCATTTTTTTTGTTTTTTGGCTGATTATTGTTTTTATAATCTACACGACTAAAATATTTAGTCTAGATTTTAGTAAGTATTATGAAGTAATTCAGCCCGACGTTTGGGCGACATTTTAAGCCACCATGACCGTGTTTTGTGATCAGTTGTTACGAGACATACCAACATTTGATATTTAAAGATATATCTTATAACATTATACATATAAAGTATGTGTACACTGACTTTGAAAGATAGATTAAGAAATGAAGTTAAAAGAGAATGTTGCGGTCTGAAAGAGGATGTAGTGACTAAGGTGGAGAAAAGTATGCTTAGGTGGTTTGGTCATGTGGAGAGGGTGGATGAGAGACGCTTAACGAAAGGCATATACACGGCGGAGGTAAGTGGAAATGCTGGGAGAGGACGCCGAGAAAAATATACTCCGATGTCATCGCCGGCATACTCCAAAAGGTGCAAGTGTGTAGCACTTACAACCGTCGGGCATGTATGACCAGATATATGAGTGTGGATGAAGCCAAGGAAGTATGTTAGGATCGTAGCAGATGGCGCTCTATAATCTATGCCTACCCCCATGGGAAAAAGGCGTGATGTTATGATGATGATGATAAAGGTTTTACATACATGGACTTCTAAATGTAGCTTTATGTCTGTTAAATCCATCCGATTTACCGTCCCTCTGTTGGGCATGGGCATCCTCCACTTCGGGACAATTTATATATGGACTACTATGCCGCGCCGACCAGGCATGTTGACATGGTTTAGTTTTAAGTATTCCTTCTCTCACAGTAGATATTAATAGCCTATAATATCCCTTAGCTGCTTCTTACAGCACCCTGACTAAGAAATGGGGTGGTGACATTTGTATTCTTAAACCATTGCCATACGGATCATAGCAAAATATATAACAAAAAATAACAGTAACTAAATAGAACAATATTAGCTATCATTAACTTTCAACGTTTGACAAATCGCCCACACCGTGACACACCTACGCTTAGTTAAATACATCTATGAATGAATAACGTATATAAAAACATGCGCGTGCGCTTGACAACGAACGTTGTGTCAATCGTCGCGACCTCTGTTCATGCGTTTATTTGTATGTGAAAGTGTTGAAAATGTCATGGGCTAAGTATTTCCTGTCTCAAATATATCTTTTGCTGGGATTATAACTACTAGTTATGATACAAAAATGATACAAGAATTTGAATCAAAGCGTTGGTATCCGTGGAGATAGTTATAACATTTGACAGTCAATCAATTATTAAAAGTATTCAGTTCTTTTTACGATAATTTAGCACAGACATCAATGTATAAATTGTGGTATTTAATGAATTACGAAAAATGTTGTATCTAGGGCCATCTACAAGGTATATATTTCGCTACGACCTATGACATGGCGTATAAAAATGTGAATCGTCGCTAGGCCCTGGGCATGTGCTCAGTGTGCCCGGTGGAGGAGATGGCCCTGGTTGTATCTATTTGTATTTGCACCATAAGTTGCTAACAGGCTGCTAATTCCATCCATCAGAAAGCTTTAACGATCTTATTGAACTTCAAGTGGAACAATGTTCTGGTTTAATCAAAATCTTATCCTATTTCTGCCCATATAGACATCTTACACGCGTGAAAAGGAAAGATATTTGTATGGTATGACGTAAATTTAACATGTATTTTTCTGCGAATCATTGGAATTAAAACACTTTTCAATATAGATACTTACCACAGTTACTAAAACACTAATAGGATATGCAATAAATTTAGTGATCAGCTGATCACCTGCGCAAGAGTCTACGCTTATGTTTTGCGGGAACATAAATTACACGTTTCAAGTTCTCGCATATAAACGTTATAGTTGATTGAAATTAAACTACTTACTAGAGCTATTAAATATTTTAGAGTGAGTGTGTTTGAAAATTGCTGAATATTCACGAAATTAACAGCTGCAGTTTATTATTTTCGCGATTTATGGCGAGAATTTTCCATTTTTTTCGTTCGGTATACTTGTGAACCGGTGCCTTCTGCTGGGACTGGTCGATTTGCTCTGTTGGGGTAGCGCCCATATTCGTCATGGTACACATTGCACTACCCTGCATCATCCTCACACCCTTTTTTCGTTGTAAACATGAATTTAATCGAAAAAGAAAGGAAACAATGAAAAAAAAAAATTGGTCAAGTGCGATTCGGACTCGCGCACGAAGGGTTCCGTACCATTATCTATGCAACATAAGGCAACGTTATTAGTATCGAGCAAGAAACGGTAAAAAAATCATGTTTGTTGTATGGGAGCCCCCCTTAAATATTTATTTTATTTTATTTTTAGTATTTGTTGTTATAGCGGCAATAGAAATACATCATCTGTGAAAATTTCAACTCTCTAGCTATCACCGTTCTTGAGATACAGCCTGGTGACAGACGGACGGACGGACAGCGAAGTCTCAGTAATAGGGTCCCGTTTTTACCCTTTGGGTACGGAACCCTAAAAACCATGAAGTTTCTTCTCTGTTCTTCTCCATAGGATTCCCTTTTGGAATAGACGCCTAGCTTCTGACCTTTTAAAAGAGCATGTATATGCCTACTTAAAATAAAATCTTTGACTTAATAAATGAAATTGTAGTGGAAAAAGTGATCACCGCAAGCGAGACTGAACGGTATTCCGAGGTCGTGGGTTCATGTCCCGCTTGCGGTGATCACTTTTTACAATACAATTTAATTTATTAAGTAAAAGCATAGCAAGTCAATTGCAAAATTAATAAATTACTTCTTTGACTTTGACTTTATCTGGTATATTTACTATCACGATATTATTCAAAAACTTTTCTTTTAATGATTTATATTTAAAGGCAGCATACTTTTTAATATTTAAAGTAATAGGTAGGGACATGGTTATATTATGCATATGCATATATTATATAAGGTATCCATAATGGTAATTACAATATTTGTGTACAATTACTTTATTTGACATCAAGCTGCGTTCCTAAATGCTGTAAGAGTAATAGAAAGTGCTAATTGTTGTATTAGTACTTAATTTAGGAATACTTTTAAAAGTCTTACACGCGTAATCTAATGTGACCTCCTATTAATGGTCTTATTTATAATGAGTTATCGGAGGTTTAAACAATAAAATTATGTCACTTTATCGGAGAGATAATAAACGTTTTAGCGAAAAAGACTAATTATGAATAACAATTTTTGACAATTTTAGCGAACTTTTAGACCTCCGATAAGTCATTATGAATAAGACCATAAGATCAGTCAATTAAAGTACAGTAAGTAGTATTTAAGTACTTTGAAAATATTGAAGAAAAAATGAATAGGTAATGTTTATTGACGTAATAGAAGCCAAAACAAATGGCCAAAAGAAAATTTTTGTCTGTCTGTCTGTCCGTATGTTTGTACGCGCACCACGCCAAAACTACTGTATGAAATTGAATACCGTTTTCAACGATATGTTGGTAGAAATTTTACTTAAATATATTCACGAGTTTTTTATGGAATTTCTCCATTAATCGATGGCAATTTTATTTGATTTTGACTACTTTTCAGTTTTGCCTCGTGGCTACTGATAACACATTTTTTAAAACTATAGAAGTTTTAAATTATTAAATTTAATACAATTCTAAACTTGACTTCCCATTTGTAATAGTATATTCTTGCTAATTAGCAGTCTTTACACGTCTGTAACTTCCGTATCCGGAAATGCAGCTAAGTTAATGAACCATGCAACCATAGTTTTTATAGAATAATAAATTGCTTGATAATTTTAAAAAATGTTTTCTTTTAATATAACATTATTTTCACATCACAACTTAAAGATACAGCTGCTTTTCACAGATTTCTTTGGGTTTTATTTGAAGGTTTTCCTACCCTAAACTCTTAGAGACTTTTCCTTACGTGATTATAACAGCAGAAAACTCTAGTTACAATAATGTAAACAGAGTATTTTGTATTACTTATGGATGTTTACAAGTTTTTAGCTTTTTTTCTTCACTTATTATAATACAAAATCGTTATTTCTGTATGTCCCTATGTGAGTTTACGTCTTTAAAACCGTGCAACGAATCTTGATACAGGTTTTCAATGTGGACATGCAAAATATGTCTCTGCTTTTCTCAAGCCAATAACATAATAATATAAATAAATAAATATTCATGGACATTTTACACAACGCCCACTAGTCCAAAGCTAAGCTTTGCGCTTGTGTGTGATGGTACCAGAACACAGATATATACTATCTAAACTACTTTTCTTTTGTAATACATACTTATTATACGTAGAAAATACCCAGACGCAGTACAATCATTTAACATCACACAAATTATTGCCCCAAGCGGGAATTGAACCCGCGACCTTGTGTACGGCAATCCGTTACATGAACCACTAGACCACGAAGCCCGTCATAAAGAAATATTTAAGAACATAACGATTCACTTTCACCCTTGACCCACCGCTAATCATTATCCTAAAATATCCCTCAAATATGACAGAAGCTTTCATTAAAAAAATATATTACTTATTAAAACCCTTTGAAGAGATCATAAATTAGTAAGAGCTTTAAAGAGCACATGTTAGGGTTACCAAAAGAAATAAATGAGTGGTTCTTCTTTTACATATGGACAAATCGATGTAGGTATATGTCGTAATTAATGTCCATGTTATGATTAAGAAGACAAGTATCACTACCCTATGTCCTTCCCATGATATTTCTATTACATGTGTAAGACTTTTACAAATTATCTAAGTCCCTTATAATTTGTAAAAGTTTTACATGATTTGGAAAAATAAGACATAAAATAATGGCAATGATATGAAAACAAAGAATCAAGACGAAAAATAATCTTGTGGTTATTTTTATTTAAGAGAATACAATGGTTTATAAATTCGCACTTATATCTATTTGTTACTAATTGATATTAAGGCAGCGAATAATAACGTGTGTGTATAGTTGCATTTTTACGTAAAATGTAAAATATATCGAGTCTTTTCTCAAGTCAAGAAATTCTAAATGTTTTTGGCTTTCGCAATACGGTTGAAATAAAAAAAAGTTAGGAAAAATATTTATGCCACACATTCTTAACAGTTGGCACTAGATTCTCTTTGGAAACCTGCTAAAGCCGGTCTCTGATACGTAATTTACGATTTCCCGCCAAAAGTCTGGCAACCCTATAAGACTGCGGTCCTCCTATTTCTCGACCACTTAATCTGACAAATAGGTGTCCCTGGTCAACGAGAACGCCCATTATTTATTATGGCAATACTATTTTTATGTTCTACAGATTATTAATCAATAAATCATGATAGAATTATTTCAGTATGTTAATCATTAAAAAGTTTTAATGAGGAGATAATTATTATTTTATAACAATTGGTAGCCATCTGTATTTGTTTAGTTCGCGAAATTTATTTATTGTTATTATCTATGATATAAATGAAAAGAGGTCGAGTTCGTGTCTCTTACGTCATCAAACCTTATTGCCCCGAAGAGGTATTTGTATTTACATTTTTGCCTCCCGGTCGTTACTGTATTTATTTATTGTATACTTTATTGATCACTGAAGATGTTTTTATGCTGTACTTACAAGGCTTACCAAATGCATAGATAATTTCACGGCTGTAGCACCCGTAGCCAATGGTGCCGATTCTAATGACAGAATTTAACTTAACATAATTAAGACATGAATATTGATAGCATTTAAAACACCATGTGGGAATGCCATTTCAACTTACTTATTATAAAAAATATATAATAAAGATTTAAATTCATATAAATCTAATAAATTATCTTATAACCGTCTTCTAATATCTTACAACCGTCGGGCATGTATGACCAGATGTATGAGTGTGGATGAAGCCAAGGAAGTATGTTTGGATCGTAGCAGATGGCGCTCTATAGTCTCTGCCTACCCCCATGTGTGGCCGTGGCGAGGCGGAGGATGAGTTCTAAATTTTTTGACTAATCTTAATTTTGTGGATTTCAACATGTGTAAGTTAAATTAATTGTCTGTCGTTAAAATTGTTGTATTTGTATTGTTGTGATTTTGGTTTGATGTGAGGGATGTAATGTGTGTTAGACTGTTCATAACTGCTGTAAGTCATATTGTAGTTCTTAAACGTGAGACCCTGTAATTGGTAAAATGTTTATTGATCAAGTTGTATATTCTTTATATGTTCGCTGTTGGGTCTTCCATAAATAAATAAATAAATAAAAAGCTGTGTGCACTCTGCCATGAGTCTCAAGATGAATCATTTTAGAACAATGGCTACTAAATATAATATTTCAAAGGAGCTCTTTTAAGATGAACGTGTAAATATTATCGCAAGCGTATCTGGCGCAACAACACTTTGTGACAAAGCAGACCTTGAGAAGGCCTGCCCCATAAATCGTACGATGAGAAAATACAGTTCTTGGAATTACACGACACCCTGCTAGAGATTGTCATTGCTATTTCGAATTTATATGACAGTAACCTAAATTATGCAATATCTAATTACAATATACGAATATTGCAAATTACTCTATTGGGATAGAATATTTTATAATTAACTACTTGTTGCGAGATTTTCAGTAGAGCTTCAGCCTTAAACCAACCTGGTGATGCGTCGATACGATTATCAATTTATGTATTATCTGGCTAATCCTTGACTGATATTTTAATAATCCTTCTAGCAATTGCTATAAACCGTTAAGAATATGTCGTAAATAAATTCCAAAGAAATCTATTGAAATAATGCAAATTCCTATCGCAAATTGCCTGTTCTAATAAAATACTAAAAGCTAGTATAACTCACATCAAGTTTATCCAACTGTTATCATTATATGTATTACAATTACTCATCCTTCAAACACCGGTATTCTCGTGGTGTATTGAGTCATATTATACATAGACTATAAGGATGTACACCGTTTATATTTTGGTACATAATTTAAATATTTTTCAACAGTTTCCTACCAATTAATTCTCTGTAGATAAAGTATGCGGGTGCTTCGGGCGGATCGCAGACGTGTGAACTCATAAATTTCTAGTAGAACATCTGACCTGATTATCCAGTTTACGTTAATTCCACTAAAGATTAATTTCTCAACGGTTACGCAGCGGCGGCGTCACTACTGACGATCTAGATGAATGCTGCGCATACGCAACTATGGACATCACGCGACAAAACTAATTAGAAATACAATGAAACGAAAAAAAAATGAGCCAAGCGTTGTCTCTACTCAAGTTCATCAAAATACCCAAAAAGTTACACCAACGTAAAAGGACAAAGCCGGTGATCATATGCTTCTAGCCGCTATACTAAGCGAACTTTAACACTGCCATAATAAACAGTGCCTTAAGTTATAAATAGTGAATATTGGTGCTTCGAAACAATAAAATAATGATAGACAAAGATATAAAAGTGACAAAATCAAACGTTTAAAATGTTAGACGTGTTTCGCGGATTGAAGAATCTCATAAAAGTGAACTATGTGCATATCGATTCGCCGGTATTCAGGTTACATTATTCGATTACTGTCATCTTACTGATCGCATTCAGTTTGATAGTGACAACGAGGCAGTACGTTGGGAATCCAATAGACTGTATACACACCAAAGATATTCCAGAAGACGTTTTAAACACATATTGTTGGATACACTCAACTTATACGCTGAAAAGTTTCTTCAAGAAGAAGGTGGGTGTCGAGGTTCCTTATCCAGGAATCGGCAATAGCAGAGAAAAAGGAAAAGAAGATATGAGCGACAGAAAACTCTACAAGTACTACCAATGGGTGTGCTTTTGCCTATTTTTTCAGGTGAGTGTTAGTTTTTAATCACTTCTTGAATTTTGGTACCAATTATTGTACTCAGATCAGATGCTAAAACTTTGCAAGCGTAAAGATCCACCATGAGACCAGGTTCTAGGCAGTTTCAGCATAAGAACCAGTATCCAGTGTAAGAACATTCATCGTAATTTTGCAATACTATTTTCTCTAGAGAAGGCTTCATTCGTCTGAAATCAGAATTAATACGTCTGATTTCTATTTTAAAACTAGTCCCGAAAATTTTATGTCTACATTCGGTATTTTTATTTACTCTCCGAAATCATAAAGGAATCCTTTTAAACATTTACACATCTGATGAGCGTGTCGTAATAGACCTTTCCCCCCATGCTAAATAGTCGAACAGTCGTGGCAAAAGATAATGCCAGCCTTTTGTACATGGAAATAGATTCTGTTATAGAGAAATATAGTAGGTATGTAGCTAGCAGTAAACCTATTGTTCCACAATTTAAATTCACAGATTCGAACATGTGTTTATTTGTTTATACATAAAAACTTTAAGAAAATATAATGAATATAATTAGTACGGTCAGTGTTGCCAACCGTTACACAATATATAATTTATTTTTTATTATTTTATGCCGCTTTAACGATCCGTCGAACTGGATCGTTAATCACGAATCCGGATTTCAATGTAATCAAAATATTTTGGTTATTTTTAGAGTGCATAATCGATCGTGTGAGGTAAACTTTGCAAATCGACTATGACTTGAATTTGAACCTACTCTGTGATGTTTTTAAAGAAGTTCCATCGTTTTCGAAAAGTTTTAAGAGGTTTCAAAGTTCATAACACAGAACTGCAGTCTGCGGGCCCGAATTTGAGCCAAAGCTATTTATTTAAAGTGTAGGTAACAGGCTCTTGAGCCTATCAAAATGTCTTATACAGATATGGTTCATATTTGTAAATAAGCTCTCTCTGTGTCTCTCTTCTCACAACACTTTCAGGATCAATTATTGTAACTCGGTGAGGGCCCAAATGTAGTGAATAGTCTTGCTAGATAACGCCCTCACAGTCCGCTGATTTCTGGCTTATCTTCCCTTGGGCTCCCTTCCATTTTAGCCGACTTTTACCGACCTCGTTGGATACGTCCTGTCGTCCTTCGAGGCAACGAAGTATCCAAACTGATACATTAAGTAATTATTATTATGATGCCAATAATTATTTCACTTGTATGAATATTTGTAACTATTACTATGTCTACTAACTCCAAGCCATAGCCAAGCTGACTACGCGTGCAAATTATTCTTATGTTGCATTTAGCATAAATATGAATCGCTGTCTTTTGACATTTTTGCTTAAATACCAAGCGGTCTGACATTTTCTATTTCCTGCAAGTGTTTACAAGCTATTTAAAGATTGCAAACTTCAAACTATCTATACAAAATCTTGTAATTATATTTATTGTGCAATTTGATATTTTGTAAATTTGGTCTTCTTGACCAACCAAGTGTAACTATGAAATATAATAACAAAAATAATAGAATCTTAAAATTATGCATTAATAGTCTCAAGTCTATGTATTTATAGTACTAGTCTATTTATGTACTAAAATTCATTTACACCGGTTCAGTAGCTTTAGCTCTGTCTTTAGAAAGTTACTCTGATTATCTGTCTGCCGCTATATGTTTCTAAAATAATGAAAATATTAAGTTTTGTACACACATTAGTGTTAGTTTATACTTCAAAATTTAAATTAATAGGTATTTAAAGTTATGAAATGCAAGTTCCGTAGTTGAATGCATTGTTTACTAAGAATAGCTAAAATATTATGGGCCAGCTAGTATAATAATTATACACACAGAATTACGCTAGATTCTCCGTGGAGAAGGCTTCGAAATCCTGGCACAGTGCCATAAATGTCAGTACTTTAGCAAAAATCTTAACTTCCTTCAAATACTTCTAGTTATTTTGTACTAATATTATCAAGCTGAAGAGTTTCTTTGTTTGAACAAGCTAATCTCAGGAAACACTGATCCGATTTGAAGGCCTTATGCTATATAACATCACGCTGTGACTAATAGGAGCGAAGCATCAGTAAAAATTGTTGCAAAATCGGGGAAATTTTTCTAACTTCGAAGCGTACCTAGCCGTGGGAATTAGCTAAAATTATTAACTAAAACTAACTTTAGTTTCTAAAATAAGGTAAATTC
Source organism: Orgyia antiqua (assembly GCA_916999025.1). Taxonomy (NCBI): domain Eukaryota; kingdom Metazoa; phylum Arthropoda; class Insecta; order Lepidoptera; family Erebidae; genus Orgyia; species Orgyia antiqua. The sequence continues at coordinate 1,700,263 of OU779861.1, forward strand.
TTAACTCTGTATATGTTAAAGTAATTTAATAATTTTGCAATTGACTTGCTAGCATAGCAAGCCAATTGCAAAATTAATAAATTACTTTAGTAATAATAGTTGCGTCATTATTTCAGTGCAATTGTATTATGTAAAGAATACTAGGTAGCTGGTCGAGATTGTTGCAAAACAATTTCGATAGATGGCGTTGTACATCAAATGCGATGTATACTCAATCGAGTAACATTGTAGTGGCGAAATTGGTTACTGTTAGCACGTCTGTAATAGCTCAGTTGGTAGAGCGACGAAACGGTATTCCGAGTATTTCCGAAGTCGTGGGTTCAAGTCCCGCTTGCGGTGATCACTTTTTCCACTACAATTTAATTTATTCTGTATAGGTTTTTTAAATGTAATTTTGTTGTAGTAATAGTTAAGTTCTTCTAACACTTAACTTTATTTTGTACCCTATAAACCATATATTTACAAAAACTCATCACTATTGTGATGAGTTTTAAAATGTGTTTGTAGTGAAATAGCAAGCCAAGAAACAAACTTAGGTCTTTGCCCATTTTAGGATGAAATATGTTTATCAAACATGCTGTTTAGACACACTCCATACACTTTAAGCTAAAAACTATTTTCAGCAGCAACCAATTAATAAGTTTCACATGTAGCATTGTGGTTAAAAATTAAACGTATAATAAAATATATTACACAACGAATTCACTTAACCATCTCTGTTGACATTATGAGATACAGGGGGATTAAAATGGCTTACAAATACGCGGGAAGATTAGACGCATTAACTAAACGTAGACATTGTGAGATAACACGCATTAAATACACTCATTTATAAACAAAATGGTTGGTTTTAATTTTATTATAAAAGAAAAAGAAAAGTGAATATTTGCCAAAATAATCTAAGCTTAATAAAGTAGACCATTCACCTTCTTGCAGTCTGTTTTGCTCTACTGCTAAAGTGCATATTTTATACTTGTTCAATTTGGTCATAGGTTCTAGTTAAGTATAGGTATGGCAAAATTTTGAAAAATTGATACCAATTCTACGTGCACAACTAAACTTAACTAAAAAATTAAAATTGATAGTGTCAATAACATAATTCAGTATTGATAACTGAACTTTCTTATTATAAAAACTGTATATTATAGACTAACGATTTTAATTAATATAAATGTATACAACGAAATACTTAATTAATCGAAATACGCCATACCTTGTTGTTTTAATTTTTTAGCTAAGTTTATTTGTGCACGTAGAATCGGTACCATTGTAACGCACATTTATTAGCTTCGATTTCTTGTATGTAAAAAAAAAAATTTAAGATCTTCTTTAAATGAAAATGTTTCTAAGCAGTTATCTTGTTCAACTTACTAGTAACCTGTGGTTACAAGCATATTGCAAGTAATAAAAAATCTATTCTTTTTTATAATAAATCAATAACATGCTTTGTTTTGGACCAGAGAACGCAATAGGTACGATTAAAGATTTATTCATCAAAAGTTTAGGAAAGCTTCTACTGTATACTACCTCTATAATAATTAAAACTTTAGTGTATGATAAAATTATGTATGTTTTACCTTATTTAATTTAAAAATAAAAAAATTTTCTTTGTATTGTTACAATTTGTTAATGTATTTTAGAAACTAAAATAATGTTATTGATTTTATGTAGTCTGAGCACAATGTAATATGATATAGTTTATAGTAAAAGTATATCTTTATGGTCAATGTAAAATAGAAGACACATTACAGCTCAGTCTCACCCGTGACCATGGTGACTGCAAAGTCTCCGAAACGTCGGGCCAAAATTTAAAACAAATATACGCGTCTAAATCCGTGTAAAGTAGTTTTATTTAAGCTTCTAAAAGATAAATAAATTAAATAAACATAAGTTTGTTTTATCTGTAAGAACGCTGCCAACTATGAATGTTTTATTAGTCAACTCGGCTAATGTATGCAAATAACAACACCATGATAATGTGGACAAAATGTCGTCACACTTACTGTTACGTTCCACTAATACTAATGCGACTTCTTTTTACATTTTTTATTATTTTTGACGCATGAGTATTTATTTATTTATTTTTAGGATCACAAACAAATGAATGATACACATACAAAATCACAGTAACAATTATCAATTAGAAACTTGCCTTGTTAAACCTATTAGTTTTTATAGCATACGTGCATATAGTTTTACATAAGGTAAAGTCTTAATAAAGTGAAAACATTGAACCCATTTCTTTAGGAAATTAAGTAGTTAAAGGAGTTTTACTACCATATGAAAAAATACAGTTTATACGCACAGTTTAAAATTAATAATATTTTTATTGAAAATTAATTCTAAACTATATGCATAATAAGTACATAATATCCAAGATAATTTTTGCAGAAGTGTTATGTGAATTAAGAATTAGAATAGCAAGTATTACAATAGAATATTTTTAAAGTACTAAAATCAGTGACAATGGTACCAATTCTACGTGCACAAATAAACGTAACTTAACTAAAAATTTAAAACAACTATGACGTATTTTGATTAATTGGCTATTTCGTTGTACACATTTCTGTTAATTAAAATTGTAAGTGTGTAACATACAGATTCTCTAGTTAAAAAGTCAAATTTCGTAGTGCGCGTAGAATCGTAACATTGTAATATTCCAAGCGAAACTAAGTAATTTCTACATACTGATTCGTAAAACTACCAAGAAATGTTCAACTAAAAATCCTACTATCGAAACCGGACCTTAAACAGATCATCAGAATAAAAATGTGGAAGTATCTTTGAGCGGCCGTTAATATCGGTTGATTATCACCCCCACTCCCCCCTACATTATCACAACTTACCCCCACATTATACCCAGTGACCTAATTCTTATTTTATTAAGCTAAATAACTGTATTTATTCAAATAGAAAACAGTTTACACTATTTACGGTTGGTTTTTGTAAGCTTTTATATTTAATGTCATATTTATTTTCTTTTTGAGGTGTAGTTCTTATGATGTACTAAAGAACATTGATTTCTATATTCATTCTTTTGTATTTAGGTTCGGGTTATTCGTTTTACAGTACAGACGGAATAAATTCCATGAGTTTTACACACGTGAGCTAAGAAAGAGGGCTGTACTGTATGTCTAAGTTTACAAAAAAAATGTCACTGATATTACTATAATGAAAAAGTAAAGCTGTCTGTCTGTCGCTGTTTCACGCCAGAACTACTAAACTGATTTAATTGTAACTCTATACACAGGTAGTTTACATCCTGAGAAAGAACTTATTACTATATACTACCACATACTACTAATATTATTACAGCTACTTTTTCATTCCTATTTTCATGTGCATTGCATAATCTAGTCGATAATAAGCCAATTTTTTGCTATTAAGCTTATTAACTTACTAGCTGTTATGTTAGCCTATAGCCTTCCTCGATAAATGGACTATCCAACACAAAAATATTTTTTTTTAAATCGAAAATAGTTCCTAATATTAGCGTGTTCATACAAACAAACAAACAAACAAACTCTTCAGCTTTATAATATTACAATAGATTTAATAATATTCTTGAAATAGATGGAAGAAAATATCGCTGTCTATTAAAAATTATGATCACAGTAAGCTAAAAATAACTGTAGGCAAGATGCTGTGGGCTCTGTTTGAGGAGGTCCTTCAGCTTATCAACCACTTTACAGTATATTATGAGAGGTCACGTCCAAGATGCGCCGTCGGCGTTACTACATCAATCTTAATTAAAATATATGATGTTATTACTAGAGATATGTAAGGAACACATGTTGAAAAAAAACTTTGAAAAGCTGAATAATAATATAATTGGAACGGTTAAAAAAGTGATTTTGGAAAGCTCTTCGCCATCGATTCCAGATTTTCCATTAGCTTCTTCCAGTCGTCGCTGCACGGCTGACGGCGCGTTTAATTGCTATTTGGAAAGTTATGTCAATCTAATTGTCACCGTGGTGACGGATTAAGAATAAAATTGTCACTATCCTCTTTCCTGAGCTTTCCAGAGCATTGTAAAAGCCTAGGATATTTAACACACATAACATTCTCTGTCAGCGATGGACGCCTAGTCAGCGCGGCAGAGTAGATTGTAATCCCTCCCCAAGTGGAGAGAGGCGTACCCAGCAGTGGACTGAAGAGAGAGAGAGAGGGATAGATGTTACATGTGTTTCCAAAACTCGTTGGCATATGACAAACTTCAAGTTTGTAACATCACGTTTAAAATATTCATGTCTGCTTTAAGTTCAAAAACTCGATAAAACTATTCATCCGTGCTATAAATGAAAACAATCAGTGCATACAGTTACTACATTGTTCATGCTGCGCCTCTACAAATAAGTTATTTATCTAAATTGTAGATGAGTATTTAGAATATGTATTGTATACACCAATTGGTGGAAATTCGAGCACAAATTAACCTTAAATTGTTTAAAAAAAACATTAACATTCTGCGCTCCTTCAGAGTAAGAAACATAGGTTTCACTACTGTTGCTCGCGCAATTTTCAAAAAAAGTAGCTCTAAGTTTTTGTTTTACGTATTAATAAAATAAATAGATTCCTTAAGATGACGAATTAAATAAAGACACATCGCCGTCCTATTTCTATAAATATCGCGCTTTATTAAATTCTAGATCACAAACTAGAGAACATAATTTGAGAGTGACTATCCATTGTAAGATATAATACCGAACAGTCCCGTGCTTATAGCTCCATAATTTAATCCACAATATCTAGTTGAGTTAGAAACCAATTATTCAGCTATATTATCGGTAACATAGCCAAAACTGTACATTGGCAAACATTGCGTCCGTATATCATAGAGTATGGCCGACCACAGCGCCCGCGGGACCTCGGTTCTAATCCGGATAGTGCTCCTACATTATGCGTTTGTTACATTAGATTATCTTATCTTTTATAATAAACAGACTTCGATTACTTCCTTAGTAGTACGCGCCAATAGAGCAAGTAGTTCGTAAATTAAAACGAGATTACTGTGTTATATATATAGAGATCGCCTCGATGTTCACTCGTATGTGTTTGCAGTTATATTGGTCAGTTCGGGTTTGATTTTTGTGTTGATAAGTGTAAAAAAAAGTTTACTTTTCATTTACCTAGTACATGATAAAAAAAATCAAAAGGTTTTGTAATTGGATGCATCTATAATCTTCTTACCTATATATAAAATTGACGTGTCACAGTGTTAGTTACCGTACTCCTCCGAAACGGCTTGACCGATTTTTATGAAATTTTACATGCATATTCAGTAGGTCTGAGAATCGGACAAAATCTATTTTTCAAACCCCTCCCCCCATTGACATTTGTATGGCAAAACCACATTTGCCGGGTCAGCTAGTAATAAATATAGTTTGCCCATTTGTATCTATTTGTCTAAGTATCTAGGTATGTAATGTAATCTTAAATTTTCATCTCTTTACGATGACGCAATATTTTACAAAACAATTTAAAGTTTTACATGAGCAGGTATCTTTATCTTCACTTATTAAAAAACAAAGTCGTTATTTTTGTATGTAAGTCTCTATGTAGGCGTATATTTCTCAAACTACGCAGCGGATTGTGATCCGTTTTATTTTAATTAAAGTGGTTCAAAAGGATGGCTTTTTTGTATAACTTGTTAGGGTTTGGTTTCTAAATTCCACGCGTATGAAGTTGCGGGCGACAGCTAGCTATGAATATGGCATTTCCCAAGTTCAGGCGAAAAACAAATAATGAAATACTTTGTGTGCAAACATACGTCAAAAGAAAATGGCGCATTATTGTTGTAAATATTACATAAATATTTTGTGCACGCACTGTGCATATGCCCAGCATTGTTTATAAGAACCGTCACATTTATTGTTTTTGATTATATTATTGTCAGTTTGTTTGCCATTACGACAAAAATACGTATGTCTGGTTGTTCGATGTTATAAAACAACGTCAATATAATGTCATGATTTAGTATTGAAAGAATAAAATGCTATTTGTACTGGTTAAGAACATGTTCAATTCAATTTATTTGGACTTTAACTTCTTTATGATACGTCTAGGAATGTTTCAAACAGATAACTAAATAATGTGGCAGTTTAGTTTTCTTTTTTATTTGCAATGAGTTATGTTGTATTAACACAATTTATCTAAGTATAGCTTTGCCCGCGACTTCATACGAGTGAAATTTAGAAAATTTACCCGCTACATTTTTTCATAACTGTTTCGCTCCTATTATTCACAGCATAGTGTTACACAGCCTATAGCCTTCCTCGATATATGTGTTATCCAACACTGAAAGAATTTTTTTTACGATAGATATCTGAGTAACTCTCTCTCTCTCTCTAGCCAACAGCGGGACGTAAATACGTCCCACTGTTGGGTGCGGGCCTCCTCCACTTTGGGAGGGATTATGGTCTACTGTGCCGCGCTGACCAGGCGTATTGGCACAGGGTTTATTTTTGAATTTTCCGTCTCTCACAGAGGATGTTACGGAGTAACTAATTTCTATAAAATAAAGCTAACCCCGAATAATTAGTGACAAAGCTTTTGATATAGGCTCAAGATAAATTCTAAAATCATTCAATATATGCAAATACTAACTGCAACCGAAACGGCAATAAGTTATAAATTTACTAATTAGTCATTAATAAAACAGCACTCTGGGAGTTTAACCAAGGTTTATTGATATTTAGTTTATAGTTAGTACGCCAATTCATTACAATTATATCGTAGTTACTTGAAACATAGTTGTTAGATTCGTAGGTAAACCTAAATAGAGCCATAAACGTTTGTTATTTATTAGTATATTTCGTGCGAAATGTTGCAATTCATATTTTTGTGCTGGCAATACTTTGTAAAGTTTCAATGGCTGCACTTCCGGCTGGTAACATTGAAAGTCGTAAGAATTATGAAATGAATATATTTCAGGCGGGTTATTTAACTTAATAATAGAGTTTTCTTTGCATTTTATTTAGGTATTTGTTTACAAAAATACTTACGTTAGTAATGGAATCGTAATATGGTAAATTTTATGCAAGCAATTACGCTTAGATTTGGAACAAAGGATGTTGAATGAAATACTTAATAGAAACTTAAATGTTTAAGGAACTTAATAGATTTTTGTTCTACAAAATAGAAACTGCTCTTTCTGCTTCACCGTAATGGTTTTCGCGTAGTATCATTATGTTTTTGAATGATCTACCTGAGATTTTTAATTCTTGTTAGATTTTCGTATCACTATGTTTGGTAAATATATTTTATATTCCCGCGCTGTCAAAGCGGAAGACAAAGAGTGGACAACATACAACCAGTGAGCATAAATCACGCGTGTCGAGAGCGATAGCGTACAGCGTGTAACGGAACGACGCGTGATGATCGATGCATCCGAAATGTATTTAGAGTTCTCATTGCCATTTGTTATTTAATTAAATAATAGCGATTTCTGTATATTTATACCTAACAAAATTAAGTAATTTTAGATTAAAAATTAGGCTTCCTTTTAAAAGAAGTTCTTGATTATGTATTTTATTTCCTCACCATAATACTAGCACCTTATTAGTCTATTTCCTTTTTTTGTGATTGTAAATTTCAAATTAAAATTTTTGAATTTTTTTAAATCGAGAAATTACAACGAACATTATTACAATGTAAGTAATCTGAACACGTGTCTGACTACAATTAGCAGTCATTACAATAGCTGACACTATGTTCGTGTCGGTACCTACAGATGAAAGATATGCCCAAGATCACAGAGTAAAGTGTAAATTGCTTGGCACTCGTCAATGATCAATGGTTTGGCATGCAAGGTGCAAGGCATAAGCGGTAGCGGGCTACAGGTGATACTATATTAGACACTTATTTTGAATATATATATTACAGCAAGAACTTTATGGGAACAGCTTTTATTAGCTTCGTTCGTTTCTATCATTTTATGTATTTTTGTGTACACTTATTAATAATATTTTAATGAACTATCACCTATTTTATATATTTATATCACATATTTAAACCAAGTGAGCTTTTAAGGAATACAGAATTTTATAAATTGGTCGTCTTTGTAATTGCATTTCAGAGCATGTCTTTTAGCCTTTCATGCCATTTAGTAACCACATTAAATAAAAAAATGTTAATAAAAAAGTGTCCTACAAAATGACAGCTGCGGTAATGTTCTAAATTGTGGCATACAAATTGCGGGTGTGACTCATTCACAGCCAAATGATATGTCATAAGAAATATAGCATCATTAATAAGTATGATTTAATTCCAGAACAAATAAAACATTTAAAATTGGAAATTTATAATAAAAGAATATTGAGCGAAGCCAACCCTCTTGAAGAGGAAGAGCCAAAGAAAAAAAAAAGAAGAATATTGTTTTTGACGTTTTTATTTAATAAGTACTGATGACTTGACATTTTTATCCGTGTGGTCACGGACTAAAAATAATAAGTGTTACCACCGCATTTCTACCCCAGGGTGTTGTAAGAGCCAGTTAAGGGTTATCACATAACATCAATTGTGAGAGACAGAATACTCGAAATTAAACCCTATGCCAACACGCCTGGTCAGCGTGGCATTGTAGACCAATGACCCTCCCAAAGTGAAGGAAGCCCTTTCCCAGCAGTGGGACGTTAGTGTGCTGAACGGAGAAAAGGGTATTGATGATCTCGAAATCATATCTATAATCAGGTTCCATTTCAATCAGGCCTCTAGTCCCAATCTAAGCTTATACAGGGTGTGGCGTAATTAATGGATAAGCCTGTGCCTGTGGATAAGCCTCCTACTGCGCTATACGAATATGTATATTTTTAATTAATCCTATGTATGGTCTTGAAAAAAATGGCATAAGTCATGTTTTTCATAAAATGACTACTTTCACTAACCAATTCTGCTACTGTTGCCACAATTTTCAAAAGTTTTGCTTTCTGTTTTTTTTATAATACAGCTTAAGAGTTGAATTATTGCAAGCAATAAAGAATTCCCTATTCGTAATACAAATTTTTTGAAAATTATGCATGAAATATCAAAAAAGGGTTATTGATTATTCAATTTGTTGACTTTGTACATCGTCTAGCTTAAAAAATCTTTATGGGAGTTGATTTGCCCAATATCTTAAAAACATGCTTGTTTTATGCAGTTTCCGAAATGGTATAATACTTATTATAATACTTATTAAGTTTGATGTGATATTAAAGAACCAAATGACACTCGTAAAAAAATGTTCTTATTGTGATTTAATTAATCAAATTAATACTGTTAACTTAAACAAACTGTCAGTGGTATTTTAACTTATCTGTCTGAGTTTACCAGTGGGAATGTTAGTCGTTGAAAAAAAATAACAACTTATTTTAATTTTTTTATTCTAAAGATGCAAACACTACATAAATTTTATTTTACAAAAAATGTTCGAAATGCGGCCACCTGCGGCTATGCAGGCCCTGCATCGACGGATAAATGACCGCTTTAGGCGTCGGATGAAGCCGGAGCTCTTGATTTCATCAGCGGCTTCAAAAATCAGGGCCTTTAGTTGTTCCAGGGATGCTATTTCTTTTTTATACACTTTTTCTTTTAAACACCCCCAGTAAAAAAAGTCTAGAGGGTTCAAATCAGGGGACCTTGGTGGCCACAAAATGGGACCCAAACGACCTATCCACCTCTCATTGTACTCATCATTGAGGTAGTTCCGTACAATTCGTGCGTAGTGAGCGGGACAACCATCATTTTGTAACCAGTAGTTTTCTGGCACATATAAACTTTGTAATAGTTCCGGCAACGTATTTTGCAGAAAATTTAAATAATTGGGACCTGTTAGTGTCTCGGATAGTTCGACGGGCCCAACTATTTGTCCATTTAAAATTCCTGTCCAAAGGTTCACTTTAAACTGGACTTGAGCTCGGTCTTGCCTTATGTTTCTCGGATTGGTTGCCTGCCAACTATGAAGATTGTGCATGTTGACGTAGCCATTTCTTTTACATGATGACTCATCGCTCCACAGTATTTTGTCAAAAAACGCCGAATCTTCGCGTATTTTTCGCAACATGACGCGACAAAATTGGACTCTAGGCTCATAGTCTCGTGTCATTAGTGTTTGCACCCTTTGATAGTGATACGGGTGAAGCTCATGCCTGTGCAGAATTCTGCCCACAGTACGCGTATCTACACCGGTTCCTCTACTTAACTCACGAATTGATAACTCTGGATTAGCACGCACAGCTTCTAGAACTTCGTCATCACGATGTCGTCGAGGTCTGCCTTCCGAAGCACCACCAACACCGGTACCAGGCATTCGCCCTTCGCTAAAAGCGATGTGCACACGTGTAAACACCCGGTAGTCTGGGTGTCGCAAATCGGGGTATCTTCGACGATATTCGCGTGCAGCTTCATTTGCATTGCAGTTACACAGGCCGTAAATAAGATGCATATTTGCATACTCTTGAGGAGTGTACGTATGACGCGGCATGATCAGTAGTCCAGGGATATGTAGAAGTCGTCGATAATATCACAATTGTCCAATTCGTATAGCAAAAACAGAGTCCGTAGTACATAAGCCAAATTCACGTCACAATAACAAACACGATAGAGCAAACGATATGTGCGCAAGAGACGATAGTCAAAAGAGCACTAACTTTGTTAAACAAGTTCAAAAGCTGTTTTGTTGTTTGTGAGAATAATAAAAATCTATCTCTGTCGCACAACTGTTATTTACCTGACATCAAAATGCTTTGTCTCTGTCTTATGATAAGACTAACCGTCTGGATTTGCCGTGCGATAAACAACCACAAGTAGTTGACTTAGAGTCGTTATCTGCTTACCCTATTCATGGTGGATGACTACCTGCTCCCGAGCACCCAAAAAAGGGTCCATTGTGAATGACTACCTGCTCCGGAGCACACAAAAAAGGGTCCATTCAAACTGTTTACAAAGACACGTTTAAGATAAATTAATAATTCTGTTAAAGAAAATTAGGGTATTTTTTTACAACTGTCGTTTTTTTTTAAAACCTCGTGAAATGTAATAAGTATTATACCATTTCGGAAACTGCATAAAACAAGCATGTTTTTAAGATATTGGGCAAATCAACTCCCATAAAGATTTTTTAAGCTAGACGATGTACAAAGTCAACAAATTGAATAATCAATAACACTTTTTTGATATCTCATGTATTTTTTCCCAAAATTTGTATTACGAATAGGGAATTCTTTATTGCTTTCAATAGCTCACCTCTTAAGCTGTTTTATAAAAAAAACAGAATGCAAAATTTTTGAAAATTGTGGCAACAGTAGCATAATTGGTTAGTGAAAGTAGTCATTTTATGAAAAACATGACTTATGCCATTTTTTTCAAGACCATACATAGGATTAATTAAAAATATACATATTCGTATAGCGCAGTAGGAGGCTTATCCACAGGCACAGGCTTATCCATTAATTACGCCACACCCTGTATGATTGTATTATGGGCGTCAGAAGATGGATATACTATATTAATAAATTATTAAACTACGTTTTGTTGGAAATACATATTTTTAATACATAGTAAACACAGCCGCAGTACAAACATTTTGTATATATTTAGTGTGCGGGAATCGAACCCGCGACCTCGTGAACGGCAGTCCGTTACCTGAACCAACTAGCCCACGAAGCCCGTCAAATTTGCGTGAACGACATAAGTTTATGGAAGGTTCAAAAAGATTATCCATTAATGTTTTTCTTCTCGATAGTAATAACGACCTCGTGAACGGCAGACCGTTACATGAACTACTTCAACCACGAAACCTGCTAAGTTTTCTTCTGAGATGATACTTACAGCAATCATGACGGAAATGAGTTCGTGGCATTTGAATTCTCAATCCTTTAACATACTAAGGAAGGATTTAGCAAATTTACCATTATTCTCATATAATAGCAACAAGTAAACGATTAGTTCACAGCCGATTGACATGAGCATTCAGCTGTTAACATAAAACCTTACAAAATATGCTGAATATCAGCTGAAATGACAGTGCCTTAGGATCTCATCGAGGACGCATTCTACCGTCTTTGTACTCCCGATAATGTGGGGAAAATAATGTGGGTTAAGCTAATTTTTATCTTTAAAGGGAACTTTGTTATGCCTCATTAGGAAATAGAACCAAGGTTGGTTTTGTTAATGTACTACTAGATATTACATACGTTTTTTTTGTTTTGGCGCTACAACTGCGTATTGTTTTGGATATTTGCGTGCATGACATTTATGGAAAGTGAAAAAAATAATTAAATCTATTTATTTGTCTCAAAATATTTACACAATGTCAATAGTTGAGGCGACCCCATTAAGTTATTAGAAAATACTTGTGTTGGGATCGTCTTGCACTTCCCTTAAAGTTAACTAAAGATAGAGAGAAATGATAAAAGTAGACAAAAAATTAATTGGGCACTTAATATTAACTGCATTTGTCAACATCAATGCATGGATAATATTTTATGATTACAGTATATTTGTGTGTCACTGTGTCTGTTACTATGTGTCATTAGATCCGTGGCCTCGCGTGGTAGGGCTTAGCTTAACATAATCTGACTAAAATATTTCCTGCTTCTTTGTACGTCAGAGTAAGTAACCTCTGAGTTCTAATTTTTTAAGACCTTAGGCTGAAAGTTTAAAAAGAAAGGTTCAAAAAAATTTCAAAAAGATGTAAATTTATAACGTTTTTCTTCTCGATTGTAATAAACTCGGGATTTTTATCGATTATTTACAAAGAAACAATCATTTATTGGTTAGCACGTTGAAGTGGCAATGGGCAGGCCACATTGCTCGTAGGACTGATGATCGATGGGGAAGAAAAGTCCTAGAGTGGCAACCACGTACCGGACGACGCAGCGTTGGGCGGTCCCCGACAAGGTGGAGCGACGATATCGTCAAGGTCGCGGGGAGACATTGGATGCAGGCGGCACAGGACCGCGCGTTGTGGCGTTCTATGGGGGAGGCCTATATTCAACAGTGGACGGAGAGAGGCTGATGGATGAATCATTTATTTATTAGACAGACGAATATAGAGTTAACATTCGTATAGATATCTTTAAAAAATGAAACAATAAATTAAAAAAAAAAACTTGTGTACTGTTTAAAATAAACAGCGTACCACAAACATTTTAAAGCCTAAGTTACATTCTCGCGCTTTATTTTAGCGCTATAGTGCTCCATTGGTTTGTAGGCACCTGTTCCAGCCTCTAAGTTCTGTAAGTGGTTAAACTTGGCACGGTCCTAGCAATGGAATTTTAAAACTATTTTAAAAAGTAACTTTTTTTTATGTCACGTAAAAATACCAAAATGGCTTCTAAATGGTTTGTATTTTCACCTTTGTAAAAGCACGTTGCTTTCATTAAATTAAATTGTACATATAGTTTTATCAAAGTAACTGGTTCTTAAATTTTGATTTTCTTAAATCAAATTTTTGCGCAAAATTATTAATCTGAATTTTATCATCGCACTATTATTATAGTGAACAATATAATAATAAATAATATGATTATTGCCTAAGTTGTTTGTAAGACATCACTACTAGCGATAAGACCGCCGTTTGTATATAACTCATGATGTATTAAATGAAAATTACTTATGTGAAATAAAGAATTATGAATTGTATTGTAATAAAAAAGATAATTTCACTAATTTTGGTAGCGCAACATTAGTGAATTTTTTACGTGATTATTTTTCCGTTTTTATCTCACAAGCTTTAACTAAAATCAACTAAAGCATAAATATTGACAGTGTTTTGATCTAGTGGCTATTATCCATTAATATTATGTAGAAAAAAAGGAAAATATCCCGAAACTACTAATGGATAATATGAGTTCTTCATTCACTTCTAAGATTCAGTATTGAACTATAAATTATTACTGTACTTCAGTTCGCATAAGTACCTATATAGGAGTATATATAATAAATATCCATTACACGTCTACAACAGATCTAGGTTCTCAGCTTTAATATTAAATATTCAGTGCATCCACTAAAAATAAGCCCTGGATATATCCGTACATCGAACACTATTACGGTTTCAAAGAAGACTACCTTATTTTTACAACAGACAGCTTTTGTCTAATACCTGTAGTTATATATACAAGTATTTTTTTGTATAAGCGATTTCGGTAGCAATTTGCCGATTTAACTAGATGTCATTTCTAAAAAATACGATTTACAAATCCGCACTTAATGAAATTGATGTTCAAATTAAACCGATAGGTGTAAGTTTAGTATGTGAACACTAAAATTCGTAAGAAAAATAAAACTACACGTTAGGTTTCCAGGGTTTTTTTTATTAGATTCTATATATCTTAAAGAACTTAATAGTGCAAATAGCATTAGCAAAGTGGAGCAGAAAAAGCAAGACAGGGGACCCCGGGCTCCGAAGCGATAGCTGAGGATGCGACCGGGAAAACGCTCAGATGATGATGATGATCGATAACCTTTAGGTACAACCTATTATTTAGTATTCCGGTATCGCATCTAAACTTACGTTTCCTCCTGCTAACGCTGTGCGATATGTAGGCATATTTATATTTGTAGTCTATAATGTTGTGTCTATATTGTTCAAAGTAAAAGTAAAACTCAAATATTTTTATTTCAATCTTGCTCTGTAAAAAAAGTTAGAAGGTAGGAAAAATTTGGAATTATTTTGGATTTTTTAATATTTTTTTCTAGAATTTGTATAGAGGCAAAGCCGCGTATAAAGTGCAGTTATAAATAATGATGACCTTTCTAGCGGATGCATTGAAACACTTCAGATTTATGTTGCACTATAAACTAAATGTGCTTTGAATTTACTTAAGTGTATATACACGTTACTAATGCAACTAGTAGTGTTGCCCAAACATCAATCTGCTTTTATTTATAGTACGATAGCAGCTTAAACTCTATGGCAGTTTTATGGTTATAAGGTAGGAAGGTTAAGTAATGTTTGGTGTGTGCAACAGGGATGTCAATAATCATAGTTATTTTTACACGACTCTTATTTCGGAGAATGTGTTTTGTAAAACATTTAATCCTTTTTGTTGTTTTATTGCAAAAAAGAAAGAAAATTTATAGTCTCTTTCCTGTATACTATGATCTACTATATCATAAATATTTTCTAAGAAATTGATTGAAGTCTCAGCTAGAAACTTGCATCAAGCTACTCGTTTGCAGTCCGAAAATCGAGCCACTAAGTTAATCAGTTCGGAAAGAGGGCCAAATTATGAGTACATTTGAGTATTTTCCCAAATGGGCATAGATGTGATACCTTTTACCAACCTACAGGTTAGGTACTTTCCATTACCCAACGCGGGCTACAGCTACAATTGTAATTGTAGTTTTAGCTCGCGAATCGTAGGCCTGAAATTTCGAATCATTTTGAAATAATATATAGCATATACTCGTAGCATTCTCGTAAGCCGTAGCTTCCTATGAGTAAATTATTTCTTAAGGTCATACTGTTACTTTGGGAGATAATACTTACATACATATTACAAACTTTGCCAGTTTATTAATAGTATTATATACCTAGTATCGTATCGGTATCTGAGAGACTTTATATTATGTACCTATATATAAATGTATAATGAATGTTATGATATGATATCTGTCAGTGCGCGCACAATCGTGGTAGAGTGACGGGCCGCGTTGAAAGCAATAATATCTAGCGGTCATAAACCATTTACGATACTGTCTAGCCAGATGAATTTATTAGCTTACTTACAGGGCTGCCAATATTCATCACAAAAGTCTTAGAAGACATATTAAATTTAAACAAGGAAACACGATTTCTGTAGCTCAAGTTGAGACCAGACTAAGATAGAGTCGGATAGACTCAATATTCTTCACAATATGGAGACTGGCCAGTGTAGCATTACAAAATCAAGGAGGATCTCTTTTTATTGTTTATTATTCATAAACAATTTACAATATTTACATTAAGCTAGAAAAACTTGGAATATTTATGTTCCGATGCCTAAACTTGAAAACGGAACTACAATATAGTGTCTATATATCCTATCATATAAAAAAAAAACATGATTAATTACTATAAGTACTATTTCCATCTTATCACGCCCATGATTCAAGGATCAACTCTGATCAGCTTCTGATATAACGGTTAGTTTAAAATATTGCCGTTCACAAGATCACGGTTTCGATTCGATTTATGTGATGATCACAGATAATACAAAAAAGCTAGATTGGGTTAGGGTTGGATTACCATGGTACTCATAGCATAACTCAATCATTAAACTTAGTTTGGGACCAGAGAATGTGTTGTGAAATGTTCATTAATATTTATTTTCTTCAGATATATTTAGGAGAGATAATAATATAGGTACATCTGTATTCAAGATTTTTGGACAACCCTAACTTTTCCCTGTTTATTTTTACAATTGCATTATAGGAACAAACATAGACTATTTCTACTTATAATATAGATATGTACAGATTGTACAGGTCACTACAATAATACTCGACAAACGTCTGCTAGTTTTAACGTTTGATACGAATTTTTATTGCCACAAATATATCATAAAGTTCAGTGTGAATCACACCTTATTATTATTTGGCTACTGTATTTTCGACTTAGACATATCTAATTAAAGTTTCAAATAGAAAACATGATAAGGGCTAAGATGGCTGTAAAACCGGGATTCTCTATAGATATATGTTTTAGATACTTAAAATTATTCTTTGTTCAGTTTTATTGCTTATTTGTAGATTGTACAAATGTTTGTTAACTTAAAAAGACTAAAACTGTATTTTTATAGTTTCAGTTTAATAAAACGTGGGAATTTTATTAACTTTAACGTTGATATTTATTTGTATGATAAGGAACTTTGCATTTTCATAAATAAATAACGAAATGTAGACTTTGAACTCGAGTTTGGTTATGCAAGTGTCAATCTGTGCTTGACTGGCTTTTACTGATAAAAGACGTACGCAGATAGGCAGACAGAGAAAAACTTTAGGACTTAAAATATTAAGGCGGGATATACTACTCTGTGGTGGAGTTGAAATTGGTCTATTATATCAACTTGGCAACTTTGAAAAGATCTATTGCATCTGTCTTAAGTCTATCAGGAAAAGGAAATACACAAGATGCGTGCAACAATGACGTCACCACTTTTAAAATAATATCTTTAAGTATTTTTTATAATTTCTATATAGTGAACATTTCAATAATATTGAAATTAGTTGCTTAAAATAGTCTATATTTTCTAAAAAAATATATCTAAACGGCAGGTCAAAAATTATGAACAATCCCAATTCTCTGCCCGTGCAAAAAATTTCTTATGTTTAAATCGCCTTGAAATCTAATGTTCATGTTTTTTTTCTTTTTCAGGCAATGTTATTTTACGCACCACGGTGGCTTTGGAAGTCGTGGGAAGGTGGCAAGATTCGTGCCTTAATGATGGACTTGGACGTGGGAGTGTGTACAGAGATCGAGAAGAAGACTAAGAAGAAATTGATCCTGGACTATTTGTGGGAGAACCTGAGGTATCATAACTGGTGGGCGTACCGGTACTACCTCTGTGAAGGACTTGCCCTTGTCAATGTTATAGGTAAGCAGAGATATCTTTATGTTGGTACCAATTCTACATGCACAACTAAACTTTACTAAAAAATGAAAATGGATAGTGCCAATAACACAATTAGTCAATGTTAACTGAACTTTCTTGATAAATAAACTGTTTAATAAAGACTTATGGTCTTATTCATAATGACTTATCGGAGGTTTAAGCGGAGATTTTTTCGGAGAGATAATAAACGTTTTAGCGTAAAAAGACTATTATGAATAACAAGTTTTGACCATTTTCGCGAACCGATTTTAGCGAACTTTTAAACCTCAGATAAGTCATTATGAATAAGACCATGAAGATATCAGTTAATACGTGACTAAAAAAATAGCTGATTAATCAAACTTGCTTTTTAGTTTTAAGTTTAGCTGTGCACGCAAAATTGCTACTAGTGTCAATAACACAATTCGGCAATATTAACAGTATTTCTTATCATAAAAACTATGTTTTAAATAGATTAACGATTTTAATTAATATTAACGTGTACCTACAAGGAAATAGCCAATTATTCAAAATACAACATACTTGTTTTCATTTTCAATAAGTTGGGTAAAATTTTTAATAAATACATAGTTAAAATGCGTGGTCGCTTGTCAATTTTCTTCATTTTGATAAAATTTTATTATATATATTAAAAAATTAAACCAGCCGAGTAGGGACTCGGCTGGTTTAATTTTTACACCATTATGTTCCTATTTCACTCCAAAAATCCATCTTGTTAATTTTTTATATTCTCTAAAATAATAATCTTTAATGTTAATTTTTATTTTTAAAAGATAATACAAAACACAGCCCTTCTTGTCGGGAAAATAGTGTTGCGCCGTACTAAAACTTCCAATAACGAGTGTCAGTTCGTCTAGGGATGTAACCTGCCCATTGTTAGATACCTACTTTTAAGGCCATATCGGATGCACCTGTTCTTCTATAGATTTCCATATTTTCCCATGCTGACTTAGCGTTGTTATGGGATTTTTCCGAATATATTAATTTTTAGCATATCCCTTAGCTGTCTCGTACACAACCCATGCTAGAAATAAATATTGTTATAGATAGCCACTATATTAAACTTTTATAGAATGTATTGCAGCGTTGTTAGACATGATCTAGTTTTTATGGTTAAAGAACTTAAATTGCTCAAAAAATAAATTCTATTATAAATGAGAAATTACAATAAACTTAGGTATTAGTGAGTGATATTGAGCGCAATCTTAGTAGCACATGATTTAGTTACTTATTTTAATTACATAATTTATTAAGTTACTAGCTGACCCGGCAAACGTTGTTTTGCTATACTAAAAAAAAAGTTTGAAAAATAGATGTTGGCCGATTCTCAGAACTACTGAATATGTATGTAAAATTTGAGAAGAATCGGTCAAGCCGTTTCGGAGGAGTACGGTAACTAACACTGTGACACGTGAATTTTATATATTAGATATAATCTCTAAAACCACTAATAGTGGGCAAGTAGAGCCAGCACTATTAGAGACATTCATAAAAAGCTAAATAAAGTATACAATGCTTAATTCTCTAATAACCCATAATTATATCAGCTGGACCCACTAACCCCTTGACTTTTGCCTAAGGAACGGTAAGCAGCATTCTTAGAAATTCTCAATTTGACACGTCATTTTCCCAATAGAATTTATCGAGCTTATAGTGTTACATTGGAATCGTATTATTTAGATACCTCTCCTCTCCAGCCCATTTACGTCCCACTGTTGGGCACGGGCCTCCTCCACTTTGGAGGGATTATGGTCTACTGTGCCGCGCTGACCGGGCGTGTTGGCACAGGGTTTATTTTCGAGTTTTCCCTCTCTCACAGAGGATGTTATCTGTGTGCAATATCCCCTAGCTGACTTTTACAGCACCCTTGGGAGGAGATGAGGTGGTGACACTTGTATTCTTAATCCGTCACCACACCGAGATTTAGATACCTAGCCTAATAATTAAACAACGTATAAACTACAGATATATCAGATGTTGTATCTAAGGCTACTTTACTCAGCCGTCTTGAAGCCACTTTCATAATATGTGGAAATGTGTGTGTGAAAATGTATCTATGTGTGTCTATAATACAGACTATACGTCATACGAAACGTCATTATTCTATGAAGTACAATTTAGCCAGGCTAAAGTTACTTGTTAAATTTTAAACGTCAACCCACCCTCTTTTATTATGTGGTAGGTATTAAACCTTTGGGTAATTATAACTAAAAACTAGCATTATTAATTTCACAACATCTAAACAAAATAAAGATTTAGGAAACAATATTGTAGGCATTATGTATCGAGAGGCTTGTTTCATACTCCGCGTGGCCCTCTACAACTGATATATCATATCGGGCAACATCTGCCACCATCTCAATCGGGATACGACGCACGCACGCATTATACAACAAACACACAAAACAATATCTATCTCATAAAATTAAAACTAATATGTATATAAATAAATAAATATTTATGGACATTTCATACAACATCCTCTGGTCTCCAGCTAAGCTTATATGCTTGTGTTATGGGTACCAGAATACGGATATACTACATAAACTACTTTTCTTTTGTAAATACATACTTATAATACATAGAAAACACCCAGACGCAGTATAAACATTTGTATCACAATTGTAAATATCACATAACATGAACCACTACACCACGAAGCTCGTCCAATTATGGTGGTGATGCTTTAATTAAATGTAATTGTCTGATCAACGCTTTAACTAAACCATACAATACAACTACAAAAAGGGGTGGGTACAAGACGTGTAAAGATCTATACTGAAAACATAGACCACATATTTGTAATCTATACAACAAAATTCAATTCACGCCATACAAACCCCTCGGCCATAATAAATCATAACATATTAAATTAAAACCCACATAAAGTTACTTTTACAACATAATATTGTTTTATGTGTCCTGACCTGCACACATATGCAATAAAAAAACGTTGCTTCTGCCTTCTGAACACGTGGCTGCTCAGAATTTAGATGTGCGACATACGAGAAAAAGGGCAGTGCCCTTTATAAGTTATAGTTTATATACTTATGTAATATCTATATCCAAAATATTTAAGTTGTAATAATACCCACCTCTGGGACTTCTGTATTTTGGTTAAAGTTATATATATTAAAGGTTTTATGGTGTGTAAACAATTAGGATTATGGTTAAGATATAGTTAAGTGTTTAGCGAAAAATACTTAATTTTTGCGTGAAAACAATGAAATTATAATATTTTCTAACACTTGCGCGACTCATCTGTTTAAATAAAACTACTTTATATACGCGTCTAAATCCGTAAAAAGTAGTTTTATTTAAACAATGAAATTCTCAAAATTGAATCATTTGAAGGCCGCACCGATTACCTTTAATTGATTCCTTCTTTCTTTTTAATAATTTGCTCATTTGTTGTCAATTTCAGGGCAAATGTTCTTAATGGACCGATTCTTCGACGGCGAGTTCATGACGTTTGGCTTGGACGTCATCGCGTACATGGAGTCAGACCAAGAGGTCCGTGTTGACCCCATGATATATATATTTCCAAGGTAAGGCATCATTTTTATTTATACATTAATATAATATAGGAAAAAAATCTTTTTGTTTTAATTACAAGATGTCGTCGATGAACATAACACCTATACTTGGCTCTTAAATCGCTTGTTTGACTCTTAAATGTTAGCATGTTTTGTGGGGGGCTGTTCTGTGTCACATTACGTATCAAAGTGTAGAAAACGCGTATCAGACAAACTTCGTCTTCATATTCTTGAATTAATGTCAGTACAACTTGTTTGTTGCAGGATGGTGAAGTGTACACTTTTCAATAAGTTTGGATCATCCGGAGAGGTGGAGCGGCACGATGCACTCTGCATTCTCCCTTTGAACGTTGTTAACGAGAAGATCTATGTATTCCTCTGGTTCTGGTTCGTTATCCTCGGCATCCTGACGTTTATCACTCTCATCTACAGACTTGTCATCATATTTTCACCCCGAATGCGAGTATACATGATGCGTATGCGGTTCAGGCTTGTACGTCGTGATAACATCGACACCATTGTCCGAAGAAGCAAAATGGGCGACTGGTATCTACTCTACATTCTTGGAGAGAATTTAGACTCCGTGATATTCAGAGATATAATGCACGAGTTTGCAAATAAACTGAATCACAATTACCAGCACCACATTCATGGTGTCCCGGATGCGTGACCTCCGGTGCCCGGGTGGGTGTTCCACACGTGACTGACGTCACTGCAGCGCGACATGGACCCACCTGTCTGAGCTGCCCCGATCCTGTGATACTGTCGCGTGAACAGTTGGATCGGCCGCGAGCAAGGACCGGGCCCAGAACACCGCCCTGCAGTAGCCCCATGTATGTTCTACGATACTGGACCATACTAACGAGTGTAAAGACTACTTTTATTGATACTTTTAAAATCGAAATCATAACAGTGCAATTCTAATAATGCAATAATAGTTTGTACTTAATCTTTAAGAACGTGATCTCAGGACGAATCCTATCGAAGGCCTTCTACAGTAAATAACATCGACGGGTGCCACTTAGTGCTAGTGTACTTTTTAGAACTATTTTTACCCATAGTTTGGCTCGTAGCAGATATTAATGGACGCTTTATATTTCTTTTCAGCTTTTGTAATTTACTGATCGTAAGCACATGACGAGCACATAATATACATTTATACACACGGTTTCACCTGCCAAGGAATTCAGACCAAAAAAAAATAAAGCAATAATTATTAAAGCTATTAAGTATTATAGTGTAGTTGTAATATAATTAGTTGGAACAAATTTTACTTAGAAGGGTCAAGGTTTATATACCCCACGCATGTGTAGGTGACCAGGAAGTGACACTGACGTAGCTTGGCAAAAGACATTACTTACAGTTATCGAACGAATTAATTTTATATTGATTAAAGCGCTACAGTCCAATATAATAGTTTCAATTGCTGAATCTATTTCAAATAACCATTTGGTCCAATTTAGGTATTTGAAATAGTTATTAATAATTTTTAAAATTGTTTCTTGTAAAATTTCAGATAATTTAATAAGAGTGATGTAACGTGTTTCAAAGTAATATAAAATAACACAGAATTGAAATATATAACGCTCAAAGTGACGACATATAACAACACTGCCATTAAAAAAACTATAATAATCAAAATATCATTCTTATATAACAATGTATAAAAGTTGTTTTAAGTAATCGACTATTATATAATATTATAAAAATGGAGCGACTGAATTTCTATAATTTTCTTCCAATTGTTAGAAAAATTAAGTTTCTTAACATTATTGATATTGTAATTAGAAAAAAACTGTTGTTTGTTTAATATTCTTCTATTTTCTAATTATTTTTAGCAAATCTGTATCTTACTGTTTTATTTATTATATTTATTTTGTTAAAATGTTTCGGTTAAACATTAAAATTTACTGAGCTATTTAGACAAATATCTATTTAAAATAAGATCGTTGTGTTCGTGATGGCTTTACCGGTTCTAAAAACGTCAGCAAGATCAAAAAGTTATTATAAAATTTATGATTTCCTTTTATTCTAAATGAAGTGAGCGATTTCCTATAAGTTTTTATTCCGAAATTGGAGACCACAATTCAAGATGCCTAGAGTCATTTATTTTTGCATAAAAACTAGTTGAAAATGTACATCAATCACTACAAAATAAGTTGTTGAATTTTGTGAAATTACGTGGTTGATTTTTTTTTTATTTGCAATGTTCCTAGCTCGTGTTCGGTGATTATCTAAATGTTCCTTCTCTAGCAATTGTAATGATTAAAGTAAAGTCGTAATCGTAAAATTTAAGGCTATTCAAATTTTTCTTTTTTTATTTCAAGACTTTTCTTTTAATCCACTTGCGTCACTACTGTTAAAATGTTTAAAATTAGATAAACATTTGCCCCATTTTTTTTTAATTTTAAGTAATTAAAATTGTTATAATTTTGACAACACATTTTGTTTATGTACCCATATCAAAGAAATATAGTCATTATTCTAAATTATTATATTTGAGCCATGACAAAAGCCTTAATTATTTGATTTATTATGCCATAATTATATTGTTAATTAATGTTATTATTGATTAGCCGAACATGAGCGTATTTATATCACTAATGTACTACGAAGTGAAATGCCAAATAACGTGCCAAATATAAGTAAATAGCGGAAATGTACGACAGAACAGAGTTACCGTGGGAAATATCAAATAAATCATTTTGAAAAGTTGTTTATTGTTTTTATTTACCTAACTGTACAAGTATGTAGCGACACCTAGTGACCAATAGCCAGTCACTACATAGTACAGCACAATAACGATAGATGGCGTTAAATGTCAAAAATGTGACGTCACAATGAATCCTACATTGCGAAAGCATGATTTGCATACGAGTTAAGATAGCTACAACATCTGAACATACAACAGGGAGGGCGAACGCCCTGGCCTGTGCTGAACACCTAGCCCGGTTGGAGAATTCTCCATTTTGTGGTTAGAGCCCGATCACCCATGCTTCTCTAAAATTACATCAATCCAACTCCATGTTGATTAGAAAAATATCCAGCCATATGATGTCCAACTGTTGGCGGATTAGGAATAGGTACACAGGATGTGTATTTGCCCAGACTGATTCGTTTTCATAAATAAATGAACAATTGAATACATATTTACGCGTTTGTTTGATTTACTTGAAGAAACAAAAGTTTCTAAAGAAAGATATTTCTTGTTTGCACTGTTGATGTTGTTAGTGTGTAAATTGTAACCACGCAGTATGGAGATAGAAAGGCACATAATAATCACAACATTGTGTGCTGTGATGGGTTTTGTTATTTCCGATATGGAACGCAGTCCGTTGGATCAAAAGCCTAAGGAATATAGTGAGTTTTATTTCATAAATACGTCGGATACAGAGCATCAAAATTACACCTTTTAAATAACTACAGATCACTTATTGTGTCATGGACTATAATTTACTATTGATTTTTTTTAATTTAATCATTCCGTACATACTCTTGGCATTTTAGCTCCCAAAGAAAGGAAAAAGGCAGCGTCCTATCTAAATTCTTTAATACTACCCGGTTACAGAACAGACTAGATAATCTCTTAGAGGCCATGTCTTATTATTTATTAACTAACAGATAAAGTTGAACATACAAGGAATTAAGGAAATATCAGGATCTTATTTAAATCATAACACTTGCTTTATCCTCTAGAGGACGTCCCTGGCTGCTACATCAGTAATCTAAATATAATGGTACCGTTCGGAAAGGAATTCACCTCGGCAGATTGTGTTATACAAATGTCAAGAAGAGTGGTTCGATTATTATACGTAAGTAGACATTATGCATATTTTTCCTTGATTATGGCATATTATTAGCTTATGGAATTCCTTCTACAACTGCAGTAAAGGTCACTTCCATGTCAGTATCATATAGATGGTATGACTAAGATCAAGGACGGATTTCTACAGGGCCTCTAGTCTTGGGGCCCCGTATTGTTGGTACGACAGATAAGGACCGTAGCTACACTTTTTATTAGTAGGAATTTTTTCCCAGAAGTGCTTTGAGAGTCAGCTACGTAAATTTAATCATTTAAGTATTTGCATTCTATTTAGTGTGATTAAGGTGCTACAATATCTTATTGTAAAATCTAATTTAAATACCTATTGTCGCAAATAAATTTGCTTGTTTGGCAGTTTTAATAAAATCATTTTATTTCAGATGTAAAATAACATTTTCTGCACCAAATTGCTTCACAGTGTCAGGACTGGACATCACCAAGCCTTACCCCGACTGTTGTCCTAAAATACAGTGTCATGCATAACTTGTTTCTTGTCATATTACCAACATAAATAAATTGTATAGACATGGGAATTTTTTATTCGATCGTATGTTCTAGTAAAAAAATAGAAAACTAGACTGCGATATAGGATACTACAATATACAAAGACGCATATCATATACATTACTCGAAGACATTAAAGATATTCTATCAAAGATATTATGTATAACGCGCTCTGGTACTAAATTAAGCTACATTTAAGCTAATTACTTTGTTTTATGTTATCAACTGTTTCAAGTAGCGAGAGATCAAGAATTAGAAAATCAACACCCCATTTATTCCCAAGGGAGCTGTAAAAGCTAATTAAGAGATATTTAAAGCAAATTATATCTTTTGTGAAAGACGGAAAACTCGAAAATAAACCCTTCGCCAACACGCTTGATTAAGGCAGCATAGTAGACCATACCACCTCCGTGTGGTGACGGATTAAGAATACAAGTGTCACCACTCCATCTCCTCCCAAGGGTGCTGTAAAAGTCAGCTAAGGGATGTTGACACAGATAACATCCTCTGTGAGAGACGGAAAACTCGAAAGTAAAGCCTGTGCCAACACGCCTGGTCAGCGCGGCACAGTAGACCATAATCCCTCCAAAGTGGAGGATGCCCGTGCCCAACAGTGGGACGTAAATGGGCTGGAGATGAGAGGAGTAGACCATAACCCTCCAAAAGAGGAGGTCCATGCCCAACAGTGAAACGTTATTGGACCGAAGAGAGAATATAGTAAAATAAAACGATATATATATTAAAAGAATAATATTTGTATAATTCATTTTAAATTGAAACATCTCAGCCTTATAGTAAGACCTACATTTAAACAATAATTATATATTATTAGGCGTATATTGATACGTACTGAGAAAATTAAATTATAATTAACTTAATCAAGAGTTGCCTTCAATTATGAGTAGAATTTATGGCGTTTTATATATTGAGTGAAATGGATGAATTAGATGTTTTGAATATAATTAAGCCGAAATAAGGGTTGAAGTGTAGTTATGATATTTTTAACAACGAAAATGTTCGGCAGAATAAATATCAAGAATTTTTTTTCGTATTTATACTGATGATGTTTAAAAGTCAAACACATGTAGATATTTTGCACGAAGTATAGATACAAGGAGTCCGAACGTAATGTTGAACGAATGGTCTCAATTTAAGGGACAGATTTTTGCCGGTAGAGTGCGCCATTTTTCAAGAAGTACTCGTTTGAACTATTGACACCTGTGGAAAAAAATATTCTGGGAAACGTGGATATAAATATAAGTTTTAGGAAATTTTTCGAGTGCTTTAAACCCAACAATACAGAGAAGGTCAAGAGATATTCTGATATTCTATACTAGCATCGGTACGTCCTGAATACTTGCGCAGCCAGTGGCAGAAAATAGAACTATGATCTGGGTTGATTATTGTGTACACGAAATATTATGGAAAAGCCTATACCGTTCGGACTCCTTGTATCTATAGGTACTTCGTGATATTTTGAGACCTTTTTGACGGCAAAATATCTTGTCAGAGATATAACAATTGCAACCACAGATTTAAAGGTTCTATAGTCTATGGCTACATTACTCAGTCGGCTTGAAGCCACTTAGTGAAATAGCATACATTTTCACGCACACATACCTGTCTATTTGTGCGTGAAAATGTATCTATGTGTGTCTATGATACAGGCTATAAGTTATATGATATATCATTATTCTATAAAGCACGATTTAGAAAAGCTAAAGTTACTTGTCCTCTATTTTAAACATCAACCCACCATTTGGTTTATCTGTGATTGCAACGGATTTCTGCAATATCTTTTACTATCAACCATGTAAAAATAAAAAACAGACTTCTATTACTGAGATTGTCCAATCTGTTATTGTTTTAATTACTGTATTAATTACATGAAATAAATAACACAATAGGCAGTTTCATTTATGAGTCCGCAATATAATCGAGCTCGAATTTAAAAATTAAATAACTTAAAATTGTATGAGATTCACTACAAACATCCAAAATATAAAAGCCATAATATTTAGGAAAATTTTAATAAAAAAAACTAATAAAATTAATTCTTTTTACTACTAAAAATAACGTTTTTAAAAATAATTCACTACCAAAATACATGATAAAAATGTCATAATAATTCGCAGTTTTAAATTACAGAGTATATAAATAAAAACTACATTAAAATAAATGCTTTTAATCAAACTAAAGTCTAATAGAAATTATATCGAGTGCTGCCACTATATAAAATCTTGATGACACAATTTTATGTCGACAATTTGAGACGAATTAAGGTACAAAGACAGATGGCGCTGTATGACCAACATACAACGCCATCTATGTGCGAGGGTAAACATGTTTCTTTAATACGCGTGTATGTACACATATTCTGTCCAAACTTCCACATAATTGAAATTGTTCTTACACAAATTATATGTTAGGAACATACGTAGATAACTATTAAATTCACTATTTACATTGTCTTTCAATAAAATGTTAAACTAATAATAATAATGGAAAATTTGACCGGAAGCTGTTCAAAAAAACAGAATAATGTTAACAGAAAACAAAACCTCTTTCTGAACAGCGTACAATGACGTTTACGAGGTCATCTCGAGCGTCCCTTAAAATTAATCATTATATTGACTAAATATACAAAATATTTGTGATAACTTTACTGTGTTGTATGGCATTCATTTGAGCGGATTTGTAATATACGAATGAAAAAAAAACAGACATGTAAACAAATTAATATATGCTTTGATATTAATATTTTTTTAACAATTAATCAGCAGTTAAAAAGAGTTTAGGAAATACAAACTGCTTAGTTATTATTTGCCAGTTACTTATTACAGAAGCGTTTTTTATTAAACCCTTAAAACGATAAGTAAGATAAAAGTAAGGATTCCCTGTTTTGGATCTTCGTCTTCAAGTAACCATCGAGGTTACTTGAAGACGAAGATCCAAAACAGGGAATCCTTACTTTATCAAATTTACTTAAATTTTCTTATATTTAAAATGGAAATAACAGTATGATGATTTAGATGAAATGATTTTGATATTGCAGCAAAGACATACAGTTTGATTTTATAGTTTAGGGATGAAACGCAAACTGAATCTAAGAATGAAAAAGTGTGTAAATGAAGTCAAGAAAATTTATTTAGATGATGATGATGATGAAAAAGTTTATCCTAATCATCTTATTGGGATCACAGCTGTGTGCTTTTTTTATTTAGGACACAAATTCTTTAAAAAATTTAAAATAAATATCTAAAACGTATCGTGCATTGGTGGGGCCATAAAAATAAAAATTTATTTGGGGGCCCTTATGAAGGGTAGAGATTTCTCACAAAAGAAAAATGGGGGCCCCATATAATTGGTACGGCAGATACGGCGGTAGTTACGCCCCTGTCAAACATGTTCTTCACTACAATATCAACGCGCGAATGAAATCACAAACTTAATAAATCATCTAAATTTAATTTTCAACAGAGATATAAAGTCAATAAACCGCTTCAATACACGAAGCATACAAAAGGTACAAAAATGAACACCAATCAGAATATTTCACAACATTTAGTTAGCATCACTCACAGTAGATGGCGTTAGTAAAAATGTATTGCTTTAATACTTACACAAGCTTCGAGTCTTCACAGACACATGACACTTACGCTATGGCCAAGGCTTGGCAATTTTCCATACATGCAAGAAATTTTGTAATACAAAATTCGTCAACAATATATTTTACTGCGATCAAAAGATGGCGTTGTCTTTTAATTGTATAACATACTTAACTACATTAAATAACTTACAATATCACTAACAACCACAGAAATAATCTACTTATAAAATTGTAGACGATACATTACAACTAGCGACATCTAGTTTGTATGTTATAAAACAACTGCTAGAAGTCCTAACACGACCATATTGAGGTATTTATTCAAAAAGTGATTATTTTCCACAAAAACAAGTTGTCAATAATCAAGAAATACCTTTTTCCAAGCTCTTCTTTTACTTCCCATGCTAGCCAAATGAACTGTTTGAGTCCACTACATACTTACGAGTACCTAATTAAAACCATTTCAAGCTTTTAATTTGATATAAATATACAATAATTAAAAAGATCAATATAGACTTTTATTTAATCCAATTTTCGCATTATTACATCTTCTATTTTAGGTATTATACCTAAAATAGGTACATTATAGTTCAACAAACATCCGCTACGTGTCGCTAGTGTACTACTCACAATTCAACTTCACAAAAGCACACATTCTTTTACACAACACCAATATTGTAAATGTTACAAAATCCTTGTTATAAGTCCATACATTACATACAACATTACATAAGGCCATACATTTCCAGTCCTTCTGTTGTTATCAGTGCTTAGAAATTTTAAAAAGTAGGTAATTTCAAAACGCACTTAAAAATAACAAATTGAAAAAGAACATCGCTTTTATGATTGTAACCAATTAAAAAAAAGTAACAGTTCTTTTTTCAAAAAGTTTCGAATAGTTTAAAAATTGTTAATAAAATGTTGCCACATAATAAAAATAAGTTAGAAATGGTAGTAAAGTCTTAATGGAGCAGTAGAAAAACAAATTAATATAGCCTTAATTCTGAATAAGTTCATTTAAAAAAGGTATATATTTGATTCCAAACTGTATATTTTATTCGATATAAAGTTATACATACATACAATAAAGTACTAAAATTAATAATATAGAATAAAAATAAACGAGAATTTTCTATCTAAATGATATGCATTAAAACAGGCTCAAAAAATGTCTTTTACATTCAGATCTATAAGAAAAAAGTGGAGTTCGTATTTAAATAATTTTCTCAATCCTAAACCAATAATGGCGAAAACACTATGTATGACGTCATAAAGATAAAGTTGAAGAAATATATTGCTAAAATAAGATTTAATACGTAAATAGTCTAATGCTTGCCACGAATTCAGTTTGTGATTTTAAAATGTTAAAAGACATATTGTATTGTTGCCGCTTGTTAGAAAGAGGGGGTTCAGGAAAAACAGTCAGTGGTATCAATTCTACGCGCACAACTATACTAAACTTACCTAAAAATGCAAATTGATAGTGTAAATAACACAATCCAGCAATGTTAACTGAACTTTCTTGATAAAAATTATATATGACAGGCTAAAATATATATGTGCACAACAAAATAGCCAATTAATTTACATAAACCAATAGTTAATGTTGAGATTGTAATAAAACTCACATAGATAAATTAATATCCCTACCTGGCAACACTTTTGTGTAACTGGTATTACTGTGTTGGTTAAGAAAACAGAATTAGTCATGGTTTAAGTTTATGAATTAAAATGTTTTGTATAATTGCTCTGCTAATAAAATATGGTGCCCAATGTAGAACAGAATACTCTTTACTAGAATACCATAAAGTTATACAGAAGTTTAAGGATTACAAGAAGATAGTAAGTACAATAGGCGGTCCAGACAACCTTTGGGTGGATATGATTGCTTTGGAGAGGGTTACTTGTGGTGCAATGTAGTGTTTTACTTGAATGTTAATAACACTGCATAATGAGTTAGAAACTCAATAGTAAATTTTATTTTTTAAATAAGTTCAGTTGTGCACGTAGAATTGGTACCAGTACTTGAGTGGGTACTCTAGACCTAAGTTAAGTGATTTGAGCTATAAAGTTTCTTCAGGCGTGTTAGAGAAAAATTATGAGAGTAATTTTTTATGACCTGCTTCATTAGTATGAGCATTGATCTTGTACCTTTTTCAGCGAGGGTCAACTCCTTTTAGAACTCTTATTTTTTAGTAATACTTTATTAAGGACTATAGCTGCCATTATGTTAATATTCCATATACAGATGATATTTTATATTCTATATCCTTTAAATATTTCAGATAATTCGTTGTTTGTAAACTAATTACAATTATTTATTTTATTTTTACAATAAATTATTTAAAAGTAAATGTGGAATAAAATAAGTGTAAAAAATATACAAAACCTTTTTTGTTATTTTATTATTTATTGCATTTATGGGAGCTATTTTAATAAATATTTGTTTTTAAATTTAATGTCTATTGTATTTATAAATTTAATTGGCTGGAAGATTTTTGTTGTAAAATGAAAAAAATGCATTTAATAATCACAAGAATAATTTAAATACATTTTGTGCTATTTTTATGTCTATAATGGCCCAGTCATTTAGTATTTTTGCCCGGAGAGTTTTCCGGAAATTTTGAAAACTGGTGATTTTATAGATTTTGATGTGCTCTTTCCAAATTTCAACTTTGCCACCTCGTATGTTGCACGTTTGCGCCGTTACAAAAAAAAAGTAGAGAAAATGTTCTACAATTATGTCGTAATTGTAGGAAATTTTCTCTACTCTTATTTTGTGTTAATGTGCTTTCCTGTAAAATGCGTCGGAAAGGAGTTATTATCAAAAAACTGATTTTAGGCGCCATTTTTTCAATATGGCGGCGCTAACGGGCGACATACGAGGTGGCAAAGTTGAAATTTGGAAAGAGCACATCAAAATCTATAAAATTAGCAGTTTTCAAAACTTCCGGAAAACTTTCCACGTGACCCTTTATTTATTCCACCAAATGACTGAATCATAAAGTCAAATAAAAAATCAAATAAAATTAGATATCATAATATGTATTTAAAACCAAAAGACGACTTCATATTTCAAATAGTTGATATTTTTGAAATACTTACTTTTTCATAAGACTTAAAAAGACTAACTTTAGATACTCAAAAATCGTAAACAGCAGAAGATAATAAATCTAAAATTATAAAATCAGATCATAAATATTCAAAATATTATATTTTACAAAACATAAAAATATTAATGTTGCCATAAATATAAAATTATTCCAATTTCAAACTATTAATTCTATTTTTAATTAAACTTTATCTAATTTTAATATGATTTAAATATAAATTTTAATCTGCTATAGAAAAACAAAATAATAGTAAATGGCGATTTAAAAAAAAAATTTCTCTTGACAAAGTTAGACTTCAAAAGTAAATGTTTTTTGCAGAATTTCAAAATACATACAATATAAAATAGATTTTTTTTTCATTAGTTAATAATATAGGCATACTTTTTACTGTTATGATGTGTGACGTCTTCTGAAGACACCATGGTAGTAATTTCCCGAAGTCTAAAGTCGATGATGGTAGAATGGTAGTTTATATTCATATGTCAGACGCTAAGCACAGCGACAGTGGGTGGTTCTGGTCACGCGCGAGATCCTTCCTTCTCTCCGGTGCGTTTTGCTAACTCGCATATTAACTCCCTGGAAAATTATTAAAATAATTTATATCTATTCCCTTTTTATAACAAACTAGCTGTTGCCCGCAACTTCGTACGCATATAATTTAGAAACCAAATCTTAACAAATTATACAAAAAGGGCTTGATCCACTTTATCTATAAAAAAAACCGCATCGAAATTTGCGTATGAAGATAAGCTAAAGCTCACATAGGGACATGCATACAAAAATATTGACTTTGTTTTATAATAAGTAAAGATAAAGATACTAGCTAAGGCCCGTGATTTTACCGATTTTATGGTTTTAGTACTTTCACATTATGGATACTAGGAAATTAGGACTAGTTTCTTTTCTATTCCGTATAAATTTGTTACGACACAATCAAAACGAATAATAAATATCAGTGTTTTTATTTATATAGTTGCTTGTTTTGACATTATGTTTTTGATTTGTTTTTGTTGATTATTTTTCTTTTACTAATTAATTTGACATAATTTTTTATTTTTTTACTAAACCATATTAAATCCAGACATTGTATTTAAGTTCGATACGGTATAATATTATATTCTAATAATTCTATGACCTGTTTTTTTATAAACATAATCTTTTGTACGCCTGTAATGGCCAAACATGTTGGAGCTCAATATTAATTTTTTTCATCACCAATATTTTATACCTGTTTTATAACCCATGTTCTTAACAAATAAAGAAATTTTGAATTTGAATTGAATTTGAGTGTTTAACAGTCTTATTGACTATCATAAAAAAACAAGTCCTTGGATTGATTCCTGCTCAGAACAATTTTTTTGCATAATAAACACAGTGCCGTGCAAATGCACTGCATTTAAGTATATAGCACCTATCTATTCTATACATATATTAAATCTTTGACGGGCCTCGTGGTGTAGTGGTTCTGGTAACGGACTGCCGATCAAGAGGTCGCGGGTTCGATTCCCGCTCGGGACAATAATTTGTGTGATTTTTCTAATTGTCATACAAATGTTTGTACTGCGTCTGGGTGTTTCTATGTAATATAAGTATGTATTTACAAAAGAAAAGTAGTATATGTATTCTATCCGTATTCTGGTACCCATAACACAAGCATATAAGCTTAGCTTGGGACCAGAGGACGTTGTGTGAAATGTCCATGAATATTTATTTATTTATATCTATAAAAAGAAATTTTTGTACATTGAACATATTTAAAAAAAAAAAATTTGGTTAAATGACAACGGATTATATTGTGGATCATAGGTACAAAATGTTGTTATACATTTTTGTCTGTTTAGATGTTTGTCTGTGCACGCATCACGTAAAATGTACAACACTTATAAATATAAATGTTAAACGTAAAAATTGTACACAACTCAAGGTATTACTTAGTCTTTGTAAGCATATAAGCTTAGCTTGGGACCAGAGGACGTTGTGTGAAATGTCCATGAATATTTATTTATTTATTTGTTTCATCTCAATCCGTCCACTCAATCAAGAGATATTTACATAATACGAAATTTCTCAATTTGGTTACTGGCAACGCCATCTAGCGACTAAAAAAAGAATAAAAAATTTATTGGGTCGATCGAAAAAAAATCGATCCACGCGGACGGAGTCGTGGGCACAGCTAGTACATAATATTTGTTTTATCCATTACTTGCTGTTGCCCGCGACTTCGTACACGTGGATTTAGAAAAATTTTAAGTTTTTGCAACATTTTTCAATAATGCTTCGCTCCTATTGGTTGCAGCGTGATGTTTATATGGCCTATAAGCCAAACAAACAAAACTCTTTTAGTTTTATAATTTTAGTTATAAATAAAAATTGGTCAAGTGCGAGTCGGACTCGCGCACGAAGGGTTCCGTACCATTATCTATGCAACATAAGGCAACGTTATTAGTATCGAGCAAGAAACGGTAAAAAAATCATGTTTGTTGTATGGGAGCCCCCCTTAAATATTTATTTTATTTTATTTTTAGTATTTGTTGTTATAGCTAAAATAGAAATACATCATCTGTGAAAATTTCAACTCTCTAGCTATCACCGTTCTTGAGATACAGCCTGGTGACAGACGGACGGACGGACGGACGGACGGACGGACGGACGGACAGCGAAGTCTCAGTAATAGGGTCCCGTTTTTACCCTTTGGGTACGGAACCCTAAAAAGGATATATTACCTATATATAAGTGGATCTATATTTCTTGCCAACATATACAATAACCACCAGTCTCCGATGTCTGTACGTTGCGACACCAGCATAGCTGTCTGAAGGTCCAAGGTTCGAGATCGAGCGTGTAACAGACGCGGTCTTACTGATGGCACGAAGATTATCACCAACCTACAATAAATAAAATAATTACTTTAAGGAAACCGACTTCAAAGAAAGGAGGAGGTTCTCAATTCGTCTGTATGTATTTTATTTTTTTTATTTTGTGTTTGCTACCTCCTAACTTTTAACTGGGCGTAGCGATTTTAATGATTCTTTTTTTATTTGAAAGCTGGTTGTCTCCGTGTGGTCCCCGTGGCACCAGGTCAGGATCTGATGGTTATCTCCTAAGAAATCGAGGAAAATCCTCAAATTTCAAGGGACATAAAGTCGACTGAACCTTTTTTTTTAATTATTCAATTATTATTATGTATTTTTTGTTACCTCTACATAAAATTTGTTCCTGTTGTGGAACAAATTCTGGTGAGGTGACAAAAAATAATACCTATTCAATGCAAAATGGTGAAACCCGTTAAAAAGGTTGCATTTTATACGTAAGTATACTCAAACTGTACATAATTATGTAAGCAATAAATATTTCCCAGAATATTACGAAGCCTTTCGTATTATAATCATTTCGTTGTAAATGTATTAGTCATAGTTCCCCTAAAAAGTTGTATTATAGTTATCATTATGATTTTATACATTTGTAATTTTGTTGAGGAAAATCTGTAGTAGTTATGTCCAGACTACTAATAGAATACAGAAGTTAGGTTCACGTCATGGCACGTAGGCATAGTTTGGGCGTTAAAGGCCCCTGAAATGTCAAAGAACTGAATTCCTTAATCAGTGTTACATAATGTCTCACTGTTACCCCCTTTACATTGGAAGAGCTATTCGTTTACTATGACACACTGATTAAGCTTTTTGGCATTGAGTTTAATTTCTTGTTTTCTGTTTCCTCCAACCGAATACCCTCCGAAAGTAATAATTGGCGTCTCTATCAGGCTCATGCCCATTTATGGAACGGTAATGGACTGGGATGGATATTTTAACATAAGGAATGCGTTGAGATGTACATGTTGACCTTACCTGTACACAACGAGTAGAGATAGCACAACAGCCAGAATAATATACCAGAACCAAAGAAATATATAAGTCTTTTCATTGACTATATTGAGCGGTAATATACATAGACTGTCGTGTGTCTGTATGCTTCCAGACGCACCGAACTTGTGGAATGTACATTTAGTGATACGAGGAAAGATGTAGATCATTGGATCGTATCTGGAAATTAAAATAAATAAATAAATATACATGGACATTTCACACAACGTCCTCTGACCTCAAGCTAAGCTTATACTCTTGTGTTATTGGTACCAGAATACGGATAGAATACATATACTACTTTTCTTTTGTAAATAGGTACATACTTATAATACACAGAAACACCCAGACGCAGTACAAACATTTTTATGACATTTATAAATATCACACAAATCATTGTACCGTGCGGGAATCGAACCCTAGACCTCGTGAACGTGACGTCTTTCTTTACTACATTACATACGAGCTATTGCCTACAACTCCAAACGTGTGGAATGTAGAGACCAAACCTTAACAACTCTCTCCAACCCGTTAATGTTCCACTATTGTGTACGGGCTTTTTCCTGGGAGGACTTATGGTCTACAGCACTGATCAGACGTGTTAGCACAGGGTTTGTTTTCGAGTTTTCCATCTCTCACAGAGATTGTTATTTGTGTACAATATCCCTTAGCTGGCTTTTACAGAATCCTGGGAAAGCAATGTGTGGTGACATTTGTATTCTTAATGCGTCACCACACGGATGGCTATATGTCTATAGGTGTGATCATATATAATTCTGATCTATGAAGTATAAAATTGTAAAGTTTCATTATAATCGGTTCAGTATATAATCGGTTTTGGGTGAAAGAGCAACAAACAACCACACATCCATCTATACATTCTTACCTTTCTTCTTGAGGCACTTCACTGTACCCTAAGACTCTTGTACCATATGAGAAGAATTCTCCGTTGAAGAAGCTATCCATCATCCATAATTGTAACACGATGTTTATAAGACAGAGAAGCTCGCAGCCCCAATATCTCAGTGCGTAGAGTTTGTGCATCTGTAAAGATTAGAGAATAAACAATAATAAAATCCTTATTGTGCCAGGAATTTAGTTAAATTTGTATTTCCATCATATACAGCCGACGTCACCTAAATTGCCTAAGGCGAGAATTCCGAACATATAGGCAAAATCCGGTATGATACCTTTGAAAAGATATTGGGTTAAAAAAATCTATATATCTATGCATTCCCAATAGAAGTATTCGGGTTTTACCTACCAGGACACTTTACAGACCCCGGTTTGATGTACCTCCCCTGGACGCCCTTCAAACAAGGACAACCCCGGAAACCTCGGACCGATGGCAGTCCTAATCATATCTGATGTAGAAGTTCTGATGCAGAGAAATAATTAATTTAAACTGTAGCAAACAAAATGTAATAAAGCTTAATGTATTTATTAATATTTTTATCTGATGCATTGTGCATTGTAACTTATATTATCAGTAGACGATGTCATTGAATGTGGTCAAATAGCAACCCAAACAACAACCTTTATTCAAGAAATTCCAGAAATATGAAAGATCTTATTCATACTTTAATTATTATCTGAATATGTCCATTAATTTTATTATTACAATAAGCGATAAGCGAGAACATAGGCAACTACAGAGCGGGCCTCTATCGCACCGATCGCGACATTCCAATAAAATGTACCTAAATAAAAGAACTAAGGAATTAATATTTCAGTCCAACCCCTAAACGCTCTACGGGCTCTAATATTATCTACGTTTTTTTATTGTATTTTTAACCGTAAGTAAAAGTGAGAACATTGCATTGCTGTCAATGCGATGTTCTCACTTTTACTTACGGTTCTCACTTTGATTATCACCTCTATACACAACATAGTCACAAGTGTAGTGTTCAGAACACGATAATAGTCTCTTGTGACAGACGTCTGATCATTATATAAACAGTTTGATACCTTGGTAAGTTAAACATGAGCAGGCCACCAGCGAATGAATGTAGTTTTTATAGCGTTCATGTTACATCGTTTATTGTGTGTCAAGTTGTTTCTTTTGTATTCTGATACATATATAAACATGATAGGTTACATTCGCTTAATGATACCTGTCATCATCTTATTTGTAGGTTTTGCTTAAATGTTGTAAGATTTAGGTAAGTTTGCAGGGCGTACGAATCCTCGTGCCCAGTCCAAAGGATTAAAAGAATCCGGACACAGTTGCCGTCAAAGGAGACAAATAAAACTTATAAATGTTTCTAATTTTAAAAAAATAAAGTACTAGCAGCACATATATATAACACTTAGATACTGTGCAAAAAATTCGTTCCTCTGGGGGCAATATCCACGAAGAAAACAGCGGACTACGATGCCCATATTTTTGTATGGAGCATAGTTTGGTTTCGTGCCATCTTAATTTAAAATCTTTAAAATACACTACTATTGATAGCAATAAGGTTTTGAACTTCTGAGATTAGTACCTAAAGACATTTTTAGATTTAAACATATCACTTTTACACTTAAATTAAGCCAACATGAATATATGCAACATTGATATATGTATTTTACTTAGCAACATAAAACTGATGCTAGGTACCTAACAACGTTTCAAACAACAACAAACGCATTCAGTAAACGTTATGTTGATTGTTTATTTAACAATACGTGATACTTGACCAGACCGGTCAGTTACTAGGCGTGACTTATGATATAATAAACACAACACCTACATCTACATAGTTGACATCATTATCAGTACATAGTACTAGCTATCTAATATATTATGGTAGGCGATTAGATATTAAAACTTAACAAATTATACAAAAAAGCCGTCGTCTTGAATCATTCTTTGACGGGCCTCGTGGTGTAGTGGTTCACATAATGGACTGCCGATCACGAGGTCTCGGGTTCGATTCCCGGTCAGGACAATCATTTGTGTGATGTTTTTAATTGACATATAAATGTTTGTACTGCGTCTGGGTGTTTACTATGTATAATAAGTATGTATTTACAAAAGAAAAGTAATTTATGTATTATATCCGTATTCTGGTACCCATAACA
The DNA here is from genome assembly GCA_916999025.1 of Orgyia antiqua. Taxonomy (NCBI): domain Eukaryota; kingdom Metazoa; phylum Arthropoda; class Insecta; order Lepidoptera; family Erebidae; genus Orgyia; species Orgyia antiqua. The sequence continues at coordinate 1,739,354 of OU779861.1, forward strand.
CAAGCATATATGCTTAGCTTGGGACCAGAGGACGTTGTGTGAAATGTCCATGAGTATTTATTTATTTATTTATTATTTATTCTATCATTAAAAAAACCGCATCAAAATCTGTTACGTAGTTTCGAAGAAATAAGCTAACATAGGCACATACAAACAAAAATAACGACTTTGTTTTATGCTAACTAGAGATTAGTTTTTTTTATGATCGGCCTATTTCGTTCGAAGATTTAATCTTTCTTACAAACCTGTACTACAAGCATATGGCAAACTTTACCTCTTTATTAATAGGAGCGTTATTTCTATCAAATAAAGAAGCTCCAGACTACTGCAGAAGGCTGTCTCTAAAGAAGGCGCAAGAGCAATGCTTATAGTAGGTATCCAGACATGTTGTCTCTTGTGTGTGTGTAGAACAATGAAATTATGTTAATGTTCGTTACTTATGCACCCCACCGACCTAGCAGTAAATTTGACATGACGACAGCGTGTGTGTAGGTTTAACACCCTAAGGGCACAGGCCTCTTCCACAAGGAATGTGGGTGGTGATTTTTGTATTTTTTATCTGTCACAATACTGAATGATACAAAATTTATTACAAGCCATAACCTAATATTTCAAGATTAATTACAAAAGTTATGCATATTTAATAATATTTATATTATACATAGACAGAGGTTAAGTTTTGGCAGTAGACACGTACTAAATATAAAACTACATACAATGACGGAAGTCATGAATATTCACACATATAAAATAATACGTTTTAGTTAAGTGTCAAGGTAATGTATGAAGAATTAAGCAGACGATTCAGTTATATGATAATTAGATGCTAATTGAATCATTAGTTTATGTACAGGGTTATGATTAGTTTGTATAATTAAAATTAGAAAAAAGAAAAAGAAGATATAATTACTTCGCCGCACTCAGGGCATTACCAGACAAGTCAATGGGCGTACATTTAGGCATTGCATTTAATTAAATATAAGTATTAAGCTGAATTATTCAACTACTAGCTGTGCCCACGATTCCGACCGCGTGGATCGACTTTTTTTGATCGACCCAATAATTTTTTTCTTTCTTTTTTTAGCCGCTAGGTGGCGTTGCAAGTAACCAAATTGAGAAATTTCGTATTATGTAAATATCTCTTGATTGAGAGGACCGATTTCGATGAAACAAAGACTAAGTAATACCTTGACTTGTGTACAATTTTTACGTATAACATTCACATTCATAAGTGTTGTACATTTTACGTGATGCGTGCACAGAAAAATATCTAAACAGACAAACAGACAAAAATTTCAAAAATGCTGGAAATGTGTTTTGTTGGTTGTCCTTTAACTATCTGACTATTTTTTTTTTAAATATATCCAATGTACAAAAAAAAATCTCTATAGATTTACTAGCTGTCCCGGCAAACGTTGATTTGCCATACTAAAATAAAAAAAAGGTTTGAAAAATAGATGTTGGCCGATTCTCAAACCTACTGAATACGCATGTATAATTTCATAAAAATCGGTCAAGCCGTTTCGGAGGAGTACGGTAACTAACACTGTGACACGTGAATTTTATATATAAGAATTATATGTATAGATATGACAGTTACGTGAACTTCGCACATTACGCACGTGGTATAAATATAAAATTATCTTAGAAGTATGAATATTTGATGTGTCATAGTTCTGTTCATTATTACATTATGGTCATCAGCCTTGCCTTAGTACATCGACTTGTGTTATCCTTACTTATTATAAAACAAAGTCGTTATTTTTGTATGTATGTCCCTGTGTGAGCTTATATCTTAGGATTTTAATGCGGTTTTTTTAATAGATAGAGTAATTCAAGGCTATGGCTTTTTTGTATAATTTGGTTTGATTCTTAAATTCCCCGCGTACGAATTTGCGGGCGAATTTCAGTCTACAGCCATTATTAACAATAAGGTTATTAAACCAAAGCCCGCTTATAAAAACTGAGACGAAAATTTATTCTGAACTAGCTGTGCCCACGACTCCGTCCGCGTGGATCGATATTTTTCGAGCGACCCAATCAATTTTTTTATTATTTTTAGTCGCGTAGATGACAGTCCAAGTAACCAAAGTGAGAAATTTCGTATTAGGTAAATATCTCTTGATTGAGTGGACCGATTGCGATGAAACAAAGACTAAGTAATACCTTGAGTTATGTACATTTTTCACGTATAACATTTATATTTATAAGTTCATTTTACGTGATGCGTGCACCAGACAAACATCTAAACAGACAAACAGATAAAAATTTTAAAAATGCTGGAACAGGATTCTGTTGGTTTTTCTTTAACCATCTGACTATTTTTTTTTAAATATATTCAATGTACAAAAATCTTTTTCTACAGATTTATTATATGTGGGTATAGAATTTTAGTGATGTTGCTAATGGTTACTGTATTTAGGCAAGATACAAGGAGTTTGTTGCATATAAGTTGAGACAGATGTCTCTAGTCTCTGAGTTGGCATAAAACCACAAAATCACGTTCAACTATCTATGTACAAAGTTCATAACACAACTAGTTATAGAGTTACATCATGGTGTCATTATGGCGTCAGTAAACACCATTTTGACCATTAATATCCGTATTACAATTGATATTTTGTAGTGTCATCATTCTACGTTGAAAATGACATGTGGATACCATGTATTCAGTTTTTAGGCTATAAAAATTGGTCAAGTGCGAGTCGGACTCGCGCACAAAAGGTTCCGTACCATTATCTATGCAACATAAGGCAACGTTATTAGTATCGAGCAAGAAACGGTAAAAAAATCATGTTTGTTGTATGGGAGCCCCCCTTAAATATTAATTTTATTTTATTTTTAGTATTTGTTGTTATAGCGGCAATATAAATACATCATCTGTGAAAATTTCAACTGTCTAGCTATCACCGTTCTTGAGATACAGCCTGGTGACAGACGGACGGACGGACGGACGGACGGATAGCGAAGTCTCAGTAATAGGGTCCCGTTTTTACCCTTTGGGTACGGAACCCTAAAAACTAATATTCTTCTGTTCTCAATACCTATCGGTTCCGTTTAATACAAAGTTATGTTGTATTTACATTATTTGTGAGTTGTAACTATAATGTATCATATAATGTATATATGTAAATGTATAATATAAAGAACAAGCAAGTCAATTGAAAAATTAATAAATTACTTTTGCAAAGAATTTTCAATCTTCGAAATTTTATTTTCCGCGGTTACTGAAATTTTCATAAATAATACCTAGTTTAAAAAAACTAAAAAACACGCTTTATTTTAATCGAATTATTGCATTGTCATCGGTCTTTGACAGGTGTGCAAAATTTGAATAGAATCTGACCGTTTAAAGTGGGTCAAAATAGCGTCCAAAGGAGTCGGTTACAAACATACAAACAAACATACAAGTGAAGCTAATATAAAGCGTGTAAAAAGAATTTAAAACTAAGCTTATGCTACAATATTTTACCGTTAGGAAGCTACATCATACCTGAATAACATAGGCCATATTATATTTATTTACTTTCTTTAAAAAAAAATTATCGCGTCGGATTAAGTTATAAACAGGAACTATTTGTGATTTCATCCCACATTATACAAATTTAATATGAGTTAAAACCCAGTGTCAAAAGCATTAGCAATAGTGTCAATAGAATTGCATCAGACACACACGCACACACACACACACGCATCGTGTTCATTGAACAATAACACTCATACAGGGGTGAGATACAAAGGGGTTTATTCGACAGATGTAGGCAAGTTGCACCTGGACTAGTTTAAGTTAGAGTTTAGTAAAGATGTTTATCTCGACTATGATAGATTGAGAAGGGATTTTTTTTCAAGTTTATTATGAATATAATAATATACCATATTTTAACCTTTTTTGAAAAAATAATGCCGTACAACAAGGAACCCGAGGGTCTGAAGCTAAGTTTTGTATATATTTACTTACTTTCTTTGAAAATTTTGTATTATAGCGTAGCTAGTAAAGAGGTTTATGTTCCTTAAAGAGCAAAAAATATTGTAGTCGTTTTCTGTCACCGAATTTTATTATTTACATAAACCTATAGTTATGTAAAAAGTATGTAAAAGGCATATTTTACACGTAACAATATCTTTACTTATTATCTTATAATAAAACAAAGTCGTTATTTTTGTATGTGAACTTAATGGCTTTTTTGTATAATTTGGTAAGGATTGATTTCTAAATTTCATGCGTATGAAGTTACAGGCAACTTAAGCTAGTAATTTATGGATATGAAGCGTTACCGAATCTGTCGCGTAATTAAATGTACTACTGTCTACCCCTCGACCAAAATAAAATGTATGTATGTATTTAATACGATCGTATTTATCTCATCTCACTAATAATGTGAGAATGTCTTCTATTAAAAAGCAAGTGTAGCTTTGATTCTGTGAACGAGGCTTTTTTTTAACATAAACGTGTGCGAGCCGTCACGTACACCTTACGACCGGCCTACGTGACGGGCCACTGACTGCGAATGCCCTGAGAGCATATTGGCATTCAAAAAATATATTTTATTATATAGCATTGTAAAACAAATTAACGAAAACATTAATACGCAGGAAGAGTTACACTTATTTGTTTATCTATCTCGTTATACTTATTGCAAGTATAACGCAAAGAAGTGCTATGTTTCGACCATAACTAACTAGAGTCCAGGGGCCGTATTATGACCTCTTAAAACCATCATGTTATCGGTGTGAAAAAGAGACGGAGCTTTACAGGACGAATAGCACTATCCTTTTCTCATACAGAAAACATGATGGTTTTAAGATGTCATAATACGGCCGCAGAGCGATTGTATGCCCGTGAATCTCCTATGTTTACAACTGATTTCATGATGTCGGTTATTTTTGTGACTGGATGCGCGAGCATTACAAAAATTAAGTCTCGTAATTTTTCTGGAACGCTTCAAAGGTAAATTTCAATATATTTTTACGTTTTTATACAGATTCTTAATGGTAGATATTACAAGTAATAGCTTTTTTTCTGATAAATTAGAATCATTTAAGTTGCTATCTCGAGGTTGCATTAAAACGAAAATACAAGTTTTGATGTCATTAATTTAATCACTGGGTTTAGAATGTTAGTTGTATAAAAAAGCTTAAAGTTGCACAGCAGCTTTGCTTGAACGTGGAGCTCTATAAGAAACTTAGATAGCAAAACCTGAGCTAAATGACACTATAATGGCGGATCTTAAAATATCGCATTATGTTTATAGCTAGCTTTACGACTTTGTAATTGGAATTCGTAATCACTACATACCCTTTTTCGCCTTAAAAGTAGCTTTTTTCCTTTTTCAGTTGAGAGTACTAAGAACTACATGATTTTTTGATGTTTTTAACGACAACACATATTTCAATTTTGGTTATATTTTTTATACATGTTGCCCGCAACTTCGTACGCGTGGAATCCAGAAACCAACCTTAAGAGGATACCAAAATAGCTTCGTGCATTTTTCTATGTACGAAGTTTTCATTGTTTCTTTAGATTGAATGGCTAGAGCTCTAATTTTTAAGTATATGTTTTTTCAATCTAAGATCTAGGATCGCATGAACTCAGAAACGCGATTGAAAAAAGTTTTCTCGATAGAAAATCTTGGCGAAACAACCTCTCAAATTTTTTATTTTTTTCATTTGTCGGTCTATTATCGCGTATTAACTAATGAAATAACTTTAAAAACATAGGTAACTATTATGTATAGAAACACGTGGATCAGAATTAAAATATATTTAGTAGATTTTGAGTAAATAGGAAAAGTATCCCTAATTCTTCATTTTCTGTGCCTACTGGCTGTGTTAATATGTACGTGTCGGCGATGATATACGATAATATTGATGTAGGCCCTTAATAAGTTCTACAAAAAGCCATCGTCTTGAAAATCTAAAAATCTAATAAAAGAAACCGCATCAAAATCCGTTGCGTAGTTTTGAAGATATAAGCTCACATAGGGACATATAATCCACAAAGACTAGCTGACCCGACGTTGCAAACGTTGCTTTGCCATACTAAAAAAAAAAGTTTGAAAAATAGATGTTGGCCGATTCTCAGACCTACTGAATATGTATGTAAAATTTGAGAAGAATCGGTCAAGCCGTTTCGGAGGAGTACGGTAACTAACACTGTGACACGGGAATTTTATATATTAGAAGACTAGCTGACCCGGCAAACGTTGTTTATACACACTAAAAAAAAATGGAAAATAGATGTTGGCCGATTCTCAGACCTACTGAATATGCATGTAAAATTTCATAAAAATCGGTCAAGCCGTTTCGGAGGAGTACGGTAACTAACACTGTGACACGTGAATTTTATATATAAGATAACGTTTTTTTTTAATAATGAGTTAAGATTTATTGTATTCCATGATCTAGCAATGTCTGTATAAAAGAGATGGGTGGTCTCAGGGTCTTTGTAATAATAGTCAAGACTATGTCTCTACCTGTAAGTACTTAAACGTCAATTGTCACATTGGCCCACAAATATAACCGTCAATCAGGGAACCAACCTTGAGTAACTCATCATTTATTGTTTAGTAATATATACTTATGTTTATGATATGTGTGTTTAGAGGACGCTAATTAAGAAATACGGTATTTTATATTGAAACCTGTTGTTTAGTTACATAGTTTTGGTAGCAAAAGTTAGTTTAACATTTGAGCATTGCCAAGATACAAAAAGCTTCGAAAATAAGGCAGTATAGCTTCTGACATAACGATGTCCTGTATAGCCCATGTGATGGATGGAATGTCCGTGTGTTGACGGATTAAGAATACAAGTGTCACCACCACATTTTTTCCTAAGGGTCCGCCAAAACGCCCAAAAAGCCAGCTAACGGATATTATAAGCAAATAACATCTTTTGTGAGAGACGTTAAAATCTTTACTCTAACAGTGCAAAACAGTGGGACATTAAATAACTAAAAAGAACTAGTATGACGGGCTTCGTGGCGTAGTGGTTCATGTACTGGACTGCCGTTCACAAGGTCGCGGGTTCGATTCCCGCTTGGGACAATTATTTGTGTGATATTCATAAATGTCATACAAATGTTTGTACTACGTCTGGGTGTTTTCTATGTATTATAAGTATGTATTTACAAAAGAAAAGTAGTATATGTATTATATCCGTATTCTGGTACCCATAACACAAGCATAATAAGCTTAGCTTGGGACCAGAGGACGATGTGTGAAATGTCCATGAATATTATATTTATATTTATTTATATTATAGAAAATTATATGCTTAGATGTTTGGTTATGTGGAGAGAATTATGGACGATTAACAAAAGGTACTAAAGTATATTAGGTATATAGTATAGTATACAGTAAGTATTATGATAATATATTATACTAGCTGATGCCCGCTACTCCGTACGCGTGGAATTTTAGGAACCGTTTAAACCTTCCCTGGACTTTCATGAATATTTCAAAACCAAAATCACCATAATCGGCCCAGCCGTTCTCGAGTTTTAGCGAGACTAACGAACAGCAATTGATTTTTATATATAAGATGATATTCAAATTACTATGATAAATTAGACTAAATCTGATAGCCGCGTCATAATCTCTCGTATAATATAAACACTTCTAAGAAACAGTCCATATAAAAACAAGGATAATAATAAAACTGGTATAAGAGTATATTACATAAAGGGGTCAGTAAACTTAGTATCTACATATAATAACGACTGTCCGTCTGTACATTGATGTATGTTGTCTTATACAAAAAATACATTAAAATAAGTCCAGCAAAAAATAAGAGCTACAATAAAAAAAGTAATTAAATGTATTGTTTACTTCGAAATTTTAAGCTAATTTTAGTCTCCGTATTATCCGTCACTGGCTCAATTCGCTGTTTGGCTAAAATATTATAAAGAGTTCTCCCTATCAGAATTTTTTTTCATAAATAATTTAGGATATCCAGATTATTCACAGATATTACAATCTAGCCTATCAGACTAAGTAATTTAATTCTAACTTAAATTGCTAACTATGATTTACTTCAGAAAGTGTCTATTAACACCTATCTTACTGTCTCTATTAAGGGGAAGACACTTTGTTCATGTGTTCTTTAACTTATAAAGAACACATGAACAAAGTGTCTTCCCCACTGCACTGACACACTGCACTACACATCACTAACACTACTAATAAAGTAACTCAAAAGGTTTTGTCCTTTTGAGCCTTCTTACTATGTCCGTGTTGTCGAGGAGCTGGATAGCCTCGACATCCTATAGCCTATCAGAATAGTTTAAATTTTTTAACGGCTCTGGGATCAAAAATTCTTGCAGCAGTAAATATTCAGTGGATCTGTGTAATTGAAACAATTAGTTGTACTGTAGAAGCCAAGCTTCTTGAGACAAGTATCCTTAAGTTACGTTAATTAATTCACTAGTTAATGCTAGCGGCTTCCTATGCGTGGAATTCAGTAAGTACAGTCACAGACTCAACTAAAATGAGATATTTTTACTATATAAAAGTGACTAGAAAAGATGGGTGGACTGTGTGAGAGACAATATGAGAGAAAGAGGAGCTGATGAGAGTATGACGGCTGACAGAAGAGGTTGGAAAGAAAAAAGTTCGGGGCTGACTCCAAATAATTTAGGATAACATGGCAGGAAGAAGAACAAGGTATAAAATCTGAAGACACGGTGAATATCGCGACAATGTAAAACTTTCCAAGGAACGCAAACAATGTTATATCTGCTTAAAAAATCCAGATAAAACCCAGACGTTAAAATTCACGAGACAAAATCATTTATCTGTTCAACATATTATGTTTGCGCCCCAACTGAGCTTTTGCACATTACTTTACTTAACAAAATCAAAAGTACACTTTAATACAAGTATGTTATAGTTCCATTTTGCAATTTTGTCGTCATACAAATAAATAATCAGCCAACAAATTATCTGTAGTGTATCAATCAACGACCGCTTGATCTAATCAACATCATAAAATACTAGTCTTTTCTCCACGTCTTTATCTGCATAAACAACGATTTTCATAGCTCTATGTTAATAAAAAAAACAATAGACTTTCAACTTGTACTGATTGCATAACTCTATGTATAAAAAGAACGAGCTTTCATAAAAACTTCTACCCCTTTTCGCTCTCTAAAAGTCAGAGCTTTAAAAAATCCTATTTTAGTCTATAGAGAATGAGTGAACGACACCATGTTCGTTATTTAAATGTGGTTTCATAGCTGTACCTCTTATTAGTTAATGTTTCAATAGAATATACAAAAAAATATAAAAAATTGTGCGCCATTACTATTATGAATGAATATTATTTTATTATACGCCAGCAAAAAACTTACACATTATTAGATTAAGACACATCTGCGTCTTATAGCTGTCATATATTACTAAAGGATGAAGGGGAACTTTACAAATTGTACTAATATAGTGTTTCTACGTCATCAGCACCATCATAAATAGGGGGAACCGTGAGAAATAGGGTCATGACGTCACCAAGTCATGTTTAAAGACCATACTGTGAACATTGATCATGTTTGAACATCAATCATGTTTTGGTTGAAGAATAACAAATACCGACATATTATACTATTGGTATTAACTGACGGATTAAGACGTCGTATCACCACATTACAATTTTCTAACAAAAACTGGATACAAAATTCTATGCCAACACATCAGCGTATCGGTTTAGTAGACTAAATACACTGGAATAGTTGTAAAAAGTAAATGAGCACATAATCTCACGTGTCTAATGACGTATTAAAATACACACGTCTCCTTTTCCTACCCTCCAACGAATGCGGCAAGAATTAATTAGCTAAAGAATAAAAAAATTAAACACACACGCAGGCGCATTCTTTTAGATAATGAAGATTTTTGTCAGATCTACGTAAGCAAACCTATCCATTTTTAAAGAGTCTCATTAAAAAGACTCTTATAAAAAGACACCTTTAAAGGACATTTGATATCTAACGTCCTTTTCAAAGCAGCAACTGTGCGATTCCTGTCAAGGTAAGCAGCAAACAAGGATTGCAGACTTGATATAAGACTCAGACCTTCCCTTACTGAATGGACAACCTTGCCTTATATAATAAAATCAAGACAAACAATGCCATGTATACTGCATAATTACTGACCGCTTAAATATTTTTACGATTTAAAACTTTTGGTAATGGAATTTTTAAAATTAAATTGAGGTTTAATTTGATAAACAAGTTGTTTTAAGATAACATTTTTGTATCTATATAATTTGTAGTATATTTAGTAGACTATACTTCGGTTTTAAGAGTAGTTCAAAGTTTATTAAATAATTTGTCCTACATTTAGCACCTCTATCAATACTAGCTGTTGCCCGCAACTGCGTACGCGTGGAAAAGAAAAAAGAAACTTTTAACAATTTATACAAAAAAGCAAACCTTTTGAACCAATCTATCTATTAAAAAAATCGCATCAAAATCCATTCCGTATTTTTAACATATGTGACCTTATATTTGTAGGGATACGTACAAAAACAACGACTTTGTTTAATAATAAGTAGGTACCTAAAGAGGAAGAATATTTCAAACTTTATCCAAAAATTATATTATTAAAGGTATAATAAATATGATGTAATATTTATGTCAGATAATGTCAGATTACTCAAAACAATATTAATTATATTCAATTTAATTATATTATTATAGTCTTATGTCACACCAACAAACTAGTCAAATTCCAGCCATTTAGTAAGAGCTACTGGAACCGGTGCGTAAATAGATCGAGCACATCACACCTGTAGCTTAAGAGGATACATATATAGAGATATATATAGAAACACGTAAATCAGAATTAAAATATATTTAGTAGATTTTGAGTAAATAGGAAAAGTATCCCTAATTCTTCATTTTCTGTGCCTACTGGCTGTGTTAATATGTACGTGTCGGCGATGATATACGATAATATTGATGTAGGCCCTTAATGTCGGGAACACGGTGCTCTACATCCGTTCCAAAAGTAACCAAGCAAAATCTTCACAACGAGAGGATATTTGATCTATTACCTAGAGAATAGTCTTTAAAGTGATAAGTCGACAAAGTGTGGGTTAAGGATTTTGTTCTAGAAAACATTTCAATCAGCAACAAAAATGTTCTTCGTGAATAAATTATTTCAAAAACAATTTTGCAAAAAGAAAACCATTTTTTAGGGTTCCGTACCCAAAGGGTAAAAACGGGACCCTATTACTGAGACTTCGCTGTCCGTCCGTCCGTCCGTCTGTCCGTTCGTCCGTCCGTCCGTCCGTCTGTCACCAGGCTGTATCTCAAGAACGGTGATAGCTAGAGAGTTGAAATTTTCACAGATGATGTATTTCTATTGCCGCTTTATAGCGGCAATAGATTTTATTATAGAATTTTATTTTTAGTATTTGTTGTTATCAACAAATACTAAAAATAAAATAAAATAAATATTTAAGGGGGGCTCCCATACAACAAACATGATTTTTTTACCGTTTCTTGCTCGATACTAATAACGTTGCCTTATGTTTCATAGATAATGGTACGGAACCCTTCGTGCGCGAGTCCGACTCGCACTTGACCAATTATTTATTTACAATTTAAGACAATTTTCTTAAGAAAAGTGTTAAATTACACAACATTAAAATATATTACACGTTGCACTCTGTTCACAGTTAGAATGACGACACTATGCAAATTATTTCCTAAAAATTACTTCAAAGCCTTAAATTGTAATGATTAAGCGGAAGTTATTAGTCAGACACGTCTACGTGCTTATTATAAATGACTGTGACTGGGTATATCCCAGAAATATACCAAATACTGTATGTTTAAATAAATACAAGATAGATAATATAAAACATAATACATCTAATTACTAATTGGTTTTTTTTATCAGCACGAGCTTCCTACACTTCGACAAGGTATTAGACCACTTATGCCACACAGATAAAATAAAATACGTAGGTATCCTTACCTTACCCCTGACTACCATAGGAGATGTCAACATCAGTAGCAGATAATTTGTACTGGATCTACGAGACCAATAATAACATCTCAATGTTGAAAAGGGACCATTCAAACCCTGAGGAGATTTATATGCTTTTCGATTTAATTGCTTTAAAACCAAAAATTCAATAATACTTGCAACTAAACTTTTACTAGTTCAATCACTTGAAACCAGTAAAATTACCTTAGAAATAGTATCTATGCAAGAAAAAACAAACAAGATCCATTGCTGTGCAAACTTGAAAGCCAACATTACACTTGGAGTAAAAGCAGTAATGTATATAGTTGAAATCGTTGCGTAATTTGAAGCGATCATTGAACGGAGGCATTGACCGCAAGTAAAAAGATTTAAAAAAAAGTATCGTTCGCCTCTGGTTGGTATAGAACGAGTGTCACGACTATGGTCATGCTTGAATAGATGGAAAGGTATATTGCACAAAGGTTGTAATAGGCGTTGAAATCAATTTGATCTGTAAGTTGTTTTGAGAGCAATGGCAATAGAATAGTACATGGCAACCAAAGCATATAATTTAGGAGCAGAAAACGGAAACATGAATTTCAAAACATATTACATTTTTCAATGACAAATCTTTAGATAAATGGCATGGATCAGAAGGATATTCAGTTGATAAAGTGGAGGATAGCGGCTCTACAATGAAAATCGCTAACGACGAATGAGTGTTAAATAATAATGTTGTGTAAAAAATGCTTCGAATGTGAAATATGTGTCGTTCCCAATAGCTTAATATTCTCTAACACTTGCGTGACTCGTTGCTTGGTTTAAATAAAACCACTTTTTATGGATTTAGACGCGAAACGTCGGGCTAAAGTTTAAAACAAATACAAGCCTCCGTATAGTGGTTTTATTTAGCTCGATATATGTACACATAGAATGCATTAGCATTAGAGTAGTATATTTATATAATGCTAAAATAGAATATTTATGCAACCAAAACATCAGTACATATTACCAAAAATCTTTGGAACAGCTGCGTGTCCTTTTTGGGAATCAATTTTTAAAATACATACATAATCGTAAATATAACAAGTATCTAGGTAGCGGTAGACATAACTGCGAAAACCCAAATAAGTATCTAATAATTAGACCATCGCTAACAATATATTTCAACAGCTCAGTGGCACAAGTGACACCGTTCTAGGTCATGGTTCATTTACATGTCTATATTGGACTTTGTGAAGGAGACATAACGGAAGAAGCAGGTGTAAAGTTTATTACACTAGTTTTTAGCAAGTGAATAGTTAAGAATACGGCTAAGCTATATTTAATTACTGCATAGTTACTGGTCTCAAATTTGTAAGTAGGTATCTCCTTTAGAAAATAAAACAGTTAAAAAATATGAGAATTTTGGAAATTTTGAAAAATTTCAGAGATTTTTTTTCACATAAAACATGTTGGCGCTTGATCCCATGTCACCTAGGGGCCAAGTCTGCTATTACAATAATTTACAATGGTGTCACAATGATCAGTCACTGATTGGTTAATGGCGAATTTTATCAAGTTTGGTGTCATATTGTCGCCATAATAGCGTCATAATGGCGAAACTTTATCAAGTTAGGTAGTCTACTATTATTTTTTTGTCATAATGACGCCATTATGGCAGGATAATGGCATCAGTGACTGATCATTATGACAACATTGTAATAGCAGAATTAGCAGACTTGGCCCCCTGATGGTAAGCGACAATGAAATCTTAGATGGTAAAGCGTACTAACTATGTAAGAAGCCTATTTACCCTTTTTAGGGTTTCGTATAAACCCTTATAGGATCACTCCATTTTTAAGAATTTTCGATTTATGCTAGGGAATCAAAATTCACAGGTTACTTCCCGTTGCCCTAGAGCCTTGAAATTTGGCATAGATCAAGTCTATATAGTGCTAATATAGGGAAAAATCCAAAAACTTATAATTTGTCATCAGTACTCATCACATCACAAGAAAAAAGTGTTTTTACTAATACCAACTTATGAAGTAGCTGAAATGTAGGCGATAAAAAAATAAAAAAAAAAAATAAAAAAAAAAATGTAAATATAGGGATATTTCAACTACAAAATTAAGTTGGTGAGTTGTTTTGAGTTTAATTAACTGATTATTTGAATGCAGTTACTTATGTTTATATGTCTAGTAGGTACGAAACCCTAAGGGTGCGAGTTTGCTTCGCTCTTGACAGGTGTTTTTTTTTTAAATTGATATCCAATCTTTATAAAGGGTGCGGCTCTGCATGTTTGTCCAGAGACATTTATAAATCACTAGCTGTTGCCCGCAACTACGTACACGTGGAATTTAGAAAGGAAACCTTAAAAAATATACAAAAAATACCTTCCTCTTCCCCTATCTATTAAAAAACCGCATAAAAAACCGTTGCGTAGTTTGGAAGGTATAAGCTCACATAGGACCATATATGTATACAAAAATAACAACTTTGTTTTATACTATGTAAAGATTTATATAGGTAAAGAAACATATTCTTGAGCTCATAAGTATCGCAAGACAGATAGGAGTACGGAATGCAAAGATTAGGCAACATTATATTGTCAAAGATGACAAAGATCGATGAGCACGATAAAGAATTCTTCACATGCTAGCTATAGCCATAGGTACATATATATTAAACTTTAACCCGATCACCACGCTTATCTCGGTTATATTCAAACAGATATATCATCACGTATATTAAAGGAAACTAACATACATATTATAATATTAACACGCTTTTATTAGCTTAGTTAATATCTTTGTAACGAAATCTTTAAACGAGGTTATCCGGTACCCCTTTAAATAATTGGAATTAATCTGGCAGACTTATAAAATAGTCATTTTTAGGCTTCACTAATATTTAAGCGAGCATGTTGTACAGGTTTTTATATAAGTAAATATTATTATTATTTTTTTTTTTTTTTTAATTTTTTAATAAATAAATATTCATGGACATTTCACACAACGTCCTCTGGTCCCAAGCAAAGCTTATATGCTTGTGTTATGGGTACCAGAATACAGATATAATACATAAACTACTTTTCTTTTGTAAATACATACTTATAATACATAGTAAACACCCAGACGCAGTACAAACATTTGTATGACATTTATGGATATCACACAAATGATTGTCCTGACCGGGA
The DNA here is from genome assembly GCA_916999025.1 of Orgyia antiqua. Lineage (NCBI taxonomy): Eukaryota > Metazoa > Arthropoda > Insecta > Lepidoptera > Erebidae > Orgyia > Orgyia antiqua. The sequence goes on from OU779861.1 coordinate 1,754,502, forward strand.
ATCGAACCCGAGACCTCGCGATCCGTAGTCCATTACATAAACCACTCCACCACGAAGCCCGTCATTAAATATTATCTAAAGTTCAGAGGATATTGACTAAACAAAGATCATGTAGCCACTTATAACAAATCAGTTCAAACAAATTGCTTGTACAACATCCTTAATGCATGTTCTAATGGCATTCCTTTGAGACGTAATCTTAAAAAAACTTGATGTAGTGTTAGAGTACAACAGATCTATGGAATGTCTGTATGTATGTCATTAAGGCATTTTATCTAAAGATGAATAATATGCTCACAATTTTTATATAAGTACCTATTTAAGGGCCTACATCAATATTATCGTCGACATGTACAAATTAACACAGCTAGTAGGTATAGAAAATGAAGAATTAGGGATATTTTTTTTGTTTACTCAAAATCTACTAAATATATTTTAATTCTGATTTACGTGTTTCTATATATAATAGTTACTTATGTTTTTTAAGTTATTTCATTAATTAATACGCGATAATAGACCGACAAGTGAAAAAAAGAAAAAATGAGAGAGGTTGTTTCGCTAAGATTTTCTATCGAGAAAACTTTTTTCAATCGCGTTTCTGAGTTTATGCGATCCTAGATCATATATTGAAAAAACATATACTTAAAAATTAGAGCTCTAGCCATTCAATCTAAACAAACAATGAAAACTTCGTACGTAGAAAAATGCACGAAGCTATTTTGGTAGGTATCCTCTTAAAGTCGTAGGAAAAGAGTATTACTATTTTCTTTTCTTAAATAGCACTTAAGTAAATTATCAACTACGTCATTATATCTTGTATAAGAACATATCGCTTCATATTGAAACAAACCACTATTTAGAGATTCTGCTGAGTTCATTTCGAGTTTATATCTCACCAGACGCTTGAAGACTTTTCAGCCACTTACCCGACGTTATGAGTAATTTTAGTTAAATAAATGAGTAGATTAAAGTATAAATAATTATCATAAATCCATATAGGATCACTTGTAAATCTGTCTGTCATAGGCTATTTACTACAATTTGTTAAAGTTTGGCACATTATCAACTTTTGTGACCCAAAGAGTAAATGAAAATACCACCTGAACAATGAACATTATAGAGCGAAAACTGCATGCAATTGCCGACAGTCAAAATTTAACTCAAATAATCAAAAAGTCGTCCAACGCTTTCGAAGTTTCAGTTTTACATTAATATTGCGCCTGCAATTGAAAGTGCAATCACGAGAACTAATACTTTTATGATAATTTCCTTTGTGCGACACAACAATAAAGTTCAGCGATGCACGCACAACATACGTTGATTGCATCAGAATTAATGCTAACAGTGAACAAGCATTATGGAAGCCAAGCACGTCGGTTAAGGGAACAAGGGCTTGGTTCCCATACCCAAAGAAACAGTGGCTAAGAATTATAATGAATTGTATTTTTTGGCTCTGCCAGTCATTTATAGCCATTTACTTCATGTTATTTGGTCTATGGAGCACTTCCTGCACACTACAATGTAAATGGGAATAAGATAAAGTTTAGTATTTATTTAATTGGGATATGTTATGTTTTATTTTATACCTCTATCACAGTAATTTCTAGGTTTCAATACATGAAATTGAATTAAGAAAAATCCGCCAAATCAATGTCTTACCGAAACTCCAAATGTAAAGTCGAAGTAAAATTAATTCACCTCAATAAATGCCACATAATAATTATCTGTATAGGTGTAGAACACAGATCACAAAAACTAAAGGATATAGATCTCTATGGTGTAGAAGTTTTAATGTAGGACTTACCCGTTTGTGCCTTATTAGATATTCTATCAATACATCTTTCTTCTTCTCTTTCTCGTCCTGATGGCACACTCCAATATTCATTCCCATCACGATGGTGCGAAGGAGACCACCCTCAAACGCGTCCCAAAGAAACTTGGGCGTGTAGCACATTATCGCCTGCAAACAATAGCTATCATTGTAAAATACGAATTATACCCTTTTCGTAACTGAAATTAACTGAACTGTGTCAAAGAGGATACCTAAAATTTCGACTGAGTACATGGTATTAAATGGCAATGATACCGGACGTCGCAGCGTGGGGCGGCTGCCAACAAGGCGGACTGACGATATCGTCAAATATGTCGAGGGGCTGCTGGATGCAGTTAGCACAGGACCGAGCGTTGTGGCGTTCTATGGGGGAGGCCTATGTCCAGCAGTGGACGGAGAAAGATTAATGGATGGATCGATGACAATGATACTCGGTATAATATAGCAAACTATCTACATCTCACTTTTGCTGTAATTTTTTCAACATTGTAAACATTTAAAAGTTATTTTTGGTGTCAACTTTATCAAAGGAGCTGTACGGCCACATGGTGTGTACGAAATATATCATAACAATGTCATACAGTTTCGAAACTTTCCATTGATCACTGAATTAATAAGGAAAAAGGAATTATGCGGATGATCCCAGTATATCCTGCTTGGTGTTAAACAAAGTTTACGTTAACACAATCATAATTTCAATATCGGAATTCGAACACAAACCAACCAATTCCAGTGTTATTGCAAACTGCAGTCAAAATAGTGGTTGCAAACGACAGGTAAACAAGGAAATTGAAAACTTTACTAAGTATTCTCAAAAATATCTCATCTTTTTAAAAGTCTTTAAGATATCGGAAAATGAATACTAAATGACAGATTAGTATGTTAAGAAAAGTATTTTAAACATAACAGACAACTTAAAACGAATATTACAATAACATATTTAAGTTAATGGCAATAATAATTAACAGGCACAGAAATGAAGGAAACACGAGGAAAGTGTGCAACCAAACGTTTAACAAGATAAATTAAATAATAAATATGAGCCATTTATCCCCAAAATAGGTGATGAATAACTAACGACAGTTTCCTTCAAAATCTGATTATACTTGTTGCTAGAAACACAAAAATCGTAAAGGGAAACCGTAGAAAAACAAATGCATCTATCTGCCTTATTGATCGGTAAACTGAAAACTGTTGAAGTAAGAAAGTTTCTGAGATTCAGGAGAACAACTGAACCATTAACATTTAGACAGCATTTTAGCAAGTAAAGCGACGATTTAATTATACCTCCACGCTCCCAAAAGACCGCATGATTTGACAGTCCATGGAATAGTGTTATGTCCAAAACTGGGTAAATATGACATAGTTGAACGACATAGATATTTGATGACAATAACATAAACCAATTTTTAAAACAAACACCAATTTTGACTTTTACATTCGAGTTAATTACATAACATATTCATTAAGTCAATGACCCACATTTTATAAGTTCAATTATTTGTATGTCCTTAACCTTACTTTGCCGTACAATAAAGCAACATCCTATATATTAGTCAGTCACGATTCTTTATGTGACAATCATATTTATCATTTAGTGCCAATGTTTGATGTGATTTGACAAACATTGGCTACAGAAATACCGATATTTTTTTCTCGTAGTAAGATAATCATAAAAAATTCCTCTTTTGTCCGACTGTGAAAGAAGGGTTTTTTCCACAGATTTCATAATAACTACCCACAGACAACTACCACAGCAAGAGATGGAAAACTATAGCTGAAAACTTAAATCAATAAGCATATTTTAATAAATAAGCCCAAATTATACCATTCCATTATGTACGTTCGGATTCACGTTTTATTTAATTAATTTGATTTTAAGGCCAAAGAATGTTTAGAATAAAAGTTAGTTATTAGTAGTTAATAGAAATATAGAACATAGTAGAAATAAGTCTATAATTATTTTAATTCTACACAAGTTATTAGAACTGCTCACATTTTTTAATCAAATCATGACGTTATGTACAATAATATAATTAACCTTGTAAATAAAACCAATGTGGTGACTTCCGTGAGAATCTGTTCATAATGGTCATGTTAAATAAAGTGTCTATAAAGTGAACAATGCTTATGCAAATATTGGTCATATTTGGTATTTCATGGTTATTATATTTGTAACAAACATCGGCAATAGAATTTTTTTTTTAAATTTAAATCAATCCTGATCTATTCTTGGCTAATGTTATGAAGGTAGACTGACGAATTAAAAATACTGCACTAATACATTTATACAATTCTTTATATGGGAGCTGTCAAATTCTGCTGAAGGGTTATTTTAAGCAAATGACAATTGTGAGAGACTGAAATAAGGATAATAGATTAAATATCTATCATTGCAAAAAAAGCAACTAGAGAGTAAGTTATAATCCCAGAAGTCAATGAAATTAAATTAATAGAACTAGATAATTTCAATACATTAGATGTTCTGAACATATTATATTTAATTTTATTTAAATTATGTCTTTTGTTAGCTTTTGAAATACATACATACACCAAGGTGAACCGAGGAATTTACGTTTGAGTTTTAATTCAAATTTCTCATCACGAAGCCACTCAAATATAACAGAAAATTAGTTAACATCGGAATTAAAATTTTATAACATGGATACCAAAAATATTTTTGCCTTTGTTCTGGCTAGTTTGAAATGATTCGAAAACATATGGTGCCAGAATATTAGAAATATTTTTCAAGCTCTTACCCAGTTAGTCACCAGGACATTTGGGGTTTTAAAGAAATAATAAATAATAACGTTTAATAGTTCACAATAAAAGTACAGAACTGATAAATTACGTTCATCCCTACACTAGGATTCCCTGTGTCGTAGAGACCAATTTAAATCGTAATTTTGAGTAAAAGACTCCAATATCAAACGATATTTAACTGAAAGGAATAGCCGAAATGACGAATTTTTAAAAAAAAGCCGTTTCGAGAAGTTTGTTGAACAAATTCTCTAAGTTTCGTTTAGTCGACCCTACATTAGGAGTAAGTGTAATGAGCACTTTAGGGTTTATATCCATAGGCTGTTCACCGTTGACCGTTATTCGCAGACGAAATGTGACCGTATTGTTGACACGTTCGACAATCGTGACTACAAAGTTATGATAGATGTACCGTTATATAGATACGTAAACGCGAAACATGTGAGACAGGAGATTTTGGAAATAAACAGACTTTAAACGTTGACCTATTTCTTCTATCGACTATACTTGAATCAATAAACCATAATACTGCCTAAACAAAGGCCAACATAAAAAATGCTGACAAGCTTCACCATGTCTTTGCAACGATTTTTAATGGTTTTTGTCCTTTGCAATATCGTCCACACCCTCACCATGGTCGTTGATCCAGCGTTTTTATTTTATTATGTTATCAAAATTTCAAACTCATTTAGCTTTAAGCAGATAGTAACACAGTAAAAATTAAAACATAACAAAACATCGAAAACTAAAACTAATGACGTAACATTATAGTCTTCCGTTATTTGCATTTTAAGTCAAGGCCTTCATAGCGTATGATTATAAAATGTTCTACATTGTTATTAAATGTATGTATGAATTATTTAGTTAGTGAGACCATCTTTTGTAATTCAATTTTATATCATTAAGATTGAAAGCACCCAACAACGATATGTAATAATGAGCTTCTTACAAACAGTATCTATCACTTCTACGATAGTGTTGTTTAAGAACTTCGGCTGCGTAAAAAACGTATTAAAGCCAGCGTAAATACCGCATTATAGCGTGAGTAATTGCGTATAGACTGCTTTGTAGCCTACGTAAAGACCGCATTATAACATGCTCATAGAACGATTAAATACCCTGCATAAAGACCGCATTGTAGCGTGCGTGTGGAACGCATCATAGCCTGCAGCAATACCGCAATATAGCCTGCGTAAGGACCATATTATAGCCTGCTTGACTCTGCTTATAGCGTGCGTATGGGAAGATTGGGAAGCAATATACTGTGCGTAAAAACCGCGTTATAGCCTGCGTAAAGACCGCATTACAGCATGAGTAAATATCGCATTATAGATTGCATAAAGAACCAATTATAGTAGTATCACTTCTACTTATTATTTTTACAGACAACCACTAGATACAAAAGTCTATATCCTACGCCTTCTTGTAGAAGACGATTTTAACTAGCGTCTAGCGTCTCTGTATTTAAACACCTTCGATATGACTATCCAGTATAATATTGAATTGATAAAACTGATCGTAACCAAAGCAAGCGATATCAGCAAAAAATGGACAAGACTTTTTGGATACTGGAATGCTTTCTATAGTTAGTTCTGAAGCCCTATTTTCTAGGTGTTTTTTCTCTTTCATTGTCTTGAAATAAAGAAGAGGCTGTTAACACAACATCTAAATGGGATGTGCTACAATTTGCGTCAAAGCCGAAGAACCTTCAACAAATGGACACCTCGTTAAGATTTAGATAGCACAGACACAGCCAATGACACTTTGCAGTTAAACTATGCTATTATAAGTTAAATAATCCTTGCATAAACATGTTTATCGGAATCACCTGTCATTAGACTAACATCGAAAACCACTTTATTTGACATGTTAAACCCATAATAAAATGTCAAGCATTATAATTGCTAGCAACATACTTATTAGCCTTATAACCCATGGAATATTCCAGTGCAATCAAAAATATTTCGCAGTTGCTTTTGTTTTTTTTTTATTAAATATTGTTGACTTTGTCTAGATTTACGAATGTTCAATAAAATCTGTAAAAGTAAGTTATTTTGCATGTTAATGACCAAAATAATAATTTATTCCAAAGTTATTGCAAAATTATTCAATATAATTATATCAAATAATTCTGTTTCAGAGTATAAATTGAAAGAGACAAACAGAAGCTAAAACTCATCAGGGAATATAGCGTCTGTGGTCAAAAACGAGAACAATACTACGTGTTCAGTTTACAAGAGGGTAGGCAAATAAATAGATGTTACCGTGCTACGGTGCCACTTATAATTTGATAAAATATGACGAAGTATGGGCGTCAAAACCTTTAAAATTATAACAAAAATAGGGTAATGAAAAAGTATTTTTACCTGGAAAAATAATACAAAGCACACCCACTGATAGTAGGTGTAGTATTTTTTCTCTTGTGTGCTGTCATATTCATTTCCAACACCAGGATGCGCTACTTCTCTGCCAACCTGTAATAATAAAACAAATTGTAATAAAGATAATATCATAAACATCAATAAGTTAGGCAATACTATCGACGAACATTAAAATAAAAAAAACTAATGATGAATAAAGTATTTGCTCCGTCAAAGAAACTAGTAAATAAACTAAATTATAGTGGAAAAAATGATAACCATGAGCGGGACTTGAACCCACGACCTCGGAATACCGTTCCGTTGCTCTCCCATCTGAGCTATCATGGTTCCCGCATATGTTTACCAAATCTTCCACTACAACCTTCTCAATGTGAGTTAAACATCGTGCGATGTTTTGTGTACAACGCCATCTATTGAGAGGTTTGCACCAACTCGATCAATGAATCAATCAAATTTAGTAAAAGCATAGCAAGTCAATTGCAAAAATTCATAAATTAATGTAAACTAGTAAATTTTAAGAAACTTTAAATATCTGAATGAAGTAGAGATGTGATGACCGCCAATCTCTGGTAAACGATAGCACTATAGAAAGAGGCAGTAGTATAAGTATATAAATTTGAAAGTCAATAAATATGTATTAAAAGCAGTGTGTCTGTTACTGACAGGTAATAGGAATTTCAAACTAAGCCACCTGGACGTCAACAACTTTAAGGCCAATTCTTAGAAATTTGAAAAGCTAATGATAGAGTCTACATTGACGTTATGCATCATTCAGATTAAATTTTCAGTGACAATAACTAGAATAAAATACATTTTGTATGAAGTGACATCTGCCAGTAAAATTTACTGCGATTCTAAAAATATAAAATACTAATTCTACCCACAACAACTATTTATACTAAAGAATGCCTCAAGGAGCCATATTGGTACCTGCACTTATGAAAAGATTACATTATTCAAATTGACAAACATCAAAATTTGTTCTCGAATAAATCTAAAACGATTCAAATCAAATTCATACATATATGTACCCACTTCTTACTATGCAATGACAAATAAATCTAAACTGGATAACATAATCATGGAGTGCTAGGAATATTACCTCACTATCGCATTCGTAAATAAATATAACAGAAACTACGCAGTAAAATCCAAACCATTTGATGTATACTGACTACCTTACTAATATTGACTCGGTGTTAGATAAATATGTCTTTAAACACAACACACACAAAAGGAATACAAAAGAACACTCCTAATAACATAAGATGTAGGCGAAGTTACATAATAAATACTGTATTGATAGCTTTATTTTATTAGTAATCTAAACTCAAATATTTAATGAAATCGGTAATGCACAAGCACACAGCATGTATTTTAAGAGTAAATAAGTAGAGTTATGGTGTCAATGAAAACAGAAATTATCCAGGAAATGTATGGAGTCAATCCTGGGGTTGCAAGTAACTAGTGTTAGACAAAAAATTAAAAACGAGTCGATACAGTCAACAGTGTACAGAGCCAACATTAATGATTAAAAAAAAATACAACAGAAACAACAGTGGAGATCTGTGAATTTCATGATTAAAGAAAAATAGAAGTGTGCTCATTGGATATCTGAGATTGCCAAAATGTACAAAAATAGTAAAATAAATAATTGCCAAATTGTATAGAGATCACTACAAAATTGGTTGTCTAAGCACTCTAAGCTAATGGGTAGTTTGCAAAAAGTGACGAGGATTAAACGATGACATATAAACTTGAGATTCGTTTATTACTACCAGCTTAAGTGACGAGTCAGTCGAGAGGTACAATCAGTGTGAGAGGAAGTAGACAGTTATGGAGTCATGCGTAATACATGCAATTGAAGGCACCTACTCTTTCAATCATCGTCTCTACGTTAGTGGTATTATAACATAATAATTGCGCAGGGAGAAGAAAACCTTGTTTAAATGGTCAATGCAAAAAAATACATAATTTCCCATATATTTAAAAGGCTGAACTTATATTTATATGTAACCATGTTAAACGTCTCATACATTTAGAAGCCAAGTAACGAAACGAATACACTGCATTAACTAGACAACTACCATTCTCTAAACAGGTAAATACCGTTAAAAGAATAAGCTTCAAAAGTAGGACATTGTATTCAAATTCGTTGATATATTCCTATTGACAAAACTGGTAACGTGGTTATGAGACGTCTTTTCTTTGCACATGATATAAAATACTGTATTATAAGGGATGCAACATGCAATAGTACGTATAGCAAAAATACCAAATTTACTTACCTCTCTAGCAAAGGCATCTGGCATAGTAAACGTAGAAGTGATCCAGCAGTATGTATTTACTACATTTGTAGGTAATCCATTGACTATGCACTGTATTGGTTGGCCTACATATTGAGTGGCAGTTATGATCATCGAACAGGTGAGCAGCAGAACTGTCGTGAACACATTGTGGAGACGAAAAACAGCATTGTCAGTCCTTATTGGCTGGTATTTGAAGTAAACACTTAACCCACCTAATAACTTAAACATTTTGGCTGTTTGTTACTATAGCATTATTTAATTCTTTTTTACTTTCACTTGATAGTTTTACTTTATCGTAAATATTGTTTTCATTTTTCCAATCGTAAGGACTCTTATTCTAGTGAAAATCAGTCTTGTTTTAATTGATTGTTGTCGCTGTTATTGCGAGTTTATTGTCGTGATTACGTCCAGTCACGTCTCTATCTGAAACAAAAAGAAATAAGGATTTTAGCATCAATGTTAATTATAATATAGAGATATTTTGGTAACATTTTCTACATATTTTTGGATTCGTGAAATAAAAGCTACAGAAAAATATTACCGCCCCCGTAACCAAGTGAATGAGTCTAGTGTATTCACTTGGCGTGGGTCGAGTCAAATGTCGCCCCAGATCGATATATTCCCGTTATTGACTTTTACGTAAGTACTAATAAAGTTAACATGTATTATGACAAATTTAATATTACGTACGTTTAGTAATGGTATTTGAAATTGAACTCAAACGAAAACATCCAATGACTTTTCAATAGAAAGTAAAATTCGTCTCCAATTTCAGACATATTATGTTACTGTTAAAAAGTATTAATGTCATATTATACCAAAACATCTAGCTAAAGCGTTGAAGGTTAATATAACAAAAACTGTAAGGTTACCTATTGACAAATTCGGCAAATATCAAGGAACGTTATCATAGTTTTAGTAGCCTTCCTTCTTAGTTTTTTCCACTACACATACTCAAATTAAGTTCCGAATTTAAAAGCTTTTAAATTTGGAATTCATTTAAAATATGATTTTCAAATCTTTACACATTTACCAAATTAGTAGTCGATTATTTTTTTATTAATCTTTTTATGTTGTACTTCAGTTAGTTTGCGAAGAATTCCTCCTAATTATACTCCACAGTACAAAGAAATACCTCATGTAAGCCAAGTTTACATGTGTAAAAACATCAATTACTAACAATGCATGCACAATGCATATGCAAGGTGGATATTACCAAGTTCTCGCGGCAACGAAGGTGAACAGTAGTTGTTTATATCCTGCCGCAGATATTGTAGGGGTTCATAACACTTTATCAAGAAAGGTATAAGTACGTACACTAAGACCAGATAAAATTCATTACATATCGGTGATATACTAAATGTAGGGCAAAGTAATTATGGACGTAGTAAAGCAGTTTTTGCTGCGTTGTTAAAAAAAACTGTCGCAGAAGAAAAATGGCTGCAAAATATTTGGCCATGACTTTCATGTAGCAACAAGGAAACTATATTAGGTATTAATAATATTAATGTTATTTTGAACTATGATATACTGAACTGAACATAAACATACAGCATAAACACAACAATACCGATGCCAAAAAAAAGAAGAAAAAAAACACAAGGTTTTTTACTTTGATGGCACGTGATGTGTAGCAAGCATTTTTCTTCGCGAAAGTTAAACCCATTTTGATTGTTTTTACGCTATAATATAGATGAAGAGTATATCTATGCTTGTATCACTTTTTTTTTTCAATTCGTAATAGCTAAAAGAAATATGACCATCCGAAAATCCCGATTTTCCGTTTTCTTTGCGTAAAGTTGCAGCGACTATCACACATATTTGGTAAGGTTTTAACAAAAAAGAAAGTGATAGAAGCATAGATTTACTCTTTATCTTAAATATAGCATAAAACCAATCAAAATCGGTTTAACTTTCGCGAAGAAAAATGGGGAGTACGAAAGGTCTTTATTTTCAAATAATTTGTAGGTAAAATCTGCTTCAGCTATATTCGTCCCTTTCAACGCGGCGCTAATACCTATAAGGCGAATACCTAAGTTAGGAGTACAGTACCCTCTTAAGAAAAGTCTTCAACTAGACACACGCATGATAAAACAAGATGCCCATTTGACACATGAAATACCGCCTAAGAATTTCGCTTATCTGTCTTGGACTACATACCTTAAATTTCTTAATTCTTTACGCACGACTTATGATTTAAACCCAAACTTTACAAAATATAGCTGGCAATACAAAAACTTTTAAAATTATTAACTGAATTCAAACCGACACTTTCACAAGAGTTTTTACCTTAAAAGGTGTCTAATATGACTAAACAATAAAAATAGTTTAGCGACAGAAATTGTCACAGACACTAAACGCCGCCGTCAAATGAAATCGTGACCAGATATTTAACAGCACTTTCTATGTATTTATAAAAAATAAACTCCAATAAACATTACTGTGACAAATATTGCTATTGAAAGAGTAACTCTATACGTACTACTAAATATCCAAAGGCATGGATATTCATAAATATACATAAATATAGATCGTAATTATATGGATAATTATTATAATAATAAGTTATAGCTTTCTAAGTTTTCTTACTAACTGTGCTTATTTTTTCAGTATCGTTTTCTACGTACCGTAAATATCCCAAATTATCGGGTACAGACAACAGGCAGTTACATTAAAAGCTGGAAAATATGCTCTTTCAAGGTTTTTATTGCCGAATAACGAAAATGTTGAGTATGTAATTAAAATCAATGGGTACCAACTACATCAAAAATATAGGACCATAATGTGTATTTCTTTCTTTCTTTCTTAAAATCCTAAGGTTATCTTCACTCGGCAGTAGTAAATTAGCCATTGGTGACAAACCATCCATTACACGCAAATGTTTAAATTAACCCATTTAAAACAATTACAATGAATGTAGGAAATAAATTACAACAAAATTGGAGGAAATATTCAAATGACGTCAACAAACAGTCAAATGCAGGGGAAAACATCCTGCTACCTCATACAATTGAAAAAGCAATAAATATTCTCTCAGTCTGAATAGTCCAGAGAGGATTTTTTTTGATAATAATGAAAAGAGCATGAAAAAAAAACATACGACGATCTGGCTTCTATAACACTCGTGATATAAGACACTGTTGCCGGTGTTGCCACCAAATGTTGACTGTTGTCGGAACTATTTGATAATCAGAAGACGTTTATTGCAAATTTATGAGATATAAACGCAGATTCGTAAACCATCGGTTTGTTTGTACACAGTATAATTATATTTTTCCGTGTGCCAAATTTGCTATGGCCATTGCCAAATTACAAGACTCTAAATAATGTAATGCATGGTTCGATATTACCCTTAAAACTATGATAAAAATATTCTTTAAAAAGTATTTTTGATATGCATTGTCATTTTCTTTGCAATATGGACTGAATATGATATTAAATATCGACACCACTATAGTTCCATAAAGCCGTCTTTTTGTACGAAATCCATACTGCACCGGCTAAGCCTTATTTTATGAAATAGAAAAAGGATTATATTTCAATTAACATGTACATTGCTATCCTACTCGTTTGATTGAGTACGTGCTAGGGGCGTTCGGTATGGGCTCATAGGATAATAAGAATTGTCTTATATTTAAAGAGAACCTAGATAGCAACAAAAGAAGATTAAAAAAGATGAATTACACTTCTGTACACAGGGATTATTTATTTTGCTTTTCTCTTTTGACGAAGTCTTTCAATTTTAAAAAACCCTAACATAGTACAGATATCATCTTAACAAAGGAAGGAGAATTAACTTAATGTTATAAACAAAAAAAGTTATAGATACATATTAGTTGGGAATGATGACTAATATATTTAACTATTATTAGTGGTTATTGAACGGCAGAGTAATGACCAAGCGAACAAGCTTTACAAGCTACCGGAGTCATTTTCAATAAGGGATGCGAGTTATTTTGGGCTTTGCTCTATTCAAAGACTAGTTACACATCGATTCTAAGCATTACATACAGTACAGTGAAATTTGCTTCAATAACATTGTGTCATTGTCAATACAAATGAAAAATATAAAATCTAACTTTGTTCTTTCGACAACTGGACTACTGGACACATTTCTTCTCTAGACCTATTAGTTGGTTTAGTTTCGAATATCATGGCAGATATCATCTGCAAACATTATCCTAAACCTGACTCCTGGGAGAAACCATGTTACCATCTGAATTTGTATTTAAATTAAATCACAAGTAACATTTCCTTGCCTTGCACAAAGAGACTGCACATTCACTACGTAATGTCGCCTAATAATTTCCAACATAATAAGCCCAAAATAACTAACTACTATTATTAAAAGTAGGAAATTAGTCTTATGACAGGAAACAATTATCGGTAAATGAACTCATAAGAAATGTAATTTCCTTATCGATATTTTAATAACCAAATGTGTAAAAATAGAAAATGTGGACATAATTAGTAGTATTGTGTTATTCTAGTCTAAGACATAAAACCAACACAAAGTTTTAATAAGGAAGTGTTTCAATAAATATATTCACGGAGACTTAACGTCTTATGGTCTCAACCACGTATAACCACAGGAGACAAAAATCCCAAAATTAAATTCTATTCCAACATGTCTGGCCACCATGGTATGATAGGAACAAATACACTCCCTAGGAGGAGAAGAATCGTGGCCACCAGTGAGCTAACATTTTTCTGGCATTAGAAGCAGACAACAGACGGCATGATAATTAGTATAAAGGTCAGGATAATATGACAATATAATACATAATTACGTAGCCGCAAGTGTCTGTATCATTAGGACACACAATTGGCAGTTGACCTGTGACCGGAGGCATGTGATATTAATTGCATATAATTGATATCCGATTGATGTTCCATTGTCTCATTGTTATAAGCTTGAGAACTATAACTTGGAGCATATTTCACTGGTGTACAGTCCATAAAGTATTTACACCTGTTTACATTATACATGGTATATGAATGAAATTCAAACATAATTTAAAAAAGCACTTTGAATAATGATGAAATTGGTCTTTTCTTTAGTGGTTGTGTTTGTGTTCTTTTTCCTCCGTGTGGTGACGGATTAAGAATACAATTGTCACCACCCCATCTCCTCCCAAGGGTGCTGTAAAATTCAGCTAAGGGATATACACAGCACACAGATAACATCCTCTATGAGAGAGAGCCAGCTAAGAGATACCATAAGCAGTGATCATTAACTGTGAAAGATGGAATTGGCATTAATGGGCTGGTAGAAGAACGGGCATAAATATAGTCCTGCCAACGATCACTTGTAATAACCACAACACAACTATTCTGCGTTAGGAAGTGAGACAGGAAACGTTGAAATAATATTAACCGTATTTTTCACAATGAAATGACGACATTCAGTCAAACATCAATTACGAGCACAAAAATTCCGCCTGTCATTTATTTACTGAATATAACGAGGAATGCAATTAACTTCCACAGTATGTAATTAAAGACAATAAAATATTTATTTAACTTTTTAACTCATTGAATTTAATTAGATGTTTATAGGGTTGTCAAAATGCAGAAAAAGTTTCAAAGTCTACGAAGCCTAATCTATCTTACATGTAAATCATTTTAATCATAATAAGTAGATTCAAAGTTTATTTGAACTTTAAACTAAAATTTTCAGCTATAAAATGTTTGTTAGGTACTAGTTAACTTAGTTATCTAGTTATTTTATTTTGTATACATAGTACAGAAATATTTTGTTTATAAATAGTGTCGAAAATCTTATAAAATCTTTGTCTGCTGTCACTGGACACGGGCTTTCTCCACTTTGGGAGGGGTTATGAGCTACTGAACCAACTGACCAGACGTGTTGGCACATGGTTTATTTTCGTGTTTTCCTTGTCTCACAGGGAATGATATCTGTGTACAATATTCCTTATCTGGCTTTTACCGCACCCCTGGAAGGAAAAAGGATGTTGACGATTGTATCCTTAATCCGTCACCACACGAACTGATCATGATTAAAACGAAATATTTTTTCATAGCATTGCTCTTATTCATTATTTTGTTGGTTAATGTTTTTTTTTTTTATTTTTTTTTTTTTTTTTTTTTCCGTCCTCCTCCTCTATTCTCTGACGTGTTGGTCAGAGCTTTTATTTATCCAATTCTCCCCTGACATAATCAGGGACCTTTTTTGGCGTTAATTTTTTATTTATTAAGCAATACATTCAATTTCTCTTTAATAATTTACATTTACTTTCAGTCTCGAAGAGACTCGTCCTACTTACTATTGTATTACATTTCACTATTACTACTACTACACCATATTTTCCTTATATCTATTCTTATTCTATTTGATACATTGTTTTACTTATGTCTATTTGGCAGTTTTCATAATACAATTTACAACAATATTAAATAACAATAAATTCTATTTTTACTAACAGGTTTCATAATAATAACGTTACGGCGATTTCAATAATTCATTTCCTATTCAAGATTTCCTTAAGATTATTTTAACTACTTCCTACATGCTAATGTGTCAATAGACAATATAGTAATAATAACAGTAAAATAGACTTAATACTAGTTTGTAAAAATTTTTAAAATTAGAATAAAGAGTAAAAAATAATAATAATAATAAATGTCTCAAATCTATCAATAATTTCCATAATAATATATTTTAATAATTATTCGTAAATTAACAATATTTCATAATGATAATAGTGCTCTATCTTTTTATGTCATGACAGTCCCAAGTCAGTCGCGTCGGTTCAGTTCAATGTTAGTCCGTCCTAGTTATTGTATTTGTCAGGTCTTAGTCTCGCGTCTTGTTCCTATTCATAGAGCTCTTGACTATTGACGTCATGTACTTGATAAATTCATCTCTGTATTCAGGTCTCCCAATGAGTTCAGTGAGTACAATATATTTTTTGTTCTAGGTCATATCTCCTACGTGCATAGATTGGGCAGTCAAAGAGCAGGTGCAGCGCCGTTTCGGGCTCTTCCCGTGTACAGAGGCATGAGGGATCATCTTTGCACCCAAACCGGTGCAGGTACGCCGAGAAACCCCCATGCCCCGTCAGCGCCTGCGTGAGTAGAAAGTTTACCTCCAGTTTTAAGACCACTTGGTAGGCTTCGACAGCGTCAGGAAAAAAGACCCTAGTTGTTGAGGCAGTCTCCGCGGTCTGGTATCGACGGTTCCATTCGCAAAGAGCATCCTGACGGATTTGTCTCTTTGCGAATGAAACCGGACATGCATCGTAGTTAGGGCGGGTCTTTAGCTTCACGGCGGCTTCCCTTGCGAGGAAGTCTGCACGTTCATTGCCCTCCAACCCGATGTGAGCCTTGACCCAAAACAAACCGACGTCGACATTTTTAATCATGCCGGCGTCGAGATGTCTCCGTGTCTCAGCTACCACCGGGCCGGAGTTTCCCGCGCTGGATACGGCCTCCAACGCCGCCCTGGAGTCTGATAGGATCGCTACCCTTTGATGCTTTCCTGTTGCAGCTATTTTTGCGGCTTGAGAGAGGGCGAACAACTCTGCCTGGAAGACGGTGCAGTAGGACGAGAGCCGGAATTTGCGGGCGACGGTTTCCACTTCGCCATCCCAAATGGATAGCGAGGCTCCAACCTTGCCCGCAATCCGGCTCCCATCTGTATAAATACAGACTGCACCGTCTGTGGCGGAGGCCAGCTGCTCAGCGTCCTCTATTAGTCCAAAGCTTCTGTGCCTTATTTCTGAAGGGTGGGGCTGTTGCGTGTAGGGCGTACGCCTCTCAATCTCGACACCCCTGAGTACCGGCCTGATCCCCCTCTTGGCCTCGTACAGGGAAGCATTTTCCCTGATACGAATGTCAAGGGGGAGTGTTCCGGACAGTACCAGGGATGCGTTGAGAGAGGTCGTACGGTACGCTCTGCACATTTTTTGTGTAAATGGGCGCTGGGCTGCATTTAGTATTTTCTGTATACCTTTTCTTTTTGTAGCAGTGGCCCAAGCACATGCCGCGTAGGTGATTACAGGTTCCACAGCCACTTTGTAGATGATCTTGACGATGTCGGTGTGAAGACCCCAGGTCGCCTTTGCCACCCTTGACAACTTCTTTCCTATTGCCAAAGCCTTCGCACAAATGTTTCTCACATGGCTTTCAAAACTGAGTTTATTGTCAATGGTGACTCCTAGTAGTTTTAATTCGGTGGATAGGGCGATGTCGGTCCCGCCCATGACCAGAGCTGGGGGGTCGTATTTTAATTTGTTAGTTATTAGGATTGCCTTGGTTTTGTGAGGCGCAAACTTGAGTTTATTTTCGATCCCCCATCTCTGGACATGGTCGAGAGCGGCATTTCCCTGCTCCTGGATCTCCGCCGCACGGTCCGCTGAGAAGAGGAGCACTATGTCGTCGGCAAATGCCTGACAATAGTACCCCCCCTCCCAGAGGCTTCGCAGCAGTGGATCCAGGAGCAGGTTCCACAGAATAGGTCCACCTATTGAACCCTGGACACATCCTTTATTTGTGGTCTTGCGGTGATTGTGACCAGCATATCTCAGCTCGATTGATCGTTCCTCTAGGTAGTGACAGATGATACCCTTCAAGCCCTCCGGGCATTCCTCCTCTGACAAACGTGCTTTAATTTTTGGCCACCAAGCGCTGTCGAAGGCTCCCTCTATGTCCAGCGACACCAACGTGATGAGCTTCTTCTTACGAAGCTCGCCCCTCACGTGGGCCACCAGGTCATAGAGGGAGTCCTCGGTTCCTCGCTGTGGCATGAAGCCGTATTGTCTTGGACTGATGCGTGGGACCAAATGCCATTTCAATCGATCTATCACCATCTTTTCCAAGATCTTTCCAAGCACCGGGAGGAGGCCTATGGGCCTATAAGATTTCGGATTTGTGTAATCCTCCTTCCCCGGTTTTCTAAGAGCGACCACGGTAGCCGTCTTCCAAGCCCGCGGAAAACAGGATAGTCTCCAACACTTGTTGTAGAGGGCCAGGTGCAGCTCCATGTCCCCCAGGATCACCCTGGAGCAGATGTCCGCTGTTAGGCCGTCCGCCCCAGGGGCCTTTTTCGGGTTGAAGGCAGTTGCTGCTATCCTCAGTTCCTCTAGTGTGAAGTCCGCGTCGTCGCCTCCACTTCGTGCTAGCGATACCCCTTCCGCGATATCTCTGACCCGGCGCTGTTCCGCAGTCTCCCCGTTCTCATCGTCGTCGGGGAAGAAGGTCTCGGCCAGTAATTTGGCTGACTCCCGCTTGTCTATGTATCTACCGTTTTTACATAACTGCTCCTCTTCAGCTCTTTTAGTAGTGCTCCGAATCACCCTATACACCCCGTCCCACACGGTTTCCTTTTCCTGCCTCGTGCAAAATCCTTTCCAGCTGGTCGTTTGTGCCTGCTTAACCGCTAATTCATATTTTTCCTTTATTTTCAGGTAGTTTTCGACGGTGGTCTGCCTGCGGCTCGGTCTTGCACAGCGGATTCTGCGCTTCATGGTGGAGACTTCGCGCTTCAGGGTTTGCAGCTCTTCGGTCCACCATGGTATGGTAAGTATTTGCTTTTTATGTTTTCTTAACATTTCCCCATCACATACTTCGGTGATTGCTTCCGTGTATCGGGTCACCAGATCCTCCAAACTTTCCCTATCCTTTATGCCTTTTATCCTCTCACTATCTATTCCATACTTTTCTCTTTGCAGGTTCATTGCAGTATTAAATCTTCCCCAGTTAACTTTTTTGGTACTGTATTTACGAGTTGTCCTATCTATTATTATTCCACTCTGCTTGCGGAGCTTTATCCCGTATGTGATAGCATTGTGGTCAGAGCCAGTAAAATCCTCAACCACACGCCACCCCTCGACGCGGTCCAGGAGGTCGGCGCTGCAGCACGTCACATCCACGAAGCTGGTGTATCGACGGCCACCACGGACCGTGTCGAAGGTCGGCGTGTTTCCCTCATTCAATACGTGCAAGTCCAGCTCCACCAGAGTGCTCATTACATCCTCTCCTCTTCCGTCTCCCTTTGTTCCCCCCCACCACATACTCTTTGCATTGCAATCCCCCCCTATGATCACTCTGGTGGTGCCGGCGTTGCTCATTATATTTTTGAGGTGGCTTAAGTACTGGTCGATAGGTTTGTCGGGTTCGAAATAGAATGATATCACAAGGACATCCCAGGGATCCGAGTGCACCATCACCACGGCAAAGTTGTTTGTTGTGTATTTTTGGCAAAGTGTTGCTGAAATTTCCGGATTGTGCACGACGACCGCTGCCTTTACAGGACCTTCTGTTCTGTTCCCGCTTTGGTAGACCCTGGCGGTTCCCGTAGACTTCATTTCGCCGGTTCCTCCAACGTAAGGTTCCTGTATAAGGGCTACCGCCACCTTCCTTTTCTCGGCTTCGAGGTTGGTTAATGTAATGTTGGTTAATGTTAGCACAACCCTAATTGCTAGGATTTTTGTAAAAAAAAAGCTTTCGCATGATACTGACTCACGTATTGTTACAGATTGCGGGGCCCACTTACACACTTAAATATGATGTTAAATGGGGTCAATTGTTAACGATTTGAGATCCCTCTATGCTTTCTACAGTAGTTATGACATCTGTCATTATTCGTCTAATTTAATTATATAGGTTCATCACGCATATTATTATTATGATAATAAGGATAAAAAATAAGACTGACTACCTCTCGTACTCTCATCTAATTTAATTCTTTTAAGGGTATCTTTGCATCTGCATGCTCCAGATAATCCAAATTACAATGATAAAGTATATGTGCATGGAGAAACCTTCATCTTCTTAGTAACGTGAAATAAATTCATAAAATTCCGAAAAGTTAGATCAACTAGTCATGTTAACTAGTTGATCTCATTTTTGCACGTTTCCAATTGTCGCCAAGACTTTGCTTGTTAAATATAACACTTCAAATAGAAGATTGCAGTTTTCAAACGCTATTGTTGTGAGTTCCATTCAATGAACCAAGTGATCAATTTTATTGTCGTTCATACTTCCAATTGACATGATACACCAATAAACTCAGTACTTGCATCACAATAGCTACTCAAACACGAGACTATGAGGCTATTGAGCAAATTGTTTGATACTTGTACCAGACATTAGGGCTGTAAGTGGAGGGTGGATTCGTCAAAGCTAGGACTTGAAGCATTTTTGCATGCTTGCAAATTAGCCTATTGATATTGATCACTCTTTTCTTTTCGAGACAAGACTCCTTGGCAGAAGATTAACAAACTAGTAGGTAAAAATCTCACATCCTTGAAGTTATACATCGACTGAATATGAAAACGGATTGAGAATAAACACGTCACAAGCTCAATTCCTTTCATGAAAGCTACAGAAGTCAGTTAAGGGAAAATCAGAGTCGATGACATTTACAAGAGACAGTAGAATCTATATTTGTTTCTATATTTGTATCTATAAATAAAGTATATTTGTTTATGTATTTGTGTAAGTATGTGTATGTATAGGTATGTATTTGTGTATGTGTATTTGCATTATGTATTAAGTTTATGTAAATATGTAAAGCTAATATTTGTAGGTTAGAGTACACCACATAAAGCCCTCTTTTTGACCAAACGTAGTCCATCCAAAGGTTGTCTGGAAGAGATCGCAGCATGTGATAAGACCGCCTATTGTACTGTATTATTGTTAACATAGAATAAGCTACTGTAATGTAAAATGGTGTACAATAAAGAGTAATCTATCTATCTATCTATCTAGAATCTGGTAGTAGTTAGTAAATTGAATAACAAAATTCTTTATAAAACCAAAATATTGATTTTGCAATATACACGGCATAATATCTTTGCTAGACTTTTCGAATAATAACGTTAAATTGAAGAAACCACAAAATCTCTCAAAAGGAAGAACATTTAAATATGATTAAATCTCGTCTTAGAATTGCTTCTACTGTAATAAAGATTCTAGGAAATAGGACATACAGTTAGATGGCCAGATTGGTGACAAGGCAATTGACCTGGTCCAACACGTTCTAACAGAATTATTAGATTAGCAATTTGTATATGTATGCAATTCAATAAATGCAAACCACATATCAAACTACTTTCAAAGCACTAATTATATAGCCAATAAAACTTTAGGGTAAGACATAGATTTGATTTCCCTTAAAGTTGATGGATGCAGCGGAAGAATAATTCTATTACATTTTATGGTTTTAAAACGAGAAAATTTGACAGGTTTCATCACTGAGAAAATAGAATAGTAATTTAAGCTTACGGAGTTTTTGCATCCCATTAGCCTAGAATATTTAATTTTGGCACGGAGCCTGTTTATGTAAAAAACATTACATTACATAGCCCAAATAAATATTTTTAATGATAAGGTTCTTACAGAAATAACAAAAAATAATTTAATCAACACCGGAATACCCCATGATGGACATAGGCTAAAAGAAATATTTTAATTTTAATATTACTGATTCAAGATACAACTACAGAATGACGACACACTAAACAAAATACATAACAATAAAAACAAAATACATAACAATACAAACAGAGATTACTGTTTTCACAAAGTCACATTATTTTAAGGCAGATGCAAGACCATTATTCTAAAATCAATAATAAACAGCATTGTTCTATGTCTATTTAGTTAGATGTAGATTATTAGGAAAATACTCAGCTCATCATACAAATAAAATGAGATGCATTCATTCATTAAATGAATTCCAGCCTAGCCCAGTCTTCTCGGAATCTTAGAGAAACTAGCTCGGAGAATAGGGTCAGGAGAGGGCTAATAATCGTAACTTGCTCAAAAGGAACTTTGCTGCTTGAAACAGAGACTTTAATTGATAGTATTCCTTCTTTTATTTTCTTTTCCAACACATATATAATTATTGAAATATATGATTTTTGTTGTGAAGCAATTTAAAGATATAAACTCCAGCTAGAAGGTTCTCTACACTATTTGTAGAAAAGCAATGATGGATGCCAACTTCGAGTGCCTCTTTTCAAAATATCACAACACTAAATGTTCTCGCATTTGGATTACACCACCACTGAAAATCGGATGGAAATAAGCCATTTACTAGCCCATCTTTAAAAACATCGTCATTTCGCGGACACATCTAATAATGGGCAGTTTTCACCGCGTCTCGTGTCCTAAATAGTTAGTTAAGTAATAAACAACTTTATGTTACAATGACCTCATATATTGTGATGTTGCCAACATAACGGTAATAATGACCTCAGGCCAACCCACGAACAATATCATAGAATCATTCATCTGATCCGACTAAAGCTGGTAAATATTTTCTCTATCGAGTAATGTATCTAAAATTCGATAACATTTTAATTGTATAATTTTTTTGGTTTTACCACTTGAACACGCTGACGAGCCAATCCTGAAAATTCCTAATCTTGTTTTATTTAACCATTACTTTGTTATTTGACCTTGATAAATGTGCCAAGATTAGTCCGACATTAGGAAGGATTCCTTTCGGTTATACATATTATGTTCAATGATTCCGTTACATAGATATAACAGATAGTTGCATCCTCTGACAGAAAAGACATTCCAGGTTCTATAGGAATTAATGAAACATTAAATGGGCAATTGTGACACAATATTCAGATATAGCGAAGACATTTTGATGATCTAAAATTATAATTGAGAGGAGCAATTGTCGCGTGGCCGTGATTTATTACGTCATGAGGCCACAGATAGCTGTCGACCTCTATGCGTCTGTGATCAAACACTATACGCAGCGATTTAACAGTCTGCGAATATGTAGATATAAATCTACAAATTTGGTCAAGCCAAAATAAATATGTGGTCTCCTGTTCATTATACTACGTGGACGGCATATCATGAGATTTCACGGTTTATGAAGGCACCTAAGATCTACTAACATATATGTAGAATGCCGTCGCTGCGTGAATTAGTTTAATGGAAAAACTAAATACTTAGGTTGCAGACTATTTTTCAGTTATTTGACACGCTCGAGACAGTTTCTTTTTGATGAATCTTAGAATTTCGTTACAAAAAACAGAGCTCATGAGTGTGCCTGTCTCTCCGACAAACATTTGTTTCTACTATAATTAATAGGGAAGAGAAATATTTATCTTCCCTGTTCTCTTTCTTCTTAAACAACTAAATCTAATGAATATTTAAATTTGTCAAACAATCCTACAGAACGCGCCTAATATTTGATTTCCTTTGGCAGGCAGCTAGTCTATATACTCTAGTTTGCTTTGCAAATATTGGCTGCATTTATAGCATTCTAACCCAGAATAAACTTCTAATCTCAGTATTTCCATGGAGTCCTCGCATACATATTCAACACATAATCAGCATAACAGGTTGTTTTCGCGGTCAAGGTGAGCTGCAAGCTATAACTGCGATTCGTATTGCTGAACCAATAGTCGGGTAATCAGAACCGCACAACGATTAATTCTTTGAAAAAATTACATTCTCCAGTCGATATCTGGCCTTGTTATTAATGAAATAGATATATGTTGTAACAAACATAGAGACAATCTGGGCGTTCGAGTATATAAAATGAAATTCATTACACAATAGGTGGAGGTGAAATAAAGTAGTTAGTTACTAAATTAGGGGAAACTATAGAAAACCGGGGCGGGTTGCTCGATACGCATAATATCATGCGTTTTCCGTACTTCGCATTGGATGCTTAGTTGATTTATTTATGAAAACTTCCTTTTTTGTATTTTTTCGACAGTAATTTGGTTTATTGTCGAAAGACGCATTTTTAGACTAATATTAAGTGATAAAATCTTCCCGTTTTAAAAATCTATGCTGTCGAGAACGCCTTATTTCGATATTAAGTAGAATATTCATTCTTATGATTTTATTTGAACATAATTCTCATGTTTTTATGAATACTACCGACAAGAATCATCCATGGTGATTTGAATTATTGATTTTCCATAAGGACAATGGAAACGGTATGTCAATGTTTGAAGGTAAAAAAGCAAATTATGGATAATTAGTTAGTAACTAATTAACAGCAAATTTATGGGTTTAACGAGAAATAATATACATAAACCATCATGTTATAAATGTTTTGCCAAGGCAGGAGAACTAGTATTTATTTACATTGAAAAAAAATCTCTTACAAGTTGTTTCTACGCTTACGCTATCAGTTTCAAAATTGCTGAGAAAATTGTGATTCTTCAAAACCGCAGTTTTACCAACGTAGTTAGTTTCTGCAATAAGGAAACTGACAAAAACACATAACCTAGCTTGCTAAACTCATAATATACCATACGACCATAGGAGTTTCTTGTTTCAAATTCAAGCTTAGTCCCGAACGCTTGTCCAGGAAATAGCGAATTGTGCAACATTACCTGTTAAATATTAAATAAGAAAACAATGATATCTGTTTGATGTTTAAACGTACGTTAAAATATTGAAGTAGTTTGATACTCAGTTCTTTTTGCAAATAAGAGACTTCGGTTATAGTATTCATTTAGTCTGTTTCTAAATAAAACAACTACCGTGATAAATTAGTAATATTTTTGCATTTAAGAGACTATAAAAACTGATCTTTCATAGCAATTCTCCACATTAAAGCCATAGAAACAAACCAATATTTAAAAAAAGCATAATAATGGTGAAACTATACAACCAAGAATGTTTTTAAAGCAATTTATTCCAGATCGCGTCGACACCTGGTATTTTGGACAGTACGAACTTACATTGGGATTCACGACTGCCACTAAAGAAAGATCTGCATGAATGATTGTAATCTTCAGGTTTTTTAAAGAAAATTAGAGGTCTTGCTTCATTGGTCACTGCCTAGACAAGTTTGGATATAAATCACAGCACTCCGCCCCCAGCGAAGTAACATTAAAGGTGATTAAAGTCCACACAAGAACAGGATGAACCAAATTATATGGTTGGTTTCGGTTAGGGCTACAAAAATGTGCGGTCATTATCCGGCATGGAAGTACGAAGACTCCGCACGTGCTCGCATCAACACATGTCGGAATGAGCACAAACGTATTTACAAAAGCCATTTGTCTCAATATTACGCAGTTTTTATCATGCATACCCTAGCCGTATAGATGGAAGCAGACTTTATGAATTTTTTGAAAGACAAATCGTCAAGATGAACTCTTCATTAATATTTGTCACGATTCATTTTCGCCTACTAATTGAGTGACCCGGACTACTCGAACTGCTTGGTATGGCCGTAACTACCGACGGAGACTACAAACGGTTACACTGTACCAGTCATGCCGGCGTATGGTACCATGGTCACGGGTGAGACTAAGAGTGAGTGTCTGTTGTGAGTCTCACCCGTGACCATGGTGACTGCAAAGTCTCCGAAACGTCGGGCCAAAATTTAAAACAAATATACGCGTCTAAATCCGTAAAAAGTAGTTTTATTTAGTACTTTAACTTTTAGTTGTACCTGCTCCTTAAACATATTAATGTATGATTGGTTTAGCGAACTGACTGACTAATAATTTGTTCATAATACGAAATTGCCTGACAGTTCAATTCACGGCGTGAACTGCCTGTAAATAAAAGCTCAAAATACGGCCGCTGATCAGTTAAGTTGACTGGAAACTGCAGAGGCCCCAAAGAAGTTTCAAATTGCTGACATGGTTTTGATTTCTAGTCAATTTCTGCTATATCTATAACATTTTCATACTGAGGAATTACTTAAGCAAGTTTTTATTGTGAGTAAATAAATTAGATACATGCATCTGTATCTAATTCCGTTTCAGGAACTCTTGTTTTGGAGAAATAATTTCTTTTCTTATAAGAACCGATTGATGCAATAGTTACTTTAATTAAAACAATTTTACCGATATAAAAGGAATCAATAAAGTTTATTATAATTATAGTTAAAGTTACAATAACTAGTTGATTTTAAAGTAATTAACTAATCACTTCTCATATACAACTTATTATTGATTTAATACAGACATTGTTATCATAGAACAAGTAATTAAATACACAAACTTATCAGACTTGGTAAATATTGTTGCCAATGTAACAAAATATGTTTTTAAGTAACAACCTAGTTATTTCTTATAAAACTATTTAAATGGAAAAACTGTAATCAAATATTGACAAACTACATAGCCGTCAATTTATATTGTGGAATTTTTTCTAATTACATATTTACAAAGCTTAATTGTTATTTTGATTAGTTCTGTCATAATTATAAAATTGTTAAGTAGGAGTTTACCCCACGAATACTTAAGAAAACTTAGTAAACTAGAGATAGGTAAACTCTTTATTGTATTTCACAAACCAGAATAAAACAAAATCTTAAGATTAAGCACAAATAGCAGACGTCTCATGTACAAAGCAGGCATACAGTCTCTTCCAGCCATATTTTAATATGCCATAGCATAATATGCCCATAGGCTATCAGCCCAGTATCTTTGGAGGCCCCATACTTCTAGACCATTTGGCCTTTATAAGTTAGTCTTTTCTAGTCCATCTAACTACAATAATGATGATAAAATAATAACGCTTAAGTAGTATATTATATAGGTCCCATGCTGGTTTAATCTGGCTTCCAGGCACCAAACTAAGAGAGCTGCAGTGTATATAACTAAATAATAGAAAATCATTGCTTGATCCGTGAGGTGCAAATTAAGAATACAAGTGTCACCACCCCATTTCTTTCCCAGGGTGCTATAAGAGCCAGCCAGCTAAGGAACAATATAAGCAGCTAGTTCTACTGTGAGAGACAAAAATCTTGAAACTAAACACTGGTCAGTGTGACACAGAAAAGCATAATCCTTCCCAAAGTGGAGGAGGCCCCTGTCCAGCAGTGGGATGATATTGGGCTGGAAAGGAATATAAAATCATACCAACTACTTAAAATATAGTTATAGCAATTAACTATGTTTATTATAAGAAAACACCACATTTCAATTTTTAAAGCTTTTATGCAAGCACCCCTAATTGGATGATGCAATATTTAACTGATTGTTGTTTTTGAAAAGTGAATTAAGTGGAAGCCCTATTTTATATAGAACAGGATAAGTACTAGATTTAACAGAAAAATTAAAATAAAGTGTCTCAAATAATGATACTCGACTAATATACATTTCAGTTCTGTCTCCGGGAGATTTTTTTAGGGATATGAATAGTTGGTTTGTTTTCCATATCTGAAGGGAAAAGAGTATGTTTAGAGCCATGAAAGCCAGCAAGACTAGGACAGACTAGGCAGGTCGCTTGGCTAATTAGACATGGCATAGAAAATATCTACATCCTAATGCATAGTCCTTAGAAAATTAGGTGAATTATATTTTTAACAACATGTATGTCATAGTTAGTCACTAGTTACTTAACTAGTAAGTATAGGAAAAAAATAAATTTTTATATGTAATTTTTTTTTTTGCTATTACAGTCTATTGGAATCAAAATGGATTGCTTCAGAGATGCTCTAATGATGGTCATTAGTAAATGGCCTACATAGTTTTAATATTTTTCCATTCATTTGATGGCCAGTTTGAAACCATCGTAGAATAAAAGTTAATATTTTTAATAACTAGCTTTGTAAACAATTATTTTGAAATAGGACCTACTACATAGATCAGTATTTTTTTTCTGTACCAATAATGTATCAGCCAGCAAGCTCAGCTGTGTTTGCGTTAGCTACTTGTTAAAAAATCGTGGTGCGTAGTGTTACGCGACCGACTTACAAATTACAATGCATTCTACTTACCAAATCAAATACTTTTCGTGTCAAAACACTTCGCCAAACTGTCCTTTTCTTTTCACAAGCGCTTTGTCGCGGAAAAACGGATCGTCTAATAAAAGTTATTTATTTACAAATTATATTTTAAAGAAAATATATAAGAAATACTCGTATTTAACACACTCTTATGAAATAAACGTAGTCCATGAATCACTCGTAATTTTACTCCTGTTAAAACTGATATTTTCTTTTATAAAATTACAATTATTATAAACGCAAAACACTTTTACCAAAAAACGGAACCATGCAACGTCAAAGAAAGAAAAGTACTCTGTTTCACGGCTGACCCGGCTCTCAGCTTCACGATTTATTTTGTTGTAAAATACAAGCATGTCAAGCATGAATAAAACTATTATCTTTTAATGATAAAAGAGATAGCGATATAATTCTACGTAGGATAGACAAGGATAAAAACACGCGGTGAGAGCGCGCGTAGCTTCATTTTTTAAGTGTTGCCAGACTTAAAAATGTACGTTTCATTCTACGCAGAAGTGATAGCATCTTATCAAACTTATTTTTTAACACACTTGTTAGAACAAAAAAAATTGTGTCATTTATTTTTATCATTATCAATTTAAAGATATTATTGTGTAGGTAGTAAGGTACTAAGCAACAAAACTTGCCATTGTCAAGGTGGCTCTATCTGAAAACGGCACAGTGATAGTACTGATTATAGGGAACAGACTGTGTTGTTGGTTAGTGTTTGTGTTAATTAGTGAACGAAGAGTTAAACCGTGCCAAGCTAAATTTGTGCGTGTGTATATTTTCATCCATAAGCGTTTGCATTCGTGTATTGTATTCTTCTACCCATATCTTATTCCGGGATGGCGTAACTTCTGGTGAATCTTGTTCATGGTGCATGTTCTTGAATTTGGGTGACTTTTACGACCAGCACGCGGCAGTCTGCCTAACGCTTAGAATTAGGATATAACGTCAAACCCCCTACACCTACATGTCGAAAAATGGTCAACGAAAATTGAACAATGGACCAAAAATAGAACCCTGAAGGACACCTTATTCAATACTCGTTACATCTGAAATTTATTTTACCATTTTTGTAATACAATTATTCTTCCACTGAATTTGGTGACATTGTTTTGACTTTCTGTCTATATAAATATAATTATAAGACACATTTTAAAACTGAGAGAAGGAAGGAAAGAATAGTTACTTAATACGCAAATCCAGTTCGTAATTAATCGGGTTTTTATTCACAAGAAATTTAAACGGAACATACTGAGAGATTATACAATTAAATAAGTATTCAGAACTTGATACTACTGTCCCAAATTAAGGATCATCCCATAGCTATACGATAGAGCTTTGTTAATGTATTTACACTAGGACCTAGTGGTGTTTCTCGTCTGATCGCATTACAAAAAATATTTGATTTTAAATCGAAAATCATTAGGTACTTTATGCAAATCCTCAAAAAATTTACTGAATTTTAACATTTCCGTACTAAACAGCATCTAATTAATTCTAATTAAAACTAAAACAGCATAAACACAACACACTATTTATGCGAAAACTGGTCAACCGTTAAACCTATTAACCTCTTTTGTTTTTTAAATCGAATTTACTTTAGGTCAAGTCCAACTGACTAAAATTTAGTCATTTTCATTTACTCTTTCATATTTATATCGCTTATGTCCAGGAACGAAGTGATCCTGCCTCCGAATTGTCATCACGTTATGGTCGATATCTACTTGTGGAGTGTTAGGTATAAATTACACTACGCTGCACTTGTAAGAGGCAATTTAGTAGACTGTCGGACATCAATAAATTTCGTAATGAAGTAGAGACTGGGGCCCAAATGATGGTGTGGCTCTTCCTATGTGCGGCATGTAGCTGCCCAGTAGAGAAGTGGCCTGCAGTTTGATTATGAGATTTCCGGCCTAAGCAAAATTTCCGTGTAGAAAATAAACTATTTTTTTTAAGTATTATTTACATAAGTTTTCCCTCGCTGACTCTTACAGCCCGCATGGTAGCTAATGGGCTGATGACATCTGTATTCTTTTTACGTCACCATACGAATGTAATCCTTCAATAGGTATTAAAAACCGCAAATATAAGTACTTAATTAATTCACTTCCTGTAAGTTTATAAGTAAATAGTTTTTTTAAAGGACATGAGTCATCAAGTAATCTTAGCACTAGAACACAATGAGAAGTTGCGTGAATCAAGCACCTATTTAAATGCAGATTCCGTATTATAAGACACTAAGCAACAACTGTTAATCATCCTCATGTCCTTATTGAAACTTATTGATTCGTACTCCTAACCTTAAAAAGCTTAAAGACACCGCTTTGTTTCAGACTATCACGTCTATTCTTTCGCATAATCTTGTTTTTTTTTCAAAGTCAAGTCAAAGTTAAAGTAATTTTTTTTTATTTCAAGTTGGCATGTATTACAAGCTCTTTTGAAACTTCAGAAACTAGGTGTCTGTTCCAAACGCGAATCCTATGGAGAAGAACAGACAAGAAAATCCATGGATTTTTTTTTTCATTTTATTTCATTATTATTTCAATAATATTATACATAGTTGTATCAGGGGTGTAAGAATGATGCCGATCAGTACTATCACGACTAACTAAAACTAACTTAATAATAAAATAGCCTTGTTGGAGCAAATCGACCAGTCCCAGCAGAAGGCATCCGTTCAAGAGTATAACGCACACATCAGCCCCGCACAGCTCGACACCATTTTGTAGGGAGCCGTGCGACCCGACGTGCACACCTACCAACTTCGAGACATTTGAGTGAGCATGACGAAGTTGTTGTTTCTAAACTATAAGTAAATTTGATGGGCCGCCTCGTGGTCTAATGGTTCATGTAACGGACTGCTGTTCACGAGGAATCACACATATAATAAAATTGTACTGTGCGGGGATCGAATCCGTCACGGGTTCGATCTCCGCACAGTACAATAATTTGTGTGATATTACAATATTGTCATACAAAAGTTTGTACTACGTGTGGATATATCCTATGTATTATAAGTATGTATTTACAAAAGAAAAGTGGTTTATGTAATATAATATGCTTATTAGGATGTAAATAAGCTTAGCTTGGAACCAGAGGACGTTGTGCTGGTGGTAAGAACCTGAGGACTTTAAACTTTTGATATTTTTAATATATCCTTTTTCGGCTAACGCACCAATAAAAGTTTAAATATTTTTGTGTGTATTTTAAATTTGACTACTTAGTTTTGGAACGAAACATCATTGTCTCAAAAAACACGTCTTTTAAATTATGTAATGTATATAAACATTTATTTTAGGTCGACTTTGTTCCACAGGAAGCAATTAAAACAACTAATAAGTATGCTGGTTCATAAAAAGTAATACAGTTTTATTTGTGCCTTGTTCGAAAAAAAAGGATATTACTTCACGGACATTTTAGACACACTAATCATCAGATTAAGAATTTAATCACCCAAAAATAAATTACGTAGTTGCTGGTACCAATTCTAAATGCACAAGTAAACTTAACAAAAAAAATAAAACTAATGTCTTCAACCACACAATTTAGCAATTTTCTTATTATTAAAACTGTGTTTTACAGACAACGAAATAAACCAATTAATCAAAATTCAGCATAGTTGTTTTCAGTTTAGTTAAGTTAGAAGTTAGCTTAAGTTTTTGACGCATCAGAATTGAAATGGCCTCATTTGTCTCTACTATAAGTACTATAACTAGATGTAGGCAATTTCTTAGAGATCAATAATACTTAAATACAATTTGTAGATGTATAAAAATGTCTTCACAGAAAATAAAGTTGTTTATTTAAGGACCTACATCAATATTATCGTATATCATCGCCGACACGTACATATTAACACAGCCAGTAGGCACAGAAAATGAAGAATTAGGGATACCTTTCCTATTTACTCAAAATCTACTAAATATATTTTAATTCTGATCCACGTGTTTCTATACATAATAGTTAAGTTCATTAGTTAATACGCGATAATAGACCGACAAATGAAAAAAATAAAAAATTTGAGAGGTTGTTTCGCCAAGATTTTCTATCGAGAAAACTTTTTTCAATCGCGTTTCTGAGTTCATGCGATCCTAGATCATATATTGAAAAAACATATACTTAAAAATTAGAGCTCTAGCCATTCAATCTAAAGAAACAATGAAAACTTCGTACATAGAAAAATGCACGAAGCTATTTTGGTATCCTCTTAAATAAAGAAAGTGCCACTGAATGTCCCATCACGTTTCATTTGACGCCATTTAGCATCTGCGACAATTTTGTCGCTAAAATCTATTATTATTTAGTTGACATTTTTTGAAGGTAAATATCATAGAAAGTATTCATTTAAATTTGGTTACTAATTTTAAAAGTTGTCACTTGTATTATTATCTCTTCTTTGTATAAATTGGATTCTAATCAACACTCGTGCGTAGACAATTAACGTGACTTTGGAATCTAGACTGTTTATCATTTATTAAGAAACTAACTGTGGTCTGCAACTTCATACGCCTAGAGTTTATACAAAAAACCTTAAAAACGATAAAACTATCCTTTTGTACCACTCTATCTATTAAAGAAAACCGCATGAAGATCCAGTCAGTGTCATACGGGGATAACCAATTGCAATTTCTTTATCCATCCATCCACCCATCAGGCCTTTTCCGTCCACAGCTGGACATAAGCCTCACCCATAGAACGCATGTTTCTGCGCTATCTGCATCCAGCAGCGCCTGATAATGCAGCGCCTGTTTAATGTTTGCATTTTCTTAATTCCTACAAATACCATGGTACCTACCTACTCGTATTTCCTAAAATATATCTGGTATCAAAATTTAAGTTTAACCCTTATCTGACTGTGTTTAACCACAGGCAATGAATGATATCATTTGTATGTTTATGAAATACTATAACGGAAATACTATAACATAGTAACATACAGGATATTTTTCCTCGTTTAATAATATTGACCTAGACATAAGCAGATTTTGGCAAGTGTTAATTGATAGAATAAAAACCTTTTCATCTACCTCATTGTACGTATTTACCTACTTGTGTTTAGTTAAACCGATAATTAATGTTTACTTTAACTGTTAGATATGACCAGGTTTAAATAATGAAGGCTATTTTTAAAAATATCGAAGTATTAAATGGTTTCATAGACCTCGTAGCGTAGTCATTAGAGATATTCAATTCGTTGCATGAGTTGATGCGCTCATTATGTTTCTTGAATCATTCCTCCCTCATAGAACTCAATGACGTTCGGTTCTGTACCTTATGCATCTACCTACCTACTACAGTCTTGATGATTTTGTCATACTACCTTGTTTGGACCACGCAAAGCACTATTGGAAATAATCATTTCTGGTATAGATAGGTTCACACTTACACACATTTATTCTCATAGATAAAAAAGTTGTTTTAATTATAACACTTTTCACACAGCGGAATTGCATAAGTCGTATGGGGACTGGCATTGGGTTTTTACTGACGGATCTAAAGGTAATCAGGGTTGTGGAGCGGGTTATTATGATGAAACATTGAATTGCAAAGCAGGAGTCAAAGTTGATAGCGATATAATTATCTGTTATGGTGCTGGAGCTCATTGCAGTTGATGAGGCATTATCTTATTATATAATTATATCAATCGTCCGAAACTTGAACAAAGTGGTTATCTACTGTGATAGTAAATGTGCTTTACAACACTGAAACTAAACTTTACAACGCCTCTGGCCGCAGAGGTGCATCGATAGCCTACGACATTTTAAGGCGAATAATTACCTTTAACGAAGCGGGTAAAGAGTTGAGATTGCAATGGGTTCCAGCACACATTCATCTGAAGGGCAATGAGGAGGCTGACCGTGTAGCTAAATTTGCAGCAGTAGACGGAAATTTTAAAACGTACCACCTAGATTATTGGGAGCTAATGCCTAGATTTAAAGATAAAATATTTGAAGAATGGCATAAGCAATTTGTAAACCAATCTTTGAACAGAGGCATTTGGTATAGGACCATACAGGGGGAGCTACCTCGTGTACCATGGTTTGACGGCGCTAATTTGGATAGGAATTATATAAAGTTGATGCTTAGGCTTAGATCTGGACACATTCCGTCAGCAAAATTTACATACTTAATGAATAAAGCAGATACACCAAACTGCACTACCTGCAATAAAATAGAAGACGTACAGCATTTGCTAATGGAGTGTACCAGAAATGAAGTGGAACGCGATTCATTGATGAAGGATCTAAAGCTAAATAAATTTGATGTAGGCCTTGTTCAGAGTATCTTAGCTGAGCCCCAGTCCATAGAGGCAAAAAAAAATCGGTAGTTTGGCAATGATACTTCATCAGTGATCCGCATCTGAACTATCTAACCAAAATGAAACAATTGTAGAAAAAGGTACAATGGGGTTGACATGTCCTTGTCGGATAAAAACCCCTTTCACAAAGCAGATTAAAAAAAAAACACTAAATAAAATTAACATATACTTTATATTCTTTAAAAAATCAACAAACAAGGCACATAAAAGGACTAGACAATTAATTTACGTATACAAATAAATTCAATATTTACAACAACATGTCTTTTATTAACACTATTTAATTACAATTAACACAGAACATTATTTTATATTCTGTTATCCTTTCTTCTCTCGGCCCATAACCAGCCCACAGCAGTGCACGGGCCTCCTCCACTTTGGGAGAGATTATGGTCTACTGTGCCGAGGTGACCAAGCGTGTTGGTACAGGGTTTATTTTGGAGATTCCCGTCTCTCACAGAGGGTGTTAACTGTGTATAATCTTCCTTAGCTGGCTTTTACAGCACCCTGGGAAGGACATCGGGTGGTGACACATGTATTCATAATCCGTAACCACATGGAAATACAAAATATACACTAGATATAAAATAAGAAAAATGTCTACTTCTTCATATGCCAAAAATATATCGAAATTAAATTTCTACTTTATACGGATTTAGACGCGTGTATTTGTTCCAAATTTAGTTTTAAAATCAATCATCAACTTTTGTTAATCTCTTTGTTAATGTTATTCTTACTAGTTAAAACAAAGTCACCCTGTACATCCTAATTTATACATCTTAATCTTATTTCTGGTGGGTACAAAACATAATACAGGCATATTTAACTAAAAATATCTCTTCTTTATAGGTGTATCTACTGATCTAGACATATAACATAATGAGTAAGAAAGTTATTTGAAAATAGTACCAAAATATTACGTCAAGGCCAAAATAAATCCTATTCTCCCCTAAGAACCCTCTACATCATTAAATAATTTAACAGATACATATTTATTTGTACATAACTGTATTTTACAAGAATACTGTTTAGTTATCTTTCTTCCTAATCATATAAAATCATAAAAAAACATTCCTTCCAAGCAATAACTATTAATTCCTCACAATACATAATAGGTACTAATTTACGAAATGGATGGCTTTTTACTACGAAGATTTCTTAGCATCTTTGAGAGGTAAAGTTTCATCATCGTAATCTACTTTTCCAAGTAGAATAGGTTCAGTTCCTTGCTTTTCGTTCCCAATATCACTATCAGGTATCTCTCGTTTCTTCAGCTCTTCAGAAAGCTTGTCAAATAATTCTCTGTAAAGATTTTTTTTTGTAATGCCAATATCCTGAAGATTATTACCCTTATATTCAGAAACAGCTGATGCCTGCGATTTCATCTGCGTTTATAGTGGTTGAGCCCCCCCCCCCCTCACCCCAAATATTAACAAATTGTTAAAAAAGCCATGCTCCTGAACAACACTATCTATTTAAACAAACCGCATCAAAATCAGTTGTGTAGTTTTGAAGATATAAGATCACACAGGGAAATACGTGCAAAAATAGTGACTATTTTATAATAAGTAAAGACTTTCCCCAAATACTGTCATTTGTCCTAAATTGTGGTGAACTTATATACTCAACATCTTTCCCCTAGTTCTAGAAATGCGAAACTAAGTGCTCACAAAGAGACATTGCTGTTTAAAGTATATCAAATCTTGGATGTCTCGTACAGCACCAATGCAATGAGAGTAAATATTTTCAAACAATCTCTACACAAACCAACTGCCTTATTATATAACAAAAAAGTAGAAATCAACTTACTGGAAAACAAATCCTTGCATATTTTTAGCTAGGTAGTAAAGGAAAAGCCAATCCCCGAACTCACATCCATTAACGACCCTGATGACGTTATAAGGATCGAACTTTCCAGAACTGACTCGGTTGAACATCATCTGATTGAAACGTAGAGATCTTCGGTAAAGAAAATATGAAGCAATACGCCATATTACAGCTGAAACAAAAAGGCATAATATAACAATGTTTGTTGTACTTTTACTAACGTTATTGTAGCAATTAAAATTGTATTAACTACTAGATGTGTCTCGCGGTGTTACCCGCGGTAAACTTACTTGACATTTATCGTCACATTTTGGACAATTCACATAATATCTTTATAAATTGTAGCCAATGTGTTATTCTGATGTATAGGCTACATTATTGTAGAGTTTCATTAAAATCCATATTATAGTTTTGGCGTGAAAGAGTAACAAACATTCATACTTACAAACTTTCACATTTATATTATTAGTAGGATTAACAACACCAACAAATACTTTTAACAACTGTCAAAATACTATTGCTATTTGCTACTTAAACGGCATTCTTTCTAAGAGCAAAAGGAATTTCTGCTACTTATACCTATTCGTATCACTAAGTTCAAAGGACTAGTCATTAGAACTAATTAACTAAAAACATTTTCAAATCACACAACAGTAAACAAGCACTTTCACACGGAGCAAAGGTGGTTAAATAAATTAGTTAACTAACCAAGTAATGAGACAATAAATAAGAACAACAGCCAGAACCACAGCACTGTGTAGATCTTCTCATGAATAATATTCAGCGCCATGACACAGAGAGCATCATGTTGCTGAATGGAGCCACTAGGACCGTACTTGTGGAAGATGCACTTTGTCACCTAGAAACAAATCTTATTTTAAACAATGAAATGTATTGTGTAACTAGAAAAGAATTATCAATATTTCTACACCAACAGATAATTCATCAAAATCTGTTTAGTAGGGATGCAAATGTGTTTATTAAGAATAATAACCCAGCATTTACAACATTATTTAACTACCGGGCGTTGTGGTTGAGTGGTTTATGTAACGGACTGCTGTTCACGAGGTCGCGGGTTCGATTCCAGCACGGGACAATCATTTGTATGATATTTCTAATTGTCATACAAATATTTGCACTGCATTTGGGTGTTTTCTATGTATTAAAAAATGAAAGTAGTATGTATTCTATCCGTACGCTTGTACACAAGCAAATAAGCTTAGCTTGAGACCAGAGGACGTTGTGTAAAATGTCTATGAATACTTATTATTATAAGGATTATGACAAACGTGACTGCGTAGAAGAAGAACCGAAAATCATATAAAAGTAAAATGGTAACGCCAATTCTTCTTAATTTCTTTGTTTGGTCCACGCATGGCAAATACATAACGTAGACATAAAGGAAAGGAAAAGAGGAAACGGAATACAGATTTCATTCTTACCTTTGGAAAGACTGTTTCTAAAGGATCAGAAATTTGATCCCAGTCTTTGTAGCTGATCACGCTAGCACCCAATCCAATGAAATGTCCGTTAAGAAACTTGTTAATGATCCAAATCTGGAACATGACGTGGAGGAGGTTGGTCACTTCCATGGCGACCAACCATACTGACCAAGTTCGCGTTATCTTCAACCTGACCATATATATCATAATAAATATATTTATATCTTGCTTTACTATATAATACTCTATTTAAACACAGGAGCAAATAAATTTAATGCGATGCATTAATTTTGGCAATAATTAGATTTTTTGACGGCCCTCGTGGTCGAGTGGTTCATGTAACGGACTGCCGTTCACGAGTTCTAAATTTTTGAAAAGTAAATACCTATTATTGAATGGTAATTAGTTATAAGTATAAGAAAAATCTCTCTCACCTCAAAATTATATCTTTTCTGATAAGGTCGAGGCGTTTGTCAATTGTCTCTTTAGATGGCACCTCCATTCCTTTGACATTCATGTCCTCATTCTTCAGTGCGAGACTTGCATATTGCAAGCCATCTACTAAGGCTCTAATTCTACCTCCTGTAAATACGAAATACCTATATTTTATTAAGTCTCGCGATTTTTTAGAAACCTTTTATCTTTTAATTTTTCTTTTAATTTCGACTATCTTTGACTTAATGGATACATTACATGATATTGTCTTAATTACGTATCTGTTTTTACGACTTAACTCGCTTGGTGTTGATCCTAGAGTATGCTAGCATAGCATTATAAAGTATCCTCAGAACGAAATCTGATTACGATAATCATTAACTTTTGTTGACGATAATCAACTACTTGAAACTCAAACCCGAGATTCTCGTAACTCGCATCATTCTAATGAAAAATTGATTAATTGCATAAAACCGCCATTAGTCATAATATACTTAGTTAATCATTCATTTCATTTAAAAAAATGACGAAGATTTGCAGTTATAAAAATGTCTAATCTAAGCTACTCACGCAGACAAATAACAGTGAGTCTAATACTTATCATAAGATTTATCATAAGACTCGTCACAGTTAACAGGCGTCATTTTAATTCTATGAAATATATCCTAACCTCGATTTTAAAGATAAGATAGCGGCAACATGAAAATATTTAAACAGTGAATAAAACATGATATTTATTTAACAAATAAATCATTATTGTTTGTGTAGCTCTTAT
Organism: Orgyia antiqua; assembly: GCA_916999025.1. Lineage (NCBI taxonomy): Eukaryota > Metazoa > Arthropoda > Insecta > Lepidoptera > Erebidae > Orgyia > Orgyia antiqua. The sequence continues at coordinate 1,793,293 of OU779861.1, forward strand.
TTTTTTGTTTGCTGGTGTAATATTTTAAAGTAGGTTATCAAAAGTTAAATAAATAAGGTATGTGTGGGGTTTAGATTCCAGATTTTAATTCTATAAGATGAAATAATCAGTGAGAAGATGCTTAGTCCACCTGGTGAAGTAAGTTAAATAAGTTCTGCCGTTATGAGGAAAGCAATATTTATTTAAATTTATTCAACACCAATGACTACCTTTCTGCCAGTCAAATACATTCCAATCCATTCCATGGTTGCCTGGCAGAGATCGCATTAGCGATAAGGCCGCCCATTTGTACAATATTAATAAGGCAAATCATGTGATTTTTTTTCTTTGTGTATTGGTGTACAAATAAAGAGTTATCGTGGAGTTATCTCTCTATCTATCTATGGTTGGGAAGAAATAATGTACAGCGGCCGTATTATGAGCTTTAATTTACAGGCAATTTACGCCTTGAATTGAACTGTCTGGCATACTCGTATTATGAACAAATTATTAGTCAGTCAGTTCGCTAAACCAGTCATACATTAATATGTTTAAGGAGAAGGTGTAACTAAAAGTTAAAGTACTAACTAAAAATTTTCAACTAAATGTTTAATTTTTGCCATAATACCTAATTTAGCCATGCAGTTTACGGCCTTCCTGGAACTTGAATGTTTTTTAAAAAAGCTCATAATACGCATAGGTATATATAATTTATTTATTACGCTAACCGAAGAGAAATCCTTAGACCAAAATCTAGAAGGCAGAACTGCAATTAGAAAGATTAGTGCAACTTACCTTCCTTCTTTTTCCAAATATAATGTGGTAAGTAAAAACAGATAGACTGAATGAAGAGTACGAACGGGACCCACTGGTAGTACGTGTGATGAAGTGTCTCATCTGACTCCATCATGGGACCAACACCTGGGTGAGGCAGGAACCCTGCTTGTAGGAGACTTTCATTGTAATGCCTAACCTGAGAAAATGAATACAATACATTAGTGTATCTCAATGGCGGGCTATTATAGTGATATATATTATAGTTTATACGTGTCTAGAAGCGCGCGTCAAAGATTTAATCTGCTCCATGGATACCAAAAGAGCACATACGAGTATATCAAGACATAGTTGTCCTTGACATTGCTGCTATATTGTGACTATTTGCTTCCGTGAATGCAACAGTTAGGCAAGAGATCGTTATGACCATCTTATCGGCACGCGTTTTTCCCGTGAGGAAGGCAGACTGACTATAGAGTGCCATCTGCTACGCTCTAAACACACTTCCTTCCATCCATCCTTCTAAGTATAGATTCATTTAAATGCACAATTTCCGTTAAATATAGTTGTTACCCTCTCAAAGATCTGATATTATCAACTTACGATTGTAAACGTAGCCATAAAGAAACAATACGTCTGTATGACGTGATCTGGCACTCCTTGGTCTGAGAGGCATCTGATATGATCTCCGAAGTATTCTCTAGCGCATACAAGTATCACAAACGCGATTAGCATGGTCACAGTCAGCTGGTAATGTAGTCTGAACACTACATTTTCAATGACAGGTTTTGAGAAGTTGAGCCGCAAACGCGGTGTCAATTGACTCAGTGCTCCTGCTAACATCTTGATGTTATTCTGATCTTATTGTTACAGCATTTAAAATATCTGAAAAAAGAGCATCTTTAATATTTTGTGCATGGCTTTTTGGTTATCGCAGTCAGTCGGACTATAAAGTTGAAAGGTTTTGTCATAAGTCAGAGTTGCATAAGAGTATATTTTTGTTGCACTTTTCCGCATAATGGAGGATTAAGAATATACAATAGAAGTCACTACCACATACCCTTGACTGGCGTGCGTCAGAATTATGTACATCGAGAAAAACAGGTTCAACGTTTTAAAAATATCGTAGTCAGTTAAATGAATAACACATTTTAATATAACTTATATGTATTTATCATTTGCAGGAATCGAATCCACTACCTCCAAATGGTTCAGACACAATTAATCTACACAGCGCCATCTATCTTAAAACTACGCTTAACTTCCGGTATTAACTTTTTTTGTAAATAAATTACGAGAATATAAAAAAACACACTGAAAACACACCTTTGTCTTTGTGTTTTGAAACATATTATAATATCACTTATTTATCTTCTGCAGGAATCAAATCCAATACCTCTAAAAGGTTCAGTTACAACTGCATAATGAAGATTATTATGTTTTGCCTGTTATATGAGTGTTATAACGTTATCACAATAGACTACGTTAATTTAAGTTACAATTAATATATTCTACATAAGATATAATCATTAACTTACCCGCAATCACCCCTTGTACCAACTTTCACGAGGACTTATTAACACTCTTACTTAACACTGTACAACACCGTGGCTAACAGAATGTCGCTATACCACTGACAAGTGTCACTCTGTTTCTACAATATCAACATCTTATCTTTCTGATAACGATAAGTAACAATATTTAAGTGTACACCGAATTATTGTAGAATTGCAACGGAATTAAACATTTATTTTACTTAATTATTCAAATACTAGTCATTTTTTTGGGCTTCAAGGTAAAAATCGGTCTAAAAACGCGTGAAAAATACATAGCGGTATCACTTAATATTACAAATGATCACCAATCTATTTGTGATAGACATAACCTGACGTAAGAATAAACTGACTTGTATAAATCTGTGATTTAAACAAAAGGTTATCACATACAAAGAAATCTATCTGTTGATTTTAATCTTAATCGATTGCATGTTAAAAATTACACAAATCAATGTCATAGTTTTGTCATAGTTGCCAAATAAAGGTAAGGTCAACATAAATGATATACCATCCGTATTTATTGTGTGATACCATCATGCCCACACATCCTGGTGCTAATTTACTAAAATTCAAGTCATTTAATACAAGTTATTGCTGAGTTGTGAATAGGTACGAATGTTGTTACAACTATCTATCTTTTAAACAGATTTTCTAATAGAACGGCTTGTTCTGTAAGCCGTCAATCTGTAGAGTCCCTTTGAAATTAACATTTCTTTCTATTCCCGTTTTGGTGATGGCCATTTCACGGTGTTAGATATGGACATGTACAGTCGGAGGTGCCGTACTTAGGGTACAAGAGTCAATTTTCAAAAATGGTCCTAATGTGATCATACAGATAGAGCGTTCAGGATATCGAGTGGTCAATGTTACCTTCTTCTTCGATTGAATCTCGTGAACGCTGAAAATACATGCAGTAATAATAATAAATATTCACGGACTTTTCACGCAACTTCCTCTGATCCCGAGCTAAGCTTATATGCTTGTGTTATGTGTATTAGAAAACGGATATACTACATATACTACTTTTCTTTTGTAAATACATACTTATAATACATAGAAACACCCAGACGCAGAATAATCACTTGTTCGACATTTATAAACATCATACAGGTGATTTTCCTGTGCGGGGAATCGAACCCGCGACCTCGTGAATGGCAGTCCGTTACATGAAGCACTAGACCACGAGGCCCGTCAAATGTCTTATTTTTTAGGGTTTCGTACAAACCCTTATAGGATCACTCCGGTGTCTGTCTGTCTGTCCGTCTGTCAAACTTTTTTTACTCAGCAACGGCTGAAGGTATCAACTTGAAACTCATACGATATGTAGATCCATGCGGTCCTTTGCTGCAAAAAATACAGTCAACCTTTCACCTCTACGCATTTAAAAGATATAACCGAATTACGACCATTTTTAAGAATTTTTCGACTTATGCTAGGGAATCAAAATTCACAGGTTACTTCCCGTTGCCTTTAAATTTGCCATAGATCAAGTCTATATAGTGCTAATATAGGGAAAAATCCAAAAACTTATAATTTGTCATCACATCACAAGTAAAAAAGTGTTTATACTAATACCAACTTATGAAGTAGCTGAAATTTAGGCGATTCCCTATATTTCAACTACAAAATTAAGTTGGTGAGTTGTTTTGAGTTTAATTAAATGGTTATTTGAATGCAGTTACTTATGTTTATATGTCTAGTAGGTACGAAACCCTAAATGTGCGAGATTACCTCGCTCTCGACAGGTTTATATACTTTATAACAGGTAATCAATATACAGACGGTTAGTTGTGTTATTCTACTGCATATTTAATTTATTAAGAATCTTTAAGGGCCTACATCAATATTATCGTATATCATCGCCGACACGTACATATTAACACAGCCAGTAGGCACAGAAAATGAAGAATTAGGGATACTTTTCCTATTTACTCAAAATCTACTAAATATATTTTAATTCTGATTTACGTGTTTCTATATATAATAGTTACTTATGTTTTTAAAGTTATTTCATTAGTTAATACGCGATAATAGACCGACAACGGAAAAAAATAAAAAATTAGAGAGGTTGTTTCGCTAAGATTATCTATCGAGAAAACTTTTTTCAATCGTGTTTCTGAGTTTATGCGATCCTAGATCATATATTGAAAAAACATATACTTAAAAATTAGAGCTCTAGCCATTCAATCTAAAGAAACAATGAAAACTTCGTACATAGAAAAATGCACGAAGCTATTTTGGTATCCTCTTAACTCGCATAAGCAAATTACTATTTAACTTCTTTCTCTGTGTTCAGGTTCACTGTCTCCGGGCCTCCCTCAAAAGGAAAAACAATAGTGATACTTGTATTCTTAATGTGGCACTACACAGACAACAGATATTTATCTTGTGTACGCTATAAATATAATTTCAGTACTTTACTTTCTAAACTTAACTTTCTTAGTACTAACAGCAAATTTGTTTAAAAGTATTTTAATTTGAAAATTTACTAACAAAAAGGGATTTCACAAAAAAATTTACCATGACATTGGTTTTATTTTTATCCATTAGCCAAATAGGTTTAACACCGATAATAATGTTCAACCCGGACCAAAGCCATAAATCCCTAGTGACAGGTATTTGAGCAGCGATAATTAAAATGGATTAATTAGATTATATTAGGATTTGTGTTGTCTATAATTACAATGATAAAATAGTATAACTATAAGTTATAATATCTAATTAAATATTTGATTTATATAACTGATTTTTATAACTATACCTAAAGAGCTTAAATTACGTAGTCTAGTTATTTAAATCTAGAATAAGATTTTAATAACATTTTACTCAATTTTTTACAGATACTATGTTGTTTAATTGTAGTTATTAGGACAGACCTGACATTTTGGAGACTTTTGGAGTTAATAATTTACTTTGCTCTAGAATATACTGTGATTCTGTTTAAATAGTTTAAGTATTAGCACTTTTCTAATAAATAAATAAATAGTAAATTGTATATTTTTATATAAAAATGATTCTTTTAATGCATCTAACTACCATATGCACCACGGACAGAGTATAGCTTATAGCTAAGTTGTTTGTATCTTGACTAGTTTACAAGGAGTGGTACCTTAAACAATATTTTTAGATAAAATTTTTTGACGGACTTATTTTGTAGTATGTAAATAGAGTCCACAAGAAGAACGATCAAATCGTCTTTATATACGAAAGAAATAGAAGAAAAAATAGAAAGATTATAAGAAAACAATACAACATAATCGGGATATCTTGTTTCAAATGGATGGTATATTAAGCTTAATTGACGGGCTTCGTGGTGGAGTGGTTTATGTAATGGACTGCCGATCACGATGTCTCGGGTTCGATTCCCGGTCAGGACAATCATTTGTGTGATATCCATAAATGTCATACAAATGTTTGTACTGCGTCTGGGTGTTTACTATGTATTATAAGTATGTATTTACAAAAGAAAAGTAGTTTATGTATTATATCCGTATTCTGGTACCCATAACACAAGCATATAAGCTTAGCTTGGGACCAGAGAACGTTGTGTGAAATGTCCATGAATATTATTATATTATTAATTTGTGAAGACATTACACTTATGGCTAGGATTTGAATAATATGAGCGACTTTCCAATACGCAATGAATACCTATTCAATTGCAATTCAATTAATTAATAATTTGATAAATTTCCTTATTTCCACGCTGAGGCCATGATATAAAATGTAGAGCCAATTGAGGTTATCACAGGCTTATCAGTGTGTTATCGAAGTTAACGTTTTGAGTAGCTAAGATTACTTGTAATAATATATGTTGTTGTATTAGAAATTAAACTTCAAGACTGACAATTTACCGTCAAGTGTCAACTTGAACATTATACAAATAAATATAGGTGATTGCAGTTCTAATAAAATCTGGGGGAATGACTGATCATTTGATGTGAGGATATCTATAGTTAATATTATAAAACTGAAGAGTTTGTTTGTTTGAACGCTATAAACTCAGGAACCACTGATGTGAACAGGCATTTTGGCACAAAGTTCAATTTTAAGTTTCCTGTCTTTTAAATAGCACCTTAACAAATATTTACTACATACTTAGTACCTACTTTGTAATCTCATATACTCCCTCGGAAACTAACAGAGATTTTGAACCCTTCCTCAACTAAATCCAACATGGTTTCGGTATTCACTAAGAACCATTGAAATGTCAAAACACATGATAACATTACGAACCAGCATAAATATTGGTAAAACAATAATTGAGAATTGTTTAATTCAGACCTAGGACAATAAAATTATTTCCAAGGGAACCGGAAATCACGAACTCATACGCAAAGTTGGTGTTAGTGTCTCGCCGAGTTGTCCATCCGTCAGACAATTTTCATCTTCTGCTGGAAATAGTCCTCTCTATGAAACAACGCTCTATATTGCGCTGTTTGCATCCAACGACATCAATTGTGTATGATTCTATAAGATCCTTTTATTACCGAATAACTGAACATATACAACCGTATTAGGTATATATGTTTACAATTGTCTGACACAGCGTACGCATTGTACTTATAAGTATGTATATGATGATAATATGATAATGATGAGGAAATGAGGTACATATCTAAAACTTGGTGACAATTATTCACAGTAATGTGTTAAATAGCTATGACTAAATTGAGGAAAATTTGATGTAGGTAAGTAGCACTATATCGAATCATCATCGTCATACGCTTTTATCCAAAAGGGGTAGGCAGAATATATTGAGAAATTTCTATATTAGTTTTTGCATCATTTTTCAGTAAGTAATACTTATCTCCTATTGGCCGCAGCGTTATGTTATATAGCCTAAAGCTTTCTTCGATAAATATAATAACCAATACTGCAAAATTTTTTTGAATAGGACCAGTGCATGTGGTTCCTTAGATTAGCGTGTTAAAACAAACAAATAAACAAACTGTTCAGCTTTACTAACTAGTATAGATTAGATTGCCTCTCTCGGGCCCTGGACTCACTGCATTAAAATCTGTTTTGTGGTTGAGTTACTTTCATATTATGGATGGACTAATTTCCCTTATATTCTGTACTAGCTGTGCCCTGCGGTGTTACCCGCAGTAAAAGGGATAAAAAAATCTGTTCTTTTTTATCATCCCACGGGAACATTGCATTCTTTCGGGATAAAAAGTAGCTCATAACTTATTTTGATGTATAAGCTACATTTTAGTAAACTTTCATTAAAATTCATTCAGTAGCTTTTTGTGGAAGAGTAACCAAAAACCAAACATCTTCACAAACTTTCACATTTATACTATTCTTAGGATAAATACGGCTTGATTCAACAGCATTATTTGTCTTATTGGCAGAGGCGTATTTACCCTAGGGCCATAGGGGCCATGGCCCGGGGCGGCCAGCTTGAGAAGGGCGGCGAAGCCTTCAATTTTAAACTTTGCTCTATCTCTATTAATTTATAGGGCGGCTAATTAAATTGGCGCGAGCCGTGAAATCAAATGGTCCGGGGCGCTGGTTTTCAAAATACGCCTCTGCTTATTGGCTTTCATAAAAGATACGTCCGCATGGGTTGCATTCCCGCTAAGAACATTTTGATAGCAAAATAATCACAGAATTGCATGCATTTAAGCATTCAGTATACGTAATGTATATTTATTAGTCGTAAGAGAAAGATAATGATCCCAATAACGATTTCCAGACATGAGAATCGAACTGAAACCCTCTGTAAGCCACGAGTGGCGCCCTGAATGCAAATGGGCTAGAAAAATTTGACCTGTATGTAGAGCTTTTCATTCTGTTTTAAAAAAAGATTATTACAACTAAAGTCACAGGAAAACACAAGCATAATAATAACTGTACCATCAATCATTTATCTTGTAACAGTTAGCTGTCTATATTTATATAATAAAGTAGTATATCTAGGTGCTTATTATATAAAGACGTCGGTTCCATAACCTGTTCGGGTCGTGCAGGAAAAAATTGCTAATGTGTGTAAAGCACACATGGACAGTGTCTTAGTCTTTACAAGTAACTACGAGTTCAGTTCTCAGTAATTTCTCATCCGATTCTCGAATAATAATCACTCGTTATAATCATCGAATAATTATCATTGTTCTGTCTCTTTAAATAATTTCGTTTGGTCTTTCGTTAAAGAGAGCTAAAAATAAAAATATTCAAAAACTGACCATTAATCCGTTGTCAATTTTTTTTTACTTCTTATTGTATGAATGAATGAGAAATGTGTGCAGCGTGCGTGAGTTTCCAATTTCTATAAAAACATAATAAATTACTTTGATTTTTACTTCATCCTTGCAGTGATTGGTTCTTGCTTATTATTAGTTAACTACAGCTATGTAATTTGTGTCATAGCTTTCCCTAAGACATATTTGCTTTTTTTAAGATTTTAATTATACAATTATTGCACGTACTTTCTGTAATGACAAATACCAATATAACTTTTTAGTTCAATCCCTTCAAATCTTTTTACAACGAATAGCAGTTGTTACAAAGTACCCTCAGCAAGTCCTCTCTTTAGCTAACTATATTTTTCTATTTTTGTAGAAAATGTGCTTCAATATTGTTTTTGGGATTACACATAAAAGCGTGAATTTGTTATTTATTTGATATGGAACTCAGTTAATTTGGATCCATTGTCCATTTCTTAACTTATATACAACTAAGTATATAAAATTATTATTCAAAGAAAAGAAAAAATATTTCAAATCAAAGAAGTAAAGCCTCAACGTTGTAAACATAAAAATACATACATTAAACTCATAGCACCCAATGAGACGAACACCGGGAATTAACTGAATTAAGTCAGCAGAAGTGATAACCAAGTGAGTTGTTAGCCAATAGTAACGCACTACACACACATATCCAAGAGTCCTGTGCATATAAATAGTCATGTATATGTAAGTGATACGTGTGTGTGTAATTGTGTATGGCTGTGTGTGTTCATCTGGCGAGCGTCTCGAAAGACTGCATTCCTGTTCTGTGTGCGGTCAGCACAGACGATGACTGCTTTGAAAGGATCCTCGTCATAATATAATTAATGTAAAATCTATCTGACGTAAACATTGCACTTTGAACAAAATATTTTTGGGTTTAATGTACTTGAGGAAACTAAAATATATAAAAAAAAATTTTTTTAATATTGTTCTAAGCAAAAATATTTTTTTCCGTTATTTAATCACATTATATGGTTGACTGTTGGACACTGACCTAACTAATGCGACCTAAACAAAAAATAAATATTTCATAAATAACCCTCTATCACCTTTTAATCCAGCGCTTTTCACCTTTCGAGAACTGCCTAGTGTCTTACTAAGTTTTACTGACAACTTATCCATCAGGTAAGACAGGACCCACAATGAAATCTAATTTAATAAATTTAATGTTCTGGTATAATTTACGTATTTATAACAAGATTATCTAACGATTTGCATCATTAAATATATACAAACAGACACGCGGACAATATTACGTAATTAACTTCCATGACTTTAATAATTTTATCATTTAGTTAAATAACTGGTTATATGTATACGTAATCGAAAAACTGTAGTGAGAAAGTTGTCGATACTGCAGCTATCTATACATACTTAGGTATATAAAAATAAATTAATAATATATGTATCTCTCTCCAGCCCATTTACGTCCCACAGTTGAGCACGGGTCTCCTCCACTTTGGGAGGGATTATGGTCTACTGTGCCGCGATGAACAGGCGTGTTGGCACAGGATTTATTTTAGAGTTTTTCATCTCTCACAGAAGATGTTATCTGTGTGCTATATCTGTTAGCTGACTTTTACAGCACCCTTGGGAGGAGATGGGGTGGTGACACTTGTATTCTTACTCCTTATATTCTATATAGAAGATTCTATATAGATCTAGAATAATACAGACATTATGTCTGTATGTATGTGATGTCTAAATAACAGTTTTCAATATATAACCACTTAAAGGTGGTTTGGTCATGTGGAGAGGAAGGATAAAAGACGACTAACGAAAGGCATATAATACGGTGGAGGTAAGTGAAAATGCTAGGAGAGGACGCCCGGTTTACGCCAAAAGGGGCAAGTAAGTACGTAGCAGTCGTAGCACTTACAACCGTTGGGCATGTATGACCAGATGTATGAGTGTGGATGAAGCCAAGGAAGCATGTTTAGATCGTAGTAGATGGCGCTCTATAGTCTCGCCCTACCCCATTGGGAAAAGCCGTGATGTTATGATGATGATGACCTACTTAAATAGATTTGAATGTTTACAAGAAACTAATGCCAAAAAGGCACGACAAAAGTTGTTCATCTATTTGTTAGAAGTAATCTCCGGATGATACCTAAATATTTGAATGTAATATTAGAAAAAGTGGTTTCTTTTCCAGGGTAAAACTCATGGTCCATGAAACCTATGGACTAAAATGAGGTGGTGTCGTGCCGTCACCGTACATCCAATATCTATACTTAGTTATTATAAAACAAAGTCGTTAATTTTGTATATATTGTGAAGCCTCTGCTTCACATAAACCTTCTTCTTGCAGAACGATTCATTTATTTCCCTTCTAGGACTTGTTACATTTACAAAATAAAAACACTTAAGGCTCTATAAATAATTGTATTCTTTTTAAATTCATATTTATTTCACAATATTTATTTTTTCATCATGTTTTCATGTCCTCTCAAATCCCCAATTCTTTTTCTTTTTTTATTCCTTTTTTTAAATTTTTATTACTTTTTAAAAAAAATAAACCATATGTGGCCTGTATCCTTGAATAGGTTATATTCAATGATCACGACCTTTACAATATTATGTCCCTATATGAGCTTATTTCTTTAAAATCATGCAACGGATTTTAAGGCGCTTTTTTAATAGGCAGCCTGGTCCAACATGATCAATTTTTTGGTTTCTAAACGCCACACGTATGAAGTTGCGGGCAACAGCTAATATTATTATAAAGGTATAAATACGTGCATTAAGTACCTATCTTAATATAGCTATCGACAGAAACGTATATAGCCTTGTAGATGTAATCGAATATGAAGCTTGTGACAAACGACTAATTTTTAACCTGACTACCAGTTGACCTATGGCCTACACATACAGACAAACACATTATTGCACTGTTGTATGTATTATATATCGATGTGTGTGTGTGATACACTCACAATGAAATACCGGTTTGGAGATATTATAGAGAATCACTTTATGATTTAATAATATCAGTTTATATTAACGAATTAATTTTATTAAGGGCCTACATCAATATTATCGTATATAATCGCCGACACGTACATATTAACACAGCCAGTAGGCACAGAAAATGAAGAATTAGGGATACTTTTCCTATTTACTCAAAATCTACTAAATATATTTTAATTCTGATTTACGTGTTTCTATACATAATAGTTACCTATGTTTTTAAAGTTATTTCATTAGTTAATACGCGATAATAGACCGACAAATGAAAAAAATAAAAAAATTGAGAGGTTGTTTCGCCAAGATTTTCTATCGAGAAAACTTTTTTCAATCGCGTTTCTGAGTTCATGCGATCCTAGATCATATATTGAAAAAACATATACTTAAAAATTAGAGCTCTAGCCATTCAATCTAAAGAAACAATGAAAACTTCGTACATAGAAAAATGCACGAAGCTATTTTGGTATCGTCTTAAATGACTAGCTGATCCCCGCTACTCCGTACGCGTGGAATTTTATTTATTTATTTATTTACACTTCGCACAAATAAAATTTGTACAATGGCGGACTTAATGCCAAGGGCATTCTCTGCCAGTCAACCAATGGAATTTTGTCACCGTTTAAACCTTTCCTAGACTTTTACGAATATTTCAAGACCAAAATTGGCCTAATCACATAACACGGCATAACACCAATTGATTTTTTGTATATAAGATTAGGGAAATGTTATTTGACTAAGTAATGTCTTATAATCGTACTTAAATGAAACCAGTCAAGTGCAAATTGGACTTCCTCTTATAAGGTTCCTTACATAACATACATTCACATTGGTAGAGATAAACCTGTGAGTTAAACATAGACTCACATTCACATATTAACTAGTCACTAATTACGTTATAATAAGCTACCTTTCTGTTCAAATGGTCGTGAGTTTTATTCTTTATTTTTGTGACGAATTGACATAATACCCAGGTGTTCTCTATCTCTCTCTCCCCCTCTACGTTAGGAGGGATTACCGTCTACTGTACCGTACCGAACAGACGTTATTTTCGAGTTTTCCGTCTCTCACAGAAGATGTTAGATATCTGTCTACAGTGTGTACAATATTCCTCAGCTGTAGTTAACAGGGGTGGTGACTCTTGTATACTTATGGTCTTATTCATAATGACTTATCGGAGGTTTAAAAGTTCCCTAAAATCGTTTCGCTAAAATTGTCAAAAAATTTAATGTCTTTTTACGATAAAATGTTTATTATCTCTCCGATAAAGTTATTGTTTAAACCTCCAATTATTCATTATAAATAAGAGCATTAATCTGTAACCAAACCGACAATTTATTGATGATTAAATAAATAAATAAATATTCATGGACATTTCACACAACGTCCTCTGGTCCCAAGCTAAGCTTATATGCTTGTGTTATGGGTACCAGAATACGGATATAATACATAAACTACTTTTCTTTTGTAAATGCATACTTATTCTAATATATAAAATTCCCGTGTCACAGTGTTAGTTACCGTACTCCTCCGAAACGGCTTGAACGATTTTTATGAAACTTTACATGCGTATTCAGTAGGTCTGAGAATCGGCCAACATCTATTTTTCAAACCTTTTTTTTTTTTTTTTAGTATGGCAAAACAACGTTTGCCGGGTCAGCTAGTATATTATAATATATTATAATACATAGTTAACACCCAGACGCAGTACAAACATTTGTATGACAATTAAAAATTGACCATCTATTAACCCATCTATTAAATTATTTAAATAGTAGGTAATCTACCTATTTACATAAAAATATATGTTTATGGATAATCGAATCCATGCTAATAATGAAACACATAAGATTTTCTAAAATGGACGTTAATAAAAACATTTTAGATGTTACTGATCTTTCCTATCTTGCTTAGGCACATAATAATATAAAAATACGTGTATATATTGCGACATAATGTTTGTTTATTATACAAAGTAGAACAATGACATGTTCTTGTCACAACAAACACTACTATTAAAATTGTTTACACTTGATTATTGTGGAACTAAGTGGCACGTCGTAACAATTATTAACACGTTCGCGCGCGGTAATTTAACTGATAGTTTCGTAAAAAATCACAAAAATTTTCCATACATTTTAGGGACACTGTTATAACCGTACTGTCTTAACATATAACAAAAAAAGGTATTCCTGAAGGCAGTACGGTTATTACCGTCATGCGTCGAAGTAACACGCATACAAACACAACGGCAACAGCCGTAGTGTCGCTGTGTGCGCACACATCCCAAACTGACTTCAATACAAATATACAATTTGATCTTGTGCATTACATTTTGACAGTACAAACTTATATTCTTCTCACAGAGTGCCAGTGGAAATGTGTTGTATGTATAACTCACAGTTGTTAAGCTGCTCCTACCGTACTGGTAAAAAGGAGAATTTGAAAGTTTACGGCAATAACCGTACTGACGATATTTGCAATACAAAAAAACGGTCATAGCCGTTACCGCGCGCGAACGTGTTAAATAGCACACATATTAACTCACTATCAGCTGGTCTTTAGTCAATTTATTATAACGTATTCTTTAATTAAACTCTTAAGAATTTTGCGAAGATTTCTTTTTTTACATTTCACGCAAAGACTTCTGGTCTGATGCTAATCTTATACCTATGCTTTGTTATGGGTACCAGAATACATATACCTACTACATTAACTAACTTTTGTAAATACATACTTATAATACATAGAAAATACCCAGATGCAGTACAAACATTTGTATGACAATTATAAATAGGTAACACACTAATGGTTGCGTTCTGCCGGGATTGAACCTGCGACCTTGTGAACAAAAGTCCGTTAATTAACTAGTAGACCACGAGACTCGTCAAAAATTTGTGTTTTGTGTCAAAAAAAAGTAGAATAAATATTTAATGGACTTCTTATAGAGCAGCTAGTAGTAATTCAGATTGTTCTACGCGAGGTCTCAGGTACGTTTACAAATAGCGAGATAACTTGAGATAATATCTACATATTATATGAAGTAATCGTATCTGAAAAATATAAACACCTAGAGACACTTCTGTCTCTAGGTATTTATATTTATTTACCGAAGAAGGTTATATAAAGATTTAGTTGTGTCTGGCAGTTTCACTTGTATAGGTACTAATGGGAAATTGTTATATCCTAATTGACCTAGGGGTATAAAATCAGTAATAGGGTCCCATTTTAGAACGCAACCATAGAAATTATGTTGATCAATTCTCAAGCCAACCCGATAAGTACACCCACAAAAATCCATCCAGTCGTTTCAATGACACCCTAACACTAGAATTACAAGATTAAGTAAGTATTCAGAAAATATGCTAAGATTAATAAAACTTAAATAAAACTTACATATAGGGAAAATTTATATTAGATATTTGCTCCTTAAGGGCCTACATTAATATTATCGTATATAATCACCGACACGTACATATTAACACAGCCAGTAGGCACAGAAAATGAAGAATTAGGGATACTTTTCCTATTTACTCAAAATCTACTAAATATATTTTAATTCTGATTTACGTGTTTCTATACATAATAGTTACCTATGTTGTTAAAGTTATTTCATTAGTTAATACGCGATAATAGACCGACAAATGAAAAAAATAAAAAATTTGAGAGGTTGTTTCGCCAAGATTTTCTATCGAGAAAACTTTTTTCAATCGCGTTTCTGAGTTCATGCGATCCTAGATCATATATTGAAAAAACATATACTTAAAAATTAGAGCTCTAGCCTAGCTCTGCTTAGTAGAAAAATGCACGAAGTTTTCATTGTTTCTTTAGATTGAATGGCTAGAGCTCTAATTTTTAAGTATATGTTTTTCAATATATAATCTAGGATCGCATAAACTCAGAAACGCGATTGAAAAAAGTTTTCTCGATAGAAAATCTTAGCGAAACAACCTCTCTAATTTTTTATTTTTTTCATTTGTCGGTCTATTATCGCGTATTAACTAATGAAATAACTTTAAAAACATAAGTAACTATTATATATAGAAACACGTAAATCAGAATTAAAATATATTTAGTAGATTTTGAGTAAATAGGAAAAGTATCCCTAATTCTTCATTTTCTGTGCCTACTGGCTGTGTTAATATGTACGTGTCAGCGATGATATACGATAATATTGATGTAGGCTCTTAACGGTTAAATTCATATGAGCATACATATCAAATAATTCTTCAGAATAATCGTGTCAATATATAAAAAAGTTAAATGAGGCTGGGAATCTGTCTGGAATGCAGCCAGCACAGATCAGACCGAGACAAGAACCTGTTTATAAACCTTGCGACGACCTGCTTCTACCACAGACTCGGCACTGTTGCCAAGCGCTCAATATCACTTTATTATATTATGTAATATTTAGAGTTTTTGACTACTGCCCATTTAGACACCGTTTCGTTTACAGATACTGCATTGACTTGATTATCACATAAAATACACATTTCTACGTTCAGGTAAGGAGAAGAGTGTACAAGATAAGGCCTCAAAAGGGTAATAATAAAGTAAATGGCTTAATTTTTTTGACATTTTGAGAAATGAATATCATTCAAATAAAACCACTTATTACGGATTTTTATATTTCTAATCGAACCCAATATTTCGGAAACTTTTCAGGCATTTTGGTCACGGGTAGGACAAGGTGCCCTTCAGAACTGCACAAAATGTACACCTCACATAAAAAGGGGTTCTATTTAAATAAATGAGACGCGTCATTCTCATATCCTAAAAAAAAATCAATATCTAACTAACAAATCAATCTATCTAAATTGTGAATTAAATTGGTTAAAGCTGCACGGAAATCAGCTCAATTGTTTCGAGATTATCACAAACAGTGCGACAAGCAGTAGGTGTTTATATTGTTTTACTATCTCTTTATAAAGCAAGAAATATTAAAAAAAAATTATTAACCATTTTTTGTTAAACGAAGTGTTGTTGAAAACCACCATAGGCTTTCCCATGAACATATTTACAATATTAATAAGAGGTATAACACATTATGCTCTGGTACATCACTACTGTTCACAAAGAGAACATTCCTGACTGTCGGCTTAGTCGGCTAACAATCTATTGTCCCACAAACTGCCGATCATCACCCAGAATACGTAATTAAGGGCCCTTTACATACCTTCCCACATTTTTTTTTGCTGACCCTACACACTATACAAGTAAAACAGAAGTAAAACAGAAGTATTACAACATGATCACACATCTAGACACAATACAGTTGGTATTGATGAACCGTAGATGTCGCTGTTAATAGTTATTTGAAGTAAGAAAAAGTTAATAAATTGAATTATGGTGGAAAAAGTGACTACCGCAAGCGGGACATTTCACAATTGATAAAATTCGCCACTAAGCAATCAGTTAATGCATTTTTTTTGCAATAACACTAAATAACTAATTGTTTTGTGGCGAATTTTCTCAAGTTTGGTAGTCTATTGTTAATTTTTTGAGGTTATAATGTGTCATTGTGATGCCATTGTGACACCATTGAAATACGCGACTTGAGGGCCAGTAGGGTTACTCTTGAAAACAATTCCGATCCATTGACATTGAGATTATGACGTTTCATCACGTTTCGTACTCTTGAACACAACACTAGCGCCATATTGTTTTAATATTGAGCTCCGTATTGAAACTAAAATTGTTAAAATTGAGCGATTATTGGGATTATCACAATAACCAAAAAGTAACTAATTCGAAATTGTGGAGGTGATTTTGATCGATTTTACTGTTTATAAGTGTAAATAATGGCTTGACTGGTTTTTCCATACCTTATTCTTCGCGCAGCTTATAGAAATGAGTTGAAACAAAGAAGAAATGAGTGTCATATTGAACATTATATGAACAATGACTTGGACAATAATTTTCTATGGGTGACGATGAATTTACGGAGAAATTGGATGATAACGAATATGATGAATGAATGAATATTACGGATGATTATGGAGAAAGCAGAGTTATTTTACGAAATTTAATTAAATTGACTTGGACTTCTAATTGTGAAATATTAGGCGTGATGTTTATGATGACAATGTTATATATTGTTGTATAAATGATGATGTAAATAAAAATAAATTGTATCAACCGTCTATTTATCTAATACCCTTACAAGAAAATAGGTGCTTAGGTATTTATTTATCCCTTTATTTATTGCATTCATGTTGTTCACAAGTTGGTACATATTATAATTTTTAAATAGACTCAAATATAAGCCCTTAGGGCACAGCAAACTAAACAATTAGACTCAAAATAAACATAACAATTAACTAATCATAAATCTTCTAAAAAATAAACCATTATATTACTATAGTGCTCGCTATTATTACTACTAAATTTAATAAACTAACTATTATCATAACAAGTGAATTATAATGGAAAAAATGATAACCATAAGCGGGACTTGAACCCGCGACCTCGGAATGCCGTTCCGTCGCTCTCCCAACTGAGCTATTATGGTCCACGCAAATGTTTACCAAATTTTCCACTACAATCATCTCAATGCGAGTTTTAACATCGTGCGATGTTTTTTGTACAACGCCATCTATTGAGCGGTTTGGACCAACTCCATCAATCGATCAGTTAGCGTTCTTTACAGAACACAATTGGACCGAAGTAGTGGCTGTACATGTATTTCTACATTAATTTATTAATATTTTGCGATTGACTCGCTATGATTTTACTAAATATTATTTATAATTTAGTTTATTTAGTAAAAGCATAGCGAGTCAATCGCAAAATATTAATAAATTAATAACAAGTGAACTTAACATCTATCATTTAAAAAGTCATAAATAATAAAAAATATTAACATCTGTGAATATCATTTATTAATTAGGTATTTCTGTTGGGTTTTCTTAAAACTATTATCATTATATAGGTACATTTTTCATACAGTCAGATATTTTGTTAAATATTTTTATGCACATCATAAATTAACTACTATGTATAAAGGTTAGCTTGGATAAAGGTAGAGCCACGGTATTAACTAAATAAAAACTTCCTAGTATGTGTCAAAAATTAATAGTTGATATAATTTATATTATAAACATACGTTTATGCTTTACGTTGCTTTTTAAATTTAAAATCTCTGGATTTAATTTGTAAGTAGGTATGAACATTCGTGCACATTATTCACTGACATTACAATCACTCAATAAATAAAAATACTTCACATAACTGAGACCCTTGTCCTTGACTTGAAAAGATTTCTTTCAACAGGGACTCATGAGTATAGCAAAACAAACTTTTGAAATTCGAATCTCGCGCCTAATCAACACAAACACGGCACTTTTTAAATTGTAGATAAGTGTAAGCAACGGGCGGCCCCTATACAGCCAAACCAACATTATTTTTTACATAATTAAGGTCTTTTCAAGTAAAATACAATAAAATATTGTCAATTATTTTCTATTTACGCAATTTTAAGGTGACACTACCTTTAATTAACGGTATTTTTTTTAATTTTTACTAGAAATTGCTAAACAAGGATTTATCGATCCCTATGCCACAGCACTACGACAGATGTTAACGCTGCTCACTTCACGTCGAATGTTGTCAATTATTGAGTGATTCAAATTTCAATCCAATAACAACGAAATTGTGTTCAAGAGTAAGACGTTGGATTAGAATTAGAAATGTATTGGTATTGCGATTGTTTTCAAGACTAAGCCTGCAGGTCTTCTCTTTCCAATTACATGACTTGTTTTATTACTATATTTTAATAAACCCTTAAAGTATAATTCAGACAGGCTAAAGTGACGTTAAAGAAGTGAAGTGTGTTTAAGATTGAATCGTCTCGTAACCGCTATCTAGTACCTATCTGTGGATTTGACAATACAAACAACATAATATTAAGTGTTGCAAACAGCTTAATATTTAGTTAAACACACTCAGGCAGACGCCACGTAATCAGTTATTTACACTATTATCCCACTGCACATAACTGCTATGACATTTCCTCACTACTATTACAAAATCTTTGTCAACAGAATTATCTTATAATTCGTTAATTATATAAAGACGTTCTTGTTTACCGTGTCTCTTAATGTGATTATTACATTTTGTTAACTATTACCTAGAAAAATGTTTTATTACCTTTATTACTCATGTTATATGTAATAAAAGTAATAAAACATTATATATTATTATTTTATTCGTAGTATTTTCTGTAATTATGATTTTAGGATAAATGAAATATACATACACTAAAATGAGGATATAGATTCAATTAGCACAATATAAATAGCTTAAACCCCTCAACCTCAAAATGTCCTCAACTAAAGAAACCTATCTTTTGCATCATATAGTTCGGAGTAATTTTTAAATAAGGTTTAAATTAGATTTAAACACTTGGTAAAATATTTTATTATCACGTGTTGCAGACTTGTTGGTCGAAGCCGTCAAAATCCGCACAACTCCTCCAGCCATCAGTTGCTTAAACTACCGAACTGCTTCGATCTTCGTGAGCACGCGCTCTTACGAATATCAATGCCAGGAAACCATTATTTCTAATTTAATAAATATACCTATTCATTTTAAAATTACAAACATTCACGTTATCACTCTCATCACAAATATCCAATAATTAAACAAGCTTATTACTTATCATATCGTATGAATATTTTCGTTGACGACATAACAATGTTTCTCTTTTGATTACGATAATCTATTTGTCCTTTTGCAATGAACTTGACTTTGTTATCTTAAGTTTACAATAGAACAAGTTTAATGTAACACTTGACTTTATTTGCTTTACATTTTGTGTTCCGTTGCCGAAGCGTTGCCTATTATGTAGCTTTGCCACAAGACGTCTTATTACTATGTCTTCTAATAAGACGACAACATATAAATTAGTAATCGGATGTTAAACGTCTTAAGTACCAACAACTACATTCCTTTTACGCAAATAAGGCATCAAATAAGCCTACGGCTAGCCCGATTATGTGCCTGTATCTAAGCCTGCGTAGAAATCTTTTCTCTCATTTTTTGAAAAACGCCATGATATAGCTCAGGTGGTTTAGCATGGCTGGCATTCCTTAGCAAGAATATTACGGAACATAATAATATGCTAAGAATTCCATCTTATTACCTATTTTACATAAATATTGAATAAATCTTTAATTTCGGGCTTCGTGGTGGAGTGGTTTATGTAATGGACTGCCGATCACGAGGTCTCGGGTTCGATTCCCGGTCAGGACAATCATTTGTGTGATATCCATAAATGTCATAGAAATGTTTGTACTGCGTCTGGGTGTTTACTATGTATTATAAGTATGTATTTACAAAAGAAAAGTAGTTTATGTATTATATCCGTATTCTGGTACCCATAACACAAGCAATATAAGCTTAGCTTGGGACCAGAGGACGTTGTGTGAAATGTCTATGAATATTTATTATTTATTATTATTATTATTTCTATTTTTGAAATTGACATACCTACGCATTACCCACCATAACAATGTGTTAACGTAATTGTGATCTATCTGCGTAATTGGATCGTTAGAATAAATATTTGTGTACCTCTGTACGTCTTTGTATTTATATATTAACATTATTTAATTTCCTTAACAAACTGTAATTCATAATATAATGTAATAAATAATAATTTATTGTCCTTATTTACCTAGAATTACAGACTCGGAAGCAAGTGTCTAATTAGACGACCTCGTGATATATTTAACCCCCTAATCAATGAGAAATGTGTGTTTTTCCAGTTATAAGAACAAAACCTCAACACTGTCTTTTTAAACAGTATAATTTAAAAAAGCTTCAATTTTCACGACTCTTAAATTTCATATTTCAATCTTCATTGCTTCAATGCTACTGGCAATACCCCTGAAAAAATGAAATGTTTTCGTATTTGTACTTATATATTATTAAGCTAAACAGTGTGATGACTTTTCTTGTAAAAAGTAATTAAAAATAAAAAGTTTCTTTCTTGTTGTACATTACGTGCCCATCGTCATCAAATCACTTAATCATAAGGTTTGCTGGAATATCTTCCAATAGTGAATTAAGCTCGCCTGTGCACATTGTATTTAATTTTAAACTCTGTAAATATGTAGGTATATTTTATACGTACAATAAAGAATAAGAATAAATCTTCATTAGAACAAATCTTACAAATCACTTTTGTACAAAATTAAACTTCTGCATTATCTGTCGTATATCTATGCCCAGTTATTTGGGTTACACCTACGCTAAAAGAAGACAAAACCTGATTTCTGATGTGTGTGAGAAAGAAAGAAGAACACCGTTAGAAAAGTAGTTTAGACTACCACATTTACGCATAATAGTGGTGATTGGTGTTGATCAGATCAATACGTGGCTTTAAACTCTAGGATAGAAGGAGTTAGCAGTAATCATATACATATTAACGAATCGGATGATTTATATCCGAGCACTCAAATTGCTTGATTAGGTACACAATTATTTAAAGACAAAACATAATTAGATCCTGCTTTGTATAATGCAGCCTTATTTTAATGTTTTAACGTAATTTCCCATGCGTTTTTATGTAATTGCAAGTTTTGCAGGTTTGTATTATAAAATTCATAATTATACTAGCTTTTTCCAGTAACTTCCTACACGTGGTAATAAAAAATAAAAAATACTTCGCAAATTTTTAAAAATCCATACGCCACTACTCTATCATAAAAAGAACCGCATCAAAATTCGTTAAGTAGTTTTAAAGATATACTCGTAGATAGATAGATAGAAAACTCTTTAATTGTACACCACAAAGATACATTTTACTTACATAACAAATTCACAAAGTAAGGTATTGTACGGGCGGCCTTATCACTAGTGTGATTTCTCCCAGGCAACCTTAGGATGGATAACAATATCTAGGATAGATAGCGCGGTAGTTTGTGGTGTGCTACATACTAGTTTAGATATAAACTCACATAGGGACATACATACAAAAATAACGACTTTGTTTTATATTATATAGAGATGAAGCACAGCTTATTAACAACAACAAATTCAAGGTATTTTCATCACGCTGCCAACTTTTTATTAATTACAAATTACTTGCTAGGTCCATGCCATAAAAGGTTTACTGCCTCCGGTTCTATTCACAGCACAGGACCCTTAAATGCGCAAATCTCCAATTTCATCTTTAACTATAGCCAGAACCATCAATATTATGCATACATTTATCTATTCATATAAACGGACTGACTATTATCTCATTACAAAGGCGAAAAATGCCCGCTTACCTGACGTATGAGTCAGTCACCGTGGACGGAACAGAACAGCGCTACCTGCCTTTGTATAACCGAAGAACACATTAATCTTTTTAATACTTAATATTTAACTTGTTAATACACAATATTTTTTACTAACAGGCATAGTATTTTTTTTCTTGAAGGGCCATGGCGTGAATTGGTTTAATAATTTTGAGATATGTAATTAATACTTAGTCCCATCCTAACACTTATCTATAAATAGCCAGCTTTTGTTATGTTCATTGTTAATAGACTGACGCGACCTGAGACTTTGTTTGATAACTGTAAGGATCCATAATTCTATTGGAAAAGAACTTATTATATTGCGTTGTAGGAAGTTACAAGGATTTCCTATACTGCTGTAACTATCCAGTGCATATCCTAGTAGTAGTTATATATCGTGTACGTAACGAGAGCTCGTGCAAGGTCATAATAATTGGTCATCGTTTCCCGCGGGACACATACTCAATTACTGGGGACTGTGTTACGTGAATTACGTTGTTTAGATTTATGTACTATCAGGTAATGTTTTGCTTTAGTATTTGTTTTAGTTTTAAAATGCCGCTTTGATGCCTAAGATTTCAGTAGAAAAATGAAACTGAATAAAGATACGCTCACAAAATTTCCAAAAATTTATTTCTATACTAACAAGCATATAAAATTCATCCTTATACACAAAAACTGTTACTGCCCGTATTCTGGTTGTCACAGGGAAAATGTATGATCTGTTGGTGAACTCAAAGCTGTTTCTGAGATAACAACCGTATTTATGCAACGTATGCAATTAGCTGAAGTTGGAATTCTCAGTTATGAAATTCTCTTTGGATCTAAGAGATGCGGATAACCCAGGTTCTCTATTACTTCAGGGTCCTAGGCAAGCATATCATTTATGATCTGTTGATGGTAAGAGGTCCTCACTCACATGTAAAAAGATCCTTATAAAGAAGTAAAACTGTGAACATTTTGTGTTTTAACAGATATAACCTGGCGCCTCTTCTTTGGGTTTCTGTGGTTACAGCTACTTACTAAATACGTATAATACGTATATAACGACTAATCTAATTATGTAGAACATTCCATTTTGTACTGCTCATATTATCAACTGCATGTTTACCTAATATCCTACTTGAGATCTTAACAATTATAGCTGCTTATGGTAAAAATGACTTTGAAGGACTTTGTTTATTCCATAGTTATACTTAGCTAATCCCCTATCCATCTGCAGTTATTGCTTTATAGGATTTCTTCCATCCATCTATCAGCGTTTCTAAGTCCACTGCTGGACATAGGCGTCCCATAGAACGCCACAACACGCGATCCTGTGCTATATGCATCCAGCAGCTTCCGACACATTTGACGATAACTCCACCTTGTTGGGGGCCGCCATTTTTACATGTTAAGAATCTCCGAAATCGCAGAAGCAGAGTAGGTATGTATTTGTTCTTGAAACATCGTTAACAAATTCTATATAACGGTTATATAGAATCATTACAAGCTTGCATCTATTAATTTATCAATGTGAACAGATACCGTGTCCCGTTGTATTGGCCCCTGCCCCTCGGCCACGGTTGCGTAAGTGACATTCCGTTAATTCCGCGCCATATTGAGACACTGTCAGATGCCATCGTGCCGCTGTCGTCCGAATTCAATAGGTCGTCATTATTTAATTGTCCGAGGAAAATCAGTCCAGTTCTACCTACGTTTATTATTCACATTGAAAATCTACGTATCATAATTTTAGTATCACATATTACTTCGACGTCTAGATAATGGTAGCCATTTGAGACTGAGAGATTCAAAAGACTGCATTGATCTTAATCTAATGTCTAGTCCTGGAAACTTTCTGAAAACAATAAAAACTGTCAACATCATCAAATACATACTTAACGTGTTTTCTAAGACAAGTCAAGTGTTACTAACAAGTACCGACTAACAACAATCCTATTCGTAATATATAATGTGAAATATATTCAAACATTATCAAAGTTTATCCTAACAAACCTCCTGTGCAAACCTCTAATAACTTATGGAAAATTAAAATAGCGCATTATCTTGAGGGCAATATTCTCCTTGTACAGGTTTAGAATTCAAAATCAAATACCGTGGGAATTGAATCAGCATTCATTTAACACCTTAGATATTTATAGAATAATTCCTTCATTCCAAGAATATTAAGCACAGGTGTGATATTAGAACAGTTAATATCTTAGAAATGGTATAATTTTTCCCGGTCCGATCACAAGCGTCCGACTATTGGGAAAAGTCCTTCTAAAAGTAAGGGTTTAATTGGTCTTATTTGTCACGACGCCCAAACAGGTTAATATTGGGCCTAGTTTTGAGTTTAGTCTTTTACTGATGACTACCTTTTCTGCTCTGTTTCTGTTCTGTTCTGACCTCATCATTCATAGTTAGATATCATTTATCGTTAGAATACCTCCGAATCCTTAAAACTGAGATATATTGGGAATTATTCTCTATAAATAATATTAAATATTTATTAAGTTTATAACATAATTCATTATTTTAATGTACTCACACACCGACTACATACCATGGAGAATAAAAATAAATACGAATTAAGTAGTGCGCGCTCGTGGTAATTTTTGGTATGACAGCTTTTAAGACGGCACGATACCAAATTATGCTCCATACAAAAGTATGGGTATCGTACTTCCGTTTTTTCGTTTTTGCGTTATATTATAGATAAAGAGTATATCAGAATCTATGCTTCTATCACTTTCTTTTTTTCAAAACATAATAACTAAAAGAAATATGACAATCCGAAAATCCCACATTTTTCGGTTTTCTTTAGATAAAGTTGCCGCTTCTATCACACAAATTTGCTAAAGTTTTACCACAAAATAAAGTGATTGAAGCATAGATATCCTCTTTATCTATAATATAACGCAAAAACTAATAAAATCGGTTAAACTTTCGCGGAAAAAAACGGAAGTACGAAACGTCTTTTTTCAAAGAATTTGTAGGTAAAATCCGCTTCATCTATATTTGTCCCTTTCAGCGCGGCGCTCGGAAATAGGGATAGCAATACCTAAGGCAAATACCTAAATGAGGAGTACAGTACCCTCTTAAAGCCCTCGAATAAGGTTGTCCATAGTCTGTATTGATTTTATTAACACGGCGATACATTATTGCAAATAAAATGCATTAATTATAAGTATACCGATATAGTTAAAAAGGAATTTAATATTTAAACGCCCAACAATGAGGTATTCTGCTTATCTTTTGAATAAGTTTCTTGTAGCGATATCTAATAACTAATTGCCCGCAAAGAACAAAGCTTGACTGTCCTAAGATCCAGTCGCGTGCTAATGTCAAGAATTTAATTGATACATTATCAGTTTCTAAGGTATTTATTGTGACTTCTGAGTACGTTTATTAAGTATTCCTTGAGTTCACTGTTCTAAATGTTAATAAGGACTTTATCATCACACTCGAAGATTACTTCACATACCTTCTGTTTTTTTTAAAGATTGCTGCTTAAAAATTTGCTGTGAAAGTTCTTGAAATCTATTCGGTGTCAGTATATGGCCTTTATGTATATATATGGGCTCATGTTTTTCTTGAACAGTGTATAAGTTAACTAACTGTTGTTGTTTGTTTTCTTTTATTTTTCATTTGTGTTATTGACACTATTAAATTGCATTTTTCAGAGTTAAGTTTAGTTTGGAATTGGTACCAATGTAGTCTTTTGTACAGTCGTGTTATACACCCAGTATCATATAACAATACAATACATGACGTTGAATATGCAACAATGATACTCGTCGCCAGCACAATGCGTTTGACAGTTAGCAACAACCTTCAACTCCGTGGTTAGTAAATGCTTACTCCATTTTATGATGCCAGAACGCTGCAGGCAGACAACAGGGTTGTCAAATCATATGAATCTATATCTATACTATATATAAAGCTGAAGAGTTTGTTTGTTTGAACGCGCTAATCGCAGGAACCACTGGTCCGATTTGAAAAATTATTTCAGTGTTGGATAGTACATTTATTGAGGAAGGCCATAGGCTGTATAAAATTACGCTGCGACTAAAAGGAGCGATGCATCACTGAAAAATGTTACAAAAACAGGGAAAATTTTCTAAATTCCACGCGTAAGAAGTTGCGAGCTACTGCAAGTATTTTATATCAGCTTTTTGCCCGCAATTCTATTCACCTACTCAGAATTTTTTATAACTTACGGTTTAGTTACAACCGACGCACATGTATGACGGATGATTTAAAGATGTAGGTACAAGTGTAAAGGAAGCCAAGCTCTTACAGGGTCTGCCTACTCTGATGGGAAAATGGCATGACGGTATGATGATGATAAACTAAAGCACTCAAGAAGAATGTGGGTACACAATAACATCATCAGAGACCATGTATATGAGTCTATACGTACAAGTTATGTATGTATTAGACATGACAATTTTAATTTAAATCTGACAAAATAATATTATTATTTTATATCATTCATTCCAATGCCCTTATCCCATTACTCATTGCCCGTGGGTAAGACATGGGGAGGCCACACTTTTATTCTTTTTTTCTCAAATAAAAATAATTATATTAAAATACTTAATAGTTTTTAACCGACTTCAAAAAATTTTCTCCATTCTTTTTTTTTGCTTTTTACCTCATAACTTTTAACTGGGCGAAGCGATTTCTATTTGAAAGCTGGTGGTTTCCGTTTGGTCCCATTGGCATCAGATCAGGATCTCATTGTTATCTCCTGAGTAATCGAGGAAAACCCTCAAATTTCAAAGGTAGGTACATGAAATCGGTTGAACTTTTTATTTTTAAATACTCAATTATTCAGAAGTAAGTAATAAATAAAATCAAACTTTTTAAAACATAGCTGGTACAGCGTGCAGCGTCGGCAAGTATTCTATATTGAAAATTTATCGTTACACTTATCTAAATTACTTACAATTATCTACAACAACTTACAGGTTAACTAAATTTAAATATTTTTTTTAAAACATCGAAAAGCATTCTGTATGTAAGTCTTAAATCACAAATCACCCTTATATAAGACCATATCTCTATATTTTCTTTAATACAATCTGCCATTAAAACATAGCTCCAGAGGTAATAAGTTTTGTCACATAATTAGTGAGAAAAATTATTATATATTAACACTAGCTGACCCGGCAAACGTTGTTTTGCCATACTAAAAAAAAAGGTTTGAAAAATAGATGTTGGCCGATTCTCAAACCTACTGAATATGCAAATTTCATAAAAATCGGTCAAGCCGTTTCGGAGGAGTACGGTAACTAACACTGTGACACGTGAATTTTATAGATAAGATTTAGATTAAATTTACGTATTTTATTGAGGTTGTACTTTACACACCGCGCCGCGGCGCCACTATGCCGAAGTCTACAACTCTACGTAATTCAAAGTCAAAGAACTATAGCTAATATTTTTTTTATGTATATATTATGTATATTTATATATATTTTTTATAATAAAAACCATGCACGTGCACAGTCGTGAGACCAGTTATGATTGCAACTTATGTATCTAGATATTTTATATTCAACAAGTTAGGCTGTTTTTTGTCGACGTAGTAAATCTAATGGACGAGTTATTTAATCATCTTTATATATAATTCAAACAAGATCTTTTTGACTATAGATTAAGAATAAGAATTTAAATGTCACCACTAAAAACTTGGTAAAACTCTGCTTTTGGAGTCATATTATATATCATCTATTAGTCATATAATAGCCATTTTTGTATAGAAAATTTAAAGTATTAAAATGTGATTGGAAAAAGCATTGACTACGGGTGAACATCTTTCTACTTAGGCAGTATATTCAATTAAAATGTTTAGGGATGCAAGACCGTGGACGCAAGACTACGCACACTGAAACTACACTTAACTAAAAAAATGAAAACAGTAACAATGTATTTTATTATTTAGCTATTTTGTTCTGCATATTTATATTAAATAAAATCCTTAGTGTATAATAAACAGTTTTTATCACAAGAAAGTTTGCCGAATTGTGTAATCGACACTATTAAAATTATTTTTGGTTCAGTTTAGTTTTGCGCGTAGAATTGGTATTAGTGTCATTGTGCCTATTATTGGCTATTTCGTTGTACACATTTATATTAAAACTAGCTGACCCGGCAAACGGTGTTTTGCCATACTAAAAAAAAAAGTTTGAAAAATAGATGTTGGCCGATTCTCAAAACTACTGAATATGTATGCAAAATTTGAGAAGAATCGGTTAAGCCGTTTCGGAGGAGTACGGTAACTAACACTGTGACACGTGAATTTTATATATTAGAAGATATTATAGTCTATAATATACAATTTTATAAAAAAAAGTTCAGTTAATACTCATAAATTGTGATATTCACACTAACAATTTGCATTTTTTTGTTCAAAGCTGTAGATACTTAATTATTGTATTTTTTTCAAACCATCCCAATCTCATCTGAAATTTAAAAAGCTTATTCCGGATGAAATTTAAACCTGGTTACGCCTAGACATACCGGTCATAAAGAATCTTTGCAAATATGACCAATAGTTATTATGGGAACACCCCAAAATTCCGAAAAACATTATTCCGAATTTTGAAATCTTTTCCGATTTTCATTTGTCCGAAGAGTCAAATGCTCGAAGTCCGAAAAACGAAATTCCGATTTTTAGCACTTCGAATAAACTAAAAATAGCTACAAAATTTTGTGACTAACCGAATCGCTGCAAAGCCGATTTTACGTAGACTTGTTTGCCCCTACCCTAGAGTGCAATTTAAGCCCGCGTAGGCGCGGAGGGGTGTGACGGCCCGCGAGCTGAGGAGCAAGTGATTTGAAGGCTCGCCGTAGCGGTTGAGGCTGGCCGGATCTGCCAGCCAGTAAGTCGAAACAGCGCCGGTGAGCCTTCAAGTCATTAGCGACGATAAGCTTGCGTGGGGCCGCCTATACCCCGCAGCGCCGGAGCCGTAACATAATAATGCTTGCTGCATGTTGCATGGCTGCTTGCATGCTGCATGGCTGCTTGCATGTTGCATGGCTGCTTGCATGCTGCATGCTTGTATACTGCCTGTCTGCATTCTGCATGCTGCCTGCATGCGTGTTTCGTGCTTGCCTGCTTGTTTGCATGCAAATCCCCTATGTTATTGATGCATCGCTTAGGTTATGTTAGGATTGTGACCAAGGAAACCAAATATTTTTAATCGAAACAAAATGCATTTATTAAAAAGTAAACAATCATATTTTTAAATGACAACCAATACACTGCAAAAAGTGTACTTCATCATATAAATTTTTGTTTAAAATTAATTGTGTTAACGGTATTTTAATAATCAGAATTCATAATTATTTATTACGTATTTCGAATTACCAATAATTCGGATTTTTTTATTATTCGGCCTTTTGAAGTTTCGGAATTTTGAGAATAGTAATTATAATCGTTAGGAATATTGAAGTTTCGGAATTATGAAAATCGGAGTAATGATACATCGGAGTTGTTATATTCGGAATTTTGAACCATTCGGAATTATGAAAATCGGTATTAGGAAATTCGTATTTGTGACTTTCGGAATAAAGTTTTTCGTCTTTTTGTAGTGTACCCAGTTATTATAGATAAGTTACAACCCTAGCGTGATATATTCCCGGTGGTCCGCGGCCTAACCACAACCAAGACCTCGTATTCTTATTAATCACAAAGTCGGTACTTCACAATATGCATTTTGAGGGTATTATAATATTTATGCGCCATTGTCCTTATGACCATCCATATGTCCATATATCCATGAGTCACGTTATATCGTCTGGCGCCCCCCAGGGCTCTCATCTTGCCCCTATATTATTTAATATCTTTGTAAATGATTTACCACACTGTTTTCGTTTCTCTGAATGTTATATGTATGCTGACGATCTAAAATTCGCTAGGAAAATTGAATCATCACGTGATGCTCCGCTATTGCAGGAAGACCTGAACCGACTTGTTGCATGGTGTAATGACAACAATATGCTATTGAATGCCAATAAATGTCACCATGTGAAGTTTACTAGACAAAATCACTGCCTTGAGTCCAACTATTTCATAAACGACGACAAGATTCAAGAAGTAGATCAAATTAAAGATCTTGGCGTAACGTACGACAAGAAAATGACTTTCATCCCGCATATAGAAAATATAACAAAGAAAGCATCAAAAATGGTAGGTTTTATAGTCAGAAATACCAAAGGTCTAAAAAATAGCAAGATAAAAATTCTTCTTTACAATAGTCTAGTCCGTAGTATAGTGGAGTACTGTTGCGTCGTATGGAGACCTCATTACGCGGTACACATGCTCCGAATTGAACGTGTCCAAAAGCGTTTTCTGTGGCATTTAGCTTTTTCCGAGTACCGTACAAAGCAACTAGCATCCTACAATAAAAGGATGCAATATTTTAACGTGACATCCTTATCAAAACGTAGAATAATCGCTGAAGCCATATATGGATATAAATTGATAAGAAATAGGATAGATTGCCCTCGTTTACTCTATCTCTTGAGATTTCGCATGCCATCGAGATATCCCCGATCTCGTATTACACCCCTATGCCCACCTCTTCGGAGAACTGTGCTTGGTTCAAATTCACCACTATGTAGAATATGCAGGGCTCTAAACAGTTGCTCAGATCTCACAGATATATACAGCGACAGTTTGCACAAATATTTAAAAGTGAACTATGAACTTAATAATGATAGGCTATGACTTACTGTTTCATTATTAATGTTGTTAAATTACTATTTTTATATAATATTATTTTATTTGAATTCTGTTGATTATTTTAGTATTTTATTGTATTATTTTATTGTATTTTAATTAATTGATTATTTTATTTTAAAATGGAGAAATGTTTTAATCTTTGTTTAAGGATTCATAGGTATAATAGGATTACACTTGACTACTGCATGTTGTCTTATCTGTTTAACATTTAATCTACATGATAGTTACCGCTAACTGTGCAAGCGGTGTTAATCTTTAATTAATTTGTTGTACCCGCTTTCTTCAAATAATGTTTTATAATTTGTAAATGTAATGTATAATGAATTGTTGATTAACCAATAAATAAATAAATAAATAAATAAATAAATAATTCTTGTTATGTTTACTTCAAGACTTGTTTTTTGTTTTTCTTAAGGCGAATGCTACAAACTCGATATATATCGTGATATTTGGATCGTAATCCAGGATCACGATATTTATCGAGTGTGTAGTGCAGCGTATCACGTATTGTGATAGGGATCGCTGGATTTCTAGAAATCCAGAAATCCACGATCTGTATCAAGTATCGTCGATAGATATCGAGCGTCTAGTCTCTAGTCGATATTTATCGCGTCACTATTCATTCTGTCAGCAATGGAAGAGGACGCGCATATTAAGGCGGCGGGGCAAAATATCTCCCTGTTGACAGATAATGTAAAGTCAGAGCTAGCTTTTCTCTCACAAAAGATAAAATAATGAGAAAGGCTATTACTAGCCTTTCTCATTATTTTATCTTTTTTAATCAATTAAGGAGTAATCAACTCCAGCAGATGTTTAAACCGAGCATCGGGCATGCGAAAATAATTTCTTGTAGTAGTCATCCATTTCTTGGTATTCCCGAATCTGATTTAATAAACTCAGATGTGTATATTTTTCTATGTACTAATGTTTCGTCCATTTTTTTTCGCTTTGAATGTTTTTTCAATGCTATCGCTAATATAAAAGCAATTAAATTCTTGGTTTATAATATTTGGACCAAATACGAAACGAAACGAACAATATCGTGTGAACGAACAAGTGTACTCAATGAAATTTACCGTCGTACTGACGCGATTCGTATCGTATGTGTAGTATACCAAAATATTACTCGATAAATATCACGTCAAATCTCACGATAAATATCGAGTGTGTAGCATTCGCCTTAAAATAGATCTTACTTAGGTATATAATATAGCATTATTTTTATGAATTAATTTTGCAGGATTTCGACAAAATATAAATAAAATAATTGTGAAAATCTGATGCCATACTCTACGTCATTCACTGCTCTACATTATCAGGTTCCTCCGAAATTACTAGAATATTGTCTTTAATATTACATTGTGGTATATATTTAATTTGACAAAAACATTTAGGCTATTTTACACCCTTAATTAAACTTCATATTTTTTTTATGTTTTACATGTGGACATCTTTTTATCATTTTTTACATTTAACAACTCCTTACAATTCTACCAGCATTCAAGTGTAATAATTTTTTTTTTGTAATATCTAGTATAAATTTTTTGGTAATGGTGTCGATTCTACGTCCACAACTAAACTTAACTTAACTAAAAAATGAAAACAACTATTGCTGTATATTGATTATTTGGTTGTTTTGTTGTGTAATTTTATATTAATAACAATCGTTAATCTATAATAAACAGATTTGCTAAGAAGAAAGAATCGTTAACATTACGGAATTGTGTTATTGACACAATCAAATTTCATTTTTTAGTTAAGTTAAGTTTAGTTATGCGCGTAGAATTGGTACCAATATCTAATTTATCTAGTTAATTAAATTGATTAATCATTACAGATTCGTGGCTTTTTGAGGCTAATAAAATAAGTAAATTAGCATATGAGCACACGTACATGTGTAAATGTTCTAAAATTGCCTACATATAAATGTCGTTTACTTGCCAACTTTTGTCGGCTAACTTTTAATTTCAATAGGTAAGTTATGTAATAATTAAGAACAACTATTTTCTTTCCTATTCTCCTGTACAAAGGTACGCAAAAGTTAGCAGATAATAATAATTATAGCGCAGTACAATGCTATAATATAAAACAGGAAATAATACCTCGTGGCTGATGTGTTTTAAAACTAAAATAATGTTACACAATGAAACAAACCGCGAGACTATTAAGTCTCAATCTCAATATTTGTGGGTGAAGCCCGGATTTGATTTCAAGCCGAATTTTCGTTACTTTTGGATAGGTAAATGAAATACCCTATTTTGTTCAAATGTGAGATTTGATCATTCATCACGTCAATATCATCATCGTAAGATTGAACCCAAAACCATTCATCTTCCACGGCCATGACTATAAAATTGTTTATTTAAGCGAGCAATTTACTTCTGGATAGGTAAATGAAATACCCTATTTTGTTCAAATGAGAGATCCGATCAGTCATCACGTCAATATCATCATCGTGAGGTTGATCCCCAAACCCATTCCTCGTCCACAGCCATAAATTTATGTGAAAATGTTCTGTCAATTGTTTAATATTTTCAGAAGAGAATAAATAATCTATTGACAATTTGCAATATTGTCGGTTTTGTTACTAATACTAATCCGACGTGGATGGATGGTCATACTGGTTTTTTCGTTTACCATTTTTTGTAGTTACTTTTTAATATGGCCCGTGGGACCGGACTTTGGTCGTAAAAATGCAATGCGCGTACGAACTTGTGAGCGCAACCAGTTATGTTGAATTGTATGAAAAGATTTAACATTCGACACAAAAATTTTCTAGAATATACAAACCTGTGATACAAACTCTAAAGCTATGCTTCTGATTTCTTTTATAGAAAATATTGCTAGGCAATTTGTTTTGAATGGACTCGAAACCACAGCCTTTTGCGACATAGGCAACCTTATTGCTAAATATATCTTAATGCTCAGAAAAGGCGAGGAAGACCAAAGAAAAAATCTTCTTCTTCCCAGTCCATTTACGTCCCACTGGCATTTGGTCTATTATGCCACGCTGACCAGTCGTATTGTCTTAGGGTTTATTTTCGAGTTTTCAGTCTCTCACAACTTTTTAATATCAGTTAACTGGCTTTTACAGCCCCCTGGTAAGGGTGTGGACAGAATACACTCACATTGATAATAAAATTTATACATATCTGATGCATTGTTTAGCCAATAAACAGTGTTCTGTAACAGCTTGAATATAAAACCGGTATTATGATGTGCAAATCACGTACCTACTTTATTTTCATCTCATCGTTTAATCTCTCATTTCGGTTCCTTGACCGTTTTAATATGCCTCTTTAGACACAACAAAAAAATGTCTGCGCACAAAAAATACACGGACGCAACTTCTATACATCTGCAAGGTATCAATTTATTAGCTAATCTTAGTTAACTATGTTAACAGCCATCTCAATTGACAATAACTATAATAACAATTATCGAACAAAAATTAAAAAATTTAAACGTTCCAACCGCTTATAAATACCAGCCTGTTTTTATAGTCTTCAAATCAGTACAACTTAATTTTCTAATGGTAGGGGAGCCCACGATGCTAAATGGGGATTTACTCGAGCGTCATAGAGACCTATTGAGTTGCAAAGCTTAGATGATAAGAAGAAAAAAATGTTATGTGATTTTTCACTTTTATCGGTGGGGAAAGCGGCTATAGATTTTTAAATATGTAAAAAAAAACTGTTGCATGGACATCCTCGAGCGCGTCAGATATTGATAGCATCAATGCCCTACGTATTTTTAATAATGTACGTATGTTAATCTGATCGTTTGCATGATGCGGGTGGTTGTATTTAAGGGTTAAAAATGAAAAAAAAAAAAATTTTGTCGAGCGCGTCAGATTTTCTAAGGGAGTGTTAAGTGCACCAAAAAAAAGCTCTCATTCACTAATCTGACGATTTCGATGGGACGCAAACTCACGGGCAGTTTCATAATGTGCAAAAAAAATTCACCATTTTGAAATACTCAAGCGCGTCAGATTAAGATATATATGGTTCATCTTTATGTTCTAAACGTACTGTCTCATAATCTGACGATTACCTAGAGGGATTCGCCTAATCTGACAAAAAAAAATTCGAAAAACGGTTCACCTTAAAGGCCATCCCTGCAACTTCCCGCTAATTCCATTCCTGGGCGCTTAAAATTGTACTTTGAACTATATTTTGAACTCAGCGGGTCATTCCCAGTCCTCCACACCCCGTCGTCCACAGTGTGGAGGTATGGGAATAGTGTGGACGAATGGGAATAAAAAGGGTGAGGAGGGAAAGGCGCCGTTTATCCCCAGTCCTCCACACTATAGTGCAGGAGCCGACACTAGAAAAAGTTAAATTTCAAAAAGATGAATTGGACTTCTAAATGTTTAATTAGGACTGTTTATGAGATATTAAGCCATCAAAATATATCGTAAAAAAAGTTGCAAAGTTATACTGTCGGCTTTTATATTGTTAGATTTACCAGCTGCTCTGGTGTCTAGCCAACGGGAGTCGCCGATAAGAGATAACAATAGATTTTAAGGACAATAGAGTCGTAAAATCTCATCTCCATTGAATCATAGCTAGACAAGAAGCACAATTAAAAAGCTCTTAGGAATATTTATGAGTATGTTGTAAAGATAAATCATACAAATTTTTAGACAAGTATAAAATATTATTTCTATTACAGCGTGATTTGAGAAAAATAAAATTGAAGCGACTATATTCAATACTAAAAGAAAGTTAGTAACTTCAACGTTTCCTTGTGTACCAAATACTTACACCTCAAAAGTAAATAGTTTGAAGAACGAAAACATTAACGAAAGTATTTACACTTTCAAATTATTGTCCATTATGTGATAAAACTATTCTGTGATACAAATTATCTTAGATCATAATATTTACTTTCTTTTTAATTGTTGTAAATTATAAATGATCACGCTGTAATAGAAATAATATTTTATACTTGTCTAAAAATTTGTATGATTTATCTTTACAACATACTCATAAATATTCCTAAGAGCTTTTTAATTGTGCTTCTTGTCTAGCTATGATTCAATGGAGATGAGATTTTACGACTCTATTGTCCTTAAAATCTATTGTTATATCTTATCGGCGACTCCGGTTGGCTAGACACAGAGCAGCTGGTAAATCTAACAATTTAAAAGCCGACAGTGTAACTTTGCAACTTTTTTTACGATATATTTTGATGGCTTAATATCTCATAAACAGTCCTAATTAAACATTTAGAAGTCCAACTCAAACAAACCCAAATGTAGGCATCACGCAGCTGCACGCATTTGACTTTATCGACGAATTTTTGTTATTTCGGCTTGCGGAAATTGTCAGATTATATATTTTTCATTATTCTTGAATTATTACCTTCAAAATAAAAAAAATTTAGCTACGCTCGAGAATGTCGAGATGACGTTTTTTTTTTACAACTTTGTTGCCCTCCCCTTTTTTTACGTCACTCTCAAATTGTCAGATTAGTGGAATATACACTTTTTAGGATGTAATTAACTCACCCTACCTTAATCTGACGCGCTCGAGAATTTCTGATGGTCAATTTTTTTTTACTAATCTGATCCTGTATCCTTCACGGGCGGCCTTATATATGGGTCTCATATTTTGTGGAGGTACTTAACCGGGTACAAGGTATCCTCCTGTATATTAATCTGACGCGCTTTAGTAAATCCCGAAATCCCCTCTTCGGCTCCCCTACTATAACACAAAAATCATAAAAATAAATAACAGGCCGAGCTAACGACAGCATTTTTCAATTCTAAGAATCTCTAAACTTAAACATGTCTTGTGCATTACTCCGCTGACAACGATAAAAGACACAAATTATATGAATATTTTACTTCAAAATCTATCTTTAATACAACAAAATAATGTTTAAATTTGTATGTTGTTTGTAGGCGTACGGTTCAAAGCAATACAATCCTTATTTCAAACGGCAATAGCAAGGTTTCATTATTGAAATGAATATTTCAACTTTTTTTTTTAAAGTGATTGTAAAAGGCACAGAATGTAATCTCTAATGCCATAGTATTATAACTAGGAACGTAAATACTTTTTCTTTGTGTGTAAGGTTGAAAATTGTTTGGTCTTTGATTTTTAGGAAGGCATTTCGCGAGAGGGGTTGCGAGGCTCTCGGCATCTCGGCTGCAGGTTTGACAGGTTCCGTGTTACCCAATCCCCTTCCCGCACTACAGGTGCTGCCTTACTCCACCCCCGGGCTGTCTGCGCGAGCGCAGCCTATGAAGCTACTTGTCTACCAGTAATTAAGTAAACTGAAAATTGACGTTTGTCGCATATATCATGTTCATAATTGCTAATCTTATTTGATGGGTATACGTATGTATTGCGTGACTGATGTGAATAGAGGAACAATGCTGATGAATCGAACCTTCAAAAATTTTTAAAATAATCCAAAAATCCTTATTTTTAACAATTAATTGTGGTCATATTGTTATACGACTTAGCACCGACTTTAGTACACATTACACTTATCTCTGTGTCGAATTTGAATTTGTAAGTTTGTATATTGTCTTTAGACTGTCTATTTCCTCCAACACACACCACCGCGCCCTGATCAGATTTAGGGCATCCAAAAGACAAAAAGTTTATATTAAACAATACTGGGGAGTATACTTACAGTATGTAAGCCCAAACGTTGAAGAAGAAATTACTCAAAATGCCCAGACAATATATAGAACAATTTATTCTACTAACTAATTGACTTTTAAATACCTACTACGGTGATTAATTTTATGGCTAAACATTACCTTTAAGTAATCGCTTGCTTACGAATCGAAAATACCTATATTACACAGTCATGATACGTTGCAGCCAGTGTTATTTCTTTATAGAACGTTTGTTTGATGATACCTTGTAATAGTTTTAATATTAAAGTAATGGTTTATCTTTGAACACGGTTAATTTAATACTCCGCTAATTACCCTTTACTATCTGACCGTTATTCTCGTGAAAGACACTTCAGTTAAGTACCTATTTACGGAAATCAACTGCAGAATTAATGACTTATTCCATAAGTGTATTAAAAATTACAATGCGTCAAGTGGAAGTTGAACCAATAGTCTTATACGCATAAGTCCGTATCACTGACGACTTAATTTAGTTATACATAATATATAGTTATGTATAATGTTAAGACTAGAAATTAATTTCTTTTAACTAGGAAATAATACTGTTAAAGGGTACTAATCAGAATATTTCGACATACATTAAAATGTATATCTTTGATGGCAGTTTCCAAAATAATCAAGAAAGTACAACAAAAGAGATCGGGTAATACTAAAATCAATATAGAAAACGTAAAACGTAGTATCTTTTATTACAAACATACGTTAAAATCTAAAATAACGGTTATCTTAGATTGATTATCTGAGATAAACTTTATTTTAAAACTTCGATAATTCCGACTTTCAGATTATATTTTATCACTGACACATTTATCAGATGTGTCGAGTATTGGGACACTTACCCTTCGCATGCTTCACACTGTATTTTTTTTTTCTTTTTTATGTAACGATAGGCGCCAATACATTCTAGTTATCAGATCTTGTCTCTATGAAATTAAGAAATCTTTTTTTTTCATATCCACTTATTTTATACACACACAATTTCATAGCCACTGTTTTAGTGGCATCTTGGCCATACAATTTATTTAAAATGTTCCGTGTGTACTTCGAAACCTCTTAAATGAAAGCTTAAGGATTACAAATCAAATAGGTATTATCTCATTTCTCCAACCTTAGCGCACTACGGTTCTAATAGTAGTAAAATTCATACTTGGATAGGCCCTTTAACAAATTCATATCCAAGTCATCATGTCAGGCCATTAGAGTCTACTACCTACAGAACTTATGATTCTCTCAATTCGCACACATTACATGATTTTCCGCCTTCCTCATCCAGTCCTCTGTCCCTTCCTTCCTGCTAGCTACTAGGAACAGCATCTTTATAAATTTGTCGCTGCTGGAGAGATATATTTGTGCTACTACGAGTAACAGTGGAAAAGAATTTCGCTTGCAAGTCAGAATTCATGAAAATATAGATAATACGTCAAACAGTTCCTATAAAGAATACCTCACTTTATTATTAAATTTACCTTTTTAACGTATTCAATGAAGAGGTTAGGTATTTAAAATATTCCTCAAAAAACAAAGCTAGACAATTACTTAGCATATAATTACGTTCCGATTATATAAGGAAATAAAATTTGCGTTGCAGAACCACTGACGCATTAGCATACACTCTGGTATTTACCCGTGAGAATGCGTCAGCTTATTGCAATCAAAAGGCTTGTGTTCTCTTCGGGCCTAGATCGGAAATACTGACTAGAACTCTCCACTAGCTCTCAAAGTTAACATTCTAAAATGGTAAAAGGCAGGCCACAAGCCGACTGCGTTTGGCAAAGAAAATATGTATATTCTTTTTGCAGAAATTGCCTGGCTGACTGGTTTTACTTAAGAAACAATCATTCGGTAATAGGGTCCAACATATATATACATAACTATTTTTAAGGACTATTGCTTCTATTTCACAAGATACTTCAAGAAGTAAATCCTTAAGAATCCGGAAATCGTCAGCAAAAATTGAAGTATCTGGTCTTCATAATATATTGTGTTATGCTGTCATGTTAGTATGTATTTATGGATCTCCAGATAAAACTATTATTCAATTGTAAAATATTAATAAGTAACTTAGTTAAGTACATAGTTTTTATAAAAAAGAAAAGGTTGCAAAATCACGGGGAATGCAAGGCTTTAGTCACGTATTAAGAATTAAGTGACGGAAATGACTCACGAATCTCTACTTACGTATAAAACTAGTTGTGAGATTGTGAATACGATATATTGTGGTTTTCATCGTGCCGAAACCAAACGAGGCCAACAACGGTTTTCGCTGTTCTGGGTTTGACCTCTGGGTTAGACTTACTAAAGGATCTACTACAGAAATAGAATAAAAGCTATGGTTGCAACCGATCTGTCAATTCAGGACTGAAATCTCTCTGACGGGGGGGCCTAGGGCCCGCCTCGTCACAGTGAGGCCCCACCGATAGGGGGCCAACCCTGGTCGGCACATGGTAATACCTGAGTGACTACCATGGCCCGGCTAAGGGGCGAGGAGGAACACCGTGGGGTTTAGTGGGTAGTTTGGGTCCGCTTCTGACCCGGGAGTCCCACACAAATGTTACATGTGTGTGTGTGTGTGTGTATTCCCCACGTAAAAAAAAGGGACTGAAATCTCCAGGTAACTTATCATTTTGATGCCTAAACCCAGAGGTATTTTGAGTTTGTGACTCTATTCCCCGACACTAATATTGGAAATATGGAATCTTCCACATGTCAGTAACCTTTTGGCACGGGACCAAATAATGAATATATCGTCACCATTTATGTGCATAAGATTAAAAAAAAATTACACCTTTATATTTTCTAACACTTTCGCGACTCATTTTCTCAAATAAAACTTCTTTTCACGTATTTAGACGCGTATATTTTACTAAAATTTAAAACAAATATGCGCGTCTAAATCCATAAAATGTTATTTTATTTGAGAAAATTAACATCTGCTACAGCGCGTAAAGTGTTACAATTAGTACTTACAGGTTTAATCAACATATTATTATGTCTTCTGAAAGTTGATATTAAAATATTAGTTAATATTTGTTTGAAACAGGAAATCCTTAAGAAATATAAGAATCGGAACAAAATCGCCTATCATGAGGCTGTTCTGTATTATCTATTGATAACGTTAATACCAAGAAATAGTCGATGTGCCATGGTTACTTGCAAGTATTTTATCATTTGCATCAAGATATTGATAGGTACTTGAACATTTTAGCAATATTCATGTTGATTATGGAATACTGCTAAAAAGAGAAGTCCTTCGAATAAGAAAAGGTGGTCTAACTACTTTTCTCTGTTGTAAAGCTTAGCAAATCAAATGCAAGATGTTCAAAATTAAGCTATTATAAAATCAAAGTTGTTAGTACTTCTAATGCTGCAGTTCCATTCGCTTTATCTGCCACTGCAATATGGAATACAGTAAATTTTCATCATTCTACCAGCAACTGCCAGTGGAACGACAAAGAAAGTGTACTTAGATTCAATAATTAAATCTTTCAGATTTTATTCATCCATTAGCCTTTCTCCGTCCACTCCTCCTCCACATTTGATTACAATTCATCAATTTCATTGCGTTGATTAAAAGCTTCCGCTAGAACACAATCTTCAGGTAGATATCACTAAATCAAAGCTGTACCAATTAGGCAGGTGCAATATAAGCAGGTGTGTTGGTGTATGGTTAGTAAAGCCCTCGGTGACAATATTATTGACGGAAGCCATCCGTAAATAATCTTCCAGTTCCTGTAACAAAATATACGATTGAAACTATAAAATGAAGGGCCTACATCAATATTATCGTAT
Source organism: Orgyia antiqua (assembly GCA_916999025.1). Taxonomy (NCBI): domain Eukaryota; kingdom Metazoa; phylum Arthropoda; class Insecta; order Lepidoptera; family Erebidae; genus Orgyia; species Orgyia antiqua. Next base: position 1,835,274 of record OU779861.1, read on the forward strand.
ATCATCGCCGACACGTACATATTAACACAGCCAGTAGGCACAGAAAATGAAGAATTAGAGATACTTTTCCTATTTACTCAAAATCTACTAAATATATTTTAATTCTGATTTACGTGTTTCTATATATAATAGTTACTTATGTTTTTAAGGTTATTTCATTAGTTAATACGCGATAATAGACCGACAAATGAAAAAAATAAAAAATTTGAGAGGTTGTTTCGCCAAGATTTTCTATCGAGAAAACTTTTTTCAATCGCGTTTCTGAGTTGATGCGATCCTAGATCATATATTGAAAAAACATATACTTAAAAATTAGAGCTCTAGCCATTCAATCTAAAGAAACAATGAAAACTTCGTACATAGAAAAATGCACGAAGCTATTTTGGTATCGTCTTAAGTAACTAACGAGTTAGACAAGACATTCAAGTCGTTAAAGTGTATGTATTGTGGGCACATAAATTAAAATGAATCTCTCTCTCTCTCTCTCTCCAGCCCATTTACATCCCACTGTTGGGCACGGGCCTCCTCCACATTGGAGGGATTATGGTCTACAGTGCCGTGCTAACCAGGCGTGTTGGGACAGGGTTTATTTTCGAGTTTTCCATCTCTCACAGAGGATTTTATCTGTGTGACTTTTACAGCACCCTTGGGGGGAGATGGGGTGGTAACACTTGTATTCTTAATCCGTCACCACACGGACAACATTAATGATATAATGACTTAAATAGTAATTTCCTAATTGAGTCTAAGTATATGTAAAATTGTGATTAACGAATTGATAAATAATTTTTCATTTAATAATGTACTAGATTCATTTCTAAGGCTTAATTCAGACTCTTGCCACAGATTTGCATACACTAGAATGTAATAGAGGAATTGACGGATTGGATTTCGATTACGGTAATTTGTAATATAAATACGTTTACGGAGCTCATTGCAATATCCTATACCTACTTCAACATAAGCAACACTGTCGACACCACCACGTAGCCCGTTGATATTTTTAACGGACGATACATAAAAAATTTCCTTTGCTCCCAAAATAAAGTGTTACACTTTTACTGAATACCAAATTACGAATATATTCAATACATATATTTTAATTATACTCATAGAATTGAATAAAAAATTTAGGATCATCTCTATGTACTTAATATTATAAAGCTGAAGAGATTGTTTTTTTGATCGCGCTAATCTCAGGAACTACTGGTTCAATTTGGAAAATTCCTTTGTGTTGGATAGTTCATTTGTCAAGGAAGGCTATAAGGTATATAACACCACGCTGCGACCGTTAAGAACAAAACATTAGTGAAAAATTTTGCAAAAACGGGAAAAATTTCTAAATTTCACGCGTACGAAATCGCGGGCAGCAGCTAAATACCAAATATTCGTGTTCATAACACAAACAATTTTGCTGTGTTGGAATCAAATCCATGACACCACGCAAATGTTCGCTAAAATACCGATACTCCACGAAGCACTAAGTATAATTTGTTTCTAGACATATATATTTAACAAAAAGGTTTGGCCTCCATCTCGCTACACCTTATTGAGGTGCAGCAGTGGCTATCAACTCATGTCATTTATAACGGGCGTGATTGCGGTATTAGTTAAGTATGGTTATAATATCTAATTAGTTATCTAATATCTGCAATGTGTATCAACTTATATTGCCATAATCAGCCACTCCCAGTATTAATGTGTAAAAAATTTATTATAGATTAATAAAAGGCGCGGCATTTTATTGATTACCGTATCTATCAAGTACCTATAAGGACATTTTTAATCACAAAAATCTCTTTGGAAATATAAGTACCTATATTTGAAGTGATAAAATCGAATAAGGTAGAAAAAAAGGAAACAACTGTTAGAATTTTACAATCGAAGTAATGGAAAACCGACGTAGTCCGAACATAATGCTCAAAATATAAAACCGTAATAAAGTACCAATCGTCAATTATTGTAGAAGTACCGATGACTCAACTTCACTAGTAACAAATATTTGGACTTAACAAATTAAATGGAGTCAGACAAACGTCTTAGGAGAACAATGATAAGAAATAGAAGTATGAAACTTTCTTTAATATTATGCAATAAATGTCTATGAATCCCGTGATTTAATTTTTACTAACATCTACAACAACCTCCATTGGTTTTAAATAAAGCTATTTTACATCTTAGCCCAATAGCAGGCCACTGATAGGCATGGGTCTTCTCAATTTCGGAAGGGTATTTGGTCTAGTATGACTCGCTAACGACGTGACTAACGCGAGCACGGATATAATAACCCACAGATATAATATTTTTAAGGCACAAAATAGCATAAGTATAGAAAAAATCTAGACATAAAACAAATATTTGTGTTATGAGCACAAATTATTATCCTGCGTGAGGAACAAACTTCGTGCACTTAAGTCGGATAGGTGCTCCTTGCACCACGATACTTAGATATTTCCAAGAAGGTTATAAATAGGGAGTAACAACTCGGAAACATAGATTTGTTCCAAAGCAGGGCCGCCCTGTTTATGGTTTAAAAGTAAAATAGTAAATAGTAGCCTTGCTTTCTCTTTTACTCCCGCTTAAAAAGAAAGAGCTAGAAAGGCTACTAAATCATTTATTTTTCTTAATGTGTTCAACTAAAAAAAGCAGCAAGCCGGATTCGTTGTACCGAGTGTTAGGTCTAGATCTATATCCTAAGTCTATGGATATTTCATCATTTCAATTTTTTTTATCTCTGTAAATATAGGTAAGTATAAAAAAAGGTTTAATGTCTTGATGGATATCTTGTAATTACAAAATAACAAAACATAGCTCCAATTACAATGACATAAAGGTAAACTGGGACCATATTCTTCGAATTACAAGTAAGGCATAAACCACTGACTCTGAATAACAATTTTAAATATCTATAAGGAAACTGAAAGGCGTAAACAACTTAATACGTAAATTCTTAGTAAAGAAAATAGACTGAATAATCATTTAATTTGAAAGAACATTACGGTGTGCAGTTTTTAATCCAATATGACGGATATTTCAAAATGGCGCATTGGCGGGCCTAAGATGCTTGCATTTTTTTTTGTACAATTGATAATAGAATTGTTCAACTACATCCGAATCTCTCATACCTGGATATCTACCCAGTTATCGTCTTTGGGTCTCTAACGATGAGAAACGCGCAACAGAATCGTATTACGGCCATATTACATACCTTGTTTAATATTCGATCTGAGACAACAGGACGCAAAATTTTTGCTAGAACTTATAGTCAATAAGGAAAAATACTGCATTACTTATGTTTTACTTTATTTATTTGCGTAAATTACCATAGTTTTGTTGACATTTGCGTTTCTAGACAACATACACGCCAAGATGTTTTGCTCAAACTGCTGATTCATGCGCACAGATCCTGTTTTCCTGTTATTGCATTTTCCCCACAACTTTAAATGAAACAAAATAATAAATAAGATGAACAAATGTCTTAAGATACACAAGGAATAAAACTATGTATTAATATAATTTTAACTTGATCTGTTAGATATATGTTATGATATAGCCTTAAAGGTAAATACGATGATATGTTAGGCGACTTAGAATTGAGCTTTTCAATTAAATTCACAAAACATTATTATATTGGATACGTATCCTTAGTGCAATATAATTGTAGGGAAAGTATCCCTAATTCTTCATTTTCTGTGCCTACTGGCTGTGTTAATATGTACGTGTCGGCGATGATATTGATGTAGGCCCTTAACGGAAGGTCTGTAAGAAACGGTTGTAAGAAAAGGTTACAAGTTATTTTTTATATAAAAATAACTTGTAAATTGTTAGGTACTACAATATTTTTTCTTTAATTTTTCTTTCATAAGCTCAGATTAATTTGCAAAAAATTCTAATTTAGTTTCTGCTTTCTAATTTTCGCTGGTATCCTAGACATTCCCGATTGGCTGCAAATCACGGAAAAAATCACGTAATGCATTCCGTATAACAATATTAACAATAACTATGTGTAACTATTATGTACATATTGTACATATTTCCTTAAACAAACAAATGATTAGATACTATTTTATTCATTCATAGTTTCCTTTAAATGTAATGAATCACATTGCTCGTATCCGTTTGTAAGCAACCTAACTATAATTGTAACTTTACAAGAAAACCGATATAATTAGCCACTTACATAATTAAAGTACGATATTTAGTGTGTAATAAAAATATAATAATGTGCAAAGTTTTTAGATGTGATTGTAGCGTAACGTAGTATAATCTTATTCATTCATTAGTAAGTAATAATTAAATCTATCGTCTACTTGATGTCTGTGCGCGATTTTTTATCGATTTTTATTGTATTAAAATCGTACATTTTTATAATGACTTTATCCAAACAAGTGGCTACCACAGGCTTTCTTTTCTTTAAACCGCGACCACCTGGGTAGGGATTAACAGTCAAGATACAAAACTAATTGATTTTCTTTTTTGCCTCAAGGGTTGCCGGGTACTTATTGTATCTACCTAATATACCCACGAAAATCTTCAATCGAACTTGTTTTTAATTTAAGTAACAATAACTTAGAAAGGGATTTTCGTTTCCTTCCAATCTTCGTAACAATTTGAAAAAGGCGGATAAAAGTCTTGGGCCTGGGGCTTTCTGAAATATTGTATCGTGTTTTAATAGTATTAATTTGTTTATCTAGCGACCAACTCCTTTATCGCACGAGTAACAAAAACCAAGTGAGACGACCTATAATCAGGAACACAGCCCAAACAGTAGGTACGTGTTTTGTAAGTGTTTTAATAATTTGTACGTTTGAGAACACTCGATGTTATTTTTAAATATTAAATTATTGAACACAATGGTGAGGGCAATGTTCTCGATTAAAATGTTATGAGAACATTTAGTTTTTCTTACAGACCTTCCGTTAAGGGCCTATATCAATATCATCGCCGACACGTACATATTAACACAGCCAGTAGGCACAGAAAATGAAGAATTAGGGATACTTTTCCTATTTACTCAAAATCTACTAAATATATTTTAATTCTGATCCACGTGTTTCTATACATAATAGTTACCTATGTTTTTAAAGTTATTTCATTAGTTAATATGCGATAATTAATAAAAAAATTAGAGAGGTTGTTTCGCCAAGATTTTCTATCGATGAAACTTTTTTCAATCGCGTTTCTGAGTTTATGCGATCCTAGATCATATATTGAAAAAACATATACTTAAAAATTAGAGCTCTAGCCATTCAATCTAAAGAAAAAATGAATGCGTAGAAAAATGCACGAAGCTATTTTGGTATCCTCTTAAACATTTATTGTGTGTGTGATAAATGGAAAAATGAGTGTACCAAATACCTACGCAACGGCTAAGGGGTATAATGTTACCACACTATACCACCAACGCTATAGATCTAATAATCTACATTAGTTGAAAAACTAAAAATCACGCTTCAAAATCCTATTTTTTTTTATATTGCTTTGATCAATCCGACTACAGTTACTGCAAGTGGGTGAAAATCACTTTCAAAGATTCCGTTACATAGATTAAAACATTGATAGATATATACCGAACTTATTTAAGCGTGTTAAAAACTTTTTTCGCTATCGTCAAAAATAACTTAAGTTTGTATCGTTCTTTCTTTACGAGGTAACATACAAAAATCTAGATACAGTTTTATATAAAGGCATTAAGTAGCCTCTAATTTAAAAATCTTTTTCTTGTTTAGATATTACTTTTAGAATTTTGATTTTTATAGGTCATTGACAAGAATCAAAAGAATTAAATGAGTCTAACGTTTTGTATAGGTGAACATTATGTTCAAAGATTACGTTATAAAGTTATATAGATACGCGTAAAACTAAGAAAAATGAGTTAATAGAAGAATAGCTTAACTACCGTCTCTCCAAATAGATATTTAGGTTATGTTGTTAATGTTCTGGCGATATAATCACCGCTTTTATTTAATTTTTACTACAAATTTATTATCATTCGTTATATTTACATGGCTACCAAGGTGACAGTATACATGTATCAGCATTGAAATAAAAGAGCACGCGATGAGAAAAACAATAAAATACAAAGATTAAGTAAATAAATGTATAGCCAACATAATAAATTGAAGGACTCGGTTATCAGGCTGACAACTTGATACCTTGTTTATGACAATTGAAGCTTTAAATGACGTTTGATAACCGTTTGATTAGGGTAAGTAAGTATCTAACGCTACTGATACAGGCCTTTGATGAGATTAGAAAATGCCTGAAATACCTCGCTCAAAGAGAATTCAGTATAAAGAAACTGTAAAAAACCAACCGGATTTAGGCACGTATCTCTCCCCTCTCCCCAGCCTATTAATGTCCCACTGTTGGTCACGGGCCTCCTCTACTCAGAGAGGGATTATGGTCTACGTAATCACATTAGCAATTTTGAATTAACCACCAGCAAATGTGTGTTACCCACTATCTAAAAATGAAGAAAATGCACTAAAATTTTAGTAAAATTTATTCTGAATTCTCTTTTCAGAAACTCTTAGTGGAAAACTTCATAATAATAATATTTTCTGACACTTGCGCGACTCATTTGTCATAATAAGCCGACAAATCCCACCACAAAATGAGAAAAAAGTCATGTTGCGTCCCCTGAACAACGAAATAAAGGCAGGAGAATGACGATTTTATCCCAGTTGCCTAAAACATGTCCAAAGAATATAAAACACTTGCAAAATTTTAAAGATTTTATATCAGACGCTCCTCAAGTATAAAAATAACTTGATAATTGTTTCTTATGACGTCATATTTTTGTCGACATATTTTTTTTTAATACATCATTTTTATCACTTTAATAATATCATGGTCACAGAGTACTACGCGAATACATACTGTAAACGTCACAGATTATGTTAAAGCGCGTCATGTAATTTGTATTGTGTGGGCTGGATTAATGACGAATTTATTTCACCACGACATCCTTATGTTTCTTATAAAATCCCCGCCGTTTTGTAACAAACTTTTAGTAAACTGCCGGATGTATTAGATGGGTACTACTACTACATGATGGGTAGCCGGAGTACGTCATGAGGAAGGAAGAGGGATTTTAACTAAACATTGCAACTGATTTATGTGAATAAGGATATTTTGATAAAAACCGAACTAAAGACCGATTTGACAAGGATCACAAATTCTACCTATCCTATTCGAGATAAATTTAAAACCTACTGAAAAGATTTCTGTTTCGGCTTTAACTAATTTACAGTTTATGTAGAAGATTGAAAGTATAAAATACGCAAGTAGGTTCCCTAATGATTGACCAAAAAATTTTTGACAAATGATCATTTGACAAGTAACGTTTCACCAAATGATCATTTGGCAAACAATACACTTGACAAATGTATCATCTTACAAAAACTTACTTAGCAAATGATCCATTAGCAAACACTACACTTGATAAATGTGTTAAGTATTCAAATGTCATTTGATCTTTTTTCATCTCACCAAATGATAAATGTTTTGTAAATTATGTTGTTTTAAATGTATCATTATTATAATATATCATTATTAATGGGAGAAATGCCCTTACCGCTTCTTAAAGTTAAAGTTAAGGTTAAAGTTAAGTAAAAATTCTAACCTAACCTAACCCAATCTAATAAAATAGATATATATCTCCAAAGACGAACAGGTTAATCAGTAATCATTTTGCTAATAAAGTAAAATGTCATTTATTTTCATTCTATCTATCTATATACTTATAATAAAATATATAATTTATAATTAATTATTTAAATTTATTCATAAATTTAGTACTTATAGTATTTTCTTTTTAAGAAAATCCAGAGCAGTGGCTTTGCAAAAAAATATGCAAAAGATGGCCATTTTAACAAGAATACCAAATTTTTTTACCAATAGTAAATTTATCTGATAACTCAGTTGCCAAATGTTAGTTTTGTAAAATAATCATTTACTAAATGTAAATTTAAGTGTTGATCGTTTGGCGAAATGAAACATATTTTGTAAAATGATCAGTAGTAAAATGATCAATAGGCGAGTTCACTGTTTTGTCAAACGTTGTTTGTCAAGTGTGGTTTTGCCAAATGACTTTTGGTCAAACAATCGGACACCAGGCAAGTAACATGATAGGAGTTGTTATTTGTCTTGTAAAAAAAATCTTTATTATTTTATTAGGTACCTATATTATTTAATAAATCAAATTATAAGTCACTTTTTCCACCATAATTTGATTTATTAAGTCAATTAAAAAATTAATAAATAACTTTACCTATAGTATTTATTTATTTTCACGTAAGTTGTGAATAGGGACCAAAATGAAACAGCCGAAATACTACGTATTATTCTGCAGGACTTTCCTATGTAACTCATAAACAATGTAGGCGAACATTGCATTTTGACATGCAAAGCACGCCTGAGAACTTTATTCGGGGTTCAGTAGTTGAAGAAACAACGAAATGACAGAAGCTTGTTACTAAGAATTGACCAAAATCATTGTCAATCTATCTATGCTCCCATCCATCCGCCTATCCCACTAGGTATCCCTTTACAATCATGTATTTCCAGAATGTATCCCCACGCACACACCCACGGCCCTTCTTAGAGAAACGCTTTATTTCTCAAACTTACACTATTAGTTACAGGACCCTCAGAGTACGAGTCAGTCTCTAACTTCATGGGTTTTTTTACAAATATGTTTATTATTCAGTTGGTGACAGTTCTAAGTAGCGAGCACAATGGCAGTGTAACTGTATGCATGCTGACTATACTCAAAACTACACGAACATTATGATAATAAGTCTATTTATTTGAAATTTCAATGTGAATTGTTTAACTGCAAGTTTAAGAGCTTTTGGAAATCTTGTATTCTTTCTTACAGACATGACGCTCGCGTACGCTATATGGCCGCATCCGTAATAGAAATAGCGCAAATGGAACTATAACATTAGTTTTTAAATATCTAGCTGTGTACAGACAAGTAAGAGGGAAATATATTTTAAGCTTCAGTTGACCGCTTATATTATTACTTATTTAGCTGACTCTTAAATTACCTTGATGGGAAAATAAACAGAGATTTATCATTTTAGAACGTCATCACACTGATGTTACATTGTTAGATCCAACAGTGGACAGTGATAAATGGGCTACCTACCTATAATATCGAAGGAAGTTTAATATACCGTAATACTATGATATATTAATATTAAAATAATTTCGAATAATTACAATTTTAGAATAACATTATAAAATGCCCAAAGGAGGGTTTTACCGGTTAAAATGTTAAATCAATGTCTTAAAAATATAAATAACATGCAATGTTACCGTAATAACTAAGAATAAATATATAAAAATAGATAATGACGTCATTCTAAATTTAGACTAGTGAATCACAGAACTATAATATTTTGATTGTGTTAGACTAAACAGTCTCATTATGACTCACTGATATCACGTCTGTAGTGGTTTTGCCCTAAGGGCGCGCAGACTGCGAGGGTCTTCCCACGCGACAGATCAACTTAAAACGCCTTCATTAATAAAAATATGTTATCTGCGTAGTTAATTAAGTTTCTTTGTTGATGTTTTTTATTACTAAATGAAATTTCACACAACGTTTTCACGTTCACAATAATTAAGCGTTAGAGAATGCTGTAGTTTAAGAGATGCAGGTAATAGCAAAGGTAGAGTAGAGATGTAGACATGAAGCCAAGGAATTAAATTCTGATCGTGGTAGATTTCCCTTGAATACTATCATGACGGTAGGTACAAATTACTTGGTATCAAATTGGTTAAATAAATCCCCAATTACTTTAGCAGTAAAGAGTATTACAGGCTCAAATATTACGTTAATAGTCTCAACTAAAGTCCGAGTGGTGATAGATTAAGTATACAAGTGTCACCACCCCATTTCTCCTCACAGGGCTGTAAAAACTAACTAAGGGATTTTCTGGTAAAAATGGAAACTTGACACTAAAATCGCCTGACCACACCAAAACCCCTCCTGAAGTGGAGAAAGTCCGTGCCCAATAGTGGAAGGTTATCAGGCTGACAAGTAAAAAATAAGTCTCATTCTTAACTAATCTAGCCACTGCAATAAGCTTTACTTTCTCTTTACATATGAGCAGAATAAACAGCAGTAAATAAATTGTTTATTCATTAAACTTCAAGGAAGAAGGTAAAGGCCCCAGTCACGTTTCTTAACTTCTTTCCAACTAAAAACCACAAACATGACTCGAAAAATTTCTGTAAACTATTTACTGGTTTGATGAGTCTTTCTTATATGCATTTTCCTTATAAAGTTCAATAATTAGTTGTCGACTGAATTTATTGAATCCTTACCAGGTGAAGCGAAAAGAGTTGAGGACAGTAGCGGCATAGGACGGCGTGTTACCGTTGTCTGTACGACCAAAAATGAAATGAATGGATGGGCAGATATACTTATTGCATTCTAATTTTAATAGATAGACTAGACAGAATATATATCTTAGGTTCCATTCTCTTTGAGAAATGCATTGGTAGTCAAATCAACAATGTTACGTTTTATTTCCATAAAACATTTAGACAGCAGGTTTTGATGTCTAATATAAAGACTATCCTTGCATCGAATGACAACATAAGTATTGTAAACCTATGAGCGCAGTAAGACAAGGTTATTAATTGATTGAAAACCTTTGCCCTTATTAAACAATAATTTTACAAATATGGCAGTAGTTTATAATGCTATAGTGGGTCAAGGCAATATGTACGTAATCTGTCGTTTTGAGAACATGGTCGCGCTATCTCGCTACTTTCTAACAAATACCACGTGATTGTATTGATGTCTATCAATATGATTAAGTACAGAAATAAGCGAGGTCAAATAGATATCTAACAATTTAACACAGCCAATTTAACCTTAAGAGTAACATCATAGGTCTAATAACATTACCAGGCCACAGCAATTTGGGTGATGGCCCAAAATTTTGATATGCTAATTTGGCAATAAGGGCACAAAGACGGCAATCTATCAGACTACAAGTAGCAACAATGAAATTGGCAACCACACGAAGCCGATGAACACAGATTTTATTTGCGTAAACCAAAAGTATAACCTGTCAATTGCTACTAAGAATGAGAAATAATAAAGAAAATAATAATGAATATTAAGTAATTAAAGATGTGCATTACAAAGCTCAGTCAAGATTTTCCTGGACTGAACAGGGTAAATTGACTGAAACAAAATACCCATTAGATCATTTGAATGACGAATGTTATTTGAAAAACAATAATCGACGTCCTTAATATTTCATTACGTAGGAAATTCAATGTTTTTCTTTGGTGGTAAGAAACCACACATACTTTAAATATGTCAAAGTATTTATAAAGAAGAAATAAAGGGAAAAAACACGCGTCATGTAAAAAGTCAGAAATACGTATTAAATTTTGTAATTGAAATACACGTTACTCTTACTGCAACTTCGATATTGACTCTGGTATCCCTTCTATGTGCTAGAGGTTCCCAAATGTTGAAATATTTCGGAACTTTAACCAAATACCTTTTATTTTACGAAACACGTATGAGATTTCTAATCGTGGTATTCGTGGTTGTGTCGTGGTATTATTTATTAAACAATTTTCACGGAAACCGGATGACTATTCTACAGCACCAAGCTTGGGGAATCTTTTCTCTATAGTTTTATACAATACATTAGATGCTGAGGTTATCGTGTGCATATGAAGTTTAAAAGCGTAAAATGTTCATAAAACGCCCGTTAAGAGGATACCAAAATAGCTTCGTGCATTTTTCTACGTACGAAGTTTTCATTGTTTCTTTAGATTGAATGGCTAGAGCTCTAATTTTTAAGTATATGTTTTTTCAATATATGATCTAGGATCGCATAAACTCAGAAACGCGATTGAAAAAAGTTTTCTCGATAGAAAATCTTGGCGATACAACCTCTCTAATTTTTTATTTTTTTCATTTGTCGGTCTATTATCGCGTATTAACTAATAAAATAACTTTAAAAACATAAGTAACTATTATATATAGAAACACGTAAATCAGAATTAAAATATATTTAGTAGATTTTGAGTAAATAGGAAAAGTATCCCTAATTCTTCATTTTCTGTGCCTACTGGCTGTGTTAATATGTACGTGTCGGCGATGATATTGAATAACATTGATGTAGGCCCTTAATTTCGATACAATTGTCAGTTGTCAGGATGGCCGAGCGGTCTAAGGCGCCAGACTCAAGGGTTACTTGCTCACTGAACGTGAGTGCGAGGTGTTCTGGTCCTCTCTGAGGGCGTGGGTTCGAATCCCACTTCTGACATACCTTTTTGTTAATAAATAGGCAGTTTTTTAAAATTACTATTGATTATTGAAACCAACGTACCAAAATTACATCATCCGTTCTACTACAACAAATTTTTTACTCTTCCTGGAAATTAACAAATTCCTCGAAATTAAAATAAATATTCTGCAGTTGTCAAAGGTACTTACCAAAACACTCGAAAGAATTGTGTCATTAGGTATGTGGACCAGTGACATTGACGGTAAGTCAGTTAAAAAAGTAGAAGAAAACTTTCCTTTATTACAAAAATACTTACCAAGAACCCAAACCGTGCCATTTAAAAATAATGATGTGTCACAGTACATAGCATGTGTAAAATTTCGTAAGAAAGGTTATCTTATCTTAAGATAGAACATATTTATCGATAACTCGATTGATTCGTACGACACATACGAGTACGACTAATACCGCTAAATAATCTCTTCAGTTTCAAGGCGATATTACTATCAATGTTTTATTAAATACCTATCAGTTACAATATGAATGCTCTGCGTTTTATATCGCTTTACTTATGCAATAAAATAAAAAAAGTACATGTTTAATTTTCGAGTTTTCTCAAAGGTATATTATCATTTGGACTAGCCAATTATTATTATAAATATTGAATTATCAACAATAGGATATGGTTCTTTATTAACAAAGAGTGTTAAAACTCCCAATGAAATATATTAAGAAATACATAAAGTGAAATATAAAAACGATGAATAAATTGAAATCATCCAGAAATTATGTCAATAACGATAATAGGATTGATTTTCAATAAAACGTATTGAAAATGAAAAAATTCTGTACTAAGTATTTCATTTCTTTGGTGGTTAAAAAATTTTTGCCTGTAAGAATTTACATGTCAGCTATTTTGAAATTATACGAGTATCTTTACCTACCAGTATCTTTATACTCGTAGGTATTATTTATAAGTACATATCTACTGATGGAGTGTACTCAAAAAATCCTTATACCAATCCACCATTTCACCGTGATCTAGCCCAACAACAATCAGAAGTGGGACAGATATGCGTTGAAGCGAGATCTGTTATCAAAGATGTAACACGGAATTGACGCTTGAAAACTGAAATATTAAATCAAAAATTTTGAGAATTGGCCTTACTGTCTCATTTTGGTCTGTAAAATACTCCCTTCGAATAACAATAAAAACAACAGTTGATATGTAACATTGCGTAACTACTCTTATAAGCAAAGACATAAATATATAGACATTACGTACATTGTAAATTCTACTTGATCTATTCACCTCTGCGTGACCATCATTAGCTCAACTCAACACGCCTACTTCATAACCTATATTTATGGCCTACTTTAATATATCTATTAACTATTTAGATTGTGTATACGGTATACCATCATACTCGTAGGTACATCAAAAGAATGGACAGCTTAGCTACCAAACCTGTAGCATTCATTATGCTGTCTTATTTAGTTACCTTACTCCTAGTTCCACCGTAAATCATATATGTATCTTCTACTACTACTGCCTGTCGTTATCCTACCTAATCCTCTTATTGCATTAAGTGGACTTTATTTTTAAAATTTTTCATGTCAGAAGCGTTTAATGTAAGTAAGTATCCTTTATTTGATCCCTAAATAAGCAAAGGTAAATCACAAGTGATATACATAGTCATTTAGTCGAATCTTTAGCTACTAAAATCTCTAAGAAATTAAAGATAATTACGTTAATAAAAATTGTGGGTGACAGATGCCTATTATTGTACGTCATCTATTTAATAGCTTTTGTCTTGACCTAATATTATTAATATTTTATATCTAGTAACTTGTCTCGGACATAGTAAATTTTCGATCTACATGTGTTTTGTCACACCTCGTTAAATTAAAACCAAACCCGAGATAAACCTGATGTATTCCTTATATGTAGTGTTGTTTAGTCAAAGTCACAGTATTTATGTGTCGATTACATAACAACTAACCTCGCTAAATCCTCACTGATGATGTTATTCAATGTTAAGATATATGGAATTGTAAAAAAGATGAGGTAATAACTAATAACATAAGTTGTAAGTAACTCATAATGGATAATAAAAACAAATAAAACATATTTTATGTGTTTTCGTCATTTTAAAGAACTGGATTTAGTCAAGGATTATTACAAAGTTGCAGAATCATGCAGGTGTTGTCTTGTTTAAGTTGTCTATCATTACAACACAACTTTTTTTCGACATTTAGATGAATCTACAAATAGAAATATTCAATAAAACTACGTACTTTTCTATGGTTTAAATCCGTTGGTTCTAAGGTTTTTTGACTTCATCCATGGTGGCTAAAAAATCTATGTGAGACAGAATCATTACTTTGTTTTATAATAAATAAGTAAAGATTCTGTCTAACGTAGATTTTTATAAGTTGTTATTTTTGTATGGCTGTCCCTATTTGAAGTTATATTTTCAAAAGTATGCAATGGATTTTGATGCGGTTTTTTTTAAATGGTAGAGTAGTTTATGAGAATTATTATTTATTCTATAGAGTTTCTAGAGTCAAGCCAAAGAACTCCAAAACCTTCTCCATCTCAATCACGTTTTTTTTATTTATTTATTTTTAAACTTTTTGCACAAAATACATAGTACAATGCTAAAAGCATTCTCTACCAGTCAACCATTGTGCAGTGTGGAAAACGGAACAGGTAGGCGCATTACCAATCACTAACCAAATTAAAATATTTTCACCTAAAAATTAATAGACATATAACAAATGATATATTCAATGGATATAGCTACATAAAATTAAATACCAGGATATAAACATAATAATTATATTTATATACTTACGAACATATAAACATGTGACCATATATACTTACACATACATACACAAACACATACATAAAGATACATACTGATAATACATAAACTTTCATTTTTAGTTTCATTTTATTCATTTTAGTTTCAATTTTTGGGGAAATCTAAGCTCCTCGCGTCTTTTTCTCACAACTGATCGTCGAGACTTCCTTTCGAGATCTTTGTTGCTCATAAGATGTTGTTTTATCTGTTGTGCATCTCCGACGGTTGCTGGACCGCTATGTCTTTGTGGACAGTTGAGTCAACTGCCGTTTTTAATATCTGACAGGATCTGCAAAGATCACTTAGCGGATTATTGCAAAGATCTTGTCAGATCACATCACAAGGATTATTATAATATTGACAAGAAATTTATTATTGTTTGTATCTAACATAAAATTTACTACATTTTTTCATTTACATTTCCTGATTGTTTCCGCTGAGTGTATACCTACAACTTGACTGTTGCAATAATCACCTTGATTATTTTTCGGTTATCCTTTTTTAAATAGCTTTTGATTAGTAATGAGTTTCCTTTGAATGTTTTGATTGGTCGGATAAGTATTGTAAATGGATGGATCTTAAGCGGACTTATACTTTTGTCATTAAATAATTACTTAACTATACATAATAATTTGTAATAAGGTTCACGAATCTTGAAGCGAAGTGAATCGCTTGTTTTCCTAGTTATAGACACGGGATTATAGTAGAGCGTGCAATAAGATAGATAATAGTTGTGTGCGGCGTAGAATTGCTACCAATGTTAGTTAAATCTGGACGATAACAACAACGCTGGTTAATTAATGCACTATTTTGAAGTAATTGAAGATGGTTTCTTAAGTAAAGTACAGTCAAGCATTTTATCTTAAAGGAATATCTAGTTATTGAGGTCGAGTAATCTCACGCTATAATCCCTGATTCCAACAAAGCAAATACACCTTGCCCATTTACTAAGTTGGGTTCCGCATAATCTTGAAATATTTAATATTTAACAAGAACTTGCATGTAATTGATTGAGTTGCCGTATCAATACAAGTTTAACGAGTGTTCCCACTCACCCTACACCGTTATGTTGCATAATTCCCAGCAGCCTCACATAGGTACTCACATCAAACGATACAACATTATAGATATGTTTGGTAATACAAGTATTTAATTAGGAAGCGCAACGCCCATCGTTATTTCTTTCGCGTAATCAGTTGATTCAATAGATGAGAGATGCATAGCCCATGGGCAAGCGTCACTGCCTGCCTGCTAACCTAGATGACGCCGCGGAGAAATGACCAGCTTTGTGTGTTTGTGTGTGTCGTGTCGTTACCCCGAGTCTGCGACGGTGTCGCGGAGAAGGGGAGGGGCTGCCCTCTCGCCCCGCGCCCCCTGCCCCTCAAGCCTGTGCCCTCCTCAACAAAAAGTGTTCCCCACCGACCAGCATTCCGCACTCGACGTGAGGGCGAAGCGCACGCCCTAACTTTACTCGACCGCGTACGACGCGCCGCGCGCTCGCGGCTAGCACGACCGCCATGTTTGACGTTTTCGGCTCCGTGAAGGGGCTTCTCAAGCTCGATACTGTGTGCATTGACAACAATGTGTTTCGTCTGCACTACAAAGCCACCGTGATCATCTTGATCGCGTTCTCACTACTGGTCACGTCGCGACAATATATCGGTGACCCTATCGACTGCATTGTCGACGAAATACCGCTCGCTGTTATGGATACATACTGTTGGATCTACTCGACTTTCACCATCCCCAACCGGCTGATGGGAAGAGTTGGCAAGGACGTAGTGCAGGCAGGCGTTGCCTCGCATGTAGAAGGCCAGGACGAAGTTAAATACCACAAGTATTACCAGTGGGTGTGTTTTGTGTTATTCTTCCAAGCGATCCTGTTCTATGTGCCGCGATACCTGTGGAAAACTTGGGAAGGTGGGCGTATCAAGATGTTGGTTCTTGACCTGAACTGCCCAGTGGTGGGTGATGACTGCAAGTCAGATCGCAAAAAACTCCTCGTGGACTATTTTCATACAAACTTGCATACACAAAACTTTTATGCTTTCCGATTCTTTATTTGTGAAGTGTTGAACTTTATCAACGTTGTCGGCCAAATCTTTTTCATGGACTTTTTCCTGGATGGAGAATTCTCCACGTATGGTAGCGATGTGGTGAGCTTCACTGAAATGGAACCGGAGGATCGTGTGGACCCTATGGCTCGTGTATTCCCCAAAGTGACAAAATGTACCTTCCACAAATACGGTCCTTCAGGTACTGTACAGAAGTTCGACGGTCTCTGTGTGCTACCGTTGAATATC
The DNA here is from genome assembly GCA_916999025.1 of Orgyia antiqua. Lineage (NCBI taxonomy): Eukaryota > Metazoa > Arthropoda > Insecta > Lepidoptera > Erebidae > Orgyia > Orgyia antiqua. The sequence continues at coordinate 1,852,722 of OU779861.1, forward strand.
GTCAACGAGAAGATCTACGTGTTCTTGTGGTTCTGGTTTATTATCCTGTCTATCCTGAGTGGCATTTCACTGATCTACCGTATGGCTGTTGTAGCGGCTCCCCGCGTCCGCCTCTACCTGTTGCGTACCCGCAGCCGTCTCGCGCCTCAAACTCATGTGGAGCAGGTAGCGAGGGAGCTGCAGATCGGTGATTGGTTCGTGCTGTACCAGCTCGGAAAGAACATCGATCCTCTTATCTACAAAGAGTTGATGGGCGAGTTGGCCGACAAGTTCGAAGAAAAGAACAGTGTATAGTTTGTTCGGGGTGTGTGAAGCGGAAAGTGGACATTGGGTCGTCCGTGTGACGTGTTAAGTGTTCGAGGGCCCGCTCCGCTCGGCGTGCGGCCCGGCTACCTGCAGGCCGGGCCGCACGCCGCCTATCGGGCCGGGTGCGGTGCACAAAGCGCTGGGAGCGGCTGCACGCCGACATTCCATTACCCACGGCCGGTGCGGGGAACGACCTCCGAGCCGCCGTGCTTGTACTCCATTCCAGAACCGCTTTGAATCATTAACGATACTGAAATTTGAATACGACGTGATAATAATATGACAACCAAGCGCAACAGTCCGGCTGAACCACGCCGTACGACAGTATCGCGCGTGTGCTTTTAGCGTAATATTGGGGCATGTTTAGTCGTAGTATAGGTACTTCGATCTCGTGCCTTAGTTTTCTTGTATTTTATATTATTTGTGTACGATGCGAGTGTATCATGTTAAAGGGACGTCTCATTGTGATATGTAATTATTATTAATCTAAATTAAGTGAGTTAGAAAGTAGCGTGTGCGACGTGATGTGTGGACGGCTGCACTATGCGATATTGTATAAAGCAATAATACAATTTAAATGTTATGAACTATTAATTATAAGTTAAATGATAAGTATACAAATGAACTCGACAATATTATACATTCATGTAACTCGGACTGAATTGTATTTTAAAAATTTTTACATTGATTATTTGATAGATAGGTACCCACCTTCACTATCATGGTTGATATTTTCTGAATATATTTACTGCCACATAATTTTTGTATTATTTTGATGAAAATACCTCGTTACACGATGATTCAACTCTCAAAGATAACAATGAATAACAAAACGCTTTGTTACGAACATCTCGACCTATGGACAGAGCAACAAAGGACTCTGGGAATGACAACTAGCGCCATCTGTTTTTACATGTAGGCAACGTAAAATTAAAAACAAATAGATGGCGCCCTGTGTTCATAGTTAAGCGAGTTCGAATGTTGTAAAGAAAAAGAACACTATGGTGTCGATTCTGTGTCCAAGAACGTAACTAAACTTAACTAAAAATTGATTTATTCCTGTCAAATCTCACTTTCTTATTCTGAAAGTCACAACTTCACTTAAATTAAGTTTGACAGGACCAAAATTAGTCAATCTATACAATTTAGTGATAATGCTATTCTGGTGTACATCATAAATGTCAAAAATTCACTTAATTTAGTGAGTTCTCGACTTATTTAGTCGGGATATGAGTAGGTGCCGACTTAAATTCACTAAATTTTATCATGGCTTTTTGAACATTAAAAATTGATTTTCTGATTAAATATTGAATAATAAATGTTTGTTAGCAAATAAAAAATATTTATAAATTAAAATTATACTTGATAAATTAAATATTGGCGCCAAAATTGAGGTTAAACAAAGCGCGAAAAACAGACGAATCACAGTCAAGTGCGGAGATTCGTAGAACTAATTATTTAGGTATTTCTTTGTTTACTTAATTTTTGTCGAAATAGTTTTGTAATTTACATACATAATATAATACGTATTTTTACTTAGCCATAGAATTCTAAGACAAAATATATTATGTAAGTATACAAGTTATCGTAAAAATATTATAAACATATATAATTTAATACAAAGTGAACGATTTTGAGGTTAATGGCGTCTAATGATAAATATAACTTTTTTCCAGGTCATGCAGGGGAAAATAAATATCCAGTTGGTGGCCTAATGGAAAATTGTGGTCCAGTACCTATAAATGCATATGCTACCAATTATATTAAGTGAACTACAGGAAAAATCTAGAAATCTTTGGAACCATAGTTTGGAACATTGAAACTAGTGATAAAAAATGTGTATTTGTGTGTGTCTGCCTAAAGTTATGTAAATATCATTAAATAGTAGAAATAATAATTGTAGCCAGTCTTAAAACTATACCTACCAAATGGTGCTACTTGATCTGTGATACTTAATAAGGTTTCTAACAGTTTGTCTCTAGAACAGTGAGCTATATTTTTTATCAGTAGGTTTCTAAATTTATTATTAAAAATAACTAATGAAGAAATGAATAGAATCAGCCAAGCCAAGCCAGAGAGTTCAGTGGACCAACATTTATTTATATGTACTCGGAAAACATTCAGATTTATTTAGTAAAACATGTATTTAAACAAATATTGCATTTTTATTTGTATAATAATAAATAAATAAATAAATATTCATGGACATTTCACACAACGTCCTCTGGTCCCAAGCTAAGCTTTATATGCTTGTGTTATGGGTACCAGAATACGGATATAATACTTATACTACTTTTCTTTTGTAAATACATACTTATAATACATAGTAAACACCCAGACGCAGTACAAACATTTGTATGACAATTAAAAACATCACACAAATATTTGTCCCGACCGGGAATCGAACTCGAGACCTCGTGATCGGCAGTCCGTTATATGAACCACTAGACCACGAGGCCCGTCGAATAAGTAAGTATTAAGCCTCTTACTATATCAAAAAGTAATGTGTTATGCATATATGTAATTTATTGGAATTCTTAACATTCTAATAATCCATATAGATTGTTTGTAAGAATTCATAGATACATAAATACTGTTTTGTAGCTTATAGCTAGATCAGAATACATAACACATAGGCTATATTATAGTAACCACTAGCAGGCTTAGCTAAGTTAGAAATAAAGTATATAATTTATTGGAATTCTTAACATTCTATTAATCTAAATATGTTTGTAAGAATTCATGGATATATGTTGCCCTTAAGAAAAGACTATGATGAATTAATTACTGTTGTGTAGCTTATAGATCAGAATACTTAACATATACAACTACATACTGAACTTAACACACTTTTATAAGTTATAAATAAAAGTAGAAATAAATTATTAGGTTCATTTAATATCTCTTGCATAATTATACACCACATGATATCACAAATTTTTATAAATACAGATTTTCATGTTTCCATAAATACACTTTTTGGCTTTTGTCATTGTTATCTTGATAATTATGAGTTTCCGTCATCAGTTTATGGTAGATGAGAAGTAAATATTTGCTTATAAGCATATTTTTCCTTAGTTGCTGTAATTATTTACACTAAACACCTATTAAAACAAATAATTAACGAATTTAATTGTGTTTTTTGTATAAAGTAATCAAGGAAAGTAATATAGGCATACCACAGAGTAAAAGTAGTGCTAATCACTCCACAGATAACCTAAAAGATTTGATGCTCACTATGCTCGTATCTAAGATGAGAAATACACTGAAATAAGGCCGCCAACTAATTAAATTATTAATAAATGTTCATAACAAAGATGCAGAAATAGTTGTAAATATTTATAAATACCTATATTGCTCAAATAACGTTTGAAAAGGAATTTTATATTAGTTATTTTTTTATTCATTCATTCATTCGTTCACTATAAAAGGCATTTTTGTCTGTTAGTGGGCAGCTTTAAATGATTATGTCAAAATCAAATAAGTGCTGTCAACTAAAATTTTAAGTTTAATTTCTGTTTGAAACAGAATAGGTTTGTCACTAAAACCAAACTAAAAATAGTTTATTTATGGTTAAGTTTAGTGAAGTTGGACTTGCACTGGAATCGACACCTATGTTATTGAATTATTAGACATACCTAGGTAGGTACATCTTAAATATAAAATTCTCGTGCCACAATGTTAGTTTAGAGAGTAGTATATTCTTTGGTCACCATACGCCTTTGAAACGGTTCGATCGATTTTATAAAATGTTAGGTATATGCATATTCAGTAGGTTTGAGGATCGGCTATCGGCTTTAATTTTCTTTTTATAGATTTTGAAAACATCTCACTCATTAAAGGCTGCCCGTGCAGAACTAGAATTTAAATGCACGTAAGAAGTAGGTAGGTATCCAAAAATAACACATTTGCTTAAAAGGATATCTGGAAAAAGAGGGAAAGGAAAAAAAACAGATTATTGATAATATAACAGCTGACAGGAAAATCTCCTGCCAAGATTTCATGATTTTCGTCTAAACTATTTTTTGACTAAAAACCGCCAAAAATGTAACGAAGGTAAAACCGTTCATAATACTGGTTATACATACTTCATAATATGGTTACTGTAAAGAAATTATTGATTAAAATAATGATATTTCTATTCTCAGTAAAACAATGTACTTATCCGTAACATGTTAGCAAGAAGTAAAGTTAAAAGCGAAAACAACATTATTCCGTCCTTGTATATATATGAGGCAGCACTGTTCGTTATATCTAATCCAGAACACTTCCGTCGATTAGCAGATGGTGCTGCACGTAGCCAGCGTAATACGTCTAGGTTATGTATGCAGAGTGCCAAAACAGCCCTCTTGGGTAAGAGTATCTTTTGCTTGGCCCCAATCATTTTTAGTAAGTTACCAAGAGAAATAACAGATTTAATTATAAAAGTTTTTAAGAAAAAGTTAAAGAAAATACTGTGTGATAAATCTTATTACACTCTTGCGAATTTTTTTGATGACATGGTTGTTTATTTATTCTCTGTATACATTTTTAAATTATTTGAATGTTATTTTATTAATTATTATTATTCCTAGACACAATTTTTGACCAAATTATGGTCATGACATGTCCATTTTTTTTATTTTGTGACTTATTATTATGAGCACATACTGTAGTTTTGGTTTTGAATCTTAAATAATTAATTGCATGATGATCTACATAATAATATATTAAATTTGTATGCCTAAATAGGCAAAACATGTTGATACCAAAAATTGTAAAATTGACTACCACATGACTTGTACCTACACATGTTTATGCAAATAAATCTATTCTATTCAAACTTAATTATTACATAATGACTTGATTAACATATTAATTTCAATATAGGCCTGATATAGTTAAATACGAATCGAATAGTTAAGAGGATACCAAAATAGCTTCGTGCATTTTTCTATGTACGAAGTTTTCATTGTTTCTTTAGATTGAATGGCTAGAGCTCTAATTTTTAGTATATGTTTTTTCAATATATGATCTAGGATCGCATGAACTCAGAAACGCGATTGAAAAAAGTTTTCTCGATAGAGAATCTTGGCGAAACAACCTCTTTAATTTTTAATTTTTTTCATTTACGGTCTATTGTCGCGTATTAACGAATGAAATAACTTTAAAAACATAGGTAACTATTATGTATAGAAACACGTGGATCAGAATTAAAATATATTTAGTAGATTTTGAGTAAATAGGAAAACTATCCCTAATTCTTCATTTTCTGTGCCTACTGGCTGTGTTAATATGTACGTGTCGGCGATGATATACGATAATATTGATGTAGGCCCTTAAGGGATATTGCACACAGGTAACATCTTATGTGAGAGACGGAAAACTCGAAAATGAACCCTGTGCCAACACGTCTGGTCAGCGCGGCACAGTAGACCATAATCCCTCCCAAAGTGGAAGAGGCCCGTGCCCAACAGTGGGACGTAAATGGGCTGGAGAAGGAGAAATAGTTTAATTATAGTCTCAATTATCATTATATTTTATATTTATGTTTTTAAAGTTATTTCATTAGTTATTAAAAAAATAAAAAATTTGAGAGGTTGTTTCGCCAAGATTTTCTATCGAGAAAACTTTTTTCAATCGCGTTTCTGAGTTTATGCGATCCTAGATATTGAAAAAACATATACTTAAAAATTAGAGCTCTAGCCATTCAATCTAAAGAAACAATGAAAACTTCGTACATAGAAAAATGCACGAAGCTATTTTGGTATCCTCTTAACTGACTTTTACAGCACCCTGGGGAGGAAATGAGGCGGTGACACTTGTATTCTTAATCCGTCACCACACGGAGGTTTCAACTATTTAACGGGTATACAATATGAACAAGTTGTATTAAATATTTTATTTACATCTCTCTCCCCAGCCCATTAATGTAACGGCACGGGGCTCCTTTACTTTGGGAGGGATTATGGTCTACTGTGCCGCGCTGACCAGGTTCTCACAGACGATGTCATCTGTGGTAAATATCCCTTAGCTGGCTTTTACAGCACCCTAAGGAGTGGTGACACTTGTATTCTTAGTCCGTCACCACACGGACATAAACAACATTTTTAAAGAATAGTAGAAAGAAGCGAAAAAGTAAATAGATGAGTATAATAAAATCTAGCACCGTGGTCAAAGAACAAAGCCCACAACTTAAGTATTAGAACGTGTGAAATATTTCACTAAGCCATCTCACTTCGTAGCACATCGTTATACGTTAGGGTTGTCACCTAATTGAAAAATAAATACTATGTACTACTATGAATGTTTGGATATTATTTAAATACTTTTTAAAGCCACGGATTAATCAGGAATATTGCATATTTTTAGGAACCAATCACAATGCTGTTTTTAAAAGTAGTTATAATAACCAACAAATGTGTAAGATTAGCAAGTTTTCTACAGCTTGTACTTGACTTTCTATGGAAGCAAGTTTTTAAACTACTAAGTTTTTTTTTATTTTATTCAAAGGGCTTGGTCGCTTTGCGACTATATCGCCCTAAGTATTAAAAAGTTAAAAACTAAGTAGAGTACTAAGTTATTTTTACCATTAATACTACATATACCACTAATACCATACCTTCGATAAATGCTAATGTTCGGAAATAAAGTGGTACTATGCACATTGCACTAGGCAATTTAAAACCAATTAATTAAATGTAGACTATAATTATTACGAAATGTTAATAATATATAGTCAATAGTCGGGGGATATCCAAGAATTTTTATCTTTTTGTGATAAAACAGCAATGCTTTTTGTGCACAAACACAAATGTATACACTAATCACAACTGCAGTGTTTTTTATTTGTAACTTCATAGGCACTAGCAATCTATGGTTCTCATAATCGTACAACGAGGCCGGAGTCGGTTGGTGGTTCATACTCTATATTGTAATTGGTAAAAACAGCACCTAGTTTTCCAAATGAATTCACATTTCCGTAAGCCCTCAAAAGAAATTTTATTTTTTTAATCTTTATTTAAGGAGCTTAATCAGCATTTTGATTATGTTGCTCCATTAGAACTTCTTAAAACTAATACAAATTTAAAATTATGTGCGTCTTTTTACACCAATTATGACCATCATAAATTATAGTTTTGCAGTCTTCGACAGAGGGCTAGACAGGCTGCTGTTGCATGCTCCTACGTTAGATAGATCCAGACAAGTGTTAACATTCTGCACTCAGTCCGGACACATTCCACTAAAATATGTGTAACATCTTCTACTATCCCACACTCTGAGCAGAGTGGGGATGTGACTTTTTTCATTAAATAACCATATTTATTCAGTGGAATGTGTCCCGGCCAAAGTCTAAATGCTGTTGTCATAAGAAGAAATTAAAAGCACCCCACGTTACCTACCCTTTGTTCCTTTGCAGTCAGCCGTACATCTGTCGTTCATTGATAAAATCATTTATATTAAAACTGGTTTTGACGCTTTTGACAACCCTATGTTCGTGATGTTTGCCCGAACGGAGACACAGCACACAATGCAGTTCCGGGAAGTGCTCGTTTACCTGCCACAGAACAAATAGACACGAAGTACAACTTGCAAGACTATTCAAATTATATTGTCTCATGTATTGTAGTCGTATTAAAATATTTGAAGTTATAGTGCTGGAAACGTTTTTATTACTTTTATGGTCCAGTACAAAAACCGGGTTTGTTGTTAAATTGGTACTTAGTTTACTTGTAAAAACGTTTCTCACTTGTGACGGTAACAAGTTGCAACTTGTACCGAATAATTTTCTGTTGTGGCATGTGGTTTTTTTTTTTTTTTTTACGTGGGGAATGCATTTACGCACTTTGTGTGGGACTCCCGGGTCAGAAGCGGACCCGAACTACCCACTAAACCCCACGGTGTTCCTCCTCGCCCCTTAGCCGGGCCATGGTAGTCACTCAGGTATTACCATGACCCGACCAGGGGTGGCCCCCTATCGGTGGGGGCTCACTGTGACGGGGCGGGCCCTAGGCCCCCCCGTCAGACCGACGCCTCTCCCCAGAACACGTGGAGAGTGATCGTCCGCCACTGTTGGCGCGACAGGCCCTCCGACCTGCCGCGCGCGGCCTCCTCGTCGGGCGGGGCCGCCTGCTATTGCGCGCCGACGACCCCTACCCGGGGCCCTGCGGGGAGGCAGCGTGTCGCCCGAGCGCTCGCGCTCCCGCAGAGCCTCTCTCTTTGCCGCCATCACCTCTTTAGCGAAGGAGGTGACAGCGGCCCAACTCTCTTTACTGCCGGCCATCGATTCGATGACGGCCGGCAGCGACAAATTTGCGCCAACCACGCCAGTAAGTCGGGCGCGTTGAGCAGTCCAGGCCGTGCACACGGCCAGTGTGTGTTCGGCCGTATCCACGGCCCCGGATGCGCAATTTTTGCACCCGGGTGTGGACTCGACTCCAACCAGCTCGCACAGGTATTTGGCAAAGCAGCCGTGGCCCGTGAGGAGCTGGGTGAGGTGGTAGGTCGGCACCCGGTGCGGCGCCTCGACCCACTGACGCAGGACTGGGCGCACGGCGTCAACCAGCCGCTTGCCCCAGGTCACATCTTCCAATCTCTCTGACCATCTCCCGAAGAGATCGTCGCGACATTCGCTCCTCCAGCGCACGATCTCCTCGGGGTGGGGCTCAATTGCCGACTCATTCCGCATCAAGGCCCTCCTTCTGTACACCTCAGCCAGGACCTCCGCCTCGAGGTCCCACGGGAGGCTCCCGGCAATAATGCACGCCGCCTCAAGCGAGACGGTGCGGTACGCCCTGGCAGCTCTCTGCGCCAAAACCCGCTGCGAACGCCGTAGCAGCGAGGCGTTCTCGACGCTGAGAGCCGCCGCCGCCCAAATTGGCGCTCCGTAGAGAGCTTTAGAGCGCACCACCCCGTCATAGAGACGGCGGCTGACAGCTCCGGCCCCCCCGCAATTCGGGAGCAGCCGGGCAAGCATTCCGGCGCACGTCACCAGCCTCGGCGCCAGCGCCCGGAAATGCTCGCCGAACCCCCATCTGCTGTCGAGCAACAACCCGAGATATTTCATTTTAGCTCCGACAGCGATAGGGGTTCCTCCCACGATGATATTGTAGCCGCGGGGGGGCTTAGCCCGAGACCCGTGGAAAAAGAGGGCCTCGGACTTTTCAAGGGCCACCTTCAGGCCAAGAGCCCTGATGCGGCTCACCAAAAGCGCGGTGCCCGCCGTAGCGAGCACCCCAGCGTCACGGAATGTGGGGCCCCGCGCGGTCACTAGGGTGTCGTCGGCATAACAGATGACCCTGACACCCGGGAGATTGGCACCGCGCAGGACCCAATCATAACCAATGTTCCACAAGAGCGGCCCGAGCACCGACCCCTGTGGAACGCCACATGTCATATCCCGGCGGACTATGCTGTCCCGGGCCGGGTAGAAAATGGCCCGGTCAGCGAAGTAGTCCGCCAGGACCCTCCTCAGGTACCATGGAACTCTGTGGTACCTGAGGGCCTCTGCGATCGTCGACCAAGGGAGGGTGTTGAAGGCGTTGGCAATGTCGAGTGACACCGCCAGCAACACCTCCCCCCGGGAAACCACATAATGGACTTGGTCCCTCAGTCGGGCCACAGCGTCCATTGTCGACCGTCCGCGGCGAAACCCGAACTGGTTATCGCTAATATCGGGGCCTACCGCCTCCAAATGCCGGACGAGGCGTGCAGCGACCACTCTTTCAAACAATTTGCACGCCTCGTTGAGTAAGACAATCGGGCGGTAGGCCGACGGCGAGTCGGGGGGTCGCCCGTGCTTTTGAAGGAGCACAAGCTTCCCTGTTTTCCACCGCTGCGGGACTCTGCCGGACGCCATGCACTCCGACATGAGGGACACGACTTCCTCCTCTAGGACTGGCATCACCTGGGCGAGGAGCCGCCCAGGAACGCCGTCCGGTCCCGGGGCGCGGTTCTTCAATTTGAGCTTCAGAACCGCAGCCCCTAGCTCGGCCTCGGACACGGGCGGAACTTCCTCGCCCGCTGCCGGTTCCTCTTCAGATAGGGCCGCCATTTGTGGCGGCGACCATTCTTCTCTCACAGGAAAGAGGGAGCTCACCACCTGCTCCACGAAGAGTGGCTCGAGGGTTCTCGTCAGGGGGAGCGCCGAGGGGCGGAGTTTTTGGGTAACCACCTTGTACGGGCGCCCCCATGGATCTCGATCCAGACTCCCGAGCCACTCCTGCCAAGCCTCAGCTTTGGCGGCCTTGATGGCAGCGGTAAACGCGTTACGAGCGGCCCGGTACGCGGCGAGCAGTACCTCTTCCTGGGTGAGGTCTCTATTGGCCCTCCGGCGACTGCGGGTGTACCGGCGCCGAGACATTTGACATTCGGTGCGGAGGCCAGCGAGGTGAGGCCTCCACCAGTACACCTGCTTCCGCGGAGGGATCGGACCCGCCCGATGCATCGCCGCGTCGCAGACACGAGATAGCGCTCCTGACAGTCGCTCACATCTCGCGTCCACGTCCAGGCCGTTCTCTGCATTTACGACATTGTGGCCGTTAGGGCCAGCGATCCACCGCTCCACGATGGCCGCCTCGGTGGCCAGCTCCGGGTCCAAGGTGTGCAACCTCCACCGAGGACCCTCTCCCGGTAGGGGACGGTCCAGCTCGGCGGCTGGGGCGTCCGTGGGGGATGGGACTAAGTCGAACCGTATGTAACGGTGGTCTGACAGCGTCTCCACCCCCTCTTCCACTCTCCACCGCCTCGTGCGGCGGGCCAGGGCGGGACTTGCGAAAGACAGGTCCACGATTGACCCGCCATTGTGCCGGACGCACGTCCAGGCCGTCCCCCTATTTAAAAGGACTAGGCCACTAGACACAGCCCACTCCTGCAGGGTGTCACCCCTAGCATTGGTCGCCGGAGATCCCCAGGACCGGGATTTGGCGTTGAAATCTCCGGCGACCACCACAGGGGTGGGGTGCACTTCCGCCGCGAGGTCACTAACCTCGGCGAGGAGACGCTCAAACTCGGCGAGCGTCCTGTTGGGCGAGAAGTACACCCCGATTACTGCAACGTCGTCCAGCGATGCGAGTACGCACCCGTGGCCCCTAGATACCCTCTGAAAGGGACGGGGGGCAGCACGACGTTGCCAGGCGACGATAGCCACCGAACCATCGTGATCGCCCACCCAGTCATCACGGGCTCGGACGAAGTACGGCTCGGCGACTACGGCTACACTTACTTGCCACTGCGCAGCGGTCTGGAGTAAGAGATCCTGGGCCGCCGCGCAATGATTAATATTCGCCTGCAGTATCGACACCCTATTGGCCATTTAATTGGTGATGGTGTCCATGGCCACCGGGGCAGCTGGTTGCGTAGCTGCCTGGGACTGGGTGGGGGGCTTAGATTTTCCCCCGCCCATCTTTTTCGCCGTTGCTTTTGGCTTTTTGGCCATCGCTGGGCACTTTTTGTGGCCCAGACGATGACCTGCATCTACACCCTCCGACGCGCAGACTGCGCAGCGAGGGTCTGCAGTGCAGACAGCTGCCTTGTGGCCAGGCTGTCCGCACCTGAAGCACAGTGCACTGCGGTCAGTTTCGCAGGTACACTGTACTCCAAAATGACCCGGGACGAGGCAGCGGAAGCATCGCTGCGGCCGCGCGTCAAGCAACGCAGCACGGGCCGTCGACCAGCCTACCACGAGGCGGCCGTTCTCTGTTATCATTTTAGCCGCCGGGACAGGGCACTTGACCCAAACGGTCCCCGGGCGGCCAGGTGGGCGGATGATATTGCCCACCTTGACAAGATCGGGGCGGCAGCCCCCCACATTGACGACAGCCGCGGCCACCGATTCGCTGGTGGCCGCGTCCCCCAGGCCGGAGATGCGCATTTCGGCGCATTGCTCCGGTCTGGACACTCGAGCCTCAGAGCCGACGACCTCCCGCAACTTTGCGGCTAGCTCGTCAGCCTTCTTAGCCTTCTCGGCTCCAGAAACCTCCATTACACGGCCCCCAGTTCGGGCCGTGCGGAATCGAACACCGTTGATGCCTAGAGCCGAGAGGCTAATGGCCCCCTCGGCCTTCGCCATAATTTCGCCATATGTGGCCACAGAGTTTTCCGGCAGGGTAACAACTACAGCGGCGGTTTTGGGAGCGCGCAGTTTCCGGGCGCGCTTCGACTTTTTTTCCTTTTGTTGTTGCGTTGTTTGTGCAGCCGGCATGGCAGCGGTTGGGGCTGCTGTTTTGGATGGCTTCGTTCTTCGTGCCACAACATTCCACGCCTCCATCTGTTGTTGTTGAGGAAGCGGTGGTGGTGGTGTCGTTTGAGCCGCTGTCTGGGTCGCGGGTTGAGCCACTGGCGCCGAGGGAGGGGCAGCCGTTTCTTTCTTTCCGGCTAGAGCTTCGCGAGCCGCCAGGCTCTTCTTCTTCTTTCCTTTCTTTCCCGCAGTCTGAGTTGTGCCGGGGGCGGAGGGAAGGATGTTCGTCGACTCCGTGGAAGGAGCAGTAGGCGCCAGAGGCGTGACATTGTCGACATTCTGTGTGGACACAGGGGCAGGTGATGTGTGCTCCGGTGCCCTACGCTTATCCGCAGCCAGCAGAGGGCGGGTTTTCGGTTCCGGCAAGAGACGATCATTGATGCCGGCGAGCCGGGAATCGATGTAAAACGCGATTTCGTCGCGCGACATTCCAGATGTGGTGGTCGCCTGATTATGGGCCTCCTGCCGGGCCCGGAGCTCCGCTATTTCGGCGCGGAGGAGTCTTATAGTCTCCGCGTCTCTTTTATTTCTCTCCTCCAGCTCGGCGCGCAAAAGTTTGAGGTCCTCAGATTCGACCCTGTGTTCCGCGAGCTCGAGGACCGTGTCGGTGATTAGTGTCATTGCGCTTCTCACTGATGACTTCTTCGCAACGGACCCTATAACATCTAGCGCCGATTCTACAATGCCGAGCAGCTCGTCCTTACCTCTCGGCTTTCTCTGGCCAGTACTCGATGGTGCTACAGTCTTCGTTGCAGCCTTTTCCAGGGCCTGCAACTTCTCGCTTGTGGCAGCGGCTTCGGCTGCCAGCTCTCTCTCCGCCTGCAGCTACATTTCGCGCTGGAGCTGCTTGTTATACTCTTTCTTCGCACGTGCCACGCCAACGTACGCCCCTGTGGTCGGTGGTCGACCGCGTCCCTTCTTCTTTCCAGTTGAACTTGAAGGACCTTCTTGGTCTTCCAGAGGGCGTTTTCTCCAGAACCGCGGGTTTGATGGGGAGAGCGAGCGTGCAGGAGAGCACGAGTGCGATCGCTCATCCACTGACATGCAGCTGCTGTCAGACTCAGACAGCCGCCGTGATTCGCCGAGGTAGAGGCGAGTGAGCCTCTCTCTTGCTTCCTGGTTGACCAAAGCCCGAGTCCGGGTTCGTTGGTCCTCGCCATTGATCGAGGAATCAGTAATCATCAGATCGTTTGCCAAGTTATCATTTTGAGCAGATTCGCCAGTAGACCTAAGATTATCGCCAAGGTTATCATTTTGTGAAGAGTCGCCATTAGTCCGTGAGAGTTTGCCTAGGTCGTCATGTTTAGAGATATCGGTTTGGGTTTTGTTTGGGTTTTCGAGATTTTCCATATTAGTCCCACGAGTATGGGGGAAAGGATGGTCGACGTAAGCGGAGCCCCCTGCACTTACGCAATCCTATGTACTGAGGCGAACCTTGCGGAGGTCGGACAGTTTCCGCAGGTTGTAACGACTTGACTGTCGGGTATTATTGACTTTTCCTTGTCTCGGGCCGGCCGGTTAAGGCAAGCCCCCTGTCCCAGCCATCACGCCGCTAGACGTGATCAACGACACGCAACGGCTGAGACAGGTTGCCCGACGTTGCCCACATTAGGGGGCATCCCTCCAGACACGAGTTAACGCATCCAGAGGGACCGCCAAGCCGCGGGGTATTCCCGCTCACAGCTACGTCCGAAGACCGCTGCCCATGAAGAGCCATCAAAACAGAGCCTTACAGAGCTCACGCACCGGAGTCGGTGCCCAACGCCGAATGTGATCACCCCACTCATCAGTCAGTTCTGCGGATCAGAATAGTACCGGGAGTAGGGGGACGGTACGGCACTCGCGACGCTCGAGGCAAGGAACGCCGTCGCGGACCTTGCAGGTCCGCCATCCCACGACCCCCTCTTGGGGTCAGCAGGGGCAAGACATCAGTCTACGCCAAACGCGGTCCCTCCGTAGCTTGGAAAGGAGCGAGCTTGACGCAGTCCAGGGAGCACCGGACACAAGGCTTCCAATCTCCAGGGACGTATCTCAAAGACAAAAGAAACTATGCGCCCAACGTGGAGGTTTCCTGCCGTGGCTCCCCTTGTGGCATGTGGTGACAGATCAAGAATAAATATCAATCCCCTATTTTCTCCCCAGGGTATTGTACAGCCAGCTCGAGGACAATATCAGCAAATATCTATATGTCTCCACAAAATATGTAACTCTTTCAGGGGTCATTGTATACGATTTTATAATAAACTCCCTATCGATGTAAGAGAATTAAATAATTCTAAATTTAAAAAATTCATTAATCCTAAATTATGTAAAAAGGCGTATTATAAAATTTCTGATTATATTAAAGATGATAACGCTTGGGAGTAGGTTGCTCTGGAGCAATACATATTCTATATTGTAAAGTTATTAGCATTGTAAGTATAATTGACATTTGATTTAAAAATATTGATTTGATTAAAATCTCTGCTGAGTTTCTTACGCCGGTTCTTCTCAGCAGATTGCGTCCTGAACCGGTGGTAGGGAAAAAAATTGGACATGTCATAATTTTTCTGAAAAATTGTGTCTACGTGATTAAATGATTTTTCATTTCATTTCATTTCATCCTCTGTAAGAGAAAAAGTGGAAACTAAACCCTATGACGACACATTGATCAGATTTATTATATTATCTGTGATCAGCGTGGCATAGTATAGTAGACCATTATAATACAACCTCCTGAATGCCCGTGCCCGACTGTGGGACATTAACAGACTGAGAAGAAATTTATCTGCAAATATTAAATGTTAAAAAATGAAATCTCTTAAATAAACGCAGTAAGAAAATACTATCACGCATTATTTCTATAAACCTAATGCTAATTATTTTAACTTATATAGCTTAACCGACACTTGCCTAATAAGGAAATGTTTTACTGCAATTGGTATGACGTCATTTCTTTAGCTTCGATAACAAAACTAATAATTGTCCACTTATTATGTATGTCTATTAGCGCTAACTACGTAATGACACAAACCCTTATTATTGATTGTAGGTACATACTTTGTAGGCACGACGTTCGTAACCCATATTATTTAGGACTTGGCCTCTCAATGTTACCGAAAGAGCGGCCTAATTTTGTATTGAAAATGATTTACTCTCTGAATTCTAAATTAAAATATTGTTATAGAGCAAAAAGAAAACACATTTTTTTTAAACCTTTTCAGAAAAGTGATTCTGAAACGGTTTCAGGCAGTTACAAGCTAATAACGCAGCAAAATATTGGATATTTCTAAATCTAAGAACTGAAAATCTCTAATTGTCTATATAACGCTTATGCGATTTGTTTAAATAAAACTACTTTTCAAGGATTTAGACGCGTGAATATTTGTTTTAAATTTAGGCTGACTTGATTTTGACAATGGTGACTGCAAAGTCTCTGAAACGTCGGGCCAAAATTTAAAACAAATACACGCGTCTAAATCCGTAAAATATAGTTTTATTTAATCGCTAACTGTATAAATTACTTAGATATGTTTATATATACATATAAATAACCCTTAACTGTGACTAGACTGACTATGTTAACTAATTCGTATGAATATTGTTTATTGAATATGAATATATTTGAATTTGTAAACTATTTTGCTGTCTTCCAATAATTTCCACATAAGAAAGCAGTTTACCCGGAGCGCGGGGGTATAATTATCCCAGTTTGTATACAGAATGCAGCGTTTAAACAACGCTTAATACTGATTACATAGGAATTGAATGCGTCATACATTATTATTTATTGTCACAATCAACACATGTAGTACAGATGTGACATACTTGACGGGCCTCATCGTCTAGTGGTTCATGCAACGGACTGTAGTTAAAGCATGAGGTCGCGGGTTCAGTTCTTGCTCTGGACAATCAATTGTGTGATGTTTATAAATGTCATACAAATGTTTGTAGTGCGTCTGGATGTTTCTATGTGTTATAATTTATAAGTATGTATTTACAAAAGGAAAGTAGTAGAGTATATGTAGTATATACGCATAGCTTGGGACCAGAGGACATTTTGTGAAATGTCCGTGAATATTTATTTATGTATTTATACTTAGCATGGTGTAAGCACGGTTTAGATTACGTCATCATTAGGCAGTTTAGACGACGACGGAGTTGCAAAGTAAGAAAATACTGCTGTAGAAATATTAGAAACTAGCTGCCCCGGCAAACGTTGTTTTGCCATACAATTCTGTATAAAATAAAATTTCATCAAAATCGGTCCAGCCAATTTGTAGCCTATGTGTTATTCTGATGTATAAGCTATATTGTGGTAAAGTTTCATTCAAATCCATTCAGTAGTTTTTACGTGAAAGAGTAACAAACATCCATACATACAAACTTTCGCCTTTATAATATTATAGTAGGATTATAGTTTATTATATAGTTATATTATTATTTAGTGTAGTTTAGTGAGAATACACTTATTGCCAAAACTTTATTAAGTTAGGTACTCTTGCAGTCTGATTGTTTAGTACACATTTAGTTCTCTACGTAAACGATTACTGCCGAGGAAAAGTTCACGCGATAATCCATCTTTATAGAAACCGCCAACCATGTCGCCCTCAGGATCGTCGACTTATCTAACACCAATTCCATAGATTTAAAATTCATAATATATTATAGTGCACTCACTGTTTTGGATTATACTCTAAATATGGAACACAAGTCAGCAACTCAATATTACTTACGAGTTCTATATTAGGAGCCAGATAGACAACTGCATAGGGTTGGCACTTTACCTAAATCGTTACTTCAATTAGGTTGAATATTAGAATATTACATTCCAAAATACCAATACCACATAAAGACCAATACGTAAATACTAAATAAGCGCAAGTATCGAGGTTTCTAATTCATATCTTAGTTGTAGTATTGTAATTGAATATAATGAGATTGTTATGGTAATTGAATATTAAGAAATATCACATTTAAAACATTTAAAACATTTGTTAAAAAAAATACGTATTGATGTAAGTAACAATTTTGTTAGCAAGTAGCAAAGCACATTTATGTAAGTATGTGTTGACATAAAAAACAAAAATTCTCCTTAATATTTTAAACGTCTTTATGAAAGAAAACCTTCAGCTAAGGAATGAACCATAAGTAGTTGCGCAGAAAGCAGCTAAAAGAATGGTTTTGCGATATTTTATATGTAGATTTATCAACCCTGTCCATAACGGTATATAAGTGCTAACGCTTGTAACATGTCTTGAACGTGACTATTGCATAAACATGCCATGTTGGATTGTTGATCAAGAATTCTAGACTATTCTAGATTGACGTATATAACCATCCTTTTCTGGAAAGCACTAGAAAGTTCTCAATAATAAAGATTATGATTAATTCTATGTTGGGGCTCGGTACCAAAAGATAAAACGGGCTTACTTCACTGTCCGTCAGCAGGCTGTATGTCAGTAACGGTGATAGCTAGGGTTGAAATTTTACTACAACAACAAATACTAAAAATCAGAATACAACAGATAATTAAGGACTCAATATTGATAACGCAACAAGTAGCCACTTGAAATGTTCACAAACATTCACATCATCCTATAGATCAGGGCTGTCCAAACAAATGTTTTCATGCGGCCCGCGACACGCATTTTAAAGACTACGATACTATTGTTAAAGATAAATTAACGAAAAATCAATAAACATAGAAAGACAAAATTACCCTGTAATATATTTACTTGACAACTGAAAATATTTTTCTGGCCCTCCAGCTTTTGTATGAAATTTAATTAGCCCGCGAAGGTGTATAGTTTGGACAGCCCTGCTATAGATAATAAAAGATGTTCATATTTGAAATATGAACATCTTTTATTATAGGATGATGTCCAAGAAATATATAATAAATATAGCTGAAATTTTAAAATTAAAGTACCGTACTATAAGACTATAACATACTACTTTACATAACTTAAACATTGCATTAACAAAAGCGGGGCGCTATGTTAATTTATCATGTCGCCTTATCGCACCAGTAGGTATGGGTATGACCTATTACATGAGATAACTGCAGCTAGTTATATAATCACCTGTACATATTTAATTTTCATATAATATTATCTATACAAAGATGTCGCTAGTCTTTGAAATTTATTTGAGGCTGGATTTGTTAGATTTGTAACTTTTTAATTCAACTAACTAGTGGTAGCTGGCACTGCCCAATATTTTGATTGTCTTAATACAATAATTTTTATAAACATTTCGCACACCGTTGTCCAGTCCAAAATTAAACTATGTTTTTGTTATGGATACAAATTACTGCCTTGTGCTCTGACTGTGCTCGCGTCCTCATGAACGACAGTTTTAAGCACAAAGACAAACCACTAAACCCACCCGTTAGTTTACAAATAACAGAGATGAATATTAGTGCTTCCAAATAAGTACCTAACAAGTAAGATAAAGTTTAAATAAAAGTACTTTTTGCAGATTTCGACGTGTGTACCTACTTGTTTCAAATTTCAGCCCGACGTTTCGGAGACTTTGCAGTCACCATGATCACGGATCCCCCCGGCGGGCCGGTACCCAGAGACCCACCGCGCCAAACATGATGGGGTACCTAATGCTCCCCCCGTCGGGCCGGGCCCCGTTTATCAGGGACACCCCTCGCCGGGTCATGGTAAAGCTCAAGGCACCATCATGGCCCGGCAGGGCAAGGCGGAGAAAGGAATATTTATTGGTATACTTTTATTATTCAAATTTTCGTGAGTTTGAGTCATCTTAAAAATATTTATATGTTACCGGCTAACACTCACATTTATAGGAGATGATGAGCATCGGATATGCTCGAAACCTGGGTCGACATCATCGATCCTATAAAAGTGAGTGTTAGCCGGTAACATATAAATATTTTTAAGATGGTATACTTTTACTTAATAAATCAAAATAAAGTGCAAAATATTTGTGTTAAAGAAGATAAGTTATTATTTACATACTTGGGACCCCTGTTAAGTGATCCGCAGAAATGATAAGACAGCCATTAAGTATGTCCAAGTAGAATAACAACTCACGTGCGGTTTGACCGCATAAATGATAATAATTAACTTCTTAATTAATCGCTTATTACTTTCGATTGTAGCTTGTCGTCATTGCGTGCTCGTCTCCAAGGCTACTCATATTGTAATTAATATGAGCTAACTTTGGCTTAAAATACAAATTGCTCTTACAGCTGGTGGACAGTGCTAGAGCAATGTACTATACGTTTCAACTGAGAATAGGATTGGCTATGACCTTTAGTTGTCAAAAGTGAATAGAATAGTACTGTCAGCAACGAAACTTTATTTACGTATCAATAATGTTTTTTTTTTCTTTTACCTAAACTCAGTAAGTTGAAGCTGAAAACGTCAAATTATTTAGTAATAATAGTTATAATATTATTAAAAAGAAATTCTTTCCATAATTTCATTGTTGGATACTATGATATTCAGTTGAAATGCCAACCGCCATTTTGTTGTTGTTGGTGTGCCTTGTTGAGTAAATAAATTATAAGGTATTTTATTTTAACTTGATTACTGAAATTGATTACTATAGATCAAACAAGTCATTTTTAGTAAACGTGTTTCATTAAACGTCAACACGAAACCTTAGCCCATTTTTTGTGCATATTCAATAACTTCTAGGTGTTACAGACTATGGTGATTTAGGAGCCCAAAATATTAGAAATTCGTGCGAAAACGTGAAATGGCTCTTAACACAAAATCCTAATTTAAGTTTAAACGTTGACAAAATGAAGTTATATGCTTGTTAAGACTCTGCTACCACCTAAATTTCATATTCTTATGTAATACCTGTTAGCTAACGGAGCCATAGGGGAGCTTAAGACAGAAAAAATTGCAAACCTAATCATATAGTTATGCTTCATTAGCTACCATTACCGCTTTATGGGCCATAGCACAGGCCGTAACAATATTTAGATAAACGCAAGGTGAGGGCCCCGGTACCTAATATAATAAAAGCAAGGCTTTCTAGGAAGTTTAGTCTTTCACTAAGACTTCTCAACACATAATAAATTAAATTACGGTGGAAAAAGTGATTACCGCAAGCGGGACTCGAACCCACGACCTCGGAATACCAAGGTATTATAGAATAGGTAGTTGGTCGAGATGTTGAAAAGCATTCTTGATAGATGGTGTTGCACGTAGAAATGCGATATAAACTCAATCGAGTGACGATTACGGTGGCCAAATTTGATTACTGAAAAGCACGACCGCAATAAGCTCAGTTGGCAGAGCTACGGAACGGTATTCCGAGGTCGTGGGTTTGAGTCCCGCTTGCGGTAATCACTTTTTCCACCGTATTTTAATTTATTAAGTAAAATCATAGCATGTCAATTGCAAAATTAAACACATCTCAACACATTTTGATACAGGCCCTTCAAAGGTAAGCCAACAACAAGAACTCTAAATGTTAGACGCCATCTTGTTAGACATCAGCTGTTGTAACTACTAAAACATGATATAAACATGTTTAACGAGCTAAGACGAGTGAATGTTGACACAACACGGAATAACATCGTAGGATATGACCGTCATAAATGCACTCATCTACTGCGTTTTATTACCTGTTATGTGCATAAACAAAATCAGAATTTGAGTTGCTGGGTTGGTAAGTCAAAAAAGTTTGACAGACAGACCGACAGACAGACACCGAAGTGAGAATTTATGGGTTTCTTTATTGTTCGAAACCCTAAAAAGCTGTAGGATGCACTGCTTAAAACTTTTATTCTTTCATAATGGGACAAAATCCGATGCACTATTGACACAACTCTGTTGCATGAGAAACTTAGCCTAACTTAACTAAAATGAAACCAAATATAGTGAAGATGCAGGTCGCAAATATACTTAGTTACTTTTTAGGGTTCCGTACCCAAAGGGTAAAAACGGGACCCTATTACTGAGACTTCGCTGTCCGTCCGTCCGTCCGTCCGTCCGTCCGTCTGTCACCAGGCTGTATCTCAAGAACGGTGATAGCTAGAGAGTTGAAATTTTCACAGATGATGTATTTCTATTGCTGCTATAACAACAAATACTAAAAATAAAATAAAATAAATATTTAAGGGGGGCTCCCATACAACAAACATGATTTTTTTACCGTTTCTTGCTCGATACTAATAACGTTGACAGGTAGACGCTTTAACTATGTGCCTTATGTTGCATAGATAATGGTACGGAACCCTTCGTGCGCGAGTCCGACTCGCACTTGACCAATTTTTTACTTCAGTTAGCCTAGCTTATAGGCCTGGCTAAAATCCAGGCTAACTGATATAAGTGATATATCGTACTTTATCTAAAGAAAGAGTGAAAATACAGCAAAAAAAATATAAAAACTACCATAGAAATAGTAGCTATAAAAGGTAAGTAGCTACCATGAAGGTACAGATAAAAATGGAGTCCAGACTCTGAATACCTACTTGAAGCAAAAATGATGTATGGCTATCTCGCTCACTGTGGTCAAACCCTTTCTTTCTAAGTAGGGTAACCTTTATTGTATTTCTTCCAGGACAAAACTTCAAGTAGTTGTGTTCCATATAGTGTCAACAAAATGTTCACTTCTAAGACCTAGCCCGTATAGATTTTATATGTCGAGATACTTTATTTACTGTGCGTAAAAAAAATACTCAAAAAACAAACTGTTTGTTATCGCGTGAAAGTTTGGATAATTTTGAAAGATAATTTGAAATCGCAAAAGATATATGTTTCATTAATTTTGCAGATTAATTAAACATTATGAATACATACTGGACAATAGTTTTTCCTAGATTTCTGGGTTAGCCAATGTATTTCTATTTATTAATGTCAGTTAAAGGGCAAATTCGGTCAATAATACTTCTGAAAAAAAAAAATACGTTACGTTGATTAAAATTAGTTTGTCGGAAAATCTGTAGTTAATAGTCATTTTAACTGACAATATGAATGTGGTTAAAAGTGGCTGACGGAAGAACGGAGAATCAGTCAAAATCAATTTTTACGTATATTTCTGTCTACAGCGTTTAAAGGAACCTATCATGAATGGCATGACGGGAGCTAAAAACCTAACCCACCCTTGTCGGGTTGCCCTTGGCTCCCTGTGCCTTGTGTTCCACTACTTGGCGCTAGGCAAGTCAGTTAAAATTACATTTAAACAGCTATATTGGGTAAAATTAGTTTTGAATAATTTCAGTCAAAAGTACTACTGTCGAGAGCTTACAGTCTATTGAGTGGTTATAAGTTTTGACTGTGACATATATCATAGGGGGCTATAATAGGAACGATAATAAAGTTACAAAAAAAGGGCAAAAAAGAAACAACAGCACTTTCCAAATTAAAATCATTTAATAACTTTTCTTTTATACATGACTAAATATTATTGTTTTGTGTAATTTCTGTCTCTTACCACGTAAATCACTAAGTATATTTTCTGTATGACTCTTTAAGTGTTAAAAAATGAATTTGCAATTTTCTTAATTAATACGCTTTCATGCAAATCATTGCAATAAATTGAGTCCGTGATGGGATGCTTAAACATTTCTTGCAACAGAGGAGTAAAATGTTGTGATACAACATTAATTAATTTGTTTTCTATATTGTTTTCTCTGAGTTGGCCCATCAGGAAGGATTACTTTCATAAATGCCAGAGCTAGGATTTGGTACACCCAGAGTAGCTACTTGCCCCATAGACTCTTCCTGTAATGAACTGTCTATCTGAAAATTATAATATATTTTACAAAATATAGCCTTTTGCCATATATTCGAACTACTACATTTCTGAAACATAATAATAATGTAAGGCTCTCATTAGGCAGTCGGATCGGGGGGGGGGCTGGTTCAGAAAGCAGCAATTATCTCTGGAGCCTTGAGCGCCGGTAGTTTGGAAAATGTTCCTGATACTGGTGGGGTATTTTTTTTCATACTAGTTTTTATATTCCTTATAAATTCAAATATTTAACATTGTATAACATGTGAGACAATTAAAGGAGTTTGTAAATAGATACTTGAAATTTTACCTTGCAAGGTGATACTGCTTCTTGATTTGTAATTATAGTAGGAACTGCTGTTTGTTTTAAAAAATCCTTGCACTTTCATAAAATTTCATTTTCAATGGTACAATGGATAACCATAATTTCCTCTGGGTACTATTTTTAGGAAATCTAAAAAAATAATATTGTAGGTAAGTATATTAATGTTGTAAATAATGTGAAATAAAAATTAAATGACTAAGCAAACATGTATAATTTAGTTCAGGTCCCACAGAAAGTCCTAGATATGTCCTCAGTATGGTCACACTATTTCAAAATTACTTCTTGTAAACAAGAAAGATAAAATTGCACTAAGTCCATGAAATTCAATGTAAGACTATTAGATCTTTACATCGTTATCAGTATAGTTAGTTAGAAGTATGCTGAAAACATTGTTTAATCATTTTATGAAGTATTTAATTGAAAATACAAAGAAATATGTTTGCAGTTATTCAATGCCAGAAATCACGATCTAAACACTTACGCGTGAAATTGTATATCACCTCCTGGACACCACGTACTACCGCAACCACGCACTACACAAGTTTGCACCATTTCTTTAATTATAAAAATAATTAGAGTCGAAAATTTGAAACGAAGCTGTGAACCGTAAAGTAAACAACCGACATATTGGCACAATTTTGTCGACAACTTGACATATGGTGACCAATGTTGCCAAATTACGAAATCCTTAGGAAATGGGGAAAATAATTCACTGATTCGTCAACCATGAAAAGCATCCGTGATCTACTATTTTATTATTTTTAATTTCATTCATCGTATTTCAACTAGTTATTTATAGTTACGATTAAACACTATCAAATGACAGTGTTTAACTTGTGATTTGATATGTGTGGTGACTCTTTTTAAGAATTTACACACTAAAAAGAGAGGTCAGACCACAGAGAGTGAGATAGAGATACGTAGGTATTTGCCTCAAACCGATGTTCCAAGTATGGCCTCCTTTTTTAGGGTTCCGTACCCAAAGGGTAAAAACGGGACCCTATTACTGAGACTTCGCTGTCCGTCCGTCCATCCGTCCGTCCGTCCGTCCGTCCGTCCGTCCGTCCGTCCGTCTGTCACCAGGCTGTATCTCATGAACGGTGATAGCTAGAGAGATGAAATTTTCACAGATGATGTATTTCTATTGCCGCTATAACAACAAATACTAAAAATAAAATAAAATAAATATTTAAGGGGGGGCTCCCATACAACAAACATGATTTTTTTAACGTTTCTTGCTCGATACTAATAACGTTGCCTTATGTTGCATAGATAATGGTACGGAACCCTTCGTGCGCGAGTCCGACTCGCACTTGACCAATTTTTTTTATCTATATCTTCATGGTAGCTACCAAGTATCTTCTATCTATTCTGTGGTAGCTACTAAAGGTATAATATCTACCGAGGTATATCAATATCTATCATAGTCTATATTATCTACCATATATCTACAATACGTATCTACTTGCAATATCTACTCTACTTCTTCATAAATTTATTAATCTGTGACAACTAGTGACAAGTGCCATTGCCCATTGCCATTCCATTTTTATTGTCTCTGGTTCTTGTCGGGTACCATTAAATGTAATTTTTCTAATTTATAATTATTTTATTCCACAAATACTTGTGTTAGCTCAACTGAAAAAGTTATTATTTTCATGTGATCTATTGATTTCATATAAATCACTAAATACACAAAGATGGAATCGGATGAAAAAATCGGCGAAAATGGCGACTTGTACGTACATCGATTGAAACACCTTACCGACGAAGAAAAACAGCGTCTAGAAGCTCAAAATTCACGATTAATACCAGAGGCTAAGGCAGCAAAACTTGAAAAGGAAGCGAAACGGCATTGGGATATATTTTACAAAAGAAATGAAACTAAATTCTTCAGAGACCGGCACTGGACCACTCGTGAGTTTCAAGAACTTATAAATTTTGATGTTGATAAGGATATCACTTTCCTAGAGCTTGGATGTGGTGTTGGAAACATGGTGTTTCCACTTGTTGAAGAGGGCTTTACGAATTTCTATTTCTACGCGTGCGATTTCTCTCCACGTGCTGTTGAATTTGTGAAATCAAATAAATTGTACGATGAAAAGAAGATGAAAGCATTTTGTGCAGACTTAACTAGCGAAGATTTATTCGAGAACATTGAAGAGGAAAGCGTGGACATAGCTAGTCTAATATTTGTGTTATCTGCTATTCAGCCGGTCGCGTGGCCACATGTAGCTCAAGTTGCTTTTCGCGCTCTTCGTCCTGGCGGTATTCTGTTATTTAGAGATTATGGTCGATACGACATGGCGCAGTTACGGTTTAAGCCGGGACACAAAATCGCTGATAACTTCTACATGCGGCAAGATGGAACAAGGTCAGTTCTATTTGTTACACACAACTAATTGATAGCATACCATGTTTTGTATTAACCTAATATGCAATCTTCTGTTAATAAATTCTATATTCGATACATTGAATCATTTCTTTCTGAGTTCCTTCTAAACCTTATGTTTTTGTTACAGAAGCTACTATTTCACAGAGGAAGAACTGTACAAATTATTCACAGATGCTGGCTTTGAAATTATAATGAATACATATGTACAAAGAAGAACTGTCAACTTTAAAGAAGGTATTGACGTTCCACGCATATTTGTACAAGGGAAATACAAGAAACCAGTGAAATGTAAGTATAATAACTTAGAATCTTTTTACAGCGAAATATTAAGTCATAATCTTAGATTAATAGACATACAGAAAGATATTATTTAACATATTTTTGTGCTTTTGTCCTCATAGTATAAGTTGTATTTACATGATGATAACTACTAAATAGTGAAACATTGTGATCTTGCATGTATATTAGCTCTAACTGAATGTTAACTTATACCACTTGTACAACAGTAACTTATGTTACCTTAGTTATAATATATTGTCACAATTGTTCTAGGAAATAGCAGTTGATCCTTCTGCGTTTATGGTAAGTTCAATAATTAGTAATCTTAGGCTCCCTGTTTTTATATATACTGACTATACTGCATTACCATTACAAATATAGCTATTTTAGGATAAAAATAACATAAAAAGTACCAAGTAATACTTTTTCATTAATTTTACCCATGGCTTTGTTACTCAACATTTGCAAACAGTGTTATAATTTGTTATCACTGCTAAATGTATTGGCATTCTTAATTCAAAAAGCAGCATCTTCTAACTGTTCACAATTTGGAAAATGAAGTTTACCATGTTTTAGTAGTGGGTACTAAACATACTAAGATTAATACGTTCAGTGCGGCTAACGCTTATGCGCGTTTTTCTGATCTTCACCAAGTGCGGGACGACGCGTATACGCGTCCATACAAAAAAAAATCTGTAGGCAAGCGGGGTGCGCCGCACCTGTGCGTTTATAGCGTGTATTCTGGGTGTCTATTGTTTCGAAGCGGTCGTAAAATGTGGAATTGTAAAGGAGACTACACACTAGTCAGGTTTCTGCTACGAATCTTGCAGGGGGGGGGGGCGGCGGCGACGACAACAATAACCTAATTTAGTACAATAGATTATTGAAATAATTTTATTATGACTCGCTCTTTTAACTAAAGTAATAGGTAGTTTTAGTCTATTTATAAATGGTGTCTATTACGAGGCGGGCGAAGAGTCGTAAATTAAAAAAAATAAGAATAAAAGGGCTTTTACTATTACTGTTTTATTAAGGTATAACTTACTATTTTAACAAAACCGAACGAAGATATATTATGGCGTAAACTTCACAAAATCTCTTACAAATAAACACTAGTGTGGAAGCACCTTTATCCATCCAACACCTTTATATGACCCGTAATTGTTATATGACAGTCATAAAACTCGAAAGTTACCGAACGCACATAAGCGTCGGCCGCACTGCGGGAAGGTAAAAGACAACGCGCTATAGCGTCCAGCCGCACTACGCGAGTTTTCTATGAACGCATATAAGCGTTCTTAGCACTACGCGAAAAATTTTTTGAACGCACATACGCGTTTTCAGCACTGGGCGAATGACTCTTTTATTAGCATTGGCTATAAATTCGCAAATTATTCAGCATTGAACGCGTTAATGTTTAAAATAATAAATATTACATAGATGCCATTTACACCTACGTAGTAGTATGTTAGCTGCGACATATAAATTCTTTCATAGACACAAGTGTTGCTATATTTTGTGAACCAATTCTGCCAAATTGAAAAAAGAATACATAATATGTATCTATAGTTTGTAAATAAATGATGATAACTACTAAATATTGAAATATTATGATCTTGCATGTATATTAGCTCTAGCTGAATATTGTCTCAGAAAATTTGTACAATAGTGGCCTAAGTGAACTTGCCTAATTTTTTTTTATTTGTCCTAGTCAACAGCACTTGCTCTGTCACCTTCAGTAACGGTAAGTTCAAATTTATTATCTAGACACTTTTTTTAATTTGTTCTTTATGGTGTCCAGGCCTTGGCTGATATTTTGGTTTGACAACATTAAAGCCTGTATAATCTTTAAGACATTTATTTTTGCTCTATATGATGACAAATTCCAAATATTGATCAATAATGATTTTGATAATGTTAGCTAGCTGAATTAAATAACTGACTATCATAATACCACATCTAAGTTGTTCATTAGTATAACATATTATTTTATTTTTTCTTAAAATGCAACCCATTTGGGCCATCTGGAAGGAAATGGTAAGCTCAGTCTATATACATATATATCACTCATTAGCTATGACTTTGTCTGTCTAAACTCTCAGGAAAACTAGCGTCCATTACTGAAAAGTTTTTTTTTTTAGAACTATTGTTAGTGACTTACAATATACAACAAATTTTAAAAAATTTACAGGATGATAAATGCTAACCAATGACCTATAATGATTATGAATGTATATTAGATAGCTGAATTTTATATTTAACTAGCACACTACCACAATTAAGTAACAGTAGTTTAACATGCTATTTTGCTTGTTCTAGCCCAAACAACCCCTTTGCTCAGTCCCTGGTTTGATCATCTGGAAAAATATAAAACAGGTAACCTTCAGTTTTATATTACTTACAAGGCTATGCTCTATATATGTATAAGACCTAGTGGATAAAATACTAGTAAACTTAATTTCTAAATGATGACAGCGCAGTGCAGCTGAAAACCTTCCGTTGTCCTGCAACAGAAAAAAAATTAGCATAGGGCAACATTGGCTTTTTAGTAGTATTGTAGTTCTTTTTTCAAATTTTTTATTTTTTCTTAATATTTTTTCAAAATTGTAGCATAGGGCAGTCTGTTGTGGGGTCTGATGCACAAAATTAATGCTTACAGCATTCTGATTAATTCCTAATTTTGATTTAATTGTTAAGAATTTTTATAATTAGTGTGTAACTTTAATGAATTGTTCACAGATGTAAAAGAACTGAAGATTGGGATATACAGATGGTAAGAATTCAAATAACACCACACCTTGCTTGGAGATTGATCAGCCTGAATCCCTAACCAGCAATTCTTGCAATTAAATTGCAGTCATATAAACCTACTTTAGTAATGTTATTAATTATTTGTGGTATCATTAATAAATGATGATTTCATAGTTCATCTGAATATAATTGATGTATATTCTGTATTGTCTTTCGCTCCTATCTGATTTAATATTATAGTTTGTGATATTACATTTTGACTTTAAGGAAACCTGTTTTAATATTATTATTCATTTGCAGATCAACATTGAAATGTTAATGGCTGTTTCAAGCTCTGAGATATAGGTCAAAGGTGAGTGTATAGAAATAAAAAGAAGCCTCTATTCATCAAGAGGTTGCATACATTTGCTTAAATGTATTGTTATAATATGTATAATTATCATCTAGCGGATACACTGCAACTTCGTATACAAATATTATTAACAATGACATCATTTGAAAATTGAACTGGTGTGATGTGTTAGGGCCTACTAAATATTCACATGGTCCAATTTTGTTATTTTATCATTATATATTCACCAACATTTATTTGTATAAATTTAAAATTATGTGATGACTTCATAGTTCATCTGAACACTTTGATGTATATCCTATTATGTCTTTCGCTCCTATCTGATATACTATTTATGATAATTGTATCAAATATTTATAAAACTCTCTTAATTATATCATATTTCCTTTGTTTACAGATACACAAAGGCTTGCTAGAATAGCTGTTAGGTGATTATTGTAATAGGTAAGTGTATACATGTTTTTTTGTTTTTCTCTGCATAGTACATACATAAATATATTGTTTTCATTTGGTACATAAAATCAGTTTACAGTAAAGAAAGCTTCCATTTATGTTACAGTATAATTTATAAATTAACAATATCTTTTTTTCTTGACCCCCTACACATTTGACAATATTGTCTGTCCACCTTGTTGGAGACTGTTGATATCGTACTTCTAAATCAGTATTGCAAAATTTAAGTGATGATTTCATAGTTCATCTGAATATAATTGATGTATATTCTATATTTGTCTTTCGCTCCTATCTGATGCCATTATTATCTTATATCTGAAGTTTAAGTACACACACATGATATTAATATCTATCTATCTTTGTTACAGTTTCTTACTTCACTGGAATTATTATAATTAACAAGAACAAGACTATTTTGAGGTAAGTTGTTGTCAAGCAAGCAAGCATCTTACTTATAAATGAACTCTTTGTAGTATAGTTAAGAAAATGTTACTGATTTTGTACGCCAGGTTGTGGGGTCTATTCCTGTAGAAGACAATTAATGTGGATAAAGTTAAAATTTATTCATTCACTTCACATTTGGAATTTATAGTTCTATGTCTTAAATCGAGGGTATGTTATGCTTACTTAGGAACTAGAGGGTGTCGTGTAAAATCATGAATATTTTTATTTACAATGATGAATGACCATCAGGTCTCCCTCAACAGAGTGAACCCAAACTATCATGTTGACCACCAAACATGTCGGAGTTATTTAAATCATTTGATATTCAATTATTATTTCATAACAGAGTTATTAATTATATACCTATTGTTTTTTTTTGTCACAGTATGAAAGCAGTCGTGTAGAAGGCTGAAGCTAGTCCTAGATTCACCTGTATCAACCATAGAAATCTTCAGTATGTGTAGGTATGTTTTCAGTATTATACCAAGTAATCCATAATATAAAAATTTATTGCTGAGCTCAAATCTCGTAAACAGCTTAATTGATTTAGCTAATTTTAATTAATTCATTGAAATACAAAGATGAACAGAGAAATTTAGAAAATTACCCAGAATAGATATTCAAAAGAATTTAATTCAAATACAATGATGACTCGACCTTCAGGTCTCCCTCAACAGAGTGAACCCAAACTATCATGTTGACCAACAAACACGTCTGAGTTATTGAATAAATGTTTAAGAATGACACATAATGAGACTCAGATGATAATATAGTATTATTATTTACCAGGAACAATTAAGAAAGGGAACAAAAAAAGACCTAGGTTGCTGAATCTTCTCTAGTAAAATAAGGTAAGACTTCACTTCTTTTAATTTATGTTACCCAGTAAAGAACAACATTATTACTGGTTATAGAATATTATTTAGTAACTAAAATGATGATTACAGATAGGGACATCTGACACATACTGCTGTTAACATAACTATCTCAACTGATTAGACCTGTTGTAGATTTTCATATAATGATGGGAAAGGATTCATCAAATTATTAACCAATTTTGTAATTTGTTTGCAGGGTCTTGAAGAAACTGATTTCCACAATGAGAAAAGGAGAAACTAACATACACACTAATAAATGTAGGTATTGCTAAATATAATATTAAAACTGTATGCACCAAAACTGCTGTCTTTCCTTAGTTAGTCCACATAGCGCAATACGCCGTCAGAAAGTCCCTCAAAACTTATGGTCCATTATCATTGATAGAGATAAATTATTCCTAAATAAATAATAGCCTGTGTTTAGTTAATTTATCATAATGATGATTACAGATAGGGACATCTGAAACATAATGTTGTTAACATAACTATCTCAACTGATTACTGATTTTGTAAAATATTTATTTACTTTTTTTTTCACATTTTAAAGTGTTTTTAAATTTTTTTTGGCAGGTATTAAGAACAATCAGAGGAATATAATAGAAGAAAATATTTATAGACGTAAGTATAAAGTCATTTCGAATGTTTTATTATCAGCTACTCCACCCGTAAACGTCGCAGTTATTGGACATAGGTCTTCTGCACTGTGGGTTTTGATCTTTATTATTATTTTAACCAAAGCTTACAAGTTTTAAACTATAATGATGATTACAGATAGGGACATCTGACATATAATGCTGTTAACATAACTATCTCAACTGATTATATCATCTTTTTATTGGTTTTACTTTATCACAAAAATAACTCTAAAATTAGATTATTATTTGACAGGGTGCAAGTGATAGAAGCCGTTGATCAATATAATTAATAATAATAATAATAATTCTTTATTGATTTAAGATACACATACCACATTTTATGGACACCCTAGCACCCGCGCTAGTCAAAACTGTGTTGCAGGTGCTGATGCAATTAAAGCAACTTCTAGGCGTAAGTATAGTTTGATTTGAATATTTTTCAATTTAGCATTAATTTCGTGATGTTTGAAATATAACTACTTAATAAATTTTCCAATTGGGCGGGTAGCCAGATATAGAGATGTAATAACATCTAAAAAGTGAATGATTAAAATTTTATAGTCTGAGAGCCAGGCTAACATCGACCTTAGTAGTGCTGATTAATAGACAAGAACTTAATTATACAAAAGCCTATCGAATTCTATACACGCATGTGGCTGATTTGCCTATCGAAACGCGTTTCGCAAATACAATGATGACTTGACCATCAGGTCTCCCTCAACAGAGTGAACCCAAACTATCATGTTGACTATTAAACAAGTCTGAGTTGATAAACCTAGATAATTATTTATAGTGCACATTATCTTGTATATTTACAAATTATTTTTTCTATTTTACAGGTACTTACATATTAACAATGCTTGTCAATTCTTCGAAAACTGTTCTAAGGTAAATATTGCTAATTCATGATTTTCAGTAGTCTGTTCAGAAGAGATAAAGGCTTGCTTGACTAACACGTTTGTTCCATGTGTTGATCGATCGAAATAAATAAACTGCCGTAGAGTTAGCGCGAACGCCTCTTTTAAATTAATAAAAGTATATACAATGATGACTTGACCATCAGGTCTCCCTCAACAGAGTGAACCCAAATTATCATGTTGACCAACAAACACGTCTGAGTTATAAAGTATTAATTTGATATTAATTTATTATTGCATAACAGAGTTAGTAATTATATATTTTATTTTTGCTACAGCTGGCCGAACGCATATTCGTACAAAACTACATAGTGTAATCCTGTAGTCGAGTATCAAGTACAGAAATCTCAAATTGGTGAAGGTGTGTATTCAATATCATATTCGACATCGTTACAATAGATAATTTATTTCAAATACAATGATGACTCGACCTTCAGGTCTCCCTCAACAGAGTGAACCCAAACTATCATGTTGACTAACAAACACGTCTGAGTTATTATTGTAAGTATTTAATATAGTTTTTTAAATGGCAAACATTAAACATGACATTTTTATTTCAGACCTCTAGAAGTGCCCCGATACCTATCTCTTTGGAAGCTTATGTTATCACTGAAGGTAGGAATGAAATTTTTAATATTTATTACAAAAAATTAATACCTACCGAGATTAGTAAACTTAGGCTATAAAAGAAATGTCTTGAAACTACTAAGAATGCTATTCTACTCAGTAACATTCTTTAGTTCGAGACAAAGAACAATGTGATCCAAACTGCCGAGGACGGTGCCTTCTCGTCATATCGGTTATATAGATACACGACAAACACTACCTCCATTAATAGTTTTTAATTAATTAGCTCCAATAATAATTTCTGGATTTAGTCCTAAACATTCTTAAGCTGATCTGTTAAAGCTGTTATCTATACATATAGTAAAAATCTAAAAAGTCGAAGTCTAACTTTACACTAACTGCATGGAATGGAGTACAGTTACATGTTGGTCGATTCTTGGGCAACGCGTAGTTCCCAATAATTAGATGATCGGAGTAGAGTATTTAAAAGTACAGGCACAAGAAAATTAATCCGCTATTTCGGAGGAGACAGCAACCATAAACAGCACGAGAGGATATTTTTATAGTTTGTTACGTATTGTGATTGAAACGCGTGGCTAGTTTTCTGTACTGAAAACAAAGTATTTTTTTTATGATGATTATTTTTGTGCAGGACAATCCAGCGTGTGTATATATCACATTCAACACTAAACAAGCTTGAAAATGCAACTTCTGCAGTTGGTGGTGGTCCTTACGTTACAGCTTCGTTTTGGACTGAAAAATCTATGAAAACAGACGTCAAGATATTGTTTATAAGAAAATAAACTATATGACAAGTATTTGCTTTTTGAATTATGCATAACCTTTCCTTTTTAGCCCAACTCCTGTCCTGAATATAAGACTTCTGTCCACTAGCCATAAATCCCCCCCCAAGTTCCGAATTCCAAATGAAATGACCTTAAAACTGCATCATTAAATCCGGGTAGGACTGATTCCCATATTTTTGTAATTTTTTTCCTAAAAAGTGCATTTCGCACTATAAAACAAAAGCATGGTAATACTCAAATAGAGTTGGACCAAAAGTAAACAATAACTTTAGGCTTCATGAATGAATTCTCAATAACAAACGTTCATAAACAAAATATCATATACCATGATATGATTATGAGCAGAGTTCAATCGCTGTTTAAACACGGCTGGTTTGTTTGGAGATTTTAATATAAATAAGGGCGGACGTTCATTGCTTACACCGAATCAGGACAAAATAGGCGGGGATTCCCCATGCGATTCTATAAAACAATATCACACATTAAAATAAAAGAAATATTTTTCGCAATAATATAATATTACGCTACTCATGTTTGCGAAAGAAATTTTAATACGATACAAAAAGCTGAGAAACGAAACGTAGACTTGTTTAAAAACAGGAAACGTCAAAACCGATATTTTTTTTAGAGTGCACGAGCTAAAATTAGTACTTGCTCTTGCACAATATTTTAAGGGCTTGAATCCAGCCCTGTAGTAATCCCTTGTGGGTAGTATTGTGTTAGGTTTGTGATCGAAATGGTCGACGTAGAACGTGTGGAACCGGACGATTTAAAAGAAAAGGAAATTAATAAACAGCCTTTAAAAAGTGCATTTTCCATTGACGCAGGACGGAAATATTTTTCATTGGATCAATTGAAAGCTTTGGTAGACAAGGCAAGCAAAAATGGCTATACAGATTTTCAATTGATATTGGGTAACGACGGCTTACGTTTTATTTTAGATGACATGACCATTAGTGAGAATGGAGAAACATATGAAAGAAAGAAAGAAAGAAAATAAGTTTATTTGCGAGGTTACATTACAAAAGTTGTTAAGGGCCTACATCAATATTATCGTACATCATCGCCGACACGTACATATTAACACAGCCAGTAGGCACAGAAAATGAAGAATTAGGGATACTTTTCCTATTTACTCAAAATCTACTAAATATATTTTAATTCTGATTTACGTGTTTCTATATATAATAGTTACTTATGTTTTGAAAGTTATTTCATTAGTTAATACGCGATAATAGACCGACAAATAAAAAAAAATAAAAAATTTGAGAGGTTGTTTCGCCAAGATTTTCTATCGAGAAAACTTTTTTCAATCGCGTTTCTGAG
The DNA here is from genome assembly GCA_916999025.1 of Orgyia antiqua. Lineage (NCBI taxonomy): Eukaryota > Metazoa > Arthropoda > Insecta > Lepidoptera > Erebidae > Orgyia > Orgyia antiqua. The sequence goes on from OU779861.1 coordinate 1,888,077, forward strand.
TTTATGCGATCCTAGATAATATATTGAAAAAACATATACTTAAAAATTAGAGCTCTAGCCATTCAATCTAAAGAAACAATGAAAACTTCGTACATAGAAAAATGCACGAAGCTATTTTGGTATCCTCTTAACAAAAAAGAAGGAAAAGAATAAATCATAAGAGTAATGTATCCGTCACAAAACGGTCCCAGCTCAGCATATTGCTGGTTAAATACCAGCGCTGGTCTTCCGCTGGGCCGCTTAGTGACGTCACAGACTACAAGTTTAATTTTAAATTGAATAGTAAGAAAATAATAAAATTAAACTAAAATTATAAAAAGTAATAATATAACAAGCAATTACAGGTGACTATACAGATTATAGTGTATATATTATTAGTAATACAGAACAAAATACATAATATTTAAAACAAAAATATAAAAATATTAATATATAAAATTTGAGAGTAAAAACAAAAAACCATAAAAACAATACAAGTATGATATAGTATTAAGTATAGTAGTAAGTATTATTTATTATAACTAGCTGACCCGGCAAACGTTGTTTTGCCATACTAAAAAAAAAATATGAAAAATAGATGTTGGCCGATTCTCAGACCTACTGAATATGTATGCAAAATTTGAGAAGAATCGGTCAAGCCGTTTCGGAGGAGTACGGTAACTAACACTGTGACACATGAATTTTATATATAAGATATATAATAAAAGGACATGATTTGGTGATAATTACAATAAAATTGTGCTTATTGAATAATATACATTATATATATTTTATAAGTTTTGTACATAATTATGTTTTGTAGATATCGCTAACATTGCAATGTTAGTATATAGTGTGAATAATAGTGGCCTACTTTAAACCACTTTAGAGAAATTTTAATAAAGTTTAGGTAGTATGTATTACACTCAACATAATTTAAAAGCAACAATAACCATGTAACACAAACACTAATCATAATTTGTACCTATAAAGTATTATTTTGTTATTTATTAAAACACCGGGATACAATACTTTGCAAAATAAAGAATCATAAAGACAATATAGGCACATGATATGATTTAACAACAAAACAGCACTAAACTTATTGTAGTAATTTTTAATATGAAAAGGTACTATATTTTGCCAAAAATATTTGCAATATCGTCGTAGCTTTTAATGCGGTGTACAGTTTGTCCATCCTCTCGCCGAGCCAAGATTCTCCCCTCCCTCGTCCAAACATACCTCCACTTGTGTAAAGTGCACGCTTGACGAGTGGCATAAAATAGGCGACTGTTTATCTTCGTCAGGCGTTCATTCACATAAACACGACTTAGTGGCCCAACCACATGCAGGTCACTGGTGGTAAGACCACGGCGCGCACGTGCAGCGTGAAGCAGTTCATCTCGCATTGACCGTCGGGCAAATCGAACCGATAAATTTCTCGGTCGTTGTATTTCAGTGACGTTAGAAGAATCACTTTTGCTACGACGTGACACGCCGATACGTTCTACATTAACGATATCACGTTCTTCGACACTTACACCGAGCTTGCTGCAGAGAACTTTTACTGTGTTAAAGCAAATCTCATTTATATTTTCTGAGATCCCAGAGATTACAACATCGTTTAAAAGCAACTCTTGATCACGATCATTTAGTTGACACTTTAATTCTGCCACACCATTTTCTAGTTGACATGGTGGAGAACTGTCCACTTGATCAAGCTTCGCTTGGAGTAGGTCAAGTCTTGTCTCAAAATAATCTAGTCTGTCTTCACATGACTTCACAGAGGCTCTAATGTCAGTCAAATCTAAGCGAAACTGCTGAAATTCTTGACGCATTTCACGCAATTCTGTACGTATTTCCTCTTTAAAAAGACGTATCTCTTTAGTCAGTTCAGTAAAAGGACTGGAAGGAGTTTCCACTAGGCGTGTACTGCTCATGTGGCTAGTGTCCATTAAGTCATTTGAATGATAACTGTCTACGGAGGCAACTTCAGTCGTGCCTTTTTGTGGTGTACCAGGCTTGTCGTTTTTCATCTCACACTTGTTACATTCGGGGCAACGCCACATACGTGGTATAAGGCCAGTAGCCGGTAAGAGACCACACCCGCGGTGGTAAGAAGCTTGGCATTTAGTACATCTAGCAGCTTCCGTAAAGGATAAGTATTTGGCACATCCACCACATTTGATTGAAGGCATACTGATCAATGAACTTTGAAAGCTATGATTATATAATAGCACCACAAACCGGTATGTTATGCTGACAAACAAATCTAAACAATGGTTGTACACAACTATAACACTGTCTATGCGCAATCAATTGAATTCACCGTCAGTTGTATTTATTAACGATGTTGAGGGTAGATTCAGATTAAAAGTTTATAATGTGAACTCTATACACAGAAATTAAGCGATAACTTCACCGTTTTTGACTGAACACTGTAAATAACTTTTTATGATATTCTTTGCACCTTAATTCACTTATTTACGTAAACAAAATACGGGAACACTATAACTTTTTATTATTTTCTAGTCGAAAACGCGCGAGCACTATACCTTGACTTGACATCTGTGACGTCACTCCATATGACCATGATCTAGTGTTTAAAGCAATTGAAAAAGGGAACAATGCTTATTATAATGATCCTAATGGCAATGCATTAACTCAAAAAGAAATGGACAACTTATTGGCTTTTGCAAAAGAACGCAATATTAAAATTATTCCAGCAATTAACAGTCCAGGGCACATGGATGCTATTCTCGTGGCAATGAAAGATCTGGGTATCAAAAATCCGGCGTTTTGTGGTTCCAAAAGAACAGTTGATTTAGCAAACCAAAAAGCTGTAAATTTTACGAAAGCATTAATCACGAAATACGTACAATATTTTGCTAAACACAGTGAAATTTTTAATTTTGGTGGTGATGAGTATGCAAATGATGTTGGTACAGGTGGTTGGGCAAAACTACAAGCTTCAGGTCGTTATAAAGACTTTGTTACTTATGCTAATGACCTATCAAAAATCATCAAAGACGCTGGCATGCAGCCAATGAGTTTCAATGATGGGATTTACTACAATAGTGATGATTCATTTGGTACATTTGACCCTGACATTATCATTTCATTTTGGACAGCTGGCTGGGGTGGCTATAATGTTGCAAGACCTGACGTTTTTATTGAAAAAGGACACAAAATTTTTAACACAAATGATGCTTGGTACTGGGTAGCAGGCAATGTAAATTCAGGGATTTATCAATACCAAAATGCTTTAACAAATATGACTACTAAGGCGTTTACTGATGTGCCAGCGGGAAATGAAGATATTCCAATTATAGGAAGTATTCAATGTGTCTGGTTCGATCATCCTAAAAAAGATCATGATTTTGATAGAATTTTTGAATTAATGGATACTTTTTCAACTAATTACCACAACACAAATATGGAATAGGTGTAAAAAGAAGATATAACTAAGTACTTATAAAATGAAATATATTTTTTTACCATAATCTTATGTTTATGTGTAAATCAAAGTCTTCCCTCCCTGTCCCAATCACACATCTCTCCGAAGACAAATATATTAGAGTACCATTGCCCACATACAACTATTCCACTCCCATGCCTGTTCTCGGAAAGATAGTTTAGCAATCATTCTTCTTAACTACTTAACACACCCTATACACAGATATGCATCATATTGAATACAGATTTATATTGAAGACAATCTTAAAAAAGATTAAAGAGTGCAAAAGATAGTGTTATCTTTTACACCTGATTTGATAATACATAGATATAAAAAATACATGCATAATTCATTCATCACCATTGTGCAACCCATAAGTATTTCTTAATTGTTCATAATAGTTACCATCTCTTTCCGGCCTCATATTCTTTAGCTAGCTGTACATATAGTTTGGGACCTTTATCATGAACACATGTGCCACTGTCGAATAATCTCATTCTCACAGTTGCTTACAAACTCAGTTTTTATTTGGTTTTTGTATTCTGTACCAAATTGCAACATTCAGTCGTTTCTTTAGAGTGCTAATTTATTTTTAGCTTATCTTAACGAAAGTTTCAGTACTGCGTATATTTGTAACTAAAAAGAGCAAGAGAAGCATGCTTGTTTAGTTAGCACTTGTTCTTGTTTGCAATAAATAATTTTGGCAACAAATAGATACGGTTCCATGCCGGTTTGTTTACATATTTTTTTTATCAAAATCCAATACGTCAATGGCAGCCATGATTTTTTGTCTATGGAAAACAAACTAAAAGTTGCCCCTCAAATAAAAAATCAAGTATTGCCAACCAAAGGAGGTCGGAAATAGCCCAACCATTTTGGTTGACTTTTATGACGGACCACGTATCTGACGCCAAGCCTCCTCAGATATATGCGCCACAGAGGCTTTGTTATGAATCTTTCTGCCTATCTATTGCCGAAAGCAGGGAAAATTATAAAAAAAAAACTAGATTTTAAGTTCCTCTCGAACACGCAATTAGGTCAGGGGACTTTGTTCGTTAATAGGTAAGGATATGAAGTATAGTACGCAAGTATTGTGTTATAAAAGAGTTTTAAGTATATTTAAAAAACAAAACGCTACATACACGAAATTATACAAGCTCAGTCTTATGAAATACTTTATTACAACAAAACTGACAAATATATATAAGGCTATAAGAAGAACTTTCTTCTTGATGTCTCCAACTGGTGTCGTCTACCGGCAATGATCCATTCATAGTCTCCACGTTTGGAGTCAAAGGTACCCTGCTGCAGTGATATTAACTTGAGAGTGAAGCGAGGGCCTAGCTCCCGAAGTTTAGCTCGCTTGCCATCTTGCGTGAATTCGTAACTATAACAATTTGAATTTATAAGACTAAATTTAAAAAAATTTATTTCAAGATTTAATCAAACCTAATAAGCAATGTAAAAAAGAACATACCGATGATGTCTAAAGAATATGTAGTCTCTTTGATTGTGGAAAGTGACTGCACGCCGGCCGCGGAACTGGGGCTCGTAATGGAATAGCGCTCCTAACATACGACCCACGGTCATACCCAGACGAGTGCTAAAGTTGTTTAGAATCACCTGGGTAAATAAAGGGCCTCATGTTAGTGTGGCCACATTAATACAAAACAAATTCTAACATAGTTTAAAGTAGCTCTGAAAATCCAAATCTGGTTTATAAAACAATTTTTTTCATACATTTAGGCATTACTAGCTAAATTATCTAAAGCTAGACTTAGGCCTCAGCAAATCCACAAAGACGTGATTAAGTTGTTGCTTGGAGGAGGATAAAGGAGTCATCCGACACTTCATTGCTATGTTTTCTCCCCTAATGATTACAATAAGTTGATAGATAGCAATAGCATGCCAACATTCCTTAATCCTCTATAGATCTTGTCAGACACCAAGCATGTGATTAGGTATAATTATATAACATACCTCAGGTCGATGTGTAGTAATTTCTTTATAATCTTTACTCAACTCTGGAGTAATCTTGCAACTGGATAGTCGGAAGTGTGCAGTGGGTCCGTTAGGTAAGTGAATTAGAAGGAAGCCATTTGGCTGCTTCTGGTTTTCATTGATAATAATAACATCTGTCACTTTCTCTCGTATTGAGGACTGGACTATTCTCTTTACTGAAGATCTGTAAGTTACAATGTTACCCATCATGGTAGATATTTTTGAAAGTCTATTATATAGGAATTAAAAGTTCTGTTCAAAGTATCATAAGAAAATTGGTAATAAGTTATTAACTTTAATACAACTTTGAGATGTTTTTTGTTTTGTGAAATAAATAGTCTTACAGGACATTCAGGATACTTCTTCCCTAGTTTAAAGGTATTTTTATGAAAATGACAGAAAATAGAAAACAATCTAATGAGAAACTTACCTCTGTCTATATCTAGATATTGAGTTTGGTATCATCCTAGTTAGTTCCTTCCCAAACACCCTGGTCTTTGTATGTGGATTGTCTGAATATGTGATCAACACTTTAGGCTCGTAAGAGTTCTCATAATAAGAAGATAACTCGTCCAATTCCATGTCTTTTTGTGCCTATAGAAAAACAATTCAGTCATTTTTTAATTTTTATGATACACTTTTTCAAGGTGTTTGTCTACCCTGGGATATGTAAAAGTCTAAATATTAGCAGGAGTAGCTAGTAGTTATTAATTATTTACATAAAAATATAATTAAAGAGAATTTAAAAAATCAACATGGTGTTATTATTTCTAACCTCCAACTGTTCCTCTTCATCGACATTTGCAAGCATAGTCTCATCTTTCTCACGAAGGGACTCAAGCGTGTGAGGAACCTTCTTCGGGACATCGTCACCTTCTTGTTTCTTCTCCAATTTTCGCCTAAAACACAATGTTACTCGTCATAAATTTGTACCACAATAAATGTCGATTAAAAATAATATAAACCACATTTACTTCTTTTTATCCTTGCCACGAGCCATGTTTACCAAGTTTTTGTGCAAATATTATAAGTATTTACAATTTATTTGCAGAATTTATCAATTAAAACTTTTAAAAACAACGCTGCACGCACGCCTCTTGTTTTGACATTTATGACGTTTGTAAACGTCATTGTCAATTTTTTTTTTTTTTTTGTTTGTCCTTATAGGACAGGCTAAGGCTTAATAGCCATACTGCCTTGTCTTCAGTAGATTATATTCTTTGTATATCCTTCTTTGTTCGTATGATAAATATCTTGCGTCATTTTCAATAATATTATATTCTTCCGTCATTTCTAGTAATTTTATAGTCTTGCGTCATTTCCAGTGAAGATCCAATATCATCCAATATTTGTACGATATGTACATTATATATACATCATTTAATATAAATTTATACCTACAAGAAAAAAGCGACAGAGAAAAAAAAATATTTCTGAAAGATAATTATTTACAATGTCAAATTTCGTTTACATGTTGAGTGATTCATAAGCAACTCTAAGGCTGTAAGCGGGACCTTATCGGATTGTCCATATATTTCAATTAGCACATCCATCAACATAAGGCGCAGCCAAATATTATGTGGTCCAAGGTTTGTTCTTCTTGAGTTGTGCAATAATCACACAGAGGACTATTAACCAATTTTATGCGATATAAATGAAAGTTCAAGCGACAGTGTCCTAAACGTAAGCGACAAATCGTAGAATAAAATTTTCGGTGAACGTATTGGTATTTCAAAAACCACGGTTTACTATTGACTTGTACTTCTAACTTATCGTACCAACTGGGCCCTGAGTCGGGTATTTCAACGGTGTCACAACTGTACCATTATTGTACCATTATGGTGCAATAGTAAAGTTTTTGGTAGTCTACTATTAATGTGTCGTCATAACGACTTCATCATTGTCTTACAATTGTCAAAGTGACATAAATTGCTAGTCTCGTACACAACTGCTTCACAATTGCAATTCAATGACTGAAATGTTTCGGTAGTCTGCTATTTTGAATTTGACAGTAATATTTTTAAATTGTCCTGTGTCGACAGATTGCCATAAATAAAAAATAGATAGATAGAAATATTAGAAATTGTTCTTTGTAATTTATTGCAATTTACTAATCTCCTAAACTTCACATTGCTTTTTATACTAATAAATAGTATGTACAAATATATTTAAACGAAGTCTAGCATGATTAAATGTTTAAATTTATTAGTAGTTTTTCGAAAATCACTTCAACTAACGCATTTTTTAAAAACGGCAACACATACATACCATTCTAACACAATCCATAGATAAAAGAGACCGAAAATTCAATGCATAGATAAAAGAGATCGACAATTCTATTATAGTGCCGCCAACTTATCAGGGCCCTGAGTCGGGTATTTCAACGGTGTCACAACGGTACCATTATTGTACCATTATGGTGCAATAGTAAAGTTTTTGGTAGTCTACTAATAATGTGTCGTCATAACGACTTCATCATTGTCTTACAATTGTCAAAGTGACATAAATTGCTAGTCTCGTACACAACTGCTTCACAATTGCAATTCAATGACTGAAATGTTTCGGTAGTCTGCTATTTTGAATTTGACAGTAATATTTTTAAATTGTCCTGTGTCGACAGATTGCCATAAATAAAAAATAGATAGATAGAAATATTAGAAATTGTTTTTTGTAATTTATTGCAATTTACTAATCTCCTAAACTTCACATTGCTTTTTATACTAATAAATAGTATGTACAAATATATTTAAACGAAGTCTAGCATGATTAAATGTTTAAATTTATTAGTAGTTTTTCGAAAATCACTTCAACTAACGCATTTTTTAAAAACGGCAACACATACATACCATTCTAACACAATCCATAGATAAAAGAGACCGAAAATTCAATGCATAGATAAAAGAGATCGACAATTCTATTACCATTGAAAGACCGTTATGACGGCATATAGCAGACTACGGATATTTGACTTAAATTGCAACGGTATCGTGCCGGTATTGTGCCGGTATGACAATTGTTCCAAAATAGTGGACTTGAGCACCTGTAGAATGTAGCGATGGCGCCACGATCGACAAGTGTTGCCACAGAAATTATCAACTTTGGCCACCTTTAACTTTTAATACTCGTAAGCATACCTTTTACCGTCCCTGTTGCTCGCTATCACAGATATAAGATATATTATATAGGTTTATGAATGATAAAGAGAAAGGGCTCGACTAAACGGTAAGGATTTTCAGCCATTTGGCCTTGGAATAGTTAAAGAATACGAGTATGTAACTTTTTAAATAATTATTTATATTTACTAATTTTTAAAATATGTATTACATGTTAAATAAAAATAACTTTATTTATTTTGTAATAATTTTCGTTTTACTGAAAACCTTTCATGCAGTAATTATGGTCTAAGGCAGCCGAAGTATGTGCAATAATACCATAACTGTGGTCCAGTGGATATACTCCACTAATTTCTTCAAAATCTGAATCACTGTCACTATCAGTGTCGGAGTCACTGTCTAAATGAACTATAAACGGCTGATCTAAATATACGTCTTTTCGTCTATATTCTTCTTCAATTTTGTTCACATGTGCACAATATTTTTGCCATTCTGAAGCATCAATGGAACTGAACGCTTCAGTTATTAATTGTTGCATACTTTGATTTTTGTGCTCTATGTTAACTGCTGCCACTTTCCTTTTCATTGAACTCCATATCATCTCAATAGGATTAAGGTCGCAATGATACGCTGGCAGTCGTAAGCATTTGTGGCCATGTTGTGCTAATATACTATCAATCTCATACACAGGATCAGGTTTATTTCGTTTGAAAATCTCCAGCAACTGTGGTTTGGTCAATTCTGACGAGAAATCGAGGCGTTTATCAGTTAACCACTTTATAATTTCAGGTTTGTTAGTGTTGGTAGTTGGTGTTTTATTAAATCGAATGCTGTGATAGGGAGCGTTGTCCATTATTATCAGAGACGGTTCTTCAAGATTGGGGAGTAATTTTTCAGTTAACCACTTTTTGAAATTTGTGTTGTTCATTTCGTCGTGATAGTCCCCGCTTTTTGTATTTGACTTAAATACAAGATTTGCGTTTTGGACAAACCCCATTTTTCCACCTGCATGAACAATAATAAAACGTTGGCCCTTAGACACAGGTTCTAGAACGCCATCTGTTTCTTGACTTTGCCAACATTTATTACTGGTATGTGATGAATGTATATACGTCTCATCCAAGTATATTACTGGCCGAGGATTACCTGATAGTGAGTTTTGTTTTAATTCTTGTAAATATTTAGCTCTCCACGCCGAAATATCATTACGCTCGGTTAAAACCTTGCGATTGCTTTGTGTTTTTCGGTAATGAAACCCAATTTTACGCAACAATTTGCGAAGTGTTTCCCTGCCACCTTTGAAATTTATTTCATCTCTCAGTACCGTAAGTAGCTTATTTATAGTAGGCAATTCCTTTTTCAACGCATAAAATTCATGTACTTTTCGCCTGATTACCCCTTGATCAAAACTGTCCACGTCTATTTTGCCACATGTCCTTCGTCTCGACTTTCCTGGTGTGGTTATTCTGGTACCCGTTTCTGCAGCCGTTTCGCCTTCTTGTACAATTTTATAAATTGTTGAAAGACCAATACCTAAAACAGAAATAAAGTTGTCATTAAATAAATAAAAATTTAGAAAGTCAGCGTGTAATGAAAAGCGTCATTTTTTAAATTCATGAATCATAATATTTAAATAAAATATTTCTGATATAATTGAACCCTAAAGAATTGTATCCCGAATTATGAGTGCTTTCGAGAAAGTGGTAACCTAATTTCACATAGGCCAAGTCGCAAGCAATAACTAGTTATTTATTATTGTGACAATGTCGTTACTTAATAAATAAATAATTTATACTAATATATATCGTAAATAATGTATAGCGATTCATGAAATAATAATCTGGTAACACTGACCTGTAGCGGCAGCAATGCGTTTGTATACATGAACAAATGGTATTATTGGGGCTGTTTGCTCCTTTTCTGCATCAAAGAATGATTTCATTTTGATAATCATTTTTCGTACGTCACTTTTGATTGCTTTCGGCATGATTTTCACACAAAATACTTGCAAATTAAAAAGAAAAACTAGAACCCTCGAACGAACACCCGACTACAACGACTGACAACAACAAAATTACGTTTTCAAAATGGCGTCAGTAGTTCCACTTTTAGCCGTTCTACAGATAAGTTGGTGGCACTATACCATTGAAAGACAGTTATGACGGCATATAGCAGACTACGGATATTTGACTTCAATTGCAACGGTATCGTGCCGGTATTGTGCCGGTATGACAATTGTTCCAAAATAGTGGACTTGAGCACCAGCCTTTATTTTCAACATGTGTAAGGTTATACCATCGATATAGTATATACTGTGTCTATGGTTATACCTTATATTGTGAATACATGGAGTCCTGGTAATTCGGACCCTGGCTTATCCGGCGCACCCTGTAATCCGACATGGTCTATTATTTATTACTGAATATTTTTTTGATAATACATAATGTATTCGCTAATGCATGATTGAACAAGTTACAACTTGTACGCACCATCGCTATTGTGCTCGATGCGTAGGGGTATTGTTTTGATTGTAATTGCTTAGTTTGAATTTGACTAAATGGTTGTGCGTGCGCCTAGCGTGTGCTCATTGTTTATAGCGATGCGCAGAATAGTTCACTGAATTGAAAAGAGCGATTCACATCTTTTGACCATGCTGAACTATACAACTCTTTTAGTTCAGTAGTTCTTTTAGTTCAGTAAATCATATGCTTCAGTCAGTACTTCGTTTGTTCTAGTAGTTCATTTAATGAACTACTAGCTACTAGAACAAACGAGTTCATTTAGTTAGTCCAATAGCTAATATTGTACCGTGCTGTACTAATAATTAAATAAATTATTTTACTCGAAGTCGTCTTTTTTATGGACCCCTTACAAAGCGTCTTTTGGTCCCAAGCTAAGTATATTATATTGGAAAGAGGAAATATTTAAAAGGTGTATTTATTTTATATGTAGACATTTAATTGACATTTAACACCACGTCGTCTGGACCTAAACTAAGCTTACTCATGAAATTTAGTATACAGGAAGTTTTGAGGGCGGTTCCTTATACACATATAAAATGCTTTTCTGTCGATGTTTTTTACATTGAACATTTGCTATGAGTAATGTTATTAGAATAGGAATTAAGCATATCGTTTACGGATCGAATCCTGATGGTCGTCTTTCAGATTGCGTACCAAAAGGTAAAAAGGGATCCTATTACTAAGACTTCACTGTCTGTCTGTCACCAGGCTAAATCTCAGGAATAGTAATACTAATTAATAGCTAGAGTTGGTTTATCAACTAATTATTTAAAAGAATTATTGCATATTAGAAACGAGTATTAAAATAACAACATATTAAAATGTCTATTATCCCCTTGTAATAAAGTTTAATTCTTGAATTGTTATAGTAACTGACTACGAAAAGTGCGAGCGAGCGAGATAAAAATATCTCTTTTGCACGCGCATGAGACGGTGAGAGTCGAGACATCAGCTCGGTATTGTTCGTTCCGCGTTCGGAAGTATTCGGCGGAACTAGTCAGTCAGCAGGGCCCTGAGTCGGGTATTTCAACGGTGTCACAACTGTACGATTATTGTACCATTATGGTGCAATAGTAAAGTTTTTGGTAGTCTACTATTAATGTGTCGTCATAACGACTTCATCATTGTCTTACAATTGTCAAAGTGACATAAATTGCTAGTCTCGTACACAACTGCTTCACAATTGCAATTCAATGACTGAAATGTTTCGGTAGTCTGCTATTTTGAATTTGACAGTAATATTTTTAAATTGTCCTGTGTCGACAGATTGCCATAAATAAAAAATAGATAGATAGAAATATTAGAAATTGTTCTTTGTAATTTATTGCAATTTACTAATCTCCTAAACTTCACATTGCTTTTTATACTAATAAATAGTATGTACAAATATATTTAAACGAAGTCTAGCATGATTAAATGTTTAAATTTATTAGTAGTTTTTCGAAAATCACTTCAACTAACGCATTTTTTAAAAACGGCCACACATACATACCATTCTAACACAATCCATAGATAAAAGAGACCGAAAATTCAATGCATAGATAAAAGAGATCGACAATTCTATTACCATTGAACGACCGTTATGAACTCAGCAGACTACGGATATTTGACTTCAATTGCAACGGTATCGTGCCGGTATTGTGCCGGTATGACAATTGTTCCAAAATAGTGGACTTGAGCACCTGGACTCAAGAGTTACTGAGTTACTGAACTAAGTGAACTATATACAGTACGTTTCGTTACTAGTTCGCGAGGACTGAGTGACTGTTGTGATTTACTGAACTACTGAACTGTTAGTATTCGAAGTGAGCGACTGACTGACTAACTAAGCGCAACTGAAGTAGTTCAATTGAGCGATTCGTTCGCGAACTACACACGACTAATTGTTTACTGTTCTAGCGTGTATTCATTGTGTATTACGTAGATATACGTACCCAGTAATGTCGTCACAGTCGCAAAAGCGAAAGCACAAAACACTGACAATTGAACAAAAATGTGATATTTTAGACCGCCTAAATCGTAATGAATCTTTGATTAGTTTAACAAGTGAATACAGCGCAAGCCGATCTACAATTTATGATATTAAAAAAACCATGATAAGATTTCAGAGTACATGTAAGTTCAGATGTATATAATATGTACGTTCAGATGTATATAATATGTACTATGTATGAAGAATCTTATCATTGGATCTGTAATTCGTCAGATTAAAAAGTATGTACCTACTCTTTTGTGAAAAAATTCGGACTAGCGCACTCTGCTAGCGCATTTGAAAACTAATTCATGTTACAATTAAGCGTCAGCATACTTCAGCATTGTGCGGGACTGAGTCGCATTATGCTCTGCAATTGGAAAACTAGCATTGTTTCAGCCGATAACTCAATTAACTCCTTTCTTTTTGTTTTACTAGAAATATCTATAAATAATTTTTACGCGGGTGGGACAAAAATGACGGACACTGAAAACTACCAAATACGCAAATCTTAAAAGGAAGAGCTGGAGGGTAAAATAAAACAATGTAAAACTGTAGATAAATTTAATTAAGTTGTACATCTTGTCTCGCGAGCTCTAACAACATAGGATCGTCGAAGAACTTGTTGATGGAGACATCCTCACTGAGACCCTTGCGACGACGCGTCTTAATCATGAACTCACGAGCCAAATGGGTTGCTGGCTGGGGCTCCAAAGGCCTGAAAAATTTTAATTATTTAAAAAAAATCTTAATTACTTCTTTTCATCGATGCTGTTAGAGCCAGCAACAGTAAAAACAATAAAAATTTTACATTAAAACTATGAAAGAGGAAGCTCGCCTTTTATTTGTAAATTCGAAAGTAACTTTGTCTATCGCTTTTTGCCTTTTATGCTAAAACTACTGAACCGTTTTGAATAAAATTTGGTACACAATTATTATAAGAGCTCGGGAAGGAATTTAGGCTACTTTACAATGCGAAAAAGAGGTAAGGTTTATTTCTAAACCCCATGCAAATGGAGCTAGCTTTTTGTAATGGTGGCGGTAGTCCAAAAAAAGTTAGATGTTTCAGTCGATGTTTAGTACCTGATAATAATGCTCTTGTCAAGTGGATCTCCTGGCACAATCTGCCAGTGGTGGAACACCTGCAGACAGAAGGCTTGGCCCTGCGTGTGCGTGCGCAGATCAGTCTCGAAGCCGAAGGAATCGATGGCAGGCACGAACGCTTTGATCGTGTACAAAGGAGATCCGGGCACTGGAGCGTCCTGGGTCACGTGACCTGTGAATAACCACAAAATAAGTAAATACTACGCTGCGCCTTTGTATAAATAAATAAATATTAATGGACAATTTCTCTAATCCCGAGTAAAGCTCTTGTTTATTCTTTTTTTACGAGATCCTGAACACGGATACCCCTCATTATATATTTCTTTTGTGTAAATACATACATAAATAATACATAATTAACAAGTAAATGAAAACAAAATTATTACCAACCAGAATAAATTTCCTTACATTCCAAATAAAAAAAACGCATACCTCTTCTTTTTGCCAGAACTGTATACACAGCGGACACACAATCAGCAGGCGCCTGTACCTCTACAAACAAGTAGGGCTCCATCAGCCGTGGGGTCGCCATCAAGAATGCTGAATACGCCACCTAAGTAAACAAAAAATATATCTGCTGCATTTTCTTCATCTACAAAACGTCCCACTGTGAAACGCGAGCTTTTTTCATATTAAGGCAGTTATTTGGTCTGCCGTGGTGGACAAGCTTTTAAGTATAGTAGTTTGCAATCTCTTTATAAGATAAATGCCTAAAAGATATTTTCTAACACTTGCACGACTCATTTCGACCTATCCGTAGAATAAAGTTACTTCTGCATAATCGTTACTTTACAGGAGAGCGATTTTAAATTTGCCAATCACACAATCAGCTATAACATTTTTCGTAATTCTTCTAGCAAATTGTTTTTTTTCCTATCTATATAAAATACTATTTAGCATAGTTTTAAAACTACATTAAACTACAAAAAAAAACGATTTGGTAACTTATTCACAAGTAACCTTGTTCTTTGCATAGGTCGATTTGTTCAAATAAAACTACTTTTTACGGATTTAGACGCGTATAAAATATACTCAAACATACTCGTCTAAATCCGTAAAAAGTAGTTTTATATGCCTAAAAGATGTTAAAGATAAAAACACAGTGAGGAAAAACTGGGATGATGGCATGTTATTAATCCATAACTTAAAGCACTAATCTAAAAGGAGCTAACATAGTCTGGCAACTCCAATGCGGTAATTCTTATACTCAAGTGGCCAAATAGTGTTGTATTGTCAGTATGTTCGTATGTCCTTCACTGGTAATAATATGATCAGTCAATATATATCATATATAGTCAGTAATATATGTATATCCTATGTAAACGAAGTCACAGGTTACAGCTGGTATTAAATAAAACCACACAATATACTCACCCTTCTGGCTGTTGGAATGATCTGACCACCTCCTCTATGCAGAGGTTCTTGTGCTATCACCGCATCCAATATCTTGAACTTCACATTACGTATGGGTTCCTCACACAATGGACCTTCACGAGTACCCCATTGGAAACCTGACAACAAACGCAATAGATACAACAACAATTTTTGAGTAAGTTCAATAAAAGCAGAAAACTCGATCACACAATTGAAACTTACTATAAAACAAAGTCACTATTTTTGTATATACTCGTATTTCCCTGTGTGATATATATTTTCAAAAGCACAACAACGGATTTTTTTGCTATTTTGTTGTTGTTCATCAAGAGAATGTTTTTTTTTGTATAATTGGTTATGGTTTGTCTTCTAAATCCCTCGCGTCCGAAGTTGCGGGCAACAGGTAGTAAGTCAAGAAATTCGGTCAAGTAGTTTATAGTTATTAACAAATAACACTGCAATAACAGAATTTGTTAAATGTATTAGATTAAGTAGTTATTCAAATAATGTTTTTCACACACTAAATATACACATACCTTGTACTATACTATCTTTAACGGAGGCCAGTAAATGCTTGTCTACTTCCGATGGCAGTGTATCATCGACCAGGATGTTGGGTCCCGTCGAGTCTGGTCCAAAAGCCCAGATCGAACGAGCCGCTAACAAATCCCAATCATACCTGATAATCGAAAATTACGTTAGAAACCTATATCCTAAAAAAAAATAGAGTTATACCAAAACAAATTACAAAATATTACAAAATTTTTTGTAACATCAAATTTACTGAACAGATTTCAACAAAATTTCATCATCATTGTACCTTAAAGAGTAGGACTGAGGCGGAAGAGTGGGTGACCACAAGTCTTGGATGTGACATTAGATAATGGTATATCTATATACCCTGGCAGTAGTTCGGTGGATCTATCATGTCATCAGCTATCTGCGATCCAAACATACTTCTTTTGCTTCATTTACACGCATATTACTTGGCCTTTTCTTTCGTAAGATATCGCTAATAACATCGGAGTATGTCTTTCTCGGGCAAACGAAATTTCCTTTGCTACACATAGTCTAAGAAATACACTACTTTTTAATGCCAAAAAAGTTATGTTTGCCAACTCATGAGTACAAAGTAACAAGCAACAGCTAATAAAAATTTCAAACCAAAAAATCATCACACAATATCATCAAACTTACTTAGTCTGAAAGAATTCACCAAGTCTCTTTCTATCCCAAGTGACACAGACGGATCCAGCTTCAATATCTTCAGCCAAGCCTCGCTCCAACGGTTCAGCTATCATCGTTAACTTGTTACGTTTGTTTGGAGTTTCAGCGAAACATTTCAATGAAGATGTTTCCACAACAGTTTCACAGAATGATACAACTGGGTCGGCCACTGTGAAACAAAACTAATTTATATGTATTTAAAAAAAAAAATTAAGCGACTTCAGGTGCCTTTGAAATTTCAGGGTTTTCCTCGATTTCTCAGGAGATAACCATCAGTTCCTAACCTGGTGCCAATGGGACCACACGGGAACCATCAGATTTCTAATAAAAAGAATCTTTAAAATCGCTTTCCAGTTAACTCGCCAACATAGCACAATTTCAGCGACTTCTATGGCGAATGGCGTCTCTACTCGTCTATGACTTTTAGGGTGTCGATATCACATAATATGCTATAAATCATCACGTTAAAAGCCAAGGAAGCAGTAACTATGAAAGCGGGTGAAACCGCAGACATTGGCTAGTAGTACATAAGCCAAATTTGTAGTTTTACCTTTAATATCAATTTCTGAGTACATATTCCTAAGGTCGTGCATAACACAGTCGAGGTACAGTTCGCCGGTTCCCAGGATCACGTGTTCCCCAGATTCTTCAACACGCGTCGACAATAGTGGATAAGATTTGTTCACCTAAGAGACAAAAATAATACGTGACACTCATTAGACAATGGAGTAGTTAACTATATCTCTCTCTGCAGTCCATTTACGTCCCACTGTTGGGCACGGAACTCCTCCACTTTGGAGGGATTATGGTCTACTGTGCCGCGCTGACCAGGCGTATTGGCACAGAGTTTATTTTCGGGTTT
Source organism: Orgyia antiqua (assembly GCA_916999025.1). Lineage (NCBI taxonomy): Eukaryota > Metazoa > Arthropoda > Insecta > Lepidoptera > Erebidae > Orgyia > Orgyia antiqua. The sequence continues at coordinate 1,905,688 of OU779861.1, forward strand.
TCCGTCTCTCACAGAGGATGTTAACTGTGTGCAATATCCCTTAGCTGACTTTTCCTGAGTCTTTCCGTAGTCTGAAATATACATATTGTGTAAGGCAAGTAGGTAATACAAAGACAGTATAAATCTATACTTATAATAAATCTGTAGAGAGGTCAATTCTGTACATGAAAAATATTTTCAAAATAACTATCAGGGGGTGATTAGTGATCGATACTGATGCCAAAAATGCAATCAGTAAAATTTTTGTCTGTCTGTCTGTCTGTATGTTCCTTATAGAAACAAAAACTACTCGACGGATTTTAACGAAACTTGGTACAATTATTCTTCATACTCCTGGGCAGGTTATAGTATACTTTTCATCACGCTACAATCAATAGGAGCAGAGTAGTGAAGGGAAATGTTGGGAAAACGGGAAAAGGTGCTCCATTTTTCAAGCTTCCGTCGCGTGTACAGCCTTAATGGTTAAAGTTACATAGAAATCATGTATGACGGAAATATTCTAAATAAAATTGTCTAAAAAATATCCCGAAACAGCACATATCTATATTTTATGGTTGACTCACAATAACACGTGTAACTCCTGATAGCTTAGCAGTTTCATTCTGATTATATTTGTTTACTCTTACGTTTATAATACTCTTACTCAAGCAGTAGTTAAAAATGTTGCAAAAACGGGGAAAATTTCCTAAATTCTACGCGGACGGAGTCGAGGGCAACAGCTAGTAAGCTAATAAATATTAATGGACATTTCACAAAACATCCTTTGGTTCCAAGCTAAGCTATTATCTATCATATCCACCCAAAGGTTGTCTGGAAGAGATCGCAAACTGCGATAAGACCGCCTATTGTACTTACTATCTTCTTGTAATCCTTAAACTTCTGTATAACTTTATGGTGAGCAATAAAGAGTATTCTATTCTATTATTATAAATTTGTTTGTGCTCTGGATAACAGAAAACAGAATACAGAAATGCATGTTCATCAGACAAATATTTATTCTGGTTAGGAATCAAACCCGTGACATGTGGCAGCAACATTTAATGTTTACATCAATTTACATGATACTAAGTCAACAGATAAAGACCTACCTTCCTAAGTCCATCCAACATCTTGGGTAATTCAGATGGATTAACAGGTTCCACAGCTATCTTGACTACAGCCTGCGTGTTGAACCTGAGTGGAGTGAATGTATGCAGTTCCATATCTTCATCGGCTGATACAACCGTACAGGTCTTCACTATGGGCTGGTCTATACCTTCGATCAGAGCCCAGCAACCAGCCGGTACTCGATTCAATTCCACCTTTAAATACAAATTATTTTTTAAAGTTCCAAATCTGCTAGGAAGGAACCTCTGAAAAGGTTTCTAGTGACAATATGGTGAAAAATCTCATAAATGTCGGACTAAAGTTTAAACATAAATGCGAGTCTAAATCCGTAAATAATGATTTTATCTGTTAGAAGCTTATTTTGTTTTACAAATTGTATGATTTTTTACAATTCTCAACAACATTGGTACATCTTGCAACACAAAATTCAAACATATAACTGAGTTGACAAAAATTGTTACTGTAATGTTCACTAGAAATTTCAACGGCCATTTTGACGACTTTACGACCGGCCGTCTGCCTAACGTCGACCCTATTCTGGTCATGTGTCATGCTGTGGTTCCTAGATAATAAATAGAGAGAACATTTGCTATAACTTTTTGCCCATCGATCGCCCCATAGACCAGTTTATTCTCACCAAATAATTTTTAAACCTTTTCATGGGTTCAGCAATATTATCCTACATGATAAATACAAATATGTACATATTTTGTGTTAACATACCTTATATCTAGCTTCATATATCCATAAACGTCCTACGTTCATAATACGCGAGTCTTCCTCATCCTGGGTACTGTAGTTCTCACCAAGTACGCGGACTGTTTGTCCAGCGTACAGTGTACCTGACATTATTCGAGCTAATACCTAAAAAGTTAAAAACCTAGATGTAAATAAATGCCGATAATATTAAACTATTCATTCATTCATATTCATGGACATTTCACACGACGTCCTCTAGTCCCAAGTTAAGCTTATATGCTTGTATTATGGGTACCAGAATACAGATAGAATACATATATGTACTACTTTTTCTTTTGTAAATACATATTTAAAAGTAGTATATTATGTATTCTATCCGTGTTCTGGGTGTTTTTATTTATTATAAGTATTAACTTATAATAAATAGAAACACCCAGACGCAGTACAAACATTTGTATGACAATTAGAAAAATCACACAAATGATTGTCCCGAGCGGGAATCTAACCCGGGACCTCTTGATCAGCAGTCCATTACATAAACCACTCAACTACGAGGCTCGTCCAATTAATAAACTTGTCTTTTATTTTTTCTATATTTATTCCGTCATATACAATTATTAGGTACATCAATCATTTCTTCGCCTCCTAGACTAGGTGTGGCCTCCCAGACAGGAAACGTCATTCAAAAAAGTCGCCGGTAACAATATGCTTGGCTGGTGTCTTGCCCAGCCAAGGTACCAATTAATATTTTTTTGGAGTTTAAAGGAGTTTATTTTGGTTTATACCAAAAATGATATGGCATTTGCTGTCTGATAACTTACCAAGAAGAACGTACAATCATCAGTGGGATACATCTTGGTGGTGTGTGCTACAAGTCGTCCGGACTGATCACACGTGAGCATATCGTCGTAGAGCGGTCCGGAGCTTCCGCGGTACGTGTGGGACACCTTACGTGGCGCCGCGTCTAGTGGGGACGGCACGTGACGGACTATCATGTCTACGAACCCGCTGATAAATAACAATATACATTAACAAAAAAAAAAACTTGTGAGGTGTCAAGGGACACCCGGATGGAAAGAAGTTTCTTTCGGCTAGCAAACGAATTGTAATAAAATTTTATATAGTCAAAGTCAAAGTCAAAATATTTTATTTCAAGTTGGCATGTTTTACAAGCTCTTTTGAAACGTCAGAAACTAGGTGTCTGTTCCAAACGCGGATCCTATGGAGAAGAACAGACAAGAAACTCCATGGATTTTTTTTTTCCATTTCCTTTCATTTTTTTTTTCAACAATATTATACATAATTGTATCAGGGGTGTGAGAATGATGCCGATCAGTACTATCACGACTAACTAAAACTAACTTTTTTAAAACTAAAACTAACTTAATAATAAAATAGCCTTGTTGGAGCAAATCGACCAGTCCTAGCAGAGGCACCCGTTCACGAGTATAACGCACACATCAGCTCCGCACAGCTCGACCATTTTGTAGGGAACGGTGCGACCCGACGTGCAACGCTACCAACTTCGAGACATTTGAGTGAGCATGACGAAGTCGCTCCGTTGGACAGTACACAAAGCATTTAAATAAAATAAAATAAAAAATAGTATAATAGATACTAATAATAGATAAAAATAGTATAATAGTATAATAGATACTCAATAATTCATAAAAAAATAATATATTATTACTTTATTCATGTTAAGAGAGAGAGTGAAAGAGAGAGAGAGAGACAGAGCGAAAAACATGCACACGCCCCACGGCTTACAACTATAGAAAAAAGTGTCGTTACAAATTTTGGTCTTAATATTTTCCGTCTAGCACCCTTTTATAACGCGCGATAATGAACTTCGTTCCAAAAAGAAATAAGCTCCTAAATTCATAAAGAGAAAAATAAAAGAAAATAAACAATTCCATGTGCACAATTGTTTCAATTTATGTTTTTGACGAATTGGCATTCTTCGTGGGAAGATTGTATGACTGTATATCTACTTTTTATTTTACTTTTACGTATAGCAATTAAAATTAAAAAAATCTTACTCACCAAAAGTCCCCGAAGAATCTTGTGCACACAAGCCTCAGTAGAGGTCGTACATTCAGCTTTGCCTCCTGTTTAGTCAGCTTAATGCCGAGCTCAGCCAACACGTCGGGTAGTGTGTCATCTACATCACCCACCACCTATACAATAGAAATATGCATTGTGAGCTATAAAAAATATTTTTTTAAAGTCGGGTTATTTTTTAAGATTTTAATTGTGTGACCTGACCAGTGGCGTATCTTGAATTATATTATTAGCACCCTGGGCCGTCTCATCAGGAGCCCTGGGTCTGTTTGATTTCCCACTCCATATATAAATCGATAAGAGCTAATCATTAAAAGTAAAAGCATGCGCCGCTCCTCGTACGCTGACCCAGTGCCATGTCTAGAGCCTTAGGGGAAATTTACCCCCGTATTCACAAACAATATTTACTTAAGTGTTGATGCACTGTTCAAAGGGTAACACTTCTCAGTGCGTTCTGTTCATCAAGCCTTTATATTCATAGACAAAACTTAGCTATGCGTTCAGTTTAACAAACGCATAGTGCGCTTCACCACTTAAGTATTGTTTGTGAAATGATTTTGCTACCCCTGTGCGTCCATGCCTACTATGAGACCTCACAGTAACGTTTGTGAATACGGCTGTTAATGCTCTGATGGTTATTAACAGCCAGTAAACTATAATCACCTTACGTACACCTTAAGTACAACCAATTAACATACCTGTGCAAATATTTTATATAACGGTTCCAATATGAACTCAACAAAGCTCCTTTGTGCTGACGCGTGAGGTTGTTTCTTAGTGAACCGTCTCGTTTTAGCGTTGAAGTAAATATCACCCCATAACCAAGCGGCCATGTCTGATGCTTTGAGGCCGGAGGAAGGATGAGCGGCGGCGTACATTGCCGCAAACGACTCCACAGTGAAACAGACGTCGTACAATGACGACGCAAAACAGACATTACCTGTGAAAGTAAAAATATTATAAAATCAATAAAAATATCGAACAATATTTCAAAGAAAATTAAATAGCGCGTCATCTATATCACGAGATCTAAATATATCTAGATTTAGAAAAAGAAATAGGTTTTTTGTAGGAAGAACTTTCGCAGTCAAAGGCGGGGCCACCTATTAGGTAGCCAATCATCAAATCAGCCTACTGCAGTCCACTGCTGGACATAGGCCTCTCCCAATTCGCGCCACAATACACGGTCCTCCGCCTTCCGCATCCAGTCCCATCCTGCGACCTTCTTCAGGTCATCAGTCCACCTAGCAGGGGGGCGTCCTACCTTACGCTTGCCGAGTCGCGGTCTCCACTCAAGAACCCGTCTGCTCCATCGGCCATCAGTTCTTCGACAGACATGGCCAGCCCACTGCCACTTTAGCGAGCTAGCCTTGCAAGCTATATCGACCACTTTGGTGTGTTGACGGATAACCTCGTTCCGGATTTTGTCCCTCAGAGATACCCCTAGCATAGCTCGCTCCATAGCTCGCTGAGCGACCTTCAGTCGGTGGACTAGCCCTACTGTAAGTGTCCACGTCTCGGCACCGTATGTCATGACTGGTAGAACGCACTGGTTGTAAACCTTGGTCTTTAGGCATTGCGGTAGAGGCGAAGAGAAAACTCGACGTAGTTTGCTGAATGCTGCCCAGCCCAACTGTATCCTCCTGTTGACTTCTTTCTCTAAGTTGTTCCTACCTAGCTGAATGACTTGCCCTAGGTAGGTGTATTCTCCGACAACTTCGAGTACTGAGTTGTCAACGTAGATTGGCCCAGGTGTGACATGTTCATTAAACATGACCTTGGTTTTGTCCAAGTTCATGCTGAGACCGACACGTCGGGAGGCCGCATTTAGGCTGTGCAGCATCCCGCTCAACTGTTCCAGCGTCTCCGCTACTATTACAATATCGTCCGCGAACCGAAGATGCGAGATGTACTCACCGTCAATATTTAACCCCAGTCCAGTCCAGTCCAGTGTTTTAAATACATCTTCGAGGGCGTTGGTAAAGAGCTTAGGGGATATTACGTCCCCCTGTCTCACCCCTCTACGTAAGACAATTGGGTTGGTCTTATGGTCCTGGAGCTGTACGGTCATAGTGGCGGTGGCATACAAGCATCTCAGCATCTCGATATAGCGCCAATCGATACGACAGCGCTGCAGAGATTCGAGAACTGCCCAGGTTTCGATGGAGTCGAAGGCTTTTTCGTAGTCCACGAACGCTATACACAGCGGCTGATTGTACTCCTCCGTTTTCTGTACAATCTGCCGAACAGTATGGATGTGGTCCACCGTGCTGAAGCCTTTTCGAAACCCGGCTTGTTCTAGTGGCTGAAACTCGTCGAGTTTTCTGGCGAGGCGGTTAGTGACAACTCTCGAGAACAACTTGTATATATGGCTCAGGAGTGAAATGGGTCTGTAGTTTTTCAGTAGAGCTTTATCGCCCTTTTTGAAAAACAGAGTCACCACACTCCCGCTCCAGGCTTTAGGTGTCAAGCCCTGATGGATGATGGAATTAAAAAGAGCCGCTAGCTCTTTAAGAATCGGCGTTCCGCCAGCTTTGAGGAGCTCGGTAGTAATTCCATCATCACCAGGGGATTTGTTTGAGCTTTGAGGAGCTCGGTAGTAATTCCATCATCACCAGGTAGCCAATAAGGAGACCCATTTAATGGGGTTGATTATGGGTCTAATAACTCTAAAATTAGTGCCATAAGTAATGCAAACCTATTGCTGCTTTACTTTCTATATGCAAAAAGTACGAAGTATTTATTTAGTATGTGATAAAAATGGCCAATAATCATTTAACCAAGTTGTTCAATCTTTATTAGTCTGCTGATAGACCTATAATTACCTATGCATTTTGGAATATCAAAATACGTTATATTATTGTAATGGCAATATTTTTACGCATTTCATTAAATAAAATACTCACCTAATAAAGGAGAGAATACTGTAGCCGGTTCATCAGGGTTATCTTGAGGCTGATGTGTTTCAAACATGGAATTCAACTCATCAATAATATGTCTCAGTTTGTAGTAAGCATCTGCGGGAGGTAGTTTCAGCTCCAATATGAGACGGTCTATCTTGTTGATGCAAAGTGTAAGAGGCACACGCTCTTGGACCGCGTGACGTAACAAACGCTCAGTGTTCAACATAATACCTTCTGCTGCGTCCACAAATAGAACTGCACCTGTTTATCGGAAGAAGTACGATATCGGTACGAATTCTACATCCACAACTAAACTTAACTAAAAAATGAATTTGACTCCTATAACACAGGATTTATTTCCTAGCTTAGGAATCAATGGACATATATATTACGCTGCTTATGTCTGTATTACCTTGTACTTAATTTTAAGTGTATTGTAATTTGATGTAAGTTTGAAATAAATAAATAAAATATAAATTTATATTATAAAACTGTGTATTATAGACTCGGTTAATATTGGCGAATTGTGTTATTAGCGCTATTAATTTTCATCTTTAGTTGCAAGTTAGTTGTGCTAAAAGAGTCGGTACCACTATGATATAAAAGTACATAAAAAGTTTAAATAAATATTTTATTGACTACATAAATGTCTATAAATTACCAAAGTTTAACATTTAGCAAATTATAATATTACTTTGGATTTATGTTATAATTTATGTTTAAGCCAGCATTAAAACTCCATCACACAAGAAATGTGGAAGTATGTGTACCTGACTTTCACAATAGATTTAATTTTTTTGACCAGATGTATGAATATAAGTGATGCCAAGGCAGTATGTTTGAAATCCCCAGGGAAAAAGGTGAGGGACATTTTTATTTAATTCTACCCTTAAAATGTGTGTAGATATAAATTATACCAAGAAATGTACATGAAAATACATTTAGATGAGCATAAGACACTTTATATCATCATCATAACATCTCGCCTTTTTCCCATGGGGGTAGGCAGAGACTATAGAGCGCCATCTGCTACGATCCAAACATACTTCCTTGGCCTCTCTGGTTAATTCTATAGGAACATCTATGTGTATAGAACTTAATTAACAATTTAAACAAAACAACAAACCATCAGATATCCTCAAAGCTGCAGTAACTTCATCGCTAAAGTTCACATGACCAGGAGTATCCATAACGTTAAGAAGATGTGACTTTCCCTTTATATTCTTCAGCAGTAATGTGACAGGCATAGATTTGATAGACACTCCTCTCTCTTGTTCCACAAATAATGTATCTGTGTAACGCATAGGTATTGTTGTGTCTGTGTTTATTGTGCCTGGATGGGTTTGTCTAATCAGACAATCCACAAATGATGTTTTACCTGAAATATTACAACAATATTCTCTATTAAAATGTGAAGATACAGTTACTTTAACTTCAAAACTCTTTCCTTTTAAATTATAGTAGTTTGTGAACTAATGGCATTGCAATAAAAATATTATAAGGCTGTAAGAACCATTGAAGTAATACAAAACAGAAATTGAGAAGTTGAACACTGACTATGTAAGTTAGTAAGTGTAATATAGCAGTTCCAGTTGCCTCCCATTATAAAAAAGCCCCATTTACACCATTAGAACTAAGCTTAGTTCGAGCATATTCAATTTTCCTATTAAGAGATCTTAACTATTTCAAGTGTCTCAACCACAGATTAAAAAAGGCAATCTATTCATGAAAATAAATAAAAAAATTAAAAAATTTCATACCATTATGCAAATGGCCCATCAATGTGACATTTCTCATCAAATTAATGTTATCTAACATATCTGCCAAATATTCCATGTCATACTTGGTCTCTGGGAGAGTCTGTTCCTGCACTTGGAACTTCTTGTGCTTGACTGGTTCCACCAGCGGCTTGTCCAGTGCTTGTGTGTCTTCTTCCTGGACTACTGTTTCAACATCCGGTCCATACACTTCTACTGCTTGTGGATAGTATCTAAAAATTGAGTTTACTAGTAATAAAACAGGCTAAAACAGCAAATCAAAATGGAAATGTTCTAGGACAAGTTCAGGGAATGTAACTTTAAAATTCTATAGTATACACAATTATTTTGTGTTTCCAATACTGTGTATCATTTTCATTACAAAACATAGTAAGTGGGCAATTTGCAAAGATGCATGCCTACTTCTTAAGGGTTATAAATATGTGGAAATACAAAAAAAAACATACCGTTTATCTTCATGTAGTACCACTGACATTGGAGCAACTTCAGGCTCCGCATCAGCGTCTTCATCTTCTTCCATTGCATCCTCATCCGCTTCCCTGTTATCTTGCCCATAAACACTCTGTTCGTCCTCCGAATCTGACTCAAGATCTGGGCCGATGTAGTTACCGAACTCATCATATAAATCCCCATCCATTTTGCAGTTCTAGTGAATAAACAATCAATAAAATCTGTTGAAATGCGATCAAAACAAACGCTGCCGAACGTCGACCATAATTTGACTTTGACATGTAAAATAACCTCAAAATTGTAGGATGCGTTCAACTACTACTGTACGTTAAACATCTTCGGACGATAAAAGATAAAAGTATTTTCCGTAATGAACAAATTATGCACGTCTGAGGAAAACTCAGTTACAGGCATCAGTCATCAGTTTTAAAGGCGATGTTGATAATGAAGGTTAATATTAAAAAAACATGCCCAGAGTATCATTCCTATTTGAAATCATCACCAGCTATATTAAAGCAAATTAAAATTTGTTATTCTGATAAGTTTATATATAATTAAACCTAATATTTTATGACACTACATACTAGCTTTTTGTGACTAAATAACCTAAAAAGTGTTACATTTTTCATTTAATTTTAGTTTAAGTAGGTACCTACAAACCGATGCCGATGTCCCGTTTTGAGTCAAAGAAAAAATGGTCACATAACTTATATTGCTTTCAGTAGAAATAAATTACAATTTAAAAAGTATGCATGTGTTTTAAATAATATTCCTCGGACTAAGTTTAGTGTTCCATGAATTTAACTGACTGTCGTGCACAGAACATTTAATACCCTAAAGGGCAAAGGGTCGCTGTCGTCTATTGAATGCAGTTTTAATTCTCATGTTGCCTGTCTGGTGTCTGCAGGGCTACCAATCGCCTCAATTATTAAAATCCTTTTCAATACAAAAATGGCTGCAGCGCCACAAAATTCCACAAAAATGATTTCGGCTCAGCTACGCAATAAAGCAAATGAGTTTTTAAATTCTCGAAAACATGCAAATAATCTTGCTGATATTCTGCAGATGTTTGAGGTAGGCGTAATTTAGTCATTTAATGTGTTATTGTGTTTTGAAAACTGCGTCATAGGTTACGTTTTTAATGAAGTTTATTATTTTATATTCCAGGCTGAGACCGACAATTATTCGCCCTTATTACTGACTGTGGAAGTGATATTTACTGAACTATTGCGACGAGGCGACCTGATTGAGGGTATTAAACCACTAAAACCCACGGGTAAGTTATGCGGTAATCCGTGTTGCCAATTAAATTCACTACTACCTACAATATTGATTTTGCTGTTAGCAAACGACGCAGTTGTATGTTCTTTTCAATAAATAATTTTTGTTCACACAGTTACCTGAACTGAAATATATATACCTATCAAATTTTAAGAAGCCATGTGTTGTTTATATTTGTAACTCAAATAAATTGATACCAAAAATTGTATTGCAACGTCATTCTCTTGTGCAATTACTCATATTTGAGTATATAATTGAGTTTATGTTCTATGCTTGTTCATTTTATACTTTTTAAGAGTGTTTCACTAAATTGATTTATGTTCGTCCGAGGTGCTCCCTCCATTTGTTGTGCCTTTCTGGCTTCTGCTATTGGTTAGTTTACAAGGTCACAATTAATTTATCTGTTCTGTACAGTTCTAACATCCTTTATATTTGTAACTGGTAGTAGGCCGCTACATTTTTAATTTAAACATTAAATATTTTTTTGTTAATATTTTTTATGATTTTTTAAAATGATAATTCTTTATGCAGAACTGCAAATATTTGAAACAAATTTATATCTTGTCATGGAATTAACAGTATGTATAATTGATGTAAAACATTCAATTTTATTTGTTGAACTAGTGACAAAAGGCTTGCAAAAATATATGAAAAAGAGCATTTCCTTGTATACACGGGTATCCTTTAATAATTTGGTCTAAAATTATGATATAAAACTAATATTAAATATTACTTGAAGACTGCAAGATAAAAAATATAAAAAAAAAATTCATGAAAAATTCAATATCCTTATTTAAACTTAGCTTTATTGTAAGTTGCACTAGCTTTGTGAAAGTGTAAATATGTATTTAAATTACCTAATACAGAGTATATTGCACTTAAATATTAATATGACATCATTCATCTATAAATAGTCTGGCAGATTTTGTATCAGTCCTTTGTTGAAAGTCATTTACAAGGACAATTTGCTGATTGTATCTACCTGTAATGAAGGCATAATATTTATTTACCTGATTGTCTACCTTGTTGAGAGTTAATCTTGTGAGCTGGTGGAATGCTAGGAATTTCTGATGAAATATAATTAGCTACAGTAAAAATCAAAAAAGTTAATAACACTTGTTTGACCTATTTATTCCAGTGGCGTGCACAGGAATATGACACTGGGTATGCGTCGTAGTATTCAGTCACAAAAACTTTTTCTTTTATAGATTTTTAGCATAGCCACGTGACGGGTCTCTAAGTCGGAAACCATGCCAACAGAAGAAATTTAAATCTGAATATCCCGAATCAGTCCACACTGTACTAGAATTACTAAACAATAACTACGTACGTACATACATACGTACATTACGTATGTACATACGTTTCATAACTTTTAACATGAAATTTTCGAGTTACATTACCTACCTTTTTGCTGTCTTAGTTGTCCTCTCACAATTTGAATCTTTTCACTGAATGACAATTGTGAGAACTTGTTATTATTAATTTTTAACAAACACACACTATCAACACACATTTCACAATCAAATAACATTTTAAAATCAACAAACGAAAATCCATACAATTATTAAATTATAGAAACTCAATATTAAACAGTTCAATGAATCACATGAAAAAAAGATGGCCTCCGTCGAACCAAAATATTTCTGCTATTTAAATAGATAAAACTAAAAAATTGGTCAAGTTCGAGTCGGACTCGCGCACGAAAGGGTTCCGTACCATTATCTATGCAACATAAGGCAACGTTATTAGTATCGAGCAAGAAACGGTAAAAAAATCATGTTTGTTGTATGGGAGCCCCCCTTAAATATTTATTTTATTTTATTTTTAGTATTTGTTGTTATAGCGGCAATAGAAATACATCATCTGTGAAAATTTCAACTCTCTAGCTATCACCGTTTTTGAGATACAGCCTGGTGACAGACGGACGGACGGACGGACAGCGAAGTCTCAGTAATAGGGTCCCGTTTTTACCCTTTGGGTACGGAACCCTAAAAATGCATAGTCTGCATACGTGATTTATTAGACTTCCGACTATTATATTTATTCGGATTATAGGTAACGAACGAACGCCGAATACTCGCGGAAACATCCGATCGCCAAAGCATGCCGCAGGAGTTACGGTACAAGGCGTCTTCAGTATGCAAGCCTGTGTGCGTTTGTAAACTGTGCACGGACACCAAAATTTCTACACACATATGAACTCATGGCAGGCAGGCGGTGTCGAGCTTACTTTCGTCCGTCTGACCAATATTATTCCTTCGCCAAACGCCTGGCAAAAAGCACCAATTTGCAAGCACATATTGGTGCTATTTATGAAATATTAGGCGTTTTTAAGTTATAATATTTTGTTTAATTAATAGTAAATAAATGAATAAAGTCATCTAAAACATACGAACGTTTTATTAAAATATCTGTGAATGGCAAGTAAAGCAGTGCTTTCGTGAACCTATTTTAGCGATCTTTTAAACCTCCGATAAGTCATTATGAATAAGGCCATTAATCTTTATCTATTATAAAACAGTCATTATTTTTGTATGTATGTCTTAACTAAGCAACGGATTTTGATGCGGTTTTTGTTTTCAATAGATAGAGTGGTTCAAGAGCATGGCTTATTTGTATAATTTGTTAAGGGTTTTTTTACTATATAAATTCCACACGTACGAAGTTGTGAGCAACTTCTAGTTCTCTATAATTGGAATTGTTCATAATTTTTAAAGAAAATAAATACTTTCCAAAAATCTAATTTCAATATCTTTACAATATACAATGTCACACAGATAACAGTCCAGAAGCTGAATACAGGCGATGGCTCCGCGAATGTTACGAGACAGCTCAAAGTCGTACATTGGAATGCATCAAGCGTGGGCGAACCAGCTCTCGACTTCAAGCTGTAGTGACCTCTTGCAAGCTCATGCAAGCTGAGGGGAAACATCCACTAGAAGAGTCCACTGGTTATTACTTCCCATCAGTTAGACTTAAGGTAACTAACCATGTTAACAGTAATGTGTCAGAAATCTTTTATACATACACAATTTTCGTAAATATTATCCATCTAGTTATTGCTTGTGACTCTGTATGTGGAGTTTGTAAAATTATCCCCGTTTTTGTAACATTTTTCACTTCGCTACTATTAGACGCAGATGTTTTAGAGCCTTCCTATTAAATTATACTGACAAATGTCTAATATGTACTAGGATATGTGTTATCTAGAATGCAACCGAATAAGTAAAAAAAGTTGCTTTATTTAAGTAAATAAATCGTACATAATTAATAAAATGCTTTTGATTGTTACAGAATATATTCAGTATGCTGTTAGACGCTGAAATAACAATGTCGGCTCCCATAGCTCGCTTCCAGGAGTTCACTGAATACAGAGATGTCCAGCAATATGGCCTGAAAGTGCTCTCCACACTCGCCTATCGCAAGTAGGCTACATTTAAGTACATAATATAATATTGATAGGGGCTAGGCTATGGCAAGAAACAGATGGATATCACCCATTGTCAGCCTCTTACAATCCATTGCTGGACTTAAACCTGGCCCAGTTTAGACCCCGTGGTCTAATGGTTCATGTAAAGTTCATGAGGTTGCAGGTTCAATCCCTGCATGGTACAATCATTGTTGATATTTGTGTGATATTTATAATACAATACAAGTGTTTGTACTGTGTCTAGGTGTTTTTGTATAATAAGTATGTATTTACAAAAGAAAAGTAGTTTATGTAATAACACAGTATTAAAGTACAATTATTAATTGACAGATCACCAACTTCCATCTATATGCAGAATTATTTGGAGCTTTTGGATAAACTGCTGGTGTGTGAGATCACATTTGATAGTAAGAACAAACTCAAGGAGAGAGATGATGAAGAGAAGGAGGAGAAATTGTTGTGTGGAACTGAAGGTAGGATTTTAGTACCTGGTCTTATATTTAAATTGATTTAATTGACTATAAAAATCTACTTAACTGTATCAAGCACTCAATTCCTTTAAGTCTTTACAGATTTTATTTATAAAGTTGATATGTTTCAATCAAAATGCGATTGTGTTCATTACGTCATAAACCAAATAGTTCTATACCCTAATGGCGAAAATTATAATATTTTACTGCAAGTAATGTTTTCTTTATGTAAAAACTAAATTGTTTTGTTGCAGCCAAAGCACCATTCCCATATAACCCTGGTGTTTGTCGACGGTATGCCAATCGTTGTTGGGGCTTCGCGTGTCAATGGGCGCTCTGTGAGGAACCTCGTACTCACCGGCGAGCTCTACTGTTGTTGGTTGAACGACTAATGCCGTTATTGTCCAAACCACATCTTGCTACTGATATGCTGTGTGATAGTCTTGATGCAGGTTTGTAGTTTTGTACATCCCACTCAAATTATAAATCCGAAATATCTTACCTTTATCCCAGGGTCGGCCTAACATGTCTGCATATTGTAAATGACAAATTTTTACGACAGCCTAACTTTTTTGGGCTTATCTGCTGGTGTCATTCGAGGTGATACGACGCTCGCGGCTAAGATAGGGGGTGACTCTTGTGTTCTTTTTGTCCGTTATCACAATAAAAGAAAGTTCTAATGCTATTATAGAAATCGCAACAGATTTATAACTAATCTCATAAATAATTGACAGGAGGCCCAATAAGCATGTTAGCACTGCAAGGAGTCTTGGAGTTAGTTCGTGTACACAATATAGATTACCCCGACATGTACGACAGATTGTACGCTATGTTTGAGCCCGAGATGTTCGCTACACGATACAAGAAGCGGCTCATGCACCTCGCAGATATATTCCTTAGCTCCACGTAAGTGCGTTTTATATGAGTTTTAGAATAACATTGTCACAAAGAAAACCTTTAATTATTTCATCTTGTTACAAAATATATAAGTGGAATTCATGTGTTGTCTCCAGTCACCTGCCTGAAGCTCTTGTCGCAGCGTTTGCAAAGCGTATATCTCGGCTAGCTCTCGTGGCTTCTGCTGAGGATGCCATAGGTCTGCTGCAGCTTGTAGTCAACCTACTACTACGACACCCGGCACTTAAACGAATGATTTGTTACGAAGACTCACCAAATATCAGTAAGTTTAAAAATAGCTGTAAGAAACATTTGGGACTGGGCTGTATTATGTCCTTTCTGACATTTTCACCAATTTGGGATGTATCATAATTATATATCAAATCCATATTTTATTTTTGTTCATACAAGATTTTGATTCACAACATTGTCGCCTTGTATGTTTGCAACCTTTTCGCTTGCCTATGTTTCGCAGCCATCAGATTTAAGGTCAATACACAAACAAAAGTGACATACAATTAATGTAATCACAAAAAAAAAAACAGTTTTCTTATAAAATCAATAGTGTTGGAGCGACGCATACTATATTTTAATATGTATCCTATTTATTTTTTAAATTTTTAGTGTCAACTGACCCGTACGTGATGGAGGAGACTTGTGCAAGTAGTTCCCGCGCGCTCGGCTCCTCTCTGTGGGAGGTGTGCGCTCTAAGACGAAGCGACTCTCCCGCGCTGAGTGCAGCCGCCGCGAGACTGCTGGACAGCGGCGCGGCCAGGGACCAACCCACACCTATAGCGCTACATGACCTTACTAGTGTATGTATCTATGTCATAGTTGACTGCTAGTACTGCTACCTTACAGATTCGCACAGTAAGCGCCTTGCTGCGGTCGTAATTTAGGTGCTCCAGCAGACTCGTGTACTCGGCGCTCGACACGACTTGTCCGTTAAGATCTCTAACCGCCTCATACGTAAATAGGCGATTCGGCGTTCCTTTAACTATGACAACGTGCGCAAAATAATCAACTTCATTTGTAGTTATAATATTTTAGTTTTCCCAGATTTTATATTTAGACAAATTTTAAAAAAGTTTTTAGTAATTAATAGCCATATGTCTCTGCTCTATAATTACCTATATTTTTTCTCCATACAGTCATTCGATGCAGAGCTGAAGAGGCGATTCAAAACTATAGAGATGAACTTCGTGCGTCCACAAGGCATGATGGCGTCATCGGGGGAACGAGTCATGCAGTACTGGGAGCTGATGGCCTGAAAACACTGACACTCAACTATGACAGTAAGAATTGAGCAATTCACTAACTACACTGTAGTTACACACAGCACAAGATTACCTCATCTATGATAACCTCCACCTTTTTTTGGAAGTCGGTTTAAAAAATACTAATCAAACCTATTATATTACGGCAAGTGAGAATTGATATAGAAGTAGCGACACATGTCAGTAAAATTTATATTATTTTATGTATATTAGTTATAATGAACCTCAAAAATCAAAATGTATATTTGTTAAAGTATTGTGGGTAGAATGAGTTTAGTACTGGGTAGTATGAGTTTGAAGGATAGTTCTTTTTTTACTATTTAATATAATACTGTTTTAAGTATATGTATTTTATTTATCTGTATAAGGCGATAGCTAAGCAGACAAGTGAGCAGAGAGAGACAAATAAACAAACAAATATTTGTCAGTTTTTTTTTCCTTTGTCATAAGATGTGGTTAGTAGTATCAAGGAAGGAGTGTGTATGGTTGGACCAATTAACCCATTGTCTAAGGCATATAAATATATTGTGTATAAAAATGTTATTTATTATGTATAAGAATGTGTATGTGTATTATTATCCATAACGGCTGAAATGATATGAATGAATGTTCTAGCAACCTATATATTGGCATAGTGAAATGATATGGAAATATTATATGTCGTTTCTTTCAATAGCTATTGGAAAAATTTTAACACTACTTATTGAAATGTGTTTGAATCTAAACTATAATGTAAACAGTAAATCAAAAAAGAAAGGTATAAAAAGCAGAATAATATCCTACAATGAATGTAAAACAAAATTAAACAAGATATTTTCTTCTTTGACGTTTAATAATGAATTGAAATCTAATAGACACACCGTTTTAGATAAACACTTAGTTTAATACCTGTCTTGTGTTAGTTTCATATTCTACATAATATTATTATTTAATATTACTAGAATACGGAGAGATATATTTATTATGTAAAATGTTATAATAAGTCTAGTCTATAAATTTTACTTATATTTTTCTTTTATTGGCAGCACCAAATAATATTCAGGACATAATTTTGTGGGTACTTTAGATTTTTTGTTTTAAAAAATATCTAAAATATAATAAAATGAAGCCAAGGAAATGTGTTTAGATTGTAGCAGATTACTCTCTGTTGTGTCTGTCGATCCTTACGTGATAAAGGCGTGATGACATAATGATGAAAATATTTTTATTTCATTCATTCATAAATCATTCATCCATTCACTTAAGGTTGAACTTTCTTGGCTACCTCTATCAAAACAGACTTACTTATCATTAAATACCTATTTCTCGATAGGAAATTTTATGTTAAATTATAGTAAGTTCCAGAACAATATGTGTGAACGATTTTTACCTAACGATACAAACCGCTTCGTGTAGAAACATGCGGGTATCTTTCGTAGACTGCTGAGTTTTAGCCACAGATCACTTTCAATACATAAACCATTACGAGATTTTTATTAACTTCTAAACGCACAGACGTTATAAAAAAGCGCCGGTTGCGTGGTATTAAATATTGTATTTTCATTGGTTGTAGCAAAACCACACGGCGAGTTCTCATAAATCCAGTTTTTATAGATAATTCTCGTTACTGCATATTATGTTCGATGTGCGTTAATGACCTTGTGTGAGTAATCTGTTAGGGGCGATCGGTGGTTTTATCATAAACTTTAATTACAACGTAGAAAATATATAAGTAGCTAACTAACGCAAGAACCAGACGTGAAATAAATTTAAAAATATGGAATTATTCCGAACTATTTTTAAAGTAGGTGAAAAATCTTTTCTAAAGCCGGGTTTACACGGGTCGATTTTCGCCGTGCGGCGAGTCGCTTCACAAATTGCCTCACCAAGCCGAATCGCTAGCCCATTTACACGGGTTACTAAAATCGCATGCGGCTCGGCCATATATATACAGAATCGCTGTAGTAAATAAATACACATGTGTGCGTGAAACACCTTCATGCGGCGGGCAATCGCCTGCAACTGATCGTTTACATGGTCGATTTTAGTCACCAGTCGCATGCGGCCGGTCGCCGCGCGGCCAAAGTCGGATGCTACCCAACTTTGGGGCTTGCGGCTTTAGTCACTTGCGATTTAGCCGAATGGCCATTTAGACGGTCGATTTACGCCGCGCGGCAAAAATCGTGCGGCTTAAGTCACCCTTGTAAACCCCGCATAATGCAATTCGGTGTGTGTCGTTCAGTAAAAATCAGTCTATTATCTGAACAATTTATTTAGTTTATGTACAGCAGCATGGCCATAATTGTTTAGCTTTATATTATTGATATGAGTAGCCTCGCAGAATGGGCGCGGTGGTATAATGATATTGAAATTATATTCTGTGATTTATAATTATTTCGATAGGTACATTACAGTATATTAATTTGGACATACAAAAATAATTTTACATGTGCAATAATATTTTCGTTATTTTATAACAAATTATATATTGTATTTAAATATCTCGCTTGAAATAACAAAATCGTTTTTTGTGTATGTCCCTAAGTAGGCTTATACTTTTAAAACTGCACATCTATTCTTGATGCGGTTTCTTTAATAAGTGGAGTGGTTCAAAATGGTTTTATGTATAACTTGGCTGTTGACCGAAATTTCGTACGCGAGGAATTTTAGAACCAAACCCTGACAAATTATAGAAAAAAAAGCATCCTCTTGAACCACTATCTATTAAAAAAAGAGTGCATCAAAATCGGTTACGTAGTTTTAAAGATTTAAGCTCACATAGGGACATACATACAAAAATAACAATTTTGTTTTATAATAAGTAAAGATAAAGATTATTTAACGATTGGTTTATGAGTTTCATGTGTATTAGTTAAACTACTTATGATCTGTACAAAATATGCTAATCTCGTATGTGTATATTGTTATTTATAATTTTTGTATAAAATAGTGTATTTATAGAATTTCATCAGTTATAACATATCTGTTGAATTCATGGTCCTGGTGAAGCTATATACATGGAAATGTTCTATAATCTATATCATGGCTGACCTCAATTATTTGACATCTTTCTTACATTGTAACAATTTTCTTTTTTGCAAAAGTCAACATTATTTACATAAAAAATTGGTCAAGTGCGAGTCGGACTCGCGCACGAAGGGTTCCGTACCATTATCTATGCAACATAAGGCAACGTTATTAGTATCGAGCAAGAAACGGTAAAAAAATCATGTTTGTTGTATGGGAGCCCCCCTTAAATATTTATTTTATTTTATTTTTAGTATTTGTTGTTATAGCGGCAATAGAAATACATCATCTGTGAAAATTTCAACTCTCTAGCTATCACCGTTCTTGAGATACAGCCTGGTGACAGACGGACGGACGGACGGACGGACGGACGGACGGACGGACGGACGGACGGACAGCGAAGTCTCAGTAATAGGGTCCCGTTTTTACCCTTTGGGTACGGAACCCTAAAAAAGAAAACTTAATGTGAAATACTAATTATCTGAGGAAAAAAAGTGTTGTACAATCAAACAATATAGTTTGTCTTCCCCGTCACCCTGGCGAACAAGTTAACACACCCATTCTTACAAAACATAATCGCAAGGTTACTGTTTGTGAATTGTATTTGCTAACTTCATCACAGTAGGCTTCTAAGGCCACTGACTGAGTATGGTATTTAGTTTAATTTGTAATAATATCTCGCATTATTTGTTCCTGTTTCTCAACTGTAGAAGGTCCCTTATTTAGATTAATGTCCTCTGCAACTTTCGACTATTTCATTTTATTCATAACATTTTCCATTACACTTGAAATGTTGTGCTGACATATGATTTTGTTACATTTGTCTCCAAACAGTCAATCGCAAGATGCTTGGAGCCGACCTTAATAGTTTTTTACAGAACTCTGTATTGCACATAACTCTCCTTTACTCTGCCTCTATCTGTTGCACAACCGTGTCGTGTACTGATTACCTAAATACTACAAATGTTATGTTGTTATCAATCTTACACTTACATGCTAAGTAATCTGGTAGTCGAATTTGAAATATACCCAATTCTGATGCTTGACCATAATTTTTCTCAAAATAAGCCATCGGATCTGCAAACTCTTCTAGTGTTGGATTAAATGTAGGTGCATTTAAATATTTTGTCATTGTTTCTGGAATGTTAGTGGTTTTTTTATTATTATTATCAGAAGTTTGGTTTAAAGGCCCGGTGGTGGTGCTTCTGGCGCCGGGTCTACTTCCATTATGTTTTCGGTCAACATACCTGTAATAACACTGTTAGAAACACTTAGTTCTGTAACTGAAAGTTCAGTATCAAGTAATCTTAACCTGTGATTGAGGAATCACACGAGTGTGCAACACTTTTTATCTCCTATAATTTGTATTTCACATTTAATCGTGATATCATATGTATGTTCATATATATATTTCATGTATAGGTACTTATAACCGCACTGCTACCAATATAGGAACTTTCACATTGAGAATATTGAATTGCAATTAAATATTAGGGAAAATGTTAATTATGGTGTTAGTTTCCGATGCTCTTACGATTGCAGAAAAAGTTATGATGATCTACACAATCATTATTGTTTAATTATCTAATTTCTGTCGTAAAATTATTCCGTGTCAAATTAACCCTGACAATTGAAATTACCAATTCTAAATAACATACAAGTGAATAATTTGTTTGTTATTATTACAGAATGAATTAATAAATCTGTTGTAGCCGTTCGTATCTTATAATCCGTAGTTGACATATCGTAAATTGTATAGGCAATATTAAGGCAAGTTGCACCAATTCTAGCCAATCACACCTTAGGACTGTTCAGGAATCATCTACCGGAGCTGAACCACAGCACATGCATCAGTCCTCTAAAACAAACGCCCGGCATCAGGGGATATCGTAAAAGTTTATCTTATTAAGCTGAATTACTGCTATCAGTTTTTGCGCCAGTTAATTTAGAATCGCCATGTTGAACGAGCGCTACTGCCTACCATAAATGCTTCCAGCCCAAAGATCGAGAGTTGACTTTTGATCCCGCGCATCAAGATTCAATAATGAACTGTAATTTATTAGGATAATGAATTACCCCCTTTCGATCAAAGGCTGAGGCACAATTTTATGTTCCTACACGTGGATTTTTGGACATTTTTATGAAAAACATTATTATATGTAATAAGAGTTTACTATTTGTGTTATTACGAGTATGTTGATCGAAAACTTAATAGAAAGAAATCCAGAGCCAGTAGCAGGCCCATCTGCCCTTCAAGGCAGACCTCAGAAAGTAATAAAAAAAACACGAAAATACCGGAAGCGATGACAAAATGCGTAAAATCACCTACATTTAATCCAACTCTTGAAGAATTTACAGACCCAGTGGCATATTTTGAAGAAAATTATGTACAAGCATCTGAATTTAGTATATTTAAATTTGTACTGCTCGTTTATTTAGCATGTACGTGAAATTTGATGACAACATGAAATTTTTTGTATTAATGAATACATGCCATAGTCTTTTAACATATAGAGGCGGAGTACAAGAGAATTATGTGCTATACATAGTTGTGTAAACGACAATTAGGTCGGCTGCAATCATCTTGTGATTGAATGTATGGAGGTAAGTGTAACAAAATCATATCAGTCGGTATCGCATTTGAAGTGAAGTGGAAAATGATTAGAAGAAGATGAAATAGTCGAAAGTTGTAAAAGATATTAATCTAAATAAGGGACCTTCTACAGCTGAGAAACAGGAACAAATTATGAGACATATTATTACAAATTGTTGTAAATATTATACTCATTCAGTAGTCTTAGAAGCCTGCTGTGATGAAATTAGTAAATACCATTCACAATCTGTTACCTTGTAGTTATGTTTTATTAGAATGGGTCTCTTAAATTGTTCACCTGGATCACTGGGAAGACAACCCCTATAATACTAACCCCAATCTGTAAAGATTGGGGTTAGTGCTAATTACGTCCGCGCGTTTAGGATGAATGCTTAACGCATTTAGTGCTGAAAACGCTTATGCGCGTTTTTTGGATATTCGCCAAGTGCTGACCAACGCGTATGTGCGTCCATATAAAAAAAATCTAGCACCTGTGCGTTTTATAGCCCGTAATCTGAGTGTCTATTGTTTCGAAGACATCGTAACATGTGGGTTTGTAAAGGAGAGTGTACACTGGACTGAATTTGTTTTTGATGTATCGTATATTATGTATTTTGTTTTGTGTAATATTATTAAAATAAACTATCTGTGCACACGACTCCGTGCGCGTGGATCGATTTTTATTCGATCGACCTAATCATTTTTTTTATTCTCTTTTTCGCCGCTAGATGGCGTTGCAAGTAACCATATTGAGAAATTTCGTATTATCTAAATATCTCTTGATTGAGTGGACCGATTGCGATGAAACAAAGATTTAAAATATAATAAAATTAATGTACAAATATTTTTTACTATAGATTTATTATATGTATATACATATACAGATAGATTATCTTAATTCAGAACATTGTTCTTTGTGTACACCCGTCGTCCGACGATGGTCAAACGGATGACAGACTTTATGCGATGACAAGTAACCTATGCTTGATAAGGTTATGACAAAATAAAAAACTTGAGAAAAGTTCATAGTTTAAGTACAAAAAACACCAATGTGAAAGACCCTTTATATTACCCGTAATTGTTATAATAATAACAATATCGCACATCGGCAAGTAGAGTGTCACAACACAATAAACATAGTTTTTGGGAAATCACGATTTTCTTTTTTTTAGAACTTATAATTCCATTAAAAAAATTCTGAGAGACCGTATCGAAGAACCTAAGATATATTTAAGAAGAATATTTAATGCTCTATTATATTTTTATGGAAATTAAAATCTGAAGATATTTTTTCCATTTTATATTAATTTTTTACTTTTAAATTCCTATAATGTGTCACTTTTGTCGACAAATTTATGAAAGATTCATGAAATGAAACACTTTTATTCGTTAATAATATTTATTGTTTCTTTAAAATTAATCAGGTAATATTAAATATCTTTGTAGGTTTCTTTGTAGGTAGTTACTATTAGTTACATTAGAAACGAAATGGTACAAAACTTTTCATATAAAAACAATAATTAGCACATTTCCAGATAATAGGATAATCTCTCCACAAGAAAACTATTATGAAAATTATTAGAAAATAGTTTACACATACAAAATAAAATTGGATGGCATAATTTGTGTGAATTTAACCTAGCCTAGAAGTGAAAAATATCAAAAATTTGTACTCACGTACTTGGTTTATAACTAAAACATTCTAAATAGAGTAAATAGTAAAGTATTCGAAAAAACACCGTTGGTGCAATAACAAAATTATAAAAATCAGATCTTTATGAAAGTAAAAATGGAAATTACTAATTAAATTATTTCTATGAAAATAAAATAGTTACTCCCTTATAGTTAATAGGAACATAGAATCAACAGTCTTCAAATAAGCCAATCTTCAAATAAATTAATTGTTATTAAGAGATCTATAAAACGACGCATAGAATTGAGGAATGTGATTACTTTCAACCAAACTTATTAGGTCATTTATTTTGGTTGGTTTTATTTTAGGTTTGGTTCTGTAGGCTGCTTTCAAATTTATCTCGCCCAAATTGTTTTTTCGAGATAACTCAGCTTTCAGGAACTCTGTTTGATTAAACGAAGTTTTATAAAATATTGTTGTAGGTGAATCTTTCATTATCTTCAATATTTTCACGTCTAATATTTTAAAGGATCGTGTATGGATGCCCATATCCTGTGCTAAAGTTTTTAACGATATAAAATCGCAGGAACTCATTTCAGTCAAGTTATACGGTCTCCCTTTTTTCTTCGCTGATCTGATCACTTCAACATACTGGCTTGGCACGTAAATAGGCCCAGATTTTAACCTTCTCTGTATCTGTTTTTCAATTGTCGAATGGACAGCGTCACCTTCGTTTTGGGTATGTCCAGTTATCAAAAACTTATGAGATATACTATTAATTTTTGAATATTTACGTAGGCAAAATGAATATAACGATACAATAAATCTATTCTTATTTTGACCACAGCAGTTATCCGAATAAAATGTTAAGTCAAGACCTGGGCCTTCATAACACTGCATTTTGCTTTGAATGTATTTAAAAACACACGAGCCAATTTCATCAGCCCCACGATTACCTTCCCCTTCATGCCAAAAATAACATTCATTCCTATCAGTGCTCAGTTCTGAAATCGTTAGGTTAAGATTATTTAATTTTGACTTATAATAAAATACTGAGGTGTTTCCACGAGGTAGCTGCAAGACAGCTTGTAAGTCATAAACAGCCACTACATTATCTGGACTGATATTTCCTTTATCACGCTCTTTTTCTCTTCTTGATTCTTCTTTTTCTTCCAGATGTTTTAAATATTTCGGCTTCAAGTTTTCTTTTGCAGTGCCTTCGGCATTTTCATAACTTGCACACAATTCACAGCGGTCTTTCTTTGGGGTAAAAAAACTTATGTTAAAGTCTTTATTAAAGATTCGTGAATACATTGTCTCATTAGCGTAAGGGTACTGTTTTGATTCGCAATCCTTTTTATAATCTCTATATAAATCTGCAAGTGTCTTACCACCTTCTATGAATTCTCGTGTTGTATTTTTCCTAATGTAATGGCTCTCCATTCTTGGTATTGAGCTGATATGATCTTTAACCCCTTGTTTTATAGAATCATCTACTGTATGGTGATGACCATGTTTACCTCTTAGATCTTGCTGTAAAAATCCATCTTCACTTTTTTTTATAACAGTACGAATGACACGGTCATTAATGCCTAATGTATTTTTAAAAAAGAGTTTACAGACGCGTACTGTTTCTTGATTGAATGTTAAATAAAAAGAGTGATTGAGTCTTCTTGGTTTTTCTTTAGCAGTAAATCTAACTTTAGGGATGATAGGTTTAATAGATTTATGAATAAAATTCCGTTGTAAAGTAATATCACCCAGTTTCCAGTAAGCATCAAATTTGTTTTCTCTCTGGCTTTCATTAATTTTTTCGGTGCACTTTAATGTGCATTTTTCATTGCATGGAGGCAACATTGACCTAGCAGGTATTGCTTTTCTCTCCTTGGTTCTTGAAATATAAGCCTCACCTAAATTCCTAGCCTTTTTAGTTTTATTACTCAACCACTCTTCGCTTCGACATAAACGCTTTTTCCCTTTTTTTGCTGCATTTGTTTCGTTATTAATTAAACTGATGATTGAACTGGATGGATTAGATAGCTGATCGGATTCTGGTTCCCTTTCGCCTTGAAAAGAAACTGCGATCGGTGGGGATGAGGCATTGGCTGTAGAGCTTGATGGTAATATAGGCGAGTTTGAACGCGAAGTACTGGAGCTCGAACCAGAAGATGAATTAGAGCTTGACGACGAATTGGAGCTAGAAGATGAGTTTGAAGAAGAAGAATCGGAGTCATAATTAGTATCCAGTTGTGTTAGATTTTGAATTGGATTAGAATTAGGAATGTTTTCGGAATTTAAATTAGGTGAAGCCATATCGTAATTAAAATCGGGATTATTTTGATGCACTTCCTGCTGTAGTATACTTCTAGATTCAGAAAGTAAGTTACTAGTTATTTCTTCATCCTGACTATTAAGCAAAAATTTTCTTCTGAGCTTACCACGACTAATAACAAAATCGGGATCTTTAACGCTATCATCACTATCCTCGATGAAATCGTCTTCATTTGAAGGAGTTGTAGCTTCCACTGGCAAGGTATATGTGCCTGAAATAAAAACATGTAAGCATTAGTTTCTTTAGAATTCTTAATCGTTCTACATAATCATAATAAAAATTACAAAATTCAAATAAACAATTTATACTTACAAACACCGTCCTCATTAACTGAACATTCATTTTCGGGTACTGTGTCATCTAAACATTCATTTTCGGGTACTGTGTCATCTAAACATTCATTTTCGGGTACTGTGTCATCTAAATTATAATTTTGTAAACTATTTTTTTTTAAACTTGTAGATGCAGGTGCTGAAATTGATGTGAAGAAAGCATTAATATTTCTAAGTAAGCCCTTTGTAATTGTAATAAACATTTATACACAACATATTTTTTTTGTAAATAGGTCGTATTTGAAAAAAAAAACTATCACTTACCATCGTCAATATTAGGAAGCGTGTTGGTATTATTGATATTTTCTTTAGAAGTTTCAGATTTATCCAAGCTGCTATCGCGTAAAACTAAATCAATCATGAACTCCGCTCTTGAATTCCGCTTCATTTTGTCCTAATAAAGTAAAAAATAATAACAGTTGTAATGCGTCCTAAGATAAATTATAAACACTATTTTAGCAGAATGATAGTCGTAATATTAAATAATACCCAGTTAAATACTTGTCTTATTCGGTAGTACAGTTATATCACATGTTAAAACACTTCTACCCTTTTATTAACTCGGTATCAACCAACTCTAAAGCAAGAACAGTGTCATTACACATGATGTGACAGTTCTATTCTATAATTTTAAAATAAATATTGAGAATAACTCAACAATATAGTCACTTCACATGATGTGACAGTTCTATTCTTTAATTTTAAAATACTTGGTGAGAATAACTCAAAAATATGGTCATTTCACATGATGTGACTATCTTTTTGCCGAAATCAAAGCAAATGAATGAAAATTACTTACCTTAATAGGGTCGTTACACAGGTTGTGACAGTATTACACACACAAGATGCACGTCTGTTCTGTATCAACTGTGATGTGACACTGTTTACGCTACAAAAGGTCGAAAAGTGGCACGGTGAAAAAGGGTATTAAATGCCATCTCTCGGCGAGGAATCGCACTAGAATTATGACGGTTTTTTAGCAGGTAAAGTTTGCGATTGCCTTTCTTATGGCATACTTATCTCAATTTCGTATTTTTATGTGTTGTGACTCTCTACTTGCCGATGTGCGATATGACAGTCATAAAACTCGAAAGTTACCGAACGCGCATAAGCGTCGGCCGCACTGCGGGAGTTTTCTATGAACGCACATAAGCGTTCTTAGCACTACGCGAGTTTTCTATGAACGCACTTAAGCGTTCTTAGCACTACGCGAGTTTTCTATGAACGCACATAAGCGTTCTTAGCACTACGCGAAAAATTTTTTGAACGCACATACGCGTTTTCAGCACTGGGCGAATGACTCTTTTATTAGCATTGACTATAAATTCGCAAATTATTCAGCATTGAATGCGTTAAGGGTTCACCTCACTAGCAAGGACCCTTCTGGTATAGACCAGAATTTTATTCCACCTTCCTTTAGAATTGGCGTCACCTTGAGAAGAGCATTTAGTTCTGTTTACTCAACGGAACTAATAGGAGATTCGATTCTGTGTTTCGATCAAATACATGAAATATTTAGCGAGAACTCCAGAACAAAGTTAGATCTCTGCCTCGACTTGCCAGGTGCCTAATTCATTATAACCACATCTCATCAGTCCTAGAGCTGGTTTGACTAATATTTTATTTGAAAATTTTACTTGGCAGGGTTAATTTGGCATATATCAAAAGTTACATCGATAGAATAAAATTGTCTTGTCTATATTAATGGTCTTATTCATAATGACTTATCGGAGGTTTAAACGGAGATTTTATGGGAGAGATAATAAACGTTTTATCTTAAAAAGACTATTATGAATAAGTTTTGACAATTTTCGCGAACCGATTTTAGCGTACTTTTAAACCTCCGATAAGTCATTATGAATAAGACCATTAGTGGCTAACTTTTTTCATTAATAATTATAATGTAAAGTAGTATATGAACCTACAGCGTTAGTAAACTAGCCGCCGCGCCCACCATGTTGTATTGTGATTATGTTGAATTTTAATATAATTAGATTAAGATATTTTTAATATAGCGTTTAATGTTTAATTGTTAATGATATTAAAGTATTAATTATGTAATTGTGTGGTTTAATTTTGAAGAATTATGCTCCTATGTTCCACTATTTAGCGGCGATAATACACTGGTACCCAACTAAGAAATCTAGTAATTTTGGCTGGTCTCTGTGACAATCAATATCTTTTAGCTACTTAGCAGCAAAGAATGTCATAAACAAAGATTTAAACCTTAAAATGTTTGAGCTTTGAAATAATGGTACCGATTCTACATGCACAAGTAAACTTAACAAATAAATGAAAATTGATCGTGTCAATAACAAACTTAACAGAACTTTTTTATTACAAAATCTGTATATTATAGACAAACCACCAATTAGTCAAAATACGGCATAGCATTTTTTTAGTTTTGTTGTGCACGTAGAATTGGTACCATTGTCAAACAAAATAAAACACACCCAACCAAAATATTTCGTCTTTATTTAAAATTAACCCGATGCCGAAACAATTATGGTAAACTTTGGCACATCGCAACACAAAAACTAACATATTTATTTAATGCACTTCCTATATATCTAGTGAATAAAAATATTACGTTTAAATGATATTCAAATCATAGCTCAAGGTATAAGCCACGCAAATTGGTAATGCGCTGGAACCTTGTCAATTTAACGCCCTTGTGACGTCATCAGCAAAGAAAAAGTACAGCTAACAAAATGTAATATTCTCATCTATACGTCACTATGACGTCACCAACATGGCCGCCAGGCGCATTACCAATTTGTGTGGCTTATACTTATGGAACGAGACTTGAATTTGTGTGTATTTAGCAATAACGGTCACACATTTTAGCAGCCCAGTTAGTGATTAGAATCAACCGTTAAAATATAACAAATGAAAGATCTGATTTAAAAAAAATATTTTTTTAATTTTGTGAACATAATACATATAAACACATAATATGTAATAAGTATTATATTATTTTTATTTAAAAAATTTGACTGTTTAAAAGCCCACAATAAATAAGTTTGCATTACTAATATAAAACATAAATTCGGTTTAAAATATACAATGGCTAACCCACAAAAATATTTTGGTAAAATATAACATCAAACAAGGCACCATTAGGTATGATATGTTTTAGTACTATATTATCATCGATAATCTTTTAAACTAATAATATGATTACAAAACTATACAATAATGGTCTTATTCATAATGACTTATCGGAGGTTTAAAAGTTCGCGAAAATTGTCAAAACTTGTTATTCATAATAGTCTTTTTACGCTAAAACGTTTATTTACTCTCCGATAAAATCTCCGTTTAAACCTCCGATAAGTCATTATGAATAAGACCATTAATCTAAAAACCTAACAATTATGTACAAATAAAGCAGACTGTTTCAAAAACTTTCTCATTCAATGTAATTCATAAAATCAGATTAAATAATTAACAATTTGACACTAAGAAATACTAGACTAGAAAATATAATAGTGTTATGATTTTTTAATAGTGTTATAACTTTAAAAAGACAGGTATATCGAACCTATTTTTAATAACCTCCAAAGCATAGATCTAATTTATAAACATAACTCTAATTACTATTATTGTTACACATTTTTCTAGTCCGGCCACATTAATTAATATTAAATAATACATCTAAAATTTTAATTAAACGTCGCGTTGTTTACAGTTTTGTCAATTAAAATAATTTTATTGTCTTTAAATATCACAGTAACTTTTGAAGTGAATTTCATTCAAATTAGCAATTTCATAAGTTTTACACTTTCCTATATAAAATTATAAACTAAAATAACGAAGCTTCAATAAAAGCGCATTTTAATTTAAAATAACTACTATACTCATAATTTGTTGATATTACCGGGACTAAAATCACGTTAATTATCGTTAAAAAGGTTTAATACCTTTGCTCCCGACGTTTCGACCGAATTGCATCGATGTTGGTCACGGGTCGGTCGAGCAAAAGTATTAAATCTTTTTAACAATAATTAACGTGATTTTAGTCCCGGTAATATCAACAAATTATGAGTATAGATTATAGTCCTGATAATATTAACAAATTCAAACAGTTCAAATCGCGTAAGTTTAAAATAAATAACTACTATACAATATTAAAAGCTGTGGGCTTTGTCATATAAATGTATATCTAAATATTTCTGAATACATTGCGATTTTTGCAGGCTGCAAACCGATAATAATAAAACCATCTTGGCAAGAAAAGGGTCTATTCATCAGCATAGCAGTAAATACAAAAAAATAATAGGTACAGTCGTAAAATTTACAGTTAGGTATTTTGTATATTTATTGAATGTTTACATTCAATAAATATACAAAACTGACGACTGTCTAAAACTTAAAGTAGGTACGAATGGTTACTACGGTTTCTATACATTATCCTAATTTAAAGGCCACTTTGGCAGGTGCATATTGAACATGAAATTCACTCATAAACAAACGCAACGTCACGTCCTTATACAAATAAAGCCTCTATTTGGTCACTTGATAATTTGTTCCTGTGATTCGCTGGGAGTCTGTACGTTATGACAACACGTTATTTGAGGACTCTGCTCCCTAACTTCCTCCTTACTGCAGCAACCCTGACTAGAGCTTGTTTCATGAACTATCGCTGTTATTTCACTCTTCTTACAACACTTCTCTTCGGGAGGCGGTTCTTGTTTCTTTTTGCAACAACCCTGACGTTCCGTTCTAAGTAGTTGGACATCTTCTACACTGGGGCTGTCCTCTTTTTCACTTTCATGATGGCAATGTGATGTGGTAGATTGTACTTTTTTCATTCTGGCAACTTTGGAAGGACACTTTTTGGCGCCATAAAAACATGTCGCGTTTTGATCACTACTACTAACATCCTGCGATGTTGCCGGGAAATAATGGGAAGGTTGTATGCATGTGCGTGTTTGACATATAAATAAGTCAGATTCAGAACTCATTGAGCCGTCTAGGAGAGGTGGCGTTGTGCCTTCAGCTGTAAAGAGAAAATATATTCCATTAATTACTAGCAAAGTTAAATAACGATTATCTAATTACTCCGTGCAATAGAATGTTAAAACAATAAGAATACACAAGCATATAATTTATTCGCTGTTCAAAATACGGCGTGTAAAATCTACTATCTCAATTCTAAAGAAAAAGCTTATTTTATTCACATCATCCTACTGAACGTTGTGTTTACGCGAGTTTGGTGTAAAAAATAATAAAAAGCATGTCATTAAATTAACTATACCTATATTATTACAAGATATCGAGCACCACTTAAGTCGGACTCGGCCCGAAACCGCGGTATTTCATAAATCCTAATTCTTCAGCCATTCTGTTATCTTAAATTTTAATACCTAATTCAATAATTTTATCAACACCAATAACTATGATCAATACTATTGTAGTTCTATTTTCAATAATTCTCAATAATGAATAAATGTTTAATATTGTTACTAACATAATTAATTAATAATACATTAGCTCATCGCTATGCATTGTAATTCACTGATATAATTATTCATGATAACTACTGACTGGTGGTACCTATTTCTAAACAACTGCTAAACTAATAACAAGACTGGTTGAATGGGTGTCTAATATTAGTGATAGCTTAAGCACTCATGCACATAGTATAAAGCTATGTAGTTAAACACGTTAGTTCGAAACGAACGAAACGTATCCAATAAAGTAACTTTACAATTAATTATTAAGAGGGCACGATACCAAATTATGCTCCATACAAAAATATAGGCATCGTAGTCCCCTGTTTTCTTCGTGCCATGAAACAAAATCTCATACGTTTTTTATTTACGAACCGTAAATAAAAAACGTATGAGATTTTGTTTCATTTTTCAAGCACGGGGGAATTTGCCAAGGGAGCCTATGATTCAGCCAGACTTATAATGTATAGTTGTTGTTAATAATTATATTTTACTGATACTTTTAATAATAACTTCCGTTTTTCAAAATTCATAGTTTTATTCAAAGGGAGAAAATAGGTCAGGATGGGAAGAGGATGAGAGAAATTGACGGATGGTAAAATTTTAGATCACTATTAACGTGCCAAAGAGGTAACACTGCTGCTAGAGACGCTAAAACTATTATCTTTATGAGCACCATAACACCGTCTGACTCGTACACTTTAAGAAGCCAACACATGGTTATAAGCCTATAAGCCAAACAATTCATTCCAAATCTCTACATCAACTTCATCTACTCAACCTTTACATTCTCATCATTGCGTATGAAGTACATACATTTCAACAAACATGCTTATACTACAAAAAAATAATCGGACACGTATATATAAACACTGTGCATTTAAAAAGCTATATTTACGCATAAAAATAAAAAAAGATTCCGAATCTATGCTATTAATAAAATGTGATAAACAAAGACAACTAAATATTACATTATTGCGTTTCCTGATAGTCTTCAAATATATGGAGTCCTTGATCACAAGGTCTAACTGGTAAGACTCTTGTTACAATCTTGCGGTAGTCTCCCAAAATACACCTCGGTGGTCATAATATGCGATATATTTTTATCCTCAAACTGATAAAGCCCCGTAGATAGCGGGATATCTGTCTGTTGTAGCTCAACACCGTCCATTTCTTTGCACAACTTGCCTTCGCATTCCTCCCAAGAACATTTTTCTCTGTTGCATCGATCTTTTAGGAATGGAAAAGGAGGGATAATGTTAATCAGGATTCTAAACGATACGATGATGGATGAAGTGGAATTACTTAAGTACATATATTGTAATATATCAATGCAACTGTGGTTACTACGTTTATAATTTAATAATTATTTAGTTGTATTAATTTTATAACTAATTATATTCCTAAAATTTCGTACGACGTAACCTCGTAATTAAGTAATAAGTGTTAAGAAATGTAAATATGTTTTGGAGATTTTAGGCAAGTTTTAGTTTCTTTGCACTTGCATAAAAGAAGATCGAATACCTAGCTAAGCAAATTAAATTTATATTTTTATGTAATTACTTGGTTTGAAGATGTTTTACAAGTACCTATATATCTGAGATATAAAATCCCACTGTTAACGGAATATAGATAGTATGGCCTACTACTGAAGAGAGACATAATGTTGCAAAATTGTCAGTTCGCATATTATTGTACCTACCTAAATACTTGCAGTGAGTCGTAATTTAGTAATTTTTGCATTAAAGTTTAAGGCTTGAAAGTAAATTTGTCATTAAAAGTAACTTAACAATGTAACTTCATAATGCATTCTTAAGGGCCTACATCAATATTATCGTATATCATCGCCGACACGTACATATTAACACAGCCAGTAGGCACAGAAAATGAAGAATTAGGGATACTTTTCCTATTTACTCAAAATCTACTAAATATATTTTAATTTTGATTTACGTGTTTCTATATATGATAGTTACTTATGTTTTTAAAGTTATTTCATTAGTTAATACGCGATAATAGACCGACAAATGAAAAAAATAAAAAATTTGAGAGGTTGTTTCGCCAAGATTTTCTATCGAGAAAACTTTTTTCAATCGCGTTTCTGAGTTTATGCGATCCTAGATAATATATTGAAAAAACATATACTTAAAAATTAGAGCTCTAGCCATTCAATCTAAAGAAACAATGAAAACTTCGTACATAGAAAAATGCACGAAGCTATTTTGGTATCCTCTTAACAAATGCATTACAAAGTTAAGGGCCTACATCAATATTATCGTCGACATGTACCTATTAACACAGCTAGTAGGCATAGAAAATGAAGAATTAGGGATATTTTTTTTGTTTACTCAAAATCTACTAAATATATTATGTTAATTCCGGTTTACGTGTTTCTATATATAATAGTTAGTTATGTTTTGAAAGTTATTTCATTAGTTAATACGCGATAATAGACCGACAAATGAAAAAAATAAGAGAGGTTGTTTCGCTAAGATTTTCTATCGAGAAAACTTTTTGCAATCGCGTTTCTGAGTTTATGCGATCCTAGATTATATATTGAAAAAACATATACTTAAAAATTAGAGCTCTAGCCATTCAATATAAAGAAAAAATGAAAACTTTGTACGTAGAAAAATGCACGAAGCTATTTTGGTATCCTCTTAAGGACCAGTAACACAATACATGCTGAAATATAATAATTATAAAGGTTGTCACTCACCAGTGTCGTCACATTCTGGAGTGCATATAACAACGCGCTTGGTACCAAAGCATTGCATTTGTATTCGCGTCAATTTTGTGCCGAACAAAAAGTATCCTGTAAACAAACATTGTGTAGAATTTATATAACGTATTTACTGATAAACACATATTATTATTCCCGCAGAGCAGAATTATGTGTATCACGAACAGATTACTAATGGTTTCACGTGTGGATGTTGGCCCTAAGATTTTTCTACGAATAACGAAAAGCTTGAATAATAAACCAGGTATAGTATAGACCAAATACATTTCGGTAAGGAAAAAGGGTTATGCCAATGTAATGTTTATGGGTTGAAAAAAAGCGGAATATATTTACTTAATGTACCCCTTTATATGTATAGTAGAGAACAATATTAATACGTTCAGTGCGGCTAACGCTTATGCGCGTTTTTCTGATCTTCACCAAGTGCGGGCCGACGCGTATACGCGTCCATACAAAAAAAAATTTGTAGGCAAGCAGGGTGCGCCGCACCTGTGTGTTTATACCGTGTATTCTGGGTGTCTATTGTTTCGAAGCGGTCGTAAAATGTGGAATTGTAAAGGAGACTACACACTAGTCAGGTTTCTGCTACGAATATTGCAGGGGGGGGGGGGGGGCGGCGGCGGCGACGACAACAATAAATAAATAAATAAATATTCATGGACATTTCACACAACGTCTTCTGGTCCCAAGCTAAGCTTATATGCTTGTGTTATGGGTACCAGAATACGGATATAATACATAAACTACTTTTCTTTTGTAAATACATACTTATAATACATAGTAAACACCCAGACGCAGTACAAACATTTGTATGACAATTAAAAACATCACACAAATGATTGTCCTGACCGGGAATCGAACCCGAGACCTCGTGAACGGCAGTCCGTTATATGAACCACTAGACCACGAGGCCCGTCCTAATAATAATAACCTAATTTAGTACAATAGATTATTGAAATAATTTTATTATGACTCGCTCTTTTAACTAAAGTAATAGGTAGTTTTAGTCTATTTATAAACACTAGTGTGGAAGCACCTTTATCCATCCAACACCTTTATATGACCCGTAATTGTTATATGACAGTCATAAAACTCGAAAGTTACCGAACGCACATAAGCGTCGGCCGCACTGCGGGAAGGTAAAAGACAACGCGCTATAGCGTCCAGCCGCACTACGCGAGTTTTCTATGAACGCATATAAGCGTTCTTAGCACTACGCGAAAAATTTTTTGAACGCACATGCGCGTTTTCAGCACTGGGCGAATGACTCTTTTATTAGCATTGGCTATAAATTCGCAAATTATTCAGCATTGAACGCGTTAAAGCCATACCTAGCATCATTCCAAAGACGACGGCGAGTAACAGATGAACATTGTAGACCATCACAGCCAACATGAGGAGGTAGCCGACCACGTTGTGTACCAGAAACACAACCGACTGATGGGTGTTCACAAACACTCTGGACAAACGTTTAAAATACATGTTTAACATTGCTCATAATATTTTTTCTCAGTTCGATAAAAAACGTCCTCTTCTTTCTTCTCCAGCCCATTTACGTCCCACTGTTGGGCACGGGCCTTATCCCTTATCCCTCCTCGGGAGGGATTATGGTCTACTGTGCCGCGCTGACCAGGCTTTTTGGCACAAGAAAAGCAAATATCAAGAGGATTCACCTCTACCTCTGTACCCACTGGACAATCTAAGAGGGAAGGAAAAATTTTAAAAAGTTATAAGTATAATAATTTATGAATCAGCTATGCAAAAAGCTACAGTAACTCACCGCATTCGGACAGCTTCCCATCGACTGATCTGTCCGTCGCTGGTGTTACGGCTAGTTGTCGGCTCCATACCATAGTTACGGTCTCTATAACAATATAAACATGGTAAGTTCAAAACATCAGGGAATAAACGCATACTAAATGTGCTTCCTACGAGAAATTAAAAATATGTAGATCAGCAGTATCTTTGGGGAAAGTGATTTTCCTCAAAGATCCTTTCTCGAAAGCCTGTAGCCAAAAGTAGATAAAGGGATGGATAAAAGAACAGACCTGTATATTATATTTATCTGTGTACTTCGGAGAAATACATACACACTTTATAATTATTTATTTACCATATAATAGAATACACTAACAGTAATGCAATTACGAATTAGGTAGGTAAGCTACGCAAAATTAATTTTATATGCACAGCAAATATAGCAATAAAATATAATACACCTACATTTCAATTCAAATGAAGACAAGACTATAATAAAATCTTATAACACATAATCAGACATTGAGGAATATACTTTACATTATATATTTTTTTTAATTTTGTTAACTATTTCCTTACGAACATAATTGTTATGTTAGATTTCAACAACACTAATGTTGTACACTTTATGGTCAAACGACACATTTAACACAAGCAATTATTATGTACTAACTTAAAACTGACCTAATGTATTTGTCAAGGTCATTTCGTTTAGAAAACGGTTCAAAATTGTTATAATAAGTATTATATTGGAATAGAGTAAACAACGCCCTTAGGTCTGTCAGAAAAAGAAACTGTAGTTCCGTTTCCTGACGACCGCATGTGACACTGTAATTGTCATTCCTAATTATTCCTATAGTGTAATACTTTTCTTCAGTGCAATAAACCATGAAGGTATAGATAAAAAAAAGGAGGCCATACTTGGAACATCGGTTTGAGGCAAATACCTACGTATCTCTATCTCACTCTCTGTGGTCTGACCTCTCTTTTTAGTGTGGCCTTAGTACTGCTATCTCCTTATTAAAATCTCCTAGTAAATTCTTAAAAAG
This sequence comes from Orgyia antiqua, assembly GCA_916999025.1. Taxonomy (NCBI): domain Eukaryota; kingdom Metazoa; phylum Arthropoda; class Insecta; order Lepidoptera; family Erebidae; genus Orgyia; species Orgyia antiqua. The sequence goes on from OU779861.1 coordinate 1,942,943, forward strand.
AGTCACCACACATATCAAATCACAAGTTAAACACTGTCATTTGATAGTGTTTAATCGTAACTATAAATAACTAGTTGAAATACGATGAATGAAATTAAAAATAATAAAATAGTAGATCACGGATGCTTTTCATGGTTAACGAATCAGTGAATTATTTTCCACATTTCCTAAGGATTTCGTAATTTGGCAACATTGGTCACCATATGTCAAGTTGTTGACAAAATTGTGCCAATATGTCGGTTGTTTACTTTACGGTTCACAGCTTCGTTTCAAATTTTCGACTCTAATTATTTTTATAATTAAAGAAATGGTGCAAACTTGTGTAGTGCGTGGTTGCGGTAGTACGTGGTGTCCAGGAGGTGATATACAATTTCACGCGTAAGTGTTTAGATCGTGATTTCTGGCATTGAATAACTGCAAACATATTTCTTTGTATTTTCAATTAAATACTTCATAAAATGATTAAACAATGTTTTCAGCATACTTCTAACTAACTATACTGATAACGATGTAAAGATCTAATAGTCTTACATTGAATTTCATGGACTTAGTGCAATTTTATTTTTCTTGTTTACAAGAAGTAATTTTGAAATAGTGGGACCATACTGAGGACATATCTAGGACTTTCTGTGGGACCTGAACTAAATTATACATGTTTGCTTAGTCATTTAATTTTTATTTCACATTATTTACAACATTAATATACTTACCTACAATATTATTTTTTTAGATTTCCTAAAAATAGTACCCAGAGGAAATTATGGTTATCCATTGTACCATTGAAAATGAAATTTTATGAAAGTGCAAGGATTTTTTAAAACAAACAGCAGTTCCTACTACAATTACAAATCAAGAAGCAGTATCACCTTGCAAGGTAAAATTTCAAGTATCTATTTACAAACTCCTTTAATTGTCTCACATGTTATACAATGTTAAATATTTGAATTTATAAGGAATATAAAAACTAGTATGAAAAAAAATACCCCACCAGTATCAGGAACATTTTCCAAACTACCGGCGCTCAAGGCTCCAGAGATAATTGCTGCTTTCTGAACCAGCCCCCCCCCCCCGATCCGACTGCCTAATGAGAGCCTTACATTATTATTATGTTTCAGAAATGTAGTAGTTCGAATATATGGCAAAAGGCTATATTTTGTAAAATATATTATAATTTTCAGATAGACAGTTCATTACAGGAAGAGTCTATGGGGCAAGTAGCTACTCTGGGTGTACCAAATCCTAGCTCTGGCATTTATGAAAGTAATCCTTTCTGATGGGCCAACTCAGAGAAAACAATATAGAAAACAAATTAATTAATGTTGTATCACAACATTTTACTCCTCTGTTGCAAGAAATGTTTAAGCATCCCATCACGGACTCAATTTATTGCAATGATTTGCATGAAAGCGTATTAATTAAGAAAATTGCAAATTCATTTTTTAACACTTAAAGAGTCATACAGAAAATATACTTAGTGATTTACGTGGTAAGAGACAGAAATTACACAAAACAATAATATTTAGTCATGTATAAAAGAAAAGTTATTAAATGATTTTAATTTGGAAAGTGCTGTTGTTTCTTTTTTGCCCTTTTTTTGTAACTTTATTATCGTTCCTATTATAGCCCCCTATGATATATGTCACAGTCAAAACTTATAACCACTCAATAGACTGTAAGCTCTCGACAGTAGTACTTTTGACTGAAATTATTCAAAACTAATTTTACCCAATATAGCTATTTAAATGTAATTTTAACTGACTTGCCTAGCGCCAAGTAGTGGAACACAAGGCACAGGGAGCCAAGGGCAACCCGACAAGGGTGGGTTAGGTTTTTAGCTCCCGTCATGCCATTCATGATAGGTTCCTTTAAACGCTGTAGACAGAAATATACGTAAAAATTGATTTTGACTGATTCTCCGTTCTTCCGTCAGCCACTTTTAACCACATTCATATTGTCAGTTAAAATGACTATTAACTACAGATTTTCCGACAAACTAATTTTAATCAACGTAACGTATTTTTTTTTTCAGAAGTATTATTGACCGAATTTGCCCTTTAACTGACATTAATAAATAGAAATACATTGGCTAACCCAGAAATCTAGGAAAAACTATTGTCCAGTATGTATTCATAATGTTTAATTAATCTGCAAAATTAATGAAACATATATCTTTTGCGATTTCATGGTTGGTCCCTTAATAACAGTACATGTTTAAAAATATGAGTACAATAACCCTTTTTCGTTTTTACGCTACCTACACAAAAAGTTATGTTTCCACTTAGGTATGCCAAATAGATTTTATTGTGTAACTTGTTTTGTTTACTAAGAAATTACTAACACCTTGTTATTTTTAACCGGCTTCAAAAAAGGAGGTTCTCAATTCGTTGGAATCATTTTTCTGTATCTTTGTAACCTGTATTTAGGTCTGAAATAAAGGTAAATTATTATTATTTTATCTCAAGCAGATCTCACAATCATTCATTAATTTCGTATTGCCGTAGGAACTACACCTTTGTTCTAGTAATTATCTATTTCCCACCAATATTCTATAGGTACATCGTACATACGAACTAGGAAATTTTACGTGTTTAAAAATGTAAAAAGAATAATAAATTTAACAACCGAACCTCCAGTTACTGTTAAAAAACTAGAATTATCCAAACTTTCACGCGATAACAAACAGTTTGTTTTTTGAGTATTTTTTTTACGCACAGTACATAAAGTATCTCGAAATATAAAATCTATACGGGCTAGGTCTTAGAAGTGAACATTTTGTTGACACTATATGGAACACAACTACTTGAAGTTTTGTCCTGGAAGAAATACAATAAAGGTTACCCTACTTAGAAAGAAAGGGTTTGACCACAGTGAGCGAGATAGCCATACATCATTTTTGCTTCAAGTAGGTATTCAGAGTCTGGACTCCATTTTTATCTATATCTTCATGCAATAAACCGATGTTTGATTTTATTGAATCTAATAATTGTATTATTTCCTATAGGTTATGGGCCGTCTCATATACCTTTATTAGATCAGATCAGTAATATTAAATATTTGTTGCAAAGTTTAGTACGGTAGGTACAATAAATCGCGAATTCGAACCACTCCGTGAACAATGGCGACCGCTAACTTACAAATTGAAAAATTAGTCGGCCGGGAAAATTATTCAACGTGGAAATTCGCAGTCAAGTCATATTTGGAACTGGATGACTTATGGGAATGTATTGATCCTGGTACCGATGTCGATCCGAAAAAAGATATAAGAGCAAAGTCAAAGATAATTTTGTTGGTCGAACCGATAAATTATGTCCATCTTGAAAATGCTACGTCATCGAAACAAGTTTGGCAAAACCTTCAAAATGCGTTCGAAGACTCCGGGCTTTCTAGAAAAGTCGGCTTACTGAAGGATTTAATTAACACTTCTTTGGATAACTGTCCTAGTATAGAAGAATATGTGAATAAGATAATGAGTACAGCGCATAAATTGCGGAACATCGGCTTCGAAGTTGGAGATGAATGGCTGGGAACACTCATGTTGGCAGGTTTACCGGAGAACTATAAACCAATGATCATGGGTCTGGAAAGTTCCGGCATCAAAATTTCATCGGATTTTATAAAAACTAAACTTTTACAGGAAGTCACAGTATCTGAAACTTCTGCATTCTTTACTAAGCACAAAACCTCTAAGATTAATACAAAGCCAAAAGGAAAGGGACCCCGTTGTTACAGTTGTAACAAATATGGACATTTCAAAAATCAGTGCACGTTGCAGAAAACTAATGAAAATAAAACTAATCAAAATAACTTTTCGGTTATTTTTTCAGCTTACAGCTCATTAAACAAGGATGACTGGTATATCGACTCTGGCGCCACAATGCACATGACAAGACGCTCAGACTGGATGTATGATAAACAATCACCTCCGATTCAGAAAATAATGGTGGCAAACAGTGAAGCAGTCTCTGTGCATAGTATGGGTAAAGTAAATATACAGACCAAGGTAAATAGAAATGAATGCCAAAATCCAGGTTAGAAAAGTTTTATTTATTCCTGAATTGAGTGCAAATCTGTTATCGGTCAGTCAATTAACAAAGAGTGGCTGTAAAGTAGAATTCACTGACACTGGATGTAATATTTACAATGTGAATAAGAATTTAGTAGCAACGGCGACATTAACCAATAACATGTACAAACTCAATACTGTTACTGGTAATGCATATGCTGCGATAAGCGAAAGTAAGTCAGATTTAACTACATGGCATAAGAGAATGGGGCATTTAAATGTGGCTGATGTAAAGAGGTTAGAATTGTGTGCTGAAGGTATTTCTATAAGTAATAAAGACATGAATACTGTTTGTATACCATGTTGTGAAGCAAAACAAACACGATTACCGTTTCCAATTTTTGGTTCTAGAGCAAATGCATTACTTGAGATAATTCATACAGATCTATGTGGTCCGATGGAGACTCCGTCCGCTGGTGGTGGAAAGTATTTCATAACCTTCATAGATGATTACTCACGAAAAGTATATGTTTATTTTCTGAAGAATAAATTGGATATTAAATCGGTGTTTGAGAAATTTAAGGTTGAAGTAGAGAATGAATTAGGAAAGAAAATTAAAATTCTAAGAAGCGATAATGGAAAAGAATTTTGTAATAAAGAATTATCTAATTTTCTAGCAGCTTCTGGCATCAAACATCAGACCAGCACTCCGTATACACCAGAGCAAAATGGGCTAGCGGAGAGGATGAACAGAACGCTGGTGGAGCGTGCGAAGTGTATGCTATTTGAAGCAAAACTGCAGAAATCTTTTTGGGCTGAGGCAGTCGCTACTGCAGCCTATGTCATCAACAGATCGCCATCACGAGTTCTGGCTGAGGTAACACCGTATGAAAAATGGACTGGTAAAAAACCGAACATTTCACATTTAAAGATATTTGGTTCCAAGGCCATGGTACATGTTCCTAAGCAAAATCGTTTGAAATGGGATCGTAAATCACGTGAACTGGTGTTCACAGGCTACTGTGAGAACACAAAGGGATATAGATTCTTTGATCCAGTTTGTAGGAAAGTTGTAATTAGTAGAGATGTGACATTCATTGAAAAATGTGATGACATTGAAAATATCACTCAGAAAATGTCTACATCAGTGCCACAACTTGCTACTATCCCTATATCTACAGAGAATAATAGATCGGATCCACAGAATTTGTCAGAAGACAGTAATTTAGAAGACACAACAAATGTTGATGATAGTTTGCCCAATATACAAGAAAATAGTTCCTCGTCATCAAGTAATGATACCTCGTTTGATAGTTGTAATAGGAAAACTGATGATGAAACATATTATCCTGATACAGATGAATATGATGATGATGATGTTGTTCAAAGAAATATGACACTCAGGTCACATCAGAAACAAAATAAGCAAGGTAATAATTTCATGTGCGTTACGCATGTTCTAGATCCACTGACTGTTACAGAAGCATTATCAGGTTCAAATGCTAAACGAAAAAGGAGACATAGTAAAATACAAGGCAAGACTTGTTATAAAAGGTTGTTCTCAGAAACCAGGAATTGACTACACTGAAGTTTTTTCACCGGTTGTAAGACTTGCATCTTTGAGATACTTGTTTGCTCTCGCTGTAAAACATGATTTAGACATATGTCAAATGGATGCCGTGTCAGCTTTCCTACAAGGTGATTTAGAGGAAGAGATTTACATGAAACAGCCACCCATGTATGAGAATGGTCAAAAAGGTAATGTGTGTTTACTAAAAAAGTCATTGTATGGTTTAAAACAAGCCAGCAGACAATGGAACAAGAAGATTGATTTTGCACTGAAAGGAATGGGTCTATCGCAATCTAAACTAGATCCCTGTATTTACTTCAGAATTGTAAATGAGAATAATATAACTTTAATGGCTGTCTATGTCGATAATCTGTTAATATTTACAAATAATCAAGAAACAAAAAGTTATATAAAAGAACAGTTACATAAACAGTTTAAAATTAAAGATCTAGGAGATTTGAGCTACTGCATTGGTATTCATGTAGAGCGAGACAGGAAGAGAGGAATAATATACTTGGATCAAAGAAAGTACATACTAGAGGTATTACAAAAGTATGGTATGTCCAATTGTAAGACGGTCAAAACTCCAATGGATACAAATACAAAATTGAGAGGACAAGGAAATTCAGAGGAAATAAGTATCATAGATTTTCCTTATCAAGAGATAATTGGGTGCTTATTATACATTTCACAAGTAACCAGGCCTGACATTAGTTTTGTTGTTAATATGTTAAGCAAATATAATAGCAAGCCCGAAATGCAACACTGGATTGCTCTTAAGCGCGTTATGCGTTACTTGAAAGGCACTCAAGATTATAAGCTAAGTTATAAGCAGAACTCTGAAGAGACTATGGCTCATGGCTATTGCGATGCAGACTGGGCTAGTTCAGAGGATGGTCGGCGTTCCTGCACTGGTTACACATTCATGTTTCAGGGAGGAACGATCAGCTGGAACTCCAGGCGACAACCTACAGTTGCTCTGTCTACAACGGAAGCAGAGTACATGTCACTATCATCTTGTGTACAAGAAGCTTTATGGCTGAAGCAATTTCAAGAATGTTTTTGGCCACAGATGAAGAATAAATCGATGATCATTTACAGTGATAATCAAAGTTCTATAAAACTTTCAGGTACTGATGGTTATCATTCCAGGACGAAGCACATCGACGTGAGGCACCACTTTGTTCGTGACAAAGTACTTGGAGGGACAATTGAAGTCCGCTATGTACAAACTGATATGATGGTTGCAGATGCTCTCACGAAAGCAACGACATATTCCAAGTTGGCTTATTGTTCATCCAAGATGGGCTTATGTTTAAGAGAGGATATTGGAATAGAGTAAACAACGCCCTTAGGTCTGTCAGAAAAAGAAACTGTAGTTCCGTTTCCTGACGACCGCATGTGACACTGTAATTGTCATTCCTAATTATTCCTATAGTGTAATACTTTTCTTCAGTGCAATAAACCGATGTTTGATTTTATTGAATCTAATAATTGTATTATTTCCTATATATTATGATTACTCCATTTATTTATTACTTAATGACGCAAGTTCCTTTCACTAAATACCATGTTCTTTTATGCATTGTTTTACATCCGTGATTGAGTAGCATTTCGTGGAATATATAATGTATTACGTATATTTTCACTGTCTTCCCGATGCAATGACCTTGTAAAGTGGAAATGTCAGGATGTTATCCTAGCTAAATAAATATGCCTGATGTGCGGTAATAGGCTAACTTGTTGTAAGTTTTAAAATTTTTGGTAGAATGTAATAGTGTTTGCAGTACGAAGTAAAAGTACACTAAACACTGATTGATTTCTGTTTGCCACTATACTTTTATACTTTCTGCAATTAGAAACTTCTTTATAGTTCAAATACTCATTAATGACTTCTATCTTCATTTTAACTTTTTTCTTCATTTTAACCTTTATCTACGACCAATTTTTTTACAGGTAAAATTAGGAAAAATTGCTACATTATATATTGCCTCAGGAAAAGTTCAGTGTCTTCATAAGACCACTGAGATAAAATATCAGTTAGCTTGCGCTTAAGTTGCCGAACGGAGAGATTTCGGGTGTCTAATAGTTTGATATTAATTTTGTTGCATACTAAAGTTTTGAGGAATGGTGTAAATCTTTTAGCGAAAGTCGTATTAATTTGAGATGTAGGGAGGACAGGGTGCAATAATTAGGACTAGAGAGGGCTTCTTTGTGAGCGAGGAGCATAATTTTCAGGATAAATAGTCTTCTGACGCTTAAAAATTTTGTTTCCTTATATACTATCGAGGAAGGGTAGCGAGAGGACTGTTTTAATAAAGTTTTAAGTACCGCACGTTGTGATCTCTCTAATTGCAGGAAGTAAGAGGCGGCAGCATCACCCCAGGCCCGGATGCAATAAGTTATAATTGACTGGCATAATGATTGGTAAACTGTTTTTAGTAAGTTAGTAGGGGCAAATTCGCGTAGGATTTTCATAACGTGAACTATCTTTCTTACACTTGCTGACAAAGCAGCAATATGATAGCTGAAGTTTAGGTTTTCATCTATAATGATTCCAAGGTATTTGACATGCAGAGATCTAGTGAGATTTGGACAACTACACCGAGTTTGGAAAGCAGGGTGGTGACAAATGTGGGCCTTGAATGAATAGTCGGGAGGGGGTGCCGAGGCGGCTGTTTTATGGAAACATATTAGTGATGCGCTTGCTCGGTACAGCTTGTACGAAACCCATAGGGTGTTAATCTGTCTTTACTTGGCTACTTTCATGTACATTTATACTGTCTTACAAAAACAGAGATAGGAAATAAAAGCGACATTGCCTCTGTTCGAAAGTCCGATATATTGAGATAATCTATCAGCAATAAATGTGTTAAAAAAAGAAGTCTACAGATCACGTGACTGATGACGTCACGAGAGCTCACGACAATGCACACGGCACTAAATAGTAGCGTGTGCCAAAAACACCCTCATATCAGAATTCGCAGCGCAGCTTGATTCAAAACAATGAAATCAACGCATTGTATTCAGAATTGAAACTGCTTGGTTATTGTTCTAATACATTTTGCTCTTAAGCCCATAATTGTCCCACTGTTGATCACGGACCTAATCCACAAAGATCATCGTGTTCTATACTAAGCTAGCGAGGCATCTTGTATAGGATTCAGTGGCGGTTTTCTATATATTTAAAGATTTACTGCAACATTCTAAAAACTAAGGCTCCTGGCATTATAACCGCAGGAAGAAAAAATAAGTATAATTCACAGAGTTGAAGATAAATCCACAAACTATTACAAAATAGTAGATCGAAGAAGTGGGCAAATGAAGTGAGTCACAGAAAAGGCTCGATTTCTTAGTTTGAATATTTTTCATCTCAAGGACCCGTATCTTGGCGATAGCAAGGAAATAATATATTATGTATATTCGTTGTGAGTACACTGAGTACTATAATTATTATAATATCCTTGCGAGGGATAAGAGCTGGAAATATATTATTATGTTATCACAAGGACAACATAATAAATTATTCCAAATACGTATAAATAAATTTTCGTAGTTATATTGTTATGATCTTGGTATGTTCTACATGTACACGAAGAATCTCAATTCTACTTGTCTTTTTCCTTCTTAATTAAAAGGCAAATTTTTCCTAACATCAAAATGTATGAAGCACGTTAACTTAAATACATTTATCATGAGTTGAGTGTGCACTTGTGCACAATGCAGAAATGAACATGTTTTAAACGGAAAATCTGTAGCTTTCGGTAATTAGATTAAATAAATTTGGGAATTGGCAATAAGAATATAGCCTCCTGACGTTCTGTTCACGAAACAAAGACTATAGTAGGTTTTTTACTATACATCCTTGGGATTCTTATAATATGGAACCCAAAAGAGCCCAGAGAGCATATTATTTAGAAAAAGTTTTTGGAACTCATTTGACACTTCATAAAAAAGATCAATAATTTGTTACTACACGCATGCAGCAAAAAGTTAATAACTTGATTGATGATTCCGTATAATCTACAATACCTGTCTAACAATACCGTACATATTATTATGTGCACGGCGATTTTTTTGTTGCCACCTAATAGCGTGTTAAGTCATTACAAAAAGGTGTGTCTATTTCTTTTATTGTGTCATCAAACAACGCTTCATAGAACCAGTAAAACTATTTGCCATATAATATGGACATATACTGATATTGATAATAATAGCTTCCGTATAAGTATGCTATGAAATACTAAAACACAGATATAAAATACAGTTCCCTTTACACCGGAACCTTAAAATAAACACGAACAACGATAAATATTTCCTTAAATATAGGTCAACGATCAATTATGGCAGAACGGACACATCTTTTATGAGAGATAAAGCACGCAAACTATACCTGTATTATCTAGCACCAACAACAAACTCGTTACTGAGAATATAGCAATGTTGATTGATTACTGGCAATTAAAAGATGTCACAAGTCACAACCACTAAAATAACGTTATGTAAACGTGATAAATGTAAAAAGACAGGTCACATTAAGATATCTTGTCCATTGCGCCATGTTTCTCGTGCTATAAGCAAAGTGGCCGCAGTCGGGCGGAAATATTCTTCTGCCAACACTATTTATTCATACTCATTGTTAGATCTAAGACACAGTTCCCCCAGAACAGAGACTATGTCATAATGTCATCCCTAGTGAGCACGAGTTTTCATGAAAATGATAACCACTCAATAATTGAGTCTATAAAATTTTACCAATTAATGGTCGTTTCTAAATTCTCAACAAAAGGTAGAAAGGTTGGGAAATTCCGGATGTAGACTTAACTAAAATGATTCGTTTGGCATTGGTCGTCTGTTATAGGCAGATAAATATAAAATATGCAGTGATAGAACGTCAATCGGGTTCAACAACATACATACAAATTTCATTTGATATCAGCCGCTCCTAATAAAATAACGATAGTGGATTCGATAAGGGATATTTCTATAGTATATCAACCGTGAAAGTTATGATTGATAGAGTAGATGACACTTTTGAGTTTAATTCATTTTGCAAAAGTTTTTTCTATATTAATAAACACCAGCGGGCGTATTATGAGCTTTTTAAAAATCATGCAAGTTCCAGGCCGGCCGTACACTGCCTGGCTAAATTACGTATTATGGCAGATATAAAACATTTAGTTGAAAATTTTTAGTTAGTACTTAAACTTTTAGTTGTACCTTCTCTATTAAGATATTAATCTATGACTGGTTTAGCGAACTGACTGGCTGGGAGTTATGTACATATTGCGAATTTGGCAGGCAGTTCAATTCACGGCGTAAGCTGCCTGGAAATAAGAGCTCATAATACGGCCGCAGTTACCAGTTCTGACTGGATTCACGGGCGCAAGCGTGTAGTTATGAAGGTATGAGATTAATTTATAATTATAAGTTAATAGCATCACTGCAAATAAAATAATAATTAATATTGTGCACATGTCACACTTATAGTACGATTCAATAATTATGAATATTGTTTACATCACCTTCATTATATAATCTATTGTATTATAAACTACATATTAAGATAACAAATGCTAATAATGGAAATATTTATAACAATGTTATTAAATTAATATTTTAGAGATATGCATGAACACTTTAATTTATTTCAGAACAATAGTACTGGTTTAACAGCCATAGAGGCCGAAGACGGCCTGAAGTAAAGCAGATGATGCCGGAAAACGGATGACCTTTGCAACAGCTGAGGACGCAACTAGAATACCGTTAAGACGATAATAAATAAATAAATATTCATGGACATTTCACACAACGTCCTCTGGTCCCAAGCTAAGCTTATATGCTTGTGTTATGGGTACCAGAATACGGATATAATACATATACTACTTTTTTTTGTTGTAAATACATACTTATAATACATAGGAACACCCAGACGCAGTACAAAGATTTGTATGACATTTATGAATATCTCACAAATGATTGTCCCAAGCGGGAATAGAACCCGCGACCTCGTGAACGGCAGTCTGTTACATGAAGCCCGTCATTGTCACGATGAAAGATGAATACACCTAAATGGACCCTAACAAGGAGCAATGTCATGGATCAAAATGACGTGATGATTGTAAAAGTTGCAAGCAGATTTTTATATATTTTATTGCCTTTACTATCATTAGTGACGCCCATGAGAAGTCATACGAAATGATGGCTATGAATGTAATTAGTATCTAAGTACGTGCGTGACACCGATTTGTGAATGATTCGTATCAACGTAAGATATTATGCGATATCACAATGCAGGTGGTTACAATATAATAACTAGGCCAAGGTCAGTCAGATAAAAGTAAAACCGATTTGTTAATAGTCTACAAACATACAATTAAACAAGAATGTACTTTCATAACAGTCCTTAAGGGTATAAACATATCAGATTTTTTGCTTCAATTCTGATATACGAGGGGAGGTCCAAAAGTTCGTGGAATGAAAGGGTTTTAGTAAAAATGAAACAGTAAATTTATTTTTCCTTTTCAATATAATCACCCTTAAGCTGAATACATTTATTAGATCTATGAATTAATTTTTCTAAACCATCGTAAAAATATTTTTTATCTTTTCCCTCAAAATGAGCCAAAATTGCCTCCTTTACCTCATTGTCGTCGGAAAATTTCCTTCCCCTTAAGTCTTTTTTTAAATTGGGGAACAAATAAAAATCACTTGGGGCCAGATCTGGACTATAGGGTGGGTGGACTAGTGATTCGAAGCCATGCGTGTGTAGAGCAGCCATTGCAACTTTGCTCTTGTGAACCGGCGCGTTGTCTTGCAAGAGCAACACGCCCTTGGTCAATTTTCCCCGACGTTTTTCTTTGATGGCATCCTTTAATTTTTCTAGTATTGTTGCGTAGTATTCTCCGGTTATGGTCCTGCCCTTTTCTTTATAATCAATCAGTATTATCCCCTCACAATCCCAAAAAGCAGTAGCCATCAACTTTCCAGCCGACTCCGACACTTTGAATTTCTTTGGCGGTGGTGTCCCCTTTTTATGCCATTGCATGGACTCTTGTTTGGACTCAGGCTCAAAGTGATGAACCCATGTTTCATCGCCGGTAACAATTCGCTCCAAAATCGGTCCAGGATCGTCGCCACACAACTCCAAAAAATGTTTTGACGCTTCGACGCGCTGCTGTTTTTGAAGCGGCGTGAGCATTCTCGGTACCCATCTTGCACTGACTTTTGTCATACCCAGGTGGTCATGTAGGATTCGCAAAATGGTGGTATCTGATACTCCAACTAATGCAGATAACTGTTTTTTCTTCAAACGGGTGTCCTCCAGTACAATTTTTTCCACTTTTTCGACGATGTCTGATGTGGTGGCCTCAACTGGCCTTCCTGAGCGGGGGTCGTCTTCAATCGACTCCCGACCATGTTTAAAAAGACCATGCCACTTGTAAATCATTGATTTACTAGGGCACTGTTCCCCGTAAACAGTTTCCATTTCGTTCAAAATGGTCTGAGCGTTCTTTCCTTGCTTGGTAAGGAATTTAATGACCGCACGGTGTTCAATTTTCTCCATAGTTTCAGTTTTCTTCCGGATTGACGTGTTTAGCAGGCGAGTGTTCGTAAACGAATGATGCAATAGGGCTGAAACTCCATTTATATACTAATTATGAGTCCCCAATTAGTATGACATTAAGCGAGCGCCCCTATCCCCACTCCATCCCCTCTATTCCACGAACTTTTGGACCTCCCCTCGTAAGTGGACATGGCAAGAGGCACCACAAGGCAATAAATTTAGTTTAATCTAGTATTTTAGTATTTATTTATTAATCTTTGTATAACATGGGTATTTTGATCTTAAATATAAAATGCGCTTGCCATGTTTCGCCGACAGGCATACAAATTATTGTGAAACATTAATAAAATTATCATGCAGCAATATAAGTAATACATTTCTGTCAAATTGTATATAAAAAAATATTTCATCTGTTCAATTACATTTCATACGTCCAGAATTTTCAAAAGTTAGGTCAAAATCTTAAGATTATATTAGTGTTACAAAATTATTACAAACATTTTTCAATAAAAAACTCATTCACTGAATAATACGCTTTGTCAATAAGAAAACTCTTGAGGTCATTTTTGAATTCCCCAAAATTTTTACATTGTCTAAATTTTTTCGGTATATGATTATAGATTTTAGGTGTCATTGCATAAAAGCTATCTAACCAAGACATTTATATTATCTCTGTATTTGGCGATTATAACATGAGGAATTTAAATGTTTAGGATTGTGCAACCTGAGGTTGGTAAGAAGGAAACTCTGTGGGATCCCGTAATATGTGATTATGTATGTAGAGTATGTAGACATCAAAACTTTATTATTTTATTTAAGTGATCCTTTTTTTTGTATGAAACCCTTAGAAACATAATATGAATACCAATAACGCTATCCTCAAATCAGCAATATTGTATTGTAAGTAGTCAATTCCAGGAGTCATCTCTTAAAATAATTAAGAGTTTATTCACGAGTATGTTACCAAGGTAAAGACTCAATTCAATCAATTTATAGTACAGGAAATCAAAGTTGATTTAAGGTTCAAGAAACTTTTGCTTTGACCTTTAGCTGAAGACCAGCTGGCCTTTTAACAAACGAACAAAAAAAATTCTCATTCATAAACTACATTGTTAGGTCTACACTAAGTTCATAGTTTAAAAACAATATAGAATAATCCAGCACTATTACTATGTATTGTTATCTAAAGTATGACTCGTACCAAGTGGTGATCCATTGTGAATTATCATATTAGGTGAGATTGTTTTGAAATTCCTATACATATACTAATAACATTCATTTATACTACTGACATAGATAATATTCTTCGAAAATATATGCATATTGAAATTAACTAGTCGAGTATGCGCCATTTAAACTACTTTTGCTTTCGTACTAAAATGATCATTTAAAAAATCGGCTGCAGCAATATTGAGGGAAAGACGAAAACGCAATAAACCACCTATTAAGGGTAAAACCAACAGGGAAGAAAATCTGCATATTATGCAAATTCTCAAATGTACAGGACTCTTGGGATACGAGGAATTTATTAATAAATATGTTTGCTGGTCTTACCTCTCACATAGTAACGTTCTTCTCTCATCCGATCTGTACGGATATAGTTTTCTAAAAGCTGCTCGCTGCACTTTTGCCAAATAAACCTGCCGCAAAGAACAAGGTTTGAAATACTAGTAGTCTCGACAAATCATAATATCATTATCAACTAAAAGTTATAGCATGTTTTTAAATTTATCAGTGTTAGGTCTTCGACATACTTTTCGCATGTCATTATTTGAAATTTTACCTAAATACTAACTAAAAGACAAAGAAAAGCTAAAGTTCATTGGTAATTGGGTGTGACAATCTCAAATGCGCTTATCGCGAACCATAACAACTCGATAAGGATAGAATCGGACTCAATAAATACAACAGGTTTGGTTTTTCTGAGACTACATAATAAATTAATAACGATCTGATAATAATATTATGGCAGAAGCAGCGTTAGTCAATAACGTTTCTGTCTGGACGGGATAAGCCCCTAAAAATGGATACTATCATGTTGAGTTCTGTGCAATAAAAGATTCCGACACTCTTTTTAATATAGTATTGAGTAAAACAACGTACCTTGGAACCCTCAAACAGCAGAGCGACAAAGAACAGTACAATCCATGTGAGAGCGAAGGCCCAGGGCGTGACGATCTCCAGCCCGGCGAACATGAACTCGCCGAGCTGATACCCGAACCACATGAACATGTGCATTATGCCGATGTTCTTATGACCTAAAACAAAATTCTACTTATAGTTCTCGGTTCGGTTGCATTCCCGCAAAAAACCTCCAGGATATTTTTGTCACTGAGAAGTTTTATCTCTTCTGAGGACGTAGGACGCGTGATACAATCCAAATAGTTGGTAGTCTACATCACTGGTGAGCAGTCTGAGAAGATGTGAATATCTTCAAAGCCGAAACGGGTCTAGGAAATAAAACTAAAATTTGGGGACTAAGCCAAAACTAATGTTACTGTTGCTGGCTTTAACAAGGGAATACAAATGTAAAAGCAGCGATTGTATTTATGTTCTTTATATATTACCATATGAATCTTATGTAAATGATATTCCTATATGTAATGAAAATACAATAAATATCGCGCTAACCTCGTGAATACAACATACAATATTCTATGCAGCACATCTGTGTCTTGTGGCGTTCTCTTATTGGTGAATTTGAGCATGTTATGAAAGATATTCAGTTATAATATACTATACACCTATTTATTTAATTGTTACGCAGTGTATTTGTACAATTAATTGATACGGAAATGAAACTACATATTTACTTAATTCTAGTGCAGTTGTTACACTGCTTGGCTTTCAAATCCTGGGAGCTGAATTAAGAACATTTAAATAATAATATATGTACATAATATTTGATTGATCCCACTAATTATGCACAAATATGCTTTGCCTTTGCCTTTCCTGAAAGTAACTATACTTAAAAAGAAAAAAATATTACGAATAGGAAAAAGGCGTGACTGTATACATGACAAAAACTATGTAAAAATATCTAAAAAATAATGTCCCACATAAGTCAGTAAAATACGTAAAAGGTAAAGTATGCATTAGT
Organism: Orgyia antiqua; assembly: GCA_916999025.1. NCBI lineage: Eukaryota > Metazoa > Arthropoda > Insecta > Lepidoptera > Erebidae > Orgyia > Orgyia antiqua. The sequence continues at coordinate 1,959,183 of OU779861.1, forward strand.
TACGCAAGAAACTAGATAACTAAAATAAAATCGGCGATTTATTCATTCAAAAGAACTACCACCAGCACCAAAAAGTGAAAGTCCATGATATTTGCCATAGCACGGTCAAGTTGAATGTGATTCACATTATCATATTTTAAGGATGTAGCGGGTAGCCACACTCCAGTATCTTAAGGGCCTACATCAATATTATCGTATATCATCGCCGACACGTACATATTAACACAGCCAGTAGGCACAGAAAATGAAGAATTAGGGATACTTTTCCTATTTACTCAAAATCTACTAAATATATTTTAATTCTGATTTACGTGTTTCTATATATAATAGTTACTTATGTTTTTAAAGTTATTTCATTAGTTAATACGCGATAATAGACCGACAAATGAAAAAAATAAAAAATTTGAGAGGTTGTTTCGCTAAGATTTTCTATCGAGAAAACTTTTTTCAATCGCGTTTCTGAGTTTATGCGATCCTAGATCATATATTGAAAAAACATATACTTAAAAATTAGAGCTCTAGCCATTCAATCTAAAGAAACAATGAAAACTTCGTACGTAGAAAAATGCACGAAGCTATTTTGGTATCCTCTTAATAGCTGCAATAAATTTGTAACATTATTACCCTAGTTTTTGCATAGCCACTTATGGACCAATTTTAACTTTTAGTTTTTGTCTAACATTTCGTTCTCACACTTTTATCAATATTAGTTACAAATTTATTGCTGCTATGGACATGTGTTCGACAACCTCAAGTAGCGCGTCCTTTAAATAAAACGGGATCGCTACTTTTCTTGTAGAACGTAAGATTAGTATTATGTTAGTCATAGTTTGGTCTTGGTCGAGAATAAACGTCTTACGAATATCATGTGGAGTTATATTATAACAAGCACCTTCACCTCACTACCTCTCTACAAACCTCCACAAGGACATTTAGTTTCTAATCATTATTGTAACAACGTTAATTAAATAAATTTAAGCTAGTTATCTGCTGGTTATGACAAATTAGGGTAAATAATATTATTGTCAGCCTATGTAGGTATACATAAACATCAATTGTAAAGAGCTGAAAAACAGGTTAAGTCTAATTGAAAACGAAATTCTAAAATGTTTGAAGACTAAATGTATGATTAGTTACAACGATTGTTACATCGGTTTTTAAGACAAGTGGTATATTTAAGCACGATTAGGGACGATAGTTAGTTATACGGAAAATCGCAAGAAAATGCGAAGGGTAGACGCGGCGCCAGTGCGCACCTCACAGTAAACTTAGTTAGGTTCAGTCCAGCAGTGGACGCGGACGGTCAAAAGATATTGGATGGATACGTGAGAAGTCAAGTCAGTGGACTTGCTTCTCACGTATCCATCTTTAAATCTAGTGAGATTTAAAGATTTCGATATTCACATCTCGCTTGCGTTGCTAAGTTTGACAAGAAGTCCTGGAGGATTAATCCTTTATTCATGGCTCTAAAAAGGAAGTTATTAATTCAGTACACATACAAGTGCCTGCCTTAAAGTTATTAAGCCAATATTGAAAAAAATTTACGTGAGCAACTGATTGTTTTACGTTTTACAATATTACGCGAATGCGAATTTCTTTTAATTATGTACCAAACTAGTTACCGAATTTTAAAGTATGTAACAACGTAAATACCACCAGTAGTCCTAAACTCGGGTGTTTAACTTATAGTTTTCATATTAAAGAGCTAGTCAGTTGCACTTGCGTCCTCAGGTAATAATAAACCTAAATTTTAACAAGAATCAATTGACAATTCCATTGGTATTATGAATAATATGCTCTATGTTATAATAAAATTTTAGCACATGTTGTCTGTGTAATTAGATGAATTTACTTACTGATTCATAAATTGTTGACAAAATCAAATCTAAAAAGTTTTAGAAATGTATAATATCAAATATAAAAATTTTGCAGATTTTAGGTGAACAAATGCACAGCACAGCATTGCAAAGCACTTCTTATTGATTAAGGTATAGTAACAACATAAATTATACACTGTGGAAATGAGTCAAGGCGTAATTAATCTTATCTTGTAGTAGATATAATCTTATTTTAATTAATTTGCACTGGTCACTAGACAATAATTTCGGAGTGCAAAAAACTCACGTATTCTCATGTAAAACGTAGCAATGAACTCAGTCTGCTTTGATGTTTCGTACAAAAAAAAGGATTCTTACAAGAGCATCTTGATTGTCAAATATTTTTTCAATAGTAGCTTGTGTTTCAAAGCTACCAGTTGCTGGGAAATAAAGTTCTCGACAGGCAACAACAGGTCAGATGAGGAAACATAGGATGGTTTCCTACTAAATGGAGTGACAAGTCAAAGAAGCTTCCCTCTTAGAGCATTAGTCTAACAGGAGTTAATATTATAAGGTGACCCCCACTGAAAAAGGTATGAGACCAATGCGAATTTAGGCGGGGCGTGTGTACATGCCTCCGCCGACATGGCAGTATATCTATCAAAACTGGACGAAAAAAAAGGTTGATGTATGAATGAAATACAATAATTAATGAATTATTAATGGATTACGTTATTAAGGTAATAAATGTTTGTGTTAGATAGTGACGTTTTTGAAAATAAGCGCACCAGGTCCATTTAATATGCCACCTCATAAATTGATGGAGCAAAAGCAAAACATTGCACTTGCAGGTTGCCAACCCGCCTTAGGTTAAATACACCACTGGTAATAAGTGCAAGTTTATTGCAGATAAGACAGCCCCGAAACAACAAGCTGAAACCTTATCATCGGAATTGAAGGGAGCTGCTGAATACAAGTGAAGTACAAGTGAACAATATTGTGGTGTTCTATAAGGCTATTTAGAGTAATTAGTAGGGTCTCTCTTTTTAAGGTAGAAAATAAACATGGTTACTTAAAATATGTGTATATCACACTGTTAATCACTATCACAACTGTTAAAGTTGATAATATTTGTATGTAGACACAACATAAATATAATTATCAGAGCATATTGAAGTCAATGACATAAATCAGGTCTGTTATACAGCTAGAGGAAATTATAGAAATATATGTGTACATGTGTTTGTTGTTCAAACATGATAGAGAGTATCATATTTTTTTGTTATTTACATTTTAATTGGAATATTAAGGTCTATTATTATCCACCTTACTGTTTAGGATGATGGTAATTTGATGGGTTTTTTTAACACGCTTATTTGTTTGGTAGGTATCTATCAATGTAACGGAATCTTTGAACATGATTTTTACTCATTTCCAATAGTAGAATTGATCTGAAATTTTGCACAGATTTAAGGACCGATGACAATACAATAATTTTAAAAACTATTCAGGTTTTTGACGTGTGATTTTTAGAACTAAGAAGATTTTTGGTTTCAGTAGCAATATATTTTATTATTTTAACTTACACTATTAATATAAGTAGCTAGATAAAGTAATTAACTACAGAGGATTAGTTAATTACATTGAGTGTTGAATAAAGATTTTGATATCAATATCTAATTATCGTATAATAACTTTAATTGTCCTTAAACTAACAACAAAGCTTAATATTCTTTGAAATTGGCTTTAATTCTATTAATAAAAAAATACAATAATAAACAAAAATTCCAACTGACCATGACTGGTACATTTACCTTAGTTTTAAATTATTAAATTAATAAAGGTACTTACCACTAAACTACAGTCACAACTTGAACTATTTAGGACTTTATCATCTATGTGATTGTTTACCAAGCGCCCTACAGATATCACAAACCACATACTTCGTTATCACACATGTTATTGATAAATTAGAAAGTAAATAGCACAAATTATTCGGTTCTTAGATAACACAAACTATATTTCAATCCACTTCCTACAAGTGCACTATCACTGATATTCAGTCATATTTTTAATTGAAAACAATATTTTTCTACATAAATTTGTAATTTGTTCCAAACGTTCGCGTCAATTAAATTCAAATGCAAATATTAATAAGAATGAAATCGTAGTAAAACAAGAACAAAACGACTACAGGCAGTGTTGTGTTGTCAACATTTAAACGATCTCTCCCATAGCTCTCCCTTGAGTTCTTTTAGATCAAACTTTTATAACAGAACAGCTTACAGATGGTATAAATAATGGAAAGACATATGCCGAAAATATAGAAAATCTTTATATTTTATAAAAAATGTTTTTAGTTAGAAATAGAAAGAAATAGAGAAATACAAACAAAGAAGACAGAAAAAAATATCCAACCACAGTAACCATAGCTAGTCAAATCAATATCCTCTTCTTATTACTGTGCCAATTGGGTATAGGTTCGTCAGTTCATATTAACGTTTTATGATATGTCATATTCATTTTAGCATTCTCAATATAGCTAATATTGCAATTAAGAAATTCAACAAAATTCAATATTCCATATTTAAGAGAACTCACTAAACCACTAAATAATCCATCAATACTACTAAAATGAAATATTTTGTTATCAAATAGTGAGTTATGGATAAGACTAACACTATTTTAGGCAAATTTAATAGGTTGACAACACTAAACAATCTAATGTCACAATACACAGAGTAAGCTAATACCATTAATATTATGGAGGGTAGAGGTAACTAATATAGGTACCTATGTCATGCATATCTGGTATTATATTAAATATCAATATTAAATAAAAGTGCATTTGTCTACACAATAAATAGGAAAAAATGACTAAATAATCATATTGCATTCATTTGTTGAACTACCAAACTCAACTCAGTTCACTCACCCATTTGATTTGCATCATCCATAAAGATAGGTTATATCTTGTAAAATTTATATGCTTGCATGACAAACTTAAATTATTGCTGAGCTTTTGCTGTTACCTGTTACTCCTTCAATAATTTTTATATAACAAACTAGCTGACCCGGCAAGCGTTGTTTTGCCATACGAATGTTAGGGGTAGACAAATAATTTGAAATAAAATATTAACGCGACTATAAATTGAAATGTAGGCTATCCTATCTTTCAAGTTGGGTCGAATTGCACACGGTGTGCAAATCAAATTTAAAATAGGTTCAGTAGTTTAGGAGTCCATCGCGGACAAACATCGTGACACGTAATTTTTATATATAAAGATTTCAGTAGTAGTTAGTCTACTCTGTGTCATAAATATCACAAGAGTTGTAAACACGACACACAACATTTAAGACAAAAAACCAGAATTATCTGATATTGGCAATCAGACATAATCTCTTTGTGTGTTCTCAGTTTGGCTTTAAAGTTAACTTTGCGTGGGTACCCAGCCATAGTGGGTTATATGGCAACGAATATGCAGACAAATTAGCAAATGAGGCAGTGGAATGTGGGGACATATTTCCGTATTACATATTTCCTCAAGATTTAATGGCTCTTCCTAGAAATTATCTCAAGGAAACTTGGAATAACGTCTGGGAAGTGTCCAGCAAAGTGAAAGGTAAATTTTATAAGAATATTCAGCCAGTTGTTTGTTTTAAACCATGGTTCTGTGGTCGTACCTTTAACAAGCTCAGGCTTGGTAAAAGGGCGACCACGGTCATTATTAGAATGCGACTAGGGCACACGTGCGTACCAGCTCATCTGTCAAGGATGAAAATTCGACCTGACCCGCTTTGTAACTGTGGCGAATTCGGAGATATTAATCATTTACTTTTTTCCTGTGTCCTATACGATCACTGTCCACTCCTAAATGAACTAATAACTTTAAACATTCCTCTTCCTACAAATATAGATACCCTTCTTTTTTCTCAGGATCCTTCTGTATATAATTGTATATCTTCTTTTATTGTAAATAATAACATTTCTGTATAATTATTACTTTTTTATTTTTCAGTTTTTATATAATTTATTTTTCATATAAGTATTAATTTTATTAGTTTAGTACATACTTAAATATTTTATTACAAACCTTTCCTGATCCGATCCTTTTTCCAAATTTACGTTTTTTCAGTTAATAACAACCTACTTTCCCAAATTTTTGAAAATGGCAAGGGTTAAGTCCGATGCCAAAAAAAAAAAAAAAAAAAAAAAACACGACACACGTCGACTCGGAATCGGAAATAAATAAAAAATTTTAAGAAAAAGGCAAATAATTTAATAAAAATATTAATAACAAATTTTTAGTTATTACATATTGAGTAAAATAAAATTTGTTCTATTATTTAGACAACAGCATGGAGACGGTTAGTCAAACACGCAAGAAAAGACCCACTAAAATCGAAGAAATGACTAAAGAACAAATTCGTCAAGCTATTGTAAAGAAGCGTGAATGCAATGCCAAAGCGCAGCAAATTGTAGAGAGTCTCCTAGAACGTGGTATAACGGACAAATACTTGCTACAATGCCTACCAGATATTAACCAGGTACACTTTGAAGATGTTATCGAAGAGAGGTGTATTATACACTTATGTGGTTATCCCTTGTGTCAAAAAACTCTATCAGCTAAGGATATACCCAAACAGAAGTATCGGATATCTATAAAAACTAATAAAGTGTATGACATCACTATCAGAAAGAACTTTTGCAGCAATAATTGTTATAATGCCGCTATGTATGTGAAACAGCAGATGTTAACGAGCCCTTTGTGGTTTAGAGAATATGAGGATGTTCCCCAATTCAGTTTACTACATGTTGATGCTGTAGGTGGAATGGGTGAAGAAGTTGATGTTTCCTTGATTAATAGAGTCAAAATATCCAATAAGAATACTTTTACTTCTATTAATGATTTTGCTCAAGCCAGCCTCGTTGATCTGCCTGATGACCATAATAATGCTCAACAATCAACAAACACAGAGCAACAAAATGAAATTAAAACAAATAAAGAAGTAATTACTGATGTTACAGAAGAATTAAAAGATTTCACCTTGAATGATAAATCAGATTCTCATAAACCTGATTTAATAACACATATAGAAAAGGAAGGTAGAACTGAAAATCCAATGACTAGTTCAAAAACATTACTTATAGAAAAAATTAATAAACTAGAGAAAGCTAAAAAGCCTGTGACAAATCCACTAAATATTGTTGGGGAAATAGTAGAAAAACCTGAGAAAAAAATAGATCCTATACTACTGGATACAAAACCCCAAGTGTCAGATAATGACAGCACAAGAAAGAAATACAAAGTTTTGCAAAAGAAGCAACCACTTGTCACAGCACTAACTATTGAAGTAGAAAAATGTCTGGCTGAATGGTTTACCTTAGACACAATGCTTTTATTATTTGGTGAAGAAAAAGTTAGAGAAATGGTTGCAGATAAAGGTGACTTTATAAAGGAATACTTGAATAACTATGCGAAAGGAATATTTTACAGTTCAAATGCCTATGACCAGTACCAGGCCCTTTGTAAAAAGTTGAATATGTTGGAAATTGAAGATAAGAAAATGGATAGTGAGATGCTCAAACGAGAGATGAGACCTTTGCCTGATTATACAATGTTGCAGGAGGAAAGTAAGAAGATGCAATTAAAGGTTAAAGCATTCTTTTCTGGAGGGACTGAAATACCAGAACCGGTAGTTCAAGAAACCGTTGACCCTGGACCTATAGATGAGGAAAACACTACAAATTTGCCATTAGTTGATAAAAATTCGAGGAATGCATTAAGAAGGAGGATTGTTTGTCATCATTTAAACACAGTATTGCCAGATTTATTACGTTCCTTAGGATTATTGAGTTTACAAATAAGCGCAGATGTCCGTTTGTTAGTTAATACATTTAAATTAAAAGCAAATAATATAATGTTTAAACCAATACAATGGAATTTGATAGCTATAATATTTATTAAATTGTTATCACTAAGGGATAAGCGGTTGGAGTATTTATTGGAAGAGCCAACAGCTTATGAACATATGCAGTTGTTATTGTTAAGTTATAAACAAGATGGTGGATACTTAGATAGACTTATAAGCTGGCTCACAGACATTGATAGATTGTTAGATACTAATGATACTCAGTTAACAATAGAATAACAATAAAATTGGTCAAGTGCGAGTGGGACTCGCGCACGTAGGGTTCCGTACCATTATCTATGCAACATAAGGCAACGTTATTAGTATCGAGCAAGAAACGGTAAAAAAAATCAGTTTTTTGTATGGGAGCCCCCCTTAAATATTTATTTTATTTTATTTTTAGTATTTGTTGTTATAGCGGCAATAGAAATACATCATCTGTGAAAATTTCAACTGTCTAGCTATCACCGTTCTTGAGATACAGCCTGGTGACAGACGGACGGACGGACAGCGAAGTCTCAGTAATAGGGTTTCCGTTTTTACCCTTTGGGTACGGAACCCTAAAAAGCAACATTTATATTTTATCATTATTTATTTTGGGTGTTTCTATGTACTTATAAAGTATGTATTTACAAAGAGAAAGTAGTATATGTATTGTATCCGTATTCTGGTACCCATAAAAACAAGCATATAAGCTTAGCTTGGGACCAGAGGATGTTGCGTGAAATGTCTATGAATATTTATTTATTATTTATAAAACCAATATAGAAATGAAATGTCTATTTGTAAAAAAAAGTTATTGTTTTTTAAACAATAAATTTAAGAACCGGTTAATTTTGTTTTTTTATATGTTTGCAACTGCAATTTCTACAAAATATTCCAACATATCTACGCAATAAAAACAAGTAACATATTATTATAAGTTGGCAATGTTATAAATAATGCAACAGATTTTAATAAAGTTTTCCTTAATAAACAGTGTGATCCAAAAGGAAGATTTGTATTGCATAAAAGGGTATAAGTACTAGAAAAATCTAAGGTGCAAAAAATTAAACATCTCTGTTTAAAAACATAACATTTATTAACATATATTAGGATCTAAAATAGATAACGCAGCGCCTACTAAATGTAAAGACCCTGTAATTAACACAGATGATTTATCGACAGTTTTATTTTTTTTTATGCTGACCAAGGCATCAGCCACACAGCCTGCAATTATCACATTGGTCACACAATCTTTTTGGAACTCTTTCCAAACATCTGCGTGTTTCTGACATCTGGCAATGAGTTCCTCGTCTTCCACTTTTGAATAGTTATCGTTATTTTGACTTGCGTGTCTGTAAGCAGTTGGTATTACAAAATATACCGTATGGAAAACTAAGTTTTGTAATGGTTGCAGTAACATTTCAGCACTCCTGTCCCCTGTTGCACTGAATATTAGAATTTTGTCATGTAACCTGAAAAAGGAAAAGACATTTTGTACAATTTAACCGCCTTTAAAAACGAATTAGGCATTATTATTACAAATTTTAGTCAACACACCTATTAGTCTCCCTGAACCACTGTGCACATATTTCCATAGATTCTTTAGTGTGTGCCCCATCCAAATACAAGTCTACATGATCGGCCTTAACTATTTGATATCTTCCTGGCCATTTACATGAAGTCAAACCTTCCATAGTCTCTTTGCTCACGCATTTCACTATTGCGCCATAGTCCACTTTTGAAACCCTATTGTGACCGTTTTGGACTACTGTGTCAAAGTCCCCTTTTGATATCCCATTACGACCATTTTGGACTATTTTTTTAATACCATTTTTTGTATGTAAGTTTTTAGTAATTCTCATCCAAGCGTGTGCTAATTGTATAGCTAAGGATGCGTTCGTCTGATATGCTGCCAAGTTCACAGGTAGCTGGTCCGAATCTGGGAATGTGTAGCTTTTGTAATCAGGTACTACTGTTAGAGGGCACTAGAACAAAAAATATTACTGTTTTAGATATTTTCTGACTAAATATACTTTCCAATTCCTAGTATCAAATACTGGCCGCCACTAAAAAATTGGATATCAGCCTCCTCCTCAGAAACCACTTTATCAAGTAAGCTGTTAAACAAAATCAAAACTTCATTCAACTGGACTACTATAAAACACTAACTAGGCTTATCGGTATTGGTTTAGTTTCGAATGTCCGAATTTTGTAACACCCCTCCCAAACGGGGAGGAAATGTAGTGGTTTTATGTTTATTCTTAATCTATGATAGGGAAGGCCAACACAAAAACTAATTACCTAAAATACAGCAGAGCAGGATATAAAATTTTGTCTGGATATTGTTAAAGAAGAAAGTTAATTTTACCTTAACATGATCAGCGACCTGTCTCAACACGTCCATAGCTTCATTCGGTTGTGAGACAGTGTACGCCTCACAGCCTCTCTTCATAATACCAGCCTTCGCTGCAGCTATTTCTGGCAACGTGTTGCCAAGTATCGACGTGTGATCCAGCCCTAAAGCTGTTATACCTACTACAGGAACTTTTCTGCAATAAAAATATTTATATAAATTAACAACGCATATTTTATGTATATCTATGACTTTCCCTCCAGCCCATTTACGTCCCACTGTTGGGCACGGGCCTTCTCCACTTTGGGGAGGGATTATAGTCCACTGTGACGCGCTGACCAGGCGTGTTGGCACAGGGTTTATATTCGAGGTTTCCATGTGTGCAATATCCCTTAGCTGACTTTTACAGCACCCTTGGGATTGATGGGGTAGTGACACTTGTATTCTGTATCCGTCAGCACACGGAGAGACCACATCTATAACTGGCATCATCTTAATTGCCGATGACTTCTCTAAGACATCCCCGGAAGCCCTTCTAACTTGGACAAATCCTGAGAAACCTGGACGTCAGGTAGCCCTATGTATATCTTTTAAGTAAAGTTCGCATGTTTTGTATACCTCAACACGTTGGTGTAGTCGACTACACCACCGATGCCGACCTCTACGAGAGCCACGTCCACCTTCTCATCAAGGAACATGTTGAACGCCATCACAGTCAAAAATGAAAAGTATTTCGGCATATCTTTCTCGTGTTCCTATAAAATATACAAAAGGTAACTTAAAAATCAATAGATATTTTTTTGTACAAGAACACATTCACTCAACATTCATAAAGGGGGAATAATTAAATCGTCATCTCAATTTAGATATAAAAAAATATGTATAAAGTAAAGCCGTGTGTCTTGTAATCGTTACAACAGTCGTGTCATGTCTCATTGAACACCAGTTGCAAAAATGTTGCTATCATATCTTTCTCAATAAAGAAATCTGTGATCAAACAAGATTCTAAAATAGATCTAATACAATTTTTTTTTATTTTATGCCATAATGATTTTGATGAGTAATGAATGAGACGTTTATAGGTACTTAGAGCATGTAGCATACGTTTATACATACCCACAACGTACGTAAATATATTACATACAAATGTTTGTACTGTGTCTGGGTGTTTCTATGTATTATAAGTATGTATTTACAAAAGAAAAATAGTATATGTCAAAATCAAAAATCATTTATTCACATAGGCATATTCTCTTTTTGCCAAAAAAAATAAGCTCAGGACTTTCAATCCGCTGAGAAAAACCGGCGCGGCGTAAGAAACTCAGCAGATATCGTTATCTTTTGTCATATTAATCTTTTTTTTAAATAATCATTACAATGGTTCTTACAATTTATATAAATTACAATTATAATAATATGTGTTGCTCTGGAACAATTTGCTCCCAAGCTTTATTGTTATTATCATAGTCTGAAATTTTATAATAAGTACGCCTTTTTACATAGTTTAGATTTTACAAATTTTTTAAACTTAGATTTATTTAATTCTTTCACATCATTAGGGAGTTTTTTATAAAAACGTATACCATCTACCATGCCATACCATACCATAATATGTAGTCTATCCGTATTCTGGTACCCATAACACAAGTTATAAGGTTAGCTTGGGACCAGAGGACGTTCGAAATGTCCATGATTTCCATGAATATTTATATATTTATACTAGCTGACCCGGCAAACGTTGTTTTGCCATACAGATGTCAGATGGGGGGGGGTTGAAAAATAGATGATGTCCGATTCTCAGACCTGCTGAATATGCATGTAAAATTTCATAAAAATCGGTCAAGCCGTTTTGGAGGAGTACGGTAACTAACACTGTGACACGTGAATTTTATATATAAGACTTGCTGACCCGGCAAACGTTGTTTTGCCATACTAAAAAAAAATGAAAAATAGAAGTTGGCCGATTCTCAGACCTACTGAATACGCATGTAAAATTTCATAAAAATCGGTCAAGTCGTTTCGGAGGAGTACGGTAACTAACACTGTGACACGTGAATTTTATATATTAGAAGATAAATTTATTCATTATTTATTTAATATAAAAAAAATCAATTGTTCATGTAGGCATGTTTTTTTACATACAGCCATAATGAATTTTTCCCTATCATGGCTATATATCACCATGCGTATAGCGTGTGAGTTAGCAGATACAAAATTAAAAAAAAAACGACGTTAACTAGTTTAAAATGTTTGTCCCTGCGTTATGAGTAATATATTATGTGCAATGTATAGTTTTTATTATGTATGGTTTTTTTATATTACCTTCGTGTTGTCCAGCATATCGTACACCTCATGAAAATGTTGTGCAAACTTTTCTTCCGAAATAACCTTCCCGTTGATTCGTATTCGTTCCCGCACGGCTACTAAATGGGGAGACGAGTAGAACCCTGTACGGAACCCATGATGACGGAGTATAGACTCGCACATTGCACTTGTTGAACCCTTAAAGAAAAATCGCCATGTCAATCAGTCATGTTTCATCAAGGCCTCCAACATAAGATGTGGCCTTTAGGGACAGGGACTAATGCATTAGAGTAGCATGAATTTGCTCCAAGATAGTCCCGAAAATATGCCCGTCGTATAGCAATTAAATATTGATTAGATACAAAATAAAATATTGCCAATATTCCACCCCAGCATTTTGAGGATGATTGCACATTTTAAATCTTAATTAATATTAAATATAATTACTGACCTTTCCTTTCGTACCAGCTATATGTATCACAGATAACTCATCTAACTTCGTTAGTGACACTCCAGTTCTCGTCAAATATCTTTCCATATCTTGTATGTTTGTGCATTTCTGAAATCACAGTAAATATCGATGAGATAAATGATAGATATAAGCCATATAAAGCACATAACAATACAGCCTATGCACATGGTAGGTATTGACGAAAATAATAAATAGAAAAAGGGGTTTCAAAGTGTACAGAAGAGTGTAGTTAAAATAGTGTTAACTATACTCTCCTGTGTAGTACTGGGTTCCCTAATGATTGACCAAAAATTTTTTTACAAATGATCATTTGACAAACAACGTTTCACCAAATGATCATATAGCAAACAATACACTTGACAAAACTATCATCTTATAAAAACTTACTTAGCAAATGATCCATTAGCAAACACTATTCATTTCACCAAATAACATTCAACACCATCATACTCGTGCCTTTGGGGTTAACGTTCTAACCTAACCTAACCCAGTCTAATAAAAGAGATATATATCTCCACTAGTATGGATTTTCCTAAAAAGAAAATGTTTTAAGTACATATTAATTGATATATTTTATTAAATATTAATAATAGTATTTTATTAAATAAATTTTGCAAAAAATATGCAAAAGATGGTCATTTTAACAAGAATACCAAATTTTTAGACCAATAGTAGATTTATCGGATAACTCAGTTGCCAAATGTTAGTTTTGTAAAACAATCATTTATTAAATGTATTTAAGTATTGATCATTTGGCGAAATGAAACATTTGTAAAATGATCAATAGGCGAGTTCACTGTTTTGTCAAACGTTGTTTGTCAAGTGTAGTTTTGCCAAATGACTTTTGGTCAAACAATCGGACACCGTAGTACTGTGATCGTTTTATCGTAGCCGGTCATATTATCGACTACAAAAAACGGGACAAGAGAAACAGAACAATTAAGATGAGAATTTGTTCATGGAGCATTATCTGATACCTACACAAACTGTGGAATTTTCAGCTCTCTAGCTGTCACCGTTCCACAAATACAGCCTGGTGACAGGCGGATAGCGTATTCTCAGTAACAGGGTTCAGTTTTACATTTTGAACCTCAATAAAAGGTGATTACACTGATGAGAGTATTTTGAGTGGATGCAGGATATGTGCGTATACCGCGTATACGTACCCTACATATACGTGCACTTAAGCATGAGTGAATGCGAAAAAGCTATTTAGTGTACAGGAGCACAAATGTTAAAATGACAATCATGTTAAAAGTTAGTTATGTAAATCCGTAAATTGCAATCATTATGTAAATGAGACCTTGTCTATAGAATTTATCATGCTACGTTATTTTAATGCGAAGCGCCGTATTGTAATAAGTACAAGTTGAACAACACCACGGAATACTAAGAAAAAGTCATTGAATTAAGTTGTGTAAAAAAAAAATATTACAAGCTATGCGTAACGCGTATATTATACGTCCGCGTTACATCCTGTAAATGCATGCACATAACTGTATATGTACTCATATACATATGAGTTAGGTCTGCAATCCATCCGAGATTTCTTGGATTTGGGCTAATTTTAAGGGTATCCGGTCTATACGGTAAAAGTTTGTAAAAAGAAACATAAAATATTTCTATTGACCTCCAGGAAAAAATCCTAATCTTGCTGTGGCAATTTAGGTGATAGCAGCCCTAGTATGATAATGAGTGAAATATGGCAGTATATGGCAAATAATACAGGAATGGCTAGTATTATTGTACCTCATTTCAACAACTAACTTTACTTGCAACATTCGTTATTCTTATCAATATTGTGAAAAAAAAACAAATGCCAACTTGATAATAAAATTATAATATGAATATTTTTTTTTATTATTCATAATGACTAAACAGTTCAGGTGTAGTTCAGGTATATGAATATTGTGGAAAAATATATCACCTTAATAAATATCTATGTATCATGCAAGATATCCCTCATAAATATTTATGAAGTTTACCTCTTGCAGTTCGGCTACTGCATTACTTACTTGGCCGGTCCTTATATCTTTCCTTATCTGCTCAATACTGGCCTTGTTGGACTGCAATAGATTTAATTTACACACTGCATCCTGGAACAATGGAACATTTATTCTGTAAGTGTGTACATTCTCTAAGAACAATGTTCTTGCAGTAATTTGTTATCTTTGCAACTGACTTGCTATTTACACCTCAACAATTTAACATTTTGTTAAGATGCTATAAAATACATAACATTCACATCATTATACTTTTTTGTTTTACATTCTAACTACATAAATATTGTATAAACCATACATATAGATACAATTTGTTTCCCTATAAAGACCTTGATCACAAGAAGACAAACATACTTATTGTTCAATACATATTATCATATATAACACAACTAGCATTGACACTAATCAGCCAGATTCTAGGCATAAAGTTGGCTGGTCTATATAAACAGACACATAACACTTCTATTTAATTAAAAATTTTTGTCTGGAACTAAATAGAGTTTATGCAAGAAACTTACCCCAAATGGGCTATTCATATTGTAAGTATATACATTATTAAATCTATAAAAATAGGATAGTTTTAAAGTCACTATTGCCTGTGCTGACATGAAGTAACTAGAAGAACATGTCAATAGATTTAATTTAGAAATTTGAAGCATAGTTACAAAGAATAATTATACATTTTCAGCTCTGCAATAAATAACAACTTGAATTAGTAAAATATACCTACTATTCAACATTCTAATAGGATTCATTGAAAGGTATTAAATACTTATCAGTAAAACGATAGATATTTCGTAACTAACTATATAAAACCAAAAACAATGATTATAACATACCTCGTAAAATTTCTTCGACGAACACATTCTAGTAATTAAACTACTCTTTAAATTACTACGAAATATATACAAGCTGTTCATGTGTACGTCACGTCTAAAAAAACGTAACAACGCAATTTCACAAACGAATTAAACTGGAGTTTGATGAAAAAACAGTAACCTTGGTAGTCTCGGTGACAACATTAAATCATGGCTTTTCAATAAATCCCTTGCAACTTATCAATGAGACATAAGACATTTGACCTATAGTCATAATATACAACTGAATATAGCCGGTAAGCCATAGCCAGATACTAATTAATTGTTTCTTGGTAAAACAAAATTACGTAAACATGCGTAAACATAACCTCAAACAACACATGAGAATGACAGTGACATTTTATGTAAGATTTGACAGAACGTGAGCAGTATTGCTAATAATAATAAATTTGTGATATGGCCATGGGAATTTTAGAATTGGCTTCAAAACCAAAAGGGGTTTGCATTACCATATCACAAATTTATTATAAAGCCAATTTAAAAATTCTTATATTATTATAAATATGTACTTACTCTTTGATTCTAAACTGTGATTCTAAAGTATTCTAAACTTCTCCAAGGCCGACACATCATGACACATTTTGTCACTCTTAAAAAATGCAATCAGAGCAATTACTAAATAAAATGCATCGCATTGCAAACATACACGCATAAAATAGTGTTTAACTAAGTAAATCGTGATAAAAGTAAAATCAATTTACTATAAAATTAGACACTTATTAAGCAAAATGACAGAAACTGACAGCACAAAGCGGCCACTACTTATGCCGCAAAGATTTTTACCATATCTCGAAAAGTATAGAATTTACAAGCTATTCAAGGTTACTGCAAATTAACACACATACATTTTAGTTTTATTAAATTCTAATTGCCAACTGTCTCTATAAATGATTGGCTTCGAAGTGCATCGGTACAGGCACTGCTTTCCGTTTACGAGATCGAAGGTTTGATTCCTTAAATTCATGAGAAATCTTTGTGGCTTGAATGTATAATGTTTTAACCCATTCATTGCCACCACATTTTTCAAAACTACACCTAGGTGCCATTTAATGTTTTTCTTGATTTAGGTTGTAGAACTTACGATAATTGCGTTTTTTACAAGTAAATTACATAAAAATATGTAGAAGATAGCGAAAAATTACAAACGCACCCTGTGCGTTGGTGGCACTGATGAATAAATTCTATTGGGCGATGCCACCAACGCGCCAGTTGCGTTCGTGTTTGGAAAGTGTTATGCAATACATTTAGTTACGTATCTGTTTATATATTTGTTGGAAAAATGGGACTAAATAAAAAATGTGTGAAATGATTTTTATTAATATTTTAATGAAAATATAAAACGACACTAATCATATACTATAATCTTTGACAATCTAGCTTTATTTGTTATACTTCTACCTTCACTTTTTCTGCACCACCCTATGGTTGACTGGTAGAAAATGCCTTAGGCATTAAGGCCGCCTTTGCATAGTTTAAGCATAAGTGTAAATAAATTAAAAAAAAACGTTAAACAATTAAACAAAATTAAAAAGCAAGCAAAAGTAACTAAAATCATTGGTGATTTATCAATCAATCACCAACCTATCATCTGGTTTTCCCTTTAAAGCTTGCTCCGAGTCTTCTTTTCATTATTTAAGAAGTTACTGAAAATAAAATTCCATTATTTATTTAAATGTTCATATATTATATTTCGGTATTTCATAAGTTCGCATATTTATACGCAGAATAAAACTTATACTTTTTGATCAAGTGTTATTCAACTAAAAATAGATACAATATACTTTCTTAGTTTCATTAATTATACAATTTTACATAAAATTTTGAATATTCCAACGGTTAGCCACAAAAGAGTAAATATATAGAATAAAATTTATAAAACATACCTATTCAAATCATATTTATGAATGTTATTTTCATCTTGCATAAAACTATCCACGAATTGGCTTTACTACTATGCCTCTGAACGACCGGTTTGCGTGCATGCGATTATCTTCAGAAATACATTATGAAACACCAAGGAAGATTGATAAAATGAATAATATAGCTTACCTTTTTTACCAATACAAAAATACACTACAAACACTCACTAAAAACGAATTTAAAAGCAAGATAAAATTTGAAAATTTATGTACCCGCGTTTTTTCGATTTTTTTTATAAAAATGTCAGCTCAAACTGAAAACCGACGGTGTTGTTATATTAAAAATTCTTTTCCAGTACTAAATGTTACCAGAGATTTTGACAAAACACTACCATTTCTTAATCATCGCCAAAAAAAAGGCAAAGGTACGTCAACGCACACGGATCGTTGGTGGCACCCCTTAGGAATCTAGTAAAACGCAAATGGTGCGTTGGTGGCAACGAATGGGTTAAATAAGGTATCCTCAAATAATAGGAAGTCGTGTAATTTTTAAATTCATATCATCTTTAACACGGAACAGAGATCATTGATTTCTGTTCCGTGATCTTTAACATAGTGTTAAAATAGTGTTATCTCTGCCTAGCCCCGTGTGAAAAGGCGTGTCAGTATAATAATGATGATAAAACAAAGTCACTCGCGCTGTAATTACGCTTAGATCATTAGGGTTCCGTACTAAAATATAAAAGGGGACCTTATTACTGAGACTCCATTAAGTATGCGCTCGTCTGTCTTTCACCAGGCTGTATTTTTGGAACTGTGATAGCTTGAGAAAAGAAAATTTTTGAGTTTGTGTATCAGTTGATACTCATCATGATCATTTCCTGCTTTTATCCCATCATTTGAGATCGAGAATATGCTTTGCTATGCATTTGTAATAATTTGCATATAAGTTATATGACGGTATTCTTGGGCTATATGCCGGGTATCGTTTGAAAATTTTTCTTTTAATAAGGTAAATGGACATTTTTCAGGACATGGTAACGGATTTGATCATTAATTTACCAAAAGATCATCTTAAACACATGAAGGTGTACCTGAGCCTTAACCAGTTAGCGAGTTCAAAAGACGCCGATCGTATTATTATGCTTGTTGAACCTACACTTGAAATAGGTAATCGTGAAATATCTGGTCCCGTTGAATTCTTAAGTCCAAGAATTTTAGATGATACGATGAGAAACTGGTAAAGGCGTGTCGTATGTCGCAAAGTTAGGGGCTTGGGTATTATTAA
The DNA here is from genome assembly GCA_916999025.1 of Orgyia antiqua. Classification (NCBI taxonomy): domain Eukaryota; kingdom Metazoa; phylum Arthropoda; class Insecta; order Lepidoptera; family Erebidae; genus Orgyia; species Orgyia antiqua. The sequence goes on from OU779861.1 coordinate 1,978,055, forward strand.
CGTTCCAATAATTCCACTACAATGCAAAAGCTCTCCTCTGTAACGGAAGAGTATTTTGTCTACTAAAATCTTAAAGCATAAAATGTATATTTTCTAAAACTAAATCACTCTAACAAGCGTGATAGTGTAGTTAGGTAAGGATTTTTGTCAGATTTTAATCTACTTCGATTACTCAACCCTGAAAATGTTAAATGTTCAAACCTATTATAACTATATCTATATCCGTGGAAGCCTTCTAATCATACAGTGATGTCTATTTTTTAGATGTTCAAGCGTTGGCAAAACTGATGATAAAGGATTTTGGATGCTTCGTTATAACTCGTCGCTGTGTCATGGATCGATATGAGAAAGTAATGAGCATTTTAAGATAGCTAAGATGATTTTTAGTAGAAGATGTAGAAGAAGATTTTTTCCACTATAATTTAGTTTATTTAGTAAAAGCATAGCAAGTCAATTGCAAAAATTAATATGTAGCTAAGATGCTTAATTTTATTACACTACAAACTAAAAGCTTATAGAATAATTTATTCTCAACTCCATGAGAACTCGTTGGTCAGCGTGGAATACCAATATTACCATGTATATACGAATGGAGACGACATAATACATATTTGATTGCAGAGCGATGATTACATCGAAGGCTGTGTGTCTCCAGCGCTCATGTCTGAAGTTACTAAAGTTATGACTATGAAGGAGCCAGTTGCTCAAACTGGATGGCTAATGTTCGGTAACTAAGTAATTATTGCGACATAAACGCTCTGTTCATCTCCGCATGAAATAAAACCAATAAGTTGGATCTTAATTATTCAATGGGTAGAGACCGGCTGAGGACCTCTTATTATTTTATTTACATCGTAAAGAGAAAGTGTTATCAACGCACAAACTTTATTGGTTTGTTATTTCTGTAGATCATCCGTGCACAACCCGTGAAGCGCGTTGTCTACAACAGGATGGGGTTCTTCCGACTGTTACTTTGGTGCTCATGTCCACACCAGTCCCAGCCCCATCCACACACAGCAATCACACACCTGCTAGGAATTTTTTTCAACAAGACTTCGAGGGATTGAAATATGTTTATAAAGCAACTTTAAAGGTAATAGATGAAATTAAGTACCTAAGTAGGTACTAAGTAATATGCTTATTTCTTGGTATTCCATCTGCTCTGAGGAATTTACCTATTCCAGGAAGTACATATCGATCCTGAGGATGACTTGAGCAAGATATCCAATAAATGCTTCAACGCGGTGCGGGCTTGCGCCGCTGGTTTGCAAGGCCCGCTGCAAGGATTTCACGCCGTGGGGGCTCCAGGTGTCTACCGCGTGCTTCTATTGGGACCTAGAGGTTCAGGGCGTCGCACTCAGGCCTACACACTTGCAAAACATTTTGGATTGGTTAACTGTGAGAATTTTTGCGATATAACTTTTTAAAATTATTTTTGTATGAATGTCTCTTTAAGAGCATAGAGCTTCAAAACTACGCAAAATTATGATTGGTGATGTAATATGTACATATACAGTGCACTTCGCGGATATGTACAAACAAGCAGCTGAACAGAGCACCGAGTTAGGCGAGAGCATCCGCAAGATTGGCACCAGCTCACAACTCAGGGCCGAGGTGGTTAGACAGCGGCTGTTACAGAAGGTAACGCATTAAAAAATCTAAATAAGTACCTACGTACTTGTAGTACCCGACTTGTTTTAGGTGTATCTGGTTTTTTAAAGTAAGGATGTTTTCTATTTAAACGTATCAATAATTTTAATATCATTCAATAAAACGTATATGACCAGGATTGCATTGAAAACGGCTGGGTGTTAGTTGGATATCCGACTTGTGGAAGTGATTTCGAGATGCTAGACAGCCAACCCACGCCACCGAACCGGTGAGTATCCCCAATACAATTTGATGTAATTGATTGGATGGGTACTGTATTCAAAATTTATACATTCGTTGCAATTACTGCTCTAATTCCAACTACTTTCTAAGTGAAAGTTAACAGGCTGAATGCATTTGAAGAGTTTACAGTTTAAGATAGCTGTAACCACAGGCTGTAACTTTGAAATAAGCTTCTCTTAAACTTCGTAGTGCACTCGGTAGTACCTGACGTGACCGTTTATTTCATTTTTAGACATGAAAAAGGCTCTTTTCATTCTACTTATTCAAAATGCCTTTCTTTATTAAAAAATATGACACTCTTTATTTTATGTATAGCTGGCTTCTACAGGTACACAGGTACAGGTGTGTACACAAGGTTGTAATCGAATGATTTTCACAATACATATTTGAATAGAGATGACGCAATGCATAGGCTTCTGAAAACCAATGAGCACCATACACGGTGTTGTAGTTGTAGTATAACTTTTAGCATGACGATAGTTTTAGTTGTTTGCGAAGCTGATTTTCTTATTTTTATCTAGGTACTTGGTAATAAAATAGTATAGATTAGTCAATAGGTAGCCTTGAATGATAAACAAATTACTGAGACGGTCGTTTTAGGCGTTAATAAATTGTTTTGTATTTGACAGTATAATTTTCTTGAACATTGATATGACGACTGCCAAGTCCCGCTTGATGTCACACGGCGTGGACTGGTGTACTGGTGAAGTTGCCAAGATGGGCAGCGGGCCCAGAGTGAAGCGACAACCCCACAACAATGAGTCTGCCATTGATTATGAGGTTATAATAAATAACTTAAGGCCTGTGATTACCCGATCGTGTTAGGCTTAAATCATTATACCGTCATACCTTTCGCTCAAGGGGGTAGGCAGAGACTACAGAGCACCATCTGCTAAGGTTTAAACACTTTTCCTTGACTCAAATGAGATAACGAAATCTTGCATGATATACCTAGTCCTGATTAGATGCCGAACTGTTGTAGGTACAGCCTCCCAATACCTACGTGACGATTGGGAGACTACAATAAAATTCGAAAGTGGTTAATATGGTTAATGCTAACTTATTTGCGCAGAATTAAGATCCACTTGTGATCACACTTTTGACGGGCCTCGAGGTCGAGTGGTTCATGTAACGGACTGCCGTTCACGAGGTCGCGGATTCGATTCTCGTGCGAGACAATTATTTGTGATAATTATAACAGTCATACATATGTTTGCACTGCGTCTGGAGTTTTTCTATGTATTATAAGTACATATGTATTTACAAAAGAAAAGTAGTTTAAGAGGATACCAAAATAGCTTCGTGCATTTTTCTATGTACGAAGTTTTAATTGTTTCTTTAGATTGAATGGCTAGAGCTCTAATTTTTAAGTATATGTTTTTTCAATATATGATCTAGGATCGCATAAACTCAGAAACGCGATTGAAAAAAGTTTTCTCGATAGAAAATCTTGGCGAAACAACCTCTCAAATTTTTTATTTTTTTCATTTGTCGGTCTATTATCGCGTATTAACTAATGAAATAACTTTAAAAACATAGGTAACTATTATGTATAGAAACACGTAAATCAGAATTAAAATATATTTAGTAGATTTTGAGTAAATAGGAAAAGTATCCCTAATTAATAAATAATAAATAAATATTTTAATTCTTCATTTTCTGTGCCTACTGGCTGTGTTAATATGTACGTGTCGGCGATGATATACGATAATATTGATGTAGGCCCTTAAGTAGTCTATCCGTATTCTATTCTGGTGCCCATCCATAACACAACGATCAAGAGATTGTTCTGTTTGCTGATGATACTTCCTTGACTTTTAAAATTAATAGACAAATGCGTGATTATGACGAAGTAAACAGTGCACTCTCAAAACTTGTACAATGGTTTAATGTTAATAACTTATTGTTAAACTCTAAGAAAACACAAGTAATAAAATTCTCCATGCCAAATGTTACCCAAGTAGAAACCAATGTACATTTGAGTGGTGCGAAATTGGAACCAGTACATTCAACTATATTTTTAGGAATCACTATTGATTCGAAATTACAGTGGGGCCCACAAATTGAAAAAATGTCTGGCAAACTTAGCTCTGCGGCATATGCGGTGAAAACAATTAGACGACTTACGGATGTAGATACGGCTAGAATGGTTTACTTTAGTTATTTTCACAGTGTAATGTGCTATGGAATTCTTCTTTGGGGAAGCTGTGCGGACATTAATCGGATATTTGTGCTCCAGAAACGCGCTGTTAGAGCTATATATAACCTAGGTCCGCGGGATTCTCTAAGGGAGAAATTCAAAGACATAAATATTTTAACGGTCGCTTCGCAATATATATATGAAAATTTAGTGTATGTTCATAAAAATATTCATAATTTTACAAAAAAAAGCGACCACCATAATGTTAATACAAGGCATAAACACAATCTTGTGATGCATGTAACCCGTCTCCACAAAATATGTAACTCTTTCATGGGTCATTGTATACGATTTTATAATAAACTCCCTATTGATGTAAGAGAATTAAATAATTCTAAATTTAAAAAATTCATTAAAACTAAATTATGTAAAAAGGCGTATTATAAAATTTCTGATTATATTAAAGATGATAAAGCTTGGGAGTAGGTTGCTCTGGAGCAATACATATTCTATATTGTAAAGTTATTAGCATTGTAAGTATAATTGACATTTAATTTAAAAATATTGATTTTATTAAAAGCTCTGCTGAGTTTCTTACGCCGGTTCTTCTCAGCAGATTGCGTCCTGAACCGGTGGTAGGGAAAAAAATTGGACATGTCATAAGCACATAATTTTTCTAAAAAATTGTGTCTACGTGATTAAATGATTTTTCATTTCATTTTTCATTTCATTTCATTTCATTTCACAACCATAATAAGTTTAGCTTGAGACCAGAGGACGTGAAATGTCCATGAATATTTATTTATTTACTTAATGTGGTATTTTAACGCGATAAAGTAAACGGGGTCTATGTCAAACAGTAGGCAGAAAAATATTAACAAATGAATGGAGATTGAAGTTACTTATGTGCGTAAAATATTAATTAGCATAAATGTTAAGAGGATACCAAAATAGCTTCGTGCATTTTTCTACGTACGAAGTTTTCATTGTTTCTTTAGATTGAATGGCTAGAGCTCTAATTTTTAAGTACCTATATCTTTTTTAGTAACTCAGAAACGCGATTGAAAAAAGTTTTCTCGATAGAAAATCTTAGCGAAACAACCTCTCAAATTTTTTATTTTTTTCATTTGTCGGTCTATTATCGCGTATTAACTAATAAAATAACTTTAAAAACATAAGTAACTATTATATATAGAAACACGTAAATCAGAATTAAAATATATTTAGTAGATTTTGAGTAAATAGGAAAAGTATCCCTAGTTCTTCATTTTCTGTGCCTACTGGCTGTGTTAATATGTACGTGTCGGCGATGATATTGAATAATATTGATGTAGGCCCTTAAGGTGCATACTTTTCAAGTCGTTGGCTTTTTACTAGCACGTGGCGACAACTGTAAAGTATTCTCCGTTACCGACGATATCACACGTCGGTGATAACTGTTACAATTCGTGACCGAAATTGTAATAAGTGTGCACACTTAATGAAATGATGGACTACCTATCATGCATGACATCGTGGATCAAAATATTCAGAAAATACTAGTAAAAGTAATCCTAGAATAGACATACGACTTCAATCCCCAGGTTGAATTTATATTTTACGTGTACGGTCCTCGAGGATAGCCGTGAGGTCGCGGATTCGATTCCCGCACAAGATAATTATTTGTGTGTCACACATTGACACATATATTTTGTACTTGTAACCACTGCGAAGCGATTACGTATCTTCTGTGTGTAAGGAAGGATATTTAGGTACATAACCTAAATAGACCCATGTTCTGGTACCAGTGAGCTTACCATGACAGGGCCACAGAACTTTGTGAAATGTTCGTGAATATTTATTTATGTCAAAAAGGCAAAATAAAGATTATTTAATATAAATAGAATATGCTTGTAAATGCCCTTAAGAGTTGCAATTCATTTCCTACTTCCTTTTCAGCTGGATGTTTACTTCAGTGAAGCTCTAGCGGAGTTGCGGGCTGCGGCCGGCATCTCTGCGGAAGATATTGACGCTACCGAGTCATTTGGTAATAATTGGCATAAATTCTACGTGGGTCTCGCTTATCATTGCAATAATTTACGTTGAGTTTTTTATTAAGTCTGATGAAATAATTGAATATTTTAAAAATTTGATTGTAATACATTTTAGTTATCTGTAAATTATAATATTAGATTTCTAGATGTACCTCTATGACATAATATGTCATAGAGGTACATCAACTTTATGTGTTATACATCCGTATACATATTATGTATACGGATGTATAACACATAAAGTTATGTAATTTTATTCAATATTAGATCATTAAACTCGTTATCTATATTAATTCTAAACTTTCACCGTATAGAAAGCAAAACCTTTCTCTGCCACATCTGATATATAGGTCGTGAAGGCTAGGTACACTTTAGTAATATTAGATGTAGGCGTCTTACTAAAGTACAGTTAGTGAGGTCATTGACATCGTTTAACTTAGCAACTGCGAATATTGAGTTGTTTTTGCAACTGGAAACGTTATTACCACAGATTATAATATTTTGGTAGATATTTTCAGAATTGCTTTATACAATATTTATTGGCCATTTCTTCGAATCACGTATCAACTTTCGATTTCAAAAAAATGGACAAAAAGCAAGTCTATTCTTTCGGATATTTTTAAATGCAGACAAGCCTTACTTGAATAGATACTTTTATTGTGTGCAGATAAAGTTCAGGTGAAAATTCAAGCTGCCGTAATTTCAGCACCAGCATTTGATATATCGGTGGGAGGACAACTACGGAATGTTTGTGGAGACTAGTCAAATATCGATCGTTACCATATTTATTAAGATTCGGGGATTTTTTTTTCTGTTATAACCTTATAACTGCATTATGTTTAACTTACATTTAATAATGAAATAAAAGAAGATATCATTAGAAAAATGTTTTATTATGTACTCCTCCGTACTTCAATTGAAATTAATTTCTACATAATTATTAATCTGCTAATTATATACTAACAATTCTGCAGTCTCAAAATAATTACATACATACAGTTAACAACACTGAGGTAGTCTCTTAGATGTAACGAGACTTGTAACAATTTATTTGCCACTGTGAATTTACAGTAGGCAAATAAACTGATACTATAGTCATGGAAACAGGCCTCTCACACTCGATACTAGTTGACTATAAATAAAAATGCATCAATTTATACAATAATACATCACACCACAAACATTCTTGTGCACAGCGGCAGAAACGGATCAGATCTCGTTCTTTCATCATTCACCGCACACCATTCACACACACATTCACATGACACTCACACTAATAAATATACACAACACTCCACATCTATGTACGTGTTACAGGTTATGATTCAAACAAATACATCACTTGACCCATAACCTGTAGTGATCCGAGATCACATTTGGCTGATCACAAATAGCTATAGGTGGTTTGGTTACAACTCGTCCTTGAAATCATCCTCCTCTCCTCCCGCGCCCGGCGGGGGCATGCCACCCTGTCCTTGGTATAACTTGGCAATAATTGGCTGTACAACATCTTCAAGAGTTTTCTTTTGTTTCTTGTATTCCTCAGAATCTACATCCTGGTTGTCTTCCAACCACTTAATGGAAGCATCAAGAGCTTCTTCCATTTTGGCTTTTTCATCATCAGATAGCTGTAGACAAAGAGATTAATATTATTAGCTACATTGTCAGAGTTTTTAACTTATTTCATGGCGAATTTTGTGTGAACTAAAATTTTAGACAAGATTTGTTAAAACTATTAATGTAGTCGACTAAAACATATACCAACCTTAGCACCAAGTTTTTCCTTGTCCTGAAGCTGGTTCTTGATGGAATAGGCGTAGCTCTCCAGCTCGTTTCTGGACTCAACACGCTCCTTGAGCCTCTTGTCTTCATCGGCGAACTTCTCAGCATCCTTGATCATTCTTTCAATGTCTTCTGGTGTTAATCTGTTCTGGTCATTTGTGATAACAATCTTTTCGCGGTTTCCAGTACCCTTATCTTCGGCCGATACTTGCAAGATACCATTAGCATCAATTTCGAAGGTGACTTCAATCTGAGGAATACCACGAGGTGCTGGAGGAATGCCAGTCAAATCGAACTTTCCAAGCAAGTGATTGTCCTTGGTCATTGGACGTTCACCTTCATAAACCTGAATGGTGACTGTGTGCTGGTTGTCACTAGCTGTAGAGAAGATCTGAGACTTCTTTGTGGGAATGACAGTGTTACGTGGAATCAGCTTGGTCATTACACCTCCAACAGTCTCAATACCCATAGTGAGGGGGTTGACGTCGAGAAGGACGATGGCGTCAGTATCTTGTTCACCACTGAGAACACCAGCCTGTACAGCAGCACCGTAGGCGACGGCTTCATCGGGATTGATACCTCGGGAAGGCTCCTTGCCATTGAAGAATTCCTTAACCAATTGTTGTACCTTAGGAATACGAGTGGAACCACCAACAAGTACAATTTCATCAACATCTTTCTTGTTCATGTCAGCATCTTCCAATACTTTCTGTACAGGCTTAAGGGTAGATCGGAAGAGATCCATGTTTAACTCCTCAAACTTGGCCCTAGTAAGAGTTTCAGAGAAATCATCACCCTCAAAGAAGGATTCAATTTCAATCTTGACCTGGTGGCTGGAAGACAAAGCTCTCTTGGCCTTTTCTACTTCACGACGGAGTTTCTGGACAGCACGGTTGTCTTTTCTGATGTCCTTACCCTTCTTCTTTTTGTACAGTTTGATGAAGTGCTCCATAACTCTCTGATCGAAGTCCTCACCACCCAAGTGAGTGTCACCATTGGTTGCAACTACTTCAAAGACGCCATTGTCGATTGTGAGAAGAGACACATCAAAAGTACCACCACCCAAGTCAAATACAAGAACATTCTTTTCTCCATCCCTCTTATCAAGACCGTAAGCAATAGCGGCGGCGGTAGGCTCGTTAATAATTCTCATAACTTGGAGACCAGCAATGGCACCAGCATCTTTGGTAGCTTGACGTTGAGCGTCATTGAAGTAAGCTGGGACAGTAACAACGGCATGGGTCACTTTCTTGCCAAGATAGGCCTCAGCGGTTTCCTTCATTTTAGTGAGAACCATAGCAGAAATCTCCTCTGGGGTAAAGATCTTGTCACCCTGGGATGTCATGACGGAAACATGGGGCTTGCTGTTCTTCTCAACAACCTTGAAGGGGAAGAATTTGACATCATGTTGGACAGTGGTATCACTCCATTCACGTCCAATAAGACGTTTGGCATCAAATACAGTGTTTTCTGGGTTGGTGGTCAGCTGGTTCTTGGCGGCGTCTCCAATAAGACGCTCACCGTCGGCCGTGAAGGCGACATACGAGGGTGTGATACGGTTACCCTGGTCGTTAGCAATAATTTCCACACGTCCATTCTTGTAAACACCCACACTGAGAACAAAGAAAAGTTTAAATAAGTATGGCAAGACCAAAATCTTAGTTCCCAGATCTTAAACACACAGTCAGATTATAATATAATTTACAAAATATTATATCTAGTTTATAAAACATGTAATTCCTATACCCCTTATAAATTAAATTATTTTGTACATATAGCACATAAATCTGTCTAATAAAAATTACACTGATATTGTAAGAGGTCTGTCTAGAGGTTAGTCACATAAGATTTTCTAATTAGATTCTAATTCTAAAATTGAAGAACTAGATAAGTGAAGAACTTACCATGAATATGTGGTTCCTAAATCGATACCAATGACCGTGCCAATGTCCTTTTCTTTATCTTTCTTGTCATCGGCGTACACCGCCGCGACCAAACACGCCAACGCTAGTAAGCACCACCGCATTTTCAGCATCCAATGTTAATCTTTTCTGTAACAAAAAAAAACTCTAATCATGTAGTCTAAATATTATAAAACAAGTTCTTTAACATAAATATGATCGTCTATTCATCTACCGGATGACAACTCGACACATTAGCACCACGTATTGGGACACGTCACAAAATAGACGCCTATCCAAATGCGATAGGACGCCAAGAAATCGAAAGTAAACCCATGATACCGTAACAACAGAATCCAAACGGTAAATAATAGCGGTTCAAAAAGATATAGGACACGAGATCTACAGCCAACACACTCGCCGCCCTATGTCTAGAAGTTTCGCTAACGGTGCCTATGAACTAATTTATTATCTAATTTCTACAATTACAAAAATAAACTTGACAGTTTACAACTGAATACCTAAACTCGGACAGAGAATTCGAAATTTTAATTTATCATCACAGAGGTTATCCGAAGGAATCTATAGAATGGATGGTAAAAAATTTCAGAATGTATTAAAAACGATAATTACCTGAAACAATACCCAGCAAAATAAAATTAAAGTCCAATTTGTGATTCACTGCAACGAAATGAACACTTCAAATTGATTATTTTATCACTTTAATTGAAAACGAAATACAAATTCACAGTAACGCTGCTCTTGCTTCTTTGATTTTTCAAGAAAAACTGACTTATTCCACGCGGCCACCGCTATTATTTAGCGCTAGTGTAACATCGTGGGCGAATTCGATTGGTCCACAATTGCATGACGTTTCCAGTCCTTTCTAGCAATTGATCAGAATTTGTGTATTTGGCGCGATCTCATTGGCCCACGTTTTTAACTGGTCTTGAACGTAGAGCGCCAAGTTTGAATGATCGTAATTGTTGCGAAAGAATGATTAAATTTTGTTAAAAGTTGCTTGAGTTTCTTTTCATAAATCTTGGTGTGATGTGTTTATAAATATTTTGTAACATATTCTTTTACTCTATAGATTTGTTTCATATACGCTGTTTTTTTTGTTCATATAAAACCAAAACTAAGTAAGTATACAAAAGAAACCTAAGATCGTTTTTATTATCTTGATTTGGGGATTCTTTAAAGAAAATAAATTGATAACACAATTTTTTTTATCAAAATACGTAAGTTAACAATGTAAGTTGTTCAAGACTCTAAAGGATCAATCAATGAAATTCATCGTGATAATAAAACAAATTTTTCGCAGGACAATTTCTAACTATCGATCGATTTTTTTTATTGCACTGTTAAAGATAAGTACCTAAACTATAAAATGGAATCATGTTGAATAGTGCACAAACAGCAAAACACCGGTATATGGCATATAGCCTTTTCCATCGATAAGTCGACTATCCAATACAAAAAGATTTTTTCAATTCGAACCAGTAGCTACTCGTAGTTCCTGAGATTAGCGCCTTCAAACAAACTCTTCAGCTTTGTCTTAAACTAGGTATATTCAAGAGCATTTAATTACAATCAAAAATATGAGTTAGACTAGATTCTAGCTTATATTTTTACTATTATGTTTTTCATTAGTTTCAAATAACATTCTTTAGGAAAATATTCAGTTTTCAACTATAGGTGAAAATTACAAGCACACTGACTAGTGCACCTACTAGCATCTACTTGGTAGGTGGTCACCAGCCGAGTCTATGGATTGTGTATGTACTTGATTGATATAGATAAATATTTGTGGACATTTTATACAACGTCCTCTGGTCCCAAGCTAAGCTTATAAATATGCTTGAGTAGGTACTAGAATACGGATAGACTACACAAACTACTTCTATTTTTGTATACTTATACATATTTATAATACATAGTAGGTAAACATACAGACGCAATACACATATTATTAATTATTTAATATTATTTTTTTAATTATTTAATTATTAATTATTAATACATATATTATACATATATTATAATACAAATATTTATATGACAATTATTAATATCCCACAAATGACTATCCCGTGCGGGAATCGAACCCGCGACACTCCGTGGCGTATTAACCCTAAGGCCCGGTAGGCCCGGGCCTAGGGCGGCTAGATTTAGGGGCGGTGATTTACAAAAAAACCTTCTTATTTACAACAAAATAAAATTTTCTTGCGTAATAAAACTAAATTTTTCTTCTAAATTTTTAAATCTATATAAAAGTTGGCAATGAAGTAATTTTATTATGTAGTCTATATGGTGGAGGCTGAGAAAGGGGCGGCTAATGGCTTGAAGCCTAGGGCGGCCGAGACTGCAAATCCGCCACTGGCGACACTGTAATCGGTAGTCCGTACCACTAGACCACGATAGGTATAGGAATTAGCAATATTTTAAACTCGTTAGGCTTTAACATTGGGGCCAGTGCCCCCGCCTACGTCTGTCCGCTTAGTAACAACATTGAATGTTTAAAAAAATATGTTTATCGTTGACACAGCTGATCGGATAGGTATCATTAAACTTATACTTGTACTGTTCAGTATTTATATTAAACTAGTATAATTAGCTGTATCCCGCGACTTCGTGCGCGTGGACTATAGAAAAATTTTCCATTCTAATTTTTTACTGATACTTCATTCCTATGAATCGCAGCGTGATGCTGTATAAACAGCTTATAGCATTGCTCGATAAGTCTAATATCCAACATTGAAACAAATTTTCAAATCGGACCAGATTGTCTACTGTTATTAGCGCGTTAAAAGTAACAAACAAACAAACTCTTCAGTTTTATATTTATATTAAATTTGAGATGACGTGACGTGGTTTTCATACTTATACGTCATGACTCATGACCTAATAGCTAGGCACCTTGGAGCATAGACTTGAGTAGAACTAGAACATTACCGAGATTCGAATCTCATAATCCTCAATCTCACGAATAATTGTGATTCGTGATAGTGTCTGGTCTTTAGAAGTCAAAAAGCGGCGATGAAACATCATAATAGCAATGTATTTAATGTGCGTAAAGCAACTAATATAATAAGACAAATAGTACTTATTGCATGTACTTATTGAAACTACTGCACACACATCATAAATATACATCCTCTGTGAGAGACGGAAAACTCAAAAATAAACCCTGTGCCAACACCCCTGATCAGCGCGGCACAGTAGACCATAATCATTAATCCCTCCCTTAGTGGAGGAGGCTCGTGCCCAACAATGGGACGTTGATGGGCTGGAGAGACAGAGATTTAAACTAAGTAAATTTCCATAATATAATTATGTATGTCTTTCTAAGTTCTCCCAGTTTATGTTCTTTAATATAATGGTTTTATTCATAATGACTTATCGGAGGTTTAAAAGTTCGCTAAAATTGTTATTCATAATAGTCTTTTTAAGCTAAAACGTATATTATCTCTCCGATAAAATCTTCGTTTAAACGTCCGATAAGTCATAAATAAGACCAGTCTATAAACTTTACCATCTATGATATGCATATGACAGAATACACTGATAGAGTAATTGTGTTTTAAATAATGCGCCTTGTTACATTTGTAAGCAATCAGAAACATTTCTTTGGACAGAAAATAAAAATTGGGAAATAATCACGGGTTAAGAAAATAACTTTAAGGGCCTACATCAATATCATCGCCGACACGTACATATTAACACAGCCAGTAGGCACAGAAAATGAAGAATTAGGGATACTTTTCCTATTTACTCAAAATCTACTAAATATATTTTAATTCTGATTTACGTGTTTCTATATATCATAGTTACCTATGTTTTTAAAGTTATTTCATTAGTTAATACGCGATAATAGACCGACAAATGAAAAAAATAAAAAATTAGAGAGGATGTTTCGCCAAGATTTTCTATCGAGAAAACTATTTTCAATCACGTTTCTGAGTTTATGCGATCCTAGATCATATATTGAAAAAACATATACTTAAAAATTAGAGCTCTAGCCATTCAATCTAAAGAAACAATGAAAACTTCGTACGTAGAAAAATGCACGAAGCTATTTTGGTATCCTCTTAATAAAAACAAACATAAGTTTGCAATGTACTCAATATATTTATTTAAGTAGTATATTTAATTCTACAACATTTTTAAAATATTATGACATTATGTATAAAATAAAAATTACAATGTCCCATGTCTTAGTGCTAGAAACTTAACATTACAACAGTGTCATGTACTTATAATTAAAAACAGAACTCTCTGTAAAGAATAAAAGACGCGATATGTGATTGAGCAAGAATAATTGGACTGATTTATAAATATGTTTCAAACAACAACTTGCCCCATTTTTCTGTTATTGATAAAAATCGGCTAAGTAAGCTAAGACTTATAACATCATGTCATCTAAGAATATTATCAATTTACAATGAAAATTTTTTGTTCAGTGGCGTAGCTACCAAGGGGCTAGGCGGGGCAGTGCCCTGAGGCCCTCAAGCTCAGGGGCCCCTCGAATCCTTACCAGAAATCTTAATCAAACTGAATTAGCTTTTTTTAGCATTTTAAAAATATTTCATATTTTTATTTGATAAAACCCTGACCCCCTTATTACAAAACGCGGCTCAACGTTAAACCCAGGTTTAACAAAATTTATTTACGAGGAATTGGATAGTTAGACCCGCTCTGACACTAGTTTGGCGTCGGTTTAAGACTAAGGTCGTTGTTAGATCTAGGATTTGAGAAAAATCTGCTTGAAATGCGCAATTGAAGTGTTTAAAAACCAGGCTTAAACTGTGGCTTAAACTTAGTCCACGTTTTGTAATAAGGCGGTTGTTAGTTTAGCTCAGCAGTGGGGCCCAATTTTTTAATTTGCCCCAGGGCCCCTAGTTACCTAGCTACGCCACTGGTTTTGTTGTCTGGGAGCCCCCATAGATATTTTTTGTATTCTAGTTTTTAGTATTTGTTGTCATAGCATCAATAGTTATGCATCACATATCAGAATTCTATCTAGCTATCACCATTCCTAAAATATAGCCTGATGTTAGACGGACAGTCTCAGTTATATGGTCCTGTTTTACCTTTTGGAAAGGAACCCTAAAATACTTTAACTAATAGTACGGGATCCGTAGTACATTTTTTTCACTTGATTACTATCAAGCTGATTTTCCGTGAGTAGCTTTATTATGAGCCAACGACAGTAACCATGATCCAAACCATACATAGAATAATATGAATAAAAAAAATCATTTTTAATACAAAACATAAAACTCATGAGAAATACCATTTTAAACTTAAGTAAACGGAACATATTTGTTTAAATCCGTTCTTTTACTACGAAACTTAGTAATCTGTGGCGATGTTTATAGTCAGAAGAAGGTAAATAACGAATACGTTAGCAGCATGTATACGTGCACTTTTTGCGTATACGTGCGAACACGTACACGTACGTTTTAATGTATGCAAGTATAAGCCAGTATTTAGAAGTCGGTATCATAAAATTTCCATAACAATAAATATAAACAACCAAAAAGCCTAATTATAATAAAATAAATGAAGAAATAACAATTTATAATAAACCCTCTTAGTCCCAAATAAATCCAGCCTTTAACTTAACAACTAAAATAATCAGACCATTGTGCTTATTCACTGTTTGCTAGATGCCAACTTGTTCAGAATTAATGGCGCGAAATAAGTTATGATACAATCAGCACCTGAAACAAATCAAACTTTGTGTTACAAGCAATTTTTAGACATTTTATAATTTATTCTAAGGACTTGTGGATGTTGGGTAGAAGATTTTTTTAATATCTTTACCATCATCGCCACACCTTTTCCACATAGGGATAGGCAGAGATTATAGAGCGCTAAGTTTGTGGCATTTCAGAGGGGGGGGGGGGGGGGTAGATCTAACTTTCGAACAAATGTTCCCGCCATGTCTATGAAAAATGACTTATAAAGGCACAGAGTAATAAACAATACTGACCAGCTCTCCTCATGCAGGTGAGCGTCTCCATGAGAACAGTTTCCACTTCATTCTTGTCTCCACTGCGACATATCATTGAATATTCACCAGATACCTGACAAACAAATATTACATAATATTATATTATACTAGACATGCCACGCAGTTTCACCGGTCAAAAGTGAAAAAAAAAAGAAAGGACGGTAAAACCAAAGCGACTTCAAACTCGATACTAACGCCATCAACACTTGAGGGCCACAAACATTTGAGCCGTAGCAACTGATTATAAAGGACTAACTGAGTGCTACCGGGGTACATAGGTAGCACTCAGTTAGTCCATGTGACCATACAAGCAGACAAGTGACCAAAACTTTGGATTAAATTTAAAACAAAAATATAGGGTGCAAATACGTAGAGTATTATATAAGTATTGTAATTAGTACAATAAATATATTAAATACCTGATAAATAAATAAGGGATGATTTGGGAACTGATCCTTCGTTTGTCTGACAATGTCCAAATAAGGCAAACCAGGTTTCACCATCAGAAAATCAGCACCCTCGGCCACATCACGTGCCTGTTGAAAAGAAATAAGAAAGTATTAAAATGTCACATTTATTTATTTATTTAAAAGATTTTACACCAGGAAACCATAGTAAATACAGACATAAGAAAAGTAGTGTAGGGATCCACATATTTCTAAAAGAAATCTCTACCTGTAGACCCGCGAGAGGAGATTGTGAAAAAAAAAAAAGATTGACCATGGGTGTGTAGTGTAGGGTGACAGATATACGGTGGTATAAGTTAAAATAAATTTATACTAAATACAATACATACATAGATCCTTAACAAGCCTATATAATATATACAATAAATACACAGTACATCTTAATATATATAAATCTCGTGTCACAATGTTTGTCCTCAATGGACTCCTAAACCACTTAACCGATTATAATAAAATTCGCACACCACGTGCAGTTCGATCCAACTTGAGAGATAGGATAGTTTAAATTTGGCTGGACCGATTTTGATGAAATTTTTTGTTGTTGATTTTTACACAGAATTGTATGGCAAAACAACGTTTGCCGGGGCAGCTAGTAAATATATATATCGACCAATAATAATAATACATAAAACATACATACACAATACATACTTACACATTTAATATTTACCAGGTCGCAAAAATAAATAAAATCTCAAAAGATTACAAAAACATAACACATACAAGTCTATACATATTTTATTTAATATGTCAGTTAAGTAGCCAGCTGTTTAAAGATAGCTAATATTTTCCCCAAATTCTGAATTTCTTTGTATTCAATTTCACCAAAATCGCTCAATTGGTTTAAGCATGAAATCATAACAGTTACTTTCGAATTTATGGTATTAGTATAGAACTATAGATTATACGGGATATGCGTTAAAATTATATTTCGAGAATATACACATATAGGTAGCATATGGCTTAAATATGGTAAAATGATCTATTGACTACACTTAAATAGTTATAAGGGAGTGGGATTTTTTGTTTTGTGTTCCGCCTTACTCTAACCGGGCCATGGTATGTGCTCTTAGCCTCGCCATGACCCGGAGTGGGACGGCCCCATTGTGTGGGGTTCACCTCAGTGGGGGTGACGACGACATTAGACCCCATCGCCTGTTCATGGCCTCTCCCCACAACAATAAGGGATGGCGATCAATATAAAAATAATTATATTTGACGAGCTTCTTGGTTGAGTGGTTCATGTAACGGACTGCCAATCACGAGGTCGCGGGTCCGATTCCCGCTCGGGACAATCATTCGTGTGATATTTATAATTGTCATACAAATGTTTGTATCGCGTCTGGGTGTTTCTATGTATTATAAATTTATAAGTATGTATTTACAAAAGAAAAGTAGTTTATGTATTATATCCGTATTCTGGTACCCATAATACAAGCATATAAGCTTAGCTTGGGACCAGAGGACGTTGTGTGAAATGTTCATGAATATTCATAAAGACGGGCTTCGTGGCGTAGTGGTTCATGTACTGGACTGCCGTTCACAAGGTCGCGGGTTCGATTCCCGCTTGGGACAATCATTTGTGTGATATTCATAAATGTCATACAAATGTTTGTACTACGTCTGGGTGTTTTCTATGTAGTATAAGTATGTATTTACAAAAGAAAAGTAGTTTATGTAGTATATCCGTATTCTGGTACCCATAACACAAGCGTAATAAGCTTAGCTTGGGACCAGAGGACGTTGTGTGAAATGTCCATGAATATTTATTTATTATTTATTTATTTATTATTTATTTATAATTACACGTGTATTACAAACTGATCTATCATATCTAATACAAAGTTACAATATTATATTTAACAAAACAGAAGATAACTGTTGCGTAACTGATACGAACTACACAACTCCACATGTAGATAAACAATATGAATTAAAAACAGTTTTTTTTTTATAAAAAGAGGTTTCCAATTGATAATTGTTTTGTCATATATTTTCGTTTTCAGAAAGTCACAGTTAATGGCAGTTTTAGAGATTGAACCCAGAAATGGGAAAACCAGCAAAGTACGAGTAGGTCTCGTACGCGAAGTTTTCAGTACCGTTTATTTAAACCTTCGTATTCATGTTGTCTCAGGATAAAATACACTGGATACTTTTATTGTATGAGAGATCCTTAAATAGGTACTTATTATATTCTGGCCCATTCCCCCCTTGCCGGGTCATGATGAGGCTCAGGGCACATACCACGGCCCAGGTAGGACGTAGCGAAAAAAAAAATTCAATGAATATTGGTAGATCGACTGATATTAAAATATTTTAATTGTTTCTATTTGTGAAATAAGTTGCAATACAGTTTCGAAGTGGATGTAACTTTCCTGGAAATATTCGTAATTATATGTTAATCATTTGAGGTTTCGTAAAATTAATTAGCGCTTTAAATCTTCATACCGGTTTATATCTACCCTTTAAAATGAATAAAAATGTTTGTAAGATTTTTAATAAAGGAAGGAAGGAATATGTATGTATGTATGTAAAGGCCCTCTTAATTGCGTAATCCCGCATTTTTTTTTTTTTAAATGTATATTCATGGACATTTCACACAACGTCCTCTGGTCCCAAGCTAAGCTTATATGCTTGTGTTATGGGTACCAGAAAACGGATAGAATACATATACTACTTTTTTTTTGTAAATACATACTTATAATACATAGAAACACCCAGACGCAGGACAAACATTACTTATAGACAGAAGATTAATAGAACAGATTATAATAAAAACAAATTTATGTAAAAAAATATTACATTTATTCTAAGATCTCGACTTAAGTAATTGCTATTTCAGTCTATTGTTGAACATAGGCTTCTAATAATTTGCGGTGCAATATACCTTCCACATCCAACTCCACTCTGCGACCGTAAATCATCGGTCCACAGAGTCCACTTACCACTTAACAAGGTTGACACTTGGATTACGTTTGCGAGGCGCGGTTATCATTTAATATGTTTTTACACGCTATATATTAGCTTCACTTGTATGTTTGTTTGTATGTTTGTACGCTATTTTGACCCACTTTAAACGGTCAGATTCTATTCAAATTTTGCACACCTGTCAAAGACCGATGACAATGCAATAATTCGATTAAAATATCCGATTATCCTGGTTAGATTCGCCAGGATTCATTAATCTCTTTCCGGATCCTTTGCATGAGAGTAAGAGAGAGGGCTAGTACGCGAACTACGCATGCGCGCATTTCCAGAGAAACTCTTTTTTCTATTTTTTAGTTGGGTTTTCTATATAAAGCGTGTTTTTTAGTTTTTTTAAACTATTATCTATTTAAATCATTTTAATCTTCACCAGTCCGGTTACCGGTGGTAAGGAAAAACATTCGTATTTTCATATCTATACTATATAATATTATAAAGCGGAAGAGTTTGTGTATTTGTTTACACGCACTAATCTCAGGACCCACTGGCCCGATTTGAAAAATTGTTTCAGTGTTGGATAGTTCACTTATCGAGGAAGGCTATAGGCTATATAACATCACGCTGCACTAGCTGTTGCTCGCAACTCCGTACGCGTGGAATTTAGAAAACTTTTCCCATTTTTGCAACATTTTTCACTACTGCTTCGCTTCTATTGGTCGCAGCGTGATGTTATATAGCCTAAAGCCTTCCTCGATAAATGTACTATCCAACACTGAAACAATTTTTCAAATCGGACCAGTAGTTCCTGAGAAACAAACAAACTCGTCAGCTTTATAATATACTAGCTGTGCCCCGCGGTGTTACCCGCGGTAAAAGGGATAAAAAATAAGTTCATTTTCTATTCCATTGGAAAGTTTCATGAAAATCCATCCAGTAGTCTTCACGTGAAAGCAAAATAAACATCCTTACATATCCAAATATTGGAGTATGGATAGAAGACCGAGGAAACGTTCGCGTTGCTCAGCTAACAGTTTAAGGGCCTACATCAATATTATCGTATATCATCGCCGACACGTACATATTAACACAGCCAGTAGGCACAGAAAATGAAGAATTAGGGATACTTTTCCTATTTACTCAAAATCTACTAAATATATTTTAATTCTGATTTACGTGTTTCTATACATAATAGTTACCTATGTTTTTAAAGTTATTTCATTAGTTAATACGCGATAATAGACCGACAAATGAAAAAAATAAAAAAATTGAGAGGTTGTTTCGCCAAGATTTTCTATCGAGAAAACTCTTTTCAATCGCGTTTCTGAGTTTATGCGATCCTAGATTATATATTGAAGAAACATATACTTAAAGATTAGAGCTCTAGCCATTCAATCTAAAGAAACAATGAAAACTTCGTACGTAGAAAAATGCACGAAGAATTTTGGTATCCTCTTAAGTATTTTATTTTATAGCGCGAAATTCTTTTTTCGTCATATCTCCTAAGATATTCATTTAAATTGCATGCTGTAAAGAGCAGTTATAATCTATATTAATTGCGTAAGCTAACTAAGGTATTTAATTTGATAAAAAAATTTACTATATTCACATAAATAGCTTTTGAAAACACCCTTTTGAATTTAATAATTTTTTCGACATTATTATGGGTACAGCGGGATTCCCTCAAAAGATAGACATATGCCCTCGCGGACTTTTTTGAAGAACTATAGGTAACAAACAATTCCTCCATACATTAGTTTGTTGTACCTCACATAGGTAAGGCAGCGTTTTCATTTATAGCTCGCGCGTGTCCGAGTTTCTCGGCAAATTTAATCATATCTCATCCAATATACAGCAAATCCCAACAAATTATGCAAAAAAAGCCATCCTCTTGAACCATTCTATCTATTAAAAAAAACCGCATCAAGATCCGATGCGTATTTTTGAAGATATAAGCTCACATAGGGACATACATACAAAAATACGACTTTGTTTTATAAGAAGTAAAGATAAAGAAGTAGGTATAGATTATTCAAATGAACTTTATTAAAATAATATAAACTGTTGCCATAAATTTCATTAACATTTTTCGAAATATATTTGTGTAAGTAAACTTATAAATTCTTAGAAAATTGTGAAATTAACAAATCTAATTACCTACCTATTTAAGTTACATTACGTGAGTAGTATGATATTACACCTATCATGTAATTATTTATATCTTTGTGTAATTGGTGTCCACTGACTAATTAGTATTTCTTGGCGCTTATTCTAAAATTAGTATAACATAATTTAAAACCTACATCCATCGGCTGGATGCAAGCGGCGTAGAACCGCTCAGTGCTGCATACAATGGGAGAGGCTTATCTACCACTGATTGGAGAAAGGTTGATTCTAGAATATGCCCTACGGCTTTGAATAACTGACCAACAAAAAGTAAGCAATATAAAAAAAAAGTACTTACAGCAGATCTAGCGGCGAGTCCTGCGCTGCCAGGGGGCAGTTGATAACATTTCCTGTCTCCTTCCATGGGAGAGCTCTTCATTGTATCACGGAATGGACCATACATAGATGACGCGAACTTACATGAATACGATAAAAGAGATACCTGTAATAATTAAAATACGTTGTTGTACAATATTTTTTTGTAATAGAATAAGAATACAATAATATGTATATACTAGCTAATGCCATGGTTCCACCCGCGTTTATTATTAATAAGCCCACCCTCCCTCAACTAAAGGAAATCATAAGAAATTATACAAAAAAGCCGTCCTCTTGAATCACTCTATCTATTAAAGAAAACGGCATCAAAATCCGTTGCGTAGTTTTGAAGCTCACATAGAGACATGCATACAAAAATAACGACAGCTCGCAGCTCATTAACATCTTACGCGGCCTAGATACTGTGGTAAAAAGCTGTGTTGATTTCGAGGTTTTCATCTTTCGCAGAATATGTTAAAGAGGCATTATCAGCTTAAATTACCGAAAACTGTAGTAAAAAACAAGATTTCACGCTATTTGACGAGCCTCGTGGTTGAGTGGTTTATGTAACGGACTGCCGATCAATAGATCGCGGGTTCGATTCCCGCTCGGGACAATCATTTGTGTGATTTTTCTAATTGTCATACAAATGTTTGTACTGCGTCTGGGTGTTTTGTATGTATTATAAGTATGTATTTACAAAAGAAAAGTAGTATAATAATATGTATTCTATCCGTATTCTGGTACCCATAACACAAGCATATAAGCTTAGCTTGGGACCAGAGGACGTTGTGTGAAATGTCCATGAATATATTACTACCATGAATGAATATATTATATTTCACAACCAAATCCCTCACCCGTGATGTATGTGTGTAGGTATAAGATATATTTAGGACTTTATCTATGGTAGCAGACAGGATGGACATGACATGCCAAATGCAAATGTACCTAACGGTAATGGTCATAGTATTGGCGAGTTTTTAGAAAGCTTAAACCAATTAGTAAAAAATTCATATTAGAACAAAAATTAACCATAGTATACTGTTGCTATATTTTTTACCAAAATATAAACCCTTTTTGAAACAAAATAGTTATCAGTTTTGATTTGACTTACTTGATTCTGCAGTTTGCAAGCTACAAGGGCATCTTTAATAGCCTTGATTCTGTTGTCCATCATGTCAGAGGGAGCCACTATCTGTGCACCTGACAAATATTATTTTATTGTTCACTACCAAACTTATGCTTATGGTCAAACTTGTAGATTGCAAATTGAATAAATAATGTAACAATATTGCAATGTTATGAATAGATTCATTTACTCAAAATTTGTATTCACAACTAGCTGTTGCTTCAAAAATTGTATGTGTAGAATTTTAAAAAGCTAACCTCTTGATCCATATCTATCTATTAAAAAAAGGCCAATCAAAATCCATTGCGTATTTCTGAGAATTTAAGCTCACATAGGGACATACATACAAAAATAACGACTTTATTTTATAATAAGTAAAGAAACTCTACTTAGATTACACTTAGGAGAGATAGGATCTTCTACAATAGAAATTAAGTAAAAATTGTATTTTCTCTTGTGATTTTGTAATCTTTTGACAAAAATAAATGTCTTTAACCGTAGATTTATAATTTACACAATACTCTACTCCTCCTCTCGGGACCTCGAAGGTGGGGTCCTAGCGGAGGTCTACCACCGGAGGGCCCTGATGCGGCAATCAGGAATAGAGCCCCTCGCGGAAGAGATCGTTCGCTGGAGGAGCGAATTGCGCGACGATCTCTTCCAGCGATGGGCCGAGAGGTTGGCGGACCCCACCCTTGCCGTGTGCACGGCCTGGGACGGCCAGCGCGCTGAACTCGTCAGCGTGCTGGGGCAGGACTTGTCGCTCTCGGTCATGGTTTCTTCTATGGCCGAGAGCGAACAGTGTTGGACCGCCGTCGCCTTCTAATCTCGGGAGGTGATGGTGGCAAAGAGGGAGGCCCTGCGAGAGCGCGAACGCTCTGGTGGCACTTTGCCCCCCCGCAGGGCCCCGGGCAGGGGTCGTCGCCGAGCAGTAGCCGGCAGCGGCCCCTCCCGACGCGGCAAATGTGACTGTCGGCCACGGCAACGCGACAGGGGGACCTAATGCTCCCCCAGTTGGGTCGGGTCATCCTCCGCCTGGTCATTGTAAAGCTCAAGGCATCATCATGGCCCGGCAGGGCAGGAGGCGATAAGGAAAAAAAAAATAAAAAAAAATACTCTACTATATAAAAAAAAGAAAAATTGATAACAACAATAAATTAATTGTCTATTTAAGCTTAAACTAATATAATATAAATATTTTTTAAAGTTATGAACAACTTACCTGCTTTAGCATAAGCAAGTGCCACTTCAGCAATCCTTCTGACTGAAGCAGCATGGTCTATTGCCCCATTGGGTGTAAGTAGACCACAATGACCATGTGACGTGTATGGACAGAGGCAGACATCACATGCTATCAATAGTTCAGGCAATGCACTTCTTAACTTAGGTAATGCCTTAATAACTGGGTTCTCCGGTGAATCAGCATTTGTACCACTAGCATCCTGTTAATTTGTTTTGTTATTAAATTAGCTTATAATTATTAACAATCTGGGCAATCGGTATAAATATACAACAACTATATTGATAAATTGGAAAAGTATGTTGAGTTGAGAAAAGCATTTGAATTTTAAATAATATAAAATTTAATGACCCTGAATTTAGCAGACAGCAGACAAAATGAAATTTCAGATAGGGATATCAATTTTTTTTTTTTTTTTTTCTTCTCCTCTCTACCCTGCCGGGCCATGATGGTGCCTTGAGCTTTACCATGACCCGGCGAGGGGTGGCCCCGCTAACCGGGGCCCGACTCGACGGGGGACCTATTGTTTCCCCCGCCGCGTGGCCGAGTGCCACATTTGCCGCGGCGGGTCTCTGAATACCGACCCGCCGCGCACGACTACCTCTTCGAGAGGGGCCACCGGCTCTTGCCCGTCGACGACCCCCGCCCGGGGCCCTGCGGGGTGGTAACGTGTCGCCAGCGCGTTCACGCTCCCGCAAGGCCTCCCTCTTTGCCGCCATCACCTCCCGAGCAAAGGTGGCGACGGCGGCCCAACACCGTTCGCTCTCGGCCATGGACGGAACGATGGCCGAGAGCGACAAATCCTCGCCCAGCACGCCAACGAGTTCGGCGCGCTGGGCGAGGATTTGTCGCTCTCGGCCATCGTTCCGTCAGTCGCACGCCAACGAGTTCGGCGCGCTGGAGGGATATCTATAGCAAAATAAGGTTTTCCAAGTTTACGAAATTGGAAAATTGTTTGTCGTTGACATACCTACAGGTACAGAATGCTCTGAGCCAAAATTAAAAAAACTAACTAAAATCACCTTTTCTAAATCCAAAAATAAACTAAATTTCAAAGTTTCAGAATTTTAAAACAATTAGCGCCACGGTGAGAGCTTACCAAAATTTTAATTTTTTTGTAAAAAATTTTTTATAACTCAAAAAAAAAATTTGTTTATTATCACCTGTAGGTATGTCAACAACAAACAGTTTTCCAATTTCGTAAACTTGGAAAACCTTATTTTGCTATAGATATCCGTATCTGAAATTTCATTTTGTCTGCTGTCTGCTAAATTCAGGGTCATAAAATTTATAATATTTACAGCTTATTTCTCACATACATTATGGAATAAGCTGAAAACAAGAGTAAATTATAGATGTTATCATATCAATATTAAATAATACCTTTGGTAGATTTCCAATGATTCCAAAAACAAGTATAGATTTTAAACCCTCATCAACTAGCTTGGTGAGAACTGGTATGAGCTGATTGATACCATATCTGCACACATTAGGCATACTGGCCACGGGTTGCACAGCATCATCGTCCTCTCTGGCAAATATAATTATATTTTATAATAATCTGATCAGAATATTTTATTATTGAATAGATAGTCAGTGAATACTTACAATAAAAACACAGGGTACATAATATTATGCGGCTCTATGCTAACATTGGGTTCTTGTAATTTTCTTAAAGTAGCATGAAAATATCCTCCTTGTAGTATGTGATCAGGACTTGAAAATAATTGGTTCATCTTGATAGGTTTTAAAATTCTGTTATAATATATTAATTTTTTTTTTAATACTAAAGTAACTATATTATAATATTGTATTATATTGTAGTAATAGTTTAACAAACAGTAACGATTGAATGCAAGTAGAATTAAAAATAAATTTATTTATTTTATCATTAATTATTAAAATAGTTACAAAACGCAACAACCAAACCAATGTGAAAATATGCACAGACTAAACTAATAACAAAAAAACGTACGAACTCTGATGAAAACGATAATAACACACAAGTAAAATTAAATTTGCCTAAAATTTTAAGGTAATTGTCAAATGCTTATTTATTTCAATCACGAAGTATAGATACTACACTATACTTCGTGATTTCAATCATGTTATCCTACTAATATTATAAAGGCGAAAGTTTGTAAGTATGGATGTATGTATGGATGTTTGTTACTCTTTCACGTAAAAACTACTGAATGGATTTGAATGAAACTTTACCACAATATAGCTTATACATCAGAATAACACATAGGCTACAAATTGGCTGGACCGATTTTGATGAAATTTTATTTTATACAGAATTGTATGGCAAAACAACGTTTGCCGGGGCAGCTAGTTTTATATATTTTACTAGCTGACCCGGCAAACGTTGTTTTGCCATACCGAAAAAAAAGTAAAAAAAATACATTAAAAAAAAAAGAACTATAAACCTCACGGAGCCCGAGACCTTTCCAACGAATGCAAAACCGTGGAAATCGGTCCGTGCGTTCTGGAGTTATAGCGTCAGGAAGGAAAACCCGACTTATTTTTATATAGTAGATTTCAGGTTCTGTTTTTTTATTACTTCAATTAAAAATTTTGTGATACCCTATTTTGTGATTTGTATTTAATATTCTAAATAAAATATAAATATTACTATAAGTTTGTTATTTCAAATATTTCTTTAAAAGTCCATAAAATGATTTTTTTCTCTTTATTTGTTTAGGAGCTTTTAGTCACAAAAGACTATGCCAGCTCCATAGTACCCTAACTGTTACCACAATACTTATCCATCTACTAAACTCTTAAGAACTAACTTATACACTAGAATAGCAGCCTCAGTTATAGGACTATCTAAAATACTTATAAATACGCCTACATTCATCTCACAAATTTTTAATTTTTGTTTTAGAAGGTCCCTCAGACCTTGAGTTCGGACACATTCCACCAACAAATGGTGGACATCGTCATACCTGTTACATTCTGTACACAAGGTACTATCGCTTCTCCTCATAAGGTGTTTAAATTTGTTGAGTGGAATGTGTCCAGTTCGAAGTCTATGAGCTAGTACAATAAATTTCCTACAAAGAGAAGTGTTGGCAAACCAGGGAATGTGAGGTGGCTCGCATTGCAAAGTTCTATACCAGATACCTTTAGTTAATGATCTTTCATTAAAATATTCTTTCCATTCTTCATATATTTTAGCTTTATATTTCGACAGAAGCTCAAAATGACTAGGTGCGATATGTATTACGTTACCATAGATAGTTGCTTTCTTTGCCAGCTGATCCACCCTCTCATTCCCTGATATGCCAACATGTGCTGGAATCCATTGCAATACCAGTTCAACATTATTAGTCTTAAGTTCCATAAAAAGATAAAAACTAAAAATTCAAAATGTTTTTCTGGGCGGTACTGAGATAAAAAATTAATTATAAAAGGTAATCCTAAAATAATCTCCATCATTGACATACAGTGTTATTCAAATATTCGTTTTGTTATAACTTCAGATACCCTGTTTATAAGATTTAGGTAATAGAATAGGTGAGAGATTCCGAAATAGCTCCGCGCGTTTCAATTCTAAAGTAACGTAAATTTTGGGAACTCGTTTAATGTGCCAACCCTGTAACTAAAATATACATAGACAATAGAATACTACGTACTCTGTACTTCGTAGCGTCAAGACTGTCATTTTATTTGATGTCAATGGTCTACAGTCAGTTTTAATTACAAAAATTGGTCAAGTGCGAGTCGGACTCGCGCACGATGGGTTCCGTACCATTATCTATGCAACATAAGGCAACGTTATTAGTATCGAGCAAGAAACGGTAAAAAAATCATGTTTGTTGTATGGGAGCCCCCCTTAAATATTTATTTTATTTTATTTTTAGTATTTGTTGTTATAGCGGCAATAGAAATACATCATCAGTGAAAATTTCAACTGTCTAGCTATCAGCGTTCTTGAGATACTGGGTACGGAACCCTAAAAATCATGTTTGTTGTATGGGAGCCCCCCTTAAATATTTATTTTATTTTATTTTTAGTATTTGTTGTTATAGCGGCAATAGAAATACATCATCTGTGAAAATTTCAACTGTCTAGCTATCACCGTTCTTGAGATACTGGGTATGGAACCCTAAAAATCATGTTTGTTGTATGGGAGCCCCCCTTAAATATTTATTTTATTTTATTTTTAGTATTTGTTGTTATAGCGGCAATAGAAATACATCATCTGTGAAAATTTCAACTCTCTAGCTATCACCGTTCTTGAGATACAGCCTGGTGACAGACGGACGGACGGACGGACGGACGGACGGACGGACGGACGGACGGACGGACGGACGGACGGACAGCGAAGTCTCAGTAATAGGGTCCCGTTTTTACCCTTTGGGTACGGAACCCTAAAAAGCGAGGCAAGCGAGCTATCTCAGCTATTTCCCCATTATATTGGCCCTTTTAATTGTGACACCACCCATGGCGCGGGCGGCGTAAAGAAATGACATAGCGGGTTTGTTTTGTAGCTTAATGTTTATGCTTTCTGTTAACATGTCTATGTCGCATTTTTATGGGCAATCAGAATAGAAAAAAAAGGTAAATAAACAAACCAAGATGTTTAAAATAGAAAGCGAAAAATTCGTTCCTTGCATAATTCCGAGTGTATTCATATGTTTGAGAAGGAAATAAATATACTTATTGCCGCTTAACAACATGTATTTTATATATTCATGAAAATAATTATATTCAACTGTTTTGTGTCTTCAAGATAGAAAAAAAAGACTATATTTAAAATAATGCCTCTTATTTGACTATTTTTGATTTATTTCATTATAACGTGATGATCCGAGAGAGAATATTATGATAACTCGATTTAACAGAATAAGAAAAGTGCTGACTTGCACAATCTATGACAAGCATTTACTCGATAACCCTATGGATTTTAAAGTTACATAAAACGAAAAAGTGCCTAAAACTACTACTATTTAACACTAGTTTCATTTTTGTACGCAAATATCAATCAGATAAATTTTGGGTCATATCCTTTGCTTAATGTAAGAACTAAAACCAACAAATATGTTTTATGATAGGTACCTATCACGTTACGTCCTTAACATGAGTGCAAAATTACAGATCATCATGACTATATTTATATACATACACGTTTATTTTTTTAAATCATTATTATGGTCAAACTCATGCAACACCTACAAATTCTTGATTTTTTAGTATTTGTGTGTAAATTAAATTCCACTATTTTAATAATTAAAATACCTAAACATGGTGTTATTTTTAATAGCGATGTGTTATAATTTTATAACAAAAGAGCTTTAACAATTATAACCAGCTTTCGAAATGAAGAAAACGGTCACCAAAAGAAAAACTAAATCTTTAAAATCTAGGGCTAAGATTCTGAGGGCGCTAGGCGCCTTTGAAACGTGCAAACCCGAAACTCATTGAAGTTTCACTATGCTAGGTACTCTGCATTATGTCATCCGCCTGTGAACGTAACCATGAAGGTATAGATAAAAAAAAGGAGGCCATACTTGGAACATCGGTTTGAGGCAAATACCTACGTATCTCTATCTCACTCTCTGTGGTCTGACCTCTCTTTTTAGTGTGGCCTTAGTACTGCTATCTCCTTATTAAAATCTCCTAGTAAATTCTTAAAAAGAGTCACCACACATATCAAATCACAAGTTAAACACTGTCATTTGATAGTGTTTAATCGTAACTATAAATAACTAGTTGAAATACGATGAATGAAATTAAAAATAATAAAATAGTAGATCACGGATGCTTTTCATGGTTGACGAATCAGTGAATTATTTTCCCCATTTCCTAAGGATTTCGTAATTTGGCAACATTGGTCACCATATGTCAAGTTGTCGACAAAATTGTGCCAATATGTCGGTTGTTTACTTTACGGTTCACAGCTTCGTTTCAAATTTTCGACTCTAATTATTTTTATAATTAAAGAAATGGTGCAAACTTGTGTAGTGCGTGGTTGCGGTAGTACGTGGTGTCCAGGAGGTGATATACAATTTCACGCGTAAGTGTTTAGATCGTGATTTCTGGCATTGAATAACTGCAAACATATTTCTTTGTATTTTCAATTAAATACTTCATAAAATGATTAAACAATGTTTTCAGCATACTTCTAACTAACTATACTGATAACGATGTAAAGATCTAATAGTCTTACATTGAATTTCATGGACTTAGTGCAATTTTATCTTTCTTGTTTACAAGAAGTAATTTTGAAATAGTGTGACCATACTGAGGACATATCTAAGACTTTCTGTGGGACCTGAACTAAATTATACATGTTTGCTTAGTCATTTAATTTTTATTTCACATTATTTACAACATTAATATACTTACCTACAATATTATTTTTTTAGATTTCCTAAAAATAGTACCCAGAGGAAATTATGGTTATCCATTGTACCATTGAAAATGAAATTTTATGAAAGTGCAAGGATTTTTTAAAACAAACAGCAGTTCCTACTATAATTACAAATCAAGAAGCAGTATCACCTTGCAAGGTAAAATTTCAAGTATCTATTTACAAACTCCTTTAATTGTCTCACATGTTATACAATGTTAAATATTTGAATTTATAAGGAATATAAAAACTAGTATGAAAAAAAATACCCCACCAGTATCAGGAACATTTTCCAAACTACCGGCGCTCAAGGCTCCAGAGATAATTGCTGCTTTCTGAACCAGCCCCCCCCCCGATCCGACTGCCTAATGAGAGCCTTACATTATTATTATGTTTCAGAAATGTAGTAGTTCGAATATATGGCAAAAGGCTATATTTTGTAAAATATATTATAATTTTCAGATAGACAGTTCATTACAGGAAGAGTCTATGGGGCAAGTAGCTACTCTGGGTGTACCAAATCCTAGCTCTGGCATTTATGAAAGTAATCCTTCCTGATGGGCCAACTCAGAGAAAACAATATAGAAAACAAATTAATTAATGTTGTATCACAACATTTTACTCCTCTGTTGCAAGAAATGTAAAAAAATCTATCTATTTTTTAAGATCTGAAAATTTATTTTAAAGTATTAAAAATGAGAACAGAAGAGGACAGAGGAGAAAACATAACAATTCAAAATATAACTCGATTTTACTCTTAAAACTGTGATATGTATGCTATAAAATGCATACGTGATTTATTAGACTTCCGAGTTCCGACTATATTTAATCGGATTATAAGTAACGAACGAACATTGCCGAATACTCGCGATAACATCCGATCGCGAAAGCAGGCGGCAGGATTTTCAGTATAAATCGTCTTGGATATGTAAGCCTGTGTGCGTTTGGGAACTGTGCACGGACACCAAAATTTCTACACACATATGAACTCATGGCAGGCGGGCGGCGTGGAGCTTGTCCGACGCGTTCGTCCGACCAATATTATTCCTTCGCCAAACGCCTGGCAAAAAACAATTTGCAAGCACATATTGGTGCTATTTATGAATTATTAGGTAGGCGTTTTTAAGTTATAATATTTTGTTTAATTAATAGTAAATACATGAATAAAGTCATCTAAATCATACGAACGTTTTATTAAAATATCTGTGAATGGCAAGTAAAGCAGTGCCTATCAGCTTGTATTGAGTGCACGCCACTGCCAATATAGCTGTTTAACTGTAATTTTAACTGACTTGCCTAGCGCCAAGTAGTGGAACACAAGGCACAGGGAGCCAAGGGCAACCCGACAAGGGTGGGTTAGGTTTTTAGCTCCCGTCATGCCATTCATGATAGGTTCCTTTAAACGCTGTAGACAGAAATATACGTAAAAATTGATTTTGACTGATTCTCCGTTCTTCCGTCAGCCACTTTTAACCACATTCATATTGTCAGTTAAAATGACTATTAACTACAGATTTTCCGACAAACTAATTTTAATCAACGTAACGTATTTTTTTTTTCAGAAGTATTATTGACCGAAGTTGCCCTTTAACTGACATTAATAAATAGAAATACATTGGCTAACCCAGAAATCTAGGAAAAACTATTGTCCAGTATGTATTCATAATGTTTAATTAATCTGCAAAATTAATGAAACATATATCTTTTGCGATTTCATGGTTGGTCCCTTAATAACAGTACATGTTTAAAAATATGAGTACAATAACCCTTTTTCGTTTTTACGCTACCTACACAAAAAGCTATGTTTCCACTTAGGTATGCCAAATAGATTTTATTGTGTAACTTGTTTTGTTTACTAAGAAATTACTAACACCTTGTTATTTTTAACCGGCTTCAAAAAAGGAGGTTCTCAATTCGTTGGAATCATTTTTCTGTATCTTTGTAACATGTATTTAGGTCTGAAATAAAGGTAAATTATCATTATTTTATCTCAAGCAGATCTCACAATCATTCATTAATTTCGTATTGCCGTAGGAACTACACCTTTGTTCTAGTAATTATCTATTTCCCACCAATATTCTATAGGTACATCGTACATACGAACTAGGAAATTTTACGTGTTTATAAATGTAAAAAGAATAATAAATTTAACAACCGAACCTCCAGCTACTGTTAAAAAACTAGAATTATCCAAACTTTCACGCGATAACAAACAGTTTGTTTTTTGAGTATTTTTTTTACGCACAGTACATAAAGTATCTCGACATATAAAATCTATACGGGCTAGGTCTTAGAAGTGAACATTTTGTTGACACTATATGGAACACAACTACTTGAAGTTTTGTCCTGGAAGAAATACAATAAAGGTTACCCTACTTAGAAAGAAAGGGTTTGACCACAGTGAGCGAGATAGCCATACATCATTTTTGCTTCAAGTAGGTATTCAGAGTCTGGACTCCACTTTTATCTGTACCTTCATGAACGTAACGTAAGTTCTCTAAGTAATCTGTGATTCTGTCAATTCTGTGCGCCTGTGTGTGTTTGTTCGGTTTGGTGTCCAATATATTTGGATTTATTGAATTAAATTTGTTTATTGCTGACTACAGTGACTACTGAAAATTTTAAAGATTACGGGAAGCAAACGCTACCCAAATCATGTTATTTTTAACATTTTCTATTTCTGTATGGTCTACTCAATCTCATTACTTTCGTCAAAATTGTTTTAAATTTTGTTGAATTTATTTTATTTACCAAGTTCAGTGAGCAAATATAAATTCACGTTCGTGACGTGATTTTGCAGACAATATGAATACAGAGGATAATACGTGTGGCAAGAAAAAAGCTGAGATTACTTCAACCGAAACCCACTCAATAACATCAGACAAGATAGATGCAAAAAGAACCGAGAAGGGAGAGGCTGAATCTAAACCGCGAATAGTTTTAACATTTCGCTCGGAAAAGAATAGTGCTAAAAGTAGTAACATGAAGATTGTGTCTACTGAAGAAAAAATCGAAGAAGCCCCGCGTAGATCGAGTAGAACTCGTGGAAAATGGGAGTGGATCTGTGACAGTGATACATCACCAAAAAAAGAAAAAACCGGACAAACAACTTCCGAAAATGATGAATCTGATAGTTCTCATACAAACCTGAAAAGATCGACTAGACGCCGTAGTAAAGACTGTGACAATGTCCTTGCTAATGCTATTGCTAGGAAAGAGAAGTCTTATGAAACCCAGCCAACACCTCAGCGTTTATCTCGAAGAATTAAACCCACAGCTAAAATACTAGCTAATGAGGAGTTGCGAATTGGTCTTGAGTCACAAAACATTGCAAGATTAGGCATACAGACAGATAAGACTGTAGAAGGTGTTAGGACTAGAAGGTCAGCACGTCCTATTGTAGTAGAGGAGAAAAATAGTCCTGAATCTTGTTCAATAGAAGATGAAGTGGTTGAAATAGCTACAACAGATGATGATAGCCAGAGTCAAAGTAATGTGATGAAATTGAAACACTTATGTGAACTAGGCCTGAAAGCTATTAGTCCTGAGGAGGTAGATGACAGTGGAAATGAAAATAGGTAACCTTGTTAACACATTAGTATCGTGTTACAATTTAAAAAAAAAATTATTGAATGGACTATTTATAAATGGACTTCTTAAAATACACAACAATCTTAAGTCTGGTTTTAATTTGATATACAGCAATATCCATTCTACAGTAATACTTTCACTGTGTGTTTCAGTTTTGTTTCATTATTTTGATTTCTTTTTAAATATTTTTACTGCTTCTAATTGGTTCTATTTTTTTTTGTTTGCAGTCTCTGTATGTACGTATATGTATGTATTAAAATAAAATTCTCTTTATCTCTGGCAATTTATTAGTTTATGGTAAACATTAAATTTGGTTACTTACAATATAATAGAAAGAGATAGAAGCATTTTGCCACTTCATTTTATATTGATGGTATATGTAATTCTATAATTATTTATGTACCTAAATTGTTTACAATTGTTATATTTATTTACAGAGATGATGAAGAAAATGATGGTGTTGAAGTGGAAGGTTATGAGATAGGTGAAGATGATATTGATGATGATCCGAATGTGATCAGTAAACTATTGGAGACTGATGAAGAAGACTCTGATGATGAGTTTCTATGCACTATAGATGTGAAGAAGAAAAGACCAAGGACTAGACGGTCTACTAGACTGACATCTAGTTATGATATGAATGATAGTGATGAATCCACCCCTATTATTGAAGAGGAACATAAGTGAGTTTGTAGATATAATATGTAATATGTTATGGTATAAAAATGTGTATAAACTAAATTAATATCAGATTTAATTCAAAATTACTTTTAAAAGTTTGTGTTCTGCACGTCTCCTTTTCAATATTGCAATAAGGGCCTCTTTCACCATTCTCAAGTAAAGCGCCAAGTAGACTAATCGCTAGTTAAAGTCACCAGTAACTACACGTGCGACGTTCACGACGTTCGAGTAGCAGTAATCTTAAGATTAAAAAAATTGAAATTGAAAGAAGATACTCGTAACTATTACTTGTCAATTAATGCTAATCGATAAGTAACTAATCAACGCTTTACTTGAAGATGGTGAACGAGGCCCTATGTCTATAAATTTCATTTATTTTGACTGTTTTTTTTCTATCCTTACTAATTAATAATTGTGAAATGGAACTGGATTTATAACAAAAATTCCAATGAGCTTAAATGTGTTAATGCATGTAATGAAATTATAGTATGATTCAAATAAAAAGTACAATGCCATCCAACATCCTCTGGTCCCAAGCTAAGCTTATACCTATACTTGTGTTATGGGTACTAGAATATGGATATTATACTACATATAATACTTTTCTTTTGTAAATACATACTTATAATACATAGAAACACCCAGATGATGTACAAACATTTGTATGACATTTAGAAAAATCACACAAATGATTGTCCCGAGCGGGAATTGAACCCGCGACCTCTTGATTGGCAGTCCGTTACATGAACCACTCAAACACGAGGCTCGTCAAAGCCATAATATATATCCGAAGCTTCATATAAATGACCTGTATTTACAGCCAGAGCAGTCATCTATCTAAAGCCTTGTAATACTGGACAAACTAACTACGTTAACTACAATAAACTACGATGAGATCGATCCGTGGCTTACGACACGTGTAACTGGTTTGGAAGGATCCTTTTATGAATATTTAACGGGTCACCATTCAATCTCATCACTAACTACACAAAATAAATAACGTACTTACCATTGACACAATTTGAGGACTTACTTCATAATCTTAGAAGCTAAGTTAAAACTAAAAATCCTTCAGTAAACTATTTTAATAAAGTCTCTTACGACATTTAGTTTACTTCTGTTGGTTACAAGCATACGAAGTCGCGGGCAACAGCTAGTCACCTATAATCGGTGTTCATTGTACAGCTATTTTGTAGAGCATGTTATTGATATTGGTCAATTTATTGTTAAAGGTCCCCTCGACGCTCATCAAAACGATCAGCTAGACATAGCCACGGTGATGAATCAACAAAGTAAGTATTTACATACCTACCTATCTAACTGAAATAAATGAAAAAATACTTTAATCAAGTTAGCTGACGATAGGTTTTTAATATCTTATAATCTACTATAACAAGACTGTATCATTCCATTGTTCTACATAATATTTCAGAAGTCATCGTTCAAAACGGCGTCGACATCGTTCAATCAGCAATTATGAAGAACAGTTTGATGCTGATATGGAAGAAACCAGGTGAATAAAATATTTAAATATCAGGCAGATAATCTTTATTTATTATTTTGTATGTACGTGAGCTCAGAGGCGTATTTTGAAAATTTGCGCCCCGGGACATCTGATTTGAAGTCCCGGGCCATCTGATTTGAGGCCCCGGGCCAATTTAATTAGCGGCCCTATAAATTAATAGAGATAGAGCAAAATTTTAAACTTGAAGGCTTTCGCCGCCCTTCTCAGGCTGGCCGCCCCGGCCAATGGCCCCTATGGCCCCTAGGGTAAATACGCCTCTGCGTGAGCTTATATCTTGAAAACTATGTTACGGAATTTGATGCGGTTTTTTTAGTAAATAGAAAGGTTCAACAAACGTAAATCTTCGAAATTATTAGCTTAGGTAAAGAGTTCATGAATTCGAAAATATTGTAATTTCTATTTGGCAGCAATCTGCCAGGTGGCGAGGAAGGGGCAGAGGCAGCGTGTCCCACAGAAGAGTCGACAACATTCGCCACCTGTTACTGTGAAACTTACAGCAATATTTACGCTGCGGCAGAGGAACTTACGGGTAAATCCTTGGACACATATATGAACTTTTTATATTTTTTTTGATAAATGGATTTTTCTACTAAAAGTAGTAATGAATTGACGAAATGAAGTTTCTCAAGTTGTATAGAGTTGAGAAAGATTTTTGTTTTTGTTATACAGACAAGATCTGATAAGAACCCACTTCACAACCACGGATTATACAGTTTCGTAAAGCCTATTTATTATGTATTGTAATAGTCTGATATGTAAATAAATAATTGTATCTATCTTACCTATTATGTATTTTTTCCATGTTGAATTACATTGTTATTGCCTAATAACTATTTAATATTGTTACAGAGCCAGTATTCTGTCAAGCAATAGAGATGGTGGATGGTATACGCGTGGGATGTTCGCACCGTGCACGTCGCGAACGTACGCGAACAGGCAATAGAACGAGTGAATCACTCGCACCGATGATACGCGCTGGTCCGCGAGCGCCCTATATCCTGGCTTGTTCGCTACACACCGCTCAACTTGCTAAGCATATGTGTTGTCCTGGATGTGGACTCTTTTGTACACAGGTATTGTATATTTCTCGTTGTCGAGTGGTTCATACAACGGACTGGCGTTCAAGACGGCGCGGGTTCGATTCCCGCTCGGTACAATCATTTGTGTGGTATTTAATATTTATACACCCAGACACAGTAGAAACATTTGTATGAACAAATATTTGTACTGTCTGGGTGTTTCTATGTATAATAAGTATGTACATATTTACAAAAGAAAAGTAGTATATGTATTATATCCGTATTCTGGTACCCATAATACAAACATATAAGCTTAGCTTGGGACCAGAGGACATTGTGTGAAATGTCCATGTATATTTATTTAAAATTATTAGTATCACCATGTATAATATGTGTGAAAATTTAATATTTAATGACAATAATATCATATGCAGTTCACCCTCTTCCAGACAAATAGCTACCTGGGTGCAGATCACTGGACCATAACTTCCAGTAAACTGCAAACGAATTTATGTTTATAATGCTTAAATAAATCCAACATAAATAAAAACACAGTGAAAATTCATGCATTCAACGTAAATATATTTTTCTAAATTTAAGTGTGAGTGTGCAGAACTATATAAAAGATTTCTGAAAAAAAATCTTACAAAATTGCGGAAATGCCTTGAGTTTTATTTTGTTTTTACACTTTAATCATTTATTTCACAGGGTATCTTCTACCAGTGTTCATTGGGCCACTTATTCCACATTGAATGTGGTCTGCCTTACAATGAGGTTAAGGTAACACAACCAGGTTGTCCACACTGCGGAGTATATTCCTACACTCAGATGGGTAACTTGCAGTGCTCTAAGGTTCAGATTGAGATGAAGTGCAGCAATAAGAGGATCTTCTTACCTGATCAGAGGGAACATTGGTATGTTGTATAGTATACCTTTAAACTGAATGACATATTAGTTGTGTTGCATATTATATTGTACTAGCTGTTGCCCACGACTCCGTCCGTGTGGAATTTAGACAATTTCCCCCGTTTTTGCAACATTTTTCACTACTGCTGTTGCTTCTACTAGTCGTAGCGTGATGTTATATAGCCTAAAGCCTTCCTCGATAAATGCCCTATCTAACACTGAAATAATTTTTCTAATCGGCCCAGTGGTTCCTGAGTTCAAACAAACAAACAATCAAACTCTTCCGCTTTTATATTATACTAGCTGACCCGGCAAACGTTGTTTTGCCATACAAAAGTTTGAAAAATAGATATTGGCCGATTCTCAGACCTACTGAATATGTATGTAAAATTTGAGAAGAATCGGTCAAGCCGTTTTGGAGGAGTACGGTAACTAACACTGTGACACGTGAATTTTATATATTAGATTAAGTATAGATTAGTTTGTTGTATACTTTTGTAAACTTATTTTATCTGTGTACAACAAAGAATTACAATTATTATCTAATATATAAAAT
Organism: Orgyia antiqua; assembly: GCA_916999025.1. Classification (NCBI taxonomy): domain Eukaryota; kingdom Metazoa; phylum Arthropoda; class Insecta; order Lepidoptera; family Erebidae; genus Orgyia; species Orgyia antiqua. The sequence continues at coordinate 2,016,707 of OU779861.1, forward strand.
TCACGTGTCACAGTGTTAGTTACCGTACTCCTCCGAAACGGCTTGACCGATTTTTATGAAATTTTACATGCATATTAGGTCTGAGAATCGGCTAACCTCTATCTTTCAAACTTTTTTTTTTCAGTATGGCAAAACAACGTTTGCCGGGTCAGCTAGTATACCTATATTATGTAAATGTTAATGTGGTGACTAGTTTATATATGTCAAAACAAACTCACTTTTAGATGAAGTACACAAACATTTTATAAAAACAATTTTCACTAAGGCTTGTTTATTGAAATTACGTTACATTACAAATTACGCATACAAATTTTTATATCAAATGGTTAAGAATTTTAAGCAAATTTCGTAAATAATATTTGTCTTCATTTAATATTAATGCATATTATTGCATTTACAGTACCCCAGCATACTTGAGTTTCTCCACATTTGATACAAAGATGGACCAAGGTCCTATTATCCCCAAGGACCTGTTGCCGTCACCTCCAATAGATTTGAAACAGTTAGGACAGGCCGGTAGCAAGTCACCCACACAACTCTGTGAGGCTATCATGAGAGGGGATACAGTGGATCAGCTTCTACCTAAGATAGGTTAGTACTGTGATTTACTTATAACTGTCTTACAAGACATATACGCAATTAGGTACCTGTGGTATTTGCTTGTGTTTTGAGTACGGATAGACTACTATACAACTTTTCTTTTGTGTAATACATACTTATAATTGCATAGAGAACACCCAGACACAATACAAACATTTGTATGACAACTTGACGGGCTTCGTGGCGTAGTGGTTCATGTAACGGACTGCCGTTCACAAGGTCGCGGGTTCGATTCCCTCTATTCTGTCTCTATTTTATTTATTTAGAAACGCGCGCACACCGCACCCACGGCTTACAACTATAGCAAAAAGTGTTACGACTTTTGTTCCTTATATTTTCCGTCTAGCACCCTTTCGTAACGCGCGATAATGAACTTCGTTTCACAAGATAGCCAATATTTAAAACATCTATGGCCTTATTCATAATGACTTATCGGAGGTTTAAAAGTTCGCTAAAATCGGTTCGCGAAAATTGTCAAAACTTGTTACTTCATAATGTTTGTACAAATGTTTGTACTGCGTCTGGGTGTTTACTATGTATTATAAGTATGTATTTACAAAAGAAAAATAGTTTATGTAGTATATCCGTATTCTGGTACCCATAACACAAGCATATAAGCTTAGCTTGGGACCAGAGGACGTTGTGTGAAATGTCCATGAATATTATTATTATTATTACATATTATAAATAAGTATAACCAATGACCGCGGGAATCGAACCCGCAACCTCATAAGCGGCAGTTCTTTACATGAACAACTCGTTTTTACGTGAAAGAGCAACAAACATCGATACATTGTTACAAGCTTTGGTATTTTTATTATTAGTAGTATTATGTTTATCATATTTTTTGTTTCAGTGTCAAGCACATACATTAACAAGCCTCTGTCATCTCAATCTGGAGGGACGTGTGTACACGCCGCGGCTAAAACAGGTACATAACTGTAATTTATATTAGTTTTAAACATTTGTTTGTCATATTAATAGGATTATAATCACGTTAGTTATTGTTAAAAGACACGATCGATGCAGGTCAGTTGGAAGATAGGCTATTAAAATTTTTAACAATAATTAGGGCATTTTGGGCTATTTTTAATTTGGCCGCTGATTTAGCTTTATTATGTGGAATAATAATAAATATTTTATTTTTCAAATAATATTACAGTTGTTGCTTACATAACTCTGGATCCCGTGCTAGTAGATACTGTATTACAGGATCCAGTCTTCCTCCGATTTTACATTTAATAAAATAACAATGGGTAAGCGAATTGACGCTATTTAGGTTTAAGGGCCTACATCAATATTATCGTATAACATCGCCGACACGTACATATTAACACAGCCAGTAGGCACAGAAAATGAAGAATTAGGGATACTTTTCCTATTTACTCAAAATCTACTAAATATATTTTAATTCTGATTTACGTCTTTCTATATATAATAGTTACTTATGTTTTTAAAGTTATTTCATTAGTTAATACGCGATAATAGACCGACAAATGAAAAAAATAAAAAATTTGAGAGGTTGTTTCGCTAAGAATTTATATCGAGAAAACTTTTTTCAATCGCGTTTCTGAGTTTATGCGATCCTAGATTAGATATTGAAAAAACATATACTTAAAAATTAGAGCTCTAGCCATTCAATCTAAAGAAACAATGAAAACTTCGTACGTAGAAAAATGCACGAAGCTATTTTGGTATCGTCTTAATCACTAAGTACAGATATTATACACACGTTAATGAAATAAATAAATAAGACAGTTTAGTAAATTTATAAAATAAAAAAAAAAACTTTTTAATCTGCATGAGATTAAAAAGATTTTTTTTTTATATAAATATTTTTAACATAATATTATTATAACTTGCTTGTGTGTGTGTGTGTTTGAGTTGTATGAGTGTGTTGGATATTTGTATATCACATCAAATTATTACTTATTAAAGTATTTAAAAATTAATGGGAACGACTATCGATATTTTTACTAGTGATTTAAATTTAATATTGGGTAGATATTTTATGTTACGTGTTACTACTATTTATCACAATGCAATGCATGCAATATTCTAAATAAAAGTAACTAAATAAAAGTCGTTTGACGGGCCTCGTGGTGGAGTGGTTCATATAACGGACTGCCGATCATGAGGTCTCGGGTTCGATTCCCGGTCAGGACAATCATTTGTGTGATGTTTTTAATTGTCATACAAATGTTTGTACTGCGTCTGGGTGTTTACTATGTATTATACAGCGGCGTGCACTGCTATTTAACGTAGGGTAGGCAGTCACAAAAACTTTTTCTTTTATAGATTTTTAGCATAGCCACGCGACGGATCTCTAAGTCGGAAACCATGCCAACAGAACAAATTTAAATCTGAATATCCCGAATCAGTCCACACTGTACTAGAATTACTAAACAATAACTACGTACGTACATACATACGTACATGTACGTATGTACATACGTTTCATAACTTTTAACATTTCATACATTTTAACATATAAAAGTGTGCAAAAAAATAGCGAAACATTTAAGGGCCTACATCAATATTATCGTATATCATCGCCGACACGTACATATTAACACAGCCAGTAGGCACAGAAAATGAAGAATTAGGGATACTTTTCCTATTTACTCAAAATCTACTAAATATATTTTAATTCTGATTTACGTGTTTCTATATATAATAGTTACTTATGTTTTTAAAGTTATTTCATTAGTTAATACGCGATAATAGACCGACAAATGAAAAAAATAAAAAATTAGAGAGGTTGTTTCGCTAAGATTTTCTATCGAGAAAACTTTTTTCAATCGCGTTTCTGAGTTTATGCGATCCTAGATCATATATTGAAAAAACATATACTTAAAAATTAGAGCTCTAGCCATTCAATCTAAAGAAACAATGAAAACTTCGTACATAGAAAAATGCACGAAGCTATTTTGGTATCCTCTTAAGATACAGCAATAGCTGTTTTCATTTTTTAGTTAAGAGGATACCAAAATAGCTTCGTGCATTTTTCTATGTACGAAGTTTTCATTGTTTCTTTAGATTGAATGGCTAGAGCTCTAATTTTTAAGTATATGTTTTTTCAATATATGATCTAGGATCGCATAAACTCAGAAACGCGATTGAAAAAAGTTTTCTCGATAGAAAATCTTAGCGAAAATACCTCTCTCATTTCTTATTTTTTTTCATTTGTCGGTCTATTATCGCGTATTAACTAATGAAATAACTTTAGAAACATAAGTAACTATTATATATAGAAACACGTAAATCAGAATTAAAATATATTTAGTAGATTTTGAGTAAATAGGAAAAGTATCCCTAATTCTTCATTTTCTGTGCCTACTGGCTGTGTTAATATGTACGTGTCGGCGATGATATACGATAATATTGATGTAGGCCCTTAAGATAACCATTCCCACGTCCCGACCTAAATACCTATTATACCGTTGTCCGTCCAGCTACGCGTGGCGCTGATTCGATCGGTACCGCGCTCTCATGTTGTAACAAAAAACCTTTATAGCTTCTTATCTATAATACCTAGAGTGAAGACAAATACTACGAAAAATTACTAGAAGACTACAGATGAAATCTATCTATTTTTTAAGATCTGAAAATTTATTTTAAAGTATTAAAAATGAGAACAGAAGAGGACAGAGGAGAAAACATAACAATTCAAAATATAACTCGATTTTACTCTTAAAACTGTGATATGTATGCTATATGTATACTTAATTATAAAGCACAAATCATCTAGTTTATCTTGATGTATAATAATATTAATAATCTATGAACTCATAAATAAAACTAAACTACTTACGACAATCCGCTGGAACTTCAAAACCACTTGTTTACTAAACACAAAGCGTAAAGTGGACTGAAGATAAAAACTGCCATCTAGTGATTATGGATTGTGAAGTAATTCATCAGCTATCTATTACACAACTTATAGACGCAAAAAATAACGCAATTTGTCCATAGATGTCGGTTTTATAAAATATGTCGCTATGGATATAAAAGTAACCTTGGACGTAAATTGCCCTTTTTTTTTGAATATCAAAGTATCCTTGAACGTGTGAATGGTTAAGTTTAGTTCTGCACATAGAATAGGCACCATTACCTACCTTTTTGCTGGCTTAGTTGTTGAACTTGTTATTTTTAATTTTTAACAAACACACACTATCAACACACATTTCACAATCAAATAACATTTTAAAATCAACAAACGAAAATCCATACAATTATTAAATTAAAGAAACTCAATATTAAACAGTTCAATGAATCACACAAAAATAAAATGGCCTCCGTCGAACCAAAATATTTCTGCTATTTAAATAAATAAAACCTTACTAAACAAAAATGCATACGTGATTTATTAGACTTCCGACCAGTGTTGCCAGAGTGATTTGGTCGAAAGTTACGTTGGCATCCATGAAAAGTTACATTTTTAAACTAAAACTTACGTAGTGGTAATTTTATGAGTGTGAATGTAACAGCCATCAGCCAAATTTATAATTATTTACAAATAGAGTAAATAATTAATAAAAGATTTTTTTTAAATGCGCATTTAAAAAATTTTCAAATTAATAAATGCATTTTTTATAAATATTATTTTTTAAATTATTTACTCTATTTATTTGTAGTTTTAAATTTTTCTGATGTCTGCTACATTCACGCTCATGTAATTTTCAGCTCGCAGATCAAAAATTATTATTATTTTATTTTTTCTTGTACACAATAATTTAAAAAAAAATATATTTATCAATATAATTATAACCTTTTTAATTTTTTGCGGTAGTTTTTGTTTTCATTAAATAAATTTAGATAAGAATATTTTAATTTTTCAAGATTTTTTTTTCATTTTTACCTCTTTTGTAATTCTTGAGAAGTTACTTAAATCTAACTAAAATTGTTTCTTACATACATGTTACATGAACTGATCAAAAGTTACGTAAAATGTAAAAAATGTAACCTTCTGGCAACACTGCTTCCGACTATATTTAATCGGATTATAAGTAACGAACGAACATTGCCGAATACTCGCGATAACATCCGATCGCGAAAGCAGGCGGCAGGATTTTCAGTATAAATCGTCTTGGATATGTAAGCCTGTGTGCGTTTGGGAACTGTGCACGGACACCAAAATTTCTACACACATATGAACTCATGGCAGGCGGGCGGCGTGGAGCTTGTCCGACGCGTTCGTCCGACCAATATTATACCTTCGCCAAACGCCTGGCAAAAAACAATTTGCAAGCACATATTGGTGCTATTTATGAATTATTAGGTAGGCGTTTTTAAGTTATAATATTTTGTTTAATTAATAGTAAATACATGAATAAAGTCATCTAAATCATACGAACGTTTTATTAAAATATCTGTGAATGGCAAGTAAAGCAGTGCCTATCAGCTTGTATGGAGTGCACGCCACTGGTATTATAAGTATGTATTTACAAAAGAAAAGTAGTATATGTATTATATCCGTATTCTGGTACCCATAACACAAGCAATATAAGCTTAGCTTGGGACCAGAGGACGTTGTGTGAAATGTCTATGAATATTTATTTATTTATTTATTAAAAGTATTAAAGCTTAATTTGAGACCAAAGAACTTTTGGGTTGAAATGTCTGTGAATATTTACGTAATATGTTGATTTTAAATTGTATTATTAGGTAACACTGCGGCACTTTATTTGCTGCATTACGCGGGCGCTAATTTAGACGTGACCGATAATAACATGCGAACACCGCTTATGATCGCCATTATCAGTAAGTAAACAGTAATAATATAATATTATTTTATATATAGTTATTTATTTATAGTGTTTCATTTGTGAAATGAGAACCAATTCTTTTAATAGATGACTTGATTTTAATGTTATGTTAGCTGGTGAAGGAGAAGCGAAGTTCTTTCTTTTGCTCTTCTGTTCTTTCTTTCTTCTACTAAAGAGTATTTTATGTAATTGTTTGATTATTTAGTTTAATGAAGGCATTCACTTTTACTAAATAAATCAAATAATATTGGACCAAATTATAACCATTAGCGGAATGTTCCACTATATGTACTGTACTCAAGCTTTATCTCATTTAATCCATACATTTTCATAACAATATATTTTTAATTTAAGCGCTCCTTGAAAAACCAGAAAGTAAACCCAAGGAAAGTAATGTTATTAAGGAGAAAGATATTAAGATTGAAATGGAATCGATTGTATCCAGTGAGATCACTGAGGATGATAAGACAGATACAGCAGATACTAAGATAAAAAAAGAACAAATAGAGATAGAGATAGATGATAAAAAAGATGCAAAGTTAGAGGGAGATAGCAATAAGACTGAGAATACAGATGATGTATTAAGTAAAGCAAAAGAGGAGGATCTGATCAAAGTGATCAAATATCTGTTGGCTGCTGGATGTGATATAAATTTTCAAGTAAGTTTATACTTATAAATAAATATTCATGGACATTTCACTCAACGTCCTCTGGTCCCAAGCTAAGCTTATATGCTTGTGTTATGGGTACCAGAATACGGATAGAATACATATACTACTTTTCTTTTGTAAATACATACTTATAATACATAGGAACACCCAGACGCAGTACAAACATTTCTATGACAATTAAAAAAATCACACAGTTGATTGTCCCGAGCGGGAATCGAACCCGCGACCTCTTGTTCGGCAGTCCGTTACATAAACCACTCAACCACGAGGCTCGTCTAACTTACATTAATTTATGTAATTGACTTGCTATGCTTTTACTTAATAAATCAAATTATAGTGGAAAAAATGGTCACCATGAGCGGGAATTGAACCCACGACCTCAGAATACCGTTTCGTTGCACTCCCAACTGAGCTACCATGGCACATGACAACCAAATTTTCCACTACAATGGTGCCGATTCTGAGCGCACAACTAAACCTAACTTAACTAAAAAATTCAAATTGATAGCGTCATTATCACAATTCGGCAATGTTTACTGAATTTTCTTATTATTAAAACTGTGTATTATAGACTAACGATTTTAATTAATATAAATGTGTACAACAAAATAGCAAGTAATAGCTATATTGACACTATCAATTTTCATTTTTTAGTTGATTTTAGTTGTAAGAATTGGTTGTTGTAGAATTGGTACCAATGTTTCACGATTAAGTTGATTAAGTTGGTGCAAACTGATCGATTGATCGAGTTGGTGCAATCCGCTCGATAGATGGCGATGTACAAAAACATTGCGTAATGATGACTTGACTGACAGTAGCACCAGGTCAGGGATCTGATGGTTATCTCTTAAGAAACCGATGAAAACCCTCAAATTTTAAAGACACATGAAGTCGGATTAACTTTTTTTTTTAAATACTCAATTGTATTTTATTTCTTATATGTTCAGGGTCCTGAAGGTATGACAGCACTCCACATATGCGCACAGCTAGGTGGCGCTAGAATCGCTTCTCTCCTGCTCTCGTATACCAATACGTTGGTAGATGTTAAAGACCAAGGTGGATGGACGCCGCTTGTTTGGGCCGCTGAGAACGATCATGCAGATGTTGTCAAGTTAGTAAATTATTATAACACTATTTGTTGCCCGCAACTTCGTCCACGTGTTTAGAATATAAAAATACCTTAATAAATTATACACAAAATCTATCCTCTTAAATCACTTTATCTATTGAAAAAACTGCTCTAAGCTCACATAGGAATGTACATACAAAAATTAACGAATATGTTTTATAATAAGTTAAGGTTATTTTTAGGTTTCCATACCAAAAGGTAAAACAGGAATCTATTATTGAGACTGAGACTTCGCTTTCCGTCTCTCTGTTTGTCACCAGGTTGTATTTTTAGAACAGAAGAAAAAGACTTCTTCTTCTTCTACTTCTACGGGCGGTATCCACAACTCGACGACTTAAGTGCGCCTATTTTGTGTGATGGAGGGTAGTGGGCTGGTTACTCCAGCCATCCCAGCTCCACCAGGAAGTTCCCCAGCTTCTTGACGTCGCCGAAGACCTCCCGGAGGCTACCCGGTGATCCCAGGTAGTTCGCCCGGTAAATTGCCACTCCGCTGCAATCTAGCAGCACGTGAGCGGCTGTCTCCTCAGCCTCCATGCATGCCCTGCACAGGAAGAAGAAAAAGACATAATAGATAGATAAAGGCAAGAGAATGATGGTGATATCAATTGATGTTACAACAACGAATAATACCCATCGATCACCCATCGTGTGCAAATACAAATTGCATTTGTAGTAGTCATTTTTTTTTTAAATTTTAGACGTAGGATTTTGTGTGTAAAGAAAAAGAAAGAAAGAAAGAAAAAAACAACAGGTACATAATTATAATTAGTTTTGGGACAGCAGCAATGGGTGCCTATTTCAGCATATGTCAAGTCTTTGGGACTTGACGCTGGTTTTCAAATGGGCCTCTAGTGTGAAGTCGCGGATGCCCAAGAAGCAATCATTTAAATAACAACAGTGACATAAACATTATTACATAGACCAAGGGTACATACTAAACAAAGGTTTGAAACAATATTATATACTAATAAAATAAAACAGGCAGGATCAATCATACATACAAATAAGAAAGAATAGGCTGTAAAATTAAAATTATTCTAAAAAAATGGTTAATTTTAAATAAAAAAATTGGTCAAGTGCGAGTCGGACTCGCGCACGAAGGGTTCCGTACCATTATCTATGCAACATAAGGCAACGCTATTAGTATCGAGCAAGAAACGGTAAAAAAATCATGTTTGTTGTATGGGAGCCCCCCTTAAATATTGATTTTATTTTATTTTTAGTATTTTTTGTTATAGCGGCAATAGAAATACATCATCTGTGAAAATTTCAACTGTCTAGCTATCACCGTTCTGGAGATACAGCCTGGTGGCAGACAAACGGACGGACAGCGAAGTCTCAGTAATAGGGTCCCGTTTTTACCCTTTGGGTACGGAACCCTAATAAAAAAATTAATTTAAATAATGAACTTGTAAGGGTGAAAATGTACTCGTAGTTACATATTTAATTACACATAATATTATTAAATAGTTACATAATATTATTAAATAGTTATAAATATTAGTGTAGTTTGTTTCACTGTTTCCCTGTCCACTGCTGGACATAGTTGTTTGTATATGTTACTAATAATAAATATACTATAATGTTCAGGTTGGTACTAGAGAGTGGCGCGGACCCTCTCACTACAGACAGTGACAGCAACGGAGCGTGTCACTGGTGCGCGGTGGGCGGGGCCGCGCGCGCGCTGCGTGTGCTGCTGCACGTGGCGCCGCACGCCGCGCACGTATACAACGCACAACACGATACGCCACTGTTAGTATTATATATTGTACTAACAACAAAATTTTCCCCGTTTTTGCAACATTTTTCACTACTGCGTCGCTTCTACAGGTCGTAGCGTGATGTTATATAGTCTATAGCCTTCCTCGATAAATACCCTATCTAACACTGAAAGAATTTTTCAAATCGGCCGCTGTGGTTCCTGAGATTAGCACGTTCAAACAAACAAACAAACTCTTCCACTTTATAATATTAGTTATTATATATTGTATATTATTACATCTACATTTTACTATGTATTTTGTGGGCGAGTGGTTTATGTAACGGACTGCTTTTCACAAGGTTGCGGGCTCGATTCCCGCTCCAGACAATAATTTGTGTGATATTTTTATTTGTCATACAAATGTTTGTACTGCATCTGGGCGTTTCTATATATTATAAGCAATGATTCTATCCGTATATTGGTACCCTTAACACAAGCATATAAGCTTAGCTTGGGACCAGAGGACATTGTGTAAAATGTCCACGAATATTTATTTTATTTATTTACAAAAGAAATATAGGTAGTACATAAATAAATAAATATTAACGTCCCATGGTCCTAAGCTAAGCTTATTTGCTTGTATACTAAAATACGGATATACTACATAAAATACTTTTCTTTTGTAAATAGATACATACTTATAAATCTTATAATATTTAATTTTAAAACACAGGCTCTGTACAAACACTTGTATGAAAATTATATTTTGTGTTTTTCGCTCAAAAGGGAATATGGGACGTTTTCAAACTCAGTATTTATCTAATTAGATAAGTTTTGCAAAATAATTAACTGTTTTATATATTTTCAGGCACATAGCTGCGAGGCAAGGTCATTATGCCTGTGTTGTTATATTACTCGCCCGCGGTGCAAGAGTAAGTATTATTATATACTAGCTGTAAGACCGCGACTTAGCACGCGTAAAATTAAAATTCCCGTTTTTGCAACATTTTTCACCTATATTTCACTACTATTTGTCGCAGCGTGATGTTATATACCTTATAGTCTTCCTCAACAAATGTACTACCCAACACTGAAAGATTTTTTCAAATCTGACCAGTTGTTCCTGAGATTACCGCGTTCAAAGTCTTGGTCGGCTGCGTTTTATGGGAACGTGTGAACTTGCTGATAACAGGGTTTAACAAGGATGTATTTTTTTATATACACCCACTGATACATTATTTCTGTACCAACCTACCAACCTGTTAGTTTTACATAGTCCCGATAGCATCAATCGGCATCATTATCACACCCCACAACAATGTAAATTAATATTAAAAGAAAGGAAAAAGAGAAAAAAAAATCCATGGAGTTTCTTGTCTGTTCTTCTCCATAGGATTCGCGTTTGGAACAGACACCTAGTTTCTGACGTTTCAAAAGAGCTTGTAAAACATGCCAACTTGAAATTAAAAAAAATGACTTTGACTAACAAAGGTTGATTGGGAGAGAATGACTCTGGTATTAGGTCCGCCTGTTTACAGTTTTTGTGTATATGAAGATCAAAATAAATAAATATTTCTCAGACGGACGTTGAGAACGCAGCGGGTGAGTTACCAGTGGAGGTTTGTACTGAACAGTGTCGCAGCGCCATCTCTCTCAACATGCAGATGACTATCACTGTCAGAGATAAACTGACACGATACAAACTACTGTCCAGGTAATACATCCATCAGCCTTTCTCCGTCCACTGCTGGACATAAATCTTTTTCATAAAACCACCACGCGCGCTACTATACTACGCTATCTGCATTGTATATTTGTATTGATAATATAATATACTATTAATTAATAAATCAAATTATGGTGGAAAAAGTGAAAATGCCGCAAGTGGGACATGTGTTCCGCTGTGCCGCAAGTGGCATTTTCACTTTTTCCACCATAATTTGAGCATTAAGCATAGCATGTCAAATGCAAAAATTAATAAATTACTATTAATTAGTCAAAATAATAATAATAATAAATAAATATTTATGAACATTTCACACAACGTCCTCTGGTCCCAAGCTAAGCTTATTATGCTTGTGTTATGGGTACCAGAATACGGATAGAATACATATTATTATGCTACTTTTCTTTTGTAAATACATACTTATAATACATAGAAACACCCAGACGCAGTACAAACATTTCTATGACAATTAGAAAAATCACACAAATGATTGTCCCGAGCGGGAATCGAGCCCGCGAACTCTTGATCGGCAGTCTCGACCAGGAGGCTCGTCAAATGTACTAATAGTCCATTTCTTGACGTTTTGTATTGATATTGATTGATAGGCATCGTAACGCATTGATTTGTGTAAAAGACTGTCATTCATTAAGTCGTGGGTTAGATTCTCGCGCTGGACAATTATTTGTGTGTGATTCGAAATTGTCACCTTTTCTTAATATTATCAGTTTCTAAAAATTTAAGAAAAAATATAACTATAAATGTACATTAAATCCGAATTCGCCTTGACTGTGACTACATTAAGCGCTTTTTATAATTAAGATTTTCTTTTAAAGAGTGTAATTTTAAAAAGCTCGCACATGTCTTCCTAATTTATTTTATGTAGTTAGTCTTTCTTTATATTAATACTATCTGTCGACTTTGTTTCCTAATAAGTAAATATTGTTTAAAAACCATCCTACCGAACCAATCTTTTCATTTAAAGAAAACTGCTTCAAAATCCATTCCGTAGTTTTGAAGATTTAAGCTCACATAGGGACATACGTACAAAAATAACGACTTTGTTTCATAATAAGTAAATATTGTTTAAAAACTATACTCCCGAACCAATTTACCTAAAAAACAAATTAAAAGAAAACTAATCTATTTATTAAAGAAAACTGTATCAAAATCCATTTCGTATAGTGTTGAAGATTTAAGCTCACATACATAATAAAATAACGACATGGTTTGTAATGTAATGCAAAGCATTCTTGATAGATGGCGTTGCACGTAGAAATACGTTGTAAACTCAATCGAGTGACGATTACGGTGGCCTAATTTGATTACTGAAAAGCACGACCGCAATAAGCTCAGTTGGCAGAGCTACGGAACGGTATTCCGAGGTCGTGGGTTCGAGTCCCGCTTGCGGTAATCACTTTTTTCACCGTAATTTTATTTGTTAAGTAAAAGCATAGTATGTCAATTGCAAAATCAATAAATTACAAGTAAATATTGTTAAAATTTCCAGTGATATATCAAACGGTCGGGAACCGTATCCGATACCGTGCGTCAATGAGATCGACGATGCTCTAATGCCGGAGGACTTCACTTACGTAACAAGACATGTTACACCACAACCGATTAATATCGACACTTCTATTGATACTATGCAGGTAATTTATATGATGATAACGTTAAATATGTATTTTCATATTATGGTAGCATTTTAATAATAATATAAATAAATAAATATGCAGGGACATTTCACCAATTTTTATAATAATAATTCAATTGTCGCCCGACATTGATTGCTCTCTTTAATCTGGTACTGCAATGTAAAACCGCATCGTATACACTTTCTACGAAAATGTATACCACTTTAAGTATTCTAGATCTAGACTGCTTACAATATGTATAATGTTCATTTTCTAAAGATAAATAAATAAATATAATAATTAAATATTCATGGACATTTCACACAACGTCCTCTGGTCCCAAGCTAAGCTTATATAGCTTGTGTTATGGGTACCAGAATACGGATATAATACAGTATTTTTAAAATTTTGTGTAGAATTGGTGTTTGTGCAAATAAAGAGTTACGAGTATCTATCTATCTAAATCCACAAACAACGTATTTTTGTTAATAAATTTTATTGTTATTTTTCCTTAATTAGATTTTCTATTGACAGGGTTGTGATTGCAAAAATGGCGAGTGTGCAACGAGCGAGTGTTCGTGTTGTACTCTGGGTGTACGTTGTTGGTACACTCGAGGTAGATTACACTCGAGTTTCCCCTACCACGACCCGCCCATGCTGTTCGAGTGTAATCAGACTTGTGGATGTAATCTAGTTAGTGTATTTATCTTATTGTATATTTTGTTTAACATTACAGTGACAGCTGGTAACTTGACGCCCTGTACTATATGTTAACATGAAATGTTGGGTGGGGTTAACAAGTTCATTCAAGAATTCTATTATATATCAAAGAAGCTGTCGCACATACAGTTTTATTTAATTGTGTTGTTGTTGCGTTTAAACGGAGATTTTATCGGAGAGATAATAAACGTTTTATCGTAAAAAGACTATTATGAAGTAACAAGTTTTGACAATTTTCGCGAACCGATTTTAGCGAACCTTTAAACCTCCGATAAGTCATTATGAATAAGGCCATAGATGTTTTAAATATTGGCTATCTTGTGGAACGAAGTTCATTATCGCGCGTTACGAAAGGGTGCTAGACGGAAAATATTAAGACCAAAAGTTGTAACACTTTTTGCTATAGTTGTAAGCCGTGCGTGCGGTGTGCGCGCGTTTCTAAATAAATAAAATAGAGACATGAATAAAATAATAATTTATTATATAAAATTTCATTACAATTCCTTTACTAGTCGAAAGGAACTTCGTTCCATCCGGGTGTCCCTTGACATCTCTCAAGTTTTTTGTTATAATTATTGGTATTAATTAGTTCTATAAATTTTAAATTGTTGTTATGCACACAGCGTCGGTGCCAGAACAGCGTGGTGACGTCATCAACCTTGTCTGGGTCGGTGTGTGTCCGTACTCAGGTGTACCGTATAGGCGGCGCGCGGGGCTGGGGGCTGCGGGCCCGGCAGCACGTGCCGCGAGGCGCGCCTGTCGCCGCCTACTGCGGGGAGCTGCTGCCGCTGGAGCTGGCGGACACCAGGGCGGCGGATCACTATATGTTTGCACTCGATGTTAAACACGATCTACTAGAGGTAATACATATCTCTCTTGAGCGGATTCTGACGAGTTAACTTTAAATTATATCTATCGCAGCTAATCTCATTTAAGGGCCTACATCAATATCATCGCCGACACGTACATATTAACACAGCCAGTAGGCACAGAAAATGAAGAATTAGGGATACTTTTCCTATTTACTCAAAATCTACTAAATATATTTTAATTCTGATCCACGTGTTTCTATACATAATAGTTACCTATGTTTTTAAAGTTATTTCATTAGTTAATACGCGATAATAGACCGACAAATGAAAAAATAAGAAATTAGAGAGGTTGTTTCGCCAAGATTTTCTATCGAGAAAACTTTTTTCAATCGCGTTTCTGAATTGATGCGATCCTAGATCATATATTGAAAAAACATATACTTAAAAATTAGATCTCTAGCCATTCAATCTAAAGAAACAATGAAAACTTCGTACATAGAAAAATGCACGAAGCTATTTTGGTATCCTCTTAACCAAAATAATATAACAGCACTAAACTACAATACAAATGTTTCAGTACAGACTGTCAAAGTTTAGTGATGTAGTCATTTTCACGTCATGGTTCGGTATAAAACGGATATTTTCTAAAATTCCAATGAAGTTGTGTGCAAATGATGAATTGGAATTTGTAGGAGCATCACTTAAGACTACTCCACACAAAAATAAAATTATAAAAGAGCTCATTTGTAGCCCCAGTAGTCGTAAACTCGTCACAGGGTGTCAATTTAAGAAAAATGGCTGTCATTTCGAAACTACATGAGATAGATTTTTTTTTCTTTT
Source organism: Orgyia antiqua (assembly GCA_916999025.1). Lineage (NCBI taxonomy): Eukaryota > Metazoa > Arthropoda > Insecta > Lepidoptera > Erebidae > Orgyia > Orgyia antiqua. The sequence continues at coordinate 2,032,309 of OU779861.1, forward strand.
TTTTTGAGAGCCCCCACAACTAGGCCTAGCTTAGGTTTTCGGTTGGACGTTGACTTTTGGGACACCCTGTATATAGAAACACGTAGGTAAATCAGAATTAAAATATATTTAGTAGATTTTGAGTAAACAAAAAAAATATCCCTAATTCTTCATTTTCTATACCTACTAGCTGTGTTAATATGTACATGTCGACGATAATATTGATGTAGGCCCTTAACAAACTGGATAAGGTGAGGTGAGTGTTCACCATTTCTATATTAATGCCATGTTGTTATTCAGCAATGTACTGACAAGTCCCAGTTATGCGTGGACGCGTCCCAGTTCGGCAGCGCGGCGCGCTTCATCAACCACAGCTGTAGACCAAACCTGGCGCCTGTCAGAGTGTTCACCACCACCAGGGACCTGAGACTACCCGTTATAGCATTATTTGCTATAGCTGATATCAAACCTGGAGATGAACTAACGTTAGTATATTGTGTTTGTATAATTATACTACTAGCAAACCAGCAAACCGCCCGCAGCTTCTTACAGGCTGCAGGTTACCTACATCTTTAGGTACTTATTATAAAACAAAGTCGTTATATTTGTATGTACATGCATATGTAACCTTATACATACAGGGTGTGGCGTAATTAATGGATAAGCCTGTGCCTGTGGATAAGCCTCCTACTGCGCTATACGAATATGTATATTTTTAATTAATCCTATGTATGGTCTTGAAAAAAATGGCATAAGTCATGTTTTTCATAAAATGACTACTTTCACTAACCAATTATGCTACTGTTGCCACAATTTTCAAAAATTTTGCATTCTGTTTTTTTTATAAAACAGCTTAAGAGGTGAGCTATTGAAAGCAATAAAGAATTCCCTATTCGTAATACAAATTTTGGGAAAAAATACATGAGATATCAAAAAAGTGTTATTGATTATTCAATTTGTTGACTTTGTACATCGTCTAGCTTAAAAAATCTTTATGGGAGTTGATTTGCCCAATATCTTAAAAACATGCTTGTTTTATGCAGTTTCCGAAATGGTATAATACTTATTACATTTCACGAGGTTTTAAAAAAAAACGACAGTTGTAAAAAAATACCCTAATTTTCTTTAACAGAATTATTAATTTATCTTAAACATGTCTTTGTAAACAGTTTGAATGGACCCTTTTTTGTGTGCTCCGGAGCAGGTAGTCATTCACAATGGACCCTTTTTTGGGTGCTCGGGAGCAGGTAGTCATCCACCATGAATAGGGTAAGCAGATAACGACTCTAAGTCAACTACTTGTGGTTGTTTATCGCACGGCAAATCCAGACGGTTAGTCTTATCATAAGACAGAGACAAAGCATTTTGATGTCAGGTAAATAACAGTTGTGCGACAGAGATAGATTTTTATTATTCTCACAAACAACAAAACAGCTTTTGAACTTGTTTAACAAAGTTAGTGCTCTTTTGACTATCGTCTCTTGCGCACATATCGTTTGCTCTATCGTGTTTGTTATTGTGACGTGAATTTGGCTTATGTACTACGGACTCTGTTTTTGCTATACGAATTGGACAATTGTGATATTATCGACGACTTCTACATATCCCTGGACTACTGATCATGCCGCGTCATACGTACACTCCTCAAGAGTATGCAAATATGCATCTTATTTACGGCCTGTGTAACTGCAATGCAAATGAAGCTGCACGCGAATATCGTCGAAGATACCCCGATTTGCGACACCCAGACTACCGGGTGTTTACACGTGTGCACATCGCTTTTAGCGAAGGGCGAATGCCTGGTACCGGTGTTGGTGGTGCTTCGGAAGGCAGACCTCGACGACATCGTGATGACGAAGTTCTAGAAGCTGTGCGTGCTAATCCAGAGTTATCAATTCGTGAGTTAAGTAGAGGAACCGGTGTAGATACGCGTACTGTGGGCAGAATTCTGCACAGGCATGAGCTTCACCCGTATCACTATCAAAGGGTGCAAACACTAATGACACGAGACTATGAGCCTAGAGTCCAATTTTGTCGCGTCATGTTGCGAAAAATACGCGAAGATTCGGCGTTTTTTGACAAAATACTGTGGAGCGATGAGTCATCATGTAAAAGAAATGGCTACGTCAAGATGCACAATCTTCATAGTTGGCAGGCAACCAATCCGAGAAACATAAGGCAAGACCGAGCTCAAGTCCAGTTTAAAGTGAACCTTTGGACAGGAATTTTAAATGGACAAATAGTTGGGCCCGTCGAACTATCCGAGACACTAACAGGTCCCAATTATTTAAATTTTCTGCAAAATACGTTGCCGGAACTATTACAAAGTTTAAATGTGCCAGAAAACTACTGGTTACAAAATGATGGTTGTCCCGCTCACTACGCACGAATTGTACGGAACTACCTCAATGATGAGTACAATGAGAGGTGGATAGGTCGTTTGGGTCCCATTTTGTGGCCACCAAGGTCCCCTGATTTGAACCCTCTAGACTTTTTTTACTGGGGGTGTTTAAAAGAAAAAGTGTATAAAAAAGAAATAGCATCCCTGGAACAACTAAAGGCCCTGATTTTTGAAGCCGCTGATGAAATCAAGAGCTCCGGCTTCATCCGACGCCTAAAGCGGTCATTTATCCGTCGATGCAGGGCCTGCATAGCCGCAGGTGGCCGCCATTTCGAACATTTTTTGTAAAATAAAATTTATGTAGTGTTTGCATCTTTAGAATAAAAAAAATAAAATAAGTTGTTATTTTTTTTCAACGACTAACATTCCCACTGGTAAACTCAGACAGATAAGTTAAAATACCACTGACAGTTTGTTTAAGTTAACAGTATTAATTTGATTAATTAAATCACAATAAGAACATTTTTTTACGAGTGTCATTTGGTTCTTTAATATCACATCAAACTTAATAAGTATTATACCATTTCGGAAACTGCATAAAACAAGCATGTTTTTAAGATATTGGGCAAATCAACTCCCATAAAGATTTTTTAAGCTAGACGATGTACAAAGTCAACAAATTGAATAATCAATAACCCTTTTTTGATATTTCATGCATAATTTTCAAAAAATTTGTATTACGAATAGGGAATTCTTTATTGCTTGCAATAATTCAACTCTTAAGCTGTATTATAAAAAAAACAGAAAGCAAAACTTTTGAAAATTGTGGCAACAGTAGCAGAATTGGTTAGTGAAAGTAGTCATTTTATGAAAAACATGACTTATGCCATTTTTTTCAAGACCATACATAGGATTAATTAAAAATATACATATTCGTATAGCGCAGTAGGAGGCTTATCCACAGGCACAGGCTTATCCATTAATTACGCCACACCCTGTATATATCGTATCTATAAAACTACGCAATGAATTTTGATGCGGTTTTTTTTTAATAGATAGAATGTTTTAAGAGGATGGATTTTTAAAAAATTTTTAAGGTTTGGTTTTTGAACCCAAGCGCGCGCGAAGACGCGGGCGTCATCTAGTTATTGATGAAAGAAACTGTTGATTCAGATACAAAATTTCATCTAAATCGGTCTAGTTAAGAAGCTTTGTTGGCTATCTGCGAACAGCTATGATAAACGTTAGTCATTTGACCTGCTTCAGAAATCTTAGTTTCAATTTATACACACCAATAAATAATAAATAATAAATATTCATGGACATTTCACACAACGTCCTCTGGTCCCAAGCTAAGCTTTATATGCTTGTGTTATGGGTACCAGAATACGGATAGAATACATATACTACTTTTCTTTTGTAAATACATACTTATATACATAGTAAACACCCAGACGCAGTACAAACATTTGTATGACAATTAAAAACATCACACAAATATTTGTCCTGACCGGGAATCGAACCCGAGACCTCGTGAACGGCAGTCCGTTATATGAACCACTAGACCACGAGGCCCGTCTTATACTTATATAGAATACATATACTTACCAATAACGTTATTCTTATTATATTATTGTTACAGATTTGATTATGGAGATAAGTTTTGGTCTGTCAAATCAAAATGGATGAGATGTGAATGTGGAACTGCAGACTGTAGATATCCCACCAAGTCTGAGGAAACTGAATCTTAAATAATAAATGTAAAAATTGGTCAAGTGCGAGTCGGACTCGCGCACGAATGGTTCCGTACCATTATCTATGCAACATTAGGCAACGTTATTAGTATCGAGCAAGAAACGGTAAAAAAATCATGTTTGTTGTATGGGAGCCCCCCTTAAATATTTATTTTATTTTATTTTTAGTATTTGTTGTTATAGCGGCAATAGAAATACATCATCTGTGAAAATTTCAACTGTCTAGCTATCACCGTTCTTGAGATACAGCCTGGTGACAGACAGACGGACGGACGGACAGCGAAGTCTCAGTAATAGGGTCCCGTTTTTACCTTTTGGGTACGGAACCCTAAAAATTAAGCAATCTTTGTATTGTACTATGATATTTATTATTAGTGATTATAATAATCAATGATTATTCATTGTACTCTATATTAAATGTACATGTAATACTTAACAGGTTTATCATTTTATTTACATCCTTTTTATCCTGATAGCTTCACACTTTACATACACATAGTTAACCAAAAAGTTAAACGAAAAGTTATTAATTAATTTTATCTCATTTATAACTTCCCATTAATTACTACTACGTAAAGTGTCAAGCTGTCAGCCAAGAGCAAGGTGGACACTGTCTTCTGCTGGTTCCGTAAATTACCTCGACACCCTGCCGAACTGGCAGAATATTCGATAAAGAAAACAGCGTGTATATCTGCTGTTGTTAATATTATACTCCAAGACTAAATAGACCGAGAGGGGAAACTTTTTACTTATTTTGTCAGCGATGATGTGTCGAAAAAATCAAAAAGTAAAAAATTTTACCTCTCGGATCCGAGTCTAAAACGGGTCAGAAAACTTTTTTGGGTTACTAGCACAGATTACTGCTAGGACCACGAAGTATAGATAGAAGGAGTCCGAACGTAATGTTGAACGAATGGTCTCAATTTAAGGGACAGATTTTTTGCCGGTAGAGCGCGCCATTTTTCAAGGAGTTTGAATTCTTACGCGGGAAATTTTATTGCTATTGACACCTGTGGAAAAAAATATTCTGAGAATTATAATAATATAAATAAAATAATATTATGTATTTAATTAAATTAAATTCAACATTCACGAGCCAGTGCGTGTTTACATGTAATAATAATAATAGCATCGGTACGCCCTGAACACTTGCGCAGCCAGTGGCAGAAAATAGAACTATGATCTGGGTTTATTATTGTGTACACGAAATATTATGGAAAAGCCTATACCGTTCGGACTCCTTCTATCTATACTTCGTGGCTAGGACCTTTAGGTCAAGGTCAGAAAAAAAAACGACTGACTAGGGATATCCGATATTAGAAAAATATCGATGTCAACATTAAAACAAAAGTATCGATGAAAGATAAACATCGATTAAAAAAACTTCGTGACATGTAAATTGGTTGACATTTCATATGAAATGTGTTTCTCTTTTTGTTTTTATCTGAAACAAAACAAAACATCGGTATTTTTGGCAACCAACCAATAACTTTATGTGCAATAAAACTTTTTATAAAGAGTGTTTCTAGATATGTTTATGTATGATGGCGTGACGTGATACTCCGAGATTTTAAGCAGATGTTTCGCTTTAATTGTGAAAACGTTGGCATTCAAAAATCAATACACCCCGTTTTCCAATCAGCGCACAATAGCGCATTATGCGGCACAATGCTCAACGTTGAGTATTCCAATCACAGCATCGCATCGCACAATCGAGCACTCTCAAAAGTGATGCGTGCAATCACGAAATAGAAATCAAGTGGAAGTGCAATGTAACAAAATTACTATAGAAACCAGTGACGCCAAACTCACACAATTATACCGATAATCATATAATGTACTACATATAAACAAATCGTTTGATTGGTCGTTTATGTTTTATAGTAAACTAGCATAAGTCATATAACCTACATCTGAAAATAAACCTTCTGATTCTGGAATAGGGTTTAATTCGCTGTAGTTGGAAAAGTATTTAACACCTTTTGTAATACTAAGTCAAACTAAAATTGATTGACGAGTAAATTCCGCTACTTGACGATAGATGGCGCATTTACCAGTGGTCGCAAATAGAAACACAATTTCGTTAAGGGTAAAGGTGACAATCGTGTGCACGAACGTGTCATTGCTGCTATTCGATCAAGGCCGTACCAACCCGAATTACATTACCGATATCGATATATGTCATCATCCTCCAGCCCTTATCCCATTATTTGGGGTCGGTGCAACATGTCTTTTTCTTCCATAATCTTCTATTAGCCGTCATGTCTGTGTCAACTCTTCTTTCTTTCATGTCCTCTTTCACACAGTCCATCCATCTTTTTTTCGGTTTACCGATTATTACCGATATCGATATATACCTACCCATTTCTTATTTTTGAACTTTAGTTTTTTGTGGTTATTTTTTGTACTTTATTTAAGTTCAAGTTTCTCTATAAGAACAGTCTAGATTCCTCGTAGCATAGGCTTTTTAACTACTGAAATATTGGTGTACAAGAGGGAGGAAGAGTGTCGTTGTTTTATGTGATAAAAATATACACATTTATGCGCGGTTATGGAGCCGACTTACGATCACAAGGTCGCGGGTTCGATTCCCGCACAGGACAAATATTGGTGTAATGAACACAGATAGCTGTATTACGTCTGGGTGTTTTCTATCTATTCAATGTATGTACAGTAGAACCTCGTTAAGTTAAAGTCCAAGGGAAACACAAAATATTTTCAGTTATATATTGAGGTTTTAAGTTATCAAGGGTCTATGTTAGAAATACCCTTGTTCCTATTTTTAATCGAATGCGTCAGAAGGATTGGTTCAATAAAATACAGAAATTAAATAATCATAATATTTAATAATTCACATTGCACATTGCAGGTTTAGTCTACTTAAAAAAGTCTGTGATTTCCTTTTGTTTTAAACGCTTCACAGTTTCTAAATCGATTTGATTTTCAATGGCAAATAGAGAGGAGAATACATTATCTTTTATGTTGTTACGGTGCTCTATAAATGATCGTACTATTAAAGCTCTTTGCTTCGTTGATTGATACGCTTGTAGATGGAGTTTGTGGCTCGTCGTTAAAATCATATATTTTATCACTTTCAATGCAGTTCTTTACTGATTCCAATATTTCTCCCTCTGTTAACGTCCCTGCTGTGACTACTTCATTATCGCAAGTAACGAAGTCTTCAAAAGTAATGTTTGACCCAGATATGTTTATTCTATTCTTCAGATTATCATTATTATCTTCCTCTTCAATAATTTCTTGAGGTTCTGAATAAAAACCACAGGTTTAAAGCAGTTTTTTACTACAAGAGGTGTTACGTTTCGCCAAGCCTTAACCACCATCCTCATTGCTTGAAGAACATTGATAGAAGAAATCGTATTGACGGGCCTCGTGGTGTAGTGGTTCACATAACGGACTGCCGATCACGAGGTCTCGGGTTCGATTCCCGGTCAGGACAATCATTTGTGTGATGTTTTTAATTGTCATACAAATGTTTGTACTGCGTCTGGGTGTTTACTATGTATAATAAGTATGTATTTACAAAAGAAAAGTAGTATATGTATTCTATCCGTATTCTGGTACCCATAACACAAGCAATATAAGCTTAGCTTGGGACCAGAGGACGTTGTGTGAAATGTCAATGAGTATTTATTTATTTATTTATTTATTTTGTTCTATATCAGCTATCATTTTTCTAATAACTTATTTTCTGTACATTGTTTTAAAATGTTTAATTATACCCTAGTAAATTACGAATTTTGTAATATCGGCATTTATCGATAAACTCAAATCTGACCTAAGTACATCACTAATTGAGTAGCGAAAAACTTTCAAGAACGAAATAATGAATATAATCAATGTAAAATAAACTTTATCTAAATGACATAAGGTTGATTTTAACGAGAGGTTCCAATAAATTATTAGTAAATTGGAATTAACAAAAATTTATTAGAATCAAATGATATTGTACTTACCGATGGTACGAAATACCTCCATTTTTAAGATTTCTTCTCCTACTATTATTCTTGCACTCCAAAACTGAACAATACGGCATATCTACAGCGAAACGAGCTTGTCGTGATATTAACAACACGAGTTATCGTTAGAACAGTCTGAATACGACTAAGTAAGTACTTGTGCGACTGGAGATCAAATAAGCGCAACAGTGCTTAATTTAATTGTGACACGCGTGCCACGCCTACTTCGCAATTCCACTTGATTTCTATTCCGTGCGTGCAATCCATACCAACTTCAGCGACATAAAATTAACAAGTACTTTTTCTTTAAATTGGCATTGATTGAAATTTTATTTATATATTATCGTTAGTAATATTATTTATTGTTAAAAAAAATTTAAGGCTTTCTTTTCGTCGGAGTTTTATATTCCACATATATATTTACATTACTTTATATATTATTATTATTTGTTTTATATTACACATATTTGACTTTTTTTATATTCCACTCATATAATGTGAATACAATGTTTATTTTAGAATTTTTTTTTTCAAAACTGAACTTGGCGCACTCTGCTGGCACATTTTAAAACTAATTCACGTTCCAATTAAGCGTCAGCATTGTGCCGATTGTGCGGCACTGAGTCGCATTATGCTCTGCCATTGGAAAACGGGGTATATTTGCTATTATTTTTATATATTGCTATATTGCGATGCTATAATTGGAACACTCAACGTTGAGCATTGTTGCGCATAATGCGCTATTGTGCGCTGATTGGAAAACGGGGAATATAAAACAATGCTAAATATCGATATTTCGAGCGTAATCATCTCTACTTTGAGTACTTTGACACTTTTGACAGTTTGTTTGACATTTGTTAAAGTTTTGAATTTTAAAACGGTTTTCGCGAGTTTTGTTTTGGGATATTATTTATCAAAATTATAGAAATTAAAAACATTTTAACAATCAGCAAGTGCCATATGTGTTAAAGAATACTTTGTATATTGTACAAATGAAGTAGCTTGTATTTAACATGAGTGAAAACAAGGAATCAACTGCGAATAGCATCAAGTTCGCACCAATGCCTATGGCAGCGTTGCTGGCTAACTTGATGCCTCTGAAGAAGTCACCAGACAGCCACGACTCTAGTTTTGCTTCTGGTGATGAAAGCGACAACTCATTTGTTGGTAAAGAGACTAAGGTGCCTAGTCCAAAAAACAAAATAAACAAAGATAATTTCACTCCTATTACTAAGCCTCCAACAAAAGATATAAAGGCATACACTTCGACAAAGAAAGAAGTCGCTAATAGAATATGTGATAAGGAAAATTTAAACTTTATTTTAGGGTCAAAACTGCCATGTCCAGTGAAAGATAATCCTTTCTTACAAAGTGTACAAAAGGAATCACAATCTGTTAAAGAGAAACCTGTATTGTTAAGTGCGCCTAATGACGTGATACAGAATAGAGACAGAGTGAGGTGTGAATTGTTTGCTCAGAAGCAGCCTAAGGAGGAATTACTTATATCCCATTCACATCCACAACAAGAGCCGGTGGAAGCAATAGCTATTCCACCACCTCCAGTGCCTGAAACGCCTTTAAATAGGAAGTTAATGCCTATGCCTTGTGTGGCTACACCATCATACCCTCAGGGTAATGTAAACAACAACAGCTCAAAGGTTTTATTTAAAACAACTTGTATAAAGGATAAAAAATATATGTTTATAAAGAAATTGGGTATGGGAGGCTCTAGTGAAGTATATAAGGTGGGTAATACTACTATGTAGATTCCTTACGACCTTTGCCAAAATTGATAAAGCCCCTTGAATTAAAGATTTAAAAAAAAATACTATATAGATTGTTAATTTATATTAAAGTTGTACCAAAAACTCATATTTTATATTATTATTGTACTAAACAGCTGATATTGAGGATCACTTATCAACATCCACTGTAAGATAAGTTTTACCAACACTATTGTGATAGGAAAATCTGTCTCTAAGCTTTTAGATTTTTATTTTAAACTAATTCTCTTTAATAAGTAAGAGACCTGATTAAAATCAAAAGGCTTAATTATAATAGACTTGTTGGTTGCTTGCTGTTGTACATTGTGAGGGAAGTTGTTTTATATGATTATTCTTCCTCTGATAGTAATATGCTTTTAGGTATTAGAAGTAGGAACATCCAGTGAATATGCAGTGAAGTGTGTGTATCTGGCAACTGACCAAGAATTAGCACAAGGCTACATCAATGAAGTAAGACTTCTGCGTGAGTTACAGAAATCTGACAGAGTTATACGGCTATATGACTAGTGAGTAAACTTTCTTGAAAATATTTCAAAATATTGCCAAAAAACTTTGGTATCTACCAAGATAACAACACTTTTCAAGGTTTTACTTATTTTTTAACACTGGTATTACTTATAAAAGATGTAGGAATAGAAATACATATAACATAAATTACTGCTCTATTTTTACTAGCAACGTAAGATAGACTGTTGGAAATACCAAATAGTAGGGTGGTATAAAACAATATTATTTTTAGTTAACATGCCATTCCAATATTTCAAGATATGTTTGGTTAGAACTTTAATTATAGTACACATTAATTTTACAGTGAGTATGACCGCTCAAGTCAGCTACTCCGAATTGTGTTGGAGGTGGGTGAAACAGATCTATCATCATTTCTGAAGGCGCGAGGTTCTGGTCTACCGCCTGCTCTCGTCATACATTACTGGGAAGAGATGCTGCAGGCTGTGCACTTTATACATGAACATGGTAATAATATGTTGTCACGTAAAAATGATTATTATACTCTTCTCTTCTATCTTATAATGCACGGCAGTGGCGGATTAGCAGTCTCGGCCGCCCTAGGCCCCAAGTCATCAGCCGCCCGTTTTTCAGCATCCACCATATAAACTACATATTGAAATTCCGGCTGCCCCTAGGCCGGGGCCTACTGGCCCTTAGGGTAAATCCACCACTGATGCACGGTATTTTATTACAATATAAATTACCAAATAAACACTGTTAAATTAACAATTAATAATCTTTTGTAGAAATGAACACTAAAGAAGTGGTTGTGCCCTTAACACAAAGACTGGAAATACAACATCATTGCATGAAACAGAGTACAACAGATAGTTCAGATATTTTGACTTATTTCAGATAAGTCCTCTTATTCATTTGTCATAATTCTTTTCAGGTGTAATTCATGCAGATTTAAAACCAGCTAACTTTCTTCTGGTGTGTGGTAGACTGAAGCTTATAGACTTTGGTATTGCGTCAGCTATCAGTAGTGATGCGACGTCAGTAGTGAGAGCACAGGCGGCCGGAACTTACTCGTACATCAGCCCCGAGGCGCTCATGGGCGGGGCGGGGGGATATGGCGTCAGTAATGGTGACGGTAGCGCTCCTATTAAGGTATTTTTACTATATATTTATCATACCAATTTATTACTAAGGGTTAGCCTGCAACTTTGCAAAATTAATCTAACAAAATTCTGCAATATAGTATGAAATTATTTCGTCAGTGAATACTGCACTGTAATTTTATTATTTATATGTATAATTACGTTGTAGATCTCATTCCGTTCGGACGTGTGGTCGCTGGGCTGCATCCTGTACAGCATGGTGTACGGACGTACGCCATTCGGTCACATCCCCAACCTCGCCAAGCTGGCCGCCATATTGGATCCTAAACAACGTATCGACTACCCGCCTGTTGAGCGTAAGTGTACTGCTTTCTTTCGTACATATTAAACTTTAATTTACCAGACGATTATAGAAGATAAGGAAATAAAATCTTAATCATAGACAATCAATCCATAATAATAAATTAAGGGATTTTTGGCACCTTTTGGACACAGTCCTTCACCAGAAAACTCTACAACTCTCAATTTTGTATTATCTGCGTCCAGGGCCCTGAGTCGGGTATTTCAACGGTGTCACAACTGTACCATTATTGTACCATTATGGTGCAATAGTAAAGTTTTTGGTAGTCTACTAATAATGTGTCGTCATAACGACTTCATCATTGTCTTACAATTGTCAAAGTGACATAAATTGCTAGTCTCGTACACAACTGCTTCACAATTGCAATTCATTGACTGAAATGTTTCGGTAGTCTGCTATTTTGAATTTGACAGTAATATTTTTAAATTGTCCTGTGTCGACAGATTGCCATAAATAAAAAATAGATAGATAGAAATATTAGAAATTGTTCTTTGTAATTTATTGCAATTTACTAATCTCCTAAACTTCACATTGCTTTTTATACTAATAAATAGTATGTACAAATATATTTAAACGAAGTCTAGCATGATTAAATGTTTAAATTTATTAGTAGTTTTTCGAAAATCACTTCAACTAACGCATTTTTTAAAAACGGCAACACATACATACCATTCTAACACAATCCATAGATAAAAGAGACCGAAAATTCAATGCATAGATAAAAGAGATCGACAATTCTATTACCATTGAAAGACCGTTATGACGGCATATAGCAGACTACGGATATTTGACTTCAATTGCAACGGTATCGTGCCGGTATTGTGCCGGTATGACAATTGTTCCAAAATAGTGGACTTGAGCACCAGTGACTCCCCATAATCCTAATTAAACCTCATACGAAAACGGAGAAAAAAAAGAAAAAAAAAATTAAAGGAAATGGAAAACAAAAATCCATGGAGTTTCTTGTCTGTTCTTCTCCATAGGATCCGCGTTTGGAACAGACACCTAGTTTCTGACGTTTCAAAAGAGCTTGTAAAACATGCCAACTTGAAATAAAATATTTTGACTTTGACTTGACTCCTGCTGATTATATTACGTGTGGTTTCTAATACTAAGTTATTCTGTATTGCAGACCTCCCTTCATCACTAATAGCAGCCCTTAAGTGGTGCCTCACATACAATGCACGCGCGCGACCTTCAGTCCGTGAGCTGCTGGCCGTGCCGTACCTGCAGCCCGCGCGGACCCCGCTACCAAAGCCACTGCTCGACAAGCTGGAGCCCCTCGTCACAGCGCAGGAGTTTGCACTACTGCAGAGAGCGCAACTATAGTCACACGAGGCTAGTTAGACGATACATTGTATAATATGGGTAATATTTACCTACACAAAACACAATTTAATTGTAATTAAATGCAATTAAATTTTTTAGGCTGAACTGAGTCGGGTTATGTACAAGCTCTTTGTAAGATGGTTCCATTACAATTAATTTCAATGAAATACTCAAGATTTTATGGATTGTGTGTATAAATAAATATCAATCAATAATAAAAAATACACATCTTTGACTGTTTGTTTCACATTGTAATCGCGTGAAAAAAGGGCGGAATATTGAAAGGCAATTTTATTATGTTGTCATGTTCTCTTTCACAATTAGAATGAATTTAATTTCATGAATTTTGGCACTAGATTGGTACCAATTCTACTGGCACAACTAAAGTGTAACTAAACTTTCTTTTTGTGTAAACTGTGCATTATAGACTTAGGAATTTAATTAATATAAATGTGTACAACGAAATAGCTAATTAATCAAAATACGACAGTTGTTTTCATTTTAGTTAGTTTTTGACGGCTCCGAATTGTCTCATTGTAATTTTTTCGTTACAAATAAACATGACTGAATTCCAAGCAAAGGCGCACATATCTTCCATAGTCATTTGTAGTGTAAATGAAAGTATCTGGTTTTAAGCACAATACTAGTATCGAAAATCTCAGAACATTTCCTGAAATGGTGATATGTAACTGAAGGACCAGTGTGTTTTTAATATCAAGTTTTGAAAATAAACATAATGTTCACTTTTAATGCAGTGTTTAACAAGAAAGCCTTATAAAAACTATAGCAAATTGGTTTAATTGCAGTTACGTAGACAACATTTTATAAGCCATAATTTTATTCTGAAAACATTTGTGTCTACATGATTAAATGATTTTATTTTCATTCTACGTGAACTTTAGTTGGCGTAAGAAATTGATTTGATGTGGAAAATATCTCAAAAAGCCTAGTAAATTGTAGCTATGTTATAAGCCTTGAACATTAAAGTTACATAATAATTATATTTATTTAGTTAAGGTGTAGTGAACACAAATCAAAATATAATGTAAAATGTCAGTGTATATAGAAACAGCATTTTGTAGTTTATAATTATATTATAGTAAATGTTGATTGTAATTATGTTCTTTATGAATATTGTATATATAAGCAATTTAAAAACATGATTTTTGTGAGTACATTGCTTGAAGGATTTACAAAAAATTGGGTAAATATGTATATTGGCATAGATTTATGTAGAGACAATTATTATTATTAAAAAGAAACAATGTAATTAATTCGAAATAAATATTTATTGAAAGTATAATTTTTATTGCTTACAAAAAATAAACCCTTAACACAAATAGCTGAATATGAAAATACTTTTATAAATTATAATACACTTAGCTTACAATAAGTTAGCAAAATTTATTGAAAAGTGAAATTACTATTAATTATCGATGTGAACATTTTTGTCTAAATGGATCCAGAGATAATTCATAACAATATGAAGTATCGTCAATATTGAATAATCAAGTTTAATATAAAACTAAGCAGGGCAATGGTTGCAATAAAATCAAATAATAAGTGATTATTCTAATGAATCTTCTTGGATCCTAGTTTGGTGAAGACAGTTGTGAAGATTGGCAGCTTCGTATCTCTCTGCTCGCTTCAGAGAAAAGGAATACTTACCGTCCATACCCCGAGGTACGGTCAATACTACACGAAGTAGTAGTAGCAACTGTCCTAGCTCTCGACACGCACTTGCTCGACGACCGAACACAAGAACGCTCTCAGAGATACTTCAAACAAACCTATGACCTGATAACCGTAAATATTATAACTCTTAATTTTTTTAAATGCTTTTGGAATACACAAGTAATAATCGGAATAATTAAAGTGCTATATAGAAATGTTAGTGTAAGCTAGTGCAATACAAACGCCCTGTCCGGTTTGATCGCATGGGATTTGGACAATACACAAAAATAATACAAGTTTTTGTTTTTGTGAATTTTAATACAATAAAGTTTGCGCCAATCCCGGACGGGGCTGGTACAAGGAGTGATTTTAGTTCTGGAAGAGCGTGCGTGTGAAGTCGATATAGTCGAGAGCATTGGGGATGGGTCGGTCCGTCTTCTGGTCCTGGTACGGTTTCATGCGAGCCACACAGTAGTCTGCCATCTCCTTAGTAAGATTCTGTAAATAAAACAGTTTGTTTTAGATATTGTCGTAAGTATCGAAAGATATTCAAGTTTAAATTATGGAACTTTTGTTTACTTCAATCTATTGTATCAAATATCTTAACTAATTTGTTAAAAACCTAGTTACACTATATGGAAGACCCTTTAGGGTCTTTAGTACATTTGTAAATTTAACTTTAGAATAAATAAAAAATACTAATACTAACAGCATATAGTTCATCCTTGGTGACGTATGCGCGGTCCTGGTGCGCGGTGATGGCACGGAAGGCGTTCTCTATCTCCTCAGACGAGTGGACGTTCTCTGTCTCCTTGCTGATCATGAACGCCATGTACTCTTGCAGGGACACCTGACCGTCGCGATTTGGATCCACCACGTCTAAAATAATAGCATAACATTTATTGACAATGTTCAAATTTATGTGGGTAGTGTAGTATTACATTTAAGTATTTTTAAGTGTCGTAACTCCTCAACAAACCCGTTGCGTTGCTAATTGTTAGGAAAAGATCACAAACTGATAAAATGTAACACTCACTAAGTATAGCCTCGAACTCAGGGTCAGGCTGTCCCTCCTCCACCATGGGCAGGTCGTACCCGAGCGCTCGCAGACAGGACTTGAACTCGTGGTGGTTGAGACGACCGGAGCGGTCTTTATCAAAGTGTTTGAACATCATCGAGAACTCCTTCAGTGCATCTTCACTTACACCTGTCAATGTAACAAAATGTTAATAATTATACATGTTTCAGGTATTTGAAAACAACAGTAAATTTAGGCCGCAACTTCAGAAGTGGGATAAGATAAGTCTTAACATATCATTAGCTGTCAGGACAGGTTTTATTATTCATAGCATGCCTATAGCTATAAAGAAACAAATAATTACCGATTTACATATTTGTACATACCTGAGTGGTTCCTGGCCTGTATTTGTTGCTCGAGGTTGTGCTGCATGCGCATGGAGAGCTGGTCGAGCTGGTCCCACTGCTGGGCCAGTCCCACCGTGCTGTGCTCCGTGTAGCGATTGTCCAGGATCAGGTGCTCTTCCAGCGCCGCACCTAAACAGTGGTAAATTCACGATTAATACATAGTTAGTACATAAAACAACAATTTATAATAGGAGGAAGATTTAAATAAATATTTAGTTTATAATTCTAGTAAGTTTTGCGTAAGAGGTTAAAACACGCAGAAAACTATTGATTTCATAAAATTTAAGGCATCTACCCTTAAAAAGTGTAGAGATGAATAATTACCAAGTTCCTCAAGTCTGCGCAGGTCAGCTCTGCGAGCACGCACCTCGCCGGCGCGTTGTCTCAACGTCGCCAGCTGCTGCTCTAGTGATCCGGTACCCTCCATCATGGACGTGCTAAACATTTACAAATAGTTATATTATAGCAGCAATCAAATATCCATTTAAAAACTGATTGATTTATTCACTTAGTCAAACTAATATTTGGCCAGAGACCTTTTCTAAGAGATACCACTTTAATTTTATTACTTCAAATACTGTTACATTTGGTACAATATATTTATGTATATAACAAAACAGTTCTGATTATTTTAATACAACACTACCTTTTACTGTGTTAATAGGTTTCTTTCTAACCATTACAAAATGTTTGTGTAATGGTGTTGTTAAATGTTAAATTTGAAGACAGTGAATTAGTTTATAGTAAACAACATTTACAATCAGAACAAAAAACATCTAAATTAAAAGTTAGAAAAGAGAATGAAGTATTTACTACATATTATATAATATTATACAGCAGTTTAATTATATCCAGTGACATTATTTCTTCAGAATTAAGCCAGAATGTATTAAGCTGAAACGAATAGACATCAACGATGGACGAAGTGCATACAACGACCATGTCGGCCCGGCAAAATAATGTACTTCAACTCCCCGAGTATTAGATAATTTCATTGTTCTAAATATTTACAAAAGTAGAAAATTGGATAAAAATAAAAACAAGATAGGGCACTACGATGAATTGAATCTAAACTGCGTAACTTTCATACATAAGTACGAATGTAAAGAACGAATTTTGCCAAGTCGTACAAAGTTTGTAATATTGTTTAGTACAAACATTGGACAATATAAATACTTTACCCATCCCAGCCTAGCAGCCGGTACCTGAATACACATTATCAATATAAAAACATGTAAAATATTTAGTCACATTTATTATACAAAGATAATACAATAATTGTTTTGTAAATCAATGTAATCTGGTGACCGCATGTTTACATTGTCTGTCGTCACAACCGACCATCTACAAAGAGATTCCCTGAATATAATATAAAGGTATTGTATCAAGGTACATACCGTGTCTCTGTAAGCCACTGGTGGAATGCGTTGGCATGTTTGGCGAACTCCTTCCTCAGTTTGTCGTTCTCCTCCTGACGGTGAGCCTCCTTCGTCAACTCTACGTCGCGCTCAGCTAATAACAAGATATAAAGTCAGTTATTGATGCCTACATATTTATGTTATTTAGTATTGATTTTTAATCGCCTATGTCATGTTTAAGTTATAAAGGAACCTCCTGATATTCTAACTTCCTGCCTACCCTGTAAAATGTCTAGCGTGATACGGAAGTTAATCTTAATATATATAAATCTCGTGTCACAATGTTTGTCCTCAATGGACTCCTAAACCACTTAACCGATTATAATAAAATTCGCACACCATGTGCAGTTCGATCCAACTTGAGAGATAGGATAGTTTAAATTTGGCTGGACCGATTTTGATGAAATTTTTTGTTGTTGATTTTTACACAGAATTGTATGGCAAAACAACGTTTGCCGGGGCAGCTAGTATAGATATAAATATTTAAATTGTCATAAGTTTATCTTTCAAAGAATATTATTAGGGTATAGTTTATGTGCAAATGGATTTTACATTGTAGTTTTTTTTTTTCCTTTACCTGCGATCAATCGATCTAGACTATAATCAGGTGAGTTGCAATGGGAAGTGGGGTTACGCGAGATAGAGCTACTGCTCTACCCGCTCTAATGACTTAGCACATCGGCTCTCTCAAGTCGTCTGATCGGGTTCGGCTCCAAGAGCACACTCGATAACGGGTTGGGATGAGTTGCTAAGAGAGTCCTGTAGATAGTTGGGATTTGTAGGTACTCGTGGATTTCCGAATTACGAGTGTATCAGGGAGCCGATGAGAGGGTCCTTAAGATATTGTTCTGAGCTCTCTGTAGGCATATAATGTTGGACTTGCTGGCTGATGACCACAGTTGGATTCCATATGTCCAGATTGGTTTTATGATGGAGCAGTAGACCTTTAGTATGTTGGACAGTGATAATGCACTCTGCCTGCCAAGGAGCCAGAGTAAGTTTTTGAACTTTAGATTCACTTCATTGCGCTTTGCTCTTAAGTGGCGTCTCCACGTCATCCTTCGGTCGAGGTGGAAACCAAGATATTTGACGCAAGAAGTTTGGGGCAGTGTGTCAGGGCCTAAGTTGACAGAGGGACATGTTGCACGTCTTAGCGTGCATGTTATATGGTGTGACTTCAAAGCGCTAGCCTTTCTTTATACGCCATTTTTTGAGCCAAGCATTGGTGTCATCAAGTTGAGCTTGTAACAATCCACTCGCTGTCAATCGCATTGTCTCGCAATCCCTGTCCCGACAGAGAAATGCCGCATCATCGGCGAAGGTCGCAACAGTAGCACTGGGTGATTGGGGTAGATCGCTTGTAAAAATGTTGTAAAGAACCGGGCCAAGCACAGAGCCTTGTGGCACTCCGGCTCTGCAGTCAAGGAGATCGGATCTTGTTGCACGGTGCTTGACCTGGAACCTTTGGTCACGAATATAAGAGTCCAGTAGAGAGTAGTAAGAGTGAGGAAGGTACATTTTGATCTTGTAGAGAATGCCTTGCCCTTATGCCAAACTCGGTCAAAAGCTTGTTGCACGTCAAGAAAGGCGGCCGAGCAGTACTCCCTACCTTCCAAAGATTGCCTAATTGTGCGGTAAACCCTGTGTACCTGTTCAATGGTTGAATGGTGTTTCCGGAAGCCGAATTGGTGGTCGGGGATTACGTGATATAAGTCAAGGCAATGTGATAGCCGTGCAAGAATGATCCTCTCCCACAATTTTGATAGCACTGAGGTTAAGCTAATAGGGCGATATGATGAAGCATCATTGGGTGGCTTGCCAGGCTTATGGATCATAATAACCTGAGATATCTTCCAGAGGGCCGGCACGTGCGAGGTTCTCAGTGCAGCATTAATAAGAATAGTCAGGAACACAATGCACTTCTTAGGTAGTTCCTTGAGAATCCTGGGAGAGATAAGATCAAATCCAGGTGCTTTGTTGGGATCCATTTTAGATATCTCTCGATTGATCTCTCTTGGTGATGTTGGACTTAAAGGTAAGCACAGTTGCAGATCCTGGTTCAAAATTTCATCTATCCCAGGATCCTCAGGACCATCTACGTTGTTAGGTGTAAATACCCCGGCTAAGTATGCCGCAAAAGCCTGACATTTTTCTTGATCTGTGCGCGCCCACATGTTACCTGACCTTAGAGGAGGGGAACACTGCTGCGGTTGTGGAAGGTGTTTCGTTGCTTTCCAGAGATTGTACATTCCATTTGCATTTGGAGCCATATTAACTAATCTCTGTTTAAGAGATTCATTAGCGGAGTCTGCCAGAAGCTCTTTGAGGTCTTTGATTGCACGATTTAATCTGGTTTTATCAGCACTTCGGCGGAAAGTTTGCCAAATTCTGCGAAGGCGACGCTTTTCACTGATTTTTTCCTTAACAGCAATAGGGATGGGTACCTCATGTCGGCAATCTTTTGTAACTGGAGTGCTAATCCAGGCGGCTTGTTGAATTAGGTTTGTGATATACAAACACGCATCATCCACTTCGTCCTTAGTTTTGAGTGGGATTTTAAGGTTTATATGCAAGTCCAGAAACTCCTGAAAATATTGCCACTCTGTTTTGTGGTTATAGAGAGACTCATTGCTGGGATCATTAGGTATAGTCATCGGACTAACTATCAGTAAGACAGGTGAGTGGTCAGAGCTGCCGTCAAGGCTTGACTTGATGAGAGTGTTCTGGATGCTAACATTGTAGTTCAGCAAGGTAAACTTATTTTGATTTTAAGCTTAAGGGCCTACATCAATATTATCGTATATCATCGCCGACACGTACATATTAACACAGCCAGTAGGCACAGAAAATGAAGAATTAGGGATACTTTTCCTATTTACTTAAAATCTACTAAATATATTTTAATTCTGATTTACGTGTTTCTATATATGATAGTTACTTATGTTTTTAAAGTTATTTCATTAGTTAATACGCGATAATAGACCGACAAATGAAAAAAATAAAAAATTTGAGAGGTTGTTTCGGCAAGATTTTTTATCGAGAAAACTTTTTTCAATCGTGTTTCTGAGTTTATGCGATCCTCGATAATACAGGGTGTGGCGTAATTAATGGATAAGCCTGTGCCTGTGGATAAGCCTCCTACTGCGCTATACGAATATGTATATTTTTAATTAATCCTATGTATGGTCTTGAAAAAAATGGCATAAGTCATGTTTTTCATAAAATGACTACTTTCACTAACCAATTATGCTACTGTTGCCACAATTTTCAAAAATTTTGCATTCTGTTTTTTTTATAAAACAGCTTAAGAGGTGAGCTATTGAAAGCAATAAAGAATTCCCTATTCGTAATACAAATTTTGGGAAAAAATACATGAGATATCAAAAAAGTGTTATTGATTATTCAATTTGTTGACTTTGTACATCGTCTAGCTTAAAAAATCTTTATGGGAGTTGATTTGCCCAATATCTTAAAAACATGCTTGTTTTATGCAGTTTCCGAAATGGTATAATACTTATTACATTTCACGAGGTTTTAAAAAAAAACGACAGTTGTAAAAAAATACCCTAATTTTCTTTAACAGAATTATTAATTTATCTTAAACATGTCTTTGTAAACAGTTTGAATGGACCCTTTTTTGTGTGCTCCGGAGCAGGTAGTCATTCACAATGGACCCTTTTTTGGGTGCTCGGGAGCAGGTAGTCATCCACCATGAATAGGGTAAGCAGATAACGACTCTAAGTCAACTACTTGTGGTTGTTTATCGCACGGCAAATCCAGACGGTTAGTCTTATCATAAGACAGAGACAAAGCATTTTGATCTCAGGTAAATAACAGTTGTGCGACAGAGATAGATTTTTATTATTCTCACAAACAACAAAACAGCTTTTGAACTTGTTTAACAAAGTTAGTGCTCTTTTGACTATCGTCTCTTGCGCACATATCGTTTGCTCTATCGTGTTTGTTATTGTGACGTGAATTTGGCTTATGTAGGTACTACGGACTCTGTTTTTGCTATACGAATTGGACAATTGTGATATTATCGACGACTTCTACATATCCCTGGACTACTGATCATGCCGCGTCATACGTACACTCCTCAAGAGTATGCAAATATGCATCTTATTTACGGCCTGTGTAACTGCAATGCAAATGAAGCTGCACGCGAATATCGTCGAAGATACCCCGATTTGCGACACCCAGACTACCGGGTGTTTACACGTGTGCACATCGCTTTTAGCGAAGGGCGAATGCCTGGTACCGGTGTTGGTGGTGCTTCGGAAGGCAGACCTCGACGACATCGTGATGACGAAGTTCTAGAAGCTGTGCGTGCTAATCCAGAGTTATCAATTCGTGAGTTAAGTAGAGGAACCGGTGTAGATACGCGTACTGTGGGCAGAATTCTGCACAGGCATGAGCTTCACCCGTATCACTATCAAAGGGTGCAAACACTAATGACACGAGACTATGAGCCTAGAGTCCAATTTTGTCGCGTCATGTTGCGAAAAATACGCGAAGATTCGGCGTTTTTTGACAAAATACTGTGGAGCGATGAGTCATCATGTAAAAGAAATGGCTACGTCAACATGCACAATCTTCATAGTTGGCAGGCAACCAATCCGAGAAACATAAGGCAAGACCGAGCTCAAGTCCAGTTTAAAGTGAACCTTTGGACAGGAATTTTAAATGGACAAATAGTTGGGCCCGTCGAACTATCCGAGACACTAACAGGTCCCAATTATTTAAATTTTCTGCAAAATACGTTGCCGGAACTATTACAAAGTTTAAATGTGCCAGAAAACTACTGGTTACAAAATGATGGTTGTCCCGCTCACTACGCACGAATTGTACGGAACTACCTCAATGATGAGTACAATGAGAGGTGGATAGGTCGTTTGGGTCCCATTTTGTGGCCACCAAGGTCCCCTGATTTGAACCCTCTAGACTTTTTTTACTGGGGGTGTTTAAAAGAAAAAGTGTATAAAAAAGAAATAGCATCCCTGGAACAACTAAAGGCCCTGATTTTTGAAGCCGCTGATGAAATCAAGAGCTCCGGCTTCATCCGACGCCTAAAGCGGTCATTTATCCGTCGATGCAGGGCCTGCATAGCCGCAGGTGGCCGCCATTTCGAACATTTTTTGTAAAATAAAATTTATGTAGTGTTTGCATCTTTAGAATAAAAAAAATAAAATAAGTTGTTATTTTTTTTCAACGACTAACATTCCCACTGGTAAACTCAGACAGATAAGTTAAAATACCACTGACAGTTTGTTTAAGTTAACAGTATTAATTTGATTAATTAAATCACAATAAGAACATTTTTTTACGAGTGTCATTTGGTTCTTTAATATCACATCAAACTTAATAAGTATTATAATAAGTATTATACCATTTCGGAAACTGCATAAAACAAGCATGTTTTTAAGATATTGGGCAAATCAACTCCCATAAAGATTTTTTAAGCTAGACGATGTACAAAGTCAACAAATTGAATAATCAATAACCCTTTTTTGATATTTCATGCATAATTTTCAAAAAATTTGTATTACGAATAGGGAATTCTTTATTGCTTGCAATAATTCAACTCTTAAGCTGTATTATAAAAAAAACAGAAAGCAAAACTTTTGAAAATTGTGGCAACAGTAGCAGAATTGGTTAGTGAAAGTAGTCATTTTATGAAAAACATGACTTATGCCATTTTTTTCAAGACCATACATAGGATTAATTAAAAATATACATATTCGTATAGCGCAGTAGGAGGCTTATCCACAGGCACAGGCTTATCCATTAATTACGCCACACCCTGTATATTGAAAAAACATATACTTAAAAATTAGAGCTCTAGCCATTCAATCTAAAGAAACAATGAAAACTTCGTACATAGAAAAATGCACGAAGCTATTTTGGTATCCTCTTAAATCCAATCAGTAATAAAGGAAAACGCTATTTCGATTAACGGAAAACAATTAACTACAAAGCAGTACACTTAGTATGTCATTAGTGCAATAAGTGAATAATGTCATACCAATAATCTTGCGCAAGTTCCTCCAGGTCTCTTCGAGAGCTTCCATGGTGAACCATGTGTAAGGATTGGCTCCCACATTGAATGATTTGATCTGTTCATCCAAAGCAGCCAGAGCTTCGAAATCACTTTGAGCCGATGAGAGTGATGCCTGTATTTAAATAAAAAACATATTAAGTTAGAGTGGACAATGCTCTCTTACCTATGAAAATATTAAAGTACATACACAACTATGTAGTAAGAAGCCTGCTTATAGAGTACTTACTTGGAATTGTGCATGCGCATCCCTGAGGGCTCTGATCTCTTCGATGGAGTTGCATCGTACAGGGTCGGTAAGATCCTCCTCCGCATTTTCGAACCACGAGTTGAACGCTGAAGCCTGTGCAACGATAAGTTATTAAATATTTTATTAACTTTTTCATTTCTTAAGTAATAAGTACATGAAAAGCCTAATATATTATTGCGTACGCGGCGACATAACCGGTGCGTGCACGTACGTGTGAACTAACGTGCACGTATACGCACTAATTAGCGATTTGTTATGAAAATATAGTTTTCAATTTCATTTATTTTGTTTATTCATAATGTAAATATATTTATGATAGGTATGTGTACCTTCTTGGCAAATGTAAGGTATAGTTCCTCGATCTGTCGGAACTGGTCCTGCAGCTGCAGCAGGCGTTGTTTGCGTGCTGCCGAGTCTCCCAGCAGGCGTTGCCAGCGTGCGATCACGTCACCGTGACGCTTCACTATAGCGGCACTCTGTTCGTGCCCAGCTGCCACCAGCTGATCTTTCAGCATGGTAATGTTCTGAATACCCTCATGCTCGAACGCTGTCAGACCTGACATAACACACCGAATATGTTGAAACGTTTTTACTAAATTACGATGCACAGAAACTTTTCGATCGAGTTAAAACTTTTGTTAAACAAGGGATATTGATTGTTAGGTACCAGCGTCGAATGTATCCTGCTTGGTGAGCAACGTCTGCACGGTGGATAGGTCTCGTCCGAACTCGTCTGAGCGCACGTGTGTCTCCTTGTCAGCGATCCACGACTCCACCACGTCGGCCTTCCACAACAGCTGCAGGTACAGAGAGTTGTCTACCAGAGCTGCTTTGCGACGTGCCGCCAGACCCTCTAACTTCTCTAACTTCGCCTACAAAACATAAATTATATTTTGAAAAATATTGGGCAAAAGATCATGACCTATATATAGCATACCTATTATTACCTATATGTAGCATATGGTAAAATAATAAAGTAAATTATGTCCAATAGCATATCTCACATGTCATACACTTCTAAACATTTTCTAATGAACATTGCGTCAAGCAGAATCAGAATATAAATTAAGTAATACATTCAATATAAAATTTTATTTATTTATTAAAAAATATTATGACATACCTGTAGCGCTTGCATTCTGTGTGATAAAGCATCTGAGTGCAAATTGCCCTCGGCCAGCAAACGCTCTCCATCACTAGTCAGGTCCTTGACACGTTCAGCCCTGGCGGCCAGCTCTGCCTCCAGTGCCTCGTGCTTCTTCAGAAGACCCTGGACAGCTGCCATGCTGTCGCCACACTCGCCAACTACTACGAGCTGCTGTTTCTCACTGTTAAAAATTTTAAAACAATTTACATATACATATAAAAATAACATATTTGATACATAGTGAAACAGCTGTAAACTCACGTGGAAAGTCGATACTAGTTAAAAAGTTAATTAAATTATATATATTATTAAAAAGCACTTTGATTAAAAATGTAATGATATGAATGAGCAATGACTACTGACCTAATCCAGGCCTCCTCCTCGTCAACCTTGGCCAA
This sequence comes from Orgyia antiqua, assembly GCA_916999025.1. NCBI lineage: Eukaryota > Metazoa > Arthropoda > Insecta > Lepidoptera > Erebidae > Orgyia > Orgyia antiqua. Next base: position 2,057,772 of record OU779861.1, read on the forward strand.
GAACTGTTGGTAAGCGAGGGACTGCTGTAACTTAGCGCCACGCTCATCAGCTAACGCTTGTAGCTCGGACCACGCCAGCGCTAAGGCTTTCAAACGCTGCTCTATTTCTGGTACACCTAAACAACAGTATTTACATGTATTTAGTTTTTTTTTAAGTTCAATTTAAAATAATTTTTCGTCGCAATTACCAAAATTACTTTGAGTAACTCATTATACACATTTAAAGGTTGTCACACAATCCATAATGTTTCTGTAGAATGAAATGAGAACATTTTATTCTAAAACATAGTCACATCTTACCCAAGTTAGATACGTCCATAAGTTTCTCTCCAGCCTCTTCCACGGCCTGGATGGCAGGCTCGTGGCTGGCCAGCTCAGCTTCCAGACGTTTGTGTTTCTTCAGCAGATTCTGCACACCGGTCAGGTCACGCCCGTAATCATCAGATGCGACGAGCAGTTTCTTTTCTCTGTACACGTTTTATTTTATAAGATTTGTCTTTACATTATGTAGTACAACATAAACACATAACTTTTCTAAAATCTTGCGGTAAGTTTTTTGCATTTGCAATTACCTAATACTTCTAGTTATCCTACTAGTAACTGCATATTGATCCTGATACTAATACTTCAACACAAATTTAATACAAATAAAGATTTTAGTGGCTCATTTGCTAATTAAAATATATTTCTATGATTTAAAAAAATGCTACAATTTGTGAGCCATGTGTTGCATAAAGGTCACATACTTGATCCAAGACTCCTCATCGGCGATATCTCTAAAGAACTGATGTAGTGTGTTGGCCTCGTGTAGACGTGCCCGTCTGTGCGCCGCTAGATTACGTACTCGCTCGAAGCGCTCGTTGATGGCGGAGCGACGAGAACCTATACCGGCGCTGTCGAACTGACCAGAAGATACTAGTGCGTCCGCTTGACTGTTCATGTCTGTATACATACATTAATATAATTCTATTATTGAACCTAACAACCGGTGATTAGTGATTACACATAGAATTACATTAAACATTTTATTATTCCCATATAACTAAACTCAGAGTCTCTGAGTTTAAACACCAAATGTGGGAAACAACATGTGTTAAAAACATCATAGTGCTCATTAGTCTCACCATTAATTCTATCCTCATGGGCCTGGATGTCAGCCTCGACCAATTGATGTTTCTTCATCAAGTTTTGTACAGACGCGAGATCCTTGCCAGAGTCCTCTGATGTCAACAGGCTTTCAACCTATAGATAAAAGACGATAATGTAACGCATATGGTTTATAGAACATTAAAATGTACCTGCTTTGTAAATAGGCTTACCTCTCCAAGCCAAAAGTCAAGATCTTTTACGGCAGCGATGTAGGTGCGTTGTTTGTTGGCTTCTTTTAGTTTCAGTGATTTCTCTGTGGTCTTCTGAGTAAGGAACTCCCATTGATCTGCGATGGAAGCGAGACGAGCCTGCACAGCATCTTCACTGCCGCTGCACTGTCCACGCTGTACGAGGTTGCCGCCCATAGCCAGCACTGACTGAATACGTTCAGCATTTGCAGCTAACTCTGCCTCGAATGCCTGGTGCTTCTGGTGTTTTGACTGGATATTAGCTGGATCCTGATAATAATCATAGAGTATTATTTACAACATTATCACTACTACTCATTGCTTTGTAGTTAGGATTCAAAACTTCCAACAAATTACACATACCTTGTAACTTTCTTCGGTAGCCAGTTGCAGTTTCTCAGCGATCCAGTTCTCCATTTCGTCAGCGTCGCGAGAGAACTGTTGTAGAGTCTGTTCATCACCCAGCCTGAATAGGACAAACGGATTAAAATGAAATAATTGAATTCAATGAAAGAATTTGAGCATTCTTATAATTTACCATGAATGTTTGCTTTGTAACAATACCTGGATCGTTTCTCGATTAGCGCCTCTTTTAGATGGCGCCACCTGTCAAGCACTTGACGTCTCTTGCCGTCGATATCGTCAGCCGCGTAGTGATCGGTTGCCATCAGTTGATCAGCCAAGGTCTGTAGTTGTGCTATCTTCTCTTCCTATTAATTAACAATAAATATAAATAACCAATTTTCATTGAAACAATACACAACTGAGGCGAACAGATGAATAAATTATTCGTTAGAAACGTAATAGTAATTAATTGCCTCCAATTAAATAAATTCCAATACATCAACAATTCAGAAGGAATATTTACATGTGCATTAATAGCCTTATCAAAGTCCTCATGCTTCTTAATGAGTTGTTCCACGTTGTCTGGTTGTGTGGAATCGGCAGAATCACCGTCAGCTTGATCTCTAGCTGCTGGAGCGAGGAACTGCTCCCGGGCGCCCATCCAGCCTTCAGCTTGTTCACAATCACGGTAGAACAATTGGAGTTCTAAGTTCTGGTCCAACTTCATACGACGGCCCACCCAAGCCCTAAACAAATATTATGATGTTACGCAGATATTCAGAGTTAATTTAAAGGATACCTTAAGTATACTGTATGTATAAATAATATAATCCAAATAGATCATATACACTTACTTCTCAAGTTCTTGTCTGGCGTCGCTCATGTTATTAAGCTTCTCCTGTATGTCGACGCTAGCATAATGTCCACCCTGCAGCAGCTGTTGTCCAAACAACTCCAATGCTTGGAATGTACCGGCGCGCGCATCCATTTCTGTGCGATGTTCCTATACACAGAAACTTGGGATTAGAACTGGAGAATTCAGAAGTAAAATAGAACTTTTGTAATCGATAGAAAAAAGTATGTCACAAAATGCCCACGTAGGTATATCACGACGTATTTAATTTGAGATCGATTTATGAGCACATTTTGTAAATTTTTGTTTTACTTAGTTATCTCGATAAATTTTCAAAACGGTATGACAAAATTTAATTTTAGATTCTAGCATCTTATTTAAATCATTGCAGCATAGTGTCTTCAAAGGACTACTGCACCCCCAAACTAATAATAATTTAGATTATTAATTCATCGTTTATAAAAATCTATATCAATCTCAATGAAAGAAAGTGTTCTTTAAAACACATGCCACTGTTATTATTATCTCACTAATGTAAAGCAATTATAAGAAAATCAATGTGAGCATAGAAAATAGACATAAACACACTGAAGTCACTCCACGAGTCACACAATATTCAAGTAAGCTGTGGTCATCATAAAACTGTCTAACAATGTTTCGTATATGGGTGCAAGTCTGTTCCCAGCGACCCGTACATGTTGTATTGTAAATACCATTCAGTTAAAATTTCCTATCTTCAGAAAATCAACACAGAAATAAATTTGCCCTTACATATTTTTACTTGGTTTTAGTTATTCTTTGTCAGATTAACTACTTCCGGCGCCACTAATTAATTAATTAAAATATCTATATTTTAGTTGCTTCTTTTCTACATTGTGTTCTTGGAAGTGGCAAGGCCTGTACCTAACTAAATAAATCTTGTATCATTCATACATATTTCAAATTAAAATAAATCAATTAGGATAGGACGGTTAAAGGCTTCTCTAGAAATGGGAGTGTATTTGTTCAACCACACGATATTGTGTACATTGCTCGGATTCCGAAATGTGAACAGATGTGAACAAAAGCAGACATTGTCAACCTCTTATTGAAATTGGACAACAATATGTCCTCTGAGTACAAATAAATTTAAGATCTGATATAAATATTATAATGTTGAATAACGGACATTAATTATGTTAAAATATGTAATGTTCAATATGAATTATGATAAAATAACATTTCGTACTTATACTTAGCGTTCGAGAAAATATTCTAATTTGGCACACAAAATACGTGGAGTTCATTTACTTGTTATCCTTCGATGTTAGATTTATTTAAATTGTTAAGACTACATACGCAAACGCATTTCTAACAACTTTATTATATTAGAACACAAAAAATTCATTATGTGCATCATATAAATACCACAACTACAAGTCTCAGACATGTAGTGTACACTTCAAAACAAAACGTGAAGGCGTTATTTAAAACATTTTTTACACACAGTCTTATTCTACAGTATTTCAGAGTTAAAAGCAAAACATTAGTGAATGCCACAATACATTGATAATCACCAAAAGTCGATCGGATTACGTAAACCGATAGAATAATAACAACACCAATAAAAATACTCGTATGTATGAAAGACAATTAATATAGGTGTATTAAGTGAAGAGATGAAAAGTATATGAATGTTAGACGTGGCACACATGCGTGCAATGTTTCTGACCTGCGGCATTATACCGTATCGGGCGTCTATCTCCAATCGCTGGCTCTAGAAATACAGTCACCAATTTTTATAGCAATCTATGTCTGATATATTAAGGCCAATATTTTTCTATAGAAAACGCTGAGATGGAGGTTTTTTAGCTATATACTAGCTGTCCCGGCAAACGTTGTTTTGCCATACTAAAAAAAAAAGATTTGAAAAATATATGTTGGCCGATTCTCAGACCTACTGAATATGCATGTAAAATTTCATAAAAATCGGTCAAGCCGTTTCGGAGGAGTACGGTAACTAACACTGTGACACGTGAATTTTATATATTAGATATACTATGATGATGAAGGGCTAAGAATATAGACTCGGCGTTAAGCTTGTAGTATTAAAAATTGAACAACTTCATGAAAATCTCTACTGCTTTGATTACATTTGAAGCAGAAGTATTTTTCTAAATCTATCACCAATCAACATGTGGTAAAAATCAACTTAAAATTTGTCTTCATAAGCAGTGGATGTCTATAAATGGAAAATTTTGTTCGCCCACGCACAATACGGTAAGGACAAAATACTTTCTCTCTCAATTACGTTTATACGTATTTGGACTGCGCACAGCATTCTTATCTATCAGAAAGCCCCTTTAAGAATATATCTATAAGTGTATCGCTCTAAAATTTTACACTTGTTGATACCATATGTAGCTATGAATAGATAATGTATAATGAATACTAAACAATGTACAAATTCTGTTACTATGAAAATGTTGCAATTAGTCACATACAATGTAATATATGACTTTAATAATATACAAACATTTTGTACTTTTATCTATGTATGTTCGTAATGTAATATATTTACCTGGTGTCTCTCGAGCAGTGCTTCAGCGCCTGTGACGTCATTGGCCAGTTCTTCAGAACTAACCAGTGCCATCATGGAGTTGATCCAGGCGATCAGGTCGCGGTAGTCAGACAGGAATCTAATAACATTAATTACTTTTATAGATATGCATGCAAATGATTAGAGATAAATTATATTTTCGCTTAAGTTTTGAATTCTATTTTTGATTTAATGTGTAGGGAGTTAAATTCACTGTTAAGAGACGAAAAGTAAAATACAATCTTATGGCAAAATGCCTGGTCAGCGTGATATAAGTTATCAAATTACTAGCGGTACCTCTGCAAGTCGTATGAGTCGAGCAGCTTCTCCTTGCGAGCATTAGCGCGCGCCTGGAGCTGGTGCCACGCGTCGTTGATCTCACGCTGCTTGCTGTAAGTGGCGTCGGCAGAATCACCATGCGTCGCCATCAGACGATTGGCGGTGTCTTCTAGCTGACGGATCTTGTCGCCCAGCGCCGCCAAGTCACGCTCCAGACCCTCGTGTTTACCTGTATACATATTATGTACAACTCGTTTTAAAATAAAAATACATTACAAAATAAAATAAAAATTGTGAATGTGCAAACCGTTTCGCTTGTCGCTTGTGACCGATTAGATGGATAAACTTCATGCATTGCAACATAACTTGCACGTACACGTGCACATGCCCATTGACGTACACGTACTCGTTGTCTATTGAGTTAAATAAGTATACGTACGTTGTAGAGTCTGCACTGAGCGCAGATCCTTGCCGAGATCATCAGTAGCGAGCGCGGCCTCCTTCTCAGCGATCCAGTCTTTGGTCTCGTCCACGTCACGGTGGAAGCGCTGCACTTCATGAGCTGACCCAAGTTGTGCTGCACGCTCTGCCGTCAGCTGCTGTAGAGAACTCCACTTGGAGTTCAATTCCTGTAATACATAGTTTGGTTATATTGGCAGAAATTGATGTTGGCACACGATGCTAGATCGTGTGACAACATCAATTTCTAAAAAATACCCATGATCTGAAATAAAAATATCTCTCCTTTCTCATCAAAAATTTGTAATAGTGTTACCTGCATCTGTGTCTTAATTTTCAGGGCAGCCTCAGTTTGTCCAACTGTCATTAGTTGTACAGCGATCTCATTCATTTCAGCAAGGCGCACCTCATTGGCGCGCAGATCGTTCTGGAAGTCATCGAACTTCTTCTGCATCACCTCCACTTGCTCCAAGTCTTCACCGACATCTTGGACTTGCGCGTGCATCTCCTGTTACAAAAACATTACGGTTAATACAAGAGCCTAATGATGTTTAATATTCAGTGAATACTTATAATTTAATTCAATAACCTAACTTTGTACTAATTTATTGAATACTTTGTTCTACAATTTCACATGAATCTAAAATATTGTAACCTGCAAATAAATTCAATGGCTTGTTACCTTGTCCTTGATCCATCCATGTAGTTCAGCCGCCTCACGTACGAGCACGTACGCCTTAACAGTCTCGTTAAGTTTGTTCTGTCTCTCACGAGCCAACCCCAGCAGATTGTCATACTGGCCTTCAATCTGATAACAAGAGACAATATTTAAATAAGAAATAACAAAACCTATCTATTATTTGGTGTCAAACATCTCTACAATCATTGCTTTTGACGTCTCCAGTAGGTAGTCGTCCATAATAATGGTTAAATCAATCTAATAATGAATAACGAAACTATGAAAGGTAGGAATATCATATTTCAATATAATTAACCTAAGTTTTAAAACTTCATAATTGAGATATTTAATTATTTTACCTGGTTTTGTCTGGCCGCGATGGAGCTGGAGTCAGCAAGGTTTTGCTGCGAGGAGGACAGACCTGCGTCGATCTTCTTGACGTATGCGGCTGGCACGAAGCCTTGACGATCGTTTACTTCTACCTTCCACCAGTCCTGATTAACAAGAACACATTATTATAAAATGTAATATTATTTGATTATACATCCCCAGATAGACTTTTTTTAACGCCATATTACTAAAAATTATAATTTCGTCGACATTTTCTAGTAAAAAAAGGTAAAAGCAGTAATTACTAAGCGCAAAATCACTGTGTGTTAAAATGCCAGTCACTGTTGCTTGCGACTATAAGTGCAATTTCATCATTCTACAGAGCACGTAGCTCTGAAAGTTCTGTATCGACGTTGACCGCTACTATGCTATCCATATACTAGGTCCTTGAAGCAATTTAATATCAATTGTATGTACACCATCACATTGACCCTATAAACAAATCAATCAACGAACGGTATAACTGTTTATAATCTCTGTACTCAATATTGTTAAAAATTTTCATACTGCAATTATTTTAACATTCAATATGTGACGTATTGAATAAATGAAAAATATTTATATTCAGAGGCAACATGTTGTCTTGTTTTGGAAACCATTTCGATTGACACTTCCTACTTATTTTAGCAGGTACTTCAGTAATCCATCATCTAAATGCATAGCGCGTTTGAAATAGCTGCGTAGTTATAATTTGCGTACTTGCCTTATAAAAATCGTCAAACAGTAAAATAATATATTAACTAACATATTATGCTAATAAAGAGTTTGTGTAATAAGTCTTACAATACACAAGCCCGTGCATTGTGACGATCTTTGAATGAGGGCTATGTGAATAAATAAATGTTTATGAACATTTCACGTTTTAACATCCTGTATACATAAACAATGTGTAACGACAGTTATGTGAATAAAATATTAAATAATAAAATATTTGCAGTAATTTTAATTTAAATAATAACATTTATTCAATAAGAGGAAACATTTAGAGGGGCAATTTGTTATCAACACGAAAATTTTGTAGCAGTTAAATTACATATGTAACTAGATCATCACAACACACCTAATTCTGATAAGAACAAAAATCAGACTCACACACGCTATTTCCTTATCACGCTTCCTATTATATACAAATAGATTTCCAAACAGTATCGCACACAACCAACTTAACACTATCATTTTAACTAATATCACTTCACTATCACAGAAAGATTAACTCGATATAAAACCTCGTTCTATAAAATAAAAAACTAAGCACTGGCCACAAAGAATTTATACATTTTAAATTCGATTAGTATTCGTAAGTTCGAAATTTAAATTCGCTACATTACACTATTTTATAAAATTTAATTTTATGGTGCGATCGTTCGGTAGCGCGGTCCATCTTGTTATGTTTACAATTCAAGTGTGGTTAAGCGGTTGTTACATAAACACGTTCCGTTTAAGCCAGATAATATTGGTCCATCTACCATTACATTTAAGTGAGTAATACTAATTGTATTTTTTCATTGTTTACGTCGTTATCGCTACCTGGTGAGAAAATTATCGAATCTGTAACGCATTGTATGATGGTATTGATGTCGTATGTGTTGTGAAACTGGGTACATCCATATATTAAAATAAATAATGTTGTTGTTTCAATACAAAAAGTTACAGGAATCATTACAATTATGTATTAATAAAATGTTTTTTAGTTTCCAAATAACAATGTTACAATAGAAATATTGAAATATGTAATTACAAGATTGTTTGAGGTTTCTGTTTGTACATGTTTTTTTTAAAGGTATTCTCCGAATCGGATAAACCTTCCCTAGTTTATAGATTGCTGATTTTACAGAGCGTAACTTACGCTAACTTCAAAAACGATTAGGATTATGAGAAAATACTTAGGTGCTTTTAATACTAGTATTTACCTTGTTGTTAGAGTTAAGTAGAGTGAGCACGTCGCCTCGCTTCATGGAGACCTCACGCGGTGACTTCTCAGCGTAGTCGTAGAGCGCCACCACACACTCCTTGCCTGACACGTCCACCACGGGAGACTCTTGTTGCTGGATATTGGAACAACAATTACTTACTTTTATTGTGTTACTTGTAACAACGTTAATTAATTAACAATGATCGGAGTAGGTAGAGCTATTTAGGTTCATTGACCACAAACATTGATGTTAATATGGACATTCCATGGGTTAAAAAATGATTTATGTACGCCAAATAAGCCAAAGAGCGCACAAGAGACGTTGTAAATTTTACACATTGTCAAACAAATAAATATCTTGTAAATAAAAATAGTTCAAAGAATGAAGACGTGAAAATAATTATGATGAAACAGAAGATAATACTTTGATTTTTTGATGAACATGTTTGAATTAGTTTGTATGTTAATATTATGTGCAACTGCAAAATAAAGAAAAATGTAAATGATTGTTGAATATTGTATAAATATAAAAACTGTTACATAAAAAATATACATGGTTTATTGACTCAACTTAGGTATACTATCTTTAAACCCATCCTTATACTTATCCATCGTAAAGTAAGTGTATTCTGTCGTTACTCCTTAATCCGTATTAGGTAAATAGCTTTATATTAATTTACTACTTCAAAAGTAAATCCCGGGATTTTGGGCATATCCATATTATTGTAAAATACGACTAGTACATAAAATAGCTCTACCTATTCCGATCACTATTAATTAGAGTTATCTTTTCACAGACCACAGATAACCCATTATTGAGCATGTGTTCCCATGTGTAACTAACTGTATTTAGAGGGAATTCCGTCTAAACAATTACGACTAGGCGGTTCAGCTCCAAGTTTACAATCTCAAACAGAACTTGCTGACTCTTACACCCATGAGTAAATATAGGTTAATGATATGCGTTTTCCTAATCCGTAAAAACACGATGGAATGGAACATGTACTAAAGGTTTACTCACCCGACAAGCATCAGCCTGTTCCCTGAGTGATTTGATAGTATTACCAAATGCTTCAAGATCAGACAACAATGCTTCATGTTTCTTCAACAATGCTTCAGATGAATCTTCATCTTTGCCATAGTCCTGTGTGTTCGCCATGGGTTCTTTCTCACGCATCCAAGACTCCGCCTCGTTGGCATCCGCGAAATATTGCTGCGCTTGCAGAGAATCTTCTAAATCTTGTTTGCGCTATACAATAAATAAGATATTACTTTAACAAATAAGTGATTAAAAACTACTTTTACTGTAATTAATTAATTATATCCTTCATATCCAGTTCGTACATTTATAAAGTACCTTGTTACCATGGGCTACAAAAATATGACTACGTATGTCTGTATATAGTAAAGTATACCTGTAGCGCCTTCTCCTGCAGCTGTGTCCAGTTGGTGTGCAGCAGCTGCAGCCTGGCAGCGATGTCGGCGGCGGCGAAGTGTCCGGCGTCCCTGAGCGCGGCGCCCGCCCCGCGCACCGCCTCCACGCGCGCCTCGTGCTGCGCCATCTCGCCCATCACCGCCTGGTGCTTCTTCATCAGGTTCTGTACTCCGATCAGGTCGCGACCTACACACAATATTCAATGTGTAATATTTACTAGACAACTTCAACGATCACGGTTGGACGATAACATCTTAGAGTATCAGTATGTTTGCCTTTATTAAAAAAACCTTGTGTTGAGTATTTTTTTTTGACAGGCTTCGTGGTCTAGCGGTTCATGTAACGGACTGCCGTTCACGAGATCTCGGGTTCGATTCCCAATCATTTGTGTGATGTTTATATTTGTCATACAAATGTTTGTACTGCATCTGGGTGTTTCTATGTATTATAAGTATGTATTTACAAAAGAAAAGTAGTATATCCGTATTCTGGTACCCATAACACAAGCATATAAGCTTAGCTTGGGATCAAGCTTTGCTTGAGGACGATGTGTGAAATGTCCATGAATATTTATTTATATATTTATTTAAAAACACGTTAGGAGGTATTGTGAAGGGATCAGTAGGCTTTTACAAATGTCTGAGTGAAAAAATTTGTCTTATAAAATGATTTGAACATCTTATAAAGCCCACTTTAGTATATTAGAATTATCACAAAATACAAAATAAATAAATTTACGCGTAATTTATCTAATAACAACAATACAAAGATAATAAAACACCGACCTCTATTAGTGGAAGCAATGATAGGCTCCTTCTCTCGTATCCAGGCAGCCTCGTCATCGAGATCACGGAACAACTGTTGAGCCTGCAGCGAGTCTAACAGGCGACGCTTGCGGATTGCCATCGGCTTGTCCAGCGCAGTGTAGCGGTTTACTAGAGCATCCTGTACAAAACATTTTCTTTTGATATAGCCTCACTACAATTTATAGTCAATCTAATTATATTTTATGATCTGATAAGAATTTTTTTACCATTTTACCTCCAGTTTAATAAAATATTTTTTAAACTAGACTATTAACTAATTCAATCATTAGTGTGAAATCAAGAATGTATAACAAACCCTTTTAGCCTTGATGTTATCAGCGTCAAAGTGTCCTCTCTCAATGAACTGCTCGGCCTGGTTGCGGATCGCCTCGATACGTTCCGCGTGCGAGCTCACGTCCGCCTCCAGTAGGGCGTGCTTCTTTTGTAGGTTTTGTACGCTGGTCAGGTCCTGGACAAAACAGTTTGACAATTTATAGTGTTTTCATTACAATTTATTCTAAAAACAAGAGAATAAAAAGATTCTGTGTATCCGATGATGTGTAGCGATGTAAATTACGATGCTGTTTCAAATTACAATGGAAAAAAACTTATTCTTTAAAAAAATAATAATCACGCCAATAGTTCCTAATGATTTATACCTTGCCATAATCTTCACTGAGCAGTTGTCCCTCCACTTCAGAGAGCCACAGTTCAATATCTTCAACACTGCGGTTGTACTGCTGCTGCGCCGCCGCCTCCTGCAACTTGCTGCCCTTCAGCTCAGAAGCCAGCGCCAACTTCTCCCACAGACCGGCCAACTCGCCGAGACGGGACTCGATTTGGGCTAAAAGTACAACATGATAATATTGACTGCTGTTTAAGTTTAAAAACACTACATATTTATAAGTTTTTAAATACACTTACGTTTAGCGAAATGTTCTTGTTCAAGCAGTTTGCTGCCAGTGACTGTGATCTCATCGATTCGCGGCTTGTTCGCTTGTAGCTCTTGTTCAAAGTTCTGGTGCTTTTGTACTTTGCCGTTCAAGTTTGTTGGGTCCAAGTACGAGTCGTCGGTGGCAAACTTCAGCTTCTCGTTGATCCAGCCTAATCAATAAAATCATAACTTAATGAAGTTATTGTAAAGAGTTGATCTAACAGTATGACTTAAGTATGACGTAGAATTTTGTTACTATTGACAAAGACGTAAGGGAACGTGCATTAATTACGTGAGTCATTTTTGAGAATTTTGCGACCCCCCCGCCCCCTTTGGTAAGCCCCTTATGTTTTGGCTGTAAACATGTTGGATTATTGTGAATTTTTTTTTTCATTTTCTTTCATTGTGACCCCATTGAATACCTATTGAATAGCATACTTGAGCCCCAGGCTATAGTAAAACAATCGGGAGTCACCAAAGTGATCCCGCTTGGATTTCATACGAGTAAGCAAGTCGCATATATACTTTATCTCGTAATTTACACCGTTTTCTGCTAGAAAAAAAAATACGTGATATTTACTAAGACCCCCTCTCCCCTAAATGAGATTTGGAAAGATTTCGCTTGACCCCCTCCAACCCTAGAATACCTCACGTAATTAATGGACGCCCCCTAATTGTATCAAGTTTTAGTACAAAGTCTAGTAAAAATACGTAGTGTTTGGTAATCACATACCTTTAGTCTCGTCACAATCTCTCTCGAACTGTTGATATTTATAAGCATCTTCCAACAAAGCACGTCTTTGTTGAGACTTGTCTAACAACGCAGCACGTCTCTCCAGTAACATCTCACGTCTCTGAGCGACGTCGTCCGCCGCGTAGTGCTGTCCTTCAATTAGTTTCGATGCAAACTCATCAAGAGCCTTAATCTTTTCCTCTTGGGCTACAAGAGACTTCTCAAAGTCTTCATGTTTCTTCAGTAACGCTTCTACGGAGTCTAAGGAATCCCCGACGTCTTCATTTGCGAGGAAAGCCTGTACAGATAAATATTACATTGAGGGATCTGATCTTCGACCGATCACCCAGTAATCATAATATGGTTTATTATTTCCTAACCTCTTGTTTATGCATCCACGCGTCAGCCTGTTCAGTATCTCTATAGAACAGTTGCAGGTCCATACATTGCAAGTAGAGTACACGTCTCTGTTCCCACAGCTGGTGCAGCGCGGCGGTGTCTCTCTCCAGGTTGTCGAGCGCGGCGCTCACTTCCTCAGCGGCGCGGTGTCCGCCTGACACTAGTGCGTGTCCCGCGGCGCCACATGCTTGGATCACGTCTGAGCGAGCGTCCATCTCACCCTGAACAATAAACAAATATTTTAAAATAACACACAAAACCAACAATGTATTCTACATATCCATCAGGCTTATCAGTCTTTTTAATATCGTTAATCGTCGCTCCAACTTGTTGAAGGCTCTAGCACTCCAGCTAAAGAAGTACACAAATAGATTTTTACTTTAGTAATTAATAAACTGCAAATATGGACCAAACTAGCCTCTTGTATTCTAAAAAAGAAACTAAAAAGTAACAAACCTTATGTTCTTGATGTTTCTCGAGCAGGGCCTCAGCGCCGGGAACATCCTTGGCCAGATCATCAGCTGCGATCAGCGCGCGAATGTCTGACACCCACGAGATGAGGTCGCGGTAGTCAGCCAGGAAACGATGCAGGGCGTATGACGACTCCAACTCAGAACGACGCTCCTAACACCAAACATTTAAATCAGTATTGTTTAATCATAAACAGATTTGAAAGGAGTGGTCAGTCAGTCATTTCGCCCGTGTGTTCATCATTATTGAGATTCCCAACAGTATACATAATCTAGTCACAAACTTAGAAATAATATAGTTAAAATAGTTGCATTGAAAACATCAAGAGGCAGCGAAATAGATATCTTCATAAAACAGACGGTTGTACTATACATATAAGAATTGAACTGGAAGAATGTAGTTTAACTAATGTTGTTGTTACCTTAGCCTTGTGTACAAGTGTCTGCCAGGCGGCTGTGATCTCATCTCTCTTCCCGTGTATGGCGGGCGCGTGGTCCGCGTGTATGGCGGCCAGGCGCGCCGCCTCACCGTCTAATGTGGACACCTTGTCCTCCAGCGCCGCCAGGTCACGCTCAACACCCTCGTGCTTACGCTGTATGTAACAACATAGATGGATTAATTTTGTGGTATTTGGTGACCGTGTGCTCACAAATTTAATTACTCCATATGTTACACGAAAGGGGGGAAAACCGGTTAGTGCGTAACGAACAAAACTGAGAAGAAAATTTATTGATTAAAAACAGCTACGAATGTTTTAAATCACAATATAGATTAGTAAGATTTTCATAAAATAAAATATCCATATACAAGGTACGAGAAAATCGGTGAAATAAAACTCGAAAAGCGCCAGGAAGTTGTACATACCTGTAATGTCTGTACAGTAGCCAGATCTCTGCCATAATCATCAGAGCCAAGTACAACATCCTTCTCTGATATCCAAGCGATGGTCTCATCAGCGTCGCGGTTGAATCGTTGTATCTCGTGAGCACCGAACAGACGCTCTTGACGCATCAGCGCCATCTGGCGGAGGCGTTGCCAAGCCTCGTTCAACTCCTATACACAGAATTAGTATTACAAATAACATTAGCAAAATCTTCCCTGTTCTATTAATAAACACAAAATAGAATAGTTTTCCAAATTTCAATTTATTTATATAACAAAAATGTCATAATCACCAAGTAATATACTTACATCCTTCCTTTTAACAATAGTCTCTCTCTCGGGATGTCCTTCGAGTACGAGTCTCTCAGCGAGCTGGTTGACTTCAGTGACCCTGTACTCCTGGGCCGCCATGTCCTTCTGGAACTCGTCGAACTTGCGCTGCAGGACCTCCACATGCTCCAGATCAGAGCCGAACTCGTCCGCACATACAAACGTTTCCTATTAAATTGATCAAAAAAGAAGAGCTTATAGTTAAAATGCTTATATTAAAATGCTTATATTACAATGCAATGGACAATAATTATACCATTGCAGATACAGATACTATACTTCTTCAGAAAACATCTGCCATTAACTCCTGACTTATCTCGCCTTTTACCTTATATTTACTTCATTAGTTTATGTCTTTAATCTTGTATGCTTACAGTATTAAGACTACTAGTTGCTTTTTCTATATCTTCTTTAAATATTCTTTTATGTGAAGCTAAAATTGATTATATTAATAATAATAATAATAATAATAATTCATTTATTTAAGACCATAAACAGCCCAAATTGTTAGTACTTATACATAATTTTATCTTAAGAATAATGTTAGTACATATAATAACTAGTTACTTATATTTATTACATTTAAATTACAGAATATTTTACAACTTACTGCACAAATGTCACAGTGTGGTGTGCAGTCGAATCCAATGTATTAACATAGGATTGTCCCACCGCTGTGCTATAACGTTTAGGATGGTGTTGGGGCTGGCGCGCACCCTGCGCATGATGGACGCGCAGCGTTTACGTACGATGGCTTTGTAGCCATCAACTCGTGCCTCGGCGAACATACCGGACGCGCTACAGTATCGCGGCAGCCCCATCAACATCCGGAACGCATTATTATATTGAACACGAAGAGCGTTGTATGCCCTCTGCGTGTAGCTGATCCACAGATTGCAAGTGTATAAAGATTGGCAGTAGGCTGTGACATTAAACCTCTTTTTCAGTTGTTACATTAGACCCTGTTAAAACAAGCAGTTATGTAATCTCACCTTATCATGAATCCAGAACATGACTTCATCGCAATGTCTCAAAAACTGTACGAGCACCAGCGCCTGCTGTAGTTTCATACCCTTCTCGGCGAGTCTAGAGAGCAGCAACTCCCACAGGCGATGTAACTCATCTAAACGACGGCGGATGATATCCGAAGCGAAATGTCCAGCAGATATCATCTCAGAGCCCGTGTTGTCAAGAACCACTATAGCATTGGAGTGAGCCGCTACTTCGGCTTCAAACGCCTGATGTTTCTGGATCTTGGCCTAATGATAATGATATTTTTTTTTAATTAGTGAAATATAGTGGAGCTTTGCTGAAATGTTTTTCGAGTGTTGTGGGACAAGCTTCCGAGTAAATAATAATTCTGTAAATAATTTCCCGACGGAATAAATTATTTGGTTTCAGTTGAAATATAGCTAAGAAAAATGACATTCGAGTATCCCTACTAATATTATAAATGCGAAAGTAACTCTGTCTGTCTGTCTGTTACGCTTTCCCGCTTAACCTCTTAACAGATTTTGATAAAATTTGGCACAGACACTCTTTAGACCCTGAGAAAGGACATAGGCTACCTTTTATTGCGAAAAATAAAGTTTCCAAATTCCACGCGGACGGAGTCGAGGGCAACAGCTAGTTTTAAATAAAGTTTGAAATGTATTGGTCTCTACATTGGTCTGGCATTCATACAATTAAGAAAATTTCCAAAGAAATTAAAACAAGACAATGGATTCTAGTGCACAATGACCAGGTGAAGTATTAGAAAGCTACATTATAATTGTAACTTTCGCGTTGCATGCGCTGTACTGCTCCATAATGTTCTTTACTGTAGTACAGGCTTTAAAATAGCTACGTAAAAAATAGTATACAGTGACCTCTGCAAGATTGGTTAAGAGTGTATTTTCCCTGCTGATATCTACTATATAAAAATAAGTCGGGGTTTCCTTCCTGACGCTATAACTCCAGAACGCACGGACCGATTTCCACGGTTTTGCATTCGTTGGAAAGGTCTCGGGCTCCGTGAGGTTTATAGTTCTTTTCTTTTTAATTTTTTTTTACTTTTTTTTGGTATGGCAAAACAACGTTTGCCGGGACAGCTAGTCTATTATAAATCGTATCATTTCGACTATATCGGAGACTATAAAGAAAATCCATACGTCCATTCAGATATTATATCGATTTTTATATTTGATTATAAAATATAATGCTGCTTTTATAGCTATAAATAAAACTATAAAATTAACTCAACTACCTGAAGATTGGTGGGATCTTTGTAGCTCTCATCGCTAGCGGCCTGCAGCTTCTCTTGAATCCATGACTCAAGCTCATCAGCGTCGCGTTTAAAGTATTGGAACCTACGAGAGTCTTCCAACTTCTCACGCTTGGCACGAGCCTCTTGCTTGAAGTCTTCATAGCGGTTCAACACCTATGAGGAGAAATACTTGATATACTCAGATAAAGAAACCGTAATCCAAAAATTCCTACTTTATTAAAATATACACAATGCATACACAACCTACTTTATTTTGGTCATAGTTGTATATTATGCTTTAAGTAACACAAAGTGCAATGTTGGAATCAGCGAGGCATAATCGTTATGCTCTAATGCAGGTCACTCGTTCTATTCCACATAAGTCTAATAAATAAACTATAGATTTTGTTCCACAGCTCTACAATCGTAGCTGACAAAAAGAAACACATTAATTATAACGATAGAGAATTATATCGCGCCGATTCAAATGTGATAAGAGCCGGAGGTATATCTGCCGGTAGCACTTTATACATTGTACCAGTTCCTAATGGAAAAATAATTAACAGTACACCAAGATTACTGAAAAGCACCAAGAATATACCAAAAATGACATTTCCCGTTGGTCAAATAAAATAAGCCTTTATTCAGACACAGATATGTTCAAATTAGTGACGCTAGTGAGCCTGTAACACCGACAACTAAGCCGGTCTGTTTGCCCAGCATCAGTAACGTTTCGTGTTAGACTCGTTTAAACATACCTGTTCACGACGCTCCTGAATATCCTCGGCTGTCTCAAGGATCTTCACCTCCTTTGGGGGAGGAATCTGTTCCATGATGATAGTTTAACTGCAACAAACAGATAAACCAATTTCAGGTGTGATTGATTTGCCAGATCAAAGCTTGTTACACTATTACTAAAACTAAATGACGTGTGGTTTATGTCCAGACTCACATAATGAAGATAAAGATGTATTCTAAGGCACGTATGTATCAGAAATATGCGACACTTCAAAATAAATCTAACCAAAGTCCAATCGAAAATATTGTGCAATATCTTGGAACATTTTAATTATTTTTATCGCTTATTCTAAAAAAAAGTAAAGCTTAATAAATATAATAAAGTCTCCCTCTAGTGTCCCTCTTTATAAAATTGCAGCCTTTGTGGAACTACGAAAAAGTCGCTAATCCCTTATTTGTTTAAAGTGAAAGTAAGCACATATTCATAACAATGTTCAGTCACTAACGAATATTTCTTTGCTCATAATAATGTTTCCAATAATGTAATTGCTTCATAATGGTTTCTAGGTAAAACTGACAACAGACAAATGCTTGTAAAGTACAGTTTGTATATCGAACGTAAATGTTTATCCTTCTTAGCCATACTTGTGTGATTACACACTAAGTTTTGCTAACTATAAGAGTTTTTAATACAAGTAGCTAAATTGAATTAACTTTCAATACGTACATATTCGGCCCTCAGCTATACCTGTTATGACAATTACTTTAATAATAGGATGAGTTGAGCCCCGTAGCGTAGCGAGATCCGGTATTTAAAAACGATACAGCCATATTCGTAAGTTATATTTAAATAGGAATTCATATGAATGGCAACTCATTAGAAATGCCTACCACGCTTCCTCATTTTAGAAAATGAATGCTGAGTCAGGTAAAAGTATCTTAAGTAAATAATATTGTCAGTAACGGTTCGCAAAACTAGATATAAAACTCGGTACCTTGATAATCGTTATTTGCAAAATGTCACCAATATTGCAAAGTTAACGGCCCATATCCCAAAGGCCGTTTTCGTTAAAAGAGTATCGTCTATCTATATGTAGAGACAAAATCTAATGCATTCGTGACAAGTGCTATGGACTTTCTATGAACAAGTATCGCGTCAACTCTTTACTCGAACTTGAAGTTGAAATTAAAGCATGTATAAAATTCTTATTGCCCATTGTGTTTCAAAAAAATTCACTGCACGACCGAACATTAGAGAGTGCGATCGCAAAGAATTGAATAAAGTTTATCACATGGATTGGATTTCCAAGTAAATTTAGGGTTCAAACCATAAAATAAGGCACATTTGCGACATTATGCCTGATGAAAATGAAAATGTCCATGAATATTTATTTATTTATTTATTTTATCTTTTTCACATAGACTTTAAGTAGGAAAGTTTGGAAAGATTAACTTAATTGTGTTAGTATTATAAATACGCTTTCCATAATTAAATTAATTAACCTTGGTGAAGGTCAAGCCAACATCATAATATATCATAACATACAAGCAAAATATCTTCAGAAGTATAACTTTTTACGTTTATGTATTTGTTAAATAACTTTGCATTTATGACAATACGTTAAATGGGATCTAATTGTTTTATATTTTACATATTTTAATAAATAACTTGTTTTTATCGATAAAATTGTTATTGCCCAAAGCTGTAGAAGTTTCAATGAAAGCTGAATAAAGAAAACACTAAATTAACTACATTTTAATAACATTCTTAATCAGGATATTGCAGTTATATATAGACTGCGGGGTGTCGAACAAATAGAATATAAGTGTCGCTTTCCCACATCTTGCATGCGGGCGTCGTAACTGTTGACTTCAAGCAGACGGTCGGTCGTTCGTAATGATCAGCGGTTACGCCGACCCGATATAACGGGATAAGAGCAAGAGAATGATAATTAACATAATAATGCATGTTTTACTAAAAATAAATATAAAAATTATGTATATTATTGTTAAGTTACACTACTGTAAGTTATTTATACTGTGGCACTTGTAAGGCAACACTTACATCACACGGCCTTGTGAGTCACTTTAATCTTACGTCACTCATGCATACCTTATAATACCTAACTGAAGATGATAAGATAAGATTTTATTGCATTTCAAGAGGTTATTCTAAGACATACTAATATTTTAGAAATCCTTTATCCGTTTAAAAGTTACTTGACAATTTTATATGAAATATTTTTCGTCAAGTGTAGATCTGAATTTAATATACAATATTGTATATTTTTATAACTACCTTGGATCATAAAATCATAACAGTTTAGCAATTTTTTTTACTAATATTTCCATGTAATATTATTATTTTGACCTAGTTATAAATATCCGTCATTCCTACCCATATCCCATTATGACAGGCTTCGTGGTCTAGTGGTTCATGTAATGGACTCACGTTTATGAGGTCGCGGGTTCGATTCCCGCTCGGGACAATAATTTGTGTGATGTTTATAAATGTCATACAAATGTTTGTACTGCGTCTGGGTGTTTCTATGTATTATAAGTATTTATTTACAAAAGAAAAGTAGTACATATATGTATTCTATCTGTATTCTGGTACCCATAACACAAGCATATTATTATAAGCTTAGCTTGGGACCAGAGGACGTTGTGTTAAAAAAATGTCCTTGAATATTTATTTATTTATTATTCCGAGTCGGTGCAACATGAATTCTTGTACATGTTACATTGAGATTTGTCAGATTTTTACGACCAGCCTCTTGCCGGACTCGACCCTGGGATATATACGCAGGTGTCATGCGAAGTGGTTCTCATGGTCTGTTTTTACAATGCCTGCAGTCAAGACATGGGAGGCGGCACTTGTATTCTTTTTGCCTATCACTCCAAAAATACTAGTTACAAGCATTAAAACAAAAAAAGTTGAGATTTTATCCTACATATTTTTGAGCCTAGGAGTAGGTAGGGTAAATATTACACACAGGCCTTGTCAACAAAGGTGAATTGCCAATACACATTTAACTGGCTTTTTGGTACTTATATAAGCTAATCTCTGGCTAACTGTACCACATTAATTGCTTTTTAATAACCTGCTGATGGTATATTTTAGCATTAAATAAGAAATTGTATTAAAAATTTTAATTAGTGACAGTGGTTGTTATTGAAATTCTCGTGTCACAATGTTCATTTCCATACTCCTCCAAAACAACTTGAGCAATTCTTATGTTTTATATGCATATTCAGCAGGTCTGAGAATCGGCTACTATCTATTTTTCATACCCCTAAGTGATAAGTGTGTGCACCCTTGACATTTGTATGGCAAAACAATGTTTGCCGGGTCAGCTAGTATTTACATAAAATGGGTATTTTTATACATAAAAATTCAAATAAGATCCTTATAGGAATATATTTTGTATAGAAAAGTATACAAAAGCCTACAATAGGCATTACTACAATGAAAACTTTTGTCAATACACTGTTCATGTATTGTGTCCTACATAACTCGTTGCAGTTGAGAGCACATGAGTTACTCCGAGTAATCAATACCTACTACGAAACATTATCTACTAGACTGCATGCACACTTACATACTGTTGTGAATGTGTGTCACTTATGGGTGGGGCTACTTAGTAAGCAATTAACTATGCATTCAAACTACATATGTACTATTAAATATGATTTTTAAGTTATAATAATTATGATGCATATTGAATATAAATATTGCATTATTATAAATAATTAATATCAGCTGTTCATCATGTGTTTTTGACAGTTAAAAATATCTACAAATATTTCCTTTAATATTGAAGATAGGTGTTATCATAATGACTTTACTTAAAATTATAGACTGAAAACCAAATATAATATGTAGGTACACTAAAAAGTCATCATTAGAAAACGAACATTTTATTTATTCTAAGCACAGTCTAGATCTAGAATACTTAATGTGATATAGATTTTGAGGTAGAAAGTGAATACGATGCGGTTTTACATTGCAGTACCAGATTAAAGAGTCGACAATCAATGTCGGGCGACGCGCTACGCCGACGCACAAACCTGCCGCGCGCCGGTGTATCTTACTTCTAATACTAGATCCACATAGCGACCCCACATACTTCCCTCAAATACAATGACGTAATGCTCCAAAATAAACCTAATAAGGATAACGCCCTATATAAATTTTAAACTTCCGTTACTTTCCGGTTAATTAACAATACAGCCTAAGCGTTCGTAGTTAAGTACCAGTTTAGTTTCTACAATCCATGAGTGTATTTTATTTCGGTAAAACGGGCATTTTGATGGAATTCTAAGATAATTGGGTGTGTCACAGATAAGATTGTTATCGACCTCAGAATCGAAACTAAAGGTAAAATTGAGAATAAAAGTATTTCAAAGGTAATACTCACGTTTTTCTTCTAAGAAACACAGATTTCACTGAATTTTAAATAAATCAATTGCGACTTCATTAAAAAAAGTCGTTCGTTCGACGTGCACTCGCGTCACTTCGCTAACTACAATAGTGATGTACTGCAACAGTAGTAATTCCTAATAAGTATCGATAATTTAATAAATCGATACAGAGGTTGGGATTAAACGATATTTAGTATCGATACATTGAAAAGAAACAGACCCTGTTTTCCAATTACAGCACAATAGCGCATTAAGCGGCACAATGCTCAACGTTGAGTGTTCCAACTACAGCAACGCATCGCACAATCGAGCACTCTCAAAAGTGATGTGTGCAAATGATACCAACTTCAGCGACAGAAAATGAACAAGCATTTTTTCTTTAAATTGGCATTGATTAAAATTTTATTTATATATTATCTTTAGTAATATTATTTATTGTTAAAACATTTTTTAAGGCTTTCTTTTCGTCGGTGTTTTCTGGAAATAATCAAAGTTAGTTAAGTCCTGCAAGTGATTAATGGTCTTATTCATAATGACTTATCGGAGGTTTAAAAGGAGATTTCATCGGAGAGATAATATACGTTCTAGCGTAAGAAGACTATTATGAATAACATTTTTTGACAATTTTCGCGAACCGATTTCAGCGAACTTTAAAACCTCCACTAAGTCATTATGAATAAGACCATAAATTTATAATAAAAACGCATCTTACGTGAATACAAATCTACAAGAAGTACCGATTAGTTTAAATCGATTTGATGACAAGTAGAAAATGCATTCGTTTTTATCGTATTGGACATCCCTAGATTCTGTCTATAGGAAGAAAGTCAGAACATGCACAACACATCTGAGGGCGACCATCTTTTTTCGGTGCGCCATCTGAACTTTTTGGTCCTGAATATTTAAAGCGTTGGTTCATATTTTACCTACTGAACAGCGATAAAATATATTTACACTGATTTATAGATCAATACCGATAAACTACTCCAGATTTATTTATCTCTGGTCTAGCCGATCAACCGATCTACTAGATCATTGACATTGCTGGACAACCATCCAGCATTGTAAATGGTTGCTTGTTTATACGAGTGCAATTTGCATTAATACTTCTTTTTCTTTGTAAATAATTATTTTTGTTTGACCTGATGTTTCTGAGTATAAACACGAAGACTATCTTTCTTTTTAAATATAATAACCATTAAGGAGTGAGTGGAGTGGGGCAAGTGCGTAGCACTTACAATCATCGGGCATGTATGACTAGATGTATGAGTGTGGATGAAGCCAAGGAAGTATGTTTGGATCGTAGCAGATGGCGCTCTATAGTCTCTGCCTACCCCCATGGGAAAAAGGCGTCATATTATGAAGATGATGATGACGAAGAAGTGAGTCAGTCTTTGTATCGTCTACACTCGCGTGCAACCGAATCGACTCACCTATACAAAACTGCTAAATGGTGTAATATGTTGTAAAAGAATAAAAGATATAGTAAGATATGTATATTTTTTGAAAGCCTATTTCATAACCTTTAAAGCAATACCATAATTTAAAAAATCTGCTCAATAGTTTCGAATTAAATCGAATTCGAATTACAAAACAACAAAAATTGAATTAGTGAATAATAACAAATGATAAATAAAATTGTTAATTAACCAAATGTTATGAAAAATAAAGGAATTTATTAAATCAATAATTAGTGTTGCCCCCCCCTGGCTTTAATAACAGCTCTGAGACGGTTCCTCATCGACCTGATAACCCTTACTACCAGATCTTGAGGGAGAGCTTCCCATTCCTCTTCGAGCGCTGTCTTTAGCTCTACAATGTTTGCAGGCGCTGGATTTCTGGCCCGGACCCTGCGTTTCAGCTCGTCCCATATGTGTTCAATAGGATTGAGATCAGGGCTGAGTGGTGGCCAGTCCATGGTCTCAATACCAACTTCATCCAGGAACTGACGAGTGATTCGTGCTGTATGGCAGCGGGCATTATCGTGCATTAGAAGGAAGCTATCTCCAATGAAGCCTTCATAAGGAAGGACGTGATCAAGGAGAACATCTTCCACATATCGGTCTGCAGTCAGACCGCCTCCTCGGCCTCCACCGAGGATGAAAACAAGAGCTGTTTTTCCTTCCACTGAAATGCCCGCCCACATCATACACGAACCACCGCCATAGGCCACTGTTTCCGCGAAACAACATTGCGAAAATCGCTCGCCTGGACGCCGGTAGACTTGAGCTCTTCTGCCGCTGCCATGCAGACACACTCTGCACTCGTCAGTGAACAAGACCGATCGCCATTGTTCAGCCGTCCAACCAATGCGTTCGCGAGCAAATGCAATGCGCGCTTGTCGGTGAGCCCTGGTCAATTTAGGGCCTCTGGCAGGCCGTTTTGGAGTCAGGTTGGCATCTCTCAGCCGTCTTCTCACCGTCCACTGACTGACAGCGACTCCTCGAACCTCTCGCAGCCGCTGCTGCACAGCAACACCGGTGAGATGGCGATTTCTGAGGCTTGTCGAGACGATAAAACGGTCGTCTCTCTCAGAAGTATGCCGCCGCCGACTGTTATCTGGCCTCCTAGAGTAAGAATGTGTCTCCTGGAACCTTCTGTATACCCTGGATACAGCAGATTGGCTCAGATTCAGTCGACGAGCGACTTCTCGCTGACTAAGGCCTTGTTGTATCAAAAGGACAACTTGTGCGACTTCTTCTGGTCTTGTATCCATAGTGGCGGCGAATTGCTTATCGTATCTTACGGTGATGTGTTCAGGTCAACTTCTGATAAGCGACTGATAAGGGTGTGTTGCTTACGTGGGTTTATATAGGGGGCTGCATAGCGCAACACGTTAGTACTGCAAGGAGTAAATTTTACGGACTTACGGTTCATATCACGATATTTTTTAAAGTGGTGATTGGATTAAAACAGTAAATGTGTCAATTTAAAGCTAAAAGAATAAGCTTTAAAAAAAATATACATTATGTATACTTTTTTTTATTTTTTTAAATTATAACACACTTTTTGTCTATTTTGTATGGGTGCGTCGATTCGGTTGCACGCGAGTGTAGTTGAATATAACTCTGAAAAGAATACATTTGTTTTAGGCTTGTGTTTGCGATTTACGCTATATAAAGCTCTGTTAACTCTGTTTATAGTTACATTAGGACATTATTATACATACTAAGTTTACGTATATCTTATGGTGTGGAAAAACAAAATTAGAGGTCACTTTCAAGGTGGCAATAAAAATGCAAACGATGCCATTGGATTTTGGTTTATTCGTATCCTGTACCGATTAATATTATGTCAAACGTAAACGAAACGATTCTCCAAAAAAATTTATCTCGATCATGAATTCTCGGCTGTAAGCCTGTAATTCGTCCGGAGTTTGTTCAATCAATTTGTGTGTCAATTATCAATTAACCCTCGTTTAATGATGGGCTGTTGATTATTGAAAAGCAGTGTTCGGTGTTTATAATATCGATGTGCGCTACCTAACTTCTGTAAATCATGGCTTCTGGTGGTGAAGAACTATGGCGCGAGTGCGCGTCCTGGCTGACGAGATGTGGCTTATTACGACCCGACCATAAGGCAAATTGGGAGACTAGTTCTATCCATGATCTGGCGTATACCCTACGCGACGGGGTGCTTTTGTGCAATCTGCTAAATGTTTTACACCCAGGCTGTATAGATATGAAGGACGTTAACCAGCGACCTCAGATGGCACAGGTAATTGAGCGGCAGTCGCGATGGCCTTCGCTATAATTACTATAAAACTATTTTGATTTGGTACATAATTGCACGCGTGTTATGTTGAATTTATTCCTAGGTCATTCAATCGTGATTTTGAAATATTTGTCACAAGGTAACATGTAAACTTTTCGCGAACCAGTCTCTTTTACTATTAAAAACGTATTACTATTTTATTTTGATGCTTCTTGGACATCTAGTGTCACATTTAAATGTGAATATTAAACAGTTACAAAATGTTTGTGTTTAATTATGCATGCAGTGTTTAATGGTGCCTTGCTATTGATATGTATGTATTTAACATAATAATATGATGAATTTAAGTTCCGGTGTTATCTGTATGTTATAATTGTTATGAATGAATGATGTTTAAGGTGGTAAAATACTTGCCCAATTCAATAAAAACTTACTCAGGATAATATACAAAATTTCTGAATATTTTAGTTAGTATATTTGTTTATAACTTGCTTAAACTTACGTCCTTGGAAGTGGCTTTTTAAAAATAAAAACATCTCAAAAATGATATCAACCCTTCTGCAACAAAACTTGGTATTTTACTTTTTTTTATTTACATACTGATCGAAGCATATTTTTGATTACTTACCTCCCTGTAAAAACTACAAAACATGGTGCTGATATAAGTACTGTGTTGGTTCAAAAAGTGTCCAAATCTATACTAATTCAGTGAAATAAAACCTATCAATAAATTAATACAAATATATGATAACTGTGTCTTACTAAATAGTGGAAGTCATTGAACTTACTTAACATCAGCGGTTTATTTGGCACTATCAATATTGTTATATTTTGTCCATGCGGTGATGGATTAGGAATACAAGTGTCACCAGCCCTTTTCTTTAGGTGCTTTGAAAGCCATCTAAGGGATCATGTACACAGATAACATCTTCCGTGAAACATTGAGACTGAAAAACTTGAATATTAACCCTGTGCCAACACAACTGTGCTTGGCACAGTGTTCTATAATACCTTCCATTCTGCCCAACAGTGGGACCTTAATGAATTGGAGAGAGAGAGAGAGAGATACACATATTTAGTACCCTATAAAATATATACAGTCAAAACCGTTTATGGCGACATCGTTTAGAACCACATACCGGTTAAAATTACCAAAATCAAAGGTCCTGGCTGAATGTTATATGACCGCCTTATCTAAAACATTGGTTTTTACGACATTGTTTACTACGACATACCGCATTAAGCGACCACATTTGGTTAATGTTTGCGGAGAATTATATCTGTAGAACGACCGGCTCAGCTGTATTGTAAACAATTTGAATAGGTAACTGTATCCACATCTGGCACAGTATAATAGTCAATGGCTATTATCGTAAAAGTAAAGAAAGTTTAGGGTCTTTTGTAATTCTTAGAAACAAAGCGCATGCATGCCGTAGCCTGAAGGCCCGCTTCATCATATCTCTTAAGTCAGTTTGTTACTTATCTTTACACAAGACGCACCAAAACATTATTGTTGAGTTAACTGTGAAAATTGTAACACGTCGCAAAAAAGAAAACAAATCAGTATCGAAGAAAAATCGCATATTATAAGAGGACAATATTTCTTTGGCTCAATTAGCCCAAAATTTACGACCTGCTTTATCTACTACTGAAACAGACGAGTTCATTGATGTAGATCAGTCTATTGCAATTTGTGCACCAGCTACGGAGGATGATATTGTACGTGAAGTTCAAGAGGAAAATGAAAATGAACAGGAAGATTCGGAAGAACAATTTACAGTGCCAACTTTGATTGACGGTCTCAATACTGTTAGTGTATTACGAAAGATTGTTCTTTTTAATGAAGAGTTCCACATGCAGGGAAATTGTGACAATACGCTGATTAAAATCCAACGTGAATTACAAAATGTGTATGCACGACAGAAGTGTTTCAAACAAACTAAAATTACAGATTTTATGCATACAAAAATGATGGAAAAATGATATTGTTCTTTTATATTATACTATTATAGACCACTAACAAAATAACTTAAAAAAAAAAACAATTTTACTGACACTAAAACAATTACTTATACAAGAATATTATTACAAACTAAAAACTACAGAATAACGTCCGCACGGTATGACGGTTCGCGAAAGAATGAGTGCCAATGTAGGGATGACACGTATATACTGGTACAGGTATAAATACCCAGTATGAGTATACCAGTACGCAGATTGGGTATGTATAGCAGAAACCCGGTCCGTACCCGATAGGTACAAATGTACTGCCGAGTTTGTTTCTGATTGTACATTTTTTTTTATCGTTTTGTCTTTGTGTCTGCATCTCGACCGTTAAATAAATATATTTTTCTTTCTTTCTTCTTTCATATTTATCACTAAACTAGTTGACAGTCCTTTATGTACTGGTCCGATTTTGCTTTACAGATTTTATAATCTGTAAAGCAAAATCGGACCAGTTTTTTGAATTTTTGAATGAACACCAAACCTTCCAAAATAATTTTTGGAAGGTTTGGTGTTCATTCAAAAACTCTCATCTAAATGTTCCAAACGTCGTTCAATCAAGTTTCTAAAAGAAAACCTCTAGACCAGGTTTGAAAATACCTATAGGTATTTTAATACTGGGTTTTAGTACTGGGTATACGGCCATACCCATACCTTTGAGCCCGGGTATAGAATATCGCAGGTATATCTCATGCCTATGCCAATGCTTGATTGTTCGCCTTTTTATATTGTGCAATAGAAGTGGGGTAGAATAATATCCAACACGGCTTCTCCTGACACATCTGGCGTCTCGACAGATTCATCGTTAGAAGGTCAAGTCATGAAGGGCATGTCTGGTAGTTGTGATGGGCCTGGGTGCTGGATATCGGGCTGCAGAGTCACTGCTTGTCTCGTTTCGTGGTTGGACGTTGCTGTGCAATCATGGGGGTCAGGTATTGCAACCTGTGGCTGGTCTAAATCATTATCAACATCATCATCATTGCTCATAGCTGCGGAGAAGACAAAGAAAAACGGTCATTAATAAATTATTTCTAAGATTTCAGTAGGGCTTACTTTAACATGATTAGTTAGGTTGTTAGTACAACAAAATTTAATTAAGTATAGCTAGATACTGCTTTATTATGAAATTGAACTTTATTAAGTTTTCGACCATTAGCCATACCATACCACATCAACCATTATTACCATAAGCTCAGAGGTAAGCCACCAGTCACTATAAAATAAAAAATAATAACCCAAACCAACATGCTAAAAAATATTACACTGTGTGCGCACATCACACAATGACTGGTCGGTTTGCAAAGCCGACCAGCTTCCATGGCCAGAAAAGACACTGTCTCCAAAGACCTGTGTCAACGCCTCAAGGGCCACACAGTACTGCCTCAAGGGCCACAAGGTACGCATACCTTCAAAGAAGGAGGAGCACGACTCACAAGTCCACTCGCCTCCCCACGACACCATGAACCCGGCAGCTGCTTGGTCATTACCAAAAGAGCCAGCCGTTATTACTAGTTCGTACTCATTACGTAAGCAGCACAAACTTTCATCCTCCGTGGTAAGGCATACACCTTACTCAGTCACAGCCTGAGCGCCGGCACCAAACAGAAGGCGTTGCTCATACCGCCTTTGTGGCCGCATTCACAGCAGTGCGTTTGTCACCGCACGCACGAGTTCAACTGGCTAGTCAAAGACCAACACACCACAATTATTCACATCGGAATCTAGGAAGCAAAATGATAGAATCAGTGTACTTTGTAACAACGAGTACGTTATACATAACACACAAAACAATTAAGTAAATAAGCTGATAACAACAAGTACTTTCATTTAATATCCATATTGCAGGACACCATAAAAACAATCAGTCTACTACTTCAAGCAGATTTAAAATGATGTCACAGATTCAACTGTTCGTTGTCATCCTGTCATCCACACCAAACGTGTGTACATAATTTCAGCTCCATCTGTTGAAGATAACTACTGTAAAATCATTTAAGATTTTACCCCAACTTGTACATACACTGCGTTGCAAGATAAATAAAGATCTGTAACATGTTAGGAAGACATTAATAATAATCACTTTGTCTACATTTTGTAAGCACAGAAAAACCAACTCAAAATTGTTTCACATTTGTAGGTATCGGTGCATTTAGCAACATCACGACGTTAATGCTCGGCCTCGCCTGACCATAAATCACTCAAATATTAAATTTTACAATACTCGCCACGTCATAAATTAGGCTTACTAGAACTCATTATTTGTATCAGTTTTACGTTTTGTATATAACTGCTTGAACATGACCTGTAAGGTTACCAAATACAAAAACCATCGACCTTCATCAAACAATTCTATCGACATTTTCCGTTTGAATTAAATGACATAATAATATTCTGCTCCTTAGCATTACTACACTCATTTCATAAGTACGGCATTAATTCAGATTGTAGACTTTAGATCTATAGAAAATAATTTAATTAAGTCGTCAGTTATGCATATAAGAGGTTAGCATTAGTAGCGACGCTCAGATATAGGAATTGGTAATGCCAGAAATCACAATAGCTGGTGTCAAGTCGTCTTTAAGAGTGTGCTCAATAGGTAATTTTAATAAGGACTTGCGCGCATAGCGTAAGTGGAGAACTTATCAGACTGTACTCATGACGTCATAAAAAATATTCCAATATCAACAGAACGCAGGCAGAATTATCTACCTCTTGACACCACGTGTCAACGTCATGGATACTTGGATCAAAATCAGAAACAAAATAATAGTTTGATCTCACCGGGAATGTTATCATGGTCTCCAAGAAGCGTTCAGCAACGCTCTTGGCGTCGCTTTCAGACGGCAACGGGGTTATAGAAGGCTCTCGCCCCGTGTTGCCACGCGCTGCGCCTCGGCGGGTTGTGGAGGGCCCCGCGTCTGATGACGTCGTGTCTGATCCGTTTACTGTACAACCAGACTCCTGTCTTGTAGTCGAATCGTGTCACAGGTCATTCCTGCGCGTTCGCTCCTCTAAATCTTGAAGTCTCCTCAAGATCTCGTCGAGCTTGTTAGGTGGCGAAGAAGATCGTGCAGGACGTCTCTCTTTCCTTCTACTATTGGAAGGCATCGTATCACCTTTATACTTAAAACAGTTGGTTAACACGTTTACCCACACGTTTAACACGAATCACTTTTAAATCAGAAAAATCACTTTTAAATCAGAAAAATCACGGTTAGAATATCAAAGCAGA
Source organism: Orgyia antiqua (assembly GCA_916999025.1). Taxonomy (NCBI): domain Eukaryota; kingdom Metazoa; phylum Arthropoda; class Insecta; order Lepidoptera; family Erebidae; genus Orgyia; species Orgyia antiqua. The sequence goes on from OU779861.1 coordinate 2,088,952, forward strand.
TTAGGTGTCCATAGCCACCAGACTATCAGACAACCGTTCGGCCGTCCTCTATCTCGTTATTTCTCTTCTTGCCTCACGATTTGGAAAGCTAACTTCCATAGAAACATAATTATTGCTGTGAATTATACTCACAATCACAGCCACGTTGGCCGTTGGAAATACTACGCGATCGACGTCGTGGAGAACTTTCTCCACTCGAATCATCAGATCGGCAGTGTCTATCATGCCGTGAGTGAGAGCGGCTTGATCGTTCCATTTATAACAAAAATGTAACGTAACACTGGTGCACTAAGTTTGTAGAAGTTCAAAAACTTTTTCACTAAAAAATATCACTACCCACACACGTATTTTGAATGAATAAAAATTTTGTCAGGACACTAGTGGAAGTGTTTTCTTTATCCCACGCCTGATATTATAGACCACTAACAAAATAACTTAAAAAAAAAACAATTTTACTGACACTAAAACAATTACTTATACAAGAATATTATTACAAACTAAAAACTACAGAATAACGTCCGCACGGTATGACGGTTCGCGAAAGGATGAGTGCCAATGCTTGATTGTTCGCCTTTTTATATTGTGCAATAGAAGTGGGGTAGAATAATATCCAACAATACGTTTATATTGAAGTAAACAAAATGCGGTTTAATTTCCTACATGAATATACGAGGGGAGGTCCAAAAGTTCGTGGAATGAAAGGGTTTTAGTAAAAATGAAACAGTAAATTTATTTTTCCTTTTCAATATAATCACCCTTAAGCTGAATACATTTATTAGATCTATGAATTAATTTTTCTAAACCATCGTAAAAATATTTTTTATCGTTTCCCTCAAAATGAGCCAAAATTGCCTCCTTTACCTCATTGTCGTAGAAAAATTTCCTTCCCCTTAAGTCTTTTTTTAAATTGGGGAACAAATAAAAATCACTTGGGGCCAGATCTGGACTATAGGGTGGGTGGACTAGTGATTCGAAGCCATGCGTGTGTAGAGCAGCCATTGCAACTTTGCTCTTGTGAACCGGCGCGTTGTCTTGCAAGAGCAACACGCCCTTGGTCAATTTTCCCCGACGTTTTTCTTTGATGGCATCCTTTAATTTTTCTAGTATTGTTGCGTAGTATTCTCCGGTTATGGTCCTGCCCTTTTCTTTATAATCAATCAGTATTATCCCCTCACAATCCCAAAAAACAGTAGCCATCAACTTTCCAGCCGACTCCGACACTTTGAATTTCTTTTACGGTGGTGTCCCCTTTTTATGCCATTGCATGGACTCTTGTTTGGACTCAGGCTCAAAGTGATGAACCCATGTTTCATCGCCGGTAACAATTCGCTCCAAAATCGGTCCAGGATCGTCGCCACACAACTCCAAAAAATGTTTTGACGCTTCGACGCGCTGCTGTTTTTGAAGCGGCGTGAGCATTCTCGGTACCCATCTTGCACTGACTTTTGTCATACCCAGGTGGTCATGTAGGATTCGCAAAATGGTGGTATCTGATACTCCAACTAATGCAGATAACTGTTTTTTCTTCAAACGGGTGTCCTCCAGTACAATTTTTTCCACTTTTTCGACGATGTCTGATGTGGTGGCCTCAACTGGCCTTCCTGAGCGGGGGTCGTCTTCAATCGACTCCCGACCATGTTTAAAAAGACCATGCCACTTGTAAATCATTGATTTACTAGGGCACTGTTCCCCGTAAACAGTTTCCATTTCATTCAAAATGGTCTGAGCGTTCTTTCCTTGCTTGGTAAGGAATTTAATGACCGCACGGTGTTCAATTTTCTCCATAGTTTCAGTTTTCTTCCGGATTGACGTGTTTAGCAGGCGAGTGTTCGTAAACGAATGACGCAATAGGGCTGAAACTCCATTTATATACTAATTATGAGTCCCCAATTAGTATGACACTAAGCGAGCGCCCCTATCCCCACTCCATCCCCTCCATTCCACGAACTTTTGGACCTCCCCTCGTACATATTACCTTTCCTATTAATACCTGTCACCGGTTGTTACAACTATCGGTTTTTACGACTCAATATGAGTAGTCCCTTCGATGTCGTTATAACAGATTTTGACTGTACTATGTTTTTTTTTTACAAATTAAAAGAACATTTTTGTATATGTTTTAATTGATTTGTACCTAAAGACAGTACAGTACATAATTATCAACCACTATTTATTTACAAAAACACCTGTATTTATTATAACGTAAAAATTTATTATTGTCTTTAATGGTAAACATGTGAGTGTTGTATCTAATGTAAAAATGATGCAAAGGTCTTTTCTAAGGTAAATCCTAAATTAAAACCTTTTCACTTAAAGAAATTATATGCCCAGCTGGGAGAATATAGAGATAATCTATAGTAATATTATAAAGCTGGAGAGTTTGTTTGAACATGCTGATCTAAGGAATGGCTGGTTCCATTTGAAAAATTCTTTCAGTGTTGGATAGTACATTTATCAAGGAAAACTACAACAGACTGATGTTCTGTAACATCACATTGCGGTCGATAGAAGCGAGGCATCAATAAAAATCTTGCAAAAATGGGGTAATTTTTCTAAACTCCATATAGTTATATGAAGTCGCCGGCAACAGCTGCTAGTTGTGCTATAATGATCCGAAACAATGACAGTTCATACATTCTCATACACTTTTAATTTATAATGTTTCTCTTCTACCTCAGCCCATTACGTCCCGCTTTTGGGTGTAGGTCTCCTCCACTTTGGGAGGGTATTTATTATACACTAAATTGTGCTGACCAGGTGTCTTGGTTTAGGGCTTAGTTTCGAGTTCTCCTTTAGTAGATTTTATAGCGCCCTTGGTAGGAAATGTGGTGGTGATACTTGTGTTCTTAGTTCCTCATGGATAGCATAAGGTTTATATTGCTTATTTTTTCTATTTTACCAGTTCCTGTGCATGCGCAACATCAAGGTGTTCCTTAGGACATGCCATGAAATGTTTGAGCTGCGTGAGACAGACCTTTTTGACCCTTCGATGCTCTTCGACCTGTCTAACTTCCACCGAGTGCTATGCACGCTGGCTAAACTTAGCCAGTGTCCAAGGACACTCTCAAAAAATATTAAGTAAGTTTCGTTTCACTTTATTACATAGAATTAACGTAAAAAATTACGTTTTAAAAATCTGGACAATTTTATCAGCTTTTTTACAGAAATATGAAAATGTTCCCACTAATAGCTAAATAATTTTTTAATATTTCGTCCGTATAGGCACATGTCGCTTTCATGTTAATAGGTGTGATTATATGTATTGAGTTGACCCCATTCATGATACTTGTTAACATGTAATTAACACATGATTTATTTCAGACCATTCTCCGCTCATAGAACACAGTCAGAAGAGGATATCTATAAAGATCTGCAATCTGTGTAAGTACTATATTTTATATACTGATTCATTAACTTTCACTAATCCCCTACTACAAGTTTGTGCAATAAAATAATTGACGTAGCTATATGATCACCATCGAGCGATGCAATCGTTCTGCTAACTATAGCAGTTATCACTAAGAGATATAATAAAGCTTATTGAATGAGTGTTCAGAAAGCGTTAATAACTATTCTTAATAATCATGTTATCGAAGTCCGGCTATAATCGGTTTTTTAGTATTGAGATTACAAAACTTCGCGCTCGCATAGTCAAAGAGAATTAAATTAAAACATAGGTACGGATGAAACATTAACAACTATCGTTTAATCTGATATTTTGCTGAACCCGCCTTTATGTAACTAAGCACGTACAAGCTATCTAGTATGTTGGCGAGATTTCTTATAGGAGCAGTTGTTAGAAATGCTGTAAAAGATCAGTAATTTTTATGAATACGTTAATAATAAAAAATTCGTTGCAACTGAAGCTATGTTTACAATTTTATTATTGCACAAACTATTAGTGGTGATCTTACATATTAAATACTAGCTATTGTAGTAGCGCGTGTACAACACTCGAGCCACCATCGTACAACGATATGGACGATAATTCTGCTCATCCTGCGACGTCACTCGAAGTGCCGTGGGTGCAGTTCACTATACCGAGCTCTACATGCGAAGATCGTGTCGAGGAGATTTATGAAGATCTATGTTATGTCAAGTTCACGTCCGCCACGCCAGAGGTTTCTCGATTCGATCCGAATATACCCGTAGTAGTGGTCACGCGCTTGGTACATTAAAACGATACTCATTATTGGTACATTTGCACTAGGAGCCTACCATAAGTTCTCGTATTGATTTTTATTATTCTATTAATGAATTGCATTCTCAAATAAGCTGTTCTCTGTGTTGCATAACAGATAAGTTTTGTATGAATGAATAGAAACATACTGTTTCTTACAGTAGCGATCTGCTTAATGTTCACTGATACAGCCCTGAGCGCTATAAAGCGATAATGGAGCGATGTTTGTAATGTACGTATACCTACTGCAAAAACATAGTCCTTCAGGAGAATTCCAAAAGTCTGCCATATAACAGAATTTAACATGACTATCGACCAATTAAGCGTTCAACATAAATTACTTCATCAATTTAACGTAAATACATAACTGACCGCGTAGAATTTGTTTATATAATGACTACTGTATTGTATATATTGTAAAGCTTCTTCTTTACATTCATATACTATTATATACTAATAAAATCACTTTTAGTATAATTAATTTGTTATATTTTTTATAATATAGAAAAACTATTTTACAATCATTTTTCAACATCCTCTCTTCATGTCCTTTTCTCATCTCTACCAATTCTTTTCTTTTTATTTTCAAATTTTAAATTTTTTATTCCTTTTTTAAAAATAAATCTTAAGTGGCCTGTATCATTGTATAGGTTATATTCAATGATCACAACCTTTACATTCTCCCCCCCTTAGAGGATAAAAAAAATTTTTTTTTTCCAAAAAAAAAAAATTTTTTTTTTTCTAAGTTACAAAATACTGGACACCCTACCTAAGGTTGGAAAGCATGATAACAAACTAGAATGAACCAGATTAGATCCAGCTAGGACCTAGCTTTTCGAAGCAATACATTTCGAAAAACTTGAAAAGCAAAAAACCAACCAAAAATTGCCTTTCTAATCTTAGTTATCCGAACCACACTAACTACGATGCCCTTATATCATATCACTCTTTTCATAAAATATTAAACTACTTCATCTTTAAAATTGATTTATCCAATAATAAACAAGAGTGATAAGGCATCCTTAAAACTATCACACCAAGACACAAAGCATATATCATCAACAATCAATCAGAAAAATGTCCATCACCAAACAATTAATGCTCTTATAAAAACTATCGAGCTTCAATTATGAGGTCAGCATCATAGATCCGAAAGATATGCTAATTTAACAGCTTTCCAGCTTAATGAGAAAAATTACATAAGAAACCATTATAATTGATAGAATCCAGAGATTATCAAATTAAAATTTAAAGTATGCTCAGATAATACTCAACCGTCTTTTCAATTATTTAGGTATAATTTCTACTAAGTAATCCTGAATGCTCGGGAATGACCAATTTATTCCACATTTAGAATTCCTTCTCGTGAGATAAATTTACCAACCATTCTTCTACCACAAGTAACGTTTTAAATAATCAATCATTCTATTATCTAAGTAATTACAAACTATTCGCTAATCATTATTATCTAACTATTACCCAATAAATAAAATAAAAATATTATCAGCAACCTCTCACTATAATACAACTTCTTTCAATTTTCAACCTTTCACATTTCTCTCCTAATGAATAAATACTTTACTCTAGCACCTACTTTCCTAAATCCTATCTTATGAGTTCTATCTCTAAAATGCATGATATCCCAAAACAGGATTCCATGACAAATAGCCTATGGCCTTACCATGTTGCATTCAAAGATATTACCCGTTGATACGACTCATCCAACTAACTCTACCAAGCCACTACCTTCGACATTATAACTCAATACAACCCATTATTATACCTATTAATCGTTCTACCTTAATACTATAATCATAATCTAGTACGAAATACTCACTATCTAATTACTATGTTAATATATTTATCTCACATTTTTAACTAAACATTCATAATATAAATATGAAAAAATAATTAAATTTTTGATGTGGTTCCTTTTCATTGCATCTTTCTTATGTACAAATTTGCTGACGTCATTATGAAGTCTCGCCGATCCCGAACAATATGAAACACACCAAAATAAAACAATATTAGTAAATTATAATTATCACTATATATATAACCTTAATCTAATTGAATCACTAAACCAATTTACATCATTATGCAAATAATTATTGCGAACATTCTTGGTAATTTACTTCTTGGAACTCTTCCCTTAGTCTATCAAATACCTCCTGCACGCTTTTGCACGTGTCTTTAATGCCCCGGAAGAAAAGTAAGGCGTTACCCCTTAAAAATGAGGGCAATAGTGATAATTTTTCTTCTTCAGACGAGCATCTCTTGAAAGTTATTAAAGCGTAAAACATTTCTTCGAATTCATCTAGGCACTCCTGTGCGCAACCACCGAAAGTTATCGTGGCTAGTTCCATCTTAGTTATAAATAATTTATAAAAATTTAATAAAAAGATACGGCTACTTCTCTGATAATAAATATTTATCCTGTGTCGACCCTTTGCTCGTCAACACATCCCTGGGCGTAGGAGCTGGTTTACCAATCGGGCCGCTATACCCGGCGCGCCTCCACCAATTGTAAAGCTTCTTCTTTACATTCATATACTATTATATACTAATAAAATCACTTTTAGTATAATTAATTTGTTATATTTTTTATAATATAGAAAAACTATTTTACAATCATTTTTCAACATCCTCTCTTCATGTCCTTTTCTCATCTCTCCCAATTCTTTTCTTTTTATTTTCAAATTTTAAATTTTTTATTCCTTTTTTAAAAATAAATCTTAAGTGGCCTGTATCATTGTATAGGTTATATTCAATGATCACAACCTTTACAATATACTATTTTAGTGAAGGTTTCCAAATATCAGCTAATCGTAGCTGAATTAGAATTAGTTTCTAACTTCACGGACAAAACCATTTGGATTCAATTAATTTTCTATTAAAGGTTTCATGCTTGCCATAAATCATACACGTTTTTCAATAGGTGCCTACTCAAATATCCCTCGAATCTATTGATAATATCTTTAGAAAAATAACAAAGCTTTCACTCCTGGGGTCGTAACCGAGATTCAGGACTTAGGGGCCTGAAAATTAAAAGTACCTAAGCTTTTAGGGACAAACTCTAGGTCACGCTGTTTAATTCTAGTTTAAGGAAGGGAGCTGAAGGGTTTCCAGATTCTAGAGCTTTAAAAAAGAAAAACATAAAACAAATAATGAGCAATTATAAAACTCTCGTGTGATAATAATATTCTCATAATGCCTCGTAATGTTGATGTTATCAAAATGTGTTAGGTACCTGTGTAACGATACGGAACCCAAAAGCACATCTCGTGTCACGATTTTGTAGTGTATTTGCATAACGTTACCCCTGCGCGAACGCTATGGTAGCACTTTACGCGCCCCCGGCAGGGCCCCGGGCAGGGGTCGTCGGCGCGCAGTAATATACATAGCCCCATAACATGGTTTATATTAGTTTCATTGCATGAATATTTATCCTGAGTAGGAATAGAAACCACCACCTCATGCCCAATAAGCGTAGGTATGTCAACTAACGTGCAGGCTTACGACACTGTGACCGCATTTTCAGACTCAGCCGAGGACATTTTTCCTAACCTGGGAATAGCAGTTGAAACCTGTTTCGCAAGGTGCATGCAGTGCTATAAAAGAGTAAAATACTTTCCGTAATTAGTGTGTGCAAACTTTTTATAGCAATGGAAAAATATACAACTTTGCGATCTGAATTAAACAAAAATCAATAAATTGGACTAAGAAATAAGATTTTAATGGATAGTTTATTCTTCTTCCATGGTGAATGAAATCTTTCTGAATCGTACAGAATTTAAATATAAGCATACACATTCAAATCACTTGAGCGTGCAGTTTCGTTGCTCTCGTGCATGCTTATCTAAAGCTTTCGTTTCTCACAATGTTCACTAAAATGATTTTTGATACGTTAATGACTAAACGAAATATGTATACATATTATACTTGACTTGATTTAAATTTCAGACTTATGAATTGCATTATAATTAAGCTAGTGCAAGCTCCGACTGAGAGTAATGTTTTCTTTTATCACCGGTGTATCGTACGTGACTTAGTCAAAGCTACAAGTTTGTTAATTAAGCATTTCGTGTGAGAATATTGTAAACTTTCTTTTTTGTTGTACCAACTTGTACGATGCAAAGTCCTCAGATAAGTAGGTACTTTCATGTAATGTAGACCTTAATTAATTTCCTTGAGAAGCCATATTCCTTACGGAATATTATTATATATAGCGAATAAAGCGACCCGTCTATATACCGATTATGAAAATAGATTCTCGTATCGAATGAATTGTTTTTGTACGTTACGCTATAGGTACGCCAATTATGGTTTCTCGCCAACATCTTTCCTATAAATCTCGTAAAATGTAAATGAGCTTTAGGGAAAAACATTTTCCTACATAATAATATCAACTGAAGAGTTACACAAATATTGTACAATACTAAACTATGATTATATCTGTCTGAATTTACATAAGCGTGCAAAAGTTAAGGAAAGATCAAAATAAACCACAAGTTAGCATTTTAACGAAGGACCAAAATATCTATGTGCGCGTACATTTCAGATTTGAAGATCATAAGAACTGGATGACTCCAGTACTTTAGACGTTTAAAAGTATTCATGAAAAGACTTGTTGTAGGCATTTGTTCTGGCATTTCAGGATCATTTATATCTTATATATAAAAATCAATTGCTGTTCGTTAGTCTCGCTAAAACTCGAGAACGGCTGGGCCGATTTTGGTGATTTTGGTCTTGAAATATACGTGTAAGTCCAGGGAAGGTTTAAACGGTGACAAAATATATGGGGATCTAAAATTCCAATTCGGAGTAGCGAGCATCAGATTGTTTTGTATACCTAATTATACTGTGTCTGGGTGTTTTCTATTTATTAGGTAAGTATAGGAACATATTTAAAAATATTTGTAGGTAGACAAAAGCAATAAGCTACTTAAAACACAAGCTCAACTTGAGGCTACAAGAAATTGAGTGAAATTCTCATGAAAATTTATATACCCAGATACTTTTAAGAAAATGGTAAAATCTACTGAATAATATTTTGAGGTAATCATTAGGTAGATACTTATGGTCTCAATTACAATTATAACTAGCTGACCCGGTAAACATTGTTTTGCCATAAGAATGTTAAAGGTGGACAACCCTTATCACTTAGGGGTATAAAAAATAGATAGTAGCCGATTCTCAGACCTACTGAATATGCATATAAAATTTCATAAAAATCGGTCAAGCCATTTCGGAGAAGTATGGTAACTAACACTGTGACACGAGATTTTTATATATTAGAAGATGATTCAACACTAGGTTTCCGAACCCCTTTTTCAAATTCAAATTCGAATATTTATTGCATACTAAGTGTGTTACATGGTGGTACAATATAATATAAAGTGCTTTAGACTTAGGCCTTTTACAGGCATAGCAATGTTAGTAGGTATATAATTATGTTAGTAGTTTTTTAGTTATCTTATATATAAAATTCACGTGTCACAGTGTTAGTTACCGTACTCCTCCGAAACGGCTTGGCCGATTTTTATGAAATTTTACATGCGTATTCAGTAGGTCTGAGAATCGGCCAACATCTATTTTTCAAACCTTTTTTTTTTGGTATGGCAAAACAACGTTTGCCGGGTCAGCTAGTATATGATAAATATAATCTGTTTTGTCATGTTTTATGAAAATTGGTCTGTCGATTAACAGAATTCGGAAATGGAATAATATCTCGGCTATATGCAGTTTATAAATATTTATATAAAGCCTGATATAGGTACCTACTATGTGTATTAGTTCCAAACGTCAGAGACAACCACACATCGTATAATTAACATAGAATAAATCAATTCCAAGTTTCAACGAAATGGCAACTTCATTGGAATGGCAAAAGGGAAGAATCTATAGCAACATATCGTCCAGATACTTCAGACGAGGTGCAATTGGGTATGTTATTAATTTCATTGTCACTTCAAAAAATATTCAGAAGTAGTCAATCAAAAAATATTCAGGAGTAGTCAATCAAAAAATATTCAGAAGTAGTCAATCAAAAAATATTCAGGAGTAGTCAATCTCCAAATTAGTAGTCGATACGACACGAGAGGTTTTTCTACTGTTTCCCGATATACAGCAGAGGGTAGTCCTTTAGACAAACGTATGCTACGCTTAGTTTTGATTTTTTGCGAAGATTTATTAATGTTTACACCCTACATAGTTAACATGTATATTTTTAGTCGACCTTATTGGATATCGTTATAGGATAACAGGCGTGGGCGGTTACATGTCGAGAATATTTTCTGCAAAGAAATGATAGTTAAACATGTTTAACGGTAAGCAATAACTAGACATACATAGAAACGTAATGCTCATAGTATATCTTCCTGAAATTAGTGGCGGAGGTTGATCGTTTTCGAAATGAGGTCTGGTAGTTATTGCCATTTTGTTAAGTTATAAAGTAAGAACATAAGATTATGCAAAGCGTATGCCTTACCATTACTGATCTGTGATACAGGGTCAGGCAGACACATTAGTTTTCTGTATAGTAGCTAAAATATACTTAGAAAGTTTCAGTCGTTGAAACGAAGCGAATTGACAATAGTTATGAAACTCATTTAAAATTTAATGTTACGAGCGTGCCTGCATGACGTAATGTGAATTCTTGAGACATTGTCAATTGATGTACTGAATACGGTTGCGTTTACGCGAACTCGATAACGCGCACGATAAGCGTAAACTTGATGCGAAAGTACTTCTCGGAAACTATGTATGTCATTATTACATTTATTTGTGTGGGTACGCCGGGTACGGTAACGTTCTTACTTTGAAATTTGAACAGGATGTGCGCGGGGGAGGATTTATTTTAGGAATTTGCGGTAGGGAGAGCTGTTTATTTATTTTCTAGTTGGTTTCTCTTTGTAGTCGATTCCTTCGGATGTAACTCTTTGTTGAACACCCTTGTTATCTCCCTAAATAAGCAGGGGCGTATTTACCCTACGGCCAAGGGGGCCATGGCCCAGGGCGGCCAGCCAGAGAAGGGCAGCGAAAGCCTTCCAAGTTTAAAATTTAGCTCTATTTTTAGGACGGCTAATTAAATTGGCCCGGGGCGTCAAATCAAATGGCCCGAAGCGCTTATTTTCAAAAAACGCCTCTGTAAATAAGGTTATCTTCTATTCGTATGGTGACAGATTGTAACTAAGCAAAGGGTTGCCCCTCGTGTTAACTTTTAACTAGCCTTATGCTAAGAGATTTGAACTTATGTTTATCAGATCAAATCTACTAAAGAGATGAATATGTTACGATGACTCGGAAATCGAACGCAAAACTTTTGTCTTGTAGGTTGAGCCATTGCATTTTTGAACTTTATCACGGAACAAATAAGCAATATCATAATCTATTTGTTATGTTGTTATCCACTCGTCTGAAAATATTCGTGTAGATCGTTGGCAGTAATTTTATATAAATGAACATGAATGTTTTTTTATTGAAAACAGCTACTAGACTACATATAAAGCTCTATAACACGCTGTGCAACGTCAAGCAGAAATCAAAAATATCATTCATCACACCAGATGCCATACGGAGTAGAAAGAAGCAGTGAAACTAGGGTCTTGCGAAGTGTACCTAAGTACGACTCTCGGGTGGTAGCACAAGACGCTTATAAGCGATCTAATGAAAATGCCTTGAAGCCATTATTATAATTAAAATGAAATTATTAACTCATACGTAGGCAAGCAAAATCAATCAGTGACACCACAATTTTCTTTAGGCCTTATATCTTAATATAAAGATAAACCAATCAGTATCAGGTACAAATAATGAGTTGACCTTTGTAAAAGTAATCAGTTTCTCTTGTCTGTTCAGCCGTGATGTGATATGATGTGGGCGGACCACGAGACTTTAGGCGCCTGAAATACGGTTATTATGTCATTATAACGTAATAATATGAAATATATATTATTTTCTCAGTTGTTATATGTTTATAGGCCGAGAATATCCTAAAATTATTGCTCAAGAATAAGTTAATGTAAAAAGGTTATCACTCATAACTTAAGCTAAGTTTAAGCTTATGAATCAGAAGGAGCAAAAAAGAATACTACGGCACGCCTTCTGTTACCGGTATGTGGTTCCATCGCTGTACCAACTGATATAAGGTGTACCACTACACCACCATCCCTTGTTGTACATGGAAAATGTTTCTTGAATTTTAACATTACGCTGTAATATTAAACGCTAATAATTGTATTTTTCGCTACGCACGACCCGCCCAAAATTGCCTCACGCACACTATGAGGCGTCAGTGTCCGTACACAATGAATATGAGCATTGCTCTCGTAACATTTTCAGGAAGGATTGACATAATAATGTCAACTTATGTTGGATAAATGCTCTAAGAGCCTTGCCTTAGACATTGTACTCCGATGGCAATGCTTCTAAAAGTAAAATTCTGATGAATTTAGAGCTGCTATCCATTTCTACATTTACTATTTGATTTACGATGCTATAGTCGTAAATCATTGAAATTCGTAAAAATTGGAAAGCAGAGTATTGACAAAATATAAATAATACTATGTTATCTATCATATATTAAGTCTTCTTGACGTATAGATAATGTATGTAAAACTCTAATGTTGATCTATCGCGAACTATTGAAACAATATATTGTGTATTTTACAATTGAAATTCTCTAGCGTCACTGTTATTTCGTTGAGTATCGTTATTATGTACCAAGCGTGTTCGAATTCATTAGCGGTGATAGTTGCATCCAGTATATATAAACTTGACGTGTAGATACGCTTCATCATACAAGGGCATGTCATTAGCTTTTTAATGAATATTCATAGCGATTCTAGACGTGTGAACTCATAACATCGTTAAATCATAACTTACGACCAATATACTCATGAGCGTTGTTTTTGATCACACTTAATTATAAGTTGATATATTTTGAAGAAATATTGCATTTAGAGTAATATGTAATTACATGTAAACAGTTATCGTGGTTAAAAATTGTTTAGAGTGTTCAGACAATGCTTTTTGCATGTTGGTCATAACACCTTATTGATTGATCTAATCGATTGGGTGTTAAATTATTTTAATTGTCATCTTAAAACTTATAACGTATTTAGACCAATAGATATATCATATAATCATAGTGTCACTAGTATAAATTAGATAACTTGGTTGTAAATGTTCCTTGAATTGATTTTATCTCGCCTATCGGCTTAAATATGCAAAGATATTGTATATAGGTGTGTAGGTTGAGTTTGTACAATTTGTCAATATTAACAAAGGATATTATGATAGCTGGTACCTACTACATTTATAGGTAATGTGTAATGTTGTAAATAACATATTCTCGTACGAAAATTACGAAGAAGAAGAGAGTTAATAATTATTTATTAAGGGCGTACATCAATATTATCGTATATCATCGCCGACACGTACATATTAACACAGCCAGTAGGCACAGAAAATGAAGAATTAGGGATACTTTTCCTATTTACTCAAAATCTACTAAATATATTTTAATTCTGATTTACGTGTTTCTATATATAATAGTTACTTATGTTTTTAAAGTTATTTCATTAGTTAATACGCGATAATAGACCGACAAATGAAAAAAATAAAAAATTTGAGAGGTTGTTTCGCTAAGATTTTCTATCGAGAAAACGTTTTTCAATCGCGTTTCTGAGTTTATGCGATCCTAGATCATATATTGAAAAAACATATACTTACTTAAAAATTAGAGCTCTAGCCATTCAATCTAAAGAAACAATGAAAACTTCGTACATAGAAAAATGCACGAAGCTATTTTGGTATCCTCTTAAGAATTAATTATTAAAATCCTAGAAATGGATCGAGGTATCTCAGTTTTTCGATACATAAATAATACTTTTGAAAATCCAGAAATCCATAATCGATCTGTGGACCAATCAGTAGTAAAACTACTTATATGATTCGTGCCGAAACTAAAAGTTGTAAATTTTTCAGTACAATCTCAATGTGTCGTTGCCGTTGTCGTAATGATTGTCAGATTTCTCATTACGTTAATATCGTTATCAAACTATGCTAACATATCCTGTAGTTTGTGCTCTATCTTTACATGTTTTGGTCGTTATTATATATGTAATATTTTAAATAGATAGCATAAGTAGGTGAAATTACACCATTTCTTTTTTTATTTATACACTGGAAATTGTTTTGGCTATTGCATTCAAGAAATGTAGTTTTAGGTTATCACATTGGTCTTGTTATCTGCTGCCTAACACGGGTGTATACAACTAACGGCCGATTCAATATTTTATCTACCCTCGATTCTTCCTATCAAAGTCAAAACTATTCAAAATTTTTGTTCTTACTTGCATATCAAAAAGTTACTGATGATAGCAATCTCTATTGAAAGTTTGACATGAGATAAAAATATCTTGCTGAAAATCGAGGATAACAATCTATCCGGGATCGTAGATTGAGTATTGAAAATGATAACTGTCTAGATGCCTAAAGCTTTTCAGGCTGTATTTAAATTTAGCATCATCATCATCATAACATCACGCCTTTTTCCCATGGGGGTAGGCAGAGACTATAGAGCGCCATCTGCTACGATTCAAACATACTTCCTTGGCTTCATCCACACTCATACATCTGGTCATACATGCCCGACGGTTGTAAGTGCTACGCACTTGCCCCTTTTGGAGTATGCCGGCGATGGCATCGGAGTATTTTTTTTTAATTAGCTTTGTGTTATATAGCTACAGCTCCAACTCAAGTATTAAAGTGCATATAATGTACAAACGTAGAAAAAAGCAACTGGATAAATCACCTAGTTGTTTTATTGTATCTACGAGTACTTGTGATGCCGTAGGATCTTGAAAGCCATTACAGTTTCTTGGTTGTTCTTAGTTTTATTCTGTATTCGCTTTTGTATTATTAGTTAATTGATGTAATTAACGTTTACAACTTATCTATAAACTTATCAACCCAATTCTTTAACTAGTTTATTAAATAATAAAATTATAAATATAATAAAAAAATTAAGAAAATCCAACTGGGATTGTTACAAACTCCTGAAAAGTTTACAGATAACAAGAACCTAGAAAGTCAATGGTCTATCTATCGATTCTCAACCAGTCACTTAAGGAATAGATGAAAGACAACTGACCCTTATAACCAGACGATATATTGACTTGAGTTATTCTTTCAATATGTTAATTTATTTTGAGCTTATACAGTCCAGTTGGTCTTTTAATTGGCAGGAATGTAAGAACATTCTATATTTATGACAGTTCGATAAATAACATTCTCTAATTTTGGTCTTCTCAGGTCTCTATAAAATTGGTTGAGAAACGATATAGTCGTAGCTAGTTATGCGAAAGCGAATCGTAAGCTTATATGCATGTGGTTAATTGGGGCGCGTGCGCAGCGGCGGTGTGACAGCCCCCACGGACGTCCGTGAGGAGAATGAGTACGCGAGCTACTGCGCGCGCATCCACGATGAAGAGATCTACCACGACCTGTGCGCGGTCAAGACTGCCCGCGATCTGGCCCCCGCTGTCCATCCGCCCGCTTTACATACAGTATGCGATGGTTTATTTTTTTAGTTCTTTTCTTTCTTCATTATTAATGGTGACATGAATAAGAAATCAAATTGATTCTTTGTTTATTTATATAAAAAATCATGGCCATCAAATTACTTCGTATTTCCTCATAGGTACACTAATTCTTAACTGATGGCGTATTTATAATTTGTCTAAATATGATATGATACGATTACCAACTATTGAATTTTATTGTTGTAAGCACTATACAGATGACAAACGCATAAAATCGCAACTGGACGTACAAGTAAAAGTATAACAAAACGGTTTGTACGTCTTTTGAATTATTCATTTCACCATAGCTCCACGATCACGATGTTCTACACGGCTATTAGTTTTGCTATCACTATTTTTTTATACCAGCTTCTGTAGCGCTCCGTTCCTCATGATAAAAATAAGTGGATATCTCAACGTAAGTGTGTAATGTTTATTAATAAATTGTTGTGTTTTCGCGTGGTTTCTCGTCTGTTGAATGCGGATATAACACGGCGAAATATTGCATCAATGCTCCATTATATCGTTCAACATTCCATATTTTATGCCTTTACGAGTGTTACAGAAGCTGATTATAAAATTTAAGTAAATACGCACCATAGAGTTTGATTGGCCAGAATTGTTCCTTGCTTCTGCCTAGTTCACTGAGGGTTGTAGAGGGGAGGAAGCACTATTAGCTTGCATGTTGCATTTTTACATATTTGTTGTGTCTTATGGTCATATTGATGTATTTCTTAATTGACAGCTAGCAACATCGTCACACAGTTTGGAAAAAAGGGATTACGTTATAAGAGAGTTGGTGGATACTGAAAATAATTATGTTGATGTTTTGAGCAAAATTGTCAAGTATTTCCTGAGACCGCTCACTCCTTATCTGAAACCACAGGATCTACAAGTTATATTTTTTGGAATCAAGGTGAGAGTTTATTTCAACTTTTGTCAATGACACCCGCTATCATGATAATACTGTCGAGTTATTACTGTTATGTAAATGTTAAATTATTGTCATACAAGTCTAAGAATAACGTCAAGTTGAAGAGATTCTTCTTATACTTTATCAATCTAGAATTACTTTTGTTTAGGTTATTATAATTTTAAGCTCGAAAATCATGAACTACTTTGTTTTCAGGAGCTGCAAGAAATCCACGCAGGATTACTACGTCAGTTAAAGCTGGCGACAGAAGCATGCGTGCCAGGCAGCGGTGCTCCACGTTTAGCTGACGTGTTCTTGGCGTGGAGAGAGCGGCTACTACTGTACGGTGACTATTGTTCCAACCTGACACACGCGCAAGAAACGTTGAAGACGTTGGATGCGAGAGATGGCACATTTAACAAACAACTAGCGGTGAGCAACAACTGAATAATTAGCGGTGCTACAATTGGTCTTCACTCATACAATCAACTGGTTTCCGGATTCATTCATTCGGAAGAGAAAATGACAATATAATATTATATTTAGTTTTCTCTTCTTAAAACAAGCTAATAATAGCTTACCCAATATTTATTTATATTTATCGATTTTGTTTGACAAGACTATCCTTTTTATCTACAGAAATGTCAGAAGGAGCACAGTGATGGTAGAATACAACTGCGGGACATTCTGTCAGTGCCGATGCAGAGGATCCTCAAGTATCATCTACTTTTGGACAAATTGGTGCACGAGACGCAACCGGTGAGTGTTAACTTAAATAACAGACATGCATGCCTCTCTGTATAATGTGACCAGGCCATTCACAGCAAGTGGGCAGGCGAAAAATGAGGACGTAAAAAGCGCGTGGCAAACATTTACCAATTTTTTATAGAATAAATGTGTGTACTTTAAAAATATGTTTGTTGTACAGAATCATGAAGAGTTCCGTGGTCTGGAGCGAGCCAAAGAGGCTATGGTTGACGTCGCTCAATACATCAACGAGGTGAAAAGAGACAGCGAGGTGTTAGTGTTACTAGCTAAAGTGCAAGTAAGTGGCCTTTGAAACATTGATTTTACAGTGGCTGTTACTTTAGAAATAACTCAGGACTAATTAATCACTTTCAAGTTTTCTCTTAATTTTATAAGCAGTCTTTAGTTTAGTCAGCGTTTACTGGTATACAAATCGAAATAATATAATATGTTACACGTTGTTCTATTTATAAACACCTGCATTATAATTATCTTGGTTGTTAATAGGAAAGTATAATAGGTTGGGAGGAGGGAGCGTTGGGGGCAGGCGGGGCAGGTCTGGCCGCGTACGGACGATTGTTATTGGACGGAGAGCTCAAGGTGAAAGCGCACGAGGACCAGAAATTGCGACTTAGATATGTGTTTGTCTTCGACAAACTTATGCTACTGTGTAAACCTGCTAAGGTAACCACACTAAGTATGATCAGACTTAATTTTACATCTGTATTGAAAGATATAAATATAAATATAAATATTCATGGACATTTCACACAACGTCCTCTGGTCCCAAGCTAAGCTTATTATGCTTGTGTTATGGGTACCAGAATACGGATATAATACATAAACTACTTTTCTTTTGTAAATACATACTTATAATACATAGTAAACACCCAGACGCAGTACAAACATTTGTATGACAATTAAAAACATCACACAAATATTTGTCCTGACCGGGAATCGAACCCGAGACCTCGTGATCGGCAGTCCGTTATATGAACCACTAGACCACGAGGCCCGCCGTATAAACTTAGTTTTAGGGTAGATAGTAAAAAAAACATGTGTAAAATAACACCGACCCGCCTAATCATCATATTATAGACTTACTAAATACTTAGAGAAAAGACTAAAGCCTTTCACTCATTAATCATAGCAAATTACGTTGCTAAATCTTTGGTATGAAAATTTTAAAATGTAATCTATTACATTAAACTTATGTTGATGATCGAGATACATCTTGTATGCGTATACATATTATAATAAAACATTAGCGATTGAGGAATAACAAAATAGTCCGATATTACTATTGGCGTGCCACAGGGCTTTATATTTGGTCCTCTACTTTTTCATTATCCTGGTAGCATTTTTATAATTTTCTCGTGTCGTAGTAATATAGAATAATTAATTAGAGTTTGTTTACTTATCAGGATAACCAATACGCGTATAGAGTAGGTGTGCGACTGGCGGAGTACCGCGTAGAGGAGGGGTGTGGTCGACGAGCACTACGTGGCGACGCTCGCTGGACGGCACACTTCTACCTCGCGAGGAGGACTAAGGACGCCACCTACACGCTGTACGCTAAGACTGACGACGCCAAGCGACAGTGGGTCAAGGCGATAAGGGATGCTATGTAAGTAGTGCATTTTTCCTGAAACCAAGTTAAAACAAAATAAGAAATGGGACTACGTCCAAGTTTTTCAATATACTGACGATAGTGTTTATACAAAAACAGTAGATGAATAGTTAACTTATGCTAAGTAAAAAATTCAATGTCCTGATGCGTAAGTAGTCTATGCATATTACTGCTGTAATATGGCATAATAAATGGCCTGTAATAATAAATGTTCCCTTAATATCTTATATCAAAACGTTAGAGGGCTCCGTACTAAAACTAACGCTTTTTACCGCGAAATATCGAACAATTCCTACGATATTATTATGTTAAGTGAAACGTGGTTAACTGATGGCATTTCCGATTCTGAACTCTTTGATGACCGTTACATGTTGTGGCGCCGGGATCGTGATTATGGTCTTACTGGTCAAACTCGGGGCGGAGGAGTTCTCATTGCGACGCGCAGAGAATTAACTGTCATTCCACAGAGCTTTTTGCACTCCTCGGCTGAGGATCTATGGGTAAAAATACGACTTAAAAAACCCAACTCGCGTGAGCTTATTTACCTACACATATGTGTACTTTACTTATGTAAACAGAACAGAGGACAATCGTTTTCAACTCAACTTGGTAACTTCTTAACCAAATTGAACCATGCTACTCTAAGTAGTCCATCAGACCGTTTTCTGATAATTGGTGACTTCAATATGAGTGGCATCATGTGGCTCCGTTCGGACTCAGCGTACTTACCCTCAAATATCACCACAAATGACGAACAACTTCTAGTCGATGAGTGTTGTACCTTGGGTTACGACCAATTCAATGGAGTAGTCAACGAACACGGTAAAATCTTAGATCTTGTGTTTTCAAACGAGCCTTTGAGCGTATCACGAAGTATTGACCCACCGGTGCGCATCGACTCACACCATCCAGCGTTAGAGATTCTTATTGATTTTCTAGACGTACCATTGTTAACGAGTGCCCAACGAGCTAAGTATATCTATAGTAAAGGGGACTTTTTAAGTCTAAATAACGAAATTGATGCGATTAATTGGGATGATGAGCTGTCGTCGCGAACCATGGATCAGGCTGTTGAGTTTTTCAACAAATCTATTTCCGATCTGCAAAAGAAATTTATACCGCAAAAACCTATTCGCAATCGTACTTATCCTACTTGGTATAGTTCAGCTCTTATAAAGTTGATACATGAAAAGTACAAATATTTCAAGAAATTCAAAACTTACGGTAATATTAGTGACCAAATAACTTTCAAGCTTCTACGAGATAGGGTGAGGTCTTTGGAATCTACTTGCTATAGCAATTATTTAAAAGAGACTGAAAAATCTATTAAAAATAACCCAAAAAACTTCTGGAAATTTGTAAAAAGTCGTATAAAACATAATAGTGTCCCGAGCACCTTAAATTATAATAATGAATTATTACATACTGGAGACGCCGTGTGCGAGGCTTTCTCTTCATACTTTCTTTCAACCTTTCTTGCCGAGGATAATATCTCAGTGGCTCAAATCAATTCTACACTATCAGCTCCAACGGCGAGTGCCCATTATGCTTCTGATATTTGTTGCGTTAGTGCCAGGATCGAGGAAGTTGTCAAGCTTCTTAACGATTTGGATATCAGTAAATCTGCGGGTCCCGATGCTATATCTCCTGTGCTTCTCACTAAATGCTCTTTATCTATTTCTAAGCCCATTACAATTCTATTTAAGAAATCCTTGGCACTATGCACAGTCCCGAGGGTATGGAAATCAGCTCTTGTTTCACCGATCCACAAAAAGGGCTCTAAATCAGAAATTGCTAACTACAGACCAATCTCTAAACTATGTATTATTGCCAAGATTTTCGAGAGAATTATTTATAATCAAGTCTATGATGCACTCAGTAAATCGTTCAGTCAATTTCAACACGGTTTTCTGAGGGGTAGATCAACAGTCACAAATTTAGCCTTATTTAATGACTTCACTGCAGAAGCTGTCGAGAACGGTAAACAGGTAGATGTGGTATACACTGATTACAGCCGCGCATTCGATCGCATTGATCATCGCACTTTGCTGAAAAAGCTTGAATATGTAGGGATTCACGGAGACCTTCTTAGATGGTTTTCCTCTTATATAGAGAACAGAACTCAGGCAGTGGTATTAAATAACTACATGTCAAGGTGGATTTCCATCCCTAGCGGAGTACCTCAGGGTTCGCTGCTCGGTCCATTATTATTCATAATCTACGTCAATGACAAACCTGTCTGCATTCTTCCAAATTATTATCTTTTGCCGACGACATGAAAATTTATTTACCAATTTCATCTCAAAACGATGCCTTGGCGCTACAGAGAGACCTAACACGGCTGGAAAATTATTGCCTTGTGAACAAGTTAAATTTAAACCCCTCCAAATGCTTTGTTACCACCTATAGTAGAATTAAAGAAACCCTAGATACTAAGTATATTTTAGGTGGACAAACCCTGTCCAGTAAGGACAGTGCCAAGGATCTCGGAGTTATACACGACACAAAACTTATGTTTCATCTACATATTGACGCAATAATTGGTAAAGCCTCCAGAGCACTTGGGTTTCTCATGCGCATTTCTAGTTGCTTTTCCGAAGCAAAGACCTTGAAGGTTCTCTACTGCACCTTTGTTAGGAGTCATCTGGAATACGCATCATCTATATGGAACCCGTGCTACAATAAATACACTGACCGTATAGAAAATATTCAAGAAAGATTTATAAAATACCTTTGTTTTCACCAGAAAGTTAAATACAACTCTGGACGTTATCTCAAACTCTGTAAACGCTATCACATCTTACCACTGAATACTCGTCGCGAAATTGCTGATTTTACGTTTATAACACGAATTATTAACAAAGAGATAGACAGTTCTGAACTACTAAACAAATTATTATTTAACGTCCCCAGTAAGCAGACTCGCTATAATACGCCTTTAAATATACCGCGTGTCACTTCAAATTATAGGCAGAACAGTTGCATGGTGAGAGCTATCATGACTTTCAATAGGCTTTGCAAAAGACACGATATAGACCCTTATTCCACTAAGGTGCCTTCAGCGAGAAGGCTTTTGGGGTCGATCTTTTTCAAGTAGTCAGTCTTTGCTTGAGGTTGTCGCTCCTGCGACTGGTACATCATTTATTTCTTTACTATGTTTTTATTATAAGCTCACATTTAATGTCACATTACGCTGTTTCTATAGGTGAAGACTTGTAATTGGCTTTTTGTTTCTTAGTGTTGAAATTCTATTATGTATGAATAGCTGTAAGTCTTCCATGCTTTATAAATAAATAAATAAATAAATAAATATGTTTTGATAATTTTGTATTCTCTTCGTAGTGACAATTTGGAGCCGCCGGGTTGTCGAAGTACCAACCACAAATTTGTTCTTCACACATTCCAGAAGCCTGCCACGTGCCATCACTGTTCTAAATTTCTTAAAGGCAGAATATTTCAGGTGTGTATCTAAATAGTAATGAATTAATGGGTATTTCATACACGTCGATTACGCCAACTTTAATGGCTACACAACGGTGGCTATAGACTAGCGATCAGTGCTGAATATTGCTAACGAGATGATTGTTCCAGGGCTACCTGTGCACAGTATGTAACGCGTGCGCTCACAAAGACTGTATCGCGCTATCGGGGAGGTGTGGGGGGGGGCTCGCACCAGCACCACCACTACCGCCACATCATCATCAACCTGACCAGGCGCTGCATTACTATATGTGGTCAGTGATATACCTACATTTAGAACATGAGTCGCATAAGATTAGCCATAGAACTTATGTGAAACTAATAGACATCTTACTCAGCTTGTTTAAATTTCTGTAGAAATATGCTGCGAAATTTTTTGTGTACTAAGTTTAAAGTTGATGTAAGTTTAAATATTGTTTATGAAGCATTTAATATTTTCGGTAACATGTAGTCATAAGCCTTCTCTTATATAATACTTGTTGACCACAAGAAATACATTTAAAAAATATAAATATGTATACTATTTTCTGATCAGGTACGTGGGTGAGATGGGTCGTGAGACAGCGACAGCTCGCCTGGAGCGTCGTGTGGACGGCACCTTCCTACTGCGAGTGAGGCCGCACCCGTCGTACGCGCCCAACCACGCACCTAACGATACTAACTATGCGCTATCACTCAAGTATGTATATATACTTACACAGCGTTAGATTCACTATTGAAACACTCGCCCACATTCTCACATTTTAAAAGAACTTTTTAATCATGCCTATTTGACATAAAAATATGTATTTGAATTTGAAATACCACTATTATGTAACAATTCCCCCTATAAATATATATTGTTTAGATTGTCATGCACATACATATATCCATCCTTCAAATTGTTCATTTATTTTAATGGATTACTAAGAAAATAGCTTAATAAATTACTAAGCTCGTTTACGTTCTTTTACTATAATCATTTTACTAAATTATTCTTTATAAATCCTGTACTAATAATATTATTTACTCCGTTTATAGAACAGAGAACACAGTCAAGCACATGCGTGTATGTCGCAAGCCCATCGACCAGGTGCAGCATTACTTCCTGTCCGAGTCACGTTTCTTCCGGTCAATAGTCGAACTTATCACCTACTACGAGAAGATCAGCCTGTCTGAGAACTTCGAAGGGTAAATTATCATAAAAGACAACTTGACAGAAAAACATTTTTGTCACATGTGTTCATTTCAACTCTTCCTAGAGGAGATTTTGGAGTTTGCTGTCGAAAGATAAATAGATAAATACTTACTTCATTAGCTCGCTCTAAATACCCTGAACTCCGTTGTTCTTTGTTTTAGGTTAAATTCAAATCTCCGATGGCCATTCCGAAGAGTAGTAGCGACAGTAATCCACGACTTCAGGCCGTTGGAGGCCTCTCAACTAGCGCTGCGGCCCGGAGCTAAAGTACTCGTGCTCAGTAAGGAGGGCGACAGTCGGGGATGGTGGAAAGGACGTACACTTGATAAGGTACTAAGTCAAGTCTTTATGAAAAAGAATATTTGTGACATAGGGAAATACAATTTAATTTCCAGGGACCAGGGTCTCGTGTAAAAGCTCCGTATTTAGAAAAACGCTGTTATTGTCCATCATAGATATATAAATATTTTGTTTCAGGGCGACAACCGATCTGGTTACTTCCCGAAGGAGTGCGTCCGAGAGGACCCGGAGTGTATAGGTGCATTAGACTGATGTCAGGTATGCCACGCCGAGCGGGGGCAGCACTATGAAACCAACACCACGCGAGGAAACACTCTCCCCGTAGACGAGGACCCGCCCGACCTCGTGTGAACTCCACGAGGTACATTGTGGACTGTATTAATGTTCTTTCACACTAGAACGAAGCCCCGTCCAAACATACTAATATGTTGCAACATTTAGTAAGACAACGGCCTTTGACCATCTTAAACGCGCTCTTCGCTTAGGAAAAGTTCGCAATAAGCACCGCTTGTTAGAACAGAGTGCAGATGTATTTACAAACGACCATGTCACGGAGTTTAATCGACGGTGACCACCACTGTATATGGCTATAAGAGACCAGGGTGCAATTTTTGTTTGGACAAGTGCTTATGACATGTGTGTTAATCCAGTGTTAGTGAAAAATATAAACTTAAATGTATAGAACATAATTGTGAACAAACCCACCCGTATATTTATGTTGAGTGTCGTATATTACACAAGACAGGTTGAATGATGACTGTTGATGTACACCAGGGTTTCTCAAAGTTGTAGTCTTTGTATTCAATTTAGAACATTTTTAATTAGGTGAAATATAAACAATGACCATAAAGATAATTAATTTAAATTGTTTCAATGAAAGACAAAAATTGAATAAGTGATAATGAATTTTTAAATAAAATAATTGTAGCACCAAAAAGAGGAAGAATTTATTGCTAAGGTACTAAAGTGAGTAAAATGAGGATAAGTTGTTGATTATGTCTATTTAAATATTTCCGTTTAGGTAAACTTGTATAGGCTACAAAATATTAATGAAAAATTGGTTGCCCACCATTGTTAAAGCAACTTTGAGAAACTGTTCAATATTTTACAATTATTCAGTGTTATGTATAAAAATCTCTCGAACATTCTAGAAGTTTCCAAATAAATAAATATTTATATATCTTCACTTGTAGTTGTTGATGTTTTCAAATGAATCTGAGAGTATATAGTTTTATAAGTAGCTGCAACGAATTGTTGAGGATAGATATATCCTTTGATAGTGTTTATTAGTGACGTGTTAATATGTAAATATATTATATATAGTTTTTTAGTATTGATATAATGATTTATTTATATTAGGAATTTCTTTTATTTTAATAGGAATTAAATTTATCTGCTTTTATTGTTTTTAATATGAGTGTACATTTTTTAAATCATGACAGAAATTAAATAACTGAATACTTAAATGGATTTTAGGTGCTCCCAAGCTTATCAAGTGATTACAAGTTTTATATAGAAACTAGCTGACCCGGCAAACGTTGTTTTGCCATACTAAAACAAAAGTTTGAAAAAATAGATGTTGGCCGATTCTCAGACCTACTGAATATGTATGCAAAATTTGAGAAGAATCGGTCAAGCCGTTTCGGAGGAGTACGGTAACTAACACTGTGACACGTGAATTTTATATATTAGATTTATTGCGTATATCTGTATAACATAATGTGTTATTTTATAACTTCAAAAAATTTCATATTTTAATTCTTAACTCATTCATGTCCCATTAATGGGCACGGGCCTCCCCCATCTTGTTAGTGTGTCTGGTCTACCTGAGCCACACTGACCAGAAGGTGTGGCTTACGTAGACCAGACACACTGATCAGGAGTGTTGACACAAAGTTTGGATTTGTGTATATTAGATTTTGATTTTATTATTTAAAAAAATAAAATTATGCTGTTATTTAATGTCTATATTTATAAGTATTATATTATGTACCTATTAGTAAATATATATTAACTGTTAGGTATAAAGAGTATTTTGGCAGCAAATATACGAAAATATTTCATTGGAAATATTCACATTTTAAATTTGTTGATAAATCAAATTATATACTATATTATATAAAATATCTAGATTATATTGATATTTCCTATACTATTTACTATCATTGTCAAGATTAATTAAGCTCAAAATATAAATTATCTAGAGGAAATTTTAATTTATGTGTCTCAATGGCGTTACTGATTAGGCGTTATGAGCAGTCTGTAAAGGGTATGTAAATTGATGTATTAGTGATTGGAAAGAATTGTATGTTTAAATTGTTACTTAGGCTATTTTTTTATTTCTAATTGGGCAGCTGTTTTTTCCTGCCCTTGTTTTTGACTTTATCCAAGACAACATGACACAAAGTTGAATCGTCATTTTTTTTTAACGCAAGATGACAAGACGATGCCTATGAAAAAGGCGTGATGTTATGAACATGACGACAAGGCTAATTTCTCTTATAATCGGCAAATAATGTAAATTAATAATATGGTTTTAGTAAAGCTTATAGCTTTTAGAGCCGAAATAAGACAAAATTTATAATTTTAAACTAAAGCAAACTTTATATTATTGTTTCGCGCATCATCATAAATCAATCAGGAGAAATATTAATAAAAATAAATATTTATTTCATTAGCTGTAAGTTCTAGATTCAGTGCCTAGTTTGGGCTTTAATGAGATGACGACAGTAATCTTAAATTTAACGATTTGTCATTATTCGTCTCAAATGCAAACATAATATAGTGGCAAAAACATATATTACTATTTCAATTAAACACCAAATAGTTCAATGATTTAGCGCAAAAAGTAAACTTAATTAAGTAATATTTTCTAGTAAGTATTTAATTTAATTAACTCTAATGAAAACACACAGTTACAATATAATTGTATAGATTTGTATTCAATTTCCTACTCTTTTAATGATTAAGCTCTGTGTTGTAGCACTTGCTTTTAGTAATGTTTGGTGGTGCGTAAAGACGCTTTAATATAGGTTTATATGTAGTAGCCGATTTATGTTAGGGCTAAGACCCACAGCACGACATTGATACCTATTCTATAAGCACAACTAAACTTAACTAAAAATGAAAACAACTACGGTGTATTTTGATTAATTGGCTATAACTTAATAAATCAAATTATGGTGGAAAAAGTGAAAATGCCGCAAGTGGGACTTGAACCCCTCGACCTCGGAATACCGTTCCGAAGCTCTTCCAACTGATCTTATTGCGGTCCACTTGCAACACTTCAAATTAACCACCATATCTGTTACTCGCATGAGTTTATATATTTTTACGTACACCGCCATCTATCAAGATTGGTTTACACCATCTCGACCAACACTTGAGTATAATGACGCGACGTTCATTATTAATTTATTAATTTTTGCATTTGACATGCTATGCTTTTACTTAATAAATCAAATTTTCAATTCACTTTTCACAATTCACTTTTTCCACCATAATTTGATTTATTAAGTAAAAGCATAGCATGTCAAATGCAAAAATTAATAAATTAATTGGCTATAAGTTTAGATATCATTGCCTAATTGTGTTATTGAAACAATCGATTTTCATTTTTAGTTAATTTTTAGTTGTGTATGTAGAATTGGTACCATTGTGACACCATGTGGCGTCTTACCGCCATAATACGTGGCTACGTGCTGTGGGTATTGGTTTATGGTTTCACCCCTGCATTGTTCACCTTTAATCATTTTCAGCAACATAATTTCTTTTTAGCGAGTGCTCAATTTATATTTCATGTGTCTATAATTTAAACTAACGGTCACAAATTTAAATATTGTCTCAAAAAATTATGTTTGTATTTTTTTTTTTCATATTCAATTAACAACTAAATGTTATTTGCTGTTTTTTCTACAAGCATGGCTAATTTAAATATAACAGCTCTTTTTATCAACATCGTAAGATGAAAGTGCCAAATTTTTTATAACTTTTTAAACGTACATATTTGTTTTAAAATTCAATGCAACAATTGCTACGAGGGGAGGTCCAAAAGTTCGTGGAATGAAAGGGTTTTAGTAAAAATGAAACAGTAAATTTATTTTTCCTTTTCAATATAATCACCCTTAAGCTGAATACATTTATTAGATCTATGAATTAATTTTTCTAAACCATCGTAAAAATATTTTTTATCGTTTCCCTCAAAATGAGCCAAAATTGCCTCCTTTACCTCATTGTCGTCGAAAAATTTCCTTCCCCTTAAGTCTTTTTTTAAATTAAACAAATAAAAATCACTTGGGGCCAGATCTGGACTATAGGGTGGGTGGACTAGTGATTCGAAGCCATGCGTGTGTAGAGCAGCCATTGCAACTTTGCTCTTGTGAACCGGCGCGTTGTCTTGCAAGAGCAACACGCCCTTGGTCAATTTTCCCCGACGTTTTTCTTTGATGGCATCCTTTAATTTTTCTAGTATTGTTGCGTAGTATTCTCCGGTTATGGTCCTGCCCTTTTCTTTATAATCAATCAGTATTATCCCCTCACAATCCCAAAAAACAGTAGCCATCAACTTTCCAGCCGACTCCGACACTTTGAATTTCTTTGGCGGTGGTGTCCCCTTTTTATGCCATTGCATGGACTCTTGTTTGGACTCAGGCTCAAAGTGATGAACCCATGTTTCATCGCCGGTAACAATTCGCTCCAAAATCGGTCCAGGATCGTCGCCACACAACTCCAAAAAATGTTTTGACGCTTCGACGCGCTGCTGTTTTTGAAGCGGCGTGAGCATTCTCGGTACCCATCTTGCACTGACTTTTGTCATACCCAGGTGGTCATGTAGGATTCGCAAAATGGTGGTATCTGATACTCCAACTAATGCAGATAACTGTTTTTTCTTCAAACGGGTGTCCTCCAGTACAATTTTTTCCACTTTTTCGACGATGTCTGATGTGGTGGCCTCAACTGGCCTTCCTGAGCGGGGGTCGTCTTCAATCGACTCCCGACCATGTTTAAAAAGACCATGCCACTTGTAAATCATTGATTTACTAGGGCACTGTTCCCCGTAAACAGTTTCCATTTCATTCAAAATGGTCTGAGCGTTCTTTCCTTGCTTGGTAAGGAATTTAATGACCGCACGGTGTTCAATTTTCTCCATAGTTTCAGTTTTCTTCCGGATTGACGTGTTTAGCAGGCGAGTGTTCGTAAACGAATGACGCAATAGGGCTGAAACTCCATTTATATACTAATTATGAGTCCCCAATTAGTATGACACTAAGCGAGCGCCCCTATCCCCACTCCATCCCCTCCATTCCACGAAATTTTGGACCTCCCCTCGTATGTAACAAATCATAGTTATCAAGGAACTATAAAATCAAAAATGAGTTAAATCGTGTAGTAACAAGTTTAACAAAGTCGTGTACTAGAACAAAATGCTCTCATGTAGCTCTCGGTAAAAGCAAAATTTGCCTTTTAAATTACTTATATATATATAAGACTTAATAAACAACTTTTTAGCTGTGATGTCTCACAATATTATTTAAAGATACAGCCTTATGGACACACGAACAGCGATGTTTTAACCTTTTGGTACGGAATCCTCAAAAACATCCATTATAAGTATACGTGCACGTATACGTGATTCAAACGTATCCGTTCTACGCTCGCATAATATTTTATTTTTAATAAATCTCATACCTCACATTAATAATTAAATTAACATTCCAATATTAAAGTATTACATAATATTTTGTACACCTCGTCATCAGAATCGTGCAATTAATTACATATGAATTTATTATTATAATTAAACAAATTAGCTATTTATATGACGGGCTTCGTAGCGTAGTGGTTCATGTATTGGACTGCCGTTCACAAGGTCGCGGGTTCGATTCCCGCTTGGGACAATCATTTGTGTGATATTCATAAATATCATACAAATGTTTGTACTACGTCTGGGTGTTTTCTGTGTATTATAAGTATGTATTTACAAAAGAAAAGTAGTTTATGTAGTATATCCGTATTCTGGTACCCATAACACAAGCTCAAAAATATTTATCCTGCTTCTATTTCATGAGCTAATTGTAAATAAAAGTCGTTACATCAATAAGAAAATTATTAATTATTTACAAATACATATAAAAAAAAAATACTGATTAAAATCGACACACAAAGTGACATACGTTTGTAGGGTATCATAAAATCCATGTGCTTTTATTTACTTCTTACTATTAAATAAAAAGTGTATACTAATGTATGCACGTAAGAAGTTATACTTCTGTGGCGTAATAATAGAAAAAATATATTGACTTCATGGGTTTGACGGTGTTAGTGCGCGTCGTAAATCTCGCAATTTATGCGTAACACGCTAAAAGAAGTATCAGTTCGAAATACTCAAAACGTGCCGTGAAAACAATAAAATAATACTTTGTTTACAGTGAACGATTTAATATATATTTCAATGTCAAGTTTTCAATGCAGCTAGGTATATTGTTTATTTAATATAATATTGTCAATGATTACTATTGACATTATTAGTAAAATTATGTCTTAAGAGGATACCAAAATAGCTTCGTGCATTTTTCTATGTACGAAGTTTTCATTGTTTCTTTAGATTGAATGGCTAGAGCTCTAATTTTTAAGTATATGTTTTTTCAATATATGATCTAGGATCGCATAAACTCAAACGCGATTGAAAAAAGTTTTCTCGATAGAAAATCTTGGCGAAACAACCTCTCAAATTTTTTATTTTTTTCATTTGTCGGTCTATTATCGCGTATTAACTAATGAAATAACTTTAACAACATAAGCAACTATCATATTTAGAAACACGTAAATCAGAATTAAAATATATTTAGTAGATTTTGAGTAAATAGGAAAAGTATCCCTAATTCTTCATTTTCTGTGCCTACTGGCTGTGTTAATATGTACGTGTCGGCGATGATATACGATAATATTGATGTAGGCCCTTAATCATTGGTTGAACTCACATTCATCTTTTTTCATTTGATCATTCGTTGCAGTTATACTATTTATGTAAAAACAAAATCAAAATCCTATAATATAACTTATATGAATGTTTCTCTCATAAACTGATATTACTATGTATTGACAAAGCATTATCTCAAGCTCCCGTTTCCTTTTTACTGTAAATATTAGTGAGTAAACAGGTGCTGCTTATCTCTAACAGACCAAAATCAGACTATTTTATAGTAATGACTAAAATTCGTACCAGCTGTAAGGCAAAAATGACTTGTAATTAAATTTTGGGAGAGGTGTTTAGATTTTTTCTAATATTTCGGTGTAAGGGTTGAACGCCTACAACCATATCCCTAGTTACGCTCATTTCGACGTGTGTACACAATGTATATCGTATATGTATAGCGTATATGTGACACACACGCAATAATAATTGCTTTATCGCTCTACACAAATTTCACTCATTACTATAAATAAAAGCCGAGTTGTGGCGATGCACTTGCGTTGTAAATATTGTTAATTTATTTTTATAATTAATTTTAGTAGTAAATTGATGTATGCAATTATTGTTATCCAATCACCTTCTGCAAAATGTGTATACCTGCATGTAAAACCTATGTGTCATTTAAAGTAATGTTAATAATATCAAAATGTATATATATATTACGTGAAAGTGGCTATAATTATATTATACATAAAGCAGAATTTGTATTAAACATTGATAGGACTTGGCAGCTGTGACAGAATGAGGATAAATTAGCCACTACCACCGTGTCATAATAAATTATATCTATCATAGCTATATTATAGTCAAAAGTGAATTTTAAATGTATGACTTCAACACTAGTGCCACTAATTAAAAAGTAAAATGTATGCGTATCATTATGTAAATGTTAACTTCTAGAAGATGTGGAGAAAAAAATATATCTATGAATTATAAAAATACAAATAACTTGTCCATGGTGACAGGGTCTGAGGACGTTATTAAGAAAAAAGTAAAAATATATGTGTATATAAATAAA
Source organism: Orgyia antiqua (assembly GCA_916999025.1). Lineage (NCBI taxonomy): Eukaryota > Metazoa > Arthropoda > Insecta > Lepidoptera > Erebidae > Orgyia > Orgyia antiqua. Next base: position 2,120,958 of record OU779861.1, read on the forward strand.
ATTTATAAATATTGTTGTGGTATTAAAGATATATATATTTTTTCTATTTTGTTGGAATGAGGAAGAAAACATCGCGAATGTGTGTAGTATATGGATCATTGTGGCTTAATAATTTGCAATTATATGAAAATAAATATTATTTTTATACGCGATAGAGAGATATAGGGCACAGACTAAGTGATAAGAATCTCAAATTATATTAGCTTCTTTCCCAATGATAAAAATCTAACATAATTATGAGGTTAACATAGTGTACTCGAATTTCTGACACAGTTATTAGCGACTTAATCGCTGCTAAACTAAGATTAAACTTTCAATTAATCCTACGTTTAATACTGATAAAAATTAAAACATCCTTAGATACATACATATGTCTATATTTTTACACATAATAAAACATAATATTTTACAATTCTGTTTTGTAGAAATGTACCACTAAGCTAACATTTCGAAATTATTTGCACTTTATTAATTCGTGCCAAATCTCTGAAGTTGAATATTGATCTCTAACTTTGCACTTTTTACTGTATAGAATTATTGAATTCACAAGAATCTATGTGTATATTGTTAATTATTAATATTTGTAAAGAATATATCCATAATTCATGCTCTAATTCGACCTTATATAATGAAATCTATTACACAAGGAAAATATATATGTGTGTCACGAAAAGCTTAACATTATTAAAAAGAATATTTTAGTAATTAGTTCCAGTTCGGCTCTCTTCAAAACTGAAGCATTATTTTTAAGAAAATCTAGTTTAATAAAATTCATGACATCTACAAGAACGCATGTGAGATGCTTTTCTAAGGCCCATAGCACACGGCGTATTTTAATACGTTCAGTGCGGCTAACGCTTATGCGCGTTTTTCTGATCTTCACCAAGTGCGGGCCGACGCGTATACGCGTCCATACAAAAAAAATCTGTAGGCAAGCGGGGTGCGCCGCACCTGTGCGTTTATAGCGTGTATTCTGGGTGTCTATTGTTTCGAAGCGGTCGTAAAATGTGGAATTGTAAAGGAGACTACACACTAGTCAGGTTTCTGCTACGAATCTTGCAGGGGGGGGGCGGCGGCAGCGACGACAACAATAACCTAATTTAGTACAATAGATTATTGAAATAATTTTATTATGACTCGCTCTTTTAACTAAAGTAATAGGTAGTTTTAGTCTATTTATAAATGGTGTCTATTACGAGGCGGGCGAAGAGTCGTAAATTAAAAAAAATTAAGAATATAAGGGCTTTCGGGAGAAGGTACCTTTATTATTACTGTTTTATTAAGGTATAACTTACTATTTTAACAAAACCGAACGAAGATATATTATGGCGTAAACTTCACAAAATCTCTTACAAATAAACACTAGTGTGGAAGCACCTTTATCCATCCAACACCTTTATATGACCCGTAATTGTTATATGACAGTCATAAAACTCGAAAGTTACCGAACGCACATAAGCGTCGGCCGCACTGCGGGAAGGTAAAAGACAACGCGCTATAGCGTCCAGCCGCACTACGCGAGTTTACTTTGAACGCATATAAGCGTTCTTAGCACTACGCGAAAAATTTTTTGAACGCACAAACGCGTTTTCAGCACTGGGCGAATGACTCTTTTAGTAGCATTGGCTATAAATTCGCAAATTATTCAGCATTGAACGCGTTAAGCGAGCAGACGACGCGCGTTTCAGGAACGCGCTTCTTCGGCGCCGTAAACGCTGATTGTTGCGTTTGCATTGATAATAGAAACGCGCGCATGAAGCGCGTATACGCGCATTTGAAGCGATACAAAGGAGCGGGGTACGGGCAGAGGGGGGCTGGGATGCTCTGAGTCTGATCGAAACGCAAAAAACTACGGGTGACTACAGCGCGTCTGTACAGCTGTACCTGCGCGTATACGCGCAGTAGAAGCGCGTTTTACAATCGCCCCGTGTGCTTAAGTTACAAGGTTGCGATCAAATCTCGTTTAAACCACGTATACGCGCGTCGTCTGCGCGTTTAAAATACGCCGTGTGCTATGGGCCTAAGACGTTGCAGTCTATTCTCTAAACCTGGGCAATGATTTTATTTTGTTAGATACTTACGATGTCTCTGTGGTCTTTAGAAATAATCACCGGTTGTCACTCTGGCTAATTGATTTACATATATATATAAAGGCACCTACTGATTCGTCTTCAACGTTCTTTCGTTTAGTCAGTTTTTGGTGTAAAATTACAACATGACGTTCGTTTTATAGATATGGCATGTGAGATATAAAAAGAAAATTGTTATAAATGAAATATGTATTCCGATAATTCAATATATTGAATTATTTTTAATTGTAATAGTAAATTGTGAATGTGTGCGTGTGTGGAATGTAAGTTGGTGCTAAATATGTTTTGTGTTCATTGTTTATGTTCCCCGGTAGCGAACAGTGACGCACCATTATGTACTTGTAGAGTATAAAATGTATTTTGATATTATTTATGTTCATTGTTTGTAAATATACAAAAACGGCATATCCCATTGTTCTGTAGTTAGGTAACTACTCCATTATAAATACAGATGTTGGAGGTAATATGTATGTGTTTTATTTATAGTTTTATAGGCTAATTTATTTATTTAGACTTTATGCACAGAGTATAAAGGCGGTCTTAATGCCTTGGGCATTATCTACCAGCCAACCGGTGATAGAGCAGAGATAAAAGTGAGGGTGCAAATACTGAACTAAGATAAAAAAATTATTAAAAAAAACACGCTAATAATAACATAAGTGTGACATTCTAATAAACAATTGAAGCAGAGAATAAGATCGATTTTGTGTTGTCTGCTTGTAACATGAATAGAATAATCTCATACATTAGGTTTTTTTGAAATTAAAGTCCGTTCCTAAAGCATTGTATAAAACACAACTAAGTAATATTTCTTTTCAGTCATAAAATAAAAAATAATACAAATACACAAGTTTATAAATTTTTTTTTTTATATACATATTTAGTAACCTTACAGCTAGTCACAAGATGTACACAGACTTAGTAGTAAGCAGAGGCGTATTTACCCTAGGGGCCATAGGGTTCGCGGCGGCCACTCTGAGAAGGGTGGCGAAAGCCTTTATGTTAAAATTTTTGCTCTATCTCTACAACATGTAAAATATTTAACGCACACCCTCAAACACCCATATTAGACTTTAATAATATAAACGCTATGCATACACCAAATATTATTTATATGTGCGTTAACATTGATTATTTGTGAAATTAGTTATTCCCATTTCGTGGAAATAAAATGGTTACCGATTGATACTGAGCTGCGCACGCACACACAGACACATGTACCTACTCGCCGCGCCCGCTCCCCGCTCTCCGAGTGCCACCCGACTTACGTTCCATTTTCGTTTCTATGAACTGTTTAGCTAGCTGTGTTAAAACTAAGTAAATTACAGTCACCTTAGACTGTAATTTACTTAGTTTTAACGAAATTTTAGAAAAAAAATTTGGTACATAAAAAACAATCAAAATCGATCCAGATTCCGATTCTGAACAAATTACTTTCAGGGTGTGCGTTAATTATGTTACATGTTGTATTAGTTTATAGGGCGGCTAATTAAATTGGCTCGGGGCGTCAAGTCAAATAGCCCGCGGTGCTAATTTGCAAAATACACCTCTGGTAGTAAGTCGTACAAAAATATTATACATAAATATTTCCATCGTTAAATAATTGATATTCTTACATTTATTTTGAACATTTAAGTCTTAAATTATAACATCACACTTTTCAACATAGACACAGTATAATAAAGACATATAGGTGTCGATTCTGTGTCCAAGAACGTAACTAAACTTAACTAAAAATTGATTTATTCCTGTCAAATCTCACTTTCTTATTCTGAAAGTCACAACTTCACTTAAATTAAGTTTGACAGGACCAAAATTAGTCAATCTATACAATTTAGTGATAATGCTATTCTGGTGTACATCATAAATGTCAAAAATTCACTTAATTTAGTGAGTTCTCGACTTATTTAGTCGGGATATGAGTAGGTGCCGACTTAAATTCACTAAATTTTATCATGGCTTTTTGAACATTAAAAATTGATTTTCTGATTAAATATTGAATAATAAATGTTTGTTAGCAAATAAAAAATATTTATAAATTAAAATTATACTTGATAAATTAAATATTGGCGCCAAAATTGAGGTTAAACAAAGCGCGAAAAACAGACGAATCACAGTCAAGTGCGGAGATTCGTAGAACTAATTATTTAGGTATTTCTTTGTTTACTTAATTTTTGTCGAAATAGTTTTGTAATTTACATACATAATATAATACGTATTTTTACTTAGCCATAGAATTCTAAGACATCATATATTATGTAAGTATACAAGTTATCGTAAAAATATTATAAACATATATAATTTAATACAAAGTGAACGATTTTGAGGTTAATGGCGTCTAATGATAAATATAACTTTTTTCCAGGTCATGCAGGGGAAAATAAATATCCAGTTGGTGGCCCAATGGAAAATTGTGGTCCAGTACCTATAAATGCAGTTGCTACCAATTATATTAAGTGAAATACAGGAAAAATCTAGAAATCTTTGGAACCATAGTTTGGAACATTGAAACTAGTGATAAAAAATATGTATTTGTGTGTGTCTGCCTAAAGTTATGTAAATATCATTTAATAGTAGAAATAATAATTGTAGCCAGTCTTAAAACTATACCTACCAAATGGTGCTACTTGATCTGTGATACTTAATAAGGTTTCTAACAGTTTGTCTCTAGAACAGTGAGCTATATTTTTTATCAGTAGGTTTCTAAATTTATTATTAAAAATAACTAATGAAGAAATGAATAGAATCAGCCAAGCCAAGCCAGAGAGTTCTGTGGACCAACATTTATTTATATGTACTCGGAAAACATTCAGATTTATTTAGTAAAACATGTATTTAAACAAATATTGCATTTTTATTTGTATAATAAGTAAGTATTAAGCCTCTTACTATATCAAAAAGTAATGTGTTATGCATATATGTAATTTATTGTAATTCTTAACATTCTAATAATCCATATAGATTGTTTGTAAGAATTCATAGATACATAAATACTGTTTTGTAGCTTATAGCTAGATCAGAATACATAACACATAGGCTATATTATAGTAACCACTAGCAGGCTTAGCTAAGTTAGAAATAAAGTATATAATTTATTGGAATTCTTAACATTCTATTAATCTAAATATGTTTGTAAGAATTCATGGATATATGTTGCCCTTAAGAAAAGACTATGATGAATTAATTACTGTTGTGTAGCTTATAGATCAGAATACTTAACATATACAACTACATACTGAACTTAACACACTTTTATAAGTTATAAATAAAAGTAGAAATAAATTATTAGGTTCATTTAATATCTCTTGCATAATTATACACCACATGATATCACAAATTTTTATAAATACAGATTTTCATGTTTCCATAAATACACTTTTTGGCTTTTGTCATTGTTATCTTGATAATTATGAATTTCCGTCATCAGTTTATGGTAGATGAGAAGTAAATATTTGCTTATAAGCATATTTTTCCTTAGTTGCTGTAATTATTTACACTAAACACCTATTAAAATAAATAATTAACGAATTTAATTGTTTGTTTTTTGTATAAAGTAATCAAGGAAAGTAATATAGGCATACCACAGAGTAAAAGTAGTGCTAATCACTCCACAGATAACCTAAAAGATTTGATGCTCACTATGCTCATATCTAAGATGAGAAATACACTGAAATAAGGCCGCCAACTAATTAAATTATTAATAAATGTTCATAACAATGATGCAGAAATAGTTGTAAATATTTATAAATACCTATATTGCTCAAATAACGTTTGAAAAGGAATTTTATATTAGTTATTTTTTTATTCATTCATTCATTCGTTCACTATAAAAGGCATTTTTGTCTGTTAGTGGGCAGCTTTAATGATTATGTCAAAATCAAATAAGTGCTGTCAACTAAAATTTTAAGTTTAATTTCTGTTTGAAACAGAATAGGTATATCACTAAAACCAAACTAAAAATAGTTTATTTATGGTTAAGTTTAGTTTAGTTGGACTTGCACTGGAATCGACACCATAACCTCCCAACAAATTGTGAAACTCAATTATCATTACACTCTGAATCTACAGATGGCACTAAGCGTATCAAATCACCATGAAGGTATAGATAAAAAAAAGGAGGCCATACTTGGAACATCGGTTTGAGGCAAATACCTACGTATCTCTATCTCACTCTCTGTGGTCTGACCTCTCTTTTTAGTGTGGCCTTAGTACTGCTATCTCCTTATTAAAATCTCCTAGTAAATTCTTAAAAAGAGTCACCACACATATCAAATCACAAGTTAAACACTGTCATTTGATAGTGTTTAATCGTAACTATAAATAACTAGTTGAAATACGATGAATGAAATTAAAAATAATAAAATAGTAGATCACGGATGCTTTTCATGGTTAACGAATCAGTGAATTATTTTCCCCATTTCCTAAGGATTTCGTAATTTGGCAACATTGGTCACCATATGTCAAGTTGTTGACAAAATTGTGCCAATATGTCGGTTGTTTACTTTACGGTTCACAGCTTCGTTTCAAATTTTCGACTCTAATTATTTTTATAATTAAAGAAATGGTGCAAACTTGTGTAGTGCGTGGTTGCGGTAGTACGTGGTGTCCAGGAGGTGATATACAATTTCACGCGTAAGTGTTTAGATCGTGATTTCTGGCATTGAATAACTGCAAACATATTTCTTTGTATTTTCAATTAAATACTTCATAAAATGATTAAACAATGTTTTCAGCATACTTCTAACTAACTATACTGATAACGATGTAAAGATCTAATAGTCTTACATTGAATTTCATGGACTTAGTGCAATTTTATTTTTCTTGTTTACAAGAAGTAATTTTGAAATAGTGGGACCATACTGAGGACATATCTAGGACTTTCTGTGGGACCTGAACTAAATTATACATGTTTGCTTAGTCATTTAATTTTTATTTCACATTATTTACAACATTAATATACTTACCTACAATATTATTTTTTTAGATTTCCTAAAAATAGTACCCAGAGGAAATTATGGTTATCCATTGTACCATTGAAAATTAAATTTTATGAAAGTGCAAGGATTTTTTAAAACAAACAGCAGTTCCTACTACAAATACAAATCAAGAAGCAGTATCACCTTGCAAGGTAAAATTTCAAGTATCTATTTACAAACTCCTTTAATTGTCTCACATGTTATACAATGTTAAATATTTGAATTTATAAGGAATATAAAAACTAGTATGAAAAAAAATACCCCACCAGTATCAGGAACATTTTCCAAACTACCGGCGCTCAAGGCTCCAGAGATAATTGCTGCTTTCTGAACCAGCCCCCCCCCCCCGATCCGACTGCCTAATGAGAGCCTTACATTATTATTATGTTTCAGAAATGTAGTAGTTCGAATATATGGCAAAAGGCTATATTTTGTAAAATATATTATAATTTTCAGATAGACAGTTCATTACAGGAAGAGTATGGGGCAAGTAGCTACTCTGGGTGTACCAAATCCTAGCTCTGGCATTTATGAAAGTAATCCTTTCTAATGGGCCAACTCAGAGAAAACAATATAGAAAACAAATTAATTAATGTTGTATCACAACATTTTACTCCTCTGTTGCAAGAAATGTTTAAGCATCCCATCACGGACTCAATTTATTGCAATGATTTGCATGAAAGCGTATTAATTAAGAAAATTGCAAATTCATTTTTTAACACTTAAAGAGTCATACAGAAAATATACTTAGTGATTTACGTGGTAAGAGACAGAAATTACACAAAACAATAATATTTAGTCATGTATAAAAGAAAAGTTATTAAATGATTTTAATTTGGAAAGTGCTGTTGTTTCTTTTTTGCCCTTTTTTTGTAACTTTATTATCGTTCCTATTATAGCCCCCTATGATATATGTCACAGTCAAAACTTATAACCACTCAATAGACTGTAAGCTCTCGACAGTAGTACTTTTGACTGAAATTATTCAAAACTAATTTTACCCAATATAGCTATTTAAATGTAATTTTAACTGACTTGCCTAGCGCCAAGTAGTGGAACACAAGGCACAGGGAGCCAAGGGCAACCCGACAAGGGTGGGTTAGGTTTTTAGCTCCCGTCATGCCATTCATGATAGGTTCCTTTAAACGCTGTAGACAGAAATATACGTAAAAATTGATTTTGACTGATTCTCCGTTCTTCCGTCAGCCACTTTTAACCACATTCATATTGTCAGTTAAAATGACTATTAACTACAGATTTTCCGACAAACTAATTTTAATCAACGTAACGTATTTTTTTTTTCAGAAGTATTATTGACCGAATTTGCCCTTTAACTGACATTAATAAATAGAAATACATTGGCTAACCCAGAAATCTAGGAAAAACTATTGTCCAGTATGTATTCATAATGTTTAATTAATCTGCAAAATTAATGAAACATATATCTTTTGCGATTTCATGGTTGGTCCCTTAATAACAGTACATGTTTAAAAATATGAGTACAATAACCCTTTTTCGTTTTTACGCTACCTACACAAAAAGTTATGTTTCCACTTAGGTATGCCAAATAGATTTTATTGTGTAACTTGTTTTGTTTACTAAGAAATTACTAACACCTTGTTATTTTTAACCGGCTTCAAAAAAGGAGGTTCTCAATTCGTTGGAATCATTTTTCTGTATCTTTGTAACCTGTATTTAGGTCTGAAATAAAGGTAAATTATTATTATTTTATCTCAAGCAGATCTCACAATCATTCATTAATTTCGTATTGCCGTAGGAACTACACCTTTGTTCTAGTAATTATCTATTTCCCACCAATATTCTATAGGTACATCGTACATACGAACTAGGAAATTTTACGTGTTTAAAAATGTAAAAAGAATAATAAATTTAACAACCGAACCTCCAGTTACTGTTAAAAAACTAGAATTATCCAAACTTTCACGCGATAACAAACAGTTTGTTTTTTGAGTATTTTTTTTACGCACAGTACATAAAGTATCTCGAAATATAAAATCTATACGGGCTAGGTCTTAGAAGTGAACATTTTGTTGACACTATATGGAACACAACTACTTGAAGTTTTGTCCTGGAAGAAATACAATAAAGGTTACCCTACTTAGAAAGAAAGGGTTTGACCACAGTGAGCGAGATAGCCATACATCATTTTTGCTTCAAGTAGGTATTCAGAGTCTGGACTCCATTTTTATCTATATCTTCATGCAAATCACATAATTTATCGTAATCAATAATCATTCATAATCTTACTACGTCACGTTGTATAGCGGTAGTACTAAAAAAAAATGGCAGATGGCACTATTTCATAATCTTGATAAATCAATTACGTAACTAGTTTTAAATTTACCTCAGATAATCTGAAAAATTGAAATGAACACAATTTTGTTTATCATAGAATAGTTTAATATGTTTATCATAGAATTTACAATTTTTTTTATCATAAAAAGTAAAGATACGCTTTTGCGGCTTAGAATACACATATAAATTTCGAACGATTTTTTAAGAGTGCCGTGGCGTATCGGGTAAAGCATATATATAGCAGGGCCACGAATGTTAATAGGTCTGGCGTTCAAATTAAAGTGGATTTTTGATAATGCGGTTTCACTTTTTGTATTTTTAAACACATAAATAAAGGCAATTTAGTTACTACAGTATATAGATTTATATCTTAGTTAATTAGTAAATACATTTATATCTTTCGCAAACTACAAACTTCATTTTTTTAAGCTTCTTATCAAGTACTTACCTAAGAAGTTTGTCAAACTGGCAACGTTGCGCGTTACGTTACCGCGTTGTGTTTCATTCAATTCCTTAGCCTATCGCATCGTGAGGTTCTTGTACCTACATTTGTAGTTGATTGTAGTATCGCCATCGCGACTAGCGACGCCGACAGCACGATACATCGTACATACCTATGCGGCTTGTAATATTTTACATGTTTCGTGATTTTACTTTATATGTATAACGTATATTAAATACCTGTGTTTAAATAAATGGGATTTTGGATTTATGTATACTTATAAAATTTCTTTTTGTCGGTGTTTTCGTACTATGAAAATTTTCTGTTTAGCTAGAGAGCTGAAATTTTCAGTTTGCTTAGATCAGATGATACTACAACCACAAATACCTACTCAGACTCACCATCATCATCATCCTGCCCTTATCCCATTGTTTGGGGGTCCGCTATATGGTGTTATTTGTGGTTGGTGTCACGAATATATCATCATCATAACCGCACGGAACCGTTCGCGTGCATGTCCAACACGTACTTGACCGTACCAAAAGGTAAAATGGAACCCTATTACTGAGACTTACCTTATTAAGAATAATTTCACAAAAATCCGTCGAGAGTTACGCTCGGTCAAGCAGATATTGGTACCAATTCTATGTGCACAACTAAACTTAACCAAAAATAAAAAAGCAACTATGCTGTATTTTGATTAATTGACTATTTTCTTATACACATTCACAGTACCTTAAATTGTTATTATATAATACACCGTTTTTATAATAAGAAAGTGTAGTTAACAGTACCGAATTGCGGAATTGTGTTATTGAAATAATCAATATTTATTTTTTAGTTTAGTTTACTTGTGCATGTAGAATTGGTACCATTATATATTATTTTTATGTATGCCCAGCCACTTATAGATCAACTCATGGTAGACATTTTAACATTTTGTTTTTGCCTAACATTTCGCTCTCACACTTGTATCGATATTAGTTAAGAATTTATTGCTGTTAATGACATAGGTTTGACAACTTCAAGTAGCGCGTCCCTTGAACATAACGGGATCGTTACCTTTCCTGCAGAATGTAAGATTAGACATATGTTAGTCTTAGTTTGGTCTTAGTCGTGAATAAACAGTGTTTACGTGAACACGCAATATCTCTTACTTCTAAATATACCCAAGGTACCACACCTAAAAATACGTTTCACTTTCTTTTTTTCAAAACATAATAACTAAAAGAAATATGACGATCCGGAAAACTTTTTTTTTCGGTTTTCTTTAGATAAAATTGCAGCGTCTATCACACAAATTTGGTAAAGTTTTACCACAAAAGAAAGTGATAGAAGCATAGATATATTCTTTGTCTATAATATGACGCAAAAACTATTAAAATCGGTTTAACTTTCGCGAAAAAAAAACGGAAGTACGAAACGTCTTTTTTCAAAGAATTTGTAGGTAAAATCCGCTTCATCTATATTTGTCCCTTTCAGCGCGGCGCTCGGAAATAGGGATAGCAATACCTAAGGCAAATACCTAAATGAGGAGTACAGTACCCTCTTAAAGACGATTGAAGACGAAACAATAAAACACGCAAAGCTGCTTTTGCTATGAACGTCGAACGGAACAACAACATTTAAAAATATACTTTCTTTATTGAGGCATAAGGTTGCTTTCATTCTGTTTGTTAACATTCTCAAAAACACCGATCACCGCGAAGGCGGCTTGTGTCAAAGGCCTCGACGATATCATATATCAACCATAACAACATACTTTATAGTCTAAGATCCGACCCTAAATCGACCTTCACCGAGCTGATAATAGAATAAAACTTATTTTATAATAAATTTAGTATCATAATATAACAACCTGTTAATAAATATTAAAGTACTTTGTTTCTTTTGATATTGTGAGTGACGTCAATAATCCTTTTTACTTTTCATCACAACAAAATATCTCATTCAATTATTACGCTTACTTGTTACATGATACTGAAAATATTTAACAAAGCGGTAGGCTTTGTTAAATATTTTCAGTAGGTACGATGACGACCTATACATTGAGGATGTGCTGAAAGAGACAGTTCATTAGGGTTCCGTACCCAAAGGGTAAAAACGGGACCCTATTACTGAGACTTCGCTGTCCGTCCGTCCGTCCGTCCTCCGTCTGTCACCAGGTTGTATCTCAAGAACGGTGATAGCTAGACAGTTGAAATTTTCACAGATGATGTATTTCTATTGCCGCTCTAGCAACAAATACTAAAAATAAAATAATATAAATATTTAAGGGGGGCTCCCATACAACAAACATGATTTTTTTACCGTTTCTTGCTCAATAATAATAACGTTGACAGGTAGACGCTTTAACTATTCACAGAATATTTGGTTCTATAACGTGCCTAATGTTGCATAGATAATGGTACGGAACCCTTCGTGCGCGAGTCCGACTCGCACTTGACCAATTTTTTTACATACATACATCGCCCAAAGCTAATATACTATTTGCGCACACGCACACACAGACACATACACGCACGTACGCACACACACACGCACACACACACGACAAATGTAATTTCTAAGAATACACTCGCTATTTGAACGTCATAACAAGCAACATCGTTTTTAGGGTTCCGTACCCAAAGGGTAAAAACGGGACCCTATTACTGAGACTTCGCTGTCCGTCCGTCCGTCCGTCCGTCCGTCTGTCACCAGGCTGTATCTCAAGAACGGTGATAGCTAGAGAGTTGAAATTTTCACAGATGATGTATTTCTATTGCCGCTATAACAACAAATACTAAAAATAAAATAAAATAAATATTTAAGGGGGGCTCCCATACAACAAACATGATTTTTTTACCGTTTCTTGCTCGAGACTAATAACGTTGCCTTATGTTGCATAGATAATGGTACGGAACCCTTCGTGCGCGAGTCCGACTCGCACTTGACCAATTTGTTTGACGGACGGACAGCGAAGTCTCAGTAATAGGGTCCCGTTTTTACCCTTTGGGTACGGAACCCTAAAAACGTCGAAATCAAGTGGCGCATCACTATTTGTTTTAACAAGCTTGACCTTGAACCCAAATAAATACTACCTGTTTTTTAATAAACCAATTTGATGATTTTTATGAGATAATTTAGTTTGTAACTTTTTATCTTTTCAACCTTTTTTTGTTTTTTTTATAAAACTATAAATATATTATTGTTCTTAAAACTTACTAATATTTAATACCCTAAAATAATAATAATAGTTTTTGTAACACCAATCAATGATTTAAATATATTAAAATGCCATCTAGTTAAAAACTGTGTTAAAAATAACAAAGCGATCATTGAAGCGAATCATCTGCCATCTATCGCAAGAGGTTATTTTATCGTAAGAGGTTATTTGCATGTACTAATCAGTGGAAAATAATTATTATTGTATTTTTTCGTTGAATGTAACATATTAAATATGTATTAGACTTTTAATTTAAGTTAATTTTTTTCTGTCTAAACGTATCTTATTGCAACGTCCGTTTTATACAAGTTGTTACGCTAGTGAACAGCGCCACCTAGATTTAGCGTGCATTTTATGGCGAACATGCCAAAGTATGGGAATTGATAATCTTTATTAGTACTGTGTCTATGCTTTTCAACTAAAAACACTAAATTAATATGTTTAAAATTGAAAAGACCTTGTTAATTAAAAACAATATTTCTATAAATTAGGTTTTAATTTCCGCTTCGGTAGTCAAGACGGAAAATAAACACCTTTTTTATTTAACTACGCTGTTTTAATAGAACTTACTAATAACCATGGCTGCAACTTTAATATATTGCGCATTTTCCCTTTATGAAGATATAGGTAAGTCTTTATGCTAATTTATTTTAAATCAGGTGTGCTACTACCTAAATAAGTCTTTAGATCAGTTACAGTAGATTTTATCAGTTTAGCTGGGATGGTTGGACGATTGAGACGTTTGTACGCAGCATATCTGTGACACCCGCCGAAACTGTAATAATAGTTGCCGCCTTCAGAGCCTTTGATCCAGAGGATATCTATCGGAGGCACGTTGCCAATTTCTTCTTCTTTCTGGAATATTAGATTTTAAAATTGTATTAATTGATGAAGCAGACGGTTTTTAATACTTAAATCCGAATTTCCTCTGATTAACCATACCTACATGGGGTTCGATCTCATTTTCTCCCTTTAGAATGTTAAGGGTCGGCGTAGATATAAATTTTGAAGACATTTTCTGCTAGTGATGGAAAACTTAGATTGGGTTCGTGTCAGATTACTTATCTACCAGTATGAGACGGTTGCAAAGACAGAAACAGACATGTATATTATGTCTTCATTATGCATTTAACTTGCACTAAGGCGTAGTTTAACTATTGCTACAAGTTAATTTTATCAAAGTTAAGTATTTGTAACTTATGTTCAGACTAAGCAATGGAACAATAGGTAGGTAACTACTTAAAGCTTAAACACAGCATTGCTTAAAACTTGTAAATTTTATGTGGATATTTATATCTACAGATACTCGTATATTTTATCGATTCCAAATGACCCAAGTCACCTTTGCCCTTTGCGTGCCTTTGCTAATTGTTATGACAAATATTATTGTAATAATTAAAGTAAAATATAAATATTATTGTAACGATAACAGTTAATATAAAAATTTTAAGTAGATAGATTATAACATTAAAATTATCGATTACATATATCACATTTGTTGACCTAACGCTGCGGGTGGTGACAGATTAAGACGTAATCACTTAGTTTCCCACCCCCCAACAAGGTGGTAACGCGCGGCGAGTCGGAATTCTGACACCCACCCACTCCGCGCCAGATGGCCACTATAGGACGATATGATAGAAGTAAATTGTGAATATAAAAGCCAAATATTTTGACGAATTGACACGATTCGTAAAGTATGTTGACTTTGAAAATTTACCTTGTTGTTAAACTATACAAAAACATACAGATAGCAACTGTCAACTATAAAATGTAGCTTTATCAAATATCGTTATTATATTACGCCTCGATTAAGTTTAATAGATCTTATAAATTTTCAGGGTAAACAAGTACCTATGTATGTAGGTTAACATCTCCGTAGGCACTATAGACCATTACTTATTTCCGCAATACGCCAACAAAGCCTTAAAAAATATAGATATTTAAATATTCTACACCATTTACAATTAGAAAGTCCTACATAAGTGTTACCTGTATAGTATCCATCAGTGACAGGACCTTGTCTTCCGTCAGCTCCGGTATGAAAGGTCTGATGATGACCGACATGGGGACATCGTACACTTCCTCTTTATACGCGCTATGTACACTTGTCATCCTTAGAGCTGCCGATTATGAAATAATTAAACATAAAGTTATTAATAAAATTCACACACATTACCACTTATTGGGCAATATTGCGAATGCGTTAACATTTCCGTTTGTCTCGTAATTATTACAAAAGTTATTAGAGTAGCATGTTCGTGTGGTGACTGATTAAGAATAGAAAATGTCATCAACCCTTTTTCTACTCAAACCGCTGTAAAAGCCAGCCTAAAGCCCGGTTTCCACTGCGAAAGGGTAATGTGCGGAAAATGGTTAGGCGGAACGGACTCCTTTTTAATTAAATAGGTTTGTGTTTCCACCAACGAAGAGTTGGTGCTCCCTAGAACTGAGCGAGCTCATTTCTACTCTTTCTACACGCTCGGCTCTTTCCGTCCGACTATTTGTTGGTGGAAATACAAGTATGCAGTTTGCGTTTGCGAGTTTAACGAAGTCATTAATGGGTCCGTTCCGCTCGCAGTGGAAACCGGGCTTAAGGATATTGTAGACAAACATCATCCACATCCTCTGTGAGAGACGAAAACCTCGAAAATAAATCTTGTGCCAACACGACTGGTCAGCGCGGGACAGTAGACCATAATTTCTCCTAAAGTGGAGGAGGTCTGGAGAGAGTTCTCTGCGTTATTAAATAGCTATCAAAATGTTGATTTTATAAGTAATTGAAAATTCTAGGACAGTTAGCCCAACCAGCCAGCCCGCTTCCTATCTCTATGACAATATTAAATACATAGTAAGAAATATATTAAAACAAGATTAAAACCTAAATCGTTCTCATTCCATCTTGCGTAAATGAAGCCGACTTCATCATCTAAGAAAAAAAGAGTCTTGTTTGGATACTTTGTTAATTACCTCTACTGGCTACTCTTAGTACAGTAGTTTAGTAGTAGAAGTAATTATGGTATACTTAATTAAACATCTGCAAGCTTGAAGGATGTCGTCGCACCTAATCTCACATCTATTAATCACAATTTTTTTATAAAATTGGTCAGCTGTTGCAGAGGAGTGCGATTCCTATCACTATGACATGATATTCTCTCATCCTAAACACAGGCTAAACTCTTAGCCTAGTGAGGTTAGGTTAGGTGAGGACCAGGATGCAGGACCGCACTCACATCTCTGTACTTATGAAATTTTTTTTGTAATATTCCTAAACAGTTTTTGTAAACAGCTGTACTGTACTACTAAGCAATCTTGTATTTTGAGAAATAAATAATTTATTATTATTATTTAATATTTGGCAAGGAGGTACTTAGGAATAAATTACATAACTTTGTATAGGTGTGTTTTAAGTTATCTCTAAAAAATTAGATTATTTTTATGTAAAATTTTTCTACGTAATAGAAAAATGTACTAGTAAGTTCATTGCAAATTTCATTACAACGCGTATAAGTATAGCGTTAGCTCTACGTACTTACTGAATACTTAGTGACCTAAGAATAAAATAATAACAATTAATAAGAAATTCGTGTATCACGATTGTAAAGAACGCTTTTTTAGTTACGTTTTATACCTAATCAAGTGTTAACAAAAGATACGATGCCTACATGTTATGGTAAACACAGATTACAGATTTAGAGTATTGGTAAAAAGTAAGTACTTACAATTTCTAGTTGTAACTGTTGTAGTTAAATTAACAATCGATTTTAACATAACAAGTTAGTTAGAAGCACTCGACTGTCAGTTGTTAGAGCAGGCGTGTTACTGACGAGACGAGTGACGGCCTGTGTATGATGAAACCAGCTGATTCATTCCAAACGCCAAGGTCACGGGGATATGATAAAACAAAACATAAACAACACGCAAACATTTGCTAAAGTCAGATTAAATAGGTGCGGCTAAACGTTATCAGTCAACAAACCTTTAAATAAATAATCGATAGATTTAGATAATTTGTGAGTGCAAATGTATTTTTAAGACTATAAACATATTAAATATCTACGCAATAGTGTAAATTATTGCAAGAAACTCTACTACAAACGCCTATGTGATTCGTACTACCTTGTTCTTTGAATTCAATATCAAGTGGAATAAAGAGATAGTCGGTACCAACCTAAGTCAAGTGCATCGCAGTCTCGCACTCTGAACAATCCGTATACATAAAGTATACTAAACAAAAGCTTCATAATTTTGTTTCAAATAAGCAAGTAGAGCGCTTGTGTCGTTGAGTAATTTCCTTGGATTAATAATCTGAAACCACAAGAGTCAAAAGCTAGATATCACCGATGTTAAAATAATTATTTCAAATTTAATCTTGAATAACACGCAAGGAAAACATCTTTACCGACGACGTTACTCTACCATTTTGCTTACTTCAGTTGTAGGCACTAATGTACGTAATATCTACTATATATTCTGTAACTTGCAGAAAAAATAATAGAGATAGACCTAAGTTTTAAACTTGAAGGCTTTCGCCGCCCTTCTCTAGCTGGCCGCCCCGGGCCATGTCACCCTTGGCCCTAGGGTAAATACGCCCCTGGTAACTTGTATGCCTTGGCTTCCTTGAGCTCGAGATCTGTGATAGTCAGATATGTAGGAAGCTAAGCAAGATTGTATTTTTAAAATCTGATGCTAGTCTAGTTAGCATAGTGGACAAAACTTACCTAAACGTTCGGTTCCCTACACAATTTTGTTACCGTCTCGTGTAGGTACCAAATTATATTGTCACAAAAATTATCTCTACATTACATAACTATCTGCCTTTATCTACATTAATTTGTTCGCTTATTGATCCATGTATTTAAAAGAAAATAACAAATTATATCGTGCAATAAAAAGATAACACGACAATTAAAATGTAGGTAATTACTACACATTAAGCAATAACATTTAAATTACATATTCAAAACGGAAATTCATGTAAGCATACATTTTTGGTGTTATAAAAACCTACCTTTTCCCCTACTACCAGTTTAAGACATGCAATCCATTGAGAATAGCCTCGGTAAGAAACTTAGGAAAGCTCTTTGGGTTTCTTAGACATTTTTAAGGTTTTTATATTGACAATATAAATAACAGTTGCAATTTTCTAGGATCACAAAGGTGGTTGTTAATAAAACACAATGTATTAACTACACAAAAATGTATTTATTCAATCTGATGGTCACAATAACATTGAAGATTGAACTTCGTCGTATACATGTGTGTGCGCGCCGCCTCGCCTACTACTCGCCCCTTCTTTATATAATAAACAATACATTATATATTTATTATAATAAATAGTGAATATAGCTGAGAGCTGTAATGGCGGCGCAGTGACAAACTACAATGTTCAGTTAAACATTTCAATTAAATTTCGTTTTTATCTCGTATACTGTTTCAGATATTTTGTTTTAGAACACATTAACTTAACACTAGCAACGTTACATACAAACTATCACTAGGTGCAACTAATCATATCATTCACATTAAGATCATGTTTCACTTACATGAATCTAACTAAAAGTCGAGATCACATTACCAAATTAGTAACTACATCAAATTATATGCATAACCAATAAACATCAGTACTTCTTTGTGATTCTTTGAATGTTGTGAAAGCCCTCATGTCATACACTTTTAATATTGATTATTTTGATTGTGGCGACATAGCATTAGTTTGTATATGCTTTTTCAAACAAAAATAAATGTTTCAACTATATCGTTTCAAATAGCTATACGTTAAAATCTATTTTGGTAATGTAATCCCGAATTGAAATGTAAAATAAAGTTGTGCTGCCGACACCATAGCACCACTAAAAAGAATGTTCATAAGTCCATATATTATGAACGTCGACATTATTATTACATTAGCCGTGCTCATAAAAATACAGACAAATATAAAACGAGAACAAATCACAGAATATTAAAAAAAAAAATACAATTAAAAAGTATAATTGATTGGTGTTTTAAAAATAAATTTAACATTTAAAATGAGAATGAAATTGTGTGCGTAAACACAACCATTTCTAATAAAATATAATAATTGCACGCTTTTAGTGCGATTGTCGCACTTGTTTGAATACTTTGAATCGATATGTTAGTCTGACATCATTTACAATGCTTTAAAATATGAAAGCAGCTCTTACCCACCTCCACGATCGTTCTACATGTCAACCGATTTTTAGGGTTCCGTACCCAAAGGGTAAAAACGGGACCCTATTACTGAGACTTCGCTGTCCGTCTGTCACCAGGCTGTATCTCAAGAACGGTTTCTTGCTCAATAATAATAACGTTGACAGGTAGACGCTTTAACTATTCACAGAATATTTGGTTCTATAACGTGCCTAATGTTGCATAGATAATGGTACGGAACCCTTCGTGCGCGAGTCCGACTCGCACTTGACCAATTTTTTTACATACATACATCGCCCAAAGCTAATATACTATTTGCGCACACGCACACACAGACACATACACGCACGTACGCACACACACACGCACACACACACGACAAATGTAATTTCTAAGAATACACTCGCTATTTGAACGTCATAACAAGCAACATCGTTTTTAGGGTTCCGTACCCAAAGGGTAAAAACGGGACCCTATTACTGAGACTTCGCTGTCCGTCCGTCCGTCCGTCCGTCCGTCTGTCACCAGGCTGTATCTCAAGAACGGTGATAGCTAGAGAGTTGAAATTTTCACAGATGATGTATTTCTATTGCCGCTATAACAACAAATACTAAAAATAAAATAAAATAAATATTTAAGGGGGGCTCCCATACAACAAACATGATTTTTTTACCGTTTCTTGCTCGAGACTAATAACGTTGCCTTATGTTGCATAGATAATGGTACGGAACCCTTCGTGCGCGAGTCCGACTCGCACTTGACCAATTTGTTTGACGGACGGACAGCGAAGTCTCAGTAATAGGGTCCCGTTTTTACCCTTTGGGTACGGAACCCTAAAAACGTCGAAATCAAGTGGCGCATCACTATTTGTTTTAACAAGCTTGACCTTGAACCCAAATAAATACTACCTGTTTTTTAATAAACCAATTTGATGATTTTTATGAGATAATTTAGTTTGTAACTTTTTATCTTTTCAACCTTTTTTTGTTTTTTTTATAAAACTATAAATATATTATTGTTCTTAAAACTTACTAATATTTAATACCCTAAAATAATAATAATAGTTTTTGTAACACCAATCAATGATTTAAATATATTAAAATGCCATCTAGTTAAAAACTGTGTTAAAAATAACAAAGCGATCATTGAAGCGAATCATCTGCCATCTATCGCAAGAGGTTATTTTATCGTAAGAGGTTATTTGCATGTACTAATCAGTGGAAAATAATTATTATTGTATTTTTTCGTTGAATGTAACATATTAAATATGTATTAGACTTTTAATTTAAGTTAATTTTTTTCTGTCTAAACGTATCTTATTGCAACGTCCGTTTTATACAAGTTGTTACGCTAGTGAACAGCGCCACCTAGATTTAGCGTGCATTTTATGGCGAACATGCCAAAGTATGGGAATTGATAATCTTTATTAGTACTGTGTCTATGCTTTTCAACTAAAAACACTAAATTAATATGTTTAAAATTGAAAAGACCTTGTTAATTAAAAACAATATTTCTATAAATTAGGTTTTAATTTCCGCTTCGGTAGTCAAGACGGAAAATAAACACCTTTTTTATTTAACTACGCTGTTTTAATAGAACTTACTAATAACCATGGCTGCAACTTTAATATATTGCGCATTTTCCCTTTATGAAGATATAGGTAAGTCTTTATGCTAATTTATTTTAAATCAGGTGTGCTACTACCTAAATAAGTCTTTAGATCAGTTACAGTAGATTTTATCAGTTTAGCTGGGATGGTTGGACGATTGAGACGTTTGTACGCAGCATATCTGTGACACCCGCCGAAACTGTAATAATAGTTGCCGCCTTCAGAGCCTTTGATCCAGAGGATATCTATCGGAGGCACGTTGCCAATTTCTTCTTCTTTCTGGAATATTAGATTTTAAAATTGTATTAATTGATGAAGCAGACGGTTTTTAATACTTAAATCCGAATTTCCTCTGATTAACCATACCTACATGGGGTTCGATCTCATTTTCTCCCTTTAGAATGTTAAGGGTCGGCGTAGATATAAATTTTGAAGACATTTTCTGCTAGTGATGGAAAACTTAGATTGGGTTCGTGTCAGATTACTTATCTACCAGTATGAGACGGTTGCAAAGACAGAAACAGACATGTATATTATGTCTTCATTATGCATTTAACTTGCACTAAGGCGTAGTTTAACTATTGCTACAAGTTAATTTTATCAAAGTTAAGTATTTGTAACTTATGTTCAGACTAAGCAATGGAACAATAGGTAGGTAACTACTTAAAGCTTAAACACAGCATTGCTTAAAACTTGTAAATTTTATGTGGATATTTATATCTACAGATACTCGTATATTTTATCGATTCCAAATGACCCAAGTCACCTTTGCCCTTTGCGTGCCTTTGCTAATTGTTATGACAAATATTATTGTAATAATTAAAGTAAAATATAAATATTATTGTAACGATAACAGTTAATATAAAAATTTTAAGTAGATAGATTATAACATTAAAATTATCGATTACATATATCACATTTGTTGACCTAACGCTGCGGGTGGTGACAGATTAAGACGTAATCACTTAGTTTCCCACCCCCCAACAAGGTGGTAACGCGCGGCGAGTCGGAATTCTGACACCCACCCACTCCGCGCCAGATGGCCACTATAGGACGATATGATAGAAGTAAATTGTGAATATAAAAGCCAAATATTTTGACGAATTGACACGATTCGTAAAGTATGTTGACTTTGAAAATTTACCTTGTTGTTAAACTATACAAAAACATACAGATAGCAACTGTCAACTATAAAATGTAGCTTTATCAAATATCGTTATTATATTACGCCTCGATTAAGTTTAATAGATCTTATAAATTTTCAGGGTAAACAAGTACCTATGTATGTAGGTTAACATCTCCGTAGGCACTATAGACCATTACTTATTTCCGCAATACGCCAACAAAGCCTTAAAAAATATAGATATTTAAATATTCTACACCATTTACAATTAGAAAGTCCTACATAAGTGTTACCTGTATAGTATCCATCAGTGACAGGACCTTGTCTTCCGTCAGCTCCGGTATGAAAGGTCTGATGATGACCGACATGGGGACATCGTACACTTCCTCTTTATACGCGCTATGTACACTTGTCATCCTTAGAGCTGCCGATTATGAAATAATTAAACATAAAGTTATTAATAAAATTCACACACATTACCACTTATTGGGCAATATTGCGAATGCGTTAACATTTCCGTTTGTCTCGTAATTATTACAAAAGTTATTAGAGTAGCATGTTCGTGTGGTGACTGATTAAGAATAGAAAATGTCATCAACCCTTTTTCTACTCAAACCGCTGTAAAAGCCAGCCTAAAGCCCGGTTTCCACTGCGAAAGGGTAATGTGCGGAAAATGGTTAGGCGGAACGGACTCCTTTTTAATTAAATAGGTTTGTGTTTCCACCAACGAAGAGTTGGTGCTCCCTAGAACTGAGCGAGCTCATTTCTACTCTTTCTACACGCTCGGCTCTTTCCGTCCGACTATTTGTTGGTGGAAATACAAGTATGCAGTTTGCGTTTGCGAGTTTAACGAAGTCATTAATGGGTCCGTTCCGCTCGCAGTGGAAACCGGGCTTAAGGATATTGTAGACAAACATCATCCACATCCTCTGTGAGAGACGAAAACCTCGAAAATAAATCTTGTGCCAACACGACTGGTCAGCGCGGGACAGTAGACCATAATTTCTCCTAAAGTGGAGGAGGTCTGGAGAGAGTTCTCTGCGTTATTAAATAGCTATCAAAATGTTGATTTTATAAGTAATTGAAAATTCTAGGACAGTTAGCCCAACCAGCCAGCCCGCTTCCTATCTCTATGACAATATTAAATACATAGTAAGAAATATATTAAAACAAGATTAAAACCTAAATCGTTCTCATTCCATCTTGCGTAAATGAAGCCGACTTCATCATCTAAGAAAAAAAGAGTCTTGTTTGGATACTTTGTTAATTACCTCTACTGGCTACTCTTAGTACAGTAGTTTAGTAGTAGAAGTAATTATGGTATACTTAATTAAACATCTGCAAGCTTGAAGGATGTCGTCGCACCTAATCTCACATCTATTAATCACAATTTTTTTATAAAATTGGTCAGCTGTTGCAGAGGAGTGCGATTCCTATCACTATGACATGATATTCTCTCATCCTAAACACAGGCTAAACTCTTAGCCTAGTGAGGTTAGGTTAGGTGAGGACCAGGATGCAGGACCGCACTCACATCTCTGTACTTATGAAATTTTTTTTGTAATATTCCTAAACAGTTTTTGTAAACAGCTGTACTGTACTACTAAGCAATCTTGTATTTTGAGAAATAAATAATTTATTATTATTATTTAATATTTGGCAAGGAGGTACTTAGGAATAAATTACATAACTTTGTATAGGTGTGTTTTAAGTTATCTCTAAAAAATTAGATTATTTTTATGTAAAATTTTTCTACGTAATAGAAAAATGTACTAGTAAGTTCATTGCAAATTTCATTACAACGCGTATAAGTATAGCGTTAGCTCTACGTACTTACTGAATACTTAGTGACCTAAGAATAAAATAATAACAATTAATAAGAAATTCGTGTATCACGATTGTAAAGAACGCTTTTTTAGTTACGTTTTA
Organism: Orgyia antiqua; assembly: GCA_916999025.1. Classification (NCBI taxonomy): domain Eukaryota; kingdom Metazoa; phylum Arthropoda; class Insecta; order Lepidoptera; family Erebidae; genus Orgyia; species Orgyia antiqua. Next base: position 2,144,822 of record OU779861.1, read on the forward strand.
TACCTAATCAAGTGTTAACAAAAGATACGATGCCTACATGTTATGGTAAACACAGATTACAGATTTAGAGTATTGGTAAAAAGTAAGTACTTACAATTTCTAGTTGTAACTGTTGTAGTTAAATTAACAATCGATTTTAACATAACAAGTTAGTTAGAAGCACTCGACTGTCAGTTGTTAGAGCAGGCGTGTTACTGACGAGACGAGTGACGGCCTGTGTATGATGAAACCAGCTGATTCATTCCAAACGCCAAGGTCACGGGGATATGATAAAACAAAACATAAACAACACGCAAACATTTGCTAAAGTCAGATTAAATAGGTGCGGCTAAACGTTATCAGTCAACAAACCTTTAAATAAATAATCGATAGATTTAGATAATTTGTGAGTGCAAATGTATTTTTAAGACTATAAACATATTAAATATCTACGCAATAGTGTAAATTATTGCAAGAAACTCTACTACAAACGCCTATGTGATTCGTACTACCTTGTTCTTTGAATTCAATATCAAGTGGAATAAAGAGATAGTCGGTACCAACCTAAGTCAAGTGCATCGCAGTCTCGCACTCTGAACAATCCGTATACATAAAGTATACTAAACAAAAGCTTCATAATTTTGTTTCAAATAAGCAAGTAGAGCGCTTGTGTCGTTGAGTAATTTCCTTGGATTAATAATCTGAAACCACAAGAGTCAAAAGCTAGATATCACCGATGTTAAAATAATTATTTCAAATTTAATCTTGAATAACACGCAAGGAAAACATCTTTACCGACGACGTTACTCTACCATTTTGCTTACTTCAGTTGTAGGCACTAATGTACGTAATATCTACTATATATTCTGTAACTTGCAGAAAAAATAATAGAGATAGACCTAAGTTTTAAACTTGAAGGCTTTCGCCGCCCTTCTCTAGCTGGCCGCCCCGGGCCATGTCACCCTTGGCCCTAGGGTAAATACGCCCCTGGTAACTTGTATGCCTTGGCTTCCTTGAGCTCGAGATCTGTGATAGTCAGATATGTAGGAAGCTAAGCAAGATTGTATTTTTAAAATCTGATGCTAGTCTAGTTAGCATAGTGGACAAAACTTACCTAAACGTTCGGTTCCCTACACAATTTTGTTACCGTCTCGTGTAGGTACCAAATTATATTGTCACAAAAATTATCTCTACATTACATAACTATCTGCCTTTATCTACATTAATTTGTTCGCTTATTGATCCATGTATTTAAAAGAAAATAACAAATTATATCGTGCAATAAAAAGATAACACGACAATTAAAATGTAGGTAATTACTACACATTAAGCAATAACATTTAAATTACATATTCAAAACGGAAATTCATGTAAGCATACATTTTTGGTGTTATAAAAACCTACCTTTTCCCCTACTACCAGTTTAAGACATGCAATCCATTGAGAATAGCCTCGGTAAGAAACTTAGGAAAGCTCTTTGGGTTTCTTAGACATTTTTAAGGTTTTTATATTGACAATATAAATAACAGTTGCAATTTTCTAGGATCACAAAGGTGGTTGTTAATAAAACACAATGTATTAACTACACAAAAATGTATTTATTCAATCTGATGGTCACAATAACATTGAAGATTGAACTTCGTCGTATACATGTGTGTGCGCGCCGCCTCGCCTACTACTCGCCCCTTCTTTATATAATAAACAATACATTATATATTTATTATAATAAATAGTGAATATAGCTGAGAGCTGTAATGGCGGCGCAGTGACAAACTACAATGTTCAGTTAAACATTTCAATTAAATTTCGTTTTTATCTCGTATACTGTTTCAGATATTTTGTTTTAGAACACATTAACTTAACACTAGCAACGTTACATACAAACTATCACTAGGTGCAACTAATCATATCATTCACATTAAGATCATGTTTCACTTACATGAATCTAACTAAAAGTCGAGATCACATTACCAAATTAGTAACTACATCAAATTATATGCATAACCAATAAACATCAGTACTTCTTTGTGATTCTTTGAATGTTGTGAAAGCCCTCATGTCATACACTTTTAATATTGATTATTTTGATTGTGGCGACATAGCATTAGTTTGTATATGCTTTTTCAAACAAAAATAAATGTTTCAACTATATCGTTTCAAATAGCTATACGTTAAAATCTATTTTGGTAATGTAATCCCGAATTGAAATGTAAAATAAAGTTGTGCTGCCGACACCATAGCACCACTAAAAAGAATGTTCATAAGTCCATATATTATGAACGTCGACATTATTATTACATTAGCCGTGCTCATAAAAATACAGACAAATATAAAACGAGAACAAATCACAGAATATTAAAAAAAAAAATACAATTAAAAAGTATAATTGATTGGTGTTTTAAAAATAAATTTAACATTTAAAATGAGAATGAAATTGTGTGCGTAAACACAACCATTTCTAATAAAATATAATAATTGCACGCTTTTAGTGCGATTGTCGCACTTGTTTGAATACTTTGAATCGATATGTTAGTCTGACATCATTTACAATGCTTTAAAATATGAAAGCAGCTCTTACCCACCTCCACGATCGTTCTACATGTCAACCGATTTTTAGGGTTCCGTACCCAAAGGGTAAAAACGGGACCCTATTACTGAGACTTCGCTGTCCGTCTGTCACCAGGCTGTATCTCAAGAACGGTTTCTTGCTCAATAATAATAACGTTGACAGGTAGACGCTTTAACTATTCACAGAATATTTGGTTCTATAACGTGCCTAATGTTGCATAGATAATGGTACGGAACCCTTCGTGCGCGAGTCCGACTCGCACTTGACCAATTTTTTTACATACATACATCGCCCAAAGCTAATATACTATTTGCGCACACGCACACACAGACACATACACGCACGTACGCACACACACACGCACACACACACGACAAATGTAATTTCTAAGAATACACTCGCTATTTGAACGTCATAACAAGCAATATCGTTTTTAGGGTTCCGTACCCAAAGGGTAAAAACGGGACCCTATTACTGAGACTTCGCTGTCCGTCCGTCCGTCCGTCCGTCCGTCTGTCACCAGGCTGTATCTCAAGAACGGTGATAGCTAGAGAGTTGAAATTTTCACAGATGATGTATTTCTATTGCCGCTATAACAACAAATACTAAAAATAAAATAAAATAAATATTTAAGGGGGGCTCCCATACAACAAACATGATTTTTTTACCGTTTCTTGCTCGAGACTAATAACGTTGCCTTATGTTGCATAGATAATGGTACGGAACCCTTCGTGCGCGAGTCCGACTCGCACTTGACCAATTTGTTTGACGGACGGACAGCGAAGTCTCAGTAATAGGGTCCCGTTTTTACCCTTTGGGTACGGAACCCTAAAAACGTCGAAATCAAGTGGCGCATCACTATTTGTTTTAACAAGCTTGACCTTGAACCCAAATAAATACTACCTGTTTTTTAATAAACCAATTTGATGATTTTTATGAGATAATTTAGTTTGTAACTTTTTATCTTTTCAACCTTTTTTTGTTTTTTTTATAAAACTATAAATATATTATTGTTCTTAAAACTTACTAATATTTAATACCCTAAAATAATAATAATAGTTTTTGTAACACCAATCAATGATTTAAATATATTAAAATGCCATCTAGTTAAAAACTGTGTTAAAAATAACAAAGCGATCATTGAAGCGAATCATCTGCCATCTATCGCAAGAGGTTATTTTATCGTAAGAGGTTATTTGCATGTACTAATCAGTGGAAAATAATTATTATTGTATTTTTTCGTTGAATGTAACATATTAAATATGTATTAGACTTTTAATTTAAGTTAATTTTTTTCTGTCTAAACGTATCTTATTGCAACGTCCGTTTTATACAAGTTGTTACGCTAGTGAACAGCGCCACCTAGATTTAGCGTGCATTTTATGGCGAACATGCCAAAGTATGGGAATTGATAATCTTTATTAGTACTGTGTCTATGCTTTTCAACTAAAAACACTAAATTAATATGTTTAAAATTGAAAAGACCTTGTTAATTAAAAACAATATTTCTATAAATTAGGTTTTAATTTCCGCTTCGGTAGTCAAGACGGAAAATAAACACCTTTTTTATTTAACTACGCTGTTTTAATAGAACTTACTAATAACCATGGCTGCAACTTTAATATATTGCGCATTTTCCCTTTATGAAGATATAGGTAAGTCTTTATGCTAATTTATTTTAAATCAGGTGTGCTACTACCTAAATAAGTCTTTAGATCAGTTACAGTAGATTTTATCAGTTTAGCTGGGATGGTTGGACGATTGAGACGTTTGTACGCAGCATATCTGTGACACCCGCCGAAACTGTAATAATAGTTGCCGCCTTCAGAGCCTTTGATCCAGAGGATATCTATCGGAGGCACGTTGCCAATTTCTTCTTCTTTCTGGAATATTAGATTTTAAAATTGTATTAATTGATGAAGCAGACGGTTTTTAATACTTAAATCCGAATTTCCTCTGATTAACCATACCTACATGGGGTTCGATCTCATTTTCTCCCTTTAGAATGTTAAGGGTCGGCGTAGATATAAATTTTGAAGACATTTTCTGCTAGTGATGGAAAACTTAGATTGGGTTCGTGTCAGATTACTTATCTACCAGTATGAGACGGTTGCAAAGACAGAAACAGACATGTATATTATGTCTTCATTATGCATTTAACTTGCACTAAGGCGTAGTTTAACTATTGCTACAAGTTAATTTTATCAAAGTTAAGTATTTGTAACTTATGTTCAGACTAAGCAATGGAACAATAGGTAGGTAACTACTTAAAGCTTAAACACAGCATTGCTTAAAACTTGTAAATTTTATGTGGATATTTATATCTACAGATACTCGTATATTTTATCGATTCCAAATGACCCAAGTCACCTTTGCCCTTTGCGTGCCTTTGCTAATTGTTATGACAAATATTATTGTAATAATTAAAGTAAAATATAAATATTATTGTAACGATAACAGTTAATATAAAAATTTTAAGTAGATAGATTATAACATTAAAATTATCGATTACATATATCACATTTGTTGACCTAACGCTGCGGGTGGTGACAGATTAAGACGTAATCACTTAGTTTCCCACCCCCCAACAAGGTGGTAACGCGCGGCGAGTCGGAATTCTGACACCCACCCACTCCGCGCCAGATGGCCACTATAGGACGATATGATAGAAGTAAATTGTGAATATAAAAGCCAAATATTTTGACGAATTGACACGATTCGTAAAGTATGTTGACTTTGAAAATTTACCTTGTTGTTAAACTATACAAAAACATACAGATAGCAACTGTCAACTATAAAATGTAGCTTTATCAAATATCGTTATTATATTACGCCTCGATTAAGTTTAATAGATCTTATAAATTTTCAGGGTAAACAAGTACCTATGTATGTAGGTTAACATCTCCGTAGGCACTATAGACCATTACTTATTTCCGCAATACGCCAACAAAGCCTTAAAAAATATAGATATTTAAATATTCTACACCATTTACAATTAGAAAGTCCTACATAAGTGTTACCTGTATAGTATCCATCAGTGACAGGACCTTGTCTTCCGTCAGCTCCGGTATGAAAGGTCTGATGATGACCGACATGGGGACATCGTACACTTCCTCTTTATACGCGCTATGTACACTTGTCATCCTTAGAGCTGCCGATTATGAAATAATTAAACATAAAGTTATTAATAAAATTCACACACATTACCACTTATTGGGCAATATTGCGAATGCGTTAACATTTCCGTTTGTCTCGTAATTATTACAAAAGTTATTAGAGTAGCATGTTCGTGTGGTGACTGATTAAGAATAGAAAATGTCATCAACCCTTTTTCTACTCAAACCGCTGTAAAAGCCAGCCTAAAGCCCGGTTTCCACTGCGAAAGGGTAATGTGCGGAAAATGGTTAGGCGGAACGGACTCCTTTTTAATTAAATAGGTTTGTGTTTCCACCAACGAAGAGTTGGTGCTCCCTAGAACTGAGCGAGCTCATTTCTACTCTTTCTACACGCTCGGCTCTTTCCGTCCGACTATTTGTTGGTGGAAATACAAGTATGCAGTTTGCGTTTGCGAGTTTAACGAAGTCATTAATGGGTCCGTTCCGCTCGCAGTGGAAACCGGGCTTAAGGATATTGTAGACAAACATCATCCACATCCTCTGTGAGAGACGAAAACCTCGAAAATAAATCTTGTGCCAACACGACTGGTCAGCGCGGGACAGTAGACCATAATTTCTCCTAAAGTGGAGGAGGTCTGGAGAGAGTTCTCTGCGTTATTAAATAGCTATCAAAATGTTGATTTTATAAGTAATTGAAAATTCTAGGACAGTTAGCCCAACCAGCCAGCCCGCTTCCTATCTCTATGACAATATTAAATACATAGTAAGAAATATATTAAAACAAGATTAAAACCTAAATCGTTCTCATTCCATCTTGCGTAAATGAAGCCGACTTCATCATCTAAGAAAAAAAGAGTCTTGTTTGGATACTTTGTTAATTACCTCTACTGGCTACTCTTAGTACAGTAGTTTAGTAGTAGAAGTAATTATGGTATACTTAATTAAACATCTGCAAGCTTGAAGGATGTCGTCGCACCTAATCTCACATCTATTAATCACAATTTTTTTATAAAATTGGTCAGCTGTTGCAGAGGAGTGCGATTCCTATCACTATGACATGATATTCTCTCATCCTAAACACAGGCTAAACTCTTAGCCTAGTGAGGTTAGGTTAGGTGAGGACCAGGATGCAGGACCGCACTCACATCTCTGTACTTATGAAATTTTTTTTGTAATATTCCTAAACAGTTTTTGTAAACAGCTGTACTGTACTACTAAGCAATCTTGTATTTTGAGAAATAAATAATTTATTATTATTATTTAATATTTGGCAAGGAGGTACTTAGGAATAAATTACATAACTTTGTATAGGTGTGTTTTAAGTTATCTCTAAAAAATTAGATTATTTTTATGTAAAATTTTTCTACGTAATAGAAAAATGTACTAGTAAGTTCATTGCAAATTTCATTACAACGCGTATAAGTATAGCGTTAGCTCTACGTACTTACTGAATACTTAGTGACCTAAGAATAAAATAATAACAATTAATAAGAAATTCGTGTATCACGATTGTAAAGAACGCTTTTTTAGTTACGTTTTATACCTAATCAAGTGTTAACAAAAGATACGATGCCTACATGTTATGGTAAACACAGATTACAGATTTAGAGTATTGGTAAAAAGTAAGTACTTACAATTTCTAGTTGTAACTGTTGTAGTTAAATTAACAATCGATTTTAACATAACAAGTTAGTTAGAAGCACTCGACTGTCAGTTGTTAGAGCAGGCGTGTTACTGACGAGACGAGTGACGGCCTGTGTATGATGAAACCAGCTGATTCATTCCAAACGCCAAGGTCACGGGGATATGATAAAACAAAACATAAACAACACGCAAACATTTGCTAAAGTCAGATTAAATAGGTGCGGCTAAACGTTATCAGTCAACAAACCTTTAAATAAATAATCGATAGATTTAGATAATTTGTGAGTGCAAATGTATTTTTAAGACTATAAACATATTAAATATCTACGCAATAGTGTAAATTATTGCAAGAAACTCTACTACAAACGCCTATGTGATTCGTACTACCTTGTTCTTTGAATTCAATATCAAGTGGAATAAAGAGATAGTCGGTACCAACCTAAGTCAAGTGCATCGCAGTCTCGCACTCTGAACAATCCGTATACATAAAGTATACTAAACAAAAGCTTCATAATTTTGTTTCAAATAAGCAAGTAGAGCGCTTGTGTCGTTGAGTAATTTCCTTGGATTAATAATCTGAAACCACAAGAGTCAAAAGCTAGATATCACCGATGTTAAAATAATTATTTCAAATTTAATCTTGAATAACACGCAAGGAAAACATCTTTACCGACGACGTTACTCTACCATTTTGCTTACTTCAGTTGTAGGCACTAATGTACGTAATATCTACTATATATTCTGTAACTTGCAGAAAAAATAATAGAGATAGACCTAAGTTTTAAACTTGAAGGCTTTCGCCGCCCTTCTCTAGCTGGCCGCCCCGGGCCATGTCACCCTTGGCCCTAGGGTAAATACGCCCCTGGTAACTTGTATGCCTTGGCTTCCTTGAGCTCGAGATCTGTGATAGTCAGATATGTAGGAAGCTAAGCAAGATTGTATTTTTAAAATCTGATGCTAGTCTAGTTAGCATAGTGGACAAAACTTACCTAAACGTTCGGTTCCCTACACAATTTTGTTACCGTCTCGTGTAGGTACCAAATTATATTGTCACAAAAATTATCTCTACATTACATAACTATCTGCCTTTATCTACATTAATTTGTTCGCTTATTGATCCATGTATTTAAAAGAAAATAACAAATTATATCGTGCAATAAAAAGATAACACGACAATTAAAATGTAGGTAATTACTACACATTAAGCAATAACATTTAAATTACATATTCAAAACGGAAATTCATGTAAGCATACATTTTTGGTGTTATAAAAACCTACCTTTTCCCCTACTACCAGTTTAAGACATGCAATCCATTGAGAATAGCCTCGGTAAGAAACTTAGGAAAGCTCTTTGGGTTTCTTAGACATTTTTAAGGTTTTTATATTGACAATATAAATAACAGTTGCAATTTTCTAGGATCACAAAGGTGGTTGTTAATAAAACACAATGTATTAACTACACAAAAATGTATTTATTCAATCTGATGGTCACAATAACATTGAAGATTGAACTTCGTCGTATACATGTGTGTGCGCGCCGCCTCGCCTACTACTCGCCCCTTCTTTATATAATAAACAATACATTATATATTTATTATAATAAATAGTGAATATAGCTGAGAGCTGTAATGGCGGCGCAGTGACAAACTACAATGTTCAGTTAAACATTTCAATTAAATTTCGTTTTTATCTCGTATACTGTTTCAGATATTTTGTTTTAGAACACATTAACTTAACACTAGCAACGTTACATACAAACTATCACTAGGTGCAACTAATCATATCATTCACATTAAGATCATGTTTCACTTACATGAATCTAACTAAAAGTCGAGATCACATTACCAAATTAGTAACTACATCAAATTATATGCATAACCAATAAACATCAGTACTTCTTTGTGATTCTTTGAATGTTGTGAAAGCCCTCATGTCATACACTTTTAATATTGATTATTTTGATTGTGGCGACATAGCATTAGTTTGTATATGCTTTTTCAAACAAAAATAAATGTTTCAACTATATCGTTTCAAATAGCTATACGTTAAAATCTATTTTGGTAATGTAATCCCGAATTGAAATGTAAAATAAAGTTGTGCTGCCGACACCATAGCACCACTAAAAAGAATGTTCATAAGTCCATATATTATGAACGTCGACATTATTATTACATTAGCCGTGCTCATAAAAATACAGACAAATATAAAACGAGAACAAATCACAGAATATTAAAAAAAAAAATACAATTAAAAAGTATAATTGATTGGTGTTTTAAAAATAAATTTAACATTTAAAATGAGAATGAAATTGTGTGCGTAAACACAACCATTTCTAATAAAATATAATAATTGCACGCTTTTAGTGCGATTGTCGCACTTGTTTGAATACTTTGAATCGATATGTTAGTCTGACATCATTTACAATGCTTTAAAATATGAAAGCAGCTCTTACCCACCTCCACGATCGTTCTACATGTCAACCGATTTTTAGGGTTCCGTACCCAAAGGGTAAAAACGGGACCCTATTACTGAGACTTCGCTGTCCGTCTGTCACCAGGCTGTATCTCAAGAACGGTGATAGCTAGACAGTCGAAATTTTCACAGATGATGTATTTCTATTGCCGCTATAACAACAAATACTAAAAATAAAATAAAATAAATATTTAAGGGGGGCTCCCATACAACAAACATGATTTTTTTACCGTTTCTTGCTCGATACTAATAACGTTGCCTTATGTTGCATAGATAATGGTACGGAACCCTTCTTGCGAGAGTCCAACTCGCACTTGACCAATTTTTCCTAATAATGAATCTTAAGAAGAACCTCTTATTATAATTGTTTTGTTTTATGGTAAGCTGCTGATTTGTATAAATAAAAATTTTAAAAGCTGATTTGTATAATCAATACTGTCATCATCATGTTATAGATACAAGTTGGAAAGAATTTTATAATAAAGATTTATCTAATTTTTATTAACAGTCTCTGGCATTAAACATTAGACCAGCATTCCGTATACGCCAGAGCAAAATGGGCTAGCAGAGAAAATTAAATTATATTATATAATTTAATTTTCTTTCTTTCTTTCCTGCGCTCCTTGAGCTGATAATAGCTCACGTATTTCATTTATTTTGTGCTCAAATATAAAGTATAAAGCACTCGACATAGACAAAACGATTTCTAGTCAAAGTACAAAAGTTGGTGTTGTTTAAAAGTTTAGCTTCTCAACTTAGCCCGCTATACAGGGTGACTTTGCAAGGTGTTGCCAAATTTTTTAAATAAGCTCTATAGAACAATACTAAAATACGTCTTTGTAGTAACTATTTGTAAACGTAGTATTTAAAAAAAAAAAAACTTTAAAATGTCCTTAAAAGTAACTCAACAAAGAGACACCGCGTGCGTTGTCATTCATCAGAGACCAGAGCCACAAACGACCTTATGCAGACCACATAACGACAAGCGCGCCAACAAGTTCTTATGCAGTGGACATACGGTGCAATTTCATCAACACGCCACCGGTCAATGACCCTTCAATAAACACTCCCCCTCAATTTGTCGGCCTACGCTTCCCGCTAACCCTTGCTTGCGCGGGCGCCCGAACCTTATGTTGTTAAGCATAAGGCTTATTTTCGCGCACCATAATCACTACTACACTTACAGTTTAACTTTTGCGAAACTATCGTGACGTGCGTGCGTATTTTTCTATGAATGAAGTAAATTATCCACGCGTACTATTTTTAAACAGCGCGGCAGCGGATAGGATTAATTAAAATGAAAAAATTTTTTTTGATGTTCTTTACGTAAATCGATTAAGTTATTGATTCAGAGTCGCTCTTAAAAATTTGGCAACACCTTGCAAAGTCACCCTGTAGAATTAAGTTTACAGAGGTTTAAGACTTTGTATACCTAGTTAAACAAATAAAATACTTACAAAAATATCGATTCAAAGTACCCAAATAACACAAGATCAGCACAAAATATCTGAATACTTATTGTACTAAATATTACACTAAGTTTCATCTTATCAACTATCGTATATTTATAACCACCATATAGTAATAGATTGTAGAACATATAGAAACGAGATCCCCCGCCAAATCGATGTGATTCTTTTTGTAAAATTATTAATACTGCCAAAATAATAACTTTTAGAATTTTTTTTTTAATAATTATGTCACTGGTATATAAAAATAAATAATACTACTATGAGTTTTGTGAAGGGCAATCAATGTGTGGAGAGAACAATGGCGTAGTTTTAAAGTTGCCTCATGTATTAATTTATTTAATGATATGTTTAAATCAAAGCCAGTTTTTGATTTAAACAGGATTAGAAGTTTTCAAAAAGCTGTAATTTATGATGCACTTCTATCAAGACAAAACAAGTACATATATATTAACATAGTAACGTTTGATAACCGATTAATAGACATGGGTACCAATTCTAGGTACACAACTAAACTTGACTTAACTAAAAAATGAAAATTGATAGTGTCAATATAGCTATTACATGCAATTTCGTTGTACACATTTATATTAATTAAAATGGTTAGTCTATAATACACAGTTTTAATATTAAGAAACTTCAGTAAACATTGCCGAATTGTGATAATGACGCTATCAGTTTTAATTTTTTAGTTAAGTTTAGTTGTGCGCTCAGAATCGGCACCATTAAGAAAGTGTGATGATTACTGGTTAATAGGTATCAGTTACGCGTGATAACCGGTTAATAAATTTTATTAACATGTGTAACTGGGTAATAAATAGAAAATAAATGACAAATGTTTGAAACTAAATATTGTCGCTCAAATTATAAAAGATACACGCACTAAATGGAGCCCTTCCATTAACTCACAATATAAAATAGTTGCCACTGGAAATATATACTATAATATACAAATTAATATAAGAAATTAAATAGTATAAAGACTATATAAGAAATACTGTGTGCCAGTCGTATTAGTTTGTAATACAAAACAAGTTTTTAAACATATCCTTCCAAAAATATCGCTAACAATATGTATAGAACCTAAGTGTTGGGTATAATATGTTGTGTAGTATACATACAATGTACTATGAGCTAATGCGACAGTGGCGCCGCCGTTACAACGGACGACTTGACATAATTATAATGTAAATGGCAATTTTGTGGAAGCTGCACAATTATCTGGCAAACCCGAAACCTGAAAACAAACGGTTATTAAATTTCGTAACTAAAAAAAACCGATGATGGCAATACTCAAACGGAGTTGCACAATATTAGAAAAAAAAAACAACTATACGAAAAAGGTCCCTTATTTTTCGGCTATAATATGCTTTTGTTTAGATTGGCACCAAATTATTTATCTAATTAAATAAATGTCGTTGGACTACCCACAAATATAAAGATGTAAATATGTTTAAATCGTACGTAACACATGGCACTCCATAATCTCTGCCTACACCCATGGCGAAAAAGACATGATGGTATAATAATGCCGATTTACATTATGTGGGTAGTTAGTTTTAAAATGAAAAAAATTAATGAAATCAGAATAATATTGTCATCATAGATACCTTTGGTAAAATCATTAATATAGATGGTAATATATTTCCTACCTGTCTGACGGGTGTAAGTGAGCGCCTATGGCGACAGATCCTGGTGCATGGGGTCGTATCCCATAGAGCCATCATACCCTGGCTGCGGTTGGTCGTAGCCGGGCGCGGGCAGAGAGTAGCCCATGGAGTCCTGGCCCGGCGCCGGAGACATCATGGGCGTGGCCGTGCCTGAAGCAGCACCCATCGAGTACGGAGAAGCGCCTGCTGCTGGCAAGAATACACTGGAGTTATGTCCTTCACGTCTACTTACATACATCATAACGGGAGTATAGAGAGACATGTCATGTAGATATCTTTCATTTATTATTTGCTATAAATTTTCATTAGCAGTGTATTTGTCTACATAGCCTACTGACATCGCGACCACAGAGGAATGTTGCGTTCCCTAGATATAGCACTTTTGTCAAATTAGGGGCCAATATGAAAATTAATTCAATATCATTTAGCAAACATTTAGAATAAGTGTTAAAATACTTTAAAACTTTTAGCTATTTGCGTAATCATCGCAAATTAGTGGTAAAATAGCTGATGATAACAGAAGTATAACGGTTAGTCACAAAGTAGAGTTGAGTATATAGAGAAAACAAAGATATCTAAATAACAATTGAATTATTACTTTAGTGGATAATTATAACAATGTTTATTAGGAAAGGGAGCAGGGGGTGTATAATGTATAGTCTATTATAATATCTATTATTACTGTAATATGGGGTGGCTCTGGAGGGCGGTGAGCCGGCATCGCGGCCCGCACCGACCCAAGGCAAGTCTGTGTGCGGAAATGTACCTTCATGTAGCTCTTTATTAATTAAACTGGACAAGGACTTGTCCAATAACACAACATGTGTCTAATTCGATATTGAATTAACTGTAACAACCCCATTACATAAACAGAAATACAATATAAACATCGATTTTAATATAAAGAGATATCAAAGAAACACTCTGTAGTATAATTTAAGTAGAGTTAAAGTAACGACAGGTACAAAATTAGCAATTAATTCATATGACCATTCACACAAGTAGACAATTACAGTAAGACCATTATCTTTTATGCCTAATACACAGTGTAAATATAATAGTGTAGTTAACAATTCAATTACCGGCTGCTTTCTTAGCTGCGTACAGGTTGGCCTCTTCCTGTGCTTTGCCAATGTTCTTCTTGTAACGAATTCGCTTGTTGCCAAACCAATTGGACACCTATAATAGAAATATAAAACTAATACATAAAGAAACATAAAAATATATTTAATAACAGCAGACAATAAGTAAATTAGATGCTTAACTAGCCCTAGCTCGCCTACTATGTGAAAGGGACCGGTATGCATATTTCTTGTGCCTTGCCTCTATAGTTTCGGCTGGTAGTTGCGCTGTTTAGGTCAAACAGTCAATCTGTTTCTTAATGTAGGTATTGCGTTTAACTGACTTAGTTTACAAATGGTAAAAAAAATTACTTAATTATTATATTTTTATCCATCAAATACATTTTAACCTTTTAGTTAGCAGACCTGAAACACATTAACGCCGCATCTTCGAGACAGCTCTTCTTTAACCACCTCACTGGGGTAAGGGTTAGCAAGATGTGAGTAGAAATACTCGTTGAGAAGATCAAACGCTTGTTTGCTAAAGTTCCGTCGTTTTCTGCGTGCGTCTAGAAAACTGTAATACAATGATATTGTACCTGGGATACTGTGATGCCACATTTCCTTGCCAGCTCCTCTTTCGCCTCTTCACTTGGGTATGGGTTGGACAGGTGCGAGTAGAAATATTCATTGAGTATCTCGGACGCTTGTTTGCTAAAGTTGCGACGCTTTCGGCGCGCGTCCAGGAAACTGTAAACATTAATTTTGATAGTCTCATTTTCAGTATGCTTTGAGGCCAAAGTTGAGCTGGAGATGTCACTCTACTGTTTTTGACAAAATATGATAATGCAGTACTACTACTACTGTTTATTCTTTACTCAACAATGTCTGTGTCTTCAACGAATTAATTTCATATACTGAAAAGAATGTCAAAAACATCGAAAACTATTTTTATCAATGTACAGCCTTCACATTTTTATTTATAATTCAAAATAATTGATATTACGACAGGGCCAGATGTAGTAAATATATCGCAAGACGATATATTTAATACGTCTGGCCCTGTCGTAATATCAAATATTTTGAATTAATATCAATTTTGTTGAATTTTTATATACATAATTAGAATATAGGTGTTTCACTAAACATTTTATTACACAAGCATTAAAAAACATTAAAAAAGTCAAACCACTAAATCTATAATACTGGAAAAATCTTGGTCATGTTGTAAAAACAGGTAAAAGCACTCAAATCTGGCATTTGCCATTGCAGTCAGATAAGTATATCACGCATACATATTGATGTCTCTTATTAAATATGGTTAAAATTCCAAGTCCAGTAATGAAAAAAAATAAACGAAAAATATTTATTTTACAAAATATAATTACCGTGAACGTAATATCATGACAGCTTCACAAGTGGACTGCTTCAGTTGCATCTGAATAGAGCTGAACTTCTTGTGGATGATCTGTACCATGCGCTCGATTTCCTAACAATAAAGAGACTGCACGTTAGGATGTAGTACATTTAACAGATATAACAGTAATAGAGACTATTGATTTTAAACTTACGCGATTTGAACTCATAATTTGTTGATATTACCGGGACTATAATCAAAATTATCAGGACGGTACTAGCCAGAAGAAGAGTGACGTAGTTAGTGTTGTGTGTCGAGGTACAGACTATAGTGAACATTTACATGTGCAAGACCAGGCGAGGGTAGTTCGCGAAACCCGCGCCTCCCGGAGACGTCGCTAGCAAGACTCCAGTCGACCCGTGACCACGATCGATGCAACTCGGTCGAAACGTCGGGAGCAAAGGTATTGTGCCTTTTTAAGTTATAACGTGATTATAGTCCCGGTAATATCAACAAATTATGAGTAATAGAGACTGTCGGTAGAATATCGTATATGACTAAATTTAGAAATTGTACAATATATATCCTCATTACAGATAAATGAGGATGTGAAGGAAAGAGGAGTTAAGACAGATATGACATTTGAAAAGAAATTACAGAAAAAAAGAAATGCAGAATGGTGAGATTATTATCTGTAATGTTTTTTAGTACCTTGAAGTATTGACAAAAATAAATGATGCCTATATTCCATCCCCATGCACTAAAGTTTTTCACTCAGTTTGACCTCTGTTAATGTAGCGATAATACATTATATTTTTCTTTTATTTAGTGCCTTACTCAGTGTGGGGTCGGCTTTACCTGATTGGCTTTCTTATTATTGTATTTACAAAAATAGAAAACTAATGCAATATATAAATAAATATTCATGGACATTTCACACAACGTCCTCTGGTCACAAGCTAAGCTTTA
Organism: Orgyia antiqua; assembly: GCA_916999025.1. Classification (NCBI taxonomy): domain Eukaryota; kingdom Metazoa; phylum Arthropoda; class Insecta; order Lepidoptera; family Erebidae; genus Orgyia; species Orgyia antiqua. The sequence goes on from OU779861.1 coordinate 2,161,129, forward strand.
TATGCTTGTGTTATGGGTACCAGAATACGGATAGAATACATACAAACACCCAGATGCAGTACAAACATTTGTATGACAATTAAAAACATCACACAAATATTTGTCCTGACCGGGAATCGAACCCGAGACCTCGTGAACGGCAGTCCGTTATATGAACCACTAGACCACGAGGCCCGTCAAAATGCCCGTCAATAAAAGAAACTTTAAAATAAAAATTAAAAAATTAACGAACTATAAACATGTTTTAATTAACACTTCATAGTTTTTAGGGTTCCGTACCCAAAGGGTAAAAACGGGACCCTATTACTGAGACTTCGCTGTCCGTCCGTCCGTCTGTCACCAGGCTGTATCTCAAGAACGGTGATAGCTAGAGAGTTGAAATTTTCACAGATGATGTATTTCTATTGCCGCTATAACAACAAATACTAAAAATAAAATAAATATTTAAGGGGGGCTCCCATACAACAAACATGATATTTTTACCGTTTCTTGCTCGATACTAATAACGTTGCCTTATGTTGCATAGATAATGGTACGGAACCCTTCGTGCGCGAGTCCGACTCGCACTTGACCAATTTTTATTAGTACAATAACGGCAGAGTTGAGAAGACCTAAAAAATTTATATATCTTTTTTACATTTTAAAGTGAAAGTACATTATAATCTGAATTGCAAAATTACATTTAACAGATAAAATCGCAAAACATGAAAACAGTCTAAGTTCTTTGATTTATAAAGCTATTTGTATAAATTAAAGTCAAATAAAAGATTAATATTTCCTCTTTGAGCTCAGAATTCATTTTATTTTATTTTTAACTAGTGAATATTAATTTTAGAGTAAAAATAGTTTCATACATAATAGGAAACTTTATTTTTTACCGCTTATGTGGTGCTGTACATATTATGACAAAATTTCTAAAAGTTTATGTAGTCAACAAAGTGTACAACAAAATCACGATTTTTTCAATAATTTGTAAATTTTTGCAATGGAAAAAATTATCGCCATGAGCGGCACCATGATAACTCAGTAAGCAGAGCAACGGAACGGAATTCTGAGGTCCTACAGGTTTCTTTTTTAAGTGTATTCGTATTTATAACAGATAACTAGGCAGAGCAAAAAATATACTTCTGTATACCGTTCATTCCGAAAGCGTACGAAATTTTTTTAAATACTTTTTTTTAAAAAGAAGTCGTCGGTAATAGCTTATCAGAAGGTTGAAGAAAGATTTGAAGAACAGCAGTCTGTCCATCTCGGCCGGACGACCGCCGCTGAAAAAAAGACTAGAGCAATGCTCATACTGTTTGTGTACAGTCATCACTTAGCGTGCGTGCGGCGATTTGGGGCAGGGTATTCATAGTGAGATTACAGTAAAGTATTTAAGTGCGTCACCGACGCGGCAGTATAATTGTTAAAATAAAACAACGTATGTATCTCCTCCTTTTGGATTAATGCTCTAAGGTCTATAAATAAATTGAAAAATGTTTTATAAAAGCAATTGATACAAACCTTGGGCGTAATAGGTCTGGTGCGACTCTGTTCACGCAGCAAGTTCATAACGTGTGTGGTGAACTCATTACACGCGTTCTCATACTTGTCCAGCTCTTGGTGGTATATCTGACGGATCTGAGCCAACTTCGCACGGTAGTCAGAGTGCTCAATTGCGTTATCTAAATGGATGACAATAAATATCCTTAGCTAGAGTGACTGATAAGTCTCTAAAACATTTATTGATTTAAAACATAAATATATGTATCTAAATAGAACATGAGGAGAATATTAACCATAGGAGAATGTTAACTGGGGTGAAATAAATAATTTTGGTAAATAGTGTTTGATATTAATTACATCTGTGAAAAAGTAAGTTCTGAAACCAAATCAAAAATTATTGAATTGAATTAAAATGCCATTTCTGCCTACATAGCATTAATGGCATGCCAAGCTAAGGGCAAATGGCCCATGTAAATATGTAATGAAATGTTTCTTGGCTAAAAATAAAAGCTTAGAGAAAAAATATTTCTAATGGATCAGAGAAAACAATGTGAATTCAAACATTCAATTACTCAAATTATGCAAGTATCAATTATCAATATAGTATACTGCTCTTGTATAACTCTGGTATACAACTTACCCCATTCACCAGCAGCAGCTGAAGCAGATGCAGCTGCCCCTGCACCACCTCCCTTCTCAGGACCAGCTACTCCTTCAGCAATTAACATGTTGTCCAACCTCATCAACTGTGGGTCTGGGGGCTCCTCCTCTTGAGTGTTACGGAGGGACAACACTGAACAAATATATTTAGCTATATGAGAATGATAACATCTAACAGGCCTAAAGATATAGGTTTCCATATCTTGAAAAAGCCATGGGAACAAGTAGAACATATTAAGTATGTGTTATCGCAGCCAGTTTAGTAATATTATAAATGACTATCAAATTTCAGTATAGTTGGTGTCTCTGGGAAGTATAAAAGTAATAGTTTCTCTTTTAAAAATATTAAGTCTTGTAAAAATAATGGACCAGTGTAAGAATGTTGTCGTAACATTGTTATCACATCATAGAATGTAATTAAAGAGATGTCTTGTATTCTTAACCGCCTCCTCGACTAGACTTTACGCATCAATTACAAACACAAGCAAACAATACAAAACTTTAGTACCCATATTTTCGAAAAGACAAGGATAACGATTTCTAAGTAAGATTGGACAGTATGCTTACGTACCTGTTTTCTCTTTAATCTCACACAACACTGAAAATAGGGCAGGCTTCATTCTATGACAGTTCAGTGTGTGTTTTCTAGCTTGAGCCTCGTCGAGACTTTGATCGGTGATATTCATGATCTGCTGTAAAATTTCACCGATATCCTGTTTACGAGCTTCACCTTCACCCGCAGCAGGGGCTCCTTCGCCGCCAGCGAGACCATAGCCCTGCGGGCCCATGAGTCCGCCGCCGTGCGCCATCATCCTATTTGGATCATCCATTGCTCATTCAATTCTGTACATAAATATATCTAAGCTTACACTAAATACGTATACGGTTTTGTACGTTGATAAAATAGATTTTTCTCAATAAATCACTCAATTAAAAGACAACAAATCAATTGGCTGCTAAAACCACAGCCTCCATCCCCCAATCACTAACCAGCAATAAAATGGCGGACTCCTTTGTGATGTCAAAAATGAATTATTTCCAAAAGAAAACAAATAAATAATAGAGTATTATAGCTGTCACCTTCTAACTTGCAGTGGAAGTACGATAGTGTAAAAGAGATACACTATCAAAGTGTTGCCCTATCTAGAAACATACCCATTTTGAAAACTCATACAAGGACACGCGGTTTTACTCGCAATTTTACTTACTGCACTGTATCGTACCTTCAGAAGTCGTAGCAGTTTATTTTTTACCGATATCTCTGTAGCTTAGTATTTAAGTTTAAAGGGGCTGCATACGACCGCACAAGAATTTTAGAATAAATAAGATTATTCCAAAGACGGCGACGAATAGTATGACGCGAGAATTTATATAATAGAAATTGATACATAATTTTTTGAGTGTGAAACCAGGGCCCTGAGTCGGGTATTTCAACGGTCTCACAACTGTACCATTATTGTACCATTAGTGTGCAATAGTAAAGTTTTTGGTAGTCTACTATTAATGTGTCGTCATAACGACTTCATCATTGTCTTACAATTGTCAAAGTGACATAAATTGCTAGTCTCGTACACAACTGCTTCACAATTGCAATTCAATGACTGAAATGTTTCGGTAGTCTGCTATTTTGAATTTGACAGTAATATTTTTAAATTGTCCTGTGTCGACAGATTGCCATAAATAAAAAATAGATAGATAGAAATATTAGAAATTGTTCTTTGTAATTTATTGCAATTTACTAATCTCCTAAACTTCACATTGCTTTTTATACTAATAAATAGTATGTACAAATATATTTAAACGAAGTCTAGCATGATTAAATGTTTAAATTTATTAGTAGTTTTTCGAAAATCACTTCAACTAACGCATTTTTTAAAAACGGCAACACATACATACCATTCTAACACAATCCATAGATAAAAGAGACCGAAAATTCAATGCATAGATAAAAGAGATCGACAATTCTATTACCATTGAAAGACCGTTATGACGGCATATAGCAGACTACGGATATTTGACTTCAATTGCAACGGTATCGTGCCGGTATTGTGCCGGTATGACAACTGTTCCAAAATAGTGGACTTGAGCACCTGGGTTCACATTCACACGGACGTCGGCGTGACGAACAGTGTATTTTTTATTATTTTATTTTGATCTTGGTAACACTAATACCTTTTCTTTTTTCTGATTTAGTTCATTCATTTCATTCAATTATCCGTTGACGTCAAAGCAGTTGACGTTTCTTGTGGCTTTCACTTGCTAGTCATTCATTCAATAATTAGGCACCACGCGACAAAGTTTAATTTGCCGACTAGCAGATGGTTTTTAAGTAAAAGTCGTTAGCTATGCTAAGATAAATGAGAAACATTATAGCTTTAGCGTATAAGTGTAGTGTATTTAGTAAAACAATCCCTGTTGTCAACGTTTGTATTCGGCTATCTCATCAGCAGTGGGGCTCTAATAAACTTCATAGAAAAATCAAAATACCAAATCCTTTACGAGAAATAATCATGGCAGATCCTAAAGTAGAAGAAATACTAGCGCCTCTAAGAGCTTTAGTAAAAGAACAAGGCGACTTGGTGAGAAAACTGAAGGAAGAAAAAGCTCCTGAAATCGACATCAAAAAAGCTGTGGCTGAACTGAAAGCTCGCAAGAAAGTTCTCGAGGATAAAGAACTTAGTCTTGCTCCGTCAGAAGAGCTCTTTGACCGTGCTAAAATGGAAGATCTTATTAAAAGAAGATTCTTTTATGATCAGTCCTTTGCTATCTATGGTGGTATTACAGGCCAATTCGACTTCGGACCGATGGGTTGTGCCCTCAAAAGCAACATGATTCAACTGTGGAGAAAGTACTTTATTCTTCAAGAGCAGATGTTAGAGGTGGATTGCTCAATTCTGACACCTGAGCCTGTTCTTAAAGCATCTGGCCATGTGGAACGATTTGCTGATCTCATGACCAAAGATGTCAAATCTGGAGAATGCTTCAGGTTAGACCACTTAATTAAAGCGCATCTTGAAAAGATTAAAAGTGAAAAGAATACATCTGCAGAACTAAAAGCTGAGATTGAAGATATTTTAGTGAAGCTTGATGGTATGACAGCCAGTGAAATGGAAGGACTTATGAAAAGATTCAATATGAAGTCTCCTATCAGTGGTAATGAACTCACTCCTCCAATAGAATTTAATCTCATGTTCAACACTCAAATAGGTCCAAGCGGTCTGGTGAAAGGCTTCCTGAGGCCAGAAACAGCCCAAGGCATCTTTGTAAATTTCAAGCGTCTGTTGGAGTTCAATCAAGGCCGTTTACCTTTTGCAGCAGCTCAAATTGGCAATTCCTTCCGAAATGAAATTTCTCCACGTTCAGGGTTGCTTCGAGTAAGAGAGTTCACAATGTGTGAAATTGAACATTTTTGTGACACTAAAGACCATCCTAAGTTTGAAACTGTAAAAGACACTAAAATGTTATTCTATTCAGCTGATAGCCAAGAACAAGGTAGACCTGCTGAGGTGATGACTATTGGTGATGCTGTATCCAAAGGAATTGTTAATAATGAGACCCTTGGTTATTTTATGGCTAGAATCCATTTGTACATGCTGGCTGTTGGTATTGACTCGAAAAAGTTAAGGTTTAGGCAACACATGGGTAATGAGATGGCTCACTATGCTTGTGACTGTTGGGATGCAGAATGCTTATCAAGTTATGGCTGGATAGAATGTGTGGGCTGTGCTGATAGGTCTGCTTATGATCTCACCCAGCACACTAAAGCTACTGGTATCAGGTTAGCAGCTGAGAAAAAGCTACCAGCTCCTAAACAAATTGAAGTTATTGAGGCTATTCCTAACAAAGCAACAATTGGTAAGGAATTTAAAAAAGATGCTAAAGTAATAAATGATGCTCTAGCAGCAATGGACTCTGCAGCTCTAGAACTGCTTCAATCTGAGCTGGAAACTAATGTAGAATATGTACTCTCTACAGCAAATGGTGAATTCAAACTTACACCTGACCTTGTCAGTGTAAAGAAAACCCAGAAAACTGTCCATGTTGAAGAAATCATTCCTAGTGTGATTGAACCATCATTTGGTGTGGGCAGAATCCTATACTGTATTTTAGAACACAATTTCAAAATGCGGGAAGGTGATGATCAAAGGACATATTTTGCATTGCCAGCTGTTGTTGCACCTATGAAGTGTGCAGTCTTACCACTCAGTGGCAATGCTGAGTTCCAGCCATTTGTACGTGACTTATCATTAGAATTAACCAATGTTGATGTTTCACACAAAGTTGATGATTCGTCTGGCTCTATTGGCCGTAGGTATGCACGAACTGATGAACTTGGTGTTCCATATGCAATCACAGTTGATTTTGATACTATGAAAGTTCCACATACTGTGACATTAAGAGAAAGAGACAGTATGGCTCAAATAAGACTACCATTAGCTGATCTCCCAGTGATTGTTAGAGATCTATCTAACAGTAAAATCTCTTGGGCAAGTGTGGAACAAAAGTATCCTAAATTTGAACAACAAGAGAATGTCAAAGGCGCTGCTGCTTAAGGTGGAACAATAAAGGTTGTTAGTACAACTGTTTGTAAAGATCTAAATTATTTCCATTGAAAATTATATATTTATTGTTTGCTGTATGCTTAACTATTGTTTTATATTTGCCTGAAAATCGCATCTAAAAAGAAAAATATGTAGTGTGAAATAAATTGTTATACTTCATGAAAAGATTTTCGTCTTCAATAGCAATATTAACAACGAAAGTTACGAAACAATATTTTCGCGCTCTTCGTTTGCGTCATCATAATAATATAAGTAACATTCACTGATGTAATAGTTAATTTTTTTCGTAACCAGGCATAATAGATTGACTGACTTGCTTCTTTCAAATTACGGACCGTATGCTTATATAGGTACAGTTCGTGATTTGAAAGAAGCAAGGCTTTGTTTTATAAGCCCCTTGTAGTCTTAACGATGAGGCGCTAACATCCGGTTTATGGATAGTCCTCTGCTTTAAAATGACTTATGGGTGTACCCTTTGGTCCCTTCTCTGGTACATTGTAGCAGTTGCTTTGAGCAAGTAGTATTCGCCATTGAGGCGACGTCAAAGAGTATAATTATTATTATGGCGACGTAATGTGATGACGAATAACGATGTTCTATTAAATCTGTGGTTGTAGTATTTAGGTAGGTACCATCAGATGAGTCATATGACTAGTGAATTACGCGGAGGTAGAGTATAGTTGAGCTGAGCAGTTATGTAAATGCCTAAAATAAAAATATTAACTTACATCGTCAACCCAGGGATAAATTAAAAACTGTAATAGCAGAACAATTATTTAATTAATGAACGCGTTTATTAATCATTCACTATCTATAACGTCGATCTCTGGAGCGTGACCTATTTCGGTGTCGGTCACGTGATCGGGGCCTTTCGCGACGTTCTCGGTCCCGTCTGTCTCTGCTCCGGTCCACTCGATCCGATCTCTCGCTGCGGTCTCTCACACGCTCACGTTCTCTGTCTTTGTTTCTGTCGTCATATCGTGACCTATCCTTTGAATATCTGAAAAAAAAAATACTAACGTTAGTACTCCTTACTACCTAACGTTAGTGTTTTTTTTTTCTCTTCGAATTAACAAAACGTCTATACAACTACAAAAGAGCTTCAAAATTTAATTATGCATAACTTCTCTTAGTTGTCGTCCATGTCTTATTTTACAAGAAGTGATGTTTTCTGGATCATCTCATTTAAATTTAATTGGCTGGCAACCTTAGGCTCTTATTTTACAAAAACGGTACCTACAGATCAAATTGTTTCATTTACTACTGGCAGTACACTATGTTAGTACCTACCGCAGTAGCTGTGCTTTTATTTTTTAAAGAGGTATTTATAAAGAAAGAGGTTACCATATAAATACAAAGCTGAAACTACTGAAGATATCTATCGTTTAATATACCTACCTAAAATAGGTACCTGAAAATCTAAATCCTATTATGCAGCATATAGGAGAGGATGGTTGAAAATACGAACTTTAAGAGGGGTAGGAGGTATTAATAAGTTATACAATGGGTACTCACCTCTCAGCTTCTCCATAATCTCTCCTGTCTCTGTCATCATGTTCCCTTCTGTCAGAGTCCATCCTGGTAGGATTGTAGGTCCCTGCACTGCCTGTATTCCCACTACTGCGATTGTAATTAGCAGCTGGCTTTGACGCTGTTGTAACTCTGGCGTGTTCTGCTAACCTAATATTTTGGAGTAATCATATTTATTTTATTAAAAGCTACCATCATGAATGTTTGATATTTTAAATTTGACATGTTACGACAAACCGGATTTTTCGACAATTTTCAAAAAACATTAATTGTTATCCATTACCATAACAATACACATTGAACCTTGTTTTTAGGGTTCCGTACCCAAAGGGTAAAAACGGGACCCTATTACTGAGACTTCGCTGTCCGTCCATCCGTCCGTCTGTCACCGGGCTGTATCTCAAGAACGGTGATAGCTAGACAGTTGAAATTTTCACAGATGATGTATTTCTATTGCCGCTATAACAACAAATAAGTACTAAAAATAAAATAAAATAAATATTTAAGGGGGGCTCCCATACAACAAACATGATTTTTTTACCGTTTCTTGCTCGATACTAATAACGTTGCCTTATGTTGCATAGATAATGGTACGGAACCCTTCGTGCGCGAGTCCGACTCGCACTTGACCAATTTTTTTAATAATTTATTAGATACCGACTACAGGTATAAGCTATAAATACAATTATATAGATTAACCAATATGTAGCTATGTTTTAATGCAAATTGCATAAAATTTATGAATAATTATGCCGATTTGAAAGCAAAGTTTCAGTTTAATAACTAAATAAAATGAAAAGAAAACTAAAAATCATTGGTGCACCCTTGACCATAGAGTCAAAGAATAGTTGCTGTTTCTTCAAGTGGTGAAACAGTGTGTAGATGAAACAGGATCTATGATCAAGATCATACTGAAAACAAATTTATTATTTTATGTATATTTTTTATAGTATTCAGTCGACTCTCGTTAATTCTAAAATCAAAAGACTTAAAATATTACGAATTATCGAGTGTTCGTAATATTATAGACCAGGGATGTTGCGGATGCCGATTTTTTCACATTCGCGAATGCAGATGCGGAGTTTTGAGGGCTCACATCCGCTGATGCGAATATTTAAGATATTATGTAAATAAAGTCAATTTATGAAGAATTAAAACAACGATAACATAATTATAAATATTTTTATTGAAATGAAATCTTACAATCTACAGAATAGGTAACGATCACGTTATTTTTATGGGGCGCAATACTCAAAGATGTCAAACCCATATCATCAACAGCAATGAATTCATAAGTAATACCGATACAAGTGTGAGAGTAAAATGTTAGCCAAAAACAATATGTTAAAATGTCAACCATGAGTTGATCCTTAAGAGGATACCAAAATAGCTTCATGCATTTTTCTATGTACGAAGTTTTCATTGTTTCTTTAGATTGAATGGCTAGAGCTCTAATTTTTAAGTATATGTTTTTTCAATATATGATCTAGGATCGCATGAACTCAGAAACGCGATTGAAAAAAGTTTTCTCGATAGAAAATCTTGGCGAAACAACTCTCAAATTTTTTATTTTTTTCATTTGTCGGTCTATTATCGCGTATTAACTAATGAAATAACTTTAAAAACATAGGTAACTGTTATGTATAGAAACACGTGGATCAGAATTAAAATATATTTAGTAGATTTTGAGTAAATAGGAAAAGTATCCCTAATTCTTCACTTTATGTGTCTACTGGCTGTGTTAATATGTACGTGTCGGCGATGATATACGATAATATTGATGTAGGCCCTTAAGTGGCTATACCTACATAAATTACACTAATAATGTTACAAATTTATTGTAGTTTTTTAAAATAGAGATCGTTACGTATTTCGATCCATCCATCCATCAACCTTTCTCAGTCTACTGCTGGACATAGGCCTCCCCCATAGAACGCCACAACGCGCTGTTTTGCGCTAACTGCATCCAGCGGCCCGCGGTGTATTTGACGGGGCCGCCCCACGCTGCGTCGTCCAGTTCGCGGTCGCCACTCGAGGACCTTCCGTCCCCAACGGTCATCAGATCGTCGAGCGATGTGGCCTGCCCATTGCCACTTCAGCGTGCTAACTCTTCGGGCTATGTCGTACACACCAGTCCTTCTACGGATCTCCGCATTCCGCATCTTATCACGTAGGGAAACACCGAGCATAGCCCTCTCCATAGCACGCTGCGCGACTCTGAGTTTTGTTATGAGGCCGACATTCAGGGACCACGTCTCAGTTCCGTAAGTCATCACTGGTAACACACACTGGTCATAGACCTTTCTTTTCAGGCACTGAGGTATTTTGGACGTGAAGATGTGCCTAAGCTTCCCGAACGCTGCCCAGCCGAGTTGGATTCGTCGGTTGACCTCTTTCTCGAAGTTGGATTAGCCCAACTGGACTGTTTGTCCTAGTTACGTATTTAAGCTATGGCAATTCATAACAAGGTACACAACTACACACAATGATCACTGTATCACAACAACATTTAAAATATCTGTTTATACGATAAGTAGTCCACAGCGCAAACAAACAAACACATAATGAATTACAAGAAACAAATGATGCATCACAACAATTTCTCTCACCACCAATTTCTTTGGTCATTGCCACGTGCGACCGGCACGCGCCAATCGCCAGGCCCCACCCATTCTTTCTCGTCGTTACTTACATGATATTCGCATCCGCAATGTCCAATTCGATGCGGATGCGTATGCGAATGTTCGCAACATCCCTGCTAGATACCGTGAAATTTTTAAAATTTCAACGTTAACTACTCAATATTTCTGTTTCTATCTTTAATTTGTCGGGTGTTTGGTGCCGATAAGTTCAAATTAACGCGTAGTTTTGTTACTTTACAATGATTTTTTCGTTTAGTCGAATTAGTAAGTGCATAAAAATGTTGATTTATTTGGAAATATTATGGAGTTTCTAGGAAACTCGTGATAACTTTGAATGATAGAGAGGTTCGTTTTACCGTAGGTTTGAATTAACGAGAGTTAATTGATTTCGCAAATCCAGCTTGATAACAGCAGGGCGACTTTACCCATAGTGCAGGTTGTGCAAATAAGCATAGAAGTCTTGTAGGCATCATTTCTTCACCTTCACCTTCAAATGTTTTAGGCATTTGATCCCATTTGCCAGGATTTTTATAATAACACTGCTTAGTACCTTGGAGACAATTTTGCTTAGGAGGGATCTTCCACAGTTACAATTGTTAGAAAAGAATTGTGAGAGTTAAAGAACAATTGTCCAAAACAATAGGTTTTTTTTTGCTAAAGCATTTACATTACAAACTTCATTCTTTGTTATTAATAGACATCAAAGGTTTGTTTAATATACATTATTTCTACTAACAAGGCTACAACTCAATTATTCATATCCAACAAAATTATTTTCTTTGAAATATTTTATTGATGATGTAATTTTGTACTTGGAGTTAAGAGGATACCAAAATAGCTTCGTGCATTTTTCTACGTACGAATTTTTCATTGTTTCTTTAGATTGAATGGCTAGAGCTCTAATTTTTAAGTATATGTTTTCTCAATATACGATCTAGGATCGCATGAACTCAGAAACGCGATTGAAAAAAGTTTTCTCGATAGAAAATCTTAGCGAAACAACCTCTAAATTTTTTTATTTTTTTCATTTGTCGGTCTATTATCGCTTATTAACTAATGAAATAACTTTAAAAACATAAGTAACTATTATATATAGAAACACGTAAATCAGAATTAAAATATATTTAGTAGATTTTGAGTAAATAGGAAAAGTATCCCTAATTCTTCATTTTCTGTGCCTACTGGCTGTGTTAATAATATGTACGTGTCGGCGATAATATACGATAATATTGATGTAGGCCCTTAACTCTAGGGACATTTAATTTAAATTATAAACATATAAAAATGAATGTTACCTACTTTTGTTCAATCTGCTTTTGTATGGGCACTGGTATTCTAGGAAACAGTGTGCTGAACCAATCCAACTTGACAAGCATCTGTCGTACTATCACACCTATAGTGGTGGTGCCCCCGCCGCCGGCGCGAGGATCCACCTCCTCATCATCCTCCAAGTAGTCTACATACCAGTCAAACAGGTCAGCTGGTGGTTGTGTGTAGCGGATGTACATGAATCCTAGAACATTTTCACCATATATTTACTACTTGATGTTAAAATCTGTGCCGTATTTCATTATCAATTCTTCATCCAGAAGAATTACATACAAAACATTTTCTTTCCTATCTTTCAAATTGATCAGTCAAATAGCTTTAATCGGATTTTTATTATTTCATAGACACGTTTAAGAAATCAACTATGATTGATTTAATATCTACAACCCATATAATTTATGTGTCCCAGAAAGCTAGCTAAAACAAATAGAACTTAATTAAAATTAATATACAAAAATTATATTCAATTTAAGAATATTAAAAAAAAAACATTATATTTTTTTTTTTTTTTTTTTTTTTTTTTTTTTTTTTTAATAAATATTCATGGACATTTCACACAACGTCCTCTGGTCCCAAGCTAAGCTTATTATGCTTGTGTTATGGGTACCAGAATACGGATAGAATACATATACTACTTTTTTTTTGTAAATACATACTTATAATACATAGAAACACCCACAAACATATTAATATAAGATAGCACCAAAAATAGAAAGAAATTCTCATACCTACCAAGTGCTCTGATATAGGGTGAGTCAGTGTGCTGCAAGAGACCGTTCACTTGCTTACGAGTGAGCCTCAGTGTGTATAGCTTGTATAGCAGACAGAATGCTGTGGATACAATGCCTCCAGCACCTACACCTCTCACCTAAAAATATATTTAACATAAAACAGATATTTTAAACATTCCACAACAAATTGGATAACATTCAGTTATCTGTTAACAATATGTACTGATTTGATAACTCAGATTTATTATTGATGGTAGTTCTACAATATAAAATAACTTAAACCATTAGTAATAAAGAATTAAACAAGACATTTGAACATACTCACGCCGCCACACATGCCAGTCTGGCCAGCGGTCTTGCGACTGCCACGTTCCCATGGCTCCAAGTGCTTCACCTGGTAGTAGATCTCATCAACTACCTCATGGTATGTCTTCAACTTGAATAGGTGCACTGTACATAACAATAACTACGTTAACAATCAAGTTGAATTATTAAACCTAGTATCTACAGTCACTTCATACATTATAGTTAATATTATAGAAAAACTAGCTGACCCAGCAAACGTTGTTTTGCCATACAAAAAAAAAAGGTTTGAAAAATAGATGTTGGCCAATTCTCAGACCTACTGAATATGCATTTAAAATTTCATAAAAATAGGTCAAGCCGTTTCGGAGGAGTACGGTAACTAACACTGTGAGACGTGAATTTTATATATAAGATTAAGTTGAAACAAAACATCAATTAAAAGACAGGTACATAACATCTCATTTCAATGTCTCTATTAAATGCAACAAAGTAAATAGCAATGAAAAGATAAAACAATAAAGTGGAACAGACGATATCCAGTCTCCAGTGGGTTGGTTTGTTTGCTTACCTACCTTTGAAGTAGCTAGAGCCCTGTATATTTGCTAATATAAGTGGGTTGAGGTTCATAGATTGTTCGTTACCCCATATTGGTAATACATTATGTTGTTTACCCGTCTTTGCAGGTTTTTGTTGATTGTACTCTGAAAATCAAGATATATTAATAAAAGTCAACGATTTAATTCACAGAATTTTTGGCACCAAACTCACCTTCTACTTCCGACATTACAAAATAATACAATACTTATGATACAGATATTACTAATTAAGATAGTAAAAGCACCTCATCCATTAAAGGAAATGATGTTTATTATATAAAATCCACACTATTTGATAAAGGTTATTTATATTTGAGTTATTTTTCTGAAATCGAAATACACAAAGTAAACCACAATGGCGGCCAATGAATGAATGGAAAAAGAATGAACCAAGGCATGGAATGAAAGAAAAAGACCATAGAGAAAAATAAATCGCCACCATTCACGGTGGACCGTCAAGACGACTGACAATCGTGTATGTTTAACATAAACCCATCGAACATATTTATTTATCAGGTATAAAATATATTCGCTAGAAAACTAAGCTGTTACTTCAATTAAAGCGTTTAGGTATGTAAACGTATAATAAAAAATTGTGCTAAATAATTAAAACAACAAACAAATTTCCTTATAATTTACTTAATTACAAATCTTATAAAACTAATATTACATATTATTATCTTCATTTTACTGGTAGTATAGTTCAAGATTCATGCCATCATGAATTTCATCTGTGTATCTATTTAAGGAAACTACAAATTGTTGGAGAGGGTAAATCTCATATTTTAAGTAGTTAAAGACTACCTAATTTACTTCACAACTACTTACATCCATTTACCACAAATTATATACACCGAGATATTTAACTTCACTCATATTCCTCTAGCTTTCTTTTCTACATTTGTCTAGGGTTTCCAGATTTGTTCCAATTTGTCTTTCTACAGATTTTATTACTTGTTTGCCACATGACAGGGGATTGTATAGAGTTGGGGTAAGACTGTTGTAAATTTAATGTTATGGACCTGATTCTTTTGAAGGATGTCTCTGGTGAAACCCGTAAAAGATTTTCTCGAGTGTCCACCCCCAGCGATTCCACTTACCTCTGACTTTCAGCGATTTCACTTACCTGTTACCCTTACAGCCCTAATCAATTTTTTACTATTAGCAGTTCATTTCGATATCATCATAAAAAGGATACAATCAGATAACTTGATGTGGTCCTTGAACACGGTGTACCATTTTTTAAGCACTATCTTGTCATACCGGGTGCCTGTCTGTGCGGCTATTAATTTCTTCAAATCTCCAACAGTGTCATCTGGGTTGCATTTAACTCTAACTTTTTTTCCAAGACGATCATTGCAGGTTACTTCCAACATTATCTACAAAAAGGTTATTTTATTAGTAGGTATTATAGTTATATGAAATGCAAAATACGTAAATATACGTGAACTACAATAATATTATATATAAATAATCTACCGAAGTAAAACTTAAATAAAATATGAAATATTGCTAACCACAACCACAACACACAACAAAAACCACGTAAATGACATTAATGACACATGAGAAATGTCAATGTCAACATCAAACATCAAAATCCGAATCAAAAATTGTCATCAAACGTTATGTTTTTGCAGTTCAATATATGGAAAGGCAATGGGATGAAATTTACTAGAATTTTCAGTGCAAAAAGTAGTTTTGTGACTTAACATATTGATGATTTTTACGCTTAATAATTGAATTAAAGTTACATTTTTATTTTTGCAAGATAAACGCTATTATTGCTTAAATGTAAATGCTTGAAATATTAATGGTAAACTCATAAAAAAGTAAAACCTTTTTTAAACTATGGCTTAATGTGATGCAGATACGAAACGAAATGTAATTTTAGATGAACCCATAAGGTTTTTTCTAAAAATCCGTAATAAAATTTAACCTGAAAATAAAGATTTTAAATGTTCCTTAATGAAAATATGATATTTCGTTTTTTAGATTGCATCTTTTGGCGAAAAGACTATTACATAGACAGGAAGTAAATATTCCAACAGTCCACACGTCATTTGACGGCGTAAGACTGACGTGACGGTTCCGACAGCCAGCAGTAAAATTTCATTTTTAGTGAGTGTTGTGCTTGTGAAACGGCTTTGCAAAATGCAAATACCTAATGAATATGTTTCTACCGCTGAGGATGTTGCAGATCAGGTGATGATATTACTAATTTAGTCACCTTTACACTTAATTTTTGGTATTCATAAAGATAATTTGTGTGTGTACTTTGGATAGGAATGGGTTGTCACGTCACCGAACTTATTTTCTTGTTGGCGTTTCTTAAATTAAATAAAACGCATATCTCTGTTATTATAAATAGGATGTTCATAGATGTGCGTAGATTTTAAATGCCAGAAAAATGCATATGTTCCCAATAACATGCAATACTAAAACGCAAACATGACCAAGATACCATAGTTCTAAAAGGTTCCCATATTTTACCAGATTAATCTTTATATTTCATAACATAAATTCCTATTAGAATATTTAGTTTTAATGGTTGTTACAATCTTTTTCCTTAGAACAAGCTCTAGAATTCGATAAAAAAGTTAAATTTCAAATGCTTGCTCTTTTCTCTTACAAAATATACTTAGTTAGTTGGAATAACTTGCATCTAATATTCGGCAAATAGAGACTATTTAATCTGCTTTCTTATATAAACAAAACACCATGATTATAAATTAGTGTACTTATTACTTTCAAGCAGTAGCATGTTTTATTCTTATAACTTGAGATAAGAAATTATTACATTGTGTAGTCATGCTCTGATTATCATCTTTTAAATATTGCTTAAAAATGTAATCTATAGTATTATTAAAAAAATATTACACAAAATATTTTTTATTTATGTCGGATAGATCAAAGATTTATTTGAATTTTTTATCAACATAATTATGTTAATTACAGCTCAAAAAGTAATAACACTCAATACATTAAAATACATTAACTCAACAAATAAACAGTAAATTTGAACAGATTGCTTCACACTGATACAGCAGTTTTTTTATATTGGCTCTTACTATCTGACTATGATGATTTGTTATTGACCTTTAAGAAATTAGACCATTGGCAATTGTACACAATTTGGTTACTACATTATTTATTTATAATATTTATTTGGAGGTATTTGTTACTAGAGGGTGTTAATTAGGTACCTACCTACTTTTTATGGTCTTTACTTTCTTTATTTGTTCAATATTTAAAGGTGCATCTATGTAGATTCTGACTGTTATCGAAAAGATATTCTCAAGTTTTATATTATGTTTTCCTTTGTAGTATATAGTCCTTTGTAGTAGTTTTCCTTTGTAGTATAAATAATATTAATGTGCACAGTACAGAATAAACAATAAATAATACATTTAAAAACAGATATTTTAAAGTCCTACTATCATGTTTTACTATCAGTAGTATTTGAGAAAATAAATAAAAAATGGAATGCCTATCATGTAACTGAGTTAGACTCACAAATGAAGAGTTCCATACCATCATCATCATATTCCCCACCCAAATAACGTGATAAGGGCAGGAGAATGATAATGAGTAATTGTTGTCGTAGTATTAACTGATATACATAAACCATGACATTTTCAGCACTCTTATCTATCATTATTCTAGATACACAGCTTTGTTATGGATGAATGGACAACAGGTAAATCTTGATAATAGGGTCCCCTTTTAACTTATGGTACATAACCTTAGAGAGTGGAGAGATCCTGAGAAATATTTATCTGTTTGTGAAATATCCACTATGACTAAAGCATGGACTGAAGTTTATCTGTAATTTTTTAAACAGATGCAACATTTACTTTCATAACTAATGTTGTAATGTTCCCTATCTATACATTATCGTGTCTATAAATGATAACAATTACGTAATTCGTATTAGGAAATTACAAATAAATTGATTAAGAAATTTACACCAAATTCAATGTCAGGCCTTATCTTGTTAAGCTTAGTTAAATTATTACTTACATTAAAGGCCTAGATCACTATTATCGTCGACATGTACATATTAACACAGCTAGTAGGTATAGAAAATGAAGAATTAGGGATATTTTTTTTGTTTACTCAAAATCTACTAAATATATTTTAATTCTGATTTACGTGTTTCTATATGTATATAATAGTTACTTATGTTTTTAAAGTTATTTCATTAGTTAATACGCGATAATAGACCGACAAATGAAAAAAATAAAAAATTAGAGAGGTTGTTTAGCTAAGATTTTCTATCCAGAAAACTTTTTTCAATCGCGTTTCTGAGTTTATGCGATCCTAGATCATATATTGAAAAAACATACACTTAAAAATTAGAGCTCTAGCCATTCAATCTAAAGAAACAATGAAAACTTCGTACGTAGAAAAATGCACGAAGCTATTTTGGTATCCTCTTAATGCAGATTTAAACAATATCCAATTTGAGAGTTTAGGAGATTTAAAAAACCAGTAGAGTCCGACCGAAAGTTCGGTTTCAAGTTTCGACGGCAGTTTCGGTTTAAAATTTTTCCGAAACCAAAGCTTGTGTCGCAGTTCACGCACACCCATGCTCGCCTAACTTCGTTTCCCGCAGCAACGCTTTGAAGGCCCTGTCCGGAAATTATATGAACATAATTTAAAAAAATAATAAATATGTTATATTAAATAAATGATTCCAACGAACTTAATATAGTGTGTCTCCATTTCATGCCCTAATTAATGTAAAATAATAGGTAAATGCACCAAATTACCGTATTTTAAGAAATTTCATACTTGACCACGCGAGTTTCGGTTTTGGCCGAAACTGAAGACACGGCCGTACATTCGGTTTCGGCCGGAAAACCAGTTTCGGTCGGACACTAAAAACTAGCTATATTGTACCCAAAATATCTCGTTTCTCAGCCGAAGTAATCGAAAAACGTTTAATAAAACATATTAGTACCTACATCATAAATATGACGGAGACACAAAATCGTGTGTTCTTTATGTTGTAAGAATATAATTTTGGGAAACCGCATTAATTTAAAAAAAAATTCTAATTCATAAAAAATAATGAAATACTGGAAACTGTCAACATAAGTATTCGACCCGAAATCTGGTTTTGGAACTCCCCGATTGCTCACATAATCTATCGTAACTGACAGATTGCGGCGATATTCGTATTTTGTCATGGTTTTGTAGCAGATTTTCATTTTCCAAAAACCGACAAAACATGGATTTAAAATGAAAATGTTGAGGATCGATTTGTTGTCCGCAAACCCATGGCATTCAACTCAGTTTTAAATTAATTTTCAACTCTATTGTTTATCCCGAATAATTCCACACTACACCTTTAATTCGAAACTAGTCCCTCCAGTCAGTTGCCAGTGTGCCTAAGAACTAGGTACTATTTACAACTTGAGTTTGTGAAATCTAGATTTTACGACAAAAATGGAGAAATAAGAACCCTTCAACTTATTATTCATTTATTTAGAGTTAAACGAACTGACAATATTAGAATAAAGTCTTTGAACTTGAATTATGAAAAATAAATAACAATAAGCTTAAATAATTAATTTAGTTTATTTAATAAGCTTAAATTTAAATAAAACTACTTTTTACGGATTTAGACGCGTATATTTGTTTTAAATTTTGGCCCGACGTTTCGGAGACTGCAGTCACCATGGTCACGGGTGAGACTGAACTGTAATGTGTCTTCTACGATTAGTTATTACAGGGTTTACCCACATTCGATTTTAATTTTACATTGACCATAAAGATAGACTTTTACTATAAACTATATCATATTACATTGTGCTCCGTCTACGCGTCTAAATCCGTAAAAAGTAGTTTTATTTAAACCATCTGTTTAGTCGCGCAAGTGTTAGAAAATAAGCTTAAATTGTTTGTTTAATATGTAAATAAAATAAAACTGTCTGTAAGTGTATACAATAGGTCGTTTTCAAACGAGTTAAATCAAATAAAAATATTAGCGCCGTTCGTAATTTTTCGTGTATGCGTTTCCATGCATACCTAATCAACTGGGAAAATTTGTTTACGAAAATTAGGCTCCTAAATTTTACATTTAAGAAAATTGGCTTCTTTAATAGAATACAACTTGTATAATTCGCAATATCGGCCTCAATTACGTATTTATTGACAATGAATGTTTGGCGTAATAAAGTGGCTCCAAAACTGGTTACTTGCTACGTCAGAACATGTGTGAAAGTATGTTAAACACGTTCAATTCAGTACTCAAATACATCGATCCCTTTCGTTTTTGATACGTGTTTGTGCTTATCAGTCTAGTAACAGTTCGTAGCGGCACAAAGAAGATACAAATAAAGCAGGTAACATGCATATAAAGCGCCACGACACATTTTAGTGTAACTAGAAAAATAGTTACCTATCACTTTTCACAGGAACGTTAATTAGGGAACACATAGGAGGACTGCAACATAAAAAAATCTAATAGGACTGACCCGACCATGGCTTCGGCTTCGTTTTACAAGTCTAATGACCCGTAGTCGCTAAAGATTTAGTTTTATTATTTGCAAATTTGTAACTGTACTCAGTAACTACTACACAACAACTACTACTTTGAATTAACCAGTACGTTCTGCAGTATGTCTCAAATGCTATGAGCTCTGAGCCAGTTTTAAGAAAACTGAAGGTCAAAGTATGGTCAAAGTAATGCTGATATGGCCACATTCAACAGACGCCACAAGCTAAGTACGTTATAGTTAATATCGAAAGATTTTAGTTTATCTATTTTGTGTCGAGTGCCAATGGAGAAAATTTTGGAAGGAAGCGAACAACACGAACGTCGATAAATGAATGCAGCAATTGAAATACGCAATTTATTCTCTTTTATGAGCCGTGTCGGCCATGTCAATAATAGTGCAGAGAATAGAACAAATTATTGCTTGGGTTTGCCTATAGTAAGTATCTTGAAATCAATGAACGTAATGCGGGTGTTGTTAAGAGTAGTCTACATTCTCAAGAGAATGAAACGATACCCCAAAAAACTTTATTTAAATAAAAAAGCTATATTATTGTATAATAACGTATTAACCTTACAAAACGTGTAGATTTAGCATTATTTGCCCATTTGTGTGTACATATACAGGGTGTCCCAAAAGTCAACGTCCAACCGAAAACCTAAGCTAGGCCTAGTTGTGGGGGCTCTCAAAAAAAAAGAAAAAAAAATCTATCTCATGTAGTTTCGAAATGACAGCCATTTTTCTTAAATTGACACCCTGTGACGAGTTTACGACTACTGGGGCTGCAAATGAGCTCTTTTGTAATTTTATTTTTGTGTGGAGTAGTCTTAAGTGATGCTCCTACAAATTCCAATTCATCATTTGCACACAACTTCATTGGAATTTCAGAAAATATCCGTTTTATACCGAACCATGACGTGAAAATGACTACATCACTAAACTTTGACAGTCTGTACTGAAAAAAAAATCTACTATGCAATTTCGGCAAGTGCCCTTAAAAGTTGGCGCATTTAATGGGCTTTCCAAAATGGTATAATACTTACTAAATTATTTCTTAGACGACGAGAAAAAAAAAAATTAAGAAAGTCGATATTTAGCTTATTATTAGTTAGTCATAAAACTTTCTCAAAATTATTCTAATATCATCTAGGCGTTCTGTAAGGTGTAATTAAAGAAAGAGACGAAGAAAAGTTAGAGCGGGATAGTGACGCTACTAAAAGAAAGAGACGAAGAAATGTTAGAGCGGGACGGAGAGTGACGCTACTTGGTGTCAGTGAATCTTTCTACAATGTGTGAGCGAGACGAAATTGACATTTTGGCTAGTGTGGGTGAAACAGATAGCACGCTAATACAACAGCGTGGTATACGTACAATAATTCAGTACGTTTCGTGCCTTCGTTTACTGCGCATCTTTTTGTATTCGTTTGTATTTATTTCGTGCTTACAACCTTGGCTCTGTTTACTGGACTTGATTGCGTGTGACTTGGATTTGTTTTCGAACCGTTTCTGACGAACTTGGCTTTCTCCTGGACTGTTTTTGTAAGAAAATGCCTTTCTTGTACTCTGCAGAGGAATATGCAAACATGCACCTTATTTATGGGGAATGTAGGTGCAATGCTAGAGCTGCAGCTCGACTCTACCGTGAGAGATATCCGAATGCCGAGCGACACCCAGATCATCGAGTTTTTGTAAATGTGCACCGTTTATTATCAGAAAATCAACTTCCTACTCGAGCTACTAGAGTGGGAAGAACCGTCGTGCCTTATGAAGAAGATGTCCTAAATGCAATTGCAGAGAACCGGAGTATCTCAGTACGTGGAATCGAGCAAAGTCTGGGGGTACCTAAAAGTACAGCACATCGGATACTGAAGAGAAACGAATTGCATCCGTACCACATGCAACGGGTACAAACTTTGCTACCCCGTGATTATCCTAGCAGGATTTTATTTTGTCAATCAATGCTCGAAAGGCACAGAGCAGATCCAGAATTCTTGCGTAAAATTCTTTGGACTGATGAATCGACCTTCAAAAAAGACGGATACATGAATTTGCATAATTTGCACGAGTGGCACGTCGAAAATCCACATTTGATGCGCGAAGATAGGTCACAGTACCGCTTTAAAATAAACATGTGGACTGGGATCTTAAATGGATCCATTATTGGGCCTTTTGAACTGCCAGAAAACCTCGATGGGGCAGCTTATTTGGACTTTTTACAACATCAGTTACCCAATTTGTTAGAAGACGTGCCACTTAGCATTTATCGAGACATGTGGTTCCAGCAAGATGGCTGTCCGGCACACTATGCGCGCCCAGTGAGAGAATTCCTTAATCAAGAATATCCAAATAGGTGGATTGGTCGATCCGGTCAGATCACGTGGCCCCCCCGTTCCCCGGATTTAAATCCTATTGATTTTTTTTATTGGGGAACGGTCAAAGAAATTGTTTACCAAAAACCAATTGAAAATTTAGAGGAACTGCGTCAGAGAATTCAAGATGCCGCTGATCACATCAATTCCAGACGTTTCGCCCGCCAGATTACACGATCGTTTTTAAGAAGGTGTAGGGCGTGCATACGCGCTGATGGCAAGCAATTTGAACATTTGATATGATTTAAATAAACATTCGATTTTTAATAATTGACTTTTATTTAAACAATCCCAAAAATTCACTGACACCAAGTAGCGTCACTCTCCGTCCCGCTCTAACATTTCTTCGTCTCTTTCTTTTAGTAGCGTCACTATCCCGCTCTAACTTTTCTTCGTCTCTTTCTTTAATTACACCTTACAGAACGCCTAGATGATATTAGAATAATTTTGAGAAAGTTTTATGACTAACTAATAATAAGCTAAATATCGACTTTCTTAATTTTTTTTTTTTCTCGTCGTCTAAGAAATAATTTAGTAAGTATTATACCATTTTGGAAAGCCCATTAAATGCGCCAACTTTTAAGGGCACTTGCCGAAATTGCATAGTAGATTTTTTTTTCAGTACAGACTGTCAAAGTTTAGTGATGTAGTCATTTTCACGTCATGGTTCGGTATAAAACGGATATTTTCTGAAATTCCAATGAAGTTGTGTGCAAATGATGAATTGGAATTTGTAGGAGCATCACTTAAGACTACTCCACACAAAAATAAAATTATAAAAGAGCTCATTTGTAGCCCCAGTAGTCGTAAACTCGTCACAGGGTGTCAATTTAAGAAAAATGGCTGTCATTTCGAAACTACATGAGATAGATTTTTTTTTCTTTTTTTTTGAGAGCCCCAACAACTAGGCCTAGCTTGGGTTTTCGGTTGGACGTTGACTTTTGGGACACCCTGTATATGCAATGTAAACATTATTATAATTTTAATGCTTACACAAATTATTAAGAGGGTACTGTACTCCTCATTTAGGTATTTGTCTTAGGTATTGCTATCCCTATTTCCGAGCGCCGCGCTGAAAGGGACAAATATAGATGAAGCGGATTTTACCTACAAATTCTTTGAAAAAAACGTTTCGTACTTCCGTTTTTTTTTCTCCAAAGTTAAACTGATTTTAATAGTTTTTGTGTTATATTATAGATAAAGAGTATATCTATGCTTCTATCACTTTCTTTTGTGGTAAAACTTTACCAAATTTGTGTGGTAGACGCTGCAACTTTATCTAAAGAAAACCGGTTTTTCGGATCGTCATATATCTTTTAGTTATTATGTTTTGAAAAAAGAAAGTGATAGAAGCATAGATATACTCTTTATCTATTATAACGTAAAAACTATTAAAATCGGTTTAACTTTCGCGAAGAAAAAAGCGGAAGTACGATACCCATACTTTTGTATGGAGCATAATTTGATATCGTACCGTCTTAAAGTTGATGAGAAAGTTATCATTGTTGTCTGTTGTCGTTTTTTAAATTCGTGTTAGTTCATAACATTTTATGCTTACTCTAAATAGGCACTGATAAGCATTTATTCTTTGCCCCTTTAAAAAAAAAGAAAATTAACTATTTACTTACGGATTACAGAAGTCCATGATCGTTTAGTAATATGAATAAGTAGAAATGAAATCGCATATTTAAATCATTTCGTTAAACTTTTTTGTTACGATACGAACTCGAAACTTTTATAAGTATTAAAGCGAATGTAAAAATACGACTCGCAATATTCCGACAACACAACGGTTCGTATTTCTGCAATATTTTGCTAGACTGAGTTAAATAGTAATGTTTGGGCTAGATTTACTATAGTTTTATCATTTTAACGTGATTACTAAAAACATATCTAATTGCATTGTATAGAGTGCGTGCTTTGGAAATAATTGTAAAATACTAATAACATTTTTATTAAAGGCATTAAATTCACGTTTACGATTCTACGGTTTAGTTGCGAAGTCATTCTCTAGTCGATATCGGACAGTGAAATGTTGACATCAAAGTTGAATTTTCAAAACTACGCGACGTGCTGATAATAGTCTACTATAATATATAATCAGACTGTTATTACATTGACACTAACGTTACGATAGCTGATAGGACAATGTGGTCTTTGAGTGAACTTATTTAGCTATTAACTTTGACTACAGCTGTTAGCAAATGCTAACTACGGCGAATTTTCCGGGACAAATGGTGAGTTAATCATTGTAGTGATAGACATTTGGCAAGGTGAGTCTACTGCCGTAGCTACGTGTGCAATTGAAGTATTCACGACTCAAATGTTTTCAGGCAAATATCCTGCCCTATTTCACTTTCACGCGGTGCCTTTTGGCAATAAAGAAAAGTATCCGATAGTATTATTATTTATCACAAATTAAATAAATATTCAGGACATTTCACACAACGTCCTCTGGTCCCAAAGTAAGCTATATTTCTATGCTTGTATTATGGATACCAGATACGGATAGACTACATATAATACTTTTCTTTTGTAAATACATACTTATAATACCTAGAAAACACCCAGACGCAGTACAAACATTTCTATGACATTTATGGATATCACACAAATGATTGTCCCAAGCGGGAATCGAACCCGTGACCTCGTGATCGGCAGTCCATTACATAAACCACTCCACCACGAAGCCCGTCAAATTTAACAATTTAAGTCTGTTGCTATAGTTATTTAAATTTAAATATATATATTACTAGCTGTCCCGGCAAACGTTGTTTTGCCATACTAAAAAAAATAAAAAAGGTTTGAAAAATAGATGTTGGCCGATTCTCAGGCCTACTGAATATGCATGTAAAATTTCATAAAAATCGGTCAAGCCGTTTCGGAGGAGTACGGTAACTAACACTGTGACACGTGAATTTTATATATTAGATAGCTGACCCGGCAAACGTTGTTTTGCCATACAAAAAAAAAAAGTTTGAAAAATAGATGTTGGCCGATTCTCAGACCTACTGAATATGTATGTAAATTTTGAGAAGAATCGGTCAAGCCGTTTCGGAGGAGTACGGTAACTAACACTGTGACACGTGAATTTTATATATTAGAGATAGACTAGCTGACCCGGCAAACGTTGGTTTGCCATACAAATGCCTCGAGGTGTTTGAAAAATAGATGTTGTCCGATTCTCAGACGTACTGAATATGCATGTAAAATTTCATAAAAATCGGTCAAGCCGTTTCGGAGGAGTACGGTAACTATCGCATCAAGCACTTTGGCCTTGATATATTTCTAAGTTGTATATTCTTGTTTGTACAGGTAATACGGAGAGGCAAAAATGTATTACCGACAGTCGCACGGTTATGCCTCATATCTACGTTCCTGGAGGATGGGCTACGCATGTGGTTCCAGTGGTCAGAGCAGCGCGACTACATGGACATGTCGTGGGGCTGCGGGAAGTTCCTAGCCACAATGTTTGTTGTGAGTATTGCATGTTTATTTAATTTTTACATTTGTTTTTAAATTGTCTATGTTACTTACACATAGTTAAGCTGATTGGGATAAGGTCTTAGACAAAGGATATTAATCTCCTGGTTTTTATAGAGCTGGACAATAATGTTATGGTTTACAAAGCTCTTGTATGTCATTCTCCTGTTTCTCGTAACACTATGACATTTTGTTTGTCTATCATCATAAACAGGAATCAGGGAATAGACTAAACATTGAATTAAAATTGCATCCAAGCATAATTGCTACTAGTTTCCATCTCATTTGCCGCATAGTTACATAGAGCAGAGATTTTTCATCACTTTTTAACTTTGCCTTAGTCTTCTTCCAGTCAATGTGGAATATTTTGTTTAGTTTAGCAAATTTGATGAATAGACTTTGTGGTGCGCTTGATTGCGTGTAAATTTTCATCGAGGCTCAGGGCCTCCTTATATTGTCTTGTCACTATTAACAAAATTGCATTTATTTAAGTAAGGTAAATTTTTCTTTTTTGTTAGTAAGTACTTTAGTCTCCCATTGAGATTTTCCGATTAAGCTCTTAGTGCTGTCGTCCGAGACGAGGCAAGGGAAATACAGCGGTAGAATGAACTAATATATGTAATTAAATAAAAAAGTTCTAATGCAGTCGTTATAAAGAACGAGGACACTTTAATAATTAAAATTACGTACGAATTTTGTTTTGTAATTACGTTATATTTTAGACTTAAATCGTCGTGTCAACAAATTAAATGCATCAGTTATGATATTGTAACTAGATTCATTAATTATAATAATTCATCATTCTGTTTCTTAAAATTTTAATTTCCATAAATGGATTTAACAATTATTAGATACAAATAAGCAATAATTTAATAATAAATTTTACGTATTCAGAATTTTTATATGGTATGATCTTATTTAAATGATTTACACTCACATAAACTCGATTTAAATTATTAACAACATCCGTTACCAACATAGTTTGGAATATAACTGACAATTCCACGTTTAACAATTATGAATCGCTAACGTCTTTAAAAATGCTCTTATCATCGTCATGAGGTTTGCAATGACAATGCATTTACAAAGATAGTTAGATAATTTTCAAAAATAACTTGTTTATAATTACAGTACGCATTTAGTAAGTCTGAACAATCATTATTGTTTACTTGGCACCGTTATGAGCACATGTTTGATTTGTTTGTCTGATTAAAACTTTGTTGCAATCATTTAAACCTTTTTACACTGCTCTTTGGGGAATTGTTTAATTCTAATCCGGGTTAGTTCTTCCTTCATTCAAATAAGGACTTATAAAATTCATAAGTCTGTCTCCTTATATGGCATGAATGGCATCGCAATATTGAGTGCTAGGGTTGCCACTTGTAGATACTATAACGTATAGAATCATGCTATAATTATTTCTTCTTAATCATGAAACTCTTTCAGCACTAATAAGTGATCCATTGGAAATAAAAAACATGCAAATTGTTTTTGCAATAATTTAGGTTTTTGAAGTTTTCATTTATTAAATTGTTTTTAATGGATATTTTTTACAGATAATAAATTTAGTTGGACAGATAGGAGGCTGTGTAATGGTACTCGGTAGACTGAAGGTGGACATCGCGTGTGGTATCTTGTTCTTCATTGTCGTATTACAGGTAACCAGTTATTATATTTTATAGATATTACTAGTTCCTATTGAAAAAATATCGCAATAGACTCCAAAAGAATTTACTTTCAATATTCAACTTGTATTTGGGTATGCGAGATCCCGACTCGATAGCTTTACTTATTATGAAACAAATTCGTTGATGATATGATAATCGAAGCAAGGACAAGATAATTATAAGTTTCTGTGTAATAAAGTCAATAGAATAGAAGTTAATATTGTTAAAAATGTCTTCCTGTTAAACAAGTTGTATTTTTTTAATTTAATTAATGTTAATAATAACATGTTTAAACAATTCTTAGCGACCTGACCACATGTCGCTTGTGTATTGGTGTGAAATATGACCTTGAGATTAAATGTTACATGATTTCGACAAATCATTTTACTTTATTTCAACGAAAATTATGACACCGACACTTGCGTTGAAATTGTATTAAATTTTTTTGCAAATGAAAGTAAAAATAAAATTACTTTATTTACGGCGGATAAAAAGTAGTTTTTTTGGTAGTCAGGGTGTTTATCTGCAGGTTTCGCGTGTCAAAAGGAGTATAAAATACTTCAATTAGTAAAATACTTCAATGATTAACTTCTAGACTGACATGTTTTATTGAGTATGAATGAGCCATTGTTTAAAAGACTATAATTATCTATCTGGTAGCTTGCTGCATCATGCTGGCTTTTATTATTTTTGTGACGTAGGATTTTATTGTAATAATTTTTTTTATTTATCGTTACCTAATTTATCGTTTCATTCGCTTGTATAATATTTGGTATTTTAGGATTATTTAATCGAAGGGAACGCAACTGAAGAGTATTAAACCAACTGAATTAGCTACTCACGATGTTTTCTATGACAAATATACTGCCACGACGGCGGCGGGGTACTGAGGTAACCCACACAAACTGTAACGTAATTTCACCTCACGCACACTAAGAAACGACAGCGTCCGTACACAATGAGTATGATCATTGTTCTCGTACCTTTTTCAGCAGGGGTCGCCTTATAATGTAACGTCCTGTTGGATTAATGTTTTAAGGTACGCAAAGCGAACCGTATAACGAAGATTCCACTGTCAATCTTTTATCAGACCGTATCTAATAATATTTAATAATCTTTATATATCTCCATTGTTAAATAAAAATAAATAAAACTTAATAATAAACTTATGCCGTAGAAATACCTATATGTATAGGATAACAATTTAAATAAGTAGGTACTAATATTATGGTGGTCGTGTTTTATGTAAGACTAAAAAGCTATGACCCTTTATTTTATGTATTTAATAAAGTGCAATTTATTTACAGACATTCGCATACAGCATACTATGGGATATGCAGTTCTTACTACGCAACTTGGCGCTTATCGGAGCCTTATTACTGGTATTGGCTGAAGCGCGGGCCGAGGGGCGAAGTCTCTTCGCTGGTGTACCTTCCCTGGGCGAGAACAAGCCCAAGACTTACCTCCAGTTAGCCGGCAGGATACTGCTAGCATTCATGTTTATCACGCTGTTAAGATTTGAAGTGTCATTCCTACAGGTGAGAGCCTATGGTGCCAATTCCCTTGCGCCAGAAATAAAACTTAACTCTACTGTAGGTACTTTGGTTGCTGTGAAAGTCTACTTGTCATATAACTAATTTGTGACATTGATATCAACACTAATAACTTAGTTTTAGTTTGTGCCTTAAGAGAGAGAAAATTGTGGATACCAATTTAGCATTTTTTGTGACAAAAGAGCCTTAAAACGGGATAATCATTTGAACTACTGGTCATTTTTTGCTAAACTTAAGTAATTTGTTGCTTTTTATAATCATATCGTGATCTAATATTAAGTTTACAAACTGAGTGAACTCATTAACTTTCACTGTGGTGACACAGATAAATATTCATGTTATGTTAATGTGTGTGATGTCATATCACATTATGTATTAAAGTGTAAGAATGTCACTTTAATGGCCTACTGGCGTGGACCACTTATAAATAATAATTAGATACATTAATTTATTAATATTTTGCGATTGACTCGCTATGCTTTTTACTAAATAAACTAAATTATAATGGAAAAAATGATAACCATAAGCGGGACTTGAACCCGCGACCTCGGAATGCCGTTCCGTCGCTCTCCCAACTGAGTGGACCATAATAGCTCAGTTGGGAGAGCGACGGAACGGCATTCCGAGGTCGCGGGTTCAAGTCCCGCTTATGGTTATCATTTTTTCCATTATAATTTAGTTTATTTAATAATTAGATATTTATAAGTTGTAAAGATTAGATTATTATTATTAAAAATTTTTATTCTATAGACTAGTGGTTCTATAGTGTTCAGTGTTAGGCATTTATCATAATGATGGCCTACCTATCTCGACATAAGCTTGCCTAGTAATTCTGAGTAATTCTCTCAGCTTACAGCAAAGAATTTTTTTTTTCAACTAT
The DNA here is from genome assembly GCA_916999025.1 of Orgyia antiqua. Taxonomy (NCBI): domain Eukaryota; kingdom Metazoa; phylum Arthropoda; class Insecta; order Lepidoptera; family Erebidae; genus Orgyia; species Orgyia antiqua. The sequence continues at coordinate 2,191,431 of OU779861.1, forward strand.
TGGAAATAATTCCTACCAAACACAGATACCAGATGCTGGGTTGACGTTTAAAATTTGAGGATAAGTAACTTTGACCTGGTTAAATCGTACTTCATAGAATAATAACGTCGTATAGCTTTTATTGTAGACACGCATAGATACATTTTCACGCACACATAGATATGTAAGTGGCTTCAAGCTGGCTGAGCGATGTAGCCATAGACACGACATCTGGTAAATCTGTGCTACCAAACATTACAACAGCTCATGCACATATAATAAACTGCTTGTTCGTGTACCATTGGCGTAGCCAGTAGGATTTTTTAGAAATACCGTTAATTGTACCATTTTTTATAATTTTTAACAAATTTATTGCATTTTTTGGCTCAACCAACCCCACCCCCGAAATGGTGTACTAGATCCCAACTAAATCTTAACCACGCCCATGACGTATACGTATACGCTCACGTGCACGTATACGTGTTTCTTGATAAGTTAATAAAATATGACAGATAGTGCAAGACTTGCTGGGCAGCGTGCTGATGATCCTAGTGACAGTTGGGTACCGTACCAAGCTGTCCGCGCTCATGTTAGTGCTGGTGCTGTCTGTGCTCAACTTGTACCACAACGCGTGGTGGACCGTACCTTCATACAAACCGCTCAGGGACTTCCTCAAATATGATTTCTTCCAGGTACTTATATACTCTTATACAACTGAATAAACTGACATGCAATTAGTATTGATATTATTAGTTATTCATATTATCCTACTAATATTAAAAATGTGAAAGTTTGTGTGTTTGGATGTTTGTTACTCTTTCACGCAAAAACTGCTGAATGGATTTTAATGAAACTTTATAATAATGTAGCTTATACATCAGAATAACACATATGCTACAATTTATAAAGATATTGTGTGAAATGTTGCAAAAACAGGGAAAATATTCTAAATTCCACGTGTAGAAAGTCACGGGCAACAGCTAGTATGTATATAAATAAGAATAGTTAATCAAAAAAACCAAGTGTGTAGGACCAACAACCGTCGAAAACGCCACCGACTTTCGCCACATCAAGTATTTGTAAGTTGGTTCCAGCTGTTATATCTTGTATTTTCTTATGTGATCTAATACGAATTGTTTATGTTCCAGACATTATCTGTGATCGGTGGTCTGCTAATGATTGTATACTTGGGCCCCGGAGGTGTCAGTATGGACGAACACAAAAAGAAATGGTAGAGGTTAGCCCGGTGTATACTTCGCAAGTATACACAGTGATAGACATTTGACTTTAATCATAAGATATGGTGCGACACGAAAGAAATAATTATCTTTTTCACAATATTTATGTACCACAGATGTAAAATGTGATAAGTCATTTTTTTATATTTTTTATTTTAGTGCTGATACAACAATGCCATAATTTGATACTGATATTTCTTTTAAAAATACTGTGAAAATATAAAAATAAGTAATGGGATTACATACAATGGCCTATGGATTCCATTATTTAATAAATGTTTCGAACAGATATTCCTTTTTAAACAAAACGATTGATCGTATTCCTACTCGAGTCAATGTTCAAGGATATTACGTCCTATTTATTGCCTGTTAATTATGCGATTTCTGCAGTAACAACTGCGAAATACCGATTACTTTACGTACAACAGTCATCCATTGCATAAATGAAATAGGCCTCTGAATATTACTTAATAAGCGAAACATTTTTACTAAATGGATGCTATTCTTCTACTGTAAAAATTTCACCTTGTTAAGTATTATAATAATATTAATTATGCTTAATTCTTTCTCTATTTACAAAATATGTTTAGTTTATAAATCAATGGTTAGTGACTTAACATATTTTATATCTGCGGGTACATTGGTGTTTTTATGTGACAGTTGTTGACTAGTCGACGGTATTCGTGAATGTTGAGCTTTATATTATATCCTGGGATCGTGTTCCGGGAATCTACGACCAACTACCAGCATGGCGAAATAATTGCAAATGAAATTCATCTTTTATAATATACTTTTCAATAAGGAAACTAATATAATTGTCTTTGATGTAATAAAGTAGATAGGGCTACATAATAAATTAAAACAATAAAGTCACGTAAAATGTGCTATGAAATTCACTAATTCTATAATATTTTAAGTGATAAAAATAATTCTTCAATTGTTGTTAATTCGTCAGAACGTCATTACTGCGCTTATTATTATATTGTGGACAGTTTATTACCTATATGCATAATAAAAAAAAATAGCAATAGGTGTAATTATATTAGAAAAGTTTTGGTGTTAATTTAATTCATATGACATAAATAAGCGCAAACAACTGTGAAATAAGATGCAAGTTTTTATATGTAAATAGGATACACATTCCAGGTATTAAATTTAAAGTTAAAACTGCCCACAATATACAATTTTATTAAAATCTAATCCATCTCCAAATTTGTAGACATTTTTATAATACAAATCAATTATTTCTATAGAACTTTTTGTATGTAAGTGTCTAGTAAATAAATAGCTAATATTCTATTCAAGTTGGTTTAATACAAAAATTAAATAATAATATAGCCTCTAACATGTAATCAGTGATTGTCAAACTTTGGCCTTCGGGTCGATTGGGGGCAAATGGCCGGTGTTAAAGAGCGATGTAAAAAATAATAATATGTAAGATAGAATCTAAGGTAACATTGCAGTCTCCATGCGTTAAGTCACATCGCCTTTATGGCCTTTGTCTATAAGTATGACAATTAGTATTATAGACTATTGTGTATTATAAAAAATATAGCATTTTATACAAATTATAGTGTATATAAACTATTCTATAAATAACTTTCTCTATTACCATCAATAAAAATATATTTATCTTAACGAGGTTATTAATGTTTTGCTTTTTGTCTAAAACCTATTTGAACATGTTCACATGTGATTGCAACACTGTATATAAAAATAATTATATGAGCAATAGACTCAAATAATACTCGGTTTAACACTACATGGGTGTGTCTATCTATGTACGTCATAATTCTATATGATATGTTATTTTTTTCTAAAATAATATGTACATAACCAGATTGCGAAACTTTAATACTTACTTTATTATAGTTAAATATTATGTGCATTATAATGGGCGTCAGATGCGCTCCATATGTAATGGCGTGTTTAACGTATTTGCCTCTAAGGATTTTGTAATGTTTGTAAGTTGAAAAGTATAAATTTTAAACTCGTGTGTTAAAGCAAATTGGCATATACGCCTTAGCGTATATGCCAATTTGCTTCTCATTGCGTTATCTTTGTATAAAAATATTTGAAACTGATGTATTAAACTGCATACTTTGAGAAACAGTGACTGTGTTAAGCCCCCGTAGTATATATTTTGTTTGAATAGTGTTGTCGCCATGTGTTTAAAGCTCTTCCAGCACTGAAGAATATCATAGTGTTAGTGATCTGTGACGTAGCATCTTACTTAAGTGTACTCAGACTGAATAGCTGCTTTCATTTTCATTCCATCATTTGCCTTAATATGTGATGCAATAGGAATATTTATTATTGTAACAAAAAAATATATCTAGTTCTTATTGGTTGTGTAACAACAGATCTTTGAAATCGTCATGTACACTCTTTAAAAATAATTTCCAGTAGCTATAAGTAGAACTTAACTTAGGCATCACAATTCAGAGGTCTGTGCTTCGTTTTGTTTCTTCATTCGCAGTAGTAATTGTAAAACAATAATTATGACTTTGTCGAGTATATTTTAAAAGACATTATTTTTGTATTATATTTTTTTTATTTATTCTATTAAGTTGCAGTTTGGCCATAGATGTAATGATTCCTGAAAACATTGTTCCGAATAAATTTTTAAATAATAAAATTAATTTGTTTAATTTGCTTTATGGGCTTTCTCTTCTCATTATCGATTCCTCCCTATTCATGCTGCGTTAAAAATAGTGATTGCTCTCACTGTAAATCTTAATAGTATTTTTTAAGCCACGCGCCGCATGTTTGCCGGTGCGTCAGAAATACCACCATCACGGACAAAAGTTTTAAATTACGAAATGGTTTTACATTCATTAATTAATTTTAAATTATTTTTACATTAAATTTTTTTCGAGTTTCAACATAAATTTAATTATCTAATATATTTTTCTATGTAATTAACTAATAAGAATAACAAATATGTAGGTACTGTACCAAGCCAGGACTCGCTAGCGAGAACCTAGTTTAAAAATAAAATAATAGGCACATAACTTTCGTGCGAGAGTGTACCCATACGCCAAGACGCGCCCACCACTTTCTTCCAGCGTTCTTTTTACGTGACGCGTACTATACTTCTTGGGGCTTGAGAGTATTTATCTAACTATTGGGATCTTGTTATAGTGGTATCGAGGTTTTCTTTTATAATAGTTATAGGAAATAATACACATTAACATTTTATTAAACATTTATTTGTATCATAAAAACTAATTATAAATTAAAAACAACAACTACTGGTACATGCAGGCAGAGATATTGTGCGTAAGATTATTCCTTAATTTTAGCTCTCTCATTATCTTTTCCTTCTATATATTTAAATACTTTATTTGCTAGCCGCCTATATTTCTCGGCGTGTATACTATCGGGGAGTGCATATATAGCTGGCTTTCCACTATTTATGCATTCTGACATGTGATGATCTACTTCGAAGCTTTCTATGATTTCTATACCCATTTGTTCTGCAAACTGCTTCGTCTCATTGCCAAATATATAATTTTTAGTGCCACAATTGTGACATACCGCATGAGACATGTTTTCAACCATGCCTATGATAGGAACTTTCAATCTTTCGAGCATGTTAACACCTCGCTTTGTGACTTGTAGTGCTGCTGACTGTGGTGTTGTTACTATTAGAGCACCTGTCAAATAACAAAAGAAATACATACAATTTTACAGTAATCGTTCAAAATTATATTTTTCTTTAAAGTTATAATAATAATAATAATAAGTGAGCTTTATTTCCGCAAAACAAACAGGTTACATTACAGATTGATTTATAATTTAGTATTTTTCTTTATAAGTAACTAGCTGTCCCGGCAAACGTTGATGTGCCATACCAAAAAAAAGTTTAAAAAAAAATAAAAAATTAAAAGAACTATAAACCTCACGGAGCCCGAGACCTTTCCAACGAATGCAAAACCGTGGAAATCGGTTCGTGCGTTCTGGAGTTATAGCGTCAGGAAGGAAAACCCGACTTATTTTTATATAGTAGATTATTTTTTGTGGCCCCTTCTTAGGTAGCCTCAAGTTCTATAAAGTTACTTAATTTTTAATCTTAAATATAGTTTTCTTTAATTTAAGTGTTTTAGAATATAATATACATAAATAGTATTTAGAACTAAAAAGTGTTGCAAATTTCCAACATAACGCATTTACAGGTTTAAAATATTAACAAATTTCTATTATAATTATCCTTTTAATGCATTCTGCTGGAATAGTAGTTTTGATGTTGCTTTAAAGCAACAATATAAATTGTATTACATACCATCAAGAGGTAAGTTTTGTGCAAGTGACAAGTGTGTATCCCCCGTTCCTGGCGGAGTGTCCACCACAAGACAGTCTAGTGGTCCCCACGCGACGTGCCGCGTCAGTCTCTCCAGCGCCTGCATCACCATCAGACCGCGCCACACTACTGCATTCTCACCTGACACCAGTAAACCCATGGACATACTGAAAATAAGTATATTTCTTGAAGATGTCTAGTCAGTGTCTACGCCCGCGCGAAAATGGCGTGACGGTATGATTCTTTCTATTTAGTACAAATTGCAAATTATGGTGTTAACTAAAAGTATAATTTCAATGTAAGGACGATACAAAAAATATAAACAGCAGTCTGCCAAGGCTGCATATGTCAATCTGTGATTTGAAGTCTAAAAATTTAAAAATATATTTGTGAGCATTAAACTAGCCCTTCCAATTGAGGGCCTCATGAGGCTGGAATAAGCACTTACGGTGATACTAAGCCTCAAAAAATTTAGAAAACAAGCCTAAAAATGTCTTTTTTAACAGGTAACAATGCATAACAATTTTAAAAGATATACATGTGCACATTCACAAGAGAATATTTATAAATAATTTAATCATTTTTACAATAGACTTAGTTTATTAAGAATATTTATTATTTAATTTTTTATTAATAACATGTTTAACTCTAAGGGTTATCTCTGCATCCACAAAGGTAGCAGACTAGCTCCTACGTTTGATGAATGAGAAATTAACGAAATTATTAATTACCATTTAACTCCATAGTTTAGTAATGGTTCAATAAGATTATCATCATTCAGCATGGGTTCACCACTAATATTCATCATCAGAGGTACTGATGGACCAAAAACATCAGCATCTAATAAACCAATCTCTTTGTCTGGTTCTATCACCTTCATTGCACAGGCAAGGTTCACTGAAATAAGCAAGTTATAATATTAAATTAATCATCCTAATCCTAACTAATTTATAAATGCGAAATCGTGTGTAACTAAACTATAGCGCAATTTAAAAAACGGTACAACGCCATCTATCGAGTCCTATTGTAAACTTCTGTTTGTTAAGGTTTGATTTCTAAATTTCAGACGTACAAAGTCGCGGGCAACAGCTAGTTATTTTTCATAAAATGAAAGTTAACCTGAAAGCATAATATGCTTTCAGGTTAACTTATTATGTTTGTTTTTTGTGAAGATGTTTTACATTTCTCATAGATACATGTTATACAAGACAAATATGGAGTTATAGGAGCTTATAGAAAGATTGTTCATCTTATGTATATCTTGTATACATATTGTATTATCTTATATATAATATATTATATTGCTTGAAGACTGGGAAATTTTGAAAGCTTAATAATTTACAAACAAAATGTTTAAACACCCTGCTTAGAATTTGTTTTGACTAGGGTGTAAGATACTACAGTTCATTGTGACTGTTTGTTATACTGGAGCTTTAATTATTAAAAACCAGACACACATCAATCAATCAATAAATTTTTTGTCTATAATTAAAAGTGTAAGTACAGTCAAGAAAATCTCCATAACAGTGACTATCAGTGTAGGTACATGTAGAGACTGTGTAATACAATTAGTATAAGTACTAACCAGCGGTCGTGGTCTTTCCTACACCACCTTTACCAGAAGCCACTAAAATTATATTCTTTACACCCGGCAGTGGTTTTTTTTCAGGCAATCCTCGACCCATGACTTTAGCTTTGTGCTCTGCTAATTCTTCTTTGGTATGTTTCAATCGAATGGAATAGCAACATGGCACAGCCTGTAACAAATAACATTTTAATACGAAGTATGGCAGTAAAAGCACTGTCTCATTTAGCATAAATAAAGAGATGTGAGCACCAATCTGATACAATATTGTTGAAGCAAAAGGACAAAGTAACATCTTCTAGGGTAATTTTTAAAACAAAATACAAAGCAAAAACTTACGGTGTTAACATTAGTGTTCAATAAAACGCCATAAACTCTCTGAAATGCTCTTTGTAAATTCATATTTGGCTTCTGTATACCTATGATAATAACGTAATTACTTTAATCAACTATATCAGTCTTAGTAGCCTATATTTTTCTAAAAAGTAAAGTAAAGTAACACTGCGCAAATCTAACAATTTTTGCAAAAATCTGACGTTGATCTGACGTGACGTGACGTTTTTGACATTTGGTCAGACGACAGCCATAGAGGAGCGGTTATGTTTTTTAGGGTTCCGTACCCAAAGGGTAAAAACGGGACCCTATTACTGAGACTTCGCTGTCCGTCCGTCCGTCCGTCTGTCACCAGGCTGTATCTCAAGAACGGTGATAGCTAGCGAGTTGAAATTTTCACAGATGATGTATTTCTATTGCCGCTATAACAACAAATACTAAAAATAAAATAAAATAAATATTTAAGGGGGGCTCCCATACAACAAACATGATTTTTTTACCGTTTCTTGCTCGATACTAATAACGTTGCCTTATGTTGCATAGATAATGGTACGGAACCCTTCGTGCGGGAGTCCGACTCGCACTTGACCAATTTTTTTAAAATTTGTAACTAATTTGGACCGATTAAAGTCCTAAAAGTTGTAGTGCAGAGTAACAGGAATCCTAAAACAGTTTTAAAAGAACATTTAATTTTTCATCAAATGCTTGCGACACTGGTAATAGGTATAAACACAGAATAGATAGAAGATACTACGGGTATAAAGTTATTATTATAAATACGGTAACGAATAAATATCTTATCGATGAGCATGCAAAATTAGAGTATTTGAATCACGAAGTATAGATACAAGGAGTCCGAACGTAATGTTGAACGAATGGTCTCAATTTAAGGGACAGGTGCTCAAGTCCACTATTTTGGAACAGGTGCTCAAGTCCACTATTTTGGAACAATTGTCATACCGGCACAATACCGGCACGATACCGTTGCAATTGAAGTCAAATATCCGTAGTCTGCTATATGCCGTCATAACGGTCTTTCAATGGTAATAGAATTGTCGATCTCTTTTATCTATGCATGTGTATGTATGTGTTGCTGTTTTTAAAAAATGCGTTAGTTGAAGTGATTTTCGAAAAACTACTAATAAATTTAAACATTTAATCATGCTAGACTTCGTTTAAATATATTTGTACATACTATTTATTAGTATAAAAAGCAATGTGAAGTTTAGGAGATTAGTAAATTGCAATAAATTACAAAGAACAATTTCTAATATTTCTATCTATCTATTTTTTATTTATGGCAATCTGTCGACACAGGACAATTTAAAAATATTACTGTCAAATTCAAAATAGCAGACTACCGAAACATTTCAGTCATTGAATTGCAATTGTGAAGCAGTTGTGTACGAGACTAGCAATTTATGTCACTTTGACAATTGTAAGACAATGATGAAGTCGTTATGACGACACATTAATAGTAGACTACCAAAAACTTTACTATTGCACCATAATGGTACAATAATGGTACAGTTGTGACACCGTTGAAATACCCGACTCAGGGCCCAGTTGTCATACCGGCACAATACCGGCACGATACCGTTGCAATTGAAGTCAAATATCCGTAGTCTGCTATATGCCGTCATAACGGTCTTTCAATGGTAATAGAATTGTCGATCTCTTTTATCTATGCATTGAATTTTCGGTCTCTTTTATCTATGGATTGTGTTAGAATGGTATGTATGTGTTGCCGTTTTTAAAAAATGCGTTAGTTGAAGTGATTTTCGAAAAACTACTAATAAATTTAAACATTTAATCATGCTAGACTTCGTTTAAATATATTTGTACATACTATTTATTAGTATAAAAAGCAATGTGAAGTTTAGGAGATTAGTAAATTGCAATAAATTACAAAGAACAATTTCTAATATTTCTATCTATCTATTTTTTATTTATGGCAATCTGTCGACACAGGACAATTTAAAAATATTACTGTCAAATTCAAAATAGCAGACTACCGAAACATTTCAGTCATTGAATTGCAATTGTGAAGCAGTTGTGTACGAGACTAGCAATTTATGTCACTTTGACAATTGTAAGACAATGATGAAGTCGTTATGACGACACATTAATAGTAGACTACCAAAAACTTTACTATTGCACCATAATGGTACAATAATGGTACAGTTGTGACACCCTTGAAATACCCGACTCAGGGCCCAGATTTTTTGCCGGTAGAGCGCGCCATTTTTCAAGAAGTACTCGTTTGAACTATTGACACCTGTGGAAAAAAATATTCTGAGAAACGTACAATTAAATATAAGTTTCAGGAAATTTTTAGAAATTTTTCGAGTGCTTTAAACCCAACAATACAGAGAAGGTCAAGAGATATTCTGATATTCTATAATAGCATCGGTACGTCCTGAATACTAGCGCAGCCAGTGGCAGAAAATAGAACTATGATCTGGGTTTATTATTGTGTACACGAAATATTATGGAAAAGCCTATACCGTTCGGACTCCTTGTATCTATACTTCGTGATTTGAATAATTATTTAGCGCTGTCTTACATTGTACAGAGTACTTACTATTTTAGTGCTGAATGATTATGACTGCCTGTGCCCGAACAGATGTTCGAAAATTAAAAATAAATTCAACAGCTGTCAAATTTCAAGCGATATGTTGGGGTGCTTTTCGAATTATTTTCGGAATTATTTGAAATATTCTACATTTACGTGCAATTAGCGTAAGAAGGGAAAATGTCTATTTGCCTACGTACTATTTCACATAAAGTTTTGCCAATAAACGGCATCGTATCCACCAAAAATCATTCGAGCCGCCTGTCCAGAAAGATCCCGTTGAGAACACAATTTCTAGAAGAAGTAAGTATCCTCGGATAATAGTTGGTGATTTTTATTTTATTATTGTTCAAGTAGTTTAAAAACATTAGCACCTGTTATGTAATGTGACAAAAACGCTATTGCTTTTACGTCGGCACCGATAATTTCCTCCTTGACATTGAAGTAATTAATGGAATGTATTACGTTCAGAAGTTCACGTGGTTTTCACATAGTGTATATATTTATGCATTATGTGATAAAGTGAAATGCGTCTTATTGTATTATCCAATAATAATGTTAATAGTAGTTGCTTATGACACTGATAGCAAAATGTCTTAGTAAAAAAATATCTAGGTTTTACTTGCAATGCAGCTACGCATTTGATATTATTTCCTATACAATACGTATGTATACATAGATTTGTTTCACGCTGTATATGTCATATAGCTTAGACAAATAATTAAAAACATTTATTTATTTGCATACATTACATTTATTTGCATATACCTAACACTAATAGAGGAATCATTATAATTTCAGTTCTTAAGTCACAGGCGCATATCAAGTTGCCAATTAGCACCAAAATGTGCCACCGAAAGCAACAGTGATGACATCCATATTCATGATATTGTACAGAACCATTTAGTACAGTACAACAAAACTAAAGTTTACACAAATGGCACATACAAACAAACTGACGTCAATGAGCAGCAAGATTATGGAGTTGAATTAAGGAGCTTAGGAATAACATCAGATGATTATATAGAGAGAAGAATGCTTCCATATTCTTTTGATGTCCCGTACAGCAATATTACTGATATTGATATATCTAAACTTGGTAATGTAAGTAATTTTTTAGTATTCGAAGAAAATCCAAGATAAATGTAATAATCTATTAAGTAAAATCTAAGGTCCAATTACAGTAGACCACAATACAGTAGACCAAATCAATCCACCATAATCTCAAAGTGGAAGAGGGCCATGCCCAACAGGGCATTTATGGGCTGGGGAGAGAAGGAAGGTCTAAAAAATATCAGTAAAATTATTTAATCTGTGACAAGTTTTTTTTTTTCAATAATAAAAGGATAATCATCATCATCATACCGTCACACCTTTTCCCATGAGAAGAAGAAACAAGAAATTCCAGACATTATAATTGTGTCTATGAAAGTATAAGCAGAGTTTGTAGTGTAATGTTTTCCGCTTCCCAGGATTTAGAACCAACCTGCCTATCAGACTTTGAACGTGATGCAATTGCATACTGTCAGGGCGCCACTCCAGCCACTAAGCCAGCATCAACTCCTGATCCTCATGGGAAACCAAATGAAGAACAGCTTACTAAAGTGTTCAACACACTTTCTGAAACTGTAAGTTGATTTACTACCTTTCTTAGGAGCTTACACCCTATTTGTCTATGGACTACCATGAATGTCTTTACTTAAATGTTAAAATAAATAATAATAAGAATAAAATTATGTATGGCTCTATAGACTAACATAATTATGTCTTGGGTACTAAAAAAGTCGCCGGTAACAATATGCTTGGCTGGTGTCTTGCCCAGCCAAGGTACCAAATGATACTCATTATGTGAGCGCAAGTACCTACTGTTTTCTTCCCAGTCAAACAAGAGCAATAATGATGAGCAATTGATTTTCTCGGTGTTTCTGCTCTATTGTTATTCAAAATGTACGAATAATAAATTCTACCAGATACGTGTCCCGATTTTATCCGCCCCTTCAAAAGAATACCATCTAAAATGTTTATATTGTATCGCACAAGATTTGGAATAGCTCCTATGCATATTTATATTGTGTATATGCCGTTTCTTATGTGTTCACTCAAATAAGACCGTGCAAGTTGTATTTGATAAGTTCCTAATGAAATTAATAAAAGGTCTTCTTCTGCTAATATTGGAAATTGCAATAATTTATTGTCATCTGCGGTGATAGTACAAAAGAAGCTCGCTGTCGATTTATATTATTTTCGATAACAAAGTCACTTAGACTGTTAGCCATATGAATTCTCCTATTTAGCACTTCTATTATTTCGTGAGCTCGAGGATGGTCTTTTAAAGGCTCTCTAAAAGTACCTATTTAAAAGAGCAGCAGCAATGCGTATATCAATGAATAAATGCGTCATTGCCCGATTAAAATATTCTTGGCTGAATATTTTAAAATCGCTCTTAATCCACCCATTCACTACCTCTACAACCCATCTCACGATTGTAACTAATCTTGATTTATTAGCTTCTACTGTACTCAGTTGGCTTTCACTTCTAAGTTTTGTTGGAGGCTTGTGGGCTTGATAGCCCTAAGTCTCTAAGGTTGATATGGCGTCTCTGAAACCTCTGTCTAATACAAATGTATCATTATTTTGAAGGACATAATGAATTGGATTTATTTCATTTTCAATATAGGCATTCATTATCGTCGCATCTGAAGTCGTAGCAGCATGAGGGCCAGTCACATCTACTATGTAGCCATCTGTGCATATTGTCAGAAAAGGTTTTAGTCCTATAGTTATTAAAAGACTAATTAATTAAGATATATTTAACATTTTTATGAAATTAATAATACAGTTTCCCTGCACGAGATACTGAGTTATGCCTATACAAAAAAACATAACACTTGTTGAGATCTTTCAAATGATCTAGGTAGAAACATGTTACAACAATTGGGACGAAACAGCCCATTGTCCTTTACCTACTAATATAAAGCTTTTTATTTCAGATGCCAAATTTATTTATAAAGCCATTGGACTATTCAATTTATTCACCAAATTTGATTTTCGTTAACAACATAAGAGGGACTACACATGTGTAAGTAGTTTTGAATGAACATCTTTAGTTATACATATGACATTAGAATAATGTAAACTTAAATTGATGTAATGTGTGAAACTCATTTTTAAGAGTTACATTTTATTTTAGAGGTCTATTTCACTTTGTGAAGCAAGTGGCTCTCCTAAGAACTGTGGGACATTTAAAATTCGCCTATGTTAAGTTAGATGTCATGAAAATCACATCACATCCGGAAGATTCATCCATTAAGTGAGTAATTTTATTAATTACATATTTTCAATTTTTTTTTAGTTTGTATAAAAATCTTGAATTGACAAAATGAAACTCCATTAACAAGACATCATTGGAATTGGTGCAGCCATTCAAAATTTATGCACATACATTTCGGTGATCCATTTATATGTTGACATTTTTATAAAATAAATAATAGGGATTGGCCTCTATGTATTTCTTTTAATATAAATAGTCTGTGTTCCAAATGCTTAATAGAAGACAAAGAAGGTGACATAGCTAAATAAAATGCCACAACAGGCGTTGTTGCGCCACCTGCATTCAGCGCCATTTTACATCTTGGCGATATCGTCGTTCGACTTGGTTGAGGGCCGCCTTACGCTGCGTTAGACTATATCGATAAAAAAATCACAACCCTCTTTTTCTAATTGTACATAAATTCTTTTTTTTTGACTTGGTTTACAGAATGAGATGGCGCATCAAGGGCATATCGGGACTTAAAGTATTCTTCATGTTTTGGAAGTACAAACTGTGGAATATGAAGGAAGTGTTTCAAGACCAGGAATTGTAAGTACATATATATTTTAAAATGCAAATTGATATTTAAAGATTCCACAATCAAATCGATGTTCAAAGATTTAAATAAACTAAATTGGATTCAAAGATATTTTAATAATCCTGCTCAATATATTAAACAACTTATTTAGCGCATTACTTAGCGCCCTTGGCTCATTAAATTGCCGCCCGTGAAATAATAGACAAAGAGCAGAGCATTAAATAAAAGAAGTATTGCGTCATCCTTCGCGGGTTGCCGCCCCGAGCCATGGCTCGTATGGCCTTAGGATAAATACATCTCTGTTTGTAACAGCCAACAGATCTAATAATGAATGTTAATTTATTATATTTGGTTTAACATATTTTATTTTTATTTAACTTCTTACATGCAAATAATAATTTCCTTTTTATAATGTATTACAATTTTTTTTCTAGATGGTATGATGGCTTCTCAACATTCTATGTAGGTGGCGATGGCCTTGTTCAGAAACATATTGTAGACAAGGTGATGCCAGATCAAGATACAATTATTGACGATACAGAGAAAGCACCAATCGCAGCTAAATTAGCTCTATTAATTGGATTAATGCCACGAAATTACCTATCAGATGTGTCACCATACTTTTCATCGTCATCAGGCACCGCAGACAATACGCTGCTACCATTTAAAGTATTAGAATAAATTGTTCATAATGCAGAGGACTTCATTGATGGATTAAGAATGTATAGGTGACTGGTAAAGGAACAGACATTTCATAATGCTCTATCTGTGAAAATTTTAATAAATGTACACCAGCGGTGGTCTATCATTGATGACGAACATTTATTTAATTCAAAATACACTATCGCCTGGTGACCATAATTTCTAAATATTTGTACAGCAATTTTATTATAATTAATAATTTATTGGTTACAAAGTTACAATATACATTTGACATGACACCGTTGCTCTCAATGTGTCCAATCTTTTACCAATCACCTTGTAAAGAAATACGAACACTTAAATGGTATTAAGTGTTAAATCATTAATTAATTTATTGTATTCCAAGCTTGCAACATCAATTTCTTTGCAGTAAAATAACATCTTTATTCACTGAAATCATTTTTTAAAACGTATTAATATAATAATTATGTCGTAAATTTGTTGTTAATATAACCACCCTTCTATTTGTGCTACATGTAGATACTGTGTGCAGGCAATTAATACAAAATTTCTTTTGGACAATACCTGATTTAGGTCCCGATGATTCTAAATTACAGCCTTAAAAGCTAAATAAAGAAATGTGTAGGTAATCAATAACTGAAGTTCAGATCTAACTATGAATAGTACGTACAACAAAGTCGATTATTACATTGTGCTAATTACGGTGCGCTAATTGTAGTCTGTCACAATCAAGTCTAGTGGTAATAAGAGGCAGTCTATGCATTGTGACTCTACCTACACTAAAATAGAAAAACTCGAGGCTACATTTAGCAAACTATATCAACTCCCATGTAATAGTGGATTAAAATAGTGCTGTACTGTACACTCTGAAAGAAACTGAACTCAGTTCAGGAAATGTATTTATAAATAAAAATTGTTATTTAATTCTATGAAATACAATTGTCCGCTTTGCTATTTCGTTAGGACAACAACACTAGTGATATTTTGATAAATAATAAATGTGATTGCTTTTAATTAGTCTGTATAGATAATGTTATGTATTGTGAAAATAATGCAATAAACAATAATAATAACTATTTTTTCATTACAAAGTTACATAGAAGTGTTCTTGTGACGAAATGTCACTAGCTGAGTCCACAGCGCACTAATTCGTGCCATAATTAAAATCGCTCAAGTACAAGTTGGACTTACATGTGAATGGTTTCGTACCGTTTAACACATCATCATCATAATTGTTATATCACCGACCCCCAAATAACGGGATAAGGGCAGGAGAAGTCTTTACCTTTTTTAAGGGCCCCCAAATAAATTTTTATATGGGGCCCCACCAAGGCACGTTAAGCCCCAGTTCAAAGAGTAAAATAATATAGATATAACACCAATAATAAATATAGATATGCACCAGCTGCCAGGTATTCCGTATATATATGGCAAAATAGACTTAGAGCATTGGCTACATAAAGAACACAGTATTCTAACACACAGCTTGGAGGTGATCTGAGGTGATCTAAGCTATGTTAAAAAAAAACTACTAACTACCAAAATTATTAATAGTATTCGTCTTACGTCTAATATTTTAGTAGAAACTTCCGTGCGTATAGTATAGCAACACAGTTATTCGCTGGTTTCGTGATGAATGGGAGGTTGTTATCAAAATGTATTTTATTTTTAAAAATAATCTATAATTAATTCGAACTTCATTTAAATAATTGAACACGGTAATACCGTTCTACGGTGTTTTAACAAAATTGTGCGTGTATTTTGTGCTTATTAGTGTTCATATTTACTATTTTTTTATCTCGAGTGAGGCTTCATTGTTTGAAAATTATACTTGTGTAAGAAAGGAGGTCTAGGTTCCAAGTTTGTTCGCCTGATGTCATGACTACGGTAAGTTTATCTCGCTTTATAATAAGTATTATTTAATTTAGGTTCTAACGTTTGTAGGGTCCAGGGGTCATTGTTCTCAATCGGCGACAGGCGCCTACCAATTGCTTTAATCTCCTGATTATGAGTATTAAATTCCTTACTTTAAATTGTTATTGGTGCACTAGAAACGATGCACGCATTTGCTTTTTAACGACTCTTGTCAGTCAATTTTAAATTGGAATATTGCCAAGTCGGTCGTATATAACGTAATCGGTATTCATTCAGTAGTTTAGAATTACGAGTTACGGTTTATTATTGATGTTTATGGAGACAGTGTTTTTATATCGGGCGTTCATTTATTAAAAACACGCTTGACGATACAAACTTTAAGCTTTGTTTGGGATCAGAGGGTTTTTTGGGAATGCTGTTCAATAACAACTAGACATGATTATTTAATGTCAGAAACCCCTAACCCTAGTTTATGTTCGATAAAAATAAATTTAAAACATACATAATGCACCTACATGATGGTCCATAGATACAAGTATTATTTATAATAATATCATTATTATGAAAAATAATTAAAAGATTATATAACTTCTATGAATGTGTATTTATTTCTCTTATATTAAACTTGTTTTAAAGCAGACTTTATTGTAAAGAAGTACAAAATACACAATTTTTTCATGGAAATATTATGAGAAAGATAATCACGTTCTGCGTGACAAAAATGTCTGATGCCTGATGTGTGTATGTGGTCATACACAATCACAATGCAGAAACTATAGTTCACCAGTTTTATAAAATAAATATATGCCTAATTAGATTTTGTAGTAGGTAACTAGTTTTTTTATGCTTTGTTAAGGTTGGGTTTTAAAATATAGGGAATATACTTCTAATACATAAAATTCTCCTGTCACGGTGTTTGTAATTATACTCCTCCGAAATGGCTGGACCTATTTTCGTGAAATTTTGTGTACATATCCGTTAGGTCTGAGAATCGGACAACATATATTTTTCATCCCCTTAAGTGATAAGGACTGTCCACCCCTGACATTTGTATGGCAAAACAACATTTGCCGGGTCAGCTAGTGTTCTATAAAGACTGTTGAATCTCACATTTTACCTCTAAGAGATCATTCCAACACCTTAAGGGCCTACATCAATATTATCGTATATCATCGCCGACACGTACATATTAACACAGACAGTAGGCACAGAAAATGAAGAATTAGGGATATTTTTTTTGTTTACTCAAAATCTACTAAATATATTTTAATTCTGATTCACGTGTTTCTATATATAATAGTTACTTATGTTTTTAAAGTTATTTCATTAGTTAATACGCGATAATAGACCGACAAATGAAAAAAATAAAAAATGAGAGAGGTTGTTTCGCTAAGATTTTCTATCGAGAAAACTTTTTTCAATCGCGTTTCTGAGTTTATGCGATCCTAGATCATATATTGAAAAAACATATACTTAAAAATTAGAACTCTAGCCATTCAATCTAAAGAAACAATGAAAAATTCGTACATAGAAAAATGCACGAAGCTATTTTGGTATCGTCTTAATAAATGAGTATAAATGAGGGTGACCAAAAACACCTTAATAAATTAACAACATACTTAGTAATAATAAGTCATTAAGGTATTTCCTTACTGACCATGCTTCCATCTGTCCATCTGATTGTTAAGCTAAAACTGCTAGACAATGTACTTGACCTTATAAAACCATGCAATGTATCTGCTTAGTTATATTATTGCATAAATTTCAGAAGTTGATTAAGAGGATACCAAAATAGCTTCGTGCATTTTTCTATGTACGAAGTTTTCATTGTTTCTTTAGATTGAATGGCTAGAGCTCTAATTTTTAAGTATATGTTTTTTCAATATATGATCTAGGATCGCATAAACTCAGAAACGCGATTGAAAAAAGTTTTCTCGATAGAAAATCTTGGTGAAGCAACCTCTCAAATTTTTTATTTTTTTCATTTGTCGGTCTATTATCGCGTATTAACTAATGAAATAACTTTAAAAACATAGGTAACTATTATGTATAGAAACACGTAAATCAGAATTAAAATATATTTAGTAGATTTTGAGTAAATAGGAAGAGTATCCCTAATTCTTCATTTTCTGTGCCTACTGGCTGTGATAATATGTACGTGTCGGCGATGATATACGATAATGTTGATGTAGGCCCTTAACACAATGCTATGTGAAATAAAGAATTCTGCGGAGAACATTGTTTCCTTTGTTTAAACACAAAGTTCTCACAACATTGTTTATTGTTAAATCATATGTTATAACGTTAATTATGAGGTAAATGTGAACTGATAAAAATAATTCTGATCAATCACTGCCGTAGTTATTAACTTTCTACCTTGACTAAAGCATTTTATTAATAAATAAAAATAGTTTAAAAAACTAAAAAACACGCTTTATTTAATCGAATTATTGTATTGTCATCGGTCTTTGACAGGTGTGCAAAATTTGAATAGAATCTGACCGTTTAAAGTGGGTCAAAATAGCGTCCAAAGGAGTCGGTTACAAACATACAAACAAACATACAAACAAATATACAAACAAACATACAAGTGAAGCTAATATAAAGCGTGTAAAAACTAGCTGGCCCGGCAAACGTTGTTTTGCCATACCAAAAAAAAAATTTTAAAAAAAAATTTTACAAAAAAATTAACTATAAACCTCACGGAGCCCGAGACATTTCCAACGAATGCAAAACCGTGGAAATATGTCCGTGCGTTCTGGAGTTATAGCGTCAAGAAGGAAAACCCGACTTATTTTTATATAGTAGACTAGCTGGCCCGGCAAACGTTGTTTGCCATACCAAAAAAAAAATTTAAAAAAAAATAACTATAAACCTCACGGAGGCCGAGACCTTTCCAACGAATGCAAAACCGTGGAAATCGGTTCGTGCGTTCTGGAGTTATAGCGTCAGGAAGGAAAACTCGACTTATTTTTATATAGTAGATAAAACATGAAAAATAAAACATGAACACATAAAACTATGCTAATGTTTTTAAAAGCAACTTCTGAACCATGAGTGTACAGACTGTCAGATAATATAGAAAGAAAGAAAGATATAAATGGAGTGATAATATGGAGACATTTATTAACTTTAGTATATTCAAAGACAAGAATTTTTACAAAGATGCGAAAAATAATGATGTTCACACTGTATGTCTCAAGTCATAAGCAGTAGCAATATTTTGTTTGGAAATTAGTATCCCGTGTTTGTAAAATTTGCTGCCCCTTAAATTATTGGAGATAAAACAAAGTTCTACAAGGATGTCTGCCTCTTATCTTCTTACGCCTCAGGCCATGGCTCTCCCAGAGAAAAAGAGTTAGATTTCTGGCTCTGACAACCAATGTGCATGTATCATAATGTACGAATATGTACCACTGACCCCTACTATGGTAAAATCGCGAAGTGTGCAAATATTTTTGCCGATTATATTATATCCAATGAAATAGTCATAGTAACACTATGGTAATAAACACGATCTTTGATTATGATTATGGTATATCGGGCGCACATCGATTCGAAATAATTCTATACTTAAGGTTTAAGGTTCTATACATAAGGTTTAAGGTTCTATACTTATCGTTAGGCATAACTATTTATAGTTACTGGTTTGGCATAAGCTCGGCCTGTGTTTAAGTTCGTGGCTGTGTTCTCTGCCTATTCCAGTGATATTATTTTCTACGTTTATGATGTTGTGCTCCATCCAGCATGTATGTGTGTCAGTAACTGTTTATCAATTACATGTAGCATGTTAATTTTTAACTAGCGCATTGCGCATTTACATTGTTGCGCCAACTTAGGTTGGAGTGCTCATGAGGTTTCTGTTTTTAGTTGACACATTAAGTAGATGGCTTGAAGACTGAAGTAGCAATTGCCTAATCAGGAGACCAGTATGCTCTCAAACCAGTTCAATATAGAGCGCGTAATTACTTTCAAACGTAACTATTGAAATCTAAATGGTTGTTGCTTGTAGTAAAGCTTCTGTTTAAATCATGATAATTTAGGTATAGTTAGTTACAATTTTTTTAAAAGTAGCATTCTGAATTTCACACAGATTTCACTAATTCCTAAAACAAATCTAAAACTATGTACATTTTATTCTCCTAATAAAATGTACACGAGTAATAAATAACGATGCTTTGATGAGAATGCCTGTTAAAATATATTCTGAGCCATGTTGCAACGTTTTGTAATTAGACTAGTGCAGACCAAAAACTTGGTTTTCTGAATTTTTCACATGAATTTTGAGGTTATGTGAATAAAGTGTGAATACAAAAGTTTTAGATCTTTGCATTACCTACAACTTTGCCTTTTGACTTTTTTCCATAGGACTATTAGTTTTGCCGGAAATCGAGAAAGAAGGTTTCATCCTAGTATAGTTTTTTTTGTTTTAAAATTATCGGCGATAGATCTTTTGATATTCGATCCTAGCTTTCTGCATGAGAAAACTTTCATTGCAACGGTCAGCGGCGAAGCCGACGACAGATTGACACGCTACTGTTACGTGCTTATATTTATATCTGTAGCTATATTGGCCTGGCAAGACAATCATGCTTGTTAATGTTCATCAAAACCATAATCTGCATGTGCATAATCAGGCACATTTAATCAAATACAATATTTTCTTTAACATTTTTTAAGTTCTACACAAAGCTGAATTTATACTGCTAGTTAGTGAGTTATTCCTTAATACATTATGTATAACTATTTGATCATAAAGGATCGTGTGCGTGACCCCTTGCCAGCATTGAACACTGAGCAAATAGTTATAGGAAGAGGCATAAAATTATTACTGTTATCATTTCTTATTACAAAAGCTTTTTCGTTTGTGACCCCGATTACTTAGCATATTAGGTACTATCACTCTATAGTGACTACTGAGGTCAAGTCACGATAAAGAGGTCAAGGGATGAGTCCACCTATATTGGGCGGCGCGGCGTTCAATAGTCTCTTAGTTTATAGTTACCTCAATGCTTTTAAACAAAAATAAATTAATGGCTATTAAAAACAAAAGTCCACGAAGATCATAGTCAGCACTTGAGTAAGCTACGATCGTGCCAACAGAAGATATGTTGAATATTTTTTTGTGCGTTGTACTTTCCTAGTATAACCACATTTGCGTGCATTAAGTCCATAACGGCGTAAATAATACCATCAAAACCAGGACCTGCACAAGCGATTTTTGTAGCGATAATGATTAGGTGTGGCTCCTTGTAATTTTGCTAGCTTTAAGGACAGGCAAGTATTAGGACGCAGAGGAACTAAAATGTAAATTAAGCAAATTGTAAAAGGAAGAACAAGGCACGTAATGGAAGACTAAATCACACCGATGAATTGTTAGTTATTTAATTGGTTTTGACAGACGTAAGCGGTGGTAGTTAACCACCGCTTACGTCTGGTTGCAGTCTGGATATAATATTTCACTAACGAAACATCATGTTATCATTATCAATGTCTTTTAAAATGACATTAGCTGACCACTTAAACAATTAGAGTAAAGTAAAACTATAAAAGTGGCTTCTTCCTTCCCACCAAGTCATTTCTAGGCGAGATGATGATGTTATAAATACTTGTAATTAATAATATTTCCCTGGAAGAGACGTAGCTATGAATCATTTATGATCACATTTTCCGTATTAATCTGTGACTAATGTTAACTTAACACTTAACGTTTTGTGATAATTTACTGTTTGATATGAAAGAGTTAATTATGCAAGATACAGTCAAATGAGAGTAAGATTTATTACGGGTTTAGGTGACGGTTTGCAAGTTTTTTTAAAGATCTCACTGTGCTATTGATAGTTTATTATCGAAAGCTCATCACACTGCTTATATTTTCGATTACATCAAGGATTCAACCAGGAGAACTTCCAAAATCTGTAAGCTAAGTCTGTGATGATTAATGTTCTAGTATCGTTTTGTTGTTCGTCATCCAATTCTTTGAAATTGAATACATGTTTGTATTTCGTTTAACTGTCTTCATAATGGTGGGCAGTAAGTGTTAGGTGGTGAAAGTTTAATTAACTTTTGTAGTGTGTTTACTATTCTCTAAAATAGGATTATTATAAGTAATGAGATAGTGTTCTCATTTAGTTTATATTTACAACATTTATTTTACTTGTTGACGAATTTACTTTCTAGAGTGCCGTAAATTCGATATTAAAACAGACAAATCTCTGAAGCGGGACAACATTCAACACTAAAAACCGCTTTAAGTTACTGCCTGTGACATGGTGGTTACCAAATGCGTGATTTTAAGATCTGACTGGTATTGCTAAATTCATGAAAGAGAACAAATTTCGACGTGTATTTGCTTATAATAGCTGTAAAATATTTCATATGGAATGCTTAAGAGGGTACTGTACTCCTCATTTAGGTATTTGCCTTAGGTATTGCTATCCCTTTTTCCGACCGCGTTGAAAGGGACAAATATAGATGAAGCGGATTTTACCTACAAATTCTTTGAAAAAAGACGTTTCGTACTTCCGTTTTTTTTCGCGAAAGTTAAACCGATTTTAATAGTTTTTGCGTTATATTATAGATAAAGAGTATATCGATGCTCCTATCACTTTCTTTTGTAGTTAAACTTTACCAAATTTGTGTGATAGACGCTGCTGCAACTTTATCTAAAGAAAACCGAAAAAAGTGGGTTTTTCGGATCGTCATATTTCTTTTAGTTATTATGTTTTGAAAAAAGAAAGTGATAGAAGCATAGATATACTCTTTATCTATAATATGACGAACTAAAAAATCGGTTTATAAACTATTAAAATCGGTTTAACTTTCGCGAAGAAAAAACGGAAGTACGACCCATACTTTTCTATGGAGCATAATTTGGTATCGTACCGTCTTAATGTATGCGTATTATAAATGTGATAATTGACAGAGCATAATTTTATGTACAAAATACTGGCATTTCCCCAACTCTCACTGGACATGAACGTTATTCTCGTGTGCACAACAACAAGAGTGATTAAGAAATAGTAAATTTAGTCTATCAGACCAGTTAAGTGTATTTTATGTGCTGTGAGAAACAGAAACCAACTGATTAAAATCCCAGACTTTTTCGGCATAATATTGTTACATCTTTTCATAGTAGAAAACTATCCTTAAGGGCCTACATCAATATTATCGTATATCATCGCCGACACGTACATATTAACACAGCCAGTAGGCACAGAAAATGAAGAATTAGGGATACTTTTCCTATTTACTCAAAATCTACTAAATATATTTTAATTCTGATTTACGTGTTTCTATATATAATAGTTACTTATGTTTTTAAAGTTATTTCATTAGTTAATATGCGATAATAGACCGACAAATGAAAAAAATAAAAAATTAGAGAGGTTGTTTCGCTAAGATTTTCTATCGAGAAAACTTTTTTCAATCGTGTTTCTGAGTTTATGCGATCCTAGATCATATATTGAAAAAACATATACTTAAAAATTAGAGCTCTAGCCCTTCAATCTAAAGAAACAATGAAAACTTCGTACGTAGAAAAATGCACGAAGCTATTTTGGTATCGTCTCAACTATTACTATTATTAAAAAAAATATTATTATTATTATTATCCGTTGAACTTTTTTAAGGTTTTTTAACGCGGAACTTAAAACTTTAGATCAAATCTGACAGGCAACCATATTAAAATAGTTATATTTTTTGTTGCAGGTGCTAACTATTAACGAGACTGATAAATGATACAAGAAGACTGAATGAAATGACATAGCAGAAACTTGGCAACATGTCAAAAGTGCTTAGTGCGCTCGGTGGAGCGCTTCCTGATGAAAGACCACTACTCTCTCTCCAGATCGTGGAGACAGTGGCCAAATGTCCAACTGGATACTGGCCCGTCAGCAGGACATATGATGAGGATACAGATGCTGGTCTACTGAGGCAGAATGGGCTGTTTGGAAAGAAGCCTAGTCATTACATATGTCTATCTAAGACTGAAGGTGAGTGCTATTTCATTTACCGTAAGTTTTTGAAAAACGAGTTGATCGGAGTTTTGGAGGTACACTTTGAAGTTCTACGGTCTATTAATCCTTCACCAAAAGGTTTTATTCAGGAACTAATGGTGGTGGAAGTTTTCAACCGATGTTCTTTAGCTACCCAAAGGGCTGAAAAACTGGAGCTCTTAAACAAACAAACACAAGATTAAAACCGTTCATACTAATTCTTGATGTCTCTTTCTGTTGGGTGGTAAATGTAAAGGGTGATAAGGGATAACACTACATACTTACTTTCAATCAAATTAGTTTATAACACCCCGAACCTTTTTTGCGGAAATCCAAAATGGGATATAGACCGTGGTGGATGTATGGAATCTAATATCCATCCATCCATCAGCCTCTCTTCGTCCACTCTTGGACATAGGCCTCCCCCATAGAACGCCACAACGCGCGGTTCTGTGCCGCCTGCATCCAATGTCTCCCCGCGACTTTGACGATATCTTCGCTCCACCTTGTCGGGAACCGCCCAACGCTGCGTCGTCCGGTACGTGGTCGCCACTCTAGGACTTTTCTTCCCCATCGATCAACAGTCCTACGAGCAATGTGGCCTGCCTATTGTCACTTCAGCGTGCTAACCTTTCGGGCTATGTCGGACACGCCAGTTCTACGGATCTCCGTATTTCGGATTTTATCCCGTAGGGAAATACCGAGCGTAGCCCTCTCCATAGCACTCTGTGCAACCTGGCACCAAAATCTAATATAATTGATTGCAATAAGGAAAATGCTCTGCTACACGAGGGAGTGGGCGTCATCCTAACAATCAAATAGTTTATCTCGAAGTTTCAACGACCTCTGTGAACGGATGCTAAGTGATTATGATGACGGAGATGTAAGATTAATTGTAAGAGCCCGTCTCTGTACAATTAAACAATCACTACGGACTACCTTGGAATTTATATGCTTTAATTATATTTATGTTCTTTGTAATCGCGAATCTTTCCGTGTTATCAGACGCTTTTCTATAATTACAACAAGTTATTCTGTGTTTTTCTCTTGCAAAATTACATACGTATAACTACTAGGTACTGACTGTACTCATACGGTGTTCCGCTCTTTACTTAGAGCATTTTACTTTGAGTTTCTTTTTAAATGTTTCCCCCTCGCAGATCTTATTTGCATAATATGCAAAACGAAACGAAGATTATATTTGCAAACACATCGTTTCTAAATTTAAACGATACGTGATGGAAAATGCCAAAATTTTCCATGTCGTATCTTATCTTAAGGAGAAGTATTAAATCTGTTTAAGGATAATATATATTATCCTTAAACAGATTTAATACTTCTCCTTACTTACTTCTCCTTCTTCGTTTTAAATAAGTGCATGACGCATCATGATAATCTTCACGAATTTCGTTTGAATATGATTTCATCCAGTTGAAGTTGATAAATATTATTCTTCGGTAAATTCAAATTCAGCTGTTCAAGGTGAAGAGCATTTATTTTTTATTTCCACCACCATTGTTCTATTACAAGGACTTACGAGTATAAGTGACTAAAGGATTTTAGATGTTATCTTAGATTTTTTTTTCTTTTGCATTCCTCACTATCTACACAAACAGTTATTCATACGATAAAACCATTGTGTAAGGCATTCTGTCAATCCTTCTTTAAACATAGTTTCAAATGCATCTGAGCTATGTTTACTTGTAGGGGAAATATCGTCTGAACAAGATAGGACTGGTGTAAGGTTGGTTTTATAGAGTTGGATATGCTGAGAAGAAAACTTTCAAGGAATTTAAAAGTGGTTGTAATTGCGGCATAACATTTTCTGAATCAAACCGTCAGCATATTGATTTATCATGAATAATTTAGGAAAACATTCACGTCTTCTATGAAGTTGTAAATTACTAACTTTGTTTGAAAACGGTAGAGCAATGCACTCAGCTCCCCAGACATAGGGTCTGTCATTCAAAAGATTGATCTAAACACATTTTGTTCAGTCCATTGCTTTTAGTCTAGACCTCTGTTTCAGTCTAGACTAGAAGCAATGAATAAATTTAATAAAATGTTGCTAGTACATTAAATGTTAAACAGTGTCTTGGTAAACGAAATTTTATTTAGGCAAACTTCGCTATAGTTGAGTTTACTCAAAATAAATTTTAATTTAAATATCCATAAGGGCCCAATCGACCCCACCGTTAGGCTATTGAAATTAGAAAGAAAACATTAAAACTTCTGAAATATCTGTTATTATTTTGTACATATCAGTTATTCTAAATGGGTTGTACCTACGACCTGATTAACTGACAATAGCAATGACAACGTCCGTCCAGACGTTGTTTAAACTTATATATACATATATGGATATATCCCGTGTATTCCGCAGCCTATATTCTACATTACAATAAATGCGCTACCGGCAGTGCATTTACTTAATACAATCAACTGACCCTAGATAGAACAGAGAGACATTGTTAAGAACCAGTTGCGCAATGATAACGCCCGCCATTGTTGCATGAACGAGATACTTTTATGGGTCAGCTTTGTGATAAGTAAATGAAAGTTGTTTGCTGATAGTTTATCTGTGAGAGTACAACGCGACCTGTAATTGCTATTACTGTAATTACTTATTGCTATTAATCGTAAAATTGTTAGATCTATGACGAATTTCTGATATATTTCTAGTCTCCCTTTTGTTTGTCTTTTCTGTAGGTTCTTTAATATTTTCCCATATTTCTAACATTTAACCTCAACTTTTATCTTATAATTTTGTCTCTAATAAATCAAGGCAATATCAATGAATGTGTCTATGTTCCTTAATGAAGTGTCAAAGTCGTTAGCGCGGTGCAGCTATAGTTTGTTGTCACTTTCATTAAATGTCCGTGCGAAGGTCGTGATCGGATCATTACACAATCATTATTTATATGTGACGTCGTCAAATGTGTTTTTAGTTTTGGTTATTGGGTCAATAATAAAGTCCATAGTCGTCCATTAGCACAATGCTATAAGCTCTTACGTACGCAAAATACACCGGTTGCCCCTTTTCTATGGGTATCATAGTGCGTGAATTTGTATTTACACCCTTTTATTTTCATTTTTCGTTGTGCATGTATCTCACAAAATAGGTTGCCGGCGTAGTACCGTATAGCGGTCACATTTCGAGTACATCTCCTTAAATTATTCTCTGGAGCCATACAGTGAATAATTTATCAACGGAATGACTTGAAAAGTTCGTGGGAAGATTTAAAGAGATAATCAAGGCAATCGTCGTGCGCGTTCCGCTGCGATGACGTCCACTTGTAAACCGCGATGCGTTTGAGCCGATACACAAATAGACAGATCAATCATATTTGTGCTCTGCGTATTTACATATATGTGTCTTCGTCAATTTTTATGTATATTCCATTTAATTGTCATCTACTACAGTACCGACGTGATAAGCTTATAAAACTATATAATCATTGCCTTATTAGCTTATCACGCAAACCACGCAAATCCGCAAACCGCAAGTCAGTCCTGTTAAGAAATTCAATTATAGATAGATAGATAGATAGATAGATAACACTTTATTTGCACATTAATGATTTACATTTCATAAAAATTAGATTACAATGACAAATGCACAAAGGGCGGCCTTATCGCGAAATGCAATCTCTCAATTATATATATAATCTCAATTATACTGGCACGTTGGCATTTTATGGCACTGGCACCAATATTACCATATCTATACGAATGGAGACGACATAATACATATTTTGACGGGCCTCGTGGTGTAGTGGTTCTGGTAACGGACTGCCGATCAAGAGGTCGCGGGTTCGATTCCCGCTCGGGACAATCATTTGTGTGATTTTTCTAATTGTCATACAAATGTTTGTACTGCGTCTGGGTGTTTCTATATATTATAAGCATGTATTTAGAAAAAAAAAAAGTAGTATATGTATTCTATCCGTATTCTGGTACCCATAACACAAGCATATAAGCTTAGCTTGGGACCAGAGGACGTTGTGTGAAATGTCCATTAATATTTATTTATTATTATTATTATTATTTGTTTCTCACTTTTGCAGTCACGGGTATATTTCTATTATAAGAAATACCCGGTCCTTTGAAAGGCTTACATGGGGACATGGGTCCAACATGCAGAGGCCCTTTGAGAATTTTAATGAATAAATAAATGTGGTGGGACACCTACCACCGACCCTCCACACCTGCACTATAGAAGTGGAGTCATGGAATGCCAGTGGTAGCTGTAGATCTATTGCAAAATAATGTAGAGAAACTAACTGGTTTATTATGAGGGGGTGTTTGATGGACTAGTTATATTATAAACTATTGCAAATAATAATACGGACGCCTGCCTTCAATACTGATAGTTGTTGAACCGTGGCAGACGGTGACTCGCCAACTCACTAGATGGGCCCCCACACAGCCGCCAGACAAGGCAGCAGGGAGCAACGCCGGTGTGAGTGGCTTGGGGTGTAGAGCGGTGCGGCACCGGTTTCACCATCGCGGGCCGAGACCCGGAGCGGGTTTCCCCGTAATTACGCCCTTGAAATTGACACTTCCACCCCCGAGCATATAGCTCTGGCGACCCCACTCTGTCCGGCCGGTGAAGGCAAGACAGAGGCGAGAGTCCAGGCACTCTCGGTTTCTAGTTCAGCCAGCCAACAAAGGCAAGCCGAAGGCGAGGCCACGACCGACTCTCAGGGGCACTCGGGACCGCAGTGTCGCCACTCACATTCAGCTCGCCACAAGCTGCCCTGCGGTCTGTAGGCTTACCCTAGGTCCTGTGATACATTTTTTGTTCATACCACAAGATTTTCGAAAACCTATAATCTGCCTCCAGGTTTTGCGTTAGTCTCATGGTGAGGTAACGACTGGCCCAGAGGGGTTATTATTATTATTATTTTGTTTACTTGACATACAAATAACCAACCAACACTTTTTACTGCTTTTGGCTTTAGATGTCACAGAGGCAATTAATATATAAACATGTAGGAGAATTATTCGTTCTGAGAGACAACATTAACTTCAATTAAGCTAAATTGTAGCCTGATATTGATATGTAGTTTGCCGCGCTGCGCTATTTATTATAATGGATATATGACACAGTATTTACTGATAAGTTAATTTTCAGATAACGCCCAATTTTTATCACAAGTTTTTCATGATATAATGGTCATTGACTTTAGGAATTACCGATGTGTCATCTTCTTCTATTAACTAGTGCGAATTCGGTGAATATAAGTGTAAAAACGCGAAAAAAATATGCTACGGTCATGTTGTTTGGTAACATTGAACTGCCAATTATTCGATTAAAATAATCAAGTATTTAATGGTTTTACGTCCTCGATTAACATAATAATATTTTTGTGGTTTTAATGGACTTCATTAACCTTCACTTACTTAGCGCCAAGGCTGAAATCAACATTGCATTGAGCATTACTTCCAATGCGACTCATGTCTTACATTGATTTGTTATAATATTTCTATGAACATAATGTTCAGGTGTTCCCGGCTACGTGATGGACGGTGTAGTGATAGTCGGGGAGCGTGAAGCAGCCCCTGCAGGGTTCAGCGTGGCTGGACGCGCCGGCAAGAGGAGGTTGTGCACGAGGGTGTCCAGGCCCGCCGCTGCGAGAACTCATCCTCCTGTCACCGACGTAATCGTCTGCTCGAAAATGCGACAAGCTCCTCAGGGCTTCGTTTTGGCCGGGTAAGCATCCGAATACACTTCTGCTCTTATTCCCGATTAATATTGCGATGGCAAGTTCTTTCAGGATCTGTCCAGAGGATCAGAAACAATAGCTGGTCAGGTGTCAGGTTTAATCCATAAGCTAAATATAAAATGATCAAGATTGACTCAAAATTCTGAATCGATAACCTTAAAAGAGAAACAGGAATATATTTTTTTACATTCTATGTATTTGAAGGTAAACAAACATACTGTCGTAAATCGAACACATTTCCAAACTCTGAAATAGAAATAATCGTTCATCAAAAATAACAACTGCGTTATTGATATAATGTACTGGTAACGCCTACTTACAAGATCAAATAAGTATATTTTTAGTCTCGTAGTACTTGCCCACTTATTTATAAAATAACAACTTGAAGAAATACCGTTATCTTTGCGTGACTATTTTGCCACTTATTGTCATGTTTTTTTTGTTCTTACAGTTAGGAAACCACAAATGTCATTACTTTTTACATGCTTGTAGACGGACGGACGGACAGCGTAATCTTATTATTAGAGTCCCGTTGGTACGGAATCAGATCAAAGCAATCATTCTACCACGAAAACCTATGACACTCATGAAATAACTATGTTGTAAATACAAACTATGTTATTATTATTTTTGGCGTCGGTGTTAACTTTTGCCTTATTAAACACAAACTACCTATGTTGTACATAGTTTAACTATGTTGAAGGCGATTGATTAAATAGTAATGTTGTTTGTTGACAGTGAAATTAACGGAAAAGTAGTGTGCTACAAGGTAACGGGTGGTAGCACTGATTCATCGCCTACGCACAACGAATATGAAAACATACTTACCAACATCACACCTGAAGCAAATAGAAGGTAATGTAATTTAAAATGACATTTAAAAATCTCGTAAACGTAGTTTGTTTCTAATTATATACTCGTAAGTTAAGAGGATACCAAAATAGCTTCGTGCATTTTTCTACGTACGAAGTTTTCATTGTTTCTTTAGATTGAATGACTAGAGCTCTAATTTTTAAGTATATGTTTTTTCAATATATGATCTAGGATCGCATAAACTCAGAAACGCGATTGAAAAAAGTTTTCTCGATAGAAAATCTTAGCGAAAAAACCTCTCTCATTTTTTATTTTTTTCATTTGTCGGTCTATTATCGCGTATTAACTAATGAAATAACTTTAAAAACATAAGTAACTATTATATATAGAAACACGTAAATCAGAATTAAAATATATTTAGTATATTTTGAGTAAACAAAAAAATATCCCTAATTCTTCATTTTCTATACCTACTAGCTGTGTTAATATGTACATGTCGACGATAATATTGATGTAGGCCCTTAACAAAAGCACCTAATCTAGTCATGTTAATATTGCAAGATATTTCGCAAATACAAAATTTTTAATAGTGTATTTCCGCGTCCAGTATCGCTTACCACAAAGTAAAATTAAATTTAAGCGTTTATTAAATGCTGACTTGATGAGGTGTACAAGGAAAACAAGTTATAATGTTAAATAATTGCGATGTTGCGATGATTTAATGCCTACTTTATATTATTTAATATTTTAATTTGGTATGAAAGCAAACTGTGTTATTGCAGATTAAAAGCTCCCGACCGTCCACCAAAGTTATCGCCTTTAGTATCTGAATTGAACAATTTGAATCTCAAGCAATCGCCTAACACGTATCCTAGTATTGAGGAGTTCACCACAGACCATGATTATGAAGCATTAAGTCCTTCATATAACGTAAAACCTTCAAGACCGGCACCCAGGCCACCTTCAGCGAAGTCCCCGATACCGCATGCAAGCCCCGCACTGGGCCCGACTTCACCAGTGGCACATGCTAGGAAGAAAGGTCCCGCGCCTTTACCGAGGAACACGATATATCAGACACTAGGAGGATACAATGGGATGGAAGGAGTACCATTTGTATTGAATTCTAAATTGAGAGGATTACCTAGTGATAATTTGGTAAGCATTTCATTTAGAAATTTAGGTAACTATAGTTTTAGATTTCGAAGTCTCGACTCCTCCATATTAATGCAATTAAAATAACAGTCTTGACGATTTTTAATAGCACGCTTAAATTAGTTCGCTATGTATCTGCAATAATTAAAAAAATATTCAGGATTTTTTAGCGTTTTAATTTTTATAAATAAGTAGATTATGTCATAAATAAATATTTATGGACATTTCACACTACGACCTCTGATAGTAATAATATTTTCTTAATTAAAAACTTTCAGGTCCAACTACCCACAATCAAACGTCGCTCAAGATTCGAACTGGATCGTGACTACACGTACAACTTTACAGTCGAACGACAAACGTGAACTTATTCAACTGCCATACAGTTAAGGTATATTATTAAAATAATAATAATAATGTTCTACAACAAATATATTGTATTTAAATTGTCATATAGGTTAATCCCGTTTCCAAATATAGAAATTAGAGTTAATTGAAACTTTACAATTTCATTTCATCATCCATATCACACAAACCATGTTGTATTATGTACATTATTTTATTCATAGCTGTACCAAATGAAAAATGTTATGACTTTTAAAAACTTAAAATTATGGTTCTGATTAATGGTTGTGTTAAAAATTGATGAATTTTTGTAATCGGCTCAAATTATTGGTTTGACTTGTATGTGATCTGTGACGATTTTGTTTGAATATAAGAGTTCGGGATAATAGTA
Source organism: Orgyia antiqua (assembly GCA_916999025.1). Lineage (NCBI taxonomy): Eukaryota > Metazoa > Arthropoda > Insecta > Lepidoptera > Erebidae > Orgyia > Orgyia antiqua. The sequence goes on from OU779861.1 coordinate 2,224,257, forward strand.
TGGTATTCTCAAAGTATTTGAAGTTTTTCATAAGAGGTGATTACAAAACAAAAAATAAAGATGATGCGGTAAACATAAACCCCCTTATTACAAAACGCGGCTCAACGTTAAACCCAGATTTAACAAAATTTATTTACGAGGAATTGGATAGTTAGAACCGCTCTGACACTAGTTTGGCGTCGGTTTAAGACTAAGGTCGTTGTTAGATCTAGGATTTGAGAAAAATCTGCTTGAAATGCGCAATTGAAGTGTTTAAAAAGCCAGGCTTAAACTGTGGCTTAAACTTAGTCCACGTTTTGTAATAAGGCGGAGGCGTTAGATTAGTTTAAAATAAAAACTCGCTCTGAATAGTGAGATTTTATTTAGTTTGTTATTGAATTTGTGATGTACGAATATTAAAATGTAATTTACCAACCATTTTTCCATCATCTTCAAGAAACTTCTAGTGAAATATTGACCCTGAAATCTTGCTGTCGGTCGCGTGAGTTAGTCTGAAGGCACGAAAGTATATTATATGTAATTGCTTTTGAATAACGGTTTTCCTATATTAATCTTATAGTCTGGTTTATCCATATCACAAGTATCATTACGCTTAGTTTGGAACCGGCGGACGTTGTGTGAAATGTCCGTAAATATTTATTTACTCGTATTTAGAAACAATTATTATCCCTAAAATGATATAAATATTAGACAATAATACAAGTATTTTAATTTAATTTAATAAGCGCTTACCATCAGGTGGAATGTAGTCAAGCATCAACATTTATTATGTAAAAATTAAAAAAACTAAAAAACACGCTTTATATAGAAAACCCAACTAAAAATAGAAAAAAGAGTTTCTCTGGAAATGCGCGCATGCGTAGTTCGCCTACTAGCCCTCTCTCTTACTCTCATACAAAGGATCCGGAAAGAGATTAATGAATCCTGGCGAATCTAACCAGGATAATCGGATATTTTAATCGAATTATTGCATTGTCATCGGTCTTTGACAGGTGTGCAAAATTTGAATAGAATCTGACCGTTTAAAGTGGGTCAAGATAGCGTCCAAAGGAGTCGGTTACAAACATACAAACAAACATACAAGTGAAGCTAATATAAAGCGTGTAAAAATGTCAGAATATAATTATTATATCAAAGTAAATCATCTCCATTTTTTTGCAATGAAGTATACGATGCGCAAAGCGATCCCCCCTCTACCACCGAGCGCTCAAGATTCGTGCCGGGACCTATACCCGGTTTTTGCGTGAACCATTGTTGTCCGTATTATTAGAAGTTGAGTTTGTAGTAAATATTGTTAGATTCATTTTGTATTTGTGCATTATGTTGACAAATGTTCCTAGAGTTCATAAACTACAGGAGTTTCAATGTTTTTACTACCTACCAATAAACAGTAGTAATAATTTATTCCCTACTGTGGGACAGTGATTTTGGGTAGCATTTTTATTTGTACTCCACTCCTATTAATCGTAGCGTGATGTTAAATAGCCTAAAATCTTTCCTTTCTAAGATTATTTAAATTCCAACCAATAGTATCTGAGATTAGTGCGAACAAACATTTATCATTTACTGTTTTACGATGTATGTGTACTTCCTTTAGTGAATCATATCAAATTATTTGTAAATATTTTAATTGTCCTTATTGACTAAATTATGATAACATGTTTAGGATTGTATAGAATGAGGAGTAGTTATACTCTAATCAAGGTCTATATAAACGTAGTAGAAAACTTATTTGTAATTCTAATTAATTAATAATAATTGTGATTTTCCCCTTTTTATAAATATCTAGCCCCGTTTCTATTTTTGGGAATTAGGTTAATGTTATTTAAATATTTAACAATGATTTATGGTCTTATTCATAATGACTCTTCGGAGGTTTAAACGGATACTTTATCGGAGAGATAATAAACGTTTTAGTATTGTATGTATAACAAGAAGTATTGACAATTTTCGCAAACCGATTTTAGCGAACTTTTAAATCTCCGATAAGTCATTATGATTTGTTAGACTTGGCGGTTCCACTGAAGGAGGTGAGACTGATTGGAATACAGGCTTTTATATTTTACAAAATATCAACCAAATTGATACCGCCTCAATAACAAAGCAGTTTGTTCATTTTGTGATTATATAGACAAAATGAAATGACGTGATATTTTAATATTCATAATTGAAATGTAAAAGTCATAATAAAAAAAAATGGTAAAAGGACTTCAGTTAGACATGTGATAGATGACGACTGAAATGTTTTAATGTAATTTTCCACGCCAAAACTACTAAACTGAAGTAAACTACTTTAACTACATAAAAACTAATTAAATTTTCCCTTAAAATATGAGTTTCTGTAAACTACTTTACTATTTTGATGTTGACTGAGTTGTACTTTCTGGTCTGATTCTGTCGAATTTGTCTTTAAAATTGTACAAAAATATTGTGCCAATACAAATGTAATGAAAGGGTCACCTAAGGGTGTGTAACCTGGCCACCTTGACTAGTCATATTGAATGAATTGTATACCTACGTACTATTGAAGGTTATCGTGAATGATTTTGGTGAATTTTTGTAACTATTGTTTCGACTAAATTGCTGTGATCACCATTTATTATAACATTGACCATTAGTTTAGGTATTTTATTCAAATAAAACCATTTTTTTACTGATATAGACGCGTATAAAAATTTTTGTTTTAAAAATTGCCTAATATTTAAGAGACTAGCCGCCATCGCTACGGTTAAGGCAGTGACGTATAATTTAATGTTTGGACTTGCAGTTCTCTAAAACTTGTCGAAAATTTGACTACTACCACACAGAACTTTAGATAAGCCCTCAAGGGCTTATCTAAAGTTCTGTGTGGTAAAGTGGCTAAAGGACTGTCAACAGTCGTTTGAGTTTTTACTTTTTAAACGTGATTCAATTTATTGTTTTATTATTTGTAGATTGATTGTGAATAACATAGGTATATCTTGAATGTAATGTTATGTGGTGATAAGATTTGGCGCATGAATGTTTTAGTAGGTAAAAGCTGTTATTAAATATACACAACAGTTCGTCAATAAATGTTGTTTTAAATGATTTTTAGCAATCCGGTTCGAAGGACCAATTTTATTTTGTGTAACAGCGATTGTTTTATTTTACGTATAATTACTGTTTTACTACCACCAGCTGTAATTAAACGAAAACAATAAAAATAATGTACTAATTATAACTTAGTTAATATAGAAAATATGAACTCTCTTCTTATAACTGAACATAATAAATTATTTTATTATTGCGATGATGTAGATGTTAAAATTGAGTTTAAAGAATCTTGATACACATTTTTGTGTTATTTATATTACAAAGAAATGTGATTAGACACTAGCAAGCAAGTCATTAATGCAATTTATTAATTAGCACATTTATGTCTATCATAAACTGTATTCGTACCTACTGTGTACAAAAGCTAAGGAAAGAGCTCCTTTCTTCTCCAAAAGCTAAGACCCATAGCACACGGCGTATTTTAAACGCGCAGACGACGCGCGTATACGTGGTTTAAACGAGATTTGATCGCAACCTTGTAACCTAAGCACACGGGGCGATTGTAAAACGCGCCTCTACTGCGCGTATACGCGCAGGTACAGCTGTACAGACGCGCTGTAGTCACGCGTAGCTTTTGCGTTTCGATCCAGGGTTGCCAACTCTACGTCTTTTTACGTAGATCTAAGTACGTATTTTAAGCCTTTCCTGCAAACCTACGAACTTATCATATATCTTCCTTTTTTATTATCATTTTCAATGTAGCTTTCTTTTTTTAGTAAGAGTCACATTCTGCTCTTCCTCACTGTCACTGCTTATTTCCATAATTGAATTTAATTAAATTGAGCAGGAAGTTGAAAAATATCGAAATTAAACAACTCCTTCGAAGTCCTAGTTTGAAATATTTTTTTTAGGTTAAGAGGATACCAAAATAGCTTCGTGCATTTTTCTATGTACGAAGTTTTCATTGTTTCTTTAGATTGAATGGCTAGAGCTCAAATTTTTAAGTATATGTTTTTTCAATATATGGTCTAGGATCGCATGAACTCAGAAACGCGATTGAAAAAAGTTTTCTCGATAGAAAATCTTGGCGAAACAACCTCTCTAATTTTTTATTTTTTTCATTTGTCGGTCTATTATCGCGTATTAACTAATGAAATAACTTTAAAAACATAGGTAACTATTATTTATAGAAACACGTGGATCAGAATTAAAATATATTTAGTAGATTTTGAGTAAATAGGAAAAGTATCCCTAATTCTTCATTTTCTGTGCCTACTGGCTGTGTAATATGTACGTGTCGGCGATGATATTGATGTAGGCCCTTAAGATTCACTTTTACGGCAAGACGTTTTACACAGTCACATGACTCATGTGACATGAGTCACAGTTCTATAGAATGGACACTTTGTTTTTAAAATGAATGGCGCGACGTGTTGAGTGGCGAGGCGAGTGTGTGTTAGTATGAAACGAAACATTTATTAACTTTTTTTAGTGAAAGTAAAGGAAATTATGCCCATTCAGTCTATTTTGCAAATTTGAACAATTTTGATAGAAAATACGTATATTCTGGGACTAAAGTTCGTAGGTTTGCAGGAAAGGCTTAAAATACGTAGATCTACGTAGAAAGACGTAGAGTTGGCAACCCTGATCCCAGCCCCCCTCTGCCCGTACCCCGCTCCTTAGTACGCGCGTTTGTTTCGCTTCAAATGCGCGTATACGCGCTTCATGCGCGCGTTTCTATTATCAATGCAAACGCAACAATCAGCGTTTACGGCGCCGAAGACGCGCGTTCCTGAAACGCGCGTTTAAAATACGCCGTGTGCTATGGGCCTAACACTCCTTCGAAAATACAACAGCTCACGAAATGATCAAATTAAACAAATACTACAGCGATTATAACATAGTTATTTCTCAATTTGTTGTACATATCCTAGTGAATTACTTGCACGATTGTTATTTATTAATGCGTAGTTAGCTTTTACTCTATTGAAGACTTAGCAATGCAAATAAATGGCTAATGTTCCATAGTTTTAATTTTTGTGGCAGAATTTAAAGATTAAATAAAGTCATGGCGAATAGAAAACTACAGTTTTGTAGTTCACCTATTATAATTTGATAAGATACATGCTTTTAAATTTTAAATGAAAAATTTGTTTCACACAGAAGCTCGTTTGGTTATGTCTCAAATAAGATAGTTTTATCTGAAATTGTATATTTATTATTGACGCTGTAAATAATTTATATTAGAATGCTTTATACACATAGAATATATTACGTGAATTACGTCTGATAAATTAGTTTAGAATTATTGAAAGGATTCAAATAAATTATTGACTGATTAAATGGGTTTTTATTTATTTCATTACTAGCCAATAAACATTACATATATGCGAGTGATATTTATGTTATTGTTTTTGAAGAGGGGTTAGCATTTTTTTGTGATCGGCCAGCAAAACGGTACCCTGTAATTTTATGACTAAATTATTATATAATTTAAATCATTTCATGTGCAGCGACGCAACTTTTTTTCAATATCTTGTTCAAACTTGTATTTAACACCTTTTGTTGCAAGTAAAAATAAATACAAAGCCATCAGTAATAACAAAATATATTTATTTCAAAAAGATACTTCAATTTATTACACTTAAAAACACAACAAAAACATGCATAAAATAAAACTTTTGTAAATATCTAATTACGATGGCGCGGAGCTGACGATACCTAATAATATTACTAATCGTATAAAAAGTTATTATAATTTGTTACGGCAAATTTTACACTTATTGACAGACAGACAACATGTAATCAGACATTTACATACAGCTATTTATTCTATATCAGTTTCCAAGTGCAACTATACAAAAACAACACGCATACATCGCACGCTTAAAATGAAACTGATTTGACTCGAATATTAGAAGATTAAGTCACCAAATTGAATTTAACAAAAGCGGGCTTGTGCAAAATAATCTAATAGTCTGATGTTATCAAATGAGTTATTCATAAAACACTGCTGCGTTTTGGGCAAGTATATTTTTCGAGTTAAGTCACTCATGGTAAACGTGCGAAATAACAAAATTTTATCAAAATGGCCGTCAGCCAATGTAATGGACACAAGCATTGACGCGTTAATTATTCTATTATCATACGAAAGGGTTACACAATACAGATTTTGCCAACTTATAAATATTTTATACACATTTATACAATTTTATAAAATAATTTTCTAACACGAATCTACAGAATGGTTACACAACTACAATATTATAGTGGCGTATAAAAAACTATACACAGTGATGAACACCAAACAAAAAAGATTCTGGAATTCTATACAAAAACGTCTTGACAATTGGTCCTATTATGAGCATAATTTCATATCAGCTGGCTATACTACAAACTTTCATAACAAATTCATGTTTCAGGTACATATATAAGCGTAAAATAATATAAATAATTTGTAACACAAGCTTCTTCTTTTTCGCGCTATGTCAATTATTTAAATTGCGCTAATTTAAAATTCGGAATTTTTATTCAGGTAATAATTTATTATCTCTAAATATACGGAAAAAATAGTTTATAAGAATGAATAATGCTTGTGAATGAATGAATTCGTCATTCTTCTTCATTCAAAATCTTAACATAGTCATTCACATTTGAGCTGCTTCTTGAAGAAGTGATAGTACAAATCATTGTTATAGTATTAAACAAAGCTTATAGAAAAGGTTGTAGTACGAGCCCAGTAACGTGTCTATTATTATGAGGTTATTTACTTGTTTTTAATAACGCCACGGTAAATGGCTACGTCAAAAGTAAGCAAATGTTCGTCATTGTGGCGCTGGGGGCTGCTTCATTTGCTTCTGTTGTTCCAAGAGTCTCTCTAGAGGCGACGGACCGGGTCCCGACCATAGAGACTGTAAATAATATAATTTTACTAACTTTGCATTTTTAGGTAGATTTGCGAGACACGTAAATGTTGATTTTATTCTGTAGATCATAATGTCACGCTGTTTTCCTCAATGTTGATAGGCAGAAAATGTGAAGAGTACAAGAAACATTAACATTATACACTCTTCAATCCATGCTTCTGAACATTAAGAACTATCTAAGCCTTCAAGGCTGAAAAACCAAAATATCTAACATACCGGTGGTTGTCTCTGCGCGGCGCCCCACGCCGGGGTGTCGGGCGCTCCGCTGAACAAAGAGTAAGTGCTGCTGGGAGGTTCGCCACTCACGGACTCGCCACTCTATCATAAAAATAAAATTACATCAATTATATTATGCACCAAAAGAGGTCAGTAGAAAAAACAATGAAACATTTTCATATATTATTATATTTTACTAAAACCACAATTCGCCAAGAAAATTAAGGAGCTCTGAAGTACGTAAAACATACTGGAACGAAATATGACGACATTTGTAAGATTGCATTGATTTATTTAGTTATGAAATCTTAAAATGTTCACGAAAATTTTAATAATTCATTAGTTGAGTTTTGCAACAAAATTCGTAAACTCCTGATTTGATAACTATTATTGAGATATTATGTAAGATACTCACCACAACCTGGTCTCTCTTTGGTCCTGTCATGTCTCCAAGAGGTTCATTGAAATTCATAGACAAATTCCTTTGCTGCATGTCCAGAACTTTGGGTCCAAATCCTAGAGGGTTCATGTCCATAACATCTTTGTTACCCTGATAACTAATGGGAGTCTTTTCCGGCATCTTCATTTGCATCGGTTGGTATGCGAGTTTATTATTAAACTGTGGATACATTGATGAGTCGTAACTGACAGAGGAATATGAATTGTAATTATTCAATGAGGAACTAAAGTTAGGTGATGTGACCAAGTTCTGCAAAGTTTGCAGTTGTGGCTGTCCAATTGTTGGCTGCAAATAACCTGGCTGAGTGAAACCCTCCTGTTTACTTGCTGTTGGAACTGGATTGTAAGATAAATTTTGGTATGGACTCTGAACGTTTGTGTTCAAGTGTGGGGAATAGAAATTTGTTAAAGGTGCTGTGTAATTTGTGTTGAAATTCACAGCCTGTTCAGGTTTCCACCACATTTGCTGTTGATAGTCGGGTACTGGCGGTTGAGGTTGGGTGTTCCAACTACGATTTTGTTGCGAATTAAACGCAGTATTGTTAGGTTGAAAACTGTCATCTCTAAACTTGTTATCATTGAACTGATTGTCTTGCGCAGTCTGCCAGTATCTATACTGGTTCGCAAATCTTGGAGGCAGGTCATTTAAGAAGTTTTTCTTGTCACCAGACATTTGGTAATTCTGGTTGAACTTCAGACCATCCTGGAACAACTCCTGGCGCAAATTCTGCTTCTGTAGAGCTGCAGTTCTAACATCAATCTCTTTTGGATTGACAACTGGTAACCTGATACCCTGGTTATTTACATTTGTTGCCAAATAGTTAGTATTGTAAGACATGCCAGGATTTTGTGCACTGTAGGTCTTAGGGAAATTCATTCGAGGTCCTTCAGGGAATGTCATATTTTGATTCCAACTCGTTGATGGAGGATGCTCCACTCTTTTAGGCTGGAATGGTTGTGAATTTTGACTGGATTGGCTAGATTGGCTTGGTTTGGATTCCTTTTTCTCATCTTTTTCGGGCTTCTTCACTGGTTCTGGGTCAGTATTGACCAGATGAGGGTACCCTGATTTATCTTTGAGAGAAAGAATGCCACCAGTTTTTCTTCCTATGGGTAAATTGGCTAATGATTTGATTGCTTTTGGTTGAATAACTTTAGGTTTCTCTTCTTTTGATTCTTGGGAATCGCCAGTCGAATCTGGTGTCGGTGGGGGTGTTACAAATTTTACCTGAAAGAAGTTAACTACTTAGTCCTAGAGTTTTAGAAGATTTAAACATTAATCTTATAATGAAATTTAGTAGAATACACAATTTCAACTGAATATTAGATTAAGTTCTAACCTGTTTGTTGGTCTCCTCCTGTTTCCTCATGATGGCAGCCATCGCGATATTCACACGAGCCTTGCGTATTTCCTTTTTGTCTTCGCCCTTCGCTTCTTCAGCAATATCGGGCTCCTCAGTTATCTGTTGACCAAATGAGAACTAATTAGTACTTTTAAAGATAACAGCTACTTTTTTCGTACAAAATATAAAGTAACTTGAATAAAATTGTTGTATTACATAAAGAATATTAACAATTTACCTGATCATCTTGCGTGGCCATGGCTCGTTCTTCACGGGATCGCTCAAGCGATCCTTGAGGCTTGAGAATACCGACACGCTTCTCACGTACTAAAATATTAGATAAATTTTAAATACATACAATAATTTGGATATTCTAAACGGTCTGATTATGGAAAATTCGCTCTAACCTATTGGCGTATAGAAACGTGATGTCCATATGGCGTAAAAATAACATTATATATAACCTATAAGGGTTCAGATCACACTAAAAAAATACACGCGTACGAACGACTTCCGTCACACACGTCCGTCGTCCACACTATACTTTACGCGGACGATATAGTCCTAGCTGCCGATACCGCAAGAAACCTACAGGAACAGTTAAGTACGGCCTAAGGATTAGCAGGAACAAAACCGAGTACCTTAAATGCTCTTTTAGCGGAAACAGTACACCTGAATCTATCTGTATAGAGTCTACACCTATACCTAGCGTAGATAAATTCAAATACCTAGGCTCCATGCTCACACCAGATGCTAACACCGACGCTGATGTGATTCATAGGATCAGCGTTGCGTGGCAAAAACGGCCACTGACCTGGTGGTCTAATATACAAAGAGACCTCAAGAAAGCCCAGTTGCCCGAAGAGACAACCCAAGACCGTCAAACTTGGCGCAGGAAAGTGAGGAGACCCGACCCCAAATAATGGGATGAAGGGTTTGATAAAGTAGAGACGAACGACTTCCGTCCTCATAATATCATCACAATATCATATCGTCATAACCACGTCGTCTAAGCGTATCGTATCATCAAGTTACACTGAAAACGTTTGTTGAATGGGAGCCTCCTTCAATATTAGTTTTATTAGTATTCGTTGTTTAGAAGCAGCAAATAACCATTATTTGTAAAAATTTAATTCTTTAACTGATAACGACAAAAACAGGCTAATTACCCTTCAGAACATTTATTGGAAAGCAGCACAAATCACTGGATCGAATTTCATCGCTCTCAGGTTCTTTCCACTGATCGCCATTTTTATTCACGAGTCGTACGTGAAGCAATTGAAATTAAAAAACATCCTAATAACTTCAATCGGGAAGATGGCTTCAAATTATCTACAGTGTGGAATCCAGTGATTGCAAAAACGCTACCTCTCTGTTCGCGGTCGGCTAACTACCAGAATACGGCTGTGGTACGGAATAGAGACACCGTTAGTGTTGTGTGTGTGGGTAGTTGGAAAAATTGTTCGACGATGGATGAAGAGTTCACCTCAGAGGGGGAGGCGTGACACCGCATATCCAGTCAGCCCGTGACCACGGCCGATGCAACTCGGTCGAAACGTCGGCAAAAAGGTAGGTGTTTAACACCTATACTAAAAATTTAAAGGCGATACCTGTGTTTTTCAATGTAATAATTACCCTTCTCCCTGAAGTCAGCCTCTGATATAACAACAGGTGGCGGTGGTAGTGTGGGCTCCTCGTCGGACTCCTCCTGAGGCTCGGGTGCTCCCAGGCACGCGGGGGCGGCGCTCCACACGACGCGCAGCTCCGCTAGTGCTGAGGACAGCTGCTCGCCGCCCACACAACATGCACTGAATGATAACTTGCCTTCATCAACACTGTAACATAAGGTTCACTTGTGTATCAACCATCAGGAGTTGGCATTGTCTAAAAATTTGTGTCCGACCGGAAGTCCGGTTTCCATTTGCCGAAAGTTTCGGCCAAAAATCAAGTTTCGGCGGAATTTGGCCGAAAAAAAAATATAAAAATGTTATAAATATTTTTTTAAATTATATTAAATAAATGATTCCAACGAACTTAATAAACTGTGTCTCCATTTCATGTCCTATTTAATACAAAATATTAGGACAAATGCACCAAATTTCAGTATTTTAAGAAAATCGGTTTCGGCCAAAACTGAAGCTACGGCCGAAAATTCGGTTTCAGTTTTGGCCGGAAAATCAATTTCGGTCGGACACTACTAAAAATATAAGAACAACCGCAGAGCATTAAAACAATACGAGTTGTCACAAGCTCCAAAAGGTACAAAAGCAATGCTCACAATGTATGCACACTGTTGTTTCTTAGTGCTTGTGTAGATTTTGTGGTGCTCGTAGGATATATAGTTTCGAGGAGAATCTGGTTTTGACTATTAACTCAAAGTAATAACTAAATAATGTAGCTTTGTTTATGAATGTTTCTACTTACGTATATGATAGATGTTCTGGCATAATCTCAGTGAGCCGCACTCCAAGTCGCAGTATACGATATGCTCTCACTCTTTGTTCTAACTCTGGCTCTCCACTCAGACAAGTCACCGGCACTTCTGACGGCGCCCTAGAAACATAGCTTATATATAGTGTTATGGACGCTATCCCTTTTTACCTTGGAAAAGAATATAATATAATCATTGAGAATTAAATAAATGTACAAAATATATCAGACATATTTAGGGTGTTTAAAAGTTGTAACATACATACTAATGAAGCTAATAAAAACTTTAAAAAAAAGTAAATTTATTAAAATTTTCTTGTGCAAGTTTAGATGTTTGTAATTCTTACTCAATCTCAGTGTCTGTTCCCTCCTCGTTTAGATCAGGTACTCTGCCTCCGTAAGTATCCCAGGCGGCGTGGTTGGGGAATCTGAGACCTTTAAACGCATTCTCTAAAGGTAAGAATCCGGCTAACTCCTCGTCTTCCGGCAGTGGCACCTTGTCATCTGTACAATTATTTAAAATGAAAACCTTGACACTACCAACACATAAGCATATAAGCTTAGTTTGGGACCAGAAGACGTTGTGTGAAATGTCCATGAATATTTATAAGCAGCTTAATATAATAGGCAAAACACCTCCCTATTATGAAGGAGACCCTTACCCAATAATAGGACGCAAATGAACTGAGGACAAAAAGTTTTTTTTAATGTATACATTGACCTACATTTATCTGTAAGCAGCGCGGCGGTGGGTGCCAGCATGTTGAGCGTGTACGCGATGGCGGGCCACAATGCTGGGAAGGAACACCACGATGACTCCTGCATTATCTTGGGGTGACATGTAGCCCATTGTAGCCATACTTTCACTATTAACAAATATATAAATTTATTTAGAAAATATTTATAACTGCACTTCTGCAGTTATGTGAGAAGTAAACTATAATTCTGGAGAAAACTCATGGAATTTAAACTTGACTTATTAAGAAAGTGATATTTGATCAAATGCTCTTAACTGCAGTATTATGGGTTTTAATACAAAGAAGGCGTTATTTGGGGTAACTCCCAACGGCCCCGGTGAACCGCCCCGGTACCGGGGCCGTTGGGAAAAAAAAGTTGCAACGGCCCCGGTGAAGCCGGGCCCGTCGTTCACCGGGGCCGTTGGCACAAATCATTTCCCAACGGCCCCGGTGCGTTTCTAGCTTGACTGTTTTCTGTAATGAGCTTGTTTAACTGCTGTTATGGCACCATTCAGGCGGAGAGCATTCAAACACGGGTCGTACTAGCCGTTCGAGGCGAAGTTTGTAGCTTGTTGCGGATGGGACAAAGCAAGTCCTCAAAGGCTCCGCTGTGTGTTTAGCTTGACTGTATTCTATAATAGACACGTTAACGTCGTATTGTGACATCACCATAGCTAAATAGTCAAGTTCACACCGGACGATCGTTATATAACGCAGGGATCTCGTGCGGCAAGAGCGTAACCCTATTGTACAGGGCGCCGCAATACACCGAACGGTGTGGACTAGGCTATCCAGACACGTCTTCTTTTCGTAGGTATCTTCTTTGTTATTATATAAACATACTTCCTTATCTTTATAAATTATGTTCAAACAAATTATTAATATAATGTTAAAGTATTTATGACATTACGTTTTATAGAATAAAAGAGTAAAAAACGTGCAACTGTTTTATTAACATACAGATTAATAATAAAAAGACTTACAAAGTCAAAAATAACCCGCCGGCAAGTTGCGCTTTGCGCTGCTCTACCATACCTGCCCCAAGAACAGTTTGTAAACGGCTGGTTTTACATCGCCGACCAAAGCTCTGACGATAAAAGAAGCAAGCTTTTTCGAAAATATATGCTTACACAATGGATTCGCGATGATTTTATTCCCATATGGTGCCAGCATGGGGAACGTCATAAAACTACTAATTTGCTAGAATCTTGGCTGATGATACAGCCTGGTGACAGACGGACGGACGGACGGACGGACGGATGGACGGACGGACGGACGGACGGACGGACGGACGGACGGACGGACGGACGGACGGACGGACGGACGGACGGACAGCGAAGTCTCAGTAATAGGGTCCCGTTTTTACCCTTTGGGTACGGAACCCTAAAAAACTGATGATCTTATGAATGGCCTAATTACAACGGGTCATTTCCTGGAAATACTTCGATAAGATAGACCAACATATAATCATTACCATAACCTGATCGCAACATGTCTTTTTATTTCATGCTTTTCATTTAGAAATTATATAGGTATAATGTGTATTTATTTTATTGGTTTTTGGTCACCGGCATAATTTTAAGACATTTTAACACACTCTTTCTTATTATAAACATTCGCATAATATCATCATCATCTTATATATAAAACTAGCTGACCCGGCAAACGTTGTTTTGCCATACAAATATAAGTGGGGGGAGGCTTTTGAAAAATAGATGTTGGCCGATTCTCAGACCTACTGAATACGCATATAAAATTTCATAAGAATCGGTCAAGCCGTTTCGGAGGAGTACGGTAACTAACACTGTGACACGTGAATTTTATATATTAGATTCACGTGTCACAGTGTTAGTTACCGTACTCCTCCGAAACTGCTTGACCGATTTTTATGAAATTTTGCATACATATTCAGTAGGTCTGAGAATCGGCCAACATCTATTTTTCAAATCCCCCACCCTCCCTGACATTTGCATGGCAAAACAACGTTTGCCGTGTCATTTATTCTCATTTTTACTATGTTTTACTTAACAAGCATAAAAATAAATTAATACTTGATAATTCCTTGCTGCCAGGCACATTGTTTAACCTAGAACTGTTTATTATTTTCTACTTATTTTTAAATATATTCTTCTAATATTTATTCTTCTAATATTTAAGACTGAAATGCATAACAATATATATAAATTTTTGCTGTCCATGAGTGGCTTAAGGCCGTAAGGAGCGTGGGTATTTCCCTTTGCTTAAGAATAATAAGTTAATAAAAAGAAAATTTATTTTAATAAATAATAATATATTCTTATTTATAAAATAATTAATAAATAAGAATAAGTGTTTGCGTGAAGATGTTGTGATGTTGTGTATTTTGGATTATTTATATACGTATCTATTTTACAAATTCTCAGATACATAGTTTTATTTTTTATTATTAATCTGTATGTTAATAAAACAGTTGCACGTTTTTTACTCTTTTATTCTATAAAACGTAATGTCATAAATACTTTAACATTATATTAATAATTTGTTTGAACATAATTTATAAAGATAAGGAAGTATGTTTATATAATAACAAAGAAGATACCTACGAAAAGAAGACGTGTCTGGATAGCCTAGTCCACACCGTTCGGTGTATTGCGGCGCCCTGTACAATAGGGTTACGCTCTTGCCGCACGAGATCCCTGCGTTATATAACGATCGTCCGGTGTGAACTTGACTAGCTATGGTGATGTCACAATACGACGTTAACGTGTCTATTATAGAATACAGTCAAGCTAAACACACAGCGGAGCCTTTGAGGACTTGCTTTGTCCCATCCGCAACAAGCTACAAACTTCGCCTCGAACGGCTAGTACAACCCGTGTTTGAATGCTCTCCGCCTGAATGGTGCCATAACAGCAGTTAAACAAGCTCATTACAGAAAACAGTCAAGCTAGAAACGCACCGGGGCCGTTGGGAAATGATTTGTGCCAACGGCCCCGGTGAACGACGGGCCCGGCTTCACCGGGGCCGTTGCAACTTTTTTTTCCCAACGGCCCCGGTACCGGGGCGGTTCACCGGGGCCGTTGGCACTCACCCGTTATTTGTACTATCAAAGCGAGTGAATATGGTGATGGTAAGTTATTTGGAACAAAATTAATAAGATGTAATGAATTATTTTATTTATAAAGTGAAGTACTTACAAGCAGGCAGCGCCCTCAACACAGGCGTGTCCACAGTATAGTTAGGTAACAAAAGAGCCAGTAGTGTCCCCGCAGCCAGCCCACAACTGAGCGAGGCGGCGCGGTCTTCATCACTCGTTAGTGCTGAACGTTCTACACTTAACTCTTCTGTCGTTGAGTGTACTAACCAAATCAACACGCACGCCATCTGGAAATAAAAACATCTTAAAGTACATTTTTGACAATGTAGCAGAATTTGTAATGTTAAACCTGATAAATTGTTATCCTCATGTGGTGACTCGTAGCACAAATATTATGCTAAGCTTTGAACCAGTGTACAAGATGATAAAAGTGTTAGCCAGTAATATACATAATTAAAACCTTTTCAAAATGCTCTCAGGAATATTTCTATACCTGAGACTGGCTTTCACATTTGGGCACATTAAGCTCGAAGATAATATATTGCATTATGAATAACACTTACTTTGATAAGAGTCATAGATTCAAAATTGTCTGTAGCAATTAGTGCTGTCAATGACGAATTGAGTGAAGCCACTAAAGCAGTCGCCGTGTCTAACCTGCAATGTTATATAGAAAAATGTAGTTTTCAATGATTTCAATGCAAATATTACTAAAGTAGTAAAAACAATGAGTAGTACTGACTGTTCCACAGTATGTATATAATGTATGGCTCGTATCAGTTCTGTGACGTAGGCGTGTGCGTCCAGCCGGGCCGACGTGCTCGATACTTCAGTGGAGGGGGTGGAGCCACTCGTCACACCGGGGAGGACTGGCACTGAACTACTGTCGGTACTGTTGTGGAATAAAACAATAACTATTAGGTACAAGCTTTTAAAAATACTTACGTAAAATTTAAAAATTCTCTTCTAATAAGCCGTTAACATATTTCTTAACAATCAAAAAGATTTTTATCAGTCCAGTTGCACTTGGTTAAACTATCGGAACATTCGTTTCCGTTTAAACCGTCATTCAGAAACAATAGTTAGTGAGTAGTTACCTGGCAGCAGCGGCTGCGGCTCGCAATGTCCTCGCTAGGTTGTTGGGCGCGGGAGGGAAGGGTGCCCGCACCATGAGCGAGCGCACGTGCCAGTAGAGCGCGCCCAGACGACGACCACGCCGCCACGCCACTAGCGCCAGCTGGTTGTATGGCTGACCGGAATGAGCTGACACTACTAGCGCGTGTCTACAGATATAACAAACAATATTATAGACTTACTTTTGTAGTTGTAACTTATGTCAGCCTCTGGGCAAAAAGTTTTTGAGCAAATTATGTGTGAGTACAATATTTAATGTAATTCTCTGTGTATCATTCTGGTTAGCTGAACTGTATGTTATGAAGCAGATAAGATTAAGGAAATTGTGGTGATGGAACAAGGTCAATGAGGATTTTTTGTAGCACAGAAATAACTTCTCCAAAACCATAAACATTAATTAACTTAGTATGTATTCTGATATACCTGTAGAATGTATGCGCGACTCTCAACTGTTGCCTGTATCTGGCCAGGTCCCCGAGATGTACGAGGCAATGCTGACAGATATAGCGAGCTGATGCGGGCGGTGGTAAGCGAGCTCCTACCGCACTCTCGCCCGCACCCCAACCTTCTACCAAGCCTAGGAGAGACGCACGACGTCTACAACAAACAGTTTATGTTAGTAAATGTAGCTTAATAATAAAAAATTGGTCAAGTGCGAGTCGGACTCGCGCACGAAGGGTTCCGTACCATTATCTATGCAACATTAGGCAACGTTATTAGTGTCGAGCAAGAAACGGTAAAAAATCATGTTTGTTGTATGGGAGCCCCCCTTAAATATTTATTTTATTTTATTTTTAGTATTTGTTGTTATAGCGGCAATAGAAATACATCATCTGTGAAAATTTCAACTCTCTAGCTATCACCGTTCTTGAGATACAGCCTGGTGACAGACGGACGGACGGACGGACAGCGAAGTCTCAGTAATAGGGTCCCGTTTTTACCCTTTGGGTACGGTACCCTAAAAATAATGTGAGGGAATTTACTTTATGCAGATTTCATTCCCTAATTTGTGATACCTTGAAGTCTATCAGCCTATAAATATGGTTATCAAAAAATACTTAAAAAGTTTAGATTAATTATGTTAAAACAAGTTTTATATTTCGAGAGTAGGCGCATAAAATTTTAAAGGATCAATCTCAATATTGGTTAAACATCTCCTCAGCACAGTCTATTATACCCTTATCAAATAGGTTAGTATAGGAGTTCATTCTTAACTGCCTGCAGCTTTTTTTAGCAATTAACTCAGCACTCACAGTTGTTAATTACAGGAAATTATGTCTACACAAGTTATGTATAATCTTTAAGTCTTTTCATATTTTTATACCTAAATTGTAGATCAAGTTTGAATGTAGTACAGATCTGGTGTAGTAGACACAGGTAGTAGCCAGCTGCAGCTTGTAGGACCCATGACAACATTGCTTGTCCCTCACTGCGCAAGGGATTCTGAAATAAAGAAAACTGTATTATTCACATGTTTATATTTTCCTTTTATTATTTGCAAGGTCTTGATGAAGAACCATAGTTAGAACTTGTAACTTGAATACTGTTAATAGGGATGTTGACTGTTTTTTGGAAATGCTTTATAACATCCCTATTATATCCTATGATGTATATTAATTTACTGGTGTACGAGTACAATAAAGAGTATTCATTCATTTATAAATACCTAGTGTAGAAGGGGGTGGGGATCTAATCATCTCTAATCTAATCTTGTATCTTTGCAAATGATTCAAAAAAGAAAGTTCAAAGCAATGACCTCTAAGTAAAAAAAAAAAACTGTAAAAAAAAACTAGCAAACTAAGTAAACATGTTTTTAAAATACATAATTACACATTTGTGCTTGATTCCATTCCATCTGATAATAAGCAACAATGGAATCTTTGATGGTAAGTCACACCATTTAACCTATTCTTGAAAGGTCCTATTTACAAATAGCTAGCAGTTGTTTGATAGACAGTGAAATTGGACAGAAATAACTGGCCACTAAAATATAAAATAATTTAAAATCCCAAAGATCAAAACTGTTTTTGCATGCCATATATATAGGTAAAATGTGAAGGATTTATGATAATTATGTGTGACATCTTCATGTACTCATGTTTTGTGCAAATAAATCATTTCATTTCAATACAAATTATACCTACTTTCCTATCTTTAGAGATGGCTTGTAGTGCCTCAATCTGTTGTTTGAAGCCCACATTCCACAAATCTTGTTCCACTTTCTTATCCAAAGCATAGTCAAGATCCAATACAAGAACCTTTTGATAAACCTGAAATAATATATGAAAACAATCATAGATTTGAGTTCAGAATCATAGTTATGTGTTATGAATAGTTCTAAGACATGTAAGAAAATATGAATCCTCACTCATGTGTATTCACTAAATATGGTGCCTAAAACATTTTTTTTTTATTTCAATCAGCTAAATAATAATTCTAATGAGAAATTTAATTATATTATAATTAATCATATTTAATAATAAATATTTATGGACATTTCACACAATGTCCTCTGGTCCCAAGCTAAGCTTATAATGCTTGTGTTATAGGTACCAGAATACAGATAGAATACATAAACTACTTTTCTTTTGTAAATACATACTTATTATAATAGTAAACACCCAGACGCAGGACAAACATTTGTATGCCATATATAAACATCACACAAATGATTGTCCAAGGCGGGAATCGAACCCGCGACCTCGTGAACGGCAGTCTGTTATAATAGTGTCCCACGAATTAGTTATAATACATTTAATGTCCTTGTCAAGAAACAATATAATATTATATTTCAACACATAATAAATTTTAGGAATACTTTTTTAATGTGTAATGTGGACTTGGTATATACAGTTTTAATAAAATATTTAAAATTAGTGTACATATATAAGCATTTATTCCTTTTAAACTAGACTTATTGTGAGCATTTGAGGTCAATTTTTTGACTGTTGGTACTGGCCTTTTGCAGCTGTTGTTGAGTAGCCCATAAACTTCGTTCCTGCAGCATGGATGTTCCACTTTTGAATTTAGATATCTTTTGTTTCAGCTCGTCCGCCTCCCTATTGAAATAAGAAAACAAAAACGATTAACGTGTTATTGATGGGGGAAAGCTGTGTTGCTCAGTACCAAAACACTATTTGAGATACCAAATCCCGTCATTTTGTAGGCGTGGAACGTGGTATTATACTTTATTGATCCATAAAGTTTCGATATTCGAGCAAATCGTTCTAAATAAATAGAATTACGAAATAGGTTACAAGGAAATACATAATTTTGACCTACCTCAACATCTGAACAGCGGCATTTAAAACCATTATGATAGAGGCGTAGAGCCTCAGCGATTGTCATAGCATTAGGAAATAAGCAAAATTAAAAATATGGAGTAATTAAATGAAAATGAAAAATTCTAAAAACAATCGAGATCCATGCACTGTCAATTAAGTGACAGAAAAGAAAAGTGACAGGTTTCATTAATTGCCATCTGTAAAAAAAAACAAGAAACTGTTTACTACTCTGCCAACATTTTATCGAATCGGATTTCAAAACGAACTGATTAAAAATACTTGAAAACGATAATCTTATATATAAAATTCACGTGTCACAGTGTTAGTTACCGTACTCCTCCGAAACGGCTTGATCGATTCTTCTCAAATTTTACATACATATTGAGTAGGTCTGAGAATCGGCCAACATCTATTTTTTAAACTTTTTTTTTAGTATGCCAAAACAACGTTTGCCGGGTCAGCTAGTATTTATATAAAATTTCAATCAATGCCAATTTAAAGATAATTGGTCAAGTGCGAGTCGAACTCGCGCACGAAGGGTTCCGTACCATTATCTATGCAACATAAGGCAACGTTATTAGTATCGAGCAAGAAACAGTAAAAAAATCATGTTTGTTGTATGGGAGCCCCCCTTAAATATTTATTTTATTTTATTTTTAGTATTTATTGTTATAGCGGCAATAGAAATACATCATCTGTGAAAATTTCAACTGTCTAGCTATCACCGTTCTTGAGATACTGGGTACGGAACCCTAAAAATCATGTTTGTTGTATGGGAGCCCCCCTTAAATATTTATTTTATTTTATTTTTAGTATTTGTTGTTATAGCGGCAATAGAAATACATCATCTGTGAAAATTTCAACTCTCTAGCTATCACCGTTCTTGAGATACAGCCTGGTGACAGACGGACGGACGGACGGACGGACGGACGGACGGACAGCGAAGTCTCAGTAATAGGGTCCCGTTTTTACCCTTTGGGTACGGAACCCTAAAAAAAAAACTTGTTAATTTTCTGTCGCTGAAGTTGGTATGGATTGCATGCATCACTTTTGAGAGTGCTCGATTGTGCGATGCGATGCTGTAATTGGAACACTCAACGTTGAGCATTGTGCCGCATAATGCGCTATTGTGCTCTAAAACGGGGTTGGCTGCACTTGCAGTGCCCTGGTGCTCAAGTCCACTATTTTGGAACAATTGTCATACCGGCACAATACCGGCACGATACCGTTGCAATTGAAGTCAAATATCCGTAGTCTGCTATATGCCGTCATAACGGTCTTTCAATGGTAATAGAATTGTCGATCTCTTTTATCTATGCATTGAATTTTCGGTCTCTTTTATCTATGGATTGTGTTAGAATGGTATGTATGTGTTGCCGTTTTTAAAAAATGCGTTAGTTGAAGTGATTTTCGAAAAACTACCAATAAATTTAAACATTTAATCATGCTAGACTTCGTTTAAATATATTTGTACATACTATTTATTAGTATAAAAAGCAATGTGAAGTTTAGGAGATTAGTAAATTGCAATAAATTACAAAGAACAATTTCTAATATTTCTATCTATCTATTTTTTATTTATGGCAATCTGTCGACACAGGACAATTTAAAAATATTACTGTCAAATTCAAAATAGCAGACTACCGAAACATTTCAGTCATTGAATTGCAATTGTGAAGCAGTTGTGTACGAGACTAGCAATTTATGTCACTTTGACAATTGTAAGACAATGATGAAGTCGTTATGACGACACATTAATAGTAGACTACCAAAAACTTTACTATTGCACCATAATGGCACCATAATGGTACAATAATGGTACAGTTGTGACACCGTTGAAATACCCGACTCAGGGCCCTGCCCTGTGTTCTGTGCACAGATTACTTAGAGAACTTACGTTATTCTGTGCTGTGCAGTGCTGAGCTGGTGCTCAAGTCTACTATTTTGGAACAATTGTCATACCGGCACAATACCGGCACGATACCGTTGCAATTGAAGTCAAATATCCGTAGTCTGCTATATGCCGTCATAACGGTCGTTCAATGGTAATAGAATTGTCGATCTCTTTTATCTATGAATTGAATTTTCGGTCTCTTTTATCTATGGATTGTGTTAGAATGGTATGTATGTGTTGCCGTTCTTAAAAAATGCGTTAGTTGACGTGATTTTCGAAAAACTACTAATAAATTTAAACATTTAATCATGCTAGACTTCGTTTAGATATATTTGTACATACTATTTATTAGTATAAAAAGCAATGTGAAGTTTAGGAGATTAGTAAATTGCAATAAATTTCAAATTTCGGGAATTGAATTCCCGAAAAAAGACCGAAAATTCAATGCATAGATAAAAGAGATCGACAATTCTATTACCATTGAACGACCGTTATGACGGCATATAGCAGACTACGGATATTTGACTTCAATTGCAACGGTATCGTGCCGGTATTGTGCCGGTATGACAATTGTTCCAAAATAGTAGACTTGAGCACCTGAGCTGTGGTTCTGTTTCTGTGTTAGTCTTTGGTTCACTTTGGTTAGTCTGCGAGTCGGTCATCAACAATATCAATATTTTGGGATTTCCTAAATTTCCTTTTTAATTTAGTAGGTGATTAATATAGTGAAATAAATATATTTGCTAGCAGGGAATCAGTGATCTTAGCACACAATTCTTTTTGTTTAGTCCGCAAATATAAATATGTCTAACTCAAAAACTGCAAACGTAACTGCCCAAAATAAGAAATTGCCGGTAAGTAGCGATATTTATTTATAGTATCGAAAGAAAATTTGCAATGGATGCATTTTATGCCATCACATCACCTCGATAAAATTTATACTCGACCCACCAATAAATATATTGCGACGGTATTATCTCGAGAAGTTATTGGCTATAATCTATGCGTTCTAGGTAAAATATACCGTCATTGTAGTTAGTATGACTAATTATTGTGCTATTTCCTAGGGTTCCAAATTATACTCGACCCACCAATAAATATATTGCGACGGTATTATCTCGAGAAGTTATTGGCTTTATTATTCTATGCGTTCTGGGTAAAATATACCGTCGTTGTAGTTAGTATGACTAATTATTGTGCAATTTTCTAGGGTTCCAAACCTAAGATTAAACGCAATCAACCATGGTGGGATTTTGAATGCGCGCAAGCGATAGGAGTAAGAAAACAAGCGGAAAAAAATTATAATGTTAACATGACCTTTGAAAATTTAGCGATATACGAAAACAAAGCTGCCGAAGCAAGAAAAATACTCAATAAAAAAAAATATTGGGTATGATACAGCCAAGTTACTCATACCAGCTGCCCAGTCAGAACCCACTTGTATGCAGTTTGCGTTTATTGCCAGTCAGAGTTTACTTTTTAGGGTTCCGTACCCAAAGGGTAAAAACGGGACCCTATTACTGAGACTTCGCTGTCCGTCCGTCCGTCCGTCCGTCCGTCCGTCCGTCTGTCACCAGGCTGTATCTCAAGAACGGTGATAGCTAGAGAGTTGAAATTTTCACAGATGATGTATTTCTATTGCCGCTATAACAACAAATACTAAAAATAAAATAAAATAAATATTTAAGGGGGGCTCCCATACAACAAACATGATTTTTAGGGTTCCATACCCAGTATCTCAAGAACGGTGATAGCTAGACAGTTGAAATTTTCACAGATGATGTATTTCTATTGCCGCTATAACAACAAATACTAAAAATAAAATAAAATAAATATTTAAGGGGAGAAACGGTAAAAAAATCATGTTTGTTGTATGGGAGCCCCATACAACAAACATGATTTTTTTACCGTTTCTTGCTCGATACTAATAACGTTGCCTTATGTTGCATAGATAATGGTACGGAACCCATCGTGCGCGAGTCCGACTCGCACTTGACCAATTTTTTTTCATTCTGAACCTTGTTCAGAATTCTCTATTATTGAATTCTTTTCCTAGAGTATATTCAAATTATTTTTAATATTTTGTCACCACATGTAGCCAACTCTATATCAAAAAACAAAAAACTATCCTCAAAAATTGCCCTAGGAAAAATAGCGAGATACAACTAACTCCACATTTAGTACCATATTTTTGGTAGTTTGTTAATAACTCATGCTACATTCTTTTTAATACTTACACACAAGTTAGTATTTGTTTATGGTATGGTTCCTGAGATTCAAATATTGTAGTTCATTTTGAAATAATTTGACTACATTTGCTGTATAGTTTTGTAGAATATATATTTTTTAAGCACCATCTAAGATTACCTTAATAGAAAGGTAGCAGGGAAGAGTTTATTAAAACAAGCTAGGTTTTTGCATGATGCTGCCTCCATCAGATTGTTGGAATTTTTTTTTAAATATTCGGGACATTTCATGCAACGTCCTCTGGTCCCAAAGTAAGCTATATTTCTATGCTTGTGTTATGGGTACCAGAATACGGATAGACTACATATTATACTACTTTTCTTTTGTAAATACATACTTATAATACATAGAAAACACCCAGACGCAGTACAAACATTTGTATGATTTATGGATATCACACAAATGATTCTCCCAAGCGGGAATCGAACCCGCGACCTCGTGATCGGCAGTCCATTACATAATCTACTCCACCACGAAACCCGTCTAATAAAATTATATTGTTGAATTAAATTATATTGTCAGTTATTTTGTTAGCTATAAACACTGACACCAATATTTGAATAAAACAATGAAATTGCATAATATTATTACCTATGCAGTATTCTTGACAATTGGCAAGGCTGTTGCCTAAGGTCAAGTCCACACGGCTTGTTGCGCCTAACACAGCACTGTCACTACTTCATGTTACATTAAAAGAAATCAGTGTTCACACAATGCGCTGCGTCGACGCAACGCACTTTTGACTGTGTGGTTCTCTCATCAATGTTAAAACCTCAGTTGTACCCTTAGGCTTCTGAAATCCTACTAAATAATTATACCGCAGCGAGCACCATGTAACCAACCACCTGGCGCGTGCGTTATATCCATTCTCCCTGTAATAACGTGTATATCGTTTTATAATAGTACATTACGATATTAGTGCGTTAAGATGGTTATAACATGCGAGGCGGAATTTTAGCCCGAGCCGAAGGCGAGGGCGTAATTGAGCCGAGCATGTCGGCTCAATTATAATAACGAATACGCACGTGTATCGTACGACGTTTTTTTAACACATTTGCGAAGAAACAGAAAAAAAAAAACATTTAAATAAACTCAATCTGTGAATGCACACTGTTGCTTTCCCGCCATTTTAACAGCGCGCTAACGCTGCCTACTGACTGGCGCCGCGCGGCGATTAGTTCGAAATTTGAATAGCAACAGCGCGCTGCTCGAGTCGTGCGGCGGCGATCAGTTCCATATTTGAAATGGCAAATAATACTGTTATGAAATTTGTATGGACTATAACTTAACTATTTGCTTTGGTAACACACGCGTTTTTTATGACCCGCTTTTCATATTTAAAACCGGTGGAATTACATCAGCTTTACGAGCAAGGGTGTTAAAAAATATATATTTGGCCGCGTCGAGTCGTGTAGACCGCTGCTGCGTAATGACATTTGATTCTTTAAGAGTCAGACGCAGTCAATTATTTCAGGAACAGTTCATAGCTTCATACCTAAAACTGTATAAATGTGTACATATTTACTAATTTACCTATTGATATTTTGCAGGACTCGCAGATCGTCTACGGGCACCGAATGGTTCAAACTCGTGATATACAATGGTTAAGTCTAGATGAAATTTATAACAAGTTCTATCGACCTAATTTATATGACATTGGCGGTACTCACACAGACGATGTACCCGACTACTGGTTCACATATAAAACAGAACAAGTCGGAGATATATTTCTGTTGCATTTATTTGTTTGCAATCACGACATAAACTCATTTAGCATCATGGTCAGCTGCAGTAACGAACTCAAAATTGAAAAGAAAACGAACATTGTATACTTGCAAAATCTTCCAAAAGAATTTCAATTCAAAAATGTTGGGAAACTATCTCATAATTACCTAACTACTTACAGTTTTACCACACTTGATGTGGAATGTTTGAAAGGCAAAAAATTGCAAATAGCAGCATCATTTCCGTATGGAAATAATGAAGGTATCAGTGTAGACATCATCAATAATATCAAAATGAATCACGACTGCAGTGCACTCTTGGCGGATCCCATCGGTTCAGATTTCACAATAGAATCTGCTGATGGAGTCAAGTTTCAGGTTCACAAAGTGATACTGGCCGCACACAGCGAAGTTTTTAAAGCAATGCTTAAAGAAGAAACTGCAGAAAGTCAAAATAGTTACGTGAAACTTATCGACGTTAATGAAGAAGATCTACTTTGTATGCTCGAGTTCATCTACACAGGAACGGTCCTAGATATTGAAAACGTTAACTCTGCTAACCTACTTATGCTGGGTGACCGATATAACTTGCGAGGACTTTGCGAACTGTCCCAGTATGCACTTTCTGTTAAAATGAAATCTGACAATGCTTTAGACATATTAGTTTTAGCTGATATGTATGATTCGGAATTCCTAAAGTTAAAAGCATTGCAGTTTATTAAAAGAAACTCAGAAGTACTCAAAAGTAGTACATTCAAAGAGATTACGAATGCAAATTTGATAAGAGAATTGTGTACATATTTGGCTTCATAAATCAACTTGATATATATTTTTATTTTGTTATTGATTTAAATTTTATATAAAATATGTGTGTCTGAAGAAAATACTTATATATCCAATGCAAAAGCAAAAATGGAGGTAGGCAAAAATAACTTTTACCCGAAAACCCGCTCAGTATTGGTGCGATTCCTTATAAAATAGGAACCTCTATTGTAGTATAAGTTAGTTAGCCCAGAATATTGATTTAGAAAATTTAGTTCTACAAAACATAGTTTTTTCTAATTCTCAAAATACTCTTGACCTTAAAAAGATTATGTACCTACTTCATTTTTTTCAAGTTCCCAAATTGCTGCTGATTTTAGCCATAATATATAAGAAATGTAGAAAAAGAAGGAGTCAATATGTTACACAATTGTTATCTGTAACATCTGAGCTATTCAGAAGTAGGAAGTAAGATTGTATAGCCTTGCTGTGTAATTTGAGTTAATTTTTAGGGTTCCGTACCCAAAGGGTAAAAACGGGACCCTATTACTGAGACTTCGCTGTCCGTCCGTCCGTCCGTCTGTCACCAGGCTGTATCTCAAGAACGGTGATAGCTAGACAGTTGAAATTTTCACAGATGATGTATTTCTATTGCCGCTATAACAACAAATACTAAAAATAAAATAAAATAAATATTTAAGGGGGGCTCCCATACAACAAACATGATTTTTTTACCGTTTCTTGCTCGATACTAATAACTTTGCCTTATGTTGCATAGATAATGGTACGGAACCCTTCGTGCGCGAGTCCAACTCGCACTTGACCAATTTTTGTAAGTTAACCAATGTGCAACATAAACGTTGGCCAACTCAATTTTATTAATAATTTGACCAAATTGAAAGAAACAACAAAATTGTATATATTTATTTACATTAAATTTGTAATTAAATAAAGGATTAATATTTAAATAAACTTTTTTTTTTATCTAGTTGTATTGTCAAACATTGCAAGATATGACTACCTAACGATTTACGAAATATTAAAAAATAAATGAAAAACATAATAATACAGAAAACGTAAAAATAAACTTTATTCAATTTAAAACATAACTGTGTAGTTAAGTATATGGGAAGTGAAAATTAATTAATACTTTAAATAAATATTGTTATCCATAGCAGATAAATATATCGCAGTACAAATTGTGGACGCACGCAGCTCTGTTTGCCCCGTGGCCCGCTCTCGGTACGCTCGTTGGTTAAATAATCATTTTGGAATGTTACTTGATGTCTTCGTTTCTGCGGCAAACAAACATTTTCTTCATTAAAAATGTTAGTTCACTATTTTCGAATAGATGTAGTGCGGAAGGCGTTATCAAAATAACATAATTAGGATTGCAACGATATTAGTTATAAATATCGTTATTAATAAATCCCTAACAAATAATATTAATCTAACTGTTGGTACCTAGTTATTAAATGCTACCCAAAATGTGAATATAATATTGCTATTACTGATATTAGCAATATATACTAAACTCATTTTATGATATATCACACAATATCGTTTATAATATTTATAAAACATTAAAGTGTAGGTACCTATCATGTGAAATATATCGCGTATCGAGGAAAAATAGTTGCATCCCTAAACATGATGCTGAATGCAGATGGATCGTTCACATAGCAGCGACAAAATCAGCTATAAAGTTCTATGCCAAAGTAAACAAGCGTATATGGACAATGCATTAAGCTTCCAAGCATTTTTGTCAAATATCTCTTTCCAAGCATTAGCTGCGAGCAGACTAAGAGTCTTACAAATTAATATTATGAACTTTATATTTTAACTCAATGTTAGGTAGGTACTGATTTTGTGCATTTATAGTTTTAGCTATTTAGCAATTTTTGTTAACTCAAAATTTGTAGCTAAAGTTCATTCAATGTATTATGATACTGACAGTATTTAATGAAAGCGAGGGCTATATTAAAATAAATAATAAAAATAATTTAACGAAAAATAAATAATACGAAAAGTGTACTAGATAAAAAATTTTCAAGTGATGGTCAAGTATTAACGAAATTCTAGGACGCTTCAATATGTCCCTCTTTTACCAGCCAGTATAAGTCTGCAATCTACAAAATGTGAACAATCCATTTGATAGCTTTGTATCTACAATAAAATAGCGATTGTGTACTTTTAACTAGCGAAAGTGATACTCATTCATGTAATTTTATCACGTATTGCTTCTGTCGCAACTCTAGTCGGCGCCATGACGGCTCTCTTTACGGTAACGATCATCACTAGCTAATAGAAACATCTAAATTCATTTAGCACTTAGCGATAGGATTAACGGTGGACAACATGCAGGATAAGCAAGAAAAAAATGCCAATATTTTTCTTATCGTTTATTAATATTTACTGGAGCCGTTATACAAGAACGAAATAGATATTATCTCATGAATAATAAATACGCGTCCATGATATGGATCTACATCCTAACGGTAGTAAACGGATATAAAAATACATGAAACCCCTACCATTAATTTCATATTGAATGCAAACTACAGTACACATTGCTATGACTCAAGTTATTACTTAACTACAATATGTATTGAAGTCAACAGAACTCGCTACTAATATCTATCAAAGATGAATTTACTTAATGACTTCCTGTTGAATATACATTACTCAGCTGTACGGTGTGTAAGTTACAATGGTAATTATCACTAGTTAACTAAAGTTTGGTTGTAAATAAGTTGTTAAACCCACCGTTATGACGAATCTTTTGATAATGATAGTTACATAGCCATTAAAATTTTAATAATATATAGAACAGGCTCCCGAATGGTTCCTGAACACATCATGAAGACCATTTTACGATATATAGCTACCTATAAGCTAATCATTATATAGTACTTCAGAGAGTTATGGAGTGTAGAAAGATGGAGAGATAACCTATAATGCTACAGTCGATAGCTTCAAACAATGGCATATTTTGAAAAATAGTGCACCGGGCCCCGTTTGATTTGTCGCTCTATAAATGAATGGTGGATATTAAGGCCATTGTAGTCTGCTATCTAGGACCATGGCCCTAGGGTTGTATTTACCCTAGGGCCATGGCATCTGGCTTCAGATATATATTGCCTAAATTTGCAACTTAAACTTTATAACTGCACTATAGAGTATTAATTCAGGTTGATAGAAAAAGACAGATTTAAGCATGTGAATGAGATTAAATCACACACAAAATGACCACAGCACGATGATAACACTATATGGAATCAGTAAGATTTTGAATTATGTGAAATGATTCTTAAGAATTATATAAATTAATTTAAAGTTAGTATAACGGATAGAGCGTTTATGAAGACAGCTACAATACGAATGTAAAACTGACATATGCGAAGATGCCTTGCAATTTATTCTCTGTAAACAACATAAAACATCCAAGTTGATGTATTATTGGTTAATACTACAGCAATCTAATCCACAGTAGTTTGAATCCTATACTGTACAGCACACAAACTTTTTGAGAACATATTTGATTAAAGTTATTTAGCAATACAGAGCATAGAATTTCTACTTTTATATCGTTTATGATAAATGAAATAGCTTAGTTTGTATTAATATAACGTGTTGATAATGTAATGGCAAATATATTAAACACTTCAATAAAAAAAAATAGGTTGTGGTGGGGGCTAGCTACATTTAACTTTGTTGTAGGCTATAAATAAACTCTGGTTTATTATCTAGACATGATCTAAACAAGAATCTCTCCTTAAGTTCTACACTCACATAGACTGAAGCTCATTTCAAGCGTGAATGTTAGATTTAGAAACGGAAGAAACACAAAAAATTCATCGTGCGATAAATTACGTCATACAAGAACATTAAAAATTAATTAGAATTTTGTCTAAAATGTATATTAAGATAATATTGCATTAAATAAAGTATTAGTTCTTATATAACCTGTCGCAATATGAATATGACGTGACGCACGTATCGTATGTACACGGTCGATGTCGGTGTATGGGTCTAGTCTAGTGAGACATGTTAGAGCGCGTGTGCGGCCTCACTAACGTTTACCGTTGTTGTACGAGAGGCTCCGGAGCGGCGCCTTGAAGTTGACGGCGGCTTGCTGCTGGATCTGGTACGCGAGAGGGTGGATCTTGAACCCGTACAACCTAAACAACGGACAATACACACTGTCATGTACTTATGTGGGAGACCACCTGCACTGCGATATAAATAATATATTAAGTGATAAACTCGCAGAATATGAACTTTAACAAAATACAGTGGGTAACAAAAAACATTAAAAATACATTAAAATGATATTACAGGGCATTCGTTTTAAAATAATTAGCAATAAGATAGTTGTCATATTAATTTATTTAATTTGATGAACGTATTAATGAAAATAATGGTGCTGATTCTGAGCGCACAACTAAACTTAACTAAAAAATTAAAATTGATAGCGTCATTATCACAATTCGGAAATGTTAACGGAACCTTTTTATTATAAAAACTGTGTATTATAGACTAACGACTTTAATTAATATAAATGTGTAGAACAAAATAGCAAGTAATAGCTATATTGACACTACCAATTTTCATTTTTTAGTTAAGTTTAGTTGGGCGCTCAGAATCAGCACCATTATTTCATTACTACGTTTACATCTAGAATTGGTACCAATAGGTATTTAGTTTACAGACAGACAACTCTATTCAGTGGTAGAATAAAATAATATTACCTAAAAGATATTGTAAACAAATATTATTCTCAATGAGAAACGCAAGACTCGAAAGGAACCAATATCAACACAGTTAGAAGAGCGCATTGTAGACTAAAAAATCCTCGCCGTGGAGCTTGTGCCCAACAGTGAGACGTTAGTGTGCTGCGAAAATGTATAAGTAATGATACAAACCTAGGCACAAATTGTGATGCTGGTCTCTTGGGTCTATACTCGGGGTGCACCATGAACACCATGTGCGGGAAGCCGGTGCCGAAGTAGGCGCCGTCCGTATGATGATGTCGCGACGACTTGGGAGTGTACACGTCCATACACCGCGGACAGTACAACTTCACCATCGCCTCGCCCGGCACGTCCGACAGACCTGAACAATTATTATTATAAACATTTACTGATCAAACATTGGACGCCAACATCCTGGCCAACTAATCACAAAGTGCCATAGAATCTTTAAGCCACACACATAATCTATTAAAATTATAATACATACTACCGGTTCTGAATTATTATTTTATTTGTTGCTAGGCGCGAATTTCAAGAACAGCTAAACTGTTTTCGCTAATTCTTTCTTTATAAGATTCCTTGAAGTATGAGGATTTTGAGGATGGTAAATTGCGGAGCACAACTGGTCATACCGTAATAGTTGTATATGTATATCAGTAGCAACACAATACATTTAATTACATTTATGAGCCCACTCACCAAGTGGAAGCATAGATTGACATTCACAATAAACACGCGGGCAGTGGCCGAAGTCCCCTGTTTGGAATTTCTCTAACATTTGTCCAATACCTCTGCAAATAAACAAACATAAACAATTTAATACAGAACGGAGTTTAATACATGATCAGTACTCGTCAACAACATTATCAGTACACACTACATTCTCTTGTCACCACTAAATTTTGTATGTATATTCAGTAGCTGGGTAACAGAGAACAGGAACAGGTACACCTCAGACCTCAGATCATAGAGGAGATATCCCTAAAAGTATGCAAGTGCAGAGCACAAATAATAGATTGTAAGTTGAGGAAAGCTCTCTAAAAGTACTTATCAAAGACATCTGCTACTTCGTTCTTTCCATAACCATGGCGGCTGCGACGTGTTAGTTCTAAAGATCATACAATAACATACCTATTAGTTAAGATATAGCGTGCGTGTATCAGTCCATAGAGGATTTCGGAAGCTTGTTCCACCAGATCAGATTGGTTTTGGTTGTCATCAAGGTCATCATCTGTAAGAAGAAAATTATTCAAATTAAAATAATACTTTACAAACTTTTGAATTATTAAATTGTAACATAAGTATGTATTGAAAAGTGTTAAAAGATGATTCAGCATCATTATACCGACACGCTTTTTTCACGTGGGGTAGGCAAAAACTACAGAGCGCCTTAAAATTATAATAAACTACAAAGGTATATAACACTAGCTATTGCCAGAGACATCGTAAAAAAAAACTCTCCTGCTTTTTAATATTAGTATAGAAGTATATACTAGCGAAAGTCCGCGAAGTCTTAGGATCTTTAGAATCACCGTTATTCACATTAAAATGTAGCCCATGTCCTTTTTTGGGCTCTTATGTAAACACATTTTATTCAAATCTGTTTAGTAATTTTGTTGTAACGGAGCGATTTGTGGGAGTAATACAAATATGTATATTAATTTTAAAAATATTCGTCATGAATGGAAACTGCTGAACTTTTGACCTTATACAGATAACTGAGTATCAGGCATCATAATGCTGCCTGTGAAGTCCAAACATGTGATAGATTACATAAAAAGTAGCTTTAACACTTTATTTACATTCAATTATTTAATTACTATGTTTGTTTAGAACATAACAATGTTTGGACATATTTAATTATTAACTTAATTACAAACTTACATATTCATCTCTTGATTAAAACAGCAAATAACTTTTAAATTAACATTAATTTAATATGATAAGGAGTTTTACATCAAATTTCTTTGTTGACATGCTTAATTATAACATGTTATTAAACTTTGTACATAACGTTAAGGGCCTACATCAATATTATCGTATATCATCGCCGACACGTACATATTAACACAGCCAGTAGGCACAGAAAATGAAGAATTAGCGATACTTTTCCTATTTACTCAAAATCTACTAAATATATTTAAATTCTGATCCACGTGTTTCTATACATAATAGTTACCTATGTTTTTAAAGTTATTTCATTAGTTAATACGCGATAATAGACCGACAAATGAAAAAAATAAAAAAATTGAGAGGTTGTTTCGCCAAGATTTTCTATCGAGAAAACTTTTTTTAATCGCGTTTCTGAGTTCATGCGATCCTAGATCATATATTGAAAAAACATATACTTAAAAATTAGAGCTCTAGCCATTAAATCTAAAGAAACAATGAAAACTTCGTACATAGAAAAATGCACGAAGCTATTTTGGTATCCTCATAAGTGTTGAAAGTGCAAACAACTGATATGTTGCAACAACTAGGAGTTACAAAAATTATATAATAATAATATAATAATAATAATAATAATTCAATTTATTAGATGGCAACAGGGCCCAATCTAATATAATCTGTGCCAATATTTTGGTGGTTCTTCTAAACTAAACCAGAAAAGCCATAAATGTAGCATTGGTCTCTTCCATAATGCATTAAGTCTCTCTCCAGCCCATTTACGTCCCACTGTAGGGCACGGGCCTCCTCCACTTAGGGAGGAATTATGGTCTACTGTGCCGCGCTGTCCTGGCGTTGGCACAGGGTTTATTTTCTAGTTTTACGTATCTAACAGATCATGTTAACTGTGTGCTGTGCTGTGCTGTTATCCCGTTGCTGACTTTTACAGCACCCTTGGAAGGGCATAGGGTGGTGACACTTGTATTCTTAATCCGTCACCACATGGAGCATTAGATCTATAATTGTGATTGCTAATTGATAATTCCTTTATTTTATTAGCATGGTGCATTATCCCCAAGTACCACAGGATATATTTTTGCTAACTTTATCAGAGACCGAACCGTTAAATAGGTTTTTTGAGAGGGTATATATTGTGTCTATCTATATGATATGATTTGAAGTTCCACACGTACGATGTCGTGGGCTACGGATAGATAGCTGTCACCGGCGACACCGTAAGGATTATACGATTTAGCCAGGCTAAAGTTACTTGTGTAACTTTAGCCTGGCTAAATCGTACTTCATAGAATAATGACGTTTCGTATCACGTATACCTTATTTCATAGACAGACAGATACATATTTCACGCACACATAAATATGTAAGTGGCTTTAAGCCGGCTGAGTGATTCAATCATAGGCACACCATCTGGCATATCAGTGTTTGGGACCGTACTTTGTGTACAGTAAACACGCGTATATCTTTGTCTCAAGATGTATTATGTTGTCAATTTGATGTAACAGATATGCACACAATGCACCAAATTATCTTGATTTTATGTGAAAAAATGTATTCACATAGCAAATAATGGAACTATTGTTTATTGTTGGCAATGTTGAAACATAATAATATTATTGCTTCTAAAGATTTCTACACTTTTTGAAAAATTATACACAACTTATTTGGGGTAAGGGCAGGAAGCAGAGGAAGAAGACAATGAAATATATAAAAACATATTTAAGTTTTTTAACAAATTATTTAAAATATGTGTGCAATCTAACATAGATGAAGACAGTGATAGATTATACAACAATTCTATTTTAAATGTTACCCCAAAATACTAATCACCCCGCAGGACTACATAACATGTCAGCCTGAAGAAGCATGCAAACATTTGCTATTTAGATATTAATATGAATTATGATCATAATTTTATACATCATACTAGCTGACCCGGCAAACGTTGTTTTGCCATACAAAAAAAAGTTTGTAAAATAGATGTTGGCCGATTCTCAGACCTACTGAATATGTATGCAAAATTTGAGAAGAATCGGTCAAGCCGTTTCGGAGGAGTACGGTAACTAACACTGTGACACGTGAATTTTATATATTAGATTAATCTAATATCATATCATTATTGCAATGAAGTTAGTAAACCTAGATAAGAGAACTATTGTTCTACTTTACTGACACATTTTTGTAGGTTGGTTGTTCAAGTTAGATATTATATGTATACATCATATCATCATGACTGTATATTTTTAAGAGATAGATTTGAGACACACAAACATAAATATGTAGTAATATTACATACTTACCTCTTTAATAAATCGTAAGCCCCTTAGTAAAAACATAGCATTATTTTATAGAAAAAAAAGTTTGCATGTTAATTCTTTCTTCAAATGTAAATGGCATAGTTTCATAAATTCAGATAAGGAGATTTATTCATTCATATCATTATTCAAATTAAAAAAATACCACATTGTAGATACTAAGTGGTAATTTTTCTTCTTTGAGTTTTACTACTACTTTATTATGGTCAGATAAACAATAATTTAAGGAAATTAAATCTCTTTTCAGAGCTGGAAATAAGCTTCTAATATACGTCCCACAGTGGTTTGTTTAAGGACTGAGAAGTAGAACAAATATATTGGCTATTATTCAGCTGGCTGTCTAATAAAGTAACATCACATACTACTTAAAACAATGGCTAACTGAATACAAGGCTAATCTTACAAGGTCCATAATTACCATGGAAAATAATTAATAAAGGAGATATTGAAACGAGTCATGCAGTCATAAGTTTAACACACTCTGCAGGATAATAATGTATAACAGCAGCATAGCACTTAAACATAACTTTTACATTCTTTATTGTATTGCAGAGTACAAAACATAAGTTTTAAGAACGTTGTCAAACGTTTGTAGTAGTTCAATAACCTACGTAAACCAGAGCAACACATTGTAAGATTACTCACCAGGCTCCAGATCCAATATCATGTCCAAAGCTTGTCTGTAATGTGGCACCTGTTCATTAAGCCCCGTCAAGTTGAATTTATCATTTATGTAATCCTCGTCCACCTAAAACATAAATAAGTTAGCTCAATATCGTATGGAATCATAACACCAACCACATAATAACTAAATAAGCGGGTACCTACCTCGCAGAAGAACTCGTTCCCCCGCAGCCCACAAAACCATGAAATCCATGATACCTCCTCCGAGCTGCTCATTTTCCTAAAAAGAAAACGTTTTATAAACTTATACCACTTCCGCACTCACGAACATAAAAAAATCCAACGCTTTTTGGTCCACACTGTTACAACTGATTTGGAAGTATTTCTATGTTTTCACTTCTACTTTTATGACTTTTTCAAAGTCCACCAAATATTTCTAATGTAGTATCAACTAGTTCACTAATATCACGTAAAATTGAAGCGAAATGAACAGAATTTAGTGAAATAAATTGATGACAAACCTCACCTTTTCGTGCCTTGATTAGCCACGCTTGACGGGAGGGTGCCTCAAGATGAGGGACAGAGAAAGAAATATTTCATTCATTTGTCATAATGTATCTATGCGCATAGAGTAGTACTACTATGTTATAGTACAGAGAAATTTTATGCATTTTCTTTGTCAACATAAAAGTAGCCCCTGATTTTTTTTTCCACAATATAAGACATAAATAAAAAATACACACCTGTACCATTGCAAGCTTCCAGATTGCAACATATATAGTAGATGATGATAATGGCAAATAAATTGTACACATATATTTTACTCATGAAATGGTCATGAATATTTATATTTATTATTTATGCAGGACATATTATTCACAATATCCAGGACATCAATCTCGTAAACATTACATTTATAAAATCTAATAAGCCTAATATCCATGGCTCAATGTTATGTATAATAGAAAGAAAAGACACAATATTATTAGTAAAGCCGCGAAACTGATCTTACTATAGATAATAAGCTAGACTAGTTTAGCGACATCTATATCTATACTAATATTATAAAGCGGAAGAGTTTGTTTGTTTGAACTCGCTAATCTCAGCAACCACTGGGCCGGTTTGAAAAATTCTTTCAGTATTAGATAGGGCATTTATCGAGGAAGGCTTTAGGGTATATAACATCATTCTCGACCAGTAGAAGCGAAGCAGTAGTTAAAAATTTTGCAAAAACGGGGATTATTTTCTTAATTACACGCGACGGGGTCGCGGGCAACAGTCGACTATGATCAGAGTAAATGTATTTTATGGCCATCTAGTTGAAATAATATGAACTACACCATACAACACGGACAAAAAGTTGAGATGGCGCTGCAAAAAAAAATGCTCATACATAAGAAGTGCCATGTTTTAACTTTTCTCCCACTGTCCTTGCGTCACAGATTAACGACTTTTGTCTAAAACTACCTGGTGCTCAAGTCTACTATTTTGGAACAATTGTCATACCGGCACAATACCGGCACGATACCGTTGCAATTGAAGTCAAATATCCGTAGTCTGCTATATGCCGTCATAACGGTCGTTCAATGGTAATAGAATTGTCAATCTCTTTTATCTATGCATTTAAAAGTAAAATAGTAGCCTTGCCTTCTCTTTTTTCTTACTACCTTTCTCTTATACTCCAGCTCAAAAAAAATAGTTAGAAAGGCTACTAAATAGGTTCTTTGTCATTTATTTTTCATAATGTGTTCAACTAGAAAAAGAAGCAGGCCGGATTCGTTATACCGAGTGTTACGTCTAGATACGTAGTATCTTCCACAGGTATCTTCTATCTATTCTGTGTCTCGATCTATATCGTAAGTCTATGGAATGTACCCAAAAACTTCTTTCGTTTTATTACAGATGACATAAACCATTAATAAAGGTATTCTCTTATTTAATGGTACGCGATAACTATGAGCATTGCTCTTATTGCATTGGTCGCTTGACTGTGGCAACTCCTGCTAGATTAATGCTCTAAGGAGAGGCCCGTGGTGCAGTGGTTAACGTTATTGTAGTGAACGAACATTGAGACGTTCATGAGTTCGATTCCCAAACAGGGTTTTCCTCCAAATATAATAACATTCATAAAGCTAAAAACTTCAAGATTCATTCAAAACTGACGAAGTCCTGGCTACACATGAAATTATATCCAGAATCACAGATATACTCCTTTACTGTTATTTAGTTTTACCTTATATAAAATACAAGACAGTATATATTTCATTCGTGGTTTTACCACCGTAAAGTTGAATTTCCAAATAGTACGCACCATTTATCAATGTTCGTACAAATAGTGTGTGAAGTGTTGCGTAGCCAGAATTATAATTTCAATATCAGGGGAATCCGATTTATCTGTGCTGTGAGGGGAATGATATTTGAAGAAGTTTCGTTTGACTCAGACTCCTTTTGATGTGAATAATGTCGAATCTTGTTTTGTATTTACAACATTTCGGGGAGCGTGGGTAAACGGGCGAAACAC
Source organism: Orgyia antiqua (assembly GCA_916999025.1). NCBI lineage: Eukaryota > Metazoa > Arthropoda > Insecta > Lepidoptera > Erebidae > Orgyia > Orgyia antiqua. Next base: position 2,262,623 of record OU779861.1, read on the forward strand.
TAGCCATTTTTTATACTTTTTGTTTTATTTACATAACATATAAATTCTTGGAACTATATATTTATATACAATACAAAAGCATCACAGATAGCAACAAAATATGGCAATTTCACTGAAAGTAAAGACAAAGTTGTATTGAAAACATTAGTATTTAAAAGAGTGTCTCAGCAAGTATTTAAATTGAGACAATTTGTTTGATACTTACACAGATTTATTGTGAAGTAAGTGTCAGTACTCACTTTACAGCCTAATAATAATGTAACACAAGACAGTACAATTATTAATACATTTTCTGTGTAATTGTTAAATTAAAACTAATAGATATCACTTATAAAAAAAATCTTTTTGAGACACACTTTGTCATGGGTAACACTTACTTTTCTAATAGACTAGTCGAGATTTCTACTAGTCATTAACTAACAATATATAATACCTCTACATTGATAATACCATATACTTATATACCAATAAACTTAAATACTTAGCAACTTCATAACATTTCATCACAATCCGTCTTTACTTTGATCACAATCAATTTTCACAGGAAAACTCAATTTATTAAAACAAGTTTATTGAATACAACACGATGGTGCTTGTTTAATAACTGAGTTCCCCTGTGGGCATCATTCCTTCATAGTATGCATATACTGAAACAAGTCCTTGGTCAACTCAACATCTCCCAAATTCAGCCAAGCATCTGTCTTCATAACCTCAGGATTTTTTATAATGAATTTAAACACCTTGGTCTGTAGTTCTCTTAAATTAAACCTCTTTGCTATGACAGCTATTCCAACAGCATTAGTAACTTTAATTTGATCTCCAATAGCTTGCTGTGTCAATAAAAATAAAGGTTTCAATTGAAATTTATCAGCTATCTCTAAGAGTTTGAGGCAATCTTGTTTTGTGATATTTTTTATAGTTCCTGTGTAAATAAACTCAAGTAGAAGTTCCATATCATTGTCACTTATATCTATAAATAACGTATTATTAGCAGTCTTGATCATATTACGAAGAACAGGACTGTGGGCAGCCAGAAGTATCTTGTGAGTTGGGAACTGTTTACGAGTTGAGGATTCGAGTACAAAGTCTGTTTTCTCTTGCATTCTCATGAGTTTGCTTAGATCATGTTGAAGTTTTATTGAATTCAAAATATCCCCATTGAGTAAAGATACTGGATTGAGATCAATATTTATCGGTATAGTTAGCACACTCATTGGATCAGAGCCAGATATTTTAGAAAAACAAAATGTCTTTATAAAATGATGTTGGTCTGGCTTCTCAGATTGGAACATGTAGACCTTTGTAAGAGTCTTTGGAATTATCAAAAAAGGGACATCTTCACCAGGAACAGCTTTCTGTATTAGTTCATTAGAATCTGGTAATTTAATTGAAAAGGTCCCTGCTTTTCTGTGGCAACAAAATAAATTCAGCAAATGATTATTTCCATGGTAATATGATGTTGTAAAATAAAACCAAAGCTCTGGATCATTTTCTCTGTAAGTGCCTCCAATATTGTAGCCAGCGTTGGTCTCCAATTTGTTGCGTATATCAAAAATACAAAGGTGTGTTGCTTCTGTTGTTTGACAATAATTCATGCTGGATATATAAGATGCATGGCGTTCCTGAAATATTTACAAAATTAAGAAACATGAGATGGTTTAGTTTAATTAACAGTAAAATAATTCTTGTAAGTATAGACGTTATAAGACTAACATCTACATGATCATTTAACCCATGGTAGGCACACATCAGTAGAATCAGAATTGAAAAACAAATGGTTTGCCAGTTTTAGTATCCAAAGAATTAGTTTAGCAAATACTTAAAAATGGAAAAAGTTATGATTAATATTTTCTTTCACTATTAATATTTACAGTTTCAGAATTGTACTTATTATTGTGTGCCATAAAGAGTTATGTTATTTATCATTGTAACTATATTGTCACTCTTGTTAATCCATTATCAATATAAGAACATGCAATTGCCCTTTCTTTTTCTTCTATCTGCTAAATGTGAATTTATAGGAGTAAGTTGATTCTATTTAATATGAAATATTAAAAGTTACGTAGTACCTAATTCTTTAGTATACCAACCTTAAACACGGGACTCTCTTTAGAAACACTATGTTCTCCATACTCCATTATAAACAAATATGTAACTCTTTGCTTAAGTCTGCAAAAATAAAATGTACAAGAGTATTAAGAGTTACAATAGCTTTTTCAATGAAAAGTATCTCATATTTATTTCAACTCTAGTTTAGCTATAGTTAGGGAACAGATATAGGTAGCTCGAGATTTTTATTACACCGGTGTTTTGCGAAATAAATGCCTCAATCACTTCCTTTCGATGGCAGTACTGTTATATACAACAAACAAGATATTTATGATATATTTTTTAGTTTTTAATCTACATAATTCCGGGATTGAGCTAAATATACTTTTTATCTTTCTCGTAAATCTGTGTCTTCTTCGTTTTATCAAATAATAGAAAAACAGCTGTGTGTCGGCACTGCTGTTATTAACTTATATGAGCTTACCTTCACCACAAATTTTGCTAAGATGAGGTCGGATACCGCTATGGTAACCGGAAAGTTATTCAATTCACAAGTGCAATAATAAATTTACAGGAATTGCATCATATTTAATATTAGTCACCGAGATTTAAAGTTAGGAAAGCCGATAAAAGTAAAATGTTTAAATTGTTATCACCTTACGTTTTAGTTGTGCTATAGTAAAATTACTTCAAAAATACCTACAGCTAAAAATTACTTTCTATAGTTCAATAACAAATAATAAAAATATATAAAAATTATAAAAACAGCGATCAGTTGGCGATCAGTATCACAACAGAAAAACAAAATGGGCGTCGGTTACAGATTAATTAAAATTCAAACTGTCACTGTCACAATCAAATTGAATGCTGTCAGATTTTCTGGCAGCAATGTCACAGATTAGTTTTTCTTCTTCTTCTTTTTTGAATATGGCAGCCCACAGTTTCTTGCGAGAGCAATTCTTGCCAGAGTCGAGTTTTGGTTGGGAGTTTATTTGTAGAATCAGCAGGATAGGATGGACAGAACGTTTGGGCAACAAATAAATAAACATAATAAAATAATAATTATAATCTAAAGAGAGATATTATGATATAAGAGATATATTTAATAAGAGATATAACATATAATTTATTACTCATACAAAGGATAGAAGAAACGTTACAAGGAAGAGGAGCTTTATACTTAATAAGGAAATCATATAGTGGGAACGAACTATATTTAGAACAGTTAGATTAGTTTTTATTTTTTTTAATTGGGCAACTCGGTTTGGGTATTGCCATCAACGGTTTTTTAATTTTTTTTTTATTATTACAAAGCTATGGAATCATATAAAGGATTGTTGCGTGAGCTGAAGGCTCACGTTTCCTATTATAGTGTTAAGGGATGATTTAAGAAAAATCTCAACGAATTTCACAATTTATTCCACTTTCACAATATTCGATCGAAAAAATGCATAAGAATTTCTAATAAATTACTGTTTATTTATTTGCAACACAATCTACGTTAATAAGTTTTTAAAAGTTAATTACGCGGGTGATAGGTTCTCAGAAAAATCCACCAGTGCCTCCTAGTAGATGAGACACTTAACTTCATCCATAACTCTACCGTAATATTATATTTGTGGTGGCGCTGTGTTATATAGAAAACTCTTCGAACTCTTTTGAACGGCTCAATCGATTTTCATAAAATTTTGTGTGCATATCGGGTATCGCATGTCAGAGGTTTATTCGATATACATATAATTTTTTATACACCTAGGTCATTATGGGCATGGGGTGTTTCTGTGGGCATGCGAGTGCATCGCCTGGGTGCAGCTAGTATATTATCTTGAATTCGGGATTAGTTGCTCTGCCCTTACTTTGGATCAAAGTTGGAAACCGTAAACGCTAGAGCTTTTTCCGAACCGATTCATTTTATGATGTTACCTGAGATGTATGAGTGTGGATGAAGCCAAGGGGGTGTATTTGGATCGAGGCATGGGAAGGAGACGTGATGCTATGATGATGATGATGACTTTATGATTTTTTAAAATTTAATTTCTGACTATTTGTTAAAAAATACCTATGAGAAAAATAGTGAGAATTGGTATTTTTAAAATTTTACTACCCTGTCAAGTACTGTTGGATTCGCTTATAAATGTAGAGTTCCAAATACCAAAACGTAAAACGCACTTCGCTGTTCATCCGTCTGCCCTTCCATCTATCTGTCACCAGGCTCTATATCTGGAACGGTGATAGGTAGAGAACTTTCACAGTTTGTTTATAATAGTTGATGCTATAACAACAACAACCCGTAATTAACATTCTTCTGCTCTTATCCCATTGTTTGAGGTTCCATTATTTTGTGTTATTTGGGGTCGCTATTACGAAAATATTATGATAATAACGACACGGGACCATTCCTGTGCGAGTCCAACTCGTACTTGACCGGTTTTTAATATTTAATTAGTAAACATACTTCTGCCGCATTTCGATAAAAATATAACGTCCGCTGTTATGACAGTTCGCGCAAAAGAGAGCGCATGCGCCACCCGGGATTCACCCTGGAATGAAATGACACCTCCCCTGAACACTAGGGATGTATCTATTTTAGCCACAACTATAATATTTTTTGCAAGTTGACGGGCCTCGTGGGCCCGTGGTTCAGGTAACGGACTAACGTTCGCGAGGTCGCGAGTTCAATTCGCGCTCGGGACAATCATTTGTGTGATATTTATAATTGTCATGCAAATGTTTGTTCTGCGTCTACGATCTATAGCTGATATGCGCCGGGAATTAATTGAACCGAAGTACTGTTATTTAGAAGTTATTTCCCGCAAATATTTCCAAAAATTATATTGTATTTTCAATACATAATATTACAAAAAAAAAAATTATGAGTAACAGTCTTTCATTTATTGGATTTTATTGTATCACAAACAGATTGTTTGTAAAAGGGCACCTTTGTGGTGCTTTCGCGATAAGTGTGAAGTGTCATTTTATTTAGAAGTTCACTGGTTCGGGTCAACCATACGACTATAGCAGAAACCTGGAATTGAAAGTCGTTACATGAAATGTCCCTGAATATATTTTATTTACTTACTTAGTTACGTTTTTGCTACGTTAATGTGTCGAATATGCTTCTAATTTCATTTTTAATAAAATACATTTACTTACGTCATTGCACTTCATTTCTGCTGTGTTACTAGTGTAGGCGTCGTTAATTTGCTATGTCGTCGTTAATTTGAATGCACAAATTTTATCTACTGGACATAGTTCTACCTAGGACAAATAAAGTAAACGCAGTTTCATTAAACATAAACAGCAATTAATACTAATAATAATACTGCAAAATTTTCGCACTCGCGCCCCTCACTAGACTGCACCATTTTCAAGGACAAATTTTCAGTAGGCTGCAAGCAGCCGGCGCGTTACCACGATGACAGTCGAGCTATGAACACATCACGCGAACAACGTCCCAACGACACTGTTGAATTATTACCGTTAAAATCGGCTCTAGTCAATAATAATTACAGAGAAGAAGATGTATATTACCCGCCGCCCATCAACAACAATTCGTCCAGTTCTAATTTACACGATTATACGCTACTGTCCAAAAGAACGCCGGCCTCCAAAAGGTATCTTTTGTTTATTTTCCTTTAGTCTATTGTTTTTTTTTTCTTTTATTCAATTCATGGATTTTACTAAGTTAGTAGCACCGCTTATTCTTTGATTGCTGTTTTTATTGCAAACAAAGTCGTGGGTCAATTCCGAGCTATAATATATAATATATAGCTATATAGCTTATAGGTCAATTTATTTTTGTGATGGCAGAGCCTCGAGATCTGATTTTCTTTCTTTTTCTTTCTTGAACCCATTTACGTCCCACTTTTGGGCATGGGCCTCACAGAGGATGTTATCTGTGTACAATATCCCTTAGCTGATTTTTACAGCACCCTTGGGAGGAGATGGGGTGGTGACACTTGTATTTCAGTGATCCTTTTAATATCGTAGTTAATGTACAGAAAATATCATAAAAATCTGTAAAGCCGTTTTGAAAGAGTTCAGTAACAAACACCCGGCTAGAGTATTTCATAAGTATATTAGACTGACCTCGCAACTTCGTAACGCGTGGAAATTAAAAACCAAAAAACTAAACAAATTATACAAAAAATGCATCCTCTTGAACCACTCTATTGAAATTTGAAAAACCGCATCAATATCAATTGCGTAGTTGTAAAGTTAAGTTCCAGTTAAAATCATAGTTATTGTAAAACTGAGTATCCTTTCCTTCCTTAAATCCTTACTCCTTACTATTTTGTAAATGTGAAAACGAGATGATGACACAGTAAAAATTTTGACGAGTTTAAGTGTTAATGTGTGGAACAAAACCATAGCGCGATTTAAAAACGGTACAACGTCATCTATCGAGCGGAGTAGTTAACTTCTGTTAGTTAAGGTTTGATTCCTTAATTTAACGCGTATGAAGTAGCGGGCAACAACTAGTCTGTTTATAATTCAGTCCTTTGACAACATTCTCGACACCCACGGGCTCTGTTTATATTTAGATATTGTAATGAAGATCGTCACCAATTTGACTTTTGCGGCGTAGCTGTCATTCCATTTAGGTATAATTATATCAAATTTACGTAACGGTCCCAAATTACATGAGAACAGTGATAATATTTGAAGAGGAGCTAACACAGATAGACGACTATGGAATAAAAAGATATGTTGCGCCGATCCCACATAGTGGAATAACGGCAGGATAATGAATGAGTGATATTATATTAATTGCTCGTGTTCGTCGTAACTGTAATAATTCCACCACAAATTAAATATTGTATTTATCACAACTTAGACAGGATAATTTATGAAAAACAATTCAACTCTGCTTTAACCACATTAAATAAATCAATAAATAAATCTAGTATAATTCAATACTACTAATACTTTCTTTCTTTCTTTCTTTCATTTGAGCTTTCCGTACGACTAAATGATAACGCTTGCCTTCATAGATAGATCGATACGTAGAGCTTAAAATGCAAGTTATTGAAGTACAAAACTTTATTGCTACGAACGATTCTACAGATATCTACGCACGTCTACGGTTAGCTACGCAACAGCCTACGGTTAGCTACGCCGTAGCTAACTAATACGAGATGTTTTGTATGATTTGATTTTTTTATTTATTTATTGATTCATTTGAAACAGCTGTATTTAAAATAAATGAGTAAATATAAATAAGGTTTCTTTATCGATAAATTACCAAGCATAACTTTTTATTGAGCATCGCAGCTTCATATAAAATCTCGCAATTGTAGTCATAACTGAATCTTTGTAAGACACAATTTTCAGATTAGTTCTCAAGGCAGCATAAAAATGGAAATTATAAAAGTTGCAAGCGCTGAAATGAAAAGATATTGGATTCAGGAAGGTCTGATTCCTACTAATCATATAATATTTTATTATCTCTTGGACTTCTACTAAAACATAAAATCACGTTTATAGACTTAAACTCTGCTCCCATCTCTATCTTCGTCATTGACCACAAGTGGCACGAAACTAACTATTGCGATGTTTTTTGGACGTTACCAATCTTTAACAATGCACGGATAGCGACAAATTTTTCGATAATGACTTTTATTTTCTCCTGTTATATCATATCTATCTGGTAGAGTCATTCGAATTATAAGTGTTTCCTAACGTTATTTATATTCACATTACTTTATTTGTTTAGACTTCTTTCTCGCACAACGCAACCCGCGCCGACACCGCTGTTGACGCTATGTGGCGCGCCGCCTCCGTCCAGAAAGAGAGAGGAGCTGGTGGCGCTCGCCAACCTTCGCAAAAAGGTATCTCCTGCTCTCCTACAAGCAGACAAGTAAGTTTTCATTATTATCAGTGACACCGTGTTATTTTAGTGTAAATAAGTATGTAATTTAAGCTTGCTGAGGTACTAAGATTTGGTGACATAGATGCTGAAATAAAGAATCTCGTATAACAGGTTACCTATATCTAATAATTACCTACACTTAGATCAACCTAACTAAATTAAAAAAGTATCTAACGGTGTAATCCTATGTACAATAAATGAGGTTTTCAGAAATTAAAATACATAAGCAAATTGTTATTGGTACCAATTCTAAATTCACAACTAAACTTAACTAAACTAAAAAACTAAAATTAATAATGTCTATAACACAATTTGGCAACGTTAACTTAACTTTTTTAATAAATAATTATGGTGGAAAAAGTAATTACCGCAAGCGGGACTTGAACCTACGACCTCGGAATACCGTTCCGTAGCTCTGCCAACTGAGCTTATTGCGGTCGTGCTTTCAGTAATCAAATTATCACTTGATTGAGTTTATATCGTATTTTCCACCATAATTTAATTTATTAAGTAAATGCATAGCATGTCAATTGCAAAGTTAATAAATTACTTAACTTTCTTAAAATAATTAGAATCGTAAGTCTATAGACTTAATAATACACAGTTTTTATAACAAGAAGTTTCAGTTTCATTTTATTGCAGAATGTTGTTATTGACGCTATTACTTTTGATTTTTTAGTTTAGTTTAGTTGTGCTCGTAGAATTGGTTCCCTTATAATGTTATATATACAAAGCAGACAAAATAAAATAAAACAAAAAGCTATTTACTTAACTAACTAAAAGTCTATCTTTTACATGTCTCTAATGGCAGACAGTTTCCTTACCATCTGTTCATTATTTAAAGGCCATTCAGTAAATAGCAAACTTAAACATTGCGTGACTACGTCCAATATCGCGGTGTTTCAACTCGGATCCGAAGAGCTTAACCTGTAGTACATAACAGAAAGTTCCGTTTTCCCTTAATAAGTTCCGTGATTATTGTAATAGATAAGGCACGTAAACTCTTGGTTTATCTTCAAAGCTATTTCCAAAAGTTCCGTCACGGAAAAACTCGATTTATAAAAAATAAAATACCTACATATATAGATAGATACATGTTACACTTGGTAGATTTATCATTTTCACTCAATTGCGATAAAATTGTAGTGTGTTAAAATATGTATTCAGCTAGTATTCTTTAAAATTAATGCTTATAAGTGTGAGCAGCGTACGTCTATAATTACGAGAGCATTTTATAGTTTACATCGAAATTGCTTTCCTATTCAGTAGATAACTTTAAGTAAATACACAAATATCTTTGAATAATAAATGTTAACTTCATCAGTAAGCCCCTGCTTTATTGCACATCCTCTGTTTTTTCTGTTGAAAACTCTACCAGAAGGCCGAACAGAAGGATTACTTCCTAATACCTTCTTTAAATATTTATAAACTTTTGGGAATAGGAAATGAATTAAAAGATTCAAGTAAGAGCAGAAATATATGAAAATAATTAAGTACGATTCAAACAATTTTAATAAAGAGGTACTTACGATTAAAGTACGTAAGATTAAATAGCTACAAATAAGGTATTAATATGTTTAATCTTACAGCATTTAAAGGAGTGTGGCATCCATAGTAATATTTAATTAAAAACGAACGTAGGAATACTAGGAATATTCCAAAGATTTTTTTTTTTGCCAAAATAATTAAATAAGTAATGATTTATTAAAACACTAATGGTCTTATTCATAATGACTTATCGGAGGTTTAATTAAATGGAGATTTTATCGCAGGGGTAAAAAACGTTTTATCATAAAAAGACTATTATGAACAGGGTCTGTCAACTCTATTCTACGAACAAGAGGTAGGAGGGCTATGAAATTAGAAAGAGACGAAAACATTAAAGTAAAAGAGATGAATTAACAATGTTGCCACCAAAAATACTATTTCGTATTCCCCAGAACAATAAGCTTTTTAATTGGTTTTAAAAAAAAATTATTTCATAATTACCTTTTCCTATTATTCTGATGCCAGAAAATGTTTGTTAGGAAATATATCATATTTAATCGATCAATACATACACTAAACAAAAAGTGTTTAATATATGACAACACACGCACGCGCCATTTTCTGTAGAATTTTGACTTTGACAAGACAATTGAAGTTACAAGAAAAATGTCTGCCGTTGTTTCTGCACCGTTTTATCTTGTACTTATGTTTATTTGTAATAAATAAACCAGTTTCTCTTAATTTTACATACATTGTGAACGTGAGTCGAGCTTGCTCCTCAGTGTCTGTGTTTTGGTGAAAAGATGAGTTCGCAGAAAGAAAATACTAGAACCTGTACCATGTGTGGATCTTCATCTTCTAAAGATCCCAGCATCACTTTGCATCGGTTTCCGAAGCCTGGCTCAAAAAATGTTCTGCGGTATGTACTTATGTCAACTTTATTGTAAGTTTGAATGTGAACTTTATTGTAATTTTAACACAGTATTCTTCACTTTCTGCTAAATTCATGGTATTTTAATGAAAAAAAAAACTAGAACACCATTCATGGTATTAAAGAAATTTTTTATTAATAAGTTCGACGGGTGTTATAAAAAAATCCAAAAAAGTGTTCAAAGTTACCAAATTGTATGTATTACTCTTTTGAATTTAATTAAGAATATGATTGTTATAGAATGTTTTTTTTTCAGTTGTGAATTATGGGCAAAGTATTGCTTTCCAAATGAAGCCTGGTCTTCAGCGAAATTCCAGGCTGAACAACATTCAGAGCATAAGATGCTTTGCAGCAAACACTTTGAGAGCACATGCTTTATTGAGAAGAAGTTGTTCAGAACAGCTGTACCTGGTGTTCAATCCAATAAGGTTAGTATAATTAATACTTGAAAAATATATTTAAAATGTTGACTGTTTTTAACAATGTGGACGTGGCTGTTAACAGTAGATTGGCTAATTTCACTAATAATAACACTACTAATAAGTCAGAAATTTGAAAAAAATCATTATCTTCATGATAATTATCAAAGAAATATATAATTATCTTGATAATTTCGAACCCTGTTCCATGTATTTGAATGATTTTTAAACCTTTAATTTTCAGGATACCACAATTTCTTATCTGCCAGATCAACCTGCCTTGTTTACACCTGTTGCTGGTCCGTCTAGAGTTCCTTTCAAAGAGCATAATACAAACATTATGACTCCAACCAGTTCTACAGTACTACAACCAACTACTTCAACACAAGCTGATGAGAAAAACAAAAAGTTGATAAGGAAACTGAAAAACAGTATGAACAAAATATACCGATTACAAAAAACGGTGAAACATTTAAAAAATGATGCATTTTTAAATGTGATTTGTCAACATAAGAGAGTGACGAAAATTCTTGAAACGAAAATGAGTTCATCATTTGCACTGTTACTGCAAGGGGAACTGCAGAATTATAAAAGGAAGAAACCTGGGCGGAGATGGAACTTGGAGGCTAAAATAATAGCATTGAGGCTCTATAAAAGATCTCAAACAAGCTACAAATTATTGAGAAGAATTATTTGTTTACCAACACCCAGCACACTAAAAGCAAATTTAAGATGCCTGTGGGGATACACAAAACCACTCTTACAGTGTTGAAAAACACAATTAAACACTTTGGGGCATCTGACCGAGAATTCGTTTTACTGTGGGATGAAATGTCCTTAAGAAAAAATTTATGGTACAACTCGAAGGAGGATCAATTTGAGGGATTCCAAGACCATGCTACACAAGGTAGATCTCCACAGGCAGCTACGTATGCCCTTGTATTACACAGATATTTTTACTGCGTCTGGGTGTTACCTATCTATTCTATGTATGTATTTACAAAAAAAAGTAGTATATGAATTATATCCGTAATCTGGTATGCGTATCACAAGCATTACGCTTAGTTTGGAACCAGAGGACGTTGTGTGAAATGTCCGTGAATATTTATTTATTTATATCTTATTATAAGCTAATTATGAATGTATTATGTATATTATGTTTAATATTATTATTAGAACGTAAATAAGTATTTTCAATTATGAAAGACATAATATAATAAGTATTCATTTAGTTAATTATGTTAGTTTTGAATTTTGTTAATGATTATTATCTGTAAAATTATAAAACATAATTAAATGATCACTGTTTGTTTTATTAAACTGCTTCATAATATATAAATGTTAGCATTTTATGCACAAGTACACTGTGTTTTCCGATAGTGATTTTGTTCAATTATTGCTGTGCAAAAATTGATCATCTTATGAAACTATCGGGAAACGCGCTGTACTTGCGCATAAAATGCAGTACAAAAATACTGCGCATAATTTAAAGTTCCCTCCAATTTCTTTTACTGTCTAATTTAAGTGGGCAAACGATAGATGGCGCTGGTTGGTAAGGAAAAAATTTCCTCACTACAATTGTATGTAGTCGTTATTCTTCCCTTTTTAGGGTATATATGTTCTGTGATTATGAATAACAAGTTTTGACAATTTTCGCGAACCGATTTTCTCCGATAAGTCATTATGAATAAGACCATAAATAAGTATCTCTATTGTTCACAGAAATTCAAACAAGATCGACAGTGAAAATAAGAACAATAAAGAAGTGCAACTTGATAACAGACCAAAACTTTTACAAAAGGTACAACTATTCTTATCTGAGTATTTTTTTTTTCCAACTAAACGTTGCCCGTGACTTCGGATGCATGGAATTTATTAATCATAATCTCATAAACCATTATCTAGCCTACTTATGCAACGCTGATACGCCTTGTCACATGTTAAAGTTTTGAGTTTTCCATCACGCACGAAGGACCCTTTCGCTTATAAATTAACCCTGAGCTGGCTCTTATAACAAACATTCTGGGGAGGAAATAAATAATATTCGTTCTCAATAATTTTCTTCTAAGTCATATATTCTCGGTCATATAAGTCATATATATTTCATATATTGTCGGGACAATCATTTGTGTGATTTTTCTAATTGTCATACAAATGTTTGTACTGCGTCTGGGTGTTCCTATGTATTATAAGTATGTATTTACAAAAAAAAAAGTAGTATATGTATTCTATCCGTATTCTGGTACCCATAACACAAGCATATATAAGCTTAGGTTGGGACCAGAGGACGTTGTGTGAAATGTCCATGAATATTTATTATTTTATTTATTTATATATTCTAGCACAAGGGCACTTATACGCGATCCAAACATATGAGGAATGTTATCGTCATATTCTTATTATGCAAAATGTTATGAACTTGGTGAAACGGAACGCGTCCTTGACCTGACTAAGGAAAGGTTTTTGCAACCTTTACAGCCCTCTCGACCTTAACAGCAACCTGCCAAGAAACCGCATGTAAATGACATAGAAACGAGACGAGTTTTAACTATTAAAAGTTAGGAATTTTGTTATTTACTGTTTATTGGAATTTTGTATAAAACTGTCTCTAATATCACATATAAGTATTATATGACATTAGCGCAGGATTAAGATTTAAAATAATTAATAAGTAGCTAAGTATCAATTTTAATTTCACATCGTGCAATAAAATTTCAATTGAGCAATTGATTAAATGCTATTGTTCGGGCTTTAGGGTTATAATGACGTGTGCGTCGGTTAGAGGATAAAATGAAATACGTCCGGACTTGAATGGCGTTTATTTGCGACTCCATATATTTAATATAATATTAGCTTATATAGGTAAGGAGAACAATCGTTTCTATATATTCCTAAAACTGCTGATACGCTGAGTGTTGCATACTATGAATTCATACATAATTTATTTGTATACAATAATTTAGGCGTCGAGCAAACAATAGGACCATACATACTGTAATAAATATATTTGTTTATTATAACTTGGGTGGCTAGCACAATGGTCTTTATGCATTCATAGATTTGTTGACATACGTCTACTTGCAAACAATGAATTCATACCATGTGTCCCTACAGGGCCAAAATTTAAAACAAATATACGCGTTCTAAAGGGAAGCCATCCCTCTTAAATGGACGGAGGGAAAGAAGAAAAATAAATATATACGCGTCTAATTGAGTCGCGCAAGTGTTAGAAAATATAACATTCATGACTGTTTTATAATGATCTCTTTGTGATTGTTATTATGTTATCAATTCAGTGTCCATTTCAGTTCTATTATATCTATACGGCAAATGGAATATTCGAGACGCTGTCATGAAATTGAAACGTCACATGAATAAATATGACCTTTCTGGGTACTACTGAAACTGACGAATCAATTTATTTACGACACGTACAGGTACTATAATATTTATTTACAGCTATCACTTCTTTACTTAATAGAAAACAAAGTCATTATTTTTGTACGTATGTCTCTATGTGAGCTTATATCTTCAGACATATACATACAAGACAAGACAGTGCGTCTACGGCTAAATCAATGACCCGGCTTGAGGTCAAAAAATATTTATGTGTGTGTGAAGTACAACGTGAAGTTGCCCGGTTGCCTGCTAGTCCAGTCGTGGGAGATAATGACATGGATGTGGCTTGATGTACAGAATTTTTTTTTTCTAATTAGTCCGAAAAAATGTACAGAATCCGAAAATCAACCTGCTGCGTGGGGAAAATAATGGGAAGTTTGTTTAAATAAACGGAAACTGTAAAATGACTGATTTTGACTTGAAAAATCCGTTGTAACTTTTTTTTTTTTCTTTTTTGTTTTTTTTTTTTTTTTTAGTTACAACGGATTTTTCAAGTCAAAATCAGTCATTTTGCAGTTTCCGTTTATTTAAACAAACTTCCCATTACTTTCCCCACGCAGCAGGTTGATTTTCGGATTCTGTACATTTTTTCGGACCAATTAGAAAAAAAAGTTCTGTACATCAAGCCACATCCATGCACCTATCTTTTTTTGGCTCCCACGACTGGACTATGCCTGGGGCAACATTATTGACGTCCGTCAAAACATGATTGTCATTAAATTATTAAATTGTTTTTTATGTGAAAATGAATTATTTGAGTTTAAAATTACTTGTGAAATCCTATGTTGTGGCATTTTTTAATTATTCTGATACACTAGAACACCCAAAGACTGCGCATTTCGTTATTTTTATTTTTTTGTTCGTAGCGGCGTTCACACTTAGTTTGTACTGACAATGGTGTCAATTAAATATGGTGTATTAAAACAGATCTTAATTTTGAATGCCATACTTGTATCAGTGTGTTCAAAAGTGACGTTTGCAGATTGCAAAAATTAGGCAAAAATTAATGTCATCACGGTATGTCACTCATATTAAGTTCCATATCATTTTAGACCATGAATTCAAGTTAGCCCAGGCTAACTTGACTTGTCCTCAATTTTAAACGCCAACCCACCTTCTGGTTCTTCTGTGTCTTCAGAACTACGCATCGGATTTATATACGATTTCTTCTAATAGATAAAGTGGTTCACAATATACACAATATACAAAAAAGCAGGATGGCTTTTTTGTATATTGTGTCAAGGTTTAGTTTTAAAATTCCACGCGTACGGAGTTGCGGGAAACAGCTAGGTATTTAGTTAATGACAAAACCTATAGTATACATATTAATAACCCATTCCTAACAAACAATATCCAACGTGACTTCATATAAAGCTGAACATTTTATTACCCTTATAAGAAATAAATAAAAGTAAATATCCGTTTCAAACAACTAATAATCACAAGAAAGGTTGAAGATTGAAAATTTTAATCCTGAATATTCGTTTTCAATTATTACATCGTCATCGGTCCTTAGGTAATATGTTTGCAAAATTTTAGATCAATCCGACTACTGGAAGTGGGTGAAAATTACTTTCAAAGATATCATTACAAAGACTATACATTAATAGATACGTACCGAACTAATAGAAGCGTGTTAAAAAGTATGTGCTTACTAGTTGTGTTTATCATAACTTATGTAAGTCTGACGAAAAATATGAATTGTTTTCGTAACCCAAGTTAGGAGAGAGCAAGTATTGGCTGTATGCCATGTCTGTGCGACCTTCACCCTTCACCTCAAAGATAAGACAGTTTTTCTTCCAAATTAAGTATGAATTTATTGGAAAACATTTTAAATTGCTTGAGATAGTTCAATGGCTTAGAAAATTAATATTTATATTACTTACTCCTCAATTTTCGATGATTATTATCAGATAACTAAGTAAGTATGTATACACTGTTTATACATACAAGTAGTTAGTTCAATCTCAAAGTTATTGAAACGTTTTAGCAATCATAAAAAAATATTGCTTTACAATATCTAGGTATCATATTTTAAAGAAAAAGTATATCTTTTTATACCGGTGTTATTTTCCAAGGTAAATTTTATGATGAATAATAACGGCAGCATTGTCAGGTCGCTAGAGATTGATGGTTTCCGCCACGCTGAATAAAGTGATTTATTTTCACTCCATTGTAGTAACTGCATTGTTTGTACTGAATTAAGTATATGAATAAATTTCCTTTTTAGGGTTCCGTACCCAAAGGGTAAAAACGGGACCCTATTACTGAGACTTCGCTGTCCGTCCGTCCGTCCGTCCGTCCGTCCGTCTGTCACCAGGCTGTATCTCAAGAACGGTGATAGCTAGAGAGTTGAAATTTTCACAGATGATGTATTTCTATTGCCGCTATAACAACAAATACTAAAAATAAAATAAAATAAATATTTAAGGGGGGGCTCCCATACAACAAACATGATTTTTTTACCGTTTCTTGCTCGATACTAATAACGTTGCCTTGTGTTGCATAGATAATGGTACGGAACCCTTCGTGCGTGAGTCCGACTCGCACTTGACCAATTTTTTTTAATATCCTGCATAAAAAGAAATGCATAATCCTATAATCAGATATCAAAATGTTTTAACAAAATACGGGTCTCTAGCAGGGTCTGTCTCTATCGGTCTGGTGCACAGTCTTGGTTATAATTAAGTAACTATGTATTTACTTAAGAGGATACCAAAATAGCTTCATGCATTTTTCTATGTACTAAGTTTTCATTGTTTCTTTAGATTGAATGGCTAGAGCTCTAATTTTTAAGTATATGTTTTTTCAATATATGATCTAGGATCGCATAAACTCAGAAACGCGATTGAAAAAATTTTTCTCGATAGAAAATCTTGGCGAAACAACCTCTCTAATTTTTTATTTTTTTCATTTGTCGGTCTATTATCGCGTATTAACTAATGAAATAACTTTAAAAACATAGGTAACTATTATATATAGAAACACGTAAATCAGAATTAAAATATATTTAGTAGATTTTGAGTAAATAGGAAAAGTATCCCTAATTCTTCATTTTCTGTACCTACTGGCTGTGTTAATATGTACGTGTCGGCGATGATATACGATAATATTGATGTAGGCCCTTAAGATAAGACTAAACTGGATTTTATTTGCCACGTTTTGTTTCTTTTATCACGTGTGCAGCCAGCATAGCAAGAAACTAACAATGGTGCCAATTCTACGTGCACATCTAAACTTAACTAAAAAATGGAAACAACTATTGCTGAATTTTAATTATTTGGCTATTTTGTTGAGCACATTTATATTAATTAAAATCTTTACGATCTTATTCATAATAACTTACCGGAAGTTTAAACGGAGATTTTATTGGAGAGATAATAAACGTTTTAGCGTAAAAAGACTATTATGAATAACAAGTTTTGACAACTTTCGCGAACCTATTTTAGCGAACTTTCGACCCTATCGATAATTTTTTTTATTTCAGTTTAGTTTAGTTGCGTGGAATTGGTATCATTGTCGCATGTCGTAGCAATCAATATCCGTTTGGAATACACAAGGTAATTAAACATACAAACTATGTGCTTATGAAACTCGTCGTGTGAGAATTACAGTTCGGCAAAATACGAAAATCTATATAAAGAGTTGTTTCATCTTATATACTTTAAGTGATAATTGGAAATTCAAATCACAGTAATAAATCATCTCAAGCATATTTTCAGCACCAAACGCTGCAGAACAAGTTCCATAATAAAAAATAGTTATCTAAGAATCTAGAGGTTGTGAAGTGTTCTAGCCCACAAGGGAGAGCGGACTCTTTAAACTCGAGAGACTTCGTTCTTATTATGGTTAAAGTTTTCCTGTTGATCGATATACTTATGTAGCTCTCTACCATTTTCTTTTTAATGCTCTACATATTGGTGTCTATTCTATGTGCAGAACTAAACTTAACTTAACTAAAAAATGAAAACAACTATTACTGTATTTTAAATATTTGGCTATTTTGTTGTACACATTTATATTAATTAAAATCGTTAGTCTTTATTAAACAGTTTTTATACTAAGCAAGTTCAGTTTACATTTCCGAATTATGTTATTGACACTATCAATTTTCATTTTTTAGTTAAGTTAAGTTTAGTTGTGCACATAGAATTGGTACCATTTTCTGCTAAGCTGCAATTTTATGCGCATTTAAAAATCTATTGCAGAAAATTGGTATTTTTATAAATATTTACATAAAATTAGAATATTCAATACACGTTTCGATAGTAACGGCAATTTTATACCGTTGTCTTTATATATGAAGCTTTTAAACTAGAATATTTTTCTGTAATACGTTTTATTACATTTTAATGCCATAATTTCATTTTATTTCTGTTTTACCTATAAACTTTCTACCTGGCTTTGTAAATAGGTTAGAATAAGAAGTAATAACTAGTATTTAAAATTCAGTCGTGGCTTTAGCAGCCTTTTCATTGAACTAAGACTGAATAGAAGGTTTAATTAAAAAGTAGTTAAGAAAGCGTCAGTGGTGAAGTGCTCTACACCACAAGGTGCCTATAGCTGTGCATAGCTCTTATAAATAAGAACTATGCACTGCTATAGGCACCTTGAGGCACATGAGTGGCTCGTTCTCATTACGTAGAGAAATTTTTTCTAGGAGTAAAACTATTAAAAGTTCCCTGGTCGAAATTTTGATGTCATTGAAAATGCTTTGTTGCTATGTGCGTGTGTGTGTCTGTGTATTTAGGTGTGTGTCTCTGTATTTAGATGTGTGTCTGTGTATTTGTGTGTTTCGTTAAATAATATTAATGGTCTTGTTTTCTATATTTAAACTACATAGCGGTCAACTTAATTGCAACTTGAATAAAAGAGTTGCCAAGTTGGCACTGGAAAGTGCCGACTTTTACAATCCAATGAATGGCAATGAAACGATTTTACGGAATTGCGATTATGGCAATAAGTTTTTTTAATAATCTAGTCCTCGGAGAAATCTATCATATTTAAAGTTCTCCATCCCCTTGGTTTCAGTTCATCTTCGCTTCGTTCTCCGCTTCCTTGAACTACTTTTTTAATCCTATTTATTGAGAATGATAATATTTCCTAGTTAGAATAGGTGCAATATTTAACAAAATCGGTTGTTTACAGAGTTCATCACGAAATTAAAACTTTATCATTGTCCTACAGAGTTAGATTGATTAATCTAACTCAGTTAGGTTAGTACTTACTTAGTTATTTTTAATATAATATACCGAATCACTCGTATTGTGTTAGGACGTGCTGGTGATATAGCAATGAATAAAATCGAAAGTTATTCTTATAAATAATTGTAATAAACACAAATGTCTCGTGCAATCGTGTAAGGATCAAAATTAAACGTGTTTCTACTGCCAAGTTGCTTACTTACACAATTTGGCAAGAGAGTGTGCTGTCTGCCATAACAACTAGTATAATTGCTAGCTTTAAAATCAACTTATTCTAGTCATAATGTTATTTCAAACCAAATTCCAATTACAAGCTTGTGATGTAGCTATTTTAATCAAATTTGCATTTTTGGGTTAAAAGAAGCTACTAATACTTTACTATTATTCAAATACTAATATAAATAAGGCTGACAATTTCACTCGTGTTCAATGTTTTTATAATTACTGCTCTACCCAATGATGTACCGATGACTCTACCCCCTAGTTTTTATGTCATGATAATAATAATACTTGGTATTTTACGGGAATAACGTACTAATACTTTGAATGTCATAGCGAGAAATTTCCGAAATGCTTGCGTAACGGTATGATACGGGACATGGGGTATAATAAATCCAATTCAGTCTAAGCTCCCAAGTAAGTTGGCTCGCAGCCAGGCAGGTCACGATACGGTACGAGCTCAGGTATATACTGGCATTTACGTGAAATAAATTGCCGTCTCTTGTTTAGATCAATGACAAACATTGGACCCTTAGATTTTGATAATCATATTAGAAATAAGAGATTGACAAAGCGGACACAAGCAAAAAATTACAAGAAAGATATTTATAACATTAAGCGTTAAGGGCCTACATCAATATTATCGTCGACATATATATTAACACAGCTAGTAGGTATAGAAAATGAAGAATTAGGGATATTTTTTTGTTTACTCAAAATCTACTAATATATTTTAATTCTGATTTACGTGTTTCTATATATAATAGTTACTTATGTTTTTAAAGTTATTTCATTAGTTAATACGCGATAATAGACCGACAAATGAAAAAAATAAAAAATTTTAGAGGTTGTTTCGCTAAGATTTTCTGTCGAGAAATTTTTTTTCAATCGCTTTTCTGAGTTTATGCGATCCTAGATCATATATTGAAAAAATATATACTTAAAAATTAGAGCTCTAGCCATTCAATCTAAAGAAACAATGAAAACTTCGTATGTAGAAAAATGCACGAAGCTATTTTGGTATCCTCATAAGGCACCCACCCGCACCGCCTCATCGCACGGCGTCCACTCGTTGTCGACAGGTGGTCCACGGGTGGACACCGTGTTATCACCAATAATCGTCGCGCGGTCAACCGGTGGACCCCGCGCTGGCCGCTGGTGGACGCCGCGTGGTCTACGACTGGAGACCGGTTCGTTCAGGAATTTCCGTGTAGTCTGTTAACAATTGGCATAATAGTTTTTTTTTATTCATTTTGAAAGCAAAAACGATACGTCCAACTTGTTTAAAAGAAAGACTGGGTATAAAAGGTGGGTAGGAACCTGCGTGTTGGCGATGCGCCGTCAACGCAAGGCAAGCATGCTCACAGCGAGTTGTCACCGAGTGGTCCACCCGCTGTCCGCGCGTGGAGGGCTTACGACAGAGGCGATCCGGTGCCGCTACGGAGTGAGCGACCCATACAAATCCATATAAAGAATACTAACCGCACGAGGCGAGGCGGTGCGGAGTGGGTGCCGGGTGGCTCTAATGAGCTACGACCTTTATCCTTATTTTAGAACGGATGTTATCTATACCTATGTCTAATGTCTATACTAATATCGTAAAGAGGAAAGACCTGATTCTTGTTTGATTGTTTGAAAGGAATAAGCTCTTAAAGTACTGGACCAATCTAAAAAAATATTTCACTGTTGTCGGTAAGCTAACACATTTCCCGGTGACCACGGGCTATATTTCTTTTTTTTCGCCAATAAAGTTACTCACGCGAAGATGGGGGTGGTTATACTAGGATCAAAATAATGTTAAATTTTCTTTATTAGCTTATATTTATAATGTGTCTATGTTGTGTATTTTACTAAGGTGTTACAATCGAAGTCAGTGAGCATGGTGGTTCAGTGGAGTGAAGTCCGTACTGCGTGGCAGGATAGTGACTTCATTACGGAGAGCCTCTGCTGGCACAACGTGTACCGACAGCGACATGGGGCTCCACAGCTCTATATGGCACCAGAGGTATAGGCACATAGACATTTGCACGTGCATATTTATTTAGATATTTAGTATTACATATCGAGATATTATTATTATATGAAAAACCTGTATTTTTAATTGTTCTGTTACTCATATGTGCGGTTCAAAGATTCTCAACAATTAAGTAAAGCATTTATTTTATTATTTACATAAAAGGTCAAGTTGTAATAACCACCTAAGTAGATCCTACCTCCACTTCTAATGGTGAAAACCACATAAACACATTGACTCAAACATAGGCGGGTGGGAACATTGTCATTCAATTAGCAGTAGGTACCTACATAACAACAAATTTAATGTATCATTCTACACTGTGGTTCTACATTTGTTACAGTTATGCGACTACGCGCAGGCGTGGGCCAACCACCTAGCTCACACGAACAAGTTCAGCTACAGGAATGACCGCGATGTTGGACAGAACCTCTACCAGCGACCTGTCAGCGCACTGCAACCTGACGTCACCGGTTCGTTAGTTCTTAATAAACACGATTTCTCATTTAATGAGGCACAAAAGCGTAAGAAGTTACTCTAATTACGTTGGCACGCTTAAGTTTCGTTTGGCTGGCGCTATTACTTCACAGCAATGAAATAAATACCTGATGGCTGACATAATGTGGGCGAATCATCGGGATCACAGCCCTTCCATACAATTTGAACATTAATACTTACGCTTACTGGTGAAAAAAAATTTAAGCAAATGAACAAATCTAAACTTATTCAATATACTTAGACTTTGTTATGATGTAACACGTATTTTGGTTTGGCAGGTCAAGAAGTGTCTTCCTACTGGTACGCGGCAGTGCGCCAGTACAGTTATTTTAAAGAGTCTGACGTTCTTCACGCTAATGTAAATGCTGGTAAGTTAGACTTTCAGTTTTAATTTAAGTGTGTATGGTAACAACATGCAAGTTGTTTTTAGTGCCCCCACACGCTTTCCTAAATATTGTTCTAGGAAACATCGCAATATAAACTCGTTATTATGTTAAATAAACATTCTTTTTCACTATCGTCATTGTTAATTTATTCAGGACATTTCACGCAAATGGTGTGGGTAGCGACTACATTCTTCGGTGTCGGCAAAGCACGCTCCAGAGATGGCAAGGTGATAGTAGTCGCGAACTACTCTCCTCCAGGCAACATGTCCGGCCACTTCCAGGAGAATGTGCTGCCTCCATTGCCAGAGAACTTTCCAGAACTCCTGCCACCTCCACCTCAACACTGACGACGGTTCTCCATACGTGGCAGGAGACTCCAAATTGATGCCACGTTCTTAAGCTAATTCATTTTTTTTATAGGTTTTATTTGAGTTAGGTACTTTGAATTATTTATCTAGCTAAAACCTAGAACACTACACCAAACTAGTTTAATCTATAGTTCAGTGGCCACTTATATAGTAGGTATACTTATATAGGCTAAGGCCAGTATCATAAATAGATTTTAAGATACTGGCCAAATGGCCAGAGACAAGTTGCCCAGGGACAGTTTGTTTCTGTTTTTACACATTACGTGTAAATCTCTGTACAACATTGCTTTATTTTTTTTTAATATCTTTTACGTCTGATGACTAGTAATACAAGTATACATAATAATATAAGTTTAATTAATACATGGAGAAAATGAAACATATGCGTCCAGTAAACTGCTTGCGTATGCTAGGCTTGCCGTGAGCATAGTCCACAGGAATTGTTATATTGAATATTAAGTACACCATTAAGATCTTAAATATAAATAAATGTTTTACAAATGTTGCTAACATTGAATTAGCCAGAGAAAATCATTCAAAACTCTACAATTTAGGTAATAGATTAAAATGGCGCCACTGGCAAAATTATGTACCTAAAGCTCAGCTGTAAAGCTTAAAAATTATATACTTAGATAGGTGTTAGCATAGTAAACTGGTTGTTTTGCCCGAGCTTGTATTTTATATGTTTATTTTAGAACATAAACACGTACACAGATTTTATTATGGAGCTTAGATAAGTTTTCGGTCGATTTATAAATCGTTAGATAAGTACCTATATTTTGACTAGGACTAACAAATTAACCACAATGCATAACCGCAGGATGTTTTTTAGACTTAGAGGACTATTAAGTGATGTCCGGAAGGGCACTATAGTAGGAGACCCGCTTTATGATTAGATTTAAGAGTAAAACACTGTTTTACGCTGTTGTGATTCTATAGTTCAAGTTAAAGAAAAAGCACACGTTGTAACACTAAACACGTAGCATACAATACATTTGAAAATAAAAAAATCAAAAATCATTTATCATTCATATCATTTTCAGGTAGGCATATTCTCTTTTTGCCAAAAAAAAAACTAGCTCCTATGATATGTCCAAAAATTTTTTTCTCTACCACCGGTTCAGGACTTTCAATCCGCTGAGAAGAACCGGCGTAAGAAACTCAGCAGATATCGTTATCTTTTGTCATATTAATCTTTTTTTTTTAAATAATCATTACAATGGTTCTTACAATTTATTTAAATTACCATTATAATAATATGTGTTGTTCTGGAACAATTTACTCCCAAGCTTTATTGTCATTAACATAGTCTGTGTTTATGTTTATATATTTGATTGTATTAAAACGAAACAGCCTACAATTTACTTCGTGAGGTATAATACTTAATATGGATAAAATATTATATAATATACTATTATAATAATATAATATATATAATATTATATATATATATTATAATATTATATTATATTATATATAATATTATCCTTATACAAAGGATAACGCGGTTGCATGCATTTGAGTCGATATTGAGAAAGTTATATAATGATGTGAATGGATCTGGATGAAGCCTTTGCACCGATTTAAATACCTAACGTGGACTTTACCTTAAGGCCTAGCAACAGATTAACTACAGTTAGTATCGTATACGTGTACTTTGGCCTCAGGTTCAGCTTTGTACAAAGACTATTGTTAGTGATTAGTGTGATTACGCTTAGTGCTTAATGTTAGTTAGTGCTAAATAACTCTTCATTCATACAAGTCAATTTTGATGCCTAAAATAATGCTTTGAACTTAACATTCTTAGTATTTCTATAAATGTTTAAATGTGCTGAAAATGAAATAAATTGATATGTATCAATGACTTAAGATTCTATGTCTTAGACTAAAGTATAGTAAATTAATATCGTAGTAAGTTCACACATATAGGTATAATACCTATAAGTACCATAATCATATCTTTAGTTGGTGCTTCCCTGAATATTAATTAATGATAAATAAATTTTAGTAACGGTAGAGATTACGCCCACTTGAGAAATATACCTACCTACCCAAAGCGAAATAGAAAACTAAATTAGAATCTTGAGAGATGTTATATGTTAACATAGAAATCATGACTAAATTAAACTGTTTTTTGTAGTATCTTATACCTATTGATTGGACGTAGTAGGTCGTTTTAAGGTGTAGACATTGTATAGAGCAATAGCTGATGGGACTTATCAGCTAAGGGCATTTAGAATTATCCCACCCTACCCTAAGCTTCAAATTAAATGTACGTAAAAACTACAAATTCACAAAATAACACACACAAACTAAAATAAAAACTATAAAAAAATATAAGTCTGCAGCGAACGAGCATAATATTAGAGAAGTAAGTGTAATACCTTCCAGTAGGTATTTAGTTTTAAGGATTCATGAGAGAAATTATTACGATTTAATTAAGTAGATTTAAATGAAAGAAACGTTCATGTTTCAGTTGTCCTTATTTAACACACACTTTTCGAAACGAATAACGGGTTGTAAGTGTTGTAACGTCAACGATCAACACAATACGAAAACAAGAGCTTGACAGAGTATTTTAGTGATGTCACTGTTTACTTATATCACAGATAATATCTAAGCTTGACAACCCTCATATACTACTTAAAATTGCTTTTCTATAGATAATTATTGCATGTCTATTAAACGAAACACCTATTAGTTCTTGTAGTGTCTGCTAAGTACGTTAACAAACTAGCTGTAGGTATCTTTCTCAAATAAATTCTACCTCTAATTCTTATAATATAGTTAACTGTGCTCTAATTAAAGCTTAAATTTAATGACTTTAAATGTTACTACTGCACATGCTTTTAGAACAAACTTTTGAAATAGGTCTAAATAGATTTTAGGTGACTGTTTTTAGATATTAGATTGTTTAAGGACTAACTAAAACTTACGCTTCAGTTTAATTTACTTTTACGTACTTATTTCACATTGTGCCAAATTACCGCAATAATGCTATATTTAATTCTATCAATGGTGCCGATTCTGAGCGCACAACTAAACTTAACTTAACTAAAAAATTCAAATTGATAGCGTCATTATCACAATTCGGCAATGTTTACTGAACTTTCTTATTATTAAAACTGTGTATTACAGACTAACGATTTTAATTAATATAAATGTGTACAACGAAAACGCAAGTAATAGCTATATTGACACTACCAATTTTCATTTTTTTAGATAAGTTAAGTTTAGTTGTGCACTTAGAATTGGTACCAATATATGGAAAATCGGTTGAATATTCGGAAATTATCGAAGATTTGTTCTGACCAGCGGTCGTATTGTGCAGCTAATTCTAATAGCTACATGAAAATGCACAACCACAATGCTCATGGGTCAATGTGTAAGAGTAACTTTCTGTCGGAATATTAGTAAGTAGTGCCACAGAAATACCAGATGGTAGGTTGATGTTAAAAACTGAGGACAAGTAACTTTAGCCTGGCTAAATCGTCCTTCATAGAAAAATTACATTTTCATGTGATGTATAGACACATAAATGCATATTTCACACACACATAGATAAGTAAGTGGCTTCAAGCCAACTGAG
The DNA here is from genome assembly GCA_916999025.1 of Orgyia antiqua. Lineage (NCBI taxonomy): Eukaryota > Metazoa > Arthropoda > Insecta > Lepidoptera > Erebidae > Orgyia > Orgyia antiqua. The sequence goes on from OU779861.1 coordinate 2,289,059, forward strand.
TGGTGTAGCCATAGATTATACATCTGCTCTATCTGTGGGTAGAGCATCTCTACATAAGTAATGTTTTGTGATTTAATTATTTTGAGTGATCATTATATTAAACATTAACTAGCAGAGTTAGTACATTCAATTGATTTAATTAATGATTTTGTATTATAGTTTTTAAAGGCATGATCAATTTATACAAAAGTTATTAAAATAATAAAGAAACTGTTGTTATTGTTATAGTAGATTATAATTATATAAAATAGTATGTTTGTGTTAGATGGGATAGTAAACATTATTGATTTAATTAATTAATCAATGGCTGTGAATTGTTAACTGTTATATATAGAAGTGCTTGGCAATATTTTTAGTTAAATAAAGTATTAAAAGTATAATTCATTTTATTTAAAACCAATTAGTTTGATTAAAAGATTTTTGATTATTATGATTTGCAACTATTGGTTCCAGTGTGATGTTATATAGCCTTCCTTTATAAATGGACTATTAAACACAAAAATAAGGTTACAATTCGAACCAGTAATTACTGAGATTAGTGTGTTCAATCAAACAAATTCTTCAGTTTTATAATATTGATTATACCACAGAAACACATATTAAGTTTCTAAACTCAATGAAGTGACTCTCATCTTCTCAGTCCACACTAGGAAAATAGGCTATTATCGAGATTGTTTGTTGTTCAGTTAAACGAAAAACACCCAACTAAAAGTAATAGTTAATGCTTTAGAACCAACAGCCATGAATGTACTACCATAACATAATGTTTTAAATATTATCTACACAAGGAATAAAAAAATTGAGACATATGTACATAACTGTAAAGTATAAGAATTTTTTTTTTGCAATTCTTTTCCCCAAAATATTATTTAGTGTACATAAGTAAAGTTATTTCAATGAATAAAAATCTACGAATAATTTGCTATAACTTATATTACTCATAAAAAATCATAAAATATAACTCTTTTATGATTCATTCAGTCCATCTGTGTTTACAACTTGTGCACACATAATAAAGTCTCATTTCCTCTTCAGCACGTCTTGTTTGACCCTGAAAGAACACGGCTTCTCTATTGTTGCATTTAGGGCACATGTGATCCTTAGTACGAGGCAAAGTTGGGTCGCTGACTACATCAGGATTTATATGAGTTAATTCGTCAACTTCGTGCATAATTTTGTTCACGTAAACACAATTTGAATCAGCTAGTTGTTTGTAATCACAATTTCTGCAAGCGTACAAAAGAACCTTGTTGTTTTTATCTTCCCGTGGGTACAACATGTTGTTACATTCCTGACAAAACTGAATACCGACGTAACCTGGACCACCATCTTTTCTTCCTAAATTTAGCGTCATCTTGACAGATTCAGTATCGAAGTACGTATAATGGAAATTTTATTATTTACGGGATAGTAATTTCTGGTCTTATTGTTATACCAACAGCACAGTACAGAAAAGCCCAATACAATCATAAATTGTCACAAAACACAATGCATTGCATGGCCATAGAGTACTGTGTTAATGTTAATTATAATAAAGTTTAAAATAGATAGATATCTTTCTCATTTTATGGCAATAAAATGAGAAAGATATCATGTTAGTGACCTCTAATTTGGTTTTTCGACAACTTGAACTAATCATTCGTTCCCATATGGCCTACTTAGACTACTTACACCCCCCATAATAGATAGTAGATACTCCTACGCCAATGTATATAAATATTTCGAATTTGTAAGTATTCGTTATATCATGGAGTTCATTGATGTGAGGTTTGTTATATTGAGGTTAGGTAGGCACTGAATCCCATGATATGGTATTAAAGTTCATATTGATGGGAACGGTTAAATAGAGGTTTTATGTCACCAGAATTCGTTAATTATACGCCTTTGATACTTGAAAATTTGTTATAAAGAGTAAAAAAAATATTTATTTTTCACCACAAGTATTTACATGTTACCAGTTACAAATATTACTAACTAGGGGTGGACTGGAACCTAAACTAGTTTAAATGAAATGAATGAATGAATGAAAATGAATGAAATGAAATGAAATGAATTGCTTGCAGCTTTGACAGTAATGATACTTCTATACGACTATATACGTCTAAATAAGAGGATGTTTGTAAAAACGATTCATAATAATAAAGGTACTTTTTGTACTGAATCATAAGGACAATTGAAGGGGATTACAAAATGGTTTTCGTGTAAATGCGGAGGATGATCATCCCAACCCAGAAACAATTTAACGCGAATTGCGCTCGCGTACACAGGACGCAGTTTACCAATAAATGGTAAAGGTATTTTATCATTATCTAGGTAAAGTAAAATGACCAATGAAAAAATATTGCAGAAAAATAAATTGAGATGGCGCACGTCTAAAAATGGCCTCGTTTAGACTCTATGTTCTGACTTTCTTCCCACTAACACAAGCAACAGAATACAGACTATAAAAATATAGTTTCGCGTCGGACGACTGAGTGTAACACATGGTCGGCCGACAGGTAATTTAAATATGTAATTCATGCATGACAAATCTTTTCCTCAAATGTTATTTCTGCACATCTCTAACTTGTCACGTATTAGTGAATATTATTGTTTTTGTGTGTGTGTGCGTGTGTAATAGAAAGCAAATGATACGATTCGGCACTGACTTGGTCACTTGCCTCGTTTTCCAATGGCAGAGCATAATGCGACTCAGTGCCTCACAATGCCGCACAATGCTGACGCTTAATTGGAACGTGAATTAGTTTTAAAATGCGCCAGCAGAGTGCGCTAAGTTCAGTGTTGAAAGAAAAAATTCTAAAATAAACATTGTATTCACATTATATGTGTGGAATATAAAAAAAGTCATTGTTTATACCTTCATCCATACTTATATTTATTTATTTTTAACACAGCTTGAATTAACTTTGAATATTTCCAGAAAACTCCGACGAAAAGAAAGCCTTAAAAATTTTTTAACAATAAATAATATTACTAACGATAATTATATAAATAAAATTTAAATCAATGTCAATTTGAAGAAATAATACTTGTTAATTTTCTGTCGCTGAAGTTGGTATGGATTGCACGCATCACTTTTGAGAGTGCTCGATTGTGCGATGCGATGCTGTAATTGGAACACTCAACCAGTATACTATAGTAGACTTTGCACTCAACGTTGAGCATTGTGCCGCATAATGCGCTATTGTGCGCTGATTGGAAAACAGGGTATGTGTCGCTGTCCTGAATTGGGCTTCTTTTGGCAGCAGTCGGAAGGTGAATGGTCAACTAGGTAAAGTATTGATTTCTCTATGCTGTGACCATAAGCAATAATTTTATTCACAGAATAATCAGGTGCTCAAGTCTACTATTTTGGAACAATTGTCATACCGGCACAATACCGGCACGATACCGTTGCAATTGAAGTCAAATATCCGTAGTCTGCTATATGCCGTCATGTCATAACGGTCGTTCAATGGTAATAGAATTGTCGATCTCTTTTATCTATGCATTGAATTTTCGGTCTCTTTTATCTATAAATCGTGTTAGAACGGTATGTATGTGTTGCCGTTTTTAAAAAATGCGTTAGTTGACGTGATTTTCGAAAAACTACTAATAAATTTAAACATTTAATCATGCTAGACTTCGTTTAGATATATTTGTACATACTATTTATTAGTATAAAAAGCAATGTGAAGTTTAGGAGATTAGTAAATTGCAATAAATTACAAAGAACAATTTCTAATATTTCTATCTATCTATTTTTTATTTATGGCAATCTGCCGACACAGGGCCCTGAGTCGGGTATTTCAACGGTGTCACAACTGTACTATTATTGTACCATTATGGTGCAATAGTAAAGTTTTTGGTAGTCTACTATTATTGTGTCGTCATAAGTAGTCATAACGACTTCATCATTGACTTACAATTGTCAAAGTGACATAAATTGCTAGTCTCGTACACAACTGCTTCACAATTGCAATTCAATGACTGAAATGTTTCGGTAGTCTGTTTACTGTATACTAATAAATAGTATGTACAAATATATCTAAACGAAGTCTAGCATGATTAAATGTTTAAATGTATTAGTAGTTTTTCGAAAATCATTTCAACTAAAGCAAAATAGTAGACTTGAGCACCAGTTTAGTCTGTCTATCTTATTCTATATCTGTGGTTAACGTGTGTTGGTAATGTTGGCAGCACTGATGGTCTGAAGCCGCTGGTTGGCAAGTTGGTTGCCCCGACTATTTCTTTTCCCATCCGTAGCCGATTGGTGTCGTGCTATCCTAATGGGTAAGGAATAGTTTTGTGTAGAAATTTAATGTTTTCTGTGCAATTTTATTTTTAAAATGTTGTGTATTAGTGTATTAGTTTCACATGCAATAGAAAAGTGAATTTGCCACTTGGATTATATTTTGAATAACAAGTTCTTACGTGCATGCATAGGTGTCGGCCATGGCGGAGACATGTTTTTCTCGTGGTGTAAAATTAATCCGCTCCCATCTCTTCGTAGCCCCGTTTATTATGAGATGCAACAAAAGTTTCGCCATACATGATACGCTAGTCAAAATATTGTGAGTCGATTTATGTGTTGTGCTTCATAAACATAAGTGATTACCGGCAGCGTCGCTATTTCAGGTAAACCCAGGGGAATTCGCACGGCTCGAAAGCACGTGAACCATCGCCGTGAGCAGCGATGGGCAGACAAAGAATACAAGAAAGCCCACATGGGTACGAGATGGAAGGCTAATCCCTTCGGTGGGGCATCTCACGCTAAGGGCATCGTCTTGGAAAAAGTGTAAGTACGTTATTTTTGTCTACGTAGTTAATTAAATTAGCGTTATTACGTGTGTTTGGCCTCCAAGATACAGATATTGTTTGAGGGGTGTTGGTGAAAATGATTTGACTGAGAAGATACATCGGATGGCGTCGTGTTCGCACGCAGTATTATTGCCTGTGACTGTGTTTCTACTACAATCACAGGATAATACTGCGAGTGACCGCGACATAACCTCGAGAAGTCTACATTGAAGATGTAAACATCATAATATTTATGTTTATCGTACTATGATTAGTCTACTAGCATTGAGTACTTTTCATTAGTGAACATCGAAAGGATCGTCCATTCACCCCAACCCAAGTTTCAATGTAAATAGAATTGTAATTTGATATGTAAATACCACATGAGTTCAATGAACTATGAATGAGGTTATACACATGTATTAGTATGGTGTTTACACGCTCATGGTCCGTTATAACGCCATTGAGTTTAATAGTTGGTATTTCCATGAAATTCCGAAATCTTTTGATTTTTAAAGTATTGGAATTTATATAGAGATGCTATTACCAAGTTATTCCTAGGATGTGCACATTTAATCCAGCACTGTTTGCATTCAATAATTATTTTAGATCTGTTCACTTAGTAGGGCCCAGTCATACAGTTTGTTTTATAACTACTTTTTGCGAAGAATAAAATTGGTAAGGTAGCATAGCATGTTGGCAATGTGAAAAGTAAATAAGCATGTGCTAAACACATGCTTTATAGTCCTAAGTTTAGGATGTTGTTCCCTTCAATATAATTCTCCATTGCTGTTTGATATTGATTTTCATTTTTCCCTGATCTAAATATGTCTATGGTTTGGGTAAAGCTAAATATACATTAAACTAACAGCTTCTAGTATTGTGTTGTTTTATACATTATTGTTTACTTTATACAAGCATTATTGTTTGGTAAATTGAATGTGCTACAATGTATGTGTATCATACGTGTTTTATGATAAGAGAAAGAGATAAAACTATTTGTTCTGATGTTAATGTTTATATCTAACTCCCCAAGTAACTATTAAAAGTGAAAATGTTATTGTTCTGTATTATGAAAATATTTACTACTAATAAATTTTGCCTTTAGGCCATTATGTTTGAATTATTTGATCTGCTATCAGAGTTGTCACTAAACAATAATTAATTTTCACAGAGGTGTTGAAGCTAAACAGCCCAACTCTGCCATCCGTAAGTGTGTACGTGTCCAACTTATCAAGAACGGAAAGAAGGTGACAGCTTTCGTGCCCCGGGATGGTTGTTTAAATCACATTGAAGAGAATGATGAAGTACTAGTAGCAGGATTTGGTCGTAAAGGTCATGCTGTTGGTGACATTCCCGGAGTCAGATTTAAGGTAGGCATGGATCTATTAAGCTTCAGAGAAAGACAGTAGTAAGAACATGTACAGTGTTTTTAGTTGATAATTAAGTTTTTCCTGATGATAGGAAAATTTTTGCACTGCATCTGGTGATTTTGTGGTTCACTTCAATTATTTAGTAGACTAATTTCATGCTTCTGAAAACTTTTAAACTTTCATTAAATATTGTTGTGTAACATTTGTTTTATTTTTTGTTTAACTACTGTATTTAGAGAAGTTTTAGTTGCTTGTTGATTTTATGTTTAAGGGCCTACATCAATATCATCGCCGACACGTACATATTAACACAGCCAGTAGGCACAGAAAATGAAGAATTAGGGATACTTTTCCTATTTACTCAAAATCTACTAAATATATTTTAATTCTGATCCACGTGTTTCTATAAATAATAGTTACCTATGTTTTTAAAGTTATTTCATTAGTTACGCGATAATAGACCGACAAATGAAAAAAATAAAAAATTAGAGAGGTTGTTTCGCCAAGATTTTCTATCGAGAAACTACATACAGAGGACTTTTTTCAATCGCGTTTCTGAGTTTATGCGATCCTAGATCATATATTGAAAAAACATATACTTAAAAATTAGAGCTCTAGCCATTCAATCTAAAGAAACAATGAAAACTTCGTACATAGAAAAATGCACGAAGCTATTTTGGTATCCTCTTAAGAATTAAATTTTATGTTGTCCACATATTGTATAATAGCAATTTTAGAATAGTAGTGTTAATTTTTTGTTTAAATATACCTAATGCTCCATAGTGATGATTTACTTGTTTTTTGGAGTGTTTGCTACTCTGAGCGCCATGATGCAGTTAGCTCAACTGACACTGGATCCTGTAAATACTTCCTAGTTATTGTCGTCATCCATAAATTACTCACATGTTTGTTTTTTTGTCAGGTCGTCAAGGTGGCCAATGTATCACTCCTAGCCTTATACAAAGAAAAGAAGGAAAGGCCACGATCATAAGCGTTGATCTACAGTCTACACTGTGATAAGGTAATTATAATATTTTATTTTTAACACTGAAGCAAACGTTAAACACAAAAAAGGTGATTAAATGTTCTGTTTGAGTGTCCTAACGAAAATTTCAAGTTTATATCATAGTCATCTGGGTAAACATAGTTGTTTTAATTTGTTAGCCATTACTAGAAATTAACTTATTGTGATTGGCTAAATGAAATTCTCTTACAGAAAACTTGCACTATCCCCACTTTTCATGCAAATGATGTAATTAAATATTTTATTTGCTACTGCTGAATGCCATGACGTAACCAACTAACTGATAAGAACACCACACTAGAGTCCCATATCAGGAACAAACCTGACAAATTATTAATTACATTTTTTTTGTTTCAGTAACCATGCTGTTGGTCAGCGTATTGTTTATAAGTGTACATTTATAAAATGGTAAAATTCAGTACATAATAAAAACTGTACGCCAATATGTGATTTTTATTTGAAAAACAAACCCCTTTAAACTCATTAACGCATTCAATGCTGAATAATTTGCGAATTTATAGTCAATGCTAATAAAAGAGTCATTCGCCCAGTGCTGAAAACGCGTATGTGCGTTCAAAAAATTTTTCGCGTAGTGCTAAGAACGCTTATGTGCGTTCATAGAAAACTCGCGTAGTGCTAAGAACGCTTATGTGCGTTCATAGAAAACTCCCGCAGTGCGGCCGACGCTTATGCGCGTTCGGTAACTTTCGAGTTTTATGACTGTCATATTGTTATTATTATAACAATTACGGGTAATATAAAGGGTCTTTCACATTGGTGTTTTTTGTACTTAATAAACTTTTAATATAATAAGTAGGTACAGTATATAAATATTTACCCAATTTTTTGTTGGATAGTCCATTTAATGAGGAAAGCTATATAACGCACGGAGTCGTGTGCACAGATAGTTTATTTTAATAATATTACACAAAACAAAATACATAATATACGATACATCAAAAACAAATTCAGTCCAGTGTACACTCTCCTTTACAAACCCACATGTTACGATGTCTTCGAAACAATAGACACTCAGATTACGGGCTATAAAACGCACAGGTGCTAGATTTTTTTTATATGGACGCACATACGCGTTGGTCAGCACTTGGCGAATATCCAAAAAACGCGCATAAGCGTTTTCAGCACTAAATGCGTTAAAGCATAAAGTTAGGCTCTTTTTTTACTTTGATTACTTTTAACGATTTAATCTGGACATTTCACACAACGTCCTCATGTCCCAAGCTAAGCTTATATGCTTGTGTTACGAGTACCAGAATACGGATAGAATATATATCGACGGTCCCTACGTATAAACGGACATGTCGAAAATGTCATTTTTTATTGCATAAAGAAGTTATTTTTAGGGTTCCGTACCCAAAGGGTAAAAACGGGACCCTATTACTAAGACTTCGCTGTCCGTCCGTCCGTCTGTCACCAGGCTGTATCTCAAGAACGGTGATAGCTAGAGAGTTGAAATTTTCACAGATGATGTATTTCTATTGTCGCTATAACAAATACTAAAAATATAATAAAATAAATATTTAAGGGGGGCTCCCATACAACAAACATGATTTTTTTACCGTTTCTTGCTCGATACTAATAACGTTGCCTTATGTTGCATAGATAATGGTACGGAACCCTTCGTGCGCGAGTCCGACTCACACTTGACCAATTTTCATTTTTCTATAGCTTAGATTTTATAACCAGTCCGATAAATCGGACGCCATGCACGGCGGCCACACTTAAGTTCTAAAATGGTCTAAATATAATTTGTGTGTTAAATATTTAATAAAAATTTTGGACTGGGACAAATCTGTTTATTACCGGTTGATACGCGTATCTGTATAATTGGTTTCAAATTTTTCAATATGTCCCGACGTTTTGGAGACTGGCGTGTTCTTTGATAGCACACCTTTTTTCTATATTTATTGACACAACTACACAAGCCAATGATCATCGACACTACCTACTATATTTTATGATAAAAAACGGCTTGGCAAAATGGCGAAAATAGTACGAAAATCTATAAATTGAACAACTTATACATGTACCTCCTATTTATTTGGCGCAAAGAAAACGAAGAATTGAAACACCAAAAAGCAAAGATAACTGAAAACTAAACCTTGGCTGCGACCACAACTGACACACTCTTGACATGTCAGAATTCCATGTACAGTACAGTAGTCAGATTCCGAAAAGGGTTGATTGGAGACTTAGTAGATTTTATACCATACTTTAGTTTTTTCGTAAGACCAGCAAGTTGCAGCTGTTATTTCTGAAGTTTGAAAGTTAGTCGACTTGAACTGAGGCTGCTGATGTTAAACGAGTCATGTCACCGTCCGTCGTCAAAACGTTGGAATTCACAGCCAGTTTGAAGCATTTTTTGCGCTAAATGCTCAGAATTTGCGTTATGCTCCTCATCCGACTTGTCAATATCCTCATCAGTGTTGAATGGAAACCTCCATAGGTGGTTAATTTAAAATTAAAATTAATTATAGTATATTTTAAATAATCCTCAAGTGCTTTTTGTTCACATGAATATAGCCAATATTACGTAAAACTATAAACTGATACAGTTCAACATGAGGTGGCCGCAGTGCATAGGTAGCGTCCTATTAATCGGACGGCGCAATAGTCTCATGCGCAGCTATCAAAATAAATGTAGCGTCGAAGCAATGTTACTAAAATATAGTTTAACAACTAAGCAACCAAAATATGAGTTATATAATACATAATCGTTAACTTCGAGCCGAAAATAATTGGAAAACAGGTCATCCCCCGAAATATTCCAACAGTGTTTCTTCAACCTTTTCAGAAAATAATAGCTGATGGGTGAAGGCGCACATTCCACCTCACATTTTTAACTCATAGACACAAATGTCTATCGCAGCTTAAGTTTATTATAGAATTAAATTTTCACTTACATATTGTCATCAAACACTTAAAGCATCAGTCTGAAACTTAATTCTATTTTTAATATTGAACTGGTTATCAGACAGCCTGATAACAGTTCAATTTAGAAAGGTATAGGATCTTCACCGAAGTATGATAAATTCTTGAGATGAGGTTTTAGAGTAGGTATAGATTGAGGTTTTCGACTTTGTAAACCAGTTTCTAGTGCTGTCCTTTTGTTGTGGTATTTTACAGTAACTGGCATTACTTGTAAAGGCACTAATTACCTACTTCAATGAATAAAGACAAGAATATAATAATAATAAATAAAGAAATACACATTCTAAAATAATTCTGCAACACGTTTCGCCACTACAAGACTGTTGATGAATTACTGATGTTGCTGTATCTTTTGCACTCCGCCTTTTTAATGAGTACATTTTTCTCAATGAGTATAATACATATTTCAATAAATAAACGTTAATAATGCTAAATATAATTTAATTGCTCTGATTACATTATTATAAATACAAGACAAGCGCCTATTTGCCGTTTAGAATATATATCTAGTTGAACAGTTTCTTGATTGCTAACAATAACAAGTGATTAACAAAAATGCCACACAATAAAATTAAAGTCACTGAAAATGTTGGATCTTTCATATACAGCTTAAAATCCTTAGAATTATGTCCAGAATAGAAATAAGTATTTTATGAAGCATAATTTGTTTAGGAGACATTCATTTTAAATATTTCGTGTCATTATGCATTAGGAATAATATAATATCATAGTGTAATCGCTTACTGATTTTACTTACACTGATTTTATAGAGCAAAAGGTTACAACTGGATATGGCTCAATAGTTTTAGTTTGGACAACATAACTGGTGAGAACAAAAATGTGAAAACCCTCCACTTAATGAACGGACAATCCATTACAAATTCCACTCTTCATATTTTCGAACCTATGATAAATTATTTATAGATTAAATACATTGACATAAATACAACCAAAAAATTTAACGTTAGAAAATTTCATAAGACGAGTATATTTTGTTTACATGTTACAAATATTAATAACATGGGTTATCAGTGTTTTCACTTATCAGTAGGTACTGAAATATGTTTAAGAATACCTAAGTTAAACATGTCTACTGCTTTATGGTTATATTAGGTTACAACTTAATTACTTAAATTAAATAAGCAATAATGTTACATGTGTACATAAAACAAAATAAAAAAAATTTGCTCTTTATATTCAACCCAAAATAAGAGTAGGGGGGAAAAGAGGGCAATGAGAGTCAGGAGGCAATGGTAGTCACCGTTCTAACATCTAGACGAAAGATGCTAAACAAACGAATATCGTCCTAATGCTGGGGCCACACTATCGCGCAATAATTCCTGTTCCGTTGTCGCGATAAAAACTTCGTGTTCGATCCATGACGAAGTGCTTGGCCACATATTCACTACGTCGCGATAATCAAGAACGTCGCGATAATTCATTTCGCGGGAAAATGCGAACCAATTTGTTTGGTAAATATCGTCCTTGCCTGCTCCAGACTTCATTGATTTTTTATATTTATTTAAATGTGTTCTATAGTAAGCCATTAGGGATTTCATTTTTGATTTTAATTCCTCCACCGTAACAGGCCAGTTTAAATTAGCTTTAATTCTCACCCAAGCGTCGTAATTTAAATGTTTTTTTTATGGTTTGGGTCTCGTGGGTTCCATAAAACTGGTTCAGATTCATAATTTTGTATGAATAATAATATTTTCTCATTATATATTATCATTTCTCCAATCCATGACAAGTTCGCTGAAAATGTTTAGTTTTTTGTTTAATTGAAACACGTTCAAACCGCTCGGAGTCTCGCAGTCAACTAAAGCGCGCGATGTGTAGCCAACCGCACGAACTTTGTCGCGACAAAACTCTTTGATGTGCGGCAATTTACCGACAGCGGCGCGAAGGGCATTCGTATTCGCGAAGATGATTCACGATAGGACGAAAACTTTGGCCAGACGTGTCGCGACAACGGAAATCTTCGCGTTATCGCGATAGTGTGGCCCCAGCATAAAAGACTCGATAAGCGACAGCTCGCGGCCCCGCGCTCGCCCGTTCAGTAGTTTTAGTACGCGTTCGTCGTTTGCAGGGGAAGGCCACTGCGCAGTTTAGCGCGCTTTTGATGTAATTATACGTGTGTACAAAATAAGTAGTAAGTAAATAAATAAATATTCATGGACATTTCACACAACGTCCTCTGGTCCCAAGCTAAGCTTATATGCTTGTGTTATGGGTACCAGAATACGGATAGAATACATATACTACTTTTCTTTTGTATATACATACTTATAATACATAGAACACCCAGACGCATTACAAACAAGTACATTATTACATGAAAATTAAATACTTAGAGTAGACTATTGTGTGTCTATAAGTTTATATTATCGATATCAATATTTCTGGTATTTCAATAGCAAGTTTAAAGTTTATTTCATTATTTTACCCATTTGGTACGATCGGGCAATAAGAGTCACTGCAGTGCGGGCAATGAGAGTTGACTCCCATTGCCTGTAATAATTGTAACATACCTAAAAAAATATATTCTCATTATTTTCTATTCCAGAAATGACGAAAATACGTCCCAGGTCCACAAATAAGGCTCAGTGGTCGTCTGAAACTCTTTTAAAAGCTGAGGTTCTTATGAGTGAAGGGCATTCCATGAGAAGTACTGCTAAAGCCATGAATATACCGTTCTCAAGCATTTAAAAGCGTTTAAAGCATAAAAATTCATCGGAACCACGTCTTGGGCGACTTCCTGTATTCACAGCAGATGCAGAAAGGGTTTTAGCAGACCGAATAAAATACTTATCTTCCATTTTTTATGGTGTCACTGCCAATCAAATAAGGAAAGCAGCATACCAGTATGCTGAAGAGCTTAAAATTGTACACAATTTTGACACGAGTGCTAACATGGCTGGACGCGACTGGCTAGATGGCTTTATGAAAAGAAATAACATCTCAGTTCGGAAACCAGAAGCTACAAGTATAAATAGAATAACGGCATTCAATAAAGAAGAAGTTCAACTGTTCTACAGCCTATTAGGAGATCTAATGGATAAATATAAATTCACACCTAATCATATTTATAACTGCGATGAGACAGGCATTTCCACAGTGCAAGATCCCGGTAAAATATTAGCTCCCAAAGGCATGAAAAGAGTAGGTTCAATTACAAGTTGGGAAAGAGGAAAAAATATTACACTCTTGTGTACCATGAGCGCTGTTGGTGGTTTTGTCCCACCAATGTTCATCTTTCCGAGAAAGAGAATGACTCCTCAGCTTGAAAAAGACGGTCCTGCAGGAGCTATATACAAATGTTCAGATAATGGGTGGATTAATGAACAACTATTCTTTGAGTGGCTGCAACACTTTACCATGCATACGAAGCCATAGTTGCAGGAACCCGTTTTATTAATACTCGATAATCATGCCAGTCATACTTCTTTAAAGACTTATGAATTTTGTAAACAAACAAAATAATATACATATGCTGTCATTACCTCCACATACATCTCACAGGATGCAGCCGTTAGATCTCACATTTTTTGGTCCAATTAAGGCTATGTACAAAAAGGAGTGTGATTTATTTTTGAAAAATCACCTAGCAGAGAAGATAACTCCATACGACGTCGCTGCTATTTTAAATAGAGCGTATTCTACTGTGGCCTCTATAAATAAAGGTGAATCAGGATTCCGGGCAGCAGGTATAGTCCCATACAATCCGGACGTCTTTACTGACGAAGATTTTACTGCAGCTGAAGTCTTAACTCAATCTGAAGTAATAATTCAAGATACTACAATCGTCATGCCATCTACGTCTGGTCCAACAGATCCTGTACCATCTACATCGTCTACAACAATACATCTAATGCCGTGTAATTCACCAGTTGCAAAAGATTTAGCAACAACATCAACCATAGCAGCTGATCCAATACCATCAACATCATCTGCAACGTTAACTTCTGGAACATTAAATCCTATTATTAAAGATCTGCTTCCATTACCTGTCAAAATGATTTCTGAGAAGCCCATAAGAAAAGGACAACCGAAGCAACATGCAAAAATTATGACATCAACACCAGTCAAAGATAGTCTTGTTGAAAAAGAAAATAAGAAAGCATCTAAGACAACAAAAGGAAAGAACCCTGTGCCAAAAACTAGCAAGAAGCAGAAACCTAAGAAGGATACTGTGAATAAGGCCAAAAGGCACGTATTACAAGATCTAAAGACTTCTTCAGAATTAGATATTCCTCTTAATCAGTTATGTGACGATGATGAAGATGACGACTTGAATAAATGCTTAGTATGCGATGAATTTGGTCGCAATAATGAGTTATGGTACAGATGCACTTCTTGTGGCTTATGGGCACACGCTAACTGCACAGGATGGGACTCACCACAAGGTTACGTATGTGACCGTTGTCTAAGCTGACTCTCATTGTCCCCATAGTGACTAGGTATAATTGCCCTCATTTATGGACAATGGTGGTCAAAGGTGATTTTTTTTTAAAGTTTATTAGCAATTAATATACGTTTCCAAAGGTAATGAAACTGTCCAATACTGATAGTGTGATAATTAAAATACATAAAAATTTTATTAAAACAAAGTATAATTATTATTACGCTAAATCTTTTACGATTACTGCTATACGCTTATGGAATTCTCTACCGGAAGAAATTCGGCGATCAAAATCATTGTCTACCTTTAAAATTAAAGTGAAAAACCACTACCTAGACATGCAGTCATAACTGTCGCTTATTACTGTTAATATAATATATGTACTGTATGTGTGTATATATAATATGTATGTATATGTGTATGTATATATGTGTATATATGTAAGTGCGTGTGTATCTTGTATGTATGTGTATTTGTAATTTTATAGATAGGTTATAAATTCATTAATAATTAATTAATTGAGTACACCCACAACTACCGCTCTATCCATATCATGTATCCATCCAAAGGTTGCCTGGTAGAAATCGCTTTAAGCGATAAGGCCGCCCATTGTACTAGATTATTTTAAGAACATCCTGTAATGTAAAACTAAATGGTGTACAATAAAGAATATAATAAATAAAATAAATAAATATAAGTCAAAATTGTGTGTTTTATTTGATAACTTGCTTAACTGACTCTCATTACCCCCTTTTCCCCTAACAAATAAATTAAATATACTTAGAGGAAGAGGAGTTGTGTGTTACCTCGAAAGTACTGACCTGACTGACAGTATAATTGACAAAGGAAAGGACATAGGTATGGTAAAAACACCATGTTGGATTAATTCTCTAAAATAAATACACAAATCATAATTCCACATGTCCATTTTAGTTCAATATATAAAACTATGCATACAAATCTACTAATGTCCTTTACGATGCTAACAATAACTTAATAACGATGTACTTATTCGATTTCTATAAATACTATGTTACGTGTCTTTTTGTGTGGTGCGAATTAAACTGGTGCTTATATAACAGAACATATGTAAAGTAATTTATTGATTTTGCAATTGACATGCTATGCTTTACTTAATAAACTAAATTATGGTGGAAAAAGTGATTGCCACAAGCGGGACATATGTAACTTACAAACTATAAACATATGATTATTTATTAGTAATGCAACCAGCCTACCATAATCTCACGGAAACAATTATTTGCTCGACTGTCAATGAAGACTTGTTAATTCTTTATGTAATGGGCGTTTCGTTTACACACACACCCTGACGGTCCAACTTGTTACACTTCAACTTCGCTTTAACATAAAAGAGGCGTGACACTACAGTCAGTCCACGCCCTTATAATGCAGAAAAACTAATTAAAAAAATACATTGTGATCATAAATGAAACATAAATAAATAACAAAAAATGTCTTGGAATTTCATCTAAATTTTACAAAAGCATTTTTGTAAAATTTTTGCTCAGTAGACTACCGTCTTTTGCATACAATCAAACACGTAAAAAGAACATCAGTGCGAATGTGAAGAGCTTATCAACAGATAGTCACAGTTATGGTTAAAACGAAGTAGGACTGAGCCGAAAGGGTGGCTGAACATAAGAGCCCCAGTCTTATATTCAGCCACTCGAACCCGGCTGAGATTTAATGATGGTGTATACCCCAGGGGCCCCTTTCGGCTGGAAAATGCCATCTTGAATGTATGAGCAGTCAAATGCTGCTTACGCGACGCGGCAATTATTTAGTCTGATAGGTCGCGGAGTGTAGTACTTGATACTTAACACAATTTCATAAAAATAATAAGTGGTCGCACTGCACATCTGCCTTTATTGATTTAACGTCCATTTGCAGAAAGAAACCCAAATACATTATATTGTAAAACTTGTTTAATCAGTAGGTAAAAGCAGTATAATTAAAAGTAAATTAAATTGCAACAATTCTAACATACATTGGGTAAACTCAATACATTGAATAATGTATTGAGTTTACCCAAAGTGTTATTCTACATTTGAGATATTTACTAAATTAGTTTATTAAGGGCCTACATCAATATTATCATATATCATCGCCGACACGTACATATTAATACGTTCAGTGCGGCTAACGCTTATGCGCGTTTTTCTGATTTTCACCAAGTGCGGGCCGACGCGTATACGCGTCCATACAAAAAAAAAATCTGTAGGCAAGCGGGGTGCGCCACACCTGTGCGTTTATAGCGTGTATTCTGGGTATCTATTGTTTCGAAGCGGTCGTAAAATGTGGAATTGTAAAGGACTAGTCAGGTTTCTGCTACGAATCTTGCAGGGGGGGGGGGGACGGCGGCGGCGACGACAACAATAACCTAATTTAGTACAATAGATTATTGAAATAATTTTATTATGACTCGCTATTTTAACTAAAGTAATAGGTAGTTTTAGTCTATTTATAAATGGTGTCTATTACGAGGCGGGCGAAAAGTCGTAAATTAAAAAAAAATAAGAATAAAAGGGCTTTCAGGAAAGGAGGGAGAGAACTTACTATTTTAACAAAACCGAACGAAGATATATTATGGCGTAAACTTCACAAAATCTCTTACAAATAAACACTATTGTAGAAGCACCTTTATCCATCCAACACCTTTATATGACCCGTAATTGTTATATGACAGTCATAAAACTCGAAAGTTACCGAACGCACATAAGCGTCGGCCGCACTGCGGGAAGGTAAAAGACAACGCGCTATAGCGTCCAGCCGCACTACGCGAGTTTTTTATGAACGCATATAAGCGTTCTTAGCACTACGCGAAAAATTTTTTGAACGCACATACGCGTTTTCAACACTGGGCGAATGACTCTTTTATTAGCATTGGCTATAAATTCGCAAATTATTCAGCATTGAACGCGTTAACACAGCCAGTAGGCACAGAAAATGAAGAATTAGGGATACTTTTCCTATTTACTCAAAATCTACTAAATATATTTTAATTCTGATTTACGTGTTTCTATATATAATAGTTACTTATGTTTTTAAAGTTATTTCATTAGTTAATACGCGATAATAGGCCGACAAATGAAAAAAATAAAAAATTAGAGAGGTTGTTTCGCTAAGATTTTCTATCGAGAAAACTTTTTTCAATCGTGTTTCTGAGTTTATGCGATTCTAGATCATATATTGAAAAAACATATACTTTAAAATTAGAGCTCTAGCCATTCAATCTAAAGAAACAATGAAAACTTCGTACGTAGAAAAATGCACGAAGCTATTTTGGTATCGTCTTAAAATCAGGTTTTAGATACAGTTTTTATTCACAATACTATCGTATTTGTAAACAAGTACAGATATTAAAAATAACAAAGGGAGGAGATATGGAACGACAAATCGGTTTTCCCATTTATAGAACTTGTTATAATATCGACGGCAATACCGGCAAAGAATTTATTCATCAATAGATGTCACTTGCAAAAATAAAATAATACGCAAATTGTAAAAATTACAAGAAATGTAGGAATGTGTTTTCTGAAATTAGACTTGATAAGTATTTCTGAGTAATGGGAAAATACCATTAAATCCAAGTTACTACAGACAAGTAAAAATATAATAAAACTAAACTGCCTTCTCAATTACAAATGAAAATACAAAAACAATACACTTACAACACTTATCATTATTTAAAAAATACAGATTTTCTTATTTTTCAAAATTGCCTAGCAAATATTCCGAGTAATATAAAACCTGATTTTCTATAATATCAATCACATGACACTATTACTAAGTTATACATACATACTAAAATTATTCAAAATGTACAAGTTGCAATAAATTATTTTGTTTAATTAAAATCGGCCAGCGCTTCATTATCTAAATTAATCACACCCACAATTACATATACATACATAGGTTTACACTATCAATAATTTCAATTTTTAAATCACAGTATTATCGAGGCAATATTGAAGTAGGCGAATTTATTGCATACACTATTTAAAAAAAATGTCATCTCTCTAGTTATCACCGTTCCAGAGAAAACTGGTGACAGACGGATGGACCGAGAAGTCTCAATAATAGGCTCTTGTTTCACCTTTTAGTATATGGAACCCTAAAAAAAGTAAGTCATAATAGACGTAGTATATACATAATAACGTATGATACTTCATGAGATAGGTAGAATACTAAGTTTTTAGAAAGACTTATCTGCAAAATTGCTTAATCATCATATTTACTTTATGTATTTCTTTTTCTGCTTTACGTCATATCATACTGCTGAGTTCTCCGTGTGGTGACGGATGAAGAATACAAGTGTCACCATCCCATCTCCTCCCAAGGGTGCTGTAAAAGTCAGCTAAGGGATACAGAGCACACAGATGATGCGCCCTCTGTGAGAGACGGAAAACTCAAAAATAAACCCTGTGCCAATACGCCTGTTCAGCGCGTCACAGTAGACTATAATCCCTCCCAAAGTGGAGGAGGCCCGTGCCCAACAGTGGGACGTAAATGGGCTGGAGAGAGAGAGAGAGAGAGAGAGAGAGAGAGAGAGATACTGCTGAGTTCTATCTGTCTTCAAGATAACTTGAACACTCATATTTTTTTTTTATTACTTAATTTTAATACTGCGCTGATAATATATGATATTCTTTGCCTCTTAACGCATTCTAGCTGGCATGCGCGTAGCCAGCGTACCATGTATTTTTTTTGATAATATGCTGTCAGACGTCTTAAAAATGTTTAATGGACATTTTATACAGGCGGTATAAGGAAAACTGGAATAATGTGCGTAAAAATTATCCGAATTCAAAACCTCGTAAAGTTTATCGAGTTCTATTAAAAATCCTACAACTGGCTACGCTCATGTCAGCTAGTATCACAAACCCTGTACATTTAATTACACCATATTGCCCTGATTTTCTCAAACCTATATTCAAACTGAATTTAAAAAAACCTGTAAACATTTTGAAGCGTTTTCTGCGATTATGCTTATTACCAATACAATATTTACATGCCTATAGTTGCCATTATGCGCTTAACAAGGCCATTAAATTACAATATATTAATATTATTGCTGATATATTTGATACAATTATTTTGGTATTAATATGTGGTGCCATATATTACGAGTATGTTACTAAACCGTGTGACGTCGTTCCCGACGGTAAATTTCTAATTTTGTGTAATGTAGACGCGCTGCATTCTGTAAACGTAAAATATAATTTGTTATGATTATATTTACCCTGGTGACAGGTTAAGAATACGTTTCTCATCATCATCATCATAACATCACGCCTTTTACCCATGGGGGTAGGCAGAGACTATAGAGCGCCATCTGCTACGATCCAAACATATTTGAGTAATAGATCAAATCATGGCGGAAAAAGTGAAATGCCGCAAGCGGGACTTGAACCCACGACCTCGGAATACCGTTCCGAAGCTCTTCTTGCAACATGTCAAATTGACCACCACACTTGTTACTCGAATGAGTTTATATATTTTTACGTACATACTTTTTCCGCCATAATTTGATTTATTAAGTAAAAAGCATAGCATGTCAAATGCAAAGATTAATAAATTATTTGAGTAATTTAAAACCAGTAGAAATTAAGTACAATAAAAGCATTTTTTTTTTTCATTCTTTTATACTAATAAGTTTCCAATTTGTTAAGTTTGTGACTTACTACCTAAATAATACGTGATTGAAAGAAAAAAAAATTTTTTTTTCTGCCTACCCCCCATGGGAAAAAGGCGTGATGTTATGATTAAAAGAAAATAAAAATCATTCACAATCAACATTCAGTCGTGAAAATAACAACATATATTATACCGATTTCCAAGATGCTTAATTCCAATCCTTGTTCGTGTAATTATACATTGAATTATTGTACTAATATCCTAGCCTAGATTATAACAATACAAAGAGAACTCACATGGCGCGTATGTATGCGCTAGGTATCGTTATGTTCTGCACGTGGGTAGTCCATAGTCTTGATGTAAGCCACTGCGGCACAGAACTGCGTCCACCAGTATAGAGCTTCGCCCTGCAGCGCGGTGCCTCCCAGAGCGTTCACTAGCTCTATTGTTGATAGCAATGATGGTGGGTTTACCTAATAATAGACATTTTATTATAAACATTTAGTACAGAACATGACTATAAAAAATAATTATACGTTAACGGACAAGGCGGCCTTTATATATTTCGGTTTATTCCACAATATTGAATAGACAAAATATGTGTTTATGAAATAAGTTTATGCAAAAAAAGTTACGATTTTGATAAGGGATTTATTTATACATACAAAATAATATACACCGTTATAGAAAATTTTACACTCCTTCGAAATTTCAACAAGTAAAAATATAATTATATTTAATAACCTCCTTAAGCTGAGAATCCAAATTTATAAATACATAGTAAGGCTTACAATAAAAACGAAGTCGTTTAAAGGCAGACTTCAAACAACAACAAACAACTTTTATTTATGGTCCTTCGATACGTAATCAGCAAAAACTCGAAAAAAAAATTCCGTGTATCTAAAAACCCGGTAAAAATAACAAAGAGAATTTACAATTTACCTTGAGTGTGACGTATACAAGTACAGGTGTAAGATCGTCGGCAGATGGCGTAGTACCCTCCGTCAGTCCGAGCACCGCCATTATTGACGTCACACAACGCATTATACATTGCAACTGAAAATTAAAATTCTATTTAAGCACAAAATATTCTCGTGTTTTGTTATAAGGGTATATTATTACTGGCAACACTTGATTAAACTAACAAGTGAGCAGAAAAAGGAGAATGCTTCATGAACAAAGTAACTAAGAAATCAATTTTTAATTATAATTTTTTCTTGTCCTCATATATTGACCTACCGTAGTGACCATCAGACAGCGTAAGGCCAACTTGCATAACATTATACATGTGGAATGTGTATAAATTGTTACAATACAGTTTATATCCAAGCAAATACCATATACAATACCTTATCTCTAGGTGTCCTATAGACCGCCAGATGTCGCAGATATCGCTGTGCACGTGGGAAGGGCGCGGCCCAGCAGTGGGCTACAGGCACGCCCACACTACGAGCGTTAGTGCACGCAGACACGCGACGAATGTGTTCACTCAATACTCTAAGACACAAAAAAATATTTTTGTAAACTACCCCCAATAATACTGAACCCTATGTTTTTGAGATAACCATTTCGAATACACTAAATTCAAGTCGTTTATCAAAAACTAAACAAATAAAATACATACTGATCTCGTGCTATATCACCGTCGCCATTAGGGAACAGCACATGTAGGTAAAGTCTAGCGAAGGCAGCTCGCTCTACTGTTATCTCCACGCTCTCCAGTAGTGTGGAGGTCGCACCTGTATTTGTTAAAAAAACATTAAGGAAAAATGATTAACCATTACAACTTTGTCTTTAATATTAAAGCAATCGAGTTTATTAATAAATCGATACCGAAGACTTGCTATAGTCTTCGCACAATCAAGGTAACGGGATAGGGCGTATACGTAGTTAAATCAAACTCCGCTTCTCACAAGCGTGTGCCGACTTAAGTTATACTTAAGCATTAATTAAAAAGTATTTTCATGTAGATACAAGTACAACCTACCTTCCCAGGAAGGGTCTGCTTTCACTTCAGCCGTTATAGCCTTGATGCTGGCAGTCAGTCTTGTTGCTTTCTCATCCATCAACTCACCACCTAACAATATAATGATATGTTTACCAATAATAATATAATGTATTGCGATATTTGCGATGCATTAAGTTGCATTTGACGGGCCTCGTGGTGTAGTCGTTCTGGTAACGGACTGCCGATCAAGAGGTCGCGGGTTCGATTCCCGCTCGGGACAATCATTTGTGTGATTTTTCTAATTGTCATACAAATCTTTGTACTGCGTCTGGGTGTTCCTATGTATTATAAGTATGTGTTTACAAAAAAAAGTAGTATATGTATTCTATCCGTATTCTGGTACCCATAACACAAGCATATAAGCTTAGCTTGGGACCAGAGGACGTTGTGTGAAATGTCCATGAATATTTATTTATATTTATTATTTATTTATTAAGTATATAAGTATTTGACGAGCCTCGTGGTTGAGTGGTTTATGTAACGGACTGCCAATCAAGAGGTCGCGGGTTCGATTCCCGCTCCGGACAATCATTTGTGTGCTTTTTCTAATTCTCATACAAATGTTTGTACTGCGTCTGGGTGTTTCTATCTATTATAAGTATGTATTTACAAAAGAAAAGTAGTATATGTATTCTATCCGTATTCTGGTACCCATAACACAAGCATAATAAGCTTAGCTTGGGACCAGAGGACGTTGTGTGAAATGTCCATGAATATTTATTATTATTTATTATCACTATCCCATTTCCTCACCAGGGAGGTGTGGAAGCCAGCGAAGGTATAAAATAAGTAAATAAGATCTTGTATGAAAGACATAAAACTCACAACAGCGGGCGTATTATGAGCTTTTTAAAAATCATTCAAGTTCCAGACAGGCCGTGAACTGCCTGACTATATACATAGGTATTATGGCTTATATTAAACTTTGAGTTGAAACATTTTAGTTAGTACTCAAACCTTTAGTTATACCTTCTCTTTAAACATATATTAATCTACGGCTGGTCTAACGAACTGACTGGCCGGGAATTATGTTAATAATATGAATTTGCCAGGCACTTCAATTCACATGGTAAACTGCCTGGAAAAAAGCTTATAATACGTCCACTGAACTTTAAGCCAACACAGTTTGTGTGTCCGATAGTGGGCTTAATGGGGTAAGAACTTAGTCATCATCATCATCCTCCTGCCCTTGTCCCATTATTTAGGGTCGGCGCAACATGTCTTTTTCTTCCATAGTTTTCTATCAGCCGTCACGTCTGTGTTAACTCCTCTTTCTTCCATGTCCTCTTTCACATACCCATCCATCTTTTTTTAAGTAAGAGGTAAGAAGGTAAAGGGTAAGAACTTAGTAAAGGTTAATAAACAACATATTTACCATTGTGCATGGCGTGGTTGTTATGCGCATGATGATGCTTCGCCAATCTTCTAAGCGCACTGCCACGCTCCAACTGTTCTAACACTCGAGCTGCGGCCGACGCGCGACAACACCAAGCGCATTCCTCACGGACTTGCTTTATTTGTCTAAGGACAGATATATTGCTAAATTGAAAACAAATATACGCGAGTAAACCCGTAAAATGTAGTTTTATTTTTAAATAAATGAGTCACGCAATGGGCATTGTTCATATTTTTTTAAACTCTTAATTCGAAAACCATTTAGGGGAATAGAGTTTCTGATCATGATCCATTAGTTTTTTTCGGAAATCTTGCTATATTAACGTTTATTTTTCCAAAAAAGCAAATGATCTCTATTTGCCCTTGAAATGAAGGACTTAAAATATTAAGACGTTTTTAGGGATATACTACTCTGAAGTGGAGTTGAAATTGGTCTATTATATCAACTTGTCAACTTTGAAAAGATAAAGTGCAATCTGTATTAAGTCTATCAAGAAAAGTCTATACACAGATTGCGTAAAACGATGACGTCACATAATTTAAAGTAATATCTTCAACAATTTTTTAAAAATTCTGTATAGTGAATATTTCAATAATATTGAAATTAGTTGCTTAAAATAGTAATATAGATATTTTCTGAAAAGAATATAAAAACAGTAGGTCAAAAATAATTAACAATCCCCATTGTTAGAGAATAAATTGCAGTTTAATTATTGGTGTTAAGTGTACAATAAAATATATTAAACTAACAGTGCCCGCTACTTTGTACGCCTGAAATAATCACTACAATGTTATTAAAGCCTTTGTTACTCAGGGATAATGTACCATTCTTGTAATGAAAGAATTATCGAAATCCGTCCAGTACTTTTTCATTTTATTTGTTACAAACATGAAACATACAATGGTACCGATTCGATGTGCATAAATTACTTTAACTAAAAAATTAAAATTGATAGTGCCAATAACACAATTCGGCAATGTTAACAGAATTTTTTTTATTGGTAAAATTGTATATTATAGACTAAACATTTCAATAAATAACAATGTGCACAACTAAATAGCCAATTAATAAAAATACTCCATAGTTGTTTTCATTTTTTAGTTAAGATTAGTTGTGCAAGTGGAATTGGTACCAATGTCTCTCTAACTTTTTATATTAGTAGAAGTAGATATAGCATACATATTCATATATTATTTAATGTTAAATTACTAGCAAATGCCAAATATGTACTCTCTCTCTCTCCAGCCCATTTACGTCCCACTGTTGGGCACGGGCCTTCTCCACTTTGGAGGGATTATAGAGGGTCTACTGTGCCGCGCTGACCAGGCGTATTGGCACAGGGTTTATTTTCTAGTTTTCCGTCTCATAGAGGATGTTATCTGGGTGCAATATCCCTAAGCTGACTTTTACAGCACCCTTGGGAGGAGATGGGGTGGTGACACTTGTATTCTTAATCCGTCACCATAGGGGCAAAAATATTTATACATACTTGTTTAACGCATGATCGGAGTGTGCCCTAGCAGCTCTACATGAAGCTAGATATGCTGCGTATGGTCTCCTTGCCGCCAGGTCTGATCGTAATGCGGCTGCAAGTCTGGCATGTGTGCCTGGTCTGGAGCCCAGAGCACGCGCCAGTTCCTCAGCGTGCGACGCGCCCGTACCCGTACTGGAGACTGAGCCGCACGCACTCGCCCAACGGATCCATTCTACTAGAGACATACTGCTGCAACGCTGCACAAGTATACATAATAAACTTTGAAATTTTCGTGAGTATGAGTCATCTTAAAAATATTTATATGTTACCGGCTAACACTCACTTTTATAGGATCGATGATGTCGACCCAGGTTTCGAGCATATCCTCTTCGTCCTGATGATGAGCATCGGATATGCTCGAAACCTGGGTCGACATCATCGATCCTATAAAAGTGAGTGTTAGCCGGTAACATATAAATATTTTTAACATAATAAACTTATTAGATAATTACATACATATTAAATAAATACTATAAATAGTCTTAGGATCTTAAAGGGCTCATATAATAGCCATAGCAAAAAATATTTTGAGAAACCAATTACTTTTCTAGACAAACAAAATAGCTGGAATTTTTTTAAAAGGGTTGTAATAATAAATAAAGAAAAATTTAATATATTTATCTTTAACTTACATTAGGCACATAATCAGCACAATGTAGATCTGTGTTAGACAGAACCATGCGTAACTTCCTCTTCATACTATTGAATACCTCCGGATCATTTAGATCAACCACACCTTCACATCTGATAGCAAACAGAAATAGTAATTAACAGAATATTTATTAAAGCTTGTAAGAACTTTTAGTACGGGATCCGTAGTAAATTTTTTTCACTTGATTACTAACAAGCTGATTTTCCGTGAGTAGCTTTATTATGACGAGACGCCCAATAATTTTCTATTCCAAAATCTGGATTGTGGTAGCCTGTCACATGGCACCACCTGCGAGCTTACTTTCGTCCGTCTGACCAATATTATTCCTTCGCCAAACGCCTGGCAAAAAGCACCAATTTGCAAGCACATATTGGTGCTATTTATGAATTATTAGACGTTTTTAAGTTATAATATTTTGTTTAATTAATAGTAAATAAATGAATAAAGTCATCTAAAACATACGAACGTTTTATTAAAATATCTGTGAATGGCAAGTAAAGCACTGCTTTTCTGCCTTTATGGAGCGCACGCCCCTGGCTGTGGCTTTATATAAATTAGAAAAAAATACCTATGCAATCCTATTTATGACTAGCTGCAGAATTTTCTAGAAAAATTAACTATCACGTATATTTGAAATACCGAAACATAATTTTACAAGTAAATGTTAATGTATGCTACATACTTGTCTACATCAGCAATATCCGGTACATCAGAGGCGCGTCGTTGTGTTCGCTTCTGCTTAGTGTTGGTCGACTCTACGGAACTCTTGC
The DNA here is from genome assembly GCA_916999025.1 of Orgyia antiqua. Taxonomy (NCBI): domain Eukaryota; kingdom Metazoa; phylum Arthropoda; class Insecta; order Lepidoptera; family Erebidae; genus Orgyia; species Orgyia antiqua. The sequence goes on from OU779861.1 coordinate 2,315,607, forward strand.
GTCGGTACTTGGCGAGGATCTCCTCCGAGCTCTCGGCGCTAGCCACGTCGCGGGAACCATCGTCGCTACGGGACTCTTCCTCTGGCAGTTTTACGTCTGCAATAAAGATAATATTAAAACTAGATATGCCAAATTGGCATTGTTCATATTTTATTAAAACTCTTAATTCGAAAACCATTTCAGGGAATAGAGTTTCTGATCATGATCCATTAGTTTTTTTCGGAAAATTTGCTATGTTAACGATTATTTTTCTAAAAAAGCAAATGATCTCTATTTGCCCTTGAAATGAAGGACTTAAAATATTAAGGCGTTCTCAGGGATATTTTATCTGTGTTTAAGTTGAAATTGGTCTATTATATCAACTTGGCAACTGTGAAAAGATGTATTGCAATGTCTTAAAACTATCAGGAAAAGGCAATACACAGCTTGCGTACAACGATGACGTCACAACATTTAAAATAATATCTTTAAGTATATTTTAAGAATTCTATATTGTGAATATTACAATAATATTGAAATTAGTTTCAAAAATAGTCTATATTTTCTAAAAAAATAAAGATATAAAAACAGCAGGTTAAAAATTATGAACAATCCCAATTAGGTAGACTTTTGATTGGCCTGAAAGTATACAAGTTTAATTACACATAGTAATGAAACTCAAGTACTTTCAGGTCAATAATTATTTGGTTCTAAAACTCAATATCATATCAAATCAAATCAAAAATCATTTATTCACGTAGACATATTCTCTTTTTGCCAAAAAAAAAAATAAGCTCTTATGATATGTCCAAAAATTTTTTTCCCTACCATAAATTTTTAAGTACTAATTAACAAAATACAAAAGTGTACCATTATGATGTTGATGCGATCGTCCCTTTTGTCGGAACATCTTGATCTTGTGTAACAAGTTGCCACCGGAACGTTTCATATTGTTCTTCAGTTCATCCAAGTTACCAACTAGCCCATCTTCACCCATACGTCTTCTGCAGAAATATAATAAGAAGGTAAGAGGACAACTTGATAAGTTACAACAAGATTTTCCTATAGCTTTAAATGACATTACATGCAACCTAAAATCAACTGATGACGTCAATAAAAGCTTCTTTTTGGAGTTATGACTCCTTAAATTTTACTTATTCCCTTTGAACATATAAAAAAATTTATTACTTTTTTGCAGTTTAAATTCTAACTAAATCTTACCTCTGTGACTTCTCAGCGGTGGCATCAAAGCTGATACTCTTCGGTATAGCGCCAGTCGATACATTCTTGACAGGAGGAGGACTAATTCGTCTTTCTGTCACATTCTCAGAGTTCACATCTTGACTAGAACTCTTATCCGACACAGAAGTCTCAGCACTGTTCACTGACAACGTACTCAAACTAATATTAGAAGTGCCATCCCTTTTCTTTTCGATTTTAGATGAACTAATACTGACAATACTTGTACGTATCTCAGATTTAACTATTCGAGCAGTAATATTATTTACAAGGTTTGCCGATGTTGAGATAGTTGCTGAACTCATTCGTGTCATCAAATCCGATATGGTGGATCTCGATTCTGGATCTGGTCTCTCAGTATCGATACCTGAATCAAATCGACCGTACATTGCATTGAATGAGCTTTCACTTGAATTTAGTGATCGATCCATGAGTTCGTTGTCGTCGTATCGTTTGGATGTCGATGGGTGGTCATATTTTGATGTGGAAGGGTATGGTCTGTCGGGGGAATGGTGTGGAGCTGGGAAGCTGTCATCTACCCATTGGCTTGTCGCATCTGACTGACTGTTTGCATCCAGAGTTGATTCGGTCTGGGCACCATTGCTAGAAATAAAAACCTTATCACGTTACAGCAAACATATTGGGTACACGGTAATTACGAACTCAAAATAAGTGTCACAGCTCTGTATCATTGGTAATACTTGACAATAGTACATTACGATATTAGTGCGTAAAGATGGTTATAACATGCGAGGCGGAATTTCAGCGTAATTGAGTCGAGCATGTTATGACCAATACGCACGTATATCGTACGACGTTTTTTAACACATTTGCGAGGAAACAGAAAAAAAAAACATTTAAATAAACTCAATCTGTGAATGCACACTGTTGCTTTCCCGCCATTTTAACAGCGCGCTAGCGCTGCCTACTGACAGGCGCCGCGCGGGGATTAGTTCGAAATTTGAATAGCAACAGCGCGCTGCTCGAGTCGTGCGGCGGCGATCAGTTCCATATTTGAAATGGCAAATAATACTATTATGAAATTTGTATGGACTATAACTTAACTATTTGCTTTGGAAACACACGCGTTTTTCATGACCCGCTTTACATATTTAAAACCGGTGGAATTACATCAGCTTTACGAGCAAGGGTGTTAAAAAATATATAACGTAATATTGACTAACCTGTCCTGAGGTACATAGTCGAAAACATCATTGGACAGCGGTACTGGTGGACCTGTGCTTGGACTCTCCGGTGCTGATGTCGCGTAACACGTCATTACCTACAAATATCAGTGAAAGTTAGTCATCAGCTCGGCTGGATCAATTTTGATGAAATGTATGGTGATAGTTGAGTCTGCATTAACATACAAGCTCTCTCTTAAATATGTAGTGTGGAGGGCGCAAGGATGTAATGGTAATATCAATCGTAACAGTAATACATAATTATAGAGTACTGCTTACCGGATATCCATTGACTAGTATACTCTTTCTATTCTCAATATTGTAATGTGGATGTGTTTGTGGTGGGTGTGATAGGTCCAGTTCACCGCCGCGAGATAGCGCTGCTGTCGCCGTCAAATATCCACAGCCAGACCTGACATTGATATAATGTCTTATTATTTTACATAAAAATTATAAATAGAGGGAGCCTCGGACAAATAATATCTTCAGAATTTGAGATAAATTATTCAAAATACACAACTTCGTCTTGATGTTAAGTAGATAGACAGCAAACAATCAGTACAATAGTGTCAGTAAATGTGTACAGACATTGGTACAATACATACAACGTTTACAACTAAAATAATTCAAATTGTCAATGTAAACTTTATTGCATGTACGTAGGTATATGTATGTATTGTTTGTATTGTCTATGTGTGTATAAGTTAGTTAGGAATAATAATGTCGTTACAGTGGTACTTTATTAGGTTTTATATTTTCTAAATTATAACTTTTGAATACACCTACAGAACTTCTCTACACCTCTCAAGGTTGACTGGTAGATAATGCCCCAGGCATTAAAATAAATAAATAAAATAAACTGAACTTTCTTATTATAAAAAACTGTGTATTAAAATGATAAATATGTACAACGAAATAGCAAATTTTTTATATATTGACACAATTAACATTCATTTTTAGTCAAGTTTAGTTGTGCACATAGAATTGATACCATTGACAATACATTTAATAAATAACACTTAGTTGTTCAGTAATACCTGTTTGGTAGATGCGGTCGTGATGAGTGCTTTGGACTATTGATATCTGAACGTTTGACGTGACCATTCTGAAACAATACAATAAAACTAATTTAAAAAAAATAACTACCAAATTTTTTTAAAAATATTTAGATTTTGTTCACAACTACGAAAAACAGTTTAAAAAATACAGCCATAATCATTATATCTATAAAAAATCTATCAAGCCGTTTCGTAGGAGTATTTTTACAAACACTTTACGTGAAATTTTATCATATTACCTGATGGTTCGTCCTGAAGGTGGGAGCGTCATCCTGGTGACTCGGTCTTCTCGGCCACGAGGTATCAGAGCGGGCAGCCACGGACACGCAGTCATCCGTATCAACCTATAAAATAAATAAAATATTTACGGACATTTCTTGCAAGTGATAATTCATTGTTGTCCTTTTATTTGGGGTCAGCGCGACATGCCTTTTTCTTCCATGCTCTTCCGTCAGACATCGTATCTGTATTAACTCTTATATCTTTCATATTCTCTTTTACATAATCTATCTATCTTTTCTTAGGCCTTCTCTTTCAATCCCTCTGCATTCGCAAATAATAATTAGTAATTAAAGTTAATGTTTTAAAAATTTTCTGTTATTCTCAACTAGCTCAAGATATACACATTGTAGGAAAAAGTAAATATTAAAAGTAATCCAGTAGTTGTTTTCATTTTTTAGTTAAGTTTAGATAAGTATGTAGAATTGGCACCATTGTCATCCAATCTAAACATAGCAATTCAACTCAATTGTAAAAAAATATCTGCTACTAAATGGAGTAGCAGATTTCACCTGAACGAACATAGTTTCAATAGAAACGCTCTGAAAGCCTAGTAGCTAGTAGTATTTTAGACTTGATGTACTTACCTCTGTATTCCTGTCACTATCGGAAGCAAGTACATCCATACTCCAGGCAGACTCACTCGCCGTCTCAGACACATCTGGTGCATTCGTATTATTGGCACCACCACCTACATATTATAAACATTTTTAGGTCTTATTCATAATGACTTGTCGGAGGTTTAAACGGAGATTTTATTGGAGAGATAATAAACGATTTAGCGTAAAAAGACTAGTATGAATAACAAGTTTTGACAATTTTCGCGAACCGATTTAAACCTCCGATAAGTCATTATGAATAAGACCGTTACAATACAAATAATAATTGCTTTTAGTATTGCTTACAGCATTAACAAAAAGTGTGGTAACATAATTTGACGGGCTCCGTGGTCTAGTGGTTCAGGTAACGGACTGCCGTTCACGAGGTCGCGGGTTCGATTCCCGCTCGTGACAATCATTTGTGTGATATTAATAATTGTCATACAAATGTTTGCCCGGCGTCTGGGTGTTTACTATGCATTATAAGTATGTCTTTACAAAAGGAAAGTAGTTTATGTATTATATCCGTATTCTGGTACCCATAACACAAGCATAAAAAGCTTAGCTTGGGACCAGAGAACGTTGTGAAAAAAATATTTTGTATTTAAAGAAAAATTTCAACCGACTTCATGTGCCTTTGAAATTTGCCAATGGGACCACGCGGAAACCACCAGCTTTCAAATAAGAAAAGAATCATTAAAATCGCTTCATGCAGTTAAAAGTTATGAGGTAACAAACAAAAAAAAAACATACAGACAAATTGAGTACCTCCTCCTTTTTTGGAAATCGGTTAAAAATATATTCTTTTTTGTGTAGGTTGAAAATGTATTAAACTTCAATTTTACTTATTTGTACAAAATATACAAGTTTAAATACCTTGATTGGCAACAACTTGTGTCTGATCACAGCTATCACCGATAGTCTCAGAGTCGGACGCTAGTACATCTGTGCTCCATGTGTCAGACATTATACTGATAGTCTCATCGCCTTCCAGGAGTTTCTGAAATAGATTTCACTTTTATAAGATAAAAATGCTAATGTCAATAAAAAAATTATTTGTAAAATAAAATAAAAAATTGTATCTTGTCTAAATATCTAAATAATGTAATATTTTTTAAATGTCTAGTTTTTTCCATCAGTTGTTTGCAGTTCACTGTCACGCATTAGACTTACCCTAAGAATGCAATAATAACGTTTTGTAAATAAGCTTAATTAGAGACAAGATAACGTATTTATAATATTGATTTACATCAATTTCAATTTAACATTTTTCTCAGCCCATTACTATAAACGCACAGTTTTTCAAACTAGTATTTAGTGTACCTATGTACTAGATTGGATCTTTAATAAATAAAAATAAAAACGTACCCTAATTTCGAACTTGCAGAATTTATCCTCAATATCGTTCCTGGTCTGTTTCATCATCTTGGCCTGAGCGCTGGTGGCTTGATTAACTGGTGCGTTTTGAGGAAGCCTAAGGAATATTACAACACTTAAACACACACAGTATCTCTTAGGATAAAAATTATTAATCTATTAGGATGTTCGGCATCCCTACTAATATTATCAATGCGAAACTAACTCTGTCTGTCTGTCTTTTACGCTTTCCCGCTTAAACCTCTCAATCGATTTTGATGAAATTTGGCACAGACAATCTTTAGACCCTGAAAAAGGACATAGCTTAACTTAATTTGCGTAAAAAGAAATTTCCAAATTACACGCGGACGGAGTCGCGGGCAACAGCTAGTTATTCTATAAAACAGGAGTGGCCAACAAGTCGATCATTTTTGGTCGATCACTCGCAAGTTCCATGCATTCAATTGACGGGCCTCGTGGTGTAGTGGTTCATATAACGGACTGCAGATCATGGGGTCTCGGGTTCGATTCCCGGTCAGGACAATTATTTGTGTGATGTTTTTAATTGTCATACAAATGTTTGTACTGCGTCTGGTTGTTTACTACGATTATGTATTATAAGTATGTATTTACAAAAGAAAATTAGTTTATGTATTATATATCAGTATTCTGGTACCCATAACACAAGCATATAAGCTTAGCTTGGGACCAGAGGACATTGTGTGAAATGTCTATGAATATTTATTTATTTATTATTTATTATTCAATGCCAAATGTTTCTAGTACTTGATACAGGAATGAACATGTACGCAGCTCATGCTTCGAGTAGGGAGATGTTCAGCGTGACCACGTTTAGTAGGTAGTTTTCTTCTATTTTCAAGAGTGCACGGCGGCATAGAAGCATATAGCATAAATGTCCCCCTTCTTACCTAAGAAAAAGGTCGATCGCGACTCAATTTAAAAAAAAAAGTAGATTTTATGTGCACAAAAGTTGGCCACACCTGCTATAAAATATACGCCATTATCCGGTTCGAAGGACCATAAATTTTAGAAGTTGTTTTTTTTTGTCTTTACTTCAAAACTCAAGAGAAGTTGAATTGTAGCCCTTGCAATTACTAGTTATTATTACCGTCTGTTCTGAACGTCGCCAGCAGCGTCGCCATCAGTGACTTGTGAGGACGGTGTTTCACGACCAGATATGTTGGGGCTTCCACGACCGCTTACATTTGCTGACACCTGACGACAAAACAATAGTAGTTATACTATAAAAGTAAATAGCTCTAATAATACAAAGTGTTATGTGCTGTACGCACATAGATCAAACAACGCAATATCAGAATGAAAAAAAAATTTGGTCAAGTGCGAATCGGACTCGCGCACGAAGGGTTCCGTACCATTATCTATGCAACATAAGGCAACGTTATTAGTATCGAGCAAGAAACGGTAAAAAAAATCATGTTTGTTGTATGGGAGCCCCCCTTAAATCTTTATTTTATTTTATTTTTAGTATTTGTTGTTATAGCGGCAATAGAAATACATCATCTGTGAAAATTTCAACTGTCTAGCTATCACCGTTCTTGAGATACAGCCTGGTGACAGACAGACGGACGGACGGACGGACGGACGGACAGCGAAGTCTCAGTAATAGGGTCCCGTTTTTACCCTTTGGGTACGGAACCCTAAAAATAACATTTAGCCGCACTTGATCTATAGACATCGGGTTCTACTAAAGAAGAACAACAATAACTTTCGTTTATGACCAATCATTTTGCTAGCTACTAGTCCTCAAGAAAGTTCGACAGTCTCTGTATGAGTGTATGTATTGAAAGTAAATACCATATCAGATAGATTATCGTTTTGATCCTCTGTCTCCAGTTCAAGGCTTGATGTGACGCTGTGGTTAGACGCGGCCTCAGATACAGCTTCCAAGTTGTCAGAAGTGTTGCCTAGAGACACTTCATCGTGGGACACTGAGAATCTGTAAAATAATTTCTATGAAAATATGACGAAAGTTTGAATATGTATGAAGTTGCGGTTAACGACAGAAGCAGTAGAATTCAATTCCAAACGTTGTGGGTTCAAATCCCACTCGTGATAACCACTTTATTTAATGTTTGCAAAAATAAATAACCTGGTTCTCTTCTGTACTGGAGCGCCCGGCCCAGTCACGGCAAGTGCAGAACCGGTATCGTCCGCATCACCGGCCTCTGATCCGCCGTAGTAACATTCTAGAACTTTCGACTCAGGAACTAGACCTGTATTTAACCAAATATTTTATTAATCTCAATTACGCTATTGAAAACAAACAAAAACCACAATGCACGATCCTGTGCCGCTTGCATTCAATGGTCGCTACGCACGCCCCACCCAAAATAACCTCACACTCACTAAGAGACGACAGTGCCCGCACACAGTAAGTATGAGCATTGCTCTCGTACCTTTTTCAGCGGGGTCGCCTTATAATGTCAAGTCGTGTTGGATTAAAACTCTAAGGAAATATCCGTAAATAAAAAGACGGGTTGCACTCCGGGAGTGCCGGCAGAAGTGAAAACTTGATTATTAACGTTAAGCACTTTACATTCACGAATTTTACGAATACACAACAATGTGATCACTACACAGACGGTCGAGCCATCAGCTGTCACCATCCATGGATGCGCGTGGCACGCTGTAACATACACGAACATTCGCGCAAGCGCCCTGCGCTGCCTAAACGAAACAGTAGGCCCAGGCATACATTTTCGCCGCGCCGTAGAGAGGGGATAGCTGTCTACTCTCCATCCGTCTTACGCTTTTTCGATCAGGTCACGTGTCCTGACGCGAGTTTAAGATTTTATACCCATTACAGAAAAAGTGCTCAACGCCGCTAAAGAAGTTTTCACTTCAAAAATTTTACAAGTATTAAGTAAGAATTCTTTCAAATATTTAAAATATTACTTAGTTATCTTACCAACATAATCATGTTCTTCTACATTAGCCAACTTAATCATCAAGACATCCAACTGTTCTAAATTACTATCTTCCTTGGTGTTGCCATTCACAGCTCTGTCATCTACCACGGCTGCAAGGGATGAATTGGAGCTGGCTGAACGAGGTAATCGAGGCTTCGGTACTTTAGCCAGGATTGACTTCTTACTGCTATGCCCATTCTCAATAGGTGAAGGTTCTTTTTGTTCTATTGGCGATGTTTGCCTGTGCAATAACAAAAAATAAATTAGTAAGGACTCCGATAGGATGCAGTTTTTTTCTAGTAGCTAGAGCTAGAGTACTGTAAGTACTTTTAGTTTTAGTAATGGCTAAGTACGAGTTGGATGCAAGCATTAAGAGGGTACTGTACTCCTCATGTAGATATTTGCCTTAGGTATTGCTATCCCTATTCCGGAGCGCCGCACTGAAAGGGACAAAATATAGCTGAAGCAGATTTTACCTACAAATTCTTTGAAAAAAAGACGTTTCGTAGTCCCTTTTTTTCTCCGCGAAAGTTAAACCGATTTTGATTGTTTTTACGCTATATTGTAGATGAAGAGTATATCTATGCTTCTATTACTTTCTAACAGCGCATGTTTGTCGTTTATTATTGACGAGTTTGGATCCTGGGAGGGTAACTAAAATGTAACAAGGACTTTACTTGTGTAGTTAGGTGTTTTCTTTTTTACTATGTATTTTCAACACAAGCATTAGGCTCAGTTTGGGATCAGAGTAGGTGGTATAAAATGTTTGTACTGAATATTTAGTAAACTTACCTGTATTTAGTAAGGTCTGGCATATATTTAAGTAGGTCATGTAGTCTACTGCGGTAGTTTGGTTCCGTCGTCTGTAATAGAGTGGCCAGCCTACTGGCACACGCCTCGCCTGTTGATGATCCTTCGCTGCTTGATTCACTATAACAATAAAATTGTCCATTTACTTAGCCAGTTTTACAAAATTTAATGTTATTATTTAGTATTAGTTGTTAGTTATATTATTTGAGATCCCTCTAAGCCTCTAAGACAAGTCACACCACTGCAAAGTGCATACAAATAAGTGGGTAGTATAAAAATGTTGCTACTATTACCTGCAAGCTCCTGTTTCAGCCACAGAGCCGGGCGACTGTTCATCAGCTGTGAGACACGGCATGTTGTTGTTCAGTTTGGACGATATACGCTTTAGGAATGTTATCTGAAATAATTTAATAAAAGTGTTAGAGAGAGAGACAGATAAGTGAAGTAGAGAGTGCGAGAGCAACAACGAAATAGAGAGGGATAGAGATACGTACACTGTCAGATTGACAGCTCATTCATGCCTAATTCATAAGTCTTATGACTGCCAATATAACTCTTTTATGTAAGCTCAACCTACATGTACTACTTGTAGAACGATAAATTGTATGTGAAAGGAAGAGAGTTATACTAACCAGTAGTTGTGCATCATGAGGTGTGAACAACGCGACAGTTGTGTGCATCAGCGCGTCTGTACGTAGAGGAGCGTCAGAATGAGGCGCGGCCGGTGCCGGCGCCCAGCCTTCTGACGTCACACTCTCCATCAATGTCCACACGCATGAACGTTCGAACTTCACGTATATGTCACGTAACTTTGGCTCCACCTAGAGACAACAAATGAGGCTAAAGTACAAAAACCTTTTTACAAATTCATGATGTGAAAGACTATGTAAAATTTAATTTGTAACATAAAAAAAATACTTTCTAATAAAATTATTAATAAGAACACAGATTTCTAAAACTAATGCTTGTGTTCTTAGATAAGTAAAATCCACATTACGCTCGGTACAAATATCTTTGTTATTTCACAAATAATTTTTCTGAGTGGCAAGCAATCAAATGACTTAAGTGTAGGTACATGCAGCAACTAAATCTTATGAAGTTAAGCAGAGACACAGACAATATAAATGAAGCTTACCTCTTGATATTTAGCAAGGCAGAGCATCTGAATGATCTGCGCTATCTGTAAGAGGTTGAACCTTGCTATGTATGACACAGGTATTTCCACGACTCCATGGGCTTCAGGGTTCACTATCGCTGGACATATGAAGTGTGTCAACACCAAATCTGTCACTATGGCGTGAAGCTCACGATCTGATGTTCTGTATACAAAAATATTTCCTGTTTTCAATATGGTTCTTTTCAAAATCCACTTGGTGGGCATATAAAGTTAATAATCACTACATACTTCCAATGATGTAGCGTAAGAGTTAGCTAAATAGAAGGCTTTAATTAGAGCCAATTACATTTTCAACGAGTGTAGGAATACGAAACTATACCTTACATGACTGGAACATAGTGAATCAAATTGAAACTTCGAAATACACGTGCCAAATAGTTTTCTTTTATGTCTAATAGTGAAACTTTTATATGGTGATATAAAGAAGATATACATGGCACTTGTTTGAAAACTAACCTGGAATGTTGTTTCAACAAGTGCACCATCTGCTGTACTATCCATGCTATGGCTGCTGGGAAGATAGGCCAGTGCTCTCTTAGTGACGCTATGAACTTGCACGTCAGGTTATACAAGGATTGTATAGTCCATTTGCGATACCGAGCCACCTTGCTCGTGTACTCAACGCTGTTAGGTTGACCAAACTTTTTCAGACGATCGCCCGGCGCGAATCTGTTCAAAATTTTTATAAAAGCTGAAATACTACATTTTTACCTTTATGCTCAGCTTTTGACTAGAAGATAGTATGAAAATTGGCTATATGATTCTTTAATTTATTCAGAGGACTATAGATTGAATAATATTAATCTCAATGTGAATATATATAGACAAATGGACGTTTGTTCAATTAGTCTTATCCACTGGGCACATGCCTAGGGCTTCGCGATAATTGGAGCCCTCTAGTCCTTACATCATAATATTTCTATATAGACATATCTAATATATAAAATTCACGTGTCACAGTGTTAGTTACCGTACTCCTCCGAAACGGCTAGACCGATTTTTCTGAAATTTTACATGCACATTCAGTAGGTCTGAGAATCGGCTAACATCTATTTTTCAAACCTTTTTTTTTAGTATGGCAAAACAACGTTTGCCGGGTCAGCTAGTAGACATATATATACGAAAAGCTTTTCAGCATTAGGATATATGTATCCTAATGTGTTCAAAGCTTTTCGTTGGTAAAAGACGTCACAGTTCGATATCATTTAAAACAACACCTACTGAATGCCATTTTTAACTTTAATATTATCACACTAATAGGTATGCAACGAAACTGGTGACAATGAAAGCTGGTGAAACCGGTGTAACGAACATATATTAAGTAAATAACATCAAAATTTTAATTAATATAATAATTGGACGGTTATGAAACATGATTGATTCTCCATTGAGTCTGCGTGTTGTTACGTCTTTTACTTTAACATTTCACTACTTTCTCTTCGACCTAAATGTATTAATACTTCACAAAAACATAACTAAAATTATGTTGTGTTAATTATTTACTTATTCTTATTAATAAACATAATTAGATTAGACGACGTCACAATAAGATAGAAGGGGGCGGGGCGGATACACATCCGCCCCTTGAAAATAAAACAAAGATTAAAAATTACGAGGCATATTCCTATGTCAAAACGAACGATTTTTGTAAAAATGGAATAAAAAAGTTTCGTTTCACGTATAAATTAATACTATGTATAATAGAAACTAACTTTTCCACTGGTTTTCATAATCCATCGGTAACCGATGTCGTTGTAGATAATGTATTATGTACCTATTTAAAATTGTAATCTTATTTATAACTGTAATATGTTTTATTCTGATATTTACAAGCCCGTCAATAATACGTTATGCGACACTAAAGCAGTTTTAATCCTAAACTCACCTCTCCATAGCCTTATCAGGATCAATGTCTAAGAAGAACTCATCCTCATGCAATACTGCCATCACGGGGTTCTGCAGTGCTGCTATAAGGAACTGTCTAGCTGGTGTGTGGCCATCTCGGAATACCGCGTATAGAGACGCCAAGGCACATTTACCAGTACGGAATAACCTACGAAATAAGAAAAATAATTTATACCTATAATTTATTGCTCAGTAGCTAGGATAATTAACCGCGTAGGACTTTACTATAATTTTGAGGCTGAGCTGTGTTGCAAGAGAAAATAAGCCGATACTGAATTAAAAAAAATAATTTAACTGTTATTTCAAAAACTTTAATATGTGGCTACGGTTAAGCTTAAGACTATGTGTAAAAACTTCCTTAGATATTTATTAGACATTTTATCTGATTAGTAGATAATTAGGCGGTACATCATATTATTTGCAAGTAATGTGTCACAAGTGTGATGTTATTAAACCTGCAGTTGAAACATCGAACCCCACGTTATCATCATAGACACAACAAAAATGATAACTCTGTAATTATCTGCACAGATAGTCAATATCCGCACACAACATAATGTGTCTAGGGGTTAGCAGTAACGAGTTCAAACAGAATTCTTTACTATTTACTTTATGTTCTTAATTGGGCAATGAATTTAAAAAATTTGCTACTAGTAGTTTCTCTGCAAATCTTTACTTCCAATTCGGTTTATAATAAAAATTGGTCAAGTGCGAGTCGGACTCGCGCACGAAGGGTTCCGTACCATTATCTATGCAACATAAGGCAACGTTATTAGTATCGAGCAAGAAACGGAAAAAAAATCATGTTTGTTGTATGGGAGCCCCCCTTAAATATTTATTTTATTTTATTTTTAGTATTTGTTGTTATAGCGGCAATAGAAATACATCATCTGTGAAAATTTCAACTCTCTAGCTATCACCGTTCTTGAGATACAGCCTGGTGACAGACGGACGGACGGACGGACAGACGGACGGACGGACGGACAGCGAAGTCTCAGTAATAGGATCCCGTTTTTATCCTTTGGGTACGGAACCCTAAAAAACCAATTATATCAAGTTCTCATAATTGTAATAAGCAGCATATTTCGTAATAACTAACTTTCTCGGGTCACTTGAAGTGGCCAGTTGATGTTTGATGAGCGATCTCACGACCGCCAGAAACCGTGTTCTGTCCGAAGCCGATCGACAGCTGCCGTACAAGCCCGCGACCAAGGCTGATGGAAGACTGGGCGGGATGTGGTCTTCGCCCAGCAGTAAGCAAAGGGAGACGAGATGAGGTGCGTCGCGAAGCCACGCTAGAAGCTCACCTAGTGCCTGTACCTCCTGTAGATAAAGACAACATTCATTAAAAAACATAATAGTTATCTCTACCAAGGCCATACTCGGATTGTGTGTACATATTGTTAGTTGTTACGCCAGTATCTACAAACAAGCAATATTTATTTCTAGGGAATATTATAAATTTGTTTTTTCAAAAACTGCTGTGAAAATCACAATAGCACACTAACATAATACTCGTATTAAGTTATCAATTTCAATCACATTAGTAATCGACCTCTAAAACCCAGCATCCGCATACGCTGACATCATAATGCCCCACATCAATAATAACATTCATTCACAATTCATTTTACGTTTCCCGACCACATTGACAATTTGCAAAAGGCCAAGTTCACGACCCCAGATTTATAGCAGGTACTTATAAATATTTGATAAGTGTATAAATTCAAATCCCCCTTGAACCGTGTATGAAAATAACATTTAGATAAATCGATTGTTACGGACATTTCACACAACGTCTTCTATTTATTCCCAAACATTTTTTTAATTAGAAATTAAGATTATGCTTGTGCCACGGATACCGGAGTATGGATAAAATAAAAGTGCACAGTCACATTACTTTTTCAAAAACAAAACTAAATAAAGACACTCCTACACCGTATGTATACATAAATTGTCACGGGTAGGGATCGAGAGTCACTATAGATTACGTCCCGAAACTGACCAAAATTACCTCGTCTGATTATTACTAGTGGTTGCCAAACATTGTATATGCCAAAAATTGTATATAGGTATCTATTTTACTTACTTACAAATGAAATCATAACAATAATGATTTAATTTGTAAGTTTCAAGAATAGTCAACTTAAATTTTGCGTCATTTGAAATACACCAGATGTTTAGAAGATGATGACGACATGTGGGGATCAGTCCGAGACAGTAAATAGGTTATCACAATGGCTACATACAGACACTATGTAAATATTTACTATTACATCGATAATCAACTTTTTAGTTCAACTAGCGGAATATTCAAACGGTGAAGACATGAGCGGCCGTAATGTAATTTTTATTTATCATAGTGAATTTCTTGTATGGAAACTGAGAAACAAATGGTAGGCATAGGTTCTATTAATCTAAAAAATAATGTATTAATGGTTAAATGCCTCTAACCAGCTTTGCCCTAACTAATAAAAACTTTATCCACCTAGTGACGAATAACGACTTGCCATATATTAAAAATGTACTAACTATCGGCTTCTTGCAGCTAGGGCATTTACAGTCCGCAATCATTCTTACCTAGGGGCACCTAGAGGAACACGACTTGATCAGCGACCGACAGTACGGCTTTCGCCACAGTCGCTCCACAGGTGATCTTCTAGTGTGCCTTACGCATCGTTGGGCAACCGCCATCGAGAGTCAAGGCGAGGCATTGGCAGTCAGCCTAGATATAGCGAAGGCGTTCGATCGGGTTTGGCACCGGAGTCTTCTCTCGAAGCTGACATCATACGGACTCCCCGAGGGATTATGCACTTGGGTGGCCAGCTTTCCGTTGAACAGAAGCATTAAAGCCGTAGTCGACGGGAGTTGCTCCGAACTTTTCAACATAAATGCTGGCGTCCCGCAAGGCTCCGTGCTGTCCCCAACTCTGTTTCTGCTGCATATCAATGATATGCTGTCAATTGACGGTGTACATTGCTATGCAGATGACAGTACCGGGGACACATTCTACACGGACCGTGGTAATATCCCTCGTTCCGATGTCGAGGAAAGTCGGAGCAAACTTGTGTCTGAAATCGAGACTATTTTAGCCAGGATATCCGATTGGGGACGACTTAATCTAGTCCAATTTAACCCCACTAAGACTCAAGTTTGCGCGTTCACCACTAAAAAAGCTCCATTCGCTGTAGCTCCACAGTTCGTGAACACAGCCCTGGCCATCTCTGATCACATCGGGATCCTAGGAGTTGACATCTCCAGTGACGTCCAATTTCGTTGTCATCTAGAGGACAAGGCCAAGCTGGCATCGAAAAAGCTAGGTGTGCTCAACAAGGCAAGGCGGTACTTCACTTCGGGGCAAAGACTTGATCTGTACAAGGCGCAGGTTCGGCCCCATATGGAGTACTGCTGCCATCTGTGGGCGGGCGCACCGCAATTTCAGCTTGGGCCCTTTGACTTAATCCAACGACGCGCTGTGAGGATTGTCGACGACTTTCATCAAAAGATTCGCCATCTATCTGGGACCACATATTTACAATAAAATTAATAAAGCTTGCCCCCATATACGGACTGTCCTACTTTGGCTGCAGGAAAACTGTTAAAAAGTTTTTGCCGCAGCTAAATTATGATGAGACCGAGTGTTTCATGGTCGATTATTGATATGTTTACTTTTCTCTCAACTTCATCTTTATCTTTAATTCTCATGCACAATACACATACATACAAATGCACGCACACATTCACACACATATACACACACGCAAAATCGTACACATACGAAATGTTTAAATCAGTTTATAAATAGTATGTACAAAGAAAAACCTATGTAGTTAATATAATATGTATACCTTCCTTTAATGTTGGATATCCCTGTGGGGGATGGGCACTGTAAATCCTTAACACAGGCTGCATTGTAGCCTATTTAGGAGTACAGTTCACTATCTGTTGGTCTGTCCATTGATATAATAAAACGCAGATGGAATACGGACGTACGTAATGATAGGGAAGAGTGTCTACATCCCTAGATAACTTGAACATCCGAACCAATGACTCAGATGGCAGATAATATTTGACACGTATTTTACCAGTTCTACCCAAAGATAGATATAGTATGACTCTTACCTACTTTGTCGACTTTAACACTATATCCTTTAAAATGTAATGAAATTTATCTAAATAGAGAGACACAAGAGAGGGTTAGAGACTCTTTCTATGGGGTTTTTGGAGCCAAATACATATACGATTGCAATATTCTTCACGCAATAAATTATTATTACCATAATAACTATACAGAGTAATCTCAGTATATAGTCAGCGCGCCGCTCGGCTTTGCAAGACCTAAGCCAAATACCTAAATTGGGATTATAATCCCCTCTTAAAAACGAAGGGGAGCGAAGCTCAATCATCAAGATATATTTTTTCTATTAATTATTAAAGACATTTATCAATTATTAACGACATTTCACCTCTGGCCCTAAATTAAGCATTATAGTTAAAAACAATAATATGGAAACTTCAACTTAAACAAATATAAACCGAGCTAATAAAAATAGTAATAGATCAAAGAAGTTCTATTTTATTCCAGCATAATAATAATTTAAGGCTTTGTTTTCATTACAGTCATGTACAAAGATTGGTAGTGATACATCAATATCACTATGACTCTGTAACGATTGTTTTAAAACAACCTTTTGTTATTCCACGGAATAAACCTGTAAGGTTTTAAAGTTCATTTAGTACAAGCTTAACTAATATTAAAGACTAGCTGTTGCCCGCGACTTCATACGCGTAGAATAAAGAAAATTTTCCCTGTTTATGGAACATTTTTCACTGACGCTTCGTTTCTACCAGTCGTAGCGTGATGTTATATTATATGCCTATAGCCTTCCTCAATAAATGTACTATCCAACACTGAAAAAATTTTTCTAATCAGTCCAGTGGTTTCTGAGATTAGTGCATGTAAATAAACCTCTTCCGCTTTATAATATTAGTATAGACACCAAATTATCTCTGTCAGATAGTCAGACAGACAGAGTTTTAAGTTTTGTTATAAATACTAATCCACACATCCCGCATAACTCGTAAACGGTAAGCTCATTGCCGTCTTAGAGTATTAATCCAACAGGAGTTTATATAGGTATATATAACGTATATACGTATATCATCATCATCATAACATCACGCCTTTTTCCCATGGGGGTAGGCAGAGACTATAGAGCGCCATCTGCCACGATCGAAGCACACTTCCTTGGCTTCATCCACACTCATACATCTGGTCATACATGCCCGACGGTTGTAAGTGCTACGCACTTGCCCCTTTTGGAGTATACGTATATATATACATGTATATAAGGGGACTCTCGCTGAAAAAGTTACGAGAACAATGCTCATTCTCATTTTATACAAACACTGTAGTCTGTTAGTGTGCGCGAAGTGATTTTGGGCGATTGCTTTTTATCAGGCACATTCTCAGACCCCAAGCTTTAATTTTTATTTTTTACATTAAGACCCAGATATGTCTATCTTAGGTCTAGTCCAAATGACACGTTGCGTAAACGTAGCACTATCGTTGCGCATTTCACATACCGAAAATGCACGCTCACACAGCGCATTTACGACTTGTATGTCGAATAAAACGTAATAACACGTAGTGCTCATGTGGCTAGTTATTGTTATCTACGAGTTGCGACAACGGGGCGTACTATGTGTTAGGCGCTATTAAAACAGATGAAATGAAAAATCATTTAATCATGTAGACATAATTTTTAGAGAAAATTATGTGCTTATGACAAGTCCAAACATTTTTTCCCTACTACCGGTTCAGGACGCCATTTCCTGAGAAGAACCGGCGTAAGAAACTCGCAGAGCTTTTAATTAAATCAATATTTCCTTTTAACACAATTATATTAGTTCGGCAGGTATCTATCAATGTATTAATCTGTGTAACGGATTCTTTAAAAGTGATTTTAACACACTTACAGTAGTCAAATTGTTCTGATATTTTGCACACATATTATGGACTGATGACAATGCAATAAACTAAAAAAATATTTGGAATTTTCAACCAAGTTTTTTTAGTATTTGAAACAAGCAAATTATTTATTTAGATAAATGTATCCTATAAAATGTATATAAAGAATGTAGGCAGCTGAAAACCAAGGTTAGACACAATGTAAATAATGCATCATTGTTTGTGCTCATAAAGTATGACAAAAACTACAATATGCAACAACTTAAGTGACAATGCATCCTACACAACTTGTGTCCCATCTAAGGTCACTCTTTCTGCTGCACTAAACACAATTATTTTAACAAGTATAATATATCTATACTTATATCATAAAGAGTTTATTTATTCATTCATTCATTCATTCATAGACATTTTACACAACGTCCTCTGGTCCCAAGCTAAGCTTATTATGCTTGTGTTATGGGTACCAGAATACGGATAGAATACATAAACTACTTTTCTTTTGTAAATACATACTTATAATACATAGTAAACACCCAGACGCAGTACCAACATTTGTATGACAATTAAAAACATCACACAAATGACTGTCCTGACCGGGAATCGAACCCGAGACCTCATGATCAGCAGTCCGTTATATAAACCACTCCACCACGAGGCCCGCCGATTGATTATTTGAATGAGCCAATCTCAGGAACTACTGGTTTGCACTGAAAAATTCTTCTTGTGTTGGAGAGTGCATTTGTTGAAGAAGATTTTAGGCTATATAACATCACGCTACGATCAATAGGAGCAAAGTATTAGTGAAAATTTTTAAATATGATGCTTACAAAGTCGCAGGCAGTGGTTAGTATTTAATACAAATGCTTTTTTCATCTGAATAAGCTGCTTAGTAGTAACAGGAATAATTAGATTATTAAATTTTATTTCAGCCACTTATATGTACTCCGATTTTTTTAAATAACTAAATAACTATTTGATTTCATTTCTCAACAGTTCTCAAGTTCAGCTTTCTTTTAAAAAATTTCAGTAAATAAAACATATGAATAATACATGAGATAATTAATACTATACATAAAAATGATACAGTTGTAATTACTAAGATATTTGTGTGAAACCAATCATATGGATGTTTGTTAATTCATGTAATGAATAAAGTGGGCGGACATGTACAGCTTATGTCATAGTATCTGGTCTACAATAATTATGATTATTATGTACATATAAGATGTAAGGTATTAAATCTGATAAACACAAATCCAATCATCATAGCTTTGTCCTTATCCCTTTATTTCAGG
The DNA here is from genome assembly GCA_916999025.1 of Orgyia antiqua. NCBI lineage: Eukaryota > Metazoa > Arthropoda > Insecta > Lepidoptera > Erebidae > Orgyia > Orgyia antiqua. The sequence goes on from OU779861.1 coordinate 2,335,413, forward strand.
TCAGCAAAAAGGCTTCTTAAAGTTTATGGCTTTGTATTGTACAATTTCGCCAACGTCGCGTAACAGGATAGGACACCAAATGAAGGAGATTAAGGGCCTACATCAATATTATCGTATATCATCGCCGACACGGACATATTAACACAGCCAGTAGGCACAGAAAATGAAGAATTAGGGATACTTTTCCTATTTACTCAAAATCTACTAAATATATTTTAATTCTGATTTACGTGTTTCTATATATAATAGTTACATATGTTTTTAAAGTTATTTCATTACTTAATACGCGATAATAGACCGACAAATGAAAAAAATAAAAAATTAGAGAGGTTGTTTCGCTAAGATTTTCTATCGAGAAAACTTTTTTCAATCGCGTTTCTGAGTTTATGCGATCCTAGATCATATATTGAAAAAACATATACTTAAAAATTAGAGCTCTAGCCATTCAATCTAAAGAAACAATGAAAACTTCGTACGTAGAAAATGCACGAAGCTATTTTGGTATCCTCTTAAACAAAAAAGGCTTTTTCATCCATTACTTCTTCATGTCAGATATCATTTCTGTATTTACTTCTCTTTCTTTCATATCCTCTTTTACACAAAATTCATAGTTAAAGATATACTACTTCATTCATGTGGATATAAAGGGAGTGAAGTTGTCATTTAAGGTTAAATAAATAATAAAATATACAACTAATTTATACCAAAGTTCAGTATAAACTGAGTTGGACTAAGATTTGATATTATTATCGCCAAAAAATGGTAACAGTCTTCAATTGGTTGTAAACAATTCATTTAAAATAAATCATTAATATTATATTATGTCCTTAGGTAAAGTATCGTAATTGAAAAACATTACTTTTAGAGAGAGCGATTTAAAGTTAACTTTCGATGCTGTACGACGAAAATACTGTTGCGTTTCAATATAATACACCTATAAAAACACGTCTGCAATGACTTTTTCTAAATTTTGTAAATGCTGTCATAAACGTTTATTGACAGTTTAAAACAGTAAAAATAAATAAGTGAAACTTTGTAAATTCGGTACTTTACCTAGGGACCATCGATATACATACACATTTGCTAGTCTAGCCATATGAATACACAGACATAGATATAGACATATGCTAGCAACACTTAGATAAATATAAATTTCAGATAGGTACCTGTTATTATTTTAGGTACATTACAAACAATACTATGTGTAATAACTTTCTACACTGTGACAAATAATTTTCATCATAACACATTATTTATTAACAATAAAGCTTAAATGAGAAATAAAAACAACTTACCCTATACTTCAATACTTTGTAAGCATCAATAAACACAGCCCTTTCAAGTAAGCTGGTTCTTAGGCAAGCGGCTACTGAATCTGCCTCACATCTCGATGCAATCAAGTTCGTGAGGTTCTGCCGCTGCTGTAAGCAAACCCAAGCGACCTGTAACAACTCCAATCCTCGTTTTTCCACATCCTCATTCAATTTCTGCAACAGCTGCCTTTCAGAATTAATAAAAATCTTCTCTCGTCTCAACTGATTCGCTAATTCTGCGATATTCATACATCCTTCCGAAGTTGATTGCATCATGATCGTTTACAATCAAACAAGCATTTCGCACATAAATGTTTATGATTTATTATTTTCACGTCATTTCAATAAAGGGAAACAAGTTTCTGATCACTTTTTCACTTCGCTAATTACACTAGTTTTAAACTTGTTACGGCTATTACTAAATATTAAATTAATATTATTTACAAATTAAAGTTTTGAAGGGACACAGTTTCTAATAATTTCTTTACAATTTCCTCGTTTTCACTTTTCAGAAAGTACCTATTGCAAAGAGGCGAGAAAAGAAATACGAAATGAATGAATGAGTGAAGTAAGTATGTGACTGAATGAATGATGCCAAAATTAAATCAAATGTCATTTGACCAGACACAAGATGTTCCGTTCAAAAACGGTATGATTTATACTCCTATCAATATGGGATTAAAATAGAAAAACTACACAAAATCCATCGTAACTTTTTATATTTATGAAAATGTAAACATATTTTTTCTGGAAACCTTGAAAGTAGAGTTAGTTACGAGCATGAAGGTATAGATAAAAAAAAGGAGGCCCTACTTGGAACATCGGTTTGAGGCAAATACCTACGTATCTCTATCTCACTCTCTGTGGTCTGACCTCTCTTTTTAGTGTGGCCTTAGTACTGCTATCTCCTTATTAAAATCTCCTAGTAAATTCTTAAAAAGAGTCACCACACATATCAAATCACAAGTTAAACACTGTCATTTGATAGTGTTTAATCGTAACTATAAATAACTAGTTGAAATACGATGAATGAAATTAAAAATAATAAAATAGTAGATCACGGATGCTTTTCATGGTTGACGAATCAGTGAATTATTTTCCCCATTTCCTAAGGATTTCGTAATTTGGCAACATTGGTCACCATATGTCAAGTTGTCGACAAAATTGTGCCAATATGTCGGTTGTTTACTTTACGGTTCACAGCTTCGTTTCAAATTTTCGACTCTAATTATTTTTATAATTAAAGAAATGGTGCAAACTTGTGTAGTGCGTGGTTGCGGTAGTACGTGGTGTCCAGGAGGTGATATACAATTTCACGCGTAAGTGTTTAGATCGTGATTTCTGGCATTGAATAACTGCAAACATATTTCTTTGTATTTTCAATTAAATACTTCATAAAATGATTAAACAATGTTTTCAGCATACTTCTAACTAACTATACTGATAACGATGTAAAGATCTAATAGTCTTACATTGAATTTCATGGACTTAGTGCAATTTTATTTTTCTTGTTTACAAGAAGTAATTTTGAAATAGTGTGACCATACTGAGGACATATCTAGGACTTTCTGTGGGACCTGAACTAAATTATATATGTTTGCTTAGTCATTTAATTTTTATTTCACATTATTTACAACATTAATATACTTACCTACAATATTATTTTTTTAGATTTCCTAAAAATAGTACCCAGAGGAAATTATGGTTATCCATTGTACCATTGAAAATGAAATTTTATGAAAGTGCAAGGATTTTTTAAAACAAACAGCAGTTCCTACCTAAGCAGTATCACCTTGCAAGGTAAAATTTCAAGTATCTATTTAAAAACTCCTTTAATTGTCTCACATGTTATACAATGTTAAATATTTGAATTTATAAGGAATATAAAAACTAGTATGAAAAAAAATACCCCACCAGTATCAGGAACATTTTCCAAACTACCGGCGCTCAAGGCTCCAGAGATAATTGCTGCTTTCTGAACCAGCCCCCCCCCCCCCGATCCGACTGCCTAATGAGAGCCTTACATTATTATTATGTTTCAGAAATGTAGTAGTTCGAATATATGGCAAAAGGCTATATTTTGTAATATATATTATAATTTTCAGATAGACAGTTCATTACAGGAAGAGTCTATGGGGCAAGTAGCTACTCTGGGTGTACCAAATCCTAGCTCTGGCATTTATGAAAGTAATCCTTCCTGATGGGCCAACTCAGAGAAAACAATATAGAAAACAAATTAATTAATGTTGTATCACAACATTTTACTCCTCTGTTGCAAGAAATGTTTAAGCATCCCATCACGGACTCAATTTATTGCAATGATTTGCATGAAAGCGTATTAATTAAGAAAATTGCAAATTCATTTTTTAACACTTAAAGAGTCATACAGAAAATATACTTAGTGATTTACGTGGTAAGAGACAGAAATTACACAAAACAATAATATTTAGTCATGTATAAAAGAAAAGTTATTAAATGATTTTAATTTGGAAAGTGCTGTTGTTTCTTTTTTGCCCTTTTTTTGTAACTTTATTATCGTTCCTATTATAGCCCCCTATGATATATGTCACAGTCAAAGCTTATAACCACTCAATAGACTGTAAGCTCTCGACAGTAGTACTTTTGACTGAAATTATTCAAAACTAATTTTACCCAATATAGCTGTTTAAATGTAATTTTAACTGACTTGCCTAGCGCCAAGTAGTGGAACACAAGGCACAGGGAGCCAAGGGAAACCCGACAAGGGTGGGTTAGGTTTTTAGCTCCCGTCATGCCATTCATGATAGGTTCCTTTAAACGCTGTAGACAGAAATATACGTAAAAATTGATTTAGACTGATTCTCCGTTCTTCCGTCAGCCACTTTTAACCACATTCATATTGTCAGTTAAAATGACTATTAACTACAGATTTTCCGACAAACTAATTTTAATCAACGTAACGTATTTTTTTTTTCAGAAGTATTATTGACCGAATTTGCCCTTTAACACATTAATAAATAGAAATACATTGGCTAACCCAGAAATCTAGGAAAAACTATTGTCCAGTATGTATTCATAATGTTTAATTAATCTGCAAAATTAATGAAACATATATCTTTTGCGATTTCATGGTTGGTCCCTTAATAACAGTACATGTTTAAAAATATGAGTACAATAACCCTTTTTCGTTTTTACGCTACCTACACAAAAAGTTATGTTTCCACTTAGGTATGCCAAATAGATTTTATTGTGTAACTTGTTTTGTTTACTAAGAAATTACTAACACCTTGTTATTTTTAACCGGCTTCAAAAAAGGAGGTTCTCAATTCGTTGGAATCATTTTTCTGTATCTTTGTAACCTGTATTTAGGTCTGAAATAAAGGTAAATTATTATTATTTTATCTCAAGCAGATCTCACAATCATTCATTAATTTCGTATTGCCGTAGGAACTACACCTTTGTTCTAGTAATTATCTATTTCCCACCAATATTCTATAGGTACATCGTACATACAAACTAGGAAATTTTACGTGTTTAAAAATGTAAAAAGAATAATAAATTTAACAACCGAACCTCCAGTTACTGTTAAAAAACTAGAATTATCCAAACTTTCACGCGATAACAAACAGTTTGTTTTTTGAGTATTTTTTACGCACAGTACATAAAGTATCTCGAAATATAAAATCTATACGGGCTAGGTCTTAGAAGTGAACATTTTGTTGACACTATATGGAACACAACTACTTGAAGTTTTGTCCTGGAAGAAATACAATAAAGGTTACCCTACTTAGAAAGAAAGGGTTTGACCACAGTGAGCGAGATAGCCATACATCATTTTTGCTTCAAGTAGGTATTCAGAGTCTGCACTCCATTTTTATCTATACCTTCATGGTTACGAGGCTGAAATTGCTAAAAAGTTGCTAAATTAATACACATTGCATGACATGAATCCATTTATCTGTGGAAGACAGTAATGAATGAATGGAAATGGTTGGCGAAGGAAATTGAAGGAAATCCTTGGACTGCTGCGCTTTTCATTGTAATTTTTGTGTAAATATAATTAAATTTAATCATTTTGTCATATGTACTTAAATGCTAGCAGTGAACTGCTTTAGTTCCAATAATGTCGAACAGTTCGATTGAGGGGAAGCTGAAAGGCTTACAGGAACGTTTTGAAAATGAAATGCGTCGAAGAGGAGAAGGTGGTTTTAACAATCAAAGTGGAACTGGGCCTCCCAGACCAGGCAGTGGCAAGAGGCCGAAGCCCGGTAAGTGTTGCGACATTTTGCCTCATTCTGCACGTGTGCCTTATATGCTCGTTTTATAAAACGTTATAACCATCTTGTAAGCTTTATCTCTAGTCTAAGCGAATTACAGCATTTATCTCGTGTTCTTCATTGCTATTCCATATTATTGGCTGATTAGTTTTTAGTGTGCGTGCCTCTATACATGATATTCATCATCATCTCATAAATTTCTAATATAAAGTAGTCACACAACTAGAGTGTGTATTCACAACACATCTTAAGGTTATACTGTGTAATAGAACTGTATAATGTTTAATAATGCATGCAGATAACTTCCCTGACGCTTGTTGTGCACATTGTGTACAAATTATTTGCATACATTGTCATTGAGTAAGTTGTGGGTGGTCACCATTCGTTTGTAAATGCTACATCTGTCACTTATATGTTTTTGTTGATCTTTCTATAATTTATTATAATGCAGTGTAATGAAAAGCAAGAGTAAAAAAAAAAAAATTATTTTGTATAGATATCATAAATTAAATATCTACTGTAAATTATTTGTTTATTTAGATGTCCATTACAAAGAATCATTTTAGAGCTTCCATTTCAGAATTATAAAGATAGTTATATTTCTGAAGTGAAGTTAGTACAGCTGATAGTAGATATTTTTTGCAGATGCATTCTTTTGAAGGTATATGCTCTCATAGGAACATACATACCAGAAACAGAATAGACAGGATTTATTGATGATGCGTCCAAACCCCTTAATAGTTAAAATGCTTCTAAAACTTTATTACTCCTGTTTTTTACCTATATGCTAAGCTCTTAGTGATTCTAATTTATAATCAGATTATATATTAAAATATTCATATCTTTTTAGGTCCAATACCATTCCCGAATAGAGAAATACCACCATTCCCACCGAGATCACCACAAGCTACTGAGACTGAACACAGAATGCAAGAGGTCTACAAGGTAAACAACTAGAAGTTTATTGTTTTATTTGTTGTGTTATTTTGGGCAATCTATAGCAATACATTGAAATTAAAAAAAGAAACCTGATTAATTCACAACAATTTTTTTTTTTAATTATCCTGCAAGTGCATTACTTGCAGGATAATTTATATGACTATGAAAAATATATGCTTAATATTTATTGCAAAAGCTAACTACCCAGCAAAATGCAAAATTGTTAATTAGCTTGTGGGAATAATTACAAATTTATAAAAATATATGTATTTATTCTGTATAGGTATAAATATTTGTTTGTAAAATATTCATAAATATTGACTTCATAATAAAATGTAAATATAATTTGTCAGGTTAGTGGCAAGTTGAATGTGGATGGAGTGGCATATAGATCTCATATAGATGATTTGAAGCATTTAGGTGAACTGGGCAGTGGTACTTGTGGACATGTTGTCAAGATGTTGCACAAATCTTCTAACTCTGTTATAGCTGTTAAGGTGAGTTAATTAACTATTAATAAAGGGGTTTGTAATATGTATGTAGGAGGTAATCTCTTAAAGTAATGGGTCAATCATAAAAATCTTTTCAGTAATAGGAAGTTACCATCACTGAGAGTGTTATAGGCTTTAAATTATGGCTATATGTAGTGTATCGAAGTTCCAGTGTGTTTATTTATACATCTACTCAATTCTAAAATTCTACTCAACTGAAATTAAAAAGGAATAAGGATTTTTAGCAATTCTACATTTACAGCAGCAAGAGGAGTAGTTACTAGCTATTCCCATAACTTTGAACACGTGGAATTTAGAAAGGAAACCAAAAAAAAAAATCCTCTTGAACCACTCTATCTATTAAAAAAACCGCATTAAAATTCATACAAAAATTACAATTTTGTTTTATAACCTCACTACATGTGTAATTTTACTGTTTATTGTTTTTATGCCATTAATGTTGTTTGTGTTTATAGCAAATGCGTCGTTCAGGTAACTCGGAAGAGACCAAACGTATTTTAATGGATTTAGACGTAGTAGTTCGCTCGCATGATTGCCCCTACATCGTGAGGTGTCTGGGCTGTTTTGTTACGGACGCAGATGTCTGGATCTGTATGGAGTTGATGGCTTCCTGCTTCGATAAACTACTAAAAAGACTGGGCGCACCCATTCCTGAGCCTATTCTTGGCAAAGTTACTGTGGCGGTGAGATAATGTTTCTTTGTGTATTTTATGCTTAGTTTAGGACTAGTTCATGATTTATTATATCTATTTATTTTGCATTTTCTTAATTTCAGACTGTAAATGCACTATCATATTTAAAAGACAAACATGGTGTGATACACCGTGACGTAAAACCTAGTAACATACTGTTAGACGAGCGTGGTAACGTTAAGTTATGCGATTTTGGTATCAGCGGGCGTCTTGTTGATTCCAAAGCAAAGACGAGGAGTGCAGGATGTGCAGCTTATATGGCGGTTAGTACAATTTTAGACAATAATAATTATTTATAATCACACTAATAATTTGGCAAATAAATATACTTTAAAATCAGTTCTATGTTTTCGTTATCAAGTAAGTTGTAACACAAAGGCCAAATAACAACCCACAAATATTTTTTTATAATTTTCAGCCTGAGAGAATAGACCCACCGGACCCGACACGTCCTGACTACGACATCCGCGCGGACGTGTGGTCACTTGGTATATCACTTGTGGAGTTAGCCACTGGAGTGTTCCCATATAGAGACTGTCATAATGACTTCGAAGTTCTCACCAGGGTATGTAAAAATCAATGGAATTTGTAAAGAGGGGTCCTAATTAATCTAAAATGTATGTGACACAATGAAAATTGTTTTGGTTTAGGTAATAGCTGATGATCCACCACAACTGCCAGACGACTGCGATTTTACATCTGAGTTCAAATCATTTGTTTCACAATGGTAAGTTGAAATTTTCTTAATCAAAATTTATAACAACGTGACCATTCTAATCACAACAATGATAAAAAATTATATAAATTGTAATTTAATTAATGACTTTTCCAGCCTAACAAAGAACTACAGACAAAGACCAAAGTACCCCAAACTATTGGAACATCCATTTGTAGTGAAATCAGCACGTAACTCAATATCAGTGGGTGCCTGGTACGCATCACTGCCTATATCCGGTCACAGTTCAATGTCTCGCGCTGGTTCAGTAACAACGGTCGCTACCCACATTGTGAACACAACCAGCAATGGAACTGAACTACCGGTCACACCACAACCCACTAGGAACTACGTCACCAGTGCCACACACTGGATGGAACAAGTTACTCCAACACCTCCTAGGTGAGTGGTTTTAACAAATTTCCTCAATTTCTCTGAATATTTATGGTGGAAAATTTTGAAATAACAGTATTATAAGTTGAAAATATTTAACGAAGCACTAAATATAATAACAGGGCATTTTGGGCAACAAGCAGCAGTGCTAATGCAGGAGGCAGTAGTTCACAGCCTGCCAGCTTAGAGGCTGACTTCTCAAACCACTCGCCTTACCCAAGACGCAGGTACAGAACATAAATGAGAGATGATTGTGATATGATAATTTAGCTCACCTTTTCTGAATTCGTTTTGATTTCCATTACAAAATATCTTTTACAAATACACGTGCGGTACGTACACGGTCACGTATACGTTCGTACATTAGAACATCCAAATACGTGCTAAAGACGTGAAAAAAACCACGGCAAGCATGATAGCGTTATTTGGAGATTATATGGAATCGAAACAGCGCTGCCTATTGGTATAGAAAGGTACTGTTAACGATATCGCGCTCGTTGTCATTTTGTGCTGGTCTTTAAGTCTTGAATTGTTTTTTGGCATATTTTTCTAATACAGACTACTCCGGGTTAGGATGCTATTATGTTTAAATACAAGTTAATAAGTTTGATTAGTATTAATACATGTCACTGAGACTCTTGAAGCTGTTCCACAATAAAGTTTCGTAATATTACAGGACGATAGAGGCGTGTGCGTCACCCCCACCACCGCCAGTGAGGAGAGTATCAGCTGATAGCAGGTGGAGAGCCTCACCAGCGGTCTGTATAATATGTTTTTTTATTTAATATCATAACAATATCAAATGTTTTTTTTTATAAATGTGATAAAAACAAGAAATAAATTATAAAATAAAACAAGCAATAAATTATGATATTGCTATTGTTTTCTACTTAATTAATTGCTTTACAGTTGTTAAAGATATGTTATATTTGCTTATACTTAAATTGTTATGATATATTCCACAGAGTTCAGGTAACACAAGCCCCATAGTGCTGCAGAGGTTCTATCATCAGAATCAGCAGAGGAGATCGCGGGTCGACCTGCATTCAACACCTAGACATAGAAGGTATATTATTATATTATGTAAATAATAGTTATAAAAATATAACACGCCTATTAAATACATATAAACCTGTCCCAGTGTTTGTCTGTCAGTTAAATTTGATCCACTTCTTGGTTTCCACATGAAATATTTTTTTGCGTGACAAAGCAATATGATGGTCTGTAGCTAATCATCATCTGCGATGCATCATCATCATGATGAAGCATCGCAGCCTCATATAATAACCTCAAGTTTTATATCGCTTATATATGTTTTTTTCAGCTTAAGTAGAGAACACAGCACAGGTCGGTCTCCGGAGCCTCCACCGCGGACCAGTCGACACCCTCCGGTCCCGAGTCATGACCATAACGGTTCGTCCGACGAGCCGCCTCCCTTGCACGAGAGGTTACATCCATCTTCGCCGCTCTTGCTTAGTGATAGGTAATATGTATTTTAATCTTTCATACAAATTTTATTTACATCTTAATTGCAATTGATAGACAGCAAATTAAACTTGACGGTACCATAAAATAATAATTAGAAAAGTTATAAAGGTAATAATAAAAGGTAAATAATTAGAAAAGTAAAAGGGAACACGAAATAATGGTAATAAAAGCTGAGTTATGAGAAGTAAGAAATTGAATTTTGTGTTGCAGGTTATCAGAGGGTCGTAGTCAAAGTTTGACCCGCGCTGAGTTAAGGAATGGTTTCCGCAGTGAGTTGCCCTCCACCCCACAGCATACCACTCACAAGCATCACCATGACGACCAGGGTGAGTTCACTACACAAAACGACAGCACTACACCATTATACAAACGAGGGATGAACATTACTCAACATGGGGTGAATATATCTCAATTGGGGTGAATGTTCCTCAATGTGGGGTGAATATAGCCCAAACTTAGGTAAATGTAATTTGACGTGATATGAATATAATTCATTACGGGTTAATATTACTCAATTCGGGGTGAATCTAGCCTCAAATGGGGTGATTTAAGCTCGAATGTGGTGATTTTAGCTCGAATGTGGCGTGAGTATAAAAGTGGACTCATTTAGTTCATAAAATATAATAACCCCCAATAAGGGGTATGAATATTATTTAAAGAAAGGGTAAATAAATGTAGGTAGAATATTGATGAATGTAGTTGGAAAGTAACTATATGAGGTGAATAAGCACAGAAGATTTTTGTAACTATGCCCCATTCTTTTCAACTATTTAAAGCCAACAACAAACTATATTTAGGAAAAATGCCAGTCTATATATAAATGTGCTATATTTATTGTATTGCCACTCAATTTTATTATAACTTTCTAATAAAAATCTATGTGGATGGATTAAAAATCTATTCATATTATTCATCTCAATGTATTTATTGTATAGCCAAGTTCCTTGTGAAAAAATCTTGTAAATTTTCAAAACTTAATAGGCTTCTAGGGTTTTTAAAACTAAATACAAAATAATGATAACAATAATAATGTATTTATGATTGACAATACCTTTATCTGATGACGAAGGAGGGCAGCCAGCCTCTGACTACCGTCGTCACTATCTGAACAAGTTCAAGTCGCGAGTTGTGTACTCCGGCGCAGCTTGCCGCTCTGCGCGCGCGCTGTGTCTAAACGTGTGAACTGGTTGCATTCCAAATTCAAATATTTAAACATTTATTTCCTTTCAATACAATTTTTTTTTATTTCAACTTTATAGTTTTCGTTTAATGTATGTAACCTTTTTCTATAGCTGTATTTAGTTTAAAAATATAGAGTATATTTATAATTAGATTAATTTAAAAAAATAACCAAGTTATTATAATGTTTATGATATAAAACGTTTTAAAAGTTCCTAGTCATTTTAAATTCTGTATTTTTAGAGTAGTTTGTTAAATATAAATATTTTACATTTATCATTCAATAATTGATTAGTAATGCAATCATTTCACGCATCATATTCATTCTCATACAGCCTGTGTAGGATTCACTGTGTTGTATATACAGGATGTTGAAAACCATAAAGTTATGGGATATTATTGCTTCTGACGTGGTCCTATGTGCTTCGCGACTATTGCTTTCGCACAAACAACGTAATTGTGCTGTTTTACAACACAATTTGATTACAGAACAGTATTTTTTTATAACAATGAGAAACCGGAGGAAATGATGTCTGTCATTTTTAATAATATGTACGAAACTTTTTTTCCAAATTTAATCAGCCTATATAGTTGTTATTTTCTGTGTTAATAATTAAAAAAAACGTGTATAAGATTGGAAAATAAATGTTATACAAGTTTTTTTTTGTAATTAGATAGTAATTGTAAAATCTATTGACAAAAAATAATCTTAACAAAATTCTGTCAAGCTTTTTCAAAATTGTTTATTATTGCCACTTGTTTCGTCTTACGGTTGTAAGATGTATTTGTATTATATGTACGTAATGAGGATTTTTGTACTAAATGTATTTAATATTTAAAACTGAACTTATGGAAAGACTTGTAGGTGGGAAAAAAAGAATATAAACTATTTTTATTCTCTACCCACATTGTTTTATCACAATATAATATTGTTCTTTTTCTCTATTTGAAATTGATTTACGATTTTAGGGCGGGTCTTCAAACTCCGACCCATTTTACATGGCAACCCATAATCGGTATAAAAAATAAACAAGAATAGATTATATTTCATTTCTAAGAAGTTTTTTTTTACAATGTTTATACAAAAACCTCCTCATTACGTAGTCTATGCTTTGCCGCTATCCTTCCGTCACACATCGCCTGCCCATTAGCAGCTCTGTCACATGCCTCGCTACACTAAACACGACCCTAACACTTAGACGATAAGTGCTATATTGTATATGCACAATGGGTACGTATTGCTTGGGAGGCGTTGCTCTAGTATTTCCAAGTATTATTGATGCGGTATGATAAAGTAATATTTTTATAATTATGAAGTATTCTGTGAACAAATATGGTTGTGTTTTGTTATAAATAAGTAAGTATTGTGATCTATAGTCGAGTAACATGAAGGCATATTTGTATCACATTTTGTGTTATTTCGTGGTTTGTTTTAATGCTATAATTGTACTTTTATATGACCCGTCATTGTTAATATCCATTACAATTTTTATACTACCTTCCACTAACATTTTTCTTACCTCAAACAACGCTGTAGAATATTCAAATTGTAATATTTTGGTAACTAATTAATTGAACCTGAAATCCTCTCTCAGGCCTAAGCACGTGCACGACTTAATTTGACAGGATAGGCATGTACGACAGAGGTCGTACATGATCTACGTTGTACGTGATCTGTCTGGTCGTACGTGATCTAGGCAGAGATGGTATGTTTACTCTTGAAAGTATACCAGAACAATCTTGCCAAATACTCTGTTTTAGTCTATCGTTGATATTAATCCATATACTAGCAAAAAACACGCAATATATTTGTTTGACAGTATATTTCATATCCATTGAACAACTAGTACCGCAGTTTAGTAAAACAGGGGGCTACATACCAGGTGTTATGTACTTGCAATATTGTGAATCATTCGTATTATGCTATATATGTATGATACTAGCGAGGTGTGTGCGCTATCATTATCATCACCATACAAGTAGCTTCGCTCGGTAACTGTTATAACTATTGAGTCTTTGCTTCATATGACTATGATGAGAAAAAAACTAGAATTTATTTGGTAAATAGATTTAGCGTGCTTCCTCCATAAGTTTAATATATTGAAATCTTAAAAAGATTGTTTTATTAAATGAGATCTTATAGTGAGCACGTGTAAAAGGATTGAAATGAATATACATTTACGGAGTAACAACTGTGTTTGTGAGCTCTTTTCATGATTATGGCGTCTGCATACCTCTTATATACTCCATGAAGGTAGTAGGCTAGTGGTTAAATTATACGTAGTAGTCTAGCAAAACATACAAAGCTGCTACTATTGTTTTTTGTTGAAAAAATAACTTACTTTTGATGTGTGGGTAGTTTTCAATGTTTTATAAAAATAATTAATTATGAAATAGTTGGTTATACAACGTTTGATAGTTTAAAATTGTTAGTATGAAGCAAAGGGTCGTGTTAGTGAGGGTTGGGTAGGTGGTTAGGTCGGGCGGTGCGTACAGAGCGGGTAGCGTGTATCGTGTGAGCGGGGCCGGTATGATGTGGGTCGCAGGCTGGCTGCGCTCGCTGGCCGGGCTGGTGAAGCGCCGGCTCAGCGGGTACGTCAAGTGGCATCACGTTGCAGCGCGCCAGACACACAACAATCATCTACAACACAGGTGAGATACAACACTTCTCTTCTTCTTCATTGTACATTCGTTCATGTCCAACTATTGAACTACCCTGAGGCCCAAGTCTGCTATTACTATGATGTCATAATGATCAGTCACTGATTGATTAATTTTTTGCCATAATGACGGCATTATAGCGCCATAATGACTTGGGCCCCGGGCATGTTGTCATATAGTTTAATTTCGAGTTTTCCGTCTCACATGCAACTATACATTAAACTAGTTTCACCCACTACTAAAAGTAGGAATTAGTGATGTGACTCCAGTATAACTTTCTGGTTCCCTTGATTTTAAAATATTTATTGAGTTGTACGCCGAGTAATCATTTAAGTTACTTAATGACTTTTTGCTGCAGTAAATGCCCTATTACATCACGGAGTTATATTGTTTTATTAATGAAGGGTAAATTTTGATAAAAAAATCAATTATATTTCATGATAGTACAGAAGTTAACAGTTAAATAGGTACTTACCTAGTAGACTAAATATCCATGCTCTTTATGTCCAATTATAAGAACATTGGTTGAGAATACAAGTGATTGTTTGACGTATAAATAAATCATTGTCCAACAAAATAGCTCTTTTCTTCGACTAACAGTTGAAACTTGTGACGTTAGGACTTCAATTTACACAAAACAATCTTAGGTCGAGTTAATTTCATTAGAAAATAGAAAACAATTTACTTCAGTCAATAATATAATTTTACTTAGTTGCTTGTTCTACGGTTTTACATTTGAGAGCTCAGATCATGTGACGTCATAAGTTTGAAATGTCAATCAGGAAGAGAATATCAAGTATATTGACTCATACTTAACAATATAAACCTGTTGGCTGAAGGTGGGGCAACAGTGACAGTTGGAGCATGCCAGCCTCCCCCCTGCCGCCGCGCGCCCCTCCCCCGCGACCATCCGACTAGCGCCCGCCTCCAGCCGAGTGTCATCCAACAAACACATGACTACAACACTTGTTGCTCACCTGGACTATATTTTGTGCTACACTATTATAAACGTACAATGTATAAGTTAAAAACGTTATTGTAGACGAAATATTTAACATTTAAATGCACTTGTTTCTATTAAACGCCGGCGTACAATGGGCGTATTTATGTAACCAGTAATGTGTAAAATTATATGTTGAAGAATAATCGGGCTTGTATGAGATGTGCAATAATCTCCATAAAATTTACATAATGATATATCGCTAAACAAACATACTAGATATTTCGTCTACATTAACTTTGATACTTCAACATAAATTGTTCAAGTAATATTATTAATATCGGTATATCAATGTTCAGTGTTCTATCTAAAAAAGATTAGGATTCCTTTTTAACAATTGTGTCAGGACATTTAAAAATTATCACAGATAGCTTAAAGTTTAATAATTATTTAGAACACTGTATGTTGATTTTTCTTTTAATATTTCAGCAGCGAACCAATAGTGATTTTATAACTAATGTTGCCTTGTTCACATAACGGTGTTGTTCAAATATGGCTAAATAATTATAATAACGTTAAATATATTATGTTATGTACATAGTGTAAAACGGTACGAACGCTTTGGATTTTATTATTAAATTAAAGTATGGGTTCACTGCGTGTGATTTTGTAACTCCAATCAACTACTGTTCGCTGACGTCACGCTAAGTATATTTGTCATAATATTATGAATTTTCTATGGACTTAAGACATTTTTGCAAGGCATCTTAATCACTGCCAAAGTAATTATCTAATCGCTGGTCGTGCGTATTATTATAGTCTACAAATCGTAAGGATCGAAACCACACTTTAACGTGTAAATAGTTAGCCGTGCAGTATTAATGCGACTGTATTTGAGAAGGCTTATGGCGTGATAATAGATACTTAGCACCATGTTCATAGTTCACGTATAAAATTAGTATTTTGGAACAAATTTAGTCATAATTATAATGGCGTATTTGTACAGCGCTTAGCGTACATATTTACATATTTGACATTTTTATTGCATTAATTAGAATGAATAATGCTAAGCGCTGTTTGAATTTATTAAAATCTATATAAATACTAGCTGTCCCGGCAAAAGGTTTTTTACCATACTCAAAAAAAAAAATTATGTTTGAAAAATAGATGTTGGCCGATTCTCAGACCTACTGAATGTGCATGTAAAATTTCATAAAAATCGGTCAAGTCGTTTCGAAGGAATACGGTAACTAACACTGTGACGTGAATTTTATATAGGGTATACAAGATGCCCTACTTTTTTTTAGACGTGAATAAAACCTTACTTTTAAAGTATTTGATAAATTTTGTGGCAATTAATTAAAAAACAATAATTTAAGAATCATTTGGTATATTTATTTGGCAGTTGAGACTTATCAATAACACACAATATTAGCTTTTTTTAAACCTATGGTGGGGCGTTTTGTAATGACATTGCTTGACAAGATGCCTCAGTTCTGTTACAAAACGCCCCAGTAAAAGAGAAACAAAAAATCTTCTGAATTATACAAATAATAAAAAAAAACAGTATAGTTAGAGATCAACTTTTAAAATCACATATTTTAACTTCTTCTTATTCACTTACACTGTATTAAATCACATATTCTAACTTCTTCTTTTTTACTTATACTCTAATTTTTCTTCCTGATAGCTTCTCTCTTAGCTTTTTTACCACAGTTATTACACAACGGTTTGTACATTGTACAGAACTCATGCAGCCAAAAAGAGCAAGAAGAGCACTTAATCCAGTCTTCTGTTGATGTCGTTTTATAATAATTTTCAGTACATTCAACACATCTGTTGTCGATGTCTTCTTCAGATATCTCTTCATCAGAACTTTCTTGCTTCTCTTCGTCTCCACTGTCGCTGTCCGATGATTCAAATACAGGTTTATTTTTCTTTGCTTTTTTCTTTGCTGGCTTTTTTCCTTTTATATCCTTCTTTACAATGTTGTTTTTATCATTTTTTTAGACAATTTACATGTCTTTGCTGATTTCTTCTTTTCTTCAATCAATTTCCGTTTTTCTATATTTTCTTTTGACGCCAGAATAGTAGCCTTTTGTTTTCTCTTTAAAACCATTGCAGGTAGCTTTGGAACAGGATAGATTTCAGCCAAAGCCTTTGTTGGTGTTTTTTCAGGGGTCTTAGAAGTAGATGGTAAGCTAGGACATTTTTGAGGGGTAGCTTGAATTGGCGGTGCTAAAAGAAGCGATAGCTGTTCTAACGGTTCTTCTTTATTTGCGTCAGAAGTGAGTTGGTTCATGATATCTATCGCATCCTCATCAAAAGTATCTAACAACGATACTTCCACAGCGTCATCATTTTGTCGCTCTGAACTATTTTCCAACATATCTGAAAGTGTTCCTTCGTGTTGTTCATTATCAATCAAATCCTGTTCACGCAAGGCATCAGATAAAGCGAAAAAATGGTCAGGTATAGCATTTGGGTCGTAAGGGTATATACCGCAAGATTTTAGAGCAGAAACTCCATTTGACACGCTTGCCGCTTTACACCAAGCTTTGCCAATAATCTTGGATACATCGTACCTCGTAAGCTTCTTGTCTTTGTTCATGATCATCCATGATTTGGCTTCTTGCGCAAAATAAACTTTAAGCGGTCTGAAGAAAGTTCTATCCAGAGGTTGCATTGCATGTGTAGTGTGACTGGGAAAGCATAATAACGTCACATCGTTATCTTTGGCCACTTCCAATAATCTGATATTGTTGCTGTGAGAACTATGCCCATCCATGATTAACAATGCTTTTCCAGAACCTTTTGCTGGCAAAAAAATCTCCTCAAACCATCTCATAAAAAGATCAGTGTTTATGTAGGATGATTTTTTATTCATAAACACTTGCGAACCTGGCGGCAAACCTTCCGAAAATTGAGGTTTACTATATGTGCCTTTGTAAATTAGAACTGGTGGAAGAAAATTCCCTTGTGCATTGCAACATGCTATAACTGTGACATTTTCTCCTTTTTCACTGCTTGTCAGCGAGTACACGTCCTTAGACCCTTTTGTCGCAATTACTTTACCAGATTTGTTGTTTACTTGGATACCTGTTTCATCCATGTTGAATATCTTCTCGGGATGTGTGCTTAGATCATTGTCGGTGTATATTTGAGCCAGTAAGGTAAAAAAGTCTTGGACATCCGCGCGATTAACTCCATATGCTCTTGCAAGAGATAAACCTTCGGATTTTCGTTGGCTCAGCTCTGGGTTCCTCTTTAAAAATCCGGTAAACCAAACATCACCAGCTTTTTTAGACATATCAGAGAAAATATCTTTAATGTTAAGCTTGTGGGCTAATTGATACGCTATTTCTTTGACATCCTTCCGATCTGGTGCAAATCCAACTTTTTCGAGTTGTTTGATGTGCGCAACCAACTTTTTTTCCTCCGTTTGGTTAAAAACAGGCCTTCTTCCAAGCCCAACCTTCAATGTTCCAGCCAAAATATGTCTTCTAAGTGTTCTTGAAGGAATATTGTATGTTCGTGCGGCCTGATTAACACCCATTTCTTTCTGACGAACTTTTTTCATGGCCTCATCCAGGTCAGTTTCAGACCAAGATACCGCAAGAAGACCGCAAGGTAGATCTTACATAATTTCGTGGCATTTCTGAAAAAATGTAAAACATTATGGATTATTATTTGACATTAAAAATGAGGCGTCTTACAACGTGATAACTGGGGCATCTTGTAAATACCTTATTACAAGATGCCCCACCTCAAATGCCGGCGTCACTAAACGTAAACAACTGTGAGAAAGGTACTAAATCGTAGGTTATTTATCACAGATTTCGTATTTCTAGCTATAATTTTGATAAAAAAATAAGTAAGTTAAATTGAGAAAATTGTATAGTACTCACCGCAATATGTTTCAAGATCTAAATAACAGATTTGACCACAATTTCTAAAATAAATGCGAGAAGCACGTGATCTCGCTAGACAATTCGAAAGAGCACTGGCGGCCATTTTTGTGCGTCATCGTGAATCGCCTATCTTTATTTGTGTGAGTGTGAGGCGTCTTGCCCGCTGGGGCATCTTGTATAGTTTTACCCTATAAGAAGATATAACCAGTGTGGAATTATGACGTCTGTAGGTTATACAACTAATTTGGTTGTAATATTTAAAATATAGTCACTCGGCTACGATGACCTAGAAGATTATTATTGGAATTCATCAAAGGCTCAGTTATAACCGTTTTATTTCCAGTAAATGGCAATAAATATCAAATATGTATATGGAGTAACGTCAGGCCTAATAACAATGTTTGAATTATTTTGTTATTCATAGTCGGGTGACGGTGGCTTCATATTTTTCTGGATTTGATTTTGTTGTTATTTTTCTTAACACACTGTGTATATTAATTTATAATAGTAACGTAGATACCACAACGTCTTATAGCAATGGAATTTTATTTATGCGAAGCACTGACATGATAATGATACTGACGTATGCACATACAAACATAACCCAACATACACTTGAGAACAACAAAATTAATAGTTTTTTACACACATTAGTGAAATAACATAAAAAATAAAATGTCAAAAGCATAAGCCAATGTATAGGGGATAATAAAATTACAATGCTCTAAGATCTCGTGACTTACGCAAAGAAATTATTAAGATCGAATTATTATAGTTAAGTGACGTATTCCTATGTTAAGCAATTACATTTTGTAAATATTATTGTATATTTTATGTTAAGACAAACAATGCAACACACAATAATTTAATTTGAATTAATTGAACTTATACTGAAAAATAATTTGATTGAAAATCCTGGTTATTTTTTGTTATTAGTGCATTGTCATTGATCCTCAATATTGTGAATTGCAATTTAAATAAATTCCACAGAAAAGTGAGTGAAAACTATTTACAAAGATAGATACGGATAAAGCTAATATAAGCTCCCCAAGTAGCACATTAGTGAATTTAGGAACTTATCTTGTAGCTTTAAGTTCTAAATAGGTTGTATAGCAGTGTTTACTAGATCTTAAAGGTTCAAATACAACTCAAAGCTATATAAGAGTGCTTCCAGTCAGTCGTAGTTGTATATGAAAGATTTTTGTTACCTATTTGTTACCAGCGGTGGCACAACACCGATTTTGTTACCTAAAGTGGCATACGGGTTTTAATTTCCACTTATATAGAACCAATAGTGGGTTATGAGGTCTCTAGATCACTTATATGCAACTCTTACATCTAAGTGCTAGCGTACTCTTTTTTACCACTGCTAGTTCCATAAGAGTGATATAGTAGAGTAGTGTATCACTTGTAGTCGCTAAGAGTATCATTTTGCTGCTCTTTTGTAACTTGTTGTGCATATTGCAGCTTTAAGGTCTTTTTAGCACTTCTAGTTCCATATGAGTGTTAAAATAGAGTAGTATATCACTTGTAGTCGCTAAGAGATACTTTTAGCGTCTACACTTACTTTTGCAGCTCTTTTAGATCTTGTTGTGCATAATGCAGCTTTAAGGTCTAGTGTACTCTAATATACCACTACAACGCGTATAACTATTACTTTTCTATAAGGAGCACTGAAAAGTTCTCATTTTGAGGTTAGAAACTATATATTTTAGATTTGTTGGTTCTGTCGATATACCTATAATAACAATGAATTCCGTAACATGGAAAAAAGTTAAACGACGTGGTAGTTATCATAGGCAGGTTGTCAGGGCTATCAGAAATATAATGGACATAAAAGATACCGATTTAAACTATTTATTTTCACATCACTTCCCGAATATTTTGCTTCACACGTATTAACGTTTAAAGAAAATTGTTCAGATTTTCAAGAAGAACAATCAGGGCTGCTAGTTTATATTTTACACATATAACTTACAGCTAACAGAATAGAAAAATTATGTATTAATTTTCAATTATTTGTCCAAGTTGATTCTTCGAATTTGCGACTTTCATTTTCTTTATCTTGATTGTTGCTAACCAAATTTGCATCCTTCGCCTCGTTTTTTTTTTATCTTCCAGATCTTTTTCTCTGCTTTCATTTGAATTTTTATCCATTTCTTTTAATACATTTGTAATTTTATTTTCTTCAAGGCTTTCTGATTGTTTAAATTGTTTTGTAGTGTAATTATTTTGGTTTGAATCATGTTTTCTTTTGGGGACTACCCTTGGCGACGATGTTCGCTCAAGTTTGGTACGAGTTGGATTTATGAAATCTGCGAGGTTATAAGCTTTAGGATTATCAATTATATTTGAGGACTCCTAATTCACGAGCACTGGGAGAGCTGCAAAGGAGAATATAATCACTATTGGTAATAAAATTCACCGATTTGCCACTCGCAGTGACAAATAAAAGATTTTTAGACCTTTCAGTTACAAATAAGAAATAAATAAGTGAAATTAAGAACTATAATTTTCTTTCATCGCCATATTTAAAAAATGGAGGCCTTCAAAATGTTTTGTTTTGAAAATGATTATAACCACACTGACGCATAATCACAGAGTTTTGATAGTTGTAACTGATGCACTTCAACATTTTCCATAATCTAAAATTATTAGATCAGGTTTTTAATAGTTTTATATTCTTAATTAATTTTGCTCAATCTTTTAAATAAATCTTGATCAAATTGAAGGCGCATCGAAATTTACATAGAAATCAATACATCACTTCACAGTAAAAAAAAATTCGCAAGGATTTTGTGCTGTATTACAATACCTGCAATAATTGAAGTAAATAGATATATTATGTAGCACTAAATACAATGGCTGCGCACAATTAACTCAGTTCAAAGATAGAATGAAATAAATGTTGCAATGCAATAAGTACTTACATCTATTCAAGTTGTAACACGACCACAGAACAATGAACACGACTGTCGCACACTGTCGCCACTCAAAGGAACTTTGACGTCTTATTTGCCACCTAATGACCGAATGATAGTTGTAATCGTTCAATGAAACCGTTCACTGCGCACAATTTACACCCATAGTTCTAATTACCACTAAAGGTGATCTTGAGAACTCTTATAGATACCATTTAGCACCTATAATAGGCTGCAATTTTTCGCCCCATGGTTCTATATAGGTGGCATAAGGGTTCTTACCACCGATATAGAACTTAATGATGGATTGTTTATCACCTAAGGTTACAGATAGATATGATATACCACCTATTTGCCACCTATTGTGCTACTTGGGTCGTTAATAGCAATATTTTTTTATGTAATCCATGTCACACATTGAACTTACGATATATAATGGATTGCCTATAATAAAAGTGAACACCGAAAAGCCACAAACTCATACGCTGGGTATACGTGCACGTAAGAGTAACTCGATGTGTGAAGGGTAAACGTGCACGTCCTTTGGCCGCCCTTTTTAAAGTATTTTTAAAAACGATTTATGTATATTTACAAGATTACTAGTCCAATTTATTCATGACGTACCACTACGTCCTTTAATATCAGTACAAGTTCATTTGACAAATTAAATTGTTTGTTTATTTGTTATTAAAAAGTCATACGATCACATATACATAATTTGTAGTTTTTAATTGTACATTTATTTTTATGTTTAGACCAAAATGTAGAATAACATCGATTTTAGTTTCTTGCTGATGTACAAAATGTTGCGCAACTCGATTGTTGCCGTTATCGATTTTTTTGTTGACTTAACTATTCTGTCAACTAATAAGAATGAATAAAAGATAGTTTACTATTAAGTGCCTACAGAAATTAACTACAGATTTATTCGGCGATACCAACTGTTCAAAACTAAGCGTTTTTTTTTAATCAATTAATCCAGGATTTTTTTGTGTTCATTTTTGTAGAAACTTTGAAAATAATTTAAAAGCAATCAAATGATAGTCTAATTTAGTTGATTGAACTGAGATTTACTTTTTTATATTATAACAAACTGCGCAATAAATGTATTATTTTCTTCTTTACTTTAAAAAGAGATTTTGCTAAATCTCTACGCAATAAACAATTTACTATTATCCGTTGTCTATTTGGGAGTTGGAATGCATGACAATATTTAAATGAAATTGTCGTATATTTAAAAGGCACGTTACTTTTGAAGCGAAGACAAATAATTTATATTTCGTCATAATCTTTTTTCGCTTCAATGGCAACCCCAAAAATGAAAAGTGGTGTAGGTGACTGTTACTCGATTGCTCATTGAGTACTCATTCATTCGTTCTTTTAGTCTATTACTACTTCTAGCGGCTGTAAATTTATTTAATTTTTCTTATTTCTCTACAGTTTGAGTATTTTAAAAGAGTCAATGAGCGTACGATAACAGTGCCCTCTAGTCCGCGCTAATTGTAATCATGTTAAGGTGAGAATATATTTAAATAAATCTATTTAATAAACAACGATTAATTTGTTTTCAATTACATTATTGCAATAATTATTATTTTATTGTGTATTATATAGATCAAATTTTATTTTGATGTTTTATTATAATTATTAGTCATACCTATGCGAACATTAAACTGACTCTACTCTAAATAGGTATCTAATGAAATTATGTGTGGCAACACCCACTGCACCATCATTGGCGCGTCAATTCTCGATCAATGAGATTTTCTAAAAGGTGTTGCATTGATAACACAAATGCGTTTTTAGCACCTTGGGTCCCAATGATGTCATACTTGCTCAACTATATACATACATAACCAATGTAAGGTTTAATTTCCCAATTTTATTTTTTCATTATGGAAAAGAATGTGGGTATTTATAAAATAACTAGGTAATGTTAAATAAAATATTTAATTCAGCAAAAATATTAAACTAATACAAAAATATATAACTTAAAATGTTGATACATAAACGCATTAAACAGTCGAGTCTAGACTTTTTATTTTAAAGACAACAAAATAAAGTTTTACAATATTTTTGAATTTCATCTCGTGTAGGTTAACAAACACATAGTTGTAAATCAAGTTAATATATGCTTTATAATACAAGCCGAAATATTATAAACAGTCAAGATATTTTGTGCATTAAAGCTAATTCACAATAATTAAGTCAATTCCTAAAAAACAAACACAACTACAAGAAAAAAATATATAAAAATGTCTAGTGTTATTCTTAAATAAGCTGAAAAAATTGTACCAATTAAATTTTGTAAAAGAAAGTTTCTGTTGAAATATGATTGATTATTTTAGAGAGCGTCTTATGTTAATGGTCGTCGTATCTGATTGGCTATAATGTCCATAGGATAAAATTGTGTTTTGGGCGCCCAAATATCGCCCTAGCATTGCAAATAGCCTGCATGCTATTATTGCTTTTGGTTGCTCAAGTTAAAAACTGCAAACGAAAGAAGGCTAGTCTTTTTCTTTTTACAAGTCAATCGTATCGTATCTACAAGAAATATATTTTTATTAAAATTTAAAATATAACATCTAATCTTCTCTACACAGCTGAACTTGGTAAGCTAATATCAAGATCGTACCAACTACAAAATAGATCTACAGTATTCTTAATTTAGGTGAAATAGCGACTATTTGCCTTTTTGTTCATTTTAAAAATGCACGCTCCCTCCCCTTTTAGTATCAAATATGTCGAAATAAATAATTTATTTATAATATTTATTGTTTAAAGAAGTGCCTAATAATGAGAAAGTTGTGGTGTTCAAGTAGGGACACACATTGAAAAAGCGTGCGTTTTTAGATTGACACCTATACAAATATCTAATTGCATTATAAATTTGCAAGATATAAACACTATAACAAACCAATACTCTACTAGTTTAGATATTTTAATTAAATCTAAAATAAATAATCAGGAACACACAATAAAATTTCTGTATCATCTCTAATAGTTTCTATGAACTAATACCAAATACCTGACTAGTACCGCTCTCGTAGATTAAGCGTAACAAAACAGCTTATCATACACTTCAACTGTTTAGAGTGACCATACTTTTGATAGGTTTTTTTTTATTTTACAATGATTTAGTAAAAGGACGTACCTACTTTAGTCTCGGAACGAATGATGATACTGCAATGTGGTACCGCTGACGCTTGCTAATTGCCAGACAATCCTCAACTAATAGTAAAGGCTCGCAGGTTGATATGAATCACGGAAAATGTAATTTTAGGGAGTAATTATTCCTTTTTTAGGGTTCCGTACCCAAAGGGTAAAAACGGAAACCCTATTACTGAGACTTCGCTGTCCGTCCGTCCGTCTGTCACCAGGCTGTATCTCAAGAACGATGATAGCTAGACAGTTGAAATTTTCACAGATGATGTATTTCTATTGCTATAACAACAAATACTAAAAATAAAATAAAATAAATATTTAAGGGGGGCTCCCATACAAAAAACTAATTTTTTTTGCCGTTTTTTGCTCGATACTAATAACGTTGCCTTATGTTGAATAGATAATGGTACGGAACCCTTCGTGCGCGAGTCCCACTCGCACTTGACCAATTTTTATTATACTTATAACCGGTTATATTCCCAAAGTATACTTGAGTCGAGATAATAAAAAAAATCTATAATCCAAATGTCTTACGTACTTTTCAAATATGGTCACTCTATTTACAGCGTACGCCACACCAATGTCAAAAGCGAAATTTAAAGCAAAATCAATTCATTCTAACTAAATAACATAAATATATACAAATACACAATAACATCAATCTTATGTATATTTAAGGACTAACAAAGAACATGTCAATATTTATAACAAACAGAATAAACATAATAGCTTTTCAATTGGTTTACATTTTTCCTTGACTAGTTAAAACTAGATAAATTTATTTACTAGATATGTTGTGTACTAGTTGAAATAATTAAGCTATCTAAGTCTAAGATAATATCAGAAGACTAAAGGCCGGCGCACACTAAAAGCGTGTGCGGCTCGTAATGTCTGTGCGCGCAATTCAGGCATTTATTTGCAAATGTGGGTAGTTAAGAAGTTAAAAATTATATTACATATTTCTTGTACCTATATCTTTTAGGCATGCAGAATTTTTGGGTCACTATACCCATTATCCGTGTGATGACGGATTAATAAAAACAGTGCCCACACCTCATTTTCTCTCCTGGGTGAGTAAGAGATAATATATAAGCAGTTTACGAATGGGAGACAGAAAATTCGAAACTAAACCCTATGCCAAGACGCTTGGTTAGCGCGATATAGTAGACTAAACTTAAAACCATTCCGAATTGTAGGAGACCCGTGTTCACTAGAGAGACTGAGCAGAGCTAAAAAGAATTGAGTAGCGAGTGGATATCCACGCACCACGCTTATATATGGAGGCGAATGTTGGGAGTGGCAGAAGAAGTATGAAAGTAGAACAAATGTCAAATATATGTAAAGTTTTATTCTGTATCAAGTGCGGGTCGTTTAACTTCGAAAGAACACTGTCGTTTTAAAAAGATTGGTTGGTTTAAGGGGCAAAGATAGAAAAGGATATGTTTAAGTGGTTTGGTCACATGGAGTGGAGAGTTGATAGAGAGTGGCAACGTTGAGAGGTTGACATACTATTATCTCATCTATATGTATATCCTCTGAAATTGGCGTGTATTACGTCTTGCAAGTATGGCGAGATAAATAAAGGCAAGGAAGTGAGTTTCTCCCACGAAGAAAAGCTGTGAAATCGATCATTTAATATTAGTACCTATATTACATTCATATATTTGAATAAGAGGATCTATGAATTTAGACTTATCAGAGTAGATAAGTATATACAACTACGTAAAATAGAAACAATAAGTCCAATTTAAAGGCATCTACATAAATATAATTATACATAACTTATGAGTTTGTATTGCGCTACTCTTCGAATGCCTTTGTAACAAATAGTTTTAATTTAAAATTTATCGCTAAGCGATACAGATTAAATTCAAAAATTTTATTATAACAACTTAGTTGTCAACTATTAATAATTTTAATTTATGAGAAATTTACCAATCATTATGAAGGCACACCATAATAAGACTGGTCTTTTTCACGCCTAATAAGATCTCAAAAACTATTTTTAGTTACCTACTGCTAAATAGTAAATTGTTTATAAAGATTAACTTTTCTTTATCTACCCGCCAAAAATGTAACCAAATTAAAAACTAAATCGAACTACTTACGGCATAGGTATTTAATTCTAGATCAATAATTACAAACTAATCACATAACCTAATTTGTTTTAGATTAGGCAGCGTGCTAGATAATATCCGGTCATATATTGTGCAATGTGATCATACAATCTATGCTATTGATAAAATTTGGTTTCGCCAAGCGAAACAATAATAGTAGAACTAAATTTATTTATTGCTGATGTCGCTTTGAGTTCTGAAACAAAAAGAGACAGTTTGCATAAAACTTCGGAACTTTCAGTATTTTTTACTTTTAACGATTGAGATAGATGAACAAAATGTGTCGCAAAGTGTACACTTTAGACTAGGTAGCCTAGGTAATATTAGTATAGGTACTCAACTTGTCAACTGATAAGTATAATCTATTTATGATGAGTTGGACTATTGTTTGGACTTAAGTTGTCGGAAACAAAGAGGTCTGTACCCATACTAGGGGTTGATCAGTCCTTTGATGATCTTGGTACTGTGCTGTAAAGTTACACCTAAACAGACTTAAACAATTCATTTACACGTCATTTGAGATAACTTTTGGTGTATAACTATATAAATTATATTACCTTATAGATCTAATGCGGTCGTCCTCCCTTGCTGGCACGTTGTGGGCTACTGGGTATGGACGTAGAGACGACTGCGGTGAGGGGCTTCTCTTGCGGGCTTCGTTTCAGATAGTCCGATATGTGCTGTACTATCAAATCGATCGCCACTGGAAATTAACAATGTCATATGTTCATTTGACATCATTCAGCTTTGAACTGTCTAGAATGCTGGAGAAATAGTATCACTGGCGTAGCTACCACCGTATCCACAAACGGGAGCCCTGGGCAAGAGAGAGCCTGAAAGTAATGCTCCCTTACTTTCAGGCTCTCTTGCCCAGAGATCACGTTTACACCTCATGGAAGAGCGACCGTGCGTAGCATTGATATAATCTAGGTGAAGTTTAAGTGATGGAAACGAGCGCCTGGTCAAGTGTGACTTATTTAAAATTATATAACAAAGTACTTTATAGATTCACACTATGCTGGCGAGTGGCGAATAAAGGCCGGGTCAATTTCTACTTATTATGCACCTACTTGAAGATTTAAACAAGTACCTATAACAAGTATCTCATGTAATTGTGGGTTAATGGATAGGAAAAGCTCTAAAAAGGAAACTCGACTTTGCTGGCAAACACTTTATTGATTTAAAATAAATTTAAGTAACTTACAATACTAATACAATTGTTAAAAATGGAAATGGTTCAATTAAAGATTGAAAACATACTATACATAATTAAGTAGAGTAAAAATACATAGTTTGTGCAGGGCATATTATTGTCGAACAGTACGCAATTTTAGAGTAAGAAAATAATACAAAGTTTCTTCCCTAATAGCGTGAGCTAAGAAGATTTGAACATTGTAACACTTTTAGTTCTGGAACATTATTTTTCTTGCTCTGTTCGACTATTGCAAACATTGCAAACACGTTATCTAACTATAAAAAAATTTATATCGTAAATTCGTTATTATATAAAACATTATACAAGTTTAATAAATATCAATAAATAGGTACGTATATAAATGCTAATATAGGAGACATAAAAAAGCGGAAGTGGGTAGGTACTTTTATATACAGTACTTACATAATTATGTATTTGTGCAATTGGGAACCACATGCGTAATTATTAAATGTGTAATTGACTTCACGAATCTGTCTGGTTACTAAACTGTTTTAAATTTAGAAGAAAAAAAATATCTAACCTGATTGTAGAGACTAACCGATATCGGTAAACTAACGCTCTAACAAACGGAACATACTATTTTCACTTCTGGCAATTATAAAAAAACGAATCATATGAATGAATGATCTAAAAATGCTTATTGGTATAAAAAACATTTAACTGAACTTAATAGACCTATACTTTTTAGTTACGAGACCGTTTTCTTTGGACGAATAGTTAACAATTCAAATATTGGAAATATCGATAATATTGTTGTTACAATGTTCACTGTCTGGTCTCTCTCTATTGGACCCCACATAAACATGTAGGTAGGCAGATATCTTGAATCTTAAAAATTTTTTGTTACTAGTCAAATAGTTAGTAGTAGTATAAACAAATAAGTTTTGATTGTTTTTCTTCTCAATACTGAAATGGAAAAGGAACTATAAACTTCAGTCGGCGATAAATATTTCTACAGTAGGTACATATATCTAAAATATTTTTTACGTCTCTACAGCGACATTTTAATATAATTTTCTCTAGATTTTTTTCCATATTTTTAATAATTTTATCACATTTAATAATTGGAATATAAATGAACACCATTTATTACTGTTACTTCTAACAAAAGCAGTTTATAATACATACATAGATAATATTTATTTTTCTATTAAATTCAATTATAGGGTTAGTATTAGACAATTCGTATACAATGACATATTCTATGAAAAATCTAGACATAAGTACAATAAACTGACTTATAGCAAATGTAATTCTTATTATTCTTAAGTTCATAGTTAAATTGCAATGAAAATGGTGAATAAAAATGTGTTGTAAATGGCCTGCAACTCGGAATCTAAGAATTAAATTTCTAGTCTTACTTTAGCTTCTACAGATCTTGTAGCTTTGCGAAAAATCATGATGCAGACCCATATTTTAAAGAAATAAATGAATATCATATTAAAGAAATAAATAGCGGTAGATTTTGGATTTTTATAATTTAACGTCTAATACCTACCCTATACGATAAAATATATATTTCATACAAATGGATTAAAAATGGAACCTGTTTAGTCTTGTGTAATGTGCATCAGTCTGTTTTGGTATGTAAATACATATACTATTATGATGTCTATAAATAATCTTTTGTAGCAAGGAAGTCACCTGACGCCAGACAGGGAGTGCCTGTTGGAGGAGATTTAAGAATAATAGCCAGCAACAAATTTCCAGTTATTAATTTTCTTACGACTATATCAACACCTCCTTAACGAATAACTACCGTCTGCCGGCAACCCTCTTAGGTACTTTGTTCATTTTCCAGTCAGCAAATGTTTTTACTTTATCGCAATTATTTTTTTGACACCTTTAGCTTATAGTGTTTAATCAAGGTAATGGACACAGGCCAGGCTCTTTTATTGTAAGGTACTATCACAGCATCACATACAAGTGATGGTTATGCAACTCCTCATAAAAAGGGGGTAATGAGTACTAATCTAATTCGCTGACAATTTATATTATATAAATTGTGTAAAGATCTCATTTAATCATTAGCGATCCCTTAAAACCAACATTTTGTTGAAATGGGACGTTATTTACTTTTATGACACGGTATACGCTAATGGTACACATGGTATACGCTAATGGTCTTATTAATAATGACTTATCGGAGGTTTAAAAGTTAAAAAAAAATTTTTTAAAAATGTTATTTATGTAGAGATAATAAAAATTTTATCTTAAGACTTATTCTTAAGATAAAATTTTTATTATCTCTACAATAAAGGTATTGTTTAAACGTCCGACAAGTCATTATGAAGAAAAGTGTTAGTTACCTTAATATAAACTCTAGTTGTAACTGTATGATTGTGTTGTGCAGTAATAAAATTATTCCTTTCTATCTTATAGGCTAGCGCAGACCGGGTGCGTTTGCGACACGAATGGGTTTATGTGAAACCGTTTGTCGATCGTATGTTGTACGTATACGTGCACGTTTATAAATGCACGTGGTCTACGCTGACCATTTGGGCATCAGTTTAAGATACATAGCGAACTATATTTACTATGTCTCATCAGTATCAACCTATCTATAAATTGTATCACTATATGATATATACAGATACGATATATTTATACATCAATAACTTTATATATAAACTAGCTGACCCGGCAAACGTTGTTTTGCCATACAAATTTAATGTCAGTGGGGGGGGGGAGGCGATTGAAAAATAGATGTTGTCCGATTCTCAGACCTACTGAATACGCATGTAAAATTTCATGAAAATCGGTCAAGCCGTTTTGGAGGAGTACGGTAACTAACACTGTGACACGTGAATTTTATATATAAGATATTTTAAAGTATATTTGGTTAAAATATTAAAATTATATAAATCAAAACATTTTAACCAACACATTACAGTACTTACTGTACTTATAGTGTTTTAATTTAGTCTAACAGAAAAACAAACTTATCATAGACGAGCCTAATTAAAAAAATACTTTAGAAGTGGCTTGTAACAGGTCAGAAAATGTATAGTTACAATAAATGTATAAACTAAAAAATAATAACAAAACAACAAATAGATACAATAATAAGAAATATTGTGCGAAATAAAAGTATTTTGACAATTGTAGATGGCAGTTTTCAAAGTCAAAGATTTTTATTTTAAGTAGGCAAGATATACATGCTCTTTTAAAAACTCAGGAGCTAGGCGTCTATTCCAAAAGGGAATCCTATGGAGAAGAACAGACAAGAAACTCCATATTATTATATTGACAATGTGTGTGCGTCTATATATTATTATAGGTATTTTCTGGAGCTGGTGAAAGAGCGGGGTAAACATCCCCCAAGCGTTAATTAAAATAAAAATACAACCAATACCAATAATATATGTATACCACATTACCTAATAAACGAAAAGAAAAAAACACTAATACAACTTAAAAGTATCCAGGCTTAAATATTAAGCTTAACATTGAACTAAATATACGAGACAACATCATATGGCGTGTTTGAAATACTGATTTCAACCCGTTAACTAGTAAAAATATAAGCGAAATAGCGAATTTATTATATTAGAATAATAAAAATACGAACAAGGTTGGTCAGAGCAAATGCGTATGTATACACGTGCGAGCGCACGCGAAAGAAATAGAAAATTTCTAACGTATATGTGCGCGGAATATACGTAGGTATAGTCCGTGTTGCAAAGTTTTAAGAATACAAGTGTCACTTCAATTGTTCACGTTAATCTCTTCCCAATGTGCTAAAAGCTTGCATAATGTTATTATATTTGTGAGAAGGAGAAAACTCGAAACTAAACCCTGTGCCAACACGCCTGGTCAGTACGGTATAGTAGACCAAAAACCCTGTCTGAGCGGAGAAGGCCTGTGCCTAACTGTGAGATATTTTTGATTTGGGAAGGAGATACGTACATATAAGTACTGTTTATGCGTACCTATATAGAGCCTGCATAAAATAATTGAAAAAAAAAATTGGTTACTACTGTTATGTGAAAACGTTTGTAATTTGAGGTAGTATATATTTATAAATATAAAATAAACACGCCATACGAATACACTTAAACTATGCTCTGTAAAGCGGCAGCCTTATAAATAAACAATAATAAACCTTAACTAATTACATGTAGGAGATATTTGAGAATAAAACTACTTAGAGAATATTTAATACACCATTGTGTGCAGTCAAGCAGAACAATTGTGTGTGTGTGTGTATAAAAAATGTTTCGTTCAAAAGAAAATCAAACTTTTAAGGGTATTCAAGTCTTTCGTCCTTAAGAAATAAGTTTAAAAGTGGCTACGTGTAACAGATTACATACCCAAATTGACATAATACATATAACCTAAAACGACAATGACCAAACTCAAAAAAAATACATGTTTGTAATAATTATGTATGCATGATAAACAATCTTGTATGCATGTCTTCTAACCTAATAACTTTACAATTAAATTGCTGTGCTTTATTTAATAAATCCAAGTGTAGCGACACATTTGGTTAACATTTGTGGACACCATGAGCTCAGTTGAGTGAGCAGTGGAACAGTATTCCAAGGTCAAGTGGCAATTATTTTTTCCTGCTATAATTTAATTTATTAAATATGGCATTAACAGTTAGATTGTGTTTCACAAACCTGTTGAAACTGAATGAGTTAACTCCATTATAAACACTTTAGATTTTTGAATTAAGCCACTGTCATTTCAAGCATGCAATATTAGATAGAAAATACCCTGATTTTTAATATTCTCTAAGTAAGATTGGGGCAGCAAGTCTATAAACTGGGTCCGTACATATCTATCTATAACATCATTACACTATCACGCCTTTTTCTATTGCGGTTAGGCAAATTATCTATAATAAATTTTACTTATCTTATATAATAAACAATCTTGGACTTCTAAAGTACTATTATTATGTTGATTAGGTCTTATAAGCAGTGGGCACGTAAAATGAGTCTAAGGATTTTCAAAAATTCTTTTACTGTATTTTTCTAGTAAAAATTATTAAAAAGTCGAGTCACATGACAATTGGGATTGTTCATAATTTTTAACCTACTGTTTTTATATTCTTTTCAGAAAATATAGACTATTTTAAGCAACTAATTTCAATATTATTGAAATATTCACTATACAGAATTTTTTAAAAATTCTTGAAGATATTACTTTAAATGTTGTGACGTCATCGTTTTACGCAATCTGTGTATAGACTTTTCTTGATAGACTTAATACAGATTGCACTTTATCTTTTCAAAGTTGACAAGTTGATATAATAGACCAATTTCAATTCCACTTCAGAGTAGTATATCCCTAAAAACGCCTTAATATTTTAAGTCCTTCATTTCAAGGGCAAATAGAACATTTGCATTTTTGGAAAAATAATCGTTAACATAGCAAATTTTCCGAAAAAAACTAATGGATCATGATTTCATGATTCAGATTGTTCATCAATAAAATAAGTAAAATCACTTTTTAATACATTTTATGAATGTGTGATGTACACTATACAATTAATAATAATTAATCATTAACAATAAACAAAATACACATGGTATGGAAATAGAAAGTTAAGGTCATCATCATAACATCGCGCATTTGTCCCATGGGGGTAGGCAGAGACTATAGAGCGCCATCTGCTACGATGCAAACATACTTTCTTGGCTTCATCCACACTCATACATCTATCTGGTCATACATGCCCGACGGTTGTAAGTGCTATGCACAAAGAAAAAGTGGCTTTCTCTATTTATAAATGTAAGACAAAAGTAATATTAAAAGGTAATAGGTAAATTTTGCATGTAAAAACAGTACAATAGAAATAAAAATAAAACAATTGCATACTAACTAGCATTAAATTGTCCCCAATTATATCTTTAGCCACACAAATACCACATAGAACTTCAACTTTAAAGGTATGCTTTGTATAGCCACCTTAAAAAAAAATCTCCACACCATAATGCATTGTTTACTTATCCAAAAAAAAACTGACCAAGCAGTAAAAAAAATTCGAAATTTAAAAGTATAACGCGTACATACATCACAAAGCCACATAATGTTGTCTAACCGTTGGCTATCGGCTCAGGGTGTCTTCAGAACTTCCAGACAGTCGTCTTCCATTTGTTTCTTCGACTTCATGATGTCCATTAATGGTAGTCTTCACAGGCGAAGGCCTTTTCTTATACATGATATCCCAAATATGATGAACAATTAGGTCAATAGCCACTGCAACAATGAGAAATGAACTTTTAACGCATGAACGGAGGGTCGGTTTTGGCTACATAAGAACATAGCCTCTGCAAACTGTTTTTTTTAATCATACTTAGAAAGTTCGGATACAGATTGCAGTTGTATACGACCTCGTTGCAGTGGCTATGACCTTTATATGCTTACCTTTTGTGACGAGTAAATTACGATAAATAAAACGAAGAAAACTAGCACCCCACAGGGTTGCCCGCGGTAACAAGAAAAACCTAATAACCCAATGGTATAATTAAAAAGAATAAATGTAGGTAGCAAAATAATAGCGTTTTCTAACTCGACACCAACGCCATCTAGTTGTGTTCGCTGAACTAAAAACTGTATGTATTTGTATTATTCATACGTCACACGATCACCATAAATTTCCGCGATTTTTTCTTCACTTAATAAGTTCCAGAGGATCGAGAGGTCCGAAAGATTACTATTAGAAACTATCAACAATACAATAATATTAACACACAACATAGACAAGAAACTCCACAATCGGTATCAGAGTAATAAAAATAATTCAAAAGAAATAACTCACCTAGATTATCAGCACCTCTTGGTATGATGACGTCTGCAAACTTTTTGGTCTGCAAATAAATATTTATTAAAATTAATAACGGTCACTTAGATAGTACATTTGCCAATAAGATATATTTTTTTTTAAATGCAGATAGTACAAGAAGAAATTATTGGTCAAGTTAACATACCGGCAAACAAAATTCTTCAAAGGCAGGCTTGACAAAGTTCATATATTGGTTGAGTACTTGCTCCAGATCTCTGCCTCGCTCCATTATATCACGAGGAACTGCAATCATTTATTTTGTATCAACACTTTGCTACTTTGTAGCATCGGACTTGCAAAGAAATAGTTTAGTAGGTCCATAGGTATCTACTTGTTTGAAATGTATATAATTAATCTTTGACTACATATTTTTTACAACAAACACGTAATAAGAAGAAACCACTACAATATTTAAACATGAAAATATTTATGATCTATTCATTTGGACAAAGCCCATTTAAATCCTTAAGATTTTAGATATTTCAAACATTTAATTTAAATGCATGTACCTCTTCTGGCAAGCCTGGTATCCGAGTCGGTATCAACAAACAGCTTCATGTGGAACAGTTCACGCACCTCCGGGAAGTAGAACACTAGGATACCCTCAATGAGAACCACATCTGCTGGATATATTGTGTGAGAATGATGTGGGCTGTTAAACAATATAGTAACTATTTTTAAACTGTTATTTTGGTATAGATTTTTTTTTGTCCTCTGACACAAATATGTAGAACACTACTATTTACTACACCACAAAACATGTTATTAATTATTATTGCACTGTTTTAATTTAATCAAGGCCATTCTCTAAATTGAATTTGATAATTGTAACTTTTTCTCAATTAATCAATATAGGTACTGATCATAGTGAATGGTCATAAAACTTGTAAGTAATAAAAAATACAATTTACATAAATTACCTTTTGTTAAAATAAACTTACCTACTAGAATTTGTAATATAGTCATATTCTGGCACCTCAACCTTCTTCCCAGCAAGGATATCTTTAAGAACTGTCAATAGTTTCTTGTCATCAAAAGCATCTGGGTGGTCAAAGTTAAATTGGCCTCTTTCTGCCCTAAGCCTCTCTGAGGGCGTAAGTGTGCGGTAGAATGAGTCCTGACTGATACAGACCACTCTGCGTTCTGTCTGTTCTTTGTGTTGTTGTCCAAGTTTCTCCATAATTCGTTGACATACGGTTGACTAAAATTTCAGACTTTTATTATTAAATTAATACACGTAAAGTATCATATAATTATATTAACAAATGTAACAAGTGTTATGGTTACTACAACGGAAGTTTATATTTCGTTGAATATTACATAGTTACCTACATTTTACAGGTTATGATACATTTCAATTTAGAGCATAATCTAATGTCTAATGAAACAAGTTAAATAGCGTAATTCAAGTAAAAATCTAGAATATATAAATAAATATAGACGACAAATTAACAACACTACTAAGAAAATCAATAAACTAAAATATTAGGTTAGCTCACCTTCCCGCTGGCCGTACCGCCTGCTACACCTATCAAAAAAGGAGTTTTGCTTTCAAACCCATTGGTGGTAGAATAATCTGCAGATTTCTCTGCCATTTTATACGTATGAATAAATCTAAATGATACTCTTACAGCTAAATTATTACAATTTCGATTTGCACGGCAACTTCGCAAAAACAATGACATTGACATTTCAGAAAAAATTGCAATGTTGCCAATATAGTACAATACAAGGTTAACGTTTCGTTCAAAAACCTTGTTTAAATTATATGGAAATACATATGTACACCACGCCTATTTTGAAATTTTTGGATAATCTTTGGTAACAGCACACAAAAAGATTAAAGACTTCTTCTTATGTTGCAAGAAGGGCTCAGCCAGCGTGCTGTCGCCAGTCTTGTGTTTCGAAAGTGTATAAACGCTTTCGGGAGACTGGTGGCTTCATCCCCAGACCAAGATCTGACGGCGCCGGTGCACATCGGAGAGGGATGACCGTTTTATCGTGTCAACCTCTCTGCGAAATCGTCATTTGACTGGTGTCGACGTCCAGCAGGAGCTCAGAAATGTTCGTGGGGTAGCTGCCAGTGAGTGGACGGTTCGTCGAAGACTCAAGCAAGCGAATTTGACTCCAAAAAGGCCTGCTACAGGCCCGAAACTCACGGCAGGTCACCGACAAGCACGCCTTCAATTCGCACGTGTGGGATGAACTGAAGAGGAGGGTTCGTTCCAGAAATCCTGCTCCTTCAAGTGTGGATGAGCTGAAAACGACTGTAATAGAGTAGTGGGAAGGTATCCCGCAAGAATCAATCCAGAAGCTGATTAGGTAAATGAAAAATCGCCTTCGAGCTGTTATTAGGGCTAGGGGAGGAAACACAAAATATTGAAATGTAATTTTAGGGCCAAATAATTTTTTTCTTAATTCTTTTTTTTTCTTTTTGTTGTTTTCTTCATTCATAATTTTTCCATGTTTCCTTGTTTTCCTAACTCCTTCATTTAATACGGGATAGCTCCTTAAATACTTATGTGATTTAAATGAATTTGGTATAAATTTAAAGTTAACAGTTGAACCTTTAAAATGGTGCTATTTTTATTATTGTTAATTAGTTATTTAGTACTCAGAATCGCGCGGAATCAATTCCAAGTAAGTGATTCCAAACTTTTACTCGCGAGTATATTATATTTTTAAACATAGGGGTTGGTGACGCCTATTGAATAGGAAAATTCATCAAATTGATCCAAAAAGAAATAAACGGCCAACAAGTTTAGGGATGCATCTATCTCCACCAAAGCTTCTTGTATTTTAGTAAAATTTACAGCATTGCGGCATCGATCCAAAGTGACTAGACTGTAGAGATTGGTCATATATTCTTGCAAGCTAGATCTGCTATAATCACAGGCTATAATAAACACATAATTATCGACATACAAATTAATTCAAGTAATGTGGTTCACGTGTCGGGTTATACCAGTTATACTTATCACTTTTACCAGCCATACATGACCACTGAGCTGAGGTTATACAAACAAACACATTATTTATCTCAATGCACACTACACACTAGCGCTAAATGCTCTAAGGGCTTTTGCGAGGTTTGTGTAGATAAGGTAATAAAATAAGAAGTCGAAATAAAAGTAATTAAATTTAATTTAAAGATATAACACTGGAATGAAAATATAAGCAGCACATTTATAACTACAGAGTATGTACATTTAATTCTTTGTAATATTAATTTCACATAAAAATATTCGATTACAAAACTCATAAAGAAGACCAATAGAGATCAACTTTATATTGCGATTAAAAAGAAATGCATAATATTTAAGTCCTTTGATTATTCAAAACACCTATTAACATTTTCATATTTTTATCCATCTATTACACAGAATACCGTTTTAAATATTTACGTTTTCGATGATTTAGCAGACTCAATTTCAGCTGGTCAGAAATGGGGAACAATTTAATTTTTGGAACAAAATTAATTTTTAAAGTAAGTAACATTTTATTTGTTTCTAAGTTTCTTATCAGCCTGTCTCAATGAGGCAGCCATTTCGAGTTGCTTCACTCTGAGGCGAGCCCAAATGAGATAGTCTTGAAGACCAATGATTTGTGCAGCCATGAGAGCAGCACTGTCGGGGTAGATTACGGTAGCACAACCAAGACCTGATGGCACAGATAGTGAAGACCAGATATCCTGAAAAAAATTTAACATGTCGTAAAGAAAAATAAAATGAAAATTATAAACAAAATTTATTAAAGGACTGAAAGTAGACAAATACTTAAAAAGGCAAAGATAAAATATTCCGATCACATAACTATGTTAGTGCTACTCAAATCTGATTCTTTAATAAAAATTTATGGGTAGAAAACTATATATAGGTTCCAGAGACGTTATTTTGATAATAATATGCTTCGAATATAATCTTTAATCTCTCGGTCCAGCCCATTTACGTCCCACTGCTGGGCAAAGACCTCCTCCACTTTGGGAGGGATTATGGTCTACAACGCCGCGCTGACCAGACGTGTTGGCACAGAATTTATGTTCGAGTTTTCCGTCTCTCACAGTAGACGTTAACTGCTTATATTGTCCCTTATATTGTCCCTTAGATGGCTCTTACAGCATCCTGGGAAAAAAAGGGTTGGTGATACTTGTATTCTTAATGCATCACCACACGGACAAGCTTTAATAATGACATCGAAATCAAATCCGTAAAAACTAGGTAGCGAGTATACCTGGACCAGTTTATCAGAAGGTGGTGGGCAGTTAATAACTGGATAAGAAGTATTCCCAGACAGTACTGGTCCTAGTCCATTAGACCTGCCTGCAACAGCAATGAACACGAGAGCTCCGTGTGTGTCTTCATACTGCTGCATGATGTGTAAGGTCTCCTCTGTCGCTTTGTGTGCTGATGTTATCCGTAAGTCTACATCCAGACCTAAGCCTCGTGCGCCTATAGATACATTATTAAATTACATTACAAATACAAAACTCACTCACTCACTCCAGCCTAATCACGTCCCACTGCTGGGCAGGGGCCACCTCCACTTTGAGAGGGATTTTGGTCTACTGTACAGCGCTGACCAGGCGTGTTGGCATAGAGTTTAGTTTCGAGTTTTCCGTCTCTTACAGAGGATGTTTTTTGTGTACAATAGATATCCCTTAGCTGGCTTTTACAGCACCCTTGTGAGGAATAGAGGGGATAATACGACACACGGCTTCTGCATCCAGTCCCATACTGCAACCCATGTAAGTTCGCCGAGTCCTGGTCCCCACCAGTTATAAACATTCTTCCTTTTTGGGGAGTCGTGGCCTTCATTTTCAAACATTTATCAATCTTTCGACAGACGAGGCAAAAAGCTTAGACGAAACGAAGGATTGGATTCGTTGTATATAT
The DNA here is from genome assembly GCA_916999025.1 of Orgyia antiqua. Classification (NCBI taxonomy): domain Eukaryota; kingdom Metazoa; phylum Arthropoda; class Insecta; order Lepidoptera; family Erebidae; genus Orgyia; species Orgyia antiqua. Next base: position 2,375,522 of record OU779861.1, read on the forward strand.
AGTACTAAAAGCATTTATATTCACTTACAAATAGCGATTTTCTGGCAGTGTTCTTGATCAGCGGGTGAGCCCATGAAGATTACTACCTTATGGTGAACATTGGGTCGCAAGTGATCGAGCTGGTCCTTTACCCACGCGAAGTTACGCTTCACTGTGTCCAGGTCGGCTGCGGTCACTGTGGTCAAGTTTCTGTATACCTGTCAATGTTTAAGCCATATAGAAGGCCACAATCATGAGGCTCATGAAAATCAATTCAGTCCTATAAAAAATGTGGGTAGATAACAAATACAATTTCCTAAATCCCAAATTAAGCATAATGGTGGTACCAGCTCACAATTTGTTTTTTGTAAATTTAAACAAAGAATAAATAAAACTCTATGGACTTATCAAGACGGGGTATTCTTATACCTACACTAAAACCTGCCAAAAATCAAAACCTCTTAAATAAAAATGTTAACGTCGCTTATGTGAATCCTACGGAGAATTGCACGATCTGCATGGAAGTTAATTGGACTAACGATAAGGCATAGAGGCCCTGTAATTAATTGTAATTATTTTACCTGTTTGTCAACCATGAGCCTCTTGTCCCCAGAAGGCCACAACCTCCACGAGTCTGAGTCGATGACGTCAGCCAACAAGATGTTACCTGATGACGTAAAAAACATAAAGAAATTAAAATTACATGAGGTATAAGAATTCATGAACTAACTAATTCCTTTATATTACCTTCAGGGTCTACTCCGAACTCTATCTTCATGTCTATGAGAGCACAGTCGCGGAGAGCCCATGCCTTCTCTAGGATCTCGAATACGAGAATAGTTGCCTTCCTCATATAGTCTACTTCATCTTGACCTGCAAATTAAGGTGTTTTAGTTATAAATAATTAGACAGCAGTTGTAACCACTAATTTTGTTGGGAATATTAAACAAACATACAGTAAGAGGTCGTTAAAAGTAAACCTCCCCAAGGCGACAAGTGGTGGTAATTGAATTGCCTGCTCTGACTAAATATGTGTGCGAAAATTGTCAAAAATATTTTCTAGCCGAATCCTATGAAGTTTAACATTATTCAAACTTCTTCTATCAGCCTTTTTTTTTCATCGAAATGCATAGGCTTCCAGAAAATGTTACCATACTCAGGCTTGTGCCATGAAAATTCATCTCTTCTACGCAATTTTCTAAAAAATCCAAACTTACCAATAGTTAATCCGTTAATATGAAAGTTGGCGGAAACAATCTGCTCTTCAGACCATTGCGGATCGTGGTTAGCATCGTCCTTGAAGAAGGTTTCTTGTTTAGGTGGAGTGAATCGGAACCCTTCCTTTACTCCCGGGTTTCTTTTCAAGAAAGATCCAGTTGCTAGACGGCGAGTTACCCATTCAATTGGGATCATGTCACATTTCTTGGATATGAATGCTGTTGGTGAAGCAATCTTCACGTAAGCCGTTTTGATACCTGAAAATTTAAGTGACAATAGTACCCATTTGTAAACTTTACCCTTATGTGGTTCTTTGGCACACGTAGTTGCCGTAGTTGGTCAACTAAATTTCACTTAGTAATATCTTACTAAGTGAATTTTACTCGTAACTACAATTCCTTTTGCATTCTGAAAACCATGGTGCCCAAAATATCCATGTTACGTATTCTATTTCAACTAGTTCGAAGAAACCATAATGCGACAGCGAATATTGCTTCGATAAGCAGATTGTTCAAAAGATTCATGAGAAACACAAAACTGCTGACTAAAGATACAAGGAAGTCAGCGTAGCTGGTCGTTAGAAAGAGAGCGAAGCATCAATTTTTGGTCGGTAATTTTAATTTTTTTAATTTTTTTATTTCAGACTAGCTGTTGCCCTCGACTCCGTCCGCGTAGAATTTAGGAAACTTTCCCCGTTTTTGCAACATTTTTAACTACTGCTTGAGTGAGAGTATTATAAACGTAAGAGTAAACAAATATAATCAGAATGAACGAACTGCTAAGCTATCAGGAGTTACACGTATTATTGTGAGTCAACCATAAAATATAGATATGTGCTGTTTCGGGATATTGTTTAGACAATTTTATGTAGAATATTTCCGTCATACATGATTTCTATGTAACTTTAACCATTAAGGCTGCACACGCGACGGAAGCTTAAAAAATGGAGCACCTTTTCCCGTTTCCCCAACATTTCCCTTCACTACTCTGCTCCTATTGATTGTAGCGTGATGAAAAGTATACTATAACCTGCTCAGGAGTATGAAGAATAATTGTACCAAGTTTCGTTAAAATCCGTTGAGTAGTTTTTGTTTCTATAAGGAACACAGACAGACAGACAGACAGACAAAAATTTTACTGATTGCATTTTTGGCATCAGTATCGATCACTAATCACCCCCTGATAGTTATTTTGAAAATACATATATTTCATGTACAGAATGGGCATTGTTCATATTTTTTTAAAACTCTTAAGAGGATACCAAAATAGCTTTGTGCATTTTTCTATGTACGAAGTTTTCATTGTTTCTTTAGATTGAATGGCTAGAGCTCTAATTTTTAAGTATATGTTTTTTCAATATATGATCTAGGATCGCATGAACTCAGAAACGCGATTGAAAAAAGTTTTCTCGATAGAAAATCTTGGCGAAACAAACTCTCAAATTTTTCATTTTTTTCATTTGTCGGTCTATTAACGCGTATTAACTAATGAAATAACTTTAAAAACATAGGTAACTATTATGTATAGAAACACGTGGATCAGAATTAAAATATATTTAGTAGATTTTGAGTAAATAGGAAAAGTATCCCGAAAATGAAGAGTTAGTAATTCTTCATTTTCTGTGCCTACTGGCTGTGATAAATATATTTTTAAATCAATAGTTTATTATTATTGAAACCTCTGTTACATTAGATCTAATAGACATACGTAAATGAATAAGAACAAAAATATTGCTGGAATATTAATAAGAATAATTTAATTAGTAGTATAGTAGTTACGGAAGTGTTTTTTCGTCTAATCCTTTAATTTTAGATTGGCTGCAGACGTTACCGAGCTATATTTCATAATTTATGCTTCCGTAAGTTTTTCAAAGTCAAATTACGTATCATTCATTACATTACGTATATTATAAATTAATATAAATATTCAATTAAAGTCGTCCTTATACAATACGGTAGATAAGCTATACATAGTTATTTAAATAAATAAATAACAATAGAACAATAACAATAGCCTTATGCCGAAAATTGTTTGGTTTTTTAAACTTTACCATACTTTGAGATTTCACCCTTGCGAAGCCGGGACGATTCTCCGTGTGGTGACGGATTAAGAATACAAGTGTCACCACCCTCCTCCCAATGGTGCTGTAAAAGTCAGCTAAGGGATATTGCACACAGATGACATCTTTTGTGAGAGATGGAAAGCTCGAAAATAAACCCTGTGCCAACAGGCCTGGTCAGCGCTGCACAGTAGACCATAATCCCTCCCAAAGTGGAGGAGGCCCGTGCCCAAGAGTGGGACGTAAATGGGCTGGAGAAGAGAAGAAGCCGGGACGGGATGCTATATTCGTTAATCTAGTCCTTTTTTATCTCAAGAAACGAAGAATTGGAAACCCTCCCGAAATTAAATCCTGGTTACACCCATGGCTTTTAAAATTTTACCTTTTGAAAGTGGGCCTCTTAACATTTGCTACTCCTGCCAAGAGATTAATTCGTCTACAGCTCTTCTTATGATTACCATCTAAAAGCTTTATATGGTTTATTTTATTTTATATGATTATTGCCCTATTCTATAGTAGGGCAGTAACTATGAAGGCAATTAAATCCCCGTTTGTTAGCTCAGTAAATCTATCAGGCAATACTGTTCCAACTGTTCATCATACATATGACGTAAATACTTGTCTATTGTTTAAAAAACAAGCTCATTATTTAAGATAAGTATAACAAACACAATATATATTATTAATATGACCTTAAATGAAGGCGATATTTCATAATTGTTACATTACGGGTATTATCTGTTTGTTTGTGGACAGGTCGCTGGGGTCATCACAATAACTTGACTATGCTTTTTAGTTATGTATGGTGTAAGAGTCACTCATATTGCACTATACCCCTTTGTAATAATTTAAATGTATTTCTAATTATTTACTATAGTTTGCTAAATTACAGATACATTAAAAATCCTGCAAATTACGAAGTTCTTAAGTGTGTTTGTTCTTTCTTTAAGCCTTAAACTACATGAAGTTTAATAAGCTTAATAGTCGTTTTTAGGGTTCCGTACCCAAACTGTAAAAACGGGACCCTATTACTGAGACTTCACTGTCCGTCCGTCCGTCCGTCCGTCTGTCACCAGGCTGTATCTCAAGAACGGTGATAGCTAGAGAGTTGAAATTTTCACAGATGATGTATTTCTATTGCCGCTATAACAACAAATACTAAAAATAAAATAAAATAAATATTTAAGGGGGGCTCCCATACAACAAACATGATTTTTTTTACCGTTTCTTGCTCGATACTATTAACGTTGCCTTATGTTGCATAGATAATGGTACGGAACCCTTCGTGCGCGAGTCCCACTCGCACTTGACCAATTTTTTATTCTAATACATACATCGGAATAATGCATAATATTATTTATACTTTAAAACACGCTAACATTATAGGAGCAGGGTGCTTTTATTAAACGCGGGAAAAACTGTTAGATTCTATTAAACATCCCTCCATCCATCTGTCTTTCTAGATTCTAATTATGTACATAAATATATGCATTTATCAAAAATGAATCTTACCAGCTGCCTTTAGTATTTCGAATACTTTAGCGTTAGTTTGGTTAGATATGGCAGCTTTGCCTTCGAGGTCGTGTGCCTTGACGCCATCTCCGGCTGTGATGCGATCCTTGTTGAGAAGGAGGCAATGGCCCGGCAATTCAGGCAGATCGAACACTTGTTTTGTCTTGCCTTCGATGATCAACCCTCCTATCTTGTAACCACCAACTATAAAACAAAATAAGGTTATTAAGGTTTTAAGAGAGACATCGCAGTTTAAATAATTAAATATGCAGTTGTTCCAGCTATTTAGTGGTGCAACATTTTTACGTTATCTAAGTAAAATAATATGCATATGTGCATTTCAATTATATTCTCTAACACTTGCGCTACTTATTTTCTTTAACGTCCGAAACGTTGGGCTGTAACTTAAAACAAACATAAGCATCTTATTTATCCCAGTGAGACTCAATTCAATGTATAATCACGACTTCCGCCCCAACATTGCTCTTTCGCCAAAAATCTAATATCCTCCGGATGCTTCTTTTCATTTTAAAATTTGTATTCATCAATTTTTTATACATAGATATCCTAATAACGTCGAAATTTCCGTGTGTAGGAAAAAATAGTATGTAAATATTCTCGGTCAAGCGGCTGGACCAATTTTGAGGAATTTGTTATCTATATTATAGATTTTTATATAGACTTTTCAATCCAATTAGAGTGTACGTACTTTAAGATGGGAATAGTATAGACAGTGCGCGCTAAATAATGATTAGAGAAAACTTTTGTTGAGGAAAATCGAATGTGTAATGATGTAGTACGACCAATAGTTTTCAGAAAAATTATCGTTTGTAGTAAAATTAATTGTGTTAATGAGGATAAAAAATGTCTTAATTTCATAATATGCATAGCCAGCGGGCTAAGGTTTTGAACTAACCCCGCTCTCCCCAGAATGGCAAAAATCGAGCGAACAAAAATTGACCACATTTCCGACAAATTTGGTCATTTTATTTCAAAAGCAAATAAACAAAATTGGACACCCTCCATGAAACTGCATTCTAGCCATACCCATGTTTAGTGTGAATGCTTTCAATTATGTTTAGCTCAGTACGGCATGCGGCAGTTTTAATACTGATGTAGTGGTCGACTTCCAAGAAAAGTCGCACAATTTTAACTTATCAACAGCTTAACAACGACTATGTGTCTATATTAAAACGTAGCTAAAATTTTTGATTTTTAATCAGTAGCTTCAAGGTCTATCATCTTTGTACCAACATCAATAATATTCTATTTAAAGCTAAAGGTATTTAATTCAGTAAAATAATATGTGTTAATAATAAAATACGATAGATACGGTCACAAACGCTCTTGATTTACGTTCAAGGCTAGTTAAAAAACTTAACAGCTATAAAAACCTGTTGAACATACAGGCTATTTAATTTAGGCGGGTTATACTTGTCTAACTACGAAGAAACATTTTTTACTAAAGTATTTTATAAAATTCTTACCTTCCGTGGGAGCCATGTTTTACGTGGTGATTTATTCGGAGCGATATTTCACGCGTTTGTTTCACTCAATGGCCTTATATAATGTTTTGTGTTCTGAGATGTCAGACGCTAGGTACACGCGGTTCGATAATCGAACAAATGCGACCGGCGAGTATTGTTATCATTCGCGGCGTTAAGATTAAATGATCTTGGTCTGTGGCAAAAGCGCAAACATATAATTTTTTCAAGAATTAGAAAGAAAGAATTTTTGTATTTAACCATTGTTTTTTTATTGTGCCTTTATCTACATTTTTTGTTTTCTCATCAACTCATCATCGTATGTAGTTTAATATTTCTTCTTATGTATTATTGTAGATCATTAGTTCAATTTAGAATTAAAACTGTATTCTCTTTAATACATTAGTCTCATTTGTTTTCACTACTATGTATCAGCAGTTAGATTAAATCATAATATAGGATTCAATTTTCAATTTAAAATGTGTTAGTTTCTAGGTTAAGCCGAAAGTTATCTGCTACTTGCTAAAAGTTTTGAAAATGACATAAAAAAATACAAAAATTTTTTCTAACTTTGGTACCTAGGTATATCTATTACATTAATAAAAAAATAATATTCAAGTATCAAGATTGTTCGTCTTATCATCGAGTTTAAGGAAAGTTCCGAAACTAGTAACACTCCTAATGTCGTATGATGACTTACTGATTCTAAAATTTTAGTTATATTTTACGTTTAATTAGCAGAGAAAAATATATTGTTTAATACGTAAATTTACATCGAAATAATGTAATAACAATAAAGTTCTGTCTATAGTTATATCCAATTCTAAATATGAATTTCAATTCAATGGTTTTCGTATAGAAACATTAAGATATTCTATTAGCCAATTAAATGAATTAAGTAAGACGCAGATATTTTAATAAAAGTTCAATTCCTTTATTGTTGGTATTTTATTTTATTATGTGGGTTGAATGAATAAATATAAATAGGCATTTGGTTTCTATCACAGCAATATTTTGTGATATTTTATTCTTGAAATGAAAGCAGTTTAATCATAATAAAATTATATTAAGTATCGTAATTATGTAAAGTAAGATTAAATTTTCAATGAACATTCAGATTTACCTATCAGCCATGGTTGTAGTTCATAATTATTGCGTGCATTGCGTGACTAAAAATCGGAATGTTACAGTCGGACTGGGTAACTTTGTCTTTCATTATAACATTGGCTCTCAACTTCATAATTGAATTATATATTTTTTTAAGTTTCTAAACGTATTCAATCTAAGTAAATCGGGTATCTTTTGATTTTCAATAAGTTTCTGAACGCAATCTCAGTTGTCATTCTCAGCTTAAGCTGTCAGTTTATATTTATATTGGCGCCTGGATTATATAATTGAACAAGTGTATGTGAAAGTGTTGTTTTAAAGTCGTCCGTGTTATATGAGAAGCCGCATTTTGGAAGGTAAGTTTAAATTTAATTGATATTTGGTGAATACTCGACTGTGTGAAACAAAGAACAGAACTTTCTACGCAATATTTAACTCAAAAAATCGTTATATTAATATCATGTAAGTTTTCGCGGGCAATCAGGGTAACTTTGACTACGAGCTAAAGTTACCCTATGGTTGAATTTAGTGTTGCTAACAAATATTTCATTCCCGTTTTAATTGTAAAATTTATTTTTAGGTGGATAACATGGCTAGAAAGAAGGTTTGTCCTCCTCCAGGTACCCGTAAGTATGGCACGAAGTCTCGGTACACAGGACCTTCGAATTTCCTGATCTATCCTCCGATAGATTTTTGATGAATTCCATACCAATATCACCATCGTTATGGAATGCTGGCGTCGTTCAATATCAACAGATCAATCCTCCATCACCAATTGAAGTCGTTGAAATATATAGTGGCAATATAGAAGATATTGAAGGAAATTATCAAAACCATGACGGAATCTTAGAAAGGGTGGACTGAATTGAGAAAAAAGATGCAAAAATAGGATCTGTGTCTACTGATAAGGACGCTAGTAAAGTTAGTTTGGGAAAAGAAAACAGAAAACAGGATTATTGTGTCGTAAAATACGAAGACATTTTATTTCCGGGGCGTATCATTTGCAAGGAAGGAAATACTGCAAAAATATCCGTCATGCAAAAGTCACAAGATGGCTGGAAGTGGCCACTAAAGCGGGACCTCATCACTTGCCAACAGAAGAACATAGTCAGCTTCCTGGATGACCATAAAATTATCAAACTAAAGGACTATTACTTGGTAGATGATCCGCTACTCTTCATGGAATGGGGCGACTAAACTGATTTTTTTTTTTTTTTTTTTTTTTTTTTTTTTTTTTTTTTTTTTTTTTTTTTTTTTTGTGCTTATTTGCGATCAGTCATTTAACTATAAGCAAATGTTTGGACAACGTCTATGTCATGTAGAGTGCATCCCCCATTGAGGATATGCTACTCATTGCATTTCACTTATGTTGTGGGTCTAGAATGGTAAGTCTTTTCAGACGTGTCACGCTCTCAGTTTGCAGTAATTGGACAGCTAGATGGTTAGGATGATTTGCAAGCCGTTGCTTATAGCATTCATTTGCATTTCGTATTTCTTGTAATACTGTATCAACACCTAGATTGGCATGTATTTCCGCGTTCGTTACAAACCATGGTGCGTTCGATAGAGATCTGAGTATAATATTTTGCAGGCGTTGTAGTATGTTGATATTGGAAATACATGCACTTCCCCATAGTTGGATGCCATATAAGATACTTGGCTTCAGTATACTTTTGTAGATAAGCAGCTTATTATCTAGAGATAGTTTCGAGTTGCGGCCCATTAACCAGTATAAGTTTCTGTAGCGGATGTTCAGCTCATTTCTTTTACTTTTGATGTGGTTTTTCCAAGTCAGTCTTCTGTCTAGACGAATACCCAAATACTTAACAGTATCAGTATGATGTAGTGTATCGTCACCAAGGCAGACTGGTGAGCAGTTATCCCGTCTTAAAGTAAAAGTGATATGTACGGATTTGCTGGTACTCGCTCGTATCCGCCACTTTTTTAACCAGATGTTAATTTCATCAAGTCCTTTCTGTAGAATTGCTGACGCTTCATTGGGGTCCGTGTGTCTGGCAAGAATAGCTGTATCATCAGCATATGTTGCAACAGTCGTCCTCGGTACTTCCGGTAAATCTGCAGTGTATATAGTGTACAACACAGGCCCAAGGATGGATCCTTGAGGTACGCCTGCTTTGATCTCAAATAATGCCGATGTGAAGCTACCCTCTTTCACCTGGAATAGTCTGTTTGCAAGGTAAGAAGCCAGCAACAGATAATAGCTGTGGGCGACATGTAGTTTTATTTTTGCAAGCAATCCATTATGCCACACCTTGTCGAAGGCTTGCTTGATGTCAAGGAAAGCGGATGAACAGTACTCCCTTTTCTCAAAAGTGTCTCTTATGATGCCACAAACCCGATGAACCTGCTCTATTGTGGAGTGCTGTTGCCGGAAGCCAAACTGATGTCCAGGTATAGTATTGTTCTTGTGCAACATAGGCATAATTCTACTTAGGACAATCTTTTCGAACAATTTAGATAGTATGGGTAATAAACTGATTGGTCGGTAAGAAGTGACATCATCAGCAGGTTTTCCCAACTTATGGATCATTACTATCTGGGAGACTTTCCATGCCTGCGGGAAATATTGCACGCGCAAAACAGCATTGAAAAGAACCACCAAGTAAGTCACAGCTCTTTTGGGTAGTTCCTTTAGGACTTCCTTGGTTATGAGATCGTAACCCGGCGCTTTCTTGTCCTTTAGGGACCTTATTGCTCTCCAGACTTCCCGAACTGTAGCTGGTCTCGGAGGCGGATCCAGCTGTAGATCTCTAAGTAAGATGCTTTCGACCTCCTTGTCGGAATTTGTGTCGCTTGCATCATTTGGAGTGAAAACTGAAGACAAATGTTCCGCAAATGCATTTGCTTTGTCCTGACGTGTTCTAGCCCATTTATTTGACTTTGTTCTTATAGCCGGTTTCGGTTCTTGCGGGCGATCAAGTGTTTTAGTGAATTTCCACAAAGAATAGTTGGTATGTTCCGTAGCTGTCAGTACTTCTAGTCTCGACTGCAAAGTATTTTCGTGGAGTAGTGATAGCGTCAATTTCAAATTTACGATGGCTTTGTTTAAATTTGCTTTATCTTTAGGATTCCTAGTCAGATGCCAAATTCTTCTAAGGCGTCGCTTTTCAAGTATTTGTTGCTTGATGTGCCGTGGTTGATCTACAACTAAATGCTTATGTTTAATTTCTGGAGTACATTTCCAGCAAGCTTCTTGTATTAAGCATGTTATATACTTAGTGGCCTCCTCGATATCCTGTGGTGATTTAAGTGAGACTCTCAAATCTATATTGCTCTCAATATATTCCCTGAATTGACGCCAATCCGTATGTTTATTATATAGTTTGCCATCCTTTTCGTATTCTATTAAAGTCGTACTTGCGGTTAGAATTACCGGCGTGTGATCAGAGGAACTATCGAGGCAAGACTCAGCCTTGAAATAATGCCTGGACAGCCCACCCACAACAAAAAAGTCCAAGAGGTCGGGCACTTTCTTTGGGTCTGTAGGCCAATAACTTGGCTCCGAAGAAGAAATTGCGTGGAAGTGATTCTCGTCAATACAGCTTTTAAGTTGACGTCCTCTGGTTGTTGTTAGCCGTGATCCCCAGTGGCTGTGCTTGGCGTTCCAATCACCACCGGCAATAAATCTAGGTCCTAGGCTAGAAAAGAAGTTGTTAAACATGTTCTGGTCTATTTTATGCTTAGGTGGGCAGTATATAGCAGACACATTGAAAAATCCACATCTGTCCTCCACTGTGACAGTGGTAGCTTGTAGATAGTCAGTCTTAAATTCTGGCATCAAATGATGTTTCAAGGTCTTTCGAATAAGTATAGCTGTACCAGCATGACCTGTACCATCTGGGTGGTTTGTGAGGTAAGTATTAAAATTTTTGAATTTAATATCACTGGAGCTTGTGCAGTGCGTTTCAGATATTAAAACTATGTCTAATCTATGTTCATTGATGATGTTATTAATAGTTTATTACATGTTTAATGTTTCTAATTAATAATACATATCTAATGTAAGTGAACAACACCAAAAAATATAGCAAAGTCTAAACCTATGGCAATTTTTTTTTACTTACCTGGCAACTCAAGAATAGAGATGATTGAGCGATTTGATTAACGTGACTGATGTCATTTAGTAATCTGACAGGTGTTTTATTGTAAAAATATGAAGCTTATGTTAGATTTAGACTCTATTCGTTGAAAAACTTTACAATTTCTTCTATAAATTTAGCTATAGTCAAACCTACCCCACTATCCAAATAACTTTAGCCCCCGACATTTTGACCAATATTTCTTTATTTTTATTCCCTTTTATTAAAAATGAGTGTATTTATTTAAAAAGCAGCCTTGGGTGCCACCAAAAGCAAATAAAACATCAAAATCAATAGCGTAATTCGGATTTTATAAGCAAAAAACTATGAATTTAGGGGCAAAGTTACCCAGTCTGACTGTACTCTGTTACTGTCATGTTACGTATTTCTTCTATCCTTGTCGCACACTTAACGTCAAACAATTTAAACAAATGAATGAATACAGTCGGCTGTACAATTAATTTCTTCCCGATACAACGTAAATTGAAGCTCCGTTGCTTGCAAGTCTTACGCGATTAAAAACCTGTTACACTTTAAGATATTTTGCCGTAACCTGCCGAGGTAAGAGATATTAGTTTATTTTATATTTTAAACGTTAAAAACTGCGTATCAAAACTAAGTTTTTCCGTAAATATTGTTTTGGATTCTAAATGTACTATGTAACTTGGCTCGGTTATGAATTTGGTTCTCGCTGTAACCACATGGTCTAAAGTGTAAAAGCACCATGCATTATTTATTTGTTTTGATGACAGAATTTGTGATTCTAATATAAATTTTTATTTCTTAATTTTATTTCCTATTGTATTAGCGTTCATGGTTCAGTTGGTTATAAAAAAATAGTAATTATGAGGCGTGTTTGAATTTCCTCATTAAAATAAATACTATCTAAAAAGTACTATAAATTTATATTCTAAATGTACTATGTTAATGTATTGTATTGTATTTCCATTCCTAAATTGTTATGAGACCAAAAAACAAGGGCACAGAAACAAAAAAATATTAAATAATGAAATTAATTTGAACCTTAACTTATTCAATGTTTCAATATGATATTAAAAACATTTTTTTAAAATAATTAAGATAAGGATTCAAATAAGAAAATGTTTGTTTATGTAAATTATGTTTGCTTGGGTTACATATTTTAATGAATATTTAAAAATAACCATGTACTTATATTATTATTCATTTAACATATAAATAATTCTACATTATTTTTGTTACTTAATGACAAATCAAGGTTGTGGGTTTGCATCCCGCTTTTGGAATTACTATTCAGTTTATTTGTTTAAAAAAAAAGTCATATGCTTAAGTATAAGTCAAGCTGAAATGTCTTTAGGCTCTTTAGGCTTTCCGCGCCCACAGGAAGGCTTTAGTGCCCATATTGGGAAAGGCTGCTCTAGTGCATACGGTTGGATCAGTGACAGATTGAGACAGATTGAGAGGTCATTATAACTCCTACATGGCCCGCACGGAAAACTTAAAACTAAATCTAAGTCAGAGTACCTAGTATAGATTATCACCATCCTATTTATGATGGAGGCTTGTGTTTTATTGTACAATATTTATGGCCTAAAAATAAATGGATTAATAAATATCAACTGTAGATATGTATAATCAGTATAATCATTGACCCATATTGCCTATCATTATATTATTAGGATCATTTGTAATTTGTGTAAAAAATAATAACTAATAATAATTTCATTTCTATAAATAATAATAATTAGATAAACTTCCTTTCTTATACATAACTGTATTGACAAATATGCTGATATTTATAAGTCATACCAAAAACATTGAGGGAGGGAATGTCTTCAAATTGCTTGAATATTGAATAAGAAAATTGCCTTAGGCATTAAGTGCTTTAGGCATTAAATCCGCCTTTGTACCCTGTTTGTGTACAGAAGTTTTAAATAAATAAATAAAAATATAAATAAATAAAATTCAGGAATAGACAAATTTTCAAGCTACTAATAGCCATACCTACTAGCTATACCTACTATTTCTATAGTTATTTTTCTTAACCTACGTTACCGATTAGGGTAACCACCCTATTTGCCCTCTTGACAAGTAATTAAAAGTCATTCTCTACTGGATAATTAACATAATTATAATAATACAGTATGTGTCTTGTATATTATTATAGAAGTCATTTTAATGTTTATCTCAACACTGAGGTTGCTAATCAGTGTGCCGGCGGCGGCACATATATTAAGATCACAAATCTCCAACACGCAATACAACGGCAGTAGTTACGTCATACTAATATCAAATAGCCTGCGTAGATTTATTAGGAAATGTAAATAACAAAAAATGTCATCAATTTACAATAGAGTTACTTAGCCTTGGCCTGCGGTTTATTTTTAAACCTATTACGATGGTAACAGATTGCTTCCAGAATCAAATTAGGGCATTTAGCTGTCGTAGCTATTACCCGTGTGGTAACAAATTTCACCACCCCATTTCCACCCCGAGAATTTGTAGGAGACATCTTCTGTAAGAGACGGTAACCCTATCCTTACACGCCTTACAATGCGGCTCAATAGATTAATAACCCTCCCGAATTAGAGAAGGTCCATGACCAACAGTCAAACGGTAATGGGTTGGGAAGAACAAAAAAATTGCACTGTAACAAAAAAAAAACCAAATTCGGTTCTTTAATACGTTCAGTGCGGCTAACGCTTATGCGCGTTTTTCTGATCTTCACCAAGTGCGGGCCGACGCGTATACGCGTCCATACAAAAAAAAAAGGCAAGCGGGGTGCGCCGCACCTGTGCGTTTATAGCGTGTATTCTGGGTGTCTATTGTTTCGAAGCGGTCGTAAAATGTGGAATTGTAAAGGAGACTACACACTAGTCAGGTTTCTGCTACGAATCTTGCAGGGGGGGGGGGGGGGGGCGGCGGCGACGACAACAATAACCTAATTTAGTACAATAGATTATTGAAATAATTTTATTATGACTCGCTCTTTTAACTAAACTAATAGGTAGTTTTAGTCTATTTATCCATTTATAAATAGACTAAAACTACCTATTAGTTTAGTTAAAAGAGCGAGTCTATTACGAGGCGGGCGAAAAGTCGTAAATTAAAAAAAATTAAGAATAAAAGGGCTTTCGGGAGAAGGTACCTTTACTATTACTGTTTTATTAAGGTGTAACTTACTATTTTAACAAAACCGAACGAAGATATATTATGGCGTAAACTTCACAAAATCTCTTACAAATAAACACTAGTGTGGAAGCACCTTTATCCATCCAACGCATTTATATGACCCGTAATTGTTATATGACAGTCATAAAACTCGAAAGTTACCGAACGCACATAAGCGTCGGCCGCACTGCGGGAAGGTAAAAGACAACGCGCTATAGCGTCCAGCCGCACTACGCGAGTTTTCTATGAACGCGTATAAGCGTTCTTAGCACTACGCGAAAAATTTTTTGAACGCACATACGCGTTCTCAGCACTGGGCGAATGACTCTTTTTTTAGCATTGGCTATAAATTCGCAAATTATTCAGCATTGAACGCGTTAACGCGTTCAATGCTGAATAATTTGCGAATAATTCGAATAATTCGCGTAGTGCTAAGAACGCTTATATGCGTTCATAGAAAACTCGCGTAGTGCGGCTGGACGCTATAGCGCGTTGTCTTTTACCTTCCCGCAGTGCGGCCGACGCTTATGTGCGTTCGGTAACTTTCGAGTTTTATGACTGTCATATAACAATTACGGGTCATATAAATGTGTTGGATGGATAAAGGTGCTTCCACACTAGTGTTTATTTGTAAGAGATTTTGTGAAGTTTACGCCATAATATATCTTCGTTCGGTTTTGTTAAAATAGTAAGTTCCTTAATAAAACAGTAATAGTAAAGGTACCTTCTCCCGAAAGCCCTTTTATTCTTAATTTTTTTTTAATATACGACTTTTCGCCCGCCTCGTAATAGACTCGCTCTTTTAACTAAACTAATAGGTAGTTTTAGTCTATTTATAAATGGATAAATAGACTAAAACTACCTATTAGTTTAGTTAAAAGAGCGAGTCATAATAAAATTATTTCAATAATCTATTGTACTAAATTAGCTTATTGTTGTCGTCGCCGCCGCCCCCCCCCCTGCAAGATTCGTAGCAGAAACCTGACTAGTGTGTAGTCTCCTTTACAATTCCACATTTTACGACCGCTTCGAAACAATAGACACCCAGAATACACGCTATAAACGCACAGGTGCGGCGCACCCCGCTTGCCTACAGATTTTTTTTTTGTATGGACGCGTATACGCGTCGGCCCGCACTTGGTGAAGATCAGAAAAACGCGCATAAGCGTTAGCCGCACTGAACGTATTAATCTGCTACGTCTATGGCCTTCGCAATAGGGTAAATAAGCATGGGTGTAGGTTTCCAACTTTTCGTTTCTCATTTATTTGAGACAATAACCATGAAAATTATGAATTATGGGCACAATTTTCAGTGCCAAGTAGGGCCGGGGTCGTTGTTATCTGTACGGCTTTACGCATTTATATCAATCTTTTTTTTATTCTGGTTAATGTAAACACAAATAAGATCAATGCGCTGTTAAGAGGGTACTGTACTCCTAATTTAGGTATTTGCCTTAGGTATTGCTATCCCTATTTCCAAGCGCCGCGCTGAAAGGGACAAATATAGCTGAAGCAGATTTTACCTACAAATTCTTTGAAAAAATGACGTTGCTTTTATCACTTTCTTTTTTTTAAAACATAATAACTAAAAGAAATATGACCATCCGAAAATCCGTTTTTTTCGCTTTTCTTTAGGTAAAGTTGCAGCGACTATCACACATATTTGGTAAGGTTTTACCAAAAAAGAAAGTGATAGAAGCATATATATACTCTTCATCTATAATATAGCGTAAAAACAATTAAAATCGGTTTAACTTTCGCAAAGAAAAATGGGGAGTACGAAACCCATATTTTTGTATGGAGCATAATTTGGTATCGTGCCCTCTTGTGTACGGTTGGTAATTACAAACAACTTTAATACAAATATGTAAATTTCATTTTTGCAGGAGCCTCTAATTAACAAATAAACGCTAATTACCTAGTTAAAGACTGATTAGGAGAAATTTCATTAAGTGTTTCAATTTGCAGTTTACATTTAATAAGTTTTAATATTTACCATTTTTAATCGACTTCAAAAGAAGGAAATTATCAATTTTTCTGTTTGTTTTTATGAACAGTTGTTAGGTTGCTATAACACAGTATAGGACAACCGGTCAGTTTATTAGGTATAGTGTATACGAGATGTTATTTGTCATAATATAGTAAACAGAAAATAAGCAGGGAAAATATCTGTGTTCAAATAATTGTCTACGAGAATTAAGCCATGACGTGATGGACATTCAGTATACGTATCAGTATTATTGCCAATTACACCGCGCTTTGTATGATACTAATTTATCTTGAAAAACAGCCTTTATTATGCCGTTTGTATATAGGAAATAAACCTCTTTGCGTCATTATTATACATTATCGTAAAGAAAAAAGAAACATGTTTATAATTTCCAATTAAGAGGGCATAATCCTGTTTAATAACAGTTCAATTAAGGTCCGATATCAGCACGTTCCAGATAATTTATAGTGGAGGTAACTGACAGATTACAACCTATGACCGTTGGAAAGTGCCATAGTAACCTGTATACTATTCTGATATAGTAAGTGTTATTTCACTTGTTATTTTCCTCATAAAAATCGCTATAAACATACAAACTTGAATAATAAATCAAATTATAAATTACTATAGAAACTAGAATGAGCTAAATGGATGTATATTTCTAAGCAGTAGGCCTTTTAAATAAAATTTTCTTTCTTCGGAAAATCAAAATAATATTGTTTTAAATTATGTTGCGAAATGACGCCATATATCTTTATAATGAGTGCATTCATGGCTATATAGAAAAGGATCCTGAAAAGCTATAAGATAACAATCTATGTTTTTCTCATGGATTTTCCACAGTAAGCCAAGGTATCATTCGTCCTTTCATTTACCAGCAGGTACCTTAATAAACACAAATTAATATGAAGTAACTAGAACAAGTTAGTGTCGGTCCACTGTTACGAATACGAAACTGTATTCGATCTTATCTCAATTACAATGATGCAAACAAATTGCATAATATAGATTGAATCTGATGAAAGTACTATATAAAAATTACAATAAATACTACGTTGACAAACTATTGTCGTGTTTGCAATTAAACTTTTAAAATAACATGGCTATGTATCTTTTAACCGTTAAGCTTTTAACAATATTGAACGTTGGCTTAATACCTACAAATTTTGTCAGAGACACAGATCAGAGATTAATCTATATGACATAACAAAAAATTCACAATTTGCGTGGAATCATTTAGTCGAAATTAAATACACGCTTTGTTATGATATTAATTGAAAAAAAAAAGTAAAAGAGCATAGGGCCATTATGGCGAATCCTATGGGCTATATCCAGTAGTAAACGGAGAAAAGCTGGTGGACAAATGAAAAAGGAGCTATACTTCTTCTGTGTAGAAGTCACCATCGCCACTCCATTTCATGTCACTCAATAAATGAAGTACATAGTTAATACTGTGCCTAGTTTTTTATTCGTGTATATAATTATTATACTATCTACAGACATATACAAGGTAAAGGGCCTACATCAATATTATCGTATATCATCGCCGACACGTACACAGCCAGTAGGCACAGAAAATGAAGAATTAGGGATACTTTTCCTATTTACTCAAAATCTACTAAATATATTTTAATTCTGATTTACGTGTTTCTATATATAATAGTTACTTATGTTTTTAAAGTTATTTCATTAGTTAATACGCGATAATAGACCGACAAATGAAAAAAATAAGAAATGAGAGAGGTATGTTCGCTAAGATTTTCTATCGAGAAAACTTTTGTCAATCGCGTTTCTGAGTTTATGCGATCCTAGATTATATATTGAAAAAACATATACTTAAAAATTTGAGCTCTAGCCATTCAATCTAAAGAAATAATGAAAACTTCGTACGTAGAAAAATGCACGAAGCTATTTTGGTATCCTCTTAATACTAAGTTTGGAAGAGTAAGACGTGCGAACTGTCCAAAAATAATTACTATATTTATATATATTGTACTGATATACTAAAAATAGTATGGTCGCTGTTAACGTCACATTATTATGTTAATGTTGAGTTAATTTACAATAATCTTATCTGAGTTGTTGTTTATTGCGCCCCCTTGTGGAAATATACTTAAAGTCAGACGATAATTGACCCCCCCGCGGTCACAACAATTACCGCTTTTGTGATGATGACACTTGACTAACAAATTGCTGAAGATATTTAAACCTTGGTGTAATTCATTGTGTAATAATTAATAATAAAATGGTTATTTATTACACAAATTAAAATACAGTATTTACGATTTTCATACAATTTATTGATGTAAAAAAATTATAGAAGTCGGTATAACTATGTAGGTCAAGTACTAACGTACGGTAAAGAATCACACTGAAGAATAAATATAATATCTTAGTTAACCCGGATTTTATTGATAACTTGACAAGTATGTAAAATTTTAGATCAATTCGACTATTAAAAAGGAATGAAAATCACGTCCCAAGATTCCTTTCCTCGCATACATTGAAACATGTATATACAAATGAATAGAATAAAAACATGATAAAAACTAAACTAATAAACTTATTATTAACTAAATTCAAGATCACACGATATTTTTTCTGAACAATAAGCTGATTGACCTAAAAACATTTATTGCAATACAAACAAAAAAATATAGTGACTTGCGTCAATAATATTCTCTGATTAAAAAAAATAACAAAATGAATTACGAAATGAGGAAATAATAAGTTGTAACAATTTTTTTAAAGTCTTAAGTGTCTTAGCTGGTCAACAAATCGTTCTATTTTTAATATGTAATAGCATCGAACTTCTGTTCTTTAGATTTTGAAAATATATTTCAAAGGTATGTAGAGCTTGAGATATATGGGAAGCAAAAAGGAATTGTAGGTATATTGCGTCAAGAAAGTACATGTAGCACAAATTTTGGTAAGCAAAAATATACTCTTACACTTAAGCGCGACTTATTTATTCAAATAAAACCACTTTTTACGGATTTAGACCCGTGTCTGAGTCCGCATTTAACTACAACTAGATTTTAAAAGTGCAGGCTTTTGCTGTTACGGGGTAGGCTCAAAGAATAGGGTGTAGTAGGTTCTTTTCTGTCTCACATCTTTAGCTAATTTCTCTCTTTCTGACCAGCCTATTAGCGTCCCACTGTTGGGCACGGGCCTTCTCCATTTTGGGAGGGATTATGTTCTACTGTGCCGCGCTGACTAAGCGTGTTGGCACAGGGTTTATATTCGAGATTTCCGTCTCTCACAGAGGATGATATCTGTGTACAATCGCTACATTCGCTACTTCACCTTTCATTAAGAGGATGTCTATTATCGCGTATTAATTAATGAAATAACTTTAAAAACATAAGTAACTATTATATATAGAAACACGTAAAACAGAATTAAAATATATTTAGTAAATTTTGAGTAAATAAAAAAAATATCCCTAATTCTTCATTTTCTATACCTACTAGCTGTGTTAATATGTACATGTCGACGATAATATTGATGTAGGCCCTAACAAAATCTAGAATTGATAATTTTTGTGGAATAATTACATCTGCATAAATTAACTTACACTCGGATACAATATATATGTGCTTAACATATTGTTATACATTATATTGCTCTCGTATTAAGCAAAGCCAGTGTTCAAATAAAACCACCACAATCACCACGACGTTTCGGAGACTTTGCAGTCACCATGGCCACGGGTGAGACTCTACTAGTCTCACCCGTGACCATGGTGACTGCAAAGTCTCCGAAACGTCGGGCCAAAATTTAAAACAAATGTACGCGTCTGGATCCGTAAGAAGTAGTTTTATTTGAGCAGATGAGTCGCGCAAGTGTTAGAAAATATTAAAGCTAGTGTTTATTTTAGCAATGAAGATACGGATAATTAATTATATATTAATTATTATTTTTTACATATATTCGGATTATTTAAGTGAATAGGTAATTAATTTTTCAATATGTAAATACCAAAATTTTTAGGTTAATCTTTAGTAGTTAGGTCTATCTTTTTCTTGATTACAAGCTTAGCATACATTTCATATATATTCGAAAAGAAAACGGCTCTCAAGGTTCTTGGTGCGGTCAGAATTAATTTTATTGCCAGATTAAAAAATTAAATTTTAATTAGAATTAGTATTAGATTTCGTTTTTCATTGAATCAGAAACAGAACTTAATACGTAAATTTTTTTTCGGAAATGAGTTTGTGTATGTAATTATGCTTATATCTTTAATTACTACCATTTGCACGCTTTTTTCTTCAACCAAGTATACCGGTGTTTTAGTTATTCGTTTGTGCAGCAAATTCGAGTTTAGGGATATTTTTTTATACAGCTATTAGAAGTTACATAGAAAATTAAACATGTTTTTTGATTAGATCATTTGTTTTACGAAAGGTATTATTATAATAAATGAAATTATAGTGGAAAAAGTGATCACCGCAAGCGGGACTTGAACCCACGACCTCGAAATACCATTCCGTCGCTCTACCTACTGAGCTATTGCGGCAGTGCTAACAGTAACCAATTTCTCCACTACAATGTTACTCGAATGAGTCTACATCGCATTTTTGATGAACAACGCCATCTATCGAGACTGTTTTGCACATTCTCCACAAGCCACCTAGTATTCTTTACAGAATACACTTGGACTGAAATAACGACGCGACTTTTATTTCTAAAGTAATTTATTAATTTTGCAATTGATTTGCTATGCTTAAAATGCGATGTAGACTCATTCGAGTAGCATTGTAGTAAAGAAATTGGTTCCTGTTGGCACGGCCGCAATAGCTCAGTAGGTAGAGCGACGGAACGGTATTCCGAGGTCGTGGGTTCAAATCTCGCTTGCGGTGATCACTTTTTCCACTATAATTTCTTTTATTAAGTAAAAGCATAGCAAGTCAATTGCAAAATTAATAAATTACTTTAGGATTATAATTTTCAAGAAATGTGAGTACTGTTAGGTTTTATTTAATTCATGAGTAAATGTTCAGTAGGATATTACTTCGAAGTGTTTTAAATAATTTCACATTTCTTAGTCCTAAAGTATTTTTTGGTTACAAAATAGACACCATGAATTTGAATCCTAGTAGTAGTTGGCTACAGCGTAGAATATAGACACTACAAACAAAGAAGTAAAACTTATTACTTACACGTATATACACATTTTTAAATGATGTGTCTGTGTGTAGTCGACATGTTTGGTACGCTTTCATGACCTATGACGTACTAAGTCTTGTTTGACCTATAAATGAATTAGATGCGCAAATTTGTATAAATACTATGATTGATATTATCTTGCGTGGTAACATTACGGTCATCATTATCACTACCCCCAATATCTGAATGACGTCTATATTTACAATCATGATTAAATGTTCCCTTTACGTCAGGCAGAATGGCTTCTCGCCTTTGCAATAGAGTTCGAAATTTAAAAAGAAACTATTGTTTTAGTTAAACGTATACAATGTTTTGATTCATTATCAAACAATATTAAAATTGTAACGTTGTTCTTATTAAAAACTTGTTTATATACGGTTCATTTATAATGTAAAATGTAAAGGGAGTCATGTCAGTTTCTCTTGTAACGTTGCACTGTGATTTCGTGCGGTCAGAGTATAGTGACCTGTGCTTGTGCAACAGCCCGTGTTGTTTTGATTAAAAAAAATACTTAGCTCTTTGGTATCACTGTTACTGAGTGACGTAAAAAGGTAATCTATTTAAGTACCTATATTTGAACTTCGAAAATGACGTAGATTTATTCGACCGTTGCGAATGATGTTTACGCTGATAAGTAGGTTATTTTTAACAATAACTTAAAAATAATTTTATCTATTAAAATAAAAATATAAAAATATTTTATTTTAATAATTTATAATCAATGCATACTAACGTAGGTCTGTATATTTGTTTTAAGAATAAAATTGTTATTTCTGATAACTCGTATGTTATTGCAAAACGAGATTTTATTTAATAAGCATAATTCGAACTACAAATTAGTTACCCACTTGAAAAGGGATTTTCATCAATCTTAAAGTTACTGAAAAGTAAGCTGAAAAACACGCATAAATTAAAGTTGATGCTAAAGATTCCTGAATTATTTTTTATATTATATTGTCATTGTTATCGGCCCTTGTTATGTGTTTATGACGTTTAGGGGGTGAAAAATACAAAGATGATGCATAGACGAATAGTTACCATACTGTTACGCCTTTGTCCCATGGGGGTAGACAGAGACTATAGAGCGCCCTCTGCTACGAACAATTCGTTAATTTATATTCTGTTATGTTCCTTCCAGTAACAAAATGAATGGTCCCGACGGACCATCGTGTTACCAGGGCGTCATGGAAAGCTCAGAGGTATTGGAAAGGCTCGGTGGAGAACCCAGCCCACAACCTGAGGTCAAAGTTAGCAAGAGATTTGGTAGAGGAGCCGTACAGTCTGGTGAGATTATACATAGTTATTTAATGTTGTAGTGAAACCGACTATATGAAAAAGTCGCGGGTTCAATCCCGACTATTATGTACACATGTTCGTACTGCGTCTGAATATTTTTATTTTATTCCCATTAGCAAAAGAATTTTTAGAATATGATTATTACTTTCAAAGATACATATTACAAACTTTACCTCTTTATTAATAGTATAAATAGATTGACGCAGAAAACTACATGAAATATGCTTGCTTAACTTTCATACAATGTTCTAACACAGTGGTTCTCAACCTCTTATTGTATACTAGCCACCCTTCTTCACATGAAATGTATCATTCAAAGGTCTTAATAATGGTTAATTTTAAATAAATATTATTTCTCATTCTAAAAGTATTATCTCCTTAGTTTACTGGTGCCCCCACGAGAAATTCCAACAAGCACTACCTTCTAATTTAGTAAACACTAATTTGCTTTTAACAGTTTCTTAATACATTGTCACATTGTTGTATTATCACTCATTTTCCTTCTCAGGGTGCTGTAAAAGCCAGCTAAGGAATATTTAATTATGGAAGTGTCTATTAATACGATTATCGTATAATTAATATTTTTTTATTAATCCGACAATCGTCGATGTGACTATTTGTACGGCTTTTTTTTTAATTAGTATATTCATACGGATATTATTATTTTTTTATTATTAAATTTATTACTAAGAATTTTTTTCGTGAAAAAAGTGAATATCTTTTTCGACACTGTCCACGGAGCAGAAGATTAGGTTAGGGTTTTTTTTTTCTTTCGAAAACCTTATTTTATTAAATTTCTAAAGTTATATGAAACGTAATTAGTACAAATAATAAAGTAGTCGTATAAATAATTATTTTTTAGTCATACGATTGTCGTGCGATTATCAACAGCCTTTAATTATATCCTCAGTGTGAGACGAAAACCTTAAAAATAAACCTTGTGCCAATACGCCTGGTCAGCGCGGCACAGTAGATCATAATCCCTCCCAAAGTGTAGAAGGCCCAGTGGAACGTTAATGGGCTGGGGGGAGAGATTTACGTAAATAAATATCTATGTATCAATAAGATATAACAGACACTTTTGACGGATTATTTTTCAAGGGATATTGTAACAACTCATATTGACGGATAAGGTTTTCCTGGGATAATGTGTGCTTATATTTAATCATTTTTATCATAATAATATTTAGATCCAAACCGTATATGAAGGCTGGTGCTAAAATAACAATAAGTTATCGTTACTTTACCGTGTATCAAAGGCCAGTGTCATCTCTTGTTATCTATCTGTCCTACAATGGTATCCGTTATTTTAAACCTTGATGATATCGAGATAAATGTAGAAACTTTGAGATGATAGCCCGATAATCTGTATTTTATTAACCTATTGTTATAAACAAATAAGTAATACATAATATTTTTATTTACGCGCTTTAAAGTAGGTTAGGTACAAAGTGAGTTAAAATTATACAAAAAGTTTTACTAGATTAATAACAAAATATACAGCCTAACATAAAACCACCTCTTTCTTTTTTGAAGTCTCTTAATAAATCACATAAACACTAGACAGTTTTGGTTATACAATATACATACACTAGAAATCAAGGCGTGATTATGTGATTATACAATGAATACCACAACGAGTTGTGGATCATGAACTCCCGGGGTTTAACGTAATAGAACTATGGAATAAAACTTGGAGCATTAAAGGAAAGTTATACTAACGTGAAACTTTTCCAATAATAACTATTGATTCGATAATTATCATATGAGTATTCGAACTAGATTATGGTTTATGTATGACCTATTATGACTTATGTTAATGGGAATCGATAAATCATCACTAATGTGCGTAAAGTTAATAAATAAATAAATAGTAATAATAATAATAAATAATAAATATTCACGGACATTTCACACAACGTCCTCTGGTCCCAAGCTAAGCTTATTATGCTTGTGTTATGGGTACCAGAATACGGATATAATACATAAACTACTTTTCTTTTGTAAATACATACTTATAATAGATATAAACACCCAGACGGAGGACAAACATTTGTATGACATTTATAAACATCACACAAACGATTGTCCGAGGCGGGAATCGAACCCGCGACCTCGTGATTGGCAGTCCGCAATATAAACCACTCCACCACGAAGCCCGTCTAAAATGTTTAGTCTAGTAATGTTTTAATAGTGATTGTTTTTACAGAAACAGTATTTCCAAGTTGTTGTATCTCGCTGTATTCGAGATATAGTAACATGGAAATACCGTTTCTTATTTCTGTAATGTCAGACGCGGTAGTAAAATTATATTCAAAGCGAGGACAAACTAATAAGTAATAACCGAGATGACTATTGAGGGCTACTGATGTTAGATAAATATAAATAAATAAATATTCATGGACATTTCACACAACGTCCTCTGGTCCCAAGCTAAGCTTATTATGCTTGTGTTATGGGTACCAGAATACGGATAGAATACATATACTCCTTTTCTTTTGTAAATACATACTTAATATAATACATAGTAAACACCCAGACGCAGTACAACAAGTATGACATAAACATCACACAAATGATTGTCCCGAGCGGGAATCGAACCCGCGACCTCGTGATCGGCAGTCCATTATATGAACCACTAGACCACGAAGCCCGTCAAAGATTATTGAATTCTATTAAAATACCTTCGTATTTATATTTACAAAAAAACTTCATTTAGCGCAAGCGCTGAATGGGATTTTCGCACTCTTCCAATGTGTACAATGACGCGGTGTCTGTAAACTTCAAATTCAAACTTCTATATTTTTAACGAATCAATTAACAAAAATTTTGCATATTACTAACTGTGGTTACAAATAGCTATGCAACTTTTAGGGTCGTGTCCAATACAATATAATTTGTCAGAAATTGGAAACCCGAACTTGGTTTTTGTTGCCCGATTTACGGAAATCACCCCTTATGCTATTTAAAAATTATGGTTTCATAAAATCTATTTGTTAATTTATGCGCAATGAAGTAAAAATCCATTACAAGTACGATTTAAGATAGATCTATTTCTCTTGTATTCTTTGGGGTTAATAACTGCTCAAATACAGTAATCTTCAGATGATGATTGCGCAATAGGAATATTTGACCCATAAAGGTTAATAAATGATTGTAACTAATATCACATGTATACGTAAAACATCGGAGACACACTAGATAACGCTCACGCGACGATCAAGGTTATTTTTCACTGTTCTTTATTATTTCATATGTTCCGCTGATTATATTGAAATTGCTGTATAAATTAGCTAAGGGAAAATATCGGCTGATAACAACTTCTAGAAAAGGAAGACAAATATTTTTTTTTAATATACCTTATACTGATGCTTGGTCAGGCAGGGTGGTAAAGTGGACCGATCCACATAATATATCAACCAAATATCTACATACTTTGTGGTTGGTTTTCTTTGGGCAGGCTGATTACTTAGCTAATCAGCCGTACAAGCTGAAACTAATAGTTCTCTCTCTTTGTGTCCAGCCCATTAACGTAAACCTCTCCTATAAGTAAAGCCGGCATATTACCAGTATTTTTGACCTAGTTATTGTACTACATAGTCCATTAACACATAGATGTGTATATTTCCAGGTCTGACCCACGAATGTGGTGTGTTCGCTGCTATCAGTACTGGGGAATGGCCGACCCAGGTCGATATCCCACAAGTCATATGTTTAGGATTAGTCGCTTTGCAACACAGGTGAGTTTTATATAGTTTTGATTCACATAGTTTTAAACATAGGCAAAAAGAAGGTATAAAAATATGGTAGCGCGTTCTAGGTGATTTGACTTAAAAGCAGGAGTAGCCAATGCTACGGATCCCGTATCTTTAAAGGGCCAATTTTTTCATAAAGTGAAACGTAAAAAAACCCTTTTGAAAGTGGCTTTATTTAGGGTGGTATAGTCACAAAGCGATCAAGCCCTTTAAATTAAAAAAAAGTGAAAATTACTTCAGCGTATTTCCTACAGACACTGCGCTAATTTGCTGGGGATGCTTTCGGGGACTCAACCTTTAAGATTCAAATCGTTATACGGCTCTTTATGATATTCCTTCAGTCAACCTTACAATTTATTTATTATGGCGTTGCGTAATTTTTGGAGTGCCTAAACTTTTCCGCTTGATTCTTTAATGATATTTATATTTATACTTCAAAATGGAATTCGTACGACAGAACAATGAAAGCGTTTTTGAACGTACCTATGATTTTGTCTAAATATTTATTATATTTGTACTAAAAGGGTTCATTCAAGAACATACAACAATCAAAGCTACTTTGTATTTAACAGCTAACCGTACTGTTCGAGCAGTTTCCTTTCTAGTTTGAAGAATTCGGGGATTTACATATTTATAAGATAGAATTAAACACAACAATAACATAGAATGAATATGCTTTATTATAGACGAGGAATTACATAAATACAATTTAACACTATATTAGTAGGCACAATGGGCTGCTTTATAGCTAAAAGCGTTATCTTATTAGCAGTCTTAGAATGAAAAAAAGCAGTTATAAATATATACAATAACGAATGAAAACTTATTAAGACTACGCCTAGTATTTTGATTAAAATTTTACCGTTTAACAGGCTTCTAGTTTTGCTTATTCCTAACTTCTAAAGACTTAGGTATATCATAAAGATAATTAGAGGGATTGATCGAAGTTGTTTGGTTTAGTCAGTATTCCGTTATCCGGTTCACCGTTCACCTGGGCATCGGCGAGTCCGACACTACTCACTCCTACCTTGATGGAGATATCTGCAAATGGCGTGCGTAAATGCATTCCAGTGCGAAAAAAAAATTTTCGAAATTCTTGTACATCTAAATTGGATCAATGTCCATGAATATTTATTTATTATTTTGTAATTATTGGTATATATTGAAAGATTGGCTATTTTTTTATGCACAGCTACATATATTAATTAAAATCTAATCTATACACAGTTTTTATAATAGTTCAGTTAAACATTGATGAATTTTATTATCGACACTATTAACATTCATTATTTAGTTAAGTTTAGTTTGTGCACGTAGAATTGGTACCTGTGCTTTACTATGATTTTGCTTAAAAACAATTCGCACTATTTATTATTTCATTTCTTATTAACAGAGGTCAAGAATCAGCTGGTATAGTGACATCGGAAGGTAAAAATGCACGTTCGTTCAACAGTCACAAAGGAATGGGACTTATCAATAATATATTTAACGATGAGGCTATGAAGAAACTCAAAGGAAATCTTGGTATAGGACACACTAGGTATGTACTTATAATTTACTGCTTTATAATAATACAAGCTGTTGCCTGCGACTTCGTACGCATGAAATTCAGGAACCAAACCCTAACAACTCTATCTACATTAATTTATTAATTTTTGCAATTGATTTGCCATGCTTTTACTTAATTTAGGGTCTTTAGGGTCGGCGACGCGCGAGTGTTACAGAGTGTTTGTGTGTTCTCTGGTGTTACAGACGTCTATAGGCTACGGTAACCGCTTTCCATCAGACGGGCCGTACGCTTGTTCGCCACCTCAGTAGTATAAAAAATAATAATAATAACTCTATCTATAAAAAAACCGTATCCAAATCCGTTGCGTAGTTTTGAAGATATAAGCTCACATAGACATACAAAAATAACGACTTTGTTTTATAATAAATAAAGATTACCGATAGATAACAGTCTTATGTCGCGATCTTAGTTATCAAGCTCCTCTAAAACAGCTGTAGGTACTGGATTTTGTGTGCATGTCGATAAGGTTTGAAAATCACTAGTAGAAGAGTTTGTTTGTTTGAACGCGCTAATCTCAGAAGCTATTGGTTAGAACTGAAAACTTCTTTATGTGTAATTCTTTTTATCGAGAAATGTTATAGCCTATATCAGGAGTGGCCAATAAGTCTACCAAAATTGGTCGATCACTCGCAAGTTCTATGAGGAGACGCATTCAATGCCAAATGTTTTTAGTACTTGATACAGGAATCTTCGAGTGGGGAGACGTTCAGCGTGACCACGTGTAGTAGTTTTCTACTATTTTCAAGTGTGCACGGCGGTATAAAAGCACATTGCAAAACCCTTCTTACCTAAGAAATAGGTCGATAGCGACTCAATTTTAAAATAAAAAGTAGATCTTATGTGCACAAAAGTTGGCCACACCTGGCCTATATAATATCACGCTGCCACCAATGAGAGTGAAGCATTAGTCAAAAATGTTGCCTGAACAGAAAATTTTGTAAATTCCACGCGTGCGGAGTCGTGGGCAACAGCTAGTACTGATAATTACTTTACTAGATACTTCTAATTAGATCATAAATTCCATTAAATACGTAAGTGAAGCTGTGTGCCATAGATAGTATATTTTTTATGCCTGTCTTTGCCTCTCTTTGCTTTCATTAATAATCTATTTTCGTTTTCACAGATATTCAACATCGGCTGCGTCTGAGGAGGTGAATTGTCAACCATTTGTTGTTCACACTGCACATGGAGCCCTGGCAGTCGCTCACAATGGTGAACTGGTCAACTGTAGCAGTCTAAGAAAGATGGTAATACAATAATTACTCATAAGCATGGCCTTGAACGCAAGAAGTTCTCACACGAAATGTTCATACATTTTTAAATCTAGTACTTCCCATATATTTAATTATTTATTGCTTTTTTTCAACAATCTTTCCGAATGTTGGCCTATGTCCAGCAGCAGGACAGACAAAGGGATTAATGGATGACGGGCTTCGCGGTGGAGTGGTTCATGTAACGGACTGCGGATCAAGAAGTCGCGAGTTCGATTCCCGCTTGGGACAATCATTTGTGTGATATTTACAAATGTCATACAAATGTTTGTACTGCGTCTGGGTGTTTTCTATGTATTTTATGTATGACGTTTGATTATCGCGCCGAAGAATTTTTTGTATAATGTTTATATTTGTCGCGTGTTGTAAAAAATATGTTTATGTATTATATTTTCTCTAGCCAATGCCCTCGATTTCATCCGTGCTTGTGGTTTTTAACCTCCTCCCTTCCCCAATATACACAAAACTTTACAAATTATACAAAAAAAGAACCTCTCGTACCATTCCATTTTATAAAAGAAACCGTTGCGTAGTTTTGAAGATATAAATAAATAAATAAATAATAAATATTCAGGACATTTCACACAACGTCCTCTGGTCCCAAAGTAAGCTATATATTTCTATGCTTGTATTATGGGTACCAGATACGGATAAACTACATAATTTTACTACTTTTCTTTTTGTAAATACATACTTATAATACATAGAAAACACCCAGACGTAGTATAAACATTTGTATGACATTTATGGATATCACACAAATGATATAAGTTCACATAAGGACATACACACAAAAATAACGACTTTGTTTTATAATAAGTAAAGATTTTGGATTTTGGATCTCCGTGTGGTGACGGATTAAGAATACAAGTGTCACCACCTCATCTCCTCCCAAGAGTGTTGTTAAAATCAGCTAGGGGATATTGCACACAGATGGCATCCTCTGTGAGAGACGGAAATCTCGAAAATAAACCCTGTGCCAACACGCTTGGTCAGCGCGGCACAGTAGACCATAATCCCTCCCAAAGTGGAGGAGGCTCGTGCCCAACAGTGGGACGTAAATGGGCTGGAAAGAGAAATATTTTGGGTATCAAATAATATTAGAGGAGCAGAGGACGCAATGTTTGATTTTCATGTATATTAATTAATTGTTTATTTACTTTCCAGGTGTTAGGTCGTGGTGTTGGTTTGTCTACACATTCAGATTCAGAGTTGATTACACAGGCGTTATGTCTCAACCCACCTGAGGGAGAAACCAATGGACCGGACTGGCCAGCACGTATCAACCATCTTATGAGGTATTAACTAATAACCACGGTCTCACTCACGTTTATAGTTACTGAGCTACCCCAATATACACCAAACCGTAGGAATTGTACAAAAAACGCCATCCTCAGTTGCGTAGTTTAGAAGATGTAAGCTTACATAGGAACATACATACAAAATTTACAACTTTGTTTTATAATAAGTAAATATCTTCTAATATATAAAATTCACGTGTCACAGTGTTAGTTACCGTACTCCTCCGAAACGGCTTGACCGATTTTTATGAAATTTTACATGCGTATTCAGTAGGTCTGAGAATCGGACAACATCTATTTTTCAAGCCTTTTTTTTAGTATGGCAAAACAGTGTTTGCCGGGACAGCTAGTAATTATATATATTGTATATATTTCCGTGTGGTGACGAATTAAGAATACAAGTGTCACCACCCGATCTCCTCCGAAGGGTGCTGTAAAAGGCTGCTAAGGAATATTGCTCACAGATAGCATCCTCTGTGCGAGACGGAAAACTCGAAAATAAAACCTGTGCCAATACGCCTGGTCAGCGCGGTACAGTAGACCATAATCCCTCTCCAAATGGAGGAGGCCCGTGCCCAACAGTGGGACGTAAATGGGCTGGAGAGAGACAAACATATATGTATACTGTTTGGTAATCAGCACTGTGAAGGTAGATGTTAGTGCAGCTCTTAACTTATATTACATCTTACGTTTAAGTAATCTTAAACGTAAGATGTATTGTAATATAAGTTAAAAAAA
Source organism: Orgyia antiqua (assembly GCA_916999025.1). Taxonomy (NCBI): domain Eukaryota; kingdom Metazoa; phylum Arthropoda; class Insecta; order Lepidoptera; family Erebidae; genus Orgyia; species Orgyia antiqua. Next base: position 2,407,221 of record OU779861.1, read on the forward strand.
AAATATATTAAAAAATCGTTTATATAAAGTTAATTAACTTACTTAAGAGCCTACATCAATATTATCGTATATCATCGCCGACACGTACATATTAACACAGCCAGTAGGCACAGAAAATGAAGAATTAGGGATACTTTTCCTATTTACTCAAAATCTACTAAATATATTTTAATTCTGATTTACGTGTTTCTATATATGATAGTTACTTATGTTTTTAAAGTTATTTCATTAGTTAATACGCGATAATAGACCGACAAATGAAAAAAATAAAAAAATTGAGAGGTTATTTCGCCAAGATTTTCTATCGAGAAAACTTTTTTCAATCGCGTTTCTGAGTTTATGCAATCCTAGATCATAATATATATTGAAAAAACATATACTTAAAAATTAGAGCTCTAGCCATCCAATCTAAAGAAACAATGAAAACTTCGTACATAGAAAAATACACGAAGCTATTTTGGTATCCTCTTAAACGATTTTCTCAAAACTCTTTACAGATTAGCTCCACTAAGTTACTCATTGGTGATAATGCTAAAAGACAAAATCTATGCAGTTCGTGACCCATATGGTAATAGACCGCTGTGTCTTGGCAAGATATTGCCATTAGGATCTTCTTGTAAGTAGTAATAGTGATAAATTATATTGGACTTAATAATTGCATGGATTACTAATGGTCTTATTCATAATGACTTATCGGAGGTTTAAACATTTTATCGTAAAAAGACTATTATGAATAACAATTTTTGACAATTTTCGCGAACAGACTTTAGCGAACTTTTAAACCTCCGATAAGTCATTATGAATAAGACCATTAATGTTTTGTTATATGCTGCACATTCCATGGGATATTTTCACAATGTAAGCTTAGATTGGATTTATTAAAATATTGATTATTTTTATTGATTTTCAATAACAAATATTAAAATATTAATTTTATTGTCTCTGTAAAAATAAAGATATGACTGTAAATTTAATATATTTTATTCAGTTTTAGAAAAACATTGTACATGTTACCCTATTTTTTTGTACTTTGGGCCAGGGTTCGATTCCCAGACGAAACTAACATCTCGTTTAGTCTCTTGCTATTTTCTCAATGTGTAATTTTTATTTAAAACTAGCTGCGCCCACGACTCCGTCGGCGTGGATCGATTTTTTTCCGATCGACCCAATCAATTTTTGGATTCTTTTTTTAGCCGCTAGATGGCGTTGCAAGTAACCAAATTGAGAAATTTCGTAATATGTATATATCTCTTGATTGAGTGGAATGAAACAAAGACTAAATAATACCTTGAGTTATGTAAAATTTTTACGTATAACATTTATATTTATAACTGTTGTACATTTTACGTGATGCGTGCACAGACAAACATCTAAACAGACAAACAGACAAAAATTTCAAAAATGCCGAAGATGGGTTGGTTGTGCTTTAACCATCTGACTATTGTTTTTTTGAAAATATATTCAATGTACAAAAATTTTTTTCTACAGATTTATTATATTTATAGAATAGATACCAATTAATTTTAATTTGTATTTACCTACATATCACTCGTGTAATTCCACTCTGTCAAGGCTTATAATTACATATATTAGAATTTTCGATTTATAAACCTAAAATAATTGGCATTGTTCATAATTTTTGACCTGCTGTTTTTATATTTTTTTTAGAAATTATAGACTATTTTAAGCAACTAATTTCAATAATATTGAAATATTCACAAAATACAATTTTTAAAAAATACTTAAAGATATTATTTTAAATGTTGTGACGTCATCGTTGTATGCAATCTGTGTATTGACTTTTCCTGTTAGACTTATTGCAACACATCTTTTCAAAGTTGCCAAGTTGATATAATAGACCAATTTCAACTCCACCACAGAGTAGTATATACCTCAAAACGCCTTAATATTTTAAGTCCTTCATTTCAAGGGCAAATAGAGATCATTTGCTTTTTTGGAAAAATAATCGTTAATATAGCAAATTTTCCGAAAAAAACTAATGGATCATGATCAGAAACTCTATTTCCTGAAATGGTTTTTGAATTAAGAGTTTAAAAAAAATATGAACAATGCCGATTGTATAAAATAACATAATAAAATATACTTGTGTTTATGTAATTAAATTGTATTGAAATAGTGTTAACTAAATATTTCAGATGTCTACAAACAGTCGTCTGCGCAGCATGCCGCGGGTAATGCATGATTCATACATATTTATTAAGATCATTATTGGTTTTTGGTAGCCACGTATATTTGTTAAAAGATAAAAAAAAAATTATAATCCTAAGAGGCATTGGTTTCAAAAACGACAAAGATGCAAAGTACATGTAGAAAGACATGTATTGTAAAATAAATACTAATTATTCACATAATCTATGATCTATAGATATTTATGTTTACGTGGCTACCAAAATAATGAACATTAGTTTATATTAATTATTAAGGGCCTACATCAATATTATCGTCGACATGTACCTATTAACACAGCTAGTAGGTATAGAAAATGAAGAATTAGGGATATTTTTTTGTTTACTCAAAATCTACTAAATATATTTTAATTCCGGTTTACGTGTTTCTATATATAATAGTTACTTATGTTTTGATAGTTCTTTCATTAGTTAATATGCGATAATAGACCGACAAATGAAAAAAATTGGTCAAGTGCGAGTCGGACTCGCGCACGAAGGGTTCCGTACCATTATCTATGCAACATAAGGCAACGTTATTAATAAATGAGCAAACAACACACACAATACTTAATTAATCACGTTTGTTGTATGAGAGCAAGAAACGGTAAAAAAATCATGTTTGTTGTATGGGAGCCCCCCTTAAATATTTATTTTATTTTATTTTTAGTATTTGTTGTTATAACGGCAATAGAAATACATCATCTGTGAAAATTTCAACTCTCTAGCTATCACCTTTCTTGAGATACAGACTGGTGACAGACGGACGGACGGACGGACAGCGAAGTCTCAGTAATAGGGTCCCGTTTGTACCCTTTGGGTACGGAGCCCTAAAAATAAAAAATGAGAGAGGTTGTTTCGCTAAGATTTTCTATCGAGAAAACTTTTTTCCATCGCGTTTCTGAGTTTATATGCGATCCTAGATTATACATTGAAAAAACATATACTTAAAAATTAGAGCTCTAGCCATTCAATCCAAAGAAAAAATGAAAACTTCGTACGTAGAAAAATGCACGAAGCTATTTTGGTATCCTCTTAAGGGCTCATAATAGTCATTAATTAAGTCGCCGAAAACAACCGCAAATCCAATTTATAAACTTTACAAATTCAACAACAGTCATTGTCTCTTCCGTCAGAAGACATTTGGTCCATTGTGGAGACCTAAAATCATCATCAAAGTATTATCTGGGGACTTTATAAGTTGTGCATGTATGAATGTAAATGTAGGGAAGGAGGTGTATTTGAATCGTAGCAGATGGCGCTTTTAGTCCCTGCCTTCATCCATCAAATAAATAAGTAACTATATGTATGCACGTGAATAGGTCATATCATCATTATATTTTATATTGTTATTGATTCTTTCATCGTTCTGCCTGTTGCATTCAGCATTTTGAAATCCCATCATAATTATACACAGCACGATGGTTTACAAAGTGATTGTTGAGATTTGAGTTACATGTGAATGCAAAATATGTATCGTTTTATTGGAGACATTTGTCATATGATTGGATAGACTTAAGTCAACCAAGTCAAAAATATCTCACGTTATAGTATGTAAGCATGGGAAAAGCATAATATTTTCTAACACTTGCGCGACTCATTTGTTTAAATAAAACTACTTTTTACGGATTTAGGCGCGTATATTTGTTTTAAATTTTGGCCCGACGTTTCGGAGACTTTGCAGTCACCATGGTCACGGGTGAAACTCACCCGCGTCTAAATCCGTAAAAAGTAGTTTTATTTATGGGAAAACATGTTGAAGTAGCTTCAGATATAAAGAACAATACTTATGTAAGAGACGTGGGTATTTTGTCGATTTCCATGGAGATTTAAAAATAAATGATGATTGGGACTAATGTAAGACTACCCAAGAAAAGACATGTGAAGAAAGTCATTTTCTTACCATAATAGGAAAAATAATAAATTATTTTACAAATAGTTTTAAGTCTATCAGCACATTGTGGTAACAGAACTATGTGAAGAGACTAAAAGTTTGATTTGTATGTCTCATCGCGCAGTTATACGCAGTGTGGTTTTACTTTTAACCTTATAATATTTATTACATGTATTGATAATATCAGGTATTTATTTTGAGTGAAAACTTTCATTTCAGTTTTGACGAATGGCTGTGCAAAGAATGGTGTAGATGATAGACCCGAGGGATGGGTAGTATCATCCGAGTCATGTGGATTTTTATCTATTGGTAAGTAGGAGATTTATATATTACGGTTAATTATCATTTAATTTGTCTCATTAATTATAACCTCTCTGGCTTAGTGTGTCTGGAAGTTTGTATGAATGATTGTTTAATTTTTTAATTAAAGCCTACATCAATATTATCGTCGACATGTACCTATTAACACAGCTAATAGGTATAGAAAATGAAGAATTAGGGATATTTTTTTTGTTTACTCAAAATCTACTAAATATATCTTAATTCCGGTTTACGTGTTTCTATATATAATAGTTACTTATGTTTTGAAAGTTATTTCATTATTTAATACGCGATAATAGACCGACAAATGAAAAAAATAAAAAATAAGAGAGGTTATTTCGCTAAGATTGTCTATCAAGAAAACTTTTTTCAATCGCGTTTCTGAGTTTATGCGATCCTAGATTATATATTGAAAAAAACATATACTTAAAAATTAGAGCTCTAGCCATTCAATCTAAAGAAACAATGAAAACTTCGTACGTAGAAAAATGCACGAAGCTATTTTGGTATCCTCTTAAGTGTACCTAATGAAAATTCATATGTAGCCCCTTAGCTAAAGATAAATAAATTCCTGTTCCACAAATAAAAAAAAAATACATGATTAATTATAAAAGAAGAGGTGAAAGTTTATAGAAACTTTTTATAGTTTTGTGATAATCGATGTTTAGACGTACAAGACAGTGAAGCAAACGTTAGTTAATTGATCTATTTATTTGCAGGTGCCCGTTATGTCCGCGAGGTACTTCCTGGTGAGATCTTGGAGATGTCTCGACACGGTATACGTACTGTGGACGTGGTGGAGAGACCTGCGGACAAACAACAAGCCTTCTGTATATTCGAATATGTCTACTTCGCGAGGGCTGATAGTATATTCGAAGGTAAGTTTGTGTTACCAAAGTTTCTTTTTAGTTTTAACAATTTTTGTTATCTATTAGTTCAAAGCTGATTCAGAGATACTACAGAGAGCAAAATTCGTAAACTCACCACTTGAGTGGAAAGCGACAATGGAACGTTCGAGGCAATCCGAGGCTTGTGACTCGGGTGGTTAAAGAAAGCTTAAAGCTGGCTTTGACCAATATTCAATAACCATTATTTGCGCCTATACTTCATTCTTCTCAACCTATTGACGTCCTATTATTGGGCAAGGGCTTCCGGTCTTGGTGGCACTTGTATTCTTAATTCGTCACCACACGGACAGTACTTCATTGTTCAAATAATAATATATGTATACATTATAAAAAAATATAAGTTAGTAAGATCTCTCTCCAGTAAATACTTAAGCGAAACTGCAATACACAGCTAATTAAATATAACTTGATGACAGGTCAAATGGTATATTCAGCACGTATGCAGTGTGGTCGTATGTTAGCACGGGAATCACCGGTCGATGCGGATATAGTGTCTTCTGTTCCCGAGTCAGGCACGGCCGCAGCACACGGGTATGCCAGACAGGTCAGTATGTTGATAAAATGTAATAAAACAGTGTTTTAAATAAATAGCATTTACAATTAACGTAAAAATGTCTAATTACTAAGTTTAGATTATACTAAATATGTATATAAGTTCATCAAGTAAGTAAACTTAAAAGTAGTAAATTCTTTTATTAATAATTTAATCAATATTATATAATTAAAAAATAATTTTATTATTGTCATATAACTTGATGACAAAATAATTTAATCTCTATAACATAATTTAAAATCTTTTCAATGTCAAATAACTTAATTTTATAATAAACTAGCTGACCCGGCAAACGTTGTTTTGCCATACTAAAAAAAACCTTTGAAAAATAGATGTCGGCCGATTCTCAGACATACTGAATATGCATGTAAAATTTCATAAAAATTGATCAAGCCGTTTCGGAGGAGTACGGTAACTAACACTGTGACACGTGAATCTTATATATTAGATAGTTACCTATGTTTTTAAAGTTATTTCATAAGTTAATACGCGATAATAGACCGACAAATGAAAATACATATTCAGTAGGTCTGAGAATCGGCCAACATCTAATTATTTTTCAAATCCCCCACCCTCCCTGACATTTGCATGGAAAAACAACGTTTGCCGGGTCAGCTAGTTTTATATAAGTATAAGAAGATAATATTATTAATTGTAATGTATGCTTTTTATGAATTCTAATAACAAAATTTTAATGAAAATTAATTATTTACAATAACTTAATTTGATTGCGTAATAATTAATTTTAAATGGTACAGATAATAACATAATACACAACCCTTTTTCTGTCATGTCATGATTGAAGTATGTAGATGTTAAAATTTATTATTGTTAGTTGTTACGAATCGAATAACAATACATAACCTAAAATAAGAGATGTAATTTACCCATATTTTAGTGTTTTGCGAGGAAATTGTGCGTACCTGTGATACCTATCCTGTGTTAACTGTATGCCGATAACCTCGATAGATGGCGCTGTGCTATCCAGATAAATCGCGATGTTGAGATTTTCCGTGTTTGCACGACTCGCCGGCCTCAATGTTGTGTAATCATACTTACCTGGCGTAGGGGATACCGTGATCATGAAGGCGGTTCCCCCAGGGCGAGGCCTTCCCATTGCACTGCGGTTAGGTTGACCCCTGCGATTATCCCTAATGTGGATAACTCGGACGCGTAATTTTTGGTAGTGGGGACTGCGTACGCGCCGTCCCCTTTTAAAACAAACAAGGACAATTTAAGTTATGAAATTGTCGTTATTCGTCATTATTTGTGTTATAAACATTTTTAAACACTACTTAATTATTTAATGAAGTTAACATCTAACATTTAATTAATTAAGTTCAGGTTTACTTGGTTAAGTGTTGGATTAGATTATTGAGATTATTTTAATTAATTAAGCTAAGCTTAATAAATTATTTATTATATTAACTAAATACAATATTTAAAATTATTTATTTAGTTAATTAATTAATTAAATATAATATTCCCACTACAATTGGACTACAAAAATCATGGTAATAATTTTAAACTAAAGGCAGGTCAATTTCAAAATTAAATAATTACTATAATTCATGATAGTTATAAACATAATAAAACAACAAAGAATATATATATATTTATATACAATAGAAATTTTTTGTCCAAATCTAGAGGAAATTAATTTAAGATAAATTTAATTATGATGATAATTTAATTATAACTTTTTTTATTGTTGTAAATGCAGAATAAATTAAAATTAATGTATTGCAGTCTGGAATCCCATTCATGGAGGTGTTATGCAAAAACCGATATGTTGGTCGTACATTCATACAACCGTCCACTCGACTGAGGCAGCTCGGCGTCGCCAAGAAGTTCGGTGCACTCTCTGAGAATGTGCGCGGAAAGAGAATAGTTTTGATAGATGACTCTATTGTGAGAGGGAACACTATAGGACCTATCATCAAGCTGCTTAGAGATGCGGGAGCGGCAGAGGTGATACATATAATATTTTCTTTAACTATAATTAGAAGACATCTAGTCCAAAAATTGATCGCAAAAATTTAAATTATTTAGCTATACGAAAATATTATTTGTTGTAAATTGTAGATTCAGAATGAATTATTTTAGTTTAATTAATTATGTTAAAACCAGCTTTCCTTCGGGTTCTAGAGAATGATACTTCTTTTCCGTTGCGACCATTTATTTTAGTGTTTGACAATTTTCACAAACACCAAGTGTTAGACTCCTATAGTATTATCTCTCCATTTGTTTATTCAAAATAAGACTGTGTCACCAAACATCGCATCTTCATTTTTCCCGAGACCACCTCCCGCCAAAAAGCCCATGACACAACATTGTAATATTACCAAAGTTAAAAAAAAAATCCGATATCCAATGCCAAATATTTGATTTAGCATATCGATTAAACGAACCCTAACAATAGTCTCAATTAAATATTTAGTTGAAAGGTTTTTAGTGTCTAAAAGTTAATATTGTTACTAAAATAATTGACAGGTACACATAAAGATAGCGTCTCCACCACTCAAGTACCCTTGTTATATGGGTATCAACATTCCCACCAGAGAGGAACTCATTGCTAACAAGTTGGAGCCTTTGAAACTTGCTGAACATGTCGGTCAGTAACTTATTTATCACATCAAATGTATAATTTAATATTATTCATTATCAAACTGAATATAAATAAATAAATATTCATGGACATTTCACACAACGTCCTCTGGTCCCAAGCTAAGCTTATATGCTTGTGTTATGGGTACCAGAATACGGATATAATACATAAACTACTTTTCTTTTGTAAATACATACATATAATACATAGTAAACACCCAGACGCAGTACAAACATTTGTATGACATTTATGGATATCACACAAATGATTGTCCCAACTGGGAATCGAACCCGTGACCTCGTGATCGGCAGTCCATTACATAAACCACTCCACCACGAAGCCCGTCAATATGTTCAAACGGTGTATAAAAGCGGAATGCCTGAAGCAATCATCTAGATAAGAGTTAAAAAACCTATACCAATATAATAAAACTGGAGAGTTTGTTTGTTTGAACGCGCTAATAACAGGAACCACTGATCTTATTAAAAAAAAAAATTGTGTTTGATAGTACATTTATCGAGGAAGGCTTTATATCATCACGCCGCAAATAGGAGTGGAGCATCAGTGAAAAATTTTGCAAAAACGGGGAATTGTTTTTTAATTCCATTTGTACGAAGTCGCGGGCCATAGTTAGTACCTAAATATACTCACGTCCTTAATATCCACAGCTAGTGATGCTTTTAGACATCCGTATCTGGTACCCATAATACAAGCATAGAAATATCGCTTACTTTGGGACCAGAGGACCTTGTGTGAAATGTCCTGAATATTTATTTATTTTTATTATTGCAAATTTTGAAATTGGATTCTAAGTAAGATCTAGAAGTAAGGACATTTCAACAATTATTTTTCTTGTTAATAGGTGCTGATAGTTTAGAATATCTAAGTGTAGAAGGCTTAGTGAGTGCAGTTCATTACAATATGAAGATACAACCGAGTGATGGAGTAGGCGGGCACTGCACAGCGTGTTTGACAGGAGACTACCCTGGCGGAGTGCCTGAAGACGACTGGTGAATTATATACTTATAGTGGTATTATATAACATGGGTTTTGTCTTCCCGGGATTGATGGAAAATAAATTTTATATTGCACCATATCCATTCATCCATCCAACAGCCTTGCTCCGTCCACTACTGGTCGTAGAACTCCTCTATAGAACGCGCGTTGTGGCCATCGGATGCAAGCTGCACATCCAACTATCAGACTTATATTCGACTACATTAAAATTTTTATAAAACATTCTTAATTAGTAGTTATTACTTTAGTTGGACATCGTACCAATGTAAAATACAAAATTACCACTAAAAATGTCACAACGCTTAGTTTTGTGCCGTTTGTATCTACTTAAATTCTAGCAAGGGAGCATTTTCACAAAAATACGAAGTAATGACGTCCCGTCATATTTCCCGGGAAGAGAATACCTAACAGTATATTAAAGTACCATGTAGGTACTATGTGATGTTATCACGACTGGTCAACGTCTGTGTGACGTGAACATCCCAGTCGTTTAGTTGTTAATTAAATGTTTCTATTGTTAAATATTGTATAAATCGTCAAACAGATCTATATATTGTTCGAATAAGACTCAAACAATCAATAAAAAATATATAAGGACTGTTAATATTTGCCAAACTGTTATTCAGGAGTAATATCGATAACATTATCGATACTTTAATCGATTTATGAACATGAGCATGTGTTTCAAAACTACTTTTAATGTTAAAAGATAGCTTAGATAAATGTTTGATGGCAATTTTCCTTTCACAAAAACAAATTTCTAAATACAGCAAAAATATTTTTTTAGGAAGTTTTTTTATAACTAATGATTAGCGCCATCTAGCATTAATTTCGAGCAACTTTTAAGATTTATGAGATGTAATAAATACGTTAGTGTCTACTTTGTAGTATAAGATTTATATTATATTAACGTTTACACAGTACTTACCTTATTGTGCCACCATGTACTTGGAAAGGAAAAAAACATACCGTTATCTATAAAAATATTTATATCGGCTTTTGGTATATCGAGGAAATATATCGATATATCTGGTTTTTTTACTGACCTAACGAAAAGCGGGAATCTCTCAAAACATTACAATCTTGTTTTTTTTTTGTATGTTCTCTCGATTTCTCGAACGTACATATTCCAGAAAAAGACAACTTTGTCAAGATACTATGTCGTATCGATATATTTTTAAATGTATAGAAAAAATATATTTAGATTTTTTTAAACAAGCCTTCCATGTAATATTCCACCAAATGCTTAAACAAAAACGGAGAAAACTGTGTAAACATGCTATAATATAGAATAATGAATATACATACGTTATCGGTATGTTATTTATAAACTATTAGGTTAATTTATATTAGATCTTATACATATTTTAATTGTTTTTTTTTTTCTAATTACTCCAGAACCATGTTCAAACATACAAGAGTTCAAATTGTTTTTACATAGCAGTAAAAATACTGTTCGTTCTTTTTTACTTTTTAATTTAAGTATTTACAAAAGTGCCTTAAATATATAGTTTTTAATGATGTGACAAAAGTATCATTATTATAAAGATTTTTAGAAATTTATTTTATTTATAATCAATAATGATTATAAATAAAATAAATTTTATTTATACTTTTAAATAAATAAATAAAATATAGGGGTGGATCCTACAAGCAATCAATACAATGTAAGATCTTGCAAGTGAGCAATAAATTACTTTATTAAAAAAGTTTATAAAATAGTTTTATATAAAGATTATTTATTATCATATACAATACTAAAGTTATGATTTTTACTCCATATGATATCACAATGAATCATAAGCCCCTCTGGTTTCGTTCTTGTATTTATACTGGGATTTTCTATTTAGAATATAAGAATTTACATCTATCTGAGAATATTAATATTAAGGGCCTACATCAATATTATCGTATATCATCGCCGACACGTACATATTAACACAGCCAGTAGGCACAGAAAATGAAGAATTAGGGACATTTTTTTTGTTTACTCAAAATCTACTAAATATATTTTAATTCTGATTTACGTGTTTCTATATATAATAGTTACTTATGTTTTTAAAGTTATTTCATTAGTTAATACGCGATAGTAGATCGACAAATGAAAAAAATAAAAAATGAGAGAGGTTGTTTCGCTAAGATTTTCTATCGAGAAAACTTTTTTCAATCGCGTTTCTGAGTTTATGCGATCCTAGATCATATATTGAAAAAACATATACTTAAAAATTAGAGCTCTAGCCATTCAATCTAAAGAAACAATGAAAACTTCGTACGTAGAAAAATGCACGAAGCTATTTTGGTATCGTCTTAAGAACAAAACTGTGTATAAATTTAATAAATCAAATTATTGTGGAAAAAGTGAAATGCCGCAAGTGGGACTTGAACCCACGACCTCGGAATACTTTGGCATTTCACTTTTTCCACCATAATTTGATTTATTAAGTAAAAGCATAGCATGTCAAATGCAAAAAATTAATAAATTACTTTGTATACATTTTTATAAATTTGGACCGAGGCTAGGTGTATTAAGTTTAGTTATATTGTAAATGTGGGGTAAATGCTGTTTTTATAAATAACACAGTACTTGAAAATAATATACTTAATAAAAAGGCATTATGTTAGTATATAATGGCCATAACTTGGAGTATAAGCAAAGTAACTTTGTATGGTGTTAAGAAAATGTTATTTAGAATATTCAATTTCAATTCATTCCATATTCTTGTCAGTATCCTCTTAGTTTTAAAAGGATTACTGGAATTTTTTTCAACGTCACTGACGGGATCACGTTAGCTATCTCTAATGCGAGGTGAATATAATTTTACTATTTCGTACTTTCCTTAAAAGTGGCCCCGTCATAATGCCGTTGATAATTTTTTAATCGAAAAATGGAATCTCTCAATTTGCATTTCATATCGAATATTGTTTTTATATTTCATAAGATTTAGATTATTCGTCGTGCTGGCAACGACATAGGGTTATATGTTTTATTTAGTGATATTTTACCATTTTGTAATTAAATATTTTTTGAATTATTTTATTGTTTTAATAACACGCTTTTATTAGCTCGGTGCGCATCTATCAATGTATTAAACGATGTAATGGAATCTTTGAAAGAAATTTCCACTACTTGCAGTAGTCGAATTGATCTGAAATTTTGCACACAAACAATTTTTTATCCTATTTAATTTTTTTGATATAGGAAGATAAGATCTCTTTTATTGGAATGGCTTTTATAACTATGTAATACCTGAGTGTACCTGAGTATTACATAGCAGGGATGTTGCGAATGCTGATTTTTTCACATCCGCGGATGCGAATGCGGAGTTTTGAAGGCTTACATCCGCGGATGCGGATGTTTAAGATATTATGTAAATAAAGTCAATTTATGAAGAACTAGCTGTTGCCCGCGACTTCGTGCGCGGTAAATTTAGAAATTAAACCTTAACTAACATAAGTTTACGCCACTTTACGTTTATACCACTCGATAGATTGCTTTGTACAGATTTTTTAAATGGCACTATGATTGCGTTACACACATTAACACTTACACCCGTATTCACAAACAATATTTACTTAAGTACTTAAGTGTTGATGCATTGTGCAAAGGGTAACACTTTTCAGTGCGTTCCGTTCATCGAGCCTTTATATTCATAGACAAAACTTAGCTATGCGTTCAGTTTAACAAACGCATAGTGCGCTTCACCACATAAGTATTGTTTGTGAAATGATTTTGCTACCCCTGTGCGTCCATGCCTACTATGAGACCTCACAGTAACGTTTTTGAATACGGCTGTTAAGCTCGTCCAAATTTTTATAACATCATCAGTTGAATTTTACAATTATAAATTAGCAAGGATTAAAACAATGATAACTTATTTATTAATATTCTTATTGAAATGAAATCTGACAATCTAAAGGATAGCCCACAACGCAAACAAACACGTAATGAATTACAAGAAACAAATGATGATGAAAACTTGTCGAATCTTGTCACAATTTCTTTACTCCCATTGGTCATTGTCTCGTGCAACCGGCACGCGCCAATCGCCAGGCCCCACCCATTTCTTCTCGTCGTTACTTGCATGGCCATGATATTCGCATCCGCATGAAAATCCGCAACCAATTAGTGTGGATGCGAATGCTGATGCGGATGTCCAAATCTATGCGGAAGTTCCGCATTTGCGGATGCAGATGCGAATATTCGCAACATCCCTGTTACATAGTTATACTTTTCCGTGAAGCAAAGCATATGGCGACATTACCTAGGACATTACTTGGATTCACTGAAGTCTTTAAAAACAAAGGGAATATAGACTAAAATAAAACAAAGTCATTAATGAAGACAATTTATTTAATAATCTTTATACAATCTTTAAAAATATTTACAATTTTATAAACTACAACAATACAATTAAAATAAAGTTAAAAGTTCAACTTATGACAATAAAACATATATTTGTGCATATATAATTTATTATCATGGAGTATAGAACCAGGAGAATCATCTGCTAATGAAAAAGTGTCATAATTATAGTTGACATAATTATAGTAGCTAGTACAGTATAGTATATAGTACAGTATAGTATATAGTACAGTATAGTAGTTGACCATACCCTGTGTCTACACCAGCGCCATTCTGGAAGGTTTTTGAACTGTTATTTACAGCTGACAGCTGGACACTTTTTTCAATTTTCTACTTTAAGAGATGACTCTCCTTACCTCTACCCTCCATATTTATTAACAAATAAATGGTACAGACTACAAATCAATGTATCAACCTCCGAGTATTATGCCAACAGGAGTAGTTAGTTATTGGGCTAACAACACTGTGTATACTAGTAACAGCGATCCATTTATTTAAAACCGTTGCGTTTATACAAAAACCATCGACGCGATTATTAACTCTAATTGAGAGAAACGTAATAAAAAATTTGGTTAACATCACACTTAGCTTGAGAGCTCAGCTGGCAGGACTCATGGTGATTATATTTTTTCACTAGAAATTGATTTATAAAAATTCTTTATAGATAGAAGAGAAATTTAGTACCTACATACTTATGTAACCAAGTAAGTATCTAACCCCAAAAACAAGAAAGTTAATTTATCTTGACATAGGATTTTCAAAATGGAATACAATTGGAAAAATATTTGTAAGCAAAATATATCGACTGTGAACTGGCAACAAGTCCTATATAATTTTTTGGGCGATTTGACCTTTTTAATGCCATTTTATGCTATTTCGTATTCCGCAGCGTTGCGAGAAGTCTTATCTTTGTACGTTTAAATTTCGCGCCAGAATCGACTTCATTCAACTTGTACAGATCGCGCGGCGAGAGTTTGGCTTTGACCTTCGGGTGGAGGGGATTACTGCGCATGGGTACTGTCTGGGAACGACTGGAGCGCCAATCAGAGCACCGCGTGCGCCTACACACCCGCCCCGCACCCCGCTAATTGCCCGTTGATACCCAATTTCTGATTTCTGCGCAATAACGGTCAAAGCCAAACTCTTATCGCGCGAGCTGTACTAACAGCGACGCGCTGTGGATGCGAGCAAATAAATAATACTATCTCGCCAAACGTGTACGAACATGAACACGGTTTCGCGCTCTCTTGAAACATATTACTGTTTTATGTGAATTTATTAGTGTTTTACACCATAAGTTCTTAGCTATCATTACTGGTGACATTAAATAGCTGAAATGGTAAGTTTATATAATAAACTAGCTGTTCCCCGCAACTTCGTATGCGTAAGAAATCAAACGTTATCAAATTATACAAAAAAAGCCATCCTTTTGAACCTGTATCATTTTAAAAATCCGCAACGAAATCCGTTGCGTAGTTTTAAAGATATAAGCTTATATAGGGACATACATACAAAAATAACGACTTTGTTTTGAAGATATAGGTTATAAAAGTGAAGAGAGTGACCCAGTAAAATATGAAGAATATAAGAAAAAACATGCAGCTCTCGTAAAATCAAAAACCAAAAAAATGGTCAAGTGTACAAAACATACATAACAGTAAAAAATCATGTTTGTTGTATGGGAGCCCCTCCCATACAACAAACATGATTTTTTTACTGTTTCTTGCTCGATACTAATAACGTTGCCTTATGTTGCATAGATAATGGTACGGAACCCTTCGTGCGCGAGTCCGACTCGCACTTGACCAATTTATTTTGTAAACACATACTTATAATAGATAGGAACACCCAGACGCAGTACAAAGATTTGTATGACAATTAGATAAATCACACAAATGACTGTCCCGAGCGGGAATCGAACCCGCGACCTCTTGATCGGCAGTCCGTTACCAGAACCACTACACCACGAGGCCCGTCAAATGCAACTTAATGCAATATAAGCCTTAAATATTTATTTTATTTTATTTTTAGTATTTGTTCATTAATTTATGAATTTTTGCAATTGACTTGCTATGCTTTTACTAAATAAACTAAATTATAGTGGAAAAAATGATAACCATGAGCGGGACTTGAACCCACGACCTCGGAATACCGTTCCGTTGCTCTCCCATCTGAGCTATCATGGTTCCCGCATATGTTTACCAAATCTTCCACTACAACCTTCTCAATGTGAGTTAAACATCGATAGCTCAGATGGGAGAGCAACGGAACGGTATTCCGAGGTCGTGGGTTCAAGTCCCGCTCATGGTTATCATTTTTTCCACTATAATTTAGTTTATTTAGTATTTGTTGTTATAGCGGCAATAGAAATACATCATCTGTGAAAATTTCAACTCTCTAGCTATCACCGTTCTTGAGATACAGCCTGGTGACAGACAGACGGACGGACGGACGGACAGCGAAGTCTCAGTAATAGGGTCCCGTTTTTACCCTTTGGGTACGGAACCCTAAAAAGTATCTGATCTCTCAGAAACTGAGAAAGAAAAACAAAGAGAAAAATGGAGAAACCAAAAACGTAAACAAAAAATGAATAAGGAAATTAGTTCTGCAAGCTGCGTACGGTCAAAAAGTCAAAACAGACTCCTGAGCCCATTGTACTCAAAAGATAAAACGAAGGAATACCAAATTAGCGAAAAAGTATAATATAGCTCTTAAAAGAATTAAAAAAATAACAACTTGCTTAGAGACAGCACGAAAGAAGATATAGAGACTTGAAAAAAAAATATGAAAAAAGTGAAGAACTTGTTAATAAGATGAAAGCCAGGCAAGAAATTTTAGAATGCACACTAAAACAGACACTGAAACAATGTAAAACTAAACAAGAAAAAAGGATCACTAAAAGAATAGTTCTTAACGAAAATGTCATACGTGCTAGGAAGAAAACATATATAACAAACTTAATAGGCTTGAAAGGAAGAATAAGAAAGCGTCAAGAAACTTAAATATAATTATATAATAAAAAAAGAAATAGAAAGTTTCTACTTATGAGACAATATCAGGAGATGTACTGCTGGCAAAAAAGAATGTCGTACTGAAAAACGATCAAAGAGAAAAGAACAGATACGATATCTTACGGATACATTAGTCAATTTATACAAAATATACAAATCTGAAGGTGGCGGATACGCCGGATACAGCCTATCAACTTTTTACAAATATAAGCCTTTTTCGTCTTAACTCCGTGTGTACAAAACCGAGAAACTTGCTTGTGCATCAAGCATGGTAATTTCGGCTTTTTGTTGCATGCTCTGCACACAAATAAATTGTTGCTAAATTGCAAATCTGAGAAAGATGTCTTATTACTAGTAAGTTATTGCAACTTACTAGTAATAAGACATCTGGAGTCATATTTATGTATGAACGGTGAATGTGAGGCATGCAAACTATCAAAGTTAGATTACCACCTTGCAGAAGGTCAGGCAAATTTGAGCGTGAAATGGATGCAATGGGAGCGTGAAGACCACGAATACAAGAAGACTGAGAATGGAATATCAAAGACTGTAATTACAAAAAGAAGCTCTAAAGTATTAAAGGAAGGAACATTTCGTACATTGATTAAAGATTTTGAAACCAGTATTCCACAGTTTAAAAAACATTATTACACCTGGAAACACCAGCAACGACAGTATGGTCTTATTAACACACTAAACAAAAATGAGGCCCTTATATTATGTGATTTTTCCGAAAACTACAAATGTTAGCTACACACCGAAATTCAGTCGATGCACTTTGGCGCATCTAAAAAGCAAATCACTCTCCATACAGGTACATTTTTTAAGGTTTTTTTTATTAGCACACATCTTTCTTGGTCGATGTGCATAGAGGAGAGATCTCCATTCATACTCGCTCAGTATGCTTCTTTTGTTATTCTTCTTTCTACATACTTTCCAAATGTGATCAACATAATGTTTAGGATTATTAGTTAACTTGTGATCATTTAGATTTATTCGTTTTCTTATTACAGGCATGATATTCTGGAGAGACCAAAGTCAATCATTTTGTACAATTGCGGATAATAATTGCCACGAGCCAGCAGCAATATGGGCTCACCTTATGCCTGTTATAAAAATGAGGAAAACGTTGAAACCTGAGACAAAGATTATTCATTTTTATTCGGATGGGCCGAGCTCTCAGTATCGCCAAAAGAAGAATTTTTATCTTCATAATTTGTTTACCTCAAAACTGGGTCTCAACTATTCTACATGGTCTTTTACGGAAAGCGGACATGGAAAAGGGGTTGCTGATGGCATTGGTGGTTCAAGTAAAAGAGCACTTGACCGCCATGTTACCTATGGAAATGATGTCACGAATGGTACAAAAGCTTACGAGGCATTGAAATAGCTCATGAAGAACGTACGATGTTTTTATATTCAGAACAGAGATATTGAAAATATTTGTAAATTAACTCCTAAAGACTTAAAGGTCGTACATGGAACAATGAAAATTCACCAACTCGCCAAGGTTATTATTAAACATAGAACGCATTCCTGTTTTTGTGAAAATAACAAAGGATTTTGGGATTGTTTTGCTCCACTAAGTCATAGTTTCACAGAGTCTGGTCCAATAAATAGCCATTCAAATATAATCTCCTTCAAAACTGACATTCATCCAACTGGTGCAATATCATCACCCAGAGCTGACTCTCGTTCGACAGACACAAATTCATCTAAAGCTGTCATTCATCATAGTCAATTTGACAACTTAGATAAGATTATCCCATTTGTTGATGAAGATTTCTACACGACATTCAGAAGGAACGACGATTTTTCAAAACCCACCGGATATGTCGAGAACTTGGAGTTTGAAGAAGTAACTGGAATAGTTTATGACACACCGAACTCGATATTACTCACTGTAGGGATCACATTATAAATTGTACATTGTAAATAAGTTACAATCCCTATTGTAAGAACTACAAACATAATAATAAATTTGAACTATTGTTACTGTAATTTATAGCTACGTAAGAACCAATTTGACCATTCTGTTTTTAGGGTAAAAACGGGACCCTATTACTGAGACTTCGCTGTCCGTCCGTCCGTCCGTCTGTCACCAGGCTGTATCTCAAGAACGGTGATAGCTAGAGAGTTGAAATTTTCACAGATGATGTATTTCTATTGCCGCTATAACAACAAATACTAAATATTCTAATATTATTGCTATTCGCAGTCCTCTACATACCATTCGCAGTCCTCTAGATACTATTCGCAGTCCTTTAAAAAGCAATATTAATAATATGACAAATTTAAATAGCAGCAGTTATGTTCCGGATTCACAAACTGTGACATATTTTATGAAGAATGATCTGCCGGGACCAAGTAATGTAGATGTGGAACCTACAGTAACAGGTTTAGAATCAGTATTAAGTAATGAAATACAACTTTCTAACCTTCAAAGTTCACGATTGAATAAAGTAGTTCCAGAATCTGATTATTCTTCAGAAGATAATTATGATAATTCTAAATCTGAATATTCTGATAGTCAAAATGACTTTTCATCTGATGATGTCGATAATGATCCCGATTTCCTGTACAAAGATCTAGAATTATCTTCTACCTCTGAAGATGAAACAGTTACAATGAGTGATCGCCGAGAAGATATAGTTGAAATTGAAAAAGAAAAGACGAAAGGAAGAAAACGGAGAGCGGTACCAAAAGAATGGAAAAAAAATAAAGCTAAACTATTAAGGAACTCTGGAAAAGCGTATATATCGTCATCTAAACCACAAAAGCGAATGAAAGAAAGGGAAATAAAACCAACTTGTAATGATACGAGGGGAGGTCCAAAAGTTCGTGGAATGAAAGGGTTTTAGTAAAAATTGGTCAAGTGCGAGTCGGACTTGCGCACGAAGGGTTCCGTACCATTATCTATGCAACATAAGGCAACGTTATTAGTATGGAGCAAGAAACGGTAAAAAAATCATGTTTGTTGTATGGGAGCCCCCCTTAAATATTTATTTTATTTTATTTTTAGTATTTGTTGTTATAGCGGCAATAGAAATACATCATCTGTGAAAATTTAAACTGTCTACCTATCACCGTTCTTGAGATACTGGGTACGGAACCCTAAAAATCATGTTTGTTGTATGGGAGCCCCCCTTAAATATTTATTTTATTTTATTTTTAGTATTTGTTGTTATAGCGGCAATAGAAATACATCATCTGTGAAAATTTCAACTCTCTAGCTATCACCGTTCTTGAGATACAGCCTGGTGACAGACGGACGGACGGACGGACGGACGGACGGACGGACGGACGGACGGACGGACGGACAGCGAAGTCTCAGTAATAGGGTCCCGTTTTTACCCTTTGGGTACGGAACCCTAAAAATGAAACAGTAAATTTATTTTTCCTTTTCAATATAATCACCCTTAAGCTGAATACATTTATTAGATCTATGAATTAATTTTTCTAAACCATCGTAAAAATATTTTTTATCTTTTCCCTCAAAATGAGCCAAAATTGCCTCCTTTACCTCATTGTCGTCGGAAAATTTCCTTCCCCTTAAGTCTTTTTTTAAATTGGGGAACAAATAAAAATCACTTGGGGCCAGATCTGGACTATAGGGTGGGTGGACTAGTGATTCGAAGCCATGCGTGTGTAGAGCAGCCATTGCAACTTTGCTCTTGTGAACCAGCGCGTTGTCTTGCAAGAGCAACACGCCCTTGGTCAATTTTCCCCGACGTTTTTCTTTGATGGCATCCTTTAATTTTTCTAGTATTGTTGCGTAGTATTCTCCGGTTATGGTCCTGCCCTTTTCTTTATAATCAATCAGTATTATCCCCTCACAATCCCAAAAAACAGTAGCCATCAACTTTCCAGCCGACTCCGACACTTTGAATTTCTTTGGCGGTGGTGTCCCCTTTTTATGCCATTGCATGGACTCTTGTTTGGACTCAGTCTCAAAGTGATGAACCCATGTTTCATCGCCGGTAACAATTCGCTCCAAAATCGGTCCAGGATCGTCGCCACACAACTCCAAAAAAGGTTTTGACGCTTCGACGCGCTGCTGTTTTTGAAGCGGCGTGAGCATTCTCGGTACCCATCTTGCACTGACTTTTGTCATACCCAGGTGGTCATGTAGGATTCGCAAAATGGTGGTATCTGATACTCCAACTAATGCAGATAACTGTTTTTTCTTCAAACGGGTGTCCTCCAGTACAATTTTTTCCACTTTTTCGACGATGTCTGATGTGGTGGCCTCAACTGGCCTTCCTGAGCGGGGGTCGTCTTCAATCGACTCCCGACCATGTTTAAAAAGACCATGCCACTTGTAAATCATTGATTTACTAGGGCACTGTTCCCCGTAAACAGTTTCCATTTCATTCAAAATGGTCTGAGCGTTCTTTCCTTGCTTGGTAAGGAATTTAATGACCGCACGGTGTTCAATTTTCTCCATAGTTTCAGTTTTCTTCCGGATTGACGTGTTTAGCAGGCGAGTGTTCGTAAACGAATGACGCAATAGGGCTGAAACTCCATTTATATACTAATTATGAGTCCCCAATTAGTATGACACTAAGCGAGCGCCCCTATCCCCACTCCATCCCCTCCATTCCACGAACTTTTGGACCTCCCCTCGTAAGTGCAAACTTAAATGTTTTAATAAGATAAGCGAGGAAAAGCGTCAATTTATTTTTTCAAACTACTGGAAGATGCAGACATAGAAAAACAACGTCAGTTCATCAATAAATATGTAAAAGCAATTAAACCTAAATATCGTTATGTTCGTGAAGGAAGTACTAGAAAAGATTATAACCACGCATTTTATTTTGAAGTAGATAAAGAAGAAATCCGGGTATGCAAAACATTTTTCAAAAATACGTTAGGCATATCAGATAGACCAATAAGAACAGTAATTTATATGCAAAATGCTGTAGTAGGAGGTTTTCTAGCAGGTGATAACCGAGGGAGGCATGGAAAACACGGGAAAATTTATGACACAGTTATTGAAGGGATTAAAAAACACATAAATTCCACTCCTAGAATTGAGAGTCATTATTGTCGAGCTACTACAAGCCGAGAATATATTGAAGGAGGGTCTGGAGGGTTGTCCATTGCGCAATTGCATAGAGATTATGTTGAAAAATGTCAAGCAGAAAGTCGATCTTATGCTGATTATCAAATATATTACAATATATTTACCAAAGAATATAATATTTCGTTCTGGTCTCCAAAAAAAGACCAATGTGCAGATTGCACAGCTTATAATAATGCAGAAGATAAACAGCCGTTAGAGATTAAGTATTTGTCTCATTTAGAAGAAAAAAACTTGGCGAGGAAAGAAAAAGAGCTGGATAAAGAAAATACAAATGATAAATGTATAGTTGCTACCTATGATTTGCAAGCCGTAATGCCATGTCCTAGAGGTGATGTCTCAAATTTCTTTTACATTTCTAAACTGAATGTTCTCAACTTTACCATTTACGAACTTGGATCCAAAGATGTTAATTGCTACGTCTGGCATGAAGGTGAGGGATCAAGAGGGGTAAATGAAATAGGCTCCTGCGTTTTAAATTATTTAAGAAGCCTCCAAGAGCAAAGTAAGGAAGACTTTCAAGTTATATTTTACAGTGACAATTGTTGTGGACAACAAAAGAATAAATTCATGATTGCAATGTATCTGTACGCTGTAACTAATTTAGAAAATTTGACATCAATAACCCACAAGTTTTTAATTAAAGGCCACCCAAAATGAGGGCGATTCTGCTCATTCTACTATTGAGCGTAATATTTCCAGGTCTCTAAAATCAGCTCCTGTTTATGTACCAGAACAATATATAACATTGATTAGAACCGCAAAAAAAGGGGGAATCCCTATAAAGTCCATGAACTAAACCACGAAAATTTCTTTGATATTAAAAAGATTGCGGATGGCATAGGACCAAATTATACAACAAATGAAGATAGAGAAAAGGTAAAGATGGGTGATATTAAAGTTAAGTAGAGAAATGGTATAAAGACAGATTTTTTTATAAGTTGTCTTATAAAGATAATGATTTTAAATCTGTTATCATCAAAACTCGAACAACCAAGAAAAATACAGAGTTCACAGAATTACAACGGCTTTATTCCGCAAAATTAGGCGTTTCTAATAATAATAAAGCAGGCATACTTACACTAATAGATAAAAATATTATTCCTAGGTTTTATAAAAGCTTTTATGAAAGTCTATAGATAACTAAGTAAGATTTTATAGATAGGTTTAAACATTTAGGTTTTGGAATCCATGACATATTGTTTAATGTTGCTGGAATTTCAATGTGTTTGTATTTTAATATCTAATATATAAAATTCACGTGTCACAGTGTTAGTTACCGTACTCCTCCGAAACGGCTTGACCGATTCTTCTCAAATTTTACATACATATTCAGTAGGTCTGAGAATCGGCCAACATCTATTTTTCAAACCTTTTTGGTTTTTTTTTTGTATGGCAAAACAACGTTTGCCGGGTCAGCTAGTTTTATATAAGTTTAATTCTATAAAAGTTGCTTTATTTGATTCTTGAGACTGATTAACTTACCTTACTCTACAAATAATTAACAGGTAATATTACTTCTAGGTTTTATAAAAGATTTTATGAAAATCTGTTTCTAAATAGTTAGTTTCTTTAAGATTTTGTAAGTTACTGTCATTTTGTTTTATCTAATATTCAAAAATATATACCATTGGGTTGTTGCTTTATTTATTTTTTACATTTTATATACGTTTGATGCTTTGGAAGATGTTTATTTGATTTTTGAGATAGGTAATATAACATAATCCTATAATAATTAAACAAGACTTCATATTAAAATGTGATTAAGATTATATAAGAGTATTGGATATGATCAAACAATAATAATCTAATTAATTTGAGTACAATCTTGATTAAACTCAAACTGAATTTTATTTAATTAAACATTATGAGAATACTTCACTTTCAATTTATTGATCTCAATATTGTTTCCATTGATAATTTAATAAGTTCATTTGCTATAAGATAAAGATATGTAATTTTCTGAATTACTATTGTTACTTCTTAATAGATACTTTTTAAATAAATTTTTACTTTTATACCACATTTTATTTTAATTTAAATGCTTTTTGACTACAAAAGTGTTTATTTTTTGAGAAAATACCTATTCAATAATCATTATTTCATATGGGGAAAAGTGACACTTCCAGCTAGAATTGGATTTTTTTTTATCAAGTTATTAAAAACAAATAAATCATCTTAATCAGCATTAAAATACCTTTAAAATGATATACAACACTTATTACTTTAAATCTAACAGACGCCAAAAATTGAGTTATAATAAAATTGAAATCTTTAAATGTGCGTACTGTAAAATTTGGTCTACTTGATTAATGTCACTTTTCTATTTAACCGAAATATTTATCTATATATATTTGGCTTGAGTATAAAATTCTTTACGAATTAGTATATAACAATTCTAAAGTTTAATACATAAATGTTTTTAAAAGTTCCGGTAATTAGTAGGGTAATAAAAAATTGCGATAAATTTGTATAAATTATGGTATATTTTGAAATTGAAATAGTTTCATATTACAGTGTTTATTTTTTCTTATAGCTAAATGTTATAGTTACGAAATGTAATAACCACATAACACGTTCACAAACATTTTTTTACACTAGGGCTATAAAAACTAACGGTACAATCTCTCACAATGGCGGGCACTTAAGAAAAAAAAACACGGTAGTTTCAAGTGGCTTTGTTATCGTACGGCTAGGGTTTCGAGTACCTAACATGGTGTTGAGCCACAGTTTGGTTTATCTACTGTTTATAATATAAACAACAGATGTTTATCTTTGTTTATTTTTAAATACGATTCAAATAAAGCGACCCATTGTAAGTTTGGGACTCGAATCACCGACTTTACTACGATAATTTTTAATGAGAAATGTATGCCGTAATTCTTATTAGAATTTTTTTATATAAATAGTATATAATATTTTCTACACAATTAATAAAAGCTTTTATGTACTTACCATATAAGAATAATTAGAAAATAGCATCTAGAATTCTAGAATTCTAGAATTTTCCATACAAATACGAATGCCATACAAAAATGAACCGTATTTACATAGCGCAACGAACAACTGCCACGCGACCATAATATCGCTTGGGTCGCTTGCCAGTCAAGGTGCGGAGCCAATTACGGGATTGTGACATTTGTAACACACACAGAAACACAAACAAAAAGTATTTATTGGTACACTATTAACACAGGCACAGAATAAATATAGAGAACCACGACGATTTCACATTAAAACCTTTAAGAACAATATAAATATGTCGCACTACTACACACGAACTGTCGCGCCGCGCAGGTAAACTGACACTGACCACAGTTTAAAATATTTATTATTATGTTAGACCACATTATCGGCTTGACTGCTGGCCTATTCTTTCCCATACACATTGTAATAGGTGTGAGAAAGACAATTATAATAGATTTTTACTTATTCGCTATAAACGCGACACGGAACTCGCGACCCGAAATGGGACGCGTGCCAGTTGTTCGAGAATTGTCGCATCCCGAATCGGGTCGCGTGCCAGCGGAGAGGTATGTGTGTAATTGATTAGGATACTAAGACCCGTATTACAGAACATCACTGAATACTCAAGCATTACTTAAAACTAGATTGAAGCCATTTGATTGGTTGAAACTATTTAATTAAGGCCCGTATAACAGAAGGTCACTCAATACTCAAGCATTACTTAAAACTAGATTCAAGCCATTTGATTGGTTTAAACGAGTTTTAAGTAGGTAATGCTTGAGTATTGAGTGACGTTCTGTAATACGGGCCTAAGTAATGTTTGTGTCTTGAGTGAGATTCTGTAATACGGGACGCGGGCCTTACAGAATGTTTTGCGCTGGGAAACCTACGATCCCAAGTTACCAAATAGTGTAGCGTAGGGCTTCAGAAGATTATTTTCTGTAATATGGGGTATGTTTCCTAAACTATATAAATTGTTTCAGGTATAATTATAAGTCCCTTGAAAGTTTACCATCGCAAGATACCAGAAAAGGTACATATGTATTTTGTGTACATATGTACACAAAATTTATAGTAATATCTTCAGGAATTTTTAAATTAGAATCAGACTCAGACCTAGAGGATATCCTCTAGGTCTGAGAATCGGCCAACATCTATTTTTCAAACCTTTTTTTTAGTATGGCAAAACAACGTTTGCCGGGTCAGCTAGTTATATTATATTTTGAAAATTATATTATGGATGTAGATAAGTTTTTAACCAAAAATGATTTTACACAATATCTACACTATCGCCTCATTTGGCCTTGGACATTAACACATTTTGTTTTAGCTTCGAAATGTTTCGGTTGTTGACACAGATTACTAAATTCAGAAAAACGGTCCATGCCTCCTCACTTCACCAGTATCATGAATACTGCACAATTAAATATGTTACTAACCAGCACTTTCTTTTGGTGCAAATATTGCGGGTATGCTGCGTATCATCACTATCCACATGACGAATGCCGCCGAATGCGAATACTGTTATTAATTTAATTTTTTAATCTAATCTAATAATCTAATTTAATAATTTTAATTTAATCCTTGACTTTTAAAATAAACAGACAAATGCGTGATTATGACGAAGTAAACAACGCACTCTCAAAGCTTGTACACTGGTTTAATGTTAATAACTTATTATTAAATTCTAAGAAAACGAAAGTAATTAAATTTTCTATGCCAAATGTTGATCAAGTAGAGACCAATGTACATTTGAGTGGAGCGAGACTGGAACCAGTACAATCAACTGTATTTCTAGGAATCACTATTGATTCGAAATTACAGTGGGGCCCACATATTGAGAAAATGTCCGGAAAACTTAGCTCTGCGGCATATGCGGTAATAACAATTAGACGACTTACAGATGTAGATACGGCTAGAATAGTTTACTTTAGTTATTTTCATAGTGTAATGTGTTATGGAATTCTTCTTTGGGGAAGCTGTGCGGACGTTAATCGGATATTTGTGCTCCAGAAACGCGCTGTTAGAGCTATATACCTATAACCTAGGCCCTCGGGATTCCCTAAGGGAGAAATTCAAGGACATAAATATCTTGACAGTCGCTTCACAATATATATATGAAAATTTATTGTACATTCATAATAATATTCAGCACTTTAAAAAGAAAAGCGACTACCATAATGTTAACACGAGAAATAAGCACAATCTTGTAATGCATGTTACTCGTCTCCACAAAATAAGTAACTCTTTCATGGGGCATGGTATACGTTTTTATAACAAGCTTCCTAATGATGTGAAAGAATTAAATAAATCTAAGTTTAAAAAATTTGTAAAATCTAAACTATGTAAAAAGGCGTATTATAAAATTTCAGACTATGTTAATGACAATAAAGCTTGGGAGTAAGTTGTGCCAGAGCAACACATATTATTATAATTGTAATTTATATAAATTGTAAGAACCCTTGTAATGATTATTTAAAAAAAGATTAATATGACAAAAGATAACGATATCTGCTGAGTTTCTTACGCCGGTTCTTCTCAGCGAATTAAAAGTCCTGAACCGGTGGTAGGAAAAAAATATTTGGACATATCATAGGAGCTTATTTTTTTTTATGGCAAAAAGAGAATATGCCTACGTGAATGATTTTTGATTTTGATTTTGAAAAAAAATTATTATTTAAGAGGGCGCTCACCGGTCCACTAGCGCCACTACTTTTAAAAAAGTATGCAGCTCAAAAGCAGCTTTAATAAACTTTTTACCAATGTTCCTATTGTCGAAGTACGAATTGTACGAAGTCAATTTTAATTACAGTCCGTCAAGAAAGTCGTGAAAAGAATGTTTGAGGAACTAAAGCATTTGCTTACACTGGCAACACTGAATTTCAGGCTTTGACGGGGCATGGGGGGTTCTCGGCGTACTTGCATTGAATCAAGTGCAAAGACGACCCCTCATGCCTCTGCTCGCCTGACGAGCCGGAAACAGCAATGCATCTTTTCTTTGACTGCCCGGTATATGCTAGACAGAGATTTAACCTAGAACAGAAACTAGACACGCAAATTTGTAGGGAGAATGCTGGCACGTTGATAGCACAGTCAGAATCTAGGTGCGATTTCATTGAGTATATAGTTATGATAGTAAAGAGGTCAATGTACAGGAATAGGACGAGAAACTAGTATGGGATGACTGAACATGTTGCAAATAATAATGCTGTGAACTATGTAATTTGTTACTGTTTTGTTAATGGATATATATTATTATTATATTTATGTTTTCTGTTGTGTTGTAAACTACTGCTGTCTTTTGTGTTTTATTATTATTTTGATATTATTTACACGTTGTTACTATATATAAATAAAATTGGTTAAGTGCGAGTCGGACTCGCGCACGAAGGGTTCCGTACCATTATCTATGCAACATAAGGCAACGTTATTAGTATCGAGCAAGAAACGGTAAAAAAATCATGTTTGTTGTATGGGAGCCCCCCTTAAACATTTATTTTATTTTTAGTATTTGTTGTTATAGCGGCAATAGAAATACATCATCTGTGAAAATTTCAACTGTCTAGCTATCACCGTTCTTGAGATACAGCCTGGTGACAGACGGACGGACGGACGGACGGACGGACAGCGAAGTCTCAGTAATAGGGTCCCGTTTTTACCCTTTGGGTACGGAACCCTAAAAACTGTCTTCTATAAATATCGCTGCTCTGGCACCTCTCTATTTCGCTGAAGCAGTGATATTCTCCATATATCTATTAAATATGAATGTTATATATTGAAAGTGTATCTTGTATGTACTACATATATATGTATTTTAATCTGTATTTATTTGTTGTAATATTAATATTTATGTATATACATATAGAATAGAATTATAAATTAATTGACTGTAACACACTTAATGTAACTGTATAATAAATAATTGTATTGTCATCTAGGATATAAGACAAGTCTCGTTTGTGAGACTGAAAGTAGAGTAATAATGAATAAACAACTGTTAATGTGCTAAATAATTAAATAATGCGTGCCCTATTAAAGGCTCTGGTCACCATGCCAGAGAATAGTGGAGGAGAACGGATAAAAAAAAAAAACACTGAATTTCTGTCAATTTAAGTAATATTGCTGTCATGATAGAGCTTTGTTGTTGACTTAGGCCTATTGTCCACGTAAACCGCAAGTCATGCGCAAGCTTTTGTCAATTGACGATTGCAAGACGAATGCTTGCATCTTGCGTAGAAACAATCAAGACTGTGTCCACGGAGCGGCAACGTCGCGTCAACCTCTCGTCATGCGGTGCGCGCACTGCGCGCGGTAGCATGTCACTACTCGACCGACTCGCGAGACGCACACTTGTTGTTTTGTATTACAAAATGGCGGGCTCGGCGGTGAATTTTGTTAACATTATAGAACAATATCTATGTTTATATAACAATAAACTGCTGGAATACTCCAGAAAAGATGTAACGGATAGAGCTTGGAGTGAAGTGGCACAAAAAACAAACACTTCCGGTAAGTAATAATAAGTTTTTTATTTATTAATTGAAACACTTCTAATAGTCCGCTACAATGCCCCGTCAAGTAGTAGTTGACAAAGTGCGATATGGGCGCCACTTGTCTTGTTTATGAAATATGTTCGTCTCTTTCAATGAAGGTATACTTGTTTAAATGTATCTCGCTTCTTTGTGACATGAAGCACCAACTCAAACTAAAACACTGCTACCTATAACGGAAAAAAAAGAACTAGAGCTTTCTAACACTGCCCGGAATCTTAGAAGAAACCATAGACAACTATTTTGTGACAGCGGACGTCAGAGGAAATTTGAGGAAACTTAGGTTTTGAAAGGCGTCATGTCTGTCCATGACATTAATTTTAGTGTTGCCATTGTTCAGCACAGACTAATATGTTCTAAACTTTCTGTGATAGGTTTTAAGAGCACAGATTTGATCCATGATTCAAATTTGTAAGTACATATACGGTGGCCACAAACCGGGAGACGAGGATTGATAGTAGCCTTGGAACCACCTCTGGTTCATAGGGCTCCTCTAAAGAACTAACCTCTCAAACTAAACTAAATTCATTCATCAAATTAAATTCTCCAAAAAATCGAATTACAAAAGGGGTGACGATTTTTGTCTTTGTTTCATACATTGTGATGATTTATTTGGGGTCTTGGGATTGAAGGAGTGCAAACGGCGCAGGGTCTCGAAGTTCGGCGTTTTTTTAAGGAGCCCTATGTGATGTAGTGGAAGAATAAGAGCTTTTTAGAGAACTTTTGTTTCTTTATTCTTTCTGTGACTGTCGCCGTTTGTCAACTTGTCACCTGTGTCGTCACATGGTTGTCACCATTGTATAATTTGCCCTTATTTTAATTAGCAATTTTTTACATCTTATTTGTTTTAATTATAATTTTAGTTATAAGTTGAATGTATCAGGAGTATATTCTGCGAGCATATCTTCTCTCATCAAAACTGCAATATTCCGTATATGTTTTATCATGAAGACGACATGCTGTATTCCTAAATGCAAAAGCAAGCGAAAGAATGTGGCTCTGCACCAATTTCCGATTCGGGAAACAGTCACCAAGAAGTGTATTTAGAGTATTGACTCTGCTCTTTTGAAGGGCCTTTCGGAAGATCAAGTAAGATCGTCATATGTGTGTAACAAACACTTTGAACTACGATTTGTTACGACGCTGGCAATTCTCATATTCTACTATATTCTTAAAAGAGGAAATTGAGACTGACGCATTTGCTACTAGTTATGAATCTCAAGGCCCATCGGCTATTCAGGGTGTCAGTTAGTACCCGGGTTTTCTGCTTTAATTTAATTTATTAAGTCAGCTATAATAGGTAATTTTAAAGTTAACAATTTACTGTTGTAAATTCTGTTTCTGTTTCTGTTGTCCGTATAGTGAAGAATGCAAGTGTCGCCACCCCCTTTTGTTCCTAGGGTGCTGTAAAAGTTAGCTAAGGAATATTGTACACATATAACATCCTCTGTCAGAGACGAAAATTTATTGTACGTTATAAAAAATAAAATTGTTATTTTAAATAATCGTCCGCCATTTGTTAACACGAGGCATAAGCACAATCTTGTAATGCATGTAACTCGACTATGTTAATGATAATAAAATAAATCTTTGGAGTAAGTAGTTCTGGGGCAGTACATATTGTTTAGTTTTTAAAAGTATATTGGCTTGCTCTGACCTTGATAATAAGTGTACCTATATAATATTTATATTTATAAGTGTATTTTCGTAGATATGTTCATTCTGTTTTGTCATTTACAATAAAATAATTCGGTAACCACATAGTTGTAATTTTATTTTTGCATCTAAATAATTATCTATTGTGTAAAATATGTGGCTACATAGCTATAACATGTGGTCTAAGCATGTGGTTAATATCTAACAATGGCTTAATTATTACGGCTGTACTCAGTTGACAGAAGGTTGACAGTTGAGCAGTCAAATGACAATCAAATGACAGTCAAATGACAGTTGTCAGAATGCAAAATACCCCTCCTCTATAATTTACCCGTTCTTCTAAGTTTCCCTTCTGATACGTAGTATCTTCTATCTATTCTGTGCTTTCTAACGTCTTGACGTGAAGTGAGTGCATTGCTGCGAGTAAATTTTATCGTTTTTAATACTTTTGATCAGTTTTCGTGAATATTTTTACCTGGTGTTTTGTGATTTTTAAGGTAAGCTATCTACTAATACATACAAATAAAGGTTTTAGCATGAGAGACAAAAATTAGCCTTTCCTGAACCCGATACATGTGGTCATACATTTTCTCGGTTGCTTTGTTTGCCGTCGCAATAATTTTACCCTAATTATATGATATTTTTGGCTGTTTTATCATACTAAATGCGATAAATATGTTACATCAAGTAATCACCAGCCGGAATAGTAAAAAACATGAGCAAAATATATCGAATAGGTTCCAAGAATTTTTAATTTTTTTTGGTCTGAGCGTGTAGATCTTACTGCGGCCATCAAAATTTACCTAGTAAGTTTTTTGCGTCCGACGCATAGAAACAGAGTTAAAACGAGATAAAATATTTTAGGACTTAAAAAAGTTTTGAAATTTTTTTGTGAGCTTTGCGTGTTTTTTTCTTTATTACTTATTTGTATTACATGTGCCAAAGGATAAAACAAAAATGCCTCGCATTCGTGGTGCTTGTGCTCAGAGAGGTGGTCGTAGAGGTGGTCGAAGAGGTGGAAAATCAAGGCCACGCTGTGTACGGTCTTTGTCTTTCCCCATGTAAGCTATGCTAACCAATTTTTTATTAAATTTTTTTTTATTTTTTTTCCTTTAGTTTAATTAATTTCATTTTCAGGTCTAGGTCTGAGAGTGGTAATGCGGAGGCTGTGGAGCCTACTCCTGGCCCGTCCGTAGAGCCTACTCCTGGCCCGTCCGTAGAGAGATCGCGGTAAAATCAACTAAAAATTACCCTTTATAATATTAAATTATTCAAGCTGCATTCATTCATTTGATTTCTGTTTTTAGTCCAAGTTCTATGGTTGACCAACTGAAAGCCATCAAAGTGGCGAGGGCGTTAGACGCCAAAAATGTGGCCAGGTTGTCTCCGGCGCAGCAAAGGCACCTGGCGATGCTCAGGCAAAACAAACAAGTGGGCAA
Organism: Orgyia antiqua; assembly: GCA_916999025.1. Taxonomy (NCBI): domain Eukaryota; kingdom Metazoa; phylum Arthropoda; class Insecta; order Lepidoptera; family Erebidae; genus Orgyia; species Orgyia antiqua. The sequence continues at coordinate 2,439,777 of OU779861.1, forward strand.
TTTCATGATGCCTGATGCTCCAGAGCCAAAGTAAGTAAATTCAGAAATGAATTCAAAGTTATACCTGCTCGTACTGTCGCTAGCTTGTTAGTGTCGAACATGTTTGTGGTATCCATTCAGCATTACTTTATTTACAGAAAACGAAAGGTAGCCAGAGCAGACACGCGGGTCTGGAGCCCATGCCCACTATTACCGGGGGTACAGCTCGCGCGATAAGAGTTTGGCTTTGACCGTTATTGCGCAGAAATCAGAAATTGGGTATCAACGGGCAATTAGCGGGGTGCGGGGCGGGTGTGTAGGCGCACGCGGTGCTCTGATTGGCGCTCCAGTCGTTCCCTGCCTCTCGCATCGATACGACGTACCGCGCACTCCTGTTGTACAATCACGTTCACAAGTGAATTGCTATTTTCGTTAATTGTTTATTGTTGTCGATTGTTATTATTTGTTGAGTTTGTTTAAGTTTGTCAGTTAAGTTTTTTTTTTGTTAAATATTAAAAAGTGATTTGAAAATGCGTAAAAAAAACATTGTTTTTAAAAGGCAAGCACGGAAAATGATATATGACGTGAATTGCTTTTTAAAGAAAGAAGCTGACGAATGTATCGATTCATTGAAGCAAATTCGAAGTCAGATTGAGGAAGTTGCTACTTTACTCAGTCAGTCGGAGAATAACCAAACTATACAGACTATGCAGGTAATGAAAACGGAAACTGTTTCTAAATTAAATTGTGTAGTCAGTAAATTAGCTCAAATTCAAAAGCGGACATCGGAGGCCACTAAGACTTCAATTGGCACTGTAAAAAATATCGCAAGTCAGGCCAATAGTTCCGATTTGCTAATTACTTTCAGAACACCTGGAAAAAAACGTCCCAGAGCTAAACCCGTTACCAATATTGATAATTTTGACCAAGGTGTTATAAAAAGATGTATACACAATTTTCACAAGACGAATAATGAACTTCCCACCATTGGGAAACTAAAAAAGAAACTTGAGGAAGATATAAACTTTAAAGGGTCAGAAACAAGTCTTCGTGTAATTGTAAAGGAGTTAGGATTTCGCTGGAAAAAAACAGAAAACAACCGTAAATTACTAATAGAAACATCGAATATCCGATTACAACGCATTGAATATTTAAGAAAAATAAGAAAATATCGACAAGAAGGAAGACCCATTGTTTACACAGATGAATCCTACGTAGATTCATCGCACTCAACAACCAAAGCCTGGAGCGATGGCCCTACGGAAGGACTAAAAAAACCCATTTCTAAAGGACAACGAGTCGTGATAGTCCACGCAGGATCTGAAGCTGGGTTTATACCAAATGCTTTATTAACTTTTAAAGCCGGCACCAAAACAGGGGACTATCACGACAACATGAATTACGAGAATTATGAAAAATGGCTTAGGATACAATTAATTCCAAACCTACCACCCAATTCTGTAGTGGTTGTCGACAACGCCTCATACCACAATAAACAATGGGATTTAGCACCGTCCTCCAATACCAAAAAAGCCGATATGCAGAATTGGCTAACTGATAAAGGCATACAATATGATTCAACAATGCTCAAGCCACAATTGTACAACTTGATAAAAGCTAATAAAGAAAGATTTAAAACTTTTTCAATAGATCAAATTTTAGCAGAAGCAAACCATAGCATATTGAGATTACCGCCTTACCATCCAGACCTCAACCCTATAGAAATGGCATGGGCTACTATTAAACAATATGTAGCTAGCAAAAATGTTAAATGGAATTTACAAGAATGTACCAAACTTATCAAAGAAAAAGTATCCTTAATGGGTGCCCAGTAATGGGAAAAAATATGTAAAAAGGTAAAAGATATAGAAGAAGAGTACGCCAAGAGTGACCATGTAGTTGATTTACTTACCGAGCAGTTTATAATTCGCGTCGATGATAGTTCCGAAAACGATGATTCTGATGATGGTTCTGAAGATGATGATGATGATGACAACTGCGACCGAGGAAGCCCTGAACCCGGACCCTCAACAAGCAAAAGACGTTGCACAATTTCATGTCGCGGCAGCCCCACTGGATCATGTGGTGATTTCATAGAAGGCGTTAAACCTTTAACTGATTCAGAATCTGAATAGCACTGCTGCTAAAGATTTTTTTTTAATGTTAACATTTTTTAAATTACATTTTGGTGTAGTTTCACCCCCTTTTGGGGTTGCAGATTATCCAGGGACACACTGTATTTAATAATTATTTTAAGTTTTCTTTTGTTTGTATGTACCAATTTCACATGTATCTTGGAATAAATAATTTTATTAAAAAACAATTATTTAGAATTTTCATCGCTGTCTCTGTAAACTTGAAAAGGAAATAAACATTTTATATAAGTAAAATAACTATCAATAGTTTTAATAAATGAAGAAGTTTATCTATTTCGTATTATTTTCTAGCATTATTACCACTGTACATGAATTTTGACCCACTCAAATATCCAACCTGGTACATAAAAAAGGAAAAGTATTGTGTGCGTGACAGTACCCATGCGCAGTAATCCCCTCCACCCGAAGGTCAAAGCCAAACTCTCGCCGCGCGATCTGTACCCTCTATCCCTCCACCACGTACACCTCAGCCGTGGGAGCTCCAAGTTCCAAGTTCGCATGGTAAGTGGCCCTAAATATTTTCAAAACCATTCTTTTTTTTATTCAGTATATATATCCTCGATATCCTCTTCTAGATATCGCCGAGGAGGAGGAGGAGGAAGAGGTTATTGAGGGCCGCCCGACTTTATAATCTCCCCTAGTATGCTTGGCCGAAGAATGCAGAGTGCGACCGTTGCAGAATCTGTCATGGGTAAGATTAAAAGTTCCTACTATAACAGAAATTAGTTTTTTGCTCTGGCTTACGCAATACTTCATGTTCTTTTTTATTTATTCTAGATGCCACCGAGGAAGTGTTCCCTTCCATCGAAGATCCCATCCCCGGGGCCTTCAAAAGTACCTCACAGTACCTCTACTCCGCCTGGAAAGAAGTAGGTTATTCTGTTTTACCGATTGGTGAATGCGTTTATGAGGTCGATTCTAAAAAAATATACACAAAATTTATTGTTTCCACCACTTTATTGACAGGTCTCGCAAAACGCCGTTCACTCCATCGACGGGCATTGTGCAAAGTGCCGTATTACCTGGAAGCCCCTTGTTGGTAGACATAGAGCTTTTGGGATTTACACCTTGTAAGTATCATATGAAGAGTTTTTTATTGTTTTTTATTTTTGGACATTTGACTAAAATTTATGAATTTTTCAGCTTCTACCACGACAACGGCGCGGCGCCTGGGTCTGGAAGGAGCGCTTACGAGTTGGGTAAGTTACACTATTATTTGCATTTAATGTGTCGCCTCCTAAGATGATTTCACAAAAATTTCTTTATTTCCTTACCCTAGATGTTGAGATCGACATCGAGCGCGATTTCATAGAGCCTGGCGAAGGCAGCGACGTGGACCTTGATGATTGTCACGAGGAGCTGGTTAAAACACGCACAGTCGACGAGTACCCAGTGGACTGTGACAATTTAGAGGACCCGTCGCTAGCCCGGGCAGCAAGAAGTTGCGACGATGAAGCCGACCGCGTTCTTTGGACCGCTGTAGGCCCCGAACCTGCCGAAGACCTGCTCAGCTTCGATTGGCGATGCGAGGCGGAGCATTTTCAGGGGACTCGGGAGGTATTTACGGTTCCGTCTGGCCCGACATTTGAAAACGCACAGCTTACTCCCTCGGAAATTTTCCTAAAAATTTGGGATGCCAATATTATCGCTCAGATCGTCCGTGAAACTAATAAGTATGGGAGGCACTTGGTTACCCGGAATAGGAAGCCCAAATCCAGGCTCACCCGCTGGAAGGACGTCACGGACGAAGAAATCCGAATTTTTTTTCCATTATTATGATGCAGTCCCTAATAATAAACAACGTGGAGCGGGAGTATTGGTATCCCAAATTAGAGGAACTGCGAGTTGGGGACTTCAGGGCCATCATGCCCTTCAACCGGTTTCCTATAATAAAACGTTGTCTACATTTTGTAGACAACGACTCCTTGCCCGTGAATCCCTCCAAACTCGACAAAATTATGCCGGTCATTCAGCATCTGAATGACAAATTTAGCTCTTTATACGTACTTGAGCAAAATGTTGCAATTGACGAGTCTCTCCTTTTATGGAAGGGGCGACTCTCATTTGCGCAAAACATTGCAACAAAAAGAGCTCGAGTGGGTATAAAGAGCTATGAGTTGTGCGAGTCGAGGACTGGCTATTTGTGGAGGATGGAGGTGTATTCGGGCAAGGGTCATGTTCATGTTCCGCAGGTGGGGTTGCAGGAACCGGTGGATGAGCCAGAGAGTGCTACATCGCAGATTGTCCTTAATTTAATGAGACCGTTATTTAATAGGGGTCATACAGTCGTCATGGACAACTTTTATAACGCACCCCTATTATCTCGGCTCCTCAAATTTAAGGTACAAAACCGACTCAATGGGCACTCTCCGGCTCAACAGGGAGTTTGTTCCAGAGGGGCTCAAGAAAAAGGCGAGGAGCAGCATGAAGTCCGGTGAGGTGGCCTTTAGCACGACCAAGGACTTGAGTGTGGTTGTGTGGATGGACAAGAACGTAGTCGCGACGATATCGACGTTTCACAAAATAGAAGTCGGCGGAATTGAGAAACACGGATACTATAGGTATAAACCTCAAGTTATTCTAGACAATATGTTTTCATTTATTCAATCACACAGTAATTCCACTGCCAAGGCAGTGCACAGTCAGGTTTCAAAAAATAATTTGATAAATAGTTACGTAAACTATTTGGTGTGTTAACAAAAGTCATATTAGGTATTAAAATCGGTTTTTGTCTTTGTGTTGCCGATTCACTGAATGTACTGATTGTGTACTACAATCCTTCTTGTTTACGTATGTAGTTATGTAAAATACATGCATATGTATTGCATATTTGCAAAATGCATATTTTATTATAGAAATTATAGTGGCATATTTGCGACATACAATGGATTTCAAAAGAACTTGAAATTTTTGTGACATCATTCCGAAAACACATTCAATTGTCTTTCGTCCACGACTCAATCTGTAATTAAATATTCTTTTAACGTTGTCCAAGTTTCTCACAGAGTATGGTCTCATTAAATACTTCTCCAAAGGAAATGCGTTGTCCCCAACAAAGTAATATGGAAAAATATTTCCAGTAATGTCATAGTTTGGTAAAGGTGATCCTGAATTTGGAATATTTAAGCCATCTTTTTCTAACCACCTTCCCAAAGCCGATGCTTGAAAAACACCACCGTCACTATTTCTTCCGGCAATTCCACATTCTATACCAACAAAATAATAGAATGGTATCCTTTATAGTTATAATTTGCAGATCCTGTGTTAGGGTACTTTTGAATTCGTATGTGCTTTCCATCAATAGATCCCAGACAGTTTGGGAGGTTCCAAAGTTCGTAGTATCTGGTTGCAATAGCCTTCCATTCATCTGTAGTTGGCACAGGCATGTAGGTGTCTCTGAGTGCGCTCCATATAACTTCTATTGTCTCTGCTACAACTCGAGATATAGTGCATTCTCCTCGAGCAAAGTAAAACTTTAGTGCTCTAAAACTACATCCAGTTGATAGGTACCTAAAAAAAAAAAAATATAACAGGCAGTCATGGGGACTGCCGATAGAAGTGAAAACTATTAACTTATTAACTTGCGACCGACCGATAGCATAGCAGGGATGCACAGATTAGCATGTCGGTGACGCGAACTAAAAAGAAGTTTTTTCCCTCCAAAAACGCCCAACGCGCCTAAAGAAGTATTCACTTCAAAAACCTTGTTATATTATAGGTACAAAAGCCATCCTCTTGAACCACTCTATCTATTAAAGAAACAGTAGGCCCAGGCATACATTTTCGCCGCGCCGTAGAGAGGGGATAGCTGTCTACTCTCCATCCGTCTTACGCTTTTTCGATCAGGTCACGTGTCCTGACACGAGTTTAAGATTTTATACCCATTACAGAAAAAGTGCTCAACGCCGCTAAAGAAGTTTTCACTTCAAAAACTTATTATATTATGCTTGTTTGTTTTCAGTGGCTGATTGTCAAACTAAGTGGAGGAATATAAGGAATGGATTTGTCCGCAGCTTGAAACCTAGTGGTTCATCCACAAAGCAAAACAAATTATACTATCTACATGAAGAACTACAGTTTCTTCTTCCTTTTGTAAAATCAATTGTTCACACTAATGAACCGGGGAATATACCTATACCACCAAAAGAGAACACCGATGAATCAAGTTCTACAACTGACGAAGTCCCATGTACTCAAAGACCTACCGATACATTGGAAACACCATCTTCTAGATCCGATGAATCAAACTCATTTAAGAAGCCAAAAATAAGAAAAGTTACCAACGAGGCTGATAAAGCATTTGTCGATTGGATAAAAAAAAAAGAAACAAAGACGGCTGTCCATCTAGAAAAATGTTTTTACTAAGTTTGTTACCAGATGTAGAAAATTTATCTGAAGAGATAATGAGAAAATTTAGAATTAAGGTGTTATTGTTACTCGAAGAAATTCAGTCAAACCAATCACATCCGCCACAAGTGACACAACAATATGAGAACACCAGTCACAAGAATACAGGGACAATAATCATTCACCAATATCTTCTGTAGATTCTAATACAAATTCATCGTTTCCTCCAATATCTCCAGTTAATTATTCTGTAAATACAAATGTTTCTGAAGATTTATCACAACTGGAGAACTTTGAAACTTTAAAATACGTCTCTTTGAAGTTTTTTCGACATTAAAATACATTTTTAACTATATATTTTTTAATTTTTTTTTGTGCTAAAGGTATCCTAAGTCCCTGGGCTCCCATTACAAAAATAAACATTAGTTTAATATTATTAGACCATTATGGCTTTTCATTTTTTTTTAATATGAGAGAAACTGATAATTTCAACTCAATAATTAATAGTTAATACTGATAATATTACACAATTTTTTTATGAAACAGGCCCCTGGCTACAATAAGTAGTAAGTAGTACCTACGATTATATATTTAAATTATAACTTACCTCAAAGTTATTAGTATCTTTTCTTCTGGACTGACACATTCTCGCATTGCAGTATTTTGTCTTTGTATCAGTGGTCCAACAATAGAAACTAAATTTTGGTACGTATTTTTAGTCATTCGGTAAAATTATTGAAAAACAGAATCATCTTCTGATAACTCTCTGGCTGCCACAAACAATCTACAATTTATATTTCTTTCGATGTATGGATGAATCCAGTACTTTCTTCGCCTATTTCGTCGTCTTCTAATAAAGTTGTATGCTATAATCACTTCATCATCATCACTTGACATTTTCACAACAAAAAGACATGTTTCTCTAGTTGGTAGTAGTGCTAGTTGAAAGAAACCTGAGATGTTTTGTAGCGTGATTGACGATTGCATGACGATTACATGAAGCAGCGTGGACATAGCAAATATGCAAAATACGCCTATCGTCATTTGTAGGTTGCATGCATTCGTCAAATGACGCGTCCGTGGACAGTAAGCCTTACTCTAGGATTTTCTGTAATATTTCGTGTTCTTTTCATCGTTTGGCCATATAAAGATAGAAAATGAATCGGAATGTTTATAAGAGCGGTACTCGTCAAGTCATATATAATGTATTTCAAGAGTGTATGGCTGAATTTCAAGCGGGAAAAATGCTTTCTAATTTGGATGATGTTTACGGTCGAACAACTAAATTAACCGGTACTGTTGGCAACACCATCGAGTTTAAAGCAAAAAAGGTGGCTTGGCGGGCATTGGATCGCTGGCCAGCAAGCGATACACATAAAAAAATAACCGTCAACGTGATTTTCTATAACATACATTTTTAAGAGGAGATTATATTCATTTAAAGTTAAATAAGAGTTCTTTATTCTATTAGTCTAACATCAGAAGTGCGTAGTGACTATCACGCTATGGGTAGACGACATACTAAAGGGAAAAAGCGGAGACGTGCTCGCTCTCGTTCTACCTCATCTTCAAACTCAAGTACCAGGACACTAACCCCGCCGCCAAGACGAAGGGATAAAAAGGTACCACGTAAAGATACCGAGACTGTAAGTAACACAAATTCAATTAGTTTGAATAACATTATACCAGATTTTGACCCATTAAGAGATGACAGAAATGCATGGCCCAACATTATTCAGTCTTATGCTCAAACTTTTACATGGTCCGACGAAACTATTCGTTATCAAGCTTTAAATAAATTGAAGGGCTCTGCTAAGGTGTGGTATGACTCACTTTTGCGCACAGATGAACAGTGGCCTTCTTGGAAATGGCCAGAATGGAAAAATAAACTATCCGTTAGTTTTCAAATACGAAGAAATATGTTTGAACTTTTAAAAGATATTACCGAGAGAAAACCCGTCGATAATCAATCTTTATACGAGTTTTTTTTTGAACAAAAGTGTAAAATTGACCGTTTGTCATTAAATTTTTCGCAACAGGACATTGTTTCGATCATAATCAGGAACATCAGCGGTAATAAATTTTTAATCATTTAGGACCTTTTGTTACCACCAAAAATAAAAATAAATATTTATTGGTAGTCGTAGATTCATTCACAAAATTCGTTTTCATCGCCGCGGTTCGTAAAACTAATACATCTGGCGTAATTAAAGAATTGGAAAACATCTCAAAAACCTTCGGTAACCCTAGAAGAATAATATGTGATGCGGGATCATGTTTTACTTCAACTAAATTTACTCAGTATTGTTCAAACAAAAATATCCGATTACATACTAACCTACTAACTGGAGTTCCACGCGCCAATGGACAAGTTGAAAGATTTAACAAAACAATTTTAGAATCTTTAAAGGCTATGGGCGCTGATACAAATGATAACAGATGGGATCTTTGCTTAAAAACGTTGCAGCAAGGTTTAAACAGCACGGTTCATAAAACAACACCATTCCAAGTGAGGTCATGTTCGGATATAAGTTGCGAATGGATAGTGACAGCTTAGCCCCCGATTTAGATAACGTAGAAATAGTTGATGTGAGGCCCATTTCGAGTCAGAAAGGTCTTGGGTAATGATAGATACGAAATCATGGATCTTAGAGGGAGTGAAAGGAGCAGCAAACGCTATAATGGCATAGCTGCTGCCGAGAACATGAAGCCTTGGATTAATATTGCTGCTTGGGATTTAAATAACTAGAGTTCCAAGCCATGTTGGCAAGGTATTGCAAATTATAGTACTTGCAAATCATATTATTTAATATGTGTTATATTTAATATTACATTTTATACTGAGTCACTAACTTTTACAAAAAATTATTGGACAGGCCTCGTGGTGTATCGGTAGTGCAATTGCCTTCCGTGCACGAAGTCGTGGGTTCGATTCCTACACAGGAGAATCATTTGTATGATATATATTTTATTAATTCAATGTCATTATGAAAAATTTTAGTACAGAATTTAAAGTAGGTACCTTATTAATACGAAATGGCAGCGAGCCCGGATAAAATTTTGTTATAGAAACTTTAAAACAGAATGTTGCTCTATGGGTGTCATAGTTCATGAGGTGATTTGGTTTTGAGTGTGTGTAAAGGACGAACTTGGTACGCTAAAGTGAATTTATCGTTCTTTTAGTGCAAGTGGTCTAATTCACCGTTCTAAGTGTGGCAAAGTCCCTTTAGGAATGGAAAGTGGAAGACGACACTCAATTCTCAAATCAAGGCAAGTGTCACCCGGAGCAATGTTTGGTTGATCTCGTATGCATGCATTTAATAATGTTTGACCATTTATATAATACTCGTATTGTGTTTCAGAATTTTATCCAGACTCTTGGGATGCCTGGGGCAGGCATCATGCAGCATGGCCGTGTTGGCAACACCATCGAACTATAAACCTCACGGAGTCCGAGACCTTTCCAACGAATGCAAAACCGTGGAAATCGGTTCGTGCGTTCAGGAGTTATAGCGTCAGGAAGGAAAACCCGACTTATTTTTATATAGCAGATGGTAAAGAATGGTAAGTAATTGAGCACTTAAGGGCAAGTAGTCAATTACTTACCATTCTTTATGAATATTAAACATCAAAACAGGAAAATGTCATCAATATTTCCCTTTAATGGAACTTTAATAAAAGTGCATAACATAAGCACCGAGGTTGTTTGGAAATTCGCTCTTTAAGAGTGGGAAAATAGGGTGGAAATTTGTATGAAAAATATAATATTTTTTGAATATACAATTCTGAAAATCGTATTTCAGCAGCTCAGCTGAAAGTAAAAAAAATGCCGGTTGTACAGGTCTCTCATATTCAATCCCATAACGACTTCCCTGCACGCCATACAATTTAGCCTATGCCTAATAAAAATTAACATAAAAACAGTCGTGCAAGGTGGCCCTTAAATGCATATCGTTTCGAAAACGATACATTGCATTCAGAGACAATCCTTGGTCCTTTATTTTTTATTTATGGTCTCGAGTGAATGATGTAACACACCTTTGACATTTACTGAACCAAAAAAGTGACATTTGACACATGACAGTTCTGACATCTTGAATTGATTTCACTTTCATTGTTGGCGGTCGACAAAGTTTGCAAGTTGTGAAAATTCAGATTTTCAATCCGTTTGAATCCCAAGAAAACACCGATTATTTGTATTGCAAAAATTACAAGATGGAAGGTAAGTCTAAAAGCATGTCGCAGACGTTTGAATTTCTGATTATTTTTACTTTTTTTTTGTTGTTTTTTTTTTGTTGTTTGTTGTTTTTGTCCATGTATCGATTTCGATACATTATGCACTAACGTTCCTTTTGATAACCTCATACTAGCTTGTTATAATGCGTTTCACGAAGTATAGATACAAGGAGTCCGAACGTAATGTTGAACGAATGGTCTCAATTTACGGGACAGATTTTTTGCCGGTAGAGCGCGCCATTTTTCAAGAAGTACTCGTTTGAACTATTGACACCTGTGGAAAAAAATATTCTGAGAGACGTGGAGTTAAATATAAGTTTTAGGAAATTTTTAGAAATTTTTCGAGTGCTTTAAACCCAACAATACAGAGAAGGTCAAGAGATATTCTGATAATCTATAATAGCATCGGTACGTCCTGAATACTTGCGCAGCCAGTGGCAGAAAATAGAACTATGATCTGGGTTTATTATTGTGTACACGAAATATTATGGAAAAGCCTATACCCACGAAGTATAGATAGAAGGAGTCCGAACGGTATAGGCTTTTCCATAATATTTCGTGTACACAATAATAAACCCAGATCATAGTTCTATTTTCTGCCACTGGCTGCGCAAGTGTTCAGGGCGTACCGATGCTATTATTATTATTACATGTAAACACACGCTGGCTCGTGAATGTTGAATTTAATTTAATTAAATACATAATTAAATACATTTCTCAGAATATTTTTTTCCACAGGTGTCAATAGCAATAAAATTTCCCGCGTAAGAATTCAAACGAGTACTCCTTGAAAAATGGCGCGCTCTACCGGCAAAAAATCTGTCCCTTAAATTGAGACCATTCGTTCAACATTACGTTCGGACTCCTTCTATCTATACTTCGTGCCTATACCGTTCGGACTCCTTCTATCTATACTTCGTGATGCGTTTCATCAAATAGTTCCTTTGCCGTCATATTGGCATCCCTGTCTGTCAATTACGTCAACACAGTAGATAATTAGATAGACGTTCTGCGAGTTTTAATTAGTTTGACTGTGATTTCTTGAGCAAATCATGCCGAAAACATTGAAAAGTGGTGAAAGAATCATGGTGTTGAAAGTGAAAGACTTTTGTGAACGTGAAAAACGTAACGAGGCCCCAATTATTCCATTAAGATAATAAATAATAATAATAAATAAATATTCATGGACATTTCACACAACGTCCTCTGGTCCCAAGCTAAGCTTATGCTTGTGTTATGGGTACCAGAATACGGATAGAATACATATACTACTTTTTTTTTGTAAATACATACTTATAATACATAGAAACACCCAGACGCAGGACAAACATTTGTATGACAATTAGAAAAAGAACACAAATGATTGCCCCGAGCGGGAATCGAACCCGACCTCTTGATCGGCAGTCCGTTACCAGAACCACTACACCACGAGGCCCGTCAAAAGATGTATACAAGCTCGGGTTGCCGCTATTACAGGTTAGTGAAATAGGGTTACCAGCATCAGTTTAATCTCCCTACCGTTTATCCCGCTAGTGGGAAAAAGTAGGTACTTTTTATAAGTGCAAATACATATTATGTATGTATATGTAAGCTATATTATAGCTTATTATTTTATTGCTAAGAAAGATTTAAGATTTTTCAGTGAATTAGTACTATTCTTATTAAAATTATAAGTATTTTGATTGTAAATGTTTAATGGATAATAATAATTTCAAACGATATTGTACGAATTTGAAAAACTTATTCCTACGATATCATGAATTAATAATATTAAATAATTTAATTTTGTTTTAGGTATATCTGAAAAAACAGTGTCGAAAATTACCAAAGAAGGTAAGGAAGCAGCTTCAACTTCGAAAAAAGTTACAACACCGCGCAAAATTGGTCCTCGACGAAAAACTCATGAACTGGATGATTTTGAACGATGTGCTATAAGGCATAAAATACACGAATTTTATGCCGTAAGAAAGGAATTGCCTACATTGGCGAAATTGTTACATGAAATGCGAAATGAGATAGACTATAAAGGTAGACGCACCACTTTGTGGAGGATTATAAAAGAAAAGGGATATTATTTTAAAAAATGCAAATCCAAAAGAAAGATTTTGATGGAGAGATACGACATTGTTGCCTGGCGCCATCGATACCTCGAAGAATTAAGAAAAAATCGTCTCGAAGCCCAGCGGCCAGTCGTGTATTTAGATGAAACATATATACACGCTACATATTGCGCTGGAAAATGTTGGCAAAGCGAAACTGAAGAAGGTGTTTTATCTTCAGATTCCAAGGGACCACGGTGGATAATTGTTCATGCAGGTGGCGCCATGGGCTTTATACCCAATGCTCAACTGATTTTTAGATCCCAATCGAAATCAGCGGATTATCATGATGAAATGTATAAAGTAAATTTTAATAAGTGGATTAAAGAAAAACTAATTCCAAATCTGCCTCCACAGTCTATTGTTGTTATGGATAATGCCTCATATCATACCGTGCAGATTGATAAGGCACCCACAATGTCAAGCACAAAGTCAGAAATGCAATCTTGGATAATAAATAAAGGACTTTCTTATTTGCCAACAATGTTAAAAGCACAGCTATTTGAAATTATTAAAGAACACAAACAACCACCTGTATATGAAGCAGATGTGATGTTGGAAGAAAATGGTCATAAAGTGGTAAGGCTTCCACCTTACCATTGTGACTTGAACCCTATCGAACTCATTTGGAGCATATTAAAAAGAGGGATAGCTGAAAAAAATGTAGGTCAAGAAGCTAATAAGATACTCGTAGTACAAATTACGGAAGAAGCTTTTGCTACTATTACTAAGGAGGAATGGAAAAAAGAATGCGAGCATGTAATAAAAGTTGAAGAAAAATACTACGCTGCTGGCCCAGCCATAGACAACGAAATGGATAAATTCATAATCGAAGTAGGAGACGACAGTGATAGTTCTGATGATAGTGACTATGAGTATGAGGGAATGTCAGATGTAGACTTTGATGAACACAATTATTGTGTAAGACTGTAATAAAAATATCGTCGTTTATAATAAAAATATATAATAAAAATATCGAAGTCGTGTTTTTTTTTATCAATGATTCTGTCCTTTCTGTTAGCTACGTATTTTTGATGTGATAACGTTTGTAACGTAACTTATAATTCGATGGCTGCAAAAACGTAAAAAATTAGGAGTTCCATGACGTATGTGCCGTTACCTCGCTCTGAGGCGTTCCATTTAAGGCTTTAAGTGCAAGCGAGAACGCGCAACGAGCGACAAAGTGGAGGTGAAGTGCAAGGTCAAGGTCAAAAGAGATAGGTACAAGTTTGGAATATTTTATTTATTATTTAATTAAGTGAGTACAATAATAATAGATTTGTGACGTTGTCTCGTTAAACTATCGTCCGTAAACCGAATTTACAGACAACCAAAGGTTTTTTTCTAAATACTAGTGAAAATATTACAAGACTTTAAAAATAAAACGAAGTCCTAAAACATGACAATGTGAAAGTCCTTATTCAAAGTATAACCGAAGGACATTGTTGGCACTGTTAGTAGTTAATAGTAAGAAAACAAAGTAAGATAGATGAATACATTCTTCGGGGAAATATTAAAAGTTTAATTATGTCAATCAAATTTAAAAATATCTCCCTTGTAAAGTAATGTGGCAACACTTGTTTGCGTTACTGCCAACATGGCGGCAAAGGAACTATTCTATGAAACGCACACTATCTATGCCTCTTTCCTTTTTCTGTTCACCAACGTAAGATGTTCATATTTCATAAAATATTAAAAACCTGCTAAACTGTTTGTTGCATTGATATTTTATTTAAACAATAACAGGTTATGGGCCCAGAAAGCCGTAGTAGTAAAGAAAGTAGTGAAAAATAGTCATCAAAATAAGTGTAAAAATCAATTTGTTCGAAAGTGTCACTTGCCGGCAAACATTTTGCAAAATGGCACCCAACGATTCTATGACAATTATTCAAAACTTAACTGCAGGCTTACTCTTGAAAACAAGCGCAATACCAATACAATTCAAATTCTAATCCAAGGATAGTCTTAACCCTCTGCGACTGACGTGGTAGTCCAACAGACACCGCAAAAAATTAAATTTCGTTTTTTTACCGTTAATTTCCAAATTTGAGCGCCGCCGCTCTTAGTACCTTACTGTAGTGAAGTCGCACGTCGTTCAGTGCAGGGTCTTATCACTCTGGTACTTTGTTGCATGTATGAGAATTATAGTGCCACCAACTTATCTGTAGAACGGCTAAAAGTGGAACTACTGACGCCATTTTGAAAACGTAATTTTGTTGTTGTCAGTCGTTGTAGTCGGGTGTTCGTTCGAGGGTTCTAGTTTTTCTTTTTAATTTGCAAGTATTTTGTGTGAAAATCATGCCGAAAGCAATCAAAAGTGACGTACGAAAAATGATTATCAAAATGAAATCATTCTTTGATGCAGAAAAGGAGCAAACAGCCCCAATAATACCATTTGTTCATGTATACAAACGCATTGCTGCCGCTACAGGTCAGTGTTACCAGATTAGGCTTGGGCAATAAATATCGATATATCAAAATAATCGATATTTTTCAGAAAAATATCGATATAAATCAGCGATATTTTTTCCCGCGATTTATCAACTTTCGATATTTATTTTTAGGTATCAAAATCGATATATTTTTTAGAGCTCTGCTGTCTGCTCATGCGTCACATCATGTCTTTGACCAATCTGATTTCTTAAATTTAATTCAAACGCAAATAAAAATTACACTCTATAGTCTATGACCTGCTTGTCTATTTTGTTCATATATGACAATGACACTGCTTGTTGGTTTGGTTTGGTTGGTATCACTGACTGCGTGTGTTGGAGTGTTGGTACTTGACTGTGGCTCACTGTGGCGGCCGACTGGCGAGTAAGCTCAGTTCAGCGTAGCTCATTGTTATTTTTTGTTATTTATGATAAAACGTTATTATGTCTGCTGTGTGGAAGTTCTTTACCAAAAAACGGAACAACGAACCTGTTTCTTGCAACTTGTGCGGTAAAACGTACAAAACTTGTGGAAACACTACAAATTTGGCAACACATTTGAAAACGAAGCACCATTATGCTTATTTGCAAGTGGTAAACATACAAAATTCATCGAAAACCGAAAAGTCTAGCAATGAGACTATAGATGTTGCATCGGCAAACTTTGATGATGATGACACCAGTGTTGATGTAAGTCTCAAAAGATCCAAACTAAAATTGCAATAATTAGTCAAATTATATATAATATTAATAGGTTATGAAATTATTTTTGTTCTGTTGACTATTGTCAGGTTACTTTACCAAGATCAAGTACTCCAAATACGAAGAATACATCTAATGACGATTCCCGAATACAAGAGATTAGAGAAAATTCTGGACATTCTCCAAAAATCCAATTCTTCAATGAAGCCGCAAAAAAAAGAAAGCAAGAAATGCAACTTAAGCAACCTACATTAGCAAACTGTTTTGAGAGAAGTTCAAGCTTTGAAGGTAAGTTAGTGCCACGGTTTAAAAAAAAAAAATATCTTAATTTTGATAATACATTCATACATTCCGATAAACAAATTAGAGTGATTCAAAATATTTTAGTGATGTTCCTCAATCAATTTGCAAATATATCGATAGTTTAGACGTGACTTTATTTATATTTGTGTTTTCAAACTATTTTTTTTTTCTAAGTAAATATCAATTATATTACTTGAGATAATTTATATATTTCAGAAGGTGGACAAAAGCATTGTGAAATTACACAGGCATTAATTTATATGATATGCAAGGACAATTTGCCAATGTCGTGTGTAGAAAAAAAGGGACTACAAAAATTTATTCGCACAGTTTGCCCTCTCTATAAACTGCCTTCAAGAAAAAAGGTTGTCTTTAAATTACTTTTAAAGAAAATTTTATATTTTTAATATTTAATCGCAGTGAAATAACTGATACTTTTTACTTTCAGGTAACTCACTTAGTACAAAACAGATACAATACTACAAAGGAGGTTATAATAAAAACATTGAAAGAGATATCTTTTTTATGTTTCACAAGTGACATACTTACAATTACTAATTCTACCAGAAGTTTCTTAGTATTGACGGTTCACTTTATTGACATCGTAAACGGATCGTCTGTCCTTCAGAGTTTGAACCTATGCGCCCAGAAACTTTCTCAGGTATATATTTGATGTACTTTATAATTTTTAACCCCACCTCTAAATTATTTTGATTTGCAATTATTAGATTTTATACAGTGTACAAATATACTTATTTTAGGGTCATACAGGACAGTACATCCAAGAATGTTGGAAAGAAATATGTGAAGAGTTTGAAATTGACAAAAATAAAATTGTATCTATTACCACTGATGGCGGCGCAAATATAGTGTCAGCGGTACGACTGTTTTTAGGTGATAATCATCGGATTCCTTGTATGGCTCACATCTTAAACCTTGTAGTTGATGGAGTACTGAAAGAAATTAAAGAATTTTCAGCACTTACCGATCATGTCAAAACCATTGTGACGTTCTTTAAGCAGTCAGTCAACGCTATGGATCAATTACGAGCTGAACAAGAATCATGTGGAAAAAAAGAAGGTGAGGTGTTGACATTGATACAAGCTGTCAGCACTAGATGGAATTCTTGCTTCGATATGCTAGAGAGATTCGTTAAACTGTCTGCACTAGTAGCTAAAATTTTAGCCACAAAAAGCCAAACGAACAAGAATACACCAGATATGGTTCCATCGTCGCAACTTAATGTAATACGGGATTTTATTGCTCTTCTTAGCCCTTTCAAAGAAGCTACTGAGGAAATAAGTGGTGCGAATTATGTAACGTCAAGCTTAGCCATTCCTCTTACAACTTTAGTTACCCAAGTAACAGATCAAGCGACTCCATCGACCTCTTTAGGATTGATTGTAAAAAAGGCTTTACTCAAAAAAGTTGAAGACAAACTGGCTCCTTTAGAACGAAGTTCTTTTCTCTCAGTAGCTACTATTTTGGATCCTCGGTTCAAGCGTATCCACTTTACCTCGCCAGTTGTCGTGTCAAATGCTGTATCCAAAATCAGTGCTGAGATTCGAGCAGAACATCGGCGTAGAGGACAACGTTCTCCGGATAAAAATCCTGATCAAGCAGCATCAGAACAAGCTAGTGGGTCCTCTATCTGGTTCAGACATGAGAAATTATTAAATCTGAACATAGCTACGTCAGAGGTTCCAAGCAGTGGCTGTGTCCCTAATGAACTGAAGCAGTATTTGGACCAACCACTTTTAGAAAGAAAATCTGATCCAATCAAGTTCTGGGTAAATTGTCGACACTTCACGCCAGTTCTCTCGGATATCGCCCTAAAATATTTGATTTGCCAAGCTTCTTCAGTGTCATCTGAAAGAGTAGCTTCAATGGTGAATTTGGCTGTGCCGAATGATAGGAGCAGATTAACAGGCGAGCACATCAAGCAAAGAGTGCTCTTGATGTCAATATCAGACAAATACTGGTTTGAATAATGTAATTTTTGTTGTGTTGAATTGTTGATGATGTTGATTTTTTCTTGGCTTTATGTACTTATTTTTTAATAATAAAACTGATGTCAAAACAGCCAGATGTGTATTTACTTTAAAATTTCGAATATTTTGGCAATTTTTTATAGATAATTGCTTATTGCGCAGAAAATATCGATATATCAACATATCGATATTTTTTAGTCAATTATTATCGATATATTTTAAAAATATCGATACGATATATATCGATATTTTTTCCCCATTTGCCCATCCCTATACCAGATTATTATTTCATGAATCGCTATACATTATTTACGATATATATTAGTATAAATTATTTATTTATTAAGTAACGACATTGTCACAATAATAAATAACTAGTTATTGCTTGCGACTTGGCCTATGTGAAATTAGGTTACCACTTTCTCGAAAGCACTCATAATTCGGGATACAATTCTTTAGGGTTCAATTATATCAGAAATATTTTATTTAAATATTATGATTCATGAATTTAAAAAATGACGCTTTTCATTACACGCTGACTTTCTAAATTTTTATTTATTTAATGACAACTTTATTTCTGTTTTAGGTATTGGTCTTTCAACAATTTATAAAATTGTACAAGAAGGCGAAACGGCTGCAGAAACGGGTACCAGAATAACCACACCAGGAAAGTCGAGACGAAGGACATGTGGCAAAATAGACGTGGACAGTTTTGATCAAGGGGTAATCAGGCGAAAAGTACATGAATTTTATGCGTTGAAAAAGGAATTGCCTACTATAAATAAGCTACTTACGGTACTGAGAGATGAAATAAATTTCAAAGGTGGCAGGGAAACACTTCGCAAATTGTTGCGTAAAATTGGGTTTCATTACCGAAAAACACAAAGCAATCGCAAGGTTTTAACCGAGCGTAATGATATTTCGGCGTGGAGAGCTAAATATTTACAAGAATTAAAACAAAACTCACTATCAGGTAATCCTCGGCCAGTAATATACTTGGATGAGACGTATATACATTCATCACATACCAGTAATAAATGTTGGCAAAGTCAAGAAACAGATGGCGTTCTAGAACCTGTGTCTAAGGGCCAACGTTTTATTATTGTTCATGCAGGTGGAAAAATGGGGTTTGTCCAAAACGCAAATCTTGTATTTAAGTCAAATACAAAAAGCGGGGACTATCACGACGAAATGAACAACACAAATTTCAAAAAGTGGTTAACTGAAAAATTACTCCCCAATCTTGAAGAACCGTCTCTGATAATAATGGACAACGCTCCCTATCACAGCATTCGATTTAATAAAACACCAACTACCAACACTAACAAACCTGAAATTATAAAGTGGTTAACTGATAAACGCCTCGATTTCTCGTCAGAATTGACCAAACCACAGTTGCTGGAGATTGTCAAACGAAATAAACCTGATCCTGTGTATGAGATTGATAGTATATTAGCACAACATGGCCACAAATGCTTACGACTGCCAGCGTATCATTGCGACCTTAATCCTATTGAGATGATATGGAGTTCAATGAAAAGGAAAGTGGCAGCAGTTAACATAGAGCACAAAAATCAAAGTATGCAACAATTAATAACAGAAGCGTTCAGTTCCATTGATGCTTCAGAATGGCAAAAATATTGTGCACATGTGAACAAAATTGAAGAAGAATATAGACGAAAAGACGTATATTTAGATCAGCCGTTTATAGTTCATTTAGACAGTGACTCCGACACTGATAGTGACAGTGATTCAGATTTTGAAGAAATTAGTGGAGTATATCCACTGGACCACAGTTATGGTATTATTGCACATACTTCGGCTGCCTTAGACCATAATTACTGCATGAAAGGTTTTCAGTAAAACGAAAATTATTACAAAATAAATAAAGTTATTTTTATTTAACATGTAATACATATTTTAAAAATTAGTAAATATAAATAATTATTTAAAAAGTTACATACTCGTATTCTTTAACTATTCCAAGGCCAAATGGCTGAAAATCCTTACCGTTTAGTCGAGCCCTTTCTCTTTATCATTCATAAACCTATATAATATATCTTATATCTGTGATAGCGAGCAACAGGGACGGTAAAAGGTATGCTTACGAGTATTAAAAGTTAAAGGTGGCCAAAGTTGATAATTTCTGTGGCAACACTTGTCGATCGTGGCGCCATCGCTACATTCTACAGATAAGTTGGCGGCACTATAACTCGTAATTTTTAGTTACATTACTTTTCGCCAGAGGGAAAAGTATCGCATCTATCGATTCATTTCACGCAGATTTATTGTTTATTTAGATTTATTTTTAGTAACATTACAGTAAGTAGAAAATGGAATGGTTGCATGAAACGGAACGAACGAAACGATATGGCGGCTCATGTCAAAATCATAACCAGTGTTGCCAGAAGGTTACATTTTTTACATTTTACGTAACTTTTGATCAGTTCATGTAACATGTATGTAAGAAACAATTTTAGTTAGATTTAAGTAACTTCTCAAGAATTACAAAAGAGCTAAAAATGAAAAAAAAATCTTGAAAAATTTAAATATTCTTATCTAAATTTATTTAATGAAAACAAAAACTACCGCAAAAAATTAAAAAGGTTATAATTATATTGATAAATATAATTTTTTTTAAATTATTGTGTACAAGAAAAAATAAAATAATAATAATTTTTGATCTGCGAGCTGAAAATTACATGAGCGTGAATGTAGCAGACATCAGAAAAATTTAAAACTACAAATAAATAGAGTAAATAATTTAAAAAATAATATTTATAAAAAATGCATTTATTAATTTGAAAATTTTTTAAATGCGCATTTAAAAAAAAATCTTTTATTAATTATTTACTCTATTTGTAAATAATTATAAATTTGGCTGATGGCTGTTACATTCACACTCATAAAATTACCACTACGTAAGTTTTAGTTTAAAAATGTAACTTTTCATGGATGCCAACGTAACTTTCGACCAAATCACTCTGGCAACACTGATCATAACATAATTAAACATAACCTAACCTACAATTTCTGTGTTTACGAATGTGTTGCGTTGAATTTAATTGCTTTTCGGCTTCTTCATCTGACATACCCGCTGACCCTTGACTTACGTTTCCTGATTCCGATTCTTTGAGTTTTGTTAACCTCTCGCATTTTCTGTGCTGCATATACGATACGGACTATTGTTTCGCATTAGGCTAGCCGCACACACTCAATAATATTGTCAATAAAGTGCGTATTGTCAATAATATTGTGTGTGTGCGCGGTGTATTGCGGTATTGTTCAATAATATTGTAGATTATCCAGAAATTCTGATTTTGTCACGTCAATATCGGGGGGAGGCAGGGGTATTGTCAATCATATTGACGTGTGCGGGCGCGCGGCAATATTTTAGTTGAGGAAAAGATTTCAAGGCAGGCGGACGTTCGTGTTATTTGTTCAAAATGGAAGACGAAAACAGTATCCAAAGCGAAAATAGTGTTGATACTGTTGATGATAGTACCCTTACGGAAAAACACTATTTGTCAGTGTTTATTCAAACATGGGAAACTTATCCAGAATTATGGAATACATCCTGCAAAGCATGTCGCGATACAGTTAAGAAAAATAATGCGCTTGATAAGTTGCTCGATATTTATAAAAAAATCAAACCAAATAGTACAAGAGAAGACGTAAAGAAAAAAAATAATTCCCTACGAACACGAGCACATCTTTCATTCTCATGTAATTTTTAAAATCATTTTCTTCTGTTAGTAAAATTAATGCAATACTCAATGCAACGACTTTTTTCTTTCTTTCCATTATGTTAAGAGGATAACAAAATAGCTTCGTGCATTTTTCTATGTACGAAGTTTTCATTGTTTCTTTAGATTGAATGGCTAGAGCTCTAATTTTTAAGTATATGTTTTTTCAATATATTATCTAGGATCGCATAAACTCAGAAACACGATTGAGAAAAGTTTTCTCGATAGAAAATCTTGGCGAAACAACCTCTCAAATATTTTATTTTTTTCATTTGTCGGTCTATTATCGCGTATTTACTAATGAAATAACTTTAAAAACATAAGTAACTATCATATATAGAAACACGTAAATCAGAATTAAAATATATTTAGTAGATTTTGAGTAAATAGGAAAAGTATCCCTAATTCTTCATTTTCAGTGCCCACTGGCTGTGTTAATATGTCCGTGCCGGCGATGATATACGATAATATTGATGTAGGCCCTTAAACGTGCGCACATGAATCTAGCTGCGGAGCGACTGAGTCAGATTGTACCATGAAAAATTGTCAATAATATTGTGTAGTGTGCGGGGATCATTTTATTGATGAAGATTTTGACAATCTTGGATTGACAATATTATTGAGTGTGTGCGGCTAGCTTTATGGCATCAATTCGAAGATGCTGTGTACCTAAATGCAGTGTGACGCGTAAGTATTAAAAATATCGTATTGTAGGAATACCGAAAAAATTTGTAAACAATGTGATTAGCAGTCTAACCTAACAAGCTATCTAATGCTAATCTTATAGTTTATTTTAACAATATTATTTAAGTACCTCACTAATTTTGGCAATTAACGCACAAAAGTACTAAGGATAGATTCTCCTACCATAGAATACAAACCCCTTATGGTTGCCTATCATCTCAATCTTGAGATTGAGGGTCACATGCCTACCAAGATTGTACCGCAATTAATTGAGACTCTTTTTCTTTCATGGCTTATGGAGGCTTTCAGGGAGAAAAAGGATTGGGCAGGATGTATAGGATATGTGTGGAAGTCGATGAAAGAGAGAACCCTGGATACACTCAATGTACATCCTATCAACGTGTCTTCATGTCATATGCTGTCCTCAATCTGTGATTTTACCGGGTTTACGGATGGATCTTGTATTCCTTCTACTCAGAAGATAAAGAAAATGGAAGGGACCAGGTCCTGGGAGTTGATGAATCAATCCTTTAATCTGATAATTATCTCACTTAAGTATCAACTCACTCTTCAAACTTTCTCTCATGATAAGAGGTCAGTACTTAGAAATCATGGATTCCAAAAATTGATTGCATTAACAAAGACTGAGTATGACCTTTTGAATTATATGGGGGTTAAAAATGCTAAGCCCTATTATAATCATGAGAAGAGTTTTGAAAAATTATTGTTAAAATTAAAAGGATCAAAGTCTCCAAGAGTGAAGGCAATTATTCACTCACACGAGGAGGATCAGTTTCCTCCATCTGCCCCTCCTCCCTATTCAACCTATGAGGTAGACTAGGTCTATTTAATGCTATTTAATTTATTTATTATATTGTACACTAGCTTCACCCGCATAGCATTAGAATATTTACAAATGATTTAGTGACTGTCTATATTGCATTTAATCGGTATAAAAAGTATCCTATCACCCAAGGCAGCTCATACCCTTTTTGTATACCAATTTTCATCAAAATCCGTTCAGTAGTTTCAGCGTGATTGACAGACAAACAAACAAACTTTCACATTAAAACTTTGTCTGATTTAATATAATTGTATATTTCTTAGGAGAAGACAAGATCACATTACACACTTTTCCAAATCCTGAAAAGGAACCAAGCCGATTTAGAGATTGGATTTATGCCATTAAAGGAGATATATTGGCTTTGGATAACCAATATATATATAAAAAAAGGAAAGTATGCCATAGCCATTTTGAGCAAAAATACCACACTTGGACTAAAACTCTTAGCCCTAATGCTGTCCCAACATTAAATTTACCAGGTATGTTTTGGAATTTCTTTATGGTTTTTATGGCAGAAATATATATTTTGAGTCTCGGTTCATTAAGTTATCAATGGGTTGCACTGAGGCACTGTGTATTAGGAATAGTCACCCATCTAAGGACTAACTATGGCAAGCATTACTTATCCTTCTTTGACCTTTTTCACTTTACTCTGACATAGTTATGAGTCGCTCATTCCCCATTGTTGGGTTCATGAAGTTAATACATAAATTAATTCAGCATTCCATGAAAGGGGCATTAACAGTCAACAGTCAAATGTATTATGTACTAGATATAAGAATAAAAGAATTTAATATAAAAACATTCTTTCAAATCATGTTCTCATGTATTGTGGTATTAATGTATTTCAGGAATGTTCTCATCACCAAAGACTTTGAGAGATATAACTAATAAAATTAGAAAGGAAAATGTTGAGCATCAAATTACCACTACACATGAAAATGTAAAAGAACGGGATGTTTTGATCACACACCAGAATATTAACCCAATGGAAGCTTCAACTTCAAGTGAGTTTTAATTTATTTCAAGTGAGCACTATTGTTTTTTAATTGAAAAATTTCATCTTTCACTGATGCCAAACTCAACATGCAATGCAAACTCTACTAACATAAAACTTTTCCATGCACATACATATATAGGTATAAGACACTTTTAACCATAGTAATAAAATAAAATATTTTCAGGTACTTATAGGCAAGAGAGTTCATCAGAAAGAAGTTACAAGGAACAGAAAAGGTAAATCAAGTCTCTCTCATACTACAATCTGGACTACATGAACCCAACCTAATAGTAACAACAGTAAGTACAGTAACCTAACAGCTCAGTCCTACCCGTGATCATGGTGGCTGTAAAGTCTCCGAAACATCGGGATGGATGAAAAAATAAAATAAACGCGATAGAATCTGTAAAAAGTGATTTAATTATTTAGTCATGCATAAGTATAGAGTGAAAGGTGGTCTTAATGCATAATTCATTTTCTGCCAGGCAAATATTAAGTATTCCAATATATATTTTATGTGAAGTATTAAAACTACATCATTATAATAATTTATGCTATACCTATGTCACATGGGAGGATGTTATTTTGGAAAGTATAGTGTAGAAAACATGTACCTACTTTAAACATTGGTTATAATTGATATTTTTTTATATTTTTCATTTTAGCATTAAATAAAGATGAGAACATAAGTTACATGCAAAAATTAGTCAAAATGTTGACAAAAAAGAAAGATAGTTATTCCACAAGACTGAAAAAAGCGCTTAAGCTTTCAGAAAATGTCACATTCCAAAGATGCCTGAAACAATTTACCTCTCTTGCTGCATTATTTACCGTCCTGCAGTTTAGAGAATGTGGCAAAGATAAACATGCAAGAAGGTTCACCCAGGAAGAGAAGATAATGGCTTTGAGCATTTATAAACAAGGTCCTCGGGCTTACAGATGGCTGAACAAGGTGTTTGTCCTTCCTTCTCCACTTACTCTCAGCAGAATTATAACAAAAGCTGGCATTATGCCTGGAGTTAATGCTAAAATACTTTCCCAATTGAAAAAGAGGGCTGAAACAATGGCTGAGCATGAAAAATTATGCGTTCTTTTATTTGACGAAATGTCAATCAGTCCAAACTTTCACTATAGTAGAAAGAAAGATAAAATTTGTGGCTTTGCTACTAATG
Source organism: Orgyia antiqua (assembly GCA_916999025.1). Taxonomy (NCBI): domain Eukaryota; kingdom Metazoa; phylum Arthropoda; class Insecta; order Lepidoptera; family Erebidae; genus Orgyia; species Orgyia antiqua. Next base: position 2,465,468 of record OU779861.1, read on the forward strand.
GGACTGAAACCAAAAGAAAAATAACAGACCATGCCCTTGTATTTATGCTGAGAGGAGTAGTTACTAACTATAAGCAGCCAATAGGCTTGTATCCACTAAGAACAAATAGAATGGATTAAATGGTCTTAAATTTTATTTCTGTATTTAGATAAAGAAAAATAAATTAATTCAATGAAATATTAAAAGATTGTTGATATTTTCACGAAACAAGATAAGGAAATTTAAGCATTACGTCACGTGACATTGAACACCAATCAGGAAGCGTTACGTCATCCAGTGTAAAACACCATTGTTGTTGTTGGAATTTTCGTAGATATGAGCGTCAGTAATTGTTTCACGGTTTTATCTTATGTTTAATTTAGTTATTCAAAGCATTATATAGAAAGAGAACATCATGGAATCTGGATTTTTGAAAAGAAACAGCAATAACTTGCCCAGAATTGACGTTATTATGCTTGGCAAGTTTTTCGCATCAAACAGCGACTTTTGCTCATCGGAATTCCGCAATGTTAAAACTTTGATGTAAGTATACATGAGTGTAATATAATCATTATAAGTTAAACCCCCAATTTTTCAGTATTGTTATCTATAATGTGTTATTTATTGATTGATCTAACTACAGTTTTGACATAATATTTTAAGGTTAGAAGAAATGCAAAGCAAAATATAAACAAAAATACATTCTTGAAATTGGGGATAAACAATTTGCATCACTTCGCCTTGCAAGTGTTAGCCACTTTTTCCGTACTTCTACTTTGCTTGGAACAAATATAAATAATTTGTTTGGCGTTTTAATGCTTGTGCTTTTACACTGGGGCACCATGCAGTACTTATAATACGACGGATTCATTTTTTATCACGAAATATCACCAATCGCCATACACGTACAGCTGTGTTTCGCACTGGTTGACGTCACACACGACGCCATGACAGTTTTGAGCATTTTCGGAGGAAATTAAATTTCATTTCTTTAAATGCGAAATACAAATTGAAAATCGATATATTTTCTAAAAAATATATTTTTCCCATGTATAATGGATACTAAGGTATATTAATTAGCAATCAAAGAAATTTAGGCAACTAGCCTATTGCCTACACTTTTTGCACAAGCTCAACTCCAGCAGAAGAACTAAAAAACTTAATAAAGAAAATTATTATAAGTGTTCATGGTTGTGGGCTCAAAATATTAGCCACTGTCTGTGATCAGGGCAGTACAAATATGAGTGCAATTAATAAATTAATAAATGATACACGCACACATTATATAAGAAATAATATAGATTTCAATAAAAAAACTTTTGAAGTGGATGGGGAGGAAGTTGTGCCACTTTTTGATACCCCACACTTAATAAAGGGTGTTAGAAATAATTTAATTACAAAAAATTTAAAATGTACAATAAATAATGTTGACAAAGTCGCAAAATGGCATCATATAATCCAGTTATATGAAGAAAATCCATCCTTCATGGGAATACGTCTAATAAAAAACCTCACTGAACTCCATGTGAATCCCAAGAAGATCTGCAAGATGAAGGTGAAGTATGCAACACAGGTCTTCAGTAGAACTGTAGCAGTTAACATGGGCTATTTGGCAGGTGCATTACAATACACTTATCTTATTTTCTTTACTAGCTTCTGTTCGTGGCTCTGCCAGCATGAAATTTTAGTTTATACCTTTTTTCTCCCTTTAGGGGAGGAATTTCCAATAATCCTTACTTAGTACTCTCCTACATTCCCCAAGGAACATATGTGCCAAATTTCAGCTTCTTGCATTCAGTAGTTTCGGGTCTGCGTTGTCTGTCAGTCAGTCATACAATTAGTCAGTCAGTCATACAATCAGTCAGTCAGTCATGAACGCAAGAGTTTTTTAATACAGATTGCAGAAAGTATTGAAAATGATATATTTATTTATCATTGTATGAAATAAACCAATATTAGGTGTTAATGCACACAGATAATTTGCGGCTACTATAAAAAATATTTGAAAAGCATTATTTATTGAAAGCTGAGGGCTTAGCCATGTTACATAGCTATGTTTGTTAACGCTATAGAAAACTAAAAAAGTTTAGGTAAAAAAGTGTGAAAAAAAAGAAAGTCATGTTTCATTGAAAAAAAGTCATGTTTACAAATTAACTGTTTGTTCTAAGAAATAGAATGAAACTTAGCTATTTCTACAATGTTGATCGCTATATCTCATACAAAGTGCTAGCCAAGTTGCACTTTTGGCAATCACTTGAGAATCATAATCTAAGTTTTGGATCGTTAGACAACCGTTTGGCTAACAAAATGGCGTATGACACAACAATAGAATTTTTAATTCCCATACATTTTTATTAATTTTCTATAGCGTTAACAAACATAGCTATGTAACATGGCTAAGCCCTCTGTATTGTAATACAACTTTGTATTTTTTTCGTGCAGTCTGTCATTGTAATTATTTATTACGCTAATAAAAAATAAAAATAAAAAATTCTTGCTTTTTTAAAATTACAGGTCGAGGAATTCTACCCAAAGAATGCGAAGACACTGCAGAGGTTTTTTTTATTTTTTGATGAACTTTTTGATTCTTTAAATGGAAGTTACGACAATTTTAAGAAAAAGCCTGGAAAAGATTTACTTGGTTCTGTTACCCCTAACTCTAAGCATTGGGAGGTGTGGACAAATGCAAAGAAGGTTTTACATTCTGTAAAATTTGTTTCAAACACTGGAGCTGAATCAAACGTACCGTCAATACGTAATTGGATACAAACTATTAATAACATGGAATATTTAATAAAAAAGATATTTAATGACCACAGTTTTAAGTCCATTTGGATGCGGCACTTCAACCAGGATCCGTTAGAAAATTTTTTCGGAGCCATTCGTAGCCATGGCATTAGAAATATATCGCCAAGCCCTTCGGCTTTTGAGGCAGCGTTTGCTTCTTTATTAGTCAATAATATTGCTAACCATTCTCCTGGATCCAATTGTGAGCAAGATTTTTCAAAGTCATTTATAACTCTCAAAGAATTATTTGGCGATGAAGACCAGGAAAATGTAAATGAAATAACCGAGATTGATTATGAAGACTTGCATTGTAATTTAATAGAATATAATGTGAAAAAAGGCGATCCAAAAATTAATGCACAGTTAAGTTATGTCTCTGGGTATGTATTGCGGCAAACAAAAAATAAAATCTTTAGAAACTGTACAATTTGCAAACAGACTCTTTTTGGGAAAAAAGAAGATAATGAATATTTGGTGAAAAGAAGTTACGAGAAAGGCAGTCTAACATATCCATCAGAAAACGTAAAAAAAATATTTTCTCAGATGCAGGATATTATATGCCATATTTTAGAGAGAAAGAGTGACCGTAGCCAATTAATAAATTATTGCAAAACAGTTATTTATGTTAATTTAAATTTTAATTTTATTACATGTAATAAACACAACAATGATGTTGTAAAATTTATAATTGACCTAACTTGTAGGTTTTTTGTATTTAACTGGTGCCGTGACATAAATAAATTATTAAACGGCACCAGAATTGATTATAATATTAATGACCAAATCAAGAAAATGGCTCTTGAATATTATAATAAAAGAAAATCAAAAAAATAGTTACTATATTTAGTAAAATAACTTTTCAATGTTTTCTATAAATAAATTTGTTAATTTTGGTTTAATGTAAACCGACATTTGTAGAATAAATGATTTATTTAACAAAGTTGTTTAATTTTTGCTTAAGATCTTTTTTCTTATACATAAGATTGTGAACTGTTTTAAGTTTTGTTTTATCTACATAATTTGCTAGATACATATTAGCACAATAGTTAGATAAACAAAACTTGAAATAATTTTAAATTTAATATGAATATCCGCCTGAGTAGGCTAGGGGTAGGTACCTACAGAAACAAGCTTAAAGTAGTTACGTTAATTTTCGCTAGAAGGTGTTGTTAGCACACTTCAAGTGACAACTCTATTCTCAGTATATAATAAAGTACTCTGTGGTTCAGTGTGCGGAGGGCGATCATAGTATGCACACGTGTCTGTATCGGGAGAAAGGTGTCCCACGAGACTACGACATCAGTGTTAAGGTAAGTGTCTAATAAACTACCACCTCAGTAAAATGGTTATATTGTCATAGTGTCTCATAAGCAACCACATCAGTAAATAAGTTTAGTTTATCTGACAATAAGAGTATTTTTTGTATTATTACGCGTTATTTTCTAATATTATAAAGAGGAGAGGTTAGCTTTGTATTTTTTTTTATTTCTGGATTTTTGTACGAATTTTAAAATTCTTTCATTAATACAACTTTCGAGCCAGATATCCAACACCTCGATGAAGACGTCATTTCATGTGAAGAAGATCCAGAACCAAACGTAGAAGCAAGACAAGAACCTGCCACAGCGGTTGAACACCAACGATCTTCAGAAGAGGCACAAAACCTCTACACAGGTAAAAACGGTTTTATTTGGAGTAAGCAAGAACGTCCTAGGACATCACGCATTGCAGCTCATAATTCGATTACCAAGCCGTACTACAAGAACTAATTTTGAAGGTTACTCGGAACTTTGGTCTAATCTTATTGACCCCATAATGTTAGATTCTCTGGTGCGATTTACTAATTAGAAACTTAGTTTCTACCGTAGCAAGTTCAAAAATACTACTAAGGTCGAACTTCGGGACACAAATGTTAACGAGATGAAAGCGTTCATTGGTTTGATGTACTATTCATTAGTATTTAAATGTAACGATGCAGATCTCCGAACAATATTTGCCACTGATGGCACAGGTCGCGAAATATTCCGCAGCGTGATGTCCAAATTGCGTTTTTCGTGTTTGATCAACTGCCTTAGGTTTGATGACTCAACTACTAGAGAGCAACGTCTAAAAGATGATATATTTGCTCCAATATCCAATATCTTTGATAAGTTCATATCAAACAGTCAGTCTCAATATACTCTTGGACCATACCTCTGCATTGATGAAATGTTACTGCCATTTAGAGGTCGTTGCAGGTTCATCATTTATATGCCTCAGAAACCAGCAAAATACGGTATCAAAATATTATTATTAGTAAATGCTCGTACATACTATATTTACAATGCTTATACCATAGACAAAGGCTTAACCAATCAAGAAAAAAAAATGGCAGTACCCACTCAATCGGTTCTACGACTCGCAAAAGTGGTTGAAAATACGAACCGAAATATTACTGCTGACAATTGGTTCGTCATTTTACTGCAGCGAATAAAAAGTTAGACTATAAATCTTCTTTTAAAATTTACGTAAATGTAATTATGACTTTATGAGCGGGAAAAATTTTAAAGCGAATAAGTGTAAATATGCATACCTCTTTTTTATCTGGAATTTTATTTTTTCTATAGTCGCAACTATTTAGTATTTTGGCATTAAGTTCTTCATTTTTGTCGAAAGCTTCACTAGATTTTGACAGAAGGTGTAAGCCGTGAAGCTCGATTTATTTATGCAATAAAAAATTTTTGACGCATGTTCACTTACGTCCTTTTTTTACGGGTAGCGCGATATATATTTTGCGGACGCCTTATTGAAATATTACATCCCTCCGACAATTAAGACGAATTTAATGATACCTCATATTTCAAAACCGGTTTGATAAAAGATTTGAATTAGCTTAAAAGTCTTATCCATACTATGATAGTCGCTTTCGAGTGTATTTTGGGTACAAATTCTTTAGTTTTTGTTCATCATTTCTCAAATATTTTTATATGCAAACATGTTATGTTTTTCTTGAAGTCCTTTTGTAAATTAAATCTAGTTTTAGGAAAGTAATTTTCATCTATAAAAAATGTTTTAAACTGTTCTACAGGTTATTAATTGCATGTAGGGGAAACTGGGGATACTTGATTCGTGGTACTGCAAAAATGTACGGGTTAGCCGTTATGACACTGAAAAGGTACGTGAGGAAGAGGAAAGGTACTACTACAACTGATGAAATTGATTACACTCCAAATTATCGTCAAAAAGCAAAAGTAGTGAAACGTAACCTCTATTCACAAGCGCAAGATGAGACTGCATCAGAAGATGAAGAAATACCACCTTCACCACCATCAGATTTAAGTGTGTCATATGAAACGGATAGCTCTAGCGAATCAGAAAATGAAGAAGACACTATTGTCTCGGTCACCAGTGGCGATTGGGTTACAGTTAATATGGTCTCACAAAGAAATCTCGTCCATAGATATGTTGGACAGGTGCAGAGTAGAAGCCAAACAGGATATGATATTAAATTTGCAAAAAAATCAATGACAGATTTTTCAAGTGGCCTGCAGTAGATGATATCAGTATTATAGCGGAATATCAAGTGGTAAAAAAACTACCAACTCCAAAAATTAAATCGTCATCAAGAAGAGTCATCAGCTTTGAATTCCCAAAATCATTAAAGAAGTTCAAAATTAAGTAAATTGAAAACAGAGACTTATGCCCGTTTTCACCAACGACCCCTAAATTTAAGTAGCCCTTAAGCGAATTTAAATGACACTTTACGCAAGTTTTATTTTCACCAACGTTTAAGGGACGCTTAAACTGTTAAGTGATTCCTTATATTTACTAATAAAACTTATATTTATTTAATAAAACTTGCGTAAAGTGTCATTTAAATTCGCTTAAGGGCTACTTAAAATTTAGGGGTCGTTGGTGAAAACGGGCATGAGATCAAAAGACTTGATTAAATTAAGATAGGCACCTAGATGATAAGACTTAATGAGACCAAAATTTATAATAAGATTTAATTTTTATAACTGTTTTAAGATTGTTACAGAAGATTGTTGTTGTTAATATTTATTAATGTTGATTATTTTACTAGAACACCTAAATGAAGCTTAAACGTAACTTGAATACATATTCTAAAAACATTTTTTATTTATTTCCTTAGTAATAGTATCATGTGAACCTAGATATGGGAGACTTGATCCCCCAGGATCAAGTCATCCAGATGGGGGGATCAAGTCTTGCGTATATACGGGACACTTGATACCATTCCCTATTTTTACTTTTAGTCAAATAACTATTAAATTTAGACACTTATATCTTTGGGTCTTACATCAATTATAGGCAAATAAATTTGACGTATTTCAGTACCAATATCTTTTAAAATGGATAGTCACTAAGGAAATTAGGGATGAAAAACAAAAGGGGGGATCAAGTGTCCCCAGGTTCCCCTACCTATTTCGTGTGGTTTTTCAGGGGCTAAATTTAATTGCTCATACTCATTTTGAATTACTCACATTTACATGAAGTAAAATAAAATGTTGATTTACGTTAGTTTTATTGAATGAAAGTTTATCTTTATATGTTTGGCTTGTTTAGTTAAATATAACATAATTATAAAAATAAAATAGGCTTTTATGCCGTTTGTAATACGGTTCATTATCTACTATATAAAAATAAGTCGGGTTTTCCTTCCTGACGCTATAACTCCAGAACGCACGAACCGATTTCCACGGTTTTTCATTCGTTGGAAAGGTCTCGGGCTCCGTGAGGTTTATAGTTAATTTTTTTAAACTTTTTTTTGGTATGGCAAAACAACGTTTGCCGGGCCAGCTAGTCTACTACATAAAAATAAGTCGGGTTTTCCTTCCTGACGCTATAACTCCAGAACGCACGAACCGATTTCCACGGTTTTGCATTCGTTGGAAAGGTCTCGGGCCCCGTGAGGTTTATAGTTAACTAGCTGACCCGGCAAACGTTGTTTTGCCATACAAAAAATAAATTTGAATAATAGATGTTGGCCGATTCTCAGACCTACTGAATATGTATGTAAAAATTAATTAACGTTTCGGAGGAGTACGGTAACTAACACTGTGACACGTGAATTTTATATATTAGATTATATTTTTTTTACTTTTTTTTGGTATTACAAAACAACGTTTGCCGGGCCAGCTAGTGTGTTATAAATACTCGAATTGTAGTTTGTGATATTTTTGTGTTTTTTTTAGTTGGTTGACTTTACATGACTTTTGACTTAATATGAACATTATTTGTTTTAGAACAATGAAAGGCCGAGGAAAAATAATCTTAGAGATGCTGAACTCTGGAAAAGAGGATCCAGCCAGCATTGGAGAAGATCCGCCAGCAGTTTGGAGGTGGCTATAAGAAGTTTATCCCTGGTTATGGTAATAAATTCATCATCAAGCCTTCTAGAATCTTCGCTAAATCTTGATTTGCGGTCTACACTGCAACCTGAACAACATACTCCTGACAGACTACGAAGCGTTCCGAAACGTCAGCATGTTATCTCATCAGCAACCCATATCAACAATGAAAGCGAGTTTGATGATTCCGATGCAAATCCACACTACGTAAAACCTACACGTAAAAAAAAATAATTTTCTCTCCTTTGCCTATGACGCCTACTCCATCAAAAATGCCACGAACGCGCTCCCTGTCATCTTCATCCAGCAGTTCGAGTACTAGCAACAGTTCGAGTTCCAGCAGCGCACAGAAATGTATTTGGGCATAAAAATTGGCCAAAAATCATTTTTGTGAAATTTTAGATATCACAAAACAAAGTATTGGTCTCAAAAGCCAAAGATCCCGCGCATCAAGTGGCAGCCATTTTGTTTTACCATGCCCACGCGCCACGCCATTCGCTAGCATTAGTCGGCATTTACCGTTTGTGCGAAGTGTACGTGTAATTTGTTGATGTTCTATTTGTATGGTGTTACAATAATATATATTGTATCGTATTTTGAACCTGTGTGTATGAAAATTGTGATGGATCTATTAGAACCAGGTATGAACATGTAATTTGAATACTTTTTGTTTGAATTTAAGTTATAGTTTAGTAATTTTAGTAAAATACATAACTTCTAAAAACAGGTGTGATCCTGAATGAAACTTTAAGAGTTTTAATTATTTTCTAAGCTTTTCTATGCTATGAATTGTACATAAAATTGAAGCAGGCATATTAAATATGATGAGCGATGCAAAAGTTGCCGCGGAATACCGCGGATGTACTATTTATCGCATTTTTTGTAGGTAGAGAATATTGAGAGAAAAAAAAGCAAATTAAATATATTATTTTCTTTTGCTTTCAGGACCATCTGGTGTCAAATTCTTATCTGGAAAAGACATTTATATGATCATAAAAGAATCACAGGAACCAAGTTTTGACAAAAAGTTGGATTTTATGGAAGAAACTGTAGTCAACAAGTTCTGTAAAGGTGAAGATCAAAAACTTTGGAAACAGAAATTATCTTTGATAAAGCATCAATTCAAATCCAGATGGCAGGCAGCACATAAAAAGAAAGATGTGTTTGAACGAAACAACAAGGATTGGCTCAATGGAATGACGTCATTACAATTGTCAATCACTGGTAAGTGTACGTTACTAAAGTTTTATATGCACTAGCTAAGGTCATTGGCAACACTTCTGTGTCCGACTAGTAAAAGCAAATTTAAACAAGAAATTTTACGGCTAGAAAAATAAATTAATATACTTTATTACAGAAAAAAGTACGGGCCGTCCTGAAAAAAAGTTCACAGAATCGAGTGATAGATCAAAACGAAGAAAAACTGAAGAACTTCGGTTGCATGAAGTGGAAAAACTGAGCTATGCTACTCATATGAAAATGCGCGCTTCCGGAAATATAGACGCGTCAAATGTTGTAAAGGATTTGATTAAAAGCCCAACTAGAGGCCAGAAATACCGATCAGCAATAGCTGATCGGTATTTCTTTAATAAAAAAGACTCGTGAAGTGACTCGTGCTCAATTACCCGCCTTAGACGCCCTGTCTATGTATGTAGAAGCTGGCCTGACAAAATCTCAGTATGAGGTAGTTAGATCAAGCAACAAGCCATTTTATCGTTGTTATTCGATTCTTCAGAAGGCGAAAAACGACTGTTACCCTAACAAAGAATCTTACAGAGTTACAGCTACGTGTGCCGAAATTAACTTACAAGACTTTCTGAATCATACAGCTTCAAGATTACTGATACATTTAAAAGAAGTTATAGCTGCAATAAATGAAGAAGATCGGCAACAAATGGAATTGATATGTAAATGGGGGTGTGATGGTTCGCAGCAAATACAATACAAGCAAAAGTTTGAAAATGAGATAGACTCAGATGCCAACATTTTTCAGAGCTCTATGTTACCATTACAATTACTGTGTGGAAAAACAAAAACATTGTATGGCAAAACCCAACACCCTCCTCGCCTCGGTACTGTAGACCTATTAGAATTAGATTTTTGAAAGAATCCGTTGATATCACTAACGAAGAGATTCAGTATATTAATACTAAGATTAATGCTCTGGAGCCCACGGAGACACAAGGTGCGAAAATAACTTACACTATGCTGTTTACCATGGTCGACGGCAAGGTATGCAACGCAGCAACACATACAACATCTACCATGAGGTGTTACATATGTGGTGCCACATCTAAAGAATTCAATGATTTAACAAAAAGAAGAGAAGTGAATAAAGATTCTTTACAATTTGGCCTTTCAATATTACATGCTCGGATAAGGTTTTTTGAAAACTTATTGCATTTATCGTACAAATTACCTCTCAAGAAGTGGCAACTAAGAGCACAATCTGATAAAGATATAGTTAAAGAAAGAAAAAAAGCAATACAGGACAAATTTAGAAATGAGATGGGACTCATTGTGGACGTTCTCAAAGCCAATTTTGGTAATTCTAATGATGGGAATACAAGCAGACGATTTTTCTCTGATCATGAAATGTCTGCCTCAATAACTGGCATAATGTAAATCTTATGTTCAGGTTCAAAATCATCTTGGAAGCTTTGTCGAGTGGACATAAAATTAATGTTGAAGCATTCAACAATTATGCAAGAGAAACAGAAGAACTATATGTTCAGTTATATGAATGGTATACAATGTCCCCGACTATTCATAAAATTTTAAGACATGGAGCAGAAGTCATTTCATCGGCTCTACTCCCAATCGGTCAGCTCTCGGAAGAGGCTGCAGAAGCCCGAAATAAACATTTTAGAGATTACAGGCTAAATTATGCAAGAAAATTTTCTCGAGAAGCTTGTAATTTTGACGTTATAAACAGACTGTTACTTACGTCAGATCCTGTTATTACTGGCTTAAGAAAGATATCAAAGAAGAAATCAAGACCTTTTCATAAAGAAACTCTGGATTTATTACTACCTGCCGAACCATCAAGGAGTTGTTCTTATTCAGAAACTGATACTGATTTAAGTAGTGATGACGGTGTATAAGTTTTCATTTCTGCTGTCTTTTATGCGAAATAAATTAAAGAACATTAAATTTGGTATTATTGACACCCACAGACCTCATCCAAAACAAAAAATAATTTTGGTCAGCTTTTGGGGTCAAATACCCCTATGTGCAGCGGTTCAATTAGTAGTAGTAAAATAATGATGAGAACGCTATTGATATGAATGATGACGTGATGATGAATCACGAGAATAATGTAGGTCAAAATATTTATCCAAATGAAAACAGCTTAGCGCAGAAAGAAATAATCTGGGTAAGAATTAATAAAGTAATTTATTAATTTTTGCATTTGACATGCTATGCTTTACGTAATAAATCAAATTATGGTGGAAAAAGTGAAAGTGGAGTGCCGCGTGTGCGCCGCAAGTGGGAGTCCCACTTGAGGCATTTCACTTTTTCCACCATAATTAGATTTATTAAGAATTAATAAATTAATAAGAATACTTTATCCTACAAAAAAATTTAATTATATTTTTGAAAAAATGTCCACAGGAGCGATTTCATTGCACCCAAGTGTACGTGTAGTGTGATACGTACGTGTAGATAGCTATTTTTTTTCTGGTAGCTTAGCATAAATTTATTTAGTTATTAGCTCTGAGAGTAAAACAACAGAGAAGACACAATTCTTTAAAAGACAATGTTGATGCACAGCTTGCTGATAGAAATAGTTCTTTGATCGACTTTTTGGTAACAATGATGCGCTTACATTGGTTTTCAAGAAAATAAAATTGGAACATATATAGCTACTAGCTGACCCGGCAAACGTTGTTTTACCATACTAAAAAAAAAGGTTTGAAAAATAGATGTTGGCCGATTCTCAGACCTACTGAATATGCATGTAAAATTTTATAAAAATCCATCAAGCCGTTTCGGAGGAGTACGGTAACTAACACTGTGACACGTGAATTTTATATATAAGATAAAAAGTGAACTGTGTCGCTTTTATAATTCAAATATTATAATACTGAAGTAGTTAATAACTACTAATAATTTGGTAAACTTTTCCGTTGCCTCATATTTAAGGGCTGTTTCAATTATTTTAAAATAACACTGAGTATTTCGTTAAACTTTTAATGGAAATATGAATCCTATGTGTGGAGACTTATGGTTTTTAGTAAAAGAATGTCTATTCTTCTATTTTAAACTATGTATAATGAACTCATTAATATTTTGGTAAATCATGGACCCATGCAAGTCACTTGTAAGTCCTGTCACAGGACGCCACAGTAGCGCAAAAGCGCCATATTTAGGATCACACAAGAGTAGCTAACCATATTGAAAGTATGAAATCATGAGTAGAATGTTATAAAATTGACCTGACATGAACCTGGCAGCAAAAAAAACGACACGTGTTAACTATTCCTGTTGGTTTTATACTCTATGATGGTTTTAAAATAATTTTTTTGTGCTGTTGGTAATATAATATTAACATCTTTAGGAATTTCCTGTAGTCAAATCGTTTATAAAACCTACACAAACATTACGTACAACATAACATTAACATTACGTATAACGGTTTGTTTTTCCCAAATAAAATAAAATAAAAAATAACTATAGATTAGAGTATATAAGTAACTACAGAGTGTGCCTATCGTAAGTTAGTGAACTAGAGTTGATATTTTAATACCTAATTTCGTAATTTGAGAAAAAAAAAAACTCTAATTAAGACAATTTAAGACATTGCGGTTAGGGGTGATTAAACCAGTTAAGATACGAGAATCGTCACTCTCTTTGAAGCCCATTAACATTTCACTGTTGGAGACGGCTTCTCCACTTTGGGAAAGATTATGGTCTACGATGCCGCACTAACAAGGCATGTTAACGCATGGTTTAATTGCGAGTTTTCCGTCTCTTACAGAGAGTGTTATCTGTGTACAATATTCCTTAGCTGGCTTTTACACTTTCTGGACAGGAAAAAGGTAACACTTATTCTCAATCAATGACTACTCGAGTACAAAGACAGAATAAATAGAGACCTCGCTCATTCATAATTTCACCTGTCTTACAACAATGCAATGTTCTCATTTGCACTTACAGTTCTCATTAGGATATGAACACTCTATATATACTTGTATATTCTAAGAGAACAAAAGATCTTTGATTACATACAATGTTTACAACGCGTGTTTCCCCACAATAGCTTCAATATCATTAACTTCTTTGACACAAGTGCTGGTCAGTATAACTGGATCTCCATCTGTCACCAGTACATCATCCTCGATTCTGATACCAACTCCACGGAACTCTTTCGGCACCGATGTGTCGTCTGGACGAATGTATATGCCTGGAAAATAATAATGAATAATTTTTTTCACACAGATATGTGTACTGCTTCTGGGTTTTCCTATACTTTTTGGCAAGGGATATAATATGTTCCGTATGGTGACGGATTAAGAATACAAGTGTCACCACCCCATCTCCTCACAAGGGTGCTGTAAAAGTCAGCTAAGGGATAATTGAACACAGATCACATCCTCTGTGAGAGACGGAAAATCGAAAATAAACCCTGTGCCAATACGCCTGGGCAGCGCGGCACAGTAGACCATAATCCCTCCCAAAGTGGAGGAGGCCCGTGCCCAACAGTGGGACGTAAATGGGCTGGAGAAGAGAAGAAGAGTGGACCGATTACGATACGAATGAAACAAAGACTAAGTAATACCTTGAGTTGTCTACAATTTTAACGTATAACATTTATATTTATAAGTGTTGTACATTTTACATGATGCGTGCACAGACAAACATCTAAAAAGACAAACAGACAAAAATTTCAAAGAAGCTGGAAATCTGTTCTGTTTGTTGTCTTTAAACCATCAGACAATTTTTTTTAAAGTAATAATAATAATAAATATTCACGGACATTTCACACAACGTCCTCTGGTCCCAAGCTAAGCTTATTATGCTTGTGTTATGGGTACCAGAATACGGATATAATACATAAACTACTTTTCTTTTGTAAATACATACTTATAATACATAGAAACACCCAGACGTAGTACAAACATTTGTATGACATTTAAGGATATCACACAAATGATTGTCCAAAGCGGGAATCGAACCCGCGACCTTGTAAACGGCAGTCCATTACATGAACCGCTACGTCACGAAGCCCGTCAATATACAAAAAATATATATTCAATGTACAAAAAATTGTTTTTCTATAGATTTATTATACTATGTATAGATTTATAAATATAGATAAGTTTCTTACCAGGTTCAACGGTGACTATCATATTAGTAGAGACAGGTACATTTCTTTTGACTAACGGAGAGTCATGTACGTCCAGACCCAAGTAATGTGACACGTGATGCGGACATAGACGATACGCTCTCTGGAAAACAATAAACCTAAATCATCACACCGTCACGGCCTATTCCCGTGGGGGTAGGCAGATCATACCAAAGGTGTCTACTTACATACCAAAATTTCTTATTTTAGTTATGTAAGTAGATCAAATTATGGTGGAAAAAGTGAAATGCCGCAAGTGATTTATTAAGTGATTTGATTTATTAAGTAAAAGCATAGCATGTCAAATGCAAAAATTAATAAATTACTTTATGTAAGTAGAATTGAAATCTTTATCTTCTAATATATAAAATTCACGTGTCAGTGTTAGTTACCGTACTCCTCCGAAACGGCTTGACCGATTTTTATGAAATTTTACATGCATATTCAGTAGGTCTGAGAATCGGCCAACATCTATTTTTCAAACCTTTTTTAATTTTTTTAGTATGGCAAAACAACAGTGGCGTGCACATAATTTTGAAGCAGGGTAGGCTCTTATACTGTAGGTAGTACTCTTATAGATTTTTAGCATAGCCACGCGACGGATCTCTAAGTCGGAAACCATGCCAACAGAACAAATTTAAATCTGAATATCCCGAATCAGTCCACACTGTACTAGAATTACTAAACAATAACTACGTACGTACATACATACGTACATGTACGTATGTACATACGTTTCATAACTTTTAACATGAAATTTTCGAGTTACATTGGTGCCTATTCTATGTGCAGACCTAAACTTAACTTAACTAAAAAATGAAAATTGATAGCGTCTATAACACAATTCGGCAATGTTAACAGAACTTTTTTTATATAAAAACTGTTTATTATAGACTAACGATTTTAATTAATATAAATGTGTGCAAAAAAATAGCGAAACATTTAAGATACAGCAATAGCTGTTTTCATTTTTTAGTTAATACCTATTATACCGTTGTCCGTCCAGCTACGCGTGGCGCTGATTCGATCGGTACCGCGCTCGCATGTTGTCACAAAAAACCTTTATAGCTTCTTATCTATAATACCTAGAGTGAAGACAAATACTACGAAAAATTACTAGAAGACTACAGATGAAATCTATCTATTTTTTAAGATCTGAAAATTTATTTTAAAGTATTAAAAATGAGAACAGAAGAGGACAGAGGAGAAAACATAACAATTCAAAATATAACTCGATTTTACTCTTAAAACTGTGATATGTATGCTATATGTATACTTAATTATAAAGCACAAATCATCTAGTTTATCTTGATGTATAATAATATTAATAATCTATGAACTCATAAATAAAACTAAACTACTTACGACAATCCGCTGGAACTTCAAAACCACTTGTTTACTAAACACAAAGCGTAAAGTGGACTGAAGATAAAAACTGCCATCTAGTGATTATGGATTGTGAAGTAATTCATCAGCTATCTATTACACAACTTATAGACGCAAAAAATAACGCAATTTGTCCATAGATGTCGGTATATCTAATCGTAACTGACTGTTGATACTCGTTTCGATACGAGATTTACCAAAAGTATTTAATTTTAAGCTTTCTTTCTATTTTTTTATATTTTATTCTTTGTCGCGGAATGGAAATTATTTAAATCTGAATATCCCGAATCAGTCCACACTGTACTAGAATTACTAAACAATATGCAAGGGAAACAAAATAATTTATTCGTGTGTACACAACCACATAGCCAGTTATACGTTTCATAACTTTTAACATGAAATTATCTAGTTACGTTACCCTTTTGTTGATTAAGTTGTAACTCGGGTATACATCTACCTATAGACACAATTTGAATTTTTTCACCGAACGACAATTGTGAGAACTTGTTATTTTTAATTTTTAACAAACACACACTATCAACACACATTTCACAATCGGATTATAATAGGTAACGAACGAACGCCGAATACTCGCGAAAACTTCCGATCGCTAACTCATGCCGCATGACATTCAGTACAAGGCGTCTTCAATATGCAAGCCTGTGTGCGTTTGCGAACTGTGCACGGACACCAAAATTTCTACACACATATGAACTCATGGCAGGCGGGCGGCGTGGAGCTTGCTCGCTACGCTAATATTATTCCTTCGCCAAACGCCTGGCAAAAAACAATTTGCAAGCACATATTGGTGCTATTTATGAATTATTAGGTAGGCGTTTTTAAGTTATAATATTTTGTATAATTAATAGTAAATAAATGAATAAAGTCATCTAAAACATACGAACGTTTTATTAAAATATCTGTGAATGGCAAGTAAAGCAGAGCTTATAAGCTTGTATAGAGTGCACGCCACTGCAAAACAACGTTTGCCGGGACAGCTAGTAATATTATACTAGCTGTTTCGTACGCGCGGAATTAATACAAATTTTCCCGTTTTTGCAACATTTTTCACTGATGCTTTACTCTTATTCATTGCAGTGTGTTGTTTTAAATAGCCTTCCTCAATAATTGTACTATTCAACATTAATAATTAAAAGAATTTACTATAGTAATTTATTAATATTGCAATTGACTTGCTATGCTTTTACTTAATAAATTAAATTGTAGTGGAAAAAATTGGTCACCGCAAGCGGGACTTGAACCCACGACCTCGGATTCCAGATTGTTGCAAACATTCTCGATAGATGGCGTTGTACATAAAAAATGCGATGTAAACTCAATCAAGTAACATTTTAGTGGTCAAATTGTTTACTGTTAGCACGACCGCAATGAGGTCGTGGGTTCAAGTCCCGCTTGCGGTGATCACTTTTTCCATCATCATCATCATACCATCACGCCTTTTTCCCATGGGGATAGGCAGACTATAGAGCGCTATCTGCTACGATCCAAACATACATACTTTTCACTTTTTCCACTACAATTTAATTTATTAATTAAAAGAATTTACCATATCGAGATTCATATATGGATAGATCAGTGATTTCTGAGAATCAAACAAACGAAACAATTCAAAAGACAAACAAACAAACAACCTTTATAATAGAGTTTTATAATATTATAGTATAGTTATTTAAAGTATATTCTCCGTGTGGTGACGGATTAAGAATACAAGTGTCACCACCCCGTCTCCTCCCCAGGGCGCTGTAAAAGTCAGCTAAGGGATATTGCACCCAGATAACATCTTCTGTGAGAGACGGAAAACTCGAAAAGAAAACCCTGTGCCAACACGCCTGGTCATCACGGCACAGTAGACTACAATCCCTCCCGAAGTGGAGGAGGCCCGTGCCCAACAGTGGGACGTAAATGAGCTGGAGAGAGAGTATAGATACCACATCGACAGAGACATCAATTCTATTGTACGCTGTGTAAAAAATAAATACGCACGCATTTATTTTTTACATAATAGCTTAAGGCTAGGCGTATGCAGGGACGCAGAGCAGAGCAGACACGTGTCTGCGTCGCCTGCGTCTCAGCATACGCTTAGCCTTATAGTTATTACTATTATTTGGTCTGTAAATAAAATATTATTTCTTCTACAGTAAAAGAGTAAAATACAAACCGTAATTAGTTCCTGTCCATCAATATTGTTAGGTAGGATACCTTCCTGTTGTAGATGTATACCTAATAGACGACACATACTGTCGAACAGTTGGTCCAGCGGCGGTCGGTGTTCACCTAGCAGCTCTATCAGGCGTTTCTGTCAACATTCAAATTATTTATTTATTTTTAAATCTATGTGTGGTGACAGATTAAGAATACAAGTCTCACGACCTCAATTCCTCCCGGGGGTGCTGTACAAGCTAGCTAAAGGAATTTTATACAGTAAACATACTCTGTAAGAGATGGAAACCTCGAAAACAAACCGGTTTCAACACGCTTGGTCAGCACGGCAATGTAGACCATATTCCCTCTCAAAGTGGAGGAGGCTCGTGGCCAACAGTTGGACTTTAACGGGCTGGAGAGAATGAGAAAAGCTTTCAAAAGGGATGGCAAATCAAAATAAAAAATCACCCATTGTACTGACGAAAAATCTAAATAAAATCCGAAATCTATGGACCAAATTATATGCACTTTCATATTTAAAACACCCTCAACATTAATACGTTCAGTGCGGCTAACGCTTATGCGCGTTTTCCTGATCTTCACTAAGTGCGGGCCGACGCGTATACGCGTCCATACAAAAAAAAATCGGTAGGCAAGCGGGGTGCGCCGCACCTGTGCGTTTATAGCGTGTATTCTGGGTGTCTATTGTTTCGAAGCGGTCGTAAAATGTGGAATTGTAAAGAAGACTACACACTAGTCAGGTTTCTGCTACGAATCTTGCGGGGGGGGGGGTGATTTGACGACAACAATAACCTAATTTAGTACAATAGATTATTGAAATAATTTTATTATGACTCGCTCTTTTAACTAAGTGATAGGTAGTTTTAGTCTATTTATAAATGGTGTCTATTACGAGGCGGGCGAAGAGTCGTAAATTAAAAAAAATTAAGAATAAAAGGGCTTTCGGGAGAAGGTACCTTTACTATTACTGTTTTATTAAGGTATAACTTACTATTTTAACAAAACCGAACGAAGATATATTATGGCGTAAACTTCACAAAATCTCTTACAAATAAACACTAGTGTGGAAGCACCTTTATCCATCCAACACCTTTATATGACCCGTAATTGTTATATGACAGTCATAAAACTCGAAAGTTGCCGAACGCACATAAGCGTCGGCCGCACTGCGGGAAGGTAAAAGACAACGCGCTATAGCGTCCAGCCGCACTACGCGAGTTTTCTATGAACGCATATAAGCGTTCTTAGCACTACGCGAAAAATTTTGTGAACGCACATACGCGTTTTCAGCACTGGGCGAATGACTCTTTTATTAGCATTGGCTATAAATTCGCAAATTATTCAGCATTGAACGCGTTAATAGCATATACTTAAGTGGGCACGATACCAAATTATGCTCCATACAAAATATGGGTATCGTACTTCCCTTTTTTCTTCGCGAAAGTTTAACCGATTGTAGTTATTTCTACGCTATACTAAATATGAAAAGTATATCTATGCTTCTGTCACTTTCTTTTTTTTTCAAAAAATAATAACTAAAAGAAATATGACCATCCGAAAATCCCGATTTTTTCGGTTTTCTTTCGGTAAAGTTGCTGCGTCTATCACACATATTACCAAAAAAAAATGATACAAGCATAGATATACTCTTCATCTATAATATAGCGTAAAAACAATTAAAATCTATTTAACTTTCGTGAAGAAAAAAGGGGAGTACGAAACGTCTTTTTTTCAACGAATTTGTAGGTAAAATCTGTTTCAGCTATATTTGTCCCTTTAATCACGGTGCTCGGGAATAGGGATAGCAATACCTAAGGCAAATACCTAAATTAGGAGTACAGTACCCTCTTAAGATCTTATTTTACTTCAGAGATATGATCATAATGATTTCTTTTACAAAATATCATTTCATTTCGTATTATTCTTCATCATATAAATTTTCACACATAAATAGCTTATTATGTTTCATAAATTCTCTTTTGTGTGCAAAAATCCTTAAAATAAGGGATGATTAAAAAAAAATTACATAAATGTCAGACTAACCTGCACAGTAAGTACCAACTCGTACAATATCTGGTGATATTTATCAAATTTACCAGAGACAGGCCACGTCCGAGATATGTCTGAATTGTACAACCAACGCTGGCAACCTATAGTAATAGAAATTAAATTACTATATACAAATATTAATATCATACAAATAGCAATGCAATAGGGGACTATTGCATTGCTATTTGTCTCAATCTGACACCAAGTTATATGACCATGAGGCCACACAAGGCTGGTCAGAATTCTGGGACCGCGCCTAATGTGGCAGATGGCCACGTGACGGGGACCTAATGTTCCTCCCGTTCCCGACAGGTCCATTTGTGGTAAAGCAAAGCCCCGAGGAGGAGGAAGACATTAAAAAAATATATATCCAAAAATCGTACTTACCAGAGTCAACCAACAACATTTCACTATCTTGTAACAACTGATTATTGTTAATATAATGTATGTGAGTAGCTCGGGGGCCTCCAGCTACCACCGGTGGAAATGCTAGGTGCTCCGCACCGCCTTGTTTGCAAGTATACTCTAGTACTGCGTTCACCATGTGTTCGGATACACCTACATATTTATTATATTTAAGCTAGATTCACCGATTAATATCTATTTTATTTTACTTAATAAATCAAATTGTGGTGGAAAAAGTGATCACCGCAAGCGGAACTTGAACCCACGACCTCGGAATACCGTTCCGTAGCTCTACCAACTGAGCTTATTGGGGTCATGCTAACAATAACCAATTAGACCCACCACAATCGTCACTCGATTGAGTTTACATAGTATTTTGACGTACACTTTTTCCACCACAATTTGATTTATTAAGTAAAAGCAAGGCAAGTCAATTCCAAAATTAATAAATAACTTTATTTTATTTAATTTTTCGGTTACCTAATGATTGACCAAAAAATTATTGACCAATGATCATTTGACAAACAATGTTTCACCAAATGATCATTTGGCAAACAATACACTTGACAAAAGTATCATCTTACAAAAACTTACTTAGCAAATAATCCATTAGCAAACACTACACTTGACAAATGTGTTAAGTATTTAAATGTCATTTGACCTTTTTTTCATGTCACCAAATAATATGTTTCGTAAATTATGTTGTTTTAAATGTATCATTATCATCATGCATCATTATTAATGGGAGAAATGCCCTAAAGTCGCTACTGGCGTTACAGTTCTGTGGGTTACAGTTCTAACCTAAACTAACCTAACCCAATATATTAAAAGAGTTATATATCTCCAAAGACGGACGGGTTGTTAATAAGTACCTAATTATTTAGCAAATAATGTAAAATTACATTTTTTTTCATTCTATCTATCTATATTTAATAAAATATATCAATTAATACTTATAGTATTTTCTTTTTAGGAAAATCAAGAGCACTGGCTTTGTAAAAAAATATGCAAAAGATGGTCATTTTAACAAGAACACCAAATTTTTAGACCAATAGTAGATTTATCTTATAACTCAGTTGCCAAATGTTAGTTTTGTAAAATAATCATTTATAACATGTTAATATAAGTGTTGATCATTTGGCGATATGAAACATTTGTAAAATGATCAGTAGTAAAATGATCAATAGGCGAATTCACTGTTTTGCCAAACGTTGTTTGTCAAGTGTAGTTTTGCCAAATGACTTTTGATCAAACAATTGGACACCACAACTTCACATACAACTTTCACGTTTTTAAGTAGAATTTCTAGCATACCAGGTTTAGTACAAGCCATCGCCATATTAACAGATTGTGATCCAATGTAACATGTATCCTTCATAAGTTCTATTTCAGCGGGTGATTTGATCACCCTCATCAAATGTAATGCTCTCTGCGGGTCTCCTATCAATATGCTGCCATCCCCGCGAAGTGTGGAACGGATGTTGTCATGTAAATCTGGGTTAGCAGGAGTCTCATTGTTGTACCAAAGTACTGATGGTTTGGAATCAACTGTTATTCTGTAACAGTATAAATTATGTCAGCCATAAACAAAATCCAATTTTAGCTATGTACCTATTTAAGTTAAATATAATTTTTTGTCTTTAGTTGCAATTTAAGTTACGAATTTAAGTTAATATTTTATTTACGATTTAAGTTAATATTTTAATTTAAGATTTAAGTTACGCATTAAATTACGATTATGTGATGAATATATTCCCAATGTAAGTTTCGAATGAAATTACGATTTAAGTAACTATTCTTTCGATTCTTAAATTCAATTGCAGTTAATAAATGTGGCCGTAATTAAATTAAAAATTTAACAGATATATTGTAGATTTTAAAATTAATTTCCGATTACAATTCTGTTTAGATATAGATACCGTAAGATATCTAGATCGTATCGTAGATGAAAAGAAAATCGACACTAAAACCGTAATTTTTGTACTGAGTAAATTAGTGAATTATTAATACATTTCTTCTTCACCAGCCCATTTACATCCCACTGTTGGGCACAGGCCTCGTCCACTTTGGGAGGGATTATGGTAGACCATAATCCCTCCCAAAGTGGCACAGTAGACTGTGCCGCGCTGACCAGGCGTGTTGGCACAGGGTTTATTTTCGAGTTTTCCGTCTCTCACAGAAGATGTTATCTGTATGCAATATCCCTTAGCTACCTACTGATTAAATAAAACCACGCGTCTAATATACGCGTCTAAATCCGTAAAAAGTGGTTTTATTTAAACAAATGTGTCGCGAATGTGTTAGAAGGTATTATAAAACATACTTACTGATTTAAATAAGAGTTGAAATTTTCTATAGGTCTCGCTTCATCAACAGAAAATAGTTTTACTGCATCAGCACATCCTGTACGAGGACCTTCCCATAGCTCAGCATGTGCGTCTTTGTCGTGGACAAAAAGAATACTCTGTAAAATAAATATTTATTACTTTTTGGCAAACATAATAATATGTCCGTAAAATTCATAATATATTACGGACAGGCCTCATGGTCTAGTGGGTCATGTAACGGACTGCCATTCACAAGGTCGCAGGTTCGATTCCCACACAGTCAGCACAGTACACAAATTTGTATAATATTTATAAATGTCATACATAAGTTTGTACTGCATCTGGGTGTTTCCTATGTGTTGTATGTATTTCCAAAAGAAAAGTAGTATGTATATAATACTAGCTGACCCGGCAAACGTTGTTTTGCCATACAAAAAAATAAAGTTTGAAAAATAAATGTTGGCCGATTCTCAGACCTACTGAATATGTATGCAAAATTTGAGAAGAATCGGTCAAGCCGTTTCGGAGGAGTACGGTAACTAACACTGTGACACGTGAATTTTATATATTAGATATACTACTTTTCAGATAAAATACATAATATGAATTTTATCTGGCATCATATTCTGGCATCCATAACATAAGCATTAAGCTTGGCCAGACACCAGAGGGTGTTGTGTGATATGTTCATAAATATTTATTTTATTTATTTATTACATACCTTAAATCTATCTACTTGTGCTGGTTTGATCATGACTAGTACAGCAGAAGCTTCTAAGCAACCGGTGAGGTAGAAAAAGTCAGAATTTTGCCTGAACACATAGGGTATTTTATCTGACATGTATTGTTTACGGGCAGCTGGTATCACAATCTAAAATAATAAAAAATTCAAAAATCTTATAATGTAGGTAGTCATTAATATTTTTGGTTTTAAAAATTCTTAATACAGCAAATAATTCAAAAAAAGAAAACAGTCACAAAAATTTTAGTTTTGAAATCAGAATTGCACCAATTCTGATTTCAAACCTTAATAATTTTTTCGGCAATGTTGTGTTTATTTTTTTTATATAGGCATGAGGTCATAAATCGACTATACCTAAAAGAGGTTTGGGCATTTTTTTATATGCAAAATGCATAAATTTTATTTTAGGTACATGATTATGCTGTGTATAAGCAGTACTTACAATGTGAGTTTTATGAACATTATCCACTTCACTAACTAATTTACTAACTAGGGTTTCTCTCCTTTCTTTATACTCAGCCTGAGTGATGCCACAGGTTAAATAATCTGGGAGTACTAAATGTGGATGAGTATGGTATGTTGGTTGCCCTAATATGCCTTTAGGTATTGTCCCAGGCTCCTCTTGTTTCTCTTTGGGTGGGATTTCTATAGTACTGGCGCATCTTATCCTGTTCTGTAGCACTGCCTGTCTAGATAACTTCCTTTGCTCTTTCCTTACTGTGAAATGATTAAATAATTAAGTCGGTGTATTTAGGTGCAATTTTAAGCCGATTTAAAATAGTTAAGTTAATATGGCAAAAGTTAACACCGATGGCAAAAACAAAAAAAAAATAGTTAACTTCTTACAGATTACAAAAATATAAAGGTATTCTCGCACCCAAATCAGAAAAATATTATGTATAAAGAAAATATAAAGGTATTCATACATACTTTTCTATGCTGCATTTTTTTTACATAACCTCGATCTAACAGTTGTGGGATGGTAGGGTTATATATTCTTATTATTTCTCTAAATTTAATGTTAGATAGTAAACTTATGGTATTAATGCTAGAAATTATGAAGAATCAACGATTATATTTGATAAAAAAATGCGTGTGTTCTTGACCATTTGATAAAATTAACCTTACCAATATTGCTAACAAGTCTTCTTAATTTATGCATTGTAGTTTAAATCTGGGTTGTTTTAGATAAATAGATAATATTATTATTATCGAATTATTGGAATAAAAATAAATTAGGAAAACATGACGAAAACAGATAAATTTTGTAACACTTAGGGATGGGATGAAGTTTTATTGAAGTATCGATAATAAAAGCGATTAGTGATAGATCGACACTGACGATATATCACTTAAAATTTAAATATGACCAGTGTGCTACCAGTAGTGACTTAGGGGACAGTGAGACGCGGTCTCTTTGACTCTGAATATTGACCTCATAACAAAACTGAGACTCTCGCAGCGTGCTTGGCAATGGCTATGCTAGCGGTCTTATTCCTAATAACTTATCGGAGGTTTAAAAGTTCGCTAAAATCGGTTCGTGAAAATTGTCAAAACTCCTATTCATAGTCTTTTTACGCTAAAACGTTTATTATCTCTCCGATAAAATCTCCGTTTAAACCTCCGATAAGTCATTATGAATAAGACCGTAGATGTTTTCCTACGTGATAAGATCCGGAATACCGAGATCCGTAGAAGGCCAGATGAGTTTGACATAGTCCGAAGAGTTAGCATGCTGATGGAGCAAAAGGCAGGCCACACCGCTTGAACATCCGACGATTGTTGGATGTTGGGTAAGGAAGGTCCTTGAGTGTAGGCAGCGTGGGGCGGCCCCCGACAAACAAAATGGACTGACAAAGCGACGACATCGGCAAATGATCAGGAAGCCGATTTTTATCAGTAGTATAATTCATTAGTTTTCGTTAATAGTAATGTTCTTCTGAGCTAACTATTTAGTTACTTACTTACTACTGCTGACAAAGACCAAAACGAATAGGAAGTTGAAGAATCAAATTATTAACGGATATTAAATTGATGATTAATTTATATCGTAGCATCCCTATCTACACACTTTTCAATATGACAGTGACAGTAATGTAGGAATGTTGCCATATGGTAATTTTGTGTTTTAACTAATTTATTGTTTGGGTAACATAAATAAATTCTACGGAGTTTTCATATTTTAACGCATATTTGCAAAAAAAGAACCATGGTTGCTAGAAGATCAGTTGTGTTAATACAATAGGTAATTTATTAATTCATTTAATCGTACTGTAAAGTTTATTGTAACGATATAGTTAATTGAAGCATTAACATCCCGATGTTGCTTATTCGATTCCTACCCAGGGCAAATAAATGTTGTCTTTTTTACATAAAAGGGTGATAATTTATACAATTTCTAGTCACTTTCATTAAGGAAGAAAGGTGATGGTGACATGTTTATTCTTTACGTAAATAACTACATATTTCAAACTTTTACCAACTTAAGGGCCTACAACAATATTATCGTATATCATCGCCGACACGTACATATTAACACAGCCAGTAGGCACAGAAAATGAAGAATTAGGGATACTTTTCCTATTTACTCAAAATCTACTAAATATATTTTAATTCTGATCCACGTGTTTCTATACATAATAGTTACCTATGTTTTTAAAGTTATTTCATTAGTTAATACGCGAAAATAGACCGACAAATGAAAAAAATAAAAAAATTGAGAGGTTGTTTCGCCAAGATTTTCTATCGAGAAAACTTTTTTTAATCGCGTTTCTGAGTTCATGCGATCCTAGATCATATATTGAAAAAACATATACTTAAAAATTAGAGCTCTAGCCATTCAATCTAAAAAAACAATGAAAACTTCGTACATAGAAAAATGCACGAAGCTATTTTGGTATCCTCTTAATAGGTACTGTAGTTGAAGAAATATATGGAACTGATTGAATTTTAATTAAATAATTTCCTTAGTTCAAAAACTAAAAAACACGCTTGAAAATTCTGAATACCTATATTTTTATATAATTGCATTGTCATCTTAGAAAAGCGTCTTAATAATTAGATTGCATTATGAAAACTATTTTTCGCATGATGACAAAAATTCCAACTTATATTTTTATTTAATATGCACTATAACATAAAAAAGTGTTCGTTTCTAATTTTGTTTCTGTAAAAAACTGTGATGGGACTGATTTATAACAAAGCCACGCGTCTAACCTTTTTCGAGTCCCGCCCCTTACGGAGAATAAATAAATTTAAATATTCATGGACATTTCACACAGCGTCCTCTGGTCCCAAACTACGCTAATATGTTTTAGTTATGGGTTCCAGTTCCAGAATACAGATAGAATAGGTACATGTGCTACGTTTCTTTTGTAAAAATATAATTAGAATACATAGAAAATACCCAGACGCAATATAAATATTTGTATGACAATTATATCAGGCAAATAATTCTCCCAAGTGGGAATCGAACCCGCGTCCTCGTGAACGGCAGTCCGAGACATAAACCACTAGACTATGAAGCCCGTCAATATTATCTGTTTAGCCTTTAGCAAGCTCTTACAGCATCCTGTGAGAAACACCTGGGTAAAATTTTTAGCGCAATCATTATTCACTGAAAAATTTTGACTTCCCTTCTTGCCGGGCTTCTTGGTCTAGTGGTTCATGTAACGGACTGCCGTCCACGAGGTCGCGGGTTCGATTCCCGCTCGGGACAATCGGGTGTGATGTTTATAAATGTCATACAAATATTTGTTCTGCGTCTGGGTGTTTCTATGTATTATAAGTATGTATTTACACAAGAAAAGTAGTTTAAGTAGTATATCCGTATTCTGGTACCCATAACACAAGCATATAAGCTTAGCTTGGGACCAGAGGACGTTGTGTGAAATGTCCGTGATATTTATTTATTTATTCATGTGGCTCTGCATCTGCTACTCTGCTCTCTAAACTTGGTTATGCAAGTCTAGATGACCAAACATTTCGGTTTAGCGGGACAGTTCGAAATTTATTGGATTTTTTTTAGTTTTCTTCGATTTTCTTAGTTTATTGTCTTAAAAAGGAAAAGAGGTTCTATTGCTAGGCTTTGTGGGCAGGAAGGTCATGCTACGTTCACTGAGCACGTCTCGTGCGGCAGTCAGCGCAGAACGAGCGGCGCGTACGCACGTCGTCTCTACGTCACACATTTCGAATTTCGAATACGATCGCGGGACCCATTAGTGTCGTAAATTGTCAATCGTGCCCGTTACAAAACAGTGTTTCATAACAGTTCAGTGATTGTTATTTTTTTTATTGACTGACGTCCCGCGGCAACGACTTTGCAAAAAGGTTTGTTTATTTTGCTAGTTTTATTACACGCCCTCTCTCCACATTATTGTGGAGTAGTCGATAGTTACATCGATAAATGGTTGGCTTAGACCCAGTTCGCGGGTTCATTTGCATCGTTTTGTAAGCCATTCATTAGTTGTTACGGTCGGTTGCAAGGATTACTTAACCGACCTCGTACAACTTCAAAATTATAACATTACAGAAATGTTTGTGTTGGAGGATAAAATACATAATGGCGACTCGACTATCAATAAGTAACACTTGATTTTCTTTTATTGTTGAAACGTTTGTAAGTGAGAAAAGTGTTTGTTGATCATTATTACATTTCGTAAAACAATGCTAAGATGTGCCTCTCATTTTAATTAACTCTATTGTATTTACTTTGAAAATCTCACGGACTTTAATTTAAAATACATCTCTCGTATGAATAAATTCACAAACTTATCCACTTGATGTCTTTATGAGCAATTTATTTGCGACATGATGTCATAATCATAATACATACAAATACATATAAAAGTATGCTCAGAATTTTACTTAGTTTTTATAATATGAATGAAGTCATTGTTGTTAATTTCTAACTAGGAAGTGGATGCAAAAATTTTGTTAAAATATATTTAAATACGGAAATATGTTACTATTAAAACACTCGCGCTAATTATAATTATTTATGTTCACAAATATTTAACTTGAGTTTTGAACCCATTACGTCATGCGTTGAAAGGAATGTCCTCCTCAACCCATTAAAGTCCCACTCTTAGGCACAGCTTTCCTTATATTTGGGAGGGTGTTTGGTCTACGGGTTGGCACAGTGATTAATTTCAAATTTTCCGTCTCATACAAATGGTCTTATATGGTTATAATATTAGCTGACTTTTACAGCACCCTGGGAATGAAATGGGGTAATTCACTTGCATTCATAATCCGTCGCGACACGGAGTGAAAATCGACTTCCACGTCACTCATTATCCATCACCAGTCCAACTAAATAGTCGTCTCCGACGGAGCATGGCGATAGAGTTAAAAATATTAGTTGGTTGAAATTATTTGAAATAAACGCCTCCCTTTCTTCACACATTCGAACTAACACTCATACAGATCATGGTCGTAGACATTAGAAGGATTTTAGCGGTTTCAACTTACGGAATATGTAAGAAACATCCTATATTTCTTTTGAAGCTTAGCATTTACTACATTAATGCATTAAATACTACTTATTTTCTATCCGTCCTAAAAAGGATATCCTGGCTATAAATATTATTTTATATTATAAATATTATTTTATATTTATTATAAATATAACAACAGATTAATATTGAAGATGGCTGAACAACTTTTTTTATAATCTTAAATTAAAACGCACCCTAACTCTACACCCGTTTAAGTCTTTTAAAACGGGATTTAGAAGCGAACTCTACTACTTGCCACTCATAACAAAAAATAGTTTAAAATAGTTAAAATGCAAATTCTGAAATTTCTCGATATTTTGAAAAGTTTGAACTTTTGTCGCTAGTGTATAAAAGGGATTGGAAATCACTCTAAAAATTCGGAAATTTTTCATTTTTCGAGGACTTTGATTCGTAGTGTATTCGTAGCTAACAAAATCATCTAATATATAAAATTCACGTGTCACAGTGTTAGTTACCGTACTCCTCAGAAACGGCTTGACCGATTTTTATGAAATTTTGTGTACATATCCGTTAGGTCTGAGAATCGGACAACATCTATTTTTCAACCCCCCCCCCCTGACTTCTGTATGGCAAAACAACGTTTGCCGGGTCAGCTAGTTTTATTATAAAAATGTTTCTTTTGTATTTGCATGGTTTCACGCATTTAAGGAGTTTTTGCTATCTCTAATTGACTAATTGCGAAATGAAGTTTAAAATTGACATAGGGATATAAATAATTACGTATAAATAGACCACGAGATATTAATAACGTAATTACAACCATTAAATTGCAGCATCATGTCTTAATTATCTCTCAGATGTTAAAGACTATTATTTTAGTCATAGATTTATGTAATATCCTTGTTATCGAATCTAAGATATTTATTTATATCTAAATAAGTAGAGTTATTGACAAAGTGATACAATTTATTTTGTATATCAATGTTACTTGGGACTGCGAAAA
Organism: Orgyia antiqua; assembly: GCA_916999025.1. Lineage (NCBI taxonomy): Eukaryota > Metazoa > Arthropoda > Insecta > Lepidoptera > Erebidae > Orgyia > Orgyia antiqua. The sequence goes on from OU779861.1 coordinate 2,495,489, forward strand.
CGAGATCAAATGAATTTCAATCAACTAAAGTAACAGTTTTCGTGTGGTGATGGGATGAGAAGTGTCACCACCCCATCTCCTCCTAAGGGTGCTGTAAAAGTCAGCTAAGGGATATTGCACACAGATGAAAGAGAGAAGACTTTGTGAGAGACGGAAACCTCGAAAATAAACACTGTGCCAACACGCCTGGTCAGCGCGGCATAGTAGACCGTAATCCCTCCCAAAGTGAAGGAGGCCCATGTCCAACAGTGGAACGTGAATGAGCTGGAGAGATAGAGCGAAAGTAACAATAATTGCTAATTTTGCTGTACCGTATACTAAAATGAAACCAACCTTAATATATTTTAGTTTAACAGCTAAGAATATTTTGACATTTTAAATCCGCTATTGTATTTTACTTATTTTGTACAAAGTTTAGCTGTGATTACCAATTAGTGATATTAAAATTGTCAATATTTATGTTTTTTAGTTTAGTTGTATAAACAGAACTGGCATTTTGTGAAAATCTGGCGATTATTTAATCGCCAGAATTTTCTACGACTCTATCCAAATGGGTAGGGACGTAGAAAATTACTTTGACAATGGTACCAATTCTACGTGCACAACTAAACTAAACTTAACTAAAAATGAGAATTGGTAGTGTCAATATATTTATTATTTGCTACTTCGTAGTAAACGGTTATACTAATTAAAATCGTTTGCGCGACTCATTTGCTTAAATAAAACTACTTATTACGGATTTAGACGCGTATATTTGTTTAAAATTTTAGCCCGACGTTTCGGAGACTTTGCAGTTACCATGGTCACGGGTGAGACTGAGCTGTAATGTGTCTTCTACAATCAGTTATTACAGGGTTTACCCACATCCAATTTAATTTTACATTGACCATAAAGATAGACTTTTACCATAAACTATATTATATTACATTGTGCTCAGACTACATAAAATTAATAACAATATCTTAGTTTCTAAATATATAACAAAATTTTTAACAATATAAAGAAAATTTAAAATATGTATATAGAGGTAAAACATACATAATTTTATCTCAGACTAAAGTTTTTTAATTTTTTAATTTTTGTAGAGGTAGTATACAAAATAGCAAACAAACTAAGTTTATACAGGGTGTCCCAGAACTCAACGTCAAGCCGAAACGGGGTGACAGGATAGATCATAACCATCACGAGAAAAATCAGAAAAAAAATCTATCCCATGCAGTTTGAAAATTATGGGCATTTTAAGAAAAACCTAGAAATTTGGTCTAACTGTACCATTTTTCGGTTATTGTGGTTAATTTTTATTATTTTTGGTCATTTAAACTTTGGAACCGTAACCCTAAATAACATCTCGAGAATCACAGTCTAAAATAATGACACAATTACCCCAAGTTTCCTAGAATTTAGACTATTTGTTAAACTATGAATTTAAAATTTTCAAACTTTGTCGACTTTGAAACACCCTCCTTTAAAAAAAATGTACTAGAGTGCCTTGGCAAGTGCCATTAAGAGTTGGCGCATTTAATCAGGATTGTAAAATGGTACAATACTTGTAAGTTTCGTACTAAAAAAAACGAGTAAAAAATAAAAACCTCAAGTAACCCGATTTTTGCTAACCCATTTTACTCAGGAAAAATGTTTTTTATTCGCACAAGCCCTTGGTAGGTTCTTTATTTTACGGCAAAATGATGAGAGAGATGGATAGTGGACATGTTTGCCATGAGCGAGCGAGACAGATAGTGACGCCACGCAGTGAGACGGAGATGCATCGTTTAAACGAGTGCGAATGAAACAGATACAGACGCCATACCAAGCAAATAGCTACGCTGCCAGTCTGACACCAGTTAGTACATTTCGCTCATTCGTCTACTGCGCACCTTTCCGTATTCGCTTGTGTTAATTTAGTACTGACAACTTTGGCTTTTCTTTTTGGACTTGGATTTTTGTGAATTGGACTTGTTGATTACATACCGGCAACTTTGGCTTCTCTCTTTTGGAATTGGACTTTTGTGTTGACATCCTTCTCATCACTATGCCTACGCGCTACACTTCACAAGAATATGCGAACATGCATCTCATTTATGGGGAATGCAGATGCAACGCAAGTGCCGCCGCTAGACTTTATCGTGAAAGATATCCAAATTTAGAGCGCTATCCGGATCACCGCGTGTTTGTTAATGTGCACCATTCACTCACAGAGGACGGCCATTTCCCGAATCAAATACGGGCTGGAGGTAGACCTCGCTTTCCTTACGAAGAAGAAGTGTTGGAAGAGGTCGCAGATGACCCAAGTATTTCCGTTCGTGGAATTGAAGAAAGAACGGGAATACCCAAAAGCACAGCACATCGTATTTTACAAAGAGCTGAAATGCATCCATTTCACGTACAACGAGTTCAAAGTCTTCTCCCTCGAGATTATCCTGAAAGGATTTCATTTTGTAGAACAATGCTACAGAGGCATAATGAAAATCCCCAATTCATCCAAAAAATTCTCTGGTCAGATGAATCTACATTTAAAAAAGATGGCTACATAAACTTACACAATTTTCATGAGTGGCATGTGGAGAATCCACATTTAATGCGAGAAGACCGATCCCAATATCGCTTTAAAGTTAACCTGTGGACAGGAATTTTAAACGGCAAAATAGTTGGGCCTTTTGAGCTGCCTGAGAATTTGAATGGCACGAATTACCTAAATTTTTTACGAGAAAATTTACCAAGTTTGTTAGAGGACGTACCACTAACAGATCGTTGCCACATGTGGTATCAACAAGATGGCTGCCCAGCGCATTACGCAGTGCAAGTAAGAGATTTCCTTGACCAAGAATATCCGGGAAGGTGGATTGGACGTTCAGGCACTATCTCGTGGCCAGCCCGTTCCCCAGATTTAAATCCCCTGGATTTTTTTTATTGGGGCGTTCTCAAAGAAAAAGTTTATTCTAAGCCCATTGAGAGCGTAGCCGAGCTGCGTGAACGAATTTCTCAAGCTGCTGAGGACATCAACTCTCGAGGATATGCCCGGCTAATAAGTAGATCTTTTTTAAGAAGATGTAGGGCGTGTGTTGAAGCTGATGGTAAACAATTTGAACATTTGTTTTAATAAAAAATGTTATTTTCAAATCTGACTTTTATTCCAATAAACCTAAACAAAACAAGGTCAACATTTTTCATTATTTTATTAGTATTTTGTTGCTTTGGTAAAAGTGGCGTCACTATCTGTCTCGCTCGCTCATGGCAAACATGTCCACTATCCATATCTCTCATCATTTTACCGTAAAATAAAGAACCTACCAAGGGCTTGTGCGAATAAAAAACATTTTAACTGAGTAAAATGGGTTAGCAAAAATCGGGTTACTTGAGGTTTTTATTTTTTACTCGTTTTTTTTAGTACGAAACTTACAAGTATTGTACCATTTTACAATCCTGATTAAATGCGCCAACTCTTAATGGCACTTGCCAAGGCACTCTAGTACATTTTTTTTAAAGGAGGGTGTTTCAAAGTCGACAAAGTTTGAAAATTTTAAATTCATAGTTTAACAAATAGTCTAAATTCTAGGAAACTTGGGGTAATTGTGTCATTATTTTAGACTGTGATTCTCGAGATGTTATTTAGGGTTACGGTTCCAAAGTTTAAATGACCAAAAATAATAAAAATTAACCACAATAACCGAAAAATGGTACAGTTAGACCAAATTTCTAGGTTTTTCTTAAAATGCCCATAATTTCCAAACTGCATGGGATAGATTTTTTTTCTGATTTTTCTCGTGATGGTTATGATCTATCCTGTCACCCCGTTTCGGCTTGACGTTGAGTTCTGGGACACCCTGTATACTTAAATACAATATTATTTACATAATAACAAGATATTTAAGAAGAATTTTTGGTTTAAGATTTAATTAGTTAAATAAATAAAAAGTTAGATAAAAAGAAAAATTGTTAATTTTATTTAAAACTAAAGAAAATTAGTACATATTTATTTTAATTATTTAGTTTTTATTATTTAACGAGCGAGTGCGAGTAACAAACAATACTAGGCGTCGTCATTATTATAAATTAATGACGTCATAAATATTGTCTGAAGTCATCATATTGTATAGACGTCTTAAAACCATAACCGCAAGTCGCTTGCGCGCAGTACCCTTTCTAACGTCTCGTAGAATTAGACATGGCATTACAGTTAACTAAATTCTTTTATAGTAACCGCTGTTTTTTGTTGTAGACACTTTTTTATAGACAAATTGCCCATTGTTTTATTGCTGTACGTTTGGCTACTTTAGAAGCACACAATGCTTTATAATTAGAAGTCTGTGTAAGTTTTTTTGCAAGATTTAATAAATTAATGTTCGTAAGTGTAAATACTTTTTGACTTGAACATCACTGACGTCAATCTAACGTTCGTCCGGAAATTTGGTTCTGAAATACGAATTACTGTTTTACACAAAATGCTGAAAAGCCATATGAAATATTCATTTAGGTATGTAACATTTGACGAAGACACCCGCTATTACTAGACGAATTCAATATTTTTATTCCACTCTATATACATCCTTATAATTAGGTACATCTCATTGTCTACGGATTTACAAAAGAAAACTTGAAGTCTTAAAGCGCAGCGCCGTTAATGGATTCCAAAGCTATTCAAAGATCGTAAGTACTTTGGTATTCACAGGCTTGTCAGCGGAATGCGCCTATTACTTGAGTTCCGTCTTTTATGCGCCTGCATCCATGACTATAGAATGGCGAGAATCTAACGTTGGAATAAGTTAGAAGAAAATGGCGGCCGCTGAAATGGATTTTAAATAAGGTCCACATTATTGACGGTGGTAATGCGCAAACAGCGTTTAGTTATAAAATAAAGAAAATAATGCTCCACTTTTGATCTTATGTGATTGATATTTAGTAGCCCGATAATCAGTATTTTAGTATCTTTTAGGATCCCAAATAGAGATTAGAAAGATTCAATTGAAAATTTCACTGCACCTCTTACATCAGCCACTGCATAATATATTACCATTTTCCCAAAGGCAATACCGCTGGCAACACAGCTTTTATTTTCATTAAAACTATAAAAACTTAACTACATACAATCGTCTTTAATGAAAGTAATCTGTTGGAGTAAGTCGTTAAAATCGGTATGGTAATGAGATTTTGGTTTAAGTCTTCAGAAAGAAATTATGTGTACATCAGACATCAGTAGCTAGTGGTTTTTATAGCTGCTATGACCTGTTTCTTTTGTAACCATTGATAACTTTATAGTTTAATGTGACTTGCCTGTTTTTAAAATTGGAATTAGAACATCAGTTAAGGGATAAGATAATACATAGATAGATAGATAGATAAACTCTTTATTGTACAAAAAGAGGAATAACAAAATTGAACTTAAAAACTATTATTACAAGTACGATTGGCGACCTTATTGCACACGGCGATTTCTTCCAGGTAACCATGGAATGGAAAGTATTGAAAAAGTATATGATAGAAGGGTAGCTAGCTGTTTACGCAATTATAAGAAATATAAATATGTCAATAAAGATATACAAACCACACAATTTGGTAGTTAAACGTATAAAAATATATCGCAATTTACATATAATATATATATAAATTTATATTACGTATAAGTAATCTACGCTTGACCATGATTGTATTGTAGTATCTCAAGCAGCTTTGCTAGAAAAATAACTGAATACCCTTTATTTATTCTTAAAAATTGGATATTTTTATGTTTACCACTAGCCAGCCCTAATAAAATATGCAGCAATAATTTTATTAAGACGCTAATTCTGTTATAAAAACCAGGATCTGTCAAGATAAATGCATAACAAAGTATTTGAAATACTAGTTCGACTACTTTGATGCATATTATGTACATGTTACTTTATCTAAGTATAAATAATAAAATATTAAGAGTATTATGAGATTAACTGAGAGGCAATTTTAATCTAGATTACGTAAATACGAATAGGCATGCAATACATGAATTTTTTTTAGTTTTATATACATAATTTTACTTTCTCACTACTTTATAATATGCTCTTTTTGGTTTTATATAAGTTAATACAAGCTTAAAAAAATGGAGTAGGTTCTAAAATTGGACTCGTTGGGTATAAAAGTAAGGATCGCTCTGGTGTCTGACTGTCTATGTCAATTTTTTTTTTTACAATATGTAATTCTATTTCGTTATGCTCTAGCAATCTAGCATAGGTACTATTGATTTAAAGTAAACAGATTTAATAAAGAAAAACCGCTAAATATTTCACATTTATTACTATAGATACATTATATTGTAAATATTTAAGTTACCCAATTAAATACATAAGTTATTGCATCGTGAAATATTACATCAAAATTCAAAGCCTTCACTTTGTTAAAACAAAAGAAAAAAGTTTGTTGTTATTTCATAATTACCTGTCTAATAACACACTCATAAGCTGTATGATGAACACCTGTGCCACCGATCGACTCTTGCTACGATAAATACATAGAGCCGTAAAAACAAAAACGCCAGAACAATATTATTTTTTATTCTAAAAGAAATTCTAATCATATGCTTCTATAATGGTAATAAATAGAGTATACAATAAGCTTTTTTAAGATTCCGTACCCAAAAGGCAAAACGAGAAGTATTATTAGGACTCTGCTGTCTGTCCGTCTGCCTGTCTGACACCAGGTTATATCTCAAGAACTGTGATGTCATAAGTGTTGAAATTTTCACAGATGTTTTTTTGTTGCCAGTAAATACATAGGGGCAATAAATACTAAAAACAGAACATAATAAATATGTATTTAAGGGGGCTCCCATACAACAAAAGTTTAGAGTATGACTTGATGATATGCTTACGGCGATATGATTCTAAAGGTATGGTGAGTGTGAATTTGATGATGATGATCCCATGCACGAATCTAAATCACACTTAGCTGGTTTTTTTATCCTTGCGAATATGATAGTTCATCATACCTCGTTATATGACGAACATTACCGTGGCGTCCTGCTGAGTCAATCAATATTTTTTTGTTTATTTATATACTGACTTGTTTTTTTTTATTTGCCGAGCACTTAGCGGATATCATAAAACACCGAAAGTTGTAACGTGTTTTTTTAAATAATTCGGCTATACGCTTGCTTGCACACCCCGTTTTTATTTTTAAATTATCATTAATAACGTTAGAATTTTAATATGCATCGTTTTTAGAGCAAGAAAATGTAATAAATCCCAGTTCTATTACAATGCAATTTGCTTGTGGAAGATTAGACCACGTTTTAGCCTAGCCCGGAGGTGTCATGACCGTAGCCAGTTTCAGACAAAGGTGCATGTAGCCTCGAGCTATTCTTTTGAACATTATCTTGCACTAGACCACTTAGGTAAATAACACGATACAAAGTATAAATTGATGCCAATGATTTGTGTCCAGTGATTTGTGTGGATCGAAATAGAATATTTTTTCAAATAACAAGTTCATTCGTTTTAAATGCATAAGTTAACGTGTAACCTTAATACTTTTTTAGGGTTCCGTACCCAAAGGGTAAAAACGGGACCCTATTACTGAGACTTCGCTGTCCGTCCGTCCGTCCGTCCGTCCGTCCATCCGTCCGTCCGTCCGTCCGTCCGTCCGTCTGTCACCAGGCTGTATCTCAAGAACGGTGATAGCTAGAGAGTTGAAATTTTCACAGATGATGTATTTCTATTGCCGCTATAACAACAAATACTAAAAATAAAATAAAATAAATATTTAAGGGGGGCTCCCATACAACAAACATGATTCTTTTACCGTTTCTTGCTCTCATACAACAAACGTGATTAATTAAGTATTGTGTGTGTTTTTTGCTCATTTATTAATAACGTATGTTGCATAGATAATGGTACGGAACCCTTCGTGCGCGAGTCCGACTCGCACTTGACCATTTTTTTACAAATGCAGTCAGCAGAAGTCTGTGACGTTAGCCTCCGGCCAATAAAGACTTCTAATTTAGAAGATATTTTCTGAAATTTCGTAATTTCTTTACTGAACTTAAGATCCTGCTTTTATACTTATTAGCCATTTGTATTACATCGATAACCATAACTCCATGCGTGTCCTTATTTCTCCTTTACTTCATAAATCGATATAATAGCTGTTGATGCTAGCTAGCTACTGTTGATCTCATGACGAATCCTCTATTCCTGACTTTCATAACAGCTACCACGAGTCTAAAAGCGTACCTATACATTTAATAATCTAAGTTATTAGATTATTAAATGCGTTAGCATTTGTAATGACCGCTTATTTTATTTTCTTGGAGTAAATCATTTAAGGGCCTACATCAATATTATCGTATATCATCGCCGACACGTACATATTAACACAGCCAGTAGGCACAGAAAATGAAGAATTAGGGATACTTTTCCTATTTTCTCAAAATCTACTAAATATATTTTAGAATGTGACTATTTGTACGGGTACTGGACGAGTAAATTATATTTATTCGTACATTATATTCAATTTTTTTTCAAATTAAGAATGAATTTGAATGAAATTGGACGATTAGCTTGTTTTTTAAGAATGAGTATATTCATACGGATATTATTATTTTTTTATTATTAAATTTATTACTAAGAATTTTTTTTTAATAATAAATTTATTCTAAATTAACGTGAGTATGATTATTGTTTGCCTATGGAATTATGATGTGATTGGTGGAATGTGTATTGTGATTGGTGAATAAAAGGAGGTAATTATAATTTAAATACTCAATTTTTATTTTAACAATAGATATTGTAAAATATGTTAAAATAAATCAATGAAATAAATTTCAATGGAAAAGGTAAGCTATTAAATCTTTTTATTTCTTTTTTAATTAAAAATATTTATTTTTCTTAAAAAGTTTCATTTGTTTATATTTCTGTCATTCTGTCATAAAGTATTTATAATAAAATAATTCAATTTGAATTTAGTTAGCTTGTATAAAATATCTTACAAAATGGGTAATTATTCAATTAATAAAAAATATATATTTATTTCTTAACATTTTTTAATTTTAATACTTATGGTAATATATTCTTCAGATTCCGAAGAATATTATGAAAACGAAGAAGGCAAAGAGAAAGACCAAAACGGAGAAGTAGCGAATGAAGTTGTTGATTCAGATGAAGCTGCTGATGAGAATGACAAAGTCATGGATGAAAATTTATTGAAGAAAGGTGACAAATTTGATTCTTTTGAAAAGTTGGAGAAAAAAGTAAAAGATTTCGAAGAAAAAGAGTACGCATTTTTTATCATCGTGATGCTATGACAATTGAACGATGTCGCACAAAAGGAATCAAGAGGCATGTTGAAGCGTCCCTGATATATTACAGCATCCAATACTATTGTATTCATGGAGGGAAAAAATTTATATCTACGTCGAAAGGAGCAAGAAAAGCGTTCTCGTTTCAGAAAAACTGTCCAGCAGCTTTCAGCGTCGGAGTGGATGATACTGTCATCAAATCAATTAACATGAATCACAATCACGATAGAAGTGAAAATCTGTTTCGACACTATCCACGGAGCAGAAGATTGTCTAAGGAGCAAAAGGAAAAAATTGCGGAGCTATTAGATCTAGAAGCTAACAGAATGAAGGTTATAGATATGATGGAAAGTCAAACTGATAAAATAATATTGCTAAAAGACCTTGATAACTGCAAATTAAAAAAAATAAACAAAATTTGTTAATTCCCACCCTTCAGAAGCTAGAAAATAAATTTAAAGCGCAATGGTTATTGTATGAAAAAGAAAATACGTTTGCCGGGCTGTATTTTTTTTTTTTCATACGTAGAAACACAATAATCTTGGTGAGTCTACTCATATACAATTAAACTATTACGTGTATAATTAAAAATACAAGTGTGGTCATAGTGATACTTCAACATGCTATTCTAGTAATTCTGATCAAGGAATTGGGATTATTCTTTTAAATTATTGCATTGTATATATATAATATATGACGGGCATCGTGGTCTAGTGGTTCATATAATGGACTGCCGTTCACGAGGTCTCGGGTTCGATCCCCGGTCAGGACAATCATTTGTGTGATGCTTTCAATTGTCATACAAATGTTTGTACTGCGTTTGGGTGTTTACTATGTATTATAAGTATGTATTTACAAAAAAAAGTAGTATATGTATTCTATCTGTATTCTGGTACCCATAACACAAGCATATAAAGCTTAGCTTGGGACCAGAGGACGTTGCGTGAAATGTCCATAAATATTATTATATTATTATCTATTAAATTGTCATCCGTCCTTGTTAGGTGTGCAAAATTTCAGATCAATCCATCTACTGCAAGTGGCTGAAAATCGCTTTCAAAGATTCCGTTACACAGATTAATACATTGATAGATGCATACCAAACTTATAAAAGCGTGTTAAAAATACTTTCTTGGGTTTTCTTTTGACAAGGATAACTCACGAACGAATCAATCGATTTCGAACGAGCTGGTGGTGATCGAAGTCAATTTTTGATGTTAAGAGCTTAGTTTCTAAAATCGATCGGTAGAGCCGTTTAAAAGTTAGTAAAAAAAACACATTTCAAAAATTTTTTTTTTTGTCTTTTTGTTGAGATTTCTCAAAATCTACCGGCTCGAATCGGTGCTAAGTATATTCAAAATCTATATGAATAATAATAAAATAATAATAATCTAATATAATCTGTATAAATGATAGTGAAAATATAATTAGATACTTATACATATATTTAATACCTATAAATTTAATTTATAAAAGAGCATTTATTATATTTAATAATAAAAAATAAATTCAATATTTGACGGTATTAAAATCGGCAAACATTTACCATTTTTTGGTTTAAATTAAAAACAAATAGAAACGCAAAGTATTTTTTTTTTAAATTTGCACTCTAATTGATAAAATAAAATTAGTCGTCCGACTTCTGTACGAATAATAATAAATTGTTTGTCCAGTACCCGTATTAATAATTATAAATTGTTCGTACGGTAACCGTATTAATAATTATAAATTGTTCGTACAGTACCCGTATTAATAGACTCAGCCTATATTTTAATTCTGATTTACGTGTTTCTATATATGATAGTTACTTATGTTTTTAAAGTTATTTCATTAGTTAATACGCGATAATAGACCGACAAATGAAAAAAATAAAAAATTTGAGAGGTTGTTTCGCCAAGATTTTCTATCGAGAAAACTTTTTTCAATCGTGTTTCTGAGTTTATGCGATCCTAGATAATATATTGAAAAAACATATACTTACTTAAAAATTAGAGCTCTAGCCATTCAATCTAAAGAAACAATGAAAACTTCGTACATAGAAAAATGCACGAAGCTATTTTGGTATCCTCTTAACTGTTTTGTCGTTTATTTGAATAATTAATCTATACAACTGGAGTAAAAAACTAAATGATGGAGTTCCACTACCTTTTGATAAATTTGATATAAAGTTATTATTCATTTATTAATGTCAGTCCTGGTGGCCCCAACAGACAGTGTTATACAAAGTCGAACACAATTGTTCGAGTACAAAATTGGGCAATATAACATTTACACTCTACACTTGTGCAAACATTCAGATGTAGCTTGTCTTTCTTGTAACTGTTTGTCTGCTTTAATGATACATACATAATATTTTTAGGAAAAAACTTAGAGCGATGACCGGCGATTAGCCGTGGTATATTTTTTATGATGAGCGACGCGTCGCACAGGATGTAAGTACGTGACTTATTTATTAGGTTGGTACCCCTGGTGATTTGTTGCCTCATGACAAAAACTAACAACCAATACATCATTATAAAAGAAAATCTTATAAACTTTGTATTTCACGACGGCAGTAACCGTCGATTTATTCCTGATTTAAATTGAGTTAGATTTTTTTATCTACTTATACTCACGCCAGTTCCATTGATAGATGGAGCTAGGTAGAAAGGACGAGAGTCAAGAGGTTCTATTCTAACTTATATCTCTCGCTTGTTACCTACATAAGTATAGTGATTTTTCGCATACATGTTTGACGAATTTGGCTTGAAATAACTAAAAATATAAGATGATATTTTGTGCAGAAAAAATAAAGCCCGAATATGATTACTATAAAAACCTCGTAGTGAGTAGAGCGCCTCAACAAGCATTTAAGTAAAACGCAAGTGAAAATTAGGTTGCGTTCAATTAAATATTTACGAATAAAATTATTCCTTGGTTGCTAAATACGTTAGTAAATATTTCCATAAATACATAATTTTTAATACATAGTCAAATAATTCTACTGCACTTAATAACTTGCATTAAATTAGTTACTTGAGTATTTTTAATTAAATAATGCAGCAAATTAAGAAATCAGTAAATTTTAAAACGATAAAGAAGAGAAAAAATAATAGTGTTTAAATTACTACCAACGCTTTTGTTACTGCAAGACCAGTTACCGGGCTATACACCTACAACAAATCATGCAACTACTCAAGCCCTTCGCTCAACTATTTGTATCATGTAGATACGACCTTATTTATTAGCAATTCAAAATCACAAACAGGATCCGAACAACTACACTAACTCAAGTCTTGAATAACTAGTTGTCATTATGTCTTTTAGGACTACGGTGGGCGCACCCACGGTTCTAAACTGCGAATAATTTTAAATATTACATAAAATTTATTTATATTTATTTATATTTTTTTACATAAAATCATTATTCCTGAACAATTATAGGGAAGCAAAAATAATATAATAGTTTTTGTTTGTTTTAAATTTGGAAAACGTTATTGCATTGGATTTTTTGAATTAGAGATCTTACTTCCTGATAATTAAAAATTGATTTTCTTGAGTTTAATAAAAAATATCTAATTACTTGAATTGAAAAGTTGTAAGTAAAAAACACTGGTTCATAAAAAAAATGAACTAAATTCCTATGTTGTTAAGGCAATAGGTACAAAATCAACAATAAACCAAAAAAATCAATAAACAAATGAAATACACAAATTCCTCACGGTAAGTTAAAATTGGCGGGGATAAAATTTACAATTATGGATGGTGGGAATAACAGTCCTGTTCCGTTTTACGGTTCATGTAAGCCGTAACATTGAGGTTTTATTTTGTTACGTCTTGGCAGAATGGAGATGTTGTCCACGTCTATAAAATTCAAAGTGCCAGTTCACATTTCACAAACATGCCATTTACTTTTGCAAATAAAACATGCAGTTTATTATTTCTGTATGAAATGAACGATAAACAGAAGGGACCACTAATAAGGTGGTTTAAAAATAAAAGTTGTAGTTATGGTTACCGTAAAAAGTATGTATTGGTTTAAGTTTTTTTTTAGTTAAGTTTAGTTGTGCCCGTAGAATTGGTATTCTACGGGCACAACTAAACTTAACTAAAAATTAAAACAACTGTAGTGTAGTTTGACTAATTGGCTGTTTCGTTGTGCACAATTTTATTAATTAAAATATTTAGTCAGTTATAATATAATACACAGTTTTTTTAATAAGAAAGTTCAGTAAATATATCTGAATTGTGTTATTGACACCATCACTTTTAATTCTTTAGTTAAGTTTAGTTGTGCGCATAGAATTGGCACCGTTGTGGTTTGGTGATTTGGTGTGGTGGTGGTCCGCAATAGAGCCCACGGTGTGCCCGGATGTTGCCCGTGAGAGGATGCTCTCGGAGCAGTCACTCGGTGGGCAACTGATGGCGGAATCACCGCAGTACCAGTGCCCATTCCCCAGCTGAGGTAGGCACACGGCGGGAGTTTTAGTGGGTGAGTGCCCCACACTACCCTATTGTTATCCCCGAACAGTAGGGTGTGCAGTTAGGCATTCCCCCCAAGAGAAAAAAAAGGGTCCAAGGTTCGGTCCCTAAATTGTTACGTGTTCCTACGTAAACTGCATAATAATATAGGTACTTAACTCTTGCCGTACTTTAGGGCTTTGAATGTCTTATCTTATATGGTTACGGGACAGCTTGTTATGAAAATTTCTCATCATCATCACGCATTTTTCCCATGGGGGGTAGGCATATATAGACTACAGAGCACCATATGCTAAGATCCAATATGCTTCCAAACATATTTCTCAAATAATAAAAAGAAGTCGATAGGTAAATCGAACAAAGTGATGAATAAAATTTTCGTAAATAGTTATTTATAAAAAATTTAAAATATGTAGTTACTAACTGTTGCCCGCAAGTTTGTGCGCGTGGAATCGAAACCTTAACAAATTTTACAAAAAAGGTCATTCTCTTGAACCACTTTATTAAGAAACCGCATCAAAATCCATACAAAAATAACGACTTTGCTTTAAAATAAGTGAAATTAAGTAAGGTGGCTTTATGTAGAGCTATATGCGAGTTGGATAATAAATAAATTTTATGCAATAAAAAACAAACCGTGTAGAAATATATCTGGCAATTAATTGTCTGTGGCATTACCTTTAATATTTGTCTTTGCCCGCGAACCGGTAGCTATTGTAGCTGTCGCGAGGCCTCGCCAAGCCAGTTGGCATTTGCAAGCATGACGTCATAGCACTCGGTGACTTAAGAAATTGCTCCGTTGCCTACAAAATATTTTAATGTAAAGCCTTCAATACCCATAAATTGCGTTTGTTTTACACAAACTATAGGGCTTGTTAGCACGGCGCTAGTTCCCTTGTTATTTATACGCTCAAGGGCAGAAGGATACGCTACTTTTTTTCTTTTTAAAAGACTTATGATAATAGTAACTGGTACATGGAGAACAAATTTGTTTTTTACTTTCATTGCACTTTAGTTTTTCTGTTTTTAACATCTTACTATCTTAAACTTAAGTAAGTATAAAACGCGCGAATTATACAGTCGCGTTTTAATTGATTTTGTGTAAGGAAATCTTTCATTGTCGGTGTAATTTGTTTTTTTAAGTTCCTTTTTGATTTTGTGAGAGCTTTGTTATCAATAATTAAATTTAATGTACAGTCTTATTAACCAAATAAAAAGACATCGATTAAGTGCATAAGTATTCGCAATACTATTAATTAAACATTACTTTATCGACTAGATTTAAAATAGACGCAACAATGATGATGTTATGCAATTTATTTTTATTGACTTTGTTACGGTATTTTAAAATTGATGAAAATATTAACAGTGAAGTTAATAACTATTTTGTAAAAGCTTTTAAATTTCGAACTCCCAATCCATCTGACTAGGCTCATTTTAAAACCATTTAAAGTAAGTCTAGGTTTGAATTAAGTGAGGACGCCTGAACTTATACATATTTTAAAGATGGTTACGACTCAGTTATCAGTAAGGTCTAAAAACCAAAAATCTTGCCGTGCCATACCACCTGTGGCCTTTCCATTAACCTAATTCTTTACCCATCAATTCCTTTCAAAGGCATTATCTTTACGCGTCATTGCATCGCTTGTGTTATGGTGCTAACACAGATTATAAACCATGATTATTAAATTCAAAGATCGAACGGAGCAAAAGAACTCTATCAAACTGCGAGTCATTCCTTTTATTGAGACTAACTTATCAAGATTTGAACCAATTAAAATTTAATTAAAAACACAATTAGTTTTTATTTAGCTTCAAAGTTTGTAGAGCATATTTATTCATTGTTGAATGATATTAGAATATAGTTTATTAAATATTACAAGTACATACCTAATTAAATTTTTTGATCAGCTATTCAGTCAGTTCAAGGTTATTCGTACTCAGTGCTTTGATAACGACTAATGTTTAGTTTCATTTCTTTTTTATTCTTTCAATACACGGTCGACTGACACTATAGAGTAGTGTAGAGCACCTAAAAATGTAAAAAATGATACATTTGAAATAAGTACTTAACATATTAAACTATTATGTACCTATTTTCCCTTCGTTTAAGCCCGTACAAATGTACGTACTTACGATATACTAAATTGTACGCTCTCGTTTACAACCTGTATGTATCGGATGTCTATAATTTGTGAAACAATTACAGTTAAGTACTTAAATCTTACAATATTATGCTCGCATATTTCGTAAACAAAGGTAACAAATTTTATTTATAAAATTTTGTGTATTCTGCATTTCGATCTACTTACTTGTAGAATTTTATTAATATTTAAATGAATTATGTAACAAACGGTACTAAATAATGCCTGATTACTTTGATGAGTTATAAGGGTGATACCCTTATAACTCATCAAGAGTAGGTCCAAATGGTTCGTGCAAAATTGTACACGGTGCTGTTCGCCAGTTCTATTATTTGAACTTGGCGTGACACGTTGCCGCGTGTCTAGATATATTTTTCTGAACAAATTATTTTACTTGATAAGCAGCATAATTATTGATGCATTAATCAGCTTTTCCAGAAGCGTATTTTAAAACTTAGCACCCTGTGCCATTTGATTTGACGCCCCGGGCCAATTTAATTAGCTGTCCTATAAAATAATAGAGATAGAGGAAAATTTTAAACATGTAGGCTTTCGCCCCCCTTTTTAGGCGGGCCGCCCCGGGCCATGACCCATATGTCCCTAAGGTAAATCCGCCTTTGAGCCTTTCTCCATCCACAGCTGGACATCAGTCTCCTCCATAGAACACTATACTGCGCAGTCTTGTCTTGTCCCGCTAACATTTTTACTTATATGCTGCGCATTGTTGGTGACTGTATACATAATTTTGTTGTATACATAATTTTATATTGCTCCTTATTCTACTAACTAATATTGACTTTAAGATTAAGTTGTATTGTGTCTTAATTAGGCACAATGTATTAACCTTGTAATAAAGATTGACAAAAATTACATTATACAAAGTAACTAAGGTATTGCGTGTATTGAAATACCTCTGTAACCTCTGTAACAGCAACCTTAATAGCAACAGCTACAAGATAGTCATCTAAAAAAATCGCTTTTAAAACAGCTCTTTGACAATGCAAAAAAGAATAAAATGTAGTTCCAATGGCAAGCGTGGAGCTTGTACTATTGTATTAATAATACAAGCCATAAATAAAAAAGAAAACATAATGTTGATGATCGGAACATAGCCGCACGCACAAAAGTTTAAAGTTGTGAATATTTTTTTAGGCTATTTTCCAATTCTTTTTAATATTTAGTTAGGTTAGTTAATATTTAGGTATATTTCGTATATTTCGTATTCGTGTCTTCACTGGACATTACACTTAGAGTAAGTAGCATAATTAAACTTCTGATATTGTATCAAAGAATCCTTCATTTGCTAGGAACTTATGACAGGGAGCTCCTGCAGATAGCGCGTGGTGTTCTCTGGGGGAAGCCAATGTCCAGCAGTGGACGGAGAAAGGCTGATAGTTAGATGAATAATAACTATGCCAACGGTGGGACAAGAATAAAGGAGATTTTATGGTCTAAGATCAGACGATGACAATTTCTTAACATTATGCTACATAAAGTTAGGCTGAGTTCCGTTAAGATAGCCTTAAAAGTAGTTATATTATTTATTCAAGTAGCGTAAAGGACATAATATGAACGTGAAAATGGCATCGAGGTGATAATCAAGATTCAGTATTAGTTACGTAAACAGCATTGTGTCTGCGTTAAGAGAATAAAAAAAAAACAATGTACCTATTCTATAGTTTTTTGCTGACGCGGAAATGGCATAAATAGGTGGCCATTATTGTATTATTTTAAATTTTATAATGCGTCGTTTCAACTTTAATTTATTAAATGATCATTTATTACGTGTGGTGACTGATAAAAAGTGCATAATAATGTCGCCAGTGTCAACATGGATGTGATGGACGTGACACTGAATTCTTTACACAAAGTCGTGGTTTTGATTTCCCTTTTTTTTTATCTGCTATCAGTCCACGGACTTTAATGTTCAATTATCTCTCGGTGTACTAGTATTTCTCTTTATATTCTTGGGCTTCCTCCACCACAGTCTTTAAACCATTCCATTAACCAGTCCATTTATGACAATTTATTTGTGTAATGTACAGTTATTAGTAATGCATTAGGTTGTATGATTTCTGATATAATATGAAGAATCTAAAAAGTAGAGATGTGTGGTCTTATTCATAATTACTTATCGGAGGTTTCTAAGTTCGCTAAAATCAGTTCGCTAAAATTGTCAAAAATTGTAATTCATAATAGTCTTTTTCGATAAAATGTTTACTATCTCTCCGATAAAGTGACATTATTTTATTGTATATACCTCCGATAAGTCATTATAAATAATACCAGTGGTGAGTAATCCATATTAAATTCCATGAATATTTATTATAAATCATTTAATATTTATTTCTTCGTCATGGGCTAAATGTTACCAATGTTTGTTTTGTTTTTATTGGTTCATAAAACTTGCTATTTATTTAGCTCTATGTTTCAAGAAAACCATTGCTTTTGTAAAAACTTCATTTAACTATTAAGCGCTAAAAGTAACATAGCGATTTTATTGTTCAACAGTTCAATGCTATTATTTCTTGACAAAGACCATGTTACTTAACACCTACGAATGGCGCTAGTTACTTCGTAACCATAAGGTTTTACTATTTATTTCTTTTAGTTCCATCTTTCACCACATGCATGTGTAATTTTGTAGAATACTATGCAAGAGAAATATTCATTGTTACGGTGAAAGTAGGAAGTTATTATGCAAGTACTTGGCTATCATTGCCGGTATAATTACGTATACTAAATTGTTGTTAAATATTGGACTCTTGTCTTTCGTTATTTAAGGTTATTTTGTGATATAACCAGGGGTTCAAGTCTGCTAGTACAATGTTGTCACAATGATCAGTCACTGATTGCATAATGGCGAATTTTATTAAGTGTTATAATGCTGGTTTTCCAATTACAGAGCATAATGCGACTCAGTGCCGCACGATGCTGAACTATGCTGACGCTTAATTGGAACGTGAATTAGTTTTCAAATGCGTCAGCAAAGTGCGCTAAGTTCAGTGTTAAAAAAAAAATACTAAAATAAAATTGTATTCACATTATAAGTGTGGAATATAAAAAAGTCATTGTTTGTACCTTCATCCATACTTATATTTTTTTTTTAACACAGCTTGAATTAACTTTGATTATTTCCAGAAAACTCCAACGAAACGAAAGCCATAAAAAAATTTTTAACAATAAATAATATTAATAACGATAATATATAAATAAAATTTCAATCAATGCCAATTTAAAGAAAAAATACTTGTTAATTTTCTGTCGCTGAAGTTGGTATCGATTGCACGCATCACTTTTGAGAGTGCTCAATTGTGCAAAGCGTTGCTGTAGTTGGAACACTCAACGTTGAGCATTGTGCCGCATAATGCGCTCTTGTGCTGTAATTGGAAAACCATCACTGATTGCATAATGGCGAATTTTATCAAGTTTGGTGTTATAGTGACGCCATTACGGCACCGTAATGGCGTCATTATGACAAAAAATAAATAGTAGACTACCAAACTTGATAAAATTCGCCATTAAGCAATCAGTGACTGATCATTATGACAACATTGTAATAGCAGACTTGGGCCCCAGAACTCATTCCCACTAAAATAAGTACGCAGTTGGAAAATAATTATAAACATATATAATATATCGCAACTTGCGAACTCCTGTGAGGTATTTGTCCGTGTTTGTGGATTTTCATAATTCTTTCCAATAAATGGAAGAGCCCATAAACAGCATCTACATTAATACCTACCTCTGATATTCGTCTATAAACGTCAGTCACAAATGGGAATGAACCTACAAACAGTAAACTCGTCTATTTCACAGAAAGAAATAAAACGAATAATGTGCCGTGTCTTGGCATATACGTAACTAAGTAAATATATTTGCAAAGTTATTTAGAGTGAGAAAATTTAAGAGGATACCAAAATAGCTTCGTGCATTTTTCTACGTATGAAGTTTTCTTTGTTTCTTTAGATTGAATGGTTAGAGCTCTAATTTTTAAGTATATGTTTTTTCAATATATGATCTAGGATCGCATAAACTCAGAAACACGATTGAAAAAAGTTTTCTCGATAGAAAATCTTAGCGAAACAACCTCTCTCATTTTTTATTTTTTCATTTGTCGGTCTATTCTCGCGTATTACCTAATGAAATAACTTTAAAAACACAAGTGACTATTATATATAGAAACACGTAAATCAGAATTAAAATATATTTAGTAGATTTTGAGTAAACAAAAAAAATATGCCTAATAATTCATTTTCTATACCTACTAGCTGTGTTAATATGTACATGTCGACGATAATATTGATGTAGGCCCTTAATCCCAAACACATAACTAATACTTAATCTTTTCCCAGTTCTACATAACTATTAATCATTATTCGCATAGCATTGAGATTGAAGATACCATTCATATCGTATTTACTATCGATCATTTTACATCTTGATAACCACATCCCCACACGTCTTAACGTGTTTTCTTTTATTATGATCTCGGAGCTTTTAAACGTTGCGGTTGAGATGTCGGGAGATTGAGCTGTAAAAACTTCCCGTGCTATTTGCTGTCAAAGATGCCGTTGATGAAAAAAAGAAATCGTGGCAGCGTTTTCTAGTTTATTTTTATAATGGTCAGCTTTTAGGAATGTTTATTTATAAATCATAATTCATTTTACTTTATCAGTATTTCTACTGTGTATAAACGTTTATTACGTAAACAACGTGAAAAATGAACACTAAAGTTTTGCGAAATAATCTCTAAGGTCAACACATTTACATTTCCTCTCACGATCTATCAACTTAGCATCATGGATGTAGGTGGTACGTGTAGGAGAAATCTAGTAAATAATAAAAATATGCTAATTGATATAACATTGCTTACGAAACATAATCATAATTAATTAAACCATTCCATTTAAAAACTCGTACAATCATTGCTTTATTCATACAGAAGTAATTTATTAATTTTGCAATTGACATGCTATGCTTTTACTTAAGGGCCTACATCAATATTATCGTATATCATCGCCGACACGTACATATTAACACAGCCAGTAGGCACAGAAAATGAAGAATTAGGGATACTTTTCCTATTTACTCAAAATCTACTAAATATATTTTAATTCTGATCCACGTGTTTCTATACATAATAGTTACCTATGTTTTTAAAGTTATTTCATTAGTTAATACGCGATAGTTAATACCGACAAATGAAAAAAATAAAAAATTAGAGAGGTTGTTTCGATAAGATTTTCTATCGAGAAAACTTTTTTCAATCACGTTTCTGAGTTCATGCGATCCTAGATCATATATTGAAAAAACATATACTTAAAAATTAGAGCTCTGGCCATTCAATTTAAAGAAACAATGAAAACAGCTATTTTGGTATCCTCTTATTAAATTAAATTATGGTATAAAAAGGGATGCCGCTTGCGGTAATCACTTTTTTAAATAAATTTATAAATATTCATACAGATTTAAATTATTAATCCCAGTAGAGCCCTAAATGGTAGAGTCTGTACGACTCATTTAGGGCTCTACTATGTTCACGTTTTATTTTGGAGTCATTATTAAATCGCTATGACTTGTTGCAAGATCAGCAAATGTCAACAAATGTTAGCTTAATAATGTGTATGTATTGCCTAACTGAAGAAATACAACCAATAAAAATATAACAAACAATAAATGATAAAACACACCTCCAAGTTGTGTGCCATGAAAAATATATGCGTGAATAGTAACGTAATAAAATGGCGGCGCCGGTACGTCAATAATTAAACAGCTGAGTTTTGTAAATGTCAGATCTCGCGAACAGCGAGTTAAATTAAAACACGTCAGTATTTTGCGTTAATAAATGTATATTGAGCTGGGAATACAGTCGATTACGATTTAAATATCGGCGTGGTTTATTTCTAGTGTGATTTTTGATATAATATTAGATTGGTGATTCGAGAAAGCTCCAGGATCGATAAAGGTACTGGCGTCTATTATTTACTTTTATAGCACAAAATTTTCCTTAGTAAACGATTGATTGCGCTTCATAATTAATTAAAATTAAAAGATATAACATTATATTATTGTAACTTCTTCTTTTCAGACTTAAATCACCATGAGAAATACGAAATATTTAATGTCCACGATTCTAGTTGGACTGGCTATTTATCCAATTTATTTATGTACTGCTCAATCACCAAGCGTAAACCCTAATATTCTAACACAATCTAAAAGTCTTGGCGATTGTCAAGCCTGTAAATTATTCGTTGATTCTTTTAAAAATGGCTTAGAACGAACTTCGAGGGGGAAGTACGAAGGCGGTGATGCGGCGTGGGAAGAGGAGAAGCTCAAATTATCTTATAAACGTAGTGAAATGCGTCTCATTGATATTCAAGACGGGATATGTAAAGAAGAAACAAAACATTCAATTCAATGCCACCATATGGCTGAGAAAGCTGAGGAGTATATTGAAGAATGGTGGGCACAACACCCGGATGAATCAACGGACTTGTATAATTACATTTGTATAGATAAAATGCAGGTGTGTTGCCCTGCTGGTCATTATGGTAAAGATTGCTCACCTTGCTTAGGAAATTTAGAGAATCTATGCAGTGGCAATGGGAAATGCAGAGGTGATGGTACAAGAAAAGGAAATGGGACATGTTTTTGTGATGTTGGCTATACTGGAGCTGATTGTGATCAGTGTATGGCAGGTTATTATGTATCTTATAAAGATGATGCTAAAATGCTGTGTTCTTTATGCCACATATCTTGTATGGGTGGTTGCAGAGCTGGTACAAATAAAGACTGTGTGGCGTGCAAGCCTGGGTTCATATTTGATTCAGATGAAGGCTGCTTAGATGCTAATGAATGTGATGATTTGGAGCGTTGTAAAAAGGATCAGTTTTGTATGAATTCTATTGGGTCTTATACATGTATGACTTGTGACAAATCTTGTGACGGTTGTCACGGTGATGGTCCAGATATGTGCAGGAAATGTACTAAAGGGTATTCTAAGAAGGGAGAGTTCTGTATTGCAGATAGAGAGGATGAGGACCAGTCGGACAAGTTAACTACAACAAGGTAATTAAAACTGAACTACTTAATAAAATTTAGTTTTCGTTTATAAAATTTAGTTTTTGAGAGTTTTTTGAATTCTGTTTGTTTAATTTTTGGCCCTGATAGTTATTAGAAATACCAAGTAATAAGGGCAGGAGAATGATGTTTGTTTGCTGTTTGCCTTATTGAATATTTTAAAATTAAAATTAATTAGGTAAAACTAAAATCACCTAAAATTATCTTTATGGCATGGAGTGTAGTTTGCCTAACAACTGATAATTAAAAAAAAAACATATTCTAAATAAATATGTACCTAATTGAAATGCAACAGTTAAAAGACTTTTATTATATGACCTGAACAAAATGTGTTTGATATAAGCATGAAACATAAACACAGTTACTGCATTAGTAATTATGTATGATTATTAATGCTAGAATATTAATGCATTTCAGGTTTAACATACTGTTTTTACTATAGTCTTTCTCTAACAAACCTGTTGTATTACTTCTAAAAGTGATGAAAACCATGGTCTATTAAAATAGGTGTTATCTTCCCAATGACATGCCTGTTTTATTGCTTGTAAAAGTGATGTCTGTAGTTTGAGAAAACTTCTATATAATTTGAATTAGGAATACCTTGTCTTAGTATACCACTGTATTTACGAGGCACACAGCAGCTGTGTTGAAATTAAAGTGGCTTGATATAATACAATTGATACATAATAATACATTTGATTACGAATAAACTAGTTCAATGCATAGATAAAAATAGGTTTAATATATTGTAAAAAAAAATTATATACTGTAATATCATAATTTCTTACAGAAATGAGGAGCTATAATGGTACCAGTACAAATGTATTGATTAGGTAATAACCACATTATTTTGTCTGGTGATGGGATAGACATATCAATATATTATTATTAATATTATTATATAATGGAGATTTAAATTATATATGCCATATTTATTTATGAAAATCTGATATATCACTTATCTAAAAGACTCCTGTCTGCCATTAAGGCTAGCACTCTTCTGGATAAATGCTTTTGTTAATATCCAAATACAACAATGATTACTCTCAAATCCTAGGATTAGGATATGTTTTAGGGTTTCAAGGCTTCTTCGTATATTTAGTCTATCTGTATTCTGATACCCATAACACAATCACAATAAGCTTAGCTTGGGACCAGAGGACGTTGTGTGAAATGTCCATCAATATTTATTTATTTAATTTATTTATCTTGGTTGAATCAAAAATTCTTGTAATTTGGAAGTTGTGGGTAAAATGTTTATATAAAGTAAATATTTGTTGATACACAGTTACTTATTATTAATGATACGGACAGATTTCAAGTTTTTGTTTTACACAGTTTCAGAGTATTCAACTGTGTAATTTTTATAACTGGTTTTTAATAGGAACATTTGCTTATTATTTATTATAAAATGCTTTTATTTAACTTTAATTTATTATACTATTATTTAATTTATGTTATTCTTTTTATTTTATAGCTTTTTTTAAATGGTTAATATAAATCACAGATTGTTCCAATAGTTAGTTAGAGCATTACGAGATTTTTTTTAACGACTACCGTTCCAACGTTGTAGAAGGCGCGGGTTGCGGGATATGGATTGATTCATTTTCATTGGTATCACATTGTTGTGCTCAAACATTTAGTTTTCATACATAATTTATGTTTATGGTCATTGATTTCCTTGCATGTTGAATCTATTGGGATGATCTGTGTTAATTAATGTATTACTTTACTAATTTATTTCTTCAAAGGTACATGACATATGTGGGATTGCTGATCGCTACTGGTATCTTATTACCTAGATCTACCTCTTTGGGGAGTATTGTTGGAGCCATGGTGTTGTCATACATACTTGGTGCGGAGTACTACTGCATGATAAATGGACATACAGGTCTTGTGGATTTGAAAAATTTTGATCTGTCACGGCTATTCCATACTTAGGGTATTAAGATAGTTTAAATAAGTCTTGGAGCATTAATCCAACAGGACTTGCCATCGTCACAGTGGCGTAATTTGAAAAATAGCGCATCAAGTCCAGTTGATTTAATGAAGATTGAACAAAACACTAATGGTCTTATTCATAATGACTTATCGGAGGTTTAAACGGAGATTTTATCGGAGAGATAATAAACGTTTTAGCGTAAAAAAAGACTATTCTGAATAACAAGTTTTGAAAATTTTCGCGAACCTATTTTAGCGAACTTTTAATCCTCCGATAAGTCATTATGAATAAGACCATAAAAGGCTTGTGCAGCCGCGCAGGGTGCTGCCATGGCCGCTATGGCTCTAACATTGCGCCACTGCGTTGTCAGGCGACCTTTGTTGAAAAATATACGAAAACAATCCTCTTAGTGTACGGACGTTATCGTATCTTAGTGTGTATGTGCTGGTTTTGTGGTGTGCGTGCGTACCGACCGATGAAATCACGTTATAGTGTAGTGTTTGTGTACGTTACCTCGGCACCACCTCCTGTTGGTTTAGTACTCTAAGGTCTAGATAGATTTTATATGTATAATGTATGAATTTATTGATTTTTAGACTAAAATATTGTGTGACCTTTATTTATAGATTTAGGCGCGTTTATTTTATATTTAAATTCTGTTGCCCGCGACTCCGTACGCGTGGAATTTAGGAAAGTGTCATGAAAATCTATCCATACATCCAACATTAACCAAATATCCAAACATTAGAGTAGGTATGTATAATAGAAGACCGAGGAAACGTTTGCGTTGCTCAGCCAACAGTTTTAAGTATTTTATGTTGTCGCGCGTAATTCTTTTTTCGTCATATCTCCTAAGATATTCATTTAAATTGCATGCTGTAAAAAGCAGTTATAATCTATATTAATTGCGTAAGCTAACTAAGCTGTTTAATTTGATAAAAAAATATTACTACATACACATAAATAGCTTTTAAAAACACGCTATTGAATTTAATATTTTTTTGACATTATTATATTATATTATAGGTACAGCGGGTTTCCCTTAAAAGATAGACATATGCCCTCGCGGACTTTTTTGAAGAACTATAGGTAGCAAACAATTCCTCGATACATTATTTTTTTGTACCTCACATAGATAAGGCAGCGTTTTCATTTATAGCTCGCGCGCGTCCGAATTTCTCGGCTAATTTAATCATATCTCATCCAATATACAGCAAACCCCAATAAATTATACGAAAAAAGCCATCCTCTTGAACCATTATATTTATAAAAAAAACCGCATCAAAATCCATTGCGTATTTTTGAAGATATAAGCTCACATAGGGACATACATACAAAAATTATTAGACTAACTTTTTCACATTATATGGCGACCAAAATATAAGCGTCTAAATCCGTAAAAAGTGGTTTTATTTGAGTAAATGAGTCGTGCAAGTGTTAGAAAATAACTTATTCGTGTAAATAAACATCGGAATTGATATCGTTTTAGAATATAATGAAATATTTTGAAAATCGGTCCACATTTGGCGGTAAATTATTGAACATAAGTACATAGAGAATTATAATATACAGCCGAACGTATAACCTCCTCTTATTTTGGAAGGCGGTTAAAAGGTACCTCGATATCTTACAGTGATTTTAGTATTATTTAGATTTTAATGTGAGATAGTTTTAAGGGTCATATATTTTATATTTTATTTGTAATGTAAATTATGTTTTCGGTAAGTTATATTCGGTAAACGTATATTTTATTTGAGTTCTTAAAACTTATTTTTGTTTGTTTGTTTGTGAATGTTTTTACATACTTTAGTTACAGATGTTAGTAATAAGATTTTATAAAATGTACAAAATATCTTTTTTTGTGTTTTTGTTAAAAAAAATCTATTGTATAGACGAAAACCAGAACTGAAATGAGTCTACCATTAATTGAAAAAATCCTTTAATTAAAATTTGTGTTGCCAGTAAATGCAGGCTTTTTATTTATTCCTGTGCCTATTACGTATTTTAAGTTAACCTAGTTAAAAATGTAATTTTACGAATATCGGGTTAAAATCTGACAAAGCGTAACATTAGTCCCTCATAAGACAATATCATGTGTTGGGCATGGTCGGATTTCATTTTTAAGTCCATTACTTAGCTAAATACAAAACCTAAACATGTATAATTATGATTAAATAAAAAGTAAAATTCCCAGACGCAGTAAAAATATTTGTGTGGAAAATGTTTGTCAAAACAATTGTCTTCTGTGGGAAGCGAACCCGCATCATAGTGAACAGCAGTCAGTAGTAATCACTGCCCCACGAGGATCAACAGAAAGATAAACGTTAATTATGTAATTGCCACATACAATGTAATTATAAATAAAGCGTAGTTATTTCTCAAGTTAATAGATTTGCCACCCGCTGCAAGAATACCTACGTAATATCTAGTAATTGTACACAAAATATCACGGCACATACATTTACATACAGTCACGGCTGTCAATACACGATTATGTGTCGACCGTGACACTATTAGCTTGTAAAAGCCACGATAATGTGTTTAAGTCACAGGAGACTAGCGATTTTACTAGCTAGAAGTATGTAATCGTATGTGACTCATACTTGCACAGAAAAATAAACAAATATAAGAATAAGATTTTTCCTTTCTTTCAAAAAGTAAAAGAGAGCAGAAATTAAGGATACAAATAAATAACCTCAACAAATTAAGCAGGATTGTTAGGCTTGCTCGAAGATACTTTATCCGTTTATAACAATAGTAATTTTGAAATATATTGTAAAAAGTAGTGGCACTAATTTTCTTGCGCCAAGAATTGAACTTATCTATACTTCGATACTAATAATAATATTGTAAAGCTGTAGAGTTTGTTTGTTTGTTTGAACGCGCTAGTCTCAGGAATCACTGGTACGATTAGAAAAATTATTTCAGTGTTAGATAGTACATTTATCGAGGAAGGCTATAGGCTATATAACATCACCCAACAACCAATAGGAGCGAACTGTAAGTGAAAAATGTTGCAAAAATGGGGAAAATTTTCTAAATTCTATGCGTATGAAGTCGCGGGCAACAGCTAGTAGGTATAATTATAAAAATAAACCAATTTATACACACCACAGATTAATTAAAAAGTCGTAATTCCTTACGCTTTGTATTATTAGAGGTCTATTTTATAACATTGCGTTACTTAAAATTGTGGTATTGATTCTATTAATATATTTTAGTTGTGTAAAGAGAATTGGCACCAATATTTGCTCAATTATGATGCTTCGTCAGTGGGTGTCATTAATTTTTATTGTTTTAATTCGCTAGTCGCTTTTATCTTGATACATAAACAAGTCAATCACTGCCCACATACGGTTATGTAAAACTAAGTACCTGCTAGTTGAATGTTACGTGGAAAGTGGAACTGAAATGATAGTGAAACAATAAATTTTATTTAACTTCTGCTTTCTTGCCATTTTAAACTATTACTTAACTACTGTATTTCTATCTATATCTATACTACTTATAATAAATCTGTAGAGAGGTCAATTCTGTACATGAAATATATTTTCAAAATAACTATCAGGGGGTGATTAGTGATCGATACTGATGCCAAAAATGCAATCAGTAAAATTTTTGTCTGTCTGTCTGTCCGTCTGTATGTTCCTTATAGAAACAAAAACTACTCGACGGATTTTAACGAAACTTGGTACAATTATTCTTCATACTCCTGGGCAGGTTATAGTATACTTTTCATCACGCTACAATCAATAGGAGCAGAGTAGTGAAGGGAAATGTTGGGAAAACGGGAAAAGGTGCTCCATTTTTTAAGCTTCCGTCGCGTGTTCAGCCTTAATGGTTAAAGTTACATAGAGATCATGTATGACGAAAATATTCTACATAAAATTGTCTAAAAAATATCCCGAAACAGCACATATCTATATTTTATGGTTGACTCACATTAACACGTGTAACTCCTGATAGCTTAGCAGTTCGTTCATTCTGATTACATTTGTTTACTCTTACATTTATAATACTCTCACTCAAGCAGTAGTCAAAAATGTTGCAAAAACGGGGAAAAATTACATTAAATTCTACGCGGACGGAGTCGAGGGCAACAGCTAGTCTATACTATAATATTATAAAGCGGAAGAGTTTGTTTGTTTGTTTGAACGCGCTAATCTCAGGAACCACAAGGCCGATTTCAAAAATTCTTTCAGTGTTAAATAGAGCATTTATCGAGGAAGGCTTTAGGCTGTATAACATCACGCTACGACGAGTAGAAGTGAAGCAGTAGTGATAAATGTTACAAAAACGGGGAAAATTTTCTAAATTCCACGCGGACGGAGTCGCGGGCAACAGCTAGTACTAATACAAACCTGAAGATTTTGTTTCGTTTGATTGAACGCGCTAATCTCTAGAACTACTGGTTTGAATTAAAAAATTGTTTTAATGTTGACTAGTCCATTTATCGAGGAAGGCTATAGGCTATATAACATCACGCTGCGACCAATAGGAGCGAAGTATTAGTGAAAAATGTTGCAAAAACCAGAAAATATTTCTAAATTCCATACATACGAAGTCGCGGGCAACAACTAGTTAAAGATATATGGTCTTATTCATAATGATCGGAATGTTGAATGTTATCGGAGGTTTAAAAGTTCGCTAAAATCGGTTTGCGAAAATTGTCAAAACTTGTTATTCATAATAGTCTTTTTACGATAAAACGTTTCTTATCTCTCCGATAAAATCTCCGTTTAAACCTCCGATAAGTCATTATGAAAAGGACCAATAGGCGTTTCTAATAATACATATGACAATTAAATTACACAAAAATTATTTTCTGTACTTCAATGATAAATTCCAAAAAACTAAAGTTTAAATTGAATATTTTCAAGTAAGAACAAACAGAGTCAGATATTTTACAATAGCAAATACATTATTGGTAGTTATTATTATTAGTTATTAGTATTTATGATAGTAAATAATAAATTACAATTAGATATGGTTTTTTAAGAATTCTTGTTACGGTGCTTGGTTTTTACGACCGCCAGAGTTATACATCGTTTTGAATAGATCACTTGATTGATTCTTTGATCATATTTTTGCTATTGATCACAATATAATTATGATGTATGTATATAGCCTTCATTATTATAGTAAGCCTTTGAAAAGGGCCCAGGACCCTGAGACGATATATCAATATTATGCTTATATACTATTTTTACATGCTTTAATATGTTATGTGTGTGTATGTAATGCTCGGTACGTATCTATCAATGTATTTAGCCATGCAACGAAATGTTTAAAAGCTATTTTCACTCACTTGCAATCATCTTGCAAAAGTCAGATTGATTTGAAATTTTGCACACTTAATGACAACCCAATAATAAAAGAATATCGGGAATTTCAAGCGTGTTTTTTAGTTTTTTAAATAAACAAATTAAGAGGATACCAAAATTCTTCGTGCATTTTTCTACGTACGAAGTTTTCATTGTTTCTTTAGATTGAATGGCTAGAGCTCTAATTTTTAAGTTTATGTTTTTTCAATATATAATCTAGGATCGCATAAACTCAGAAACGTGATTGAAAAAAGTTTTCTCGATAGAAAATCTTAGCGAAACAACCTCTCTCATTTTTTATTTTTTTCATTTGTCGGTCTATAATCGCGTATTAACTAATGAAATAACTTTAAAAACATAAGTAACTATTATATATAGAAACACGTAAATCAGAGTTAAAATATATTTGGTAGATTTTGAGTAAACAAAAAAACTAGCCCTAATTCTTCATTTTCTATACCTACTAGCTGTGTTAATATGTACATGTCGACGATAATATTGATGTAGGCCCTTAATAGAATTTGCAGTGTATGCGCATTGCGTATGCTATTTTTTTTGTGTCCGTGAAATGTTTCTCTCTTGGTACATTTAAATACTCCTATTTATGCTAACATCTAAGGCTTTTGATTTGCGTATTGAGGACATTTGACGAGCCTCGTGGTTGAGTAGTTTATGTAACGGACTGCCGATCAAGAGGTCGCTGGTTCGATTCCCGTTCGGGACAATCATTTGTGTGATTTTCCTAATTTTCATACAAATGTTTCTTCTGCGTCTGGGTGTTCCTATGTATTATAAGTATGTATTTACAACAAAAAAAATAGTATAATGTATTCTTTCCGTATTCTGGTACCCATAACACAAGCATATAAGCTTAGCTTGG
Organism: Orgyia antiqua; assembly: GCA_916999025.1. Lineage (NCBI taxonomy): Eukaryota > Metazoa > Arthropoda > Insecta > Lepidoptera > Erebidae > Orgyia > Orgyia antiqua. Next base: position 2,526,585 of record OU779861.1, read on the forward strand.
GACCAGAAGACGTTGTGTGAAATGTCCATAAATATTTATTTATTTATTTGCGGATATGAAATTCCATATTATTACCGACTAGTTATCACCTTTCACCTAGATCATTTCTTCATATACAAGGTAAACTAGATTGCTTAAGTTTCAAGCTCTCAAGAAATGCTAAACTCGTGGCCTGTTACATGTACCTACCTAGTTATACCTAATATTATACTATACTTATGTATGTTGGCGTTCTATTTACGTGACGCGCGTAAACTCAACGCTTTGTACATTCTTAGACATGTTAGAGGCTATACAAGAACTTGTGTAACTTGTTTTGCTTCCGCGAACATCCTGCGCTAAGTGTCCACTTAGTGTGATGCAGTTTTGTTTATTTTTAGTTGGCTACTAATGGATATTAGGTGTTCAGATTGTATTACAATCTTCGTACTTACACAAGAAGGAAAAATAACTGAATTACATCACATTTGATGGGCGGAAGGGCTATGGTGTAATCGGCGAGCGTGCACTTAAGATATTTATATCTATCTGTTGCCCGCGACTTCGTTCACGTTAAATTTTGGACGATTGGGCTATAAGAAACTTAAAGCAGGTTTTCTCGAAGGAATTACATAATAATATTATCCAGAGTTAAATTATAGCCTATATAATATTGCGTATTTTTATTATAATAAGGTAAGACATTATGCATACCTGTTGGGCGTCCGTAGCATCAGTCAAGGGACTCAATTAAAAACCAGCGACAAGTCCGCAAGACTGAAATGGGCACTCATTGCTGCTGTTCCCTTAATACTTAAACTAAGAAACGTATTCGTATAACTAATGTTTATTTTACTATGTTATAATTTATGTAAATATTTATGGTCTTATTTATAATATACTTCTCGGAGGTTTAAACAGAGATATAAGATTATCGGAGAGATAAACGTTTTAGCGTAAAAAGACTATTATGAATAAGTAACAACTTTTGACAATTTTCGCGAACCGATTTCAGCGAACTTTTAAACCTCCAGTAAGTCATTATGAATAAGACCATTACTCTTTATAAGGTAATTGTGGGTTCTGCAGTAATAAAAGTTACTTTCTTTCTTTCTATTCCTTACTTCGCTCGTACAGCATCTTTGTTAGAAATGGGGCATTCTTAATTACCACACGGACAGTTAGTAGTTTACTGTGTAAACCTACATTAAGCCTACATCTTAAATAATGCTGCATTTGTCAATGTTATGTAGAGCAAAACGGTGTGCTCGCGGTGATGTAAACAGCTATTAAATTATCGCTTTCTTTGTAAGGCTGTGACACATTCCATTCTTGTTGAATCTTTCGGTTTCAACTGTAATCGTTTCAAAAACAACTGCTTTTATTTTTCTTTAGTTGCAGTGTTGCAGATTGTAGTTATGAATTACTATTAAGTATTCTAATAAATAACGTAGAATAAATATTTCCCATTGAAGGGAGGTTTGTTACAGGCTGAGCAAAGCTTTTAATTATGTAAAACTAACTGTTTCCTATGACTTCGCATGCGTGAAATTTAGAAACCAAATCTAACAAATTACAAAAAAAACCATCTCTTGAAGTGCTCTACTTATAAAAATATTAAAAGCCGATATCAAAAGACGTTGCTGACATAGGAACATACATACAAAAATAACGACTTTGTTATATAATTTGTAGAGGTACAGACCTATACATAGTAGAAATAATTTTTAAATGCGTATAACTATATACCCAGCATAAATATTTGTAGTAGATCTTTACATACATATCATAAATACGAAAGTAACTGTCTGCGTGTTAGTTTTTCACGCCTAAACTAAAGAACCAGTTTAATATTTGATACATAGATGCTAAAAAAGCGTGTATAATGAATTCCAAACATAATAATTTATATGTATCTGAGTTTTTCAACGTTTAAATTGACCGCAATGACTTAATAAATTTCACACCTTACTAAATAGACCCGTATAAATAATTTAACACAAAAATATTTACTTTATTTTTTTATTTACACCTTGATTAAATTCCGGTTAAAGAGTTGTTTTTTCAATCAGGCGAGTGGTAGGAATTGGCTATAAATAAAACATAATTTGTTAGTTATTGTGTTAAATATTTATTTCTAGGTTAATATTTCTTCTGATCGGCCTATTATTGGGCACAAACCCCTCCAAATAATTTGCTCCACTACCCACCGTTTATCAGGAGTTTTTGTATAGGGTTTTATTTCATATTTTCTAGTTCCTAACTGAATCCTACTTCTTGAGGGAGATTAGGCTTGTGGCATAGTTATTACGAGTACCAACGGGGATACCGTTGGTACTCGTAATTTGTGATTTTATTAGTAGATACCATTTCTGCCGATCATGAGGTCGTGGGTTCGATTCCCGCTTGGGACAATCATTTGTGTGATATCCATAAATGTCGTACAAATGTTTGTACTGCGTCTAGGTGTTTTCTATGTATTATAAGTATGTATTTACAAAAGTACTATATGTAGTCTATCCGTATCTGGTACCCATAATACAAGCATAGAAATATAGCTTACTTTGGAACCAGAGGACGTTGTGTGAAATGTATTGAATATTAAAAAAAGATTGATTTGAAAAATTGATAACTGTACCAATTCTAAACGCACAACTAAACTTAACTTATCTAAAAAATTATAATTGATAGTGCCAATAACACAATTCTATTGGGTTGTACGGAAATTCATTTCGTTTTTTCCCGACAGAGGATTTAATTGCATTCTTTTGCATCCAACTTCACATTTAAGACGTATAATTTTTATATGCTTTGAGAGCTCATATAGCAGGCAAAAATTCCAATTAAATTCAACTTCAACTTCAGCAAAATTAATTCCACAAAAAAAAAAACGAAATGACTTTCCGAACGACCTATTAGTTCTATTCTAGGCAATGTTAGCTGAATGTTTTTTTTAGAAAATCTGTGTATTATAGATCAACGATTTAAATCCTAATCCTAATCAATTTATAAATGTGAAAATGAGTTGATGGCATTACAGAAATTTTGACGAGTTTAAGTGTTGAATGTGTCGAACGAAACTATAGCGCGATTTAAAAAACGGTACAACGCCATCTATCGACTGTCATATTAAACTTCTGTTTGTTATGGTTTAATTTCTAAATTTCACGCGTACGAAGTCGCGGGCAACAGCTAGTATAATAATAATGTACACAAAGAAATAGCCAATTAATCAAAATACGCCATAGTTTTTTCTTTTTACACGCTTTATATTAGCTTCACTTGTATGTTTGTTTGTATGTTTGTAACCGACTCCTATGGACGCTATTTTGACCCACTTTAAACAGTCAGATTCTATTCAAATTTTGCATACCTGTCAAAGACCGATGACAATGCAATAATTCGATTAAATAAAGCGTGTTTTTTTGTTTTTTTTAAACTAGGTATTATTTTAGTTAAGTTTAGTTTAGTTTTGCATGTAGAATTGGTACCAGAGTGTCAATAACATAATTCGGCAAGGTTAACTTAACGTTCTTATTATAAAATCTGTAAAAAGCATTATATTTCTGTTCGCGCTATCGGATGAAAATAAAATCAATGAAACGTAGAGAAAGGTGCTTTCAGTTTGTCATAAAAACCTTATAAAAGATGGCGCTCAATGGAAAGTATTATTTCTATTGTGAATGATATCACACGGGAAAAGTTTCGTAACTTTACGAAAAAAAATGTGTAAGCATAGTTTTGCTATGTTTATTTAATTATGAGTAACAGTATTGTGTAATAAAATTTGCGGTGAATCACAGAACATTGTACTGTTTTTTCAGAAAGAAGGACTACTCGGTCTGTTTTATCACGCTGGTCTGCTATGCCATGCTGACGTCTTAGCATAATGTTTCAGTTCGAGTTTTCGTTTTACAGACGATATTATTGCCTGCCTGATGTTATTGGTGCCGATTCTACAAGCACAACTAAACTAAACTTAAAACCTTAAACAAAAAAAAAAAATATTGTCAATAGCACAACTTGGCAATGTTAACTGAACTTTCTTATTATAAAAACTGAGCATTATAGAATAACGATTTTAATTAATATGAGTAATAAATTAAATTACGGTGGAAAAAGTGATTACCGCAAGCGGGACTCGAACCCGCGACCTCGGAATACCGTTCCGTAGCGCTGCCAACTGAGCTTATTGCGGTCGTGCTTTTCAGTTTTTTTTAAATTTATTAAGTAAAAGCATAGCATGTCAATTGCAAAATTAATTAATTACTTTAGTAATATGAATATGTACAACGAACTAGCAAGTAATACATATATTGACACATCTATTATCATCTATCGCTTACTAGCTCTTACAGTACCCTGGAGAAAATGGGGTAGCGACTTTTTTATTTTAAATTTATAAATACTTTCCACATAAACATCCGACGTAGGTTACATCTTGGTTACATATTGTTACGCAAAATCCACCAAACGAGTAGCCATGTAACCGTGCGTGTCAGATAGTTATAAATTCATAAAACCGTTAATATCTTAGACAAGTGGATATGTTCACGTACACATTTCTCAAGGGCCTAGCCCTGCTAAGCCGTGGCCACAATTATATATTACTAGCTGACCCGGCAAACGTTGTTTTGCCATACAAAAAAAAAAAAAAGTTTGAAAAATAGATGTTGGCCGATTCTCAGACCTACTGAATATGTATGCAAAATTTGAGAAGAATCGGTCAAGCCGTTTCGGAGGAGTACGGTAACTAACACTGTGACACGTGAATTTTATATATTAGATTACTTGTGATACCACGATTGTGCAGTACCGTTCATTTTGTACTGTTATTCTGTTGTTTTGTGTCTACGACACGATATATCGGATACGGATAGTATAGTATAAACAACGTTTGTTATTTGTTAATTACTAGATGCCACCCGCAAATGTATACTTAACCTTAACAAATAATACAAAAAATCCATCTTCTTGAACCACTCTATCATTTAAAAGAAACCGCATCAAAATCCGTTGCGCTGTTTTGAAGCTATAAGCTTACATAGATAGGGACATACATACAAAAATAACGACTTTGTTTCATAATAAGTAAAGATACTTATAATTGCTAGGTTTGATAAGTTAAAATAAAAAAAAACCCGTAATCTTTTAAATGTTACTTTTACTCTAACATTTACTTTTTTTATTCTTTGTTAGTTCATTTTATCACCTAAATAATTGACCTGTACGGGGATTGAACCCGCGACTTCACAGTAGGAAGTTGGTTACATTATTGATGCATCATAAAGACCAACGAAAATATTATCTCTCTACTAGCTGTTGCCCGCGACTTCGCTCTATTTGGTCGCAGCGTGATGTTATATGTATAACCTATAGCCTTCCTCGATAAATGTACTATCCAACACGGAAATCATTTTTAAATCGAACCAGTGGTTCCTGAGATTAACGTGTTCAAACAAACAAACAAACTCTTCAGTTTTGTAACATTAGATTAAATTAAATTATTAATTTTTGCAATTGACTTTCTATGCTTTTACTAAATAAACTAAATTATAGTGGAAAAAATGATAACCATGAGCGGGACTTGAACCCACGACCTCGGAATACCGTTCCGTTGCTCTCCCAACTCAGCTATCATGTTCCCGCATAATATATGTTACCATTTTTATCCATACCATATTCATCGAGTTGGTGCAAATCACTCAATAGATGGCGTTGTACACAAAACATCGCACGATGTTTAACTCACATTGAGCAGAATGTAGTGGAAGATTTAGTAAACATAATAATATGCCCCGCATATGTTTACTAAATCTTCCACTACATTGTATTGTTGTATTCTTCCAGTACAACGGTGTTCCGAGGTCGTAGGTTCAAGTCCCGCACATTAGATTAAATTTATAATTGGGAATATCTATTCATAATCCTAGTACGATAAATCTTAAGAAAATAAATCATTTTATCAAAAAGAAACAAGTTTCGAAAAACACAATTAATCCAAATAGAGGTATTAAAAAGTCATCGACATGTTGTTAAGAAATCTTGCTCTTTAAGATTAAAATGGCATTGCCTAATATCACGCGGCCTAATACGGTGGCTGTCCTTCCATATCGACAATCTCTGTATAATCAGACATGCGTGGGTGACATGCTATTACGGAACGCGGAATAGGATTGTACTCTTTGGTATAAAGTGTGAGACAAAAGACAATACGGTATATAATTTTAAAAATAAATTATATTTGATTTAAATTTAAAACACCAAAAATATTTAAACAGATTTCATGGGTGATAATCAAAATAATATATGGAAGCCAGAAATGATTATTCATAATATAACAATATTTACTTTTTTATATCTCACACGAAGGGTTTCCAACCATTATTATCATAATATATTTTTGTTTTTAGGTGTTGGTAGGGTGTTTTCTATGTATTATAAGTATGTATTTACAAAAGAAAAGTAGTATATGTAGTATATCCGTATTCTGGTACCCATAACACAAGCATATAAGCTTAGCTTGGGACCAGAGGACGTTGTGTGAAATGTCCATGAATATTTATTTATTTATTTATTTATATCCGTCATAATCCCAACCACAAGTAACGAGAACTATGATGGCGAATATTTGCTGTTATTGCATAAACTGTGTAATTATCGGCTCTCTAGCTATCACTGTTCCAGAGATACAGCCTATTGACAGAGGGACGGAAGGACAGCAGTCTCAATAATAGAATCCTGTTTTACTTTTTTGTATGGATCCCTAAAGATCGAGGCTCCTTATTTTTTCCACATACTATATTGCCACTAAGAAATGTTCGCATAAACCTCGTTTGAACTTTACCTAAAGAAAGCAATATGTTGGCAATCACGTGTCCTTTTAAAATGTTAACGTCTTACCAAACTTGTAGCTGACATCATTTCTAAATCTGTTCTGGAGAACATACGAGTATAATCGAACATAATTAGGGTTAGGTACACAGAATAAGAAAGAACCCTTTTAAGAAGATTTCACTGTCTGTCTTCTTTACATATTTTTCATAAACACATAGATATTTCATACAAAATTTATACAGGGTGTGGCGTAAATAGTGGTCCACCGTTCAAGGTTGGATACATCAGGTAGGTACCTACACCATACCAAAATTTGGAACCGGTCCGCCGACTGGTTCCAGAAAAAAAAATATTTTTAATTTTTTTTAAGAAATTCCCATTTTCATTAAGAATTTGATCACAGTTTCAACAAAAAACATTATTTTTGATTTTTTATTCGTGTTTATTCATGCTGAATGTATGAGCTATCATAAAATAAAAAAGATTTGTATTGAAATTGTAGCCTTTACGGGAAAAAGTGATTTCTTCTCAATTCTTAACCTAAATTTTATCGCATCAGTCATGTTCAGGAGCGGTTTTTGAAAAAAAAATGTACTACACTGTTAGTGCCCATGCATTTAAAAATATGCTCATGATGTACTGATTATAAAATGGTATAATAGTACCGCTTTTCAAAAATAGATTTTTTTTTATTGCAATTGTAATTAAAAACGGATAAGTCTTCCTGTTACTATTTTCGCAACATAATATTTAAACAAAAATGTTGTCTTTTTGTTTTTACCCATTTAAATATGGAATTAAATAAAACAAAGTCTCAATCTTACAACTGATATTTGACTCCACGTCTCCAAATAATTCTACATCATGTCGTGTCCTATAAAAAAAGGTCGCTCTGTACCTGAACCATAACAAAAGACCTATTGAAGTGCGCACACTCTTGTAATGCGTAACGTAGCTGGAGTAACTAAACAATAGGATAGTGATAAGGAAAGGATGTAGTTTGTTGTTGTTGTCCCTTTCCTTTCTAGCAATTGAGATCGGAAAGAAATGGTACATAAACAATTAGTACGATCTACGCTCCCGTGCATCGTATACGTTTCGTTTCATTTGTGTTTAACTCCGCTGTTTCTTGCTATTCCCCTGGACTCCGGTTGATTGCCTAAGTGATTTGGACTTGTCGTTTTGGTGACATCTAATAATCTTGCTTACGTTTACCGGACTCTGATTTGCATAACGATTTGGACAAACGTGCAGTGCAGTGATAACAAAAATGTCTCAGTATACACCGCGCGAATATGCTGACATGCATTTTATTTACGGAGAATGTGGAGGAGTCGGCAGAGAGGCGGCTCGGCTTTACAGGGAGAGATATCCCGATCGCAGACATCCAGACCACAGGGTGTTTGGGCGAGTCCACAATGCATACACCGAAGGGAGGATACCCGGCTCAGGCGTAGGCGGTGCAAGAGAAGGACGCCCACGGAGACATGCCGATGATCAGGTACTGAATTTGGCAGAACAAGATCCTACAACCTCAGTCCGAGTCTTATCTCGCACAACGGGGATATCTACCAGAACCGTACATCGCATTTTAAAAAGACACGAGCTACATCCCTACCATTATACAAGGGTACCAAGGGACTATCCTCCGCGAGTGAGATTTTGCAGAGAAATGCTGCGTAGAATACGAGAGGACGAGCAATTTTTTAATAAAATACTTTGGAGTGACGAATCATCTTGCAGAAAAGATGGATATTTAAATTTACACAACTTGCACAGCTGGCAGTTAGAAAATCCGCACGTCATGAGACAAGATCGATCGCAATACCAATTTAAAATAAACCTTTGGGTCGGCATTATTAACGGACAAATAATTGGTCCATTAGAACTGCCAGAAACCTTAACCGCAGAAAGGTATCTTGGGTTCTTACAGACAGATTTACCCGTACTTCTAGAAAGTGTCCCTACAGAGATCCGAGACAGCATGTGGCTACAAAATGATGGCTGTCCCGCTCACTATGCAGTAAGGGTACGAGAGCACCTTAATGTGGCCTATCCAAACAGATGGATAGGGCGGTTAGGCCCAATACTATGGCCACCACGCTCCCCAGACCTTAATCCTTTGGATTTCTTTTATTGGGGATGCTTAAAGGAAGACGTATACAAGGGACCAATAAATAATATTGAAGAATTAAGGACCAGGATTCTGACAGCAGCTGGAAAAATCAATGAAAGCGGGTTTGCTCGACGTCTTAAACGCTCCTTTATTCGACGGTGCAGAGCGTGTATAGCTGCGAATGGGGGCCATTTTGAGCACCGATTGTATTAATCAATAAATAAATAATTATGATGTCAAAGTTGTTTTTTTTTAATACCCTGTCTGTAGTAACTTTTGTGTTCTCATTTGCCAATACAATTACAATAATAATATTGTCGTTGTCACTATGACCAAGTTTACAGTAAGAATGGGCACATAAATAAGGTAGACGAAATTTTTGTTTCAATATTATGTTGCGAAAATGGTAACAGGAAGACTTACTTATTTTCAGTTACAAATGCAGTATTTTTTTTTCTATTTTTGAAAAGCGGTACTATTATACCATTTTATAATCAGTACATCATGAGCATATTTTTAAATGCATGGGCACTAACAGTGTAGTACATTTCTTTTTCAAAAAACGCTCCTGAATATGAGTGATGCGATAAAATTTAGGTTAAGAATTGAGAAGAAATCACTTTTTCTCGTAAAGGCTACAATTTCAATACAAATCTTTATTTTTTTATGATAGCTCATACATTCAACATGAATAAACACGAATAGAAAATCAAAAATAATGTTTTTTGTTGAAACTGTGGTCAAATTCGTAATGAAAATGGGAATTTCTTGAAAAAAATTAAAAATATTTTTTTTTCCGTAACCAGTCGGCGGACCGGTTTAAAATTTTGGTATGGTGTAGGTACCTACCTGATGTACCTAACCCTGAACGGTGGACCACTATTTACGCCACACCCTGTATAATCAAAAAGTATGACAGAAATACTACCCATTCTATCACATCTGCAAAATGAATATAGAAATGTAATTGGCAAGCAATAGTGTACACCAAATTTATCATCACATATAATAATAATAATAATAAATATTCATGGACATTTCACACAACGTCCTCTGGTCCCAAGCTAAGCTTTATATGCTTGTGTTATGGGTACCAGAATACGGATATAATACATATACTACTTTTCTTTTGTAAATACATACTTATAATACATAGTAAACACCCAGACGCAGTACAAACATTTGTATGATAATTAAAAACATCACACAAATATTTGTCCTGACCGGGAATCGAACCCGAGACCTCGTGATTGGCAGTCCGTTATATGAACCACTAGACCACGAGGCCCGTCATAAAAGTATATTATCCCTTTCTCCAGCCCATTTACGTCTCACTGTTGGGCACGGGCCTCCTCCTCTTTGGGAGGAATTATGGTCTACTGTGCCGCGCTGACCAGGCGTGTTAGCACAGGGTTTATTTTCGAGTTTTCCGTCTCTCAGAGGATGTTCCTTGTGTGCAATATCCCTTACCTGACTTTTATAGAACCCTTGGCCTCCAACCTCCAAATTATACAAAAATGCCATTCACTTGAACCACATCACATCAAAAAAATCACATCAAAACCCGTTACGTAGTTTTGAAGATATAAGCTCATTCAAAAGTGACGACTTTGTTTTTTAATATGTTAAGGATGATATAATGTACACCAAAATACATATTAAACTGGAATGACTTACAATTAAATTAGTACAATGGGCTTGTCAGTAACAGCTATATCTACTGCCAACCTTTGAATAGAATCAAGAGTAACTAATGGAGTCATCGGTCCTTAACATGTCTGCAAAATTCAGAACAATCCGACTACTGTAAGTGTGTTAAAATCACTTTCAGAGAATCCGTTACATAGATCAAAACATTGATAGATACATACGAACATAATAATATATAAGCGTGTTAAAAACTATGGGGAAGGCTTATGTCCAGCAATGGACAGACAAAGAAGGCGAAAGAGGGATGGATAAACAACATAATTGTCATAAGTTTTTAGCTTAAGCATGTAAAATTTTTGTTTGAATATAATACCGTTAAACCTTATAACTTTGCCCAAATTTGTGATGTTTTTAACTTGGTTTTTTAATATTTTAAAAAATAACAATACCTTCTTCAAATTCCTAATAGTGCTAAACTATTTTTTTGTAGTTTTCTATGCATAGAATATATAATATTAATAAATAGTTACGGAACTTTTAAAATATAAGCTAGGTTCGCGATTGCCTGACGTTTTTAAAGAATTATGGTGACATCATTGGCCACAGGTTTTTATTAACTTACGTTGAAATACCATATCTTGAGGATAATCTTGTTTTTCTTTACTTAATGACAACAAATTCCTGTTACAAGTCGAATTAATATGTTTTTTGTTGCCACATCTCTTTTTAACACAGATGATAGACAAGGACAAACAGTTTGAAAGCTAAACAACCAGTCAAATTCTTAATTAGTTAATTTTTTAACATTCCTTAATTCTATTTTTGTTAAAGTTCTTATTTAGTTTTATAATCAGTGCTGTAGCTTAGCGAAAACTTTTATGTAACAAAAATTTACACCATGAGGTTTCGCACAAAGGGAATTGTCGTACGTGTATATATGTTCCTATGTGAGCATAAATATTCAAAACACTGCGACGGATTTTGATACGGTTTCTTCAAATAGATAAAGAGGTTCAAGAGGATGGCTTTTTTAAATATTGTATTGATTTATTAAGTTATCGTAATGACATTTTCATGAGTTTGAGTCATATTAGAAATATTATGTTATCGGTTAACACTCACTGTTATGGGATCGATCGATCGATCGATCGACATCATCGATGCCATAACAATGAGTGTTAGCCGGTAACATAATATTTCTAATTTGTTAAGTTTTAGTTTCGAATTTACACGCGTACGAGATTGCGGGCAAAGCTAGTAGGTTCTGTAACAAAAATCTAAATCCTGAAACTTCTAGAAATAAAAATGTGTATGTATCTATGAACGCATTTATGAAGTTATTCTTCTTTTAGTGATGAATAAATAAATATAGAATCATATTCCTACGTGCGTCCTAGAAATTTATATTTTTTACGTAAATAATAAAAGGGACATCTTGATATGCCATATCATAGTTTCTAATACACTCGGCTCTGAAAGTTCCTTTACTACACAAGAAGCGCAGGTTTATATCAGCTTCACTGTAATTGCTAACGGTAGTCTGTCTTTATTTATTAAATTGATTTGAACTTTCTTTGGAAAATTGAACTCGATACATTTAGAAAAGTAGGCTACAATTATGATCAGTATGGGTACCAGAATACGGATAGAATACATATACTACGTCTTTTTGTAAATACATACTTATAATACATAGAATTAGAAGACAATTAGAAAAATCACACAAATGATTTTCCCGAGCGGGAAGCGAACCCGTGACCTCTTGATCGACAGTCCGTTACATATACCACTCAACCACGAGGCTCGTCGTTAAAAACTATCATGTTGAAATCAGAATTGATTTAAATGAAATTTGGTACAGGTATGGACAAAAGCTCCAGAAAGGACCGTTTCAATGGCAAAAAGGTTTGTAGTCATTAAATCTACGTGTGCAAAGTCGCTAGCAATCACCACTAGACAATCTTGCTTGAACTATTACAACTTTAAAACAAGTTGACATAAGCAATACATTATACTTTCAAATTACCTACATCTTTAGTTGAACATTGTCGAACAAAAAACAAAACATCTCGCGCAAGGCCAACCGGCCACTTTCGATTTTTAAAGTAACTCTACATTAGCATAACCTTTTCGTAAGAAGATACACGTATACAATATGTATATAATAAATAATTTCGCTACCAATACCCCTTCAATACTCAATATTTAAAAACCACCCACTAAAACAACGCAATGGAAACACCACTATTACATTTTCACGAAGGTTCGTTTCACATTGTTTGAAGAACAGGATTTTAAAAAGTTAAAGAAGTCACATTGACAGGTCCTTTGCTGAGAAACCTGTATACTGCAAAAAGATCATTATTTTGTTAACAATGATTACTGGGTCCATGATCACGGATTTATTAGGAATTCTTTGCTAATGTATTCATATATTTTCTCTCTAACATAATTGCAGGTTTATTTTATTCTTATTTTTTAAAAGCTAAATTTTTTGTATAGCATATGATCAAGAGTATTACACACAGATAATATCCTCTGTAAGAAACGGAAAACGCACAGTTAGCGTGGCACAGTAGACCGTAATCCCTCTCAAAGTAGAGGAGGCCCGTGCCTAGCAATAGAACGTTAACGTTGGAGGGAGAGAGAGATTAACTAAAGGATTTAATTTAAAGATTTCTGTCTCGCGCAAATACTTTTTTTTTTGATGTTATGCCATTTTTAACTAAGTAGTTATTTAAAATATGGAAGATAAATAGCTATATAAGTTTCATTCAATAATATTCATTTTCATATTATTCTGTTTAACGTCACTAACCATATCATGCCTTTTACAAAAATATGGAAAAACGTGAAAATAAAATAAGAACAAACATACTATAAGATTAATGTGCCATATGAATAAACATTTGCTTGTATTACATACATTTTTATAATCCATATATGGAAACTAGGTCATTTGTACATTAAATGAAGTTTGAACGTAAACTATTACTTAAGTCCGGCAAATATGGTAACATATGGTGACCCTATTACAAAAGGTTTGTTAATAAACTGAGCACAGACGGAATAGGTAAATTATAATTTACCTGTTATGTTCAAACATGTTTTCTTATAGTTCAGGCTTTCTGATATTTATCACTGGCTGTTGCCCGCGACTCCGTTCGAATTTAGAAAATTATCCTCGTGTAAATTTGCAACATGATTAGATTTTATAGGAACTGAAAATCAACAACCGAATAAAAAATACAGCGTTAAAGCGCTTTAGTTCACCATATACTAACAATTGTTTTTTTTACAGATAATCGAATGCCCGTCTCAAAGGTCGCCCCGTAGGGCCCGTTGCAGAGACGTTGAATAATCGAGGTAAATTAAAAAAAAAATTTTTTTATCATTTATCACGATAAAATAATAACTATTGTTTTACAAACGTCATCAGTTAACTCTTTGTCTTAATGTAATATGATAGGTATGTGATGATGTTATCGCTTAATTGTGTTATGTTATTTATACTTAATTCAAAAACAACACTAAGATGAATAATATCACTTTACATTGTGAATGCCTGTCAGTCTAAATAACACTAGGCCTGTAGCCAACTGCAACTGTGAAAGTAGTGGAACAATTTTGATGCAAATAAAACTACTTTTTCGGATTTAGGCGCGTATTATATTCGCGTCTTAGATTTTAATAAGATGAAATTTCGATGTCTTCTGAAGTCTGTCAAAAAGTTTCTATAAAAAAAGTATTATATATTTACGGGTAGGTTTTAACATATAAAGTTTGTATAGATGGCGCTCTTTGGCATGTTGTTAATAAACAAAGATATCTATTATGATTTTGCATACAACAAACATAAAATGCCTTCGGTTATGTTACATAACTATAAATATTTTACTGATAAACATATTTTTACTTCTTTATTGCGTTCAATAAAACCACGGGGTATCTTTTGTAGATTGTCATCGCTAGGCACTAACAGGACAAATTTATAATAATTTCAAATTGCAAACGAAAATAAGCTTTATATTAAAGCTGTTTAAGTAGAGCGAAAGTTCAATATGGATAATAAGTAAATAAAACAAAATACACTTCGGGCAAAGACAATATAGAATGAGCGGCCATGTTGCTTGTCTGTGGCTAGAGATATATGGCGCGAGCGCAGCTGTCAATTCGCAACCTTTTTAATTTTTCCATATTGTTATTGTTGCTATTTTTATATTGCGATAATACTATTGGTGGTTTATAGTCAGCGTGACAGAAAATACTTTATGACTGTGTGAAAATAAGATAAATTTACTGTAGACTAGAATCTACTGTGTCCTCTTGCAATATTTTATAGATTTAATGGGATTAACGTGTTCCCTACAGATGTAGAATATAAATCTTATGACATTGCATTTATAACGTTTTATTTAAAAGTCGCACATAAATATTCGACAACATGGTACTGACGATATCGTCAAATGTGCTGGGAGCCGCTGGATGCAGATAGCGCAGGACCGCCCGTTGTGGCGTTCTATGGGGAAGGTCTATGTCCAGCAGTGAATAGAGAAAGGCTGACGGATGGATGAATAAAACAAAATGTTAGATGTTGATTGTGCAGTGTCAAACTTACCTACATAAAAAGATAGCTTATAAATAATTACCAAATGTTTCTATGTGCATTTTAACAAATAGAAAATTGCATTTTGAAATAATTCCATGCAATTTACTATAATCTTTTTCTAAAACACAGGCATGTAGGCAAAGATAATATGTGAGATAATAATAATTTAATGTCTTTCGTTGTAGCCATGCTTATGACATTACCACAAAGCCGGTATAGTTATGTTTTTATTAAAAGAAATTCAAAGAAATTAGCGTCCTGGACCGCAAGTAAAAACTAGTTAAGAGGATACCAAAATAGCTTCGTGCATTTTTCTACGTACGAAGTTTTCATTTTTTCTTTAGATTGAATGGCTAGAGCTTTAATTTTTAAGTATATGTTTTTTCAATATATAATCTAGGATCGCATAAACTCAGAAACGCGCTTGAAAAAAGTTTTCTCGATAGAAAATCTTAGCGAAACAACCTCTCTTATTTTTAATTTTTTTCATTTGTCGGTCTATTATCGCGTATTAACTAATGAAATAACTTTAAAAACATAAGTCACTATTATATATAGAAACACGTAAATCAGAATTAAAATATATTTAGTAGATTTTGAGTAAATAGGAAAAGTATCCCTAATTCTTCATTTTCTGTGCCTACTGGCTGTGTTAATATGTACGTGTCGGCGATGATATACGATAATATTGATGTAGGCCCTTAATAACATCAACTTCTTAATGAAAAAAAAAACTAGAATCTCTTGATCGCGCAGTAAAATAGAATTTTTGTTGAAATGCCTTGATTTTATGATGTAAAAACAAAACATAACTTCAAAATGGCGGGAAAGTATGTAGGTTATGTATCGCGTTGGAAATTCTATACAAAACTTTTTATTTTATGTTTAAGGCATTTATTTTTCTCCGTGTTGTGACGTATTAAGAATACAAGTGTACTCCAAAATAAACTCTGTGGCAACACGCTTGGTCAGCGCGGCACAGTAGACCATAATCCCTCCAAAGTGGAGGAGGCCCGTGCCCAAGAGTGGGACGTAAATGGGCTGGAGAGAGAAAGGTATTTAAAAAAGTGACTATTATTATCTATAGTCATTAAGTACAATAAAATCTTTAAAAATTATAGCTCAAATTTGCCTTAAAATAACATTATTTAAAAGCGACGTGTAGGCGCCTCGTATTAGCATTTAGATTGGAAAACATATTCCATCCATATTTAATTTCGTATCCTTTATTATGTATTAAGAGGATACCAAAATAGCTTCGTGCATTTTTCTACGTACGAAGTTTTCATTTTTTCTTTAGATTGAATGGCTAAAGCTCTAATTTTTAAGTATATGTTTTTTCAATATACGAGTATAATCTAGGATCGCATAAACTCAGAAACGCGATTGAAAAAAGTTTTCTCGATAGAAAATCTTAGCGAAATAACCTCTCTTATTTTTTATTTTTTTCATTTGTCGGTCTATTATCGCGTATTAACCAATGAAATAACTTTCAAAACATAAGTAACTATTATATATAGAAACACGTAAACCGGAATTAAAATATATTTAGTAGATTTTGAGTAAACAAAAAAAATATCCCTAATTCTTCATTTTCTATACCTACTAGCTGTGTTAAAAGGTACATGTCGACGATAATATTGATGTAGGCCCTTAAGCTCGATACCCTGGTGGGACATTTATTGGGATTTTTGTAGCACAATTAACCAAATACTAATTTGTCTTCATTAACACATAAAGTATCAATATTTTATCACTTACAACCGGTGGGCATGTATAACCAGATATATGCGTGTGGATGAAGCCTAGGAAGTATGTTTGGATCGTAGTAGATGGCGCTCTATAGTCTCTGCTTACCATCGCGAGAAAAAGGCGTGATGTTATGATGATGATGAGTATCGATATACTAATCATATCGATATCTTATCAGTGATAGCTGGTCGCACAGTTTTTATAATAAGAAAATTCGGTTAACATTTTCGAATTGTGTTATTGACTCTTATCAATTTTAATTTTTAGAATTGGACCATTTTCAGTAAATCTCAAAGGTACATTAGCGCTTATCATGTCAATTATTTGCAAATCTATTTCTATCAGCAACTACAATGTTACTCTGGTCTCTCATATTCCAGTATAGAGCTATAAAATGTTTACTGCATACAATAATTATAAACAAAGAGTTAGCTTATAGATGTTATTTCTTTATAATCTTGAAGACTAGTTTAAGACAACTTAATCACTACTTTCATAGCAATAAACACCACAGTTAAACACAGATTCAAGCTACGTCTATGAATACAAATAAAGCATAAGTTGGACTCGCAAACTACGGGGTCTGTACTGTTATTGTAACAGTATTGTAATAATCATGGTGTTATAATGTATCCTCAAACTTAAAACGTTTGTATGGGAGCCTCCTCAAATATTTATTTCATTGCATTTTTAGGATTTGTTCTTATAGCGGCAACAGAAATACATTGGTTATGTAAATTTTTATTTTCTATGGGTCTCGTGGTCCTGTTGTTCCCGTAACGCGGTCGCGGGTTCCATTCCCAATTCGACAATCATTTGTGTGATATTTATAAATGTCATACAAATATTTTCGAACACTTGCGCGACTCATTTGTTTAAATAAAACTATTTTTTACGGATTTAGACGCGTGTCATACAAATGTTTGAACTGCGTCTTGGTGTTTTCTATGTATTGTATATATTTACAAGAGAAAATAATATATGTATAATGTATTGTATTATATCCGTATTCTGGTACCCATAACACAAGCATATAAACTTAGCTTGGGATCAGAGGACGTTGTGTGAAATGTCATGAATATTTGTTTTTTCATTTATTAAATTTCAACTCAAGCTGTTATGGTTTATGAGATTCAGCCTGGTGACATATGGACGGATAGAAGGGCAGGGGAGTTTTAGTAGCAGGATCTCGTTTTACCCTTTAGTTAAGGAATCCCAAAAAGTTCAGATAACATGCATACGTCTCACTTGATTATAAAATTATTCTTTATTGTGATTTTAATACTGGCAACATCGTTTGCAGCCTGCAGCTATTATTTATTGTTACGTATTATTTTCAGTAATTCTCAGTCAAATACAAATTTTAATGGCGTTATTATAAAGTTATTACGAGGATTATAACGTGTAGTAGTTAATTACAGGCTTCAGCTATAGATACCATAACGTTTGGTTGAGATAGGTAGTGGACTACATGGAAATTATATGAATAAGTACCTTAAGTTGTCGATTTTCTGACCGTTGACTTAATTTGTAAGCGTTGGTAACATGATGTCAAAAATTTGATATGCAAGGTGCCACTCGGTTCCTAACAAAGCGTGACTGCAGTGCAATTCTCTCGGTAGTTTATAGGCAGTGTCCAGCTTTGGGCAATTGGTTATGCTGTCCTTATTATTATAAAATATCATTCCAATCTATTTGTTTGTTTCCTTCAGTTTTCTTGATGACAAATTGTTTTTTCCTTGAATGATCATCTTTGATACAATAAGTATGCACCATTTTATAAAAATATGATGCTTACACACGTACAAGGTAAAAAGTCGGAGAAACCGACAGGGATGAAGCAAATAATAAATAAATGGATGAATTAGATCTGTCATCGAGAAAATGAAGAGATGGAAGTAGTATAAATAGTTTTTCCACATTTAATGTTTATTAACACTTTTGGTAAGAGACAGAAAACTCGAAACAAAGTACTATGCCAAAACATCTGATCAGTGTAGCATAGTAAACAAAGTACCCTCCCAAAGTGGAGGAGGGCCCAACAGTGGGACATAACAAACATCCTAACATTCATTTAAATGTAAAAACTTTTGCGTTTACAATATTTATGAGGACTAAAGCTTTATAATAACTAAATTCTTGACCAATATACCTTCATCTTGACCACTTCGTAACATAAACCACCGCATGACATAACAGTGTTAGGCGTGGCCGCCTCATATTGCCTCATCGAGTTCCGATAGAAACTACGCTATTTACATAACATTTAAGAATTCAAGTGCTAATATAATTGACCCTATGTAGGACATTGGTTTACTTTTAAGATGACTGCTTTTAAAGATTTTCAGTGTGATGATGACTTACACGTCGTCTATTTTTATTCCACATCTAGGAGGATTAAATATATACTAAGTCTATATTCTACATAATATCGATTTTCATACTACATATTATCGATGTTCATACTACAAAATACCGATTTGAATACTACAAAGTATCGATTTTCATACTACAAAATATCGACTTTTTCATACTACATAATATTGATTTTGTCTTAAAACCAGTCTATTTTTGATTGCAAAATAATCGATATTAAAATGTAACGCCAATTATTCTATTTCCACTCAGATTGTAAATGTAAATCTCTTTGTATTTTTTGTTTGTGTTTTTTACTGAATGTATAGACAACCTTTACGCAAATATTTAGCAGTAATTACAATTAAAATCTTTCACAGATAAAATCGTAAAATGCTGCGTAACCAATGATGTATATTTTACAGTTTTTTTTATGTTCTATCTGTATAATATAGTCTTATCTAGCGGATAATGAGTCGAGTCAACAATTAGCAACAACCGGCCAAAGTTTGTTGCACCTATTATTTAGATATACGAATACGTTTTTGGGTTCTGTTATTATATTTCATATCAGAAAACAAAAAAATTTTAAAAGTGTTTAAGAGATCAAATGCTATCTTCGTGTCACCTTTTGGAATATTACACATTTTGCTTTCTTTTTTATAATAATTTCTAACTGTACTTCTACTATAATATTAATTATATAGTATAGATTGTGGCGTTCTATGGTGGGCTCATGTCCAGCAGTAGACGGAAAAAGGCTAATGGATGGATGGATGGATTTATATAAAATGAATGAATATGGGAAATTTTCTTTGGAATTAAAGGGAGTGTAGATTTCAAAGTAAAAGTATAAATATGGAAAAACGAGGGACACAGTATTTTTTACAGCTTACAAGAATTGTGGATGAAATAATGTTCAAAGTTTATATTGATTTATCACGTACGGAACCATACAGGTATCCATATATAGCTAACTTTGTACTTTTTTGTAAGCAAACCGGTCAGAATCAATATTTGGCTACGATTCGTTGACTTTATGATTTCGTACGAACGGAAGAAAGAAAAAAACCGGTACATAACACATAAGACTTGTATTATAATATACTAGCTGTTACCCGTAACATCGTACGTGTGGAATTTAGAAACTAAACCCTAACAAATTGCGCAAAAATGATATCTTCCTGACTCTCGCTCTGCCTATTGAAAAAATTACATTAAAATCTGTTGCATAGTTTTATGGTTTTATTCATAATGACAACGGAGATTTAAACAATAACTTTATCGGAGAGATAATAAACATTTTATCGTAAAAAGACTATTATGAATAAGAATTTTTGACAATCTTAGCGAACTTTTACACCTCCGGTAAGTCATTATGAATAAGACCATTAAACTTTAAAACTATCCAACAGATTTTAATGTAGTTTTTTTAGTGAGACTCACATAGGGACATACATACAACAATAGCGACCTTGTTTTATAACAAGTAAATATATAAATACAGAGCCCGTTGATGTCTTTTCTATCGAAATGTCATTGTGTATTAGTCAAATAGCACCATTTATATACAATTTATAGAACTATTCTGCTATACGATTTATATTAAAACCTTGATATTATGTTAATGCTGTTAAAAGTTTGATATTTTTAGTAAATATCTACAACGAGAAATGTAAAATTCGAACTGGTACTGGATACTCTAAATTGGTTAGTTTACTAGTCCCATTACTTTGGCTATAATTTTGTTATGTCTAAAATTAAAATAACGAAAACTAATACGAAATCAACATAGTTTATTTCGGTTTGATAGCTTTTATGCTGTATAAAGTTGTGATTAATAAAAATGATAATTTATATTGCTGTCATCTGTCGTCTAAATAATATTTTTTTAAATTATCGGAGAAAATAAGTTGTGTTTTTAACGTGAAAATTCATTAAATGTCGTTTCTTTAATAAAGTTTGAAGAAACACATTTTTGTTTAATTTACTGCGCCATCCTGAATCCAAGTCTTAAGTTAGTCATTAAAGAATTAGGATCACCTTACCTCTAAAATTTCACATAAACACCTACTAACATACGCCCACGCTCAGCCCGAAGGTCTTGTAGAAGGTCGCATATCTTCAATGGGCTTCATTATGTGGCTATATTCATTTACTTATTGATTTCTAGTTTGTAATTAATTTCTAATACTCATGTGTAATACTCATGTCTCATGAATTAAAAATAATTGTATCATTATTTTTTATTGAAGCCCTATTAATTCATATTATTTAAAGTATTTATTATGTTCTGTGATTTAAATTGATGATGTTATCAACTTCCTGTGTTTGTCATGTTATTGTAGTATGTTTGTCATTGTAGTATGTATCACATGAGTTTAGCCAGGATTTAGTTTTGGAGACGAATACCAATTCTTTGTTTTCTTCACAAAAAAGGATTGAAATCGTCGGGAAAATTGGTTGTCGTTCTTTGCCATTTTTCTTGGCATTTTGGGCTGTGTTTTAATCCTTAACCCCTCCCCCTGGCAAGCTTTATCATATGCAAAACGTTTTGTCATGCGGATCTTCAAAAATATATATATAATATAGGATAAGCTATCACATGTCTCAAGCTATACTGTTCCATTGTGACTTTGGTCTTTCTCACTTCCTAACTAATGCCAAATTTTTAAAATCAATATTTAGTTAAGTAACTCTATTTCACTTATTTTGTTAAATTAACGTTTTACCCAACTTAAAAACTGATAATTTTCTTAGAAGGCTCTATTCTAACGTCGAGTGATGTCATCTAATGAATCAGTTTCCGGCGACGATGTTATTTAATTGCAAGGTGTAAGGCTCGCGTCTTCAACGTGTGACCTTCATGCGTTCTCGTGTTTTGTGTAAATACTGTCTGTATTTCAAGGATAACTTTAATTTAATGTATATTTACGTAAAAATAGAATTAATTAACAACTTAAACTAATTTTAACTAATTTTAAAAATATAAAGCATGTCCTATTCTATGTCACTACGTTGTTTAAATTTGTTAACTTATGTCGCTCGTCACCGAAAAGTAAATGGAGGTCCTTAGTTTATAAATGTTCTACTATTGGACATGGGCCTTATTCGATTCAAGAAGAAGTTTTGCCTATTATCCCAATCAAACAAGGTTTGTACTTGTTGTATTTCGCAGAAACTGCTATGGCCCAGTCATTTAGTATTTTTGCCTGGAAAGTTTTCCGGAAGTTTTGAAATAAAAGTAGAGGAAATTTCCTACAATTATGTCATAATCTATTTTTCCCTAAAATCAATAGTTTCTGCGTACGAGCGCCGTAAACCGTTCTACATCCACACCAACGTATATTATTTAATTCAATTATACGAATTAAATATTGTTCCATAGAATGAAAACCCAGCTAACTATAGTCTATCCCACCAAAAGTTTGTATTTAATGTCTTTTCTTTTTATACTTGACTGACGAAAAGTTTACAATCCTTTTTCCTCCACTTCAATAACTTCACTTTCTTGCAGTATATCACCACAAATAAAGCAGTTTACTTCATTAGAAGCCATGGCTCTACAAATGCAAACGAGACTGTGAAATGATAAACGTATATTGATGACTCAGACTAAATATTTTTATTAAGCTCAACAACTGGGTCCAGATGTTTCTTAAAAGGGGAAGAAGGGGCTTGACACAGAAGGGACGTATTCCTTTATACCCGCGGAGACATGACAGACTATAGTTAACAGAGTTTTCATTCTATGGAACAATATTTAACCTTCGTATAATTAATGTAAATAATACACGTTGGTGTGGATGTATAATAGTTTACGGCGCTCGTACGCAGAAACTATTGATTTTAGGGAAAAAAGATAATGACATAATTGTAGGAAATTTCCTCTACTTTTATTTTGTACAGATATGTTTTCCTGTAAAATGCGTCGGAAAGGAGTTATTATCAAAAAACTGATTTTAGGCGACATTTTTTCAATATGGCGGCGCTAACGGGCAACATACGAGGTGGCAAAGTTGAAATTTGGAAAGAGCACATCAAAATCTATAAAATTACCAATTTTCAAAACTTCCGGATAACTTTACAGGTAACCCTTTAATTTTTCGACCAAATGACTTAATCACTAAGACAATTCCTCATCTTAGTCTTACAACGGCAATGACAATAAATACTGCATTGTTTTTTTTACCACAAACAAATTCAGCATAGAAACGCAACCTTCCTTCCTTGAAAATTGGTACCTGGAGCTTCATGGAGTTACAGTAACTTTACTATTTTAATATTCCCATTTTGATAGTAACTATACAGAAGCTATACAAGTAGTGATATACCAGAAGACCCACAGTTAACCAAAATTTTTGGAAATTATGTTACAAATATAGTAACTCCTATTTTGCAATATTGCCTGATATTTTTATAAATAATGTTATTCATTTGTATATCCTCGTCGTCTAAATGTGATGTCATGCTACCATCCGTGGACATAATTAAAATAAATTATACAACAACTCAGTATTACTAGTTTATTAATTAAAAGATGTATGGAACAATTTATTGTTAAAATATTTTGTTTGTTGTTGTGTAATATATAATATATTGTTAAAATATGTTTCGTTGATCTAGTGCTAGATGACGTCTCATTTTATGGGAATAACTACTATCATCCTAGACATAATCCTATTTACGGGGACTGCCTTCTTTTGGCCATATTTTTAAGTTGTCACGATTTTGGTCATGTCAGTTGTTTGGTTCGGATCTTTTAAGTCCTTTTTGACCGTTGTTAATCATGTGGCGGGCGGTCTACCATGAGCGATAGAAATCACTACTATGTAGTTAGATATAACCTAGTATAAATAAATTTATCCTCCAACAGAAGGTCAACGACAAAACTCGAAACTTTCTTGAAATAATATCTTTATACCTCTTTGAAGTAAATTCCAACTAATAAAATAATATCTTTCGCTAATAAATTAATGTCCTTACAAAACCGGTAAAGTTTAATCCAGTTATTTAAGTTTAAAGGCAGACCAGTTTATGTAAAATTTGGAATATATTATTCATAAGATAATGTCAAAGCTCCTAATGATATTATCTTTCTATGTTAACAATAACGTAAAAGATTTTATATTGCTAATATTTGTTAAGTAGTTCAATTTTTTTCTAGTTTTTTGACACACTTCTAGATTGTTCTGTTCCTTACATTTCGTTTTTAAAATCTACAGAGAGGGCAGTGAATAATGAAATATTTATATAGGTTCAAGAGAGGTTTATAGAGGTTGAGGTTTAACGAGGGTTATAAAGAAATAATAAATAATAAATAAATATTCATGGACATTTCACACAACGTCTTTGGTCCCAAGCTAAGCTTATAATATGCTTGTGTTATGGGTACCAGAATACGGATAGAATACATATGCTACTTTTCTTTTGTAAATACATACTTATAATACATAGAAACGCCCAGACGCAGTACAAACATTTGTATGACAATTAGAAAAATCACACAAATTATTGTCCCGAGCGGGAATCGAACCCGCGACCTCTTGATCGGCAGTTCGTTACATAAACCACTCAACCACGAGGCTCGTCTTCTAAAGAAATCTTCTATTTATTGACCGAATGTACGAATCTTATTAGACCACGCCTTTTTCATTCTTTGATAAAGGTCACCCCTTAGTTAGAGGATAGAATACACTAAAGAAAGGGTCACCCGCATAGGACTTCACATTCAGAGAGTTCATGGAATAATTTTGTTCAAATCCTGGTTGTAATACACTTTTTCTAATTTAATTTAATTTGTTAAGCAAATATATCTTGAATTCTTCTAGGTATCGTAGGAGCGAAGCATCAACAAAAAAGTTTGCAAAGACAGGAAAAATAATCCATAATACATATTCTGTTGCGTTTTGAATTTCACACGTACGAAGTCGCTGACAACAGCTAGTATTCTATATAAGGTTGCATTAATAAAGAGAAATAAATAAAAATCAGGTTTGGTCATTTGTATTCAAAGTCACGACCGTCAACTCCGTCTTGTTCTATCTTAGAAGTTTTGGTACTTAATAAAAGAATTATTATGGTACCAATTTAAGTATATCTATAAAAAACATAACAGGAGTTTGATAATAACCAAAGAGAGATTGTATTACTAGTTATAAACTATGTTTTATATATGTGTTAGTTTTATTAAAACCGTTGGAATTTAAATTAATTAATTAAATTATCCTTACTAACACTCTAAATGCGAAACTAACTGTGTCTGTCTAAAAGATAACAGAGAGACAAGATATTGAGACCAAAATTTCCTTTTTTCTTGTGAAACTCTTGACATCAGTAGGACTTAATTGAGTTATGTTTCAAGGGTGAGTAATGATAGGTATAGAACGATTGGTTGTGGAGGGCACTAGATCGCGGGATAAGTCACCTAAGAGGTGGACTGACACAGTGAAATCTGCGATAGGAAGTAAAATTTCGGAGTGCACCAGGCAGATTAACAATAGGGAGAAATGGCGGCAAATCGTGCAAAGCCCACTCTGACAAGAGCGAGACGACGATAAAGAAGAAGGGACTTCTGGGTCGTAATAGCTGTATTGTCTTTTTCTAATACTGAAGAAGATACTAAGAATTTTAATCATAACCTAACTATATTATTTATATCGAAATTTCTGGAATGACATGGTCACTCACGAATATTGTTAACTTACTATTTAAATTCCGAATGTGCATCGCCATTATACCCATGCGCGGACGTGACGTCACGTCTGATGCGCCGATGAACAGTTCTTCCTAGAAGCGCACTAACGATCTGTTCTTCAAATTGCGTTATGTTATAACTGTTAGCAGTCTGTTACACGTGGGAACTATCGGTAGTCTGTGGAATATGTATTTTATTCTACTGTGTTCTATTGCGTATTGTTTGTGGTTATAATCTGTTAACCTCTGTGATAATGAGGGTTATCAACACAATCCGAATATTGTACTAAAATCAATAATTTTTATTTTATTTATTAGCTATTGACTTTTCACCCGCACTTATTGTTACTGCCACATTCTTTGGCTTTTAGCCTAATGTTAAATAAATGCATTAAAATACAATCGGTAGGCGTCACTTGAAAGAACAATAAACAAATAATTTTATGATATGTTATGTAATTTTGCCGAACCTTCAATCCATCAACTATAAGACTTGCGCCTTCTTAAAAGCTTGTAACACAAACCGACAAAGTAACTATATTTTTCCTCGACACAATGGCCGCATTAATAAATTCCTTATGCAGTTTTGTAGGCTTGTTTAATAAAACTAAATCGATGGTAAATTTCCATTACTGTCAGTATAGCTCTACTCTGGTGGTCTTATGTTCTATTGATCTAGTAGGGCTATAGTAATGCTTTACGAGTATTTTCTCTTTAGTTGTGAACAAAATAGTCCATGAGTTTATATGGTTGTGCCAGTTTTTGAACATAAATTAAGTATTTTATTTAGATTAAACAATGTTACTATATTTTAAATTTTATTTTTTTTGCATGGATTTAATCTTTTTATATATATATCGTAAACATGTGAATGAGTGTCTGTCATTCTTTCAAGCCCAAACTACTGATCCGATTAAAATAAATTAAATATACAGATTGTCTATAAACTATTTTCAGTTAATTTTGTTTACAATCTAGCCTGTAGCTAATGAGTAATTTTAATGTAACTTAAATTGCTAAATAATATAAAATTACTCTATTTAGAAATTTTTGACTGGCCTCGTGGTCTAGTGGTTCATATAACGGACTGCCATTCACGAGGTCTCAGCTTCGATTCCCGGTCAGGACAATCATTTGTGTGATGTTTTTAACTGTAATACAAATGTTTGTACTGCGTCTGGGTGTTTACTATGTATTATAAGTATGTATTTACAAAAGAAAAGTAGTGTATGTATTCTATCCGTATTCTGGTACCCATAACACAAGCATAATAATTTTAGCTTGGGACCAGAGGACGTTGTGTGAAATGTCCATGAATATTTATTATTTATTTATTGTCCATAGACTGAAAATTTTATAACTTTCGGATGCCCGAAAATGTTAAGTAATTCCAAATTCCAGGTGTTACGTCACAGGCTACAGCTAGAACTGCTGTGATGTAGTAGTTGTAAGGTATATAATAAGCATGTAGTCTCTAAAATATAGTCAGTGTATCATTGAACTTTGAGCGTTTCATTTGTCTCCTATACACAACCTTACATGGCGACCCTGCCTGTAACCTAAGCGATCCGTGCGCGCGTGTACTCCTAATATGGAAACGGTATTTTAAAACAATTGCTGGAAAATTACTACGGACTTTAAAATGAAACAAAGAGTGATCAGGTCCCCGTTCAATAAAACGTATTTTATAGTTACGTCGTCTAGGAACATTTACGAGAAAAATGGGTGGTTCTAGTTCGAAGGAAGAAGTAGTGATTGCCCAGAGCGCCGGAGTCGGTAGTAACACGGCCCATACCCGTCAGCAAGAAATCACGAACACAATTCTCGTGGTTATATGTACCATTTTGACACTTGGGGTGGTGATTATTGTATACAAGCTGTATAACCGTTGCCATAAAAGGATAATACAGCGTCGCATAGATGAAATCACATTGAGGCGTTATTCCAGTATCCTGCGACGACACCAGGCAAACAAGGATCCTGTGCTGCAGGTTGGCATGGCCGAGGTAATCGACGTGTAGCTTATGATATCTTCGAGGTGCGTATTCTAACGTTGGGCAAGCAGCGGTGTCGGCTCAGTGCAAATATCTTACGGTAGTGATGTGATGTGATAGGTCCAAGGTTCTATATGTGTTGTGAGTAAATAATATATATGGTTAAAAAAAAAAAAAAAAAAAAAAAAAAAAATATCATGTGCATCTTCGGGTATTAATTAGTTAAATTATGTAGTATAAATAAAGTCCACTGTTAATTAGTTCACTAACGTGGTATGGCTGAGGATTTAAACGTAATATTAAACGAATTAAGAGTAATAAGAAGTTACTTAATAAAAATAGGTCCCAGCCGTCGACACGGCAAGATTTTGGACATTAAAAGAAAAGAGGCTAACAGTAGTCTATTAAAATATAACCAATTTGTTAAAATTTATAAAGAAAACTTAAGACATTTTACGAATTCGGAGATTTTATTAATTACTAGGATTTGTGAGGAATTTGATAAACTATATTCAGAGATAATTTGTTGGTGTAGTGATACAAGAGAGGGCGAGCTTTCGTTACAAACCATGGCGGACATATTCGAAATTAAAACGGCGTTACATCTTTTGCCCGTTATGGACGATAGTTCTGACAATACCAAGCAACTTATTGAGAGTATTGAATATTACGATTCAGTTTTAGACAAACCAGGATGTAAAATTAAGCTTATTCAGTTTGTTTTGAAAAACAGGCTATCCCAGCGTGCAAAATTATTATTATCATCAAAATATGAAACTGTCGATGAGCTTATAAAGGATATGCGTAAACTATTGTTGCCACAAAAAAGCTACATATCTATTCAAACTAAATTGCAAAACTGTAAACAATATAATAAAACAGTTACAGATTACGGCAAAGAAATTTCAGAACTCTTTGTGAATTTGACGATATCGCAAGCCGAAAGTGATTCAGCCAAGTATGCATTATTAAAACCTATGAATGAAAAGTTAGCAATTAAGCGATTCGCTGATGGTTTGCGGGATCGGCGCCTAAGCACAATTATTGCCTCGCGTAACTGTTCTTCTTTAACAGAAGCTATCCAGACGGCCCAAGATGAGGAGACACCTGGTCCAAGCGGTTCAGCAGAGATGATAGGTACGTATAAACATTCGTTTTATCAGACTAAGAGAGCCCAGCGAGGTTATCGAGGACAGCGTAATTTTGCTGCAAGAAGTGGGCACCAAGGTTACCAGCAACGAGGTCATCGGCCCCAGGTACCTCATAAATTTAGTAATAAATATTTTCGCGGTAATTATAACAATAACTTTCGTGAATCTAATGGATTCCCACGTGGTAACCGCAATCGAGGCATCGCGTTACAACGAAATATGAATTTCATGACTGGAAATAGACAGGTAGCAACAGAGACATCAACTAATGAATCACTAAATCATTTTTTTCGTGAATGATGTCATCTTATCGTGTAACAATTTAAACAAAGTATCACTTGAGATTTGCAATCATAATCATAGCTGGCTAATTGATACCGGCGCATCCATATCGGGAGTGAAGCTAGAATGTTTGAATCGTTTACAAATTCCTTACCATATAGAGAGAGTTAGTGTGAAAGGAATAGGTGGTAATGTACTTTCAGAAGGTTGTGTAAATTTAACACTCAATTATAACGAGTATAAATTCCATCATAAATTCGTTGTATTTAAGGATTTACCATGTAAGACGGACGGTATATTAGGTCAAGATTTTTTATCGTTTTATAGAGCCATTTTAAATTTTGAAATCAATACATTGCAATTGTTTACTGATGAGTCCGAGTTAGTTACTATATCCTTTGATAATTATTTTACAAATCATAACACATGTTATTTAACGGTACCAGCACGTAGCGAGTCAATACATTTTATTGAAACAAACTCAAAACAAGAGTGTGTAGTGTCAAATCAGCAATTATGTGAGGGTGTATTTTTGGCAAGCAGTATAAACAAACCAATAAACGGGAAAATACCTATTCGTATCTTAAACACTAGGGATGAAAACGTTAGACTAAATTATTTTCAGGTAAACACTAGTAATTTAAATAATTATTTTATTTGTCAGTTTAATAAAACTGCGATTGATTCGGAAAGGGTTAAAACCTTATTTAATTTATTAAATTTGAAAGGGTTGAACATTGAAGAACAAAAGTCGATAGAAAACATTTGCGCTAAATTTCCCGACATTTTTCATTTGCCAGGTGATAAATTATCTACTACGCCCATATATGAACAGACCATTGACTTGAAACCACATACCACACCTATTTACACAAAATCTTATCGTTTGCCTTATGCTCAAAAACCAGAATTAGATAACCAAATTGAAAATATGTTAAACGATGGAATAATTGAACCATCTCAAAGTGCATGGTCCAGTCCATTGTTACTCGTTCCGAAAAAACGTGATGAAAATGGAGTTGCAAAGTGGCGTGTCGTTATTGACTATAGAAAGCTAAACAATAGTATACAGGATGATAAATTTCCTCTTCCCAACATTAGTGAAATACTTGACTCATTATCGGGAGCAATGTACTTTACTCATTTAGACTTATTTCAAGGATTTTTTCAGATTAAATTACAGGAAAGTTGTAGACCATGTACGGCATTCACTACAGGTAAAAATCAATATCAAATGACTCGAATGCCGATGGGGTTAAAATCTAGTCCCAATAGTTTTAGCAGAATGATGACAATAGCAATGTCAGGTCTTAACTACGATAAATGTCTCATTTATCAGGATGATCTGATCGTAATAGGAAGAAATTTATCTATACATAATCAAAATTTGATGGATGTCTTTACTAGGTTGCGAAAAGTAAATTTAAAATTAAACCCTGCTAAGTGTTTATTTCTACAAAAAGAGGTTCTTTATTTAGGACATATAGTGTCAGGTACAGGAATCTTACCAGACCCAGAAAAAATTAAAATTGTAGATAATTACCCAAAGCCACAAAATGCGGACCAATTGAAGCGTTTTGTAGCTTTCGCTAACTATTATAGAAAATTCATTAGGAATTTTGCCAAACTTGCATTTCCCTTGAACAAATTAGGCTGTAAAAATGTTAAATTTGTGTGGACAAAGGAATGCGAACATTCGTTTCAGATGTTAAAATCAGCCTTGATAAACCCGCCAGTATTGCAATATCCAAACTTTTCAGAAAACAATGAGTTTATATTACAAACAGACGCATCAGGTACAGCGATAGGTTCTGTATTGTGTAATGGAGATGGACGGCCAGTAGCTTATGCTAGTCGTGGTTTAAATAAAGCCGAAATTAATTACCCTACCATTGAAAAGGAACTCTTAGCAATCGTTTGGAGTGTTAAGTATTTTCGACCTTATTTATACGGAAAACGGTTCAAGATACAGACTGACCATCGACCTCTAGTTTATTTGTTTTCCATGCGAGATCCTTCTAGTAGATTATTGAAATTTAGATTGCAATTAGAAGAATTTAATTATACAATTGAGTATATAAAGGGACAGTCAAATTCAGTGGCAGATGCTTTATCGCGAATAACACTAACATCTGAGGAATTAAAATCAATGAATGAGCATATTATTAGTGTAATGACTAGAGCGCAATTGCGTCAATTAAACATGGATAGTAGTAAGAGCGATAATAATCCGTCGGTGGATAATATAGACACACACTCGAGGCCTGATCAACCAAGAGTGGTGGAAATAATTAAAAAACCGAGGAATATTACCGAACTTTCGTTAATAAACCCTAGGCAGGAAAATAATTTAATAAAAAGTGGAATAAGCGTAGAAAAATTTAAATATTTTATATATGTGCCCAGTAAATCAATAATTTATATACAAACAATATCTCGATCTCCGATCACGCGAGCCGTATTGGTGAGAGACTTGTTATGTTTATGTAAAAAGATATCGATAAATGAGCTATGCATATTAAGAAATGATAATAATAATGATTTTATCAGTGGGCTTATAAATGAAATAAAGAGTTATGAAAAGTGGTCCGGACCACGTATTTGTGTAGTGAGTAATGTTCAGAGAATAGATAATTTAGATAATAGGCGTGTAATATTAAATGATTTCCACCTATTGCCCACTAGTGGCCACGCAGGTATTAGGCGAATGACAAATAATATCAAAAAGTATTATTTCTGGCCATGTCTTGAAAAGGATGTTATCGATTTTGTGTCGAAGTGTGAACAATGTAAGAAACAGAAATATTCCACACACATTAAGCAGCCTATGAAAGTCACAACGACTGCAAATTCAGCATTAGAGAAGGTTTATTTAGACATAGTCGGACCGTTACCACAGGACATATATAATTATAAATACATATTGACTTTGCAATGCGAGCTATCAAAATTCACAGAGGCGTATCCATTACACAACAAAGACACGGTAAGTGTAGCGCGAGCATTCGTTGATAATTTTATCTTAAGATATGGTATACCCCGAGAAATAGCGACAGACCGTGGGTCAGAATTTATTTCAAGTATTATGAACGAAATATGCCAAATCTTAAGAATCACTCAAACTTCCTCTACAGCTTACCATCACGAGAGTATAGGAGCTCTGGAAAATAACCACAAAGCAATGGGTGCGTATCTTAGAATAAGTTGTAACAATCACACGGCTGCGTGGAGTACCTGGTTGCCATATTGGTGTTTTTCATATAACAATACAGTACATACGGAGACCAAGTACACACCGCATGAATTAGTTTTTGGTAAACGTTGTGTGTTGCCCGCAAATTTAGAAGGTCATATCGTAGATCCCTTATATGTTCACGACAACTATGCTC
Organism: Orgyia antiqua; assembly: GCA_916999025.1. Taxonomy (NCBI): domain Eukaryota; kingdom Metazoa; phylum Arthropoda; class Insecta; order Lepidoptera; family Erebidae; genus Orgyia; species Orgyia antiqua. The sequence goes on from OU779861.1 coordinate 2,559,395, forward strand.
TCGAACTAAAATATAGACTCCAATTAGCACAAAAAGATGCACGTGACAACTTAATTAAAAATAAAGTTAAAAGAAAGAATGATTATGATAACAATATAAACCCAGTGTATTTTAAAAAGGGTGATTTATTATTATTAAGAAATACTTCTGATAATAAAATGGATCCAATATATTTAGGACCTTATATAGTAATTGATGACCTAGATTGTAATGTAAAAATATTGAAAAATAATAAAGAATACGTTACACATAAGAATAGAACTAAGCTTTATAAAAGTGTCTAAGTTTGTAAACATTTTTTTTTTTTCATTATATCATCTTATGATGTCTTGTAGACTTAAATAAGATCCTTAAATAATAATATGTATTATTACAATTATTTTATCTTGTTTAGTATTATAATAATATGTAATCAAATGTAATCAAACTTTATTTAGTAAGTAACTAGGTATACAAAATAATAACTGTGTACAATTATTATTTTTTTTATTAACAGGGGAGGTGTGATGTAGTAGTTGTAAGGTATATAATAAGCATGTAGTCTCTAAAATATAGTCAGTGTATCATTGAACTTTGAGCGTTTCATTTGTCTCCTATACACAACCTTACACTGCAAATGTAAAATGTGAGCTATTATTTTTTAATGAAATCGATACTCTGTTTAGCAAATATCTTTATTTGTTTAACATGTTGATTAATCGTATAAAAAAGTGTCTAATCAACGGGATATCGAATCATACCACTGACTGGTTCTTGCGCTTCACTGGTTTTATTGGTATGCATAGTTCTATCAGTTTTCTGTGTTAAATAATTGCGTTATTTACTATTAAAATCATCTTTCAAATTGTCCATACAAGTTATAGTCCCAAGCTTATATGGGTGCCAGAATACGGATAGACTACATAAACTACTTTTCCATTATAAATACATAATTAGTAAATACCCAGACGCAGTACAAACATTTGTATGACAATTATAAACTTTTTATTAGCATTGTAAGTATTATTGTTATTAAATATTTAAGAGATATAGTTTTCTACGCTGGTTCTTCTAAAAAAATTTTGGACTTGTCATAAGAACATAATTTTCGTAAAAACTTGTGTTAAGTGATTAAATGACTTTAATTTCATTACTTTTAAAACACATACTCACACTCCCTTGTGAGTTATGACCAATCTCTCGTCATTTTAAATTTCCGTCATAAAGTTAAGTTTGGCAGCATCGAATAGGTAACTATTTATAGTGACTAAGACATGTTTCTTGGATATATAGACATGTATGTGAGTTTACCATTGTCTTTGTCTGGACGTACCAAGAATTCTAATGCCCATCATTGAATCACTGTAACGTGGTGGAATTGTATAATATTTGCAGCTTACTATAAATATGAGAATGCATCTTAAACATTTTTATATAAATGGCTGATGTATTTATGGCAAAACAACAACATTTTAAAAGGGTTTTTAGTGTAATTTTTTCTAAAATCCATGTAATAAACGTGTTGTTTCTTTAATAGAAATTTTATTTTGGTATTATGAGTTGCACTTGTGAATATTTTCTTCAACATATTTCTTATACTTTATCTATTGATTCTTTATCGTAGAATATATTCATGGTAAACGATATTCAGTTAACGACCGGGTGCCATTGTTCCTTCGTAGTCCAATCTGCATACAAAGGGTTAAATATAACGAGGTCTTTATGACCCGTCACCTGTTATTTATTAACTTAACTATAAATAAAAATATTTATAGACGTTTTAAAAGAATTAAGAATTGAATTGTGCTATGATGATATTATAATATCAGATCACGAATATACTTTATACATTTTACACTAAATCTGATTTTATATTATGTGCTGAACAAATATTTGCATACATCACTAAAATATTGTCTAAAAATATAATTAAATGACCTCAAGACCGTTTGCGCAACGCAGAAGGTAGTTATTTTGCGTATTGCCCCACGAAGGCTCATTTATTTATTAATTGCAATAAATAAATAAAGTTTTATTTACAATTTATTCAAAGGAGTAATATAGGCGTGGAGAGTCTAGAGAACAAAATCGTAAAAGAAAAAGAAAATAGAGTTAACATTATATGTAAAGGTACCACGAGTATGTCCATTACGCGGCAATTAATTAATTATTGATTCACAATAACAATTGCATAAATATTCAAGTTAATAAATAGTTTATAAGTCAACAACATTGTGAATAGTTGAATAAATATTTATTGAATATAAACAGGACTGAATCATATCGTGTGTCACTGTATGAATCAATGAACGGATGTAGTTCATTCATAGAAATGTAATTTTTATAAATTGTACAATTTTTTTCATTTAAGATGTTAATTTTTGTTAGATGTTAATTCAAAAAGGGCGTTAAAAGGTTCCTACAGCGGCCGTATTATGAGCTTTTATTTACAGGCAGTTTACGCCGTGAATTGAACTGTCTGGCAAATTCGAACAATAAAATATAATGAACAAAATTATTAGTCAGTCAGTTGGCTAAACAAGTCATACATTAATATGTTTAAGGAGAAGGTACAACTAAAAGTTAAAGTACTAACTAAAAATTTTCAACTAATAGTTTTATTTCTGTCATAATACCTAATTTAGCCATGCAGTTTACGGCCTGCCTGGAACTTGAATGATTTTAAAAAGCTCATAATACGCCGGCAGGGTCGGCAACGTGCGAGTAATAGCTCGTTGCAAACGTCCATAGGCTACGGTAATCGTTTACCATCAGGTGAGCCGTATGCTTGTTTGTCACCCTTGTAGTACAAAAAAAAAGTTACTGGAGCGATCTCCGTTATGACGATGCATGGGGCATGTAATAATTGTTATCTATACTAGTCTATACTAATATAATAAAGCTGAAGAGTTTGTTTGTTTGAACGCGTTAATCTCAGGAACTAATGGTCGAATTGAAAAATTCTTTCAGTGTTATATAGTACATTTATTGAGGAAGTCTATAAGCTATACAAACATCTATAAGATATTAAATATTTTATTATTAAACTAAATTAATGAAAATTTCTTTGTTGCAGTGACAAGCATGTGACGGAGCCGCGGAAGTTTCCCGCCAATTTGTCCTCCATCTTCATTTTTAAGACAATTTTAAAATCAGGTTGGTGTCCATATTTTAAATAGAGAAGTAGACTCTAGAGAGCTTTTAAGTTTTATAATATTCATCAAATATTTTATAGTGGACGGATTCCTTTTTCTTGGATACCTATAAACCAGAAGAAAACTTAGCCCTACGTATAACTATTAGCATTGGTTATGACAGTACACATTTTGGCAACTAATTTCTTTACACAGATTATACACAGGTATACCTGTAGATTGCTCTAATTACTCTTTAGATTATTGTTGCAACCCTTTTTAGTTTAATTACAGTAAGAATGCAGCCGGTACCATTACTCGTATCTGTCGATTAGTAATTGCGTTAAAAAATGTAGTTTCTTGTAACATTTAGCGTGAATCGGCACGATTGCTAACAGATTTATTGAACGGATACAGCTATCTTGTCTTTTTATAGATAAATAGCTTGGGAAATGTCTATTGACGCAAAAGGCAGAGAAAATTGTTTCAAACTGTTTTCAATCGCATATCTATTTAAAGATGTTGAGATATTGCGAATTATGTCTGTAATTAAATGAGTTTTTGAAGTTTCACTCAAGTATTTTCGCATGTTTTATTTACCAAAAATATTGTAAACTATATCTAAATTTAGATACGATTTTAAAGTCCTAGTTTTTTGGAAAACATCCAAGCAGCTTAAAGTATATATTATATCGAGAATATTTTTGCGTCCTCTGATTAAAAAGCACTATGAAACACAGACAAAAAACTACACTTTCTTGTAGTGTAATGAAAAATTCTTACGCGTGTACATGTTTATCTTTACTTATTACAAAACAAAGTAGTTATTTATGTATGTATGTCCTTATGTGAGCTTATATCTTCAAAACAATGCGACGGATTTTTAATGCGTTTCTTTAATAGATATTTTTTTAGTATTTGGGTATTAATTTCCATGCATACGAAGTTGCAGACAACAGCTAATTTTTCTCTAAAATGTTTGAATATTTTGCTGATAATTCATTTCTGTAATTGTTATATTAATTTAAAGTAATAAACAGCTGTAATTACGATTAGTTTTAGTACTTTCTGATGTTTATGTTAGCAATTACGACATTTAAAGCGTGTAATGTAATTTAACTATCACGTTTCAGAAGCTTTTTAATTGTTTATTTGTTTTATGAATATAATTAATATTTATTTAAAGTATGATATTAGTTATGGCTATTTATTTTTATAAACTTTGAACAGATGTATTGTAATCTGCCTTAAGTCTTGATAGACTTAAGGCAGATTTGTGTATTGCCTTTTCCATCAAGAAAAGGCAATACACAAATTGCGTATAAGGATGACGTCACAACATTTGAAATAATATGCTTAAGTATTTTTAAAAATTCTATATCTTAGTGAATATTTCAATAATATTGATTTTATTGCTTAAAATAGACTATATTTTCTAAAAAAAATATAAAAACAGCAGGTCAAAAATTATGAACAATCCCAATTATACTTCATGTGATAAATACGCATGTAAGAAATTAAACTTCTTTGTACTTACTTTGTGTTAATCTATGTTTACCATACATTTTGTGTTCATCGGTGTGGTAATATAATTAAATTAATAATAAAATTATCACCAACCCATTTCTTCCCCGGGTTGCTGAGCTAAGGGATATTATATGCAATTAATTTGTATTGTGAAAGATGGAAAAATCGATGCAAAACCCTTTGCCAAGCCGGTCACCGCAGCAAAGTAGACCATTATCTATCCCAAAGTAGAGGAGGACCGTAGCTAACTGTTATAACTTATAACTAACTGAGCGGTGTCTTTTTTGTGTCGATATGTGCTAGCACTGTAATTGTCATCATATTCCCCTAACGCGTTAAAGGTATAAATAAATAAAACGAGATAAATAAATACAATTGGTCGAAAATTATGTTGTTCCAAAAAATAATATCCTCCGTTTTGCGTCTGAAATCAATATAAGGTACAAAAATATAGCCTGAGGCATTATTCTTGTTTTTACTTTTGCTTTTTTCACCAAAATCCCGCTCAGACCGGGTACGTTTAAGGTATTTGAACCTGTCTTGTTTCTCGAATTTAAGTATCGAAAGGATATTTTAGATTTTTCTTTTTACTGTGAATACCGTTTTTGGTATTGGTAGATACTATATTGAAGAGTATTAAGGCAAGTTTGAAAACGGAAATACGTCCCAAATATTGCTTTGTAATGTCTCACTAAGTGACCATGTTAGTCAAAATATAGTTTAAAAAGAGTCCTGATAAATTTACTTAAGGGCCTACATCAATATTATCGTATATCATCGCCGACACGTACATATTAACACAGCCAGTAGGCACAGAAAATGAAGAATTAGGGATACTTTTCCTATTTACTCAAAATCTACTAAATATATTTTAATTCTGATTTACGTGTTTCTATATATAATAGTTACTTATGTTTTTAAAGTTATTTCATTAGTTAATACGCGATAATAGACCGATAAATGAAAAAAATAAAAAATTTGAGAGGTTGTTTCGCCAAGATTTTCTATCGAGAAAACTTTTTTCAATCGCGTTTCTGAGTTCATGCGATCCTAGATCATATATTGAAAAAACATATACTTAAAAATTAGAACTCTAGCCATTCAATCTAAAGAAACAATGAAAACTTCGTACATAGAAAAATGCACGAAGCTATTTTGGTATCCTCTTAAAATATGCGTTCTATAGGGACTATTCCAGTATAATTGTAACTGTGTAAATAAATATATGTGGTGACGGATTAAGAATGCAAGTGTCACCACCCCATCTCCTCCCAAGGGTGCTGTAAAAGTCAGCTAAGGGATATTGCACACAGATAACATTCTCTGTGAGAGACGGAAAACTCGAAACTAAAACCGGTGCCAGCACGCCTGGTCAGCGCGGCACAGTAGACCATAAGCCCTCCCAACTGGAGGTGGCCCGTGCCCATTAGTGGGACGTAAATGGGCTGGAGAAGAGAATAAATATAATAAATTATAAGAAAAATTTTAGGTCTTCCGACTAACACTGGGATCGATAATGTCGACCGATTATGTTTATAAATACATTATTATTTGCGCTATCAGCCCCTAGAATGTACCTATGTAAATGAAATAAGGTTCCACTTTTGCGATGGAACCCTAAAAAGCAACTAACAATAATTTAAAACGAATCCTATGAATCTAGCATCTATCCAGAACAATCTTCGCATCTCCACATTCCTATTGAGGTGTCGCTGCTAACGAGCCGATCAAAGATATCCTTGTTCCAATGCAGGATACACATAAAAATATACATCTTATGATTCAGGTATAGAGTCTAAAATAGATATTTTACTGAAAAATCTAATCTTTTGTAGAAACTTCGAGAAACATATTTCTTGTTAAAAATATACATATATGTATATTATTCTAATTGCCTTGTAAAATAATACTGGTGTCTTGGTGTTAAATGTTTTAACGAATTAATTATTGTCTTGGTGGAAATTATATTCTTAATAGGTTTAATAGCTAACACGGAATATTATCAGAAAAAAATCGAATAGTAAAAAAAAATTTAATTTCAAATTTTACATACGGAAAAGTGAGCTATCAGGAGAGATTATACAATTATACAAGAATTATACATAGGTACTAAGCATAGGTATTCAAAGACATAGATAATACACGTAGGATTTAAAAGCTCTTTTAACATAAAAAAAAATTAAGTCGCTTACGAGACATATTATACACACATTCAACATACGCACGGTAAACTTAACACTTACTTGACAGTCGGACAATTGTCTCTCTCTCCCGCCCAATAAGGTCCCACTGTTGGGCACGGGACTCCTTTACTTTGGGAAGGATTATGGTCCACTGTGACGCCAGGCGTGTTGGCACACGGTTTATTGTCGAATTTTTCGTTTTTTACAGCACCCTGGGCAGGAAAAGGGATGATGACACTTGTATTCTAGGTCTGTTACCACACGGACGATTACTATATATTACTAGCAATATTTAGGAAATTTTGCCTGTTTTTGCAATATCTTTCATTGCTACGTACGCTCGTACTGGTCCCAGCGTGATGTAATATCTAATATATAAAATTCACGTGTCACAGTGTTAGTTACCGTACTCCTCCGAAACGGCTTGACCGATTTTTATGAAATTTTGCATACATATTCAGTAGGTCTGAGAATCGGCCAACATCTATTTTTCAAACATTTTTTTTTTAGTATGGCAAAACAACGTTTGCCGGGTCAGCTAGTATATATATATATATCCTAGAGCCTTCCTCAATACATGTATTATACAACACTGGAGAGAATTTGTTAAATCGGTCTAGTAGTTCCTAAGATTAGCGCGTTCATATAATATTAGGATTGTTAATCTTCATTACATTCTTGCTAAAGTAGTTTCCCGATTCCTCTACTACATTTGTGACAATTTTCGTTCTACTATAATGTGTTGTAGTACATATAATAGTAAATTGATTATAAATCAATTTCACAGTCACGTACGTATTTGTATTTGTTAGTTAATATTTAGCTAGGTTTTACCAAGGATTTGTTATGTCATGAAGTTAATATTGTAAGATGTTTGGTGACAATTTTTTTACTATTTCTATCTCAGAGTGCTATAAGAGCCATATAAACAGTAATCATATTAACGGAAGTAAGTTGCCATAGCAGTAAAATGAATCTGCTGACTAAAGACATCTACCATCCGTAATTGGTCTATTGAATACTATAGTTATACTTCTTAAAAGTCGCATAATATGCATAGGTATAAATTAAAAAAAAAACCAGACTAGCTTTTTTTCTATAACTTGCACACCCTCTTATGATGTCCAAAATAAATAAATAAAGTCTTTCAAAGCTTACTAATGCATTATAGTCTGTCTGTATCCCTCGTTAACCTTGAAGCCTAAATATGGACATGAAACGGAAACGAGACCCATTGAAATATGTTAAAAGCACGTCGAATAGTATTTACGATATTTTAAACGCGATATAATGAGCTCCATTTTTTATTTTATTGTTATTTAAGGCTGGTGTTAACATTCTTTTTTTTTTGCTCTGGGAACACTGTTGCATATCTTTTCTATCTTGTAATAAGTGCTAGTTAGTAAATAATGTACTTTTAAAAGATAGATTGTCAGCAGATTAGATTTTGAAACTTATTTTCATGGTTAAATAATCTGTACTACAAGAGTTTGTTTGTTTGTTTGAATCCGCTAATTTTCTAAATCCCACGCTTACGGAGGGCAACAGTTAGTAAAATAGGTATATTTTAGTTATTTTTCTTGTTTCTTGTAAAAGTCATTTATGGTATAATTTTTATTACAAATTATTACTTAGTAGTTTTTGTTTGATTATAGTTCGAATTCTACGAACGAAACAGACATTTAATCATAATACAATATTGTTGCTTTTATTTTAGTTTTTGACGCATCAGAATTGACCTCAATATCATAAATTATAATATTCTACTACATTATTTATACAGCCTTAATAGCACTGATGATCGTGATATTATAACAGAACTAAATACCAAATTTATTTACAATATCTCAGGTTATAATTATGCAATAAATTGAAAGTAAATTGTGCAAGGCCGTACATAATTCTGTGCTGTCTATATATAATCAGACATAACAATCTATAGGTGGCTTTGATGTGTCGGTTATTTCGTAACATAAGACCTCGTACCTCGGTACTTTTATGTGGTTTATCGGCTGAGTGGGTTTACAAGTTGTACTTTGAAACATTAAAAAAAACCTGTCAAGAACGAAGTAAACTCGCACAGTTAGGGTTTCGTACCTACTAAACACAAGTAACTGCATTCAAATAATCAGTTAATTAAACTCAAAACAACACACCAACTTAATTTTAATGAAATGTAGGGAATAGCCTACATTTCAGCTACTTCATAAGTTGGTATTAGTATAAACACTTTTTTCTTGTGATGTGATGGCAAATTACAAGTTTTTGGATTTTTACCTATATCAGCACTATATAGACTTGGTTTATGCCAAATTTCAAGTCTCTAGGGCAACGGGAAGTAACCTGTGAATTTTGATTCCCTAGCATAAGTCGAAAATTCTTGAAAATGGTCGTAATTCGGTTATATCTTTTAAATGCGTAGAGGTAAAAGGTTGATTGTATTTTTTGCAGCAAGGGACCGCGTAGATCTTCATTTGCTATGAGTTTCAAGTTGATACCTTCAGCCGTTGATGAGTAAAAAATTGGTTGTCTGTAAAGTCGGTTTACTGACGATAGTTGAACGTGGCAACGTCTTAATTGTTTTAATTTTGTCAATTATAGCATAACCTACAATCGCTGCACTAGCGGACCGATGCTATTCATTTTAATGATGAAAGCACGTTCTTCTTCAAGAACGTGCGACAAAGAAGAAGTGAAGCGAAAGCATCTCGCTTGCACTTCAAGCCTTACATGGAACGCCTCAGAGCGAGGTAACGCCGCATGGGTCATGTTTTTTCGTGCGTGCAGCCGGCTCTATCGAATTATAAGACGATGTCACGTCAAAAAGTTTGACAGACGGACAGACAAACAGACAGACACCGGAGTGATCCTATAAGGGTTTGTACGAAACCCTAAAAAGACTTGAAAATTGATAATTTAACTTTCGCTTAATGGAACATAGCTTGAAAAGTAAAGGTAGACAATTAATTAACTCACTTATTTTAGTTCGGTACGTATCTATCAATGTAACGGATTGTAATCTATGTAACGGAATCTTTGAAAGTAATTTTCACCCATTTACAGTAGTCGGATCGATCTGAAATTTTGCACACATACGACGGGCCTCGTGGTGTAGTGGTTCTTGTAACGGACTGCCGATCAAGAGGTCGCGGGTTCGATTCCCGCTCGGTACAATTATTTGTGTGATTTTTCTAATTGTCATACAAATCTTTGTACTGCGTCTGGGTGTTCCTATGTATTATAAGTATGTATTTACAAAAAAAAAAGTAGTATATGTATTCTATTTGTATTCTGGTACCCATAACACAAGCATATAAGCTTAGCTTGGGACCAGAGGACGTTGTGTGAAATGTCCATGAATATTTATTTATTATTATTATTATTATATTAAGTATCGACAACAATGCAATAATTTAAAAAAATATTTATGATTTTCAGGCATGTTTTTTAGTCTTTGAACTAAGTAGAATATTTTCAAGATATGTTCTTTAAAAGGTTCGATAGCTTTTTTAAGTTTTGTGAAGATTCTATTTCAATTTCAGATGTCTTATTTAACGTTTAAGGGCCTACATCAATATTATCGTATATCATCGCCGACACGTACATATTAACACAGCCAGTAGGCACAGAAAATGAAGAATTAGGGATACTTTTCCTATTTACTCAAAATCTACTAAATATATTTTAATTCTGATCCACGTGTTTCTATACATAATAGTTACCTATGTTTTTAAAGTTATTTCATTAGTTAATACGCGATAATAGACCGACAAATGAAAAAAATAAAAAATTAGAGAGGTTGTTTCGCCAAGATTTTCTATCGAGAAAACTTTTTTCAATCGCGTTTCTGAGTTCATGCGATCCTAGATCATATATTGAAAAAACATATACTTAAAAATTAGAGCTCTAGCCATTCAATCTAAAGAAACAATGAAAACTTCGTACATAGAAAAATGCACGAAGCTATTTTGGTATCCTCTTAAAAGAACAGATATATACTGCGGTGCCACCTATGTTACTGGTACAGGAAATGCAGCGATATAGACACAAAAATGTAGCTGGTTTATTTTGGTAACATATGCGTTTAGTATTCACGATATCGTTAACACGCCAATGAAGCTGTGCCATTAGAGTATTTATTAAATACTAGCTTTTGCCCGCGACTCCGTCCGCGTGGAATTTGGAAATTTTTTTTTTCCCAATAAAAGGTAGCCTATGTCCTTTCTCAGAGTCTAAAGATTGTCTGTGCCAAATTTCATCAAAATTGGTTAAGAGGTTTAAGCGGGAAAGCGTAACAGACAGACAGACAGAGTTACTTTCACATTTATAATATTATATAAGTAGGGATTAATGGCCTTATTCATAATGACTTATCGCAGGCTTAAACGGAGATTTTATCGGAGAGATAATAAACGTTTTAGCGTAAAAAGACTATTATAGATAATAAGTTTTGACAATTTTCGCGAACTTTTAAACCTCCGATAACTCATTATGAATAAGACCATAAGTAGATTGCGTCGTTTATGTAGCACTTAAGTGGTGTGCACTCACCTAATACCTTAGGGAATTATTAAAATATAATTAGGTATGTAGATATAAACATCGAAACCGGATATGTACCTACATTAATTTGCATGTAAATATAGACCCTCATGTGTGTCCAAGGACATCGCAATAGTGTTGCAATATCAGAAAACTTTTACTTAAGCAATTTTTGTATTTTGCTATAATTTTTTAACATCATTTTTTAATACATATTTACTAATTGATATGTTTTAGCCTTTTCTAAATACATTATTTAAATTAGTTACAGCAGTAAAAGAGATTACCACCCTTGGATTGCCTCGGAACCCTGTTTTTCCTTTGATAACGGCTAAAGTAATACGAATTTAGACGTTAAAAGTTTGTTACAGTTTTATTAGTTTAGATATTTGCCTAAAACATTATTCGGATCGTTTAAGTGTCAGTATTAACCAATAGTGAGCTAAGTTACTGTGTCAAGGTTTACTTGTTAATACTAAACAGCCTGCGTGACTTAGCCCTCTTTGAATATGCATTTGTTACGCCTACACTCTATACTGTTTGTAAATGTAGACAAACTTGGACAATGAGTATTTAAACCACGTAAACATTATGGTGTGTTTTGAGTTTATGCTTTTCAGTAGGTCCTGACTGCAGAACTTCCTCCCGGATCATATCTATAATACTCCCGCAGGGCTCCGGGCAGGGGTCGTCGGCGCGCAGTAGCCAGCCGCGGCCCCTCCCGACGAGGTGCTCGTGCGCGGCGGGTCGGTATTCCGAGACCCGCCGCGACAAATGTGGCTGTCGGTCACGGCAACCCGACAGGGGGACCTAATGCTCCCCCAGTCGGGTCGAGCCCCGATTAAAGGGACCACCCCTCGCCGGGTCATGGTAAAGCTCAAGGTACCATCATGGCCCGGCAGGGCAGAAGGTGAAAATGAAAAAAAATCATATCTATACTTCTATACTAATATTATAAAACTGAAGAGTTTGTTTGTTTAAGAGCGCTGATCTCAGGAATCGCTGGACCGATTAGAAAAATTTTTTCGTTGGTCCTACACTGAAAGAATTTTTCAAACCGGTCCAGCGGTTATATCGAGAGGCAAAATATCATCAACATGCGACCAATAGGAGCGAAGCATCAGTGGAAAATGTTGCCAAAACAGGAAAAAAAATCTATAGTTTTTTATAAATATTTTACGTTACATCATATCTTTTTTTTCACAATGCATATTTTATCATAAATACACGTGAGTATCAATGCCAAAAAGCACTATTTTATTATAACTTTTTCTACAGATAGGTCGAATAAATTTTATTCTCTTATTTCACCTGTTAAGGACTCATAATTTAGGCACAGTTGTACTAGTTTAAATAACAAATACTGTTCTTTAAATTACTTAACAAACCACAACACATTATTACTCACATCTTCATCTCACATTACATAAACAAACAACAAGAGGGCGTCACAAAAAAGTGAAAGTTGTACCAAAAAGAGCGGTAAAGGCTTCTACTTGACACAATTTATGTAGACGTAATAGGTTTAATTATTGAACATTTGAAATACTCAAAAATTATGTAAAGTATTTTGCCTTTGTAGAGTTTTATGACACGAAAATATTTTCTATGTGATAAAAAAAAATATTTTTTAAAAATTAGGCATTGATCTTTCAGTATATTATTATGAACTTTTAAAATGTAAATACTTATTGACTATGGGACTGTATTAAGGAACTAGATGATACAGCTCAATAGTTTTTATTTGGGGTTGCGAAAATTTCATCAAAGCAGGCAGGACTCGTCGTTCGATATTCAAATATAAAAAAAAATATAAAGTTCTAGAAACGAAACATTGTAATTACCTTGGCTTAAGTAAACTGTTCGATACTGGCAACACGGTATTCGAAATTCAATTTATAATTTTTTTGACAACAAAAAAATTACTAATCTGTGACCACAACAAATATCTATAAAAACATTTCATTGTCGCGTTCTGGTTATTGTAAAAAAAAAATGGTCCTTATGAACGCAATCAAAATTCAGTTTATTTATCATCACAATACAGTTGGCAATATCTTGTGTTTATAAAGTTAATAACGTGCCATGACATACAAGCAATAAACAAATTAAAATCCGGTTTTATTATAATATTGCTTACTTTAGATTTATGATTATGAACAATTAGTGCCCTGTGGTTTGACCTGCCATATATTATGAGTTATTTTCAGCAAGGAATTTATTTAACGCGACTAACTGTGTCCCACAGTTTCACTTCCGTACTTATTCCTGTCCCTTAGTCCCGTCGTTTTGACCTCGGGATAAAGGATAGAGTAAACTAAATACGTTGTTTGTATAGGAGTCATTTTAAGTATTTATTGGTACCAACTCTATGCACAACTAAACCTAACTAAAAATAAGAAACAAATTTATATGGTGTATTTTGATTAATTGGCTTTTTCGTTGGCACTTTTTTATTATTATAATCTTTAGACGATAAAATACAGATTTTCAAAAAAAAAAATGTTGACATTGCTGAATCGTGTTATTGATACTATCAATTTTCATTTTTATTTAAGTATAGACGTGCACGTAAAATCGTTACCATAGTATAGAACCAAGAGAAATGAGTTAGTTGAAATTGTATCTGTGAAAACCTCTTTAGCCATCACCGTCAGAGAGATACAGTCTGATGACAAATGAATAGAAAGTCTCAGCAACAGGGTCCAATATTGGTACGGAACCCTAAAAGTGATCGTAAACACGAAGTTCAGCATTTTGATTGCAAGCGAATCTAAAAAAAAATACAATATAGAAAAAAATGTAGAGATGGTATTTACCTTTCATTCACAACTAAGTATATAATAGACTAGCTGGCCCGGCAAACGTTGTTTTGCCATACCAAAAAAAAAGTACAAAAAAAAATTAACTATAAACCTCACGGAGCCCGAGACCTTTCCAACGAATGCAAAACCGTGGAAATCGGTTCGTGCGTTCTGGAGTTATAGCGTCAGGAAGGAAAATCCGACTTATTTTTATATAGTAGATAATATTGAATAACGTAAACACAAACAGACAGAACAATTTCATATACGTATAATGTTTCTCACGGACGATGACAGCTGTTAATACCCCATGGGTCGTTGTTTAATTTCTTACTAAGCTCACTATTAATTGCTTGTAGTTGTGTAGATTGTAATATATTGGGACGGTTCATATTTTTAAAATAAACATCTGAAATTTATATTAATCGATAATTATACAACATGGATGGCTTAATGATTTAATTATGCTTTTGTACGGGTGCCTAAAAACATTTACTAAAAAAGAAAAAAAAAAGGGAAACGAAAAGGATGGTAACAAAACTATATAGCCTTCTAAATCGTTTTTATCGCCATCTAGATTCATACTCCCATTCCAACTAGATACTTGTTATAAACTTTGGATTAAGAGGATACCAAAATAGCTTCGTGCATTTTTCTATGTACGAAGTTTTCATTGTTTCTTTAGATTGAATGGCTAGAGCTCTAATTTTTAAGTATATGTTTTTTCAATATATGATCTAGGATCGCATAAACTCAGAAACGCGATTGAAAAAAGTTTTCTCGATAGAAAATCTTGGCGAAACAACCTCTCTAATTTTTTATTTTTTTCATTTGTCGGTCTATTATCGCGTATTAACTAATGAAATAACTTTAAACACATAGGTAACTATTATATATAGAAACACGTAAATCAGAATTAAAATATATTTAGTAGATTTTGAGTAAATAGGAAAAATATCCCTAATTCTTCATTTTCTGTGCCTACTGGCTGTGTTAATATGTACGTGTCGGCGATGATATACGATAATATTGATGTAGGCCCTTTAATATACAATTAATATACAATTATATCCAGGTGTGTAGAGAAAAGATTAGATTAATACAGACTAATAAAGCTTTAATAACACAGTCGTCAGTTAAACAGTCAGAGTTGGACTAAGCCAGGGGCCCAAGTCTGCTAATGAATTGTGTCACAATGACACCATTATAAACACAAAAAATTAAAAGTAGATTACAAAATTTGATAAAATTCGCCACTAATCAATCAATTATTGCATTTGTTTATTGCATAATAACGAATTTTATCAAGTTTGGTAGTCTACTATTAATTTTTTGTCACAAATAATACTCGTAACATGCAATTGAACTTTCATTGTGACACCATTGAATATTAAATAGCAGACCTGAGCCCCAGAAGAGGCCGAGTGACTGACCAAAAGTCTGGGCCCGAAATTAAAAGATGGTGTTTATGTATGTATATCCAGGGACTTGGAGGAATCCGCGCTCACCTGCGCTACTGCCGGCTGTCCGATACTGTAAACAACAATATGTATGTAAAACTATAATTGTGGAATATTTCCTAACACTCTTTTATGGTAAAAATCTATCTTTATGGTCAATGTACAATTAAATTGAATGTGGGTAAACCCTGTAATAACTAATCGTAGAAGACACATTACAGGTCAGTCTCAGACTTTGCAGTCACCATGGTCACGGGGACCACGGGTCTGCAAAGTCTCCAAAACGTCGGGCCAAAATTTAAAACAAATATACGCGTCTAAATTCGTAAAAAGTAGTTTTATTTAATACAATTGCGGATTTAGACGCTAGTTTTGTTTTTTTTTAATCCAACGAGTCGCGCAAGTGTTTCAGAATAATGTTAAAATAATAATGTTGTATGTATATAGACATCAAACGTGGTTTTCTTCTAACAGAGCCATCTGTAATTGTTGTCTGAAACTTGCAATCTATAATCTGATTTACTAGAATGATACCTTTATTCTGGCAGTTACAGGCTCTTGGGCCAGTATCGTTGTAAAGTTCGAAATGCGGAAATGTACTTGTATTGGTACCGTTAGAAGTTGGTGACGCGTGGGATAAGAGCCTTGTACACTGATGATAATTGAAGCAATGCAATCGTGTCTCATATACGCATTGTTTATACATATTGTGTTCACACTTAAACATTAATAGTAAGCGTAGTTTAAAATGTAATAGGTATTTATGATGGTAAAATAATAAAAAAATATTTCCAAAGGTTAGGTGTTTCATGGACATAGCAATTTTTGATAGCCATTTTGTTAGCAAATTAAGTTAAACTAGCTGTTGCTTGTAGCTTCGTACGATTGGATTTTAAAAACCAAACCCTAACAAATTTTACATAAAAGTCATCCTTTTGAACCACTGCACTGTGTCTAATAAAAAAACTGCATCAAAATCCGTTGCGATTTTTTGAAGATATAAGCTCACAATAATATAGACATACAATACATATACAAAAATAACGACTTTATAATAATTTATTTATTAAAGATAAAGATTAATAATTATTTTCAATACTCTTCCCAATATTTCCAGACGCAATTTGTTGTCAAAACAGTAATTTTGAATTTAGGGATAATCTTAAATTACTATTTTGTATTCTGACCCTAAATGCGTGAATTTCGGAGTTCAAAATTACGTTCAAAGATTTGAGATATGTGAAAAGATATTGTACAAACCCATCGCTATTTAAATTGATCTTCTTTTATTTCATTTTGGCATTTTCCCCAAATCCCATTTCACCCGTGAAATATACGTATTTTTATTTAATATTTTAAATTATAAGAAATAATTTATGCGCCATAAAGTTAAAAAATAACGCCTTCAAAGAATTTCCTTATAAAAATTATTAAAACCCGTTGTGCTTAAAGCGAAATATCTTTTATTCGTACATAAATTGTTGCACTTAATGTATCTGTGAAATGACATTCGCGCTGTATTTTTGCGATGTGACCGATACGTCTTTAAGGGAGAGGACTAAGACTTTGGAAGGAGCGATTTACATTATGTTTATTAACAACTTACTCTTAGAGTTCACATTTTTATTTTAGTTCTTTAAATATTTTTCAATATAAAGTATTTAGCAAGTCATTTAAACTTATACCCCCTTATTACAAAACGCGGCTCAACGTTAAATCCAGATTTAACAAAATTTATTTACGAGGAATTGGATAGTTAGACCCGCTCTGACACTAGTTTGGCGTCGGTTTAAGACTAAGGTCGTTGTTAGATCTAGGATTTGAGAAAAATCTGCTTGAAATGCGCAATTGAAGTGTTTAAAAAGCCAGGCTTAAACTGTGGCTTAAACTTAGTCCACGTTTTGTAATAAGGTGGTTTATGTATTCATGTGGGATTTGAACCCATGATTTTTGAAAAACCGTTCCTCTTAACTAACGAGCAGCTGCCACGATGTTTTCTTGGTTCCTAAGGGAACGTTTATATCTGACGGAACCATAGAACTATTATACAATAACTAGCTGACCCGGCCAACGTTGTTTTGCCATACTAAAAAAAAAGGTTTGAAAAATAGATGTTGGCCGATTACTGATTACGATTACTGAATGTGCATGTAGAATTTCATAAAAATCGGTCAAGCCGTTTCAGAGGAGTACGGTAACTAACACTGTGACACGTGAATTTTATATATAAGATTAACTTCTATTTCTATAAGAAACTACCTTGTGTTTTGCATTTAAAAATACGGTAACTAACACTGTGACACCTGAATTTTATATATAAGATTAACTTCTATTTCTATCAGAAACTACCTTGTGTTTTGCATTTAAAAAGCTCATAATATTAATCTGGAATATAACAGAAATTATTTTAGTCGATTTTATTTCAGTGTAATATTATCAAATTAACTGTTTGTACTTTTATTTTATTATCACGACAATAACAAGTTTGTTACTTAAAGAATCAATATAAAACGATGCAGGTCTGGTGTAACTTAAAATATTTTATTGCAAAGTGCCGCTATCACAGAATCCATAATGACATAAAAATATTTTACATCTGGTTGTGCCGGAAACGAAATTGATTAAGAAACCTACCAGCTTGGTTACGTGATGAAATGATCGGTTAAATTATCAATGCTTAGTTAATTGATATTAAATATTCGTGGGATTTTGACACGATAAAAATTTGAGTTAAGGGCCTACATCAATATTATCGTATATCATCGCCGCCACGTACATATTAACACAGCCAGTAGGCACAGAAAATGAAGAATTAGGAATACTTTTCCTATTTACTCAAAATCTACTAAATATTTTAATTCTGATTTACGTGTTTCTATATATAATAGTTACTTATGTTTTTAAAGTTATTTTATTAGTTAATACGCGATAATAGACCGACAAATGAAAAAAATAAGAAATGAGAGAGGTATTTTCGCTAAGATTTTCTATCGAGAAAACTTTTTTCAATCGCGTTTCTGAGTTTATGCGATCCTAGATTATATATTGAAAAAACATATACTTAAAAATTAGAGCTCTAGCCATTCAATCTAAAGAAACAATGAAAACTTCGTACCTAGAAAAATGCACGAAGCTATTTTGGTATCCTCTTAAGTTATTTTAGAAATTTATTTATTTCATTAATTAATACAGACAGACATTTATACAATATTATTAGCAACAGAAATAAGGCTCGTTACATTCAGGTAACATCTGCATCCGAACTAGGTGGAAAACCTGTATCTCGGATTACAGCTTATTCAATTTTCGGGTACAATTTACAAGCCATGTGATGTATCACAACAGGGAAATAAAAACAATACAGAAAAAATGAAAACAAAATCACAAAATAATAAGGAAACAATATAAGATATACAATAGAGTTGCGTTGTGCAAGACAAAAACCAAATGTACAAGCTTACTATATTTCGTTAATGAACAAGCTTACTATATTTCGTTAATGTACAAGCTTACTATATTTCGTTAAAGTAGAAGCTTACTATATTTCGTTAATGTACAAGCTTACTATTTTTCGTTAAAGTAGAAGCTTACTATATTTCGTTAATGTACAAGCTTACTATATTTTGTTAATGTACAAGCTTACTATATTTCGTTAAAGTAGAAGCTTACTATATTTCGTTAATGTACAAGCTTACTATATTTCGTTAATGTACAAGCTTACTATATTTCGTTAAAGTAGAAGCTTACTATATTTCGTTAATGTACAAGCTTACTATATTTCGTTAATGTACAAGCTTACTATATTTCGTTAAAGTAGAAGCTTACTATATTTCGTTAATGTACAAGCTTACTATATTTCGTTAAAGTAGAAGCTTACTATATTTCGTTAATGTACAAGCTTACTATATTTTGTTAATGTACAAGCTTACTATATTTCGTTAAAGTAGAAGCTTACTATATTTCGTTAATGTACAAGCTTACTATATTTCGTTAAAGTAGAAGCTTACTATATTTCGTTAATGTACAAGCTTACTATATTTTGTTAATGTACAAGCTTACTATATTTCGTTAATGTACAAGCTTACTATATTTCGTTAAAGTAGAAGCTTACTATATTTCGTTAAAGTAGAAGCTTACTATATTTCGTTAATGTACAAGCTTACTGCGACTTAGTTTAATTAATAAAGTACTTGCTTAATCTGTATGAAGTGAAGTTGATAACGATTTTAACGTTAATTCAGCGTATTACACCAATGAGTGATACGGTTTCTTCGAAATAAATCATGTATTTCCATTAAGGGCCTACATCAATATTATCGTATATCATCGCCGACACGTACATATTAACACAGCCAGTAGGCACAGAAAATGAAGAATTAGGGATACTTTTCCTATTTACTCAAAATCTACTAAATATATTTTAATTCTGATTCACGTGTTTCTATATATAATAGTTACTTATGTTTTTAAAGTTATTGCATTAGTTAATACGCGATAATAGACCGACAAATGAAAAAAATAAAAATTTTGAGAGGTTGTTTCGCCAAGATTTTCTATCGAGAAAACTTTTTTCAATCGTGTTTCTGAGTTGATGCGATCCTAGATCATATATTGAAAAAACATATACTTAAAAATTAGAGCTCTAGCCATTCAATCTAAAGAAACAATGAAAACTTCGTACATAGAAAAATGCACGAAGCTATTTTGGTATCGTCTTAACAATTCGTTTTACATTTTTTTTAAATAACACTCGCGGCATGTATTACGGGAAATGAATTTATTGAAGTATTTTACTTAAAATTACATAGCGTTTAAAAATCGCTCCGCTTGTTACTAAAGCCATACCATAGCAAAAAGTTCACTCAATAACATCAGAGATCGGAGTCAGACCAATTCCAATGCTTATTTGGAGGCAGGGGGCGTTGTAGCGATATTGCGATTGCATTAACATTCAGTTGAAAATATATGTTATTCGTGTTGCTGTATCATGCACTTTTTAAGCGTATTTTCCTTATGTTTGTGTCAGATATGTACCTATTCTACAATGTTGAAAATAATGGTGATTTTACAAGGCTTGTGTGTCTGTAGTAATAACAGCTCCATGAGCCTACTCCCTTCCCTGAGACTTGTAAGAGCTAGCTAAGGTAATATAAGTGAAAACTTCTCCTGTGAGAAAAAGAAATCTTATGCGAAGACGTCTGTGCAGGCTAGTCTAGTACACCAAATACCCTCTTGACAGTGGCGTATTTTGAAAATTAGCGCCTCGGGCCAATTTTATTAAACGGCCTAAAATAATGGAGATATTTTCTGGTTGGCCGCCCTGGGCCATGGCCCCCTTGGCCCTAGTGTAAATACGCCCCTGCCTCTTGACATGGAGGAGGCTAAAAGGATAATAGTAAGGCATTATTGGGCCGAAAAAGAGAATAAAAATAAAAGGAAGAGTAGCAACAAATAAATAAATAGAATTTTACCTTAAATTAGCGAAATCGATTTGGATATTTGTGACAAAAATATTGAATTTTGAAAAACTGACATATAAAAGCTATACAATAAGTTAAATAATTTCTAGATCTTGACATTAAGTTTCATTAGCATAACAGTGACTGACAAGTGGACAAGGATATGCGCAGGCGCATGTGACCTTTCACCGCGCAAGGCCGCGCGCAGCCTCTGTCGCTAGTCAAGATATCGTGTTTATATGCTTCGTTACATATGCCATTATGTTTATCATTATAGAATAAGGTTTTTTTACTAGGTAACAGATGGACGGACGGACTGCAAACTCTTAGTAATACCGTCCCCTTTAAACCTTTTACTTACGGAACCCAAAAATATAGTATTCTCGATATTTCAAGCAATATTTATATGCTAAATTCACATTACCAAGAAGAATATACATAGTATATCCTTATATATTATTATAGCTATTATTCTTCTTTTTATTTACGGATTTTTTTTTCATTCTTGGCTCGATTATATTTAACTGCTTGTAAATAAGAATTAGTAATTTATATTCAACATAATTAATAAGCGTAATTACATCCAAATTGAATTGGCTTTAAAATGTAAACTTGTCGAATCGGAGAAGCTATTAATGTTTAATTGGGCACCATATCTGTGATCTAAGAGATCCGGTAACCAATTATATTTTAACAGATGCATATAACATCAACGTATAATTAAAACTTGCGTAATATTTAATTCGAGAGGTTTAAAGGGCGTCACAAACGGCATATCTAATATATTAATATATCGACAAAGAGACTGAAGTATATATAAAAAAGGCGAGGCGAAAAAGAAACGGATATATCTATCGGTGACGTCATAAGTATAGATATCACTACATCTCGGTATATTAATATATATCTATCTCCTTCTCGCTCTACCCATCTCGGCATTGTAGGGTTTAATTTCATTTAGAAGAAGAAGATCTCCTTTTTATATGAATAAAAAGGAGATCTGAACATATTTTTAACAAAGCACCTAATCTCAGCATGCCTGGCAAGCGTGGAAGGAGTAGACCGAGGCTGCGATGGTTGAGCGTGTTTACTCAAGACATGGAGAGCTGTGGGTTGCCAGAGGGGCATGTTCAGCATAGAACGAAGTGAGAAAAGCAGAGTGGACCCTGTCGCAAGACGAAACAAATTAGAGTTTCATTTAGGTGCTAATCTTTAACACTAGGCATTAGTTAAATTACAAAAAATAAAAGTTAATCACATTTTAAGGAGTCATTTCGACATGTCTGTAGAAAACAGTAACTCCTAAAATATTAGATTATAATAGGAGAGTTATAAAGTTATAGAGGAAAGTAATAGCAGCTAGATATAAATATAACAAAAAAATTACACGTGATTTTCTCTAAATTAGAAACGAGATTACTTTAGATTCTATCCGTCATGTTTCGATTTTCACTATAGTAAAAACTTTTCCCTATACGGTAACGTGAGATGGTACTTTCTCCGTTCTGTTCTGTGTGAATTAATAGTGATTTTATTATGTTTTATCCAAGAGATCTCGACAATATACTATGTAATAATTATCCGTCATAATTATAATATTTAATCAAAAAGCAGTCTTGCTGGAGTGGTTCGTCGATTTCTGTCCCATTAAGCTCCACCGCTCCGGCCGACTGCCAACCTCGTTGGTGTGGGTTCTGCCACCTAACGAGGCGAGGCAATGTTGTATCCAAAATATTTAATGAAATATTTAATTCATATCTAAATCTAATGTAGTAAAAAATTTGCGTAGTGATTGACATGCTGTTTGGAAGGGTTCCAAGAATAGGCTTTAAAAATGCTAATAGTTAAAAGAGCGTTTTTGCCCCCTTGTCAAGGAGGGATATGTTTTTATACCTACTCACTGAAAAGTGGATTTCGTTTGTTTTTAATTCTTAATTCATAAAAGATCGTCTTGCAGATAAACTAGTTTATAGCTCTTTAACAATGCACTTGCAAAAAAACTCACAATTAAATGAATAATAACAATTAAGTGCGCAAAAGGTTTGCAAAAGCAGAATAATAGCAGAATTAAATGAAATATACAAGGTGCTGCCCGCCACTTCGTACCCGTTGATTTTAGAAACCGAACCTTAAGAGGATACCAAAATAGCTTCGTGCATTTTTCTATGTACGAAGTTTTCATTGTTTCTTTAGATTGAATAGCTAGAGCTCTAATTTTTAAGTATATGTTTTTTCAATATATTATCTAGGATCGCATAAACTCAGAAACACGATTGAAAAAAGTTTTCTCGATAGAAAATCTTGGCGAAACAACCTCTCAAATTTTTTATTTTTTTCATTTGTCGGTCTATTATCGCGTATTAACTAATGAAATAACTTTAAAAACATAAGTAACTATCATATAGTATAGAAACACGTAAATCAGAATTAAAATATATTCAGTAGATTTTGAGTAAATAGGAAAAGTATCCCTAATTCTTCATTTTCTGTGCCTACTGGCTGTGTTAATATGTACGTGTCGGCGATGATATACGATAATATTGATGTAGGCCCTTAACAAAATATATACAAAAGACGTCTACTTGAATCACTTCATCTATTAGAAAAACCATATCAAAATTCGTTACGTAGTTTTTTTTTTTGAAAGCGTTGGGCAAATGACTGCAGTCCACCTGATGTTAAGTGGAAATGCACGCCAGCAGGCCAAGCACGTGTGGGACGAATATGGAAAGAAGAAGGAGGAGAAGGTTTTGAAGATATAAGCTCACATAGGGACATACATACAAAAATAACGACTTTGATTTATATTAAACTAGCTTCTGCCCGCGGCTTCGCACGCATTAATGGCAGAATAGAATTTGAAATCAAATTAAAATAAAAACTGAAATCTGAACTGAAATTAATACCTACTATTTCGTGCAATTCCATTCAGTAGATTTTGCGTGAAAGCGTCACAAACAAACAAATTCACTTTCACTTTTATATATAAGTAAGGATAAAGATAAATCGATTTCCGGACTGATTCCATAAAACCTTATAAAGAAAAATGTTTTAAAGTAATTTTCTTTTTGTTTCAGATTAAAGATGACATTATTATGGTGTGTTTTGGCGTGTGCGCTTGTGTCTGCACACGCACAGTCGAACTATGGGTCCCAGGCAAACAACATCGAGTACCAGGGAGAAGGTTTACCTGGAGAAACAGTGCTGGATGGGAAGGTATGCATTTTATACTATTAATAAAAAGATAAAGTTTGTAATATGTGTGTAGGAGGTAATCTTCGAAAGTAATGGTCTGATAAAGGTCTGAAAAATAAGGGCATGCATATCATATTCAGATCAATCCGACTACTGCAAGTGGGTTAGAATCACTTTCAAAGATTCCGTTGCATAGATTAATATATTGATAGATACATACTGAACTTATATAAGCGTGTTAAATAGCACAAAAAATCATAAAAACTCTTAACAATACTGACAATAACTGCAGTCACATAGTTATTTATTAAAATTAACAACATCCGCATACAAAGCTTCATGGTCACAATATATATTGTCAAATATTACGGACAACAATTCTAGCCAATGTTAATTATTATAAGGTCGAATCACACACGACTGTAGTGTGTCTAGGTTTGCTAGTATATAATTGAAACTTCTTCTCTGTGTAAAGGCGAAAGTAACTCTGTCTGCTTATATATAACTCATTCATGACGAAACTACTTACTGAAATGATATTTGGTTTACAGATAGTCTAGCTCTAGAACCTATGAAAGGACTTAAGCCAGTTTTCATTGCGAAGAAGGTGATACTAAATTCCAAAACTACAACATTAATAAAAGGATGTTTTATTTTTACGTGGGGAATGCGTTTACGCACTTCCCCTTTCCGGTTGCAGTCGCAACTAGAACAACGTCCTTCGGGGAGGGGCTCAGGTAATTAACGACTCCCGCATCAGGGCCTTCCTTCGGTACACCTCCGCCACGCCACGCCAGATTCTATTATGCAACGAACGTACTTAAATGATTATAAATCTAGACAGAACTGAAATTAAGACCGGAATCATTTAAAACATCTAAATTAATTGAATATATTGTTAGAACTCTATACATAGTGTGTGTATTTTTATACTCTACAATGTAATACAAGTACCGTGCGATATAATTCGAGCCGACACCTTGCTCTATCACAATCGGTTCTAGCCATTACAACTGTCACTAGATCTAAAGAACAGGCTTTCAAGTAGTATATTGTTATGTATCGCCTGTATCGCTAAGCCTATAAGCTATTGAAGATAAATCGGCTGTAAAAGTGCACGTTTCCATTGTCGGTAAAGTTAAGTAAACAGTTGCACAAGTTTTGATGACGAAGACTTATAATTAGTGGTTATGTAGAACAAGAACCTTTAAATTTAAAATTTTTATTGTCATATATGTCGTAGCATACTTTTATAGAACTACTTGAGTTCCGAAACTTAGAGAGTTTATTTTATTCTTAAAAATCACTAATTATGTAAGAAAAACTATAAAATTTTACCATTTTCGTAACTTTTTACGTTATTCTGGGAGTTTTAATTTCTAAAACCGGCAAAATAAGCCCATATACCAACTACATTTAGTATGACAGTAAGAAGAAGTAACAAACATAGGCTATTGTTTATAAACCGACTTCTAAAATTCTGTATGTTTTTTTTTGTTATTTATTTATTTATTTATTTATTCCAAACTTTTTGCACATACAAAATAGTGTACAATGGCGGGCTTAATGCCAATGGCATTCTCTACCAGCCAACCATCAGTGGTGCCGAGATAATAATGGTAATAATGGTGCTAATTTATCACTGAGAGGTGAAGTTTTTACCTTACAATAATAATAATATTACTTAAACTATAATAAATAAATATAATCTACATACATAAACAGATAATATAAACATACTTAGTAATAATACATATAATATACTACATATACCTATATAACCAATGAAACAGTGAGGAATTACTCAATGAGTAGATTCCGCCAGTAATGTGATGTAATGGTTTCGATCTTTAATTTTAAATGTCTCCCGGGTCCTAGCCATCCTGATCTCAAGAGGAAGGGCATTCCAGAAAAGAATTGCTTATAATAATTATTATTTATAATTATTTATTATAATGGAAACCATCTTGTATTAACTGCTCAGAGGTACTAAATAAGAATAGATTTATAGCAAGGTCTGCCCTGACAGACTAATTTCAAAGATTGGTACTGCAATCACCTGCTCTCGCCATATTGATAAAGTAGGTTTAGTCTGGATCGTAACTTATCTAGCACAGATCTACTGACAGGACCTTAATTAGTGCTTGAGTTGGCTGTTGTTAAAGTTGGTTAAAAATTTCTGTAATAATAATTTCTAAGTTCACTTTTTAGGGTTCCGTACCCAAAGGGTAAAAACGGGACCCTATTACTGAGACTTCGCTGTCCGTCCGTCCGTCCGTCCGACCGTCCGTCCGTCCGTCCGTCCGTCCGTCCGTCTGTCACCAGGCTGTATCTCAAGAACGGTGATAGCTAGACAGTTGAAATTTTCACAGATGATGTATTTCTATTGCCGCTATAACAACTAAAAATAAAATAAAATAAATATTTAAGGGGGGCTCCCATACAACAAACATGATTTTTTTACTGTTTCTTGCTCGATACTAATAAGTTGCCTTATGTTGCATAGATAATGGTACGGAACCCTTCGTGCGCGAGTCCGACTCGCACTTGACCAATTTTTTAACAGACACCTAGCTTCTGAATTTTTAAAAGAGCTTGAGTCATGCTTATTTGAAATAAAATATTTTTAAATTTATGATTATTATGATAAACATTTTTTTTTGTAAATACTTATAGATAGTTCACAAACATAGTACAAATTTTTATGTGTGTGACATTGTTTGCGGTAAATCTTAGTGCAAATATTACACAGATAATAATTCTGTTTGGGAAACAAATCAGCATCCACGTAAACAGCATTTCGTTACACAAACCATTACACCAGGGGGCCAAGTCTGCTACCACAATGATTAGTCACGGATTTGTAATGATTAGTGGCGAATTTTATCAAGTTTGGTAGTCTACTCTAGTATAAATGACGCCATTAAGGCGCCATAATGTCGTCAGTGACTGATCATTGTGACAACATTGTAATACCTACTAATAGCAGACTAGAGACCCAGGAGTCCGGTTAAATAAAATTATCGTATTTATTAGTGTAGTAGAAGTATTAGATAAAAGTATTGGAGAATACTATAAACGTATTTAATCATTGAGCTTTCAGAACGTTCAGCCAAAAAAATATCTAGGACGTCATTCTATTGAGTAACGACGTAAAAGTGATTATACAGAATTCAGTTTTTTTTTTCATCATGTGAGTATTCTACAGAAGATAGATAGATAGATTACTCTTTATTTGCACAAACACCAATTTTACACAGAATTTAAAAACAAAAATAAAATGAAATACAGTCTTAAAAGTTATTGTACAAAGAGTACAGAAGTACAGAAGCTGGAATTCTAAGCTGTGTTTTAAACCGTAGCTACACAAATGATGTCGAAACTAGTTAAGCACACACAATTTATTACATAAATCCGTTATTAATTACAAATATATATTATAAAAGAACGTGACAAACCAAATGCCGTGGAAAATACGAATTTATCATCTTAATAATTTGTGTTTATCCGGATTACTGAAGACGCACATTGTATTTTAAATGAGTTATAGATACAAGAATATTGTATTATAATTAAATAGATATAAAAATATTAGGAAATAATAATATGTTCTCAAACACGTTTTTTCTCCATATTGTCACCTCTAGACTATACTAGCTGCATCCTGCAATTTTTTACGCGTATAATTTAGGAAACTAACCTTACAAAATATTAGAAATATAAATG
Source organism: Orgyia antiqua (assembly GCA_916999025.1). Classification (NCBI taxonomy): domain Eukaryota; kingdom Metazoa; phylum Arthropoda; class Insecta; order Lepidoptera; family Erebidae; genus Orgyia; species Orgyia antiqua. Next base: position 2,587,404 of record OU779861.1, read on the forward strand.
TTTAACACACTTTAAACTTGAACCACTCCAGCTAATAAAAATAATTGCTTCATACTATTAACATTTCGGTATTTTCTCGATGACAGCTCCAATTTTCCTTGAATAAGCGTCTTTTTTACATTATGTATGCATCATATTATGAGGATATGACGCTTTTACGCGTACAAGGTCATACTAGAGTTGGAGGAACTGACAGGGATAGGGCATAATAAGTAATACATTTATCATCGAGAAAGTAAATAAATGGAGACTGTATCGTATAGTTATCGGTCGGTCGGGTCGGGCGTTTTCTGGTTTAACCAATCCGAAAGGTCGAAAATCTTGCCCAAAACAAGATTTGACACTATTTCTAAGTATTTCTAAAAATTTTAGTGCTATTTGGTCTCCATACAAAATCCTGGCCTCACTCATGTGATTTACACTCATCTTATTTAGTGTATAACCGATGAATGTATTTTCAACCTTATTTTATGAAAGTGTTAAGTTATTTTTAAATAATATGTATTTGTTTCAGGTTACTAAACTGGATGATTTGAGTCCAGTAATATTCTTGAACAGAACTAAAGCGGCTCTTAACTGCGCTGCAGGTTCTATGCAAGTAAGTCACATTATTATATTTTTTATTTTATTTGCTAGCTGTTGCACGAAACTTCGTACACGTGAAATTTAGAAACTAAATGTTAACAAATTATACCAAAAAGCTATCCTCTTGAACCACTCTATCTACTACAAAAAGTGCATTTAAAAACCCTTGAGCAGTTTGGAAGATATAAGAGACATACTCGTACATACAAAAATAACGACTTTGTTCTTTAATATTTTATTTATGTATGGCTACATATTATATTTTTTAACCCTCACGATCACCACATCTGATATGTTGACTAAGATACGATTTAATTAAGTTATAACAGCTACTAACTAATTAGTTTAAAAACTAAAAAACACGCTAGAAATTCCTGAATATTTTTTGTTAATTATTGTTACTACTCTGTTAAAGAGTTTCTAGAATGTAAGTACTAGACCACTATTATGATTTATGTTGTTTTAATGTTAAATAAATTGATTACCTAAGCATTACTCTGTTACAATAAATAAATTAATGACTAAATAAATAAAACTAACAAATTAATCTATACTTATAATAAATCTGTAGAGAGGTCAATTCTGTACATGAAATATATTTTCAAAATAATTATCACGGGGTGATTAGTGATCGATACTGATGCCAAAAATGCAATCAGTAAAATTCTCTGCCTGTCTGTCTGTCTGTCTGTCCGTCTGTATGTTCCTTATAGAAACAAAAATTACTCGACGGATTTTAACGAAACTTGGTACAATTATTCTTCATACTCCTGGGCAGGTTATAGTATACTTTTCATCACGCTACAATCAATAGGAGCAGAGTAGTGAAGGGAAATGTTGGGAAAACGGGAGAAGTTACTCCATTTTTTAAGCTTCCGTCGCGTGTGCAGCCTTAATGGTTAAAGTTACATAGAAATTATGTATGACGGAAATATTCTACATAAAATTGTCTAAAAAATATCCCGAAACAGCACATATCTATATTTTATGGTTGACTCACAATAACACGTGTAACTCCTGATAGCTTAGCAGTTCGTTCATTCTGACTATATTTGTTTACTCTTACGTTTATAATACTCTCACTCAAGCAGTAGTTAAAATTGTTGCAAAAACGGGGAAAATGTCCTAAATTCTACGCGGACGGAGTCGAGGGCAACAGCTAGTAACTAATATAATTATATACGTACTAACATTGCTATGCCTATAAAAGGCCTAAGTCTAAAGCACTTTATAATATTGTATCAACATGTAACACACTTATAGTATGCAATAAATATTTGAATTTGCATTGTCATTGGTTCTTGTTAGGTGTGCAAAATTTCAGATCCAACTACTGCTAGTGGGTGAAAATCACCTACCGAACTTATATACATAAGCGTGTCAATTAATAAGTTGCAAGTTAGTTTTAAACTTTGTTGAACTTTGCCGATTTTATAGTTATTCCAATAAAATTCAGTATGAATTGTGATTTTAAATAAAATATGTAGGATATTTAGTAATTTGTGCTATGAATGTTTGAAACTGCAAAAATGTTATTAAACATGTGAATGCATTTTAGATGCCTATTGTTGTCTGCGGATTATCATAGATCATAAACTTTAAGTCTTTCATATGTGAATAATAATTGTTAAGATGAATGTGTGGTTTGGTTTGACGGAAAGATATTGCAATAAATGTATGGGTGTTTACTATGTATTATAAGTACGTATTTACAAAAGAAAAGTATAATATTTTCTAATATTTTCTAACACTTGCGCGACTCATTTATATTTTGTGGTGAGACTGATTGATTAAAGTCCCACCCGTGACCATGGTGACTGCAAAGTCTCCGAAACGTCGGGCCAAAATTTAAAACAAATATACGCGTCAAAATCCGTAAAAAGTAGTTTTATTTAAAAAAAGAAAAGTAGTATATGTAAAATATCTGTATTGTGGTACCCATTACACAAGCTTATAAGCTTATTTTAGGACTAGAGAACGTTGTGTGAAAATGTTTATGTATATTTATTTATATTAAATGGAGTCTAATAGTATTAGAGAAATACGACTGCTAATTATGTGCTGTAGGTAATTTTTAAATAACTCGTTGATAGTGAGGTGAATTAGAAAATAATTTGCGTAATTCAAAAGCTAAAAAAAGGCGCTTGAAAGTCCTAAGTACTTTTTTAAATTCATTCTTTCAGCGATCTATAATAAGCCTGCAATATTTTAGATCAATCCGACCACTAGAAGTGGGTGAAAATTACTTTCAAAGATTCTGTTACATAATCTAATATATAAAATTCACGTGTCACAGTGTTAGTTACCGTACTCCTCCGAAACGGCTTGAACAATTTTTATAAAATTTTACATGCGTATTCAGTAGGTCTGAGAATCGGCCAACATCTATTTTTCAAACCTTTTTTTTTATTATGGCAAAACAACGTTTGTCGGGTCAGCTAGTAATATATAATATTGATAGATACGTAGTCACGTACCGATATGGGTACTTTATGAGTTTAGTCCTTGCGAAATTTTGTGATGAAAATCTTATGTGTTCTTTGCATGTTTGTAAATGGTGGACAGTTATGAAGATAGAGTGGGCGGAGTGGAAGAACAAGCCTAAAGAATGAGTGGTCAGTTAAAATATAAATAATTAAATATATATTCATGGAGATTTCAGACACAGATGTATGAGTGTGGATGAAGCCAAGGAAGTATGTTTGGATCGTAGCAGATGGCGCTATATAGTCTCTGCCTACCCCCATGGGAAAAAGGCGTGATGTTATGATGATGATGATGATTTCACAGAACGTCCCTCTGGTCGAAGATAGATTATTTATCTGTTTTCAATCTTTAATATAGAATGCCGTTTGAGAGATAGTGTTTGTTAGGTGTTCAATAAAATGGTAGAAAAAATATCTAGATCAAGCCTGTGTTAGACAATTAGTAGCTGTTTAACTGATTACATCTTAGCTCTAGTGAGAGTATTCTATTGTTGCATTCAATTATATTTACGGTATCGCCTGAATTTGCACTCTCATGTATATTGATAGCTTTGCACCAAGATTTTTTGCTAAAGGCGCTTATTTTATTTTGCTACAAACTACGCACTAAATAATTTTAAAACGGAGATTAAAAACTAAATAATGAAGCTTAAATATTTCATTGATTCGAAGAGACGTCATTTTCAATTTTTTGTTAAGTTTATGCAAATAGAATTGTTACCATTGTAACTAAAGAATAGTTAATATGTATTTAAACTTAAAGCAAAGATAGTCTAACTACACAGAGTATCTAAATACAATAAACTTCAACAATATTATAAGCTTTTATTATTTTCTTTCAGATTGAAATGAAATTCAATGAGAAGTTTTACGGTATTGCTTATGCGGACTTTGACAGAAACTCAGCGTGTCAAGTACGAGGGAAAGGTGCTCTTTCATATAAATTAGAACTGCCATTAAAGGGATGTGGAACTAAACAGGTAACTTATTCTATTGTTTGTCTTGAATATATGAGATTAACACAGCTCGGCCATATATTAAAACTATAAAAAATAAGGGTTTGTACGAAACCCTAAAAATGGAAAGAAAACCTTGCATTAATATTCTAAAGCTGGGTTCCCGCTGTGACTATGACTGATCGATTTTTGCCGATCCGGTAAAACTGCCGGGAAGCCGAACTATAAAGTACATTTCAGATGTATATCACATCTAACACGAAGCTATAACTACATATATGCATTACCTAAGGTCCGGCAAAAATTACTGATCGTTTTTTCACAGCAAAGTGTGCTTATGGGACAGAAAAATTATTGAGAAGGCATTATAACCAAATGCCGCTTGTATCCAATCGGATGCATTGAATGCAAACGGTACAAGACCGCGCGTTGTGACTTTATATGTGGGAGGCCTATGTACAACGGATAGATAAACAGAAAAGATGGATGGATAACCAAATGCTATATTTATGATTTTCAGGATCCACTGCGTGTTTTCACCAACAATATAGTAGTTCGATTCCATCCTGGTCTGGAGATGGATGGAGACGAAGTCATAACCATCGTGTGCAGATATCCACCACCTATTGTACCCAAGCCTGTTTTCAACCCATTTATTATGACGTAAGTGAACTAGCAAAACTAGTCTCCTTACCGTTTTCTTCATAATCTATGTGTTGTATTCCCGACTGAAACGGGATAAGGGCAGGAGAATTATGATGATGAGTTTTTGTTGTTATACCATCAACTGATACACATTGACTGTGAAATATTCCGCTAGCTATCACCGTTTCAGAGATACAGCCAAAGTGCAATTACGGACGGACAGTAATAGGGTCCCTTTGCCTTTTGGTACAGAAACCCAAAAACTAAACTTTGTGGGGTTCCTGTGTGGGTTATTTTTTTAGGATGTGATGGCACAGATAAAGCATCTAGATACAAATTATTACTATGTCAAAACACATATCTATAAGTGTGATAGATTTACTATTAACTGTGTCGCAAAACTGCTTAGTCAGTTGTTATAACGAGATAAAGGCAGAAAAATGATGATTCTTTTTATCTAAAAGCCGAGATCACTTTACCCTCGATAGTGACTAGAATATATTTATTATTACAGCCCAGAAGTTGGACCTTTGCCAGCGAAAGCGCCACTTGGTGGCTCTCACATCTTGATGATAATCTGCGCGATATTGTTCCTGACACTATTACTCCTTGGTCTTGGAGTGTCATACCTCTGTCTAAGAAGGAGAGCATTACCAGCACCAAGAAGATTCATTGATGATTCCTCCGCTTCTATTGTTAGTAGGGAGAGTATACAAGGTAATTGTTTTTTTTTTTTCATTTTTATAAATATTCATGGAAATTAGGATACGGCTTCAACATCCTTTCCATTCTTGTTTTTTTGTTTAGGCTGGAAAATGTACCTGAACGTCTAAACCTACCTTACCTAACTGCCTTTCCGGAAGCTAAAGCGGGGTAGTGTGGGGCCCTGATACATTAAAAGAAATAAATAAAGTAACCGGGCACCGGAACTCAGCAAGTTATTGGCTTTCCCACCCAGCGACCATACCGTGGGCACCTTATGATGAGTGCTTCTGGTGTACTGGGACACAACCCCGCAATAGGGCTCACCTTCGCGGTAAGCCTTATCGCGGGATGATATCTTGGCAGACGCATTTTGTTGGAATATTTTAGTTCCTTGTGTCGAATCGTCGAGTCGATTAGGTATAAACCTTCTAAACTCATTTGCAGACAAAGCTACCTAACAATAGCTCAGGCGGTAGAGCGACGGAACGGTATTCCGTGGTCGTGGCTTCAATTCCCGCTTGCGGTGATCACTTTTTCCACTATAATTTAATTTATTAAGTGAAAAGCATAGCAAGTCAGTTGCAAAATATATAAATTAGTAAAGCTACTTATATTTTATTAATATTCCACAGAGGTGAAAATACCAAGAGCACACCCAGTATACCCTGCAGCCGCTGAAGTGGCAAGCGTGGCATCTGACACTATACCATCAGACTATCCTTCAGAGACACCCAGTGAAGCAGACGCTACTCATACCAACCAGGCGTTTATGATGGACGAATCTTATCACAGTGAAGGTACAGTATTTCATTTTCACGCTTTTATTAGCTTTGAATGTAACTCCGAATTGTGTTATTTACAATATAAATTTTCATATTTTTGTTATGTTTAGTTGTGTTTGTAGAATCGGTACCATTAAATATTATTATACAGGTTACGGCGAGACTCGTGAAACTATAGCAACGAATGCGCGTCTGGTGTCTGGGGCAGTTCCCGCGTTCGATGTCCGGGTGAGAGTTCAGCGACCACCAGTACCACCCTCACCACCTTCCACCATCACTGTTACTGAAACAGACGGTGGTAGCCTTAGGTAACTTATTAATACTAAAATTATAGGCTTAAAGACAAACGGTTAACTGCGAGTTGTACTCGCACACGAAATAGTTCCGTACGTAGGTACTTTTAAAATTAGTTCTAAAGTCCCCGTGCAAGAAATCGCAAGCAACAGCTAATACTTAATAACATTCATAAAAAAGACGGGTTTCGTGGTCTAGAGGTAACGGATTGCCGTTCACGAGGTCGCGGGTTCGATTCCCGCACGAGACAATATTTTTTAGAATTTACCAAAGAAAAGTAGCTTATGTAGTATATCCGTATTCTGCTACCCATAACACAAGCATAAGCTTAGCTTGAGACCAGAGGACGTCGTGTGACATGTCCATGAGTATTAATTTATTATTTATAACTTAGATATAATTTATTTATGTTCCTTTAGACAAACTATGCATTCAGAAGAACATGAAAGACAAGAATCAGTTCGTACCGTCTCCCCTGTGGCTCTCCCACTACCAGCTAGGGCCTCACAGCTACCTCCTCCAGAGAGGCCGCCCAGACCACCCGCGGTATACTCTCAAGTGCGAAGAGAGAAACAGGTAAGCAAATACAAAATATACAAAAATCTTTCATTATTCAGTTTTAATGACATATTTTCTTAATATGAATAACGTTTACATTATATGTTTTTAATCTATTTATTAAGACTTTAAGACAATTAAGGTCAATTGAGGTTTAATTGACGGGCTTCATGGTTTAATGGTTTATGTAATGGACGGCCGTTCCAAAAACAGCGTCAGTCGAAAGTTCTCGCTCAGGAATTTTGTGAAATAGGCGAATCTGTTGAAATTAATTGCAAATTTTAATCTTTGGTCGTCATGTGAAATCTGCGATCGTTCTGCCTGGAAGAGAAATGGGTTCGATTCTCATTTAAAATATTTTGTTTCAAGAATGTTATCGTTTGGCTATGTTAGTTCCTACTTCCTATTTACCTATGTTTAAAATACTAAAAAAGTAAACAATTATATTTCTTCAAAAGTAATAAATAATGTAATATGAATGTAACCTAACTTAGCACATTGCATGTGTACTTTGCACTATACATTTTTGACTAGATTTCATCTTTAACGATGTCTGTATCTAAACTATCTACGGGTTAAACCAGGGTTTAATTTTGTAGTGTAAATTAGTACGTTTGAAAACTATTTTCGGGGGTTACAACCCCTAAAATTACACCTTGGTTATACCCTACTGATCATATTAATTGAAACCCTCACAATCACCATCATGTGACTAACCAGGAATGGGCGAGACGTCCACGTTCTATCGTTTCGCTGAACACCGAGATGACGGACACACACTCTGTTACTGAAGTCACTGACACATCACATGCTAGAATGTTCCATATTAAGGTAAGCAATAACATACATACATATTTAATAACTCAATAAAGTCTTACGGTCTTATTCATAATGACTTATCGGAGGTTTAAAAGTTCGCTAGAATAGGTTCGAGAAAATTGTCAAAACTTGTTATTCATAACAGTCTTTTTACGCTAAAACGTTTATTATCTCTCCGATAAAATCTTCGTTTAAGCCTCCGATAAGTCATTATGATAACATCGTTAATATAATGTTTTACCACTCATAATCTTCAGAAATCAATTTTATATAAATAATACACAATAAGATATACATAATAAAAAATTGTCCAGTCAATAGAACAATGGAACAGTATTCCAAGGTTGTGGGATCCCACTTGTGGTAATCACTTCTACTGGTTTTAATTTATCGATTAATAAAAAAAATTATTTGTATTAATCTACCTGGATTAGCGTCTATTTTAACTGCTAAATAAATACTAATAAAGTTTTAAATAGCGATATAAACGAAAAGAATGCTCATGCGGTTACAGCATGCGTTATTATAGTTTTTAAATGCGATACATAATGTCAAACTGTTTTTTTACTAATGTTAACTTTTTAAAAACTCATAAAGTTAGTAGTTTTTATGATAAAATTTGATAAAACTTCAGAAACCACCTCCTCCACCCCCAATGACGAGTGAGCGTATGCAGACTGAAGAACAGGAAGTATTCATGGAGAGTCTCGAACCTATCCCAGAGACACCTATCATGCCGGCAAGGTATGTATTCTTCGTTAGCTTAGCCTGAACTTCGCTAGGATTTTAGAAATGGTTCCCAAGTTCTTCGTTTTATTTTTGGGCTGTTTGATTTTGGCGTTCAGGGCTTGTTTGATTTATCTCCCCATGAATGGAAAAAGAGCAAAACATTAAACGTTAAGGCTTGCGCAGCCCATCACAGGATGCCACCCCGGGCCATGGCCTCTATGGCCCTAGGATAGGTAAAACCATCCATCCATCCATTAGCCTCTCTCCGTCCACTGTTGCACATAGGCCTCCCCCATAGGACGCCACAACTCGCGGTCCTGTGCCGCCTGCATCCAATGGATGGATAGGTAAATACGCCCCTGTTAATACGGATTTTTTTTATAGGAAACCGGAGATCACGTCTCACGTGGTAGATGACGTATTCCTACGCACTATCACTGAGAAGAAGACCATTGAAGATATCGAACGACATAAACGTCTTGTCACCGAGTATAAACAGGTATGATAATCAACAAAAGCAACTGTTAAAACTGATCTTAGGCAGTCTAATAAGTGGTTGGTTCAATAATACCAATTTCTTCTTGCCCAAATTCAGAAAGTATTATTAATATATCATCCAAACTATTAACAACAAAGTTAAAATCAGCATAATTAATATTAATACTTAAGTATATAGTATATAACTAAAAAAATGCTCAAATTTAAATGCTCAAATTTATATTGAATCGTAAAGATTATACCTATATGTATTTATATGTAAAATACTACTTACAGAATGAAAAGTCAGTGCAGATATTCCGTTATATACTCGTAGAATTAGATACGAACAAAGTGTTAGTAATTAGGTATTATCCGAATTTATTTGCCTTCGAATTTTGAGAGCTTTCCTCCATTTCTTAGAGGATAAGCATCAGATCCTGACCTGATGCCAAAGGGACCACACGTAAACCACCAGCTTTCAAATAAAAAAAGAAAATTAAAACCGCTTCTCCCAGTTGGAAGTTATGAGGTAACAAACATAAAAAAAACAGAGAGATGAGAATCTCCTCCTTTTCTGAAGTCGGTTAAAAAGGGAAGATCCCTATGTCTAATTCCTGCATTAATAAAAAGAAAAATTCGTTGAAATTATAAACCCCATTAATGCCTGAAGAATTGTTCTGAAACTAATTTCTTACAAAATTTAATGTATCTAGGTGCCACCACCACCGCCGCAGTTCGATGTGACAATCCGTAACCACACGGTGCCTGAGGCTCAGTGGGAGAACTTCTCAGACATCAGCAGTGCATCAGGCATGACGCTCACACCTAAGATGGAGAGAGTACCTATGTCACTGCCGCCACAGAAATATATTGGTAAGGAATTGAGATCTCTTACAAAATGTTGAATTTAAAAACCGAACCTAATGTAGAAACCGATCCGAACCGAACGCAAGAATTATTATTTTTGATGGCTGTTAGTCTCTGTTGCATATCTTTATCTTCATTTTAAGAGGAACTATTCCCCTTTTTCTAGGTTTTTCTTACACATTTCTAGAATGAACTTGAACCCCCTTATTACAAAACGCGGCTCAACGTTAAATCCACGTTTAACAAAATTTATTTACGAGGAATTGGATAGTTAGACCCGCTCTGACACTAGTTTGGCGTCGGTTTGTTTAAGACTAAGGTCATTGTTAGATCTAGTATTTGAAAAAAATCTGCTTGAAATGCACAATTGAAGTGTTTAAAAAGCCAGGCTTAAACTGTGGCTTAAACTTAGTTCACGTTTTGTAATAAGGCGGAATATGTTTAAATAAAATCACTTTGTACGGATTTGTTTGATTGATGATTTGACGCGTGTATTTGTTTTAAATTTTAGCCCGACGCAAAATTAAACGTGTTGTGTGAAAATGAACAAATTCATTATGTTTTCAGGCAAGGGCGGTCCAGACTTATTCTCCCCTGAGCTTATTAAGCAGACTGCCGGTCAGTCATACCAGACATCTGACTTGCCACTACTACCAGAGCTACCTCCCGCTCGGAACCCTCTGTTCCGTGACGAGGATGATGAGGATGTACCAGAACCAACTCCAGCACCACCAGTGCCAACCAACTGGAGTGTTTTGACACGAGTATTGAAAACTGAAGCTCAAGATGAGGTAAGGATATCAACCACTGTGGTTGTTTATAGGGTTTCGTACAAACCCTTATAGGATCACTCCGGTGTCTGTCTGTCTGTCTGTCTGTCCATCAGTCAAACTTTTTTTACTCAGCAATGGCTGAAGGTATCAACTTGAAACTCATACCAAATGTAGATCTACGCGGTCACTTGCTGCAAAAAATACAATCAACCTTTTACCTCTACGCATTTAAAAGATATAACCGAATTACGACCATTTTTAAGAATTTTCGACTTATGCTAGGGAATCAAAATTCACAGGTTACTTCCCGTTGCCTTGCCTTGAAAGGCATAGTTCAAGTCTATATAGTGCTCATATAGGGAAAAATCAAAAAACTTATAATTTGTCATCACATCACAAGAAAAAAGTGTTTATACTAATACCAACTTACGAAGTTGCTGAAATGTAGGCGATTCCTTATATTTCAATTACAAAATTAAGTTGGTGAGTTGTTTTGAGTATAATTAACTGATTATTTGAATGCAGTTACTTATGTTTATGTGTCTAGTTTGTACGAAACCCTAAGTGTGCGAGTTTACCTCGCTCTTGACAGGTTTTTATTTTTTTATTACTAGCTGTTGCCCGCGACTTCGTACGCGTGGAATTTAGACAACTTCTTTCCTACTTTATAATGTTAGTATATATTTTGTAAATATCATTCGCAATTCGACAAGTGCTCCTCATACCATTATATAGATGGAAGGACAGCAAATGAGTCATCATCAGGTTATCACGATATAAAAATAATTAATTCAGACACAATGGATTATGTAAGTATCACAAAATAGAACCAAATTCCAAATAAAAGTACAAAATAGAATTAGAATAAATTTAAAAAATAGAATTAGGAGTATTAAAAACAAAAGCAGAATTAGGTTAAATTTAAAAATAGAATTAGGAAAAATAGAACAAAATTAAAAGTTGGTTTTAATATTTATATGGCTGTAATATTTTTTAAGGTATTAGCAGACACTGAGCGTGAATACCGCCTGACTAGAGAAGAACGTCTCCGCTGGCGAGAGCTGATCACTCACGAGAGTACTCTACGTAGAGAGCTAGCTAGAGCGTCTTCAAGAGACGAGTTTACTAGAGTGGCTCACGATCATCGGTTCGCACCGCTGTACGCACCACATAAATGGGAAGTTATCATACGTATACTAGCGCCACCTGCTGATAAACCCAAGGTAAGGGAGCCATATAATTTTCTAGAAATTTTTTAATAATTTTATTCAGATGTTAACAATTAGAAGCAAAGGTCATTGTTGAATTAAATGGCACTTGTTTGTATGTATGTTTTTACCTTTTCTTGTTACATTCAAAGAAACTTATAGAACAAGGAGACCCGTTTATTTTCATTGTTCAATACGAATATCAAAAACTTTTGCGCTACTAAAACTGTAAAAGATTTTTTGTGCTACCTATTTATATCATTCTCTCTCCTGTCCGTTAACGTCCCACTGTTGGACATGGGCTTCATCCACTTCGACAAAGTTTATGGTCCTCTGTGCCGCGTTGTCTAGGCTTGTTGATATAGGATATAGTTTCCAGTTTTCAGTCGATCACAACAGATGTTAAGATGATACCAAAATAGCTTCGTGCATTTTTCTACGTACAAAGTTTTCATTTTTTCTTTAGATTGAATGGCTAGAGCTCTAATTTTTAAGTATATGTTTTTTCAATTTATCTAGGATCTCATAAACTCTGAAACGCGATTGAAAAAAGTTTTCTCGATAGAAAATCTTAGCGAAACAACCTCTCTAATTTTTTATTTTTTTCGTTTGTCGGTCTATTATCGCGTATAAACTAATGAAATAACTTTCAAAACATAAGCAACTATTATATATAGAAACACGTAAACCGGAATTAAAATATATTTAGTAGATTTTGAGTAAACAAAAAAAATATTCCTAATTCTTCATTTTCTATACCTACTGGCTGTGTTAATAGGTATATGTCGACGATAATATTGATGTAGGCCCTTAACAGTTTATAAGTTTACCTGCCTTAGCTGGCTTTTACAGCAGCCTGGAGAAGAAATGGGGTGGTGACACTTATATTCTTAAGCCACACCAAACGGCCACTACCACAAGTAAATATAGTAGTAATAACTACTAAGTATAATTCTCTGTGTTGTCCAGAACCGTTACCGCAAGAAGACAGAATGGGAGTCTCGTTCCCGTCGCAGCTCACTGCCCACGCTGTACGAGTACGACAGTGACGTCACATCACTCAGGGACCCTCAGAGGTCACGTAGATCCTCCTACCGCAGTGATCATGTCGATATGAGGTACTGATTTTTGTTCTAGTACTTTTTGGCGGGTCTATAAGTTTTAAAACTAATTTATTATTTTCGAATTTAGAATACTGATTCTAAATTTTTTGATTCATTTTAAATTAGGAAACAATTGTTACTTACTTCTAAACTAAAAATAAAACGTTATATTTATGGCCAGTATTCCAAATTTGAAAATATTTGTGCGTCTGAAAATGAAGCAGCATAATCTTTTGCTACATTTTTAAACATTTCTTGGGTGTATAATTAATAGCATATTATGAAAAATTCACGCACATATGGCTGACACAATATCATTATATTTTTCAGATCGATGTCAGAAATGATGGTGGATTATGCTCGAGAACAGGCGGACACTCAGTCGGAAGTGTCTGGTGGTACTCAGCTTGGACGGTACTATGATGATGACAGTGACTCCGAGCATCCATTCCATCAGAGCCAGTAAGTACATGACTGAAACAGTCTGACTAAATAATTATGCACAATGCGTTTCAAATTAGAACGTGCGCTGCAATTAAAGTTATTTCAATTACGTCAAATATGTCAAAGTTCAATAGAAAAAGGAATAGGCAAAATCATTAAAAAAAACATACCAAAACTTGCAATAATTTTTAATAATTTAAAAGTGACATTCCATTGATAATGGAACATAGTCTCTGATCAAATTAAAAAAAAAATATTTATAAGTTTTAGTTCGAATTTGACATTTAAAATTCGATGTTCATATTTTCTTAAAATCTTAGAAATGAAATTTTCACTTCGCTTGAACATAACGGAAATCGGAATTAATTTGTTGGACCCATTATTATGAAATTTTGTGTGCATGTCAGGTCAAAAGTTATCAACAGTCTCAATTAATGTATGTTTCTATTAGGTCATGGGGTCGACACTCGTTGCATCGCTCTGTGAGTCAACCATCGCTGGCTCGGTCAGCTACAGAAGTGGTAGAACAATGGACAGCTCCCGATGGTGACGTTACACCAACTCCTGGTCGTAGAATTAGAGGTAACTTAATTCATTTTTAACTGATTTTAAATATTAAAATTTCTGTGGTTATTTTTTATAGGTCTTGAGGCGTTAACTGTTAGAATTCGTGGATACGATCCCTATACTTATTATCTGTGTAATATACACAGATATCTGTACGATCTAGCCTCCACGCTAGTAATGTCTTCACAGTTCTAATAATAGGTATTATGAATTTAAAAGTTTAAATAAAAACTACTTTTTACAGCTTTTTTTCATGGTCACGGGTGAGACGTCGCGCGTCGGGCCAAAATTTAGAACAAATATACATGTCAAAATCCGTAAAAAATAGTTTTTATTTAAACGAATGATTCGCGCAAGTGTTAGAAAAGATATAAAAGTCAGCCACATTTTCAGGTCCACAAGGGTTGACAACATTCACGTCTTCAGAAGTGAGAACATTCCAAGCAACCAGGGAGTGGAGAGAATAAAAAGATTTCAATTTTGAAATAAAACTGGCAACATTTAGTGAAAATTAAAAACAAACAATTTTTGAAAATAGAATTAGTTTAAAAAGTTTCTATTCCGCTCAAGATACATTTTCACTGCCTTAAATTTTTATAAGTTACTGTATGTAATTTTAATAATTTGTTTATTATTCCGTCCATTTGTGACTAAAAAACCTTGATGTGTGACATAATATTGTAATAGATTTATTTTTGTAAGTATGTAGGTACTTAATATTCTTTTTGGAAATATTTTACATATCCTATGTATCTTGATAATCTTTGAACATTTTCATAAATGAAATTTTAATATACTTACTATACATTTTTCTTTTACTTAAACGGAATTTAGTGTATATCCAATATTGTAAACTAAAAAGAACCATAATTTTTTTTAATTTTTTTTTTATTATTATAACTAACATCGTGCCAAAATGCATTATAATGCTTTGTAAATTGTTTACAAAAATGAATTTATTCATAATTTTATATATTTCTAGTGTTTATGCAAATCTTTATTAACAATTTTAACTGTATTTTTTTAAAAAGTTTTGCTTTTTATTTTCGACTTGTACTAATCTTAGGTGTAAATAGGTTATTTTTAAGTTGACGATTGGCTAAAAACCTAGCAGTTAAGGCAAGATTGACCGCATTTATAATGATTCAGCTCCACCTGCGTTTTAATCAGTATTGTATGTAGATACTAAACGTAGATGAAACCATAATTAAAAAATGTTTTTAATTTCTTCTTCTTCTCCAGCCCATTTACGTCCCACTGTTGGGCACGGGCCTCCTCCACTTTGGAAGGGATTATGGTCTACTGTGCCGCTCTGACCAGGCGTGTTGGCACGGGGTTTATTTTCGAGTTTTCCGTCTCACAGAAGATGTTATCTGTGTGCAACTGACTTTTACAGCACCCTTGGGAAGAGATGGGGTGGTGACACTTGTATTCTTAATCCGTCACCAAACAGAGATTTAATTTCTTAGTGCAGCTTTATTTTAGTGCATTTGGCAGATATTATCTATATGATATTATGATATGGTGTTTACTATGTATAATAAGTATGTATTTACAAAAGAAAAATGGTTTGTGTATTATATCCGTATTCTGGTACCCATAACACAAGCATACTAAGCTTAGCTTGGGACCAGAGGACGGTGTGTGAAATGTTCATAAATATTTATTTATTTATTTATTTATTTATTATCGCAACTAAGAACGCTAGTGGAGTAGTATCATTATTATTTAGTTTTTCCTTAAAGTTGAATTAATGTGTTTTCTTAAGATATCTTAATTATGATACCTTGAAGACGATTTAAGTGCGTGTTTAATATATTTTTCTTGCCTTTATTGCTATGTCAGTGTGGGATATAAAGGGCTATGGGTCAGTGCAAAATGTGCTCAATAAAAGTTATTGATTTCTTTTTTTTGGCAAAATGCAACTAAGCCGCACAAGTTTTTTTCTAAATTTAAATAATAGAATTCTTTTTCTTTTATAATGAACTTAATGGGATATGAAAATGTTAAAAATGTGATTATATTCCTTTTTTAAAGCTTTACTTTTTTTGCCGCGTTAATGAAAAAAAAAATAAAGTAATTTTTTTTGGTGCGCGCACGTAAGTTGAGAAAGAAGGAAAAAATGTGCGCGCTTCGAAGTTAGTTAAAAACGTACAATAACGCGAAGAATAAGCAAAGAAGTAAAACTAATTACTTTCATAATATAATCGAGTGTTAATAGGCATGTATTTTTTTTGTAAAAAATAAGTTTTTATTGCCTATTTCCGGCATAATGTAAAAATCATGGTGCTGAGTTGAAAAATATTTAATATTTTTTCTCTTTTATAAAATATCTTTTTTGTTTGTTTCAAATTACTTTGTGATTAGATTCTATCTTTTATAATAAACATAGTACCTTAACAATTTATATTTGTGTTTTTATTTACCTCGCTCTCTCTCTCCAGCCCATGAACGTCCCACGTTGGTCACGGGCCTCTTCCGCTTTGGAGGGGATTATGGTCTATTGTGCTACGCTGACCCAGGCCTGTTGGCACAGGGTTTATTTTCGAGGTTTCTGTCTCTGACAGAGTATGTTATCTGTATACAATATTATTTAGCTGGCTTTTACATCACTTTGGGAAGGAAAGATGTAGCAATGATATTTTTAAACCGTCACACGTGTGTGTGTATGTTCTGTGATAAAATATCGTAAACCATTGAACTGGCAAATTTGATTCTGTGTAATCTAAACTGATTTAAACATACCTAACTATAATGAATGTAGGTGTAAGAAATGCACCATCATTAAGTAGGTACTTATTTTCAAAACATCGTACATAGTTATTTTTTTACAAAGCAAAATATAAAAATTGTTTTAACTACCCTCGATCTCCTCTATTCACCGCATTTCTGGTCCTTACTGATGGATGAGCTAGGTAGCAAGACAGATAATGTAAAATAACATATACACATTTCTTTATTTAATATTTATTAATTATCAATTAAAATAAAATAAATAAAATGGCTAAATGCAACATTTAAAATTAATAAATTCGATAATTTTATCTACAAAATTAATATAATAAAATAATTAATATTATATACATACTTATTTATATAATTTCTAATTGTTGCAGTATTTACTTTACAACTATCTACATTTACTTAGGAACTTAATGAAGCATTGCTAACATTACGATTTGATATAAATAATTTATTTAAAGTATTGCACTTACTCTAAGTTGATCAAATTAATTATAACGGCAAACCTCTATGTCTTCTGGCTATATTTTTCCTTTTTTTTTTACATTTTTCCGCTCAAATCACTGCAGCTGATCAAAAGTTACGCGTATACATACATTAGAATAGAATTTATAACACGCTTTTATTAGGGCGGTATGCCTGCGCAAGGTACTGGAATATTTCGGTCACATTGCCAGAAAAGATGACAATAATCTGGAGAGACTCATCGTGACTGGAAGGGTGGATGGAAAAAGGCCTCGTGGACGCAGCCCAATACGTTGGTCTGACCCAGATCCGCACGGCTCTTGATTCAACCATGCACAACGCTCTACACACCGCCAGAGAACGAAACAGATGGCGAAACATCATAAAAAAGAAGATCTTGCAGAAGGGTGGTCACGACCCTCAACCTTGAGGAACACGAAGCAATGAGGATTAGGGCGGTACGCATATCAATGTATTAATCTATGTAACAGAATATTTGAGGGGAACTTTCACCCACTTGCTGTAGTCAGATTTATCTGAAATTTTGCACACATACGGTCTTATTCATAATGACTTATCGAAGGTTAAACGGAGATTTTATAGGGAACGTTTTAGCGTAAAAAGACTATTATGAATAACAAGTTTTGACAATTTTCGCGAACCTATTTCGCGAACTTTTAAACCTCCGATAAGTCATTATGAATAAGACCATTAGAAAATACCGATGATAACGCAATTAAATAAAAAATTAAATATTCATTATATATTATTTTCTTTCATGTTATTTTTTTTAGTTTTTGAACAAATTTTTATTTAGTTTATTAACTAAGGTGGGTAGTTGCAGATATTGTGTACAATACTTAAATAAATTATTCATGTAACATTACAATAAAAAGCTTTACATTTCAAAGACAAATGGACGTAGAATCACATGTAGAATTTAATCAGGAAAAGTATATTACAATAATTACCTAACATTACAAAACCAACATCTCAATAGTAACATTTTACAAGATAATTTAAAACATTTATTAATATCACATATATTACAAGTACTATAAAGCTCAGTTACAGAGAATTCTATTTACGAGAAATAAATAGCACTCTATTTACAATCAACAATTAAGCTTACATCAGTGTTAGTTAATTATACATGGTTCTAAGATATGAAGTATAGGCAGGTCCCTTTCGTCATTATTTTGGCATATATCTGGCAAATTTTGGCATTCTAATGACTTTATTATAATTTATGGCCACCACAGACTGAGCGCGTGTGTTGCGCGTTTCTCTGTACGTTAAAGTTTGCGTACTACGTTTTAATGTGTGTTTGACACTGATTAAGTGCATTTTATAGAATTTCTTATAATAAATCTGCATTAAAAGGTAAAACTTAAAGTCAACATAAGGTTGTTTTATTTAATAGAAAAAATGGCGTTTAAACCTATTTACACAAACCCTTATTTTTATTAAAAGCAATTATGCAAAAATGAGATTTTCTTTCTAGATTTTCTTCTTTCTTTTTTTTGTTTGACATTTCTTAAGCATGAATAAAACAAAATATATTAATTATAACTACTGGAAGTGGTATGACATTATCCTAAAATTCTCTTCTAATATTCTACGTAAATTTATACACACACGTGTAGCCAGAATACGCTTGACACACGCAATCGGTCTGTCTTAGCCTTATTAGTAACATTTCCGAAACTTTCCACAGTTATTTTAAACATCGTTCTTGTTTTTATAGCCTTTATATAGTCTCTACTATTACAATATCTATAACTAAGTATACAGAAGGCTACTGAACACTTTCAAGATCTATATCAAGATCTATTTACCTCGTGTCTATATTTGACTGATAGATCCGAGAGATTGACGTCTTCTAGTCACTTGTTTCCAAAATCTTTTCTCGAAATGTTTTTCCTGTAAGAATATTTCATTATTTGTGAATTTATTCCACTTTAGTTTACAGAATTGGATAAGGCAAGGCATTGAACTTTTGCTTAAAATTATTTAATTTAATATACCACGCTAACTGCTTATATTCCAGGCAGAACATTACATCTCGCGTAGACTTGATTCTCATTTATTCTTACAGCATTCATAGAACCAAATTTGATGGTGGAATATGTAATTTTATCCGTCTAGTAAACTTAGTTTCTTTCTTAAGACAATTTAATAAGATTAACCTTTTCATTTTAAAAATCAAGTGTAGCTCTTGTGTCTACAAAATAAAACTTAGGTGAATTTTTAGTTGCCATATAAACTGCTAAATATTTTGCAAACTAGTATAGAATTATGTGTGTAAATGGACGCTATACTAAATATTGAATTAATATAAATAAAGGTAATAAGGGTAGGATCAGCTAAGCTGCAGGATGAAGAATGAAAAGCGCAATGATATTTTAATAAAAATATATTTTCAAGAACACTCGTTCCAATCAAAATGGACAGATCATTTCAATAGACAACAAAAACAAATTTAGCATAATATCAAAGCTGGATTTAAACTTCATTAAAAAGAGCAAATTGACATGAGCATAGTGCCAACCTTATAACAATAAAATACCAAACGATAATTTCACGACACAGCGAAATATTTTAACATTTATATTTTTCTAAAATTTCATCATTATCATTTTATTATTAAATTAACAATTTAGTTTAAAAATCGTAAATTTTATTCTTAAAGTAAGGCATTTTTATTGGCTAAATTTGAAAAAACATTGACTGAAATGTGTTTTATATTACAATGAATTAATTAATTAGTTCATCCTATATCAAAAGATTATTAAACTCTTTTAAAAGTTCACGATTGTTTTATTTCGCCAATTCTTTTAATAGCCTAATGGGCATTGTTCATATTTTTTTAAAACTCTTAATTCGAAAACCATTTCGAGGAATAGAGTTTCTGATTATCCATTAGTTTTTTTCGGAAAATTTGCTATATTAACGATTATTTTTCCAAAAAAGCAAATGATCTCTATTTGCCCTTGAAATGACGGACTTAAAATATTAAGGCGTTTTTAGGGATATACTACTCTGAAGTGGAGTTGAAATTGGTCTATTATATCAACTTGTCAACTTTGAAAAGATAAAGTGCAATCTGTATTAAGTCTATCAAGTAAAGTCTATACACAGAGTGCGTAAAACGATGACGTCACAACATTTAAAGTAATAATTTCAAGAATTTTTTAAAAATTCTGTGTAGTGAATATTTCAATAATATTGAAATTAGTTGCTTAAAATAGTCTATATTTTCTGAGAAGAATATAAAAACAGTAGGTCAAAAATTATGAACAATGCCACCAATACATCAAGGTTATTTTTTTCTAACGTCTATTATATTTTTCTAATTATTTTAATAAAAACCACTCATATTATTGGGGCTCCTTTGAAGGCAGAATCTAATCTACATGACCTATTCCATCAATCCCATTAAAATGTTTTACAACTTATTTTTGTGTAGGAAGTTTTCTCATACAATTATATCATTTAAGTCAATGTTAATAAACAAATCGTAGGAAAAATCTTAAATATTTTCAGTATTAGTATTGTATGTATTGAAAATAATAAAATCCTTAAAATAGTAAATAGTGTCTTTGATAAAGGTATAAAAGTAGAATAGAAACAAGACAAGACATAAAAAGAAATAGAAATGAAAAAACTTCCCATATACGTTTAAATCCAGCTGATTGGCACAGATAAGCTGGTAGTGCGGTGCTCACACATAGCCATTGACAAAGCATATCTTGTAATAGCCGTTGTTGCTCACTGAGGTGCGCCGCGGTGAGAATGGACGAGCCGCCGCCACTAGGAACGGCTCGCGACGTGGGCTATCGGAAGATGCGCGGCGGCGAAGAAAACCCATTCTGGAATAAAGAATCACATTATACATAAGGAGAAAGAAATAACCTCATTATTTCTTACAAAAACATATTTTAAATTCCTTCTAATCCATGTTTCATTGATATAAATAAATTTATAGTATGCACAAGATGAAATAGCATAAGAAAACTGTAACAAAATAGTACCATGAAGAAAACTCAAAATACAATATTTGTTTGGATGTAGATGAACCAATGATTGAACTAATTGACTTAGAATAGACATCGAAAGAAGAACCAAGTTTTGGAATTACTTCAAGTGAAAAGTTGTGCGAATAAAATAACAAAACGTCCAGTCGGTATACAACTATAGGTACATACATCTTCCCGTTCTGGCAAAGAGAGCGCGTCCGCGAACGCATCGTCTGAACTTCCGCTCGCGCCAGTTGCTCCATCTCCATAAGCTTCTCGTTTTCTGGAACTGTAATGTTATACTTAGGTATGTACCTTGAACCGTTGCGATGCTGAGAAAAAATATTTAGAAGATGAATAAATCGACACATACAGTGTTTTATTGAGATATTTTATTCAGCTTTTTTTCCACCCATAAATGTCTTACAGGTCATTCTAATAAACCAACTTAAAGCTTAAATTTTTGTAGACAGAAAATTTAACTCTGAATAACCAAGAAGCCTGGTCAGCGCGTTAAAGTAGATCGAGTATTCCCTCGAGACGTAAGAGACATGTTCTCTATGGTGGGGTTAGTAGTACTGAACACTGCAGCGTTGGGCAGGCGCGATAAGGTGTAGCGACGATACCGTCAAGGTCGCGGGGAGTCACTGGATGCAAGTGGCACAAGACCGCGCGTTGTGGCGTTCTTTGAGGGAAGCCCATGTCCAACAGTGATGGAGAGAGGCTGATGGATGGAAGAAGGGAAGAAGTCTTACCCTTCCAGGCATATACAGAACTGCGCGAAGTAGTATGCGGGACGGTGCGGCGTGGCGGAGGATGCGCGCGGCACAGCGTCACTGCGTCTGCGCTCGCCACGCGCCGCAGCAGGGAGCGCTGACACGCTGCGCGAAACGACCAGGGGTCGGACCCTCCACCCTACAACATCCCCACAGTATTTATGTCGATGATTGGAAACTATGCCTAAAGTAGATACTAAATTATAGTATTACTTACATGTAAAGCTAAAATCGTACTAAACTAATATGAACAGATTTTGCTGATACTTTGCGGTGACATTGTGTCGTGAATATGTCACACTTTGGGTGGAAACAAAAACGAGCGGCGGTGAACGACGCAGCGTCTCAGCAAGCAGCGTCTAGTTTGTATCTTAGTCGTCTCCGATCTCAACAATTAATTAGAAATAAAATGAATTTAGATTTAAAAAAATCCTAGAAGTCTTTCTCAGTTTCAGTTCAAACCAGACGATGTAGTGAAACTCGAATATTTGTAAACCAAATACAAGCCAAGGAATAGAATGTGCTAGTGGGGTAATAATGCTTAAAACCATATTTATAAATAATAACATACCCGACGTACCCAGGACGCCTCCTGGTCTGCTAGCATGTCTTTCCCCTGGTCCAAGGCCAGCCTCATCTCCGCTCGAGGACTGAGTCGCTCCTGCATCGGTGGTGTCTGTTCTTCCAGTTGTGTGGTAACCTCCTGTACTGGTGCTTGCTCCAAGGCTATGTAATATGTCAATTTTTAGTCACAGTATCATCAGCCGACAGCCAACAGCATTAAAAATATTGGAGTTTTTACCGATATGATTTTGTTATATCCATTTTTATATTTGTCTTTAGGTAGGTATATTTGAGGAGCTGGCGAACAAAACCGGTCTAGTCCACTAGAGTGCGAAAGTATTATTTTTTTCGAATCGTGTTCTCTTGACCCATCTGCGTCAAGCCCTGTTAATATTTTCAATCAAAACCGGCTGTAAGTAGGCTTAAAAAGCCCATAAAGAATCCATTTTCAAACAAAACCGGACTAGTTCAATATACAATAATTATTTATAAATATTGCTGTAAAATTAGTAATACCGTAATATATGTTTTTATGTAATATTAGCCCATACCTACTTACGGTTGTAAAAACGATCGCTTGCTATTTTTGCATATTCTATTAAAACGTCCATATCCTGGCTTTATGAACTTAAAGCAACAAATTCTACTCTAACGTCCTTTCCGAAAACGCATAAAGTATTTTTTTCGTTATTAAATTATAATAAATACCTACTTTACTTTTCTGTCTCTTGTCAAACAGATTACTAAAAAAAAGTCGGCTAAAAAGTAACTTTATTACGAGTATGTTTACATATTGTAATCCATTTTTGTATGTGAGCATTCAAGAGTTATGTTACCTTGTAAGTGATGATTGTGGTTGGTTGTGATGGCGGGGTTGTGTATGGCCGTACGCTCTAGTGTTGAGGGCGTGCTGTCCGAGCTGGCTGAGCCCCGACGACCAGCCCCAACAGGGACACGCACCTCCGCAAACTCTTTTGAAACTGGACATTCGTTTTATATCATCTATCTCGAATTATAAATATATAAATGTCTTACTAATTGTGTTATGTTAGCCTCGTGGATCTTCTACGAGGCTAACATAACACACAATCTGTGGGGATGGGTTATGAAGATAAGTAGCATCTCTCTATTTTTCCAAGAGGCTTAATGAGCCATTTTAAGGACAATATAAGAAGGACGCATCTTCTGGGAGAGATGAAAATCTCGAAACTAAACCCTACATCAACACGATGGATCAGCGAAGCGTTAGTAGACCAGACATACTCCTAAAGTACAGGTATTTTTGTAATCGGCTGAAAAGCCTCAGCAAGTTAGATCACAAAATTTTTGACAGGGAATGTAGAAATTTGTGTACAGTACTGACAACATTCGAATTGATTTACACAAAGATACGTTATTTTAATGTAGGTTCCAAACTCCAATCTATAAGCTGAAAAGTTAGTTTGTTTGCTCGTGCTAATCTTAGAAATCACAGGTCCGATTTGAAAAATTCTAACAGTTTTACATAGCACATTTATCGAGCAAGTCTTTAAGCTATATAACATTACGATGCGACCTATAGGAGCGAATTATTAGTAAAAAATGTTGCAATTACGGAGAAAAATTTCAAAATTTCACGCGTACAAGGTCGGGGGCAACGTCTAGTTTACTAATAGATTTTTAGTTCGCTTTTAATCTCAATTCTGTATTTTATGTAAGAAAAACCTGTCCAGAGCGAGGAGATCTTCGCACACTTAGTGTTCCGTACCTACTCGACCGAAAAACATAAATAAATAAATATTCATGGACATTTCACACAACGTCCTCTGGTGCCAAGCTAAGCTTGTATGCTTGTTTTATGGGTACCAGAATACGGATAGACTACATATACTACTTGTCTTTTGTAAATACATACTTATAATACATAGAAACACCCAGACGCAGTACAAACATTTGTATGACAATTAGAAAAATCACACAAATGATTGTCCCCAGCTGGAATCGAACCCGCGACCTCTTGATCGGCAGTCCGCTACATGAACCACTCGACCACGAGGCTCGTCATAAATAACTAAATACCGATAAACAGTTAATTAAACTCACCAACTTAACTTTGTAGTTGTAATTTGTAATATGGGGAATCGCCTACATTACAGCTACTTCATAAGTTGGTATTAGTTTAAACATTTTTATTCGTGTGATGTGATGACAAATAACAAGTTTTGGGATTTTTCCCTATATCGGCACTAATGTAGGCGAAGTCCATGCCAATATTCAAGTCTCTAGGGCAATGGGAAGTAAACTGTAGATTTTGATTCCCTAGCGTAAGTCGAAAATACTAAAATATGGCCGTAATTTCTTCATTCAGAAGATCGTAGATCTAAAATATTGATTGTATTTTTTGCAGCAAGCGACCGCATAGATCTAGATTTGGTATGAGTTTCAAATTGATACCCTCAGCCGTTGCTGAGAAAAAATGTTTGACGGACGGACAGACAGACAGACGGACACCGTAGTGAGACTATAAGGGTTTGTACGAAATCCTAAAAATCAACGTATATGCGAAGTTTACCAGATAGTAAGGGCATCAAAGGTGCCTCGTTGGTGGGTGTCCGGTCTGGGCTCAGATCTGACCCGACGCCACCACCTCCCTCCCCTCCAGCATCCCGCACGCCGCACGCACCCGCGCCCTCTGCTCCTGTTCAATGACATCATTCATATTGACAAAACTACAATCAGTCAACCACTATCTCACACCTATATTATTATTTGACAAGTTATTTCATTTCTATTTCATAAGCAGCGTAAGAGGAAAAGCTTAAAAACGGGGAAACGCTGTCAATGCCAAATCATAAACAACATATTAAATGTAAAAAATATGAACTTTTAAATCATGCACTATGTAAATAAAGATACATTATGAGAACACATGCTAAGTGTATTAAGGGTTATACGTGATTACAGACTAGACGGGTCAAATAGTCTCGTAAATAGAAAAATGCCCATAGAGTATTGATTAAAACTTGTAAAAACTGTTAATAAAACTTCTAAAACCTGCAGTGGTATTCAGTAAGAAAAAGTGAAGTGAATTTTCGGTGAATCTTGATCACGTGACAGCGCTCCTCTATTTTTATGGAGGAGCGCTGTCACGTGATCAAGATTCACCGAAATTTCACTTCGCTTTTTCTTACTGAATACCACTGCTGGCAAGCTTATAGAATCATGTAGAGATTTGAAAACGAAAGGAAGTAGCAGGCATACATGCACAACTTGTCGGTTGTTGCAAATAATGCGAGGAAGACATCAGAAAAAAACCACAAGTTGTTCATGTTTTCTCTAATTACATTACTTACTTGCATATTTTGTGCAATAAATGGTGTTAAAAATGTATACTGCATTTTGTAAAGTCTTTATTTTATTTATACAACTAGGCAATCAGAAATGAATATTATAGTCACAAATATAAAATATAGAATGAATATAGTTTCAAGGTTCTTGCAATTTAACATATTCAGCTATAACTTAGCGAGAAGAATTAGCTGATGGAAAATCTCTTACCTTAAAAATTCCTACAACGGGCTAAGTTTAAGCAGGTTAACATTAACTGTACTATTTAGACTTTTTTTAAGACTTTAAAAAATAATAATTTTATCTTTTTAGTTATATTGGTTATGTAATAATTTTTATTTAATTATTTCAGGATTGCTACTGAACTGTTTGATAGGTATTAATATAATTAATATCACTTCAATTTTATTGATACATAAAAGCTTTAATTAACTTACTTTAAGTCAATGAAAATATTTTATCAAAGAGTAAATTGGTGTTTTCCCATGTAAATGAATATTTGTGATGTGTATAACAAGGTCATCCATGTATATAAACTCACCTAGTTCGGAAGCAGAGGGCTGCGGGTGCGGCGCGTCGCAACAGTCGTCAGCATCGAGGCCACACTCGCTGTCCTGCGCCAAGCGCCGCACCAGCGGACCAGTCACAATGTGAGATTTAACCTAGCTACGGGACCTTACTAACAATTGCCAATAACCCGGATCCGAATCCAGTATCAACATTACAAAAATTTATCAAAATTTGGTATTACAAATCCTTTTTTTTAAACTGTTAAAAAGTCTTTAACGTCAAAGGTTAGTTAAAATTAAGAATATGAATATTTTTTATTCTAATATTAAAAATATCGGTCCAAAGTGAATCTAAGTAATTGTATTAAACACATATTATAAGGTTTTATGGAAATATATCATGCAACAAGCATGCTATACCCAATAACATATATAACGGTTATTGGCATGCTATGATTGTTACAGCCATACTTTATCCTACGTAAACTAGGTATATTTATGTCTATTAAATTTGACTATGACTTTACATTGATTTTTCGAATAAAACGTAATATTAAAAACTCTTGTAAATATTAATAGTCAATTTTAACAGATTTCTCTCACATTATAACAAATACTTAATTATAAATAAAATAAATATTATGGGTATACTAATATCACAATAATTACACAGTTATTTCACATAACGTTTAACAAAAACATGTAGTTAATTTTTGCGCACTTAGTAGGTTACACCAATTTTCTAATAGCATGTTTGGTATATAAATGGGGCACTTCCTGCGCAAGAAATATTTGTTATATTTTATGATCACATCATACTTTTAATTATTACCATAGAATTTTGGTGCAAACATACTTATTTAATCAGGATAGATATTCACCTGGTCGTCAGAGTTGGTGGGAGTAGCCTTATTATCTTCACTACCACTATCTGAGCCTTCTTCCTCCAATAGAGGCTCCAACCGTCTTCTGAATACATCCCTACATACCAATTCATTATTAGTTTTGAATTAATTTGTAAGTATTGACAGATTTATTGGGGTAGATTGTGTTCTGATCTCATTTACACTGAATATTTCATGGGAACGTTGAGACGTCGGACATTTTAGAAAGTTTAGTTAGAAGACATTGCTAACTTCTGATTAGATTGGGGAGGTATCTAAATCCTGCCCCATCCAGTTTTAGAAAGTCATTATTACAATAATAAATTACCTAGGAAGAAGTGGTCTTAAAGTAGTAGGTCCAGTAATGGTTGGTGCCATTAGTAGTTCATCCATCATCAGTTCAGTGTCATCATCACCAGCGTATGAGGACGATGACTTTGTTGGTGACTGAAACAGTGAAGGAGTCTATATTCAAAGACATTAATCACTAATTATTTCTTGAGTAACTAGCTAATGTTTTATGAAAAGAAATCTTAATAATGTTAACTCATAAAAATGATTACTCCTAAAATCAGACAACTTAATGTATTTTGCTAACTAAATTAATTCTGCCATAATTGTGGTCAGAAGGTTCATAGATATGTATATGCTCATATATATAAGAAAACAAATAAATAGTTCCGTTGTTATTCTTTACATTAGTGTGTTCACATGTAGTTCATACCGATAAGGTTCCATGTTCTGAATCAGGCAAATTGTCTGACAAATCACCAGAAGAAGGCGTCCCCCAAGCTTCTTCCCCACTGGCTCCACTACCTTCACCCGTTTCGCCTGTGCCATCTTCATTACCTATTGGGGCTTTCCAATCACTAACGCCTAGACATCTGTAAATTGTAATAATTTGTATTAGAACATCAATTTCACTCCAACATAAAATATCTTATAAATTATAAAACCATTTAGCTTTATAAAAGTATCTACTTTTACAATTCTACTATTTATAATGTAAATATATATCTATGACTTGCTATACAATAAAATTTACAATCAATTTATAATAATGTAAATAATTTTGGTATCACTATACTGGACAATTTCAACTAGATACATGAATAGTTATCGTTAGCTAAAAATAAGGTAGACAAACAATTTTGGTACCACCGTCATAATCTAGCACTTTCTATATATTCTACTTAGTTAAAAACCAAAGAACTGATTTATTATAATCTAGTATAAATAATATCATATAATAGCTCTAAGAGCAAGAAATTATGATAAACATATTAAAAATAGCTACGTATGTTTTTAATTACATTCACTTGGATCAGTTGGTTAAATACTTATCGCTTCTTCATCTTTTCATCCAGGAGTCGATATCCACCTATTTTGGGAAAATATTACATGAAGTATTTTAATGAAATGTAAGTTGCCTAAAAATCGAAAGAAAGATATTCGCACATGAGTATTCACGTAGTCAAATTTTAGAAGCTGGCAAATTTGAAAGGATCCTTACCCATAGGTAAATTTCAAAACTTATTAAGCATACCATTTTTATTTACCTTATGTGTCTAAATCGTAAACATTATACAGCTTATATTTTATTAATAACTTTCATACTTTTATGATATTAAAATATTTTGGGTATCCTAAATGTACATAGAACCATAATCACAATTTGCAATGTAGCATAAAGATGTGTTTTGCAATGACCTATGAAGGTAAAAACTGTGTTTAAGTCTTGATTTTTCCGTTTCAGACCTAGTTAGTAGACTTAGTATCTATTTTACCCATTGCAAACGTCTTAATTTAAATATTTGTTATTTTATTCTTATTTTAATCTTTCTCCAGACAATAAGCGTTTTACTATTTGGCACGGGCGTTATCCACTCGGAGGGATTTTTGGTCAACTGTGCCGCGCTGACGAGGCGTTTTAACACAGGGTTTAGTTTCGAGTTTTTGTCTCTAGGAGATCTAGGATGTTATCTGTGTACAACATTCCTTACTTGGCTTTTACAGCACCCTGGGGAGAGAAAAGGGGTGGTGACACTTGTATTCTAATTCCTCACCACACGGAAAATATATACTTACTTTAATGTTGAAATGAAATAAAACTGGTAGACAGGTAAATATTTAATGTATTATTTTTATAAGTGACTAGCCGGACCACATTGAGTAATTGTACTTAAAAACCTAAAATATCTCACCTTTCCAAAAACGAAGGTTGTTTATGAGCTATTGATGTATTAGGAACACTTTCTGTGTAGCTAAAAATATTCATCTTTTCCACTACGAACGACCCCGCCCTAGCAGTCCATCCCATAATACCACCAGCAGCACCACTCACTGAAAGTTTATCAAAAACTTAAGTTCATTGCTTTATTGCATGAGATGAAATATCATTAAAATAATAAAATAATAATTTAGTAGTAATTAATATCATATCACTAAACGCTGTTTTAGTTAAAAGGAATTGGTACCGATTCTACCAACACAACTAAACTTGACATAACTAAAAAATTGAAATTGATAGTGTCAATAACACAATTCGGAAATGTTAATAGAACTTTTTTATTAGAAAATCTGTATATTATAGACCAATTAATCAAAATACGCCATAGATGTTTTTATTTTTTAGTTAAGTTAAGTTTAGTTGTGCACGTAGAATTGGTACTACTATCTAATAAACTTATTAGTGTAACTTAGTTGGCTCATATCTTTTACCTGAATTATAAGGTTTTGACGTTTCTGGTTCCTGTGGCGTCAGTCTCACATTGCCATCATCAGTCTCGTCAGACGGTAATCTTTCTAAACTTGACATCGTACCATATCTAGAAAATAATATCAGGAACGAAATTATAACAAGTCTATTACTGTTCAAGATATACTTAAAAAAATTATACCTTTTTAGTGTTACATACGGTAGGTCTTCTGGGACATCAGGGGAATCAGGGGACTCATCTAATAGTTCATCCTGTAATGAAAAGTAGTATCATCATTATAAGTGTATTTGTTGCTATATTAAACAATAATGTCCAACGGTATCTTGGTACTTACAGTCTTATTAGTAGAATTAAAATCTGGTGTTGGCGGTACAATAGCTATATTAGGAATGGGAGATTCTGATTTGGCTGAATCAAGACTACCTGGTCTGGAACAAGGGTTGTTTAAACTTGAACCAGATGATCGTCTAAAAGGTTCAACTCTCATCAAATGTGCAGCTGGGTTGATGGCCGATAAGCTCATCAACATTAGTGGTCCTAATTCTAAGTCTTCGTCTGACCCTCCGTCTATAGTGTTATTAGCATTTATATCATCAGTCTTCTTATTTATATCCCCATTCATTTTACTCACTGCAGATATGCCCATTCTAGGAGATCTTCTAAGACCTCTTTCAATTTTAAAATCATTATCATCTTCATGTATTGAGTCGTCCTCTAAGAACACGGATGATGTTTTTAAACAAGTACCAATATTTTCTCTTTTTGTAATGATATTCATACCTAACACTTTATTCAGAACATTTTCAGCCTTTTGTCTCGTTATCTGTTCTTTTCTTACAGATGCTGGCGAAGGATAGTTTGATGTTGATGCCTTAGTTTTAGTAACAGTTATACTTTCAACACATTTGACTTCATTTAAGTATTTTTCTTGGGCAATAACGCACTGGACTTGGTTAGCAATATTTGAATTGGACATTCTTAAATCATTAGAACTAGAATTAAATACCATAGAGCTACAAGTAGTATGGCTAGTAGAAAGTGGACTGTTTCGACTACTGGATGAAGGACTCGGGGACATGATTGAATTGTCCTTCCTTAGTTCTAATTGACTCTTTGTGTGAGCCGAATGTATGCTTCGACTCAATATTGGCGAATCAGTTTTAAGTTCGTAAGATGTAGATTTGAGCATTCTTTGACTTTGCTCAATAGAATCTATAACTTTCATAGCTGCCTTAGGGGCATCTTCAGGACGTATTTTCATAGCACCTTTACGTTCTAAATGTGAGAAATTTTTTGTCTTGCGATTTCCACAGTTCGCACTACATGGACTTGCGGAACTTTTATTGGAACTGGAGTTTTGCGGCGAGGCTTCAGTTTTCAGTTTTACCGGTATCACTGGAGGCTCTTTTTGAGATATTAAGGGGCTGTTTGGCTTAGATAAACACTTTTTGTGACATTGTCTGCAGACAGGAATCGTATCCACTACGACAGGGCTTGTCCTGACTGTAATCTGAAATTGATACATTATGCGTATTTAGAATAATTAATACGTGGTGCAGGAAACTATATATATATCACTAGGCATTTACTAACCTGGCTCCCAGAATTACTGCTTTTAGATGGGCTTCGCTCGTTATCTTTCTTTTCATTAGGCGAGGACCGCTTTGGTTCATTATTTATGACGAGATCGACTACTTCTAGAAGATTAAGTTCTTTCGATCGTTTTCTTAGCTCTTCGACACTCCACATCTGTATTAATAAGTTCAAATAAAACTGTGCTGCAAAGTTTGATAAATACTAAATAAACTTTGTAAACAAAACAAACAATTTAATTTTTATGTGGGCCTTGGTCGTACCAACTATGCAAAATACAGATTCTTTATCCGCAGCCATAATCTTTACAACACTAAACTTGGTGGTATAGATATTTTCCTGGAGAAATTAGGCTCTTTTAAAAGTAAGGCACTGCCAAACCTGTAGTCTTGCTTGGCTATAGCTTGTATGACATATTAAATTTAATTCTATTTTAGTTGTGACATTTATGTTAAAATTGTCTTTTAATGATTGGTAAAAAGCGTTACTTCTGTAAATGACCCGTACTGTTGCAAGAGATGTAAATAACTGCAATCTATGCATGTTCAATACCCATAAGGGCCAATTACTAACTTCCTGATCCTAAGTTTTCATCTCTTGTAACATCACGGAGTTGATTAAGTTATAATGCATGACACTATAGGTCTTATTGTATTTGACTTTTATTGTTTTAATAAATGTAACATGACTGTATGCTGTCTGAATAAAATAAAATAAAAATAAAATAAAAGTAATGCTCACAAAACATACTTCCATATCAGGTTCTGGAGGATCCATTTCTTCAGCTTCTGGTAGTTGAGTCATCCATCTCTGAAGGTGAAGAGTTGATCCTCTACTTCTTGTGCTTCTAGCTCCTTCAGTTGCACTTCCACCAGCCCCGGTTTGAGTTTCAACTGAACTGCGGCGAGTCTATTATAAGATAAAGAGTAATTGCTGAATTATGGAGAATTCCATGTTTTATTCAGAGATAAAACTGATTTGTAATTTTGTAATCGAAAAACCATGTGGATATTTGACGATAATAATTTCGTACTTACCTATCAATAGAGCCTTATAAAACATAATATTTCTTTTTACATCTACACCTTGATGTGTTTACGGGATTGTAGGTGCTTATCTCATATACAATGGCTGCATTTATCCATAAAGAAACTTTTGAAGCATCAATTTTAATAGTTTGTAATATTTTAATTCAAATAATTACTAGTTTTAGTCCAAACTAAAACTAGTAGCCTAGCCTCCAAAGGCTAGGTATCATTTTTATTAGTTTAAATAAAGTAGTTTTTTTTATTTTATAATGGTCATAAAACATGTTCTCCCTAAAGCCTTTTAAACTATTACGACTTTTTATCATTGAATTTCCCAATCAGTTTTTAAATAAATAATTAGCCTTTATTAAATTTGCACATTATTCTATTCTGACCAATAGTTATTTGTAGTTTGTGCAATGCACTTTAGTTTCTTTAACAAGAAAAATGGTAGGTAACAAAAATGTATAACTAAGTTACGTTAGCGTCGCAAAATATTTGGTCTACCTACAAATGACTCGGATAAATAAAATTTGCTTTCGTCATCGATAAAATCACTTTATTCACGGATAATATGAATTATTTTTTGTTTCGATCACTAAACATAAAACCATCCAAATTTATGTACTTTTGTCTATTTGATAGTCTCGAAGAAACCTGAACTATAAGTAAAATGCTGTCTCAAAATTATAATCTTTTCTTCGTACTAATATTAGACTATATTAAAAATTTACACACAGCCAAAGACATCGAAAAATTATTGGATTCTACTAACTACGTAGTTTTTAAAAAAGGAAACATTTTAAAATACGTACAAAAAATTCGCGGAAAAAGTTTAGGTTATGTGAACATTTTGCGATGCTAGCGACATAAAAAAATACGAGTTTCTTATAAACATTAACATTTGCTGAATACATGAAATACTCTATGAATTTATTTATTACACTAATAAATAAAAAAGCATTAAATAAATCATCCACATTTAACATAGACTACCATTTTTCTTTGTCATATTTATATCTAATGGCGATGAACGTATAAGCATTGTACTTATAAAACAAAATATTCTAATGTGCAATGATTTCTACTACATGATTGAATTCGCGAAGCTGATCGCCAAATATCCACATGACCTGTACAATTAAATCTATGTACAGATTTACAAATTTCTGTGGCTGTACATTTACAACATCAACATTGTTATTAGCTAATTGTTCCATTACAAAATGACACAGGTAAAGGATCAAAATGTAGTGAACTTGTTTAAACATACATTGAAAATAACGAAGCCATTTGAAATCTCTAAGAAAAGGACGGAAGACTTAAGCAAACGTGTTATCCAAAAAAGATTAATGTATTGTAGACGTATCTTCCCTATTGGTACCCTAAATATATTTGACACTGATTTTCTATTTGGTAAATATTGGCATACACATTTTTCATTATACTAAAGCGACTTGTATATAATACCCGACCATGGATTCAGTTCTGTGATAAGTAAATGTCTGTACATACCCAGTAATATATCATAAGTGGCGTATCAGACTTACGAAATATTATTATTTTTTCTATTTATAATCAAAATACCGAGATTTCTTTAATACTGCTAATGTTCCAAAATATGTCTCTCAAAATTTTGTTACCACAACCTTAATCTCCACTATAAGCGACTTTTTATAACAATCCAACAAATTCTCGCCAGTCTATACGGCGGAAGCTTTCGATACTCTTTCCTAAACACCATTTAAATATGAATACTAGAACACACTGTTTCAGGTAGCCTTGGGAACCTATCTCCAGTTACTACGAGTCCGGTAAAAGCAAGAATCTGCCAATTCCGGATCGGACTCCGCGGATCAGAGCTCTAAGTAAGCAGGAGGCGTTGGTCGCTCTGGAAGCCCCATTCGTGGTAAAATTGGGTCATCAGGCAAGAAGATACGCTCTTCGACTGCATGTTTATAAGAGGGATCGACATCAAAGTCTGCTATAGCTAAATCAGCTTCAAAAGATTCCCATCTACAAGGAGAATTTTCCGAATAATCTTCACCTCCATCTGGCGTAAGTTGGGCACTGGGTGAGGTGGGGCGGTCATCGTGTTTTTCATCTATACTAGACGACGATACAAAATGTGATGAAAATGTTTGTGAATCTGCTGGGGACAGATTAGCAGACGGTGTTTCTGGCGTTGGAGCAGTTCTCCATACAGTGCTAAGTGGACCCCTGACTGGTTGAGGAGTGGGGGAATCTGAGTTTGTTCTAACATCAAAACTGACTCTGACTTCCTTTTCTGGTCGTTCTTCAACGAGCATGTTTAGATGGGAGCGATATGAGCTGGCAGGAAGTAAAGCCAGACTCGAGTGTCTCTGAATGCTGGACGCAGATACCTGGCGTTGCTGTGAATCCAACGTTGCGAGAGAAAACGTAAGTTGAGGGTCCGGTGAGTCCAATGGAGAACCAAGTGGTGTCCCTGACATTGTGTGGACGCGGTATCTGTAATTACAAGAAAACTAGATTTATGTCAATAATCATATTAAATATAAAAAATCTCGTTAGAAATGGATAACAATACTGGTTATTACTTGTTAACCACTCACATCTGTCTCTGGAGCAAGCTTTGCCAAACTGCTTTTAGGTCGATTGACGGTGCTCGTAGTGCCAGGGTACGTGCTCGATGTGGTGTCCGTGGAGCACATGAAACCAAAGGTGATTCGCCTCCAGTACGACCCAGAATTAACCTGAACTCAGTTGCTGGAAAACAGATTTTGTTTTGAATTCTTAAATTAAATTCTTGAAATATTTATTTAAAAAAAATGATTAGAAGAGAAAGCCGCTCATTAAAAGATACCTTTTTTTCTCACGTTGAACTGCGCTTCTGAAACAGTTCCCAAAGCAACTGGCTCTTCAGTCACAAACAAAACTCTGTCCCTGGATACAGTGGCAAACAATAACAAATCGCTAAATAACAAAGCCCAGTAAGGCCTTACTGCTCGACCTTCTACTCTTGATAGCTCTCCGCCGAATATCCATTGGCGACCGGGCGTGCTTAGCACGAATGGCTGTAACAATAATATGCATACCTAGATATCGTGTAAAAACAAGCAAGATTATGATAGCTCTCCGACTATTTATTATAGACTCGTCTATTGTATTCGGGTATTATACTGGAATTTAGCGTACAATAATACCCTCCATATTTATATTAAGTTTGATTTACCTTACACCTAGTGAACACCAGACGACTTTCCAAGTCAGCAACGGATAGCAACGGTTTTCCATCTCCAGCAAGACCCATTAGCCCAGAACCAGCAGTGACATCTTGGTAGCCACACTAAATCAAATAAATTAGAGGTCAATATCAGTTGGAGAAGACTAAGACTTTGTTTTGTGTTACTAAGTTGAATGACAATTATTAAATGAATTCATTATCTTTGTTTCTCAAATCTACTGTGACATACGGACAGGCTACGTACATGCTTCGAATTTCGCATTATAATAAAATGCAATGAATTGATATCAAGAAAATAAGGCAAAGCCACGCTGTACAGCATGCGCAATAGTGGACTTGTATATCAATGTGGACGTCTTTAATAGCATTTACCTGTAATTGTTCAACAATAACTTGCAGCTGTTTCTTTTCCAACTGGTCGTATGGTCCCGAACCGGTCGCTGA
Organism: Orgyia antiqua; assembly: GCA_916999025.1. NCBI lineage: Eukaryota > Metazoa > Arthropoda > Insecta > Lepidoptera > Erebidae > Orgyia > Orgyia antiqua. The sequence goes on from OU779861.1 coordinate 2,623,702, forward strand.
TGCAGCAGCTCTTATCAGCCTCAAGAGCTCTCGAAATTGCTCTAAGGGTTTGTGAACTAATGACGTAATATCCGGTCTTCTTCTAGGAATCGGTGGACTTATACAGAATCGAGAGAAGGCACCGCTTGGGTCTTTTGATTTTTTTACCTGGTTTTAAAAGAAAATAGTTTCTCATCTCTGTGATATTTTCAATTGTTAGAATTTGGAATAGCAGCACTTCATTGTACCGATAGAATAAAATATTAAAAATATAAAATATTAAAGACCTTACCAAAACACAGTCAGCTCTCTTCAGACCTAGGCAATATTTCTTATAAAGGCTAAGGAACACAGGAGTCTTTTGTAGGTAGACAGCCACTACCGTAGATGTCTGAATTTCACCATCATCTTGAACAACTTGATCCAATATATCTTCTGATAGTCTGAAGATCTAGAAATAATTTTTTTTGGTACAATTTCAGTATTTACTAATGATAAGTTGTCAAGCTACTTAAAACGTTTAAGAGTTGTCGAAACAAAATTGTTTAGACCCACATACCGATAAAAAATATATGGGTATTTATTGCAATAATTTGGCTGTCCAAATTGGTTTTTGTTTTCTGAGATACCCTCAGAAAACAAAAACCGCAGCTTGAATACTAATGTAGGCTAAAAGTTTGGCACGCTGAATACCAGTCGTAGATATAAACGTTTGGTTGTCAATATTAGACATACCTCAAGAAGCGCTATAAGACTGTTGAGTGCCATCCGTATTTATTTTAACAACCCTGTATGATGCATCAGACTATTTTGATATTATCTATGTCAGTGTTTGCAATTCTGTGTTAGAAAATAGTTATTCATAAATTTGAATATAGAGTGCTATAAGTACATAGATGGGAATAGTATTTAAATGAATATTTTTATATGTGTATGTATATTTAATTTTAGGTAGGTTTAACTAGCATTTAAGTGTTTTCACTATTGTTTTTATGTAGTAGGTACACCACTTTACCCTAGTTCCAGATCAACTGAGTCCATCCAAAGGTTGTCTGGAAGAGATCGCAATATGCGATAAGACCGCCAATTGTACATGTTTTATTCTAATTTCGATATATAAGTGACATGTAAAATGTTTTGGTGTACAATAAAGTGTATTCTATTCTATTCTAATAGTGGCTAATGAGACTTTTTGGTCCTTGATTAAGGTTATCATAATAGGCAGAATATTTACGCGCTTGTCTTTTATACCATAAGTTCAATCTCTTTCATTACTATTGTGCAAATGCTCGATAGATGGCGTTGTACAGTTACATCATATGGATGTATAACTCAATTGAGAAATATTTTAGTGGAAAATTTGGTTAACATGTGCATTTTGTGGAAGTACCATAGCTGAGCTAAGCTGAGTTGGTATAGCAACGGAACAGTATTCCGAGGTAGTAGGTTCAAGTACTGCTCATAGTAATCATTATATCATCAATATAACTAACTTAACAGCCAACGTGATTTCATGCTCAATGGTACCAATTCTACGTACACAATAAATATAATTAAAAAATGAAAACTGATAGTATCAATATATCTATTACTTGCTATTTCGTTGTACACACTCATATTAATTAAAATCGTTATTCTATAATTACATAATACACAGTTTTTATAATAAGAAAGTTCAGTTGACATTGCCGGATTGTTTTATTGACACTATCAATTTTTATTTTTTTGTTAAATTTAGATGTGCGCGTAGAATCGGTACCACTGTTCCTTTTTGAATTCATTTATGTCTAGGAATGTGAGTAGCACAGATCAAGGAGACACTAGAATAGCAAAAGTCTTTGAGATGTACTTACTTCTTCAATATTTTGGAACAACAACTGGTGGTCATTGGGTGCTATTAGATCAGCTCTTTCTGCCAGTGGTGAGACAAATCGAACCAGGCCAAATTGAAGGCAGGTTGCGTAGTGTTGTTCTCTCGCCACCAATGCAAGGAGGGCTCTTTTTCTATTATCAGTAGAAAGGCCTGGCGTCTGGTAACCAAGCAATTTATTTATACTATTGTGATATTGGTAGCTATTGGGAATCCAAAAACTGAACTAAATTAGACAGTAGCGATGTCGTAATTTTGTGCTGTCATCTTTTATTGAAAATTTAACAGAATAGCCGTTTTAGCTGAAATATACGGTCGTGTGCAATGAGCGAATCAATTAATTTTGTTTTAATTGACCTTTGCCTTTTTATACTCTTACACTTGCACACCATGTTTCAAGAAATAAAATTATCTTATCTTATCTTACATTGGCAGTATTTTTAAATAATATTACTAAATCTTTAAGAAATAGGCTGATTATGACAGAATAGGATTACATATTTTGATGTAGATCAGAGGATGTAGGCGTTCGACGAATGTATATAATTAACACATAAGGTTTCCTACAAACGTAATAGATGAGTAAAATCAACAATAATAAGAATTTTGATTACAGAAATACTAACAACGAATCTAAAAAGAATAAAATAAATAAAGAAAACAAAATAAATAAAGCCATAAATTTATTTGCACTTAAAACTATAGAACATAAATTAAAAACGAAATAAAATCAACAGGAACCAATATTTTTTTGGGATAGGTACATGAAAATGATAAAAAATAAGATTACAATACAAAATCATAAAATTACTAACAATTAGAAATCATAGACAAAACTTCACGACTACGTGATTGAGAAAGACAATAAAACACACAATTATTACTTAAACAGAATAAATAAGAAAAGAAAAGTAACAACAAAATTAATATTAACAAAAACAGTAAGCTTAAACGTAACGATTCCCCATTTTGTGCCTTACATATTATATACAAGCTAATGTCTAACAAACTGCAAATCTCAAAGAATAAATTTCGAATATATTATACAATATAATATCTACTAACTTAGTAAATAATATAAATTTTGATTCAAACTTAAAACCAGACTCACAAAATCTCCAAGAATTGCAGTCTCAAAATAATTATAATGGAATGTATCATGAAGCATATACAAGATCTTACGAGTACTACGAGTAAAATTACTACTTTGAATAATATAGTTGTTTACTGTACAACATAATTATTTATTTCAATCAATCTCCAAATCAAGAAAACTCCAAAACTAGCACCAAATCTGTATGTTTTTATGTCTCAATTCCAAAATAATAATAAATTCGAATAGTTATAGCCAACTGCACTGAAATAAAATTTCTTGCATAAAAGTCTGAATTTAAAAATCCGACTCCAAATTATTTTCTTCTTCAGATACTATCATACTAAAATACAAACATATTACACAAGTTAATTTAATTCAAGCAAGAAGGCCAAGATGACTAGTTTTTAAAATGGTTTTGATGAGATTTCTACGTCAAACGATAATTCCATTACCGACCTCTTTGGAAAATGTGACTTGTGGCAAATGGAGTTTGCGTCGATCTAAAGATTGACTTGTCGATGAACAAGCAGTGGGTGGTCTTGCTGCTGTGGCTGGTGATGCTAATGCTGCGACCCTTGGTGATCTTGGAGGTGGTGGTGGTGTTGATTCTGCTGTAGGAATTGAGATTTGTGCTAATCTTGGCCGAATCCCAACACCATTAGGAGGTATTCGTCTAAATGTTTCGATATTTAACATCTGACCCGCAGATCTGTAAGGAATGAATGCAAATAGTTAATAATATTATTTTTTCAGAATTTTCTCAAGGTACCAACATCGACTATGATGTGATTCAAAATAAATTATAGTTAGTATTGTATTAATCTTAATTCAACTCATTAGTAAGAAAAAGAATAGTTTTAGGGTTTTTAGAAAATAAATCTAGAGCAATAACTATACAGTGCAGTTTTATTATTTTAGCTTTTAGTTTTATTTCCGTTGGAGATTTTAGTCCTACTTTTAAAATCTCCTATTGACCAACAAAATCTCCTCTAGCTAAGAACATAATTTGTAACTTCTGAGATAAAGTTATAAATTTTGACTTCATCTATCTACTCACTTGACAAGATTTCGGACTTCTTCCTCATTTGCTGTGACTACGTTCTTGTTTCCAACAAAAACCAGATAATCGCCTGCTCTAAGCCCAGCTCGTTCTGCTGAACCTCCAGCCGCTACTCTTTCAACTCTCGGTGGTCTTGTCCAGACTACCGTGAAACCAAAACCACCACTAGTGCCACGAACAAGTCTGCAATGTTAAAATTATGAATTTAAATATAATATCTTTATCACATTATTTATATCACATTGTATTTATAATATTTAGGTAGATGACAATGCTACTCTTTCCTAATTTTGGAAAAATTTTCATAATTCTAGTTTGTTGTTATAACCGACTTCTGCCGTTTAATAATTTATATTTTTAAGTTGCTTACTTCCTAGTTGTAGTAAAAGGTGTCCTTCCATTTCTCTGGGCTCTCCTCGGTGCACTAGGATCATCAGGAGGGTCAAGCTCTAGGTATCTAAGGAAAAGATGTTCATCAGCTTCTCGCTGGAGTGCGGCAGCCACTGCTTGCGCCTGGTTCGCTGTTGTTGTTGAAGGTCCATTTGTTGCCACGCCTATGTATGAAACAATGTAATATATATTGCATTTCAAAAAACTATGTCACACAACATACTCTTGAGTAGTGTTTTATAAAAACGAAAACTGATTGAGTTTTTTTATAATCTACAGTAAAATAATTCCGCCCAAATATAGCCCACCTTTTAAAACCCTCTTGTGATTAATAAATGCATTAAACCTTGTGGGGAAGTAGATTAATTTTTTATTTTGTAGATTAATAATGATAAATTGATTGGCATCACAAGATTATATCGGTTCGTAAGGCCTAAAATTCTGTTTTAAAATTTAGCCGTATTTTAGGAATTTTCTTGTGTACAAATTAAGCAATTGAATTTTCATACGCATTGATAAAAGTAGTTCTGATTACTTTTGGACTATCAAACACTACAATCAAAGAATGTGATAAGTGGTATATTGATAATTTTACTAAAGAAACTTGTCATAATATTATGTGAGACAATAAATATCTTAAAGCCAATACAGACGTTTGTTTCTTGAAATGCAGCGGTAAAACTAGCGACTATATTCTAGTACTAACCTTTATCGTTATGGTTTTCTTTAGTGCCATCATTGGTGTTACTTTCAATGTTGTCAGTAGCCATCTTGCGTGTATCCCCTTCAGTCACGCTGTCTTTAACGAATTTGTCATTGGAGTTCGTCTGTGCCGCGTTCTGGCCGCGTCCAGACCCTTGTTGCAGGAAATATGTGCCGGATAGGTCGCAGTTAATTGCATCTTTTAGTGGGAACGAGACACATCCTAGAAACTCGCTCCTCCTGTAACAATTATATTTCTTTATAAATAAAGTTTTTATTTTCTTTGTCTCAATTGGTTAGTATTTTATCTTTGTTGGTTTATCTTTGTCTTAATACAGCAACATTATCTTACACTGATTTATTAAAGACAGTTTATTGAAATCCATTAAATACATTTTCGGTCACTGGTTTTATAGAGGTAAGATATTCCGAGCACTCACACATAAGCGGATAAGAGGATCGTCAAGGTTGACAAGCTTATACATTATACGGAAAACTGATTGATGACTGCTTTGAACATTATATAAAGGACCTTTTAGTTCGGCAAATAATAATGGTGACGCCTATGTATACAAGTCATTATAAATAAATAAATAAATAAATATTCATGGACATTTCACACAACGTCCTCTGGTCCCAAGCTAAGCTTATATGCTTGTGTTATGGGTACCAGAATACGGATATAATACATAAACTACTTTTCTTTTGTAAATACATACTTATAATACATAGTAAACACCCAGACGCAGTACAAACATTTGTATGACAATTAAAAACATCACACAAATGATTGTCCTGACCGGGAATCGAACCCGAGACCTCATGATCGGTAGTCCGTTATATGAACCACTACACCACGAGGCCCGTCAAATTTTTCATTACCCTATTTCTTACTGTTAGTTCTGTAAAATTCAGTTTCGAGTAAGGCATGTAACCTAAAACAAGGTGATAAGGTAAAATAATTCATATTGTATAGATACACGATGACGTTAAAGTCGACTAAATATTGCAATACATAAACCTTAATCCAATATTCATCGATTCTGACATCTCTACAATAAACAGAACGCATGTTTATGAATTCACTGCATATGTAAAGGAAAAATATAACAGATCAAATGACGTCATTATTCTTAATAACACGAAACTAGAGCACAACCTTGAATAAGCAAACAGGGACCCCGCACTGGAACTTTATTTGATATCACATACCCTTTTAGATATCACATAAAGTTTTGAGAAAAGACAACTCTATTGAATTTAGTTATCAATAAGAAGGTTATAGATAACTTTGAGGACTAAACATAAAGGGATATAACATAGAATATTATATTATGTTTATGTATGTTAACATTAAGTGGGTGTAAAGGTGGTGATATGGCGTGGGTGATAATTATGCTACCAATAAATAAGTTTGTAGGTTTGATTGACACTCCAAATAAATATTTAGGTTACAAACAAAAACGTTTATGTTTTCTTTTCTACGTATTTCAAATATTAGCTACGTAAACAAAGTGTCAGACAGCTGCCTACAAAGTAGAGCGACGACTTAAATAGGGAAACGCAAGCAGTCGTTGGCAGAAGGCACCACTTTTGTGCTGATGGTCGCGGAAAAAACACTGATGGGTGGAAAATATAAGATAATTAGGAAATTTTGAAAGATAAAAGATAAGTAAACAATAATAAGGTACATTAATAAAGTTCGCTGGAAGAAAATTCAATAGTGAATTAAGCTCGCCAGTGTCCATTAGATTTTAATTTCAAATTCTGTAAATATATTTTATATGTACAATAAAGAATAAGAATAAGTAAAATAATACATGGACGTACGCGTTGAATATAGAAACAAAACCTAGACAAATTAGAACCACTCTCTATATTAAAGAAAACTGCATCATCGTTGCGTAGTTTTGAAGATATTATAAGCTCACATAGAGACATACATACAAAATAACGACGTTGTTTTATAATAAGTAAAGATTACAGAGAAGACTATATACAAACTTCTACTAATGATAAGAGCTTAATTCGCAATTTGAAACTACATATATTTGAAAAAAGAAATATCTAATATATAAAATTCACGTGTCACAGTGTTAGTTACCGTACTCCTCCGAAACGGCTTGACCGATTTTTATGAAATTTTGCATGCATATTCAGTGGGTCTGAGAATCGGCCAACATCTATTTTTCAAATCTTTTTTTTTTTAGTATGGCAAAACTACGTTTTCTGGGTCAGCTAGTCTAATATATAAAATTCACGTGTCACAGTGTTAGTTACCGTACTCCTCCGAAACGGCTTGACCGATTTTTATGAAATTTTACATGCATATTCTATAGGTCTGAGAATCGGCCAACATCTATTTTTCAAACCTTTTTTTTAGTATGGCAAAACAGCGTTTACCGGGTCAGGTAGTATATGTGCATATATTTGAAAAAAGAAATGGGTTTCTCGAACACCAAATAAATTATTTAGGACTACTTAAGAGGATACCAAAATAGCTTCGTGCATTTTTCTAGGTACGAAGTTTTCATTGCTTCTTTAGATTGAATGGCTAGAGCTCTAATTTTTAAGTATATGTTTTTTCAATATATAATCTAGGATCGCATAAACTCAGAAACGCGAAAGAAAAAAGTTTTCTCGATAGAAAATCTTAGCGAAAATACCTCTCTCATTTCTTATTTTTTTCATTTGTCGGTCTATTATCGCGTATTAACTAATGAAATAACTTTAAAAACATAAGTAACTATTATATATAGAAACACGTAAATCAGAATTAAAATATATTTAGTAGATTAAGAGTAAATAGGAAAAGTATCCCTAATTCTTCATTTTCTGTGCCTACTGGCTGTGTTAATATGTACATGTCGGGGATGATATACGATAATATTGATGTAGGCCCTTAAGAAACGATTACTAATTCCATTAATAAAATATCAGGGAGAGAGTTACGTAACGTGCGTGACTCTTCAGCTCACCCTAATGCATCGTGACTTGTGTTTTTACTCCTTGAATATGTAATGTATCTTACTTAGTAACTGATACGTATTTTATTTTTATTGATTCGTAGTATCAACTCTACGTCCGTGTGATGACGAATTAAGAATGCAAGTGTCACCCCTATTTCTTCCCGTGGGTGCTGTAAGAGTCAGCTAAGGAATATTATAGGTAGTTAACATCAACTGTGAGAGACGGAAAGCTCGAAATTAAACCCTATGCCAATTCACGTGGTCAGCGCGGCGTAGTAGACCAATAGCCCGCTCAAAGTGGAGGAGGCACGTGCCTATCAGTGGGATGATACTGGGCTGAAGAGAGAGTATCGACACTTCTTTAACATTTATTTCAGTGTTTGTACTCGAAACAGAATTATTATTTCGGAGACTTTTCAGCCTACATGGTGTGTGTGTGTTCAAGAGTTCTTAATCATTTTGTTACTAACAGTGGTTATTTGTTGTTCGTCCTTGTGGTGACGGATTAAAAAGCAATTAGTGTTACCACTCCTATTCCTTCCCGTTAAAGCCAGCTCAGAAATATATCATTGTATACATAACTTCTTCTGTGAGAGACGGCAACCTTGAAAATAAACATTATACCAACACACCTAGACCATAATTCCTTCAAAAGTGAAGGAGGCCTGCCCCCCAACGGTGGAACGTCAATGGGCTGGAAAGAGATCGAGAGAGAGAGAATTTTACAATATACGTATTTTAAAATACGACCACTGGAATAACACACAATTTTTCATAAATTTTGTTGGTTTTGTCGATTTCATTGCTCTTTAATCACATGATTATAATATAAAATAACTATTTCTGTAATTGTACAATTTCGTGCACTATGACAGAAATAGCTACAAGTACTAAATTTATCACAAATGTATGCATAATAGAAAGTTCAGTTATTCTTGTTGATGCAACCGATAAGTATTGTTTCAAGAAGGAGTGGCATGAGCTGGATAATATTTTTTCCAGTTAATTTATGTATAGGTAAGCGTAAATAACTGTATCTATGTTCAGATCCAATGTTGGCCCCATGTTGAATAGTTTCTTTGCGTTTTAGTTTTTAAGAAGTGGCTGTCAAAAATTTAATATGTAATCGTGAATGTTTTTGCAGGATTTAACGATAGGTGAGGTTTAATATTTTCTAATCTTTGCGCGACTCATATTTTGTCTAAATAATTTAGATAGGTGAAGTTTTTCTAAGTTAAAGTAAGTCTAAGTTAGTTAGTTTAAGATTTTAGATAGTTACTTATTTACAAGTTGCTGTTATCAGAAACTTGTAAATTAAGAAAATAAAGAATAATCCTAGTTAAATCACACCATTAGGTAGTTATCGTATTCTATAACGTCACTGAAAACTTATTAATCGATATCGAATTCGTAGGAAGTTATATAAATCGGATGTATAAATCAAATTGTAACAACCTGGGCGAATTTATCGAAACTCAATTACATCGTTCGTTAATGGAACCAATTACAAGGTGTAGATCTGTACGTCATCAGACTTGTAAGGGTGACTGGCAACCCTAAATTGATTACTTAAATTAATTGCCGAAGCATCTGCAAAATTTATTTCTGGATGGATCTCTATCGGAAAATTTATCTGGTAAAACGATTTTTCTAAGATCATTCTATCATTGCCACTTAAGAAAAATGCTTGATGTTACACTAGGTAAGGTAGTGATTAAATCCCAAAAATAGCATACTTCTATCAAGTACTTTGGTCAAAGACAAGAATGATGATACAAAATATTTCTATACCTGAACTGGCCTTAACTGCCTGGGTTTTGGTATATTTTTATACTTTACAATAAACAGTTATTGTTAATCTCTGCAAAAGAGACCAAAAAGAATACCAATTTATTAATCAACAGATTCAAAATGCTATTTAATAATGTAGTAAAATTCAATCCCTTTTTTCTTGTTGAATCAACATAATTTTGCTAATAACTGGCATAATTACAGTTAATTGATAACTTGATTTCAAGTGCCTTAGTTACTGTAATAAAAATATTATTTTTATAATCTTCCGAAACCTTTCATTTTGGAAAAAATTTGGCTGAATAATAGGTAGCCATATTTAATTCCCAAATTATCTTCATTGTCTTTGAAGAAACCATCTTGTTTTTGTTTCTTATTTACAACCATTTCTTCACTTGTCGATATTTACAAGGTTTTCATTACATCCCTGTCATTTTTCCATTCATTACATACATATACGCACAACATATATATCTATAGGGTTCGTGCAGGGTCTTCCCTTAATCACATAAGCCTCTAAACATGCAAGGGGCTGTTCCACAAAGCCTTTCTCTTCATCCTGTGCAATACATTGGAGTGCATCCATGCTTACTAGAGTGACGGGGACACCAAAACTTACTGGGTCAGTTGTCACTCTTCTAGCAAAGAGCTGCTGGTGGATTCCGTCAGTCTGTCGATAATATCAGCTGGGAGACTATTTTTCCTGGTTCTTAGCTCTGGGGGATCCCATTCTGGGAGACTGTTCTTCCTGCTGAGCTGCATGTTGCGATGAGCGTGCTGATGTGAGCAGTGCTGTCTTGGGGGTGGGTCCTCACGGCGAGTTTGGCTCAGACCAGCGACCGTTTGGGATACGAATGACATCTTTTTTGCTTAGTGTACTGGAAAATATCATGGTTTTAGAGTAGTTTTAAGAAGACTAAACTTTATGTAAAGGATAAGCGATTGAGAGACACAACTAAAAGCGCGGAGAAACGTATTACAAAAGATATCACCTCTGAACGAATGTACAGAATACAATGCACCTTAATTAACATAAAACTCCAATTACACTTAATTTCGATTTAAATCAGATTTAAACTTTTAACACACCTTTCTGTTAAGGGTTAGAATATTAGGCATTTTACAGTATTTGTATAATACATTTGTGCATAGTAATTGGTGGTCCTATGGAAAAGTGTTTTAACTATTTTATTCCATATCAATGTTCTTTTAATTGAGTTTAATAAGTGCCTACTGTTCTAAGTTAAGGCCGTCTGAGTTCGGTTTCCCCAGGTGCTCACAAATAATTACAGCAATTAATAAAACCCGTACAAGGTTAATGTAGTCTAACCTTTATACCTTGAAACTACTTATAAGTTTAAAGTTGGCGTGGGCTGATCGAAAGCTTGACATGGAAAGTGAAAACTTTCAAAGGCAACTAGGTAAGCACGCTATTTTTTAAGTTCTTTAACACTAAATATCTTTAAATACAAACAATCTGTACAGGTTTCAAGATATTTTTTGTATATGTAGATTTTAGAATGTTTTACTGACTGAAATATGGCATGGCTCTTAAAAAATTTTTTTTTGCATAATTTAGAAACAATTTTGTCTGACACAGTTAAAATTCAATTGCTAAGTTGAATATAAACCATACATCGCTATAATTTACCTATATGATATAGCCTGGGAAGATAATAGATCTATAATAAGAAGTACATTACAATTTTACTTTTTGTGTTATGGTTTTTATTAATTACTTCTTCACAACAACCACGAGGATTAAACGAATACGAAAGTATGGTATAGTTATAACTGCCCTTTGTCTTTCAACGAAGGTTGGAAGGGAAAATAGAACAAATAGCCAACTATCACGCGAGCCCCGTACACCACCCCGGTAATGAAATTAGCTATTTAAACAAATTACTCTATAAACTTTTTTTAAGTACAATTTGGTTGAATCTTAATAAATTTGAATTTAACAAAACTTTAGTTAGGTTGTTGTCTTGGTAGGTACGAGAAATTATAAATTTATTTAGAAGACTAGCTGTTGCACCCGACTTGATACGTTCGCGTATTTAGAAATCGATATAAATAAACAGAAGTACTATACTGCTCGATAGATGGCGTTGTCCTGTTTTTCAGAATGGTTTCGTTACATACACATGAGAGTTTATGACTGTTTAGCATTTTTATACTGCAATCAATGAGGAACCAGTTAGTTTGCTCACTGTCATGATTTTCAAAGCTTTTTATCATCATAATTAAAATGTCATATGTATTTCAAATGATATCTTTGTTTAAATCTTACTACTGTATCTAAGATTATTTTTAACTTTTCTTTGGCGCAAGTTAAATTGGCTGGCGCTGGCTATATTTTCAGTAGGTACTATAGTCTAACCACAGATAATATAATAAAGTCTAATTAAACGAAAACAAAGTAAAATGGTACGTAAAATTCAGATACATTACGATGATTAAGAAGTGTAAGAAGATGTAAAACTCTCTTCTACCTAAAGTTTTCGTTAGTCATAAGGTATACTTAGGTTACCTACGCAGACTTTTTTTTTGTAAATATACATGGATGAATATTTATTTATTTACTAGCTGCCCCGGCAAACGTTGTTTTGCCATACAAATGTTCGTTAAGACGTTTGAAAAATAGATAGTAGCCGATTCTCAAACCTACTGAATACGCATGTAAAATTTCATAAAAATCGGTCAAGCCGTTTCGGAGGAGTGTGGTAACTAACACTGTGACACGTGAATTTTATATATAAGAAGATAGTACATGGTAAACACCTAGACGCAGTACAAACATTCGTATGACATTTATAAATATCACACAAGTTATTGTCCCGTGCGGGAATCGAACCCGTGACCTCGTGGCCGGCAGTCCGTTATATGAATCACTAGACTACGACGCCCGTATATTTTATGTTTGTGTCCTATTAGTTTTTGTTGTATTACAATATTCTTTTAGTGATATTTAGTTTAATACTAATGGAATAGACGTAGGGAGTGGTCTATATAGGACGTGAACAGTTGATAGTGACGTCAGCTATGATATTATTAACAAAATTCTGAGTAGGTCTACAAGCAAAAAGTGTATGATACTGATTATATAGGCCTTTTCCACATCCTCCTCCTCCAGCCGATTTACGTCCCACTGTTGGGCACAGGTCTCCTCCACTTTGGGAGGGATTATGGTCTACTGTGCCGCGCTGACCAGGCGTGTTGGCACAGGGTTTATTTTCGAGTTTTCGAAAACCAAAAGACTTCTTAAGTTTTTTTTTAGAGTTTTGCAATAATAAATTTTATCAGATGAATTTCAAAAAAATATTATTTCAGTTAAATGTATTGATGAAATATAAACCCAGACGTTTTTCCTGTACAGGTTCCGTACAGGTACCGCTCAGACTTTTTGCAATTTTCTGGACGAAGTCTATGTCCAAAAATATGGACTATATGCAAAGTGTATAACAATATTTCCTTTAAAACAATTTTAACAACATTAATTATAGCGGTCAGTTCCCAAAACCGAATTGAATGTAGTTTTAATACATGGAATACACTTAATTCAGTTCAATATTTTCGTGTTTCGGGCATGATTCCAATCCATTTCAGTTTCCAATTAAATTAGTACATAGTTACAGTGAAAATAAAGGCTGTATGTTGTGTTTTAATTTTCAGCACTCCATAGATAATGAAAAAAGTAAGTTCATTGTATAGAGTAGGTTTGGATTATTTTGCCTCGCCATACAGCAGTTGTGTAATGGACTACAGTTCTTGAATAATAGCTTTATTTGGGACTAGACAACGTTATGTCCTTGAATAAATAAATTATGTGTTAATGGATTAAGAATATAAGTGTCACCACCCTATTTCTTTCCCAGGGTGCTGTAATAGACAGCTAGGAAACAACATCAGCGGTTAACGTTTACTGTGAAAGACGTAAAACTCTAAACTAAACCCTGTGTGAACACGCCTGGTCAGCATGATAGCCCGGAAGTAGACCACGTTAAAGGGCTGGAGAGGAATAATAAATATTTGAAATGTCCTTAATTGATTATAGAGACTTAAAATGTTCTTTATACAACCATATTTTTAAACATCAAAGAAATAAAGGAAACTAAAATGGCATTACAATTGTCAGCTTAAATAATCCTTTAACACCCCCCTAAAATCCACAAAAACCGTAAAGCTGTCCAATCAAAGGAGAAGAGCCCTATAAAGTAAGTAGCGAACAAATAAACATAAAAATTATTTGGTAGCGGAATGAGGCAAACATTCGGAGGAAAATGTGACCGGCTCTCCCTTGTTTACAGAAAGAGGGGAGCTCAGGGCTGTCAATACCTTATTCAGTACTGTAATACAATAATACAAATTTAATGGCGCTATGATAAAATGTTTAAAAAATAAAGTGCTGATTATTTTATTTTAAATATCCCACTGTTGAACACCGGCTTTAAGAATTCATACCTACCCATACCCCATTTCTTCCCAAAGATGCTGTTGGCCAACTACGGGATATTATAAACAGTGAACATCACTGAGCGACGGAAAACTCGAAACTAAACCCTATGACAACACGTCAGAATAGTATACCACAAACTCCTCCGAAGTGGAGGAAACCTGTGCCCAAAAGTGGGACGTTCGTGGGATGGAGAGAGAGAGAAATAACGTCCATGTCTCATTAACATGGTATATAATTAGAAGAGTAAATTAAGAACTGTCAAAACAAACGTGACCCAAGACTTTTTTGTTTTTTTGTTTTCGCCGGGTAATGCATTTACGCACATCCACTCCTGTCAACAAGTTAACACCGTCATGGTAGGAGTGGGTAGTGTCGGACTCGTACACGCCCAGGTGAGCCGGACGAAGGAATACCGACTAAACCTAACTGCGGCGCTCAACTCATCTTTGTGGAGCGCCCCCGAGAAGACATCGTAACGAGTAACATGAAGAAAATTTACAATATTTTCCGTATGCGTCTCATTATTTCTGAGAGTTTCTTGAACCTACATTAAGTTGCAACACTTTTGTTGTTAACAATTTTTGGCGTTGGATGCTTTCATTGAAGTTGTATGTGTGTCACCCCTACCAATGCCATCAACGCAACCGAATGAGTCGAACCCCTTTTAGCAGTCATTAGTGAAAGTGGTACGTTCAAAAGTTTACATGCAGTCTACATAGTTGATGCTTTAAAAGCTTACTACGAAACTGTTACTTTGCACGCCCCAATAGCCAGTCTGTTCCAATTATATGTATGTAGAACCAATAATGCGAATGTTTGAACACGCTCTGAGTAGATTCGTTGGTGGTTTTTTAATTCATCATATTCGACTTATTTAATATTTGTCATATACTGGTTAACATTGCACTATCCTCCATCATCCCATCATAACCCAATTTAGTTGTTAAAAATTCAATGAAAAGGAAAGTCCATGGAGTTTCATGTCTGTCCTTCTCCATAGGATTCCCTTTTGAAACAGACGACTAGCTTATGACATTTTAAAAGAGCATCTTGCCTATTTGAAATCAAAATATTTGAAATTGACTTAAAGTAAGGTAGGGTTTTAGGTACCTTAGTAATTACCAGGTCTTCAGAAAATATTTGAATATCATACATGGGCTTTGGAGATGGGCGTAGTGTTGGGATGTTCAATTAAGTGTGGTTTCATCGAACAGCGGCTATCGCCTTACAAAAACCGGAATCCGCATTCCAAATCTTTCATGCAAGCTCAAGTGGTGAAAAGCAGGGTCAATATTTTGTTGAAAGTTGGTCCCTATAAGTTTTGAAAATTTAGGTGCAAGTCTCTCTTAAACGGCTAGTAGGTAATGTCTAAAACATTAACCTACTCAGTAAGTTAATAGGTGACTGTTAAAATTATAAATTTTATTGAAGCCTTAAACAAACGTCATAATGTTTAGAGAGGTGCTATAAGATTTAGTGAGAATTTACGACAGAACTGTTTACGATCGATGTAACACCCTCACGAGAACACTGGCCCAGTTTTATGACTTACATACATTGAAATAGGCTACCATAGGTGTAGAATTTAATATATTATGGATAGACTTTCAATTTGAGCTTCGATTCAACCAGTCTTGACGTCGATACTTTTTCGTAGTTACAGTAGTATACAGTATCTACGTTTTTCTGATAAATAATAGTAATATGTATTGTATTTTAAAGTTAAGTACGCCTTTTTCAATTGCAAGTTTTCCAGGCCAATGGCTGTTGATTTTGACACTACTTATCGATTTTTGACGAACTTCGTGGTCTAGTGGTTCATGTATCGGACTGCCGTTCACGAGGTCGCGGGTTCGATTTTCACACGGGACAATAATTTGTGTGATATTCATAAATGTCATACAAATGTTTGTACTGCGTCTGGGTGTTTCTATGTATTATAAGTATTTGCAAAAGAAAAGTAGTTTATGTAGTATATCTGTATTCTGGTACCCATAACACAAGCATATAAGCTTATCTTGGGAGCAGAGGACGTTACGTGAAATGGTCACGAATATTTATTATTTAGTTTTATTTAGGACCAATGCTTATCGTACCAACGTCTTAATATAACATGAACTTTCAATACCGTTCCAATCAATTAAATGTTTTTTCCTTCAAAAATACTTCAGCAATTGCTTTTATTAGAAAAGAACTTTGTTTTTATTAAGCGAAATAAATAACCTAAGGTGGAATTCGACATATCCAATTACTTACAGAAATTTGGATTCGTGAACCATTATTGGATTTATTGGTCTCCCACGATAACGTATTAAATAAAACATTTTTGACGAACTCTGGCCTTTCCGCGACTTGCATGACCTTTCTGGTAATGTCAGTGATAAATAAATTTGTAGGTAAGAGTATATCGACTAAATTATGGACAGAAATAGATATCATAGCTTTCAGTCACTTATATGTATTTTATGTTTTAGTAGCTTATATAGTTTACACTAGTATGTAGCACACACCACAAACTACCGCGTTATCTATCCTAGATACTTTTATCCATCCTAAGGTTGCCTGGGAGAAATCACACTAGTGATAAGGCCGCCCTTTGTACAATACCTACCTTACTTTAAGAAATTATTATGTAAGTAAAATGTATTATTGTGGTGTACAAATAAAGAGTTTTCTATCTATCTATCTATCTATCTATATTTCTATTGTCTTTACAATCAAATATTGACTATTTGACGTTAGTAGCGATTTCATACGAATGAAATTTTTTAATTACGACGCACACTTTTTGTATAAAAAAGTAGACCATGTCCTTTCCTAGGCTTTAGAATATCTGTGTACTCAAACTCAATGGTTTTAGTAGTTTTGATGTTAAAGAAAAACAGGCAGGCAGAAAGTATTACTGTCCTAATAGTAAGGATTAAGTGTTCTTGTGAAGTCTAATCCTAACATTTGACAGCCTCTGTGATACTGTGACTATGTGACGTATTACACAAAGTTATAGGCTTCTTTCGAATCCAATTTAAAATAAGTTTTATCAAGAATATTTTGTTGCAAAATTTATGCCATGTATGAATGATATCTGGCAATATGCCCGATACGGTCAATAGGCTCACCAAATAAATGGGCCAAGGAAATTATTGCGTTCAAACTGTGGTTTTATCATTTACCTTTTTTTATTAAACACACTTTAATATAGGTAACATATAAACAAGTGTGACTAAGGTTTTTGGACAACTTTTTGCCATTTATTTATTAGCATAATCTTTCCCGAGTGTATAACTTATCAAAATGATAAGTCTGAACTACCAAAAGCATTTCATATTATAATCAAAACTTTTTCTCTACTTTCAGAACTATTTTCTTATATTTTTTATTTAATAACTTCTAAAGGATACTAAGGTAAGTCTAAGGGGGAATTTTTACTTTTATTCAGAAATTCAATATTAACAACTTGTCTCGCTCGAGACTTTTTGCATTTTTTTGTTTAATCCAGTTATGTGTTGTTTAAATTAGTTCAATAAAATAATTATAAAAATTCCTGTATCTTAACTTCAAAATAAATGTACTTAGGCAACGTAACAACGCATAATGGTACCGATTCTACGCGCACAACTAAACTTAACTAAAAAATGAATATTGAAAGTATCATTATCACCATTCGGCAATGTTAACAGAGCTATTTTATTACATAATCGATTTATTATAAACGATTTTAATTAATATAAATATCTTCTTCTCAGTCGGACACTCTTCTGCAGAATGGTCGTGGTTATGGACTGTTTTCCGACTTAAGCGTTGCCTTCACAATTTGTCGCCATCTGTCTCTATTAAAGACATTTCGCGAGCATTCTGCAACAGGGCACTGCGTGACTGATTTTATGAGGTCTAGTCATCTTGTAGGGGATCGTCCACGTGACTGCTTTCCTTCTACGCGACCTTGTATAACCAATCGTTCCATTGAAGTAACTTTCCGAGTGATGTGTCCGAAAAACTTTAGAATTCGTAGTTAAATATGAACGTTAATTCGTAATTCATAATATAAATATGCACAACGAAATAGCCAATTAATCATAATACACCATACTTAGTTGTTTTAATTTTTTAATTAAGTTTAGTTGTTCACGTAGAATTGGTACCATCGTCTGCAACTAACACCATTTGCATATTGATACAGTCGTAACTATTTATTGTTATATTGGCTGTTAAATAATGGGCTATTGAATTGTAGTCATAATTTTCTTGTGTTAGTGTGTTCATTATGTTATTGTTTACTTTCAGGTCAGTAGAACAGTAGGTGACTGTGTTCAATTAATATTAACTGTGAGGTATTTCATAACGACAATGATTGTATTTGGAATTGGACAGAACAGCGCTTCGCCCTAGCGTTATGTGCTACCTGGTAAGCTAGGCAATAGTCGGCCAAGTGTAAGTGTAATTTAATCATAATTATGGAAGGGTAGGAACTTCTTTCGAATTGACAGAAAAACATACACTAGCAATAAATTTCTAAAAGATCTGATACTTGTTATGGTTAATTAAGAAGGTACAGGTTACTTAAAACTCATATAACATCATATGACTGACAAAAATAAGGATTTTATTAAATATATTTAGTATGGCTGAAAACTCTAGCTTAAAAGCACAATTACAAACCAAATTAGGATGAATAAAATACTTTAGAAACCGCTAAAAATAATGAATAACAAAATACTTTCGATTTAAAGAGGCTGGCCATAGTGGGCATGTATCCAAACTGTGAGTAAATTGTGTTACCCACTGAATACATTATCTTGGTTGTATAACTCGAGCATCGACTCTGTGATCCATCATTACTGGGTATTGGCAGAGCGCCAGATATGTCTACAAATTGTTCGGACGCGGATCAAGGAGGTTTTTAAAGTTAGTAAAAGATTATTTGTTAATAACCTATTCTAATAACAATCGAACCACTCTGTCTATTGTAAAAACAGCACTATAATTCGTTGCGTAGTTTTGAAGATATAAGTTCTATAGCGACATACATACGAAAATAACGACTTCGTTTTATAATAAGTAACGAAACATAGTATGTCTAGGTATTTAAGCCTATTTATTCATTTAACGATCATCATAATTCATTCCTAAGTAATTATATATTTAATATAATTTACACGTCATTTACAACAAACACGTCTCTATCATTGCTTTATTTACATGTTTTTTATTTAAACTTTTATTTGTATACAAAGCAATAATTATCTTTATGCAAGTATGTAATATAAGATTATTTATCTATTTATTTATAGTATATTTATAAGTTATGTTACGCCACATTATACCCTCTCTTTAATACACTATTTCCATCCTGTAAGAGATCACAATTTGTGATAAGACCGCCTATTGTACCTAGCATAAGTACTGTTTGTTAAAATTAATTGTAATATTTTACTGGCGTACAATAAAGAGTATTCATTCATTCATTCATTAAGTCTCCCGCTCTTTCACAGGAAAAATCCCAAACCGATTTAATAGGAATTTGGTGCAAAGATAGGATAAAAACCTAAAAAGGAAGTATACTTAGAGATACCTAGAGTAATTTTTGAGGCGAAAATGTAATTTTACGTGTATGAAGTTACTGGCTAGACATAATTCAAATGCTAGGAGATAAGAAAAAGTTAGTTTAGTTAAGAACTAGATGACACTGACAACACAGATTACAATCCTAAATATCTGGGAACCTGTTTGACTTTTGCCCGGCGTTAAAACTAACCTTAGTTAAATAATATTTTAGACACATCTAGTATGTACTTTTGTGGGCAAATATAATTTGTACTTTATTCATATTTAAGTAATGTGGATACAAAGCGCACTGAGTAAATATATAAAGGGTATACTCGAGGGAAATCTTCAAATAGGTAGAAAGGTATAACGTTGAACACTTTCTATGTAGAATACAATTCACAATATTGTATTCTTAATATTATTAAATGCTGATTTAGGTACTATAATAGGCCTTGTCCACGATAGATTAAAATAACGGAGACCGACTCTCATAGGAAAATCTATGATGTGTACAGATTAGCGAGACTACCCTAGCTAGAGTGTCACTATAGTCTACGCAGACAAGCTCCACTACGCTCGTTCTAGATCTCTACATGTACATTGTGATTAGAGTATAGATTAGATTTTAATATTCTGTAACACTTGCGCGACTCATTTGTTAAAATAACACTTTTTTATGGATTTAGACGTTTCGGAGACTGCAGTCACCATGGTCACGGGTGAGACTCTCCCGTGCCCATGGTGAATGCCAAGTATCCGAAACGTCAGGCTAAAATTTAAAACAAAAACATGAGTATAAATCCGTAAAAAGTAGTTTTATTTAGATCAGATTAGTCTCCAAACCGTGTGGTGACGGATTAAGAATACAAGTGTCACCACCCCATCTGAGGAGATGGGGTGGTGACACTGCTGACTTTTACAGCACCCTTGGGAAGCCAAAGGTGCTGTAAAAGTCAGCTAAGGGATATCGCACACAAATAACATCCACTGTGTGAGACGGAAAACTCGAAAATAAACCCTGTGCTAATACGCCTGGTCAGCGCAGCACAGTAGACCATAATCCCTCCCAAAGTGGAGGAGGCCCGTGCCCAATAGTGGGACATAAATGGGCTGGAGAGAGTCTCCAAACTTCTAAACTTTTAAACTCTCTAAACGGGCAAGGGCTCAAGAGCACCAAGTAAGGAGCCCAACTAATAGTCTTATGGTCTATTAGAAACCGGCATCATTATTATCATAAAATAAAAGAAGGTGCCTGCTAATACATTTATTTATTTCTTCATTTATTTATTCAAAATACATTTACAATATTCTTACAGGAGATCCCAATTCAATATTGCAAGCTTACATAATTTACATAATTATGCTTTTATTCTAGTTTTTTAATATTTGCCAGTAACAGCGGCAACAGAAATATATCATTTGCGAAAAATCTGACTGTTAGACTATACATGAAATAACAAATAGATAGACGGAAAGCGGAGTTTTAATAATAAAGGCCTATTTACCCTTTACGTATGAAATCCTAAAGACGTCACGTGTTAGCAACAAATTTTCCACACGCAAATTGTGGAAAATTCCAGAGTAATTTTAGAAGCTGTTTTCAACTGTATTTTATACCAGCTAAGAACAATAAGTGTGTGCGTCACGATTCACGATCTATTGAAGAGTTGAGTAGTAGGAAAATTTCCACAAAACTGGGAGAAGAAACAATAAATTTATGAATATAGATTTTAACGTTACGTGATTTTTGCTGATACCCAATTTATTAATTAAATCACGACTATGATTAACGTGATTGCAGTAATTAATTATGACTATTGTAAACAGACACATCATGTACATATGGTTGTTATTAATAGATTTGAATTGTAGAAAAAAAATGGTCAAGTGCGAGTCGGACTCGCGCACGAAGGGTTCCGTACCATTATCTATGCAACATAAGGCAACGTTATTAGTATCGAGCAAGAAACGGTAAAAAAATCATGTTTGTTGTATGGGAGCCCCCCTTAAATATTTATTTTATTTTATTTTTAGTATTTGTTGTTATAGCGGCAATAGAAATACATCATCTGTGAAAATTTCAACTCTCTAGCTATCACCGTTCTTGAGATACAGCCTGGTGACAGACTGACGGACGGACGGACGGACGGACGGACGGACGGACAGCGAAGTCTCAGTAATAGGGTCCCGTTTTTACCCTTTGGGTACGGAACCCTAAAAACTACTATAGTAAGTTTTTCTATTTCATCGCGATGATTGCTCCTGTTTTCCTTAAATGAGACTAGCAATTTATGTCCCTTTCACAATGGCAAGTCAATGATGAAGTCGTAGTGGCGCCACTATGACAAGAAATTAATAGTAGACTACCAAAAACTTCACAATGGCGCCATAATGGTGCCATTGAGGTACAATTGTGACACCATTGAAATACCCGACTCAGGGCCCTGATATTTTTATATTTATGTACTATTATATGTATGTATTGTGTATGTACGTATATTATGTAGGTATATGTTAGTCTTTAAGTATATTTATGTATTAAGTATTTGTATTTTTAATTTAATAATTAGTTTACTTCTGTCAACCTGCACTACACATCCATGCCTTGTACTTCTCTCACGATCTTCTCTCGCGGGTCTACAGGCAGAGATTTCTTTAAGGAATATGTAGACCCCTACACTAAAGCTTTAATGCCTACTTCAACTTATGTTACTAAGTGTAAAATTTGTTAAATAAATAAATAAAATAAAAAAAATGGGCGTCTTTTTTACAATGTATGCACACATGAATGTATGCATGTTTTATAGTAGTAGAGACGAAAAAACAGACAGGGAAATAGCAAATTATAGATAAATAGATCTTTTATTGAAAAAATTAATTCATTCATCCATCAGCCGATCTCCGTCCACTGTTGGACATAGGCCTCCACATAAAACACCACAACGTGCGGTCTTGTGCCGCTTTTGCATAGAGAAAATAAAGAAATGGAAATAAGTAGTATAGTTTCGCGAAAATCCGTTAATAACCAAAGCTTTTATTTAATACTGAGCCCTTTCTATATAATCTGTATAAATCCAAGGTTAATCCCTCTATAATAAATAATGAAATGTCTTCATTATCATACGCATATTGCGTACATTATTCAAACGGTTTGAGTTACCCCAATAATATCTAACAAATTAAGAAAATTTCAGTGCTCCTGCAGTTATTGATATTCTATTGAAGTTCTTAAATAAATTTAAGGGTTAATAGTCAGGGTTTCTCTCTATATGGCGACAGATTAAGAATAAAAATGTCACCACCCATTTCTTTCTCAGTAATCTAGCTGCTAAGCTAGTAGCTGTCAGAGCCAGCTTAGGGTGATTAGAAGAAAGAAACTGGACCACTATCAGCATGGTATACTAGACTAATAAACTCTCTCAAATTAGAAGAGGCCTTTGCCCAACAGTGGGCGATAATGGGAGGAGGAGAGTAAGGCTTTAGGTCATAATCTGGACTAAATTTATAGTGTTTTAAATAAAATGAAGAGAGATAAAGAGTATTAAGAAAACAATTGTTGCATAAATTTTTAGGTTTTTTAAAAATGAACAAGCTACAGCTGATTTTATGACACTGCTTTCATTAATATGCATGTTCTCGGGTTATTATGCCTAACATAGTATTCGAGATGGATTAGCCAATATTCAGACTGAAATACTGACTGAACTGCTGCCTAAAATGAGTCATGGTAACCTAGGTATATGTAGATATAATCAGAATTATATGAATTATTAATATATAAATTGTGAATACAAAGAAACGTTGTGTGTTTATACATAATAAATGATTTTTCTAACGATAAGCTAAACGACAAGGTTCATGTTTTCACGAAAGGCTAGTTCTAAGTTAAGGTTATTTTATACCACTAAGGAAAGTAAGCAAGCTCGCGGTCTGCCTGACGGCAAGTGGTCACCGTTCCCTATAGACGTCTGCAACACCAAAGATGTCACTCACGCACCGCCGACCCTGCAGAATTCTTTTAACTTTTAGCAAGTCCAACGCTTTTATTAGAAAATTTTAGGCCTACCAGTTCAATTTTATCAGACGTAATGACTTTTTGAGTAGTCATGAGAAAAATTATTAGTGATTTCAATAAATAGGAATACGTATTAAGGAAGATATTATAATTAATTCCAATTACCGGACTTGTACTAATATACAAATGTCTAAAGTAAAATAAAATTAATATAAATAGAATTCTATGTATTAAAATATTACACATAATTACGGCGAGCGATATTTTATTCGTTGTTGAGTCGATTGGGCAAAAATGACCAACATAAATGTGACATCTTAAATTTAAAATAAGCGAACTTATATATTTGCATCATATGAACTTATATATTGTCCGTGTGGTGACAGACTATGAATACAAGTGTCACCCCCCCCCCCCCTCTCCTCCCCAGGGTGCTGTAAAAGCCAGCTAAGGGAAATTTTGTACAGATGACATCCTCTGTGAGAGTCGAAAAACTCGAAAGTGAACCCTGTGCCAATACGCCTGGTCAGCGCGGCACAGTAGATCATAATCCCTCCTAAAGCAGAGGAGATCAGTGCCCAACAGTGGTACGTTAACGGGCTGGAGAGAGAGATAGATTTGAATCCGTACCTCAAAATGGGCAGGTATGCAATGTATAGTGCTTTGGTCGTGTTGTGTAAGACTGATTGAAACATGGTCTGATAGACAAAGGTGCAATAGTAATAATACTTTTCACGGATGCTGTACACAGGTATCTACAAGACTCCCAGATACCTTTTATTAAAGAAAATCGAAAATAATCCATTATTTTCGTATATTTTATTTTCATAACTTTTGTTAGGTTGGTTTACAATGAAAGGGATGGACGAATATGGATTAGCTAAATTATATGCAATATACTACAAGCCTCTACAGTATTAAAAATAAACCTAAATAATTTTAACTATTAGTAGGTAATGTGTATGTATTAGTATGTGTATTGTTTATGTATTATATTATTGTATGTAAGTGTATCAGTAGTTGTTAGGATGTGCACCACAAGTAGCCCTCTCCAAAGCAATCATATCCACCCAAAGGTTATCTGGAAGAGATCGCAAACTGCGATGAGACCGCCTATTGTACTTACTATGTTCTTGTAATCCTTAAACTTCTGTATAACTTTATGGTGTGCAATAGAGAGTATTCTATTCTATTCTAATAGTCCTATGAAATTAATTTGCATTTTGATTGAAAATTAATTATCTGCCTAGCCTATCGAAGAAACTTAGTGTCATGAATAAGTAACACTTGGTTCATTAACAATAATATTTCTTACTAGGTATTCACATAGAAAATAAATTGCAAAAATAACGTGTCATGCTTAAGTTTTTTTTTTATTTATACTATAGCATGATCTAAATATTATAAATAGAAGAAAAATTAAAAAGCAAATTAAATTAAAAAGCAGATTAAATTTTTACTATATAAAGCAAAAAATATGTGGTACCTTATTTAAAATTTTAAAAAGCCACTAATTAATAAAGAAAGAGTGTACATAACAAAAAATTTAAAAAAATATACTGGTCTAAAACTTCTACATGAACTCCACAAGACCTTACCGTTTATAACTCAATCCTTTTTTTTTTATTTTATTGCACACTATCACAACACTTCACGGCACTAAGAAAATCTATGCGTATTGAGGGTGAACGCGGCAAAAACGGGACCTCTGTCCGCCGTGAGTCGACCACGCAACTGCCCGGGTTTGCGCCGACCACCAATCGATCGGCCTGCGCAAGTCTAAAACGCGTCTCTACACCCCAATATCTTATGTATGAAACTGAATACAGGGAAAAGTGAATAAAACACTACGGCATGCCACACTATATCTTTGCATGTTATTTATGTTCCTTTTTATACGAAAATACAACAAAGATATAATACCAAAAAATATTTACGTCATATTTTTTTGCATAATTTGCACTCACAGAGGATAACCGATTAAAATTTCAAATTTCAAATTACCGATATGTTATATATTTTTTGATGTTATTCTATGATCGTTATAATTTCATCTCGAAGTCTACATTTTAATGTAAATAGAAATTAAAATAAGCTTTGTTAATTCATCTGAAAGTATCGTATCATTTCTAAAGGCTGGTTTCACAGCCTCGTTATAAAGTTATTTCGGATTTAGCTTTCAATAAGAAGTTTTAATAACCAGTATTCATGTCAAATTAATCTACAGTTCAGTTACTTTTAATTCCAGGACTGATATAGCTATAAATATTTGGGATTTCAATATAATATTTCACAAACAAAAGGTGGCAAATAGGAATGAAGCTTCAATTATTAATTATTATCATAAACGCCGTAATGACCAAATTTCCCTCTTATTGTCTATTATATCGTATGCATACATATACAGAGGATATTTATAAGCTTATTACGCTGGGTCTATCAAATACCATTATGTGTTGACCTGATATTATCCGTACATATATTTCTGTTGTTGTTAATTATAGAAAATTGAACATAAATTGAATATTACTTTAATTATTTTACAATAATTCATTTGCTTTGCTTCTGAACTCCACTTATTTAGTCTTGTATTCACTTTTTTCAGTTTTATTTAATACTAGCTGTTGCCCGCGACACCGTCCGCGTGGAATTTGCAAAATATTTTTTCGCAATAAAAGGTAGCCTATGTCCTTTCTCAGGGTCTAAAGATTGTCTGTGCCAAATTTCATCAAAATCGGTTGAGAGGTTTAAGCGGGAAAGCGTAACGGACAGACAGACAGAGTTACTTTCGCATTTATAATATTAGTAGGGATGATAAAATCTGCATTAGGCATTTATAACCTGGTAGCTACTGCCCGCAACTTCTTATGCGTGGAATTTAAAAAGGAAATCTAAATAAATTATACAAAAACCACTTTTGAATCACTCTATTAAAAAAACCGCATTTTAATCCGTTGCATAGTTTTGCAGATATATATAGGATAAGAACTTATAAAAGGCATATAAACGAATCGAATACATAAAGGAATTACATTATTTAAAACTGTGTACCGTACATTTAATATACATACAGTTGAAATACCGAAACATCGTAAATTACACGCAACAACTTTATACCGCACGTTCGGAACTGATATTAAATTCTTTGAATTAAATATAATGTTAGAGTGTGCGATTGTTTTATCCACAGTATTCAGGTGGAACGAAATGTATATAAGATACTAAAATATTCAATTATATTCTTTTCAAATATGTTCTAAAAGGGGTTTCGGAAATAAATTGTTTCAAATAGGTTTTGTGAAATATATGATCTTTTTTGGCTAATACAGAATACTTGTAATTCGGAAAAGACTTTTGCTCTGGTGATATAGTCTTCAATTATTAGAAAAAGATTATATGAACGCATAAAATATAAAAATGTTTTAGTAATACACTTATGTATAGTTGCTTGAGGACAAAATGCTTCAGGATATTAATAATAAAATTAATCTTATAAAATAAATTTGCTCTTTTCACCCTCAGAATTTTGATACATGAACTCAATATAAATACAATGTGTTTTTTCAAAAGTTACCATAACCAAGTTAAATTATTATTAATGAAGATAGAATTACTTACCTATACTTCTTATCCCTGTGCCAAACGGATATATGAAGCATCTGATTCTCATAGATAGCAGGAGGCAGCGGTAACTTAAGATGTCTTTGAAACTCTGGCTCCCGTTTACCATACAGCACTGACGTCCGTTGAAAGATGGAACGTTGAGAAGGAAAGCTCTGGCTTTCAGATACTCCACTAATCACAACCTAAGAGGTCATAGAAATACATTATTAACCAATAATGTTGCTACTTATTCAGATAGGCAAGTCACGGTTAAAAATATAACTAACCTTTGCATAAGCGTTAATATCATCAAATTTTCCTGTTGATCTTTGAAGATCTCGGCATCGTATAACTGAAATTAAAAGATTATGTATAAAACAAAATTGTTTGAATATAATAAACATTTCAGACGTAATAAGGAAAATCGATAGTCACCACTCACCGTGGACGTCTATGACATCATTTCTTGTAATGATTTCCAAGTCTATTGTCGCTTTATGAGTTTGAAATCGCTCACAGCTTCGTTCTAAGCGATTACTTGCAACACTTCTTCTCTTTTCTTCACTACTATTAATACTATATTCCTCAGGAGAAAATGTTAAACATCGTCTTATAGATTTGTGCTCAATAACGGGAGTAAATACATCATGGGTTGGTAATAAATCCTCATCTAATTTACTCGTTTTATGTGCTCGTTCTTCACTTAATATTTTACCAGGTCTTTTAAGATTAGGTAGAGGGGTGATTGGACTTGGAATACCATGCTCTAATGTTATACCAAAAAGTTGTCTTGAACGCTTGTTATAAACATTTGCATAAGACATCAAGCTGCTATGTGACATCACTGAGTTTATGGAAGTGTTTTTGTAATCTGATTCAATTTGATGGGTGATAGCTGGGCTTAGTGGATCACAAAGAGATGTATTTGGCAATTCCGTTGCTGGACTTGGTATTCCGATCTCTAAAGTAAGAATTGAAGTTTTATGATCTTTATTCTGCCACAAGCTTTCGTTACTGACAGTAGATTTTTTTCTACGTATACATTTTTGTCTTTTCAATCTTAGACTCGCTCGTTCTTTTGCTACAGAGCTTAAATCTGGGAATGATTCTGATGATAGATTTCCCAAGTTAGTTCGATCTAAGGATATATTCATAGATTGAGAACGAGACAGTGCTATACGATTTTTTGAATTAACCTTCCGTTTAACTTCTATAGCATTATCTGGAGTTCTAACTTCTCTTTCGTTATAACCGTCTCCATCATCCAAAATAAAACAACCAATTGGTAGATTCTTCAATAATTTATCGTTCGCTCTATGGATTGGCATCTTCTTAGTGGGTGTAGTTTTTGGTGAGTTTTCTCTTGATAGATTAATATATCTCGCTTCTTTTATTAAATTAGCTTTATTTTCAGCTTGAGGATTCACAAACAACTCTTTTACTACATCAAGTGGTGGAATTTCTTCTTCAATTTTCTTCTCTTCTACATCTGGCGCTCGATTTAATAGTCTTCTTTTTGATTTAACAATTTTAGTACTTTTTATTATATCTTCAATCATTCTTTCTAGCGTGACATCCCCCATGTTAGTTGTGGATACTGTGGAACCAGTATCATTATTGATGGAATCTTTACCTAAGATAAATTTTGTTTCCATTTCAGCAGAAGTTTCTTCATCCCTCAGAGGTATAGTAAAAGGATTTTCTACTTTAGGAAAATAATCAGTAACGTCATTAGTGAAAGGCACTCTCTGTGATTTACTGTGTGTGCTTAGTGTACTAAATCTTAGAGCTGCTAATTTCGTAGATAGAGGTGTAATAGACACAGGAGAACAAGCATCTCGTACTAAAGTATGAGTATCTTTTTTACCCACAGATGGAGATTTGAAAGAACTTTCAAAATCATTGGATTTCTTACGAGTTCTTTTAAGTGGTCTAATATCTGTCAGACCAACATCATTATTATTAAAATATAAAGGATTGTCCATAAAAATATGATGACCGAATATAGGCAGAGTTGTTTTTTCCATAGTATTTTTATTTACAGGTTTTTCTATACAATTAATAACTAAATCATGATCATATTCTATTTCAACTAATCCTTCATTTAAAGTTTTAATCGTACATACGGGGTTGACGGATTTTTTGCCTAAAGCAATAGAGTGCCTATTGTTGGTGCTGTTAGCACTTAGTCTTTCAGATAGCTCATTTAGAGACGGTTCAGATATACTATGTGTTAACTTAGGGCTATATAACGTTCTGTCAATAGACTTAATTCTTCTTTCAGATTTATATGCAACACTATCCCTCCTAAATACATTATTAGCACTTGCCATCTCTAATTTTCTTTTCTTAGCTTCTCTTACTCGTCTACTATATGTTGGTGGAGTAGAGGGCAAATCTGGAGGTACGTCATCCTTAGAATCACTTAAATAGTATTTTCTTCGTTCATAATTTTTAACAGGTGTACCCGTCGGTGTAATATTGCTAACATCCTTAAGAGCAATGCCATCTACTTTTTTAACAAAGCCTTCTTTATAATAATTTGGTGTATTACCAATGTAGTTTAAGTTTTCTTTATCTAATGTTCTTAAATTCTTTCTTGCAGCATTTGATCCTAAGGATCTTCGCTGGTATCTACTAGGCTTTTTACTTTTCTTATTGGTTTGACCATCAAGAGACCTTCTAGCTTCAGTAGAGTTATATTGTTCATTGGGACATTCACAATCACATTTTTCTGTTTCGTTAGTGTTTTGTATATCTTGGTTCTTCTTAGCGTAGACTGCCCATTTAAGCATCTTGGATCTGAAAATAAAATATCAAGAATCAGTTATTTATTGATACAAAAAGTTGGCAACGATATTAAAGATAATAGTCACGTTCACACAATTTAATTTCGGCAATATACATACTATCGTTATATTAAATCACTACTTATACTTGATGACACACATTCTTACAAACCGAGGATAACAGAATGAGTCTTCACAAAGTTGGAACGGTGACTATTATCATTTGAATAATATCTATAGACAAACATTGATAGATTGTGAACACATTGTTTTGACTGATAAACATTACTATTCTCACAAGATTGTGATTGTTACTGTGTAATATATTTTCCATTATATTTTCGGTTTTCGACGACTGGATCTATCATAAATTGATTTGATCTGACCTACAGAGGCAATAAGTATTTTTAAATTAAAATAAATTACTAAATTGATTTCATGAAGAACTTTTTCCAGTCTTAGGTTTGAAAATTTACCACAATTTGATTGCAAGAATATGGAATATCAAGCTATTTCAATTAGTATTCGATGTATAAATCTAAATAATCACTTAGTTACAAACAAAAAATATGCGCAAACGTAAATTGACTCTGAACATACATGATACAAACGAGGCTACAAAGGCATGTTAATAATGAAAAATAAATAAAAAACACTACAATAGAAACTTAAATAAATAAATAAATATTCAAGACATTTCACACAACGTCCTCTGGTCCCAAAGTAAGCTATATTTCTATGCTTGTATTATGGGTACCAGATACGGATAGACTACATATACTACTTTTCTTTTGTAAATACATACTTATAATACATAGAAAACACCCATACGTAGTACAAACATTTGTATGGCATTTATAGATATCACACAAATGATTGTCCCAAGCGGGAATCGAACCCTCGACCTCGTGATCGGCAGTCCATTACATAAACCACTCCACCACGAAGCCCGTCAAAATAAATCACAAAAAGTAAATTTCTTTCTTAGGTAATATAAACTTGTCGACAAAGAACTGACATAAGCATTACAAAGAAATGAATATTTTTTTTGTAAGAAATGTAAATTATTTATATATTAAGAAGATACCAAAATAGCTTCGTGCATTTTTCTATGTACAAAGTTTTCATTGTTTCTTTAGATTGAACGGCTAGAGCGCTAATTTTTAAGTATATGTTTTTTCAATATATGATCTAGGATCGCATAAACTCAGAAACGCGATTGAAAAAAGTTTTCTCGATAGAAAATCTTGGCGAAACAACCTCTCAAATTTTTTATTTTTTTCATTTGTCGGTCTATTATCGCGTATTAACTAATGAAATAACTTTCAAAACATAGGTAAATATTATGTATAGAAACACGTAAATCAGAATTAAAATATATTTAGTAGATTTTGAGTAAATAGGAAAAGTATCCCGAATTCTTCATTTTCTGTGCCTACTGGCTGTGTTAATATGTACGTGTCGGCGATGATATACGATAATATTGATGTAGGCCCTTAATGTTAACCTTCGTGTTTCCAATACCACGCCTATTCCATAACGTGAAAACTATGAGCTATAACGATTCTACATTGATGCGTTATGTCTGCAACATCGCGTGACAGCCTACACACACATCTAATGCAAACTTTAACATGACCAACTGTTATGTAGTTTTCTTATGTTTATAGGAATACTAGCCTTGCCCTGAATAAACCTGCCTTCTAAGGGGAGAGGTGACTAAAAAGGAAACTAGGAATATAGAAGAAATATCGTGTATTAAGAAATAGCGATTATTGAAAGTGCACATATAAACAACTATACCTGAATTTGCTTTTCATTTACGAATTGTTACTTTAAGTATTCTCATACAAATGCTTGTACTGCGTCTGAGTATTTCTATGTATTATAAGTATGTATTTATAAAAGAAAAGTAGTGTATTCTATCCGTATTTTGGTACCCATAACACAGGCATAAAAGCTTAGCTTGGGATCAGACGACGTTGTGTGAAATGTCCAAGTAAATAGTATTAAAAAAAGCTGTACAAATAAACACTTAATAACAATTGCAAATGCTGTAACTTCTCTTTTATCATGAAGTGTACTAAGTATTCTCTCAACGAAATTATTTAGTTCATATAAAAGTATATACGAGCCCTGAATGTTGTCGAACCGTAAAATATGTACAGCTAACGCCATTGCGAAGTAAAATTCTTAGAATTATTTTACGGATTTTGACACGTGGTTAACGGCTTTAGGAAGAAAAGGATCTGTATGTCAATAGGATTTTCTTTTGCTATAAATCAAGCTGAATAATTGAACTGTATGGTAAAAGAAGGTTCAGAATAGGTATGTACATGCAAAAACACGCCGCGCGTTGTAGCGTTCTATGAGAGAGACCTATGTCCAACAGTGGACAGAGAGAGGCTGACAGATGGATGGATGCAGATAACACATAATGCAGATGACACTTAGGAATGTTCTCTGATGTTAGTTGGTGTATGTAGAGATTAGCTATAAGAAGTTAAAGTGTTTATAGATCAGGAAAATATATTGAAAGATAGAAATACCTTATACCTAACTGTATGGTCGTTATACGACCTAACGCTATACCATAACTATAAATAAATATAGATAGAATCTTAATATATATTTTTTTTAATCTTAATTATTTACCATGTATTTTTTTTAAATTAAAATAGGCAAAACTATATACAAAGCTAAAAAATAAAACAAAATAACAAAAAATATAAAATAAAATTAAGCGTCAAAATATTCCTCCGCATCGTCCTCAACTGGTAAAGTGCTCAGAACGCTGGCAGCATTGCCACGTTGAATGGCAATGCTTATTCGTTGTGCAAAATAAGGCCAGCGTTCCGGTCACCCGAGGCGTCGACTAGCTGCTTCGACAACTCTCTGTAAAAAGAGCGAGTCGTCGGACCTCAAGTTCCGAGCGTTTCGACCCCAAACGGCTCAAATACCTATTCTCCGACAAGATTACTGTATTTGCGCCGCTTAAGCATCTCCGCTGCAGAACCCGCGGTACTAGGAACATGTGATGGCGCAAGGGTGTCGACGCAGGTAGCGTCCCACACCAAAGGCCTACTCATCTTCCATGGCAGTAAAGATATACCGTCTGGTCTCTTGCCATCGTCGCGTACCAAGCCATTAGGTTCGAGTACGGCTGGTACACCGGCGGTAACGAGAGCACGACGGATGACGTCGTTGATAACTGCATGTCTGGGTATGCGGCCCGCACTTCTGCCACAAGACAGGCCGTGGTGTCCGAGACTGTCAACGGCCTCTCCGGAGTGACAACGGTGCGGAGAAACACATGGAGCACCCAAACGAAGGCACGCAGCGATGCGGAAAGTTGTGTCGTCCAACATAGTGCCTATATTGGACGACGGAAGAGCCTGAATCCATAAACCAGACTCCCACTCTCCCACCGCAATCCCATCTTAATAAATTAAATTATGGTGGAAAACTGATTGCCGCAAGCGGATCTTGAACCCACGACCTCGGAATACCGTTCCGAAGCTGTTTCCAACTGAGCTTATTGCGGTCGTGCTTGTAGCATTCAAATTTACCACCACAATCGTCACTCGATTGAGTTTATATCATATTTCTACGTACGCGCGCTTTCGGCAATAATTTTTTCCACCATAATTTAATTTATTAAGTAAAGCATAACATGTCAATTGCAAAATCAATAAATTATTTTAGATAGAATATTTTTAATTTGAAAACTTGACCATTCAATCATTTCAAGAGGAGCGTCTTTTGTACTTTATAAAACCGCAAAGAAACATTTTTTTATAAAACAGTTTTGGTGTACAAAAAGAGTACGAACGAAATGTAATAATATTCTAAGATATAGAGGTATAAAATTTAGTAGTGATATATCATGCAATAATAAATAAATAAATAATAAATATTCATGGACATTTCACACAACGTCCTCTGGTCCCAAGCTAAGCTTATATGCTTGTGTTATGGGTACCAGAATACGGATATAATACATAAACTACTTTTCTTTTGTAAATACATACTTATAATACATAGAAACACCCAGACGCAGTACAAACATTTGTATGACATTTATGGATATCACACAAATTATTGTCCCAAGCGGGAATCGAACCCGCGACCTTGTGAACGGCAGTCCATTACATGAACCACTACGCCACGAAGCCCGCAATACAGTTTAAATACCGTTATTTCATCATTTATGGCCTGCCATCGAAGTGCAATTTGGAATATAGTCACATTGACACTTTAGTTATGCCTTTTAGAACATTACACGCATATTGTCCAAGTTATTTTGAACGCTTGTGAAATAATACCATTACCATGTAATGCAGAACAGTGAAAGCTTGATGACGTCATTTTTAGGGGTCCATACAAAATAATATACTTAGTTCAAAAACTAAAAAACACGTTTGAAAATCCTGACTATTTTCGTTTGCTACGTATCTATTAATGTATCAATCTATGTAACGTAATCTTGGAAAACGATTTTTACCCACTTGCAGTAGTCGGATTGATCTGAAATTTTGCGCACATATCCACCACCGATGACAATTCAATAATTTAAAAACATATTAAGGATTTTTAAGTGTATTTTCTAGTATTTGAACTAAGCATATTGTATTGTCAATGTCATCGCTTCTAGTTAAGGGTGTATAATTTCGGATCAATCCGACTACAAAAAGTCTGACTAGATTTAAAGTATTTTAACCATAGTCCAGTTTTTCTTTCGTAGGTGGAATCATTATAGGAGAGCTCTCGATAAAATAATCAATAACTTTGTCTCAGTTGGGGATCAAGACTTCATGATCTAGTAATAGTTATTTTAAGTTTGAGACTATGATTTAAAGTCCCAATTAGACCATCCCATTGCTTAAATAATTCATCATACGAACAACTTAATTTGCAAAACAAACCAAAATTAATTCTAAAACGACACGTCCTCTAACCCAAATGGAGATAGTACCTCACAATAACTAACTAATCACTTAAAATACAATCAATTATGCGCATTAATATGCTAAATTGTTCACAACAATTTCCAATCTATTGTCGTTTATTAAATATGGCCGATTTCATCTCGGTTACGGCCAGGGTAATAACTCATATTTCCCGCTTTACCTACCAAATTGACTGTGTAATTAGAAACTCGGTCGTTCCATTCATATTCACGGTACTGTGACAGACTCATGCTGAGCAAGAAACCAGTGTGTATTCAATACAAGTCGAGAAATTCGCGCACTAAATACAACACCGCAAAAACAGGGCGTACTTACATTATCCTCTCCCTAACTATTCAACATCAAATTACTATTGAATTTAAGATTTTCTGAAGCATTTTTTAATATCGAATGCACGTCTCGACTCGCGAAATATAGGGTAAGAAACAAAAAGTTTCTTAGTCAATGCCCAAATGCCAGTTACTCACCGATATGCTTTTAAAATAATAAACTCACATACAAATAAGGTTTAGTTTTAAAAACTAAATACTTTTTGGATGTTATGGTGCGTGCTGGATGTCAACGAAACTGGCTGAATAGAGAGAAACACGTTTCAGTTCATTCTGAATTTGAATTTTTCATGCTGTATTTTCTAGACTGAGCTAAAGAGATTCTTAAGTCAGTAGAGGAAGATTCATATTAGAATTGCATTAAATCAATTAGTTAAAACAGCTAGATTATTGCAAATCAAACCGTAAATTTCTTGCAATAAGAATTTTTATTGTGACGTAGTGTATCCTTGCAGTCTTTGGTAAGATGGCCGGATGTTTTTGTAGTCTAGAATTGAATTTACAAATTGTAGTGATGTGTTTGTTGTCAGGTTTTATGTAGCGACTTGATTTTCTGCAACGAGATGAGATGTTTATTTGGATTGAAATAAATTGTAAAACTGTTCCCCTTTTGTAGTTGTAGTGCGTAGGGGCACTAGGGGCATCATAAAATGTTATCCTACTATTATTAAGCAAACGGGTGATTAAGAATTTATAATCATTTTGTAACAAATTCAAGTTGTTCAAAGGTATTTTTTTATCATAGACACAAAATTTTGTCGCTTTTGACATGTTTTAACCAGATCTGTGAGAGACGGAAAATTTGAAACTAACTCTTAACACGCCTGATCAGCGTGGCATAGTGGACTACCTACTTGAATTGGAAGATGCGGCGGATGCACGCGTCCAGTAGTGGGTTATCGCCCAAAAATGGGACAAGAAGAAGAAACAAATAACTGTGGATTTATCATCAACAGAAAACCATGGTAAAATAACTATAACATGAAAATTGGTAGTGTCAATAACACAATTCGGCAATGTTAACAGAACTTTTTTATTAGAAAATCTATTATTGTATTGGTAACAAATAATGAAAATTGTGCAGCAGTCATTACTCTGTAATTAATAAAGTTAGTCTGTCCACAACTACCGCTGTGTTTTATTTGGTTATGGGCCCAGTAATCCAAAAACCGGGCAAAATTAAATTATTATAGACTAACGATTCTAATTAATATTTATGTGGACAACGAAATAGCCTATTAATTAAAATACAGCTATAGTTGTTATCATTTTTTAGTTAAGTTTAGTTGCCATACCATACCAAACATTATGATACCATGAGCGACCTAAAAAGGGTACCATTTTTGTTCGCTTTATGGTCACGATGAATTTTTTAACATCTTTCAGTGGCATTATGCAAAAACGCTTTTACCTTTGAGAAAAAGGTGAAGAAAAATTTTCACTTTCGCTACTTACACACAAAATACTAGTAGCTACCACGTAAATAAAATATTAATGTAGGTATGGAAACGTTTGTCAGTATGCCGGTTGGCCGCCAGGTGGCGTTGTAATGAATAATTCAATACGACACATTTGCACAAAACCTAGGGGTTTTATGATCTCAATAATGTAATTCATATAAAGTCCTATTTTAGGGACATTTTGAATATTTTATTCGTTATTGGTTATTTTGTGGTATGTTATGTGACGCAAAATGGCTAATGTGGTAACATAAGTTTTATGTAATGCGTTCTTCGAAGTTATTAACCTAATATTTTCTCACCTTTTATGGCGATTAGTAATTGAATTTTCTCAATATTGGAATTTTTTAACTATATAAACATCAATTGGCTGTCCAGTTTACTGAGTCTTGCTTCATTAAGCAATAATTATCTAATGCCTGTCTAAATATTAGATGAAAGTTACATCTAATAGTTAGGCAGGCATAGCGGCTGTCAAAAACCAAAACCAAGGTTATTACTTTTACTTTTTTGAATTATCTATTGAAAAAAAAGTCATACTAACAGTAAAAATAAATGTTTATATCAATAGATTTTATGCACAGACAAAATTTCATTCAACTTTTCACTTGACGAACTCCGTTTGTTAATTAAAGTAAAACAAATTTTAATTTCACATTCTTTTTTTAAAACATAGAAAATAAATTAAAAAGTAAACCAATTTAAAATAAGAAGTTGCATATTTGAGTATTGCTATTTTACCTAAACTTATGTTAAAAAGTTTGAATATCGAATCTTTTTATAAAACCAGCCAGTAACTTTTGATTCTTTAAGGAGAGCAGCTGTAGCACGCGCCCCATCCTGTAGAGGCGCCGGCTATAAGTATCAGCAATTACTGTCCAATTACATCATCAACATGTTTTGTTTAAACTTTGTATAAGACAAGTAAACTACCCATACTTAATGCAATTATATACTCTTTTAACTCATTCTTTTTATATAAATGTTTTTATTGTTTTGTTAAATTCTGTTGTCACATGCTCTTATATTTAGTATCTTTCTCTTCAGCACATTACGTTCCATTTTGGGCACGGGCCTCCTCCACTTTCCTGGTCAACGCTTCACAGTAGACATAATCTGTCTACTGTGAAGCGTTGACCAGGCGTTTGGGCACAGGGTTTACTTTCGAGTTTTGCTTCTCTCACAATGCTCTCAATACAATACCGCTTAGCTGGTTTTTACAGCACCCTGGAAAAGAAAAGGTGTGGTGACACTTGTATTAATCCGTCACCATACGGTCAATATAGTAGCTAGGTACTTAATTAAATCCAATGTCATAAATAATGTAGTGTAAGTGTAATAGCACTTTAGATGTGTTTAGTGTTAAAGGGCTAATTACATTTACGCTATATGCAGACGGCATAATTATACTGAGAACAATATTCATAGCCTCTCGGCTCTAAAGTAAGAAACGTAAAAATACTGCTAGTAAATAAAATAGGTACCTAAGTTTATAATAAAATATAAGGTTAAGGTTAACGTATTGAACCCTTTTATTTATTCTAATTACGCATATAATTTAAAACTATAATATGAACTTTACGGTTTCAAAAAACACAATTTTTTTTAACGTCAAATATGTTCCAATGATATTTTTATCTATTAATCTATGACCATATGGCTTCTGTAATCTATGGAAGGGTATGTTAACCTATTAAATTATAAATTCATATCGCATTAGTGTTTATAACGAGTTTTTTATATAAAACTTAGTTGACATACTTATAGTAAGTACTTACATTGTAATAGTTTGTAATAAGTAGTTGTAACAGTTAGTTGTAAGTTTTCTTAGTCGTTTTCGACGAGGTTCGTGGTCTAGTGGTTCATATAACGGACTGCCGTTCACGAGGTCGCGGGTTCGATTCACGCACGGGACAGTCATCTGTGTGATGTTTATTAATGTCATACAAATGTTTGTTCTGCGCCTGGGTGTTTAGGTTATAGTATGTATTTGGTATTACATACAAGCATGTATTTAAAAAAAAACAAAAAAAAAACTCCATTTTCGGGTACCCATAACACAAGAATAATTATAAGCTTAGCTTGGGACCAGAGGACGTTGTGTGAAATATCCATGAATATTCTAATATATAAAATCCTCGTGTCACAATGTTTGTTCCTATACTCCTCCGAAACGGCTTGACCGATTCTTATGAAATTTTATATGCATATTCAGTAGGTCTGAGAATCGGCTACTCTATCTATTTTTCATACCCCTAAGTGATAAGGGTTTTCCACCCCTGACATTTTTATGGCAAAACAACGTTTGCCGGGTCCGCTAGTTTATTTATATATTTATTTATTAGTACTGACAAGGTTCTATACACGGATAGTAAATACCCGTTAATTTTGAAGTAACTTTTGCCTGGCTAAATCCTAATTAATTAAATAATTAGACCCTAAAGTATGCTTTAGGGTCTAATAAAATATGGTATTCATGTGACGTGTAATTTACGCAAACTACAAACGTCACTTTTACAAGCAATAAAACAACATTCTGTTGGGAAGAGACATTGACATTACAACATTAGATTAACCTGTGGTGTGTATCATAGACACACATAGAACGTGTTTCACGCACACATAGAAATGTGAGTGACTTCAAGTTTCATAGACACACCATCTGATATATCTGTGGTTCTGTAATAATTGTACACAATGTACTATTGTACCATGTGAATTCGCTGGCATAAAATTAGAATCATTAGAACTCCTTTCATAATTATGTGAAATTAAAATAGCCTAATCTGTAAATACAGCTATTTACGAGTGAAAATCCTATCTTTAAACTTTGTTCGCTAGAAATTCCCGTGGGAGGGTCTCCTTAAGCGTTAACTTAATCTACAATAAATAAATTAAAATAGACTTAAAAATAATAAGACACCTATTTATATGTAACAAAAAAAAATTGCAGATGTCGTTACGTCAAAAGTAGCAAGCCCTAAAAACTAAATTGAAACTATTGTTAACGAAACAACTGTTCACCTTTTGACATACCTTCCAAATTTGAAATAATAATATTTATTGTTATACAATCTGGAGCATTCCCGCATCCTTTTGT
Organism: Orgyia antiqua; assembly: GCA_916999025.1. Lineage (NCBI taxonomy): Eukaryota > Metazoa > Arthropoda > Insecta > Lepidoptera > Erebidae > Orgyia > Orgyia antiqua. The sequence goes on from OU779861.1 coordinate 2,663,825, forward strand.
TAACTCCGCTTTCCTTGGAGAATTGTAATAAGGAAGTGTGCGAAACGCATCCTGTATCGATATTAAAAAAAATGAATTTTAAATCGCTACATAGAACGTTGTGATTAAAATCTAGGGCGAGCAAAGGTATCATTGTTATAAAGCCGTTTTGTTCGGTTCCGATCTAGTTTTTTTTTTAATATGACCAAGGAGTTCAAGTAAATGTCATGATTTATTTGTGACAAGAACGCGGCTGCTTGTGGGAAATTTACGAGGATATTAAGGGGTGGGCCATATTGAACGCTTTGATTATGTATTGTGTATTAATTTATGGAGTAGATGACTTTGTAAAAATAACTTATGCTAGACAGGTGAGGTTGTAGTTAAGTATCGTGTATTTTATTGCTTAAGGTGTAGAATAGACGTCAGCCTATTTAATAGATGGTAATACCAGTTGTAGGTTGAGAAATAGTCAAGGACTTAAAATAAAAATTTCTTTTCCGAAAACTATTTATGAAGTTAGTTAAATTTTGAAACATAATAATTTTTTTCCGAAAATGAAAATTAGCAAGGATGAGCAGTAAAAATAGTGACAATGCGTAACGTTAATTTGATAAATTATTAGAGCACTTGCCAAGGGTCAGTAAAAGGCAGATTTTTTTAAGATGATTTCTTAATACATTCTGATCATTTGTCAAACATAATTAATATTAACGATGTGTTTAATAAAATAAATAAAGGAAAACACCTCTGGTGCTATAGTAGACATTTTTATTACTGGAATATTTTGTAAGTACACTCGATTCCTTATGTATATTAACTTGTCATTTCAAATTGTAGTAATTTTATTACACGTAATAAAACGAGTCGTAAACCAGCCTCTTAGAGATTATATGAAAACTATAACAATATCAAGTCAATAATAGAGACATTAAAAGTTTATAACCTATTTCTGACAACAGTATTACGATATTAATACAAAAGCAATAAAGTTTTTTTTTAATAGTTATCTCTGGTCGTTCCCTTATTGTTATCTTGGCTGTTAGCATATGCCCCAATGCCTAAGGTTGCGAAAAAAAAATAAAGTCTATTGTTAAGTTTTTGAATTAAGAACAAGTTTTGTTAGTGCGATTTTTCAAAATGGAAGTAAGAAAAGACCGGATTGGTTTTGAACCGTTATTTATACAATTTATTGTACGTTAGGTACGTTAAATAATGATTTCATATTTTATAGAGCTTTTTTCAGGAAATCAGTTCAGGTATGCTTTTTGAAGTTATAAATATTTTGACGCGTAAAAGGAAATTGTTAGAACGTGCGCGCGCATTTATTAATAAACCGACGCCATGAAGTTAGTTATAAAAGTGGGATAACAGTAAAGGATAAAGAAAGGAGTTTAATATGCCGACGCGACGACGTCTATTTAAGATTGTTGGTTCTTACAAATTTACAGGAATCGATAGTTATTAAATATTTTATATTCTTTTATTAAAACTACGTCACAGTCAACAGTGCGTGCTACTTATATTTTTATTATTCTAGGTCATAGCGTTTTCGAACTTTGTAATTCCATCATTATAAAAACCATTTTTTTTGTTTTGTGCGTTGTGAAATATTTATTATCAATAATAAAATATGGCAACATTTTTGTCTATAGTTATTTTTAGTTTAGAAATAAAATATTATACGCATCATTTAAAGTTGGTTAGTATGATGGCTACTGCACGAATGATTTTAATTTCAATTCTTTTGTATTGTGTAAGTGGCGTTCTTAACATTAATTTAGAACACGCAATTTAATATTATTTATTGTTATTATTTTTATATTTATTGTTTATTTCATTTAGATATATATCAGGATTAACTCATCATCTAGGTACTACAGCGTTCTAATTTTAATAACTTAGCTAAGTAGGTACTTAGAGTTATGTACGCCACGCCGCCGCGCCGTCTCGTTTTTCGCAGAACTTTTTTATTAGAAAACCTGTAACAAACCTGAATAGACTAACGATTTTAATTAATAAAAATATCCACAACGAAATAGCCAAATAATCAAAATATGCATAGTTGTTTTAATTTTTAAGCTGCTTCATAGCTTCTATTGTGGGCCTTGAGCGTGGAGACCGAATCCAGAAATTCCGTAACGAAAATAGCGTAATGAAAAAACCATACATTATCGGCGCTACTGCGCATGCGTAATCCCCTCTGCCACGCAATTTATTTCATTCTGTTAATACCAAGGGTAATCGCCTTCCTCAAATTAAAAGCGTATTAAAATAAGGATTTTGAATCGACAACATATATCCTAAATGTTCAGATAACAGCGTATTTTAGATTTTAATGATGTAAAATAATGTTTATTTTATTTTATTGACATTTGATTGAAATTCGCTATTTTATCATAATTACCATAAACAATGGACAGATGTAAGCATCAGTAATTAAGGATTATTAATCTTGTTTTAGTTTATGGTATTTAGATTCCTGCAATAATAAAATAAACAAATTATTATAATTGCATAAGTTGATGAAAAATAGTATCCAATAGCTTTACCGCGGCAGTCTCCGAGTGCCACACATCTTTTTTATTTAAGTTTAGTTGACCATTGATGGTATACAGACTTTGATAACTACATGCAGCAATATATATTTTACAATAGTATAAAAAAATAAGTATACATTGCAATTATTAATTAAACCAGGTGTCAAAGTTATCAATATAAATCAGGCCCGTTGACCCTATGACCTGAGGCCACTATACCATGGATTACGGTTGGAATTCCCAGGAGTTATGCCACTTGGATGTTTTGTATGTAGTTTGTATATACCCCTTATAAGTACGATTGATGAGGGATTATTTGGAATAATAATTTAAATTAAATTTCTGTTTTTTTTTAATTTATTTTTTTAGTTGGCATAGGAAGTAACACTTATTGTCACTTTGCAGCTTTGTATGATTTTTTGGTGTAAATATATAGACGTAATAAATATGCTGTATTTTTTAGTTTTCCTTGTAAGAGTTTATCAAACAAGAACATTTTTATAACTAGAAGTTTTGAAAGTCAGTTCAATAGTTCAAGCAAGCTTGTAACATCACAGGATTTTTGCTTATCTAGCTAAAATAATAATATTTGAATTAAAATAATAGAAAATAGTTTAACTTTCACTACTGAGGGGCGGTCTCATAATGAAAAATTAATAAAAAATTAGCACAATTGATAAATCATTATTAATTTCGCAAACATTTTGTTCCATAACTTTTAATTTACTTGTTTTGTCGTATAGGCATAACGCCTAAACAAAAGCACCCTTTGCCTAACCCATGTAACTTTTTTTTTAAATTGTGTGCCGGCCTTTTTGGTTCCGTGAGAACTGTCAAATATATTTTCGAACGAAAAAACTGGAGCTTGCTAATGGGTTAACTTTTTTCATAACTGACGTGCTGTGAACAGGTATGAAAAACATTTAAGAACGCGGGATGTATAATAAAAAAAAAGTTTTTTTTCTACATCTTGTAATCTTATATGACTTGACAACAATTCCTATGTCATGATATCTTTTAAAATATTATCAAAGGGTTTTAGGTATTATCAAAAAATTTTATCATGGTATTTTATGATAGAGTTATAAACAGAAATACATAAAAACTTTTAGCTGGATTTAATCTCAAGCAACACAGACAAGGCTTTTGCCATAATTTGCATTACCAAATCATTATCTAAGGAATGAAAAAAAATATTTGGTTTAAAGTGTTAGTTTTTTGCATTGTTTTCTTTACACAGCGAAGTGTTTGAAATGACTTGTAGAAATGAATACTACTGTCCTTCCAGGAAATATTCTCTACTCTCCACAGGTTATTAATGCTTTTATGGACAAATAATGAAATTAAATATTTTATTATTTAAACACGATTTCTGTTTTGCTTTTCAAGATTCGTTAAAGAAGGTGGTCTTACGACAATTTACCTGTGCCATAAATGAAAAAAGTTACGTAAATTTCCTCAACATCCGCATACCCACGGGCGCTTTTTATAGTCTTCTTCGTCAACCCCTGGCATTCATTAATTAAATGCGCACTCCACTTTATAGCTAAACAAATAAATTATCATGATAATAAAATATTTATTTACTGCTTGATGTCAGAAAGAACAAATGCTGGGGTGTCTAAATTTAACCTTTTGTTTTGCGATCTATGATTTGTTTTTTTTTTTCGAAACTTGAAAGGAGTTTCTATCTATTCATTTGAATTAAGAAGGGGTGTCTATGTGAAGGTTTGTTTCTTTTTTAATTTTAAATTTCGAACTGTGGTAGCACGAGCAAATCGGGAGTGGGTCGATATTTAAAAATGGAAAGTCTAGCAATGAAATTTTTTTTATATTTTAGAAAGATTTCACTTAAAAAGTATGATATTTTACTTAAAATTTAAATCATATTCTAAGATAAAACTCCACCCGCTGGCTATTTTTATAATAAAATATGTAAAGTGAAATTAGACTTAATAAACATACATCAAATTGCATCTAATCTTCGGGCAAAAAATACAGATATTTTACGTCAGTAAAATGTATCTTAGATTTAAATCCATTAAACGTTCTTATTTATTAGATGATTGTACAAATGATGAATGATACAAAATTTCAAGGTAATTCAAGTCAAATTGGGTAAAATACTTGTTCCGAAATTTCGTTACATACAACCGAAAAGCGAAGCTAATAAAACCGTGTGAAAAATCAGTATTATGTACAATCACAGATTCAAAATGGAAAATTCAGCGTGACTTTAAAAAAAGACTGAGTAAATATTATTACGATGACCTTTTAAAGCTTTTTTACTTTTCTTAACCATAAACTCTTTATAAAATACTGGAAATATTCATTAATTAGCAATTGTCGTCACGAAACTTGAAGGTCTTACACATCTCATTAAAAATAAAAATTCCCATATAATGATAGCATGATATTTATCCATTACTGAACGAAAGCACTAGACTGGAAATCCAGAGTTCTCATAGAATTCTTAAAAAAAAATTTAAAAAATACCAAAGAGGTTTGAGTTCACGCAAAAAAATCCGCGCACGGTCTGTTGAATCGCAAGGGTGCTTTATTATAATCTGTAGTCTTCCTACTCTTTTCAACATAAGAACAGGATATATTTCAGTCTCATTCTTTTTTAATTAAGGGCATAACTGACCTTTGAAAGTTCTTGAGAAGTGCTTGTTGTGATCTTTTGTTTTATTGTGAAGTATTCAAGAGCCCTTAACGAACGCGGCTGAAATTTAACTTTTTAATGACTTTTAGAAGTATAATAAAATTCAACTTCGATTATAATACAATAAAAAATGACGTAATATAGTGGAGATAAAAGATGTTTACGACACCAATTAAGCTATATGCTCAATTGGTGCCGCAAAGTCAAGGTTATGCTAGAAAATAGATTTCTTCTTCAGTTCTCTGCCTGAAAATGTGAGCCATATCTAGATTAATGTAGAAAGATATACAGGTAGGATATCACCTTCTAACACAGAAATCACAATATATATAATCAGAAGCCTTTGTGCAAGATTTTTCCCTACGTAAACGACCGCAATTACCTCAAACTAAACGCGAAATTTTATGTAACTGGATAAGCGTTGCCTAGTGCTGCTGCTTAATTTTCATTTGTTGTTAACTTTCATTCTTCCTATGGTGGTTATGTGATAGTGTCTTCAAATTTCTTTCTTTCATTTTCTTCACTTGAAAAGGACTGACTGTACATCAAGTCTACGACTTTTTCCATCCATCATCTTTTCTTCACAGCAGGACATAAACCTTCCCCATAGAACACCACAACACGCGTTTTTTGCCACCTGAATCCAGAGGCCCCCCTGCTTTGGCGTTGTCGTCACTCAACCTTGTTGTAGACGATAAAACGACTCTACATACGGAAGTTAAAGTCCCTTACTGACTACAAAGCTTGTCTACTTTTTAACTACTACAACATAAAAGAAGTTACAGTTTAAAGTGTTACTTCCTTTAATGAAACAACATATTTCCTTCATTTCACTAAAGATATTACTTAACAGTAATTTGCTGAGTGTTGCCATGTAAGACACTCGCAATTAGTTTTACATGTATGACAATACTTTACGACTTTATTTTGTATCCGGTGTTGTTCGGAAAAAATGTTAGGTAAATGACGTAATTTTTAGTGGCTTTGCATTTTAAAGATGATAAATATTTATATTGTCTATCTGGTGACGGTTTAAGAATACAAGTGTTACCAACGTTTTCTTACTTGTAAAAGTCAGCTGAGGGATATTAAGCACAGATCTTCTATGAGAGACGGATAATGGTCCTAATTCTACGTGTACAACTAAACATAACTAAAAATGTAAAAATCTATTGCAGTATTTTGATTAATTGGCTATTTTGTTGTGCACGTTATATATTAATAAAAATCTATAGTCATAGTATAGTATAGTATAATCATATTATTATATGTATTAATAAAAATCTATAGTCATAATATAGTATATAATAAACAGTTTACATAACAACAAAGTTCAGTTAACATTGCCAAAATCAAAATTCATTTTTTAGTTCAGTTTAGTTTAGTTGTACGCATAGAATTGGTATCGTTGTACAAAAATCGGATCGAGAGACGGAAAAACGGATAAACCCTACTCCCACACGGCTGATCAGCATGGCCTAGGTGGTAGAGCATAACCCCTTCCTAAGTGGAGGTAGCCCATGCCCAACAGTGAGGCATTAATTAGAGAGAGAGAAAGGGAGAGAGAGAGAGAAATATAAATTTTAATTCAATGATGTAAACGATGTCCTTCATAAGGCTCAGGTGCGCCACATTTACAACCGTCGTCCATGTATGACCAGATGTATGAATGTAAATGAAGTAATAAAGAAGTATGTTTAGATTGTAGTAGATGCCGCTCTATCGTGTGATCGTCTCTGCCTACCACCATGAGAAAATAGCGTGATGGTAGTTATGTGATGTTTGCAAATATTTGTAGTTATATTTTTATTTAATTGATTTAACATATACATATTATATATGTATATAGATAGACGGGCTTCGTGGTGGAGTGGTTTATGTAAATTTAAAATAATTATGTAATGGACTGCCGATCACGAGGTCGCGGGTTCGATTCCCCGGTTGGGACAATCATTTGTGTGATATCCATAAATGTCATACAAATGTTTGTACTGCGTCTGGGTGTTTTCTATGTATTATAAGTATGTATTTATAAAAGAAAAGTAGTATATATAGTCTATCCGTATCTGGTTCCCATAATACAAGCATAGAAATATAGCTTACTTTGGGACCAGAGGACGTTGTGTGAAATGTCCTGAATATTTATTTATTTATAACATAGTTACTATATATATTAAAGGCAGTCTTAATACCTAAGACATTTTTTTGCCAACCAACCTTTGGATAGTGATGTAAATACAAGTAAATATCTATCGTAGTATCTTACCTAAAATAAAATATATTTATCGTGAAGTAGACCCGATGATTATATACCTATTATTTATTTATTTATTTATTATACACTTTATTGTACACCTTAAGAATAAAATTTACAGGAAATTGAGATTCTAAATATAGTACAATGGGCGGCCTTATAAGCCACGCAAATTGGTAATGCGCTGGAACCTTGTCAAATTAACGCCCTTGTGACGTCATCAGCAAAGAAAAAGTACAGCTAACAAAATGTAATATTCTCATATACAACGTCACTATGACGTCACCAACATGGCCGCCAGGCGCATTACCAATTTGTGTGGCTTATATCGCTAAACGCAATTTCTGCTAGGCAACCTTTAGTTATAGTATATTATATTAATATATAACTATACTATAACTACCAAGGGAGTGTGTTTGGATCGTAGCAGATGGCGCTCTATAGTCTCTGCCTACCTCCATGGGAAGAAAGCGTGACGTTATAATAATGATAACTACCATATAGTAGGTGTGGTCAATATTCAATAAATAACTATGTCAATATTACATAGAAAAGAGATATACGTACGAGGCACATAAAAACAAGATACGCGCGAAAAACTTAACCCTACTTTGGTAGAAATGTGAAAAAGAAAAACCGCCTAAATACGAGTTGTTTTAAACAAACAAACAGACTCTTCAGCTCACGGACATTTTACACAACGTCCTCTGGTCCCAAGCTAAGCTTATATGCTTGTGTTATGGGCACCAGAATACGGATATACTACATAAACTACTTTTCTTTTGTAAATACATACTTATAATACATAGAAAACACCCAGACGCAGTACTGTAACATTTGTGTGACATTTATGGATATCACACAAATAATCGTCCCAAGCGGGAATCGAACCCGCGACCTCGTGATTGGCAGTCCATTACATAAACCACTCCACCACGATGCCCGCCTGTAGTAAGTAAGTATTAGTACCTATTGGTTAAATGTGTTACATCCGTTTTCTGATATCCATAATACAAGGAAATGAGATTTCTCGGAAAATGTCTAAGAACTCTTAGTATTTCTTTATTTAAATTAACTTTTAATTCACTTTTAACGTATTCCTTTTTAATAAAATACAAAAATGTCCAAATTTTTGCACAAAAAAATAAAGAATATCTACAGCATTTTGTACTACTAAATAATTTTACAAGGAATTTTACTAACCACTTGAATATTAATATATTTTTTAAATTTTCTTGTCTTTAAGAAAGTTTTAATAAAATGTTCTTCATAATTTCCTGTAGTTTGCTCACTATACTTTCTTATAAATTTTATATCACACACACACACATAAATAAATTATTATTAAAGTAACAGTTGCAGTTGAATATCTTATTGAATAGGAACCCGACTCACCGTATCCTTAGCTCCGATACAAAAAAGTAATCCCTATTGCACAATAAGATGGTCCGGTGACAAAAAAATACCAACTGTCATTTCACATAACACTAAAAACTCTATAAATACACTGTTCTTAAATAATTAAAAAAATAAAATTAAAAATATATTATCACAATCTATGAACGCTTCCATTTTCGAATAAAACCGCCGAAAATTAAAAAAAGAAATGGAAAGCTCTTGCGCAGCCGCGTGTATTCGCGCGCTAAGCTCGCGTTCGAATGGAATTTAATACTTACCTGGGGGTCCGTCAGGACGTATAATACATGTGATTATCTATCTCTTTTTAACTTTCTGTATATTGCTTAGTTTGAATGAAATGGTGATATTTTATAGAAGGTGGAACGGTCGCAAAAGATGTTAAAAGTTTTTTCTTTGACCGGTGTATTGTTTTCGCGCCTTATCTTTGAAGCGGTCTGTTGTTGTCTATGACTGCGATAAGATCCATTGATAAAAAACCATCAAAACTTGTTGAATGGGCTTCCACAATATTTTATAGTTTCACAAATATTGATAAAATTGGTTTTTGGGGTTTGACAGTGGAAAAATAATAGAGTAGAGAACAAATATAATTAAAAAGGCAAAAGAGTGTTTGTTTTATGTACATATTTATTAATTTAGCTTGATGATAACCTAACTAACTTATGTTTTACTAGCTGTGCCCTGCGGTGTTACCCGCGGTAAAAAGGATATTAATAAGTTCATTTTCTATTCCATTGTCCATTGGAAAATTTCATGAAAATCCATCCAGTAGTCTTTATGTGAAAGCACAATAAACATAAACATTGGAGTACGGATAGAAGACCGAGGAAACGTTCGCGTTGCACGGCCAACAGTTTCAAGTATTTTATTTTGCCGCGCGTAATTCTTTTTTCGTCATATCTCCTAAGATATTCATTTAAATTTCATGCTGTAAAGAGCAGTTATAATCTATATTAATTGCGTAAGCTATCTAAGCTATTTAATTTGATGAAAAATATTACCATATACACATAAATAGTTTTTGAAAACACCCTATTGAATTTTAGAATTTTTAAGACATTATTATGGGTACAGCGGGTTTCTCTTGGAAGATAGACATATGCCCTCGCGGACTTTTTTGAACAACTATAGGTAACAAACAATTCCTCTATACATTAGTTTGTTGTACCTCACATAGATAAGGCAGCGTTTTCATTTATAGCTCGCGCGTGTCCGAGTTTCTCGGCAAATTTAATCATATCTCATTCAATATACAGCAAACCCCAACAAATTATGCAAAAAAGCCATCCTGTTGAACCATTCTATCTATTAAAAAAAACCGCATCAAGATCCGTTGCGTATTTTTGAATATATAAGCTCACATAGGGACATACATACAAAAATTACGGCTTTGTTTTTTAAGAAGTAAGGATAAGGAAGATTCGAAGTCTCTTTAAGTATTTTATAGTATTAGGGTTTACCTACGCTGGATGTTTAAAATGTAGAACTCCTAAAATTCATATCATAGAACCCTTGTTTATTTTTAATTTTCGCAGTAGCAGGTATCTATTTACCGCATCTACTGTACAGGTATACAGATATTAATCTTTCGTTACTACTTTTTTCGTGTGTGTATTTTTGGAATTATTAAACAAAGCATAACTGTGAATAGGTGTATAGGTTTATGACATTAAGCTTAATTAAATATTTATGCATATTAAGCTTAATTTGAAACCGTAGGACTCTTTGTAAAATGTTCATTAACATTATGTATATCTATTTTAGCCAAGTGATCTAGAAAGTTAGGAACAAATTAAAAATGTTCACAGAAAGCCTATTAAAAAATAATATAATCTTATTGTAATTAAAACTTAGTAACATTTTTTATATCTGTGAGATTTGAAAGGAGTTTGTGATAAACATCAAGTCATCTTAGCTCCGTTAAACTGTGTGTATAGCGGTTGGAAATGTTGGTCAGTAGGTTTTGTTCCGTTCAATGCAATAAAACGATGCAATCATGACATACATGTCACAGTGTTCATGTTTTGTCAATATAACAATTACTTCAAATGATACGTAAGTAATTATGTTGTCAATAAATTAAAATTAAACAAAACCATTTAAAGATTGTGTGTTTTGGTTCAATCGCTATGTCTCCCTCTCTCTCTTTCTCTCTCCAACCCACTAATGTCCCCACTGTTGTGCCACGCTGACCAGAGACGATGTTATCAGTATAAGTATCCCTTATATGTTATCAGTTTCCCATAACTGGCTTTTACAGCACCCCGAAAAGATAAAGGGGTCGTGACACTTGTATTCTTAGTCCGTCATCACACGGATAATCTCTACAGTCCCCAGTATCATCCAGTATACTAACAGAGTAGTTTCAGAAAAATATTTTTTTTGACTAACTACCGATTTCGCTAAATTAAAGGTTTTTTTATCATGACAAATGTAGTTAAGGCGTGGTCCTTATGCCTCACTACAAAGTTGAAGGTCACGCAGCGGGCTATAAAAAGTACAAATCCATGAAAAAATGTATCCAAAATAACCCGAAAAGATAGCACGCTGAAATAGCAATAAACATTTTTTTAAAAATGTTTTCTTTTTGCTACTCTGCAGAATAAAAGGCACAAACACGAAAATAGGTTCATAGCCCCTATGGTTTCAGTTATGCGTTGATATGTCAGTCAGTCACGCTATTTTCATGATATGCTATATTACACTGGTCGGTATTTAGTTGCGGCCATTCGATTTTGCGGCTCTCTATGCCACAGAACCGTAACAAAGCTTCAACATTTCACAAGACCAAAAATACTAACGCTTTAAAAAAGTTATGACCCTATTATCACACGATATCGTTAAAAAAATACGTATTTATGAAGAATTCGGATATTTTTAACAATTCACAATACTTATATCGAAAAAATAAAAAAATTGAAAGTAAACATAAATAACTGTTCTATACTATAATGACAGCGAAACGAATGCCTTTGCCTCTATAACGAGACTTTAAAAAAATAGTTTTTAGTAAAAAAAAGCAATAAATAAAATTTTAAACACATCTACAGCTCATATTTTTAGATTGTCCGTGTTCTTTGAGATAACGTGTTTAGGAAAAACGTTATTATCTATTGTACCTAATATTTAAAAGTATCTTTTTGTTTTTTTTTTTATTTTTTTTTGTTTAAATAAATCAATATTCATGGACATTTTCACATAACGTCCTCTGGTCCCAAGCTAAGCTTATATGCTTGTGTTATGGGTACCAGAATACGGATATATACTACATATACTATTTTTCTTTTGTAAATACATACATAAAATATATAGTAAACACCCAGACGTAGTACAAACATTTGTATGACATTTATAAATATCACACAAATGATTGTCCAAAGCGGGAATCGAACCCGCGACCTCGTGATCGGCAGTCCGTTACATGAACCACTCCACCACGAAGCCCGTCTTTGCTCTCACTTTCGTCACTTTGCCTCTTTATTTTTTGGTTTTCTTTTATTTGTTTTCTTACACATTAAACCATAATCCTGTCGTAGATTGCGCTTCCTCAGGCAATTAATAGTTTTTCATGGCATAAAATATTATGTGTTTAGAAAACAACATGTTTCTAAAAATAATGTACAGTATGTCACTGAATTTTCCTTGAAATTATCAAGATATCGTATGTATTCCTGTAATGTCATCACCACCATCATCATCATAGTTAGACCTTCTTTTTTAATAAGTAGGCCTTTTTTCATGGGGAGCTAGGTAAAGACTATAGAGAACTATTTCAAACATATTTCCTTCTTTCTCTCAATTCTTGTAAAAAATATAAGCCCTAAAAGTATGAACAGACTTTACCATTATTCTTAAAATAAAACACTCGCATCGTCGTATTTTAACTGAATACTTACTGTTTTATGATTATAGCTGTAATACTAACCCAGTAAATTCATACCGTATACCTACTTAGGGCTACCATCATCTAAATTGCCAACGCCGAATACCTCAAAAACCCGGACATTTCGGCGTGATAAGAGTTTCTCCCCGGACACTTTTCAAAACAATTCTGTTTTACCGAAGATTGAAAACAAAGGGTGTCGAATATTTTTTTCGAAAATCCCCTTTTGCCGTACCCCGTATGTTATCAGGAAGTACTCTAGATCCCGGATCTACCTTTAAACTAGGAGAGATCCAGGGAAATTCGGATGGATGACAACCCTACTTATACTGCTCATCCCGTTAGGGAAAGTGATTGTAAAAGTAATGATATATTTTCTGCGAAAGAGTACATATTTCACAAGTCATCGTGACTAGAATTCGCTAGGTTATTTGGCTCAAGGGAAAGTTCTCATATCACTAAGTAAATATCTATATAGCTTAATGAGCACTCCACATTTTACATAGAAATTAATAGACAGGCAATCTCTAAGGAGTACAAAATGTTAATACTGCAGGCAGAGGTCAGTTGGTTTTAAAAAGAGGCCTGGTGTTTATGCCGAACCACTGTCTCAAATTGGGATTGTTCATAATTTTTGACCTGCTGTTTTTATATTTTTTTTAGAAAATATAGACTATTGTAAGCAACTAATTTCAATATTATTGAAATATTCACTATATAGAATTTTTTAAAAATACTTAAAGATATTATTTTAAATTTTGTGACGTCATCGTTGTACGCAATCTGTGTATTGACTTCTCCTGATAGACTTAAGACAGATTGCAATACATCTTCCCAAAGTTGCCAAGTTGATATAATAGACCAATTTCAACTCAACCACAGAGTAGTATATCCCTCAGAACGCCTTAATATTTTAAGTCCTGCATTTCAATGGCAAATAGAGATCATTTGCTTTATTGGAAAAATAATCGTTAATATAGCAAATTTTCCGAAAAAAACTAATGAATCATGATCAGACACTCTATTCCCCGAAATGGTTTTTAAAACTTAATTGTTCAGCCAGGAGGTGCGGCGTCTGCCTGGTCTTCGGCTGCCCTGTATCTTCCCTTGCATAATAAGTCTACTTACTAGAAGGTCTGATAATATTAGTAGGTAAGTATATCCTAATCCTAACTAATTTATAAATGTGAAAACGAGCTGATGACACTATAGAAATTTTGGCGAGCTTAAGTGTTAATGTGTCGAACGAAACTATAGCGCGATTTAAAAAACTAGTTTGTCATAGTAAACTTCTGTTTGTGAACATTTAATTTCTAAATTTTACGCGTGCGAAGTCGCGGGCAACAGCTAGTGTATGTATAAAGCAAAGTGTTATCTTATTTAAAGAAAACAAACGGTTGTCATGTAAGGTATAATAAAACAGTTTGTCAGTAAAACAAATTAGTTTACGTTAGGTTAGCATTTAAAATGTCTAGAGAGACGCGTGCCTACATTTTACACACCTGTCGATCAATAATATTGAATTTCTCAAACTTTTCGCCATGAGGTATATTTCGTTTAACGTATTTATATTAAAAAATCTTTGGTCAATATATATAATATACACAGTTTTTATATTATGAAAGATCAGCTAACATTGACTAATTAATCGACGGGCTTCGTGGCGTAGTGGTTCATGTACTGGACTGCCGTTCACAAGGTCGCGGGTTCGATTCCCGCTTGGGACAATTATTTGTGTGATATTCATAAATGTCATACAAATGTTTGTACTACGTCTGGGTGTTTTCTATGTATTTTAAGTATGTATTTACAAAAGAAAAGTAGTATATGTATTATATCCGTATTCTGGTACCCATAACACAAGCATAATAAGCTTAGCTTGGGACCAGAGGACGATGTGTGAAATGTCCATGAATATATATTTATTTATTTATTTATTTACTAATTGTGTTATTAACACTATCAATTTTCATTTTTTAGTTTAGTTTAGTTGTGCGCATAAAATTGTTATCACTATTAAGCAAGTATAGCGACATATGAATTTAGTAAATGGTAATAATTGTAGAAAATTCTACCTAAATACATTTAAACTAAAGCAATGATATTTCCATTGTATAATTTCTCAGCCCCATTCCCCTGTACGGAAAGGCACCCCCAATTTAATATTCAAAGGTAGTTTAAAACTTTGAGATCCGTTCGTTTGCACTCACAAATATTTATACATTCGACATTTTCTGTGTAACATAATTATACAGTCAAAGACAGGTGCATATCTAAATGCTATTGTCAATTTTATTATTTTTATTGTATTGACTTATGTATTATTTTTATAAGGTGATGATAATTATATATCGTAAATAATAGATAATATTTTATAGCTTACCCACATCTTTGTTGTGAAAGTAGATTTTTCGATTTTGGTATAAGTTTGATTCATAGACAAGCAATAATTTATGTATTGTAGAAATTGAATGATATGTAATACTACTTAAGTATTTTAAAACAGCAAATTATTATACTGTACAGTAATACACCAAAACGTAGTGAAAATATAGATTTCAATAAACATTTGCCTGGAGTGGAAATCGAGCTCACTACTCCTTATAACAAATGCTAGTCAATGCCTAATACACCACTAATCCTATAAAAAATACGTCCTTTAAACACGAGTCCACTCCACTTCGGGAGACTAATATTAAAATATTCTTATACCAATTATATATTCCTATTATGAGCATTATGTACATTGCTTATCCTACTAATATTATAAAGGCGAAATTTTGTATGTATGGATGTTTGTTACTCTTTCACGTAAAAACTACTGAATGGATTTGAATGAAACTTTACCACAATATAGCTTATACATCAGAATAACACATAGGCTACAAATTGGCTGGACCGATTTTGATGAAATTTTATTTTATACAGAATTGTATGGCAAAACAACGTTTGCCGGGGCAGCTAGTTATATAATATTTCATTACTATAGCAATCAGATCGATCCATATTTGAACATTTACAAATATGGTGATTTATATTAGCAAAATAATGTACTTTTAATATTCTCTAACACTTGCGCGACTCATCATCCTCCTGCCCTTATCCCATTATTTGGGTTAGGCGCAACATGTCTTTTTCTTCCATAGTCTTCTATTAGCCGTCATGTCTGTGTCAACTCCTCTTTCTTTCATTTCCTCTTTCACACAGTCCATCCATCTTTTAGTAGGTCTTCCTCTAGACTTTTTTCCTTCCACATTTATACTCCGAACTCTCCTAACGACATTACTTTCCTCTCGTCTCATAACATGCCCATACCAGGACATCCTCTCATTCTTCAATTTTTTTAACACTTGCGCGAATCATTCGTTTGAATTGCGCACATGTTCCAAATTTAAAACATAAGCTATAATTATTTAAAAAATCGTGCACGTTCCATTTCAGTTACGATAAACTCGATATAAATTTAATTAAGTGATTATTATCTCGTCTGATTTACGTCAAAGCACCTGTTACGTGTTAGCCAATATGGCATTGTTTTTACCGTTTATTTACAAGCTTTTCAACGCATTTTAGAATATTTATGCCATATTGCTCCCGCCTGCTCATGTTGAGTAAGAAAGAAGGAAGAACAGTACATATTAACGTTTCACTTACTTGGATACGGGGCTCCTCTTCCGAAGGGTTAATGGTCTACGTGCCGCCCTGAGACCCTGTATGAAAGAAAGAAAGAAAGAAAATAAATTTATTTGCAACGAACACAAAACGATAACAAAAGAAGGAGAATAACATTAGCAAGCAGGTAAAATAAGATGAAATAAAAGGAGATAAGAAAAAGCAGCTATATAGTACGAAAATAAAACAAGTGTGTCCGCCACAAAACGGCCACAGCTCAGCTTGATTGCTGGTTAAGACCAGCGCTGGTCTTCCGCTGGGCCGTTATGTGAAGTTTGCAGATTAAAAGTACAAGTGTCAGCGCTATATTTCCCCTCCAGGGTGCTGTGCCAGTTAAGGGATATTGTACGTAGATAATATCCTCTGTGACAGACAAAAAACTCAAAAATAAACCCTATGCCAACACGCCTTGTCATCGCGGTATATTAGACCATAATCCCTCCCAAAGTGGTTGCCCAACAGTAGGATATTGACGAGAGAGTTGCCACTCTAACTAGTCGTGCTGGTACAGGGTTTGATTTCATATGAACCGACAAAACTATATCTTTTTATAGAGCTTCATACTCGGAAGCTTAATACCTCCATATACAAGAATACTGTTGTCCGCGACTTCGTACGGGTGAAATTTAGAGAATTTTCCTCTTTTTTGTAACATTTTTCACTAATGCTTCGCTCGTATTGGTTGCAGCGTAATTTTATATAGCCTTCCTCGACAAATGGGCTACCCCACACAAAAATAATTTTTCAAATCGGACCAGTTGTTCCTGAGATTAGGGCGATCAAACAAACTCTTCAGCTTTATAATTATTTTATAAAAGCATTTACTAACCTGTTAGTTAAAATAAAAACACCCCTTCATTGAATAAAGGTCATCTTATCCAACGTATATGAGCTGTGAAGAGATATCTATAACTTTAAATAAATAAAAAACTACTATTAAACTACTAAAAATACCAACAAAAGTAATAAATTCGGCAAAGTGCACTAAATTGGTAGTTTTCTCACGTGCATTTTTAATTAGCGGTCATGCGCTTGCGCACCTGCGGGCTGTCAGGCGTGACGGGCCGTTGACGTCATAGCTGTAGATAAGTGGTGATAGTGTCATCGTATGGGGGTTGGTGTTCTAGTGGCAGATTGTTATGACACAGAGTTTAAATAAGCTTGTAAATATTTATCCCGGACGACGTGTGAAGTAAAAATCTGTTTTGACAGCGTGGAACTATGTCAGCTATGGGTGGGTGTAAGGTGGTGGTGGTGTTTTGCGTTCTGCTGGGGCCGGTCGACTTGCTCTAACAAGGCAATCTTGTCTTGAAGTTACTTATTAATTAGCCTAAATAGCATTAATCGGCATCATTCTCACACCCCACAACAATGTAAAATAATATTGAAAAAAATAACAAGAGCACATTTTTAACACGGTTTATATATGACGGAACGACAATTAAAATAAATAAATATAAACGTATAATTCGTTAACGTAAAGAATTATAGACAAGTCCTAACACGTGTTTTCCTCACCTTGTGTGTTACGTCGCCCCACCTCACAATCAGTATAAAAACGAGAAAAACGAGACAGCCACAGAGCTAATAATCAGTATCGTTTGAGACGTTAGACAGGGCGAATCTCTGCCCGACTAGTTGCTCACTAACAGTAGTGATAAAGAGTTTATACCGGTCATAATCGCGAGTGTATAATTACAAAGTGTGTATTTGTGAGAAAGTGTAAAGTGACGATTGAGAGGTGATGTTTTGTATGAACATCATTAAATTGGTGGTAGAGGCGCAGGTTATAGGGGATTTGGTTGGAGACCTGCTGTGGAACCTTTTATGTGTGATAGAGAATGTCAGATTGATGTATGAACATCTAAAAGATAGTTTCTACAATATGTAGATAGATAGTAAACCATAGCAATTCCATTCACTATTATTTTACTCCGACATATATTATGTATCTATCAATGTATTAATCTATGTAACGTAATCTTTGACCGCGATTTTCCCCCACTTGCAGTAGTTGGATTGACTTGAAATTTTGCATATGTAATAAGGACCACGCAATTATTTAGAAATATATTTAGGATTTTCAAGCGTGTTTTTTAGTTTTTGAACTAAGAAGATTATTTACGTTCTAGTTTTCTGATAATCTAAACTTAGTTTATTTTTTTATTAGTCATTCGTATCCAAAAAATATTCTATTGTAGATAAGCCTTAAAACTAAGTATATAGTTATAGGCAATGCACATAAAAAGAGTAAAATAAAAATATTATTGATACCTACTCTAATGAAATTCAAATCATAAAAGTTATCGAAAATTAATTAAAAGTTTGGATTATAGAATAGTTTTAATATGCTAAACTTTCTGGACTATTAATTTAGAACGATGTAGTAATTTTTAAAAATGCACTTTAATATTATATCTCGATGCTATATTATTCATAGGCTAGACCTATATAGCCTATGCTATTTAGGTTAGACATTGTAAAAACGTAATTTATCTAACCATCATCATCATAACATCACGCCTTTTTCCCATGGGGGTAGGCAGAGACTATAGAGCGCCATCTGCTAAGATCGGAGCATACTGCCTTTGCTTCATCCACACTCATACATCTGGTCATACATGCCCGACGGTTGTAAGTGCTACGCACTTGCCCCTGTTGAAGTATCCCGGCGATGACATCGGAGTATATTTTTCTTGGGCGTCCTCTCCCAGCATTTCCACTTACTTTCGCCGTGTATATTATGCCTTTCGTTAATCGTCTCTCATCCATCCTCTACACATGACCATGCGTGTTGATATCTATATCGACCACTCTATATAAACATTTATGTTTCCTATAAAAGATGTATATGGTTTCAAGCACTAATCTGGGTCCTTACACTACTTTAAATAATAAATGATGTGACAACACAAACACTTTATCACCACAAAGTTCACTTATCACCCAAAATGGCCAAAACTTAAATCCATTACAGCGCAAAAAATATGTCAACAGTCAAATGCATGTGTGGGTCGAAAATACCCGACTCTATCAAAAATAATGAATTAACAGTTTTAACCAACACATTAATTTTGTGCCTTATAGCCATAATATAAGAAATATTTTAGTGTATACTATAAAAAAGATATTGATTCTTGTGAAATCTAGGGTATTGCAGTTGACAGATTCTGATGATTCTACGGTGAATACTTTATTAAGTCTGTGACGAATGTTTGTAACAATGGTTATTTTACGCACAGTTTGCTGTACTGCACTCTAGAAATGTTTTGTCATTTATTGTGATTTGCAATATTTATAGCAAAACGTTAATAATTTGAGGCAGTACAATTTAGTTTGAAACATAGCAAGATATTGATAATTTGAGACTTAAACAAATCAGTTTGTAACATATTTTCTTCTTAGTACAAGACATCAAAGCAGCGTTTCTACTCCTCTCAAGTGCTTTCGTATAATCGTGCTTCGTAATCCATAAATAATAAACAAATATTTTTGGGCATTTCACACATCTTTCTCAGGTCCCAAAACTAAGTTACATTTCTAAGCCTGTGTTATGGGTACCAGATACACATACTACTTATATTTTTTATTTTTTTTCTCATTTTATCCTGCAATCGGTTCTCCAAACCATTAGCAGATTGCTTCAATGTGTGAATGTCATGCGTGGCCCATTCCTCCAGTGAGGAATCTACTACATATTCTTATTTGGCTGATCCATTTTTCTTGTTTAACCAGTCCCATATGTGACTGCGTTTGAGACGCTTTACTGACATTGGTTCTGTCAAAGCAGAGGCCAGAATGTTTTCATGGATGCCTATACGATCTCTGTAAGTATTTATTCTGTGTTCTATTTCTTGTCTGACAGTATTAATTGCATGCAGAACAAGGACCAGCCACAGGACAAACATTTGTATGACATTTAATTTATAAATATTGCACAAATAATTCGCGACTTCGTGAACGGCATGCCCATACATGAACCACTAGACTACGAGTCTTGTCAAAATTATCTATTAATATTAATAAAATCTCATTCATTAACCACAATAATTCAAAATAAAGAGTAAGAAGTAAACAATAGAGTTATTAATACCAAACAACTGTTACAAAACTTAAACCTTTTTTTCTCACCGGATGAGGGTAGCTATATAAAATTTAATTTTATTGGCTTACAAACGATTTGTACAAATTAGATTATCCGTTTATAACAGATGGCCAGAACAGTTGTATTTGAACTATCCGATAGGCTTTTGAAACCTTCTCGACCATTATCCAATATTTAGAGAGATATTAAGGATTTAATTTGATTACGACAGTACTATTCGATATAAACGGTCAAATAAAGGTAACAAGATTATGTTCGACCTATATTAAATTTTAACGAACTCCTATTTGTGGAAAATAAAGTAGGATTATGTTTCTAGCATGTAATAATACAGTATCAAACGAGAAATGTAATAGAAATTATTAGAAACTTTTCAACGACGCAGTTAAGTTGGGCTCTAAATAAAGTTTATGAGAACTTTTCTTTTATTAACAGGATACTAAACTTCTTAACAACAAGCTATTTTAAATTCAAAGCATTTAACTTTGGTATTTTATTATTCTAGTCCGTCAAGATATGAATACACCAGCCTTAATAAAATATAATGCTTTCGGAATAACCAAAACAGTTAACATATTCTGCAATAGACAAAAATCAGGAAACTACCATAAAAGCAATGCCTCTGGCTTACCGCGGTTATATAACCTAGAAATGAAAAAAAGGTCTTTAGCAAACAGAGTTTAAAAACTAATGATATTATGATGCTGAGCTTACAGAAGCAAAATTTGCTACTACTTATTGATTTTAAGAAGTTTAAAGGTTAGTATACTTAATAAATTAAATTGTAGTGGAAAAAGTGATCACCGCAAGAGAGACTCTCTATCGACCCGCTTGCAATGATCACTTTTTCCCAATCAATGATCAGATTTAATTTATTAAGTAAAAGCATAGCAAGTCAATTGCAGGTTAGTATACTTACTTATTAAAAAACAAAGTTATTTTTGTATGTATGTGGACTTATATCTTTAAAACTACGGAACGGATTTTGATGCGGTTTTCTCTTATAGATAGAGTGGTTCACGAGGGTGTTTTTTTTTGTATATTTTTTAATTTGCTATGGTTTTATTTATTTTCTAAATTCCCCTCGTACCATGTTGGCCATGATTGATATGAGGATACTCTGCCCTATTTCCTATCATACTTAGCATACAAAAAGATCACTAAACACTATCGTAATCGTATCGTATTAAACATAAGTAGCCCTCTCCAAAGCAATCATATCCACCCAAAGCTTGTCTGAAAGAGATCGCAAATTGCGATAAGACCGCCTATTGTACTTACTATCTTCTTGTAATCCTTAAACTTCTGTATAACTTTATGGTGAGCAATAAAGAGTATTCTATTCTATTCTATCGTTTTAAAATGGTCTTTATTTTGCTGAAATAAAGCATCTGTCAATAAGTAATAAGAGAACATTTTCATTAGATTATAAAATCCATACGCCCCGCAGTTATAACGCCTCGAGCGAGAAAACAAACACAATACGGTACGCGTGTCACAAATTTAACAAAATATGTGAATGCGTGTTCATTACGTGTGGGTCGTATTGTCCAGCTTGGGCGCATGGAGTGCACAGCGGGCGTCGCCCACTATAGCGACAAAGGGTTGAATGAATAGGTATAATGATTGGACATTTTAATTATACACATCTGTAATTAATTTAAAGAATTTTAGCTAACAATTTTACTTTTGATGATGAGGAAATGAATGAATTTAAATGACTGCTGATCATGAGGTCTTGGGTTCGATTCCCGGTCAGGACAACCATTTGTGTGATGTTTTTAATTGTCATACAAATGTTTGTACTGCGTCTGGGTGTTTACTATGTATTATAAGTATGTATTTACAAAAGAAAAGTAGTTTATGTATTATATCCGTATTCTGGTACCCATAACACAAGCATAATAAGCTTAGCTTGGGACCAGAGGACGTTGTGTAAAAATGTCTATGAATATTTATTTATTTATTTATTTTGTGTTTCCGTGCAAACTTGGGTTTGATTCCGTTGTAAGACAATTGATTATGTGATAAATAGGTCGTAGCGATATTTTTAACAATGATTAATATTGTTGTTTTCGGATACCAAGTAAATTAAGCTTAATTTCAGGAAAGGCGCTTTTGTTTTGGAATATCCATAAATTATTAAAAATAAACTCTGAGATAACTAAAATTCAGGCTTGATAGATCATATAATAAAACATTAAAAATAAAATATTCTGATGGCTTTATTATATTTATATTTAAAATATTCCAACGACGTGCGTATACGACTAAAGAACAGATGGAGGGACTGTGAGAAAGAGGATATGAAAGACACAGAATGAAAGAAACCCGAGTGAACACAGATATGACGTCTGACAGAAGAGTATGGAAGAAAAAGACATGCTTCTTCATTCTTCAAAAAAGGCATGCTGTGCCGACTCTATGCTAATATAACCAGACCAACAGACAATTTCTAAAATTTGACGAATGGGATGTATAACCATGATATTATTTCTACTTTGCTACAAATACACAATCAGATACTGAAATATTTTCATCAAAATATGTTAACAGTTATCCAATAAGCAGAATATTGATTGGAACTTCAATAACGGTTGGCATAACATTTAGTTAGCGGTAAATTAAGTTGCATTTCAGTTTTGAAAGAAAGAAAGAAAGAGATGATATGTTTTCGATAACTATTTATATTGCCAGACGGTTTATAGCATGAACGTATTTTGATAACACTTTTTTTTACTATAGAGATAGATACTACAGAGATTTAACTATAGAGAGTGCTGTAAGAATCAAGCATAGAATAATATTAACAGATTACATGCTCTAAAGAAAATGAAAAAATTGGCATTTGAAGAAGGTTATTAATTATAGTATGGGGTTTGATTCCCGCATGGGACAATCATTTGTGTAATCTTTATAAATGTTTGTATATACTGCGTCTGGGTGTTTACTATGTATTTATTAACAACAGAAAAGTAGTTTGTGTAGTATATCCGTATTCTGGTACCCATAACACAAGTATGGGTAGCTAGCTTAGCTTTGGCCTGAGGATGTTGTGTGAAAAAAAAATCTTTGCCTCCTTCTTAATTGTATATATAAATAATTTATATCCAATATTATTATTCGACCTTCATGTTCATTGGTAATTGGTTGCAAAAAACAGATCTATGTAACGTATACTGCGACCTTTGCGCATGCGCACTCACCTGGTAAATGTAGTACAGTTCTCATTACACAGACTATTAAGGACTCAATGTGTTCTTTAAAGTAATTTTTATACTATTATACTTTTACTAGCTGTTGCCTGCGACTCCGTACGTATGGAATTTAGAATATTTTGCCCGTTTTTGTAACATTTTTTACTGATACTGCACTCCTGATGGTCGCAGCGTGATGTTATGTATTGTAGCCTTAATCTATAACCTTCCTCGATAAATGGACTATTCGACACACTTGGAAGTTTTCAATACGAACCAGTAGTTCTTGAGATTAGCACATTCAAACAAACAAACTATTTAGTTTTTTTCCTCTCCCTCTTTCTCTCTCTCCAGCCCATGAACGTCCCACTATGGGGCACGAGCTTTCTCTACTTTGGGAGAGATTATAGGTAGTTTAGTGTGCCGCGCTGACCAGCCATGTTAGCAAAGAGTTAATTTTCTAGTTTTCAGTCTGTCACAGAGGATTCTTAATCCGTCACAACACGGACTGCATTATTGCAAAGAGTTATAAACTTCGAAAAAAAACATTCAAACAATACGCAATGCAATTTTACACTTCACCTATCATTTTAAATACAAAGGTATCTAAATCATACCCTGAATAGAAAAATACAAAAATACAATACAAGAAAAATACATTAGAAAAAATCACATTACTTTTAATACGGAAGACGTACCCACGATCTTTATTTACGGAAGATAGCATTCAAAAATAATAATCAGCACCCCATATTAAAAGAGGGGTGACTGAATATTTATCTATAAAGAATATAAAAAATAGTCGGTCAGGTACGAGCTGGAGTCGCACTCGAAGGGACCCGTATCTTCCACCTATCCCTTCCCATTAACATCTCTGTTGGGCACGGGCATCCTCCACTTTGGTAGGGTTTTTGGTCCATTATGCCTGGCGTGTTAGCATAGGGTTTAATTTAGAGTTTTCCGTCTCTCATAGGCATCCTCCTTCCATCGACGAGCCTCGTGGTCGAGTGGTTCACGTAGCGGACTGTCGATCAAGAGGTCGCGGGTTCGATTCCCGCTCGGGACAATCATTTGTGTGATTTTTCTAATTGTCATACAAATATTTTCTAACACTTGCGCGACTCATCTGTTTAAATAAAACTACTTTTTACGGATTTAAAAAAAAAAAAAAAATTAATACAAATATACGCGTCTAAATCCGTAAAAAGTAGTGTCATACAAATGTTTGTACTGCGTCTGGGTGTTTCTATGTATTATAAGTATGTATTTACAAAGAAAAGTAGTATAATACGAGTATGTAGTCTATCCGTATTTTGGTACCCATAACACAAGCATATAAGCTTAGCTTGGGACCAGAGGTTATGTGATATGTCCATGAATATTTATTTATTTATCCTTTCTGGTCCATTATACCAGCCGTGAATTTAAACCCTATGCTAGGTTTAATTTCGAGTTTTCCGTCTCTCACAGGCTTCCTCCTTCCATCCTTTATGGTCCATTATACCAGGCGTGAATTTAAACCCTATGCTAGGTTTAATTTCGAGTTTTCCGTCTCTCACAGGCTTCCTCCTTCCATCCTTTATGGTCCATTATACCAGGCGTGAATTTAAACCCTATGCTAGGTTTAATTTCGAGTTTTCGGTCGCTCACGTTTCGTATTCACTAGTAACAATCTCTCTTAAGACTCTTTTTGGGGAAGAAATGGTTTGATGACACTTCTATTCTTAATCCGTCACCGAATTATCCTAATATGTTCGTCTCCAAACCTAAAGACAGGAGAATGATGATGATAATGAGTATTTTTTGCTGTAGCAACAACTGTTATACAACGTGTTGCAGAAAGGTGTAGTCAATATGACTACACCTTCCTAAGGTTGCATTTATACAATGCCTTAAATATTATAAATATTACAGTTACACATAGAAAAATACAGTTGGTAAATTTTTTGTTGTTTATATCCCAATATTGAATAACTACCAATTATGAGACTTTTACGGTTTATTGAATGCGATTGAACCTTACGATAAAAGATGACCGTATAGTTGGTTGCCGGTTTTCCTTTTGGTACGGAACCCTAAACATAAAATATAGAGTAGTCATTTCTTTTTTACGCCCCGTCGATAAACTTTATAAAAGAATATTTTGTCTAACTTCTCTATCTATTCCATGGTCCAAATGATTTTTAAAGGATTTTAACCCTTTATACAACAATGCAAGACTGTTGCCATATAAACTTAGCAGCCAAATTAACATTGTAAGAATTCATTAAATATTCGAAACTTGACATATAAAAGTTTTATTCAAACGATAATTTTAAGATTAGACTAAATAATGCATTTAATGTGATAACTAGATGATTAAATATTAAAATACAAATCGATTGTACTTTATTTTGAATATCTGTGGCTTAAATAGCGTGTTTGCAATTCTAATAGAATAATTACAATAGAAAATTTATTGGATTAAAAACTTCTTGTAAGTTTTACATAAGATTAACATAATTATAAGACTGAATATGAATATCGTTAGGAGAGTTCTGCCAATAAATGTAGAAGGAAAAAAGTCTAGACGAAGACCTGACAAAAGATAGATGGACTGTGTCAATGACGACATGAAAGAAAGAAGAGTTAACACAGATATGACGGCTGACAGAAGACTATGAAAGAAAAAGACATGTTGCGCCGACCCCAAATAATGGAATAAGGGCAGGATGAATATGTGGTACAGTAACATAAAACATTGTATGTTGTGTATCTGACTATTGCAAGTTCAAAGATTCTGAATTAAAAACGAAATGATTTCATAAGCGTGATTTTTGTTATCAAAAGCAAATTATTCTTTGTAAAAACCATTCGGAGTTCAAAAAGGGGTGTAATTCAATCAGCGTTTCTGCTGCAAGCCTCGCTATGGATGGAAAAGGCTTAGTGGATGGATAAATTACTTTATTCTAACAGCAAAACTTGCGAGTTCGTTTTAAAAAGTATATTTTTAAGATAAGATTAACAGGTATCTTATTAAACGAGCTGTTTCTTCAACCGTATCATCACTTAACAAAAGACATGATAGTGATCAAAAGAAACACATTAAACAATTAAAAGATAACATTTAAAAACTTAAGAATAAATTCGCACACGCTTGTTAAGAGCCGTAACACATTAACCACTTTAAGCATCCGCGATTAGTCACCTTTAGAAACTAAATACGGCGACTCCATACCCTACACATAATACATAATTTGCTAAACTAAAAAACACGCTTCAAATTCCTAAATATTTTTTTTCGTTATTGCATTGTTATAAGTCCTTAATATGTGTACAAAATTTTAAATCAATGCGATTACTGCAAATAGTGCCAATCATTTTCAAAAATTCCGTTACATAGATTTATACATTGATAGTTACGAACCGAGCTGATAATCTGGTTAATAAAAACGCCAAATGTTTTAATTAAATCGCCTTTCAGGCACTAAGACGAATTATTTTGATATAGGTATACGTACGCAGAGAGTCGCTACACATGATGGGGGGCTTACTGTGCCTCCCACCAAGTCGGGCTCAGAATAACGGCGCCACGGCCGGGTCATGGTCAGGTAGTCAGATCTGTCTTTAATTTTGCACACATATTAACTAACGATGACAATGTAATAATTAAAAAATTAATTCATAATTTTCAAGCGTGTTTTTTAGTTAGTTTAGCTTTAGACATAATAATTTAATACTTAGTAAAAAACTTACTTAGTGCTGCTAGGCAAAATCTCATCAATACCGCTAGCGGTGCTGCCGAGCGGGCACGTTTGCTGGCTGTGGGAGAGTGGGAGTCAGGTGTTTGGTTGCAGGCGCTCCCCTCACCTAATCTAGGAACTTTTCTAGATAACACCACTTTCCGCATCGCCACTTGCCTACGCATAGATGCTTCTTGTGTCACTCCTCATCGCTGTCACTGTGGAGAGGCCGTTGATGGTCTTGGGCACCATGGCCTATCATGCAGCAGAAGTTCCGGACGCATATCCCGACATGCCAGTATAAACGACATTATCCGTCGGGCTCTTGTCACCGCCGGTGTACCAGCCGTGCTAGAACCCAATGGCTTGGTGCGTGACGATGGGAAGAGACCAGATGGTATGTCCCTGTTGCCTTGAAAGATGGGTAGGCCTTTGGTGTGGGACGCCACTTGCGTCGAGACCCTTGCGCTATCACATCTTCCAAGCACCGGGTGTGCGGCCGGTGCTGCTGCTGCCTCCGCGGAGATTCTCAAACGGCGCAAGTATAATAATCTCATAGGGGATTATATATTTGCGCCGTTTGGGGTCGAAACCTTAGGGTCGTGGGGCCCCAGTGCCCGGAATCTTTATAAAGATTTAGCGGGCCGACTGATCGACGCCTCTCGTGACCAGAAGGCTGGCCTTTATTTCGTTAAAAGCATTGCCATCCAACGTGGCAATGCCGCCAGCCTTCTGGGCACACTTCCGGTCGACAGCGATGGGGAGGAGTGTTTTGATGCCTAGTTTTTAAGTATATATGTAATTTTAATTTAATTTATTTTAAAGGTACTGTACACATTTAGTTTTTAAATTTTAGTTTTTAATTGTAAATTGTTAAGTAAGTTAAATTTAATTACTATATTGCAAAATTAATAAAATACTTAGTTCTAAACTAAGTATTATATTATTATGTCTAAAGCACTCCTCGTTTCAAGTTTCAACCTTTTCAAACTAATTCTTGCCATAAAATTCTTTCATATATTTATCATTTTCCATTTATACTTGAGCTTAAAATATGTTATAGTTAATAATGAAAAAAAAACTTGACATTTTCTAAAGGTTAAGCGTGTGCTACCAACATCTGCTAACGGCTTACCATTACTATTCCTTTGTAACAACTTACTATTTATAGTCTAGGTTATTTTTTATTAATATTTTAGCACGCGACAATCAGGTTTTCTCTTTATAAGCATACTAGCTAATTCAGGCGGTTACATCCGCGTTTGTAGTTACTGCCCAGCTCTTTGAATATTAGCTTGATCATAGAAATAAAACATAGGCTATAACTGCAACGTTTGAAATATTTAAATATTATAAACTAGCTGTTGCCCGCTACTCTGTCCGCGTGGAATTTAGAAAATTTTCCCCGTT
The DNA here is from genome assembly GCA_916999025.1 of Orgyia antiqua. Classification (NCBI taxonomy): domain Eukaryota; kingdom Metazoa; phylum Arthropoda; class Insecta; order Lepidoptera; family Erebidae; genus Orgyia; species Orgyia antiqua. The sequence goes on from OU779861.1 coordinate 2,692,671, forward strand.
TTTGCAACATTTGTCACTACTGCTTCGCTTCTACTGTTCGTAACGTGATGTTATATAGCCTAAAGCCTTCATCGATAAATGCCCTATCTAACACTGAAAGAATTTTTCTAATCAGCCCAGCGGTTCCTGAGTTTAGCGCGTTTAAAGAAACAAATAAATAAACTCTTTTATTATTAATACAGATTTGTAGGTTTTGCGTGATTGAGCAACAAATATTCTACTGTCCATTCACCCTGGATACATTCATACGTTTCTACAAACATTCGCGTCAATAAATAAAGTTTAAAGAAATCTCTGAAAATCTTTACTTATTATAAAACAAACTCGTTATTTTTGCATTATGTCTATAATTAATTATAATTATAATTTTATTATAATTATACTAATATATTTTTTGTAAGCTTATATCTACAAAACTACGCAACGGATTTTGATGCGGTCTTTTTTATAGATAGATTACAAGACAAGATTACGATTAGACAAGAGGAAGATTTTTAATGTCGCGTACGAAGTTGCAAGCAGCAGCTTTCTCTCTCTCTCCAGCCCATTTAGGTCCCACTGTTGGGCACGGGCACTCCGGTTGTCTTCTCCTCTTTGGGAGGGATTATGGTCTACTGTATGGTGCTGACTAAGCGTGTTGGCACAGGGTTTATTTTCGAGCTTTCCGTCTCTCACAGAGGATGTTATCTGTGTGAGGAGATGGGGGATCACCCTTGGGAGGAGATGGGGTGGTGACACTTGTATTCTTAATTCGTCACCACACGGAGAAGAGCAACCGAGTAACAGCTAGGCTTTGATAAAACTTTGCGATCGAGGTAAGAATGATTAGCAGTCATTCTAACCTCAACAGAAGAGTCAAGCAAATAGATGAATATTTAAAAAAAAAGTTCAGCCGCCTTCATATGCCTTCGAAATATGAGGGTTTTCCTCGATTCCTCAAGAGATAACCACCAAATTCTGACCTGGTGCCAATCAACAGCTTTCAAATAAAAAAAGATTCATTAAAATCGCTTCGCCCAGTTAAAAATTATGAGGAAACACAAAAAAAATATACAGAGGAACTGAGAACCTCCTCCCTTTTTTTGAAGGCGATTAAATAGTAATATTAACCGTATAGCGGGTCGCTATTCCGAGACCCGCCGCGGCTGTCGGTCACGGCAACGCGACAGGGGGACCTAATGCTCCCCCAGTCGGGTCGGGCCCCGATTAACAGGGCCATCCTTTGCCGGGTCATGGTAAAGCTCAAGGCACCATCATGGCCCGGCAGGGCAAGAGAAGATAAGAAAAAAAAAATTAGTAACCGTATATACATATTTATTCCGAAATATAAAAGTTTAATAAAGCAATTTAAAATCATAATTACACAAAACTATAAATTTTAATTAAATTGTATTATTATAAATCACAGAATATATTAATTAATTTTAACATAATGTGTGTCTTAATCAGTGGCGTAGCGTGCCTTGGTGGGGCCCCGTATAAAAATTTATTTGGGGGCCCTTATGAAGGGTAAAAATTTCTCACAAAAAGAAAAAAAAATGTGCATAAAATTGATTAAAAAATTCATTCCTCATAATAGGGATGTTGACTGTTTTTTGGATTTGCTTTTATTTTGTAGATAGCTCTTACTATAACATCATGAAAAAAGAAATTACTTTTATTTGCTTACGCACGTTGGGAGCCGCCATGGCCCGGGGGCCCCGTATAATTGATACGGCTGATACGGTGGTAGCTACGCCCCTGGTCTTAATTACAATATTTACACAAATAGCGCTAAATCTGTGAGAATGTGGATTTTAGTAGTACATAATAAGTTTAAACAGTTAATAATATTATTCCCAAAGAAGATAATAATATTACAAGATTACTTCCTGCTTTCTTTAGAAACGAACAAATAAGCCCGAATTTTAACAATGTAAAACCAACTCGTTATATACGGATTTCCATAAAAAATCTCACGAAAATGTTTAAAAATAAACTAACAAGCAGATGTGAAATAAAGCTAAGCGCACAACGGCACCAATTCTAAGTTCACAACTAAACTTAACTAAGTGTTTGTTGTGAACGTAGTTCGTGTACAATTTAGAAATCAAACCTTAGGAAATTATACAAAAAAGCCATCTAGAACTAACTAAAATATGAACTATTCTATCTCATAAAAAAACTTGTATCAAAATCCGTTGTGTTATATCGAAGATATAAGCTCACATAGAGACATAAATAGAAAAATAACGACCTTGTTTTGTAATATTATAAGTGAAGATAAAGACATGGAAATTGATAGCGTCTATGACATAATTCGGCTATGTTAACGGAACTTTCATAATATAACAACTGTATAATATTAATATAATCGTTTACAACGAAATATCCAGTTAATCTAATTCTAAATAAACCACACATGTTTTCATTATATGTAGTTTAATTTAAGTTTTTGTCGCATCAGGATTAGCCACATTGCCTGCATGCCTTGTAATACTAGAGCGCCTAATATTAGGAAAATTGAAACACCGTTACGTCTTTGCATTTGTAAAAGGATCAGCTGCCCTTCATACAATAAGACCGCTCTCATTCTAACCTATTGTCAGTCCTTTATTGTTGTATTGTTATCTTAAAATGCATATTCTTCAAACGGGAACTTCCGTGTGCGAAAACGGAGTAAGGACTACAATTGTTCGCCCTTCAATTTTTTTTTGTAGATCAAACTAGTTTTTTTTTGGTTCATGTAAATGTTGATTTATTTTCGTCAACAATACATCGTCGTTATGGGAATTTACGGGCTTGATACTTGAGCAGCCCGTTTGTTGCCGAGGGCTGTAACTTAACACAAATTGTAGATACATGTGTATACTCTGCCTTATTATAAGGGTTGGCGAAAAATTATAATTAAGAAAAAATTTGTAAGAATATTTTCCAGAAACTATTATATAGATTCCAGAATCTGTAAGTAATAAAGGCTTTTTGTATACTTCTTTAAAAAAATATCAAGAAAACTAGCTGTTGCCAGTGACTTCGTACGCGTGGAAATTCGAAAGTTATCTCCATTTTTTCCAACATTTTTTATTAAAACTTCACTCCTATTTGTTGCAGCGTGATGTTATATAGCTTACAGCCTTCCTCGATAAATGTGCTATTCAACACTGAAAAATTTTTTCAAATCGGACCAGTGCAGTGGTTCTTGAGATTAGCGCGTTCAAACAAAAAAAGACAAACTTGAAGAGTTTATGATCATATAGTATAGATTAGCTTGCGAGAGATTATGGTCTAATATCCCTTAGCTGGCTCTTACAGCACCTTCGGACGGAAAAGGGGTGGTGACACTTGTATACCTACTTAGGTACTCCGTCACCAAACAGACGCGAGACGTTACAAAGACTGCTACCCCTGATTCTGAAGACTTTGTTTGTTTGAACACGCTAACGGCAAGAACCACGGTTTGAAATAGCGAAGCATCGACTCCACAAACTGGCACAAATATTTTTCTGGTGTGTACACAGCGTTAGCCACGCAAAAGAATTTAAATAAGCAAATAAAGTGCAATAATTAATAAAATGGTCAATGCTTCTGCTTCAATTAAATAAATAATTAATTACTATCGTCTTTTCTGTTAGAGGAACAAAAAGCATGCTTCTTGATGGCAATTAATAAAATATAAAAAAGCTTTTGCTAGGCATAACAGTAATGTCTATGCCAGTGAATTCAAAATATAAATAATAAAAAAACAACTAAAGAATTCGAATTCGCAATTTAAAAAAGTAAACGAAGGAAAGTTTTATTTTTTTTAAGTGAAAAATGTTTTAAAAAAGGCGTACGAGTTCGCGGGTAAGAGCTTGTTACCTGTAATACTAAATGAAGACACATTAAAATGATTGAGGTGGGAAATTAGTAATAAGAACATGATTCCGACATTATTGTTGCAAAGATAATAATTTTCTTGCACGCCAGGGGTCGCTACTTACATTATTATATTTTTCAAATACAATAATGTGAAGTTACAGAAATAAAACGAGTTTAAGTATTTTAAACTGAACACACATGATAAAATCGCTAAATACGTGTTCATGTTACGGTTGGGTGATAAGTAATTTAGTTAAAATTTCTTCACATAAAAGTAAGTTGCAGTGGTTGATTTTTCTTTTGACGCGTTGGGAAAAATGATTAGAGTAAATGCACATCATAAAGTTAGTTACATACAACAGAAACGTCTTCATATTAGTACCAATTCTATAAGCACGACTAAAATTGACTAAAAAAATTAAAATTTCGTTGTGAACATTTTATTAGTCAAAATCGTTAGTCTATAATATTTAGGTACAGATTTTTTAATACAAAGTTCTGTTAACATTGCCGAGTTGTGCTATTTAATAATAAAAAATAATAAATATTCATTTCATTCAATTTCAAATTCAAACAACGTCCTCTGGTCCCAAGCTAAGCTTATATGCTTGTGTTATGGGTACCAGAATACGGATAGAATACATATACTACTTTTCTTTTCTAAATACATACTTATAATACATAGAAACACCCAGACGCAGAACAAACATTTGTATGATAATTAGAAAAGTCACACAAATGATTGTCCCGAGCGGGAATCGAAACCGCGGCCTTGTCAACGGCAGTCCAGTAAACCACTACCACTACGCCACGAAGCCCGTCAACAAATATAAACTGGTCGTCCCCAAAGCAAAAGTAACAAATAAATCAACGATATTTTGACCCCATGACCTCCTCCGGTTTGGGGGTTGTGATCAATGTACTCCGGTCTCACGTTAACGATCCTACGATGACAATGTTTTTTTTTAATTTTAGTCATGGCTATGGTATTTAAAAATGTATAAAAAATAACCAGTTTGCAATAGATTGGATATCACTTTCCTTGGCTCATTTGAACTGATATATATATACTGCATATCAATGATATGCTTCCACTAGGAGGCATTCATTGTTATGCGGATGACAGTACCTACGGTGCACGCTGGGTACCTGGGGCACGCTACTGACGGACTCGTGGACACCGTGGAGAAACGCAGGAGTCTTGTTGCTGAACTCAACCAGGTCTTGGACCTCGTTGCTAAATGGGGTACTGCCAATCTGGTTGAGTTCAACGCCAAGAAAACCCAGATGTGCGCGTTCTCAACAAAAAAATCGCCCTTCCTCCCTCTTCCCTCCCTTCATAATACTTCCCTAGCTCTTCAGAACAGCATCACCATGCTCGGTATAGAGGTTCGTTGTGACCTTAATCCCAGGGCTCACATCGAGACTGTGATCAAGACTGCATCGCGGAAACTCGGTATGCTGAACAGAGTGCGGCGGTTTTTCACGCCTCAACAATTATGCCTTTTGTATAAAACACAGATCCGGCCATGCGTTGAATACTGCTCGCACCTCTGGGATGGATCCGCCCAGTACCTTTTAGATGCCCTGGATAGGCTGCAGCGACGTGCAGTCCGCATTATCGCTGATGCTGATGTTTCCAACAAATTAGAAACTCTACAAATGCGCAGAGATATTGCGGCACTTAGCGCTTTCTATAGAATATACCACGGAGAATGTTCTGAAGAGTTATTCTCCCTTATTCCTCCCTCTCCTTTTTTAAATCGCACCACACGCGCAGGTCTGAGATGCCACCGCTATACTGTGGACACCATACCATCTCGCACAAAAAAGTTTGGTAACTCCTTTCTTTGCAACACCTCGAAGAAATGGAACTCGCTCCCTGCACACGTTTTTCCCTACTCCTACAATATGGGGTCTTTCAAGCGAGGCGTGAAAAGGCATCTTGTGGGCCGGCAAGGTGGGGGCGGCTAGTGCTCTGACAACGTACTAGCCGTCCTCATGTCTGGATTACACTTTCGCTTAACATCAGGTGGAGTGTGGTCATTTGCCTACCCAAGCTATAAAAAAAATAAAAAAACTCATACTTACTCGTAGATCACGAAGGACATTAATGTGCTCAGAAGAGTCTAGTACTCACAAAATTATTAAAATTACACACTTACTCTTAAAATTAACTTATAACTAGATGGCGCTGTTTAAATCGTAATATTGATATAAGTGTAGACAAACATAGCCAGGTGATGCCAGGTGTTATGCAGGGTAGGCGTGACAGTTTCTGATAAAACGGATGCAAATGCTCTGATTGACGAATATTAACATAGTGACCCTCGTTAATGATATTTTATGTGTGGCACTGCGCCCGCGCATGTCATGCGGAACAATATTGTATTACTAAATGTATAATAATAACAGTATTAAAATGTTTAAATGAAACAAACGTACCCACTCACCCGTAGCTATGGTGACTGCAAAGTCTCCGAAACGTCTGGCCAAAATTTAAAACAAATATACGCGTCTAAATCCGTAAACAGTAGTTTTATTTAAACAAATGAGTCGCGCAAGTGTTAGAAAAAAAAGTATTATCTTTATAATATTAGATAATACTAAAAAGAATTGTTAAGGGCCTACATCAATATTATCGTATACATGTAGCTATTAACACAGCTCGTAGGTATAGAAAATGAAGAATTAGGGGTTTTTTTTTTTGTTTACTCAAAATCTACTAAATATATTTTAATTCCGGTTTACGTGTTTCTATATTTACTTATGTTTTGAAAGTTATTTGATTAGTTAATACGCGATAATAGACCAACAAAAGAAAAATATAAAAAATGAGAGAGGTTATTTCGCTAACATTTTCTATCGAGAAAACTTTTTTCAATCGCGTTTCTGAGTTAAAAACATATACTTAAAAATTAGAGCTCTAGCCATTAAATCTAAAGAAAAAATGAAAACTTCGTAGGTAGAAAAATGCACGAAGTTATTTTGGTATCCTCTTAACTTTTGATCGTTTCCATTACTATTATAAACGCGTAAAGAGAGTATGATAGTTTGTCACTCTTTCACGCAAATAGTACTGAACATAAAGCCTCGATTGCGCAAATTTTTAAAGTACTCGTATAATTATTATAAAAACATTCTTATGTGTCAAATAAAATTACTTTTTTACAAATTAAGACGCGTATCTATAATTTGTTTTAGATTTTGTTTTAGAGAATATTACACCTTATAATCTACACCTTACTAAAGCATTTCGAGCATAATTTTTATTAAATAACTAAATTAATTATGTTCAAATACACCAAAAGATCATAAATCTACAAAAAAACAATACAGACCTACTTGAATGTCTGCAACATATGTACGTTATTTTATTTTTTACATCAAATAATATAAAGAGCATTATGAATTTAGTATTTTAATACAAAACTAATCTTCTTTATTCAAATGCACATGCATGGATGAACAGTGACTTTTTTTTAATGTTGGCTGTATAGATACTAGTCATCGCCTAACAATGATGACGTCATACAAAGTGACATGGCGAATTGGCGACTGCCCTACTGCATGCTTTTACTCTAAATGACGTTTTGGGGGTCCTAATAGAATAAAATAAAAGATATTTTTAAAGGAATTACGATTTAAAGTTACGTATTGAGTTTGCCCTCCTTCCTCTCCGTGTGGTGACGGATTAAGAATACAAGTGTCACCCCCATCTCCTCCCAAGGGTGCTGTAAAAGTCAGCTAAAGGATATTGCACACAGATAACATCCTCTGTGAGAGACGGAAAACTTGAAACTAAACCCTGTGCCAATACGCCTGGTCAGCGCGGCACAGTAGACCATAATCCCTCCCAAAGTGGAGGAGGCCCGTTCCCAACAGTGGGACGCAAATGGGCTGGAAAAAAAAATATTGAGTTTTCCCGCCAATCTAGATGTTAATTTTTGCTGAAAAAAAACATGAAATCTCTAAGAAAAAGTTATTTCTGCTTGTCATTTAGAAAAAAATTATTCGAAATACATAAATATTAACGTTTTTGTCCCAATTAAGACCAAGACCAACTTGCCATTACTCTAGCTAGAGCTTTATTAGAGTAGTTTAAATTCATGAAATTTAGTAAGAAACACAGGTAAGGCTTATACCCAGATATACCAGGTGTAGTGTGTCTATGGCTATATCACTCAGTCAGCTTGAAGCCACTTACATATCTGTGTGCATGAAAATGTATCTATGTGTGTCTATGATACAGGATATACGTCATACGAAACATCATTATTCTATGAAGTATGATTTAGCCAGGCTAAATTTACTTATCCTCAATTTTAAACGTCAACCGACGATCGGCTGTAGGCTTATGTTACCCAATTCTAAGTGTGAATTCTTATTATTTACGATAACTTAAAAGTGAAATAGATTATTTCCAAGTTACAATACAATACATGTGAAATACATAAACTTAACAGCAAAAAAAAACAATAATTAAACATTCGTCAATCAAAAACTTTTTAATTTACCATTAGCACCGGTAATTAAATGTCAGCAATAGCTGTCAAATTACTTCCTTTATTTTTTTTAATGACATTTACACTATTTTTAATTCGACAATGTAGTACCTCAATGGGCAACCCTTTGAGTAATAAGACCTCTTTTGGTAAAGTCAAGTAATTTGAGTACTAATTCTTGAGCGCGTGGACTATTTTTCTTTACAATACCATATATAAATTCGGTGCAAAAAGTTATGTACAACCCTTATTTAATTGATTTAAAAGCTATTTTTGTATAAAGTTTTACATAAATGGCTGTAAATAAAATGGGATTTCTATTACAAAAAACGAAATCAGCTGCCGGGCCCTTCATTTGTTTACAACGGAATAATCTTGAAGGAGTTTTGTGCAAAGGTATTTGCGAGACGTAATGCGGTTGAATTCTTGTTAGAAAAAAATGTAGTGCTGCTGATATGCTTTTACAAAATATTTTATCGATTAATTTTTATATTTTGTTTAATATTGCCTAAAATATTTAATAACAATTTTTGAGCTTGCTTTTCGGAATTTCTGTTTAACACACTCTTACACCCGCACTCAAACACACACACACACACACACACTTTTTTACCGTTCAAGTCCGTTCCTGTAGTTTGAAAATTTTATTTATTTATTTATTTATATAAAATCTTAACATCTACCATTACAAGATATCGTAATTCGATAGTGTCGCTCTTAAACTAAAATCTTATTAAACTATACAATATTTTTATGACAATAAAATATAAAATTAACATAAAAACTCAAAAATCAATAAAATATATGAAACACAATAACACATGTTAGTATGTATAGTGTTATTGTATGTATAGTGTATTGTATATGTATGTACCTGTGAATGTGCTACCGGGCATTTTCACGTAGACGCTATTTGAAGTTGACACTTGACAGCAATAAGTTAAGCAAGAGATTGAAAATGAGAAGCCCTTAATAGTACTCTGTACTAAGATGCATGAATAGCGTGATATAGGCAATACACTACTCAATCTATAATAATATTATAAAGCTGAAGAGTTTGTTTGTTTGTTCGTTTGTTTGGTCGCGCTAATCTCAGGACCCACCAAGGCGATTTGGAAAATTCTTTCAGTGTTGAATAGTACATTTATTGAGGAAGGCTATAGGCATAACATCACGCTACGACTAATAGGAGCGAGGCAGTAGTGAAAAATGTTGCAAATACGGGGAAATTTTTTAAGTTCCACGCTTACAAAGACGCGGGCTACAGCTAGTATACACTAAACTCATAAATCATAAATAAAAATGAAGATTTTACTACCATTTTAAGTTAAGAGTTGTAAGCCGCTGTATTCGTGACGAGACCATTTACTATTTAACGGATGTAACTTAAAATTGACACTAATGAAAGTAAAATCCTCAACTTCGAATTTACAAAACTTTATATTTACCTAGGATCCTTTAAGGTAACGTTCTACGCGGAAAATAAATATTTTTCGATAGTATTAACACAGTATCACACACATCACTAGTGACCAGGTGAGACGCGCGTGGCCGATGTTTGCTGTTTGTCGGGATTTGAAGATAAAAAAAAACTCAATAAAGGCATTTTTCACAGCTATATTATATTTACTTTTTATTTTATGTAATACCGGATGTTTAGATTACTTTAAAACAAGATTAAAGGTCTATCATTTTACGCCTTTTAAAATCTCTTTTCATCACTCAAACAATACGGCAATGACTAAAATCTTGCAAAATCTTGCCGTAGGATGAATTTGGATGGTATAGCATTGTATAATAGATCAAATACCTTGCCAATTTGGAGAAGACCTATATCTCACTAGTGACGTTTTAAAACAGGACACCATTACTCGGTCTTCGCTGTCCGTCCATCTCCGTCCGTCTGTCATTCGGGAACGGTGGTAGCTAGACAATCTATCACAGACGATGTATTTTTGTTAGATCATTTTCATTTTATATAAATAAATATTTATGGACATTTCACACAACGTCCTCTGGTCCCAAGCTAAGCTTATATGCTTGTGTTATGGGTACCAGAATACGGATATAATACATAAACTACTTTTCTTTTGTAAATACATACTTATTATACATAGTAAACACCCAGACGCAGGACAAGCATTTGTATGAGAATTATAAATGTCACACAAATGATTGTCCCGAGCGGGAATCGAACCCGCGACCTCGTGAACGGCAGTCCGTTATCTGAACCACTAGACCACGAGGCCCGTCAAATTAGATATAAAAAATATTTTAAAAACCAGAATACAATAAATATTTTCCCATATATTTTCCCATGCTTAACTTGATGATATGCTTACGACATGATTATAAGGTTTTACGATGATTAATATTTCTATTTCTTAACTTATTATAAAACAAAGTCGTTATTTTTGTAATTATGTGAGCTTAAGTCTTTAAAACTACGCAACGAATTTTGATCCGGTTTTTTTATTAAATAGAATGGTTCTAGAGGATGGATTTTTTTATAATTTGTTAAGGTTTGGATTTAAATTCCAAGCGTACGAAGTTGCTGGCAACGGCTAGTATAACTAGCTCAAAAGATCTTGTTCAAGTGAGGAATCCGTTTTGCCGTAAAAAAATTTTTCTCTCCTTCTACTATTCTTACAATATACTGCAAACATAAATTTGTCTGCCACGTAAATAATATGTAATAATTACATGTATTCAATTGTCAAAGCGTTCTAAGGCGAGGGTGGTCACAAAAGAAACTGGAGCGAACTACTCGGCACGTGGAACAGCTGCAGTTGCCATATTGTACAAATTGTGCAATATAAGAAAAAAATCTTAATGTCAGATTAAGAAAATCTCTTTAAGATTATTGAACCGTGGATTGGAAGAGACTATATACTAACCTAATACATATATACTACCCTATTGATTGATCGTAGCAAAGTTTTATATTCAATGAGCTTAACAGTTCGGATTGACGCAGCTAGGGCTTTCTGATCAGCTTTCTATAGAATTCGTTTGAACAGAATATAGTAGAACCGTCTATGTTGCAAAGAAAGTCCTTACTCAGTGTTGGTAAGTTCATCCTCCATTCAACTATCAATTAGACTAAGTCCAATGCTGTAGGTACATAGTCCTTTCCCATGGAATGTCTCAACCGGTGGCTCTGCGATGATCCTTGTTCCTCCTTGTAAGGGACTTACGCTGTGTCGTTCAGTACGTAGTCGCCATTCAAAAACATTCCTTCCCAACAGTTCGTGCAGCATACTGGCCTGTTTATTGACACTGAAGCATGCTAACCCATCGGGCTACATAGGATAACCCGATATGCGATAAAATCTGTAAAATTCTTCACTTTACAGCATCCTCAATCGTAAGTAAACATTAATACTACCGGAAGCATAACATGGTAGTTCTTTTTACACGCTTTATATTAGCTTCACTTGTATGTTTGTTTGTATGTTTGTTTGTATGTTTGTAACCGACTCCTTTGGACGCTATTTTGACCCACTATAAACGGTCAGATTCTATTCAAATTTTGCACACCTGTCAAAGACCGATGACAATACAATAATTCGATTAAATAAAGCGTGTTTTTTAGTTTTTACACGCTTTATATTAGCTTCACTTGTATGTTTGTAACCGACTCCTTAGGACGCTATTTTGACCCACTTTAAACGGTCAGATTCTATTAAAATTTTGCACACCTGTCAAAGACCGATGACAATGCAATAATTCGATTAAATAAAGCGTGTTTTTTAGTTTTTTTAAACTATTTTTTAGCTTTAGACTGCAGCTGAATAAATGATGACATCGATATCTTACATTGATAAAGAATAGATGAGACTTACTTAGCTTATAAATACTTACAAATCGATACGAGACACAGTTTAAATATTTATATACGGAAGGTCCTTGGCGTGCATTGTTCGATTTAAGCTTAGGGATACCTTTGTTTACTATGTTTTTAAGTCATGATATATTTTACAAGGAACCTCGTAGAGTTGTGTTAGTAAAACATCCTGCTGTAGCAACGAAATAAAGTCTTAAGGCTTTAATCAAACTACAAACTCATTTTCAAGACCAAAAACAGAGAAACTAAGAATAAAGCTGATTAAATATTAAAGTCATCTTTAAACAATATAATTAGTTGGACTGATACCAACATTATGAAATTGAATACCATTAAAACGCAAAGGAGCTCAAAAGAACGCACATAAAAAAGAGCTTTTACTCTTCTAACTGTGAAATATTCTTAGAAACAAAAATCAGCATCATTTGCTATAATACCAGGTCAAGATACTTATAAAAGAAAAAGTAAAGTACAAATGAAAGTAAAAAACAGTAGAGCAGTACTAAAGCGGCTCACAAGTAGCCGCAAGTTGAAGATAATTACACTCTAAAGCCCTTGTATAGTCTCAGACGTACTAAATTAAAAAGACGGACTACTGTGAGATCAATGAATGAATATATATAATAGGTAGATATTTACTTATGAACCTGCATATTTACATAGTAATTTAACAAGTTTCGCGGCCATTCAGGCATTTTTCTCCTCTACCTTTGGCGGAAGCGCGTGTTGTGCTTTTGCATTCTTTATCGCGACCGGACCTCCAGAAGGCTCACCCGTTTGGCTAAACTTAGCATGGCAGGCTAATAAGGATCCTGACCAGAGGTCAACCATTCATGATATGGTTCTCTAAACGTGAAGTTAATACCCCTCAAGACAAAAACATATTTTTCCTTGCATTTAAATATTGTCAAAATTTATAATTTAGGTAAGGTATTTATTTTTCTTCCCTTTTTCCTTTTTTTTATTTAAAATTTTTTGTAACCCTATTTTATGTTTTATAAATAATATTGTAAATACTACTGATGAATAAAGTTTATTTAGGTAAGTATTATAAGTACATATATCAACGAAACGCATGATTTAATTAGCTTCTTTGTTTCATTGTTCTCACTACTCCGTATTTTATTATTATATTGGTCTGTGTATATAATACCGACTACTTAATACCCTTAGTATATACTACAAGGATCTTTGCGACAACTAGTTTACATATTTTTTTTAACTCAAAGTTAATTACACACGTAAGACTGGGACAAACAAAGAAGTATAACTTCTTACGTGCATATTTCGTTAACTAACTAACATATTATTACATTATCTTATCCATGTGGTGACAGATCTCCCCTGTTCCTTCCCAGGGTGCTGTAAAAGTCAGCTCAGGAATATTGTACACAGATGACATCCTCTGTGAGAGACGGAACTGAATAATAAACCCTGGTCCAACACGCATGATCAACGCGGCACAGTAGACCATAATTCCTCCCAAAGTAGAGGAGGCTTGAGCCCAACAGAGAGACATTAATTGAAGGAGGGGGGCGGAAAATATGATTAGACTTTGAACAAGCGGGTCACCTTGTTTAAGTCAGGAATAAAAGACGCTTAAGTAAATAAATAGGATTAAGTTGTAATAAGATTCTTACGCATCGATACTTCGGTAGTGAGAAACGAAGCTGACAAAAGATTTTACACTTGGGTGAACATTGCCCGCTTATAGTTTCTACGACATACATATATCTACAAAAAAGGTTCTTTATATAATGAAGAAATTTGCTTCAGAACAGCTAAATAAAGAGGAGTAAAAAAATGTGTTACGTAGACACTCGAGGTCTACGCAATAATTGTATAAAGATAACTTTCTAAAAAAAATAACAATTAATTACCATTTATGTTTGGTAACCTGTGGCCCATGTGATGACGGAGTCAAAATACAAGTGTTACCATCCCTTTTCCTTCCCAGGTTGCTGCAGAAACCAGCTAAAGGATATTGTACTCAAAGGCTTAAGATACAAATACATTACAGATAACATCCTCTGTGAGAGACGGAAAACTCAAAAATAAACCCTGTATCGACACGCATTGTCATCGTGCCACAATAGACCATAATCCCTCTGAATTAAGGAGACCCGTGCCCAACAGTGGGACGTTAAAGGACTGAAGGGAGAGTGAGGGAGAGAATCAGATGTTGAATAACCAAGATTTTCAGCTTAGATATAAGCCCTCGGTCAGTTTTTTATTACACAATGTTTTCTCGTTGAAATGTTTTCTACATAAGGTTTAAGTAACTAATTAAATTACTATCAGTTGCAGACTTTACGATCCTTTTCACACAATTATCTAACAAAAACATTAGTACGAACACATAGTTGACATAGTTCGGTATATTTCTAAACAAAACGCCCCTATGCGGTCGCAAATAAATAAAGATAATTGAGTCGCGATGATGTTTTCACGTCATTACGCTATATACGGGTACGGGTAGGCAGATGTACTTAAACATAAAGGTGTTTGTCACTGTTTAATTGCTAATATACGAAACATTTAATTTTAGGGTTCCATGCAAAAGAAAATGTGAACCTATATGTATACAACGTGTTTCAGAAAGGTGTAGTCATATTTGACCACCGTTACACGTGGCCGGTGACTAGGCACTAGGCATGGATGAAATTACAAATACTAGTTATATTATGACTTTTATGTGTTCATACAAATTGAATTTATTTATTAAATTAATCGATCTTGTTTAATTACTACAGAACTATGAGATCATCTTTTATCGTAAGGTTCAATCACATTCAATAAACCGTAAACATCTCATAATTGATGCGCTCCTGGTAGTTATTTAATAGTAGGCTATAAACAACAAAAAACTTACCAACTGTATTTTTCTATGTGTAGCTGTAATATTTATAATATTTAAGGCCTATATAATGCAACATTAAAATATGACTACACCTTTCTGCAACACTTTGTATATTTAATGGATTTTCTTTTAGAGGAGTTTCTTATAATTAACGTACTTTGTGTTTAAACTAAATTGTGTGCGTAACTAAGCATTTATACGTAATTAAAGACAGTAATAATTTATTTCCTTCTCCTTCTCCAACCCATTTACGTCCCACTGTTGGGCACGGACCTCCTCCACTTTAGGAGGGACTATGTTGTACTGCAACGCGCTGACCGGGCTCGTTGGTACAAGGTTTATTTTCGGGTTTTCCGTCTCTCACAGAGGATGTTATCTGTGTGCAATATCCCTTAGCTGACTTTTACAGCACCCTTGGGAGGAGATGGAGTGGTGACACTTGTATTCTTAATCCACCACCAATAATTTATTTGTAAATACATAAATAAAAAAATTACATTAAATCGTACAAATATATTATGTATTTATAACGCTTGTACAGGGATCAAACCTGCGCTGCGATTCGAAGTCAAATGCACTGTCGATACGTACGGTACGAGGGCTATCATTTTACAGTTTGAAATTTCCTATCGTCGTAAAGAAGATCTTTGTAACTTAAAACAAATACCCCATGTATTTGTTTTAAGTTACAAAGATCTTATTTATCTTAATACGAGATGCATCTGATTTGAATAATTAACAGCTTATTGCAAAATTTATGAGAAAGCTTGTTAAAGTCGGTGGCTCGTTACTACGTTAGATGTAATGACCAAATTTCTTAATTACAATAGTGAAAATTTGGCAAACTTATGACAGAAAGAAATAACTTTCTATCGTGTAAATAATATAAAGAAAACATCACAAATAACTTCTGTGACTGGCTTATACTATAGTGCTTATGTTATACATGAACTTAATACGGCTACTCCTGACTGGCTCCAAAAAAACTTGTTGTCTTTGTATATGTAGGACACATATACAAAGACAACAAGTTTTTTTGGAGCCAGTCAGGAGTAGCCGTATTAAGTTCATGGAACCTCTACAGACCTCCAAGAAAGCTGCACTAATTTAATTAAAAATAAATATTATTTATGGGCATTTCATGCGACGTCCACTGGTTCCAAACTAAGCTTATATGCTTGTGTTATGGGTACCAGAATACGGATATTGTACATAGATAAATAAATAAATATTCATGGACATTTCACACAACATCCTCTGGTCCAAAGCTAAGCCATATGCTTGTGTTATGGGTACCAGAATACGGAGATACTAAATATACTACTTTTCTTTTGTAAATACATTTTATTTTTAATTTCTACATTTATATAAGTATGTTATCTTTTATCTATCAATAACAGCAACTTTGTATCCCTCTAACAAACAAGTTTTTTATAAAAATAAATAATTTACATAATATTAAATTATAAATATAATCTGTCACAAAATTAGTTCTACAAATGACCATCTGTTGTTATAAAACGGGTCAGTTGTATAAAATAATTGTATGTACACACGTATGCGTTTAAAAGCCCATCAAGATTAACTGAAGCGCGCTTCAGTCATTATTGTCATTAAATATTGTCCCATATGTCACCGTGCTGTACTGTTTTAAAGGTATGTCCTTAGTGCTAGCGATAAGCGTAAGCGGTTGAAGAAAAGTTTTACGTAATTATTAAAGTTCTATAGTCGACAAGCCCCTGGTCCAGAAGACAGCATGAGACGACTTAACTATTAGATTCGATTTGGACAATTTTATTTGTATGATATTTATGTGCGACGAGTCTCACGTAGCTGACTTGACTATTAAATAAGATTTCCACACTGAACAATTTTATTTATAAAAACTAGTTTATGCAGTATATCCGTATTCTGTTACATATAACATAATATAACCTTAGCTTCGGACCAGAGGACGTTGTGTGAAATGTCCATAAAAAATTATTAATTTGTGACACCAATGTTTGTACAGCGTTAGGGTGTTTTCTAAATTATCATAGATACGGTATATATAAAAAGTGGTATATCCGTATTACGGTATCCATAACACAAGCATATAAGCTTAGCTTGGAACCAGAGGAAATTACTTACTTTTATCAAACCTTTTTCTTTATATGATTTCACTTCATATTAGATAGATTGATATTAGTAGGTAAGTCATCAAATCAAGCCATTAAAAAATTCCTCTGCATTTTTATAATGCAACAAAGAGTAAAGTAATTATTTATTATCTCTCCCAGAGCATAATCGCTGTTTAATTTAATGTGACCATACCCTAACTCATCATTTTATTAACGACAGAGTTAAGTTGCAATTGTATGGAACGTAAATTGGATTGCTTTATTGTTCATAAAATATTGCAGGGCGACCATTTAAATAAACTATAAACGTCACACATATAAGTTAAATACTAACCCAGTTCATTCATTAGTTCGGTGATAATTTTGTAACATAGCTATTGGGTACTATATAACCTTTATACCCATAGATCTTGTAAATATCTAGGTGAGAAGATGATGATATCAATTCCACGTCTACAACTAAACATAACTAAAAATTAAAATTGATAGAGTCAATAAACACAATTTGGCAATGTTAACTGAATTTCCTTATTTTAAAAACTACGTACTTAGATAAACGATTTTTATTAGTGTAAAATATAACGAAATAGCTAATTATTTAAAATAATTTACCATAATTGTTTTTATTTTAGATATGTTAAGTTTTTGACGCATCAGAATTGGTCTCAACTTATACACATCTGATAGACGACAAACTAGAAACTCTACATCTGGTGGAAAACATCATCAATGGGAGACGGAAAACTCTAAAACGAACCATGTGCTAACAGCTGATCAGCGCGGTACAGTAGAATATGATCCCTCTTAAAGTGGAGGAAGTCTGTGTCCAACAGTGGGACGGTAAAGGCCTGTAGAAAGAGAGAGAGAGAGAGAGAGAGAGAGAGAGAGAGAAAGAGATTATTCTGTTGCATAAATCTCTTAAAAATTCTTTAAAGATGAAACATTTTATAGTACTCTCGAGTCATATTGAGTAGGTAAAGTTTATAGCTGTACTGAGTAAAGGTCGAGCGAGCTGTGATGATGCATTTTTAATAAAGCGATAGTCCCTAATTCGACATTTCATTTAAGAAGTTGTACCCGAAAGTCATAAAGAATTTCATTATAACCCAAAAGTACATTATTTCTTTACTCGAAACTTCAGTGACAAAGATGTAGATAAATTTTAATTACATGCAAACAAGAGGTTTCCTTTTCAACACATCAATACTCCACTGTTGGGCACGGGCCTCCTCCAATTCGAATTAGTATTTGATCTGTTATTCTGCGCAGACCAGGCGTGTTGGAATAGGAGTTTAGTTTCGAGATTTCCATCTCTTACAAAGGATTTTACCTGTGTACAATATTCCGTTAGTTGGCTTTTACAGCACCCTGGGAAGGAAATGGGGTGGTAAAATTTGTATTCTTAATCCGTCCCCATATAGTTGTTGTTATAGAATGAACTTCCTGCTGTGGTTTTCCCATAGGACTCTTCAAAAAGGGCGTCAAACGGTTCCTACAGAGTCGGCAAATGGCGAGTGATGCCTCTAATGTTGCAAACGTACATAGGCTACGGAAATAGCTTACTATCAAGCGACCTGTGTGCTTGTTTGTCATTTGTGACCTTTGTACAATTGTAGTATTGTAAGAAGCCACTGAAGACAGAAAATAATGTTATTGCCGATACTCGTCAATAGATGGCGCTAGTAGTAAATTTTATAAGTCGCAAGTGTTTCGTTCTGTAAGGAACATGACCCGGCTACCTATTTAATGTTTAGGTATGCGATCTAATCTAATGCTAGTGAGACAGCCTTCAAGTCATTGAACTGTCTTCGGCTACATTGGGATCAGATTCAGATACTCTCTTATTACCCCTAGCGTGATTCAGTGTCTCCATCGAAACGCTAATCATTCTGTGAGGAATTAAGGGCTAGTTAAAGTATATACATAGTTGGATTGTACTTATATTCGCCTATTAATAAACTGCTATTTCTACTATTACGGCGTTTCCCTACCCGCTATACCCGACCACAGTGGCGACCAACGCGGGCTTAAAAGGACCTAAGTTCTTAGTAACAAAGGCGGGTCGGAAGACAACGTTTCCTATAAGCACTAAAAGGAAATTAAGCGAAATGGGTGTCAATTTAACAGACGTGCAATTCAAGGCATTACTGGCAACAATAGGAAGTGGAAGAAATGGGACGATGTCCACGTGCACCGCATCCTACAATGGGAAAAAAGACAGAGAAACGGTTGAGGCGTTCTTAACAGCCTTACGTGTCTTCAAACAAATAGAGCATATAAGTGACACAGATGTGTTAGCTGGTTTACCCTTAGTACTACACGACGAAGCTGCAGTATGGTGGCAAGGAGTAAAGGGAGAAATCATTTCCTGGGACAAATTTGAGTCAAGTATAAGGGGAGCGTTTGCACCAAAGAAGCCAGAATACCTAATTTATCTCGAGATATGCGGAGAAAAACAGGAAATGCAAGTGCCAACAGATGCGTTCATTCGGAAGAAACGCATGCTTTTCGCGGAGTTGCCTAGAGAGGAACAGCTGAAGGAAAAGCAGCAACTAGACATAATTTATGGTCTTCTCAAACTAACAATTAGAGATAAAATCCCAAGGGAAAATATCAAAACCTTTGATGATTTACTCAGTCAAGCTCGGGGCATCGAAGCAATAATTGAGGAGAGAGCTGCAAAGTTGACACAACATGGAAAATCTGGCATAACACCTTCATTGAGCACTGCTACTACTCTGCCTCATAAGAAACCAAGGTGCAACTTTTGTAAGAAGCTAGGGCACGTATCTGAAGAATGCCGTAAGCGAAAGAGAATTCAGGAAATTGATGAAAAGTCCGCGGAAGCTAAACCGGAAAACTCGAAACCTGTGTTAGACGTGAAATTTTCATGCTATGGTTGTGGCACTCCCGGAGTATATCGCAGTAACTGCACTCTCTGTAATAATAAACCACAAAAGAAAAATCCAGAAAATCCAGCCAGTTTGGGTTTCTGTGCCCTTAATCTCTCGCAAGAAATTCAAGATAGACCTATGGTTTTTTTAAAGGTCAATGGCACCGAAGGAAAAGCTTTTATAGACACTTGTGCCAAAATTAGTGTCGCGTCCTATGAACTCTACAGGACAGTAAAAGAGCGAGGACAAACTTTCAGTGAAGAATTTGTTAATGTTACTCTTGCTGACGGTGTCCCGCGTCGACAAAAAGTTTTAAGTTTTCAAGCATTGGTTGAGTTATGTGGCCGCGCTTTAAAGACAACTTTTGTCGTACTACCGGAATCCCGAGACAACCGAACATTATTAGGGATTGGGTTTTTACAACGGGCTGGTATCATCCTTAACATTGCACAGTTCACATGGTATTACATTGATAAGCCTGACGAACAGTTTGAATTATTTCAAGAAAATTTCTAGTGTACTCGAACCAAGATAAAAGATTGACCTGGTCTCCTTCTTACTTGTTAGAGCCTACTATAGGTGTAGCCCCAGTCAACATGAAACCTACAAACCCCGCTCATGAATTTAAACCGGTTCAACTGACAACAGCAGCTCTACCGACTGAAAGTGCAGGAATAGTAAGCACCAAATGGAATTTGATTCCTATGGAATTACCTGAACTACCTCTAAAGAAAAGTAGGACTGCAGTCTTTGATGGATATTCCCCACAAATGGAATTCATGATGCGAGATGCAGAACAAAATATAGCGGAATCCGATTATTACTTGTCTCCTCATTCGAGAGCTCTGTTTGAAGATACTGATTTATGCGCATTTGATGTAGCTAGTCCATTAAATCAAACTCAAAAGACACCAACTCAACAGAGGAAGAGCAGGAGACGTCAAAGATCCTAGTGATATCCTCGTTGAGGCAACTTCGGGTTTAAACGGGGGGGACTGTAAGAAGCCACTGAAGACAGAAAATAATGTTATTGCCGATACTCGTCAATAGATGGCGCTAGTAGTAAATTTTATAAGTCGCAAGTGTTTCGTTCTGTAAGGAACATGACCCGGCTACCTATTTAATGTTTAGGTATGCGATCTAATCTAATGCTAGTGAGACAGCCTTCAAGTCATTGAACTGTCTTCGGCTACATTGGGATCAGATTCAGATACTCTCTTATTACCCCTAGCGTGATTCAGTGTCTCCATCGAAACGCTAATCATTCTGTGAGGAATTAAGGGCTAGTTAAAGTATATACATAGTTGGATTGTACTTATATTCGCCTATTAATAAACTGCTATTTCTACTATTACGGCGTTTCCCTACCCGCTATACCCGACCACAGTATATAAATAATAGATAAATAAATAAATATTCGTGGCAATTTTACACAACATCCTCTGGTCCCAAGATAAGCTTATGTGCTTGTATTATGAGTACCAGATACGGATACATGTATACTTTTTTTTGTAAACACGTAGGTACTTTTAATACATAGAAAACACCCAGACGCAGAACAAACATTTATATGACATTTATAAATATCACACAAATGATTGTCCCGAGCGGTAATCGAATCCGCAACCTCGTAAACACAGTTCGTTACATGAACCACACGACCACTAGGCCCGTTAAATATAAAAAAATATTGACAAAAACATATAACAATTGACCAATTACATACAAGCAACATATTTATACAGTTTTTCTTATTTTAAATATAATTATGTATATTTTTGCTACGAACATGGAATCTCATATTAGGTTACAATTTTGATTGTCATCTGTATATTTTTAAATTACATGTTTTACAGAAAAGCGCCCTCGCGTATATAATTATTATATTGTTCACAGGGTATTGTTTATTCTGTTACGTTTTTATTCTCCTTTTCCATTTTTTCTTCAACAAAGAAATTATGATCTGCTATAATCAAGCAACATTACAAAGTTAAAGTATTTGTTTGTTTAAAAGCGCTAATCTCAGAAACCACTGCTCCTATTTGGAAAAATCTTTCAGTGTTGGATATCACAATTATCGAGGAAGGCTATAGGCTATACAACCTCACGCTACGAACAATAGTACCGAATCATCAGTAAAAAATGTTGCAAAACCGGACAAAATGTTCAAAATTCCAAGCGTACGAAGTCACAGACAATAGTTAGTTACCTACATTATCGTAAAAATAAAGTTTTCTAACAAAATAACAAATATAAATGATCATTAAAACTTTATACACATCTGCCACCCGCATATAATATCACACCTACGTGAATACACGTACATACTACACATTGTACTATTATTAGCAAAATATACACTTATTACCTACTCAATAAACGCAATATAATGAATAGATACTCCCCTATCGTGTGGATAAACACAATATAATAAATAATAGGAATTGAACGACCATACACAGTCCTTGTATCTACCTAATATTAACTTTTAGAATCTGAATGAAAAAGTAATTAGTTTGTCAAAACAGTTTACGGAATCATAGGATTTGTACAGAAACAATATTATAAAAATAAGAAATTAATATTTGTAAAAAATAGAATTTAAAATATCCATGCCTGTCCCAAGATTAGGAACAAGATTAGAGTGAAAATCACAATAAAATCCGACTCGACATTTTACCGAAAAGGTAGCTTATAACGTTACATTATTAAAAAAATGTTTCACTAAAAACCAAAGCAGAAAACTGAATAAATAATTATGTAGTTTTAAATAAAGACCAGAAAAACAAACAATTTTCAATCAAACATTAGTTATTTTACTAATTACCACAGAGTAACAAAAGTAGTATTCTACAAAATTTCATTTAAAATAGTATTGTATTTTATTATTACTCTGTGCAATACGGTTTTTAATATTCCCAAAGCACGCTTCATTACTTCCGTTTCATTTCCAATTCCCAATAGATACAATGGTAATGGGAGGCTTATTGATGCAGAAAACTTAATTGAATATTTTGTTTGTCGTTTACAAAGTAGCGCTTAATATTTTCGCAAATGAATACTTACGGTATTTTGTTTTTAAAATCATTTAATTTAAGTAGGTAAATGAGAAAATTGTATATACTAAAAATGGTAATTGATAATGTAATTAACACAATTCGGCAACGTTAACTGAATTTTCTTGTTATAAAAATAGTAAAGATTTTGATTAATATAAATGTGCACAACCTAAATGGTCAACTAATCGAAATACACCATTAGTTGATTTCTATCTTTGGTTAAGATAAGTTTAGTTGTGCGCGTAGAATTAGGTGGTCCTACTCCTACGCGCACAACTAAACTTATCTTAATGTTGGTATGTATAATTAATATTCATAGACATTTCACACAATGTCCTATGGTCCTAAACTAAGCTTGTATACTTATAAAAAAATGTATAGTCTGATTAACAATGCCGTTAGATAATTTGATAATTTGTGAATGCCGAGAAAAATGTAGTCACACGGTGGTCTTCGTTTTAAGGGCGTCATTGCTCTCTTTCTCCAGCCCATTAACTGCCAACTGTTGGGCACGAGCCTTTTCTACTTTGGGAAGGATTAAGGTCTACTGGTGCCGCGCTGACCAGGCGTGTCGGCACAAGGTTTAATATCGAGCTTCCCGTCTCTCACAAAGGATGTTATTTGTGTACAATATTTCATAACTGACTTTTACAGCACCCTTGGGAGGAGATGGGGTGGTGACACTTTTATTCTTAATCCGTCACAACATGGATACGATAATTACTAATAGTTTTTGTTGAGTTTTCAAAAACTATAAAACATGTTTGAAAATCTTGATTGAATCTTGATGATTTTTGGTGTGCAAATTTTTTAGACCAATTAGGTTATAGTAATTTCTTTATGTGTGTACATAGATTAATAGATAGATAGATAAGAATAAAACTAAATATTTATAAAATGAACCCTTTACTGTTGGTAACATTTTGTTTGTCTGTTGCATTATTTTTGTTTCCAGTTTTTTGTACGCTCAGTTTTAGATCAAGAATATGTTTTGTGAATTGTCTCTAAAAATTTTACTACAAATATAAATTCACAACGCCTCCCTCTATTACACACCGCACCACAGTTTGGGTTCTAAGTGCGTAATACTCATAACTATAGGGTGCGTGGGCCCTTACAAATTATGTCATTTTGAAACACTCGTTTATTTTATTAAATTACGTACATTATTTTGTATTTATAACGGATTTTATACATCTTCTTTGGGGTACGCTTTATAACGATTGTTTTTACTTTGTTTGTTTATGACTAACTAGCTGTTGCCCGCGACTCCGTATGCGTGGAATTAGGAAAATTTTCCCCGTTGTTGCAACATTTTTCACTACTGCTTCACCTCTATTGGTCGCAGCGTAATGTTATATGGCCTATAGCCTTCCTCGATAAATGTACTATCCAACACTGAAAGGATTTTCAAATCGGACTAGTGATAATTGAGTTTAGCTCATTCAAACAAACAAACAAACTCTTCAGCTTTATAATATTATTATAGAATACTAGCTAGACCCGGCAAACGGTGTTTTGCCAAACTAAAAAAAAAAAGTGTGAAAAATAGATGTTGGCCGATTCTCAGACCTACTGAATATGCATGTAAAATTTCATAAAAATCGGTCAAGCCGTTTCGGAGAAGTACGGTAACTAACACTGTGACACGTGAATTTTATATATAAGAAGATTAGATTATAGAATACTAGCTGACCCGGCAAACGTTGTTTTGCCATACTAACAAAAAAAAGGTTTGAAAAATAGATGTTGGCCGATTCTAAGACCTACTGAATATGCATGTAAAATTTCATAAAAATCGGTCAAGCCGTTTCGGAGGAGTACGGTAACTAACACTGTGACACGTGAATTTTATATATTAGACGATTTTACATTTGAAATTCTTGTTTAACATTCTTTACGACGCCCTCAGATAAAATGAGGAGTTATATAGGAGTTATATAGGAGGATATAAATATAAAATACTTATTAATTTCCGTCACCACAAAGATAATACAACAGTTAAGATAGGTAACCAGTAATTAAATTTGTCAACCTGAACGAAATGAAACCCCAACAGGGAATATTTTCAATTACGTTGGTCGGTGTGGGAATAAACACGATTGTTTAATTGACCGAAATCGCCTTGAAGAAACAAGGAATTTTTGGCTAAGGACATGTTTATACCAAGCGTATCGTATGCTGCTGATTCTGAGCGGTCATAATATTCTTTAGTTGGAAATGAAATGAAGTTGTATGATTTAGCTTGGATCTTTAACGTAGATCGTATCATTATTATTAATAAAATAATTAACATGGTGCCAATACTGCAGGAAAAAATAATAAGTATTTTGCAATAAGATCAGATTAATAGGAAAATCTGGCAATTTATAGTAATTGTTTAATTTATAGTAAAATTTCGATAAGAAAAAAAATCATTTCTTCAATATCTAAATTTTCCAAGAAATAATTAAATTAAGGGACATCGTCCTAATAGACAGCAAAAAGTCAACAACAAACTCCATCGCAGAGTCGGCGGCTAACTATAAATAATATGTCCATGAATATTTATTTATTTATTTATTTTAATAATAAATAATAAATATTCATGGACATTTCACACAACGTCCTCTGGTCCCAAGCTAAGCTTATATGCTTGTGTTATGGGTACCAGAATACGGATAGACTACATATACTACTTTTCTTTTGTAAATACATACTTATAATACATAGAAACATCCAGACGCAGTACAAACATTTGTATGAATATTAGAAAAATCACACAAATGATTGTCCCGAGTGGGAATCGAACCCGCGACCTCTTGATCGGCAGTCCTCTACATGAACCACTCGACCACGAGACTCGTCGAACTATATGTCTAGTTTGAACACAGCATAAGGAAACATTCAAGGATAGTCACGGAATGTACATAATATTACAGTTGGTTATTTATTAAACAACATTATTTGATAAATGCTTGAGAAAAACTTAGATAAATAATATAGGTCTTCCCCTATACCATATAAATATTTCACTTACTGTTAATTTTTTATCTGTTTGAGACTGTTCCAGTCTTAGGTATATTTGTTTGGTTTTAAAACTGACGTTTATAACCATATAGTCAAAAACAAGGTTTCTCTTCCCAATGACATGCCTGCTTTATGAATCGTAAAAGTGACGTCTGTAGTTTGAGAAATTTTTTATGACATTTGCATTGAGATTACCTTATTTTATTATAATTGCCTTGGAGAAAAGTGCTATATAAGTCTCTTTAATTAAGAAAAGTATACAAAAAAGCCATCCTGTTGAACAACTCTATATATACGAGTATGTATTTAAAAAACCGCAGCAAAATCCATTGCGTAATTTTAAAGATATAAGCTCACACAGGGACATACATACAAAGATAACGACTTTGTTTTATAATAAGTAAAGAAAACTAATTTACTAAATAAATAAAATAACTTTTTACAAATATATATTAAACCCTTTAAATATCATAGCCGCCATTTTTATCCCAAAATTAAATTGTGTGGCACGCGTCCATTGTTACTCTTATAAATAATTGTAACACAATGTCCAATTGTTACGTTTGACCATTTAAATTATTAAATAATAAGTGCAAACTAATTATATTTTTTGCATTGGTCATAATGATACATGACAACAAAGCTCGCGTAATTATGGTCAATGGTTTTGCGGTTGCAAGGGTTAAATGGTGTATGGTAATAACAATGGTTATTTCAAAATGGTTTTATAGCAGATTAAGGTCTAAACAGCTGTAGCTTTTACTTATTTAATTTTTTTTTTATTTGTTTGTTATAAATTATACAATCAGTCCTAATTCTTACTTCGAAATTCTCTAAAAGGTAAGTTTGTAACTAAATTATACTACTTTCGTGCATACATATATGCTATCTTCAGTAACGTCCTTCACCCTCTTAAGGCCAGTTCTCCACTCGAAATTGCCCATCAAGCAGAAGCTCGGGATCTATAAGTCCTACATTAGGTCCCGGCTAACGTACGCGGCGCCCGCGTGGTACTCCCTTGTTTCGGAGACCAACAAGAAGCGATTGCGTGCGCAGGAAACCCAAAGTCTCCGGACAATGGTGGGTGCCCCGCGGTATGTGCGGAACGCCACAATTGCCCGGGACCTGAAAATCGAACCACTCGACGACTTCGTCTCCAAGCTGAGCACGTCCATGTTCTCCCGAGCTGACGCATCCCAATTTGCGCATTTGAGAGAGCTGGCCCCATTGCATGCCCGCCCCCCCGACGTCCGACCCTGGCTGCCGCGCGAACTGGCGCGACAGCCTGAGGCTTCTCCATAGCGAGAGCCCTGTCGACCAAGATTGCTTCTTCTTCGTTTGGCGTTAATCTTAAACCCTAATTTTGGCGTTAATTTTCCCCTCCCCTCCCTTCAAGGGAGCCAAGACTTCCCCTCTTTCCCCCCTATATTGTAGGACCTCGCGGTCCTCTAACATTCGCCGCCGGCCCCTCCGGGCTGGCCGAGCTAATTTCTTCCCCTTTTCAGGCCTTCCAAGGCCTTCCCCCACCCCCGGCTATTGCTATAGACGGCGACGGATTTACCTCCGTATAGGGTCGCACCCTGCGACGGATTCCCCTTTCCCCAATCACAGGGGGGAAAGCGAGACAAACACTAACGTCCTTCAAAAGAGCAATTAAATGTGTATGACTAAAAATGTATGAGCCTAAATTAAGCTAAATAATTGGTCAAGTGCGAGTCGGACTCGCGCACGAAGGGTTCCGTACCATTATCTATGCAACATAAGGCAACGTTATTAGTATCGAGCAAGAAACGGTAAAAAAATCATGTTTGTTGTATGGGAGCCCCCCTTAAATATTTATTTTATTTTATTTTTAGTATTTGTTGTTATAGCGGCAATAGAAATACATCATCTGTGAAAATTTCAACTGTCTAGCTATCACCGTTCTTGAGATACTGGGTACGGAACCCTAAAAATCATGTTTGTTGTATGGGAGCCCCCCTTAAATATTTATTTTATTTTATTTTTAGTATTTGTTGTTATAGCGGCAATAGAAATACATCATCTGTGAAAATTTCAACTGTCTAGCTATCACCGTTCTTGAGATACTGGGTACGAAACCCTAAAAATCATGTTTGTTGTATGGGAGCCCCCCTTAAATATTTATTTTATTTTATTTTTAGTATTTGTTGTTATAGCGGCAATAGAAATACATCATCTGTGAAAATTTCAACTCTCTAGCTATCACCGTTCTTGAGATACAGCCTGGTGACAGACGGACGGACGGACGGACGGACGGACGGACGGACGGACGGACGGACGGACGGACGGACGGACGGACGGACGGACAGCGAAGTCTCAGTAATAGGGTCCCGTTTTTACCCTTTGGGTACGGAACCCTAAAAAGTGGGCAATCTCGTGGCACATGGCGCTCTATAGTCACTGTCTTTCTTAAGAACGATGTGACTAAAGACTGCGTAACAATGTTTATGTAATTTTTGATCTGAAATTTTGCACACATATTAAATTAAGGATGAAACGCAATAATTTTAAAAATTGTTAGTATTTTCGAGTGTGTTTTTAGTCTTTCTTTGTTTTTTTTTCCTCTGGTCTCAATTTGAAAGTAAATTTTTATCCTTGTAGATATTGAAGCTGCAAGTACTGTATAAGAAAAATAATGAACAACAAGGACTAATTTTCCAATAAAGAAGGTCAAACGACCATAATAAATATTGCTTCTGAAATAGGCGACATGCAATCGTTTATTGGTTACCCATTTGTAAACCATCAATAACCTTTAGCTTCTAATAAAATTCCAACAACGCATAAAAATCTATCGACCGTGTCCCATAAATTTATGAAATACAACACCGATATGTTACGTAGCAATATAACAGGCTGTCAAAAAAGTACGGTACTTTATGCTAATTTTTAAGTATCATAGGTGGGATCAAAATGCAGTGCAGGGTTAAGAGGATACCAAAATAGCTTCGTGCATTTTTCTACGTACGAAGTTTTCATTGTTTCTTTAAATTGAATGGCTAGAGCTCTAATTTTTAAGTATATGTTTTTTCAATATATGATCTAGGATCGCATAAACTCAGAAACGCGATTGAAAAAAGTTTTCTCGATAGAAAATCTTAGCGAAACAACCTCTCTAATTTTTTATTTTTTTCATTTGTCGGTCTATTATCGCGTATTAACTAATGAAATAACATTAAAAACATAAGTAACTATTATATATAGAAACACGTAAATCAGAATTAAAATATATTTAGTAGATTTTGAGTAAACAAAAAAAGTATCCCTAATTCTTCATTTTCTGTGCCTACTGGCTGTGTTAATATGTACGTGTCGGCGATGATATACGATAATATTGATGTAGGCCCTTAAGTACATTCGGTTAAAAATGAACTGCGCCTTAAAATTTACATTAGTTTAAAAATTAAAAAACACGCTTAAAAATACCGAATATTATATTAAACAAGCTACTTCGTCTGCGTGTAATAACACAAAAAAAACATCCTCTTGAACCACTCTATCTATTCAAAAAATCACATCAGAATCCGTTGCGTAGTTTTGAAGATTTAAGCTCACATAGGGACATACATGCAAAAATAACGACTTTGTTCTATAATAAGTATTTAAAGATTATATTGCATTGTCATCCGTCTATATGTTTGTAAAATTTTTAATTAATTCAACAACTGCAAGTGGGTGAAATTCACTTTTAAAGATTCCGTTGTTATTTATTATCTCTGGTGGTCGTAACACAAGTTCAATATTATCACGATCACCAGAGATCTACATGCTTTGTTACTGTTTCAAAAGCGTTTTTAGCTTCTTATTTTTTGTTAATTGTTACGATGTAATAAATAAATGAATAACAATAAAATTTATGATAAAACATAATAAATAAAAATGAAATGAAATGAAATGAAATGAAATGAAATATTTATTCACAAATCGAGTTACATCAGAACTTTAGAAAAACCTCTGACCTTCAAACTAGGTAAACCTGTGTGATGAAAGTCAGCGCCTTTTCCCACTAATACATGTTTCTTAGTTATCTTAAAAATATAGTACATGCCATTTATTACAAAGAAAATGTGTATCTAATTGAAATGTGTGTGTGTGTGAGTGTGTATGTGTGTGTGTGAGTGTGTATGTGTGTGTGTGAGTGTGTATGACTGTGTGGGTACCATCTTCTGCAGTCATTTAATAATTAATCAAATTTCAATTCACAATTACAATTCAAGTACATGGAAATAAATCTGGGTAACTATAATTTCAAATTAACAGATTCAATTAAATTCAGTTCATTATCTTTTCTGTTTCGTCGTAATCTAATGTTAATAGCCAATTCTTTAACTTATTTTGACATTTGTGCAAAGTTAGAGGATAAATATTTAGGATTTTGTTAATGTTGTTGTAAAGATGCCGAGAGATAAAATTGTATTGACGCCTAGCAGATGCTGTTCGGCATTTAAGGTATTCAATGACATTTGTGATAGTACGTTTGTTGCAGAGCAATTTTGGATTGTAAGTAGTGGATAAATGTCTCTTAGTAATAGCCTGATATATAAATAGTTGCCTAACTGTCATAACACTACACTTCTCATATAACATTTTTGTAGGGAATCTAAACGGTTTAAATATCATAGTTTTAAGAAGCGAGCGCTGAGCTCGTTCCAGCCGAACAATGTATGTCTTGCATGCACCTCCCCATACTCCTATGCAATAGCTAATGATGGATTGAGCCAGTGCGTTATAAATAGTCCGAAGGAGGGAAAGATCAACTACGTATCTTAGTTTTTTAAACACAAATATAAGTTTCCTGACTCGAGATGAAACAGTATCAATATGTGCCTGCCATGTCAATTTGTTGTCTAAAATGACTCCAAGATATCTGACTTTGTCTACTTTATTCACGTTTGTACATGAGCATTGGTGAGTTCGAGGAAAGTCACACTTATGGATACGAATGCAAACGTTTGGTTGGTTCCTAATGTGCCTATTTACAAATTGCATAAATGAAGTTTTGCTGATATTCTGGGTCAGCAAATTCTGCTTAAGCCAAAGGTTTACTTTATGTAGTCCTAACTCGGCGATACGTTCTACCTTGTCCCATGTTTCAGCCCGAAAAATCAACGCTGTGTCATCGGCGTAGCTGAAGATTTTGCCGTTTTCTATTGACATTTGACACAGGTCGTTTATATAAATCAGGAACAAAGTAGGGCCGAGTATACTACCTTGTGGGACGCCGTAGGTCACTGGAACGTCAGAACTTATATTGTTACCTATTTTAACCTTTTGTACACGGTTGTTCAGAAAGTCTTCATAGATTTTCAGCACAATTCCCCTAACACCGCACCTCTCTAATTTGTCCACAAGAATAGGAATCGAGACGGTGTCAAATGCCTTGGCGAGGTCGATAAATAGTCCAACACATTTCTGTCTGTTATCCAAACTAGTACTCAAATAATCGACCAAGGCACTGACAGCCCCATCAGTACTTCTCCCTGTCCTAAATCCAAACTGTGCGTCGGATAATATTCTATTTTGTTCTAGGAATAATTTAAGTCGACAATTCAAGACATTCTCCAGCACCTTTGATAGGGCTGGTAAAACAGATATCGGTCTGTAGTTTGATATGTTGTCCCGAGTCCCACCCTTGTGAACCGGAGTGATAAGCGCTCTTTTAAAAACAGCAGGAAAAACACCCTGCTCAAAGCACTTGCCAACAATAGTGGTAAAATGTGGGACGACAATGTGTTTTGCCATTTTAAGAAAATTATTTGAAATGCAGTCCCATCCAGTCGCCGAGTCATTTTTAAGGTTTAAAATCAAGGTTTCAATTTCATGTTCATTGGGTGGAAGTAGCACCATTGAAGTAGGGTAATAAGGGGGTTGCAATTTGTCTGAACTATTCTTAGTGCTCTCATTATTAATATTGTCAGCAAGAAGTTTACCAGCGTCGTTCAAAAATGAAAAAATGAAAAAAAATGTTCGTATGGCTTGATTTTCACCCATTTAAAATAATATTCAGAATTTATAAGTCTGTTTTTAGTTTTTAAATGAATCAAACTATTATATACCAGAGTTATAGTTTTATGGTCTTATTGATAAAGACTTGTCGGAGTTTTAAACGGAGATTTTATCGGAGAGATAATAAACGTTTTATCGTAAAAAGACTAATAAGAATAATAAGTTTTGACAATTTACGCGAACCGATTTTTAAACCTTCGATAAGTCATTATGAATAAGACCGTTAAAGGTATAATATTAGAATGCTTTTACACACACATACATATAAAGAACAGATGTATGTGTCGTATGGGCTAATTTGTAATGCAAAAGGGTACGCGCAAATGTACAGTAGCATGTGTTCAATGTTTTGAACCAATTTACAGTGGAATTTAACTATTTATTAACGAACATAACTACACAATCTATACTCCTTCTAATATATAAAATTCTCGTGTCACAATGTTCGTTCCCATACTCCTCCGAAACGGCTTGACCGATTCGTATGAAATTTTATAAGCATATTCAGTAAGTCTGAGAATCGGCTACTATCTATTTTTCATACCTCTAAGTAACAAGGGTTGTCCACCCTTGACTTTGTATGGCAAAACAACGTTTGCCGGGTCAGCTACTATAATATTATAAAGCTGAAGAGTTTGTTTGTTTGAACGCATTAATCTCAAGAAACACTGGCCTGATTAAAAAAAATCTTTCAGAGTTGGATAGTCCATTTATCAAGGAAGGCTATAGGCTATATAACACCACGCTGCGGCCAATAGGAGTGGAGTATTAGTAAAAAAGGGTTGCCAAAAAGGGGAAAATTTTCTAAATTCAACACATTCAGAACAGCTAGTGTTATTTTAAGTATTACTATGTATTTACGAAATTCGTATCTTGGTATAATAACACAAATATAACACAAACAAATAAGCTTAGCTTGGGACTAGAGGACGTTGTGTAGAATAAATAAATACTCATGGACATTTCACACAACGTCCTCTGGTTCCAAGCTAAGCTTATATGCTTGTGTTATGGGTACCAGAATACGGATAGAATACATAAACTACTTTTCTTTTGTAAATACATACTTATAATACATAGTAAACACCCAGACGCAGTACAAACATTTGTATGACAATAAAATTAAAAACATCACACAAATGATTGTCCTGGCCGGGCATCGAACCCGAATGTAAAATGTCTACTTACTAATACTTTGAACAGATGTACTACAAAATAAACCACTACTTAGCTACTTATAAATACAGTAAGGGTTAATCGCTTGGTTGGTGGTAGGTAGGTCACGGTGGTTGAATTTAAGCTATGTTATGGTCATAGTTCATATTGTAATTATAATATCTTACCTTATTTTATGATTAACATTTTGTATTAGCAGTTGATATCCTACCATTTGAAAAAAGGTATTATTAAGAATAATTGTACAAATTCTACGTTAAGAACTAAACTTAACTAAACTAAGAACCTAAAAAGAGCGAGATTAACTCGCACGCTTAGGGTTCCGTACCTACTCGAACGAAAAATATATATAACTAAATACAAATAAACAGTTAATTAGCTTAAATCAACTCACCAACTTAACTTCGTAATTGCAATAAAGGGAATCGCATACATTTAAGCTACTTCATAAGTTGGTATTAGTTGAAACAATTATTTCATGTAATGTGATAACAAATTACATGTTTTTGGATTTTTCCCTATATCAGCACTATGTAGGCTTGGTCCGTGCCAAATTTCAAGTATCTAGGACAATGGGAAGTAACCTGTAGATTTTGATTCCCTAGCGTAAGTCGAAAATACTCAAAAATGGCTGTAATTCGGTTATATGTTCTGAATGCGTAGATGTAAAATATTGATTGTATTTTTTGCAGTAAGGGACCGTAAAGATCTACATATCGTATGAGTTTCAAGTTTATACCTTCAGCCGTTGCTGAGTAAAAATCATCTCAAACTTAAGGTTATATTTTAATTATATTATTTTATTTGTATGTAGTATTTAGCTATTATTTATGTATGAGCTATTATAATATATTTAGTATATACCAATATTTTATGTTAATATAATATGTATTATATTTGTTATATTTAGTTTATTCTTATAATCATAATATCTACAACGCATTCATGTATCACGTAAAGCAAGTAAAGCACCTTCTTCAAATATCTCTGCATCACCCTAGGTTGACTGGTAGATAATGCTTTTAGCATTAAGTCTGCCTAATGTACAATATTGTGCTAAAAGTTTTTAAATAAAAAAAATAAAAAAAGTTTAACGGACCGTAGTGAAACTATAAGGGTTTGTACGAAACCCTAAAAATGAAAATTGATAGCGTCAATAACACAGCTCGGCAATGTTAACTGAATCTTCTCATTTCAAAAACTGTTTAATAGACTAAAGATTCTTGCTAATAAGAGAAAGTTAGGTTAACATTGCCAAATTGTGTTAATAACAGTATCAATTTTCATATTTTAGTTTAGTAAAGTTTAGTTATGCACATAGAACAGGTACCATTGTATTTTGTATAAAAAATCTACAGTAGTACTATCTACAATGTAGGTCACTGTAGGTTCATATTTTACTCACCTGTTTCGTAGGTACACATTTAGTACATATCTTTATCTTCTTTATCTTTACTTCTTATAAAACAAAGTCGTAATTTTTGTATGTATGTCCCTATGTGAGCTTATATCTTCAAAAATACGCAACGGATCTTGATGCGGTTTTTTTTAATAGATAGAATGGTTTAAGAGGATGGCTTTTTTTCCACAATTTATTGGGGTTTGCTGTATAACTATTGGACGAGATATGATTAAATTTGCCGAGAAACTCGGACGCGTGCGAGCTATAAATGAAAACGCTGCCTTATCTATGTGAGGTACAACAAACTAATGTATGGAGGAATTGTTTGTTAACTAGTTTTTCAAAAAGTCCGCGAGGGCATATTATGTCTATCTTTTAAGGGAAACCCGCTGTACCCATAATAATGTCGCAAAAATTATAAAATTCAATAGGCTGTTTTCAAAAGCTATTTATGTGTATATAGTAATCTTTTTTATCAAATTAAATACGTTAGTTAGCTTACACGTTTAATATAGATTATAATTGCTTTTTACAGCATGCAATTTAAATGAATATCTTAGGAGATATGACGAAAAAAGAATTACGCGCGACAACATAAAATACTTATTAAACTGTTGGCCGAGCAACGCGAACGTTTCCTCAGTCTTCTATCCATATTCCATACTCTAATATTTGGATGTTTGGTTAATGTTGGATTGTATGAATGTAAGGATGTTTGTTGTCCTTTCATGTAAAGATAGAACTTTCCTAAATTCCACGCGTACGGAGTCGCGGGCAACAGCTAGTTTTTTTATATAAAGGAATTTTTAAAAGATGTCACGCCATTCTTGTATTCAGAAATTCAAGCATGTTTTTTAAAATAGTTTGTTTAAATTACTTGCAAGAAATGGGGTTAAACGATTATAACTACTTATTTCAGAATTGAAAAAAGTGAAAAAGAAATATTCTTTTTTGTTGAATAAATATTTCTATCAATTTTATGCACACATTTTTTTTCTTTTGTAAAACCCCTCTTAAAATACATTTTTATACGGGGCCCCACCAAGGCTAGCTACGCCCCTGATTTATTTTAAATTTTTAGTTAGAAAATATTATACCTATTTGTAGTAACGAATTTTTGTAAGTCTCTTTCATTTTTTAGTATTAACTAATAAAATACGTTTTAAATGCTTAGCTACTTCTACTGTTTATTTAACTGTGTTTAACAGATAAATAATTGTCCTAAAAATTAAACCTACCAACCTAACTGCAGTCTATAATAAAACCACTCCGCCACGATTCCTGTCACCATAAATAAATAACATGAAACACTAACCTTTGGTTGCAGTTCGATAAATAGTCAAATTATCACCATAATAACTACATATACCTTCATAGATAACCATAATTGAATTAAAGTATACATGCTAATGTTCGTCCTGTTTACATAAATGCTAATTTAACGAGCTTTAATGATAACATTACAACGGGAAGGAAATCGTCATAGTTTATGAGGCGCACAGAGTTATTTTTTTTATTAAAATTCGGTTAAATATGGATACGCCCATTTAACTTTGGCCACTAATATTTTAAAGCATAGTTAAACGTCAGATGTAATTAACAGTCATTAAATTTATACTAATATTTATGGACATTACGCACAACGTCTTCTGGTCCCAAGCTAAGCTTATATGCTTGAGTTATGGGTACCAGAATACGGATATACTATATGCATATACTACTTTTCTAAACTTAGGTACTGATGTAATATTATAAAGCTGAAGAGTTTGTTTGTTTGTTTGTTTGAACGCGCTAATCTCAGGAACCGCTGGTCGGATTGCAAAAATTCTTTCAGTGTTGGATAGTACATTTATCGAGGAAGCTATAGGCTATATATAACATCACGCTGCAAACACTAGGAGCTTTTATTGCTGCAGCAGCAATCAAAAATGTTGCGAAAACTGATAAAAATTTCGGGTAACAGCTAGTTAGTGAGTATTCTGTAAATTTAACCTTTAACACGAGTATTATTAACTGTCAACATTTAATTTTGAGTTTAGTGTGACGGTACATTTAGTATGTATACCTAACAAGACGCAACAACCATAAAAAAGTCTCTACGCGGTTGTGCTTAGCTGAGTGCCCGACCAAAGAGCAAGTCTGGAACTGCACGCATGCCTACTTCGCTCACTAGCTCTATCTGTCTTACTCTCATGCAAAGGACGCGGAGAGAAATTAATGAATCCTAGCGAATCAAATCAAAACAAACCGATATTTTAATGTCATTAATTTTTATTGCATTATTGTCGGTCTTTGAGTAGGCAAAGTCTGAATTAAATCTGATCTTTCAAAATAGGGCAAAATTGAGACCAAAAATTATAATTCTCCACGATAAAAGCAGCAATTATAAACGTAGATGAAACGACAGGCATTTACTAGTGCTTTTGTAATTATTCAACTAAATAGTCATAAAACCCTTTTTTAAATTACTTATAGACATTAAGGAAATAGTAATTTATCTTGTTCATCGTGGGATACCCTCACTTTCCCCGTGGTATACCTTAAAATGCAATTAAAGGTATCGCTTGATGACTCTATCTTATCTATAAGACATCAAAGACGATTAATAATTACTTACGGAACTGTTCGACATGCACGTGTGAACCCTAGCTTGGATCGTAGAATTATTAGATAAGAATAGGATGTTTTTTTATTTCTAAGAGTATCTTCTCCAGCCCATTCATACTACTGGGCACGAGCGTCCTCCACTTTGGGAGGGATTATGATCTACTGTGCTGCGCTTACCAGGCGTGTTGGCACAGGGTTTATTTTCGAGTTTTCCATCTCTCACAGAAGGTGTCGTTATCTGATCCCTTAGCGGACTTTTACCGCACCCTTGGGAGGAGATACACTTGCATTCTTAATCCGTCACCACACGGAGATCTAAGATCTAGATTCTAAGAGTATAAAAGCTTATAAATACTATATTTGCGTTATAGTTATTATGACGGTACGTCCTCTAATCTAATTGTAACATTCATTGCGTTTGTCTGAAATGATTCGATTTTTCGCTTGTATTAGTTCGGAACATAATAATTATGTCAATGTATTAATCTATGTAACGGAATCTTTGAAAGTGGTTTTCACCCACTTACAGTAGTCGGATCGATTTGAAATTTTGCACACTTATTAAGTACCGATGACAGTGCAATAATAATAAAAAAATCTGAATTTTCGAGCGTGTTTTTTAGTTTTAGGACTAAGTATTAAAATGTTTCTTAAGTTTCGCATCTTCTTTGCGATATATATGTTTTATTTTGTAGTTTATTCTGTACTAGCTGTTGCCCGCAACTTCGTTTGCGTAGATTTAAGAAAGCATAACAGATATTCCTCTACCATATTCTTCTTGAACTACTTTACCTATTAAAAAACAGTATTAAAATCTAAATAAACTAAATTATAGTAGAAAAATGATAACCATGAGCGGGACTTGAACCATTGAGCATAGCAAGTCAATTGCAAAAATTAATAAATGAAGGTAGTATTAAAATCTGCTAAGTAATTTCAAAATTTCAACTCTTAAAGTAAAACATACAGTAATAACAACTTCGCTTTTTAATAAGTAAATATAGGTGCAGAGTAAGGACAAAAACTTTTATGGAGCCGTTGCATACGAGCTTAAATGAATATCAAATATCTTATACAATCTCTAGAATCCAAGTAACCGAAGCAATTTCAATTAAGGGTTGT
This sequence comes from Orgyia antiqua, assembly GCA_916999025.1. Lineage (NCBI taxonomy): Eukaryota > Metazoa > Arthropoda > Insecta > Lepidoptera > Erebidae > Orgyia > Orgyia antiqua. The sequence goes on from OU779861.1 coordinate 2,731,136, forward strand.
AGGCAACATTCTTAGACTTACCCTCAAGCGACAAAAGCACCCTTCACTAATAGTTAATGTGCTTGAATGATACCAACTTATCTATCCCTACTAATATTATAAATACGAAAGTAACTCTGTCTGTCTGTCTGTTACGCTTTCCCGCTTAAACCTCGCAACCGATTTTAATGAAATTTGGTACAGACAATCTTTAGACCCTAAGAAAGGACATAGCTACCTTTTATTGCGAAAAACCAGATGTGGTGTCGTGGGCCACCAGGTAGGAACGAAGTTCCTTCGGCTAATGTAGAATCGACACAATTTGCAAAAAAAGAAAGAAAGAGAAAGGTACTCACAAAAGAAAGAAAGAGAAAGGTAACACTACTCGCTTGTGTATACGAATGTCGCGCCTGCGCACGTCTCATTTAACGGTTTTATTCCACGCTTTTTTCTTACTGTTTTACTATCACATTTTTTTCAGTTCGGTCGCGCAGCAAAATCCCTATCTCCTCCGAGCCGTAAGGAACTTCGTTCCAAAAAATTTTCCAAATCCCACTCGGACGGAATCGCGGGCAACAGCTAGTACTTAATATTATAAAGCTGACGAGTTTGTTTGTTTGTTTGAACGCACTAATCTCAGGAACCACAGGAACAGGCATTTATCGAGTCGGGCTTTAGACCATAACAGCACGCTACGACCAGTAGAAGCGAAGCAGCAGTGAAAAATGTTGCAAAAACGAATTCGACAATGTTAATTGAACTTTTTATTAGAAAATTTTTATATTATAGACTTAGGTACGATTTCAAATAATAAAAATGTGTACTACGAAATAGCCAAATTATCAAAATACACCTTAGTTGTTTTCATTTGTATTTGTCAATGTCTAAACTGAAACTAAACGACAACATACTTTTTACCATATAGAAAACACCTAGAAACAGCACAAATAGCACAAACATCGAAGCGTTTGGTAAATGTGAAGCATTTATGAGTAAATATAAGCAATGCTGAATGCAGTAACATTTTGTAACGTAACAAAATAACATAGAACTTCTTCAATCGTTGTTGGACAAAATCTAAACAAAATAACTTGTAGATACCTACTTTATAAGGATTTATAATGACAATGGAATATTCCGCCCGCAGCTATAATCCCTACAGTGATAGGGGGGTGTAGGGAACAATGAGTATCATCATACTGTATTATGCTTAGGGCTGTTTTTAATATCAGTGTTTATTGTAAATGGACATTGTAATTTTCAATAGCTTGTTTAGACCGATACTTCGATGTTAATGGCTACTTGCATAGATTTTACTATCAGCAAATTAATAGATAAATATCTAAACAAATATAAGTATTGTAAAATAAATTATCACGTTGTGTATGTCTGTTTGATTGCTATTTTAAAACTGCAATTTGCTTAGTTCAAAAACTAAAAAAACACGCTTGAAAATTTTAAGTAGTAATAAATTCTCTAACAATGCAATAATTTACAAAATATGTTTTTTTTTTAATTATTGCATTGTCATTGTTCTTAATAAGTGTGTAAAATTTCAGAACAATCCAACAACCGCAAATGGGTGAAAATTACTCCCAAAGATTCCAATATGTGTGTAGGGGTTAACTCCGAAAGTAGTAATGGTCTGAATACAATTTTTTCCCAATAATAGAAAATTACAGCCCCGAGGGTTCTCGGGGTCTCACAGGCTTAGATAATATGTCTATGGTGTCGATTCTACGTCCACAACTAAACTTAACTTAACTAAAAAATGAAAACAACTATTGCTGTATATTGATTATTTGGCTGTTTTGTTGTGTAATTTTATATTAATTACAATTGTTAGTCTATAATTAACAGATTTGCTAACAAGAAAGAATCGTTAACATTACGGAATTGTGTTATAGACACAATCAAATTTCATTTTTTAGTTAAGTTAAGTTTAGTTGTGCATGTAGAATTGGTACCTATATGAATGTTAACGGACTGGAGAAGAAAGAGAGAGATGTTTTCGAAATTCCAGGAAATCTTATGCAATATACTAATAAAAAAATTGCCATTGTTTAAAGCGAGGGTAATACACTATGATTTAATGTCCATTAGCTAGCATCGTTCTCTATAATAAATACCCCCAATTTTTAGAGACTCTTACTGATGGGTAAAACGGAGCTCTATCACTGAGATTCCGTCTGTTACTGGTTGTATGTATCTCACAAAATGTGATGTTTTCTTTATTTGAACACGTTTACCTCAGGAACCACTGGTCTGAATTGAAAAATTATTTCTGTGTTAGATAGTACATTTATAGAGGAAGGGTATAGGCTATATAACATCACGCTGCGACCAATAGGAACGAAGCGTTAGTAAAAAATGTCGCAAATAGGGAAAAACATTTTTGACTGATGCTTCACTCCTATTCGTCGTAGCGTGATGTTATATAGCCTATAGCCTTCCTCGATAAATGTGCTATCCAACACTGGAAGAATTTTTTCAAATCAGCTTTACGAGTATGTTATGACGAACCTCGTGGTTGAGTGGTTTATGTAACGGACTGCCGATATTTTGTGTGATTTTTCTAATTGTCATACAAAAGTTTGTACTGCGTCTGGGTGTGTTCTATGTATTATAAGTATGTACATATTTACAATAGAAAAGTAGTATATGTATTCTATCCGTATTCTGGTACCAATAACACAAGCATATAAGCTTAGCTTGGGACCAGAGGACGTTGTATGAAATGTCCGTGAATATTTATTTATTTTTAGTATAGATTAGATGCATGTGTTTAAATAATAAGGGATATTTAAATAAATAAATAAATATTCATGGACATTTCACACAACGTCCTCTGGTCCCAAGCTAAGCTTATATTGCTTGTGTTATGGGTACCAGAATACGGATATAATACATATACTACTTTTCTTTTGTAAATACATACTTATAATACATAGTAAACACCCAGACGCAGTACAAACATTTGTATAACAATTAAAAACATCACACAAATGATTGTCCTGACCGGGAATCGAACCCGAGACCTCTTGATCGGCAGTCCGTTATATGAACCACTCCACCACAAGGCCCGTCATCCAATCCATCGTTTTAGTACGGAACTTTTCGTAAGCGAGACCAACTCGTGCTTAACCGGAGTTTTTAATCTTTGTTTATGAGTTGTTTTTAACAATAACTATAGTTTAACATTATCAAGATATAAAGAGACAGGAGGCAGCGGATAATATTTTTAATACGTGACTGTGCATTCTATGATGTTTGTTTTGGGGGAGAATAACTAATGCTATTCAAATTTCCATGGGTCTTTAGAGGGTGATTTTAGTATTACATGATATGCGTATATTCAAATATTTGAAAGAAAAGTTTACAAAAATCAAAACTGATTTGTTTGTATTTAGTGTACTAGTGCTTCAACGGAAAATATGTTTACTGCAAAAATATACAGCCGAACATCACTTCTTTTTTTGAAGTCGGTTAAAAATAGTCACCTCGTGAGATTAACTGACAGATTTACGTAAATATTAATCTCAAAACTATTATAATATTAGTATTATGACCAAATTATCTGAGCATATTCTTTTATAATAATACTAGCTGACCCGGCAAACGTTGTTTTGCCATAAAAGAAAAAAAAAGTTTGAAAAATAGATGCTGGCCGATTCTCAGACCTACTGAATGAATATGCATGTAAAATTTCATACCAATCGGTCAAGCCGTTTCGGAGGAGTACGGTAACTAACACTGTGACACGTGAATTTTATATATAAGATTTCTACCTTCGTCACTAGGTACATCTTCCTAGCAACAAGTGCATCGATCTCTTTCGAAAAAAAATACTTAGTGCAATAACTCGCGAATGGATAGCGCTTTTCCATTACTAATCCCTATTTCGTATATTTTGATAAATTAACTGCATATACAGGGTGTCCCAGAACGTAACGTAGCTGGGAAGGGGGGTGATAGGGGGGGTCACAAGGGTCACCAGAAAAATAAAATAAAAATTCCCCTCTGGCTATTTAAAAAATAAATGGCATTTTTTTAAAAACTAAAAATTTTACACCTTGTGGGGCTATTTTGCTAACTGTACCTACAAATATAGCTGTATAAAAAAAAAAAGATGTTATGTAATCCTCAATAACCCTTCATCAAATTGAATTAAAAAAATAATACATATCCAACCAAGATTTTAAAGAAAATTAAGTTCTTTTCCAGTCAAGGACTTAGTAATTACAATTTCACTCAACTTTCTCCAAGTGTACTGAAAAAAAAATGTACTATGCAGCTCCGGCGTGTAACTTAAAAAGATAGGTTATTTTATTGCAATTCCAAAATGGTATAACACTTATTTGAAAAAATCATACTTAGACATTTAAAAATAATTTTCGGGAACAATACCCCTGCAAAACAAAACATATCAATAAAACAATAGTCTCAAATTCCTAAGAAAATACATTTTTAAATGTCTCTTCTGTTCCTCTAATGTTACTGCCCGTTAATACTCAAGATTGGAGTACTGTACATACCTCAAACACTCAAGTACAGTCTAGGCCAGATAAAGCTTTACCATATTTTATGACAAGGAATTTAAATGAAACTCGGAAATAAAACATAATTCTAATTATTTATTCAAATAAAGTGCTCCAAATGTGCACCACCAACATAAATAGTCTCAAATTCCTAAGCAAATATTCCTGTTCCTTGTACAGGCAGGTAGGCAGGTACCCCTCTCGTACCGTTAGCCATGCGCGAGAACAATGAAACAAAACAAGTTCAGGGAGTGAAAGAGACAGGTAGATACGTTAAAGGAAGAGAAAAAGTAGGGGTGCTGTCTCTGGTTAGCCAAATAGTCGGGCAGTACATTAAGCTCTCTCGTTTACTGCACATCTTTGTATTCGTTTGTGTTCAGTTAGTACTAACAACTTTGCTTCGCTTTCTGGACTTGATTATTTCTTTGTGATTTTGGACATTGTTTGTGATTTCTTCCAACGACTTGGCTTTCTCAAGGACTAAAGTGTGTGATACAGTGCCACCATGCCACCCACGTACACTCCACATGAATATGCGAACATGCATCTCATTTACGGCGAATGTAGATGTAATGCCGGTGCTGCAGCAAGACTGTACCGAGAAAGATATCCGAACGCCCCACGTCACCCGGATAGCCGTGTTTTTGTCAATGTCCACCGACTATTGTCTGAGGGTCGACTTCCACATCAAATGGTTAATGAACGCAGATCTCGGTTCGATGTCCAAGATGTAGTGCTTCAAACCGTCGCAGACAACCCGAGTACTTCAGTTCGGACAATTGAAGCAAATACAGGTGTATCAAAAAGTACTGCTCATCGCATATTACAATCAGAAAAGTTCCACCCGTACCACGTGCAACGCATACAGAGTCTGATACCACGCGATTTTCCTGCGAGACTTGCATTTTGTAGTAGGATGCTGCGCATGCATAGGGAGGACCCTCAATTTTTTAATAAAATATTGTGGTCCGACGAGTCTACTTTTAAAAAGGACGGCTACATGAACCTACATAATTTACACGAGTGGCACGTAGAAAATCCCCACCTTATTAGAGAAGATCGATCCCAATATCGTTTTAAAGTGAACATGTGGACCGGAATACTGAACGGTAAAATAATCGGACCCTTTGAGTTACCTGAGGCACTGACTGGCGAGGCGTACTTGCACTTTTTACAAAACGAATTACCCAATTTATTGGAAGATGTGCCGCTGGAAACATTAAGGAATATGTGGTTCCAGCATGATGGGTGCCCAGCACATTATGCACGCCCAGTAAGAGATTTCCTAAACAACGAATATCCTGGTAGGTGGATGGGAAGGGCCGGTGTTATAGCGTGGCCAGCTCGTTCACCGGATTTAAACCCGTTGGACTTCTTTTACTGGGGTGCTATAAAAGAAAAAGTTTATGGGAAACCCATCAGGGACTTGGGTGACTTGAAGGCGAGGATCACAGAGGCCGCGGAATCAATCAATAATAGAAGATTTGCTCGGCACATTTCCCGCACATTTTTAAAACGATGTAGGGCGTGCATTTATGTTGGTGGTGCACATTTCGAGCACTTAATTTGAATAAATAATTACAATTTTGTTTTATTTTCGAGTTTCATTTAAATTCCCTGTCATAAAATATGGTAAAGCTTTATCTGGCCTAGACTGTACTTGAGTGTTTGAGGTATGTACAGTACTCCAATCTTGAGAATTAACGGGCAGTAACATTAGAGGAACAGAAGAGACATTTAAAAATGTATTTTCTTAGGAATTTGAGACTATTGTTTTATTGATATGTTTTGTTTTGCAGGGGTATTGTTCCCGAAAATTATTTTTAAATGTCTAAGTATGATTTTTTCAAATAAGTGTTATACCATTTTGGAATTGCAATAAAATTACCTATCTTTTTAAGTTACACGCCGGAGCTGCATAGTACATTTTTTTTCAGTACACTTGGAGAAAGTTGAGTGAAATTGTAATTACTAAGTCCTTGACTGGAAAAGAACTTAATTTTCTTTAAAATCTTGGTTGGATATGTATTATTTTCTTAATTCAATTTGATGAAGGGTTATTGAGGATTACATAACATCTTTTTTTTTTTTAAACAGCTATATTTGTAGGTACAGTTAGCAAAATAGCAAGGTGCAAGGTATACAAGGTGTAAAATTTTTAGTTTTTAAAAAAATGCCATTTATTTTTTAAATAGCCAGAGGGGAATTTTTATTTTATTTTTCTGGTGACCCTTGTGACCCCCCCTATCACCCCCCTTCCCAGCTACGTTACGTTCTGGGACACCCTGTATAAATTCTTTAATATAATTAAGTACTTAGTTAAGTAAGTAGTTTTTTTTAGTATCATTATTAACACAACTGTATGGTAATCGTAGTGTAGTTAGATTATTAACCAGTTTATTAAAACTGCAAAATCATTATTTAATCATATAGTCATCATACGACCATTAATTAAAAACAATTGTGTATATGTACCTACCTACTAGGGGTTTTAGAATTATTTAGTTCTGTTGCCCCCGCTGCTGCACTTCCGTTTAGCATTGATAATAGAATGTTCTTTGATAATCTTCTACACATAGGTGAAGACTTGTAATTGGCTATAAGTTACATAATGTTTATATTTTACTAGCTGTTGCCCTCGACTCCGTCCGCGTAAAATTTAGGAAATTTTCCCCGTTTTTACAACATTTTTAACGACTGCTTGAGTGAGAGTAGGTATTATAAACGTAAGAGTAAACCAATATAATCAGAATGCTCCGAACTGCTAAGCTATCAGGAGTCACACGTGTTATTGTGAGTCAACCATAAAAAATAGATATGTGCTGTTCCGAGATATTTTTAGACAATTTTATGTAGAATATTTCCGTCATACATGATTTCTATGTAACTTTAATCATTAAGGCTGCACACGCGACGGAAGCTTAAAAAATGGAGTAACTTCTCCCGTGTCCCCAACATTTCCCTTCACTACTCTGCTCCTATTGATTGTAGCGTGATGAAAAGTATACTATAACCTGCCCAGGAGTATGAAGAATAATTGTACCAAGTTTCGTTAAAATCCGTCGAGTAGTTTTTGTTTCTATAAGGAACATACAGACGGACAGACAGACAGACAGACAGACAGACAAAAATTTTACTGATTGCATTTTTGGCATCAGTATCGATCACTAATCACCCCCTGATAGTTATTTTGAAAATATATTTCATGTACAGAATTGACCTCTCTACAGATTTATTATAAGTATAGATTACGCGTTAATCACACAAAATAGAATTTATACAGATGGAGCATTAGAGGATGAAATATATCGGTTTATATCTAACTCCTGTGAATATGACATACTCATACATGAGAATTACATACATAAATATATCATTTCACAGTTATCTATTTTTTATTTTGCGAGACCGATAAAAATAAGAACTAAGTCTGATCGCGCCATCTGTGAGTTATAAAAAGTACTATTTAGTACAACATGTGAATACGCCATCTATGACTCGTAAGGAGCACTATTTATACCAACTGGTGTAGAGCGCCATCTACGAGTTATAGCTGATATTAGACAAGAAACTTTACAAGCGAGTCACTGCTGGTTTTAATAAACTTTTAAGAGATGTCACTAATAACAATTCAACGCGCACAGCACTAATCTAAGCTTAATTTTATTAAAAAATGAATTTTGATAGTGTCGACTATTGTAGACTCAAGATTTTAATTAATATAAATGTGCACAACAAAATAGCCAATTAATCTAAATACACCAATAGTTAATTTCATTTTTTTAGGTAGGTTTAGTTGTGCATATAGAATTGGTACCATCGTCTCTACGTAACTTTGTATTGTTAATATTCATGGAATAGAATCAAAGCAATGTATCCGCATCTGTATCCGTCCGTAGTGATGACAAATGATTGGTGTTCATAATAAGATGTATACAAATTGAGTGACAGACTGACATACACATAATGGATGAGATATTATAGCATTTCGTTTTGTTGTTACTTACCTATTTTTTTATATTAATGGATGTATCAAAATATATTTTTGTTTCGTATGAAGAATATTAAACAAAAATGTTTTCTTTAATTTTCTCTACCTAGAGTCTTGGTCATATATGCAGTTAAGAGGGTACTGTACTCCTAATTTAGGTATTTGCCTTAGGTATTGCTATCCCTATTCCCGAGCACCGTGCTGAAAGGGACAAATATAGCTGAAGCAGATTTTACCTACAAAATCTTTGAAAAAAAGACGTTTCGTAATCCCCTTTTTTCTTCGCGAAAGTTAAACCGATTTTGATTGTTTTTACGCTATATTATAGATGAAGAGTTTATCTATGCTTGTATCACTTTCTTTTTTGTAAAACGTTACCAAATGTGTGTGATAGACGCTGCAACTCTACCTGAAACGCCTTACCAAAACCTTTAAAAGAAAGTGACCGAAGCATAGATATACTCTACATCTAAAATATAGCGTTAAAACAATTAAAATCCGTTTGACTTTCGCGAAGAAGAAAGGGAAGTACGATACCCATATTTTTGTATGGAGCATAATTTGGTATCGTGCCCTCTTAACGTCTACTTTGGAAGATAGAAAACTGTAAACCTGTGCCAACACGCCTGGTCAGCGCGGTACAGTAGACTATAGTCCCTCCCAAAGTGGAGGAGGCCCGTGCCCAACTGTGGGACAGTTTAATCGCTGCGATATATCGTTACGTGCATAGTGCAACATAACAAAGACATCTGTATCGAGTAGATAATCTTTATAAATGTACGCCTAGACATAATCACGTCTCGGCCATAGTTCGGAGCGTGGGAATCGGGAGGTTATCACATGTTCAGTAACTCATGCAATACAATATTTACTCATGTGATCATACTTTATTTGCCATACGTGTATCTTGTTATTCTTATTAAAAACTAGCTGTTGCCTGTCACTTCGTACGCGTGGAATTTAAAACCCTAATCTTAACAAATTATACAAAAAAGCCATCCTCTTGAACCACTCTATTATAAAAACCCTATCAAAATCCATTGCGTAGTTATGAAGATATAAGCTAACATAGGAGTAAACATAGAAAAATAAAGACTAACGGTCTTATTAATAATGACTTATCGGAGGTTTAAACGGAGAATTTATCGGATATATAATAAACCTTTTAGCGTAAAAAGACTAATAAGAATAAATCAAGTTAGGACAATTTTCGCGAACCTATTTTAGCGAACTTTTTAACTTCCGATAAGTCATTAGGAACTGTATTTTAATACGTAACAGACCAAAACATATTGCTTTGGCTCAATTGTAACATAATATATCAACATACGGACGGGCCTCGTGGTGGAGTGGTTCATATAACGGACTGCCGATCATGAGGTCTCGGGTTCGATTCCCGGTCAGGACAATCATTTGTGTGATGTGTTTAATTGTCATACAAATGTGTGTCCTGCGTCTGGGTGTTTACTATGTATTATAAGTATGTATTTACAAAAGGAAAGTAGTATATTTATTATATATATTCTATCCGTATTCTGGTACCCATAACACAAAGCATATAAGCTTAGCTTGGGATTAGAGGACGTTGTGTGAAATGTCCGTGAATATTTATTATTATTATTATTTATTAACATAATTTTCTGAAAAAAATTATGTCTACTTGATTAAATGATTTTTTTCGTTTTTAATTTACAATGCGTAATATTTGTTTGGGGAAAATTTTAGGATCGAGGCAATACTTTTAAAGATGATCTTTATATACATTACAATATTTACCTTATACCTAATATTAATATAGATAAAATCTAATAAGCTGTAGTCAGCACAAACTTATTCTATGTCAGCACCTTAATATTTAACAGTGTAGGTTGATTACTTTTCAAGATCAAAGAATTATACCGATACAGGACTCATCCCACTATTGCTCGCCCCGGGGCCAAAGTGACCTATTACATCATTCCGTACATACCTTGGACCACGAAGTATAGATACAAGGAGTCCGAACGGTATAGGCTTTTCCATAATATTTCGTGTACACAATAATAAACCCAGATCATAGTTCTATTTTCTGCCACTGGCTGCGCAAGTATTCAGGACGTACCGATGCTATTATAGAATATCAGAATATCTCTTGACCTTCTCTGTATTGTTGGGTTTAAAGCACTCGAAAAATTTCTAAAAATTTCCTAAAACTTATATTTAACTCCACGTTTCTCAGAATATTTTTTTCCACCGGTGTCAATAGTTCAAACGAGTACTTCTTGAAAAATGGCGCGCTCTACCGACAAAAAATCTGTCCCTTAAATTGAGACCATTCGTTCAACATTACGTTCGGACTCCTTGTATCTATACTTCGTGCCTTGGACAAAAGAAATTACTTGGACGCAGCCAATTTCTCTAATGGGAGCCAAGATGATAGGATCCTAGCGTTGATATTAAGGAACACACACAATGTCACGTAAATTATAAAAATAAAACAGACTCGACTTTACGAGCAAAAATATTCAACTTTTTACAGAACTCTGTTGCTCTGTTGATGATATTAAGAAATCTATACTTTGTGTATCTTTATCTTTACTTAAAAACAAAGTCGCGATTTTGTATGTATGTCCCCATGTGAGCTTCTTGATGATGTAGATCTTTAAAACTACGCAACGGATTCGGATGTGTTTTTTTTTTTCTAATACATAGAATGATTCAAGAGGATGGCTTTTTTGTATAATTTTAAAGATATCTTTTTATTTTCTAAATTTTACGCGTACGAAGGCGCAAGCAACCACTAGTGGTAAATATGTTTTAGTAAAGGTGTCTGTAAAGTGAAAGAAACTTATAGCTACAATTTAAGTTTGTATTTTTCTGGGATAAGATAGCAACTCTGAGATAATGAGAGACAAGTTCCTGGACCTGTGTCTGTGTTTCAAAAAGGATCTCAAATAATAATATGCTACGTGCTTTAAAATGGGTAACGAAATAATTCCCGAAGTTATATCGCGGTTTTACAAGCTAAGACTCTTTTTGTATTATAATGATAATCCCCCATCAATGAGTGGCATTTTTATTATGGCCGACTCCAGGTCATAATAAAAATGCCACTCATTGATGGGGGATCATCCTCTTGAATCATTCATAATAGAATGAAACCCCATCAAAATCCATTGCGTAGTTATGAAGATATAAGCTAACATAGGAGTAAACATAGAAAAATAAAGACTAACGGTCTTATTAATAATGACTTATCGGAGGTTTAAACGGAGAATTTATCGGATATATAATAAACCTTTTAGCGTAAAAAGACTAATAAGAATATCAAGTTAGGACAATTTTCGCGAACCTATTTTAGCGAACTTTTTAACTTCCGATAAGTCATTAGGAACTGTATTTTAATACGTAACAGACCAAAACATATTGCTTTGGCTCAATTATAACATAATATATCAACATGCGGACGGGCCTCGTGGTGGAGTGGTTCATATAACGGACTGCCGATCATGAGGTCTCGGGCTCCAGGTCATAATAAAAATGCCACTCATTGATGGGGTATTATAATAAAATTACATTCCAGCATAAAATGCTTTTTATTTACATGTTCTCACTAGGCAAAGTAAATAAAAAAAGCTATGCTGCAAACGACACTGAGCTAAAAGAGGCAAGAACTATGTAGGCAGAAAACTACGGCATTCCTATCTGTAAATATTTATTATTCTTCATCTTTAAAATAATACACTCATCGAATCAAACTGAATTTATTCACACGATTCTGACTTTTACTGTCTACATTTTATAATCCTGATTACTTTATAATCTATTGAACTGTATTTTTTTCCCATAAATAATGTAATTACAAGCGTGATAGAATTGATTGTGATAAGAGCCAGAGGGCCAAATAAAATGTTCCATGTAATTTTATCACCATTTAAATGTATTTTTGATGATGATGAACGATTTTTATCATTATATTGACTGTCACAGTACCCCAGTGGTTAAGTCACTTGTTTTTATGGTTAAAATGTGATGTTTCCTGGTAACCCCAATTAACTAGAGGAATGTATAAGTCAAGGCGTAATCAGAGTTTTTTCACTAATGCATCTCGGCCTCCACAAAATAACGTATTTAGTATGGTAAATCCAAAGATTCGTCTTCCACTTGTGGCTTCCCATTGCCGTTTTAGCAAGCTTCTGGCTTTGTTTAGATACGTATGTTCTTCGTTTTGATTTCGTTCGTTCGTGATTTTATTCGCCATTGCAACATCAAGTGCAGTCCAAGTTAAAGAGTTAACAATTTCCTTATCCATTCATTCATCAGTCTCTCTTCATCCACTGCTGGACATAGGACTCCCCCATAGAACGCAACAACGCGCGGTCTTGTACCGCTTGCATCCAATGCCTCCCCGCGACCTTGACGACTTCGTCGCTTCACGTTGTAAGGGGCCGCCCAACGCTGTTTCGTCCGATACGTGGTCGCCACTCTAGGACTTTTCTTCCCCAACGATCATCAGTCCTACGAGTGATGTGGCCTGCCCATTGGCACTTCAGCGTGCTATCCCTTCGGGCTATGTCGAATACGCCCGTTCTCCTACGGATACGAAATACCGAGCATAGCCCTCTCCATAGCACGCTGTGCAACCTTGAGCTTAGATGCGAGGCCAACATCCAAAAACTATGTCTCTGTTCCGTAAGTCATCGCTGGTAACACACACTGGTCATAGACCTTTGTCTTTTCTTTGACAATTCCCTTTTACTTTAAGCATAAAAACACGTTTAATATTCTGAATACTAAGAACAGAACTGTTCAAAGCAATAAAAATAATTAGTGACCAATATAATACGAAAAAGAAATGACACAGTTATAAAATTACGCTGCATTCTGTACTATCTTTGTTGTATTACCTCAATAAGGTTAAAAGTGCTTAACATGAATGAAAACGTTCAATGTCTGTCGAAAGCCCGACGTAATAAAAATCCACAACAAAGCCCATTGATGTAGGCCATTGTAGGGCAATACCTTGGCAATACACAAAATGATGCCATTTGTAAATGAACGCATTGAGCCCAAGTTTATGAACCAATCTATTTTTGTTGATTTAAGGGCCTACATCAATATTATCGTATATCATCGCCGACACGTACATATTAACACAGCCAGTAGGCACAGAAAATGAAGAATTAGGGATACTTTTCCTATTTACTCATAATCTACTAAATATATTTTAATTCTGATTTACGTGTTTCTATATATAATAGTTACTTATGTTTTTAAAGTTATTTCATTAGAATGAAAAAAATAAGAAATGAGAGAGGTATTTTCGCTAAGATTTTCTATCGAGAAAACTTTTTTCAATCGCGTTTCTGAGTTTATGCGATCCTAGATTATATATTGAAAAAACATATACTTAAAAATTAGAGCTCTAGCCATTCAATCTAAAGAAACAATGAAAACTTCGTACCTAGAAAAATGCACGAAGCTATTTTGGTATCCTCTTAATAGTGTTACGTTAAACTTCGGTGAAATGGGAGAACTATTGTGTTTGATATTACAACGCTTACAACATGCGTTACAAGCAGAGTTTAAATATCCGGCCAAGCACAAGTTGGACTCGCACACGAAGAATTCCGTACCCGAAGTAAGGGGACAAGGACAGGAGAGTATTGAACACTTGCGCGACTTATTCGTTTAAATAAAACTACTTTTACGGATTTATATAGGTAATTAAAATCAAACGTGGGTAAACACTATAACAACTGATCGTAGAAGACACTACAGCTCAGTCTCACCCGTGACCAAGATGGCTGCAAAGTCTCCGAAACGTCGGGCCAAAATTTAAAACAATTGCACGCGTCTAAATCCGTAAAAAGTAGTTTTATTTAAGCAGGAGAGTTGTTGTATAGCATCAACTAATATACATAAGCTGTCAAATTTTTTGCTTCCAAGCTATCACCGTTCTGGAGATACACCCTGGTGAAGGACGAACGGATGGACAGCGAGGTCAGTAATAGAGGCCGTTTTACCTTATGAGCAATCAGCATAACCCTAACTAACTATGGACATACGCGTAGTTGATGTGCTGAATATGCTACTAGCAAACAAAATTTGGCACCATTGCTAACAAAAATCCTTTTTTGATTCCAACATTTTGGTACTGAAATCTTTCATAAATTTAAATTCTGGCCACGTATATGTATAACTAACAGAATTAAAAACAAAATTGGTTAATTTGCGCATAATTAAAAGTACTAATTATTCCATAGTACCTACAAGGTAGTATCTACGTATTATAATTATGAAACGCATAGATCTTTTACATTAAGAGGATACCAAAATAGCTTCGTGCATTTTTCTACGTACGAAGTTTTCATTGTTTCTTTAGATTGATTGGCTAGAGCTCTAATTTTTAAGTATATGTTTTTTCAATATATGATCTAGGATCGCATATACTCAGAAACGCGATTGAAAATAGTTTTCTCGATAGAAAATCTTAGCGAAACAGCCTCTCTAATTTTTCATTTTTTTCATTTGTCGGTCTATTATCGCGTATTAACTAATGAAATAACTTTAAAAACATAAGTAACTATTATATATAGAAACACGTAAATCAGAATTAAAATATATTTAGTAGATTATGAGTAAACAAAAAAAATATCCCTAATTTTTCATTTTCTATAACTATTAGCTGTGTTAATATGTACATGTCGACGATAATATTGATGTAGGCCCTTAAGAGATATCAGAAGGTAATATTAATAATAATAAAACAAGAAAAAAAAAATTTTTTATTTATAATTTTTTATTTGTTAATTGTTATATTTGTATGTAGGTATGTAGTGTTATAATCATTTAAAAAATGTACAAGATAGGATGTTAAATAAATAAAGGGAATAATAATAATAAATTCGTTTATTTCATAATAATAAGAATCAATACAGGTATACGTAACTAAACGGTTGATTCATTAATAACTGCAGAAGGCGCATTATTTGATGTGAAATAATATGACTAACAATGTGGCCTGTCAGTTGTATGTAGCTATGTATCTATAAGATGTTTGTGCCGGCATACATTGTTTTACAAAAGAAAGATATTCTGAGTAAAGAAAAGCATTTGAAGCACATTGTTCGTGAGCTGAGGGATTAAGAATACAAGTGTCAACACTCTTTCATAACCGACTTCAAAAAGTAGAAGGGATTTTAATCATTAATTTCTTGTTTGAAAGCTGATGGTTCCCGTCTGGTCGGATTGACATCAGGTCAGAATCTGATGGGTACCTCCTGAGAAATTGAGAAAAACCCTCAAATTTCAAAGGCACATGAAGACGGTTTAACTTTTTTTAAATACTCATATTTTCTTTCCAGGGTTCTGTAAAAGGCAGTTATGGGATATCCCATTCTATGCTCCTGAAAGAGTACACTACAGAATACAGGACACTAAGTAGCACTTTTTTTTTAAATCTAGTATCCTTAAATCTAAAACACGACAGAGTCATTAGTGTAAGAGAGTTAGCGAGCTTGCATGTTGCTCTATCAAATTAAATAAGTATATATGTATAACATCATATAAGTGTATAATAACAACAAACCTACAATGTCGTGGGAACTTCGGTGCGTTGAAAGACACAGATCTTCTCTCCCTTTCTTTATAATACAACATTATATAGTTGTATCTCTTTCCTTATTTCGTGACTATACGATTTTGTCTTAGACACCGCGGTGTAATTTGTACGTACTTTGTTTTTTCACAGACTATTTTTTAATGAAGATATTTATCAGACTTATTAATATTAGTCGGCATATTTTGAAATATATATTTTTGATTGTATCCTATTTTGAAAGCAGTAACACTTTTGTTTTGTAATTATGAAAGTTTTTAAAGGATTCTGTCGATCTTACGGATGGATAGAGATGAACTGGTTTTTTCTATTACAAATTAAATAAAACAATTCTATCTTTACTGTTTACCTAGGTCGATAAACAAACGTATACCTACTTATATAAGTTGTGTCATCAAGTCCTATCATTCTCTTTCCTTTTTCTCAACTATTTTTGGTTGGTGTGGTATCAATTTTTTTTAAAACAGCCGCTAGATATTTATACAATGATGCTACGTATAAAGACTACCTTATCCAATACATTTCATCGCTGAGAAAATAAGTATAAGGATTTGCCTCTTGGATCTTGGTCTATAAATTACTTTAAGCATTTTTACGTTAAGTTTTTCATTTTAAATTTTAATATCTTTCGAGCAATTTGTTCACAGATTAATTTCAAAGTTCCAATCGAATATAATGTCGTAAATTGTAACATTACACCTTTAACTGCCTACCCAAGTAAGAGCTAGGATGAAGATAAATGTTTTTTACCACCAAAGGCGCTACAATAACTTACTAAGGTATTATTTACCAGTAATATTGAATTGAACCCGTTTGTAGGGTGACAAAGTTTTACATGAAAATGTAGACTGTCCATAGAATTTTGGCCGCGTGATTTGTAATTAGAAAATAAATCGTTATTAGGTATTTTGAAATATGGTTTTTCTTTTTTTGAGACGCTAGAGAACGTAATAAATTATCTAGGATATCCAGATTATTTACAGGCATTACAATCTAGCCTATCACACTAATGAGTAGTTTAATTTTAACTTAAATTGCTAACTATGATTTACTTCAGAAAGATATGTTACATGTGATGTGAATAGTTGTAATCACATTAATATACTAAGAAGTAATATTTAGACACAGTATTTAGAATGGTTTTGATACTGCTTATTCCATATTTAGCATTACTTAGGTATTTGTTATTGTATGTATTTATCTACTTAATTTAATGATCTTAACTGATTAGTCCAGAGCTAATCAGTTAAGAGGATACCAAAATAGCTTGGCTAGCGTGCATTTTTCTATGTACGAAGTTTTCATTGTTTCTTTAGATTGAATGGCTAGAGCTCTAATTTTTAAGTACATATATGTTTTTCAATATATGATCTAGGATCGCATAAACTCAGATACGCGATTGAAAAAAGTTTTCTCGATAGAAAATCTTAGCGAAACAACCTCTCTAATTTTTTATTTTTTTCATTTGTCGGTCTATTATCGCGTATTAACTAATGAAATAACTTTAAAAACATAGGTAACTATTATGTATAGAAACACGTGGATCAGAATTAAAATATATTTAGTAGATTTTGAGTAAATAGGAAAAGTATCCCTAATTCTTCATTTTCTGTGCCTACTGGCTGTGTTAATATGTACGTGTCGGCGATGATATTGATATAGGCCCTTAACAGTTTTTGATTTAACTATTACGGTTGTTTCGGCCCAATTTTAGTATCTCCATGCATAACGATACTAGTATGTTCTTGTCCGAAGTTATACACAAGACATTAGCGAAAAGAGACTTGATTTAAGATAGTCACATAAGGGCCATTAAAGAAGAATAGAATACCCAAAATCCAAATTATTTCATCAAAAGATACTACAAAACCATCGACCATTTATTACATAACCACTGGACCACACAGAGCACACCCATTTCCCAAAAAAGTTTCACATATCAAGTTCCTATATTGTCCTGAATTCTCCCTAAATCATGATCACAGTTGGACACCCACCGTCCGGATGACCGACATCCGAGCCGGTCCGGACATCGGACAATGCACTAACATTATTATTATAGTACAATCATTTTTTTTTATCTCGTTTCTAAATGGTACGTGATTTATGAATATCGGTATTATGCAACACGCTGTATAAAATATGTAAGTACCGTTTGTTTTTAATGACGAAGTGAGAGAAGTACGAAATCCCTACTAATATTATAAATGCGAAAGTAACTCTGTCTGTCTGTCTGTTACGCTTTCCCGCTTAAACCTCTCAACCGATTTTGATGAAATTTGGCACAGACAATCTTTAGACCCTGAGAAAGGACATAGACTTTTATTACGAAAAAAAAAATTCCAAATTCCACGCGGACGGAGTCGCGGGCAACAGCTAGTTAAAAATCATTAAGTATTTTTCTCCGTGTGGTGTCGGATTAAGAATACAAGTGTCACCACCCCATCTCCTCCCAAGGGTGCTGTAAAAGGCTGCTAAGGGATATTGCACACAAATAACACCCTCTGTGAGAGACGGAAATCTCGACAATAAACCTTGTGCCAATACGCCTGGTCAGCGCGGCACAGTAGACCATAAACCCTCCCAAAGCGGAGAAGGCCCGAGCCCAACAGTGGGACGTAAATGGGCTGGGGAGAGAGCAACGTATTTAAAAAAAAAGTCCAACCGACTTCATGTGCCTTTGAAATTTGAGGGTTTTCCGTGATTTCTCAGGAGATAACCATCGGATCCTGACCTGGTGCCAATAGAACCAAACGGGAACCACCAGCTTTCAAATGAAAAAAGAATTATCATAATCGCTTCGCCCAGTTATGAGGTGACAAGTTTTAGTTTTTAAGTATATGTTTTTTAAATATATAATTAGGATCGCATAAACTCAGAAACGCGATTGAAAAAAGTTTTCTCGATAGAATATCTTGGCGAAACAACCTCTCTCATTTTTTATTTTTTTCATTTGTCGCTCTATTATCGCGTATTAACTAATGAAATAACTTTAAAAACATAAGTAACTATTATATATAGAAACATGTAAATCAGAATTAAAATATATTTAGTAGATTTTGAGTAAACAAAAAAAATATCCCTAATTCTTCATTTTCTATACCTACTAGCTGTGTTAATATGTACATGTCGACGATAATATTGATGTAGGCCCTTAAACTTGAGTATTAGAAATACAGAAAGCAGAAAGTAAAAATAATGAGACCAGAGTAAAGTATCAAAATAGAAACAGATTAAGGTCTACTAATATACTGCCAGTTTATCAAAATTTAATAGAGCACGACATCAAACTGTGTTCTATACCAAAATATAGGTCCATACAAAAACAGCGGATTATTAAACGTCTTTTTTTTACAAAGAATTTAAAGGTAAAATCTGCCTCAACTATATTTGTCTGTTCTGTTGCTGGGGAATAGGGATAGCAATACCTAAAGCTAAACCTAAATTTTGGGGCGGTAGTCCCGAACGTTCAGTTACTGCGAATAAAAAAATATGTTTGTTCTATTTTGTTCTTGTTTGGATGTTATTTACTGCTGCATTTTCACCAAGTTTGAGGTAACGAGGTTAAAATCTAGATAATTATACTTTTGCATCTCGCTGTAATTGAGTTTAACACTAATTATAAATATGTTACACTTTTTTTTTATCTACCGTTAGTCGCTTGGTGCTAAAATTGATGCTTATTTACAACACGAATTTGTAATGATAATGCATTCAGGCATTGTTCAACTTCAGGCTTTATAAAAACTACTAGCTGTTGCACGCGACTCCGTCCGCGTGAAATTTAGAAAACTTTTCATCCCTTTTTTTCGCAATAAAAGGTAGCCATAAAAATCGGTTCAGAGGTTTAAGCGGGAAAGCGTAACAGACAGACCGACAGAGTTACTTTCGCATTTATAATATTAAGTAGGGACATTCAAGTTGATACATAATCTTTACTTAATATAGAATAAAATCGTTATTTTTGTATATATGTCTTTATGTGAGCTTAGATCTTTAAAACTATACAAAGGATTTTAATGCGGTTTTTTTTAGTACATAGAATTGTTCAAGAGGATGATTTTGATGTAAAATTTGTTTATGTTTAATTTCTAAATTTCACGGGTATGAGGTTGAGGATAAGAACTAGTAAAACAATAACTCAGAATTGTTAAGTTGTACGTTTGTTTTTAACAAGATGAAATACAAAGTGAATGTTATCCACATAACAAAAGTTCACGGCCTTACGGAAAGTTAAGATTTTTATGTGAGAGAAAGCGGTGAGAAAATTACTCTGATATCATTTATAATAATTTAATAAGATGGAAAGAAAATTATGTAATTTAAAACCTAATGTAAAGTTATTTGTTGTCACATGAAAAATCATTCCAGCACCAGTAAATTCCAATCATTCAATCAATACCATGCTCAGTGACGGATAAAGAATACAAGTATCACTACCACTTTTCCATCGCAGGGTGCTTAAAAAGTCAACTAAGGAATAATGTGTACAGATAACTTCCTCTTTGAGAGACGGAAGCCCCAAAAATAAACGTGCCAACACGCGGGTCAGCACGGCACCGCAGAACATAATTAAACGCTCCTAAAGTGGAGGAGGCCGCGCCCAGTAGTTTATGGGCTGGAGAGAGAGAAAGAGAAATTCAATACATACATAATTTTTAATTCTTGTAACTGGAATACAATTTTTCCTGCCTCATTTAGGTTATACTGTTAGCTCACAATTTTTTCGGGCGACGAATCAAGAGGATAGACTGCGCTACCTATTGCTTTTAACATGTGGGCAAATATACATTGGGCGAGATAGTCGCAAAGCGACCAAGCCCTTTAAATTAAAAAAAAATTAAAAAATACATTTGGCAGCACTTAGGCTGGTGGTTAACACTGAGCCTTGCGAGTAGCTTGAGTAATAAAACAGCATGAAAACAGAACATTGATCCTATTGTCCTTTGAGAGCTGGAGGCGGGATTCATGTTTGCTCCTCGCTCTCTGTCTCTCGGCCTCTGAATACCGAAAAGAAATAGATGACTCACTGAATAAAAGTCATTTAGAAGTCACCTCGAAGAAGGGAGTCGTCACATGGAAACGAGTGTGCCTTATAAGAACGCAACCAAAATAAATATCTTCGTAAAGATCACACGAAATATGCAATAATTAATTGTGTTTTTCAGAAAAAGTTACTTTAAACTTTTGATAACCTGTTTATCATGTCATTGTACTGGCTTTACTTGTTCCAAGCCATGAACTCTGGTTAAAATGGTTCAGTTGTTCTGAAGAAAAACTGACAAGTCCCACCACATCCGCTTTATACGATTGTCAAAGATATCTTTACTTATTGTAGTTGTGCCCCGCTGTTTTACTTGCCACACTGACAGTTAACATGATTTTTTTTATTTTCTTCGCAATTTTTTAATATTTTCTCTTCGTTTAAATTTTCTCAAGAATTCCAAAAAGCTTTTCAAAATCCAAAATCAGCCAAATCGTCCCAGCAGTTCTCGAGTTTTAGCGAAACTGTATAGAGCGAGAAAACTAATTATTATTCATAAAATTGTAGAACTAAGTTGCATAATTTGATTTGATATAAGTACAAAGTCGATTTGTCTGTATGCCGCTCTGTGAGATCAAATAAAACAAAATACGCTACAGATTTCGATACGGGTTTTTTTATTAGAATAGAGTGGTTCAAGAGGAAGGCTTATTTGGATAATTTGTAGCGGGATATTTCTTAAATTCCACGCATACGAATTTACATAAATATTGCAGTACAAAGCTTCAGAGCACGGGCTTTCGCGTCGATTTTTGGTCTAATAAGCAGCCATGTCTAGTTTCTAGTTTTCCTTCGCTCAAATAGTATGGTTTTAATTTTTTGCGTATAAGTATTGTCCTATTGCAATATATTTAATACAAAATTAAATTAAAATTAAATTGAATAAACATTCATGGACATTTCGCAGAACATCGTCTGGTCCCAAGCTAAGCTTAAAATTGAAATATTCTATTACATAGAAAAAAATGTGGTGATGACACATGTATTTTTAATCCGTCACTACATGGGCATTAAAGAATAGAATACACTTTATTGTACACCAAAACATTTTACATGTCATTTATACAAACGAAATTAGGATAAAATATGTACTATTGGCGGTCTTATCGCATATTGCGATCTCTTCCAGACAATCTTTGGATGGACTCGGTTGATCTGGAACTGGGATAAAGTGGAGTAAATTATAAATATGAGGTTGGTTAGAACATACATTTATACAAGAATGTATATCAAAATCTATTGATCAATGATCATTCTAGTACGTACCTACCTCAAGGTCCTAGATACGATGCATTCCGATTACAAATAGTAATCATAGCGCCACTGTCAATGTGGTGACACACTTAGAATACAAATAACATCACGCTTTTCCTTCTCAAGGCTACATACAGCTAAGGCTTTAGAATGTAAAACTTAAATATCAGGAAAACCCAAAAGAAAACCCATGAGCTTGGTGTTGCAAGCGAACATATACAATATAATTTTATCAAAGTAAAAATATATTTTGTAAAAAGTAGTGACTTATGGTCTTATTCATAATGACTTATCGGAGGTTTCAAAGTTCGCTAGAATCGGTTCGTTAAAATTGTCAAAAATTGTTATTCATCATAGTCTTTTTGCGATAAAATGTTTATTATCTCTCCGATAAAGTTATTGTTTAAACCTCCGATAAGTCTTTATAAATAAGACCATTAAAAGTGTTTATACAGTCAAAGTTTTTAACTTATTGTAAACTTGCTGTTGCCTACGACTCCTTACGCGTGGAAATTTGAAGATTTTTCTCGTTTTTGCAACATTTGTCTATCTACCACAAAATATTTTTTCGTACCAGTATTTATGGAGATTAGCGCGTTCGAACTAAAAAACTCTTCATCTTTGTAATAAAATTTACGTGTCACGGTGTTAGTTACCGTACTCCTCCGAAACGCCTTGACCGATTTTTATGTAATTTTACTAGTATATTCAGTAGATCTGAGAATCGGCCAACATATTCTATTTTTCAAACCTTTTTTTTTAGTATGGCAAAACAACATTTGCCGGGACAGCAAGTATTAATATAGATTTTAAGCGTTCTTATTTTAAATTACTGTGTTCTCATAATCTAAATCAAATTATTCCTATATATTTCAAATTATAATTTATTCAATAGGTTATTGTGATTCAACTCTACGACAAAATGCGTCATACAACACACACTACGATAATATCTGACGACACGTTTAGTGTGCATGTGTGAGTGACGCGGTAAGCAATGCGTAATTCTGACACACCTCGCACAGTCCCTGTGGCGCAGAGGATAGCGCGTTGGACTTCTAATCCAAAGGTCGTGGGTTCGATCCCCACCAGGGATGAGCGATTCAATTCGTCTTTTTTTATTGAATAGGTACTTATTTTTTGTAAATATTTTTCATTTTTTACATGTTTCGAAATGATTATGGCAAATATTTCGGGATTTTTATCCGACACGTATTTGTTACCTAATTCTTACTTTCCGATAACATACAAAACTACTTATATGTATATGCCTCAGTAATATAGTAACGTATTGTTCTTTTTTAGGGTTCCGTACCCAAAGGGTAAAAACGGGACCCTATTACTGAGACTTCGCTGTCCGTCCGTCCGTCCGTCTGTCACCAGGCAGTATCTCAAGAACGGTGATAGCTAGAGAGTTGAAATTTTCACAGATGATGTATTTCTATTGCCGCTCTAACAACAAATACTAAAAATAAAATAAATATTTAAGGGGGGATCCCATACAAAAAACATGATTTTTTTACCGTTTCTTGCTCTCATACAACAAACGTGAATAATTAAGTATTGTGTGTGTTGTTTGCTCATTTATTAATAACGTGCCTTATGTTGCATAGATAATGGTACGGAACCCTTCGTGCGCGAGTCCGACTCACACTTGACTAATTTTTTATTTAACTATAAAGATATGTTATAGATAGACTATGACAAAAGAGGTTCGAAAAATATTTTTTATACAGTTTAGAATTTTCGCTATAACGAGGTTTTTTCTCATACAAAGATGCCATGTCTTAGTGGTAAACATGAGGCTGTTAGGCTGATGTACCTAGATATTTTATGGTGACGCATTAGTAATACAAATATCACCATCTCATATCCTTCTTCGGTACTCTAAGAGTCAGTAAGAGATAATTAGATAAAATTTTTCAAACCACCAAAAATTAAATCCCAAAGTTAACAAACCACTAAACTAATAAAAACCTGTCAAGAGCGAGGTAAACTCGCATACTTAGGGTTTCGTACCTACTAGACATATAAAATTATGTAACTGCATTCAAATAATCATTTAAATAAACTCAAAACAACTCACCAATTTAATTTTGTAGTTGAAATATAGGGAATCGCTTACATTTCAGCTACTTCATGAGTTGGTATTAGTATAAACACTTTTTTACTTGAGATGAGATGACAAATTATAAGTTAAAATGCGTAGAGGTTTCACCTCGTATCTTTTAAATGCGTAGAGGTTTCACCTCTACGCATTTAAAAGATATAACCATATAAATATAAAAATACAGTCAACCTTTCAAGGTTGACTGTATTTTTTGGAGCAAGGGACCGCATAGATCTACATTTCGTATGAGTTTCAAGTTGATACCTTCAGCCGTTGCTGAGTAAAAAAAGTGTAAGACAGACGGACAGACAGACAGACAGACAGACACCGGAGTTATCCTATAAGGGTTTGTACGAAACCCTAAAAAAACAAAAGAAATCAAAGTTCAAATTAGAATATTGTCATAACTTTAAAAAAAATATTATTTTGTAATAATAAAAATTATTTTAACAATAAAAAAATTATTGATCAAAAGTTCTTATCACTTTTGTGCTACAAAATGACTTCCTAATTTGAAAATTTGTTTTTTTTTTATAAAGTAGACACGTGTTATTAATTATTCTGCCAAATGATAGAGTAACGTTACACAAACATAGAGTCACAACTTTTTCACATGGGGCTAGGCAGAGGCTGTAGAGTTGCTTATATGAATTTAACAAACTTAAACACCGTTACCGTAGTAAAAAGTGTAGGCACACTAGGCCTATTTAAACCTGAAGATGACAGAATTATTTTCTTTTTCTCACCTGGATGCAAATCTCAAACCCGTAACATGACAATTGGACTAAAGTTATGTCGACATAGTATGTGAAGGTTATAAAAAAAAAAATTCTGGTCAAGTACGGGTGGTAGCATAAACTGATATCACTGTTCCAGAAATACACATAGAACACAAAAAATCAATAATTATTAGATTTTTATTCCGTGTCTATACTTTTCTTTGAATTTGCTAATGTCAAAATATTTTAATCGTGCCTTTTTTTTATACATCCATCAAGCCGTCAGCATTTCTCCGTCCCCTGCTGGGCATAGCCCATTCCAATTAAAAATCTCTTCAATAAAAAACGGAAATGAATCACAAAAAGTATTTTAAAGAGAACTCTACATTTCTGCCAGTTATTCATAGTGAATAATAATTTTTTTATTACTTAAGTACAAGTAACATCATAGAAATAAGACCTTGGAATAGTTACATTGTATTCGAATATTTTTTTTATTTGCCCAAGTGAGTACTTATTAACTACAAAGATGAATTTCTAAACCCGCTTTATTAGAACTCGTTTATTATATTATAGTATCATCGTCCCTGTGGCGCAGAGGATAGCGCGTTGGACTTCTAATCCAAAGGTCGTGGGTTCGATCCCCACCAGGGATGTCAATATATTTTTAAAGAAATATCCTTTCAGAAATAATTATGATAATAAGAATATTATTGATCTAATCGCTGTACATGTTCCATTAACTCTATGTATGCACGCTAACCTATAAGCTGATAAAAAAAAAACAAATGAAATCAGTTTAAAATAAGAATCGCGATTATTTTTTTTAAATTATAATTCATTCTGTTAATAAAAAAACCATTTTGTTCCGATTCTAAATCTTTTTGAGCTGTTGAATTCCTAATTCAAAAATTTTTGTTTCTTTTTGTAATTGTAGCACTATGATAACGCATGTTACTGATTATTCTGTCAAGTGATTTTAAAGTTAATTTTATGTTATTAATTATCTTTGTCTTAATTAGATTACCTACGTCTTAATAATTGTGTAACCACTAGAGAAATGTAGGGTAATTGTCCTACTATATTATAGTAACGAGACATTTATTACACATCAACTTGATGATACCTATTATACTCATCATTTTGTAGTTTAATTACTTTATTTTAAACTTTGTTAAAACTCTAGTAGAGCGTTGCATTATTAACAATCTTATATTAGTTCGGTACGTATATATCTGTGGCATATATCAATGTATTCGTCTATGCAAGAGAATCTTTGAAATTATTTTACACACACATTATGGACCGATAACAATGCCATAATAAAAAAAAATAGGATTTTCAAGAGCGTTTTTTGTTTTTGTATTAAGCAAATTATTTTACAATCAAAATGGTCTGAAACTCTGAAATAGTCAGCTGACTCTAGCAAGCAACAGTGTTATGTTCTACCGTTTTCTACCATTTTCTACTAAAACAAAAGTTTCAATTAGTAGGTAACCCTTTTAATTTCTACCATAACAGAAATTCTCAAAGCCATACAATTGAGGATCTATTTAAAAACAAATAGGTCAATTGGAACGAACATTTATAATTTTAACGAGTGAATGATCGGCGTGTGGTCCTATTGACCGAGTGACCGGCCACTACGGATATAAAACGAGTCTGTAAAAACTCGTTCACCAGTTACTGTTTGCACGAACATCGCGCATGTATGCCGAACAGTTTTATTACTAACTAGCTGTTGCCAGCAACTTCGTATGCGTGGAATTTAGAAATAAAACCTTATCAAATTATACATAAAAACCAACCTCTTGAACCACTCTATCAAGTAAAAAAGACCGCATTAAAATCCGTTGGGTACTTTTAAAGATATAAGCTCACATAGGGACATACATACAAAAATTACGAATTTGTTTCATAATATGTAAGGAAGTATCACTTAATTTGGATTACTAGATTTATAAGTAAGCATTTCACATGTATTGTATTTTTTATCTAAAGCTGAAGAGTTTGTTTGTTTGAACGCGCTAATCTCGGGAATCACCGTAGTCCGATTTATAAAATTCATTCAGTGTTGGATAGTACATTTATCGAGGAAGGCTATAGGCTATATAACATCACGCTGCGAGTAATAGGAGCGAAGCATCAGTGAAAAATGTTGTGAAAGTAGGAAAAATTTTCATAGAAGACATGTAAAAGGCCGTGATAATGTTAGTGACCTTAAAACCCTTTATATTTAGGTCATTAGCCTTCTGAAGTAGTATCTATAACAAAATATCAACTTACAATCAACAAATTTTTTTTTTACATTTGTGCGAATTATTCTCAAGGTTAAGACCAGAACGGTCAAGTGCGAGCTGAAATGTTTGCCAACATAACGAACAATTATACTTTTTGGGGACATAAACGTCCCGCATACTGGGAATTTTAGCCTACAGACTACACTTATTATATACAGTAGTCTAAGGTTTAGTTTCGAGTTTTCCGTCATTTCTTATACCATTATTATCTCCTCTTCCTCTCTAGCCCATTTACGTCCCACTGCTGGCCACGAGCCTTCTCCACTTTGGGAGGAATTATGGTTTTCCATGCGGCGCTGACCAGGCGTGTTGGCACAGGGTTTAGTTTCGAGTTCTCCGTCTCAGTAGACGTAGACGTTAATAGCTCTTATTATTCCTTAGATGGCTCTTACAGCATCCTGTGAGGGAAATGGAGTGGTTATATTACACAAACGCTTAATTTTTTTTTCAAACCAGCCTTACTTGTGTTATTTATTTGCGGATCCCTAAAACACAACAGCAATAAAGAACAACAATATTCAACCTTGAGACAACAGGTATTATGTTCATGTCTCTCAGTATTGTACTCGAGTCAAAAAGATATTTAACAAAGAGTATTGTGAAAATAACATTTCAAATAATAACATAGATTTATGACATTTATATTTTACGCGAAATAAAAATAAAACAAAGATCAGGGGTCTTTTTGGTGGTAGCAGCCTGAAAAAAAATTCATCCTAGACAAAATTAAAAAACCACACATTCCAAACGTAACAGCTGATTTGAAATTCGATAATTCGATAAACACAATAATTTAGTAATTTCTTAGTACGCCTGCAATCACGATAATTTAATAAATCGCCAGAATAACTTTATTCTCGATGTTTTTATCGATTTAGTTCCGTTTTATAAACACTTTAAAGTGTGTTGTACATCTTATTTTGAAGATGTCTATAAGTTAATATTACTATACAGTTTTTCTCTGTACACACTACAAAAAAATAACTACACATTTATTCTAGAACACACATAGTTATTCGCTAGCAGTCAGTAACTAGATTATTTACTTAAGGTCGGCTTTATTGATTTGACCTCAGATGTTACAAAACGAGTTGTTTTGACCCAAGATTGAATGATTATGCGAGTTTAAATTGCTCCGGAGTTATTTTTGGAGGTCCCATTTTGTTTTGCTAAGACGGTGATGTACTTATCTGTATTTACAAACTAATTAGCGTATTTCTACATTAATTTATTAATATTTTGCGATTGACTCGCTATGCTTTTTACTAAATAAACTAAATTATAATGGAAAAAATTTGGAGTTGGTGCAAACCGCTCAATAGATGGCGTTGTACGAAAAAACATCGCACGATGTTAAAACTCGCATTGAGATGATTGTAGTGGAAAATTTGGTAAACATTGGCGTGGACCATAATAGCTCAGTTGGGAGAGCGACGGAACGGCATTCCGAGGTCGTGGGTTCAAGTCCCGCTTATGGTTATCATTTTTTCCATTATAATTTAGTTTATTTAATTAGCGTATTTTTATAATATTGTTGTGGTGGTTATGGTTCAATGTTATGTCACGATTTAAATATGTATTAATATAATGCTACTTTCTTGTTGGATCATAATTGTGATAGTATCACAAATAAAAAAAGGTATCCATAAAGATGGATGACTCTTTCAACATAATCATGGGTGTAACTATAGTTTATGGTTTATGTTCATATGTTTATGGTTTTACTTAATCCTAACAAAACTAAATTCATACATAGAAAATGCCTAGATATTCCCTCATAAGATTCCAACAGAAATTTGTATTTAACACAGAAATAATTCTTCTATGAGAGAATTAAAAAACTACCTCAAGGACAAAACTATCACCACAGATTTACTAAATAGAGTTTCTTTGGCTACATGACTCACCCAGGTTGCAACCACATAAATATCTGTGTGCGTGAAACATTTATATCTACTCGTATGTGTCTCTTATACAGCTTATACGTCATATAAAACATTATTAGTCTACGAAACACGATTTAGCTAAGCTAAATTTACGTATCTTCAAGATTTTGATTGACTCATGGTTTAGTGGTTTATTTAACGGACTGCCGTTCACGAGGTCGGGGGTTCGATTCCCGCACGGGTCAATTATTTGTGTGATGTTTTTATATGTCATACAAATGTTTGTACTGCGTCCGTGTGTTTACTATGTATTAAAAGTATGTATTTACAAAATAAAAGTAGTATTAACCTCTACGGTAAATTGTGACTATCATTTTCTAATACGTCACTAAGTTCTATAATTAAACTAGGTAAATATTCTTAGCCCTTCGATATTGATTGCCCGGTTAGATCAGAAAGAGCCAGATGATTTAAAGCAGATACATTCAATAAACTATTTACTCAATAAAATAGCACTTGGAAGCATACTGGTTGTTCCTATGACCTGATAACAACTATTATAAATCAAGCTGGATATATAAAAAACCAGTCTGGTGAAAACTTGTACGTATAGAGCTTATTACATTTACGATAAAGACGGCACTTGAGGACAGTAACAAGACGCATATTGCGAGAGAAATGAGCACTGAATTTTATACAGCCTGTTAAGCTTTATAGGCTGTGTAAAATTGAGTCCCTAATTCTATTCTAATCTTTCTAATTTTAAGTTAATTAGTTAGTTAAATCTAATATTAAGAAGAAGTATGCTTACTACATTAGCAACGATAAAACGTAGCCATCTATCTGCAGATAAAAGGAAATCGTTCCTACTTTATTCACTTAATAGCAACAATTCTTACATACAATCTATAAATTTGTGCCTATCAACAATAGCAAGAAGAAGTCGTCTCTTTATTTTTTCAGCCACACACTATACCAGATAGTGGTTTGACGATTAAAATTGAGGACAAATAACTTAAGCCCTAGCATAGGGCTAGAGTTAGGGCTAAATCGTACTTTATAGAATAATGATCATACATATAACGTATACCCTTTATCATAAACACACATAGATACATTTTCACGCACACACAGATAAGACAGTAAGGCTTTAAGCCATTTGAGTGATGTAGCCATAGTTTATACGTCGGGTAAATCTTTTTTTTCAGCCCACAAATTTACTTTTTGACGAGCCTCGTGGTTGAGTGGTTTAAGTAACGGACTGCCAATCAAGAGGTCGTGGGTTCGATTCCCGCTCGGGACAATCATTTGTGTGATTATTCTAATTTTCATACAAATGTTTGTACTGCGTCTGGGTGTTTCTATTATTATAAGTATGTATTTACAAAAGAAAAGTAGTATATGTATTCTATCCGTATTCTGGTACCCATAACACAAGCATAATAAGCTTAGCTTGGGACCAGAGGACGTTGTGTGAAATGTCCATGAATATTTATTTATTTATTTATTTACTTCTACCTTGGATTTAGGTACAGTCATAATAATATGAGAAATTTATACAGGTTTAACTCAATCTTACGAAAGAAAAGAAACTAATATTAGGAAGGTCACTTGTATTTAAATGACACTTTGAATTCATTACAGTAAGTTCTATATTTGGCTTAAATGTGCACTTTTTTAGCAAAATGTAACATGTCCTTAAATTTAGTAGAACGCTTGTTCAAGGTGAGTGCATCGTTCCGGCTTGTGCTTGCGTCCCGCTCGCCCGTATATTGTTACAATTGTGATTTGTTACTCTCACATCAATGAAAGTGAAATAGATTGAAAGTATAGGATGCAATAGGGAAATACATTTTTGAAATCAAATTATAGGGAAAAAATGATTTCCATGAGCTGGACTTGAACCCATGACCTCGGAAACCATTCCATTGCTCTCCCAACTGAGCTATCATGATTCTATATTATAATTTGATTAATTTATTAAAAGCATAGCAAGTAAATTGCAAAAATATTATGTTTTTGAAATGAAGATTATTTTAAGGCATATTAAATGTTTCCAAAGCCTCAAAAGACATCATATATTTAACTGATAAAAATTAGCACCACCAAAGCAATGATTAAACGTAAAAAATTATACAATAGGCAAACCAGATTTAATCTCGTTATATAGGAGGTCTGTGCCCAAAAGCAGGGAAATGGTCTACTGAGACGAAACGACTTAAAATATAATGTTCAACCTAATAATATCATTGGCTGCACACAACTGGAGACTAAGTTCAAGCGTACCTCTACTTTGAGTTACTCATTCCGTTCGAAATCATCACTAAACAATATCATTTCTATAACGATGACTTTTGTTAATCAATTCAATTTTAAAGAAAAATAATTTTACGAAAGTGTGACTGCTAATAGGAGAGCTTGGAAGAAAAAAACGTGCAGTGCCGACCCCAAATAAATTGGGATAAGGACAGGATGAAGAATATAATACGAGAACAAAACGTTGCACTTTTTTCACATTTGCGACTGAGCAAACAGGTATCGTATTTAATTTTCGTTCAAATTCGTATTAATTTTCGTTTAAAATCGAATCAAATTCCTATTAATGTTTTATCAAAAGACGTAAACTGATAATTTCATTATTACGATATCGATTTACGCTAGCTACTCTTAGTGTGAAATATTTTGCCTTATCGCCATTTTAATAAATAATAATGAATAATAAATATTCAGGACATTTCACACAACGTCCTCTGGTCTCAAAGTAAGCTATATTTCTATGCTTGTATTATGGGTACCTACCAGATACGGATAGACGACATATACTACTTTTCTTTTGTAAATACATACTTATAATACATAGAAACACCCAGACGCAGTACAAACATTTGTATGACATTTATGGATATCACACAAATGATTGTCCTAAGCGGGAACCGAACCCGAATACTTTTATGTTAATAGTTAATAATAAATACAAATATTGGTACCGACTCTACGTACACAACTAAACCTAACCAAATTGAATATTGATATTGTTAATAACACAATTCGGCAATGTTAACTGAACTTTTTTATTAGAAAATGTGTGTGTTATAGACTAACGATTTAAATTAATAATAATGTATACAACGAAATAGCCAATTAATCAAAATACACCATAGTTATTTTCATTTTTAGGGTTCCGTACCCAAAGGGTAAAAACCGGACCCTATTACTGAGACTTCGCTGTCCGTCCGTCCGTCCGTCCGTCCGTCTGTCACCAGGCTGTATCTCAAGAACGGTGATAGCTAGAGAGTTGAAATTTTCACAGATGATGTATTTCTATTGCCGCTATAACAACAAATACTAAAAATAAAATAAAATAAATATTTAAGGGGGGCTCCCATACAACAAACATGATTTTTAGGGTTCCGTACCCAGTATCTCAAGAACGGTGATAGCTAGACAGTTGAAATTTTCACAGATGATGTATTTCTATTGCCGCTATAACAACAAATACTAAAAATAAAATAAAATAAATATTTAAGGGGGGCTCCCATACAACAAACATGGTTTTTTTACCGTTTCTTGCTCGATACTAATAACGTTGCCTTATGTTGCATAGATAATGGTACGGAACCCTTCGTGCGCGAGTCCGACTCGCACTTGACCAATTTTTTAGTTAAGTTTAGTTGTGCTCGTAGAATTGGTACCATTAAGAGGGCACGATACCAAATTATGCTCCATACAAAAATATGGGCATCGTACTCCCGTTTTATCTTTGCGAAAGTTAAACCGCTTTTAATGGTTTTTTACGTTATATTATAGATTAAGAGTATATCTATGCTTCTATCACTTTCTTTTTTTCAAAACATAATAACTAAAAGAATTATGACCATTCGAAAATCCGTTTTTTTTTCGGTTTTCTTTAGATAAAGTTGCAGCGTCTATCACACAAATTTGGTAAAGAGTACAAACAATTAAAATCGGTTTAACTTTCGCGAAGAAAAAACAGGAGTACGAAACGTCTTTTTTTCAAAGAATATGTAGGTAAAATCTGCTTTAGCTATATTTGTCCCTTTCAGCGTGTTGCTCGGAAATAGGGATAGCAATACCTAAGGCAAATACCTTAATGAGGAGTACACTACCCTCTTAACGGATAATAGACCATCACTAAGTCCTAAAATAAGCATAAAATTTTGTAATTATTTTTGAATAGAAGTCTAGATTACTTGTTTATAATACAATGAAAACACCTAGACATTATTTACACAAAATAAATTCGCACCATACGCATAAAAGAGAGAATATATGCTAAATACGCAAAGAATCTTGTCTAAACAGCATTATCGCATTATTGCAATCGATAATAATTAGGTCGATTTTAAAATATTGCAATCACGTCCAAATTACTGCGTTACATTAAGCAATGAATAATTAAAACATCCGTAGTAATTAATCATAAATGTTCTATTACCACCTGTATATGGCAATAAACATAATATGTAGTTAAAGTATTTATTACATTTACTCTAGATTTGAACAACAATTTAAGCTGGTTAATTTAATTGAAATTAAAATAGCATTTAAGATGCTTCTATTAAAAGTGTTCATCTTATTGACGGGATTCGTGGTCTAGTGGTACATGTGATTGATTGCCATTCACGAGGTCACAGGTTCAATTCTCGCACGGGACAATCATTTGTGTGATGTTTATAAATGTCATACAAATGCTTGTTCTGCGCCTGGGTGTTTTCTATGTATTATAAGTATGTTTTTATAAAAAGAGAGGTAGTATATCGACGGTAGAAAGCGGAAATGTCGTAACTTGCATCGTGAGCTAAATCACTTTTTACACGCTTTATATTAGCTTCACTTGTATGTTTGTTTGTATTGTTACGAACACACAAAACACAAAGGAGCTAGCGCCATCTAGCAGCAACTAGTAAAACCAATTAAAGAACCGAACAGAGTGAAACCCCTATTAGATACTAGATGGCGTTAGAGGAACTACCGTACATGCGCGAATCTTCTAGAAACATTCGTTCCGGGCGATCACGTTCGCGCACCAGTCGGGAACATTCTGGAATAGTCTGGAACTCGTCTCGGCGCATATAAATAGCGGCAGGGAGGCGAGCCCGGGCAGTTCAGTTTGAGCTACGAGAAAGGCGACTTCGAGAGCGAAAACAAGTGATCAAGAGTGATACCAGTGAAACCTACGACTTGGCTAAAACCTAAAGGACATTGTTAGTGCTTAGTGTTTGAACCTAGTGCTTAGTGTTTGGACCTAGTGCTTAGTGTGTAACTAGTGCTAGTGAATAAAGTCTTCAAAAGAGTCAGCAGGTCTTTCTCTCCAAATCCTTCGAACCCTAACACGTAACAGTATGTTTGTTTGTATGTTTGTTTGTATGTTTGTTTGTATGTTTGTATGTTTGTAACCGACTCCTTTGGACGCTATTTTGACCCACTTTAAACGGTCAGATTCTATTCAAATTTTGCACACCTGTCAAAGACCGATGACAATGCGATTAAATAAAGCGTGTTTTTTAGTTTTTTTAAACTAGGTATTATTACCAATATTCTCGTTAAAAAAAAATACCGCTTCCAATGGTCTGGGTCTCGTTTTCCTACGATAAAATTTTTCATTGTTACGACCTTGGATTTTTGCTGAGTTTTATCACTACACATAAAAGAAATGATGTAACTAAGTTCTAATTTTCATATTTTTTAAATAAAATAGATAGTACTTTGTTTATGTGTCACACAGATTGCTTGAAATGAGATACGACAATTCTGTCGCCCTAAATTTTGCGTTGTTATTGCGCATTTTAATAAAATAAACGACATACAGCTAAACAATACATGTAAAGAAGATTTGATATTAAAGATACAGTAAATCCTTAGCCCATAAAAACATGTCTATCTAAGATTTCCATACATTTCATATTTTCGTCCCACATATACAACATTTCTGCTGCTTGAAATTGAAACATTAATTGGTGTAACTTAAGAAAAATGCATGATACACAAACTTTACGACAATCGAGATAAAGCCGTTAGATAGAGTTTTTTTAATAATAATTACATACCAATTTTTAACTTAGTATCTATAAATATAAATGTGTTATGAATTTTTTAAATAGATTTTTGGCTCTGGTGTAAAGTTGGGTTTTTCAAGTTATACAATTCCGCTTTTTTCCGTCGATATCCGTATTCTGGTCTGATACCCATAACACAAGCATATAAGCTTATCTTGTGTGTGTCCGTGAATATTTATTTATTTATTATTAGATATAAATTTGGTTATATTTCTCTAAGAAAGGATATGATTAAAAAAATTATCTTATCTGTATGTTTGTATAAGACAATAGGGGCAAAGTTGGACCTGGTGACCCTGGCATGTTGACAAAAGGTTTAATTTCAAGTTACTATTTACCCACAGATTATGTGCTCTCCATATCTCACTTACTCTCACACTTCGCTCTTACAGCACTCTGTAGGAAGAAATTGGCGATGACATGATAAATTGATGACTGTGTGATGACGGATTAAGGGCCTACATCAATATTATCGTATATCATCGCCGACACGTACATATTAACACAGCCAGTAGGCACAGAAAATGAAGAATTAGGGATACTTTTCCTATTTACTCATAATCTACTAAATATATTTTAATTCTGATTTACGTGTTTCTATATATAATAGTTACTTATGTTTTTAAAGTTATTTCATTAGTTAATACGCGATAATAGACCGACAAATGAAAAAAATAAGAAATGAGAGAGGTATTTTCGCTAAGATTTTCTATCGAGAAAACTTTTTTCAATCGCGTTTCTGAATTTATGCGATCCTAGATTATATATTGAAAAAACATATACTTAAAAATTAGAGCTCTAGCCATTCAATCTAAAGAAACAATGAAAACTTCGTACCTAGAAAAATGCACGAAGCTATTTTGGTATCCTCTTAATAAAAAAATTATTAATCCACGCAGTCATAATTTCCGATAGCAAAATGTAATAAGCACTAGAGTTTACTGCTAAGTAATTTAAGTCAGATATCGACAGTGTGTATAAACCAGTGCCGGTTGGCAGTCGTGTGCCAAACAATGTTAAATAACACAACGTAAATAATAACAATGTTATTTGTGTTATAAGTGTATTGTGTTATTAATTTGGATTTGTTATTGTTATTTTTATAAAAGGTATGTTAAATTTTATTGTAATATTTATAGGATGGTTTTTAATAATGTTTTCTTTAGTTTTTCTTTATAAAAACATTGTAGTAAGATTTCCCGGTATTTTGTGATTCATATTGTTATTTTTGTTTCGTTACAATTTATGTAGAGCGTTATTTATTTTATTGTTGATATTTTAGTATGTTTGTAAGCGCTCTCATCCGGAAACCTCGAGTGTATTTCTTGTCCGCTTATTTATCTTTAAAACTTTTTAAAATTACTTCTAACTGAATATTTTAATGATAACGATAAGCAATCTATGTGTCTACAAGTTGCAATACTTATTTACTAAATAAACTATGTATATATAACTGTTCATGTCTCTGTGTCTGTCATACTTAAGTATTAAAGGTTTTCTTTTAATAATTATTATTTAAAAATACACTTTAACGTTTATCTTAAACTTCATATAAATAAAATCTTTACTTATTTTAAAACAAAGTCGTTATTTTTGAATGTATGTCCTTAAGCGAACTTATATATTCAAAACCATAAAATAAAATAAAAAATAAAATATATTTAAATGTTATTTCTTTATTTATATTATTTTTATTATTATTATTATTTTTATACTTTATTTATATTATTCTTTATCTCTCTATTTATGTCTAAGTAGATATGTCTTCTTTAAATAAAATTGTTCTAAGTTACGATAACAAACACATTATGATGTTCAAGGTAGGATAGACGTTTTGTATGTACTTAATATAATGACTGTCAAGGTCCAAATATAACATTCAACTGGTTTTTCTACTTGTGCAATCAAAACAATATTATTCATTTTTGCTGTGCCCTTACTAAATTGAATTGTGTACCAGTGCGTTATTTTTAATATGTAACATCTAATTGAAATGCCACATGAATGGCAAAAAAGAACTTGAACTTTTACAGAATTGGCTATGTAATATCAGTAATTTATGTTATCGCTTATATGTTCTGTAGGAACGAGTGGCAGACCTTAATAAATAAATAATGCTTAGTTCAAAAACTTATACAACACGCTTGAAAATCCTGAATATCTTTTTAAACAATTGCATTGTCATCGGTCCTTGATATGTATGCAAAATTTAAAATCAATCCGAATACTGCAAGTGGGTGAAAATCGCGGCGAAAGATTCCGATACATGGATTTTGTGGGTTCGATTCCCGCACGGGACAATTATTTGTGTGATATTTATAAATGTCATAAAAATGTTTGTACTGCGTCTGGGTGTTTATTATGTATTATAAGTATGTCTTTACAAAAACAGTAGTATTTCTATCCGTATACTGGTACCTGTGCTGGTACCCACATTGGCATATTATTATAAGGTTAGCTTGGGACCGAGGACGTTGTGTGAAATGTTCATGAATATTTTTTAGGGTTCCGTACCCAAAGGGTAAAAACGGAAACCCTATTACTGAGACTTCGCTGTCCGTCCGTCCGTCCGTCCGTCTGTCACCAGGCTGTATCTCAAGAACGGTGATAGCTAGACAGTTGAAATTTTCACAGATGATGTATTTCTATTGCCGCTATAACAACAAATACTAAAAATAAAATAAAATAAATATTTAAGGGGGGCTCCCATACAAAAATCTGATTTTTTGTACCGTTTCTTGCTCGATACTAATAACGTTGCCTTATGTTGCATAGATAATGGTACGGAACCCTTCGTGCGCGAGTCCCACTCGCACTTGACCATTTTTTTATTACTGACTCTTGGTACAGCATGTATTATGTGAGTGTAAGGAAGAAGTTAAGTCCTTTGTTCAAAAAAAAATTTTTCTATTTAAAAACAAAAATTATATGACAAAAGATAACGATATCTGCTGAGTTTCTTACGCCGGTTCTTCTCAGCGGATTGAAAGTCCTGAACCGGTGGTAGGGAAAAAAAATTTTGGACATACTCGTATCATAGGAGCTTATTTTTTTTTGGCAAAAAGAGAATATGCCTACATGAATAAATGATTTTTGATTTTGATTTTATTATTTAGATATTTATTTTAAAAAACAAAATATTTGCTGGAAATTTCTATCGGACCAGTGGTTCCTAAGATTAGCACGTTCACACAAACAAACAAACTCTTCAGCTTTATAATAATAGTATGGATTTTTAATATTATAATATTTTTTTGTGCATCGCGGGAGTGCATAAGTGCAACTCCAACTTGGATGGGTGATTTATTTTTTAAGGCTATAATCTTTATTTCTCTAACAATAACTTTTAATTTCTTACTCATTACACGGGTTATTTTTGAAATTAGCTGTTACAACATTTGTGAAAACGATTCTATTATAACAAGAGCGATATTATCGTGAGAATGTGACGGCCATTTCTTAATTATAAAAATACTAGCTGTGCCCCGCGGTGTTACCCGCGGTAAAAAGGATAAAAAAATAAGTTCATTTTCTATTCCATTTTTCATTGGAAAGTTTCATAAAAATCCATCCAGTAGTCTTTACGTGAAAGCACAATAAACATCTTTACATATCGAAACATTGGAGTATGGATAGAAGACCGAGGAAACGTTCGCGTTGCTCAGCCAACAGTTTAAGTACATATTTTATTTTCTAGCGCGTAATTCTTTTTTCGTCATATCTCCTAAGATATTCATTTAAATTGCATGCTGTAAAGAGCAGTTATATTAATTGCGTAATCTAACTAAGCTATTTAGTTTGATAAAAAATATTACTTTATACAAATAAATAGCTTTTGAAAACACCCTATTTAATTTGATAATTTTTTTAACATTAATATGGGTTGAGCGGGTTTCCCTTAAAAGATAGACATATGCCCTCGCGGACTTTTTTGAAGAACTATAGGTAGCAAAGAATTCTTCCATACATTAGTTTGTTGTACCTCACATAGATAAGGCAGCGTTTTCATTTATAGCTCGCGCGCGTCCGAATTTCTCGGCAAATCTTACCATATCTAATCCAATATACAGCAAACCCCAATAAATTATGCAAAAAAAGCCATCCTCTTGAACCATTCTATCTAAACCGCATCAAGATCCGTTGCGTATTTTTGAAGATATAAGCTCACATAGGGACATACATACAAAAAATATGACTTTGCTTTATAAGAAGTAAACATAAAGATAAAGAAGATAAAGATAAAATAAACCATTGTAAGCAATGGTGTACAATTGGCATTGTTCATAATTTTTGACCTGCCGTTTTTATATTTTTTTTTACAAAATATAGACTTTCATAAGCAACTAATTTCAATATTATTGAAATATTCACTATATAGAATTTTTTAAAAATACATAAAGATATTATTTTAAATGTTGTGACGTCATCGTTGTACGCAATCTGTGTATTGCTTTTTCCTAATAGCCATAAGACACATTGCAATATATCTTTTGAAAGTTGCCAAGTTGATATAATAGACCAATTTCAACTCAACCACAGAGTGGTATATCCCCAAAAACGCCTTAATATTGAAGTCCTTCATTTCAAGGGCAAATAGAGATCATTTGCTTTTTTGGAAAAATAATTGTTAATATAGCAAAGCAAGCATCTTACAAAGTATAGATTTTTTACTAGAGGTCTAGTTACACCAAACGGGGAACCTCGTGATAGAGTGGTTGATGTAACGGACTGCTGTTCATGACGTCGTGGGTTTGATTCCCGCACGGCACAACCATTTGTGTGAAGTTTATAATTGTCATATAAATATATATAATATATATTTTATCAGTATTTAAAATCGCGAAAATAATATTCACTTCTTAAACTATGTACTATGTGTCTTGGTACTTTGAAGAAACTGCAAATTGAAATTTAGAAATTAAACCTTAACAAATAGAAGTTTACTATGACAATCGATAGATGGCCGTTTTTTTAACTCGCGCTCTGGTTTCGTTTGACATATTAACACTTAAGCTCGTCAACATTTCTATAGTGTCATCAACTCGTTTTCGCATTTATAAATTAGTAAGGATGATCCCAAACCTCAGGCATACGACCGAAGTCACGGGCAATAGCTATTCGTCATCATCATCATCATACTGTCATGCCTTTTTCCCACGGGGATAGACAGAGATGAGAGACTATATAACATCATTTCTTACAATCTTAATACACTTCCTCGGCTTATATCTGATCATACATGTACGAGAGTCATCAATAAAGTTATTATAAAACTTACATATCCATTTATAGTTATAACATTTCAATTACAAGCGATACTTAATATTTCTTTGTTGCTTTCACAAATGGCGACACCGTTGTGAATTATTTAGAATTTTAGAAAGTGGGCCGATTTTTCGGTTTCAAGCTTATTTTTTACGTAAATCTGTAATATAATTTTTGTAATAAATATTAAATGCAGTTTCACGTCGTCACAGTTTGATATAAATGATGTAATTTCTCGCGTTATTAAATAATTTGAGGAAATTTAGGATTCCCTACTATACGGAGAACCCTTGAACTTGTCCTGTTTTTGCAACATTTTTCTCTTAGCTCTTAGCCTTTCTCGATAAATGTACCATCTAACACTGAAAGAATTTATCAAATCGGAATCGTAATTCCTAAGATTAGCGCGTTCAAACAAACAAACTCTTCAGCTTTATTATATTAGTATAGAAATGTACCGTATAGACTAACTAATGTGATCTACTCAGACAGGAACTACGCCTGTCTGTCGGTCTGTATAGTCAGACCGCTGACAGCAGAACACTATTTCTCGTAATAGGATTCAATTACTAAACGCTAGTGTATGTCTGACTCAGGTCCGTATGGTGACGGATTAAGAATACAAGTGTCACCACCCCATTTCCTCCCCAGGGTGCTGTAAAAGCCAGCTAAGTTATATTATACACAGATAACGCCCTCTGTGAGAGATAGAAAAATCGATAATAAACCCTATGCCAACACACCTGGTCAGCGCGAGTAGACCATAATCCTTCCCAAGGTAGAGGAGGCTTGTGTCGAATAGTGGGACTTTAATGGGCTGGAGAGTGTATGTATACAACTTTTATATTGACCTGAGATATTGTACTGTTTTGTATTACTGTTTAGTCAATAGTAACTAGGTCTGTACACTGCAATACATATTGCGCTTGAAGATTATTTTAGCTCTCTTTTTTCATCTAATTTGTTGTATAGAGGTTATTTGTTTGTCTATAGGAAGACCGTAATCCTGTAGTCCATAATGAATAATCAAATATTAAAATAAATCAAAACTAACTTATCAAAATTAAGTTTTATATCTTTATGTCTCATTTACTTCATTATACAGAACCCTACCTGTGACAGTTTGTCTCGCACTTGATTGTTTTTTTGTTATGTTTATTGTTAGTGTCACAAATGTATTTAGTTACACCAAGTGAATGTAATATACCTTAAAGAATGAAAAGAATTCTCGTTCATAGCGTATAATGACAGGTAGAGCAGTTTTAGAAATGTTATGCTGTTGTTATTACCTTTACTGCTTTTAAAAATGCATTTACAGTCCGTTCACAGTTATTTTACCTTTGACATCTGTCAATGAATTTTTCCGTTCTGCTACTACTTTGAATTCTATTCGGCATGATTAGATTGATAATAACGGCACAAAAGCAAAATCTAAGCCAGATAAACAAGCCTATCGAAAAAATTTATTGACAGATGTCACAGGTAAAATAACTGTGAACGGACTGTAGTTTGTCGTAGGTGCATAATTAACAACAAAATTTAAGTCTTATCAACTTTGGGTTGCCTCTGCTGTCATCGTCATCATTCTGCTGCCATTATCCCGTTAATCTGGGACAGCGAAATATTACTTGTCCATGTAGTAGTGAATTTTGGTTCTGTAAAGTGTTAAAAATATTATATCTGATCATTATATTGCGGTGTTAGTAGGACTCCGCGGGAAATCGTAGTAATCTATCCTAACATTATAAAGCTGAAGAATTTGTTTGTTTGTTTTAACGCGCTAATCTCAGGAAATACAGGTCCGATTTGAAAAATTCTTTAATTTCTGAATAGTAGGTACAGTTATCGAGGCAGGCTATAGGCTTTATAACATCACTCTGCGACCAATAAAAACCACTCTGCGAAGGATAAATGAAAAATTTTTCAAAAATGGGGAAAATTTTCTAAGTTCCAAGGGTAGGAAGTCGCGTCAACAGCTAGAAAACGACGGGATCGTTTTCTCCCTCTGCATTCCTTTCGCTGTCTGAGAATATATCTGCCTAATAGTGTCTAATATTTTTCATTCACTGCTAAAAGTCTTTTATTTCTCTCTTAGTATATCATTTCACCGGACGACGCAGCGTGGGACTGCCTCCAACAAGGTGGACTAACAACATTGTCAAATATGCCGAACCGTGCGTAGTGGCGTTCTATAGTGGCCTATGTCCACCAGCGGCCGGAGAAAGGTTGATGGATGGATGGACGGATGGCAATTCAATATAACAAGACTACTTTTTGTCCAGATAGTTAAAATATATGGGGCACATTCTTGACTTTGTCTACAGTTGGTATGAATTATTGTAGGCCACCATTTTGTTTATATTTAT
This sequence comes from Orgyia antiqua, assembly GCA_916999025.1. NCBI lineage: Eukaryota > Metazoa > Arthropoda > Insecta > Lepidoptera > Erebidae > Orgyia > Orgyia antiqua. The sequence goes on from OU779861.1 coordinate 2,774,265, forward strand.
ATATTTTTCGAATATGTTTATGTTTGTCTGTTATTTATTGTTTTAATATAGGTACATCCTTTATTAATTGAGTCATCTACTGACATCACTTATCTTGTGATAAATAAATCGATTGTCATCACCTTACAATTGTATGAATGAATGTCACACAACCTATTGCTTATAACAAAGGTAGATTTATATATACTTATCGGTAAAATTTACGAATTGTAGAGATGGTGACGGATTAAGAATACAAGTGTCACCACCCCATTGCTTTCCCAGGGTGCTGTAAGAGCCAGCTAAAGGACAATATAAGCAGTTAACATCTACTGTGAGAGACAGAAAACTCGAAACTAAACCCTGTGTTAACACGCCTGGTCAGCGCGGCACAGTAGACCATAATCCCTCCTAAAGTGGAGGAGACCCGTGCCCAACAGTGGGACGTAAATGGGCTGGAGAGGATAAGAGATGTCTATATTGTTTTATAATCATTACATAGTATAAATGAAGCTAGAAAATTGTATTTAGATCACAGCCGATGGCGCTCTATAGTCTCTCCCTACCCTCATGAAAAGCAGACGTGACAGAATGATGATGATGTGGCTTAATGTTTTGTTCTATTAAAAAGTGATTAGTAAATCTTGCTTTGTTCGTGTGGTGATTAAGAATACGAGTGTCACCACCCGTTTTCTTCTCTAGTAAAAACCAGCTAGGAGTTTTATTGTACACAGATAACATACTCAGACTCTGTGAGCGCGGCACAGTAGACCATACTCCTTTCCAAACACCCATGCCCATCAGTGGACGTAATTAAGATAGAGATAAAGTAATCTTGCTTTACTGAATGATAAACTTATTCTTATGGTGAAAAATGTTAGTTCAGCGCTGGGATATTTAAAATGAAGGAAGCAGCGGACTTGAAACATATTATTTCTTAATAAAGTTACACTGAAAATGTAAGTGACAATCTATATGCCTTATTTCAAACTAGCCGTTGCTTCTTTTTCGTACGCGTGGAATTTAGAAACCATCCCTAAATAAAAAAACCGCATCAAACCCGTTGCTTACTTTCGAAGATATTTTTTATGTATGGCTACTGAGCCATACATAAAAAATAACGACTTTGTTTTATATAATGAATATGATGCAGTAATAACTTGGAAATTAGTTGCACTTATTGGCCAACGTAAAGAAACTCCCTCCCAACATAATTTATGCGTTTATATTGCGATATCCATGAAATATTTCAACAAATTTTGCGTAATATCTTCGAAAGACTTTCCTTTCATCAAACCCTTTAAAAAAACATATAAGAAGAGAGTCATAGATTTCGTATAACGTAATATACGGATGGACCCTAAGCACATTGAAAACCACAGTCTGGTGTACTATTGTGTATATGTATCCAGCGTATCCTACTGTACGGTAATATAATTAGTTAATTGAGTTAGCTCGGTTGTTGACTCTAACTGAAACGTTTATTTACTGTCTTTATTTACTTATTTGTGGCTAAATTTATTTAAAAAATAACTACTTACAGGCATCACATAACTTTACTTTGTGGAAAATATCCTTAAATATGGGACCATGGTTCTAAAACAAACTCAATGGTTTTAACATTATTTATTGACGAGCCTCGTGGTAGAGTGGTTCATGTAGCGGACTGCCGATCAAGAGGTCGCGGGTTCAATTCCCGCTCGGGACAATCATTTGTGTGAATTTTCTAATTGTCATACAAATGTTTGTATTGCGTCTGGGTGTTTCTATGTATTATAAGTATGTATTTACAAAAGAAAAGTAGTATATGTGGTCTATCGGTATTCTGGTACCCATAACACAAGCATATAAGCTTAGCTTGGGACCAGAGGACGTTGTGTAAAATGTCCATGAATGTTTGACTTTTTTGACTTTTTTGTACGATCTGTTAAGGTTTGGTACCGAAACTCCACGCAAAGGTAACTGTGGGCAAGAACTATAGTTAATACGCTTCTTTACCATCAAAGATTCCATTTCCGATTATCATTAGGTGGAATGGGACCAAGTGGCAACATGTTTTAGTTAAAAAAATATATAATATTATAAATATTCATGGACATTTCACACAACGTCCTCTGGTCCCAAGCTAAGCTTATATCCTTGTGTTATGGGTACCAGAATACGGATAGAATACATACTACTTTTCTTTTGTAAATACATACTTATAATATATAGAAACACCCAGACGTAGTACAAACATTTGCATGACAATTAGAAAAATCACACTAATGATTGTCCCGCGACCTCTTGATCGGGACTCTGTTACATTAACCACTCAACCACGAGGCTCGGCAAAAAAATGCTCAGCTACCGATACACCACGAATCCCTTCAAACTTTACCACTCCTGCCCAAGTACCTACCTTTCTGTTTTAAGCACTTATTTATTTACAAAAAAGTAATAATATACAGAAGTATTAACCTTAGAGGTCAGATAACATTACGTGATAAAAGAAGTAAAAATTAAAAAGATAACTTACATAATGTTACAAAGATGTCAATCTTACGAAATTTTACAAAAAATATATTTCCTATCTTGTAAAATATCAACGTAATTCCACTTCAAGTTGATTATTATTTAAAAGCAACGAACGGACACGCGCATCTTATCTGCAGTCACGATCTATCGTGATACAAAACTGTTTTTTATCTCTGGCTATCACGGATTAGTATATTTCGTAACATTTAGAAATTTACTTTTAGAGTTCCGTAATAAAAAAGACAGAATAACCCTTATATCTCACATCTTTCAAATTCTTTTTATCAGAGAGACAATAATAATATTAAAATTAGTATGAACAATTCAATTTCATTTATTTGCGATAACTAACTAATTTTACGACGGGCCTCGGGGTCAACTGGTTTATGTAAGGGACTGCCGTTTACGAGGTCGCGGCTTCGATTCTAGCTCGGGGCAATCCTTTGTGTGATCTTTATAATTGTCATACAAATGTCTGTTTTGCGTCTGGGTGTTTCTATGTATTATAAGTATATATTTACAAAAGCAAAGTAGTGTATGTAGTATATCCGTATTCTGGTACCCATAACACAAGCATATAAGCTTAGCTTGGGACCAGAGGACGTTGTGTGAAATGTCCAAGAATTTTTTTTTATATATTTATTTTAATTAAACTCCTCTCCTCCTCTCCAGCCCATTTACTTCCCACTGTTGGGCATGGTCCTCCTCCACTTTGGAGGGATTATGGTCTACTGTGCCGCGTTGACCAGGCGTGTTGACACAGGATTTATTTTGGAGTTTTCCGTCTCTCACAGAGGCTGTTATCTGTGTGCAATATCCCTTAGCGGACTTTTACAGCACCCTTGGGAAGAGATGGGATGGTGACACTTGTATTCTTAATCCGTCACCACACGGAGAGCGCTACGCATTAATTAAACTAATTAAACTTTATAGATTAAGTATTTCGACAGTAAAATTTTGTCTGTAAAATTTAAATAGACGATTACTTCTGGGATACAGGGATAGTCGCGACAAAGCAACCAAAACTTTCAAGTTGCAATTCAGTATTCATTTCAATCAGCAATTCTGCATCAGTGGCCACCTCAAAGACTTAAAATCGTTATATTGGCAAGGATGAATAATATCAAGTGTGGCCCATAATGACTTCGCGATTTCTTGAAAACTTGAATAACGACTAATGTAGTTATAGCTAAAGTACAGACGATATTTATTTTAGGGTTTTTATGCGTTAGGTTTACGGAACCGTCAGTATGAACCGGAATCTAACTTGCCTCGCTTTTTATAGTAACCCTATAACAGTTTCACTGGCACATTAGAAGGCATTCAGGTACATACTTACCTTCGTGTCACATTTGTTATAAGGCTATGTTGTAATATCAGAGAGGTGAAGTTCTATTCTTCCATCGTGCTCCGCTATTCAATTTTTTTTTCAGTTTTGTAAGCACGCAGATGTACCTGTGTTGTCCGTGTAGTGACAGATTAAGATAGATAAGTACAATAGGCGGTCTTATCGCAAGTTGCGATCTCTTCCAGACAACCTTTGGATGGACTGCGAGGAAAGAAAAATTTGGCTAATTGTGATGTACATACATAAATACACACATATCTACTTATACATACATAATTAAATAACTTTATACACACGTCCATAAAAAATTACATAATAAATATACACATATAAACTTTAAGTATAGTAACATAGTGACCTATTTGGATAACAACGACAAATAATGTTCCTTCAGGTACTTCTTAAAGGTAGCTACCGATTTTGCTGTCGTTATGGTCTCAGGTAGAGAATTCCACAGACGCGCTGCTTCTACTGAGTAGGAATATATCATCATGGTAGGAATATTCACACTATGTAGGTAGTGTATTTAAAAAAAACATGAATTGTCTGTGTGATGGGGATTTGCATAAAGAAATCCTACAATACGCGATCTTTGACCGCGTACGACTACGTGTTCAGATGAAGGCCGTCCAACGTTTAATGCTACATTGTCCGGTTCATGGCTGCCACTTGGCAACCATTCTTCAACATTATTTGCTAGTACAGCCTATTCTATGAAATTCTTCGTACAAATACTACTTTCTTTCTTTATTTTCTATGTCAAGACATAGTATTTACACAAAACTGGAAGTTAATTAATACAAATATAGTCATATTATATTCTAGAATAACAACTTTTTAATGTACTAAACTTGTTTGGCAATAGATACTATGAATTAATAAAGAATTTAGAAAATCTTACCCGTTTTTGCAAAATTTTTCGCTCCTACTGGTCATAGTATGATGTTATATAGCCTATAGCCATTCTCGATAAATGTACTATCCAACAATGAAAGAATTTTTCAAATTGGACCAGTAGTTTCTGAGATTAGCGCGTTCAAACAAACAAACAAACTCTTCAGCTTTATAATATCAGTAGAGATTTATTTACCAAATCCTTTTCACCTCATTTTCCTACATTTCTAGTCACGTTAACTCCTCACTACGGTACAGTGACCATCGTGTGAAATGACCAACCACCATCAGAGCGAAACATAAAGGTACTTGTTACACTTACCATAAATATATGACCGATTGCAGGGCGGACTTTATTACGAGTACTATTAAATGTGTCTAAATCAGTGGCGTGCACAGGATTATGACACTGGGTATGCGGGGCAGTACTCAGTCACAAAAACTTTTTCTTTTATAGATTTTTAGCATAGCCACGCGACGGATCTCTAAGTCGGAAACCATTCCAACAGAACAAGTCTTAGATGTACTACTATTTATGTACATATTCTACGGCAACGCAGATAATTAATACGTAAAACTTACTCACCTAGTCAGCTTCAATTTATTTTAAACGTTCTGGTTCACATTCACAAAGTTCTGGTTACTGAAGATTACTATATCCCGATGTAAGATTTCGGCCACCTCAAATATCTTATCCAAGTGAGTGATAGTTACAGAACACGTCCCTTGCAAGATATCCGATGTGGCCTTTGAAAAGGCCGATTTTCATGTGATTCGCAAAATATATAAATAAACTTAAAAATAAAACTACGGGTTAGTAAAAAAAAAACAAACTACTCATTCATTTATAGATTAAATCTATGCGCCTATCCTTTTTTAAATATGATTTTAGGATATCGTCATAGAAAGTTGGATTGCGTTTTAATTCCATCATTAATGCCTTTTCTATAGAAATCATGGAAAGCTCTGTGAGTCGTTGTTGATTTTGTGTGTTTCTCAAATAAGTGTGGATACGTTTTAAACACGAAAATGAACGCTCTGTCGATGCGCTGCTTGCTGGGATAGTCACAATGAATTTCGCTAATCGTAACACTTCAGAAAAAACTGTATTTAAATTGTCCTTATACAAATTTTGAATAATACTAAATACACAACTATTTGTAAATTGAGGTGATCTGTAAATACAGCGCAATTCATTTTTCAATTTATCAAAATTAAAATTTGCTTGATAATTATTAGTGAACTCCCTGATTTCATTTTCAGGGAAACGTTCACTATATTTTTTAAAATTCTCACAAGAAAGTAGCTCAATAAACTTTAAATCTTTAATGTTTTTATAGCGATTTCTTAATTCACTGACTACATTATCAATTATTTCAACAAAAATTCGCCGATAATGTATTTTTACATCATCGACATTGCGCTTTCTTTTAGGTGGTCCGGTAATGTGAACGGCGGCATCATAATAGATCTCGAACTTCTCTCTGAAACGTTCTAAAAATGACTCCAACTCTTTTATCTTTCTTACACAATACGCGATGTCACTAGTTTTTTTTTGCAAAATATCGTACAGAATATCCGTTTCTGCAAAAATATCTGCGAAAGATTTCAAAAGAAAATTAAATTCAAAATCTTTCATAATAAATAAAAATGTACTGACCTGTGTCATTGTTTCACCGTCCCAGTCCTGTGTATTTTCGTTCATATTTTCAAACAATTCCAGGAGGTGGGTGGACGCATTATTAATTACATTAAGCGTGCGCGAGTGATATGTCCACCTTGTTTCCGCGACACGAGGCAGCTTTTTCATATTGGCAAAGTTGTTGTAATGGGCCATTCGCTTTGTACTGGTATGAAAAAAAGCCGCGATTGATTTTATAATACTAAAAAAGCGTTTTGTTTCAGCAACTCGTTCGAACGATTTCGATAAAACTAAATTTAATATATGTGCTGAACACCAAACGTACATAGCTTGTGGACATTTTTGTCTCACCAAAGCCTGCACGCCATTAATTTGTGAGGATAAAACTGCTGCCCCGTCGTAAGTTTGTGCAACTAATTTGGATACACAATCGAACTCCTCTAAAATTTCCAAAATTATAGAACTCAAGGTTACAGCGGTCCGATCCGCGCTGACATCAACATATTTGATAAATCGATCTACTACTTCAGAATCACGAAAGTATCTCAAAATTAATACTAATTGTTCACGGCCGCTAACATCAGGAGTCTCATCTACCATGACGGCGACAAAATCGGACTGTTTAATTTCGGTTTTAACGCGATCGATCATCACAGATGCAACGCTCGAGATCAAATCATTCTGCGTACGGTTCGACATGCCCGTGAATGAGGTACTTGCATTCTGTAAATGGGTTTCTAAAACTCCATCATACTTGGCTAATAAATCTACTATTTCTAAATAATTACCTCTATTCACCGATGATACTGACTCATCGTGACCGCGAAAAGCTAATTCTTGTTTTCCCAGAAAGCAAACAACATCGATCAGCCTTTGAAAAATGTTTCTATTGCGATCGACTTTAGAATTATGCCTCTCAATATCTAATCGTAACTGACTGTTGATACTCGTTTCGATACGAGATTTACCAAAAGTATTTAATTTTAAACAGGCCTCCAGATGTTTTTCTGTATGGTCATGCTTCTTTGTCGCGGAATGGAAATTATTTAAATCTGAATATCCCGAATCAGTCCACACTGTACTAGAATTACTAAACAATATGCAAGGGAAACAAAATAATTTATTCGTGTGTACACAACCACATAGCCAGTTATACGTTTCATAACTTTTAACATGAAATTTTCTAGTTACGTTACCCTTTTGTTGATTAAGTTGTAACTCGGGTATACATCTACCTATAGACACAATTTGAATTTTTTCACCGAACGACAATTGTGAGAACTTGTTATTTTTAATTTTTAACAAACACACACTATCAACACACATTTCACAATCAAATAACATTTTAAAATCAACAAACGAAAATCCATACAATTATTAAATTAAAGAAACTCAATATTAAACAGTTCAATGAATCACACGAAAAATAAAATCACAGACTAGAAGATACAAGTATAATAAAATGGCTTCCGTCGAACCAAAATCAGTGTTGCCAGAGTGATTTGGTCGAAAGTTACGTTGGCATCCATGAAAAGTTACATTTTTAAACTAAAACTTACGTAGTGGTAATTTTATGAGTGTGAATGTAACAGCCATCAGCCAAATTTATAATTATTTACAAATAGAGTAAATAATTAATAAAAGATTTTTTTTAAATGCGCATTTAAAAAATTTTCAAATTAATAAATGCATTTTTTATAAATATTATTTTTTAAATTATTTACTCTATTTATTTGTAGTTTTAAATTTTTCTGATGTCTGCTACATTCACGCTCATGTAATTTTCAGCTCGCAGATCAAAAATTATTATTATTTTATTTTTTCTTGTACACAATAATTTAAAAAAAATTATATTTATCAATATAATTATAACCTTTTTAATTTTTTGCGGTAGTTTTTGTTTTCATTAAATAAATTTAGATAAGAATATTTTAATTTTTCAAGATTTTTTTTTCATTTTTACCTCTTTTGTAATTCTTGAGAAGTTACTTAAATCTAACTAAAATTGTTTCTTACATACATGTTACATGAACTGATCAAAAGTTACGTAAAATGTAAAAAATGTAACCTTCTGGCAATACTGCTTCCGACTATATTTAATCAGATAATGGTGCCTATTCTATGTGCAGAACTAAACTTAACTTAACTAAAAAATGAAAACAGCTATTGCTGTATCTTAAATGTTTGGCTATTTTTTTGCACACATTTATATTAATTAAAATCGTTAGTCTATAATAAACAGTTTTTATATTAAAAAAGTTCTGTTAACATTGCCGAATTGTGTTATTGACGCTATCAATTTTCATTTTTTAGTTAAGTTAAGTTTAGTTCTGCACATAGAATAGGCACCTATAAGTAACGAACGAACATTGCCGAATACTCGCGATAACATCCGATCGCGAAAGCAGACGGCAGGATTTTCAGTATAAATCGTCTTGGATATGTAAGCCTGTGTGCGTTTGGGAACTGTGCACGGACACCAAAATTTCTACACACATATGAACTCATGGCAGGCGGGCGGCGTGGAGCTTGGTCGCTACGCTAATATTATTCCTTCGCCAAACGCCTGGCAAAAAACAATTTGCAAGCACATATTGGTGCTATTTATGAATTATTAGGTAGGCGTTTTTAAGTTATAATATTTTGTTTAATTAATAGTAAATACATGAATAAAGTCATCTAAATCATACGAACGTTTTATTAAAATATCTGTGAATGGCAAGTAAAGCAGAGCCTGTCAGCTTGTATGGAGTGCACGCCACTGGTCTAAATCCAATAGCAGTTTCAGCAAGGCTAAAGGACAACTTATGTGTTAAGTAAAAAAAATATATACTATATTAATATTCAGGGATATTTCACACAACGTCCTCTGGTCCCAAAGTAAGCTATATTTCTATGCTTGTGTTATGGGTATCACAATACAGATATAATACATAAACTACTTTTCATTTGTAAATACATACTTATAATACATAGTAAACACCCAGACGCAGAACAAACATTTGCATGACAATTATAAAGATCACACAAGTGATTGTCCCGAGCGGGAATAAAACCCGCGACCTCGTGAACGGCAGTCCGTTACATGAACCACTCCACCACGAGGCCCGTCGTAACTTAAGTTTAGATAAGATGTTACGACCTAAATAGACCGGTACCGGATACCATCCCGTAACATACTTAGGCTTAAGCCACGAGGCTAAATTAGGAGTGCTCTCTCTCTCTCTCTTCAGCCCATTAACGTACCACTGTTAGGCACGGGCTCCCTGCACTTTAAGAAGGGTTTTGTGTTCTGTGCTGCGCTGATCAGACGTATTGCTAATAGGTTTGCTATTTAGAGAGCGCATTTTGAGTCAAATGTAATAAGCGCTTTAAAAATCACTCCAGTAATGGCCGAGTACGATTTCGAAATGTTTCAATGTTAATAACAGTACTTACATCGATTCGACTATGTTATTTGACCGATAACAATCTTATAGCCTTGACTTGAAGGGTATCAAGGTCTTGATGATTTATCATGGGAAAAATTCTTACGATTCTAAAATGATGTGCATGTTGTAATGTTATAAAGGTATTATTGTCATCATCCTATTTATTGCTATGGGTCTGTAGATAATCTACTATATAAAAATAAGTCGGGTTTTCCTTCCTGACGCTATAACTCCAGAACGCACGAACCGATTTCCACGGTTTTGCATTCGTTGGAAAGGTCTCGGGCTCCGTGAGGTTTATAGTTCAGTTTTTTTTTTTTTGGTATGGCAAAACAACGTTTGCCGGGCCAGCTAGTCTACTATATAAAAATAAGTCCGGTTTTCCTTCCTGACGCTATAACTCCAGAACGCACGAACCGATTTCCACGGTTTTGCATTCGTTGGAAAGGTCTCGGGCTCCGTGAGGTTTATAGTTCTTTTTTTTAATTTTTTTTTTAACTTTTTTTTGGTATCACAAAACAACGTTTGCCGGGCCAGCTAGTAGTTCATAATTATGACAAGCCTCGTGATTGACGGGTTCATGTAATGGACTGTCGATCAAGAGGTCGCGGGTTCGATTCCCGCTCGGGACAATCATTTGTGTGATTTTTCTAATTGTCATACAAATGTTTGTACAAATGGGTGTTTCTATGTATTATAAGTATGTATTTACAAAAAAAAAGTAGTATATGTATTCTATTCGTATTCTGGTACCCATAACACAAGCATATAAGCTTAGCTTGGGACCAGAGGACGTTGTATGAAATGTCCATGAATATTTATGTTTATTTATTATGGAAGGTTGTCCGAAAATCAAAAACTAAACTCCATAACAACATTGCTGCTAAAGGTGTTATAAATGTTACGAGTATATTAGACTAGTCTTAAATACTCCACTTTGCTAGGGTAAATACCCTACTATCGTGTCTAAAAAATTTACACGTAAACGTAATAAAATACCTTAATTTTATTAACAAAGCTAAAAATGGCGAAGATTTTATGTTTCAATAAGGGCTAAGGCTAAAAATTTTAGGTAATAAAAATATGTAGCATATACGGGAACACCCCAAAATTCCGAAAAACTTTATTCCGAATTTCGAAATGGCGATTTTCAAAAGTCCGAATACCATAATACCGAAAAATTGTATTGTCTATTATTCAAAATCACGAAATACATTTTACCGAAAGTCATAAATCCGATTTGTTACTTTTCCGATTTTCATTTGTCCGAAGAGTCAAATGCTCGAAGGGTTATTAGTTCGAAAAACGAAATTCCGATTTTCAATACTTCGAATAAATTAAAAATAGCTACAAAATTTTGTGACTAAACGAATCGCGTAGACTTGTTTGCCCTACCCTAGAGTGCAATTTAAGCCTGCGTAGGCGCGGAGGGGTGTGACGGCCCGCGAGCTGAGGAGCAAGTGATTTGAAGGCTCGCCGTAGTGGTTGAGGCTGGCCGGCTCTGCGGGCCAGTAAGCCGAAACAGCGCCGTTGAGCCTTCAAGTCATTAGCGACGATAAGCTTGCGTGGGGCCGCCTATACCCCGCAGCGCCGGAGCCGTGACATAATAATGCTTGCTGCATGTTGCATGGCGCCTTGCATGCTGCATGGCTGCTTGCATGCTGCATGGCTGCTTGCATGCTGCATGGCTGCTTCTATGCTGCATGCTTGTATATTGCCTGTCAGCATTTCGCATACTGCCTGTATGGGTGTTTCGTGCTTGCCTGCTTGTTTGCAAACTGCAAATCCCCTATGTTATTGATGCATCGCTTAGGTTATGTTAGGACTGTGACCAAGGAAACAAAATATTTCTATAGTTCTCACTGCACACTTTGTTTTTTTCATAACATAAAATTGTTTTTGAAAATCGGAGTAGCGATACATCGGATGTCAAACAGACAAAAATTCCACGTTAGGGCATAAGTCTCTACCTCAATGTAGAAAAAAAGAGAGCATTTATATCTAAGTCTATTTACAGCACATAAGGTAGTGACATAAATATCTAACACCTCACCGATTATGAAACCTATCATCTACAAAATTACGAATTAAGTGCGCTAATTTTAAAATTAATTGAAAACTAGATGGCGTTATTAAACGCAACTAATCTTTTAAGCCGTCATATGAATTCCATAGTTATTTATCATTAGTGACATGGTAACCTACTTGTACAGAACTTGCATTTTATGTCGTTTACTTATATTAGTTGTTTCTTTAATAGTACAATGTATATTATCACTCTTTGTGTCACGCCTGTTTTCCATGAGAACAGCAAGAGACTATGGAGCGGGCGAGCACGGATTTAGCTTCGAATAAAGATTATTTTCGCTTGTGAGTTAGTTTCGGAGTGAGTATTTAATTCTTTATTACCTTCCGGGAGAGTCTTAAGACAAAAATGTCCTGACGACACTAAGGGTTTCGTACTTACTACTTAAGTAAAATCTTATTTAACTGATTTCTGAAACCAAAACCACGCTTGAAAATCGTAACGTTTTTTTAAGTTACTGCATTGTCATCGGTCCTTAATGTATGCATTTCAGATCAATCCGACTACTGCAAGTGAGTGAAAATTACTTTCAAAGATTCCGTTACGTAGATTAATACATTGATAGATACGTACCGAGCTAATGAAAGCGTCTTAATAAGAAACTAACTTAATTTTGTTTGTTGAAATTAATATACCTAGGGGGGCTACTTCAATAAAATCGGTATCGGTACAAAAAATTTATTCAATCTTGTAATGTGATATTACTAGGTTTAGATTTTTCCCTATATCAGCACTGTATAGGAAGTGCTAAATATCAATGTGGTCTTATTCATAATGTCTTATCGAACGTTTAAAAGTTCGCTAAAATCGGTTCGCTAAAATTTGTTAAAAATTGTTATTCATAATAGTCTTTTTACGACAAAATGATTATAGTCTCTCCGATAAAGTTATTGTTTATACCTCCGATAAGTTATTATAAATAAGACCACAAGTCTCTAAGGTAATTGGAACCTATAGGCTTAGATCCCCAAGCCTAAGTGGAAAACCCTCAAAAATGGTACGAAGAATCAACTAAAAAAGTTCTTCCTTTTTGAGAATTTAATCAATAGATTTAGTAGGTAGACGCTTTCAAGTGCTTCTCAAAACTTATAATAATTGATATTTGCGTAAGAATATACACATGAGTATATAATAACACTTGAATAAGTTACCGGGACACGTGACTTACCTAAGAATACTTACAAGTGTATTGCGTATAACAAAAGGGAGCTTGTATCGATCGACCACAATACAAAGCTATGTTTATACATGTCATATTATATTATACCTATTCAATAATGTAACTTGGTTTCCTAAACTTTTCTTTTATATGTTGAGCATATTGTATTACACTAGTGTGGTCTAAGTAACAAGTTATTGTTCATGCGCAGATTAATAAGGCTTTTTAAGTGTTGAAGTAAAATCTTAAGAGCTATTTAGATAGGTCTTAGTGAGTTCTATCTCTACAGCGTATTAAATCGCGTATTTTAGCAGAATATCAGTAATTTTGAGTGTTTAAAACCTATATAGCCATATACTTAGTACTTTCTTAGATATTCAACCTTTTAAGTAATAAATATACTATTTATTATTGAATTTTTTTTTGTTTTTATTTGAATAAACGAGTCACGCAAGTGTTAGAAAATATCAAATAAATATTTATAGACATTTCACACAACGTTCTCTGATCCTAAGCTAAGCTATTTGCTTGTATTGTGGGTACCAGAACAGTCAGAATACGGATATATTATGTAATAGTTTTCTGACTTTGACAAATACATGTATTGTGCGGGATCGAACCCGCGACCGCGTGAACAGCAGTCTGTTATATGAACCACTAGACCACTAGGTCCGTCAAATATTATACCTTAAAATGTTATACTTCTACGTTCTTATTCTGGCCATAATGTTTTTACGCCATGTCCATCAAGATACGGGCATCAAACTCGACTGTCAGTCTGAACCCCCACTTCGCATCTTCATCTCGTGACGAGTAATTTTCCTATCGCTTAATTAATCATAAGATAAAATTATCTTATCTTTACACATCACGTACTAAACTAACTTAATTATATTGTGACATTTTTCTTAGACGTGAGCCGAGGTGCGCGTGGGTTCCTGTATCCCGAAAAATCCCGATTGAACCCGACGTTTTCCGACCGCCCGCCAGTTTCCCGACTTTACGATGAAGGGTTGGGAACTGTGTCTTCTGTGCTTGACCTTGGGTCTTGGCACTGTGATGGGGCAAGGTGCGGAAAGACGTAAGTAATTAATCTAGTACATTTTTCTTTTATTACAGCGTTTTATATTTTTTACAATAAGTAGGTAAATTTTTAAACGTCACCTTTTTTTTTAATTTGTTGTCATTATATTACGTAACCACTAATACAGTTTGTATTGTTCAAAAACAAATTTCAAATTGAGAATTGTGATTTTGTGTTTTTTTACGGTCAAATTGCTGCTTTTAAATGCTGCTGAAGTGAAACCTAGTGAAACTTGTCACTGAATTTAAATTTGAAATTGGAATTTGTTTTATTTTTCTTTTTAATTAAATTTAACATTGACAATTATTGCCAGTCGCAATTTTTACCCGCATTGTTATAAATTGTTTCCTTGTTACAAACACGTGATTTCATCATGTGGGAATCGAAGTTACATAATATTCTTGACCAAGAAAAACGTGTAATAAAGACACCTACATTTTCTTGGAACAAGTAGTTTAATGTTTTTCGAGATAACCTGAATATGTGTCGCTTTTAAAATTCAATGTTGCCATTTTCCGTTTAACGCTGTTTTATCTGTTAAAAATGTTAATTTAGTCTTGATAGTCATTCTGTAATACTGTTAAGGTAGATAAATTACATTTAGTACCTACGATGTTTTGTTTGCGCGTTATGTTTTGTAATTTCCTTAAAATTAGGCATAATTAGATCGTTTACCGACATTTTGTTTTCTTCTTAAGACATTATTAAAACTATTAGCCTTCATGGTGCTTATAAAAGGCAAAAAACATCTGGTCCGAAATTAAGCGGCGGTTCAAACAATGATGTATATTAATTTACAATATTGACACAGCTTCCGAATATCTGAAACGGTTTGCGAGAGGATCAACTTTATTATCTTAATTTCATAGATAACAACTGAATGTTATCATTTGTTTTGTTGAGACTTTTTTCATATAAAATGTTTTGTCATATAAAACTGTGAAGTATGTATTTACAAAAGAAAAGTAGTTTGTGTTTACACAATGTCCTCTGGCCCCAAGCTAAACTTATATGCTTCTGTCATGGGTAAGTACCAGAATACGGATATATTACATAAATAACTTTTCTTTTGTAAATACATACTTATAATACATAGAAACACCTAGACCCATCACTAACATTTGCATGATTTTATGAATATCACACAAATAATTGTCCTGAGCGAGAATCGGACTCGCGATCTCGTAAACGGCAGTCTGTTACATGTACCACTAGACCACAAAGCCCATCAATTAACGGCGTATTATTAGACATTATGCCCTTAGGCAAAGTACATAAAGTATGTGATTTATATTAGCAAGATTAATTTGAGTGAGTTACCGTATGCGATAAGTGAGGAAAGAGGACAAGGCCTTCACTCATTACGGACTAAAGTTGCTAAGTAAGTTATGTACTAGTTACTCAATATAGAAAACTGCTAGACAAGATGACACACACATACTTAGTATGGTGTAATTTATACTTTTACGAGTTATACCTTGCGATTTCACTTACTTATCGTGGGTCCTATTTTTTATTTAAGTAAGGAGTTTTGTGGAATACGCCATTCCTACTGCTCATGCGTCCTATAAGAAAGAATGAAAGAAAAGAAAAGTGATATTTACAAGTATCATATGAATGTTTGTACTACGTCATGGTTTTCTATGTATAAGTATGTATTTACAAAAAGAAAAGTAGTATATTTCATGTATTCTGTCCGTATTTTGGTACCCATAACACAAGCATAATAAGCTTAGCTTGGGACCAGAGGACCTTGTGTGAAATGTCCGTGAATATTTATTATTATTATGGTGTAATTTATAATTTTACGAGTTGTAGCACGCAATTTCACTTGCATACTTATCATGGGTCCTATTTTTTTCTTTATTTTTCTCTCCAGCCGATCAACGTCCCACTGTTGGGCACGGGCCTCTTTCAATTTGGAAGGGACCATAATGTTCTATTGTGCCGCGCTGACCAGGCGTGTTGGCACAGGGTTTAGTTTCAAGTTTCCGTCTCTCACAGAGGATATTATCTGTGTGCAATATCCCCTAGCTGACTTTTACAGCACCCTTGGGAGGAGATGGGGTGGTGACACTTGTATTGTTAATACGTCATTACACGTACACTTTTCTTTAATTAAGGAGCTTTAGTCCTTGTGAATTACGCCATTGAAAATGAACATCAGCCGTTAACGATTTCATGACCAACTTAAATAAATAATATTACGTGTTTAATTAAAAATACAAGTGTGGTTATAATGATACTGCAACATGCTATTCTAGTAATTCTGATCAAGGAATTGGGATTATTCTTTTAAATTATTGCATTGTCATCGGTCCTTGTTAGGTGTGCAAAATTTCAGATCAATCCGTCTACTGCAAGTGGTTGAAAATCGCTTTCAAAGATTCCGTTACACATTTTAATACGTTGATAGATACATACCAAACTTATATAAAAGCGTGTTATAAAAAAATGATTTTTAATCTATTTTCAACCTACGCCATTTGAAAAAAAAATTATAAAAACAAAGGAATTTCGTAACTGTAAACAACATGAAAAATTAATATACTCACTATACACTATCTCCATCTCGCAGTTTCACTTGCGTAGATATTAGAACTCGCTCGACCGGGACCGAGATACGGAAATACAATAATGATTTAGACAAAGAAAAAAATCTTTAATGTTCAGAATATATGCTTTTTGTTTTATTTATTTTCGATTCAGTTTTAATTTAATAAACAATAATAAATATAACTTGCCAGCAAGGTTGATGTTAAAAAAACAGTTATAAGTCATTTGCAATAGTAGAACGATTCGTCTCGTCGCACCGGTATCGAACCCGCACTAGTCGTCACACTCGAATGCTTGCCAGTATTGGTAAACAGCCGCTAATAATTTATTCGGAGGCTAACCGGAGAAATTCATTTTAATGTTGATCGAAATTTTATTAAAATATCGTTGAATAGTTTTGTTTGTGGGATATTTTGGAAATGAATGACATAATTTTGTTATAAAATATTTTAAACTAGCTGTTGCCCGCTGGCCGCTACTTCGTACGCGTAGAATTTAGTATTTACCCCGTTTTACATAATTTTGCATTGATGCTTCGCTCATATTAGTTGCAGCGTGGTGTTATATAGCCTATACCCTTCGTCGATAAATGTGTTATCCAACAATGAAAGAATTTTTGAAATCGAGCCAGTGGTTCCATAGATTAGCGCATTCAAACAAACAAATAAATAAACAATATCTTCAGCTTTATAATATTAGTATAGAAGCATAGATTTACATCGGAATGAGTCCTCCTAGAATACGTGGTCCATCTGGGGGTCTACTTTTTGTTTGTCGAGTCATTCTCTTCTCCAGATTCCATCTGTTCCATATGCCATAGATTCTTAGATAAGACCAGCCCATTGTCACTGTAAGAAGCACGTTTTACGAGCTCTGACGTCTGCACTGGCGGGTTACTAAATAACCTACCTATAAATTGGCCCATATCAGGCTATGTTTGCGACTTTAACGGCCATTTTAATAATCCATTTATGATTACGAACAGATTGCCATCCACGTTTATCAGTTAGATATTCCTATCTCCTGTATTCAAGAGAATGCTGTCATTAGTAGCTTATCGATAAACAAGTAATGACCAAAGTTTAGATAAGTTTAACTTTAACAGCAAGAATCGAGAATAGATAAAACATTAAAAACGACCACAACCCTAGGCCCTAAGTCCGGTAAATGAATTTGGTCACAATGGTCGCTCAATGGCACATTATAACCTCAAAAAATTAACAATAGACTACCAAACTTGATAAAATTCGCCACTAAGCAATCAGTTATTGCATTTTTTGATTGCATAATAGCGAATTTTATCAAGTTTGGTATTTGGTTTATTGTTAATTTTTTGATACAAATGATACCATTTAATTGAACTTTCACTGAACATTGAATAGCGGACTTGACCACCTGTTATCCAGCACTATAGTACTAAGTCTCGTGTCACGTAGTAACTGGCCATACCGTACAAAAAATATATCCCTAGATAAGTATATTATTAAGTAGTAGCTGCGTCTCGCGGTGTTACTTGCCGTAAAAAGGACACAAAATCAGGCAGAAAAGGGTGCTTTTAGGACACCACTTCTGTCTCTATGCCGTCCTGTGGCCTATTATGTTTAACACAGCTTGAGCGTAAAGAAGTAACAAAATACAGTTTGTTTTTCGATTATCGCACGAGAATCTTGCATTCTTTTGGGATAAAAAGTAGCCTATATGTTAATCTGGTACATAAGCTACATTATCGTAATGTTTCATTAAAATCCATTCAGTAGTTTCTTCCTGAAAGAATAACAAACATCCATACTCACAAACTTTTACATTTATAAAATTAGTAAAATAATACATACCTAATATCTCTCTTAACAACCATGTCATTAAGTCATCAATAACATCATTGAAATAACAACCCAATTTGTATAGTTACGAGTAATTTGCCAAATAAATAACAGCAGAATTATTCGCATTGTGCTACACTGAACGTTTCTTTTGTCGCGCACGGGCGAATATTAATCACTTTAGTGATGCTCTAGTGAGAATGACACCATTGGTAGTGCTAATTTAAGACATTACTTGTAAAGAGTAGAATAGTTAAAATATCTTAGGTAATTTATATTTTTTTATATCATTTGATGACTTTACAACAGAATAAGTATCCATGTCTTCTTTACTTATTGTAAAACAAAGTCGTTATTTTATGGATGTCTCTATGTGAGCTTATATGTATTATCTTCCAAGTGCAAGGTTTGATGTATACCGGAAGAGGGGGACACGATAACTATAAAAGCGGCCGAAACCGAGGGCATAGAGCTAAATAATCTACGATTGACCTAAAATTTTGCATACTTTTTTTATTTGTATTATTAGCTGTCCATGATTATCAAGCTTTTTTTTGTATTTAAGCAACAAGAATCTTTACTTAGTATAAAACAAAGTCGTTATTTTTGTTATGTGAGCTTATATCTTTAAAATTACGCAACGTTTTTTGATGCGGATTTTTTAATAGAGTGATTCAAGAGAATGAATATTTCGTATACTTTGTAAAGTTATAGTTTCTAAAAACGAAATTACGGGCAACAGTTAGTAATACATATAAGCGAAAAAAATACATAATATTTTATTATTACAAAAATTATTTCTAATATACTCCTTTCTACTCGACTCGGACAGTCGAGTAGAAAGTACTTTGGCCTCTATTTATCAGGAACTAATGTTTTTAAAAAACATAGTACAAGGTTATACTAAAATAAACAGTTTGTAATAAGTTAATGCGATTGTGCAAAAGGGACAGTTTTACAACTGATAAAAACCATAGTGTGATAAATTAGATAAGATTAAAACAATGGCTTGCGTAATTAAACTTGTAGTACAAAAAGGTTGTGTAGAGTTATTCTATTTGAGATGTACTATTTTGATTTGAATAGAGTGAGAGTCATCATCGTAACACCACACCTCTTTCCCATGGGGGTAGGCAGAGACTATAGAGCAGGTGTGGCCAACAAGTCAATTTTCGCGACCACTTTTGGTCGATCACTCGCAAGTTCCATGAGGGGACGCATTCAATGCCAAATGTTTCTAATACTGCGGGCGTATTATGAGCTTTTTAAAAATCATGCAAGTTCCATACAAGCCTTACACTGCCTGACTAAACTATGTATTATAGAAAACATAAAACATTTAGTTGAAAAATTTTAGTTAGTACTTAAACTTTTAGTTGTACCTTTTCTATAAACATATTAATCTATGACTGTTTTAGCGAACTGGATGGCTGGGAGTTATGTTCATATTACGAATTTAACGGGCAGTTCCATTCACGGCGTAAACGGCCTGGGAATAAGAGCTCATAATACGGCCGCAGGAATGAACATATACGCAGCTCATGCTTCGAGTAGGGAGACGTTCAGCGTGACCACTTTTAGTAGTTTTCTACTATTTTCAAAAGTGCACGGCGGTATAAAAGCACATTGCATTTTAACGTCCCCCTTCTTACCTAAGAAATAGGTCGATCACGACTCAATTTTAAAATAAAAAGTAGATCTTATGTGCACAAAAGTTGGCCACACCTGCTATAGAGCACCATCTGCTACGATCCAAACATCATCCACTCATCCTTGGCTTCATCCACACTCATACATCTGGTCATACATGCCCGACGGTTGTAAGTGCGACGCACTTGTCCCTTTTGCAATATACCGGCGATGACAAAGACTGGATTGTGACTATTTATGGTCTTATTCATAATGATTTATCGGAGTTTTAAACGGAGATTTTATCGGAGAGATAATAAACGTTTTAGCGTAAAAAGACTATTAGGAATAACAAGTTTTGACAATTTTCGCGAACCAATTTTAGCGAACTTTTAAACCTCCGATAAGTCATTATGATTAAGACCATTAGTCTATAACTCCTACGTATTTTATAAGTTATCTTATCTTAATATATATATTTCTTGTGTGCGTGTGTATGTGACTGAACTCCTCCTAAACGACTGGACCGATTTTGATGAAATTTGTTGTGTGTATTCAGGGGGGTTTGAGGATGGTTTAGATTCACAATTGGCTGGACCGATTTTGATGAAATTTTTTTTACACAGAATTGTATGGCAAAACAACGTTTGCCGGCGCAGCTAGTAAATAAATAAATTACAATGAAATATAATGAAAGTCATATAATCACATAGACACAATTTTTAACATAATTATGTTCTTATGACAAGTCCAAATTTTTGGCAGATTGCATGTCCAGAAATTACTTGGACTATTCAAGTAATTTCTGGACATGCAATCTGCCGGCCGCAACCAGCGTAAGAAACTCAGCGCAGAGCTTTTGATTTAAAAAATATTTTTTTAAATACTGAATAAAAATAATTCTTACCATGCTAATATGTATTTACAATAAATAATTATGTATTGCTCCAGGGCAATCTACTCCCAAGATTTATTATGATTAGCATTATCGGAAATTCTATAATACGCCTTTTTACACAATAAAATTTTTTAATTTTTTTTAATAAAATTACTTATTTAATACTCTCTCTAGGGAGTTTATTATAAAAACTAATACCATGTCTCATGATAAAGTTACATATTTTGTGGAGAAGAATAACATGTATTACAATATTGTATAATAAATAAATATTTATGGACATTTAACACAACGTCCTCTGGTCCCAAGCTTAGCTTATTATGCTTGTGTTATGGGTACCAGAATACGGATAGTATACATAAACTACTTTTTTTTTGTAAATATATACTTATATATTGAAACACCCAGGCTCAAGACAAATATTAGTATGAGTTTTATAAACATCACACAAATGATTGTCCTGACCGGGAATCGAACCCGCGACCTCGTGAACAGCAGTCCGTTATATGAACCACTAGACTACGAAGCTCGTCAATGTTTTTATTATAAACTTTATAAGGGCGAAGCAGATAACTCCCGGCTATAACATTTTTGATGAAATATATCTGTGTGAGTACATACGGGTACTAAGATAAGAAATACTCGTATTTTTGATACTTTAACATTGAGGTAGACACAAGTAACCTTGATTTGATTGATGCTAGAGTTTTTACATATAGTGGTTATCATTAAACTTGTGTAATTTCATTACAATAAATGCGGGCTAGTTTAAATCAGCATATTTTAGGACCAAAAGATGTTATGCGTCCTCAAATACTTATTGAAATGTAATATATGTAATAAAAGTAACATAGCAGACCCTGCGGTGCAGTGGTTAGTATTGCGGACTACGCTTAATCAGTTTGGGGATTCGATTCCCGCATAGGACAATCATGTCAATCATGCATGTGTGTTATTGTATTATTATATTTGTTGTTATGGTATTTTTTCGACACAGAAATATGGTTTGGGAAATCGGAGATCCGTATGAGAACGGGCGTATCCGACATAGGGCGGCCCCCGACAAGGTAGAGTGACGATATCAGTAAAGTCGCGGGGAGCTATTGGATGCAAGCGGCACAAGACTTCGCGTTGTGGCGTTCTATGGGGAGGTTTCCAACAGTGGATGGAGATAGCCTGATTGATAGATAGATGGTTTGAAGAAATAAATAAGTGTCAGGGTTTTTAAGATCTTTCTAGAAACAGTAGGTACCTTTTTAATTTATTCATTCATTTAACACTTTATGCATCGTGGATACAATAGCGGACTTAAAGGCCTACATCAATATTATCGTATATCATCGCCGACACGTACATATTAACACAGCCAGTAGGCACAGAAAATGAAGAATTAGGGATACTTTTCCTATTTACTCATAATCTACTAAATATATTTTAATTCTGATTTACGTGTTTCTATATATAATAGTTACTTATGATATTAAAGTTATTTTATTAGTTAATACGCGATAATAGACCGACAAATGAAAAAAATAAGAAATGAGAGAGGTATTTTCGCTAAGATTTTCTATCGAGAAAACTTTTTTCAATCGCGTTTCTGAGTTTATGCGATCCTAGATTATATATTGAAAAAACATATACTTAAAACTTAGAGCTCTAGCCATTCAATCTAAAGAAACAATGAAAACTTCGTACCTAGAAAAATGCACGAAGCTATTTTGGTATCCTCTTAATGCCGTTGGCATTTTCTACCAGTCAGCCAATGGTGGTACAGAGATAAGCAAATGAGTGGGTGCAATCGTAAAAAAAAATACAATTAAATTGTTCACAAATTAACTAAATTAAAACATGCAAAAGAATAGTAGTACCTATGAATAAAGTAAAAAGTATTATTTTATCTCTGTCTGTCCTTTCTCGCAATACTAACATAGATATTAAGGGCCTACATCAATATCATCGCCGACACGTAGGTACATGTTAACACAGCCAGTAGGCACAGAAAATGAAGAATTAGGGATACTTTTCCTATTTACTCAAAATCTACTAAATATATTTTAATTCTGATCCACGTGTTTCTAAACATAATAGTTATTTCATTAGTTAATACGCGATAATAGACCGACAAATGAAAAAAATAAAAAAATTGAGAGGTTGTTTCGCCAAGATTTTCTATCGAGAAAACTTTTTTCAATCGTCTTTCTGAGTTCATGCGATCCTAGATCATATATTGAAAAAACATATACTTAAAAATTAGAGATCTAGCCATTCAATCTAAAGAAACAATGAAAACTTCGTACATAGAAAAATGCACGAAGCTATTTTGGTATCCTCTTAAGTAACATAAGTAATACTAACAAATGATGGATCACTGGTTATCTGAATAAATTATTTAATTAATTATCGTATGCATAACTGTTAACTAGTGTTTTCTATTCTGTTTAGTTTTCCTCATGGTAACATCATACTCTTGTTAGCAAACACCTTATTTGCACATCAAATATAACATTATTTGCAATATAAATCTAAAATAATAAATGTACAAAGAGAGCTGTTATCGCTTTGTCTTACTGACAACAATAAAAGGCATAAAAGTGATACTAAGTGATACTGCCTATTTTTTATGGCAATAATAAAATAACCGAAATATCGATAAATCTTATATATAAAATTCACGTGTTACCGTACTCCTCCGAAACGGCTCGACCGATTTTCCTGAAATTTTGTGTACATATCCTCTAGGTCTGAGAATCGGCCAACATCTATTTTTCAAACCTTTTTTTTTAGTATGGGTAAACAACGTTTGCCGGGTCAGCTAGTTATCAATAAAAATTAATAGAGTTGTTACGTTGTAAAACTGAAAATTTTCATTAAATTTTAAACATGCTTACCACATGCTTACTCGCAAAGTGTAATCGTTTCCCAGTTTTTGTATTTATCACTGATGCTTCGCTCCTATTAGTCGCAGCGTGATGTTTTATAGCTTATAGTCTTCCTCGATAAATGTACTATCCAACACTGAAAGAAATTTTTGAATCGGACCAGTAGTTCCTGATATTAGTGCATTCAAACAAACAAACAAACTCTTCAGCTTTATAACATCACGCTGCAACGGGAATAAAGCATTATTGAAAATGTTTGCAAAAACGCGAATTTTTTGTAAATTTCTTTTCGTACGAAGTCGCGGGCAACAGCTAGTAGTAGATGTAAGTGTACCTACATATTTTAGTTTTAGACACAAGGGGATGTATTTTCCAATTTATTGCTATGTAAATTATTTCTCCGTGTGGTGACGGATTAAGAATACAAGTATTACCACCCCATCTTCTCCCGAGGGTGCTGTAAAAGTCAGCTAAGAGATATTCACTCACAATATCTTCTATAAGAGACGGAAAACTTGAAAATAAACCCTGTGCCAACACGCCTGGTCAGCGCAGCACAGTAGACGATAATCCCTCCCAATATGGAGCAGGCCCGTGCCCAACAGTGGGACGTAAATGGGCTCGAGAAGAAGAAATTGTTTCTAATAAAAAATCGTCCGAGGAATTACTTATATTAACTTCACAATACAAAGTTATACATATTCATACAATGTTACTTACGTCAGCTGTTGCCAATCAACAATGCAGTAATGTTTAGACAATCCGTCTCACTCAGCATTTAACAAGACTTTTAATATTGTGTAACGTGAGCAATGTTAATGAATTTTACATGCCAACTGAGTTTTACCATTGAATAAAAGGCATCTCATGTGTGAATCTATTGTTTTATTTCTTAAATCTTAACGTTTCGTTTTAAGACAGTTCTTTTGTTTAAATCTTGTTTCTATATTAGATGCTTTTGTTGCATTATTCACGTGATTACTTTCTTTATGCTATTCGGTGTTATGGGTAGTTGAGTTACAATTACTTAGAAAACACTCAAATACAATCAAATAGTCGATTTGGCAATCAAAATCTTAACATCATGTAAGTCTCTACCGTCCGCGCCACAATGCTGATTTCACAGATATTTAGTTGGCGTTTAAACTTGAGGACAAGTAACTATAGCCTGGCTAAATCGTACTTCATAGAATAATGACGTTTCTACCTTTCATATGACGTATAACCTGTATCATAGACACACATAGATACATTTTCACACATACATGGATATGTAAGTGGCTTCAAGCCGATTGTGTGATGTAGCCAAAGATACAACATCTGGTATAATCTGTGGCTGATTTTATATTCTCTCATTTCAAGCATCCACTAACTGCTAAGAGATGCCATAGAATGTAAGCGGCGCTAAACCGCGCATTGTGGCGTTCTATGAGGAAGGTGTATGCCTAGCATTGGACGGATAAAGGCTGATGGATGGATGATAGAGAAAAGAGTTTAGGTGACAGATTTATCGACAGAGTTATGATTGTAAAATGGTATTAAGTCCGTATATTAAGTATATTTTTGTGTTTATAAAGTTAAATAAATAAATAAAAATGTCTTTATTTCAGGTCGGACGGGAAACGTGTGCAGCGTTGATATAGACTGTCCCGACAACGCTTTCTGCAGACTGAACAGTTACTGCGTGTGTAAGGATGGATTCGTGTACGCAGCCATCAACAGCACTCATAAGGGATGTTTAAAAGGTATACTTTATAATTATAAAAGTTTGTAGTACAAACCCTTGTCGTACCCAAAAGGTACAAATCCGAAAACTCTTTAAAAACATCTAAAATATAATAATAGATAGATAGAGACTCCTAGATAATAAAATTTAACAATATTTCTTACATACAATTCAATCTTGTTTTACCTGAAATTTAACGGACGCCAAAAATTTTACCGCCTACCCTCTCTATTCCAAAATCTAATCCTGGCTAGCTCTGCAACTCACATTTTACACGGTACTACATTATAAAAGAAAGGAATTAGCCGTGTCCATGCGTAACACATTGTGTTTATGAACCTAGGTAATTAGTTAAAATCTTTGGTAGTTATCGCTTAATAATATTCTTACAACATAATAACTTTGTTTCTAAGTATCTAAATACACATTTGCAACGATAAAAGGTTTGATGGATCACTTCATATATTCTTTTCGAAGTTAATATTAATGGATGATCAATATACTTAATTTAAGAATATAGACAAAGTGATCAATTGCTCTTCAAACTTCACAAGTGATTGATATTTATAGCATAGCTATTAAACAGTTGTAAGTTCAATAAAAAGCAATTTTAATTTAAAGATTAATTGTTATAACTATTTATCCGATTCCTTCCAAACTACGCAGTAAGATAATAAGATAAGATTATAATTTTAGTGGCTTAACCAGTTAAGATGGGACTACAGCTCCAATTTAGGTATTTGCAGTAGTTTCTTCATATTTTGGAAAAAATAAAGTAATAGAAGCATAGATACATAAGACCTAGATACTGTAAGAAAAATCGTTGCTCTAAAGGCAATGGTACCATTTCTACGAACACAACATAACTAAACTTAACTTAAAAAAAAATTTTGATATTGGTACCAATTCAGTACCAGTTCACAACTAAACTTAACATAACTAAAAAATGAAAATTGATAGCGTCAATAACACAATTCGGCAATGTTAACAGAACTTTCTTATTATAAAAACTGTTTATTATACACTAGCGATTTCAATTAATAAAAATGTGTACAACAAAATAGCCAAATATTTAAGACACAGCGATAGCTGTTTTCATTTTTTAGTTAAGTTTAGTTCTGCACATAGAATAGGCACCATTGTCGATAACACGATTCGGCAATGTTAACTGATCTTTCTTTGTTTAAAAACTGTTTATTATAGACTAAAGATTTTAATTAATATACATCTGCACAACAAAATACCCAAATAATCAAAATATAGCAATAGTTGTTTTCATTTTTAGTTAAGTTTAGTTGTGCACTTAGAATTGGCACGAACACGACGGCACGATTTGCACGACGGAAAACAGCGGAGTACGGAAGTCCATATTTTTGTTGGAACATTTTTTGCTATAGTGCCCTCATAAGTCTCAAACAAACATGTTAGAAGAAGATTATGGGTATAAAAATCACTTGGTAGACAAACGAAAACCGAAGCGTCCCTATAAAAGTTCCTGGTTGCCTCTTTTTGTATACCCTCAAAATGTTGATTGAAATTCTAGAGGCCCACATAGGAGAGGAGTGCGTTCAACATATCCAGTGTCACTCCACCACAGGCATCCACTCGGAGTGCACCAACGGTGTCTGTGCTTGTTCACCAACGGCGCACTTTGAAGATGATAGGTGCTACGAGAATGCTTGTAAGTAAACGTTTCATATCTAGTGCCAAATTGAAATACCCTAACGTAATAGTCAAGTCAGTAAGGGACACACAAAAAACCTTGTTTACACCACATTCTCACAGGTGTAAGGAATAAGGGAACTACATAAGCCTTAAAATATATCCTTGTAGAGACGAAAATTAAAGTGCTTTAGCAACAAAACAGAAACAATTCACGGATATTCTAGGAGAGGTCAAGTGTCTGTTGCAAATTGTTCACTTCCTCATCCACTAATCAATTGGGCCATTGTTCGCTATCTACAAAGACCACACAATTGCATATGGGATAACCATAACTGTCGCCATGTTACCGACAATCAAGATAGAGGAATGTATTTTAAACATAATGTTGATACTTTTCAGTGATTGGAGACCGGTGTTTGGTGAACCAGAACTGCTATCTTGGCGAGAAAGATGATATGGAGAGACAAGCCTTCTGCTTCAGAGGATACTGCGTCTGTCAAATGCAATTTAGCCCCAGAGATAATGGAACGAGGTTGGTTTACACTTACATACATATTTTAACCTTCTACAAATATAGAAAAAATAAAACGTCCGATTACTTGATAGGGAATTGCCCAATGGGAAAATGGTTCACCGTGTTCACCTTTCCATCGGAATAATATATAATGCGTTGCTTAAACCTATATTTTGAAACTTGCATCAAGTGCTAGCAAAATCTATCCATTAACATATCTCTAACGTTTTGTTCCAGGTGTGTTCGTGATGCTACTCTCGGCGAAGAATGTGAGGACCAGCTCCAATGTGCAGGTCCTGGACTGCAGTGTAGGGGCACCTGTCGCTGTCGGGAAAACTGGGTGGCACATAATGGAACTAATACTTGTATGGAATGTGAGTATAATGCACTAAATAAGTCAGCATTTATAACATTACTACTGATACTAACGCTGACAGAATTTTTAAAAGTGATTCTTATGTCCCATCAATAAGTCACCTCTTGTGTCAAAGTGTTAACCTAAATTAACTAAAATGAAAACAACTATGGTGTCTTTAGATTTATTATGGCTTTTTTGTTTGTCTACACATTCATATTAGGCTGTTGATAATCGCACGTCAATCGTATGAATAAAAAATAATTATTTATACGACTACTTTATTATTTGTACTAAGTAATTACGTTTCATATAACTTTAGAAATGAAATAAAATAAGGTTTTCGAAAGAAAAAAACCCTAACCTAACCTTCACTCGGTTAGCTTCGAGATCTAATAACTCCGCAATTTTTTTTTTTTTGCTCCTTAATTAATCTTCTGCTCCGTGGACAGTGTCGAAAAATATTTTCACTTTTTTCACGAAAAAAATTCTTAGTAATAAATTTAATAATAAAAGAGGCGTACAAATAGTCACATCCACGATTGTCGGATGAATAAAAAATAATTAATTATCCGATAATCGTAATATTTTCTAACACTTGCGCGACTCATCTGTTTAAATAAAACTACTTTTTACGGATTTAGACGCGTATATTTGCTTTAATTTTTTTTTTTTTCTCCGAAACGTCGGGCCAAAAAAAAAAAATTATTTAAAACAAATATACGCGTCTAAATCCGTAAAAAGTAGTTTTATTTATCCCATAATCGTATTAATAGACACTTCCTTTATATTAATATTATTAATTAATATCGTTTAGTCTTTAATACACAGTTTTTATAATAAGAAAGTTCCGTTACCGTTTCCGAATTGTGTTGTTGACACTTCACTTCACTGAGACAATTTTAATTTTATACTTAGTGTAGTTGTACACGAAGAATAAATATTAATCTACAAATTATGCACGATTATTAAGGAACGATAATAATGCCATAAATTTAAAAATGTATCGTTATTAATAAACCCAATAAAACTTGTTGAGTCATGTAACAGACTTATAAAAAAAATTGATCAAGTGCGAGTCGGACTCGCGCACGAAGGGTTCCGTACCATTATCTATGCAACATAAGGCAACGTTATTAGTATCGAGCAAGAAACGGTAAAAAAATCATGTTTGTTGTATGGGAGCCCCCCTTAAATATTTATTTTATTTTATTTTTAGTATTTGTTGTTATAGCGGCAATAGAAATACATCATCTGTGAAAATTTCAACTGTCTAGCCATCACTGTTCTTGAGATACAGCCTGGTGACAGACGGACGGACGGACGGACGGACGGACAGCGAAGTCTCAGTAATAGGGTCCCGTTTTTACCACAAAAGTACGTAAAAGTACCACGAAGTAACCACAAAATACGTAGCGCCAATAGTATTTGGTAATTTAAATAGCATTTATCGCATGTGGTTCCTCCAAGGCCAATACTGGTTTACATTTACAACTGTTGTAATGTATTTACGAGTAGAACAAACATGTCACCATCCTACTTATTTACGCGCTAAGAGTTAGCTTTGGGATACTCTACAACCACTCCTTGCACATTGCAGCCTGACATCAATACTGTTGGGGTCCAGTTATTTGATGTTATTTGGGGCCGGCATGACGATTATATTATAATTATAACGGCACGGAACTCTCTATGTGTGAGTCCAATTCGTACTTAACTGGTTTTTATATAAAAAGTATAATAAAATTTTCGACTTTTGTGCTTTTTTAGCTGCGAAAGCGTTGAACGATTCATGTGACTACGACGTACAATGCGACTCCTTGGCGGGGCTGCCAGAAGCAAGGTCTCCTGGCGCAGCACTGTGCCTGGTGGGACAGTGCGCCTGCGCCTACAGTGCGAGGGCAGCAGGAAGTCCACAGCGCTGCTGGCATAGGAGACGACCTGGACAGGACTGTAGGAGAGATGAGGTATAATCTTTATACTTATTTTCCGCTGTGACGTAGCTTACTTCAGAGGGGCCTTTAAAAACGTGACAACAGGCCCAAAATGACGAAAAATAAGAGTATTTTTTACGATGTGACTGCCTAAGCGTACCTCACACCAAAATAAACCTCCATCATAAAATTAATTCATCATAAACGTAGGAGATGCATGCACAGCGTCACTTTAAAGAAATTTATTATTAGTAGTAAACTAGGAGGAATATCCTACTAATATTATAAAGGCGAAAGTTTGTAAGTATGGATGTATGTATGGATGTTTGTTACTCTTTCACGTAAAAACTACTGAATGGATTTGAATGAAACTTTACCACAATATAGCTTATACATCAGAATAACACATAGGCTACAAATTGGCTGGACCGATTTTGATGAAATTTTATTTTATACAGAATTGTATGGCAAAACAACGTTTGCCGGGGCAGCTAGTGGTTTAATAAATAAAAATAATAATATTATTAACACATTTATTTCAATATTTTTTTTTAAAACAGGATTCAAATTATGAACTGTACTAAAATGCAAATTTTTTATACAGCATATAATAATTTAGTGAAACTTAATGTACTTATAAAATGATTATATCTTCTGATCAACAGATTTATTAAAAGTAGAAATTACCCAACAACATTTTTGTGCACGTAAATATGTACTCTCAAACCTAAATGACATACACAGGCAAAAGTGTATAAGTATGTAGCAAAAATTATTAAAGATATTTAGTAGGTATAAAAATAGCATATATGTACTACAATAACAGCTGCAATAAAAAAAACAGAATAAAGTAATCGATACGGTAGCATAAAGTTCAAGGATAAAATATATAAGAAAGAATATAAATATGAAGAAAAAAAATATTAAACACTCAAAACAAAAGATATAAAACACAAAATATACCACCATAGTCATTAGTAGGTTAACCAAACTGCAATCCGTAAAAGTATTTTAATTTTAATAAATAACTAGCAAAAGTATTCAAGGTTTTTTTTATTCTTTTAATAGGAATGTGTGTCCGAAGAAGATGAGCCAGGTTATTGTCTCTCTGGACGTTGTACATGCAAGAATTGCTCTCCAGATGCCCATGACTTCGGTGGAGCCAGCACTCTGTCACGACCTCCAATAATCATTGCCGCCATTTTGTCTATAGCCGCCATCTTAAGATACCAGTAACTAATTTTAAAAAAAGTTAGATAAACGAACATCGAGATAAAGGGGTCCTTTTTTGTACAGAACCCTGAAACATATCTTTTGGTAGTTCCGTAGTCGTATAAAAGATCTTTACATTTCCTCAACCAAGTTAAAAGCTGTGATTAAAAAAGTATTTTCATGATTTAATCAGATTTTCTGTATAAGTCATTAATATCTTTTCACAAATTATTCCATAAATCCCCGCATAATATTATAATCTACAGGATGCTTCAAAAAAATGTATACACACTTTGAACTTCCATAGAAAATTTATTTACCGTTCTACAAAGTTAAATTTCAGGAAAATAGAAAGCTGAAAGTCCAATGTAAATGAAACATAAATAACAAATGTTAATACTGTTCAAATTGGTGACCTGCAGCATCAATACAATTCTGAGTACGAGTCACCACTGATTCTGTACATCGTATCAAAACGTCCAATGAGATTTCTCTACACACTGCTTGAATCTCATTCCAAAGAATGTCTAGGTTACGTGGCTTACGTTTGTACACCTCATCTTTTACTGTGTTCTTTGTTTTTGAAAAGGCCAGTGGATAGGATGCAGGGGGCCAATCGAGTTTCCAGCACGCTCTCCAGACCTTACACCGCTGGATTTCTTCTTGTGGGGCACAGTAAAAGATGGGGTGTACAAACGTAAACCACGTAACCTAGACATTCTTTGGAATGAGATTCAAGCAGTGTGTAATCTCATTGGACGTTTTGATACGATGTACAGAATCAGTGGTGACTCGTACTCAGAATTGTATTGATGCTGCAGGTCACCAATTTGAACAGTATTAACATTTGTTATTTATGTTTCATTTACATTGACTTTCAGCTTTCTATTTTCCTGAAATTTAACTTTGTAGAACGGTAAATAAATTTTCTATGGAAGTTCAAAGTGTGTATACATTTTTTTGAAGCACCCGGTATTTGAGTATAAACAAGTTACATAAATGTTATTAATTTTATATAGATAGGTAATATTTTTTTGTTACAAATAATAATTGTTGTTAATATGAATAATTTAATATAAACTAAATAAAATAATAAATAAAATCAGTCACAATGAATATTAAAACTAAAATCCTCAATTTTACGTACTTAGGTATTCTTTATTTATCTACAAATACAATTCGCGATAATATTTTCTATAAAAGTAAAAGATATATTATATCTTTAAATTACATATCTATAAGAATAGCAATCTATATGAAGATATATAATATATATCGCACAATATTTAGTTATTAGTCTGTTAAATGATTTGTATTGTAGTCTATTAAACATTTTTAAATAAGTTGTAAATAAATGTTGTTGTTAAAAATTGTGTAAATTTTAAGCGTAGTGTTAACAATTAATAGAAACAGTATTTTGCGAGTGCAATTTTATATATTTATGTTTATTATGAATGTGTAGTGTTTATGCCAAAGATGTGTACACAAGTAATAGAAAGTGTTGTGTAAATAAATGTAATTATTTATTTTAAAATTGTGTTGTTTTATTTAGTCTATAACATCTTAGATTTAATCTGCAGAAGAATGTTTAACAGTATGATAAAGGACTGCGGTTCACGCGGTCACGGTTTCATTCTTTTTGTGATCAACACAGACAATTTTACTACGTCTAGGTGTGTCTATCTTATATGACTGTATATTTACACCTTGACTTTATATCTACATAGTCAAAAAAGCTTGAAAATATACCTTAATTTCATAGCTTTGTGTAAAAAGTCTAAATAATGAAGTAGTTATACCTAAGTATGTCTTTTAATTTTATGTGATAGTTACTTTTATACAAAGTACAAGGTGTGAGAAAATAAGGTTTATACCATAGCTAAGGTATTAAGATTAATTAAATTGGCTATTTTGAGAAATTAGAGAATACGATAAATTAAATAAAAATTTTTTGCAATAATAGTTTGTCATATTCTAGACGGCTATTAGCAAATGAATGGTGTAACGTGTTACCTCATAATCTTCGGCTAGAAGTCATCTGTATATCTGTAGGTCGAGCAGAACTTGACCACGAGGCTTGTAGTGCCCGCAGAACGCTGGGCGAGGCTGCCGCGTACATTATTGGGTTCAATGCTGAGTTGGCGTACCCGAGCCATGTGAAACATTGCCAAACTGTCTCCGGCACACAGTTACACATTGAATCTATAATAAATTCAATTATTTAGATGTAAAGGGCCACACAAACAAAGACAAGTTTGTTAACCCAGAAACAGTCAAAAACCTTGCAAACCTTTTTAATTCTTGTGATTATTACTCCAATTTCTTGCACTCTCTCCAGCCCATTCACGTCCCACTGTTGGGCATGAGCCTCCTCCACTGTAGAAGGGATTGTAGTTTACTATACCGCCAACGATTCTACTATACCTCGCTGAGCAATTATGTGGGTACAGGGTGTAGTTCGGAGTTTTCCATCACTCACTCGCATTCGGTCGCATTGATTGATAAGAACACATATATTCTTTAAATGCTTGCCCTTAGGAAGACCAGTTGTCTGAAAATCTCTATTTAAAAACTAGTTGTGTACTCACCAATGGGTGTCATCACGAAGAATGGAGTCCAGCAGACCAGAAACATGGCCATTAGTCTAACTATTGTACGTGTGGCGCGTCGTTGTCTAGTTAATATCCCATCCCTAGCACATAAATATTAGACTATAGGTATGTTAGAAATTATCATAAAACGAGATTAACAAACAAATTCAGAAACTGCTGAAATGAATCATTGAAACAGATAGATAGACATACATATAAATATAATTATAGCTGATAACGTAGTCGAGCACTAAAAGATGGTTAAAAAATTCAAGATATTCGTGATAATAGGGTGTGGCAAATTGGATGAGAGTCCGCCATTTTAAAAATAGAGTTAAGTTAATTAAAGTAGTGTTTATACGTATAATTTGTGGCTAAATCTAGTACATACTTACATTGGAGTTTTTGTTTCTTCAGTATTTTGTTTAATCGTCGGTGATGCACAATGGACATGCTTGGAGCTAGTAGGATGCTTTAAAGTTGAACATATCGGAGTTCTCAAACTGAAAAAGTTAACATTAAAGTATCAAAATTAAAATTAAAAGTTTTCAAACTGAACAAGTTATTTTAGTATCTACTGAGATAAAGCCGAAAGTGTTAACTTAATTGACTTACGCAGGACTTTTCTGTTCTTCTTGAGTATTACCAACAGCTACTGGCGTAATGCATCTAGATAGTTTATTCTCAACCTTGCCCTGAAATTGTTAAACAAGAGATGACGACGGCAGCTAGCTATAAACATTATTTCCTCTAGTCTAAAGCTTATTACAAATAAAATTGCTTAAAGATTAGTACGGATAGAATACACAATATTTATTCGCAATCAGAAACTAAGCTGACACTACTTATTACGTTATAACGCTCTTTCAGATAAAACTAAATCATAATGATCTCTAGTTTTAAAATATTTTAAACCTAGGGTAAAAACACAGAATAATATATTCTGTGGGTTAGAATAAGGGCAAAGAAAATTGTGGCGTAAAATTATTGGAAGAAATCATGTGGAGTCTTTCAAACATAATACTTTATTTGCACAAAAATAATTTTAGTTTGTAGGTTAACATTAACTACGTACAATTGGAGACAGACGCGGACATCTGGTCTGTCCGTGATGAGACCTGATCTGTGGAGGCACGGACAGCGCGTATAATATCCTAGCATACAGTACCAACATCACGATTGCTGGCAAGTAGAACGATACCATAGAACTCAGGAATACATAACTACGAACAGTAAATTTAATGATTAATTAAATACCAATATAATAGTTAAAAAAATTACTGAGAAATTAAAAATTACAGGTAAAATTCGAGTATTATTAGAAAATGTTTAATATAGGGAAGCGATTTCTTAAGCGGACAAATATAGTGTTTTTAAAGTAGGGTTTTTGAATAGCTTTTTTACTTTATGTTAACTACCTATAAGTTACATTTAAATGGCACGTCACCTAGCATTAACATTTTCTCTACACGCCTTATCAGTAGCTTCTGGATGAAGTTTGGGCGTATATACAAATGCAGTTGGCAAAGCCACAGAGATGGATAGTGGCCACACCAAGCCCGCGTAGAGTCTTGCCTGAGAAGCTCGCTTAGCTCTGGCAAGAGGAGCCGTGATGCCACACCAACGCTCCCAGCCCAGCGCGCATAGAGACAATATGGATGCAGTACAGCACAGCACGTCCGCTGTCTCCCAACAAAGACAAATTATCCAATCTAAAACGTAGGAATAGGTACAGTCAAATAATATGCAGTGGCGAATTTACAAAATACATAATTTAAATATCACTACCATCTCAATCCTCTCATTACCTTTCTCTTAGGTAGGTATGTTGTAAGAAACAGCGTAAAGAAATATATTGAACGTCTTTTTATTAAAAGTTTTAAGCATGAAGTAGACATACCATAGCAGGTTATTTTTATCTATCCATTATTGAGCCTAACTCCTTCCACAGTAGAACAAAAGCCCTTAAATATTCCCTCAAAATGAATCGTCTGTAAAAGATTTTATCTCACCGTAACGTAAGGACACAATACCCAATATCGGAACTTTTGCATCTCATTATGGAACATAGTTATATTTGAATACTTACGAAGTTGCACCACAAACAACTCCCTAATAGCTGCTATTGGCATCACGGATAACCCCAGCAGTAAATCTGCAGCAGCCAAGCTAGCTAGCGGGTAGTGCGCTGGGGCCCGTCTGGCGCGCCATAAGGCTGCTATAACCCCGATATTGCCCGTAATGGTGCTGATGATTAGGAGGCCAATAAGTACTGCGAAGACACACCATTGGAGGCTGAAGCCTCCGTGCAGTTGCCATGTAGCAGACGGCATCTATGGAGCATTGGTACCGATTCTATGTGCACAACTAAACGAAACTAAAGAATGAAAATTGACAGTGTCAATAACACAACTCGGTAATGTTAACCAATGTTAACAGAACTTTTTTATTAGAAAAACTGTATATTATAGACTAACGGTTATATTAAATAAAAATGTGCACAACGAAATAACCAATTGATAATAAATAAATAAATATTCATGGACATTTCACACAACGTCCTCTGGTCCCAAGCTAAGCTTATATGCTTGTGTTATGGGTACCAGAATACGGATATACTACATAAACTACTTTTCTTTTGTAAATACAAACTTAAAATACATAAAAAACACCCAGACGCGGTACAAATACGGTCCATTACATAAACCACTCCACCACGAAGCCCGTCAAATAATATACCATAGTTGTTTTCATTTTTTAGTTAAGTTTAGCTGTTGTGCACCTAGAACTGGTACAATTGAAAGGAAATTTGCCTACCAGACAATTAAGGTTGAATGTTTTTATACTACTATATTCCTACTAAATATCATCAGGACATAAGTGCCTATAACTTTTAAGCATATTCATGTTGTTGTGCTAGCTAGAAATAAGCATATCATACTAATACAAGTGCTTTTAGCATTTGACTGAACTTCCAAAAGGACCGATTTTGATGACACTAGTCAAGACTGCTTCTTATACAAACCAGTGACCGTCCTTCCATGACTAAACCTTGCCTTGCCTTACATACTTAAAAGTTAAGTCTAATCGAAGTAACACTTGAGAGTGTTTAAATATCTAGCAGATCTGCCGACGTTAACGGTTGATTATTGTCCATTCTTTATTTAAGTTATAGAATTGTGCTACTCCTAATAATATAATTATTAATACGTATATTTTTAGCGTAATTATTATTACACTTACCAATGATTTGGCACAGTCTATTATCTATTACTCAAAACAAAATTACACTGCATATTAATTGATTTGTGATTAAATGTTATCACGGTTCTTGTTTCAACAGTTTACTTTTATATATACCCACCATCTTAATATACAAAATATTAAAGACCCACTATCTTTTGTATTAGTGCGTAGGGTACCTTTAAAAAAAATGTGTCGTACCAAGCAAAGTTACACTAAACGTGCTAAAACTGAGAATTTACTAAAGTAGTTTCAAGTCATCACAAATAACGGTACGCAATATTTTCTAGGTATAAAGGTGTATATTTTCTAGGTATATTTTTTTTATTACCAGTGTGTTTTTCTTATAATTTTGTATGTGAACACCCGGTCTCTTCCAAAATCAACTAGCTGAATTTCTTAGTATCGTCACAGGTTTAGAAATAAAGAAATATATATTGCTTTAGAAGCTAATACCAATAAAATAATTAAATATAACAAAACAATGTGAAGGTACAAAATGAAAGCACTTGTTTCTAAACGGCACTAACCAGGTGTCCATTTCAACATTATGCTAGGTCACATGGACCCTGTGGACAGTGAAGCAATGCTAACCAGACGAAGACGGTATATGTCACGGATATTTACAATCGCACCTTTCATTCATGGGTATAAAAGGAAGATTATAGAGCGTCATTTTACTACGATTTAAACATGAAGTAGCTTCATAAACCCATACATCCACGATGTAAGTTCTACGCAAGATTCTGATTCCAAAGGAAATCTGAGTAAGGCGTGTGTGACTATCTTTACATAATATAAAACAAAGTCGTTATTTTTATATGTATGACCCCCCCCCCCCCCCCTTATGTGAGCTTATATTTTTAACACGCTTTTATATGTTTGGTATGCAGGGCCGGATTTAAATTTGTGCCGCCCTGGGGCACTGAAGAAAATGCCGCCCTATGACTTAAATTTTATAGAAAAATTCATTAATCAATAAAGGTTTCTGTTATCAAAAAGACATACATAATTTGAAAATATTTTTAATTCTTCAAAAAAACTACATAAATATATCAATTCCAGAAAATAATAATATCAATTTCAATTGTTTCAAACCTTTATGGAAATAAATAAATAAAACTATTTGAATAGTTTTTACTTAAATTTCCTTTATCTATAATATAAAAATTTTTAACTTGATACATAATACTTACTTAAATTATATTTCTTGAAAGATAAAAAGTTAATCATATATTGTATAGAAATTTTATTCCCACTTTCCAAATTTTGCCGCTCTAGAAAATTTGCCGCCCTGGGCACTAGCCCCGACTGCCCCCAGTGTACGAGTAAATCCACCACTGTTGGTAATAATATATGAACGCGATTTTCACCCACTTGCAGTAGTCGCATTGATCTGAAATTTTGCACATATATCAAGGAGCGATGACAATGCAATTACTTA
Organism: Orgyia antiqua; assembly: GCA_916999025.1. Taxonomy (NCBI): domain Eukaryota; kingdom Metazoa; phylum Arthropoda; class Insecta; order Lepidoptera; family Erebidae; genus Orgyia; species Orgyia antiqua. The sequence goes on from OU779861.1 coordinate 2,812,871, forward strand.
AAAATATATTCAGAATTTTCAAGCGTGACTTTTAGTTTTTGAACTAAGGAAATTTTGAAAACTGGGTAACGGATTTTGATGCGGTTTTTTTAATAGATAGAGTGGTTCAAGAGGAAGGCTTTTTTATAATTTGTTAAGGGTTTGACTTATAAATTCCAAACGTAAGAAGTAGCAGGCAACAACTAGTATTTTAATAAAACAAAAAATATTTATTTTATTCCTTTATTGTCATTAGGGGAGAACATTTATTAAAATTTCATTTTTTCCTTACATTAATACAAATTATCTTCAATGAAAATAATTGTTTTAAAATATATTTACAATTTTACCAACTAGTTACTAAGAAGTACTAATTTAATAGTGTAAATTACAATTTGTCTTAGCTAAAAGGCACTCGGAGTGTAAAAATGAATATAAATGATCCTATTTACTTCAAAAATTTCATCAAAACAGTGCCTTCTTTATAAATTGTGCCAAAAATTACAAAAATCCAGATACATTTTTAAAACATTCACAAAATACATTATTGTCATGGGCATTTAATTACTAAACTTTAATATCATTTTATACAGTCTTTGTTTTTCACAAAATTTCATCAAAATTTGTTCTATTTTTTATAAAAAAAAGCCAATGTTTGTTTAATAAGTATTCGGTCGGAATTAATAATCAATATGCTATCCGTAATTTTAATTGTATGAGTATAATTTAACATTTATGAGTCAATCAATAGAATTACTACTAACTGTTATCTCGAATCCTGGCATTGTTTTTAAAGAATATAAATAGTGGAAAAGAATCTGCTTGTTGTTATTTGTTTGCATAGAGCGTCATATTACACACATATTAGATAATTTATTTTAAAAATATAAAAACGGATATCAAAGACAATTTTGACAATAAAAAAGTAATTGTTTAAGTATAAATCCATTGCAATGAAATTTTTAATGAATCTTGTTTGTTTTTAAATTGAATATATTTCATACGGTATTTAAACATACTAAGATGACAGATGACTTAAATGTCCTGCAGTCCCAAAGTAAGCTATGAAATAGTGCTATAGGTAACATATTACTTATTAATTCCGACACATAGGAAGCACAATTCGCTTATACATATATCTAAGTCTAAAACTAGCAATACACATGATATTTGTGCTTCAAACGGTACATCTGGTCATTGGCACATACGATGACACAAAAAATCTAATTAAAAACATAAAATTAAAACTAATTAAATCTACGAAGATCAGTTATTTCATCAAATTTAAATATTACATATAAAAAATGATAATATTTACAATAAAAGCGATACAACATGTAGGTGCTAAAAACATTTTTAAAATACTTAATTTTTATATAAAAAAAATATATTACAATGTAAAAAGTGTTTATGGAATTCAGTATTGAGCATGGGTGATCCCAAGAGTAAAATTTTTATTAGTTGTTAAAGCGCAAATGGAATGAATGAGATCTTAAATGTATAAAAAATGCACCTCATATTTGGGCTTGTATAACATCAAAACATAATATAACTTTTAATTAAAAAATGTCTTTTATAATCGAAAATAGCAATGGAAGCTAATTATGGAATGATAATGATTTAACGGAAGATATGAACTATCATAACATTAATATTTAAAACTGAGATTATTGCCAGATCAAATAATAAAATTCTATTAAATAAAATAAAAAATAATAAAAACAAAATATGAAATTTAGTAGTGATGGGCATCAATCTCAGTCAATATTACAATTAAACTAAAGACAATATGTTAATAAAACCAAAATAAATATGTGTTGAGAAAGTCATACATTATAAATTAAACTCATACATTACAAATTAAAACTGTTGAAATTTTTTTAAATATTTCAATATGTACTACATATTTATTGAAGCTTTAGTAACAAAATGTAACTATCTACACTAAAAGCACATTTTTATGTGCTTTTTAATCACACATAAATAATTTGCTCCCATACAGCCAACTCATACGGCTGCAATTAACAATCTCATCATAAAACTCATTGATCAAGACTTATACATGTAAATATTATTAATAACAACAACATAACAAAGTGTCTTTTTATATTTAATTGCTATTCGGTGTATTTTGTAGTTTTAAAATTATTTATACACGGAGTTTATTAGCAGAAGGTTTAAAAATACCGTATATTAATTCAATAAATGAGATTCTTTAACAATACCACCAATAAAGTGATATTTGAGATAATTTAGAAAATAAATGATATTGATTATCGATTGATCAAAAAAAGTAGGACTAAGTGAGTCTGATATAAAAATTTATTTTATTTAAATGGGAATTAAAAAGTAGATAGTTAGAAATAAGACATTAAGAGGGTACTGTACTTCTCATTTAGGTATTTGCCTTAGGTATTGCTATCTCTATTTCCGAGCGCCGCGCTGAAAGTGACAAAATATAGATGAAGCGGATTTTACCTACAAATTCTTTGAAAAAAGACGTTTCGTACTTCCGTTTTCTTTTTACGAAAGTTAAACCGATTTTAATAGTTTTTGCGTTATGTTATAGATAAAGAGTATATCTATGCTTCTATCGCTTTCTTTTGTGGTAAAACTTTACCAAATTTGTGTGATAGACACTGCAACTTTATCTAAAGAAAACCGAAAAAAGTGGGTATTTCGGATCGTCATATTTCTTTTAGTTATTATGTTTTGAAAAAAAGAAAGTGATAGAAGTGATACTCTTTATCTATAATATAACGCAGAAACTATTAAAATCGGTTTAACTATCGCGAAGAAAAAACGGAAGTACGATACCCATACTTTTGTATGGAGCATAATTTGGTATCGTACCGTCTTAACAGTGTGCAATATCAACAGACATGATAAAATGTGGTATTATATTCAGAATGACACATTTTAGCACACATTTTAACAAAGTTATTCACCTGTTTTTATTAACATGTTAATAACTTGTGAATTAAATTCATAAACATCGCAGCGATGTATATGTACAACGCCATCTTTCGCGCAGTTTGCAAATGTTAATAACTTGGTTCGGGACTGTTGGCATACATAAAATGTTATGAAAAACCACAAAATTTTGATTTATGTACTTTTAATACTAACTATTTCTTAAATGAAAACTAAAAATACACCGAAATGAAATGCTAGTCAAAAAATTCACGAGATGTTAGTGCTTAGAACTACATCGTCATGTCAAATACATATCAGTCTATGTTTACGGCACTTTGTTCTAAGTCATACTTAACGCGCAATGGACTTCGAACTTGTTATATATTACACTGTATAGTACATTGCTGCATATATATAAGGGCTTTTCTATTGTTACCTTATATGACTATATCAGGACAAAATTAGAAAAATGCTTTTGATGAAAAGGATTTATATCTGAAAAATAAATCTATTAAGCTATAATAGCAATGAAAATACTCATAATAATGACAGCTATATTAGTTAAAAATCTTATAGATTGCTTCTTGTAAAGAATGTAAAGGTAAAATTTCATTTTAATGAAATCTAAAGTGATTTTATTTATACATAAGTTATAGCTATCCTTCAGATAAAAACACATTTACTACCTTGCATTGCTTCCAATGTAAACCATGACAATAGGGTTTTACCTTTTGGAAAGGAACCCTAAAAATAGCCCAATAAGGTACATACCTTCTAGTTTAAAACACGTTTTGTTGTTCTATTCTTAACTTATATATAAATGGCTTCGGTACCTCCTTTGTTTGTCTGTTGTATTTCATTAGGAGATAACGCGGCGCGATCAGACCAATCTGAATGTGGCGATTGTGTTAATGGCGTTTGTGGCGATGGCGATGACCAATGATCTGGCGATTCTGGTGATGGAGTAGGGAATGTATCTCCTATACCCCAACCGCCGTAAAGACCTGAAAAACGACAAAAATTATAATATTAATATGAAATATGTCTAAGCGATAATAGAATATTGTTACACAAATAAAGGTTAAGAGGATACCAAAATAGCTTCGTGCATTTTTCTACGTACGAAGTTTTCATTTTTTCTTTAGATTGAATGGCTAGAGCTCTAATTTTTAAGTATATGTTTTTTCAATATACGAGTATAATCTAGGATCGCATAAACTCAGAAACGCGATTGAAAAAAGTTTTCTCGATAGAAAATCTTAGCGAAACAACCTCTCTCATTTTTTATTATTTTCATTTGTCGGTCTATTATCGCGTATTAACTAATGAAATAACTTTAAAAACATAAGTAACTATTATTTAAAGAAACACGTAAACCGGAATTAAAATATATTTAGTAGATTTTGAGTAAACAAAAAAAATATCCCTAATTCTTCGTTTTCTATACCTACTAGCTGTGTTAATATGTACATGTCGACGATAATAGTGATGTAGGCCCTTAACATACATTCATGCTAGCTCAGCCTACGACTGCAATGGCGTTTAATAATGAGCATTAGCCTATGTTTATTCTCAGGCTCTGTACAATCTTTGTGCCAAATTTGATGGAAATCGGTTTAACAGTTGTGTCGTGAAATCGCGATATAATAACTTTACTAAGATTGTTACGCCATTTTGTCATTAAGGCAGTCAGAGAGTATAAAGTGCTATCTACTATGATCTCAACACACTTATTTGGCGTCAATTAAACTCATACATTTCAAATTATTATGTGTTTTCAACCTATTGTTAATTTGTTAAATAAATGTTATTCCAACTTACTTGACATCATATTAGTGAGTGCAGGATGTTGTGCCTGACCTTGCCCCAAAGCAGCTTGCGTCATCATTGCTTGCAGCTGACTGTGTTGGTTATTGTGGTTAGCACCTATAAGTAAACAATAAAAACATATTATATTTTACATCCAAGATCAGACTAGAACCAATAGTAAATTAATATTAAAATATTCAAATATATAGTATCAAAATCTAACATATAAAATTCACGTGTCACAGTGTTAGTTACCGTACTCCTCCGAAACGGCTTGACCGATTTTTATGGAATTTTACAAGCACATTCAGTAGGTCTGAGAATCGGCCAACATCTATTTTTCAAACTTTTTTTTTTTAGTAAGGCAAAACAACGTTTGCCGGGTCAGCTAGTTATAATATTAAATTTACATAATATACTGTATCATAAACCATGTAAGAAATAATTATAACAGTGAAGTACATAAATACGAGTTGAACTCTGACACGAATGGCATCGTAGCGTTATTTTTATAATATTTTTTTTTCATACCGACCCCAAATAACCTCAAATATATCTGTTATTTGCGAAATAGCGCGATTAGGGGAGGATAATGATTACGTTGAGCTATTATGTTGTTGTAGCATCAACTGTGGTGATCAACATTCTCCGTGTGGTGACGGATTAAGAATACAAGTGTCACCACCCTATCTCCTCCCAAGGGTGCTGTAAAAGTCAGCTAAGGGATATTGCATACATCCTCTGTGAGAGACTGAAAACTCGAAAACAAACCCTATACCAATACGCTTGCTCAGCGCGGCACAGTAGATCATAATCCCTCATAAGGTGGAGGAGGCCCGAGCCCAACAGTGGGACGTAAATGGGCGCTGGAGAGAGAGAGTGAGAGAGAGAGAGAGAGAGAGAGAGAACCAACTGTTATGAAGATAAAATAAGAATATTTCAGCTCTCTAGCTATCACCGTTCCAGAGATAACGGGAAATCATGGCATTAAGGCAGGAGAATGATGATGGCGAGTATTTATTGTCGGAGCATCAACTGATATTCGCAAACTGTGAAATTTTCAGCTGTCTGGCTATCAGAGTTAATACAGACAGACGGATGGCCAGCGAAGTCTCAGTAATATTATCCCTTTTGGTAAGGAACCCTAAAAGAAATAATAAATTAAACTAACTGAGTTGTTGTAGCGCTGAGTATTGTGCAGCATCCATCTGATGTTGATGTGAATGTCTCATAGCGGCCATGTGAGCAGGAGACGTGGGTAGAGACGGCCGAGACTTACCCGGAGACGGAGAACCTGTAACACAATTATTTATTTAATAATATTGATGACAATGTACGTGTCACCTCCAAAAATGTCTTTTCCGTTGAGTTCGCCCATGAGCACATACCCAAGGAAGGTTGACGTCAGGCAAGCAACCAAGAGTAAAAATCAACCAAATCTTATTGCAACAAGAACAAGTCGACACGGCATAAAGGCAGGAGAGTAATGATCACAATATACAGAATATAAAAAGCATTTTGTTCTTTATTTGTAAAGATTTTTCAATACTTCAACAAAACTAAAACATCACGCCATTGACTACATCAATCTGATGAGATGCGTTGTACGTAAAAATACGATATAAACTCAATCGAGTGACGAATACGGTGGTCTAATTTGATTACTAAAAGCACGACCGCAATAATCTCAGTTGGCAGGGCTACGGAACGGTATTCTGAGGTCGTGGGTTCAAGTCCCACTTGCGGTAATCACTTTTTCCACCATAATTTAATTTATTAAGTAAAACTTAAATATTTTGGTTGTAAATTTAATAGTTAGTATATTCAGTTTAAGAGTAGGACAATTTTAAGCTTAGTTTATAAAATAAAAAAAATTGGTCAAGTGCGAGTCGGACTCGCGCACGAAGAGTTCCGTACCATTATCTATGCAACATAAGGCAACGTTATTAGTATCGAGCAAGAAACGGTAAAAAAATCATGTTTGTTGTATGGGAGCCCCCCTTAAATATTTATTTTATTTTATTTTTAGTATTTGTTGTTATAGCGGCAATAGAATCATCATCTGTGAAAATTTCAACTGTCTAGCTATCACCGTTCTTGAGATACAGCCTGGTGACAGACGGACGGACGGACGGACGGACAGCGAAGTCTCAGTAATAGGGTCCCGTTTTTACCCTTTGGGTACGGAACCCTAAAAAGGTTTGTATGTAGGCAAAATGCCCAAATAACAGTTAAGATTTTTTATTACGGTTTTTTGAAATTTTCACAGATGATGTATTTCTATTGCCGCTATAACAACAAATACTAAAAATAAAATAAAATAAATATTTAAGGGGGGCTCCCATACAACAAACATGATTTTTTTACCGTTTCTTGCTCGATACTAATAACGTTGACAGGTAGACGCTTTAACTATGTGCCTTATGTTGCATAGATAATGGTACGGAACCCTTCGTGCGCGAGTCCGACTCGCACTTGACCAATTTTTTTTCTATGAAACTTATCTGAGTTATATGATAAAGATTTATATGACAGAAGAGTTATTCAAAATGAAGCTTACCAATATAAGCATGTGGTGATGTAGTATGATTGCTATGTGTGGGCGAGTGATTGGAGTATGGCGGTGATAATGAAGTAAGGCCGCCGCCTAACGACTGATGCAGCGTGGTGCCCGCGCTCGCAGCCGTCTGCGGGATGTGCCACTGTACACAATTAAAACATGTATTAAACACAACTTAATAACATTAAAATAATATTCTCCGTGTGGTGACGGATTAAGAATACAAGTGTCACCACCCCATCTCCTCCCAAGGGTGCTGTAAAAGTCAGCTAAGGGATATTGCACACAGATAACATCCCCTGTGAGAGACGGAAAACTAGAAAATAAATCCTGTCCCAATACGCTTGGTCAGCGCGGCACAGTAGACCATAATCCCTCCCAAAGTGGAGGAGGCCAGTGCCCAACAGTGGGACGTAAATGGGCTAGAGAGAGAGAGAATATATCAATATTATTAATGGATTAGAGACTTGTGGTCCTATTCATAATGACTTGTCGGAGGGTTAAACGGAGATATTATCGGAGAGATAATAAACGTTTTATCGTAAAACGACTATTATGAATAACAAGTTTTAACAATTTTCCCGAACCGATTTTAGCGAACTTTTAAACCTCCGATAAGTCATTATGAATAAGACCATTAGTGACGAATTAAGAATACAACCATCATCACCCCGTATCTTCCTCACGGTGCTATAAGAGCCACCTATGGGAATATAAGCAAGTATTACCCTCTGTGATAGAAAACTCTTAAAATAATCAAAACTAAACCAACACGATACCCTGTCAGCGTGTCATGGCAGATTTTTTGAGATTTTACACAATGTTCTCTGGTCCCACGCTAAGCTTATTGGCTTGTGTTATGGTTATGTAAGTGATGTATTTATTACCTTGACGCAGTCCTCATAGCTGGGCGGTTGTTTGTGCTGTAGACGTGGCTCCAGCACGAACTGCGCCATGGCGTTCGAGTACAACGAGGTGGCGTCGTACGGCGACGGCAAGTCCTAACACAACAACAATAACATAATATTATATTACTACAAGTCAAAGTAAAAATATTTCAAGTTGGCATGTTTTACAAGCTCTTTTATTACGTCAAAACTAGGTGTCTTTTCCATCCATGCGAATCCTATGGAGAATAACAGACAAGAAACTCCATGGATGGACTACACATCTTTACTCAATATACCTATGGTCCTGGTACCTAGAGCAATGCTCATACCCATAGTATACAGACAGATGTCTTAGAATGCGTGTGCGATTTTATATGCTACAAGCATCAATTAAATCACGTCATAGTGTCTGTGTGCGTTTATTTGACACCTTGCCGACCTGACAGTATATTTAACAGAAAAAAAAAGGTTTATAACATCTCCTGTTGTTTCAATACTTTATAACTTTTATAAATCATCCCGTTTGATGTTCGGAGAGCAGTGCGACCAACATAAATGTTATACTCCTGTCTCCTTTGGCAAGGTAAAATTAAATTGAATATCTGACTAAGCTCCGACATCAATATGCAATTAATTTAATTTGTTTACAATATAATAATGTCCAAACCTGTAAATTTTGCAGTGGAGATTCAACTGGACTGAGACTGGAGCCAAGGCTCTCCACGCTCTGTGGCACCTCTTGGGCCACTTTTTTATTGTTCTTTTTTACACTCGCTTTCCTACAAACAGATAATATAATAAATAACAAACGAAAACCCATATATCATCAACCTATAATGAACAAATCGGGACAGGAAATATAAACGCAGGTGAAACCTGTATGGTATGTTAAATAATTATACTAACAAGGAAACTTAAGCCGGGTACTCACTAGCGAGCTGTAACTGTAACTGTTGCATGTACTGTAACCAAAAAAACATAGTGTGTACGTTGTTCGCAAACCTGCTACGAGCGGTACGCGTGCGGTTTGCAGCGAGCCGATGTTTACAACGTACTAATTTCTGATCGCGTAACGTTGCACGTAACTGTAACCGTTACTGTTACCAAAAACATAGTGTGTACGTGGTTCGCGAGCCTGCGACGAGCGACTCGCAGCGAGCCGACGATTGTTGGTTTTTGCCGCGGATCAAAGGGCGCTGTTTGGTTACAGTTACAGCTCGCAAAATGAGTACGCTCAGTGAAAGCGTTCCGGCGACGTCATGAGCCGTAATTGTAAAACGCGTACACACTGGAACCCCGTTACTGTATCACGCTTGTTACAGTTACGGTTCCCTAGTGAGTACCCGGCTTTATTAGGGTATTTTGAATTTACTACAAAAAACATATTCATGAAAAATATGAAACAGGCTATATGATGATTAATTTTATACAGACGAAGTTTCTAAGTACAGCAATCATCATACCTTCAAGCCTTTTTTCTTATAGAGGTAGGCAGAGCTAATAAATAACAAAATACTAACCGTCTAATCTGTGTGGTCTGCAAGTTGTTGTTGTCATAAGGCTGGTCTTGTGGACTTTCCGGGCCAGCTTTAGCACGAGCCTTCTTGGGTTTGCCTTTCGCTGAAGTACTGATAACTGTTGGCTGACTTATCAGCTGAGGGTGCGGGTTAGGAGATGCTGAGAAAAATAAGTTATGTTTGAAAAATATATTGTACCAATGAGTAATATAGGTACTGTTATATCCTTTGTCTGTTAGCCATACGGACAACCCTATTATTTTTTATATTTACTATCCATTTCTAATACTTTCTTCCTATCATTCAAACCATAACCAGTCAGTCTGCTCTCATACTTCTAACAGTGCGATCGCCTAAAGGAATCATTAAAAGTCATAGACTTTTAATGATTCCTGTGTAATTGGACTGGTTTTTTTTAGATTTGGTTTCCACATTCCATGCGTACGAAGTCGAATGCCCAGGGTAGTATTCTAAATAATTGGGATTGTTTATAATTTTTGACCTGCTGTTTTTATACTTTTTTATGAAAAATATAGACTATTTTAAACTGTGTTTTAAACAACTAATTTCAATATTATTTAAATATTCACTAAATATTTTTTTTTTAAATACTTGTAGATATTATTTTAAATGTTGTGACGTCATCGTTGTACGCAATCTGTGTATTGCCATTTCCTGATAGACTTAAGACAGATTGCAAAACATCTTTTCAAAGTTGCCAAGTATATAATAGACCAATTTCAACTCCACCACAGAGTAGTATACCCCTAAGAACACCTTAATATTTTAAGTCCTTCATTTCAAGGGCAAATAGAAATCATTTGCTTTTTTGGAAAAATAATCGCTAATATAGCAAATTTTCCGAAAAAAACTAATGGTACATGATCAGAAACTCTATTCCCCGAAATGGTTTTAGAATTAAGAGTTTAAAAAAATATGAACAATGGCCATTAAGAATAATAAATGCAATATTTACCCATAAGATGATGATGTTGTGGCGGATGTCTAGGACAATGTTCATCTAATAACCGTACAATATCATCATGCATTCTCTCCTGCGCCACATCTCGAGGTAGTCGGTCCATATGATCTGTGATCTCTCTGTTAGCGAGCGCGTCTAATAACGCTCGACATGCACCAAATGAACCTTCACGAGCGCCTAGGAATAGTGGAGTTTCATCCTGCCAAAATATAGATACTTATAGATACTGGTGCCAATTCTACGCACACAACTAATCTTAACTAAATACTTAGTACAAAAACTAAAAAACACGCTTGAAAATCCTGAATATTTTTTCTAATTTCATTGTCATCGGTCCTCATTAAGTGTGCAAAATTTCAGATCAATCCGACTACTACAAGTGGCTGAAAATACACTTTCAAAGATTCCGTTACATAGATTAATACATTGATAGATACATACCGAATATATAAATTGTTAAAAATGATAATTGATACTATCAATAACACAATTTGGAAATGTTAACCGAATTTTCTTATTATAAAAGCTATATATTATAGACTAAAGATTTTAATTAATATAAATGTACACAACAAAATAGCAATTTAAATAAATAAATATTCATGGACATTTCACACAACGTCCTCTGGTCCCAAGCTAAGCTTATATGCTTGTGTTATGGGTACCAGAATACGGTTAGAATACATATACTACTTTTCTTTTGTAAATACATACATGATTTTTCTAATTGTCATACAAATGTTTGTACTGCGTCTGGGTGTTTCTATGTATTAACATAGAAACACCCAGACGCAGTACAAACATTTGTATGACAATTAGAAAAATCACACAAATGATTGTCCCGAGCGGGAATCGAACCCGCGACCTCTTGATTGGCAGTCCATTACATAAACCACTCAACCACGAGGCTCGTCATACATACATAGTCTAAATACACGAATAATTGTTTTCATTTTTTAGTTTAGTTAAGTTTAGTTGTGCATGTAGAATTGTTATCACTGTTATGATTTTGATATGAACAAAAAACCGCTTAAATGCGAGTTTGACTCGCACACAGAAGGTTCTGTAGCATTATTAATTATCATTAATAAATACGCCATAACGTCTTAATTAAGTTAGGGTATCATCGAGTTACTTTGAACTCGTTTTTTGCATGAAAACATTCTTAAATATTTACTGTATAATATAATACAAACAAATATATATCATTTGTAAAAAATTCAACTGTCTAGTTAGCACCATGCCTGAAATACAGCCTGGTGAAATATGGAAGGACGGACGGACACATAGCGAAGTCTAAGTAACAGGATCCCTAGAGTCTATCCGTGACCCGATTGATGCAATTCAGTTAAACGTCAAAGGTATTGAACCTTTTTAACAATAATCCTTCTTCTTCTTCTTCAGCACTTTTACGTCCCACTGTTGGGCACGGGCCTCCTCCACTTTAGGAGGGACCATGGTGCACTGTACCGCGCTGACCAGGCGTGCTGGCACAGGGTTTATTTTCGAGTTTTCCGTCTCTCACAGAAAATGTTATCAGTGTGCAATATCCCCTAGCTGACTTTTACAGCACCCTTGGGAGGAGATGGGGTGGTGACACTTGTATTCTTAATCCGTCACCACACGGTGAAACAATAATTAACGTGATTATATTCCTGGCAATATGCCCAGATCCCGTTTTACCTACAATAATCCTTTAAGTCAAATAACTAACCTTATCATCCTGTGCGTCTCTATTAGCGCCATGTGCTAACAACACGTTGACTGCATCAATATTGTTAACAGCGGCCGCCCAGTGAAGTGCTGTCTTACCGCTATTGTCCGCAGCGTTAATATCAGCATCAGCGTTTATTAAATCCTCCACCATGCCTTCAATTGCAAGCCTAGAGAACAAATTTAAATTACATTATTGTAGTCAAATCGAATTTGAAATCGAAACTATAAATAAATAAATAAATATTTAGGACATTTCACACAACGTCCTCTGGTCTCAAAGTAAGCTATATTTCTATGTTTTTATTATGGTACCAGAATACGAATAGAATACATAATATACTACTTTTCTTTTGTAAATACATACTTATAATACATAGAGAACACCCAGACGCAGTACAAACATTTGTGTGACATTTCTGGATATCACACAAATGATTGTCCCAAGCGGGAATCGAACCCGCGACCTCGTGATCGGCAGTCCATTACATAAACCACTCCACCACGAAGCCCGTCACCACTATGGTCACTAGTATAGTATGGTATATAGTCACTATGGCCACTTTTTACGAATTTAGGCGCTTATATTCTAAAAAAGACGTGTGACACTCGGTGACTGCTGCGGTAAAGTACTAATTCGAAGTACCATTCAATGCACAACGAATTAGTTAAGTTATGTTATGCACGTAGAATTGATACCAATATTAAATATTTCATGACTATATTTTTTATTAACATTATCATACCTAGCAGCTAATATGAGCGGTGTGGTCCCATCATGCATCCTCGCGTTCAGATTGGTCGCTCTATTCCTGAGTAGTATTTGGAAGACGCCCATAGCATCTGCGGCGACTGCGGCATGCAGTGGTGTTCGACCCGTATTGTCTTGGGAATTCGCATCAGCACCGGCGTCTAAAAGACGCTTAGCTGCGTCTGCTCGAGCATATCTAAGGGAAAATAGTTTAAAACATTTACAATGTAATCGTGAACATAATTGCATTACATCATCATCATCATATTTTATTGCCATAAACATAGTATACAATAAGGTTATACAAATTTAAAGCACTTACATGTTTAGCTAATATTATAGCATGCAATAACTTAATGATTTTTACAATTAAAGAAATCATTAATATTGTACATACTCCTATCTTCTTTTCGTTTCGGAAGAGGTTTTCAAAAGATAAAGCGCTGAATATGGAAATACTGTCAAATTTTAATAGGTATATATTTATGTATGATTTTCGCCATTTTATTGAACGAAACCGCTTCTTGGATAAGGCCATAATCGAACCCTATTTGCTAAATTAAATCAATATTTCTAGTTACCTAGCGGCTAAATGCAAGCTAGTTTCTCCAGTCTTATCCATAGCTGCATTTAGTTGAGCTCCTTGCGCAACCAGATCAGCAATGATGTGAGCAGTTTGTTCGTCTTCTGCGTCAGATCCGGCGTCCAATCCCCCACCGCGTACAGCAGCTACCATTAATGGAGTCATACCGCATGGTCCTCGAGCATCCACTTCGACCCCATGACCATCATGCTAAAAGGTATTTATGTATTACAAAAATAGTCAGGTGTTAGTCAGTAGTAGTAGTGTGTCAGTCTACTCAAAATCAAATATTCAAAGACTCAACTAAAATTTTCAATCATAAAAATAATAGTCATAGAAGCATAAAAGTACTCACAATAGCCGGCGGAGTCATCATACTAGGTGGTACTCTAATGTCAGCCGCATCCAAATGTTGTTGCGTCCAAACCCTCGAGTCATGTCCAGCTTCCTCATAGTCCGTGATAGCCGTGTGATCTGAGGCATAACCTCCAGGAACCCCATTCACATCTCCCGGACCACGTGCTCGTTTAGCTCTTGGTGGAGCCGATCCATCGTCATCTTCATCCGACCAATGGTGAGGAGGTCCCATATGACCCCCATTAATATCGACATCAATACATCCAATAGAACCTTTATTCAAATTCCTCATTTCCTGTCCATCTGGTACTCTACGTCGAGAATGTCTTCTTGTTGATGAGTTGTTCCGCATAAAACCTTCTGGGAACCAAGTGATACCTGCTGCCCGTTTCCTCTGAGCAGTGACTAAAACGCCGATCAATAGACCAGCTAAAAGTACTAGAATTACTCCAATAAATACATATTTGGAGTTCGTAGGTATATCGTCTATTTCCGGTGGGTTGACACCTTTGACTTGTACAATTGGAAAATCAGGAGACAAGGAATGCTTAGATGCCGTGGCTGCCAAAAACTCAGCAGCTTCTCTTGCGGAAAAGAAACACTCAGATGCAGACGTAGTGGAACATTTCCTGTTATCGATCTCCAGATACACTTGAATGCCAGATTGTCCCTTTTCAATCACCATATCGTTACCCAGGTGATCTTTCTTTATGACCATCGTTGTTCTCAGCATGTGGCCTAGATCTCTGAGAAAAGCAACAGAATTCTCTTTGAAAGTCCTGATATCCATAAGTAGGGTAACAGACATGACACCTTCCGCTAAATGTGGTGGTTCGTTTTCGCAGTCAAGACCATCCCAGTTACATTCAGCGTTGTTACAGCCATAGTCACAGTGTCCATTAGCGTAGTGTTTCTGGCAATAGGCGTCATAAATTGGATTACAACGTTCTAACGATTTTTGGCAATCTCTGCCATCGAAAAGACACGCTTGGGTGTTACACACTTCATTACATTCACCATCCATAAATACTTCCCAACACTTGATGGGGGCTGTGCAATTAGCCCAGGGATTTATTCCCAGGGAACAATCATTACCATCGAATTCACACGCGAATGTATTACATTCCTCATCACAATGATGGTCTCCTTGTTTCTCTTTACAGCCTTTCTTTACACATTGTTCTCTTTGGAATGCTAGATCCAGTTCCTCGAAACTCAAGCTTGGGTTCTTTGAGCTAAAACCTCCATTTACAGGACTACCATATCCACCTCTAGAATGAGGATCATGGATATCACAACTCTTGCCTGTCCATTGTCTTGGACAGTAGCAGAGATAGTCACCAGGCTTATCAATGCATCTGGCTTCTGGATGTTTGCAAGGACCACTTAGGCACTCATTCATGGAATCAATTTCACAGTTAATGCCTGATAATCCTGATGGGCAATCACAAACATAACCTCCAACTTCTGCTGTTCGGCAATATCCACCATTTTGACAAGGATTGGAATCACAAGCATAGCCTGAATATTCACAGTTTTTCCCGTAAAATCCTTCATTGCATAAACATTCATGTCCGCCTTGAATCGCTGTACAAATGCCACCATTTTGGCATGGAGAATTGGCACAGAAATTGACTTTAGCATCGCAATGTCTTCCCATGTATCCAGGTTTACAATTGCAATGATAATCATTTACAAGTTGCACACAGTCTTGGGTGCCTGATATAGCGCATGGGTTTGACAAACATTCGTTGATATCTCCTTCACATCTTGGTCCTACAAATCCTGGAGGACATTTACACTCGAAGCCTCCAACTTTATCAATACAAGTACCGTTGTTATGGCATGCGTCCTGTTTGCAATCATTCACGTTTATTTCGCAGATTTTGCCAAGAGTGCCGAAAGGACAAGAGCACGAGAAGTTGTTAATAAGATCATGACAGGTTCCACCATTCTGGCAAGGATTCGGAAGACAATCGTTGACGTTTAACTCGCAATTTTGGCCTTGGAATCCTTTGGCACATTGGCACTGGTAAGTTCCAACTAGATCTTTACAGACAGCTCCGTTTTGACAAGGGGCCGAGTCACATTCATTGATTTCTTTTTGACAATAGGATCCAGTGTAACCGTCCAAGCAATGGCATCGATGGGAATTGCCGATATCTTCACAGGTGCCGTTGTTGCATAACTGTTTTAGTTTAACGCCTGTGACAAAAAAAAATTATATAGGGTAACTGTAGACAGAAAGTATTAAGTACACCAATAAAAACTATTCTATTCTTACCTTTCCTGATGGAGGCATCATTACAAGACACCATTTCTACGTCACAAAGTTTACCAGACCATCCCGGGGCGCACGTGCACGTGTATTGTGGACCCTTTTGTGAACATGTCGCGCCATTATCACAAGGATTCTGTTCACACCTAAAATAATTTAAAGTAATAAGTGATAATGGCAATTTTATATTGAAATAGGAATTTAACGAATTACAATGACGATTTTACTTTAATATTTTTATGTTCTAAAACATCGCAAAACCCACATAAAGTGCTAATCTCTATTAACCTTTCGGAATATATCCAGGAATTTACAAAAGATATCATCATGTTTACCTACATCTTATGATAAAAAATTATCTCTACCCACGAAACTATTTTAGGTTTGATACAAACATTACAGTCTAAATAATATAGTGAAAAACAATAACTAACCAGTTAACAAAAGATTCGCAGTGTTTCCCCATATATCCGTAAGGACAGTGACAGGTATAGTAAGTGATGTGATCATGACAAGTAGCTCCATTATCACATGGAGAACTATCACACATGTTGATGCGGAACTGACAGTTTGAACCGGTGTACCTATAAATATAATAGAATAAATTAAATTATGAAATACCACTAGATATTAAAACATGATCACCTCCCAATAGATTACAAACACAAGGCGATCAAATGTATGCGTTTTCTAGCTAATGAAGAGAACGCCACGAGTGATTTGGATATGAAAGAAAATGCATTTTTCTACACACCGCAACGTGTGCCTTCCTTGGTTTATAATATTCATGTACGAGACAATCCCCAAAAGTTAGGACCGATCATAAAATAAACTTTTGCTAATAGGAATTATGGTCTCTAAGTCCTTTTATCCATCCATCTTTTTTCAAAGATATAGGCTTCATTCATAGAACGCCACAAGGCACGGTCTTGGGCTAACTGCATCCATATTGTTGGGGGCCGCCCCACGCTGCGTCGCCCGGTACGAGAAATGTAAAGGCCATAATATTTTGTGTCAATATGATTTTTGTATTACGAAATTCTAGATGTACGAAAGCGCAGCCATAGCTAGTCTTTAAAATACTTAAGAATAAAACACCACTAAGGCGTAATTCAATTGGCTACACGGCACGCAAACACGGCACAGAATCGCCTCACGCTTACTAAGAGACCACAGTTTACGTACAAAATGATTATGAACATTACTCTCGTACATTTTTCAGTGGGCGTCGCCTTATAATGCTAACTCCTGTTGTATAAATGCTCTAAGAAAAAATATAATGTAAGATGACATGACTACTTACCCAGGCTGACAAGAACAATTATAAGAATTGACCCCATCAACACAAGTACCACCGTTCATACAGCTAGATTCTGTACAATCTTGGTCGTTCGTCTGACAGTTCATACCAGAGAAACCCAGGGGACATGTACATGTGTAGGACGCCACATACTGGAATATAAAAATGTTTTGTATTAACATTAACTAATTTATCGTTAGTATTCTATTCAATAATTTAAGGTTATAAATAAAAAAAACTTGAGAGGTGTCAAGGGACACCAGGATGGAACGAAGTTCCTTTCGATTAATTTTTTTTTTTTTATTATTTATTATTTACAGAAAACCTGTATACACTCAACAAAAATAATCGTCGCGACACCACACTATTCAATGCGAAATAGAAATGAAAATATCTGGCTTGCTTTCTATAAGAGAGAGAGAGACAGACAGAGAAACATGCGACGCCGCACAGCTTACAATAGCTTACTATAGCAAAGTGTCGTGACAACTTTTCGTAAGAATTTTTTCCGTCTAGCCCCCTTTCACAACGCGCGATAAGGAACTTCGTTCCAATTATACTTTTATATATTTTTCTTTTCTTCCCAGTTATTCCATTAGCGGCCTAACAGGCATGGGCATACTAAAAACCCGAAAATAACCCTATGCTAACACGTCAGCCTGTGCCAAGCAGTCATTAGACCACAAACCCCCTTATTTTTAGTAATTTTTTGTTTCTAGGTATTTGTTTTTCCTGTACCTTGTAATATTTTTTATTTAGTTGTTTTTAGTTGTGTTTGTTTTCTTTCTAAATATACTATAAATTACCTGATTACAAGTAGCCCCGTTCATACATGGTCCAGATTGACACTCGTCGATGTCCACTTCACAATGTTTGCCCGCAAAACCAGTTGCGCACACGCAATTGTAGTCGCCGATACTGTCCAAACATGTGGCGCCGTTTTGACATGGGACTGTTGATGATAGTTTTTATATTAAATACATAATATATGTAGCTATAAGATAAATAAATAAATAAATATTTATGGACATTTCAAACAACGTCCTCTGGTCCCAAGCTAAGCTTATATGCTTGTGTTATGGGTACCAGAATACGGATATACTACATATACTACTTTTCTTTTGTAAATACATACTTATATACTTTACTTATTACATATACTACTTTTCTTTTGTAAATATATACATAGAAACACCCAGACGCAGAACAAACATTTGTATGAGAATTATAAATGTCACAAAAATGATTGCCCCGAGCGGGAATCGAACCCGCGACCTCGTGAACGGCAGTCCGTTATCTGAACCACTAGACCACGAGGCCCGTCAGATAGATAATATATTATATCATACATCATAATAATTGATTGGCCTTGTCGTGCAGTAGTGTTTAATAGACTTCAAATAGTCGCGAGTTCGATTACTGCACAGGACAGTTATGTGTTAACCCTACAGACATTTTACTCAGCGTACTCTTGTCTCAAGCTAAGCATATTTTGTGGGTATCAGCATACGGATATAATAAATTATTTTCTGTAAATTCATACTTATGGTACATAGAAATCGCCCAGATGCTGTATAAACATATATTTGCCCTGTATGGAGATCTATCCCACGTTCTCATGCTAGACAGTCTATTACATGAACCACAAGACCACGAACCTTATCATTTAAACTGTAAATTTTTAATTAGTGGGTAGTTTTCAAAAATTAAGAAACCATAAATAAGATCAAGAATTATTTGGTAAGTATATCTTACAAGAAGCACAGTCATCAGTATTTATAGCGCAATCTTTCCCTTCATATCCTGGTGCGCACGCGCATGCGTATGATCCCTCAGTATTGATGCAAGTAGCTTGATTATGACAAGGTGCTGAAACACCACACTCATCAACATCTCGTTCACATAATGCTCCCGTCCAACCAACTATACAGTTGCAAGTGAATTCTGCATATGATGCTTCAGCCACACAACGACCGCCGTGACGACATCTAAGACAAATAATTTATTTATTTATAAATAAAAGTAAAAACTTTTTATTAGAGATACAAAAAATACTAGAGTAAAAATACACTTAATCTAAAACAAGCCAAGTAAAAAAAAAAATTTAAAACACTTGCTGAGTATAAACAAGTTTGATGGACGGACAGACAGACCAACAGACAGACGGACACCGAAGTGAGACTATAAGGATTTCTTTATTGTACGAAACCCTTAAAAACGTTTAAAAATTATACTTAGTTAATAAAAACAATTATTCTCTCTTCTATAACCTAGTTCTCTTATATAACCTAGGTGTGAAAATAGTCTACATACTACTCTAACGCTTATCGAAAAATAAAACTGTTCTAAGCATAAAAATTGCAAAAATTCGGAAACCGACGGAAACAGAAAGGAAATACGGAAAGCGATGCAAGGAGATGATCTCCATGCCATAAAATCAATTAATAAAATACTGCCTAAGACCCTAAGATTTCCATAGTTTGGCAATATAAGACACATATAATTAACTTACTGGTTAGGCGTGCAAGGATCAAGTGTATTCTCGCAGTTTCTTCCAGAATGAGGCGGTGCACAAACACAGCGGTAACCATTCACAAGGTCTATACAAGATCCACCATGAAGACAAGGATTCCCAGCACAATCGTCGATATTTGTTTCACAGTTCACACCTAATATAAAGACAAAACAGTTATAAATATATTGAGATTAATAAATAAATAATAAAAATAAATAAATATTCATGGACATTTCAAACAACGGCCTCTGGTCCCAAGCTAAGCTTATATGCTTGTGTTATGGGTACCAGAATTCGGATAGAATACATATACTACTTTTTTTTTGTAAATACATACTTATAATACATAGAAACACCCAGACGCAGTACAAACATTTGTATGACAATTAGAAAAATCACACAATTGGTTCCGAGCGAGAATCGAACCCGCGACCTCTTGATAGGCAGTCCGTTACCAGAACTACTACACTACGAGGCCCGTCAAAGACTTTCAAGACTGCAAAGTCTCCGAAACGTCGGGCCAAAATTTAAAACAAATATGCGCGTCTAAATCAGTAAACAGTAGTTTTATTTAAACAAATGAGTCGCGCAAGTGTTAGAAAATATTATACAATTTATTTTGTTATATTAATTTTAGGATATTTTCTTAAGCACGGATGATTTAATTGTAGCATTATGCTACAGTCAGGCTAACTGTGTGGTGAGGTATTAACAATAATAGTGTTATTATCCTATTTCTTTCCGAAGAGGCTGTAAAAGCAGCTGAGAGAATATACCGAAAACATCATTTTTGAGAGGGGTGGAAAACTTGGAACTCTAGTTCCAAGCTATCATGATGTTTTCCTGGCATAAGCACCAGGCCTCTTGGCATAGGGTTTACATAGTTTTTATAGGGATAACATAAATCTGCCTTATAAGGGCTAAAAATTAAAAGTACACTGTACTAGCTGCCCTCGCAATTGAATTGCACTTTCACTCAACATCATGTGGATTGCAGTCATTTGCCTAATGACATAAGCAAAAATAGTTTGAATTTAGGTTAATATTAATAGCTTACCAGTGAATCCAAGTACACAATCACATTTGTAAGCGTTGAGTCTATCGTGACAAGTTCCACCATGTTGGCAAGGATTAGAACTGCACTCGTCTATGTCACGTTCACATCTTTGACCTGTAGGATAACAAAATAAACGTTTTATATTTTAGACTTACGTTTTAGAAACTTATGGTCACCACGGCTAGGACTGGTGACGCGATTAAATCCGTAAAAAGTGATTGTGATTGAAATATAATAATATTGAAATGATAATTACTAGATGTTCCCGGAATTTCGTACGCGTGGAATTTAAAAACCAAACCCTAACAAATTATACAAAAAGCCATTGTCTTAAACCACTCTATCTATTAAATAAAACCGCATCAAAATTAGTTGCACATTTTTAAGATTGCATATAAGATAGAAGCTTGAAGCTGACATAGGGACATACATATAAAAATAACGACTTAGTATTATAACAAGTAAAGGTTTGAAATCATGTTCTAAACCTACCTCCATATCCAGGTAAACAATGACAGATGAACTGGTTGACGCCATCTTCACAAGAACCACCATTGATGCATGGATTCGAAGCACACTCATTTACGTCAGATAAACACCTATAAAATTACAATAATTGATAACAATAGAAAGGTATATTTTATATTATTAACTATAAGTTCTATTATAGCGAATTTAAAAAAAAAAAATCTATATAATTCGGTCAAGTGCGAATTGGACTCGCACACGTATTGCATTATTACCCTAATGATGGGATAAGGGCAGGAGAATGAGTGTTTGTAGTTATAGTATCTACTGACATAAACTGTGAAATTTTCAGCTCTCTATCTAACACCATTCTGGAGATACAGCCTGAAGACAGACGGACACCTTTACCTTTCGGTGTGGAACCCTAAAAACTGTTTTACCTATCTATGTCATAAATTTGCTTAGCATAGAATCTTCTAAATAATTTTAGTATTTTTTTTTTTTAATCTTTATTTAAATAAAAAGATGTAGGCTTTACTTTATTTTTACAATACTTTTATTATTTTTTATTTATTTTTACTTAACATAAAATCTTCTAAATAATTTTAGTATTATAAGTAAGCCAATTGGTATCCCTAGCTAACTTCCATACCTAGCATCATAATAGCCTCTTGGGCATTCACACCGGAAGCCGTTGATTCTATCGATGCATTTTCCCCCGTTGGCACAGGGGTTGGAAAGGCACTCGTTGATGTTCGTTTCGCAGTGCTGACCGGTGAATCCGGGGATGCATTCACATGTATACCTAAATAATATACTGATTTAATATTGAAATTTAAAGACATACAGTCGACTCTCGGTAATTCGAAACTCGAGGGAACCTTAAAATATTACGAATTATCGAGTGTTTGAAATATCAAATGGTTCGAAATTTGTGAGAGAAAATAAATAAAACTTTGAATTATTAAGTGTTGATCAATTATTATTTGTTAACTGCTACATATTCTATAACAATGACAAAAGTTTAGAGGTACATTCGTGTCCATACATGTACGTACATAAATATTTATAATGTGAATTAATTAATCTTTTGAAAGAACTCTTTTATATGTACTA
Source organism: Orgyia antiqua (assembly GCA_916999025.1). Lineage (NCBI taxonomy): Eukaryota > Metazoa > Arthropoda > Insecta > Lepidoptera > Erebidae > Orgyia > Orgyia antiqua. Next base: position 2,835,662 of record OU779861.1, read on the forward strand.
ACAATCATTCCGCCTCTTTCTCTCTGCAACTTTGAATTGTCGAGTGTTGGACGCCGATGACTTCGAATTAACTCGTGGTTTTGTTATATAGCAATGATATTTTCGTACGAATTACCAAGTGCATAAAAATGTATTGATTTAGTTCGAAATATAAAGAGATTTTGTAGGGAACTCGTGATAACTTTGAATTATAGAGAGGTTCGATATATCGCAGGTTTGAATTAACAAGAGTCGACTGTAGTTAAAGTATATAATAATATTTTACAACACTTGCACTTATGCATAGAATAAATTGAATGCAAAAGCAATTTGGAATGTGGTAATATTAGTTTATGCAAAATAAATCGACATAAAGTGTCTTTTTAATGGTAAGGACTTCTCGAGTTATTTGTGTAAGTGAAGTAACCATTTGACGGACGGCGTTTCATGTGGTCGCGGGGTTCGATTCCCGCACGGGGCAATCATTTTTGTGACATTTATAATTGTCATACAAATGGTTGTTCTGCGTCTTGATGTTTACAAAAGAAAAGTAGTATATGTATTCTATCAGTATTCTGGTACCCATAACACAAGTAAATAAGCTTAGCTTTGGACTAGAGGACGTTGTGTGAAATGTCCATGATTTTTACAAAAAAAAGATATATTAGACTACATTAGAAGAGGCTTTTCAATAATAAATTATTGATCCAGATAAAAATTAAATATTATATAGCAGGTAAGGCATATAAGACTAAGGATGGAGTTTAACAAATTTTATTTAAATACAAATAAACTTGACATAACAAATACATAAATATAATAAATATTATACATTCTTGCTTCTGATACTAAAACTACATGCAAAATTAAAATAAAGCACTTACTCAAAAGGACAGTGGCTGCGTGTAAGGAAAAGAAGCAGAAATAAACAAAATTTAAGAATATTAAATGCAAAAGTGCAGTGCTTGTTATCCTAACTTATTGTGTTTGTACCATAGTAGTTAAGACATATTGTTTGTTATACATATTTATACTTAATAATCACTGATTTAGACTCATTTCGATATGTATTTTTATTTAAATACAACTACTTTTTACGGATTTAGACGCGTGTAAAATTAAATTTTAGCTGAGCTGTAAAGTTGGCAAAAAGTCGGAAAAATTTCAAGAACAAAGTTCATCAATTTTATTTCGATCTATCGGTTGCTGATTCGACACTCTAGGTTTTAAGATACCTTCATCGTAATATAATTTATGTATGTATACCTACTTATTATTTATAATTGTATGTATATATGTATAGATATAAGTATGTTTAAATAAACAGTATATGTGTAAGTATATTCAATTAGAGTAATTATTTTTATCTTATTTTTAATGAAACACCTGCCATTTGTCAATCTCTGCACCACCCAAAGGTCGACTGGTAGAGAATGCCTTAGGCATTAAGTCCGCCTTTGTACCTACTATGTACATTAAGTGTTTAAATAAATAAATAAAATAAATAAAGTGCAAATACGATCCGAAACGTGGGGCAAAAATTTAAAACAAATACACGCGTCTAAATCCTTAAAAAGTAGTTTTATTTAAACAAATGAGTCGCGCAAATATTAGAAAATATTATTTATTTTTATTATTTTTGTGTGTAAACACATAGCAGAATATAGATAATACTGTTTTTAAATCGTACCTGTTAATTCCATCGATACAAGTAGCGCCATTTCTACAAGGGTTCGAGTAACATTCATTCACGTTGATCTCACAATTCCGGCCTGAAGTACCAGGTTTGCATCTACATTGGTAACCTCCTATCAAGTCTTCACAATGACCTGGAAGATAAGTAAAATATAGAGTACCTGAACAATAATTATTGCATTATTATGATAACTAGGTGTTGCCCGCGACATCGTACGCGTGAAATCCAGGAAATTTCCCCGTTTTTGCAAAATTTTTCACTGTTGCTTCGGTGCTATAAGTTGCAGCGTGATGTTAAATAGCCTATAGCCTTCCTGGATAAATGTACTATCCAACACTGAACCAATTTTTCAAATCAAACCAGCTGTTCCTGAGATTAGCACGTTCAAACAAACAAACAAACTCTTTATTTATTTATTTAGACTTTATACACAAACAGAGTACAGAGGCGGGCTTAATGCCTTAGTGCCAACCGGTAAAAAAGAGCTTTATAAAATCTGTATAGAAGAATAGATAAAACTTAGCCACCCAGGTTGTAACCCTTTTGAATGTAAAAAAATCATTTCATTTGCTTTATTTAATAACTAAGAATTAACAGAACTTGGAAAGCCTGACTATATTTTTAAATTATTGCATTGTCATCAGTCCATAATATGTGTGGAAAATTTCAAATCATTCCGACTGTTATAAATAGGTGCAAATCACTTTTCCGTTATTACACGTTTCAACTGAGAATAGGATTGGCAATGAACTTTAGTTGTCAAAAGTGATTAGAAAAGTACTGTCAGCAACGTAACTTTATTTGCGTATCAATAATATTTTTTTCTTTTACCTAAGCTCAGTAATTTGAAGCGAAAAACGTCTTTTATTATTTAGTAATAATAGTTATAACATTATTAAAAAACAAATACTATTTTCTTTCAATAATTTCGTTGTTGGATACTATGATATTAAGTTGAATTGCCAACCGCCATTTTTTGTTGTTAGTGTGCCTTGTCGAGTATATGAATTTTATGGCATTTTATTTTAAATTCTGTTAGTTATGTAGTTGTTTCCCGGTAAAAAAAATAATTTGTTGTTATTTCTCATTGTTTTTGTTTATTAGTGTTGTTATTTTGAACTTGTTCTTATTTGTTATTGTTTTTAATTGTATTTGTCTCGCTAATTGCTCGAAAATTAGCAAACGATAACGACAAAGTGATAGATAAATTATATTATAAAAATGTCTTTTTTGGTGATCCTACCAAAATTATTCAAATTGACAACTATAATGTCACAACATGACACGGGGTCAATCCTATTCTCATTTGAACGGCATAGTACATACATTACTACATATATAGATAGATATGAACAAACTATTGCGTGTGGTGACGGATTATGTATAGAAGTGTCACCACCCCTTTTCCTTACCACGGTGCTGTAAAAGCCAGCTAAGGAATATTGTACATAGATAACATCCTCTGTGAGAGACGGAAATCTCGAAAATAAACCCTGTGTCAACACGCCTGGTCAACGCAGCATAGTAGACAATAATCCCAACCAAATTGGAGGAGGCCCGTGCCCAACAGTGGGACATTAATGGGCTGGGGAGAGAGAAAGATAGGAATAAAGTTTCTAAAACCGTCTGAAATATAAGTTGACCAAAATACTAACCACCAAATTGACAAGGATTCGATTCGCACTCATTGATCTGTGTCTGACAGACTCTGCCAGTATACCCGGGGTGACAGTTGCATGTGAAACTATTATCACCGTCGATACACTCTCCGCGGTGGCAGGGCGCTGATAGACAGTCGTTGATGTTCGTCTCACATGACATTCCTAGAAGCAAAATATTAAATAATTAATTGTAGTTATAACAGAAATCACCGGTTAAACATTCTTATAAAATGTAACTTGCAGTAAACAGGGAAGACAGTGGAAAAGAAGACTAACAAACGTTTTTAAAAGAGACTACGTTCAAATTATTACTACAATTAAAAGGTAAAACACAGTTACATAAACAGATACATACCGGTATAACCAGGAGGACATTCGCAAGTATACCCTGCTATAGAGTCATGACATACGCCACCGTTGCGACATGGACTTGACGCGCAGTCGTCGATATTCACTTGACAACGAGCGCCCGTAAATCTGTAACAAAAGACACACGTTAAGTTAGTTAAGAATATATTACATCATCACTCCATTACCTCTAGTAAGAGTTATAATCTAACTGCCTTATTCATAATGAGTTATCGGAGGTTTAAACGGAGGTTTTTTTGGAGAGATTAAAACGTTTTAGCGTAAAAAGACTTATGAATAACAAGTTTTGACAATTTTCGCGTACCGATTTTAACGAATTTTTAAACCTCCGATAAGTCATTATGAATAAGACCATTATGGTCTCTTGACATCGCGAACGTAATGACGACTAAAATCGACAACGAGAGACTATCACGTTTATTTAGTAGACCAAATGCTATCCCTATATGCAGGCCAGTCTTATCTACTGGGCACACGTCCAAGGCCTCTATAAGGCTAGTTTAGTCGCTACTACATCATATTTTCTTCTACTTACTTATACGTAATAGGTCCTAACGAGATGTATATAATAATTTGCCTAGGGCCTATGCTATGTAAAAAACACCCCTGTCTAAATGGAATAGCCACCTTGGGAACGAAAAGGGGTGGTGACACTGGTATTCTTAATCCCTCACTACACGGACAAAAGTTACCTAACCAATAGATTTTTAGTGAATAGATAGTTAACCATTACATTTTTATACTTTGTATAAAGAAATATGGAAATTAACTTACCCAATGACACAAGTACATCTGAAAGCGTTGATCATATCGTGACATACACCTCCATTCAAACATGGATTATTTGCACATTCGTCGATCTCTACTTCGCATTGCATACCAGTGAAACCTGAAAAATAAATATACATAATGAGAAGTGATCATGGTTAAAAAACGTTAAATAATTTAGACGTAACAAAAGTAGTTATAAATTGGAATACAGTTTGAAAACTGTATGTTACTATAAATGTGTTTTGTGGAGTTGCTAGCAAACTGTAAAATGCTTTGTTGTATACTGTGTCCCGCGGTGTTACTCGCGGTAATAAGGATAAAAACACTGTTCGTTTTCATCATCCCACGGAAGCATTGCATTCTTTCGCCATAAAAAGTATGGTATTTGTAAGTAAGTCGGGATATAATGTATAAGCTACATTATTGTAAAGTTTCATTAAAATCTATTCAGTAGTTTTTGCGTGAAAGAGTAACAAACATTCAAACATTCACTCACAAACTTTCACATTTATAATTAGAATAATAATCAAAATTTATTGCATTGAAATCCACCAACTGGGCGTAATATTAAAGGATAAAAGTTAATCTATTTTAAGAAATCTTTTAAAGTCCAGTTGATATTTAAATATAGGGTTTCAAGTAATGCCCTAGGCAAGACTAGCTCCAACCTGTATAAAGTGGAAAACCTTTTATGGTACTAGATATTTATATTCATTTAATGACTTTCACACATAATAAATAAGGTTCAATTTTGTTCGCGATCCATTGAATAAAGCTGTAAGTAAACTAAACAACCAAATTAGGAATGTTGTTCTGCGAAATGATTTCTTTTACGAATTGTTTGTAATTTAACGTCTTTTTAAATCGGTTATTTTAACTGCATTTTAAGTAAATACTTATCGACCAGATTAAGACTTCGAAAATGTTTTATATGGCATATAAAAGGAAGTATCAATAAAAACAACTGACACTTAAGAATATTTACAAGCATTATACTATTTTGACCAGATATATTTTTGACCAGAAATAATTAATAATCTTTTAGTATTACTTTTCATATAGACATTGATTTATTTATATATTACATAATAAATGTTTATAATTAAAATTCTTTTATTCTAAAATTTATTAGCAATTCTATTTATGATACGACAATACTCCACATCATCAATGGCATAAAATATTAGTTAAGAGGATACCAAAATAGCTTCGTGCATTTTTCTGTGTACGAAGTTTTCATTGTTTCTTTAGATTGAATGGCTAGAGCTCTAATTTTTAAGTATATGTTTTTTCAATATATGATCTAGGATCGCATAAACTCAGAAACGCGATTGAAAAAAGTTTTCTCGATAGAAAATCTTAGCGAAACAACCTCTCTAATTTTTTATTTTTTTCATTTGTCGGTCTATTATCGCGTATTAACTAATGAAATAACTTTAAAAACATAAGTAACTATTATATATAGAAACACGTAAATCAGAATTAAAATATATTTAGTAGATTTTGAGTAAATAGGAAAAGTATCCCTAATTCTTCATTTTCTGTGCCTACTGGCTGTGTTAATATGTACGTGTCGGCGATGATATACGATAATATTGATGTAGGCCCTTAAATAGAAGTGAAATCAGCGCATGTGGGAATTACAATATATTTATAAAAGATATTAATATGGAATCTACAGCTCAGTATTTATGCTACACAGCTAATGAAGGAAATAGGCACAATTCGTATTACCCATAACCTTGGGGTCTATGGGTCCGGTAACCCAATACTTTGGCAACGATACGCGCACAAAGGCAATAGCTATGAATGGGATGTGCGTACAATTATACTACTGTAATCGATATTGAATACAGTTACAATTCATTGAGACTGATTGCAATCGATTCCAGTATTACTGTTTTTAATAAGTATCAAAAGCAAACTAAACAATTTATTAAGTTCTTTTTTTATCAATACTTAATATTATAAAGCTGAAGAGTTTGTTTGTTTGAACGCTCTAATCTCAGGAACAACTGGTCCGATTTGAAAAATTCTTTCAGTTCTGTTGTATAATATTTTTATCCAATTATACGTTTACTAAAGTTCTTGTAAATAATACGTTAGTAACCTAGTATTAAGAAAAAAACAATGTATTGTCTCCTGGAACCCAGGTATATACCTAGTCTGGGAGGCAAAGAAATAATTGATTAATGTATCTAATAATTGTATAAAAAAAAATAAACACTCATCAAAGAAAGGTATAGGCTATATAACATCACGCTGCGACCGATAGGAGCGAATCATCAGTGAAAAATGTTGCAAATACGAGAATTTTTTTTAAAATTCACGCACATGAAGTCGACGGCAACAGCTTATTTTTTATAGGATTAGAAGGTCAGATCACAACCACAACGATTTGACTCGGGACAATTCTATAACCGTCTTCCAAAACAAAGAAATGCCTAATGAATACCGAATCAATTTCCATTATACATTTAAATTGTGTCACGTCATAACTGGCCCTATACTAATGGCAAATCGTGGCCTATGGAACAGTAAGAGCAGAGGGGATGCTCCGCCTATCGGCTCGTGTCGTGGTCAATTATGGGCGTAAAGTGGAAACTTATAGCGATAGTAAAAGTATAAGCAATCACATATAGAAGCTCTGTCAGCTAAAGAACAAATCATATTTTACGTGAGATAGAGAATTTAGAATTATTGGTACCTTGTAATAACAAATCTAGACAGCGCAATCGGAAAACGAAATAACCATCTGTTGTAAATAAAGCTCATGCCTAGTAAAGGGCGTTTGTGTACTCAGAATAAACATCAAAGTTTATTATTTGCTTCTTTTGCTAATCTTCCCCAAAAAGAAATGTTTATTAAATAAATAAATAAAATAGGTACTCTTTATTGCACACCATATTAATTTACAGAACTTACTTACTAGACTTAATAATAGGTACAAAGGGCGGTCTTATCGCGAGCTGCGATCTCTTCCAGACAACCTTAGAATGGTTTCTTGGATGGGAATTAATTTGTTAATAACTAAAGATTTTTTTTTCGCAAGATACCAAAAATCTCCACTATATGGAAATATAATCCAGAAGACCTATAGAATCTGTCATAAATATCTTTTATTTCTTACACCACATCGGGCCATCGTCACGATTTCGGATCACAAACCACAATAACAATGTATGGCGAATGCTAATGCCGACTTTATTCGCATACATGAATAAATATTATATAGTTTTTAAATACATAATACACAGGTTGATTTTAAAAATTACGGTCTCTAGTAAAGGAATGAAGCGAACCTTTGTATTAAAGTTACTGGGATATGGAATGCAGACGGTACTACACCAAGCGATGTGTAAGACCAGCAGCAGGGACAGCAGGAGACAATAAAAGTCTTAGTAGGTACAGTGTAACACTTCCAAACTTTATTTTCTATATCTAGTTTTTGTCCCTTTCGGAATAAACAATGGCAAACCTTCTGGAAAACCCAGGCAAAAATAACAAACATTAATAACTTATGATGTAGCATCATCCTGTGTAACTGATGGTAAATACTTTAAATATTATGTCTTAATTTATAGGTATGAAGTGTTTGGGTAATACCGGCCTGTGAGAATCATTTCCCGAACTATTTGATGAATAACGTTGTAAATTCCAATGATGTTACTTATACATGTAGGCCTAAAATACAAAATTAATAATGATTATTTTCCCTGGAAAGTAGATACCAGTCGGATTTTAATTATTTGATGGTAATACTAAAGATGATAAAACTTTTAAGATGTTTAACAAATATAAGAATTAAATATCTATAAAAATGACCAATCAAATGCATGAACATTATACGTTCAACTATTAGAAATGATCGTAAAAACAAAGTTAGAAGCCAACGGTCGTTATATTATACGGTTCAAAGACCTAAGGGTGCACTCGTTATTACAAAAAGCTGTACTAATGTCGTCATACAGTGCAGGCATGCCCTTATTTGTACTCGCGTGACAAGACTGCGCTCGGTGGCGCGTTACAAAACCAGATGTATACTTGGTAATACTATCTCTATTGTAATTATTATATTTATATGCATTAGTAGGTATCTTAAAACATAACGCTTATTTTAATTTTAAAATTTGTCGGTCTTCCTGTTTATTGTTGTTATTCTCTAACACTGTTACTTACTTATTCAAAGGAAACAGTTTTTCGGATTCAGCCGACACAGAGATGGCACCTAAAAACTTATTCCTACCCGTGACCATAGTGGCTTAAGTCTCCAAAACGTCAGGCTAGATTTACAACAAAAAAATTTACTTATACTTTTATATTCATGAATTATTCTTAGTTCTTTCTGTCAAATCGATCTAAAGAAAAAATATACCACTGTTTAATGGTAATTAGTACACCTATGTTCACAAAAAAGTCGTGTACTGTCGCATATAATAATAGTATGTGCCAATTTTCAGCACAATAGTTTCAGTGGAAGTGGATACAATATTGAATTCAAAATTCCAAAATGTACTAACTAAAAAAAAATTTAAAACAGTTTAAAAATAAACTTCGTTAAAATTGTTACCAGATACCAATGTAATTACATAGTTCATACATAGTTTTTAAAATAGCCTATTTATAGTACATAATTGTACAAGATTATCTTGACAAAGGCATTCTACGTATAAACCGGCTACAAATAAATGTCATAATAATACCACAAGGGTACATATAAGTTACAACATGTTTGATACAGTAGGGTTATTTCTAGGAGGACGCTGGTTCCAACGAGTGGTTTTTCTCGCACCATTGCGCATGTGACAAGTTTTAACATATCATGTAGGTACACATGACTTGAGTTTGGAGTTTAATGGACTGCTTGATGATGTAAAGGCAGGTTTTCTTAAAATATCTAATCATTTAGCCGTATTGATATACTTTTATTTTTCATGACCAAAATACTTTCAAGTTACTGTGCCACAGAACTTGTATAACAGAACTTTGTAAAGGAAAATATTTAAAGGCATTTTCAAATCCTTTGGCTTGTATTGAAAATGATAAGATGAAAGATGACTATAAAAGTAGCTATTGCCTGTCGATTCGTAGGTCTGGACTTTGGGATAACCACTAACCTATAGCATTCTCGGAGACTGTAACTTCCCACTATTGAAAAATCTATGATCGGACTACTACATATGGAAATTAGTCCTACTAAGCTAACAACTACATTGAATATACTACAGTTATTTCCTTCGATTTCGTACATAACATTTTTCATTACAGATTTACTCCTATTAGTTGCAGCGTGATGAGCCTATAGCCTTCCTCGATAAATGCATTACTATCTAACGCTAAAATATTTTTTCCAATTAGGCCTTTGGTTTCTGATATTAGCGCGTTCAAACAAACGAACTTTTTTTTATTAGTATAGAAATAGATAGATACATAATTATTATACATACATTTAACAACATACATACATAATATCCTAGTCGACATAGATATCAATGATATCTATCTTTATCTGATACAATAATTTCTTGAAACTAAAATGTGAGAGGACCTATAATTTTTATTCGCCACAATATAAATACGTTTGTCATTGCAATTTTCCTAACGGGTTTTCATAACGGTATTATAATTTATCAACAGGCACACCAGCTTGTCGTTACTTATCTTTTTGCATTCTAAGAACTGCAACGTTTTGTAAAGTTTATTTACAACTGTTTTCAATATTTTATCCATCTTTAATTTTGACACTACAAAAGATAAACAAATCTATACTTTCGTATTTACTTGCTTTTCAATAAGATACTGATGACAGCATTTATTGGATATGTACCAAATAATATCTCACTGTTAAACGGAGACAATTTCTATCCGTGATCTAAGAATTGTTATTAAAAACACCCGTAGAAAATTTTTCAAATCGACTTAAAGCTAATATACTATAATTAAGATTTTAACTTTAAAATCTATTTAAACTTTAAATCTTGATTACGTATTTCGAAGAAAATCAATCAATTGTGATTAAAACTACATATCGATTCCGTTATAAAGCACTGCTTTAAAAACAGTATTTTTACTGTCTATAGCGAGCTTTATGTCAACAATTAAATGTCTCGACGCTTATAGCTCATAAGATACTTATAAGATTTAATAGAATATTTTATAAACAAACTCCTCTTCAATTATCAGAAATATATTTCTAGAAAACTGGTATTAATATTTTATGAGTTTAAGAACTATTGTGTAAATAATAATCATTTCATAAACTTTAGCAATCAAAATATTTCATGGGAGTTTACTATAATCCTTTGCACCTTGTTTAAAATAATCGCTCACACTTTACGATTACAAAAAAAAAAATAAAGTGTAAAATAAAATGTGGTCTGAAAGAGGATGGACTAAGGTTGAGAAAAGTATGCTTAGGTGGTTTGGTCATGTGGAGAGGATGGATGATAGATGATTAACGAAAGGCATATACACGGCGGAGGTAAGTGGAAACGCTGGGAGAGGACGCCCGAGAAAAATGTACTCTGATGTCATCGCCGGCATACTCCAAAAGAGGCAAGTGCGTAGCACTTACAACCGTCGGGCATCTATGACCAGATGTATGAGTGTGGATGAAGCCAAGGAAGTATGGGAAGTATCATGGGAAAAAGGCGAGATGTTATGATGACAACGAAAACTATTTTTCCTAAATCTTAATAAAAACAAGTTTAACACCTAAACCTAATATATTCTCTCTCTCTCCAGCCCATAAACATCCTACTGGTGGGCACGGACCTCCTCCTCTTTAGGAGGGATTATGGTCTATCGCGCCGTGCTGTCCAGGCGTATTGGCACACAAATATATTTATGTTGTACCAATATCTTTCTAATTAATTATGATAAATTGACAGATATTAGCGATACCTTTCGAACTGTGAAGTAAATACTGATCGTGTTAAAAGATTTGCTATTTCCAATAAATATTAGAAGTACTCGTCGACGAGTGTTCAATTTCATTAGACTCTTGCAACATTTATATAGTACACTAGCTGACCCGGCAAACGTTGTTTTGCCATACAAACGGCAAGGGTAGACAACCCACTTATCACTTAAGGGTATGAAAAATAGATAGTAGCCGATTCTCAGACCTACTGAATATGCATAAAAAATTTCATAAGAATCGGTCAAGCCGTTTCGGAGGAGTATGAGAACGAACATTGTGACACAAGAATTTTATATATTAGATGTTCTTAGCAAATTAATCACAGAAATCTATAGATTTTTCAAAAACCCAGCTTAACAAAGGTTGTCTATTGGATGTGGACTTCTTTTTTTAGAAGGGTGACAGTACAATCTACTAAACCACTTTGATCAGGAGTCATAGTACAACATTTTGTTTATATTTATCTAACTCTTGCTAAAGAAGTTTTCTGTTTTCGTCACCCTTAGATGACTTTTGCAGTATCCGTGAAACTGTGTGGTTCCGACTATCATATTATCAGTTCGACAACACAAGGATTAAATCTTTATTAAACTTAAATTCGAATCTTCTCTACTATTTAAATAAGATAATAAGAAAACATTACTCGTAAATTGTTATTGGTAAAAGTATTTTTCTCAGCGAAATCAATTAGCTTGTAAGCTCAAGCCCGTACTTAGAAAAATAATAGCATATTACTAATGTTAAACGCTACGTAGTTTGATTACGTTAACTGTCACTTTAGTAGTGGTTTGCAAGAGTTTCCGCGTCACACACAATGCGCGGGTAACCGCTCTCATCGACATGGGAATTAGGTCCGTTATAGGGCTGACAAGAAACTTTACCTAATAAAAGTTTTATTTTTTGAAAGAAAAGTGAAAAACGAAAAAAAAAAAAATACAAAACTGATGTTACTAGTAAATCTCGTTGTTTCTACTAGCAAAAAAGTTGGAAATGGGAAATTATATTAATTGCATCTATTTAAGGTAAATTTGCAATATGAAAACACATTTTCTATAAATCCTAGTCAACTTCGAAGTAAAGAATATCTAATGAGACAATATGAATCATAATAAAATTATATTTATTAAAACAAAATTCTAGTTGTTATAGAAGAGTTTAGTTAGTAGAATTACCGGACACAAAATTAAGGATGTAACATTTAGAAAAAATATTTACACATTACATAAAATTGATATCTAAATATCTTAAATGAAGATTGAATACATTTATGATATCAACCAAATAAACAGGAAATTATAACATCAAACTTGTTTGCCAACCCTAATTATCATGTCGTCTTCTATAGCCTCTTTTTAGTACAAATTAACGATTATCATCAAATGATCGTCAAATAGGAACAGAGCCTAGAGAGAAGAGCAGCTCTAGAGAGAACCTAGATATAGAAAAGACCGAGTTTAGTCGAACTTTTAGCCCTAAACTGTTTTAGCAATTAAATAATACCACAATGAAAACCATCGGGCATGTATTACCAAATAATGTAAGAGTGTAAATGAAACCAAGAAAGAACGTTTAGACCTTAGCAGACGGCACTCATTCTGGTGGTTACCATGGGAAAAAGATGTGAGAATCAAACCACAATTATGAATTTGATACGTAGGTCCTTAAAATGGGAGATATTTACCTAAATATCCTAAATTTTAAAATATACGAAGCACCATCTGGTTTCGTATATTTTAAAATTTAGGAACCTTTGGCCTAGAGCATACAACTTTATGACATTTCTCGTAACAAAGTTCAAATGACGACAGAGAAATCGACCAGGTCGAATGTACTCGAGTAATTCATTGGCAGAAACTGTCCGTGTTGCTTTAAGCTTTATGCAAATCTGTTATAAAGTTATATCGGTGATAAAATAACACGATTTGTGTGTTTGTTTGTGTACTATGATTGCTGTACTTTATATATCAAGCGGACTAGCTGTTACTAAGTACTAAACAAGACTAACTGGGTTACGAGCTTTCTAGAATTGATATTAACCTATTTTAATAGCGACATTTAAAAGGCAAACATAGTTCAATATAAGATTCGTCCGTTTCTTTTCTATAATAAATTTACGCCCATCACTTTTACTGACACGAAAAATATAACTTAAAAAAAATCGTTGCTCTAGAGGCAATATCTACGAAGAACACAACAGAGTACATTCAAATGTATGGACGACACGACTTAATGTCGTCCGTTCTTAAGATTCAAATTAAGCTGTAGCCCTTGCAACAGCTTAATTCAGCAGATCAAAAAGTTCAATATCCAGCAATAAATGTAATTATAGTAGCTTGTTCGCAAGCTGAAATGGTATTTTTTTTAAAGAAAAAAAGAATATTGTACTTACCAGGCATACAGACACATCTGAAGGTGCCAGGATCATCAAGACAAGAGCCATCATTCCTACAGGGATGACTCTCGCATTCGTTGACATTAGTCTCACAGCGTGGACCGGTGAAACCAACTGAACAGTTGCAAGCGAAGGAGCCTGGTGTATTTACGCAGATGCCGTCGTGTTCACATGGAGATCCTAAATAAAAGATTTATGTTTTATAGGATTCTTGACTATTTCCAATTAACAATCCAACACTTTCGCCAGATTTCTTTTTGATTTTGTAAGGCAAGGGTCCTTACCCTTGTACGAACATGTTAACTGCTTACATTAGTCCCTTAGTAAGGACTATGATGTTCTGCTTGAGACAGGACACTCCTACTCAAATCTATTTTTCACCACGCCTATAGGTACGTGGTTTATTCAATACCATAAGGAAGGCAAGTAACCATAGTTCTGTTTATAAATTGTATTACTTATTTATTTTCCATTCCAGACATTTAGCTTTATATTTTTTATATTTGAACTAGCTGACCCGGCAAACGTTGTTTTGTCATACTAAAAAAAAAAAGTTTCAAAAATAGATGTTGGCCGATTCTCAGACCTACTGAATATGTATGTAAAATTTGAGAAGAATCGGTCAAGCCGTTTCGGAGGAGTACGGTAACTAACACTGTGACACGTGAATTTTATATATTAGAATATAGCCGAAGCTAATATAGCTAAGCAATCATTTAAACTATTTAAAGTAACGAGATTTCTGCAGGGTAAGTGACGCGCGAATTATGCATGTGGTATTGTATGGGGTACAAAATAAATCTTCTTAATAGTATTTTTTTTTCTTTTCTTTCTTCTTAATTGTTAATTATTCTTACCTTGTTCACATTCATCAATATCTTCAGAACAGTCCAGTCCCTTGTAACCAGATGCGCAGGAACATGTATAGGAACCGTTGATGGGACTCGTGTCACATATCGCATCTGCATGACATGGGTTCGATGTGCAAGCGTCGTCTAGGTGGCAAAGAAGACCTAAAGGGACAGGAAATGTAGTTTATAATTTCAATCTTAAATCACACTAACCATCAGCTGACGTCGTAGAGTCAAAAGATATGTTTTAATACATAAAAGCTACATTTATGCGGCATTCGTCGTGATAACTCCTAATTATTTGGGTTTACGTAAATACTATTTATGACCTGTCTCAGCTGATTTCACCTGTGGTAAAGAATTTTCAACGCTTCATTTGCTTAGGAAATACTCTTGCACAAAAGGAATCCTAACATCAGGCCTCGATATAGACATCAACTGGCCAACATTGGCACGTTCAAGCATTTATTACAAACACTTATGTTAATGATAATATTTGGTCTTACCCGTTTTTCCAGGAGTACACTTGCAGTAGAACGCTCCAACCCTGTCAATACAGGTAGCGCCGTTGAAGCAGGCGGCTCCAGCACAATCGTCTATGTTCACGGAACATTCAGGTCCAGTCCAACCATTCACGCAGATACAAGAGAAACCACCAACAGAATTTGTACACGTTGCTCCATTCTGACATACTAGAGGCCTGGAAAGAGAGAAATAAATAAATAAAAATAAATATTCATGGACATTTCACACAACGTACTCTGGTCCCAAAGTAAGCTATATTTCTATGCTTTTATTATGGGTACCAGATACGGATATACTACATATACTACTTTTTTATTTGTAAATACATACTTATAATACATAGAAAACACCCAGACGCAGTACAAACATTTGTATGACATTTATGGATATCACACAAATGATTGTCCCAAGCGGGAATCGAACCCGCGACCTCGTATTCGCTAGTCCATTACATAAACCGTCAATTATTAAAGGATTATAATTTTGTCTATTTTAAGCTCATTATATTAAAAAACAAGCTTAAGTAAGCTTGGGAAGACTGTTGATTTGTCTTGTGGCAATAACATAGGTAAGAATATAATTATGTTGAACTAAACTGTACCAATAAATAATTAACCGCAAATATGTAATTAACCAAAAACTAAAGCCACAAAACTGCACCCAACCAAAATACTTAAGAAAATTACTTAAAACAAAGTATGCCATATTTTAGTGCAGAAATTAACAAAGTTACCGCCATGTTTTGCGGCCATTTTATTCAAAAACCGTTTAAATATGGTTTATTAAAGTATTTTAAATGTTTTTGTGAGATGATAATTTCGGTTAAGAATTCGCTTGAGATTTTAATGTGGTATTGTTGATAATCGTTTACCATTATTTTATATACTTAAAAGGAAGTTTATAGAATTTATGGTAATATGTTGTTTTAAGTAATTTAAGTGATTTTAGGTGCAGTAGTTTATTAACCTTTAATACATGATTACTCCACCAAATACCATTACGAACCGTTCTTGCAGGACCGTGGTTAGTGTCAGTTCATTTTCCAAAAGAAATACGTAGAAATTTTCTAATGAGATTTAACTAAAACTAAGAGAAAGACAAGGCTAATATATTGTCATCATACAGATTAAAATCGCAGTTACGATTGATGCGCAAATGTCCTAAGATAAAATTGATTTAAAGGGCCTTATCTGTAGGCGACTGGTAGCAAACGGTTGCCAATTTCATCGTTTAAATACAAATAAAAACCATAATTAAATATAAATATTTCAACAATAAAGGTTAAAGTTACAAACTTATGTCCCTCAGAGCATATTACGTAAGATTTATACGGTCGGTCAGGCGCAATCGGCTGCGATCGGGCTGGATCGAGTGGGCACGGCACGAGCGACCGTTCATATCAGATCAAATTGCAAACAATATTACCAAACCTTTACTTAATATGTATTTATAGGCCCGGGGTCGTATGGTTGTCTTAGATAAATTAAAAGGGTGCACCTGGATTTGTAATTTTAGCGGTAAACTTAATATTTAACTGCGCGAGTTAATTCTGTATTATGCTCACCATAATACAGAATTAACTCGCGCAGTTAAATATTAAATTTACCGTACCATAGATAATACGTTACCATATATAAATATTCGTGACAAAAATATTTTAAATGTCACATTACAATTCTAATAATCTTAACTATTAGGAAATCTGCACAGGTTTGTGTGATTAAAAATAAAAAAAAATTGTTTACTCTTTTGAAGCGATCTAAATCTTAATAGTTTACCTATTGTTGACGGGCTTCGTGGTGGTGTGGTTCATGTAATAGACTGCCATTCACGGGGTCGCGGGTTCGATTCCCGCTTGGGACAATCATTTGTGTGATATCCATAAATGTCATACAAATGTTTGTACTACGTCTGGGTGTTTTCTATGTATTTTAAGTATGTATGTATTTACAAAAGAAAAAGTATATCCGTATCTGGTACCCATAATACAAGTATAGAAATATAGCTTACTTTGGGACCAGAGGACGTTGTGTAAAATGTCCTGAATATTTATTTATTTTATTTATTATTGTTGACGAACATAATACACATCTGTTATATTTCTACAAATATCATAATCTTAGTTTCTACATCAATAAAATAGAATCTATTACTTCCGTTATGAAAGCTCATTCATCACCGTTTGCCCGCAAGTAGCAAGAGATGATTGCACGGGGTCATCATCATCAATCACTAAGCGCTTTACCGCACCGCAATGGATATTGAAGTTGTATTTATTTCAAAAACTAATAAAAGAGCGAACTAATAAGATAAACAAAATTGGTCAAGTGCGAGTCGGACTCGCGCACGAAGGGTTCCGTACCATTATCTATGCAACATAAGGCAACGTTATTAGTATCAAGCAAGAAACGGTAAAAAAATCATGTTTGTTGTATGGGAGCCCCCCTTAAATATTTATTTTATTTTATTTTTAGTATTTGTTGTTATAGCGGCAATAGAAATACATCATCTGTGAAAATTTCAACTCTCTAGCTATCACCGTTCTTGATATACAGCCTGGTGACAGACGGACGGACGGACGGACGGACGGACGGACAGCGAAGTCTCAGTAATAGGGTCCCGTTTATACCCTTTGGGTACGGAACCCTAAAAAAAGCAGAAACACCAAAAATGCAATAATAACCCGTACTGTTTATTAGTTTGATGTTTAAACTTCTGACTCTAGTCGATGGTTTAATCTAATTGAACGTAGTTATGCAAAATGGATCCAATCCACAAAAACCATTTTTTAAGGTTACTGTCACTATAGTCATCAAACACATCCATTTAGATATATGTCAAAAATATCCAAGCCGCAAAGTACCTATTTTTTAATAAAAAACACATCTATAGACATTCAAAAGAAACTATGGTCTTGTTATTTTAATATATCAATTTTAATAAAACTCCTCAAAAGTAAGTTTTTATGGCTGGATCCATTTTGCATAACTACGTCCAATTTGTCTAAATAAATTCTTTAAGTTATTCCAAAATTCCTTAAGAAAACTTGCATGTCATCATAAAAGTAAGGATATTTACGAGGCCAAAGATTATTACTTTCGGATATTACTAAAAGTTTAATCATACTATTATAATACAGATTCATAATAATTTCATTACATGGATCTGCTAGCAAGTACTGCGCATTCATTAAGTAAAATTTTAAAGGGCACAACGCGCAACGGTGCGCCGTTTAGCGAATTCATATCAGCCATGTTATGTTCGAATGATTTTTGTCGGCTTTTCATATAAAAGAGAAGGTATACTTGTAACAACTATACCAACGCGTCTACTATGCTCTGGCGACTATAATCTGATGACTGATTTCTATGATGAAGAAGATAAAGAAACCATACACTGAAAGGCATGTTAGCGTGTGTTGAAAAAAGTTTTTAAGTGGAAATTCTACTGGCATTGGTCTTTTTTTACTTACTACGGCCAATTAATGACAAAGAGAAGCATAAAACGACTCAAACAATCCAGATTACGATTAAGAGCCAATGTTTAAATCGAACCTACAAAATATTTTTAACAAACATTTTTATACTCAAAGATTACTGTATTTGTTTTTCGTCCTATCATTAGGCCTTCCAATTTAAATAATGAGTAATCAGCTATATCTTGTAACTTGCGCCATAAAGCTGGGAAAGTACCCGGTAGCTCCGACATGCGCCTGCGCCGCCCGGGTAGAGCTTAACGATGTACACGCCATTGCGTGATCAACGCAAATTGTCTACCGACCAATTTCGTACAACGTATCAGCGTTTTTTATATTAAAACAAGATTAAAAACTTTTTATGTTATTATTTAGATGACGGATATGAAAAAATTTTAAATTACTGTTATGTTTGGACGCACTTTTTGATTTGATAACTTAGTTCTGGTTGATATTAATTTAAAGAATCCGGTGCAGAATATTAGGTTACTTATTATCAGATTTATAATAATCAAAGGGCTTGGTAAACATGTTTTACATCTCACAATTGAGGCATAGGACTTCAACACAACAAGATGGATTTTAATTCACTACATCGCACTTACTAGGCACTTTAGGAGAGTTAGTATCAACCATTTTATATGAGATATAGTTTTTTGAGTTCTGTCATTATCAGTAGCAGCTCAAAGCCTGTCCACGTAACCTACTTCAAATGGGTCACATCGTCATGAGATGAGAATAATAAAATACTAATAACTATATCACTCTATCTACACTTTTCAGAAGATACAAGCGCGATTATGTCTACGTGTGGAGCTTTACATATTAGGTAGCATGTTCAAATTCTTATACAAAAACTGATCCGCACTATAATCGATTATATAAAATGATTAATAGGCAATCGTTGGTGTTGAAATTGAATATTGTATCGCACCTATCATCGGTAGCAAACCAGTAAAAAAAAATATCAGTCATTGATATTACTATGATTAAAATTGTTAAATTTTGTTTTATTTATACATCTTTTCGTTTGACGGGCCTCATGGTCTAATGGTTCAGATAACGGACTGCCGTTGTCGATGTCGCGGGTTCGATTCCAGCTCGAGACAATCATTTGTGTGATATTTATAATTGTCATACAAATGTTTGTCCTACGTATTGGTGTTCACTATGTATTATAAGTAGGTATGTATTTACAAAAGAAAAGGAATATATGTAGTATATCTGTATTGTGGAACCCATAACACAAGCATAATAAGCTTAGCTTGGGACCAGAGGACATTGTGTAAAATGTCCCATGAGTATTTCTTTATTTATTTGTTGTTTCTTGATTATTTTATTTATACTGCGTTACTGTTACAAAAATCTTTAAACGTGACAGAGCATTAAACGGCGCAAGATGGGCGCAAGACACTTGCCTATTTGTTTAGCCCTATGGTCACCAACATTCAGTACCATTAGATAATAAGGTTATACCGTATTTCAATCGCGTCATTCAGAAAGGGGTTAAAAGTAATATCAACCAGAAACTTGCGTTCAAAAAGTATGGAGTTCAATTTTGTACCCAATTTAGTAACTCTAATTGAAAAGTCCTTTTTTATTAATTTCGTTAATATAACTAAAATACTTTTAATCCAGACACACCCTACTGTATTAACATACTATAAAATTAATGTAACCCGGTGACATTTACAATTACAGATATAGATTAAAATAACCAAAAGATCAAACGTAAAACTCATTTATTTTTATTTATTTTAAATATCTTTAAGCCATTTTATTAGATCTTTTCCAACTATCTCATATATCATTGTAGACATCTCAATCTGAAGTTAACAATTTATGACTATCGGCTGAGAAGCAAGCACCTGTCGCATACTCAGTCACTGCTTTTGAATCACCATTGAAAGGCCTACCTCTAGAACTAACTACGTGCAATTTTCTATTTACATTACTATTGGAATAACATTAAAAAACAAAATCGTAGATCTAACAAGGTGATTGCGGTTGTTATGTTAACACGTAATAAATCTATGTGATTTGTTAGGAATTACGCGAATGCCTTTGAGCTACAAATATTTACACGCGCAATTATTTAAAGGAACGCAGAGTCAAGTGGCGTCGATTCACCTAGCTGTAAGAGATTTCATATTATGCATTGGAATTTAATCATATATTATGTTTATTCCTGTAAGATCAACAAATATAGTTTAAGTTTTCTACGTGAAAACTGTATTGTAAAGTACTAGTTAAATTATTCTAAATATTAATTAAACTCCGCAGAACAAAACTGGCAAATCTCTATAAAAGTATAAAGCTGAATAGTTAGTTTGAACGCACTAATCTCAGGAACCATTGCTGCACTGGTCCGATTTCAAAAATTCTTTCAGTATTGGATAATGCATTTATCGAGGACTGCTATTGTTTCAAAAACAGGGATAATTTTCTAAATTTCAAGCGTACGAAGTCGCGGACTACTCAGTGTTATAGAAATTAACCAAAAATGTCGTTTACATGTCGTAGAATATATAGTCGTAATAAAAACTTCGGAGTCTGTCGTACTGTCTGTCTATCCGTCAAACTTTAAATGTAAGAAAACACTCTCAGAGTTTATCCAGACTACAAAAATACAACACAAAGCATAATAAAGATGCATGTTGAATTATTTAAATATTGTAATTTGATATCAGCGCCACCTGTGTTCCTCAAAAGAGTACAACTCATAGAATCATCATTGTTTTGATTACATTACGTATTAGATACAGTTGATTGTACCATTTGTACCTAAGGGGACAGATGGCTGATTGATGTAAAATAAATTCACAATCAACACGGTGACTTGGTCGTTGACCCAATAGTTAAATACAAATCAACTAGTGAGAGTTAAATTCTCGCAATATTAAGTAATATTATATTGTTTTTATAACACGTTTTTATAAGTTCAGTACGTATCTATCAATAAATTACTCTATGTAACGGAATCTTTGAAAGTGATTTTTACCCACTTGCAGTTGTCGCCTTGATATGTAATTTTTCACGTTTATTAAGGACCAATCAAAATGCAATAATATAAAACATATTAAGGACCTAAAAGCGTGTTTTTTAGTTATTGAATTAATAATATTTTAGGAATTATCTGCATTTGATTATTTTAAACATAGCAACAAGATTGCAAAGATGCATTTTGATTAATGATCATTAAAGGCCTTAATGTTAAAATAGACATTTGTACTTTAAAACATAATAACCTACCGAAGAAAGGAATAATAAATAGAAAAACTGCACAGAATCTATAGATTATAGTATTTTTATTTTATATAAAGGGCTTGGTCGCTTTGCGAGTAAAAAAAAAGATTATAGTTAATTCAGACTTTTGTTTTGATCTACATCACCGTGAGCCTCGTGGTTGAGTGGTTTATGTAACGGACTGCCGATCACGAGGACGCGGGTTTGATTCCCGCTCGGGACAATCATTTGTGTGATTTTTCTAATTGTCATACAAATGTTTGTACTGCGTCTGGGTGTTTCTATGTAAATATAAGTATGTATTTACAAAAGAAAAAGTAGTATATGTATTCTATCCGTATTCTGGTACACATAACACAAGCGTATAAGCTTAGCTTGGGACCAGAGGACGCTGTGTGAAATGTCCATGAATATTAAAAAAAAAATTACATTTAGTTAAAAAACAGAATTTAGTTTTCTTAACGTCTAAATATAATTCGTATTGTATCTGTGTAATTTAAAACATCACATTTAAAGTAAACAGCCATTAAAACACAACTGAATATATGTACTATAGACATCATCCTATAAGTCTTTTCCACGTCATAGAGCTTTTGTAGCAAAGTAAAAAAACTAACAAGACGTAATTCGATATTGGGCGCGCATTTATCAGGCGCGTTTCATGAACCAACAGGCCCGGATACTGTGACACTATCACTGCATAACAAACTAAACTTAATAACATATGAGGTAAAGTTGTAAATAACTTAATTGAATCAGATCCTTTAGTACGCAAATAAAACAAAACTTATTTTAAAAAGCTAAGGTATCTTTAAACAATATTATTTTTATGAACAAAGGAGATGTTTTAGTAAAATTGAACTTTAATATATGGTATTAAGGTTTATGGGTGAATAATGTTCGGTATAGATTTTAGGTTCTTTGATTTTGTATAAGGGCCATACAGCGAGAGGTCTAACCCTTTAGAAGGTCGAAATATTAATAGTTTGTATGAAGACGATTAATTCAAAATAAATGGATAATAAAATTCATTTTTATAATGATATAAATTTATAAAGTAATCAATATATCGGAATAATCAAAGGTCTTTAGTTTTTTTTTTTTGGACATTTCCCTTTCTTTTAACGACATCCCTTTTCTTAATTTAACCCTTGGGCACCTCACTAAGTGGTCTAATTAGGATATTAAAAGGTGGATATATTAAAGTCAAAAACTATACTTTAAACGTTTATACTGTGCGTTTATATTAAAGACTGGATTAATGGGCATGAAATATCCTTCGTATTTGGATACAATTTAACGTCTATAAATAGACAAAATATTAATAATGGTACCAATTCTACGCGCCAAACTAAACTTAACTAAAACAACTATGGTGTATTAATTTATTAATATTTACAATCTTGCTATGCTTTTACTAAATTAACTAAATTATAGTGGAAAAATGATAACCATGAGCGGGACTTGAACCCAAACCCACTTGAACCAAACCCAATGTTTTGTGTTGTACACAAAACATCGCACAAATGTTTAACTCACATTGAGAAGATTGTTGTGGAAGATTTGGTAAAATCTGGTGTATTTTGATTAAATGGATATTTCATTATTCACATTTTTATTAAGTTAAATCGTTAGTATACTAATACACAGAATTTCTAATAAAAAAAAGACGTGTGGCACTCGGCGACTGAAGGGCGACTGCCGCGGTAAAGCTACTCGTATTGCATAGTATTTTTTATCAACTTACGCAATAATAATTATTTATATATTTTATTTATGCAAGAATCTAAATACCATAAACTAAAATATGATTAATAATCCTTATTTACTGATGCTTACATCTGTCCATTGTTTATGGTAATTATGATAAAATAGCGATTGTCAATCAAATGTCAATAAAGTCAACTGTTATCAGTTTATTACTCAACCTTTCTCACATGGCGAATCGGAATTTTACTAAGTATTCCGCATTTATATAAAGATTGTAATAATGTCTTGAATCAAGATGAAAATAAAAACACGATTGTAACATTATAAAATGAAAATTTCTGATTAAAACATGTTGACGAAATATTTTTGAAATATATGTAAGTACTAGCTGACCCGGCAAACGTTGTTTTGCCATACTAAAAAAAAAGGTTTGAAAAATAGATGTTGGCCGATTCTCAGACCTACTGAATATGCATGTAAAATTTCATAAAAATCGGTCAAGCTGTTTCGGAGGAGTAAGGTAACTAACACTGTGACACGTGAATTTTATATATAAGATAATACATAGTTCAGTTTCACACATTAATTATTACGCCTCGAATCCGGATGCGAAGTAGCTTCATATAACAGTACCTATTACAATAAGGACAGACGTTTTGATGATTTAAAATCGTAAATAACGTTATTTTTTATCTTTGAATAAGTAGAAAAACAAGGTTTTAAATAATATTGTGACATATTTATGCACAGAACTCATATTTTTCATATAGGCCTGTGTATTAATTTTTCATTTTGGTATATGTATACTTTTAAAATATAAATGATTGCAAAATATCTATACTAACGGTCTTATTCATAATGACTTATCGGAGGCTTATACGGAGATTTTATCGCAGAGTTATTAAACGTTTTAGCGTAAAAAGACCAGAATAACAAGTTTTGACAATTTACGCGAACCTATTTTAGCGAATTTTTAAACCTCCGATAAGTCACTATGAATAAGGCGGTAATACTATAAATCTGAAGAGTATGTTTATTTTTGAGCTAATCTCAAGAACCACTGCTTCGATTGGAATTTTTATTCGGTGTTGGATACTTGGGTAGTACATTTTTCGAGCAAGGCATAGTCTATATAACATCACGCTGCGACCAATAGGAGCAAGGCATCAGTGAAAACTGTTGCAAAACGGGGAAAATTTTCTAAATTCCAGGCTATATAGTCGCAGCCAACAGTTTATGAATAAATCTCATATTTTTCAACTACATGATCAATAACAAAATGCATGGGAAATTAATACTTACACAAGCCTATAACCAACAAGTAATAAAAGTGATTAGTTTGATAACTATTTCAACAATAGAAAACAGTTATAAATTTTCTTATTCTAAAAATAATGATATGAAATATCAAGTAATATTATAATATTTCTAATAATCGCTAAAGTATGATTCATAATAATTAAGCTTACTAGTACCGTGCGAAACTTGAACATCATAAGTTTTTTTTTCTACCATTTGTTAACAATTACTGTAGGAGCGACGGCGCATCGCACATGGTGACTTAGGACATTGCTCTATGTCAAGTTGTGAGAAACAACTATAAAAACAGGTAAACTATAATAAAACTATAATAAAAGCTGAAGAGTTTGTTTGTTTGAACGTGCTAATCTCGGGAACAACTGGACCGATTTGTAAAATTCTTTCAGTGTTAGATAGGGCATTTATCGAGGAAGGCTTTAGGCTATATAACATCACGCCACGACCAGTAGAAACGAAGCAGTACTGAAAACTGCTACTGTTGTCGCGGGCAACAGCTAGTACCTAATATTACAAAACTGAAGAATTTATTTGTGTGTTTAAACGCTTTAATCTCAGGAACCGCAGGTCCGATTTGAAAAATTCTTTCTGTGTTGGATAGTACATTTATCGAGGAAGGCTATATATAGGCTATATATAGGCTATATATAGGCTATATATAGGCTGTATAACATCACGCTTCGACTAATAGGAGCGAAGCATTAATGAAAAATGTTGCAAATACGGGAAAAGATTTCTAATTCGCGAGCAACAGCTAGTTACTAAATAAGATCGTATATCTAAAATCATGATTTACGGTATCTGTTTCCGAACTTCGACAGTTTTTGCATTTATTTGCTAGGTCTGAGTATAGACTTTTAATATATCCCTATCCTTCTTTCTCAGCTCACTTAAGTCCCACGTTTGGGGCCCACTCTACTTTGAGCTCTGGTCTAGTCAGAGCTCGTCTTTGTTTTCAGGGGTTTAGTTTTGAGTCTTCTGCCTCTTACAGAAAATATTTATCAGTTTACAATGTCCCTTACCTCGTTTTTACAGCTGTAAAGGGGTGGTGACATTTTTATTCTTAAACATCATCACCACACAATTAGGATATATACCCTATACTAGATAAAAGCGTAATTTTCTATAAAATGATCATATTTCTACTGCCGACCCCTAATTTTAAAAGAACCGACCTAAATACTATTATACCCAAGTGACATTGCGAGGCAAATCTAGTATTAGCTTATATGTTAAAGTTAAATATAACTAGACAATTAGAATACAAAGATTCACATGGATACCAAGAAATTGTTTAAGAAAACAATAAAAAAATCAAAAGTACAAATACAAACATGAGAACAGAGTAAACACAGGAAGACTAAAGTGTGTTCCGCTAGTCTGTGGTCGCTTTAGCCGCGAGGGCGTTGACTCGTTGACGAGTTATTTTGTAATTAACGCCCAATACATCGTCATCATGATATCGTATCATAAAAAACGACTTCATCGCTATTCTATAGAAAGATATAGATATCATTAGCTCATTTACAATAACATTTTGCTGTAAAGTATTTCATTAACTTGTCAGTTTTTAATGTTGTGTGTACTTATAGAAAATATTACGAATACTTGACCATGGTTTTTTGCTTTTGATCGTAATAAATGTTGCCATTCATAAAATAATAACAATTCCGAATTCAATAAATGAATCGAGAAAAAAATTAAAGCAGGTGCTATAAAGCCACTGTTCAATTTCATACATAATGTTGGTGAAATAGATATTTAAAATTAAAATAAAATATATTTAAAAAAGTTTTAATTGTTGTATGGCCAGTGATAGATTTAAATTAATTTTAGAAATATATATACAGATTTTAATCGTCCCTTACAGTTGATAATTGAGTTATTTAGTCATTGACAGACCAGGGTATTATCTTTTGGTATCAATTTGTAATTAAATCGATTCGTTTCGCTTTAATTGGCAGACGCTTTCCGAATAAGCGTTGTAGACTTTGTAAGAATAGCGGTAAAAGATTTATTGATTTACTTTTACTGTATTGCTATATTACAATACAGACTAGGCTGGGTGTAGCGAAATCCACATTTTGTAGGTATTCAATAATATCGCTTCAGTATTAGCGACTATTGTCCGTGTTGTGTCAGTCAAGAATACAAGTGTCACCACCCGATCTCCTCTCAAGGGTGGTCAGCGCGGCACAGTAGACCATAATCCCTTCCAAACCAAAGTATAGGTCAGCCGTGCCCAACAGTGGGACGTAAATGGGCTGGAGAGAGATAAGCGACTACCTACGAGACAATTTATATAAGACATTTTCAATGGACATTAGGAGTTTTCTAGACAAGGTTTTCTTCCAATCTGAGTCTAAATGTTTATTTTGACCGGAGATACACAAACACTTTAGGCAATTTGGATTACCTGATCCTGCCGCTGTTAGATAAATAACCATCAGCGATTAAACAATACATAAAATTATACTTGATTTTCAAAATCGTTTACCTTTATTAACTTCATTTTTTCAAGACATTTACTTCAAGATATTTCAATATGCAATAATTGAGGTATTCTGCTTAAAGATGGAATAACGGCATAATCTTTATTAGTTTACACAAAACTTTTACTATGTCACTGTGGTACCTACAATACTTAGATTTTACGCGTACTATTGATGCGTTCAACTTCTATGTGTATCGGAACGTATATAAAATGCATAATTACAAATCATGACTATGCAAATTATATTTTATTTAATACAGATTGCACAACAGTACATTTTAGGATTATTGTAATGAACGCGGAATCAGACACCATTAAATTATGCTACCGAATAGAGAACATATATGTTTTCTTTTTCCTCTTGTCCATCTGTTGGACACGGACCTTTTTCACTTTGAGAGGGTATTGGGTCTACTATGCCGCACTGGTTAGACTTGTTGGCAATTCAATTCAATTATACAAAGCTATAGAAGAAGAAGAAAAAATATTTATAATGTGTATCGTTTATTGTTTAACTTTAAAAATGTAAGTCCACCTTTATCCTGAGGAAATTATGATGGTCTGCAGCAATTTCAAAACCGTAATAAGCGATAGAGGATATTAAAAACACGATATTGTAATGAGAATGCTACCAAATAACGCTATACGATACGACTTACTTTATTCAAATATTTCAAAGACACAGACAAAAAGAGTTAGACAATAAAACAAGCCTTACCTTAGTGCGCATTCATCAACATCGGTCTCGCAAAGGGTCCCGGTGAAAGTGGGCGGACACTCGCAAGTATAAGAGTTCAACCCGTCTACACAAGTCGCACCGTTCTGGCACAAGTGACCCGGGCAGTCGTCAATGTCGATCTCGCAATTTTGACCGCGATAACCTGGAGAAAAAAACGAAACATTTAATACATACATAATATTATCATGTATAGGCAAAATTGGCCTTGGACAAATAATGGGAAAAGGGCAGGAGAACGGTGATAAAGACAAAGTTTGTATAGGTTCTTGCCGTTTTAAGGAGCAGTTAGGGGCTGTGTAGACATGAAATATATGTTTAGAAGAAATTTATATACGTATTGACATGTTTTTGGTAAAGTTGTAACTAAAATGTAACATACTAAAACATAATTAAGTATCACTCAAAACGATAGCGTATAAAAGGAAATGGTATATCTATTATATACATTGTAAGATAGGTCAGTGAACATTATCAGAGCCATGACAACTCATCAGAATAAAATATAAATAAATTTAAAGTTACAATAAGAGGGCACAATCCCTACACGCCCATTTTCCGTACATAACAAATTTCATTTAAGTCGTTTCAGTAGTTGGTAACACTTATATTATACTACTTATATACACTATTGCATTTATTAATTTATAAATATTCTCACAAACAGTGTAACCACCACTAATTACACCAGACGACGGATGTAACACTTGTAATATATGTATTTGCATTTCTTAAAATATACATAAAATACTTAGAAAATAACATAATTTTTTATAGACGTGGGGTGGGACTCAGTACAATTTTTACATATATGCCTTAATTACACACATATTTGTCTTAACTTTTTACGCAACGTAAACACCACAAAGTCTTTCTTACACTTTATTATTTATTCATAAATTGGCGTAGATATCGCGTGAAACATTCAAAAAGTGTATATACTCGTATACTTGTATACGCAAATAAAAAATTACACTTTGTTTTTCGCGTTAAGTTAAGTAATTTGCTCTCAATGTCCTTCTACGTCAAAAGAAGTACCTACAAAAATAGAAATCTAATAAAAACCACTAATTTTAATGTCAGTTAAAGGTGCCAATTCTACGTGCAGAACTAAACTTAACATAACAAAAAAATGAAAACAACCATTGCTGTTTTTTTTATTATTGGGCTAGCTTGTTAAACAAATTTATATTAATTAAAATGTTTAATCTATACTTATAATAAATCTGTAGAGAGGTCAATTCTGTACATGAAATATATTGTC
Source organism: Orgyia antiqua (assembly GCA_916999025.1). Lineage (NCBI taxonomy): Eukaryota > Metazoa > Arthropoda > Insecta > Lepidoptera > Erebidae > Orgyia > Orgyia antiqua. The sequence goes on from OU779861.1 coordinate 2,865,070, forward strand.
AAAATAACTATCAGGGGGTGATTAGTGATCGATACTGATGCCAAAAATACAATCAGTAAAATTTTTGTCTGTCTGTCTGTCTGTATGTCTGTCCGTCTGTATGTTCCTTATAGAAACAAAAACTACTCGACGGATTTTAACGAAACTTGGTATAATTATTCTTCATACTCCTGGGCAGGTTATAGTATACTTTTCATCACGCTACAATCAATAGGAGCAGATTAGTGAAGGGAAATGTTGGGAAAACGGGAGAAGTCACTCCATTTTTTAAGCTTCCGTCGCGTGTGCAGCCTTAATCGTTAAAGTTACATAGAAATCATGTATGACGGAAATATTCTACGTAAAATTGTCTAAAAATATCCCGGAACAGCACATATCTATATTTTATGGTTGACTCACAATAACACGTGTAACTCCTGATAGCTTAGCAGTTCGGAGCATTACGATTATACATATTTGTTTACTCTTACGTTTATAATACTCTCACTCAAGCAGTAGTTAAAAATGTTGCAAAAACGGGGACATCCTAAATTTTACGCGGACGGAGTCGAGGGCAACAGCTAGTCTATAATAAACAGTTTTTATGACAAGAATCTTCAGTTAACATTGTCGAATTGTGTTATCGACACTATCAGAATATATTTTTAGTTAGGTTTAGTTTAGTTGTGCGCGTAGAATTGGTACAAAATAGTACTGTTTGTTGCCGAAAGTAGTACTTGCACTTAAATCGCTAGTGTATGTGAGTCATAGTCATGAGAGCTTAGATAACAAGCGGTTCCCAAATTAATTAGTCATCTATACGTACACTTAAAATTTGATAGACTCTTAAAATTTAAGTACAACATATGCTGGTTATTTTCATCTCAAGTGTTATAGCAACATATGGAGATGACGGCTAGATCTAAAATCATTTATTATTTTTACGGCTAATAGTGCCTATTCTATGTACAGAACTAAACTTAACTTAACTAAAACATGAAAATTGATAGCGTCAATAACACAATTCGGCAATGTTAACAGACCTTTTTTAATATAAAAACTGTTTATTATAGATTAACGATTTTAATTAATATAAATGTGTGCAAAAAAATAGCCAAACATTTAAGATACAGCAATAGCTGTTTTCATTTTTTAGTTTTGTTAAGTTTAGTTCTGCACATAGAATAGGCACCAATGTCATGAGCTGTAAAATGACTGTTCTGTTGAATATTCATTGTATATTCAGATACGGAGCTTTAATTTATGTATTCGTTAATATATTTGGAGATTAAAGAAAATAGACCACAGATGGAGTTAAGCAGATAGTTTAATTTAAACAAAACTCCTTCAGAAATCATCCACAAGGTCCAAAACCTGCACCAGATCGTACAAGATACAAATTCATTGTACCTCCACGATTAACAAAACTGAATTCTTTTATTAACTTTGGAAATTCAAAATCAAAAGTCATTTATTCATGTAGGCATATTTTCTTTTTGCCAAAAAAATAAGCTCCTATGATATATCCAAAATTTTTTCCCTACCCCCGGTTTAGGAATTTCAATCCGCTGAGAAGAACCGGCGTAAGAAACTCAGCAGATATCGTTTTCTTTAGTCATATTTTTTTTTAATAATTAAAACAAAATTTCTTACAATATAAATAAATTACAATTATAATATGTGTTGCTCTGGAATTTACTCCCAGGCTTTATTGTCATTAACATATATAAAATTCTAATATCCTATATCTAAATAATCCTTTAAGAAACTTGCAGATAAAAACTACAACAAATTACAAAAAAATATTTCACCACGGCATATAATATACTCGTAGGTTTGAATCGAAATAATAAAAAGTCTATAATAAATAATCGGACACCAGACAAATTCAAAGGTGTTGAAACAGATCAATTGGCTCATGATTTAATACAAATAGCTCCAGTAGCGGTTCGATTAGCGTATAAGAATCTGATTATAATCATTACAGAGAGTTCCCACGAGTAACACAACATGTGCAACTGTTTACACGAAGGCGCCTCTCTTTTAAATCATTCAACGCCTGTTTTTTGCTGAAGTACAAACTGGTAGAGTATTTAAAATAAATATTTTGATAATGATTCAGATGGCAACGGTAAAGGACTAAAAATAGAAATGTCAGTTAAGGGTATAAATTAAGTGTTATGTAAGTTACAATTTTAGTAATAACGGAAATAATCTCTTATAAATTAGCCTCGAAAGTAAAATGGTGGATTAGCCTGGAATGCCGTGCAATGTACAAAGATTAATGAGCTATGGATAAGGAATGTTCTATTCTTGTTAATATATGCCATAAATTTGACATCTGTGTTAATGTTATATATTAAGTAATGTTGGTATACGTTATATATTCTGTAAATTTCATATTGTATGTATTGTATGTATTGTATGATGTATGTATTGTATGTATTGTATGTATTGTATGTATTGTATGTATTGTATGTATTGTATGTATTGTATGTATTGTATGTATTGTATGTATTGTATGTATTGTATGTATTGTATGTATTGTATGTATTGTATGTATTGTATGTATTGTATTGTATGTATGTATTCCTTTTTAATTTACGTTCATTAGATATTATTCTCAAAGTTTCCTTCCTACACACAAATAAAAATTCCTATAGCACGCACTATCCTCTCGCGGGTCTGCTGGAAGAGATTTCTCAAAGAAATAAGCAGATCCTTTGTACAGCCATTACTTGTCCAATGTTGTTTCATAACGCTCTGTACTGTGTGCATAAATTTATAAATAAATAAATAAATAGTTTTCAAATCAAGCTTTTTCTAAATGCTACTAAAAAGGTTCTAAATACAAAACCTGTTTTCTTCAAATAATAATTAGGTATATCTAAATTAGATTTACTTATTTCAGGAATAACAAACCAGTCAATAACCAATGACTATTAGCACAGAAAAATGCAACAAATGCAAGTCAAATTCTAAACTTTCCAAGTCGTGGTAAGGCTCAAGGCACTACCATGGCCCGGTATAGCTGAAGGAGGAAAAAAAACCTTCTAAATTTTAACGAAAATAACTAAAATACAATACAGTGTTAAAATATGTTATTATTTGATTCTGGAAAAAGGAAATTGCTACTGAATGGAAGTACAAAATAATTAATTTATAACTAAAATCGTCATTAAATTTGATAGTAAGATTAAAAAGATAAATGTGAGACCCTTTAATCCCGTATTCCCATCTTCAAAGCTCATACGGAAGCAGACGTTTTCGATAACACATGTATAAAACATGTGTTAATGATTCATTTTTATTATCTAATAGGCATATTAATTACATGTACATTTGTATTGATGAAGGAAGTGAGTGATATTACCTTTTAAGCATAAAGGGCTTGGATGTGCTCTTATTAATTTATGTGCCTCAAGGGCCTACATCAATATTATCGTCAACATGTACCTATTAACACAGCTAGTAGGCATAGAAAATGATGAATTAGGGATATTTTTTTTGTTTACTCAAAATCTACTAAATATATTTTAATTCCGGTTTACGTGTTTCTATATATAATAGTTACTTATGTTTTGATAGTTATTTCATTAGTTAATACGCGATAATAGACCGACAAATGAAAAAAATAAAAAATTTGAGAGGCTGTTTCGCTAAGATTTTCTATCGAGAAAACTTTTTTCAATCGCGTTTCTGAGTTTATGCGATCCCAGATTATATATTGAAAAAACATATACTTAAAAATTAGAGCTCTAGCCATTCAATCTAAAGAAAAAATTGAAACTTCGTAAGTAGAAAAATGCACGAAGCTATTTTGGTATCCTCTTAAAATCTGATGTTAAATGTACTACATTTGTCAAAAACATCTATTTATACTTTAAACTTCACGAAGGCCGATAAATTAAATGAAATCGATCATCATCATTCCCTGCTTTTAGGCCATTATTTGGAGCCGGTGCAACATGTCTTTTTCTTCCATAGTCTTCTGTCACACGTCATATCTGTGTTACCCTTTTTCTTTCATAGCCTCATTCGTACAGTTCATCCATGTTTTCTCAGGTCTCTTCTCTTTACAAAATTAACTGCTGTTAGATAAATTGATATCAGTTTATCAAACGTCACTGAAAATCTATCGAACAAAATCTCTGTATTTATAGCATACTCTCTCTTTATAGCATACTCTCTCTTTATAGCATTTAGAGAATACTCTCTATAGCAAACTGGTAACCTGTATGATAAACAAAAGCTACTCTTTTAACTCGTACGAATGTGATTTATTACCTCAAGCACACATAATAATAAAACCAAATAGTCTAATTTTAATTTAATCTAATTTTCTAATTAAATTTTTTAATTAATGTATTCTAATTTAGAACAGTTGTTATATCTATTTAATTAATAGCTTCATATTGCTACTAAACAATCTTGAATGAATATTTCGGGAAGGAAGTTCATGGGATTGTAAATAATATATTTACGTAATACATTTTAAATCACCTGCAAATGTTATATTGGACATTACCTTCCTGTTGTTTTTGAGATGAAGACAGGAAGAAGATGTAAACATAATAGTTAATTAGTACAAAATTCTGGATTAAACCCATAATATTAATACTTATGGTGTAACAGTAATTAACAAAAAAACGATGTAATTTAATAACACGATTCAGTAGCTAAGAAACTGCTCTGTACTTCTCGTGACTGCAGCAGATGAAAATAGTTATAATTAACTATGATAATTTCCGTAAAAGATTATGTTAAAGTTAACAAAAGGAAGGAGAGAAAATGTTCTGTTTTGGCCATTTGTGCTAAAATATAAGCTATACTAAGAAATTACATGTTAAGTTAGTTAACGTTGACCTCATTTGCCAATAATAGTAATGGAAAGCCGCTGATGGAGCCTAAGCATAATTAAAATACTTTGTTACATACAATTACTTTGTCTACCTAAAAATAAAACCTTACTATACCTATATATTTGTATATGTAGATTTTGTTTTTAATCATGATACATTATAGTTTCAACTAATTTGACAGTAAAATAATACATTTCTACGAGTGATTACAAGCTTCATACAATTTGCGAAAAAGTTAAACCGCAATGATGTAAAGATTACGTCACGATTTTGACGTATCGCTTCGCAGGCGCATCTAGGCTTCATTAGCTCCATTACGCTATTGCAGAATAGTGGTGAGTAGGTTACAACATTAGACTTGTACTGAGAATTGTTCTACATTTCGCGCAATTAACATAATATGAAGTTTTGTTTAAAAAGTTACGTAAATAGGAAATGACAAATAGAAATAATCGCTGTAGTAAATTGAATGACTACATAATTGTTTTGTGTGATTACGTTTTTAGATTGTTTGTAGATGATAATGTTTCTCCGTGTGGTGACGGATTAAGAATACTAGTTTCACCACCCCATCTCCTCCCAAGGGTGCTGTAAAAGTCAGTTAAGGGATACTGCACACAGATAACATCCTCTGTGAGAGACGGACAACTCGAAAATAAACCCTGTGCCAACACGTCTGGTCAGCGCGGCATAGTAGACCATAATCCCTCCCAAAGTAGAGGAGGCCCGTGCCCAACAGTAGGACGTAAGTAGGCTGGAGAGAGAGAGATGACAATGTTGGTAGAATGTAATATGTTTTATTATTAAACTAGCTGTTGCCCTCAACTTCATACGCGTGGTATTTAAGAACTAAGCCTTCTCAAATTATACAAAAAAGCTATCCTCTTGAACAGCTGTACCTATAAAAAACAACGCATCAAAATCCGTTGTGTAGTTTAAAAGATATAAGCTCACATACACAAACAAAAAGTACGACTTTATTTTATAATAAGTATTAATAAGTAAAATACAGCATAAAAATGAAAAATTAAAGTGTCTTAAATCAACAAAGGTCACGATAAACACAAATTCCAAATAAGATATGTCAGTCTCTGTTATTTTTTTGTAAATAAATAAATAAATATTCATGGACATTTCACACAACGTCCTCTGGTCCCAAGCTAAGCTTATATGCTTGTGTTATGGGTACCAGAATACGGATAAACTACATATACTACTTTTCTTTTGTAAATACATACTTATAATACATAGAAACACCCAGAGGCCAGACGCAGTACAAACATTTGTATGACCATTAGAAAAATCACACAAATGATTGTCCCGAGCGGGAATCGAACCCGCGACCTCTTGATCGGCAGTCCGTTACATGAACCACTCGACCACGAGGCTCGTCTTGTAGAATAGTATGTGTTTTGTAGAATAGTATGTGTTTTGTAGAATATTAGTGCAATGTTAAAGTACTAAACTAGTGCTACACTTTGACCATGTAGAGTAATAGTTAGAGAGCCCACGGTATATCAATCTACACTTGCTCATTACCGGATGAAACTTATATTTTCTGAAAGCTTATCAAATTGTATATACGCCTGTGCCAATTTGCCTATCGAAAACTGCCAAATGGAATGGCTATATTGCACTCTTAATATGGTAAACGTAATAGACACTACAGATGAGCACCTGCTTTTTCAAAGTTTAATTAATATTTAAGCCGTAAATATTTATTGTTTTTAAAGTAACATAATATGTAATAGGTACCGACCAATAAGACATTTTTATCCAGTTTCTATTTCAATAGGAATGTAACAGCTTACTGCGTCTTTGATATAAAGGTAGCTGGTTTGTATTAATTGCTTCAAGAACAAGGAACGTTATACACAGTGAACACTTAAACCAAGCCATATGACGTAAATGTTGGCCAAGTGTGGGAAAAGCAATACTTAGTTAATTAACACCTAAACTGGTATACTTACCCATTTGTTTATGGTTTTAAGTTGAGTGTTTCAAGTAAATTTAAATTAATTAGCGAATGAAAAAGATTTACAATCATTTTCTGTGTTAAAAACAATAACAGGGATTTGCTTATTCAAAGGAATTGAATTTAGTTGATGGGTTAAGCAAATAAGTACCTAGCACTTACCCATTTCTAAACAGAAAACGGAAACAGAGAACGGAAAGCTTAAGGATATAACGTATGTTAAAGAGTCTGGTCATCGTTGTATATTTAAGAAAGTTTGTATATTTATTCTATTCATTTTACGGTAATAGAAGCTTGTACAATAATATGAGGATCGTACTAATAATAGAATTGATGTAGGCATAATTTTTAACAAAATGTTTACTCGAAAGTTCTAAATCCTTTATAAGGAATATGGCTATTTGTGTCATGTAGTAAGCTCTTAAAAATTTGCTCTTAGTAACAACTGATCTCCAAGGACACCTTATAATTAAGTTCTACCATTATTGTTAACTCCTACATTATTTTATACACATAATATTTGGAAATAGCTGCAAGCTTATATACCTATACTTGACAGCCGCATTTTATCCTAAACATAACTCAAGTTGTCACTCTTACAATGAGTAGCTGCAGGCCAATAATCTATTTGCTACAGTTTAAATAACTCAAACGTATTAACCTAGCCACTGGCAATGTATATTCAGAATCAAAACTATGCAATCTAAAGCCAACTTTTCTTTATTACAATATAAAACTGAAGTTATTAGGGCGTGAAATAATTTTAATAAATATGAAAATAAGCTAAATAAGGAAGTTTTCCTAACCAAGGAAGCACAACAATATTGCTATCTTTTTCTCTCAAAAGGAATAATGTAAGAAATAAGTGAGACGGCATCATGTTATAGAATATTAATGCTACGTAGTTTGATGATTATTTAAATAACCTAGTTAGCAGTTGTCATGAATAATTATAAACTTAGGAAGTTCATTATATTTCCCACGCTTGTATTAAAATAGAGTCTGTATAATTATGTAACTGAATTTTAAAAGAATTGAGCTGAACCACATACAAAATTTATTAAATGAATAGTAACATATTTTTTCTGTATAGAGGCAACCCTTTACCCCAATACAATATCTCCTTCGGCTATTTCATGTTTAAAGTCACGGAAACTTTTACAAGTGGGTGAAAATCGCGTTCAACGATTCCGTTACATAGATTAATACATTGATAGATACATACCGAACTTATAAAAGCGTGTTAAGAGGATACCAAAATAGCTTCGTGCATTTTTCTACGTACGAAGTTTTCATTGTTTCTTTAGATTGAATGGCTAGAGCTCTAATTTTTAAGTATAAGTATTTTCAATATATGATCTAGGATCGCATAAACTCACAAACGCGATTGAAAAAAGTTTTCTCGATAGAAAATCTTAGCGAAACAACCTCTCTCATTTTTTTATTTTTTTCATTTGTCGGTCTATTATCGCGTATTAACTTATGAAATAACTTTAAAAACATAAGTAACTATTATATATAGAAACACGTAAATCAGAATTAAAATATATTTAGTAGATTTTGAGTAAACAAAAAAAATATCCCTAATTCTTCATTTTCTATACCTACTAGCTGTGTTAATATGTACATGTCGACGATAATATTGATGTAGGCCCTTAAAAATAACTTAAAGTCGGGTATAAAGGAAGCCGTGTGGAGTCGCAATAAATATTCTTCAAGCTTCTTTTTACTAGAACTTGTTTTCTTTACGTATTATAGTATAATGAGTTGTCTTTTATTTTAATATCGTGTTATTTATTAACACGCTTTTATAAGTTCGGTATAGTATCTATCAATGTATTAATCTATGCAACGGAATCTTTGAAAGCGATTTTCAGGCACTTGCAGTAGTAGGATTGATCTGAAATTTCGCACACCTAACAAGGAATGATGACAATGCAATAATTTAAAAGAATAATTCAATTTCCTTATTCAGAATTACTAGAATAGCATGTTGAATTATCACTATGACCACACTTGTATATTTAACTATGTATACACGTAATAGTTTATATGTATATGAGTAGGCTCACCAAGATTATTGTGTTTCTATGTATGCCTATCATATACAATCAGATAATTTCACATAAAAATGCTTTATTTATAGAATCAGATAAAAATATCTTTTTCTTCTTCTTTTAGTTTATGGCTTTTGTATTATACAATTTCGCCAACGTCGCGTAACAGGATAGGACACCAAATGATGTAAAAATATCTTAATTTTATTGTTTACTACGATTGTGACATTGTTGTGACAACAGAAACTTATGTCTATGACAACACAAACTGTCAACTTTTTTGTAAGTGGGTAGCATAGAATTAATATATAACTAGAATAGTGACTCGATGATCGATGACAATGCAATTATTAAAAAAGAATATTCAGGATTTTCAAGCGTGTTTTTTAGTTTTTAAACTAATTTTTAATATTATCTTGGCACATTACTAGCAATGTATTATTCTTTGTAACTGAACATTTGAACTTGATTTTCACCCACTAGAAGTAGTCAGCTATATCTGAAATTTTGTACACATATTTAGGACCGATGACAGTGCAATGATGTAATATAATATTCAAGAAAAATGTGAAAAGTGTGAAAAATAGACAGTAGCCGATTCTCAGACCTACTGAATATGCATTTCATAAGAATCGGTCAAACCGTTTTGGAGGAGTATGTGAACGAACATTGTGACGCGAGAACTCTTATATATTAGACTAGCTGTGGCCCTCGAATCGTGGAATTTAAAAACCAAACCAAATTTAAAATACCGCATCAAAATCCCTAGCGTAGTTTTAAAGACAATAAAACCACACAGGGACATACACACAAAAATTACGACTTTGTTTTATAATAAGTATGGATACTATTTTGTATTTAACAACGTCTCAATCATATCCTCCTCATTAAAATGTCTCCTCTATGTTATAGGCCAACTGGCTAGACGCTCTTGATTCTAGAAAGTAGTTGTATTTACTGAGTACTATATGCAAATTTATATCCTAGCTATAAACAAGTGAACTGGTATGATTGGTAATTATTATTCTGTCCGTAGTTATTATATTGACCGTGGGAGTATTAATTGTAATAAGTATTTTATAGGTTACCTATAATAATTGATCCTGAAAAGCTGCTAACATTGAATTTACTTAATTTCAATGCTATTTTAGTATTGAAATTTTCGTGAGATTTAGGCATCTTAAAAATATATAAGTTGCGGGCTAACACTCACTTTTACAGGACTCAAAACATCGACATCATCAATCCTATAAAAGTGAGTGTTAGCCGGTAACATAAATATATTTTACTTTCGACGGGCTTCGTGGCGTAGTGGTTCTTGTACTGGACTGCCGTTCACAAGGTCGCGGGTTCGATTCCCGCTTGGGACAATTATTGTGTGATATTCATAAATGTAACACAAATGTTTGTACTGCGTCTGGGTGTTTTCTATGTATTATAAGTATGTATTTACAAAAGAAAAGTAGTTTATTTATTATATCCGTATTCTGGTACCCATAACACAAGCATAATAAGCTTAGCTTGGGACCAGAGGACCTTGTGTGAAATGTCCATGAATATTTATTTATTTATTTATTTATTTTTAAGATATTTCAATGCTGTTTAGAATCTAATTGAGAAATTGAAATCCTTCGTAAAGATAGTCATATGATAGAGGGGAACAAGTGGGCTGGTATACAAGAAAAATTTAATGCAATTATGTACTACAATTTCTTTTTATTTTGAATACGCAGACATCCATCTTGCATCGTATAAAAAAACAAGAGTATAACTTGTACCAAAAAGGAATTTAAATAAATCAATGGAAAGCGAAAATATTAGTACAAATAAAAACCAGTCCATATTTAAAGCGAAAAAGAAGGCCATTTAAAATACGTACATGTATTAAGGCTTGAAAATACAACAATAATGTCCATATAACTATAAGGTATTACAATCAATGCAATGTAAAGCACGCAGGCAATCAAGTGCACATAATAGTTTGTTATTTACATCATAACGATTGTCTGAAAGTCGACAGAGCCCTGAGGCGACCACGACTTCGATACGAAAGTACCGCATACATGTGAACCACAAACAACTATCCTTCTCTCTATATTTTATATTGATCAAAACTTATACCATAAAGGAATAAAGATAAGCTTATTTACTGAAAAGCACAGTCGAAACCTTAGCCAAATAATCAGAATTTGAACCGTAATAAACATTTCTAATAGATACTCGTATTTCTAACAAACATTACGGGTCTCTTCTGATTTGAACTAGCTATATGATAGATAATTGTTATTAGTAGCCTCAAATACCCACATTGGCTTATCCTACTCGTTTTTAACCCAAAATATTCTTAGTCTTTTTAACGACTACGCAAGAACTACTGCCACTGCCTCTTATGGCAAGTAGTACTGCAAGATAACAGTGATTTCCGTATTGATCTTTACTTCGCTGTCTCTGTAAGAATAATTCAATCCTTACAAAGACAGCGATTACCTATGATACAAGGTTGACGACATTTAAAACCACGCCCGTAACGGAATAAATAGGGTTTAATGGTTTCATGTGAATCACTTGTGCACAATAACTAGACAAACAGATGAAGGGACAACGCTGATTAATATTTATGAAAAAAAATTTGCAATGTCGGCAACATTTACGGTCGCAAAGTTTTACGCGCTAAATTAGGTATAAAGTAATTTACTAATTTTGCAATTGACTTATTGTACTTTTACTTAACGCCTAATTAACAAAAAACTGTTTCGAACTACTTACCAGGTGGACAATCGCATTCATATCTCAGTTGATCCAACGGCGTACATCTTCCATCATGATGACACGGTGATGGTTCACATGGAACGTATTCAGCATCACAATCTCTCCCAGTATACCCTGGCTCACAAACACAGGTATAAGAACCATGCGTGTTGAAGCACCTGCCGTGATGGCAAGGACCTGCTCCGCTAGAACATTCTACAACGTCTTCGGTACACCGGGAGCCAGTGAAGCCAGGTGGACAGGCGCAGGAGTAACCAGCGGCCGTGCTGTTGTCGGCCACACAACGTCCACCATTTCGACATGGTTGTGATGCACAGTGATCTTCATGTGAACACTCATCTCCTGAGAAAAGATGAAAACAAATGTTATAAAATTAATATAGTATAGTGGAATCTCTGACTGACTTCTTTGTGCACGAGGTCAAGGGGATTTAATAAAGTATATTACCTAGGTAACCAGGCTGTAAAAAATATATAGTTAAACTAGCTGACCCGGCAAACGATGTTTTGCCATACTAAAAAAAAATAAGGTTTGAAAAATAGATGTTGGCTGATTCTTAGACCTACTGAATATGTACACAAAATTTCAGGAAAATCGGTCAAGCCGTTTCGGAGGAGTACGGTAACTAACACTGTGACACGTGAATTTTATATATTAGATATATTAATCATAGATCGCCAAAGCCAAATAAAAAAAAAATTGCGCAATATTTATTCCCAGAACTAAGGCGAATGTATCCATAAATTGGAATCAGCAAATAATGGGTGATATAATAATCTCATCCACCGTTTGTAGCTCATTAAATTGAAGAAAAATGAGATGCTATACATAAATCACATAATAAAAATCTTTGAGTATAATCCTTAAGAGGATACCAAAATAGCTTCGTGCATTTTTCTATGTACGAAGTTTTCATTGTTTCTTTAGATTGAATGGCTAGAGCTCTAATTTTTAAGTATATGTTTTTTCAATATATAATCTAGGATCGCATAAACTCAGAAACGCGATTGAAAAAAGTTTTCTCGATAGAAAATCTTAGCGAAAATACCTCTCTCATTTCTTATTTTTTTCATTTGTCGGTCTATTATCGCGTATTAACTAATGAAATAACTTTAAAAACATAAGTAACTATTATTTAAAGAAACACGTAAATCAGAATTAAAATATATTTAGTAGATTTTGAGTAAATAGGAAAAGTATCCCTAATTCTTCATTTTCTGTGCCTACTGGCTGTTTTAATATGTACGTGTCGGCGATGATATACGATAATATTGATGTAGGCCCTTAAATTAACTTGTGAAAATCAGTTGATGTTCTTGTCTCATTTATGATTTTTAATAGTTTACAACCAATATTAGGTTCATATTCGCATAATTTATACTACATCATGGAGACGAGTTAATCAAGTTTATTAGTGAGTTAACTGAGAAAAAAATAGATGGATATACAGGTGTCATACTGTAAAAGTGTTATACAGCCTTCTGTTTCTGGACTATCATTAACTTAATTTTAATGGCAAGCCTGGAGAGACTAATTCAAAATAATGATATGAACACTTTAAGCATACTACAAACTTATTAACTTTTTACTTTCGTATCACAAGAATAACTAATGTGTATCGTAGGGTCATGATGTGCGAGTATATCTTACAATTTTGATAAGACACACTGGCTTAAAATATTCTAGACATTTTATGATAAATACAGAGTTTAAGTTCTACAGACACATTCGTCGAACTTCCATACACACTTGTCATCACACCCAATCCTGGATCTTGATACAAAATCGTAATTAACACAATATAAAACTATAATAAACGTTCATTAACAACAAACACACTTGTATTGTTTCATCCAAACAATTTTGTCTGTATGTGCAATATGATCTTTAGTTTTATTAGCCTATCTCGATTTGACCTCACTGAATTGATGATTGAATAACCTCGCCAGTCTGACTAATGTTTCGCTAAACGAAAGAATTCGACCTGATTGGTAGAACGAGCTTAATTGATATTATAGACTCGATCCAATCTCCATACAAGTTTATATACGAATGATATATGAAGCATTTTAATTGAATGACTGCACCACACTTCGTCGAATGATGTATTTTATATACGTTTTAAAATAGTTCACTAAATAATGAAAACAATAACGTTTGTTTCAAATTTTATTTGAGAACATTTGCATATTATATTAGGCCTGAACCAACCACATTCCGAGGTAGATTTCACATAGGAAAATTAAGATGAACTACTTTTAAATAATTGTTACTTTTTACGAGACTTAAGACTATTTATGTTGCGTTTATGTTCTTCACGCAGTGGTCAGTCAATGCATTTCCGTAAAAAAATTGTGATAAAATTCAATTATTGCTTGCTTTGTATCTGTCCGCAATAAGTAGGTATAGCATATGGACAACAAAAGAGCCGAAACAACGGTAAAACACATGTATTAATTACATTAAACAATTGAAGAACAAATTGGTAAGATTCACACAACGAATTAACAAAATGCCACGGTTGCTTATAAAAGTATTATACCTTCTTTCGAGTTAGCGTATAATTCAGGAAATGACAAATCGGCTTTCTAAGACTTTCACTATTCGACTCCCGTGTGATACAAGCTATATAATATGTAATTTGCCATGTAATCTATTAACATTTTATTCTATAATTTGAAAGTTTGTTGCGGTTATCTCTTGGTTTATACTTGAAGCAACGTTATTTGGACAGTGTACGTTAAATATTCTGGTTGGGAGTGTAAGTTTAGTAGTAGTAACGATTATAGCGACTTTAGTATTAGATTAAAGTTAGGTAGCGATTTAAGAATCTTTTCATAATTAGGTGCTGTGAATAAGTATTTTCTACATAACATGTAACTTGACTGGAGATGATTGAAGTCTATAAGACTTTTTGAAAAATACTGCTCTAGTTGTAAGACACCTTAACATTAAGTTGATAGCCTGAGAAACTAAGAAAGAATTTTAGTTCCAAGAATTTTAGTTGCAAAGATTTAAATAATATAGTCAAATATCTCGCTGGAAGTTATAGAGGCGGAGTAGTATCCATAAAAGTATTTTAACGCGCATAAGTCAAGCACATCTGTCAAAGTAGGTAAATAAGAAAAAACAGGTTTTATTGGAAGTTGTCCAATCAACTAATTATTTAATTTTCAAAGTAACAATCTTCTTCAAATCCCACTCAACTTGTTTACCAACCCGCATCAAAATTTTATGACTATTTAGTAAGTGGGCAGCTGCGCGGGCTCAGTATAGATTTTTTGCACAAATTCCAATTTCTATTTCCTTTTCTTTTGATAGGCCTCGTGGTTCATGTAACGGACTGCCATTCACGAGATCGCGGGTTTGATTACCGCTCGGGACAATCGTTTGTGTGATATTTAAAATTGTCATTCAAATGTACTGCGTCTGGGTGTGTTTATGTATTATAAGTATGTATTTACAAACGAAAAGTAGTATAATTATGTAGTATATCCGTATTCTGGTACCCATAACACAAGCATATAAACTTAGCTTGGGACCAGAGGACGTTGTGTGAAATGTCCACGAATAATTACATATTTATTTTCATAATTTTAACAAGTTACCTATGGTTCTTTATAAAATACGAAATATATCTATTACAAACACTTTCTTTTCAAATTATTCTTATGCAACAAAGTAAAACAAACAAGCACTTTAATTAACATCGTAATTTCAATAAAAAAAACTCAATAAAATAAATCACAATAAAATTAAATATTAAATAATATTATGTAAATGCTATCCCAATAACTATAAAGTAAGAATGTGAAACCCAAAGTAAATAACATTAAAACGATTAAATAAATATTAGATTTTTATTTGCCTTAGCTATTTACGTAATACATTTATGATTTGACTATAATCAGTTGCTATATACATTAATGGAAACGGCTTTAATGATTCTCATAAAATTTTGTATGCAGGAGGATGGAAATCTCGAATCGGGGCCCCGAGTCCGGTATCACAATGGTGTCTCAATGGCATCACAATGACACATTATAACCTCAAAAAATTAACAATAAACTACCAAAATGTATAAAATTCGCCACTAAGCAATCAATAATTGCATTTTTTTGCAATAACACTAAATAACTAATTGTTTAGTGGCGAATTTTATCAATTTTGGTAGTCTATTGTAAATTTTTTGAAGTTATAATATGTTATTGTGATGCCATTGTGACACCAGACATGAGGGCCAGCTTGGTCTTATCAAACGTGACTTAGGTTTTCAACACGCTTTCGGGGTAAAATGGTAATTTCGCTGTCATTGACAAAAGGAGCACAAGTGTGCTCGAATCAATATTTTGGTGTTTGGGATATGATTCCAGATTAAACTTCTGTTAGAATAATATTCTTTACTTGTGCGACTCATTTGTTTAAATAGTCTTTTTGTTCTGTTAGTATTCATTTTACGGAATCATCATCATCATAACATCACGCCTTTTTCCCATGGACCCCCATGGGAGAGGCAGAGACTATAGAGCGTCATCTGCTACGATCCAAACATACTTCCTTGGCTTCATCCACACTCATACATCTGGTCATTATTATTATTTTTATATTAAAAGGTATATTATTTTATGGAAATTTATTACATATACATATTTACATGCGATCTTCCCTTGCGTAGATACTTAGAAGCGAAAACTAAGAAGCTACTATCCATATGGCTCAAAAAACAGCTATTCAAAAATGTTACAGTATTTTCTTAAGACATTTATGTTTCAGTAAATCAAAGTGATAACATAATTCTAAAACTAGTTTCGCCTGAGGCATTTGTTGAACAGATTTCGCTTTTAGTTACCCGTCTTTTACATTCAATAATTTATACAATGACAGCTTAAATATTAAATCGAGTTATAATGACAGATTTATATTGACATTTATTAATATAGATCCAAGTATATTAACCTCCATATTCTAATAATGATTTAAGATTAACAAAATTAATTTCATTGTAAACTATCTGTTGATTCGTTAATGGATTTTTTTTAAATAATGCTTAACTAATTTTTATCTAGTCGGTCGAATAGTGACAGATTAAGAATACACAATACTCTGCCACCCTATTGTCTATTATCGTAGATGTAAGAGCCAGGTACTCAAAAATTTTAACTACCAGTTTAAATTTTTGAGTACCTACTAACTTTTAATATCCAAAGCCTAAAGAAGCCTCGCCAGCATAATTTATCTAATACATAAACTATATATCAATATCAACGTTAAATATTAGTTCATAGGCAAGTATATGGTCTGAGAATCAGTCTTAACTAAACTAATCAATTTTACGCAGAATTTCCACATTTTATGATATGAGTATTTAATTAATAGTTGTAAGTACATCTGCGTCCTTTACAATGTCTATAAAAAGTACAGGATATGCGTTATAAACAGTATTAACCAATCTCAATGTACATTGATTTCTCGTACACCATAAACTATCAGATGCTGTAGAATAAATTAAATAACAGTAACTTAACAAACACCTGTTTGTTAGTCATCAAAATGTGCAACCAATTACGCATAAAGAACGGACAGATAGACAATTATACGTGATAATATCTTAGCTATTTCTGACTGAGATTATAAAGTGCATAATTACGTTGATAGATTCATATAAAGTAGCGACTGAGATACAAGAATGAACAAGCGTGTTGTTAGGGATGTCAAAAATGTTATTATGAAAGAACAATATAATACGACTGATTTGACGGGCCTCGTGGTGTAGTGGTTCTGGTAACGGACTGCCGATCAAGAGGTCGCGGGTTCGATTCCCGCTCGGGACAATCATTTGTGTGATTTTTCTAATTGTCATACAAATGTTTGTACTGCGTCTGGGTGTTCCTATGTATTATAAGTATGTATTTACAAAAAAAAAGTAGTATATGTATTCTATCCGTATTCTGGTACCCATAACACAAGCATATATAAGCTTAGCTTGGGACCAGAGGACGTTGTGTGAAATGTCCATGAATATTTATTATTTATTTATTATTATTTATTTTGAGTGGAGATTTATAAATAATCAACCTGGAATTATTATATCTTAATCTTATGCCTGGCTAAAGTATCTTTAAGAATAGAACAAAAATAAACTGTCTAGTACAAACAAGCGTTTCGTATTTTGCAGGATCTGGACATATTTAATCAAACGTGCATAATGCATAGCCAAAAAACTCCGTTCGCATATCAAGTTTTTTCTTTTTTTTTCCATGATGTTTCTGGATTTTGAGGACCAAACCTATCATATTAATTACAATCTAGCCTACAAAGGCTAATAAGTAATTTTAAAGTAACTTAAATTGCTAAATAGAACATTGACAAAGAATGTCTCCATTAACACTTATCTTACTGTCTCTATTAAGGCGAAGACACCTTGATCATCTGTTGCATTTCAAGTTTCAAGTGTGAATATATTGTTATATAGAATTATAATCTCCCTTGTACAGCCTCTAATATTAGAGACCATAGTGAGATTCTTTACTATTTACACGTTTACAGTTTGTTGTGAACATAACTAATAAAAACAGCGATATTTTTTGCCCAACCCAAGTACCATCCTGAGACTTACGTTAAAAGTAATAAACAAGTAAAATGTTTACAAACCTGTATAACCCGGTGGACAATCACATTCATACGTTTCTAAAGACGTGAGTCTACACGTAGCGCCATTCAAACAAGGCGCGGAGTCACACGCAGCCGGTACTCTTATTTCACATAGTGACGCACTAAAGCCAAGCGGACAGTCACAAGCGAAGGATGGAGGACCACCTCCAGCCCCCGGCCTGACTCGGCAACTGCCTCCATTTTGGCATCGAGGACTAGATTCACTGTGGCATGGGTTCAGATGTTGACAGAACTCGCCTGCGTAGCGAGATGTGCAACTGTAACAAAGAGAAAATAATTATTAGCATCAAATATCACAAGTATTATATTTAGGTTTATAATTTTTTTAAGGAAACATCTTACAAGAGCATCCTGTATTTTAGTAGAATTTAGTTATTTCTTTGATACCAAATCCAATTATATTGATTTTTAGGGTTCCGTACCCAAAGGGTAAAAACGGGACCCTATTACTGAGACTTCGCTGTCCGTCCGTCCGTCCGTCCGTCCGTCTGTCACCAGGCTGTATCTCAAGAACGGTGATAGCTAGAGAGTTGAAATTTTCACAGATGATGTATTTCTATTGCCGCTATAACAACAAATACTAAAAATAAAATAAAATAAATATTTAAGGGGGGCTCCCATACAACAAACATGATTTTTTTACCGTTTCTTGCTCGATACTAATAACGTTGCCTTATGTTGCATAGATAATGGTACGGAACCCTTCGTGCGCGAGTCCGACTCGCACTTGACCAATTTTTATAAAATTTTAATAATATTAACACGAACGGCATTCATTTTAATCGTTCTATTGAAAGAAAAAAACTATTTTGATTAAGATTAAAATCGTAAACATATTCATAGATAAATAAATAGTATGTAAAGCTGTCTAAGCTCATATTTATTATACGACCTACGTTCGGAGGCTTTGTTACAATAGCTTGTTCTGAGTCAGACCTATGTATGTATGTACGAGTATGTATATTACTTAGACCTTTACTTAGACTTATTAGAACTATCAGATAATCTCAAAACAACAACAGACAGAACATTTTAGGAGCATACCTATTTATTTGTAGTTCGATAAACATCCGCCAGAGTCAATATAATTTCTTTTTACTAACTTATTAATGCA
This sequence comes from Orgyia antiqua, assembly GCA_916999025.1. Taxonomy (NCBI): domain Eukaryota; kingdom Metazoa; phylum Arthropoda; class Insecta; order Lepidoptera; family Erebidae; genus Orgyia; species Orgyia antiqua. The sequence continues at coordinate 2,884,498 of OU779861.1, forward strand.
CTATTTAAAAAGCTGTTATTTGTTGCATATTTTGTTTCATTAGTTTAAAATATCAAATTAGAGATATGGACGTAACATATTGAACAATACATGGCCGTATGTACATTGTAGGTAGGTGCGCCAGTCGTGCGGGCCGGACGTCGACAATAAATAACGCAGATACGTCGCAAACACGACCACGTGACGTGCGCACGCGCATACAATACCTTGCTGCTGCATTCAACACTCTTTCCTACATTTTACAATACAAAATGTTTAATAAAATGTACTGCTTCAATGTGGAAGCTAAATCTTAAACCAATTTAAATACCTACCTATGTTATAAAACCTATGTTAGGTATTCAAGCAAGTGTAGAAAATCTGGTTTATACCTACAAACAATTTCATGTCGTTTTAAATAAGTCAAGTCGAAGTAAATTATACTGATCTTCGATTCAATATAAAAATGATTGGGAACGTGGTCAGGAAAATTGATACGTTTTTGCAAATTGCAATGCCAGAGTAATCATAATATCGGCGGCAATCTTGAATTCAACCAGCTAATTGGCTCCGGAACTTCAATAAACGATGGATATAACTCATGCTCCTGGCATATGAATATATTTGCAAGCTTTTAGTTTATTGTACAAAACCAAAAAACCTTACAATGAGATAATACAAATTCAGTTACGTTTTAAAATTTTGGTTCAATGGGAGATCCATACTTAAAAAGATTCTTATATTTCTAAAAACTCTACGATAAATAAACAATTTAAAACTTTACCACTCGCATTTCCAGTACTGCTATGATAGCTATAACTTAAAACCGCAGCGTCACAGCGGTTAAGATAAAAAATCCAAAGCGATGCCACCGATATGAGATGTCTCTTTTCACACCATTCGAACTTTAAGCCTATCCAATAATGTACAAAGATAAAATGGACATAGAACGCCCACGTAGAACTGAAAATCTTTTCTATAAAATAACTTATTATCATAATCCCACAATAAATTATGGATACACGAGAACCGAACAGAATATACGGATATAAGGTAAGGTATAATAGTTAATGCTGATTTATTAAAACGTCAAAAATTTTAAAGAGCCGTATTCTGGTTTTCTTTTCTATGCGATTTAATGTAGGAAATCATAGATATTGCGTATAAATAAGTCTAAATCACTACCGTCAGAAAATAGTGTAAAGAATGGGCAATATTGGTGTATTAGCTGAAATTCAAAAAAAATTTTCATATGTATTGGTCTATTTTATCGAGCATTGGATGGAAATCGTATAATTCCAAAATAATTTGAATCACACCGCCTGCCATAGTTATTATTGATTTGTATATTCGGCCAAATATAGAATTACTTATCTCCGAAAATCGGAACCATGGACAAGCAATGTATTACTATGTTGCATGGTTGGATATTAAAAAAATAATTTTTAACCATTACGGAACGAAAGGCAAGGCTTTAAACATTTTTTTGTATCAGCTTGGTATATTTTACGATTAGAGAGGGTGTAGACACCTACGTAGGGTTTATTGTATAAGTTTATATCAAGAGATTGGCTCGAACTAGTACTGATCTGAATGTAACCACCCACATACATTATGTTAATGATTTCCAAATGAAGTAAATCTCATTTATTAACTGACACCTATCGTGGTGGGAACTTACTAAAGTGTCATATTCATTGCTTATATCCAAATTGAACATCATAAACCCATATTGGCCTATTCCATTAAACATTCATATTAAACGATTTGTGTATTTAATATTGTTACAATTATAATTATACACCAAATTTATGGTAAGTATGCACCATAAAGTTAATATTGATGTAACGTTATTTATTTTGTAATAATTATGAATATAAATGGTTATTATATCTAACTCAACAAGGTTTGATAAATGGGGAAAGGTGCTAACAAGAAAAAACTTTATCGACTTAATATTTTAAGTTTAAGTCTGGAGGATTCCTTGGATTTAAACAATGGGTTTCACCATATAATAAAATAAGTTTATCATGACGTTGTTTTAAAGGTCCCCTAAGTTAAGGTGAGCCTGTGTTGTCGCGTGGGAGGACAGAGCCTGTTCCTTTCGCCTACGCACTGACCTCGACCATGGGGTGCATGTACCACACCAGCAATGTATGGATACAATACTGCGAATACATCACATATTCTTCTGTATTTATGTTTCAAGGAATTCTAAACCTTAATAAATCTAGGAATTTGGATAAGGAATGTCCATTGTATTGCAGATCTTGAAATAATAGTTTAGGAAATATGTTTCATACCTTAATAAAAAAAAAATTTTTCGATTAGTTAGTAGAGCCTTACTTCGTACGATTAGGGTTTTAAATCCACAGATTTTCTGATGGAATAATACATTTTTCATACAGAAAAGCTTGATAAAATCAAACTTTTTTTTCTTTAGTATTATTAATTTTCTAGCAGGATTGCATTTTTTTGTATTGGTTACCAAGCGAAACTTTTTGTTGTATAGAAAAAGTAATGAGCATTTTCAAATGAATTCCATATTTATATAAATTAATTGCTATTACTGAACATTTATCGTTATTTGCTAGTGTACTTTTTGTACACTCATCGAGCATAATTGAAATTTAATTAGTTTGATATTTTTATCTCTGTTAGCTATGCTATCATTAACATCTTCAATCATCTCCATTTAAAAATGAACATTAATTAACGATGTTTACTCCTATAGTTACTATGATAAAGCCAATTACAAGGTCCACAAAACAATAAGACTCAGGATGACACCGCACGCCGCTACCAACGTAAAAGATTATCTCTAAAAATAATAACCGACCGAGAAATACAGGGCTTTTGTTCTACAAAGACGAGGAGCTAAATCTTCATTATGGCGTACACAATAAATTTTATTATCATCGATCTAATTATAACGAAACTACTAGGTGGTGTAGTGCAGAAATGATTAAAGAGTATTCATGATTTATGTACTTTGAGATTTAATATAAAGATGTTTAATTAAAAATGTATTATCATATTAATTTACCCTTAAAACACAATTATGTGTCAGCGAAAAATCGACAGCCTGGTTTAGAGTGACAAATCCACGTATTTTAGAAATGAAAACACCACGATTTGATGTATACATTTCACAATCACAAATCACAATTTATAGCAACCATAAAATAAACTGGTTCAATTTTAATGTTATCATAAATTCGAGACTAAGATTATTTTAAACACCAAAATATGCTGTAGCTTTTTAAGCAGCTTGGTCATAGATTATAGTTGGTGACAGCAGATCTCATGTCGGACACAGGCGCAGTGTCCGCAATAAATTGTGGCTAGCGCGCACGCCGATACTTGGTTATACGATAGCCTGAAGCTTTGAGCTCTTAAACAAAGACGCAAAATTTACAATTAATATAGTTTAGCAATTGCTATCAATGACTTATATTCTCAAGAACATTTGGCAAATCTGAGGCATCAATTCATAGTCAACTTATTCAACAAATGGAAATTGTAAGAAAAAGAAAAATTTGTGAAGAAAACCGCGAAACTAATCTCTACGCTAGCTCGCTTGGTTAAGGTGACATAGCAGGCCAAATACACTTAAGATGTGGAGAAAGCCGATGCTCAACAGTGGGAGGTTAACCGACTGAGAAGAAAAATTTCAATAACATCACAAAAATATAATAACAAAGTTAGTTATATAATGCATAACTTTCGGTAAATGCAATTTAAGAATTCGTCGTGAGGCGTAATGACACGAGATTGTAAAATTTCCAAAAACGAGTGCACCGATAGCGTACCAACATCGCCTCGTACATCATAATTAACATCAGTATGTATGAATGAATGTATAATATGATTAACAAATACGGACGTCACACTAAGTATTCCTTGGCGTCTATTTCTCGGAAACACGAGGCGCGTAGCTTGTCTTTTGGTATCTGATGGGCGCGCGTTGACGACTGCGTGTGAGTGCCAAGGGTGTATTAAAAAGTTCAATGTTTAATTTTATCACAATGCAAGAAGACGTCACCGCGGAGTAGCTTTATATTTTATTTATTTTTAAATTAGTGGACCAAATGTTACCAGTTCATCTGCGGGAGCAAGATATCAGAATTTAATTTAGTAATTACTAAGTTCTAAACCCGTACAATCATCAGCTGCAGTAATTTATTTACTGTTAATAAGGATTGAGTTAAAAAAATTAATGCCACATTTCTTGTATCAACCTATTTAAACTGAAATAAATAAAATACCTTGTTAGTTAACACAATTATCACGTAACTAGCAACTGTCCCACACTTAACAGTCTGCACAAGACCAATTTGTGCAATAACGGTAAGAAAAAGTGTTTTCCCCAAGATGCCTAGGTTTTTTCCTTAAGCGTAACCAGCTTGGTTCCTGTCATCATTAGGTGTAGCGATTATGGGCATGAACAGTTACGTTGGACTTGAAGAAAGTAACATACCAGAGAATGTTATGCTTAGCATCACATTCTCTTACCTGTGAATATTGAAAATAGTTCGGACTTAGATAATAAATATCTAAGTCCGAACTATTTTCGAGCTCTACTTAATAAAAATAAATAAAACTCATACCGCCTTATTACAAAACGTGGACTAAGTTTAAGCCACAGTTTAAGCCTGGCTTTTTAAACACTTCAATTGCGCATTTCAAGTAGATTTTTCTCAAATCCTAGATCTAACAACGACCTTAGTCTTAAACCGACGCCAAACTAGTGTCAGAGCGGGTCTAACTATCCAATTCCTCGTAAATAAATTTTGTTAAATCTGGGTTTAACGTTGAGCCGCGATTTGTAATAAGGGGGTATACGTTAATATAAAATACACAGTAGCATTCGGTGCAACACCGTAACTCATTGCAAGAGTACCCCAACCATCTCCCTTGTTCAATAAATATCTCTATAAATTGTATTTTCGTCTTATTTGTTACTTTTTAGTGGTTATGCTAAATGTACACGTATATAATATCACTATAGACCTCATTCCCACACGCTATATACGTGTATATGACACCAAACATACGAATTACAAAAATGCTCGGTCAGAATAACGATCAGATTTCTTCATTTCGCAGAACACATTGTGTAATGAAATTTTATATTATTATGGGACATTACTGTAACATTTATTTGAGCATGTACTTTGTAATATATATTTAAAAAATCTAAAGTGACTATACAATTTCTAATAAAAGCCTCCGGCTATTTTGGCTGCAAAATTCTATTCAAGTCATTCGACGATTCCGACTAAGTATTTTCTAAATAAATATACCAGTTTTATCTTAAAACAGACTTAGTGTTGCAACAATTAAAGATAGTACAACAATGCTTCGAGGATGGTAACTGCGCCTTCAGAATATACCTACAAGTCCCTGTAAATCTTCTCGATAGTGCTAGACACAGGCGATAAGGGACCACACGACCTTAGTAATTGACGTAATAAGCTAAAGGTTTTCGAACCCTTTGTAAAAGTAACTTTATGTCCTGCAACTTAAAATAGATAGGTTCTAAGATTAGAGTATATTGTAGTAATAAATATTAGCCTATCTAACATTTCGTGTTTAACTATGATATAATATGTGTAATTTTCTAGCTTTAGCTACTTGTGACGTGGGACTTTTAAAAGCAAAAATAAAGCTCCAATTTTTATCCAGTTTTTGACCAGCGTCTGATCAGATTAACGCACAGCCGAAACTCAAGGTGTTACTAACCTGAAAAAATGCACAAGACTCGTTTTAAGCATTTAAGAATTATTTAAAGCAATTATCTGGAGAGTATTGTAGTCAAAAATAGGTGAAGGTACAAACAGTTTCTTACTTCTCCACTTCATGCACGTTATTGTAGCCTTGCAGGGACGTAGTAAAAAGCTAGTACAGCATGACATGTGCAATGTTAGCTGTATATGTTTATAACGTTGCTCTTACAAGTTAGACGCGGTTCAGACATCTAGATCGGTTTAATTCAGATCTATGTTAGTACGTGATTGGGCGAGAGCACGGAGAGTTGCACGCCGGCGGACGCAATTTGCTTGGGGGCGTGGTCACAGTAGCAGAGAGGGGATCCCTCACCTGCACATAATGAATACGTAACCTCTATGCTTTTATAGTCTTCATTTTTTTCCAGAGACATAGAATAGAAATAGCAAAAAGTTCAAGTAGACTGGTTAGAAAAACTATAGCGTTTTGTTATAAATCTATTTCAAGCAATAACTACACTGCAAATTCTAATACCTACTAAAGAATTGACTTGCAAACAACTAAGTGCCAAAGCATTTCATTTTCTTTTTCAACGAAATTCAATATAAAAGAACTTTTTCTCTTTTACCTACTTACTTTATGATAAATGATTTTAGACGCCATCTAGCCTAGATTTCAATCAGTCTTCTAGACTACACCATGAATTAGGAGTTAATTGGATTTGTGAAGAGAAAATAACGTCGTTGACTTCTTGAAGCTAAGCTTTTTTATAAATCTAAGTTAGCAGATACTCTGCGAAAGGTTATCTGATGTAATAATAACAAAATTCGTAGTAGAGTTGCAAAATCGTGACTCCGCAAACATTCGGTAAATGGTAATGACTACAAATGGTGATTTGCCTGTATTTATGATGGAAACGTTTTTATACAACTTTATATTAATATTCAACACACCGGAGTTAATAAAATAAGTAATTTGTAATTTTGCAAATGTGGCAATATTTTTAAATAAATAAATAAATATTCAGGACATTTCACACAAGGTCCTCTGGTCCCAAAGTAAGCTATATTTCTATGCTTGTATTATGGGTACCAGATACGGATAGACTACATAATATACTACTATAAATAGTTTTGTTATGTAATTAAATACGTTAAAAGAATTTTGCAATAGCCAGAATAGAGCGAATTTAAATTTTGACCGGCCCGTATTTTATTAGAAACGTTATTATGGGTTATTATTCCGAACAATTTTATATTAAAAATAAAATACTTATTACTATTATGCCGTCAACTGTAACGTGGCTGCAGCAAATGGGAGTGTTATTTCAAGTTAGCTATCGCTAAGTAGGTTGAGCCCCTCGTAATGGGGCTACCCCTTGCCGGTTCATGGTCAGGCTCAGGACACACACCATGGCCCGGTTAGGGTAAGAGGAGACAAAGTAAAAAAAAAAAAGGTAGGTCTCTAAAATGTAGGCTGTGATTTAAACTACAAAAATAATTCTAAAATTATTTTTGTAGTTTAAATCACAGTCTACATTTTAGAGATGTGTAATTAAAACTCGACTTTTAATTACACATAAGACATTTTACGCACTTGCTAAAAAACACTATTTAACTTGTGCTTCTTTATGAATCTTACTTTTTGGTCGATTTTTATTTTTCAATAAATATTTTGTAAGTAATTTCGTTATTTACTTTTAGGTGTAATCTTGAATAGACAGTAAAATCCCATCAACTGTCAAAGGTAAAACGGTCCGAGTTATAAGGTAAAAAAAGTTGATTTGTTTAAATAATGCACAATACGCGCATGTCACAATCTGCGCACGCGTCTGCCGCGGTCGTTCCCACGCGCACGCACACACGCGAATGGAATAATGTACATTGTACATATCGCGCACGCTTACGTCTGTGAGCGTGAGGCGCGCGCGCACAACTTTCATAGAGTGGTTAGAGGTAGAGGTTACTCATCAAAGTCATCAAACATTTTTTGCGCTAAACAACAAGTTTTAAAAATTTATTTCCAACTGATAACAAACAACACAATTATAACAATCTTATACAAAAGTTTACACGTTATATAATTTTCGTAAGTAATTGTCTATGTACATTTTTTTTTCGTGGTCTAGTGGTTCGTATAACAGACTGCCGATCATGAGGTCGCGGGTTCGATTCCCGCCTCGGACAAACATTTTGTGTAATGTTTATAAATGTCATCCTAATGTTTGTTCTGCGTCTGGGTGTTTCTATGTATTATAAGAATGTATTTACAAAAGAAAAGTAGTATATGTATTCTATCCGTATTCTGGTACCCATAACACAAGCATATAAGCTTAGTTTGGGACCAGAGGACGTTGTGTGAAATGTCCATGAATATTTATATTTATTTATATTTATATTTATATGACTTGGGAAATTATTTCTTTCAAAAAAATTTTGCTCTTAATAAAGGTCAATGTCATGAAATTTTAACATATACTTGGTGACCACTGGTTATCTGTGCCTCTAGAACTATAAAAACCATACGGTTTTTACCAAGTCGATATTCTTTGTCTCTCCAGCACCCTAAATCTAGGTCCACATAATAATATCTATTAAGAGTTTTGATTAAAATTGGTTAGTTTGGATATAAATTGATCGTAAAATTTATAATAGTAGGCAACTTTGTAGCCAACTCAATGTTTTTGCGCTTAACTTTTTTTAGCAAAACGTTTAACTAAAGTTACAACAATAAACAAACTTGTTTTACTTCTAATAGATTAGTTTAGCCTACATCTAGGCTTAGTAAACTTACACCGAGATGTAGATCATTTTTCTTTAATACTAGTCAATTCGAACCCCTGGCAGAGTATCTATTTTCCTGGAGAAAACAATGTGAGAACACTTAACAGTGGGACCTTAGTAGACTAGAAAGAGAGAAAGAGAAACCTATTCAGACATATCTGACCCAAACAAGAAAATCCTTTGTATGAAAAATAATAATGAAAGTAACACATCTGATATTATAATCTATGTACACCCGCAGCCCAACATCCGTCGATCAACAGATGAACACACGTTACAGATGACACCGTCAAGGTGATGCTATTGTGCTTTATGAACTACAAATCGACGGTTATTACGATGATTTGCTATGATTATTCACCATTCAGTAAGCTAGTAACGTTACTGATACTTAAACAATATCTAATTGCAGGCTAAATGCTAATGACTAAAAAGAACTCATAGAAATGTAACAATTCAAGAAAAGATAGAACTATTGTACGTTTATTTCATTTATTAAATGTCCTTCTAGTGAAGTCGATTAATGAACAATCAGATTCATTATGGTGGATTATCTATCATTTTGTCCTGTATTCTGAGGTGAAAACTAATATCGCTTGTGTTCATTCCAATTTAAATACTATGGACTACGTTGCAGCCAGCCGGTTTAGTACAAAACTACAATAAGACTCAAAACTTATTCTCCTTCAAGAAATAAAAGCACTACTATTAGCCTTCCCAAAAAACTAAATTAATAAAAAATAAAAAATATCAACATATCAAAGTAATCTCCATCTATATCCCCTTGGGTTCATATTGTGTGGCACAATAGTGAATTATCTATACAACAGGATCGAGTTACTGCACACACGTGCATTCTCCCCACTTACAAACGATCCCCCTCTCCCCCACTATATGCGCAAACGCATACGTCTCGGAAGAACATTTTGCCTTAGTGCAGTTTTGTCATGACCGCTTTAAATCTTATGTAAACCTTTCTAATGTCAAGATGATGGAAGTTTAAGGTTTCTTCAATGTCTGTTATTTAATAGACGTTTACGACAAGCGATGTTGGTTGGTTGTAATATTAAAATAGCTTTGATACGTTATTGTTGAACTACTACCTACATAACTATAAAACCTTACCACCCAAGTTTTCAATAGAGGGTATCGAACACTTATGGTCTTTAAATGCAAGAAAATTTTAGGTAACAGCGAATAGTTAAGTGTAGCGTGATACTGATAATAAAGACGCATGATATGTATTAATATCAATTAAGGTTCTCGGTTAGCGGTTGTGATTGCAAAACCGCTTACCAACAGAAGAAGAACCACCGAGCATGACCAATTTCTTTGAAATCAGTTCTTAAAAAATCCGAGCAGTAATGTCAGAGCATTTATAATTTAAATAAAATAAACACATTAGTATCAATTAGCACCAGAATATGCGTTAAATTTCAACAAGATTTATAAGTCGAGAATTGAGAACGTCTGCAGCTCAAAAGAGCACTGTTTAACATTAACCAAGCATTGATATCAATCGCATCATTTACCGGCTCGCAAGAATCGCGTCGAGGCTTAAAATGCACTGATCAGAGGCACAAACCAGGCGCTAGATGCAAGATAACATCGACAGATGTGGTGCTAACGAGACCTTTTAGATCCCCCTGCGTTTTAGAACATATACTAAATTATAATATCGTAGCAATCAGAAAGGATAATAAAATGACCATTTTTACGTTCTGGTTTAATTAAAAGGCGACGGGTGCAATTAGGCAGTCAGTAGGTATTCTATACAAATTATATATCCGAACATCTGAGTCGAGTTACAAAAATCGCTTCCAGGCATAAAATACCCAAAAAGAGATAAGGCCAACATTTGGTTGTATAGTAATACTGGGTTAAAACAAAAACAAAAGTATTTTCCATTAGTATCTCCTAGTCCGATCAGCATAAATATTAATATGGGCGTGACTGTGTCATATTGCAGTTAGAAAGATTAATCTGTAACACCATTCTTTTAGAAGTTAATTGTGTGTTCTGGTTATTATGACTCCGATGTAATGTAGAGCTTTATATTGAGCACATGTTGGCAATTACTTGCGTCAATAGAGGATGCGAGCATTCGATCGTGATAGTGGTGTGACAAACGTATGGTACGGGCGTCGGCGGCGGCGGCTCGACCGAGGCTATAAATCTACAGGCCCGACCAAAAGGACGCGAGCAGCCCTTTATTATACCGAGACATGATTGGCCTCAGGCGCTCGAAACCAAATGAATGCACGCTCAGTAACGACCATCTCGTATCTGCGACTTCACTTTCCAGAGTAGTTTTTCTTCTTTTTGAAATGTATGCGATTAATACCTCAAAGGCTCAACGCAGAGTTCAACGTATCACACTCAAGGTCGCAGCTAACGGTCGTACAAATCGAGAAAACAATAGCCTTCAGTTTAGCAACATAATTGTACCATCACAATCGCGGATCGGTACGTGCGACACCCGGATTGTAAACAAGACATGTGGACAGTGGCGCGTCATGCATACAGATAGGTGGGGAAACACGAACATTGTACCACTTTTTGCGATTATCGAATGTCATCGAGAATCTGATATCTGGATCGAAACAATTGTGTCTACATTGATCGTCGCACCACCGTCAATCATGTATTCGCTCGTAAATACGTCTGTAGCACGACCGCTATTGAATGCGGCAACAAGAGAACGAAATGTAAATCGAACATGACATCCGGGTGCGAGTTCAAGCGAGCATCACCGCAGAATCAAAATGGAAACATTCACGGATGCCGCTTAATCTCATATCGAATCAATGAGATTGTTCTCTTGCAAGCACGCTCGAGGTCGGGTCACCGTGCTAAACGGCGCAACAACTCAAATATACCAGCCAGTAGTTAAAACCATAAGAATATGTTCGGTACATAATAATATACGTGTCTGCCTCTCATAACTAGTTTATTATGGGAATATGACTCGTAAGTCTTTGTGATAGCGACTATTCATTTTTCCATTTAGTACGCTGGTTTTGAGTCATACAGACTTTGTTTTAATGATGCTTAAAGTCAATAAACTTAAGTTTTTCTTAGCGTCTTGGTGTCAATTCGCTTGTTGCAAATTAGCTACTGATTTGAGACGTTTATTAGCCAATATTTGCTTCATGTCGTTAATTCACCGGTATTTGTATGGGATAGAATCATCGTCCGTAATATCATTTGTAGCATAGAGAGGCTCACGACGAACAGATCTGTGCTCCAAATCTGAGTCGTGGTCGCGCCGTTCAAGCATTATATGCAAATTGTAAAGCCGTTCTCTCACACAAGTTTTGAACGACAGCGATACCATTTGTATCTTGACTGGGAACTGTCTTACGCTATCTGATTTATCCAACTGTCAAAACAACTCTATAGGAATGACCAAGATATAAAGACAGTAACGACATTTCGGACACACGTTCATATAATAAAAATTTGATAACAAATGCCAAGTGTGGTGATTAGCCTAACTATAGTGTCTCTACTACGACAATTAAGTGCGTTGTGATGGACAAAAACTACGTAGGTATTTCTGCCGGATATAGTATTGGATGTAATTGATACAATAACATGCTCACAGCTAAAGAACAACAGCAAATTCGAATTATATATGTTTCTAACAGCGAAAATATGAACGTTGAAGAAGATATGAAAGAAAATGTGGTTAGCTAAAAACACCCACTGTAACAAAAATCCATTAAAATAACAGAAACAGAAAGCAGACGTTTCTGGAACTATCTGTACAATTACATTGAATAATTGTGCAATCTTATTATGTATGTGAGAATGATATGTCTTTTAATCGCAAACGTTTGTTAGAAAGCGACATTATAAAGTAGATTGTATAATGTAATGTAATAGAGACATTTGTAGGTAAACAGGCGTGGGGCGAAAGCTGTATTTATAACTTGAGGCTGGACTCTGTGAAACTGGTAACATTAGTTCAAAGATATTATAAAACAGAATACTATCTTGAGCAATATATTCTATTCTATGGCTATTATTTGTTTATAATGTTTGCATTGTTGAGACAATTTTCTAGGCAAGTAGAGAAATTTAGACTTAGATTTGTGAAAATTATCAATAGCAGAATTGTATGCAAAATTACTATATTTTTGTTACAAGATTCAGAAAAAGCAAGGACAAAAAGTTCTTAAACACAAATTACATAAAAGTAAAGCATAACAAATCGTTGAAAATAAAACGACTTTAACGGTTTGTACGAAAATTTGCAAACAATATCTATATCTAATTTCGCAAGTACTTAACACAATTTCAACGGTATCTACAATCCCTGGCGTTTGCAGTTTGGTGGGAAACAAGGCCTGATAGCTTGAGAGCTTTGTAGGCTTGTGATTGGGCTCGCGTCACCGCCTTAGGGCTTCTCGACCGCCTAACCACCGGCCCTTGCACTTACTTTTACATTCAAACAACTGCTGGCTATTATATTACATAAAGTGGTTTATTGTAATCGAACAAATATCTATGATTTATTATTGTTGAAGTATTAAATTTAAGTTACGTAGGTACGTATTAAAACGCGATTAGTAAATTTTGCAATGTCGTTTAGGAATAATATGTCATACTGTAGATACGCATTTGACATTCACATTACCTTTGTAACCCTATACCAATAGGGCTTTACACCCGTATTCACAAACATATTTACTTAAGTAAGTACTTAAGTGTTGATGCACTGTGCAAAGGGTAACACTTCTTAGTGCGTTCCGTTCATCGAGCCTTTGTATTCATAGACAAAACTTAGCTATGCGTTCAGTTTAACAAACGCATAGTGCGCTTCACCACTTGAGTATTGTTTGTGAAATGATTTTGCTACTCCTGTGCGTCCATGCCTACTATGAGACCTCACAGTAACGTTTGTGAATACGGCTGTTAGTCTCTGTTAGTAGATCCTCTCATGGTATGGGAAATCAGATATTGCTGTCAAAACATATCTTAGCGTAATATTTCAGCTACAATAAAATAACGATAGGTTTATGTTTACTGTACTCTAACATATCTAATTTACAGGAACTCAAATATTTTATTGTACAAATTGTCGGAACAAATATCCAATATTATCTGTTATTACATTTACATAAAGTATATCTGCAATAACAGTCCAAGTTATTGTAACATATTATACAATAGTTATCTGTTTTCTTTATCTGAACACTATTCACTATCAGCTAGAAATGTTCTTCAATAACGTACTAACAAATTACAAAATAGATACAGGATATTTAAATTCAGAGATAACTTTACCGAGACTGAATATAGAAGAAATAGATTCTATACGAAACAGTTTGAATAGAAGTAGGAGATAAATATTACTACTCATATTTGAACAAGCGGATTGGTAAGGGAAATCATTGCAAATAATTATTTCATTTTGTGACTAAGCAAAACATTACTCCATTTTCTTGACGGGTCTCTTATCCTAGAATGGTTCAGTTAACGGACTGCCGTTCACGAGGTCGCGGGTTCGATTCCGGGGCAATCATTTGTGTGTGTGTTTTTAATATGTATTATAAGTATATATTTACAAAAGTAGTTTACGTGTGTTGTATCCGAATTCTGGTACCAATAACACAAGCATAACAAGCTTGGCTTGGGACTAAAGGACGTTATGTGAAATGTCCATGAATATTTATTTATTTATTATTTCTTGACTGTTTGTAATACTAGGTTTAGAGTAATAATGAAACAATATTTAAGCACAGATGAAATCCTCGTAAACAAACCTATCTTATACAATGCTCTATAACTCGAAGAATGTAGATAACTAGGCTATGATATAAAAATTGAATAACGGTATTTAAGACAGTAGATATTATAGTTATTCAGAATCGGTACAATCAAAAATTCCCAAATTGTTTAGTTTCGGCAGTATCTCACAAATCGATATAATGATTCAAAGCCAATCTTTGGAATTGCCTTTGATTGATAGAATCAATTTCTTTAGCAATAATAAAGGCTGGAATAATGACTATATTTCAATCAAATTTACGATATTTTTCGATAAAAGCTGTCAAATTGTTTTATATTTTATTGTAATCAAGATACATTTTGATTAAAGTAAAATTTACATAATAGTAAGCAGAGATGTTAACTGTAGATATATCTAGCAAAAAGTTATATTATATTAATTAGTTATATGCATAAATTTCAAACTAATAACGTGAGAAAAATATTAACAAAAAATATAATTAGTTTCTTAAACATTATAAGTCTACAAAAGACTTACCAAAAGTCTTTATAACAATTTTCAATTGCCTTCAAGTATTCCAATACAAACAGAGTAAAACATGTGATATTATGACAATAATTCTAAATCGGGCAACTTTTTTAAGAGTAAAACCAAGACCTCGTAACTAAATGCTAAAAGACGGATATTTTACATTTAAAACCATAACGCAATGGTCAATAATCAGAAAAAGCTTTCAGATTAGAAAGCATTTCATAGCACGCGTTAGTTTATGGGCGCGTATACGCAGCCGCGCTCATAATATATGTCGATCCTATCGATGATAACGCTATAATGTGACACCCCCGCATAGTTCAGATTGCATACGAACATTTTGATGGACATTTACTTTCTTTCTCAATGCAGATATGTAGCTTCATTTAAAAACACAAGATTGATTTTATCGGAGATAATGACATCTGTGTTGGTTTAATATTAATTATATGCCTCATAAAGAAGCTGTTTAAGGCATATTCGGCTAGAATATGCATATGGATTTCTATTGATGTTATCTCTCACTGACCAAGCCACTCTACCCGTTCGGCTCATTATTAACTGTCCAAATTAAAAGCGTGGAATCGATATGTCTAAAAGTCGATGCCCAAAAACGTACACAGTGACAATACACGGATCGGATTTGATCAGGGCCCCAAGTCTGCTAATTCTGCTATTACAATCATATTACAATGTTGTGACAAGACTTGGGGCCCAGAAGTATGTGACCAATGACCATAGCGTTGGTATCGGTTGGAATAAACTTATCTTGACTGCTTGTTACTTAATGATATAATAAGCATCGGTATAGGCAATTTTGACTTCTTAGTTCAACGCATTCATGAATAATTAGGTAATGACAGAAAAACAGATAAAACAAAACTGGTTTAACCTCGTGAATTTTTAAAAATAAATCAGTAACAAGGAAAACAAGCAGAAGATTAATTCTAGATCGAATATCGGTAGCAGATCAAAGGCGTATCGACATTGACCTTATCTGCGCTGGCGCAGTACGAATCGATTGAGCGCGGAGTGCGCGGACCAATGGGGCGCGGGCGCAACGAGTGATGCTGATCAAACATGGCGGACAATGACCCCCACAATTTGCATACCTAGTTGCATCACCACTTATCTTTGGCTATTGTGTGTGGGATATGCGGACTCGGAAATTTAGACATTATTTCCTGAACGGTGCTTTCAAAGCTAAATAAAATAGACAAAGCTATCATTTCAAGCTTTTGATACTTCATATGGTTATTTCTATTGCATGTATGTTCAAAAACACAGTCGATAATTATCGAGTTTCTCCTTACAAATTATTCCGTGAAGAAAAAGAACTTATTAACAATCCATACAACCTGTTTTTGTCAACGTAAATTCATAGGTCCCACAATAGTGTAGGTATCTTGGATTTTAAAAGCACACACATTTCTAAAACTACGTCATAATAATTTATAGACAACGAAATGTTGTCTTAGCGACTTCAAAAAGCCACAAATAATAGTTACAACACGAACTTGAAACTTTATGTAAGAAATCATTTTAAAAGTCATAACGACACGATAATTTTCTAAAAAGATTTAGGTGTCATATCTCACGACAGCCATGTAATGAGCTCGAAATTAGCCACAAATTAAAATTTATGAAATAATCCCGTGGTATATTCACGTATCAATAAAGTTCATGGCATCATCAATCTTGTGAGGACTAATTCATGTTACAAACGGGTTACCAGCAGTAAAAACTGTTAATAGACCAACATTAATAAACGCTGGCAAGTAAAATAAAAAAGAAACATTAAAATTTCTTTATGGTGCCCGAAGAATTGAATATTCTAATAAGAGACGTGATTTTTGTTTTTTTTTATGATATCACACAGTTATGTGAAAACGGATTCTTTTAAGCTAGGAAACACGATATAAATCTCTTTTTATTCAATTATAAAAATGCGTATGTCTTTTCCAATTTCGCAAACTATATAGCGATTAGTTAATATTGCTTCTTAATTTATTATAAGGTCTTTAATTAAAACTTTAAACTAGCAAATAGGTAGAATACCCATTTCGATACCTCATTTGCTTCCGTGAGTCCTTTCACAAAACAGCTACAGTCTTATTCATATTGAAACGCTTATTGAAGGCATATTCCTATATTAGTTAAAACGTCTTTTAGGCTTATCAGATGTCAGATAAAAATCCTTATTCATATTCGTCTATTATACTTCCGATAACTATAAAATGTCTTTGTTGCCATTTTGTAGCAAAATGGTGAAATATGAATGGTAGCATTTTTCTACCATTCAAATTTGTTATGAGTTTTATCCCTGGTTTTGATACAAGTTAACAAAATGCATCTTTGACGCTGTTTGTAAATGTAAACAAACTTATTTGTTAATAATCTTATTATTATAAACTATTATTAGTTTTGATTTTCATTCATTACATTAGTTTTTCTGCTTCTTATTTTTTTTTTTTCTTGATTTATTTCTTTTTAGTATAATTTTTTATTTTCTCACTTAGTTATTTTAGTTTTATGGATCATTTTGGTGGTATGTTTCTTCCAAATTACAAAGCCATAAAAAATTCTCCGTGTAGTGACGGATTAAGATACAAGTGTCACCACCCCATCTCTTCCCAAGGGTGCTGTAAGAGTCAGCTAAGGGATATTGCACGCAGATAACATCTTCTGTGAGAGACGGAAAGCTCGAAAATAAACCCTGTGCCAACACGCCTGGTCAGCGTGGCACAGTAGACCATAATTCCTCCCAAAGTGGAGGAGGCCCGTGCCCAACAGTGGGACGTAGATGGGCTGGACAGAGGGAAAGCCATAAAATAAGAAGAAGAATTTGTAGTTTCGTAAAAGTAACGTTCACTTTTCTGCGCGGATTAAAAGCAAGACTTTCAATCACCGCAATTGGCATTGTTCATTTTTTTTTAAAACTCTTTATCCGAAAACCATTTCGGGGAATCGAGTTTCTGATCATGTACCACAATTTTTTTTTCGGAAAATTTGCTATATTAGCTATTATTTTACCAAAAAAGGAAATGATCTCTATTTGCCCTTGAAATAAAGGACTTAAATTATTAAGGCGTTCTTAGGGATATACTCTGGGGTGGAGTTGAAATTGGTCTATTATTTCAACATGGCAACTTTGAAAAGATGTATTGCAATCTGTCTTAAGTGTATCAGGAAAAGGCAACACAAAGACTGCGTATAACGATGACGTCACAACATTTAAAATAATATCTTTAAGCATTTAAAAAAAAACTATATAGCGAATATTTCAATAATATTGAAATTAGTTACTTAAAATAGTCTATATTTTCTAAAAAAAATATAAAAACGTCAGGTCAAAAATTATGAACAATCCCAATACTGTGTAGGATTTGTAAGGCTTGATATTTAAGAATTATAGTTGAATGTAACAATTTTAATGGCTTTTCTTTTCAACTTCTTTGCAAACATCAATAACTAGATGATGAAGATCAGCATATTCAAAAATTAAAGCATAATCCTACATTAGTTAAAAAGTCTTTTAAGCTTATCAGATGTCAGATAAAAATCCTAATTCATATTCGTTTAAAAAACTTCCGATAGCTAAAATGTCTCTAATTTACAGAATGTTACCATTTCGTAGAAACATGGTGAAATATGGATGGTAGAAAAAAAAAATCTTACTAGTTGTCAAACTTGACATAGCGTTTATAAACAAACATTGTAATTTACACAATATTCGAGAAGTGTTATTGTAGTAAATAAACTACAGCAGGAAAGTGAAAATCAGGTAATCTTTAATGTATGATACAGTAGAGGCACCAGCTCATCCAACACCTGCAGATTTGCTGGATCCACTAATGTCTTGAGATTCGCAAGCGCTGGGTCCAAAACCTATAAACATAATAGCTATGATGAGAATAAAAAATCTGAAAATTTTAAGTTGGAGCAAGAATCACTCAAATATAAAATAGAAGATCTACACCCCAAGCCACTCACACCAGTGTTCTTCGATGTTCAAGTTACGGGCTATTTCTATTAAATAATTTCTTCTTTAATAGAAATAGCCCGTAACTCGGTAAATGAAAAACAATAAATTTATTAAATCAATAATTTTATTTTGTTTTATTTACTTGCAAGTAGGGTGAACTTTGTTCATTACAAGGCCTTGCAATAAAAGTTTTCAAGATTGCGGCATTTCTACCTCACATATGGTTTGCATTTACTTTAATTGGCTGTTCCATTAGGGCTCATTGTCCTCCATCGCATTGTAAACTACCACTTTCAGAATTCCTCATCTTCCAAAGAAAATATCTTACTTCTTTAGCGCTACACTTTTCTTCGCCGATTGTTAACAAGATTGTTAATGCCGCAATGCTTTGCAGGGTTCATAAGACATGTATAATTAAGCAAATTCCGAGTCGGATATTTATCGTGATTTATGCACGTATCACTATAATATAAAACCTCGTTAGTTTAATAACTTTTTGGTTAATTATTGTGACTCTATGAACAACACCTTTGCAAATGACGGGGCAAACGTCAATATAAATAATCAGCTGATGAATATATACACCATTTTTTTCACTAATATAGGCCTAAAGTAGGGTCGGAGCTTGTTTAAAATAATGTCACTTTATGGGATAGTTATAGAACGCTTTAGTGTAAAAAAGCTATTATGAATTACATTTTTGACAATCCGCTTATAGCTAACTTTTAAGCCTCTGATAAGTCATTACGAATAAGACCGTAGTCGGAATAATGTCACTTTGTCGGATAGATATAGAACGTTTTAGCGTAAATAACTATTATGAATTACAATTTTTGACAATCAGCTTTTAACGAAATTTTAAGCCTCCTATAAGTCATTATGAATTAGACCGCTAATGATTACATTAAAGGAATCTTTGGTGTCAAACGTTTGTGTTGCAAATATTCTCAAATTATACATACCTACATTCCAAATATAGCAATAAATAATAGAATTTATCTATTTAGGCGTTTAACATTCTCACGAAAACATGATATGTAAATTAAACGACTTTTGCGCAATTTATCAACTACCTATATGTAAAAAAAGTATGCATATTTCGTAAACCAAGTGCTATTGACATGAAAAAAAATCGAATCAGGCGTGAAAATATATTGAAATTGTTACATTAGCATAACTTAATAAAATAAATAAATATTCATTGACATTTTACACAACGTCCTCTGGTCCCAAGCTAAGCTTATATGCTTGTGTTATGGGTACCAGAATACGGATAAACTACATATACTACTTTTCTTTTGTAAATACATACTTATAATACATAGAAACACCCAGATGCAGTACAAACATTTGTATGACAATTAGAAAAATCACACAAATGATTGTCCCGAGCGGGAATCGAACCCGCGACCTCTTGATCGGCAGTCCGTTACATGAACCACTCGACCACGAGGCTCGTATCGTATCGTATCGTAAAAATAATGTTTAAATCGATAATTATATTTATTTGTAGATAGATCTTTTCCCGAGATTTGTCAAATAATGTTAATTTGATGTGTTTTTAGAACTATTTACTCGCACGGCTTATCCCGTCTTGACAGCTCCCAAAGCTTGCTTTACCATTTTCAGATGCTATAGTAGTGTATTAAAATTAATTAGAATTTATATACAGTGTCACACAGCTACTGGTTTTAAGGTACCTTTATATTCAATTTAGTTAATGTTAATCCAATTTTAACATAGAAGCTTAAGCTTTTTTGTTAAGGGATTTAAACGATGTAAAATAGAGATCAAATTAAATTTCTTTAACACAAATTAATTATTTATATAGGATTAATAATGTATTTATGTAATTATGAATAACACGAAATATTTAATTCTAGCAAGAAATAATTAGAAAAATCTTTAAATACTTGATACATAATTATCTCTGATGAACTATGTTATTTCTGATAAATAAAGAGGAATATAAATTGTCCAAAAACTTAAATACACAGAAAATCTAAAATTAAGTCATAAAATTAATGAATTATTTGATTTTTCACGTATACGAATTCTGGATGGACTCTGATTACTCCCTCAACTTCATCTCAATCATTTGATACAATTGTGGGGGCTTATTCAAATGTGTACAGGTAATCGGTCGTCGCCACCGCGTTAAGCTTTTTATAATATGTATTAGGAGTCCAAATTGTGGGTATGAGCGACTTCCATTAAACACAGTTGACAGTAATAAATTCTTATTTAAGTTTATAGTTTTAATACAGTCTAAATTAATGTTGAAAAATCATTAAAACCTTTATTAACATTTTAGGGACTCTAACAACTAAAAGATTCATTATTAAGTCTTTATAAGAATAGCATTATAGTTACTTTCTAATCATACAAGTAGGTGTTTATAACGACTATTTACGACGAATTACCATTGTCAGGCGACCTTCATTAAAAAAGGTACAAGAGCATTGCTCATACTCGTTGTGTACGGACGCTATCGTTACTTAATACACGTGAGATATTTTGGAAGAGGCGTGCGTAACGACCAATGAAATAATGTTACAGAGTTCGTGTGCGTTACCTCGGCACCCCACCGACTTGACAGTATATTTGATAAAGAAAACAGCGTGGCTTAATATTCTAAGACACACTAACACCAGAGGCGTTTTGGAAAATTTGCGCCCTGGGCCATTTAAGTTAACGCCCCGGGCCAGTTTAATTAGTCGCCCTATAAGCTAATAGAGATAGAGCAAAATAATATACTTGAAGGCCGCCCTGGGCCATGGCCCCTATGGCCCTAGGGTAAATGCACCTCTGACTAACACGCAAAAGATCATTATATAAAAAAAGTTTAAATATCAAGGGACATTTCCTGAAGTCCGCTTATACCTTAATAAATTACCTAAACATAACTTGGACCATACTTATGTTTAATTTCAATATTGAATCAGAGTGAATCTCCTTGGATAATATCAGGAATATATTATTACCGAATGCCTTATACAAAATCAGACGGAACCCATTTAATATGAGTCTCGTGGCCTCATTATCTTTTGAATATACTCGTATAATGTAACAAGA
The DNA here is from genome assembly GCA_916999025.1 of Orgyia antiqua. Classification (NCBI taxonomy): domain Eukaryota; kingdom Metazoa; phylum Arthropoda; class Insecta; order Lepidoptera; family Erebidae; genus Orgyia; species Orgyia antiqua. The sequence goes on from OU779861.1 coordinate 2,906,318, forward strand.
CATACCGGTACAGATTAAAAATAAAGTAGCTTCCAATAAATTGTCACTTTTATTAGCTTATATTTCAATGTTTGAGTTTTATTCGTTTATGGATACAATTTTGCATGTGGCAATATTGGACATGTTTTAATTATTTATACACACTCATACACTCGCATCTTTGAACTTAAACAACGTCAAAATCTTTTTCTTATACTGACACGAATTACTTTTCTTTTTTTGCCTGGTTTACAATCAAAAATTTCTTAATTACTTATTTGGATAGGTAGTTATGTGTGAGTCCACTCCAGTTTATAAGATAAGTTAAATAAATAAATAAATATTCATGGACATTTCACACAACGTCCTCTGGTCCCAAGCTAAGCTTTATAATGCTTGTGTTATGGGTACCAGAATACGGATATAATACATATACTACTTTTCTTTTGTAAATACATACTTATAATACATAGAAACACCCAGACGCACTACAAACATTTGTATGACAATTAAAAACATCACACAAATATTTGTCCTGACCGGGAATCGAACCCGAGACCTCGTGAACGGCAGTCCGTTATATGAACCACTAGACCACGAAGCCCGTCAAGTTACATTCAGGCTCATGTTTTTTGACTAAAGAAGAAGAACCATTAGCTACATATTTAGGGTAAAACAGTACAGAAATCATGCAAGTAACTAAAATATATAATACTACTCGTCTTGGGAATCATATAAAAGGTTTCAATGATCCAACTTGAAAATAATCGTGGAGCTACAAAATAAATAGTCTTTAATGAGTACGACAAACATGAATCATAAACACATCATGTTTGTACAACATGAACAATATTATGACACGCCGACGAACACAATCGTATCGATACACCAGCGCCACTCGATGTCAGATCAACGCCTGCTCATAGTACTCATCGAGAAATGAGAGCCGTGAATAAAAAAATAACAAAGAATCGATTTGAGTAAACAACTGAATGTTTACTTAGTAACACAGCGTTTTAAGCAAAGGATTCCTAAATATTCAAACTTAAATTTAATTCAAACTTTATTTCTTTGAAACAACGTGTGTTGTCTATCGCCTTACAATGCGTTATTTCTTCTGGAATGTTTGATAATGATATTAGAACATTATTATTGTATAATCAAGATTGATTTTTCTTTGTTATGCAGTCAGACTATAAACATCTATGGAGTTGATTTCTGTTTAATAACATAGAATAACATAACTATTGAACGACAAGTGTCGAGACAGGAAATTAATAAAATATGCTTTGAAGCAATCAAACTCGATTTAGAAAGTAATACCTGATTCTAATGTAATTAAAATCGATGTTTCTTAATATCGTAATGTATAAGAATCGTTTGGCAATAAACTATGACGAATTAACTATATTTTGTTATAACCGGTGCATTTAAGAGGATACCAAAATAGCTTCGTGCATTTTTCTATGTACGAAGTTTTCATTGTTTCTTTAGATTGAATGGCTAGAGCTCTAATTTTTAAGTATATGTTTTTTCAATATATAATCTAGGATCGCATAAATTCAGAAACGCGATTGAAAAAAGTTTTCTCGATAGAAAATCTTAGCGAAAATACCTCTCTCATTTCTTATTTTTTTCATTTGTCGGTCTATTATCGCGTATTAACTAATGAAATAACTTTAAAAACATAAGTAACTATTATTTAAAGAAACACGTAAATCAGAATTAAAATATATTTAGTAGATTTTGAGTAAATAGGAAAAGTATCCCTAATTCTTCATTTTCTGTGCCTACTGGCTGTGTTAATATGTACGTGTCGGCGATGATATACGATAATATTGATGTAGGCCCTTAATGTTGACGTAATGCTTGTTACTGTTTTATCTTTTGGATATTTTTGATGTGAAGCATATAGCAGGTGGAGATGTAATAGCGATTGGACATACTACTTTCAAACTATCCCAAAAATACTGATCATTAATTAAGTCATTCAGTCAGTAATTTGAATCTAGTGTGAGAAAATTTTGAAGCGTACAATTCACTAATTGTAAAAAAATACGGAATCGCGTATGTTAGGAATCATAAAATACTCATTTAGATTTATTATTCTAAATAAATAACTAAAGGAAAGGTAATTCATGTAAAGTCTAAAAATAAAACTGTGAACGACCATTCGTTACATGTGTAAACTTCTTTAGCCCTTAGCGAAACATACAATTAAAATTGTCCTTGTTCGGCACACGTTGTCAGATCGATCAATCTGATTGGTTCTTTACGATATAACAATTTATTACACCAAAGGAGTCCAACTGCAATAACTTCCAATTAAAGACCGCTGTCAAGACGGAGACGAGACACATATAACGGCAAAATTGTGAAAACTTTGGGAAGTCCGAAATGTAACTTCATCTACTTGGTTCTTCTATCGACACAAGTGAAGAATAAAGTGTTTATAAGCTAAGGCAAGTCTTAAAAATATAGCAGTAATATGGTTTAGCTAAAATCACGTCCATGGCATTCCAAAGATTGGCAAATTCCATTGCTTGCTTACATCAACGCAAATGCATCTAGATTTATTTTACTCTTTACGTTTTGAAATCATATATGTACTACATATCTCTCTCTCCAACTCATTAACAACATCCCACTGTTGGGCACGGGCCTCCTACCCTTTGAAAGGGATTTATGTCTACTGTGCCGCGCTGGCTAGTCGTGTTGGTGTCGTATACATCTGAGCTTTATTTGACCTTTTGTTGTTCAAATAAGTCAATTAAACCGTTCTTCAGATGTTGAATCAGAAAGTTCAAATACCAATAGTATTAATGGGTATTTCTAACAAGTACAAAAACAAATTCAATCGAGATGTTTAGGAAGAAACTGAAAGAGAAATTAACACTACAATGTTAAGTGCGGACAATTTACACAGAACACTAGTAAGACGAAATGTTTTAAGTGTTGCTCCTAACAAATATATGGAGTGACATTTAGTGGTACTTAACTTTAATATTCGTTAAATAGAAGCATCAGTTGAAAAGCGGCAGCTGTTAAATATAGTTAATTAGTTATACGACATGGGAATGCCGTTAAATGGAGCAAGTGTGATGACGTCATTTACAAAGATTTGAATATTAAGTGATCATACACGCACTGTTTATTTTAATGTATTTGCTCAAGAAGTAACGTCTTGTAGCACTTGTAGGAGACATTATTTAGATAACACTGGGAGGATAATTCAATGTATATAGACATTATTGAATGGTTGAGTGTTTGTGCATCTTAATATGATCTTGATTGTTAATAATCGTCTCAAGCTTTGTTAAACGACACTTCACGCCTGGAAATAATTTAAAGAACGCGTCAAATATTATGGAATTTGAAATGATTAGTATCACGGATTGTGATGATCGTGCGTAAATAAACGGTCGAAGTTGTGTAAACATTGCTATCACAGATTTGGTCACGGTTGTGCCGTCATCTAAAATCAAAATTAGTTTTTTATTCCAGTTTCATGGAATGTTGACGGATCACGTCTAGGGTTCTATAAAACACTGAACCTTAGACCTCCAAATTGTCGATCAGCCAATCCCTTCAGGTAGCCAAGGATTCGTCATTCCGGTTTAATATCATCAAGGATTTTAGAGCTCAACCTGCCACTTAGCAGATCTAATGCAGATTGAATCAACTTTTTCAGAAGCAATCAACAGCATAAGTTTAAGTCATCGATGAATAAGTACTATATCTTATATTTACGAAAAGTAACGTAAAACTTTTACGAATCATCAACAAAAGTAAATCAAAATGAAATAGTAATGAGTACATATGAGAGCTTTAAACTTCAAGTAATGAGTGCAAGTAAAACATATCTTCAAGTACTACACTAATATCGACCTCGCTCTGGGGTCTGTGCGGTGAGTGACCTCTGCTCCGATGTTGGTATTTGCTCAAATCGTTCATGATACGATGACTGACAAATGACGAACAGTGGGAGTTTCTAAGCTAAAGTTCAAGTTGCGTAAAGGTGCTGACATATTACTAGCATGTGTGTAATTTATTGAAAAAATCTACATCCATATTTTTGTTTAAGTCGATATGCTTAAGATGTTTTACTATATAAAACATCAAATGCCTATATGCGTTAATAAATCGTGCATCTAACAATTAAGATTTTAATTAAAAAACACGTTTAAAATAATTGCAATAGTGTTTTATTTGCAAATTGCAATCATAACAAGATTAACATATTGGTACCATGCAACACGCAGGAGATATTTAATAACAGATTACCTAAAATATTTAATATAAATATTAATTTGATTATAAAAACATGAATATTCCCAGAAATTTTAAAGTATTAAGAGGTAATAACTGTTAGTATTTTTATAACAGTAAACACTAAGAAATTGAACGCAGACGTGCACGCACTTAACCTACCACACTATTGTTTTGCATTTTGTAGTAATGCGTGATGCACGCGCTTCGCAGAACAACACCGTTGTCTGCGATTAGTTCATTACTTTTGAATTAAGGGCCTACATCAATATTATCGTATATCATCGCCGTCACGTACATATTAACACAGCCAGTAGGCACAGAAAATGAAGAATTAGGGATACTTTTCCTATTTACTCAAAATCTACTAAATATATTTTAATTCTGATCCACGTGTTTCTATACATAATAGTTACCTATGTTTAAAGTTATTTCATTAGTTAATACGCGATAATAGACCGACAAATGAAAAAAATAAAAAATTACAGAGGTTGTTTCGCCAAGATTTTCTATCGAGAAAACTTTTTTCAATCGCGTTTCTGAGTTCATGCAATCCTAGATCATATATTGAAATAACATATACTTAAAAATTAGAGCTCTAGCCATTCAATCTAAGGAAACAATGAAAACTTCGTACATAGAAAAATGCACGAAGCTTTTTTGGTATCCTCTTAAATTACGAAGACTAGACGCATTCATATAATAATAATAAATATTCATGGACATTTGACAGAACGTCCTCTGGTCCCAAGCTAAGCTTATATGCTATGGATAGAATACATATACTACTTTTCTTTTGTAAATACATACTTATAATACATAGAAACACCCAGACGCAGTACAAACATTTGTATGACTTTTAGAAAAATCACACAAATGAATAAATAACATACTTATGTGTAACATATTTGTATTGCTGTAGACCTCTGCACAAGCTTCGGCTTCATATAGCATAGAATTGCCAGCAAACAGCACAGAGCGTGATGAAACAAAATAATTGAATTGCTTACTTACTTACGCTAAACTAATAGTATCACCCAATTTTCGAAAAGTCAATAATAACAGCTATATTGGTACCAATTCTACAAGCACAACTAAACTGAAATAATAATTTTCAATTCAGCAATGTTAACTGAACTTTGTTGTTATAAAGCCTGCTTATTATAGACTAAAGATTTTAATTAATATAAATCTGCACAACAAAATAGCCAATTAATCAAAATACGGCAATAGCTATTTTCATCTTTTAGTTTAGTTAAGTTTAGTTGTGCAAGTAGAATTGGCACTGTTGTAAAACATACTATTTGCAAGGAGGTTATAAGATAGTAAGTCTATGACTATTTGATGAATCAACCATAGACTATTAGCTTTTTATACAAGTTTTATTAATGACTATGATACTTGGTTACAGCAACAATATTGCAACACAGACTAATGTTAGTTTCATAGCTTGATCACCTATTGTCTTCTACAATATAATTAATTTTAAATGTCTATTATTGAACATTGTTTCAATAGCTATGTCGATAATCGAAATAAAAGAGAAAATTTATAGGTAGGTATTATCAAATAAGCTAATCGGATGATGAAAGTTTGTAATTATTATTGGTTTTGGATCGGATATCATTTACTTAAGACGGGACGATACCAAATTATGCTCCATACAAAAGTATGGGTATCGTACTTCCGTTTTTCTTCGCGAAAGTTAAACCAATTTTAATAGTTTTGGCGATACATTATAGGTAAAGAGTATATCTATGCTTCTATCACTTTCTTTTTTTTCAAAACATAATAACTAAAAGAAATATGACGATCCGAAAAACCCACTTTTTTCGGTTTTCTTTAGATAAAGTTGCAGCGTCTATCACACAAATTTGGTATAGTTTTACCACAAAAGAAAGTGATAGAAGCATAGATATACTCTTTGTCTATAATATAACGCAAAAACTATTAAAATCGGTTTAACTTTCTCGAAGAAAAAACGGAAGTACGATACCCATATTTTTGTATGGAGCATAATTTGGTATCGTACCGTCTTAAGTTCTGTCTAACTGATGCATGCTCAGTAAACAGGGTTGTCAAAGATTAACAACACCGTATGTTAGTAGTTTTATTTGAACGAACATTTTGTATATAAATACCATTTGAAAATACCTTTTACCAAGGCCATTATAAAATTCGAAATTTGTTTTTTGCTAATAGTTTATGGTTAGAAGATTTCTTTGAAACTTTAATACTATATAACCGATTTTAATACCGTGTTTTTAAAGGATAATATGGTCCAATAGGATGGTATTTTTGTATAATTTGTTAATATTTAGTATACCAATTCTATGTGCACAACTAAACTATAACTAAAAAGTGAAAACAACTATGGTGTATTTTGATGACTTGGCTATTTCGTTGTGCACATTTTTATTAATTAAAATCGTTAGTATATAATATACAGATTTTCTAACCAAAAGTTCAGTTAACGTTTCCGAATTTTAGGTCCTTAGTAATACAATAATAATAATAGACTAAAGGTAATTCAATTTTAATTTTTTAGTTAAGTTAAGTTTAGTTGCACACGTAGAATCGGTACCAATATCTTGTAAAAAATAAATAACGGTCAATAAATAGACAATTGTCAAAAATTTCAGACTTCTTAGTATGCCACGGGGCCCATGAAATATTGAATTAGTGCAAACATTGAACCTTTAATTGGCAACCCTATAAATACTATAGAGGCGAACAGTCGTGATCCACTGCCGTTATTATTTCATTTAAACATAATAATTGATAGTCTCAAATGTTGTAATACAGTTTAGATTGATCGCTCGTGTTACGCGATGTGTGTTAAACTTATCTTACACGAAGTCATGTACAACTAACAAGTTTTATAGCGAACCATGAAAGGCGGAATTTAGTGTGCTCGTTACTGGGAGCAATTATTTTGTTTCAATACATAGTTAGTCTGGAAATCTGTGTTTAGTTGCACACTTCGAAATAATTATACAAAACCTTTTACTCCCTTTTAGTTTAAATAGTTACATTTAACGAAATTAGCAATTTCAAGCCTCAATGCTCAAATGTTTGGGCCAGACAATTAAAATAGCCATTTCTCAAATCTCTTGCAGCTGAGGTTCATAGAGTAAGTAGACATGCTCAGACGACAATAGGGATACAGTAACTGAATTTAAGAACTAAATGGTCACAAATTAATATGTGGATTTGTCAATGTTATTAAAAAATTGTCATGTCACATAAAAACCATTTGATTTTTAACTAGCTGTTGCCCGCGAATTCGAAATTTCGAATTGGAATTTTACGAAACGCGCGAAATTTCAAAATTTTTCCCCATTTTTGCAACATTTTTATCTGATGCTATATAGCTTTCCTCGATAAACGTGCTACCCAATACTAAAAGAATTTTTCAAATCGTACCAGTGGTTCTTGAAATTAGCGCGTTTAAACAAACAAACAAACTCTTCAGCTTTATAATATTATAGTATGTATAGATTCTATTAAATGAAGCTAACGTAACATAAATATGTTGCGATCGTACAAGGTATTGTGGGTGGCAGACGTGTTGCATTCATTTACACAATTTGATATACCAACGGTGAAAAGTGAACGAATCATTAAATGTAGCCATACATCATTATATTAACAATAACAATATTAATGAACATCACGAAGAAGACAGTCAAAATATTGATGGCAGAGATCATGATTTTTATGCGTAAAACATTATTATAAGCTCTAAAATTTACTAATAAAGAAAAAATACGATTTCAATAATAGTATTTTATGCAATAGTTTATTTCCAACTATGTGGGTAGGTACCTTCTCCCTCTCCAGCCCATTTACGTCCCACTATTGGGCACGGGCCTCCTCCACTTTGAAGGGATTACGGTCTACTGTGCCACGCTGACCAGGCGTGTTGGCACAGGGTTTAATTTCGAGTTTTCCGTCTCTCACAGAGGATGTTATCTGTGTGCAATATCCCTTAGCTCACTTTTACAGCACCCTTGGGAGGAGATGGGGTGGTGACACTTGTATTCTTAATCCGTCACCACACGAGAATAGGTACCTTAATCATTGATAATATAATAGTGTAACTAGTTTTATTTGTTACATATTTTAACCGAAGTGAATTCTTCTTGAGGTACGATATTGGTTTTTAAACACGACTCGACGTTTCGATGTTTTAAATAATGCCACAAAGGTGTCTTTAAGGTAAGTATGAATTTTACAGGCGGCTTAAATAACATAAATTAATATCGCCTTTCTACAAATTTAAATGTACTTTTCTTAACCTAACTTTGTAACACGATTCTTACAAAAATCTGTATTTTACAAGTAATCTTAATTTCCATTTTAATAGCCCAAGTTTTCTAATAACACAGAGAACAACTGTTATTAACCCTATTTATTTATCTTAACTGTATAGTTTAAAATGTAAACAAATACAAATAAAGTTTTACGACATATAAAAACCGGTTTAATTACAACACGACCATGTTGAATGTGATGTTCTAAATAGCAATGTCAAAGTAAATGGATATATCAAGAGAAATATACCAGTAAACCCTTCGTGCTCTCGTGTGGTTAGTCTTAGACCATTAAGACATATGAGTTGAAGATAAAACAAGGCGGGTAACGAGACGTGCTTCTCACATCGAGATAGTAAACAGCAGGTGAATTTTCATATAATATACCACATGCATGTCTTTGCCGATCAAGTTAACTTATTTGTATAGTTTCAAGGTTGAGTTTTACTTAAATTGATTGTACAATAATATAGCCAGTTCGACGGTTCTTTTTAGTTTAAGTTCAAACTCTTTATTACTCATATTGTCATCAAGATATAACCATGATAGTATAACAAAAGTTCACGGACAGTGTTTTTGTAACTGTTTTTTGTTTTGTTATTTCTCAAAACGGTATGCTTTTGTATTTTCTTAGAAGATATAACTATCGCGTTTGTTTTTGAAGTTCAGCTTAAGTTTCTGAGATATTATTTGAAGAACGAATATAAAAGTAGGTTTTAGCTTGTCTGTTAAAAAAAACCCGGGTTTAAGTAAACTTAATAACAGTTAAAATCACTGACTTAAGATAAGATAGCCATTAACAGATTATAAATAAACGCGTTAAGGGCCTACATCAATATTATCGTATATCATCGCCGACACGTACATATTAACACAGCCAGTAGGCACAGAAAATGAAGAATTAGGGATACTTTTCCTATTTACTCAAAATCTACTAAATATATTTTAATTCTGATTTACGTGTTTCTATATATAATAGTTACTTATGTTTTTAAAGTTATTTCATTAGTTAATACGCGATAATAGACCGACAAATGAAAAAAATAAAAAATTAGAGAGGTTGTTTCGCTAAGACTTCCTATCGAGAAAACTTTTTTCAATCGCGTTTCTGAGTTTATGCGATCCTAGATCATATATTGAAAAAACATATACTTAAAAATTAGAGCTCTAGCCATTCAATCTAAAGAAACAATAAAAACTTCGTGCGTAGAAAAATGCACGAAGCTATTTTGGTATCCTCTTAATAACATTATCTAGGAGCTTTTCCAATTATTTAAATTCCATTGATACTAAATCGTAATGCGGGACTTTTAAGAAGATATAATGCCGTATCAAGTTATTCAACTATGAAAATTAATATTAACTATGATATAAAATGAAATTATTATCTGTATAGAGTAGAGGTTCCATTTAGCGGTGTTGAATATGTTATAATCTTAAAATTTGATAGTGACTTTACTGTGAGATAATGATTAAAGCGCAAATTTAAAACTACTCAAATGTTTGTTAATCTTGTCATTTTCACATTTTTCTTCATAGCAAATTAAATTTAATGGCCATCAATCAGTTATATGTCTTGATTGAAAAGAATAAGCTTGTGGGTCTATCATAAAACTTATTCTGATCTTAACGTTAGTAATTACTAAATAAATGCACTATAATATTTCTCTGATACAAGTCGGTAAAGGATGTAAAATATCTTTCTACAATTTCTAAACCTTTTTAGTTATAAAATTAATTACTTAAGGAATTCTTACTTGATTTATTTAAATATTTAACTTAAATTAACATGTGAACGGTTCATAAAAACAAGGGTTTAAATATTTTTTCAAGGAAACACCTTTAAGATTATTTCATTCGAAATTGTAACACAGGATACAGCATCTTCCGTTTAAATTTATACATTCTAAACCATAAAAAGACTATTCATTGATGCTTGGAGAGAGAGTGGACGATAGATGGTTAGTTTAACTTGTTTTTTTGGTTTTTTATTTCTTAGCAGATTTCATTCTTTCCATTTTTAGGTAGCCCATAAATTTATGTTCCATTTAGTGGGTGCCAGCCTCCTTAAAATCTGAAAGATCTACCATTGCCCATTAATACCCCACTGTTGGGATCATGGTCTTCTGCCACGCTGACCATGCGTGTTGATTTATTTCGCGATTTCCGTCTTTCACATGGGATGTTATCTACGTACAATATTCTCGGGCGGGCCTCGTGGTGTAGTGGTTCTGGTAACGGACTGCCGATCAAGAGGTCGCGGGTTCGATTCCCGCTCGGGACAATCATTTGTGTGATTTTTCTAATTGTCATACAAATGTTTGTGCTGCGTCTGGGTGTTTCTATGTATTATAAGTATGTATTTACAAAAAAAAGTAGTATATGTATTCTATCCGTATTCCGGTACCCATAACACAAGCATATAAGCTTAGCTTGGTACCAGAGGACGTTGTGTCCATGAATATTTATTATTATTATTTATTAATATTCCTTAGCAGGCTTTTACAGCAAAAAGGAAGGAAAATGGGCGGTGACATTATCCGGTATTCTTAATCCGTCTCTACACAGACAAGTGTCATACAAATGCGTAAAGATAAGTTGTATTACAAAGTAACAAGAGACATGGAATTAAACATCGAGTCTTATCAAATGTATCCAGATCTAATGAACGGTTGACGCCTTTTATGGACCTCGTTTGTGCACCGGCACAATCACAGATATCTGTATCACATCGCAATGTCGCTAACGATCCGGATGAACATCAGACTTCATTTGAAAGGTATAAGCATTACTGAGCAACTTTTTTGCTATACATATTTTTAACAGACTTCAATAAAATGCTTCTAAATTAGAACCACGTTATGTTCTCTCCGGTTGGAAGTTCTTTTTTTTAATTTGAAAGCGTTATATTTATTTACTTCCCTATGGCCTTACAGGCATGAAGTTAAGATCTGATAAGGAATCAATTTTTATTAGTATATATATGACGTAAGTTCTTAGTTTTTCATCTATCAAATATAACTTGTTATCAAAAATAATTATATTTTAAGTAGTTGAGTAGCACTGGTGTTGGAGTATATTATACGCGTGAATTTAAAATGGACTATCCAACACAAAAAGAATGTCTCCATTCGCAACCAGTAGTTCCTGAGATTAGCGCGTTTAAACAAATAAACAAACTCTTCATTTAGTTTGTTTATTTGTATTAATCTATACTATAGTTTTACTATAACTACTCTATGAAAAAATTCTTTGAAAAGATTAGTCTCATTCAGAAGAACATAGTATTATTATAACTAGTCGTTTAGGTACTTCTTCTAATTTATAAGCAAAGGACAAGGGAACGGATCGACCATTCTAAATGTTGCATTAAATTACAATGCAGTAAAGGGAATCAATGTTTGAAAACGAGAACAAGCATTACTTCAACTTGTATTGAGAAACTCAAGCGTTGTTATAAAATTTATTAGATAGTAACAATAAGTTTGCAACTAGTTAACTACAGAACATAGTTTAACTTAAAACGAACAGGTACAGGCGTATTGGTTTAGAGTTGATTTTCTAAGATTTTCGTGTCTCGTTCTAAATAGTTTCTGCTTTAATTTTTAAAGTTATAGTATGTTTATTGTGATTAATAGTATCATACAACGATCAATTATCTAAATTCTACGTACAATGTGCAAGGAAAGTTGTTAAAATTCCTTATCTTATATATAAAATTCACGTGTCACAGTGTTAGTTACCGTACTCCTCCCCCCGGGCAGAACGACCCCCCCCCACCCCGAAGATGTGGACGCGCGCGGCGGACTGGTACTCAGAGACCCGCCGCACCAAACATGATGGGGGGACCTAATGCTCCCCCCATCGGGCTGGGCCCCGGTTAGCAGGACCACCACTCGCCGGGTCATGGTAAAGCTCAAGGCATCATGGCCCGGCAGGGTCAAGCGGAGGAAAAAATAAAAATAAACAAACCTTTTTTTTAGTATGGCAAAACAACGTTTGCCGGGTCAGCTAGTATGTTTACAGAAGATATTGAGCCCCTCACCCCTATATACTCGAAACCTTAACAAATTATAGAAAAAAGCCTTTCTCTTGTACCACTCTATCTATTAAAAACACCGCTTCAAAATCCAATGCGTAGTTTTAAGATATAAGCCCACATAGGGACATACATACAAAAATAACGACTTTGTTTTATAATAAGTAAAGATGAATATTTAACCAACGTATTCTCACTTGATATACGAGTATATTCAAAATAATTCATATTAATATGTTTATACCGCAGCATGTTTTGACATATTCGATAAAATATCATGAATAGTTTTACCAATTTAATACATCGAGTTATTAAATAAACGAGTGTTGTCACTGAGATTGTTATTTGAAACTGACTTTTTGACCTCTTTCATACATTTTTTTTCCTTTAGTATTTTTGTCACCTAATATTTCTTATAATTTAATCCTATCATTTTAACGTATACCAGCGTTGCCAGAGTTGTTGGTACTTTTTGTTTTGTTAGTTATTGCTCTTTATACATATAGTCTAATATTCTTCGAATCATGAGTTAATTTGTGTTTGAACTTAAAGGTCATCTTTTTACTTACAATAAATAAAAGACAAAATAATTGCACAAACAACAGACATGTAAAATACAAAAAAAATCGTAACAAAATTTGTATAATTAACTTATAACATTAACATCAAAATTTGAAGGGCTTCGTGGTCTAGTGGTTCATGTAACGGACTGTCGTTCACGAGGTCGCGGGTTCGATTCCCACTCGGGACAATCATTTGTGTGATATTTATAAATGTCATACAAATGACTGTTCTGCGTCTGGATGTCTCTATGTATTATAAGTATGTATTTACAAAAGAAAAGTAGTATATGTAGTATATCCGTATTCTGGTACCCATAACACAAGTATATAAGCTTAGCTTCGGACCAGAGGACGTTGTGTGAAATGTCCGTGAATATTTATTTAGTTATTTATTTAACATCATCATCATAACATCACGCCTTTTTCCCATGGGGGTTGGCAGAGATTTTAGAGCGCCATCTGCTACGATCTAAACATACTTCCATGGCTTCATCCACACTCATACATCTGGTCATACATGCCCAGATGTTATAACATTAACATAACTAAAGAATACAGAATTTAGTAGTTAACTAATTTTATTGTCCGCCATATAACAAATGAGCCAGTTATGGTCAGCTTATGCTAAATGCCTATTCAAAGTTGTTCAGAAGCACACATTTGCATATAGGTAAGTACTAAGTTCATACCGCTAGTATACCTATAATGAATCAGTACATACAAGTAATAGACCAGGCACAGATTGTATCACATTATTTATAGCATAAAGTCATGGTTCAATACCTTTGGGCTTATTATTATTCATTGGAACTTTGTATGAAATCTCTTGCCGCTCTTGATAATGAAGTACATATAATCTGCTCAACGGGGTACAGCTACATAATATTGTTAATATCAATTGAAAAATAGACAAATTATTAAAATACATTATAACTATCATCCAAAAAATATAGAAGGTCGGTTTTGAGATTTGTCTTTAATGACAAACGCTCAACTTTTAATAAGTCACAGAGATTATCTGGTTTATAGACTATTGGCCTTATTCATAATGACTTATCGGAGGTTTAAAAGTTCGCTAAAATAGGTTCGCGGAAATTGTCAAAACTACGTTCGTACGTAAAAATACGTATTCATAATAGTCTTTTTACGCTAAAACGTTTATTATCTCTCCGATAAAATCTCCGTTTAAACCTCCGATAAGTCATTATGTCATTATGTAAGTCATTTTGACGGGCCTCGTGGTGTAGTGGTTCATATAACGGACTACCGATCATGAGGTCTCGGGTTCGATTCCCGGTCAGGACAGTCATTTGTGTGATGTTTTTAATTGTCATACAAATGTTTGTACTGCGTCTGGGTGTTTACTATGTATTATAAGTATGTATTTACAAAAGAAAAGTAGTTTATGTATTATATCCGTATTCTGGTACCCATAACACAAGCATATATAAGCTTAGCTTGGGACCAGAGGACGTTGTGTGAAATGTCCATGAATATTTTTTTTTTTTTTTTTTTATTATAAATAAGACCGTTTATATTTATCATAAATTTTAAAGTTCGCTTATTCATATGGTTCAAAAATTAGGCAATACAATATTGTAATGCCAAGGAACTTAGTTAAAATGTCTAGAATATAAGACAATGATGGTTTACCTAAATATGGTATTAGTTATATCAATGATCTATTTCTAGCTCTATTGAGCTAGAAATATCATATGCTGTCTTCCAGTTGTCTAGATAAATCCGTGACAACTTTAGCATCAGCTACCGACAAGCACTATGAGAGAATAGGTACTCTAAGTTTGAAATAAATAACTCTACGTTGTCAAAATGGCTAGCCAAGTTTAACTAAAAAGTTAAAATTAAGTTAGTAACCTTTCATAGTCTAATAACCTTTCAAATTCTCTAATTAGTTCCATGACATGTGCCTGTAATAAATACTTCCTACTTGCAATGATAATTGAATGACAACAGTGATTAAACACAACGATCACGCTAATTCTACCGTTTACATTGTTTTGCATAGCCACTCAATTCCAAATTGAATTTCCCGTTACATAATGTACTAATGTACAATGACATCAAAATCTCTGGAATTCAAACGTAACATTTTTACATTCAATTAATTACAAGACGCTACCAATTTCCTATCACCGTTAATAGCTTGTACCGGTAGCAGAATAGAGTTCTTGTCTTCGTATGAGATAAGAAATATTATTTTGAAATAACAGTAGTGCCTGTCCGTGGTATCATAATTTATTTCTTGGCCCGACTATAAATATAGTCCCTTATGAGTTTTTATCGAAAATACTTTCGGTCAGGATTCTTTAGTTTTCAAAGAATAAAACAGCTTCGGTCGGAATTTCTCTGTGGAGACTGCGTGCGTGGACGATCGTTTTAGTGCTATTATCTCTGGGACCGGTTTGTTTGGGCGAATTTAAGACAATGGGGGCTATGCGCGTGCGTTTATATACATATTATATACGTGGTTCGTTGTTCCGGGGCAATGTATCAAGTGCATTGAGCTTGGTACGATGTATCCAACAAAATATCATATTTGTAATATGAATTATTCTACGCAACGACAGGACGAGAAAAAGTAATTAAGAAGAATACAAATGTTCGTGGTTTGAGGCAAATTTGGACCTATATTTCTGAGAAACCAGCACAAATGGCGCTAACCTTCTAGTCTTGGATAAAACACAGTTATGCAGAATTCAAAAACAACTATTAGGTTATTTAGAATGTTTCATCAGTAAATAAAATATCACGCACTCCCTCAGAACAGACAAACAATTCTCTGTTCTGAGCGCACTCCATATAGGAGCTTTTGCAATAATACCACTGCATCAAATTCATTGCACTTGTTATAAGTGGACTCTGTGTCGATTTAAAAGCTTTCAAGTGTTAAAAAATGTCTGTCATTGGTCCTTCCTACCGCAGATTATCCTTTTAGTATAACGATGGTAAGCATAATACTTAAAATAAAAATACAGAGTGACTCAAACGCGTTTTATGGATGTGATAAAACTAAAAAGTTTAAAGTACAAGTCAGATAGCTTACTATCTGACTTGTACTTTAAACCGTTTCTTCGGTTAGAGCATATATAATAATAATAATAAATAATAAATATTTTGGACATTTCACACAACGTCCTCTGGTCCCAAAGTAAGCTATATTTCTATGCTTGTGTTATGGGTACTAGATACGGGTATAATACATAAACTACTTTTCTTTTGTGAATACATACTTATAATACATAGAAAACACCCAGACGCAGAACAAACATTTGTATGACAAGTATAAACATCACACAAATGATTGTCCTGACCGGGAATCGAACCCGAGACCTCGTGATCGCCAGTCTGTTATAAAACCACTAGACCACGAGGCCCGTCAAAATCTAAAATATATATCAGTTTTCTTTTTATGATGAGTTAGGATTAGTGACCATATTTAAGTTTAAGGACATTAAATACAGAATCAATGGCTGTAATAATGTTGAATGTCTATTACTGTGACCAAAAGGACGTATACCAATAACATAAAATGTCAGATTATTGAAACAGATTAGAGCTCTGTCCTAATTTTATTGAGAAAAATTTTACAAACTATCTTTTAGCGTGTCAGTCAGTCCCAGTAAGGTAAAACAGGACTCTATTACATTGGTACTAAGCCTTCGTTGTTCGTCTGTCCGTCTTTTGTCAGGCATAGAATAAAAAAATATCTAAGGAGGCACACACATACAACAAACGTTTTTAGTGTACTGATATACTATTACGACATGATGATGACGGTACTACATTGTGATGATGAATATATTATTACGATAATGCTATGAAATGTTAGTGCGCAAGTCCATCTCGTATTAGCCATTTTTTTTCTCTCAATAAACTGCCACGGTTGACAACAAGCTTCGGTTTTGAAAATATTCACCATCCCTAATATAGCATGAATACGTAATAAGGGCTTCACCAAGCTATATTTATGGTAATTTATCCTATAATGGCGTCTCCATGCGCGCCATTATCACCAGAACATGTACTTTTATCGACCAGTTCCGTTCTGGAAGTTAATATATTAAAATACTTTTTTTAGTATTTACGGCCATTTCACTCAACGTCATCTGGTACTAAGCTTGATGAAATACAATTATAAGTACAATTAACCACTAACTATTAGAGCCAGAAATGTATCGCAAAACATGATTACATTGCATTGAATGGATGTCTCACAGTATGGCAAAATATATAAATAATATTGATCTAATCCTTATATAAATTATTATGATTTAATCTTATTAGACCTAGATTATTGAATCTTCGTTGAAAAAATACGAAACCCTATCTATAGCAGCTGCCTCAAATCAATAGTTTATAAAGCAAAATGTTAATATTTAGAAAAAACTTTCACAAATTATTTTTATTGATGGCAATCTAAACGTTACAACGAGAAACTTACACCACAGTTGGGAATGGCCTATAACTATCTATCATTTTATTTCTCACGGTCCATGTCGAGTCATCTTGAGACGAATTTGAGGAAGTGAGGGCTATTATCTCCTTTCAAGTAAGTCAAACAAACTGAGGAATCGTCGTTTACTTCCACTAAACTGGTTCCGTAATATTTAAATTAAAGCAGGTGTACTTACTTGAGGAAAATACATATAAATATTTAAGCCTAACTACCTTCATTCAATAAAGTAGATCATATTTTTATCATCTGTCTTTTGGAGAATTTTTATGAGTTTCCTATATTATATTATTAAATTTAAGTTCTATATAGAAATGTTTTTAATCATGCGAAAAATGAAATAAACAGTAAACGTATACGGATGCAATGTTTAGGTAGTGGCGACTTATTTTACGCAGTTGCCACAAAAAAAATTTCAGTGACCACAAACTGCCATTTCAGTTAGCGTAGTACAATCTTTTAGTTTTACTTACAAATTATGGAAGATTGTAACGTAAGTTACACACAATATCTTTACTTATTATAAAACGAAAGTCGTTATTGATGTATGTATGTCCCTATGTGAGCGTACTCTTCAGAAATGTACAACGGATTTTGATGCGGTTTTTTCATTAGATATAGTGGTTCAAGAGGACAGTTCTTTAGCATATTTTTTTAAGGCTAGAATACGTATAACTATATAACTATATAAATACTAGCTTACCCGATAACGTTGTTTTGCCATACAAAATGTCAGGGGGGGGGCAACTCTTATCACTTAGGGGTGCGTAAAATAGATAGTAGCCGATTCTCAGACCGACTGAATATGCATTTATAAAAAAAAGAATCGGTCAAGCCGGAGGAGTATGGGAACGAACATTGTGACACGAGAATTTTATATATTAGCGATAACTATGATTTTATCACCTATTCTAAGTTTAGCTGGACATTTGCTTCGGTATCTTTTATCGGAACTGCCAGATGGTTACAAAACTAAATATTAGTTTTTAGCTTCTAATTCATAGTCTTGATAGAGGGTAGAGAGACAATCAATACTAATCTACAAATAAGTTGTAGCATAGTAATTTAATAGAGATAAAACCAAAATGTCATCAGATGTTGACAATAAAATAATCCCGCCAAGTCATTGCCTTTCACCGATCTTCTACTTTTTGTTACAATTTATGTTTCGTCTACCGATATAGGGTGCGATTAACCAAATGCAGTTCTTGCTAGCTGTCCGACGATCCTTTATTAAAAACGCATTTACTACTAATGGTGTAATATTACTTAATTGCGGATGCTTCGGGAAGCCCAAAACTTTGGGTTATCATAGTTAAAAAAAATTTTCGTTACCATGATATCGAAGTATTCACAACCAGAGGTTTATTTGAGACCTATAGTATCATTATGTTTTGCAATTATATGTTCGTAATAATACTGTAAAAGAATTTAGTAATAAGTACATTTTTGTGACCTTAGCTATTGACTCTAAAGTTACTCGTACTATCCTTGCATACTAAATGTAAACACAAAAGATGTGTTTTAGGAGCAAAATCATTAAAAATCAGTCAAAATTAGTCAAAACTCATTACTGTATGGTAAACTATACATAAGAGTTCTGACCTTACGTGTGATTGTGTGATAACTTTTGTCTGTCCGTCTCTTTGAGGTAATCTCCGAATTGGCTAGATTTTATATTCTTTTAGGCAAATATCCGTGTTAATTGAAATTGTCCGTATGGTGACGGATTAAGAATACAAGTGTCACCACCCCATTTCCATAATCTCTCCCAACGTGGAGGATCCCGTGCCCAACAGTGGGACTTTAATCGGCAGGAGAACGAGAAGAAGAAGGAAAGCAAATATCGTTTTATTTTTGTGCTCGTAAATATGTAAAAGATTAAATTTTTAGTATATGATATGGCTATAGAAGCTATTAATTATTTACTTTGAATAATTTACACGACAGATATCATGCGATAGGTGGGAAAGTAAAGCATATAAATTATGTTAATCAGTATATTTATAACTACAACTTATCAACGCAACTTGAGTAATCGAGTCACTGATGTCTCAGTGCTGAGGCCTTGACGTTACGATGTCAGATTCAATTCCCAGGTCGAATATAATTGTTATAATCATTAGTTACTCCATAAGGCTTTGTTAAAGCTTGAACACATTAATACAGACTAAAACACGCACACATCGACACATGTGTGTATATAATATGGCAAAATTTAACAAAGGAATTCTTTATTTTTATATTAAAAACATTTTTATTATAAAGGTTAATATCCTATAATGGTCCTTATAAACATATTTTATCATGAAAAAAATATTATAAAACATTATGTAGATTTATAAATTAAACAGTTTTCTGTTTTTAATATGTATATATATCTTTCATTACATGAGTAATAATATAATAGGTATAAATTTATTAAATGTTATCTAAGTAAGTACTTGTAATTTAAATAATAGTGTACAGTTTATTAGGATTCCGTAGCTAAAGAAACAACGGGACCCTATTACAAAAACTTCGCTGTACGTCCTTCCATATAAATAAATAAATAAATATTCATGGATATTTCACACAACGTCCTCTGGTCCCAAGCTAAGCTTATATGCTTGTGTTATGGGTACCAGAATACGGATAAAATACATAAACTACTTTTCTTTTGTAAATACATACTTATAATACATAGTAAACACCCAGACGCAGTACAAACATTTGTATGACAATTAAAAACATCACACAAAATGATTGTCCTGACCGGGAATCGAACCCGAGACCTCATGAACGGCAGTCCGTTATATGAACCACTACATCGTCACGAGCCCCGTCATATGTCGTCAGGTTGTATTTCTGGAACGGTAATAGCTAGAGAACTGAAAAGGACATCATTCAATTTCGGCTCAAAAGTCAAAATCAACGAAAAAAAATGTCGCAATCGTGTTGGGGAGATCGATCCGAGTATTTTTTATTATGGGAGTCCACTTCTACCACCACTCCTTCGCTGCTTTTTTGCGTTGAAATGTCTGGATTTCAGTAAGTTTCATTACACAAAAATCTGTTCTCTGGCGGTAACAAATTGACACTTTGACTTTAGGGCCGGACAATGTATGAAACGTGAATGATCTCCTTTCACAGTTTGCGAACATCAGTTAATGCAACAACAACAAATACTTATTATTATCAATTACCTGTCCTTTTCCCACCAATTGGGGTCCCGTTATTTTGGGATTAGTATGACGAATATATTATGATAATAAGGGTACGGAACTCTTCGTGTGCGAGTCGCAACTCGTACTTGACCAGTTTTTTAATATAATTATAAGTATTTAATTAGAATATTTTTCAACTAATCGGACCGCAAAAGTGACGTCATAGCATGAAGACACCTGTTACAGCGATATCATCTTAAAGTCTTTACGCTTGACGATACGGTAGCGATATTAGGAGACGATAAAACGTACCTCTCATATCCGAAACTAATTACAAATATGAAATGACCTACAAGTATTTTATCTGTTAAAATGATTGATAGGTGTGTGGTATCAATTACGAATAATCAACATGGTTTTATTTCTAACACAAAATATGAAAATACATAAAAATCAAAAGCCTTGTGAAAATTCACTGTGATTTTTTGCTAATTGCAATTATTGGATGAAATTATTTTAATGCAAACACATAAATAAATAGCACAATCGCATATTGTTCGTCTCATTCGAACATCGATTATAATACAATTCTTATGTATGTATGTACTCTTTGCTTTAACTTTGCCTGTGTTGGGAGTCTAAATACCCTAACTCGCAAATACATGTCAATCAGTTTAAACATTACAACATAGTTACATAATAAGTAACACTAATCGGTTAACAAAAAAACAGTAACGTTAAACATAATCCTACCTATGAAATATATTGTTTTTATCTGCCTATATATTGACCTCCTTCCGATCGTAACAAAGATTAGTCATACAACGTAAAATTTCAACATACAAATAACATGGTCGTGAGGACGTGTCCGTTCAGAGGTCGGTCGGAGTTCAATCCCGTAACATGTAACTGAGACAATTTGAGCACTATTATTGTTTGTTTTTTTGTTTAGTCTGTTATTTTACTAATTTATATACCTACATGGGTATTAAGTAATTTAAAGTTATCTCTCTCTTTCTCTTCAGCCTATTAATGTCCCACTGTTAGGCACGGGCTCCTCCACTTCCTGAGGGTTTGTAGTCTATTATGCCGTGCTAACCAGGCGTAAAGTTTAGTTTAGAAATTATTAAGCTTTAACATTCCCATACAACGCAAATGACTGGAAGAAAATTATCGAGGTTTTGGAAGTCTTGTTGCAAAGTTTTTTTTTGCTTCTACATTAGATGAAACAGTTCTTTGAAATAACATCTTCATCACCATACCGTTACGTCTTTATCCCATCAGGTAAGCAGAGACTATAGTACTTCTCTGAAATAATATAACGATTTTAATCTTTGGATAGAGTATTTATGTACCTATATAAATATTAATGTATTTTTTTAACAGTTACACAACTTGTGTATCAATTATACAAGCAGATCAAGGCTTTACACTACATAACACAACATAGCTATGCTAATTTTAGTGTCGGTTTTGTCGGTACATGATTCTCTAATGATGCATTTGGACATACGTGGCATATTTGTGGCAGCTTTTTTATAAAACTTATCTGTTTTAACTTTTAAGTACTGTTTAAAATATATATGAATTTTTCAACATCTTTCTCGTTATAAAATATAACTTTTATTCATAGGAAAATATTTTTTCTTCCATTAACATGTAAAATTTATTAAGTAATTACATTATTTTGAGAAAATTACAATGGGCATATTTTTTTTAAATAGTATGTAAAAAAAAATTATAAACCTTTCTTGCCAGTCGGTTATAGGCCCGTGTGTTTTTTACATCTGCTAACAATAATATATAAAACATAAGATAAAAGTTGAATGCAATTATAGAAATGCGTGTTCACTAAATAATCAACGCAGTTACTCGCCTCGGTACATACAACCGTATACAATAAAATAGCAATTTGTAAGAAAATTATTTCAATCGTAATAATTACAGACACATAACTTTTTTGTTTAAAATCATTTAGATTAACCGAACCTTTTATCTTAATGTAATCAAAGGCAATAAGTCTAAAAATGATCCATTATCCCTTTGATATCGTTCCGAATACGTAATTTTTGTTTCATATTGATAATAGTGATGTACCGAAATCGATTTGAAATTACTACATCGATTTAAAGTATCGAATTATAGTGAACGATTGTAATAAAGGTATATTTCTGTCTGGCGTAATTGTTATTGAATTGATAATTCTAATGACACGGTTTTCATGTTCTGGGATCAAGAATCACGTGTCGTAGGGGTGGGTACAAATTATTATCTATTGTGTTGTTTTGGAGTTTAGGGTGATAGCAGCTCAGATGTAATAATAATATAGGGGTGGTATTATGTTTATACAAGCTTTCTACTTTCACTTGAATATACAAAACTAATGCCATTTAGCTTTAGCTGAGTAGAATCAAACCTACAATCAACTGCGCAGCAGACAGTGTCTCGTTTCAACTAGAGACCACGATTTGCCCCATTGATTTAATGCAGTTCCCATAAAAACCAATAAGAGATTCGTCATTCTTTTCTTTAGACACTGCTTAGTTTCCGATACTCTATAGAATAAGTAAATAGCTCTACGCATATAAATTTATCCGTAAATGATCACAAAGAGCGTGTCGATGGTCACAAAACAAATATCCATCTAGAGATCGTGGTCGGGTCGGTGCGCTCGGAGGATGACATCAGCGGAATCTGTGTCGGCCGCCCACCTCCATTAGTGGCTCGTCTAGACGAATGGACCACTGGACAATTGTTATCTATTATCTGTTCATACAAAGGTAAACGTCAAAGTGAGTTTTGAAAGAGCAGGTTGCGATTATTCGGATCGGTTCGGTATTTCCTGGCGGCTCGCTTGATGACTCAATCTGAGGTTCATGAGAACGTACTCATAACTGTCAAGCTCTAATCAAACACTACCACAACGTAAGAGACGTCTTACGAATCTAGCATAACCCTTTTCACTCATCAAGTTAAATTGTCCAGGTTAACTAATTCTACTCATACAATGTACGTATGTATATATATGTAAAGCCACGAAAGCCTAAGCTAGTCTTTCGCATCAAGTGCAATGTAATTATTGGGGCTATGAAGTAAAAATCTGTTGTCGAAACATAATGTAAAACATTAATGCTTTTACCGATATTATAAAAATACCGATATATACTATAAATTGCCTATAATTTTCTGACTGAAGGGCGAGCATTACATGGAATTATCGATTCATATGGCAAAATTGGCCACAACTATCGATATGGCTCGATACGAATATGTCGGCTAGCGATGTGCACTATTTCCGCATCGCCATATTGGTAATACAGAGAGCGTAACTCCTTTAGAGTAACCATTTTAATGAGGGGCACGAAACAAAGGTTTTACCGCCTTGTTGCCCTTACCGTTTCTCAGGACATTATACCAGTCCAAGTATATACATTTTTTTACCATAAAATATATTCATATTTACTAATATTGAAACGTTACTTTCCTCAAATAAGCCAACACGAAATGATTGAATAAATTTAAATCCTATGTCGAGCTTTTGTTTCTATTGTTAATCTGTTTTAATAAAATAGTCGTCTTAGATACACCATTTAAAACTCAAGATCGGCTGTACCGATTTCGCTGTAAAATTGGTGGGGAGGTAGCTCAGTACCAGAATTAGGATATAGGATACCTGTGTAGGATACGTAAAACGTACTAATTATAATTAAGAATGGAAACAAAAGGTTGACAAATACAATGTTAACCAAGTTAGAAAAATTTCTTTAACTATTTTGGAGACAACACGTATACACATTACAAAACGTGAATTGCTCCACCGTACCTAATTCTGAGAAGTAAATAAGATATTTCGTCTATGTCAGTATCAAACGTGTCTTCGTCTAGACCGCGATATGTATCAAGACTAGTTTAATGAACGTTATGCAAGCAAACAAATTGTGTTGTAAGTTTTTATTTCAGACTGAAGATATTAAACTCTAAATTAATTTAAACTTTGTTTCGCAACTTCCGTTATATGTAGGTAATAACGAATTGGAGTAATTTAAGGTGTAAAGTATGAAACACTTTAGAATTGGATCGCAATCTAACTGTCGAAGCTTTTGACTACTATTTCGCAATACTCTAGAGGGCTCGGAACACATTTTCGATTTTTAAAAAATCTGATAAAAGTAACGGAACAGAATAGACTTAATGCTAAAAATCCGTATAATAATGAAATAAGGGCAAGAGAATGATGATAATTATGACTATTTATTGTTGTAGCATCAACTGATACTCATAAAACTGTGAAATTTTCTTCTCCTTAGCTGTCACCGTTCCAGAGATACAGTCTGGTGACAGACGGAGAGCGAAGTCTCAATAATAGGGTCCCGTTTTAAGGTTTTAGGTACAGAACCCTACAAGCATCATAATATTAAAAAGGTATAGGGCATACAAAATTCAAACACAAATGTGTACAAATAAATTAAAATTTAAGAGCCATAAGAAAAACCAACTATCATATTTTTTTATTTAACTATCCCCAATCAAGAGGGGAAACTTCAACATATTATTAGAAATATCAATCGACAAGCAAACTCCATTAGTAACTATAAAAATATACAGCACCATAAGAT
Source organism: Orgyia antiqua (assembly GCA_916999025.1). Taxonomy (NCBI): domain Eukaryota; kingdom Metazoa; phylum Arthropoda; class Insecta; order Lepidoptera; family Erebidae; genus Orgyia; species Orgyia antiqua. The sequence goes on from OU779861.1 coordinate 2,931,720, forward strand.
TTGGGTTCAGTGTTATAAACGAAATATAACCTATTAGTTCCAGACTATAAAATGTTGGAATAAGAGTGCGCTTTATTGTATATCAGGGCTGTCAATAAGACAATTTTGTAAACTTTCAGAAAAGGGGCGAAAAATATACAATCAAACAAAAAAACGGATAAAGTTACTTCAATAATTGAGTTCTTTTTTTTAAAGTTCAACCGACTTCATGTGGCTTTGAAATGTGATGGTTTTTCTCGAATTCTCAGGAGATAACCATCAGATCCTAACCTGGTGCCAATGGGACCACACGGAAACCACCAGCTCTCAAATAAAAAAAAAGAACCATGAAATAAAAAGAAAATATACAGACGAATATTAATTATTAATAACTTACTAGGGTGGTCCTAGATACTTATTTTATTCTAGTGTTTTGAGACGAAATAAAGAATTTTTCATTTTCATTTGAATAGAGAACCTCCTCCTTTTTTGAAGTCGGTTAACAAAACACCAATAAATTAGAACGATTGAATGGTGGGTATTCTTAAATTAAAAAAATGCGTCTACACATTATCTACAGGAAAAAAACAAAAAAGCTTAGATAGGTAGATCATAGATGGTTCTAGCTATTTATTTTGGACAGGGTAGCCTAAGGTGTGATATTGTGTAATATTAATTCATTTTCATTGCGAAGTGTTTTATTTCAAATGCTATTTCCAAGGTAACTTTCTGTACAAATGTCGTACACCTGCATGTAATAAAAAGTATTATACTTCTTCCAAAACATTATTTAAACAAAATTAATACAAAACTGCCAACTAAATAATTAACTGAATAATTTTTAAAGATATTAATGCACTTGAACTCGAAAGGTTCGCTTATGCATCTGTTCGACCAACACACACATGCAAACATGTTACTATTGTGTGTGTGCGTGTAAACATACGATTAGTCACACAGGCAGATGTTAGTGTGTGGGTACTTATGGGGCGCAGTAAAATAATAATCCTAACGGTTTTATAGCATATGCAGGATGGTATATCGATTTGTGGATAGTAACGATTTTTGGATAGTTTGAAATAACAGAAATAATAGGGACATAGAACATCTATTCGCTAAGGTTAATTAATCGATTCTTCGTGAGCTAGACAATCACAGACAGGTCCGGATAAAGTTGGTACAATAAAACCCGAACTCTATCAACCTTAGTAAATCCAGTGGTGTCACAACAGAATCGAACTAATGAATATGTAACTTTATTTATTACATAATTCAAACATTTGCACACACCAAATATTAATAAACTTTTAGCGCAATTAAAATCTAAAAACTGGTTACATGCTGGTCAAAAATTGCAATAATTTGTCACGTAATAGATATATGATATCATATTGAGGCTCTGCTTTATTTCTTTCTAAAGTATAACAAGATGTTATTGTATCAAATAGAATACCGAGAATGAGCTTGCGCTTTAGTTCTAAGAATATTTAGTTATGGCGTCATGTTAACTATGTCGAAGGTACCTTCTAGAAACTTCGCACATGCTGAATCAGGAGAACTGTATTAAAATACACTTACTTGCAAAAATATTCGCCTCTCGGTGTGGATAGACATGTACCGCCATTCTTACACGGAGACGGCGAACATGACACGAAACCTGAAACAAAGACGCATACATTATAATCATGATAACATATAAAGCGAAAACTAACAACTTTAGTATAGCAGTTTGCAGAGTACATTTCATAAACCTCTTTTGTTTAACGTCGCGAATCTTTTAAATATATCTTTAGTTATACGTTTTAGTTATACGTTTTAGTTATTATTATGGTTTGTGTAACGGACTGCCGTTCACGAGGTCGCAGGTTCGATTCCCGCTCGGGAGAACCATTTGTGTGTTAATGTCATACAAATGTTTGTCCTGCGTCTGGGTGTTTTCTATGTATTACAAGTATGTATTTACAAAAGAAAAGTAGTTTATGTAGTATATCCGTATTCTGGTACCCATAACACAAGCATATAAGCTTAGCTTGGGACCAAAGGACGCTGTGTGAAATGTCCGTGAATATTTATTATTCTCTTTATTTATTATTAACATTTTTAAAAGATTACTATAGAAACACATTCACGCATAGGAAAAACTAAACTAAAAACAAATATTTAACACAAAAAAATAATTAAAAATAAATAAAATAACATAAATAACATCCACACAATAATCTTTTAAAAATATAAAAAACAGAGTTCCACTGGCATCGGGAACAAGGTTCAAGCTACCGGTGGTTAGGGCTCCAGAGAAAGGAACCTCCTCACGATACGTGCCGTGTCAAAAATAACTGCCTTATGTATTTATTATTATTATTAATATAATACAGAGCTTTAAAGATTTGACAAACACTATGTGTTAGATTTTGAAAGTCTTAAACAAACTCTCTCTTCAGCCCATTAACGTCCCACTGTTTGGCACAGGCCTCCTCTACTTTGCGAGGGATTATGGTCTACTATGTCGCACCGACCAGACGTGTTGACATATGGTCTTATTCATAATGACTTATCGGAGGTTTAAACTAAGATTTTATCGGAGAGATAATAAACGTTTTATCGTAAAAAGACTATTATGAATAACAAGTTTTGACCTAAAACTCCGATAAGTCATTATGAATAAGACCAATAAGGGTTTAATTTGAAGTAATTTTTCCCTTAGCTGGCTTTTACAGTAACCCTGGGAAGGAAACGGGATGGTAACATTTTTATACTTAATCCATCACCACGCGGACAAAATAAATATGAACATTTTGTTTTATAAGAGCGAAACACTGTATGTGTTATTATTAATTTCACATAACTTTGGCTACATCGATACCAGTTTATCTTTTTATCACATTACTTTTAGCGGTCGCAACTTATAAACGATTTATTTCTGTACAAGATAGCAAAAGTGCTTACTGTTAGACAACTGTACATACTATTTACCATATTAGACAAACACAAGGGTTTGCTCACCTCCAACACCCATAGCGTTAATAGTGACTCCAGAAGGCTACACAAGGTATGCGAAACCTTATCCGTTAAAACATCCTTTGCACAAAAGTTTTATGATTTTAGATCAGCAACACTATACAATAAAATAAATAAACAACTATCAATTGCTAAAATTTCAACTTTTGAATGTAAGGAGAAAGTTACAGACTGGCTTTTACACATGAACTATGATGAGACAGAAAAACTGCTACACCTGTATTAGCAAGCTATATTCCACACACACATACGCACACACAAACTCTACATGCACCACACACACGACCCATGCATAACTTTTTTATTTTCCCCCACTACCTAGTTTATTCTTTTCCTATCCTACTATTAATGCTCACAATGATCTTATGAAAATGTATTTTGCTACTTATATGTTATATGTACTTATGTGTTATACTACTTATGTGTTATACTTACTACTAAATGTTGTGAAATGCAAATCCAGGAGGGGGAGCCAGGAGACCCTTAGCACAGGGAAACCTAGTTTGGGCTCCTGACTTCCACAAACAAAACTTATCCTGATACCTGTATAATTCTTATTGTTATTAATTTGTATGTGGGAGCAAATAAAACAATTATTATTATTATTATTATTATTATTCATTACATTAATTGCCACCATTATTTTTATGTCTGCCATTTAACTTCTCCTAAAAAGGATATGTGGGCCATAAGCATAATACAACGGCTAGAATTAAAAATTACATTTGTAAGATCTTGATAATGAAGCTTGCTGAATGCTGATTAATGAGATTGCAATTTTTAACTGTTATTATGAACCTTGGCGATAGTTGCATGAAATAATCCTTATATCATCACCGGGATCTATATTATTTACATAAACAAGTACATGTAAAACTTCACTTTTATTGTTACTAAAGATTGTACGAAAACTTATCACCTACTAACTACCATCATTTCATCGGTTCTCATAATCAAAATTTTAAGTTGTATTTCGATAATTTTTACATTATTTAATTATAATAACAATTAATTATTTAGGCACGTAAAGTACGTTTCAATATTTTTGTAGGTAAGGACGGGCGTCAATATTAGTCTTACTTGTTGAATCACTCTCACCATCTTGCGTAGAATTATTAGTTACCTATGTCATAATGTACGTTAAATAATTTATAGTAATTTCTCCATGCCAAGTAAAAATAACATTTTTATGTTTATTAACCTGGATATTTACGTATGTAATTTAATTAAGTATTTATGTGACATTGGTCAAAGTCGTGTACACGAACGGAAGGCTTCAGATACGTATCGTCAACGTCTCAAGACATATTATTCGTGTCACCATGAGGTATTGCTGATGTGAAGATATGAATTGAAATAATTTAAATAAACTAAATATATAGACGTTAATTAATGGGTTGTGCAATTTTTTTTATGTGCAGAAAATGTAGGAAGGTAGTAATTTAAAAGAATAAAGATTAGATTGGCGCTGTAAGAAAAGACCTGCTATGATAACAAAACTAGCTTTAAACACGAAGAATAACCAATTTTAATAGTTGATAAGTGATTCTTTTAAAATAATTGTTTTATCTTTAGAAATAGTATTTTTACGACGGCATCGTGTGTTTGGATACATGATTGGATAGCCCTGTAGACTATTTATTGATAAATAACTACCAGTTGTATCATGGAATTTTATCAATTAAAGAAGTGAGGAATTCTATTCCTTTATTCTAATTCTATTATTATTTCTAATTCCAAAGGCAGTGAGGTAAAAATTTTAAAAAGCCGAATTGTTGTCAAAATGTCAACACATGAAAGTATCAAGTACTCGATACGATCAGGAGGTATCAATCAGTCAGAATCGAGACCACCCACATACAAAAGGATGCCTACATCAAGGAAATTGGACTCAAAATGGCGTCTTTAGTTATTTAATTTAAATAAAAATGGCACACTGAATAAAAAACTGGGCTGGTTTATTCAAGTTGATACACAAATTATTTGACTTTTTATTTACATTTCAATCGCACAACTAAAGTGATATTTCTTTTTACATATAACATTTTTGTTTATTTTTGCTATAGCCAATGTAAAATTAAGACAGATATTGGTACCAATTCTAAGTGCACGACTAAACTTAACTAAGAAATGAAAATTGATTGTGTCAATAACACAATTCCGTAATGTTAACGAAACTTTCTTATTACCAAATCTGTTTATTATATACTAACGATTATAATTAATATAAAAGTGCACAACAAAATCGCCAAATAATCAAGATACAGCAATAGTTTTTTTCATTTTTTAGTTAAGTTTAGTTGTGTACGTAGAATCGGCACCATTTTCAAGGGTATTCATGAACAAACATAGCACATGAGTAGATTTATAATAATAATCATGTTTACTCCATTAAATCCTGAATGCCCACTTTCAAAATCTTTTTCAAACAAAAATATTATTCTTTACACAAATAACATGTAACTTCTTCAAACACAAAATGCATGATTCAACTGTGGGAAAATTTAACGAATTTTGCCAAGTTCTTGAGTAATTTTAAGCACAATCTGATAACAAGATGGATTTAAACATGTTTATGCTTTAAATATATTTAAGTATAAATGCGATAAGCGAGTTTTGGTAAAATTTTAACTAGATAAGCTACATTTCACTTGTTTGTACAGCACTTGAAATTATGTCAACACACTTGAAAATTTTACATGATTAATACGGGTTATTCTGTAACTCTACTTACTATTAATATATTCGGTACGTAAAGCTTAAACTTTCGAAATATTTATATAGAAAATTCGATTATCGCTCAGACCAAATATTAACGTGAAGCTACATACAAATTTAATCTTTCTCTCTCCATCTCATTAACAACCACTGATAGGGACGGGCCTCCTCTACTTCGGGTATATGGCCTACTTTCCGCGTTTACTTACCTATAAAAGAAAAACTGAAGCTATGTACTAGATAAATATAACATTGTAAGATTTTTATCACCAAAAGCAATTTGCAAAGGTAATTTTATAACTATCAAAATAGTTTTTGTACGTTACTATAGTAACTGGAGTTGCAATTACTTTGAAAATTTAAATTATAATAGATTTAGAATAGTCCAACGACGTTATCACAACACAAATACAAACACGCCGTAATGATTGACGGTCACGCGTGGGAATAATTTTGTGTATCAAACACAGATAATACAACTTAACCACATTTCATTATTACTTAATACCACAGAATCATACGTTTATAAAACTTTAGGTATGTATAAATAAATAACTATTCATGGCATTTCACACATCGTCCTCTGGTACCAAGCTATGTTTATTATGCTTGTGTTGTGAGTACCAGAATACGGATATAATACATAAATTACTTTTCTTTTGTAAATACATACTTATAATACATAGTAAACACCCAGACGTAAGACAAACATTTGTATGACAATTATAAATATCACACAAATGATTGTCCCGTGCGGGAATAGAATCCGCGACCTCGTGAACGGCAGTCCGTTATCTGAACCACTAGACCACGAGGCCCGTATTAACACGGGCCTCGTATGTATTGTTGTATTATATAAGCTTAGCTTGGGACCAGAGGACGTTGTGTGAAATGTCCATGAATATTTATTTATTTATTTATTTTAACTGAATTTTTAGCTCCAGTTAGTTAATATAGATGTTTCTATATCCTTAAGAACACTCAACAACAGATAAGATGTATGCGAAGTGACAGATATACAATAAGATGCAAAGATGATGACCACCGTCACCCACTACTCGTGCAGCTCTGCAATATTACTCGAAATTCAATGGTATTATTTACAAACGCTAATTGAGCTGGAATACAGTCAATTAAAGTTGTCAAAAATAGCACTAATAATTGGTCAAGTGCGAGTCTGACTCGCGCACGAAGGGTTCCGTACCATTATCTATGCAACATAAGGCAACGTTATTAGTATCGAGCAAGAAACGGTAAAAAAATCATGTTTGTTGTATGGGAGCCCCCCTTAAATATTTATTTTATTTTATTTTTAGTATTTGTTGTTATAGCGGCAATAGAAATACATCATCTGTGAAAATTTCAACTGTCTAGCTATCACCGTTCTTGAGATACTGGGTAAGGAACCCTAAAAATCATGTTTGTTGTATGGGAGCCCCCCTTAAATATTTATTTTATTTTATTTTTAGTATTTGTTGTTATAGCGGCAATAGAAATACATCATCTGTGAAAATTTCAACTCTCTAGCTATCACCGTTCTTGAGATACAGCCTGGTGACAGACGGACGGACGGACGGACGGACGGACGGACGGACGGACGGACGGACGGACGGACGGACGGACGGACGGACGGACAGCGAAGTCTCAGTAATAGGGTCCCGTTTTTACCCTTTGGGTACGGAACCCTAAAAACGGCTAGTTATACTGCCTAACTACATATATACTAATTTTACCGATCTAAGTTCGATATTTTTTGTAGATCTTCTTTGGTGGGATTTAGAACCAAAATATTCGTAGAAATAACGGTAAGAGTTAATAAAGTAAAGAAATTAAGTTTTCTTTGTATTAATTACACTTATCAAAATAAATTACAAAAATTTCCAAGGATTGCATTATTTTGTCGAGCCACTAACATCACGACTGAGATTGTTATTCAAACACATTTTATTAGAGTCCATTACTATCAAGGACAATATAGTAATCTTTTGTTCCATTAATCCGAAGTTCAATCGTTTATATAAATGTCAGGAGATCCGCATACCGTAATATAACTAGCTGATATTTTATTGCGCACATTTATATTAATTAAAATATTTAGTTTATAATAAACAGTTTTGATAACAAAAAAAGATCAGTTAACACTGTCGAATTAAGTTATCGACACTATCAAAATTCAGTTTTTAGTTAAGTTTAGTTTAGTTCTGCGTGTAGAATTGGTACCATTATTCAATGTATAGCCTACAAAAATTCCTCAAATTGTATAGAGGATTACAGAAGGGTGGGTAAAGCAAACATAACATTAATAAAATATTTATTTCAAAAAACCGTGGTGACATTAGAAGTACCTTTAATTGTACTATCTTTCAAGCGGTGTATTGACCAACGAAAACTGACCAAAAACAGCACATCGTTAACATAATCGTGGACCTTTGTGTCCACAAGCCGTCTGCATATTCCATTTTCGCATAACTTCCCAATTTTGTAACCAGACGGGTGCTGAGCTAAAAACTGGATGGGGCGACTGGTATCACCTTATAAGGACACCCATTGTTTTTGCAACGAACAATACAGGGCCGGCTTTGTATTAAATAGATTATTTATTGTTCATTATTATATGTCTATCTATAGGTACTAATATTATAAAAAAACGGAAGAGATTGTTTGTTTGAATGCGCTATTCTTAGAAAGAAATGGTTAGAATTGAAAAATTCTTTTTGTGTGGGATAGTCCATTTATCGAGTGCGACCGATGGGGGCGAAGCATTACTGAAAAATGTTGCAAAAACGAAGAAAATTTTCTAAATCCATTACGCGTACGAAGTCGCGGGCAACAGCTAGTATAAAAATACATTTAGACAAGAACGAGCTAGATTTTGATTTTGTTAAAAGAATAATACATAATTATCATTCGTGTTTTTCTAGCTTACATTGAGGACATGAGCTGCTGATGATCTTGCGGAAAAATAAATATTAATGCAGTCGCCCATTTGGCTTATGACCTGTGAATAGTTGACTATAACCAAAAGTTTCTGAAAGTAAATTGATGAGTGCAAATAGCTTTTAAAAAAGGGAACAAGTTTTGACCTAAAGAGTACAACAAAATTGTCAATAATATCTCGCCTTTACTGTCACAAAACAGTGTGCAATCTAAATTATGAGACGTTTAAAATAACGAATGGTTGTAAAAATAACAGAAGCGTCCGTGTGATTTCCGTTAACCTAGTTTCCATGTCCGAGGTTTTAATGTCAACAGCTTACACAACACAACGGTGATGTGATACGAATTATATTAAAATGGCAAACGCCATAAATTAAAGTAACGAGATTAGTTCGAAAAGATTTAATAAACATTTTTACAACCTGTTATACAAGTGCAATATAATGATAAAAAATTTTTAAGGCTTTCTATTAACTCCAATTTAAGTTGATAAAAATATCATAAAGACAAGTAGAAGATAATTTATGAATAACAGTTTTACGGTCTTATTCGTAATGACTTATCGGTGGTTTAAATGGAGATTTTATCGGAGAGCTAATAAACGTTTTAGCGTAAAAAGACTATTATAAATAACAAGTATTGACAATTTTCGCGAACCTATTTTAACGAACTTTTAAACCTCCGATAAGTCATTATGAATAAGACCATAAGTCTTTGGTTTAAAGCAACGGTTTTCTTTCCGGAACGGAATTCTAATACCATTTTTTACAAAACCAAGCTTTCTGATAAGTAGAGGGATGAATTAACAGTTGTTCTACGAGTATGTGGCTGATTGTTGTACCATTGCAACATCGAAGTGGTATTAAAAGACGCTACTTATAGTCCTACCGCCGCCAATCAAGTTAATCGACTGTTTTGGTTGAAATCTCTAGCAGTTGGGTCATTTATAAACATTGGTTGTCATGGGCTTAATAATTTTAATCTATTTACACAAACATTAAGCTTTACAAGGGTAATTTGACTTAATTGAGCTTAATGTTTAAATTAATTAGAGCTTAAGTAGGGATTAATTAAGTAAGCTCTTAATCATTGTAAAACAGCAAACGAATTAAGTTTATACAATTGATTGAAAAGTGGTACAATCCGTCTCTGGACAAACGACAGCCTTACTTAAGAGCAAAGGACATTGATCGATACATCCACTACTTGAGGCATGGTGCCTATAAAGTAATGACTCCCCATTATTTATTGATGTTTTATTGATCGCTTACTTCTGTTCAAAAGAGGCTCTAAAGAAATTCTAACAACTTTAAAAAGATATGTCATTAAAGAAACCTGAAAGTATGTGTAACAAATCAAGACTTATTATCGGTAGTAGGCAGCAGTAACATTGGCAGATTTATATTGTTATTTGAATAGAATACACTATGTGGCTTGAGAATTTATTATAGGAATATTATGTGATAGTAGTGTATGTTGGATATAAATATTTCGTTTCTTTTAAATTACTTATAGAAGAAATTCTACTGTAGTGTGGGATATCTTCCACTCATCTGGATCTGATCAATTTATTACTGTATGTCTGTAAAAGGCTTTTAGATTAGTAACACAAACGAGAAATAGAAATTAATACAAACAGCTTTTCCGTTGTACAATTTATTCGATTACAAATATTTTTTTTTATCATTTAACGCCAAATACAACTACAAAAACTTCTTCTTCTTCTTCTCCAGCCCATTTACGTCCCACTGTTGGGCACGGGCCTCCTTCACTTTGGGAGGGATTATGGTCTACTGTGCCGCGCTGACCAGGCGTGTTGGCACAGGGTTTATTTTCGAGTTTTCCGTCTCTCACAGAAGATGTTATCGGTATAAATTATCCCTTAGCTGACTTTTACAACACCCTTGGGACTTGGTGTGGTGACACTTGTATTCTTAAACCGTCACCACACGGACAAAAACTACAAAAACTTATCAACAGTAAATACTATGTATAGAATCACCAGATTCTTTATAATCAGAGTTATTGAGGAAGTCCCGATTCGTGTTATCAGTACCGTGGGAACGTTAGCCGTAAAATAGTGATAAGAGTGACAAAATTATATAAACAAATATTTTAAAAAATCGCCTACGATCGCGTTTCCGCAAAGGCCCGTGATAGTTAGTTTGATAACGATGACTGAACCTTTCGATTTGTGAACCAAAACGGACCAATACCGTTGTTTTATCGGAGAGACTGGATAAATTATATTAATAATTAGAGTAAACATCCGAATTCATAGTTTTAATTAACTACTTTTACATGTGTTTCTAAATCAAATTACGCAAGACGGGATTTCATTGACTAACTCTACGACAGTTTGTTACGTCTAAATTCTTTTATTTGAAACACATTGACAAATTTAATATTATGCTTTAATAGAAACGCGGCCATCATAAATCAAATTGTTCAACGAAAACCACTTTTTACGAATTTAAATAAAAAAATCGGTAAGTTTTATTTTAATGAGCAGCGCTAGTGTTAGAGAATATTATGAAATTCAAATTAGTTTTACTATCAAACCAATGTAAATACTTAAAAAAAATTAAGAATATAACAACTAATTCCACTAATATTTTTTTTACAAAGACGGACAGAAATATTATCTCTGCCGCCAACAATACTCACATAATAACTAACTATTGAAAAGTTAAGCAAAATACAAGTATTAAGCTATTGCATAGCTTCTATCGAGGGCCTTGAGCGCGGGGACCGAATCCAGAAATTCCATAACGAAAAAAAACCTCACGCTCCCCACTCCGACGGGCACGGAGGTGTGGCTTGAAGGCCGTGCATTGTCTAACACAAACACCGTGTCTTCGACAGGGTGTTTGTGTGTTGAAATATCACGCTTGTCTCTTTAGTTCAGCAACCCGCCTCTAAGTGGCATTTTTATGATTTTGTTTCTTTTTTTTTTTTAATACGGCATAAATAAAATAACCAAATAATTATAGTTTCATATGTTGATAAAAAATGCTATGTAATAGCTTTACCGCGGCAGTCCCCGAGTGCCACACGTTTTTTTTTTTCACCTCAAGTAATAGAATTACAAATATTTATAATAATATTACCTCAACTAAATACAACAGTAACAAGCCGATACTGTGTATTTACGTGGTGTTAAAGTAATAAGACACCTCCGCTAAGATTATCATAAGGGAGATAAGAGCGTGTGTGAATGAAGTGCTATGAATGTACCTGATGCTATCCGTTTCCGTTTCATATCGTGTTCCTTGAAATAGTTAAATACAAAATGATAACAAAAACGAATAACTTAAATACAACCCTTCATTAAAATAAGTAATAGCATTTTTTTTCAATTGTATTAAAAATATCCAAATTCGAATGTACACAATGTACACATACAGAAAATTTTATAATGTAGTTATTTTTTAGGTTCAAAGGCAGTATTTTAAATGTTTATATTTATGTTAAAAATATTAGACACGTAACAATAACTGGGGAAATTGACGAAAAACGTAATATTTTATACAAACTGCTTGGAATGACCAAGCAGTTTGTATATGTACATAATTCTTCATGTAAAATTTTTATACTTATTCATATTCCTATCAAAAATAATCTTCTATGAGTTACTGCTATTTTTAATTTACACTATTGTACAACATTATGTAATACAGTAAGAGAATGCAGAATTAAAATAAGCCGAAAGGCAAGAAGCTGTCAACTTTTTTAAAGTTATATAAAAAAATGTTTATTTGTACGTAAACAGATAATTATAGTATTTAGAAAGCATTACGGCATGTCTCATTGCTGTAATATACAAAATATATTTAAAATTCATCGTTATGACATGAACCCCGCGGGTGTACACAGCGCTTAAGAATCAATGGTTATAAATTCAGATGTTTAAAAGTTTTTTAAGTATTTTGTATCAAAGAAATAAAATTTGATAGTTTTAACATATTTCGAAGGCACTCTCTTGAATAACACCATGCGTATTTATTAGGCTTTTAGCAATAATGATATTGAATTTTTATAGCATTTTTTAAATATTAAATGCGAGATTAGGCTATAAAATGGTTTTAATGGAGACAAATAGCACAATTCATTAGATGAATATATTAACTAACTGTTTAAAGACGTGGTGCCAGGTTAATAAATGAAACATAGTTACAGATTTTGTAAAACTTAATTTCGTCACGCAACTATCAACGGCGGAATTCATAAATTACAAAATGTAACAAAATTAATATTGTCCGCGTGGTGACGTATTAAGAATACAAATGGCACCATCCCATTTCCAGTAAAAGCCAGCTAAGGGATATTGAACATAGATAAAATCTTCTGTGAGTCTGGTCAGTGCGGCACAGTAGACTTCAATCCCATCAAAGTAGAGGAGGCCAACAGTGGAACGTTAATAAGTTGAAGAGAGAGAGAGAGAACAAAATTAAGTCCAATTCTGGCTCTCTACATGTTTTCTGGGAAAGATGCTTAATACATGTAAAACTTTTGTAGTAGTAACTGTTGTGTGTGATAGATATTTTCTAACACTTGCGCGACTCATCTGTTTAAATAAAACTACTTTTTATGGATTTAGACGCGTATATTTGTTTTAAATTTTGGCCGGACGTTTCGGAGACTTTGCAGTCACCATGGTCACGGGTGAGAAACGTCGGGCCAAAATTTAAAACAAATATACGCGTCTAAATCCGTAAAAAGTAGTTTTATTTGATAGATATTTTTTTCATATAACATTCAAAATTTCCGCTACCAAGGTTATGGATAGCCGAGAAACCTTTGGCCAAAGTAATTGTCATCAGAATCGCGTGTCGGAAAATGCCTATCGCCAACACACTAACATTTGGATACAATAATTGGTCAAGATTATCGATTTCACGGAACATCTCGCTTGTTTGACAGTTGGCGATTTGCCGCCATTTGATTGGAATGCGAGGAACTGAAAAGAAAAACATATTCTCATACATACATATTTTAATTTTTTTAATTAGTAAAGTCTACTTTGCCCATTGAGAAAGTAGACAATGAAAGTAGGTGGATACATTTCTATAAATTACGGCATTAGTTATAAAATTTTAACAACTATTCTCAAAAAAAATTATAACCTCAATCAGGTCTTAAGCTGGATCTCAAGCTTCTTCATTTTCTCTATCTACTACCACGCTAACCAGGCGAGATATTTGCAATTTTATATCAAGCTTCACGTCCTTCGCAGTAGATTCCATCTGACTATACATCCTTCGCTAACTCTTATAGCTCACAAGGAAAAAATGGTAAAAATTGTAAGCAAAATTATTTTGTACTTGGATTTTATTATGAATCATATATATAAGTAAGTTAACTTCAATTATATTTTTGTGATTTAAATATAAATGAGATGTAATAAAAGTGTTGCAATCCAATATTCCCATAGTAATAGTTACTTGCATTTTTAACACACAGAATGAAATCACCGTTTCGGATTCCCCATGAACATTCCAATGTTATTCGATTATGTTGTACTATTGTCTATAAATTACGTTGTTTGAATCATGTCTAACGGTTGTCGGGTGGTTTGAAGTTTATTCATATACCTACCTAATCATAGGCGCAGTTTCAATCAGGATTCAATTCCGGGAGAAATCATACATATTTTTATTTTTAATAAATATGTATTCACACAACATCCTCTGGGCACAAGCTAAGCTGCTTGTGTTTTGGGTACCAGAATATGGATATAATAAATAAACTACTTTTATTTTGGAAATACATATACATACTAATAATACACAGTAAACACGGACGCAGTCTCACAATATCACATCCCATGCGAGTATCGAACCCGCGACCTCGTGGATGTCTGTTACATGAACTTCTCGACCACGAAGCCCGTCTAATATTGTTATAAATATTTAACAAAATTCTACTTATTCAATAACACAAACTCTTTCCCTTAAATGAAATGAGATCAAAGTTTATCTATTGTTTATATTGATATTAGTTTACATTAGTATCATTATTAAGGAGTTTGGTATATAACTATTTAGTTATAAGTCGCGATAACAGATTGATAAAGTATTTGAATAGCTATTACAAGATTCAAGTATTTCTGTTTCTCTCCTTTTTAACTTTATATCTTTAAATCAGCCTTTTACTCTATAGGAGTGTCTCTAATGCTTTAGGTAACATATAACCATATATGTAGAGTAAATAGCGTAGCCAAGTATACCACTATGGAAACGGTGTATCTAGTACAAGTACAAATATATACAAAAACATTACCATCATAATAAACAGCAAGTTACAACTTTTGACAGCAAAATTAGACAAAAAGTCGCCTAATTAAATTAAAAAAATACGATATCATAGAGATATATGATTTGGACGGAAGCTGAGGTGACCGGGTTCAGTATAAAAAGCGACATAATATACCGTTACTATTTATTTTCTACTACTGTTAGTTGTTGTAGTATGCGTGGGCGAACGCTAGGTTACATACCATTAAGTAGATAATTTAGTTTTCTCATTTATGTTATTAGATAAGTAGCCGACTGTTTGGTCTTACTTAAGGTTTAATAAAGATGTTTTACGAAACTAAAAGTTTTCTTATCAGCTATTACAATCATATCATAGACTGTAGAGTCGGTCTCTTCTGTTCCAGTTAATTTGTACAGTCTTGATGTTTCATCTTTTTATTAAATATTTGCGTAAAATTAACTCGTTTTAATGAAGATGGTAATATCTCGTAGGTTCCTGAAATCTTTGTGTTATTTTCTTATCTGGCTTTTTTTGTCATATAATTATCATGAGTAATGACCTCTAAGAAAAAGAATGACCTATAAGATAATGACCTCAATGTTACAATGACTTCAAAGGATAAAATTTTGTAATTAAGATAACTTCATGAATACAATGAATTGTAATCATTGAAAGATATCAACATAAAATTCATGTTAAACACCGTGTTACTATGATAGTAACAGAAAGCCCTATCGATTATTATTATTAGATAACATTTGTGTAGTAAAGGGTCGTGCTCACCCCCCGTAGCAGGAGTGCAAGCACATCGCTTACATAGAACTTTCGCGACGTTATTGCAGTGGGGTCTGACTTTATTGTTATTAATTGAAATATGGTTTATCTAATAGAACGGAAACAACAAAAGGTGGAATTTCCAGATCTTAAATAAAGAAACTATATATACTAAAAACTGGTATAACTGTTATTTTCTGCCTACTTTATGGAAATAACAACATAGGCCTTTATTTCATTTAAATTAATTTGTTTACGCTGTTTGGTAATATTTGTTGTATCGGAAATCATCATACATATTATACTAAATGTTGAGGACGTAACATAACAGATTTACATAAATTATAAGTCTGAATACAATTGATAACTAAAAATTGTAGGATTTAACTGACGTCACGCGATACTCTTATTATCGTTGTCATATAGTTATCTGAATCTCACTCTCTCTATCTCTCCATCCCATAAACATCCCACTGCTGGGTATAGGCCTTCTCCACTTTGAGAGGGACTATGGTCTACTGTACCGCGCTTACCAGGCGTGTTGGCACAGGGTTTAGTTTCGAGTTTTCGTCTTTCAAAATAGACGTTAACTGCTTATATTCTCTTAGCTAGCTGTTACAGCACCCTGGAAAAGGAATGGGATGGTGACCCTTGAATTATTAATCCGTCACCACAAGGACTTCAATCACACATCTCTTTGTACTTCCTATCAAATTAAACCTGGTATATATTTTTATATACTTCTTAATCTGACCCATTTAATATCTGGTACGTTGAAGGTCGATCAGGTCGATAGTACTAGGTAACGGGGACCTCAAATCAGTAGTGACAGCGGATGCCACCGCTTATGCGCCCGCGCAGCATCCGCTCGACGGCGACATCATTTCACTTGATTCTCTATTGATTAGATCTAAAGAATCCGTTTGTTTTATTGTGTGTGTCAATTGATTTTAGTGTTATTTAGTAGATCATCTTTAACGAGCTTAATAGCAGAGCTGTTGACGCACTTAGCGATTGAACTAGAATGCTTTTTATATTATTTTTTACTGCATAAGTTCTAATAAAAGCTGTATTTATAACTTCTAAAGACACTTGACATTTTTATTATCTGCAACATTGAAGCAAACAGTATCTTGTTATGAACACCTATTAATTTTCAAAAACAGTCGGAGAAAAATTTCTTACAACATAAAAACAAGATAAAACAAAGCAACATAAATCAATCAAACATACTTAAAACAATAATTAGATGCCATTCCAAAGAATATACATACACAAATATGTTAAAAAGATGTATATCAGTGAACACGATCAGCAGTCATATTTAATCTCTGAGTATACATTAGAACCTTAGAGTATTAAAACAACAGGAGTAGAACACGCTGTTTTCTTTGATAATTATATTGCCACGGCGGCCATGTGTCGAAGTAACACACACAATTACTATAACGTAATTTTATTGGTCGCTACGAATACCCCAAATCGCCTTACGCACACTAGGAGATGACACTGTTACACAATGAGTAAGTATGAGCATTGCTGTCGTATCTTTTAGCAGAGTTGCCTTATAATGACCATTCATCATCATCATAATATCACGCCTTTATCCCACGTGAGTTGGGAGAGGTTATAGAGCGCCATCGGCTACGAACGAAACATACTTCCTTGGCTTCATTCACACTCATACATCTGGTCATACATGCCCGACGGTTGTAAGTGCTACGCACTTCACCCTTTTGGGGTGTGCCGGCAATAATAATGCCCACTCCTGTTGAATTAATGCTTTAAGATTAGAACACATAACTTGTATCCATCAGTAAGACATCTGTATGTCTTATAGCGATAGATTTCTAAATGAGCAAAATTTACGTGGGTGTGTGATACGATAGATAAAATTTGAAAAATTAAACAATATTATAACTAGATACTTATCAAATTAAGTATGACTATTTACCTAAAGTTGTTTAACTAACTGTTTATAATTTTGTGAGTATCAAATTTTTTCAGGTTTTCTATATCAACTTTGTGTTAGTTGGAACAGCAAATCTTCGTGGCGTGGATCTACCAAGCAATGGAAGAAACATAAGAATTTTAAGGACTTGGATTCTCGATAAGGTCTTTAGAAGATCTAGTAAGGAATAAGAAATGAAAACTAGTGTAATTAGGCAACTTTGGCGTCATCTACTGAGGTATATTTATGTTGTCACTAGCTGATCCCCGAAACAAACATTTTTCACTGATGTCTCCCTTTTATTAGTCACAGCGTGATATTATATAGCCTATAGCCCTCCTCGATAAAATATACTATCCAACACTGAAAGAAATTTTCAAATCGGTGGTTCCTGAGATTAGAGCGTGCAATTAAACAAACAAACTTTTCAGCTTTATAATATTATTATGGATAAATAAGCTATTGATATGATATTGATTAGTTAAATAGTTTTGTATAAAAAAGAGCTAGGGTCAGGGTCGTCCCTACTAAATAAGCATATAAGCTTAGCTTGGGACCAGAGGACGTTGTGTGAAATGTCCATGAATATTTATTATTTATTATTATTTACTAATATTATAAATGAAATTGAAATTGTTTATTGATAAACTTACAGGTATACACAGAAAGATCTTTGTGCACGGTAACAACTGCTTTAATTTAAAAACTGTGTTGCAGCTAATAACGCCCGCCTCCGAACAATTTACAAGAATATAATAAAAATGTTTTAAATAAAATGTTTCAATCTTTAAAACTAAAAACTACTTAATAGGTATAGGTAATGCGAAAGTAACTCTGTCTGTCTGTCTGTTACGCTTTCCCGCTTAAACCTCTCAACCGATTTTGATGAAATTTTGCACAGACAATCTTTAGACCCTGAGAAAGGACATAGGCTACCTTTTATTGCGAAAAAAAATTCCAACTTCCACGCGGTCGGAGTCGCGGGCAACAGCTAGTATCATATACATGCGATCTTTAGTTAGGTATCTAAATAAATATGTAGTTTCGTTTAGCATAATTATCTAAATCTAGATAGCATTTGAATACGTAAATCTAAATAAATAGTAACTTAGTTATAAAAAAAAACTAAAATATTTGGTATGACATTTAAGCTGTATAACTTAATTAACAATATCTAGTTTTAATATAATATAATGATGATTTATAAACTAGAATTCTTCTTGTTCTTAAGAATTTAATTAATTAATTATCTGTAAAGGACAAAGTCTAGTTGTCTCTAAATAAGCGGGATAATGTTAACTTAGTAACAATACAACAAAGACGCCTATTAACTAGAGCATGTTGGCCAATACTTAGTGTATATAAACCGTTATAATGCATATTATATTGTGTGATCAAGTACGAACGCCGTTATTCTCAGAAACTTAGACATAACATGAGACATGGCCTGTAGCAATTTCTGAAATCATTTACATCACCGGACTGTGAGTTTCCCTTTACTTTGCATACACTATAGGTTCATGTCATGTAGATCTATAAATTGATATTAAAATTAATATGATAAAAAATTATTTCGCGCATATCATTACTTCGATGATTCTACAATAATTTAATTTTTGTAATTGACTTGCTATACGATTCCATTTTGACTATGCTCGATGATTCTATTTTTAAAATAGCCAAAAACATGTAAATAACTACATAATCTTGTCTTGTATATAAAATTCACGTGTCACAGTGTTAGTTACCGTACTCCTCTGAAACGGCTTGACCGATTTTTATGAAATTTTACATGCATATTCAGTAGGTCTGAGAATCGGCCAACATCTATATTTCAAACCTTTTTTTTTTTAGTATGGCAAAACAACGTTTGCCGGGTCAGCTAGTAATACATATATATACTAGCTGACCCGGAAAGCGTTGTTTTGCCATACTGAAAAAAAATATTATGTATATGCATATATTTCTAAAAATAATTACTAAATGTACAAATATTTTCAGGTCATGCAGCTAGGCATACAACAATACAACTCCGCCATTCACGGCAAATAAAATGATGGTTTTATTGGAAGAAGCTTGCGCTCAAGTGACAGCTGACGATTGGCGAAAAGTGGTCGAAAGAACGAAGAAAATTTGCTTACAAGACTGGGATCGAGATGTACAATACGACAATATCATTGACCAACCGTTAATAATAAACGTCACGGATAGCTGCAGTTCCGACTCAGATTTTGAAGATCCGATTGACCCTGTATCAGATTCAGATTGATATATTTATATCAATCTGAATCTGATACAAACAACAAAAAAAAATACAAACTCAATGCATTTGTTTTATTTTTCCAACAAATTATCGATATTTTGTTTATCGATGTGTCCCTTCTTAGTCGATAACAGCTTGACGACGTAACTTTTGCAGCACGTACCATGTACATTTGCATTGAGTTTTTTTCTATTATTTCCGAACATTACATAATAATTTCTTAATATTCATTTTTATAATTTACAATTGTACACAATTATGATTTTTTCGACTTTTTAATGGACCTCTAAAGGATTTGATGTGATAGGACGTCAGTACAATGTTAAGCGCTAACGAACTGTCATAGGGATCATCATTCGGCGTGCGGAGTATAACACGTGAATTTTATATATAAGATCATCATCATCATCTTATTAACATACTAAAACAATATATTATGTATGTGTGATAATAAATTAGTAATCATAAAAAGATATTAATCGCCGATACGTCTAAAAGTTAGAATAGGAACCAACGAATAATGTTTTTATTTACAGTCAAGCACTAAGAAGATACTATTATCAGTCATATCGTCTCTCAAACAGTCCATCCATTTTTTCTTTGGTCTTCCCCTCCTTTTTCGGCCTCAACTTTTATATTCATAACCTTTTGGCTTAAATGTCCTTCATCCCTCCGTATTACATGCCCATTCCAGGACAGACTGTCCAATAAAAGCTATATATACTAAATACATAAATTGAAGACTTCAATCTCTAGATCTGAGACATAAACACGTGTTTGATTTCCATACTTTATAGAGGAAGTAACGTTACAGTTTCAAAGCCTATTAACAACAATAGCTGCTAGTTTGCAGTCGCAACGCCTTATACAGAACCGATTGTACTGGCGGATTTAATGCGTGCGATGTATTGTGTGAACTAAATCCTTTACCTAACATGGCGTATCTGTACTTTTAGGAAACATACATATGCCTATAGTTTACTGGTTATGCTTCTAAAGGCAAAATATTATAGTTTTGTGGATAGAACTCTTGATAACTTTTGAAGAAGCTATGTTTACGGCTTATCTGGTATCATTTTCGAACATGCATTACACATCACAAAACAAAGTAAAGTTCGCATATACTTTTCTTCAGTAAATCATACATAAATAACGAAACTCGAAAAAGTATCTGAATATAATCCAAGACTTGTATTACAAGCAATACCTCTCCTACTGCTTGTATAAATGATTTTTCTTTTCTTTAGGTAGTACTAATAAAACAGAAATTAAATGGACTGTCTGTATGACTGACTGTCTGTAAACCGATCTGTACCATCTAAGCAATTTGTTAATCGTGTAATGTATCACAAAAAGCAAACAATTATTTAATGAACCTTTTATAAGAAGATTTATTAGTTGAGTATTGCAGAACTAAGTATGTAAGAGAAAGCTCCAATCAAATTATTAATGACGGGACGACATCTTGCCATTGTGGTCGCAGACTATACCGACTATACCTCGTAATGTTCCTTTATGTGTTCAACGGTATTAATGAATTGCCCGTCAATTTATCATCGAACAATAGCGCATACGTAGAAGCGCTTTTGTCACACGCAACCGCTCTATAATTAAGTTAACAAAGTCCAGAGATTGATGGTGGAAAAGTTGACTGAACTGTATTCGTATATTTTATAGTTTAGACTGTGTGAACATTTGACCTGATGTTACTCAACAAATACTATGGTGTGGATGAAAGTCATACATAATAATATATTGATATATATAATATTATATTATAGGTCTAATAAGGTATTCTTCCTTCTCCAGCCCATTTACGTCCCACTGTTGGGCACGGGCCTCCTCCACTTTGGAGGGATTATTTTCTACTGGTCTACTGTGCCGCGCTGACCAGGCGTGTTGGCACAGGTTTTATTTTTGACATTTCCGTCTCTCACAGAAGATGTTATCTGTGTGCAATATCCCTCAGCTGACTTTTACAGCACCCTTGGGAGGAGATGGGGTGGTGACACTTGTATTCCTAATCCGTCACCACACGGAGACTAATAAGGTATAATTAACGTATAATATTATATTATGTATGTATATTATAGGTCACGGGTTCGATTCCCGATCGGGACAATCATTTGTATGATGTTTATAAATGTTATACTAATGTTTGATCTGCATTTGGGTGTTTCTATGTATTATAAGAATGTATTTACAAAAGAAAAGTAGTATATTATACTCGTATGTATTCTATCCGTATTCTGGTACCCATAACACAAGCATATAAGCTTAGCTTGGGACCAGAGGACGTTGTGTGAAATGTTCGTGAATATTTATTTTATTTATTTATATAAAATCTAAGATGTCTTAGTTTTTGTTTGTTTAGGAATTTCATTTAAACAGAATCTTTTTTAGCTTTCGCGCTTTTCTTTGCTCTTCAAACCTATAATCTTAAAGTCACTTTTAAGGTACCATTTTAACAAGAGTGAAAAGTGTTTATATAGTAACATTTATTATATAAATAGAATTAAATTAGTAGTATTAGAGGTATAACTAGCATAAGCTTCCACCGCTATAGAATTAAAGATTGTAATGAAATAAATGCAATCGATGCGTAAATAGTTACTATCGATACCTTCACAAACCATAATTGGTTATGTAGAACGATCGTTTTGCTTCAGGCATCATGACATTTATGTTAACAAATTATCTATTTGACTAGTCAAAGATCCGCAAATAGATACCGAGTTAACTATAATAGTATTGACTTAGATAAAACTTAATACAACTTTAGTATCGAATGCTTCTTCTCAAAGATACAGTAAGCGCCAAAGGGATACTAATAACCAATAACACATTTTGTAATAGAGAATACTCGAAACCTAACCCGCCTGGCCAGAGTTACATAGCAGTACAGGTATTTTTTGAATTGGAGGAGGTCCCTGACTAACACTGCGACACAGTATGAGAAAAACAGAATTCCAAGGGCTAAGAATTTAACAGAATTTAAAGCAATTTTGAAGTACCTTTATATGGATTCTTACTGAGAACCTGAATGCATTTCTGTATTAATTTATCACCCCATACATAAAGCAGTCAGCAGCTTGACATTTTGACACTAACACCGTATAAATCAAGGTAAAATCAAGTTATTACCAGTGACACATGTGAAGCGCCAATCTGAGAAGTAATCAGCATTAACTGAACAGGTTCGCAGGTTTGCCGTTAAAGTGATAAATATTTTAAGTAAATGACATTGCGTGTTTCTGTTACATTTCCGTTATGGACACTTGCGTGGCTGCATTTAGTTATTTCTGCAAGTCACAGAAATAATACCTACGAATTTTTTAAAAAGTTAGTGGAAAAGAGAAGCAGGCCTAAAATTAATTTAAAAATAAACATAACTCACTAGTTATATAAGTTATGTTACGGTAACAACGAAATTCCCAAAAATTCCTCGAATTTCGAAGACACAAGTTGTTGGTATGCAGAGAAGGGCAACATTTGTGCGTTATAACCAACGAATAATATAGAGAAAGAGGTAATAAATATTTATAATATAAGCGTTCTTATAGCGTGACATGAAAATAAACATAGATATGCAAACAAGCACAGAAATAAAACTTCTAAATAATAAGCATAGTTATGACGTGAAAATATCTAGGGCTTTCAGTAAGACCTTAGATTAGATTTATTTTCATCGCCAAAAAACTATTTATTGAAGCTATTCACAAGTCTAGAAATTGAATTAATTTTAAGTAACTAACTTTAATAACATTAGGAATAAACCAACTATATCTTCTTATAGATAAAATTCACGTGTCACAGTGTTAGTTACCGTACTCCTCCGAAACGGCTTGACCGATTTTTATGAAATTTTACATGCGTATTCAGTAGGTCTGAGAATCGGCCAACAGGTTTTTCAAACCTTTTTTTTTAGTATGGCAAAACAACGTTTGCCGGGACAGCTAGTATTACATATAAAATTTAAAGATAAATTAAAAAATTTACGCACCACAAACCTAACCCCTTGCTCTGCTTAACAGTAACTACTAACATTCAGACGAAAAGAAAATGCTTCTCAAACCAGTATTAATTTTAATGACACGGTGAAATCGTGCAATGGTTTGCACCCATAACTTAACACCTTAAATGGCAGTAGTTCACAAACTTACTACTGAACTTTCTTGGACAAATATTCGATGAGATATTTTATAGCGTCGATGTTATACGTTATCTATAACACTTTATTACACTATGGTGTGTTACATTAACTATATTATTTTATTGTTTGCTTGCTTTAGCTACCGTTCCTGAAAATCTTTTCAGTAGCTACTTAATATTTCGTAGTTACTAAAACAATGCTTACGTGTGGTATTTAGAAAAGATGCCCAAACAAATTGTACAAAAAGTTCACCCTCTTGAACCACTCTATCTAATAAAAAAAACGCATCAATATCCGTTCCCTAATTTTATAGATATAAGCTCACATAGAGACATACACAAATAGCGACTTTGGTTTTATTATAAGTAAAGAGTTTATTCTATTAAAAAAAAATACAGACGAATTGAGAACCTCCTCCTTTTTTTGAAGTCGGTTAAAAACAGATGACTAACTAGTTAGTTAAAGTTTTATGGTCTTATTCATAATGACTTATCGGAGGTTTAAACGGACATTTTATCGGAGAGATAATAATCGTTTTATCGTAAAAAGACTATTATGAATAACAAGTTTGGACAATTTTCGCGTTCCGATTTTAGCGAATTTTTAAACCTCCGATAAGTCATTATGAATAAGACCATTACTATTTACAGAATATGCTGAATTGAAATCTAAAACCGACCTACGACTGTCGACAGAAAAAAAAAAACTTTATTAGTATGTGAATGAGCACCGTTAGCAAGGAAATAAGTTTGAATGTCGTTCATATCTTAAGTACAGCATTAAAGCATTCCTTATTACTTCTCCTGTACACAGATTATACCGTCGTCGTCAGTTCATTACCAACACATTATTCAGGCAAAGCAGTAAATTGGTCCATTTATCTGACTGCCCACGCTCGGACAAACAAATGTTTGAGTATTAGATTCTGTATAATGTCGATTTGCTAATATTTTCTTGTTCCATCTATTAAATATAGATGATTAATGATTTTTTTAATTGGTAAGTAAATTTGTAAAACTATAAATAACTATTTAGTTATTAAAAGTTTTAATTTAGTTACACGAGTTTTATTAAAGCATAATTTGGTCTGAAGAAACAATAAACTATTCTTATTTATTCTAATAGTCATCAAATAAATACCCCAAGTGGGAATGAAATCCACAACCTTGTGCAAAGGGGCAGTGTTACTGTTAACTAAACCTATAGTAGTTTAAAGAAAACAAAATAATTTTAAAAGTTTAGGCACAAAGGTATGTCTTAAATAAAAGGCTGATTACAAAAAGGATTTCATAAAGCCAGGTCATACACCGAGTTCACGGTCACCTCTAAAACATTGAAAAGAATAGTATCAAATACGCGTGTGAATTTTTATAAACATGTATGCCAACATAATGAATTTATTGCTATTTTAATGCCAAAATTTTAATATCGAATAGACTTTTCCCAGAGCTACTAAATTAAATATATTTCGCGACATAAGATATCAAACATTTCCTGTAGCAACAAAATAGTGTATGCTAATCTTAATACCTGTTATCTGAATATAGAATATTCTATGAAATTGTTAGGTGTTTGGTATTTATGGAATGATCAGCGATATAACTGACAAATTGTAATGGTGGCTGGTACATAAACTACGTTCGAGTGGAGGATCCAAGGAGCTCCTGGGGCGTTACACGACAACGCGATTACAGCTACAAGTACCCCTAGTGATTCTCCATATGTAATGATCTTTTACAGATACTGTGTGCTTATTTTAAAAGCTGTAGGCTATAACAGAAAGAGTTTTTTGATGGAATTTCATTTAATTATTTTTAAAAACCGAGGAACATTACTGATTCAAGATTCTGCTACGATAAATTTGCCACTTTCGCGCACAAATTTTTATTATGTAAATAAGCACACTACCGAGATATCTAGAAAATAATATTCTGATTGGAGAACGTAATGTTCGTTAAAATATTATTTGGAATGAATAAATCAGTCTTTTGAAATGTCCTCTGCATTTGGCAAACTTTCGCCAACAAATACTCAATTAAATCCATCCCACTCCGACTATTATAGACACATGAATGCCTAAGCCGCCAGACAGCAACCAGTTACATGCGTTACTGGCATAATAGTGCTCTAATGGGCTCTATTAAATCGACGCATAAATCCCTCCATAGAATAGAACTATTAATCAGCCAAGCTTGAGTAATACCCGCTAAAGATTTTAGCACTAAATCTGGAATAAACTTTAACACTAAGACCTTTGGTAGACAACGCGGTATTTCTTTAATTATTAAATTGTGCGTCTCAGTATCTTTATAGGACTCTTAACTTATATGTTAAATGCAATAAGTCGTCAAAGTGGGCATATATTTAAGAGCTCAGGCGTAATTTAGGGATACACTTATTGGAGGAATCCGGTGCACTAACCTCGAGAATAGGAATACTGACAATGATTCATGGAAGGTGTTTAGGCAAATGTTTTGTGGTTTATGATTTACAGTATTCCAGGTCTATGGACATTGTAAGTATAGGTAGTCATTTATTTGATTTCTACAGAAGGAGATTATCAAATCGTCTGCTTTTTAGGGTTCCGTACCCAAAGGGTAAAAACGGGACCCTATTACTGAGACTTCGCTGTCCGTCCGTCCGTCCGGCCGTCCGTCCGTCCGTCCGGCCGTCCGTCCGTCTGTCACCAGGCTGTATCTCAAGAACGGTGATAGCTAGACAGTTGAAATTTTCACAGATGATGTATTTCTATTGCCGCTATAACAACAAATACTAAAAATAAAATTAATATTTAAGGGGGGCTCCCATACAACAAACATGATTTTTTTACCGTTTCTTGCTCGATACTAATAACGTTGCCTTATGTTGCATAGATAATGGTACGGAACCCTTCGTGCGCGAGTCTGACTCGCACTTAACCAATTTTTTATTTGTTATGGCCTTATGGCTACTACACCATATCAATTACTCTTGTTTACAATGGCCTTTTTTTATTATATTAAACTATTAAAATGAGTGACTGTTAAGTAACAATAGCACAATTTAATTGCAGATTTTAAATCGTGGCAAGTCTAGACTTGCTATTAGTATTGTGCAGTGCGAAAGTTTAAATCTCAATGTACACAATAAAGCATCTTGTTATCCCTGACATTTGAATGCACGGATGTATTGATCAATTACTATGATTAATTTAATAGTTCGATCCCTAGATGTCGCTTGCAGTTCTATAAAAGAAGAGTGTTTACTTTTGTGCTTTCGCGGAAGTAAGAGAGAGAAGACAACGTCGACATTGTTATTCAGATCCATTTACAATGCAGCAATTTTAAGAGTTTGACCACAAATCTTCTGGCCCAACATTAAAAAAAAATCGCCTACATAAAAGGTAGTCCGACCATTTAATAGGAATTTGCTCACTTGCACACAAAGAATCATCACCATCATACCATCAAGCCTATTTCGCATGGCTAGGTAGAGACAATAAAGCGCTATCTGCTACGATCCAAACACACTTCCTTGGTTTCATCCACTCTCATACACTGGTTATACATATGTCCAGCCCATTTACGTCCCACTGTTGGGCACGGGCCTCCTCCACTTTGAAGGGATTATGGTCTACTGTGCCACGCTGACCAGGCGTGTTGGCACAGGGTTTATTTTCCAGTTTTCCGTCTTTCACAGAGGATGTTATCTATGTGCAATATCCCTTAGCTGACTTTTACAGCACCCTTGGGAGGAGATGGGGTGGTGACACTTGTATTCTTAATCCGTCACCACACGGAAAGGATACCTACTTATATTTCTACAATATTGAGCAAAATAGTTAACCAGGTTCATCAAAATGAAACAGTTATTAAAAATTATTGAACTCCTGACCAATCAGGATGTTACTAAAACTTTAATAAAATCAATTCGTCGAATTGGTCACGCAGTATAAAATTCCTTAATGAACCGCCCGGTACACTAGTTTTATTAAATAACATCAAGTTTCTACTAACATTTTACTTTCTAGTGGTTATTTCTCTCGTTAAAAGCTTTGCAAGCTTATAGATTTTGTAGATATCATATAATAATAAAGTTATTTTTTTCGTGGTTATTGATTATGTATGTATCTGATTAAGAATCAAGTGTCACAACCCCTTTTATTCCCAGGGTGTTTTAAAAGCAACCGAAGCGGTATTGTACATAGAAGCCTCCTATGCGAGATGGAAATCTCCAAAAAAACGCTGTGCCAACACGTCCGGTCAGCGTGTGTAGGCAGGCCATGCCCAGCAGGGGGACGATAATAAACTGGAGAGAGATAGAAAGAAAGAGAGATTATTATGACAACAGTCTCTAGATGGAGTACATTTTCGATTCCTTTCTATGTTTTTCTTATAAGTGATTATACTTCGTATGTGTACTCGTATTTACCAGAAATGCTTAAATTTTTATCAGCTAATCCTTCCAAAAGTTATAGAAATATCAATTAAGTATCTTAACAGCTATAATTTACATGACATTACAAAATCATAGACCGTTTATTTGTCTACAAAAATAAGTAGCAACCGGTACGGTGAGCATACAATGAAAATTCTCACAGATTATAAATATTAAACAGTTAATAAATACACAACACGCTACTGCTTCTTGATAAATCATTGGAAGTTTTTGTCTTATTGCCACTCAAGCAAATTAACGTGTACTATTTGAAGTCTTGAAGAGTCAACAAACGTACCTTAGTGACTGAATATATTTCAGAACCTCACTAACATTCTTACTAACTCTTCATAGTAATAAAGAGTTAGTTAGAATGTTAGTTACTTTTACGAGTATTTATTCTATAACGCATATAGAATAAATACTCATAGTTCAAATCCTATGTGTATATTCAACCAATTGCGAAATGACTTCGATAGAATGCTCAGGGATAATTCCATACGATAGTTAATTAATAAAAAATTAGGAATATCTGTATATAAAATAATATAAATACATAAAATACACATGTTCATATCTCAACATGTACCTACAATTTGTCAGCTAATATAAATTATTTTTCAGCGTCATTTAATTAATTACTACAAACAAAGCTTGCACGCGTTAGAACTTAAAAATCAAACATTCTCACGTTACAGAATAATAGTCAGTATTGACCTCACCTGATCATTATCTGTAATAGCCGCACATGACAGCTCGTGCGACCTTCACTTTATACCAGTCGTCCATTATAGAGCACATTTGAAATTTGGACATAATTCTGCGCGTTAAACCGACAATTTACTCATTGCTGCAGAATCAAGGTAGCTAAATTACTTATTATGAAACACAGTATCCATGGAAAACATAATCTTGAAGAATTGGACAAAATTCATGTTATTGTTCTCGCATTTGTTGCCTATTTTTACCCTTACATATTTTATGGTAAAGCGTACTTACTAAACTTCCAGAAAATCGTTTGAGCTTTTTTCTAGATTTAGATTATTTATAACTATACCAGAATTACTCGTTTAAATGCAACTTGTATCTAAAAGTACCCAGTGCTACAAGTCCACATGTAGTCCTGTTTTTGGCGGGTTTTATACATACATACTATACATGGTTAGGCATATAGCGCGCACGTTAAAAGCACAGATGCGCGCGCGTTCCCATGCCACCCTCCAATAAAACACAAGTGCGCCACATCTGGCGACCAACATCATGTCTCAAGTTATGATTGATTTTTTACAATTTTTAGGGTTCCGTACCCAAAGGGTAAAAACGGGACCCTATTACTGAGACTTCGCTGTCCGTCCGTCCACCCGTCCGTCCGTCTGTCACCAGGCTGTATCTCAAGAACGGTGATAGCTAGAGAGTTGAAATTTTCACAGATGATGTATTTCTATTGCCGCTATAACAACAAATACTAAAAATAAAATAAAATAAATATTTATTTTTCCCATACAACAAACATGATTTTTTTACCGTTTCTTGCTCGATACTAATAACGTTGCCTTATGTTGCATAGATAATGGTACGGAACCCTTCGTGCGCGAGTCCGACACGCACTTGGCCAATTTTTTATTCGATTGAATCTAAAAGAGTAAATATTTCCTCTATTTATAAGATTTTTTTTGTGTCATCCGTATAAGTAGCATAATAAATACAATCTATAATTGTGATTAGGCCGGCATTTGTACCTAGTCTTAAGCTTAATTTCTATTTTTGTTTCTTCTAAAGTGTACAATAAAATAAAGAGTTAATCTATCTATCCATATGAAGAAAATGTAAAATATAGTGAATTCCATATTTTTCCAATAACAACAAAATATTAATATTATGCATTTGTTAGTTTAAATAAACTAATTATTCCAATAAAATTTACTTCTTTTAAAAAGGAGGATCTAAATAGAAACATCAAGCACTGATCTTAAATTTTCCACCTGTCAAATTGTCCCTTGATCCTTATCTGGCAATGCCCAGAAGCACATACCATCAAATTTAAAGTAATACCTAATTAAACATTAAAAGCGTATGAGCGTTATATGTAAAAACTAAAGGCTGTAATTGTTATGGCTCCTTGTCTACTAAGTTCTCACGCTTACTTTAAATAAAACTAGCTAATTAAACTTAGTAGAATATTAATTCAAAGGAATTTTATAGTATTATCTTATCCGGCGCGGGCACCACGCGGCGTTCAACAAGATTTATTTATTACGTATTTGATCTTAGTCCTTTCAGATATTTGGTTACCATATCAATCCTTTTATGGATATTTATTAAAACCTTACCTGTTTCTGAAAAAACTATTAAATCAAATAAACAAAATGTCGTCTGTATAAGTCTACATCGAAGTTTTTTTGTTTGCTATGTTATTCCGTTTGCTATCACATCCTGTTTAAAATTAGAACTAGAATGACACTTTTTCAAAATCTAATATATAAAATTTCCATGTCACAGTGTTAGTTACCGTACTCCTCCGAAACGGCTTGACCGATTTTTATGAAATTTTACATGCGTATTCAGTAGGTATGTGAATCGGCCAAGATCTATTTTTCAAACCTTTTTTTTTTTTTAAATGGCAGAACAACGTTTGCCGGGACAGCTAGTTTTTATATAATACTAGCTGACCCGGCAAACGTTGTTTTGCCATACTAAAAGAAAAAAAAAAGATTTGAAAAATAGATGTTGGCCGATTCTCAGACCTACTGAATGTGCATGTAAAATTTCATGAAAATCGGTCAAGCCGTTTCGGAGGAGTACGGTAACTAACACTGTGACACGTGAATTTTATATATCAGAAGATGTGGGCCACAAAACGTAGCATGTCCTTTTGTTACAAATAAACCTAGCATGCAAGCGGCGCAGAACCGCACGTTGTGACGTTCTATGGGGGAGGCCTGTGTCCAACAGTGGACGAAGAGAGGCTGATGTATGGATGTACAAATAAATCTGGTCGAGGGAATCATTTGATCATAGTTAAAGTAAGGTGGTGTTTATAATTGTTCATACTAGCAAAAATATATGAGAGTTCTGAAGAAGCGTCACTTCTACTTCGAAATAGCCAAGGAAATGACTACCAATATGAGCATAGGATCACGAAGGAAATTATTAATCAGTGTGTTTCTTTAAAGGGATTCATTTATGTTCCCTTTCACGTGCCTCTATCCGGGATATATTCATTGATTTAAAGTAATAAATATTTCTTCAATTTTTATCTTATATAAAGGTATCATCATACAATCGCGCCATTTTCCCATGGAGGTAGACAGAGGCTATAGAGCGCCATATGCTTCGGTTTAAATATACTACCATGGCTACAAAGTATTTGAGGTTTAAATATGTATATGTAACACCTCTTTAATATGCATGATTTTTTTCTGAACGTTTTTAAAAGCTTGTCAATATCTCAAGGTTTATCAATACACATTGCTTGCTATCACCAATTGTTGTTTATTGTGTACCCTTGAAAGTGTTATGACGTCATAAGTACCGCATTGTTCCCGCGCTTCCGTTACAGAACAGGTGTGGTGCGCCTGGCCATCAATCTTGTCAGTAACTTTAAAGTAACTACTCTTACAAAGTTTCTTGGCATTATAGTAACGATTTTTTTTCCATAAATTTATTAACTGAATGATTTGAACAATATGCTCGATCTTCTGACTCGGCGGCAACTCCATGATATGACATTCCTCTACAAACTATTAAGAAACGATTTAGATTGTCCGTCTCTCTTGAATTGCCTCAAATTGCGTGTACCTTGTAGGATGGCAAGGCGCGTTAATGCTGGGGCGGGCTTATTTCACTGTCAGCTAGCCAGAACAAACCTTAAACAATTTTCAACTATGTCACGTATATCCAGGACCTATAATAAAATATGCGGCGGGGTGGACGTCTTTGCTACGGGGCTTGCTAAGTTTAAAAGGCTCGTCTTGAGTTTGTTGAGATGTTAGGGTTTGTTGCTTATGATAGTTTTTATTTTAATCTCTCTCTTTTTGCCGCTGTCTTCTCCTTTTTTGTTTGTTTAAATATGTATGTTAAATATTTATGTTACTTTTATTGTAAATATGTATGTTACTGGTTTTAAAATATGTACGTATATTAATATCTGTCATTAGTATTAATAGTTAAGCGTCACAATCAAGTGCAAGATGTGACACCTTAAAATGCTGTGCATTTGAGTTAAAAAAAAAATGAAAAATTATTGTAATTAACTGTAAATGTTTAATGTAACAGTAATTGGTTTGTCCAAATAAATAAATAAATTTATTAGCTAACTTGGACTAACATTTCTGCATTTAATAGTAGTGCGGAAATGACAATAATATTGCATAAAAATGCCCAAATACAATCTAATTGCCTTTGAAAGTGTTTAATTTTGGTACCTATGTAACTATTTTGTAATGCTAGATCTAACATGCTAAAATTCACTAACTACACTAATATGTTCTGAGAGTGGAAAAATACGCAAGCTACCCCAATAGAATAAGACAGGAATAAGGGGCACTATTATTTTATTGTAACCGTACAGTATCGATAGATCCGGACTCTGTTATTTAACTTATAATAAACTTGTATTATTAAAATATCAATAGCTTATTAGTCAAAGAAATCTATTGTTTTAAAAACAATCTCTTTCCATCCTGAATTCAGGAAAAGAACCATATTTTTATCAAAGTGAAGATTGTTATTGGTTGCCAGTTACAATAAACCAGTGATTCTTTAAAATTTAATAGCTGTTAATCTTCTAAATTGTATTAAACAAATTTTTTATGACTTCCCAGCTCGATAATGCAAGATAAACAATAAATTTATAAACAAAGAAATATGGCCATTTTTATAGTAAACTATAAGGTCATATGTACGCCATGTAACGTGTTTGTGTGGACCTTTTGTTACAATTCATATGCCAATACAAAAAAAGGTATAAAACGCGCTACAAAAAATGGTTCTGTTGTGAACACGTGGGGGTTGATCTTCGATTATTTATTTGGGTTTCTAATCGAATTTTTGTGAAAAAAAATCGTAAATGTATTTTTTTAAGCAGATTGCGCTACGCAAAGAAATAGTTATTTATGACTTTATTCTTCGTTATACTATACCTAATCAAAAACTTAATTATACATAAAAGTTCGAAACTTTCCGTAACTACGTCCTTCTACGTACGATGAGGCGCAGTACTGCTGACATGAGTCATTAGTCATTATCAACAGAAACTTGGGTTATAAATATTAAAAGATAAAAATATTAATGTATCTATCTAAAACTGGCAACAATTTCTAAAAAGCATTACACAAATCGATACAGTTTCAACGCGCGCGGCACACATTGACCGGATGATAGATATGCATTGATGTGCAAGTGAGATAAAATGTTACAAATATTAATGTTAGAAAGAGAGGCGTATACACGTGTTGTACGTTAGTTGCAGCTGCCGTCGACGTCACTAGACTAAGGAATAATGGGAATCGCTCAACCGTAGACGCAAGGACAAAAACACGATGCTACTATGTCCCTTAGTCACTTTCTGGTATACCAAATAAAACAAGATCTTTGGTCAATACCAAACAAAATACTATTAAATCTTAAAGAATAATAAATAGAGCGCAAATATATTAAAATAACGGTCAAAAATTTAAATATCGAACCCTCTTGTTGCGTTCACGAAGTTTGTAACGGATAGGGGTAAAAATATAGCTTTTACCTTTACTATTTCATAGTAGGAACAATATTGTGGTGAGAAATTGTGTTGCTCAGAGGTTACGACCAAAATGCAAACTTCCTACTTCTACCTAAACACAATATGCGCATGCGACTCTGTAATAGCATCCTTGCAATGTTAGAAACAATTGGTTGCTCGGAGCGCTCGTGACGCCTAAAGATAAGGTAGCACTATAAATTAGCTCTAATTACTTCCTATGTAACATTAGGGGTTAGAATTTTCATTGCCAATTAGAGCGAAACAATGAGCTATCTGTGCAGTTCCAAACAATACATGGGTTTTGTACTAGATAGGTGAAAACATAAAGGTCTTCTGATAAAAATAGTTGAACAACTATGGCTATTTATTCAGATTAAATAAACCAAGGTGATAAACAAAAGAAATGGAATTAATATAATTATATAAGGAAATTTAACAGAAATACGGTGCCTGCAAAAAAATAATATATTTAGGGAGTAGGCAATGCAGATAGATTTCTTGTTGTGATTTCCCTAACCACAATAAGATAGATATTGGTATGAGTGAACCTAAGTCATTACTTATTTTACAATACATAGTTACTTGTCTATCATCGGGAATGGAATCGTCTAAAGCCGTTACTTCAGTTTGTTTGGTACAAAATTTGACCTTAAGCGAGAATTGTAAATTCTTTCTCAGGTAACGGACATCTTGCTTTCCCTAATTTTGTATCGGTTAATACAAAGCAGCACATATATGTATTTACATTTACAGCCCCTTGGACTTTTAAAAAGTTATAGTTCCTACTTAACAGTAAATATTGTTCGCTGCAATTTCAAAAAATGGAGTCATCAATATTTGTATTACAGGTTCTTCTGAAAGCTAATAACATGCTTATTAATGACAGAAAAATAATGGTTAACTTTGTCGTTAATTCAGTTCTAATTACTCGCTAAACCGATTATTACCTCACACTAATTTGAGGAAAAGTCTACCGTTAATAAATAATAAAAACGGTACATTGCTTCAGTAGTGCTTAACAAGGAGCTTGAGTTTAAAACTGCTTTTGTTGCGAACTCTTTTGATATTAACTCAGATCCGTTATGTACCTAGTACCTACATGCCATACTTTTGCCGATTTTCTTACAGGCAGGAAACTAGCGGTAATTTAAATAACTTCTTGGTATTCAACCAAGAAGTTATTTATATTCGCAGAGATTCTGGTCCAAAAATCGTTAGGAATCAATTTTTATTTTGATAAAAATCAGAATAATGGTTCCTTGATTACTGTAAACTGAATACTGCAATCAACCATTTATGTCATGAAACAGTAAGGGTTAATAAATTAAATTATAGCAAGTCAATTGCAAAATTAATAAATTACTTTACAATAAGGGTTTTTATGCATTAACGTCACTAAAACTGTTAATTCATACACACAAGCCCATAGATAAATAAAATTTCTAATAACAAAGTAGTAAAATTCACTTGCATGATAAATGCCCGTCATAAACAAAAACTAAAATTTAAGCAAACTTGCTTCAAACACGAACATTTACGACACATCAGTGAATGATGATTTTGATTCGTCATGATGCTAACTGGCTCTGTTCCCTCGACTGGTAATTGTTCGCTACGGTCTATACTTGCAAATTATCACAATATAATATTGAAACATTTTATTGTTCGCTTTTAACTTTATTATGATATGCTTCAAAATGTTTTTGTTGCATGCAACTCATGATTCACATGCAGTAAAAAGTTTAGGAACAACTTTGAAATAACTGACTGAAATTTTATTGTTGTATTCGTAAATCAATGTCAATGTCACTAGCAACTAAAAGATTCACTTCATGAGACATGGAATGAAGACCTCAATAGTCAGAATCAAGATCAATAAGACAGTCGAAACATCACGGGAAGACAGCTATATGCAAGAAACTCGTAATAGAAACCGTCGTTACAAATGATTCGATCTCGTACAAGGCGGCACCTACCTGTTAATTTATCACTACATATGGTTGTCTGTAAGCCGAATACTAGTCCGAAGTATACAAATGGTGCCAGCACCGAATGTAGTTACCTATACAATATGTCTTCTTAGACTCCAAGTAGTAGATTTTACTGTAGTAATGGGCGTGTAATTTTTACACGCTTTATATTAGCTTCACTTGTATGTTTGTTTGTATGTTTGTTTGTATGTTTGTTTGTATGTTTGTAACCGACTCCTTTGGACGCTATTTTGACCCACTTTAAACGGTCAGATTCTATTCAAATTTTGCACACCTGTCAAAGACCGATGACAATACAATAATTCGATTAAATAAAGCGTGTTTTTTAGTTTTTACATGCTTTATATTAGCTTCACTTGTATGTTTGTTTGTATGTTTGTTTGTATGTTTGTTTGTATGTTTGTATGTTTGTAACCGACTCCTTTGGACGCTATTTTGACCCACTTTAAACGGTCAGATTCTATTCAAATTTTGCACACCTGTCAAAGACCGATGACAATACAATAATTCGATTAAATAAAGCGTGTTTTTTAGTTTTTACATGCTTTATATTAGCTTCACTTGTATGTTTGTTTGTATGTTTGTTTGTATGTTTGTTTGTATGTTTGTTTGTATGTTTGTATGTTTGTAACCGACTCCTTTGGACGCTATTTTGACCCACTTTAAACGGTCAGATTCTATTCAAATTTTGCACACCTGTCAAAGACCGATGACAATACAATAATTCGATTAAATAAAGCGTGTTTTTTAGTTTTTTTAAACTATTTTTTGAATGGTCTTGTGATAGCGTTCACTATATTTGTGAGCTATAACTTGTTTAGAGCTTTCGAAATATACTGCATTTTCTTGTAATAAAAGGTTTATTATATAGATATGAATAACCTTGCATTTTGTTTTTGTAATTAAGTATTGACTGCAATTTTAAAGTACATTTTACGAGATTTCGGTAAAAAGTTGGCCATATTTCTTGCTGAAGGCAATGCAGTTCTAAAACCTGCGCAGATTATAGAAGCAGAAATCCTTTAACGTTAGCAATATATTAATCATGATTAGGCTCTGGTGTAAGCATCTAAAATATGGCGTCTTTAGAGCTCGCGGCTAACAATGACTAATAGTTGCGATGAAATAGATTTGTTGCTAGTGCCAATTATGGAACTAGGCTATGGTAAATTACGGTGTTTTATAACCGAGTTAATATAGTTGTTTTGTAAGATCTAGATCAATATTACAATTGTCATTGACTTTAAGTAGTATCAAGTAAATTAAAGCCTTTGTCATATAAACTACTATTTTGAGAATTTCTGACCTTTTCACTAATTATGAAGTGCTTGGAATTTTTATATTCTATCAGTTACTATCATCATAATAACTCTGAGTAACCTGGGAACCTCTCTTTCTTTCCTTGGGGAACTTTCCTCTCATCATTATTCCATTTTCGGAATTTATTTGAAGAAACAAAATCATCACACAATTAAAATCAATGGTCATGTCCAATTTTCTCTAAAAGGTCACGATATTGTTTGCGACCTACGGGTAGACTCTTGGCGAATCAGAATGTGCCTTATATGTATAACAGAACAGACTGGATTCACAATTTACTTTAATAACCATAGCTAAGTCCTTAAATGGTATATTTAGGCCGACAGTCGAAGATCCAATGTTCCTAACAAGCTATTTCAATAGTAATGGTTGACGTCCTTCTGTAATTTTGTAAAATATCCGTTGTGTATCTATCTTTATGATTCTAGCCAGTTTATAACATTTTATAGCTGAGACAACACAAAAAGGCATGTCAGTTCTAAGTAAAAGGAGAACATTACAGGTTTGCCACTAATTTAAACATAGGACTATCTTATCAGGTGGCGGTTATATATTACACGCTTTATATTAGCTTCACTTGTATGTTTGTTTGTATGTTTGTTTGTATGTTTGTAACCGACTCCTTTGGACGCTATTTTGACCCACTTTAAACGGTCAGATTCTATTCAAATTTTGCACACCTGTCAAAAACCGATGACAATGCAATAATTCGATTAAATAAAGCGAATGAAGATGTAACAAATAGGTTCATGAATTTCATACAACAAGGATTTGTAGTATTTTTTTTTAAATGCGATAAAGCTAGAATGGAAAGCCAATTATTAATACACCTTTACAAGTAATTGGAATCAAATAAATTTCATTAATATCCTCAGATCATTTGTAAATAATATTTATTAGATCGGATGTTGCGTGACTTATGGCGGTGAAAGCTTCTTCTAAATGATAAATTCAATGACACTTAGGGAGAGTAAAGCCGCCATCCACACCGAGGATGCATTATTAAAGTCGAATATTAAAATCATGTTCTAACAAAATTTATTTAATCGCATATAACACATTCAAGTTTGACCGCAAACAATAATTTTTGTATAAATCATAGTGTGGGCTTACACGCGAGGTGAATCACTGTTCCGAGAAAGCGGAAACGGCCAAATACTCCGTTCTTTTTTATGGTATGAACCGACAGAATAACATGACACGGTTGCCATAGCACTCGGCTGAGCCGTTTTGTAGTTTTTCTAAACTAGACGGTTAATACGGTCGTCGTGCGTCGAGCACCTGCGCTTGCGCACCCGGCGCAAAATCTCGGAGGGTGCGATGCGATGCCTTCAAGCGAAGGGAGACGAGCAGGTAAACGGTCCCTTACGTGTGCAACAGATTTTAACTGTATGAATAATATTTTTGACAAAACTGAATTTAGATTTCTTGGGTCTACTGGTTTGGTAAATTGTGTAATTAAGTAATATTTAGGATTTTCACTGCAATTTTAATTTTTTAATTTTTGTGGTAGGTTTGTATTCATTTGCTATAATATATAAATATAAATTTAAAATTTACTAATTAGTTTTACTTAACAACTTCATTAAACTATTAAAGGTAAACGGTGATTTCAGAAAAGAAACTGTTAATATTTCACTGATTACGTAACTATCAAGCACATAGCATGCACCTTCGAAGTGCTGACGAACATTCTCAGCACAAATCATCAGCAGACAGACAAAAAATGAACCATGGAATAGGTTTAGCGGCATTAATTACAACAGCGCTTACCGACACGATATCCGAGTATTAGATAATTAACTATTACAATCTGTGTCGAATTTCACATAGAAATTATTGTACTCATTAACTTGTCATATCAGTGATGTATTAAAGTTGTTTATTAGTTAAAAAGTAATTATAATAATTTTCCTTCGAAAATTTGGTGACTTCGTGATAATTTATTTATGAAAGTAAGAATGTGAAAAATAATAATCCATCTGGTATTAGGCTATTAGTAAAACACGTTTTGAGTGTGTCTCAAAGAACACGATGCGTGCCAAAAGCGGATCTCCTGTCTCATACAGAAGGTGTACATAGGTATAACTTTAGCCTATCGCTTGTAAGGTGATTGTGACACTTGCTAAAAAAGATTTGTGTAATTCAAATAATAACTAATTTATCTGTCTCGATAAGAATATCAGGCCAATATTTTGCTGTCTAAATTCCTAACTCGAGTTAAACGCTATTTAATGTGAAGAAATCAAGCAACACTAAAGTTCTTATAAGTAACAAATTCAGATGGTCTCACGTTGTGTGAATGGATACTTAGCCGTCAAGTGGACCAGCCTTTTGGATTCAGTAGCATTTATAAGCAATTACGCATGGCTGTCTGTACGAGCTCGCTGACCAGATGTCGATTTCAAACTTGTACCATTATTACGCAGAGTTGCAACTACGCAAGTGGAGGATAATCCTATATAATTAACTGCTATTGTTTTAGAGGGATCTGGTTAAAGTTAAAGGCTACATTTGAACTTTAAATATTAGGTATGCCTATGTAATAATACCTCAATGAGATTAATTAGGTAGTTAAGTTATCAACTAGTGACAATCATTATATTTACATTTATATTTTTATTTTCAGAATGCAGTTGTGAAAGACTTACTTCCCTAAAATGATGCCAAGATCAAAATAAAATTTGTGACGAATACGGCAACAGTAAGAATGTTGACAACACAAACAACAGAAAATGTTTTGTTATTTCAATTGACTGTCTGAAAGTATTAGAAAAAAATGTTTTCAACGGTAATATAGTGTAGTTATTGTAAGTATTTTTAAGGGTGCATCTTTCAATTTTAACGAGCTGTCTTTGCCTCCAAAAGCCACAAAGCAGGTAAAACAATAAATAGACAGACAAGTGGGCGGCACAAGTGCACAAGTTTATGGTCTCTCATTGTTTACGAGAGCTTGTAATACATTTAAGCCTACCTGTAGTACCATTTTACTGGAATCGAGGGCTTTCTCAACAACATCCTCAATTGAAGGGTAAACTAAACAATGGCTACTTTATGAAGTTTATGACTTTGGTATACATTTAACTTTTTTGTTGGAGGAAGTTGGGAAACTGACTAATTAGGAAACGGCACAAGTGGTACTTTTAAAGTATGGTTGACAAAAACTTAAAAGACACTTTAAATTGAAGTGAACATTTAATGTCAATAGTTTTAGCTACGTACTCTTTTTTAAGTATACTTGCTCTACTTCCTTCACTATACTGCTATTATTACTTTTAAAACTTTAAATAAAATAACTTTTATGCATTTAATATATAAAATTCTCGTGTCACAATGTTCGTTCCCTTACTCCTCCGAAACGGCTTGACCGATTCTTATAAAAAAAATTATGCATATTCAGTAAGTCTGAGAATCGGCTAATATCTATTTTTCATACCCCTAAGTGATAAGAGTTGACCACCCTTAACATTTTTATGACAAAACAACGTTTGCCGGGTCAGCTAGTAATCATAATATATAAACACTTATCGGTGTGAGGACGGGCAGAATTTCTTAACGAAAAAATTATATACCGATTTGCAAAATAACAAAAGTTCTCAATATGAGATGTATGAGCCAAGGAAAATATTATATTATGACCACTAACTTAAATAGGTAAACTGAATTTGAGACCTAACCTAACATTACATTA
Source organism: Orgyia antiqua (assembly GCA_916999025.1). Classification (NCBI taxonomy): domain Eukaryota; kingdom Metazoa; phylum Arthropoda; class Insecta; order Lepidoptera; family Erebidae; genus Orgyia; species Orgyia antiqua. Next base: position 2,972,929 of record OU779861.1, read on the forward strand.
CAAAACCAATCCATAATACCAAGAAGGCTGCTTTTAAATAAAATACCAGTGACATAAAACCGGACCTCTTAAAGTTGTTTATTTATATCTAACATACAAACGTCTAATTAACAACAATATTTATATCTCATTATCCGCCTAATGTATCAGAATTCGCACATATATTAACATTAATATTAGCTGTGTAAATCCGGAACCATTCACTAAATGCTGCGATATAGATCAGAGTAAACATTGACCAATGACGTTGGTTCATTTTCAACAAGTCGCCGCTACACCGAGGTCACATAACAATGGATACCTCCATGTTTTGTCCACAGGTCGGCATATTTTGTTGATTGACCAGGATTTTCAGATAATTTTATTTAAATTAATAGTTAAATACAACCAAACTTCTTTAAGAGCACACTCCTGTGCATTAAATGGCACTAGGTAGACTTGATTTCGAATGTGTCTTGAAAACCTAACAATATTCAGAGATTAAACTTTGGATCATAGCTAGATGTTTATAAATAGTAACTTCGAAGAATCCATTTAATTTCTCGAAAATTACTTAATTTTTAGCAGATCCTCCTGAGCTGTCCCTAAGTTTTAACATAAAATTGCCTTGTCTTTATGCGTATAACATAACCAGAATTTAAATAACCATTTACTTAAGATTTTGGTTTACTACAGCGTTAAATTGTTTCAACATTGGACAACTGACTTTAGCCATATTCAACATGTAGCTATCGATTACCGATCAGTATTATGAGCTTTGACTTTAAACAATAGCAATTCATGCAATGTCATAACAATTAGATTATGATACGAGTAAGTACTTATGTAGTTAGTTACGCAACGAGATGGCGACTATTTCGGGTGTGCGCTTGCCCAGCTATCGGCATGGTTCACACGGTACGATACTCGTCGCTTCCGAGAGCGCCCTTCCGTCGTTGACTTGTTTGAACCTGAACCTCCCTATCGCACGGCTTCCGCCGGACACCGCAAACATGTTTGTACCCTGATAATGGTATTCTTTGATAATGGTGATTCTCGTTCTATTTCTGGATGCAGATCAAGGTCAAAAGCGAATATTGTACCAATAATTGATGACGAGACTGACGAGTATTAAGTACCTACCATAAATATAAACTGTCATGATAAATATCGAAGTCTTGAATAAAACAACTCATATATTTTTAAATTATTTAGTGTAACAAGTAAAGCTACTTAGTTGAAATTGTACCACAGAAAACCTTGCAGGTACCTACAGCATTTTTAATGACCATAGTATAATAACTTACATAGCTGTTTGCGCAAGAGACATTAGACAAGGCCATCCTGTACATGGTGACCATTTGTTTGACATTAATACGTCGAATATTTTGGTTCTTCTACGCCAATATTAGGTCCCAACTCGGAAGTTTCAGTATCCTCAAACGAGCACAACAAATAACTATGTAGTTTTCACCACGTGATTCATCAAGATTAGTCTTCAAATCTATAGATAAACACGTTAGTAATAAAGTTAGTTTTTTTGAGTGTGATTAACGTGAACCAGGAGTCAAGCTAATTCCTAGGTGCCCCTGTCTGTCTGGAGTTGTTTTGAGGTCCTCCATGTTTCGTTTAACTCGCGTTTTATAAAGCACCGCCTTACTACAGTTGAAATATGATATAGTATGTGCAATATTTATAAAAAGAACAAAGATGTGACCCGTGGTAATCTCACAATGAACACGATCGTTTCTTTAGCGTTGTACATGTGCCGCTCCCATCATTAGACCAGCGAGCAATTCGTTACGAAAATATTATATTCACTTGAAATTAATTGTTGTTTCTTAACGTTAGGTCGTCTTTGTTTATTGGGTTACTGACGAAATCAACCAAATTAAAAATCTCAACATCGAGTATTATTATGAATGCATCCAGTTCCAATAATTTCCACGGAAGTCGTAAGAATTAAATGAATGTAACTGGTTGTCAGTTCGTCAATTTTATAAGCGGAGGTTAAATTTAGTCTCGTTAATTTCTCATGGGCACAGCCGCTTATTTTATTACTTTTTTTTAATTGTCACTCAATGTATTTAAAGTTCAACCAACTCTGTTTTTAAGACTGAATCACCTTGAATAATCCGCTTAATCGGTTTGATTTCACACACGGTATACAGTGAAGCAGACACAATCGAAGTGACAATCCAAACAAGCGTTACAGCAACTAGTTGTGTGGCAGTAGACATCACGCACCAGTTGTTTGAGCATTCAGTAATCCAATTAATGGCTCAGACTGTCTGTGACCTTATAGCACCTGTACATTGACAGTGTGCCCGCTAATCATTCTTATTGCGTCCTTAGAACACTTATGACTCACCTAGATATCTATAAAAGTTTACATTGCGAATGTACTCCTTAGGTTAGGTATAGTCATGTTTTAATTTGCAATCATATATTTTTCTTAAAACGTGATAATGATCATGAATTTATTATAATCTTCTACTACATTATCCATCAAATGAATATTTAAAAGCTTTGCAATATTTTTGGTATTAAAACTTTATTTGAGGTTGATTGCTGCCAATATTTGCAAAATTTAACGCGGTCTAAATTTGAATCGTTTAAATCAATTAAAGTTGTTACACAAATATGTCGTTGCGTCATTCTAGCACACAGTCGGTGACTAACTTTATAAAATTGTCAAGAACGATGAAACACAATTTTAAGTAACTAGTTATTACCGAATGTTGTTGTTGGTAAATAGTTATAAAGGCCAGAATTTGGGTATTCTACGATTTATTTTAATAGTTACATAGACAATACATAACTACATCTTTACCCAATTAACGGGTTCATTTTAGACATGAAAACCCGTACCTATTCGAAATATAAGCCACAGAAAGGACTCTAATGGCTAACCAAATTAGCTTTTATAAAGGTTGTCTTTTCGGTATCATAATAACTAACTATCGTATTTATATCTTTGATTATTATAAAACCGTTAACAAGCTACCGAAGACCGGCGCAAAACAATAAAAGGTCAATGATAATTCATCAACAACAAACGCCATCTCATCTTTGTACCAATGTAAATAATACGACTAGTATTCAGTGGCCGTACTCTTAATTTAAAACAAAGCCGAGCAGTTAGTTATGTCGTTGTTCAAGCAAAGTTATGAACAATGCTTATGCCCATTTGCAAGTTCCACTTGGTGGTTAACCCATTTTTTTTATTAAACGTAAGATAACGATATAAGTAATTTTCCTCTCTCGGTTTGTTGTCTACTATGCCGCCCAGAACTTAGTTTCGAGTTTTCTGTCTCGCATAGTAGACGTTAACTGCTTATATTATCCCATTTCTGGGTACCCTGTACCACCCTTTTTTTGGGTGGGAAATCATATAATGATACCCTTCGCTGGGGGCAGAGCAAAGGGCACGTCAGAATGGCGTTTCATCACGTATCTTTCTTAGCCTAACCTAAACTGTACCACCCTGTACCCAGTACCCTGGGGAAGAAATGAAATGGTGACACTCGTGTTCTTAATTCGTCACCACACGAATAGTAGATAGGATAGGATATAACTACTCACTTTTTGCAGGTCCAATGATAACTTAGATGGCAGAGCGACGGAATTGTATTTCGCTCGAGGTCCGAGGTTTAAAGCTCGCTTGTGATAATTTTTCTGCTAAAATTTAATTTATTAGGTACTTTGCTGCTGTACTATAGGGCTACAGTTGAGCCGGATATTGAAATATCCCTGTACCTTTCAGCAATACAATCGAAATAGTTATTGACTATGCCATTGTAGCAGTTTTATTTTGTTTAAAAATTTCTTCTTTATGAGTATCTGAGAGTTTAAAACTATGGAATAATGACATTTATATCCCTAGTATGACGGCACTATACAGAGTATTAACTTTTAAATCATGTTTTATAAGAAAATGTTAATTGATTGTTACAATACAGTGTGGTTAGTTTAACATTCCATACGTAAGAGGCGAGCGTTCCACAAAAATCTCTAAAATATAATACACTAATTTATAATAAAAATTGGTCAAGTCCGAGTCGGACTCGCGCACGAAGGGTTCCGTACCATTACCTATGCAACATAAGGCACGTTATTAACAAATGAGCAAACAACACACACAATACTTAATTAATCACGTTTGTTGTACGAGAGCAAGAAACGGTAAAAAAATCATGTTTGTTGTATGGGAGCCCCCCTTAAATATTGATTTTATTTTATTTTTAGTATTTATTGTTATAGCGGCAATAGAAATACCATAATCTGTGAAAATTTCAACTCTCTAGCTATCACCGTTCTTGAGATACAGCCTGGTGAAAGACGGACGGACGGACGGACAGCGAAGTCTTAGTAATAGGGTCCCGTTTTTACCCTTTGGGTACGGAACCCTAAAAAGCTTATGGCATATTTTGTCAATGTTTTTAATAAGTTTATTTATTTACTTTAATGTTATAAACGAATATTTCAACTTACATGTATGCGTTATACACGCTTGTTCATATAAATCAATCTCCGAAACAACATCCACTTAAGACAGTGTGGAATTTGTGACCACACATAATTGATTTTAAATTATGCCCGTGTACATTGTGCGTCTGAGATACGTGAAAAGCATTGGTATGGCCTCTGATAAACTTAAGTGTAAACTGAACGAAGATTCGGGCTTTTATTCGTTGGTATTTACGCACTTAGTAACTTATGGTTACTGTTAGATCTCCATGCCATGACGTATTTAGAATACACATATAGTTAGACTAGCTGCCCCGGCAAACGTTGTTTTGCCATACAATTCTGTATAAAATAAAATTTCATCAAAATCGGTCCAGCCAATTTGTAGCCTATGTGTTATTCTGATGTATAAGCTATATTGTGGTAAAGTTTCATTCAAATCCATTCAGTAGTTTTTACGTGAAAGAGTAACAAACATCCATACATACATCCATACTTACAAACTTTCGCCTTTATAATAGTAGTAGGATACTAAAGCAGATCACATAACCATTTAGTAAGAGACAAGACAATTGAAGCTAACGAAAGACGTAGTACAGTTACGTGCTAAATATCCTACTGGATAGTTACTTAATCATGGACATTGGAGAATTGGACCTGATTATGTTCTAAATTCTGGTATCCACAATAAAAAGATTATTTGATACATTTCTATAGCCCATATAAAGACGATTTCTACCCAAAAAAAAATGCCTGAAATTATTTCTGAACTGGCAAAATTAGTTATTATCATTATAACATCACGTCTTGTTCCCATGTGGGTAGGCAGAGACTACAGAGCGCCATCCGCGATCCAAACACTTCCTAGGCTTTATCAAATTTTTTTTTAAATACCTTTACTGTCTAGTTATTGTTTGTATTACATTTCTAAAATTGGTGGTACCTACTTGCCAAGCCTCCAAACGCCTATACTAAGTTGAGCAATTGTTATCAATCAATCATGAATATGTTGTCGGTATATCGCTCAACATTTCAACTATATAAATCACCAAAGTGTATTGAGATCATGTTTCTGAAACCGTATTGTCTTTACAATGATTAGTGTGAAAGTATTGCAACGCTTCATACGAATAAGTTACTGCTTCGTCATCAATCAACTGTACTCATACGTATATAGTTATATGTATACATTTATTACATGTACCACATCTTTTGTTTTCAAGAAAATAAGCTCAGTAATAAGAATATCTGTAAATTATTTCGTAACTAACTATATATATATACGAGCAGAATCGGGTTTTTAAATGTTTTAGTAATAACGACTATATTTCATTGTTCAAAATTCGTCAAAATTCAGGCCAAGAGTTTTTCTTGTAGTAAAAGTATCCGCACATCCATGTAATAAGACAAAGTAGTAACTAGTTACGATCTTATGAGTACACAATGGTACCAATTCAACGTGCACAATTAAACTAAACTAAAAAAATTACAACTTCCATTTTATTTAGTTTAGTTACAAGTTCAGTTAAGTTAAGTTCAAGTTAAGTTAGTTGAGTGTCAATACCCATTATTTATTATTTCGTTGTACATATTTAGTTATGATAATAAAAATCGTTAGTCTATAATACATAGCTTTTATTATAAGAAAATTTAGTTAACATTGCCAATAAAATATTATTGACACTATAAATTTTTAGTCTAGTTTAGTTGTGCGTGTAGAATCGGCACCATTATAGGTTTACCTATATTTAATACCTAACTACGTATTTGTATAACTAACTAACTACATAATAGCTAAATATCAGACAGCATTAGATCGCAGACATTGATTGTCACTTAAGATGAAGATAAATACATACTTTCAATGTCTGGACATTGGACAGACACCGGCATTAGTTACAATAAAAACAAAACTACTAATATAATTCTGACAAGTTAAAAATATAGGTAGGTACAGTAAGTTACCATGTTGCTGGTAATCTGTATACCTGGGTATTTTATAAAATGCCTAGGCTTTGGGTACCTATAAAATTCTGGAAATTTCTATGTAAAGTTAGTTAGTGTTGCCTAGAAATTGTTACTATTTTAATTACTGCTAAGTTACATCGGTGAAATCGGTTAACTGACTACAGCATAATCATAGCCAAAATAGACTATAGAGAGAATATATTTTAGTTTATTTGCAGGGCTTTCTTTATGTTTAGTACATTTACAAAAGATTACATCAAATCCCGAAAAGTCTTACGGTAAAAGTTTTAGAAAATTTTGCCAACTCATAAAACAGATAAATTACGAACTTTATCTGTAGCTTAGAGTGCAGACTAATAATATATACTAACTACAAACTATATCGAAACTATTGGAGTGTTAAAAATATTAATTAAGTATCTTGTGAACCAAAAAAAGGGGACAAAAAATATGCAATACACGACTCACATTAGATTTTCAAAGGCTAGAGTTATAATTATAGAATATATAAACATATAATTTGTGTACAATGTACGTAGGCGATAACTAGATACAAAGAAAGCCGCTCAATACATCACAAAATATATAATTAATATGTCGATACACATTCAGAAAGCGTATAGTTATTACACACTAATAGCATATCGTGTTATTATTAAAATCAATTAAAAATATTATGGCGATGACATGGAATATAAATAAACAATGTAGTAGTTCATGTGCCGCATCATTTTTAGGGTTCCGTACCCAAAGGGTAAAAACGGGACCCTATTACTGAGACTTCGCTGTCCGTCCGTCCGTCCGTCTGTCACCAGGCTGTATCTCAAGAACGGTGATAGCTAGACAGTTGAAATTTTCACAGATGATGTATTTCTATTGCCGCTATAACAACAAATACTAAAAATAAAATAAAATAAATATTTAAGGGGGGCTCCCATACAACAAACATGATTTTTTTACCGTTTCTTGCTCGATACTAATAACGTTGCCTTATGTTGCATAGATAATGGTACGGAACCCTTCGTGCGCGAGTCCGACTCGCACTTGACCAATTTTTTCCACGATAATTTGATTTATCAAGTAAAAAGTACGTAGTTTTATAAATAGATAAAACTAGGCGGTCACTAATGCTTTATCAGCTTTAAAATAACATCTCTTGCGCACTTCATAGCGTACTGTAACTACAAATGGTCTTATTCATAATGACTTATCGGAGGTTTAAAAGTTCGCAAAAATCGCTTCGCGAAAATTGTCAAAACTTGTTATTCATAATAGTCTTTTTACGATAAAACGTTTATTATCTCTCCGATAAAATCTACGTTTAAACCTCCGATAAATCATTATGAATAAGACCAAAAGGGTCTGCGGGTTTTAGAAGCGCAAGCTAAGCAGAAGTTAGTTGTTCTTAAGTTGTTGTATCTATATTGTCTACATATCATACCTTACTTTAGGCTGATAATAAAAGTTTATTAAATACAATTACTTTTACATAAGTTATATTATAATCATGTAACTAGTATTGTAACTTGAAATGCTGGTTCCTACAAGGCACCAATTTAAACGTGGGCGGAAACTAAAATTCTATAAAGACATAAAAGTTTGGGAAACAGTAATTTTGTACATGTAAGTAAATCCGTTTGTCGGTGAAACTGTGGGAGAGGAATCGGTCATTCGATACTTGAACCCACAACCCTATGGTTTTACACTTTTAAGCACTAAACGAACAAATAAAAGGTAATAGCCGATATATTTACATCGACTTAAAGTTAAATTATCAAGTTTCAGTATGTATAGCTTTTAAATCATACTTATCTTAAATAAATAAATACCATGAAAATTGAGACGTGTTTAGACAACCAACATTCAAAATACATTACTTTATCGAAATATAATATTTCTTACATAACTAACTAATTATAGAGAAAATCATCAAATTTTGTGCTCACTCATAGTTATCACGCTAAATGTAGAGACGACGCTTGACTTTGATTCTAGTCTAGACTTAGTTATTACACATGACTTTTGAGTGCGTATCTATCTACGGATATTAGTTTCTCTAAGATCTTATGTAAAAAGGCGTATTATAAAATTTCTGATTATAATAAAGATGATAAAGCTTGGGAGTAGGTTGCTCTGGAGCAATACATATTCTATATTGTAAAGTTATTAGCATTGTAAGTATAATTGACATTTAATTAAAAAATATTGATTTGATTAAAAACTCTGCTGAGTTTCTTACGCCGGCTCTTCTCAGCAGATTACGTCCTGAAACGGTGGTAGGGAAAAAAAATTAGACATGTTATAAGCACATAATTTTTCTGAAAGATTATGTCCAATTGATTAAATGATTTTTCATTTCATTTCATTTACATAATAAGTTCAGTTTATAGTGCATTTTTATAAACGCTTGTTTAAAATATTGTACTTATACCTGATATTTATATTGTTTCCAAATGTAGTAGTAATTCGTCAAATTGGTTTCCATAAAAAATTGTTTTTACACAATCAAATTAACTAATACTGTATATGTATTTAAGAAGTATTCTGAAAGATTTCAAAGTTTAACATTACATAATTAGTTTAATTAAAAGCGTTTGATCTAACGTTAATTTACCAGTTTCGTAGTTGTTAATGTTTATGATTAGTATATTAACCACAGCACATTAAGGGCCTACATCAATATTAACGTCGACATGTACCTATTAACACAGCTAGTAGGTATAGAAAATGAAGAATTACGGATATTTTTTTTGTTTACTCAAAATCTACTAAATATATTTTAATTCTGGTTTACGTGTTTCTATATATAATAGTTACTTATGTTTTGAAAGTTATTTCATTAGTTAATACGCGATAATAGACCGACAAATGAAAAAATAAAAAATGAGAGAGGTTGTTTCGCTAGGATTTTCTCTCGAGAAAACTTTTTTCAATCGTGTTTCTGAGTTTATGCGATCCTAGATTATATATTGAAAAAACATATACTTAAAAATTAGAGCTCTAGCCATTCAATCTAAAGAAAAAATGAAAACTTCGTACATAGAAAAATGCACGAAGCTTTTTTGGTATCCTCTTAACCAGTTAATGTTCTATGATATTTACAAAGTTAAGCTTTTTTACACTACATATAGCTATAAAAAAAAACGACTAAGCGCGAGTCGGACTCGATCATAAAGGATTTCGTGCCATTATCACCGTATTTTCACGTCGTAAAATCTACATATTTAATCTAGTTAACTATTTTCGTTTTAGCAGGCTAAACGGGACTACGTGGTCTAGTGGTTTATGTAACGGGCTGCCGTTCAAGAGGTCGCGGGTTCGATTCCCGCTCGGGATAATAATTTGTGTGATGTTTATAATAGTCATACAAATCTTTGTACTGCCTCTGGGTGTGTTCTATGTATTATAAGTATGTATTTACAAAAGAAAAATAGTATATATAATATATCCGTGTTCTGGTACCCATAACACAAGCATAGAAATAAAGCTTACTTTGGGACCAGAGGACGTTGTGGGAAATGTCATTAAAAAAAAAACTATAAAAAAGGTTACTGTCATAACTAATTATCATGGTTTCATGTTTAATGTGAGTATTGGGACTAGTTGTGACAAACCTTTGATAGTGTTTAACCCTACTAGTGAGACCCTATTGGGTCTTTTTTGAGTACAGAACTCTAAAAAGGAACATCAAAATCTCACACTTTTTTTGACGATGATTTCGATGTAAATTTTTTTTTTCGATCTACGAACATTTTAACACTTTTTCATTTTTGTATCTCGAAGAAACACGCTTAGCTCGAGGCGATGTTTGGAGTTCGTGACAACGGCTCAGACGCAGGCTTATTATTAAAGCAAACGGACGAACGGGCCGATAACCACTCGCATATGCATACACTATGCAAACACTGGAATAACGTGTTTGGATGCGTTAGAAGAATAGATGGTCAACTTTAGTGAAAAATATAAGTTTTGTAAATATACGGGTTTCAATATCATTTTAAAATTTACCTAAAATATGAGTTATATTACGTACGCGAGTTATATTTAAGTAAGTAGTAAATATTTTTTTCCATAAATTTCAAATTAACTTATTTAATTTCCCCTTATGTTTCGTGATAAAATCCGTTTGATTAAATTACATGACATTTTAGTAGCTATGTAAGTTAACTGTATGTATTACGTTTTGCTGTTTCAATCATTTTTAGAAAAATGTAATAAGCACTGAGATCTAACTGTCTCATTGTTCATGCAAAGGGGTAAACTCTCACACGTTGTCAAGATATATTTTTAATCTTTATAACGTAAAAGACATTCTCACAGTTTGAAGTAACAAACATGCGGGTACATTATGTAAAATAATTGTTTTGAGGTTTTCCACGTCACCAATAAGGCTGAGACAAGTTTTTATTGCGCATGCGCCACAATATTGCATGAGAAATGCCAGCTTCCCATACGAAAGTCTACCATTGTTATCTTTTTCTGATTACTTCACAATATTACAGTATATTTGTTATAAATTAGTACTGACAGTAGCTATTTAAATACAAAGATACATAATAAGCGTTTAAGTGATTTTTATCAGTTGTATTTATAAAAAGATATCTAAGTTCTATTATACATAACGCGAATGAAAAGTTACACACCTGACGAAATGTGTATTCCTATGCCATAAATAGCTCAAAGCGATTCAGCTTTTAACGCTTTACAAAGCACAGGTACGTTCCTGCCTGGAGTATTGCTGTCATATTTGGGCTGGTGCTGCTAAATGCCATCTCTCAGCCTTGGACTCGATCGAGCGGCGTGCCAAGAGGATAATTAACGACACTGAACTTGTTGAGACGAAGTTGCAGAGCCTCGAGCATAGACGTCGAGTGGCTAGTCTCACTGTATTCTATAGACTGCATTTTGGAGAGTGTGCCGAGGAATTACACGAAATAATTCCCCCATCTCCATTCCTTCAATGCACTACCAGACGAACGGGACGCATGCATCCTTACATTGTGGATATACCTCCTTCCCGAACTAAACGTTTTGCGTCGTCCTTTATTTGGCGGACAGCTAAAGACTGGAACAATCTGCCGGCGTCTGTGTTTCCGAACAGTTACAATGTGGAAGCATTCAAGAGAAGGGTGAATAGGCTTCTAACATAGTTGTTGCGCTTTACCATCCAAGGCCGCATTACCGCTTACCATCAGGTGGAATGTAGTCAAGCATCAATATGTGTTTATGTAAAAAAAAAAAAGTGATTTATTACTCAAATATCTTGTCCCCGCTAAGTTTACGTCTAAACTTAAGTAAGGGGTGCTCACAGCCAGGAGCTTTAATTAAAAAAAAATACTTATCTAGTAAGACAATCTAGAACGTATTCATGTCTAAAATAATTACAGCTTATACCCCAATAACTACTTAACTTTCTTCCAGCAACATGTCTTATTCAATAAGTGCTCAAATTAAAATGGTTTGAAATTCAAAACTAGAACACAACTAACATGTTCGATATTTTGAATTTCAAAAGTTTATTTAATACTAGCTGTTGCCCGCGACTCCGTCCGCGTGAAATTTAGAAAACTTTTCATCCCTTTTTTCACAATGAAGGTAGCCTATGTCATTTCTCAGGGTCTAAAGATTGTCTGTGCCAAATTTCATCAAAATTGGTTGAGAGGTTTAAGCGGGAAAGCGTAACAGACAGACAGACAGAGTTACTTTCGCATTTATAATATTAGTAGGGATTATTTTAATTAACAACATCTTTCTGCTGAACTAACACGAATAATATAATAAAAATGACGTACTTAATTAATAAATTTCTGTATCCATTACATTTTTACTAGCCATGATGAAAAACTGAAAAAGTAACATCTTTATTTAAAACTTTTTCAAAAACTATCTAAATGCCAGCCCTGAAGCGGAACCGTAAGGTACAAATACAGTATGTTTGAGTTTTGTGCGTGTGCACTGTTTGTATACAAACAAAAGATCGTGTAGATAAGTTAGACGCTGCACCTTGCTTACTTTATGTCATCATCAATCCATTTCTATTAATCAAACACCGGTTTTAATAATTTTAGAGGTTTAGGCCTTCAGAATTTTCACATTACAAGCATTAAATCTCAGATAGTAGCTTTTCTCCAGCCTATTTATGTCCCATTTTGGGCCACGGGCTTCCTGTACTTCGGGAGTGACTGGTCTGGCGTGTTTGTGTAGGGTTAAGTTTAGAATTCTACTTATCTTACAAATGATTTCTATTTATATTGTCCCTTAGCTTACAGCTTCCTGAGAAGGAAATGGGAGTGATAACACTTATATTTTTAACAATCCTCACAGGAATTTAGGGTCAATTATTACAACGAAATTAAATATACACGATTTAAAAGACATTAACGGAAACAACGACCTCGTTCAAAATCACACAAATTCTTTTTTTTTTTTTTTTTTTTTTAATCTAACTTACAAACTAGAATTAGGGGTTTTTGACCATATGGACATGTCAACCCCATTGTATCATATCATATGAAATATATATTATTATTTAATCTAACTAAATCTAAAATTGTTTTTCTAACAAAATAAAATGATAAACTAATCAACTAGTGTCATCATGATATTGTCCACAAGCAATAACTTTGAAAATTGTATAGCTATAGCAGAATTTGGACGGGACATTATATCTTGGATTAGGCCAACATCATATTTATTTAAATTGAACTTGCGGAACAACAACTCCCTTTCATTTTTATTCCGCAAACAATCCATCAGAAGGTGTTGAACGTCCTCAATCACATGACACAAATTACAATTTGGAGAGTCGGTCTTTCTCATAAGAAAAGCAAACTTTGCAGAAGGATAGTGTCCAGATCGTATTCTTAATGCTAACTTTACATACGTTCTATTTAAATTACGATCGTCAAACCAAAGGGAATGAGGAGGTTGATGTTGTATTGTTTTGTACCAAATACCTTTTGTTACGGATTTTGCCTCAAAATAGTCTTTCCAAATATTAAAACAGGTAACTTTGAATTTAGGAATTAAATCTTGGTAATCTGATAAAATTAATAACTCGTGACCTTCTATCGCAGCTAATTTTGAAATACGATCTGCCTCCTCATTACCGTGCAATCCGATATGTGCAGGAACCCACTGCAACCTCCACACAATGCCCTGTGTATTCATTTTGTGAATCAAACTGATTATGTCATAAGCTATCGATGCACCTCTGATACCAGAGATACACCGAGCTATGTGTTGCAAACCACTTTTACTGTCTGAAAAAACTACTACGTTGTTAAGATTATTACCAATAGCATACGACAATGCCCGGAAGATTGCAATGAGTTCCAGCGTCATAATTGACATTTCTGCATTAATTTTAAAGCTAAGTGTAAGTTTAACATTACTGTAGTACAATCCGACTCCCAGCCCTTGAGAACTCTTTGATCCATCAGTGTAGAATTGATTCCAACCATCATATTTGGTGTGTAATTCCATTATAACATTATTCAGTAGGACATTAGGATCAAAGAATTTTTTACCCATATTTACACAATTAAGATCAATTCTAATACTATTAATATTAACAGCCGACAGCCAGATATCTAAACTAAACATTTTGAGAACAGAAAATGTCGAAATCTCACATTGTTTGATATCATTGTAAGTTATAACTAATAGGGGCTTCTTTTTATTATCCCAATATCTAGTATTACTAAAACTATCTAGCTCACCTATATTGTTAACTGTTATATTATCAAGCCAGGAAATGCCTCGTAATACAAATTTATAAGCTAAATATTTTCTTCTTAAATCTAGTGGTACAATAATTAGTTCAGACTCCATCACATGAATTGGGGTACTTTTAATAAATCCTCCAACAATTCGCAAAGCCTGATTTTGTAATTTATCTAACTTGTCAATATGTGAGTTACCTGCACAGTCATACAAAAAGCTACCATAATCGATTCTGCTCCTAATTAAAGAAATATATAACTTCCGTAAATGTTTAGTGTGTATGCCCCAGGAGCTACCAGCTAATAGTTTTAAAGTATTAAGAAATTTAGAACATTTTATTATTGTTTCATTAATGTGTTTTCCCCATCGTAAGCTTTCATCCAACCACATGCCCAAATATTTAATACATTTCAATCTAGCCAAATTTTGCATATTTGTCGTCAAGCTCGGGGAATATCGTCTGTGACCTCTGCTAAATAGACAGTAACAGGATTTGCTAGCAGACAAAGTTAATCCAAGCTTACCTAACGATGTTGTTATTGCTTCGAGAGCATGTTGCATCACTATTTCAGATGTTTTAATATTTCTGTGACTAACAAATAAAACGAAATCATCTGCATACTGTGAGATTGATATATTCTGAATTTGATGACAAATACTGTTCGTTATTAAATTAAATAATAACGGAGATAATGGGTCTCCCTGTGCTAATCCTCTGTTTGTCCATCTAGTAAATGTAGGTTCATCACCTTCAGATTTAATGCTAAGATATCTTTCACTGAGAAAGCACCACAAATATCTACATAGCTTCCTTCCTATTTTGAGATCATCTAAAATTTTCATTGCGACATCTATTGAAATATTATTATATGCATTTTCGATATCGAGAAAACAGGCTAATGTGGGCTCATTTTTAGAGAAACCAATCTGAATATATGAAACAAGACGAGATAGAGAATCTAAACAGGATTGTGACTTCCTAAAACCGACTGCATGTTTAGAAAGAAGTTTATTTTTTTCAACAAACCACTCTAAACGCTTAAAAAGTAATAAATGAAATATTTTACAGATACATGAAATAAGGGATATGGGTCGGAATTTCACTTCATTGCCAGTATTAGCATTAGCTTTTGGTACAGGGATTATTTTAATATTTCGCCATTGTAGAGGAATGACTCCAAACTGGAATATATTATTAAAAAATTGAAGCAAAAAGCACTTAGCCGAGTCAGGCAAATGGTAGATCATTGAATAGGTTATGCCATCTTCACCAGGGGCTGTATCTTTTTTCTTGAGACAATTTTTAAGTTCTTCCATAGAAAAATCTGCTTCCAAGGACAAATTCTTAGACATAAATGTAGGCATTTCATTGTTAACAAAATCTGGTGTAAGTGAATTTAGCAGTTCGCTTTGTTTCTCTAAAGAACAATACGTACGTCTTTGTTTGATTCCTTTCATCCATTTCATACGACGCCATAGGTCAGAATGTGTAGTTACTTCATCAATTGAACTGCAGAAATTTTGCCAACTCAAGTATTTTGCTTTACGAATTAATATGTGAGATTCCTGGGTATATTTCTCTAAAAGAAATAAATTTTGAGGTGTCGGGTTACGACGAAAATTACGTAAAGCCAGTCTTCGTTGGGCTATAACCTTTGATAGTTCTGGTGTCCAATATTCTTTTGGCATAAATTTTCCAGTGGGTTTATTACAGTACTTAATGTATGGGATATGTTTATGACTAGATTGATGGATTAGATTAATGAATAAATTATACATTACTTGAATATTATTAGCACCGTCACAATAAATCATAGGACTTTTATCAATAAATTGCCGATATGCCGACCAGTTGGCCTTCTTAAAATTAAATTTCTCAAACATAGGAAATTCATTCGAAATGCTAGCTGATATTTTAACTATAAGGTGGTCACTACCCAAGTTTTCATTTAAAACTTGCCAGGATAAATTAATAGCTATATCTGAGGAGGCAAAAGAGATATCTGGTGATGTTTGTTGTAAATGTCTATTAACCAACTTCACGCGTGTGGCTGAACAATTATTGAGCGAAATAAACCCATTATCAAGTGCCGAATTCATAATTTGTATGCCTCTTGAATCTGTTTTTACGGACCAATTACTATGATGCCCATTAAAGTCCCCAACAATCAAGGTTTTTCTAGTTAATGACGAGAAAAGTATATCCCAATCGGATGCAATAGTACGCACTGATGATGGGCAGTAAACAGAAAATATGTATTCTAAATACTTACAATTACTGAGCTTGACACACAAAACCTCAATCCCTGAATTATTACTACAAAAATTGTGAACATGTGATTGGATAGATTTATGCACTATTATAGCCACCCCTCCATATGAGTCCAACCTATCCAATCGATAGATATTATAGCCATTTATATGTAACGGTTTATCTCTTTGAAGCCATGTCTCGCTAACTACTGCAATATGAATGTTTTCTCGGTATAGCAAATCCACAAATGTTATTATTTTCGGACAAATGCTTTGGGCATTCCATTGAAGTATATTTATTTTAATGTCTTTAGAGGTGTTACCCATTTAAGTAGCAAAAAATTCGTTCCAAAACATCACCGTTAAAAATAATATTACTGAAAAATTTGGTCAGCTCTTGTGTGACAACCTTTAACACTGAGATACTTTTTACTTCCCATGTCGCTTCTGACATTAAAATATTTTTAATTGTTATCCATATTTTCCTAAATTCAAATTTATATGACGATTGTTCATCCTTTTTTCTATTTTTATCTTCGTTCTGTAAAGTTTCTGCCTCTATTTCTTTAGGTTGTTCACTAACATCGCTATTTCTTTTTTGTTTCTTCTGCTTATTTTTTCTTTCTGGTAATTTTGGTTCAGAACTCGTGGGTATTTCACTATCCACCGAGTTTTCGTTAGCATAGTTACTTTCATCCTTGTCTCTTTGTAGAACTAAGCCCTGAACGGTCTTGTCACGGTAAGACATACCGTTACTTAGACTTTGACTGGATTGAAAATTAGATGACATGTTTTGTGTTGTATTTGAATTATTTTCTTTTTGCTTCATTTCATAGAATAATTTTAATGCATTGCGATAGGTCACTTGTTCTTTGCTCATTATCTCTCTAACTGATTTCTCTTTTATGTAAACCGAACATGTTTTATTTAGAACCAAATGATCACCTTTACAATTCAAGCATTTAAACTGTGTAATATCACAATTATCGTGTTGATCTCCACATTTGGGGCACAACATTTTTTTGATAGGACAGTATTTTAAAAAATGTCCAAACCGCCAGCAGCCTCTGCACTGAGTTACTGGAAAAATATATGACTCAACTTTGAATCGACAATCATATGCGTATATATAAGGTGGCATTACATTTTTAAAACCAATTCTTATAGATTCGCTATCAACCCACTTTCCTTCCGCATCTAATCTCTTCAATCTTTTAACAGATACTACTTCTGAAGGTGATTCAAACATTTTTATAAGTTCGTCCTCACTTATATCCAGATCGATACCCTTTATTACTCCATAAGAAATCGATAACTGTCGCGTAAACTGACATTTAAAGCCTTTTTCTCTAAAAGCTGCACATTCTAATAATTTATTTGCATCATCAATACTTACAAATTGAATAAGTACTTTGAATGCACCCTTGTATTTAATTCTGGCAATGCCACTTATATTCTCTGATTGGAGTAACTTCGCCATTGCTATTTGTTTAGGTAAGGCGTCCGTACTAGTCACACATATTTCGTTATTAATTAAGTCTTGTGATTCACAATTTAAGTCTACCCTCACACCTTGATTTAATTCTTCCGATGTGTTTCTGTTAAACCTCTTATATTTTCGGTTGTGGACTGTAATGAATTCATCATTTTCACTATTCTCATCTTCTCTTGTTTTTCTTTTCTCCGCACCTCTTTCGTTGTTATTAGATTTCTCATTTTCTGAGTTATTCTCGACCAACTCCCCTCTTATATCATGCTCGAATCTTTCTATTATTTCTGTATCACTTAATCCATCTTCATCGTTATCGTCCTCCATTCTCAAAACTATAACCAAACTCTTGTTTAATCAACAAAAATAACACACGCGATTTATATTGATTAAGCACACTTTTAAGCGCACAAAATGATACGAGTGTTAACTACACGACGTCTCGCGGATGACTTTTTTGACACACATTCAAACTTGTGAATAGTGATATTTTAAAAGTTTCATTAAAACCTAAATGATGTCATCATTACAATGAAAAAACAAAGTGCATTGTATTCTAAACAAAATCACACATATGATTATAATTAAAATAATTAAGTTGTTAGAATTATACAGCACCCTTAACTTCGTGATTAACAAACCGAAGCTTGGGCCTTAAGAGAAGCAATATATAAATCAACTCAATATTAACTTTAAAATACAATATTACGCATTGTAACATTTATTTACGACTGCTAATTTAATACCAGAACTTATACAATGTAATTATTAAGTGGTTAAGACGAGGATACTCAAATCAATTTATGACACGCTGTAGAAAACTTAAGGGCCTACATCAATATTATCGTATATCATCGCCGACACGTACATATTAACACAGCCAGTAGGCACAGAAAATGAAGAATTAGGGATACTTTTCCTATTTACTCAAAATCTACTAAATATATTTTATTTCTGATTTACGTGTTTCTATATATAATAGTTACTTATGTTTTTAAAGTTATTTCATTAGTTAATACGCGATAATAGACAGACAAATGAAAAAAATAAAAAATTAGAGAGGTTGTTTCGCTAAGATTTTCTATCGAGAAAACTTTTTTCAATCGCGTTTCTGAGTTTATGCGATCCTAGATCATATATTGAAAAAACATATACTTAAAAATTAGAGCTCTAGCCATTCAATCTAAAGAAACAATGAAAACTTCGTACGTAGAAAAATGCACGAAGCTATTTTGGTATCCTCTTAAATGCACCATAAAATATTTTTAAAGTTTTCTTTTTAAAAGCCGATTTCTATATTTACGACAAATGTAATTTTTTTAAGAGGCGCATAAAATTATCTCTACTAGACAATAGCCACTGTTTGTTACAACAAAGTCTGATTATTTATTGTAACATTAATTACATTGTAGCTGACCATACTGTGCTTCTTAATATAATTACGATAGTTACTACTTATTAAAGTTAGTAAAGCTAGAAAGTAGTAACTATAAAAAACGTATATATTATATGTTATCAGTTCTTTTAAAGAATGTTTCGGCACTATGGGGTCTAAGAGGCTAACTAATATGTGATGTATTTACTCCATATTTTGCGTGCTTATCTCCAAAACCAGGCTTTTAATACATATCCATCCATCCATCAGCCTCTCTCCGTCCACTGTTAGACTTAGGCCTCCCCATAGAATGCCACAACGCGCGGTCCTGTGCCGCCTGCATCCAATGTCTCCCCGCGACCTTGATGATATCGTCGCTGCACCTTGTCGGGGGCCGCCCAACGCTGCGTCGTCCGGTACGTGGTCGCCACTCTAGGACTTTTCTTCCCCATCGATCATCAGTCCTTAATACATAATAATGGTTTTATTCAACAAATTCATTCAACAGCCTAAATTTATAAAGGCCACAAAAGCCACAATTAAGTTAATTGTGGCTTTTGTGGCCTAAAGTTCATTGAATTAACTGTACAATCGATTATAAGTTTAGGCGCAATATCATTCTTGCCAAGAAGCGTACCAGTTCATGTCATGTCTAAATCACCTAAGTTACCTACTTAGTTATACCAAAAACATTAGATTGCGTGTGGTCGTACAGTACTTTTATGGAAGTCGTAGACTGATCATTCATAACCGCTTGCATTGACGAAATCGGCACTAAGAAAAAGATATATCCTTAATTGGTAAAGCTGCAATAGTAATAATTTATATTTGATTGATATTGGTTATGGCAGTGTTGTACAAAAATGTTTATTGGTTTTACAAGCAAACTGCACAAAAGGCGAGTAATTTGATATCCTGTTTCTTTAAAATTAGAAGCTGTTTGACATTTAGCGTAGGCTAGTTTAATCACAAGACTTTGTGGAGTTCGGATTCGTGTAAGGAACTTAACGAACTAGTTATATCCTAAATCTTTGCATAGTTTCATTCATTAAAACATTAACGTTAGCTAACTAATTATTTAATAGAACTAGTCATTTAGTAATTTAATTTTTCTTAATAACTCTAAAACAAAAATAAAACGTTAAACTGGTAGTTAATTGAAAGTACGAATCTTCCGAACTTTTTGCGACAATGTGAAGTTGCGATATCTTTGCTCCAGCCAGGTAATTATTTCAGTAAGCGCAATTGAAATTTACATAACTAACAGAACAAGATTAATAAATAAATATTACATAACAAAAACTATAATATTAAAGTAGTGTTGGTACTGTTGAAATATTCAATGTTTCACAGACTACCAGCGTAACAAATAAATAAACTCAATTCGCAGAACAATTTCTTGCCGCTGACAACCGATTGGCTATATTCCCAAGCAAAATTGACACTTAAATGCTCGGAACAAAATAGAAAGTTACTTATTTATTGAGAAGGAGATGCAAATGATGTAGATTAAACTGAAATTGGTCATATAGGGTATGTTTTAGTTGAGATTTATATGTGACAAGAGTGTCCAGTGACCCCAGTCGACCATTGCTTAACGGGCAGACAATTGATCATTAATTGCCTTGTGTTTATAGAATTGAACCGGAGCATCTGTTTATTCAACAAGGCGACATGTGTGATACGGATAGCACATGACTGTATGCATGTGATTGTGTATTGTGAACACAATAGGGGAAATGTAGGGAGATGAAACGCAAAGGGTGGCAAGGAGTTTCGAGTATCGGGGTTTTTATACTGATAATAACTAACTACGATTCAAAATAGTCCGTCATGCTGCAGCCATGGCTATCGAAGGAATTGTTTTTAAAGCGAAGGTGTTGGTGGCGTTTTCATTACAGTAATGATAGCAACCAATGTGGCCGATCACTATTAAAAAGATGGTATGTAATAGTAACTATATTAAGTATTACGGTACGAGAAAACTTGTTACGTTATGACATATCTTCATAAAGTTTATGTAAGATAAATCTTACACAAATTAATCCTTCCGTCATCACAAACATCAAACATATAAGATCATCAGATAATTTGGCTTAATATAGATAGATTTTATGACGTGGACCAGATCGCCTAATAAGTGATTAAAAAAAATATTACAGTATGGTTTTACGAGATAAAAAGAAATTTCAAAATATTAAAAGCTTTAGCATAAAAATTCGAGATAAAATAACATTTAAATTAATTATATAGCCGCTACAACCATTCAAAAACCTTTGAACCCTAATAAACTGTGGCTAAAACGAGTTAACTTGCAAAACGGGTACGGACGGAAACCATTAATGATTTCAAACAATATTCGATCCGTTGTGTTCATAACATTAGCCGTTAGTTTGTTAGGTAAGACTACAACATAGCTCTTTCACAACTAAAAAGCCTATCTTCCATAAAATATGTTCGAATTGACGAAGGAATAGTTAAAGCCATCTAACTTCTGCCATCACCATAACACGCGATCATCTTTTTTACTTATTAATATTATAAAACATTTCATTTGCCACTTCAGGGAGATTTGCGTGTGAATTAGTTTCCTTAGCTAAGTGACGAACAAAATATCCTCAATCCTTCAATATCGGCGATAGTACATAGGCAACGGACTCCATTAAGAGAACAGTCAATATTGTAAGACATACAAATGTACAAACTTATCACTCTTATCGTTGCAATTAAATACATGTTTGTAAATATTATAATAAATAGTAATAGTTATATTGACTTAATTTTAGGAACGTTATATGTTACAACCATGTTACAACTATCGTTAAGGACAAAACAATCTCCAGAACTCTTTAAGCAGGCGTTGTATAACACAAATGGACACCCTTTTCTCAAGCCCACGGCAAATAAACATTATTGTACTAAAATACGCGATATAAAAACGAATCACACAGAAAATTTAAGTTGAATTACGCATCGTACTAACACACAGCATACAAATTGAGTTACAATTTCTAAACCCAAAAGAACTTTCCCTCAAAATGGGGAATTTATACCATATTGTCCCTTTCTAAACTGTAAAGTGTTAGTTGGTTAGGTTGATCAATATTCAAAATGTCCCGAGCTGGTCCCGACCATAGAAATCGTGTGGAGATGCATCGAATACCAAACGAATGGTCGTCTACATTAGTATTCACGTGCCCTGTATAAGCAAACATGCCATAGAGATTATGTATAGAATTAAACTGTTCTTTCTTATCTCTAAATCTAGTATATTCCGATGTTTTGATAGGTTTACGGCAAACTGCTTTCTAGGAAACCATTCATTAACTATTTTGAAATATTAATTTATCTGTAACTAACTACTAACGGGTGCGTCTACTAATGTTGAAGGAGATAAATTTATATTTTGGAAGTCTTTGATAGATATTTACTAACTAATAATAAATATGATGTAAAATAGGATTAAACGTAAATAGGACAAGATAATTGAACTGTATTCATCACGATTAATGGGTGGTTATTTATATCTTTCTACATCCCGTGGTAAAGATTAACGGCAGTTTTCAATAAACTGTCGACGATTACAGATAGATAGTCTTATACCCGGTAATCAGTGGGATATTATCTATCCACGTCCAGGTTACAATAGGAAATACTATCCGATAATATCTTATTGCGAGGAACAGATAAAAATTTCGATTTGTATGTCTTAGTGGTTTAGTAGAAAGTAGTAGAAACTCTTCTCTCTCTCTAGTAGAAACTCTTCTCCATGTGGTGACGGATTAAGATTACAAGTATCACCACCCCATCTCCCATCCCAAGGGTGCTGTAAAAGTCAGCTAAGGGATTTTGCACACAGATAACACCCTCTGTGAGACGGAAAACTCGAAAATAAACCCTGTGGCAATACGCTTGGTCAGCGCGGCACAGTAGAACATAATCCCTCCCAAAGTGGAGGAGGCCCGTGCCCAACAGTGGGACGTAAATGGGCTGGATAGAGAGTAGACTCTGATAAAATACGGCTAACGGCCGTTAGCAACTATGTATTAAGCGTATTTCTGATTGCATGACTGTAAAATTAGGTAACAATAAAAATAAGTTTCAAACTTGTGTT
This sequence comes from Orgyia antiqua, assembly GCA_916999025.1. Classification (NCBI taxonomy): domain Eukaryota; kingdom Metazoa; phylum Arthropoda; class Insecta; order Lepidoptera; family Erebidae; genus Orgyia; species Orgyia antiqua. The sequence continues at coordinate 2,996,302 of OU779861.1, forward strand.
GAAGACGGTTACCAATCTATACTGAAGAGTGTGTTTTACAGCGCTAATCTGTGGAACCGCTGGTCCGGAGCGAAACGTTAGTGAAATAGTTACAAAAACAGGGAATGTTTTTTGATTACGTGTACGAAGTCACGGGCCACTGCTACTAATAAATAAGACCACATCAAACATATTATAAGTCGATGAGTTATTTGTTGTATTACATAAAATAGTTAAGAGGATACCAAAATAGCTTCGTGCATTTTTCTACGTACGAAGTTTTCATTGTTTCTTTAGATTGAATGGCTAGAGCTCTAATTTTTAAGTATATGTTTCTTCAATATATGATCTAGGATCGCATAAACTCTAAACGCGATTAAAAAAGGTTTCTCGATAGAAAATCTTAGCGAAACAACCTCTCTCATTTTTTAGGGTTCCGTACCCAAAGGGTAAAAACGGGACCCTATTACTGAGACTTCGCTGTCCGTCCGTCCGTCCGTCTGTCACCAGGCTGTATCTCAAGAACGGTGATAGCTAGACAGTTGAAATTTTCACAGATGATGTATTTCTATTGCCGCTATAACAACAAATACTAAAAATAAAATAAAATAAAGATTTAAGGGGGGCTCCCATACAACAAACATGATTTTTTTACCGTTTCTTGCTCGATACTAATAACGTTGCCTTATGTTGCATAGATAATGGTACGGAACCCTTCGTGCGCGAGTCCGACTCGCACTTGACCAATTTTTATTTTTTTCTTTTGTCGGTCTATTATCGCGTATTAACTAATGAATTAACTTTAAAAACATAAGTAACTATTATATATAGAAACACGTAAATCAGAATTAAAATATATTTAGTAGATTTTGAGTATACAAAAAAAATATCCCAAATTTTCATTTTCTATACCTACTAGCTGTGTTAATATGTACATGTCGACGATAATATTGATGTAGGCCCTTAAGCAGTTCGTTATAGTTAAGTGAACAACGAAAAAACATAAAAATAATTCTTCATCCAAATTTTCCTGTCTCCAAAATATGCTTTAGTTACCTACTTCTAAAAGATATTTGATATGATTAATAATAATAAGCAGTGGAAGCGTGCTGGGCCCATAACCTGATATGATTAATAATAATAATAAGCAGTGGAAATATGGAAAATGTATTTTATTTCTATTAGAGTTATACAGAACGATACGCACCATTAGACCATAGATTAGATAAGAGAAGAATATTAGATGACAAGACCATAGATTAAATATAGATACATATTTACAACACTATACTAGAAGGCTGCGTTCACTATTCCAACAATATTCTCGAAAAATACTATTCTACTCACAAATTAGTTTTGAACACGTTTTGAATAACTACACTGGAACATTAAAATTGGCGTTATTGTTAATCATTTTAAATTTTATGACAGTTATCTTCCTACCTGCTTAATCTTGAATTGAAAATAATTTCAATAGCGTCGGGCAGTTATTGTTACAGGAAACAATTCAACAAAAGGGCATATTTCTTCAAGAAATCAGTATTATGGGATTATACTCAAATAGAAATTATTAACATTTGAATTTCGATACAAACAAATTAACACAGCGACGGCAAAGAATCGTCAACAAACACCAAGTTAGATAACTATCCAGTCATTAGTTAATCGTAGGTAACTACCTACTTAAAGATATATGCTTAATGTATCCTAGATAGATTACAAATGACTAGCATAATTTTTATTATACTTAACATAGCGCAGTATTGTCTAGAGATAAATTGTGTTGTACTAATATCGACGTGGGCGTCTAATAATATTTACAATTTTCTGAACCCAACAAGTAACCGTATAACTTTAAAGTTATCTCTAGAGCAATAAGCAAGCCGATTCCATGATACATTCTCGGATTACGGTCGAGTATAACGTCAACAATCGAGGCACAATTAAAAAACATTAAAAAATGCGATGCGTTGTATTCACTCCAGTTTTTAAAACGACTTGTTTCACAAGTCCATACTGTGAGAACCGACCGGTAATCCGACCCATTGAAAACGTCAACGATTCTTCGAAAGCTCCGTAAGCTTGTACGCCAACATTGTTTAGTCGCGTTACCCTACGAACCGCGCTTTCATAAGCTCAACTACTTGTAAAACTAGCACTCACCTTCGACACCATCTATCCTTGTAGCCAGTGTCGACAGCAGCACGAAGAATGAGAGCAATGGAATCCCATAATCCGGTATAAAGTTCCTCGACCACATTTCGTAACACAATATTCACACATGGATCACACACATTTGTTTTACTCCTGCTATGTCGTTTGAACACAAATCAAATAACACTCACGGAACTAAATGTAAGAACTTGCACTTCATTTTGTTTCTAAATTGTTGTTACGTTGATATCGTTTGTTTATTGTACATTTTAGCGGTAAAACACGTTTAAAACAATCGTAAAGCCCGGTAGGAACATGCGCAGCCGCGTCCCGCTCGCATCTGACGGCTTTACACAGCCTACGGTAAATCAAAATGGCCGCCCCTGCATTTGTGTGCGTGCGCGCATCATGTAACAATACTTTTAAAAGAATATAAGCTTATTTTATTTACTAATATCATATGTATCCCTATATTATGACCGTAGGTATCTATTTTAAGTCATGAAACATTACGATGTATATTTAAACCCCGTGAGAACATAATCACTCACACATATAAATATACGCGCAGGAATGTTGAGTCAATGGAGAAATCAAGCGATTCAACAGCGCTGTGTGTGCGCAACCAATGAAAAGCTTTTGAACCTTGTTGTTCTCTAACCACATCACAGATAGCGCTATAAAGAACTTTTAAATAGGGGATGTTTTAGTTAGGTAGGTACACAAAGCGAAAAACAAACAAAAATTAATGTTCTATCTGAGTACTAAGTACTATGAAATGTTCATAATTTTGTCGATTACTAACCAGAACTAGCCAGAATTTTTCATCACCTTAAAGGTAGGTTGGTTGGTAGGTCCCCTTTGTTATGTACCCTGCAGAGCCAGCAAAACTTGCTTTTAGGAAGTTTGATCGATATTTCATTGTAACTAACCACGGGGAATGGTTTAATAAATGTCGCATATGTTATTCAAAATAAATACAATATTTTTAGAATGGCGACTTGTTATCAAAAACATCCGTTCGAAATAGAATCGGAGGATCGGCTCACGACTATTAACACAAAAATATTTGAAATCAAAAAGAAAATACAGTTGTCAGGTTGGTTATCACGTAATAAAGTAGTTGCATGTATTGTATTAAGGGGCGTTTTATATTCCTCACACTCGGTCCTAGCCTTCAGGATTTGGATTTGCCTTCAGGATTCTGGATTAATAGTAATGAACAAGGAGCACTGATTGACTTTATTTATTTACGCACAATATTTAATGTTGTAGTTTGGAACACTTGAATCGAAGTCATTAAATAACTCACTGAAATCCCAAGAATACTAAATATAATTTTTTTTATTCATATAGATATTTAAACTATCTCTTTTAAAATTCTTAATTGCAGAGGGTCAAAGAAAATCCAATTACGAGGAAAACGAGGCTGAAAAACAGCAAAACAATGAACTCATAGATTCGTTAAAAAAGGAAATAAAACTGAGACTAACAGAACTGGCTCAGGCTAGAACAGTAATAGGAGAAGAAGAAGTACAAATAAAAAAGTATCTTAATGAAGTTTGTCCAGTTGGAAGTAAGAGTGCTGATCAGGTAACGAAAGAAAACAACATAATTTATGTACCACTCTAAAACTAAAGGGTCTGCTGTGAGAAAATCTATACAATGTTTTTAAAGCTGAAGAGTTTGTTTGTTTGAACGCGTTAATCTCATGAACTACTGGTCCGATTTGAAAAATTATTTCAGTGTTGGATAGTACATTTATCGCTGTATAACATCACGCTGTGACCAATAGAAGCGAAGCATTAGTAAAAAATGTTTGAAAAAACGTGAAAATTTATTCACTTTTCGTATTGAAATTTTCGTGAGTTTGAGTCATATTAGAAGTACTATATTACCGGCTAACAGTCACAGTTTTAGCATCGAAGATGTCGACCCAGGTTTCGAGCATATCCGAAGATGAGCATCATATCATGAAGATGAGCATCGGATATGCTCGAAACCTGGGTCGACATCTTCGATCCCAAAACTGTGAGTGTTAGCCGGTAATATAGTATTTCTATTTTATTCCCTTTTCATTACTTTTAAACCACTATCTATTTAAAACAAAATCAAAATCCATAGCAGACTTTTAAAGATTAAGCTCACTTAAAATACCGGATTTGTGTAACTACTTAAGTAAAGATGAATAAAATAGATTTTCATTGTGATTTGCAGATAATCCACAACTTAGATTTAAAAGTAATCGAACAAAGAAAGATGCTCGATCTACTCAAGTATGAGAAAGGAAGTAAAAAGAAGAAGCTCACGGGCCTGGAAAGAGAATATGAATATCTTCTGATTGAAGCGAATAAGGGTATACTTGTAAAGTCTAAAAACAATAGCAGAGCTAGAAAGGTTAGTAAGATTAATAACGACACGGATATCACATTAAATCAAAGGACAGAATAATTAAACAGCATAAAACTCGTGTTTATATTAGTACTGAATATATCTTTTCGATTTAAAAGTAGTATATGTATTATATCCGTAATCTGGTACCCATAACACAAGCATAATAAGCTTAGCTTGGGACCAGAGGACGTTGTGTGAAATGTCCATGAATATTTATTATTATTTATTATTATTATTATTTGTAAACTTCTTTTTTCTGAATTTATCTTACACATTCGTCAAAAACCATGACAAACTTTACAGAAAGTTACTTTGATTATGTATATCTGCAGATTTACCTTAAGGGCCTACATCAATATTAACGTCGACTTGTACCTATTAACACAGCTAGTAGGTATAGAAAATGAAGAATTAGGGATATTTTTTTGGTTTACTCAAAATCTACTAAATATATTTTAATTCTGGTTTACGCGTTTCTATATATAATAGTTACTTATGTTTTTAAAGTTATTTCATTAGTTAATACGCGATAATAGACCGACAAATGAAAAAAATAAAAAATGAAAGAGGTTGTTTCGCTAAGATTTTCTATCGAGAAAACTTTTTTCAATCGCGTTTCTGAGTTTATGCGATCCTAGATTATATATTGAAAAAACATATACTTAAAAATTAGAGCTCTAGCCATTTAATCTAAAGAAAAAATGAAAACTTCGTACATAGAAAAATGCACGAAGATATTTTGGTATCCTCTTAAATAATGTTGTTTGTTCTTGTGCAGAACGTTTCTCATCTAGAGAACGAGATACACAAAGTGTTAATACAGTGGACTGAAGCGGAACTGGTCAAGAAGAAATATATTTATATCAGGTTCGTTACCATCAGACAACGTGTATGCGCTAGTCAATTTAAGAGACATGGAATAGTAACGACGTTTTTTATTTAATGTTGATTCTGAGTGGTCTTTTAATATTTGTTTATGTTGAATTATAGGATGGTTTGGGTGAATACAGGACTTCGACAAAGAAGGGTTACATTTTATACCTTTACTTGCTGTTGCCTGCAACTTCGTACTCGTGGAATTTTGAAAACAATGAGGACATATAAACGGATGCCTTAAAATACGGATAATTTTTCCCGTTATTGCAACATTTATGCAGTATTCTATCCGTATTCTGGTACCTATAACACAAGCATATAAGCTTAGCTTGGGACCAGAGGACTTTGTGTGAAATGTCCATGAATTTTCACTGATGCTGCGCTCCTATTGGTTGCAGCGTGATGTTATATAGCCTAAAGCCTTATTAGGTAAATGGACTATCCAACACAAAAATAAATAATTTTTAAAATAATTTTTCAATTCGAAAATAGTTCCTGATGTTAGCGCGTCAAACAGCTTTATGATATAATCTAGTAGGATAGGAAGATTAAGTGCGAAAATTCTTCCGAGATACCATTAATATTGTTTATTTTTGTATAATCTTTCAGACAAGCACTCATAGATGATTCAGTAAAATTCGAAAGTTCTTTAACACATATTGAAAGTCTCCTGAAGAAACAAACTGAGGAAATAGACAAATTAGAGGTAAGAGACAATCGCAAAACATCACGCTCGTTTTACTTGGCGTTAATCCGAGTGTTAATTATATGAGTAACGACGATAAATGAGTGTGTCCAATCTGCTTCCCATTTAATTTACTACTTAGTGGAATTTTATATCACAAACTAATCGCAAATACCGAAAAATCTCAAGGTATGGCACATTAGGTAAACCTAACTTTGCAGTCACTATGGTCACGGGTAACTAAAATTTAAAAATGGAAATGTTGGGCTAAAATTTAAAACAAATATACGCGTCTAAATCCGTAAAAAGTGGTTTTATTTAAACAAATGAGTCATGCATGTTTTTAAAGAATACTAGCTGGCCCGGCAAACGTTGTTTTGCCATACCAAAAAAAAGTAAAAAAAAAATTTTAAAAAATGAACTATAAACCTCACGGAGCCCGAGACCTTTCCAACGAATGCAAAACCGTGGAAATCGGTCCGTGCGTTCTGGAGTTATAGCGTCAGGAAGGAAAACCCGACTTATTTTTATATAGTAGATTAAGTCTAACCTATTTAAATATTTAACAGCGAGTTCGAGAAGAAGCTGCTGAGATGAGGCTCCGCGCAACAGCTGCGACGGCAGCCGAGGCAGCGCGGGCACACGACGCGGAACACACGAGGATATCCGAGCGAGCCTTCTTTGCCCAACGTTTCGCTGAAAGGAAACGGGAACTGGAGAAACTAGAGAAGAGAGTATTCCCACCACAGGGTTAGTAGTGATATTTAATTTAGATCATAAGATTGACCACAGACTGACTACAAATAATATCCTCGTGCAGGCAACGATTCGTTCTTGTTCAGGATGTAAGACAATAATCTTATAAATAAAAATTAATTGCTGTTCGTTAGTCTCGCTAAAACTTGAGAACGGATGGGCCGATTTTGGTCTTGAAATATTCGTGAAAGTCCAGGGAAGTTTTAAACGGTTACAAAATATTTGGGGATCTAAAATTCCATGCGTACGGAATAACTGGCATCACCTAGTAATGGAATAAAAAATAGATATGATTTCATTCTATTGAAGTCCATTAAGGGCCTACATCAATATTATCGTATATCATCGCCGACACGTACATATTAACACAGCCAGTAGGCACAGAAAATGAAGAATTAGGGATACTTTTCCTATTTACTCAAAATCTACTAAATATATTTGAATTCTGATTTACGTGTTTCTATATATAATAGTTACTTATGTTTTTAAAGTTATTTCATTAGTTAATACGCGATAATAGACCGACAAATGAAAAAAATAAAAAATTAGAGAGGTTGTTTCGCTAAGATTTTCTATCGAGAAAACTTTTTTCAATCGCGTTTCTGAGTTTATGCGATCCTAGATCATATATTGAAAAAACATATACTTAAATATTAGAGCTCTAGCCATTCAATCTAAAGAAACAGTGAAAACTTCGTACATAGAAAAATGCACGAAGCTATTTTGGTATCCTCTTAAAGACAGTTAATTAAATTTTCTTATACACACTTTACTATCTATAAGTATCTACATAATATAGGTATGTACTTAGTCAAGTACTTCGTTAGCGATTCACTTGGGTATACTATGATAAGAAAACGAGCCTCGTGGTTGAGTGGTTCATGTAACAGACTACCACTGAACACTGAAATAATTTTTCTAAGGTTCCTGAGATTAGCGCGTTCAAACAAACAAATAAACAAACTCTTCAGCTTTATAATATTAGTATACTTAGATAATATTTCACTAGGCCAAATAGTATTCCTATAGGTAGCATTTAGATTAATAAAATCTGTTAACAAGAGTCTAACTTCTAAAAAATCTTGACAGGCTTCGTGGTGGAGTGATTCATGTAACGGACTGCCGTTCACGAGGTCGTGGGTTCGATTCCCGCTCGGGACAATCATTTGTGTGATTTTTCTAATTATCATACAAATGTTTGTACTGCGTCTGGGTGTTTCTATAAATAAATAAAATAAATAAATATTAATGGACATTTCACACAACGTCCTCTGGTCCCAAGCTAAGCTTATATGCTTGTGTTATGGGTACCAGAATACGGATAGAATACATATACTACTTTTTTTTGTAAATACATACTTATAATATATAGAAACAATGAATAACAATGAATACTTATAATATATAAAACTATGTATTATAAGTATGTATTTACAAAAAAAATAGTAGTATATGTATTCTATTCGTATTCTGGTACCCATAACACAAGCATATAAGCTTAGCTTGGGACCAGAGGACGTTGTGTGAGATGTCCATGAATATTTTTAAAAAAAAAAACACTATTCAAGGAAATAACAACAGCATAATACCTATGACTGTTATAGCTCGTCCTGTAGTACGTCAAGACTCAACTAGATCTACGGAAGGTGAAGCCGTTGTTGAGGAAATGTCAGCAGCTCAACAGATGGAAGAAATCTTCCAGAAACTTATGAAGCTAACAGGTAAGAATGAAAATTTGAACTTAATATCTGGCTATTTGCCTTAGTTTCAAGCTAACTGTGCAGGTATTAGTAGGTAGTTGTTTCTTTCTCTAGTAATTCCTTTTTGTTCTGCAAGGCGTAACAGACGCTGAGGAAGTATTTGACAAGTTTCGAGCTCAACGCGAGACTTCTCAACGGCTCTCTTACCTACAGCAGTGCACTGAAGAAGAAAAACTTCAGTTAAAGCAAACACAAACCACGCTTATGAGTGAACTTGAAGCTTTTAAATTCGCCTCAGTCAAAGATAAGGACGAGTGAGTGATTTCGCCAATTATGATATTTGGACCAATCTTTCATAACATAGGCTCATGTTATTCATTTTAACGCCTTAATGCTGCTTAAGGGTTTACTGTTTGTACTAATGAAATATTACGCTGGGCAAGTGCGTTTCATGTTTCTCTTATCACCCAGAATATAAATAATATCTAAGCCCTACAACTCTCATGGTATTACATAGCATAGCAGCGTAGATTATTCCTAATCCACCGGGGATCCACAGGGAATAAAGTAATATTTCTGTACAACCTTTATTATTTTGCTGTTAATATGGCCCATCAAGTGTGCACATTGAAATGGCCTAAGATTATAACATCGATAACACTGATATGATATGGCCATTGTGCTAAAATTAGATTAATTTGTTCTAAAACTGATTTTTTATTTGTACAGAGGTCAAGAACAGATAGCATTACTTAAAGAAGAGATACAAATAGAGAATGAGATATACGAGGAGTTGGAACAGAAGATGGATGAGTTGGAAACATTCCTCTTGGAAATAAAAAGATTGCTGTATGAACTTTGCAGACAATTAGACGTAAGTATATTTTGTTACGTATAATTGAGGAATTTTTCAAATCAGACCAGGGGTTACTGAGATTAGCGCGTTCAAACAAACAAACATAAACGAACTCTTCAGCTTTATAATATTTAGAAATGCCAGGTATTTCTTGATGGTGTTATTTAGGTAGTGATTTGTGATTTTACGGCTATTTTCAATAATATACCTATACTTAATATCATAAAACTTTAAATAGTATATTTGTTTGAACGTGCTAATCCTAGAAACTATTGGTCCTAATTGAAAAATTATTTTAATATTGGATAGGAATATGTGTCGCGGAAAGCCATAGGCGACGTAACATCACGCCGCGACAAATAGGAGCGAAGCGTCAGTAAAAATGTTGCAAAAACGTGAATAATATTCTGAATTCTACGCGTACGAATTCGCGCGCAGCCTGTAGTTACTTCTATGAGAAGATTCATTTCTGAAGGAGATGAGGTTTAAATATGTAAAGAATTTTAAAATATTACCAGCTTAAAGTAATTTATTAATTTTGCAATTGACTTGCTATGCTTTTACTTAATAAATCAAGCTCAGTTCGCAGAGCTACGGAACGGTATTCCGAGGTTGTGGGTTCAAGTCCCGCTTGCGGTGAGCACTTTTTCCCCCACAATTTAATTTATTAAATATTACCAGCTTTTTTTACAGTATCGAATCAGAAATCTAACATCTTTACCATTTTTATAACAGGCATAAAACTCTCGAATAAAATAAATATTCTTTCGCCGGTATACTACAAAAGGGACAAGTGCGTAGCACTTACACCCGTCGGGCATGTATCACCTGATGTATGAGTGTGGATGAAGCCAAGAGAGTATGTTTAGATCATAGCAGATGGCGCTCTATAGTCTTTGCCTACCCCCATGGGAAAAAGGCGTGATGTTATGATGATGATCATGGACATTTCACATAACGAATTATTAAGATAATCCTACTAATATTATAAAGGCGAAAGTTTGTATGTATGGATGTTTGTTACTCTTTCACGTAAAAACTACTGAATGGATTTGAATGAAACTTTACCACAATATAGCTTATACATCAGAATAACACATAGGCTACAAATTGGCTGGACCGATTTTGATGAAATTTTATTTTATACAGAATTGTATGGCAAAACAACGTTTGCCGGGGCAGCTAGTAATTAGTAAAACCCATAAATAACACTGTAGTCAATTTTGTTATTATGACTAGATAATCCCAGAACCAAGGATGCCAGAGTGGACCGCGGAACCTCGTGACGTTCAAGAACTAGTGATGGTACTACAAGCTCGCTACGACAGCGCTTGTGTTAAATTAGAAGATATTAAAGAGAAGCAGAAGGACAACACTATCATTATGGTACCATCCAACGTAAGTAGTACTAAAATAAAATAAACAACAGCAACTGTGTAACTTCGTATATTTTCTCTTATTATAATACCTTAAGACTATCTTATTTTAATATAAACACTATGTAGATACTTATACGTGACTATGACTATTATCTAGGATATTATAATTCGATAAGAAACAATGTCGACTGAGCCTGCCGGCCAGATATTGTGCGTTTTATACCACATTCCCCCGCTAGAAAACACTGATGGGGTCATAGTGTTGCTACTCTGTAGATACAGTTTACGTTAAAATACATACAAACATTTAATTGGCATGGTGTTGCCAATGTGTAAAATAATTTAGGCCGAATATAAACATTGAAATTCTGAAAAACCCTACATTCGTCCGTCCTGACGCTGTGTATACACTCATACACCTAAAATATAAATTTTTAAACCCTACAGTACACAAATGTAAATAAATATTATTGACAAATTGTGTTTGTTATTTCTATAAACATTCAAATACTCAATTGGGACGTTGAAAAAACAAATTACATATTTTTTTTAAGTAGGTATTTTAATAATTCATTACTAATATTATTGATATTCAATAATATTCTTAAACACTTGAGCGACTCATTTGTTTAAATAAAACTACTTTTAGGGATATAGACGCGTGTATTTGTTTTAAATTTTAGCTCGACGTTTCGGAGACTTTGCAGTGACCATGGTCACGGGTGAAAATGAGCTGTATGTAAAGTGTCTCACAAAGAGTTTAATAATAATAATATACTGTGTCTTCTACGATCAGTTATTACAGGGTTTTCCCACATTCGATTTTTATTTTATATTGACCATAAAGATAGACTTTTACCATAAACTGTGTTATATTACTGTATACTCAGACTACATAAAATTAATAACATCATTTTAATTTTATAAATAGAAGGTAACAATAACAAATTATAAAAATATGAATAAGAATTATGTAAATGAAGAATGTAAAGTTACACAGAATTATTAAAACGTCGAGACAAAAATTTCTAAATTCCTAAACAAAAGTAATGTCATAAAATAAATAAATAAATATTCATAGACATTTTACACAACGTCCTCTGGTCCCAAGCTAAGCTTATATGCTTGTGTTATGGGTACCAGAATACGGATATACTACATATACTACTTTTCTTTTGTAAATACATACTTATAATACATAGTAAATGCCTAGACACAGTACAAACATTTGTATGACAAAACTACTTTTTACGGATTTAGACGCGTATATTTGTTTTAAATTTTAACTCGACGTTTCGGAGACTTTGCAGTCACCATGGTCACGGGTGAGACTAAGCTGGAAATCCGTAAAAAGTAGTTTTATTTAAACAGATGAGTCGCGCAAGTGTTAGAAAATATTTGTATGACATTTATGAATATCTCACAAATGATTGTCCCGTGCGGAAATCGAACCCGCGACCTCGTGAACGGTACCTAGTCCGTTACATAAACCACTAGACCAACAACAACTAATTCCTTCGGGAGGTTTTCCCTTGCTTTAATTTTTTTATTGCCTAGTCATCCAAAAATTACTCAATAAACTCGTTATTTTTATTGAAGCTACAACTGCTACCTATACAGCATAGATATAAGTAGGCTGGTATTATTATAGTCGAAGTTTTATATCAGTACAGCAACAACTCAGTATCGTCATCATCATACCGTCACGACTGTTACCCAAAGGGTAGACAGGTATTAATATCTTTTTTTCTCTGCTTAGCCAACAAGCGCAGCCGCTTCAATGGCAGGCATCAGCATGCACAGCCACAGTACCCCCAAGGAGACGGAAAAACCAATACCTACATACAAAGAACTAGTACAGAAAGAGCCAAGCAAAGGACCACGTATGTATCTATGCCAAGATCACTCCGAATAAGTAATTAGGGTTCCGTACCCAAAGGGTAAAAACGGGACCCTATTACTGAGACTTCGTTGTCCGTCCGTCCGTCCGTCCGTCTGTCACCAGGCTGTATCTCAAGAACGGTGATAGCTAGACAGTTGAAATTTTCACAGATGATGTATTTCTATTGCCGCTATAACAAAAAATACTAAAAATAAAATAAAATAAATACATATTTAAGGGGGGCTCCCATACAACAAACATGATTTTTTTACCGTTTCTTGCTCGATACTAATAACGTTGCCTTATGTTGCATAGATAATGGTGCGCGAGTCCGACTCGCACTTGACCAATTTTTTTTTTAAATAAGTTTTATTTATGTAATTTCGTATAGTGATGTGAAAAATAAATATTTAATTGTTATAAGTAGGCCTAATTCGCACTATATCGCATTAGCTCCAAACTAACCCTAACTAATCAACACTCCTGGGAAGATTGGTTTAATAGACCAATTACTTTCTTAATTCATTCGCCATGTAAGGTTGTGTATTGGAGACAAATGAAACGCTCAAAGTTCAATAATGCAATGACTATATTTTAGAGAATACATGCTTTTTAGGGTTCCGTACCCAAAGGGTAAAAACGGGACCCTATTACTGAGACTTCGCTGTCCGTCCGTCCGTCCGTCCGTCCGTCCGTCCGTCCGTCCGTCCGTCCGTCCGTCCGTCCGTCCGTCCGTCTGTCACCAGGCTGTATCTCAAGAACGGTGATAGCTAGAGAGTTGAAATTTTCACAGATGATGTATTTCTATTGCCGCTATAACAACAAATACTAAAAATAAAATAAAATTAATATTTAAGGGGGGCTCCCATACAACAAACATGATTTTTAGGGTTCCGTACCCAGTATCTCAAGAACGGTGATAGCTAGACAGTTGAAATTTTCACAGATGATGTATTTCTATTGCCGCTATAACAACAAATACTAAAAATAAAATAAAATAAATATTTAAGGGGGGCTCCCATACAACAAACATGATTTTTTTACCGTTTCTTGCTCGATACTAATAACGTTGCCTTATGTTGCATAGATAATGGTACGGAACCCTTCGTGCGCGAGTCCGACTCGCACTTGACCAATTATTATATACCTTACAACTACTACATCACAGCCCATCGGTGGCGGTTTTATGGACTAAGGAGAGAACCCTTGTCATTTTTAGGGTTCCGTACCCAAAGGGTAAAAACGGGACCCTATTACTGAGACTTCGCTGTCCGTCCGTCCGTCACCAGGCTGTATCTCAAGAACGGTGATAGCTAGACAGTTGAAATTTTTTATGCATATAGGACAGTATTAAGACTGATAGCTGGGTAAAAGGTTTGTATTTTACAATTTACAGCATCGGAGGATGAAGAAGACATACCTTCAAGATGTTATCTAAAGAGACAAGCACAATTAATTGTGGACACGAAGTGCCGAAGGAAAGGATTCAGAATGCCATACCCCAGAAAATAAATTTCGAAATTCTATGCATATTAAACTTGTGTTAATAATATTAATTACTCAGTTTAAAAACTAAACTATACGTATAGGTAAATATAATAAATAGTTAGCATTATCTAATATTTAAAATTTTTACCGAGATTTAATTTTGTTTTTTACACACCTATTTTAGTTCCGTACGATGGTACAGAACTAAAATAGGCACATGTGTAAAATAGGCACATGTGTAAAATAGGCACATGTGTAAAATAGGCACATGTGTAAAATAGGCCTAAGGCATTTTCTGCCAGTCAATCAACCCAATGGATGCATTGGGTTGATTGACTGGCAGAAAATGCCTTAGGCATTAAGTCCGCCTATACATACATTGTATTTGCTTTAAGGGTAAAATAAATTTTTTAAGTTATACCTATATTCACATGAGTTTTTTTAGTTAAACATTTTTTTTATTTTATTATTTGTTTGTCATCGATCCTTTAAGCATAAGACCTTTCACTCGATTTAAATAGGAAAAAATTAAAATGTTAACATTTTGAAAATTTTGACTGCATCAAATTATTACAGGTAGGTTTGTGACAAATCGGTAAACAAACCTAATATTTACGCAGTAATTTTGTATTTTAAATATATTTTGTTTCAGAATACTGTAAATCATAGTAGCATTTTTAAAATTTACTTTCATTTTTAATAACCTCACATTATGTTTTGTGAGCACAAGAATTCTTACCTGCAAAGAGTATGCGCTGCAAATCCGCGCGTCATCAACAAAGCCGTTACTCAAGCGATGCGCTGGCGAAGGATAGATCCACACGATGGTTGGAATACAGAATTTTTCTTTAAAATCTAAATGTAGTAGATGTAATATTTTCTTCTTCTCTCAGTCCATAAACATTCCACTGCTAAAGTATGTTGCCTCAGGGAGGGTATTTCGTCTATGTTGAACAAAACCTCTAAACTAAATCCTATGCTAACACGCTTGCTCAGCGTGGCTTAGATAAACGAAATACCTACCCTTTAGACGTAGAGGTGGCCCGTGCCTAATAAGTTCTGTAAATAAGGTGTACCTACTACTAATAGTTGTATATTTAGTTCACTCCATTCCTCAGCAAATCGGCCAACTCAACGCTTAGAATCTATGCAGCCATCTCTGTATGCTCCATGGGTTGATATCACCAGAACTCAAATGGGCTTTGGACGTATAGGGCTTCGTGTCCTTAACCGAGAACTTAGTTCCAAAGATAATATTATACAACTACAAGCGATTCATAGCATACTTGATCAGGTGAGACTCTGTTATATTAACAAGTTGTAGCGATAGGATACATTTAGGTATATTATTAGATTATAATAATAATAATAATATTCACAGACATTTCACACAAGAATAGATTTATTACGAAGGTCGTGATTTCGACTAACGAGATGTTTAATAATTGATATACATAGGAAAAATTGATAAGTATCGCTCCTGTGACATAGCCATGTAATCCGAGGTGTTAAACTAGTGTTTAATGGTACATTATAAATAAATAAACAATACATAAATATTCAGGACATTTCACACAACGTCCTCTGGTCCCAAAGTAAACTATATTTCTATGCTTGTATTATGGGTACCAGAATACGGATAGACTACATATACTACTTTTCTTTTGTAAATACATACTTAAAATACATAGAAAACACCCAGACGCAGTACAAACATTTGTATGACATTTATGGATATCACACAAATGATTGTCCCAAGCGGGAATCGAATCCGCGACCTCGTGATCGGCAGTCCATTACATAAACCACTTCACCACGAAGCCCGTCATTATGATTAAGTACTTCACTTTATTTACCTCTTTGACATCTTAGTATTGAAATTTACGTGAGTTTGAGTCATCTCTTTGACATCATTTTTAAAGACTGCAGATAAAGCTGATATTAGCCTTAGCCTTGAAACATTTTAATTTCTTTCGTATTTAATTTATGGTCAATATATTAATAAAAACATCATTATAACAGGTTCAAATATCAGAAAATGCCATGTTTCTAATAAACCTGAATGTGGTATATCGACTCATTGAAATCATGCAAGACCGCGACCCTATAATCCGAGAGAAGGTATGCATGATACTGTCTCATCTAGCTCACTACTATCAAGGCAGACAGCGCATTATGTCCCGTCCAATAGTCATCGAAAAACTCATGACACTTATTATGCGAGATCGTAAAGAAATCAGATATGCTGCGGCATACACTCTGATGACATTAAGCAAACACCGGTGCGCTTGCGAAGTTATAATGAAGACTGATAATTTAGTCGAGAACCTCCTCAAAATGGTGAAAGATGATCACGCTGGCATTATACTTATTCATCTCAGAACGCTGACACATTTATGCGCATGGGACCCTGAGCCTGCACTAAAAGCAAACGCTTTCCAAATCATGTTGACATTATTTAAAAGTGAAGCAATCAATGTGGCAGCAAAAGCAATGGATTGTATGGCTCAACTTTGTAAACACACTATTGGGAAGCAACTGGCTGATATGTACGACTTAACGCATTATCTTTTGAAGTACTATTTATATTCTCGACATATTAGCATAGTCATTAGCGCAGTTGGTCTTATGATGTATACTACGCAAACGACTAGATCAAAATGGCGCGCAAAAGAATTCGCCCATGATTTGACAAAACAGCTGATGTATTTATGCTTTGCACATAACTTGCCGTTATTGCAATTAAGGGTTTTGCAAGTGTTGGTCAATCTTTGCGACTGTCCTGATATTAGATATCACATGAAGAAACATTGGGAGAGACGGGTTAAGGCAATTAAGATAAGAACACACGAACAGTGGGATGGGACCACGGAAGTAAGAGGTTATGGTTTGGATACTGGTCATAATTACAGAACCAGGTGCATCGAAGGTGCGCAGACGATTAAAAATGAATACGGAGATAATGAAAACGCCATAAATGTGCACAGTTATTTAGCAACAGTTCAACAAGTGAAAGAACATTTGATTAAAGCTATTAATTTTAAATGTTATAGAGACTAGTATAAAAATAAAACTGTGCTCAATGAAATAATGCTCTTTCCTGCTACAGAATTTAAAGTCATATTATAACCAAATATAAATAGAATAATTTGCATAATTGAAAAACTAAAAAACACTTTGAAAATCTTGAATATTATTTTACTTTATTGAATTGTCATAAGTCAATAAATTAAATTATGGTGGAAAAAGTGATTGCCGCAAGCGGGACTTGAACCCACGACCTCGGTATACCGTTTCGAAGCTCTTTCCAACTGAGCTTATTGCGGTCGTGCTTGTAACATTCAAATTTACCACCACAATCGTCACTCGATTGAGTTTATATCGTATTTCTACGTACAACTACGTTACTACTTACTACGTTCAAGTCCCGCTTGCGGCAATCACTTTTTCCACCATAATTTAATTTATTAAGTAAAGCATAGCATATCAATTGCAAAATCAATAAATTACTTTGTCCTTAAAATGTGCGCAAAATTTTAGACCAATCGACTTCTGCAAGTGTATGAAAAACAAGATTCTTTTACTTATATTAAAACATTAATAGATACCAAGCTAATAGAAGTGTGTTAGCTAATAGATTGTTTTAGTTTTCAATCCTGTTTCGTTTCTGAGAACAAAAGGGCGAAATATAGCTCAACAAATTTTTTTTCCACAATTTTCGTAATTTTCCCTAATGAATTGGAAGTTGAAAAACGTACTCTCTCTTGGCTATGTCTTTTAAGGGCCTACATCAATATTATCGTATATCATCGCCGACACGTACATATTAACACAGCCAGTAGGCACAGAAAATGAAGAATTAGGGATACTTTTCCTATTTACTCAAAATCTACTAAATATATTTTAATTCTGATTTACGTGTTTCTATATATAATAGTTACTTATGTTTTTAAAGTTATTTCATTAGTTAATACGCGATAATAGACCGACAAATGAAAAAAATAAAAAATTTGAGAGGTTTTTTCGCTAAGATTTTCTATCGAGAAAACTTTTTTCAATCGCGTTTCTGAGTTTATGCGATCCTAGATCATATATTGAAAAAACATATACTTAAAAATTAGAGCTCTAGCCATTCAATCTAAAGAAACAATGAAAACTTCGTACGTAGAAAAATGCACGAAGCTATTTTGGTATCCTCTTAATAAGGTTATAGCGTTCTTGGGTATATAGAAAACACACAAACCTTTATTGTCCACTGTACTTCATAAAAAACGAAAATATCGGTAGCTTAAATATCTAAAAAATATGTTTAATAATTACTAGCTAATGCCCGCTACTCCGTAGGGCGTGGAATTTAAGATCCTCATATATTTTGTCACCGTTTAAACCTTCCATGGACTTTCACGAATATTTCAAGACTAAAATCACTAAAATCGGCCCCATCCTTTCTAGTTTTAGTGAGACTAACGAACAGCAATTGATTTTTTCATTCATTAACTTACCATTCCAACATTTTATTTATAAATATTATTAAATATTCAGGACATTTCACACAACGTCCTCTGGTCCCAAAGTAAGCTATATTTCTATGCTTGTATTATGGGAACCATATACGGATAGACTACATATACTACTTTTCTTTTGTAAATACATACTTATAATACATAGAAAACACCCAGACGCAGTACAAACATTTGTATGACATTTATGGATATCACACAAATGATTGTCCCAACCGGGAATCGAACCCGCGACCTCGTGATCGGCAGTCCATTACATAAACCACTCCACCACGAAGCCCATCAATTTATAAACAATGGATATTACATTAAAACAACTTTTATTCGTAATTAAGCATTTATTAAATTAAATTTGTTACGAATTACAATATTTGAGCTAAAACATTTGGTTTTATTACAAAGTTTAATTGCCTAAAGGCATACTTATATCTACTCTCAGTCGTTTAGACTAACTTCTACATTAGCGGGTTTAAGCTAATATTTATTGCTAATAAAATACTTAACAGTAAGTACTAATAATATTCACAAGAAGTAACTTTTACATAGGTAATTGTCTGTACGGGAATCGAACCCGCGTCTTCATGAATGGGAGTTCGCCACTTCGTATTAGATAATGAACGTTTTAATTTTCTTTGAAAGCCTTAAACATGCCGTTAACAGTAGGTTAAGCATTTTTTATTTAAATACAAACCCAAATCAATAAAATGGGCAAATTTTATACATATTAAAATATCTTTGGGAGACCTTTTGGAAACAATACCTATTATAATTTATACACTAGTAACACTAAAATTAGATAGGCAACCCTTACAATTTCTTCTAATATTATAAACGCGAAAGTTTACGCAAAAACTACTGAATAGAGTTTAATAACACTTTACAGTAAGATAGCTTATAAATAAGAATAACACAAGCCATTACCATTACTATAATTACGCAAAAAATTAAGGAGCAAGGCAGCACCTATTAAAGCGGGTAAAACCGCTAGTATTTTCTATTTGTTTAATGGCAAACCATTTTAAGTGCTTATTATACAATATGCTATATTTGTAGCTGATTTATCGTCCCTGTGATGACGAATTAAGAATACTAGTGTCGAATTTGAGCAAAGTACAAACGATATTTAAATATTTTGAGTTGATTATTAATGGAGCGCCCAATTCCTAGCGAAAGATATAGAATATACATTAATAACTATTATCGTATCTAAATATTTACTTTAGTATCGGTTATCGCTACAATTGTCAAGAAGTTGACTATTATCTAACCTAAGAATGAATATATATCACAAATACGTATATTTCTAATGAATATATATACCAATATATCAATATCGAATATCACTGGCATTATTTGTAGTGAAATCATTGTCTGCTATATATAATAATAGTATGACGTAATTTCACAATTTATTAAATTCGAATACCTATAATACAATTTACAAAACTTTTCTAATATGAAAATTTTATTATGAAAATTGAATGATATTAATGATATTAAATTAAATGACATTATTAGGTATTAGATATTATTAGTTATAGATAGATTATCACTTAGAGGTATGAAAAATAGATAGTGGCCGATTCTCAGACCTACTGATTATGTATATAAAATTTCATAAAAATCGGTCAAGCCGTTTCGGAGGAGTATGGTAAATAACAAAGTGACATGAGAATTTTATATATTAGACTAGCTGACCCGGCAAACGTTGTTTAGCCATACTAAAAAAAAAGGTTTGAAAAATAAATGTTGTCCGATTCTCAGACCTACTGAATATGCATGTAAAATTTCATAAAAATCGGTCAAGCCGTTTCGGAGGAGTACGGTAACTAACACTGTGACATAAGAATTTTATATATTAGATGACGCTTACACACGTACAAGGTTATACCAGAGTCGGAGAAACCGATAGGGATGGGTCAAATAATAAATAAATCGATAAATTATATTTAATCGTCATAAAGAAATGGAAAGTGACTTAGATTTTAACTGCTTCTAAATCTAATCTGACCAGAGACTTTATTTATGCATGATGATACCTATAATAATTCCTAAAACATTCTTTAGCAAAATACATGTTTAGATTTACATTGTACATTCAAATAAGTACCACCATTTTCTTAATACCGTTTAAAATAACCTAAGTTTAACTAATTAATTAAAACCTAATAAAAAATAGTTAAATATAAATATAATCTCTGATTTTTAATAAAATCAATAACTAAGTTTTATATGGTTTTTTAGCAAAGGCGGATTTTAAGCCTTTGGTATTATATTGCGCATACATAATTTGTATTTATATATGTTTACTCTTAATTTATAGAGTTCATTGATTGCATTATTAAAGACCATATTATGAACAAAACTAATGCTTGCTAATGACAAAAATGGTTACTTTATTGATTGCCTTAAATATATGTATAGAGATACTAGATTCGTAAGAAAATAAAGTTTATATAATGTCATATCGCTATGGATAATGAATAGATATTGCGTTTTATATGTTTAGGCTTATCTAATTTAATTTAGAAAATACGCATACAATTTAGCAGGTGATAGTTTAAAATTTAGAACTGTGAACGGAATTATACATCTTTTATTATTATAGAAAAATATACTCCGATATTATCGCCAGTATACTCCAAAAGGGACAAGTGCGTAGCAGTTACAACAGTCGGACATGTATGACCAGATGTATGAAGCCAAGGAAGTATGTTTGGATCGTAGCAGATGGCGGTCTATAGTCTCTGCCTATCCCCATGGGAAAAAGGCGTGTAGTTATGATGATGATGATTTATTAAGTAAATACAATACATAATGTATTTGACATTACCATGAAATTGAACGAATACATATTTACTAGACGTTAATAGCCAATACATTATTTTTAAATATTACAAAAAAAAACAAACATATTCGTTCTATAATAAACTAACAGTTGCCCGCGACTTTATACTTCTGGAATTTTAAATCAAAACATATAGACATATGGCCTTATACATAATGACTTATCGGAGGTTTAAACGAAGATTTTATCGGAGAGATAATAAACGTTTTATCGTAAAAAGACTATTATGAAGAACAAGTTTAGAAAATTTTCGCGATTCAATTTTAGCGAACTTTTAAACCTCCGATAAGTCACTATGAATAAGACCGTTAATATATAGCCTATAACAATTTCAAAGACTGTAACTTCCTATTAGAGAAGAAACGAATCATTACTTTCAGAAATAACCCCTTTTACATACATATTACAAACTTCACCTCTTTATTAATAGTTGAAATAATAAGCTACCTTACTATATGATATTATTTTTTTATATATTTGACACATTAAATACACCCAAGTACTTCCAATATCACATATAATTTAACTATATGGCAAAATATTTAGCTCATCTCTACCTTCGTCATAAAACACTGCCAATTATTGTACAATTTCAGTTATTAAACTATAACTGCTAAATATACTCGAAAAGTAACAGCTATGGCACGGTATAAATATATAAGCAGTATGGAAACTAGGAATAAAATGTCCTAAATTGTAGAAACATACACACGTAAAAATTCGTACGAATTCTTGAGAAACTGTCCAGAACTATAGAGTTGTCACAAATAATTGAGCTTCCCTCCACCGTGGAAGGGTTAGGGCTCCAATCTTAATTGAGGCTGCCTTGGAGCAGCCAAGCCTGCAAGGGGCGAGGAGAATGCGAAGAGTGTATCCCTCCCCCCTCGCGGAGGATAAAAAAGAATTTGTGATTACAGGTTATATAAGAGATCATCATCGAGTAATCTTCCAACTCACAACAGATGTCGTTATTATCTTTTTTTAAATAAATCACATATATTTTTTTTATAGTAAACAGTACAATAAGATCTAGCTACTCACAATATCAATTAGCTAAAGTTCAGCACAATTCTTTTTTATAAATTACAAAGATCTTAAAGCAGCTAATTGAGGGTAGGTATTTATAACAAATAAATATTCGTAATTTGCATACTGCTTACATATACACTGTGGTGTCACTAATCACTGTACTGAACGTACTCGAAGAGGGCTTTGCACAAGTCGTGCTGAGTTGGATCTCACCTGCCACCGCCACGTTTATTCAGAGGGTCGTACAACTCTGCTTCGGAGTCCAACTCATCCTCAGACAGAGATAACGAGCCACCCACTCGTCTAGTGCGGAGACCCTCCTGAAAATATTAAAACTTATTATAAAATAAGTAGTTATTTTATATGTATGTCCCTATGTAAGCTTATATTTTCAAAACCACTCAATGGATTTTGATGCGGTTTTATTTAATAAATAGAGTGGTTTCAGTATATGGCTATTTTTACAATAAGTTAAGGTTAAATTTCTAAATTTCGAATTTGCGGGCTACAGCTAGTACTTAATATTTATCCTATTGCTAAATTCAAGCGTAAAATAACTGTTTAGGTACAAAAGATTTCAAAATAAATCACTTGAGTCTGCTTCCGACGGCAGTAGATTCACTGTCCATCAAATCTTCAAATCTACGGTTTTATGGCTAAAACAAACCCTGCCTATTATGGGGCATCTCAGTAGACTCGCCTTTTATTGATTTTATATTGATGATTTATCGTTATAGGCATAGATAAAATATAAAATTTTTAATCTACCCGCTATTCTTTTCACTAGAGACAAATCGAAACTTTTTGCCCTTAGTCCCCGATATGGATATGGGATCGCCACCGACGGATACACTTATCTAATAAACGAGGATAACAATCTATCCGTAATCGTAGATTGTTTGAATAAACCGCGTTGATGTTGAACAGTAGAATAAAATTAGAAGTGACCGATAACCGTGGGAAGCAAACTGATAGAATTATCTTTATTAAACGTATAACTAGTTATAGGCAAAATAACGAAGCTACAAATATTTCGTTAGATATGTTTTTGGTCAATAACAATTATTAAACTTACTACTAGATGGCGCTTTTTATATAAACGGTAAGTAGCAACTTAGTTATGGTAAAGCTAATGTAAGAAATATTAATTTGATAATCTCGTAAATTTTTGAAACAAATCATGGGTTAGCATTAAAACATGTTAAAATGATACAAAAATTACGTTTTGAAAGTATTAGATACGTGTGAATAAGAGAAAAATATGTATTTGAAACAAAGAATAAATCCAATAAAAATAAAAAGTTGAGGTCTACACTTTAAAGATACTGAAAATAAAATTGGTTTATAGGCGTAATAGAAGCCAAAACAATGGTTTATATAATTTTGTCTGCTTGTCTGTATGTTTTATACGCGCATCACGCCAAAACTACTGCATGGAATTGAATAAGGAAGTTATGGAATTACGTTAAGGGCCTACATCAATATTATCGTCGACATGTACATATTAACACAGCTAGTAGGTATAGAAAATGAAGAATTAGGGATATTTTTTTTGTTTACTCAAAATGTACTAAATATATTTTAATTCTGATTTACGTGTTTCTATATATAATAGTTACTTATGTTTTTAAAGTTATTTCATTAGTTAATACGAGATAATAACAAATGAAAAAAATAAAAAATTAGAGAGGTTGTTTCGCTAAGATTTTCTATCGAGGAAACTTTTTTCAATCGCGTTTCTGAGTTTATGCGATCCTAGATCATATATTGAAAAAACATATACTTAAAAATTAGAGCTCTAGCCATTCAATCTAAAGAAACAATGAAAACTTCGTACGTAGAAAAATGCACGAAGCTATTTTGGTATCCTCTTAATAAAAAATGGTAAGTGAAAGAGTATAATGGGTACAACTGTTGTAGGACTAATGGTATATCCCAAAGAAATTAAAATATTTTTTTTGTATCTGTTCAGAACTCTATCACCAATATTTTGAGTCCGCCCATTCCGTAAGTTCCTAGAACTTTCATTTAACGACACTTATTAGTGTGCATATTTAATTTGGCGGGTAGATTTATGCAATTAAGCGAGTACTCATTCTGTTAGCCGCAATATAATATCAGGTATGTTTGTTTAATTACAAACACGACCAATCTTTTTGATATAAATAACAGATACATAATAGCTATGTTGTATTTGAACATGTAAAAAGACTTTTAGAGGTTTTATCCTGGCAAAGTTATTATTGTTAAATTATATAACATGTATACTGGTGTTTATGTATAATATGTTTTGTAAATTATGAAATAAAGAATTTTAAAACAACAAACAACCAATATTTTGTCGTGGATAGTGAAATTATTAATTTTAGATGACAATAACTTGAGTTAAACAATAAGCATGACTTATGAACAATTTAAAACTCCCACATGCAAACCTCAACTTGTAAATTAATGATAAAGCCACCGTCCCCGTTGAAAAAAAACAGAGAAATAAAAAAAAAATCTAAACCGTCTAACTACAGGTGCGGTTTTCAATATGTGCCCACCAATTCTGTATCACTAATCCAAGCGGCAGCACCGTCCTCGACGCTCGAAGACATCTGAAGTATTCAGGATGTAACATCAGAATTTACAAATCTGATATAGGTGATAGAAATACCCAGAAATCACGCAGACGAACTAAAATTAGCTGACCACATAGTTTAGTAAATTTAACTGATACGCTGGAACGCCAAATTATTACTAGAGAGGAAAATAAAACAGAAATCGCTAACTAAATCCTGGTAATAAAATAAGCTAAGAATTTTTTAAACAAATCGCCTCTAGTTTGCCGGATCACAGCTGTAATGTAATATGGTAGGCACGAGGCAGGTCTATGTACATAATGATTATGAAACCTACCCATATTAGTTTTCTAAGCAAATACATAAAATGATAAAAATAAAAGAAAGGGTAAAAAGCTGATCCCTCCTTATCTTTGCTAATTTATACCTAATTGTGAAATCAAGATGATGGCACAATAAAAACTTTGACGAGCTTAAGAGTAAATGAACTATAGCGCGATTTAAAAAACTATACAACGCAATCTATCGAGCGGCATAGTAAAATTCTGTTTGTAAAGGTTTGATTTCAAAATTTCACATGTAAGAAGTCGCGGGCAACAGCTAGTAGATATAAAAACTAGAAGATAAAAAGGTCAAATGAAATCAAACTAACCATTAACCATAAGTTTGATTTCATAAAAAAATAATAGATTTCTCTAGAATCTCTGATTGGAAGAGAGCCTATAAATCACCATCCATAACACAGAGTATTCAAAAAGTTGCGACTGAACGTGATTTCTAGGTATACTGTTACAATCTAAGCACTGTCTGTTACTGTATCCACCAAACTAGAATAATCTAGATTGGCACATTGGTGTGTAACAAAATTTTGCTTACAATTTTTAATTTAAGTATTATTTTCCAAAACTCAGAATAGGGCCTGCTTCGGGAACGAGTAACTTTTATATTTTTGTAATAATTACTTGTATCTGTATAAATAATACCAACGATAGAATAGGGATTGTTCATAATTTTTGACCTACTGTTTTTATATTCTTTTCAGAAAATATAGACTATTTTAAGCAACTATACAGAATTTTTAAAAAATTCTTGAAGATATTACTTTAAATGTTGTGACGTCATCGTTTTACGCAATCTGTGTAAGTATAGACTTTTCTTGATAGATTTAATACAGATTGCACTTTATCTTTTCAAAGTTGACAAGTTGATATGATAGACCAATTTCAACTCCACTTCAGAGTAATATGTCCATAAAAACGCCTTAATATTTTTAGTCCTTCATTTCAAGGGCAAATAAAGATCATTTGCTTTTTTGGAAAAATTATCGTTAATATAGCAAATTTTCCGAAAAAAACGAATGGATCATGATCAGAAACTCTATTCCCCGAAATGGTTTTCGAATTAGGAGTTTAAAAAAAATATGAACAATGCCCATTCAAACCACTACTGATGTTGTTATTTTAAAAGATCTTTGCAGGTATCTCTATAATTATACCTAATGATAATTTGTTTAGTTCAAAAACTACAAAACACGCTCGAAAATCCTGAATAAGTTTTTACATTATTGCATTGTCATCTGTCCTTGATATGTGTGCAAAAGTTCAAATTGATCCGACTGAAATTGATTGTTGATTTAAGCGGGTTAAAATCACTTTCAAAGATTCCGTTACATAGATTTATACATTGATAGATACGTACCGAACTAATAAAAGCGTGTTAATAAAAAGCATTACGTTTCATCTAAATACTAAGAGAAAGTTTGTAATAATTTATCTCCAATGAATTCCTAAACTCCACTAACAAATTGCGTAACAATCTGAACTTGAGAGGATTAAAATCTTGCGGGTGATACCACATTTTATGCTAATAAAAATCTAAATATCAAATACTTAACATTGAAATCAATTTCATTTAATTACAAATGATAATAATATTATACCTAGTAGCTATTTAGTACCTAATGTGATAAAACCCAAAAACAAATACTATTACTACTCAAAAAAACTATAAAAGTTTAGATTTAGTCATACCTCAAGTATACCACCGCTTGGTTCTGATGCGTAACCTTCGAAATGTCGCTGGTCTTCCTCATAGTCTGATGATGAAGAGGAATCGTTGTCAAGATCACGCGCTGTTCTCACTGAGCATACCATTTGGGCTAAATCCGTGAATGTGTAACTGAAAGAAAGTTAATTAGGGTTTAAATAAATAATAGTTTAAAAAAACTAAAAAAACACGCTTTATTTAATCGAATTATTGCATTGTCATCGGTCTTTGACAGGTGTGCAAAATTTGAATAGAATCTGACCGTTTAAAGTGGGTCAAAATAGCGTCCAAAGGAGTCGGTTACAAACATACAAACAAACATACAAGTGAAGCTAATATAAAGCGTGTAAAAAAGCGGTCAAGTACGAGATCGACTAGCACACGAAGACTCCCGCGACTCTGTCCGTTAGAAAATTTTCCCCGTTTTGGCAACATTTTTCACTACTGCTTCGCTTCTACTGATCGTAGCGTGATGTTTTATAGCCTAAAGCCTTCCTCGACAAATGCCCTATCTAACACTGAAAGAATTTTTCAAATCGGCCCAGTCGTGCCTGAGATTAGCGCGTTTAAACAAACAAACAAACTCTTCTTAATTAATATCTATCTAATAATTAATTATTTTTGTGTTGAATATTCTAGGTATTTATTGAGGAAGGCTTTACGCTATATAACATCACGCTGCGACCACGGAGCGAAGCAATACCTAGTGGAAAATGTTGCAAAATATATTTTCTAAATTCCACGCGTACGGTGTTGCGGGCAACAGCTAGTTACAATAATAATATTTGTCATACTGACCCCAAATAACGGAACCGCACACAATAGGACAAAGGCAGGAAAATGATAATGAAGTATTTATCGTTATAGCATCAACTGATATACATAAACTGTGAAAATTTGGAGCTCTCTAGCTATTGCCGTTCCAGAGATAAAGCCTGATGACAGAATGACGGACAGACACCGATGTCTTAGTAATAGGCTTCCGTTTTACCTCTTGGTACCCTAAAAATCGGTACACACAATCTATCTATACATATAATAATACTCAAAAAACTAAACTAAACTCAGGAACTACAAAATATTTTTGCGTTGGATAGCCCTAATTTTAGAGGAATGTTATGGGCTATTTAACATCACGCTATGGCCTTTAGAACCAGATCACAAAGAAACGTTACCCAACCTCTTTTCGAACCCTGTAATTCACGATTCTCATACACAGGTTTCGGAGACTCTTAACTTTATTATCTTCTGTGACAATAAAAGATATTAAAAGTGGACGTACTTACAAAAAATGTTTATTTGTTATATCCATATTCTGGTACCCAAAAGGCAGGAACATAATGTGAAATGTCCATGAATATTCATTTAATTAAACAATAAATATTCGTGGAAATACACACAACGTACTCTGGTCCCAAGCATGTTCTGGTACCCATAACACAAGCATATAAGCTTAGCTTGGGACCAGAGGACGTTGTGTGTAATTTCCACGAATATTTATTTATTTATAAAAAAAAGCTTAGCTTATACGTTAGTGTTACGAGTACCACAATAGGGATAGAATACATATACATACTACTTTTCTTTTGTAAATACATAAATTTTATTTATTTATATATTTTATTTCAATTTATTTATATATTTTTATTTTAAATTTTATTTATTTATATATTTTATTTCAATTTATTCTTAGAAGTAAAATACTTAAATCTCTAAGAATAAATTAAAACTAATTGCAATGTTATTATACAAATGAATGATCAACTCATGATTTTATTAATTTAGAATGTCACAAATTCTTTTCTTTTGAAAACATACATATTAAAGTAATTTATTGATTTTGCAACTGACATGCTATGCTTTATTCAAATTAAATTATGGTGGAAAAAATTACTGCCGCAAGCGGGACTTGACTTGATTTTTTCCACCATAATTTAATTTATTAAGTAAAGCATAACATGTCAGTTGCAAAATCAATAAATTACTTTAGTAATGAACGTCGCGTCATTATTTTCAACCCAATTGTATTCTGTAAAGAATACTAGGTGGTTGGTCGAGATGTTGCAAAGCAATCTTGATAGATGGCGCTGTACGTAGAAATACGATATAAACTCAATCGAGTGACAATTGTGGTAGTAAATTTGAATGTTACAAGCACGACCGCAATAAGCTGAGTTAGAAAGAGCTTCGGAACGGTATTCCGGGGTCGTGGGTTCAAGTCCCGCTTGCGGCAGTAATTTTTTCCACCATAATTTAATTTATTAACATACATATTAATCTTGAACAATGTTCCAAAAAAAATGATAAATACAAGTGCATATTGTTACTTTAAAATTGTATCGTATTAGCGTTATGTACAATGTTGATATTATGATATCACACATAATATAAAGTTAACCATTTACCTATTTATTTTTGACGATTATACGTATAGTCTGTAACAAAATTAGTGTTTATTTACTTATTATTTATTAAGGGTACAGACAGAATCTAGCATCTCTCATGCAGACTAGATTGAATAAGAATATCTAAAAAAATACTACGGTTAAAAGTCTCCAAACCCAACGGATGTGTATGAGAAGTGAACTAAAAATGTTGGTTGGGAGTTGAAATCCACCTTATGAGGGCACGACACCAAACCATGTTCCTTGTTTTCTTCGTGGATTCGGTTGTCGGGTTGAATTCAGAGAAACAATTTTTCTCACAGTATCTAGGTCTTATTTATATCTATGCTTCTATCAAAGGTTTAATTTTCACGAAGAAAACAGCGGACTTCGGAATGTCTTTTTTTCAAACAATTTGTAGGTAAAATATGCCTCAACTATATTTTCCCCTTTCAGAGCGGCGATCGTTGAGGCCGCGGCACTCAGGAATAGAGATAGCAATACCTAAGGCAAATACCTAAATTAGGACTGTAGTTATCTCTTAATGATAACTACTCAATAAAAAATCTACCCTGCAAAACTATGCCTATTGTTTTATTTCTTCAAAACCGAAAATCCCTCGAAAGCTAAATGATCAAATATCGGTAGAACAACTTATATACGGCCTTTTTCGCGGTATTACTTTTAAAGTACGACACCTGTGCTCAATCCGGACGTTTGTTTAAGTAACATCGCCAGTCTATCCAGCTGCAATTCGATCTAAACGTCAAGATTAAAATATTTCTACGGTATTTTAATAACATTAACTTACTCAGTAAGTGATGGTTGTGCATCATGTCTCCTCCCTTGAGGAGTGGAACCACTAGCTCCACTCACTCCACCGCCACCTCCTCTCCTTTGACCCTCAAAGTAGGCGGCTCCATGACGGTAGCCCACTTCACGGATCTCGTCGAACGAACCAAACTGTAATGTCTTGTATGCATCGATCGGTGGACGAATGTATTCACAG
The DNA here is from genome assembly GCA_916999025.1 of Orgyia antiqua. Lineage (NCBI taxonomy): Eukaryota > Metazoa > Arthropoda > Insecta > Lepidoptera > Erebidae > Orgyia > Orgyia antiqua. The sequence goes on from OU779861.1 coordinate 3,026,851, forward strand.
TAGTCGGATTTTTTTACTTCCTGAAATAATAATAAAAATATTAATTGGATATTTGATGGACCGCATAGCATAGTAGACATTGGATGCAAGCGGCAAAAGACCGCGCGTTATGGCGTTCTATGAGGGAGGCCTAAGTCCAACAGTGGACGGAGAGAGGCTGATGGATGGATGAATGATAGCGTAGTAGAAGTGCTGTTACTTGCTGAATACGATGTTTTAAAATATAACCATACGGATCTACTAGATTTCCTTGTTTAAATATTGTTTATGGCTAGAAACAATATTGAGGTAAGTTAAATAGGCTGATCGATCGAGTTGGCGCAAACCGCTCGATAGATGGCGTTGTACAAAAACATCGGGCAAACATCATATTAAGAAATATTGTAGTGGAAAATTTGGTTATCATAGTGGTCAACCCATGGTAGCTTAGTTGGAAGAGCAACGGAACGGTATGCCGAGGGTTCAATTCCCGCTCATGGTGATGATTTTTTCCACTATAATTTCATTTGTTAAGTAAAAGCATAGCAAGTCAATTGCAAAAAATAAAAAATATTCATGGACATTTCACACAACGTTCTTTTGTCCCAAGCTAAGTTTATATGCTTGTGTTATGGGTACTACAATACGAATAGACTACATATACTACTTTTCTTTTGTAAATACATACTTATAATACATAGAAACACCAAGACGCAGTACAAACATTTGTATGACATTTATCGATATTTATAAATTAATGTTAAATAGGCTGTCTTTATAAAAGTTGTGATCTGTGACTGTGAATCATTAAAAAACGCGTTGACGTAAAAAAAATTACTACTAGTCTGTAAATTGACATACACAATTTTTTTTTATAAATCTTGTTTATAGTAAATAATACAGAATTTTGTGTTTACCTCTAGTTGTCTATTACAAGACACATAAGCTAGCCTGCTCTGTATGTCTGGTAGATTTGGCACTTTCACAGGTGTCGTGAACGGATTCCAACTGAAAAAAAAATAGACTGATCACCCTTCTGCATTGATCTGATTACTCGAGGTCAGACCAAATTGTGTTTAAAACATAGAGTATTAATCCAACAGGACTAGACTTCCAATGAAAAAAGTAAAAGAGCAACGCTCCGACACATTGTGTACAGACATTGTTGTTTCTTAGAGTCTGACGGGCTTCGTGGTCTAGTGGTTAACGGATTGCCGTTTGTGAGGTCACGAGTTCGATTCTCGCACGGGATAATTATTATATAGCCACAAATCACTGTAACATGGAGGCATTTTGCGCCGGAATAAGGGCAAGAGAATAATGATATGATTATCCAATATATAAAATTCTCGTGTGTGTGTGTGAAACGGCTTGAGTGATATTCAGTAGGTCTGAGAATCGGCTACTAACTACTTTTCATACCCCTAAGTGCTAAGGGTTGTCCACCCCTGACAATTATATTATGCGGCAAAACAACGTTTGCCTGGTCAGTTAGTATGTAGTTATATATTATGAGTCTTACCGTTTCCACAAAAGCCACCATCCGGATAAATCGTCACCATAGTTGGTAAGATCTGTATCATCTTGTGAGCCAACGTCAATTGCAAGAATGTGTTTAGCGCCAAACGATCTCATAACGTCAGCTAAAATATCAATAATTATATATTATAGTATTATACCACTTAATTAAACAATAATCTACTTACTTAGTTCAAAAACTAAAATTATGTCCTTGATATAATTATGTGCCAAATTTCAGATCAATCCGACTACTGCAAGTAGATGAAAATCACTTCAAGATTCCTTTACATAGATTAATACATTGATAGACACATACGGAATTCATGTAAGCCTGTTAAAAAAGCCATCCTTTTGAACCCCCCTATCTATTAAAGAAAAACGCATCAAAGTCCTTTGTGTAGCTTGGAAGATATAAGCTCACTTGAGGACATACAAAATTACAAAATTATCGACTTTGAATTATTATAAGTAAAAATTCTTAATTCATAAACACCTATTCGGAAACCCACGAGGGTTTATTAAGTCCAACAGTTAAACTTTCGTCTTCGGTTTTGATTCAGTTATAAACAATATATAACACAGAATAATAAGGTACCTATCTGTTATCAAAGATTGTAAAATCGGAACTAATCAGACATGATAATTAAATGTAGAATACTTAAGGGCCTACATCAATATTAACGTCGACATGTACCTATTAACACAGCTAGTAGGTATAGAAAATGAAGAATTAGGGATATTTTTTTGTTTACTCATTATCTACTAAATATATTTTAATTCTGGTTTACGCGTTTCTATATATAATAGTTACTTATGTTTTTAAAGTTAATTCATTAGTTAATACGCGAGAATAGACCGACAAATGAAAAAAATAAAAAATGAGAGAGGTTGTTTCGCTAAGATTTTCTATCGAGAAAACTTTTTTCAATCGCGTTTCTGAGTTTATGCGATCCTAGATTATATATTGAAAAAACATATACTTAAAAATTAGAGCTCTAGCTATTCAATCTAAAGAAAAAAATGAAAACTTCGTATATAGAAAAATGCACGAAGCTATTTTGGTATCCTCTTAAGGGGTTTATTTTAAAAAGGTATGAAATCTTTAACGTTTTTTGAATTAATGGAAATAAATATATTACAACCGGAATTTAGTTATTTATTTTGCATCATTATACCAATCTATTAAAACTTTCACTATTAAAATTAATATAAATCCTAAAACCGATTACACAAACTGTACCATTAAAAAAAAAGTATTTTGTTATACCTCTTGCGATGTTACACCATAGATTAGATATAGAACAAAAAAAAATCATATTACATAGATAAAATATAAAAAAAAAATACCCAAATAAAATACCTGGTACATTATTGACGTAACACCCATCAACCAATAAATGTCCGTCCATTGGATCGCAGATAGGCGGGAATATACCTGCGATGCTCATAGACGCACGGCAATACCTCCAAAGCGTACCTATTATTGTCACCCGGTCATTTGTTACCCATGCTGCCCATTATTGGGTGATATACCTACCCCATCACTTGATCCAGTTGCCATTACTTACCTTCAGCGTAGACTGAGTGCAAATATTTATTGTCAATAATTACAAAAGAATTTTATATGTTAACATATTAGTGAAGAAAGGAAACTAATGAGTTTATGCAAATTAGATCTGTGATGTGAGTGAAAAAGTCGTGAAAGATTCGGAATAAAAGCTAAAAGAAGACTTTTAGCAATGATATTTAGAATTTCTAAAAATAAATCTACAAATAGAAATATCTCCCCAATTTTATATAGAACTGTCTTGTCATTATAAATAATTAATATAATTTTGGCATAATTTTTTTTATTCTAGCAATATTTTCACTCAGCCTACTGTCAGCCAATTAAAAACGGTTACGTCACGAGCACGCAGCAAATACAGCTCTGTGATTGGTTTACCTGGAAGATTGTTGACGTAACCGCCGTCCAATAAGAGATGACCATCTACTGGGTCGCAGAGCGGCGGCATATACCCGCTGAGCGACATCGATGCGCGAATGTAACGCCAGAGCGAACCTGACGATTTAAAAATGTATTCTAACAGCGATACAGTTGGATACATTCATCCATATTTGTAATGTAATCGCGTTTATAACTGATCAACAACACAGTTCATGGATAGGAGATTTAATATAGCATCCCTTTAGACTTCGTTGTAATCTATGATGAGAATAGATGTAGCTACAGTTACATGCTCATGCTAAGACGACACCTTCCGGCGACCACACTACAGATGACAAAAATATTAACTAAATGAAAAGGAAATTTTATAACCACACTCATGCATGTACATAAAAAAATGAGATCTAAAATGTATGAAAAATGTATTATGATTTAAATACATACAGTTTATACATATTCAACCCGACATTATGACTAATAATTCCCCTATAGCATTATTAGGTAAACCAATCACAAGCGCTTTATCAAAAGTAACGGCAACTTCCCAAACAAAATGTCGGATTCATATTAAGAATTTTATAATTTAAATATTATTTCTGTACAACATCAAGTGAGGGGGGTAGGTACACTGTACATACACATATACAAAATATACATAACAAACAAACACATATAAACATTATACAACACATAATATGCAAGTGAGTGTGGTTTGTAAATACTGTAGCGGTTAATGTCGCTGGTTAGGACTTATGAGACCAAAATGATACAATTATATCACCATACACACTAAAAAAATTAATTTTGAAACAACCATTTCGGATGAGACGAAAATTTTATTTTTGGTCCTTCTTTTAAAGATATTATATGGTCCTTTGAGCCGGATACTGATGAATTATGACGGTCGAATAAATACACAACTATATTAAAGATGAAATAAGCCAATTTTTGTGTACTATGGATACGTGCTTGCTGCAATAATGACCCCGATTTATTAGGGGCGTTATGTGGATAGAAAAATATTGTAGTAAATATCTAGATTCTCAAAAATAAAACTACATTAATAAGTTACAAAACTTCAATGATTTTATGTGGATGGTGATATGTTATTGCCTTTTTTGCGCGTATCGGACCTATAATTTATGAATAGACACGAGACTTTAATATTATAGCGAATTCCGGTGTCTCCAATTCTAATACCTTGAATAGCAAATAAAATGGCCTTATGACTCTTTTACAAGAATTAGAAGTTACATTCTTATTCATAAATTATGGTAACGTACAACGACTATAGTATATAACTATTCCCATCACAGATATGATGATCGTATGACGGTATAGATATTCCGCATATAACCAAAATAAGAAATACCCACTTTCGATTTTAATATATGTACATACAAATATTTTATAATTTAATTCACAAATTATCGCATGTTACCTTATTACTTTAATGTTAAACAAAATGGAAGGTACCACGAAAACAAGATGGTAAGATTTAATAAATTAAATTGTAATGGAAAAAGTGACATGAACCCACGACCTCGGAATACCGTTCCGTCGCTCTGCCAACTGAGCTATTGCGGCCGTGCTTACAGTAACCAATTTCGCCACTACAATGTTACTCGATTCATCTCATTTGATGTACAACGCCATTATTATTAAGTAAAAGCATAGCAAGTCAATTGCAAAAATTAATAAATTACTTAAGATGCTAAGATTTTCAGACCAAATAAAATGACCGTCGCAGTCTAAACATATCGATAAGCTCCTAATTGACTGTTGAAATCGCAATGAGACATAATACATCTTCCAGTATTGTTAATAAAGAAATTACCGAATTGAACTTTGTTGATAAATTGTAATATTAGGTAAAAAATTACTTAGTAAAAAAATGTAGTCATGGTTTAAAAGTAAAATATTTCGACCTTTCTGTACTAAAACATTTTGTTGTTTAACTTGGCATATTTATCTGTGAAATGTCAATTATACTTACAATGCTAATAAAACTGCTCTGGAGCTATGTATTGCTCCAGAGCAACCTACTCCTAAGTAATACATATTCTATATTGTAAAGTTTTATTAGCATTGTAAGTATAATTGACATTTAATAAAAAAAATATTGATTTGATTAAAAGCTCTGCTGAGTTCTTACGCCGGTTCTTCTCAGCAGATTGCGTCCTGAACCGGTGGTAGGGAAAAAAAATTTGGATATGTTATAAGCACATAATTTTTCTAAAAATTGTGTCTACTTGATTAAATGATTTTTCATTTCATTTCATTTCAAATGCATTATCGAAATATCAATTATTCTCTATCTGGTCGGCAGAATAGAAAATATGATAGCATAAATCGCACACATATATTATATATCATGCATAACGACACATATAACATTTAAAATGAGCGTAAAACACCAACGCCATTTTAGAATTAAGCAAGTGTTAGTAAAGTGCATTCAATTAACAATTTAATACACGAACTCCCCGTCCATGAATGTGTTGTGTTAAATTTACTATTTCTACTACACAATTGCGATGACTTTATGTGAGACAAATATTTTTACTTCAAGAAAGCGCTAGCTTTTTTGAAGTATATTTATAATAGCATTATAAAATATTGCAATCTAGTTATTGGTTTGTTTTGAAATTCCTCGTAATTAACTGTACTAGGTAAAATGGCACGATAATCCACAATATTATTTTTTAACTAACTTAATATTCGACAAGTAACAATAGATAACTAATACACGACAAAAAACAATTAAATACTCAAATAATTCTGTCTAGCTCATTGACTAATACAGTTAAATTTAACTACCCGCTAAAAAAATAAAAAACAATATATTCTTATTTCTTACTCTTATTTTTACGGCAATATAAAAATATTAATATTTATTTTACTTTCCACACAAAATTGTTCTAACAAAACAAATACCTACATAACACAGAATTTTATTATGACAAATTTTATGTTCATATATTAAATAGTTTTCTTACCATGTCGATGTACCCTCATACAACTCGAGCTAATATCTGTTGTAACTGTAAAATATGGTAGCCATAGATCTTCGATATGAACTTCACCGAATGTAGAACGAATTGTAGCGTTAAATTGCCGACCAGAAAACATTGAAGTGGCAGGATATGTCAGATCAAGGAGCTGTTTGCCCCATTGTGTCATTTTCTGTAAGAATTAAAGGTACTTTGGTAAGAACTAGACCAAATCTAATACCATAGTTGCTGATATTATAGTAGGCAATACATTGTTCTTGTGGGATAAGCCTAGAGGGATAGTCTTAGGCTAAACTTTGTTACAGGTGGGTAAAGAATATTATTTTAAAATTCCAGCAATAATGGCCCGTTTGTGGATGAAATAATCAGTGACAGTCGATGAAACAGGCAATAACGAAATATAAAATGAGCACTAACAGAGATAAAAAGGCTACAACAGGGCAATAAATAGGCAAAAACGAAGTATAAAATGAGCAATAACAGGAATACCACCACAGGGCCACAACAGGGCACGAAATAGACAATGATAGGTTGGGAAATGGGCCATAACTAGGTATTGAATGGGTCATGACAAAGAAAGTAATAGGCTATTAAATGGGAGTTAAATAGATAATAGCATTAAGAGAAACGGGTAAAGACGAGAGATGAAACCGGCAATACCCAGCCGAAACGGGTAATGTCAATAGATGAAATGGGCAATAAAGGAAGATAAAACGGGCAATAACAGGGGGTGGTAGAACATACCTGTGACCATTCGCGAGCTTTCTGCGTAACTGTAGTGATGTTCCTCTCCATACACCATAAGGCACCCATGAACGCACCAATACTTACACCACCCACCATGTCGATAGGTATACCGGCCTCCTGGAAAAAAATATTAAATTTGTGCCTAAGGGTAACTGGTAAAGGATTGCAGATATATCTAGAACCCCTATGGCCCTCCCGACTATATACATATTAAATAAATAATAAATAAATATTCACGGACATTTCACACAACGTCCTCTGGTCCCAAGCTAAGCTTATATGCTTGTGTTATGAGTACCAGAATACGAATAGACTACATATAATACTTTTCTTTTGTAAATACATACTTATATAACATAGAAACACCCAGACGTAGAACAAACATTTGTATGACATTTATAAACATCACACAAATAATTGACCTCCTAAACGGCAGTCCGTTATATGAACCACTAGACTACCGAAACCCGTTATAATATTGACTACGCCCATGATATAAAATGAATGTTCTCACCTGTATAGCTCGCACCATGCCAACATGAGCAGCTCCCCTAGCTCCTCCTCCACCTAGCACCAGTCCCACAGACGTGCCAGTCAACCACCGAGCTAGACGAGAGAAGTCCGAGTGTACCGACGCTTCAGACATCAACACCTTGCTGTATAACTCGCTCTGGATGAAAACAACATTTTATTTAAATTACAAGCCGTTGTCTTTGACTTCGCCTGGAATTTAGAAGGACACCTTACAATTCAGTCCTACCCTTGACAATAGTGGCAGAATTACTTCATCTGTGAAAATTTTAAGTGTCTAATTTTAATTTTACTACACTTTCTGATTAAGCTGTAATGTGGCCTTAATAATCAGTTATTACGGGATATACCCACATTTCATATTCAAAATTTGTCAACTAACTGTATATCATGATTCGTTCATGAAATATAGTTTATCGATAAACGGACGGAAGGACAGTGAAATCTCGATAATAGGGTCGTATTTTGCTAAAAGGTAAAACGAGACCCTGTTACTCATAATGGTTCCAATTCTACGTGCACAACTAAACTAAACTTGAATAAATAATGAAAATTGATAGTGTCAATAACACAATTCGCCAATGTTAACATAATTAGAATTAAGATAATTAGAATTAAGATAATTACGTACAACGAAATATAATATATAAGATATGACGGAGCGACAATTAAAATAAATAAATATAAACGTATAATTCGTTAACGTAAAGAGTTGTAGACAAGTCCTAACACGTGTTTTCCCCACCTTGTGTTTTACATTGCCCCACCTCGCAGTCAGTATTAAAACGAGACAGCCACAGAGCTAATAGTCAGTATCGTTCGAGACGTTAGAGAGGGCGAATCTCTGCCCGACTAGTTGCTCACTCACAGTAGTGATAATGATTTTTTACCGGTCATAATCGCGAGTGTATAATTATAAAGTGTGTATTTGTGAGAAAGTGTAAAGTGACGATAGAAAGGTGATGTTTTGTGTGAACATCATTATCTTGGTGGTAGACGCGCAGGTTATAGGGGATTTGGTTGGAGACCTGCTGTGGAACTTTTTATGTGTGAAAGAGAATGTCAGATTGATGTATGAACATCTAAAAGACAGTGTCTACAATATGTAAACTGATAGTAAAACATAGCAGTTCCATTCTCTATTATGTTACTCCGACAGATTATATTAATACAATCAACTTTAATTTTTAGTTAAGTTTAGTTGTACACGTTGAATAGGTACTATTAACCTTAGCTTAAAAAAGAAAACAGAGAAAAATCTATTAAAAATATAAGCAATACATACAATCCTATACTGGCTCTTCCTGGTAAACATCCTATGTGGACACCTGACATGATGATGCTGACTGACCCATGTCCTCATGTTCAGCCAGTGCACAGTCCCTGAAGGGTTGGCTCCACCCTCCCGGTGTAAGAGAACCAACTCTTTCTGGGTACGGATGGCTAGACGCTCGATTTCTTTCTCTATCTGAAATATTACATTTTTCTTTGAAAACTTAAAAGCCAACCATTAGCCAAACGTACCATTTGGACTCCTCTGGGTGTTCGAGTCCAGCTCTTTAAAGACAGTAAACGTTTTATATCACGCTAGCTGGAACGCGTGGAATTTGAAAATAAAAACCGTTAACAAATTATAGAAAAACCATCTTCGTGAACCAATCTATCTATTAAAAAAAACCTGTCAAGAGCGAGGTAAGCTCGCACACTTAGGGTTTCGTACCTACTAGACATATAAACATAAGTAACTGTATTCAAATAATCAGTTAATTAAACTCAAAACAACTCACCAACTTAATTTTGTAGTTGAAATATAGGGAATCGCCTACATTTCAGATACTTCATAAGTTGGTATTAGGATAAACACTTTTTTCTTGTGATGTGATGACAAATTATAAGTTTTTGTATTTTTCCCTATATCAGCACTATATAGACTTGATCTATGCCAAATTTCAAGGCTCTAGGGCAACGGGAAGTAACCTGTGAATTTTGATTCCCTAGCATAAGTCGAAAATTCTTAAAAATGGTCGTAATTCGGTTATATCTTTTAAGAGGATACCAAAATAGCTTCGTGCATTTTTCTACGTACGAAGTTGTCATTGTTTCTTTAAATTGAATGGCTAGAGGTCTAATTTTTAAGTATATGATTTTTCAATATATGATCTAGGATCGCATAAACTCAGAAACGCGATTGAGAAAAGTTTTCTCGATAGAAAATCTTAGCGAAACAACCTCTCTAATTTTTTATTTTTTTTCATTTGTCGGTCTATTATCGCGTATTAACTAATAAAATAACTTTAAAAACATAAGTAACTATTATATATAGAAACACGTAAATCAGAATTAAAATTTAATTAGTAGATTTTGAGTAAATAGGAAAAGTATCCGTAATTCTTCATTTTCTGTGCCACTGGCTGTGTTAATATGTACGTGTCGGCGATGATATACGATAATATTGATGTAGGCCCTTAAATGCGTAGAGGTAAAAGGTTGATTGTATTTTTTGCAGCAAGGGACCGCGTAGATCTACATTTGGTATGAGTTTCAAGTTGATACCTTCAGCCATTGCTGAGTAAAAAAAGTTTGACAGACGGACAGACAGACACCGGAGTGATCCTATAAGGGTTTGTACGAAACCCTAAAAACCATCAGAATCCTTGCGTAGTTTTCAAGATACCAGTGACTTTGTTTTATAATAAGTAAGGGTTAATACTTACTTTACCAATGCTAGGTTGTTTATCACCTAACGCCACTATTAGGATACAATCAGCTTGACGGATACAACGTTGAGTCCATTGCGTTAGACTCGGATCACATTGGTATAAAGCAACCTAGAAAAAATAGAAAAAAAAATGCATTACGTTGAATAATAAATAAGTGGTCAACAGAAGTTTAAAAAACTTATAGGATCTATGAGTGGCCAGTTTAATTCAATGCAATCTTAAACTGCAATCCATCTTTCTTCATGACAATGAGAATTTTGAGGAACATAATATTTTCTAACACTTGCGCGACTCATCTGTTTAAATAAAACTACTTTTTACGGATTTAGACGCGTATATTTGTTTTAAATTTTGGCCCGACGCAACGCATCAAATATATGCGGCTAAATCCGTAAAAAGTAGTTTTATTTAAATTCTAAGGAATATCGGCCACTAGGCGGCAGCACTGAGACGTGAGATCAAGAAACCTCTTTTTACGTTGGAGCACCTATATTTTCTTTATTCATATTTGTCTGAAATTGGTATTTATTTAAAAAAAAAACTTTTTAAATAAAGAGTTATCTATATGTCTATCTTGTTACCTTATGTTTGTCCTCTTGTTGCGCCAGCCAGGAGCTAAGTCTATATTCGTTATTAGGGTCCATGATTGTCAAACCTAGGAGCTTTCTGATCACGTCCGATGTCAGACGTACAGTGGGACCTATGAACATAAATGTTTTATTATATGGCACTAGCCTTATTCTTAATTCGGGAAGAACTTAAATTTAGAATCGGGTCGTAAATTTCGTAGATACGTCTACAAACACACCATTCATTTCTTTAACATAGTCGCTCTGCCAAAGTTAGTAGGACTATTGCAAGGTTTTCAAAAAGCCATATATTATTGCTTTTTCTGCCACGTCGAACATTCCCTTCGATAAAGGCTCTAATGGCTACCCGTTTTGCAAATACATAAGGGTATTCTTTTTTCCATTAGAGCCTTTTCAGAAATCACCTTATTAGCCACAAAAGCATAACCTTCTTCTTATAAAACAAAGTCGTTATTGCTGTATGTACTCATGTGTGCTTAATCTTTAACACGACGCAACGGATTTTTTTTATTTTTGACTGGCTTTTTCAATAGACAGTATGGTCGAAAAAATCTATTTATTTGTATAACTTGTTAAGGTTTAGATTCTAAATTCCACATGCACGGAGTTGCGGGAAACAACTAGTATATAAATAACTAACTGTTGCCCGCAACGCCGTACGCGTGGAATTTAGAAAACTTTTCCCGTTTTTGCAACATTTATCTTTACTGCATCGATCCTATTGGTCGCAGCGTGATGTTATATAGCCTATAGCCTTCCTCAATAAATGTACTATCAGACACTGATAGAAATTTTTAAATCAGACCAGTGGTTCCTGAGATTAGCACGTTCAGATAAACAAACTCTTCAGCTTTATAATATTATAGTATAGATACGTACCAATAGCACATAATGAATGGTACAACTCGTAAGTGAAAGCAGTCAACGGTACATCATCGCTAACTGGCACCACAGCTACTGTAGAGAAATTGTGTTGCGATGGACGTGGTTCTATAGATGCTGCTCCACCCAGACCTGATGTTGGCTTCTGCCATGACCCTGACAAGTATAAATAAATAAATATAAATATTCAAGACATTTCACACAACGTCCTCTGGTCCCAAGCTAAGCTTATATGCTTGTGTTATGGGTACCAGATACGGATAGACTACATATACTACTTTTCTTTTGTAAATACATACTTATAATACATAGAAAACACCCAGACGCAGTACAAACATTTGTATGACATTTCTGGATATCACACAAATGATTGTCCCAAGCGGGAATAGAACCCGCGACCTTGTGATCGGCAGTCCATTACATAAACCACTCCACCACGAAGCCCGTCTAGAACGTACGAACGAAGTATAACATATGGTTTAAAAATACTCTCTCTCTCTCCAGCCCATTTACGTCCCACTGTTGGGAACAGGCCTCCTCCACTTTGGAAGGGATTATGGTCTACTGTGCCGCGCTGACCAGGCGTGTTGGCACAGGGTTTATTTTCGAGTTTTTGATGTTATCTATGTGCAATATGCCTTAGCCGACTTTTACAGCACCCTTGAGAGGAGATGGGGTGGTGACACTTGTATTCTTAATCTTAATCCGTCACCACACGATACAAATACGATACGATAAAATACTATTAAGTAGTTAGAACTAGTAAAGTAGACAAATGAGTAGTGAGGAAATAACGATAGGGCAATCATGGTTGCAAACGGCACAAGACCGAGCGTTGTGGCGTTCTATGGGGGAGGCTTATATCCAACAGTGGACGGAGAGAGGCTGATGGATGGATGGAATAGTCATGGGGTAATAGCAGTAGGGCAATAGTAAAAATATTAGTAGTAGGGGTAATGTTAGTGAAGATAATAAGGTAATAATTTTGGGGTTGTGGCGTTCTATAGGGGAGGCCTATGTGCAACAGCGGACGGAGAGAGGCTGATGGATGGACGGAAATAGAAGAATTCTTGGACTATTCTTAATGTTCATTACTTATTGTAGACATGATGACTCCACTCCAGACATGTAATGATTTAACTATATACCACTTTAAAAAATCTAGAGTTTAAAATCAGGTCTTAATTTTTGTAGAGGAAATGTTTAAAAAAGTGAAATATATACATACCTAAGATTCTATGTCCAAGTAGATTAATCAACCTGGTTACAACAACTGGGAATCTCAACTTAATTGCATTGAACAATCCTTCTGGAAGTTTCGCCAGTTCAGAATCTCTGACAGCCATGACAGTGGTACTTCTTCTAGTTTGCGTTACCATTTCTACAATACCGACCAGGTCACCTTTGCCGTACTCTCCTACTAACTCTTTTTTACCATTGGGATGTGTGATAACTGAACGTAAACGCCCACTTAATACTATGAAAGTGGAACCAGATTCTTCGTCTTGTCTGTACACAGCACGACCTGATTCAAGGAATACCTGGGAAAAATTTTGATATCATCAGTCTCTTGCCATTATTTCATTTAGGGGCCGTTCAAGTATTACGTAAGCAGATTTACTACAGTTATTACCCCCCCCCCCCCCCCCCCTTGTCAGCAAAAGTAAGCAAAGCTCTTACCCCCTTCCCCTAAGCTTAAACACTGCCTCACAAGCCCTAGCGCGCGGTAATTCCCCTACTTGGTTATAAAGCGAGTGCCTAAACATATGCATTATTTGCGGGAATCCCCGAAAATGCGTTTCGTTTTCAAGTAAAGACAATGTGAGGGTTGCCATTCGTGTAAAAAAGCAATTTTACAACCGATGACGTAATCATCATCTAGACTCCCCTACCCCCCATGTCATCCAAAATAAGCAATACATAGACCCCCCGCCCCCCACATAGTGCTTACGTAATACTTGAACGGCCCCTTACTTGGGTCAGCGTAACTTGGTTTTTCTAACATTCTCTGCTTTCAGACATATTTTCTCATGCATTATGAGAAAATACATCTGAAAGCAGAGATCCATCATTTCATAGGTAATATTTATCAATAAAATTTACTATTTTACACTATTTATCGTAATGGGTTCAAAGTCAGAGCCTTCCTGGGAAGATTACTTGCTCATCATTAGGACAGATCTCTTACAGAGTATGCAGGAACCTAGAGCTAATTTACTATAAGCTTTTATTTATAAGGTTGCGGATTCGATACCTAACTCAATATGTGTAATGAATACAGATTTACCAATTGCCTTTTTGATAATCAAATTCTAGATATTTTTATTACTTAAATATGTATTGATGTCCAACCTGTTTTCCACAACTTAATTAGAGAAGACAAAATATTATGTAGACAAAATTTAATAAATCAAAATTATAGTGGAAAAAAATATTACCATGAGCGGTACTTGAACCTACAACCTCGAAATACCGTTCCGTTGCTCTGCCAACTTAGAACTGAGCTTGCACATGTTATCCAAATCTACCACTAGAATGTTACTCAATGGATTTATACATAGCATCAATCAACAACGCCATCTATCGAGCAGTCAGTACAACTTGATCAATTGATCACCTTAGTATTACGCAATTTTTTTTAACTTACCCAGTCGAGTGCAAAATCCACTTGTCTAACAAAAGGCGACAATCTTCTAACAACAGTATTAGCGATGTGTAACACGACCGATGGTCTTTCTCTCATAATACTGTATACAGTTGTCTTTGATAGTAGTCCTATACGGGAGAAATGTTTGGCACGGATGGAGAAGAAACTTGGTTCTCCTGTTAATACTGCTAAACCACCTTCCACTTCGCCTAGAAATGAAATATAGAAATTAAGTTTAAATTAAGTGTAAGTAAAGTTACAAGAGAATAATCCATTTTGAACCCAAATTCGTTATTTTTCATTTTTTTCTTTTTATTTATATCTTGATGATATTGATACTACATCGCAGTTACTCGTATCATGCCTGCCAAATGTTTGCGTGGAATTTAAAATTACATTTTTTTGCGCTAATATTAGTTATAGCATTTAAAATATTAGATAAATAAATATTCATGGACATTTCACACACCGTCCTCTGGTCCCAAGCTAAGCCTATATGCTTGTGTTATGGGTACCAGAATACGGATATAATACATATACAACTTTTCTTTTGTAAATACATACTTATAATACATAGTAAACACCCAGACGCAGTACAAACATTTGTATGACATATATAAATATCACACAAATGATTGTCCTGAGCGGGAATCGAACCCGCGACCGCGTGATCGACAGTCCGTTACATGAACCATTCAACTACGAGGCTCGTCAATCAAGATCAGTATGGAAATTAAAATGATCATTTGATCCTATCATATCCTGTTATAAATTCTAAACACAGGTTAAACTCTTAGTCCTAGTTAGGTAATACAGGGTCAGATCCGAATCGATATATATCATCATTATCATAACACCATGCCTTTTTCCCATGGAGTCAGAAACTATAGAGCGCCATCTGCTACAATCTAAACGCAATCTAAAGCTCCTTGGCTTTATCCGCACTCATACATCTGGTCATACATGCACGACGGTTGTAAGTGCTACGCACTTGACCTCGACATATAATTTGAAATAATTGTATTCTTGTAAATTATAATATTAATACTTTTAGGCATCCATAAAAACAACAAACTTTTTAGGTAGGAAATCTAAAAAGGGCAAGTTATTTACCTGGATAGGCAGTGAACATGTGTACTTCTCCTTCGCCTTCAGCCATCCGTTGAGACACCAATAGAGCACCCGACAACAGGTAAACCAGGGCCACATCCTATACACATGTATAACTTTAATAAATAACATAGATATCACAATAAATTGATAAAATAACATATCATTCTTTCGCTATTTTAATGAAATCATGACGCTCTAGTGAGGTTTTTGTCAGATAAGTATTTTATAAATACAAATTGTGTAGCAATATATAAGGTTATTATTACTTAATATAGATTAAGTTTTAAATATTAAATCTATCTTTAAAACTGTTAACATAGAAATTTAGAATTATTAAGGGCCTACATCAATATTATTCAATATCATCGCCGACACGTACATATTAACACAGCCAGTAGGCACAGAAAATGAAGAATTAGGGATACTTTTCCTATTTACTCAAAATCTACTAAATATATTTTAATTCTGATTTACGTGTTTCTATATATAATAGTTACTTATGTTTTTAAAGTTATTTTATTAGTTAATACGCGATAATAGACCGACAAATGAAAAAAATAAAAAATTAGAGAGGTTGTTTCGCTAAGATTTTCTATCGAGAAAACTTTTTTCAATCGCGTTTATGAGTTTATGCGATCCTAGATCATATATTGAAAAAACATATACTTAAAAATTAGAGCTCTAACCATTCAATCTAAAGAAACAATGAAAACTTCGTACGTAGAAAAATGCACGAAGCTATTTTGGTATCCTCTTAATATTCTATGAGTATGCAGAAAAATGTGTTCTACATATTATGTAAACCACTGATATGATATGTTATTTGGTATATGTTTGAATATGTATGTTAAAAACACAATAAAACTTTGAATATTATAATAACATGTGTAGCAAATAAAATGTTATATAAATATATATACAAAAATTTGAAACCGCTGAATAGATGGCGTTGTACGAAAAAACATCGCACGATGTTAAACTCGCATTGAGATGATTGTAGTGGAAAATTTGGTAAACATTTGCGTGAACCATAATAGCTCAGTTGGGAGAGCGACGGAACGGCATTCCGAGGTCGCGGGTTCAAGTCCCGCTTATAGTTATCATTTCCATTATAATTTAGTTTTTTTAGTAAAAAGCATAGCGAGTCAATAGCAAAATATTAATAAATTAATGTAAATAATTTGTTAAAATTCTCTAACACTTGCGCAACTTATTTGTTTAAATGAAATTACTTTTTACGGATTTAGACGCGTGTATTTGTTTTAAATTTAAGCCCGACGTTTCAAAGACTTTGCAGTGACCATGGTCATGGGTGAGACTGAGCTGTAATGTGTCCTCTACGATCAGTTGATACAGGGATTACAATTACAATTTTTTATTACAATAAAATTTTTAATTGACGAGCTTCGTGGTGGAGTGGTTTATGTAATGGACTGTCGATCACGAGGTCGCGGGTTCGATTCCCGCTTGGGACAATCATTTGTATGATATCCATAAATGTCAAACAAATGTTTGTACTGCGTCTGGGTGTTTTCTATGTATTATAAGTATGTATTTACAAAAAAAAAGTAGTATATGTAGTCTATCCGTGTCTGGTACCCATAATACGAGAATATAGCTTACTTTGGGACCAGAGGACATTGTGTGAAATGTCCTGAATATTTATTTTATTTATTTATTTACTTAATTTTACATTGAGCAGAAAGATGGAATATTACCACAAAGTTTAGATATTACATTTTGCGATATTACATTATGGTTAAGTCTTCACAAGTCTTCGAGAGTGCCACTATACTCATATAGGCTATATACGTCTATAAATTCGGGCGTATGAAGTCGCAATCAGCAGCCAGTATGAGATAAAGAAATGTCACAGCTATAAAATACATTTAATAGCCTGTATTATAGGTTTAGAATGTCTAACCAACTTTTTAATAATTCGTTAGCGGAAAGGCAAAATTACATAAGCGCCAAAACAGCATTGCTGGAAAATGAATTTTCAAGGTTTATTATTATTTTTTAAATTCATATACAATTTTATGTTCAGTATAACATACGGAATACAAAATTTTATACGAATTTTTTTCCGAAAATTAAAATTTAGAATCCATTTCCCAATAATGCAGTTTTGGCGCTTAAGTAATTTTGTCTTTCCACTGACGAATTATAATTTTATTTTTAGTATATGAATAATGGTGACACACAAATAACAGTTCCTTAATTTTTTTATTGTTAGAAATATAAAACAGTTGTCAGTCACTTGTCAATGAGTGGATGACTGAAAACTAATGATACAATGAGTTTTTCTGTACATGTGTCACACTAAAACTGTACCTGAACGATATCTGGTTCACCCGCGACACTATAATACAGCTTATGGAAACAAAATTATAACATAATGTTAGAAGAATTGCAAGAAAAAAAGATAGTATATAATCTTATATATAAAAATCAATTGCTGTTCGTTAGTCTCGCTTAAACTCGAGAACCGCTGGTCCGATATTGGTGATTTTGGTCTTGAAATATTCATGAAAGTTCAGGGAAGGTTTAAACGGTTCCTAAAAATCCACGCGTACGGAGTAGCGGGCATCAGCTAGTCATAAATAAAATACATATATAATGTATCACTAAAACAGATATAAAGTAATAAAGAATAAATATAAAGCATAATCTTAAATATTATATGTTTCTTATGAAAAGTAAAAATTAGTAAAGGGCACCACAAACGGCATATTAATATAATATTAATATAGCGAGAAAGAGACAGACGTATAATAATATACCGAGATGTATCTATACTTATGACGTCATCGACAGATATATCTGTCTCTTTCTCGCCTCGCTTTTTTATATACATCTGTCTCTTTCTCGCTATATTAATATCACGTTTCAATAAAATTTTAAATATCACTCAATTACCTGAGAAAAAATAGGATCTAGGAAATAGTTTTCGAGAAATCCCATGTCATACATAATAATAAACTGGTTCCTTTTTGTATTTTTACTTTGCCAATAGTATAGGCCTGTGCAACTTCCTATGTTATAGGCCCTTTATCATAGAAAGTTGCACAAGAGTAATTACATGGGCGTGGCCAGGGGAGGAGTTTAATAGTTCAGACCCTCCCCCCGCCTTAAAATGAAGCGAAGAATTGAAAATCCGAAACTAAATCACATCTAATCGTTATTAAATCAAATATAATAATGTACACACCTTGTGACTTTCTTCTTTCATAATATAAGTGCCTGCGGGTAGATCTCGTACTTGCACATTGCCGCGTAGTACTTGATCACTTTCTAAGCCAAGCTCTTTTAGAAACGCTTCAGTCGCTATTTGGATTAATGCCTAGAACGATTAAATTTTAAAATTAGAATAAAATATTAGTGATTCGTGTGGTGACAGAATAATAATACAAGTGTCACCACCTCATCTCCTCCCAAAAGTGCTGTAAAAGTCAGCTAAGGGATATTGTACACAGATAACATCCTATGTAAGGTACGGAAACCTCCAAAATAAACCCTGTACCAACATGCTTGGTCAGGGTCACAGTAGACCATAAGCCCTCTCAAAGTGAAAGAGGCCCGTGCCCAACAGTAGAACGTAAATAGGCTGGAGAGAGAGAGAGAGATAGAGATTTATTTTTAAGGTTAAAGTTAAAATAAAGAGCTGTTACAAAATGTTCGACGATCATCTGCCTATTAAACTTCTTACAAGCTTTTATTTGTTAGTTAGTTCAGTTTCATTCGTGACGTTTTTCTAATATGGCCCACGAAAGACCAGCGCTGATTTTTAACCAGCAATATGAGTTGGGTCTGTATTTATAACTTCTCGTTCGTCGATCGTTTAGTAATTATGTATTATAAGTTTGTTACTTTTTTGTATTAGGGTTCCGTACCCAAAGGGTAAAAACGGGACCCTATTACTGAGACTTCGCTGTCCGTCCGTCCGTCCGTCCGTCTGTCACCAGGCTGTATCTCAAGAACGGTGATAGCTAGACAGTTGAAATTTTCACAGATGATGTATTTCTATTGCCGCTATAACAACAAATACTAAAAATAAAATAAAATAAAGATTTAAGGGGGGCTCCCATACAACAAACATGATTTTTTTACCGTTTCTTGCTCGATACTAATAACGTTGCCTTATGTTGCATAGATAATGGTACGGAACCCTTCGTGCGCGAGTCCGACTCGCACTTGACCAATTTTATTCATTCATTACTATTGAGTAGTTGCAAAAAAAACATTTCTTTATTTCTTAATCAACTTACAATGCTTGTAAGTGAGAGTGAGGTCATGCTGCTAAACGTAGAAGATAATTTGAACTAATTAATAAAAATGTTTTAATAGTACATTACGATATTAGTGCGTTAAGATGGTTATAAATGCGAGGCGGAATTTCAGCCCGAGCCGAAGGCGAGGGCGTAATTGAGCCGAGCATGTTATAACCAATACGCACGTATATCGTACGTCGTTTTTTAACACATTTGCGAGGAAACAGAAAAAAAAACATTTAAATAAACTCAATCTGTGAATGCACACTGTTGCTTTCGTTGCTTTCCCGCCATTTTAACAGCGCGCTAGCGCTGCCTACTGCCTGGCGCCGCGCGGCGATTAGTTCGAAATTTGAATAGCAACAGCGCGCTGCTCGAGTCGTGCGGCGGCGATCAGTTCCATATTTGAAATGGCAAATAATACTGTTATGAAATTTGTATGGACTATAACTTAACTATTTGCTTTGGTAACACACGCGTTTTTTATGACCCGCTTTACATATTTAAAACCGGTGGAATTACATCAGCTTTACGAGCAAGGGTGTTAAAAAGATAATGAATGAATTTTAGAGACTATTCACGGTTAACTTTCTGACGCCATTCTAATTCCAATATGGTGGCACACTGAATATTGGAGACCAGTTACTTTGAAGGCGTTCTCCAATATCGGTTTCAAATAAAATGGCTTGTTATCTCGAAGTAATGACCTTACTTGTATTTTCTAATAATATTTCACTAAATTTCAACTTAAATAAATACTTAGGATGTGTTATGTAATATACCTGTTCATCTAAATTGTCAGTGTTATGTTTCTGTTTGAACGAAGTGGACCTTTGGAATGATGACGCATGTTGCTGAACGTCGGGCTGCTGCTGTTAAACAAACGTAGAGTATTAAACACACAAATATGGTATTAAAATCCATGGAGTTTTTTGTCTATTCTTCTCCATAGCATTCGTGTTTAGAATAGACACCTAGCTTTTGACGTTTCAAAAGAGCTTGTACAACACATAGACTTAGGATATAGATCTAGACGTAACACTCGGTACAACAAATCCGGCCTGCTGCTTTTTTTAGTTGAACACATTAAGAAAAATAAATGACAAAGAGCCTATTTAGTAGCCTTTCTAACTCTTTCTTTTTGAGCTGGAGTAAAAGAGAAAGCGAGACTACTATTTACTATTTTACTTTTAAACCATAAACGGGGCGGCCCTGCCTTGGAACAAATCTATGTTCCCGAGTTCTTACTCCCTATTTATAACCTTCTTGGTAAAACATGCTTGAAACAAGAATTGTTGACATTAACTTTGAAATTTGATATAGTAATACATATAATAATAAGTGTGGCGATATTTGCAATATTTACAAGTCAAAATCATAGTTTGCACCCACAGATTTACCAAAAAGTTTGTCTATGACTAAATCATTTGAAGCCACATAAATATCTATGTGTACGCCGACATGTATTTATATGTCTCTGATAGAAATTATACATCTTAGGAGACATTATTAGCGTATGAAGTACGATTTATTAAGCTGATTGCATAGCTTCTATCGCGGGCCTTGAGCGTGGAGATCGAATCCAGAAATTCCGTAACGAAAATAACGCAATGAAAATAACCTAACATTATCGGCGTTACTGCGCATGCGTAATCCCCTCTTCGCCCCGCAATTTATTTCATCTTGTTTATACCAAGGGTAAACGCCTTCCTCAAATTAAACAACGTATTAAAATAAGAATTTTGAATTGACAACATATATCCTAAATGTTCAGATAACAGCGGATTTTAGATTTTAATAATGTTAAATAATGTCAGAACCTGTGGTCAGAACTAAAATTGTAGACCAAGATCCTAGGGGTAAATCATTTGACTTTTTGATTTCTTTTTACATTCTGGTATACACATATAGAGGCACTTGCCCAACAGTGGGACATTAATGGGCTGGGAAGCAGAGGCGTATTTACCCTAGGGCGATAGTGGCCATGGCCCGGGGCAGCCAGCAAGAGAAGGGCGGCGAAAGCCTTCAAGTTTAAAATTTTGATCTATCTCTATCAATTTATAGGGCGGTTAATTAAATTGGCCCGGTGGGTCAATTCAAATGCACCGGGGCGCTAATTTTCAAAATACGCCTCTGCTGGGAAGGCAAAGATGTCTATATATAAACAATACATTGTATCGTCCTGACGAGTACGTTTTACAAATTTCTTTAGTAATTTATAAATTTTGCAACTGACTTGCAAATATTTTACTCACTATCACAAGCTAGATCTGAATCCACGACCTCGGAATACCGGTCCGTCGCTCTACCGACTGAGCTACTGTGGCCGTGCCACTGATAATTACTAATCATTCCACTAATGTTTTTCATTTGAGTCGACATTCAGTAATTTCATTTATTTAACTATCTCACCTGTGGCGTGTTAGACGCTATATCCGGAACCATATCAGGTCTCTGACGTCTACCTTGTATTTGTATAGGAGACGATACTTGATGACCTTCCTCCTGTGATAAATGTGAGGGGTTAGTCTAAACAACACACACCATGTTAATAGATCATGCGCACAAAACATACACACATTTGTTTTACTTCATAAAGTAGGTTACAGTTTTAATATTAATGATTTTTGTACGTATAATAAAAATCTAATAGGATTTTTAAAAATTTCTATTAATATTCTATTCTATTGACCAATTTCAGTTTGAGGATTGACAATAGATAGGTTAAGTATCATTAGTTTTCATGGCTAATATTAAGTGGAAACGTTGACTTTAGGTACTGTTATGTACCAAACTTAACCTATTGTATCAAGTTGCGCGCGCGCGTCCCTAGGAGATGGTAACTTCACTATCGATGACGCGGTTACCGAGCGCCGCGCGGTGACCTTCTCGGTCGTCAGTCGTAAAACTCATCTTGTTGGCAAGTTACGTCGCGATTTGAATACGATTGAAGCGTTTTCCTTGCAATTGTTTCGCGAGTTAAAAATTGTCACTAGAATTAATTGTTGATAAAACTAATTATCCTTGTTGTGTGAATCGATAATTACCATTGAAATCAAACCTTGAAATGTCATTGCGAAGTTGAGTATTCGCCATTTTTGTATGACAAAAAGTATTATAAAAACTAGTGAATTTTGTGTCTCCATACTTAATACTATTTAATGTGAGTTGAACTGTTTGATAACTATAATTGTGATAGTATAATTGCATTAAGACGATTGGTGAAAGTTCACGGCTTAAGTCGCGCCAAATGTGGTCATTTTGAGGACTTAAAGAGTTCGTGTCTGCCTGCATAAAGTTAAGTATAGTTTGATTAGCATTCTGCGTTATTTTGGCCAATTTATCGTAGTTAGTTAATGAAGCTATAGCTAGGGCTTGACACAGTGAAGACATTGTTGAAGAACAAAACAGGGTAAGTTTGTACTATTGTAAATTTGTTAACACTGTGAAACGCAGATTTTAAGTTCGTTCGTCTTGATCTGAAGAATTGTCACGCTTCCACAAAACTAATAAATTATAAATCCCAGGTTGAACGTAACATATTTTTGGTAGCAGAGCGTGGTTTAAACTCCGTTTCTCGAATGTTCCATGTTGAACAAACTATACCCTCATTATTTGTGAAAATTGATTTAATTAATTTAATTAATTTAATTTGATTAATTTAGTTGTTTGTTTGTTTAATCTAAATTGTTGGTATAGTTTTGAATAATTAATTTGAGCACTTGAATTGGCAATTAGATTTTAAAGGATTTGATAATTATTTGTGCTATTGCTAATCGTATTTGTCGTTGCTCAGGTTATTATTTAATATAAATTATTATTTAATTATTGTCCGCGAGACATATTCCGGGATTGCGACTCATTTGAGATGGTTCACGTCAGCTGCCGCCTTGGTGAAAAGGGAGAACCGAATCGAGGCATTGTTGGACAGGCATGAGAAATGCCCTACACGACTTCAGGAGGTGGAGGCGCTTTACCGGCGCTTCATCTTGCATCTGGATGATGTGCCCCTGGAGTCATTCCCCCAGGAGCGACGGGACCAAGTCCACGAGGACTACGTCCAAATTATGGACCTTGCCGACGACATCGCCCAGAGCGCGCGGGAGATTTTAGCCTCGCGCGCCGGAGTACCGGCTCACCGGGCCCCCTTGAAGACTCCCGTGGGCCTTTTGACCAGGTTACCCAACTTGGATCTTCCACGTTTTGATGGTCGACTAGACATGTGGATGGGATTCATTGGTTTGTTTGAGAGCCTTGTGGACTCGAGGGACGATTTGGGTCCGTCTCAGAAACTGGCCTATTTACTCTCCGTGCTTGATGGAGAGGCGAGGGGCTTAGTACAGCACCTCCCAATATGTGACGGGAGCTATGGGATCGCGCGGGCGTTGCTCACCAAGCGCTATCACAACCAGCGCTGTCTGGCAGATACCCACGTTGACCAGATCTTGAACCTTCCCGTCGTGAGCAATGCTGCCCAGTTGAGGACCGAGCTGCTGAACCCCCTCCTAATAGCCACCAATTCGCTCAACCGCTTAGGACTGCCGGTTGCCAAGTGGTCTTACCTACTGGTGCGTATCGTACTCAAGCGATTGCCGGTGTCTTTGAGGGCACGTTTTGAACAGGGGCACACTAGGGATGAGGCATCTGCTCTCCCTACCTTTGACCAGCTCCTGACGTTCCTGGAGGACGAGTGTCGCATGGGTGACGTCATGGTCGCCGACACGCCGGTGGAAGCATCACGTCCCAGACCCACCAACCAACGGCGCAATGCCCAACCTGCACCAAGAGGAGGTACGGCCGCCCGCTTCGCTGTCGCTCAAGCTGCGCCACCGGACTGCCGGTTTTGCAAGTCGCAGGGACACCAAACGGTGCGGTGCCCAGACTTCGCGGTCCTGCACGTGGCCGCTCGTAGGCGGATTGCCCAGGCCCGCGGCTGGTGTTTCTCTTGCCTAGGGGACCATTACCAGCGCGCCTGCCCCGACACTCACCCGTGTCCTATTTGCGGAGGGCACCATTTGAAAATCCTGTGCGCCAACGCGAATGGCCGTCGCGACCACGCGGGGTCGCCTTCGGGCGGGTATGTCAGCGGACACCGGGACCAGTCCCGCAATTTGGAGTCCGGCTCATCACCCCCACGCCGCGCAAACTGCGCTGCCGTTGATCGCCGAGTTGGTTCGGCGCGCAGCCCCACGGGCGGGTATGAAAGCGGGCCCCGGGTTCAATCCCGCACCTTTGTGTCCCGCTCGCCCTCCCCGCTTCCACGTGATCAAGCGAGATCACCTCCGGTAGTGTACCACGATTACCGTGACGCGCGTCCGGTACCACTACCGTCCCCCCCTCTGGCGGAACGTCCCCGTTTGGAGACGCGCAACCCTCGGTACGGACGCTCCAGGCGCTACGAACCGCCGTCTATGGCTCGTGGCAGTCGTCACCGAGAGGAGGCCGAGTTTAGGCACTACCCGCACTTTGATTTGCCGTCTCGGGACAACGGCGCTCAGTCGCCGCCACGCCAACATTAGGATGTTGGCGTCTGCCCCCGCTATGCACCGCCCCCTTTTGAGACCGTCCTCTTGCCTACGGCCCATGTCAGGGTCTGGGGACGGACGGGCGCCTCGGTTGTAGTCCGAGCGATATTGGACACAGGCTCACAGGGGTGCATAGCCTCGTCTTGGTTGGTAGGGCAGACTGGCCAGACTATTGAAAAATATTCAGATGTAATAAGGGGTGTCGGGAACGCCCCCGTGGCCACGGTAGAGGGCCGCGTTTGGTTTGAGTTCTCCCCTTCAAATTCTCCACGTCCGACGTTGGAATCGTCGGCTATTGTGATGGAGAATATCTTGGGCAATCACCCGCAAGTTCGTTTGTCTGCGGATGCGGTAAAATTGACCGCGGATTTGAATTTGGCTGACCCTAAATTTGACCTGCCTGGCACGGTCGATTTGTTGCTTGGTGCCGATGTTTTGGGTAAAATATTACTCGGCAAGGATCGTGTTTTGCAGCCAGGTGGCTTGGTAGCCCTCCGGACCATATTTGGGTTCGCACTGATGGGGCCTGTATTGAGGACTCCCCCCCCTGCCGAACTTGGAACGGCCTTGATGGTGGGGTCCGCCCTTTCTGACGCCGTGCAGAGATTCTGGGAAGTGGAGGAGCCACCACAAGCTCCCCGCTCTGATCCGGAGCATGAAGAGTGTGAGCAGTTCTACAAGACCAACACCAGTTATCTCCGTTCTGGCCGGATCATGACAAGATTGCCATTTCTCGCCGTACGTCCGCCACTTGGCGTCTCGCGGCCTATTGCAGAGAAGCGTTTGTTGGCGATGGAGCGCCGTATGAGCAGGGACCCACTACTCAAGGAGAAGTATATTGACTTCATGCGGGAGTATGAGGATTTGGGACACATGTCTGTGTCAAAATTGGATTGGCGTTCGACGGAGCACTTCTTTCTTCCGCATCATGCTGTAATAAAACCATCCAGTGGTAAGTTACGCACAGTATTTGATGGTTCTGCGCAGACTACTTCAGGAGTGTCATTGAACCAGTGTCTGCATCCTGGTCCCAAATTGCTGAAGGACCTTTGTGACGTCATCACGCGGTTTCGACGTCATCAATTTGTTTTTGTGGCTGACATCAAGATGATGTTCAGGCAAACGGTAATTCACCCGGATGATCGCCGATACCAGCTGATATTGTGGCGAGAAAACCAGCAAGATCCCATGCTTGTCTACGAGCTCAACACGAACACATACGGGCTGAGGTCTAGCCCCTTTTTGGCTATACGTTCGCTTTGGGAGCTCGCGGATCGAGAGCGTATGTCGTTTCCTCGCGCAGCCGCCATTTTGAAGGAGGACCTATATGTTGACGATGTGTGCACTGGCGCGGCCACGGAGAGAGAGGCCCTGCTCTTGCGTGACGAGTTGATTGGCATTCTAGCCTCCGCAGGATATGAGTTGCGTAAATGGATCTCCAACTTACCTGCGCTCTTGGAAGGGCTACCGGACGACCACCAGCAGGATCCTCACCTATTTGAAAACCGTGACAACCCTACCATGATGTCAGTGCTTGGAATCCAGTACAGACCAGTCCAGGACATCTTTACATTTAATGTCAATTTGGATTCGCATCACACTTGGACGAAACGACTGGTTCTGTCGACTGTCGCGAGAACCTTTGATCCCAATGGCTGGATATGCCCGGTCATATTCTGGGCCAAATGCTTCCTGCAGAAACTTTGGACTGCAGGTCTTGGATGGGACGAGCCACTTCGCGAAGCTGTTTTGAAGGACTGGCTCCTATTTGCTTCCTCATTGCCTGCCATCAATAGGATATCGTTACCCCGTGCTCTGCTTCCGCCAGGGAAGCACACCGCGTCCCTTCATGGTTTCTCGGACGCTTCGGAACGTGGGTACGCAGCAGCCGTATACTTGCGCACCGTGACCACAGATGGTCAGGTGAAAGTGTTGTTGGTCATGGCGAAGAGCAAGGTCGCGCCTCTTCGAACTGCCTTGACAATCCCTAAGTTAGAGTTGTCAGGGGCGGCCCTTCTTGTTCGCCTTTTGAATCACGTCATGTCCACCTTGTGCACGTCAATTGACGTTTCCACGATATATGCATGGACTGACAGTCAAATTGTGCTATGTTGGCTGAAGACGTCAGTTCACACCTTAGAGGTGTTTGTAGCAAATCGTGTCTCTCAGATACAGAAATCGGAGACCCCGTTGGTTTGGAGGCATGTGCCTGGCGAGGTCAACCCTGCTGATTGTGCGTCACGGGGATGTATGGCCCCCCTTTTAGTTGAGCACTCTCTGTGGTGGGGACCTGAGTGGTTGACCAGATCAGAATCTAATTGGCCGCGAACTCCGGCCTTAGACATTGTCGCACTGCCTGGGTTGCGAACGCTTGCGCTCGAACGGCAGGACCGTCCGTTCGACCCCGATTTCTTACTTAATCGTTACAGTTCATTGGACAAATTGTTGAGTGTCACCGCTTGGATCAAGCGCTTCACGAAAAATTGTAGACATCCACAGAACAAATGTTTGGAGGCCTTCTTATCGCCACAAGAGCTCCAAGATGCTCTTCTTCACTGGGTTCGTTCTGTGCAAGAGGCACATTTTGAAGACGAGATTGACATCTTGAGGAAAGGCAAATCCAAGCTGTCTGGAGCCATTTGTAAGCTGAACCCCTTCTTGGATAGTGAGGGTCTTTTGCGTGTCGGAGGGCGTCTTAGGAACGCAAACCTCCCTTATGGATCTCGTCACCCCCTCTTATTGCCCAAGAGTGGCCACTTGGTGAACCTGTTGGTGACTGATCGTCACATCAAGAACTCCCACGCCGGCTGTAATGCCTTATTGGCCATTTTGCAACGGGAATTTTGGATTTTATCGGCCCGTCGGACGATCCGTAGTGTGGTCTTTCGTTGTATGCCTTGCTATAGGCTCAAGGCCCCTACCATGCAGCCTATCATGGGTGACCTTCCTTCGGATCGGGTCACTGAGATAAGGCCCTTTGCTGGAGTTGGTACGGACTTTGCAGGCCCCTTTTTTGTTAAAACCTCGACCCTCAGGAACAGTAAAACTGTCAAGGCTTATTTGTGCGTCTTTGTCTGTCTGTCCACCAAGGCGGTACATTTGGAACTCGTCTCAGCCCTCTCGACAGAGGCATTTGTTGCGACGTTAGATAGATTCGTGTCACGACGAGGACTACCGTCCTTGATTCGGTCGGATTGCGGTACCAACTTCAAAGGCACAAACAACTATTTAAAAGCGATGTATGATTTTTTGTCGGCTAACGAGACTGAAATTGCGTCTAGACTAGCTACACGTAGAATAACTTGGAGGTTCAGTCCCGTGTCATGTCCCCACTGGGGAGGAATATTTGAAAGCGTAGTAAAGGTTGCTAAGACACATTTGCGACGGGTAATTGGCGAGTCTGTATTGACCTTTGAAGAGCTCGCAACTGTGTTTTGCAAAATCGAGGCCGTTTTGAATTCACGCCCGTTGTGCCCGATCTCTTCAGATCCTAACGACTTGGAAGCCCTCACGCCGGGCCATTTTTTGATTGGGCAGCCACTGAACGCCCTGCCGGAATATCCCCTTGTTGATGTGAGACCTAATCGTCTCTCGCGGTTTGAATTGGTCCAACAACTCACTCAGAGCTTTTGGAAACGTTGGAATTTAGAATATTTGCACATTCTCCAGCAGCGCGTTAAGTGGACTGACAAGACTGATCCACCTCATGTTGGTGACCTCGTTCTGGTTAAGGACGCTAACTCACCGCCACTGTGTTGGCGCAGGGGGCGCATTCTCAACCTCGTCTTTGGAGCAGATGGAGTGCCCCGTTTTGCTGAGGTCCGGGTGGACGGTTCAATTTTGAAGAGAGCTGTATCAACCTTGTCGCGACTGCCAGTGAATTAGCGGCCAGGTAGTCCTGGCCGAGGCGGGTAGATGTTATGTACCAAACTTAACCTATTGTATCAAGTTGCGCGCGCGCGTCCCTAGGAGATGGTAACTTCACTATCGATGACGCGGTTACCGAGCGCCGCGCGGTGACCTTCTCGGTCGTCAGTCGTAAAACTCATCTTGTTGGCAAGTTACGTCGCGATTTGAATACGATTGAAGCGTTTTCCTTGCAATTGTTTCGCGAGTTAAAAATTGTCACTAGAATTAATTGTTGATAAAACTAATTATCCTTGTTGTGTGAATCGATAATTACCATTGAAATCAAACCTTGAAATGTCATTGCGAAGTTGAGTATTCGCCATTTTTGTATGACAAAAAGTATTATAAAAACTAGTGAATTTTGTGTCTCCATACTTAATACTATTTAATGTGAGTTGAACTGTTTGATAACTATAATTGTGATAGTATAATTGCATTAAGACGATTGGTGAAAGTTCACGGCTTAAGTCGCGCCAAATGTGGTCATTTTGAGGACTTAAAGAGTTCGTGTCTGCCTGCATAAAGTTAAGTATAGTTTGATTAGCATTCTGCGTTATTTTGGCCAATTTATCGTAGTTAGTTAATGAAGCTATAGCTAGGGCTTGACACAGTGAAGACATTGTTGAAGAACAAAACAGGGTAAGTTTGTACTATTGTAAATTTGTTAACACTGTGAAACGCAGATTTTAAGTTCGTTCGTCTTGATCTGAAGAATTGTCACGCTTCCACAAAACTAATAAATTATAAATCCCAGGTTGAACGTAACAGGTACTCTTATCGGGTGATGTCTTCCAAAATTTCAAGTGCCTACTAACACCATGCATGTATGATTAGATGTATGAGTTTAACCGAAGCCAATGAACAATGTTTAGATCGTAGCAAATGGCGCTTAAGAGGGTACTGTACTCCTAATTTAGGTATTTGCCTTAGGTAATGCTATTCCTATTCCCGAGCGCAGCGCTGAAAGGGACAAATATAGCTGAAGCAGATTTTATCAACAAATTCTTTGAAAAATAGACGTTTCGTAGTCCCCTTTTTTCTTCGCGAAAGTTAAACCGGAGCCAATGAACAATGTTTAGATCATAGCAAATGGCGCTTAAGAGGGTACTGTACTCCTAATTTAGGTATTTGCCTTATGTAATGCTATTCCTATTCCCAAGCGCAGCGCTGAAAGGGACAAATATAGCTGAAGCAGATTTTATCAACAAATTCTTTGAAAAATAGACGTTTCGTAGGCCCCTTTTTTCTTCGCGAAAGTTAAAACGTTACCATCACGTTACGTGTGTGGTAGACGCTGCAACTTTACCTAAATAAAACCAAAAAAAAAAACGTAATTTTCGGATGGTCATATTTATTTTAGTTATTATGTTTTGAAAAAAAGAAAGTGACAGAAGCATAGATATACTCTTCGTCTATAATATAGCGTAAAAACAATTAAAATCAGTTTAACTTTCGCGAAGAAAAAAGGGTAGTACGATACTCATATTTTTGTATGGAGCATAATTTGGTATCGTGCCCTCTTATCACTCGGTCTTCCTACATGGAAAAAATCGTAACGGTAATAAAATAAATAAACAAATTATTTCTGAATTCACAAACTGAAAACGAATTAACTGTTCAATCACACATGCATGAAGAGTTAGTTAAACATAGTTTATTTAAAACTTACGACATGTTCAGTGACAGGTTTTTCACTATGATGTGGTGAATGCATTGTGAATCCACTGTCAGGTGCACTCATCTTCACTATCTTACCGGGAGATGACGACACTGTTGTTGGACGACGTTTTTCTTTACCCTATAAATAATAATCTACTTGGTTTAAAAACTAAAAAACACCCTTGAAAATCCTGATTTTTTTTATTATTGCATTGTCATCGGTCTTTGTTAAGTGTGCAAAATTTCAGATCAATCCGACCACTGCAAGTGGGTGAATATCACTTACAAAGTTTCCATTACATAGATTAATACATAGATAGATACATACCAAATATATATAAGCGTGTTAAAAATTTAAGTATTAGATAATGTTGGAGGCGCAGATATAGTGTCTATGGCTAAGTCCCTCAGCTGGCTTGAAGCCACTTATATTGACGAGCCTCGTGGTTGAATGGTTCATGTAACGGACTGCCGTTCACGAGGTCGCGGGTTCGATTCCAGCTCGGGACAATCATTTGTGTGATATTTATAATTGTCATGCAAGTGTTTGTACTGCGTCTGGGTGTTTCTATGTATTATAAGTATGTATTTACAAAAGAAAAGTAGTATATGTAGTCTATTCGTATTCTGGTACCCATAACACAAGCATATAAGCTTAGCTTGGGACCAGGGGACGTTGTGTGAAATGTCCATGAATATTTATTTATTTATTTATTTATTTATATATATCTATGTGTGCGTGAAAATCAATCTATGTGTCTATGATACAGGCATGGAGACTAGAAGTAAGGAGGAATATCTTGTATGGGGGATCAGTCCAAAAAGTGTCCACTTGTAAACAGCAAATAACACTCACCGAAATAGCGCTAGTGTAGCAAGATGAATGATATGAATGTAGCAGTTATAAGTAGAGTGAAGTGTGCTACTGTTGCGGTAGTTCTTTAATACTATTTTCTATTTGCTATTTACAAATATTTGGGGTACTTAAAAACACCGTATAATTATAATAATAATTAATATAAATTTATTTCATAGTCATGTTTGTCTATACATATAATATAATAATTTAAAAAACTGCACTGTAACAAAGCGGAAGTTTTTCTTTCCTTTCTAATAATTTGTGGCGCTCTTTTTAAAATTCTTCCACTTGCTACTATGGCGCCACCTTAATTTGCTGCCTTTCAGCGGACACTTTTTAATATACTGAGATATTCCTCCTTACTTCTAGTCTCCATGGATACAGGTCATGTGAAACGTCATTATTCTATGAAGTACGATTTAGACAGGCTAAAGTTACTTGTCATCAGTTTTAAATGTCCATCTGTACCATCTGTTATATCTGTGGTTGCGGGGCTATTTAACTTTTCTATGAAAAGAAACACTGCTTTGCTTAAAAGGGGATACACTTACTGGATTAACAAGCTCTGCACTTAAACCAAGGTATTGATGGAGTGCAGTGAAAGTCACTCTTTGAAGGCGCACCATGATGATCTGGAAAACAAAAATACTTGTTTAAAAATAACATCAATTAAAGACAAGAGGAAGTCAAGTTAAATAACGACAAACTTAAAAATGTCTACGAAAATAGAAGTTACCACCAAAAAAAACTGAAATAAAATATTAAAAATGTAATATGTAAGTAAGTGCATGCTGGGCAACAAAAGCGATGAATGAAAGACGAATGCACGTTGCGGAGATGCGATAGTTGAGATGGATGTGTGGCGTCACGCGAATGAATAAAATAAGGAATGAATATATTAGAGGAAGTCTGAAAGTGATGCCAGTAACTGAAAAATTGAAGAATGAGCGGATGTCCTGGTATGGGCATGTTATGAGACGAGAGGAAAGTAATGTCGTTAGGAGAGTTCTGAGTATAAATGTGGAAGTCTTTTTGACTAGAGGAAGACCTAAGAAAAGATGGATGGACTGTGTGAAAGAGGACATAAAAGAAAGAGGAGTTGACACAGACATGACGGCTAATAGAAGACTATGGAAGAAAAAGACACGTTGCGCCGACCCCAAATAATGAGATAAGGGCAGGAGGATGATGATGATGATGTAATATATAAGTGTACTAGGGATCTATGTGTCCGATAGTAAAAAATATTTATATTTCATAAAATACTAGATGTAGCTCGCATCTTCGTACGCGTGGTATATGAAATATAAAATTATACCGAAACACCATCCTCTTAAACCACTTTATTCATTAATAAAACCGTCCGTTCCGAAGTTTTGAAGATATAAGTTCACATAGATATATATAGACACACATCATACATACTTATATATAATGACTTTGTTTTATAATAAGTAAAGATGATCATTTTTGAACATGCATAAATATCAAAACCTAGAGTTTATATCCCATAGTTCAAGAAACTTGAAATTTAGCAAGGAGTAAGGCTTATAAAGCGATGTTAGAGAAATCTCTCTAAAATTGACATATCAATATGATATCACATAAAAACAACAGTTGTAAAGTTAAAATAATAATAATAGTTTAAAAAAACTAAAAAACACGCTTTATTTAATCGAATTATTGCATTGTCATCGGTCTTTGACAGGTGTGCAAAATTTGAATAGAATCTGACCGTTTAAAGTGGGTCAAAATAGCGTCCAAAGGAGTCGGTTACAAACATACAAACAAACATACAAGTGAAGCTAATATAAAGCGTGTAATAAATCAAACTGACCTGAATAACTCTAACGAAGATATCGGGATACTCCTTGAAAACTTCCTGGAAAGCTCTCATCGGCAGTTTGATAACTTGTGAGTCTTCTAATGCTTTGGCATTCACTGTCTTGTATGGTTGTGAGTGGCCCTAGAACGAGAAGATATCATTTGGAATAAATAATTTAAAATTCACAAAAAGGTACGTTCGCAGTCTTCAAATTTGAATTTACACACTAATACATTAATTTTGCAATTAACTTCCTATGCTTTTACTTAATAACATGTGCAGATACCATGATAGCTGAGTAAGCAGAGCAACAAAACAATATTCCGAGGTTGTGGGTTCGAGTCCCGCTCATGATTATAACCGACTATAAAAACTTCGATTACAATTTGATTTAGTAAACTTTCAAATACATATTTAAAAGTTAGACATTTTTGCTATTGTGTCGAGATTTTTTATTGATAAATAATTATATTATTATATCCAATATGAAAACTCAGTATACTCACAGTAAGCACATCAGTGAAACTCAGTAATGATGTGACACTCTCACCAGCTCGTACCACTTTCAGTGATAGACTGGTACCATCTTGATTTGTGATGTAAACGTTAACTCGTCCATTCTGTACCACGTATACGTTCTCATCCTTGTCACCTAGTGGAATTTAAGCTGTCTTAGTATCAAACTTTATACAAATCTGCTTAGCCGTTAAAACGTGAGGAAATAGGTAACCACATCGGAATTTTTTATTTCCCACGGGAACAACAGACTTTATCGAGATTAAAAGCCTTTTTGTTGATCTGGTATATAAGCTATCCACGTACAAAATTTTATGCAAATTCATTCAGCCTTTATAACATTACAAGATTATTTTTTGGGTGACTCTAAAATGAGATTCTTCTTAGACGCTACACTCTTGGCAGAATGGTCGTCACTTTAGTGTGGGTGACACGCTTCACGATGCGGCGCTTTTCTTCTCGTATCGTAGCACTTTTCTGGTGAATTCGTGAAGTTGACCATTTAGTTCGGCTTTGTTTTGGTCAGTCTAACGCATCGGTGAGATTAAACGTAGTAATAACCTAATATTCCAAAGCCATATTTAAAAATAAATACTTACCAACTTTAAACAAAAATGATCCAGCAGGCAAGTTTAATATCTCAGTATATTTACACAACATGAGGAACACTGGCTTTTCAAAGTGACCAAACACCCTGATGCTGTGCAGCATATATAGAGCATCTGGTGGTACTCTGTCATCGCTTGTTAAGTCTTCTTCCAGATATTCTGCTGGAGGTTCCAGTACCTGAAAATAGATACATACCATCTTTTAGTAAATGAAATGAAATGAAATGAAAAATCATTTAATCACGTAGACACAATTTTTCAGAAAAATTATGTGCTTATGACATGTCCAATTTTTTTCCCTACCACCGGTTCAGGACGCAATCTGCTGAGAAGAACCGGCGTAAGAAACTCAGCAGAGCTTTTAATCAAATCAATATTTTTAAATTAAATGTCAATTATACTTACAATGCTAATAACTTTACATTACAATATAGAATATATATTGCTCCAGAGCAACCTACTCCCAAGCTTTATCATCTTTAATATAATCAGAAATTTTATAATACGCCTTTTTACATAATTTAGTTTTAATGAATTTTTTAAATTTAGAATTATTTAATTCTCTTACATCAATAGGGAGTTTATTATAAAATCGTATACAATGACCCATGAAAGAGTTACATATTTTGTGGAGACGGATTACATGCATCACAAGATTGTGTTTATGCTTTGTATTAACATTATGGTGGTCGCTTTTTTTTGTAAAATTATGAATATTTTTATGAACATACAATAAATTTTCATATGTATATTGCGAAGCGACCGTTAAAATATTTATGTCTTTGAATTTCTCCCTTAGAGAATCCCGCGGACCTAGGTTATATATAGCTCTAACAGCGCGTTTCTGGAGCACAAATATCCGATTAATGTCCGCACAGCTTCCCCAAAGAAGAATTCCATAGCACAACATAGTAACCGAAGCTAAGAGCCTAAAGTAATGACTTCCATTGTTACTAAAAATGTAAAATATAAAAGAAAAATTTATCGGTCATTTACGACCGATAAATTTTTCTTGACACCTTAGATATAACAATGCCTCGCCTCGAAAGGCGGCAGGACGCACTCCGACGAGATTCGAAACAGTCGGCCGGAGTGGTGGAGCTTAATGGAATAGAAACCGAAGAACTATACGAGGATTTTCTAGCAAGACTGCTTTCTGCATCTGGGCCGTCATCGACCTTTATAATTAACTGGACAGATCACCAGGGGTCGTCGGCGCGTAGTAGTCGACGAGACGAGTTGGTCACGCGACAGGGGGGACCTAATATTCCGGCTACGTAGATCTAGAACTGTTTATACTTAATATTAGTTAGACTATAAGAATACCTTTAACTGTTCAGGAGCCGACTCCTTCTTCAATTGCAACAGTTTTCTTGCGAATCTCATAACAGCCCGTCTCTTTCTTCCTTGGCCAGAATTTGATATAGACTTGACCTTCCTAAGCATGCGTCTGCCGTAAAACAGCATTTTGTCACGTTTACGGAACCGTTTCACTGGCTCCCCTGATAGTCCTATTGCACCAACACCTCCAGCTAATTCTGGAAGAAATAGTTAATAAAATAGGAATTCATATTCATAGGAATGTTAATCGTAAATTATTAACGTTTTTATAGAAGTAGATATAGCCGATAAAAAAAAATTACTGCTAAGGTAAAAATAAATCGTTTTAGGTCGAAACTTATACATCTATGATTAAAAATTTTTCTATTCGACTAATGTAACCATATCATAGTCGACTTCTTCTCCACATAGTTTAAAATATGTTTGGCATGTTGAAATGTGAAAAGGTTAACTGAATGTAACAAAATACAAAAAATACATAAACATACCTTTCGCTCTCCATCTTTTATAATAATAGAAGAAAACGACCACCAAGGATACCAGAAGACAGCCACAGATTGACCACAGCAACTGTAACAAATACAACTCTATTAAAGTATGGTAATCTATAATATCAATTATATTAATAAATAAGTAAAGATTGTAATACGTATGTGTTGTATTAAAGCAGCAATTGCTCTGATCAAGGAACGATTTCAAAATACTTTTTAGTATTAACCACAGACTAAACGTTAGGGTGGTATTTAAGAAGGTCAACAGAGGATGGACAAGGGTTATAATTGGATGAACTATTAACCAAAAGTATCAAATAAAAAATTGGTCAAGTGCGAGTCGGACTCGCGCATTAAGGGTTCCGTACCATTATCTATGCAACATAAGGCAACGTTATTAGTATCGAGCAAGAAACGGTAAAAAAATCATGTTTGTTGTATGGGAGCCCCCCTTAAATATTTATTTCATTTTTAGTATTTGTTGTTATAGCGGCAATAGAAATACATCATCTGTGAAAATTTCAACTCTCTAGCTATCACCGTTCTTGAGATACAGCCTAGTGACAGACAGACGGACGGACGGACGGACGGACGGACAGCGAAGTCTCAGTAATAGGGTCCCGTTTTTACCCTTTGGGTACGGAACCCTAAAAAGACAGTCTATAAGAATTTTACGATATCTACAATATTGTTAAATAAAATTTGTATTACGCATATTATGGCAAATTTCTTTAGTATGAACCAGCCTTTACTTTGCCAATTTAGTACTCATTTGCTAAATACTAAATTACGACATTACGAATTAGGCAACGTCAATTTTCTATCGCGTCTACGAGTTGCCGAGTTTATCCTTGAAATAAAAACGAACATGTCTATAAAATTGCTAGCGTTATTTTTTTGTGAAATTGCTTCCTGCTGTATTTAGATAATGCGTTTTAAAGAACTAAATGTAATGGACGGGTATCTTTATAAATAACTCAAGCTTCAGGCATTATCCAGCTTCTTGGCTTTTTAAGTTAATCTATCAGAAATTATATGTGTGTATTCAGGTGTGCGAATAAGAACTAAACTATTTCTATAGCCTATATAAATATATAGGCTATAGAAATAGTTTGAGTATGAAAATACACTAGGACAAATCCTGGGAATTTTAGAATAATGGCAGCCCTAAAAAGGCAGATGAATAAAAGCGGCATTTGACATTGAATCAATATTTTTAAAATAAATAAATTTTATTTTGGTTATTATAGGATTAGTTTTTATCATTACTTTTTGCGCGACTGTCGAATGTGTCAACTTACAATTGTCATCAACATAACTAAGAGTATCGAGTAAAAAATTACTTAAAAAAGCTTACACTTTGTTAGATAAACCAACATCCGTTAACATCCTCATGTGAAGATTAGTAAATATATTAAAGTCCTTTTAAAGATAATACTTACCTATCTAAGAATTTAATCTGTTGAAAACATATTTGAATTGTAGTAAAAAATCGAACAATACTAGCTAACACCCACGATTTCACCCTTATATGATTATAGACTAAGATCCGAGAGTTGAATTCTTTACTTTTTATTTATTCTTACTACCAGGTTTTAGCACCAAATTGCTGAAAAATGGCCGACGGGACAGAGTTGCGGGTATTTTTACAATGATGCTACGTACACAGACTACCTTATCCAATTCATTTCATCACTGAGAAAATAAGTCCAATGATTCACCTCTCGGATCTTGGTCTATTACAGTAGCTTTTTGATACCTGTGTTATTCTGATGTATAAGCTATCATCGAAATTCTTACAGTTTGATAATTTAAAAGAAATAAACCAAAACTCTAAAATAAATTTTTGCATTTACGTAAAATGAGTATTCGAAATGAGATTTGTAAAATCGTAAGCTACAGTTCCATTCCATACGATTTCACTCTCTTTGTATAAGTCTTGTTACCTATATTTTCATTCATCAAACTTATTTCATCATTGTTTTATAATACGAAGGCGTTTGTACGCAAATTTTTGTGTTTATTCACGACAAACATTGTTACAATGTCACCGGCATAAGTTTGCCCATATACGAATCGTTGAAGGCCACTGTCAATTCTATAGTTTTTATGTTCTGCTAACGATGACAATTAATGGCAAAAAAATACATAGATTTATTATTTTTTCAATTGACTTGCTATGCTTTTAAATAATAAAATAAAATAATAACCATGAGCGGGATTTGAACTTGTGGGTTCAGGTCCCGCTCATTGTGATAATTTTTTCCACTATAATTTTGTTTATTAGGCAAAAGAAATAGTTAGGGATATGTGAAAGAATATAAAAAACGTATTATAATTAATAAAAAAACTATTAATAAAAACAGTTATTTCATAATTTAATTAATAGCTGTTTTGCGAAAAATTTAGTTTTAAACAATCTTTACATAATTATATTTATGTTATGTAATACTTGGTATTTTAAATCTAAACAGTTTAGTATTTATAATATGAGCTAATTCGTTTTAATAGCTTCAATTATATTGTAATTATATTGATTAAGTCATACATTTAACCTTAATATTGGACAACGAACCGACGCGACGCCCTGGAGCAAGTAAAAGAGTTCTCTTTTTAAATTGTGTCTTTTGCGAAGAATTTCAGGCAAAATTGGGTTAATAAATGTCCACCGACGACTTTGTAATGTCGCATGTTCTAGTTTGAGTTCTTTTAATCGTCGCGTCTGATAAAAGAATTCAAAATTGATAGAACAACCGAAATATTTGTGCAAGAAATCCTAAAAACTTTTTGCGTCAACCATAGAAAGAATCCGATATACTCGTCATTAAGTTAAGTGTTTAGATCTGTCCAGCCCATTAACGTCTCATTGTTGGGCACGGGCCTGCTCTTTAGGACGGTTTATAGTCTACTTTATCGCGCTGACCAGGCGACGTTGCTGGCAAAGGGTTTAGTTTCGAGTTTTCCGTCTCTCGCGTAAATGTTTTCTAAGTACAATATCCCTGAGCTGGCTTTTACAGCCCCCTGGGAAGAAAATGGGGTTGTGAAACTTGTATTCACTATTGTACTTGTATCACTCGGTAATAAATAGGTACTTACGTGATAAAATAAATAGTATATCAATTAATCGTTCAAGAATCGTAAGATATCAGGACATTAACATTTATACAAAATTAGTTAGGAGGCGTGGACAATGCATGCTAAATTAGATATACACCCACGCATCAGCCTATCACCGGATTGTGTCAAACTTAACACCGTTAATAATATAGATAACAAAGCCTGTATTCTAATATCAAACACGATTTTAACATGCATGTAATGGGTACAAACACAAATAGCGCAAAATTCGAAATGTTTTAACACGGCTATCACGGATTTTTAAAATGATATTCCGTATGCGGCTCAAACATGGCTAGCTTTAAGAAACCGCTATAGACCCAGTCAATTCATACTTTAGGTATTTGTGTTAGGTTTAGCTATCCCTATTCCCAAGTGCCGAAAGGGACAACTAGTTAATGCGAGTGTTATCTGCTTGCTTGTTTAAAACATCACGTTTTACTTTATAATTTGATAACACGTATCAAGCAGGTGCAGGACCTTCAGAAACACGAAAATACATATTCTTTGTTAGAA
The DNA here is from genome assembly GCA_916999025.1 of Orgyia antiqua. Classification (NCBI taxonomy): domain Eukaryota; kingdom Metazoa; phylum Arthropoda; class Insecta; order Lepidoptera; family Erebidae; genus Orgyia; species Orgyia antiqua. The sequence goes on from OU779861.1 coordinate 3,067,180, forward strand.
TATAAAAGTCAACGGAAGTCCAGTAACTGAATTATAACAATTTATACTGAACAACTAACTCATGAAAAACATAAATGTGAAACGAGAGCTCAGTTCTTTATAAAGAATATGCGTTATTTACTTTTTGAAAACCTGATAAGTATAAGATGAGTCATGTGAAAAACAAGAGAACAAGACTAGTAGTGTTGTGTCCCATTATAAGCGGTATTAATTTTCTTTGTCATACCCGGACAACCAAGCATTGCACTTTTTTTTTCAATCGTGAATTTGTTGTTGTTTTTTATCTTCATCATCATTTCCTATGGGGTTCTGTGAAGGTCCCACTTGTATAGGTATATCCAGAAGGTGGCGCCAGTCAACAGCAGCTGTAGTCATTACATGGACTTGACCAGACCTTCGTGGAAGTTACGCATAGGGCAAACATGAATGATTTGTTGCATAGTTTATTGAAGACGGTACTAAATATACCGAAAATCATTGGAGCTGATTCTGAGATACGTTATTATGTTTTTTTTTTTTTTACGTGGGGAATGCATTTACGCACTTTGTGTGGGACTCCCGGGTCAGAAGCGGACCCGAACTACCCACTAAACTCCACGGTGTTCCTCCTCGCCCCTTAGCCGGGCCATGGTATTCACTCAGGTATTACCATGACCCGACCAGGGGTGGCCCCCTATCGGTGGGGGCTCACTGTGACGGGGCGGGCCCTAGGCCCCCCCGTCAGACCGACGCCTCTCTCCAGAACACGTGGAGAGTGATTGTCCGCCGCTGTTGGCGCGACAGGCCCTCCGACCTGCCGCGCGCGGCCTCCTCGTCGGATGGGGCCGCCTGCTATTGCGCGCCGACGACCCCTGATACGTTATTATGTAGGTATATATTGTATATATTACTAGCTGTTGCCCGCGACTTCGTACGATCGGAATTAAGAAACTTTTCCCCCCTTTTTTTTGCAACATTTTTCACTGCTGCTTCGCTCCTATAGATCGCAGCGTGATTTTATATAATAATTAAGGCCTATAGCCTTCCTCGAAAAATTTTCTATTTAACACTGACATAATTTTTCAAATCGGACCTGTGGTTTCTGAGATTAGTGCGTTCAAAGAAACAAACGAACAAAGTCTTCAGCTTTATAATGTCAGTAATAAATGTAGCCAATGTAGGTGTATGTATTTACAACAATTGATCGTTTAAATATATTAAATAGATAGCAACACGTTCGCTGGGTCAGCTGTTAACAAATAACAATGTTCGCCTTATTATATTCAATGCTAATTAATAGAAAACCTATTTTAGTTTGCACTTGGACATAACAAACAAACATAGAAAATAAATAATTTGTTAATCAGTGCGTGCAATGATTCGACGTAATTAAGACGGTACGATACCAAATTATGCTCCATACAAAAGTATGGGTATCGTACTTCCGTTTTTTCTTCGCGAAAGTTAAACCGATTTTAATAGTTTTTGCGTTATATTGTAGATAAAGAGTATAATACAGGGTGTGGCGTAATTAATGGATAAGCCTGTGCCTGTGGATAAGCCTCCTACTGCGCTATACGAATATGTATATTTTTAATTAATCCTATGTATGGTCTTGAAAAAAATGGCATAAGTCATGTTTTTCATAAAATGACTACTTTCACTAACCAATTCTGCTACTGTTGCCACAATTTTCAAAAGTTTTGCTTTCTGTTTTTTTTATAATACAGCTTAAGAGTTGAATTATTGCAAGCAATAAAGAATTCCCTATTCGTAATACAAATTTTTTGAAAATTATGCATGAAATATCAAAAAAGGGTTATTGATTATTCAATTTGTTGACTTTGTACATCGTCTAGCTTAAAAAATCTTTATGGGAGTTGATTTGCCCAATATCTTAAAAACATGCTTGTTTTATGCAGTTTCCGAAATGGTATAATACTTATTATAATACTTATTAAGTTTGATGTGATATTAAAGAACCAAATGACACTCGTAAAAAAATGTTCTTATTGTGATTTAATTAATCAAATTAATACTGTTAACTTAAACAAACTGTCAGTGGTATTTTAACTTATCTGTCTGAGTTTACCAGTGGGAATGTTAGTCGTTGAAAAAAAATAACAACTTATTTTATTTTTTTATTCTAAAGATGCAAACACTACATAAATTTTATTTTACAAAAAATGTTCGAAATGGCGGCCACCTGCGGCTATGCAGGCCCTGCATCGACGGATAAATGACCGCTTTAGGCGTCGGATGAAGCCGGAGCTCTTGATTTCATCAGCGGCTTCAAAAATCAGGGCCTTTAGTTGTTCCAGGGATGCTATTTCTTTTTTATACACTTTTTCTTTTAAACACCCCCAGTAAAAAAAGTCTAGAGGGTTCAAATCAGGGGACCTTGGTGGCCACAAAATGGGACCCAAACGACCTATCCACCTCTCATTGTACTCATCATTGAGGTAGTTCCGTACAATTCGTGCGTAGTGAGCGGGACAACCATCATTTTGTAACCAGTAGTTTTCTGGCACATTTAAACTTTGTAATAGTTCCGGCAACGTATTTTGCAGAAAATTTAAATAATTGGGACCTGTTAGTGTCTCGGATAGTTCGACGGGCCCAACTATTTGTCCATTTAAAATTCCTGTCCAAAGGTTCACTTTAAACTGGACTTGAGCTCGGTCTTGCCTTATGTTTCTCGGATTGGTTGCCTGCCAACTATGAAGATTGTGCATGTTGACGTAGCCATTTCTTTTACATGATGACTCATCGCTCCACAGTATTTTGTCAAAAAACGCCGAATCTTCGCGTATTTTTCGCAACATGACGCGACAAAATTGGACTCTAGGCTCATAGTCTCGTGTCATTAGTGTTTGCACCCTTTGATAGTGATACGGGTGAAGCTCATGCCTGTGCAGAATTCTGCCCACAGTACGCGTATCTACACCGGTTCCTCTACTTAACTCACGAATTGATAACTCTGGATTAGCACGCACAGCTTCTAGAACTTCGTCATCACGATGTCGTCGCACCACCAACACCGGTACCAGGCATTCGCCCTTCGCTAAAAGCGATGTGCACACGTGTAAACACCCGGTAGTCTGGGTGTCGCAAATCGGGGTATCTTCGACGATATTCGCGTGCAGCTTCATTTGCATTGCAGTTACACAGGCCGTAAATAAGATGCATATTTGCATACTCTTGAGGAGTGTACGTATGACGCGGCATGATCAGTAGTCCAGGGATATGTAGAAGTCGTCGATAATATCACAATTGTCCAATTCGTATAGCAAAAACAGAGTCCGTAGTACATAAGCCAAATTCACGTCACAATAACAAACACGATAGAGCAAACGATATGTGCGCAAGAGACGATAGTCAAAAGAGCACTAACTTTGTTAAACAAGTTCAAAAGCTGTTTTGTTGTTTGTGAGAATAATAAAAATCTATCTCTGTCGCACAACTGTTATTTACCTGACATCAAAATGCTTTGTCTCTGTCTTATGATAAGACTAACCGTCTGGATTTGCCGTGCGATAAACAACCACAAGTAGTTGACTTAGAGTCGTTATCTGCTTACCCTATTCATGGTGGATGACTACCTGCTCCCGAGCACCCAAAAAAGGGTCCATTGTGAATGACTACCTGCTCCGGAGCACACAAAAAAGGGTCCATTCAAACTGTTTACAAAGACATGTTTAAGATAAATTAATAATTCTGTTAAAGAAAATTAGGGTATTTTTTTACAACTGTCGTTTTTTTTTAAAACCTCGTGAAATGTAATAAGTATTATACCATTTCGGAAACTGCATAAAACAAGCATGTTTTTAAGATATTGGGCAAATCAACTCCCATAAAGATTTTTTAAGCTAGACGATGTACAAAGTCAACAAATTGAATAATCAATAACACTTTTTTGATATCTCATGTATTTTTTCCCAAAATTTGTATTACGAATAGGGAATTCTTTATTGCTTTCAATAGCTCACCTCTTAAGCTGTTTTATAAAAAAAACAGAATGCAAAATTTTTGAAAATTGTGGCAACAGTAGCATAATTGGTTAGTGAAAGTAGTCATTTTATGAAAAACATGACTTATGCCATTTTTTTCAAGACCATACATAGGATTAATTAAAAATATACATATTCGTATAGCGCAGTAGGAGGCTTATCCACAGGCACAGGCTTATCCATTAATTACGCCACACCCTGTATATCTAGGCTTCTATCACTTTCTTTTTTTCAAAACATAATAACTAAAAGAAATATGACGATCAGAAAAACCCACTTTTTTCGGTTTTATTTAGATAAAGTTGCAGCGTCTATCACACAAATTTGGTAAATTTTACCACAAAATAAAATGATAGAAGCATAGATAAACTCTTTATCTATAATATAACGCAAAAACTATTAAAATCGGTTTAACTTTAACGAAAAAAAAACGGAAGTACGAAACGTCTTTTTAGGGTTCCGTACCCAAAGGGTAAAAACGGGACCCTATTACTGAGACTTCTCTGTCCGTCCGTCCGACCGTCCGTCCGTCCGTCTGTCACCAGGCCGTATCTCAAGAACGGTGATAGCTAGACAGTTGTAATTTTCACAGATGATGTATTTCTATTGCCGCTATAACAACAAATACTAAAAATAAAATAAAATAAATATTTAAGGGGGGCTCCCATACAACAAACATGATTTTTTTACCGTTTCTTGCTCGATACTAATAACGTTGCCTTATGTTGCATAGATAATGGTACGGAACCCTTCGTGCGCGAGTCCGACTCGCACAAAACTGAGTTATCATTGCAGTCCATATTATTATACGATGCACTAAGAGACATGAACAGTATAAGCACACATCTATATAAAGTGTAATTGGCCTACAATAGCCCAGACATTAGATAAAGTGGTCGAAGGTAATTGAATGTTATATTCAACAACAAAGAAAAGAACCAATGTAAGAAAAGTAATTCTTTCTAATAAAACTTTTTACGAGAAGTTTTACTCAATTTGGTCTAGCCATTTGGACGTTACGATGGGAATAATGGAATAAAAAATAAGTAGCTTTTATTTAAAAAAAACGACAGTCTGGTATGATATGTATATTTTTAATAACCAAATAAGGGTTAATTATTGTAAAAGTATGAAAAATCTAAACAAAATATAAGTTTTGAGAAATGCGCAATAAATACTCATCAAAACATTGCTATCGAATCTAAATAAATATTAATAAAATTCAATACAATATTAAATAATTTTTAATACTAAACTGCTGTTTTTTTAGTATAAATTGTTATGCAGTGAAAGTTATACATACAATAATAAAAAATTATTAGACACATAATATTATACATACGAGAATATTATCGTGATTGTATCTTTACTTATTATAAAACAAAGCCGTAATTTTTGTATGTATGTCCCTATTGAGGTTATATCTTCAAAACTACTAAACGATGCCGTTTTTCTTAAAGGGTAGAACGAAACAAGAGGATGGCTTTTTTGTATAATTTGTTAAGGTTTGCTTTCTAGATTCCACGCGTACGAAGTTGTAGGCAAGAGCTAGTTTCGTATATACAAAGAAATTAATGACCCATTGGAGTCAGTAACCACTGAATCATCGCATTCCCTTTGTTGTTAACATAACAAGGCTAATATAACACATATTTAATACCGCAAATTCAAGAAATTAAACTATAACTTGTCTTTGTGGTGATGTTTTTCACAATTCCTCTTCAGTACGAACCATCTATAAGATACCTATATAACTAGATGATATCCTCTGTAAAGGAAGGAAAATTTGAATCTAAATACTATGCCAACACGCCAGAAAAAAAAACACCCTGGAAGTGGAGGAAATCCGTGCTCAACAGCAGTATGTTAACAGGGTGGGAAACTAGGAAGGAAACTAAAATTAAGCCATAATCGAGGAATATTTATGTTATTAAATATTAATTATATACCTACGCACGAAAAGAGATTTATTTCTTTGTTTATCCTTTGCGTTAAATAATGTAACTAACTTTATAGTGCCAGTTTTTTGCGAAATGATCGCAAAATTTATATATATTTTAATGCACCAACCCATTATAATATTTTAATGCACCAAAATTAAAAAAATTATAAAAATATGTAACTAGATCTTAACTCGTACTAAAGTAACAGTGAATCTACTTACTCTGTGATGTTTATCACTCAATTGTGCCGTTAATATAACACAAACACAGGCCACAAAGAAAACCATAATAAACACAAATCCCGATATATAAAACTTGTCACAATTGCACGTTGGTATAACAAGACACATGAGCGTCGAGTTGCGAGTTTGTAAACAAGTCCTTCCGACTGTCGCAACGTTATTGGAAGGCAAGTGACTTCTTGCAAAACTACTAAACAACTGCCTTATACGAGTTAGTAGCCGAACAGCTGATAGTAATGACGCGCTGTTTCCGTATTTAATGTTACTTTTTGTAATAAATAATGTTATCTTTAATTAAATATTAAATAATTTATAACTCAATATTTTCAAAGTTAGAACGTTTATTAATTCATAGTTTGAAAAGTAAAATAAAATTTCTAAATTTTTTATATGTATATTCCCATCTCAGCTAAGCCCATTATCGTCTTAAGGGCCTACATCAATATTATCGTCGACATGTACCTATTAACACAGCTAGTAGGTATAGAAAATGATGAATTAGGGATATTTTTTTTGTTTACTCAAAATGTACTAAATATATTTTAATTCCGGTTTACGTGTTTCTATATATAATAGTTACTTATGTTTTTAAACTTATTTCATTAGTTAATACGCGATAATAGACCGACAAATGAAAAAAATAAAAAATGAGAGAGGTTGTTTCGCTAAGATTTTCTATCGAGAAAACTTATTTCAATCGCGTTTCTAAGTGTATGCGATCCTAGATTATATATTGAAAAAACATATACTTAAAAATTAGAGCTCTAGCCATTCAATCTAAAGAAAAAAGGAAAACTTCGTACGTAGAAAAATGCACGAAGCTATTTTGGTATCCTCTTAAAGACCTCTCTACTTTGGAAGGGATTTTATCTACTATGCTGCACGGACCACGCTTGTTGGCGTCGGGTTTAAGAGGGTACTGTGCTCCTCATATAGGTATTTAGCTTAGGTATTGCTATCCCTATTTCCGAGCGCCGCGCTGAAAGGGACAAATATAGATGACGCGGATTTTACCTACAAATTCTTTGAAAAAAGAAAATTCGTACTTCCATTTTTTTTTTCGCGAAAGTTAAAAAAACTATTAAAATCGGTTTATATTAATAGTTTTTGCGTTATATTATAGATAAAGAGTATATCTATGCTTCTATACTAAAACTATTAAAATCGGTTTAACTTTCGCGAAGAAAAAAAGGAAGTATGATACCCATACTTTTATATGGATTAGGTATCGTACCGTCTTAATAATGATAATGATACATTTAAAACAACTTAATTTACGAAACATAACATTTGGTGAAATGACAAATAGGTCAATTGACATTTGAATACTTAACACATTTGTCAAGTGTAGTGTTTGCTAATGGATCATTTGATAAGTAAGTTTTTGTAAGATGATACTTTTGTCAAGTGTATCGTTTGCCAAATGATCATTTGGTGAAACATTTTTTGTCAAATGATCATTTGTCTAAAATTATTTGGTCAATCATTAGGGAACCTTCGTTTCAGGGGCGTGCGCTCCCTGTAGGCAGAAAAGCAGTGCTTTACTTGCCATTCACAGATATTTTAATAAAACGTTCGTATGTTTTAGATGACTTTATTCATTTATTTACTATTAATTAAACAAAATATTATAACTTATAAACGCCTAATAATTCATAAATAGCACCAATATGTGCTTGCAAATTGGTGCTTATGTTTGCCAGGCGTTTGGCGAAGGAATAATATTGCTTTCTCTGTCATATGTCTAATCAAGTCAGGCGGTCGCCGCCCGCATGAGATGAATTCATATGTGGGTAGAAATTTTGGTGTCGGTGCACAGTTCGCAAACGCACACAGGCTTGCATATCCAAGACGCTTTGTACTGTAAATCCTGCCACCTGCTTTGGCGATCGGATGTTTCCGCGAGTATTCGGCAATGTTCGTTCGTTGCCTATAATCCGAATAAAAAATAATTGTCGGAAGTCTAATAAATCACGTATGCACACTGCACACTATGCATTTTTGTTTAGTAAGGTTTTATCTATTTAAATAGCAGAAATGTTTTGGTTCGACGGAGGCCATTTTATTTTTTCATGTGATTCATTGAACTGTTTAATATTGAGTTTCTATAATTTAATAATCGTATGGATTTTCGTTTGTTGATTTTAAAATGTTATTTGATTGTGAGGAGTGTCTTGAAAAAGTGTGTTTATGTTTATGTGTTAAGTGTGATATTCAGATTTAAATTTGTTCTGTTGGCATGGTTTCCGACTTAGAGATCCGTCGCGTGGCTATGCTAAAAATCTATAAAAGAAAAAGTTTTTGTGACTGAGTACTGCGCCGCATACCCAGTGTCATATTCCTGTGCACGCCACTGCTTCGTTTACAGCACCCTGGGAAAGAGAAGGGGTAGTGAGTGTGGTGACACTTGTATTCTTAACCGCACCACACGGACATTAGCGTAGTTACTAAGCTCTTAGTAAAATGAGGTCATAAAAAATATACAAAATCCTTTAAAAGTATTAGATGATTACAAGATACGGCATAACCTTAACACATCGGAAATTAGATTTACGGATGGTCTATATTTTACTAAAACCTTGAATTGTAATTACATAATTACATAATATTTTTTATCGGTGACATTGGCAAGCTTTGCTTATGATAATTTTGTGCATAGTGGATATTAATTGACACTAATAGTAGAAGTCCCACTAAGTTGTATACGCCTCGTTATAGACTTCACTTGTACAGCAGAAATGCTTATTGTATGGCTATTACTCTTTATAATAAACTACTAGCTCAATTGAAAACACTGTCATTCAATAAATTTAGGAAAAATTTGTACAGCTGGTTGGTAGACAAATGCTTTTATACAGTGAAGGAATATTTATCACACAAATAATACTTTATGCTTGTGTATAAATTTATAGTAACTGATGTTGACAATATGATAACTAAGCTTATGCTGACTATTATAAATTTAATTATATTTCTACGCCGGCTTACGGTAGAATATTTGTGACTGCAATATGCACCTATATATAAGAATCTATTGTACCATATTCTTGGAAACAAATGACTATTCTATTCTATTCTAATGTCGATAAATTACTTTTACGCAATTAACTGGCACACATATAAATGATTCAAATACACAATATTTTTGCCAAATTATGAATTATCACGTAAGTACACGTTTTGTTGACGGGCGTCGTGTCGTAGCGGCTATGTAGCCGACTTACGATCGCGAGGTCACGGGTTCAATTCCCGCACAGGACAATTATTTGTGTGATGAACACAGATATTTAAATAAATAAATATTCATGGACATTTCACACAACGTCCTCTGGTCCCAAGCTAAGCTTATATGCTTGTGTTATGGGTACCAGAATATGGATAGAATACATATACTACTTTTTTTTTTGTAAATACATACTTATAATACATAGAAACACCCAGACGCTAGAAGATATTTGTACTGCGTCTGGGTGTTTTCTATCTATTATAAGTATATATTTTTAGTTTGGAACCAGCGGACGTTGTGTGAAATGTCCGTAAATATTTATTTACTCTTAATTAGAAACAATTATTATCCCAAAAATGATGTAAATAATATTTTTCTTTGCGCATCGTATACTTCCTCTACCATCTACCACCGAGCGCTCAAGATTCGTGCCGGGACATAAACATATATATTGAAATGAAATGAAAAATCATTTAATCATGTAGACACAATTTTTCAGAAAAATTATGTAATATTGTATATATAATAGGTAATTATTTCAAATATTTTACGTCATCTTATTTCAAAATCTAATTCGTTACTTTCTAAACTTTTTTCAATTCTGATCGATTCAAACAAATATTTAAACAGAGAATAATTCATGTTTATCGAAATTCTTACGTTAATATTTTCATACCATTTAGGTCTGAAGAGATTTCGGGTACATTTTTAATTTTTCTCTTCTCCTACTCTGATTCTAGGTAAAATATGTTCTGCGAAAAAATAATATGTGTTACGTTAAACGCATATTAAAATTTTCTTGTTGACAACCAGTTTACAAAGTATAAACTCGACCTACACGAACTGCGTGTTAGTACTGCTTCAAGGCCAAGGTTGTTTGCGTGAAAAAATTGTTACATAGATAACGTTTGCGATTTATTTTTTTTACTAATAAAGGCAAGCTGTATTTTTCTGAAGGCAATAACGAATTTTTTCCCCTTGGACCCTAAGGACCATGGCCCAGGGCGACAAAACACAGACAGACGTCTGTAAACGCCATCTTCAGTAATTTATAGGGCGTCATATCATACGGGAAGGACGCTAATTTCCAAAACACACTGCTGCTTTACGACCCGCAGTTACAGTAGCGTTTGGGTTTTGGGCACAGCATGTTTGGAACTAAGCTACGGGAGTATCGTTCTAGGGTTGCCGACCGTAAACCATTCTGAGAATTGAAATGATTATTTTTGAAGCAGATGTCCTTTAGAGTTTAGTTTTGATTGAACTTAGAGGCAATAAGTTCGCGGGCAACGAATGCCAAAAATATAATGAAATCTTTGGAGTGGTGGTTACTATTGCAAAGGTACCTTTATTTTAGATGTCATTTCAGTTAATAAGCATAAAATTCATGATACAACAAAATGCTAAGTATAGCCTCTATTTGTATGTATTTACAAGACGTCAATATTTTTAAAAGTCACTTTTTATTCAGCCAACATTAAATAAATGTTTATGATATTTGAAACACTGCCCTCTAGTCCCAAGCTAAGCCAGTTGTGTTTTGAGTACCATGAGAGATATCCGTAATGTGACCAGACGTCCCGTTTTGAATGGGACTGTCCCTTTTTACAACTACGAGGCCGGCAGAGGGACGCAAAATTATAGAGTATTTTCCGTAATGAACAAATTGTGGACGTCTGAGAAAACTCAGTTACAGGTATCAGTTTTAAACGCGAAGTTGATAATGAAGGTCAATTTAGCAAAAACATGCCCAGAGTATCATTCCTATTCAAAATCATCACCAGCATATATATAATTAAAACTAATATTTTATGACACTACTAGCTTATTGTGAATAAATAACTTAAAAAGTGTTATTATTTTCATTTAATTTTAGTTTATGTACCTATAAACCGATGTCCCAATTTGAGTCAAAGAAAAAATGGTCACATTAGATATCCGTAACTTTGTGCACATGGAATTTAGAGACTCAACCTTAACAAATCCACCTCAAATAAAACCATTCTATTGAACCACTCTATCTATTTAAAAAAACTGCATTAATCATGCAGTGTAAAATTAATTAATCATTTAATCAATAACCAATTTTGTATACAGCTAACTTTAAAAAGCACTTCACCCCATGTATAAAAATACTTTTATTTCACCAACTTTAATTGATAAGATCAATAATAAAATTATTTTGTAATAAGCAAATAACTGCAATACTGTAACAATAAGTTTGGTATGCTAACATTGACTTCAAGGATATCTATATCTAATAATAAAGCATTGTACTTTTAGTAACCTTACAGAATAATACTATTATTAAAATTAATTACTTGTATTTATTTAGCCTATTTGCCCTTTCTTTAATTTTAAAAACGCCTACTAATCGATAACTGACCTGGTTGTCTTGAAAATTGTTGGACCAATCCGACGTCCAAGTCTTAACAGCAAACATATTCGTATTTTCATTAATATTATTCAAGAGTCCTACGACATCCATTTTCGTATTTTTCTATATCGTTACACTATTTAATCGATCGTATTTTATAATATTTTCACATCACATTTCGAGATTTATCCACAGGATTTAACAATCAGCTGTTTGACAATAATGACAGAAAATGACATAAGAGCAAGACAAATATTTTTTTTTTTTTTAAATCTGTCTTTAAAGGACAGGCTAATAAAAAAAATCTTTGTGCACAGAGTATACAGAGTACATAGTGGATTGTGATTGTGTCTTATAAAAGGTTGAAACCATAGAGAATGTAACATATTATGGTAGTTTTCCAATTGCAGCACAAGAGCGCATTATGCGGCATAATCCTCAACGTTGAATGTTTCAACTACAGCAACGCTTCGCACAATCGAGCACTCTCAAAAGTAATGTTTTTGCGTGATGCATGCAATCGATACCAACTCAGTGACAGAAAATTAACAAGTGTTTTTTCTTTAAGTTGGCTTTGATTGAAATTTTATTAATATATTATCATTAGTAATATTAATTATTGTCAAAAAATTTTTAAGGCTTTAGTTTCGTCGGAATTTTCTGGAAATAATCAAAGTTAATTAAAGCTGTGTTAAAAATAAAAATTGGTCAAGTGCGAGTGGGATTCGCGCACGAAGGGTTCCGTACCATTATCTATGCAACATAAGGCAACGTTATTAGTATCGAGCAAGAAACGGTAAAAAAAATCAGTTTTTTGTATGGGAGCCTCCGTTAAATATTTATTTTATTTTATTTTTAGTATTTGTTGTTATAGCGGCAATAGAAATACATCATCTGTGAAAATTTCAACTCTCTAGCTATCACCGTTCTTGAGATACAGCCTGGTGACAGACGGACGGACGGACGGACGGACGGACGGACGGACGGACGGACGGACGGACGGACGGACGGACGGACGGACGGACGGACGGACAGCGAAGTCTCAGTAATAGGGTTTCCGTTTTTACCCTTTGGGTACGGAACCCTAAAAACAGGCAGTCATGGGGACTGCCGATAGAAGTAAAAACTATTAACTTATTAACTTGCGACCGACCGATAGCATAGCAGGGATGCACAGATTAGCATGTCGGTGACGCGAACTAAAAAGAAGTTTTTTCCCTCCAAAAACGCCCAACGCGCCTAAAGAAGTATTCACTTCAAAAACCTTGTTATATTATAAGTACAAAAGCCATCCTCTTGAACCACTCTATCTATTAAAGAAACAGTAGGCCCAGGCATACATTTTCGCCGCGCCGTAGAGAGGGGATAGCTGTCTACTCTCCATCCGTCTTACGCTTTTTCGATCAGGTCACGTGTCCTGACGCGAGTTTAAGATTTTATACCCATTACAGAAAAAGTGCTCAACGCCGCTAAAGAAGTTTTCACTTCAAAAATATAAGTATTGATGAAGGTACAAACAATGATTTTTTTTATATTCCACACTTATAATGTGAATACAATTTTATTTTAGTATTTTTTTTCAACACTGAACTTAGCGAACTCTGCTGGTGCATTTTAAAACTAATTCACGTTCCAATTAAGCGTCAGCATAGTTCAGCATTGTGCGCCACTGAGTCGCATTATGCTCTGTAATTGGAAAACTACCTATTTCTGCTACCTGGTGCTCAAGTCCACTATTTTGGAACAGTTGTCATACCGGCACAATACCGGCACGATACCGTTGCAATTGAAGTCAAATATCCGTAGTCTGCTATATGCCGTCATAACGGTCTTTCAATGGTAATAGAATTGTCGATCTCTTTTAACTATGCATTGAATTTTCTGTCTCTTTTATCTATGGATTGTGTTAGAATGGTATGTATGTGTTGCCGTTTTTAAAAAATGCGTTAGTTGAAGTGATTTTCGAAAAACTACTAATAAATTTAAACATTTAATCATGCTAGACTTCGTTTAAATATATTTGTACATACTATTTATTAGTATAAAAAGAAATGTGAAGTTTAGGAGATTAGTAAATTGCAATAAATTACAAAGAACAATTTCTAATATTTCTATCTATCTATTTTTTATTTATGGCAATCTGTCGACACAGGACAATTTAAAAATATTACTGTCAAATTCAAAATAGCAGACTACCGAAACATTTCAGTCATTGAATTGCAATTGTGAAGCAGTTGTGTACGAGACTAGCAATTTATGTCACTTTGACAATTGTAAGACAATGATGAAGTCGTTATGACGACACATTAATAGTAGACTACCAAAAACTTTACTATTGCACCATAATGGTACAATAATGGTACAGTTGTGACACCGTTGAAATACCCGACTCAGGGCCCTGCTTTTTTTGTTTTGGCCACCTTCTGTCTAAGTTCTATAACAACTATTAGTACAACCTATGTTCGAGCTATGATGATGTTCTGGCCTGCTGGATATTCATGAATATGGTATATTCTTGACTTCATGAAGCTTTCATATCAATTTAGAAATTATTGCCTCTGTGCCTCTGTGACAATCACCCTAAGCATGGAGACTAGAAGTAAGGAGGAATATCTCAGTATATTAAAAAGTGTCCGCTGAAAGGCAGCAAATTAAGGTGGCGCCATAGTAGCAAGTGGAAGAATTTTAAAAAGAGCGCCAAAAATTATTAGAAAGGAAAGAAAAACTTCCGCTTTGTTACAGCGCAGTTTTTTTAAATTATTATATTATATAGACAAACATGACTATGAAATAAATTTATATTAATTATTATTATAATTATACGGTGTTTTTAAGTACCCCAAATATTTGTAAATAGCAAATAGAAAATAGTATTAAAGAATTACCGCAACAGTAGTACACAGTAGTGAAGTCTTCACTCTGCTTATAACTGCTACATTAATATCACATCCACTTGCTACACTAGCGCTATTTCGGTGAGTGTTATTTGCTGTTTACAAGTGGACACTTTTTGGACTGATCCCCCATACAAGATATTCCTCCTTACTTCTAGTCTCCATGATGACCCTAATCATAGACATAGTACTGTATCTATGCCCTAATGATGTGATGAAATTATCATTCGTTCTGATTTCCGCTCTAGTCATAGACACAAGAGTAATCTATCGCTCCTATTCTCTATGTTTTATTAATTCCTTTTCTTTATATCTGAAGTCATTCATTACATTCTTTTTTCATTCGTTCACCGTCGATCGACAAGGCACGCTGCGTTGCACGTCTCGCAAAAATAAATTCTATTTAATTGTGTACATTACTGTTTTCAGTGGATTTCATTGGTTTTATTAAGTTGACACCTACCTATTTAGAATAAGTTACTTCATTGTGTTGAAATAAATAAAATGTAAGTGGTGGCTTCCGATACCCTCGATGAGACCTACTCAAAATGGCGTCATATAATTTTACACGTTGCCTTTTTACAGATGTCTCGATACCGGGAGTGGGATTTGTCATGTAAAGTCTACGTGGGTAATTTAGGGACAAACGCGTCTAAATATGAAATAGAAAAAGTTTTCTCTAAATATGGTAATATTCGAAATGTTTGGGTGGCTAGAAATCCTCCAGGTTTCGCCTTTGTGGAATTTGAAGATCCTCGAGATGCTGAAGATGCAGTGCGAGGCTTAGACGGCACGTAAGTACTCAAAAGCTAACTTTAAGCATAATAGTTGTAGCATGTCTCACGAAATGCGATCGATATGCGACCTCCATTTTGGTTTTTCTGCAGATTATTGCAGAAAACCGTAGGTACCCAACTTGTTGTAGATTATTTGTAGTAACTTAGATTACTAATATCAAGGACTCGTTATTAATTACCATGTTGATTACTAAAGTTGATTGCATTCTAACATTTATTTCCTTCAATATGGTTGATATTGATAACGTAACTTATCTTAGTTTTACATAACTATCCGATAACGAACGACGGCCGTCTCAAGTCTATACATTTAGGTATAAAGTATAAAATTTAGATTGCTGCAAGTTAAAAATACTGTAGATTTTTCTAATTGCCAAATTAAGTTACATATCTATGACTAAGGGTAAAATGATTGTAGGAATCATAAAAATTAGGTTCGTTTGCTGTACTAAATAACTGAAGCACGCTCCTTAGATCCGTTTCATTTTCAATGTGAAACGCTTGAGTCATAAGTGTGCAAGATTATAGTACCTCCATTCTGAGACTGAGATGTGGTGTTCTGCTGTGAACTTCACTTGTCTTGGAATGGGGAACATTTTAACTACTTAACTCTATATTTATTAAAAAAAATTGTATTCTGGTACATAGATACCATGAATGTATTTTTTATATGAATTTACTCCGTTTGAGTGAACTATTTAACATGTTTACGATAAAAATGTTTTTGTTGTTCAGACGTTGCTGCGGAACCCGTATTCGTGTGGAGATGTCAAATGGACGCACCAGGCGAGATCGTCGTTATTCAAGGTATGTTACAATTGAGAATGTCAGTGGGATTATTTCTATAGTATACATGAGCTTTAATACAGGAATTTGTTACTAAACTCAAGTAGTATTTAGACATATTCATATTTTTACTTCCTTTTTTATTTGAACACTATATTTCTATTATGATTTAAAAATTACTAAATCTGCTGAAACAGTAGATAAGCACTGTTATGGAGATATTAAAAGTGGTGGGTGTTGGAACGTTTGCAGGTCCATTTTATCAACCAACCACCAACACACCAACGACCTCACCACATGTCTTCACCACAACTACGGCTCGTTATTCAATATGACATCCGCGAATGCCGCTCGCTACAACATCCCGCTCAACTTCTGCAATCGGCTCTCCAAACTTCTACGTGCTACTGAAGTCTCCAACATCTGCGTTCCCATAACTTACCTCCTGAGCGCCATCACCTAGTCCCCAACTGTCATCTGAACTTGGACTTGAATATAAAAAAAAAACATTCTTAAGAGCCACATAGTAGAACCTACAAAACATCCTGAATGTCATTGCAACTCCTAATGCTTCACCGACTGCACACACCGTCGTCACCGCGGGCACCGAAGTAGAAATACAAACTAAAGGCGATCAAACTCCTAGAGTTACTGCAATTTCTTGAAACTTGTAATTAAAGCCACCATACAACCGAAGATAACATTGAAACTCGTCTCCGCCTCGGTAATATCCCTTCAGCCTCACAGCAGCCACACGACGGTCAACCTTCGCAGGCTCACCATGTGTCGGTACTTTTTAAATCCTTTAATTAGAACTTTACCGTACCTTTACTTAATTAGTCATTAACATTAGAGAAGTCGTGTTGGCGTTTTTTGTTTAGGATTATCATGTTAAGTAGATTTTTAAATTGATTGTACCCACAATAATTTTACACGAGTCGAAAGGGATCATTTTCAATCTACCTAATTTTGACAAGGTTAGATGAATCAGATTTTATGTGTTGAAGAATTAGTAGATTTTTTTACTGTGTGCCTGTTGCGCCTCGTTTACACCTAGGTATACAATGTATTTTGTACAATATTCTACACTTTCAATGAAATGTTATATGAATGACATGATTTGCTTTGATCCTTAGCTGCGTATCAAATATGTGCAATAAATAAGGCATGTCTATCATATACCATACACAGACATTATTTGCACTCATACTCTACAACCTGTGTTGAAAATTATCGTCATTTGTATATTGGTGTAATCGAGGGATAGGAAGTTATCTTGGTCAAGTGCTAACAGTGTCATGTTATTAGGTCCCGTAGTCGCAGTCCTCGCAGAAGATCGTACTCTCGCGGCAGATCAGTTTCACCACGTCGCTCTCCATCAGTAAGACGCCGGTCTCCTTCCGTACGTCGTTCAAGATCACGCGACCGACGCAGCCGTTCCGACAGCAAAGGCAGGTTGGTATAAAACTTATCAGCTAATTACCACTACTTCTGAACACACGACATTGTCAAATTAAGCTATCATGGGAGCTACTTGTAATAATCAGTCTACATGTCAATTGCAAAATTAATAAATTACTTAAATAATTTGAAAATAATGTACAAATGTTTTATAAATTTACAGATTCCCAACTAACTGAACATATGGAGCAGACGATTGTACAAATTATACAGTAATATAAGTGAAGTGAATACTCTTGAGTGTATGAATAATAGGTTACATACTTTTTTGTATTATTGTAAAAGCAGCTTCTTTACATTTTTAAATTTTATGTAGTGTAAGTTGTATAGTATAAAATCATTTTAACGTTATTTGCACTTCACTATGCAGTGATTCATAAGTTTTTATTTGGTAGCTTATAATTCAATACAATAATCGCATGTAACAGTCAATTAAAATGTTACTAATCAAGCTTCAGGAATTTTTAATTGTTAGGTTATTGTTTTTATGACAACTTACGTTTCACTTTCACTGCAAGAAACTTAATTCATACCATTGAAATACCTTTGTAATTTTAAGACTATAAATAAATATTATTTAAGAATTATATTACAACTTCTTTTTTTATTCAAAATCCTTAAAAAATATAAATGCAGATTTAATATTGTAAAAAAATATTACTTTAAAATTGCGCATCTTATAACTACAATAATTACTTAACGTTTATTTGGAGTCTGTTTTTGGTTTTTGAGACTTGCAACTACTATTGTCAGTGATGTGAGTCTAGTAGATTTTTTTTAGTTAACTCAATTTTGCTTTCATACTAACTGGTTGCTGTCTCTTACGTGTAAAGAAATCAAAATAAATATATGTACCTACTGCAACTAAAATTGTTCCTAGCACATGATGGATGGTTAAACTATTCTTAAATACTATTGACGATAATAAAAGCGAAACAAATTTCCTCAAAGTTAATATAAAAGTTACGGTTACTGAAGTTTCTTTGGTAGCCAGCTCATGAACTGCATGTGTGCAGTAAAATTGAGATATAATATTCACAAATATTAGAACCCATGTATCCCAAGGGAGATAGGATGATGTTTCAACTAATTGAGGATAGATTCCAAAGAAAATTGGTAGTGGTATGGCATGTGTATAAAACAGCATCTGAAATATAAAAATTTGATCTATAGTCATTTAGATATCATGGGCTATTTTTTGCTTGTTTGCAAGGCATTTTTATGATTATTGCTTATATGCACTCCTGGCTGTTGTTATACTACCATACTACATTAGTAGATTTTCCAATGAGTGTAACAAGTGAGAGAGCAGTGATTGTCATTCATTCATTCGTAAATAAATCCCATTTGCAAATTCTAATATTGATATTCAGTTACACAATATGCATTTTTGTTAATTAATTCCTGAGATCTGATTCTGCCAGAAACTTTGATGAGACTGCCTATTATACCTTGCTTAAATATTGTAGTTAATATTGCCTATTATGTTCTATAAGTCTGGGTCAATATTATACTCACTTCATCTGGATGTTTCCCATATTTTGAATATAACTGTTCCTGTTGCATCCCAGTAAATGCACCCGTAAACAATGTGATTAATAATATAGATACTCCCAGACACCAATATAAAAGAGTGCCTTCGTTTTCTTCATTAGTGGGAGCTCCTCCGTACATTGCTAGAGCAACACCAACACTGATAAGGACTGAGCCGATGGCATTATTTAGTTTTGGCATTTGTTTTTTAACCATACAATACACAAGCATACTGGCTGGAGAAGAGGCTGATCTGTAACATATCTGTAGTTGTTTTTATACCATTATGGAATATCCATGTGGTGCCACTGGACTTCATAACAGAATAGATAGAAAACTAAACTCTATACCAACACATCAGAATCTGGTCAGGGCTGCATAGACATATGCAGCTATATATACAACTCGAATTAAAATGGAGGAGTCCCCAACAGTGGGATATATATATATATAGAGTTGGAGAGGAGGTAGGTGGAAAGCAAACTTACGGCCCACCTGATAGTAAGTGGTTATGGGAGCCTATAGATATTTGCAATCAATACTTATTTAGATATAAAAAATATATATATTTATGTAATAGGATATATTTAACTATCACTGATTGTGGTTTCAATTCCTACATAAGACTATTGGCACCAGATTTGATATTTTTAATGAAGTTTGAGGACAGTCTTACCTTATAATCATATGTAAAGTTGAAGGCACATGCAAGGCATATACATAATTATTGGCCACAGTTGTTATAAAAAATAAAGTTATTAATATGAAGTATTGTTTTATTGGTATTTTTGGACCTACCTGAAAAAGACATACAGTAAATCTATTTATATTACAAGCTTTTAATATTGGAGCAGTTATGAGGAAAATAATATCACATGAAATTAATGCTTAAGGAAAATGAGTTAATTTGATACAGAAATGTTTTATTCGCCATTATTACTTTATTTAAAAGTTAAGTAAGTATATGGACACAAGCACAAGACAGTAATGCTTAATTTTTTATTTTCTCATGCAAGGTACAAAATATTTTCTGTACATATTACTATGTACAAAATTTTTATTGCTTAAACGTGTCGTAACTGCTTCGGCCCTATCACTTAGATCCACGTAAACATTTCTTAAAAATTATAATGACTCACCGTCCCAAGTTTCGTAGTAATTATGAATCCATGTAATGAAATAAAAAAGAACTGCAAGAATGTAACTAAGTTTGCCGCACTAGATTGTCTGGCCATCAATATTTCCATAAGAAAAGCGCTGGAACAACATCCTAATAACACATGAACAGTTGTGTGGGAAATTATCATGGTTGCCGTTTGTTTCCTTAGTAACATACACTTCTATGCGTACACTAAAATAAATTGGACCATTTAATCATTAATAACAATATTAATTAGGATCATTAAATATTTATCAAAAAACACCAATACAGCGCCGGCGCACGCAGTTTTGAATTTGACAATTCGACAATCAGTGTTGCCAGCATTCTGAATTTTCTCCCACTAAGACGACCAATCCATTCCACTCTTAGACAAAGATTCCACAAAAAAACCACATTCCCGTTTTCCAATCAGCGCACAATAGCGCATTATGCGGCACAATGCTCAACGTCGAGTGTTCCAATTACAGCATCGCATCGCACAATCGAGCACTCTCAAAAGTGATGCGTGCAATCCATAATGATACCAACTTCAGCGACAGAAAATTAAAAAGTATTTTTTCTTTAAATTGGCATTGATTGAAATTTTATTTATATATTATCGTTAGTAATATTATTTATTGTTAAAAAAAAATTTAAGGCTTTCTTTTCGTCGGAGTTTTCTGGAAATATTCAAAGTTAATTCAAGCTGTGTTAAAAAATAAATAAATATAAGTATGGATGAAGGTATAAACAATGACTTTTTTATATTCCACACATATATTGTGAATACAATGTTTATTTTAGAATTTTTTTTTTCAACACTGAACTTAGCGCACTCTGCTGGCGCATTTTAATTTAAGCGTCAGCATTGTGCGGCACTGAGTCGCGTTATGCTCTGCCATTGGAAAACGGGGTAACTCGCTCTGGTGGATTACATTAGAAATATTATTTAAGAACTAAATTACCATCACTATTTATTAGGAAATGAACATTTTTTATTGCTATTAGTTTTTAAGGTCGAAACTTGCAAAAAACGGGCCACGATTTGTTATTGGTTGAAATAAAGGCGCTTTTTAAATTTCTAGTTTAATTTTAACATTCATGAGAAAAATAAGTAAAGTAAAAAAGGCGGGCTTCGTGGTCTAGTGGTTCATATAACGGACTGCCGTTCACGAGGTCGCGGGTTTGATTCCCGCCTTGGACATTCATTTGTGTGATGTTTATAAATGTCATACAAATGTTTGTACTGCGTCTGGGTATTTACTATTACTATGTATAATAAGTATGTATTTACAAAAGAAAAAAGTAGTAATATGTATTCTATCCGTATTCTGGTACCCATAACACAAGCATAATAAGCTTAGCTTGGGACCGGAGGACGTTGTGTGAAATGTCCATAAATATAAAAAAAAAAAACAGTATTTAACTTTTTATGCTGACATGTAATAGATAAGAAATTAAAATTTTTATATACTGATGACCAACCATGCTACTAACAAAATCTACTAACTACTAAAAATAATTTTTTTTACTGTTCAAAAATGAAAACTACTAAATTTAGTGGTAAAACTACTGCGTAGCGTGCGTAGCCAACATGAAGATATAGATAAAAAAAGCCAACTACGCTGTCGACAATATTTATCAATACTGTCACTGTCAGGTACTATCGGTCACCTGTCAGTGTGATTGACAGTGACACTTGATGTAAAGGCGGACCATAGACCATCCATAGATAAAGTTGGCTTATTTTAAGTACCTAATTGGCATTGTTCATTTTTTTTTAAACTCTTAATTTTAAAACCATTTCGGGGAATAGAGTTTCTGATCATGATCCATTAGTTTTTTTCGAAAAATTTGCTAGATTAACGATTATTTTTCCAAAAAACCAAATGATCTCTATTTGCCCTTGAAATGAAGGACTTAAAATGCTAAGTCGTTCTGAGGGATATACTACTCTGTGGTGGAGTTGAAAATGGGTCTCACGAAGTATAGATACAAGGAGTCCGAACGTAATGTTGAACGAATGGTCTCAATTTAAGGGACAGATTTTTTGCCGGTAGAGCGTGCCATTTTTCAAGAAGTACTCGTTTGATATATTGACACCTGTGAAAAATATTCTGAGAAACGTGGAATTAAATATAAGATTTAGGAAATTTTTAGAAATTTTTCGAGTGCTTTAAACCCAACAATACAGAGAAGGCCAAGAGATATTCTGATATTCTATAATAGCATCGGTATATCCTGAATACTTGCGCCGCCAGTGGCAGAAAATAGAACTATGATCTGGGTTTATTATTCTGTACACGAAATATTATGGAAAAGCCTATACCGTTCGGACTCCTTGTATCTATACTTCGTGATGGGTCTATTAAATCAACTTGGGAACTTTGAAAAGATATATTGCAATCTGTCATAAGCATAGACTTAGGATATAGATCTAGACTTAACACTCGGTACAACGAAACCGGCCTGCTGCTTTTTTTAGTTGAACACATTAAGAAAAATAAAAGACAAAGAGGCTATTTAGTAGCCTTACTAGCCTTTCTAACTCTTTCTTTTTGAGCTGGAGTAAAAGAGAAAGCAAGGCTACTACTTACTATTTTACTTTTAAACCATAAACGGGGCGGCCCTGCCTTGGAACAAATCTATGTTCCCGAGTTGTTACTCCCTATTTATAACCTTCTTGGTCTTATGTCTATCAGGAAAAGTCGTCGAAAGATGACGTCACAACATTTAAAATAATATCTTTAAATATTTTTTAAAAATTCTACATTGTGAATATTTCAATAATATTGAAATTAGTTGCTGAAAATAGGCTATATTTTCTAAAAAAAATAATAAAACAGCAGGTCAAAAATTATGAACAATGCCAATTTGGAGATCGTAGTATTTTTTTAACCGACAGATTTCATACATCTAGTGAGGAAACGCGTTTCTTTTCCCCACACAAAGTGGATACGTGATCTTAAGGGCCTACATTAATATTATCGTATATCATCGCCGACACGTACATATTAACACAGCCGGTAGGCACAGAAAATGAAGAATTTGGGATACTTTTCCTATTTACTCAAAATCTACTAAATATATTTTAATTCTGATTTACGTGTTTCTATATAAAATAGTTACTTATGTTTTTAAAGTTATTTCATTAGTTAATACGCGATAATAGACCGACAAATGAAAAAAATAAAAAATTAGAGAGGTTGTTTCGCCAAGATTTTCTATCGAGAAAACTTTTTTCAATCGCGTTTCTGAGTTCATGCGATCCTAGATCATATATTGAAAAAACATATACTTAAAAATTAGAGCTCTAGCCATTCAATCTAAAGAAACAATGAAAACTTCGTACATAGAAAAATGCACGAAGCTATTTTGGTATCCTCTTAATTATAAATTCTCATTTTACACAACATCCTCTTGTCCCTACCTAAGCTTATTTGCTTGTGTTATGTTATGGGTACCATCATACGGGTAAACTACATAATATACACCTACACGCGCTATATTTTCCTTTTACTGATTCTAATTACATCTAAGTCTATGCATTATTTCCCACTATTGTTTCTCAGCATTTAGATCTGTCTTCCTTTATTATTATGATTTATTATATGATACTTTATTATATGATATGTCTACGTTGCATTTTGCATTCACTTATGCATTTAAAACAAGCTTTCATAAATCGTTTACGACGAATTCGAATAAGTACTGTAAAAATGGAAAAAAAAAAACTATACCTACATTTACTTGCTGTAATCAAATTGTGCAACTAATCAATTTCAATTTTCGTCACATAATAGATGATTTAAGTATGTTAGCTTTTTAAACAAATCTTGAGTTCTTCATAAAATATTAGTGAATGGACGTTTCACCTGCGTTTAAAGTTTCTGTCCCATTCCTTAAGCATGTTGCTTCTTCTGGCTATGTCCTTCAAGGTCCCACTCCTTGGCCTTTATTGGTATTCTCATATAAAGTTATTAAGTTATAATTAAAATTCTTTACTTGGTAGTTTTTACACGAAACAGCAACAAACCTAACACCCATTCATCGATCCATTCATTCATATAAAGGCAAACTATAGTTCTTATAATATTAGTAGAATTTGCTAAAGCTAAAGAACTTTTGTTAGAGTAAGAAGTTTGCCGGGTCAGCTAGTAATTAAATAATGTGGACTAAGTATAACTTCTTTTTTTTGCCCACACATCGTGGGACCTCTCGAAAAATATTTACCTAATTTTCCATGTCTCTTTGGTTTATGTAGCAACAACGTTCACAGTAACATATTTTCACTAGTCCAGGATTCTAATCTAAGACCTTCGTATTTCAAGGCTCTAAGTGCTTTAATCGTCGTAGGTAGACCTTCCACGGCAATTAAACATAAAACAAATCATAAATTATTAAAATGAATAAGTATTAGGTACGATACGATAAATAGTGAAGGACCAAGAATAGGTCCTTGAAGGACACCCACTTGCAGCCCAATAACACGCAATAATCTAATTCTGGATTTTGATACATAAGTAGATTTTCTGTAATAACTACTTATTCTATGTAGGTAAGTAAATTGCACAAACGTTGTCGTTGATGTACGCTAAAATAACAAAGAAGAATCTAATTATAAAAGCAAAGCGATAGTAGTCCAACTACGATGATCGCTTGAAAATCTAACAATTCTAAGTGTTTATAAATAATAAATAAATAAATAAATATTCATGGACATTTCACACAACGTCCTCTGGTCCCAACCTAAGCTTTTGCTATTGCTTGTGTTATGGGTACCAGAATACGGATAGAATACATATACTACTTTTCTTTTGTAAATACATACTTATAATACATATTAAACACCCAGACGCAGTACAAACATTTGTATGACTATTAAAAACATCACACAAATATTTGTCCTGACCGGGAATCGAACCCGATACCTCGTGAACGGCAGTCCGTTATATGAACCACTAGACCACGAGGCCCGTCAAACCCGTTTATGATTACATAGATAGAAAAAGTAGGAATACTCATGTTTTAGCAGTAGCCACTAAAATAAAGAAAGAGTTTTCTCAATTTAGAGCTTCATGTTAAGTTAATTTCAAAAACGCACAGTGTTGTTAGTGGCACTGGTGGTAGCTATGACCCGGTGTAGTTTCT
The DNA here is from genome assembly GCA_916999025.1 of Orgyia antiqua. NCBI lineage: Eukaryota > Metazoa > Arthropoda > Insecta > Lepidoptera > Erebidae > Orgyia > Orgyia antiqua. Next base: position 3,092,720 of record OU779861.1, read on the forward strand.
CCCATAGGTAGATTATTTCCTGGATGACACTGTTAAGGCGCCATCGTAATTTTTAAGACAAAAGTGAAGAGTACGCGCTGTTTGACCAATCAGTCGCTTTACAGCTATATTTCTAATAGTTTAATTAGTTACAAAAATCTTTTCAAGTTCTTCTACTTCAAAGCCTCCTTGTTACATTACAAAACTGCTTTGTACTTAATCTGAAAACGTGAAAAGCTATACCGGTTGACGAGCAAATACAATAGATTTGTATTATTATTGATAGAATCTTTGGATTAGTGCAACAAAACTCACTGCTGCATATTGCGAAGACTGCCGCGTCGCAACAGACTGCTCAACTGCTGCTGTCGTAATGGCGAACCGCCCAAACAAGCTTAGAGGGGGCAACCGCCGACGCGACGCTCAGTAAGTCTGTTACGTCGCGTCAAGCCGTATACACGTGAAAACCGCCAACATGGTTTCTCAACTACGAATTTGCACTCCGAACGTCTAAACAATTACTCGATATATTCAAATTCAATTTTGTTTACAATACAGTTTTCTCAGTGATAAATAATAATTGGTGTTAATTAATGTGTGGTGTCTAGTGAATTTTATAATAGCTTGATTTTTTTAATGCACAATGCAAACGGTTATGTTTTTTGAACATTCATCCAGTGTGTTGGAAAAATGTTAACAGGGTTTCTTATATATTGGGTTCTCCTCTCACATTTTATATCATTTGGTAAGTTTATATCAGTTTAAATGTTATAGCTATAAAAACTTTAATTATAGAGACCTTCATAATAATTTAAATAAGACTTGTTTCATAAAGATTGCTTAAAATACGTACTTAATAATGAGTATGTTGAAAAAAGAGGTTTCTTAATTGGTGTTTTAATTTGTACGTTAAATAACGCTTAAAATTATGTTGTAAGTGTATAGGGGATAATTTAATACTATATTTAGACGAGAAATAAGTTTAATTAATTGATTTATTTATCAAATACGTTAAGATATTGTTAGTTGCTATGCATTTTGTTTGGATAACTACCCACCTACGCTAAATTGATTGAGTAGTTACAAACGTGTTTCTCTATAGCGATGCCTTTTCGGTCGTGTTTGCCTTTGTATTCGTTTTTCGTGCGTGTCAAGTTTGAATCCAGCGTTAGGCAAAATATTTGTTTATAATATTTTTAAAACAATTATAATGTAAGCTTAGAATTTTTCTTATGGCAAATTAATTTCCTATTAAACCTAATAAAATAATTTCTATTAGAATTTCTACTAGAGATTATAAGTTCAATGAACTTTTATTTACCGGCCATTTCACATTAGGCTATTTTTACGTAGGTAAGTGTACATTTTTTCCTGTCTACACCTAAAGCGATCCAAAGTCGTGATGTTGTCAGCATGTTTATAATACGACTGTATATATTTATGTTCTTAGCGGGTATCCATAGATGTATTATTATTTTTCTATCTACGTACATTTTACGTCACTTTTTATTTTGTTGATTAATTTGTTTATCTGAATACCTACTGACGCTTTTTAATTTTTTTAGAACATAAAAATTTTGTACAAATCTGTTTAGCCGTTTAATAATTACATACTTACTTAGTTGAAAACTCTCTAGGTACTGAAAACAAATTTTTTTTTATTTCATCACAAAACATTACAATGACATAACTACATAGTTTGAGCATTTCACCACCCCCTTTCAGTTATTAAAAATATTTCTTCACTTAAAATTCATATAATACCGATTTTTTTTTATCTTATCTATATTGATATCATGTTAATGCTTAGGTAGGACAATGTTTGTGGACCCTTTTTTTTCTTTCTATTTTATCTTGGGGGAGGGGAAATGCCTAACCGCACACCCCACTGTTCGGGGATAACAGTAGGGTAGTGTGGGGCCCTCACCCACTAAAACCCCCGCCATGTGCCTACCTCAGCTGGGGAATGGGCACTGGTACTGCGGTGATTCCGCCATCAGTTGCCCACCCAGCGACTGCTTCGAGAGCATCCTCTCACGGGTAACATCCGGGCACACCGGGATGTCGCCTCTACGCGGTGGGCTCTATTGCGGGTGGTCAGACTAACGTCCCCAATCTGACCACCCGCGGCCCCGGCTAGGGCATATTTGTAGACCCTGCGTTAACTATGTAATAAAAAACCTTTTTTTTTTAAAGGCATTTTCTATTGGAAAAAAATTGCCAGTTATTAGTTACTAGACCGGCAGATTTAAGACGATAATTTCTAAGATTTTAATAGTTTCTACGCTATATTATAGATGAAGAGTATATCTATGCTTCTATCACTTTCTTTTTTTCAAAACATAATAACTAAAAGAAATATGACGATCCGAAAAACCCACTTTTTTCGGTTTTCTTTAGATAAAGTTGCAGCGTCTATCACACAAATTTGGTAAAGTATTACCACTAAAGAAGATAGTGATAGAAGCATAGATATACTCTTTATCTATAATATAACGCAAAAACTATTAAAATCGGTTTAACTTTCGCGAAGAAAAAACGGAAGTACGAAACGTCTTTTTTCAAAGAATTTGTAGGTAAAATCCGCTTCATCTATATTTGTCCGTTTCAGCGCGGCGCTCGGAAATAGGGATAGCAATACCTAAGGCAAATACCTAAATGTGGAGTACAGTACCCTCTTAACAAGCTACGTTTGAAGCTAACAGACCCACATGCTTAGACAAATAATAAGAAATAGTTAAATATTGTAATTACAAGCTAATTATCTTTGTTTTAGACTAAGTATTATAGCAAACTACGTATTTTTACATCGGAAAATTCCCACAACATGATCTTACTATAGAGTAACAATAAAACCTTGAATAATGTGTTAATCTAATTGTCTAGATAGTTCTACTAAAGTATTATATTTGTCAAAATTTAATAAAAATACAGTATAACTTTTAATTATGATATTAAACTACAGAGATCATGAGAACTGTTGTTTTATTAAATATTATTATAATATAGATTAATGCTTAAGGTTGAATTCGTTTAAGAAATTTTGTAACCTATCACTATTTGGATATAAAAACAAGTTGTTCTGTTTGATGTGTTGTTTTTAAAATGAATGCGTGTTTGACTTTCGATAAATTTTAGATATTAAAAAAAAAACTGCTATGCATATCTGGTGTAGATACTCGCTAAAATAAGTTCTCATTCTTTAAAGATAATTCTAGACTCATTCCTTGTTTCAATTAGGAATGGACTATGAATAAAACCTAAAAATGGCGAACTGTCATTCATAAATATCGTCTTTCCTCGTAAAAATTGTTATATCTGTTAAAACTAATTTTGGAAGCTGTCTTATAAAACATCATCTACAATGTTTGCAAGACAGCTTGATCGCTTGAAAATATATACCTAAACATGTATAATAACTATAACTACTTGGTTAGAGGTTACGTAATATTGTTATTGTTCATTAACGTAACAATATTTACGTTGTTACGATGTATACGGGTAAACCTAATTAGTTTTTTATCGTATTTAAAGATTTTGGGGTAACTGTGTTGATTGAAAATACCATTAGAGGATTTAGAGGTGGCCTAGTCTATAAACATTTAACAGTATGTTCACATGTTCATGTATACCTACACTAATGGTCTTATTCATAATGACTTTAGGTTTAAACGGAGATTTTATCGGAGATATAATAAAAGTTTTAGCGTAAAAAGACTATTATAAAAAATAACAAGTTTTGTCAATTTTCTCGAACCGATTTTAGCGAACTTCAAAAACCTCCGATAAGGCATTATGATTATGACCACTGCAATTGTTATGATACTTTGAAGGGGAAATTAATTGATATGTAATCAATGTAGGCTTTATTAAATATATATTTCTAATGATGATAGAGAATTAAAGCGTTAAAAATTGTTTAGTCTACTATTAGACTGAATCCTCGACATCATGGTAGTTACCAAAAATCTTTAAGTTTATCTTTAAGTCTTCTAGCATGATTATGTAATGTATCTAGTATGCACAAAAACGGGTATACTTATTGCTCATATGAGTGTAAACGATAAGTTGTTCTAATCAAGGTCGTTTTTGATTGGCTAGGACTAGTTTGGTGCAGGTGGTACTAGACCGTTCATTTTAGATTTTTGTAGAAGTGGTTTGTTTCTAACGAGTTCGATTACATTACACCAGTCATTTCAAATAAAGTATCTATTTGTGAAATACATAATATATCTGGGAAAACCCCGAATCATTGAAGGTTATGGAGTATGGATGAGTAGCTATTTAATTGTACAGTAATTGCGTTGATTATGTTCGTAAAGTCATCTACCTATTACGAGTAGGTACGTTGTCCGTTTTTGCTAACACGGAGCTCACTGTTTAATCTGTTTTCTCTTATTGAAGAGCATTTTAGTATTTTATTAGAATTACTTAAGTTAAGTTCATTAAAGCAATGGAAATAATGTTTGATCTCAAATAGGCATATACCTAACTAGCTGCTTCCCGGGACTCCCTACGCGTGGAATTTAGAAAATCTTTCCTGTTTTTGTGACATTTTTCACTACTGCTTCGCTCCTATTAGCTGCAGCGTGATGTTATATAGCCTCTAGCCTTCCTCGATAAATGTACTATCCAACACTGAAAGAATTTTTCAAATCGGCCCAGTTGTTCCTGAGATTTGCGCGTTCAAACAAACAAACAAACTCTTCAGCTTTATAATAATTAATTTAAATACAAAAAACCGACACCGCGAAGTTAGTAACAAACGTAGAATATGCGCGTATACTTCGTGACTCTAAAGTTGGCTACAAAATGATGCGAATTTATAACCTGACGGAATTTGATTAAATGAATAATTTAACATTGAGCCTAGTCGACGTTGACCAGGAAGCTTTGAAATTACTTTTTATTTTCTCTTTTTAATAACCAAACTTAAGAGGGTACTGTACTCCTAATTTAGGTATTTGCCTTAGGTATCCCTATTTCTGAGCACCGTGCTGAAAGGGACAAATATAGCTGAAGCAGATTTTACCTACAAATTCTTTGAAAAAAAGACGTTTCGCTGTCCCCTTTTTTCTTCGCGAAAGTTAAACCGATTTTGATTGTTTTTACGCTATATTATAGATGAAGATTATATCTATGCTTATATCACTTTCTTTTTTGGTAAAACGTTACCAAATATGTGTGATAGACGCTGCAACTTTACCTAAAGAAAACCGAAAGAAACGGGATTTTCGGATGATCATATTTCTTTTAGTTATTATGCACTGAAAAAAAGAAAGTGACAGTAGCATAGATATACTCTTCATCTATAATATAGCGTAGAAACTATTAAAATCGGTTTAACTTTCGCGAAGAAAAAAGGGAAGTACGATACCCATATTTTTGTATGGAGCATAATTTGGTATCGTGCCCTCTTAACTAAAAAATAAAAATCAGTAACACAATTCGGAAATGTAAACAGAACTTTATTATTAGAAAATCTGTATATTATAGACAAACGATTTTAATTAATAAAAATGTGTTTTATTATAATATTACAACTAATCTAAATACGGCATAGTCGTTATCATTTTTCAGTTAAGTTTAGTTGTGCATGTAGAATTGGTACCTATGTAAGTAAACTGTTATTAAGCTTATTCTACACCCGAAGTCATATCGAGTTCTATTGGGCTCAGTCAACAAAATAATCAATTAGTTTTAGTATTTATACTATATCAGGCTGCCTCTCACTTCTACAAATATGTTAAGTCAATTATTCTACGAACGATTTATTTGTAAACAACTTATAGATTTTACCTTGCGTTCTCTTGACTTAAATTTTATTACATTTACACATGTTTTAAACACTATTTATCTGGCTAATAATAAAATTATTGCGGATAATATTGAACTTAGGTTGGTTCGTTTATCCTCAAAGATAAAGAATTCAGAAATGCAATAACTGAAATCCTGTTCCTGTTATTTTAGGCTAGGTACCTGATAGTATGTCCGTGTGGTGACGGACTAAGAATACAAGCGTCACCACCCCATTACCTCTCCAGGGTGCTGTAAAAGTCAGCTAAGACATATAGCATACAGATAACATCCTCTGTCAGAGACGGAAAACTTGTAACTAAACCCTGTGCTAACACGCCTGGTCAGCACGGCACAGTAGACCATAATCCCTCCCAAAGTGGAGGAGGCCCGTGCCCAATAGTGGGACGTAAATGGGCTGGAGAGGGAGATGGACCTGATAGTGATAAGTCTAGAGTGGTTAGTTAAAGGTTTGTCTTTAATCCGTACCATACATTGAGCACATTATAGATAGGTATGAATTCTGAAATATTATAATAAGCACCCCTTATTTTATAGTTAACTAGCTGGCCCGGCAAACGTTGTCGTGCCATACCAAAAATAAGTTTAAAAAAATAAATAAAAAAAGAAGAACTATAAACCTCACGGAGCCCGAGACGATTCCAACGAATGCAAAACCGTGGAAATCGGTTCGTGCGTTCTTGAGTTATAGCGTCAGGAAGGAAAACCCGACTTATTTTTATATAGTAGGTAGACTAGAAGTCATTTTAAATGTTTATATATTCGTACTAATTATATTGTAGAAATCAATGTAAAAATCGCAGTGACAGACGGTACAGTCCGTGTATTGGCATTCATTCTAATAAAGCGAATGCGCATTGTAATCAAATCTGCCTCAATTTGGCTCAAACTGATAAAACGCTACATGCTGTGAATGAGCCATTACATCTAATAATATCTTACCATACGCTCAACCCACGCATCTCATTTGTTATCTAATCTATAATGATTTAGGCCGTACTATTTCTGTCCATAAGAATCTTTTATTCGTTGAAATTAAAGTTTCATGAGAAAGTAAAATTGACGTAATTGCTAAATTAAGTCCATACTAGCTCATCCTTACTAATTTATATGTGTGAAATCCGGATGATGACACAATAATAATTTTGACGAGCATAAGTGTTAATGTGGGGCACGAAACGATAGCGCGATTTAAAAAACGTACAACGCCATCTTTTGAGCAGAAGAGTAAACTTCTTTTTGTTAAGGATTGATTTCTAAATTTCACGCGTACGAAGTCGCGGGCAACAGCAGCTATTTAATATATGATACTAGCAACGGTCTTTTGATATGAAAATTGTCGGCAACTTCGTATGTGTGGCATTTAGAAACCAAACCTTAACAAACAATACAAAAAAGCTACCATCTAGAACCACTTAAAGAAAAACACTACAAAATCCGTTGCGAAATTTTGAAGTTATAGGCTTACATAAGGACATACATGCAAAAATAGACTTTATAATAAGTAAAGATAAAGATGGTACTCTAAGGGAGCACAATTTATTATCGTAAAGCTTTTTCTTCTTTAAGTTATTTAAACTTTAAAGGTATACACATACATAAGAGCAAAATAATATCACCGATTTTACCCACAAAGTGCCTATTGCACCTATGTTTTTGTTAGTACACAGATAGATTCTAAATAACTGGACTGGATTTGTTTTCTTTTTGTTCAAAAAGCTACTTCTTCTTCTTCTCCAGCCCATTTAAGTCCCACTGTTGGGCACGGGCCTCCTCCCCTTTGGGAGGGATTATGATCTACTGTGCCGCGCTGACCAGGCGTGTTGGCACAGGGTTTATTTTCAAGTTTTCCGTCTCTCACAGAAGATGTTATCTGTGTGCAATATCCCTTAGCTGACTTTTACAGCACCCTTGGGAGGAGATGGGGTGGTGACACTTGTACTCTTAATCCGTCACCACACAGACAAAAAGCTACTAAGTCAAGAGTATTTTGGGAATAATTATATTATAATTGTAACCATTTCAAAGTTATCAGGTATTTTGTGGAAACATTCTCAATTTTTTTATTTTAGAGTTAGTTAATTCTTGATGATGTCTTTTGCGTATGACCTCGTAATCACGGCCTGTCCCTGTTTATCTTTTTAAATACCTATTTATCCGTTCTTCGGTACAGTAATAGTGAATGAACTGTAGTAAAAATATAAACTCATCTCAGCCATTGTCATTGCCATGTGCCAAATAACCAGCATACACGTCAGTCAGCTGAAAATAGAAGTTGTTGTTTATATGTACGTCACATTAGTTCGTTGTGTATCACCTGTACTACACAAATAATTCTAGTATTTTAGAATTTCTTTAAATAAAACTAGAACTAGAAAATCAAAGAAATCGTAGTGTGTAGTATTGTACTGTAGGATAATGGGACCTTTGTGAGTTTAATAATGGTTATCATTTCGTTATGGAGTTAGGACCGGGGCTCCTTATTATCGCTAGGCACTGGACATGTGGCCCGGCGCAGTAGAGAAGACGGGCCTGTGGATACTATCAGTTTATTAATTCATACTTCTAAGTTAAAGGAACGGGGTTAGCAGTAGCTAATACAACTAATTAATTACCCTACGGGTACTATCACCAACACTGGTGTTAATAGCTGTCACTATACGGAAAAGAATCCCTAATAAATATCTTTACTTATTATAAAACAAAGTGGTTATTTTTGTATGTATGTTCCAATTTCCGCTTATATCTTCAAATTACGCAACGGATTTGATGCGGTTTCTTTTAATAGATAGAGTGGTTCAAGAGGATCACTTTTTTGAATATTTTTTTAGGGTTTTGTTTCAAAATTTTACGCGTACGAAGTTTTGGGCAACATCTTGTAAATAAATAAATCTTTATCGACCCTTGGATAACTGTTGTAAGAAATTGTAGATCTAAAATAATAAGAATATATTCAAAATATACTAGTTATTTAAATTAGACAATGTTAATAAATATTGTTTACTTGGCAACAAACGTTTTGGTGTTTTTGTTGTTATTTATTTTGTTTTTTATTTTATTTTAATGTAGGTACATAAAAACATACATAAAAACGTACATAAAATTTTCGATGCTGTGTTGTCTGAAAAATAAAAACCGGGCAGGTACGAGTTGGACTTGCGTACGAAAAGTTCCGTTCCATTATCATTGTAAGTAATATATTATATTCGTCATGAGATTATGCTATAATAATCATCCATAAGCATGTCTCTTAGATTAAATCGACTGCATTTCAAGGTTGTCTGCAAGAGATTGCAATATTTGTGATTAGAACGCTCTTTATACCTAATATAAGATTTATTGTTATTAATATTTGTAAGTTTTTTTCTGGCGAACAATAAAGAGTTTTCATTCATTCATTCATGTCTTAAATAATGTGTTTGTTGTATGAAACTGGGCTTTTACATATTTATTGCAAATATTCTGGTTATAGTAATTTATTAATTTTGCAATTGATATGCTATGCTTTAACTCAATAAATTAAATTATGGTGGAAAAAGTGATTATAAAGTCGCGCTTGCAATAATCACTTTTTCCACCATCGTTTAATTTATTAAATATTCTGGTTTTTTAGTACATGTTGTCATAGCTGCAATAGAAATACATGATCTTTCCAAATTTAAACGATCTAGCTATCACTGATCATAAGATACAGCCTGTGACGGACGATAGAGCTTCGGTAACAGGTTCATTTAATATGGAACCCTAAAAAACTATTATGACAGTAGTCGTAAAACGTGTTTGTGTACCTCGTGAAGTACTATTGTAATATTTTAATGATTATATACTACGTGTAAACCTTAATCAGGTTATTTAGGTTAAGTAAACAATAACACATTAGAGTAACTAGTATTCATTAACAAAACTTGTTATAACAGATAACATGTTAATGACTTATCAAATCTTTACTTAATATTATGACGCTGAAGTTTGTCTGTTTGAACACGCTAATCTCAGGAACCACTGGGCTGATTTGGAAAATTCATTCAGTGTTAGATAGTCCATTTATCGAGGAAGATTTAAGGCTAAATAACATTGCGCTGTGACCAGAGCATCAGTGAAAACAAATTGTAAAAATACGGCTCACGTTATCTTATATAGAGAGTGATGATTGAAAAATCTGTCAATTTATAAACACTTAATAAAAAGTTGTTATGTCTTCAATATAGATGAATATGTCTCCAAAGACTGAGGCAGACAAATGTTAAAATTATACCAATTGACATCTTTTATTCTGAGGTCAATTATGCACGCAATGATTAGTGTTGCCCAAATGCAAGAACAAGACGAGACTTAGCCAGTCTTGGTCTTGGTCTTGCGCCAATACACCTGGTCTTGGTCTTGGTCTTGGTCTTGCGCTCCCAGTCTTGGTCTTGGTCTTGGTCTTGCAGCAAGAGTCTTGCAAGTCTTGCAATTACCTATTAGACTATTGCTATTTATTAAAGTTTACTTTAGATCTTAGAAAAACGTATTAGAATTGGAACATTGTGAGCTTGAATTAACATAGCCATAGTAAAGAACAATCAGATTAATAAATGTCTGAAGATTTGATGAGAAATTCGAAAAATTAACTGCCACATGGTGATCAACTGAGCTATATGCCGTTTTCCATTGGAGTAACTGTATTTTGATAAACATTTACGCTTTATAAGCTTACTTATTTGTTTAATATTATATATCAAAATAATCCTCAGGATATTTACTATGTGATAATATATAAGTGCTTCAGTTTCACGAATTAGATCGACTATAATTTGGTCTTCAAAATGTCGGTGCCGGGTAAACAAAGAAATCGTTCAGATCGTATACTTTTATTGTCTTGTGTTTATTTAATTTACGTGTTTTTATTAAAATATTAGTAAATTACTATAAAATAAACATACTCAAACACTTTTATAATTAAAATACGTATTATTAAAACAAAATTGCGAATCTGATCGACCTTTTGTTAGAGCAGGCGCCTGGACGCTAGACGTGAATTTGATTGTTTTTTTTTATTTATTTAATTAATTATTAACATATGCATATCAAAAGAATCGGCAATAAGCCTAGTTTCACGGGAACATATGTTGCTGGTAAAATAACTAGTATTCCTTGCATAAAATTAGGATTAATAAAATTGGTCAAGTGCGAGTCGGACTCGCGCACGAAGGGTTCCGTACCATTATCTATGCAACATAAGGCAACGTTATTAGTATCGAGCAAGAAACGGTAAAAAAATCATGTTTGTTGTATGGGAGCCCCCCTTAAATATTTATTTTATTTTATTTTTAGTATTTGTTGTTATAGCGGCAATAGAAATACATCATCTGTGAAAATTTCAACTCTCCAGCTATCACCGTTCTTGAGATACAGCCTGCTGACAGACGGACGGACGGACGGACGGACGGACAGCGAAGTCTCAGTAATAGGGTCCCGTTTTTACCCTTTGGGTACGGAACCCTAAAAATTAAGTTTTTTATACAGTTTTGATACAGTTTTTTGCGTCTCATAGAATTCCTAAGCGTACCTATACACCGAACTGTTATACCTAACTACTCCGTGAAATAGCGCTAAGTCCTAGCTGCAAGACGCAAGAGTCTTGCCGGATTAGTCTTGTTCTTGCTCAAGTCTTGCACGGTCAGTCTTGGTCTTGGTCTTGCTAAAAATACGCGGTCTTGTTCTTGGTCTTGGTCTTGCAAAAATGCAAGAACAAGACCAAGACTGCAAGACCAAGACTGAATTTGGGCAACACTAGCAATGATTTGTTAACCCGACGTTGATTCGATTCGAAGGTTATTTTGATGTTTTCAGTAATTATTGTTGTTTGTTCAAGACTGGATAACTCCTTTCTGACCAGCCTGATCAATCAAAGGTATGGTGGTGGATTCTTTCTCTTTTGGATACTTAAATAATGCATTCAATAGCAATAAATACATGAGTACGCAGATTTTATTTTCAAACAGCACAAATTATTTCCTTATCTTTGCATCCAAAATGGGCTAGAACAAAAATAGTTACTAATTTTCTCTATATCCTTACTTAATAAATCAAATTATGGTGGAAAAAGTGAATGTGCCGCAAGTGGGACCTGAACCCACGACCTCGGAATACTTGGAATAAGTAAAACGCATAGCATGTCAAATGCAAAAATTAATAAATTATATCCTTACTTATTATAAAACAATGTCGCTACTTTTTTATATAAGTATGTCCCTATGTGAGCTTATATCTTCAAAACTACACAAAGGATTTTGTTGCGGTTTTCTTTTATACATATATAGAGTGGTTCATAAGGATGGCTTTTTAATATAATTTTTTTTTTTAAATTCCACTATACAAAGTGGTGGGCAAGGATAGTTATCTAAAAAAATTGGTCAAGTGCGAGTCGGACTCGCGCACGGAGGGTTCCGTACCATTATCTATGCAACATAAGGCAACGTTATTAGTATCGAGCAAGAAACGGCAGAAAAATCATGTTTGTTGTATGGGAGCCCCCCTTAAATCTTTATTTTATTTTATTTTTAGTATTTGTTGTTATAGCGGCAATAGAAATACATCATCTGTGAAAATTTCAACTGTCTAGCTATCACCGTTCTTGAGATACAGCCTGGTGACAGACGGACGGACGGACGGACAGCGAAGTCTCAGTAATAGGGTCCCGTTTTTACCCTTTGGGTACGGAACCCTAAAAATGAATATTTGCTACTAAGTATAGGTTAGGTTAGGTTAGGTTAGTCATAAAAACCTCAGTCATAAAAAAAACTATTGCCTACTACACCGATATTACCTACTTTTTCTTTAATTGTATGATACTATTAACCTATAAAATACCTACTTACTTAATATTGATCAACAATTTTACCTTTAGTGAAATAGACATATTGCACGCCCTTTTCAAAATGAAATCAGTATGACTTAAGACATTACATAATTAGAGTATTCAGGTATTTGGCAAGCTATAATATATTAATGACCGTGTGAATAGACATTAGTCATAAACTAAAATAATTTGGACGTTTTTAAGGAAATTCGTCAAAACTGCACTGCTGAAATGATTTAAAGAATTGTAGAGAAAAGAATGTAAGCGGTTGAATTAAGAAATAACTACAATATAGTATAATCTGTTATAACACCATACCACTTTAGTGGTAGCTTTATCTGGATATAGACAGATAGATAAGCCATTAGGTCTAAGATCAGAATTAGGTAGTTTTAAGTCTTCTTATCTTAAATATAAAAATCAATTGCTGTTTTTGGTGATTTTGGTCTTGAAATATATGTGTAAGTCCAGGGAAGGTTTAAACGATGACAAAATATATGGGGATCTAAAATTCCACGCGTACGGAGTAGCGGGCATCAGCTAGTACATATATAAAAATCAATTGCTCTTCGTTAGTCTCGCTAAAACTCGAGAACGTTTGGGCCGATTTTTGTGATTTCGGTATTAAAATATTCGTGAATTTCCAGAAAAGGTTTAAACGGTGACAACATATATCGGGATCTAAAATTCCAAGCGTACGGAACAGTGGGTATCAGCTAGTAAAGAATAAAATATGTACCTACTCGTACATTCAAAAGTAAAACATGCTATTGATTGAAAAGTTATTAAAAAGAAAATCCACAACTTCTCTCTTCCTCTCTCTCTCTCCAGCCCATTAACGTCCCACTGTTGGGCACAGGCCTCCTACACTTTGAGCGGGATTATAGTCTACTATACCGCTCTGACCAGGCGTGTTGGCATAGGCATTTTCCATCTCCTACTTACTCTATTGTTATTGCAATAAACGAAAGACAGCTTGTAAAATACCCTATAACACGACGACCCACAAGCCACAACCATCCTTCACTAAGCATTTCACAAAATAGTGAGGGGGCATTTATATTTTACTAGCTGCTGTTGCAAGCGACTTCATACGCGTGAAAATAAAAAGAAATCCCTGTTTTTGCTTCACTCCTATAGATCGCAGCATGATGTTATATAGCCTATAGCAGGTGTGGCCAACTTTTGTGCACATAAGATCTACCTTTTAATTACTTCCTTAAATTGAGACGCGCTCGACCTATTTCTTAGGTAAGAAGGCGTTTATGCAATGTGCTTTTATACCGCCGTTCACACTTGAAAATTGTAGGAAACTACTAAAAGTGGTCACGCTGAACGTCTCCCTACTCTAAGCATGAGCTGCATACATGTTCATTCCTGTATCATGTATATGCATTGAATGCGTCTCCTCATGGAACTTGCGAGTGACTTTTTAGCTTTAAAATATTAGTATAGAAACACAATGTTGCAATCCAGAACCGTATAACTAAGTTATAGTGTTGATATAGAGGTAGCACATATCCGTGTCGTCAAAGTATGCCAAGAAACGGTTGACCTGGCCCACAGCCTGAGAAACATTACATGAGAATGAACACATCGTTTTAATAATGTTATTCTGTGAAATATGCTAATATCCATTTTATTGGTTCATATTATTGTTTGTATTCGTCTGTTAGCAAACCACTGTTACTAACTTTTTTTTTTAAACAAATCCATATATTCGGGCTTCGTGGTCTAGTGGTTTATGTAACGGACTTGCAATCAGAGGCGTATTTACCCTAGGGCCATAAGGCCCATGGCCCGGGGTGGCCAGCCTGAGAAGGGCGGTAAAAGTATTCATGTTTAAAATTTTGCTCTTTCTCTATTTATTTATAGGATGCGGAGGAATACCTCGATGCGTAGGCTCATGTTTTGTTTTCTTTAATTGTACATAGATATATATATTTTAATTTTTGATTGTTAGTTATAAATATTTTTATATTTCTTTTGAAAATTTTAAAAATTTTCTGTGTGTGTCAAATTAAGTATATTAAAATTATACAAATGTTTGTACTGCGTCTGGGAGTTTACTATCTATTATAAATATTTATTTACAAAAGAAATAGTCTATTCGTAATCTAGTGCCCATAACACAAGCATTTAAGCTTAGCTTGAGACCAGAAGACTATGTGTGAAATGTCCATGAATATTTATTTATTTACAAAAAATAATACTAACATATCAGTAAACTTCTAAAAAAAGGTTCCTACAGGGTCGATGATGCATGAGCGATGCCTCTGGGATTGCAAACGTTTGTCGTTCTCAAACAAGTTAACTCGCGGGCGCGGTGGCGGGCGCGGTGGCGGGCGCGGTGGCGGGCGCGGTGGCGGGCGCGGTCGCGAAATATCAAACATATAGCGTCATATACAAGTGTTCACATATAAAACGCACGTGCGGTCTAAGTAGCGGGCTAGCTAGCGGCTGCCGCGCGCGAATCGCTCGCGGCAATATCAAACGCATGACATGTTTGTGTGTGTTCACGTCGAACTAGCGGGGCGGAGCGCGCGATTTACTCGCGACGTCAGGTAAGTTCAACCAGCGGCCGAACATTTGTTTGCCCGTTTTAGCTATCTAAAAGTGACAAATTCAATAGAATCCATTCAATAGAAGCTGCTACATCGTTACTTATAATAAATTGTTTCGGTTTATTTAGAATTAAAGGTATCTACATATTAACGATGGGTGATGAATTGGAGGTGTTTGAATTTTTAGAGAGCGACGATGATGAACAAAACACTAGTCGAATGCGAAATAAGATATAAATAAAAATAATGATATTATTATTGAATCCAATATGTAATTAAAGCAGTTGACAGTCATTCTGGTATATCCAAAAAAATCTTGAAGGATGTTGTCTCAAATTACTATATAAAGTATGAAATTCACCATACCGTTCTCTTCTTTATTAATTTCATGCACACCAATTCTAATTTTTATCATATGCCACTTTAAATATGAATTTTCGGTTAAAAATATAAGATCGTCGTTCATGTTTACAATCTCTGACAACATGTCAAATCGCGCAAACGCCTAGCGGTCAACGTGAACACGAAATCGCCACGTCTCCGCGCCCGCACCCGCCACCGCGCCCGCGCCTTTCAACGTGAACAAGTACGTAGGCTACGGTAATTGGGATTGTTCATAATTTTTGACCTACTGTTTTTATATTCTTTTCAGAAAATATAGACTATTTTAAGCAACTAATTTCAATATTATTGAAATATACACTTTATAGATTTTTTTAAAAATTCTTGAAGATATTACTTTAAATGCTGTGACGTCATCGTTTTACGCAATCTGTGTATAGACTTTTCTTGATAACTTACTTGATAACTTACTTAATACAGATTGCACTTTATCTTTTCAAAGTTGACAAATTGATATAATAGACCAATTTCAACTCCACTTCAGAGTAGTATATCCCTAAAACGCCTTAATATTTTAAGTCCTTCATTTCAAGGGCAAATAGAGATCATTTGCTTTTTTGGAAAAATAATCGTTAATATAGCAAATTTTCCGAAAAAAACTAATGGATCATGATCAGAAACTCTATTCCCCGAAATGGTTTTCGGATTAAGAGTTTAAAAAAAATATGAACAATGCCCATGCCACTATCAGGCGAGCCGTATGCTTGTTTGCCACCCTAATACTTCAGTATTATAAGTAACAAAGGTTTTTTGTTTCTTAAACTGTATTGTCCCGGAGAGCTATCGTAACTTTTTAAAAGCTCTACACTTTAGGTTAGTCAGAAATAACTGAAATACTTGGTAAGTTGCGCATTAACTTATAATGCTACCTGAGTATGTGTTCTTTATAACTTTGTAACGGTTATTCTTGACCCTAAGTTGAGGGATGTTCAATCACCTTATTATAGGCTTGTTTATTTATTGTGAAGTTGTTATTTGTGAGAGCTTGGATCATGGGCAGTTATTGTACATTCAGATATAAGGTTATCAATGTACAGTTTAAAAACCCGGAATGTCCTCTCTGGTCTTCCTAAACGTATATGTATAACCCTGAATATGAAGGTTTTTCTTTACAAAGATTAATAACGTAGCTAGCCGTAGTCTGTATTTATAACTAGCTGTTGCCCGCGACTCCGTACGCATGGAATTTAGCAAATTTTACCCGTTTATGGTACGTTTTTCACTGATAGTTCGCTCCTATATGTCACATTTAAAATTATAAAGCTGAAGACTGTTTGTTTGTTTTGACGTGCTTATCTCAGGAACCGCTGGTTCGATTTGAAAAATTCTTTCAGTGTTGGATAGTAGATACATTTTTAGAGGAAGATTATAGGCTAGAGTCTGCTAGACTATAGCACTTCCCAGCGAGTGGAATTTAATAAATTTTCTTCGTTTTTGCAATATTTTTTACTAGGTACTTTTTTTTTTTAATTATATTCAGGACATTTCACACAACGTCCTCTGGTTCTAAAGTAAGCTATATTTCTATGCTTGTATTATGGGAACCAGATACGGATAGACTACATTTATACTACTTTTCTTTTGTAAATACATACTTATAATACATAGAAAACACCCAGACGCAGTACAAACATTTTTATGACATTTATGGATATCACACAAATGATTGTCCCAACCGGGAATCGAACCCGGGACCTCGTGATCGGCAGTCCATTACATAAACCACTCCACCACGAAGCCCATCACCGTACTCCTCCGAAACGGCTTGACGGATATTTATGAAATTTTACAAGCATGTTCAGTAGGTCTGAGAATCGGACATCTATTTTTCAAAAGCCTCCCCCCCCCACGGTCATTTGTATGGCAAAGCAACGTTTGCCTGGTCAGCTAGTCTTATATATAAAATTCACGTGTCACAGTGTTAGTTACCGTACTCCTCCGAAACGGCTCAACCGATTTTCCTGAAATTTTGTGTACATATCCTCTAGGTCTGAGAATCGGCCAACATCTATTTTTCAAACTTTTTTTTTTGGTATGGCAAAACTACGTTTGCCGGGTCAGCTAGTATTAGTATAGATATAATATCACGCTGCGACCAATAGAAGTGAAGGGTCAGTGTAAAATGTTGCAAAAACGAAAAATTTCTATATTCCACGCGTACGAAGTCGCGGGCAACAGCTAGTATGCAAATAAATATGATACATTTACATACATTCAGATTAATATCTGTTAAATTCGTTATTAAAAAGTGAAGAAAATATTACCCTGTTTTATTGGTCGATCCTTTGTTTGTTTAGCAGTCAGGAAATTAAGTTGAAAGATTTAATTGGATGAATTGTTAGTTTTTGTTTTTATAAACTGACAATAATGTTGTCGTCCCGCCTTTTATGTAGTCATGAACAGATTGTATAATATGCAAAGTGCCCTGAAGTTTCGAGAAAGTTTAATGTGAGACAATAAGTGAGACCAATAACAAACACCTCGTATTCAAACTTAAAATGTGCATTGGATGAATATGGATTATATTCATCCAATGCCTAGAAATAACGTGGAACTCCACAGAGTACTACTTCTTAACTAACTATGAAGTTAAATCAAGTATAATAGTTAACCGACTTCAATAAAAGGCCTTTTTTAAGTTTGTAACCTCATATCTTTTAACTGGGCGAAGCGATTTTAATGATTCTTTTTTATTTGAAAGCTGGCGGTTCCCGTTTGGTCCCATTGGCCTCAGATCAGGATTCGATGGTTATCTTCTGAGAAATCGAGGAAAACCCTGAAATTTCAAATCACATGAAGTCGGTTGAACTTTTTTTTAAATACCTATTTAATAAGAAAGTTTTTCATTTAATTAAGTAGTTGCATGTTTAGGTTTCATGTGATGAAGCGGTATCCGAACTCGAAAGACCAAAATTATGGTCTTGCGGATGCGGCGGTCTTGAATAGACCAGAAATTAAAGCGGGGAAATTATAGTAGAGTTATGCGATTTGAGACGAACCAATATTGTAGAACACACAAATGTTTGAATGGTACTCACCTCTGGTCATTCACGCACCTTTCCTGGTGTTGCTAGTTATAGAGGAGGCATCTTAGGTGGTACCACCATTCACCATACTATGTGATGTTCACTGGTTCTTGATCTTATGCTTAAGCACTCCCAAGCGATAGTTCATGCGGTTTATAAATATAATTATATGCAGTGCGAAAATTACATGACACCAATTTTTCTTGCAATGTGACAGGCGGATGACATCTTGTTATATCTATATTATTTTACTCTTTGGACAGCTTCTACAGAGGTTTACACTCTCGCTTGCGTAGCTTTGCGAGGGCGGTGAAGACAAGCTTTCCCATTCGTACACAGATGGCGCTCAAACAATATTGGCATAGAAAGTGGCGCAAACATCCTCCCCGGCTTGAAATACCGTAAGGATTTCAAAGATAAATGCGTATACACAATAATCATGGGTATATGAAATAATAACAAGACAATAAATCTCTATGTGAATGATATGCAATGAATAGATAATTAGAACATGCGGAATGTCATTTGAAAAATATGTGTTTAATATGATGTATAAATACATTAATAATGGTTAACTAAATGATAAGCGGTATGCGGTTTTACAATATGCGGTAATGCGATATATATTTTAAATTATACTAAAAGACTAAATTAAATGAGTTACTGAGTAGGAAGGGGACATAATTTTACTACGGGACGTTTGAATAATCCAGCTGTGGAACGAACTAAGGCGACGCGAACGACTCCGTCCCGCGACGGATATACTTGCTCAATAACACCCGTAGGCCAATGAAGCGGCGGCGTATTATCTTGATGAATTAGAACCAATGTTCCAACCTTAACAGGTGCCTGAGGAGTATTCCATTTCTGTTTTGATTGTAGCGTATGCAAATAGTGTAAATGCCACTTCTTCCAATAACTCTGAACTAAACTATCTAAAAGTTTCTTTCTATTAGAAAGACTAACAGTTGGATCGATATCATATGCAGGTAGCGATTGTAATGGTGTTGTATTGAGAAAATGAGCTGCCGTTAAAATAGTGTGTGGCTGATCAGACAACAAACAAAGCGGGCGCGAGTTTAATATACATTCGATTTGAGTTAATAAAGTTAAGAATTCTTCATAACAAAGCAATTGTTTTCCGATTGTGCGATACAAAAGCATTTTTACTGATTTTATATTTCCTTCCCATAGACCACCCCAATGAGGTGCCCTAGGTGGAATATTATGCCAGGTAATTCTACGATTATTTAATTCGTTTTGAAATGCAGTGTGAGTGTCTTTGTTAGATAAGAAAGTATATAACTCATCCAACTGTTTTTTCGCGCAAATAAAGGTGCTGGCGTTATCAGAATAAAGACAAGAAACGGGTCCTCGCCTAGATAGAAAACGTTTCAAAGCGTCCAAGAACGACTCCGTGGTCAAATCCGATACAATTTCCATATGTATAGCCTTAGTGGTCAAACAAACGAAGAGACAAATATACGCCTTTTGACTTCTAACTCCACGTTTGCGTGCAAGAGTAATATTAATTGGGCCAGCGTAATCTATTCCCGTGTGACTAAAACATTTAGCTTCTTGCACCCAAGCAGGTGGCAAGTCAGCCATCATAGGAGTTGGATGTGAAGGTGAAAACTTGAAACAAAAATTACACTGCCTTATTCGTTTTCTAATTAAATTACGAGCGCAAAGTATCCAGTATCGTTGTCTTAATAAAGACATGACAAGATGAGAACCAGAATGACAGTTAGAGCGGTGACAATCATCGATTATTAAGTCAACAATGTGATCATGTCGGGGAAGTAATATTGGATGACGGTTTTCAAACGGTAAATTAGCGTTTGCTAATCGTCCACCAACGCGAAGTAATCCGTTTGCGTCCATAAATAAGTCAAGCTTTCTCAACATAGGTGATGGTAAGTTACCAATTTTGATGTTTTTAAGCTCACCACTAAAGTATTTAGTTTGTAAATGTCGAAGCAGAATATTTTCTGCTAGATCCAAATCCGAAACTTGTACTGATGTCGATCGGGGCAGTTTTCGAACGAAACGTAAAATATAAACAATAATTCGTATTAATTTCTTCCAGGATGATACCCGAGGTGCGAGCTCAAGAAAAATGGAAGTCTCTAAGTTAGATATAGCGGTTAAGGTAATCGATGATTTCAGTTCAGGTATATTGTCGACCACGAAAGAAGATTTGAATGGTTTTATTGGCCATTCAGTGGTTGGAAACTGAACCCAAGTTGGGCCGTTCCACCAAAGCGCATTGTCAAGAAGTTGTGAAGGTAACAAACCTCTAGAAAGGCAGTCACTAGGATTTGAATTACCATTTATGTGATAGAAGCGATCAGGAGATAATAATTCCTGTATTTTACTAACGCGGTTGGCAACGAAGGTTTGCCAGCGATGCGGTTGCGAATGAATCCAGGATAGCGTGATCATGGAATCAGAAAATGCGAAAATATTGTTTAGCGGAAATTTATTAACAAAAATGCGGTTAACCTGATTGACCAGTTTAGCGAGTAATAAGGCAGCACATAACTCAAGTCGTGCTAGCGATACAGTTTTCAATGGAGCAACCTTAGACTTATAATAAATGGAATATATTACTATTAATAACATCTTTTGATGTTTACGATCCTCATCTGTTAAAAGGATTCGCAAATACATCTGCCGTATATCAGCAGTTATAGCGATTTTAAAAGGGCGAAAGTTTAACAGAAGCGAAAATAAATCAGCCTGCAAATTAGGCCCTGTATGTAGCAGATCATTAAGAGAAGTGCTTGTGTCGGTTTTTGCACTTGCATTAAGAAAGATGCGAGTTTTTGTGGTCGCCTTATCTGGTTTTACCACAGCGTGATGCGGAATGAAATATCCTGTAGTCGTAGCAGCGACAGAGAAAGAAATTTCTGATAAATAACCCATTTGCAAGTAATCATTGATGACGTCATTGTAGGCTTGATGTAAAGCAGGAAGCGCTTTAAACTTGTGTTCTAATGCATCTAGTCTGCGCTTAGCGGTAAAGAAAGAGTTGCCTAACAATTTGGGATCGCCTTTAAAAGGCAGCGAAACAATATAACGTCCACTAGAAGATCTAGTAACTGTTGAACTGTACAATTGCTCACACTCATTATTATCTGGACTGATTATGTTTAAATCAGGTACCTCCTCTATCTCCCAAAATTTTGCGATATTATTATTTATATCATTTATCAACGGACCGAAGGACCAGACTACATTCCCAGGGTTGAACGCAGGTGTTTCCCCCATGACAATATAGCCAAGCGTTGTTTCGAAAGCATAAAGTACGTTGTGATGAGCATCAGAATTGTCAGCGCATGATGGCGGAAGTATTTTACCTCCGAGCATAATATGTGCGAATACTTGCGCTCCGAGAATCGCATCAATATTCCCGGGTGAGTACCAAGATGCATCAGCCATCGGCAAATGCTTAAAGCAATTCATTTCCTCTGAATGAATCACATGCGTAGGCAACTTATCAGTAATCTGGTTAACTACTAATAATATTAAATTATAATAAGCATCAGAGACGCGCGATTGAACTGTGAGCGATACGTAGCCTATAACAGGCGCGGAAAGCGAGCCTACTGTATTAAGTGACGAGTTTTGTAGCGGTTGGATATTTAGATTTAATTTATCGCAAGACGCAAGCGTAATAAGATTGTTTTGTGAAGCACTATCAATTAGACATCGTATTGTAGTACATGTACCATTATTAGAAACGTAAACTTGTGCTGTAGGCAAAACAATAGATTTATTTAATTGTAAGCGAGATTGTTTATCAATATTATTGTTATGCATTTGGTTAGAATGCATACATACCGAAGACTGCTGTGTATCGGCCACGGGCAAGCTACGGTCCACGAAAGCGCTACGCGTCGTGTCTACGTGACCGTCTTGTTTCAATGCGTGTGAATTATCTGAACTAATGTTCTGTGGCAATTTGGACTCAAAGTGCAATAGCGTATGATGCTTTTTTGAACACACTTTACACACATTACCCGAGCGACAAGCATTAAGTAAGTTATGTTTTGTGGAAAGGCAATTTATACAGCATTTATTATTTTTAACGTAATGAAAGCGTTCCTTAATAGGCATTTCTTTAAATTTGAGGCATTTATATAAATTAATATGATCTGTTTGTTTGCAAAGTATGCAAGGTTTAATAAAATTATTATTCAAAATAGCGAAGGTGTGAGACACTTTAGATGTAGGCTTTGTTGACTTATTCTGAGAATGAATACCTCTCGGGGACTGATGCGTGATGATTGGTTGTTGAAGAACTGTGCTACGTTCTAGTACCTTAATTCTATGGCGTATAAAATTAATTAGATCAGCGCTAGTGGGTATAGTTTTATCGTGAATGAATAACTCAAAGTCCTTTACTAATTGGGAATCAATCTTTTTAAGCGCAAGGTTTGTAAATATGAAATCCGATAAATCCTCAATTTCTAATTGTTTTAGTGCAGCCCACGATGAATGTATTCGTTCTATAAAATTATTTAACTGCGTTGCGGAATCGACAGTAGGCTTGACATCAAGTATGCTATTAATATACATTGAACCGAGTAATCTTTTATCTTGGTATTTAGCGACTAACGAATTCCATATAGTAGGATAATTCGTTTCATTAGGTATAACACCCGCGAATACGTTAAGTGCATTACCACTTAATTTACTAACTAAATATTGAACGCGTTGTGCGTCTGTTAAGTCTTGGTTGTCATGAACATTTGTTTTGAAGTTATGATAAAAGAGCGGCCATGACTCCGGCTGACCGGAAAATCCTAGAAGTTCCAATCTTGGTAACCTACAGGTAATTATATTCGATGATTTAGACCTATCATCATTAGCGCCGTGATTACTAGATTCCAACAACACCTGACGAGTATGTTGTATATGCGAATATAAACCTTCAAATGCCATCCAATTACTATAATTAGGTTTATAGTTAGGGTCTTCATCAAATAACAAGACGTTATGCTGGTCACATAGATCGTTAAATTTGTTATATAAATTCTCAATATTTGATGTAGCGGACAAGAATTCTTGCTTACTTCTAGTATCTCTATGCGATAAAGGGGTTATTTTGTTTGATAAATCATACAACGTGGTTATATGTGAAAATATAGCTTCCTTTTTTGCAATAACGACTTGAATTTGCAACTCCATTTGAAATTCTAACAAATTTACTCGTATTATAGAATTACTCACAAGCAACCGCAAAGATTATCAAAGTGAAGAATAATAAGCTGTACGTAAATTGAGTGGTAATATAAGTTATTGAGCAAATATATGTACTGCGGAGATTACAGAGTGATAATAAGAATATAATTAGGCAATAAATAGATATTATCACTATAAATACATAGAATATCTAGATATAAAATGCGATTCAACGACCGTTCTAAACTGGTTTGAACCGGTCAAGCGGACTAGAATGTTCTAAAGACTAGCGGGCGAATAGCGGGTTTTTTCATTTGTTTAAGCGGGTTAGAATGTACTAGACTGTATAGGATAGCATGGTCCTTTATCCTGGCTCGACTGGACCAAAATTATGATGAAGCGGTATCCGAACTCGAAAGACCAAAATTATGGTCTTGCGGATGCGGCGGTCTTGAATAGACCAGAAATTAAAGCGGGGAAATTATAGTAGAGTTATGCGATTTGAGACGAACCAATATTGTAGAACACACAAATGTTTGAATGGTACTCACCTCTGGTCATTCACGCACCTTTCCTGGTGTTGCTAGTTATAGAGGAGGCATCTTAGGTGGTACCACCATTCACCATACTATGTGATGTTCACTGGTTCTTGATCTTATGCTTAAGCACTCCCAAGCGATAGTTCATGCGGTTTATAAATATAATTATATGCAGTGCGAAAATTACATGACACCAATTTTTCTTGCAATGTGACAGGCGGATGACATCTTGTTATATCTATATTATTTTACTCTTTGGACAGCTTCTACAGAGGTTTACACTCTCGCTTGCGTAGCTTTGCGAGGGCGGTGAAGACAAGCTTTCCCATTCGTACACAGATGGCGCTCAAACAATATTGGCATAGAAAGTGGCGCAAACATCATGTAACTGGATATTATCATTGTTAGCGATGTAATATCATTTATATAATTATTATGCGAGTTACTGATTGTGATATTATATACTGATATACGATAATATGATTTACTAGGTCCTTACCCGTGACTCCGTACGCGTGGGATTTAGTAAACTTTCCCCGTTTTCGCAACATTTTTCACTACTGTTTCGCTCCTATTGGTCGCAGATTGATTTTATATAGCTTATAGTCTTTCTCAATAAATGTACAATCCAAAACTGAAAGAATTTTTCTAATCGGACTAGTAGTTCCTGAGATTAGCGCGTTCAAACAAACAAACTTCAGTTTTATTATGTTAGTGTAATAATAATAATATGAGCAGAAGGCATTCTACATGCCTTCTGTTCAAATTATTCCCTAATCAGAGCCCATAAAATGTGCGTTCTTCATCATCATCATCATAACATCACGCCTTTTTCCCATGGGGGTAGGCAGAGACTATACAGCGCCATTTGCAACGATCCAAACATACTTCCTTGGCTACATTGTGCGTTCTTCTGTAAGAAAAATATTTATAATGGTTTCAATTCTGTTGCGATAAGAATTTAACTAAAATCGACTGTAGTAAAATTTGACTTAGAAGTTATTCAACTGTACACGTATTAGTTAGTTAAAATCCCAATTGTGTTTATACATATTTAATTTAACAATAAATTTTAGCTGACTTTACCAAATTATGTTATTGACACCACCACCACCTGTTTTAGTTTAGTTTGGTTTAATTACGTAAACAAAATTGTCACCAGTGATTAATAATATTGACGGAAATTTTTGGCGAAAATAGACATTATCAGGATAAAAGAATAAACAGTCTGTTACAATGTAAGTGGCCTCGACCTTTATCATCGTGGCAGTACAACGCTCTGTCTGCATGTCATATCTCAATGTGTCGCTGTAACTCGTAAACAATGTACATGAACAATAAACACTCTAAATATATCATCACGGACATTTATCTTTGCTTTATACATTATGTCACCTACGTCTTCATATATGCTTAAACTATCAAGGTTTTGTGCAAATGTTACTTAAACATCTTTGTTTTCATCTTCATCATACATTCACGCTATCACGAGGTAGGCAGAGACTATAGAGCGCCATTTGTATCCATACATACTTTCTTGGCTTCACTTACATTCACACATCCGGTCATGCCCGACGAATGTTTTCAGAACGTAGAATATTAACCCTTTTTAATATTAAACACTTCCACTGGCTATCAGTAGGTACTGATATTGCCAGTGGAAGTGTGGCGACGGATTAATACTACAAGTGGCACCACCGCCTTTCCTGGCTAGAGTGTTCTAAAAGCCAGCTAAGGGGTATTGTAAGCAGATAACACCTTATCTTAGAGATAGAAACTATATCAACATTCCTAAGGGCGCGGGCCACTAGAGTCCTCCACGATCGGATCAAGCGGAGCTAGAAAGGAAAGGCTGAGTACTGAGCTAAGTACTTAGCTACTTTTAAAAATAAAATAAATAAATAAATAATAAATACTCATGGACATTTCACACTGATTTGATTTGCAAAATAATATTACACACTGATTTTTTAATAGTTTATATTATTTAATTTGTCGCGGGCTTCGTGGCGTAGTTGTTCATGTACTGGACTGCCGTTCACAAGGTCGCGGGTTCGATTCCCGCTTGGGACAATCATTTGTGTGATATTCATAAATGTCATACAAATGTTTGTACTACGTCTGGGTGTTTTCTATGTATTATAAGGATGTATTTACAAAAGAAAAGTAGTTTATGTATTATATCCGTATTCTGGTACCTGGTTTTTAGGGTTCCGTACCCAAAGGGTAAAAACGGGACCCTATTACTGAGACTTCGCTGTCCGTCCGTCCGTCCGTCCGTCCGTCCGTCCGTCCGTCCGTCCGTCCGTCCGTCCGTCTGTCACCAGGCTGTATCTCAAGAACGGTGATAGCTAGAGAGTTGAAATTTTCACAGATGATGTATTTCTATTGCCGCTATAACAACAAATACTAAAAATAAAATAAAATAAATATTTAAGGGGGTCTCCCATACAACAAACATGATTTTTAGGGTTCCGTACCCAGTATCTCAAGAACGGTGATAGCTAGACAGTTGAAATTTTCACAGATGATGTATTTCTATTGCCGCTATAACAACAAATACTAAAAATAAAATAAAATAAATATTTAAGGGGGGCTCCCATACAACAAACATGATTTTTTTACCGTTTCTTGCTCGATACTAATAACGTTGCCTTATGTTGCATAGATACGGAACCCTTCGTGCGCGAGTCCGACTCGCACTTGACCAATTATTTTTTAGTATGGCAAAAGAACGTTTGCCGGGTCAGCTAGTGTTTGTATATAGGAGACGTGCGCTGCGTGCCTGCGTGTTCCCGCCAAATACGTACTCGTAAGTGTATCATATCGGTGACATTTCAAATTTCTGTTAATTTCAGTGTAGAGGGATAACGTTTCGAAGTATTTGTTGATAACGCTAATTAAAGTACTTTTATTTGTAGAGTACTTATTACCCTCTGTAATAATTACTTTTCTTATAATCTTAATTTTTGTGCTTGGTTTTAATATCGATGTCCTCATTTCGGTTGATTCGGTGGACTAAACTATCAACCGAAATGATAAAAATCTCACCGAAATGAACAAAAATTTTATTTCGGTGGACGCTATGAATTTCGGTGTGAATTTGTTTAATTTTGGTGTGAAATTGTATATTAGTTATCAATAGTCGATATATTGATCACATGATTCCATCATCAAACCAAACAGATCTTGTATGTGAAATACATTATAATAATTAATTTATTTATGGATTCCTGGCATACCTACAGTCGCCATACCGGAAGGGGCTTATTCATACTAAGATGTGACACAGAATAATAAGATTTTATTGTATTTGCATTTATGATTTACGCAGTTGATAATGATTCAGATAGCGTTTCTCAACTATTATAGTTCATGACCCCCTTTTATTAATTTTAGTAAATTTTTAAAGACCAGGTCCTCAGGCAAGTCGTGATTCTTACCAAACAAAAGATCAGTGATTGTTACCAAAAACATATTTAGTATTTTTCTTTATTAAATGAGCTCCTTGTTCAATCTATATCGATATTAATATTTTAGTACTAAAATTTTCGTGAGTTTGGGTCATCTTAAAAATATTTATATGTTAACGGCTAACACTCACTTTTATGGGATCGATGATGTCGACCCAGGTTTCGAGCATATCCGATGCTCATCAAGCGCATCACAATCACAACGACTTTGTTTTATAATAAGGAAAGATATCAGTAGTAAATAACTATAAGAATAGGATTTGAGTGTGATGCCTGCCTACCATGCCTGTAATGTAGCTCAAATTAATAGTAAGTAGTTTTTTTATTAATTTTTTTGGTATAATGAAATTCGTCGTCTTTATTATCTAAATTAATAAGTAATTATATGTTATAAAGCTTTAAAAAATTCAATTTTATAATTCATTGCAATGGTTATAAAACTGTTAATTTAAAAATTATTTTAATATTACGCATTTATTAAGAGGTCATTGTTGTAATAGTGTATTTAAATGTTGAGAAACGTATTTTAAACGCATGTGTAATCATGTATTAATATAATATTTGCATGGAACAATGATGGGCTTGTTTTGCTACCTTATTACTCATTTTAAAACTACGATAGTTCAAGGGAGTACATAAAATTAAAAACTAGCTATCATCCGCGACTTCGTTTGCAAATGTTTCTATACTTATACATAAAAATGTGTCTATACTTATGTATGGTTGTTAGAAGCTATACTTCTTTGACCTAACACTATATAGAACGAATAGATAACACTAAAATATTGAATAGCTACGCGTCAGGTTTTCGGATTTAGTTGTGCAGATGCGCGCGTGCGCATTGTCTTTATATAAAATCTCCATAACGTGAAGACTTGATTTGGTTTTGGGCCATAATTACCTAAAAATTAGGCGTACAAGTCTTCTTAGTGATGCAAATCCCTTAAAAATGGGTGTAGAACAAGCCCGACGAAATAGATTAAAAAAAAATCAGTTTCAGATTTTTTTAGAAAAAATGCTGCCGTTTAGACTATATAAATCAGACTAATTTCAATAGTGGATAAAATGATTACCATGAGCGGGATTTCAACCCACGACCTTAGAATACGGTTCCATCACTCTCCCAACTGAGCTCCTGCACATATTTACCAAATCATAACATACTCGTAGCAAGGTAAAAAAAAATACTAATACAGACTGATTTCATTTATGTCTATCAATATAATTACCTACATTATTTCTACATGTCATGTCTTAAAGATGTTACTTGCATGAACAAGATTGTAGCGATCGATTGTCTTATTTACAGTTATTTACACGTGTAAGTCATTTACTACGGTAACTAGCTAATTTTATGACTGTTATGTGTTAGGTTCGATTACAGGAAAAATTGTGTGATGACTTTTGTAAATTGTATTGTATTGTATCTGGATATCTATAACTTTGGAAAAACGCAGTTATAGCTACCAAACTACTACATATTTTTGATATTATATATTATATCAGCTAGCAACCACCAAGGCAACACCCCGTATAATAATTTTGTCGACTCCCACGCCACATAATAAAAGTCTACAAGCCACTTCTGTATATATCTATCTTTTGACAATAAAATCAAAAACTTATAAATGAAATTTTATGAAAATTACACTAATAGATAGTATGACTTTAACATATAGTTTACACACAACTGGTGTAAGTGTTGGTGGTGTAGGTAGGTGTGTGTGTTCCGATTTTTGTGTAAATTATTTGAAAAATTTGTCAAGTGCGAGTCGGACTCGCGCACGAAGGGTTCCGTACCATTATCTATGCAACATACGTTATTAATAAATGAGCAAACAACACACACAATACTTAATTAAACACGTTTGTTGTATGAGAGCAAGAAACGGTAAAAAAATCATGTTTGTTGTATGGGAGCCCCCCTTAAATATTTATTTTATTTTATTTTTAGTATTTGTTGTTATAGCGGCAATAGAAATACATCATCTGTGAAAATTTAAACTCTCTAGCTATCACCGTTCTTGAGATACAGCCTGGTGACACACGGACGGACGGACGGACGGACGGACGGACGGACAGCGAAGTCTCAGTAATAGGGTCCCGTTTTTACCCTTTGGGTACGGAACCCTAAAAACCGTCTCCGTGTGGTGACGGATTTAAGAATAGAAAGTGTCACCATGGGACACATGTCACAGCTATGGGACCTTCGTACAGCTGTGAATATCTAATGAAGGTATTATGTAAGGACTAGATTTACGCTAGATAAATGCATCATGCTCTCTGTGTGGTGACGGATTAAGAATACAAGTGTCATCACCCCATCTCTTCCAAGGGTACTGTAAAAGCCAGCTAAGGGATATTGCACACAGATAACATACGCTGTGAGAGACGGAAAACTCGAAAATAAACCCTATGCCAACATGCCTGGTCAGCGCGGCATAGTAGACTATAATCCCTCCCAAAGTAAAGGAGGCCCGTGCCCCCAATAGTGGGACGTAAATGGGCTGGAGAGAGAGAGAGTTCGAAAAACGATAATTTTTGTAATGATCTGAAAATGTTTGTACACCGGATAGTTAAATCGAAAACGTTGCGTAGTATTTGAAACATTGAAATAATGTGAGACTGTTCCATCTACAAAAAAGTTCAGGGTCGGCTTTTTATACACATACAAAATTTTGTAAAACAATATTGACCGCGTGAGCTAGTTTAAAAAAATCTCTGTTATAAATTATCATACCATAAGTAATATACATAGAACGGGACTTAAATTGTATAATTATGGTTAAAAATACCTAATTACATATATTTATTTAGTACACACACTGTTGGTTGCAACCCAAGCGAAACACTAGGCCATAAGTCCCGTATGAGTAAATTAAGTTAAATAAACAGTAAATTAAAAATATATTTTAATAATTATTGAAATTAATTCTGAGTTGCTTGTAGTAGAAATATAATAGTAAGAGATCCGGCTGGAGAATTAGGAAATTCATTGCGTATTTGCTAAAAACCAAATATTTAGGCATATTTATGATTGTAATATTTTTAATGAAAGCATTATTAATTGATTGACGGGCCTCGTGGTCTAGTGGTTCATATAACGGACTGCCGTTCACGAGGTCTCGGGTTCGATTCCCGGTCAGGACAAATATTTGTGTGATGTTTTTAATTGTCATACAAATGTTTGTACTGCGTCTGGGTGTTTAATATGTATTATAAGTATGTATTTACAAAAGAAAAGTAGTATATGTATTCTATCCGTATTCTGGTACCCATAAAACAAGCATATAAAGCTTAGCTTGGGACCAGAGGACGTTGTGTGAAATGTCCATGAATATTTATTTATTTATTTTTTGAAAAAAAAAATCATTCCCATGTTTTTAAATAGATTATCTATTCTCCTAATTATAAATATATATGCGTAAAAATTGGTTTAGTTTAGTAAAAAAATATGCAATGGGTTCTTAAAAACAAGCGTTATATAAATTAAATATAAGCTTATATTAAAGCTCTATTAACACGTTTATCGTTCGGTACGTATCTATTAACGTAATAATCTATGTACCGGAATCTTAGAAAGTGATTTTCACATACCTACACATTTGAATGATGACAATGCAATAATTTTCAAGCGATATTTAAAATTTTTGAACTAACACACGCAATTTCAATAGTTGCCATAACTACGGGTTAGAAGCGATGTCGATTCAGGTGAATGACCCGAGCACGACATTACGTGATAACAATAGACCGTCAATACGGAACTCGAGACGAGATTTAACACGTAATATTTAAATTATAGGCTTGTGTCATATAGCTTAATGATGTTATGACAAGATGTGCTAAAGAAGGAAGCTTCTGATGAACGGACTTTTGTAGTAAAACTAGTTGTGCCCCGCGGTTTTACTTGCACACTGTCCTCGCATTACACATTGTTGGGCAGGGACCTCCTCCACTTTTTGAAGGATTATGCTCTACTACGCCGCGCTAACCAGACTTGTTGGCACAGGGTTTTCGAGTTTGCTGTTTCTCACTGAGGATGTTATCTGCGCACAACAGTTAATCAATTTTACTATATTTTCTCTTCATATAAACCTTTCCAGGACTACGATAAATATTTCAAAACCAAAATCAGTCTAATCGGCTCAGTCGATTCTTGAGTTTTAGCGTGACTAAGGAACAGAAATTGACTTTTTTCAAGCGTTTTTCTTTTATATTTTGTTTTAAATCGTTAATATTTTGCTGTAAATTGTTTAAAGTTTTAGTAACTATACACATACATAATAATTAAATGAAATTTTATTGAAAAATATTATCACCATGAGCGGGATTTGTACCCACGAACTTGGATAACCGTTCCAAGGACCGGTTCCTACGTTTTTCACTATAATTTGATTATTTAAGTAAAAGAAAAGCAAATCAATTGAAAAAAATATAAATTCATTCATTCATGGACATTTCACACAACGTCCTCTGGTCCCAAGCTGATCTTATATGCTTGTGTTATGGGTACCAGAATACGGATAGAATACATATAAATAACTGTATAAACATAAATAACTAACTAAATAAATAACTAACTATAACATAAATAACTGTGTATCCTTACCTATTATAAAACAAAGTCGTAATTGTTGTATGTATATCCCTATGTGAGCATATATTTTGAAAATTACGCAACGGATTTTGATGCGGTATTTTTTAATAGATAGAATGGTTCTATAGGATCGCTTTTTTGTATAATTTGGTTTGGATTCTAAATACCACGCGTACGAAGTTGCGGGCAACAGCTAGTATAACATAATATAAAGTAATATTAAATTAAAGTTTTCTCAAACCAACATCTTTCAAGTAACAGAATTCACTAATTAATTATTATCTGGATGTCAGCTATCACGTTTTTCAATCTAACATCATAATACATCTGTATTTCAATACCTTTTACTTTTACTTTCTCTTCTCTGTATAAACATCTAATTAACATTTCACTTTGGTAGTTATACTTTTTATATAACTATTATATAAAAAGTATATACATTATTCCTTTTACATAACTTTTTTTTTGTACCACCATTCCCTATGGACATTTGTAACACCATTTTTGAAGAGCCCATGCTATAGTCATTTTGGAAAGCCACTTCAGCTGTTCCGGCTCCCGTCTTTGAATCGCTTTTTTAAGAAGGTATACAGTTAAGTTGTTTGCTTAAACGCGCTAATATCAGGGACCAACGCGTTGCGCGCTGGTCCGATTTGAAAATTCTTACAGTAGGTACCTATTGCATGGTAGGTACATTTATAGAGGAAGGCTTTAGGGCATATAACATCACGCTGCGACCAATAGGAACGAAGCATCAGTGTAAAATGTTGCAAAAACGGGAAACATTTTCTAAATTCAGCATAAAATAGCTATTCTTAATAAAGCCATCTTTATTTCACATACAATCAGATTATGGAATGAACTTACTGCCGTACTTTTTGCAGACTATAGCATGAGGCCCTTCAAAAAGGGCGTTAAACGATTCCTACAGGGTCGGCAACGGGCGAGTGATACCTCTGGTGTTGCAAACGACCATAGGCTACGATTATGGTTGGCCATCAGGCGAGTCGTACCTATGCTTGTTGTAAATTAATAAACTTGTATATAAATTAAATGATATAAGAAGGAAAAAAATCAAGTTTTTTTAGTAGCTTAGTAACATTATAATGACATTTACAAGTCTAGACATTTAAAACATATAAAATCTACATAATAAGGTAGCGAAAGGTATAAAAATGCTACTACTCTTATAGTATAAACCATGAATGAATTATATACCTGTATACTGTGTCTATGGTATAAACGATAGGGAAACGATTTTTGCATAAACATTTCAGTTTACATAAAGTATCTACCTATTTACGATAAATCTAAATATATTTACCTAATTTTAAATTTGTACTACTGGCGCGTCTTTCTGTTTTATTGAATAGGTAGGTATATTTATGTTAAAAATATGCAACAATTTCTAAATTCATAATTCATAAATTATTTTTTTCTTTTTTCGTCATCGGACTGAACCCTTACCATTATTAAAACATTTTGGAAATAAAGTATTTTGTATAGGCATTTTTCTTTCATGTTTAGGTACGTAGAACAGGCGAAGACCGTAGCTTGCACAGCCAAGTCATAATAACATTTTTAATAATTTTTGGAATCAACTAGTATTTAAAGCGTGTATTTTAGTTTTTCAACTAAGGAAATATTTTGTATGCATACTTCTTTTGGTCACTTTAACGCGACAGTTTTGTGTAAATAAGTAAGTATCTCATTTTTCTCAAATAGGTACATACAGAATTGTCTGTTGAAAATTTTAAACAAACTAATATTTCTTTTCTTTTCACCTTATTTGAAATAACAATCGCATACTAGGCTATATATACTATTATATGTCATGATCTGCTACGCAATATATGTATACAAGTCCGTTTAGACAGCGTATTTGCTATGAGTTGTGGGTGTGTTGTGTTAAATAAACATTTGTGTCTGTTTGTCAAGACCAATATACATAGACTTAATTAAAGAGTACTTGACAAATCTTGACAAAATGTATACTATTTTCAACCTCCTTGTTGACTGGCAACCCTGCGCTGAAAAAAGGCACGAGAGCAATGCTCATGGGTTAAATAGAATGTCGTCTCTTAGTGTTAGTGTGACAACTTTGTGTTTCTAACCTCGGTACCCTACTGCTTTTTCAGTATATTGGTCGAAGAAAACAATAACTGCTGTTGGTTTTTAATACTCTGTGCTCAAAGTATTAGTTTATAAGCCACACAAATTGGTAATGCGCCTGGCGGCCATTTTGGTGACGTCATAGTGACGTATAGATGAGAATATTACATTTTGTTAGCTCTACTTTTTCTTTGCTGATGACGTCACAAGGGCGTTAATTTGACAAGGTTCCAGCGCATTATCAATTTGCGTGGCTTATAACACAATAGGTACATGTCATGTTTCGAATTAAAAAATAGAACAGTTTTTTTTTCTAAAATAGTTATTTTTAAAAACCGAACGTTCATGTTGTTGGAGCATTTTAGTAATATGGCGCGTTTAAAAAAAGAACTCGCCATAGGGGCAAACTGAGGACGCGGCTCTTTCTGAAAATTTTCAAATTACGGTATAAGCAAGACTATGCTTTCTGCAGTCCTTCTTTTAAAAGTTTACCAGGTCTTAAAAGTTATCGAATACATAGAGTTAGCATATAAGTATACTTATTTATCCCCCTAAATCGAATATTGCTGTTTTACAGCAAAACGCCACAGAATAAACAAGATGCATTGTGAAGATAGTCGCTATTTCTATTTATAACCTGTGCCAGTCTTGCCTAAGCGGACCTGTAAAGAAAGCCGTTTTAACTCCAACTGGTTCAAGTCATCGGCCGTCTTACACCAATTACTAACTTCATAAGAATAATAATAAATAGATATATATAAACTGCCTTATTTAAGAAATTCCCTAGCATAAAAAATCACTAGGTAGATACTATTTTTCGTAAAACTTTACCTTTACCTTTAAGTTAATACATTAAATAGTAGACTATTTAATGTATTAACTTAAACATGGTTAAATTGTGTGAGTTAACTACATATATAATAAAATATACGTTTATACAGACATACAAACATATAATATAATTTAGTATATTTAAAACGTATTTTTAAAATATTTTCTAACACTTGCGCGACTCATCTGTTCAAATAAAACTACTTTTTACGGATTTAGACGCGTATATTTATATATATGTCGGCTAGGCGTGAAGGACATGGGTTTTAAAAGAATATTAAAGTGTTTATAACGAATTTGTAGGTATACGAAATTAGTTCTTGATTTACTTATGCCCAATTAGTTAGTTAAATCTCATTTAGATTAGTATCTGATTAATGTCGAGATATTAACTAAGAATATGCCCTAAAGATATTGAAGATTACATAACTCTTATCATGGCCGTAATGTTAAGATTGTATTATGTCGCAACTCCCCCACTACCCCCACTCGCAAGTTGCTTTAAATACGATAGGCGAACGTGGCTGAGGTTCAGTATTATTCGAGAATTCGTGCTGTATACATCACGGCGTATTAGTGTGTGTGTAGAAGTTGGTATTGTACGAGTCGTCGCGCTGCTCAATCTCCGACGTATCGGCATTGAGCTGGTCGTTATAGGCGTCGGCGCGGCGTGTATCTGTGTGCGCGTGTGTACGTGTATTGTGTAAAGTCGTCATGTACGTGTTTTCGCGTACATGTATTCCTCATTGTGTGAACGTAGTGATGATTCTTCGTTGCGAGGCTTGGGCACTGGCTATAAGGGGTTGATGTGGAGGCCAGTTATCCTTATAAGTGTGCAAGAGTATGATAGACTGAGGTGTGAATATCGGTAAGACAGTTCTTACGCTATGTGCTCGGATTCCTGTTCAGGCCTCTGGTCTATTCTCCGACATCAGAAGTGGGATAAGAACTACACGTAGCCCACATAGTGATCGCGAGGGTTTGGGAGTGTATTCGTAAAAATATAGGTTAACAGTGAACAGTGTGCGAAAATAAGTAATCATGACTTTTTATCCACGGTCCTATCGAGGATTGGTAGTAAAATAGTGCGTAAGAAATGGTGATAGTGGCAAGGAATTTAGTGTCCGAAGCAGCAGGCACGTGAGTACTGAACGTCGTATTCGGTAAGCAATATTTTTTTACTATAAGTGAGTAAAATGTTTAAAAGTAAACGAAAGTGGGTAGCACAAACCGCAAAGAATATTTGGGCGTTATTAGCTATCTAATTTACATGCAATGTTTGTTTCAAGTAAAATGTCGAAGTTATTTATAAATAGAGATGTTAAAAAGAAAGAAACTTAAAGCTATCTGAAATGTTACGATATGCCTAGTCTATAAATTTAATGCTTAGGTACAGTGAGAAATTATTAACAGAGATATTTTGATATACGTTATGAACAGATATTGTTGAATACTGAAGATATAATATTTCGATGCGCACTAGATATACTTTGGGGAAACATTACGTGATAGCAATCGTATTATAAAAGCAGAAGTAGGTAACTGCCTGATTAAAATTCAGTATGTGATATTTGATATGTGCAAGGAAATAGGTAACCTATAGAGTTCACTCGTTTAATGTTTGTCACTGAACGATTCATAGATCACTGCAGTTCATACACCTGTGATCAGAGTAATATTTTCATAAAGAGCAGAATAAGTTTAGTAATGGCGCCACATACTTTCAGTCGGATCGGTGCATACCAATAACCGAGTAGTTATTCAGTCAGTTCTTTTATGTAAATACTGCCAGGCAAACTTAACGTAGGTAGGTACTTGGTTTGTTCTACCGCCTTTGATATGTGAAAGGTGTTGCCAGTATAGAAATATTTGAAAAGGATTTAACATTCGTTAGAAAATCTAGTAATTGTGTGGGCGTAATCTAAAACGAGAAAGCATCTTGAGAATTATTTTATTCTTTATAAAACGGATAATCACGTTTTTTTCCTGAAGTGTCCCAAGAGGATGCCTAGTCAAGAGAAAAAAAAAAAAAAATAAAAAAAAAAAAATAACAAATTGATATGAAACTATTTTTGATAAAACGTTATCAATTTAGTTTAGCTGTATGAGATAATTCCTCTGCGTTACGTATTTAAGGGTGATGTATTAGTTTCCTACCGTCATGGTGTTTTATAAAATACTTCTGTAAGTACCGTCAGTGTTATGAAAATACAAAGTTACTCCAATTGTGGGACCTTTAAAACCACATAATAATTACGATTGTTTTGTAATATGCGTGTGTGTGTTCAACATGTATCATACATGTACTCTTAGTAGAAAGAGCGGGACAAAAATGACTTATTTTAACACTAAATTTAAACTGGTTTATTATGATTTAAAATAATGTTGTAAACAGTAATGTGACATACTTAGTAAAGGACATAGAGGCTGTGTCTGTCGTGAGATATTTTGTTTGCTTATTCTATCGTTTTATTTAATGTAGTTACTCGTGCCGAGATAAATCATTGAAAGTTTACAATTAAGTTTAAAGTGATATTGTACGCAAAATACCTACTGGTAAGTGAAAAAGAGTTTTAAAATTTTGAAGTTAGTGTGAAAAGTGCTTTGTGGTAGGTATAACACCAACCTTGGTGAAGTAAGTTAATTCGAATCGATTAATTTATTTCGTGCTTTCGTAAATATTATACTGACACCCTAATTAACATTGACGTGACCAGAGAGTTAGTGAGGATAAATTTAGATCACGTTATCTAAAGATATAGGGCTTATACCTGTTACTAGTTAAATGTAGGTGATATGAGTACTTAAACTGAGTGATGAGTACAACAGAGCGTTTACAATTTTAGAACTTTCAGTTTGAAACTTTAGTATTGTTGTCGTTTGTCAAATTTGTTTTTGACTCTTGTAATCTACTTAAAGGTCAGGTAAGTTCATGAAGACATATGTAATGTATGGTACCAAGTGTTAGCTTTAAACAAATTGAATATAGACTACAGTGACGGATATACGGTTTAACACCAGATAATCGTATGACCGCGGAGTTTGCTGCGTGGTGCTTTTACTAGACTATAGCTACCTGGAACCGCTTTAGATTTTAGAGAGGTTTTTTTTGGATAACTATAATACTATGCGCCTTTAAACTTGATGTTGAAAGCAATATCCAAAGCAGCCATGTGTGTGTAGGCTTAACACCCATTTGAGTTACACGAAGGTAAGGTTGAAAGATCTCTTGGACATTTATCTTCTACATATTAACTTTCAACAGTAATTAAAGAGGAAGGTTTCTCGATTCAACCGTGTTTATGCTTTTTCGTCGTTTGTGAATCGATATTGGTGATACATTTTTTGAGGAAAGATATTTCAAAGGTGTGTCTGTGTTAAAGAAATCGGGCTATGTGAAGTCAATTTCTTTTTGTTAAAAATTACATCACAAGTAAAGTAAAGAGTAGGTACTATTTATTTCTGTTTATTTCATCATAAAGGTGGTACAGCGGAGGTCACCGACGCGACGCCTTAAAGAATTTTACTTGTACAAGGCCTACTTAAATAGTGCTTATGGTTGGTGGTCAATGGCGTCTTTAACAGTGGATGCGACTGTGGTATTACGCGATGACCTGACGATAATTTTATGATACCCAATAATTTTGTTTGACGAATACTTTAAATCTTTGAGAGGTGCGTGTGTGGTGTGGCTTTGAGGGATAAATAAATGGATAACCATGGACGTTTCACGCAGCGTCCTCTGGTCCCAGGCTGAGCTTATTGTGCTTGTGTTGTGGGTGCCAGAATACGGATGGAGTGCGTAAGTTGCTTTTCTTTTGTAAATATACACTCGTGATACACGGTAGAGGCCCGGACGCGGGACAAGCGTTTGTATGACATTTGTAAAGATCACACAAATGATCGTCCGAGGCAGGAATCGAACCCGCGACCTCGCGGGTGGCGTTCCGTTGTATGAGCTACCGGACGACGAAGCCCGTCGATAGATTGGGAGATGGAGTTATGAAGGGATGTTGCGGTCTGAAGGAGGGCGAGGTGGCCCAGGCAGGAGGGCGAGCTGGCCCAGGCAGGAGGGCGAGCTGGCCCAGGCAGGAGGGCGAGCTGGCCCAGGCAGGAGGGCGAGGGGGCCCAGGCAGGAAGGCGAGGTAGCCCAGGCAGGAGGGCGAGGTGGCCCAGGCAGGAAGGCGAGGTGGCCCAGGCAGGAAGGCGAGGTGGCCCAGGCAGGAGGGCGAGGTGGCCCAGGCAGGAGGGAGTGAGGTGGCCCGAAATAGGGAGTGGAGTGGCATAGTGGCCCAAAATGTGGATGCGAGGTGTCAAAAACGGAACGGCTAGGTGGCCGAAATGTTAGTTGGCGAGGTGGCATAATGATAAAGTAGTGAAGTATGACTAAAAGGCCACAACCTAATACATGGCTGTGGTTATTTAGAAATTGTCTATTGTTATTAGTTACTTAGTACTATAGTAAGCAACATGCTAAACACTTGTTAAACCACTTGTGAAAAGGTCACTAACTAAATTGAGGAAGTGTGCCTTATTGAATTGTCCTTTTAATTATTTTTAACACTCTTTTATATGTTCGGTGTGTGTCTTTCGGTGTATTTCATTCAGAGTCGCTGGAGTGGCTCGTTGCAGTGTCACTGTGAGCACACTTGTGTGTTTGGTTATGCACGTAATAATTTTGTTGTGTATGAGTGGACTCACCAGGATTGTTGTTTCTCCGGTATGCCTTTCATATACAGTCGGATAGTTTCACATAGAATCGCTTTGTTTAAAGAATCAGATGGGAATGTCTTGGTTGTTTGCTAAGATTGTGACAGCATTGTGACGGCGCAGACTTGTGTCTCTGATGGCACGGGCTTTCAGCTTTTTTGTGGGTGGGAGGCATAGAATTATTTTGTAGCTAGAATAGCGACTCGGCACTCCGGGTCGGGCCGCTTCTTTTTAACGCACTTATATTGGTTCGGTAAGTGTCTGTTAATGTCGAATTGATCTGAAGGTTTGCACACGTTTTGGGTATCGATGGCGGTGCAGTCATTTGGAATGGTATCCGGATTTTCAAGCGTGTTTTTAGGTTTTTGAACTAAGTAGATTATTCTATGCGAAAGTGACGCGGACAGATGCAGGATGGACGAGCGGTTGTATGAATAGTTTTGTATATTCCAATCAAACCCAAGTTTATTATCGCCCGAGGACGGTCGCTGGTCAGGATGGCCGTGTCGGCTAGGCGTGAAGGACATGGGTTTTAAAAGAATATTAAAGTGTTTATAACGAATTTGTAGGTATACGAAATTAGTTCTTGATTTACTTATGCCCAATTAGTTAGTTAAATCTCATTTAGATTAGTATCTGATTAATGTCGAGATATTAACTAAGAATATGCCCTAAAGATATTGAAGATTACATAACTCTTATCATGGCCGTAATGTTAAGATTGTATTATGTCGTAACTCCCCCACTACCCCCACTCGCAAGTTGCTTTAAATACGATAGGCGAACGTGGCTGAGGTTCAGTATTATTCGAGAATTCGTGCTGTATACATCACGGCGTATTAGTGTGTGTGTAGAAGTTGGTATTGTACGAGTCGTCGCGCTGCTCAATCTCCGACGTATCGGCATTGAGCTGGTCGTTATAGGCGTCGGCGCGGCGTGTATCTGTGTGCGCGTGTGTACGTGTATTGTGTAAAGTCGTCATGTACGTGTTTTCGCGTACATGTATTCCTCATTGTGTGAACGTAGTGATGATTCTTCGTTGCGAGGCTTGGGCACTGGCTATAAGGGGTTGATGTGGAGGCCAGTTATCCTTATAAGTGTGCAAGAGTATGATAGACTGAGGTGTGAATATCGGTAAGACAGTTCTTACGCTATGTGCTCGGATTCCTGTTCAGGCCTCTGGTCTATTCTCCGACATATATATATATATAATATATCCGAAACGTCGGGCCAAAATTTAAAACAAATATACGCGTCTAAATCCGTAAAACGTATTTTTAAAATTTTCCTTTTGGCTCATTATGAAAAACTTATGAGAAATATTTACGACGCTTGTAGACTGTCTCAAAAAAATCGACACCATGAAATATGTAAGTTGCAAATATAGGATAAACAAAGACACAATGTACAAAAGATAAAAATTTAAAACTTCTTACGTACATAATATTTCCAATTTTCCAAATAAAAATAATATTATTATCATCCAAATTGATGTCCTCATTTCTAAACGCGACATTTATAACCTAGAGGTGTAGTTTAAACAACTAAATACTGACAAGTTTTAATCGTTTAGTTTAAACAGATAACAAAAAATAACTGTTACAAAAATGTTCTACTTAGGGCGTTGTTCCAGAAAAACATTTAGATAAAAACTGGTCAAGCACGAATTGGACTCACGCACAAAAGGTTTTGTAGCTCAATAAAATCTACTTTTTTTGGATTTAGACGAGTGTATTTGTTATAAATTTTAACCGGACGAATTTTAGCCATAATAATCTACATAGTTCAAAGCTAAAAAACACTCTTGAAAATCTTGAATATTTTTTTAAATGCATTGTCGTAGGGTGTCCCAGAAATCAACGTCAAGCCGAAAACGGATGACGGGCCAAGGGATGGTGGTTCTCAGAAAAATAGGAAAAAAAATTTTACCAGCACTCTACATATTATAGCCATTTAAAAAAAAACGTGAAAATCAACACCTTGTTATGATTTTTCAAGTACTCTGACTACAAAATGTTACTTAGCTTAATTATTTTGGGGGCGATTTGTTACTGAATAATGCTAGTATAAATTACAATTCAAAATTTGAACACAACTATCTCGGTTTTAGAGGAAAGAACCCTAATTTGCCCAAACATGTACTCAAAATTATTACATCGTTCAACTTTAACTAGCTGTGCTGAAAAAAAAATGTACTGCGCTATTTCGGCACGTGGCATTAAAAAATGGCGCATTTAGTGGGCTTTCTAAAATGCTATAACACTTACTACATTTTATCCTAATTATGGTTTTTTTTTTCTAAAACAAACGATTGATTTATTTTTTGTTTTGCTTACTTGCTAATGGCCATCTATCAAGATTGTTTTAAAACATCTCGACCAACACGTTAGTATTCTTTACAGAATACGAATGGGCTGAAATAATGACGCGACGTTAATTAATAAAGTAATTTATTAATTTTTGCAATTGACATGCTATGCTTTTTACTTAATAAATCAAATTATGGTGGAAAAAGTGACTGCCGCAAGTGGGACTTGAACCCACGACCTCGGAATACCGTTCCGAAGGTAAAAAGCATAGCATGTCAATTGCAAAAATTAATAAATTACTTTAACTGTTTAGCTGTTACCGTTTATAAGATACCATGCTACAGACGACTGCGATGACTGTCTCAATATTAGACCTGGTTCTCAAGTCTGCTATAACAATGTTGTCACAATGATCAGTCACTGACGTCATTATTCCAGTCACTGACGCGGACGCCATTATGCCATAATGGCGTCAGTGACTTGGCCCCAGGGTCTCGTTGTACCATTGGTACGAAACCTTAAAAATAATGTTAATTACGATAATTAGTAAAGTCAGTAGCTATTTTTGTCTAATAATTATGACTATTTTAAGGTACATTATATGAAGTATCACTAATGACTCTAGGAATAGAGCTGTCTGTGTATGTATTTAATTAGTTATTTATGTGTAACTGGTTTATGAACGGTTAACTTTATACTGTTTATTGTATAAGGGCTTACGCTGTGAGAATAATTTTGTAATTAATATTAAATTTTAATAACTAGCTAACCTTTTCAATCTGGCAACATAGGGTACTGTACTCCTCATTTAGGTATTTGCCTTAGGTATTGCTATCCCTATTTCCGAGCGCCGCGCTGAAAGGGACAAATATAGATGAAGCGGATTTTACCTACAAATTCTTTAAAAAAAGACGTTTCGTACTTCCGTTTTTTTCGCGAAAGTTAAACCGATTTTAATAGTTTTTGCGTTATATTATAGACTAGCTGTGCCCCGCAGTGTTACCCGCGGTAAAAAGGATAAAAAATCAGTTCATTTTCTATTCCATTTTTTATTGGAAAGTTTCATGAAAATCCATCCAGTAGTCTTTACGTGAAAGCACAATAAAAAACCCTTACATATCCAAACATTGGACTATGGATAGAAGACCGAAGAAACGTTCGCGTTGCTCAGCCAACAGTTTAAGTATTTTGTTTTGTCTCGCATAATTCTTTTTTTGTCATATCTCCTAAGA
This sequence comes from Orgyia antiqua, assembly GCA_916999025.1. Classification (NCBI taxonomy): domain Eukaryota; kingdom Metazoa; phylum Arthropoda; class Insecta; order Lepidoptera; family Erebidae; genus Orgyia; species Orgyia antiqua. The sequence goes on from OU779861.1 coordinate 3,136,345, forward strand.
TATTCATTTAAATTGCATGCTGTAAAGAGCAGTTATCTAATATATAAAATTCACGTGTCACAGTGTTAGTTACCGTACTCCTCCGAAACGGCTTGACCGATTCTTCTCAAATTTTGCATACATATTCAGTAGGTCTGAGAATCGGCCAACATCTATTTTTCAAACTTTTTTTTTTAGTATGGCAAAACAACGTTTGCCGGGGCAGCTAGTAATCTATATAAATTGCGTAAGCTAACTAAACTATTTAATTTGATAAAATATATTACTATATACACATAAATGGCTTTTGAAAATACCCTATTGAATTTGATATTTTTTTTGACATTATTATGGGTACAGCGGGTTTTCCTTAAAAGATAGACATATGCCCTCGCGGACTTTTTTGAAGAACTATAGGTAACAAACAATTCCTCCATACATTAGTTTAAGTACAACGTCACATAGATAAGGCAGCGTTTTCATTTATAGCACGCGCGCGTCCGAATTTCACGGCAAATTTTATCATATCTCATCAAATATACAGCAAACCCCAATTAATTATGCAAAAAAGCCATCCTCTTGAACCATTCTATCTATTAAAAAAAACCGCATAAAGATCCGTTGCGTATTTTTGAAGATATAAGCTCACATAGGGACATACATACAAAAATTACGACTTGTTTTATAAGAAGTAAAGATAAAGATAAACATAGGTATACTCTTTATCTATAATATAACGCAAAACCTATTAAAATCGGATTAACTTTCGCGAAGAAAAAACGGAAGTACGATACCCATACTTTTGTATGGAGCATAATTTGGTATCGTGCCGTCTTAAACTGTGAATTTTAGATAAACAAAATGGCAGTGGTTTTTGGTCGTGAGTTGATACGTCAGTCAGTCACTTTGTTGACAGATATACCTACATAAACAGGATCCATTAAGAGGGCACGACACCAAATTATACTCCATACAAAAATATGGGTTTCGTACTCCCCGTTTTCCTTTGCGAAAGTTAAATCGATTTTAATTGTTTTTATGCTATATTATAGATGAAGAATATATCTATGCTTGTATCACTTTCTTTTTTTCAAAACATATTAAGTAACTAAAAAAATATTTCATCTAAAATATAGCGTAAAAAAATTAAAATCGGTTTAACTTTCGCGAAGAAAAAAGGGGACAACAAAACGTCTTTTTTTCAAAGAATTTGTAGGTAAAATCTGCTTTAGCTATATTTGTCCCTTTCAGGGCGGCGCTCGGGAATAGGGATTGCAATACCTAAGACAAATACCTAAATTAGGAGTACAGTACCCTCTTAAGCGATATTTAGAACCAATTTTATGAGTGACGACACGTTTGCTATACTTATTTATAAGTTATCATATGTATGTGATAATCGTAGCAATTCTACGTACACAACTTAACTAAAAAATGAAAATTGATAGAGTCAATAACACAATTCGACAATGTTAACTGAACTGTTATATTATAAAAACTGTGATTTATAAACTAAAAATTTTAATTAAAATAAATGTATACCGCGAAACAGCCAATCAATCAAAATACGCCATGGATGTTTCAATTTTTTAGTTAAGTTTAGTATAGATATGGACGTAGAATCGGTACCAATATGGTGATATTTATTATTTGTACTACAATTGGGATTGTTCATAATTTTTAACCTACTGTTTTTATATTCTTTTCAGAAAATATAGACTATTTTAAGCAACTAATTTCAATTTTATTGAAATATTCACTACACAGAATTTTTAAAAAATTCTTGACGATATTACTTTAAATGTTGTGACGTCATCGTTTTACGCAATCTGTGTATAGAATTTTCTTGATAGACTTAATACAGATTGCACTTTATCTTTTCAAAGTTGACAAGTTGATATAATAGACCAATTTCAATTCCACTTCAGAGTAGTATATCCCTAAAAACGCCTTAATATTATAAGTCCTTCATTAGAAAAAAACTAATGGATCATGATCAGAAACTCTATGTATTCCCCGAAATGGTTTTCGAATTAAGAGTTTAAAAAAAAAATGAAGAATGCCCATTGAATCACAGAACTATAATGACAAAATCCGGTCCTTTTGAGGCCAGGCGTTTTGTTTCGAGTATTCCGTCTCTCACAGAGGATGCTATCTATGTTCAATATCCCTTAGCTGGTTTTTACAGCACCTTGGGGAAGAAATGGGGTGGTTATACTAGTATTCTTAATCCGTCACCACACGAAGGTATAACTAGTAGCTAATACATAGCCTGTAGTTTAGCCTGAAGCATAAGCCATACCTGCAGTTGTAAAATTTCATTACCTACGGTAGTTATTGCGTGGAAGTGTAATAAACACATAGACTTAGGATATAGATCTAGACGTAACACTCGGTACAACGAATCCGACCTGCTGCTTTTTTTAGTTGAACACATTAAGAAAAATAAATGACAAAGAGCCTATTTAGTAGCCTTTCTATCTCTTTGTTTTTGAGCTGGAGTAAAAGAGAAAGCAAGGCTACTATTTACTATTTTACTTTTAAACCTTATTTTTTTATTTATAGTCTTCTTGAATAAACACTAATACATACAAATCCTTGTCATACATACAATATTCTTGTAAACTTTGCCGTTTTTAATATATGTAGCCTAGTAAAAGTTACTCACTATGTAGTGACCCATTAAGAATACAAGTGTCACCACTCCATCTCCTCCCAAGGGTGCTGTAAAAACCAGTTAAGGGATTTTGCACACAGATAACATCCTCTGTGATAGACGGAAAACTCGCAAGTGAACCTTGTGCCAACACGCCTGGTCAGCGCGGCACAATAGACCATAATCCCTCCCAAAATCGAGGAGGCCCGTGCCCAACAGTGGGCCGTAAATGGGCTGGAAAGTGAGAGAGAGTAAAAGTTAACATTATAAACATTTCAAAATTATAATTGTTTTTATTCTTATCTACCTATTGTTCTTGCAACAAAGAATAATACCATTTGAGTAAATAGTCACATACATATTTGTTTCTATTATGTAAAGTTAATGTGTATATCATTGTTCAAAGTATTTGTTTTGTTTTTGTAACAGTTTATAATAAAAATAATATTATCGTTTTTGTAATAAATAAATAATTTATCGATATTTTACATAACGGTCTCAAATTAAGCTATATAATATTCTTGAGTTTGTATTATGAGTAATACGGATGTAATACAAATAGCTACTACTTATTTGTATTCACTTAAAATTAGTAAATTTAAAATAGACAAGACAATTCCTAGTTATTTCCTCTAAATTTTTACTACCCATAACAAAAAGTCTTAATACAATGTTGCAATTAAGAATTCTTCACAAGTATTATTTTAATCTTATTTTGGATGTAAGCGAATTACCTGATTATGAACTACATATACATATTTAACTACACAATTTCTTAGTTTATTTAGTTTAGTTAAATTGTAATCTCAGAAAAATGAGTAGACACTTATTTTATTTAATTCTTACACAAATAATACTCCAATGCCGTGCGGAAATCAAATCCGCGACTTCTTAAATGGGCTCAGGCCTTGAAAAGTCAGTATAATAATGTAAGTATTGTTTGTTTACAGGGCTCTGTTCTAGTCTGCTATGTGGGCCCACACAGAAGCTCGAGTTGGGCACCAACAGCGGTGCGGGCTCCGCCCTTGCTTTAGCTCTAGTGCGAACACATAACAGTTCTCGCAGCCCCTGTTCATTGAGTCTTACTGCACCTGAAGCTGCCGCATTTGCTATCAGACTGATTGATGTTAAGGTAAGTCTAAGATTTATTTAACTATAAGTTTTTTCTACCCAGTCATTAATGTCTTTCAATTGGGCTCAATATTCGTCTAATTCAGGAGCGTATTTAGATATTTTACTCATAGGATCATCTATACCAATATATTAAAAAAGTAAAAGATTTGACTGCTTGTTTGCTTGAATTCGCTTCAACACTACTTGATTCTACAAATTATTTCACCATTAGTTGGCTACATTATTGCACCTGATGAACATAGGCTTCGGATTAATTAAAAAATATTATATAAACAAAATAGCTGCCTTGGGTTGCACTGCCTAACTGGGGACGGATTTCTTGCCTATGGGTAGCCTATTTTTAACCTACTAGTATATTTCTGTACGGCGTAACAGACCCATTACCATGTATTGCAACATGACTATAATAATTTCAATATAGCCACATATTCTATTCAACAAACGTAATGGTATAATAATTTAAAAATGTCATTGACATTATTAAATAAAAGTAGAATATTTTCTTTACTTAACCTTTACTCAAGCCATTATTACATACAAATATTTTATAAAATATTATGGCAGTAACACTATTATTGCTATGCCATTTTGTATGTTCACGGTCTGTTGCGGACTATAATTTATTATATTTTGTTTATGTAGTTGCCTATAATCTATTACAATACATTAAATTTAAATCTGTCTATAACTGTCACTGCGGAGATTCTCAAGCATCCCAAATAAACGGTTGTTTCTGCTGTAATTTAATTTAATAAAATTAGGTGAATATATGTATAGTTATGTTGTTTTTAATGTCGTCGTTGTTAGGAGCAGAAACTCGGCAGTTTTCTTCATAGGTAGATAGCAAGGCTTGTAAAGGCCTCTTGTGAATCAAATTATGGTGGAAAAAGTCAAAAATGCCGAAAGTGGGCCTTTTTTTTTAAATTTTAACACCATAATTTGATTTATTAAGTAAAAAGCATAGCATGTCAAGTGCAAAAATTAATAAATTAAAGGCCTCTTGTGATTAGAAAGCTGGCTTATTTTACTTAATGAAACTACCTAAATCGTCATAGTTATACAATAAGTTCGAAGTTAAAATATCACTGGAACATGCGGACTTTTTAAAAAGCTTAATTCTATTAATGTTATAAATGTGAAAGTTTGTATAGATGTTTCTTACTCTTTCACGCAAAAACTACTGAATGGATTTTAATGAAACTTTACAATATTGTAGCTTATTCATCAGAATAAGTTGTACTGTTTATCCCGAAAGAATGCAATGTTCCCGTGGGATTATAAAAACGAACAGATTTTTTATCTTTTTTACCGCGAGTAACACCGCGCGGCACAGCTATATACTATATAGTTATGCGTGTTAACTCTTAAGTTATAGTGCATTACAGTCATATTTTAACTATAGAATTTGGTTGGCCCCCCTTTTATCTTTGCTTTGTTTGCTTTTGTCGTTAAATTACTAGCTTTTGTCTACGATTACTTACGCATGACATTTGAAATAAACTTTTTGAGCATTAAAACTAGCCTATATCCTTTTTCAAGCTCTAGAATGTCTGTGCATCAAATTAAAATAAAATCGGTTTAATTAGGAGCTTTAGGATGTTAGACTGATAGATTTATATTTTATAATATTAAGTAACAAGGATTGATTTTTAGTGGAACTATAAACTAAACGACAATATACCTACTATTCTATTCATCATTGTATTTATTTATCGCGGCTGTAGTTATCACAGAAACTATTGAACTATTCACTGGATTATTTATTGCGAATGTTGTAACATTATTACGTCTATTTTCAGGTTAACCGGTTATGTTGTTACTAAGTTCGCGTGTCTGTCTGTGCTAAATAAATACACGTCTATTCTATACGTCATAAGTCATAACTACATTAACAAAAAAAACTGACTAAAATCGTAATGGCGGCGCGTGGCGTGAGGTTTGATTTGACATCTTTTATTATAGCATATTATAATTATAATTAATGTCTTTAACTAAGAAATTCGGTGTCCGATTGTTTGACCAAAAGTCATTTGGCAAAACTACACTTGACAAACAACGTTTGGAAAAACAATGAATTCGCCTATTGATCATTTTACTACTGATCATTTTACAAATGTTTCATTTTACCAAATGATCAACACTTAAATTGACATTTATAAATGATTACTTTACAAAACTAACATTTGGCAACTGAGTTATCAGATAATTCGACTATTGTTCTAAAAATTTGATATTCTTGTTAAAATTACCACATTTTGCACTTTTTTTGCAAAACCACTACTCTGGATTTTCCTAAAAAGAAAATACTATAAGAATTAATTGATATATTTTATGAAATATAGATAGATAGAATGAAAAGTATGATATTTTACATTATTTGTAAAACAATTACTAATTAGTACGGGTAAATTTACTCGTTCGTATTTGGAGATATTTTACTGATGATACTTTTATTAGATTGGGTTAGGTTAGGTTAGAACTTTAACCCCAAACGCATGAGCCGAGCGAGCATAGCGAGCGTGCCGCGGCAGCGGCCGGTACGGCGAGAGCCAGAAGCGACTTTAGGGCATTTCTCCCATTAATTCATGATGATAATGATACATTTAAAACAACATAATTTACGAAACATATAATTTGGTGAAATGACAAAAAGGTCAATTGACATTTGAATACTTAACACATTTGTCAAGTGTAGTGTTTGCTAATGGATTATTTGCTAAGTAAGTTTTTGTAAGATGATACTTTTGTCAAGTGTATTGTTTGTCAAATGATCATTTGGTGAAACGTTGTTTGTCAAATGACCATTTGTCAAAAAATTTTATTTATTTATTTAATATGTCCATGAAGATTGCAGTCGCGTATACCTGCATTTACACATGCCACGTACTACACTAAACTAAAATCTGTAGTCTATAGTAATATTATAAAGCTTTTTATAAAGTTTGTTTGTTTGAACGCGCTAATCTTAGAACCCACTAGTCCGATTTGAAAAATTATTTCAGTGTTGGATAGTAAATTTATTGAGGAAGGCTTTAGGCTGTATAACATCACGCTGCGCCCAATAGGAGCGAAGCATAAGTGAAGAATGTTGCAAATCGGGAATTTTTTTCTTAATACCACGCGTGGTATACTGTCAGTTCGTAATATAAAAATTTACTTCTGATGTTCTAAGTTTACCATCAATTTTTATTTTTTAGTTATGTTTTGTTGTGCACGTAGAATCGATACCATCATCATCCTCCTGTTCTTATCCCATTATTTGGGGTCGGCGCAACATGTCTTTTTCTTCCACAGTCTTCTATTAGCCGTCATGTCTGTGTCAACTCCTCTTTCTTTCATGTCCTCTTTCACACAGTCCATCCATCTTTCCTTAGGTGTTCCTCTAGACTTTTTTCCTTCCTTTATAATCAGAACTCTCCTAACGACATTACTTTCCTCTCGTCTCATAACATGCCCATACCAGGACATCCGCTCGTTCTTCAATTTTTCAGTCACTACCACTGGGAATATAAAACGCTTCTTCCCCGTACTTTTTAAAAATTATGAATAAGTACAGAATTCATACGCAACTATCATTTTAAACACCACTTACTTATTTTTAGCAAGATTTTTAGAGGCGCTAACATAATTACTAACATCAGTCAAGATTATACGTTTTTATAACCACTTATATAAATGAAGAGAATACGTTTTATAACGAGTCTAAGCTGAAAAAAGTGATTACCGCAAGCGGGACTTGAGCCCACGACCTCGGAATACTGTTCCGTAGCTCTGCCAACTGAGCTTATTGCAGTCGTGCTTTTCATTCTATACGAGCAGTCTGTGGGTATCATATACGCAAAGGGCGTACATGGCTCTTCGCATCCAATACAATAACGCCCTTAGGGCGCTGTTGTGGCTACCGCGGCATTGTAGTGCGTCGGGTATGTTTGCCGAGGCGCGTATTGATTGCTTTTACGCATTAAGGGCCTACATCAATATTATCGTATATCATCGCCGACACGTACATATTAACACAGCCAGTAGGCACAGAAAATGAAGAATTAGGGATACTTTTCCTATTTACTCAAAATCTACTAAATATATTTTAATTCTGATTTACGTGTTTCTATATATGATAGTTACTTATGTTTTTAAAGTTATTTCATTAGTTAATACGCGATAATAGACCGACAAATGAAAAAAATAAAAAATTTGAGAGGTTATTTCGCCAAGATTTTCTATCGAGAAAACTTTTTTCAATCGCGTTTCTGAGTTTATGCGATCCTAGATAATATATTGAAAAAACATATACTTAAAAATTAGAGCTCTAGCCATTCAATCTAAAGAAACAATGAAAACTTCGTACATAGAAAAATGCACGAAGCTATTTTGGTATCCTCTTAATGCGCAAGCGAAGTGCGTCTCTGGCTCGCAGGGTGCGCTGTAGCACCAACAGTGTCCTGAGGATGATAGTGGATAGGGTGGACTGTCCTTACATTATGCGCTGTAGTAGTTTGCATACTAACTACAGAAGTAATTAGTTAATAAGTTTATGTGCTTTTTTTATATATGTGCACTTTTTGTATTTTATGGGTCTCTGTAACCTTTTGACATAAATAAATTATTATTATTATTTTCAGTAATCAAATTAGGCCACCGTAATCGTCACTCGATTGAGTTTATATCGTATTCCTACGTACTTTTTACACCGTAATTTGATTTATTAAGTAAAAGTATGGCATGTCAATTGCAAAATTAATAAATTTCTTTAGAGTCTAAGCTGGTTTTAATAACTTATGTAACAAACTGACAGAGATGCTCAAACTTTTATTATGTACTTAACTAGGTGCTGTACGTGACTTACGCCGCATGGAATTGGAAAATTTCCCCGTTTCACTGATTCTTTGCTGCTATTGGTCGCAGCGTGATGATATATAGCCCTTAACCGTCATTGATAAATATCGTCGTCGACGTCTGACAGAGAATGGTAGAAAATGATATGCTATACAGACCCAATAAGCGCTAAAATAATGCGAGATTATTTGAACTCTATCGCGTTTTTTTTATTTGCATGTTGGTTTTTTTAAACATATTTATAGCACGTGCAAATTTCCAGGTGGTCGTATTTTGCAATATCTGTGTTCACTCCTCTTCCTTTCATAACTTCTTTTCACACTATGTATTCGTTTTGTCTTTGATCTTCCATTAGACTTAATTTCTTTCACATTAATCCTCAGAATACTCCTAACAATACTACTTTCCCTTTGTCTCATTACAAGACCTTACCAAGACAGTCGCTTAGAAACGAATTTGAGAAACGCTCTGATAGTAAACAAAAATTATGTTTCCGTGTAGATTTTGATTATAGGATAAGATAAGATAAGATAATTTTATTTGTTGAAACATGGTATTTTTACAATAATCAGCCGCATGCGAGGCTTACATAATGTTAAAATACTTGCTAATTTATCTAATATATAAAATTCACGTGTCACAGTGTTAGTTACCGTACTCCTCCGAAACGGCTTGACCGATTCTTCTCAAATTTTGCATACATATTCAGTAGGTCTGAGAATCGGCCAACATCTATTTTTCAATTTTTTTTTATTTCAGTATGGCAAAACAACGTTTGCCGGGTCAGCTAGTCTTATATATAAAATTCACGTGTCACAGTGTTAGTTACCGTACTCCTCCGAAACGGCTTGACCGATTCTTCTCAAATTTTACATACATATTCAGTAGGTCTGAGAATCGGCCAACATCTATTTTTCAAACTTTTTTTTTATTTTTTTATTATGGCAAAACAACATTTGCCGGGTCAGCTAGTTTTAATATAATTTTGGCATTTTAATCACTTGATTTTTATCGTCTTCAACAGAAGGAGGTTCAATTCTTTTTGGTTGCAAGATTTACTCTCTTTTTTTTAAATTTAGGTGTACATATTTTATTTATTGTACTATGAAAACTTGTCTTTTGGTTACACACATGACTCCTTAGTGCGTGAAAAAAATGGCGTCCACAGAATTTGGGGTTAAAGACCTATAATCAATTATCAGATGATTATTTATCAATAGTAATCTCGTTTTCTTATTCAGTTACTGATCACGTAACTTTTTAGTCACAGTTTTCCTTAAATGCTATTGACCGAGGATATTAATGTAAACGTGATGACTAACGACATTTTTCTTTCTATTGTGACTATCTTACATAATTGCTGAACCCATTCTTACAATGCGATTTAATTAAAGAGTTTTGCATTTAAGGTTAAGTTAGGTTAAAAAAAGTTTTTACTTAATTTGCTTGTAAAACAAGGGAAAAACCGGTAAAGTACGAGTTACATTCACATACGAACGATTCCGTACCGATTCAACATAACATACCCGAAGTAACGGAATAAGGGCAGGAGAATAATGATGATGTGTATTTGTTGCTATAGCATCAACTGATATATATAAATAAATAAATAAATAAATATTCATGGACATTTCACACAACGTCCTCTGGTCCCAAGCTAAGCTTATATGCTTGTGTTAAGGGTACCAGAATACGGATAAAATACATAAACTACTTTTATTTTGTAAATACATACTTATTATACATAGTAAACACCCAGACGCAGTACAAACATTTGTATGACAATTAGAAAAATCACACAAATGATTGTCCCATGCGGGAATCGAACCCGCGACCTCTTGATCGGCAGTCCGTTACATGAACCACTCAAGCACGAGGCTCATCAAAAACCTGTAAAATAAAAAAAATATTGCTGATGATCTAACCTACGTGTAACGAAATTATTATTGTACTTATTTGATTTTGATTAGTTGTACACTCACAGCATTGCAGCACTCGTATAGGTGACCGAGTAATCAATTAGATATGTTATTAAGTTGATTTTTATTGCTTTTTTATCAAAATCTACATCAAACAAAGATTCTCTAACACTTGCGCGACTTATTCATTTAAATAAAAACAAAAAACATATGTTTAAATGTGAGTAAATCCTGTAACAACTGATCATAGAGGACACTTTACAGCTCAGACCCACGTCCCAACCGTGGCTATAGGGACTGCAAAATCTCCAAATCGTCGGGCTAAAATTTAAAACACGCGTCTGAATCCGTAAAAAGTGATTTTATTTAATGAAATAAAAATTTCTTTAAGCATTCTAAAATGCTTAAAGAAATCTTTGACTTGGTAAGAAAAAGGATAAACAGCTAAACCATTTCAATATATTTATTTGAAAAGTAACTTTAGACCGCTTTCACTAACCTATGTTTAGGGGTGACCGAGTGCATTATTATCCCATCCCCATTTTTCAGCAGATAACATATTTATAAGTCCACGTCTCAATAGGAAAAGGTATAGCTCAGTACCTACCATATAGGCTAAAAGAGAGGTTAGTAAGGACAAACTATTATAACATAACTTAAACTTGGCTTGACACGCTGCCGCTGCATTAGATTTGTTAGTCTTGGTAGCATTTCAACAATTTCAGTATGTTCATCATCATCATCATCATAACATCACGCCTTTTTCCCATGGGGGTAGGCAGAGACAGAGCGCCATCTGCTACGATCCAAACACACTTCCTTGGCTTCATCCACACTCATACGGTCATACATGCTCGACGGTTGTCCGACCGACGGTTGTCCGTTCAGTATGTTCTGCTTTAAATATGAAAATTCTACACGTGGATCAATTTTAACTAAAAACGTTATTGACAAGGTTAGTAGGTACTTATAATAATTGTAACAATAACAATACGTTTAGGAAGCAATTGTAAAGTAAGGTCGCGTTTTTAATAAAAAAACCCATCAGGCCTTATTGCCTACCCACAGATAGTATCTGTGGGTAGTATCTGTCAGATACTGTGAGCATACTACTTAAATGTCTTATAATAAAACTAGCCATTTTAAATGCGTAGAATTTAAAAAATTGTCGCCGCTTTGCAACATTTTTCACTGATGTTTCGCTCCTATTGATCGCACCGTGATGTTATATAGCTTTATAGCCTTCGTCGATAAATGTGCTATCCAATAACGAAAGAATTTAGTTGTAAAAGATTGTGATAAAGCCTGTAACATACGAGTTGGACTTAAAAACAAAAGGTTCTGTACAATTATTTTCATAATACATATTATTTGTCATATTGCTGATTCCAAATAACGGAATAAGAGCAGAAGAGTGACGATTATGGGTATAGCCGTTCAATTTTCAGCTCCCATCTTACGTGTTTTAAATGATATAGCCTGGGGCCCAAGTCTGCTATTGCAACGTTGCCATAACGATCAGTCACTGTTTTCATAATGGCAAATTTTATCAAGTTTGGTGTCGTAATGACGCCATTATGACAAAAAAATAATAGTAGACTACCAAACTTGATAAAATTCACCATTATGCAATCAGTGACTGATCATTATGACAACATTGTCTTTATTTTTAAGTGAAATTATTGAATTTAATATTTTTTAATAATTTATATAGCAGATTGGATTTGGGCCCCTGGTCACAGAAGAACGGATGGCGAAGTCTCACAAATACGGTCCCGTTTTAAACACGGTGATAAAGGGCTGCAACAAATCGTTGTTTAGCTGGAATACTGCATTTTTCCGTGATAAAAAGTAGAGCTTCAAGGACCTACCAAACAGACACACATACTTGATAACTTTTGGTTTTATACTTGTAATGTAATCTCAATTTGTAATAAGGAAATATTGCATTGGAGAGTTATAGCCAGAACATATTAAAAAAATAAATTTTCTGCAGTAAGGAAACCGAAGTGCAAATAAGGAAAAATGGAAATAATTGGTAATTATGAACAATCTGCATACAATATAACTATTCTCTTTCCACGTCATTGATTCATTCAATGTGGTTTTATAACATAATTAAAGTAGCTATAAGGTTAATGAATGAATAACCTTAATGAAATGTATAAGTCTGATTGGCTGATTCATTTATGACTAATATATTTAAAATAATTACATTTATTGACCACATTTTAGCATAATATGCATATATGCATGACTGTGTTTTCTTAAATATTCTTTAAGAAAACACAGTCATGGTTATATTGCATTTGTCAGCAAGCATAGAGTCAATCATAGGTTTTACATAAGTAAGTACTATAGTCTTTAAACTATTTTTTAATTATAAGACCTGCTGTCGTGTATGGCGCCTCATGCTGGGCAACAAAAGCGATGGATGAAAGACGAATGCACGTTGCGGATATACGAACGTTGAGATGGATGTGTGGCGTCACGCGAATGGATAAAATAAGGAATGAATATATTAGAGGAAGTCTGAAAGATCACTTTCCGACCTCCTCTAATATACTTTACTTACTGAAAAATTTAAGAATGAGCGGATGTCCTGGTATGGGCATGTCATGAGACGAGAGGAAAGTAATGTCGTTAAGAGAGTTCTGAGTATAAATGTGGAAGGAAAAAAGTCTAGAGGAAGACCTAAGAAAAGATGGATGGACTGTGTGAAAGAGGACATGAAAGAAAGAGGAGTTGACACAGACATGACGGCTAATAGAAGACTATGGAAGAAAAAGACATGTTGCGCCGACCCCAAATAAGGGGATAAGGGCAGGAGAATGATGAATATTTTAGAAAGATATACTTTACTCCAAAGAGATTAAAATTCTAGAAAGCTATAAAAATTCCTGGACTTCTTTGTAACAGCAGTATTGCGTTGCGAGGGCTTCAGAAAGTGGTAATGAAAATAAATTATATTAAACTCTTATAATAATATGAATAGGTAAAGAGTTCTTACATAGGAGTAGCCTAACCATCACAGATTTCCATTCTCAGGTGGAATGGCATCAAGTGGTTCTACTTATTTTACAAAAAAAATCTAATTAGTTACTTACACATTTTTTGCATGAATTAAGTAATATAAATTTGCTATCTCGACAATCCTCGATATTCGCTACAAAACTATCTGCGTAAAATGACAATAGCACAATTTTAAAAATAGCTTAAACTTTCGCTAACATAATGTATGAACAAAAGCACACATAGCCAAGCTGTGGCCAAATAAGATAGATTCAGATATTAACCTTGAGGTGCATACGCATAGTATGTAAATGCCTTCAGCATTGTAGATGATATTTCAGATATCTTTTATGGCATTTAACAATTGCGTTAAAAGTAGTTGATCATAATCGCTATGTAATTTGAAGTTGTTGAAATCACATTATGCTAATTCAAAAAGAATTATGAAAGTCAGCTTACTTTGGCCACTACTTACATATAGTATAATAACTAGGTGTTACCCGCAACTTCACGCGTGAAATGTTTAAAATTTTCCCCCCTTTTTCAACATTTTTCTCTAATGCTTCGTTCCTATTGGACGCAATTGGAGCTTTTGCGACCATTTTGAGTATAATAATCATAATATATAAATTAGGACGAATGCGCAGCGGGATCTGCGATCTTTTAGGAGATGAACTGAGTCAGTACACGTCGATACTCACGATTTCAATACAAAACTAATTACTTAATTTATTTACATTTTATATCCCTAATTTGCTCATAGCATTAAGTTTAAATATAGTAAACGTTATGAGTCATGTCTATATACTTGCGATAAACAAAAATTGTTTATAATGATTATTCAGAATAGAGATTATTGAATAACATTTTAAAAGTAATCAGTCTAAATAACGGTTCCTTCGTACCCAAACTAGCTAGCTTGTTAAGTATACTTAGTACGTAGAAGTCCTATTTTGTGGTATTTGTGACCACAATCGTAGCTAGGTCGTTTAAATTAGGGCTACGACACGTTATTTGATTACTTAGTAAGCACTTTACTAAAACAATATTGAATGAACCTCAAAAAATGTCAAACACTATCCGATGAGTCCGATGACTAGGTTAGATAACTTTCTATGCTATGTACATATTAGGCAGGCACAGATATTAAGATTAAATGGTTGGTGACTTTGCAGCATATATTATTATATTACGCATATCTTTAAGAATGTCGGATAAAAATTACAGATATTGCGATCACAAGGCTTCCGGTAGATTCTTATTTTTATTTTATATATTTGATTTTTTTAGGGTTCCGTACCCAAAGGGTAAAAACGGGACCCTATTACTGAGACTTCGCTGCCCGTCCGTCCGTCCGTCCGTCCGTCTGTCACCAGGCTGTATCTCAAGAACGGTGATAGCTAGACAGTTGAAATTTTCACAGATGATGTATTTCTATTGCCGCTATAACAACAAATACTAAAAATAAAATAAAATAAATATTTAAGGGGGGCTCCCATACAACAAACATGATTTTTTTACCGTTTCTTGCTCGATACTAATAACGTTGCCTTATGTTGCATAGATAATGGTACGGAACCCTTCGTGCGCGAGTCCGACTCGCACTTGACCAATTTTTTGCAATTTATTTTAATTTTAACACTAAACTGCTTACACAACTTGTTTTAGTTTTTATCAATATTCAAATTATATCTACTATTTATATACTTATACTAGCTGTCCCGGCAAACGTTGTTTTGCCATACTAAAAAACAAAAAAAAAGGTTTGAAAAATAGATGTTGGCCGATTCTCAGACCTACTGAATGTGCATGTAAAATTTCATAAAAATCGGTCGAGCCGTTTCGGAGGAGTACGGTAACTAACACTGCGACACGTGAATTTTATATATTAGATTATGTTATGTCATAAGTAATACAAATCATTTTCCTTATTAGAAAATTTGGCTTTATTTTTGTACGACGAAACCCAACATGATTCACCTTGAGGAGCCCTCAGACTTTTCTAGAATTTATGCAAGATTTATAAAGACGTCGTGCACTAACTATAACCAGTTTTTAAGTAAAAAAGTTCAAGGACGTATATTATATATATCCTCTTTGTACCTACATCCGCTAAATAAAAAGTGAGCCAATGGTTAAACTTTTTCAGAGTCAGAGTCAAAGTACTCTTTATTTGTGAGTTGATCATTATTTTGCTATTATGCCTCGTGATTAGATACTATTTAGTGTTGGTCACGTTCGCGTTGGTGGGTTTAGCATTGATTTTGATGATTTTTTCTTTCTTTCTCTCCATCCCATTAACGGTTTATTGTTGGGCACGTACCTACCTCTTCCACTTTGAAAGGGATTACGTTCTACTATACCACGCAGGCGTGTGTGGTTTAGTTTTGACTTTCGAGATTTCTGTTTTTCATAGAGAATGTTATTTGTGTATAATAGGCATCCCTTAGCTAGCTTCTACTGCACCCTGGGTTAAAGGGATGGTGACACTCATATTATTAATCCGTCTCCACACGGTTAAAGACCTTTAGTGAAGGCCAAATCTACATACAAATGTCTGCCTAAACAAATACCTAAAAATTGCTTTAGAGTAGTATAAAATTCATTTGTTATTTACGAGGATAGAGTAGGTATAGTTATAGAAGACATAATATTTCTCTACCGTTGAGAAGTTACATAATATGGACGTGTTTAACTGTTGCTAGAACTTGTATTCTATGATATACGACACAATCCGTTAAAAAGTAGTTTAATTTATTGAAATGTCTCAAATGAGCGTCAGAATATTCGCGAACATTTTGTATTTAACTGATATTACTTATTAAGAGCTAAGCTAATAGGAAATCTTCCATTTCTTGTCTTGTTGTAAGATATGGGCTTTTACCAAAAGCGAAGTGTATTTAAAGGTGTCCACACAATTTAGTACAGGGTTAATTCCAAGCTTTGCAAAATTTCCATCAGCTGTCGAAGATTTGATTTGCCTTTAAAAATGTAAGTAAAGTAATGATTTGTCATCTACTTAGACTATTGAGGGCGTCAGTCTCTTTCAGTTTTGGAGCTGCAAATGTTATTGCGCAAGCGTATTAGGTTTCTCCTTACTAAGTAACAGAATTAAGTAGGGTAGCTCAAACACAAGACCTTAATTAATAAGGGCCTAAGACTCTATCTAAGACTTACGCGGGTCTCGTACAATGATATCACAATGATAAATTTTTGCATTGTCATCGGTCCTTAATAAGTGTTAAAAATTTCAGATCAATCCGATTACCTACCACTTACGTTACATAGATTAATAACTGAGCTAATAATAATAAAAATAATGGTGGACTCACATCACATAAACAACAAAATATTGCTATGACGTATGTACTCTTTAATTTTATTGAATTAGGAAATATAATTGAATCACATTAAATATATCATGTTATGCATTAATTTACTATTAAGTAATATATTATATTAGTACAAGTACAAGCTAATATTTGCTTTCCTACTTACGTATTTGAATATCAATTATTGATGTATTTCTTCCGTGTGATTATTCAAATAAAGTTTTAACTGCCTAAAACCTGACTTAGTTACGTCGCTACTAGGAACCGGTACAATTAAATTAACAGTGTAATAAAACTAATTAACATCCTTTTCATGTGCCAACACCATTTGTGTTGTCATTATTTACAAACCAGCTGATAACTTATAAAAACTTAATTACATTTTCAAAAATAACAAAATACTTTCCATTTTACTTTTTAGGGATTTAGACGCGTGTATTTGTTCCAAAAGTTTTCGAAGCGTCGTCAGGCTAAACTTTAAAACAAACATACGCAAAAAGACGTGAAAAGTGCGCGTAAGTGTTAGAGAATATTACTCTCCATTTGAGTTTTTAACCATCCATAAATAAACTAATAACTCTTCAAAAACGGTAAGTTAATTTTCTTCTCTTATTAGAGGAGGAATGCGTAGCACTTACGACCGTCGCATATCACGTAAAAGGTTAAATGAAGATATAAGGTTAAACTATGCTCGGTGTTTCCCTACGTGATAAGATCCGGAATGCGGAGATCCGTAGAAGGACTGGTGTGTACGACATAGCCCGAAGAGTTAGCACGCTGAAGTGGCAATGGGCAGGCCACATCGCTCGACGATCTGATGACCGTTGGGGACGGAAGGTCCTCGAGTGGCGACCACGAACCGGACGACGCAGCGTGGGGCGGCCCCCAACAAGGTGGTCCGACGATATCGTCAAATACGTCGAGGGCCGCTGGATGCAGTTAGCGCAAGACCGCACGTTGTGGCGTTCTATGGGGGAGGCCTATGTCCAGCAGTGGACTAAGAAAGGTTGATGGAATGGAATGGAAAATAAGGTTAAATTAATAAAATAATAATCTCAAACTGGCCTTTATTTTACAGATTAAAAATGACAACATTTTGGCCAAAGCTCAGACCCGAATAACAAGGTGAAAATATAAGCCAGGTCCAGTCCAAATGCACTTTATGAGACGGGTACAAATATGTAGTTAAATATGTATTTTATTATAGAAAAATTTGCGACACAGGGCTTTGTGCAATCTTAGTGACTGCAATTTCATCATTAACTCAATGTATATTGCCATAGTAAGAGTTAAATAAACTGTATGTAGATATTCAGATCACGCACTTCTAAACGTCGGGCACTGAGAAAATCGTTTGCGAAACAAGATTTCGAAAATTCAAACGTGTTTTGGATTGCAATTTTGATAAGCAAGAGTATCCAGTGGGATGTGAAAATATTTACAGTTCATATTTCATGTTTAAGTAATATTCTTGTGCTGTGTTTTCTTGCCTTTCTTTTCTAAATCGGCCTGACAGATTTTGAAGATCTTTTTGTGAATTATATCTCTGTGAATAGGATGTAATCTAATAGAAAAGACCTCGGGTATAACACTAATTTCAGTAATCTGACGCTATCTATTTAGCATTGAGGTCACTTTCTAGTGTAGCTAGATTTAATACGTATCTGAATCTTCATCAAGAGCATTACCATTTCCTTCGTAATCATAAAAAAATGTCTTCTTCTTTTTATTTCACTAACGTCCCCCTGTTGGGCACGGGCCTTCATGGCCACGGATTTGTTCTACACTACACTTCTACACTAACCAGACATATTACAATATAGTTAAAATTAGAGATTTCCACCTCATCATGAATCCATACCCTTTTTTCCTATTAATATTGGGGTCAGCGCAACATGTTTTCTTCTTCCATATTCTTCTGTCAAACGTCATCTGTGAATCCACATCCATTTTCTTCATATCCTTTTTCGAAAATTCTATCTCTCACAGAGGATTCTTTGCTTATATTCCCTTAACTGGTTCTTAAGCATCTTGGAGAGAAAATTGCGAATTACACTTGTATTCATAAGCCACGCAGATAGTAAAGTGTGTAATGAGCTATAACTAAATGTTATGCTAGCAAGAGGAAGAGACTAGGAAACAAAACTCCGATAATTATGTAGTCGGCTAGTTAAAGTTCCGTGCCAGTCTTGAGTTTTTGCTGCGCAGATAGGTAGCCTGCAAGTTGGCACGTCTATGGCTATGCATTAATCCTGGACAGTCAAGTCATAAATATTATATCTGCTGTCTATAAAAACTAGTTTTTCCGACGATGTGCCATTTGTTATTCAACCATTATTACAGAATTAGTATTATTTTGTAACATAAAATTTGTCACGTAATTATGATAACTACACAGTGACTTTGAAGAGGTCGATGTTTTTTACTTTTGCTTCTTTTATGCAAAAATATTAAAGATCGTACGATTATATTCTGTTTTTGAATAAATTTAAATAAATCATGTATCATTGTGGACGTGGAAAAATGTTTTGTATGTATTAAAATCATTGATTTTATAGCTTGCATTTTATTCGCACAGAAGTAGTGTTTGATTAGATCGGTAACATGGCTACCAAAATAGAAAGTGATTCAAGATATACTTATGTATGTCTTTTCTCATCACTCATTATCACTTAAATGATGTCGATTACTCACAGTAACGAGTGTCCTAACTATTACTTTGCAATTACTTGTATTTGTTTTCGGTTCCTCACGTTACTGAATATACGGGTGCCACGGGAGATCAAGACCTAGGAGACCTTTACGTTACAGTAATTAGAAAAGAAGTTTACAAAAGTTATTCATTTGTTAACAAAAAACAAAATAATCATAAGAAAACATACTACTTTTTGCGGATTTAGATTTATGATGTAAATAGCTCGAAAATGGTTTTATGGTAATAAATGGGTCGTGCAAGTGTTAGAGAATAATAATAAGTAGTAATACATATTATTTTATCTCATACATAACTGTTCATAAAAATGTCGTAGCTGCATACTATTGCACCATAAGTGTGAGCCGTCTCGTGAGTCGTGAGTGAACGTACTTATATAATCGCTCCATTGTCTTTGTTTTTACAATAAACAACCATATAATTGACTTCACCGTCATAACAACCTACTAATTAACACGCTTATATTAGTTCGGTAAGTATCTATCAATGTATTAATCTATGTTACGGAATCTTTGAAAGTGATTTTCACCCACTTGCAGTAGTCGGATTGATCTGAAATTTTGCATGCTTGTTAAGGACAAAAAATGACAATGCAATAATTTATAAAAAATATTTCTGTTTTTTTAAGCGTGTTTTTTAGTTTTTGAACTTAGTAAATTATTTTATAAATACAGATGTAAGAGCATGCATTCATGTTCGTTACTTTTTTACGTATCTGATTTTATTTGCTCCGAGTATGTCTGCTGAGCAAAAGGGGAATCAAGACCTTTAGACCCTATGTCCGTTTGTCCATCTGTCAGTAAGCTATATTTCATGAATGGTGATCGTTAGATACTCGTAGTTCTAGTTTTCGGAAATGATGTAGGTATTTGTTGCTATAGGTAATTAAAAAAAATACTTTTACGGATTTTAGACCAGTATTATTTGACGTTGACGACTAGATTTAAAAAAAAGATTGGTACCGATTCTACGTGTACAATTAAAATTAACTAAAAAATTAAAATTGATTGTATTAATAACACAATTCGGCAATGGAAACAGAACATTTTTATTAAAAAAAAATATGCACAACGAAATAGCCAATTAATCAAAATACGCCATAGTTGTTTTAATTTTTAACACGCTTTTATAAGTTTGGTATGTAACTATCAATGTATTAATCTGTGTAACGGAATATTTGAAAGCGATTTTCAGCCACTTGCAGTAGACGGATTGATCTAAAATTTTGCACACCTAACAAGGACCGATGACAATGCAATAATTTAAAAGAATAATCCCAATTCCTTGATCAGAATGACTAGAATAGCATGTTGAACTATCACCATGACCACACTTGTATTTTTAATTATACACGTAATAGTTTAATTGTATATGAGTAGACTCACCTATATTATTGTGTTTCTATGTATGCCTTTCATATACAATCTGATAATTTCATATAAAACCGCTTTGTTTATAAAAACAGGTAAAATTATAATAATTGTTTACTTGTGTTTACTACGATTTTGACAACATGTGACAACAGAAACTTATGTCTCTGACAATATAAACTGTCAACGTTTTGTAAGTAGGTAGCATAGAATTGAGTATTGATGACAAAGACAATGCAATCATTTAAAAAATATTCAGGATATTTATGCGTGTTTTTTAGTTTTTAAACTAAGTAGATTATTTAGTTTAGTTAAGTTGTACACGTAGGTACCATTGTCTGTTGACGGGCTTCGTGGTCTAGTGGTTCATGTAACGGACTGTCGCTCACACGGTCGCGGGTTCGATTCCCGCTCGGGACAATCATTTGTGTGATGTTTATAAATGTCATACTTACAAAGTTACAAATGTTTGTTCTGTGTCTGGGTGTTTCTATGTACATATATGTATGTATTTACAAAAGAAAAGTAGTATATGTAGTATACCTATCCGTATTCTGGTACCCATAAACACAAGCATATAAACTTAGCTTGGGACCAGAGGACGTTGTGTGGAATGTCCATGAAATTTTATATTTATTATTTATATTTGTATTGTCTACTTTCGTAAAATGTGTTTTTGTTAATAATAATATGTACAGTGTTTTTAGGGTTCCGTACCCAAAGGGTAAAAACGGGACCCTGTTACTGAGACTTCGCTGTCCGTCCGTCCGTCTGTCACCAGGCTGTATCTCAAGAACGGTGATAGCTAGAGAGTTGAAATTTTCATCGTGCGCGAGTCTCGAGTTTTTAAGCCGTCATTAATATAAGTGATAATAACTATGAGTCCATGAATTATGGAGTGTTATTATTAGATGTACCATGTGAGATTCATTAACAGTGTCATACTGTGCTAATTGTGGTCTTTTATGGAACTATATAGCCATTTTCATTTTTGGGAGTGACGGATATTGAGAAATATTTTTTGTATCGATGTAAATAATAGGCTGCTCCTTAGGTGACGTAATTTTAAGAATTAGATAATACTAACTGTTGCTCACATCCTCGTACGCATGGAATGTAGAAACTTAACTTCGACAAATTATACAAAATAGCCATCCTTTTGAACTACTTGCTATTAAAAAAACCGCAACAATATCGGTTGCGTAGTTTTGAAGGTTTACGCTCACATAGGGACATACATAGAAAAATAACGACTTTGTTTTATTTACTTTAGATTTGTATCTAAAATCGTTAGTAGTTTGAAGTTTGATGAGATAGATTAATTTGGTTTACATATCCTAGGAATATATATCTATCATTATTGATCACATAATTATTTCTTTAAATAAGACAATTTTAACTCGTGACTGATTTACTTTAAACTTAAGTTATTTTACATTACATTAAATTCGTGCAAGAAATCAAATATTTGGTAGGCACATAATATATAATAATTAAGGTAAATTTTAAAGTAGTATATTTTTCTATTATGTAACAAAAGTTCACACAGTTTAGGAACTGAGCCAGAAAGCAGCTTTTATTTATTATGCGTAGGTAACCATAGCTACGGGCACTACGGCCGAGTACACAAAAACCTGTTTGTTTGTGTATCAAATTGCAACTTTATCACCAATTGATAGAGTTTACGTCTACGTTCTAAAGGTTACGCCTATTTACGGTCAGTTAAAAAACTAATTGAATGAAATCAAGTATTTTACATTCAATTAACTTTTAGTAGTTGTCTGTATGTCTGTGTGGTGACAGATTAAGAAGTGTCACCACCCCTTTTCTTACAGCACGTAAGAACCAGCTAAAGTATATTCTGCACAGACAATATCCACTGTGAGAGACGGTAAACTCGAAAATAAACCCTGTGGTAACACGCCTGGTCAGCGGAGCAAAGAAGACCACAATTCCTCACGAAGTGGAGGAGGACTGTGCCCAAACAGTGGGCCATTAATTGGCTGGAGAGAGAGAGAGAGAGAGAGAGAGTTTTGTGTATAGTCTTTCTCAGACCATATTCGGCCATCTATTAGCATAGACGGATAAATCACGTCAGGAGTAGCAAATGCTAACTGTATGTAGGTATTTGTTTATGTATGTATTACTGTATGGTCTGTATGTATTTATTCACTTGTATTATTTATGTATATAAGCTGTTTAATTGAATACATTTATGTATTTTCATCATTTATGCTACGCCACAACATGCCTTTTAAACAATAAGCAAATCCTATCTTAAGGTTGTCTGTAAGAGACCACAACTTGTGTTAAGACCGCCTATTGTACCTTGCTTAAACATTGGCTGTATATTTAAATTTGTAATATTATTCTGGAATACAATAAAGAGTATTAATTCATTCATTCAAATGCTACGGACCTCGCGTTTCGGGAGCCCTCAACTCAGCCCTTCTTGTTTTAGGCCTTTATTTTGTTAAATTTATTTTACTTTTTATTTCAATAATATGGTATATAATTTAATAAAATATTTGTTTGTTTCAGGTATAATTGGTGTTTTTGTATGGGTAACTTGTGAAAATATTTTTATCGTATTTAATTAAACAACGTATGCGACTGAATTGCATATTTCTTTTTGCTTTTATTATTTATTCTGACCATTTTAAATTCACATTAATTTATGAATTTTTGCAATTGACTTGCTATGCTTTTACTAAATAAACTAAATTATAGTGGAAAAATGATATGATAGCTCAGATGGGAGAGCAACGGAACGGTATTCCGAGGTCGTGGGCTCAAGTCCCGCTCATGGTTATCATTTTTTCCACTATAATTTAGTTCATTTTAAATTCAGTTTAATATCAGGAGATTATGTTTAATTTTATTGTATTTAGCTACGTTTATGATCTCTCTCTCTATCGCTCCAGCCCAACGTCCCACTGCCTGGACACGGCCCTCCGCCACCTTAGGAGGGTTAGTAGGTAGCTATATGGTTCACCATATTGCGCTGACCAGGCGTGTTGGCATAGGGTTTAGTTTCGAATTTCCCATCTCTCACAGTTGACGTTAACTGCGTATACCCTTGGTAAGGAATGGGATGGTGACACTTGTATTCTTAATCACCACACAGTTATGTTTATTATAATATCTTTGAATTCAATATTTAAATATGTAGACTTTCATTAGAAAGTGTACTAAATTTAAGAGGAACATTATCTGCTGATTCAGTTCTTAACGTCATGCAAACACGAAATCATCTTGTCTCCGTTAGTGATGATTTCACTTGTCGAACAAAAAACGACACCTACTTACGTACCTACGTCAAAATTATTTTCACTGTCACTTCTTATATAATTGACTTGTACCAAATACCTAATAATCATTACGGTAGGGAGTCGTTGGATGCAAACGGTGCAAGACTGAGTATTGTGGAATTCTTTGAAGGGGATTTATGTCCAGCAATAGAGGAAAAGCTGATGGATAAATGGATAAAATTTTATGAAGTTAAAGAAATTAATATTATAGCTAGATAGCCTCTCTCGGTAACTATTAACTAAGGCATTATATTAGTTAGGTATAGGTATACATGCCTAAAAATGGCGGGATCTTTGAATTAATTTTAGGCTTCAATATTTCTAAATTACTATGGCTTTTGTTGAAGAAATATATATTTTCAAAAGAACTGAGACGATAACATTCACATGTAAGATTCCTGATAAACAAAAGAAATCGTAAACAGTTTTTAAGGGCCTACATCAATATTATCGTCGACATGTACCTATTAACACAGCTGGTAGGTATAGAAAATGAAGAATTAGGGATATTTTCTTTTGCTTACTCAAAATCTACTAAATATATTTTAATTCCGGTTTACGTGTTTCTATATATAATAGTTACTTATGTTTTTAAAGTTATTTCATTAGTTATTACACGATAATAGACAGACAAATGAAAAAAATAAAAAATGAGAGAAGTTGTTTTGCTAAGATTTTCTATCGAGAAAACGTTTTTCAATCGCTTTTCTGAGTTTATGCGATCCTAGATTATACGAGTATATTGAAAAAAC
Organism: Orgyia antiqua; assembly: GCA_916999025.1. Classification (NCBI taxonomy): domain Eukaryota; kingdom Metazoa; phylum Arthropoda; class Insecta; order Lepidoptera; family Erebidae; genus Orgyia; species Orgyia antiqua. The sequence goes on from OU779861.1 coordinate 3,161,359, forward strand.
ATATACTTAAAACTTAGAGCTCTAGCCATTCAATCTAAAGAAAAAATGAAAACTTCGTACGTAGAAAAATGCACGAAGCTATTTTGGTATCCTCTTAATACTATTACCCTTATTATTGTTGTCAATACCAGTAAATGCTGAGAAGACTGATTTACGTACCGATATAGCTGGAATCACAATTTACCATTTTGCAATCGAAAGTATTATAAGTTTTGAGTTCCCTGGAAATGAGTTAGTACTAAATAAATAAAAGAACTTAAATTATGAAGCTCTGATGCAGATATAAAAAGATATGTGCCATTTAAGACAGACTGCATTCAGACCTTACGATACAACCGTTACAAGCATACTTATAATATCTTTGTGTTGAATCATTGCAGTATCCTTTTACGATGAATTCTTTGTTTGATGACCTTTATGTTAGCTTATAGTCTACAATCAATGAAATCAGACCTCTTATTGATGACGAAGTTAAATTAATCTAAACATAAAATTGCTGTGAATCCACCGATTTCAGCAATTTTTTGAACCCTTTAATATCCTCACTATAGGACATAATTTATTTAATATCCTTAATATAGGTATATTAATCATTTCTCTCCAATGATAATACCAATTATCATTTGAACCTGTCCCTTTTGCAACGTTGAACAAGATTTTCTAATAATACAGAAGCAAGCGGCAGGTACTAAAATTGGCCATACAAGTTACCAGCAAGAAGGCTGCATAACCCGCCATGGAGTTGTCAAGCAGGTTTCATGGTCCAAAAATAGCCTGACCAGCCACCATTAACGGTGTTCAGTACTTACGCACATTTCTCCTTTCACTAACAAAGTGATATAGACTTTAAACACTTACGTTTACAAATGAAATTTCTTCAGTAATTGTTAATTTAGATTTACTTTCAAAAACATGCCCGTACTGTTTGCCTCTGGCACTGTTTTTTTTTCTGTTATGATGGCCGTGTAAGCACAGGTTGCATAATATACAGCCAATGTTGTAAAAATGTCTTTACTAAGAATTTGTTTCGTACAAACCCTCGAATTATGTTTGTCAGAAAATAAATTATTACCATTCTTGCAAAAAGTGGTTTCATATTTTTTCATTATCTTAATTATCTCCTTGCTATTTTTGGCACAGGTTAGCTTAATTTTTTAGTTTTATTACTTAAATAGCTAAACTTATTTTATTTTGTTGAATTTTGCACATATTAGATTGTATATATATAAATCTTCTGTACGTGTGTTTGTAATTGAACTCCACCTAAACGGCTGGACCGATTTTGATGAAATTTTTTGTTGTTGATTTTTACACAGAATTGTATGGCAAAACAACGTTTGCCAGGACAGTTAGTTAGATTCTAAAACCTTATCTCTATGCATTTTGGCCAGTCTGAAATTCAAAGACAAGACATCACGTTTAGATAATATCTTAGCCATTGTATCACGCAGTATAAGTTAGAGTTTATGTTCAAATCATGTCCTAAAATTTCTAAAATCTCAACTTTGTGCCAAACCACCAAATGTTTTTGTCAATTAATGAATATGCCGAAATCAGCTGTTTTAAACACAGTGCTGTTAAGGAAACTAATAATATTAACTAAATACGATTTCTCCATGCCATGACGAGGTTTTATATATATTTACAGAGACTTTTTCTTGGTAACAAACTCGTCATATTTTGCATTATTGATCTTTTAAAGATGACATTGACTTCGAGAGAAACGAAGTAGCAATGCTATTAGTCGTGATGAAAAATCCGAATAGTGTTGGGTATACAATTAGCAGTGTCCAATATTTTGAAAAAATATCTTTAACTAACTGTTGTTCGCAACCTTGTAGGGGTGGAATTTAGTAAACAAACTTAAAGAAATTTGCCATTCTCTTGAACCACTATCTATTAAAAAAAGTAGTTCACATTGGGATATACACAGTGGCAGTCTCGGCCGTCTTAGGCCCCAAGCCATCAGCCGCCCTAGGCACCAATCCCTCAGCCGCCCTTTTCTCAACATCCACACTATAGACTACATATTGAAAAAATGTAAATCACCGCCCCTAAATCTGGCCGCCCTAGGCCCAGGCCTACCGGGCCTTAGGGTAAATCCGCCACTGGATATACATACAAAGATAAAGAATTTGTTTAATAATAAGTAAAGAATATAAATAAAAGAAGTGTTGCTGTTAAATATTCTTATTTTCTAATAAATGAATCCATATTACTTTTATTCAGTTTCATTGATACGTTGTCTTTTGTACAAAGATCTTTGGCATCTCAATGTTCTATACTGTGTCTGTTGCCTATATTGCATTATTCAATTCTATGAATTTTAATATACGAAAACCTAAATGCAGTCACCTAATTGAGTAATCTTAAGTCCTGTCCTTTGAAATGCATTAAATTAACATCATCTGCTGATTTCGATGTTAACATACAATTTTTTTTGTGGTATGTTGTGGAAATAATGCGTTTAATTATGGTATTGTTCTAATGATATCTCGACTAGTTGGAATCTAATTACAGATTTCCTTCTTCTGCAGTAGTGTTTTTGTTTGGATTTCCCCATATCAATCATAACACTCATACGTAGACACCTACTCAATTATTTTATATTCCATTATTTGGCGCGTGTATTATATATGAATGTTAAATAGAGGTCACCGCCCCATGTATTCATCGCATACATACGTGTTTATTGAAGTTGAAATTCTACGAGACGTGGATCTTTCTAGAACCATCACAATTAATTGTCAATATCCTTAAATTAATATCTCTCCTCGATTCGTATTTACATCTACATTAATATTATAATACATACATTATAAATAACTCTACTCTACTGTTTTTTGTAACATACAAACAAACTAACAAACAAACAAACCAGTAGTTCCTGAGTTTAGCGCGATCAAAGAAACAAACTCTTCAGCTTTATAATCTTATATATAAAATTCACGTGTCACAGTGTTAGTTACCGTACTCCAACGAAACGGCTTGACCGATTTTTATGAAATTTTACATGCGTATTCAGTAGGTCTGAGAATCAGCCAACATCCCTTTTTTTGTATGGCAAAACAACGTTTGCCGGGTCAGCTAATATTAGTTTAAATTTAACTTCTAGCGGCAATTTTTTTTCCGCAGAAACGTCGGTGATTTTAGCTGGATATATCCGGTATCGGTATATCTGTAAACATTTTTAGTAAGTAAGAAAAATACAAGAAATATATTTACTAAGTAGCGTAATATTGTCATCAACAAGTTAACTGATTTGTTTGTCAGCCATATTACTGGTAGATATTGGCGCCAGCTTCAATCGCCAAGCATTTTAGTTTCACTTATATGGTGACGTCAAACCATATTCGGAGACTAATGTAGTTATTATGTGTGATAATTTTAGGCATTGACCTTCATTGGTGTATAGAATAAACTAATTAAGTGTTACAATAAAATGGTAGGTAGGTCTGTATTATGCAGAAGACTCGCGTTGTGGTAGTAGCCTTTGTTCAGGCAATGGGCTACCGTTTACGAGGTCGTAGGTTTGATTTCGTCCAATATTGTCCGTGTTACGAATACAAGTGACGATATAATACGAATTAAGAATACAAGTGTCACCACCCCTTTTTCTCCCGGGGGCGCTGTAAACAGATTGAGAGAGACGGTAAACTCGAAAATAAACCCTGTCTTTGTCCGCGCGGTACAGTAGACCATAATCCCTCACAAAGTAGAGGAGGCCTGTGGAGCGAGAGGTTTGATTCCTGTGTATTATTTGTGTGATATTTATAGGTATCACACAGATATTTTGTCCGTCTGGTGCTTTTCTATAGAATATAAGTATAAAAAATTGTGTGGTAGATATATCCATCTTCTGGTACCTATAACACAAGCAGATAAGCTTTACCTATGGATCACAGGACGTTGCGGGAAATTCCCATTAATATTTAGGTATTTTTTAGATCGGTATTATTTATTACTAACTAAGTTAGTACTAATTTTTAAGTTATTGAGCCCAAATACATAACAAATCTTAACAAATTATACAAAAAGCCATCCTCAGGAACTACTGTATCTGTTAAAAAAACACATCAAAATTCGTTGCCTATTTTTGAAGATTTAAGCTTACATAGGGACATACATTGAAAAATAACGACTTTACTTTATATTTAGTAAAGATGCAGTGACTAAAATAATAATGTCGTTTTTAGATAACTCATTGTTATAGAAATCCTTAGTACACGGAAATGTGACAATAATGTAAGTGCTGTCACGCAAATCCTTCAGCAATTCGTTCAAGACGTGTTCAATTAGTCAAACACTACATTTTGCAATAACTCGTAAATTACTTTACAAAGCGAAATACAATGTGCTTAGTTTGCTGACGCGGTTAGTGATGTAGGATATATTATCTTCCGTCATAATATTATTCTTACCTTCCGTTTTTTATATCTTCCTTCATCTTACGATGTCTTTGGTACCAATTCTTCGATTCTATGTGCACAACTAAACTTAAGTAAATAATCTATGAATCTACCTATTAACTAATATTTGTCAAAAACTAAAAAAACACGCTTGAAAATCCTGAGTATTTTTTTCTAATTATTGAATTGTCATCGGTCTTTAATATATGTGCAAAATTTCAGATCAATCCAACTACTGCAAGTGGGCTAAAATCACTTTCAATAAATCCGTTATATAGATTAATACATTGATAGATATATAGGTACCGAACTTGTATAAGCGTGTTAAAAATGAAAACAACTATGGCTTATTTTGATTTATTGGCTATTTCATTTCATTGTGCACATATTTTTATTAAAATCGTTAGTTTAAATAATACAGATTTAATAAATTAAATTACGGTGGAAAAAGTGATTACCGCAAGCGGAACTCGAACCCACGACCTCGGAATACCGTTCCGTAGCTCTGCCAATTGAGCTTATTGCGGTCGTGCTTTTCAGTAATCAATTAGGATTAGATTTAATAAATTAAATTACGGTGGAAAAAGTGATTACCGTAATCGTCACTCGATTGAGTTTATCTATGTGCAACGCCATCTATCAAGAATGCTTTGTAATATCTCGACCAACCACCTAGCATTCTTTCCAGAATACAATTGGGTTGAAAATAATGAATTTTTATTAAGTAAAAGCATAGCATGTCAATTGCAAAATTAATAAATTACTTTAATACAGATCTTCAAAAAAAAAGTATTATTATCATTGGCGAATTGTATTATTAAGACTATAAATTTTTAGTTAAGTTTAGTTGTGGACGTAGAGTCGACACCATTTTCATCATACAGTCACACCTTTTTCCCATGGTGGTAGGCAAAGACTAGAAGGGCATCTGCTACCATACAGATACACTTTCTCGGTTTCATTTACACTCATACATCTGGCTGACGATGTAATTGGCTAAAATAGTACATGAAAAGCTAGTCATTGTACCGATCTCACTATCTGAGCAATTTTTGATACACTTTACTCAAAACTTTTTCAGGCCTATGCTGTATTTTGATATAGTAATTTAAATTTATGTATATTATTTGTGATGGCTGTAAAACAAATTATACCCATAAAATCAACGTATACTTGAGCCCCTAAAAATCTTATTTTTTGCTAGTTTATTACTAAATTTCATATAAGTAATGAATTTTAATATATATTTCATTCATTTAATGGATATAAATTCATACTAAATGTATGAATTTACAACATTCATACATTTAAGTAATATCGTCTGGGCTATTTTTTGGCTTTGTCCGCGTCGCCGTCGTGAAATGAAAACTGATCACCTTTTCGTGTGGACAAATCATCTAAAAATAATACCAGAAGTACCGATAAGCAGCTCTGATAAGTTAAACTAGTAAACTTTATTTATCCCAAGGCTATCAAACAATGGATTTCAAGATTTGTGGAACTGATATGCGAGACCAAAAATATAACTAATTAAAATTCACCCTAGAACAACGTTACATAAAAGATTGTTGAAACTGTTGTTCTGTTTTCTTGTCACGCCTTTATGTATGTATGTATGTATGGCAGTAGTACACACTACACATGTATTTATTCAAGCTGCGTACGTACTTACATAACAGCAGTAATTATAGCTATGGGACCTTCGTACTGCTGTGAATATCTAATGAAGGTATTATGTAAGGACTAGATTTACGCTAGATAAATGCATCATGCTCTCTGTGTGGTGACGGATTAAGAATACAAGTGTCACCACCCCATCTCCTCCCAAGGTTGCTGTAAAAGTCAGCTAAGGGATATTGCACACAGATAAAATCCTCTGTGAGAGACGGAAAACTCGAAAATAAACCCTGTGCCAAAACGCCTGGTCAGCGCGGCACAGTAGACCATAATCCCTCCAATAGTGGAGGAGGCCTGTGCCCAACAGTGGACGTAAATGGGCTGTAGAGAGAGAGACATGCATCATAGGATTCATAGGACTTGCCCTACAGTGCCGTTAAGACCCAGCTAAGGGTTAATTTATGCAGTTAACATCAACTGTGAAAGAGGGAAAATGAAAATAAACCCAATAATAATATATACACCCGATCAAGTAGACCATTATGTTTTCCAAAGTAGAGAAGTTCCATGTCCAACAATGGGACGTAAATTGGCTAGAAAAAAAGCCATCAGGTGTAACACCTTATCATGTAAAAGATAGATGTTAAAATAGTAATTTTAATGCCTAAAGCATTATTTAAACCAATCTACTGCTTTGCTCCTATTAGATGCAGCGTGATATTATTAGGCATAGTGCCTTCCTCTATAAATGGTCTATCCAACACAAAAATATATTTTCAATTTGAACCAGCAGTTCTTGAGATTAGCGCGTTCAAACAAACAAACTCTACAGCAGATAGAGATTAAGACAATGAAATTTTATGTAGGTATATCACGAATGAATTAGTAAGTACATAATAAAAAGAGCTTTATCTATCCTATATCTATCTATAATATATTCTACATAACTAAGTATCCATGTTGGTCTCTTGCCAACTGACACATAATTCTTTCACCTTTGTTTATCTAAACATCTGCTAGACTTCTCCATATTGCAATTTTCATTCAAAACTAAAAGCTTATTATTATTTTTATCCTTCCTTGTAAACTGCATTGTTGACATTTTATTATACATATAGTGACACATTCACTGTGATATAATCTTTAGATCGTTAATTAAATTGAACTTGTGCACCTGCGTTATGTCTATTTAATTTGTATCTTTCCTTAATATAAAACAAAGTCGTTATTTTTGTATGTATGTCCCTATGTGAGCTTATATCTTCAAAATTACGTAACAGATTTTGATGCGTTTATTTTTATAGATAGAGTGATTCTACTTACTTGACTACTAACTTGTTTTACTATAAAATGGCACATAATTTTGTAGATGGTGTAAAACATATACTATGTAGTGAAAATCAATAATATTTTAATTATTTAAAATACCTAAGTTTTTACTAACGACACTACTTAAATTCAGATATAGTTAAGAATTATAATTATTTTATGGAAAGGTTAAGTGAATAATAACGTTACGTTATTTGTGTAATATTTCTTATTGTCATACAAATGTTTGTACTGCGTTTGGGTGTTTCTATGTATTTTGAATGTATTTACAAAAAAACTTTAGTATATATGTATTCTGGTACCCTTAACACAAGCATATAAGCTTAGCTTGGGACCAGAGGACGTTGTGTGAAATGTTCGTGAATATTTATTATTGTTATTATTAACACACCTTAACATTATAGAACATAGTTAGCAAGAATATATAGTTAAATAAATTCATTTCGATTTGTGCCGTTTTATTAGATAATAAAATGTCTGACTTATAAAATGTACCTATATAAAGCAAAAATAACATGCCTGATATAATTCATTTAGCCGGGTCAGTGCTATTGCTACGAGACAGCTAATAAGATTAGCACTAATCTTGTTAAAATAGCTCTGGGTTATACCATTCTCTCTTTTTGCAAAGCTATTGTTTCACGAAATATAACACATGCATATAAAGAATACCGGGCTAATAAATTACTACTGTAGGTTCTCTAAGATATAATATTTATAATAAGTATAATGCAAAAGTAACTTATCTATGTACCATCCTTTCACGCGAAAACTTTAAATGATATTTGATATACAGAAAACTCAGAGACTGGGAAAGCAGATAAGCTACTTTTTAATGCGAAAAAAATACGTAGTCGCGGAACAGCTCCTATACATTATAATGCAAGTTGTATCAAACCTTAAAATGTTATTTGTTCGATAAAACAAAAATATAAGGCTAATTAAGTATGTAACTGTTTTTATGAATATTTTAACAAACATCTGCGGTAATTAGCCCCATTTAAATTCACCGTGCCGAAAACCCCATATAAATATGAATATTTACTTAAGATCGTCGTTAATGCTACTTAAATATTTGTAATTTGTATTACTTTATGAGTAAACAATGTATAATACAAATTGAGGCCATGTATTATCTGCGATTTGCTTCACTTATTGATCGTGTGTGTATTTTTAACTGGTTTCAGTAACAAGGCTTTTGACTGACAGTAAAAGTGGGATAAAAGACTGGTATTTTTTTCATGCAAAATATAAGATCGTAATTGCTTAAAGACAGATAATTGAATAAAAAAATTTTTTTTTTACTATGAGTAGGACTATGAGGAAAAAATATAAAAAATTCAGCAGTAGTTACTTTTGTTGTTCCCAACTAAATATTTTTGAGAAAAAATGGAATGTTATACAATAAAAATGTTCTTTTTAATAAGTTGTTATTTTTAATTCCTGTCGTTCATTGACTTTTTCATTGACTTTTTCATTGAATCGTTTAGTTTTCATACGGTAAATAAGTTCTAAAAATTCAAAAAAAGGAAATCATTTCATTTATTAAGTTCTAAAACTATAGGTACTGATTTAGCCCGTAGTATGCGTATTAAAACTCAGACTAAATTTCCTTAATGCGCGAATAAATGTAGAATTTAAAAGAACTTAGCCTTTGTCTTTATTTGTCAAAGAAATTCTTATACCTATTTAAAGATGTAGCGCCGAGAAAGTGACATGGCGCCTACAGCCTGAGGCATTTTCGAAGGTGAAATCTAATGGTGTCTACATTACAGTAGAAATGAGGTTGATATTAATATTTAAAAGAATACGGTTGATTCCGTTATGATAGTTTTATAACTTTAGTTATAAATCATAGTTAAACATGCGTTAAAATTTTGGGTTAGAATAAATAAATCTTTGCAATTGTCATGCAAATGTATGTACTGCGTCTGGATGTTTACTATGTATTAAAAGTATGTATTTACAAAAGTAAATAATGTAGTATATCCGTATTCTGGTACCCATAACATAAGCTTATAAGCTTGGCTTGAACTAGAGGACTTTTTTTTTACGCGGGGAATGCATTCACGCACTTTGTGTGGGACTCCCGGGTCAGAAACGGACCCGGACTACCCACTAAACCCCACGGTGTTCCTCCTCGCCCCTTGGCCGGGTCATGGTAGTCACTCAGGTGACTCACTCACCATGACCCGACCAGGGGGAGAACCAGATTACGTTGTGTGAAATGTCTATGAATATTTATTTATTTATTTTAGTAACAGAAATTTTAATTAATTTGCATCAAAGAAAAACATACCTAAAGAGAATTTTTTATATTGCCTCACATCTAATTTTATCTAGGTCCTTAAATAGAAATGAAAACCTGAACAAAATAATATGTATACGTATAACAATCCAATAGACAGCACCATATTTTTTTTGTATTTATTAAAATCAGGACTAGGTTTTTGTAGGGAAAAGTTAGAAACTATGTCTGTGTTCCGATGTCTGTGTTCCCCGAGAGTTACAATGTAGACACGTTCAAAAAAAGGGTAAATAGGCTTCCTACATAGTTGGTACGCTTTACCATCAAAGATTCCATTGTCTCTTACCATCAGGAGGCTGGGATCAAGTGCCAACATGTTATAAGTAAAAAAAAAACTGATATTAAAATATAACTAGGTCAGTTAATTTTAAATAAAATCGATCTTGTATTGTAAATATTAACAAACAATGGTATAAATAATAAATAAATAAATAAATATTCATGGACATTTCACACAACGTCCTCTGGTCCCAAGCTAAGCTTATTATGCTTGTGTTATGGGTACCAGAATACGGATATACTACAAAGATAAATAAATAAATATTCATGGACATTTCACACAACGTCCTCTGGTCCCAAGCTGAGCTTATTAAGCTTGTGTTATGGGTACTTCTAATACGGATATACAACCTATACTACTTTTCTTTTGTAAATACATACGTAAATAATACATAGAAACACCCAGACGCAGAACAAACATTTGTATGATATTAATAAATATCACTGACATGATTGTCCCGAGCGGGAATCGAACCCGCGACCTCGTGAATGGCAGTCCGTTACATGAACCACTAGACCACAAAGCCCGTCGAAGCACGTATAAATATATGTTTTTATCAACACTGGTTATATTTATTACCATTTGTCGTCCAAAGGTCTTCTATAAATTGATGAGCAACATTCTAGATCGTTGACCTGCGATAAATGCGTATCATTTTTTAGGGTTCCGTACCCAAAGGGTAAAAACGGGACCCTATTACTGAGACTTCGCTGTCCGTCCGTCCTTCCGTCCGTCCGTCCGTCTGTCACCAGGCTGTATCTCAAGAACGGTGATAGCTAGAGAGTTGAAATTTTCACAGATGATGTATTTCTATTGCCGCTATAACAACAAATAAAAAAATAAAATAAAATAAACATTTAAGGGGGGCTCCCATACAACAAACATGATTTTTTTACCGTTTCTTGCTCGATACTAATAACGTTGCCTTATGTTGCATAGATAATGGTACGGAACCCTTCGTGCGCGAGTCTGACTCGCACTTGACCAATTTTTAATAACAATGCATACGATCCCCTTTTTATTGGCTATTCCCCTTCCAAGGTGGATGATATAATATATAATAAACCACCAAAATAAACTCTTCTGGTCTTATTCATAATGACTTATCGGAGGTTTAAACGGAGATTTTATCGAAGAGATAATAATCGTTTTATCGTAAAAAGACTATTATGAATAACAAGTTTTGACAATTTTCGTGAACCCATTTTAGCGAACTTTTAAACCTCCGATAAGTCATTATGAATAAGACCATTCAGCTTTATAATATTAGTATAGAAATATAGATATGTATTTAAACAACTAAAATGCTGTAACGCGATGTATTTTATTGCTGTGGAAGAAGTAATCAGCCTAACGACGGCCACTATATATTTATTAAGGCTGTATTTAAGTTGATAAAACTCGGTCAAGTTCAAATAGTACGTGATATTACAATGGTAATAGTGTTTTCTATGCTATATATGCTGTATAGGTATAAAATCAGCGATAATTATATCATTTTGTATTCATTTTAACACTTTTATTAGCTGTAATGGAATCTTTGAAAGTGATTTTCACCCACTTGTAGTAGACAGATTGATCTGAAATTTTGCACACATATTAAGGGCCCAAGACAATGCAATAATGTGAAATAATATTTTAAGATTTTCAAGCGTGTTTTTTAGTTTTTTAACTAAGCCATAATTATTTTATAATAAGTGATGAGTATTTTAGTCACGCTTCAACCTATTACAGTCCATAGGAAGACATAAACCTCTGCATTTTCACGCCACAAAACACTGTCTTTTCATCCAGTCCCACCTTTTTATGTGCATCAATTGGTCCAGTGACCAAATTATAGTTAAAACCACAGAGCTCTTGTACCTACTGCAAATATTAAAAAAATATATTTATTCGTAGATTTAGTACAAATACAATTCGTTCATCTTATTAAAATTGGAACTGAAAACTCTCTCACAGTTCATAGTATTATTCCGATCATGAACCGGCCATGTTGCTAACATTTATTTTCTTCTTTCAATAATTATTAATGAACAAAGGCCCACTAAATTACTCATAAATAATAATGTAGGCGTTTAGTGTTCGTTTTGTCGTGATATTATTTTGACTAATTACTCGACATGAATGTAGCGATTGTAGTGTGACCTTGATAACTAGATTATGAGGTAAACTGGTAATCTACGGTTAAATAAAAAATTGGTCAAGTGCGAGTCGGACTCGCGCACGAAGGGTTCCGTACCATTATCTAAGCAACATAAGGCAACGTTATTAGTATCGAGCAAGAAACGGTAAAAAAATCTTATTTGTTGTATGGGAGCCCCCCTTAAATATTTATTTTATTTTATTTTTAGTATTTGTTATTATAGCGGCAATAGAAATACATCATCTGTGAAAATTTCAACTGTCTAGCTATCACCGTTCTTGAGATACAGCCTGGTGACAGACGGACGGACGGACGGACGGACAGCGAAGTCTCAGTAATAGGGTCCCGTTTTTACCCTTTGGGTACGGAACCCTAAAAACTAGAATGCTTATGTAGAACAATTAGGTTGCTAATGAGATATTTTGTTTAATAATTACGTTGGAGAAAAAAGTATAACCTTAAATATATTTATTTATTTATACTTTATTGTACACCAATTACATTAAATTTACATTAAAAAGAAATATAATAAGAACCCGTACAATGGGCGGCCTTATCGCTTAAAGAGATTTCTTCCAGGCAATCTTTGGATGAATTTAATATAGCAGGACAAGTTGGTAGTCTCTGGTGCACTTAAGTATTAAATACATGATAAGAATATAAACAAATACTATTTTAACATAAATATATACACAAATTTACATAGCAATACATAATCTACATAATAACATTAATAATAATATGTATATCATACATAAATACTAAAAATATACACAGACATATTCACTTAGTTATAATATTTAGACAGTAATCTTTGACCATATTTTTAAATGTTGCTAAATTTTTATCACGACATATGTTTAGTGTTTAATATACTTAGGGCCTCGTTCACCATCTTCAAGTAAAGCGTTGATTAGTTACTTATCGATTAGCGTTAATTGTCAAGTAATAGTTACGAGTATTTTCTGTCAATTTCAATTTTTTTATCTTAAGATTACTGCTACTCGAACGTCGTGAACGTCGCACGTGTAGTTACTGGTGACTTTAACTAGCGATTAGTCTACTTGGCGCTTTACTTGAGAATGGTGAAAGAGGCCCTTACTCATCTACAGACCTCACTCTTGCTAATGTTATTTCAATGTTAATAAAAAAACTCAATACACCTTCTTCCGTCCGGTTGGAAAGATGTCGAATGATGAATAGAAGGACGGAATATAGAATCCATGGATTTTTAAGCTATATGAGGCTACGATGCGTTTAATAAAAATGAATACATAGAATAATAACACTCATTGTGAGGAGGTTATTGTCTCTGGAGCCCTAACCACCGGTAACTTGGACCTTGTTCCCGATGTCAGTGGAACTCTGTGTTTTTTATTTCTATAAGATTATTGTGTGGATGTGTATTTATTTATTTTATTTTTAATTATTTTGTTGTGTTTTATAGTATTTTTTTAAAAAATGTAACAATATGATAATGTATAAATAAAGAATATAGGAATAAATTTACAATGCGCGTGCACATCGTTACATTGAATACGGAACGTTAATTACGTACCTACATATTTATGTTTACACATACTTTTTTAACACGTTTTTATTAGTTCGGTACGTATCTATCAATGTATTAATCTATGTAACGGAATTTTTCGAAAAACGATTTTCACCCTATGCAGTAGACGGATTGATCTGAAATTTTGCACATATATCAAGGACCGATGACAATGCAATAATTTAGAAAAATATTTAGTACTTTCAAGCAGAGTTGCCACGAATAGTGATTTGGTCGAATACCGAATACTCGGCAATGCTGTCGGCCGAAGCGCCGAATATTCGGCCGCCGCACTAAGTACATGCTAGTCGAGCGCGTAAACAATAATACGACAGGGTTGCGACCTGTCTTCAACGGGCGCGGGCAGTGTGCGGCTATTTAACAGTTTCAATTGCGAGTAGGTAAATCACGTCACGGCAGCTGGTATCATTTACGACGAAAAGCGTAATCGTTTGCTACCGTCTAATGCTGAAAAGCTTGTTTTTATCCATCACAACTTACCGCTGATACAAATCTTGATTAATATGATGTGTCTTTTTTCCATGATTTGGGATTCGGTATTCGGCCGAATAGTACCTATTATTCGACCGAATACCAAATACCAAAAAAAGTGGCCGAATAGGCCGAATACCGAATAGTAGCCGAATATTCGTCGCATGTCTACTTTCAAGCGTATTTTTTCACTTTAATGATTTTAGCTCTTTAATAATCGTGATGTTCCATGGCGATCAGACAAATGAATCGTTCTAAGTAGGGATCAAACCTACGACCTCGTAAACTGAAGCCGGATACACGATCAATACAAAGATACTTACAAGCTTATAAATAAACTAGCTGTTCCCTGCAATTTGATACGCGTGAATTTTTTTTTTTATACTACTAAGTATGGCAAACAATCGTACGGCCCACCTGACGGGATCGATAAATGTACTATCTAACGATGAAAGAATTTTTTAAATAGGACCAGTGTTTCCCGAGATTATAGCGCATTCAAACAAATAAACAAACTCTTCAACTTTATATTATTAGTATATGTATAGTTACAAATACAGACTAGACATGAATAATTGGTCAAGTGCGAGTCGGACTCGCGCACGAAGGGTTCCGTACCATTATCTATGCAACATAAGGCAACGTTATTAGTATCGAGCAAGAAACGGTAAAAAAATCATGTTTGTTGTATGGGAGCCCCCCTTAAATATTTATTTTATTTTATTTTTAGTATTTGTTGTTATAGCGGCAATAGAAATACATTATCTGTGAAAATTTCAACTGTCTAGCTATCACCGTTCTTGAGATACTGGGTACGGAACCCTAAAAATCATGTATGTTGTATGGGAGCCCCCCTTAAATATTTATTTTATTTTATTTTTAGTATTTGTTGTTATAGCGGCAATAGAAATACATCATCTGTGAAAATTTCAACTCTCTAGCTATCACCGTTCTTGAGATACAGCCTGGTGACAGACGGACGGACGGACGGACGGACGGACGGACGGACGGACGGACAGCGAAGTCTCAGTAATAGGGTCCCGTTTTTACCCTTTGGGTACGGAACCCTAAAAATGCTTGACAATCGGGTAAAATAGTAGAAATCTTTTATGAAAAGATCTTGTCTTTGAAGAAGTACAATAAAAATTCACGGACATATCACACAACGTCCTCTGGTCCCAAGCTAAGCTTATATGCTTGTGTTATGGATACCAGAATATGGATAGAATACATATACTACTTTTCTTTTGTAAATACGTATGTATTTATAATACATAGAAACACCCAGACGCAGTACAAACATTTGTATGACAATTAGAAAAATCACACAAATGATTGTCCCGAGCGGGAATCGAACCCGCGACCTTTTGATCGGCAGTCCGTTTCATAAACCACTCAACCGCGAGGCTCTCGACAATAACAATATATGGCGAATCTGTGTAGTTCTAATGAAATATTGCAACACACCGTGTGAGTTACGCTGAGCCGGGAACATCAAGGTTCATTCAATTTGAGCTCTTGTGCAAAAACGAGCCTTGAAATGCACATATTGTTTGTATAGAAAGTTCATTAAATTAGGGTTTATTTAAACAATCTACTTTTTGAAGTATTTATTAATAATACCTTGACATACGAATAGATTTTTATTAGGCTTTTGTTAGCTAATTAAGGACTGATGATTGATGGTAATGTAATAAAATTAAGGGATTTTAAGGATTAACACACCGCCCGTGCGGCCGTGTGGTCAGGATTGGCACCAGGTCAGGATCTGATGGTTATCTCCTAAGAAATCGAGGAACACCCTCAAATTTCAAAGGCACTAATCAAAGAGAAGACTAACGAGGTCATGCAGTCGGTTCAACTTTTAATAAAAAAAATAACCAATTATGTATTTAGTTTTTAAGCTAACTAGATGTTTTTGACCATACTACCTGTTTCAGATTCCTTACTTTTTTTGCATAGAGGGATTTTATGATTATAATGTACATTGTGAATCAATATGTCTGACGTCTGTTTTCAAGAATTAAAACCAATATTGATTGAGATTTTTATCTGTATAAAGTTTAGTTTTTTAACTAGTGACTATTAAGGAAGACATATTACCTACATATTCTAGATAAACATACAAAATAAATAAAATCTTATCTACTAGGTATTCCGATTCTAAAAACTGTTTTGTCTATACTTAGTTTCTGCGTAAACGATGTAGATATTATCAATAATAACTCCATTTATAATAAATATACATAATAAGCCTCTTATCCTGAACTGCTTTCTTCCTTCTTTGAGTAGTGGTTGTCTTTTTAGTCATAAAATATCTCTGAGTTCAGTGTGCCTCTTGGCAAAGGCCATTTATTGTATACTTAATATTTTATACGTAATCTATAGTTAATATTATAAAGCTGAAGAGTTGTTGATTGTTTGAAAACGCTAATCTCAACAACCGCTAGTCCGATTTGAAAAATTTCTTCAGTTTAGGATAGTACATTTATCAAGGAAGGCTAAAGAATATATAACATCACGCTGTGACTAATAGGAGCGAAGAATCAGTGAAAAATGTAGCGAAAATAGGGAAATTTTAAGTTTCACGAGTGTGAAGTCACGGGCAACAGCTAGTACGCAATACAATTATTTCTGTTAAATTATTACATCATATATATTGCATTCATAAGTATTATTTATCTGTTCTGTTTACGATATCGCGTGGATTTCTCCGTAGTTGATTAGTTTGATTTAATTTGAATTATTATGAGTGTGACTAACTTATTAACAGATATGGTAAGTTGAAAGCTGTGCCAGGCACCGGAACCTGTCATACATAGTGTCTATTAGATTAAGAAAATAACCAACTATACTATGATAGATCAAATTTATTTAATTACATGTTCATTATTTACCCCATCCATATTGGTTTCTCACTCTTCTCCTATGACTTTGACTATAATGTAAAAAAGGCAATCATTCAGGATTCTACAGGAGCTGTTTAATTTAATACGTAGAGCGTCAAGTTAGAGCCATGATTTTTCTAGCAACAAGTTTAGAGATTAGATACACAAGAAAACAAAGAAATGAAAGTAGTGTACTATATTGATTTTCAGTCAGCACAGACCGATTTTGCATTGTTTATTTGTACTTACTATATTTTTTAAGATGATTGTTATAATATGTTTAAAATAAATTCTTGTTAACATATCCTTATAAATAGTTATTGTAAAGTAGCAAACAGGAGTATTCCGTCGGTCAATCATGAAGATAACATGGTTCCGCTAACCGTTAACCGAGTTTCTGTCTTTGTGAGGCTATTAAGATTGAGAAGTCAAAGGCTATCTGCGCGAATTTCTAAAGTATTTTATTTATTTACAAGTAGGTGATCTGCGTAGCTTTGTCTGAGTCACTTATGGAAGAGAAGATGGATAGAACTTTTTGGCTTTTGACTGCAATTTTTAACGGTAAAAGCCTAAAGTCTAAATAATAATCTCCAAAAGTACTTACTATTTCTTCTAGAAACAAAGCTAGCAAGCTCTTCTCCTTGTTAAAGGCTATCTAAATCTTATCTTTACTAATATTATAAGTGCATAAGTATGTCTGGCTGTCGCTCTTTCACAGCAAATCTACTTTACAAATATACTTCTGCAAAACTTCTCAAAAATGGAATTCGCTTCCTGCGCACGTGTTCCCTTCTTCTTACATACTTCTTCTTACATGGGGTCTTTCAAGCGAGGCGTGAAGAGGCACCTTGCGGGCCGGCAAGGTGAGGACGACTAGTGCTTTCACACTGTAGGTACTAGCTGTTCTCACATTTGGATTGCACAACACTTAACATCAGGTGGAGTGTAGTCATTTGCCTAACCCGAGCCATAAAAGAAAACTTTAAATGAAATTTGCTGTGGAAATTTGGTACACAGATCGTCTAGAGTCTGCCAAGGATAATGCGAAAGAACGAAGTTTATATGTCACGAGTACTAATTCGCGGACTATAGTTATTTATAAAAATATTATTTGACAATGTTATTACATTAGAGGGCCTCGAAAAAAAAGGTTCAATTTCTATAAGTACGTGCAAATATGTTACGCGTATATATCATGTCCACATGTCTGAGAAAACTGATACATATCCAAAATTAATGAGAACCTGTTTGAAGATATACTTGACCCAGTTTATGTGGAAAACACGATCTCTTCAAGAACACAAAGGGGAGCAGTGTGTGACCTACCTGTATGTCTATACCCATTAGTCTATACTTACTACGGACTGTTACGAGATTAACATGTCACTTTTATAAGTTATAGAATAAGTATGTCCCCTCTCCCTCTCCAGCCTATTTACGTCCCACTGTTGGGCACGGGCCTCCTCCACTTTGGAGGGATTATGATATACTGTGCCGCGTTGACTAGGAGTGTTGGCACAGGGTTTATTCTCGAGTTTTCCGTCTCTCACAGACAATGTTAGTTGTGTGCAATATCTCTTAAAACTGACTTTTACAGCACCCTCGGGAGGAGATGGGGTGGTTACACTTGTATTTTTAATCCGTTACCACACGGAGGGAAAAAAACAAGCATGTCATTGGGAAGAAAAGGCATGTCTTATTAGTATTCTTATGGTTCATTAAACCCGTGACATTATAAACACACATAGATATTTATAAAGTTTCAAGCCGGGTGAGTTATTGACCTACAGACAGACCATCTGATAAATATATGCTTGAAACACAAAGGCGTATTTAAAAAATTAGTGCCCCGGGCCATTTGATTTCACGCCCCGGGCCAATTTAATTAGCCGCCCTATAAATTAGTAGAGATAGAGGAAAATTTTAAACATGATGGCTTTCGCCGCCCTTCTCAGCCTGGCCGCCCCGGGCCATGGACCCTATGACCCTAGGGTAACTACGCCTCAGTAGAAACAGTGTTGTTAATCATATAATAGCTTGTTGTATGATGAGTATATCTTCGTGTCATTTGTAGGACAACGGCTACCAAAGGAAAAAATATACCTATTGTTAAATAAATCTAATGGGAAAACGAAACACTTACAATATTTTTGTCTCAGATTCACATGAATGTTAGACAATACAATTGTCACAATAGTATGTTAAAAATACATTGAAACTGACAGTAACTTGGTGTTTTTTTACTTTCACTATTGTTCTTTAATTTAGAATGGCCAGTAACCTCATGAAGTCTGAAAATATGATGGGTTATCATGATCAACAATGAGGTACCCGCAACGTTTGTTTTATATACACAAGGCAGCGCATAACATTTTTTATGTGTTTATTAACACCACTCGTAGATATTTCTTCACACCATGGCGTAGAAATATATACTAGTATTACAAAACTCAGCGTTTGTTTGTTTGTTTGAACGCGCTAATCTTAGGAATTACTGGTTTTAGTTGCAAAATTCTTTTGGTGCTGAATAGTCCACTTTTCGAGGAAGGCTATAGACATAACATTATACTACGACGAACAGTAGCGAAGCATTACTGAAAAATTTTGGGAAAAACGGATAAAATTTTCTAAATTCCTAGCGTACGGAGTCGCTGGCAAGAGCTATATAAAGTATTTATCACGCTAAACATAATTGGTTATATAAAGCATATCGCCTATAGAGGTACTAAACATAATTTCTTAAAATATTCAGTGTGGTTCAGTTAATAAGATGTCTTTTTAAGGTCAATTATTCTGATATTTCGAGTTTTTCAGCTGCCATTATCTTTACGACTGAGATTTAAGACGGTTATTTCCTTGGGCTGTACCCTTTTGATATGCTGTTAGGTATAGAATAGCTATCGGTGCATGGGCTATATCGCTCCAAAATCTAAGGACCATTGGGAAATTAAGGTTTTTCGAGTGGCAACTGCGTATCAGATGATGCAGCATAGAGTAGCCCCAGATAATGTTGAAAGACGATATCATTTACATAAAAATAAGTTTTTAAGGAGCCTGCTGAGCTGCTCCGATTTCCGACCAAACTAAGTTATTACCCAGCTTTGTGACTGTTATGCAGACTTCCTACCGTTTCCTTTCTCTTTTTTTATCACAGACGATCAGTCTGTAAAAAACATGATGTAAATTAATTATCTGCGAATGTCACGTAAGCATGCTGTATTTCCTCATACCATTTTATCTTTAAATGTCATTCATTACATTGTACAAACGCATTATAATGATAAAGTTTATAAAGTTATTAACATTTTTTGTGCAAATCTTTTTTTTTAACCTTTTGCAATTTATATAAAGGATATTATATATTATAATTAATATAATTAATCCCTTATGCAGAATATATATTTCCTTAGCCCTTTTTCTTGCCTCCATGCTGATAAGGGTAGTAGATTATATCAAATGCAGTTAATGCCAAAAGAATCCTAGATTGTACAGATTTGCGTCTCAATTATTTGCGTCTAGGTCTGGGTTTTTATGTATTATAAGTATGTATTTACAAAAGAAAAGTAGTTTATGTAGATATACCCGTATCCTGGTACCCATAACACAACCATATAAGCTTAGCTTGGGACCAGAAGACGTTGTGTGAAATGTAGGTGAATAATGTAATATGTATTTATACTTCTTGGAAAAGTCAAGGTGCTGGCAGTAATGCGGAATGCCCCCATTCTCTATACGAGGCAGTATTAGTTAGAGGTATATTCAATCAAAAGTAATATTTTTATGATGAATATACTGAATTGTGTCTAGACCAGTTTTTTCATGATATTTTAGCAACCTTTTACAGTTCGATTGGAATGTAATAGGCTAGATACATTTATTTATTAGCATATCGCTACGAATTTGACTACGTGACTTAAATGCATATTATATTTATTTTAAATAACATGAGTGTAGTACGAAATACTTATATCAACAGCATTCCTTTCAAGCCTTTATATACGACTAAATTTAAAATACGCCGATATGAATCAGGCTTTGAAAAGTTGAGATGTTTTTTACTTGGTCGGTGTGTTGTTTGTCTATTAGTGCTAACAGCCATTGGACGAAACCAGTTTAAAGTGAGTCAACATACAAAGGATTTACACGTCATACTTGATATTTACCATAGGAACTTAGATCAAGTAAAGTTGTAAATGTTTGCATTGTAAATTTGGTAACGATCGATTTAAGAGGCCATCTGGGAGATCATTGAAGTATTATTTATATAATAAATACTCTTAAATTAATTGGAAATGATAAGACAAGTATTAGTTTGTTCGTATTTATTAACACGAAGGATTTTAACACTAACATCCAAGTGACGGGCCTCGTGGTGTAGTGGTTCTGGTAACGGACTGCCGATCAAGAGGTCGCGGGTTCGATTCCCGCTTGGGACAATCATTTGTGTGATTTTTCTAATTGGCATACAAATGTTTGTACTGCGTCTGGGTGTTCCTATGTATTATAAGTATGTATTTACAAAAAAAAAGTAGTATATGTATTCTATCCGTATTCTGGTACCCATAACACAAGCATATAAGCTTATCTTGGGACCAGACGACGTTGTGTGAAATGTCCATGAATATTTATTAAAAAGAAAAAAAAAAAAAAAGTTTTTGTGACCGAGAATTTCCTAAGACTTCTAGAATTGTCCATCTCCCAAACCCTTAACTAAACGGAACCGAGCGTCAGCGATAAGAAGTGGGTTTAAACTGGAGACAAACGTGATAGTGAATTAAACATGTTTACAGAAGAGAAAACACCTAAATGATAGAAATATTAATTCCTAACATTCATATATTTAAATAAAACTACTTTTTACGGATTTAGACGCGTATATTTGTTTTAAATTTTGGCCCGACGTTTCGGAGACTTTGCAGTCTTAGTCTATGATAAAATTATGTATGTTTCACCTTATATAATTTAAAAATTTCTTTATATTGTTACAATTTTGTTAATGTATTTTAGAAACTAAAATAATGTTATTGATTTTATGTAGTCTGAGCACAATGTAATATGATATAGTTTATAGTAAAAGTCTATCTTTATGGTCAATGTAAAATTAAAATCGAATGTGGGTAAACCCTGTAATAACTGATCGTAGAAGACACATTACAGCTCAGTCTCACCCGTGACCATGGTGACTGCAAAGTCTCCGAAACGTCGGGCCAAAATTTAAAACAAATATACGCGTCTAAATCCGTAAAAAGTAGTTTTATTTAAACAGATGAGTCGCGCAAGTGTTAGAAAAAAATTCATATATTTACCGCTTCAACGATATAAAATCTTGACTATATTTAATTACATGCTATGTTCATAATAGTCATTAGCACTTAAGTTGAAGGATAAGGTTAATTTCATATCCCAAAACTGGTTTCTGGTAACCTTTATTCATCAATAAAAACATCATGACATGATTGAATCGAAGTACAAAGTAAATACTCTGATGTCATTTGACCTAGTCATCAGAAATTATTAAAAAGATGGTGTAATGTCGAATTCAAAGAAATATGATTTCTTGGCAGTCTATATGTATACATATACATATCATTATTTAATATTGACACATCATGTTTCCTCTTATCGGATTAAGAATCTAGGTGTCACCACCCCTTTTCCTTCACAGGGGCTGTAGAAGCCAACTAAAGCATATTTGTATACAGATAACATCCTCTGCGAGAGTGAGAAAACTCGAAAACAAACCCTTTTTTTATGGCTAGGGTTAGGCAAATGACTACACTCCACCTGATGTTAAGTGAAGTGCTATCCAAATGTGGGGACGGCTAGTACCCTATGCCAACACGCCAAGTCAGCGTGGCGTAGTAGACCATAATCCCGCTCAAAGTGGAGGAGGCGCGTGCCCAACAGAGGCGTGAGGCGTTAATGAAAAAAAACTTAAAAAAAAATATAAAAGTAAAAAAAAAAGTTTATTATTATATATTATAATGTGCCAGAGAGAGAGAGAGAGAGAAGGAGAGACATGTTTCCTCTACAGAAGATATATACTACACATAATATAATACTTTTCTTTGCGTCAAAACACACAAGATAATAAAAATATGAAGTTTGCATGTTTTAGTAAAAATATGTTACGCTTTTAAGTATGTTATTTGTAAATAGATGTTTACTGAAACTATTAACACCATATTTCGATTTACTATGAATCGTGACAAATTAGAATAAAACTGTCATTTCTATCAACTCAATTCTTAAGCTATATCCCTAAACTCTAGTTTGTAAATGAAGCAGATGCTTTGGTGTTATTGAATTATTGAATATAGTTAAAACTGCAATAGGACCGAACTACACGAACAATTCCTGCTAAGATTACGTATAAACAACAGGCATAACTTTTTTTTTGTTGAGGCGGGTGAAATGCCTGACCGCACACCCCACTGTTCGAGGATAACAGAAGGGTGGTGTGGGGCCCTCACCCACTAAAACCCCCACCGTGTGCCAAACTCAGCTGGGGATTGGGCACTGGTACTGCGGTGATTCTGCCATCAGTTGTCGACCCAGCGGTTGCTCTGAGAGCATCCTCTCACGGGTGACGTCCGGGCACACCGGGACGTCACCTCTACGCGGTGGGCTCTATTGCGGATAGTTAGACTGACGTCCCCGATCCGACTACCCGCAGCCCCGGCTAGGGCGGCAAGAGGCGCGCATAGACGCGCCTCCGCCGCCCGGCTCGCCGGCGACGGATCGTCCCAGCCAGGGCACTTTCCTCCCTGAACAACAACCATAACTATCCCAAGACGCCGTTGCCAAATGGTATCTTTACCTTAATTTACTGTTATCAATAGGCAGAAATTTTGTTTAGTTGGGCACTCTTGCTTCAGACTAAAATAAATCCTACTAATATTATAAAGGCGAAAGTTTGTAAGTATAGATGTATGTATGGATGTTTGTTACTCTTTCACGTAAAAACTACTGAATGGATTTGAATGAAACTTTACCACAATATAGCTTATACATCAGAATAACACATAGGCTACAAATTGGCTGGACCGATTTTGATGAAATTTTATTTTATACAGAATTGTATGGCAAAACAACGTTTGCCGGGGCAGCTAGTATAAATATAAATAAACGCTACCTTGTTGATATTTGCATGTATTACAGAATGATTTGTTGCCAAACTGTAATTCCAGTACAACCGGTTGGTTAACCAAACCTGGTGAGGAAATATAGCATGTGGGCTGGCCGGTAACTGGTGCCATAAACATGAATAATAGTTATAAATGTATATTTATTGCTAAAACAACTGACAGTTAATTGTTATGATTAAAAAAATGAACGAAGTTGCTACGAAAAAAGCAAGTTTTGTACTAAGAACACAAACGTATTTGCAGTTTTTTTTACTTCAGAAATCCTGAAATCCCACTTCTGATGTAATAAGGTCATGGAAGATTTTCTCAATAATGAAACTGATAAAATACTTGCTTAGTTTTAAAAGTTATGCTTTGTTTGAAGGTTTCGTTTCTTTAAACCATTGATTCATTATTCGGTCTCAATAATTACCACAAAATATATACGCGCTAATCTCCTGTGCCAACACGCCGGGACAGCGCGCACAGTAGACTGTAATTCCTCCCACATTGGAGGAGACCTGCTGCATTACCGTCCCACTGCTGGGCACCAGCAGTGGGACGGTAATGCAGCAGGTCTGCAGCAGGTCTGTTGGCACAGGAGATTAGCGCGTATATATTTTGTGGTAATTATTGAGACCGAATAATGAATCAATGGTTTAAAGAAACGAAACCTTCAAACAAAGCATAACTTTTAAAACTAAGCAAGTATTTTATCAGTTTCATTATTGAGAAAATCTTCCATGACCTTATTACATCAGAAGTGGGATTTCAGGATTTCTGAAGTAAAAAAAACTGCAAATACGTTTGTGTTCTTAGTACAAAACTTGCTTTTTTCGTAGCAACTTCGTTCATTTTTTTAATCATAACAATTAACTGTCAGTTGTTTTAGCAATAAATATACATTTATAACTATTAGTCATGTTTATGGCACCAGTTACCGGCCAGCCCACATGCTATATTTCCTCACCAGGTTTGGTTAACCAACCGGTTGTACTGGAATTACAGTTTGGCAACAAATCATTCTGTAATACATGCAAATATCAACAAGGTAGCGTTTATTTATATTTATACTAGCTGCCCCGGCAAACGTTGTTTTGCCATACAATTCTGTATAAAATAAAATTTCATCAAAATCGGTCCAGCCAATTTGTAGCCTATGTGTTATTCTGATGTATAAGCTATATTGTGGTAAAGTTTCATTCAAATCCATTCAGTAGTTTTTACGTGAAAGAGTAACAAACATCCATACATACATCTATACTTACAAACTTACTATGAATCGTGACAAATTAGAATAAAACTGTCATTTCTATCAACTCAATTCTTAAGCTATATCCCTAAACTCTAGTTTGTAAATGAAGCAGATGCTTTGGTGTTATTGAATTATTGAATATAGTTAAAACTGCAATAGGACCGAACTACACGAACAATTCCTGCTAAGATTACGTATAAACAACAGGCATAACTTTTTTTTTGTTGAGGCGGGTGAAATGCCTGACCGCACACCCCACTGTTCGAGGATAACAGAAGGGTGGTGTGGGGCCCTCACCCACTAAAACCCCCACCGTGTGCCAAACTCAGCTGGGGATTGGGCACTGGTACTGCGGTGATTCTGCCATCAGTTGTCGACCCAGCGGTTGCTCTGAGAGCATCCTCTCACGGGTGACGTCCGGGCACACCGGGACGTCACCTCTACGCGGTGGGCTCTATTGCGGATAGTTAGACTGACGTCCCCGATCCGACTACCCGCAGCCCCGGCTAGGGCGGCAAGAGGCGCGTGTTACAATATTAGTGTAAATTAAATAAGTATTATTTAATTTAGGGATATAATTTTGTAAAATAATCGTACTATTGATGACAAATCATAAAAACAAATTAAAATAGGAACATCAACGTAATTTTCTAACATGTGGGGGTAGTCTTGCTTTGCAACTCAAGTGGGGATTACATTATAAAAACAAGCCGCTAACGTTAAAGACAGTCAGTCTGCAGTCTGTCGTGCTGTCCGATAGGTCACACGTTACTCTCTCTACAAAGTATTTATATTAGTACTATTGTTAGTAAGTGGTGTTAATTATAGTTAATCATGGAGTGTTTTGTGATTGTGTCAATATTACATTATTGTTGGATAATTCCGGTAAGTACATGACGTGTAAGATTTTATATTATTTTAAGTGACTCTACAGTAATATTACAATACATAGTGACACTATGTACTTGCTGGGACATTATGGCGATTATAATAATGATATTGTATCGTATCGTATTTATATAAAACAGTAAGTCAATTGGGTTTCTTGTTGGTTCTTCCCAATTGATGAACATTTCCGAACCAACGGTAGTATAAAAGATTACACAATGGTAAATGAATATATGATGTGTTTTATTTCAATAACCAAGAGTTACATTACATATTACAACCTCTGACGTGGATATACCTAGACAACAGTACATTTAATAGCCTATAACTAGCAATATTCATCCTGACTGATATAGAATACGACATAATATAACCCTAATAACTATAGTCTCATAACATCAGAAGTGGGATATGAACCTGATCTGAACGTAACGCCTTGTTAACACAATTTTTTGCAAGTTTTCAGTGACATTAATAAGAAGATTACACAACTACAATGTGATAATCACAAGAAACAGGAAAACTATAAAGGTACCATTAAGTAACTACAGCCTAGTGGATTTTAAACTTAACTACATCAGGATAACAAAGCAGCAAAAGGAGGTCAAGGTATGGGAAGCTCTGTAATATCATGCGGCAAGATATGAGAAGCAAATTAGTATAAACAGGATGACCAAACGGCTAAAAGGATAGATTTTGGTATGTGATAATTCTTATAGTTATAATTGATTCTGTAATTTCAATGTGCCTAAATTGAATTTCAAATACAAGTGTGGAACCACAAGACTATGTTAAGTATTTAAAAACAATCTAATAGTTACAATATTACCACAAAATTAAAAAAAGTCAGACTATTACATATCTGTGTAGTAGTTTAAAATGAATCTTTAGTTATTCAACGATAAGGAACATAGTAGATAATATTATTAATTGTACTATTCCATAGTGAGAGGATTACAAAATTTAAGATTTTTAAAACTATTTGATACAATAAATATCTTTGGGACTTGTTTAATGAGTTTCTAAAATGTAAAAATGTTTAAAGTATTTTTAAGAAGAAATCAATTTGATTAAAATGATGTAACTGTATTTCACAGTATCTTCTAATGTTGGTAAAAAACGATAAGTAACTATTATGTAGAAAACTCTCCTCCATAAACTGTCATTATGGACTTCAGGAGATATCTTTGTCACATTCGCTTTTATAGTGTATTATGATGTGAGTCATGAGTGGACAAACGTAGTATATCCAAGTAACTTAATCAATGGGTCTTAATACATATAAAAACAGAACTATAACAGTTTAAAAAAAAGCAAACGGCTGGAACGTTTAGTAATACACTGGTATTTATTTTAAAAGGATTATCATCTACGACAATCGGATTTTTGGAAGTTTACATTTTATAGTTGTTCCATTAATTTGAACAGTTTATCTATATATTTATATTTATATATATTTTATAACCCATCCCAACCCATTTTACATCCTAATACAATAATGTCGCTACTACATATATTTATTTACTTTTGTTTTGTGCAGTACAACTAGTAATAAAAAAATAATAGGTGATAAATATTCGTGGTCATTTCACACAACGTCCTCTGGTCCCAAGGTGGGCTTATAGTGCTTGTGTTATGGGTACCAGAATACGGATGGAATACATATGATGCTTTTCTTTTGTAAATATAGCACAAATGATAGTCCCGTAGTAGAGCACTAGTATAAGTGTGATATTAGGATATTGGTTTGATATTTCTGTATAGACGTTAGTCAGAACCACCGATTATTAAAAATAGGTTCCGTAAAGATACTATATTACTGATGGTAGTCGGGTGTCACTGATGATTTATGAATTAAATTGTGATCAACTAATGTTGCTTTGTCCGGTCATTCAAGTTATTGTTCTACAGACATAAACTTATATGATTTATTTTGATAAGTCTAGGTATATACTGCTGCAGACACTAGTAAATAATACTTTTCCAATAAAGTTCATGATAAAAACAGTTCAAGGAAGGAGTTGTACGTGTACTGTATTTTTGGGCTTAATATTTATGAACATTCATTTATTATTCTTGTAGTAGTAGTTTTTGCTAGGTTTACAGAGGTGTAACAATGTCATGAACATGAATGGGATTAAATCAACAGTTTAGGCTCAGGCCTTCTTCTTTTTCAGTTCATATATTTTTTATTATCTAATCAGTGTAGTTATCGGATTATCATACTATAAAAATACAATAGGTGGAGATCTAAGTACTAAAGAAAGCTGCCTTTTTGTCTGCTACATGGTTGTAGTAAAAAAAAAAAATCCTTTGGGATATTACTTTGGTCTTTTTGCTATGATAGTCGTAAAAGAAATAAAATACAATACGTTATGATAATATGTTTGTTGCAAACATTACTAAATATTCTTAGGCGTATATAAAAATTATAACAATTGTGTACGTTTTGGTGTACTGTACTGTGGTTATTCATCATCGTCATACTTTATCAGTGGATAAAGGCTGTTACAGGATACTATAGTAATTTAATGTTATTCATAACATGAATTGTGGACCTTAATGGTTATTGGTGGCATCATCATGATTATCTGAAACATGGGTACCTATAGACATATTACATTCACTGTAAGAAGCGTTTTAACAAAGTTAATATAGCGTTATAACAGTTTTTAAATTATAACTACTGACCGACTTTATTACTATTGAAACTATTTTGATCACTAGTACTTTTTAATACCGATATATAATAACATCATGACTGTTTTGATATGACTGTTAGGGATATTATGACGGCCGTGGATATCATAATGTTGATTAAGGCTTTGTCTTTACTGTGTCCGGCTGACACTGACGCGGGTGTTTGAGCAACTCTGACAGCGGGTGTCTAGCCGCATACAGTGAGACTTTACTATTGTGTATTTTGTGATGGTGATGATTATTACGATGATGATGATTATATAATGATGATTTGTCTTTACTACTATAAGTATTATAGTGATAATTATCTATATTTTTGTCTTTACTGTATCCGGCTGTCACTAATGCGAGTGTCAGAGTAACTCTGACAGCGGGTGTCTAGCCGCATACAGTGAGACTTTATTATAAGACTAATGTAAGATTTATGATTAGTATTATGATGAATACTATAATGATTACTATATTTGTGACTATGATGATAACAAAAACATGTCCGTTGTTACAATTGGGATTGTTCATAATTCTTCTCATCCAGTTTTTATGTTTCTTTTTAAATGAAAATGAAGACTATTTTAAGTATCTCCAACGGTCGACACTTCTAAGTAAAGTTAAAAAGTTTCATATTATGATGAAGGTTAACATAACCCTCAATGGAAAATGCCTTCAAATTCTACAGTACTTTTAGGTAATGATAAGTAAAAAGTTTTTTGGGGACTGATGAACAATGCCAATTGAAAATTAAAAGGATGTATTATTTATCGATAAAAATTACTCGATTACGAAGTGTATTCATGACTATGATCTGTAATGAACTTAAAACATTACTGTTATGGTTAACTAATGATAACTTTGATATAGTTTGTAGGTATAACTATGATCATTTATTGGAAGTTAGTGAGAATTATTACAATTATTGTTATACTAAGTTAGTGTGACCTTTTCAATGGCTAAATAGGTCCAATATAACTTATAAATGTGCAAATTTATCCCAGTTTTAGGATTAATACTAAAAGTACATCACCTACAACCAAACATACATTCTAGAAAACGGTTTTGGCAATCAAGTCACTCTTTGTATTTATTAAACAGTTGTAAAAATTGTCTTGCTGCTATTAATAGTGAAGAATATTCATAATAATTCAAATGAATAAAATATATATTAATAATAACTATAGTGACTTATACTTTGGAACATAAGGTTATGTATGATATCTACAATGTCTTGATACATTTTATCTAAATTGTACTAATTTGAAAGACTATTCGACATTGTCTAGCATCGCTCAAAATTTAATGATTTTAAAGATCCAAAAAGAAAATGTTATTGAAATATGATATGAATTTATGATTAAGGAATATAATAATTATGATGAATATTTTTATGCCATTATAATGATGGATACTTCGGGGACGAAGTATTTGTCAGTATGGCCGTGTTACAATATTAGTGTAAATTAAATAAGTATTATTTAATTTAGGGATATAATTTTGTAAAATAATCGTACTATTGATGACAAATCATAAAAACAAATTAAAATAGGAACATCAACGTAATTTTCTAACATGTGGGGGTAGTCTTGCTTTGCAACTCAAGTGGGGATTACATTATAAAAACAAGCCGCTAACGTTAAAGACAGTCAGTCTGCAGTCTGTCGTGCTGTCCGATAGGTCACACGTTACTCTCTCTACAAAGTATTTATATTAGTACTATTGTTAGTAAGTGGTGTTAATTATAGTTAATCATGGAGTGTTTTGTGATTGTGTCAATATTACATTATTGTTGGATAATTCCGGTAAGTACATGACGTGTAAGATTTTATATTATTTTAAGTGACTCTACAGTAATATTACAATACATAGTGACACTATGTACTTGCTGGGACATTATGGCGATTATAATAATGATATTGTATCGTATCGTATTTATATAAAACAGTAAGTCAATTGGGTTTCTTGTTGGTTCTTCCCAATTGATGAACATTTCCGAACCAACGGTAGTATAAAAGATTACACAATGGTAAATGAATATATGATGTGTTTTATTTCAATAACCAAGAGTTACATTACATATTACAACCTCTGACGTGGATATACCTAGACAACAGTACATTTAATAGCCTATAACTAGCAATATTCATCCTGACTGATATAGAATACGACATAATATAACCCTAATAACTATAGTCTCATAACACGCGCATAGACGCGCCTCCGCCGCCCGGCTCGCCGGCGACGGATCGTCCCAGCCAGGGCACTTTCCTCCCTGAACAACAACCATAACTATCCCAAGACGCCGTTGCCAAATGGTATCTTTACCTTAATTTACTGTTATCAATAGGCAGAAATTTTGTTTAGTTGGGCACTCTTGCTTCAGACTAAAATAAATCCTACTAATATTATAAAGGCGAAAGTTTGTAAGTATAGATGTATGTATGGATGTTTGTTACTCTTTCACGTAAAAACTACTGAATGGATTTGAATGAAACTTTACCACAATATAGCTTATACATCAGAATAACACATAGGCTACAAATTGGCTGGACCGATTTTGATGAAATTTTATTTTATACAGAATTGTATGGCAAAACAACGTTTGCCGGGGCAGCTAGTATAAATATAAATAAACGCTACCTTGTTGATATTTGCATGTATTACAGAATGATTTGTTGCCAAACTGTAATTCCAGTACAACCGGTTGGTTAACCAAACCTGGTGAGGAAATATAGCATGTGGGCTGGCCGGTAACTGGTGCCATAAACATGACTAATAGTTATAAATGTATATTTATTGCTAAAACAACTGACAGTTAATTGTTATGATTAAAAAAATGAACGAAGTTGCTACGAAAAAAGCAAGTTTTGTACTAAGAACACAAACGTATTTGCAGTTTTTTTTACTTCAGAAATCCTGAAATCCCACTTCTGATGTAATAAGGTCATGGAAGATTTTCTCAATAATGAAACTGATAAAATACTTGCTTAGTTTTAAAAGTTATGCTTTGTTTGAAGGTTTCGTTTCTTTAAACCATTGATTCATTATTCGGTCTCAATAATTACCACAAAATATATACGCGCTAATCTCCTGTGCCAACACGCCGGGACAGCGCGCACAGTAGACTGTAATTCCTCCCACATTGGAGGAGACCTGCTGCATTACCGTCCCACTGCTGGGCACCAGCAGTGGGACGGTAATGGGCTGAAGAGAGACATACACGTGCTATCAAATTTGATTCCTATGTTGTAGCAGGTTTTTTTGTCCGTGTGGTGACGGAATAAGAATACAAGTGTCACCATCCCATATCCTCCCAAGGGTGCTGTAAAAGTCAGCTAAGGGATATTGCACACAGATAACATCCTGAATAACAACAGATAACATACGAGTTTGAATAACAACTGAATAACAACAGATAACATACGAGTTTGAATAACAACTGAATAACAACAGATAACATACGAGTTTTCCGTCTCTCACAGAGGACTGTGAGAGACGGAAAACTCGTAAATAAACTCTGTGCCAACACACCTGGTCAGCGCGGTACAGTAGACCATAATCCCCCAAAAGTGGAGGAGGCCCGTGCCCAACAATGGGACGTAAATGGGTTGGAGAGGAAGCAGGTTTTTTTAGAAAACCTTGCCTTAATTGTAACATGTAGTTTCAAAATGTGTTTGATGCATGACCAATGACTTATTTCCGTAATAAGACCCGTAAACAATATTTATAAAAAGAGAGGAAAAAAACAGTCTTGTTTTCCGTTCTCTTTGCGCTTTTCCGCGTAGACTAATGAGCGAATTTTTCTTCACAATGGCAAATGTGCTAAATACGACGCCGAAAAATAACAAAATAAGGAAGTGGACTTTAGCATGTATGTACATAAGTTATCAATAAGTATAATAATTCGTATATTCTTTGTAATTGTTGAAAATTTATTAAAGAGATAATTGATGCGTAATTAAAATAATTTCTATCCCCTATCGTCATTATAATTACAGCCATTTTTAATAACCAATCTGGACAGTTTGTTATAACCGTTTATGAGTAAAATATTTCTATCTCCCGTCCAAGGTTCAATAGAAAATGCTAAATCAGTAAAAGTGGTTTAATTAATGAGTATTTTAAAAAGAAGTTTAACTGACTCCATGTGCCTTTGAAATTTGAGGGATTTTCTCGATTTCTCAGGAGATAACCATCAGATCCTGACCTGGTGCCAATGGGACTACACGGGAACCACTAGCTTTTTAATAAAAAAAGAATAATTAAAATCGCTTCTCCCAGTTAAAAGTTATGAGGTAACAAACATAAAAAAACATACAGACGAGTTGAGAACTTTCTCCTTTTTTGAAGTCGGCAAAAAAATGAGTCGCGCAAGTGTTAGAAATTATTATACTAAGAAGTTATAAAAAAAAACCATACAGACAAATTCAGAACCTCCTCCTTTTTTTGAAGTCGATTAATAACGATTTTATCAACAATTAAAGCTCACACGGCTTTAATACCGTTTAAAATATTATGTCATAGTATCAAGGCAAAGTGGGTGTGTCTGTTGGCGTCATAAATCAAGCAATTTTCAAACCTATTATCTATTATGCTCCGGTCAAGTTTAAATAATAAGCGTTTATGTCAATGGATTTAATCTACTATATAAAAATAAGTCAGATTTTCCTTCCTGACGCTATAACTCCAGAACGCACGAACAGATTTCCACGGTTTTGCATTCGTTGGAAAGGTCTCGGGCTCCGTGAGGTTTATAGTTCTTTTATTTTTATTTTTTCTTTTTTTTTGGTATGGCAAAACAACGTTTGCCGGGCCAGCTAGTGATACATAAAATAACATGTTTTCGCGTCGTATCATCAATGGCTAGATAGATTTTGACATTTTTGACAAAGGATTTCGTTGTAAGCCTTTACCGAGCAGTGGGGCTTAAGTGTTATGATCTAAGAATATTAATTAGTAGTGTAACAACTAAGAAGCACTTTAATAACTGATAGGTTTTTCATGAAAATCCCAGCCTTTTTTTAACACGCTTATATTAGTTCGGAACGTATCTATCAATGTAATAATCTATGTAACGAAATCTTTGAAAGTTATTTTTGACTAGGTACTTACAGTACTCGGATTGATCTGAAATTTTGCACACATATTAAGTGCCTACCGATGACAATGTAATAATAAAAAATTAAATGTGGTGTCGTGGGACACCAGGTAGGAACGAAGTTCCTTCGGCTAATGTAGAATCGACACAATTTGCAAAAAAAGAAAGAAAGAGAAAGGTATTAAATACACTACTCGCTTGTGAATACGACTGTCGCGCCTGCGCACGTCTCATTTAACGGTTTTATTCCACGGACTTTTTTCCACGGCCTTTTTTCCACGGTATTTTTCTTACGGTTTTACTATCACATTTTTTTCAGTTAGGTCGCGCAGCAAAATCCCTATCTCCTCCAAGCCTGCCGTAAGGAACTTCGTTTCAAAAATATTCAGGATTTTCAAGCGTGTTTTTTAGTTTTTGAACTAATTAGATTATTTAACATTGTTTTACTATCAGTTATTGACAAATTTTGTGCATTTCTGATCAATTCAACGATAGATGGGGTTCGAAATTTATGACATTTCACTTGGTTTAAATTGAGTTTACAGATTTCGTTAAATAGTTTAAGTAGCTACGAACGAAGCTAACAAATACGTACCTATTAATTAATAGGTAAAAATGGAAATACTATATTAGACTATACGTAGGCAATACCTAAACTTATAAAAATTCTATTTGTACAAGCAAATAAGATGTAATTAGTGACGCAGATCACCTTCAAAATTTAACGACATGTCGCAGTATACAGATAAGCTTAGCTATGCAAACTCATTGTTCATAATTCATCGAAATCCTTTGTACATATTACAATGACTTATTACTTTACTTTATACTTGTGGGATTCCCAAATACATGTCTTAAATGAATGTTACTTTGTCTCTTTACTTTATTTACTTTTTATTAGAAGTTACCTGTTTAAAGAATAGTTTTCTAGAATTTGGCTTAGTGAAAAACTTAAGAGTATTAATCCAACAGGACTAGACATTATAAAAAGATTTGCTTCTCGTAAGCGCAAAACTTCTATTAGGTTGAGCTGACGAGAAACTTTGCTACTGTTCTTCTACTGTTGTTCTTCTACTTTAGAAAAGTTTCTCGTCAGAAGTTACTCGTAATAGAAGTTTTGCGCTTATGCGAGAAAATTATGCCCACATAAAATAAATACTGCTCACAGACAGAGTAACAAAGAGCGTAAGTGTAACAAACACTTAAAAGCTATTTCAAAATAGTAACAGCCGCCCAAATCGACATATCTTATTCATATTACTATATATTATACTAGTATATCAATATCATGTGTCAGTTTTTTTCTAACCTCATTATGTTCCAGTATAGAGGTCAGCTGATTGCTAGGTATTAATCGTGACTCGTTGTGATATAGCCTTTATTATTGTGGAACCTTGTTCTGCAATAGTTTTACTAAATTACTGAGACATGCTCTCAAGTAAAGACTTAAAGGCACGCGTTTCAGTTTTTAATTTCTGGCCCATTTTTAGGGTTCCGTACCGTAGGGTAAAAACGGGACCCTATTACTGAGACTTCGCTGTCCGTCCGTCCGTCCGTCCGTCTGTCACCAGGCTGTATCTCAAGAACGGTGATAGCTAGACAGTTGAAATTTTCACAGATGATGTATTTCTATTGCCGCTATAACAACAAATACTAAAAATAAAATAAGATAAATATTTAAGGGGGGCTCCCATACAACAAACATGATTTTTTTACCGTTTCTTGCTCGATACTAATAACGTTGCCTTATGTTGCATAGATAATGGTACGGAACCCTTCGTGCGCGAGTCCGACTCGCACTTGACCAACTTTTTTATCAATACGGTTATATTAGTTCGGTACGAATCTCTCAATATATTAATCTATGTAACGGAATCTTTGAAAGTGATTTTCACCCACTTGGAGTAGTCGGATTGATCTGATTCGGATTGATTAAATTTTGCACACATAATTTGAACCGATGAAAACGCAATTAAGTAAGTTAAATAATATTCAGGATTTTCAAGCGTGTTGTTTAGTTTTTGAACTAAGTTTATGAGGGTTTACATTTTCACCGATTTCAAGATATCTTTACAAAATTACAAAAATTCTTCGTACAAATAAGAAACCATTTAGTACTTAATAGGTACATCAGAGGAAAAGGCTTTTGAGACAATCGACTCCACCCAAGGTCCCCTACTTCCGTTAATCAGTTAGGTAGGTACTATTTTACCTCTCAATTCCATGATTGCGCACCTCTGCATTACCAAATTTAAATGTCATTTGGTAAGATGCGGGCATTATCACAGTGATAACGATTCCACTAATAGTCACCTTACATTTTCAATACCCAAACCCATATAACAAACACGAGCATTTAGATGTTTGTGTTTTATTAGTTGATTCCAAAAATATCTATTTAGATCTTTATTCGACGGGCCTCGTGGTGTAGTGGTTCACATAACGGACTGCCGATCACGAGGTCTCGGGTTCGATTCCCGGTCAGGACAATCATTTGTGTGATGTTTTTAATTGTCATACAAATGTTTGTACTGCGTCTGGGTGTTTACTATGTATAATAAGTATGTATTTACAAAAGAAAAGTAGTATATGTATTCTATCCGTATTCTGGTACCCATAACACAAGCATATAAGCTTGGCTTGGGACCAGAGGACGTTGTGTGAAATGTCCATGAGTATTTATTTATTTATATCTGTTTTATTACATAATTTTAAATACTAAAGAAAAAAGATAAAACTAAGTCTACAACAGGTTATCTACCATATTTCCGAATGCGGATTGTAAAAAAATCAACTCCAATCAGCTAAGTTAAAGCTAAGTGGAGTCAAATCCGATCCAGCCGCGTTTATTTTTGGATACATTTAGAGTGGATTTAATACTTTATATATAGGCCTGTTACGCATTCCTCCTCTTGTTAGGCCTTCTGTTATGTATTCCGTAGACCATAGCATATTTGCCGTAAATTATCTGTGTAGAAGAACAGAAAGTAAGGTCAGAACTGACAAAAAACTGTGTTCTAGGAATATAAGTTACTAGCTGCTGTTGCCTTCGATTTCGTATGCTATAAATTTGGAAAATTTTCCCCGTTTTTGTAAAATTGGTAGCAGCGTGATGTTATTTAGACTATAGCCTTCCTAGATAAATGGACTATTCAAAACTGAAAGAATTTTCCAAATCGGTACAGCGGTTCCTGCGATTAGCGCGTTAAAACAAACAAACAAACTCTTCAGCTTTATAATATTAGTTTCGATACATTATTTATACAATATCAATAAGAACTCAGTAGTTGAACAGTTTAGTTTAAAAGCAACATATAAATCCTATTATGTGGAATGGCGTTAGCTTATTTAATGGATTTGAGTCCAAGGTTCCGTGTTTACGTTTGCGTAGACCTTGTGGGCCATATTGCCTTGCATTCAGGTATTAAGTTAAATAGATACAATGTTGATAAAGGATACACTAATAGAGGTGATTAAGCAGATTTTACTGAGTGATTATATTTTTTCAACGCATTTTCCTTTTCATTGGCTTTTTCCCTCATATCAAAGATGAGTCCTGGGTAAAAATTGTGTACATTTAGTTACGTAGTTATATTTGTCAATTAAAAATCAAAACGCATTGAGTAGGATCTTTCAAAAATGTAGTTCATAATATTTTCTAATACTTGCGCGACTCATCTGTTTAAATAAAACTACTTTTTACGGATTTAGACGCGTATATTTGTTTTAAATTTTAGTCCGACGTTTCTCGTAGTCTCACCTGTGACGACCATGGTGACTGCAAAGTCTCCGAAACGTCGGGCTATTATTTTATTTTATTTAAATGTACTTAGTTCATTTCATCACAAATGTTTTTACCTAACCACTCTATAACTGTACACTATGTATGCCCAAGAAATGTATGTCCAATACGGAGGACCCAAAAAAAACCAAACTGTTATTTAAATACTAATTTATTATATAAAAGAATTACAATATAAACTAATTACTAATTGACCGAATCAAACCGATGTTAGGAATAGATTAGTTAACTGAAATATTACATTATTAATAAAGGCTCGGTTAAGGGGTATCGCGGGTTGCGGGCGGCGGAGTTGCTAGGCGATGTCAGCAGTTTCGTCTTTCATACGACCGAAGTCCATTCGTTGAAAGTAGGTTAATGCAAGCTTGCACATTACCTTTGTATAGTATTCTGAAATATGTCGTATTCTGTAAGTAGTATTATTCTATAACACCTCCACCGTCAGATCAGCAACTATTTTTGAGGTCTTGGCGAAAAAATATGGCTGAAGGTAATTTTGATGTACTGGATTGCGCAAGGTGTTGCTCTGTCTTGTCTTCGTTGGTTGAGTTATTACTTTTGCGTTGCCAGATCTTATAGTGTTTCAGTACTGCAAAAATGCTAAGTGCAAGTGTACTAGATAGAATGATGTAGAGCGGTATCGTTGTATGGTACAGATATTCTGATTGTATCTGTAGTGAAGGTTGAGACATAACTTCGTACTGTGCTTCGTGCAATCTTGAAAGGTCAATGGATTTAAGATGAATTTTGGATACCTCAGGCTGAATTTCTTTGTTGTATTGTAATTTCATTATTTTAATTGGTTGTCCTTTGACATGGTCGTTGACGTTGGTGATGGTGAACTCCGAAGTGTGCAGCAAGCAGTTAATGGGTATGGTAGCTAAATAGCTTCCATTTAGAACGGTATAATCTTCTCGTCCACATACAGTATGAATTCTTGTTACGTTAGGAAATGATATAATGTAGTGTTTGTCATCCAGTTCTTCCATCGATACTTTTGATAAGGAAATAGTGGTTGTTTGACAGCTGTCGTCCAGGAACTGGTCTTGAATAAGATGTTGTATACAATCTGGTTCTTGTCGTAACTGATGGTCCATTTTGTTTCCACAGAGATACCAGTGGTTGTACTTCGGGCATTCAGCCTCTATGTACACAT
Organism: Orgyia antiqua; assembly: GCA_916999025.1. Taxonomy (NCBI): domain Eukaryota; kingdom Metazoa; phylum Arthropoda; class Insecta; order Lepidoptera; family Erebidae; genus Orgyia; species Orgyia antiqua. The sequence goes on from OU779861.1 coordinate 3,200,394, forward strand.
AACCTTTACTGTTCGTTGCAATCAATGGGTAAGGAGGGATAAGGGTTCTCCTAAACTTATTAGGTGCTATTGATAATTTATAAAGTTCGTAAGTATCTGCAGAAAATATAGGAATTTTGAAAACGATAACTATCTGATTACCTGAATAATAATAGCCTGGTTTGATTATATCGTAATATTCTCTTAATTCTAAATCTAATATCTTATCCCTACCATATATCCTAATTAATTTACTAACCATATCGCGTAAGCTATCGATTTTAAGCATAGAATGGTGTAGACTTGAGCTATGAATAAAAGCTAGAGTGTTTTCTACTCTGACTAATTCGTTAAGAATTTCATCTAAATTTTCAGTTAATATGGCTAAACCTTGTCCAAACTTTGCATATTTTATTAGACTGTAGTCATGGTAGGCAGTACTATTTAAAAGTAATTGTAATGTATCATTAATCATTGCTTGGTTGGCTACCAACTGTGTAATAACATCAGAATGTTGAGCCATCCAATTTTTGCTGAAACTAATGTGGTTGTTAAACTCCTCGGTAATTTTGAAGTTATTTGCCTGTAAAATTTTGATAGCGCTATCGTACTTTATCGCGTCTGAGTAGTCTAAATTTCCCGTAACGCTTTTAATGATGGATCCTAGACCATCAATGAGACCTCGCTTTACACGACTGGGTTTCAAAGTTTCTAAATTACTAATTACCTTTATTAACTTACTAGATAAATAATCTAATTGAAGTTCATATAACTTATACTTATGACTACTTAGGTCCGACTTAATATAGCCTAGTTGATTCTGCAATAGTCTAGTCTTGTCTTCAATATCTTCTAATTGAATATATTGTAAGAACGTATGGTAATGAGTCATAAGTTTTGTCATGCCAAGTCGAAAGGGTAGTAGTCCTGGGCCATCATCCAAACTCTCAAGTGATATCTCCGGATGAATTTCCTGGGCTGCTATCAAAGGAGCAGTCAGGACCAGTAGCACCCTGTAACAATTGAGCGCTTTTAGGTACCCTTTTTAGTCTATTTTTCGCGACAGGACCCCGTTTCTTTGAGGTATAGATGTGTATGGGTAAGTTAGCTAGAACTGTGTCTTGGGTATATCTAGGAGCTGTCTTTTGTCGTGTTGCTAAAGGGTTTTTAATAAAAATACGCTGCTGGGGTTGCAACTCTACTTCAGGTTCGCGATCTTTATTGGCATTTTCTATGATTTTGCTACGGTTAGCCAGGGAGGTTTCATTTATTATATCATAGGTTAATTTCATTTGATCTCTATGATTTTGTATATATTGCTGAATAAGGTGTTTAGTTAAATCTACATCAAATGGATCTCGTGGGTCAAAGTGACCTGTTATTATGTCAAATGGTCGACATTTTGTAAAACTGTGAATTGCACTATTGTAAGCTAATAGAGCGTAAGGGATTAGGTTAACTATATCTTCACCTTTATGTGTTAGTTTGAGTATTCTTAAATGTTCCAATAAGGTTGAATGGAAGCGTTCTACGATTCCATTGTCGTTTGGAGAATGTGGTAATGTTTTATGGTGAATGACTTTGTGAAGACTAACGAATTCTTGAAATAGTTGGTTGGTGAATTCTGTACCATTATCTGATACGATAGTTAATGGTAGACCGTGATGAGTGCAGAATTTTAATAGTGCTTGTATAATACTAATTGCGGTGCCGTCACGTATGTGATATGCTTGAGCATATTTAGAGAATACGTCTACAATTGTAAGATACTTTTCTGATTGGATTGTTAACAAGTCTATGTGAACTATTTCAAATGGTTTTGTTGCTGGTGGTACTAAGTTAAATTGCTGTTTAATAGGGTGGCGATCGTATTTCGCTTGGCCACAGATAGTACAATCGTTTATATATTTAGTTATTTCGTCTTTCATCTTGGGCCAATAGTAACGCTTAGAAAGAGATAAGTAACATTCGTTTATTCCACGATGGTTCGTTTTACCTTCGTGGTAATGTTTAATAAGCTCCTGTTGTCTCAAGTATTCTTTTATGTTTTCTCCTTCTGATTTGGCTAAAACTAGGTTCATTGATGAGCTTCGAAATTTATCTTGTATGATTGGTATAATATTATACATTGCTAAAGGAGGGTTAATTAGTAAAGCAGTTTTAACTTTAGGGTTAACATATTCTTTAATTATATTTACTATGTCTGTTTCTAAATTAGATTGAGATACTTGTACGGCTGTTCTTGTGTGTGTGTCGAAAGGCTTAGATACTGTAGGACGTTTTTTAATATCACCTACTACGGTAATAATGATTTGTCTATGGAATTTATTTAGTGGTTCATCTACAATAGGGACTTCAAGGATTGGGTTTTCTTGACTGGTATGGGCGGATGCTGTATTAGAATTATTTGAAGAAGGAGGACGCTCAGATGCGTTCACTACCATAGAAGATGTTTCTTCATTGTGAATCTGTATTCGAGAGAGAGCATCGGCATTGGTATTACTAGAACCCTTTTTATATACTACTGTAAAATCGTATTCTGATAATTTAAGTTTCCAACGAGTTAATCTAGAATTAGGTTCTTTTAAGTTCATAACCCACTGAAGTGGCTTATGATCAGTTAAAATTTTAAATTTCCGTCCAAATAAATAAGGTCTAAAATATTTAGTCGCCCAGACTATTGCAAGTAGTTCCTTTTCAATAGTGCTGTAATTTATTTCACTCTCGTTAAGAGTGCGAGATGCGAAGCAAACAGGTTTATCCGCGCCTATTGGGCCTTGTGACAGAATAGCTCCTAAAGCAATATTAGAAGCATCTGTAGTTAAGATGAAGTCCTTTTTAAAATCAGGATATTGCAAGATAGGGTCGTTAGTTATCAGATGTTTGCACTTTTCAAAACTTTCCGTATAGTCAGCGTTAATGATGACTTTTCGGCCTTTCTTTAAGCACTGAGTTAACGGTTTAGTGATTCGTGCGAAGTCTGGGATGAATTTCCTATAATAACCAACTAGACCGAGAAATTGCTTGATTTCTTTAGGGGTAGTTGGTATGGGGTAGTTTTGGATTGCGATGATTTTGTCAGGATTAGGTTTAATGCCTTCCCTGGTTATAACATGACCTAGGTATGACGTTTCTAATTTAAGGAATTCCGATTTGTCTAATTGAATTTTGAAATTTGACTCTTGTAGTTTTTTGAATACCTTTTCCAAGTTAATTATGTGTTCCTGAAGGGAAGTGCTAAAGATTATTATGTCATCTAAGTAGACTAAACACACCGTGTTCTGGAGGTCCTTAAGAACATTATCCATTACACGTTGAAAAGTAGATGGTGAATTTTTCAACCCCATGGGCATACGCAAAAATTCGTAATGTCCATTCTCTACATTAAACGCGGTTTTAGGAATATCTTCTGGGCTCATTTCTACCTGATAAAATCCACTCGCAAGGTCAAGAGTGCTAAAATATTGACAGTTGCCAAGCTTATCTAGAACGTCATTGATATTAGGGATAGGGTATTTGTCGTCGTAAGTTTTTTCGTTGAGTTTTCTGAAGTCCACAACCAAACGCCATTTGGTTTTGCCAGAAGCGTCGGCTTTCTTTGGAACAACCCAGATGGGGGAGCTCCATGCAGACTCCGATGGTCTAATAATACCTTGGTCTAACATTTTTTTGATTTGGCTTCTAACTTCGTCTCTATGTACATATGGATAACGATAACTTTTAGTAAATACCGGAAGTTCATCGGTTGTACGAATGCTATGTTTAATTTTATTAGTAAACGTTAGAGCCTCACCATCTATATAAAATATGTCCGCATATTTTCTACAAAGATTTTCTAAGTTAATTCGCTCTTCTTTGTTAAGGTGATCGGTACGTAATCGTGATAGAACTTCTTTTGCCCTTGTTGAAATCGGTTGAGTGTATTTAGAATCGTCGGGTGACTGTTCGGTGCGCGTGCACTGAATATTATAGGATTCCGCTTGTATAGCATGATCCAATGAAAATATTAAATCGTGAGAAGTAGGGTTAATCACTTCTAAAAATCCGCGGCTGTTTGTAACAGTAGTTAGACAATCTCTGATGATGCAATTTGAAATCATTTGCTCGTTAATTAACGCGTCTCCGTCATGGTAGTTAATTGGTAGTGTAAGTAATTTGGAAGAATTGGCTGGTATTACATCTTCATACAGATTTATGTTACGAGAGTTATACATGCGAATGTTATTAGTAGCATTACGAGTTATCAAAGATTTTTCTTTAAGATCAATTTTTGCTTCCCATTTTTCTAAAAGATCTAAACCAATAAGTCCATCAAAGTAATCGTGGAATTTATATACGAACATTTTTAAATAATCGGATTCTTGAAATTCATTAAAAGTGGGGATTGTAATAGAATATTTGCTTCGCGTTGTAGCGTGAACATTTGTAACTTCAAAAGGATCTATATTCAAAGGAAAGTTATTATAAAAATTATCGACGGCTTCAGGACTAATAAAAGATTGATTAGCGCCTGTATCGATTAAAAGTTTTAACGGAGGTTGAGAAATTTGTATGTAAGGAAGTTGCCGTTGGGTTTGTAAATTTACTTCTATTTTAATTTGTCTGAATTCGAACGATTCTGAAAATCCTGGTCTTTAGCATAGCTTGGACCTGGTTGCGCGTTGTCGTATGGCGACGAAGGTTGTTCTGGATAGTAATCATTAGATTCAGGAGAATCTACTGCCAAATAGGTAGGGTCTACATTGAGATTATAATATTCAGCGCCTGTATTGTAATCGTATTCCGGTTCATTATAATAATCAGGATAATAGTACTGTTCATTTGCACATTCGTTCATATTCATTTCCCTAGTTTTAAAATAATTAGATGGCGGTGGATTGCCGTTTTTACGCCAATCGTGAGGTGGTAGTTGAGAAGGCATTGGCTTCTCTCTAGCTACATAGTGGCTAACTCCACTCATAGGCTTAGGGTTATTAAATGATGGTTGAAAATTTTGTCTAGGTTGCATTTGAAAATTATTATTAAATCTATTGTAGTTAGGTGGCGGCGCGCGGAACATTTGCTGTGTGCGTGACGTCATTGGCGGAGTGTTAACGTATGACGTGGTTTTATTGAAGTGAGTTGGCGGTCTCCAATTTTGTTGAGTTGGCTGAAAAGTTACGTTAGGGCTGCTACGTGTAGAAAAATTAAACTGTTTCGGCATATGGTTTGCCACGTGGGCCGGTAAAGAAGGTTGTGGTGGTTTATTCGAATTAATATGTAATTTCTTCTCGTGCGGTTCGTGACGGTTTTGCAGATAAATTACGTTTAACTCTTCCTGTACGAATTCAAGTGCCTTTTCAATAGTTTCAGGGCGCATGCAACGTATGCGAGAACCTAGGGGCTCTTTAAGTCCACGAACAAATGCCTGCATTGTCAGTTTTTTATATAATGTACGCTTAGCTGTTATAGTCGTGTCAATAGTCTCATGTAACGTAACGTAAGTCATTATAGTGCAGAATAAACTGACACAGTGATCATAAAATTCCTGTGGTGTGCTATTGCCTTGCGTGGCTAACATAAGATCATTGTAAAGAGTGGTCTCGTCTCTCTGGTCTGCGAAATTATTAATTAAACATTTTTTTATACTGCCCCAGTCTTCGGGCACGCCATTTGAATTAATAATCTGTGCGGCTGGTCCAGTAATTTTATTTAGTATCCCGTTTATTAGACAAAGTTTAACTAAGCTATTCTCGGGGTTCGTTAATAGATATTCGCAAACGATTTGCTCACATAATTCTATAAATCTTGGCAATACGTGGGGATTGCCATTAAAATCTGGTACTAAACGTAAAGTTTTAAAAATAATATCTGCATCGGCCATTTTCTCTGTATTAGAGTTACTAGACGATGAAGAATCTAAATCTACACTAATGTTTCTATTTGAATCTAAATTTAATCTACGTACTTGCCTAGAGCGCTGAGGCTCTGTCGACGTAGTTTGCTTAGGATGAAAAATTTTTGAAAACTAAAAATAACTATAAAATAAGGAAAGGATATTGAAAGCAACACACAGAAAAGATATTCAAGTGTACTTACAATATCTGCATTTGGCTGTCTCTGGGATCGATGTCTGGATGTCTCCTCCGCTTCGGACGTTAGGTTCTTCTTTGTTGTATACTCAGAAGCGCGTTCGCTCACGACGGTGGTAGCGAATATTCGGAACGGCCTTCGATATTAGAGTAGAGCTATCCCGGGACTCCTGGAGTATATCCTACCGACTGCGCCAGAAATGTATGTCCAATACGGAGGACCCAAAAAAAACCAAACTGTTATTTAAATACTAATTTATTATATAAAAGAATTACAATATAAACTAATTACTAATTGACCGAATCAAACCGATGTTAGGAATAGATTAGTTAACTGAAATATTACATTATTAATAAAGGCTCGGTTAAGGGGTATCGCGGGTTGCGGGCGGCGGAGTTGCTAGGCGATGTCAGCAGTTTCGTCTTTCATACGACCGAAGTCCATTCGTTGAAAGTAGGTTAATGCAAGCTTGCACATTACCTTTGTATAGTATTCTGAAATATGTCGTATTCTGTAAGTAGTATTATTCTATAACACACACATGCCTAATTGCTAAAATAATAGCCTGTTGTATATAAACATACATATATACTTTCGATATAGATAAATATTATAAAGCTGAAGAGTTTGTTTGTTTGAATGCGCTAATCTCAGGAGCTACTGGTTCGAGTTAAAAAATATTTTTATATTGTATCATTTATCGAGGAAAGCTATAGGCTTTATAACATCACGCTGCGACCAATAGGAGCGAAATATTAGTGAAAAATCTTGCAAAAAAAAATGGAAATTTTTTCTAAATTTCACGCATATGGAGTCGCGGGTAAATGAAAATAGGTACAACAAATAACTTCTTTTTCTTTTCCTTTTTTTGTTTTGGTCTGTACTGTTGTTTGAAATAATTTTATAAAATGTTATATGGAAAATAAATTAATTACAAAATACAAAAACTTAATATTATATTGATATCATGTGACAAGTAAATCATTATCATGGCATAACTAGTTATGAAACTAACGATATGAAATAACGGAAACATACAAGGGAACTAAGACACACCTATAACAATTAAGTAATAAATACAATACATGCACATAACATAAAAGATTATCTGATTGTTATGGCTTCCGTCTGTCCCTGCACCTTCACATCATATCGTAATATGTACAACACAATTTCTATCAACGATCGCTCCATTTTTCAAAAAGAAAAAGGCATTAAAAACCGCAGCAAGTGCTTTTTAAAATGGATTTTAATGAAATAATATTTTCTACCACTTGCGCGACTCATCTGTTTAAATAAAACTACTTTTTAGTTTTTTTGTTAGTTTTTTTTACTTAGTTTTGCTTGCTATATTATATACTACCTCTATAATATACTATTATTATATACTACCTCTATAATAATTAAAACTTTAGTCTATGATAAAATTATGTATGTTTCACCTTATATAATTTAAAAATTTCTTTATATTGTTACAATTTGTTAATGTATTTTAGAAACTAAAATAATGTTATTGATTTTATGTAGTCTGAGTACAATGTAATATGATATAGTTTATAGTAAAAGTCTATCTTTATGGTCAATGTAAAATTAAAATCGAATGTGGGTAAACCCTGTAATAACTGATCGTAGAAGACACATTACAGCTCAGTCTCACCCGTGACCATGGTGACTGCAAAGTCTCCGAAACGTCGGGCCAAAATTTAAAACAAATATACGCGTCTAAATCCGTAAAAAGTAGTTGGATTTTAATGAAACTTTACATCTTTGTGTAGTTTATAGCTGGATTTGGAAAATTTGGCAAAAAAGTCGCAGCGTGATGTTATGTAGCCTGCCTATATAGCCTTTCTCGATAACTGTACTATCCAACACTGAAAGAATTTTTCAAATCGGACCACACGTTTCTCAGATTAGCGCGTTCAAACAAATAAACTCTTTCGCTTATAATAATAGTATGGATAGTTCAGAAAAACACTTATGCTATATATCATCACGCTAAAAGCCAAGGAGCAAGGCAGTAACTTTGTTCTATATCTGGCAGTTTTCTAAATAAAAACAAAAATATTACGAGTAATTGTAACATGTCCGTAATCTTATAGGAAGGTTAAAGTTTAATTTAGGTATGGAAAGCACATCATCACCCTCCTACCAACATTTAACATGTTTCTTCCATAGTCTTCTATAAGGCAGGCGTCATATCTGTGTGAACAACTCTTTCTTTCATGTCCTCATTGAGACGATCGATCCATATCTTCTTTGGCCTTCCTCTAGACTTTTTACCTTGCACATTTATTGGCAGAACTCTCATAATGATATTATTTAAAGCACATTATATGAATTTCTATGAATATTTATTTTCTACTTTTTTACTGTGTGTTGTATTAGACCTTCTGTAATTGTATTGTTTTATGGCAAAATTCTTATATGATTAGTTGCATTTAGTTGGGTAAGTGAACCCATTGTTTTAAAGTATTTCATAGCACCCATTGTTTATTTGTCGATGCAACAACAATTAACTGTTCCTATTCGTTATTTATGGCGAATATTTGCAAATTTATACTTTTGTTTAAATTTTGTAGAAGGGCGTTTAGGTAAGGACGTAACTATTTCACAATTTTATAATTTTTCTTGATCGATTACTCTCGTGGGACAGTAATCGATCTTGGGCACCAGCGTCCTTTATTTCGTAAAGATATATGTATCTACGTACCTACATCTGCGCAGTATTTTTCTAATTTAGCATGATGTATTGGTACTTACTTATAAAATTCGTTTTCATAAAAGCCCATTGCATTTTATCTCTAAACTTGCTAATGCCCACGGTTTTACCCGCGACCATAGTCATTGAGAAAGCAGTATACACCAAACTTTAACAAATTGTATAAAAAAATAATCCTCTTGAACCACTCATTTAAAAAAAACGCATCAAAATCCGTTTTGTATTTTTGAAGATTTAGCTCACACAGGGACATACATACAAAAATCACCAATCATTTTTTATAATAAGTACCTAAAGATTTAGTCAATGGGTCAAAATTATACATGGTTTTACAATTTTTTTTAGTTAGGTATAGAACGTCCCAGAAATATTTTGAAATGCAATTGGAATTAACGTCTAACTAAATGAAAAAAAATATTATGATTGATGTTAATCACTTTAAGTTGATATTTGACGTAAGATTTTATCTGAAATATTATCTTTTTATCCGTATTATCATTGTTGCTTCCGATATAATTTCGCAACATGTTATGTTTTATGCAAATTATAAGATGTTGAAGTAAATAAAAACTTAAAACAATTAACATATTCCACTTAAAATAATACAAAAAAGTAGGTTTATTTAAGTAGGACACATTTTAATAATTCAGTAAAGCGTGACAAAAGTGTAAATCTTATACGGATTTTAAACTTCCGTTACTTTTTTTGGTAATGAAATAAAAAGTAAAACAAAGCATATCATTACAATATTTACTTCAAATATTTATCTCACTTGTGTGATTTGATTAAAAAAAAAAAGACGGGTTGCACTCCGGGAGTGCCGGCAGAAGTGAAAACTTGATTATTAACGTTAAGCACTTTACATTCACGAATTTTACGAATACACAACAATGTGATCACTACACAGACGGTCGAGCCATCAGCTGTCACCATCCATGGATGCGCGTGGCACGCTGTAACATACACGAACATTCGCGCAAGCGCCCTGCGCTGCCTAAACGAAACAGTAGGCCCAGGCATACATTTTCGCCGCGCCGCACATAGGAGTATTCAAGGCCTAAATCCGGTCAAAAGTCAAAATCACAAAGTTAATGTAATGACGCTTAAAATGCATGTATCATGTAGCGTAGTAACCGGTTTATCGAGGGGCAGCTCCCCGCCCTGTCCCAGGCCGGCCGTCTGACTACTCTGACTACCTGCTCAGTCGGAATTAAGTCGTTGTTGGAATCGCATGTCTTTGTTCTCGGCGCTCTCTTTTGTGTCAATAAGTTCGTTGTGTAAACATGGCTTCGTGTAGTGGACTACAAGAACAACAACAATTGGATATGGAAGAGGAAGGTATGTACTATATTATAAATATAATTTTACGTAGTTTTTTCCCCGATTTCTTCACTTGCGGGGTCAATATTGGAAACACCTTTTTACTACTCGATTTTTTTACTAAATTTGAGATATGATAGTGGATTTGACTAAGTGTCGCGCCTTGTCGCCTTTCACTTTTTATGTTAGCAAATATTTAAGACCTTTTCGTACAAGAATATGTAATAAAATCGTTCACGAACGTTCACCTTTTTTTTTGAAGAATTTTAAAAGTTTAGGTATACAATGTTTAACATATGAAAATCTGCCATTTTTGCTTTCTTTTGTTTCAGATCCCTCGGAGAGGGCTAAGAAATTTACTAGATTGGAATTATACAACATCATGAAAGAGTTTAAAGGAAAAAAACTTGAAGAAAAGTTTATTTTGATGGAAGAAAGCCTCGTACAGCTCACATCATGTCCAGTAGAAGAAAAGAGCGTCTTAAGTCGCTCTTTGAGGTTTTTCAAGACCAGCTTTAAGAAAAGGTGGGCAGAATGTCACAGCATAGAGGAAAGGTTCTTAGATAAGAACGCAGATTGGCTCACAACAACAATTGAGCTGCCCACGTGGTCTTTTAAACCGGGAAGACCGCAAAAACAATTCCAGGAATTAAGTGAAAGGAGCAAGCGGCGCAGAACAAAAGATTTACGGGAGCAGATACCTGTTGATGAATTGACCTTCGCTGCTCGTATAAGTCACGGAACTTCCGGAAATGCTGATACTTCAAAAATTTTGAAAGAAATAACATCTACTCCCACAAGAGCTACCAAAGTTCGGAAAATCATTTCATTAGCCAAGAAAGATCAGATAACGAAGAAATATACGCCACAAGAAGCATTGGCATTGTTTGTAGAAGGTAACTTCACAAGGAGTCAATGGGAGCTTATCCAAGGCGATAGGAAAGATGTTTACCCTTGTTACTCTCTCATTCAAAAGGCCAAAAAGGAGTGTTACCCCAAAGAAGAATCCATTAAAGTGACGGAAACAAGTTTTGAAGTGGACCTTCAAGCCTTATTGGACCATACAGCTTTGCGTCTGATTGATTACGTGAGTGATGTTCTGGAAACTTTATCAGAAAATGAAAAAGAAAATCTGACTTTGATTTCAAAATGGGGCTGTGATGGATCCCATCAGACACAGTTCAAACAAAAGTTTGTGGACACACTGAATGATGATTCGAATATGTTCCTAAGTTCCTTAGTACCAGTGAGTTTGATTGTTTCTATTGATGGGAAAACAAAGAAGAACGTGTGGCAGAATCCTGTACCCTCGTCAGTGAGGTTTTGTCGACCTATTCGGGCTCGTTTTATTCATGAGACGAAAGATATAACCAAAGAAGAAATACTATTAATTGAAAACCAAGAAAAAAATCACAAACAAACGGAAGATTTCAAAAAAGGCGCTAAGATAAAACACATATTGCTCTTGACAATGGTGGACGGCAAGGTGTGCAACGCTGTGACTGATACTGCATCGACAATGAGGTGCTACATATGTGGCCAAACTTCCAAAGATTTTAATAATTTAAAAAAGGTAGAACCAAATAAAGAATCACTGAAGTTTGGGCTTTCGATTCTCCATGCCAGAATCCGTTTTTTCGAACAATTGTTGCATTTGGCGTATAAAGCACCTCTCAAAAAGTGGCAAGCCCGATCTAAAGACGAAAAACAACTTGTAAAGGAAACCAAAGAGCGAATACAAAAAAGTTTCAGTGATGAAATGGGGTTACTTGTCGATATTCCAAAAGTCGGCTTCGGAAACAGTAACGATGGCAACACATCCAGAAGATTTTTCAATGACCCAGATTCTTCTTCTAGAATAACTGGCATTGACATATCGTTGATTAAACGATTTAACACAATATTAGAGATTTTATCAAGTGGATTCAACATTAATCATGAAAAATTCGATTCGTTTGCCCAAACAACAGCTAGAATGTATGTAGAGTTGTATGGGTGGCATCCCATGTCACCCACAGTGCAAAAAATCCTAATGCATGGGGCCGAAGTCATTCAGCAAGCCATTCTACCAATTGGACAACTATCGGAGGAGGCATCGGAGGCTAGGAATAAGCATTTGCGAAAGTATCGCATTGATTTTGCTCGAAAATTTAGTAGGATAGATTGCAATAGAGATGTGTTGAATAGACTTTTGTTAACATCTGATCCCTTAATTAGTTGTAGCAGGAATAAACGTCCAAAAAAAATGAAGTCATTCTCAAAAGAGGCAATGGAAATTTTGATCTCAACTGCACCATATAGCTCAGATGAAGAAAATGTAAATAGTGATTCTGAAAACATGTAATTTAAACCTGCTTTTTTCTTCTTCTTTTAACTCTAAATAGTATTGTTTTAATTTTTTGTCTGTATTGTTTGTTTGATAATGTATATATATTGATTATTGTGTGAATATATGTATTTATCCAAAGTATTTAATAAATATTTACTTTAAAATATATTTTATCATGTTTCATTTCATAACAATTTAGAAAAAACCAACAAATAATTTTGACCGGATTTTTGAGTCTAATACTCCTATGTGCGCCGTAGAGAGGGGATAGCTGTCTACTCTCCACCCGTCTTACGCTTTTTCGATCAGGTCACGTGTCCTGACGCGAGTTTAAGATTTTATACCCATTACAGAAAAAGTGCTCAACGCCGCTAAAGAAGTTTTCACTTCAAAAAATTATAACGTTGTGATCATTTCCTTTATAATACCTCCAAAAACTGCAGTACAATTGTAAATGTAAATAAAAAACATGTAAATTCATTAATATTATGTGGTCGTTATTTTAAAAATGGTGTAATTTTAACGGCAGATTCTTGCAATATACAGCCTTGATGCATTCAGAATAAGTAATGTAAGTAACCGATTGTTGTCGTCAAAGATTCTTGTATATATTACAATTTATATTACTGGCTACATATTATTATGGACAATTGAATAGTAAGACTCCTTGAGAGCGCCTAAATAATGTATAAACTGAAATATTTTTCTAATAAGATGTCACTTTAGTCTTTTTACGGATTTGCTCGTAAAATGTGGTGATAGTCACGCGAGTGGTAGAGAAACTACTTAAAACATTTACTAAAGAAAATTTTAATAAAATATGGTCCCTAAAAATGCCACTGCAAAATTATGACCTGACAATAAAACCAGACTTATAAAATTGCTCCATATTAATGTACCCGTAGAACCCTGTAATTTTTGTACTTTTACTATCGTTTGAACGCGCTAATCTTAGGAACTACTGGTTCGAATTGAAAAATTCTTTTTATGTTGGTTAATTCATTTATTGAGGAAGGATATAGGCATATAAAACATCACGCTACGATCAATAGGAGCGAAGCATCAGTGAAAAATCTGATAAAAGGATCTACGGCAATTTATTTATTAAATTTTATAAAGAATTTTTTTTTAATAAAGTCTTAATATACCTATAATATACACTGATTTTCTTGTTAAATATATAACAACAATTGAAAGTATTCGATTCAGTGAGCGTAAAGCAGCCATTAAAATATCGTAACCAAATATAAAAATCGTGACCAAAAGAGATGACGTTAGTCGCAAGATGAATTTTAACAATATTTGTAAATTTAATGTAGAATATATTTTGTACGCATTTACATAAAATTTGTAAATTATTTAGCAAATATTACTTATTTATTCTTGGAACATAAATATTAGGCTTCACATATTTACGTATACAGATGTTATGTATACGCCATAGATGTTATTTTTGAATAATTTCTTCCTGGCATAAAAAGCTACTAAAAGGTTGGTATTTTTTTTGTTTTTAAATAGTTGTGTAGCTTTTATACCAAAACAACTTAGCTAGCTCCTAAAACATCAGGTCCTAAAGAGAGATGGTCACCATGAAACGGCTGAAATGAATGAATGGATGTTTTTAGATAAAAATTTTTTTGGTACGCAATATTTTAAACCGCTATTAATAAAACTACAATAATATAGCTAACTGAGTGGAATTGATAGTGTTTTAAGTCTTAAGTATGTGTAAACCTTTCTTACGAATCGTTCTATCTATTAGCAAAATCAGCTTAGAAATCTAGTCAATATTTGCAGAGTTTATCTCGAAAAAAAAAAAACAAAAAATGTCGTTGTTACTTTGTTTTTTTATTTTGTAGTGCTTGCAAATTTGTAAACATGAAAAGGAAAGATGTTTGTCACAACGTAGCACAAAAACTAATGTCATCTAACATTGTTTAGTTATACGTAATACCGTCAGCATCATCTTCAAGGTTAAAACTAATTGATTTCACATATTACGTGCTCACCACACCTGTGTTTAAATATTATACAACAGGTCTACTTAACAACATAATTATTACAAATTTAGCGATAGCCAAGTCTAGAATTAACTTCTTAGATGTTACTAATTAATTTTTTACGAATTATATGTATTTTTTCTTTGTAGATTATTCCGTTTGAGGCTTGATCGATAGTGATCGCTAGTAAAGCCTTGTTCAATTTACATTTAAGAATAATAATATTATTTGTGTGATCTATTCGATCGATTCTTAGGGACCTAATACGTTTTGCTAAATACTCTCAAATGGAGGCATGCGTCAAACAGTTTAAGATAGAGCGAGATTATCGCATTTGAAGATGTCCCATCTTACTCTACGTGTACCATAATGGCACTTTTGTAACAAAATGTAATAAGCGCTTTATACAAGTAATATGTACCAAACAATTGTACATAAATCAATGTCACCTTGCCAATTCATATTACAAGCTCGTAGCGATGTTCATTGTTACAAAAGGCTAAACAATGATCGCACTCGGCTACCTATTTACGTGCTCATACAATACTTGGCATCACTTCATTCTAGTCAAATTCTTGACAGTCTTGACGTCAAAGTTTTACAATTTTGTGTCATTCACTCACATTAATAATACACCTTTCTTCTCTATTTTTAGCTAATGTAACCATTAACGGTCTAATTCATAATGACTTATAGGAGGCTTAAAATTTCGTTTAAAGCGGATTGTCAAAAATTGTAATTCATAATAGTTATTTACGCTAAAACGTTCTATATCTATCCGATAAAGTGACATTATTCCGACTACGGTCTTATTCGTAATGACTTTTCAGAGGCTTAAAAGTTAGCTATAAGCGGATTGTCAAAAATGTAATTCATAATAGCTTTTTTACACTAAAGCGTTCTATAACTATCCCATAAAGTGACATTATTTTAAACAAGCTCCGACCCTACTTTAAGCCTATATTAGTGAAAAAAATGGCGTTTAAATTCATCAGCTGACTATTTATATTGACGTTTGCCCGGTCATTTGCAAAGGTGTTGTTCATAGAGTCACAATAATTAACCAAAAAGTTATTAAACTAACGAGGTTTTATATTATAGTGATACGTGCATAAATCACGATAAATATCCAACACGGAATTTGCTTAATTATACATGTCTTATGAACCCTGCAAAGCATTGCGGCATTAACAATCTTGTTAACAATCGGCGAAGAAAAGTGTACCGCTAAAGAAGTAAGATATTTTCTTTGGAAGATGAGGAATTCTGAAAGTGGTAGTTTACAATGCGATGGAGGACAATGAGCCCATTATAGAAAGGCTAATGGAACAGCCAATTAAAGTAAATGCAAACCATATGTGAGGTAGAAATGCCGCAATCTTGAAAACTTTTATTGCAAGGCCTTGTAATGAACAAAGTTCATCCTACTTGCAAGTAAATAAAACAAAATAAAATGATTGATTTAATAAATTTATTGTTTTTCATTTACCGAGTTACGGGCTATTTCTATTAAAGAAGAAATTCTTTAATAGAAATAGCCCGTAACTTGAACATCGAAGAACACCGGTGTGAGTGGCTTGGGGTGTAGATATTCTATTTTATATTTGAGTGATTCTTGCTCCAACTTAAAATTTTCAGATTTTTTATTCTCATCATAGCTATTATGTTTGTAGGTTTTGGACCCAGCGCTTGCGAATCTCAAGACATTAGTGGATCCAGCAAATCTGCAGGTGTTGGATGAGCTTTTGCCTCTACTGTATCATACATTAAAGATTACCTGATTTTCACTTTCCTGCTGTAGTTTATTTACTACAATAACACTTCTCGAATATTGTGTAAATTACAATGTTTGTTTATTAACGCTATGTCAAGTTTGACAACTAGTAAGATTTTTTTTTCTACCATCCATATTTCACCATGTTTCTACGAAATGGTAACATTCTGTAAATTAGAGACATTTTAGCTATCGGAAGTTTTTTAAACGAATATGAATTAGGATTTTTATCTGACATCTGATAAGCTTATAAGACTTTTTAACTAATATAGGATTATGCTTTAATTTTTGATTATGCTGATCTTCATCATCTAGTTATTGATGTTTGCAAAGAAGTTGAAAAGAAAAGCCATTAAAATTGTTACATTCAATTATAATTCTTAAATATCAAGCCTGACAAATCCTACACAGTATTGGGATTGTCCATAATTTTTGACCTGCTGTTTTTATATTTTTTTTAGAAAATATAGACTATTTTAAGTAACTAATTTCAATATTATTGAAATATTCGCTATATAGTTTTTTTTTAAATGCTTAAATATATTATTTTAAATGTTGTGACGTCATCGTTATACGCAGTCTTTGTGTTGCCTTTTCCTGATACACTTAAGACAGATTGCAATACATCTTTTCAAAGTTGCCATGTTGAAATAATAGACCAATTTCAACTCCACCCCAGAGTAGTATATCCCTAAGAACGCCTTAACAATTTAAGTCCTTTATTTCAAGGGCAAATAGAGATCATTTCCTTTTTTGGAAAAATAATAGCTAAAATAGCAAATTTTCCGGAAAAAAAATTGTGGATCATGATCAGAAACTCGATTCCCCGAAATGGCTCCACTTTGGGAGGAATTATGGTCTACTGTGCCACGCTGACCAGGCGTGTTGGCACAGGATTTATTTTCGAGTTTTCCGTCTCTCACAGAAGATGTTATCTGCGTGCAATATCCCTTAGCTGACTCTTACAGCACCCTTGGGAGGAGATGGGGTGGTGACACTTGTATCTTAATCCGTCACTACACGGAGAAATTTTTATGGCTTTGTAATTTGGAAGAAACATACCACCAAAATGATTCATAAAACTAAAATAACTAAGTGAGAAAATAAAAAATTATACTAAAAAGAAATAAATCAAGAAAAAAAAAATAAGAAGCAGAAAAACTAATGTAATGAATGAAAATCAAAACTAATAATAGTTTATTATAATAAGATTATTAACAAATAAGTTTGTTTACATTTACAAACAGCGTCAAAGATGCATTTTGTTAACTTGTATCAAAACCAGGGATAAAACTCATAACGAATTTGAATGGTAGAAAAATGCTACCATTCATATTTCACCATTTTTCTACAAAATGGCAACAAAGACATTTTATAGTTATCGGAAGTATAATAGACGAATATGAATAAGGATTTTTATCTGACATCTGATAAGCCTAAAAGACGTTTTAACTAATATAGGAATATGCCTTCAATAAGCGTTTCAATATGAATAAGACTGTAAGTGTATAATAGACGATGTATTCCAAAAAATACAAATCTATTTTCTGTCTTAATGCTAGTTCGATGACTTCATTATGGACTTCATTAATGCGTGGAAATATTTAATAACGATAAAAATGAAATTTAGCAAGGAAAACTGCTTGAATTCTTTTTGATAGCCGACTCGTTCTTTCTTTTTGTTGCAACTTTCTGTGTAGTCGGTTGTACTCTTTTAGAATAATCGAGTATTTGTGTTCATTTTAATTAAAATATTTGTCTCTTGTCAGCAGGAATCACTAGTGGACTGGGAGCGAGGACTTACAGATTCAAGCCTGCCCCCAAGTGGCAGTCAGGGCAGGAAATGGAGTGCCCGCACCTCAGCCCATGCTCAAGATACTGCCACAGATCAATCTGCGCCAGTCAATAATGGAACGGACGCTTGTAAACTACTTATAGTAAGTTATTATTATCAATTAACTATAAAGCTTTTCTGAATCTCTTAAGACGGTTTTTATCAATAGTTTTTGAGCCATTGATAGATAATTGAGTATTTAAAAAAAAAGTTCAACCGACTTCATGTGCCTTTGAAATTTGATGGTTTTTCTCGGTTTCTAAGGAAATAACCATTAAATCCTGTTCTGGTGCCAATATGGACCACACGGGAACCACCAGCTTTCAAATAATAAAAGAATCAATAAAATCGCTTCGCTCAGTTAAAAGTTACGTGGTAAAACATACAGACAAATTGAGAACCTCCTCCGTTTTTTAAGTCGGTTGAAAAATAATAGCATCTTTTTATGATAGAGAACTGTGATAAAGAAATAGGAAAATCGTTGACTGAGAATATCGAGTTTGTTTAGACAAAGCCAACCAGTATATAGTAAAAAAGTATAGATGTTTTTTCTGATGGATGCATCGATAGACAATCTAGGAATACATTTTTCTTTCTTTCTTTCTTTTAATATTGCTTCCATAAATATAATATAATAAAGACTTTATAATATGTTGAGAGTAAATAATTAAGATAATGGAAGCTTGACCTACTGTTCAATTAGTCGTGGTCCGATACCCATTGAGGACAAATAAATCTAAATAAATAAATAAATATTCATGGACATTTCACACAACGTCCTCTGGTCCCAAGCTAAGCTTATATGCTTGTCTTATGGGTACCAGAATACGGATAGAATACATACATATACTACTTTTCTTTTGTAAATACATACATACATAGAAACACCCAGACGCAAAACAAACATTTCTATGACAATTAGAATAAATAAAATTGGTCAAGTGCGAGTCGGACTCGCGCACGAAGGGTTCCGTACCATTATCTATGCAACATAAGGCAACGTTATTAGTATCGAGCAAGAAACGGTAAAAAAATCATGTTTGTTGTATGGGAGCCCCCCTTAAATATTTATTTTATTTTATTTTTAGTATTTGTTGTTATAGCGGCAATAGAAATACATCATCTGTGAAAATTTCAACTCTCTAGCTATCACCGTTCTTGAGATACAGCCTGGTGACAGACGGATGGACGGACGGACGGACGGACGGTCGGACGGACGGACGGACGGACAGCGAAGTCTCAGTAATAGGGTCCCGTTTTTACCTTTTGGGTACGGAACCCTAAAAATCACACAAATGATTGTCCCGAGCGGGAATCGAACCCGAGACTTCGTGATTGGCAGTCCGTTACATGAACCACTAGACCACGAAGCCCGTCAAATATATCTGTGATGAGCATAAATGAATTTTCTTTCTTCTTTCATTACTTTTGTTTGCTTATTTTGTGTTTCTTCCCCTCTTAAACCTGCCACTTAGAATACTATAGAATAGAATACACTTTATTGTACACCATAAATTACATGTCACTTAAATAATGTAACAATAAAACATGTACAATTGGCGGTCTTATCGCATATTGTGATCTCTTCCAGACAACCTTTACTTACTTCACAATGAGAAAATATTTGGATAGCTATTTAGCTTACGAGTATATTTTATCTGCCAGAAGGCTTTAAATGTTACTGTCTTCCTTGCCCTTAGGAAAACGTAAAAGGAAGAACATAATTATCAATGTGTTATTCATATTTATTTTAAATCCACTCTTCTCAATGACTTCTGTTGAAAATACTACAGAAAATTTTTATAATTACGTTGTTATTACGTTCTGGTTCTATTGGTTTTTTTATTACATGACGTCTTAGGTCGTTAACAGATAAGTGTTTGTTAATTATTCTTTAGCACGTTTTCTTATTTACTATGCCAGTGGTGAAGTAGTTAAATGAATAAAAAATAGCGGGATGGACTCGTTAATGCAAGTACACGTAGGTTTTTGAAAGTCAATCGGTGTCAAGTGTTAAATTAGCACCTTACACAGTTATCATATAATGGTACCAATTCCGCGTGCACAAGTAAACTTAACTAAATAATTAAAATTTATGGTTTCAATAACATAATTCGGCAATGTGAACTGAACTTTCTTTTTTAATACTCGTGTAAGAATTCAATTGTGAAGAGTCTAGCAGTCAGACTGCTTCAGACAGCCACATATAGGAAAATGGATAGAATTAACCATGTAGTATTTATATGTAACGTTGTTTTGCCATACCAAAAAAAAGTAAAAAAAAAAAAAAAAAAAATGAACTATAAACCTCACGGAGCCCGAGACCTTTCCAACGAATGCAAAACCGTGGAAATCGGTACGTGCGTTCTGGAGTTATAGCGTCAGGAAGGAAAATCCGACTTATTTTTATATAGTAGATTTTTAATGGATTATTTTAATGTCTATTGATGTAGTTCCAATTTATACAATGTCAGGAAATTTTATTATTTTTTACCATTTTAACTTGTATTTATCATTTCTAATTTTATTATATTAACTATGTAAACATATGGATCATGTGTCTGAAATAAAGATTATTTATTTATTTATTTTTTATAATTACTGTGTATTATAGACCAATGCTTTTAATTAACATAAATGTGCACAACGAAGTAGCCACCTAATCAAAATACACCATAGTTGTTTTAAATTTTTAGTAAGGTTAAGTTGTGCACGTAGAATTGATACCAATATCTATGTACTAGTTAGTTGCTAATATAAGAGTCCGTGTGGTGACGGATTGAAAGCCAGCCAAGGAATACCTATTGTACACAGCTAACTCCTCTGTGAGAGACAGAAAATTCTAAACTAAACCCTGTGCCAACACGCCTGCTCAGCGCCGCGCAGTAGACCTTAAAATTCCTCCCGAAGTGGAGGCCCGTGTCCAACAGAGGGATGACATAAGGCTGGGAACAGTTACCATAAATATTATATAACCTTGCTAATTATTAAATTATATTATACATTTAATTCCTACATAAAATCAGTAAAACGGTCATAAAATCTATTTTTAAAAGTAAATCTTAACTGCGTAAATGTACATAACAAAGTCAACAAAATTTTAGACATAATTTAATACGCACAACCGAAAAATTAGCTGACAATGAAGTCACTTTCGCGAATATTCGCATTTAACTTTTTTCGCGGGCTTCGCCATTTAGTTTTTAGGGTTCCGTACCCAAAGGGTAAAAACGGGACCCTATTACTGAGTCTTCACGCGAGCTTTAAGCTGACTGGCGTTGATTAGTAGGCACATTGAAATTAATTGAATCAAAGCTCCTTTAAACTACTCTAGTACCTATTTAGTATTTGTTACTTTGTGCGTTATATTACTTTGTGCGTTATATTATATTTTATACTTTATTTATATTTTTAGGGTTCCGTACCCAAAGTGTAAAAACGGGACCCTATTACTGAGACTTCGCTGTCCGTCCGTCCGTCTGTCACCAGGCTGTATCTCAAGAACGGTGATAGCTAGAGAGTTGAAATTTTCACAGATGATGTATTTCTATTGCCGCTATAACAACAAATACTAAAAATAAAATAAATATTTAAGGGGGGCTCCCATACAACAAACATGATTTTTTTACCGTTTCTTGCTCGATACTAATAACGTTGCCTTATGTTGCATAGATAATGGTACGGAACCCTTCGTGCGCGAGTCCGACTCGCACTTGACCAATTTTTGTTTGCACCACAGATAGTGAACTTATTTAAATATAAAACAATCAATACTTTTCTTTTACAGTATATCGCTGACGCCAAAACTCCAACATGGAGGCTCAACTTGTGCGGAGGTAATGCAGCAGCAGTTGCGGCCAGAGCTGGAACCAAGCTGCTACCCCCAAAACTGAAAATTGTATGGAATCCACCAACATCACCTTATCAACAAACTGAGAAACTCAGACTTGTGGTGACAGCTGTCAACAGTGGTAAGTTTGCTAATGTATTTTTTTTAAACAGCCTAAACCTGAGCGTTTTAGAGTGATTTGAGAAGAGGCAACTTACGAGCCGGCAACTGCACTCTTAGCTGCCCTCACATTTGAATTGCATTTTCTCTCAACATCAGGTGGACTGCTGTCATTTGCCCAACCCTACCCATTTCCTGCCATGGGTGCTATAAAAATTCTGTGCGAGATTCGGAATTATAGTAAGACGATACTCTCACTTTATGGAAGTATTGCCTTATATAGATGCTATTGCACTAAGTGTACGCGTGATATGCTGAGCCGTTTTTGTTAAAAATACTTTAAGCAATTCCTCTATTTTCCAGGTGCAATATGTAACAATAGTTCCCAATTTATATGCGGAGTTACAAGTCTTTGTATCTCATCTTACCTCGTCTGCGATGGTGTCAGACATTGTCCTGGCGGTGAAGATGAAGAATATAATGCATGCTCCCAAAGACATGATCCACCTCTGTTGGAGCTGCTTCGACGATTCGCTGCTAGAAATCAGGAACTCTTGGGCCTTGATCAGCCCGACAGGGCGACGAAGCCTTCTGTTATAAGTAAGCATTAAACTTATTTTATGATTTATGAAAACTAGACATGCCCAGCACTAGTTAGGCAGTAGTGTTTCAAGGTTTTTGATCCCGAAAACTAATCTCCAATAGGTTTGTGAGACATTTCGAAAATAATATTTAAAACCAGCCGAAAAATTTTTGCTATGCCAACTCGCATCCGTTTCACATGACTGAACATAGGTACTTTGCAACTACAAGGTTTCTAAATCAATTCTTGGTCTAGGCATAATATTTTTTGTAGAATTTACGTATTTTGTGTAAAACCCCTTACCTAGATGGTTGTGTTTAATCGTAAGTGCAGATATCAAATCTTTATTCATAAGATACAAAATCTAGTAAATTTTAGAGACTCATGTATGACAAAGACATTACTAAATCTTCACGTAGATGTTTCTATGATGTTTAAGATAAACATATATTTAACTTCAACTAAAAAGCACAATGTATGATCACACAGTGTAATTACAAACGTATGAATAGACCATTGTAAGTGATAGACGACAATAATTGCTTGTAATATTAATTATTCATGCTTCAAGTAAAACCATAGAATAAATTGATAAGCTGTGACGTTCAAGTGCAAATTAATAAAGGCATTAGTCTTAATTTGAAGTCTTAAGAGGATAGTCGTTTTTGCATTTTAATAGTATTTGAAATGATACAGTCATATAATAACTTATAATAGTGAGTAGTGTTGTCATCAGACAGGACTATGGTGTAGTTAAATTCTATAGCGAAGTATGAATGTGCTATTTTGAATAAAAATCATGATAGCATCTGGTCAAAATGTAATAAGTAAGTTATGAATTTTCTTTTTGTGCATTATTTTAAATACTTTGATGACCGGAAACACAAACAAAGAAACGACTTTTTAACAAAAACAACAGGCTTATGTATTGCGGCCTTCGGCTTTTTGCATATGCTGATTTCTTTCTTGTACAGAACTTGAGATATGTTTGTGTGTACAAAAACTTAAAAAGAGCTATGTTAAAACGTCCGATATTTGTCGGGGAGATTTTTGTATATAGGAATAGTAATCAAACTCGTTATACCACAAGATATAGCCAGGCAGTCAAAAAATTATTCGATGGGTCTCGTGGTCCAGTGGTTCACATAAGCGCAATCCCTTGCAATCAATTAACGAGGTAGCGGTTTCAATCCTCGCACAGTATGTACCTACTCGAATTTGTATCATATTTGTATTTGTCACTTAAATATTTGTACTGCGTCTGGGTGAATACTTAAAAATGCCTATAACACATACAAAACAATATATTATAAGTGTGTGTATTTACAAGAATAACATTATAATATACCTATGTAGTATTTTCGAATTCTGGTACCTACCCGTGACGCAAGCAAATAAGCTAGAGGCCGTTGTGTGGAATGTTGAATATTTATTTATTTACTGTAATTTTCAGTGAAGATCAGCGAAAGTGAGAAATCATCGAATGCGTTCATGGAGTTCGCAGCGGCGCTGAAGCCATACGGACCCTGGAGTTACTTGGTGGTTGGAATGCTCGTCTGTGCCACAATACTCATGTTCTGTCTAGCTTGGGGTACGTTTATATTAGCTATTTGTATTAAATTATTATATGATTATTTAAAAAGTTCCTTAAACTTTTTAGCACTATTTCTTCTCAGTTTAACTCTTAAACGCTCCACTGATGAGAACTAATAATTACTAAGTAAAAGCTGGGAAGTCAATTGCGAAATTAATAAACAGCTGTAGGTAAGCTTAACTAGTTCAGAGTTTTTGCACTCTCAGATTTGCTATTTGTTCAAGTGCAATTTTGCCCAACATCTTGGAGAGGAAATGACATCCCACCCTAGGTTGCCAGTATGTTGTCATTATTATTCTATTGCCAATGCATTAAAAATTAACGATTTTTTTTTCAGAATGTTGTTGCAAGCGCAACAAGCCATCAGACACGCCGATCAACATTCCGCCATCTTGCATTGACCTGTCACCAACAGTCACTGTGACAGCAGCATCGCAACAACTCTTCACACAATCCCTACCTCCTACTCCTCCAGAGTACGAACCTCCTCCTTCATACTCCTCTTTATTCCCTAGAGCTTTTAAATCATCACCGACTCCTGTTCCACACTGTTCTCATCAAGAACCACCAGATTGAAATGTTTAATATCTTTCTTAGAAAGTAGGTAGTTGATTTTTAATAATTTTGGTTATAGTGTAGTGGTAATAAGCAATTTTTTTACTTACAGTCACATAGTTGCATAATTATCTAGAATTTTTAATACAAAAATCATAATTCAAGAAACTTCTAGAAGGAATTTAAAGATGGCACTTTTAAATATTGTATAAAAAGGATCGTTTAAAATAATATACAGCAACTTGTAATTCCTGTTACAATATTTTTCTAATATTTAAAAATAAATTTGAGGTTTTTGTTACGTAAAATCTAATATTTTGGACCCTATACTTAGTCATTAATCGGCCATTATTAAACAATGAGATAACCTCAAAATTTAAGGAATACAGCGCATAAATATTTTTGTAATACAAGTTCTATATTACTTTATACAGAAACTACCCTTGATAAAAACGGAACTGAATTAAAATATGTAATTCTATAGCTCTAGACGATTTACAAATACCTACTTTTGAAAAATAATATCTATGTATCTAATTAGGTGTCCGATTGTTTGACCAAAAGTCATTAGGCAAAACTACGCTTGACAAACAACGTTTGCCAAAACAATGAATT
Source organism: Orgyia antiqua (assembly GCA_916999025.1). NCBI lineage: Eukaryota > Metazoa > Arthropoda > Insecta > Lepidoptera > Erebidae > Orgyia > Orgyia antiqua. Next base: position 3,225,717 of record OU779861.1, read on the forward strand.
CGCCTATTGATCATTTTACCACTGATCATTTTACAAATGTTTCATTTTGCCAAATGATCAACACATAAATCTACATTTTATAAATTATTACTTTACAAAACTAACATTTGGCAACTGAGTTATCAGATAAATCTACTATCGGTCTAAAAATTTGGTATTCTTGTTAAATTGACCATCTTTTACTTATTATTTTTTTGCAAAGCCACTGCTCTGGATTTTCCTAAAAAGACAATACTATAAGTATTAATTGATATATTTTATTATATAGAATGAAAAAAAATATAGTTTACATTATTTGCGTAATAATTACTTATTAACCTGTCGTCTTTGGAGATATATGTCTCTTTTATTAGATTGGGTTAGGTTAGAACTTTAACCCGAAACGCACGAGCCGAGCGACCTGTCGTGGCTTTGGCATTTCTCCCTATAATAATGATTCATGATGATAATGATACATACAAAACAACTTAATTTACGAAACATATCATTTGGTGAAATGATAAAAAGGTCAATTGACAATTGTAATGTTTGCTAATGGATCATTTGCCAAGTAAGTTTTTGTAAGATGATACTTTTGTCAAGTGTATTTTTTGTCAAATGATCATTTGGTGAAACGTTGTTTGTCAAATGATCATTTGGTGAAACGTTGTTTGTCAAATGATCGTTTGTCAAAAATTTTTTGGTCAATCATTAGGGAACCATGTAATTAACTATGTACTAATCTATGGTACTAATGCCATTTATTAATCCACCACTACCACTACGCTAATTGACCATCTAATTATATACGAGTTTATGTAATGGCGCATTTTTATTGACTGCAATAAACACAGCCAACCAAGATCTATTAGAGCAGTTCTGTTTTTATACAAGTCATCATTTCTTAACCGTCATTTAGGGAACGTTATGAAGCGTTTCGAATGACATGATGGGGCGTTATTGACGCAGTTTCCTAAAAAGTGGTGTTTTATTTTACATCGTGAAATAGATATAAATAATTGTGTAAGAAACTTAGCTTTAAATAATACGTAAAACATTTTCGTGGTGTCATTCATCGCTATGATGTTCCCAAAATGACGGTATTTATACAAGAAAAAAAACGAAATCTTATACAGGCTGATCCATCTTTACACATCAGGCGTAATAAGTCTGCTACTCAACTGCTTTAAAAGATTATGGTTCGCTTGCAGTTTCAATTATGGTTACTTGGGGCTTTTGTGTCTATGTATCAAGAATATTCTCCACTCAACTGATTCACACCTCAACAACGATTCTCTCAAAACTCAAGATCCTACTTAAACATAAGTTACTCAAAATACGAAAATTTCTACCGTTTTACGCAAATGTATACAGGTTCTATACATACGCAAGAATGTTTACAAGTTATATACATAAGGATGTGAATGGGTTGTATACATACGTAAGGATGTATTTGGGTTGTATACATACGCATACGCAAGGATGTGTACAGATTAAAAAGAGAAAAACATGTATATTCGTTACGATTACGTTCTAATCTTTTTGATATGTACTTAATTTTGTGTTTGTTTTGAGTAGTTTTTAGTCTACATTGAACTAAATAAAATTTCCTCCTAGACGCAAATGCCCTTGAAGAATAAAGAAATTTGAAATTAATTTGTAAATAAAACTGTATCTACTTCGCATTCCATTAATCATTTGGCGGTATCTAAAAATGTAATTTCACATTTCCTGATTGAAGTTATCAAACAGGTATCTTTGAGATTAAATTGATTTTTCATTATCTTTAGGTGTCTCCAAGTGATTTTAATTATGTAATTATTAATACAAATGAAATGATTATTCCGTTTTAAGAACTTTATCAAAAATTATTGTAATCACGCTATTATGCAGTTAAAACATGATTGTCGGAAACAAAGGGTTTTCTTTCAAAAGATGTATTCTAACTAGCGATGGAGATATTTATTCTAGAAAAAAATTACATCTACAAGAAAGTCTAGTTTTTTTGGCGATTAATTCAGAGAATTTAGAAAATTCTGACTTTTTTAACGCGGTAATATTTAGAGATTTAATTTATTTTTGATAACTTCACATGGGTAATTTTAGTAAAGATATAAAAGGTACGTATTTCACATAAAACGTATCATCTTTTCAATTTGTAAATATTACTTAGGTATATTTAAATATCGCAGAACATTAAAATGTAAAAAGAAAATAATATACAGCATGAGCATAAACTAAAATATTTATTTATTGTTTTTTTTTTCAGCGCACTTCGGTTTTTACGATTAAAAGTTTGTTTCGGTTACACAATTCAATCAGATACATAATTTGTCTATTACTTACTGTACTTGTAATCCTACTAAAATCATGCAAAATATGAGACAAGATGTATTCTTTAAATATAAATTATTATGAAAAGTCCGTTTTAGAATGCATCTCAATTACCCTAGTCATTATTAGTCTCATAATTATAGTGGGATAAGCTGTTGCGAATATTCAAAATTATTTAGTGTACCCAAAGCTTTTCATGGCATAATTTATTTTGAAGTAAATTGTTATGTATAAAAAACAATTCTACGAATTAATAAGAATTCAAAATTAGGGACTTAGGTATGTATTTATGCAAAATAATTGTATAAAGTAATAACTTCTTATAGTGCAATTTATGGGTTATAAGTGTAATACGTTTAAATTAGTGCTCATCCTGTATATTACTTATTTTAAAAAAATCCAATGAAAATGTAATTTAGACATAGGATATCTTTATGGCAATTGTAATAGGTATTTTTAATTACATATTAAACCAAGCACAGACAGTAGATATTATAGAAAAGTCACATTATATGCGTACCTAGGCGGTTGTTTAGTAGTATCTAAACTTGTATTTAGCCAAAAACTATAAGAATTTACTGTATATTTATGCTGTAATCTCCCAGAAAATTCCTATGAACCACATAGCTATGTAAAAACATGATAAAACTACCTAATACATTACACATGTGAAATATTAGATACAACTAGCATTATTAAAATGCAGTTTTCATATGACTGCTATAATTTTAAAATCTCGAAGAAATAGCACCTACTCTGTACGCTTCTGTATACTACCCAGGAACCAAACTAAATTACAACAAGTAGTAGGTACCTATACTTTAATGGTCTTATTCATAATGACTTATCGGAGGTTTAAACGGAGATTTTATCGGAGAGATAATAAACGTTTTAGCGTAAAAAGACTATTATGAATAATAAGTTTTGACAATTTTTGCGAACTTTTAAACCTCCGATAAGTCATTATGTCTAAGACCATATATCAACATCCGTGTTTTAGTCTCGTTTAATTGTGCAATCTTAATGAAAATAAGCTCCAGTGTCTCAGGAGCCACTAGAGCTTTTTATGTACCGTGCACTCTTTAAAATAATATATAAATAATAATAATTAATAAAAAATTTTCTTTGAGATTTACCATCGGTTTGAGGCAATTCTAGACCCCTGAGAGCTCTTGATTATTTTGTTAGAATCCCTATTTTCTCTATCTGGCAAAATATGGAAAAAATAAATAGGTACGATATGGTAGGCACTTTACATAATTCTCATAATTACTTATACCTCATGTTTGGGACCAATCTGTGCAAAAATTTTTCAATGAAAGGATAATAAAATAACTAAAGAATAAACCTAGATACCTATTTATTTATAAGTTTAACTATAAAGTCAAATTACATTTTAATAATAGCTTAATAAAAAGTGCCTTATCGTCTTATGGTCTTATTCATAATGACTTATCGGAGGTTTAAAAGTTCGCTAAAATTGTCAAAAATTGTTATTCATAATAGTCTTTTTACGCTAAAATGTTTATTATCCCTCCGATTATTTTATTGTTTAAACCTCCGATACCTAAGTCATTATAAATAAGACCATTAATATGTACCGCAAGCTTCTACTAGAAATATTGATGATAATATAGTTATCTAATAAATTGTAGAAATAACACCCGTGTGCAATTTAGATATTTACCGTTTTTTCTCTCATTAAGTTTAATGTGGAATAGGTATGTGTTTTGTGTGATAATACTGTTATGATTTGAATAAAACAATGTGTAAATTACGTACATATTAAAATATTTACAAGTATAAACTTGATTGATTTTAATTTTTTTAAATCCCGAGTCCTCTTCTTCTTTTCTATATTTTTGGAGTTGATTATGTGGCGTTAATACCATATTAACTCAAAATATTTGTGTCGTGACCATAAAGTATTAAATTATGCTCTAAAGTGGTGACTATTCCATCATCATCATCAGTCACACCATTTTCCCATGGAGGCAGAGTAAAGAGCGCGATCTGTCACGATGCGTATTCCGTATTACATTCGAGATGATTACATCGTCAATAGCACGTCATCAATATCACTGTAAATTATGGGCCTTGATCTCTCGTTAGAGAGTAGTATATTCTTTGGCCTTGATGATCTTAGTCCATATCGCCAAGCGTTGAGCATATAGAAGTAAGGTTGAAATTGACAGACAGAGTGGCCATCTTATAAACCACCATATGTATCAAGTTAAAAGGCATCAAATCAAGAGTCAACCAAAAAAAAAACATAACACAAGCATAATAAGCTTAGCTTGGGACAAGAGGACGTTGTGTGAAATGTCCATGAATATTTATTTATTTATTATATCAAGTAATTAGTTATTAAAAAAAAAGTATAAAAAAATACTTATAAATGATTTCGATCTGAAAAAAACTATCGATTTTCGATACTTGAAATTTTATATCGATACATCGATATATGGAAAAATTTAATATCGCCCAAAATTATTGATATATCGAAAAAATAATATCGATATATACCTAGATATTTTTTCAACAAGCCTAATTAGTGCGGCAGAAATACTATCGCGGACAAAAGTTTTAAATTACGAAATGTTATTTGACGTTTACTGTGCTGCTAGGCAATTACACTTTTAAAATAGTTATGTCCTCCAACCGTTATTAAACAAAAAACTATACGTAAATCTTTAGCAGATTTATATAATTTTGTAAATTAATTAAAGTTAATTATTTTTACGGATTTATACGACCAGTGCAACCCTGTGTATTACTTTATTTCTGAGAAATGCGCGTACAAACTCATTCAAGCGAACATATAACTAATAACCTTTCTAGAGTTCAGCATGGTGCTATGCTCGCCAGAATCATAGAACAGTGCAACGAGAATCAAATAATGACTAACCGTAAAATGGTGAATTTTTAACCTTGTTTGTTTTTGAAGACATGTTTATTTTACTTTATGTTATTATTATACAATGCTGCGATTTCCAATTCCGTGCGTACGACTTCGCATAGCTCAAAGAATATACTACTCTCTAACGAGAGAAGAAGTACATCTCTATAGTAAAAAAATGCAACCACAGCCAATACACGTACGAGACGCTAGCGCCATTGCGGAATAGCAATAAATCAACACGCGCGGGAACTTTCAAACGTTGTAATATTTGCTCTTGGCTGTACTATATAATATATTATGATCGTGAACCATTTTAAATATATATTGTTCCTTAATATATTATTAAGGATCGTGCTTCATATTCTTGCCTACAGGAAGTAATTAAAACAATCATATTATTATTTTATTTATTCTTTAATATGTATTTTCATTTTGCGTTCAAAACTTTTCTTTTTCTCTTCGTCTTCCATAGCTCTATTAATTAAAACACAATATCTTTTAATTACAATAAAAAATGAGCTTATTTTTAAATGATTTTCATTTAATTCTAAATGATTTATACATTTATTTAAAAAAACAAAATTCACACATTCTAGATTTTTAACAACATTAATTTTAAGTTGTTGCCTAAAGGCATTTGTTTTCATGAAATCATTAATTATAGTTGACATCGTTTCTACACACGTCACCATATCTTTGTTAACATAATTTAATGACTCATGACTTGAGTCATATTCCTTGAAACTTGTAAACATGTGTATGGTTTCTATATTTTGGGACAAAAATGCCTTTCGGCAATCTAGGCAGTCATTGTATTTTATTCTTTTAAATATGAAACCACACACATATCCACAAGCCTGACTTTCGGATGTCCCTTGTTCAACTGCTTCAACTGCATCAGATAGTAAATTTGCCATCTCTTTATTTTCGTCAAATTTGAAGGAAGACGAGTTTGGTTCACACGACGAAGGGATGGTTCCCGTTAAAAAAGTTAATTAATTATTTGCAATTAATGCTGAGTCATTTTCACAGTTCCTTTTTTGTCCAGCATGTTTTAAATTGGATATTATAGCAGTTTTGATTCCCGCTATAAATTGATTAATTGTTGGATTATTATTGGATCCACAGCTATATCTGATGCAGCCAAAACAGTTTTCCAAGGGATCTTGATTTAAGCGACGTGTGGAAAGACTCTTAATGCCTATAGCCCGCAAATTATTCCACAATCTTTCTATTGCATTTAATGAATGAATCCACCCTTCTTGGGACGGAGGATTCGATTTACTCCCTATGTATTTCATATTAGCTATAAAAAATTTCATTTCTTTAAATAAACCTAAATGGGGAGTCCACTTTCTTAAATTTGTAGAGTATTTTTTTCCTCTCCTCAAGTCTGGGCTGTCTGCGTTGACAGCATCAAAAAGCTCGTCAAATTTTTGCACGAAAGTGGCTGTTGCATGGGCTTCAGCTGGAAGTTCATCTGAAATCACAAAAACAATGTTAATTTTTTTTTCGCCCAGATGTTAAGAGTCAGTCTCAGGATGTAACTAATACTTACTAACTTTGAAATATTTACCCTTATGCTTGTTTACAATCTATGCGGAATAAAAAAACGTCTTGCAGCAATCATTTGGGCTCATATTAGGGAATGGGCTTAATTAATATAGATTTTGTGTGTAAAAGAAGTAAATAAGATAAGAAATGATGATTGTTATCATCCTCTTATATTTTACATCAGTAGATCAAATCTGTATTTTATAATTATTCTTGTGTATCTTTGTAATTATGGGAAGCAATAAAGCTTTTATTTATCTAATAATATTGATACCAGGCAACAAAAGTTGACATTATTTTAATATACTTACTTTGAGCAATTTTCATCAACATGCCACTTGTAACTGAGTGGCTAAAAACTTGTGCTGCTAGCTTCACCCACATTCGTTGCTGGCAATTTGGATGCAAATGATGATCTGTTAGCTGAGGAGCATATACAAAATACGGATTGTTCTTGTCCAAGTTATAAAATGCTTCTATATGACTCCATTTAACAGTGCCTAAAAAGTAAATTTCATTTAGAGATACTGTATAGGCTAATAATTATAACAAGTAAGGATTATTTATTCAGATGTGATGTGACATAAACAACTTTAATTCGGAATTTGAAAGTACGTCCTCATACACGCGCGCAGACACATCCTCCTACCATTAGTATGTAGCGGACACACACACATACACATTCCGCTTATCTTATGATGTCTCTAGCATATTATCTGCAACAAGGAGAAATAGGTATCCCATAGCACAGGTTTTTAACCTAGTAAGGATGCCTATCTACCTTTAATGCTTTAATGACTCAAGTTTATTTATGTTTTTACTTGTACATTTGTGTGAAATGTGTGAAATAAATTATTATTATAAATGCTAGTTGTGCAAGCCTACTACAATGCCTACTATTATGTAGAACTGTATATCTAACAACACAACACTAAAGTTATTTGTGTACCTTTTATAGGGTTTTCGTTGCATTGAACATCTGTACTTTCTCTGCAAGTCCGCTATTATCAAACTAATAATAAAGATTAAAATAAAAATCTAAAATTAATTACCTGCGTAGGGCTAATGGATTCAGTTGTTCTTATGAAATCTGCAAAAGTGTGTTGTTTTGATGACCCTGTACTGGTACTAGGTTCCATCACAACATTTTCTATTTGCGACATAGGTGTTGTTAACTTTGGCTGTGCAGCAATTACATCGGACTGATTGACATTCTGAAATTAATTATTAATTTTAAACTTTTGCAAGTGCTATCATAGTAGTGTAAAGTTTTAGAATCTTGATCCATTGTGCTAACTTTGGACGCATAACTATTATTGTATCTATAACAATAATAGTAACAATATTGACTAGATTTATAAAGTAAAACATGTTGGTCACTTCTAGGCTGGTTCTACCGACTTCCCTATATGCTTCACCACTGCTATTTAGAACAATCCTTCATCTGATCTCTTTCCAGCAGTGTTCGATTGTCGTCCCATCGGATTATGAGAGTGAGCGAATAGTGTACGAGGGTGTGCGCAAACATAGGTGTAATCTCACACCTATGTTTGCGCACACCCTCATACACTGTAATATGTCATGCATAGTTGGCTGAACCCAACTGAGATTGGTTGCTTTTGTAGGAATTTGTTCGGGAGACTATTACTAGAACAATCTATATGAATACAATACCTGGTTGAAAATATTTTCTCTTTCATTTAGTATTTCTTCCACTATAGTTGACTCAGGAACGGCAAACTTACTCAATTTTTGCCTTTTATCATCCATAAATTGAATTGAGTTGAAATGTCTTCCACACAACACCTTATTCCGACTATAGAGTGAATGTAATGATTCAATGGAAGTCCAATCTTCATTTGGCCAACAGTATTTAGCCCAAACACGAGCCCTGTAAAATGTCCATATAAAATACTGGTATTCAGTTGAATCAGGTAATACTGGAAGCCCACTCCAACATAGTTTTGGAAGAAAAGGTAGAAGGATGATGAGTACAGTAGGTGATAGTATATGATGATGTAAATATAGATTAAAATAGTATTTTGTTTAATAAACGCATGAGGTCTTAAATATACCGGGTTGTATTTTGTACTTACCTAGTAACATTGGTTATTCCTGGATTTGGAAACCTGTGATAGGTCACCGTCATGTCTTCGGCACGTGTTCTGCCGCACTTAGCACACTTTCTATGGTTATTCACGGACATAATTAAATAACCAAACTTAAACAAAAATAAGAAAAAGTAACCTAACAATAAACGTCCTTTCGTAAATAATGTTCTCTACACACAACACATAGAATTCACTCCAAGAACGTAGAATATTCAGTCAAAATTACTATAATAACTACTAGAGAGTATATTTTAATAATATTTTGATTCTTTGGATAAAATATTAAAAACCACAATCATAACATAATAAATATTATGATAATGGCGGCCGGCCTCATTGAAGCGACAGTGTGACCAGACCAAAAATTTTTAATTTTTTTCCTATGCAATACTGCTACAATAGCAACGCACACATACATATTTGAGCATGTGTGCAAGAGCAAAATCTCGTCATACAACATAATAGACCCTGGCATAGCTAAAACGACATTTCTGGTGCACAATACCGGCACGATACCGTTGCAATTGAAGTCAAATATCCGTAGTCTGCTATATGCCGTCATAACGGTCTTTCAATGGTAATAGAATTGTCGATCTCTTTTATCTATGCATTGAATTTTCGGTCTCTTTTATCTATGAATTGTGTTAGAATGGTATGTATGTGTTGCCGTTTTTAAAAAATGCGTTAGTTGAAGTGATTTTCGAAAAACTACTAATAAATTTAAACATTTAATCATGCTAGACTTCGTTTAAATATATTTGTACATACTATTTATTAGTATAAAAAGCAATGTGAAGTTTAGGATATTAGTAAATTGCAATAAATTACAAAGAACAATTTCTAATATTTCTATCTATCTATTTTTTATTTATGGCAATCTGTCGACACAGGACAATTTAAAAATATTACTGTCAAATTCAAAATAGCAGACTACCGAAACATTTCAGTCATTGAATTGCAATTGTGAAGCAGTTGTGTACGAGACTAGCAATTTATGTCACTTTGACAATTGTAAGACAATGATGAAGTCGTTATGACGACACATTAATAGTAGACTACCAAAAACTTTACTATTGCACCATAATGGTACAATAATGGTACAGTTGTGACACCGTTGAAATACCCGACTCAGGGCCCTGATAATAATGCAGTTACTTTATTTGAAACAATGTATGAAACAACAACAAAATGTTCAGAGTCGACAGTGAGATGAATAGTAAAGAGTTCAAAAGATTCGGAATTTCTTAAAAAAATGCAAGAAAAGGCAAAAATAAAAGAAAAAAAAAAAACCAATAACAGACACTAACTAACATCATGATTTAATGGAAGTAGTTTCCATAATACTTTAATTTTATCTCTCGTAAACATTCTTTATTACATAATTCAAACATGTTTTAATTCATTTTATTGATTTTTTGTCTAATATATTTTTCTATGTAATTTAAGAATAACAAATTTGTAGGTACCAAGACATGACTCGCCAGCGAAAGACTAGATCAAAAATCAAACATAAAATAACTTTCGTGCGAGAGTGTATCAGCGTTCTTTTTCAAATTTTCTATGAGCCATAGACAAAATTAAATTACTATGATGCATGTCACTTGTCAGTGTCAGACAGTTAATCTGTCAATGTCATTTAATGTGCAAGATCTTCGGAAAATGGATATTTTTAAATGATTTTTATTGCTATCATAATAAATACGCTAAAAATAAGTAGCAATGTTACGATAGCGTTGTATTTAAACTTCACAGCAGTTAGTTTTTATGCCATATCCAATTATGGACGAGCAAAAAGAAACAGTATGTCGAGTCTGTTTACAAACAGAAAAATCAAAATGTTTCTCAGTGTTTGAAATAAATTATGGTAGTTCAATAAAAGAGAAAATACAGTCAATTACAAATGTGGAAATGCAAGAAGATGATGGACTTCCAGATAAAATATGTCCGGCATGTTTACTGGAACTTGACACAGCTATTGGGTTTAAACGAAAATGTGAAGCATCTAATAAAATATTGTTGTGCAAATTCAAACAGTTACCTGTAAAGTTATCACCACTGCATATACCTGAAAACGTAAAAAACGATACATCTGTTAAAACAGAATATATTGAAGTAAATATTGACGAGCTCGATACTGAATATTTGGACACAAATGCAATAACAGAAGAGTATTTGGAAGAAGTTGCGATCGAACCAAACGTGCCAGTAAAAAAAAGTAAAGCTATTGATTTGAAATTGATCTGTGACGACTGCGGTGGTAGTTTTAAAAGCAAGTGTAAGTTACGTGTCCACTGGAAAAAGGTTCACAAACCTGAGAGATTAATTTGTCCTAACTGTAAAAGAGTTTTTAAGAGTTTTAAGGCTTTTAATTTACATGTTAAAAGAAAAGTTACTAGTTGTACTACTGCTTCCAAAGTCCGAATTGAGGGTCAAGGCAAAAGTAGAGTATTTCATTGCAAAGATTGTACCTATAAATCAAAAAGAATTAAAGATATTAATAGCCATATGGCTATACACACAGGGGTAAGAAGGTTTCAGTGTAAAGATTGTCTCAAAACGTTTACACAACTATCTTCATTACACGCTCACAGAGAAATAACACATAAAGAATTTAAAATCACTGCAACATGCCACTTATGTGGAAAACTTATACAGGGCCGCAGCAAGTACTATCACCATATGTTATCACATAGAGATACAAGTATGCAATGTAAAATTTGTAATAAAGTTTTAAAAAGTAAGAAATATTTTCATGCACATATGGTAAGACATGGTGGTACAAAATCATATTCGTGTGAAGTCTGTGGCATTTCTTTTTACACTTATAATGAACTCTACAATCATAGAGCGAGGGTTCATTCAAAAATTAAATATGTGCAATGTGATCGCTGTGATTATAAAATGAAAACAAAATCTCAAATGAAAAAACATAGAGAGAAGCATAATGGTACGAATTTAGTGTGTATGATATGTGGCCAGTTTAGCGAGAATGAGGCGATGTTGGCCATTCACCAAAAGAGACATTTTGAAAGGAATGTACAGTGCACACAATGTGAAAAAACATTTTATAATAAAAAGTCTTTAAGCAAGCATATGTCGAAACATCATAGATATACAATGTTAGTGCAAAACAGACAGAAAGATGATATACCTGTTACTCCTACTACAATAAAAGTAGAAAGTCCTCAGACTGATAATAAAGGTGGAGTGCAAGTTATAATAACAAAGGCACAAACTATTATATTGGAATGAGATAAAACGGTTACAGCATAAGCAAAACCGAACTATGTAAAAGAACTAACTATATCATCAAGACTGGGTTGCCATCTGACAAAAATTACACAGGACCATTTATAAAGATTTGAGAGTCAAGATGGACATTTTTTTTTATGTAGGGAATGCATTTACGCACTTCCCCTTCCGGTTGCAGGGGTAACCTTCGGACTTTGTGTGGGACTCCAGGCCTATTGCTACCCTACCCCCTAAACGCAACGGTGTTCCTCCTCGCCCTTAGCCAGGCCATGGTAGTCACTTAGGTATTACCATGGATCAACCAAGGGGAGTCAAGATGGACATAGGGTTCCCGATAGAATGTTCTGTGGGAAACCCTATGTCCTGTTGTGGATAACAAAGGCAGGTGATAAATAAAGATTTACATCACACAAATTTTAGATCACAAGAAACTTTAACTTTCTAATAGCATTTGTATAAGTTTTTTTGACAATTATTTAAATTAGATTAGTTTTATATGAAAGTAATTTACTATGTATATTAAAATATGGCTCCCTAAGAGTACATAATAAATTTTACAAATTAATACATCATAGATTTACCTTATAGAGAATACACATTCAATCTTGAAACTTTAGCCTGGCTAAATCATAATCCAAAATATTTTATTGCTTTTGACGAGCCTCGTGGTTGAGTGGTTTATGTACCGGACTGCCGATCAAGAGGTCGCGGGTTCGATTCCCGCTCGGGACAATCATTTGTGTGATTTTTCTAATTGTCATACAAATGTTTGTACTGCGTCTGGGTGTTTCTATGTATTATAAATATGTATTTACAAAATAAAAGTAGTATATGTATTCTATCCGTATTCTGGTACCCATAACACAAGCATATAAAGCTTAGCTTGGGACCAGAGGACGTTGTTGTGAAATGTCCATGAATATTGCTTTGGTGAACAATAACATAACTGTGTAAACTAGTCAATAGTCCTTTACTCTTTTACTTTTTTTTTAGTTGTGTCAAGACATTAAATTTAAAAATTATGGTAATAAGTGTCAGAATCTAGGCTGTTCTTAGTAACGAATCATAATAATAGAAATAGTTTTTTTTAGTGATTGCAATTGTTTTAAACATATTTTAATAGTTAAGTTTCAATTCGATTGGTGTTTGGATGTTTTCGAATAAAAATAAGGTTAGATAAATGTTATTATGTATTTTTATTTAACACTATTTCCGTGTGGTGACGGATTAAGAATACAAGTGTCACCACCCTGTCTCCTCCCAAGGGTACTGTAAAAGTGAGCTAAGCGATATTGCACATAGATAGCATCCTCTGTGGGAGACGGAAAACTCGAAAATAAACCCCGTGCCAACACGCCTGGTCAGCGCGGTACAGTAGACCATAATCCCTCCAAAGTGAAGGTGCCCAGGAGTGGGACGTAAATGGGCTGGAGAGAGGATTTAAGGGCCTACATCAATATCATCGTCGACATGACAGCTAATAGGTATAGAAAATGAAGAATTAGGGATATTTTTTTTGTTTACTCAAAATCTACTAAATATATTTTAATTCTGATTTACGTGTTTTTATATATAATAGTTACTTATGTTTTTAAAGTTATTTCATTAGTTAATACGCGATAATAGACCGACAAATGAAAATAATAAAAAATGAGAGAGGTTGTTTCGCTAAGATTTTCGGAAATATCGAGAAAACTTTTTTCAATCGCGTATGTTTTAGATGACTTTATTCATTTATTTACTATTAATTAAACAAAATATTATAACTTAAAAACGCCTAATAATTCATAAATAGCACCAATATGTACTTGCAAATTGCTTTTTGCCAGGCGTTTGGCGAAGGAATAATATTGGTCAGACGGACTAAAGCGTAGGATAAGCTCGACACCTGCCATGAGTTCATATGTGTGTAGAAATTTTGGTGTCCGTGCACAGTTTACAAACGCACACAGGCTTGCATATTGAAGACGCCTTGAACCGTAACTCCTGCCGTATTCTTTGGCGATCGGATGTTTCCGCGAGTATTCGGCGTTCGTTCGTTACCTATTATAATCCGAATAAATATAATAGTCGGAAGTCTAATAAATCACGTATGCATTTTTGTTTAGTACCTAAGGTTTTATTTATTTAAATAGCAGAAATATTTTGGTTCGACGGAGGCCATTTTATTTTTTCGTGTGATTCATTGAACTGTTTAATATTGAGTTTCTATAATTTAATAATTGTATGGATTTTCGTTTGTTGATTTTAAAATGTTATTTGATTGTGAAATGTGTGTTGAGAGTGTGTGTTTGTTAAAAATTAAAAATAACAAGTTCTCACAATTGTCATTCAGTGAAAAGATTCAAATTGTGAGAGGACAACTAAGCCAGCAAAAAGGTAGGTAATGTAACTCGAAAATTTCATGTTAAAAGTTATGAAACGTATGTACATACGTACATTTTATTTTTTATTTATTTTATTTTTTATATTTATGGACATTTCACACAACGTCCTCTGGTCCCAAGCTAAGCTTATTATGCTTGTGTTATGGGTACCAGAATACGGATAGAATACATAAACTACTTTTCTTTTGTAAATACATACTTATTATACATAGTAAACACCCACATGTACGTATGTATGTACGTACGTAGTTATTGTTTAGTAATTCTAGTACAGTGTGGACTGATTCGGGATATTCAGATTTAAATTTGTTCTGTTGGCATGGTTTCCGACTTAGAGATCCGTCGCGTGGCTATGCTAAAAATCTATAAAAGAAAAAGTTTTTGTGACTGAGTACAGCGCCGCATGTGTGATATTCCTGTGCACGCCACTGACAGACAGATAGAGGGGACCCTCTATGCACAGTTGGCACAGGGTTTATTTTCGAGTTTCCCGTCTCTCACAGAAGATGTTATCTGTGTGCAATATCCCTTAGCTGACTTTTATAGCACCCTTGGGAGGAAATGGGGTGGTGACACTTGTATTCTTAATCCGTCACCACACGGTTATGAATCTTATCCAGGTTTAATTAATTACTCGTAGAATTATTCAAAATGCTGGATTTAAGAGAGTTACATTAACTTACTGGCGGCATAGCCTATCTATACATGGGTAAATTAAAAATTACTTACTGCGGTTTATATCGAAGTTAGCAGGTTGCGTTAAAAGCGTTCTGTCAAACCTATTTCACTCACGGCAACTTTACTTTTCAACTTCTAGTAAATTTATTTACGTACCTAAATACCTGTTTATTTCTCTACTTTATTTCATAACTAGGTATTGCCCGCAACATCGTACGCATGGAATTTAAAAATCAAACCTTACAAATTATACAACAAAGCAATCTTCTTGAACCACGCTGTCCAATAAAAAACCGCATCAAAATCCGTTGCGTAGTTTTAAAGATATAAGCTCCCATAGGGACATACATACAAAAATAACGTCTTTGTTTTAACCTATGTAAAGATAACAATAATAACGACTGAAGTCCGTTTGGTGACGGATTAAAAATACAAGTGTCACTACCCCATATCCTCCCCAGGGAGCTGTAAAAGTAAGCTAACGGATATTGTACACAGATAACATCCTCTGCCATCACATGCACGTACTGCCACCACCTTTATTGTTAGGGCCCTAGAAATTTTAGCCCTATGGTTCCAATTTTCATACCTACTTATAATTATGTATATTGGGTATCAGATAACGGATAATAACTATTCCTAGTACTTACCATACTTTTGTAAAAAAATTGGTCAAGTGCGAGTCGGACTCGCGCACGAAGGGTTCCGTACCATTATCTATGCAACATAAGGCAACGTTATTAGTATCGAGCAAGAAACGGTAAAAAAATCATGTTTGTTGTATGGGAGCCCCCCTTAAATATTTATTTTATTTTATTTTTAGTATTTGTTGTTATAGCGGCAATAGAAATACATCATCTGTGAAAATTTCAACTCTCTAGCTATCACCGTTCTTGAGATACAGCCTGGTGACAGACGGACGGACGGACGGACAGCGAAGTCTCAGTAATAGGGTCCCGTTTTTACCCTTTGGGTACGGAACCCTAAAAAATATAAATAACACACACAAAACTTACGTACATATTTATAACACGAGTAACTGTCCTGTGCGGGAGTCGAAATCGTGACCTTGTGATCAACAATCATTTGCACGGGTTGCACTATCGATTTTGGTACTCTTTTTGCAAGCTATTTACCTAAACTTTATTCGATTTAAATAAGCAGAATTTTGCCGCATTAATTAGGTACATATCTCACCTGTACAATAAAATTACCCGCATGATCTTTGGCTGTGTGGCGCCGTCGGTCGGCCATCCGCCATTCCCGCCAACCGCCAACCCGCCATTTTTGTACTTACTTCGCCTTCGCTCACCTCAGTCAAAGAGTAAACCTCAGTCCGGTTTAACCTGCGTCGCGTAATACATGTGTCGGTAGTTAACATTGAGTTGAACGCCGAAAAACGATCGTCTACAAACATGAATTTGTTAAAAAGTGTTAATAACTAAATATATCTAGTTATTTACGTATTAATTGTGTTTAATTAAGAAACATTATATTAAATAGTGTGTAAATTTGTTAAGATACTGTACATTTTGTGTGTTTAAGTAATTTCTTTTCTCGTTTAATAGTTTCGATTGGATATCTATTGAATTGAGATTGATTATGCAGTGTGTGATTCTGTTCTGACGATTTGGATTCTAACTGGACATAAATCTGTCTGTCGGTGGTATTTCGCCGCCGCGAGGCCCTTTCGCAACAGGTTAGTAAACAATGTACCTATATTTCATGGTCTTTACTGTGAGATTTTTACTATCAATAAAACACAGGATATTACAAAATACATACACCTACCTACTTTAAACGTGAGAAAATATTACTGTCCGCGTTATGTACCATTCATTGTCCTTTTATTTATGTATTAAGACAAAGCAAAATCGCTCTGATAAGTTTCCTACACCAGTTTTTAAATATAAAATATTTATGGACATTTCACACAACGTCCTCTGGTCCCAGGTTAAGCTATATTTCTTTGTTTGTGTTGGGTTGTAGGACTTGTGGGTACCAGAAAATGAATACGGACCGAACCTTGTCGGAGTGCGTCCTGCTGCCTTCCGAGGCGAGGCAGTGTTGTACCCATAAATTACTAAGTAGATAGTAATAATTTTTGTACTGTAGCACCTACATAATAAACGGGCAGCTCCTGAGAAGGTGTCTATTTGATTTACCCTTCAAAACCATAATTCCGTTAACAATGTTTCGTTAAATATTACCCTAATATTTTATTACGTCTTAATGTCCTAACATTACTTTTTTATGCCCTAATATTACTTGGTACTGCCCTAATATTGCTTGTTCTTGTTACTTCCCTAATATTACTTGTTACTGCCCCAATATTACTTGTTACTGATCTAACTGGCTCTAAGATATGGGTATATTGGTATATTGGTTTGTATTTGTATAAATTAGGAACTAGGTTATTGCGTAGCACATAACGAATTTTAATATATTATGGTAATGCCATACCTACTTGATACCTATTGTTTATTCCGTGCTAATATGCAAATTAGATTATATCATAAATATTTAATTTTAAAAATTTAACGTCTTAACAGCAATATATTAAATTAATTTACTGCTTGTAGATAAGTAGTTATAGCATTTATTTTAAGTTTCTTTCGTAACTCATTTTTTGGTGGATAAATCATTCAAGAATGGCAGCATTGTAATTTTAAAGTAAATTGATTTTTTGAAGTTTTAATTTTTTGGCGCGTTAAGATTTAGCGCGAAAGTTTAGTTAACATTGCCAAATTGTGTTATTGACACTATCAATTTTAATTTTAGTTGTGCGTGTAGAATCGGCTCCAATATAAGAGCCCAGATTTGATTTTTACCACATAATTTGCTTAGAAAATATGTAGCCACCAAGGCGCAAGTCCCTGCGTATATAACTATATATTATAGTTATATACGAAACTAGATCCTAAACATACTTGCTAATAAAATAATTTCATTTGCAATTACGTGTGTTTGTTTTGTTATTAGCTCTATCTGTTACGAATTAATAATCTTGGAACATACCTTCAGTTACATAATAACAGATTCACGTACCATATAATTTAGTTATGGCACCAAAAGGATCTGAAACAAAATCTCCTTGTTAGAATTTATAACGTCGTTATTCTTACGAAAATCTAATTGGTTATCTTAATCCTATGTAAATCTTTACATAATATAAAACAAAGTTTTTTTTTTTCTTTCCCTCCGTCCATTTAAGAGGGATGGCTTCCCTTTGGATTTGCCAGTGTCAAAGTCCAAAAAACAAAGTTGTTACATTTAAAACTACGCAACGGAATTTGATGCGGTTTTTTTTTATTTATTTTTTTAATATTAATAATAAGTTTTATTGAATCACGAAACATTACAAAGAAGTACCAAAAATTAAAACTATATAAAGTTCGTTGTCTTAAATCTAAAGTGTCACAGCAGAACTAAATAATAGAACAAGGGTGTAATGATTCGTGCAAATGATTAACATCATCATTGAAACTCTTTGGTTTCTACACTAGGCTAGGCCTGTCTCGTAGACAACCAAATATTTTTGAAATGATAGAGTAGTTCATAGCTTTTTTGTATAATTTTTTAAGTTTTGTTTTTAATTCCACTCGTAAGACGTTGCGAGCAACACCTAGTATCACATTATAGAAATAAATATATATTATTTTAAACCAGGTAACATAGGTAGCTTATATATAAACTCGAGAGAAAATACTAAACTTCTAAGACTAACTATGTATTAACTTCTGTACTTTTAGAAGTTAATTCATGACACGATTTTCCAACGACAAAGTGGTAGATTGTGCTTCATGCAATAGTACTGCTGCTGGGATCAAAGATCGCAACATCTAACTAACGGGTTTACTGTCACGATGGCCATAACTCAGTTTTCTCTCGGTAGAAAATCTATACATTTATACATTTTAATAAAATAACGGACGGACCATGTTCACGAGGTCGCCGTTTCGATTATCGCACGGGACAATAATTTGTGTGATATTTTACTTTCTGTCTTTAAAGACAGAAAGTAAAATATCACACAAAATATCGGATTTATAATGACACCAAGAAACTTAAGTTTCTTGGTGTCATTATAAATCCGTATAGTTAAGACGGTACGATACTGTAAAGGTCGTGATCATTGAATATAACCTATTCGATGACACAGGCCACATATGGTTTGTTTTTAAAAAAGTAATAAAAATTTTGATGAACATTTTTCTGATTGATTGTTGATGATATCTGCTTTGTGTCTTGGTGATATAATTTTAAGGATGCCTTAACACTTTTGTTTACTATTGGATAAAGCAATGTTAATGATGAAATAATTTAATATTTTATGATAAGAGTGATATGATGTAAGGTCATCGTAGTTAGTGTGGTTCGGGTGACCAAGATTAGAAAGGCAATTATCAGTTGGTTTTTTGCTTTTCAAGGTTTTCGAAATGTATTGCTTCGAAAAGCTAGGTCCTAGCTGGATCTAATCTGGTTCATCCTAGTTTGTTATTATGCTTTCCAACCTTAGGTAGGGTGTCCAGTAAAAAAAAAATATTTTTTTTATCCTATAAGGGGGGAGAATGTAAAGGTCGTGATCATTGAATATAACTTATTCGATGATACAGGCCACATATGGTTTGTTTTTAAAAAAGTAATAAAATTTTTAAGAAAGGAAGAAGAAGAAAAAGGTTTGGGGGGACAGGAGAGGACATTGGAGATGATGAAATATAGATATGGTGAAACAAATATGAATTTAAAAAGAATACAATTATTTATAAAGCCTTAAATGTTTTTATTTTGTAAATGTAACAAGTCCTAGAAGGGAAATAAATGAATTGTTCTGCAAGAAGAAGGTTTATGTAGAAGAAGGTGTATGAAGGTTTATGCAGAGGCTTCCCAATACCAAATTATGCTCCATACAAAAGTATGGGTATCGTGCTTCCGTTTTTTCTTCGCGAAAATTAAACCGATTTTAATAGTTTTTGCGTTATATTATAGATAAAGAGTATATCTATGCTTCTATCACTTTCTTTTTTTCAAAACATAATAACTAAAAGAAATATGACGATCCGAAAAACTCACTTTTTTCGGTTTTCTTTAGATAAAGTTGCAGCGTCTATCACACAAATTTGGTAAGGTTTTACCACAAAAGAAAGTACGAAACGTCTTTTTTCAAAGAATTTGTAGGTAAAATCCGCTTCATCTATATTTGTCCCTTTCAGCGCGGCGCTCGGAAATAGGGATAGCAGATGCCTAAGGCAAATACCTAAATGAGGAGTACAGTACCCTCTTAAATCGCTAATGGCATGGCTGTTGCACACGAATTCGTATGCGTGGAATTTTAAAAATATTGCAATATTTTTCACTGATGCTTCGCTCCTATCTGTCGCAGCCTATACGCTTCCTCGTTAAATGTATTATCCAACAGTGAAAGAATTTTTTAAAACGGGACAGCTTTTCCTGAGACTAACTCTTCAGCTTTATAATATCAGTATTATAACTTGTTGTTTAGCTTGTTTAGAAGACTAAATCTAAACACAATTGGAATATATCTAATATATAAAATTCACGTGTCACAGTGTTAGTTACCGTACTCCTCCGAAACGGCTAGACCGATTTTTATGAAATTTTACATGCATATTCAGTAGGTCTGAGAATCGGCTAACATCTATTTTTTTTTGTATGGCAAAACAACGTTTGTCGGGACAGCTAGTAGGTATATATAACTAAGTAAGTACAACAGGTACGGCCTGACCTCCTTATGCATTGTGAGTTCAAATACGCATTACCCCGCTTAGAAACTTGGCTCAAAGTTTCCATAGCAATCTTATTCTAAGCCCAATTTAATCTTATTCTAAGCTAAATTTCATCTTATTAAAGGAAAAGATCGAATATATCAAAGTAAATAATAATAAGTTAGCATAATAAGATTGATCTAGGATAGTGATTTAATTTTTCTTTTAAACTAAACGGCGCTATAGAAACTAAAACTATATATACGCTATATATACCAGTGGCGTGCACATAAATTTGAAGCAGGGTAGGCTCTTATACTGTAGGTAGTACTCTTATAGATTTTTAGCATAGCCACGCGACGGATCTCTAAGTCGGAAACCATGCCAACAGAACAAATTTAAATCTGAATATCCCGAATCAGTCCACACTGTACTAGAATTACTAAACAATAACTACGTACGTACATACATACGTACATGTACGTATGTACATACGTTTCATAACTTTTAACATGAAATTTTCGTGTTACATTGGTGCCTATTCTATGTGCAGACCTAAACTTAACTTAACTAAAAAATGAAAATTGATAGCGTCTATAACACAATTCGGCAATGTTAACAGAACTTTTTTTATATAAAAACTGTTTATTATAGACTAACGATTTTAATTAATATAAATGTGTGCAAAAAAATAGCGAAACATTTAAGATACAGCAATAGCTGTTTTCATTTTTTAGTTAATACCTATTATACCGTTGTCCGTCCAGCTACGCGTGGCGCTGATTCGATCGGTACCGCGCTCGCATGTTGTAACAAAAAACCTTTATAGCTTCTTATCTATAATACCTAGAGTGAAGACAAATACTACGAAAAATTACTAGAAGACTACAGATGAAATCTATCTATTTTTTAAGATCTGAAAATTTATTTTAAAGTATTAAAAATGAGAACAGAAGAGGACAGAGGAGAAAACATAACAATTCAAAATATAACTCGATTTTACTCTTAAAACTGTGATATGTATGCTATATGTATACTTAATTATAAAGCACAAATCATCTAGTTTATCTTGATGTATAATAATATTAATAATCTATGAACTCATAAATAAAACTAAACTACTTACGACAATCCGCTGGAACTTCAAAACCACTTGTTTACTAAACACAAAGCGTAAAGTGGACTGAAGATAAAAACTGCCATCTAGTGATTATGGATTGTGAAGTAATTCATCAGCTATCTATTACACAACTTATAGACGCAAAAAATAACGCAATTTGTCCATAGATGTCGGTATATCTAATCGTAACTGACTGTTGATACTCGTTTCGATACGAGATTTACCAAAAGTATTTAATTTTAAGCTTTCTTTCTATTTTTTTATATTTTATTCTTTGTCGCGGAATGGAAATTATTTAAATCTGAATATCCCGAATCAGTCCACACTGTACTAGAATTACTAAACAATATGCAAGGGAAACAAAATAATTTATTCGTGTGTACACAACCACATAGCCAGTTATACGTTTCATAACTTTTAACATGAAATTATCTAGTTACGTTACCCTTTTGTTGATTAAGTTGTAACTCGGGTATACATCTACCTATAGACACAATTTGAATTTTTTCACCGAACGACAATTGTGAGAACTTGTTATTTTTAATTTTTAACAAACACACACTATCAACACACATTTCACAATCAAATAACATTTTATAATCAACAAACGGAAATCCATACAATTATTAAATTAAAGAAACTCAATATTAAACAGTTCAATGAACCACATGAAAAAATAAAATGGCCTCCGTCGAACCAAAATATTTCTGCTATATAAATATTATTTATTCGGATTATAATAGGTAACGAACGAACGCCGAATACTCGCGAAAACTTCCGATCGCTAACTCATGCCGCATGACATGCAGTACAAGGCGTCTTCAATATGCAAGCCTGTGTGCGTTTGCGAACTGTGCACGGACACCAAAATTTCTACACACATATGAACTCATGGCAGGCGGGCGGCGTGGAGCTTGCTCGCTACGCTAATATTATTCCTTCGCCAAACGCCTGGCAAAAAACAATTTGCAAGCACATATTGGTGCTATTTATGAATTATTAGGTAGGCGTTTTTAAGTTATAATATTTTGTATAATTAATAGTAAATAAATGAATAAAGTCATCTAAAACATACGAACGTTTTATTAAAATATCTGTGAATGGCAAGTAAAGCAGAGCTTATAAGCTTGTATAGAGTGCACGCCACTGATATATACATATAGTTTTAGTTTCTATAGCTCAGTTTAGTTTAAAAGAATGCTATAGAAACTGAACTCTGGAAACTATAACTTTTGAAATCGCTCCTATTTCCTGTGGGAGTAATTCCTAAAGTTTAGTTTATTAAAATAAAATATTCTTAGGTAAATGAAAAAAATATTAGGGATATAGTTATTGACAAATTTTTTATATTCCTATATTCCCAAACTAAGCCTATGACTATGCTACGAGTTACTAGATTTTAGCAAAATGTAATTAGCGCTTAAATCTCATAATTAATTAACGGCTACAAGAGAGAGACCTCAGGGATAGAAAACACTATCTAGTTAGTACTAACTGGTTACTTACTATATGCTGCTTCAGAAGTTATTATAAGTGCCAAGTTTCACATAGCTTATACGAAATTTACTTGTGAAGAAATTTCTGCAAAAACGCCCTGAATTTGTCATTAATTAATTATAGTGAACTAGGTGTTGTCCGCGATTTCGTTTACTTCGAATTTGGAAACCAAAACCAACACATTAAACAAAAATGCCATTGTCTTGAACCATTTTAGCATTAAAAAAAAGACGCATCCAAATCCGTTGCGTAGTTTTAAAGATTTTTTTTTTTAAATTTATTTATACTTATATGTAATACATAGTAAACACTCAGACGCAGAACAAACATTTGTATGACATTTATAAACACAATTTAAGCTCATATAGGGACACATATATACAAAAATAACGACATTGTATTTTAATAAAGTGAAGATACGTACTCTATATTGTTAGGCTCCTTGGTTGAGTTAACAAAATCCCTTTGTATGAGCGGTTCCTAAACTTATTTAGTCTACTGGCCACTGAGAATAAATTATTTTTTAGCGCTCAATTTTTTTCACCTAGATACTTCGAAACCACTATAACCCTATTTTATTTTGGTTCTCTATGCGTTATCGCCCACATTAGGCTAGCTGTTGCTTGCGACTCCGTACGCGTGGAATTTAGAAGCTTTCCCCCGTTTTTTCATCATTTTTAGTGTTCCGTACCCAAAGGGTAAAAACGGGACCCTATTACTGAGACTTCGCTGTCCGTCCGTCCGTCCGTCCGTCCGTCTGTCACCAGGCTGTATCTCAAGAACGGTGATAGCTAGACAGTTGAAATTTTCACAGATGATGTATTTCTATTGCCGCTATAACAACAAATACTAAAAATAAAATAAAATAAATATTTAAGGGGGGCTCCCATACAACAAACATGATTTTTTTTACCGTTTCTTGCTCGATACTAATAACGTTGTCTTATGTTGCATAGATAATGGTACGGAACCCTTCGTGCGCGAGTCCGACTCGCACTTGACCAATTTTTTATTAATGCTTCACTCCTATTGGTTGTAGCACTTGTAGCGTAATTTTACAAAGCCTTCCTCGATAAATGGACTATCCAACACAAAAAATATATACAAATCGAACCAGTAGTTCTTGTGATTAGCGCGTTAAAACAAACGAACTCTTCAACTACGATGTAACGATATAACTAGACTAAATTTTACAAATCAAATAATGTGGTAAAAGTATTAATTTCGTGTAAAAAGTAATAAGTACATGTCATGTTCAGTTACGCTCATTAAAATTTTCATTGCAGGTTGACTTGGTGTTAATTATTTTCCCGGTAGACGAACTGGTCATGCGAGTTGCTAATTAAATATTAACGTGGGAGGTTTCATGCAGTATATATCATATTTTAATCAATATAGTTCTTACTTTATATTAGAGGAATTTATATTACAGGAATTATATTTTATATTAATACATATTATTAATTTATATTAGAGGAAGTCTGAAAGTGATGCCAGTGACTGAAAAATTGAAGAATGAGCGGATGTCCTGGTATGGGCCGTTAGGTATGTTATGAGACGAGAGGAAAGTAATGTCGTTAGGAGAATTCTGAGTATAAATGTGGAAGGAAAAAAGTCTAGAGGAAGACCTAAGAAAAGATGGATGGACTGTGTAAAAGAGGACATGAAAAAAAGAGGAGTTGACACAGACATGACGGATAATAGAAGACTGTGGAAGAAAAAGACATGTTGCGAATAGAAGGATGATGATAGTTCTTACTTTAGGTAGGTAACTATTAATTTATTACCTATATTTTACTTACTATTTTAATGTCTAATAGTTACATCTTTGTTAATTTGACTGACTCTTAAGTCTTAATCCGCCTTTCCAGGGAATACATATATACCAAATTTAATGTTTTATGGCTAAATCACTCAATCAGTTTGAATCCACTTGTGCCAATTATGTGTGTGCGCGAAAATGTATCTATGCGTGTCTATGATACAGGCTATACGTCATATGAAACGTCATTATTCTATGAAGTACGATTTAAACACGCTGAAGTTACTTGTCCTTAATTTTCAAACGTCAACGTATTAATTTTGAAATTATTTATTTTGTTGTCATTTAGTAATGTGTAAAAAGAACGCTGGCTGTCAAGCTGCGCATAGGCGATTTATCGGTCTATTTGGTGACACGAGGTAGGGCCCGGGGGGGTGTGCGGGTGCTATGCATGTCGGACACGAAAAAAATATCGGTGTATATCGATATTTATAAAAATATCTAAATTAGAAAAGATATTTTATTATTATTAAAAATATATTTTTACTAGCCAAAGCCAAGTGCGAGTAGGAATCAAACATAAAGGGTTTCGTATATACCTAGTTCCTTATTCCATCATCATCATCAGTCACACCATTTTCCCAAGGAGGTAGGCAGAGTCTAAAGGGCGCGATCTGTTACGATGGGTATTCCGTATTACATTCGAGATGATTACATTGTCAATAGCACGTCATCAAAATCACTGTAAATTATGGGCCTAGATGATTTTAGTCCATATCCCCAAGCGTTGAGTAATAATGTAATATTATGTAATAAATATAATAATGTAATAATAAGAATAACAAATTTGTAGGTACCAAGACACGACTCGCTAACGAAAGTCTAGTTCAAAAATAAAATAACTTTCGTGCGAGAGTGTGCCCATGCGCAAAGATGCACCCACCACTTTCTTCCAGCGTTCTTTTTACGTGACGCGTACTATAACTATGTATCCGTGTGAGAAAATCTTTGTAAAATCTTTGTTGTTTATTTGAATTTTCGTAATATGTGTAATATGAATTCAGCCCCTACTCAATGTAAAATAATCTAATAGTCTCAAGAGCCGATGACAATACAAAATCCAAGATTGTATGCAAATTTTCAGGACAATAATATATTTATGCGTGTTTTTTAACTAAATAACTGACTAAACAAAGAAAGAAAAGAAAGAAAATGTTTATTTCTAACCAGTTAATTATATCGCAGGTTAAGTACCTACTTACAGCTAACAGCGTTGCATAGTGACAACAGTTCGATATTAGGACAGTATGTAATTACAGTAAAGTACTAAACACAAACGTTAGCTTTAAGTTTACAAGTTTACAAACAATTTTAGTGGTGTTGTTTTAGCGAGTTAACACATCTGGGTAACGTTGAGAATTCTCTAATGATCTTAGTCTATGGTGAGGTGTTAAAGTAAGGGATCAGATAGTATTATACCGAGGTCTAAGATTATGTACCGTAAATGGCTAAATAGACGAGATTCCTAGTATATTAAACGGTCTTTGCCTAATTAAGATCTGATTGAAAAGGGTATTTTATTTATTGCAAACCGCAAGTTGTAGCGTGAAAGTGCAACTATGGATAATGGATGGAAATATGCAAGGAAAAGAAAAGGAATGGAGGTGACGGATGTAGTTACCAAAGAACTAAAGTCACAGGATTGTGTATTTGTCTACCAGGGTAATAGTTTGATAGTCATTGCTATCGATACTACATGAACAACAAAACTATTAAAAAATAATAATTTATTGTGTCAATAACACAATTCGGCAATGTTAACAGAAGTTTATTAATACAAAATCTGTATATAATAGACTAACTTTAATTAATAAAAATATCCACAACGAAAAAGCCAATTAATCAAAATACGCCATAGTTGTTTTCATTTTTTAGTTAAGTTTAGTTGTACACGTAGAATTGGTACCATTGTATAGGTAGTTACTGGACTATTATGTAGTATAACTAGTAATGAAATCTTTAAAGTTTTTGATTTTATCTTATTTAAATTTTTGTAGTCTTAGTTGTTCGACGAAATGCAAACATCACACAAATATTTGTCCTGTGTGGGAATCGAACCTACAACTTCGTGAAAGGTACGCTAACCACTGTACCAATGGTCCCACCAGATATAATTACTTTACATTGCAAGTATTTTCGTGCTACGCCGACCTCAATTAGCTTGGGATAAGGGCAGGTAGAAGAAGAAATATTTTTTCTAAATAAAAAAGTTCCATTTAAAAAAAAATTACTTCATAAAAGCATCTTATAAAACAATATAAAGAATAAACTAGAAAGTACCAAAGTTATGAGCGTCTCTTTCATATTTACATGAAAATAAAAGGCACCACCCGCACAGATTAAATGGGAGGTGATTAATTGTGCGGGATGCTCTGTCAAGAGGTCTTTCTGTGGAACAATTTATCTGTGAAACAAAAGTCCACAACAAGTCATTTATATTTTTCTGTCTAATTAAAAAGGAGATATTATTTATTTTGACGGGCCTCGTGGTGGAGTGGTTTATATAACGGTCTGCCGATCATGGGGTCTCGGGTTCGATTCCCGGTCAGGACAATCATTTGTGTGATCTTTTTAACTGTCATACATATGTTTGTACTGCGTCTGGGTGTTTACTATGTATTATAAGTATGTATTTACAAAAGAAAAAGTAGTTTATGTATTCTATCCGTATTCTGGTACCCATAACACAAGCATATAAGCTTAGCTTGGGATCAGAGGACGTTGTGTGAAATGTCCATGAATATTTGTTTATTTATTATTTATTTATTTATTTTTATTTATAACTAGAAGGAAGTTTGTTAGGATCGTAGCAGATGGCGCTTTATAGTCTCTGCCTACCTCCATAGGAAAAAGGCGTGATGTTATGATGATGATATTATAACTAAACGTTAGTAGCCATAGTTGTTTAAATTAAATTAAACTAGAAAATTATAACTGCTTTTAACATCAAATTGTTGGGTCTGGTCCTCTTCCACTTTGGGAAGGCCTATTTATGTCTGCTGACCAGGCGTGTAAGAATAGAGTTGTGTTAACTACTGTTTTCTTTCTCTCACAGAAGATGTAATAGTCCTTCAGCTGATTTTAACATATCCCTAGAAAAGAGGATGTTGGCACTTATAGTTATTCCTTATCCGTCATTACATGAGCCTCTTTTCTATTCTATTAGCATTGTAATTGTCCTTCAGCTGATTTTAACATATCCCTAGAAAAGAGGATGTTGGCACTTATAGTTATTCCTTATCCGTCATTACATGAGCCTCTTTTCTATTCTATTAGCATTGTAATATACATATACTGCCAACCCATACGCCCAGTCAAAACCACGTGTGGACAAAAGCAGTTAGTTACTAGCCAATAAAATTTCTAAAAATGTTATGCGTATAGTTATTTGCATACTTTGCGTAGTGATATATTTAAATTATACTTTTTACCATGTAACTGATTTTCGTGCACGCGGTCATGAATTCGATTTCCAACCAGATCAATTAACTAGTTTTTTGTGCCATGAACACAGATTACTATTTGTACTGTGTCTGGATGTTTTAAATATACTAATTGCGTGTTCGTAAAAAAAAAAATGTGTAACTACTTGCCTAATTATGTATTATACATTTTATTCGTATTCTAAGTACATTACATATACACGCCACAAGCATATTTTGGGATCAGAGACCTATGTAAATAGTTCCTAACGTTATAAACGAGTAAATACTAATTATATTGACTAAGTAAAGAACTATTTTTAACTGTCCGTGTGGTGACGTATTAAGAATACAAGTGTCACCACCCCATCTCTTTCCTAGAGTGCTGTAAGTGCCAGCCAAGGGACAACATAAGAAGTTAACGTCTACTGTGAGAGACGGAAAACTCGAAACTAAATCCTGCGCTGACACGCCTGGTCAGCGCGGCACAGTAGACCATAATCCCTCCCAAAGTGGAGGAGGCTTGTGCCCAGCACTGGGACTTTAATGGGCTGGAGAGAGAGAGAACTATGTTTGGATCGTAGCAGATGACTATAGTCTGTGCCTACCCATGTGGGAAACAACGTGATGTTAAGACGATGATAATGATACTAATTGGGATTGTTCATAATTTTTCACCTGCTGTTTTTATATTTTTTTTTAGAAAATATAGACTATTTTAAGCAACTGATTTCAATATTATTGAAATATTCACTATATAGAAACTTTTAAATAATTCTTAAAGATACTATTTTAAATGCTGTGACGTCATCTGTGTATTGCCTTTTCCTGATATACTTAAGACAGATTGCAATACATCTTTTTAAAGTTGCCAAGTTGATATAACAGACCCAATGTCAACTCCACCACAGAGTAGTAAATCCCTAAAAACGCCTTAATATTTTAAGTCCTTCATTTCAAGGACAAAGAGAGGCCATTTACTTTTTTGAAAAATAATCGTTAATATAGCAAACTTTCCGAAAAAAACTAATGGATCATGATCAGAAACTCTATTCCCCGAAATGGTTTTCGAATTAAGAGTTTTAAAAAAATATGAACAATGCCAATTATGTAATACCTAATTAAAGTTAAAAAAAAAAAAATTTTATGCTTGAAAGAATAATTATAGTAGAATCTATGTTGCAATTATCACATTTAACATTATCTAAATACTTCACACTTTCCTTTGTTAGAGACATACAAAGATGCTGTTGTTTATTTGTGAGAGAAAACCTAGAATATCTCATGTTATGAATGAATGTGAGGTGTTTATTACATGAGAAACAGAATTAACTATGTAGTACGACCTTATAACTACCTACTACATATTAGGCACTATAAATATAGCTTGCTTTAGAAAAGTCCTGCATCAATATGTGTCTCTTCTCTCCAGCTCATTAAAGTCGTCATTATATCAAAATATGTCTCTCTCCAGACCACTAACGTCCCACTGTTGAGTACGGGCCTCCTCCAATTTTGGAGGTATTATAGTTTACTGTGCCACGCTGACCAGGCGTGTTGTTAACTTGTCACAGGTTGTATTTTCGTGATTTCCGTCTCTCACAGAGGATGATGTCTGTGTGTGTACAATGGCCCTTGGCTGGCTCTTATAGTTCTCTAGGAAGGAAAAGGGTTGGTGACACTTGTACTCTTAATCCGTCATCACACGGAGTAACTAGACGCATAGCTAACAAATTAATAGAGTCATGGAAATCGGTGTTTAGAAGGGGGAAGTCACAAGGCGCTTGTGTCATATAAATAACGTTTATCTAACTTTACTATTAGTCTCCTAGTAGTTACCTAATGGTAAACACTTACATAGTGGCATTCCGAACCGATACCAAGAGACTTGAATGACTTGGTCATTAGCAGTCATCAGACATGCCGTTGCTTATATCTAGCTACTAACTATTGCCTGCGACTTCTTATGCGTGGAATTTAGAAAATTTGCCTGTATTTAAAAATTCTGTATTAATACTTCGCTCGCAGCCCGTTTTTCCTTTCCAGCTTTTCTTATCAGCCGTCATATATTCTTATCAACTCCTTTTTCTTTCATATCGTCTTACACAGTCCATTCATCTTTTCTTTAGTCTACCTCTCCTTTTCCGGCTATAATATATGTATATGCTATAAATCCAATTATACAAATTTTAGGCGGACGAAGTTGCTGGCAGGTAGAAAATATAAAGGGTGCTACTTGACACACAATACGTGACTGTCTTTAATTTGAATTATATTTAAGCCTGATAATTGGAATACGTGGAACTGTTGGCAAAGTTACCGTTTCTCAATATGTACATGTACATTGTTTAGTCGATTTACGCAATTAGTGCTACAGGTAAACTGTTTTTGAATGCTCATACTAGAATCGCAACAAAATCCGTTCCGTAGTTTTAGTAAAGCTGTGCCCACGACCCCGTCCGGGTGGATCGATTTTTTTCGAGCGACCCAATCGACGCAATCAATTTTTTGATTCTTTTTTTAGCCGCTAGATGGCGTTGCAAGTAAACAACTTGAGAAATTTCGTATTATGTAAATATCTCTTGATTGAGTGGACTGATTGCGATGAAACAAAGACTAAGTAATACCTTGAGTTATGTTAAATTTTTACGTATAACATTTATATTTATAAATGTTATACGTAAAAATTTCTTTGGTTCTGTTGGTTGTCCTTTAATCATCTGACTATTTTTTTTTGGAAATATATTTAATGTACAAAAATTCTTTTTCTACAGATATATTATACATATGTATGGATATAGATAAAGCTCACATAGGGACATACATAAACAAATTTGTTTTATTATAAATAAGTAGTAAGAGTGTATTAAGATTTTAGAGAGATACAAAATGAAATTTAAAAGGACGAATGGTCGAAGACAAAGTTAGTACGTAAGATAAATAAATAAATTCTTTATTACTATCAACCAATGTTTTACATAATATTACATTTCACTTGGTCTCCTGGACTAGGTAGTACCTGTATCCCAGGAAAACATTATGCAGCCCGATTTTCTTTGGTATCGTACAAAATAAAAATAAAAAAAAAATTGCTACATAAATATTAATAAATAACTTATTGAGTTGAAATCATTTAATTAATTAATTTTTATACATAAAAATTTTATTATGAACTAGCTGGCCCGGCAAACGTTGTTTTGCCATACCAAAAAAAAAAGTAAAAAAAAAAAATGAACTATAAACCTCACGGAGCCCGAGACCTTTCCAACGAATGCAAAACCGTGGAAATCGGTTCATGCGTTCTGGAGTTATAGCGTCAGGAAGGAAAATCCGACTTATTTTTATATAGTAGATGTGTGTATTTGTGTAATGTGTAAATGAAGATGTGTAAATACTTGTAGAAAATTAAACGTACCTAGTCGAGATTTGGTACTCAAACGTAGAAAAGAATATGCTTAGCTAGCTCAGTTGTGTGGAGATAATGGATGATAGTCGTTTAAAGTAGGTATATATCTAATCATGTCTAAAAAAAGTTGAGATTAACGATTCTACGTGCTCAACTTAACTAAACATAACTTAAAAATGAAAAATCATAGTATCAATAAGAAAATTTGGCAATGTTAACTAAACTTTTTAGGGTTCCGTACCCAAAGGGTAAAAACGGGACCCTATTACTGAGACTTCGCTGTCCGTCCGTCCGTCCGTCTGTCACCAGGCTGTATCTCAAGAACGGTGATAGCTAGAGAGTTGAAATTTTCACAGATGATGTATTTCTATTGCCGCTATAACAACAAATACTAAAAATAAAATAAAATAAATATTTAAGGGGGGCTCCCATACAACAAACATGATTTTTTTACCGTTTCTTGCTCGATACTAATAACGTTGCCTTATGTTGCATAGATAATGGTACGGAACCCATCGTGCGCGAGTCCGACTCGCACTTGACCAATTTTTTATTATAAAAGCTGTGTATTATTGACGAGCCTCGTGGTCGAGTGGTTCATGTAGCGGACTGCCGATCAAGAGGGGGGAAGGGTTCGATTCCAGCTCGGGACAATCATTTGTGTGATTTTTCTAATTGTCATACAAATGTTTGTACTGCGTCCTGGTGTTTCTATGTATTATAAGTATGTATTTACAAAAGGAAAGTAGTATAAATTATGTAGTCTATCCTTATTCTGGTACCCATAACACAAGCATATAAGCTTAGCTTGGGACCAGGGGACGTTGTGTGAAATGTCCATGAATATTTATTATTTATATTTATTATAGACTAACGATTTTAATTAACATAAACATGTGACAACGAATTAGCAAATAATAGCTAGCTATACATATATTGAACCTACCAACATTCTTTTAGGGTTTCGTACAAACCCTTATAGTCTCACTATGGTGTCCGTCTGTCTATCTGTCCGTCCTTTTTAGTTAAGTTTAATTGTGCAACTAGAGTTGGTACCAATTTTCCAGAAGAAAGGAGCATGATGTATGTTATTAATATGCTCAGTATGTAATCAATCAAAAATCACAACAAAACACGGTCTCTTGATGTGATTATAGCTACAGTTACATGGATAATCGAATTTCGAACTTTCTTCAAAATTTTGATGTTAATACAAAACATTAGCAGTATTATGTTACATAATTAAAACTTTCCTTTAGGTTTTCCTTAACGATTAAACTTTTACGAAATAATGTTAATCGGTTAAGTTCGGAAACTGAACTAAAGAGACCAAAAGGAAAGTAATATGAAGCAATAACTAATCAGTTCGTAGGTAGTAGTAGTAGGTCGTA
This sequence comes from Orgyia antiqua, assembly GCA_916999025.1. NCBI lineage: Eukaryota > Metazoa > Arthropoda > Insecta > Lepidoptera > Erebidae > Orgyia > Orgyia antiqua. Next base: position 3,259,298 of record OU779861.1, read on the forward strand.
GGTCAGTTCGTCATTTTAGACGAACAAAAAATAAAAATATAAAAAATAGTTTAAAAAAAACTAAAAAACACGCTTTCATTGTGGAGGAACCTCATGACCAGGAGTTGAGTACCAGGTTCGATGCAAAAGACGTGAGGGAAGTAATAAAATCAATGGCGCGAGGAAAATCTCCTGGCCATGACAGCCTGAGTATTGAACATCTGAAGTACGCTGGCGTTCATTTGCCTAGAGTACTAGCTATGTTGTACACTTTATGTATAGGGCACTCATACTTACCTGCACAAATGATGGCGACCGTGGTGGTGCCAATTATGAAGAGTAAAACCGGAGACCTAAGTGACATGAGCAACTACAGGCCAATTTCACTAGCAACAGTGCTAGCGAAGGTGCTTGATAGTTTGCTTAATACACAGCTTGATCGGTATATAACCACACATGACAATCAATTTGGTTTCAAACCGGGATTGTCTACCGAGACAGCTATTTTCTGTTTGAAGCAAACTGTCAAGTACTACTCAGACCGCAGCACACCTGTCTATGCTTGTTTTCTCGACTTATCGAAGGCGTTTGACTTGGTTAATTATGATCTTTTGTGGCAGAAACTGAATGACCTTGCCTTGCCTAAAGAACTGTTACAAGTGTTAAGGTATTGGTATATGAACCAGGTCAACGTCGTCCGGTGGTCGGGGTCTCTATCTGACCCGTACAGACTGGAGTGCGGGGTGAGGCAGGGAGGACTGACCTCGCCGAGGCTCTTCAATCTGTACATAAACGCACTCATCGAGGAGCTTAGTGGCGCTCGTGTCGGCTGTCATATTGATGGAGTCGCTGTCAATAACATTAGTTATGCGGATGACATGGCGCTGCTGAGTGCCTCGATGTGTGGCTTGTCTAGGTTGCTCCGCATATGCGAGCGTTACGCACAGCGTCACGGTTTGCTCTATAATGCAAAGAAAAGTGAGTACATGGTCTTTCAAGCCAGAGGTCGCAGTTGCCCGGATACTGTTCCGCCAATAAAACTAAATGGCGATGAGCTAAGGAGGGTTGAACAGTTTACATATCTCGGGCACATTGTGGCCTCTGACCTGGGGGACGATGCAGATATAAACAGAGAGCGAAGGGCGTTGTCTGTGAGGGCTAATATGATAGCTCGCAGGTTCGCTCGTTGCTCGGGGGCAGTCAAAATTTCTCTTTTCAGAGCATTTTGCACATCCCTGTACGCGGCGGGCTTGTGGGTGTCATATGCTCAGAAACAGTACAGTGCCCTTCGTGTGCAGTACAACAATGCGTTCAGGGTGCTGATGGGGCTGCCCCGGCAGTGTAGCGCCTCGGGCATGTTCGCCGCCGCCCGTGTCGACTGTTTCTACACGACGATGCGGAAGCGGTGCACATCCCTGGGGCGCAGGCTGCGGGGCTCCTCCAACACCACCCTGGAGGTATTCGCGAGTAGGTTTGATTGCCAATACCTCAACCATTGCTATATGGTTCATGTATTGACAAACAAACAAATGGCTCAGAGGCAGTCGGTTTATTAATTAATCTTAAATTGTATGTAATATTAATCGTTTAATTTATTATTTTTATTATTTATTATTTTTAACATTATTTTAATCTTAAATAACTTATGCAATGTAATTTAATTTAACTTATATAATGTCATGAAATTTTATTTTATTTTAATTTTATTCTTTTTGACCATTTTAACTTGTATTTATTATTATTCTTATTTTATTATATTAACTATAGGAACATATGGATCATGTGTCTGAAATAAAGATTATTATTATTATTATTATTATTAATCCAATTATTGCATTGTCATCGGTCTTTGAGAGCTGTGCAAAATTTGAATAGAATCTGACCGTTTAAAGTGGGTCAAAATAGCGTCCAAAGGAGTCGGTTACAAACATACAAACAAACATACAAACAAACATACAAGTGAAGCTAATATAAAGCGTGTAAAAATAATGCGACGTACTAAAAAAAGTAACTTAGAAGTAAGGCTCAAGGCATCGCAATGGCCCGATACGGTGGAGGAGAACATAGTTATAGAAAAACACTGGAATAAGTAGATTGATAGATTAACTCTTTATTGTATTTACAAGAAACAGAAAACATAAATTAAGCTTAAAACTAGGTACAAATGGCGGCCTTATCACATAAAGTGATCTCTTCCAGGCAACCATGGGATGGAAAGAAAAGTTAGGGACTAAAATAAATGGGGCTGCAGTGTACAAGTATATTAATGAAAGGAAGAGAAAAAAAATATTATAATAATAATTAGATTATAAATGTGTGAGTGTGTTTTTAATTAGTGTATTTATTGTGTTTCTTTTTTTTTTTTTTATACAGTATGAATGTCTTATTTTTATAATCTTTTTAAAAAATATATGTTAAATATGAAAAAAAAGGAATGCGGAAATAATAATCCACCACAGGTATTGTTCCAAAACACTTACACCACAGTCTCAAATTATTAAACTTAAGAGGATACCAAAATAGCTTCGTGCATTTTTCTACGTACGAAGTTTTCATTGTTTCTTTAGATTGAATGGCTAGAGCTCTAATTTTTAAGTATATGTTTTTCAATATATGATCTAGGATCGCATAAACTCAGAAACACGATTGAAAAAAGTTTTCTCGATAGAAAATCTTAGCGAAACAACCTCTCTCATTTTTTATTTTTTTCATTTGTCGGTCTATTATCGCGTATTAACTAATGAAATAACTTTAAAAACATAAGTAACTATTATATATAGAAACACGTAAATCAGAATTAAAATATATTTAGTAGATTTTGAGTAAATAGGAAAAGTATCCCTAATTCTTCATTTTCTGTGCCTACTGGCTGTGTTAATACGTACGTGTCGGCGATGATATACGATAATATTGATGTAGGCCCTTAAGTAAATAATTATTTTCTCAGTATTAATTTTTTTTCTATGAAACTAGCATTTTTTTATATAAAACTTTTATTTCAAACCAAGTCCATAGGTTAGTAATAATTTTCTTATAAGCTGTGTTAGTTTGTATTTAATAACTAATAATTTTTGTCTTTGTCCAGCTCATTAATGCCCCACTGTTGGTCACAGGCTTTCTCCACTTTGGGAAGGATTATGGTCTACTGTGCCGCGTTGACCTGGCGTGTTTGCATAGGGTTTATTTTCGAGGTTTTACCCGTCTCTCACCGAGGGTGTTATCTGTGTACAATATCACTTAGCTGCTTTTACGACACCCTGGGAAAGAAAAGGAATGATGACACTTATATTCTCAATCCGTTATCACAGAGACTAAGTAAATTAACTACTTAACATTTATTCTACTCAGATTTAGTAGAAACAAAGCTATTGTTCAAATTCTAAAAGACCTATTAAAACGACCCCGATAACACTTAAAACTAATTATATAAACTCAGTTCACTAACTCGTCTCAATTTGTTCTAATTAACAATATCTTCTGTCTTTACAACCGATGCTTTCTTGTAGTATAACTAGGTGTTACTCCCGACTTCGTACGCGTGGAATTTAGAAAAAAAAACTCAATACTAATGTTATAATGCTGAAGAGTTTGTTCGTTTGTTTCTTATAAGTCTCAGGAACTACAGGCTCTTTTAGTGTTGGATAGTACATTTAACAAGGAAGGCTATAGGCTATAAAAGATTACGCCACGACCAATAGGAGCGAAGCATCAATGAAAAATGTTATATGTAAGCTTCAGTGAAAAATGTTATGTGTAAGCTTCAGTGAAAAATGTTATGTGTAAGCTTCAGTGAAAAATGTTATGTGTAAGCTTCAGTGAAAAATGTTATGTGTAAGCTTCAGTGAAAAGTGTTATGTGTATGAACAAGAATATGGATAATTATCTCTGTTTTTGCTACATTTTTCATTGATGCTTCCCTGCTTCTGGTCGCAGCGAGATGTTGTATAGCCTATAGCCTTCCTTGATAAATGTACTTTACAACACTGAAATAAGTAATAACGTAAAAAGTAGAAAAGTTGAAATTTAAGAATCTAATTCTCTATTAAATTAAAGTACCTTAATAAATCTCCAGCTTCAGGCCAGAAGATATCAAGGGTCGACTAATGAGGTACTTTTGTTATATGTTCCGAATAGAGATCTAATTTACGTATGTCAAACTACACAAAGGATGAATAGGTAAGGATTGTATTGTCTATTGAGCTAACTGTATCGTGGATTTATCCTTTTGAGATTGAACAAGACTAGTGCTTATGAGTTGCGTTTAAATTCTTTCTTTTATTTATTCTTTATTTCCTTTATTTCGGATAATAGAAATCCATAGGTAGATACATAATTTTCACTAACAAATATACATATATTATCTGAGCAATAAAAATGTCATTAGTAAATAAATTAAGAATATGTAGTATGAATATTGCAAATTAAATCAAAATAATATATGTCAGAAATAAAAAATATAAATAATTTAAAATCACCAGTAACTAAAAATACATTAAAAAACAGAATATTTAAAAATCAAGTAATAACGAAAATACAATAAAAATATAAGTGAATTGGAACAAACGCATTCTACAATCTCCTTTCTGGCATTGGTACTGAGACATGCCTTTCACAACAATGTCTAATAAAAAGACAGTCTAATCTAGATGCTATCATCTTCAGAATGGTGTTAGAGCTAGCCCGCACAATACAATAACGGGGTAGCCCCAACAACATCCTGAAGGCGTTATTATACAGGACTCGGAGGTCATTGTATTTCTTTTTGGTATAAATTACCCAAAGACTGCACGCGTATAGCGATGTACAATACGCTTTGAAGAGCGTAATTTTAACCTTAAAAGAACAGCGCGCAATTCTTCGGGCTATCATATTAATTCTAATTTAACCTTCCTCGATAAATGGTCTATTCAAAACAAAAGGTTTTTTTCATTTTTGACGAGCCTCGTGGTTGAGTGGTTTGTGTAACGGACTACCGATCAAGAGTTTGCGGGTTCGATTCCCGCTGGGGACAATCATTTGTGGGATTTTTCTAATTGTCATACAAATGTTTGTACTGCGTCTGGGTGTTTCTATGTATTACAAAAGAAAAGTAGTATATTTATTCTATCCGTATTCTGGTACCCATAACACAAGCATATAAGGCTTAGCTTGGGACCAGAGGACGTTGTGTGAAATGTCCATGAATATTTATTATTTATTATTTTGTACTCGTTCAAAATAAAAATTCTTTTTGTTTCTGAGATTAACCCGTTCAAACAAACAAATAAACAAACTCTTCAGCTTTTTAATATTAGTATAGAAGTATAGGTAAGTTTTCTATGTTTGAGATGAAAAGATTTTAGATTATTTCTCTCCTAACGATGAAAAAATCTGTACACTTGCTCGATTGCTTTTAGACTTTATTGTCTTGAACAATTTAAAATAATATAATTCTGTAACTAACAACAAAAACAGGGTACTCGATCTGGTCCTAAGCAATGAACTGAAATGTGTTGTTAACAAATGTGACTTTCCCCTCTCCAAGGTTGATCCACTTCATCCCCCCCTTCAAATGTCTATTTTGGGAATATTTTCTTCCTGCGTTACGCCAAATAGAGAGTTTAAACGGCGGATTACGAGGCAATATCCCGTGAGCTTCTTAAAGTAGATTGGAATCTAATATTCCAATCATGTAAAGATGTGGACTCAATGGTGGAGACCTATTATTCTATTTTAACGAAATTAATAAACATTTACGTGCCTAAAAAACCAAGTCCTAGTGGTAGATTTCCGGTATGGTTCAGTGGAGCTCTGATGAGGACGCTAAGAGAAAAAAATAAATATCGTCTGAGATTTAAAAGATTTGGCAATCCTCGTGATAAGCTGACATTCGATATGCTAAAACTCAGATGTCTTAAAATGAGCCATAATGACTATAACGCATATCTAAAGCGCTTGGAATCCACCGTTAGATATAACCCGAAACTATTCTGGTCCTACATCAAAAATGCAAAGAAAAATCGAGGTACTTACCCATGTCCGATGAGTTTAGGGAATAACATCGCTCACTCTGGAACTGAAATATGCAATCTGTTCGCTCAACATTTTGCTTCGGTATCCTTGAACAGGCCAAAGTACACCAATGATAGAACAATGGGTACCGATGGTATTGACACCGGGAATCTACCAAGCTTATGCTATGGAGCATACACCTATGTCAACAGGAGGTACTTGCAGCTCTAAAAAGACTTGACATATATAAGGGTGCAAGCTCGGACGGCATCCCTTCTATTATGGCTAGATCATGTGCTGTAGCTCTGGCGAGACCCCTGAGCTTGATATTTAATAAGTCCTTGCAAAACTGTATATTTCCTGAAATCTGGAAAAATAGTATAATAGTACCCATCCCGAAACCTGGTGACAAGAATAATATAAAAAATTATCGCCCTATCTCTATCTTACCTACATTTGCAAAATTATTTGAGTTCCTTTTATGTCCGATACTCAGCAGCCACTTAAAACACATTCTTACCCCTCATCAATATGGTTTTATAAGGAACAGATCCACTGACTCAAATCTGATGCTTTATCACAATTTTGTAGCACGTAAACTTGATTCCCGGATATCTGTAGACGCGATATATACTGACTTCTCTAAAGCATTCGATACAGTGAATCATACACTACTTTTATCCAAATTATCTAACGTTGGGATAGACGGCAGACTGTTGGAATGGTGCTCTTCTTACTTGAACCACAGAAAATCGAGAGTTGTTGTTAATGGGCATAGTTCTTACTCGTATGTGGCAGTGTCTGGATGCCCTCAAGGATCCCATTTAGCACCAATCTTTATTAATATATTTATAAATGACATCACAAAATGTTTCGAAAATAGTGTGTATTTTTTATACGCCGATGATCTTAAGGTAGCCCGGCAAATCCAAACACCTCTTGACTCTAAACTACTTCAGGATGATCTTAATAGACTGACAGAATGGTGTTTTAATAACGATATGACGCTTAACGTCGAAAAATGTTCCCATATAAAATTTTGTCGAAACAAATCTGTACAACGGACACAATACACTATCGATGGAACCGCACTCAAACAGCTTAATGAAATAAGAGATTTTGGAGTAGTATTCGACAGTCAGCTTAAATTTAATATACATATGGATAAAATAATTACAAAAACATTTAAAACACTCGGTTTTGTTCTAAGGCATTCTAAAGGGTTTAAAAATCCCCAAACAAAAATTTTACTATATAACTCCCTGGTTAGAAGTAACTCGGAATACTGCAGTAATATATGGAACCCATTCTACGATATTTACAAAAAAAATATAGAAAGAGTTCAGAAACGATTCCTTTGGCATCTGAGCTATCGTTACAACTGCGCCCGAATACTTCCAAGTTACTCCGATCGTTTAAAGTACTTCAATATGACATCACTAAGTGAAAGACGACAGCTACTGGACTGTATGTTTTTGCATAAATTATTGAACGGCAAGATAGACTTTCCGGCTCTGCTGGCTGAATTAAAAATTAATGCCCCATCTAAGAAGCCCAGACCCAATGATTACAAAATGTTTCACCCGACTGCTAGTAGAACTAATCTGGGCAAGTACACTCCCCTTAACAGAATTGTTTGTTGTGTGAAACATCATCAAATTTGAAGTTAGACTCTGGGCCAACTCTTTTATAAGGAAAATTTGAAAACAACTTTTATTTTGGAAACATAATTAACACGCTGCGGTGTTATGTTACCAAAACAAATCATTTGCTACGAAAAGGGAGAATTCAAGAAGCCTTAAAATGAAAATATGTAGGTATTTATTTACATTTGTGTTTAAAAATTAACAAATCTAACTTGATTTTAACTAATATATTACGACACTAGCCCACAACTTCGTATGCGTGGAATACGAAGGAAACTAAACCTCTATGTATTAAAAAAAACCGCATCAAAATCCGGTGCGTAGTTTTGAAAATACAAGCTCACATAGCGACATACATTCAAAAATTAATTACTTTGTTAAAACAAAGTAATTAATTTTTGAATGTATGTAATAAGTAAGGATGTATTATGTTTTACTTAGAATGGCTGTGTTATTTTAATTGCAAGATAGTGTTAAAACGGGAATATTTATTTATTTACACTTCGCACAAACAAAATTTGTACAATGGCGGACTTAAGAGGATACCAAAATAGCTTCGTGCATTTTTCAACGTACGAATTTTTTATTTTTTCTTTAGATTGAATGGCTAGAGCTCTAATTTTTAAGTATATGTTTTTTCAATATAATCTAGGATCGCATAAACTCAGAAACACGATTGAAAAAAGTTTTCTCGATAGAAAATCTTAGCGAAACAACCTCTCTCATTTTTAGGGTTCCGTACCCAAAGGGTAAAAACGGGACCCTATTACTGAGACTTCGCTGTCCGTCCGTCCGTCCGTCCGTCCGTCTGTCACCAGGCTGTATCTCAAGAACGGTGATAGCTAGAGAGTTGAAATTTTCACAGATGATGTATTTCTATTGCCGCTATAAAAACAAATACTAAAAATAAAATAAAATAAATATTTAAGGGGGGCTCCCATACAACAAACATGATTTTTTTACCGTTTCTTGCTCGATACTAATAACGTTGCCTTATGTTGCATAGATAATGGTACGGAACCCTTCGTGCGCGAGTCCGACTCGCACTTGACCAATTTTTTTATTTTTTTCATTTGTCGATCTATTATCGCGTCTTAACTAATGAAATAACTTTAAAAACATAAGTAACTATTATAAATAGAAACACGTAAACCGGAATTAAAATATATTTAGTAGATTTTGAGTAAACAAAAAAATATCCCTAATTCTTCATTTTCTATACCTACTAGCTGTGTTAATAGGTACATGTCGACGATAATATTGATGTAGGCCCTTAATGCCAAGCGTATTCTTTGCCAGTCAACCATTGGGTGGTGTAGAAAAAAATATTTACTTAACTATACGTATTTGTGCTTTTAAATAGTTACTCGATTTTAGTAAATCAAATCATGTATTATGTTTTGCTTTGAATGTTATTAAACTTATGTTATTGCTATTGTATGATAGTATCATATACAGGCCATGAATTTAAATAAAATACATTGTATTGCTACCAAAGGTCACAGTTGTCACAGACTATTACAAAAACAATCATCCTAATCCGTATTAGGCATGCCACTACGACGCTCATGTTTAGTTTCAATGGCGAGTAAATTTTATTTAAAATACTAGGTGATCCCTGCTACTTCGTACGCGTGTAATTTAGAAATGAAACCTTAACAAATTATCAAAAATACCTCTTGAATTACTTACCCTATCCAATGAAAAAAGCGCATCAAAATGTATTGCGTAATTTTGATTTTTATAATATAGCTCACATAGGGATATATACATATAAAAAGTAACTTCTTTCATTATTACCATCATGTTAACATCACGCATTTTACCCATGGGGGTAGTCAGTGACTTTAGACCGCCATCTGCTACGGTCCAAACACACTTCCTTGGCTTCATCTATCCTCGACGTTTATGGACTACGTTAATGGTTTACCATCAGGCGAACCGTACGCATGTTCGCCGACGTACTGGTATAAAAAAAGAAAAAGAAAACAGTAATATTTTGGTATTCGTAAGAAGTATTTATTGAAGTGCATAACGTCAACTTCTCCGTATCTCGCAGAATTCGTCTTTAAATTATCTTTTAGTTAATGGTTGGACGGTCCCCTCTCGCATTCTTAATCCGTCTCCGGAGCTTCTGAGAACAGAATTGATAAAAGTTTCGCCAAATTAAGAGTGGATTCTTCATAATAATAGTTCAATTTAACTTCGATCTTTCAAATGGTTGCAGTCAAATAAGAAAAAACTATTACAATGGAAACTTAATTTACTAAAATGTTAGCGTTTTTAAGTTTTTTGCTTTTTTAGTAATGAGAAAAAGTTCATTATTGTATCTAGAGGGGTTTTTAATTTCTTTTGAGGAGGCCGTTATCCTATAAGTGTTGATGCTTTGTGTCAACGGAAATGCTTTTAGGTAGACGACCGAGATAAGAGTTACCTTGACAACAACATGCTTCGACTTGAATTCCTTCTTTAAGCATTTCCGATTGTACCGTTTAAAAGTTGCTAACTAGATACTTATACATGTACAATTGTTATTTATAAACGAAATAGAAAGACATTTTACTTCTTTGCTATGCGCAAGCCGATTTAGTTTACTTGAATTAACATAGCAAATAGCTTATATTATCTTAATAGTAATGTCAAAACTTGTAAATGCTATCCTGGTAATATTATAAATGTGAAAGTTTGTGTGTATGGATGTTCGGATGTTTGTTACTCTTTCACGCAAAAACTACTGAATGGATTTTAATAAAACCTTACAATAATGTAGCTAATACACAATATAAATAATACATAGACTACAATTTATAAATATATTGTGTGAAATGTCCAAATAGGAGTGATTCATCAGTGAAAAATGTTGCAAACATGCGGAAAATTTTCAAAATTCTACGCGTACGTAGTCGCGTATTTGTATGGCATGTGTTGGATCTTAATATAACATATTACAAATAAAGCCATAAATGTACAAATGAACAACAATTACCATAATATTGCTGGTACTGTCAGCCGCTGAACGCAGCCGGGTAGCCATAATATTATGTTCCTTTTCTTGGACAGAGTTTGTCAAATATACTTGCGTGTAGCCCCCAACAAAACTTAATATTACAGAAGAATTTGGCTTTATCTTCTAAGAAACTGTCATCTTTATCTATCTCTATAATAGGCCACGTTCACGATAGATTAAAATAACGGAGAGGGACTCTCATAGGGCAATCTACGACCTGTATATATTACCGAGATTGCTCTAGTTAGAGTATTACTACTGTCGACGTAGAGGAGCTCCGCTACTCTTGCTCTAATGATCTCTACTAATCTGTCTAGCTCTATTTTCTCTACGTGGACAAGGTGCTTAACTCTTTCTGTCTCTATAATATCTACTCTATTTATAACGAAAAGCCATAAGTCTTTTCAAACTTCGGCTATTAAGCTTACACAGATGTTAGACAATTAAGCTAGGTAGTTAGGCTTTGTAAATATGGAAGAAACCCGGGCACATAAATTACGAAGTTAAATTTTTTCGCTTCCTTTTTTAGAAATGTGCAGGCAAGTATTCTTTTTCGCCTTTATATTTTGTTTATCCAATTTATTTCGGCAATTTGTGATCGCAGCGCTACTATGACCTAGCAATTAGCCCCCGCTAATCCATCGGTTGTTGTGCGTATTTTGTCTTGCGTTCAAGGAAGAACTTTGAGTAACTCTATAGTTCAACACGCAGGCCACCCGGTGCGAGGCCCTTGTATATTGCATACACTATTATCATACATTAAAGTTATGGTATATTAGATAGGAGAAACTAGCTGCATTGAAGATAGTAAATGCAGTTTTGCTATAGTTAATAAATTTTCGCTAAGGTGATTTTCTACTCTACTAAGACAAAGAGGGTCTCTCTCTCTCTCTCCACAGATCTTTTTTAACCTCCCATCTTTGACCATGGGATTTCTTCGTGAGGTAAAATTTCATCTTTCTATTCTGGGAACTAAACAATCTTAGCAGTTTAAACGACTAGGAAGGCAATGTAATTCTAGCTAACTATAATAATTTAAAGATGAGATCTGTTTAAATGTTATCTGATACCGATCTGTGTCTGATAATAAATGTCATTGAAATGTTTTTGCTTTAACTACATACGGAAACGTGATCAGGATGTTCAATAAGAAAGAAAAATTTAAATTTAAAATATATTTCTTACTCTCGCGACTTTGTATATCTGGAATTTCAAATCATTATAATCTAGACATAATATATATTGCTTAAAGCACTCTTTGAGATTAGTGAACTATTAGTTCTACTATTACTTTCGGAGATTATCTCTAACATTATGAATACAGTCTCCTTGATCCTTGATTCTAAGATTACCTCCTTGTTAATAGTACAGATATAGACTACATCTCAAAATGGCTGTTTAACCGTTTTTGTATAAAGAAATAATAAAGTTATTTCTTGAGTTATTGAAATGTTATCCTAATTATACTAATGCCAATGTGAGTTCGTCTGTCACTTTTCAACGCAAAAACTAACTTCACGAGTTTTGTTTGTTTGTCTGAACGCGCTAATCTCAAAATGGCTGTTTAACCAGATTTCGTATAATATACTAATATTATAAAGCTGAAGAGTTTGTTTGTTTGTTTGAACGCGTTAATCTCGAGAACCACTGGTCTGAGATGAAAAATTTATATTATCGAGAAAGGCTATAGGCTATATAACATCATGCTGTGATCAGTAAGAGCGAAGCATCAGTGAAAAATGTTGTAAAAACGGGGAAAATTTTCTAACTTTGACGCGTACATATAGTCGCTAGCAACAGCTTGTGTTGTAATAAGCGGAAACAGTGCACTTAAATTATGTAAAATTACTATTAACCAATAAACTATTTATAAAACAGCATCTTAAATATTTGCAAATAATCTTTCGACATGATTAATTTTAGCAACCATCCTACTTAGAGATTATTATGAAACTTAAATTTTGCAATGCATAAATTAGTATCTTGTAAAAACAAGTCTAGTAGCATTATTAAATAAATAATGTTTTATTAAATTTATGTATTTAGGTATATAAAATATTAATAAACGATATCTATTAGCTAAAATCTTCATAATTTTATAATAGTTTTATGGTATTTAATTATCATTAATTTAATAGACGTTATAAATTATGCAAATACTCTTCTTTAGTTTAATAATAAAAAAACACTAAAGTTTTTTCTTAAATTATTGAAGTTTTATCCTAATTATACTAATGCCAATGTTAGTTTTTGCGTTGAAATGTGAGAGACGAGCGGTCACAAGTCATCGCAAAAACTACTTCACCGATTTATCTATACTCAAAATCAAAATTTTTTTTATTTCAAGTTGGCATGTTTTACAAGCTGATTTGAAACGTCAGAAACTAGGTGTCTGTTCCAAACGCGAATCCTATGGAGAAGAAAGACAAGAAACTCCATGGTTTTTTTTTCTATTCTATTCGTTTATTTTCTTTTTTTTTTTCCAAAAATATTATACATTGTTGTATCAGGAGTGTGAGAATACTAATATTATAAAGCTGAAGAGTTTCTTTGTTTGAACACGCTAATCTCAGGAACCACTAGACCGATTTGAAAAATTCTTTCAGTATTGGATAGTACATTTATCGAGGAAGGCTATAGGCTATATATAACTTTACGCTGCTAGTTAATCATAAACGCATAAGTATGCTCTAGTATTGACTTAATGTAGAAAACTATATCTTATTTGACGATATCGTTGGTCCACCTTGTTGGGGGCCGCCCCACGCTGCGTCGCGACGCAGACACGCGACACTTATATAAAAAGATTTTTCAAAGGAAACTCTGGTTTTCAATGATACAATAACATAATGTAAAATGGACAATCTGAAAAACATTAAAAACAGATTTCTTTTCCCATTAGTAAGCATTATATTTTCTTTTAAGAGCCCGCCCCGCAAATGTTCCTTTTGCCTGCAGCGTCCGACAACATAATGATTCTTTGATAACAATCTGATACGATTACAGCGGCGTGCACTGATATTTAACTTAGGGTAGGCAGTCACAAAAACTTTTTCTTTTATAGATTTTTAGCATAGCCACGCGACGGATCTCTAAGTCGGAAACCATGCCAACAGAACAAATTTAAATCTGAATATCCCGAATCAGTCCACACTGTACTAGAATTACTAAACAGTAACTACGTACGTACATACATACGTACATGTACGTATGTACATACGTTTCATAACTTTTAACATGAAATTTTCGAGGTACAATACCTTTTAGCTGGCTTAGTTGTCGTAACTCGGGTACACAGAATCTTTTTACTGAAAGACATTTGTGAGAACTTGTTATTTTTAATTTTTAACAAACACACACTATCAACACACATTTCACAATCAAATAACATTTTAAAATCAACAAACGAAAATCCATACAATTATTAAATTATAGAAACTCATTATTAAACAGTTCAATGAATCACACGAAAAAATAAAATGGCCTCCGTCGAACCAAAATATTTCTGCTATTTAAATAAATAAAACCTTACTAAACAAAAATGCATACGTGATTTATTAGACTTCCGACTATTATATTTATTCGGATTATAAGTAACGAACGAACATTGCCGAATACTCGCGATAACATCCGATCGCCAAAGCAGGCCGCAGGATTTTTAGTGTAAATCGTCTTGGATATGTAAGCCTGTGTGCGTTTGCGAACTGTGCACGGACACCAAAATTTCTACACACATATGAACTCATGGCAGGCGGGCGGCGTCGAGCTTGCTAGCTACGCTAATATTATTCCTTCGCCAAACGCCTGGCAAAAAGCAATTTGCAAGCACATATTGGTGCTATTTATGAATTATTAGGCGTTTTTAAGTTATAATATTTTGTTTAATTAATAGCTTGGGACCAGAGGACGTTGTGTGAAATGTCCATGAATATATCTAAAACATACGAACGTTTTATTAAAATATCTGTGAATGGCAAGTAAAGCAGTGCAATTCTGCTTATATAGAGCGCACGCCCATGTACGATTATATAATAAACTAGCTGTTGTACGCGTGGAATTAGGATTTTTTTCCGTTATTGCAACATCCTCCTCCTATTAGTCGCAGCGTGATGTTATAAATATAGCCTATAGCCTTCCTCACCAACACTGAAGTAATTTTTCAAATCAGACCAGTGGAGTTCGAGAATAGCACGATCAAACAAACAAACAAACAAACTATTCAGCTTTATTATATTAGTATAATAGTCGAGTCTATTGAAGTGTGATGTTATCGGAATAATTGCATTTTGACTAACGTCGTTTAAGTTGCATCAGTTGGTCACGAGAATAATAAGACCAATACAATGATTAGACAGATTGTAAATAAAACAGAGCGGCTATTCAGGAGCCTGGTCGTTGAATGTAATCAGCATAAGAACAAGCGGTATGGCGTTGCGTGTATCCAACAATTTGTAGTACTGTGACGGATTAAGAATACAAGTGTAACCGCCCATTTTTCTTCCCAGGGAGCTGTAAAAGCCAACTAAGGGTTATTGTACACAGATAACATCTTCTGTGAGAGACGGAAAACTCGTAAATAAACACGGCGCCTGTACGCCAGGTCAGCATGGCATAGTATACCATAATCCCTTCCTAAGTGGAGGAGGCCCGTGCCCAACAATGGGATGTTAATGGGCTAGAAAGAGAGAGAGAGAGAGAGAACGAAACAGATAATTACATAAATAAAACTACTTTTTACGGATTTAGACGCGTATATTTGTTTTAAATTTTGGCCCGACGTTTCGGAGACTTTGCACTGCAAAGTACAAATATACGCGTCTAAATCCGTAAAAAGTAGTTTTATTTAAACAGATGAGTCGCGCAAGTGTTAGAAAATATTAAGATAATTACATAGTCTACATCAGGAGTGGCCAACAAGTCGATCGCGCGACCAATTTTGGTTGATCACTCCCAAGTTCCATGAGGGGACGTATTCAATGCCAAATGTTTCTAGTACTTGATACAGGAATGAACATGTACACAGCTCATGCTTCGAGTAGGGAGACGTTCAGCGTGACCACTTTTAGTAGTTTTCTACTATTTTCAAGTGTGCACGGCGGTATATAAGCACATTGCATAAACATCCCCCTTCTTACCTAAGAAATAGGTCGAACGCGACTCAATTTTAAAATAAATAGTAGATCTTATGTGCACTAAAGTTGGCCACACCTGGTCTACATAATAAATAACGATATAACTAATCGATTTCAATACTCGATGAAGCTGTTAATATCATAAATCGTTCGATTTAACTGCACCATTTAACTAATTTACATAGGTTTACTATCATCAATCGATAACATGTGTTATATCCATTATTACTTTGATGATATAACGGTTCATTAAAGTATTACCGCTATTTAGACGTCATCATGATAACGTGATTATTATACGGAGATTATATTTTAATAGGTTCATCAAAGGGTTTTGACATGTTTTATTATATTGATGGAAATTGATAGATTTAACATTTTAACCAACTTTAATAAAAAAGGAGGTTCTCAATTCATCTGTATATATTTTTTTATGTTTCCTACATTCATTATTTTTTTTATTTGAAAGCTGGTGGTTCCCGTGTGGTCCCTTTGGAACCAGGTCAGGATCTGATGGTTATCTCTTGATAAAACGAGGAAAACTGTCAAATTTCAAAAGCCAATGAAGGTTCAACTTAAGAGGATACCAAAATAACTTCGTGCATTTTTCTACGTAGGTACGAAGTTTTCATTGTTTCTTTAGATTGAATGGCTAGAGCTCTAATTTTTAAGTACCTACATATATGTTTTTTCAATATATCATCTAGGATCGCATAAACTCAGAAACGCGATTGAAAAAAGTTTTCTCGATAGAAAATCTTAGCGAAACAACCTCTCTAATTTTTTATTTTTTTCAATTGTCGGTCTATTATCGCGTATTAACTAATGAAATAACTTCAAAAACATAAGTAACTATTATGTATAGAAACACGTAAATCAGAATTAAAATATATTTAGTAGATTTTGAGTAAACAAAAAAATATCCCTAGTTCTTCATTTTATATACCTACTAGCTGTGTTAATATGTACATGTCGACGATAATATTGATGTAGGCCCTTAAAAAAAATTACTCTATTATTTATGCTTATTTTTTTTTACATTTCGCTAATTACTTAGAAACTGGAACGCCATACTTCGTAGATTTTCATTAAAATTGCTTAAACTATTTCAAACTACTTATTATTAATATAAATTCAAAACTTAATTAATTTGAACTATTATTAATTAGTTCTTGAGTCCCGTCAGTTCAATTAATTACCACAAAATTGCTATTTTCATTACCAGATGGCGCTAAATGGCTTTTAGTTGTCAATCAAATGTAACCATAACTAATGTTTTAATTGTATCGAACTTTATACCTTACCTTTGTCTCCAACCCGTCCACTTAGGGAGGTATTATAAATAAATAAATAAATATTCTTGGACATTTCACACAACGTCCTCTGGTCCCAAGCTAAGCTTATTATGCTTGTGTTATGGGTACCAGAATACGGATAGAATACATAAACTACTTTTCTTTTGTAAATACATACTTATAATACATAGAAAACACCCAGACGTAGTACAAACATTTGTATGACATTTATGAATATCACACAAATGATTGTCCCAAGCGGGAATCGAACCCGCGACCTTGTGAACGGCACTCCGTTACATGAACCACGAAGCCCGTCAACTGACTTTGAATCAATTAACTGTATCAAAATTTCTTCTTTAAATTTTCTCTTAGCGTTTCATGTAGCTTAAAATATGGTTTCAATTCTGAATATTTGTGTTCAATATGGTTTACGTGAAATAAATATTTCGTTGTCAAATTCAGAACGACTTGTTTGTGCATTCAGCGATTATTAATATTTTTATTTGTGATTGAATCGCGTTGTTATTCTTTTCACATGCATGGTATGAATCGAATCACAACTAAATCTATACTTTTATACTGTTTTCTAATTGTCATACAAATGTTTGTACTGCGTCTGGGTGTTTCTATGTATTATAAGTATGTATTTACAAAAGAAAAGTAGTATATGTATTGTATCCGTATTCTGGTACCCATAACACAAGCATATAAGCTTAGCTTGGGACCAGAGGACGTTGTGTGAAATGTCCATGAATACTGTAACTAGCTGTTGCCCGCGACTCCGTCCACGTGGAACTTAGAAAATTTCCCCCGTTTTTGCAACATTTTTCACTACTGCTTCGCTTCTTCTAGTCGTAGCGTGATTTTATACAGCCTAAAATCTTCCTCGATAAATGCCCTATCTAACACTGAAATAATTTTTCAAATCCGCCCAGTGGTTCCTGAGATTAGCGCGTTCAAACAAACAAATAAACAAACTCTTCAGCTTTTTAATATTGGTATAGATATTATAAAGCTGAAGAGTTTGTTTGTTTGTTTAAACGTGCTAATCTCAGGAACTTTTGGTTCGAATTGGAAAATTCTTTTTGTGTTTGATAGTCTATATATCAAGGAAGGCTAAAGGCTATATATCATCACGCTGCGTCTAATAGGAGTAACAGTAAAAAATGTGGTAAAAAGAAAAGAAAAGTTGTTATTTTTGTATGTATGTCCCTATGTGAGCTTGTCTTTGAAACTACGCAACGGATTTTAATGCGTTTTTTTAACAGATGTAGTGGTTCAAGAAGATGTTTCTTTTTGTATATTCTGTTAGAGTTTTGTTTTTAAATTCCACACGTACTAAGGTGCGTTCTACAGCTTTTTACACAAAGTAACCGTTTTCAAAAGAACATGTCTGCTTTTAAAAACAAACAAATTCAGTTATTCATAATGCGTCCAATCATGGCGTAACATTTTACACGACTGTTTTGGCACGTTTACACATAACAAAATAAATAATTTAGTATGCACACCTGCCTCATTTTAGACGTAGGATAGATGTTTTGTTTTCGCTTCATAAATATGTTGCATAATGTATTGGTTGTTGCGATTTTCACTAAACGTGTATGACCGTATAACTAAACCAGCTATGAGGTTAATGTGAATAGATTACGTATCGACCCTTAAAAGGGTACTTTACTCCTAATTTAGGTATTTGCCTTAGGTATTGCTATCCCTATTCCCAAGCGCCGTGCTGAAAGGGAAAAATATAGCTGAAGCAGATTTTACCTACAAATTATTTGAAAAAAAGACGTTTCGTGGATCCCTATTTTCTTCACGAAAGTTAAACCGATTTTGACTGTTTTTACGCTATATTATAGATGAAGAGTATATCTATGCTTCTATCACTTTCTTTTTTGGTAAAACCTTAGCATATATGTGTGACAGACGCTGCAACTTTATCTAAATAAAACCGAAAAGAAACAGGATTTTTGCATGGTCATATTTCTTTTAGTTATTATGTTTAAAAAAAAGAAAGTGATAGAAGCATAGATATACTCTTCAACTAAAATGCAAAAATTATTAAAATCGGTTTAACTTTCGCGAAGAAAAAGGGGGACTTTGATACCCATATTTTTGTATGGAGCATAATTTGGTATCGTGCCTAAGAGGGCACGATACCAAATTATGCTATTAATTATTACTTATTAATATATTATATATACTATATTATATATACATATATTATATATACTATTATTAATTATTATGTTACTAGACATTACCTGTTAAAATATTTTCAAGTGAAGCTTTAGTAAAATCTTATGATTTCGCGACACCGACCGTGTGTACGTGTGGTACGTTACGTAACGCGTTACGGAAATTTTTAATAATCCATCTGAGATTGATTTAACGTATTGTCTATTGTATCAGGCTTCCAGTTGCATACATTATTTTTTATTTAAGAAGAAGTGAAGCTAAATAAAACACGATTTGGATGAAAACCCCAATAAAGTTGACACAATCTTACCGATATGTGTAGAAAGCCGGTTATTAAAATAGTTACTATATATTTGACATTTAAAGAAACCTCCAATCATCCAATAGTTTAAAAGGTTTTGTCATACATAATGTAGTGAAATAACTATAGGAAATTGTATGTCATTGTTAATTCAATTGTGAAATAAGTCCTCGAGCATATTGTGTCCAATACATAAAAACACGAAAGTGATTGTTAATATTGAGAGGAATATTAATTGGCGTGTACAACAAATATTAATTGGCGCTACAAATTGAACTACGCTATTTTTGGGCGTAGCTTCTTGCAGTTAAATGTGAAAAAGAAATTATTACTGTGTGTCTGGGGTTTGGCGGTTCGTGTAACGGACTGCCGTTTTGCAGGTTCGATCCCCTCACAGTACAATTATTTGTGTGATGTTTATAAATGTTTGTACTGCGTCTATTATTTTCAAAAAAAGTATTTTATGTAGTATTTGTGTCGTATCTCGTACACATAACATAAACAAGCATAGAAATATAGCTTACTTTGAGAGCAGAGGGCATTGTGTAAAATGTCCATAAACAATTTTTGTTATTCTTTTTTGCGAGAAAGTTAAAAATTTTGGCATCTACTACTACATAGATCAAATACTGTCATGGCGCATTCATATCAAAGATGTAAACCGGCAAAATCTTTGCTTCTACAGACTCTTGAAGTAGACTGCGTAACTTCCCACCTGTTAACACTTATATGCCACGTTAGATTAAATTAACGGAGAGCGACTCTCATAGGGCAATCTACGATGTGTACACATAAGCGAGACAACCCTAGCTAGACTAACCCTATCTCTTCAGTCTACTAAACAGTTCGCTACTCTCAGTCTAATGATCTCTACGGGTACATGTAGTGACATTTATTATTTGACGAGCCTCGTGGTTGAGTGGTTCATGTAATGGACTGCCCATCAAGAGGTCGCGGGTTCGATTCCCGCTCGGGAAAATCATTTGTGTGATTTTTCTAATTGTTATACAAATCTTTGTACTGCGTCTAGGTGTTTCTGCGTATTATAAGTATGTATTTACAAAAGAAAAGTAGTATATGTATTCTATCCGTATTCTGGTACCCATAACACAAGCATATAAGCTTAGCTTGGGACCAGAGGATGT
The DNA here is from genome assembly GCA_916999025.1 of Orgyia antiqua. Classification (NCBI taxonomy): domain Eukaryota; kingdom Metazoa; phylum Arthropoda; class Insecta; order Lepidoptera; family Erebidae; genus Orgyia; species Orgyia antiqua. The sequence continues at coordinate 3,279,996 of OU779861.1, forward strand.
CGTGTGAAATGTCCATGAATATTTATTATATTATTTATTATTATTATTATTAGTCTCCAAACTGCCTAGCTTTATTCTCTCTCAGTAGCCGAGGGGCTTTATGTTGCGCTTGCAACAATCTCTAGTCCATATTTTCTTTGTGTAGTGCAGTGCAGTATCTCTTTACTATATTCTTCGACATACATTAATGTTGTTGTTATTAAAATTATATGCAAAAGGTTTTTATAAACTTATTCATAAAAACCTTTAGAATATTAATTAATTTTTTATATGCCTATTTGCATATGCTTGTTTGGAACAAAGTATATGTTTCATTACTTTTGAACTTTCAAGTAGGTCGTCGGGTCGATTTTTGTTTTACGCAAGACCCTTCACTAATTATTTAAAACATTAATATTGTATAATTTTATATTTACGCTTAATTATGCATATTAAGTAAAATACAACTTGCAATTACCATATAAATATTGTGATTATACATAATGTACATTGATTTATCTATGCTTTAATTTTATAAAGCTGAAGAGTTTGTTTGTTTGAATGTACTAATCTCAGGAACTGCTAGTCCGACTAGAAAAATTATTTCAATGTTGGATGTTTGGACATTTATTGAGAAAGACTTTAAGGGCCTACATCAATATTATCGTCGACATGTACCTATTAACACAGCTAGTAGGTATAGGGAATTATGAGTAGTAGGTGACAGAAGAATTAGGGATATTTTTTTTGTTTACTCAAAATCTACTAAATATATTTTAATTCCGATTTACGTGTTTCTATATATATTAGTTACTTATGTTTTGAAAGTTATTTCATTAGTTAATACGCGATAATAGACCGACAAATGAAAAAAATAAACAATGAGAGAGGTTGTTTCGCTAAGATTTTCTATCGAGAAAACTTTTTTCAATCGCGTTTCTGAGTTTATGCGATCCTAGATTATATAATGAAAAAACATATACTTAAAAATTAGAGCTCAAGCCATTCAATCTCAAGAAAAAATGAAAACTTCGTACGTAGAAAAATGCACGAAGCTATTTTGGTATTCTCTTAAGCTATATAACATCAAGCTGCGACCAATAGGAGGGAAGGATCAGCGAAAAAAGTTGCAAAAAAATATTTCTAAATTCCATTTCATCCAATTATATTAATTTGTAAACATCATAATAAAAAATGTTTATTATATGTATAAAAAATTCTCTTAGCAACAATAAGAACCCATAGTAATATTTACTTGATCTATTCACTTCTTGTTAGTTGTAAAAATATACGCTGAAAATTTTCTACCTGGCTTGTTACCAGAGATAAGACTTATTGACATACCAGCAGCGGACAGGCAAGAAGAAAAGTATCTTTGAATTTATTTCACTGTCTATCTTAATTTATGGAGATCCGATATCAATTGGAACTGTGATAATGTCTATAACTGTCATAATGATGAAGGATATTTTACTCAACAATGGAAAGGGCGCTCCGATCATTGTAAAGGTAGGTACTTGGGATCCTCTCAGAGTTTCTATAGGTAGCGTTTCTATTATCAGTATTATAAAGCTGAAGAGATGTTTGTTTGAACGCACTAATCTCGGGAACCACTGGTTCGAATTAAAATATTCTTTTTGTGTTAGATAGTCTATTTATTGAGGAAGGCTATAGGCTATACAACATCACGCTGCGACCAATAGGAGCGAAGCATTAGTGAAGAATATTGCAAAAACGGGGAAATTTCAACGCGCTTATTACCTTTTTCTGACATTTTTAACGAATCGCTTTGTTTATTATGCTATTAGTGAAAACAGCTTTGTCCGTGTGGTGACAGATTAAGAATACAAGCGTCACCACCCCTTTCCTTCTTAGGTAAAAGCTAAGGTATATTGTACACAGATAAGATCCTCTGTGACAGATGGAAAACTCGAAAAGAAACCCACCCTAAGTGAGAGGCCCCGTGAGAGGACCCGTGCCCAAGAGTGGGACTTTAATAAACTGGAAAGATAAGAAGAGAGAGAGAGAAAAAACTCCGTAAAATCTGTGCAGCAGTTTTTTAATTTATGGCTACCATACAGACGTAGCGGGTGACTTTTGAGTAATTGCTATGTGAGGATAAAGCTATCAGATGAAGGTAACACTATACGTTGAATTTTTACTTTCTTTCTAACTATATGTATACATTTGTTCGCTCATGAAAATAAGATACATAAATACATAAAATAAAACAATTATCCCATTACACCTATGCAATAATAAACTTACATCATATTACGTATTTAATTAATTAAGAAGCACAGCCTCTTTAAGTGCTTTTTACACTACGATAGTTATTTTAAGTTACATTAGCTACCTGGGAATGATTTGTTTATGTAGGTATACATATTTTTATAGCGACTGCAGTAAATGCAAATGTGTTGATACGTTACAATCTTAAAGTATTAAATCAATAGAAGTTGTGCCAATTCTACGTGCACTACTAAACTTAACCTATCTAAAAACTTTAAAAAACTAATGTTGTATTTTGATTATTTAGCTATTTTGTTATGCACTTTTATATTGATAAAAACCTCCGATAAATTATTATGAATAAGGAAGGCCTTATTCATAATAATTTATCGGAGGTTTAAACGTAGATTTTATCGCAGAGGTAAAAAACGTTTAATCGTAAAAAGACTATTATGAATAACAAGTTTTGACAATTTTCGCGAACTGATTTTAGCGAACTTTTAAACCTCCGATAAGTCATTATGAATAAGGCCACAAAAAAAAAAGTTAAAAAAAGTTAAAGTTAAGGTCTTTAATGAAACAGCTTTTATAACCAGAAACTTAAGTTAAAATTGCTGAATTGTGATATCGACACTATCAAAATAATTATTTTTAGTTAAGTTTAATAAATAAATAAACAAATAAATATTCATGGATATTTTACACAACGTCCTCCGGTCCCAAGCTAAGCTTATGTGCTTGTGTTATGAATACCAGAATACGGATATACTACTTTTCTTTTGTAAATACATACTTATAATATATGAGTATAAATGTGGAAGGAAAAAAGTCTAGAGGAAGACCTAAGAAAAGATGGATGGACTGTGTGAAAGAGGACATGAAAGAAAGAGGAGTTGACACAGACATGACGGCTAATAGAAGACTGTGGAAGAAACAGACATGTTGCGCCGACCCCAAATAATGGGATAAGGGCAGGCGGATGATGATACTTATAATACATAGCAACACCCAGACGCATTACAAACATTTGTTTGACATTTTTAAAGATCACACAAATGATTGTCCCGTGGGGGAATTGAACCCGCGACCTCGTGATCGGCAGTCTGTTAAATGAACCACTAGACCACGTTATGCGCGTATAGGTTTAGTTATGCGCGTAGAATCGGTACCACTGTCGCGCACGAAATCAAAATCGCCTCACGTACACTAATAAAGACAGTGTCTGTACACAATGAGTATGAACACTGCTCTCGTAACTGCACTTTAGCGCAGTGTAATTAGCACTTTATATTTTTTTGTTTTTGTGAATAGTTACTCTATGTGTTTTTCTCGTGTGAACTGTGCATTGCTTATTTTATGATTAGCATCTTTTTAGGTTGTGCATGAGTTTATTTTTAATAATGATTATGATAGTTAATGCTGTAATTAGAATAGCGTTAAGTAATTGCACCACGGTTATGTCTTTTTTTTTTTTTTTTTCTCACGCATAATAAAAATGGCTTAACTAATATAAAGATACACCTATGTAGGTGTATCTTTATATTAGTTACTTTTTTACAGCCTCCTTGTCAGCTGGTTGGTTACCACAGAAGTCACTAGACTAACAGCCGTATTCACAAACGTTACTGTGAGGTCTCATAGTAGGCATGGACGCACAGGGGTAGCAAAATCATTTCACAAACAATACTTAAGTGGTGAAGCGCACTATGCGTTTGTTAAACTGAACGCATAGCTAATTTTTGTCTATGAATACAAAGGCTCGATAAACGGAACGCACTGAGAAGTGTTACCCTTTGCACAGTGCATCAACACTTAAGTACTCACTTAAGTAAATATTGTTTGTGAATACGGGTGTTATACTTGACTATTTATAGTGCACTTTAGTTCATTTTAGTTACTCTCTGATATATCCACTACCACAATTACCATTGTCCATCTGATAAATAATGAGGTTTTCTTGCATAAAATATATATATATTTTAATTGGCTTTTGCCCGCATCTTGTTTTCCGAGACATGAATTTTTATTCTCAAAATCAACTAACTTTTATAGACACTTTCACTCCCTCTATTCTCCAAAGGTCGTATTTCAAAAAATCCTTAAGTGCTTATTTGCTGCGTAAAAGGAATCACTATGTAATCTTTCAGGTACTTATCTTCAGCAGCTTCGCGAGTCAGGTAGTCTTCAAATAACAATTTTGTTTTTTTCTCACCACGATGGTAGCCAATAGCTTATTGAGATAGACATTTAAATTCAACGGATAAATTTTGATAAAATTCAATGTCTATTATCTCTGACGAAACTTATAAATTAATGGGGGCAATGCTTCCAGTGAGAAAATAACTCATTGATAACATTTCCTTATAGTTATGCTATTAAAAAGATAACTGCGTCATTGAATTTTATGATATAAAACAGGTTCAGTGTTCATGTATGGGAATTGTCGGTAATTTACTGAGTTCTGATAGGAAGGGCGATCATAGTAACTGTATTAAATGGAGTAAATATTAGCTACTGGGCTCTTTATAGCGTGAAATACAGTTATGAATAAAAATATGCTATGTAGCATCATAAATTATATCAATATTACAGAACATAATTGATGAGTGAACTTTTACTTTTTCTCTTCAGTCTATTAACATCTTCCGACTATTGGGCACGAGTCTTTTTCACTTCGGAGGTTATTTGGTCTACCGACCAGGCGTGTTGGCACAGGGTTATAAGAGATGGATAACTCGAAACAGCAGTTCGAGAGGAAAATAGGGTGATGACACTTGTATCACCGTCAGGAGACGGACGAAAGTACACTAATGCGTTAAAAATAAACAGTACACTTCCATTGCTTTAGTTAAAATTGTATGATATTTTCTGAAGCTTCAAGCTGATGGAAGTTTCAACCAAAAACCTCAGAGAAGCATGCGAGCTCGCCCCCCACTTATCACTTGTTGAATGTGATAATAGTAATACCTGTGTATATGTAATACCTAGCTAGTCTTGTAAGACTTAAAATACCCTTTGTTACATAATAGGTACACAACAAAATTAAATATAAATAATTAAAAATAGTTTTAAAAAACTAAAAAACACGCTTTATTTAATCGAATTATTGTATTGTCATCGGTCTTTGACAGGTGTGCAAAATTTGAATAGAATCTGACCGTTTAAAGTGGGTCAAAATAGCGTCCAAAGGAGTCGGTTACAAACATACAAACAAACATACAAACAAACATACAGGTGAAGCTAATATAAAGCGTGTAAAAATAATAATTAAAAATAGTTTAAAAAAACTAAAAAACACGCTTTATTTAATCGAATTATTGTATTGTCATCGGTCTTTGACAGGTGTGCAAAATTTGAATAGAATCTGACCGTTTAAAGTGGGTCAAAATAGCGTCCAAAGGAGTCGGTTACAAACATACAAACAAACATACATACAAACATACAAACAAACATACAAACAAACATAAAAGTGAAGCTAATATAAAGCGTGTAAAAAGAAATAAGCCTACCCATTGTTTTGATATTACACTTAACACAAGTTTGTTAATAAAGTTCGTTTCAGGCAAACAGGTATTTTTTTAACATGGATAGATAATATATAATGTGTGTTCGACATTTACGTCGTATTCCCTAAATAACTATTATTAAAGTAAATTCTTTAAACAAAGTCACTTTTTGCGGATTTAGACGCGTGTATTGGTTTTAAATTTTAGGCCGGATTGATGATAGAAGACACATTACAGCTCAATCCAAACCGTGACCATATCAAATTCTAACAAATTTACGCGTCTAAATCGCTAAAATGTGGATTTATTTAAATAAATCAGTCAAAGAAGTGATTGAGAATGTTATGTCAATTTTTTTGTTGAATAAGATTGTTTTTAGCCAGATCTAACAAAGTTTTTTTTCTCTCTTCTCTTCTTCTCCAGCCTATTTACGTCCCACTGTTGGGCACGGGGCTCCTCCACTTTGGGAGGGATTGTTGTCTACTGTGCCGCGCTGACCAGGCGTGTTGGCACAGGGTTTATTTTCGAGTTTTCCGTCTCTCAGAAAAGATGTTATCTGTGTGCTATATCCCTTAGCTGACTTTTACAGCACCCTTGGGAGGAGATGGGGTGGAGACACTTGTATTCTTAATCCGTCACCACAAAATTGGAATTCCAAACCAACTTAAGAAACTATTGATACATAATAAAATATTGACCTATATTTTCGTGCTCGACCTGTGATTCTGAAGACAAAATTATACAATAGACTTAAGGTATTGACATAAGTTTAAGTTAAGGCTCTATGCGATTTACATATCTTTGTCCTCTTATGAAAGTCATTTTCGAATACCCTTTGTCTACGGGCAGCTTAAGACACTGAATGAATGTCAAATAAAATGTATTAGTAGTAATCTATGGATATTTATAACTGACTTCAAAAAGCGCTTCCTGTGTGGTTCCATTCCAATGTGTTCAAGTTCTGATATTAGCATTCATGAGAACTAGAAATCTTACATTTCTATTAATTTTTAAGAGTCCGTGTGAAAGGGACTCTAATTATTGAAACTCAGCTGTGTGTCCAGACCGTGGAACCAGAAGAAATATTTGTTTTATTTGTTGCATGCATGCATGGCTCACTTGTCTTTATTCCATGCTAATACCACATGGTTATTAGTTGTTTTAGTGGTGTAATTTATCGCCAGTGACGAGAGAAATCATGTTCTTAAGGGCCTACATCAATATTATCGTCGACATGTACATATTAACACAGCTAGTAGGTATAGAAAATGAAGAATTAGGGATATTTTTTTTGTTTACTCAAAATCTACTAAATATATTTTAATACTGATTTACGTGTTTCTATATATAATAGTTACTTATGTTTTTAAAGTTATTTCATTAGTTAATACGCGATAATAGACCGATAAATGAAAAAAATAAAAAATGAGAGAGGTTGTTTCGCTAAGATTTTCTATCGAGAAAAATTTTTTCAATCGCGTTTCTGAGTTTATGAGATCCTAGATCATATATTGAAAAAACATATACTTAAAAATTAGAGCTCTAGCCATTCAATCTAAAGAAACAATGAAAACTTCGTACGTTGAAAAATGCACGAAGCTATTTTGGTATCCTCTTAACAACAGCAAACAAATTCTTGGCAAAATTACCGACATTTTGTCTCATTAGTACGCATTAACGAATGTAAAATCGATTAAAATTCTATGCTACTTTTTAACTACTTGGCTCATAAATATTTGTTCATAGTAATTATAAATAGCATGTAATATGACTATGATAAATGTAACAAATAACTAGAAATTATTGTAAATAATATTTTAATGTAACTTTGACCTGGCTTAAAACTGGAATTATATTATGTAAATTGCTCGACTTATTCTGATTCATGTTGCGATTGATTGTACGAATATTGTATGCCTTTCCGGGTAAATTGTGCTGAATTTCTAAAATCTTTATGTAAAATCTGATGTACCACAATTTATACAATAAAGAGATTATATTAAAGAGATTATTATTAAAGTTTTTAAATGTGCCTTTTCTGTGAGATAGTGAACTAATAATAAAAAGCTCATTTACAATCCATCCATCCTAATGTATGTTTAGATTATGCTAAATTCAGCCGTTTCCGCATCCGGTTTATCCGTCAGTACTAAAAAGCCTGTCTAACTAGTAAGTACTATACATAATATGCTTATTTATAAACTACATAGAGAATTTAAAACTTTAAATAAATACTCTTTCTAAGGCTCTGGTATATTTGTGTTCCAAAATTCATTTAAATCGATTCAGTAGTTTTGGCGTGAACGTCTAACAAGCAGAATTAATTTTGAATTTAAAATATGTATGTATTAATAGTAATAAGGATATTATTAGAAAGTGTCTCTTATTTAAATACTGCCAAAATATATTTAATATTAGTGTCTAAATCTATTACAAGTTAAACAGAAGTGGGTGGAATATATAGCAGATGAGTGGGGCGGCATAATTTTGTGTCTAAAGAATACAAAAGTTTAGTCGTTCAGTGAGTGGGTGTAAATCTTATAATATACACGTGAATGGCTTTTAAATATGCTTACTTGTTTTAAACTAGTATATGTTATAAATAAAACAACTATTTACGGATTTAGACACGTGTATTTGTTTTAAATTTTGGCCCGATGTTTCGGAGACTGCAGTCACCATGTATGTCGGGCCAAAATTTAAAACAAATACACGCATCTAAATCCGTAAACAGTAGTTTTGTTTAAACGAATGAGTCGCGCAGGTGTTACAGAATATTAGTTTATGTTATCCTTACAACTTAGTATCTATATCCTACTAATATTATAAAGGCGAAAGTTTGTAAGTATGGATGTATGTATGGATGTTTGTTACTCTTTCACGTAAAAACTACTGAATGGATTTGAATGAAACTTTACCACAATATAGCTTATACATCAGAATAACACATAGGCTACAAATTGGCTGGACCGATTTTGATGAAATTTTATTTTATACAGAATTGTATGGCAAAACAACGTTTGCCGGGGCAGCTAGTGTATACATATGTTGACATTGATGATATTTGGCACAACGTCCTCTGGTTCCAAAGTAAGCAATAACTCTATGATTGTGTTATGGGGTACCAGATACATTACATATTTACTTTATTTTGTACTACTAATAACACATAGAAAACAGAAATTTTAGACGTTGATTTATTATTTAGATTTTCTCTGTTTTTCTACAAGAAATGAAATCGAGATTTACCTACTTAAAAACAATACTTTATTGCTAAAGTGAAGATTACCGTAAATTTAAAAGGATATTTTGTAGATATTGGCCAAGGATTCGGCGTCCGACCGTCCCTTTATGATCCCAATGAATAAATAATTTGACCCTTTGAATTTCAATATCGAATGGATTCAACGAGAAATGGTTAAAGTTCAAAAGCATTAATGTGATTGTTCAAATAATTTCTTTAATATCTAACACAAACAGAGATGAAATAGTTACATATAATATTGCAAACTCTTGCTAGCCTTACTTCCTACTCAGGGTCAAACTGAGTCAGAAAAGGGGCCAGCCTAGGCTGGATCACAAGTCCGGCGCCCGAAGTCAGGTAATGGTGTATACCCGAATGTCCGTGTCGTGACCGATTAAGAATACAAGTGTAACCATCCCATTTCCTCCCCAGGGTGCTCTAAAAGTCGGCTCAGGGATATTTTACACAGTTAAGATCCTCTGTGAGAGACGGAAAATTTGAAAATAAACCCTGTGCCAACACGCCTGGTCAGCGCGGCACAGTAGACCATAATCCCTCCCAAAGTGAAGGAGGCCCGTGCCCAACAGTTGGACGTTAATAGGCTGGAGGCGGTATACACAGAGATTACCTGGAGTTAGCGACCCCAGCATAAGACGAACTCCTGCTTTACAATATACCTAATTGGGTCTTAATACCATTACCAAATAATATTTTGACGGGCCTCGTGGTCTAGTGGTTCATATAACGGACTGCCATTCACGAGGTCTCGGGTTCGATTCCCGGTCAGGACAATCATTTGTGTGATGTTTTTAACTGTCATACAAATGTTTGTACTGCGTCTGGGTGTTTACTATGTATTATAAGTATGTATTTACAAAAAAAAGTAGTATATGTATTCTATCCGTATTCTGGTACCGAAAACACGAACATAATAAGCTTAGCTTGGGACCAGAGGACGTTGTGTGAAATGTCAATGAATATATTTTAATTTTTAATATAAATATTTTGTAAAAAAAATTATTTGATAAAATATGATGAAATCTTACAAAACATTCTTTGATATCAAATTTACTTTGTAAACACAATATTGAACGCTGTTCTTCGACGAATTCACAAATGTATGTGATTACTCTTCTATTGTTCCATTCGTGAAACTGCCAGCCGTGAGCGGTACTCGGCAATACTATGAATCGTGGTGGTCCCTTTGTTTCCTTGGAGAGTACTTGAAACAATTGCTAAAGAAAACCTCAAGATTTGTTAGCAATTTTGTATTACCAATAAAGACCAAAGTAGGTACAAGTCTCAATCCCATGAAGGCTTTCAAGTGTTATCACAATTCTTAGGTTATTCAAAAAGATTTGTCTAATTGGTGAAATCACTAGGCTAGTACGTTATAATATTATTGTATAACTTTTCAATGGGGAGTCCATGGCTTCGGAGGAGGCCGGTTGTGGCGTGGGACCTATAGAAACTTGCGCTATAACTACTATGATTAACAAATGAGTTATTGTAAAAAAATTTCACTAAGAGCATTTTTGAGACATCTTGAGATCATATTAAAACACCATTATCGTTGACATAGTTGACATAGTGACATAGTAGCATAGTTCATGTATCGATGGGTAAAGAACAGATATGTATGCCATGTATCTACTTTATTCCACAATGCGTGATGAAATGCAATATTTGATACAATTTAAAATAACTTTAGTAAGAAATTCAACGGCACAGTATACAGACAGATTCAGAATAGAACATTACTTCACGAACTATTTTCCCATAATTGTGCTATCATACACACGGTACCGCAATTTTAATAGAATATTAACTAAAATTGCACTTGCAAATTGTAAGCTACTGCTGTGGCTAACCGATGGTGTTAACTGTTCAATAATTTTAGTAATTTAGCTACAAACATTAGCTGTTTCATGATTCAATTATCTTGATTCGTCTATGTCTCAAGGCATGTTACGATATATTAACATTATTAACATAGCGAGAAAGAGACATATGTATATAGAAAAAGGACGATGCGAAAAGGGATAGATATATCTATATTTGACGGGCTTCGTGGTGGAGTGGTTTATGTAATCACGAGGTCGCGGGTTCGATTCCCGCTTGGGACAATCATTTGTGTGATATCCATAAATGTCATACGAATGTTTGTACTGCGTCTGGGTGTTTTCTATGTATTATAAGTATGTATTTACAAAAGAAAAGTAGTTTATGTAGTATATCCGTATTCTGGTACCCATAACACAAGCATATAAGCTTAGCTTGGGACCAGAGGACGTTGTGTGAAATGTCCGTGAATATTTATTTATTTATTATACTTATGATGTCAGCAACAGATATATCACTTCGTCTCTTTCTCACCTCGTCTTTTTTCTATACACATTTGTCTCTTTCTCGCTATATTAATATGCCGTTTGTGACGCCCTTCAAGGGTTAAGAATACTAGACGAAGCTCATTCCTTAGAAGCGACGTTGTAAGAAAGATAAGCGGATAAAATAATATCAATGAAGTGTTACTTTAGTTAGAGGTAGAAAGGACTCGAATAAGCTTTATATTATTAGAATAATCTAGCCTTCGAAATAAGTCGTGTTTTACTATTGTTTATTCAGTTATTAGTCATTATTTTATTAGTCATTATTTTATTTTACAAGAGTAGCTACAGGCAGAATTAATGAAGAGTTAGTTTGTTTGAACGCGCTAGTCTCAGGAACCATTGGTCCGATTTGAAAAATTCTTTCAGTGTTGGATAGTGAATTTATCGCGGAAGGTTATAGGTTATATAACATCACGCTGCGATTAATAGGAGCGAAGCATCAGTGAAAAATGTTGCAAAAAACTGGAAAATTGTTTTTAAATTCCATGCGTACTAAGTCAAGCAATAGCTATGAATTATAAAAGCTCTCAGTGATCCTTACGTCATGGAGGACACGAATACATACATCTTGACCTTTTATTACATATACGTTACTGAAACTCATTTAGTTTTTGTCACAAGAGAGTAATTTCATATATTTATGAGCCAAATGTTACGTCTTTGTGTATGCTCATAAAAACACGCTCTTTGGTGATATTTGGCTGTGAGGAATAGGTACATTTTTCTCGTTTTGTCTGAATAACTGGTTTTTTTTTTTTAATCTTCTATCACAGACAACAAATTCCGAAACCTAAATCCTACGCCCAATCGCTTAGTCAGTGTGATAGACATCATATAAATGATCCGCTGAAAAGAGAAATTAATGTCAAGGCTTTAAAAAGAAAACTATAAAAAAGACAGAACCGGATGACACAAACATGAATTAACCAAATTTTATGCAAATACATATGTAGTTAGCTTCCATGTTCCGGGAATCGAATCTGTAATCGTTGTCATTAATATTTTTAGTAACTATAAGGACAATGACACGAATGCGTACTATTTATTTTTATTATAACCGGACAAACTTGCTATCTGTGGTAATAAAAAAAAATTGATTATGTTTATAAAGCGCAATAATTAATTTTACCTATTAAGGATTTTATAGGCAACTACAGATAAAAATATTCATAAATAACTCGATTTTATAGACCTCAACAATGTTTCAAATGTTTGCTATTTAAAATAAACTACTTAGTTATATGTTTTCGAATAAAACTGATCAAAATTATCCATTCTAGTTAGGGCTGCCAGCATCTACAAGCCAAAACCCACAAAAATTTTGGTGAAATATGATTTTCTCCAAGGACGCTCATTTTTTACGGATTTCTTTAAAACCCCTCGGATGCAAAGGCAAACTTGTGCAAATCCAGGTAGTCTCAAGTGGGTGGCAGCCCTAATTCATGTGGTGCGGCTGCTTCTATATGCAATCTTGTTTATATGTTTCTTCTTAAAAATATTACAATCAGGCTGTGCTGTTACGATTCCTAATTATGAATCGGCGAGGTTTTCAATTCGTTTGTATGTTTTTCTTAATTTTTTTTTTTACTGGGCGAAGTGATTTTAATGATTTTTTTTTATTTGAAAGCTGGCATTTCCCGTGTGGTCCCATTGGACTCGGTCAAGATCTGATGGCTATCTTCTATAGAAAATGCTATAAGTCAAAATTCAACTCTTTAGTGGTAACAATGGCAGATAGAAGATTGAAAATGGTCGTTCGTTGTGTTGCGAAAAAACGTACAAAAATGCCTTAAGGGCCTACATCAATATTATCGTATATCATCGCCGACACGTACATATTAACACAGCCAGTAGGCACAGAAAATGAAGAATTAGGGATACTTTTCCTATTTACTCAAAATCTACTAAATATATTTTAATTCTGATTTACGTGTTTCTATATATAATAGTTACTTATGTTTTTAAAGTTATTTCATTAGTTAATACGCGATAATAGACCGATAAATGAAAAAAATAAAAATTTTGAGAGGTTGTTACGCCAAGATTTTCTATCGAGAAAACTTTTTTTCAATCGTGTTTCTGAGTTGATGCGATCCTAGATCATATATTGAAAAAACATATACTTAAAAATTAGAGCTCTAGCCATTCAATCTAAAGAAACAATGAAAACTTCGTACATAGAAAAATGCACGAAGCTATTTTGGTATCGTCTTAATGCTTTTAGCCCTACGATCACACACATATGGAACGTAGAATATATAGTCTTTCTGTCGACTTACTACTATAAAATAAATTTCTGATAAAACCTCCATAAATTGTAGCACCTAGTTGCGTAAACTTTAACAACGTGGGAGGTTAAAGGTGATATAAAAGTTAGTTACAAACTTAGTGTTTATTGTTATAGGCTAATGTACTACTTAACTTTGATAAATTATAAGCTTTTGAGAGCTTAAAATCGTAATAACTTTTTAAAATAATATATCTCGTTAACTTGTCTTTTTTTTTATATTCATGGACATTTCACACAACGTCCTCTGGTCCCAGGCTAAGCTTTTATTTATTCTTTTATTCATTAAAACAGTGACAGCATTTGCATCGCAGGCAGCAGCTAATCTAAAGTATAGATCTATGTTATATTTTAAAATAGTTTCAGGTTTCTGGTCCTAAAATAAGTATAATTGATGTGTTGTGCGTATCCGAATACAAAATGATCTTTTACTGTAACTATAACTATACATGAAAAATACCAACACAGAGTGAAATGATATGTATACTTTACGCAAATAAATTGTCCAGAACGAGAATCGAACACAACCTTGTTCACGGAATTGGAGAGACCATTCAAATTCTTTGGGCGATAAGTTTTTATAAATTATATACCTATTTCGTTAATTCGATACTAAAAATTCTAAGAAAAAAATTTGTCAAGTGCGAGTCGGACTCGCGCACGAAGGGTTCCGTACCATTATCTATGCAACATAAGGCAACGTTATTAGTATCGAGCAAGAAACGGTAAAAAAATCATGTTTGTTGTATGGGAGCCCCCCTTAAATATTTATTTTATTTTATTTTTAGTATTTGTTGTTATAGCGGCAATAGAAATACATCATCTGTGAAAATTTCAACTGTCTAGCTATCACCGTTCTTGAGATACAGCCTGGTGACAGACGGACGGACGGACGGACGGACGGACAGCGAAGTCTCAGTAATAGGGTCCCGTTTTTACCCTTTGGGTACGGAACCCTAAAAATGAGAAAAAATTTCTAGGAATAATTTTCTAATCTTAAATTCAAAGCGTTTTCTTGAGATCGTTATTGGGCGTCCCTTTAAATACTGACTCCATTTTCTCAGCTTATTTACAGACCAGTCCAATCCAAGGGTCGTTTAGCAACAGGTCCTAAAGATCAATCTTTTAGATAAACCCTTGCCCTTACTATGATACTTCTCACTGAGATAATTACACTATAAATAAAATCTAGACGCGATAAAACGCGATTCCTGTGTGGTTTTTTTTTATGGTGTAATTATTTTTATACTATTATAGTGTGGAACAATTGCAGTCCTTGGTTATTTGTTAATTCAATAATAAAATAGTATACTTTTAAGCAACCTCCGTGTGGTGACGGATTAAGAATACAAGTGTCACCGCCCCATCTCCGCCGAAGGGTGCTGCAAAACTAAGCTAAGGAATATTGCACACAGATAACATCTTCAGTGAGAGACGGAAAACTCGAAAATAAACCCTGTACCAACACAGTCAGCGCGGTACAATAGACCATATTCCTTCCTAAAATCGAGGAGGCCCGTGCCCAACAGTGGGACGTAAATGGGCTGGAGAAGAAGAAGATACTTTTAAGCGAAAGTATGAAGATTTAATAAGATACTTATGATTTGATTCATTATGGTCTAGGTAGAAACAATTCTAGCAAGTTCTGTTCTTATTTAGCTGTATTATTATGTCCGTGTTCTTATTTTTCTAATATTCGAAAAAAAAAATACAGAAAATATCGACACTGGTTTTATTTAATGAAGACATTAAATTTATTGAAGATCTTATCTATTGATATTATCCTACAGCTGGTCCCTACAGCGTCCTGGGCAGGAAATGGAGTGGTGATTCATGTACTATTTATCTGCGAACACTCGGACGGACGGCTTAATCAATTATTTTATAAACGCTTATACTCAACTAAATATTTTCGAGTTTCAATAGTATGGGTTCGTCGTGTCAAAGTCGTGATTCTAATTCCGTTCAGTATCCGCCATGTAAAAATACCTGCGGGACCGTTCACCTGACGGCTTGGTCGTGACTGGCCGCCTTTACTTCTAACTACCATTAGATTGACGACTAGAGACTGATATTTCTGAGGGAAACGTTGCGAAAGGAACTTGCGCGATTTCCCAGACTTTTATTTGTAATAAAATTAAAGCCATAAATATCACTCTCAAAATTAAATTAATAGTAACTAGGTTAAATAACTTTGCCAGTATTTTTAAACGACTTCGGAAAAAGGAGGCGCTTGTCAATTCGTCTGTAAGTTTTTTTATGTATGTTACCTCATAACTTTTAACTGGGCAAAGCAATTTAAATGACTCTTTTTTTATCTGAAAGCTGATGCTTCCTGGTTGTCTCAATGGTACCAGATCAGGATCTGATAGTTATCTCCTAAGAAATCGAGGAAACCCCCTTAAATATCAAAGGCGTGTGCCGTTGTCTTCACATATTATGTATCTAAATATCAAAAAGTAGACTACCCAGGCGGTTCAATTTTTATTTTTATTCTTAATTATTTGTCAATATAATCGTCTTTGGTCGTGCTACCAGTACATTATCTAAAATAATTATTTACGTCTTTATATTACATCATAAATGAATTCACAATAAGAAATCTAAACGACCTACTATTGTTAATTCGAAATGTAGTAAGAATGCCCGTAGAGTCAAGATCAAGATTCCTATTACAATGTAATACTATCCTTTTGCTTGAAGCTTCATTAAATTAGAAATTGGCTCTAAAAACCTTTTTAACACGCTTTTATTTCCGCGGTACGCATCTATCAATGTATTAATCTATGTAACGGAATCTTTGAAAGTGATTTTTACCCACTTGTAGTAGCCAGATTGATCTGTTTGCACACATTAAATAGCGATGACAATGCTTAAATTTAAAATAATATTTAGGATTTTCAAGCGTGTTTTGTTTATTTTTTAAAGTAATCTATGATTACTATAAAATAACAGAAAAATATAAATTTAAATCTTATTTTTACAGGTATGTACATCTCTTTTTGTTAAAGCAACGAAGGCTGGAGGTATTTTACGTAAGTACCTACTTAAGTTATATTATGATCAGCTCAACATTCTTGAAAGCCTACCGCTTTTATATTTTAGTTAGTAAGTACCACAGATTTACCAGGTAGAGTGTATTCACATTCATTTTGAAGACAACTTTAGATTATCTAAATAATACTTCATGGTCTAATAAGATATGTTTATTCAATACTCAATACTCATGTATTCGTTATTACTTTTACACGTCATTAATTGTAAGAAATTGGATATAAAAATAATAATAATAGTTAATAAATAATAAATAATTATAATATTCTTTACTATGGTTAGTCTATAAAAATAGTAGTTTTAGCATACAACAAACGTCCCTTTTACAAGCAATAAAACAAGTATGCCATTGGGAAGGGAAAGCCTGTTTTATTCGTTAATTTATTTATAAATATTTTTTTAAGGGAGATCCTACAGCAAACATATAAAGAATGAACAATTTGATCAACAAACATTTTACCAATTACAGGGTCTCACGTTTAAGAACTACAATATGACATACAGCAGTTATGAACAGTCTAACACACAGTGCATCCCTCACAACAAACCAAAATTACAACAATACAAATCAATAATTTTATCGACAAACAATTAATCTAACTTACACATGTTGAGAACTAAAGAATAAGTCAAAAAATTTAGAACTCATCCTCCACACCTCGCCACGGACACACTGGTGTGGAACAGGTCAAAATCATGCACTTTTGCAGCACTATTAAATATCAATGGTTTAACTTGCCCTGTGGCGTGTATCGTAGGCACACATAGAACGCATTTCAGGCACACAAACGTCTATCATATACTTGACTTTAAGCCGAGTGAGTAACTTAGTCATAGATACCCATCTAACATATCTGTGGTGAGCAGTGGCGTGCACAGGAATATGACCCTGGATATGCGGAGCAGTACTCAGTCACAAAAACTTTTTCTTTTATAGATTTTTAGCATAGCCACGCGACGGATCTCTAAGTCGGAAACCATGCCAACAGAACAAATTTAAATCTGAATATCCCGAATCAGTCCACACTGTGCTAGAATTACTAAACAATAACTACGTACGTACATACATACGTACATGTACGTATGTACATGCGTTTCATAACTTTTAACATGAAATTTTCGAGTTACATTACCTTTTTGCTGGCTTAGTTGTCGTAACTCGGGTACACAGAATCTTTTCACTGAATGACAATTGTGAGAACTTGTTATTTTTAATTTTTAACAAACACACACTATCAACACACATTTCACAATCAAATAACATTTTAAAATCAACAAAACGAAAATCCATACAATTATTAAATTATAGAAACTCAATATTAAACAGTTCAATGAATCACATGAAAAAAAATGGCCTCCGTCGAACCAAAATATTTCTGCTATTTAAATAGATAAAACCTTACTAAACAAAAATGCATAGTGTGCATACGTGATTTATTAGACTTTTACAACAATTATTTTTATTCGGATTATAGGCAACGAACGAACGCAGAATACTCGCGGAAACATCCGATCGCCAAAGCATGCGGCAGGAGATACGGTACGAAGCGTCTTCAATATGCAAGCCTGTGTGCGTTTGTAAACTGTGCACGGACACCAAAATTTCTACACACATATGAACTCATGGCAGGCGGGCGGTGTCGGGCTTACTTCCGTCCGCCTGACCAATATTATTCCTTCGCCAAAAGCCTGGCAAAAAGCACCAATTTGCAAGCACATATTGGTGCTATTTATGAATTATTAGGCGTTTTTAAGTTATAATATTTTGTTTAATTAATAGTAAATAAATGAATAAAGTCATTTAAAACATACGAACGTTTTATTAAAATATCTGTGAATGGCAAGTAAAGCACTGCTTTTCTGCCTTTATGGAGCGCACGGCCCTGGTGGTGAGAAGTAATGAAAAAGGCATTGCGAATTTAGTAATCTAAATGCTGGGGAAATGTTGTTTTAATTTGTTTTCTTGGACAAAGTTCAGGTTTGAGTTTACTTGTTCATTTCGTAGAAGTTAACTATAGTAATTTGTATTTAGTAGGTATTGACTAAACTTTACATTTATATTGAACAACTTGGTAACATTTAAGATTTAAGGCAAATTTTCTGGAATCTCTTCTTGGAGTTTTCACTAATAATATTTTACTGATTTCTCGTACAAGGAACGTAGTATTTTTGTATAGACATTAGACAACGTCCTCTGGGTCCAAGTTAAGGTTATTTTTTCGTGTGTTGGGTACCAAAATACGGAAATCTTTACTTATTATATAACATGGTCGTTATTTTTTTACTCGTATCTTCAAAAGTACGCAACGGATTTTGATGCGGTTTTTTTAATATAGAGTGGTGCAAGAGAATGGCTTTTATATAAAATTTTAAAAGGTTAGTTTTCTAAATTCAACGCATACGAACTTGCATGAAACAACTTTTTTAAGTACGTACATAAAGAAAAAACCCTAAAAACATGTGATTTTTTTTTGTTTGTTTAGCATCGACTCTTCAGCTTATATGCTTTTCCCCTATTTGTAATGTGTAACCCAGTGTATATGTATAACAAGATCTTTATTTCGACACACTGTCGGGGCTTGCATTAGGTTTAATTTAGATTTTACAATTCCTGTGGAGAAAATGATGAAAGAATAAGAAAGTAATGTCTCACAATACATATGTATAAGATACGATATCTTTCGAGATACCGTATAATATAAAAAGCTCTTTGGTGCAAAACCCAATTCAAAAATTCTTGCGAATATTACATTATCATATTTACTTTAAATCCTTTGAGTTATTGTCTAAATTGTCGATCAATTTCGGCGTAACATAAATTTAACCGATGTAAAACCACAAATTATCTAAAACTTTTAACACAAACAATTTGTCTGAAACTTTAATTAAACGCTTTGTTAAGAAATGCGATCAGATATAAGCTTTTACAATTATAATTTTGTAACTAAAGTATCAAGAGGAGATATTAATCATATTTAAAATTTATTTATTTATTCCCGCGCGTGATTTTTGTAATTGTCATACAAGTAAATAATAAATAATAATAATAAATATTCATGGACATTTCACACAACGTCCTCTGGTCCCACGCTAAGCTTATTATGCTTGTGTTATGGGTACCAGATTACGGATAGAATACATATACTACTTTTTTTTTGTAAATACATACTTATAATACATAGAAACACCCAGACGCAGGGCAAACATTTGTATGACAATTAGAAAAATCACACAAATGATTGTCCCGAGCGGGAATCGAACCCGCGACCTCTTGATCGGTAGTCCGTTACATGAACCACTAGACCACGAAGCCCGTCAAATACAAATGTTTGTACTGCGTCTGGATGTTTCTATTTATTATAAGTATGTATTTACAAAAGAAAAGTAGTTTAAGTATTGTATCCGTATTCTGGTATCCATCACACACAAGCATATAAGCTTAGCTTGGGACCAGAGGACGTTGTGTGAAATGTCCGTGAATATTTATTTTTTTACTTATTTATTTACATAAGTCTCCAAAGGCGTACCTGTAAAGAAATGAATTTATATGTATATACTAGCCGTTGCCCGCGACTTCGTACGTGTGGATTTTAGAAAATTCTCCCTGTTTTTGCAATATTTTTTACTGATGCTTCGCCCCTATTTGTCTCAGCGTGTTACATAGCCTTTCTAGTTAAATTTACTACCCAACACTGAAAGAATTTTTCAAATTTGACCAGTGGTTTCTGAGATTAGCGCTATTAAACTAACAAACTTCTTTATAATATTAGTATTGATATATCCCACATAATTATGTTTACGATCGAAACACTTCCACTGCCACTTTATTTTCCATTATAGTAGGATGAGAGAAGCTAACTCTCTGCCTATCGTAGTTGAAGAGCTATGTTGTTATGATGATGATAATAATTATGTCTCGATTATAACATGTGTTTAAGATAAATTAAACAAAGATTTGTAGTAATTAGATTTAATTAGACCTTTAACAATTTTATATGTATTGCCGGTGATTTTAGTTAATATTGAATGAATGAATGGAAAAATGTTGGAATGAAAGTTGAATGCACTTTAGATGAATGAACTGAGTGAATGTGTCGTAGACATCTTCGGGGGCCTTGAAAGCTGTAGACGAAGCTTTCAAGATCAATTATCGGTGTAGTTATCTGGTGAAGGTAGCAGACACAATCTGTTGATAGCTCTCCGTATGATGCCTTGTGAGGTAGATACGTCGGCGACTCGAGGCACACCATCAGTGCCGGGAAAAAGCTTCGAAACTCTTCCAAGGCGCCAGCATAGTGGAGGAGTCCTATCATCCTTGATTAGAACTAGGTCGTCTACCTTTAATTCTCGGCACCGCACCTTCCACTTTGTACGCTGCTGGAGCTCCGCGACGTATTCTGTAGACCACCGCTTCCAAAAGTGCTGACGAGCTTGTTCTAATCGCTGAAAACGGTCAAGACGGTTTGTGCTATAGTCCAGCAGGTAAGGTGATGGCAAAGACGTCAGCGGCCTACCAATAATAAAGTGGCCCGGGGTGAGTGGCGATAGGTCTTGTGGTGAAGGACTTAAAGGGCATAAAGGTCGGCTATTGAGTATTGCCTCAATTTGAGCAAATAACGAGCTCAGTTCCTCGAACGTCAAGTGAACATTTTTAAGAACTCGGTATAAATGGAACTTCGCGGATTTAACCCCGGCTTCCCATAGACCACCAAAGTGAGGAGCGTATGCTGGTGAGAAGCGGAATTCAATGCCTTCGCGAGATGCAGATTCAATAATAGAGTCGCTATTGGACTTTAGAAATGAATTTATTTCCTTTGCGGCTGCAACAAAATTTCTA
The DNA here is from genome assembly GCA_916999025.1 of Orgyia antiqua. NCBI lineage: Eukaryota > Metazoa > Arthropoda > Insecta > Lepidoptera > Erebidae > Orgyia > Orgyia antiqua. Next base: position 3,301,525 of record OU779861.1, read on the forward strand.
CCATTGTCGCAGTAGATGACCTTTGGTTTACCCCTACGAGCTATAAACCTTTTAAGTGTGAGTATAAATGCATCCATTGTCAAGTCACTGACTAATTCTAAATGAACGCATTTATACCGGAAACAAACAAAAATGCAGAGGTAACTTTTAGTTATTTTACACCCTCGTCCCTTGCGGTCCTTAATAAGAAATGGACCCGCAAAGTCAGTGCCTATTGTGGAAAAAGGAAAGTCAGCTTCAACGCGATCCACCGGTAAGTCTCCCATAATATTATCCATGGTACGAGCATTGAAACGACGACACGTTACGCACTCGCGCGCTACACGCTTAGCTAGAGTCCTGCCCCCTATAGGCCAATAGCGTTCCCTTATAGATGCCAGGAGATGCTGAGGACCGGCGTGCAACAAGCGTAGATGCTCCTGTTTGAACATGCGCTTTGTTAAATAATGACTAGAATGTAACAAAATAGGATGACGTTTGTCATATTGGTAATTGGAAGAATCGATGCGCCCTCCGACTCTCAAAATCCCATTTTCATCTAAAAATGGGTTGAGAGAAGAGAGCGTGGCTTTAGAATTTAAAGATTTACCCTTTTGTAAATGACCTAATTCTATAGGAAAGGAATCTTTCTGGGCTAACTTTATAGCGACGTTGTGAGCGTTTTCTAACTCGGAAACCTGAAGTGGACCTCGTAATCTGTCCGATTTTATACGTAACCTACAATTATTGGCGAACCTTAAAACCCTAGCCAGAACACGAATAAGTGTAGTTAAATTTGAAAATTTTGCTAAATCTACAGATAGATCTACCATGGAAGATGCACTATTCTCCTCCATAATGTGATGACTCTTTAGTTCTGGCAACTCTGTAGAGTTCACAGTCTGGGCGGGCCAAGACTCTTCGGATTCTAAGAGAAACGATGGACCGTTCCACCATATAGAGAGATCTGCCTGATCTGGATCGATGCCACGGGAGACTAAATCAGCTGGGTTAATAGAAGTTGGAACATAGCGCCAGTCTGACGAATTTGTTAGCTCATTAATAGCAGCTACCCTGTGGGCAACAAACGTTTTTGTTTTATTAGAATTGAGCCAACCTAATACTACTTTAGAGTCTGTCCAATACACTCGACGTTCAATAGGGCAACGTAATGTGGCTAAAACTGTAGCAGTCAGTTGAGCTCCCAATAAGGCAGCGCACAGTTCGAGCCGTGGTATTGTCGTGGGTTTAATAGGTGCAACCCGTGACTTCGCACATACTAGGCTAACTTGTATAGTGCCGCTAGTGGAAACAGATCTCAAATAAATACAGCTGCCGTAGGCACGTTGCGATGCATCACAAAAACAATGTATTTGCACAGAAGAATAGTTGTCAATTAAAACACACCTGGGGATCCTTAAAGAAGTTAAAAATGAAGACTTAGTGGCAAACTTAGACCAAGAAGACATTATTTCCGGAGGAACAGTTTCATCCCAATTAATTTTGTGACTCCATAGTTCTTGCAACATAATTTTAGGTTTAATTGTAAAAATAGATAGAAGACCAAGAGGGTCGAATATTTTAAATGTTGAGGAAAGTATACTTCTCTTCGTGACATTTTCAGAGGCCGAGATATTATGCTGAAAGTGAAGTTCATCACAAGAAGGCGTCCAACCTATACCTAGCGTACTAGTTGCGTTACTAATCATAAGATTACCACTTTCCAGATTAACGGAGTCTGCGAGTAACTCGGGTAAGTTGGAACGAAATTTACGCAGATGAAAACTTCCCTTTGCCAACTCGGAAGAAACTGAACGATGAATATATCGTAACTCCTCTTCACTGCTTGCACCGGTGAGTAGATCATCACAATATAGATCATTTTGAATTATAGTTTTGATCTTCTGATCTAAACACTCTTCACCTATCTGCCAAAGAGAACGAGTGGTAAGAAAAGAGGCACTAGCGAACCCGTAAGTAACCGTATTTAAACGCAGAGTTCTTAAAGCTTTATCCTCGCTATCACGCCACAGTATTAGTTGGAGATTACGATCAGATTCTTTGAGAAGCACTGAGCGAAACATTTTCTCAATGTCTCCTGTCAATACATACTTATGTTGCCTAAAACGAACTAATATATTAAACAGTGGATCTTGCACTACTGGTCCCACCATTTGTAAGTTGTTTACAGAAACACCAGAAGAAGTACGAGCCGAGGCGTCAAAAACAACGCGTAACTTAGTCGACTCGCTTTGTTCCCGTATCACTGGGTGGTGGGGCAAGAAATAAGCATTTAATGGCCTAGACTCCGGAGATTCGGATAGGTGACCTAATGCTTCGTATTCGTTTATAAATTGACAGTATTGCATTTTTAATTGTGGTTGTTTTCGGAAACGAGCCTCCAGATTAAAAAACCTCCTCTTGGCTAGATTGTAGGAATTGCCTAGACAATCTATGCTATCACGAAGTGGCAACCCTACACAGAATTGACCATTACTAGTGCGAGTAGTGTTGGCGAGATAATGTTGCTCACACAATTTTTCTTCGCTACTGGGGGGCTTTTTTTGAGGAAAATTCTCAAGTTCCCAAAATTTAGACATATCGTCATGTATGGAAGTGTCATCATTTGAGACAAAATTGCACATGACTGACTTAATATTGTTCTTAGTATAACAAGGCAATAAACCCGTAACGAGCCATCCTAATTTTGATGCCTGTAGCTTAGGATAACCATGTCCTAACGAATGCTGCTGGGCACTAATGATGTCCCAAAATAAGTCAGCGCCGATCAAAATATCTATAGGGGATGGTTCATTTAAAGTGGGATCTGCTAATTGAAATCCATCAAGATTTAATTTCTTTAAATCGAAATATGATTTAGGTAAGTTGCCGGTAATTTGCGGCAAAACTAAACATGAAACAGTAACGTTAAACGCACTTGTTTCGGAATGAATGCGTAGAATACAGCGTTCTGTGCTAATTTTTAATTTAGCGTTACCAATGCCTACTATGGTAGTGTCTGATGGCTGAGGAATCAGGTTTAGATGGCGCTTTACGTCCTGTGTGACAATTGTCGACTGACTCCCGCTGTCGAGCAAAGCTCGCACTGTCATGGTTTCGTTGGTGGCTGGGTTGGTAACCTTTACTCGAGCGGTACACAAAAGTACTTCAGAAGTGCATGTTGAGGACATAGTGACGGAATTAATTAAATTAGAGTTTTCATTATTTTCTGATTTATGAAGAAGCGAATTATGCCGTAGTTTACAATGACGACATGTACCCGATAGACGACAACGTTTAGCGATATGACCAAATCTCAAACAATTTTCACATAATTTTTTAGAAGATACAAAACCTATTCTATCCTCCAATGAGCTTGATTTAAAAGAGGGGCACTCGTAAATGCGATGGTTATTTTTACAGAACAAACATTCCGGTATTTTAGAAGTAGAAGTGTTGCTTTCGTTTGGTACAGACATAAAAGACTTGGAAATATTCTGTTTGTATTGATTATTTGATAATTGTTTTTGTTTATTATCTTGATTATCATGTTTGTGGCGATAAACGGTCTCCAATACATCAGCGCGACATTTAAGGAAACTGAAGAAATCATTAAGCGAAGGTATGTCACTCAAACTATTCCTGTGTTCCTCCCACTTGAAATATGTATTAGAACTTAATTTACCTGCAATAATATATATAACTAAAACATCCCATTTGTTAGTAGGCAACCCTAGCGAATTGAGTGCGCGTAAATTTTTTGTAATGTGGTCAATCACGTACCTTAGAGACTTGTCGTTTTCTTGAACGGAACTAATATTGAATAAAGATTTAAGATGGTTATTTATCAATTGACGCTTATTGTCGTAACGCTCGCATAATAGTTTCCATGCTTCGGAATAATTACTATGAGAAACCTCCAAATTAGCGATCACCCGAGCCGCTTCTCCGTCAAGATATGATTGTAAATAGTGATATTTATGAATACTTTCGATTTTATTATTATTGTGAACCAGCGAAACAAATGTTTCCTTAAATTCTAACCACTTAAAATACGTTCCGTCGAAATTTGGGATTTTAATCACCGGTAATTTAAAACCCAACTCATTGCAACTATGATCGTTATGATGACATGTAGCCATAGAAGATTTGTTTTGAGAGCTATTCTGTTCATCCTGAACTATGGAATTATTTTTTATTAAACTTTGAGCCAACGCAATACAATGGTAGAAATCGCTTTCTATTAAATCTCTAGTAACTAACTCGGTACTTTGACTATCTACGTTGTGAATTTCTATTAAATTCTGCACCTCATCAAATTCAATGAATAATGCCTCAATTTTTGGTAGCTTCAACACGAGTTTACTTACTTCCAGTTCTGAAATAGATTCTAATAAGGCTAAACTATCGAGACTTAATTTAAATTTCGTTACACGTCCTCTAATAGAGCCGCGTTTGCTAATTAATTCCTTTAACTTTAACTGTTCGGACATTGTAATAAACTCGTAATGAACCAACACAAACAGATGTTATTAGATAACGAAATAGGTATATATATAAATAGCATACGATACGCTCCTCGCTTTGTTGATCAGCTGATGCCAGCGGGCCGCGCAGACTGCATGCAACGATGAGCTATGCAGGTGGGGCTCGCCGCGAACCGTCTCAGTCAGGTAACAGCAATGCGCATGCGAAGCCGCGTTATAACTATCACCTCACGATCCCTGGAATAGATCAATTCCGTGCGTCTTAGTATACTGATAACAATAACTAATCACTCGTATGACAAAACTGACGGTTTGTAAGTTTACTTTTAAATCGGGAGATATTAACTATGTAAGTGATTTATAGGTTTAATTTAGTGTTAAAGGTAATAAAGAATAGATAATAGTGGAATAGTTCTATAAAAACTGCTTCCTTTTAGTAAAGGTAAGAAAATTATTAAATCGAAGTTAATTGTGCATCAAGATGGCGGTATGTCTAATGGATTGAAGTGAAATTAATTAGGCTAATTTTTGCTGTGCCTATCCTGTTTCGACCTAGTATAGGTAATATTATTATGGTTAGGAAAAAAATATGCACAAATAGAAATGTAGGAACTTCACTTGACTTCGAGAAACCCAACCCGCTAAATGCACAAACTAAAGGATAACACAATGTTAATTTAGGTTGATGTGATTAGGAAAATGGAACGAGCTCACTTTATATAGACAGGCAGCTAACTCCAGTAGTCCCTGGCGTAGGCAGCAGCGCGTGCATAGGTAGCTAGTGACTTCTCTAACTCGTTCTGGACCTTTGCTCGATCGGAGTTTCTTATTCTCAGCACAGCTCCCGGAATGGCTCGGCGAAGGTAAGCTTGCTTGACGCAGGTAGAAGTAGGATGCCAGTCCACAGGCTCGGCGATATAATAGACTTCACCCGGTGTTGACGCTGTCCTTCAAGTGCCCTTGATACGGGTACAATGTGAGTGGCTATTTGGATTCGATCCGACAATATTGCAGGTCCTGTCACGGTCGCCACTTTTGTTTAAGATAAATTAAACAAAGATTTGTAGTAATTAGATTTAATTAGACCTTTAACAATTTTATATGTATTGCCGGTGATTTTAGTTAATATTGAATGAATGAATGGAAAAATGTTGGAATGAAAGTTGAATGCACTTTAGATGAATGAACTGAGTGAATGTGTCGTAGACAACATGCTAAGAAGTAGGTGTGATAGACATACATAATTAAATTATGTAGACAAACACGAACGCATAAACATTTTAAGTACCAAAAGGTAAAACTGGACCCTACTTATACTGTTTACTGGGACTTCACTATCTAGCAATTCGTACGTAGACGGCATAATTACGATGGTTTCATATTGTGATGATAATTTTATTTATTTATTTATTTACAATATTCGTAACATCTTTACAGATAATCCAATACGATGCTAGAACTACTTTACATAATTTTAATGGTTTCTCTCTATAAACTTATGAGCATATTATAATGTGAATTCCGCCAAGCTGCAATGATAAATGTCCATATGTCTTGCTATTTTATTGAGAATAGTCAACGATCGAAATGTACCAAACATACCGCCCTCGTGTCCAACTCGTACTTAGCCGTTTTTCGTCTTGCCTTTTTACCTTTTATACTCTTTTGTGCAGGATTTTTAAAATAATTAAATTAGACCCTGTGCCTTTATTATACTTAAATGAAATTGCCCAAAAACAACAATTTAACTCAAAGCGACGGACGCGGACGGAACATTGTTAACTAAGCCAGTTTTATTACAATATCTAATCTAACAAAGAAGTTTCTTCATTATAAAGTAAATATGGGGGGACTTTTAAGTTATATTGCTTAACTTTGTTATTCTAGTTAAGTAAGTTGGTTCATCATACAATAGTAGTTTCAAACTCATCTTAGTTTTTATTATTTATAAAAAACCTTCTGTAACTTCTGTTAAATGCTAATTAGACTCGCCTACCGGGAATGCTGTGGTTTTGTATTTTTAATATTTATTGTTGGTTATTTTATCTCGTAAATGTATAAAGGTCATGTTTAGGCCACATGGATATGACAAAAGCATCGCGAATAATTGCTATAGCTATGTAGAGCATTATGCGAAGAAATCGTGAACTATCAGAGATTTCGTATTTGCACTAGGGGCTATTTTGGAGGCGTCATGTTCTTAAATAGCCGCTTGCTGGCCATAGCATGTGCGAAATGATTTTAAATATAGAAATCAAGCACAATTTGTGACTTAATTGTTAGAATAAATAACAAATTCTTTCATCTTTGTATGCCGCTATCTGTATCTAACGTAAACTTGATGCATCTAAGAAGAAATGCTAAAACTAATTTTACAGTAATTATCCAAATATATCATCAGTTCAAAGTGTTCAAATGCGTAAAATTAGTTTTATGTTCCCTTGACAGTTGTAGCGATGTCTTCGTGTGATTGGCAGTATTGAGTTCAAATCCGGGTAAAAGAAATACTGGCGTTTTAGGGTACTTTCGGCCTAGGCCATACATACGAAAAGGTATAATGGGACCGTATTACGTCTGTCTGTCACCAGACTATATTTCTGGAACGGTGATAGCTAGAGAGCTGAATATTTCACAGTTAATGTATTTCAGTTCATGCTATAACAATAAATACGTTACTTAGGGTCCTGTTACTTTCGGTTATTTGGGGTCGGTATGAGGAATATAATAAGATAATTACGGTAAGGACTTGACGTTGGACTTGCGCACGACACGTAACCACCGTGCGCAAGTCCAACTCGTTTAAAAAAATTGCTAAGGGATTTAGTTATATTTATGATTGCAATTTCACGTCGCAAATAACATGGTTATAGTAACGCGTGTAAACTCTACATATCAGGTAGAATTTGAAAAGCCTTGGTACATTAGAACGTTCTAACCTCTAAACATTTGCGTATAATGTCAAATTCACAGGTTCACAATAGTGACGCAATGTTTAAGGTCGGCACACATTTAAACAACTTAACTGTTTTATAAGAAGCTGTTCAAAAATGAAAAAAAATTAATGCCTGAAATTACTGAACCGTGATTTTCGTTCAGAAACTTAAAGAAAGTCCTTATTTTCACAGTTTGAAATATTGCATTTTATCGCTATACATATTAACTTGTTGATAGGATTAATAATAAAATCACATTTCTTTTTCTTCGTTATTCGTTTTTTATAACAAATATACTACCACGTCGACGGAATGCTGAGGTAACGCACACAATTTTCATTTATCGCTGCGCACGCTCCACCCAAAATCGCTTCACGCTCACTATGAGACCACAGTATCCATACACGATGAGTATGATCATTGTTCTTGTACCTTTTGCAACGGGGGTCACCTTATAATCTCTATTCCTATTGTATTAATGGTCTAAGTTCGTTCGTTACTAAAAGTAAAATAATATTTTAAGGGTTTAAAAGTGTATAATATTGTTTTGCATCTACCCCGACATAATTAAATATTTTCGCTGGATCTATTATTTTGAGTGAATGAGTCGTTTCCCTGTACTTAATTTCTGCCAACCTATTTTGCCTATATTAATTGCATAAATGAGAACCATTTCATTCATGTTTACCATAGGGGTAAACGTCTCTGAACTGATACTACACACTCGCTTCAAATATTTGTCCTTCATACATAGAGACTTTAATGAATTTGTTGTACTTTGAACAAGTTTGGCAATTATTTGCCCAAAACTTTAGAATTTGAATGTGGATGAATGCGATGGCAGTATTTGTCTTCTGGATTGATAGCATTAGATTGCAAAGAGTGCCTGAACTTACTAATGATGCCCCTCTATCTATACTGTTAATAAAGAGGTGAAGTTTGTACTTAATAATGTATATAGGGCGCGCAGCGTGCTATGGATAGGGCAATATTCGGTGCTTCCCTTCGTGATAAGATCCGCAATGCGGAGAACCATAGAAGGACCGGTATGTACCATATATCCCAAAGAGTTAGCTGAACGCTGAAGTGGCGATGAGCAGGCCACATCGCTCAACGATGGGGACGAGGTCCTTGAGTTCTAACCACGCACCTGACGACGCAGCGTGGGGCGGCTTCCAACAACGTTGACTTACGACATCGTCAAGTATGCCGTAGGCCGCTGGATGCAGGTAGCGCAGGACCGCGCGTTGTGGTGTTCTATGGGGGAGGCCTATTTCCAGCAGTGGACAGAGAAAGGTTGATGGAGGGACGTATATATAATCCAAAAGTAATTTTTTCACTGATAGGAAGTTACAGTCTCCAAAAGTGCTGTAGGCTATAAATCTATACATATGTAATGTATGAAATTCCAGGCGTACGAAATCCTGGAAAGCAGCTATTCAATACCAAATAACTGCCTAAAAATATTATGTAAATTAGTTATTTGCTCACTCACATTTGGAACATTGTATTATTTTATAAGTAATCATATTATTATATGTCGTTTTGTGAGAACTGCATTGTATTTGTATTGTGATATAACAATGCGTTGTTGAGTTCACTTACGTTTGTAACTGCTGCGTTTCAAAGAATTAAATATCCTTCAAGAACCGTTTGGTGGGAATATTTTATATTATTTTGTCACTATCATAATAATTTATTAACTGCAAAGCATTTTTAATGAAATTCAAAGATTTTTAAAATGCCTAAGAAGCTACTCTGTGATGACTGTTGCCAGTTCATGGTGACGCTCAAGTCACATACCGTGGCCCGGTACGGTGAGGCGAAAAATAAATACTCTGTGATGTTGTTTACCACATTTTATGAATGCGAAAGTACCTAACTCTGTCTATCTCTCTTCCACAGCAAACCGGGCTAACCCACTGAATTGATTTTAATGGTATTTGATACACACCTGACGCGTTCGCAGAAACTTTGAGCTTAGTTTTCTCTACAATACTATCCCAAAACTATCCTATTTAAATTATATTTTTTTTCTAATATCTAGATAAAATTATGTATAATTTCTGTAATATTATAATTTTATAACACATTGTACATGTTAACAAGTAGATAGGTAATTGTTTTGATGATTACCTTGTGATAAATATGAGGACGAATGCACCGCGTAAACTACTGAACGAATTTTTTTTAATAACAACCAAGAAACAGAGCAGTAAATATTGAACAGTTAGTTTCTCTTGTAGTTACTCTTAACAAATTCTTTAACATTTCATGTGGATTTTTCCATGGTAAAATCATAATCTTAACGATGTATTCATTTACTCGGATAAATCAATAGAATAGTAAAACATTAGATAGATCGATAGATCTATTTATTTGCTTTTGCATTGGAAAATTCTTTCCCTATTATGGGAACTACGCACCTTTAAAATTCTCTTGTGAATTCTGTGACCTCTATTTATTGTCACTAGCGTTTTTCGATGGCCCCAAGAAACATTGCACCAAGGACTGTAGCGAAAAACACCATAATAAACAAACGATTGCCCTGCGGCTTTTAATTCCTTGTTATTCGAGGATGATTGGCGCCGAGATTTTGGTGTAACAAAAGTGTTATCGTTTTGCCATTTGTTTAACGTAGTATGGATACAGAAACATGTAGTGCTATGTACTGAAAACATTTATAAGCAAGGTGATCTTTAAAATATGCCCATATGAAAGCCAGATATATATTGACTCTGCAGTACTTCTGGCATAGCTAGTAACAGCAAAATATCATTTTATGATGATTATGACTATATAGTGTAAGCATAGCTATAAAAACTCTGTAAAATTACAATTTAATCGGATGTTAAGTGGCAAAAAAACAATACTTATTTCCGCATTGTATAATTTTGTACGGCATGTAACAGTACCGCTTACTGTTATAAACATTGATAGATTATTGTGAAAATTACTTTGAGGTACACGCAGAAGTGCTGACCATTGTCATTTTTAAATTTTATCTGCTTCTAATTTTAATTATTTCTGAAAATTTCATTTAAATTGTGAAAGAAGTATCGATTGCAGATATAATTTTAATACTTTGTTACTTCTCATCCAGAAATCTTCTTCACCATCTACACAACGAGGGCTATCAAGTTAATAGACGCCCACTGGGAAGTCCCAATAATTTACTTAATAAATTCTTGGTTTGTAGCAATCGTAGATTACAGTATCTTCACCACTTACATCATAATTGTAATCCAAAATGACCGTATACTGACATTAAGACACACTTTCACTAGATTGTCGAAAAACTATAATCATAGTGAAGCAAAGGTCATAATCGTTTTGATCAGGGTTGACTGTTACGATATAGATTCATAACAATTAGAAAATTAAAAAGTTGTGTTAGAAAATGGATTTTGTTAAAATATATTACAATTTGTCATATTATTATGATATTAAAATTTCTTATTTAGACGATTTTCTTTATTTGTGGTGCACAGACGTGCAAATCAACGAACAAGATTTTGTCTTCGCAAATTTCTTTTCTTGTGTTTGTTTTGGCGTTAAGGTCGTAAAGTACTATAACTCTTTCTAAACCATCTACTTACAGTTTTGTTTATGTTTATAAATTTAGACGCGTAGGTATATTTAGGCACCTTACAGCTGAATTCTATTCGTGATAATGATGCTGAAGTATTTGAAACATGGGGCTAGATCGAAAACAGAATATTCGCGGCTAAATAAATAACAGTGGTTCTCATTAGAAAGACGACAAAGTATTGTTTCTGGCTAATCCAGCGAAAAGCCATCATTTCTGGATAAAAAGAAAAAGAAAAAAATGTTGTTCTATTTAAACAAGAATTATATTTTTGACAACCCTGTTTTCGGTTGCATTTGTCTCTTATGCGTAGTGTCCGGGTCGAAGGTGACATTAGTTTATGCACAAAACCTTCCCATAAACTGAATAGTATATTCTTTTTATTCGTAAACCTCATTAACAAGAATGTTACCGGTGCGATGTTCTTTATAATTATTTTTTTGTTTTTTTTTAGGGGAAAGTAAACCATTATGGTTTTCACTCATAATGGATACTGATCTACATGGTTTTCGTTCGCTGAGAAAATGAAGAATAACTTGGTTTACATAATAACAGAAAGCGTTTCTGTTAACCTTTAATATTTTGATTTTAACTTTCTAGTTTAAATAGATTTAGCAGAACATTTGTATTACATGGAGCCGATTTCCGTGGAACAATGCTATGACGATATTTGGTGGTATTTATATGTATTGTTTATATCGATTGCCATATTAGATGTTTACTGTCGCTAAACAGCAAAGAAATAAGGATTACGTTGCTCTTGTCACAATAGTTTCTTCTCATCTTGTCATTAAATTTCTGTAGAATAACGCGTGGTCTGGTATTTTATTTATTTTTATTTAAGTAAAATACATACAGTTGTTATTAAATCTAACTTAATATTAACAGTGTAGCATAAACCAAACATTGGTTTTTCCGCACACTGGTATTCGTCTTGACGTAAATTTATATATTGTATTAATAACACATGATGCCAAACAAAACAGTGTATGTATATCACCGCTTTGTCTAGCATCACGTAAATTAAACGTAAAATTAAAGGACTTAATTTATTTTTAGCATTTCTGTAACAACCTTGGATAAACTTACATACACATACGTGTCTTTGGACCCCAGATAGAGCTTTGATTGTTATGTTAATTACGTATTTTCTCCTACCGGATCAGTACCAGATTAGAACTGGCAAAGTCCTTCGGGAAAAATCGACGTAACAGATTTGTTAATAGATTGTAGGTCGTAGGTGAAACTTGACGTGAATCTATTGTAATTCTGGTCATACGACTCTGACACTTAATTTAATCATATAATTACTAGAATATTGGTGCCAATTCTATGCACAACTAAACTTAAGTAAAAAATAAAAATTGGTCAAGTGCGAGTGGGACTCGCGCACGAAGGGTTCCGTACCATTATCTATGCAACATAAGGCAACGTTATTAGTATCGAGCAAGAAACGGTAAAAAAAATCAGTTTTTTGTATGGGAGCCCCCCTTAAATATTTATTTTATTTTATTTTTAGTATTTGTTGTTATAGCGGCAATAGAAATACATCATCTGTGAAAATTTCAACTGTCTAGCTATCACCGTTCTTGAGATACAGCCTGGTGACAGACGGACGGACGGACGGACGGACAGCGAAGTCTCAGTAATAGGGTTTCCGTTTTTACCCTTTGGGTACGGAACCCTAATTAAAACAACTATTGGTGTATTTTGATTAGTTGGATATTTTGCTATTAATTTTTCTTTAGCCTATAATACACAGTTTAAATCAAAATCAAATCAAAATCAAAATAATAAATTACACTGACGTAAAAAAAGTGATCACCGCAAGCGGGACTTGAACCCACGACCTCGGAATACCGTTCCGTTGCTCTGCCAACTGAGCTTATTGCGGTCGTGCTAACAGTAACCAATTAGACCACCACAATCGTCACTCGATTGAGTTTACATCGAATTTTAATAATAATAAATTCTTTATTTCTCAAAATACAAAATTTTTAATAGTACAGTACAGCTGTTTACAAAAACTGTTTATGAATATTACAATTTTTTTTTTATAAGTGCATAGTTGCGAGTACGGTCCTGCATTACCTAACTAGGCTAAGAGTTTAGCCTGTGTTTAGGATACAGTCCCTGACCCCCTATGATTGGCTAATGCACATATTAAATACATATTTTGTAAACAGTACTGTTATTACATTGTAGATAGGTATTTTTGTAAAGCATATTAAATAAATAAGTTCATGCAGCATGCAGTGAAGAACAAAGGTGTGTGTAATAGTTTGAGTGTTGTGTGTGTGTGTGTGTGTGTGAATGTGTGTGAGTGTGTGTGAATGTGATTGTTGATAAAATTGAAGACTATGGCAGGTTAACATTTCCATAATTATTGTTCTACAGAATTTTGGTTAATTTTTTACAGTATTTTACGGTGAGTATTAATTTTGACGTACAAGGCCATCTATCGAGAATGTTTTGCAACAATCTCGACCAGCCACCTAGTATTCTTTACAGAATACAATTGGGCTGATAATAATGACGCGACTTTTATTACTAAAGTAATTAATTTTGCAATTGACTTGCTATGGTTTTTCCACTACAATTTAATTTATTAACGGTTAATTTTATATTTTAAAACCACTTTTTACGGATTTAGACGCCTATATTTTTTAGGGGTCTAGCCGACGTTTCGGAGTCTTTTCAGTCACTATGGTCACGGGTGGGCCTAGTCCTACAGTCTGAATCCGTAAAAACTGGTTAATTTTAATTAATTTATAAAATTATATAAATCTGCTATAGAGTTACGTATAATTTTTCGTTTAATTACGGTTGGAGCCCATAATTATTTTAAAAGTGCAATTACCTAGCAATAGAGTAAACGTCAAATAACATTTATAATTCTGGGACAAGCTATAGATACATTAGGGTCGGCGCAACATGTCTTTTTCTTTCATAGTCTTATGTCAGACGTTATATCTATGTGAACGTGTATTATATGTATGTCTCGATTTTATCTAAGGTCTATATAACAATGTACCTATTTATAATACTTAAACCAAAAACTGCTAACGAATATTTAGCACCAATACCAATAATAAACTTGACGGCCATTGTTCCAACGACCTCAACTATCCAACTATGGAATGATGCATGATTAACCTCTTTGTCGCACTAGTTTATGTCCCAAACACTTTAATTACGTAGGTAGCAAGGTCTTGTATTCAATGTTATAATAAATGTCAAACAAATTGTATTTTAGAGTTTAGTTTCGAGTTTTCCGTTTACTAGTAAATATCAATTGATATCCCTTACCTGGTTGTTACAACACTCAGGGGAAGAAACGGGGTGATGACACTTGTATTCTTAATCCGTCTCTTTCTCTCCAGCCCATTTATGTCCCACTGTTGGGCACGGGCCTCCTTCCCTTTGGGAGGGATTATGGTCTACTGTGCCGCGCTGACCAGGCGTATTGGCACAGGTTCATTTTTGAGTTTTCTGTCTCTTACAATTGATATTTACTGGTAACAATATCCCTTGGCTGGCTCTTACAGCGACTAGGGAAAGAAATAAGGTAATGACACTTGTATTCTTAATCAGTCACAACACGGAAATGAAAATGTAAGTCAATTGTGGTGCAACCACAGGGTGTAACTACGAGTATGTCCGATTGTCATTGATCTTTTTAGATTTATTGCAGCGAGATTGCCTTAATGGTTATTAAATAAAGACATGTTATTACGTTATGATACTTCACAGTTAGAACTAAATATCAATTATCTTATGTACTCGTATCATTTGACACGCTTGATACATACATACAATTTTTATTACAAAACAAAGATAGCGTGTTTTTGATGACATTTGCGTGCGTTGTACAATCGTAGACATCAAGATGTATTAAAAAAAAACATCAGGAATATTACATTTTAGCATTTAGATGACAAATTTTATAGCGCATGTTGCTCTATCCGAGGTTTGAACCTATTGAATATTTTAGATAAAGCTGCTGTCGTGGGTACCAATGACGCCAAAGAAGTGTGTTTAGATCGTTGCAGATGGCGCTCTATAGTCTCTGCCTACCCCCATGGGAAAAAGTGTGATCATGATGTCTCTGAGAATTCGCTTGTCATTTTCGTTAAATTTTTTTTACAAGCTTTAAGGTCTTTTTTCATCCCTTTTACTTTTATTAATACTATCTAGAAGACATCTAGCAGAATAGCAACGTGAAACTTTTATTAACATTAACTGCGCACAGTTCTAGTTTAAAATCTAGTTATGTTAATACAATTCAGTATTTATGCAAAAGTTTTCCGTAGAAATATTTCTAGGGAAATTTGCTCAGTCTACTTGTTATGTTTAGCATTGGCTCGGGGAAATAGTTTTGAATTTTGCAAATAGGAATAGAATATTAATTAAACTACATCTGTTTTGTATTTGTTTTCGTGAGGCTAGAGAAAAGAAACTCGTTTGTGAAGTCTTATTTAAAATAAATAAGATTTATTAAAAAAACTAAATAGTAAGTTTGTATATACTAAAACACTGTCATTTCGTTCTTGGTTGTATGTCCATGGTATCTCTATCTAAAAGCTTTCGCATCGATAAAAGCTGACACAACTCTGAAGAACATATTCGGTCATCTTTCTGCTGGCAAACTTGAAATGATATGTGATCACGACGTACATCTGTGATCACGACTAACAAATGATCAAACCAATAATAATAAGATGATAATAATGATAAGGACATAACACAATAACTTTAGCCTCGTATTTTGACGTTTCATATGACTTATAGCCTGTATCATAGACTCATATAGATACATTTTCACGCACACATAGATAACATGTAAGTGGCTTCAAGCCGACTGAATGGAGAAGCCACAGACACTAGATCTATTAATTTGAGTGTGACGGCTGACAAAAGAGCTTAGAAGAAAGGAACGTGTGGCGCCGACTCCAAGCAACTTTGGATAATAGCAAGAAGAAGGAGATAACTAATATTTAAATAGGTTTTTGCAATAGAAAAGTAGAGTATGGTATGTAAACAAAGCATAAGGCAGTTTATTATACTCATTAGCTTATCATTCACCACTCCGTTGCTACCTTGACAACACAAAAATATGCAAAAACCGTAGGCTAATCAATTCTGTCTTCCAATCATTTATGGTCGAAACCACAATAAAATTAACAAAATCTGAATAATTTGTTCCAAATAAACTGGAACGATATCAAACAAACTAATTTTGCAATGATTGACATAATATCATAACGGTGTTCGGATTGCGCAATTGATTCGCATTTACGACCTGACAGATATTCTGATATGTAATTTCAAATGACGAGTGTATTTAGCGGTAAAATATGCTTCACCTGTATGATCTTAATGACATATTAGAAGGGTTAGACAAAAGTAAATAACTTTAATTTATTCATTAAACTCACCATTTGGAATTCTGGAAAGTGATTTGACATTAGGACGTCATTTTTGGAAAGGATTGTAGTGCCGACTTGCCGACCAGGTTGTTAGTACAAGTTTTTTTAAAATAATTTTAGGTCAGTTTTATATTTATGTATTAAATTTATTTGACACATAGAATACCTACTAAAGGATTATGTGCTCGAGTGTACAGTGGCGACCGGGTGTTCATGTAACGGGTTGTATGTCCATTTAATGACAACTAACACGCAATACTGTTATAT
Source organism: Orgyia antiqua (assembly GCA_916999025.1). NCBI lineage: Eukaryota > Metazoa > Arthropoda > Insecta > Lepidoptera > Erebidae > Orgyia > Orgyia antiqua. The sequence continues at coordinate 3,318,209 of OU779861.1, forward strand.
ATTAAGCTAATTGCTATTCTCATTGCGCTTAACTGATTTAAATACTTGATTTAATTTTTTTATGTTTATTTAACATAACATTTTTATATTCTAACGCTTTCAATTTTGTATTCAAATTAAATGCATTAAAGAGGTTTACTTTGATTGCGAGATTACTCTGAATTAGAAGCAAAATCTTTGCATTTGCAAGATCACATGCAGGGAATTTAATTAGCGTATTCGGATTCGATGTGACCTAGAACAACTTTAATTAGATTATCTTCAGTTGTATGTGTGTATTAGTTAAAGACGCAGTGTATTAGTTAAAGGCGCAGTGTGAAGCAATTCGTTTAATAATTTTGTCTATATTTGCATCAAATTTTAAAATATCGACTAAGCATGAGCTGTGGCATGAGTTCTTGAGATACAGCTCTTACATTCTGGTGACAGATGGACAGCGAATTCCCACTAATAGACTGCCGTTCCTAATAAGATCATAGGCATCTGTAACCGTCACGTAGTATCTTGTAAATTAATAGTATGAACACAGATCTATTAGTATGAATTAAATTATAATATTGCTTTACATTTAAACGGGTATTGAGTTCAGCGTGTGTAAATAAATAAATAAATAAAAAATAAATATTCACGGTCATTTCATACAACGTCATCTGGTCCCAAGCTAAGTTTATATGCTTGTGTTATGGGTACCAGAATACGAATAGAATACATATACTACTTTTTTTTTGTTAATACATACTTATAATACATAGAAACACCCAGACGCAGTACAGACATTTGTGTGACGTTTATAAATGTCACACAAATGATTGTCCCGTGCGGGAATCGAACCTGCGACCTCGTGATCGGCAGTCCGTTACATAAACCACTCAACTACGCTCGTCATAGACTAATTCTGTGTTCTATCTAACTATATCTACCAATGTGAATCCGCAATTCTATACAAAAAATAACAGGCAGTCATGGGGACTGCCGATAGAAGTGAAAACTATTAACTTATTAACTTGCGACCGACCGATAGCATAGCAGGGATGCACAGATTAGCATGTCGGTGACGCGAACTAAAAAGAAGTTTTTTCCCTCCAAAAACGCCCAACGCGCCTAAAGAAGTATTCACTTCAAAAACCTTGTTATATTATAGGTACAAAAGCCATCCTCTTGAACCACTCTATCTATTAAAGAAAATGTAGGCCCAGGCATACATTTTCGCCGCGCCGTAGAGAGGGGATAGCTGTCTACTCTCCATCCGTCTTACGCTTTTTCGATCAGGTCACGTGTCCTGACGCGAGTTTAAGATTTTATACCCATTACAGAAAAAGTGCTCAACGCCGCTAAAGAAGTTTTCACTTCAATAAAAGCACAGATGCAATTTAAACAAGTCGTTTCGTTTTTCGACAGCCTATTGACAATTTTCACATAGTTTTTATTTGCAAAATATGTTTTAGTTCACGTAGAATGTAAATTTAGAGGCGCGATAAAACTACGAGTAGTTAGCACGATCCATGCATAGCGCTGCGCTGCGTTCATTAACGAGATTTCAAAGTATTTTAATCGTGTGAATATTGTTATATCTATGTTAGGTATTCACAAAGTAAAATGGTATATTGATAAACATACGTTTAGCTTAAAAGTGATTATATTGTAGTAGGGTATAGCGTTGCGCTTACATGACACAACCATAAATAAACCTATAAGTTGTTAATATGAAGGTAAAATTACAAAGATATGAATTGTCCGTTCTAGATAGCAAAATATTGCAATCTATGTTAAAGATTTTCTTATTTGTTACCTATATCTGACAACTCAATGCTTTTGTGTTTTCTTTTGTACTTTGTTTGTTGAAGTTTAAATAAATTTTATTTATTTATTTATGTTAAAAGTTATATAAAGGCTTTATTTTTATCCTTCAACTATCAAATTAAAATGTCACTCACATTCCTCCTTTAAAGGAGGAATAACATAAACCAGGTCTACTTTGACCTAAGGAAAAGTTTATTAGTCAAACCCTTGTACAAAAAAAGTTCTGATCCTGGGTCTGTGTAATGCAATTTATTAAATAATCACTATTGCCCCGACGACGCGGTATAAAGGGCAGTAGTACTACGTACGAGTATGTGTGGGAGACGTGTTTGTGGGAGACGTGTTTGTGGGAGAATAGTGGGACGTTTTTGGACTAAGCAGGAGTTTATCTGTTTGATCCCATTTGGTCCTTTAGATATTATTCTGATTATAAAAATGGGATTGTTAATAGTAAAACGATCGTGGCAGATGGCGCTCTACGTGGAACGTCGTGGCGCGCAAGCCAAGAGCGCCACGGCCGGCAAATTCTGCTGTCGCGCCTGCTGCTCCAGCGCAACAGCAGCAACAACAGAAAAAGAAGACGGGGAAGCGCGCTCGCAAATTGCGCGCCCCCAAGACGGCTGCGGTGGTCGTGACCCTGCCGCAGGGTAGTGCTCAGACCTATGCCGAGGCGTGGCAGATGGCGCTCTATAGTCTCTGCCTACCCCCATGGGAAAAAGGCGTGATGTTATGATGATGATGATGATGGGATTGTTAATAATTTCTGACCTGCTGTTATATTCACTATATAGAATTTTTAAAACATACTTAAAGATATTATTTTAAATGTTGTGACGTCATCGTTGTACGCAATCTCTGTATTGCCTTTTCTTGATAGACTTAAGACAGATTGCAATACATCTTTTCAAAGTTGCCAAGTTGACATAATAGACCAATTTCATCTCCACCTAAGAACGCCTCAATATTTTAGGTCCTTTATTTCAAGGGAAAATAGAGATCATTTGCTTTTCTGTAAAAATAATCGTTAATATAGCAAATTTTTAAAACAAAATTTCAAAATTTACTATTTTATGGACTTAAGTGTAAATGAAGGACTTAAAATATCGAGGCGTTCTTAGGATATCCCTAAGAACGCCTCAATATTTTAAGTCCTTCATTTCAAGGGCAAATAGAGATCATTTGCTTTTTTGGAAAAATAATCGTTAATATAGCAAATTTTCCGAAAAAAACCTAATGGATCGTGATCAGAAACTCTATTCCCGGAAATGGTTTTCGAATTAAGTTTTAAAAAAAATATGAAAAGTGCCAATTCCGTGATAGAAAAATTTTAATTCTAGAACTAAAGAAGAACTAGGTCAACACGACGAATTAAAGAACGTCACAGTTGTCCTACATATTAATTATTTCAACTGTGTTACATAAGTTTGTTAATTTTATCGATCATTTTGTAACTTAATATTGTGTAAGACGTTTAATGACAGACAGATTTATAAACTTGATTTATTAATCAAAATTTGTATAGGTTTTTACCGCTTTAAGAAACTTATTCATTGTATTTATTTGTAATTTGTATTATATGATGACAAATTTGTATTATATGATGATTTACATGTCAAGATCTCTTCAAGAACAAGTCAAGAACTTCTACATAGTGGCATTAGTGTCGAGAAATCTATCATCACTTTTTCCTGCTCCATCTTTCAGACATTTTTCTTATACTTTTTAACTACAGACAAGACTGCCGGTCACTCCTATTGGTTGCAGCGCGATGTTATATACCCTATAGCCTTACTATGGACTATCCAGGACTATCCAACACAAACGTTCAAACAAACAAACTCTTCTGCTTTATAGCATTATTATAGACTAGCAGTGCCCGCGACTTCGTAACGCCTATAAAAACCAATTCAGCACCGATACGTCGGGATTTGAGCAGCGTAACGACCATACGCCGACGCCGACGCCGAAGCCGACGCCGGCGCCTATAAAAACCAACTCAACACCGATATGTCGGAATTTAAGCAGCGTAACGACCATACACCGACACCGACGCCGTCACCGATGCCGATGGCGACGCCAACGCCTATAAACACCAACTCAGCACCGATACGTCGGGATTTGAGCAGCATAACGACCATACGCCGACGACGACGCCGACGCCTATAAAGACCAACTCAATACCGATACGTCGGGGATTGAGCAGCGTAACGACCTGTAAGCTATATTATTGGAAAGTTTCATGAAAATTGATCCAGCAGTCTTTACGTGAAAGAACCACTAACATCCTTACATTCATACATCCAACATTATCCAAACATCAAAACATTGGAGTATGGATAGAAGACCGAGGAAACGTTCGCGTTGCTCAGCCAACAGTCTAAGTATTTTATTTTGCCGCGCTTTATTCTTTTTTCGTCATATCTCCTAAGATATTCATTTAAATTGTATGCTGTAAAAAAAATTGATAAAAAACGTTACCAAATACACATAAATTGCTTTTGAAAACACCCTATGAATTTGATAATGTTTTTGACGTTCTTATGGGTACAGCAGGTTTTCCTTAAAAGATAGATATATGGCCTCGCGGACTTTTTTAAAGATCTTTAAGTAACAAACAATTTCTCCATACATTACTTTGTTGTAACTCACATGGATAAGGCAGCGTTTTTATTTAAAGCTCGCGCGCGTGACTATTTTCTCCGTTTCTTGCAACATTTTACACTAATGCTTCGCTTCTATTCGTTGCAGCGTGATGTTATATAGCCTGTAGCCTTCCTAGATAAGTGTACTATCCAACACTGAAAGAATTTTTCAGATCGGACCAGCGGATCCTGAGATTACAGCGTTTAAACAAAACAAAATAAAACAAACTTTCGCTTTATAATATTGTTATAGATTAGTAAAGCAAACAGTACCTGTAGTCCTGTAGTCCGATATTAATCTATTCTATTTATTTAATAGAAACTATTGATTTATACCAAAGAAGAGCACTTCATCATTATTATTTCAGTAGCGACCTCGCTCATAAACGTACAGTTTACTTAGAAAATTGTTACACATTTCATAAATATAAAATATTTTCCGCTTTGTGAATAACTTCGTACAAATTACATATTTGTGTTCCCACGCAAATATAGATAAAAACAGCCACATATTTATGGTTCTAGTTACGCACCAAAAGGTGAAGTGGTAACTTTTTACAGTGGCTGGGTCATGGTAATACCTGAGTTGACCTTGGCCCGGTTAATGGTGAAGAGGAACCACCGTGGAGTTTAGTGGGTAGTCCTTAACACTAAGGTTGCCCCGCAACCGGAAAGGCGAAGTGCACAAATGCATGCACCATGCAAAAACAAATCCTTTTACTTAGACTCCTTGGTCCGTCCGTACACAGGCTAGATCTCATGAAGGTTGAAAGTTAAAATTATCGTCATATAGGTTCTATTTGTAGCTCTATTGCCATTATATTTAATAACAAATGCTAAAAACTAGAATACATAAAATATTTAAAGGACAAAGTTAAACGTTACACGTTAAACGTTACGTGTACAACCACAGAAGAGTTTAAGCTCTTCTGTGTGTACAACAAACGTTTTCAGATTAACTTGATATTTCGCTTAGATGGCTTCATTATCACGGTGTAATATTATGATGATGAGTTGCTTTCCACCACTCTTTCTACCAGGCATGTCTCCATCCAAAAGTTGTCTGGTAAAAATCGCTATAAGCGATAAGGTCGCCCATTGTACTGTAATAATTTAAGAAATGTTTGTATAATAAAGTTTTATGTTGTACAATAAAGTATAAAATAAATAAATAAAATGAAGGCACGGAACCCTCTATGTACGAATTCAACTCGTACTTAGCTGGTTTTTATACGCCACATATTTGTAGAAAGAAACTGAATGTAAATTATGCATACTGGATTATAATTTCCCTCGGGACAGTGGACCTCGTGACAGTGGACCTCGTGACAGTTTTCGATTCTTAACGATTGTCATTTTTGTCAACAGTTCTAGTCCCATAATCCCTTTGGTACGTCAGTATGTTAAGTTTTTGTCTATTATCTAAAAATGAAAGATGAACTCTGTCTCGAAATAAAGAGAATCTTTCAAACTGAAAAGTCTTAACAACCATTAATACAGTCAGTGAGTGTCAATATTATTTTTAAATTTCCACCCCTTGTAAAATCTATACCCTGGGATGGAATTTATTGCGACACAATGCGCTTTCTTTATGCTATTGGATACATAAGTTAGTTTCGGCTCATTATTTGTTTACAATATCTCATCATCATCATAACATCACGCCTTTTTCCCATGGGGGTAGGCAGTTAGTTTACAATATCTATATTTTTTTAAAGATTCATAGAAAATTAAATAAACACTTTATATTTAGAAGTCGTCTGTACTTTTATCGTAATTTATACCTTTAAAAGAATATATTATGCGCTTAAAAAAACTAGTTATTCCATTTTTGTTACGAACTAACAAACTAGAAGTTATAAATTTTTATAACCTATCATTTGGTAGGTACGTGATATATCTCACATAGAATTTATTCAAACAATGTTCTGTTTTCCTTAATAGTAAGCTGTGCTATGACAGAAATATTGGTACCTATCGATTCTACGTGCACAACTAAACTTAACTAAAAAATAAAAATTGACAGTGTCAATAACATAATTCGGTAATGTTAACAGGCCGTTTTATTAGAAAATCTGTATATTATAGACTCTCTCTCTTCCCAGCTATTCATCCCACATGGTAGCAGGGTCAGCTTTCCTTATATTTCTTCTCCACTTCGCTCTATCTACGACATCGTCTTCGGATATCATGCTTTCCCTAATGTCTTTTAGGACTACATCTTTCCATCTTGTTTTCGGTCTACCTCTGGACCTCTGACCAGGGATGGAAAGTTGTAGCGCCAAATTTCCTGCATAGTCAGGTGGTCTCCTTTTGACATGGCCATACCATCGCAGCCTACTCTCCCGAATCTTATCGGCGATGTCCCGCCCACCTAGGCTTCCTCTAACGTACTCGTTACGAATTCTATCCAGCCTGGTAACGCCACACATCCACCTCAACATCTTCATATCGACAACTTGAATGGCATGGACATTTTTCTGTGTATTTTTCTGTATATTATAGACTAACGATTGTAATGAATTAAAATGTGCAACACGAAGTATCTAAATAATGAAAATACGCCATGGTTCTTTCATTTTAACACGCTTATATAATATTTTCTAACACTTGCGCGACTCATCTGTTTAAATAAAACTACTTTTTACGGATTTTCACCATGGTCACGGGTGAGTCTCACCATGAGACCATGGTGAATGCAAAGTCTCCGAAACGTCAGGCCAAAATTTAAAACGAATATACGCGTCTAAATCCGTAGAAAGTAGTTTTATTTAAGCGCTTATATAAGTTCGGCGTGTATTTATCAATAAATATAAATAAATATTCATGGACATTTCACACAACGTCCTCTGGTCCCAAGCTAAGCTTATATGCTTGTGTTATGGGTACCAGAATACGGATAGAATACATATACTACTTTTCTTTTGTAAATACATACTTATAATACATACAATGTATTAATCTATGTAACGAAATCTTTGAAAGTGATTTTCACCCACTTGCAGTAGTAGGATTGATCTGAAATTTTGCACATATATCAAGGACCGATGACAATGCAATAATTTAAAAAAATATTCAGGATTGTCAAGTTTTTAGTTTTTGAACTAAGTATTTTAGGTAAGTTTAGTTGTGCATTTAGAATTGGTACCATTACTTGAAAACGTAAATATTCTTACTACGCTGTAAATATTTTCTTTATTTATATGTTGTTTATATTTAGCTTACATTATGTTAAAATAATGACCTAGTTACGTCTCATACCAGCACATACAAAAGATTACATTTGGGAATAAGGGAGTACACAGCATATAATATTTATTGCAACAGGATGAACATCATAACAAAAAATATACAAAACTGTCTGACCAACTCGATTTATTATGTCAAAGTGTTTACGCTTGGGGTTTTTGCGATCTCTATTAATGCTAAGTTGATAACATTCTATAAATATACTAGCTGACCCGGCAAACGTTGTTTTGCCATACAAATGTCAGGGGTGGACAACCCTTATCACTTAGGGGTATGAAAATAGATAGATAGTAGTCGGTTCTCAGACCTACTGAATATGCATATAAGAATCGGTGAATCCGTTTCCGAGTATGGGGACGAAAATTGTGACACGAGAATTATGTTACGTTATGTAGATTATTTCTCACTAGCTGTTGCCTGCGTCTTCGTACGCAGTGAATTTAGAAACCAAACCTTTGAAACAGATTATACAAAAAAGTCATCCTCTCGAACCAATCTCTCTATTAAAAAAAAATCTCATCGGAAACCGTTTTTAGGGTTCCGTACCCAAAGGGTAAAAACGGGACCCTATTACTGAGACTTCGCTGTCCGTCCGTCCGTCCGTCCGTCCGTCCGTCCGTCCGTCCGTCCGTCCGTCTGTCACCAGGCTGTATCTCAAGAACGGTGATAGCTAGAGAGTTGAAATTTTCACAGATGATGTATTTCTATTGCCGCTATAACAACAAATACTAAAAATAAAATAAAATAAATATTTAAGGGGGGCTCCCATACAACAAACATGATTTTTAGGGTTCCGTACCCAGTATCTCAAGAACGGTGATAGCTAGACAGTTGAAATTTTCACAGATGATGTATTTCTATTGCTGCTATAACAACAAATACTAAAAATAAAATAAAATAAATATTTAAGGGGGGCTCCCATACAACAAACATGATTTTTTTACCGTTTCTTGCTCGATACTAATAACGTTGCCTTATGTTGCATAGATAATGGTACGGAACCCTTCGTGCGCGAGTCCGACTCGCACTTGACCAATTATTTAATTTTTATCACGCTTTTATATATTCGGTCGGTATTTATCAATGTATTAATCTATGTAACGGAATCTTTGAAAGTGATTTTCACCCACTTGCAGTAGTCGGATTGATCTGAAATTTTGCACACCTGACAAGGACGGACGATTATTTATAATATTCAGGATTTTAAGCGTGTTTTTTAGTTTTTGAACTAAGTAGATTATAAAGTTATAAGCTCACACAGATATATACTCGTAGATACCCAAATAACGACTTTGTTTTATAAAATGTAGGCAAAGGAAATGTCAATATTCTCGCTACTAACACTGCTTATCTCAATGTATATTTCTTTATTCTTTATTGTACAATAAATACAGTTACAGATAAAATCATTAAAACAGAAAATACATAAATAATGTACAAAGGCGAGTTTAACTCAGACGTGAGTTTTCTTACAGCAAACCTCTGTTGAAATAGAAGTTTGAGATTAAGGACAACATAGGCATGTACAACAAAAGTAATTAAAAGTAAAGTAAAATACTCTTAAATTAAAATTAAATTCATTAATAAATATTAATCTACACTGAATACCTACACATAAACCTACTGTTATATCTGTTATGTTATGTATATCTGTTTATCCAAATATAAACTGGTCTAGATCGGATAGAAAGTTAGGTGACAAAACAATGTATTGTTTTAGCGAAATACTTTCACTTTAAATAACAATGCTGTTAACGTAGTCTTTGAAATAAATGCTTGTTATGTCTGCCATGGCTTGGAACTAAATGGTCTACTTATTTATAAGTTATGGTACTGAATTAGCTGAGGTAATGAATGATTGTATTTCTTTTACAGTATATGAATTATGTTGTATACAAAAGTGAAATTATTAAGTGTGTTAAGCTTACATGCATAACCGCTAAACACATTTGGATGGATTGTTATTTTTCATTTATCATTTTTCTGACAACCCATTTATAGGTGGAGGAGGCGGTGCCCAATAGTGGGAATTCAATTTTGGAGGGTTCGGTTATACTACGCCGCGCTGAACGCGCGTTTTGGCATAGGGTTTAGTTGCGGGTTTTCCGTCTCTCTCAGCGCCAAAAGAAGTGTGACTTCAAAAACTGCGTGAAAATTATAGATAACTAGCTGCCCCGGCAAACGTTGTTTTGCCATACAATTCTGTATAAAATAAAATTTCATCAAAGTCGGTCCAGCCAATTTGTAGCCTATGTGTTATTCTGATGTATAAGCTATATTGTGGTAAAGTTTCATTCAAATCCATTCAGTAGTTTTTACGTGAAAGAGTAACAAACATCCATACATACATCCATACTTACAAACTTTCGCCTTTATAATATTAGTAGGATAGTTTAAGTTATCGTTCAGATAAGTTTTCAGACATTCACTGTACGTACATGAGTAAGAATATTGCCATCCTTTTTTAACCCTTTAAGGGAATATAGCTAACAAATGAAAATTTCCTTAACAATGGTAGTAAGGACGGCAGGGTTTTGCTATGAATAGGACTTTTTCAATTATTGTTGAATTGGTGATATTTCTGAATTTCTATAAGACTACAATGTTTTCTTGGAAGACGGGTCTGTGAAAAACTTATTATTAAATACTGGGTGATTTTGAAAATTACTGATTTTATTTTAATTATTGCATCGTCATCTAAATAAAAATAGTTTAAAAAAACTAAAAAAACACGCTTTATTTAATCGAATTATTGTATTGTCATCGGTCTTTGACAGGTGTGCAAAATTTGAATAGAATCTGACCGTTTAAAGTGGGTCAAAATAGCGTCCAAAGGAGTCGGTTACAAACATACAAACAAACAAACATACAAACAAACATACAAGTGAAGCTAATATAAAGCGTGTAAAAAGCAAACCATGCAAAATTTTAGATTCATTAGATTAGACTATTTTACATTTGGTATTAAATAAACATTATTTTTAATGCTAAAGATTAAGTACTTCCACGTTCTTGGATATTGATCATGGTCTACTGTGTCGGTATTTTTACAGCACCCTGGATAAGAAAAGGACTGGTGACACTTGTGTTCTTAATGATAAAATAAGAATACAACTGTCACCAAACCTTTTCTGTACCCCGCGTTATGATAAATTGTTAAGAGGATACCAAAATAGCTTCGTGCATTTTTCTACGTACGAAGTTTTCATTTTTTCTTTAGATTGAATGGCTAGAGCTCTAATTTTTAAGTATATGTTTTTTCAATATATAATCTAGGATCGCATAAACTCAGAAACACGATTGAAAAAAGTTCTCTCGATAGAAAATCTTAGCGAAAAAACCTCTCTCATTTTTTATTTTTTTATTTGTCGGTCTAATATCGCGTATTAACTAATGAAATAACTTTAAAAATATAAGTAACTATTATATATAGAAACACGTAAACCGGAATTAAAATATATTTAGTAGATTTTGAGTAAACATAAAAATATCCCTTATCTTTCATTTTCTATACCTACTAGCTGTGTTAATAGGTACACGTCGACGATATTATTGATGTAGGCCCCAAAGTATTAAGTATTATTAGAATGTTTCAACAATATTCTAACATATACTCACAGACATTCTCATATTTGTAATACCATTAGCAACAATAAGAATCTAGCATTCATATTTTCACAATGAAGTACATAATCAAACAGATATCTCTGGTATTTGTCTGTAAACTGTTAATAAATAAGACAAACATAACAAAATGGCTCCCACGCCCCGTTCAAACGTATAATTACAAAACTGATTTGTTTAGCACTTTTTAGGGTTCCGTACCCAAAGGGTAAAAACGGGACCCTATTACTGAGACTTCCCTGTCCGTCCGTCCGTCCGTCTGTCACCAGGCTGTATCTCAAGAACGATGATAGCTAGACAGTTGAAATTTTCACAGATGATGTATTTCTATTGCCGCTATAACAACAAATACTAAAAATAAAATAAAATAAATATTTAAGGGGGGCTCCCATACAACAAACATGATTTTTTTACCGTTTCTTGCTCAATACTAATAACGTTGCCTTATGTTGCATAGATAATGGTACGGAACCCTTCGTGCGCGAGTCCGACTCGCACTTGACCAATTTTTATATCAATGTAGGCGTGCGGCTATTTGTGTATCAAATACTGTACATCACTGGGTTCCGTACAAGAAGGTAAAAACGGAGCTCTGTTACTGAGACTTCCCTGTCCATCCGTCTTTCTGTCACTTGGCTATATCTCAGGAACGAACGGCATCTGTTGAACCTAGAACAATGTACTAAAACCAGAATACAATCAATATTTAAGGGAGGTATCATTCAGGCAGTTCTTTATTAAAAAAAAATACGTCAATGCCTTAGAAAATAAATAAATAAATAAATAAATAAATATTCATGGACATTCCACACAACGTCCTCTGGTCCCAAGCTAAGTTATGCTTGTGTTATGGATACCAGAATACGTATAGAATACATAATATACTACTTTTCTTTTGTAAATAAATACTTATAATACATAGAAACACCCAGACGCAGTACAAACATTTGTATGACAATAAAAAAAATCACACAAATGATTGTCCGAGCGGGAATCGAACCCGCGACCTCTTGATCGGCAGTCCGTTACATGAACCACTCAACCACGAGGCTCGTCATAAACCAATAAAACCAAAATACGAGCTAACTTCTGTTTGGCGTAGTAACGCCATGCAAATAATATAGCCTTTGGTTAGAGCTTGTCCAGAAAGTGCGAATTCGCCGCGATATTCTTGCGCGTTTTACGCGCGACCGTTGCGACCACAAGGTGCGTACCAACGCGCGAGCATTTGGGGAGGAATTAGCCCTTTCTGGACAAGCTCTAAGACTGCTTTATGCCATTTTCCTTTCATATAAATATTAGGAAATAAGGTAATAATCCATCACGATACCTTGAACAACAAAGGCATCTCTTATTGTTATTTTACGGAAATGGGATAACATTTACTCAAAACAAACTTAATGTTAAGTCGCGAAATGCCAACAAATTTTTCCATTCTTAGATTTAAGGAGTAATAAAATAAACAAAACGATTTTGTTTCACAAACAGTATGAAAGGAATGAAGACTTTATAAACGATGTTTTATTAACTAAGTGTTTATAAACACAACTTTAATGGAAACTTCAAAAGATAAATAAGCATTTTTTTTGGTCTTAATTAATGCTAAATTGTTTTTGTTATGTGCTAATTATTAGTCTATAGCAGGAGTGGCCAACAAGTCGAGTGATGGACCAGTAAGTTCCATTCCCCTAGGTCCTAGACAAATTTTTTTAACCCGTTAAATAAATATTCATGTCAATGTTGCTGGAACTCGCAAGAGTGCAAGGCGGTATAAAAGCACATTGCTTAAACGTCCTCCTTCTTACCTAAGAAATAGGTCGATCGCAACTCAATTTGAAATAAAAAGTAGATCTTATGTGCACAAAAGTTGGCCACACCTGGTCTATAGGACACTAACTTCATTCCGCTATGTTAGCCGTGGCGAAAATGTTTTGAGAGGAAATGATAAAATATAAACCTTTGTATATTTTCATCATTTTATATCGACTACAAAAATATCAATATTCTACTAATATTTTCAAGCACTTGCGCGACTCAATTATTTAAATTTACATATAATACATAGTAAACACTTGTATACCACTTTTTACGGATTTAGATGCGTCATTTTTGTTTTGACAAATATACATGTAAATATTGTATTTGTTTAAAGAAATATACGCGTCTAAATCCGTGTAAAGTGGTATACAAATGTTTACTATGTATTTACAAAAGAAAAGTAGTATATGTAGTATATCCATATTCTGGTAACCATAACACAGTCATATAAGCTTAGTCTGGGACCAGCGGACGTTGTGTGAAATGTCATGTGAACGCCATAAATAAACTAAACTAAACTAAAAAGTGTTTTTTTTTTCATTCTACTATACAAGTATCGATTTCAATATGTAACAGTAAGTAGTAAATAACAGTCTGACACAGTAACCAAACCATTGACGCGATAAAAAACGGAATCAATTGACTACATCCGATGAATGGATTCTCGTACATCGCTTCACGTATCAATCATTCAGTGATGGAATATACACTTTATTAATATCAACTATAATTGCGGTAGTAGCCATCGATAATCGGTTTTTTATTGATTATAACTGTAATGGTTATGTAGTTGTTTATATTGATATGTGAGTACCATGAACTTAAAAGTAGGACAAGTAAATTTTATATGTATAGGTGCATAAATAACTATGAGATTCGTGGGATAAACGCTGCAAATTCATCTGAAGATATCCTTAAAACGGGTTTTATGGACGGCGATTCTTTTAGTGAAGAAGTGTAGAAGTGGCAATGGGCAGGCCCCACATCGCTCGACGATCTTATGACCGTTGGGGACGGCAGGTCCTCGAGTGGCGACCACGGACCGGACGACGCAGCGTGGGGCGGCCCCCAACAAGGTGGACCGACGATATCGTCAAATACGCCGGGGGCCGCTGGATGCAGTTAGCGCAGGACCGCGCGTTGTGGCGTTCTATGGGCTAGGCCTATGTCCAGCAGTGGACTGAGAAAGGTTAAATGGATGGATTCTTTTAGTAATATTTTGGAAAAAAGAAAGTAAGAGAAGCTATGACCGAGACACTGACAAAAATTCGTTACTCTATAGGCAATATCCATTAAGAAAACAGCGGAGTACGAAGTCCGTATTTTTGTATGGAACAAAGCTCGTTGTTTAGCCCTCTATAAAAATGATTAATCTATACTAATAATAAAAAGCTGAAGAGTTTGTTTGTTTGTTTAAACGCGTTAATCTCAGGAATCTCTGGTCCGATTTGAAAAATTCAGTGTTGGATAGTCCATTTGGCATTTGTAAGGCTATAGGCTATATAACATCACGCTGCGACTAATAGGAGGGAAGCAGTAGTGAAAAATGTAACAAAATCAGGGAACATTTTCAAAATTCTACGCGTACGAAGTCGGGGCAACAGCTATATTCGATATAGCTTTGCGCTTGCGATTTTGTTTGCTTGAATTCTAATTTTCATAATTACGTCATTCAAGCAAAATAACCTATAGGACTCAGGAATTAGCTTCAAATTAAAGAAAAAAAAGATAGATGTTTATTTATTTACTTTAGGGTCCGGAGCAGTAGCCTGCGAGAGGCGGCTCTTGGGCATGGGCGCCAATCTTCAGAATACGCCACTGGGTCTCTCTAAAGTGTAGTTTAGAATATTTTAAGAGTTCAATAATATCTTTAATATTATGATGCCGGCACCAACTCTGAACTTTAATTATTAATATCAGTAGGTACCTACTTATTTTAGACTGACTGAGGCGAATTAACTAAATACAGACCTATAGTTTATTGTAAATCTGTGAGTTTAATATACAAATTGAAATATAAGCGCAAACATCTGTTACATTAACAGGGCGGTACCTATGTAATATAATATTTGTATCGTACTTTTATTAAATGTTCGCTCCTCACGTAAAAGCTTTTATTTATCACTTAAATAAATAACCTTAATATCTTAGCTCTTAGCAAGTCTGTACGATTTCAGTTATCGAAAGATATTACTTATATTTTGGCTTTGTACCAAGTTATTACGTAATTCGTAAAGACGAGTCAAATTTATGTATGTCAACGTCTGTTTAAGACGAATTTATTAGATTCCGAAGCCAATAAGTTACAAAAAGCAATATTTTATTTACGTTACGCAAATAGTACCTTATGTTGCCTTTACGATTTGTTAATACAAGCTGTTTTTATAAAGAGACATTTTACCTATACAGCTTTGAGCTTACTCTTTGTAAACCCCAATCCATGACTGATGCGCATATAGGTATAAAATAAATAAATCTATAAATAAATAGTACGCTATCTACTAGTAAGCTATCTAGCTATTACCGTTCTTTACCTAAGGCATCGTGACAGACAAACGGACAGTAAAGGAGTCCCATTTTAATTGTTGGTACCAAATGGTTATTGGATAAGCATTAAGAAGTTTAGTAAGTTACATGCCCGCGATTCCACTCGCGTTTATTTTTAGTGAGTCCACCCTCCCTCAACAAACACGAAATCTTAACAAATTATACAAAAATATCATCGTCTTGAACCACTCTATTAAAGAAAATCGCATCAAAATCCGTTGCGTAGTTATGAAGATATAATCTCACATAGGGACATACATACTGAAACAACGACTTCGATAGAGACTTAAAGAGCCTACAAAAATTATAAAATTTTATTAAACCAGTTTCTATAACGAAAAGTTTTCATCAAAGCGCTTAATTTGTTATGAAAATATTATAGGTATCTTTTTAATGAGCGATTTTGGTTCGTTTAATACTTTAAATAACAATTTCGCCTGTCTCGTAGAGGCTTAGTGGGCTATAATTATAATTTAACGATTTGACCTCCTTTGTTAAATTTTGTTAATTGGTTAGTTATTGATTAATTTTATATTAAGTGAGGATTAAAAGGATTTCCTTCATAATTGCTCACATATTGCTTACCGTTAAGTTCAAAATTCATTAACTTTAATTGAAAGTACCTATGGTAAAGAGAGATTAGAGGATGTTATAATATTCTTCAACTTATAATAATTGAAAAACATCGAGGAACGCTATAGGCTACATCACGCTGTGGCTGTGACCAATAGTAGCGAAGCATCTGGGAAAGATGTTGCAAAAACTTCCCAATTCCACGCGTGCGAAGTCGCGTCCGTGTGGTGACCGACTAAGAATACAAGTGTCACCGCCCCATCTCCTCCCCAGGCTGCTGTAAAAGTCAGCTAAGTGGTATTTTACACATGTTACATCTTCTGTGAGAGACGGAAAACTCGATAATAAACCCTGTGCCAACAGCCTTGGTCAGCGCGGCACAGTAGACCATAATCCCTCCCAAAGTGGAAGAGGCCTGTGCCCAACAGTGGGACGTTAATGGTCTGGACAGAGAGAGAGAAGTCGCGAGTACCTAGTTAGAACATATATAGAAAAGTTATGTCTACTCAATTGCATATTAGGATAACAAAGGACACGTATTATTTCGTAACAGCAAGTTCCGGGTTCAGTGCCGTCTCGTAAACATTGTTTACGATACAGCCGAGCCGAATCCGTAAGTAAGCATTTATGTAACAGATGTATGTAATCCGTAGTTTAGGAAGTGCTTGCAATTGATTTATAAGTGCTATTAGTGTTTATTTCTTTAGTACTTTTTGTTACAGTACTTTCTTTTTAATTAACACGCTTATATATATTCGGTATGTATCTATCAATGCATTAATCTATGAAACGGAATCTTTGAAAGTGATTTTCACCCACTTGCAGTAGTCAGATTGATCTAAAATTTTGCACACCTAACAAGGACCTATGACAACGCAATAATTAAAGAAAAATATTCAGGATTTTCAAGCGTGTTTTTTAGTTATTGAACTAAGTAGATTTTATATTTAAATTTGCTATTTTATTGGTTTTCTTGAAAGCAGTTACCATAGGTGCTAATCGAACTATAATTATGATCTATTAGTAAAACTAATCGTTATGGAAAAAATATGTATTTTTGCCGTCAACTTTCTATTATTTAGGTAATATTTTTTACAGTTTATTTGTATTGTAAAGATTTCTTTAAGTTGATATCAATTACAAGACTTCTTAAACGTCTTTACGGAAAACATTCAACTAACATTTTTAACCTTAGTAACAAAAATTACATCAGCGCGCGTAATCTCCGGCCCTTACCCTGTCATTTGGGGTCGGCGCAAGATGTCCCCGTGTTACAATGGGTTTTGGCTAATTTTTACTCTCGGCTGCTTGCCTGATGTTAGCCCTCTTCGGGTATATGCGGAGGTATCATGCGACGTGTTCCCTCAGTCAATTCTAACGATGCCCGCGAGCAAGGCATGGCGAGGTGACAGATAACAAGCAATAATATCAGTACTTGTAAAGACGTGTACAATGTTTTATGTACTTCCTGCAAATCAGTTATCTGTTAACGACATGTTATATAAATGATACTTAGGTTTGCGTAAATAATTGACACGGTTTCTAAATAACAAAATATTCAAAATAAGGTTCATCACTTAATACATCACTCTTAGCACTTATCACTGTTATATGTGAAGAGTATCTTTCAAAAGGATTACAAAACTATTATATATACTTTCAACAACTTACTACTTGGTACTTCATGTACGAGTGTAAGTAAAATTATGTTAGTCTAAAATAAAAAATGTCATTACGTCTGTATTATGTATCTAGAAACTGGGTATTCTCAAGCATGTATGTATCGACGGCGTAATAAACGTTATTAGGGTTCCGTACCCAAAGGGTAAAAACGGGACCCTATTACTGAGACTTCGCTGTCCGTCCGTCCGTCCGTCTGTCACCAGGCTGTATCTCAAGAACGGTGATAGCTAGAGAGTTGAAATTTTCACATATGATGTATTTCTATTGCCGCTATAACAACAAATACTAAAAATAAAATAAAATAAATATTTAAGGGGGGCTCCCATACAACAAACACTGTTATATATACTGTTTCTTGCTCTCATACAACAAACGTGATTAATTAAGTATTGTGTGTGTTGTTTGCTCATTTATTAATAACGTGCCTTATGTTGCATAGATAATGGTACGGAACCCTTCGTGCGCGAGTCCGACTCGCACTTGACTAATTTTTTACAATAATACGTAAACCTTTTGTCTGTGACGTCATACACCTAAGCACCTATTTTCATACCTGTAAATCTATACAAAAATCAGGCAAACTGTTTCGGAAAAGTATGCCCCGCATACTGGGAGAAGGCTCTTCCTTCTCCCAGTATGCGGGCCATAAAAATACATAGAAAAAAAATTTTTTACGGCCAAAGAAAGAATTTACTTCTTTTTTGAAGTTGGTTAAAAATAGACGACCTATTTAAGACTTACCCAATAAACAAACAAAATAAGATAAACATCGAACTACAGTTTCGGCTAAAATAAAATCGAAGTCTAAGAAGATTGTAATAGTAATACTAAGATTGTAATAGTTTTCTATGAATTTGTAGTCTATTTACGGAATATTACAATGTACGGGCAAATACAAAGTGATACTTCACAGACAATGTTGCACCTGATTGCATATTCTGTATGTAGAGCGTAACGACAGATTAGTGACCTACACTAAAAGTGCCTCGCATCATTGCAGCATTGCACATTGCCCAGGTACGCAGCAGCTTGGCTATGCTCCTGGTTTTGCGGAGTCTATAAGCAACGGATGCCATCCAACTCTCTCTATCATCTTCAGATGGCCGTTAGCTCTTTGGTCGTTAGATAAACTAATGGCCTTAAGCAATAAAAAAATCTAAATGACCTATAAGACCATTTAATACTTTGATTAACTCGCTTGCATCTATTTATGTAATCTTTGAATATGATTTTCTCCTCCTTTAATCTAATTATCGGATTAGTTTGAATTTTGGAAAACAATCGAGGACGTTAATAAACGGATCTACGAGACGACATTTTGTTTTTGGCCGCCGAAAAGCCTCTAAATATCTAGCTAAAAAAATACAATATAGCTAGCTGCCAAATTCAGATGAAGTAAAGCCATGTACAATTTTCAATAGGCAAGGTAACATAGTTTTAGGCTTGTAGAGAATTTGATAAGCTTTCACAAAATATGGGTCTCATCTGGATTACAGCACTAGGAAGATAGATGTTAGCCTGGTTCTACCTTATAATAGTGAGATATTTCACTGAACAACGAACTGGTACTGACGCTTCTAAAATGCTATGAAATGCACCATTACTATATCTGTCGAGGAAACGAGAACAAAGTTCCTGATTGCAAGCCCTAGGGTGTAGAAGTCAAGTTTAATAGTCTGCTAAGAGGAATAGCTGATATGCGGTAAACTTGTGACACACTTTCACGCCTTGTAATTTTCGTCTCTATGCGATGTTTACTTAGTTATTTTACTAGTTAACATCCAGTAATGCACTCACTAGGCTACTTGGTTTAATCCTATTTAATTACATTGTAGATATACGGCATATTATGGCAATAAACAAATAAATATTCTCGGACATTTTACACAACGTCCTCTGGTCCCAAGCTAAGCTTATACGCTAGTGTTATGGGTACCAGAATACGGATAGAATACATATACTACGTTGTTTTTTTTTTGTAAATACATACTTATAATACATAGAAACACCCAGACGCAGAACAAACATTTGTATGACATATAGGTATAAACATCACACAAATGATTGTCCGAGGCGGGAATCGAACCCGTGACCTCATCGGCAGTCCGTTATACGAACCACTAGACCACGAAGCCCGTCAAATTAAATAAATACACAAAAGAAAATGCGTTCTCTGGTGATCTTTGGTTAATTTAGTCATACAAATGTTTGTTCTACGTCTGGTTGTTTCTATTCATTATAAGTATGTATTTACAAAAGAAAAAAAAATATACAAAAAAAATAACACAAGCATATTATTTATAAGCTTAGCTTGGTGCCAGAGGACGTTTTGTGAAGTGTCCGTGAATATGTATTATCTAATCTAATCTTATATATAAAATTCCCGTGTCACAGTGTTAGTTACCGTACTCCTCCGAAACGGCTCGACCGATTTTCCTGAAATTTTGTGTACATATCCTCTAGGTCTGAGAATCGGCCAACATCTATTTTTCAAACCTTTTTTTTAGTATGGCAAAACAACGTTTGCCGGGTCAGCTAGTCTAATATATAAAATTCACGTGTCACAGTGTTAGTTACCGTACTCCTCCGAAACGGCTAGACCGATTCTTATGAAATTTTGTATGCACATTCAGTAGGTCTGAGAATCGGCTAACATCTATTTTTCAAACTTTTTTTTAGTATTGCAAAACAACGTTTGTCGGGTCAGCTAGTTGTATATAAAATTCACGTGTCACGTGTTATGTAGTTATCGTACTCCTCCGAAACGGCTTGACTGATTTTTATGAAATTTTACATGCATATTCAGTAGGTCTGAGAATCGGCCAACATCTATTTTTCAAACCTTTTTTTTTAGTATGGCAAAACAACGTTTGCCGGGTCAGCTAGTTATTATTTATTTTATTAGGTTGACATTCTGGTAAAGAGATCAGACATTAGTTGTCGAAACAATAATAAATGTCCGTCCAAACAAACATAATTTGACAACTATTTACATAAATAAAGATAAGAAACTGTAAAGCTTAACGACGTAGAAACAAGATGTCAGTGAAATCCAATCAGAATGAAATCAGAAACACCTTTGTGTCCAGTATCCCATTACGTCAAACAAAGCGGCAAAGGAAATATCTTTCTTCCAGCATCTATCTTTCTTTTCTAAATAATTTCCGTTCTTGTTTAAAATACAAATGCTTTAAAATGTTTCAAATTAATGTATTTGCTTCTCAGTAAGATTAAAATAATGGCTTCTTATTTAAATAAAGGTAGATTTATGAAATGTTTCAAATAGTCTTTACGCAAGGTCTGAAAAGAAAATAGTACTAAAAATATAATAAAGCTGAGGAGTTTGTTTGAACGCGCTAATATCAGTAACCGCTTGTTCCATTTGAAAAATTATTTAACTGTTGTATTGTAAATTCATCGAGAAAGGCTTTAGACTACATAAAATCACGCTACGATCAATAGGCGCTAAGCATCAGTGAAAAATGTTGCAAATGGGGGAAAACTTTTCAAATTCTACGCGTATGAAGTTACGGGTAACAACTAGTTTTCGTCTAAAGCAAAGGGTAGCCTTTTAGATTACCATTTCCCATTCCTTAAGAACCATATTGCTTTCCTTAATCGGATGCCCAGTTTACGTTCTATGTTATTCGCAATGTATTTTCTTCAGCCTACGTAAAATCAGAATGGACAATTACAATGTAAATAGATGAGCTTCGAATCAAACTGTGTTCGTCTGCAATACTCGTACATTTGTATCCACCTACAGACACCCGACAGCCATTATTTGTACGTCGAAAACAAACACGTAATGCTTGTTAGTATTTGAATTGTTGGCTTGAGTATGTTTAGTTAAATTATGTGTATTTATTGTGCCTTTCTTTTTTTAATCCTTTTGCTTTCCTTTGCCTTTAAAATACCTAAAAATTCTTTAACAAGCTTAGTGGTGGCACTGGAGAACATTGTGAGTGGTTTATGTAACGGACTGCCGTTCACGAGGTCGCGGGTTCGATTCCCGCTCGGGACAATCATTTGTGTGATATTTATAATTGTCATACAAATGTTTGTACTGCGTCTGGGTGTTTTGTAGTATATACAGTTTATAAGTAGTATATGTAGTCTATCCGTATTCTGGTACCCATAACACAAGCATAGAAATATAGCTTACGTTGGGACCAGAGGACGTTGTCTGAAATGTCCATGATTATTTATTTATTTATTTTAACACACAAATTCTTATATCTTTATTATTAATAAAGAATTTGTAATATGTAAGTAGTTTCTGTATGGAGACGGATTAAGAATTCCAATGTCACCCCTTTTCCTCCCGTGGGTGCTGCAGAGTCCGCTAAGGGATGAGGTACACAGATGACAACCTCTGTGAGAGACGGAAAACTCGGAAATAAACCCTGTTCCAACACGTCTGGTCTGCGCGGCATAGTATACCATAATCCATCCCAAAGTGGAGGAGGCCCGTGCCCAAAAGTGGGACGTTTATGTGCTGGAGAGAAAAGAAAAGAAAAATACCCGCGTAATTTTCCTGTGAAGATATTCGCATATCTGAGCTACAAATTAATGATTAAACCTAAAAACTCAGGTTTTAACATTTATTAATTAAAATAAAATGGCGTGTACCTCGTAATACGGAGTGAAAAGGAGTCATTTAAACCACACTGTATATACGGCAAGTAATTAAAAAGCTGTGGCAGTGCACTCACGACACAGATCAACCCCCAACAAATTCCGCACACAATGCGATCGGCGCTCACCGAACGTATGCGCTATTCTGTCCTATGTAATGTTTTATACAGGGTGTCCCAAAAGTCAACGTCCAACCGAAAACCCAAGCTAGGCCTAGTTGTGGGGGCTCTCAAAAAAAAAGAAAAAAAAATCTATCTCATGTAGTTTCGAAATGACAGCCATTTTTCTTAAATTGACACCCTGTGACGAGTTTACGACTACTGGGGCTACAAATGAGCTCTTTTATAATTTTATTTTTGTGTGGAGTAGTCTTAAGTGATGCTCCTACAAATTCCAATTCATCATTTGCACACAACTTCATTGGAATTTCAGAAAATATCCGTTTTATACCGAACCATGACGTGAAAATGACTACATCACTAAACTTTGACAGTCTGTACTGAAAAAAAAATCTACTATGCAATTTCGGCAAGTGCCCTTAAAAGTTGGCGCATTTAATGGGCTTTCCAAAATGGTATAATACTTACTAAATTATTTCTTAGACGACGAGAAAAAAAAAATTAAGAAAGTCGATATTTAGCTTATTATTAGTTAGTCATAAAACTTTCTCAAAATTATTCTAATATCATCTAGGCGTTCTGTAAGGTGTAATTAAAGAAAGAGACGAAGAAAAGTTAGAGCGGGATAGTGACGCTACTAAAAGAAAGAGACGAAGAAATGTTAGAGCGGGACGGAGAGTGACGCTACTTGGTGTCAGTGAATCTTTCTACAATGTGTGAGCGAGACGAAATTGACATTTTGGCTAGTGTGGGTGAAACAGATAGCACGCTAATACAACAGCGTGGTATACGTACAATAATTCAGTACGTTTCGTGCCTTCGTTTACTGCGCATCTTTTTGTATTCGTTTGTATTTATTTCTTAGGAGCATCACTTAAGACTGCTCCACACAAAAATAAAATTACAAAAGAGCTCATTTGCAGCCCCAGTAGTCGTAAACTCGTCACAGGGTGTCAATTTAAGAAAAATGGCTGTCATTTCGAAACTACATGAGATAGATTTTTTTTTCATTTTTTTTGAGAGCCCCCACAACTAGGCCTAGCTTGGGTTTTCGGTTGGACGTTGACTTTTGGGACACTCTGTATATATTTTTTTATGGACATGGATTTACTACATACATATTGTGTACTTTTTTGTAAATACATACATAATTATAACACACAGATAACACCTAGATGCAGTACAAATATTTGTAGGACATTTAAAAATATCGTGTGCGAAACCGTGCCTCTTGAACGGCAGTCCGTTACATGGACCACAAAACCACGAGTCTAGTCTAATGTATGAGAACTCAAGAGATTTTGCTACGACCAATGAAAATTATTATCCTACACACCGCAACCATCGCGGCGCCTTCCGCCAGCGTTGGTGCATTTATTCATCAACAGAAATCTCTCTCTCTGTCGAAGGCGATCTGTGACCATGCCCAGATTGAACTGGTGGGAGCTAATAAAAACAAAGAGACGTGATTTAAAACAACTGCACATTAAAATATACATTAAAATAGCTTTTACTAGGACTTTTTAGTCATCACTTTTAGTTTAGAAATAAGGAGAAAATATGAGCGCTAAATTATCTATTTGTGAGCTAAAAATACCCACTAAAACCGTATGCTTTGCCAAGTTTCATCGGGTCAAAAAATGGCACATTGTGCATTTGAATCCATTTCCCCACTGTTTAACTCGGGTCTCTTCTACTTCGGAGAGTTTGTTGTCTATTATGCCGCGGTTACCGGGCATACAGTATAGTTTCGAGATTTCCGTCTCTGACTGTTGATATTAAATGCTTATAATATCCCTATGCTGGGTCTTACAGCACCCTGAGAAAGAAATGGGGTTGTGACATTTGTATACTTAATCCATCACCATACGAACAATAAAATAAAAACTATAAGACAGCATAAATATGAAAGCAGCAGATGTTAAGCTGATTGATTTAGGACGTTTTGTCTGTTCTAATTCTCAGAGATTTATGTAGAATACAATATTCTGTGGTATTACTTTACAGGTAGCAACCCTAACAAGGTCCTACAAACCTCGACAACTCAACAAGTGCGGTTTAGAGGAATTTTGCTAGGGCTCTTTGCTTTGAATGTCAATTTAAGCAGGGGTGAGATAATTTTTTTTTTTTAGTATTGTTACGAACACACAAAACACAAAGGAGCTAGCGCCATCTAGCAGCAACTAGTAAAACCAATTAAATAACCGAACAAAGTGAAACCCCTATTAGATACTAGATGGCGTTAGAGGAACTACCGTACATGCGCGAATCTTCTAGAAACATTCGTTCCGGGCGATCACGTTCGCACACAGTCGGGAACATTCTGGAATAGTCTGGAACTCGTCTCGGCGCATATAAATAGCGGCAGGGAGGCGAGCCCGGGCAGTTCAGTTTGAGCTACGAGAAAGGCGACTTCGAGAGCGAAAACAAGTGATCAAGAGTGATACCAGTGAAACCTACGACTTGGCTACGATCTAGGACATTGTTAGTGCTTAGTGTTTGGACCTAGTGCTTAGTGTTTGGACCTAGTGCTTAGTGTGTAACTAGTGCTAGTGAATAAAGTCTTCAAAAAAGAGTCAGCAGGTCTTTCTCTCCAAATCCTTCGAACCCTAACACGTAACAACTGGTGTCGGAAGTGAGGTTTGGAGATGCCATTGACTCCGAGAGAGGACTTCGAGGGCGTCAGGACAAGGGCACAACGAGCTGCGGAGGCCACGCCCGCTGTGGACCAAGCCCCGCCCACTGGCCCCACCCACCAGGCCCCGCCCACCGACCACGCCCCTCTAGACCCGCCCACTGGCCACGCCCACCATGCCACGCCCACCGACCACGCCCATCGGGCTCCGCCCACCCAGGCCCAGGCTCCACCTACTCAGACTCAAGCCACGCCCACTGGCTCCGCCCACCTTGCCACGCCCACCACACCGGCCACGCCCACTAGACAAGCTCCGCCCACTGGATCCGCCCACCTTGCCACGCCCACCACACAGGCCACGCCCACTAGACAAGCCACGCCCACGAGCGGCGCCGTAGCGTCAGTGGCACTTCAATTAGGAAATTTAATTGAACTGATAGAGATGCAAAGGGCTGAAATTCGGTCAATGAAGGAGTTACAAGAACGCAAGTTCGAGTCACAAGAACGCAAGCTCGGCGCTTTGCAAGAATCACAAGAACGCAAGCTCGAGTCACAAGAACGCAAGCTCGGCGCTTTGCAAGAGTCACAAGAACGCAAGCTCGGCGCTTTGCAAGAATCACAAGAAAAAGTGCTTTGTGCTATAAGTGATGTTAGTAACACGGTGATTAAGCTTCGAAAAGATGTCGACGTAGTGGAAGAACGAGTTACCGGGTTAGGATTGGATGTCGAAAATGTGAAAACCGGCCTCATTGAACTACAGAAGAAAGTAGTGCGCCTTGAAACCACGGGAGTTGCGATCTCTAGTGGAACTATCGGAGTGGCACAAGGACCAAGAGTGAAAGTTCCGCCATACGACGGCACTACTTCCTGGAACGCTTATCGTCAGCAATTCCAGACGGTTGCTACTGCCAACGGATGGACGGAAGAACAATGCTTGACCGCTCTCACTGTTGCGCTCAGAGGGCAAGCTTTGTCGGTCCTGGAAGCACTGCCACATACAGGAAATGGGTTCCAAGACCTGATGGAGGCACTTGAATCCAGATACGGGGAGCGACACCTGGAGCACGTGTTCCGTGCCCAACTGCGTGACAGAGTCCAACGCTCAGGAGAAGGACTACAACAATGGGCGTTGGAAATTGAAAAACTCGTCAGAAAGGCACACCCAGGAGCCGACACCAAGATGGTAGACACGAATATTGTTCAAGCATTTGTCGACGGAATCAAAGACCTGGAGGTCAGAACTGCAGTGAGGCTTCGTCACCATACCTCGCTAAAAGAAGCATTGGCGCATGCTTTGGAGGTCGAGGCTGTTCGTTATGACATACGGCATACCCATAAGATCCGCGAGGTCTCTGAGGAAGTCAAGGAGGTTAAGGCCCCTACGAAGAAAAGTTCTGGAGCCATGTGCTACAAGTGCGGCGAGAGGGGCCATCTTCAGCTCAACTGCCCGCAGAAGGAAACCCAGATGGAAAGGATGAAAAGGATCGAGGAACAAATAGAGGTTCTGAAGAAGCAGGGGGCTTTGTCCCTTGCCCGGGATCAGGGAAACGAATAAAAGCCAGGACTAAGGGGCGAGTGCTGGCTGACGCGGAGGGAGCCCCGATAACTGTTATCTCCCAGGCATGCAGCGGGAATAGTCTTGCGATTCAGGGGACTATTAACGGGACGGATTGCAAAATGACTCTGGACACAGGAGCCTCTAGAACAATAGTGAACCCAAATCTGGTAAAAACCGCAACGGGACACAAGAGGAGAATTAACTGTCGGCTTCTTACTGCCTCCGGTCAGCCAATACCCGTCCTGGGAGAAACGTCAGTTACGATGTATGTAGGGGGGTCCTCATACTCTCATAACGTAATCGTGGCTGAGATTGTGGATGATTGCATATTGGGTTTGGATTTCATGAAGAAACACAACTGCAGAATTAATGTCGCAGACGGAGTTTTCAAGTGTGGTGAAGAAGAAATCTTCATTCTTGGAGGCGCCTGCGGGAAAGTCGCATGTGTACAGAAAGTCATCATACCTGGACGAGCATCTCTAAGAGGGGAGTAGTGTTACGAACACACAAAACACAAAGGAGCTAGCGCCATCTAGCAGCAACTAGTAAAACCAATTAAATAACCGAACAAAGTGAAACCCCTATTAGATACTAGATGGCGTTAGAGGAACTACCGTACATGCGCGAATCTTCTAGAAACATTCGTTCCGGGCGATCACGTTCGCACACAGTCGGGAACATTCTGGAATAGTCTGGAACTCGTCTCGGCGCATATAAATAGCGGCAGGGAGGCGAGCCCGGGCAGTTCAGTTTGAGCTACGAGAAAGGCGACTTCGAGAGCGAAAACAAGTGATCAAGAGTGATACCAGTGAAACCTACGACTTGGCTACGATCTAGGACATTGTTAGTGCTTAGTGTTTGGACCTAGTGCTTAGTGTTTGGACCTAGTGCTTAGTGTGTAACTAGTGCTAGTGAATAAAGTCTTCAAAAAAGAGTCAGCAGGTCTTTCTCTCCAAATCCTTCGAACCCTAACACGTAACAGTATTTTTAGGGACTATTAAATCGATCTTCTTTTCTTTGATAATGTAGACAAAAAACTGCTGTGTGAGAGACGGAAACGTGCCCAATAGTAGGATGTGATGTTCTGGATGTGATGAATGTTTATGTAATATGTTTTTAAAGAACACTTTAGTAAAATATTATATACACCGATAAAATATTTCCTTTTTTTACTTTATTTATTTAAGCCATCAGCCTTGTGTTATGTGCACCAGAACAATTATAATTTCGAATAACTGCATATTTGTTTTTTTTTTTACTTTACTTTAAAATAGGCTTAGTGATTTACATACCCGGACTGCTATCCTACGATCGTATCGGCTACTTCAGCTATCGAGTCTACCTAACGATTTAGGTAATAAATCTATATTTTGATAAATATTATCTATAGAGAAAGTGAACTGAATATTAGTCTGTGAAGATAACAAATAGCTTTTATCTTGATTTATTAGACACGAACGGAATATTAATGAATGTATTGTCGAAGTAATCATAGTTTACAAGTTATCATACAATTTAGGTCGTATTGTAACTGTGCGGCTGAAATTTCACTTTTCGCTACATAATTAGTCTGTCCGTGACCTGACGGATTAAAAATACAAGTGTTGCCTTCCCCTTTTTCTTACCAGGGTGCTGTAAAAGCCAGCTTAGAGATATTGGACACAGATCACATTCTGTATGTGAGACAAATCTCGAAAATAAACGCTGTGCCAACACCTTCCTAATTGCTGTGCCCGACAGGGTCCATAATTGTATCTTAAATATTTACTTTAATCAATCATTTTATACATTATGGAATGCAATAAATAAACTATACTAAACCTCGGTCAGGGCGGCATAGTAGACCAGCTTCCCTCCCAAAGCGGAGGTGCCCAACAGTGGGACGCATATGGGCTGGAGAGAGAGAGAGATACATATTCCAAACATTATCTATTTATATCACAGAAGAGTTTAAGACGTCTCTTCTGTGATTTATATAGTAGTATAGATCTCTCTTTCTATAGCAGTATAGGTATGAATTTCTTAATTTTTTTTTTCCAATATTTTATTCATAGTTATGATACTTATATAAATAAACTCTAAAGTATCAAGTATTCTTAGGTATAACAAGTGTATGATATTTGTTTTCTCATTGTGCTTGTATCAGTTCCTTTGAAACAATAACTTTGATACAAGTGTCACTTGATAGACAATTGCGTTCTTGTGTATATCATAACATTTTATTTTCAGACCATAAAGTTATTTAGCTACACAGATATTATACCAGATGGTGGGTTGACATTTAAAATTGAGGACGATTTAGCCTGAAAAAATCCTAAAATCGTGTTTCATAGAATAATGACGTTTCATAAGACGGATAACCTGTATCATAGGCACACATAAGATGCATTTTGCAGGAACACATAGTCGAAGGCGTATTTTGAAAATCAGCGCCCCGGGCCATTTGATTTCACGCCCCGGGCCAATTTAATTAGCCGCCCTTTATATTAATAGACAAAGGGCAAAATTTTTACTTAAAGGCTTTCGCCGCCCTTCTCAGTGTGGCAGCCCCACGGACAGTAAATACCTAACTAGTGAAAATTAAATACACGCGTCTAAATACGTAAACAGTAGTTTTATTTCAACAAATTTTATGAGTCGCGCAAGTGTTTGAAAATATTAGTAAAAATCAGTTAGTAAATGTTTCTAAAATAAAAGTCCCTATTTAAGAAAAACATACATTTGTAAAGGTACAATACTTGTGATTCAATTTTATCTAGAAGCTGACGTTGTAAGTAATGCCATCCATAGACATGAATCCAACCCTATTCTATCAATGTATATAACATTTTGTATATATTACTGTCTGCGAACACGATTTAACACATAATAGTGCTTACTTAGACAGAAATGTTGCCGTAGCCTGTTTGAAACTACCTTTAAAGCCTTATCGATCGACGTGTAAGGTAATACACGACTGGTATGAATTTCCAAATAAAGAAACTGCTACGAGTATAAAATAACAGGAGTTGCCAGCGCAAATATATGGTATAATATGACAGATATTAATTCGTGATATCACAGATTGATATCAACAGATTCACCAATGAGAGACTACGATGTGACAAAACATTGCAGTCATTGGTGAGTTTGATGTCCACAATTTGCTATGTCCATACCATGATCAAATGTACCGTCAGGTTGTTAGTTGGAGGTTAACACAACACACAAAAAATAACGTAATGTGGTTATTGATTTTAAACTTACGCGATTTGAACTCTATAATAATTGGTCAAGTGCGAGTCGGACTCGCGCACGAAGGGTTCCGTACCATTATCTATGCAACATAAGGCAACGTTATTAGTATCGAGCAAGAAACGGTAAAAAAATCATGTTTGTTGTATGGGAGCCCCCCTTAAATATTTATTTTATTTTATTTTTAGTATTTGTTGTTATAGCGGCAATAGAAATACATCATCTGTGAAAATTTCAACTCTCTAGCTATCACCGTTCTTGAGATACAGCCTGGTGACAGACGGACGGACGGACGGACGGACGGACGGACAGCGAAGTCTCAGTAATAGGGTCCCGTTTTTACCCTTTGGGTACGGAACCCTAAAAACTATAATTATTATTTAAAAAAGTCTTCCCTTCGCTTCCGATCTTTCGATCGAGTGGTTTCCATCGTTTAATTTGATTAATCGCTACGCTTACATATCATATTATAATCGACATACACACACGCTAAGAAAGCGCACTATACACTGTCCGAATAATATAAGTATGAGCATTGCTCATGTATCCTTTTCAATGAGGATTGTCTGATAAATAAATAATAAAAATTCATGAACACTTTACACAGTCCGTCATCTGGTACCAATCTAAGCTTATTATGCTTGTGTTATAGGTACCAGAATACGGATAGAATACCTTTATAAACTACTTTTCTTTTGTAAATACATACTTATAATAAACACAATGAAAACGCCCAGATGCAGTACAAACATTTGTGTGACAGTTATAAATATCACCCAAATGATTGTCCCGAGCGAGAATCGATCCTGCGACCTCGTGCACGGCAGGCTGTTACACGAACCACTAGACCATAAGGCCCGTCAAAATGTCAACTCCTGTTAAATTAATATTCTAAAAGAAGCTGCTGTTATCGGAAAGGTGCGCCAAAGACTGCTCTTAACAGTCACATTATTGTCAAGAACTATTTCAAAATTGAATTTTACTTGAAAAATACGATTTGGTTCTTTATTGGACACGTACCTGAAGAGAGAAATGCAATAACGTATTTAAATTTATATTATACTAGCTGTTGCCCGCGACTCCGTCCGCGTGAAGTTTAGAAAACTTTTCATCCCTTTTTTTTCGCAATAAAAGGAAGCCTATGTCCTTTCTCAAGGTCTAAAGATTGTCTGTGCCAAATTTCATCAAAATCGGTTCTGAGGTTTAAGCGGGAAAGGTTAACAGATAGACAGACAGAGTTACTTTCGCATTTATAATATTAGTAGGGACTAGCTGTAGCCTGGGAATTCGTACGCCTCGAGTTTCGAAACACGACAAATAGATAAAGCTATATAGCAGTCTAGGAGACTGCTGGACATAGAATTCGTCAAAGAAAGCCAAAATGCGCTGTCCTGCGCTAACTGAATCCAGCTGCTCCCAACATATTTGACTACTAGCTGTTGCCCGCGATATCGTACGCGTCGAATTTAGATTTTTTTTCCCGTTTTTGCAAAATTTTTCACTTTTGCCTCGCTCCTATTGGCCATTAGCTAGCTATTGAATTATATAGCCTATAGCCTTCCCATATAAATGGACTAAACAACAAAAATAAAGAATTTTTCAAATCGGACCAGTAGTTCCTGAGATTAGCCCGTTTAAACAAACAAACAAACTCTTTCGCTTTATAATATTAAGTATAGATATCGTCAGTCCACCTTGTTGGGCGCCACCCCACGTTGCGTCGTCAGGTGCTTGGTCTCCACTCGAGGACCAAAAGGATATTACAAATTCTTTTTTAATAGTATAGATATAAGAGTTAGCATTAAAAGAAGAAATTGACTTATGTGATTATGTGTTAAAAGAAATATATTTGTTTTTGTGGAAGTTTCTACAATTTTCTCTCTCTCTCCCATATTTACGGACTTATATACAACACAAAAATCGTAGTACTTACATGGTGACGGATTTAATACTTTCCGTTATACGTTGAACAATAATCACGTAAGACGGTATTAAATAAGTGGATCCGGAACACCTGCTTGAGAAATACACGAAATATACATAACATAACATAACATTCCTCATGCTTCGCATAAAGGGCTTAAATTTAAAACAAAGACACGCGTCTAAATTCGTAAAAAGTAGTTTTATTTAAACGGATGAGTTGCGCAAGTGTTATAGAATAATAAATACAACATAATCCTTTAGAGTAATATTTAATTTCAGTTACACAGAATAAAATTAAAAATATTAAATAAAAATTAAACAAAGAAATATAAATTTAATAAAATAAAAGATATAAAATTAACATTAAAAGTTATTAAGACTTTTGGAGGTTACCTGGTTCTTTTACATAATTTCTGACAAATTAATTTGCTCCCGGTTCTTTGATGTTAAACTGTGACCCTTGATTAGACAGGATACATAGACCACCAGCGATAGATATCGCATCACAAGGTTTTTGTCAACTAATAACGAACTTTGGGGAAAGGCGATGAAATAATGCATTTTCGTTGCTCGTAGCAAAATCACACTAATATTATAAAACTGAAGAGTTTGTTTGCTTGTTTGTTTCAACGCGCTAATCTCAAGAACCAATGGTCTGATTTGAAAAAAATCTTTTAGTATTGGATGGTACTTTTATCGAGGAATGCTATAGATATGACGGGCTTCGTGGTGGACTGGTTTATGTAATGGACTGCCGATCACGAGGTTGCGGGTTCGATTCCCGCTTGGGACAATCATTTGTGTGATATCCATAAATGTCATACAAATGTTTGTACTGCGTCTGGGTGTTTCTATGTATTATAAGTATGTATTTACAAAAGAAAAGTAGTATATGTAGTTTATCCGTATCTGGTACCTACCTACCTACTTTGGGACCAGAGGACGTTGTGTGAAATGTCCTGAATATTTATTTAATATTTATATTTATAGGCTATATAAAGTCACACCGCGACTTTGGAGCCAAGTATTAGTGAAAAATGTTGCAAAAAAGAGGAAAATTTACTAAATTTTCATGTACGTAGTCGCCGGCAGCTCCTATACCTATATAACATAAGCGAGAATAGTTGCTACGTTTGGTGTGCGATGATTGGCTTGAGTGCGGAATATGTTAGGGGTGATCTGTGACAGGATATTATCCCAAAACTGTCAAAGGCAAGACGATTAATTGATATCACCGGATGCTTGGTCATTGGGTTTTGTTGCCTAAAATGTTAATTATCATAGCGATTCCTTTCTTTTTGTAAAGCTAGTCAAAAGAAAGCAGAACTAATCAATTGTATAGGTTTTAGCTATTACCGCAACACCGTACACGTGGGATTTAGAAATTTCTCCCCGTTTTTGCAACTTTTTGCCCTAATACTTCGCTCCTATTTGTCGCAGCGTGATGTTATATAGCCTAAAGCCTTCCTCGATAAATTCCCTATCTAACGCTGAAAGAATTTTTCAAATCGGCCCAGTGGTTCCTGAGATTAGCGCGTTCAAACAAACAAACAAACAAACTCTTTAGCTTAGTAGTATCGATAAAGATTTAAGAAAATTTGGCCAATTTACATATTGTAGACAATAATTCTAAAAGACAATGCTTAGCAGACAGTGAAAAATGTTGCCAAAACGGGGAATTTTTTTTAAATTCCACGCGTACGAAGCAGCGGGCTACAGCTAGTGAGAAATAAGAACGAAAATGTTTACATTTCTAAAACTCTATATAATGTAACTAACTTTATACCAGGTGTAGTTATTACCCAAGTAAAGGACAAGAATATTGTTTCTGATCTACTGAGCTAGAAATAAGAAAGATATTTTCTACAGATGACTTTGTTATAAAAGTTATTTTTCTGCTTGAGTTAGCAACGATTATTATATAAAGATCGAATACGGTGTTTCATTTATCATTGTTTATATTAAATGTTTTCTCTTAATAAACTAAATTGTTTTCTCTTGTTGAAAACTTCATAAGTTTCAAAGTTCAAACTATCTTCTTTAGTTATATTATGAAACTATTTTAAAGTCGTTATTTTTGTTTTTATGTCCTACTGTGCAAGTTATATTACTATGGAACAAACTACCTTCACAAAATAGACAAGCACAGTGTCTTTCTAATTTTAAGCTCAAACTATCGAATTATTATCTAACGTTTTATTAGTGTTTATATAAATTTTAGTATTTTTATAGAGTGTATATGTATATTGTATTATATAGCAGTTTTTACTTATTAGTGTACTTATGTATATGTATGTTTATTGTTGCAAATAAAGAGTTATCTATCTATGTCTCTATGTGAGCTTATATCTTCATAACTACGCAAAGATTAACAAGATTCTTTCGGTAAAATAGTGACTTCAAACCTGAACAAATAAAGATATTATTACAGAATAGAAACATTAGCTGATCAATCAAATTTATTGATTGATATAGGTTTCTTCAAGCCCTCGGGCCGTTATTTGAAATTGATTGAAACACAATGATAGTATCTATATTTGGTTACCGATTATATTTATTAAAAATCAATACAATACACTAGGATTAGACTCTAATACATATTTTATAACAAGTGCGTGAAAGAGGATATGATATAGAGAGGAGTTAAAAATAAAAATATGACTGACAGAAGAGTATGGGCGAAAAAAATTTGCGCCGATTCTAAATAATGGTGCGAGGACAACTGGGCAGGAATATGATGACTTCTCTCTCTCTCTCTCTCTAGTCCTTTAACTTACCACTGATGGACACGGCCCTTCTCTACAGTGGGAGGGTCTATGATCAACCATGTTGCGCTGACTAGGCGTGTTGGCAGAGGGTTTATTTTGGAGTTTTCCGTCTCACAGAGGATGTTATCTATGTAGCTTAGGGATACCCCTTAGCTGGCTTTTACAAGCACCCTGGTAAAAAGGTGATGAATGAGGATGGAAATGAGGTGGTGAATGTATTGCCTACGCTGCGGCAGTGGTTTAAACGTATCATTTGTTTTCTTTCCACAAAAAAATAAAATTCAAAAACGTGATGATAGAAACTTAACAGTTCAAATATGATTAAGCTAAAAGTCACGGGAGCAGGGCAATAATCATGAAAGCATTTTCCATGGAAAATACATGATTTCTAAATATCTATGGATAGAATTCTCTCAATTCCCACTGGAAGTTTGTTAGGAACTTTCCTCTCTCGCATTTTTAAAATACTTATGGAGATATTATATCTTTTTAACTAACTAATACATATTCAACGCTAGCATTGCCAAGTTTCCTCATTCAACGAAAGTATAAATATTGAATGCTTTTTAATAAATATTTATTTTCTTTCAGGTAAGAATCAATGCACTGAGCATAAAGAATTAGAAACCTCAAATATCGACGACATTAAGAGTCCTGTTGAAACGAAAAAGGTAAAACTATTGTAATTGGTCCTAAAAAGTTTCTGTAAACCTAAAAGGTTTTTACAGGGCCGGCAAAGTGCGAGTGATATTTCAAATATCAAGGCACATAATCAAGAGGAATGGAGGAAATTAAAGGAGGACTACACCAAATCGGAAGAGAATGGCTAAGAAGAAGAAGATAGGCTACAGTGATCGCTCACCATCAGCCGACGCGTATGCCTGTTTGTCACCCTTATAGAATAAAACGAAAATTGAAGCTTGAAAACTTAACCAATTTAATTTGGCTTTACTTGGCATAAATCTATTGTGGAAAAGACAACGCGACAAATCTCTGACAAAAAGTTGTGTAAACTCACCCCATTATTTTCATTTTTGGTCTTGTTCTAGCCTTGACCAGAGGGCAAATAGTGTCAATATTTAGATAGCTTTCGAACGAATTTTGTTGAAACCAGGCGAGAAAATTTCCAAATTAGTTATAGCTTAAAAGATCATAATTCTTTTTCACAGCATACGCAAAGTTATGATTCGAGTAGGACTACTAATCCTTTTATTGCGAGAAATATCTGCTAATTAAATTTTTTTTCTTTAAAGTTAGTTAATACAAATATAAATCATAAGATAAAACAAAACGGAATATTGCAAAGCTTCAAATAACATCCCAAGTTGTATTGAAATATTGATGGATGGATTTTTCGTGCCAATGTGATTTGGTTACGACCTTTAAAATATGATTCATCTTTGTGAGTTATTAACCTACATATTGATGGTAATTCATTTATCTAAACATATCTCAATAAAGCAATAAAAAAATTAAGTAGAAAAATATACAAAAATGCCATCCATCAGCCTTTCTCCGTCCACTGTTAGACATAGGCCTCTCCTATAGAACGCCACGACACGTGGTCCTGCACCGCTTGCATCCAATGCAACCCCGAGACCTTTACGATATCGTCGCTCTACCTTGTCGGGGTCGCCCTACGCTGCGTCGTCCAGTCCGGTCCGTGATCCGAAGAAGAGAAAAGAGGGAGAACTTTGAAGTTATCTGTGATTTTCGTAGCGCAGTGGCTAAGTTTATTGGTTTACCACACATACCACTGGAACAGATCGCTTTGCAAGCCCTCAGTAAACTCTTTTACTGAAAAGTTTAAAGTTCAAAGCTGGTTCGCTATGAACTTTAAACTGCCTGTGTACAAACTACTTCCATTAGCTAACACTCAATAATTTGCTAAGTTCAAAAACTAAAAAAAAAAACACTTAAAATTCCTGAATTATTTTAAATTATTGTCTTGGCATCGGATCTTAATACGTGTCCGAAATTTCAGATCAATCTGTCTACTGCAAGTGGGTCTAAATCACTTACAAAGATTCCGTTACATAGATAAGTACATTGATAGATACGTACCGAACGAATAAAAGCGTGTTAAAGATTAATACGTTGATAGATACGTACCAAAATAATAATAGCTTGTTAAAAAAAGTAATACCCCTCTGGTATTCTCTATAGCCCAGTATATTCTGCTGTACATTATCCAATAAAAATACATTTTGCACCGTCCCTTAGGAGTTGAGCTTTTTCCGTTACGATAAGTGCCATTCCACCTGCCTCAGATAATGTAACACTTATTGTAATAAATAAAACTACTTTTTACGGATTTGACGCGTATATTTGTTTTAAATTTTGGCCCGACGTTTCGGAGACTTTGCAGTCACCATGGTCACGGGTGAGACTGAGCTGTAATGTGTCTTCTACGATCTGTTATTACAGGGTTTACCCACATTCGATTTTAATTTTACGTTGACCATAAAGATAGACTTTTACTATAAACTATATCATATTCTTTTTTTCGATTTTTTCGGAAAATTTGCTATATTAACGATTATATTTCCAAAAAAGCAAATGATCTCTATTTGCCCTTGAAATGAAGGATCTGTGGTCGAGTTGAAATTGGTCTATTATCAACTTACCAACTTTGAAAAGATGTATTGCAATCTGTCTTAAGTCTATCAGGAAAAGGCAATACACAGATTGCGTACAACGATGACGTCACAACATTTAAAATAATTTATTTAAGTATTTTGAAAAAATTCTATATGATTTTTTTTCAAGAAAATAAAGACTATTTTAAGGAACTAAATATAGTTAAATATAGTGAATATTTCAATAATATTGAAATTAGTTGCTTAAAATAGTCTATATTTTCTTAAAAAAAAATATAAAAACAGCAGGTCAAAAATTATCAGTTGATGCTATAACAAAAAATACTCATCATCATTGTCCTGCTCTTATCCCATTATTTGGAGTATCGTTGTTTGTTGTTGATTATATTATGACTAGCTGTTGCCCGCGACTCCGTACGCGTAGAATTTAGAAAATTTCCCCGTTTTTGCCACATTTTTCACTACTGCTTCGCTTGTACTGATTGTAGCGAGACGTTATATATAGCCTATAGATAGACTATCCAACAAAAAAGAATTGTTCAAATCGAACTAGTAGTTCCTGAGATTAGCGCGTTTAAACAAACAAACAAAGAAACAAACTCTTCCGCTTTATCTAATATATAAAATTCCCGTGTCACAGTGTTAGTTACCGTACTCCTCCGAATCGGCTCGACCGATTTTCCTGAAATTTTGTGTACATATCCTCTAGGTCTGAGAATCGGCCAACATCTATTTTTCAAACCTTTTTTTTAGTATGGCAAAACAACGTTTGCCGGGTCAGCTAGTCTAATATATAAAATTCACGTGTCACAGTGTTAGTTACCGTACTCCTCCGAAACGGCTTGACCGATTCTTCTCAAATTTTACATACATATTCAGTAGGTCTGAGAATCGGCCAACATCTATTTTTCAAACTTTTTTTTTTAGTATGGCAAAACAACGTTTGCCGGGTCAGCTAGTCTTATACAGGGTGTGGCGTAAATAGTGGTCCACCGTTCAGGGTTAGGTACATCAGGTAGGTACCTACACCATACCAAAATTTTAAACCGGTCCGCCGACTGGTTACGGAAAAAAAAATATTTTTAATTTTTTTCAAGAAATTCCCATTTTCATTACGAATTTGACCACAGTTTCAACAAAAAACATTATTTTTGATTTTCTATTCGTGTTTATTCATGTTGAATGTATGAGCTATCATAAAAAAATAAAGATTTGTATTGAAATTGTAGCCTTTACGAGAAAAAGTGATTTCTTCTCAATTCTTAACCTAAATTTTATCGCATCACTCATATTCAGGAGCGTTTTTTGAAAAAGAAATGTACTACACTGTTAGTGCCCATGCATTTAAAAATATGCTCATGATGTACTGATTATAAAATGGTATAATAGTACCGCTTTTCAAAAATAGAAAAAAAAATACTGCATTTGTAACTGAAAATAAGTAAGTCTTCCTGTTACCATTTTCGCAACATAATATTGAAACAAAAATTTCGTCTACCTTATTTATGTGCCCATTCTTACTGTAAACTTGGTCATAGTGACAACGACAATATTATTATTGTAATTGTATTGGCAAATGAGAACACAAAAGTTACTACAGACAGGGTATTAAAAAAAAACAACTTTGACATCATAATTATTTATTTATTGATTAATACAATCGGTGCTCAAAATGGCCCCCATTCGCAGCTATACACGCTCTGCACCGTCGAATAAAGGAGCGTTTAAGACGTCGAGCAAACCCGCTTTCATTGATTTTTCCAGCTGCTGTCAGAATCCTGGTCCTTAATTCTTCAATATTATTTATTGGTCCCTTGTATACGTCTTCCTTTAAGCATCCCCAATAAAAGAAATCCAAAGGATTAAGGTCTGGGGAGCGTGGTGGCCATAGTATTGGGCCTAACCGCCCTATCCATCTGTTTGGATAGGCCACATTAAGGTGCTCTCGTACCCTTACTGCATAGTGAGCGGGACAGCCATCATTTTGTAGCCACATGCTGTCTCGGATCTCTGTAGGGACACTTTCTAGAAGTACGGGTAAATCTGTCTGTAAGAACCCAAGATACCTTTCTGCGGTTAAGGTTTCTGGCAGTTCTAATGGACCAATTATTTGTCCGTTAATAATGCCGACCCAAAGGTTTATTTTAAATTGGTATTGCGATCGATCTTGTCTCATGACGTGCGGATTTTCTAACTGCCAGCTGTGCAAGTTGTGTAAATTTAAATATCCATCTTTTCTGCAAGATGATTCGTCACTCCAAAGTATTTTATTAAAAAATTGCTCGTCCTCTCGTATTCTACGCAGCATTTCTCTGCAAAATCTCACTCGCGGAGGATAGTCCCTTGGTAACAGAGTCTGTACCCTTGTATAATGGTAGGGATGTAGCTCGTGTCTTTTTAAAATGCGATGTACGGTTCTGGTAGATATCCCCGTTGTGCGAGATAAGACTCGGACTGAGGTTGTAGGATCTTGTTCTGCCAAATTCAGTACCTGATCATCGGCATGTCTCCGTGGGCGTCCTTCTCTTGCACCGCCTACGCCTGAGCCGGGTATCCTCCCTTCGGTGTATGCATTGTGGACTCGCCCAAACACCCTGTGGTCTGGATGTCTGCGATCGGGATATCTCTCCCTGTAAAGCCGAGCCGCCTCTCTGCCGACTCCTCCACATTCTCCGTAAATAAAATGCATGTCAGCATATTCGCGCGGTGTATACTGAGACATTTTTGTTATCACTGCACTGCACGTTTGTCCAAATCGTTATGCAAATCAGAGTCCGGTAAACGTAAGCAAGATTATTAGATGTCACCAAAACGACAAGTCCAAATCACTTAGGCAATCAACCGGAGTCCAGGGGAATAGCAAGAAACAGCGGAGTTAAACACAAATGAAACGAAACGTATACGATGCACGGGAGCGTAGATCGTACTAATTGTTTATGTACCATTTCTTTCCGATCTCAATTGCTAGAAAGGAAAGGGACAACAACAACAAACTACATCCTTTCCTTATCACTATCCTATTGTTTAGTTACTCCAGCTACGTTACGCATTACAAGAGTGTGCGCACTTCAATAGGTCTTTTGTTATGGTTCAGGTACAGAGCGACCTTTTTTTATAGGACACGACATGATGTAGAATTATTTGGAGACGTGGAGTCAAATATCAGTTGTAAGATTGAGACTTTGTTTTATTTAATTCCATATTTAAATGGGTAAAAACAAAAAGACAACATTTTTGTTTAAATATTATGTTGCGAAAATAGTAACAGGAAGACTTATCCGTTTTTAATTACAATTGCAATAAAAAAAAATCTATTTTTGAAAAGCGGTACTATTATACCATTTTATAATCAGTACATCATGAGCATATTTTTAAATGCATGGGCACTAACAGTGTAGTACATTTTTTTTTCAAAAACCGCTCCTGAACATGACTGATGCGATAAAATTTAGGTTAAGAATTGAGAAGAAATCACTTTTTCCCGTAAAGGCTACAATTTCAATACAAATCTTTTTTATTTTATGATAGCTCATACATTCAGCATGAATAAACACGAATAAAAAATCAAAAATAATGTTTTTTGTTGAAACTGTGATCAAATTCTTAATGAAAATGGGAATTTCTTAAAAAAAATTAAAAATATTTTTTTTTCTGGAACCAGTCGGCGGACCGGTTCCAAATTTTGGTATGGTGTAGGTACCTACCTGATGTATCCAACCTTGAACGGTGGACCACTATTTACGCCACACCCTGTATATAAAATTCACGTGTCACAGTGTTAGTTACCGTACTCCTCCGAAACGGCTAGACCGATTCTTATGAAATTTTGTATGCACATTCAGTAGGTCTGAGAATCGGCTAACATCTATTTTTCAAACTTCTTTTCTTTTTTTTTAGTATGGCAAAACAACGTTTGCCGGGTCAGCTAGTCTTATATATAAAATTCACGTGTCACAGTGTTAGTTACCGTACTCCTCCGAAACGGCTTGAACGATTTTTATGAAATTTTACATTCACATTCAGTAGGTCTGAGAATCGGCCAACATCTATTTTTCAAACCTTTCTTTTTTTTTAGTATGGCAAAACAACGTTTGCCGGGTCAGCTAGTCTTCTTATATATAAAACTAGCTGTCCCGGCAAACGTTGCTTTGCCACACTAAAAAAAAAAGTTTGAAAAATAGATGTTGGCCGATTCTCAGACCTACTGAATATGTATGTAAAATTTGAGAAGAATCGGTCAAGCCGTTTCGGAGGAGTACGGTAACTAACACTGTGACACGTGAATTTTATATATTAGATTCACGTGTCACAGTGTTAGTTACCGTACTCCTCCGAAACGACTTGACCGATTTTCATGAAATTTTACATGCGTATTCAGTAAGTCTGAGAATCAGCCAACATCTATTTTTCAAACCTTTTTTTTTAGTATGGCAAAACAACGTTTGCCGGGTCAGCTAGTAATATTATATAGTATAGATAAAACGTTTCCTTATCCTTCGTGTGCAAGTCCAAGAGGGACTTGACCCTTTTTTCTACTTCCCATAATTAGGTACAAGTCTCCGCCACTTCGAAACGGTATTTTGTTATGCTGCACTGATCAGGCGTATTGCCATAATAATGTTATCTATCTACATATTAACTGGAAAGGAAATCTGGAGGAGAAATGTGTTGATACTTGTATTTTTAATCAGCCAGTAGCAAGCCTTACGAGCTCGTAGAAAAAATCAAAAAGAAAATTAATGGTATCTTCAGATTTTTTCCTAAACAAAATTTTATTGTAAGATTTCTTTATTTCATCTTTATATTATTCTGAGAATCTCTCCGTTATTATTTTCAAAATACCATTCGTGACAAATTCGTTAAAACTGTCAACACATTGTCAGCATTTTGTGAAAATCCCAAGGGTTTAAGAGGATTCATATCATATTCCTTAGTCTAACAATGTAAGTAAACGTAATAAGAAAATGTTGAAAATACTCTATTTTAAACTTTGTAATAGGTAAATGTACTGTTTATGAACAGTAGGATGTGGATATAAATTGGGAATAAGATGGATATTCCTATAAAAATAAATTCAATAGTTATCACTAACTTATGCCTGGACAAATGCCTTGATTAATTAGCGGTAATCTTTTATTTTGACATTAACAAGTGTATTTACTGAAGTGTTACGAAATTAACATTATACCACAGTATAAGAAATATTGGTGTTTAGACTGTGATTATACTAAGGGCCTCGTTCACCATCTTCAAGTAAAGCGTTGATTAGTTACTTATCGATTAGCGTTAATTGTCAAGTAATAGTTACGAGTATCTTCTGTCAATTTCAATTTTTTAATCTTAAGATTACTGCTACTCGAACGTCGTGAACGTTGCACGTGTAGTTACTGGTGACTTTAACT
The DNA here is from genome assembly GCA_916999025.1 of Orgyia antiqua. Classification (NCBI taxonomy): domain Eukaryota; kingdom Metazoa; phylum Arthropoda; class Insecta; order Lepidoptera; family Erebidae; genus Orgyia; species Orgyia antiqua. The sequence continues at coordinate 3,361,025 of OU779861.1, forward strand.
AGCGATTAGTCTACTTGGCGCTTTACTTGAGAATAGTGAAAGAGGCCCTTAATGTATTTATTTTATTTTGCAGAATTTTCTGTCAATGGACAATAAATTAATTTCTAATTTGAACAGAACAGTGTGTGTTTGTAAGGATTGAGTTTGAATTTAGTAAATTGTCCTAAGTTTTAGTAAAATGTGGTCACTGTAAAAGTGCTTCGGGCTTCTCACAATGAACAAAATGCTCCCATTCGAGAGCTTACAGTTGGGATTCAACAGGTAATGGCGGCTATAAGATAAATATATTATATTATACCTTCCACTTTCATTACTATAATAACTTTGAGTGTATGAATAAATATTATATTATTTAAAAGAAAAGATATGAAGTGAATAAAGGAGTATTAATATAAATGGCTGAATAATCAGTGTGGTGATGGATTAAAAATACAAGTGTCACCATCCCATCTCCTCCACAGGCCGCTGTTAGTGCCAGCTAAGGGACATTGTACAACTTAACTTTAACTTCGTCTTTGAGAGACGGAAAACTCAAAGTTAAACTCTATGCAAATACGCCTGGTCAGCGCGGCACAGCAGACCATGATGGTACCAATTCTACGTACACAACTAAACTTAACTAAAAAAAAAACTATTTGTGTATTTTCATTAATTGCCTATTTCGTTGTGCACATTTTTATTAAATATATTCGTCAGTCTATAATATACATATATTCATTGACGGGCTTCGTGGTGGAGTGGTTTATGTAATGGACTGCCGATCATGAGGTCGCGGGTTCGATTCCCGCTTGGGACAATCATTTGTGTGATATCCATAAATGTGACACAAATGTTTGTACTGCGTCTGGATGTTTTCTATGTATTATAAGTATGTGCATATTTACAAAAGAAAAGTAGTTTATGTAGTATATCCGTATTCTGGTACCCATAACACAAGCATATAAGCTTAGCTTGGGACCAGAGGACTTTGTGTGAAATGTCCGTGAATATTTATTTATTTATTTTAATAAAAAAACTTCTGTTAACATTGCCGAATTGTTAATGAGATTATCAATTTTCATTTTTTATTTAAGTTTTGCTGTGCACGTAAAATCGGTACCAATGTCTCCCAAAGTGGAACTGTCAGACTGCTGTGTGACTTTAATAGGCAATCGCGAGAGAGTGTACACTTTGTTCTAATGGCAGAGAAGCTGTTATAGAGCGTCATTTGCTACGGTTGACTAAATATAAGTACTTCCTAGGTTTAATTTATAATAAAACATTTGATCATACTAAAGGATGGTTGTATGTGCAAATTTAAGGCATAATATATTGTAGATAACTTCTATTTTAGGAGAGATCATCTTGAAACTGAACCAAATGTCCATGCGTGTAATTCACCTGTATTTGTTGACTAATTAATTTTAAAGTAATTTATTAATTTTGCAATTGACTTGCTATGCTTTTACTTAATAAATTAAATTGTAGTGTAAGAAGTGATCACCGCAAGCGGGACTTGAACCCACAACTTTAATTTATAAGTAAAAACATAGCAAGTCAATTGCAAAATTAATAAATTACTTTAGTAATAAAAGTTGCGTCATTATTTCAGTCCAATTGTATTCTGTAAAGAATACTAGGTGGCTGGTCGAGATTGTTGCAAAACATACTCGATAGACGGCGTTGTACACCAAAATGCGACGTAGACTCAATCGAGTAACATTGTAGTGGCGAAATTGGTTACTGTTAGCACGGCCGCAATAGCTCAGTTGGCAGAGAGACGGAACGGTATTCCGACGTCGTTGGCTCAAGTCCCGCTTGCGGTGATCACTTTGTATTGCTTTTTTGTATTAATGGTAAAGGATTGGTTTTAAATACCACGCGTACGAAGTTGCGGGCAACAGCTAGTGTGATAATAAACAAAAATATTTTCTCTGTGTAATATATAACATTCCCTAATGAGCTAGTTGTTGCCAAGAATATTTACTGTATGAAACCATTTAGCCATTTTCTCATTTCATTTTTAATCAGTGACAGCCAGCTCTTTGTCCGCTTACCTAAGCTTTTACCGAGCAGATACTACACAAAACTGGTCAAGTGCGAGTTGGATTCTTGCACACGAAGGGTTCCGTGCCATTTTTATCATAGTATATTTTGTCATACCGTCATATTAATAGCGTATTAACGTCAAGTTATACTGAAGTCGCTTGTTGTGTGGACGCCTCCTTAAATATATTATATTCTGGTTTTTAATAATAAATAATAATAATAATAAATAAATATTCATGGACATTTCACACAACGTCCTCGGGTCCCAAGCTAAGCTTATATGCTTGTGTTATGGGTACCAGAATACGGATAGATTACATATTTTTTATTATACCCAGACGCAGTACAAACATTTGTATGACAATTAGAAAAATCACATAAATGATAGTCCCGAGCGGGAATCGAACCCGCGACCTCTTGATCGGCAGTCCGTTACCAGAACCACTACACCACGAGGGCCGTTGTTTGATAGCATCAACAGATATACATCATCTGTGAAAATCTCATACATGAAGCTATCATCGTCCCTGAGATACAGCTTGGCGAGAGATGGACAATGAAGTGGTATTAGGCTCTCGTTTTTTCTTTTATAAATTTTTTTTATTTTATTAATTTTTTATTTCGTTATTATACAATTGTTAGATACATTATTCGTTTATTTCTTTGCCTCCCAGACTAGGTTTAAACCTGTGTTCCAGGCGACAATACATTGCTCTTTTCTTAGTGCTAGGTTACTGACTTATTCTTACTAACAAGAACTTAATAAAATTTAGGTGGATAAAAATGATAAACAGCATGCAAGCTCATAAAACAAGATTCAATAACAAGGAATACAACAAAATATCAGTTGACTTTAAATATTAAATAAAATTAAGGGTAATAAGATTCAACATACAATACAAACAGAGAAGAATTTAAATTTAAAATTAGTCATGCATATCAGTCCCGAGTATTATTACATTATTATTTCTTATTACTCGATGTAGTAGCGTTAGTTTCGCATAAAAGCAACAGTGCTAAATAAATTGGTAACAACGGTTTTGGTACGGTACCCTAAAATGAATGTACATCTTTGCCAGCGTTTGTATAAAATATTACCTTATGACAAAGGTGGTATTATAAACTATTTTCCTTGGCCTTTGTGCATTCATGACGTCATTATCTTAGCTTTTTAAATTGCACTTTGAGATTTAACGTAGCGTATATTTAAATTTTTATCAAAGCAAATGATATTGCAACTCTTTGACATGTTACCTTGAAATTATGTACATGTATGAATATTTAGTAGTGAATAGTGGAAGAGTATAATACATTAAGAGGGCACGATACCAAATTATGCTCCATACAAAAATAAGGGCATCGTACTCCCCTTTTTTCTTCGCGAAAGTTCAACCGATTTTAATGGTTATTACGTTATCTTATAGATGAAAAGTATATCTATGCTTCTATCACTTTCTTTTTTAGAAAAACATAATAACTAAAAGAATTATGATCATCTGAAAATCCGTTTTTTTCGGTTTTCTTTAGATAAAGTTGCAGCGTCTATCACACAAATTTAGTAAAGTTTTACCAAAAAAGAAAGTGATAGGAGCATAGATATACTCTTTATCTATAATATAGAGTAAAAACTATTAAAGTCTGACGTTTGGAGATTTTTGAGATCAGTTGGTATCGGAAAACTCACAACTATTAATAACACTAGTTTAGACCTAAACACTTTAAATAAACATTTCTCGGAACCACCTTTACTACTTGATAGTCTCACTAAATCACGATCTCTTTTATCTATATCAGAATTACCTGTCCCGCAGATACCGTCTTTCACTTTAACTACAGTATCTGATACTGAAGTCGAAAAGTCTATCGCTTCTATTTCTTCCTCAGCGACTGGAAATGACAACATTTGCACCTGTATGATTAAGCTTATCCTCCCCGAAATACTTTCTATTCTCACCTACATTCTCAACTTCTCTATTTCTTGCAACTCATTTCCAGATTCTTGGAAACAAGCTCGTGTCATCCCTTTACCTAAAACTACAAATCCTACCTCACCGTCTCAATTTAGACCTATCTCTATTCTCCCCTTCCTCTCTAAAGTTCTTGAACACATTATTCATCGACAGGTCTCTTCTTTCTTATCTGAATACAACTTACTCAGCCCCTTTCAGTCAGGTTTTCGAGCAGGCCATAGCACTGTGACCGCACTTGTTAAGGTAACAGATGACATCCGCTGGGCTATGGAAAATAAGCAACTTACTATCCTGGTTTTGCTTGACTTCAGCAGTGCTTTCAACTCCGTTGACTTCGATATCTTGCTAGGTCTACTTAAATCCCTTAATTTCTCCACTTCAGCTCTATCTTGGTTCGATTCCTATCTACGAGGAAGATCACAGCGTGTATGCCTTGATGATGCTTCCTCCGATTGGTATGATCTTTCCGCAGGTGTCCCTCAGGGTAGTATTCTTTCGCCTCTCCTTTTCTCTATTTTCATTAACTCTGTAACTCCGCACATTTCTTCTCATCTTCACCTCTATGCTGACGACCTTCAGCTGTACCTGCATTCATCTGAAGCTGAAATCAACACTGCTATATCTGACATGAACAACGACCTAAATCGGTTAAATGATTGGGCTAGAGCATATGGTCTACATATCAACCCTAAAAAGTCCCAAGCCATTGTCATAGGAAGTAAACACTTTCGTGGCAGAGTTGACGTCACCTCTCTACACCCTATTTGCCTATCTGGTAATATTATCCCCTTTTGCGATTCCGTTAAGAATCTGGGTATCATGATGGATAGTACCCTTTCATGGCATGAACATGTCAAGGAGGTAAGTAAGAAGGTTCACTATGCTTTCCATTCGCTAAAATGCCTACAGAATTTCTTACCTACGAAAGTTAAAATCAACCTTGCTCAAACACTTATCCAACCAATAATTGATTATGCGGACGCTTCTTACCTGGACGCCAATGAGGAACTACTGGACAGACTCGAGAGATTACAGAATTTATGCATTCGGTTTATTTTTAATCTTAGAAAATATGATCATGTTTCTCACTATCGCAAAAAACTGAAATGGCTCCCTATACGACTACGTAGGAACACTCGAATTCTATGCATTCTCTATAATATTCTTCACAATCCTGCTTCTCCCTCTTATCTACGTGAGCGTTTCTCTTTCGCTCATTCTTCCGATGCTAGGACAAACCTTCGCACACTACTCAAATACTCTGCTCACAAAACTGACTTTTTCTCCTACTCCTTTACTATACATGCAGTCAGATTGTGGAATTCACTACCGTCCCACATTAGAGAGTCCCGTTCCGTTTCTACATTCAAACTGAAGACCCGTCAACATTACTTATCAACAATCTCGTAATTGTGTCATCGTATTGTGTTGTTCAACTAGTATGTTTGTATTATGTGCTTTTATAGGTTTGTATGTATTGTATGTGTATGTTTTATGTATTATTATTATTGGTCGATATATATATTTATGTGCTGTGTATTTATTGTATATATTGGTACCAATTCTAGGTACACAACTAAACTTGACTTAACTAAAAAATGAAAATTGGTAGTGTCAATATAGCTATTACATGCTATTTCGTTGTACACATTTATATTAATTAAAATGGTTAGTCTATAATACACAGTTTTAATAATAAGAAACTTCAGTAAACATTGCCGAATTGTGATAATGACGCTATCAGTTTTAATTTTTTAGTTAAGTTAAGTTTAGTTGTGCGCTGAAAATCGGCACCATTATGTAGGCTTGTTAAGGATCTATGTATGTTTATGTATTTAGTATAAATTTATTTTAACTTAAATAGTTCACCGTATCTCTGTCACCCTACACTACACACTCATGGTCAATCTTTTTTTTCACAATCTCCTCTCGCGGGTCTACAGGTAGAGATTTCTTTTAGAAATATGTGGATCCCTACACTACTTTTCTTATGTCTGTATTTACTATGGTTTCCTGGTGTAAAATCTTTTAAATAAATAAAATAAATAAATAAAGTCGGTTTAAGTTTCGCGAAGAAAAAAGGGAAGTACAAACGTCTTTTTTAAAGAATTTGTAGGTAAGATCTGCTTCAGCTATATTTGTTCCTTTCAGCGCGGCGCTCGGAAATAGGGATAGCAATACCTAAGGCAAATACCTAAATGAGGAGTACAGTACGGACAGTACCCTCATAAGGCACACGATTTCGGATTGCATAATAGAAATATGTAGTTGGTCCTATAAGAAAGTTATAGAAAAAATTAAAGATATTTCCTTTTGGACATGATTGTCGAATGTTTGATTACAAATTTTTTTTATTCGTTTGATGACGGATCATCACTGAAGATTGCTTTATAACCCAGCTATAGAGATATTATTAGCAAATAACATTTTTGGTGCTCGTAAGAGACAGAAAACTCAAAACTCCACCCTATGTCAACATGCCTGGCCAGCGCGGCATAATGGACCCTTGGGGGAAGTCTGTGCCAAATAGTTTGACGTTAACGACCCGAGAAGAAGAATTTTTTTTTGTCAAAAATGTTATATACGTTTCGGCTAACACTCACTTTTATGGGATTGATGATGTGGAATATGACTCAAATTCACTTAAGTTTTGATACCATTATTTTTTCGTATAAATACGAATAAATTTTTTACTTAATTTACATGATGTCGGTATACTATTCTGTCATCAATTCCACTCAGTTTGAATGCCACTTAACGGACCGTTATATCAAATAGCTCCCACGCCTCTCTTTGACTACAGGATATCGAATGTCTTAGGAAATGTCAAACAATATTGACATGAGAATATGAAAGTGTATAAAACGTAAAAAAGTATACGACGATAATGACTAACAAAACTGGAAATTCAGTCAGTTTTATGATTGAGAAGTACCATTAAAAGGGGAGCTGGTGAATTTTTACACATTTTCTCGACTTTTCATAATATTACTTAAATATCTTATCCGCATAATGCTATTTTCGCTCGACTGCCAAGGAATATGTTTTTAATGCATATCTTGTACGTATGTTCTTTACCCGACATGTCAGTCTTACAGCAAAGACCATGTCTACGTGTGTACTTAATCCTTTATCATTAACTTAGATTAAAATTACCCTCACTTGTAATTCCACTAATAAACGAAATAACAATTATTTTCATTTTACTAGATGTTATAAAATAATTAGTAACAACGCAAATATTACTGCTTTAAATTGTATTACGAAAATGGATTCATTAAAGTCCCTTTAGAATAAGGGCAGATAGCAAATAAAGCCTCTTTTACGTTATAGCAGCAAGTGCGATGAATGCAGCAGTGACAGTGCCATATCAGATATGGAGCAAGTAGAGTGACCATCAACTTCCTGCTTTTTATGAGATAAAATATTTATATGTGTATTCCGGTGACCCGCATTTCACATTGCGAAAGGGGTGGTCACACCCCTTTCGCATTGCTTTGCTTTGCCGGTCACGGCATAAATATACTTTTTGGCACGTGAAAACTGATATTACGTTTATGGGTTGTCGCTGTCGCATGTTGCTCGTCGCGTACATCGGAAGGCCACCTTAAGAGTTTATGAATTCTCTTAGGACCACTTTATATCCTTATCTGGTCTTATTGTAAGACAAAATATGATTAACTTATTGCGGTTGACATTTCATGAAATGTAACATTCTTAAGAGGGTACTGTACTCCTCATTTAGGTATTTGCCTTAGGTATTGCTATCCCTATTTCCGAGCGCCGCGCTGAAAGGGACAAATATAGATGAAGCGGATTTTACCTACAAATTCTTTGAAAAAGACGTTTCGTACTTCGGTTTTTTTTTCGCGAAAGTTAAAGCGATTTTAATAGTTTTTGCTTTATATTATAGATAAAGAGTATATCTATGCTTCTATCACTTTCTTTTGTGGTAAAACTTTACCAAATTTGTGTGATAGACGCTGCAACTTTATCTAAAGAAAACCGAAAAAAAGTGGGTTTTTCGGATCGTCATATTTCTTTTAGTTATTATGTTTTGAAAAAAAGAAAGTGATAGAAGCATGGATATACTCTTTATCTATAATATAACTATTAAAATCGGTTTAACTTTCGCGAAGAAAAAACGGAAGTACGATACTCATGTATGGAGCATAATTTGGTATCGTGCCCTCTTAATGTATTATACTCTTCCACTATTCACTACTAAATAACAACGTGCCGTCTTAATAACAGCCACAGTTACACGAATCTTTACCTACTGTGTTATCAGTCGTGACAAATAATTTTAAAGATAAGTTATTTTTAATATAGCCACGTTGCCAGATTCAGATTTAAATATCAGGCATCTATTCATAATAATAATTCATTTCATTTGACGGGCCTCGTGGTCTAGTGGTTCATACAACGGACTGCCGACAACGAGGTCTCGGGTTCGATTCCCGGTCAGGACAATAATTTGTGTGATGTATTTAATTGCCATACAAATGTTTGTACTGCGTCCGGGTGTTTACTATCTATTATAAGTATATATTTACAAAAGAAAAGTAGTTTATGTATTATATCCGTATTCTGGTACCCATAACACAAGCATATAAGCTTAGCTTGGGACCAGAGGACGTTGTGTGAAATGTCCATGAATATTTATTATTTATTATTATTATTTCATTTCATAGGAAACCAGGACTACCCTGGATACTCTTAACTGAATGGAGACACGAATATAACGAAGAAGCCATTTTAGTACAGTCGCGTTAAGAGGTTTATTGCGATACCTATATTCCATAGTGTTTTGTGGCTTATTGTACAAATAAATTCTTTTCAACCCCTATGGGCAAACAGAGATTACTATATTATATAGAGGATAATCTATGGACAGAAGTTGATGATTTTTTTAAGAAATCATAATATTAGCCTTATAAGGATAGTTTGCTATAGGATTGTATGCAATTGGAGCTGTATGCATGTTCTTTTTGTTACCTTATAGCACTATAGTAAAGAATTATTAAAGGTTTTATTTCGTCATATTACACTTACATGCCATGAATGAGAGCCCTGGTAAGGCATCACCGTGATGGTAAGGTTCAAGGCACCACCATGACCCGGTCCAGCGAGAATTTTTGAAAATTGAAAACACCTTATTGAAGGCCATTGATATCAAAATTGTAATTTTAATGCTTCACTGCATAGCAATTTATTTTAGACAAATAATCTGAACTTCCGGAATTCCATTTACGAAATTGGCACAACGAAGTAAAGCCAGTGAAGTGAAATAGCTGTGCACAATTATACTCACCATTCACGATTGTCCGACAGCTTATTTATGCTTCCTTTATATGCTTCTATCTATCTTCTCTTCTATCTTCTGATAGAAATCCATCATGAAACTGCAAGTTATGCCTATCGCTTTATGCCGTCAAATTGGACTGGGCACTTCTCAACAAGTAGTCCAACAGGTAAGAACGTGAGTGTTAGCCATTAGTATAAAATAAACTGTATATTATTCCACTTAGTGGCCATGACTTCCACACACCAATTTCCTATAATTATTTATAGATTATCGAATTAATCTTAGCTAATCATACTTTAAATGTAACGTTAAAAATAATTACTAGACAGTTATTCGGATATGAGCTGCCATTTATAATCTCGAAAGAAACTGTCGTATTCAATTTAAATAACCTTTAACGATAAGACACGCGATTTTCCCATTAATTTATGTTTACAATTACTAGCTATTACCCACGGTTTCACTTGCACTAATGGTCTTAGAAATCGATTATCGCCGTGAATATTTGTCTTACCAAAACAATATTACTTTTCTTGATAAATGATGCGTTACTTTTCTACAAATGAATGCCTAAACTAATAAAACTAGTACCATTTTCTTCCTAAAGAGCTGTTAGATTCAGCTAAGGGACAATATAAGTAGAAAATAATATCTTAAAAAAGAGAAGAGTGAAAGAGAGAAATGACAAATTGGAAACTAAATTGTTTGCTAAAACGCCTGGCTAGTGTAGCACACATAGGCCAGATACTCTTTCGAAGTGGCATAGATCCCAATAGCGGGACATTAAGGACTTGAAAAATGGTTGGAGTGTGTAGTAATGACCTTAAAACCTGATGCATAAAAGGCAGCTTCATTAGCCTTTTTCTTCAAATGAAATATATTGCCACTTACTCCCATTCCACCTGATGGTAAAGATTTCATTGTCGTTAACCATCAGGTGGAATACCTGATGGTAAACGACAATGAAATCTTTGATGCGTACCAGCTATGTTAGAAGCCTATTTTTACCTTTAGGAATCCAAGCCAAATGAACGTCGCAATTTTGACAATAAGACAAAATTAGCTTAGTGGATCAAGAAATGTACGCCTTAAACTGAATACGAGAATGGAAGCCCTTTATATGAACAAGATATATCTGTTATTAGGATATTAGAGTTAACGGTATCTTGTCATGAAATGTATTATATTTCCTACTGTTGATTACTGCGATTCAACTTGGTAATTATATTTCCGGTAACGAGATTTACTATCTCTTAATTATATATATGTGTATAGAATATCTTATCTCTATTGTACGTGTGGTGACCGATTAAGAATACAAGTGCCACCACCCCATTTCATCCCCAGGGCGCTGTAAATGGTATATTGTACACAGATAACACCTGCGAGAGTTGGAAAACTCGAAAATAAACCCTATGCCAACACGCCTAGTCAGCGCGTTATATGTATAGACCATAATCCTGGCTGGTGCCCAACAGTGGGACGTAAACAGGCTGGAGAGAGAGTATAGAAACTGCAATAAGCATAATATTATATTGTGTATTGTGTGTATAAATATTCAAGAATATTTCACACTACGCCCTCTGGTTCTTACGTTAGATTATTTGCTTGTGGTTTCGCATACTTATTGTTCTATAGATCGCAGACTATTTAACTGTAGTCCTTTTCACTTACCACTGCACTACAGGGAAATAATTGTTTTATTTATTAGAAATATTAATGTCATTAATATTATCATTAGAATTATCAGTAAGATCATTTCTGAATTACTGGTAAGTTGTAAAGCGATTTAAGGTTAACACAGGCAGGGCAGGGCTTTTAAGAATTACTAGTTTTTATGTTAGCATTTCAGCAATTGCTTTTTTATTTCAGATCAATCAGAATCCATATAGTTTTAGATACATTTATAAATACCTTAAGGAAAATGAAAAATGAATGTTAGTAATGAATGTATGCATTTAATTTAAAATTTAGCAGCAGTCATCTCGATGCTAGGACGCTGCATACATTGTGTGTGGTAGCAATATGTAATTATACTATAGAAACATCCCGCACAGACACATACACAGACGGTGTACCTACTATCTAACTAATCTTGAAATTGCAAATATTTATATGAAAGGTAACTAGTTTCGCAATCCTAAAATGTACTTTACATGTATTGTGTTTTCTCGTTTTAAAGATATCGCAAATGTGGAATGCAAAAGTAACTCTTTTGTTCTTTCACGCTAAAACTACTGAATTGATTTAAATGATTTTTTTTTACATTTAGCAAGAGTCTGATCACATAGGCTACTAATTATTTAATGCGACAAAAGGTGATTTCAAGTTTGAGGTGTATGATGTCGCAGGCAACATATTGTTATTATAACATTGTCTTTACGGTTGTTTGCGCTACACACTTGATCCTTTTGAAGGATACCGATGATGACATCGGAGTATACTTTTCTCGGGTGTCCTCTCCCAGCGTTCCCACTTACCTCCGCCGTGTAGTATGCCTTTCGTTAATCGTCTGTCATCCATCCTCTCCACATGGCCAAAGTCTAAGATAAATGAAACTTTTCGAAGTCGGAACCCGGGCAATAGATTTTTATTTAAAATCAATCTTACCTTCACGCTTCGCCTTCATCCTAACCTGTAATTTGTATTTCATTGTACGCGCACAATTTATGCCAACTTTAAAATAATTGGTCAAGTGCGAGTCAGACTCGCGCACGAAGGGTTCCGTACCATTATCTATGCAACATAAGGCAACGTTATTAGTATCGAGCAAGAAACGGTAAAAAAATCATGTTTGTTGTATGGGAGCCCCCCTTAAATATTTATTTTATTTTATTTTTAGTATTTGTTGTTATAGCGGCAATAGAAATACATCATCTGTGAAAATTTCAACTGTCTAGCTATCACCGTTCTTGAGATACAGCCTGGTGACAGACGGACGGACTGACGGACGGACAGCGAAGTCTCAGTAATAGGGTCCCGTTTTTACCCTTAGGGTACGGAACCCTAAAAAAGTAAAGTATAGTAAAAGTAAGTATAAGTAAAATATGCTAAAAAGTATTCTATGTAAATAGGATGGTATCACTAAATAGTAATGTTGAGAGAGTAAAATTTCCCCGTTTTTGCAACATTTTTTACAGATGCTTTGCTCCTTTTGGTTGTAGCGTGATGTTTTTTGGCCTAAAGCCTTTCTCGATATTTATCGTTTTTAGTGTTTGGATAGGTACACCGAAAGAGATTAGTGCGTTCAAACAAACAAACAAATTCCTCAGCAGTACTAATATTTGTGCCCACCTTTCCAGCACACAAAATTCACCATCGGAGGGGATCGAACTTTGCTTCATAGACGAAATTCAGTTACTCTATCGTACGGTACTACGGTCATCACCTGATTAATATAAAAGGTGATACGAGATATCTTAGGATAAGTACGAAGAACTCTTGAAGAACTCTTCTCATATATGAGGTAACGCGAAGTCATTTAAAGAACGCTTAGACTCGCTTACCTAATCATTTTGATTGCTATTTAAATACTATTTAATATGAAAGACATCACTTGAGTAAAATCTAATAAATTATAACGTTTACATTAAAGAGATTGCTCACAAAGCAGTACCTTTTAATAATATGTACCTACTTATAATCGTCGGAGTCTTGGGTTAACTAATTAAGAACACCATTTTTTCAAAGAAAAATATGTTCTGAATAGTTTTTTATAACTTTAAAAATCTTTTATTAGATTTTTATTTTATTTTTATTATTTTTATTTTATTAGCTTTGGCAATTTTGGAGAAATCGCCAGTAGCCGATATTGACCTTCACACATTTTCTAGTCGTATTTATTATTACGATAATTCCCTTTGCGTTCAATTCGTTGTAATTATATATTTCATCCATCCACCTACGACATTTTCCCAACCATTGCTGCACATAAACTCCATAAAACTCCGAAAGATCATGTCTCGTTTGCTCGCTTAATCATCTAGTACGTGGCTCCACTGGCCGCTGTCAGTTATTTAACTCGCGTGGCATGCCCATTGCCTCTTCAGCCATGTTTAGTTTCAAGGTTTCTATCCCTTGCAAAAGTATGTGCTTTGATTTGCCCTTATATTACCCCAAATAGGTGAAAATAGAGGTGTTCGCATGTTTTCGTGTGTATAATTCGTAGCTTTACAAAATCGTTATCGAATATTTCGGTATCAAATTAAAGTCGCTACCTATTATTACTAATACCGAATTGTATTGAACTGTCAATTTAATCCATTCATGATCATGACAGCTGCACTGTCTGCCCGCTATTGTTTGAACTGGTTCAGATAACTGAAACTGATAGTACAACTCGAGATGTTGTTGTATCGATTAAGATGAAGATTCTATTACAGATTTTGGCGTGAAGTGCATTGTTTGTATTGAAGTTTTGTTTTTGATCTAGTTTTCTTTGGCACCATAATTTTCTAGATCGATAGATATTTTGTTAAGTGGTGCATATTTTGTTGAGTTGTCTGTTATTAAATAAAATTGATGTCAAGAAATAAGTAAATTTCATTCGATTTGATGTATTTGCATATATGCGGCTCACTAAAGATTTATCGAGAAAAAATTTAACTGCGATTTATTTCGGGCTTCGTAGTCTAGTGGTTCATGTAACGGACTGCCGTTCACGTGGTCGCGGGTTCGATCCCCGCTCGGGATAATCATTTGTGTGATGTTTAAAAATGTCATACAAATATTTGTTCTGCGTCTGGGTGTTTTTATGTATCATAAGTATGTATTTACAAAAGAAAAGTAGTATATCCGTATTCTGGTACCCATAACACAAGTATATAAGCTTAGCTTGGGACCAGAGGACGTAGTGTGAAATGTCCGTGATATTTATTATTTATTATTATTTGTTTTTGTATTATAGTCTTTGCATAATTTTAGCTTGGTTATTTATTACTTTCCTAAAAAATACTCTGAATATAAATAGCCCAACATTTTCTTTAACGAAAGAACGAGCATTGCAATCAGCGTTTGCAATTTCAATCCGAAGCTTACCTTATACCTTACCTTTTTCTTTTTTTTTATTTCAAGCAAACAACGTAACGACAACCTTCCTACTATAGTGTTTTTCTTCTCACCTAATGAACAAAAATACAAAAAAACAAAAAGTTTTAGCAGTTCGTCCGACCGTTTTGATTTACATTTTCTTAGATCTGACGTTACCAATTTCGTCGTAATTGCTTACTAACTAGATTAATGGAAACATGAGTTTTTACTTTGTTAAGTATTATTTATTTTTACTTTGTTAAGTATTATTAGTTCTATTGAAGCAATGACATAGGTATAGGTAAAAGGTTTAAAATTACCAGACTTAATACGCGATTGAATAAAATGTCCGAATTAAGAAAAGTAAACAATAGTCATTCCTTTGGTGATCGATTGAGAATACAATTGTCATAACCTCTTTTTCCTTCCACAAGGACAATAGAAGACATCTTCAGTGATAGAAAACTCGAAAACCCTTAAGTTAACAACCTTGGTCAGCGTGACACAGTAGATATAATACTCTCTTAAAGTGGGTGAGGCCCGTTCCCAGTAGTAAGACATTTATAGGCTGGGATGCTAGCACTACACAGATTGCTTTTATAAATATACATTCTATAAGATTTTCACCGAGATGTATTCTATGCACAATATTCAGCTTCAGCTGAAAATCAGCGCTGTGATCTTACATTACATAATAGCATCCGCTGTGCTAGAGCTTTTAGATACATCTTTTTTATATTGTTTACACATTATTATTTATTTATTTAGCTTTTTGTTGTTGACTGTATTTTATTCATTTATTTTATTGTGTTGTGTTATTCTTTTTTAATTGCTGGTTTATATAAGTACTAGCTGTTGCCCGTGAAATTTAGAAAACTTTTCGTCCCTTTTTTCGCAATAAAAGGTAGCCTATGTCCTTTCTCAGGGTCTAAAGGTTGTCTGTGCCAAATTTCATCAAAATCGATTGAGAGGTTCAAGCGGGAAAGCGTAACAGACAGACAGACAGACAGATTTACTTTCGCATTGAAAATATTAGTAGGGATGTGTAGCTTGTGCTTATGTATGTGTAGATACACGTATATACATAAATGTATTTTCTTTCTATCTTTCTCATTAATATATAAGGTTTAATTAAGTTATATAATTAAAAGATCCACATAAGCGGATAGCTTATATTACACACTGGCTGCGCTGTAGAGGTAATAGTAATAGAACGACTATTTTTCCAAGCAATTTCAGTCCAATTTCCGTTACGCATAACTTAGGATTACGGGAGAGTGCATGAACTTAGATTAAAGTGTGGGAAATTACATTTTATAATATGTATTAGGAATCTTCTTATTAAATATACAGGGAACTACTTAGAATCTAAACCTAAACCTAATATTTTATCTAAACCTAATATTTTAAAGAAGAAAAATTTGATCGTTTGTTTTTAACACGCTTATATAAGTTCGGTAGGTATCTATCAATGTATGCATGTAACGGAATCTTTGAAAGTGATTTTCACCCACTTGTAGTAGTTGGATTGAGCTCAAATTTCGCACACCTATCAAGGACCGATGACAACGCAATAATTTAAAAAAATATTTAAGATTTTCAAGCGTCTTTTTTAGTTTTTGAACTAAGTAGATTATTACTATCAAATAAGCTGTGAATATAGAGATTTAAAAATATTTCAGTGTCTGTGTCAGTGAGTAGCTACAATATCCCCAGTAAAAATAGGCTATATAATTATTCCAAAAAATAGGCATACTTGTTTATTTTATAAGTAGAAAATATTTGAAATAATCCTAGTAAATGACATAATTATAGCCGGTGCGTTTCCCCCGTCGTCGAATCTGGACCCAAGTGAAGCCCTGTCGGGTCATGGTTAAACTCAAGGCAATCATGCTCACGCGACAAGCAGAAGGAGGGATTATAAAAAGCACAAGTTTTTTACATAGTTTCTTATCTTATATTAATTGTATTGCTTTTGTTGCAGGTAAATATCCCAGCAGATATATCTCGTAACATAACTGTCTCATGTGGGGTAAGCTTTATTATTAGAACCTATAATATATAACGACTAATTACCCCAGATTTGCACCGATAACGTATTAATAAATAAAGTCTATCTAATATGTAGTTTTTTAATCGAGAACAGACGAAGACTGCAGGTGATTACATTTTACGTAACATCGATGTAACTATTTCGTAATGTTTATTATTTTTTTTGATAATAAACAGCTTAGTAAACCTTTAATCACATTAAACACTTCAAAATTTGCATCAAAAACATTTTTTGTGACTTTCCATGCGTACTAAACATTAAAAATTTTAAGTTCTTTTACCTCGCAGACTGCTTAGTCTTTCGTTCTAGACTGCAGAAACTTCAAAGGAAATAAACCGCTCCAGACTGTAAAGTACTACGTTATTATTTTGACAAATACTACGGTAAGTACCAGAAAATATCAAGGTTTTTATGTTTAGTATAAAAAGTCATGTTTATTTTTGATTTGATTGAATGAATGCGTAATACATTTTCATACAAATAAATATTAACAATATATCGTAGCGATTAATCTGTACAATGAATAGAATATTCCCAGTATTTAGTGATGCGACATGTGACTTTAATAATCTGCAAGGATTTCGACGCGACAAAATATGCATATTGGTTTGCACAAATATATCGCTATGATAATAATCATTACATGTGTAACAGGCATCACTTATCATTTAGAGTAATCTTAGACTTGCCTAGTTCTAAAAAGTCTGGCAAAAATGATCTAGTTTAGTATGTTGTTCTGGTATGTATGTATTAATATTGTCCATGTGGTGACGGATTATGAATACAAGTGTTTTCCCACCCCTTTTCCTTTTCAGGGTGCTGCAAAAGCCAGCTGAGAGACATTTTACATAGATAACATTCATGAGAGACGGAAAATTCGAAAAACAACCCTGTATCAACACGCATGGTTAGCGCGGCACAGTACACTATACTTGTTTCCAGAGTGAAGGAGGTCCGTGCCCAACAGTGGGACGTTAAAAGACTGAAGGGAGAGAGATATTAATATAGGCGTTAATAATTATGGTGAAATGCTTCAGTTAACATAAAACTTTCATTTCAAATAGTACCTACGTAATTTAACTCGTAGAAAGACGAGCATTCATTGTGAAAGCAATTAGCTTCAATTTTAAAGCCGCTACTAACAAATTAACTTTGTTCTTACAAAAAGTTCTACATACATTGTGTAGTAATTAACAAGTTTAATTTCGAAGCTCTCTGTTCTTCTCGCGTTACTTTTGAATTATATATTATGTGCCTATTACTGAGACTCCGCCGTCCGTCCGTCTGTCACCAGGCTTATCTCTGAAACGAAGAGAGCTAATCCTGAAATTTCGTATCACTACATATAGACACAATTATAGCCTATAGGCCTTTCGGAGACTAGCTTTCTATTAATGATTTTTTTTTGTAATCGGACCACTTCCCACTGCATACATATTACCAACTTTACCTCTTTATTAATAAATATAGCATTATGACAAATGTCTATGGCCAGTGTGTGTTGTTTGAAACGTGGTCTTTGAATGTCAGCCTCGTATATAGCTCAAGGTTAGTATCTTCTATCTATTCTGTGCTCAAGGTCGCACAGCTTGCTATGGAGAGGGCTATGCTCGGTATTTCCCTATGGGATAAAATCCGGAATGCGAAGATCCGTGGGAGAACGGGCGTATCTGACATAGCCCGAAGGGTTAGCATGCTGAAGTGACCATGGGCAGGCCACATCGTTCGTAGGACTAATGATTTTTGGGGAAGAAGGGTTCTAGAGTGGCGACCACGGATCGGACGACGCTGCGTCGTCAAGGTTGTCGACAAGATAGAGCGACGATATCGTTACCGCGCGTTGTGGCATTCTATGGGGCTGGTGGATGGATGGATATAACAGTAAAACACACAAATTTTACAACAATAATTAAACTAGTTTATCGATATCTATACAACAAGTATGAATAGTAAACTATAAGCCTAGCCGATAAATTATTCAATGAAACTTCTTAACATAAACTTAAATTACTTGTACAAAGTCTCAAAGATTCTTATTCGACATTGATCTGTAACAATTCATAAGTTTTAAAGCCTTTATCGGCTTTTGCCAAAAATTCTCCGAGTCCCTAAACAAGGGTGTACTGACCAAAGTGACAGCCTTTGTTTGATTAAGGCTAATGTTTTGGGAATACTTGACTTAGAAGACTGTAATTTGGTATTGCTAACTATAAATGTATTCTCTGTGTGGTGGCGGGTTAAGAACACAAGTGTCACCGCCCCAAATGGGTTGTAAAAGCCAACTAAGGAACAACATAACCAAAAAAACATCTATTATAATAGGCAGAAAACTCAAAACTTTTCATGCCAACACGCCTGGTGAAGGTGACCCGTGCCCATGCTTAATCTGTTACCATGTATAGATTTTTGTTTCGCATTAACTTCAAATTTCTGGCAATTATTTATCTTATTTATCACATTTTTATTGATCCACGTTAAATAAATGTAAAAACAGCATAATAAGTATGTTTTACTAGTTATGTGTACGACTTAAAAATACCCGTTAAAAGTTGCTAATTCAACTCACACTACCTTTGCACCTGTTCCGCATAAGTGTACAGTAATAAAATATTGTTTTGATGTGA
This sequence comes from Orgyia antiqua, assembly GCA_916999025.1. Taxonomy (NCBI): domain Eukaryota; kingdom Metazoa; phylum Arthropoda; class Insecta; order Lepidoptera; family Erebidae; genus Orgyia; species Orgyia antiqua. The sequence goes on from OU779861.1 coordinate 3,380,036, forward strand.
CCGAATTACAAACAAAAATAAACTGTAACTTATCGTATTAAGATCTAATATGTTTAATAAGTAATCACAGATGATTGTAAGGTCAATGTCCTGTTATGCGCGAGAGCAGTCTTTGGTTCATTCACGCACCTGCTTGTTGGTCCAATGATTTCTTGTGGTACAGTCGAGTATAAAATCCTTACCTTAAATTAGTTGATATTTTACCACCTATACTAATATTATTAAGCTCTAATCTCAGAAACTGCTAGTCCGCTTTGAAAAATTCTTTCAGTGTTGTATAGTATACTTATCGAGGAAGGCTTTGGGCTATATAACATCACGTTGCGATCAATATGAGCAAAGAATCGTTAAAAAATGTCGCAAACACGTGAAAAATTTCTAAATTCTACACGCATGAATTCGCGGGCAATAGCTAGTTATATAAATATTATTCCAACATCAGTACAATTTTAAATATTACTTTTTAATGTACCTAACTTTAACAGTTAAAACGCCTAAAGTTTTTAATTTACTTACATAAATGTTGTGAAGTCTACAAAGTTTGTAATACTTTTCTACTTAAATATTTTGATATGTTTAGTTAAATTTTCAATTTAATTAGATTAACCTGCCTTGTTCTTTGTATTATTGTTGAGTTCCAAAACTTTAGAAGTAACTACCTCGTAATTTAACAAAAATTTTGTTATGTTTTGATGACGAACAAGCGTGTTAACATAACCGTATAGTTCAGAATGAGGTTAAATAGTGATTAAACATTTATTTTTTAAGTAGTTTAATCTAGCTGTTGTCCGCAACTTCGCAGACGTGAAATTTAGAAAAAAAAACCCTTTCCAACATTTTTCACTAATGCTTAATCCTATTGCATGCAGCGTGATGTTATCTAACCTAAAGCCTGCCTCGATAAGTGTACTATTCAAAGGTTTATTTTCTCTTAAACGTTCTGAACCACTCTATCTATTAAAAAAACCGCATTAAAACTCATAGCGTTGTTATAAAGATATAAGCGTAGACAGGGAAAAGATAAAGATATTTTCTAAGTTTGCACTTTTTGTCTACAACACACGTACTTGCCGCATGCATGCCTTACAATGGGAGGATGGTTAAGATTTTAAATTTTAATGTTTTAATAAGAATAAGCATAACACAGGATTAGTCTATTATACGCATAGGATTTTTCATTGCCTTCTGTATGACACAAATTCTTCCTAAAAGAAAAAAAAAAGTCGAGATCAAATCACTTTTCTGTTCGCTTATACTTTCACCTAAATATTGATTCATTGAAGTTCTATACAAGTTGTACACACGTTTATTTGTTCGCATAACACCTCGTGATTGACACGTTCGATCGTCGGTATTACAAACGTGGTCCCAAGTTCATTTCTCGTGCTTGGATAACATTTGTAAAGTGCAGTTAGTCAAATATTTGAGTTATGCTATGATATATGTTTGTATTTAATTTATGTCTATTAGTATTGTAAATGAGTATATTTCAATGTTGTAGTTTGTGTCACGAATGTTACGCACCATTTAACGTTGGTACCAATTCTATGCAAAACTAAACTTAACTAAAATAATCTACTTAGTTCAAAAATTAAAAAATACGCTTGAAAATCCTAAAAATATTTTTATCTATTTGCATTGTCATCGGTCCTTGATAATATGTGTGCAAAATTTCAAATCAATCCGACTACTGCAAGTGGGTGAAAATCGCGTTCAAAGATTCCGTTACATAGATTAAATATACATTGATAGATATAAATAAATAAATAAATATTCATGGACATTTCACACAACGTCCTCTGGTCCCAAGCTAAGCTTTATATGCTTGTGTTATGGGTAGCAGACTACGGATAGAATACATATACTACTTTTCTTTTGTAAATACATACTTATAATATTTGTATTACAATTAAAAACATCACACAAATATTTGCACTGACCGGGAATCGAACCCGAGACCTCGTGAACGGCAGTCCGTTATATGATCCACTAAACCACGAGGCCCGTCTATATATATACCGAACATATAAAAGCGTGTTAATGAAAATAACTATTGCTGTATTTCGATTATTTCGCTGTTTTGTTGCACACATTAATATTAATTAAAATCTTTAGTCTATAATAAACAGTTTTTATTACAAGAAAGTTCATATAACATTGCCGAAATGTGTTAGCGACACTATCAAAATTCATTTTATAGTTTAGTTTAGTTGTGTGCGTTGAATTGGTACCATTATCTATCTACATTTACACAGTAATACGTACAGTAAATTGAAAATACTAAGTAGTAATATTATGCAATCAGAATGCCTAACGAAATAGATCATGTACTTTAGCCATTAAAAAAATATTTACCAATGACCAATTCTATGAGCACAACTAAACTAAACTAAAAATTAAAAAAACATTGATTGTGTCAATAACATAATTCGTTAATGTTATCACAACTTTTTATTAGAAAATCTATATTACCTATAGACTAACGATTTTAATTATTATAAATGTGCACAACAAAATAGCCAAACAATCAAAGTAAACTATAGTTGTTTTCATTTTTAGTTAAGTTTAGCTGTGCACGTAGAATTGGTTCCTATATTTCTAAATACTTCTCGTTGAAGTCTTTAAGTTTTGTTAATATTTGTAGTTTTATTTTTCAAGATAAACTGATTATCGCCTACCTTTCAGCTACTTCATAAGTTGGTATTAGCTTAAACAATTCTTTCATGTGATGTGATATAACAAATCACAAGTTTTTGGATTTTTCCCTATATCAGCACTATGTTGGCTTGTTCCATGCCAAATTTCAAGTCTCTGGTACCATGGGAAGTAACCTGTAAATTTTGATTCCCTAGCGTAGGTCGAAAATACTCAAAAATGGCTGTAATTCGGTTATATCTTCTGAATGCGTAAATCTAAAATATTGATTGTATTTTTTGCAGCAAGGGACGGCATAAATGTACATTTGGTATGAGTTTCATGTTGATACCTTCAGCCGTTACTGAGTAAAAAAAGTTTGACGGACGGACAGACAGACAGACGGACACCGTAGTGAGACTATAAGGGTTTGTACGAAACCCTAAAAACAAAAAAGTTAACGTGTCTCCTGCCTCGTAAACTTCGAACAGTTTTGAACTAAACAACATATTCGCAAACCGCAATAAATGCTGTCCGCTTCTGTATGTACAACTTTATATTATAATTATAACGGATGAATGTAACTTGTTCTACCGGTACAAAACTTGTCATTTTTACATCGATATTACCAAATGATATCATTTGTCAACGTAACTACTGTGTCTGATCATGATGAGCTCATCATCTCATCATACAAAGACTAGACTTTCCTATTAAAATAAACCACGATGCGTGGCGATTTTTAACACGCTTTTATAAGTTCGGTATGTATCTTTCAATGTATTAATCTATGTAACGTAATCTTTCAACGCTATTTCTGCACACCAAGACTTCTGCAATTGTTCCATTTTAGCACGTCGAAAATAGTATATAAAACACCCGCGACCTAATAAATAATTCTTCTTCCTTAATTATTTATTCTACATTTTTTTCTATTAATAGAATTCCAATAAGATCAACAATGAATACAAAAGGCGTATATTAGCAGATAATCTCGTAAAAGTGGGCGGATAAGAGCCAAGTTAATCGTGTTCTAAGGATTAGGGCTGCCAATAAAAAGTTACTACCAATTGAGGACCATAGCCCTTATACAGGGTGTCCCAGAACGTAACGTAGCTGGGAAGGGGGGTGATAGGGGGGGTCACAAGGGTCACCAGAAAAATAAAATAAAAATTCCCCTCTGGCTATTTAAAAAATAAACGGCATTTTTTTAAAAACTAAAAATTTTACACCTTGTGGGGCTATTTTGCTAACTGTACCTACAAATATAGCTGTTTAAAAAAAAAAAAGATGTTATGTAATCCTCAATAACCCTTCATCAAATTGAATTAAAAAAATAATACATATCCAACCAAGATTTTAAAGAAAATTAAGTTCTTTTCCAGTCAAGGACTTAGTAATTACAATTTCACTCAACTTTCTCCAAGTGTACTGAAAAAAAAATGTACTATGCAGCTCCGGCGTGTAACTTAAAAAGATAGGTAATTTTATTGCAATTCCAAAATGGTATAACACTTATTTGAAAAAATCATACTTAGACATTTAAAAATAATTTTCGGGAACAATACCCCTGCAAAACAAAACATATCAATAAAACAATAGTCTCAAATTCCTAAGAAAATACATTTTTAAATGTCTCTTCTGTTCCTCTAATGTTACTGCCCGTTAATACTCAAGATTGGAGTACTGTACATACCTCAAACACTCAAGTACAGTCTAGGCCAGATAAAGCTTTACCATATTTTATGACAAGGAATTTAAATGAAACTCGGAAATAAAACATAATTCTAATTATTTATTCAAATAAAGTGCTCCAAATGTGCACCACCAACATAAATGCACGCCCTACATCGTTTTAAAAATGAGCGGGAAATGTGCCGAGCAAATCTTCTATTATTGATTGATTCCGCGGCCTCTGTGATCCTCGCCTTCAAGTCACCCAAGTCCCTGATGGGTTTCCCATAAACTTTTTCTTTTATAGCACCCCAGTAAAAGAAGTCCAACGGGTTTAAATCCGGTGAACGAGCACTTAATTTGAATAAATAATTACAATTTTGTTTTATTTTCGAGTTTCATTTAAATTCCCTGTCATAAAATATGGTAAAGCTTTATCTGGCCTAGACTGTACTTGAGTGTTTGAGGTATGTACAGTACTCCAATCTTGAGTATTAACGGGCAGTAACATTAGAGGAACAGAAGAGACATTTAAAAATGTATTTTCTTAGGAATTTGAGACTATTGTTTTATTGATATGTTTTGTTTTGCAGGGGTATTGTTCCCGAAAATTATTTTTAAATGTCTAAGTATGATTTTTTCAAATAAGTGTTATACCATTTTGGAATTGCAATAAAATTACCTATCTTTTTAAGTTACACGCCGGAGCTGCATAGTACATTTTTTTTTCAGTACACTTGGAGAAAGTTGAGTGAAATTGTAATTACTAAGTCCTTGACTGGAAAAGAACTTAATTTTCTTTAAAATCTTGGTTGGATATGTATTATTTTTTTAATTCAATTTGATGAAGGGTTATTGAGGATTACATAACATCTTTTTTTTTTTTAAACAGCTATATTTGTAGGTACAGTTAGCAAAATAGCCCCACAAGGTGTAAAATTTTTAGTTTTTAAAAAAATGCCATTTATTTTTTAAATAGCCAGAGGGGAATTTTTATTTTATTTTTCTGGTGACCCTTGTGACCCCCCCTATCACCCCCCTTCCCAGCTACGTTACGTTCTGGGACACCCTGTATATCCGATACTAAACATTTATTCTTAGGGCAACAATCATTATACTAGTCACAAAATCAACACCTTAGTTTCTCACAAAACTTATTCAACTTAAAAAAGCAAAGACACTCAACTTTAAAAAAAAATCTCTAAAAGTTAGGCATAGACATAAGGAATCCTAAAAATAGGTACTAAGCTTTTAAACGTAAGAAAGGACAGCTCTTCCAGCCATTAAAATGGAACGATATTACAAATAGGTAAACAAATAATTATGTTAAACTACTTATGAAGTTTCACTTGCCTACTTTCTGAAGAGATCTTTGAGCTGGGGGTTTCAAAATAGTTTTATACCTTTTCGTTAATCTACTAACTATAAGCACAAAACTTTATAACAATCGATTTTATATTTTAAGACCTTCTCTCCCCCTCTTTCTCCAGCTCATTAACGTCGCTGTTGAGCACGAGCTGCATTTTGGGTGATATTATAGTCTACTGTGCCGTGCTGACCAGGTATGTTGTCACAGGGTTTGTTTTCCAATTTTCCGTCACTATCAGAGGATTATATCAATACCCTTTTGCTGGCTTTTACAACACCCTGGGATGGAAAAGGGTAACGTCACGTGTTTCCTTTTTCCGTCACCGGTCACGTGTTTGTCCGTTTGTGTGGAATTTGTGTTAGCTTATTAGAATTGACGAGGCCTCATAAATAGCTCTAACATATTCTAAATTATAGATTTGTGACTCTGTTACCTTCAATATTATCTTCATAACATTAATACAATTACAATTAATTAGAAAGCTTTTGTTACCAATGAATATTAAGCTATCATTGTTGAAACTTAATTTGTATATAATACGATGTTCATAGAAATGAATGTGTATTGTTATTTCATATTGTGATGGTCCAATAGATAATATCAACTGAATATATGAGATTATTTCTGCCTCACATCTTATTCAACCCACACAGTACTATCTTTAACCTTCTCTCCTCAGTCCATTAACGTCCCACTGTTGGGTACAAAGCCTCCTCCACATCGGGAAAGGTTTTGGTCTACCAAGCCGCCCTGACCACGCGTGTTCGAAAAGCGCTTAGTTTCGACGTTTCCATCTCTCACATAAAATGCCATCTGCTTGTCATTTCCTTAGCTGGCTCATAAAGCACATTGTAGAGGAAATGGGGTGACCTGTAACCCTTGATCTGTTACTTCACGGTGCAAAATTATTCTATGAAAAATTACGAATATTCTCATGGATTTTTGTGTCTACTGCAAATTTTGTGTGATCTCAACTGTATACTTCTGCTGTCAGCTCTGAATGGTAGACATTATTTTTCTAATGACGTTAAATTGAGCGTTACAATCTTTCATACCACAAGATGTTTGGCAATTTGTGCGCATTCAAGAACATCTTTTAAACAGACGTACCTACTATAAATGTGAGTTTGGTAAATTTTTACGTTGAAAAGGGGGAAAATCTACTCGTGTGTGTAACGTGTTTTATGAGCTATAAATAAGATATATGATCTAATATTTATCCAAACATCAAATCGTAAACCTTCTCAAGTTTTTAAGCCATAAATGGTCTTATTCATAATGACTTATCGGAAGTCTAAAAGTTCGCTAAAATCGGTTCGCGAAAATTGTCAAAACTTGTTATTCATTATAGTCTTTTTACGCTAAAACGTTTATTATCTCTCCGATAAATCTCCGTTTAAACCTCCGATAAGTCATTATGAATAAGGCAGTTAGTCTAAAGTGATGGTGAAAACCGTACCTGGCTAGGTGAAAAACTTGATTTGGCCTGTTTCTATACAAGCTTGTTATGAACATGAGTGTAAAAGTAGCCTTGTTTAATTAGATTGTTTCTTCGCTTATTCTGACAGCTCCCATGGAAGGAGATAGGATGAATAAATTTCGTATTTCTATTCTGTCATGCGTTGTGTCACGTCTGCCCGTCTTCATTGCAGCACTGACTGGCGCAAAAGTTCGAAGCGCAAAAGGGCGAATTTTGGTCGTGGCGAGATATTAAATAAGTACCTATCCATCTTTCTGGGCAGAAAATCTATACTTATAATAATTCTGTAGAGAGGTCAATTCTGTACATGAAATATATTTTCAAAATAACTATCAGGGGGTGATTAGTGATCGATACTGATGCCAAAAATGCAATCAGTAAAATTTTTGTCTGTCTGTCTGTCTGTCTGTCCGTCTGTATGTTTCTTATAGAAACAAAAACTACTCGACGGATTTTAACTAAACTGGGTACAATTATTCTTCATACTCCCGGGCAGGTTATAGTATACTTTTCATCACGCTACAATCAATAGGAGCAGAGTAGTGAAGGGAAATGTTGGGAAAACGGGAAAAGGTGCTCCATTTTTTAAGATTCCGTCGCGTGTGCAGCCTTAATGGTTAAAGTTACATAGAAATCATGTATGACGGAAATATTCTACATAAAATTGTCTAAAAAATATCCCGAAACAGCTCAAACAGCACATATCTATATTTTATGCTTGACTCACAATAACACGTGTAACTCCTGATAGCTTAGCAGTTCGTTCATTCTGATTGTATTTGTTTACTCTTACGTTTATAATACTCTCACTCAAGCAGTAGTTAAAAATGCTGCAAAAACGGGGAAAATATCCTAAATTCTACGCGGACGGAGTCGAGGGCAACAGCTAGTACAGAATAAAATATAACCTCATATTTTATATTAATATACCTAATTGAGACAAAGGAAAAAAAAACTAAATTAGAAAACATAATGCAATTTACTTAGCTTTATTTGCTTTCTTTGTGTTTTGATTGCCATCAAAAAAAGGTTCTTTTGTTTCTTTTGGTGTGTTTCAAGTTTAATGTTGGCACTTAAATCTGATTAAAATTTTAATGACGGTAACAGCTGTAAGGTTGTATAAATTTGCATGCTTGTCATGCTAAAAATAGGTGCAGTTACCTGAACGGGTACTGGACACGTGCTAAAATAACTGTTACAGTATAAATTTTATTGTGCAAACAAGATTTATTTGTTAATTTAATAAAACAGCTTGTATTTATACACATATAAATTTCCAAAAACTAAAGAAATCCTTGAAATATGGCTACATATAGCCCATGTCCTTTCCCTTAGTTTAGTTTAGCTACGAACAAATCAAATTTCATTGAAGTCGGTTTGGTAGTTTTAGTGCGACATAAAAACAGAAATACTTTCGCTTTAATGGTATTGAATTTTGGATTATGACTAAACTCAAATTTATTTTAATAAGAAACACTTTATTTTGTCTGTAAACCCGATAGTTGTCAATTTCATTTGTAAATGAGTTTTTGTTTCTTTGATGTAGTTCAATTTGAAAAGCAATGAAAGTGTTTCTTGGCTTTTCTTGGCATTCTATTCGTAAATAATATAAACTTTAGTAATCTTGCGTTTTTATATAAGAACTAGCTGCCATACAATTCTGTGTAAAAATCAACAACAAAAAATTTCATCAAAATCGGTCCAGCCGTTTAGGAGGAGTTCAATTACAAACACACGTACAGAAGATTTATATATATAAAGATTTATCGTAAAATATATATATTACCTCGACGCCTGTATAAGTATTCTATCAAGCTATTATATTGGCCTGCGTCAAGTAGTAGACTAGGTACTACTACTATAATATAATCGTCCTGTACGGTTATATACCCCACGTTCCGTAGACGACAGTCCATTACTCTAACCATTGAACCATAACGCATGTCAAAAGAACTCTGTGCATATCCGTAGGGGCTAGTAGGTATATGTAGATCGTGAAGTACCTACCCACCTACTTGCATCTAGCCTTGCGCTATTTTTCTACTTTTGAAATCTCGCCATTCATTACTTCGAAAATAATTAATGATGTCATTAGTCAGCTTATCATCTGTGTTCATTAGTGTCCATTGCTATTATATATTAATAAAACATATGGAAGGGTAAATAGTACAATTCTTAGATGATAGGTTCGAAGAATAGATTTTCTTTGATTTTCATTGGCTCATAATACTTGATCGTATTTTATTTCTGCTTTTATTGTGTGCATGATTTTAAATTTGTCTTCGCAAGATGAATATGTAACTATAATTTAGTATGCATGAGTTCTACTTAGATTCAGCTTATGTTATGTGTTCTTAAAGTATCTATCAACATATTGCTGCTATATCTCTACATGAAGCTATTTTATGTATCTATTACGTATTAACCACACTAGAATTACAACTGCAACGGATACTACACTTTACCGTCGTTCATGTATGACCTGCGGCCGTATTATGAGCTTTTATTTACAGGCAGTTTACGCCGTGAATTGAACTGTCTGGCAAATTCGTATCATGAACAAAATTATTATTCAGTCAGTTCGCTAAACCAGTCATACATTAATATGTTTAAGGAGAAGGCACAACTAAAAGTTAAAGTACTAACAAAAAATTTTCAACTAAAAGTTTTATTTTTGCAATAATACTTAATTTAGCCATGCAGTTTACGGCCTGCCTGGAACTTGAATGATTTTAAAAAGCTCATAATACGCCGGCAGATGTGTGAGCGTGGATGAAGCTAAGGAAGTATGTTTGGATCGTAGCAGATGGCGCTCTATAGTCTCTGCCTTTCCCCAAGGGGAAAATGCGTGATGGTGTGATGATGATGATGATGTTAATGATTAATATTATAATGTTCTGAATATTAAATCACTCACTGAGAAGATTTGGCTCAAAAATGAAAACAATTTTGAAACAAGATTCAATGGTCGTGCATGCGATTACTATATTAAAATGATTAAAATAATAAATGGAATTGGTGTTACGTATTTCTTATTCAAACCTAATCCTTTTAGCTTTCTACATTGGGTTAGCGTTCTACAAACTAATTGTCATAATTTACGATGATGCAACATGAAAATCTAATTCATTCAAAGACAGACGATAGATAATCTTCTATTCAAAGTTAATGTTTTTTTTTGTTGCTTGATTAACATACTATGAATTAATTGTCATAATCACAGGTTACGTAACATGAAAATCAAATACATTCAAAGAAAGAGACGATATTCTTTTCATAACAGCCAGAGTGACGATAATTGGTGCATTCTCCTGCCGCGTCGGTTTATATTAGTTGCGACGTCGACGCACACAAAAACTGAAACAATTAATGTCAATTAAGTCGAAATCAACTGGGGTTATTCAACGATATAGATTTTATTGCTTAACTACTAAGACTGGGGTTACAACGAGTTAATTTTTAGGGTTTATACTAATACCAACTTATGAAGTAGCTGAAACGTAAGCGATTTCCTATATTTCAACAACAGAATTGAGTTGGTGAGTTGGTTTAAGCTTAATTAACTGATTATTTGAATGCAGTTATTTAGTTTTTTGGCGTAGTAAGTACGGAACTTATTGTGCGCGATTACCTCGCTCTTGACATGTTTTTTTTTAATATTTTGCGATCCTTTTATCAAACAGTTTTCAGTTTTGCCACACGCCTGGTGTTCAATCAGCTTTTTAAGACATCTAATAATTCCTTGCTTCCTTCTAACAAATCCTTCAAAGTGTCACCATACCTTTTCCTTCCCAGAGTGCTGTAAAGACCAGCTAAGGAATATTATACACAGATAAATTCCTCTATGACAGACTCAAAACTGGAAACAAACCAACACGCCTGGTCAGCGCAGCACAGTAAGCCATAATCCCTCTTAAAGCAGAGGAGGCCCTTGCACAACCTGTGGGACATTAATGGGCTGGAGAGAAACACATCCTTAATAAGAATTCTTCAAAACTGAATAAAATAAATGTTATGTTACAGAATGAAGTAAATGTTATGTTGCAATAATAACACAATATGAATAACCACATTTAATATAGTTAATAAACGCTATCGGATATTAAATGTCACTTATTTCTATAGAAATATTAATAAAGAACCCTTCCCATTGATTCTATTCATGTCAAATCTGTAACACGTTCCAGTCCGATCGTTCTACATCTACTAGATATTATTTGTAATGTTGCTTTGCATTGCGATATATTTAACTGGCTTCAAAAATCGAGGAGGTTCTCAATTCGTCATAACTCTTAACTTTTAGCCGATTTTAATTTCTTTTTAAGCGATTTTAATGATTATTTTTTATTTGAAAGCTAATGCTTCCCTTGTGGTCCCATTTGTCAGGATCTGATGGTTATCTCCTAAGAAATCTTCCTCGATTTCTTAGGAGATAACCATCAGAACCCTCAAATTTTAAAAGCACACATTGTTTTCTTTTTATCTCTATTAAAATATAAAAAGGTAGGCTTTATATTAAAAGATAGTGTCCCCACACATTGCTTTTACATAATATGTATCTAAATAATTAAAGAGTAGACTAGCGAGGTGGTATTTTGAAGTCGGTAATTTTTTTTAATTAACACTCAATTACATATTCATAAAAAGCATAATTATTTCTCTTAGTTATAGTACCTACCTAAGTCAAAAACTTGCCTTGGCTTTTCTTAAAAACCTTTATTACTATTTTTATATTTTCTTGTATCCCATATTTCTAAACTTGTTAGAACAAGTTGGGACAATGTAAGCAGAAAGAATATCTTATTTTTAGGGTTCCACACCAGCAGAACGATGATAGCTCCAACGTTAAAATTTTGAATAAAACACAGATGGTTTATTCCTTTTGATGCTATATTAACAAATACTAAAAACTACAACACAATAAATACCTAACTGGGCTCTCAGATAACAAACGTTTTCAGTGTAATTTGATGATACCCTCAGACGACGTTATGACGATTTGACATTATAATAAACTAGTTGTTGCCCGCGACTCCGTCCGCGTGGAATTTAGAAAATTGACCCCGTTTTTGCAACATTTTTCACTACTATTAGTCACAGCGTGATGTTATATAGCCTTCCTCGATAAATTTATAAATTTACTATCCAACATTGAAAGAAATTTTCTAATTGGCCCAGTGGTTCCTGAGATTAGCGCGTTCAAACAAACAAACTCTTCCGCTTTATAATATTACTAGCTGTTGCCCGCGACTTCGTACGCGTAGAATTTAGAAAATGGTCCCCGTTTTTGTAACATTTATCACTACTGCTTCTCTCCTATTAGTCGCAGCGTGATGTTATATATAGCCTATAGCCTTCCTCGCTAAATGGACTATCTAACACTGAAAGAATTTTTTAAATCAGATCAGAGGTTCCTGAGATTAGCGCGTTTAAACAAACAAACAAACAAACAAACTCTTCAGCTTTATAAATAATATTAGTATAGAAGTATAGATGTATAGACACTTTATGCGCGAGTTTGACTCCAACTTGGCCGTTTTTAGGGTTCCGTACCCAAAGGGTAAAAACGGGACCCTATTACTGAGACTTCGCTGTCCGTCCGTCCGTCCGTCTGTCACCAGGCTGTATCTCAAGAACGGTGATAGCTAGAGAGTTGAAATTTTCACAGATGATGTATTTCTATTGCCGCTATAACAACAAATACTAAAAATAAAATAAAATAAATATTTAAGGGGGGCTCCCATACAACAAACATGATTTTACTACCGTTTCTTGCTCTCATACAACAAACGTGATTAATTAAGTATTGTGTGTGTTGTTTGCTCATTTATTAATAACGTGCCTTATGTTGCATAGATAATAGTACGGAACCCTTCGTGCGCGAGTCCGACTCGCACTTGACCAATTTTTTTTTTATTCATTATTCAAAAATTTAAAATTCCCTTGTGTATCTTTAACTTTAATTCCAATACTTTGATTAATTGAAAGGTTATGTAGGTGTTATTTCATGGATTATTATTAGCTCTCATGTATGCGTGAAGAATGATTTAATAAAAGAGAATATAACAACAAATAATAACAATTATAGTTTTGTTCACAAATACACGTAATAAATAGTTAATTGATTTCGAACATTAGCGTGACTAGTCGCAATCAATAAATTTTACGAGATGATTTTTATACCGTCCAAGGATTTAAATATTTAAAAACTGTTGCTTAATTCAATACAAATATCTTTTTACTTATTATAAAACTAAATGCGGTTTTTTTTAATAGATAGAATGGTTCAAGAGGATAGCTTTTTTCGCATAATTTATTGGGGATTACTGTATATTGGATGAGATATGATTAAATTTGCCGAGAAATTTGGACGCGCGCGAGCTATAAATGAAAACGCTGCCTTATCTATGTGAGGTACAACAAACTAATGTATGGAGGAATTGTTTGCTACTTATAGTTCATATTCAGATCGCTGACTTTTCTGAATATGTCTATCTTCTAAGGGAAACCCGCTGTACCCATAATAATGTCAAAAAATTATCAAATTCAATGGGGTGTTTTTTTTAAAGCTATTTATGTGTAATAACTTAATTAGCTTACGCAATTAATATAGATTATAACTGCTCTTTACAGCATTAGACCAGTGCCGATAATTATTAAAACAAAAAAAATAATAGTAGGATGAAACCCATTAGAAATGGAGGAGAATATTATAAAAATGATAGGAAAAATATTTTACGGGCGATCTGAGGTCGGGAAGGGGATGGAGGGGGGGTTTTAAGGGTAAAAAATGGTTTGTCTCGATTTCCGGCAAAACTAATAGTCCTATGGAAAAAAGTCGAATGGCAAAGTTGTAGGTAAGAATAAGGTAAGGTAAGATTAAAATTGTATGATATTTTAGTGCATTTTCTGAAAAGATTTTCTATAGTAACATTTTTTTTTTTTCACCATCGGAATGTAGAGATTTTAAAGAACAGGAAGCATACATTTTTTTTTAAAAACGCTTATATTTTGATAGGTGAATTTTCGATTGAAAATTAGGGTGCTTTTTCGATATTAATCCAAAATAAGGTGAAAAAACAAATATTTCTAATTAAATAAATTACAGCGTATTTAGGCCATAAAAAGGTAAGTTTTCACCAAATTTCGTTAATGAAAAAACATTTTTGTAAAAGATAAAAATAAAAAACCAAAATCTTGTTTTTTTTTAATTTTTCACATAAATTTAAGGTTATGTGAATAAAGTGAGAATACAAAAGTTTTAGATCTTTTTTTTTTCCTACAACTTTGCCTTTCGACTTTTTTCCACAGGACTATTAGTTTTGCCGGAAATCGAGAAAAAACATTTTTTACCCTTAAAACCCCCCTACATCCCCTTCCCGACCTCAGATCGCCCGTAAATTATTTTTCCTATCATTTTTATAACATTATCCTCCATTTCTAATGGGTTTCATCCTACTATTATTTTTTTTCACTTTTTATTATTTTTAAAGCTATCTGCACTAGCCTACATGCAATTTAAATGAATATCTTAGGAGATATGACGAAAAAAGAATCACGCGCTATAAAATAAAATACTTAAAATGTTGGCTGAGCAACGCGAACGTTTCCTCGGTCTTCTATCCATACTCCAATGTTTGGATATGTAAGGATGTTTATTGTGCTTTCACGTAAAGACATACTGGGTGGATTTTCTTAAAACTTTCCAATGAAAAATGGAATAGAAAATGGACTTATTTTTTATTCTTTTTACCGCGTGTAACACCGCAGGGCGCAGCTAGTTCATTCACAAACATTTCACACAACGTTCTCTAGACCCAAGCTAAGTTTTGCGTGTTTTAGAGACATCAGAATACGGAAATACTACATAATATTATGTGTAATAATTTTCTTTTTAAGGGCCTACATCAATATTATCGTATATCATCGCCGACACGTACATATTAACACAGCCAGTAGGCACAGAAAATGAAGAATTAGGGATACTTTTCCTATTTACTCAAAATCTACTAAATATATTTTAATTCTGATTTACGTGTTTCTATATATGATAGTTACTTATGTTTTTAAAGTTATTTCATTAGTTAATACGCGATAATAGACCGACAAATGAAAAAAATAAAAAATTTGAGAGGTTGTTTCGCCAAGATTTTCTATCGAGAAAACTTTTTTCAATCGCGTTTCTGAGTTTATGCGATCCTAGATAATATATTGAAAAAACATATACTTAAAAATTAGAGCTTAAGCCATTCAATCTAAAGAAACAATGAAAACTTCGTACATAGAAAAATGCACGAAGCTATTTTGGTATCCTCTTAACACTCTTTTATAAGCTCGGTACGTATCTATCAATGTATTAATCTATGTAATGGAATCTATGACAGTCATTTTCACCCACTTGTAGTAGTCGGATTGATCTGAAATTTTGCCCACACATTAAAAACTGATGACAATGTAGTAATGTAACAATAATGCAAGATAAATGTTTACTTTTTGATTTTGTTTACATACATACTTATAATATAAAAACACAATATATTAAAAGGGCTGCGTGTGTTCCATCGTGTTTGGTATTTGTGCTATCCCTATTTCCGAACACCACGCTGAAAGGGACAAATAATATAGCTGAAGCTGATTTTACCTACAAATTCTTTGAAAAACAGACGTTTCGTTGTCCTCTTTTTTCTTCGCGAAAATGTAAACTATTTTCTATTTTTTTACGCTATATTATAGATGAAGAGTATATCTATGCTTCTATCACTTTCTTTGGTGGCAAAAACTTACCAAATTTGTGTGACAGGCGCTGCAACTTTATCTAAAGAAAACCGAAAAAAATGAGATTTTTGGATGGTCATATTTCTTTTAGTTATTATGTTTTGAAAAAAAAAAGAAGTTTCTTTGAATGCGCTAATGTTAGGAAACGCTGGTCGGATTTGAAACTTCTTTCACTTTTGGATATTACATTTATCGCGGAAGGCTTTAGGCTATATAACATCACGCTTGGAGTTATAGGAGTAAAGCATTAGTGCAAAATGTTGCAACATCGGGGATAAATTCCTGAATTCCACGCATAAAATAAATGTAAGCCACAATACATAATAATGAGAATAGAAACAGTATTTTGTTAGGTTTCAAAACGGAAACTATTTTCCTAAAGTTTGTAGTTAATGAGGTTTTATTCCGGGATACGTGTAGCCCCTCAAGTGAGACTTCCTGACAGAGCACCGTGACCGCCTGCGAACCTAGTCACGATTATAGAAGATGGTCTAAGTTGTGAGAGATGTGCGTACAAATATTATAGGTAACATGATTTTATTAAGTTCGTTTCTTACATATAAAATAGCTGTCGCCCGCAACTTCGTACGCGTAGAATTTTAAATACACATAAAATCGAAATAAATTATACAAAAAAATCAACCTCCTGAACCATTCTATCTATAAAAAAAGCCGTATCAAAATACTACTTTAATTAATTAAATTTACAACTAGTCACTTCACTTAACTTCCTTCACTTGGAGACCTGGAGGTAAGCTCTGCTTGAGTTTCTCTGCCTTCTCCTTGTCTGTGATAACCAGGGTGTACAGGAAACGAGAGCAGCGCACTTTGAACTTGACATTCTCAGGATTCTTCTTTATCTTCACCGATTTAGCGTCTTTTCTTCGCGCCTTCAGGAGGAAATCTTTAATGTCTTTGATCTCACGGGGCATGTTGAAGGTGAATGATGTTCCAAGTGAAACTGTAAACATACAAAATCTTATAATGTATAAGCTCACATAACGCTCACTCTCCGTGTGGTGACGGATTAAGAATACAAGTGTCATCTCCCCATCTCCTCCCAAGGGTGCTGTAAAAGTAAGCTAAGGGATATTGCGCACAGATAACACCAGCGGCGTGCACTGATATTTAACTTAGGGTAGGCAGTCACAAAAACTTTTTCTTTTATAGATTTTTAGCATAGCCACGCGATGGATCTCTAAGTCGGAAACCATGCCAACAGAACAAATTTAAATCTGAATATCCCGAATCAGTCCACACTGTACTAGAATTACTAAACAATAACTACGTACGTACATACATACGTACATGTACGTATGTACATACGTTTCATAACTTTTAACATGAAATTTTCGAGGTACAATACCTTTTAGCTGGCTTAGTTGTCGTAACTCGGGTACACAGAATCTTTTTACTGAAAGACATTTGTGAGAACTTGTTATTTTTAATTTTTAACAAACACACACTATCAACACACATTTCACAATCAAATAACATTTTAAAATCAACAAACGAAAATCCATACAATTATTAAATTATAGAAACTCATTATTAAACAGTTCAATGAATCACACGAAAAAATAAAATGGCCTCCGTCGAACCAAAATATTTCTGCTATTTAAATAAATAAAACCTTACTAAACAAAAATGCATACGTGATTTATTAGACTTCCGACTATTATATTTATTCGGATTATAAGTAACGAACGAACATTGCCGAATACTCGCGGTAACATCCGATCGTCAAAGCAGGCCGCAGGATTTTCAGTGTAAATTGTCTTGGATATGTAAGCCTGTGTGCGTTTGCGAACTGTGCATGGACACCAAAATTTCTACACACATATGAACTCATGGCAGGCGGGCGGCGTCGAGCTTGCTAGCTACGCTAATATTATTCCTTCGCCAAACGCCTGGCAAAAAGCAATTTGCAAGCACATATTGGTGCTATTTATGAATTATTAGGCGTTTTTAAGTTATAATATTTTGTTTAATTAATAGTAAATAAATGAATAAAGTCATCTAAAACATACGAACGTTTTATTAAAATATCTGTGAATGGCAAGTAAAGTAGTGCCTTTCTGCTTATATAGAGCGCACGCCCATGGATAACACCCTCTGTAAGAGACAGAAAACTCGAAAATAAACCCTGTGCCAACACGCCTGGTCAGCGCGGCACAGTAGACCATAATCCCTCCCAAAGCGGAGGAGGCCCGTGCCCAACAGTGGGACGTAAATGGGCTGGAGAGAGAGGGACATACGTACAAAAATAACGAATTTGTAAGTAAAGATAAGAAGAATAAAATTGTAAGTAAAATGTAAGAAGAATTGTAAGAAAAATAACGAATTTGTATGCCGTGGTGAATCAAACTGCCAGTTTCTCTTTAATCTGTTTATGTCCATCTTATGTCAAGAAATAGAAAACCTCGAATCAAACCATGAAAATGCTTCGGTTGACTAGAAGCAATTCTAAGCAAATAATTTAAATGTTAAAACGGAAAGTCAATCTTAAAATGTAATTATCCTCCCAGCTTGGCGTAGCATAGTAGGTCAATTATTCTATCTTGATCATGGGTATTGCCGTGAATTCTTTTGTTTCGTTAAAAATTCTGAGACCTTCTTAAGACTTGAATGTTCTAACAAAACTATTGGAAGCACATGAAAATTAAAGTATAATGAATGAACTTTCGCCAAAAAGCTTTTAATTACGGCTGCAGTCGCGTTGATTTAGAGTTTAGAACTTTTTCTATACCCACGTTTCGGAGTCTTCGTAAATTATCGTCGTAACAGTTATAGTTTAGTATTTATGGGAGATATTTCATTGCTGAATGCGTGATTTTAAAAGTCAAAATAAAACCTATCAAATCTGATTACAGCTGCTTAGCTGAGTGCAGATAGAAGGAGAAAAAACACCTTATAAGTTAAAGCTTTTATTTTTTAATATAAATAGTCTCCTAAACGTACATTATAATGGAACTGAATTCAGAATTAACAATTAATATGCAATACTAGGATATAATTTGCACCACACAAATCAATATTTAGTACCACTTAAACATGAGTGTTTACTATGTATTTTATGTATGTATTTACAAAAGAAAAGTAGTTTATGTATTATATCCGTATTCTGGTACCCATAACACAAGCATATAAGCTTAGCTTGGGACCAGAGGACGTTGTGTGAAATGTCCATGAATATTTATTTATTTATTTATTATTATTTATTAACGTCCCACTGCTGGGCATGGGCCTCCACTTTGGGAGGGATTAGGGTATACTGTGTCGCGCTGACTAGGCGTGTTAGTAGAGGGTTTAGTTTCGAGTTTCTCGTCTCAATTTATATCAGTAACCTGGACTACAGAACAAAGTTTAAAATATACATAATAAAATACATTAATTATAGAGGCCGAAAATGGTCCTTCCTCAGCAATTGCTATAGTAGCAAGCTACCACAGCGATGTTTTTCAGTAGGAACCAGAAAACCAGTTGATGTTAACTGCTTATATTGTCCCTTAGGTGGCTCTTACAGTACCCTGGGAAGGAAATGGGGTGGTGACATATGTATTCCTAATCTGTCACCACACGGACCACGGATCTTAGGCCCTAGTATACTAAACTATCAGTAGTAGTAGCATCTACTTTTCTAGTAGTTTTAACATAGAAGAGCGACAAAGGTGTCAATTCCACGTGCACAACTAAACTTAACTAAAAAATGAAAACAACTATTGCTGCATTTTAATTATTTGACATCTCACACAACGTCCTCTGGTCCCAAAGTAAGCTATATTTTTATGCTTGTATTACGGGTACTACATATACTACTTTTCTTTTGTAAATACATACTTATATTACATAGAAAACACCCAGACGGAGTACAAACTTTTGTATGACATTTATGAATATCACACAAATTCTTGTCCCAAGCGGGAATCGAACCCGTGACCTCGTGATCGGCAGTCCAGTACATGAACCACTACGCCACGAAGATGGAAAATGGAGAAAATGGTCCTTCCTCAGTTATTGCTATAGTAGCAAGCTACCACAGCGCTGGTTTTCAGTAGGAACCAGAAAAACCAGTTGATGTTAACTGCTTGCCGAATTGTGTGATCGTCGCTATCAAAATTCATTTTTAGTTAAGTTTAGTTTCATTGTGCGCGTGGAATTGGTACCAATGTAGAATTATTTTCGTATTTACGATATTAGTACTAAGAAAGTCATAATTAGATAATTAACAACAGTATAAATGTTTAAAGCAGTCATAATAACATAGTTATTAACAGTGATCTTTCAATCTTTCAAACGGTAGTATTAACAGTTACCATTAATGATTGCTAAACTTTTAAAAGATCGCAATGACTTGCAATTGCATTAAAGATGACTGGCAAGTTATGTAAAAAATAAAGTTATCGTAATTAACTACATAGTTGTAACCAGAGATCAGTTTATTAAAACGTCATTATACTTTTATTGAATTTAATGATGAGGAAATATTTTGTGGCGCCGGATAGTATTTAGTTGATTAAATTATTCCTAATAAAAAAGGTAATATGTTAATATCAGTAACCACAACTTACAAAACATAGTTAAACATAAAAGATAGTTAATATATATTATTAGAGACCGAAACCGGTCTTCTGCTGCAATTGCAAGCCTCTATAACTTTTTAGTGATGATAACTCTGATTTTAAAATAATTTATCCTTTTGAATGTAATCTAGGTTTTATAAAATTTTATTCTGTACCAAATTTAGTTTAGTTTTCATTTCATTTACTATTTGTTTCAATTTTGAGGTAACAACCTCCAACCAGTATTTATTTGTTAACTTTTTAAACCATGTGTATGATATTCTAAATCCAAATAAAGATTTTATTTATTTAATACAAATGTTTAGGCAGTGGAAATACAAATAAAGCCTGTAGTTGCAAATAATTAAATATATAGTGGTAAATATAAACCGGTGGTCATTAATTATAATGATTTCACGGTAAATGACCGGTCCCGTCCCAAGAAGGACCGTGGGAAGTGAGGTTATATTACCACTGATAAATAGAGGTAGTCGAGAATCGAGATATCGCTAAAGTTATTAGTTATCTTTTAACGCTGTAAACAATGATATTATAAAAAAAATATATAATATCATTGGCAATCTTATAATATCATTGGCTGTAAATGATATTAAAGCAAAATTTATAGTGAAAATTGTTATGTAATAGAAAACTTATATTATAGTTAACCGTATGGTGACGGATTAAGTATGGCAGTGTCACCACCCTTTTTCCTTCCCAGGGTGCTCTAAAAGCACTAAGGGATATTGTACACAGATAACATCTTCTGAGAGAGACGGAAATCTTGAAAACCCGGTTAGCGTGGTCCCTGCCCAGCTGTGGGACGATTTTGGGCTGGAGAAAGAGATATATAGTTACTGGTTCAGGTAACGGACTGCTGTTCATTTGGGGGTAGATTCCCGATCGGGACAATCATTTGTGTGACATTTATAATTGTCATATCTACAAATGTTAGTCCTGCGTCTTTGTGTTTCTATGTATTATAAGTATGTATTTACAAAAGAAAAGTAGTTTATGTATTATATCCGTATTCTGGTACCCATAACACAAGCATGATAAGCTTAGCTAGGGACCAGAGGACGTTGTGTGAAATGTCCATGAATATTTTTTTTATGAATATAAATATTTATGTCTTTGTTTCCTGATAGTTTTTTTTACACAGACTATATAATGAATGTCCCGTCACACACCTACAACTATTCCGAACGAAAATTCTCTACCATTACAAAAATGCATAGAGCATGCATGCATTTTTTTTTATTGCACCAACAGGGGGTGATATTATGAGGCAATCGCTGAAAAAGGTACTAGAACAATGGTCATACTCGTTGTGTACGGACGCTGTTGTAGTTTCTGAGTGAGCGTGAAGCGATTTTGTACGGGGCTCAAGCGTGCGCAACGACCGATGAAATAATATCCGGCCGACGACATGGCAGTATACTTATTTGTCACAGGAAACATCGTGCCTAGGTGATGCTGTTGCTTTAATACTAAGCATAAATGCATTTGGGCGCTAATGGCATATTGTGTGGTACAGGATATAGTGTGTCAACATGTGCTTTTCAATCACCATTTGTAATTTATTCACTTTGTTATAATTAAGAGCTGGATGTTGCACAAGCACCACACGCTATTATGTTCTTTGAGGGCTTATGTTCAGCGGTAGACGAAAAAGTTAAAAGATGATGATATATTGCGTACGATAATAAACTCAGATACTCACTCACTCAAGGGTTTGCTGGAAGAATACTCGATATTGAGTTAGCTTACCGTTGTACCTATATATATTTATGCCTACATTAATACTAAATTTTAAGTGTACAATAAAGAATAAATGAAATGGGATGATAATAAGCGCTTTTGCAATATATTCAAAGTCGTAAAAAAACTTGTATTCTCACATAGATATCGATCTGAAAGCGTGCTAATCAATGATATTGGTGAAATGGTTCACATTGTTATTGTTGTATGATACACATCTAGCCTAGTTCACAACTAATAAATAGACCACAGAAGAGTTCTTAAACTCTTCTGTGAAATAGACATTTGTTTTACTTTTTCAAATATGCGGTTATTTCACTGTGTTGAGTAAAATGTGTTTTTTTTTCTAGTTACACTAGTTGAATTGGCGGACGTCTTGTCTTGTGGTTATTTTCCTTCGATAATTTTGTGGCATTTTTCATTCAGAACAAAATGTATAAATCTCGTGAATTTTGGACAGGAAGCAAATTTTCCTGAAGGAATTAACTATTATCTAGGGATAATTGTACTTTATGTCAGATCTCTACCGACATGTCATTGAAAACCGTATTCAATTCCATGAAGTACACTTAGCGTGATGCGCGTAACAAACTTACAGACAGACAAAATTCTTTAAACCATTGTTTTGGCTTTTATTACACCAATAAAGACCGCACGTCCATTTTCTTTTTCAATATTTTAACAGAGATCGACTATTTAGATTTTTTTTATATGTAAATATAACACAGAATACGCTGTTTTTTATGTAACAGAGTCACTTAAACTTCTTAAAATTTCCTTGTTCGTCTCTCAGTGATTTTATTTCAGAACTTGAACGTTACAGTATAAAAAAGTTAAATCTTTCCTCAGTTAAGTCTATAACCATTTAACTTCTTCAATTCCACTTTGTAGAGCCAATGTTCGAGTTCCCTACATGATTCTTCTTATGTTACAAGAGACAATTGCAAAGATTTTATGTGGATTACTTTAAAATAATTAATACGCTCTTTTTATTACCTTTATGTTAGCTCGGGACATACACACAAAAATATCGACTTTCGTTTAAAATAAATAAATCTTATATATAAAATTCACGTGTCACAGTGTTAGTTACCGTACTCCTCCGAAACGACTTGACCGATTTTTATGAAATTTTACAAGCATATTCAGTAAGTCTGAGAATAAGCCAACAACTATTTTTCAAACTTTTTTTTTAGTATGGCAAAACAAAGTTTGCCGGGTCAGCTAGTAATAAATAAATATTCATGGACATATCACACAACGTCTTCTGGTCCCAAGTTAAGCTTATATGCTTGTATTATGGATATCAGAATACGGATAGAATACATATAATACTTTTCTTTTGTAAATACATACTTATAATACATGGAAACACCCAGACGCAGTACAAACATTTGTATGACAATTAGAAAAATCACACAAATGATTGTCCCGAGCGGGAATCGAACCCGCAACCTCTTGATCGGCAGTCCGTTACATGAACCACTCCACCTCGCGGCTGTCCAAAACCAAAACCTAGCAAGTACATTTGAGTAAATTTTTCAGGATAAGCTTATTTATTTAGTAATCAACAAGTACGAAGTGCACTTGCTAGGTTTATACATGTTCTTATCTCTGATACTATTTTAAATAGAAGTACAGTTGGTTTTTCATTAAACGCAGTAAAAAAATGAGAATTATTGGTTTAAGAAAACGAATTTCAAAAAAATGTCCCTTGCTAGGTTTTGATTTTGGACAGCCGCACGAGGCTTATCAATAAGTAAATAAAGTAATACAAAGGTTAATTGTATTTCTTTTTGTAATGATTACTCGCTTCCATCCACAATTTACACCATAACCAACGCAGTAACTCCGTATTTGCCAATAAACCAGCTATTTATTTGTTTAGAATACCAATGCTCGTTTAGAAAATTGCCTACTCCTTAAATTGCACTTGCACATTTATTGCCGTTAGGTACTTACAGAGATTTACGACGAGAGGAAAGCATGAAGGAACATCACCTTTATTGCTCACTGATTTATTTTCTTTATTGTGTTTTATAGTATAAGATCCAACAGCTGGCCGACGTAACTTATTTTCACGGAAATAAAATGTATAAAATGATGTTTGTACCTACATTGTATGATTATTGTTTTCACACCCAGCCTTTTTTTAGGTTTTATGATAAATTATGGCGAAAATAACACTGATCTTAGTTATTCTCTATTGGCTGTAATTGTCGTACTTATATTATAGAAAATACTTAAAACTTAGAAATTGGTACTGATTATTCCCTGACACTTCCCGCCAACCGTGATTTTAGTATTTATAACAGCCTATTGTCGGTCACGTCTCAAATGTGCGAAATAATTTTAGCGACTAACGTTTTTTTTTTTTGACATTTCACACAACATCCTCTGGTCCCAAGCTAAGCTTATATGCTTGTGTTATGGGTACCAGAATACGGATAGAATACATATACTACTTTTCTTTTGTAAATACATACTTATAATACATAGAAACACCCAGACGCAGTACAAACATTTCTATGATAATTAGAAAAATCACACAAATGATTGTCCCGAGCGGGAATCGAACCCGCGACCTCTTAATCGGCAGTCCGTTACAATGTTACATGAACCCCTCAACCACGAGGCTCGTGAACGTCACGTGTGTTGCTTAGTCTTGATTTTCATTTATGACGTTTAAGGAATCATTTCTAACGCTTCAGTAGGCAGCCAGACATATTTCCTTGATGTACAGATTTGTTAAGACGACCACACCTTGGATCTGAGTCTTACATAATATGACCTTTATTGTCTACTGATTTATATTTGTATATCCTCGTGTTAGGAAATGAAACTGTGTCCAATACAAATTGGATTAAGACGTTTAGATACGGTAATAAAATTCAATGTTATTTTTATAGTTTGTCTAAAAGTAATTAAAATATTTTATTGTAGTATGTTTATTGTTTACTGCTATGTTTAAGATTCATAAAATTTTAACCGACTTTAAAAAAGGAGGAGGTTCTTAATTCGTCTGTGCGTTTCTTTTTTCGAGTTATTGATTCTGTTTTTATTTGATAGCTGGGAGTTCTCGTGTAGCAGCAGGTCAGGGTCTAATGGTTATCTCCTGAGAAATCGAGGAAAGCCCTCAAATTTCAAAGGCACATGAAGTTGGTTCAACTTTAAAAACAAATACATAAGTTATAATTTACCGTTATGATTAAAATTAACATTTTAGTCTGCGATTTCGTATATCATAATTTTTTCAATTAAAAAGTGACCTATGCCCCCAAAAAGTCGCTAGACTATCCCTGTGTACCAAATATTAATATCGTTTCGTAGTTTTAGTGTGAAAGAGTGACAGACAGACACATATAGAGTTACTAACGTATAATAACATAATATTTGTAAGATTATAAAGAATATACTTTTATATAATAATATAAAAGTACGTACAATATTATAGGTACTATTTTAGTCCCTTCAGAGATGACATGGTAGATCATACATAGATACCAAATAGGTACCAGAATACTATACAGTTATTCTGGTGTCTGATATAAAAAGATTTACTACCTTTCTTTTGTAAATACATACTTATAATACATAGAAACACCCAGACGCAGTACAAACATTTATATCTAACTAGCTGATGCCCGCTACTCCGTACGCGTGGAATTTTAGATACCTACCTATATATTTTGTTTAAACCTTTTAAACCTTCCCTGGACTTTCACGAATATTTCAAGACCAAAATCACCAAAATCGGCCCAGCCTTTCTCGAGTTTTAGCGAGACTAACGAACAGCAATTGATTTTTATATATAAGACTAGCTGACCCGGCAAACGTTGTTTTGTCATACAAAAAAAAAAGGTTGAAAAATAGATGTTGGCCGATTCTCAGACCTACTGAATATGTATGTAAAATTTGAGAAGAATCGGTCAAGCCGTTTCGGAGGAGTACGGTAACTAACACTGTGACACGTGAATTTTATATATTAGATATATAGAACTCTCCTGTCACGGTGCTTGTAATTATACTCCTCCGAAACGGCTCGACCGATTTTCGTGAAATTTCGTGTACATATCCGTTAGGTCTAAGAATCGAACAACATCTATTTTTCATCCCCTAAATGTTAAGGATGCTCCACCCCTAACATTTGTATGGCAAAACAACGTTTGCCGGGTCAACTAGTAGCAATTATAAAATTTCACACAGATGATCCACCCGTGCGGGAATCGAACCCGTGACCTCAATATAGTTATAGTAAATAAGACTATAATTGCTAATATTACCGGTTTTTTCATTACCTTTTATTATTTTTGTTGTAGTTGTACGCGGCGCTAACAAAATTCGTCAAAACTGGATCCCCAGTGAGAACATCAGCGGTATGGATTCCGAGAGGTAAGAAATAGCCTTTATTAACCAACTTCAAAATAAAGGAAGGAGGCTAAATATTCGGCTGTATATTTTTTTTCTATGTATGTTCACTGATTTTTAACACGCTTTTATAAGTTCAGTATGTATCTATCAATGTAATAATCTATGTAACGGAATTTTTGAACGCAATTTTTACCCACTTGCAATAGTCCGATTGATTTGAAATTTTGCACACATGTTATGGATTAATGACAATGCAATTATTTAAAAAAATATTTAGGAGTTTTAACCGTGTTTTTTTTAGTTTTTGAACTAAGCTAATTATTGCCGAGCCTCGTGGTTGAGTGGTTCATGTAGCGGACTGCCGATCAAGAGGTCGCGGGTTCGATTCCCGCTCGGGACAATCATTTGTGTTATTTTTCTAATTATCATACAAATGTTTGTACTGCGTCTGGGTGTTTCTATGTATTATAAGTATGTATTTACAAAATAAAAAGTAGTTTATATGTAGTATATCCGTATTCTGCTAACCATAACACAAGCATATAAGCTTAGCTTGGGACCAGAGGACGTTGTGTGAAATGTCCATGAATATTTATTTATTTATTAGACTAGCTGTTGCCTGTGACTTCGTACGCGTGGAATTAGAAACTAAAACTTTAAACAAATTTATCTATTATAAAAGGCACCTAAATCCATTGCGAAGTTTAAAAGAATTAAGTCTACAATACATACACATTAAAAAAACGACTTTGCTTTATATTAAGTAAAAAAAAACATTTTCTAATAAAAATAGGTTAGCTCTTCATCTGCTCCCAAGCGTGTCGTCGAACGGTAGAAAACGGACACAAGGAAAATTTTTAAGAAAACCTTAGTAAGCCAACTATCTTCGTATTACCAATAAGCGTCCTCTTTTAAGGAAAGAAAGATAATCTACTGAATATGATACAAAACTTACCTGTGATACTATCCTTATCCACTCTCTGAAAAAAAAAACATATTTGTCTCAATTCTGCATTTATTATCTAAAACATGTTTTATTTTAGTTTAGTCAAATTTGTGGCAAATTGAAGGTTTTTGAAATAATATTGTATTGTTTGTAATAAAACTTTAAATCTGTTTTTTTTTCTCTTAGGGTAAAAGCCAGCTAAGGAATATTTTACACAGATAACATCTTCTGTGAGAGACGGAATACTCTAAAACAAACCTTATGTCAACACGCCTGGTCTGTTGGACATAGACTATAATTAAAGTGGAGGACGCCCGCGCCCAATTATGGGAACTATTAAAGCTGTTGTTATGTAGAATTATGTAATGAATATTATACAATTACGGGCCCTTAAAGGTACACTTGTAGAGCAGCTGTTCCTTGTTGAAAGTACTACAATTTATTATGATTTAACCCTATTTAGGTAGCTTATTTATTATCGCTGTTAGGGAAAAAAGGGGTATGGCGTTAACGGCCTCACTTATGTTAGACGCATTTATTTATTTAGGCAAGGTTGGTAATGTATACGCCTGAAATAGCTAAAACATTTTTATATCATTCATTTCAAAATTACGGTCTTTTAAAAAAGTTATTAAAAAAGTTGGTATTACTTTTTTTTTAAAGATCTTTAACCCTCAAGTTTTTCACAGCAATAACTAGTTGAAATCCAAAATTATTGACTCATTGGTACCAATTCTACGTGCAGAACTAAACTTAACTAAAAAACGAAAAGTGATAGTGTCAATAACACAATTCGGCAACGTTAACACAACCTTTTTATTAAAAAAACTTGTATATTATAGACTAACGATTTTAATTAAAATAAATGTGTACAACAAAATAGCCAAATAATCAAAATACAGCAATAGCTGTTTTCATTTTTTAGTTAAGTTAAGTTTAGTTGTGCTCACAGAATTGGTACCATTAAGTCGACTGTTATAAAAATATTAATAAGGTATGAAATAAAATGTTATTAAAACTAATATCATAAAGCTGAAGAGTTTGTTTGAACGAGCTAATCTCAGAAACCTCTGCTCCGATTTGAAAAATTCTTTCATTGTTGGATATTAAATTTATCGAGGAAGGCAAATAGGAGCGGAGCATCAGTGAAAAGTGTTGCAAAAACAAGGAATAATTTTCTAAATTCTAGGCGTACAAAGTCACGGACAACAGCTAGTATGACATATAATATTTAATCAAAAATTCTACTCAACTCTAACTCGATTTCGAATAATAAACAAGTTGAGTAGAATTTTCAATTTTGAAATTGAGGAAAATACTAATTCAAACAGATTTAAACGTAATTACTATTCTTCCTAATTCAGGGTTTTCAAAGAGAAGTCGACTCCTTTTCAAGACGGTTAAAAAGTAGTAGCTAAGTAATGACTTTATCAGACTTCCAAGTTATTTTGACAAGCGACCTTGACGTACTAAATTGAAGTAACTTGTAGGCTCATAAACTATGTAGCTACACA
The DNA here is from genome assembly GCA_916999025.1 of Orgyia antiqua. Classification (NCBI taxonomy): domain Eukaryota; kingdom Metazoa; phylum Arthropoda; class Insecta; order Lepidoptera; family Erebidae; genus Orgyia; species Orgyia antiqua. Next base: position 3,409,122 of record OU779861.1, read on the forward strand.
ACCTATTTACAGATACACCACTGCGTACAATGTGGCTGTTGAATCTTTTAACAGCAGGCGCTCTCGTTCTTCAAGGATATCTGCAATATATCTTACTTAATTTTATTAAAAGAAATGCTTCAGGTTGTAGGAGGGTTATTTTTTACAAAAAAAAATTATAAATAGTTCATATTCTTTATTTATCGTACCACAATAAGCTACAAAGTAATATAACGTTACTTCTTGGGTCGAAATAAAAAAGGATATACGAACGAATAGTTGATTTGAAATTAGAACAAAACCGATTTCGCCAACGGAGAGCTTTTGGCGAGTCTATCATAAATTTCGCGAAAAATGTTTAAGGTTACAATTTCACTAATACAGTATTTCAATTAATGTGTGAATGTTATTTAAACATGGAATTAAAAGTGTCTTATGGGATTGAAAATCGATACATACCAATGTATAGCTCAAGTATTTATTTATTAGATTCCAATGAAGATATATGTAGATATATTTCTTACTTACATCACAAGGTTAACATAACAAGGATTGGAAGAAAGATATATTTGACGCCAATTTGTCTGGCTAGTCTGGAGACTTACGCATATTTTATACTAAGATTTTATTATCGCAATATTTCGCATTTATGATCTGTACTATATGACCAGAGGGCTTTGTGTGATTATATTATAAATTTTATGGTTGTGTTTAATGATCTCTTCTTTTATAACGAAAAAACATACTTTAGGTCACTTCTCTTCAATATTAGTTCAGAAAGTATTCGTGTAAAGAAGTTCTGTAAAGAATATTATAAGATCTGTAAAGAATCTTAATAGGAATGCGTCCTACGGCCCTGTGTGTCTTGTAATTAGAAATGGGAATAACGGCTTAAAATTTTAAACGAATTTAAACGAGATGCTAAAAAAAGTTAGCTGCTTAAAAAGTTGCTTATTTTTAAGCAGCTATTTTATACTTTTTAAATTTTTCGTTAAGAAAATTAACTCAACTTAATTTTTGTAGTCTGCTTAAAATTCATAATATGCTGTTTGCTTACTGTTTAGCTTTTATGCTTTTTAACTTTTTCGTTAAAACATTTAACTGAACTTAATTTACGTTGTCTGCTAAAAATTTGCTTACCGTTTAAATAAAAATTTTACACTTGCATCTCTTTTTACATTTTCCTCTTCTCTTATTACCAACATTTTGAAAATATTCTCACAACTGTGTTGCAATTTTAAGATAAGCATTAAGCGAGGATTGCTTATAAACGACAGCGTGCTTTTTTGCTTATTTTAATAAGCATTGCTTATTACACGCTTTATATTAGCTTCACTTGTATGTTTGTTTGTATGTTTGTAACCGACTCCTTTGGACGCTATTTTGACCCACTTTAAACGGTCAGATTCTATTCAAATTTTGCACACCTGTCAAAGACCGATGACAATACAATAATTCGATTAAATAAAGCGTGTTTTTTAGTTTTTTTAAACTATTTTTAATTTTAAGCTTTTCGTTTAAATGCTTGTAATGTACTCCACCAAAAATAAGCGTGTGTGTTTTTATGCACGTGAGAAGTTATTGCCAGAAAAATATAAAATAGTAGTGATTAGTAGAAATTTGCTCTCATCATATTTTCCTAACACATCTAATGAAGTAAAACTTCAAAATGAGCTTAATTTGAGACCAGAATACTTTGTGTTAAAAGTCCATGAATATTTGCTTAAATAATGTAGCAAAATAATCCACTAGATTTAAGCACAAGTATAGCACAATTTAAAGGTCTGTATTTCCACTTCAGTAATTTAGTAACACATAAAATCTCCATGACCTCTATCTGTCTATCAATTGTTATAACAATACGTAACACAGTGACATCAACTTTAATAATATTTTCTTTTTTGTTATCATCTGTTGAACGACGCTGCCTATTTGTCATTCCGGTCACGGTCGCTTTTTCTGAACAAAACACAAGTGTTTACTGAGGCCGTTGCGGCTCTGTAAACATTTGGGGACCATTTTTAAGATTTATATTAAAGCAGAGGGTATTTTCACCAGTTTGTTTTCTTAGGCAATAAATATGTCAAATCTTGAGTCAAAATTTTCGCCACTGCTCACCGAAGAGTGGCTATTCGTAACTTTTCATATTCACTTTTTATATATTCACTTTTTTTTGGGATGAATTTGATGGCACAGTTATACAACATGATTTTAACGGTATGATAATATATTATTATAATAATGGCAAAGGATGTTATTTAGTTCGCGTTTTAGGTTTTCGTTTTAGGTTTTTTGAAGGTGCAGTGAAGTACCCCTTCACTGCACCTTCAATTGCAGACTAAGGGCATGCCCCCGAATCAGATACGTTCAAGAAAACTGGTTTTCGAATTCAGGTTCGCCGAACCAATTAATTTCATTATTAATTGGAGAACCATTTATAATTCAATAATCATTCTAAATAAAGAATTCATTTATTATTTCTCACATAAAGATTATGATTTCGACATTTCTTTAATTTACGGTTTTTAATTAAATGTTTTGATTACCACATTCGGCAATTATTGATTGCCTATTTTCCATTTAATTATTTCGTTTGAAAGAAGAATAGAGCCAGAATCTTTTACGGGCTCAGAATTATTCATTCAGTAATAATTGCTGAAACATAGCATAAGATTTTCTATATACTAACATATTTCTGTATATATTTAACAGTAATACCCGCGTGTCCCCATTAAGATTACGCCTACACTGTCCTACTTTGAAAGGTTATTATGGACACATGTGTAGGCGCTTGAAATCTTAACACGACCGATTTATTTCCTACTAAACAGACTGCTGCAACAAGATGGACGGATATTGCACATTTTAGAGTAGATAGAAACGAAAATAAGTATAAAAAACTAAGTCTCACTAGAATAATGTGACGCAAGGAAAATTAGTTTTTCGCTTTAATTACATATTTATTTTGAAAGTTTAGTAATTTACTTTCTATACCCAAGGCTAAATAAACACAATAGAATTCAAAATTAAATTGAATAAGAAGTCACACACACTGGTGTCAGAATTTTACGTTCAAATCTGTTATGAAAGTCAAATTACGGCATTTTTGTTAAAGTAAAAAAAAAACTGAGTTGTTATTTCATTTCAATAATTTTGTTTCAAAACAACGACTTAAAATTACAGAAAAAGGGCTTTGAACCGGATGATATTGATTGTAATCAAATTACTATCTCGTCAAAACCACACATTACAAAGATTTCATTTGCGCAACACCGATGAATCACAGTGAACTTGAAATTGAATACCCATCACTATTGCTCACACTCCACACGATTTTTAAATCGATTAGACTTAACAATAACCACAAATCTTGTTACTGGCTGTAACATGAATCGGTTTGTCAATCGATAAATCGATATGTAAACCGAATTATTACTTTGTGAAATTTCTTATGCTTTCATATTTATTTCATTACCCATATTACATTTGTCTTCCTTTTAAATTTACTTATGTAATATCTCTGTTTTTAATCTCTTTCTCCTATCATACTTACCCATAAATATTTTTTGATTTCTCTAATCAAGAGTTTTCTAATGTTTTTTTTACTGTGTGAAAATGTTTTAGCTATTCCACCATCTAGCTAGTCCGTCTAGCTTTCTATTCCAGACATAGTTATAATCGTTATAATCCAAGTGTCTTTCGAAATGTGTTAAAGAATCTAAATATACCTATTACTTGTCTGCATTTAGCATATTTAAAAGGAATTAACGATGATTTTTTTGAATCTATTAAGTACGGAAGACTTGATGTATTCACTTGCCCTCTGAGCTTTGCTAAAATATTGTGAAAATCAACACTTAAGGGCCTACATCAATATTATCGTATATCATCGCCGACACGTACATATTAACACAGCCAGTAGGCACAGAAAATGAAGAATTAGGGATACTTTTCCTATTTACTCAAAATCTACTAAATATATTTTAATTCTGATCCACGTGTTTCTATACATAATAGTTACCTATGTTTTTAAAGTTATTTCATTAGTTAATACGCGATAACAGACCGACAAATGAAAAAAATAAAAAATTATAGAGGTTGTTTCGCCAAGATTTTCTATAAAATAACTTTTTAATAAACTTTTTTCAATCGCGTTTCTGAGTTCATGCGATCCTAGATCATATATTGAAAAAACATATACTTAAAAATTAGAGCTCTAGCCATTCAATCTAAAGAAACAATGAAAACTTCGTACATAGAAAAATGCACGAAGCTATTTTGGTATCCTCATAACAGAGATTTAAATATTTAATCAAATACTTGCAATTTAAAAAAAAAAAAATAAACGGTTTGGACCCGTTATTTTATTGATAGCTTATAAAAAGTCTAAAACTGACTTCGAACTAGTATGCATAATTACATCACAACTTAATTAATCCTGCCCCACACACATATGATAATTCACTAGTAAGATTGCATAGAGTATTGTTTTTAATTATTTCTCAACGATACGTAGTAGATGTTAACCGACATATTATTTCTCTAGAATAAGAATCTGCCTAACTGAGAATCAATGTCAGGCATATCTTCTCCGCTGATGAAGGGCGTTCTGATTATTAGGCTAGTCTCTACTCTATCATATTTTTCTACTTATATCTGATACGCAATAATGCTGCGTACATACTAATGTGTCCAGGGCCGCTAGTAAGTTAAAGGTTGTCTAGGTGAAACTATAGATTTTAGGTATAGGTATATTATAGGTAAGGCAGATTTTAGAATCCTATAAATGATACATATTGCTTTCTTGCTCGAGCTCTGATACAGCATTGTTGAAAATTCAACCCATTGGAATTCATTGGAATAGGGATAAGGCGTCTTCACTTCGTACACTTTTTAGAAAAAATCCATTGCAAGAGTTAGTCCCACTAAAGCTAAAGATATTAGGAATGTATGTACCCTTTCACACTAAAACTACTGATGTATGTACGATGTTTTGAAACAATTATATAGTCGAAGTATTAGAATAACATAATATACTATATACCACCACGCCAAAAAGCCAATGAACAGGGCAGTGCCTATAAGAGCGGCTTATACTACAAACTTGTGCTAGTCTACAATAAAATTATAATATTTTATTTGAGTCATTTCCTTTTGCGGTTTGTTTCTCTGCTGCGCTCTTGAACTTTAGGAAACATTGACCCTTGGGTACAATAGATATCATTTCTAGAACACCTTGAAAGCTGAGATATTGCCCAATCGCTTTATATAAAAGTTACAAGCGCTGTGAATTTAATTTTGACCAGGTTTGCTGTTGATTAGGAATATTGGTAACTAACTATTGCCTGCGATCTCTTGAATCACTATTTATTGATACACAAGACCTATAGCTCTCTCGCTGACTATAGCTTCTGTTTAGCGAAAAAAATTGGATTTTATTACATTCGGAGATTATCACCTTATTATATATAGCTATCGCCCACGACTTCTTACGCGTAAAATTCGAAATATACACTAAACTTAATAAATAATACAAAAAAGCCATCCTCTTAAACCATTTTATCTATTAAAAAAACCGCATCAAAATCCGTTGCGCAGTTTGGAAGAAATAAGCTCATATAGGGACATACATACAATAATAAAGACTTTGTTTTATAATAAGTCAATATAACAGAACTTATTTATAAATGCAACAACAACTTGCCTGTTAATATAATTAAGTACCTAACATTTAAAAAAAAAAATGTATACGTACATAATCATGTTCTTAACATCCTTAAAGTGTTTGGGTGAATTCTAAGTTGGTAAATAAGAAAATATTTACACCAGCAAATATTTATAGAAAAGATTTGATTCTCTTCTTATTATAATAGGAAAAAAAATATGTCTTTTCAAGAGAACCTCAACGCCTTTAATCAGAAAACATTTATTACAATCATTAATTTTTCTGTCAACTTTGATTCTTTCTATAGATATAAGAATATTATCTTTTCTAAGAGATGACAGTTTCTTTATATCAAAAATCTTCAAAAAATACTAGAATCTAACAAAATAAAACGTCTAAAGTCTAAACTATTACGATTATTAAGAGAGCACTTGACACGCAAGCATAACGAAGATTGCAAACTTAGTCTAGCAGATTATATAATTTGTCACCTAGATCAAAACCTACTTTCAAAATTACGAATTTAGTACTTTACAGGTCAATCAAGAATCAAGATCAGTCGGTCTAGTGAAATATAATAACGTAAGTTTAAGCATTGCGTAAACACGTTATTGGACCACGATCATCACTTGCGCTACAGCCGTATTGACTCGTGCGAAGTGCTACCATAAACGCAATCGGGTGACCATAATTACTCTATTAAATTATAATTTTATGCTCTATATACTTATCATTCATCATTGCCCTGTCCTTATCTCTTTACTGACTATTGCCCGCAACTTCATACATCCATCCATCCATCCATCAACCTTTCTCAGTCCACTGCTGGACATAGGCCTCCCCTATAGAACGCCACAACGTGCGGTCTTGCGCTAACTGCATCCAGCGGCCCCCGGCGTATTTGACGATATCGTCGGTCCACCTTGTTGGGGGCCGCCCCACGCTGCGTCGTCCGGTTCGTGGTCGCCACTCGAGGACCTTCCGTCCCCAACGGTCATCAGATCGTCGAGCGATGTGGCCTGCCCATTGCCACTTCAGCGTGCTAACTCTTTGGGCTATGTCGTACACACCAGTCCTTCTACGGATCTCCGCATTCCGGATCTTATCACGTAGGGAAACACCGAGCATAGCCCTCTCCGTAGCACGCTGCGCGACTCTGAGTTTTGTTATGAGGCCGACATTCAGGGACCATGTCTCAGTTCCGTAAGTCATCACTGGTAACACACACTGGTCATAGACCTTTCTTTTCAGGCACCTAGGTATTTTGGACGTGAAGATGTGCCTAAGCTTCCCGAACGCTGCCCAGCCGAGTTGGATTCGTTGGTTGACCTCTTTCTCGAAGTTGGATTTGCCCAACTGGACTGTTTGTCCTAGGTAGACATAATGATCGACAACTTCGAGAATCGCATTCCCAACAGATACTGGTGCTGGAGTGACATGGACATTGAACATGACCTTGGTTTTATCCATGTTCATCCTCAAACCAACCCGTTGGGAGACACTGCTGAGGTCATTGAGCATTGTGACAAGGTCCTCCAGGGATTCTGCCATGACCACGAAATCTGCAAATCGAAGGTGAGTGATGTATTCGCCGTTGATGTTGATGCCGAGTCCGGCCCAATTGAGGAGCTTGAAAACGTCTTCCAATGCAGCGGTGAACAGTTTTGGGGAAATTACATCCCCCTGTCTGACACCCTTCTGCAGTGGAATTGGTCTTGTGCTCCCATCCTGGATTCGGACTGACATAGTGGCGTTTCTATACAAACACTTCAGCGCTTCGATGTACCAGTAGTCAATTTGGCACCGCTGGAGGGACTGCAGCACCGCCCAAGTCTCGACTGAATCGAAGGCCTTCTCATAGTCCACATACGCTAGACACAAAGGCCGATTATACTCCTCAGCCTTCTGTATAATCTGGCGCAGCGTATGTATATGGTCTATGGTACTAAAGCCTTTACGGAAACCGGCTTGTTAGGGAGGCTGGAAGTCGTCGAACCTGCGCGAGAGTCGATTTGTAATGACTCTCGAAAACAACTTATAGACGTGGCTCAAGAGCGAGATAGGTCGATAGTTTTTCAAGCGGGTTTTATCGCCCTTCTTGAAAAACAACACCACCACGCTCCTGGTCCACGCCTCTGGAACGATGCCCCCGAGGATGACAGAATCGAACAGCTTCTGAAGGGCCACAAGGACCGGCTTGCCGCCCGCCTTCAGGAGCTCCGTAGTGATTCCATCATCGCCCGGTGCTTTACTGTTTTTAAGCTGCTTGAGAGCCATTCTGATCTCGTACAGGCTGACGTCCGGGATGTCCTCGGTATAGTGCCGGGTTGGCTTGGATCGTGGATCTTGGACCAAGCCGACAACAGGAGTTTGGGATGTCTTGTACAACTGTCCATAGAACTGCTCAACTTCACTCAAGATCTCATCTTTGGAAGAAACGCCAGTGCCGTTGTCCGAATTACCCCACTCTCAGCTCACCGCCTTTTCCTTCCGCAACTTCATACGCGTGATATTTATTTAAAACCAAACCTTATCAATTTATATAGAAAAGAATGAAAATCCGTTGTGTAGTGTAAAAATAACGAATTTGTTTGTTTCAATATGCTCCTTTCTTCCATGCTCTCCTTCCAGATTTCATTTATTTCCTCTAAATCTTTCAATTAAGAGACTTTACATATTTTAATTACTTGCAAAAAGTCTTGTTTAGCATCAAAATTTGTATTTTCTATGAGATTAAAGTAAACAATTTTATTGTTTATCATTCCTTATGATTTTCATTACTAAAAGTATGTTTTATCAGCATCGTATATCGATAAGGTCACCATTTATTTTTTAATTATTTTTTTATGATTATTTAGTTTTCATGATTATGCTGTAGAGATTATTTTATTGTATTTTCTGATATAACGTTAACAATAGAGAGATATCCTATGAACATAAAACGCATAGCCACCTTGGAACAATGACGTAACATGGCCGGCGCCGGCGCATAGAGTGTCGCCGTGTCTGTCACACTTTTATTGTTTGTTTGTATGTAATTGTGTTACTGAATATGGAATGTTGTGTGGTTTCTTTACCCGATGAATTGTGATCAGTGTTCTGATCGATAAACAAGTTTGTAAAGTTACATAGACTGTGCTATATATACGAATTCGGTTTGTGCAAAATCTAATAATTTGAACGTATTAAAGAGGGCACGATACCAAATTATGCTCCATACAAAAATATTGGTTTCGTACTCCCCATTTTTCTTTGCGAAAGTTAAACCGATTTAAATTGTTTTTACGCTATAGATTATAGATGAAGAGTATATCTATGCTTTTATCACTTTCTTTTTTTCAAAACATATTAACTAAAAGAAATATGACCATCCGAAAATCCGTTATTTTTTCGGTTTTCTTTAGGAAAAGTTGCAGCGTCTATCACACATATTTGGTAAGGTTTTACCAAAAAAGAAAGTGATACAAGCATAGATATTAGATATACTCTTCATCTATAATATAGCGTAAAAACTATTAAAATCGGTTTAACTTTCGCAACGAAAAATGGGGAGTGCGAAACGTCTTTTTTTCAAAGAATTTGTAGGTAAAATCTGCTTCAGCTATATTTGTCCCTTTCAGCGCGGTGCTTGAAAATAGGGATAGCAATACCTAAGGCAAATACCTAAATTAGGAGTACAGTACCCTCTTAAGAGCCCACTATAGACCCAGCTAACTGACAGTTTAGGTATTAGTGTTAGGTATTGCTATCCCTATTTCCGAGCACCGAAGCGGACAACTATACATTAGCCAGATTTTATCTATGAAATCTTTGAAAAAACACGAAAAAGTACGCCGCTGTGTTTTTTTATAGAAAAAAAAAACATTTTAATATAAATGTATATGCTATGTGTATGCTCTATTTTTTTTGGAAAACCTTACCAAATTTGTGTGATAGACGCTGCAAGTTCATCTAAAAATAATATCAGAAAACGGAATTTTGGATGGTCATATTTCTTTTAGTTATCATGTTTTGAAAACAAAAGTAATGGAAGCATAGAAATATAAAACCTTGATACTGTAGGAAAAATTGGTTCTAGTTCTAAATCCAAGAGAAAATAGCAGTCTATGATGTCCATATTTTTGTATGTATGGTTTGTTGTCGTGCCCTCATAAACTGACTTCTAACTTTGAAATGCCAGTTCAGTTGTTCAGTTACAAAAAGATGCCTGAAAGATTTTGCATTATCTATTTAAATGAAAGCGTAATTATTGCATTTACTATTTTTATAGTTATTTTTCGCAAAATTTATTAAAGCTTTTTTTAACTTTCTGCAATTTCTAGTACATATAGTACGGGATCCGTAGTACATTTTTTTCACTTGTTTACTATCAAGCTGATTTTCCGTGAGTAGCTTTATTATGACGAGACGCCCAATAATTTTCTATTCCAAAATCTCGATTGTGGTAGCTAACAGATGAAATATACTACCTACTGGAAGAAAGCAGTAAGTGATTTTTTTGGTTGAAATTTTTGTTTGAAATTTTTGACGCAAGTTCACTTACGTCTTTTTTTACGGGTAGTACAATATTTTATCCTTGCTATCTCTGTTAGCTACCACATACGAGATTTTGGAATAGAAAATTATTGGGCGTCTCGTCATACTAAAGCTACTCACGGAAAATCAGCTTGATAGTAATCAAGTGAAAAAAATGTACTACGGAATCCCGTACTAATAATGATTATCAATATTAATAGGTCGTGGGTTCCAGTTCCGCTTATTGTAATAAATTTTTCTCCAATATAACTTACTGGCTGCTGCCCGCGACTTTGTACGCGTAGAATTTAGAAAATATTCCCCGTTTTTGTAACATTTTTCACTACTGCTTCTCTCCAATTAGTCACAGCGTGATGTTATATAGCCTATAGCTCTTCCTCGCTAAATGGACTATCCATCAATGACCGAATTTTTCTAATCGGACCAGAGGTTCCTTAAATTAACGCGTTTAAACAAACAAACAAACGAACTCTTCAGCTTTCAAAGTCAAAGTAAAAAAATTTTATTTCAACTGCCAACTTGAAATAAAAATTTGGCAGTTTTACACATAGACTTAGGATATAGATCTAGACGTAACATGCGGTACAACAAATCCGGCCTGCTGCTTTTTTTATTTATTTTTATTTTCTTTTATTTTCAAACTTCTTGCACAAAGTTAATATGTACAATGGCGGGCTTAATGCTAAAAGCATTCTCTTCCAGTCAACCATTGGGCAGTGTGGAAAACGGAAAAGGTAGGTGCATAGCGCTAACAGTATTAATTTTCATACCTAATGTCAACTTAGTAGATATATAAAATTACCTAAATTAAATACATAACATCAACCTATGCTGCGAATAATATGATTATTATAAATACTTATACATACATATATACATATACATACATATATACATAAACATATGTACATACATACTAATAATACATATACTTATCTTCCGTATAAGCCTACAGTAAGAGACGCTATAACCGTTGTGGTGAAATATTAAGATTTTGAATTATTTTTAGTTGAACACATTAAGAAAAATAAATGACAAAGAGCCTATTTAGTAGCCTTTCTAACTCTTTCTTTTTGAGCTGGAGTAAAAGAGAAATCAAGGCTACTATTTACTATTTTACTTTTAAACCATAAACGAGGCGGCCCTGCCTTGGAACAAATCTATGTTCCCGAGTTGTTACTCCCTATTTATAACCTTCTTGGTTTTACAAGCTCTTATAAAACGTCAGAAACTAGGTGTCTGTTCCAAACTCGAATCCTATGGAGAAGAACAGACAAGAAACTCCATGGATTTTTTTTTATATTTTGTTTTTATTATATAGCTTTATAATATTATTATTAGTATATATTTTATTATCGTATTAATGTTGTTTACATATAATCTGATAAAGTCCATGTATACTTTAATGAATTTCACATGCAAGTTGTTGCAAGTTTCACAAGCTGAAGCTATAGATCTCATGTAAGTTAGTTTGTTGAAATTGTTTGCGCAAACAAAATTTCCTGGTAGAAGATAACTTCTGCAAATGTTATTACTTGTACTAACTTTGAGGTGTTGAAGCTGCATATATCTTGCAGAAGTCACTTACCATATTATAAGTAGTATGTTTACACATGTAAATTGCAATAAGTATTAGATCTAGCCTAATATTAAAAAATTGGTCAAGTGCGAGTCGGACTCACGCACGAAGGGTTCCGTACCATTATCTATGCAACATAAGGCAACGTTATTAGTATCGAGCAAGAAACGGTAAAAAAATCATGTTTGTTGTATGGGAGCCCCCCTTAAATATTTATTTTATTTTATTTTTAGTATTTGTTGTTATAGCGGCAATAGAAATACATCATCTGTGAAAATTTCAACTGTCTAGCTATCACCGTTCTTGAGAACCGTACAGCCTGGTGACAGACGGACGGACGGACGGACGGACGGACGGACGGACAGCGAAGTCTCAGTAATAGGGTTCCGTTTTTACCCTTTGGGTACGGAACCCTAAAAAGGTTGTTTGAACGCGCTTGTCTCAGGAACTGCTGGTTCGAATTGAAAAATCTTTTTGTATTAAATAGTCCATTTATTGAGGAAGGCTATATAGAAGATAGGCTATATAACATCACGCTGAGACCAATAGGAGCGAAGCATTAGTAAAAATTAATGCATAAACGGGGGAAATTTTCCTAATTTCATGCGCACGAAGTCGCAGGCAGCAGCTAGTAATTTATTTTATTAGTATTCTGGTACCCATAACACAAACATATAAGCTTAGCTTGGGACCAGAGGACGTTGTGTGAAATGTTCATATTTATTTATTTATATTAGCAAAACTCGATTGCTTTTGAGTATATGACTAGATAGTTTTATCGCTATGTAGCATTAAGACAAATTGAGCATTAGTCAAATCTTTATTTACATTTGTATTCACATCTGGGCACCAAAAATTTTATTAAAAAAAATTTTAATATCTACCATATCTGCCAAACCGGTAAATTAATCGTTATCTTAAAGGAGGCAATGAGTTGTGATAAAAAGTACCTATTAATATAAGATTTTCCATCGATGAATCCGAATTGAAATAATATCAGATCGTATTAGTAATTAGATTGTAATCAATGCCTTTTTAACCGAATTCAAGAAAGGAGGAGGTTCTCAATTCGTCTGTATATTTTTTTTATGTTTGTTACCTCATAACTATAACCCGGGCGAAGCGATATCATTGTTTTTTTTTTATTTTAAAGCTGGTGCTTTCTGTGTGGCATTGGCACCAGGTCAGGATCTGATCATAATCTCATAAGAAATCGAAGAAAACTCTCAAATTTTTAAGGCACATTCATTGTTTTCATATATTATGTATCTAAATCATCAACTTTATTAGCTTACAGGTAAAGGGTTTATATTAAAAATGTATTTAAGGATGTCTTTCCCATAATCTGCTATATGTGGAACGGATACTACGTACCATATAGCTCTTTATATAGTAGTTCTGCTGCCCGCGACTCCGTATGCATGGAATTTAGGAAACTTTTCTCCGTTCTTACAATATTTTTCACTATTGTTTTGCAGCGTGATGTTATATAGCATATAGCTCGATAAATGTGCTATCCAACAATGAAAGAATTTTTCAAATCAGACCAGTGGTTTCTGAGATTAGCGCGTACAAACAAACAAACTCTTCAATTTTATGTATTAATATATTTTTACAGAATTACAAAACTACCTCAGTTCATTCAGGTACCAGCTGACTCTTAACAAATTGACTGCCTTTATGAATACTAGCATTTAATGGGTATGATATCCTAAAGTTGATCGTAATAAATTTGTAACAACTGTCGGAAATATTTGCTGACCATACTCAAGAATAATGGTATTATATTTTTACGATGTTTTCTTTGTAAATATACTTATGATACACTTGTATCAGTAGTTAGTTTGTGGCAGATTATAACGATTGTCCGTCTGGTGATGGATTAAGAATACAAGTGTCACCGCCCATTGTCCTTCCCAGGGTGCTGCAAAAGCCAGCTAAGACTTAACGTAACAGACTTTGATGCTGCTTGTTTTAATAGATAGAGTGGTTCAGGAGGTTCGAATTTGCGGTCAACAGTTAGTTAAGAGGATACCAAAATAGCTTCGTGCATTTTTCTATGTACGAAGTTTTCATTGTTTCTTTAGATTGAATGGCTAGAGCTCTAATTTTTAAGTATGTATATGTTTTTTCAATATGTAATCTAGGATCGCATAAACTCAGAAACGCGATTGAAAAAAGTTTTCTCGATAGAAAATCTTAGCGAAAATACCTCTCTCATTTCTTATTTTTTTCATTTGTCGGTCTATTATCGCGTATTAACTAATGAAATAACTTTAAAAACATAAGTAACAATCTTATATATAAAAATCAATTGCTGTTCGTTAGTCTCGCTAAAACTCGAGAAAGGCTGGGCCGATTTTGGTGATTTTGGTCTTGAAATATTCGTGAAAGTCCAGGGAAGGTTTAAAAGGTTTAAACAAAATATATAGGTAGGTATCTAAAATTCCACGCGTACGGAGTAGCGGGCATCAGCTAGTCTTATATATAAAAATCAATTGCTGTTCGTTAGTCTCGCTAAAACTCTAGAACGGCTGGGCTGATTTTGATGATTTTGGTCTTGAAATATTCGTGAAAGTCTAGGGAAGGTTTAAACGGTGACAGAATACATGGAAATCTAAAATTCCACGCGTACGGAGTAGCGGGCATCAACTAGTTATATATAGAAACACGTAAATCAGAATTAAAATATATTTAGTAGATTTTGAGTAAATAGGAAAATTATCCCTAATTCTTCATTTTCTGTGCCTACTGGCTGTGTTAATATGTACGTGTCGGCGATGATATACGATAATATTGCTGTAGGCCCTTAATATAAATCTTTATATGTTTCTCTACAACTAACGAACATTGCGTGTTTCAAGCTTGTGTTTTGTATATGTGGTCGGTTGCAAATCTTCTACCCTTGCTATGCCCCAAGCTAATGGGCAATTTCTAGTGTTGCCTACATTTTTATTGTGATGAGTAACTTTTTGGAATTAAAGTTATTTTTATTTACAAATAGCACTTTATATAAACTATAGAACTTCTAAACTTTAAATGTTTGTTGTAATTTCAAATGTCTATGGATATTTTATTACTAGCTGTCCCCCGCGACTTCGTACGAGTGGAATTTAGAAAATTATCCCTATTTTCGCAATATTTTTCACCTAATACTTCGCTCCTTTTCGTTGTAGTGTGATATTATATAGCCTATAGCCTTCCTCGATAAATAGACTATACAACACAAAAAGAATTTTTCAATACGAACCAGTAGTTTCTGAGATTAGCGCGTTCAAGCAAACAAACAAACTCTTCAGCTCTATTTTATTGCTGTAGATTTTATTTTATCAGCGTATTTTAAATGCTCATTGTACCGGAAGGAACGATTCCCTTAAAAAGGGCTTGCAAATAAAAACCTTTTTACACAAACTTAAAGGGAGTATTTTTATTTCTTTTGTCATCATCAAAAACTTTTCAAAGTGAATTGTATTCGGAGTGGAATTAACAACTGAATCGTAACTTATTTTAAGAAGATGTTCAAAAATCAACAGAAATTGTTTGGATTTTATCTTAGAGTATAAAGACTACTTTTAAGGGTTAAAAGAAATCTCTTTTTATACCTTTTCAATCGTATTTAAGGGCTATAGAAACGATAAGAGCGATGCATCATTGAAAAAATGGTCAAGTGCGAGTCGGACTCGCGCACGAAGGGTTCCGTACCATTATCTATGCAACATAAGGCAACGTTATTAGTATCAAGCAAGAAACGGTAAAAAATTCATGTTTGTTGTATGGGAGCCCCCCTTAAATATTAATTTTATTTTATTTTTAGTATTTGTTGTTATAGCGGCAATAGAAATACATCATCTGTGAAAATTTCAACTGTCTAGCTATCACCGTTCTTGAGATACAGCCTGGTGACAGACGGACGGACGGACGGACGGACGGACAGCGAAGTCTCAGTAATAGGGTCCAATTTTTACCCTTTGGGTACGGAACCCTAAAAATGTTGCCAAAACGGGGAAAATTTCCCAAATTCCATGCGTACGTCGTCTCGAGCAACAGCTAGCTACTAATATAACTTAGGCTTACTAAGTTATAAGAATAATATGGATTTTAATGAAACTTTACTGTTTATAACGTTATAGATCAGAAGAGGTAGATATAGATACCTTATAGGAATATCATCAGGATAAAATCGCGGGTAAAGCCGCGAGCTTTTGTTAGTTATTCCATAGGTATGCTAGTTATTACACACGAATAGTAAAAACAAATAACGCTTGTTACATACATTTGCGACAGTTGTGACTCGAGAGATAGAACTGAAGGTAGGTTAGAGCAATAATCACAGGAGTTGACATTATACGAGAGCAATGATCATATACATTCGAGTACGGACGCTGTGGTCTCTTAGTGTGTTTAAGGCGATTTTGGGCGGGGCGTGCGTAGGGACCAATTATATTACGATAGATTTTGTGTGTGTGTTACCTCAGTACTCCGTCGACTTGGCAGCATATTTTCCATATATGTACATTATAAGAAATTTATTAAAAAAAAGTTGAATCGATTTCATGTGCCTTTGCAATTTGAGGATTTACCTCGATTTATTAGGACATAACCGTCAGATCCTGACCTGCTGCCAATGGTCCCATTGGCACCAGGTCTATGATCAGCTTTCAAATAAAAAAATAATCATTAAAATCACAGTAGACGTTAACTGCTTTTATTATTGCCCCTTAGCTGGCTCTTACAGCACCCTGGGAGAGAAATGAGATGGTGACACTTTTATTCTTAATTCGTCACAATACGGACCCATTTACATAGATAAACATAAAATCATCACATCTCCCAAAAGCCTTGTTTCTTCCGCCATTTTACTGTCTCTCTGAAACCAAATTCTACTAGCGCACACATTGATTGTTATTTATCTACATTAATTAATTAAATAAGTGATAAAGTAAGTAAATTATCTTTACTTATTATAAAACAAAATCGTTATTTTTATGTAAGCTTATAGCTTTTTAGCTACGCAACGGATTTGGATGCTGCTTTTTAGGGTTCCGTACCCAAAGGGTAAAAACGGGACCCTATTACTGAGACTTCGCTGTCCGTCCGTCCGTCCGTCCGTCTGTCACCAGGCTGTATCTTAAGAACGGTGATAGCTAGACAGTTAAAATATTCACAGATGATGTATTTCTATTGCCGCTATAACAACAAATACTAAAAATAAAATAAAATAAATATTTAAGGGGGGCTCCCATACAACAAACATGTTTTTTTTACCGTTTCTTGCTCGATACTAATAACGTTGCCTTATGTTGCATAGATAATGGTACGGAACCCTTCGTGCGCGAGTCCGACTCGCACTTGACCAATTTTTTTTAGATGATAGAATGGTTCAAGAGGATGGCTTTTTTGTACAATTTGTTGAGGTTTGATTTTAAATTCTACGCGTATGAAGTTGCGAGCAACGGCTTGTAAATGATAAAAAAATGCTCTATTAATAAGTAAATGACACTACGGGCCGGATACCACCTGATAGTAACTCCCAACTTCCGTCACACGATAACCAACAAACTAACTATTAGAAAGATCGATACATTTGCAGGAAAAGTGGTTTTGCTCGAGGCTCTTATACGAGGCGATAGTTGTGGCTTTTACGTGTGTTTTCAACAATAATTGTATGGTTAGAATTACCTCATTAAATATGTGGTAAATATGTGTTTAACATTGCAACACAGATTAGTTGGCAAACACTTGGCAGTGCTATATAATTTTGTCATTTTTATGAAATGCTTGAACGAACTTGTCTGGAAAAAATAATCTCTCTCCAGCCTATTTACGTCCCACTGTTGGGCACGGGCCTCCTCCATTTTGGGAGGGATTATGGTCTACTATGCCGCCCTGATCCGGACCACATTCCTAGAGAAGCCCTAGAATGGTCCCTACAAGGCAAGAGAAGACGTGGCCGTCCTAAACACACATGGAGGCGCTCCGTGGTAGCGGAGTTAAAGAAAATCGCATTGACATGGACTGAAACGAAACGCGTGGCCCAAGATAGACGAATATGAAGAAGTACCGTGCACGCCCTCTGCCCCACCTGGGGGACATAGGACATAAAAAAAAAGAAGATGACGCGCTGATCAGGCGAGTTGGCATAGGGTTTATATTCGAGTTGTCTGTCTCTCAGATGATGTTATATCTGTAATATCCCTTAGCTGGCTTTTACTGTTGTAAAAGCCAACTTGCGGTGATCACTTTTCCCACCACAATTTGATATATTAGCTAAGCCTATTTCAAAATACTAGAAAAAATAAGCAATACAATTCAATACCGTAACCCCTAACAATACTTATCACGCCAAGTAAATAACCGCCTTAGATAGTGGGGATACCTGTTCTGTGGGAAAATTGACACCCGTCGACCGCAGGTGCGTCAATTATTTCTTATTATTATGCCGTTGTAGTCTTTATCACCTTATAAAAATAAATATTGTTGCATTTTTAGATGTCTAAACCATATAAATACATTGTTTTTGAACGACAATATTCGTATCTAAGAATAGGAATTGTTTTGTAACCACAGATATAGTGTTCCAATGGCTACGTAACTCTTCCGATTTAAAGCCACTGCAATATCTATGGGTGCGTGAAATGCCTTATATTAATCTCTGATATGTGGAAGCTTAGGCTGAAATGGGCACCTTACAATAATAAAGCAAATATGTGCAATAGTTTTAATTTCTAAAAGATCTTAATCTATACTGGTATCATAAAGCTGAAGAGTTTGTTTATTTGTTAGAATGTGCTAATCTCAGGAACTACTGGTTCGATCGAAAAATTCTTATTGTGTTGGATAGTACTTTTATCGAGGAAGACTATAAGCTCTATAACATCACGCTGTGACCAATAGGAGCGAGGCATCAGTGAAAAATGTTGCGAAAACTTTTTTTTAAATTCCACGCGTACAAAGTCGGAGGCAACAGCTAGTTCTTTATATATTCCATTACCACAAGCGGCTTCTGAATATGAAATTTTGGAATATCATTCCAGTGCCGTCTGGAATAGCGTTGATATGACTTGACTCGTAGTATTCTTTTTTCTCTGCATTATTTTATCTCAGCGACTAAAATAAAGCATTAATATAATATTTTATCATTTTAATATTAACGGAGAATATTAGGCCCCATTTCTTTCAGACTACTAGTTCATAGTGCTAGCGAATTCCTGTTGTGAATATTGTGGAATATTACATTGATTCACTCAACGGTATTGGGCAGAACGTTTGCGGGTAAAACTTAGTAAGCTCACTTCTGTGTCAATTGGAAGTTGAAGGCCTAATAAAAGTCAAAACTTTGACGTACCAATTTCCTGGCCTTTGTGATAGTGCTTAAATGATTAGGTACATAAATTCAAACCTTAATAACTTATGTACTGAAACTGTTAGTATTTAGGGTTTCGTATCGAAGCTGCACTATTACTGACATTCCGTAATCCGTCCGTCCGTCATCCATCCATCAGTCACCTGGCAGTCGTATAAACGATGATAGCTATACAGAAGCAATTTCCTCATACATATCATGTATTTCAATTGCTGCCTTAACAACAAATACTAAAAACCAGAAACAATAAATACTCATGTTTGAGGGGGCTCGCAATTAACATTCGTGTGCAGTTGATCAGTTGATACAATTGGCATAGTTCATATTTTTTTTAAACTCTTAATTCAAAAACCATTTCGGGGAATAGAGTTTCTGATCATGATCCATTAGTATTTTCAGAAAATTTGCTACATTAATGATTATTTTTCCAAAAAAGCAAATGATCTCTATTTGCCCTTGAAATGAATGACTTAAAATATTAAGGCGTTCTGAGGGATATACTACTCTGGTGGAGTTGAAATTGGTCTATTATATAAACTTGGCAACTTTGGAAAGATGTATTGCAATCTGTCTTTAGTCTATCAGGAAAAGTCAATACACAGATTGCGTACAACGATGACGTCACAACATTTAAAATAATATCTTTAAGTATTTTTTAAAAATTCTATATAGTGAATATTTCAATAACATTAAAATTAGTTGCTTAAAATAGGCTATATTTTCTAAAAAAAATATAAAATCAGCAGGTCAAAAATTATGAACAATGCCAATTACAGTAATTTTTGTTTATCGTGTATTTCTTTTAATATTTAACCTTGGCTGCTTGTAAAATACTCAAGGAATAGCAAGCAGTTTTGTTATATTTTGTATTTTGTGTATTTTCTAACTTCCCTATTTTTTACTCTTTACTAATATGTCTTTATTAATGATTTATTATGTGTGAATATGTACTTTTAATTCAAGTAAATAAAATCTTCGCAAATTACGCAGCTGACCAAGTGGTCAAGTTTAGGTGTCTTTTATTATTTGACAGTATTGTATTTAAATGTCTTTCGCCTCCCAATGGCTAGGGACTTGTAATTCACTGAGAGGAACGGGCAGGACGTACGGAACTTAGCGATTAACTTGCTCCCTTTTTATTTAAAGTTCGTTGAAGATCCAGCTGTCTGCATGTAGGAGGTAGTTACTAACGCGCAAACCAGCTGTTTTGCGTACGTCGCGCGTCGCCTGTTTATGCAACAAAGCGATACGTATTTTACTTAGACTGCACACAAAAAACGACACCAAGTTAATTGCAAACATGAAGTAAATCATTTTCTACTTAAATATTTTTCAATTGTCGATATAAACCATTCTTAACTGCAGGAATCTTCTAGCTGTGCATAATCTACAAAAAAACACAGGTTTTCGGTCCTTAGACAGGTTTTTACAAAGAATTCAATTGCGTACTCGTACTTTTGTACGTTACGTAACGTTATAACAATATTGTCAGGATGAATATTTACGAAGTTTCATCATATCTTCACGTATTTATTGAAACTTTATAACCATAAAATTATCACACAATTATATTACTAAGTGTTACTGAGTATACATTGGAACTGTTGATTTTGTAATCTGATAAAAATAAAACCCGCAGGCTATCTACACATTTATACTAATATCATAAAGCTGAAGAGATTGTTTGTTTGTATATTTCAGAGTGCTTATCTCAGGAACTACCGGTTCGAATTGAAAAATTCTTTTCGTGTTCAATAGTCCATTTAGCGAGGAAGGTTACAAACATCATCGTGCGTCTAATAAAAGCAAAAGATGAGTGAAAAATGTTGCTAAAACGGTGAAAATTATTAATTTTTCAGGGTTTCGTTGCACTTTTGTGGCTTTTGTGTGCCTATCATTTGTTTTCTAAATTACAGGCGTACGAAATCGCGACAACATCTAGTAACAATATAACCGAAAAAATACGCCCAAGTTATCTTGTCAGAAGGAAAAACTGCGTTGGTTTATAAAAATACAATTACGGAATTAAGTATCTGCACTTAATTTTACCTTATGGAAGGACTAAGATATTAAAAATTGTTATTAACGTAATGAGGATGTAGAGAGAACTTGGAGAAAATGTAAATTGTGATTTGATGAGAAAATTTTTCTACTCCGCCTTAGATTACTCTGAGATATACCGCCTTATATTACCGGCAGTAATGTTCTTACGCGAGATGCCAAGCGTAACAAGTGGAGGCGCATTGCTCGCGCTGCATTGGCTACCGAAAATGCAACATCATCAGCCACTACCATTCTGCCAAGAATGAATGTCTAAGAAGAAGAAGAATGTTCTTAACAATCTTGAGTTCATACACCCACTAGTCTCCTATACTTCGGCAGAGTTTTGGTCTTCTATATCACACTGATCAGGTTTATTATCGGTTTACTTTCGAGCTTTCACATCTTTCACAGAAAGTTATCTTCGTATTTATCTTATTGCCCTAAGCTGGCTGTCATTCCCTATGCAGGAACGAGGATGTGATATTCGTCTCTGCAGTCCATTAACGTCCCACTGGACGCCTTCTCGACTTTGGAAGGGATTACGACCACGGCTACTGTATCGAACTGACCAAGCAAGCACAGGATTTATTTTTTGAGGTTTTCGTGTTTCTTACTGAGGATGTTGTCTGTGTTCAATATCTCTTAGGTGACTTTTGCGCTCTTAATCCATACGTACAATATAATAAACCAAATTATAATAAACTGAATAAAACCATTCTCTTTTAATTTATTACATCTTGCCACTCGATTTTTGATTTACTTTGATATAAACATTGCGGATTAATTAATTGCCCGGAAAACGCGTTATATTACGGAAAAATATTTAGATAAAAAATATCAAAATACAGTTTATCTATCCTGTGACCTTCATGTTTTTAACTCGTCAGTTTCACAAATCTTTGTCATTTGTTGTTATAAACTCAGTCTTAGTTTTACGACAGAGTAAACCTGACAGATTGAAGACTCTAGAAGCTTTATCTTCTTTGTCGCTGTTATATGTCTATTAAAAGAGACTTTTGGTGAGTGTTTTAGCCTTTAGAATCTGTAGAATCACGTCAGGTAGCCTTACTTGCAACGGATACCGGTGTGTCTTACTCATAGTGATTCATCTAACCAATGTAATATATTATGTTATATTTTAACTACTGAAGCAATGATAATCTAAAACTATACTAAATCGATTTTTATTGCTTGTATTCATAGGTAACACTGGGAGCTGTTCCACAACGGAATAAAATTTTTACTACTGTAGCATACTGAAAAGCCCTGTTATTATATATTCAAAAACCCCTCCCTTATGGAAGCTAATATCTTTTTATTCCCCAAAACTTAAGAGTAGCTAATGTCCGCGACTTAGTATGCTTGGAATTTTGAAAATTTCCCCCGTTCTTGCAATATTTTTCACTGATGTTTCGCTCCTATTGGTCGCAGCGTGATCTTATGTAGCCTAAAGCCTTTTTCGATAAATGTACTATCTAACCCAAAAATATTTTTTCAGTTCTAACTAGTAGGTTCTGAGACGAGCGCGTTTAAACAAAGATATGCAGCTTCATGGGAGAAATTGGGGAGGTTAACATGTGACATACTGAATCCGATACTCTTATATATTTATTTTGTAAATTGATAGCTGTATGAATCGTTGTTTTCAAACCGTCCACTTTATGCCTGATTTCGTTTACTCCTTTATTGTAAAATTATTTTAATTTTACCCGTTAAATATAAATTAAAAGTTAGGTCATTATGGACTTTATTTAATTGGAACAACGAGTTACATTTTCCGTCCTTGTCTTACTTGTGAGTGTGAAGGAGTAAGAATTAAAATCGATGTTGACCCTTAGCGCAGGGAAAGGTGCGGTGTCCGTTGTTGCGCTTCCTTGCGCAAGAGTCAATTTTTTATTATTTAATACAGTAGTGTTCAGTTTCGCGGTCGGAGTGACAGTGTGTGTGTTTTATTTTTCAATGAATTGTTGTTGTGTAGTTAAAACATGCAATATGGAAGAATCTATGTAAGTTGAATAACACATAAATCTTTATATTTACTTATTATAAACCAAAGCCGTTGTTTTTGTATATATGTAGGCTTATATCTTCAAATATAAGTAACGGATTTTGGTGCGATTTTCTTTTATACATAGAGTGGTTCATAAGGATGGCTTTTTTGTATAATTTAAATTTGTGAAAATTGGTGAAAATAAAAGTAATGTTTGTTTATCTATATGTATACTTCAAATTTAGAATAAAGACATATTATAATATGTGTTAGCTTTTCTCTGTAATTTAGAAAATGTTCCTCGTTTTTGCAACATTTTTCATTGCTGCTTCGCTCCTATTGATTACAGCGTGATGTTATATATTCTATAGGCTTCCTCGATAAATTTACTATCCAACAACGTAAGAATTTTTAAAATTGGTCAAGTGTTTCCTGAGATTAGCGCGTTTAAATAAACAAACAAACTCTTATGTTCTATAATATTAGGTAGTATGTATTTATTATATCAATAAAATATCAATATCTATGTACGGCTAGAAACAGGTGGTCAAACTTTCTGTTTGAATAATAATTTTAACGAACTTCGAATGTTCCTGTTTGACGTTTGGTTAAATCCGATTATTATGAAACTTTACTTTTCATTTTCAAATAAAATTACATAATTTAATAGTAGTTAAATATATTAGTATTCCCTAATACTAGCGTATTTTTTTGTCGCCTCCTGCCCTGCCGGGCCATGATGATGCCTTGAGCTTTACCATGACCCGGCGAGGGGTGGCCCCTTTAATCGGGGCCCGACCCGACTGGGGGAGCATTAGGTTCCCCTGTCGCGTTGCCGTGACCGACAGCCACATTTGCCGCAGCGGGTTTCGGAGTACCGACCGGCCGCGCACGACCCCTCGTCGGGAGAGGCCGCGGCTGGCTACTGCGCGCCGACGACCCCTGCCCGGGGCCCTGCGGGGGGGCAAAGTGCCACCAGAGCGTTCGCGCTCCCGCAGGGCCTCCCTCTTTGCCACCATCACCTCCCGCTAATACTAGCGTGACGCATTTAATCAAATAATATCTTTTATTTTTTTACGCGATAGCTTTGAGAAATAAATACTAAGCACTGCCTGACTCATTCGCTAACCATTATTGTTAAACAAAGCGTCCAATTTCATTCAGAATATTACTTATTTTGTATTTCATTATACATAGCACATATAAATCGTCACGACTGTACCAAAAGGGAGGAATATAACGCAATTATATTAAACACAAATTGGCTTACAATCGCCTTAAGCGGTCGGTTTTCGTGAGCAGACAATCACTATCACTATGTTTAAAGCATTCGTTGTTTTAGGGTTCCATTGCAGATGGTATTACGTGTCTATTATTGAAGGTTTCGATGTCCGTCTATCCATCCGTTTGTCACCAGACTGTGTCTCATAAACGGTGATAGTTAGAGGGTTGAAAGTTTTACAGATTTTGTAGTTATGCTTGTTGCCGCTGAATCAAGAAATTTATACCAATGCTATAAAGCTTAATGGTCTTATTCATAATGCTTTATCGGAGGTTTAAACGGAGATTTTATCGGAGCGATAATAAACGTTTTAGCGTAAAAAGACTATTATGAATAACAAGTTTTGACACTTTTCGCGAACCGATTTTAGCGAACTTTTAAACCTCCGATAAGTTATTATGAATAAGACCATAAGAGTTTGTTCGTTTGTTTGTTTGAACGCTCTAATCTCAGGAACTACTGATTCGAATTGAAAAATTCATTTTGTGTTTAGATAGTCCTTTATCGAGGAAGGCTATAGGTTATATATAACGTCACGCTGCGACCAATAGGAGTGAAGCAGTAGTGAAAAATGATGCAAAATGGGTAAAATTTTCTAAAAGCCAAGCGTACGGAGTCGCGGCCGACAGCTGGTACTGTATATAGCAGAAAAGGTCCCTAAAATATTATGGGGGCTACCAAACAACAAACATTGTTTAAATATTGGCTATTACGGTAACTAACGATTTGACTATTATGACAATGATCTATCTATACTTATAATAAATCTGTAGAGAGGTCAATTCTGTACATGAAATATATTTTCAAAATAACTATCAGGGGGTGATTAGTGATCGATACCGATACCAAAAATGCAATCAGTAAAATTTTTGTCTGTCTGTCTGTCTGTCCGTCTGTATGTTCCTTATAGAAACAAAAACTACTCGACGGATTTTAACGAAACTTGGTACAATTATTCTTCATACTCCTGGGCAGGTTATAGTATACTTTTCATCACGCTACAATCAATAGGAGCAGAGTAGTGAAGGGAAATGTTGGGAAAACGGGAAAAGGTGCTCCATTTTTTAAGCTTCCGTCGCGTGTGTAGCCTTAATGGTTAAAGTTACATAGAAATCATGTATGACGGAAATATTCTACATAAAATTGTCTAAAAAATATCCTGAAACAGCACATATCTATATTTTATGGTTGACTCACAATAACACGTGTAATTCCTGATAGCTTAGCAGTTCGTTCATTCTGATTATATTTGTTTACTCTTACGTTTTTATTACTCTCACTCAAGGAGTAGTTAAAAATGTTGCAAAAACGGGGAAAATTTCCTAAATTCTACGCGGACGGAGTCGAGGGCAACAGCTAGTAGTATTTAATATAATGTGAAAATAATGGTAGCTTAAAATAATGAGCCCTTGTACAATTAAATATTAAAAAAATTTACATTATAAAATGAATTAATATTATATATTTAAATAGACTAGGCATCAAAATATTCTCCCCATCGCTGTCAACCAGAAGTGTGCCCAGAAGGCTGGCGGCATTGCCATATTGGATGGCAATGCTTATTTTTCGAACAAAACAAATGCCAGCCTTCTGATCACGAGAGGCGTCGATCGGTCGTCTGTCTTTATAAAGATTTCAGGCAATGAACCCTTTGTGTGTGAATTCAACTCGTACTTGGCCAGTTTTTTAATACTTATTTAATAAGATGAAATAGCCTAGAGGTCTAGACTTTGATCTTCACGTCAGTTCCGAGCTACCGAACCAATTATTATTGAAACAGAAGTCTAAAGGTTTTCGACGGATAACTGGTGATTAGGTACTTCTTAAGTCCATTAATTATGTGAGACGTTAAAATAAATGGTCTTGAGAAGATTTCGCTCACCGAAGAAAGTACGTAGTTCGTCACTATAGAAATTAAAAAAAATGTTTATGGACATTTCACACAACGTCCTCTGGTCCCAAGCTAAGCTTATTATGCTTGTGTTATGGGTACCAGAATACGGATATAATACATAAACTAGGCAATACATATATTACTTTTCTTTTGTAAATACATAATTATAATACATAGAAATCACGCAGACGCTGTACAAACATTTGTATGATAATTATAAATATCACGCAAATGTTTGTCCCGAGCCGATAGGACCCGCGACCTCGTAAACGGCAGTCCGTTATGTGAACCATTCGAGGCTTGTCTAACTTTACTTCCGCGACTCTCTGTACAATCTAAATTCTATCTCCTGGAAAATACTGACTGATCTCTTAATCATTACACCTTACCTTAGCAAGAGTAATGTTGATATTTGTTGTTGTAGCATCAACTGATATACACTAACTGTAAAATTTTCTCTCTAGGTATCACCATTCCAGAGACAACTGGACCTTAAATAATGGGATAAGGACAAGAGAATAATGACGATGAGTAGGTACTTCTTGCTGTAGCATCAAGTGTTAGACACTAACTTGTTCTAAGTCCACCGTTCCAAAGATACGACCTGGTGACAGTCCCAGGTGATCAAGTCCGCTATTCAATGTTCAATGAAAGTTCAGTGAAAGTTCAATTGAATGGTATCATTTATGACAAAAAATTAACAATAGACTATCAAATTTGATAAAATTCGCCACTAAACAATCAGTTATTGCATTTGTTGATTGCTTATTGGCGAATTTTTTCAAGTTTGGTGGTCTATTGTTAATTTGTTGAGGTTATAATGTGCCATTGAGCCACCATTGTGACACAATTCATTTACCGGACTTGGGGCCCAGGTCCCAATAACAGGGTCCCCTTTTTCCTTTTGGTACCGAACCCTAAAACCTAGGTCTCTTCTGCATATTTTGAGCCTCAATTGCACCTTATGTAAAGCGAATGTAATGACTCATCAATTATATCAATATTTATGTGCGGAACAGAATATCCTGCCCTTGCAATTGCGCATTCGAAATTATTCGAATATTAACGAAATTAATATGGATAAATATTAATATTGTATTTTAGTTGCAATATCTATGATGTAATCGTGATAATATGCAAAATAAATGGTAGTTTAAACCTTGAGTGAGTAGTGTTACTTATTAAAGTGAATTTCTTGGGATTTTTATTGTTTCTCGTAACGCCTCAGTGTTGGGCGCGAACTTCCTACATTTTAAGAGGGATTAAAGTCTACTGTGTCGCGCTGAGCAGACTTGTTGGCATAGTGGTTTATTTTCGAGATTTCTTTCTCACAGAGGATTTTACCTGTGAACAATATCCCTTAGCTTACTTTAACAGCACCCTGGGAAGGAAAAGGGGTGGTGACACTTGTATTCTTAATCAGTCACCATATGGACATTTATTGTTTAATTTATTTAAAAGATAGTTAGGCCCTGCGGTAATATAATTCGGAATAGAAAGAAAATGTCAAGGCTATTTTAAACATCATACAATAAAGGAAATAGGCAGACGGCTTTAGGTAATTATAGTTAGCCTCTATACGAATTAACTGCTTTTAAGAAAATAAAAAAGATATATTATCTTCTGATGTATTTGACAGATTAATATATTTTGATTATATAATAAATTATATAATCAAAATATATTAATCTGTCATAATATATCTAATAATAATATCTTTTTATAGATAATATATCTTTTTTCCCTACACAACATCTTTTTTTGGTTCTACTAAAGTAGAACCAAAAAAAAACAATGTTGTGTAGGGACACATTGTATGAATTCATTGTTTGCAAGTAGACGTAATGTCAACAGGTCTACGAATGCATAGAGACCATTGTGCTAGCCACCCAAGTTAATATAAACAAATATATTTATTACAGTATGTATGGTCCTATTGTTTGCTCGAAGCCTAATTTATTGTATACAAATATATTATGTAGGGATTCATTGTATGCAACACTATCAGCAGTTTTAGGAATATATAGAAACGATTGTTCTCCTTATCTATATAAGCTAATAATATATTAAATATATAGTCGCAAATAAACGCCATGCAAGTCCGGGCGTATTTCATTTTATCCTCTAACCAACCCACACGACTTATAACCCTAAAGTTGAATTTGTTTCTGTTTTTTAGGAATAATTAATTAATTCTAAACTACCTATTAACGATTCCAGGCGACGACTACAATAGTAAAAAGTAAAACAAATTCACCATTTGATTACTTTTGCGCTACAAATGGTCTAGTTATAAAATATCATTTCAGTTTTTCATTGTCACACGAAAGTAATATGTATATGATTCAGCAATCGCCACAGTGTAATGTGTATACCTACTTACGTTTTATTTTAATGAAAATTCAGAAGGAGCTGAATAACGTAAAACGTTAAGACATTACTCGCATGTTATTACACTGTAGTATTCCGTAAAGATTTATGTGTATGCTAAATTCGTACGAGCATTGAGTGCAAGTTTACTGTAATTGAAGTTTAAATAAAAAAATGACATCGTTGCAGTTGGCTCTATAGTCTCTGCCTACCCGTTGGGAAAAAGGCGTGACGGTGATGATGTTACTATTAAGACAATTTTTTATCACAGCATAATTGAGAGCAAATAAAAAAATAAAAAATTTAATTAATTTTAAATTAATAAATTTTTTAAGCCCTCAAATTCTCCGTCTTTTAAAAAAGATGTTATTAGCTTAAAATATCCCTTATCTGGCTTTTACAGTGCTCTCGAAAGAAATGAGGTGATGACCAGTGCCGGATTAAGACAGCATGGGATCTGTAGCAAATTTGGCAACGGGGCCCTTTCGTGGGCGTACCAGGGGGAGGACAGCCATCTCCTCAATATTCTTGTAAACGGGGTAATAAATTTGAGTAAGGGGTAATTTAATAAAACTACGTTTTACGGATTTAGATTTAGGCCCGATGTTTCGGAGACTTTGCAGTCACCATGGTCACGGGTGAGACTGAGCTATAATGTGTCTTCTACGATCAGTTATTACAGGGTTTACCCACATTCGATTTTAATTTCACATTGACCATAAAGATAGACTTTTACCATAAACTATATTATATTACATTGTGCTCAGACTACATAAAATTTATAACATTATTTATTTATTTTGGCTTCTAAGTACAATAACAAAATTATAACAATTTAAAGAAATTAAAGTTATATAAAGGTAAAACATACATAATTTTATCTTAGACTAATGTTTTTAATTATTATAGAGGTAGTATACAATATAACAAGCAACAAGTTTATATACTTAAATACAATATTATTTACATATTATTATTTACATAATAAAATTTATGTTATGTCGCGCAAGTGGCATTCGTGTCACCACTCCAAGGGCCCCGTTTGAAAATCAGCGTCAGGTCTTTGTGATCTGACACAAGCTGAAACGGGTGCCTATTTGCTGCAAGAAATAATTGAACAAAAATACTTAAATCGGCATCATTTTTACTATTGTTTTTTATGTTATTTTTGTGACTGTAACTGTAATTTATGTAACCTAATTTTAACAGCAATAAAACATTTTTCTTTTTTTCTTTCAAGTGTCAGAAAATATTAAGGGGTAATTTATTTTCTGACCCCTAAAGGCACTGATCCTGTAGCATTTGCTGCTGGTTAATCCCGTTATAATGGTGACGCATATATTCTTAATCTGTCCCCAAATGCAGGTACAGTGCTTAAGTCACCGTTTGCCGGTTGATCTAACTAAACAAGGGTATTCCTTATTTTTGTATTAAATCGATTAAATCGCCTATAAATCGAGTTAAGTTAAATACGTCAAAAGTGACATAACATGATTGATGTAGGCCTATAACCTTTAACAATAATTGATTACCAGAATTTACATAAACAATTCCATGCGAAATGTGTATACAGATACTTATCTGTATGAATGTTTGTTATTCTCTCACGCAAAATCTTCTAATTGGATTTTAATGAAACTTTAAAATAATAGAGCTCTAGCATTAGGCTATACAGGATCACAGATTTAACACATAGTAAATACGCGATTGATCATGAAGACACGTAAATTTAGCCTGGCTAAATCGTACTTCGTGGTCTAAATACGATATGGTTTTCTTAATTCAAGTGACACAGTAGTTTTCGGAAACTACAAACATCACTTATACAAACAATGAAACAAGTATCCCATTGGGTAGAGAAGACCTATTTTATTAACTTGACGGGCTTCGTGGCGTAGTGGTTCATGGACTGGACTGCCGTTCACAAGGTCGCGGGTTCGATTCCCGCTTGGGACAATCATTTGTGTGATATTCATAAATGCCATACAAATGTTTGTACTACGTCTGGGTGTTTTCTATGTATTTATTATAAGTATGTATTTACAAAAAAAAAAAAGTAGTTTAAGTATTATATCCGTATTCTGGTACCCATAACACAAGCATAATAAGCTTAGCTTCGGACCAGAGGACGTTGTGTGAAATGTCCATGAATATTTATTAAAAAAAATATATTATTAGTCTATGGTTCAATTTAACCTGTGGGGTATATTATAGACACACATAGAATGTATTTTACTCACACACAGATATTTAAGTGGGATCAAGCCCGGTGAGTTATGTACCCATAGAGACTCTACCTAGTCAATCGGTAGGATCACATTACTCTATAGAACAAGGAACAGCGCGATACTATGATTTCTGTGGAAAAAATAACCTAGATTTAAATTCTGAAATATTTCCGATATAAACTGGAGTTTGAAAGCGAAGCGAAGCGAATCTAGTCAAGTAAGCAGTCAGTGGAGCAAAAATTCTAATATAAATAGCAAAATAGGTTGCCGTCAATAGTCATAAAACTCCTTGAAATTCGAAGAAAGTATCTGTTACGTGCATGAATTGATATGCAATGATCTGTATGAATAAAAGTTGCCCTAATCAAAACTTGATAACTTCCCTTTCTTTCTCTTGCATTCTCACTCTCTCTTAGGGTTTATGGTCGAATGAAAAGGGGCGGTGACACTTGTATTCTTAATCCATCACGACAGGGACAGCATTATAACTTTACATACTTTATCACAGTGTTTTATTCTTTATTGGTATACAGGGTGTCCCAGAACGTAACGTAGCTGGGAAGGGGGGTGATAGGGGGGGTCACAAGGGTCACCAGAAAAATAAAATAAAAATTCCCCTCTGGCTATTTAAAAAATAAATGGCATTTTTTTAAAAACTAAAAATTTTACACCTTGTGGGGCTATTTTGCTAACTGTACCTACAAATATAGCTGTTTAAAAAAAAAAAAGATGTTATGTAATCCTCAATAACCCTTCATCAAATTGAATAAAAAAAATAATACATATCCAACCAAGATTTTAAAGAAAATTAAGTTCTTTTCCAGTCAAGGACTTAGTAATTACAATTTCACTCAACTTTCTCCAAGTGTACTGAAAAAAAAATGTACTATGCAGCTCCGGCGTGTAACTTAAAAAGATAGGTAATTTTATTGCAATTCCAAAATGGTATAACACTTATTTGAAAAAATCATACTTAGACATTTAAAAATAATTTTCGGGAACAATACCCCTGCAAAACAAAACATATCAATAAAACAATAGTCTCAAATTCCTAAGAAAATACATTATTAATTAATAATACAATATTGTCTGAGGGTCGACTTCCACATCAAATGGTTAATGAACGCAGATCTCGGTTCGATGTCCAAGATGTAGTGCTTCAAACCGTCGCAGACAACCCGAGTACTTCAGTTCGGACAATTGAAGCAAATACAGGTGTATCAAAAAGTACTGCTCATCGCATATTACAATCAGAAAAGTTCCACCCGTACCACGTGCAACGCGTACAGAGTCTGATAACACGCGATTTTCCTGCGAGACTTGCATTTTGTAGTAGGATGCTGCGCATGCATAGGGAGGACCCTCAATTTTTTAATAAAATATTGTGGTCCGACGAGTCTACTTTTAAAAAGGACGGCTACATGAACCTACATAATTTACACGAGTGGCACGTAGAAAATCCCCACCTTATTAGAGAAGATCGATCCCAATATCGTTTTAAAGTGAACATGTGGACCGGAATACTGAACGGTAAAATAATCGGACCCTTTGAGTTACCTGAGGCACTGACTGGCGAGGCGTACTTGCACTTTTTACAAAACGAATTACCCAATTTATTGGAAGATGTGCCGCTGGAAACATTAAGGAATATGTGGTTCCAGCATGATGGGTGCCCAGCACATTATGCACGCCCAGTAAGAGATTTCCTAAACAACGAATATCCTGGTAGGTGGATGGGAAGGGCCGGTGTTATAGCGTGGCCAGCTCGTTCACCGGATTTAAACCCGTTGGACTTCTTTTACTGGGGTGCTATAAAAGAAAAAGTTTATGGGAAACCCATCAGGGACTTGGGTGACTTGAAGGCGAGGATCACAGAGGCCGCGGAATCAATCAATAATAGAAGATTTGCTCGGCACATTTCCCGCTCATTTTTAAAACGATGTAGGGCGTGCATTTATGTTGGTGGTGCACATTTCGAGCACTTAATTTGAATAAATAATTACAATTTTGTTTTATTTTCGAGTTTCATTTAAATTCCCTGTCATAAAATATGGTAAAGCTTTATCTGGCCTAGACTGTACTTGAGTGTTTGAGGTATGTACAGTACTCCAATCTTGAGAATTAACGGGCAGTAACATTAGAGGAACAGAAGAGACATTTAAAAATGTATTTTCTTAGGAATTTGAGACTATTGTTTTATTGATATGTTTTGTTTTGCAGGGGTATTGTTCCCGAAAATTATTTTTAAATGTCTAAGTATGATTTTTTCAAATAAGTGTTATACCATTTTGGAATTGCAATAAAATTACCTATCTTTTTAAGTTACACGCCGGAGCTGCATAGTACATTTTTTTTTCAGTACACTTGGAGAAAGTTGAGTGAAATTGTAATTACTAAGTCCTTGACTGGAAAAGAACTTAATTTTCTTTAAAATCTTGGTTGGATATGTATTATTTTTTTAATTCAATTTGATGAAGGGTTATTGAGGATTACATAACATCTTTATTTTTTTAAACAGCTATATTTGTAGGTACAGTTAGCAAAATAGCCCCACAAGGTGTAAAATTTTTAGTTTTTAAAAAAATGCCATTTATTTTTTAAATAGCCAGAGGGGAATTTTTATTTTATATTTCTGGTGACCCTTGTGACCCCCCCTATCACCCCCCTTCCCAGCTACGTTACGTTCTGGGACACCCTGTAGATCTGCTACGATCTAAAGATATTTCCGTGGTGTTTAGTTCCTCACGTTTTTATGCTCATTTATTCAACCTGTCAGCCGTGACTGCTAGGCATCTGACCCTTATGAAAGACATTACAGAGTATGTCTTTCTGGGGACACCCCAGACAGATATACTCTTCCATTTTTATGTTCATTCCTTAAAATCTCCACGTACGAACATAAGTAGGTATCGTCAGTTCCTCTCTCTCTCCTCTCTAGCCCATTTACGTCCCACTGTTGGGCACGGGCCTCCTGCACTTTGGAGGGTTATGGTCTACTGTGCCGCGTTGACCAGGCGTGTTGGCACAGGGTTTATTTTCGAGTTTTCCTTCTGTCACAGAGGATGTTATCTGTGTGCAATATCCCTTAGCTGGCTTTTACAGCACTCTTGGGAGGGGATGGGGTGGTGACACTTGTATTCTTAATCCGTCACCACATGGTATTGTCAGTTAACTGATTTATATTTGCAGATAGCACTGAAATAAAATGCGGTCAGACTGACCGCGACCCAGATATTTAAATAAACATGACTACCAATATTGCCAAAATATTCGCAATGTTATCAATGTTTTCGTCGGTTTCTAATCATATCTTATTATAAGTATAAACGAACTATAAAATCCAATTTAATCTGATTTCTAGGAATTACATGTTATGGTGTTATCTTTCTTCCTTCCATAACGACTTCACCGAGTTTATAAAATTTTTCAAGTTCGAGAATAAGTTGTAGACCTCTTACGAATACATATATGAAAAATAGATGTATTTAAAAAACGCAACAGAATCTGCATTTGCAACATAATAATTTTAAAATAACCAACGTAAAGAACAACTTATTTGTCCTTATTTTGTTAATCTACTATATAAAAATAAGTCGGATTTTCCTTCCTGACGCTATAACTCCAGAACGCACGAACCGATTTCCACGGTTTTGCATTCGTTGGAAAGGTCTCGGGCTCCGTGAGGTTTATAGTAATTTTTTTTTGTTACTTTTTTTTTGGTATGGCAAAACAACGTTTGCCGGGCCATCTTCTACTATATAAAAATAAGTCGGATTTTCCTTCCTGACGCTATAACTCCAGAACGCACGAACCGATTTCCACGGTTTTGCATTCGTTGGAAAGGTCTCGGGCTCCGTGAGGAGTGAGTTAATTTTTTTTTTTTTTACTTTATTTTTTGGTACGGCAAAACAACGTTTGCCGGGCCAGCTAGTTTAATCTAAAAATAAGTTGTTAATAATAAACAATGGACCTGAATATATTACGGTTTTTATTCATCCCCAAAACTTCGTCATCCGTGCTCTGTTAACTCAGGTACGTGAAGCTTGTTGAAAACCTTCAACTCACAAAGCTTTCATTATTGTAATCACGAATTTGCGACATTATACAAAAGTTTATACATAATACTGTTTAGCTTTTAAATTTATCAAAAAGCTTTTAGGTAATTTTGACATTAAATTTGCAAAGACTTGCAAAATACTCGTAGGTACTTTAAGATGTGATTAAAAATGTGATGGATTAAATAATGTGTTAAAGATTTGTTGGAAATAGCTGATATAGAACGAAGTATATAAAGGGCAAAAAGTTTTGCATGATTTTTTCTTTCTCCTGAAAATTTGGGTATCATGAATCTGGCTGAATCTTGCGGTAGGATAATTACACGCGATAAATATTTATTTTCATATTTGTGAAATTAATGATTGTTAAATATAACAGCATGCTATCTTGATGCCCGGGCTCTTAAGCGGCATAACGCGCAAATTGTCAATATCATGAAAGCGAAACGCAAATGTGACCAAAGTTAAAAGAAATTTCTTTAAATTTCGTTAAGTAGCATTTAGCAGCAGCTGTAATTGTAGGTGGGGTAGTAGAACAAAGAACACAGATATCTAAATACAATATTCTTTGTCTGCAGCCGGAGCGAGTCGGCTCTGAACAGCCCAACGGAGCCTGACGTATCGCTAGCGGCATCCCTCACCGACCCTCTCGAGGCGTGTACCCTGGAGGAAGCCAGGAGAACTATCAGGTAAAAATATAAATAGTCGTAAAGAACTGAATAGGGACTAGAACCAAATAAAGAGTTCAGTAAAATTATTTTATTTTATCACAAAATATGACAATGACGAAATAATTTTAGAAGTAATGAAATTCAATCCTTGCTCGCTGTCTGCGTAAATTAAATTATCTTTAGAAGTTCTTTCTAGTCAAATAACTAAATTACTAAAAAAATTAAGTTTCCTAATAGACTTTATTCATTCCGACTTTCCGACCTTCCTTTAGTAGGCTTTTTTCCAAATTGAATTACCATAAATAATCTTGTAATAAAATTAAACCTCAGATTACTGGCAGTTATAAAGAAATTGCTCTAAATTATACAAGCAGATGCACAAAGCTACTATTTTACAATATGCAAATAAGCCCATCTAAAATTACAATGCTCTCTGAATTCCTGTTTTAGTTAAATAAATGTTTTATTTATGTAAATTGTTGATGTTTGTATCCACCAGGATTTACGGTATTTAATATAATAATTTAGACGTTTGTTTCATCATATCTATAATTCTTGATTTCAGAGATCTTCGGATGAAGTATCGTGCTCAAGCTCACCAGCTCCTAACATGGCGCCGTGCGCAAAGAACTCAGGAAGAACTAGTTACACGCCTGCAGAAGGAAAAGGCGGATCAGCTTAAATCACTCTCCAGCCAACTGCTTCTCTTCGAATCGAGGCTTGTTCGCAAGCAAAAAGAAATATCCAGTATGTTTGCACTTAGAGAAACTATAATTATGAAACAACAAAAAATTATCGAAACGCTTCAAGCTAAATTACTCGATAACGGGATAGAAGTAACACAAAGTATTCCAGATTTTAGAGATATGCTACAAGACTCTCATATTACCGGTGATTTTGATTCTCTCAACGATTCTGATTCAGCTGTTATTATGGAAGATGTAGATTTCGATAGCAGTAACACACATGTGCCAAAATTCAGATCAACAAACCCCGATAGTGTTACTATTGTTAGATCGATATCAGATGCTATAGACCCTAATCTAAAATACAGTATTGTGAGGCGTTCAAATGGATTCTTGCGACGTCCAGAGATCCTTGAAACTGTATACAGCGTTGAAGAAGAGGTTGATGGAGATTCAACAAAAGGTTTAAGTGCTCAAAATAGCACGGAAAAGGATATTAAAGATGCCAATAAAACTGATGAAGAAAAATACAAAGAAACTAGTCTTTTAGCTCAAAGGAGAGACAATTTTAGAATGAGAAGTGTAGTCTTGACAGCTGAAGTTAAAAGTATAGACACTGACAAGGATCTCAAACCTAAAAGTGATAAAAATGTATGGTCCTATAGTTATGTGCCAA
The DNA here is from genome assembly GCA_916999025.1 of Orgyia antiqua. NCBI lineage: Eukaryota > Metazoa > Arthropoda > Insecta > Lepidoptera > Erebidae > Orgyia > Orgyia antiqua. The sequence continues at coordinate 3,446,139 of OU779861.1, forward strand.
AACGAATGACTCCAGCAAATGAGTCAGATGATGAAGTAACATCAAATCCAGAGAGCGATGAAGACCCGGAACCACGGTCCAATCACGTGGTCACTTACAATAGGGTAATGTCGAACCATAGGAATGTAACTAAACCAAAAGATGTGAAATATAAGAGGATAAACAAAGCAAAATCAAAAAGCCTGGAGGAATTAAGAGGCAGGCTAAAGAACTGGGTAGAAAAAGGAAATAAGTTATCGAACATTCCACTAGAGCATGCCCAAAGTTACGCATAAAAAAGTTCCTTTGATAATTAATAGTTGTACGCGTTACTTTGTACGTGTTGTAACGATTTACGAATTTTCGATATGATGAATGATCTTTATTCATAAACATGTGCGTCTATAGCCAGAAAAAATATGGACTGTATTTTGATCAAATGGCCAATTCAAATTGACCATTGACGCTTTCACAGCTTAGGTTTCAATTGCCATTTGAGGCAAAAACATTAAATATTACGTCTGTAATGGCTGTACTTTTTATAAATGAATACAATATACTTAAATCCCTCGCAAAATATGACGTTTACGGCGCGCTAGCGGCATTTGCAGGGATTACACACATCGCAAATTAACACATTTTAGTGTGGAAAGTACCTTTTCAATTATGGGTTGTAAGTTATCGGCATTATGGAAGATCTTGATATTCTTAACTATTGTAAATAAATATCTCTTGTATGTACTTAGTAGATACTTTTCATTATAAGTAGTTTTAAGTTATGTATTGTTATAGTTTTCTATTGCTTTGAGAAACACACACATACAAACATATTCTTGCGTTCTTTTGGCAAAGTGAAAATTGCTAGGACTTTGCCTGGCCAAGCCAAGCAAGTATCCTGGTCCTGGTAATTTTCACTTTGCCAGGTCAGGCCAGACATGGACTGATCGCGGTCGCGTGTCCTTACTCCCTAGGAATCAAATGATGATTGAATGATTGATACTGCTAGGGTAACAAAAAACCATACGGCCCGCATGATGGTAAACGGTTGCTGTAACCTATAGATGTTTGCAACAATGAAAGTACAATTTAAACCAACGCTTTAAAGCAACGCTGTAGGAAGGCTATTACAATTATTTATACCATTTTTGAAGAACCTCATGTCCTATAGTCCTTTAGGAAAGCCACGGCAGGTAGTACATTCCGCAAATTAAATTGTTATATTTTCGCTGTTTCGTAGTACGCAATATTATCTTAGATATTCAAAACTATAAAAAATAACGAAATTTATGTAAGTTTCAAGTAACTATTTCACATTAAGAATATCGTTTAATTATCATGTAATAACATTATTAAATTATTTTTACATATTTAACCTTGAAATGCTAAAGTTTCACTGGCTCTAGGTTTTTAATTTTTAATAATTGTACGAATACTTTGTTAGCGATATATTAAACACTTCCTAGTTTGATATTTTACTTAAACATCCTGTTAATACAATAATAATATAATAATTAGTGAAATAGTAAGTATATTTTGCATTATTCCTTTGTTTATAGCAGTTTTTTTTCTCTATTTATTGTTCTAAACTTCAATCTAATATAATTGAAACACAATATAATAACTTAGTTATCATTACTATATCCTACTAATATATTATAAATATGAAAGTTTGTGAGTATGGGTGTCAGGGTGTTTGTTACTCTTTCACGCAAAAACTACTGAATAGATTTTAATGAAACTTTACAATAATGTAGCTTATACATCAGAAAAACATATAGGCTACTTTTTATCCCGAAAGAATGCAACGTTCTCGTGGGATAATAAAAAACGAACAGACTTTTTATCCTTTTTAACGCGGGGCACAGCTAGTTTAATATATATTAATATGCCGTTTGTGAAGCTCTTAAAGGCGTGTATAACTTTTCTTGAAGCAATAGAAAGCTACAACAATTTGTTAAGTAGGTACCTATATTTTCTTGCACACGACTGATTTGGATATTTCGCTAAATTAAACCTTTAATGTTTGTCAATATTAATTGTATAATTATCAATATTCAGAACTTATATTATACAAATTCTTGATGATTAAAAATATTTAGTATTTAAACAGCTTGAAAGAACGGATTATATTTTGTGTATCCTAAAGTCGAAATCCCTAATAGGTACTATTTTTAAATAGCCTTTATTTGCCTAAATTGTCTTAAAACTATAAAAATAAGGGACACCCCAAAATGAGTATAATCTAATATATAAAATTCACGTGTCACAGTGTTAGTTACCGTACTCCTCCGAAACGGCTTGACCGATTCTTCTCAAATTTTGTATACGTATTCAGTAGGTCTGAGAATCAGCCAACATCTATTTTTCAAACTTTTTTTTTTTAGTATGGCAAAACAACGTTTGCCGGGTCAGCTAGTAATAAATATTAATGGACATTTCACACAATGTCCTATGGACCCAAAGTAAGCTATATTAGTATAAAATTTATTCGCGCCAATATGTCTATGCCTATGGTAACACAATGATTTATTTTTATTATTTTATTTAGACACTGTCATTAAGTTTCGCACTTGACGTAAAATATTTAGAAAAGCTTTAAACTATCTCGGTATTTTCGACTTTAGGATGTACAAAAAAATTATGTTCTAAAAATCGGTTGATCGGAATTGATAAAACTTCTGTGATTCGTGATTATCTTGTCAAATTGTTCTATCGCTAATACGTTGTAAGTTTAAAATAAGTCTCATAGGTAAAATTAAAATATTTTGAGAGTTTTAGATATTTATTATCTCGGTGCCAATTATTAAAAATAATTTCTTTTTTTTTTCTAATTAATAAGATTGCGTCGCTTTCATTTACAGGTTGACCGTTTATAAAAAGTAAAAATGGCTATACATAGCTTAATTAAATTTTAAAGTTTCTGGCGTTAATCGTGGTTAAAAATAAATATAATCTTATTGCAATATAACACAACAAAAACATACACTCACTCACAAGCTATTTGCAATGTCAAAACTTGCAAATATTTACATTGAGAATCAGAAGGTGCAACCATAAATAATTATAATATAGAAATCCTTTCCATTTTTCCATAACAGTCTAAAATATTTTTATTAATTATCAAGTTATGTAGAAATTTAATTTTGTTTTACGTAAAGGGCCCCGCTTAAACGCCCAATTACTATACAATTTGTAACTTTTTGTTGCAAATTAAAATACTTTTTAAAACATATTCGACATTACTTAAAATATAGCTTCTAATAAAAGCTGAATGCACAGTAGCTGTCCTTACGATTGACTGGTTTAGTTTGCCAATGATTAGAGTCATAAAACCATTTATGATTACATTTATGACTCAATAAATAAATATCTCTGATTACTCTAACAAGGACAGTAATCATTCCTATTTATGATCTTATAAATATTCCCCTTTGATTGAAATGCTTATGCATTTTATCATCCATTAGCCAGATCAGGCTCCAAAAACTGAATTTTTACTGACCAATTCGAAGTACAGACCTTACCTTAATTTGTATCGATAAGTAAAAAAGACAGAGTAAGACAAATTTGACAGCAAATTGTATGGATATGGAGACTAGACATTAGGTTACTATTCGATGGCGCTAGGCGGCGCTGTCCAAATTCCATACAATTTCCCGCCAACATTTTCACGCCCACTGTTGTTTACGTTGCATTGTATTCGCACTAAGGTCTCTGCAGCTTTTTCGGTTTTGGTTTCTAGTGTTTGGCTTTATGCTAGTCACACACGCCTGACCATAGTGGTTTACGTATACAACGTATAGTGGACCAAATACACTCCCCTTGGGAAAGAAACCAATAGGTACATAATTATGGCGTTTATGGACTTAATTAATTATTGGATTTCTTGCTTAAAAAGAAATGGTAGTGTAATTTTAAATCCTTTAAGTTATTATCAGTCATTTACTGTACTGTACTGAAGATTTCTAAGTGTGTATACGGCCTAAATTTAATTAAGCAAATCTTATTAATCAAGCATTTATGCGCACCGCTCAATTATATTTTAAGAGCGTTGAAGCGTGTTTGGGTTTTAGCAAGCACGTGTTAATGTAGTGGGAATATGCACGCGCAAAAGTAATTTGAAACATGTGTTCAGCAGAACGTGTGTGGAATTACATTATAACATTTACACAAACCTTTATAGGTATTTGCGTTATTAATATTCGTGAAATCATAGGCGTTTCTAAAATGTATTGGTCTAAACATGAATCGAATCCCTGGATTGAAACGGTCAACCTGTAAATCCCTACATATCACGAACCTGCTGTTACGAATGCTTTGAAATATATTTTTATTATAATTACTATGTATGCCACATTCCTAATAAATAGACACTGATATTCAATTGAAAATAAATATTACAATAATGTTTGTTGTTTTATTAAGCGCCGTGATTACATGGTGTCGTGTCAATCATGTCAATTTATTAAGTATAGCCATAAAACACTTATGTCATGTTAGTTAATCAGGGTTGCTAAACAACCAAAGTTTGAATAGTATCGTTAACATCCTAAAAATACTGCTAATATCATAATAGAAAATGTGAACTCCTAACATGATTAAGTAGGCTTGAAATTAGCCTATTTCAATGCCCTTACAAATATTCTTAACGCCTGAGCAATATAAATAGCAAAACTAAATTCAGTAACTTTTCACGGTTACGTGTAAGTATTTTATATTCTATTACGTCCTGTGTTATAATGTTAAGTAAATAATGGCATTAATAGTTCATAATAGCCACAATATAGTTACCTAAACAAACATATTTATTGGTAACAAGTTTGTAGTAAAATACTATTTACGAGTCATTCGAAAGTCCATAAGTCACTTCGGAGTAACGATACTATCCACCTCCGCAGTGAAATAAAATCTTAATGGCAGTCAATGTACCCTATTAAAGAATTTATCGTAACCTACGATATTTTTCTAGTTGCATCTGAATGTAGACGCAGTGTTGGTACTTTATGTGTAGGTTTCACTCTCCCACACATATCAGCAAGATCTGACAACTAACTCGTAAAAATAAGTTACGAAATATGTATGAAATATACTGCAAGCAGGATCATCCCAATTTGATCACTTCGGGCATTAAATTACGTAACCAATACCGCATTATGCATCGCAGAAATAGAGAAGACTTCTTTATATGCGAACTAAGGATTCAGATTTCACCACCCCTTTTTCTTCCCAGGATTCTGTAAAATTCTGCTAAAGGATTTTAAACAGATAATATCCTCTCTGGGGTACGAAGGACTAAAATAAATCCTATGCCATAATCCCGTGCCCAACAGTGGCAAATAAGTAAATGGCCGGTATGGCCCGTAGGCTAAGATAACTGGTTATCATTAAGCGGTTATCGTAGCCTAATAGACGTCCGCAATCCCAGAACTGCATCACTACTTCTCTTAATATTCGACGAGCCTCGTGGTTTATGTAACGGATTGCCGATCAAGAGGTCGCGGGATCGATTCCCGCTCGGGACAATCATTTGTGTGATTTTTCTAATTGTCATACAAATGTTTGTACTGCGTCTGGGTGTTCTATGTATTACAAGTATTTATATACAAAAGAAAAGTAGTATATCTATTCTATCCGTATTCTGGTACCCATAACACAAGCATATAAGCTTAGCTTGGGACCAGAGGACGTTGTGTGAAATGTCCATGAATATTTATTTATTAATAGGTAGTGAAAGGAGATTTCATATTGTAGTCGAAGGTCTTAAATCGTAGTAAACTTAGAGCCCAAAAAAGTTTTAGAAAGAGGACAATTCGAGCTAAAACGCAACAATGTAGAAATACACTCGAAAATAAGTTATGCTTTTACGTTGTATATTATAAACGAATCAATTTAAAGTTACAAAGTTTGGTGTCACATTGTAACAGCTTTACTTCAATATGAAATATGTATAAAGTTTATTTAAACTCTCCGCCCACTTTGTTTAACTTTTAGGATGAAAATAATAGAATATTTCTCAAGCGACGGGTTGAGTACCTACACATACAATTTTATAATACAATTATTTACTTTTGCTTCTAAGTGAATTTTACAACCTTATGAAGTACCTACTAAAATTTGATTAAATGTATAATAAAGTTTATAAAACCAACATGATTTATTCTTAAAACCATAAACATCCCACATTCCATTATTAGACTCCCCATACTATAGATTCCTCTATATGTACCACCTTGATCAATTCTCTCTCCCCAGCCTATCAACGTCTCACTGTTGGGCACGGGCCTCTTCCACTTAGGGAGGGATTATAGTCTAACGCGCTGACCAGGCGTATTGGCACAGGGTTTAGTTTTGAGTTTTTCGTCTCTTGCAGAGGATATTATCTGTTTACAATATCCCTTAGCTGACTTTTACGGCACCCTGGGAAAGACATGGGGTGGGGATACTTGTATTCTTAATCCGTCACCATACGGATAATACACGTTATCATTACTTAAGGCCACAGTAGAAATTGGTGCAGTAGTTCTTGAGATCAGCTTATTTTACAAATAATTATTAAAGATATTAAATGTATTAAGATCACCTAGTTACTTATTCTGTCAATATTGTCCTAAATAAGAGTAGGTAAAATATGGTAAAAGCATAATTAAATTAAGACTAATTTAGTTTCGTAATTTCCCAGGACTAAGTCTCGTCAATCAAACTGTACAATTTGTAAATTCATTTATGTACCTATCTTCTTAGAAATTTATACGGATTTACATTTAAAATTAATAGAACTCAAATTTGATACCAAATCAGATATTCGGAGTTCCTTTAAAGTCTTTAGGCATGAATTTTACTATGGGAAAGTGATTGATAGCTAAGGGGTTCCTTTTAAACACGTCCTGTTTGTCACAAGTTTGGCCTTAACAGAATTACCTACACGCAAGGAAAATCGCGGGGCGGTACTATTGTAACCACATTTGAAAAGTTTATTTATTTATTTATTCTTTATTGTACACCATACATATATCTTAAAATTTGCTTAAGCTAAAAAGTCAAGTACAATGGGCGGCCTTATTGTTTAAAGCGATTTCTTCCAAGCAACCTGAGCATGGACATTTTACAGAAGTAAGTGAAAGTTGTAGGTGCACGTTAAAATATACTAACAATAGACATACACATATACTTTTTAAATACACATACACACAATTACATAACAGATAAATTTACTAGGTACTATAATAAAAAGTATTTATAATTACATAGATAATTCTAAATAGTGTTCCTTTAGCAACAACTTAAACGATTTTAAAGTCTTAGCTTGGCGAATAGCTAAGGGCAAAGCATTCCACAATTTCGTAGCTGTGATGGTAAACGACTTGTGGAAGAACGATGTGGAATGCTGTGACATCTTCAGTCGCAGCCTGTATGATGACCTAACACTTTTGTCTATGGTAGCATCTAAGTACTCGAAGCGTGACTTAAGATAGGGAGGGTATGAAGGATTAAACAGAATGTTATAAAGAAAAAAAGTTTGTACAGCGTCACACAAAAAAAAATGTAAGAAATGAATAGAGACATAAAAGCATCATGTCTATGTTATAATAATATTCTAAAAAATATAATAATTATATCAAGTAGGTACTTGACAAGGGACTCAGGGCCTGTGACCCAAGAATTTATTTACACAAAAGCCATACAGATCCCTTTTCCTATTCACCTAAATTATACAATACTTTTTCATATAAAAATGTTAACGGTCACACAAGGCTTGAAGAGTAATTAAATTAAAATGATGAGAATTCTTTTGTGCGCCATTCTGAAGCAGATCGACACGAAATAACTTAATTTATTGCTGGTGTAATAAAGTGATATACTTGTTTAAGCCCTAGGCACAAAAAGCTTTAGCAATCAATACTAATACTAGCTGATGCCCGCTACTCCATACGCGTGGAATTTTAGATCCCCATAATATATTTTATCACCGTTTAAACCTTCCCTGGACTTTCATGAATATTTCAAGAACAAAATCACTAAAATCCGCCCGGCCGTTCTCGAGCATCAGCGAGACTAACGAACATCAATTGCTTGTAATTTATACATATATAATAAGGTAAGATTATTCATTAAGACGGATTAAGAAAGAGGATGTAGTGACTAAGGTGGAGAAAAGTATGCTTAGGTGGTTTGGTCACGTGGAGAGGATGGATGAGAGACGCTTAACGAAAGGCGGACACACGGAGAAAGTAAGTGGAAATGCTGGGAGAGGACGCCCGAGTAAAATATACTCCGATGTCATCGCCGGGATACTCCAAAAGGGCAAATGCGTAGCACTTACTGTAAGCGCGCGAGTTGAATGCAGTTGGGGTCTGAGGTTAAGAGCGGGAGCATCTACCCCCGCAGTCCACCCGCCCCGCTTCCTTCGCCCGCGGCGTAGTGTTGTGCCGTGCAGCTATCGTAAATGTTGTATCGTGTTATCTTGTCATTACAAAAGTTGCTACTTCGTGGTATTTTTTTTTATTTTAATAATGTGAGATCCGGGTACATTGGGAAAGAGATGGATTAATTGAAGATACAATAGATCGTTTTATCATTGAAGTCAGCGACGGTGAGGATAGTGACACCGATTCAAGGATATCTGCCATTTCCGAATTTGAAGATGATTGATTTTGAGAGTATTTTTGTGTTTCAACTTTTATTTACCATAGTTTAACATTTTATTTAGGCATTATTTTAATTTATCGATATTCGTCTACTCATGGTCAACAGTAGGTCATATCACTATCGCATTCCTGAACTCTGCATTCAACTCGCGCGCTATCTGTACAACCGTCGGGCATACAGTATGACCAGATGTATGAGTGTGGATGAAGCCAAGGAAGTATGCTTCGATCGTAGCAGATGGCGCTCTATAGTCTCTGCCTACCCCCATGGAAAAAAAGGCGTGATTTTATGATGATGATGATAAGATTATAAAGAGGAAAACTTTGTTTATTTAGTTGTAATGAATAGGCTCAAAAACTACTAGACCGTTTCTAAAAATTCTGTCACCATTTGAAAGCTACATTATCTGCGATTAACATAGGCTAGATTCAATTTTGGAAAAAATTTGGGTTCCGTAAAATATTTGGGTTTTTCGGACAAGAATCAACCTGAAAAGTTACTTATTTTGCGTACGCTGCCTTAACTATAAAAGATAGAACCAAAAAATGTTCTAATTAATTATAGATAGTACATATTATAAAGCTGAAGAGTGTGTTTGTTTGAACGCTCTATTCTGAGGAACTACTGGTATGAATTGAAAAATTCATAATAATTTATTAAATCTTTGCGCATCATCATCATCATAACATCACACCTTTTTCCCATGGGGTAGGCAGAGACCATAGAGCGCCATCTGCTACGATGCAAACACACTTCCTTGGTTTCATCTACTTTCTGTGATAGCGTTTTCGAGAAATAACATACGTAAAACAAACTCCGATAAATTGTGAAGAAGAACTTCTTTAGTAGAAGCCAGTTAAAAAGCAAGTAACAGAGAAAATATACCTTTTACTAACACCATATATTTTGCAAAATCTTTGCAAATGTATGAAACGAACGCCAACGTAACAACATGTCATGCGAATGTTTTATAGCAGAGCTTACGCCAAGATAAGTTTTATTATTTACCGCTGTGATTTGTTATTGCTATATTTTATAACACCTTTTAATATTGCACTCGCAGGCTCTGTGGAGTTAGAAAGAAAAGTGACGTACTTTGCATTAAGTATATCTTTATGCTACCATAGTAAAGAACCTGACGTATATTATGTACCATAAAAAATAGATATTTCATAGTTTACAAAACAATTATTACAGTCCTACTTACTTAGTTTTTTTTAACACGCTTTTGTTAGCTCAAAATTATCTATCTAGGTATCAGAATCTTTGTAAGTTATTTTCACCCACTTGCAATAGTCCGATTGATCTGAATTTTTGCACACATATTATGGACGGAGGACAGTGCAATAATTTAAAATAATAGTCAGGATTTTCAAAAGCCTTTTGAAGTTTTTGATGTAAGCAAATTATTAAAATTGAGTAATTACAGTTTACAAAGTGAGTTTAATCACAGGTAAAGTTTAGTATGTCAATACATATATCCATAGAAATATTGTTACTATATTCCAACAAAATACGTGACTTTCTTGTAAATACTCAATTATGAAATTGTAATACTACTTAAGACATGAGTTGTAAATTGAATTACGCAAAATACCTAGATACCCTTTCATAACAATGACTAGGGTTCCATAGTAATGAGAAGGATTCCTCGTCGCCTCCCCATTTCGGTCCATACTAATTAAGGGATAATACAAGCATATAATTATTATACCTTAGACGGAATATTCGAAACTAAACCCTAGTCCAACGTGTCTAGTCTAAGTAGAGCGGAGCAATTAATACAATACCCTTAACCGAACAGAAGCAATCACGGGTGTTCAGTTTTGGAAACAATCGTTTCCAGAAGCAAGTGAGCGGTTAAGAGCCTACATTAATATTTTAGCACTTGTAATAGGGCGTGGCCTACGACGCTTCTCTCTCTCTTCGGTCGGTCTCGGTAGTTATCGGTACTTTCACGGCGGACGAACGCGATTGGCTGTTTGCTCGCGCGTTACTTGGCTAGAACTTTCATTCATATCCGCTTGGCCGAATGGTTAAGAGCGCCGATTTATCTAAACAGACGATCCGGAGTTCGATCCCAAGTGTAATTTTTGTAATTTTTTATATCTTTTAATGTTTTTTTGAAATTTTGTATAATCTTTTGATTTTTGATAATCTTTTGACATTTTTAAATTCTTTGGTACTTATGTTTATTATTTTGGTTTTATTAACTAAAGCTTTTTAAATTCATTAAACACCGACAAAAGACACTTCTTGTACCTATATAAAACCTAATATAATTGTTATAACGTGTGAATAACAAACCTACTAACTTCATACACAGAAGTCCATCAGATATAAACATATTTATAAAGATACTAGCTGACCCGGCAAACATTATTTTGCCATACAAATATCGGTTTGAAAAATAGATAGTAGCCGATTCTCAGACTTATTGAATACGCATAAAAATAACTGTGACACGAAATTTTATTTAGAGATGAAAACGATATCTTTATCTTTACTTATTATAAAACAAAGTCGTAATTTTTGTATGTATCTCCCTATGTGAGCTTATATCTTCAAAATTACGCAACGGATCTTGATGTGGTTTTTTTAACAGATGGAATGGTTCAAGAGGATGGCTTTTTTGCATAATTGGTTGAGGTTTGTTGTATATTGGATGAGATATGATTAAATATACTGAGAATTTCGGACGAGCGCGAGCTTTATATGAAAACGCTGCCTTATCCATGTGAGATACAACTAAGTAATGTATAAAGGAATTGTGTATTACCTATAGTTCTTCAAAAAAGTCCGGGATATGTCTATCTTTTAAGGAAAACCCGCTGTACCCATAATAATGGCAAAAAAAATATCTAATTCAATATGGTGTTTTCAAAAGCTATTTATGTGTATATAGTAATATTTTTTATCAAATTATATACCTTAGTTAGCTTACACGCTTAATAGAGATTATAACTGCTGTTTACAGCATGCAATTTAAATGAATATCCTAAGAGATATGACGAAAAAAGAATTACGCGCGACAAAATAAAATACTAAACTGTTGGCTGAGCAACGGGAACGTTTTCTCGGTCTTCTATCCATACTCTAATGTAAGGATGTTTGTTGTTCTTTCACGTAAAGACTACTGGATAGATTTTCATGAAACTTTCCTAAATTCCACGCGTACGGAGTCGCGGGCAACAGCTAGTTCTATATAAAATAGTTACTTCAGCAGATTCAGTAAACGTTGTACATGGCTCAATTATATGTATACACTAGCTGTTCCGGCAAACGTTGTTTTGCCATATGAAAAAAAAAGGTTTGAAAATAGATGTTGGCCGATTCTCAGACCTACTGAATATGCATGTAAAATTTCATAAAAATCGGTCTAGCCGTTTCGGAGGAGTACGGTAACTAACAATGTGACACGTGAATTTTATACGAGTATATTAGATTTTATTTAAAAGATATACCCATACTTTGTACCCAAACGATACTATTTTTTTACGGATTTGTTTTACATTTAAAATTATAAATTTGTAAAACTTAAATCGCGCAGTTGCATTGGTAGCGATTATGACATAAATGCAGCGGCGTGCACAGGAATTTAACTCAGGGTAGGCGGTGCTGTACTCAGTCACAAAACCTTTTTCTTTTATAGATTTTTAGCATAGCCACGCGACGGATCTCTAAGTCGGAAACCATGCCAACAGAACAAATTTAAATCTGAATATCCCGAATCAGTCCACACTGTACTAGAATTACTAAACAATAACTACGTAGGTACATACATAGGTACATGTACGTATGTACATACGTTTCATAACTTATAACATGAAATTTTCGAGTTACAATACCTAATTACAATGAATGACATTTGTGAGAACTTGTTATTTTTAATTTTTAACAAACACACACTATCAACACACATTTCACAATCAAATAACATTTTAAAATCAACAAACGAAAATCCATACAATTATTAAATTATAGAAACTCAATATTAAACAGTTCAATGAATCACATGAAAAAATAAAATGGCCTCCATCGAACCAAAATATTTCTGCTATTTAAATACATACGTGATTTATTAGACTTCCGACTATTATATTTATTCGGATTATAAGTAACGAACGAACATTGCCGAATACTTGCGGTAACATCCGATCGCCAAAGCAGGCCGCAGGATTTACAGTGCAAATCGTCTTGGATATGCAAGCCTGTGTGCGTTTGCGAACTGTGCACGGACACCAAAATTTCTACACACATATGAACTCATGGCAGGCGGGCGGCGTCGAGCTTGCTACGCTAATATTATTCCTTCGCCAAACGCCTGGCAAAAAGCAATTTGCAAGCACATATTGGTGCTATTTATGAATTGTTAGGCGTTTTTAAGTTATAATATTTTGTTTAATTAATAGTAAATAAATGAATAAAGTCATCTAAAACATACGAACGTTTTATTAAAATATCTGTGAATGGCAAGTAAAGTAATGCTTTTCTGCCTTAATGGAGCGCACGCCCATGCATAAATGTACTAGCTGGTTAGCTACTACTACTACTACTAGCCCCGCGGTGTTACCCGCGCTAAAAAGGATAAAAAATCTGTACGTTTTTTATCATCCCACGGGAACACTGCATTCTTTTGGGATAAAAAGTAGTCTATAACTTATTCTTATGTATGCATAAGCTACATTATTGTAAAGTTTCATTAGAATCTATTCAGTAGTTTCTTGCGTGAAAGAGTAAAAAGCATCATAACATCTTCGCAAATTTTCATATTTATAATATTACTATCTATACTAATATTATAAAGCTGAAGAGTCTGTTTGTTTGTAGATTACGCGCAGGTACCACTGGTCCGATATGAAAAATTCTTTCAGTGTTGGATAGTATTAGATAGTGTTGGATAGTAGACTATATAAATAAATAATTATTCACGGACATTTCACACAACGTCCACTGGTCCCAAGCTAAGCTTATATGCTTGAGTTCTAGGTACCAGAATGCGGATATACTACATACTAGCTGCCCCGGCAAACGTTGTTTTGCCATACAATTCTGTATAAAATAAAATTTCATCAAAATCGGTCCAGCCAATTTGTAGCCTATGTGTTATTCTGATGTATAAGCTATATTGTGGTAAAGTTTCATTCAAATCCATTCAGTAGTTTTTACGTGAAAGAGTAACAAACATCCATACATACATCCATACTTACAAACTTTCGCCTTTATAATATTAGTAGGATTATACTACTTTTCTTTTGTAAATACATACTTATAATACTTCGAAACACCCAGACGCAGAACAAACATTTGTTTTGTATGACATTTAAAACATCACAAAAATTAAAGTTGGTATTTTTATTTTCTGGAATTGATAAATTAATGTAGCTTTTTTGAAGAATTAAAAATATTTTCGAATTAAGTACTTACATATGTCTTTTTGATAACAGAAACTTTTATTGATTAATGAATTTTTCTAAAATTGGAGAATTATCCAATAACACTAATTAATTTTAATTTAAAAGAACAATTTTTGAATAGATATCAAAACTATCAAAATAAAATTTAAGTCATAGGGCGGAATTTTTTTCAGTGCCCCAGGGTGGCACATATTTAAATCCGGCCCTGCACAGACTACGACTTTTTTGCGGAACCAACTTACTCTAGCGTTCTCATTCGATTATCGATAAATCCATGACCAGTTTTTATAATTATTTTAATTCAAAAAAATACAAAAAAGACAAAAAGAAAAAAATGTGTCAAGTATGCAGCGCGGATATTGAACAGTTTTATTTCTTACGTCTCTGAATGTAAAACGTTTTCTAGGCGTAACCGGTGTGTAATATTATCAGCATTATATGTGATATTACTGAGATATAATTATAGATTATATATTACAAGATAGTTTTACAAAAAGTGACAGGATATAACACAAAAAAAGTTCAAAACTTTTTATTGTTTAAAATTCGACTTTAATGGCCGTCGATTGTTTATTTTTGGTAATTTTTTTATCATATATAATAAAAAAATATAATTATATTGTTTGAAATACACATATGTTATTAGCTTATTTATCTATGAACGTAATTTGACTGATAGTTGCTCAAATCCTTGCATATTGTTATCGTGATCGTATTTTTAAGTGTTTTGGTTGACTCAAGTGTTCTGAATGTTATGATAACAATGGCGGCCTTTTGACGTCGTAAATAAAAACGTTTTGTGAAGTGTTTATGATTTTCAAGGGACTGTATGGTGTTAACCTTTATTTGTTTTATGTTGTTAATTACACTAGAGTGTTAGTGATAAGTGTTTCTGCAGGAGAGTATGATATGTATAAATTTGGAATACGAATACGGGTAAGCGAATAAAAATTATAGAAAAATTAATATATTGCACTTCTGCGACTTCGGGTATATTTGTATATTATTTTATAAATATTATTTATAGATAAGTAGGTAGATGGATAAATAACGAAGTCAATCTGATATAAATCTTATAATATAATTATATTTGTATATTATAAAAATAAAGTATTTTGACGCCCTATACAAAATACGCGAATAAATACGTTACACAAGCGGTCTCGAAATGTCATTTTGCGGGACGTAGCAAAAGTAAAAAAAGCCGTTCAGGGAATAGTTTAATGACATACGCGTGTACAGACGAATTTATACCTTTATAAAGATAGATTTTCATATAAAAATTGTTTTTCGTAAAGTTAAAAAACAAAAATTACTTAAAAAATAATTCGGATTCGAACCCCTAACCCTCCACCTCACATCGCACTCGCTTACACACGCGCGCCACTATTGCCTTGAACGGTGGATGCGAAATTATGGTATCTAATCTAAGCCATTGCCATTGGAGCCATTGGATGCAAACGGCACAATAAACGGATAAGTGTGTATTTACAAAAATTGGATAGGTATATGTTGTATATCCATATTTCGGTATCTACCCGTAAGACAAGCATAGAATTATAGCTTAGTTTGGGATCAACGGATATTGTGTAAAATTTCTACAATTATATTTATTAAATATTTACCAAAACACTACCTACACAAAATTTCATTAAAATTGGTCCAGCCGTTCTAGAATACTTCAGTGGCTTCCACATGTACAGGAGAATTTTGTACCTTTATAAATATAGATAACCAAAAAATGGAGATAAGTAGGTATAAAGTATCATACAATATTTAAATAAATTTTAATTCATTGTAAAAAGAATATTATTATCACCACAATTAGGTATAAATATGAATAAACGTCATGTATAAGCGTTGTTCGTACACACACAGACACACACACAGCATTTACGCACGCAAGTCACACCCCCAAAAATTATGAATGAAAAATACGTAAAATATAACGAAATAATCATGTAAAATCCGACATACGTCCGCTCCGGTGAGAGCCTCACGCTCGACTGGGAGAAAGGAAGGCAAATATTAAATGCAGGTGAAACGTGAGAGGGCGTATCGCCATGTACCTATTAATACAGCTAGTAGGTATAGAAAATGAAGAATTTGGGATATTTTTTTTGTTTACTCAAAATCTACTAAATATATTTTAATTCTGATTTACGTGTTTCTATATATAATAGTTACTTATGTTTTTAAAGTTATTTCATTAGTTAATACGGGATAATAGACCGACAAATGACAAAAAATAAAAAATGAGAGAGGTTGTTTCGCTAAGATTTTCTATCGAGAAAACTTTTTTCAATCGCGTTTCTGAGTTTATGATATCCTAGATTATATATTGAAAAAACATATACTTAAAAATTAGAGCTCTAGCCATTCAATCTAAAGAAACAATGAAATCTTCGTACATAGAAAAATGCACGAAGCTATTTTGGTATCGTCTTAAAGAAGTGGCCCACCTCCAGCGGTATTATGTTTATCAATAATTGAAAAGAAAATAAACGTAAATACCTCGCAGAGTATTTCAATTGTCACATACAATAATTCAGTAAATTCATATAAAGCAGTAGGGATTCATTCTTAGATAAAAACTTGATTTCTAAAACGAAGCTGAAACCTAAGCAATTCGTATTGTATCTTTTTGTCCTACGGAAGATCTGAATATTTTTTCCTGTAACGTTCTATTATCCTGTTAGACGTCTGGGCCAAAATGGCCGCCGCGGTGCATATTTTCCGCCTATTTTTTTTAAATTAAAATTACATAATCTTAATCTTTTTCATCAGCTCTACTTGATCTTATTTCTTGAACTCCTTAATAAGCTAAATAAACTAAATTATAGTGGAAAAATGATAACCATGAGCGGGACATGGGGTCCCGCTCATGGTTATAATTAATATAGCAAGTCAATTGCAAAAATTCATAAATTAATGTCCTTAATAAGCTTTTATTTTATCAGCAGTAAAAATAAAATATATTTATGTATTTATGATTAATCTAATTAAGAGGATACCAAAATAGCTTCGTGCATTTTTGTGCTCTAATTTTTCGCGCATTTTTGTGATCTAGGATCGCATAAACTCAGAAACGCGATTGAAAAAAGTTTTCTCGATAGAAAATCTTAGCGAAACAACCTCTCTCATTTTTTATTTTTTTTTATTTGTCGGTCTATTATCGCGTATTAACTAATGAAATAACTTTAAAAACATAGGTAACTATTATTTAAAGAAACACGTAAATCAGAATTAAAATATATTTAGTAGATTTTGAGTTAACAATAAAAATATCCCTAATTCTTCATTTTCTATACCTACTAGCAGTGTTAATATGTACATGTCGACGATAATATTGATGTAGACCCTTAAATCGTACATGTGCTTGTTCTGCTATAGTGTACAGAACCTAAAACTTTCTACGTTTCGCGCTTGAACATTTTTTATATCAATAAAATTTTAAAGTAAATTTCCATTCAACTCTCTTTGTATATAAAGGAAATAGGGAATTAGGTCACTTATTTAGTTTCATTATTAACGTGTTA
The DNA here is from genome assembly GCA_916999025.1 of Orgyia antiqua. Classification (NCBI taxonomy): domain Eukaryota; kingdom Metazoa; phylum Arthropoda; class Insecta; order Lepidoptera; family Erebidae; genus Orgyia; species Orgyia antiqua. Next base: position 3,463,720 of record OU779861.1, read on the forward strand.
CAACATTTAAAGAAAATGAATAAAATAATTATTTTCTTCTTGGCTCTATATTTAATTCAAGTAAGTTATTTCCAATTAATTATTTTAGGTACTTAGTTCAGACGTAAATAATGTTTTTTTAACTTAACTTTATTGGGCTGTACATTAATTTTCTATCAATTATTTCTCCTTCTCCAGCCTATCAAAGTCCCACTGTTGGGCATGGGTCTCCTATGCTTTGAAAGCGTTTTTCGTCTACTATGCTGCGCTGGTCAAGCACGTTGGCGTAGGGCTTAGTTTCGAGTATTTCGTCTCTCACGGAGTATGTTGTCTGCTTTCAATATCTGACTTTTAGCAGCACCCTGGGGAAGAAACGGGATGGTGACGCTTGTATTGTTAAAGCGTCACCATACGGACACTATACTATGATTTACAAATACATTATTGCTAAAAGGAATATTTATTTTGTCCAAATCAAGAAAAATCTAAAAAATTCTGGTACTCAGTTCAACATAAGAAATCTTTTCAGTTATCAAACTGCTGCAAAAAAGAATCGTCGAAGGGTACTTCTTGTTGCTGTGGTGGCAATCCTTGCGCCAAAAGTTGCTCCTGCAGTGGCCCTTGCGAATGTTATAAAAATACTTGCAATTCTTGTGACTGTTGTTCATCTAAATGTGGACGTTGGGGATAGTATTTTCCCTAACACAAATATATATCACGACAACTCATTCTATGGCAGCTTTCGAAAGTGAAGTGTTCTTCAGCTTCCTATGATCCAATTATAGTATGTGGCATTAAAATATTTAAATAATCAATTTTTGTTTAATTCCCATCCATTAAGAAATGCCAGACAAAATGCTATCGTTCTATTATTATAGGTTTCTACCACAATATTAAATTAATGTTTTCAGTTATCAAACGCATACTGCTGCTTTCGAGATTCATCGATGGGAACTCCTTGCATCTATATTGGTAACCCTTGCGCCAACATTTGCGCCTGTGATTGCTCCAATGATCCCTGCAATATTTGCGAAACCTGCCATCCTATACCGCCAATATGCCAATGTTTGTCCGATTGTGGATGTGGGGATATGTACATGCCGATTTACTTCCCTGAAGTAGAGTATCCAGAAACTATCATGGATATTCAACCATTTTCCTGCAGTCCCGTTTGGTGTATATGATTTAAGCGTAATAAAATACTAATTAGATTGCCGCGGGGGTTTTTGTTTATACATATATTCTTTAGACGGTGGCGTTTGCCGGCAGCCAGAAAAGTTAATGTGAGGCATATTGACACGTAAAGTTTACTAGACAGGCACAGCCGAAAACGGAAGAGTTATCGTCCAGTACACGCTTTGCAAAGTCCAACGAAACGGAAAAACTTCGACCCATCATTCGGAAAGTAGAAACTAAAATTATTTTAGAATAACAGAGTATATATGAACATCAGCTAAATGGCTTTCCATTAGGCTTTACACGGTAGATTAGCGTACCTATCAAATTATATTAGTTTGTAAGTCAATAAAAATATTACAATAATAAAATGAATATAAGGCACATTAAATTTAAACTATTAAGTTTTTGGCATTCGCTAAGTTTTTTCCCATTTCGGCTACATGTAGCTTCTAAATTTTATCACGCAATTGGTCAATGTGATGTAGCAGACCATTCAAGACTCTTTGTAGAAGAATGTTGCCAGAGGATAGTTGTGCCTAACACAATTTCATCACTTACGGACTTGGAAGCAACGCCAACATGCCTGGTCAGTGACATAGTACGTCAAATACCCTCCAGAAGTAGAAGAGGCTTGTGACAAACATTTGTTCATTTGCATATTTAGGCATGGTACCTAGAGCCACGATAATCATTAGCGTTGAAAGAAAGAGAGAAAGATTGCGTTGATGTCATAAACAACAAGATCTCAGCTTGAATGAGTGTCTTCCATCTCGAGTCCAGATTAAATAAATTACAAAAGCTCTTTGACAATTTATTACTTCAAAATATCCAGGGAAGTTTACTATTTAATCAAATTCCAGATGTAAATTAAGGGAATATTTGTGTTTATTACGAAGCTTAACGAATTCGCCAGGAAAAAATTATGTTCCGCGGTAATATCTATGACGGCCATTAACTTTTAATTATTCAATGCCTAAATTACATTTTGGCGGGAAATAGCGCTCGCCATATTTAATTTTGTTGAGAATGATGCGTACGGGAATATAATTGAGAAGAATAGTTAATTTTCTGGGCTTATTTTATAAGCAAAGCGGGTTATGCTATAGCATTAATTAATAAGATTTTGAAGATGGATGTTAAGGGCCTACATCAATATTATCGTATATCATCGCCGACACGTACATATTAACACAGCCAGTAGGCACAGAAAATGAAGAATTAGGGATACTTTTCCTATTTACTCAAAATCTACTAAATATATTTTAATTATGATTTACGTGTTTCTATATATAATAGTTACTTATGTTTTTAAAGTTATTTCATTAGTTAATACGCGATAATAGACCGACAAATGAAAAAAAATTAAAATTTTGAGAGCTTGTTTCGCCAAGATTTTCTATCGAGAAAACTTTTTTCAATCGCGTTTCTGAGTTGATGCGATCCTAGATCATATATTGAAAAAACATATACTTAAAAATTAGAGCTCTAGCCATTCAATCTAAAGAAACAATGAAAACTTCGTACATAGAAAAATGCACGAAGCTATTTTGGTATCGTCTTAAGTAGGTAAGCTTGTTATATTTAATTTAAAGTTAAGAACCACTTTAAAATGCGCAATATTTATTCAATTTTAGGATTATAAGGACGTACTTAGTTAATTTAAATAGGCTTGATAAAATTCCGGTGTACAATATACCTACAATAATTTTTGATTGTTGGGCGCCAATAAATGTATATAATCATAGTGGTTTTAGTTGGCATCTGATTTCCACTTTTTAAGATTTAGTACAAAGGACAATTACTACTTAACCTCTGGCGTGTATTAGAGACACACATAGCACGTTTATCACGCACACATAGATATTTATATGGATTCAAGCCAGGTGCGTTACGTAGCACTCTGTCTGTGCCTTAGAAAACTCATTTCAGATATACATATAAAGATTTGTTGTCCATCTTAATGTATCTGACGGTTTAGTTTAAAGTTTAATTTTTTTGCGTCACTTGTTGAATATGGTTAAGATATTTCATGTAAAGAAATTAACCAGAACTGGTATTTAATGAATTACAGGCTAATTTTAATTTATTGCACGTCTCAAATATTTTTTTATGGTAATCGTTGGGGAAGAAAAGTCCTAGAGTGGCGACCAGGTACCGGACGACCCAGCGTTCGGCGTCCCCCGACAAGATAGAGCGACGATTACATCAAGGTCGTGGGGAGCCATTGGATGCATAGGACATAATACCGCGCGTTGTTGCGTTCTATAGGGGAGGCCTATGTCCAACATTGGACTAAAATAGGCTGATGAATGGATGGATAGAACAATTTTTCATTTACTTATATTTCAGTAGTACCTACCAACAAGAGTTACAAGTAGAGCAGCTGTACACTCGTCGTTAAAATTGCTATAATTTATTTTTAGTGACCCTTAAACGCTTGTTTATTTATCACACTGAAACGTGGGTAAAAACGGCATGGGTATTAACGGCCGTACTTCAGTAGTATTTATGAAGTTGGGCAAGGTTTTACTAATGTGTTACGTACGAAATAAATGGATCATTTTTTATATAAGAAAAGAAAAGAAAGAAAAAGTTTATTTCTAACTTGCGAACATGGTTACATAATAAAAAGAAAGAACTTACAAACATCCTATTATAACGAAAGTACAATATTAAAAAAATAAAAACTAGGTAAATAAATTACTTTTGACAATTAGGAATAGAAACACTTGATCAAAAAAATAATAAAAAAATAATAATAAAATAAAATGAAAATAGTAGTAATAATTTATGCTAACAACCCGCCCGCAAGTGAAATAGGATCACTGCTCAGCTTTGTGTTGTGGAATTGTTTCCCAACGTTGATTTTCAGCAGTGTCCGCCAAACAGAACATACAGACTGTAATAAACCGTCACGACACCCCGATGAAGGGGATACAAAAATGCAGAAAAATAATACACGGAGAAAAAAAAAAAAGAAAAAATTACAAATAGCATTTTACCCATTAAATACCCATATCATTAATATATCATTAATTACAGTTGGTTGTAAACTACGGATAATTATATTGCTTACACAAGGGAATAAGGTTTAACTTCTCTTTCTTTCTCTCTCCAGCCCATTTACGTCCCACTGCTGAGTATTCCTCCTCCACCTTGGGAGATAGTATGGTCTACAGACCAGGCGTGTTAGCACGGGGTCTATTTTCCAGTTTTCCTTCTGTCGCAGAGGATGTTAACTGTGTACAATATATAAATAAATAATATTCATGGACATTTACACAACGTCCTCTGGTCCCAAGCTAAGCTTATATGCTTGTGTTATGGGTACCAGAATACATATACTACTTTTCTTTTGTAAATACATACTTATAATACATAGAAACACCCAGACGCAGTACAAACATTTGTATGACAATTAGAAAAATCACATAAATGATTGTCAATTAAAATTATCACAAATGATATTATATTATTTACTAGCTGTTGCCCTCGACTCCGTCTGCGTAGAATTTAGGAAATTTTCCCCGTTTTTGCAACATTTTTAACTACTGCTTGAGTGAGAGTATTATAAACGTAAGAGTAAACAAATATAATCAGAATGAACGAACTGCTAAGCTATCAGGAGTTACACGTGTTATTGCGAGTCAACCATAAAATATAGATATGTGCTGTTTCGGGATATTTTTTAGACAATTTTATGTAGAATATTTCCGTCATACATGATTTCTATGTAACTTTAACCATTAAGGCTGCACACGCGACGGAAGCTTAAAAATGGAGCACCTTTTCCCGTTTTCCCAACATTTCCCTTCACTACTCTGCTCTTATTAATTGTAGCGTGATGAAAAGTATACTATAACCTGCCCAGGAGTATGAAGAATAATTGTATCAAGTTTCGTTAAAATCCGTCCAGTAGTTTTTGATTCTATAAGGAATATACAGACGGACAGACAGACAGACAAAAAATTTACTGATTGCTGTTTTGGCATCAGTATCGATCACTAATCAACCCCTGATAGTTATTTTGAAAATATATTTCATGTACAGAATTGACCTCTCTACAGATTTATTAAAAGTATATAGATAGATTTATTTAATAAATTGTAAGTACTGGGGAGCTTAGCTAGTTAAAGCATATTCTTATTCTTTTTAAAAGACTTCTATTCCAGAACTTTCTAGAACTAGAATATTCTTTCTGGATCAAAAGCTGGCGACTGACTGGCGACGATTTTGTTCTCTATTTGTTATGTTACATTACATCTAACTTATATCAATAGTTAGTAATATAGATTGTTGACAAACAGCTTTACGTTGATTAAGTAAACATTACCTCATATCTGTTTGCTTAACAGCCACTCAGGTAAACATACTCTGGTTTGAATATACATAATTCAGCACTTACAATATTCATAAATAAACACACCTTTATTAGATTGGTACGGATCTATCAATCTATTATTCTATGTAACGGAATCTTTGAAAGTAATTTTTAGCCACTTGCAGAAAGCAGATTGATCTGAAATTTTGCACACATAAAAGACCGCTGACAATACAATAACTTATATAAGGTTTACAATAGTGCGTTTTAGTTTTTGAATTAAGCAAATTATTTATTACTAAGTGTATTGAACTGAGGTAGTGACACATTTTTATTAATTACTAGCTGACCCGGCAAACGTTGTTTTGGCATACTAAAAAAAAATGGTTTGAAAAATAGATGTTGGCCAATTCTCAGACCTACTGAATATGCATGTAAAATTTCATAAAAATCGGTCAAGCCGTTTCGGAGAAGTACGGTAACTAACACTGTGACACGTGAATTTTATATAATAACAGATGATGCTATTTTTTATAATACAAGGTTATCATTATGGCTACAGATTTAACTACCAGAGAGTGGGTTGAACTGTTGAAGTTTAAAATTACGGACAAGTAACTTTAACCTGGCTAAATCGTACCTCATAGAATAATGACGTTTCATATATGTATCATAGACACACATAGATAATTGTAAATCAGTGATTATGACGTTATATTAAATTCAATATGGCGGGCACACTCTATATGGCCGGTTTAGGACACCTCCAAAAAATTAAGGGACGTATTTAGAGCATGATTTTTCAAAGCGCTGTTAGATGTAACTAGTTTCAGTTATACTACTTAACGTAGAAAGTATTATTTGATTTATTTTTTACATGGCCTGAGAATAAAATCCACGAACCTGGGCCATTGGGGTACTGTGAAAGTCGAATGAGGAAATATTCGTAACATATTTCCTTGTATACAAATACATCAAAGCCTCTGAATTCTTCTACTTACGAAGCTACATCCATTTCCTTATGCAAACATTTGAGATACAAAATATATTATACAGGATGTTACGTCTATTTCCTTCTGTATAATCTTACACATTTCACCCAATTTTAGATATTTCAGTAACTTAATTATTGAATACTAGCCGTACCCACAGTTTCACTTGCATTCCTCTAGGGATAGCGCCCACATAAGACTTAGAGGCATAAAAGTAGATACGATAACGACCTGTTCTCTGGCCTATTGAATAATTATACTGTATAAAATTTTATGATAACCAGTCAAGCCGTTTCTGAGTTGTATGATATTAAAGTTGTACATTAGATATAAGATTAGAAATAGTATCTTTGCAAGAATTAAATCACCATCATCGTCAATAAAATAATAAAAAATATCCATCTTCGGTGGGGCAATTTTAATCGGCGTGATATAATAAACCAATACTCTCCCAATATTTGCAATCCCTGCCCTTATGAGACCGTTGTGGCCTAACAACCAGAACAACAAGCCTAACAAGAGGAGAAAATACTATAGTATAGTGTAAGTGTGGAGGGAAGTAATGAAACAACCTGTATATTAACATAAGATAACGTGATATATCAAGTTATAGGACTTTATTGCTTTATCTAAACTTGAGTATTATGTTATTTATGTGGAAAAATGTTTGATTATACATATTCGAATTAGGTGTCGCCACCTCATTTTCTCCCTCGAGGTGCTGTAAGAGCCAGGTAAGAGATTAAAGCAGACTACATATTTTAAGAGAGACGGAAAGCTCTAAACTAAAACATATGCTAATAAGCTTGGTCAATGTGGTATAAGTAGACCAAATCCTCTTCTAGAGTGGAGAAGACCTAAACTAATAATGTTACGATACGTTATGGGTAATAGAAGCTTAACGTATCTACTGGTACTCCTTGACCCGACGTGAATGAGGTGAAAAATTATTACACTAACTGTGAGGTGGGTATGACATACCCAATATAGAATTGATGATGTTTATGACGAAAATGACTTAAAAAAACTAATTAGGTACTGTATTATATAAATTATAATAATGGAAAGCAGGTAATATAGTTAAATAGCCCAGTTATTGTTATAAAAGTATTTATATTTCTATAAAAACAAAGCAGACGTTTCCTTACGTACAAACACGCACAAATCAACAATATTTAGAAACTATCAATTAATATATAAAAATTTTGGTAAATTGAGACCAATTGTGAACAAAAATTATAGCACACTTCTGCCTTATACAATTCACCTTCGAAATAACATAAAATCAACTTGTAACATTCTAATAAGTACATCATCTTTTACTTAATCTCTAAAACTACTCTTTTCGACTACTTCTTTTCTTTGCGCACTTGTAGTTCAATTCGTCGCCGGCGCAGCACTGCTACTGGCACGTCAAACAACTCCCCACACCACCCTCTCCAGCTACCGAGACCGCCGAATTCCAGAAATCGCGCAATTAAGCAATATTGTAGTTTTTATAAATGGGTGGGTATGAGATACCCGACCTCACTCACGCCGGGTTAATCCAACAAATTCTGTAGTTACTGCCTTGCAAAATTTTGGTCGAATTAACGGCTAGTCTGCTGTGATCAACATTTCAAAATTAAACCAATAATTGACATTGCCACCCACACAAATACACTATGTGAATGTAAACCCAATATTCCTGACTGTAATGCTGTAATAAATGGGGTTAGCACGGTGGACGTCAAAGGATATCGACGCCACGTATTAATAATATTAGCTACAGAGCTGACAGCTATTGGATATAGAAGCAAGGCTGAAATTGGAAGACGCATCTGTAGGTCTATACTTGTTGAATGTTTCCTATCTTTCAGGAATCAATAAAATGGCTAGGTGCGAGATTGATTCACGCACGAAGGACTCTGTACAGATAAATAATTCTTTACGAACTGCTTTGTGGCGTGCTATGGGGAAAGCTTATGTCCAACAGTAGACGGAGAAAGGCTGATGAATGAATGGATTACACTTTAGTGTACATAAACATGTCGCGTTACACTGCAATATTATTATGACAAAGAGTAGATCTGATGATGAACCTGGAAGGTGGTAATTAGAAATCTGTAACGTACAACGCAACCCCCATTGAGTTTTATCTCGGGTTATTAGATTTTTAAGTTCCGAAGCTAAAAGTGAAATCGGATCTTATTACAGCGACTTTGCTGTACGTCCGACAAGGCTCTACCTCTGGAACGGATGTATCTGACAGCTTGAGTACCCACAATTTTTTTTACAGTTTTTCTATTCTTTTAGTATAGTGGCATATAAGTTTGCTCTTTGCGAAGACTTTTTACTTTAATTACAGTATTTCGTAAAAAATATGTACCGTAATAACCGCTACATAGAATTGGCGGGAACATTTTCAAAATGGCCGTCATTTGGACTCACAACATAGTTTGAGCGCTTACTGAAATGGAACAGAAAACTGTTTTGTGTAACTTTCCTCTATTATTACTGAACGTAGCTCTCTGGGGCGATATTGCACTGATATTAATTTTGTACGTTGGAGTTTTGTTAACTCTGAGTTCTAATGACCGTACCAAAACTCATTTGAGAACTAATATTGTGAATTTACCCAATAATGGTACCAATTCTCGCTGCACAACTAAACTAAACTTAATAAAAAAATTAAAACAACTGTGTCGTATTTTGATTAATTGGCTATTTCGCGGTGTAGATTTATATTAATTAAAGTCGTTAGTCAATAATATTTATAATAAGAAAGTTCAGTTAATATTGCGGACATGTTATTGACACAATCAATTTCAGTTTTTTAGTTAAGTTAGGTTTTGTTCTGCATGTAGAATTGGTACCATTATCTCACAATTTGAGATTAATAACTATCTCAACGTACTTAACGTCAGTTATTACCGTAATAGCTCAAGCGCTTGGATATTCCTATTAAGCAGTCTCGTCGCCCTATGGCGCCGGTCTCGCCTCCTAAGCACCCGAAATGGGCGTGCATGACGTTGAAATTTTGTTCTCTTATCTGTCTCATGCGCTGTTCGCCACTGGATGTGTGAGCTCGTTGCTGAATCCTTGTAGACTCTGCAAGTTCTACGCCTCCCGGTGGTGATGATGGTGGGGGCCAGATGGTCTTGCTGGGTCAGATCTTTCAGATTAATTTCAAAACTTTTTTTAATAGATAGAGTGATATTTTGCACCATTTGTTAAGATTTTGTTACTAAATTCCAAGCGTAGGTATACGAAGTTGTGGGAAAAAACTTGTACAAAATAAAATACACTTGAATCATGTTTCAATATAATACAAGATAATTCTCTCATAAAATAAACCACAACATTCTGACGCAGCAATAGTCTCTTAACACAAGAAATGTAATAAAGTGATATTACTGGCATCATTTAAGAATTCCACACATTACCCAAGTTGTACGCGTACCGAATACGATTCGTTGAACTACCTACTGAAAGTAACTAATTCAACTTGTGTAGTTTGGTATATGGATACATTAATCTTCTATCTTACTTTACTCTTAATATAAAGTAAGTAATTCTGTCTATCTGTCGCTCTTTCGCGCCAAAACTACTAAACCGATTGAAATTAAACCTGGGGCACAGATTGTATAGCTCCTAAAAAAGGCTAGGCTAGGCCACTTTTTATGCAAAATTATGTTTTAAGTTGAGATCAACAATATTGTTTAAAGCAGATGGATTAACAACTGAATGACTACGTGACGCTTAACCAACGGTCGAAACTACTGAATTTCTTTTCTGTTACGCTAATAGAAGCACTAAAACAAGATTTTTGGGTAAACAATAGTAGAAGTTTGTATAAAAGTTCGTCATTTTAGAGCTACAACAAGTCAAAGTCGCGGGAAAAGTCTAGATCCTACAGAATGATACAAAAGTGTAAGGTTTACTATTATTAGTAAACACTACATCATAATTATGCCACTAATAATACTAATATATAAGGTGGATCTTAAAGATCTAAGGATTCTGAGGCCAAAATTAATAAAGGAAACTCAAGTATGATATATTTATATAAGATTTCCTTTATTAATACCGTGGTAAGGTTAAGGATATTTACTTTCCTAGGGTAGTATGGTAACTACACGTTAATTTTTCTTAATACATAATTATTATACCAACATTACCTAGCTGTAGCCCGCGATTTCGTACGAATACAATTTTAAAAAAATTCCCCGTTTATGCAACATTTTTCACGGATGCTTCGCTCTTATTAGTCGTAGCGTGATGTTATATAGCCCATAGCCTTCCTCGATAAACGTACTATCCAAAACTGATTTTTTTTTTCAATTCGGACTAGTAGTTTCTGAGATTAGCGCGTTTAAACAAACAAACAAACTAGTAATATAGATGGTATTAAAATCAACGGCGCGGCGTCTTTTATTAAGGCCACTAATTCGGGATTTGGAGCTCTATTATATTTCTCTATTAATTATTATGATGATTTTCGAATCCTGACAGATTATTTTAACATCTAGATGAACATTTTCTAGATAAACGAGAGCAGATATTGGCATTGTTCATATTTTTTTTAAACTGTTAATTCGAAAACCATTTCGGCTAATAGAGTTTCTGATCATGATCCATTAGTTTATTTCGAAAAATTTCCTATATATTAACGATTATTTTTCCAAAAAAGAAAATGATCTCTATTTGCCCTTAAAATGAAGGACTTAAAATATTAAGGCGTTCATAAGGATATACTTGCAATCTCTCTAAAGTCTATCAGGAAAAGACAATACACCGATTGCGTACAACGATGACGTCACAACATTTGAAATAATATCTTCAAGTATTTAAAAAAAATTCTATATAGAGAATATTTCAATAATATTAAAATTTGTTGCTTAAAATAGTCTATATTTTCTAAAAAAAATATATAAACAGAACAAAAATTATGAACAATCCCAATGGAAAGAAAGATATTAGAAACATAATAAAAAAAAAAACAGAATTTACTATCATAAATTGCCTTCAAGCGCTCTCATTTTCAAACTAAATACAGATATTTAAGGAGCATATATTATTCAATTTCTATTTCCATTATATACTTAAATAAAACCTAGCTAAGATGTCTCTGAATGAAACTTTAACTTGTTAAAATATTTATACAAGAATGATAGATGTAGTCATCTAGTTATCTAGTTAAGGGCCTACATCAATATCATCGCCGACACGTACATATTAACACAGCCAGTAGGCACAGAAAATGAAGAATTAGGGATACTTTTCCTATTTACTCAAAATCTACTAAATATATTTTAATTCTGATCCACGTGTTTCTATACATAATAGTTACCTATGTTTTTAAAGTTATTTCATTAGTTAATACGCGATAATAGACCGACAAATGAAAAAAATGAAAAATTAGAGAGGTTGTTTCACCAAGATTTTCTATCGAGAAAACTTTTTTCAATCGCGTTTCTGAGCTTATGCGATCCTAGATCACATATTGAAAAAACATATACTTAAAAATTAGAGCTCTAGCCATTCAATCTAAAGAAACAATGAAAACTTCGTACATAGAAAAATGCACGAAGCTATTTTGGTATCCTCTTAAGTAAAGATTTGTGCAAATTTTGTAAAGTGGACGCAAATTGGATTGTGATAGGACTGAAATGCTGGCTAGCCATCTGTTACTTTATGAGCTTATATTGTAAAGTGGATATATAGAGTGAACGATGATTTAATCATCAGTGAAGCTGTTAAACTATTAATTTGCTAATAACTTTCTCGTTATTATTATAAGATTATTATCCTCCTTTTTTCTAAGTGTTGCTAGTTACTAATAACGATAACTTAGTAGTTTCCGATATAAATTACTTAATACATATATATTGATTTTTGCAGAATAGCTAACATTCTGGCTAAATTTGAAGTGTTTCGCTTTCCCAGCCCATTTTTTCTAACTATTGAGCTGGGCCTTATCTTGGCTTGGCTCTTCGGGAGGATTTTTAGTTTACAATGCCGCGCTGATCTAGCGAGTTGGCAGGTTTCGAGCTTTCCGTCTGTGACAGTTGCTGTTAATTATTCCTAATCCTAATAATATTATAAATGTGAAAGTTTATGAGTATAGATCTTTGGATGTTTGTTACTAAGATAGCTTCTATTCCAGGCCACAGGACGGCATGCACACAGATGTGGTGACCTACCCTACTGCCTGATTTTTATCATTTTTACTGCGAGTAACACCGCAGGGCACAGCTAGTTAATATCCCTTAGCTGACTTTTATGGGGTGAGGACACGTGTATTTCCAATCACGGACTATGAAGCGTTGATATTTTTTTTAAAACATAGCTCTAGTCACCAGATATTCGTAGAAACACATAGAAAAAATGAATAATTTTATTATTCTTTTCACGCCATAAAATAAACTCCTGTTGGACACAGGCATCCCCCAGTCCAGGAAGGGTTATTATTTGCGTTAACCCTTAATGGACTCGTCACAGTAAAGGCCTGTTCAGACCTAAGCGGTATTCGCTACCGTCTGCGGCAGAGAAAACCCAGCGGGTATGCGGTAATATTACTGTTCAGACCTAAGCGGTATTCGCAATCCTTGTGGGTAGAATAACGCGCGGTAGTCGAGTTTCGCTCAGAGAGGTAAGAAGTTTTCGCCAGTAAACCCGCGCGGTATGTACCTCTACCCACAGCAGCAGCGAATACCGCTTAGGTCTGAACAGGCCTTAAGAAATAAGATGATAACGTCTACATTCTTGCTACCACGAATTAGATAAATGAAATAGCCTGTATAAGTTTACAGCCGCTTTTAAAGAAAACGTTCCTGAATCCATAGTCGAGATGTAAATAATTTATAAGGCAACAAAGTTTTATTGTTGCGTTTTTACGACACTTCTCTTCTAAAGATAGTAGATACTACTACAGTTGATGTTATGTAACACATCTTTACTTGTATTGGTGTATGAGTGTTTACTATGTATTATAAGTAGGTATTTACAAAAGAAAAGTAGTTTATGTATTATATCCGCATTCTGGTACCCATAACACAAGCATAATAAGCTTAGCTTGGGACCAGAGGTCGTTGTGTGAAATGTCCATGTATATTATTATATCAATTATATTACTTATGATAAAACAAAGTCGTTATTTTTGTATGTATCATATCCCTATGTGAGCTTATATGTTCAAAACTACGCAACGGATTTTGAAGCGGTTTTTTTAATTAAATAGAGTCGTTCAAGAGGACGCCTTTTAAAAATAATTTGCTTATAAAATTATAAAAATAATTTGAAAATTTTTTTAATTGGTTAACATTTTTGCTTTTTTAGTTAATATTGCAGTAATTTGTTGATATTACCGGGACTATAATCACGTTATAACTTAAAAAGGCACAATACCTTTGCTCCCGACGTTTCGACCGAGTTGCATCGATCGTGGTCACGGGTCGACTTCATATCGGTCGACTAATATCAACAAATTATGAGTTCAAATCGCGTAAGTTTAAAATCAATAATATTGCAGTATGCTTGATTACACTACAGACTTTGAGTATTTAAACCAATAGGAGTAGAAACACAAGATTTTTTTCTAAGAACACCTTTTTCATCTATTCTCTATTTCATCATCGTCATTTCATCATCATCATAACATCACGCCTTTTTCCCATGGGGGTAGGCGGAGACTATAGCGCGCCATCTGCTACGATTCAAACATACTTCCTTGGCTTCATCCACACTCATACATGCCCGACGCCCTTTTATTTTATTAATCTAAAACCAGTGAAGCTTGCATTGTTAAGGATAGATCTGAAAAAGTTACGAACAATGTCGTCTTGTAAATCTGAGCGTAGAGCTAAATTTATGTGTGCGTGTTGAGCAATGCGACGGTGTTTTCGTACGTTACCTCAGTATGGGTGTATGTATACAAAGAAGAGAGAGTTAAGGGCACCACAAACGGCATATTACAATATAATAATATAGCGAGAAAGAGACAGATGTATATAGAAAAAAGTCGAGGCGAGAAAAAGACAGCTATATATTGTTACGTGTTAGGGTTCGAAGGATTTGGAGAGAAAGACCTGCTGACTCTTTTAGAAGACTTTATTCACTAGCACTAGTTACACACTAAGCACTAGGTCCAAACACTAAGCACTAGGTCCAAACACTAAGCACTAACAATGTCCTAGGTTTTAGCCAAGTCGTAGGTTTCACTGGTATCACTCTTGATCACTTGTTTTCGCTCTCGAAGTCGCCTTTCTCGCAGCTCAAACAGAACTGCCCGGGCTCGCCTCCCTGTCGCTATTTATATGCGCCGAGACGAGTTCCAGACCATTCCAGAATGTTCCCGACTGTGCGCGAACGTGATCGCCCGGAACGAATGTTTCTGGAAACTTCGCGCATGTACGGTAGTTCCTCTAACGCCTTCTAGTATCTAATAGGGGTTTCACTCTGTTCGGTTCTTTAATTGGTTTTACTAGTTGCTGCTAGATGGCGCTAGCTCCTTTGTGTTTTGTGTGTTCGTAACAATATTAATATACCGCGATGTATCTGTACTAATGATGTCACCGACAGATATATCCGTCTTTTTCTCACCTCTCCTTTTTTGTATGTACATCTGTCTCTTTCTTACTATATTAATATGCCGTTTGTGACGCCCGTTTGTTAATTATACAACTAGTCCTGTCTGTTTAAGACTCAAAGGATGAATACAATGTCCTGCTATGAAAATATTCTATGGATAAGATGTGATATTTTTGATGTCACTTAATCCATTTTAAAAGGCATAACATGTTTCACATCATTCAGTACTTTGAATGTAAAATTTTTTACGTTAATTGAAAATTTCGCACACTCCATATATTGTGTTTTATGGGCCTATCATTTATATCAAAAAGTATACTGCCTTTTTATGACATGAGATGATTTAGTACTTTATGAGATAATTATGTAACTCTATATTATATGGTGATGATTTTTGATGTGTGAAATGGCCATGAATTTGTCAGTACTTATTTAATAGGTAATAAAAATATTATTGCAAAGAAGTCATACGAATTTCATTGATATTTGAATGCAGTAATAGCAGTGGCCATTTGTACGTGATAGCCATATTCAAAATATTACTGCCACTTCGAATAAACGTCAATTTTCCTTTGAAATATTTCGTGGTGCTGTGTTGAAATATTCATTTGATTTTACATCTAATATTGCTGTGATGGAAACACATCGTGAAAAATTATTATCGTTACATTTTAAAAGCAAAAGTTTTAGAATGCTCATATTATTTTTTAACCATAAAATAATAAGTAATAACTCCGATTACAATTTAATAAATAAATAAATATTCATGAACATTACACACAACACAACGTCCTCTGTTCCTAAGCTAAGCTTATTATGCTTGTGTTATGAGTCTTATG
Organism: Orgyia antiqua; assembly: GCA_916999025.1. Lineage (NCBI taxonomy): Eukaryota > Metazoa > Arthropoda > Insecta > Lepidoptera > Erebidae > Orgyia > Orgyia antiqua. Next base: position 3,479,601 of record OU779861.1, read on the forward strand.
AGTACCAGAATACTTTACAATAAAAAAAAATCTTTACTAATTTATAAATGCGAAACTTGGAATTAAAAACTAAAAATCTTGACAAGCTTAAGTGCTAATGTGTGTAACCAAACCATAGTGCGATTTAATAGAACTGTACAACGTCATCTATTGAGTGATATGGTAAACTTCGGTTTGTTAAGGTTTAATTTCTAAATTTCACGCGTATGAAGTCGCGGGCAGCAGCTATAATACATAAACTACTTTTCTTTTGTAAATACATACTTATAATACACACATAACACCCAGACGCAGTACAAACATTTGTATGACATTTATGAATAATCACACAAATGATTGTCCCAAGCGGGAATCGAACCCGCGACCCCGTGAACGGCAGTCCATTACATGGATCGCTACACCACGAATCCCGTCGTCTTGATAATTTTTAAATAGACTTTTTCCGTTTTTTATCCCAAAACTAATAAAATTAAGTCGGTAATTATCGTATGAAACAATTTACTTATACTTAGTAAAGTTTGATACTTCCGTGTAGTAACGGATTAAGAATAAAAGTGTCACCACCCCATTTCCTCCTCAAGTGAGGTTCCGTACTGCCTGTACTGTTATTATCATCGAATTAGGATATCATCAATTAACGGGATAAGGGTAGAAAAATGCTGATGATGAGTGGTATTTCTTGTTGTGGCATCAACTGACGTACATACATCTCTCTCTATCTCCAACTCATTTACGTCCCACTGTTGGGCACGGGCCTCCTCCACTTTGGGACGCATTATGGTATACCTACTGTGGCGCGCTGATCAGGCGTGTAGCCCCGGGCCATAAAAATTTGCCGCCCCCCCGTGAACTGAATGAATTTTCATGCAGTTTTGACAATGTGCCTAGTCAGAGGAAGGGGGACCGAACTGAATTCTCTAATTTTAGAAAATTTCATTAATCAATAAAAGTTTCTGTTATCAAAAAGACATACATAATTTGAAAATATTTATAATTCTTCAAAAACCTACATAAATTTATCAATTCCAGAAGATAGAATATATCAGCTTTATAATAGATATATAATAGATAAAAATATCAGCTTTATTTTTTTCAAACCTTTATGGAAATAAATTAATTAAACTATTTGAATAGTTTTTACTTAAATTTCCTATATTATACAAAATTTTAATTTGATACATAATAGGTTCTTAAATTATATTTCTTGAAAGATAAAATGTTTATTTAAAAGAATTAGTTAATTATATATTGTATAGAAATTTTTTTCCCATTTTCCAAATTTTGCCGCCCTAGAAAATTTGCCGCCCTGGGCACTAACCCCGACTGCCCCTAGTGTAAATCCACCACTGCGTGTAGCACAGGGTTTATTTTCGTGGTTTCCGTCTCTCACAGAGGGTGTTAACTATGTTTAAATCCCTTAGCTTTTACAGCACCCTTGGGAGGTGATAGGGTGGTGACATTTGTAATCATAATCCGTAACCACACGGACTGTACAATGCACACACATTAACTGTAAAATTTTCATAAAACGAAAACATAGGTTACATTCTACAGGTTGTATTTACCAACTTTACACACTTTTGTGGACGATTATTATAATTCCTAATATGTTTTAAATGGCCACCCGGATTTTGCTCAGTCAGCCTAGTATAGAAACGTCAAAAGTTTGATCATTACACCCGTTAAAAAGGTACTTTGTTGACGGGCTTCGTGATGGAGTGGTTTATGTAATGGACTGCCGTTCACGAGGTCGCGGGTTCGATTCCCGCTTGGGACAATCATTTGTGTGATATCCATAAATGTCATACAAACGTTTGTACTGCGTCTGGGTGTTTCTATGTATTATAAGTATGTATTTACAAAAGAAAAAGTAGTATATGTAGTATATCCGTATCTGGTACTCATAATACAAGCATAGAAATATAGCTTACTTTGGGACCAGAGGACGTTGTGTAAAATGTCCTGAATAGTTATTTATATTTATTTGTGTAAGGCGTATGAAATGCGGACCTATAACTAGCTGTTGCCCGTGTATGCGTGGAATTTAGACAATTTTCCCCTTTTTGCAACATTTTTCAATAATGCTTCGCTCCTATTAGTCGCAGCGTGATGCTATATAGCCTATAGCTTTCCTTGATAAATGTACTATCTAACACTGAAAGATTTTTTTCCAATCGGAGCAGCTGTTCTTTTGATTAGCTCATTCAAACAAACAAACAAGCAAACTCTCAGCTTTATAATAGAAAGAAAGAAAAAAGTTTTTATTCCTCCCCCATGGGGACATAACAAAATACATAATATTACAACAAAAAAAAACATATAAGTACGTATAAAAAAAACGAAAAATCACAAAAGAAAACAAAAAGATACAAATAAAAAATTCAAATAATATAAGTATAGTCTATTTAATTATAAATTAGCTATCTTTCCATTTTGTTTTTTTTAATTTTCCACTAATTTCTATTCCAATCTATCAGGTCCGAGACTCTGCAACAAACGTCCTAGTTTTATTGGATTAGGGGCAATAAGTTTGACATTTTGTTGGAAGTAAAATGTTAGCCCCTATCAAATATTTCAAACAAAATAAATAAATAAATAAATAAATAAATATTCATGGACATTACACACAACGTCCTCTGGTCCCATGCTAAGCTTATTATGCTTGTGTTATGGGTACCAGAATACGGATATAAATACATAAACTATTTTTCTTTTGTAAATACATACTTATAATACATAGAAAACACCCAGACGTAGTACAAACATTTGTATGACATTTATGGATATCACACAAATGATTGTCCCAAGCGGGAATCGAACCCGCGACCTCGTGAACGGCAGTCCATTACATGAACCACTACGCCACGAAGCCCGTCAAAAAACAAAAGTTACTTATTTAGGTAAATTATTAATTCGAAAGCAGTATTTAAAGAAAATGGATTAAAAATTGTAATTTTTAACTATTACCCAATCGTAAAATTCTGTTTTTAAAGCCTATGCCGCGCTGACCATGCGTGTAGGGTTTAATTTCGAGCTTTCCCTCTCTTGCAGTTCTCTGCTTATGAAATCTCACAGCTGGCTTTCACAGTATCCCGGGGAAGAAATGGTGTGGTGACACTTGTATTCTTAATACAATGCCCGGGTCCGCAAAATACCTGCGAACAAAGTTTTATGAAAATCTTTGGAGGCATTTCCGAGATTCAAGATAAGAGTAGGAATTCCTCGTAGGTACTTACTTATAAATATTTTCGTTAAATTAATAAAATAAAATTATGTCTTACTCGATATTAACATCAAATAGATTTGAAAATTCATAACGTAATTTTATTTTAATAATTCCTTACAACATTATCCCGTTTTAGCTTTTAATAAACGTATCTACGTAATTGGCACACTTCAGTTTTGTGAGCAATTACAAAATGGTGCAAGTGATTCTATTTCCCGCTCGTGAAAAGGAAATAAACAAATTTATTGTCAGAATGCGACAGTAAAAATTTATTTTATTGTGCCTTTCTATTGAGTACAAATGTTAGAGATTTTCTTATGAACTATAACTAACTACCTACTTGTACTTGTGTTCATCGCGATAAATTATATTTTATCAACTGAACTTCGTCATGGGATTTTGGATTAAGAACGCACCATCACCATCAGAGTAAGTTAAAGGAAAGTTGAACAACCTCTCTCTCTATTTCTACTTCGGAAGAGTCAGTTCCATTGGGTAGTTCAATTACTTTACGTTTTGGTTTAGTTTATCTACCTATATTATTTTACTCTTTGTTTAGTTTTGAGCTTTCCGTCTCTCACAGCGGCGTCACACACACAATCCTTTAGCTGACTCTTACGGCACTCTGACACATAGCACAGGCGAAGCATTTATCATTACACTTAACACCCAGAGTGCAGGGCAGTATCTTTAAAGCTTATGAAGCAAAGGGTCCCAGATTCGCTGGTTGATAAAATGGAATTCTAATAACCTACGTAACCTAAAAATAATGTTTTATTTTATCCTAATTCGTACCTAATTTATTAATTCTAAAACTGTAAAACATGGTATTGTAATGCTTAGATTTATTTTCACACACCTTTTCAATGTTACTCGCACGCGGAAAAAAGAAAAATAACTAATCTGATACGTCACGTCATCTATTAATAAAAGGTCAAAACATGTTTTTTTGGATTTATGAAAGACTGCTTACAGCACCATCTACTAATGAAGTTTGAAACTAGCCAGTGTTCTTCTTCTTTATTTTTACACTGGCAAGAAAAAATATTATAGGCATGAATTTTAGATTTTAGTCTCGTGTTTTAGTCATAAAAGTGAAGTTCAATTTTAGATATTAACTAGCTGTCCCCATGTCCCAGCAAACGTTGTTTTGCCATACTAAAAAAAAAAGGTTTGAAAAATAGATGTTGGCCGATTCTCAGACCTACTGAATATGCATGTACAGTGGATGTATGTGGAGTACGGTAACTAACACTGTGACACGTGAATTTTATATATAAGATAATATATTTTGCGCATGACTCCACACAAATGTGTGTATGTATTGTATGTGCACAAATCTTTGGAATTCATGACAAATATTTCTGGTATTTAATCAACTATTTACATCCCGGCACTGCTCGTGTAACTTTCTTAATCTGAAAGTTTATCATCCTATTGCCCTTATCCCATTTCCGTTCCCGGGGTCCGCGTAACATCGGTAACTTTTTTATGTTGTAACGAGTTTTGGATGACTTTTACGACCGGCCGCCTGCCTGACGTTAACTCTACTCCACAACCCTAACTCTACTCCACAACCCCTATTCAGGTAGGACAATTATGGATACATCGCAGGTGCCATGCGAGTCATGTGACGTGGTCCTTTTTCTTGTTGGGATCTCACAACGAATGCCTGGAATAGACATAGCGATACTTATATTCTTTTTGTATATTACCCTACGAACAATTAGATGGAAATAAGCTGTTTAGTGTTTATTATGTGAAAAAGTAATAGGATCAGTGCTGTAGCTACCAAGGGGCTAGGCGGGGTAGTGCTCCGTTTTCCTCAAGCTCAAGGGGCCCTCGAATCCTTTCCAGAAATCTTGATCGAACTGAGCCAGCATTTTTCTGTTTTATTTTTAGCATTTTAAAAATATTTCATATTTTAATCAGTTTACATACCAGTGGGGTCCCGTTTTTTTAAGATGTCCGTATTTTATTATTCTTCCAAAATAGCCTTCTACGATATCAACGGGACGTTATAGAGAAGCGCATTCTACTTTACAGGCGACACAATGACATGGCACACATGAAAAATGCTAGGAGGATAATATTAGGTAACGATAGTCGGTCATCTTTAGATTCTAAAGTATTCTAAAGAGGCATAATCATATTATAAATAAACATAGTTATAGGCATAAACATAGTTATAAAGATATACACCAACTTATTAGACAAAAAAGTGAATCTTAATCTATCAAAAATGCTTATTTGAGTCGCCGTGGTTCTTCGTAAGCTGTCTTATTCTAACCGACAGACGGAAAAACAAAAAATCTTCGAATTAATTTAATAGGAGGCAGTAAAATAATTTTTCTTATTTCATGGTACTTACAACATCCTTGATTTGTGATTTCTAACCATAGTTACCATTTTTTGATATGGCAATTTATAGTGTTTTCCTATCTGACGTTTTGGTTTCTGTCAAATCTTTTTGTTTCGGCCATTTTCGCCGAACGTTTGGTGTTCGGTCTAGGTCACGTATCTTTTCGTGGCCTTTAGATCACTTTATTAAAACTCGTTCAAGATGGTGCAGAAGAAGGTAAAAGCCATGTGCGTTTAGTTTATTACAATATTTTTATATTAAACAGTGATAGTTTCGTGAAGTTTTAACATAAACATGGTTGTGGAATCTCCTTGTTGTTTGCATCGTAACAGGTTTATTTTGATATATTCAGGTATTCTATAGGAGTGCTAAGCTATTTTGCTTTAGTTCTCAACTAATTACCCTCAAAGTTTTGCCATGAAAGTTGTTTATACTTATACGATGTTATAAACTTAACCTCAAATTCTTGCCATGATGATAGAATCGGTCTGAAGTCTGTTGATTACTACTTAATTATCACCAAGATCGCTGATGCCCATGTGCACTTGTGATTAATAGTTCATGCCAGGGACAGTCGTTTATTATTTTTCTTTATTTTAGCCTAAGAAGAAGGTTGGAAAGAAAGTAGCGGCCGCACCTTTGGTCGTGAAGAAAGTGGAACCAAAAAAGGTCGTTAATCCTCTCTTTGAGAAAAGGACTAAGAATTTCGCTATTGGTAAGTTTGTATTCAAACAATAGTAATTGTTCCACATGTCTGTTAGTGTTTTTGTTTTTTGGTGTATAGTGCTTGGACTAAAATGATGTAAAACTTATTCTGAAAATCCCATGTGGTTTACAAATTATACGAGCTTTTTAACACTGATTAGTCCAAGTAAATCTAGTTTTAGTTATGATTATACATAATTAATATGTAGGTATATAAGTTAGCTTATTTATTTCATACGGATATATTGTCTTCATTGATGGCTTTGATAATTTCTATGATTGTTTTTGAGGACTCAATTTAGTTTTCACAGTAATCTTCAAATAGTGAAGTTATAGCCAGTCTTATCAGCTAATGCAAATGTGCTAAAATGTGGTTATAAAATTCAAGTTATTTTTTTGTTTATGATTTTACAATCTGCTTTCAAGCCAGAAATAGATGCTTTAGGTGTATTGGTCAGCATTCAAAGTAATTAAACTGTGTATTATTTCTAACCAACTACTCATTTGCTGATTTGGGTACAATAAACTTGTGTAGCCAAGGGATTAAATCTGATCTGTCTAGTGGAAATCAAAAATACTAATAAAAAGCTTTTAATTTTATACAAAAACTACAATGCTCTCTAATTGATAACTATTTATTTTTTCCCACCAGGCCAAGATATCCAGCCCACAAGGGATCTATCCCGGTTTGTGAGATGGCCCAAATACATTCGTATTCAACGCCAGAAGGCAGTACTTCAACGCCGTCTCAAGGTGCCCCCACCAATCAACCAGTTCACACAGACACTTGATAAGACTACAGGTTTGTTCTAGATATTCTTGTCTATTTTTTTAAAGCTTTGTCTTTTTAGGAAATAAAGAAAATCTATATTTTGTGGACATAACTATGTTACTAAAAACTTAGTTTAGTTCTGATGCATATTAAAATTTGATTTCTTAAACATTGCCTGGATTATACTGTAGTCTTTAATTTGATACTTTAATACAACAATACTACTACAATTTGTAACTGTTTTGAAGCATTTTTAATTTACAAAATTGCAACAAATCATTTATTTATTATTTTAACACAAATTAAGCTGTTACTCTTAAAAATTAAGTTTACACAAATTATTATTATTTGTTTCAAAGTTTTATTATTGAAACATATTTTTGTATAGGTTTTGTAGTATTTTTTAAGTCTCATTTTAAGTAATTGTTACCTAAAGTTAAACTTGAGCAAGGCTCCACTATACTTCATATACTCCATGTGGAGTTGGTAAAGAAATAGTCACAGCCTTATGTTTCCAATTAATATGATGAACCTACCAAATGCAACGATGAATCACTATGATTATCAAAAATACATACGAGCTTTTTAACTCTGATATAATAATAAGTTAAAATTAAGCCCAATATCTTCTAGTATAATGTTTTAATGAAGATTTTTATTTCAGCTAAGGGATTGTTCAAAATCTTGGAGAAATACAGGCCAGAAACTGAAGCAGTCAGGAAAGAACGCCTAAAGAAGGCTGCTGAAGCCAAGGTATGTACAATTATTCTCTATTTTTAGTTTGGTAAAGGTATCTAATAATAATTTTACTAGTCTTTTGTGTAAACATGCTGTGACTGCAACTTTTTATGTGTGGAATTTAGAAGACATAACTTAAAAAATATACATATAACCATCCTCTTAAACTTCTCTAAAAACCTCTATAAATCTGTTGCATTGTTTCAAACTCACATAGGAACATGCAGAGAAAACAATGCTTTGTAAGTAGTAAAGATATTTAGTTACTTGTTTGTTTTGTGGATGTGTTACAAACTTACTAATGAAATAAGTAAAAGATATCTCAAATACTGAGAGAAAATACTTCATAGACTTGCGTTACAAATGTACAATTATCATGTAAAATTATATTCCATTATACAACATATATTTTTTTAAGTATAACATAAATATTTGGTAGGAAAATTGTATATGATGCATAACAAATCAATTCAGAATGCCATGAAGACCTCTTAACCACCAAGATCTCTGATTTACTCATGATATCTACAACTTTACCACATAAAAACCAAGAAGCTACATAGTATAAACTTATTGCAGGTTGCCAAGAAAGATGAGCCACCACCAAAGAGGCCTAACACCCTCCGTGCTGGCACCAACACTGTTACCAAGCTGGTTGAGAAGAAGAAGGCACAGCTTGTTGTCATCGCTCATGATGTAGACCCCATTGAGGTAAGTTTTTTTAATTTAAAGTACCTTACTAAGAGTAAAATGCACATACAACCTCAAATTAATTCCGCACGCAAGGAGTTGAGAGGATACCAAAATAGCTTCGTGCATTTTTCTACGTACGAAGTTTTCATTTTTTCTTTAGATTGAATGGCTAGACCTTTAATTTTTAAGTATATGTTTTTTCAATATATAATCTAGGATCGTATAAACTCAGAAACGCGATTGAAGAAAGTTTTCTTGATAGAAAATCTTAGCGAAACAACCTCTCTCATTTTTTATTTTTTGTGTCGACGATAATATTGATGTAGGCCCTTAATGCACACCGAGCATATATACTGAATATAAATACATAAATAAATATTCATGGACATTTCACACAACATCCTCTGGTTCCAAGCTAAGCTTATATGCTTGTGTTATGGGTACCAGAATACGGATAGAATACATATACTACTTTTCTTTTGTAAATACATACTTATAATACATAGTAAACACCCAGACGCAGTGCAAACATTTGTATGACAATTGAAAACTTCACACAAATGATTGTCCTGACCGAGAATCGAACCCGAGACCTCGTGATCGGCAGTGCGTTACATGAACCACTAGACCACGAGGCCTGTCATGTAAGAATGTATCATCAATGTATGTATCAGTGAATGTAAGAAAAAGAAAATAAATTATAATAATATATAATAATGTTATAAAATTATAATAATAATTAATATGAGGTTATATGTGCATAAGTTTGTTTGGATAGTAGCAGATGGCGTTCTATAGTCTCTGCCTACCCCCATGGGAAAAAGGCGTGATGTTATGATGATAAAACATGTATTTCTGTAAACCCCTTTCCTCCAATGTTGGTGAGTTTACACGTTAATAAAATCTTGCAATGCTGCTTTTTATTGGTGGCGATCTGTGGATAAACAGGACCCTATTACTGAGAGTTCCCTGTGTACCTATCTGTATTTCTGTTGCTTATAATGGCAACTAGACAATAAAATGCCTCAACAGAAGGGATAAATGAATGCCCCCATTATATCATCAAGCCTTTTTCCTATGGAGGGTTGAGGTATGGTAGATTGCATATGTTATTATAGCACAGTCTGCTACAGAGACTTTGTTTTGCAACATTTATTATACCCATGTTGCAATGATGTTAGAATTTCTTCACCTGAGGTTACAAAATAATAAATATATTTTGTAATTGCATGAAGATGATTGACTCTGAGCTCTATTTTAAATACCAATACTTAAAAAATATCATATATTTTTCTTAAAACATGCTTTTTAATTTTCAGTTGGTACTTTTCCTGCCCGCTCTCTGCCGTAAAATGGGTGTCCCATACTGTATTGTTAAGGGCAAGTCCCGTTTAGGAGCCCTTGTACATCGCAAGACATGCACCAGCGTAGCATTAACAAATGTAAGTAGTATATGCTTTTCAGTTATGATTACTTTTGTGTAAACCATGTAGATAATTTTGTAAATTCAGTCTTGTGTGAAACTTGGAACTTGTAACCTGTGCAAAAGCGCCTATAACTTATTGTATAGTTGACTAATTAGACTTATTTATACTGAATATAAAAGAAAAAGAATTCTCAATAGTGAAATTATTAGGTGCAGATTTTATTTTAAGAAATTATCATATACTGTAATATTTCATTCCATTAGTAAAATAAATTAGATAAAATTATTTTACTTATATCAATAGTGTGTTTATCTATAAAGGTATAATATCTCTAGAATAAAAGTATACTAGAGATGAGATCTCTACACTAAAGAAGAATTAACTTATTGAGCCTGCCTTTACAAAAATAAATAAAAAATAAAATAAAAATAAATATTCATGGACATTTCACACAGCGTCCTCTGGTCCCAAGCTAAGCTTATATGCTTGTGTTATGGGTACCAGAATACTGATAGAATACATATACTATTTTTCTTTTGTAAATACATACTTATAATACATAGAAACACCCAGACGCAGTACAAACATTTGTATGACAAATATAAACATCACACAAAGTATTGTCCTGACCGGGAATCGAACCCGAGACCTCCTGATCGGCAGTCCGTTACATGAACCACTAGACCACGAAGCCCGTCAAATGCAACAAAACTTGAGAAAAACAAATGAACATGTAGTGAAAATGATGATATATTTGCTATCAAGAGTGCTATGCTGACAACCTTTCTACCACCAATAGAATTTTCTGATTATATCCTTACCAAAACCCCCACAATTACTGTATTTAATACCATACTAAACATATTTTATTAACCAACAGGTGGAATCTGGTGACCGTGCTGCCTTCTCGAAGGTAGTTGAAGCTATTAAGACTAACTTCAATGAGAGGTATGAAGAACTCCGTAAACACTGGGGAGGTGGTGTTCTTGGTAATAAGTCGAACGCGCGTATTGCCAAGCTTGAAAAGGCGAAGGCTCGCGAGATTGCGCAAAAACAAGGCTAAGCCTAAATAAAGTTTAAGACCTAATTTTGATGTTTTATTTCTGTACTGTTATTATATTCCTGCACTAGCTGTTATCGCCAACTTGGGTACCTACGTGTGGAATTTAGTGACTAAAAGTAGGTAATGAGGCCATCCCTTTTGTGGTTATGGTTAAACCATGGCTCGGTAAGAGCGAGGAGGAACACCAGCCGATAGCCGGGAGTTTTACACAAAGCCTAAAAGTAGCATGAAGAGTGGGTAAATGCATTACCCATGTAAAAAAAAGAGATGCACAATAAGTTAAATAGTAACATTTCGAACACAACGTTTATAATTATTTTCTTGCAAATTAGCAGTAAGCGTGTACATCAGGATGACGGGTGTACCTCGAAAATCAGGGATTCTTTATACATGAAAGCAATGTGCTACCAATGTGAGGAATGTGCGTAAAATTTCGAGCAATGTGCTTTTATAAAACTAGAGTTATTTAAAAAAGTAAGTGAGCCGTCAGCCTGGCTCCCGAATGACGGGTGTATATTTGATTTGAGCAAATGATTCACTATCTAAGTTTGAAAACATTAGCGTGGCAATGTGCTAGCAATGTGCTCGAATCTGCCAAAAGCAGAAACAGATGCGACAATAGGTTTAAGAGTAATTTTGAAAACAAAAATGTTGTTTGAACGCCTGCTTATTATATAACGGCAAACACGACGAAATGTATAAAGGAAAAACTACAGTGGTTTCATGTCATTATTCGTATATAATAAACATTGCAAAAAGTCACAGTTTACATTAGCAATCATACATTTGGTAATTTATATAACAAATAAGGTGATTCAATATTCTCACCGCAATAAAATGCAGATGTCTGGAATTTAAGCCCGTATCAATCCACCTCAACGAGTAGTGAAAATTATAGAATCTAACAATCAAATAAGTGTAATAAAGTTAAAGTAAAAAATATCTTTAATCATAATTCAATCTACATTACTTAGGTTTGAATAAAAAAGTTATTTTTGTCCATACACAAGGCAATGCGGTATCATATTTTGCTGACTTCTTGTTCTACTGTTTAGGTCATCAAAACATACCCATTTGTTTTGTCTATAACAATGTGCTCTGTAATGACCTATACAGGTCAGGTCATCTTTTGGACCCGATGGTAAATATTCGACAATTCCTATTACATCATATTCCTTCGATTGTAAGTTAATTTTTAGTGGGATCTCATTCAAACGCTTTGATTCAGTTTGACTTAACTCAAAGCTTACAGTATTATGTAGATTATAATTGAATGTTCTTATTCTGTTGCAGTCATTGCGACGGCACGTGACCACTTCATTGTCTTCTAACATAGATGCAGCAGATTTAGATATGTCGGTTATATTGGTATCAAGTGGTAGAAAGGCAATTTTTCTTTCTACATTATTCATAGGGCAAAATTCATTTGTGCAAGATTCTTTGACATCTGCACTATAGATGACCTCTTTCACTATATTCTCAAAAATGTATGTAGCACTGCAATGACAAGATAATTCGGTGACGCCTTTACTTTGTTTTCTTTCAAAGTTATAATTTTGTAATAATCTAGCGCGGTTTTTGTACAGCTCTAATTTTGGCTTTTGGTCATCAAGCATGTCCTTTATGAAGTTGCCAAAATTACTGGTAGAGTTACTGAAAACAGACGTGCTCACAGCAAAACCATCTGCGCAAGCAGCTGCTAAAACTTGAGCTACGGAATCAAATGCACAGGTATTCGTTAATATAAAATTCTCTATACCTGTTCTGCTTTTAATACCATTGAGCAACAAAGGCAGGTATTTCATTTTATGTTTTTTTTCTTTTTTAGTTTTCTTGTTATGTCCAAAACCTCCCCAATTTTCAATGTACGACTGATTTTCTGCGAATATTGAATTATCAGAAACATCTTTTTTCTTTACAATTGATTTGTGTACTTTTTGTCTATTCTTTTTTATTTCCCTAACTACAGATTGTTCTTTAGTGATCGCCGTTTTGATTTCTCCAGCAATAAACTGAGAATGCTTCATAATGAATTTATCGACACGCAGGCGGTTACTTTTAGTCGACATAGGGAACAAAAATCTTTTCAAAGTTTTAAAACTACTTTCCACATTTGAAGAGGACGGGTTTCTAATAATAGATTGATATAAAGGTATCATTATATTAGACCACAAAGGAAGTTGGGAAATCAGCCTTGATAAATTTGCTACCAGAGAAGGCATAAAGTATAAATTTTCATGACAACTCACCTCATCGTCATTAGTTAAAGAAATAATCAAATTTTCTTTATCAACTATGCGAGTGTACCATGAAGGAACATTGGATTTTGTGTCTATATCAGCAGCCTTTAAATAAGCTGAATCGATAACGTCTGGTTTTTCACAGTTTTCTTCTGTTCGGCTTTCTTCCGTGATTGATAATAACTTTTTAAGACGTAACTTGGCTTCTGCACATCTGGTCTCATTTCCATCGTATTTATTCAGACAGACAGTTATTAAATCAGAAATGACATCTTTTAAATTGTGATAATTTTCTATGGACCTAACATACATGAGACATCGGAAATAAAATATCTTAACTCTCTCGTCCACGTTTTTAAAAGAGGATAAATTGTACAGTATTTTTGTCAAGTGACTGACATCAATTCGAATAAACGTGTCATCTGGCGAGCAAATATGTTGTTCTAGTTTATTAAAAGAGTTAGCTACATATTCCGCCGTTGATTTGAAAGAAGTGAAAGCCTTAACAGCTGCTCCGACTAACGCCGGTGAATGATCGAGAACAACTTCATTAGGACATTTTTTATTTTCTTTCCATGTTTGTATCCATCGAAATATAGTATCTATATTATGTGTTTCAGACAGCATTTGCGTTACTGGTACACTTCTACCATTATTTTCATCATACATGACACCAGAATACAAAAATATATGATTAGTATTTGTCATATCTTTTGTAGGACCAACCTCTTTTAGTATACTTCCGGTAGCGTCTAAACTAAGAATAACCCTGTTTTGACGAGAATATTGTTTATAGTTTTCATCTTGAGCCGATGACCAATAATAAACATAAAATGGAAATGCAGATATATGCTTTATAATATCATCATATGGATTAATCTTGGTCATATACCATAATGCTAAAACAGGGTTTTCATGATAATATTCACTGCACTCCCGCTCATATTTTATTTGTCTCAAACAAGCAGTGGTTGGTATGTGAGGAGGCTCTGCGTCACCAATCTTCATAGCGGAATCAATCAAATTATTTCGTACCACTATTGGCGATTTAAGCTTTAACTCACATGCAAGCTCATTTCTTTTGAATGGTGATAGTTTCATTTTTTTATGAGGGTTGTGAGTAAAATTTGGATCATAATCCGTAATGATACCTTTACAATGAGCAATGTTGTCCGATAGCCAGTTGATCACAATTTTTATTTCAGCATTGCATTCAGTACATTGTCCAAAGCACGTTATTCTTTCTCCATATTTTATGGAATGACTTTGGAATGCAAAACTACAAGGAATTCTTGTTTGGTTCCAAGTTTCCTCTCGCAATAAATGTGCCCATTCATGCTTTGGAAGTACATATTTATTCTGGTATTTTATCTTAAATTTTAATTGATTTCGCACAGTTAGCTTCGATATAGGTTGTATATGTTGCCATTTATATATGTCTAAATTAAAGTTAAATACCTTATGAGTAGGTCCTTCATCTTCTTGAGAACTATCAACGGCGCTGTTATTATATGAGCTTCTTGGTTCACTATCATAGTCTTCTAAGATTTCTGTATCAAAAAAATAACTATAGTTTCTTTTCAATGATATAGAAAGGGCTTTTTCGGACATTTTTCCTTGCAATTCCTTGGAAATCGTGGTAAAAATTTGTTCTGATGCTGGTGGTAAATTATAAAAGTTTTTAAAGTAGTCTTTATATTTAATAAACATATCTTTTTGATCACTTAATTGAACAACACTGTGTTTACCACCTCTTCTCTTCATTTTAATTTGATTAAACACGCGTATTTAAAAGAAAAGTTTATATAGGAATAGTGTAACAAATGACGCTAAGTATAAGCAAGTACCTACCCACAATTGAAAAAAAAAACAAAAAATATGTAAGTACCATCTACTCTAAAATTTGTTCTATGATACATCAAATACGTTCTATGAATTTATTATTATACCTAGTAGATATTATATTTATTATAGGTACTTATATATTATATTATACCTTATTAACAATACATGTAATTTGATAACAAAAGGAAAATGGGGAAACAGCATCTCATTTGCATTGCTATGCAGGAAACTTCTGTGGTGTAAATGTTATTTTTTACATTTCGTCGTGTTTGCCGTTATATAATAAGCAGGCGTTCAAACAACATTTTTGTTTTCAAAATTACTCTTAAACCTATTGTCGCATCTGTTTCTGCTTTTGGCAGATTCGAGCACATTGCTAGCACATTGCCACGCTAATGTTTTCAAACTTAGATAGTGAATCATTTGCTCAAATCAAATATACACCCGTCATTCGGGAGCCAGGCTGACGGCTCACTTACTTTTTTAAATAACTCTAGTTTTATAATAGCACATTGCTCGAAATTTTACGCACATTCCTCACATTGGTAGCACATTGCTTTCATGTATAAAGAATCCCTGATTTTCGAGGTACACCCGTCATCCTGATGTACACCAGTAAGCTGTACTATGGTTTCGAAACTAAAAGTATACATACCTACTGTTTCCGCGGCAGCAGCAATAAGTCCCGTAAGACGCCTGTTAGTCATGGTAAAATAGCGCCATCTAGAGGTTTTAGTAGGAACTAAGAATAGAATTTAAGAAATACATTTTGGGTTCTGTTTGAATACAAACATACCCATGTACTAGATGTCACTGTTCGCTATTTGTGAACATCATAAGCTGAAAATTATTTGGAGTTTCGGCCAGATAATAATGTTAGAATACAAAGATATAATATCTGTTTAATTCGATGCTAAAACACGTCAGCATTTTATTGAATTTGTATTGGATGAGTGTAATAAAACAAATTATGTAGATATTTATATAAGCACATAAAATTTTTTGCACCACAAAAAGTAAAAAAAATGGTCAAGTGCGAGTCGGACTCGCGCACGAAGGGTTCCGTACCATTATCTATGCAACATAAGGCACATAGTTAAAGCGTCTACCTGTCAACGTTATTAGTATCGAGTAAGAAACGGTAAAAAAATCATGTTTGTTGTATGGGAGCCCCCCTTAAATATTTATTTTATTTTATTTTTAGTATTTGTTGTTATAGCGGCTATAGAAATATGTACATCATCTGTGAAAATTTCAACTCTCTAGCTATCACCGTTCTTGAGATACAGCCTGGTGACAGACGGACGGACGGACGGACAGCGAAGTCTCAGTAATAGGGTCCCGTTTTTACCCTTTGGGTACGGAACCCTAAAAATGATATTTATCTTGTTCTCTAAAAAAACTTTCTTGGTGGTTATAACAGATTTATCTAAAGCCATTAACATAACTAGGAGGGCTTTAATTTACCTTTATAAATGAGATAGCCCATTGTGAACTAGTCGGATAGATAAAGGGACAATTGTTCGCTTACGATGAGACATTCACCTCTGAAAGCGCTATTGTACGTTCTTTACCTTTCATACAACCATGAAGTAATAATTTTTGTCTTATCTTTAATTTAAGGCGACAAGTGAACTATAAAATCGTTTAAAATTTTGCATACAAGTGCGACAATAACGCGATAAACGATGACGAAATAATTTTTAAACTTTGAGAATGTAATTTTCTTTTAAAATCATTATTTTGTTTAATTATTGGTAATCTATTTACATACTTGACACGCTTAAAAAAGTGGTATCTATTATAAAAATATGTTATAGAAATTAACTTTATCCTGCGCTTAAATTATAGTTTGATAATTATAGCCTAGTTCAATTTTAGAAATAAAAAATAATTGTTTAGTTTTCCGTGAGCAACAATTAAATGCCAAGGGACAGTCATATAACATTTTCGCCCTTTACTTTTTCAAGGACTTATGAGTGGTCTAATGAAAATATATTATTATAATGTAAATATTATTCTGTTTTCCATATAACATATTCATCTACATAAATATCTATATGTCGTTCGTTTGTATCCATTACTAGCCGCCCGCGATTTCGCTCACGTTTAATTACTGCTCAGCTCCTTGACTTTTAGCGTGATATTATAACCTATGTGTTATTTTGATGTTTCAGTTATAGTTTCATGAAGACGCATTGCATAGCTCGGCGCGAAAAAGTAATGGAATCTGATATCCAGGGGCATAGCGTGCCTTGGTTATGCCCCGCATAAATATTTATTTGCGGCCCCTTAAAAAGGGTAAAGATTTTTCACAAAAGATAAAAGGCCCCCCCCCATGGTCCGGGGGCTCCGAATAATTGATATGGCAGGCACGGCGGTAGCTACATCCCTGCCGATATGCTCACAAATTTCCTATTTCAGTAGGTACATCATAATTTAAATTTGCTTGAAAAAAATTACAGCCGGTCAGGTACGAATTGGTCACGAAAGTTTCGTACCGTTATCAGTCATAACAGGACCCTAAACAATAGGATAAGTTCAGGAGAGTGATGATAGTGAGTGTTTATTGTTGTAGCATCCGTTTCAGAGATACAGTCTGTTGACACACGAAAGGGCGGACAGACAGTATGCGAAGTCTCAGTAATGGCGTCCCGTTTTCCCTTTTGGTATGGAATCTTAAAACAGTTTACTGATAGATAAATAACAATACGAAGATCTGAATAAAGAGGAGCTTAGAATTGGTACTATGTAATGGCGGCCTTATTACCTAAAGTGATGTCTTCTAGACTTAATTGCAAAGAAATGTTTGTACCCAATAATTAAATATAGTAATTTCAGTAATGGTACTTTTTTGGACACAGTTGACTCTGTTCGTGACCTGGGCATTCAGCTTGACTCGAAACTACATTTAGACATTCATATAAATAATATAATTAGTAAAGCTTACCAAATGTATGGTTTTGTTATGCGTTCCTCTGCAGATTTCAAAAGACCTTCTACTTTCATTTATTTATTTAAAGCCTTAATACGTTCTCAACTTGAATACGCGGTTTCAATATGGAATCCTTTTTATGC
Source organism: Orgyia antiqua (assembly GCA_916999025.1). Classification (NCBI taxonomy): domain Eukaryota; kingdom Metazoa; phylum Arthropoda; class Insecta; order Lepidoptera; family Erebidae; genus Orgyia; species Orgyia antiqua. The sequence goes on from OU779861.1 coordinate 3,497,750, forward strand.
AAAATATACACATTACCTTGAAATGGTACAAAAAAAGTTTTTACGCACAATGCAATACAAATGCTTCCATAGCAGGGTGCCATATTCTAATTTATTAGACAAATATAAAATGTTAAGCTTAGAGTCTCGACGCACGCTGCTTAGTGTTATGGTATTGTACGGCATATGTAACAATAATTATGACTGTATTGATCTCACAAATAAATTGAGCTATGTAGTACCTAGAACAGTACGACGAGCAGTGCGTGCCCCGCGCTTATTTCACACTGTAAAATGTAGGACAAACGCTGGTGTAAGGGCACCTCTGCGTCGTTTAGTAGATACGTATAATACTTACTTCTCGGAGATAGATATTTTTGCAGAATCTCAGTGTAAATTCAAAAAGTTAACAATTACAGCACTTAAAGATGTTTCTTGAATTGGTTCGATGTTTAAACTTCTATTACCTGTTTGTTACTAGTATATTAAATTTAGTTTATTCATTTATCTGTATTTATGTGTAGTGTATTCTGTTCATTTATCTGTTATTTATATTTGTGTATTTCGAATTGCTCCTCACTCGTTTCTTTATATGTCGTGGACAATTGTGTGGGTTATACTTTTATCAAAACTGTACATATTGTCATAACCATAAGTTTAAATTTTAATGTATAACTGTTTATTGTTCCAAATAAATAAAATAAAAATAAAATAAGCATCTAACTTATTAATAAACAGATACAATCCACCCATATATATGTCCAGCGCTGATTACATTTCGCTAAAAACATGCAGCAATTAATATAGACGTGAAAGTTTATGCCAATTATAATAATAATAATAATATAATAATAAAGCCATTTATTCATATCCTTTACATTTCATTTCTTAATTATTATTTTATCAATTTAATTAATTAATTATTTATCAAATAGTTAAAAACATTTGTTAGTAGGTTAGTTTTTAATTTATTATTTGTCACTTACTTGCTAACGTTAGTATGGTTAGTCGTCCGAGATATGAATCCCTGCTCGGGTGAAGGCCTCCTCCAAACTCTTCCACAAAACCCTGTCGTTGCCCTTCCACTGCCATTCTTTGCCTGCAATCCTGGTGATGTCATCAGCCCACTTTCGCCTTGGTCTGCCAACACTTCTTTTGCCTGATGGGCCTTTCCAGTGAGTAGTTTCAATGGTCCATCTCTTGTCCTTGTATCGTGTGATGTGACCCGCCCAGCGCCACTTAAGAGTTAGAGCATGTGTTAGTGCATCGGTGACTTTTGTTTTTTCTCTGATTCTTTCATTTCTTACTTTGTCTATTCTTCTAAGCTTTAGCATACTCCTTTCCATCGCCCTCTGAGTACTCTCTATTTTCTGTTTAACTTTTTTATTAAAGATCCAGGTTTGGCAACCATATGTCAAACACGGCAAGATACAAGTGTCCATTACAACCTTTTTAATATTTAAATTATAGTCACCTTTAAAAATCTCCTTTAGAGACCAGAACTTTTTCCAAGCTATTGCCACTCTCCTTAGTATTTCTTGTTCATTATTGGTTTTATCAAAAGATATCTGTTTTCCTAAGTAAATATAGTTTTCAACGTACTGTACAGTGTTATCTTTTAGCTTAATAGGGATTTGGTGGCTGTTGGTCATTACTTTAGTTTTGCTTGTATTCATTTCTAGGCCTACCTTAGTACTATGTTCATCTAGTGACCTTAACATAGTTGTGATATCTTTGGATGTTTCTGCGAGCAGTACAATGTCATCAGCGAATCTTAAGTGATTTAGGTAGCGATTGTTCAGTTTTATACCTTTATGAAACCAGTTTGTGCTGCGGAATATGCTCTCAAGAACAGCTATAAAGAGCTTTGGTGATAGTGGGTCCCCCTGTTTAACTCCTCTTTGTATGCTAATAGGTTCTCCTCTTGTTTCAAGCTTCACTGTGCTTTGACTGTTTTTGTATATGTATTTTATGATGTTAATATACTTTGGGTCCACATTAAAAATATGTAGAGCATTCCATATGGATTCATGGCTGATACTATCAAATGCCTTGGTGTAGTCTATAAAAGCCACATAGAGAGGCCTGTTTTGTTCACGGTATTTTTCTATCACTTGTTCCAGAGCCTGAATGTGGTCAATTGTATTAAATCCAGAGCGGAATCCCGCTTGTTCTACTGGCTGTGAGCTGTCAATTTCTTGTGCCAATTACACGAACCAATCGACTTCGTGAGCAACTTTCCCCGTTTTTACAATATTTTTCACTGTTGCTTCGCTCCTACTGGTCGCAGGGTGATGTTATGTAGCCTAAAGCCTATCTCGATAAATGTACCTACTATGCAACACAACCATTTTGGCTAATGCTTCGCTCCTATTGGTCGCAGCGTGATGTTTTATAGCCTGCCTTCCTCGATGAATGGACTAACACAAAAATATTTTTAAATTCAAATCAGTACCTCCTAAGTTTAGCGTGAACAAAATCCTGGCTCATAGTATTTCGAACAAGTCGACCTATGCAAAGAACAAGGTTACCAAATTAAATATGAATAATAAAAAATATGAATAATAAAATATGAATAAGTTACCAAATCGTTTTTTTTTGTAGTTATATGTAGTTTTAAAACTATGCTAAATAGTATTTTATATAGATAGGAAAAAAAAACAATTTGCTAGAAGAATTACGAAAAATGTTATAGCTGATTGTGTGATTGGCAAATTTAAAATCGCTTTCCTGTAAAGTAACGATTATGCAGAAGTAACTTTATTCTACGGATAGGTCGAAGTGTAATAAGCACTTACCTCGTAGCTAAGCGGTTTTTAATATGAATACTTGGACCTTTTTCAAGCCAGGTGGACTTACTGATAATATCTCTGACAAATTTTCGCAATCTCTAATATCTTTATATTTACTTAATATAAAACAAAGTCGTTATTATTGTATGTATGTCCCTATGTAAGTTTATATCTTCTGAACTACCTACGCGACGGATTTTGATGTGGATTATTTAATAAATAAAGTGGTTCAAGAGGATGGCTTTTTAACACGCTTTTATAAGTTCTGTATGTATCTATCAATGTATTAATCTATGTAACGGAATCTTTGAACGCGATATTCACCCACTTGCAATAGTCCGATTGATTTGAAATTTTGCATACAAATCAAGGACCGATGACAATGCAATAATTTGAAAATATTTTCTAGATTTTCAAGCGTGTTTTTTACTTTTTAAACTAAGCAAATTTTTATATAATTTGTTAAGATTTGGTTTTAAATACCATGCGTATGAGGTTGCGGGCAACAGTTAGTCTATTCTAACATTATAAGGCTGATGAGTTTGTTTGTTTGAACGTGCTAATCTCAAAAACGATTGGTCCGAATAAAAAAATCCTTTTTTTATCTGATAGTCCATTTATCCAGGAAGGATATAGGCTATATTACATCACGCTATGACTTATATTATCTGTGCTATGACCAATAATAGCACAGTATCAGTAAAAAGTGTTGCAAAATCTTTTCTAAATTTCACGCGTACGAGGTCGCGGGCAGTATGTAGCTAGTTTGTATTTTGAAGAGCTTAATAATTCAAAGGAGGTTTTATCGGTTCTTTTCCTGCAAATTGAGGGGGGGTTATGGTTAACGATTCTTTACGATATAATTTTTTATGGGATCTATCCAAGTTATAAAGAATCGATATATTGATATTAAAGATTGTAGAATTTAGTATTCGGATTGATAGGATAGTGTTTTTATATTTTGTCATTTTGTTTCTTTGTATGTTACGCTTAGGTACGATTTTTAAATTTCTTTCACTTTTTAAAAAGCTTTTTTTCGGGATACATCTTACACACCGGCACAATTAGCGGAACACAAAAAAAGCAGGATTTTAAAATCTTTTACTTGAGGAACTGGCCAGTTATGATATTTTTTTAATTTATTGTCAAATTTGAAAATAGAAAATTAGATGACATACACTTTTTTCATTCATTTGTTTTATTTTTCCGAACAATACGTTTTGTCAACTTGTTCGAGTAATAACTACGTATTTGTAATTTGTTTGAAAAATTGTACATAATGGTTTTTTATAAATTTGTTATTCTATAGGCAATTTTGTTTATTAAAAGCTCTTTATTATGCCTGACTTAACATCACTGGAAATCATAAGGGCTGATGAAATGAGAAGAAATGGCCATACCTACAGATCGATTGCCTCAAGGCTTCGTCGACCAGTATCAACGATTCATCGCAGCATCCAGCGGTACAGATCGTCTAATTCTCTTGTGAGGAGGAGGGGTCAAGGTAGAAAAAGATGTACATCGAGGCGAGATGACAGTTTTTTGCAACTTGGAGTTAGTAGGAATACGCGATTAACGGCTGTACAAGCTCGAAATGAACTGGAAGACGTTCGAGGAGTACGAGTAAGTGAGCGTTCAGTTCGCAGGAGATTTGAAGAAGTTGGTTTAGGGTCGTATGTACCTGCCAAAGGCTCAAAACTTGAGAGACGTCACCGCGTAAACCGATTAAGCTATGCGCGAGGACATAGTCATTGGGATTTGAACGATTGGCAGCAGGTTCTCTTTACTGATGAGTGCAGAGTTCTTTTAAAACAGATCGATGGGAGACAGCGAATATGAAGACGCAAAGGAGAACGCCACATACAGTCTAATTTTGAACACACAGTGGCTTATGGTGGCGGCTCGATTATGGTTTGGGGAGGGATATGTTTGGGAGCTCGCACGGAGTTAGTGATAGTTACAGGAGGGACCATGACAGCAGATCGATACATCAGAGACATTTTAGAAGAACATGTTGTACCATTTGCCCCATTTATTGGTGACAACTTTATTCTAATGCAAGATAATGCTCGTGCTCATAGTGCACAATCGGTACAGGCATATCTGAGCCACGTAGGCATACCGGTGATGCAGTGGCCAGCAAATTCCCCTGATATGAATCCGATAGAGCATGTCTGGGACTTGCTAAAAAGAAGGGTTAAATCCAGAATGCCACCCCCCAACAATCTGAATGAACTTGGAAACGCATTACTTGAGGAGTGGGAGCGGTTGCCTCAAGAAATCATCGATAACATAATCTGTAGCATGCCCAGACGAATGGAAACCGTAATCAGAGCAAGAGGGGGAAACACTCGTTATTAATTTTTCTTTAATTTTATTGTTAATTCATTTAATGCTTATTTTTTTTTATTTTTTGTAATGGTTCATAATCATCTAAAAATTTCACTTATTTCAAATTTCTTTATTTTTCAATAAAAAATAACGAAGACTTTTGAAAGTCGTTGTTAAAAGATGTTAATCAATTTGTTATTTTGTGTCTAATTACATTTTCGTCAAATATATGCGTTATTATCTCATAGTCTCACTTTTTTTTCTGTTCCGCTAATTGTGCCGGTGTGTATATATAAAATTCACATGTCACAGTGTTAGTTACCGTACTCCTCCGAAACGGCTTGACCGATTTTTATGAAATTTTACTTGCATATTCAGTAGGTCTGAGAATCGGCCAACATCTATTTTTCAAACCTTTTTTTTTCAGCTAGTTCAGCTACAAAATTTAAAAAAAAAATGAGATTTTACCTCGCTCTCCTCATCCTCCCATTAACGTCCCCCGTTTGGCACGGACTTCCTCCACATTGGAATACTAGAAAATATACCATGCTCCACTCGCCTTGTCAGCGCGGCATAATGGGCATAATAGACTCCTATAAGCCAATTGATTCGAAAATTAAAAAGTTAAAACTTATCATTAATCAAAAATATCAGAATGTTTTGTCATTTGTTTTAATGCATCCCGCATCCGTTAGAGGGCGCTATAGTGTGCGTAGTTTTTAGTGGTTCACATGTCATTTCACATAAAGCTACGGCTCCACGTGCGTAGCGATAACTGCTATGGACAAATGCGCTAGAATACAGCTATCTTCGAAATTCAAAGACACTTAGCTCATTTATTTTGACTACAAACTGTATATTTTTAAAAACTCGTCGACCTCCATGGCTCCGATAAGTGCATTAAGCCGCTAATGGAGCCCAGCAACCAGAGCAATTAATTATATATCAAAGTGCGTCACTTTATACACACATGTGGTTAAAATAAAAAGATATTATTTATTTAAACTCTCTTCCTATTCATACTTGTTATTAATGACCGCAACTCTGCTTGCCCAACTTAACTAAACTAAAGTGACAGTAATAATTATTGAATCAATAGCATCTATTAAGAGGATACCAAAATAGCTTCGTGCATTTTTCTATGTACGACGTTTTCATTGTTTCTTTAGATTGAATGGCTAGAGCTCTAATTTTTAAGTATATGTTTTTTTCAATATATGATCTAGGATCGCATAAACTCAGAAACGCGATTGAAAAAAGTTTTCTCGATAGAAAATCTAGGCGAAACAACCTCTCTAATTTTTTATTTTTTTCATTTGTCGGTCTATTATCACGTATTAACTAATGAAATAACTTTAAAAACATAGGTAACTATTATGTATAGAAACACGTAAATCAGAATTAAAATATATTTAGTAGATTTTGAGTAAATAGGAAAAGTATCCCTAATTCTTCATTTTCCGTGCCTACTGGCTGTGTTAAAATGTACGTGTCGGCGATGATATACGATAATATTGATGTAGGCCCTTAAGCAACGAAAACATTACGGAATATTTGCTATTGGTCAATCAAGAATTCTGTAAAATAAAACGGGAAGTAAGCAAAAAAACGCAGAAATAATTATTCTAACAAATTGCATCTTAACAGATAATCAAGAACATGTCGACGACTATTAAGCTAACAATATTAAACGTCTTAGTTAATGGTTCCGTACTAGTTTCGTAGTACGCACGCGCTAAACCATTTCAAATGTAACAGGTACTGTGGACTCTAAAGACGCCTTGCTCAGTCACGAAATGTCGGGCGGGTAGCGCCGGCGTGTTTCCCATGCCTCTAAAATCTATTCCCTCATATTAAAAAATAAAAAATAAAATAAATCTGTCAAAAAATCCCGCCAATATCCAGTTCAAATTCAAAAATGGAATTCGATTTTTATTTTGAACCAGTTTCCAAAATGGCGTATTTTTATTTTATTTTCTAGTGGCGTGTATTGACTTTTCGTGTTTTGTTTAGTGATAATTGTGATAGCGATGCCTAGTGGATATGGGTGTGATAATGATAACTGTTTGCGGGATTGGATTGCTCAATGCCTTGGACTATATGGTAAGTTAGAAATATAATATAGGTATAATTAAAAACCTACCGTTAATCTCAAGCTGCATTAAGCAATTAAGAAAAAATAAATAAACAGTATTTAGACGGTCCTCGTGGTCAAGTGGTTTATGTAACGGCCTGCCGTTTACGAGGTCGCGGGTTCGATTCCAGCTCGGGACAATCATTTTTGTGATCTTTATAAATGTCATACAAATGTCTGTTCTGTGTCTGGGTGTTTCTCTATATATTTATTATAAGTATGTATTTACAAAATAAAAGTAGTATATATATTCTATCCGTATTCTGGTACCCATAACACAACCATATAAGCTTAGCTTGGGACCAGAGGACGTTTTGTGAAATGTCCATGAATATTTATTTATTTATTATTATTCTGTGGCCAAAGTTATCACAAATGACATTAAGCAACAGGAACTCTAAATGATAATTAGGAGCCTTATACACAAGTTTTAATTTACAAAATGTTTCCAACGATTTTATATTACATCTCCAAATAACTGAGAATGTTTAAACATAAATAAGAAGTCAAGATAGAGCTTAATTGTCCGTTTATTTTTTTATTCAATTAATGTTAAATCTATTGAACCCCTTAATTTTTGACAAATTTCTATTAAATTTCCATTATTGGAGAACATTCCAATTCCCCGTAACTCGTGTTTTTGTGCCTCTTACATCCAACGTCATAGGCAATTTTAGATACGTCCACGCTCTACTTGGAAAAAGGTTTGAGCGACATGGCAGTTTGAGTTTAACCTATGCCTCCCAATTTTTTTTTAATTCGCAGATGTATAGGTTTGTTCTTACTCTGAGTTGGAATGGAAAAATGTAGAAATTTAAAATTTGCAAACATTTTGATATGCTTTTTGTATCTAAACAGATCATTTATTTATAATGAGGAAGTCTCGGGAAAACCAGTAGATATGCTAATGCTAAAGCCCCTTGGAGACGTTCAAAGTAATTTTTGATTGAAGTAAAGCAGATTTGAATTCTCCTTGAACGGTGATTTGAATGTGCCGATATAGATCAAAATTCCTTCAGACAATAGCCCTATGGAAATGGGCTTTGAAATGAAGTGGAAATTACTTTAAAGTTATATTCACTTATTTTAAGATAAAGAGATTTGGATATATGTACTTACGTATAAAAGTATGTATATTGATTAAATTTAGGTATGTATTTATTCATATATATTCAATTTAATATTTAATATATATGACACCAACAACCACCGCGATGTCTATTCTAGGTTCTATCCATTATACGGTTGCCTGGAAGAAATCACATTAGTGATAAGGCCGCCCTTTGTACAATAACTTTTAAGACTGTATTTTCTTTTCAAAGTCTGTGTAAAATTGGTGTTTGTGCAAATAAAGAGTTATCTATCTATCTATATCTGGTTTAATCTTGTCATTTTTATTTAGGTTCATTCAAAAAAAGTAAAATGGGTCCCTATCACTGGGGCTGGTCACCGTACGTCCGTGTCTCACCAGGCTGTATCTTATAAACAGTCACATCTCGAGACAGTTGAATTTTTCACAGATGATGTTTTCTTTTATTTTTCATCTTTCTCTTTCATGTGATTATCAATTTGAATGATGAATTTAATTCATAAAATTTGCTTTAATTTTTACTGATATCCATTTTAAATCTTGCATAGTTTTTTAAATAGTAATTCAAATCATAAAATCAATGGTTTTTTGATTTTAAATAAATATTAATACAGCGCATTTCACAAATTAATATAGTATGTAATACTGGTGTTATAATACATAAAAATTTCGAGATTACTGAATAATAAATGTAGTTTATATAGCGCAATTGCGTAACATAGGGACTGAGTTTGTTACAAATAAACAACATTTGTTTGTCCTTATTTAGGTATACACAAATATGAGTTTAATCAACAAAATTGTACAAATATGTACACAAATAGAGATAATGAACTTTATTCAGTAAAATAAATGAATAAAAGAGTATGTACGTAACAATATTTTTGAATATGGAACATTAATTACATGTCAATTGTTTATTCTTCAATTTGTAAGTACACAAATTTTTGAAAACAGAATAATATTTTTTTTCATTTTACACTTGAATATCTTGGCTGTAAATTATTATTCTAATGCTTGGACTTCACCTGCGGCGAAACATTTACAAAAATATGGTAACGGACTTTTAAGATAACTGGGAAATATTTTTTGTAGTGTTATTTAATTTTTCTTTTGATTTAACATTTAAAATATTTACTATATAAAAAAACAGTTCTTTAATTAGAAAGCTATTAAAACCTATTTACTCTCTTAATGAAGAAAAAAAAGATCTGCTAGGTCTGCAAATGAAACTCAATCGTCCAGATAATACGTTAACCACTAGCCCGCAGTTAATCCATTAAGTTTTATATACACAAGCAATAAAGCTTGGTTAAAATGTCCATCACGTGTCTACATATAAATCACAAAAAAATAACAATGTTTTTCTACGTTTTTATTTCGTAATCTAATGTTCATAATAACGACGGTAATAGCATTTACTACATTATCTGAATCATATTTTTCGTATAAGCAATTTTTGAATTTTCTATATCCTATGAGCCTAATAATTACCCATCCATCAGCATAGGCCTCTCACAGTAGCTACCTGCACATTTGACGACATCGCCAGGCAACCTTGCTGGGGGCCGCCCCACGCTGCGTCGTCTAACGGTTGCCAGATCGTCGACCGATGTGGCCTGCCCTTTGCCACTTTAGCGTAACATGTAATACGCGAAAATGTTTATTGTATGATAGCCCCTTATCTTAGAATATCCCTTATATATTTAAGGGGTCTGTCCTATAATATAATTATAATATTGTGCATTAAATACTTTAGTGATTATCGATTTTTATTGTAGCTAACAATTTTTATTACTGGCAATATTAGGGAAGTGATTTAAATTTCGAATACCTTAACTCATAAAGAAAACAAGTGGTTCAAAAAAGGTCTAACTTTTTTGCTTGGACGCCCATGGATATGATAATGTTCAACAATATAATTATGACAGGTTATAAAACCCATACGTTCCACTGACCTAATTTTTATACCTCAGACTAAATTGTGTGGGAGTTAATTGTTTGCTTTACAATTTTAGATACGTGGCATTGTATTTAATAGCAATGATTTTTTTATTAGGGTTATTTCATGTCTCGTACTTACATTATGAAGTCGGCCTATTGTAGTTTTTATTTTTTCCTTTCCCTCCGTCCATTTAAGAGGGATGGCTTCCCATTGGATTTGCCAGTGTCAAAGTCCAAGTTTTCCTTAAATTGTCTTCTTTTACATTAATTTATGAATTTTTGCAATTGACTTGCTATGCTTTTACTAAATAAACTAAATTATAGTGGAAAAAATGATAACCATGAGCGGGACTTGAACCCACGACCTCGGAATACCGTTCCGTTGCTCTCCCATCTGAGCTATCATGGTTCCCGCATATGTTTACCAAATCTTCCACTACAACCTTCTCAATGTGAGTTAAACATCGTGCGATGTTTTGTGTACAACGCCATCTATTGAGCGGTTTGCACCAACTCGATCAATCGATCACTTAGTGTTCTTTACAGAACACAATTGGACCGAAAATAATGACTGTACATGTATTTCTACATTAATTTATGAATTTTTGCAATTGACTTGCTATGCTTTTACTAAATAAACTAAATTATAGTGGAAAAAATGATAACCATGAGCGGGACTTGAACCCACGACCTCGGAATACCGTTCCGTTGCTCTCCCATCTGAGCTATCATGGTTCCCGCATATGTTTACCAAATCTTCCACTACAACCTTCTCAATGTGAGTTAAACATCGTGCGATGTTTTGTGTACAACGCCATCTATTGAGCGGTTTGCACCAACTCGATCAATCGATCACTTAGTGTTCTTTACAGAACACAATTGGACCGAGGTTGTAGTGGAAGATTTGGTAAACATATGCGGGAACCATGATAGCTCAGATGGGAGAGCAACGGAACGGTATTCCGAGGTCGTGGGTTCAAGTCCCGCTCATGGTTATCATTGTCTTCTTTTGTTTTTTCTCGCCTTTCTTGATGTGGATTTTTCTTGTCTTGACAAAAGTTTTTTCTTTTTAGGGTGACAATTAAATAGGACTCAGACTATTGTAGTTGACAGCTAGACACATACTCGTACGTCTCCGAATTCGCGCCAAAATACACTGTCCTCCGCCCTCTACATCGTGTCTCATCTTGCGAGTCCTGCGGCCTTCTTCTGGTCAACGGTCCACTTAGCAGACTGATATAGACTGTACTAACATATACAATACATAAGGAGAAATAAAATGGCTAATTTGAACTAGGCTCTTGGAAATTTCATTGAACAAGTCGGAGAAATGTTACTTTACAATTTTACAAGTTGTCTAATATGGAAAAAAGTATGTATTTATTTACATAGGTACTTACGTAATAAAATTATAGATATATATTTGTCTATCGTTTTCGTTAACTTACTTTTGTAGCTAAGAGCCACAAGATATCTATGGCTACATCACTTAATTGGCTTGAAGCTACTTACATAATAATATGTATGTGTGCGTGAAAATATATCTATGTGTGTCTATGATACAGGCTATACGTCATATAAACGTCATTATTCTATGAAGTACGATTTCGCCAGTCTAAAGTTACTTGTCCTCAATTTTAAACGTCAACCCACCATCTGTTATATCTGTGCTAATAGCTAACTTTAGAGTAAAGATTGACACTTGCTTTATTCCTACTTTTCTAGTTATGCTTCAAGGTATCGGTTTTTGAGACAGTGTGCGTACGTCTTTAAATTTTACTGCACTGTTTTTTCACTAACGCAATATAAAGCAGTATAGGTTCCGGCACAAATCTTGAGCGCTCGGTGGTAGAGTGGGGATCGCTTTGCGCAGCGTATACTTTACTGCAAAAAATGGCGACTTTAATATACCTAATTATACTCTGAAAGTATTTTTTTTACATAATACATGTTGATGCTTGACTACATTCCACCTGATGGTAAGCGCTAAATTGAAATACTTGTATTATTGTCTATTATTTATATCATTTTAGGGATAATAATTGTGTCTAATTAAGAGTAAATAAATATTTACGAACATTTCACACAACGTCCGCTGGTTCCAAACTGAGCGTAATGATATTTGTGATATGGCTACCAGATTACGGATATAATACATAATAAACAACTTTTTTTTTGTAATTATATACTTATAATAGATAGAAAACACCCAGACGCAGTGCACATATCTGTGTTCATCACACAAATAATTGTCCTGTGCGGGAATCGAACCCGTGACCTCGCGATCGTAAGTCGGCTACACAGAAAACGAATCACAAGTGGCATATATGACGTGACGCGCAGCAGGCCAATCACATACGATAATTTGATTTAACCGCTCCCGCGCTTCACCTCCTACCTCCAAATAGACCCAATAATTCACTTCTGCGCAGGTAAAGACCAGCGCTCAAGATTCGTGCCGATGCCTATACAACTCTATATTGTACGTATTTCTGCCCATAGCGATGGAAACAAATGCTTTGTGTATGTATATTCATAAAACAAGCCCGGTAGACAAAAACAAACGTGTTTTTATTCTAAACCATATTATGTTAAATTTATTATTAAATAGCGACCATAAAACTCTCTTGAAACTCACAAGAATGTATAAAGTAAACATTTACTTTTTTATATTATGCACAGATAAGCTTTAGCAAAATCACTGTTCTGCCAACCAACGTTTTTAGGGTTCAGCATTAAAAGGCAAAACGGGAGCCTATTACTCTACTGTCCGTTTCACTTGAATTCACTACAATTGAATGGTATCATTTGTGACAACAAATTAACAGTAGACTATCAAAGTTGATAAAATTCGATATTATGCAATCAACAAATGCAATAACTGATTGCTTAGTGGCGAATTTTTTCAACTTTGGTAGTCTACTGTTAATTTTTGTGGTTATAATGGTGTCATTGAACTATCATTGTGACACAATTCTTTAGCAGACTTAGCGTTAAAATTTTCACAGTTGATGTACTGATATCGACGCTACAACAATAAAATTAAATACAAATAACCAAAACGTATTCGCTTTCCCATACAAGAATCGTTTTTAGTGTAACTTAATGATTGAATTTTCCCGCATCTTCGTATGCGTGGAATTAAGAACTAAACCCTAATGGGTAATAATGAGTCATAATGAGTCTGTGTAGTCTTTTTACGCTGAAACGTTTATTGTCACTCCGATAAAATCTCCGTTTAAACTTCCGATAAGTCATTACGAATAAGACCATTAGACATGGTTATGATATTATGATAATAATGTTGCGGGACCCTCAGTGCGAGGGCCTAACTCGTACTTAGCCGGTTTTTTGTGGCTCTTCAGCGCTCATTCACTGAAAAAGCTTTTAATATTTCTACCGCGAATTTGAGAGTAACTATTCAATGTATAAAGTTCTTGTTCATGAGGGCTCGGTACCAAATTATGCTCCATACAAAAATATGGGTATCGTATTTCCCTTTTTTCTTCGCGAAAGTTAAACCGATTTTAATTGTTTTTACGCTATATCATAGATGAAGAGTATATCTATGCTTCTGTCACTTTCTTTTTTTCGATATATAATAACTAAAAGAAACAAATAAAAAAAAAATTGACCACAATAGAAAAATTGAACGCGATTAACAGCAATTTTTTTATTTTTTGAGTTTTAAAGCTCAGTATGGAAGTTTTTATCAAAAATTTCCAAGACCAAAAAAAAAACTGGCGGCGCAAAAATAAAATTTTATATGCTAAACTATAGCAAATGACACTATCTTTTAGCAAATTTAACTTGGCAAACGATGTACCAAACACTGTATATCATCACGATACGACCAGTAGAAGTGAACCAAATTTTTTAAATTCCACGCGGATGGAGTCTAGCTAGTACAAAATAATTCGCTTGATTAATGATTAATTAAAAAACTCGCTTGGGTATTTTTGTTTTAAATAATGCATTGTCGTCACTGAATAATAAGTGTACAAAATTTCAGATCAATCCGACTACTGCAAGTGGGTGAAGATCATTTTCAAAGATTCCGTTACATAGATTTCTAAAGTAATCGCAAATAGTCGCGGGAAATTGACAAAAAAGGTATGTAGGTATTCCAAATAGGTTAATGCAAAGCATTTTAATTTACGGTACGGCTAAATATAGTGGTATACGATGCTTTAACACGCACTCAGACAGCAGTTGCTGTCACAATGAGTATGCACAGTATCCACATCAAGCACGACCCGTTCTCTTCTGGAATCCGCTTACTTAAGATGTTGCCATTATCTCGTTACTTATGCAGTGATCTTAAATTATATACATATATATCTCTGTCTCTCTCTCCAGCCCATTATGGTCATAGTGTTGGGGACGGGCTTCCTCCACTCTAGGATGGATAATAGTCTAAGACTCGAAAATAAACCCTATCCCAACATACCTAGACAGCGCGTCTAGGTATGTTGGGATAGGGTTTATTTTCGAGTTTTTCGTCTCTCACAGAGAATATTATATAATAAATATCCATTAGGTGGCTATTATAGCACCCTGGGAAGGAAATAGAGTGGTGCAGTTGTATTTTTAATCCGTCACCACACGGGAAAATCTATTAACTAAACAAAAATTAATAAATTGCTATGTATTTAAACTAATACAAAATCCGAGATGTACTAAATTCGCCGACTGTTATATTTTTCCTTCTTGCGTTAAGTGCGATTGATGAGCAATAGCTTACCTGATGGTCAATGGCATCCGCGTCTCATGAAATCGGCAATACGAGACGTATAGATAAGCTGCTGCCTTACTATAAAAAAGGAATGTTAAGTCTTAAAACTGAGTTTTATGTTCTCCAAATATTCTGCAAACACTTTATCAATATCAAGACGCATATGACATCATTTGATATTTGAACATGACCTTACAATACAGTTAAATTAAAGGAACTAGAATGTCTGCCAAAAATTACTTTCATCGCAAACCATGGGCTCAAATTAATCCAATTTCAAAGGCAATGCGTAATAGTTACGCTAGACTGAAGCCTTCGTTCTAACAAGTAATCTTGTTATGTTATTAGAGCCTTAAATCTCTTATTGTCAACGTTAAAATATCTTATTTAAGGCTTTGCGTCGCACGATTTTTTTGGTAGACGAAAATGTTTGACGTCATATACTGGCCGTAAAGGGAGAGTATCTTACTAATGTATGTGTATATATTTCCCAAGCGTATGCTTTCGTACTCTTCGCAAGGGTGCTATGTGTTGGTGTTCCCTATGCTTGACTGCACATATTTACCTATATTTACCAGATGTGGTGTCTATGGCTACATCACTCAATCGAAACCACTTACATATCTATGTGTGCTTGAAAATGTATCTATGTGTGTCTATGAAACAGACTATATGTCATATGAAACATTATAATTACGCAGTTAGACTATTAGTTATATATCTTCAAGATTGAACCCCCAGGTATATCTATGCTTGACTGTCAATCCATAGCAGATTTAATTCTTTAGGTTCCTCTTATTTTGTTTCGAGGTTGCAGTGTTCGTCAATGGAATATATCATTAGAAGTTTTCATATGTAGGTACTAAATTTGATTCTACATGACTCAAAGACACTCACTTTTTAATGACGGATAAAGAAACAATAGTTGAGGTTGCCTGATAGAGTAGAGATTGCTGTTAACGATAAAAGTCGTTCATTATACTGTTTTAGTTACTGCTTAACTCTATATACTTATTTTTGGTGTACAATAAAGCTTAAAATATAAATAACTAAATAAACATTAGCATTTTTAGTGATAACCAAAAGATTAAAAAAGCCCTAAGACTAAATTGTTTGTATTTATTTACATTTTGTTTTTAAATTTGTAACCTCATGACTAAAGAATAAAAAGTTTGCATCTCATTTTTCAAATGTTTTTGTATAACTTAATCATACTTTTTAATTTAAATTTAGCTTAGAGTGACGTAAAAACCTTTTGTTATTCATCTCTCCAGACTTTCGGAGCAGACAGGGGTAGATTAGCTCGCACAAAAACTAAGACGTTTTAAGATCATTTGTCTGTTAATTTAATGCTCCCAAAAGAATAAAGAAAGTGATTATTTTTATTTTAAAAGCTAAGTAATAAGTCTATATATCATATTGTGTCAGTCACAATAAACAAAGTAAACTTAAAATTCAGTTGAGATTAGCATATTATATATTATCTTTGAGTACACTTGACAACTGTTAGAATATTCTTAAAGATGATGTGATGTTTCATTATCTTCACCATACTTTCACGCTCTTTTCCGATAGGCGAAAACCAAGACTACAGGGTGACATCTGCAAAATTTCAATACTGTGGGCTCTTTAACTATTAATGGTCTTATTCATAATGACTTATCGGAGGTTTAAACGGAGATTTGAGAAGAGAATATTATGGATAACAAGTTTTGACAATTTTCGCGAACTCATTTTAGCGAACTTTTAAACCTCCGATAAGTCTTTATGAATAAGACCATAATATATGTGTATCTCTTTCCCTTCAGCCCATTAACGCCCCACTGCCGCGCTGTTGGACACAAGCCTCGTCCGCTCTACGAGGGGCGGGGTCTACTATGCTATGGTTTATTTTCGATATTACCTGTGTACCCGTAAATCCCTTAGCTTAGCTAGCTTTTACAGCACCCTAAGAAGTAAAAGGGGTGGTGATACTTGTATTCTTAATCGTTCATCGCCTCGTCCTAATCTAATACCTAAAATATCAATAAAATAGGGATGTAATTACACACTCTTCATCTGACATTAATAAAATATTTGTGAAGTTATTTACATGTGAATGACTTTAATAATACGAGATAAAAAGCACCAATAAATCAATACACAATAATAGCTTCAAGATTTCGTGCGACTACCAATTTATATAGTACATAGATCACCTTCAATAGATTGGATATAACACTGTCTCGCCTCTAAAGGTGGTACTTGGCAGGACGCATTCCGACGAGGTCAGCAACAGTCGGCCGGATCGATGGAGCCTATTGGAAGGGAAGCCGGCAAACTCTGAATAGAAAAAAAACCCATAGAGTTTTTTGTCGGTTCTTCTGTTTAGGATACACTTTTAGGAACAGACGCCTAGCTTCTGACGTTTTAAAAGAGTTTCTTAAGCTTGCCTACATAAAATAAAAATATTTGACTTTGAAACTATACGGGCATTGTCTAGCAAGACTACTTTCTGCATCTGGGCCATCACTGACTTGATATTAAAGCCTCTCGAGATGTTGTGAGGCTCCTTGGGACCAAAACGTTCACCGATACCGTTTCACCGTCTCCGGGCTTTTTTGGTTTTTACACACCAACAAGTAACAATATTATTTAACCAATAGTGATAGAAACAGAATGTAGAATTGGCAGCCTTATCGCTTAGAGCGATTTCTAGAAGGCAACTATAAGATGGAATGCATGAAAAAGTTTTTTCATGATTTTTGTGACTGACTATTGACGTTGGAGGAAGGCACAGGTTGCTTTATAGCAAAATCACACACCACAGTCTCATTCCTCCTGTTTTTATACATATATGCTCGTTAGCGCATAATAATTATATTCGATGTGCGTTGATCGTCTTGCACGCGGAGTCTATTGGGCGTGATCTGTGAGAAGATAATATTATATGACAGTTAAATATTAGTCCTTTTTGATATTAGAAATTTGTATTTATCAGGATTATAGATTTTTTTTTATTTTAGCATCTAAATATAAATGTCTATTATTTGTAATTTTCATTTTTAAATTCAATTTTATTCGTAACAATTGTTATATCGTATTTCTATACTAGTCAAAACAAAATAAGGGCCACTTGTTAATTTTAACAGTAGGAGTGATAAATTATGTTTTATACGTTCTCAAGTAGCCGAATGTTTATTGTAGTGTTACCATATTAGTTTACAATCATTTTTTAAGTATTCCACTTACATAATTTTGTAAAGTGGGCACATTTTAATAATTTATTGCAGCCACTCGACTCTACCATATTTTAAGAAAGATTTTAACACAATCAAACTGACGATTCTGTCGAGAACAGTTAAAATTTTGTTTGAAAAGTGGTTGAATTAGCATTTTAAGAATATTATGCCGAGAATCCGACGACATATGGACTTACCAACCGTAACTAAGGCCGTGATATTGCTTCAAGAAGGCCATTAGCAGCGTTTTGTTGCGTTACAGCTGGGTTTCTCGCCGTGACCGATTCAGAATGCTTGGAATCGATATTAAGACAATGGGAGACTAACTAGGAGACGGGAATTTGGCAGAGTTCGAGCAACCGCACAGGAGTACCGCTACGTGCGTTTGACTGCGCATAGAGAACGCTACAACACAGCGCGCTCCTTACAAAACCGTTTGCGGCAGGCGCCAAGTACGAGTGTAAGTGATCAAACAAGTAGTATTCGGTTACACGAGGACTAGCAGTTCTCCAGAAGATGCGTAGTGCGGGCATCATCGACTAGTGCTCATGGTGCAAACCGACTATCGTTCACATTACTTCACAATGTAGCATCTGGCATGGGATATGAGTGAATGGAGCACAGTATTGTTTACAGATGAATGCAAAGTAAAACTTTTTTGTGTTGACCGTCGCATTAGGGTTTGGAGGCGTGAAGGTGAGCGATTTTCGGATGCTTGTATCCAGAAAAGTGACAGATTTGGAGGCCCCAATGTTATTGTGTGGGGAGGAATCTCGATATCAGGCAGAACCGAGTTGGTAATTCTCAACGGAGGCACAATTACAGCTCACCGTTATATCGAGGAGGTCACAAGACCCCATGTGATACCATATGCACAAAGAATCGGCTCAAGATTCCGTCTGATGCACGATAATGGTCGCGCTCATACGGCTTGAGCCACCAGGGAAGCTCTAGAGGAGACTGGTATACCGATATTGCCTTAGCCTGCGAACAGTCTGGATCTCAATCCCATTGAACGCATGTGAGATTTACTTAGACACAGTGATCGAAGCACAAATCAACCCGCCCACAATGAAAGACAGCTCATAAACGTTTTAAAATCAAGCTGCAAACAAATTGCTCAAGAAACAGTGGTTCACCTGGTAGAGAGTGTACCATCCAGGCTTCAAGAGTGCATTAGATAACGAGGAGGTCGTACAAAATATTGAGAAATATCAAAAATTAACCATCACCTAATTTTAGTTTTTTTAGCTTAATTTTTAATCCGTGTATTTTGTTTGCTCAAATGTCAGTTTTTAGAAAAAGTGGTGTATTTTTGTTTTTTTGAGCTATCTTTCCTCCTTTTAAGCTGTTTACATTAAAAAATCTATTAATTGTTCCAGTCCGATCATTAATTAACTGTTAAAACTCAAGAATTCATGAAAATACTATAAAAATACGGTGGCCCTTATTTTGTTTTGACTAGTATATAACTGACACCAGGACTAGGTGTGGTTGATATATGATACGACTAAAAGTAAAAAGCTTTTAAGGGACAATTACATTGTAATTACTTTTTATTGCTGGCTATTACTTTCATAGTCTATGTTGATGAGCTGAAAGTTTTGTAGCTGTATTGTTGTTGCTTAGTAATACCGGTGGTAATACTTATTTTGATTAAAACACAATCTTCCCCAAGCCGACTAGTCATCGTGGGGAAAGGAGACCACTACTCTCCAATTATACAAAAAGTAGATTTTGTTCGCCATAACTCTAAAACCTATCGGGTCCTGTTGTGAAGCACCGATCAACTGGAACAGGCGCACATAATTTCAACAAAATTGGTCCAGCCGTTTAGAAGGTGTTTGGTGACATATGTATGTACCTATACCTACAAAGACTGTCTATAACGAATAGTTAAAATTAATTTTATTACAGCAACAAAAATTGAAGTTGGAGGAGGCTTTTGTCCATTGTTGGCAAACAGATCCGAAAAACAAATCAAAAACACGAAATTCGAAATTCGAAACAAACCACTGCACTGGAGTGAATAATAATAACTTTTTCTATAAAATGTTTCGTTTGTGCTTATTAACTTGTACACTTTGTAAATTAACATTTGTTGGTTCTGAATAAAAGGCTATTATTTTATTATGATTAAAGAGTAAAGAACTGGGTTAAGCACGAGTTGGACTCCTATGTCCAAGGTTCCCTACCGATAATATCATAATATACTCGTCATACCGTCATAATCATATCGTCTAAAGTTATCATTTATTTATTCTTTAAAAACTTAACTATCATTTCTTGTATGAGAGCCTCCTTAAACATATTGTATTCTGGTTTTTAGTATTTGATATTGTAGCTTTAGCTGCAGTTTCAGAGATGCAGCCTAGTGATAGATGGACGGACATACTGAGTTTAATTTGACAATGGCGCCAATTCTACGTACACAAATAAACTTAACTAAAGATACTTAGTTCAAAAACTAAAAAACACGCTACAAAATCTTGAATATTTTTTTATCTTATTGCATTGTCATTTGTCATGTCAAGTGGGTGTAAATCACTTTCAAAGATTCTGTTACATACATGATAGATACATACCGAACTTATAAGAGCGTGTTAAAAATTAAAACAACTATGGTGTATTTTGATTAATTGGTAATTTCGTTGTGCACTTTATTTTATTTTGCACACAATAAGTTATTAAGAGGATACCAAAATAGCTTCGTGCATTTTTCTACGTACGAAGTTTTCATTTTTTGTTTTTTTATATGATTTTTAGGGTTCCGTACCCAAAGGGTAAAAACGGGACCCTATTACTGAGACTTCGCTGTCCGTCCGTCCGTCCGTCCGTCCGTCCGTCCGTCCGTCTGTCACCAGGCTGTATCTCAAGAACGGTGATAGCTAGAGAGTTGAAATTTTCACAGATGATGTATTTCTATTGCCGCTATAACAACAAATACTAAAAATAAAATAAAATAAATATTTAAGGGGGGCTCCCATACAACAAACATGATTTTTAGGGTTCCGTACCCAGTATCTCAAGAACGGTGATAGCTAGACAGTTGAAATTTTCACAGATGATGTATTTCTATTGCCGCTATAACAACAAATACTAAAAATAAAATAAAATAAATATTTAAGGGGGGCTCCCATACAACAAACATGATTTTTAGGGTTCCGTACCCAGTATCTCAAGAACGGTGATAGCTAGACAGTTGAAATTTTCACAGATGATGTATTTCTATTGCCGCTATAACAACAAATACTAAAAATAAAATAAAATAAATATTTAAGGGGGGCTCCCATACAACAAACATGATTTTTTTACCGTTTCTTGCTCGATACTAATAACGTTGCCTTATGTTGCATAGATAATGGTACGGAACCCTTCGTGCGCGAGTCCGACTCGCACTTGACCAATTTTTCAATATATAATCTAGGATCGCATAAACTCAGAAACGCGATTGAAAAAAGTTTTCTCGATAGAAAATCTTAGCGAAACAACCTCTCTAATTTTTTATTTTTTTCATTTGTCGGTCTATTATCGCGTATTAACTAATGAAATAACTTTAAAAACATAGGTAATTATTATGTATAGAAACACGTGGATCGGAATTAAAATATATTTAGTAGATTTTGAGTAAATAGGAAAAGTATCCCTAATTCTTCATTTTCTGTGCATATTGGCTGTGTTAATATGAACGTGTCGGCGATGATATACGATAATATTGATGTAGGCCCTTAACATTGCCGAATTGTGTTAATGACACTGTGAATTTTCATTTTTTAGTTAAGTTTAGTTGTGCACGTAGAAGATACTAATGACAATTCAAGGTCATTACTTTTTGCAGTCGACAATTTTAATTATATAGGGTATGTCTTGTTTGTAATATTGCTTTTTCAGATTAAATTGTTTTAAAGTAATTTTATTAATTTTGCAATTGTCTTGCTATGCTTTTACTTAATAAATTAAATTATAGTGGAAAAAGTGAACACCGCAAGCGGGTCTTGAACCCACGACCTCGGAATACCGTTCAGTCGCTCTACCTACTGAGCTAAATTGTTTTTCCAAATTATATAAGAACAACTCAGACTGATTCTAAAGTAGAGCACTGTCTACGGGTGGTGTTTCAATTGGGTCAAATAAAATAAGTTAACCCCTCACTAATAAAAACTTTCTGCATCGAATCACTTCAGGCTTGATATTGTTACTAATAAAATGTTTATGAGTAGTAAACTGTAAATGTCATTTTATGTATACATTTTTAATGCATAAAAAAGTTGGAATCGTTATTCTGTAAAAGATAAAATAGTTTGTGACGTCTCGATACCTAGCCTAGTTACACTGCGATAATAAGAAATTGAAAGGAATATGCAAGAAAAATGGTACTTTCAAACAATTTTTGACAGGTACGTGTTTCCAACATACATTGCTTTTGTTGCTTATATGAGAGTGAGATTTAAGCGATTGTTTGGGGAATGTATGGAGAAAACTTTTCCATTAATAATATTATGGTGGTATCTTACATTTCTCGTTTGATCTTATAAACAAATAAATCAATATTTATGGACATTTCACACAACGTCCTTTGGTCCCAAGCTAAGCTTATTACGCTTGTGTTATGGGTACCAGAATACGTATATAATACATAAACTACTTTTCTTTTGTAAATACGTACTTATAATACATAGAAACACCCAGACGCAGTACAATCATTTGTATGACAATTATAAATATCACACAAATGATAGTCCCGAGCGCGAATCATACCCGCCACCTCGTAAAGGGCAGTCCGTTACCTAAACCACAAGACCACGAGGCCCGTCAACTAACCCTTTACTAAAACGCTTTGGCAACACAGTGGAATAGACCAAATGTTTTACCGTTACGGAGGAGGATCGTTCCCAACAGTGGTACATTTATGGAAAACTAGCTTTTGCCCGCGACTTCGTCCGCGTGAAATTTAGAAATCAATCCTTGACAAACAGAAGGTTACTCTAATGCCCGATAGATGGCGTTGTACGTTTTTTAAATCGCGCTATCGTTTCGTTCTACACATTATCACTTAAGCTCGTCAAAATTATAATTGTGTCATCAACCGGATTTCGCACTTATAAATTAGTAAGGATAAGGATAAGAAGAATCCATCTATGGATGTATTTAAAAACACTGTATATTTCATCCATCAGCGTCTCTCCATCCACTGTTGGACATAGGCCTCCACCATAGCAAGATAAAACGCGCGGTCTTGTGCCGCTTGCATCCAATGTCTCCTCGTGACTTTGACGACATCGTCGCTCTATCTTGTCGGGGGTCGCCCAACGCTGCGTCGTCCGGTACGTGGTCGCCACTCTAGGACTTTTCCTCCCCAACGATCGTCAGTTCTACGAGCGATGTGGCCTGCCCATTGCCACTTCAGCGTGCTAACCTTTCGGGCTATGTTGAATACGCCCGTTCTCCTACGGATCTCCGTATATCGGATTTTATTCCGTAGGGAAATATCGAGCACAACCCTCTCCATAGGACGCTGTGCAACCTGTATATTTACGGCAATAATAAATGTATCATCACTAATCATCAGTTATAAAACATTTAATTTGTTTCACGGTTCGTGGGACTCTCCAGGTGGTAGATATCGACGCGTAATTCCAAAAACGATTCCAATAAAATTTAAACAACCACTACGCGGTATCTAGGTCAATTTGTTTGTTGCTTGTCCGAAAATACAGTAATGGATGTGCTACTATTTTCTTTGTTTGTGTAAATTAGAGCATGTAATTAGTATACTAACGTTTGAATTTTAATTACGGATACGTATTTATTCTGTCCATGTGGTGACGGATTATGAATACAAGCGTTACCACTTCGTTTCCTTCCCAGGGTGCTGTAAAGAAAATATAAATATTCATGGACATTACACACAACGTCCTCTGGTCCCAAGCTAGGCTTATATGCATGTGTTATGGGTACCAGAATACGGATATACTAGTAGTTTATGTAAACTACTTTTCTTTTGTAAATACATACTTATAATTCATAGAAAAACCAAAAGAAAGCTAACTGATATTTTAGACAGATAACATTCTCTCTGAGACCTAAAAATCTCGAACATAAACCCTGTGCCAACACATCTGGTCAGCGCGGCAGAGAGGACCATAATCCATTGCATACTTACTTATAATAGATCTTGCAACCAGACGTAGTTATTACAAATATCTCTATGACAATTACAAATGTAGGACAAACAATTTTCCCATGCAGAAATCGAATCCGTGACCTCGTGGACGGTATTTCTACTCCACCAATTACTACACTACGGGATCTGTCTTAAAAATTATAACGTCTCGTCTCCCGCCCATTTGCGTCCCACTGTTGGGCACGGGCCTCCTCCACTTTCGAGGGATTATGGCCTGCTGTGCCGCGCTGACCAGGCGTGTTGGCACAGAGTTTATTTTCGAGTTGTCTGGCTATCACAGAGGATGTTATCTGTGTGCAATATCCCTTAGCTGACTTTTACAGCACCCTTGGGAGGAGATGGGTGGTAATACTTGTATTCTTAATCCGTCACCACACGGAGGGATTAAAACTTAAAAACTTTTTACTTTACTGGATTTAAAGCAAATTATTCAAGCAAATAATTAATCTCATCGAGCACAATTTCAGAGGCGCTAAATTCATCATAGCTCTGAATTTATTTTTGCTAAACGAACGCGGAATTTCATCGGAACTAAAACAATATTCGCGTATGCAGGCGAATATTGAATTGATGAAGTTATTTTTAGCAATAGGTACATGGATTTATTTAATCTAGTTTTCCAAATTAAATAGATATTGATTGTTTGATTTTCACAGACAATATATAGTTAGAATAACTCATTCATTACTAAAACATTTATCTATATACGAAAAGAGAAGCTTTTTACTTCCCAGCTTGCAGCTGTCTCATTGTTGGCCCTGGGCTCCCCCACTTCGGGAAGGTTTTCCGATTTTCCGTTTCTAAAACTATTCTAAAATTTCAAATTATCCCTAATCCCGTTACGTTAAAAATTCGCTCAGTAGTTTACCAAAGCTATAATCTTGTTAAATAAACTGACAGACCACTCTCAATAGATTCCGCATGCCAGACGATCTACATCAACACACACCAAATATATGTATATGCTAGAAAGTATTTATGTATGAAAACTGGACATAGAACTCAGCATGTGATTTTGGTATGATCAATTATTTGAAAACGCGTTACACGAGCGTAAAAGGGCAGTACGAACAGTAATAGCGAGATGTATCTATGTATAAGATGTCACCGACCTGATATATCTATCTCTTTCTTGCCTCACCATTTTACACCTGTCGCTTTCTACAATAAAAATTTTGACGAGTTTAATTGTTAATGTGTGTAACGAAATAAAAAATTGGTCAAGTGCGAGTGGGACTCGCGCACGAAGGGTTCCGTACCATTATCTATGCAACATAAGGCAACGTTATTAGTATCGAGCAAGAAACGGTAAAAAAATCATGTTTGTTGTATGGGAGCCCCCTTAAATCTTTATTTTATTTTATTTTTAGTATTTGTTGTTATAGCGGCAATAGAAATACATCATCTGTGAAAATTTCAACTGTCTAGCTATCACCGTTCTTGAGATACAGCCTAGTGACAGACGGACGGACGGACGGACGGACGGACGGACGGACGGACAGCGAAGTCTCAGTAATAGGGTCCCGTTTTTACCCTTTGGGTACGGAACCCTAAAAATAGCGTGATTTAAAAAATTGTATGACGCCATCTATCGAGCAGAATAGTAAACTACTGTTTAAGGTTTGATATCTAAATTTTACGCGTACGAAGTCGCAGGCAACAGCTAGTATTAATATATATTAATATGCCGTTTGTGGTGCCCTATAAGTCGTTACAAAAAACTCGTAACGCATTATCTATTGTAAGTGGTCTGTGTATAGACGAAACTACTCAGGCTTCCTTGTCTCATGTTGATGAACATCTGTTTCTTATATCATAATAAACCTGGAAATTACTGCCGATGAAATATATACCTTTCAATGTTGTTTAAACTTATCTACAAACCTATAAATCTTAGTAAATGTTTATTTTGTAAATATTTTAACAATTTTTCGTTCTCAATGTACAGAAACAATGCGAAAACGGTTACTATGAAATTTAAGTAATAAAATTAACCGCAGGTTCTCATTTCGTCTGTGTTTTTTTATGATTGCTAGGTACCTCATAACTATTAACTGGGCGAAGCGATTTCAATGATTCTTTTTTTATTAAAAAGCTGGTGGTTCCCGCGTGGTTCCATTGGCCCCAGATCAGGATCTAATGGTTATCTCCTGAGAAATCGAGGCCTCAAATTTCAAAGGCACATGAAGTCAGTTGAACTATTTTTTATTGTAGATATATGTATGTCAGAGTTATATCTTCAAATACGCTTCAAATACTCAGCTTATACGCTTGTGTTATGGGTGGTACCAGAACACGGATATACTACATATACTACTTTTCTTTTGTAAATACATACTTATGATACATAGAAAATACCCAGACGCAGTACAAACATTTATATGATATTTATGAATACCTCACAAATGATTGTCCCAAGCGGGATTCGAACCCGCGACCTGGTGAACAGCAGTCCGTTTCCTGAAACAGTCCACCACGAAGCCCGTCAAATTAACACAAAATAAAGCGCATACATTTAGTGCAAAGTATGTTTTCATTTCAATCTAAATCCAGTCGCAAAAGTTTGCAATGTTGCAAGTTGTATGTTCTCCGTTAACAACTGTTGTATGAGTAAGTATGTATATACATATTATATTGTACATGTAGGTATATAATATAATACATACATGTGGTTTCATACACGTGAGATATTACGTATTAATGTATAGTTTTATTCATAAAGGTTTAAAAGTTCGCTAAAATCGGTTAGCTAAAATTTTCAAAAATTGTTTTTCATAATAGTCTTTTTACTCTAAAACGTTCATTATCTCTCCGATAAAGTGACATTATTTTATTGTTTAAACCTCCAAACACCGAGCATAGCCCTGGTGACCACTTAATTTACCTTGATTTATCCTTTATAGGCAACTAGCTGTGTCCCGCGGTGTTACCCGCGGTGTTACCCGCGGTATAAAGGATAAAAAATAACTTCATTTTCTATTCCATTTTCCATTGGAAAGTTTCATGAAAATCCATCCAGTACTTCTTTACATGAAAGCACAATAAACATCCTTACATTTCCAAACATTTGGAGTATGGATAGACGACCGAGGAAACGTTCGCGTTGCTCAGCCAACAGTTTCTAAGTATTTCATTTTAAAGCGCGTAATTCTTTTATCGTCATATCTCCTAAGATATTCAATTAAATTACATGCTGTAAAGAGCATTTATAATCTATATTGATTGCGTAAGCTAACTATGCTATTAAATTTCATAAAAAATATTACTATATACACATAAATAGCTTTTGGAAACACCCTATCGAATTTGAGAATTTTTTCGACATTATTATGTGTACAGCGGGTTTCCCTTAAAAGATAGATATATGCCCACGCGGACTTTTTTGAAGAACTATAAGTAACAAACAATTCCTCCATACATTAGTTTGTTGTAGCTCACATAGATAAGGCAGCGTTTTCATTTATAGCTCGCGCACGTCCGAGTTTCTCGGCAAATTTAATCATATCTCATCCAATATACAGTAAACCCCAAAAAATTATGCAAAAAAGCTACCCTCTTGAACCATTCTATCTATTAAAAAAACCGCATCAAGATCCGTTGCGTATTTTTTATGATATAAGCTCACATAGGGACATACATACAAAAATTACGACTTTGTTTTTTAAGAAGTAAAAATAAAAATACAAACGTAATACGGCTAAATCTCCAGAACACATATGACATAGATAGTAGTAATATAGATAATACAAATAAAGATAAGCATGTTATAATCGGACGTGATAACAGATATGACGTAATATTTGTAATTTACATGTTAGGCTCGATAATAGATCAAAGAGAGACTTGTAAATGTAGGAGGTGAAACTAAAAGTTAATATAAGTAATTTGCTCAATTCAAAAATAAAAAAAAAAACACTTGAAAATGCTGAATATTAATTCACATTATTGCATCGATCCTTTAAATGTGTGCACAATTTTATCTTATAAAACCTTTTTAAAAGACTACATTACAAAAAGCGTGTCTTGTTCTTCAATAATTTTTTTTTCTTATCTAAAACATAAGACGTTTTCTCCTCTTCGTAGATCTCAAATTAAAAAAAAAAATTGGTCAAGTGCGAGTCGGACTCGCGCACTAAGGGTTCCGTACCATTATCTATGCAACATAAGGCAACGTTATTAGTATCGAGCAAGAAACGGTAAAAAAATCATGTTTGTTGTATGGGAGCCCCCCTTAAATATTTATTTTATTTTATTTTTAGTATTTGTTGTTATAGCGGCAATAGAAATACATCATCTGTGAAAATTTCAACTCTCTAGCTATCACCGTTCTTGAGATACAGCCTGGTGACAGACGGACGGACGGACGGACGGACAGCGAAGTCTCAGTAATAGGGTCCCGTTTTTACCCTTTGGGTACGGAACCCTAATTAGCAATAAGTCTTATTAAAGTATTATATAAATAAATTTGCTGTCAAGTGATCTGTTCAAATAAAAGTGTATTTAAATTTGGTCGTACCAAAGACTTGACACGACGATATAACGACGAAAATCAGGATTATAAGAATTCCGTTCAATATTCTCATAGATGCATGGCCTTCCATGTGTTGAAGCGTTAATAATATACATAAAACCCTTTTTCCTTTGTATATTCATCATCATCATCATCTCAGCGTTGTCCCGGTAGCATCCTCAGCTATTGCTTCAGAACCCGGGGTCCGCTTTCCGGCTTTTCCTACTCCATTTGGCCCGGTCTTCGGCATCTCGGATGGTGAGACCATTAGCGCGCTTTTTCCTCTGTATAATCTAGGTAGATTATATCCTACTAGATCCTACACCATTATATCTGGTCAGCTACCTTCCCGTTGCGGAGGAGGCACGAGATCAGTTGTGTGACATTTATGAGTTGAGAGAGGTGCACGGCCGTGCATAATATGAAGTACAGTTTATTAGAAAGATATTTTAAGCCCTAACAAAATGCCCTAACTGTGTTACTTAAAGTTAGTTATCCGAAATAAATAATTTATTTATTTATTTATTTATTTAACACTTTAACGCTACCTATTACATGCATAGGCGGGCTTAATGCCTATGGCATTTTCTACCAGCCAACCATAGGGTGGTGCAGAATTAAAGGAGGCAGGTGTCAATACAGAGCTGAGAAGAAAAAAATATATAATAATTAATAGGAAAATGAAAGTTACAGTTTTTATTTATTATAAAATGGATAGGGGTAGACATAGATATATTAAAGTAATGATTTATATGATACATACATACAAATATACACATTACAATGTTACATAATAAATACCACACGTACATAAACATACATAACACATTATTAAACCAAATATGACATTAACAAATGAAAAATTAACAAGTCAGTAGCCTCAAAGGATCAGTTATAGACGAAGTTATGCGTGAGAATGGGCTGATAAACGTCTATAATGCTCTCGCAACTTACGCTTGAAGGTGTTACGGCTTTTGCACATCCTGATTTCCAACGGAAGAGCGTTCCATAATATAATGTTTAATAATTATTATTATTAGAACAAAGTGATTTTTCGGATAGTCAATGTAAGTCCCTAGTATTTTTAAAAATGGTATTTGGTAACTATGTCATCATATGTTATAACTTTTACTTCACTTTAACGATTAATAAACAAAAGCTCTAAATGATAATTCTAATAAAATATTCAAATTTAGTAGGTACACAAGTCGATGCTAGTTGATGAATTATGAATAATTTATTTGATCTGAATTATTTAGTTTTATGATGATACCCATGTCATAGTCTGTGTTTAGTTTGACACTAGAGGGCACTGCGAAGTGTCTATCAATATTTAATTATCCTTCATTCTTGTTGACAAAGTTAAAGCTAAATCAAAATAACAAGTATGTAGTTTATTCAGCTTTAGAAATGCATCAATAAACAATGGAATCTATCTCAGTAACACAATCCGATCGACTTTTGTTTTTCAATTTTGTTTGTTTTGATGAGATTAGGGATGCCACGTGTATTTAAAGGACTATGTTCCATCCTGGCTTCGACGCGGATTTGCTAGTAATGTAAATCTCTAATATAAAAAAATTCTCGTGTCACAAAGTTCGGCTTGACCGATTCTTACGAAATTTTTTATGCATATTCAGTAGGTCTGAGAATCAGCTACTATTTATTTTTCATGCCCCTAAGTGATAAGGGTTGTCCACCCTTAACATCCTTATGGCAAAACAACGTTTGCCGGGTCAGGTAGTTATTTAATAAATATTGTTAACTATCGTGTAGTATCATGTTGTCTTAAAAATAAACTATTGTTATGAACAATGTGTTCTATTTTAATATATTTTTGATACCAAACTTATTTATGATTGATAGTAAACTTCATTTAATTATAAATAATAAGTAAATATCACAGACATTTCATACAACGTCTTCTGGTCCCAAGCTAAGCTTATATGCTTGTGTTGTGGGTACCAGAATACGAATATACTACATATGCTACTTTTCTTTTGTAAATACATACATACTTATAATACATAGTAAACACCCAGACGCAGAGCAACCATTTGTATGACATTTATAAACATCACACAAATGATTGTGCCGAGCGGGAATCGAACCCGCGACCTCGTGATCGGCAGTCCGTTACATGAACCACTAGACCACGAAGCCCGTCTTTATTATGTATTCTACATATTGTAGGGTACTGAAAATATTATTTTTATTATTTCTTACTACTGTTCATACTCTAAATTGAAAAAGAAATACTACAATACTTTTATTTAGTCTCAATAAAAAAAAATTTCTACACCCACATATATTATCATTAGGGATTTAGGGTATTATCTGTCATCATCATCATCATACCGTCACGTCTTGTTCCTATGGGGGTAGGCAGAGATTATAGAGCAAGATCTACTACGGTTTAAATACGTATATTACGTCGTTAAGTTGTCCATGTCTAGGCCAAAAGTCCCCACAAAGTGTTCGGTCCCCTATAAAATACGAGTTGAAATCCCACAAAAAGGGCTTAGTACAGTTATTATCATATTATTTTCGTCATGTTCCCGACCCTTAACAACGGAATAACGGCAGAAAAATGATGATGATGAGCGATATGTGGTCTACTATGCAGCGGGGCGTTTAGACTTTTCTGTCTCTAAAGAAAAAGAGGTTTAACTTTTAATAAATGAAAAGTGACAACCCTACGCTATCAAATCGGCAAGTGAACTGCGCTGCAATATAAAAACAAAAGGTATTTAATATGAAATGGAGTTTTTCGAATATTTAATGTTAGTGATCAAGTTAATTAAAAAATAAAATGTAAAATGAAAGTTACTGGGTGGCTGCAACAATTGAGTTACCGTGAAACTGAGCAAATCCTTTTTATTCGTTTATGAGTGCTTTGTCTATTTTTCTGTTTATCTCCTTGTGATGGCGACATAATACTGTATGTAAGGTATATATTTACTCACATCTACACTCTCAAACAAACACTTACTCACATTTACACTCTCAAACAAACACATACTCACATTAACACACGCAAACACAAACGTACATACCACAACAACATAATAGAATTTTTAATCACACCGCAATATTGTAGAAATGTCTTTAATGGTAAAATATGCGATAACCAATATTATGTTATTTATACCTAGGAGGGAAACCTGGTGACCTGAAACACAGGCCTCAAGCCTAAATTAGGCACCAGTCTCCCACAATGTTCTTACTGGTTCAATTATTTGTAATCATTATCACGTTTATAACTACATGTAACCTGTTTTGTATATTGTGGAGAAAATAAATTCATTATTATTATTATTATTAAAAGTTAATGGATAAATCTGAGAAGTTAGAAAATAAATAAATAAATAAATATTCAGGACATTTCACACAACGTCCTCTGGTCCCAAAGTAAGCTATATTTCTATGCTTGTATCATGGGTACCAGAATACGAATAGACTACATATACTACTTTTCTTTTGTAAATACATACTTATAATACATAGAAAACACCCAGACGCAGTACAAACATTTGTATGACAATTAAAAACATCACACAAATACTTGTCCCGACCGGGAATCGAACCCGAGACCTCGTGAACGGCAGTCCGTTATATGAACCACAAGACCACGAGGCCCGTCTCTACATAAGAAAATAAATACATACTTTCTGTTAAACTTTTTATTCATACGTTTTTATTAGTTTCGAACAAATTATCTATGTATGTTTGTCATCATCATCATCATAACATCACACCTTTTTCCCATGGGGGTAGGCAGAGACTATAGAGCGCCATTTGCTACGATCCAAACATACTTCCTTGGCTTCATCCACACTCATACATCTGGTCATACATGCCCGACGGTTGTAAGTGCTACGATAAAATTATAAATTACTAACCGACTTCAAAAAAGGACCAGGTTCTCAGTTCGTCTGTATATTTTTTTTTAGACGGGCTTCGTGGTGGAGTGGTTTATGTAATGGACGGCCGATCACGAGGTCGCGGGTTCGATTCCCGCTTGGGACAATCATTTGTGTGATATCCATAAATGTCGTACAAATGTTTGTACTGCGTCTGGGTGTTTTCTATGTATTATAAGTACCATGTATTTACAAAAGAAAAGTAGTATATTATGTAGTCTATCCGTATCTGGTACCCATAATACAAGCATAGAAATATAGCTTACTTTGGGACCAGAGGACGTTGTGTGAAATGTCTTGAATATTTATTATTTATTATTAATAATTATGTTTGTTATCTCATAACTTTTAATTGGGCGAAGCGATTTTGATTATTCTTTTTTATATGAATGCTGGTAGTAACCCGATTGGTCCCATTAGCACCAGCAGTGGTATTCAGTAAGAAAAAGTGAAGGGAGTTCTCGGTGAATCTTGATTACGTGACAGCGCTCCTCTATTTTTATTGGAGGAGTGCGTGTCACGTGATCAAGTCAAATCAATTCACTTCACTTTTTCTTACTGAATACCACTGCTGGTCAGGATCTGATAATTATCTCCTGAGAAATCGAGGAAAACCCTCAAATTTCAAAGGCACATGAAGTTGGTTGAACTGTTTTTTAGGGTTCCGTACCCAAAGGGTAAAAACGGGACCCTATTACTGAGACTTCGCTGTCCGTCCGTCCGTCCGTCTGTCACCAGGCTGTATCTCAAGAGCGGTGATAGCTAGAGAGTTAAAATTTTCACAGATGATGTATTTCTATTGCCGCTATAACAACAAATACTAAAAATAAAATAAAATACATATTTAAGGGGGGCTCCCATACAACAAACATGATTTTTTTACCGTTTCTTGCTCTCATACAACAAACGTGATTAATTAAGTATTGTGTGTGTTGTTTGCTCATTAATTAATAACGTGCCTTATGTTGCATAGATAATGGTACGGAACCCTACGTGCGCCAGTCCGACTCGCACTTGACCATTTTTTTTAAAATACTAAACTATCCCCGTTTTTGAAACATTTTTTACCACTGCTTCGCTTCTACTGGGCGTAGCGTGACGTTATATAGCCTAAAGCCTTCCTCGATAAATGCCCTATCTAACGCTTAAAGAATTTTTCAAATCGACTCTGTGGTTTCCGAGATTAGCGCGTTCAAACTAACAAACTACAGCTTTATAATATTAGTTTAGATACATAGCGAACTTATAAAAGCGTGTTAAGAGGATACCAAAATAGCTTCGTGCATTTTTCTATGTACGACGTTTTCATTGTTTCTTTAGATTGAATGGCTAGAGCTCTAATTTTTAAGTATATGTTTTTTTCAATATATGATCTAGGATCGCATAAACTCAGAAACGCGATTGAAAAAAGTTTTCTCGATAGAAAATCTAGGCGAAACAACCTCTCTAATTTTTTATTTTTTTCATTTGTCGGTCTATTATCACGTATTAACTAATGAAATAACTTTAAAAACATAGGTAACTATTATGTATAGAAACACGTAAATCAGAATTAAAATATATTTAGTAGATTTTGAGTAAATAGGAAAAGTATCCCTAATTCTTCATTTTCCGTGCCTACTGGCTGTGTTAAAATGTACGTGTCGGCGATGATATACGATAATATTGATGTAGGCCCTTAATAATAAAGGAGTATATCAAAACTATCCTCAAGAGATTACTAATAATTATATTAAAAATAGCATCGTATAGGAGTACAGCTATAATCTTGTTAAATACGACGATAATTTATATAGCCTTATAATTGGTATGTCCAGCAATATTTAACTATTTATTAAACTATGTGGTATGGGGATGTATTTTATTGACGTCTGGACAGTGGCGACGCTAGACTTAGTTTGAACGTTCGATGTGTTGGTTGGCGACTCTACTTTTGGAAGGCCGCATCTACTTAGCCACTATACTACATAAATCTTATATATTATTATTATATCTTATATATTAGTCTTATATATTAATCTTATATAATATTATTTGGAATTATCTATGTAATTATAAATACTTTTTATTATAGTACCTAGTAAATTTATCTATTATGTAATTGTGTGTATGTGTATTTAAAAAGTATATGTGTATGTCTATTGTTAGTATATTTTAACGTGCACCTACAACTTACACTTACTTCTGTAAAATGTCCATGCTCAGGTTGCTTGGAAGAAATCGCTTTAAGCGATAAGGCCGCCCATTGTACTTGATTTTTTTAGCTTTGCTAATTTTAAGATATATGTATGGTGTACAATAAAGAATAAATAAATAATCCCCCGATTTATATACTCGAACAAAACTTTTAAGTAATCCGAAAAATGGATACTTTAAAATTAAATTAACATGACATATGACGGTCCTCGTGGTCTAGTGGTTCATATAACGGACTGCCGTTCACGAGGTCTCAGGTTCGATTCCCGGTCAGGACAATCATTTGTGTGATGTTTTTAATTGTCATACAAATGTTTGTACTGCGTCTGGGTGTTTACTATGTATTATAAGTATGTATTTACAAAAAAAAAGGAGTTTATGTATTTTATCCGTATTCTGGTACCCATAACACAAGCATATAAGCTTAGCTTGGGACCAGAGGACGTTGTGTGAAATGTCTTGGTAAAAAAAAATACATAACCATTTACACTTTTGGATAGGCAAGCTAGCACAGGCGTTAAAAGAATTCGATCGGTTTTGATAAAATATAGGACTTATGTAGTTATCAGAAAGTGTAGGTTACAAGATCGTATCTGTACTTATGACATCACCGACAGTTATATTCGTCTCTTTCTCACCTCACCTCTTTTCTGTATACATCTGTCTCTCTCTCGCTAAATTAATATACATATTAATATGCCGTTTGTGACGCCCTTAAATGTAAAGCAAAGCTGTTAAAGACATTATTCATTATCAATCAATATAGATAAACTTCTTTAGATGCGAAAGAAAAAATAAGGCATACTTAATAAATATATACGCATCAGTGTCATATAGACCTTTATGAATGCTGATATTTCAAGAAAATATTACAGAAAATAGCGACCCGTATAAACGAGGACAAAATAAATATCAGCTAACTCCCAGTTTTTGTTTTAAGTCAGAAAATAAACCGCAAATGCTTTAAATAAAGTTGATATTGCTTTGAGCATACACAATGATAGAGTCTGCTTGAAATTTACTATAGGTATAATATGAATAAAGTTTGCGACGAAGATCTTTACAAATATTGGTGTTTTGCAGTGAGATCAAAAAGTATTAAATTTTCCTATAAAATTGCGTAGTACGTGACTACAATTCGTACCTAATTTTATTTGTAATTTTGGTTTTAAATGTAGGAACATTAGTTCGGTCTTTTACAATTAAGGAAGGTTTATGTTTTTGTATGATCTTTATTGTCCACGAGGTGAGTATTAGTTTGAATTTGGAATAGAAACTATGCATTCTTTTTTTTTTTGTTTAAATTGCAATTAGGGTTCACCTAGCTACTAAGTTCGCCTAACGGTACTTTTCCTTTCTGTCGGCGACGCAATTACCCATGTGCGACAAAAGTACCTACCTGCCACTGTTACTGTGTAAGGTTATATGTTTTATGTTATGTATAGGGTTTAATAAGAATTAATAGTGTTAAATACTAAGTTTAGTTTATACAAATCGATGTCGCTCAGTAGTAATCGAATAAGAATATTTTGTACTATCATAATTACGTAACTTGAAATTATGATTCTTTATTATTGAATGTGTAGTTACATTTTGTGTTTTATAGTATTGAGTAAGGCCTAGAAATAAGAATAATGTTTAAATTATAGAAATCGGACCAATATTGTTAAAGTTATGGAAGTTTTAAGTTTGTTTTTTGTAATTTAAATGATAATTTTTTAGGTTTTAGTTCTAGAAAGTTTTTATATTCTAACTTTATGATTAATATTATTGAGATATATGATGTAATAGGATAAGACCTATTAAATAAGGTATCATATGTTAAGATATCTTTAAAAATAAATATGAAAGGAGGGGTCTAAAGATTTCGATTAAGTAAAAATTAGGAACAAAAGGGCTCTATTTTGCATGGTCGTCGCTACGGTAAAAGGCCGAGCCACCTAAGCGAGGCAATTTATCGTAGCGATATTCGCGGACTGCCTGTGCGTTCAGTACGAACTACTCTCGCCTAGCGAATCTTCCGTGTTTTTCTTCTGAAAAACTAACGGCGATTCGCGCCCGTGCCACGCGCGGCGAAGATCAACTAGGGGTGGGTCGTTAACAGATTTTCCGTTAACGAAACGTTAACGTTAATTGGAGTCGTCAACTAGTTGACGAACTAGTTAATTTCAACAAATTTACGCGTTATAAAAAAAAAAAAAAAATAAATAAATAAAAAAAAAAAAAAAAAAAAAATCCTTACTACTATGCCACGCTGACCAGACGTGTTGGCACCGGGTTTGTTTTTCCTTACCTGGTTTTTACAAAACCCTGGTAAAGAAATGGGGTGGTGACACCAGTATTTCGAGTTTTCCGTCTTTCACAGTTGATGGTATCTGTGTAGTTACAATATTCCTTAGCTGGTTTTTACAAAACCCTGGTAAGGAAATGGGGTGGTGACACCAGTATTCCAGTATTTCGAGTTTTCCGTATTTCACAGTTGATGTTATCTGTGTAGGTACAGTATTCCTTAGCTGGTTTTTACAAAACCCTGGTAAAGAAATGGGGTGGTGACACCAGTATTTCGAGTTTTCCGTCTTTCACAGTTGATGTTATCTGTGTAGATACAATATTCCTTAGCTGGTTTTTACAAAACCCTGGTAAAGAAATGGGGTGGTGACACCAGTATTTCGAGTTTTCCGTCTTTCACAGTTGATGTTATCTGTGTAGGTACAATATTCCTTAGCTGGTTTTTACAAAACCCTGGTGAGGAAATGGGGTGGTGACACAGTATTCCAGTATTTCGAGTTTTCCGTCTTTCACAGTTGATGTTATCTGTGTAGGTACAATATTCCTTAGCTGGTTTTTACAAAACCCTGGTGAGGAAATGGGGTGGTGACACCAGTATTCCAGTATTTCGAGTTTTCCGTCTTTCACAGTTGATGTTATCTGTGTATGTACAATATTCCTTAGCTGGTTTTTACAAAACCCTGGTAAGGAAATGGGGTGGTGACACAGTATTCCAGTATTTCGAGTTTTCCGTCTTTCACAGTTGATGTTATCTGTGTAGGTACAATATTCCTTAGCTGGTTTTTACAAAACCCTGGTAAAGAAATGGGGTGGTGACACCAGTATTTCGAGTTTTCTGTCTTTCACAGTTGATGTTATCTGTGTAGGTACAATATTCCTCAGCTGGTTTTTACAAAACCCTGGTGAGGAAATGGGGTGGTGACACCAGTATTCCAGTATTTCGAGTTTTCCGTCTTTCACAGTTGATGTTATCTGTGTAAAATATTCCTTAGCTGGTTTTTACAAAACTCTGGGAAGGAAATGGGGTGGTGACACCAGTATTCTTAATCCGTCACCACACGGGGAGGGCTGTCAGGACTGTCTCGTTTTTGAGTTTTCCGTCTTTCACCTTTCACAGAAGATGTTATCTGTGTGCAATATTCCTTAGCTAACTTTTACAGCATCCTTGGGAGAAATGGGGTGGTGACACTTGTAATCTCAATGCGTCACCACACGGAGGAACAGTGATTCATAACATTATTATTTAGGAAAATATCTCTTAACTAAGTAATTTTAAAGTTCACTATTGCACCTATATCATAACAGTCGCTTACGATCTTTCGTCTTAAACCACAGTTAAAGAAACGATAAAGCAAGGCAAAACAGTTTCTTAACTCATACATTGAAAGAAACGAACATTGAAAAAAATCAAACATTGAAAAAAACTGAACATTGAATTCAATGTTTAACTCTTAAACATTAAAAGAAACGACCATTGAAAAAAATTCAACATTGAAAAAAACTGAACATTGAAATCAATGTTTAACTCATAAACATTGAAAAAAACGAACATTGAAAAAAACTGAACATTGAATTCAATGACATCATTAAATTCAACTAGTTGATTCCGAAACGGTTAACCATTGAAACGTTGACGAGAGGTCAACTAGTTGATCAACTAGTTCGTTAATTCAATGCTCATCGCTAAGATCAACCCTCCTCTCGACTGCTGAGGCTGTGACGACGTGAACGGCCCGCCCCGGTCTGCCACCAGCGGCAAGCCCCGGGCGCGGGCTGTAGTAATGCTGTTACAACCTCATTAGTTGCTGGACACAAGCGTCCCTACTTGCTCCATCATGGACTTACCAGAAGCACCGCCGGGAGACCTGCCCCCAAGCTGCCCTGGCGAAGCGACCACCGAGGAAAAGGCTGACTATGCTTTAATGGAAAGCATGGGCATTTCCGACTTCACGCTGCGCTGGGCGGCTACTCTAATCCGCATTCAGGCTCGCGCTCGTCAAGGACTAGCTCCAGAAGAGGAAGACAAAGCTGCAATCATGGGAATCATCAAGCGCGGGACGAGAGTCCCGACTGGAGCGAGACCTGTGACGCCAGCCCTCTGTCATCCCCAACAGGACACCGAGACCGCGCCACCTACGGAAAACCATCAAGCTCGGGCCGTCGATTCTGACTCGGCGCCCCCGTCGTCCCCTACCCCGGCCCCTTTGTCCCCCCACCAATTGGGGGGGACAGAAGGACCCATTGTCCCGCCTTTCAAAGCGGATAACACTCCTCCATCACCACAATCTCTCCCGAGTGGTGACCCCCCCGCCCCCGCTGTAGCGGTTCTGACCCGCTCGCATAGCAAGGAGGCGTGGCCTAATACTCTCGCTGATTCGCTGCCTTTACATACAAGGCCACCAGATGTCGTAAATATGCAATCATGTTCGCCCAGTGTTCTGACACTGTGCGCCGCGTCCAACATGGAGTCGCGCGCTTCCCGCTCAATAGGGTCGCTGCCCCTCCATGCTAGACCGCCTGAGCGCCCCGATTCTGGCTCGGAGCGCCCCCTAACTGAGCTCGTTGCCTCGTCGCTACCTCTTCAACAATTGGAGGAGGTTCGTGAAGTTCCTTCACCGCGATACCTGCCTACCAAATCACCCCCCCTCGCGCGTGACACGGAGGTTCTGTCCGGCCTGTCCGGTGAGAGGAGGCGTTTGTCCCACGGCTTTACACCACTCGCCCCTAAGTCTCCACCCCCCCCTCTTCCGAGGAAGAGGCCTAAAGTGGCACCGTCACCCAGACGGCTCCCCACAAAGTCCCCCCCCTCTACTTTCACGGAGGTTCTGTCCTCCCCCCTGTTGCGCGCCAAGGGCAGGGCAGGAGTATGTCCTACAACTGCCCTACCGCACCACGCACGGCCGCCTGACAAACTTGTCTCTCTCATCCTAATACCTCTTCTCCTACGATTCGCCTTTCGCCCACCTGACATGTCCACCACCATGACATGGAGAGATAGTTCCATGAGGCAAGCCTCATGGAACTATCTCTCCCTCTTTTCGCCCCTGTTTCACCCCCCTCAACATTTGGGGAGGGCCCTTTTATCCCCTTCGCCCCGTCGACTTCCGACCAAGTCGCCCCCTGGTCGTACCGCCATTGCAGGACGTTCGGCCGGACTGCACGGCAGGAGATCATGCTCCTCCCCCCGCTTCTATGCGGACTAGATAAGCTCGCGGCGTCCTTCGCCCCCTGTCTCGCCCGGCGCTGACTCTTGGAGCGCCGGTCGAACCGGAGGGCCATTGACCCGCACTCCTCCCTTCAACGTCGAGCGCGGGGTCTCCGACCCCGCGCCCGACGGCCGCGGGGCCCTCTGTAGGCCCCG
This sequence comes from Orgyia antiqua, assembly GCA_916999025.1. Taxonomy (NCBI): domain Eukaryota; kingdom Metazoa; phylum Arthropoda; class Insecta; order Lepidoptera; family Erebidae; genus Orgyia; species Orgyia antiqua. The sequence continues at coordinate 3,538,439 of OU779861.1, forward strand.
TCGAGCATTCGCCGCCGCCCCCTCCCGGGCTGGCCGAGCAAAATTTTTCCCCCATTCAGGCTTCCCAAAGCCTTCCCCACCCCCGGCTATTGTTATAGACGGCGACGGAATTACCTCCGTATAGGGTCGCACCCTGAGACGGATTCCCCTTTCCCCAATCACAGGGGGGAAAGCGAGACGAATACTAGCTAGCGATATTCGCAGTCCGAAGCATAATCACCGAGCTCTACAATAGGAAGGAAATCGAAATCTGAAGACTACAACATCTCAGAAAAGAACCGGTGTTTTATTTGAAGTGGAAGTTTTCGCCTTTTACGCATTTAGGGGTGCGTGGGATACGGGTCAACCAGCGAGGTACTTGTACCTGTAAAGGCCCGTATCATTACGTCAGGCAAGTCGGCTCCGGGTATTGGTCGTGCCCTAGTCGAGTTCAGCCCAACAGTTGGTCCTTCGAGAACCGGATCCCTAAGAAGCCAGAAGAAGTCCAGAAGAAACAAGAAGATTGCAGGATGCCAGTCACCAGGTCGCAGAAGGATGCACCCTCACGTCCATCGTCCCGTCCCTTGGTCACGGACGGGGCTGAGGAACCGTTAGGGTCAGAAGGGGTCACGTCTGCGTCAGAGTCAGGGTTATCAGCAATGGTGTGGGACAGCAGTTCTTCGGGTACATTGACGGCTGGGACAACCACAACAGTCACGACTGCGACGACGGCGGCATCAAAGAAGAAAGAAGACGCCGCAGAGAAGAAGACGACGGAGAAGACCCCAGAACAGGCACCGGCAAGGCGCGTCCGCAGCTCCGCTGCGACTAGCAAGCCGACGGGGGTCAGTCGTCAAGCCAGGTCTACGAAGACAACGAGTTCATCCGCCAGGCGACGTGAGCTGGAAGCCAGAGAAGAATTGGCACGCCTGGAGCTGAAGCAAGCGGAGGCAGCGTCGAAGCTGGCACGCGTCCGGTTGGAGATGACGCAGCGTGAAGACGACGACTCCGTGGATGAAGACCTGGAAGATCGAACAGCACAGGTGCAGAACTGGATCGAGACATCACTACGGGAAGGCAGCACCAGGGAGCAACCAGAGCAGCGAGGTCTACCCCCTCCAGAAGAGCAGCAGAAGGTCAAACCTGAAAACAACTCCACATCAAAGGGAGCTACGGTCGAGATTCAGGCATTGACAACAGCATTGAAGGAAGCCTTTTCTGCGATGGGAGGACAAGTAGCGCAGCCAAGCTACATCCACGAGCTACCCTACTTCGACGGCAACAGCGGCGAGTGGCTGGCCTTCAAGGTGGTCTACGAAGATACGGCACCGATGTTCAGTGACGTGCAGAATATGGCGCGTTTAAGAAGAGCAGTAAAGGGCAACGCGAGAGAAGCTATTCGAAGGAAGTATTGGAAGCCCTCAAGAGAAGGTATGGAAGACCTGATGCGCTGGTGCTGGCAGAATTGGAGAAGATCAAGACTTTACAGAAGATTTCAGAAAACCCAAGGGACATCTGCGTCTTCGCGAGCCAGATCAACAACAGCGTAGCAGCGATAAAGGGGTTGAAGAAACCACAGTATCTGCATTCACCCGAGATAATGAAGCAGATAATTGAGAAGATGCCGACGGTTCTCAAGTTCCGATGGTACGACTTCACGGCAGCGTCAGACGATTGCGATTTTTCCGACTTGGGAAAGATAAGCAAGTTCCTGAACAGCGAAGCGGACAAATGTGGGGCCTTCGCGACATTGGAAGACAGAAGCGTGTTCAAGCGAACTCCACGACAGGCGACGCATATTATAAACGAAAGGGACTTCAAAGAAAAGGATGCAAGAAGATATGTGAAGACTTGCCCTATGTGTGAAGGCGAGCATTTCTTGCTAGATTGTCAGAAGTTCAAGAAGGCGTCAGTCCAGGAGCGGTGGGCAGCAGTCAAGAAGAGCCGCGTCTGTTTTAAGTGTCTCCAGGGGACTCACCGGAAGGAGTCCTGCAGAAGACCGCCGTGTAAGGAATGCAAAAGATGGCATCATCATGTGCTGCACGTGGTACCAGAAGAAAAGATATCGGAAGAAAAGGATAAGGAAAAACCACAAGAAATTATGAGTGTTACGGCATCCACTAACCCAGTTAATCATGCAAGGGCGTACCTAAAGATAATTCCAGTGGAAGTCTACGGGACGCAAGGATCTAAGAAGATATTGGCACTTTTGGATGAAGGATCAACCGTGTCACTCTTGGATCAGAAGGTGGCAGAAGAGATCGGCGCTCAAGGATGCAAGGAAGAACTTGTCATCGAGACGGTCGGCGGCAGGATAATAAGGAAGAAGGATTCTCAGACATTGGACCTTACTGTGAAGGGGTCACATGAAGGAACCAAGAAAATCCTCAGGAGAGTCCGGACCATCGACGAACTGAAGATGACACCGCAGTTCGTAGATAAGAAGAGAATACAAGCTTGCCAACACTTGAGGAAGATCGCCGACTCTCTGTATTACGAAGGGGAGTCGCCACAGCTGCTCATCGGTCAAGACAACTGGGAGCTGATCGTGACTCAAGAAATAAAGAAAGGAAAACCAGGAGAACCAGTAGCTTCGCGAACAGAGCTTGGGTGGACACTCCACGTGTCAGACACTAGAGTGGCCAAACCAGTGCACTTCGTAAATACGTGTTTTCAAATCAGTACGCCAGAAGAAGAGATGCATCAGGCCATCAAGGATCACTTTACGATCGAAGCGCTCGGCGTGCAAACAAGAAGACCTACTACGGATTCAGAAGGAAGAGCACTTGCCATTCTAGAGAAGACTAGCAAAAGATTGGAAGATGGTCGATTTGAAACTGGACTGCTGTGGAAGAATGAAAACGAACAGATGCCAGAGAGCTACACGTCTGCTAAGAATCGTTTAATTAACATCGAAAAGAAGATAGATAAAGATCCTCAGCTGAAAGCAGAATACAACAAGCAGATCCAGCACTTAATCGACAGCGAGTACGCAGAAGAAGCGCCTGGTAATCAAGAAGATTACAAGAAAACCTGGTACCTCCCTCACTTCTCAGTGGTACATCCGTTGAAGAAGAAAATAAGGATTGTCTTCGACGCTGCAGCCAAGTCAAACGGAAGAAGTCTCAATGATGCTCTGCTGCCGGGACCTGATCTACTGCAGTCACTCTACGGGGTACTATTGCGATTCCATCAAGGACCATTAGCAGTAGCGGCCGACATAAAGGAAATGTTCCTGCAGATTCGCATACGAGAAGAAGACAGAAACAGCCAGAGGTTCCTGTGGCGAGGAGATCATCGCAACGTGCCGCCAAAGGTATACAGGATGTCATCAGTCATCTTCGGCGCATCATCATCTCCAAGCACAGCGATCTACGTTAAGAACCGGAACGCAGCGGACTACAAGGAGCAGTTTCCTGAAGCGGCCAGAGCAGTCGAGCGAAACCATTACATGGACGACTACCTGCACAGCTTCCAATCAGAAGAAGACTTCAGAAAAGTAACAAAACAGGTAGACTCCATACACAAGAAGGCGGGCTTCGAACTCAGGGGATGGGCATCAAATCAACCTGAGCTGCTGCAAGATGTAAAGACCGAGGCAATTGAGAAAACAGAAGTGGACCTTGGCGAAAAAGAAGCGAAGACACTAGGATTGCGCTGGTCTACAGTAAGGGACTCCATCGGCTTCAGAGCAAACCTTCGGAACAAACCAGAAGAAATAACCCAAGGGCTAAAGGTGCCGACGAAGCGAGAAGTCACCAGCGCCGTGATGTCAACTTTCGACCCATTAGGGCTAGCATCACCAGTTCTCGTCCAAGGCAAAAAGCTGCTTCCGAGCGTATGGAGAAGCGGCGTTGGTTGGGATGAAGAAATAGAAGACAAGGAGTACGAGGCGTGGATGAACTACCTAGAGAAGATAAAGCTATTACAAGACCTACAGATTCCAAGATGCATGGCGCCACATCGCACCGAGGGGGAGTTGCACACATTCACGGACGCTAGCGAGACGGCATATGGAGCAGCCGGACATTGGAGGTCAGAAGAACCAGATGGAACTTATCGTGCCACCTTGATAGCAGCGAAAGTAAGAGTCGCTCCATTAAAACCGATATCGATACCGAGACTCGAGCTACAGGCAGCACTCCTAGGAACCACGCCACACTCAGAGGAAGAAGATCCCACCTGGAAAAGAACTTTCAAAAAGGAACCCACTGGCGAGGAGAAGGCAGTGGACGTCGCCACGGCAGCAAGCATCACCCATCCTTTACCAGATCCGAAGAGATTTTCGTCATGGAAAAGACTTCTACGAGCTACAGCGAGGGTTCTGCAGTTCATACAACTCTGCAGAGCTAAGGAAAAAAAAGGTCAATGCAAAAAAGAAAAAGAAAAAAGGGAGCAGATCCAGTTCGAGAGTGGTGCTATTGGTGCTGGGAGCATCGCCGAGCCAGTAGGATGGTGCAGAGCACGAGGGGGAGAATGTCGGCGACGCAATTACCCATGTGCGACAAAAGTACCTACCTGCCACTGTTAGAAAGAAAGAAAGAAAGAAAGAAAATTTTATTATTCCCCGTAGGAAGAGACACACATATACAAACATTGAAATAATTATTAAAAACACTCAAATATATCAGACAGTGTGTCCCGCCCGTGGAAAACAATAGGACGTTACTCAGCATATTGTTGTGGGTTTGACCCCACAACGCTGGTTTTCAGTAACGCCCTGTTGTACTGTGACGCTTGGCGCCGATCAGCGAACTTTAAATAATGATTTATAATAATAAGAAGACATACTAAGTACACAGTTACGTAAATATTATATATCTGACAATAGAAACTAGTGAATAAACAAATACTCAATAATAAATATTTTTGTTTGGTGCAGATGCATAATTTGTTAAGTTATTTAAATTAGATCACAAATTATAAGTCAGTGGGTGATGATCTTTTAAGTAAATGTTTTTAACATAAGAACAATATTATAGTAGAGAAATAATAAAAAAATATGTGTTATTAAAGTATATAATAATATTAGTAAAAAAAATATAATAATTTTAGTAGAAATTATAGAGGTAGATAATAATATTAATTACAACCATGGACGAGACACACCAATTTTGTAAAGGTTTTTATAATTATGATTATGGTAGCTATTAATAGATAAAACTGATAGTAGTTAACAATTGTGAAAACAAATGAGTATTTAAGCGCTAGGTCCGAAAACCCGCTCAACATCAGCATCGGTACGGATACTGTATGCTGGCTCATCAGGCCCCTTGCGGACCAATATCGTGCCGCGTTTGGTCCAAACGAACCTCCATGCACAGCGACGAGCAGCCTCACGTGCCTTGCGAAACAATAGCCTGTTGGTTTTAGTGAGGCGCTCGGTGACATATAGCCGGTCCACGGGAGGGAAATCCAGGGAGGTAGGGCCGCGGTGCATTCGCGCGCCACGTATCATTTCGTCACGCAGCTGACGCCGCGCCAGACGCACAACCAGAGGTCGCGGGTATCGCTCCTCTCCTGCGGCATTCACGTTGTGACGGCCTACTCGCTCCGCGATCACTATGTCACGCTTCTCTAATGTCACGCCAAGTTCTGCGGCTACCTCACTAACAACAACCATGGGGTCCTCATCACTTACTTCTATTAAGTTGCAAATTTCTACATCATTTGTGAGGAACTGTTGCTCCCTATAATTTAATTCGCACCTTAATTTATCTATGACACTGTTGACCCTCGAGAGTTCTCCTGTGCCCGTCGCTTTATTTTGTTCAAGCGTCCTCAATCTGATCTCGAGATTATCCACTTTTTGAAAGCATACCTTAAGAGACGCCCTAAGCTCCGCCATCTCAGTACGAAATTCCGCGAATTCTGATCGCACAGAAGACAACTCCTTACTAAGCAGTTCACGTATCAGCTCCTCATGGGTCTCCACTAATAATTTTTTGTCTAAACCTACTACTGCCTGATTGGTATTTTGACCACGCCTTTTTGCTGGTGTATCGCATTTGTTTTCTTTGATATCTCTTCTGACACATTTGCACTTAGCAGATTCCTCCGAGGATACAAATTTGCCACAACTACCACATTTCACCATTGTTATTACGTTATTTGTATATAAGTGTTTATAGAATAAGTAAAATATATGAAATAAGTTAATTTTTGTAATATTTTTATTGTTACTGTGTAAGGTTATATGTTTTATGTTATGTATAGGGTTTAATAAGAATTAATAGTGTTAAATACTAAGTTTAGTTTATACAAATCGATGTCGCTCAGTAGTAATCGAATAAGAATATTTTGTACTATCATAATTATGTAACTTGAAATTATGATTCTTTATTATTGAATGTGTAGCTACCTTTTGTGTTTTATAGTATTGAGTAAGGCCTAGAAATAAGAATAATGTTTAAATTATAGAAATCGTACCAATATTGTTAAAGTTATGGAAGTTTTAAGTTTGTTTTTTGTAATTTAAATGATAATTTTTTAGGTTTTAGTTCTAGAAAGTTTTTATATTCTAACTTTATGATTAATATTATTGAGATATATGATGTAATAGGATAAGACCTATTAAATAAGGTATCATATGTTAAGATATCTTTAAAAATAAATATGAAAGGAGGGGTCTAAAGATTTCGATTAAGTAAAAATTAGGAACAAAAGGGCTCTATTTTGCATGGTCGTCGCTACGGTAAAAGGCCGAGCCACCTAAGCGAGGCAATTTATCGTAGCGATATTCGCAGTCCGAAGCATAATCACCGAGCTCTACAATAGGAAGGAAATCGAAATCTGAAGACTACAACATCTCAGAAAAGAACCGGTGTTTTATTTGAAGTGGAAGTTTTCGCCTTTTACGCATTTAGGGGTGCGTGGGATACGGGTCAACCAGCGAGGTACTTGTACCTGTAAAGGCCCGTATCATTACGTCAGGCAAGTCGGCTCCGGGTATTGGTCGTGCCCTAGTCGAGTTCAGCCCAACACTTTCAGCTAAATGACTAAATTGTAGTTTAAACTAGTTGGTTAACCCAAGGTACCTATGTTTTATTTTTTACAATTAACGTTGTGGAATGGTGATCAGAATTTGATTTATTTCATGCTTTTTGTGGATAAGCTTTGTTATTTAATTAGATATCTATTTAGGTATTTTATTACAAAAATGACATACTTAAGTTAAACAAACTTGAAACATAAGCAGGACTATTACTGTGGATACAAAGACAAAGTTTCTTTCATGAAATATAAAATGTATAAAGATAAATAAAATTCATCTTTTTATTCTAACGCAAAGCGAAAAACTGAATGTTTTCATTTACTTATTTTATCACTGAACTCATAACTAAGACTTAATCTTTAAAAGTTTCATAATAACATTGAGTAATTAATATTTAATAGTACCGACATCAAAAGATTTACATTTTATTATCTTAATATGATCATTAAAACTAAAAATATATTCATTAGAAATCGTTTTATAGATATCAAAGGAACGTTTCCGAGAAATTTCGATTAGAAATAGTAATATCCGTTTGTTTTAACTGATCTTAGATAATATCTACTTGTGGAAATATATCCAATATATCGTGAACGTCAGGTTGTCTGGACCAACATAGAAATCCAGTGTTTGGTATATACTAAAATTTAGTACCTTTCTAGTACCTTTTAGTACCTAAGTTCAAATATTTAGTACCTCGATAGATTCCGAGAAAATGCGAAAAAAGATGGTCCAGACAACCTGACGTCAGGTTGTCTGGACCAATTTTTTTTCTCATACTTGCAGACAAAACAACTGAATTATTTTGTTGTCAGTATTTAGTACCTATTTAGTACCTTCATTATTATTTTTTTCAAAATTTTATGACATACCAGAAGAGAGATAAGCAAGTTTGAACTTTTCCAGTACTTGGTCATTTTGCGAAATATAGGACTTATATCACTTTCTTATGGTGTATACTTAGTTACGTTTGCGTTGCTAATTGGAAATCATACGTCCTGAACAAGTTGGGACAAGTCTGATATTTACCTTAGGTCCTAAAATAAGCATTTTTTTTTTCTTAGGTTTCACAGATAAGGATTCAGCTCTTATTTTTTATCAATGCTTATAAATAAGTTACGAGTAAATAAAACGTTTGTTTCTCTTACAATGTACTTAAAATTACATGCTTAAAAAAAGTACAAACTTAAAAGTTTAAATGCCGTCCGTCCGTCTGTTACCGGGCTTTATATATTGAAATCAACGCAGAGAATAAACGTGAGTTATGTGTGGTTCAGGCATTTGTACCGTATGAAAAAAATTGTCTGTATTTATGTTGTTTTATGTGCGAATTCAAACTCAGCTTTTACAATTATGAATAAGTTTGAAATTATTGATATATGTAGTTTCTTTTGTTTCCTTTCTAGGTTTTAGGCTTTCATCCGACTTTAACTTTCCTAGATTTATAATAACTTTCAATCTATATATCGACGAAGTTTGAAATTATTGATATACAGGGTGGCCCAAAAGTCGTGGATCAAACGCAACTAGGGGTTAGATGGGGTCATCAGCTGCAAAAAGTTGTTCTACGGGAGGTCCTTAAGGTCAACCCCTGCAGAGTTATAATTTATTTTGTGTTTTTATGAGAAAATTGACTTTTTTTAACTAAGTCTTAATACAATTCGAAAAAATCTGCATCCTGTATCTTTTTATAATTTTCACTAGATTGGTACTGATGAGTCCTTGCGTTAGACATGCTATTTATGGTTGTTTATTAGGTGTGTTGAAGATAATATTAAGTTTTACAATTATTTTTTTTCTCAAATCATAACTTTTTATTTCCTTCGGACCCCACTGTGAAAAAAAAATACTCTACCGAAAAGTGACCCTGTATTACAAGTTTTGGCGCATTTAATAGGGATTCTGAAAAGGTATTACACTTGGCAATGAGTGTCTCTAATATCTTTCTAGGACGAAAAAACAAAACAACGATTGTGAAATAATTGTTTTATTAAGCAAAACAATTTACAATAAATGCTCAAAATTCCTGCCTCTGACCATAATACATAATCTGCACCGTCTAATAAAATTCCTACGTAACCTACGGAATGCACCTCTGTTGTTAGTAACTTGTACCCTAGCATATTGGAGCTTTTGTCGTAGTTCTTGTTCGCTATTGTTCTCTCCTTGGTAAACTATTTCTTTAAAATAGCCCCAAAGAAAAAAATCTAATGGATTTAAATCGGGCGACCGGGGTGGCCACGCAATATGTCCGCCTCGACCAATCCACCGGTTAGGGAAGCGCTCGTTCAAATGATCTCTAACTGCTCGAGCGTAGTGAGGCGGGGCACCATCATGTTGCAGCCACATTTCTGCTATTCTTTCTTCTGGAACTTCAGCTTCGTTAAGAATATGGTTTAAATGATTTTGCAAAAAATTTTAATACTGAGCACCATTCAGCCTTGCTGGCATTTCATGCAGCACCAACTGCTGGCCAATTATACCAGCCCACATGTTAATACCAAACAGATGCTGGAATCGATCATTTCTTATGATATGGGGGTTTACTCTGGAGTAAAAATGTAGATTGTGGATATTGAATACTCCCATTCTTCTAAAAGTTGACTCATCCGTCCATAAAACCTGGTTGAAGAACTGCGGATCCTCTCTGTGGTATCTTAGCATCTCTCTGCAAAACCGCACTCTAGGTTCATAGTCACCGGGCAGCAAAGCTTGCACCCTTTGCACGTGGTGGGCGTGATATTTATTTCTGTTAATGACACGTTGCACCGTCGATCTTGAAATCCCGAGATTACGGGATATTTGGCGTTGACTTATACTAGGATCCAATCTTAATTCTCTCAGCACTTCATCTTCATTTTCAAATTGCACCACTGGTCTGCCTGCTCTCGGAGCATGCTGACCGGGTAAGACTCCCTCCATGTACGAGATATCGCTACCTGAACTGACGGGCGAACCGGCCTTTTATTGACAAAGGATTAAATGGTTAGTGTAAAAGAGAGGCAGAGAGTCTTTGTCATTATTTGTATTAGTTCCAGTTTATTTTTAAATAAGCCTAACCGAGTTTTAGGTTGGGTTAACTTTGGCCTTGCTACGAATAATCGTCCTTGAAAGATATGAAAGCCGCGCATAGCCATGTGTAATACCTTTTCAGAATCCCTATTAAATGGGCCAAAACTTGTAATACAGGGTCACTTTTCGGTAGAGTATTTTTTTTTCACAGTGGGGTCCGAAGTAAATAAAAAGTTATGATTTGAGAAAAAAAATAATCGTAAAACTTAATATTATCTTCAACACACCTAATAAACAACCATAAATAGCATGTCTAACGCAAGGACTCATCAGTACCAATCTAGTGAAAATTATAAAAAGATACAGGATGCAGATTTTTTCGAATTGTATTAAGAATTAGTTAAAAAAAGTCAATTTTCTCATAAAAACACAAAATAAATTATAACTCTGCAGGGGTTGACCTTAAGGACCTCCCGTAGAACAACTTTTTGCAGCTGATGACCCCATCTAACCCCTAGTTGCGTTTGATCCACGACTTTTGGGCCACCCTGTATGTAGTTTCTTTTGTTTCCTTTCTAGGTTTTAGGCCTTCATCCGACTTTAACTTTCCTAGATTTATAATAACTTTCAATCTATAAGAGTAAGAGTGTTGTAATTAAACAAGATCGATTAATAATAATTAATTAATATTTTTTTTATGAACACATAAAAGTCATAATATAACTAGTATTTGTAATTTCATCCATGCCTAGTGCCTAGTCACCGGCCATGTGTAACGATGGTCAAACACCTTTCTGAAACACGTTGTATACATATAACTCATTTTCGACAAATTGGCGCTTAAGTAATTTTGCCTTTCCGTCGTCGATATATAGATTGAAAGTTATTATAAATCTAGGAAAGTTAAAGTCGGATGAAAGCCTAAAACCTAGAAAGGAAACAAAAGAAACTACATATATCAATAATTTCAAACTTATTCATAATTGTAAAAGCTGAGTTTGAATTCGCATATAAACAACATAAATACAGACGATTTTTTTCATACGGTACAAATGCCTGAACCACACATAACTCACGTTTATTCTCTGCGTTGATTTCAATATATAAAGCCCGGTAACAGACGGACGGACGGCATTTAAACTTTTTAGTTTGTACTTTTTTTAAGCATGTAATTTTAAGTACATTGTGAGAGAAACAAACGTTTTATTTACTCGTAACTTATTTATAAGCATTGATAAAAAATAAGAGCTGAATCCTTATCTGTGAAACCTAAGAAAAAAAATATGCTTATTTTGGGACCTAAGGTAAATATCAGACTTGTCCCAACTTGTTCAGGACGTATGATTTCCAATCAGCAACGCAAACGTATCTAAGTATACACCATAAGAAAGTGATACAAGTCCTATATTTCGCAAAATGACCAAGTACTGGAAAAGTTCAAACTTGCTTAACTCTCTTCTGGTATGTCAAAAAATTTTGAAAAAAATAATAATGAAGGTACTAAATAGGTACTAAATACTGACATCAAAATAATTCAGTTGTTTTGTCTGCAAGTATGAGAAAAAAAATTGGTCCAGACAACCTGACGTCAGGTTGTCTGGACCACCTTTTTTCGCATTTTCTCGGAATCTATCGAGGTACTAAATATTAGAACTTAGGTACTAAAAGGTACTAGAAAGGTACTAAATTTTAGTATATACCAAACACTGGATTTCTATGTTGGTCCAGACAACCTGACGTTCACCAATATATCTGTATAAAGAAGAAAACATGGACTTTTGCTATTGGTAAGTAATGCTTTTAGAGAGATTTTGAAAGTTGCTTTAAGAGCTTATAATAAAATTTGGGACTACTTAATATATGAACTCTATGTGCCTGGCTTTACAAGGACTTCATCGTTCTCTCCCTCTCTCTCTCTTTCTCTCTCTAGCCCATTAACGTAAAACAAAACGTAAAAAAGGTAATAAAGTTACTTTAGATTATAGACGCTGCAAATTCATGACTACTGTAAAAAGCAAGTTTTTTGGATGATGGCCATAGTAATCGTGTTTTGGAAAAACGAAAGTAAGAGAAGCATAGATTTTATATAGGAGATAGTGTGAGAGAAATTCGTTGCCATAGAGGCAATATCCAAGAAGAAAACAACATGGCTTATTGCCTTACCCGCTTGTTAGTAAAATAGTAACTAACGTGACGTGATGAACTGTGAATTTTGGAACTATGCTGACGAATATATTATTATCTCACTTCTTAGATTGTTTATTACATGAAACGATATGCATGACCTTTATTTTCTAAGGATTACTTAATCAGCTGATTTTTTTCACATATCATTCTGTAGTCAAGAAAGGCATGGGTACATGTAAACATATTAAAGGCACTATTTTCAAGGTAGACATTTCTTTTTTTAACCTCTCAATAGCATTTTTAACTTAAAGAATTTTTGTTTTAAATGTTACTACTTATTCCATAACTTCGATTTTTCTTATTTTGGGTTTTTTTTTTATATATCCATACGAGGAAATAAAAAAGACATACAGACGAATTGAGAACTTCCTCCTTTTTTGAAGTCGGTTAAAAATGTAATTTATAGCTTTTTGTGTAATATATATTTCCTCATACGTTATTTTCAATAAAAATAACATTATTTTACTAAAATAATTAGTTTTTCTTAATTCTATTAAGAAAAACTAAAGAAATTTTGATGCCTAATTTTAACTCCCTTTGTTTTTGTTTTAGATACAAATAATATGAAGATATCTTTTACCTCACATGGCAGAGAGTTAATACGAGTCGGTTTTATAACGAAATACTAAAACTAATAGAAACTAAAACATCTACAATTAAATACGCCATGTTGTTCCAATTTCAAATAGTTAGTAGTATTTTCACAAATGTTTTCTTTACGTTTGAATCGTAAAAGTCTAGATATTATAAAACAAGACTTATTTCTGACTTCCTGCGTAGACTAGTTTAACGTATTTTAAAAGCTGTATAATACATAATAATACATATAATAAATAAAACAAAGTTGTTCTTTTTGTATGTATGTCCATATGTGAGATGTCTCCAAAACTACGCAACGGATTTTGATGCGGTTTTTTTAATAGATATTGTTTTAAGAGGATGGCTATGTTGTACCCGTACGAAGTTTTGGGCATTGTAAATATTTTAAACAACCAAGGTTTTCAAGTAGGTAGATAATAAAGAGTAAATATGATATGTAAAGATATTGTAACTGAATTAAAAATAAATCTGAAAAAATATTGTAAATATCTTATCTTTATATATAAAAATTACGTGTCACGATGTTTGTCCGCGATGGACTCCTAAACTACTGAACCGATTTTTAATTTGATTTGCACACCGTGTGCAATTCGACCCAACTTGAAACATAGGATAGCCTACATTTCAATTTATAGTCGCATTAATATTTTATTTCAAATTATTTGTCTACCCCTAACATTTAAATGGCAAAACAAAGTTTGCCGGGTCAGCTAGTAATAAATAAATAATAAAAAATGTCTATAATATCTCTCTCTCTCTCTTTAGCCCATTAATGTCCCACTGTTGGGCACAGGCTGTCTCCAATTTGGGAATTATGGTCTACTATGCCGCGCTAACCAGACGTGTTAGCACAAGGTTTTGGTTTAAGTAGTCCGTCTCTCACAGAGGACGTTATCTGTGTACAATAAACTTTACCTGACTTTTACAGCACCCTGGGGAGGAGATGGGGTGGTAACACTTGTATTCTTAAACCGTCCACACGGATCTGTCTATAATATATTTATTGATAAACTTCATTTATTATACATGGTATGATAAAGCATGGTATTGCCATTAAATAACGTTGCTGTGTAATAAAGCTCTATAGAAACTATTCACAAAACGCTTGATATTCAGCTTACAATATATGAAAGATAAATATAAGATACAGAAGAAGTAAAATATAAGAAGAAGTAGCCCTCTCCAAAGCAATCATATCCACCCAAAGGTTGTCTGGAAGAGATCGCAAACTGCGATAAGACCGCCTATTGTACTTACTATGTTCTTGTAATCCTTAAACTTCTGTATAACTTTAAGGTGTGCAATAAAGAGTATTCTATTCTATTCTATATAAGCAGGTCAGTGAATGGTTATCTTTGTTACACAACAATGTCGTGTAGTGGGAAAACCATGTTCTATTATACCATAATAATATATTTATTCAGTTTAGGAGACTACAGAATAACCCCGAAGCAATAACAACTTACCTATAGTACCAATTCTAAGCAGAGCTCATGCAATTACACAAAGTTCGTAATGAACTTGTTACAACTATACCCTTAACTTTTACGAGTACAACGTGACAGACAAAAGGATTGTTATAATATATATATAGTTATGTATGTAGAAGTTATTTCGTGAATATATGCTGTTTATCATTCTCTTAGATTTTTAACCAACTTTCCAAAAGGAGATGGTTCTCAATTCGTTTGTATGTTTTTATTAAAACTAATCGTTTAATATCAGCTTTCTTCTCTCTCTCTCTCTCTCTCTCTCTTCAGCCCATTAACGTCTCACTGTTGGGCACGGGTCTCCTCCACTTTGGGAGGATTTTGGTCTACTGTGCCGCGCTGACCTGGCGTGTTGGCACAGGGTTTATTTTCGAGTTTTCTGTCTCTCACAGAGGATGTTATCTGTGTGCAATATCCCTTGACTGACTTTTACAGCACCCTTGAGAGGAGATGGGGTGGTGACACTTGTATTGTTAATCCGTCACCACACGGAGAGTTCAGCTTTCTTATTATAACCATCTATGATAATAGTGCTGTAAAAACTAGCTAAGGTATATTGCAAACAGATAACATTCCTTGTGAGAGACGGAAATCTCAAAATAAACTCTGTGTCAACACGCCTGGTCAGCGTCATCATAATCCCTCCCAAAGTTCAAGCATCACGCTGCGACTAATAGTAAAGTATCCGTAAAAATTGTTGTAAAACAGGGGAAAATATAATTTAAGGGGAAAAAAATATTTTTTTTTTGATTGGACTGAGTCTTTTTGTTAGCAAACCTCATCCAAGGATTCGAATCATGTTAAGTGTAAAGTTTGTACGTAACACTTGCATTAGTTTTTACTTTAGAATTTTTGAAAACCTTACTGTTTTGAAAATATTTAATACATACCGAAATATGGTGGTTAATTTGAATGTTGCGGGCACGATCGCAATAAGCTCAGTTGGAAGAGCTTCGGAACGGTATTCCGAGGTCGTGGGTTCAAGTCCCGCTTGCGGCAGTCACTTTTTCCACCATAATTTGATTTATTAAACATACATACATTTTAGGACATTGCTTTTAGCGATAACATTATGCATAAAGCTTACTGGTTTAGTCTTTATGTTTAAAGAATAATTATAAATTTATAAATAATGAAAACAAATTATGAATAATGAAAATATGTTTCACAAACAGAAATGTTGCTCCGCTCCTCTTTGTGATATCAAAAGTAGCGTTATAATAGTCCAAAAACTAAACAGAGGCAAAGTTTTAGGCTGGATAGAAAAACTTTGCCGACGTAGAGGGATATACGTAGGCCATAGATCGCCCTCAATAGATTCCACATGCATGGATGTATCAGAACTAGACATGTGATTTTGTTACTGCAACAATGTACATGCATTATTCCAATCTGGCAGCGTCTGTATTTCTGGACAGTTACAATGTGGAAGCATTTAAGAGAAGGGTGAGTAGGCTTCTTACATAGTTGTAGCTTGTAGCGCTTTACCATCCAAGACTGCATTACGGCTTACCATCAGGTGAAATGTGGTCAAGCATCAACATGAATTATGTAAAAAATAATCCGCAACACGCGCATTCCTCCAACGTTGGAGCGCTTAGTGTTTGTTCACACAGAACAAATGAAAAACCTTTTGTAGGTTTTAACTTGGTTTTATTGGTATTTTACTATATTAATTGATAACAAAAGTACCTACTCTTGAAGCGAGCAGTAGATGAAGAATATTGCAAGTGAGTGTCATAGGTTTCGATTGTGTGAGTTATATACCTACCTACGTATGTAAGGAGTGTTTGAATGTGTAAAAAGCGTTTGTGGAGTACTGTAGCGTTTACTAAGACGTTTCGTACGGCTCTATCAATTGTAGGTGTTCTGTGTCGTAGGCGTAAGGTACTTTGCTTTATGTAGTTGACGTTTACAATGTTGTTATTATCACATATACCCTTACATAAAAGGAAAATGGTTTGAAAAGGGCAAATAGACATTTAAATAAAACTACTTTTTACGGATTTAGACGCGTGTATTAGTGTTTGACTCAAATGTGGATAAACCTTGTAACAACTGATCGTAGAAGACACCTTACAGCTCGGTCTTACCCGTGACCATGGTGGCTACAAAGCCTCTGAAACGTCAGGCTAAAATTTAAAACAGTTATACGCGTCTAAATTTTGTTGCATAGCTTTGAAGATATAAGCTCACATAGGAACATACATACAATAATAACTATGTTTTTTATCATAAGTAAAGATTCGTCTGCCAAGCGGCGAAGTGGAAAGGGGACATCCAAGCCTGCTATTGTTTGCGTCATAAATTGTATTTATTTTAGCTACAATTCAACCTAAATAAACACTATGTATTGTCTAGCCAGAAGGCACTTCAGTTATAAGATAGATTAAAGATTTAGATAACAAGTTATCTAAAATTGAAGATACTGACAAAGTTATTATTTGTTACTCAAACGTAATAAAACTAATTATTCGTGTGGTCACGGATTGAGATTACAAAGGTCACTAGGTTTGTGTGTTTAGATGTTTGTCTGTGCACGCATCACGTAAAATATACAACACTTATAAATAAAAATGTTATACGTAAAAATTGTACACAACTCAAGGTATTACTTAGTCTTTGTTTCATCGTAATCGGTCCACTCAATCAAGAGATATTTACATAATACGAAATTTCTCAATTTGGTTACATGCAACGCCATCTGGCGGCTAAAAAAAGAATAAAAAAATAGATCGGGTCGATCGAAAAAAAATCGATACACGCGGACGGAGTTGTGGGACAGCTAGTCTTGAATAATTATTAAATAAATAAAATAAATAAATAAATATTCATGGACATTTCACACATCGTCCTCTAGTCCCAAGCTAAGCTTATATGCTTGTGTTATGGGTACCAGAATACGGATATAATACATATACTACTTTTCTTTTGTAAATACATACTTATAATACATAGAAAACACCCAGACGTAGTACAAACATTTGTATGACATTTATGAATATCACACAAATGATTGTCCCAAGCGGGAATCGAACCCGCGACCTTGTGAACGGCAGTCCAGTACATGAACCACTACGCCACGAAGCCCGTCATTGTCACGAAGCCACGAATTATTAATATATATTTGTCTCTTTCTCGCTATATTAATATAATATGCCGTTTGTCGTGCCCTTATCTGGACTTATACAAGTTTGACAATATTGTAAGTAGATAGTGACTAATCACAGCGATCAAACTTAGGTTGTTTGAACACTTCATAATTTATAAGTTCATCATTTACTACTAAACTTCTATGTTAGTAATGATAAGATCTATCAAAGCCCGGTATTTAGTTAGTAGTTTTGTATTTACCTATAATTTGTATTTGATTGCTGTATAATTTGAGATTTAGTGAGTATATTATTGTACCCGATATATCTGTATGATATTAGGCATGATTGGCATTATTAATAATTTTTGACAAGGTGTTTTTATATTTTTTTCAGAAAATATAGACCATTCTGAGAAACTAATTTCAATATTTTCGAAATATTCACAAAATTGAATTTTTTAAAAATACTTTAAGAGAATATTTTCTACAAATGTTGTGACGTCATCGTATGCAGACTGTGCATTGCCTTTGCCTAATAAACTTATGATACAACACATTAATCTATACCTTGTCAAGTTGATTTATTAGTCTATGCAGAAGTCAGTCACGTAAACTTTTTTGTCAATTTTTTTAGTATCCTTAAGAGGATACCAAAATAGCTTCGTGCATTTTTCTACGTACGAAGTTTTCATTGTTTCTTTAGATTGAATGGCTAGAGCTCTAATTTTTAAGTATATGTTTTTTCAATATATGATCTAGGATCGCATAAACTCAGAAACACGATTGAAAAAAGTTTTCTCGATAGAAAATCTTAGCGAAACAACCTCTCTAATTTTTTATTTTTTTCATTTGTCGGTCTATTATCGCGTATTAACACGACATTAATGAAATAACTTTAAAAACATAAGTAACTATTATATATAGAAACACGTAAATCAGTTTTAAAATATATTTAGTAGATTTTGAGTAAATAGGAAAAGTATCCCTAATTCTTCATTTTCTGTGCCTACTGGCTGTGTTAATATGTACGTGTCGGCGATGATATACGATAATATTGATGTAGGCCCTTAACATAATAAATCTCCTGATTTTTGATTTTTACGGTTTTAGACGCGTATATTTGTTTTGGTTTAACAAATAAATGAATGCGTTTAAATACGTAAAAAGTGGTTTTAATTAAATAATAATTATTTATTTAATTAAATATTTACAAGGATTTTTTTATTAAATAATAGATATTTTTTTTAAAGTATATATTTCTTTCGATTTTGTATGTAGAACTGTAGAGTAAGCGGTAGAGCCAAATTTTGTATATTGTATAGGAGATAAAATCCTCCATGAGAGACAGAAAACTGTGAATCGTTTGTGTGTGTTATCTAGCACACACACACAAGCATATTTACTTCTCATTCTGACCAGTGAGCACGAGCTATCTTCACTTTAGGTGGGTTCTTGGTCCATTATGACTCTTTGACCAGCGGCCATTCTGAATGGAATGAACTCTTATTCCCAGGCCGTTTACGCCGTGTATGGAACTGCCCGGCAAATTTGTAATATGAACATAACTCCCAGCCATCCAGTTCGCTAAAACAGTCATAGATTAATATGTATAGAGAGAAGGTACAACTAAAAGTTTAAGTACTAATTAAAATTTTTCAACTAAATGTTTTATGTTTACTATAATACATAATTTAGTCAGGCAGTGTACGGCCTGCCTGGAACTTGCATTATTTTTAAAAAGCTCATAATATGCCCGCAGGTGTGTTAGCATAAACGAATATTATTTAGCGTGCGGTTGTATATTTTTAAGGTAATATATTAGAAGCCTTCAGTAACGTATTACTACGTCTAATTCTAAATGGACAGATGTTATCACACGTAATTTAAACACGCGATAAAATTCATTAAAGAGTATTGTTATTTATGTAACAGAAATGCGTGTTAGAGAATATTTAATTAATATAATTTTTCTATTTAATTATTTATTGTAAACCACACAAAGTTCAAACGGGCCAATGAATCTGAATAAAATTTGGCGTAGAGTCTAGAATAACACATAGGATACTTTTAATTCAAAAAAGCGAGTCTTAAAAGTCTGTTCTAAAGGGTAGTTAAATTAAAATCACAGATTGTAGCGATAGATAACTACGATGAGTACAATAAACGGCGTCATCGCTAAGAGCTATTTCTCTCATTGTTATTATTCATTATTTTTTTTTTAAATTGATGCTATTACATGGTTAGCGGCTTCATTACATCAACATCCGACATTATTAAGTCGATCATCAAAGCTTAACAAACATAATACTCGTCAGCTGTCAAAAGAACTAAAAACAAACGTAAAAAAAACAACAGAATGATTGACTTCATATCAACAACGTAAATCAACTAACATGGCGCCCGCAAAAAAAATATTCCAATACAAAAATATTTATAAAAAACCGTTTGAGTTGTACAAAGAGTTCCGTACTATTATCATAATCATCATCATCATCATTATCTTAATCAGCATCATCATAACACCCCTAGTCGGATCATGGTACCTGAGTGACTACCATGGCCCGGCCAAGAAGCGAGGAGGAACACCGTGGGGTTTGGTGGGTAGGACGAGTCCGTTTCTGACCCGGGAGTCCCACACAAAGTGCGTAAATGCATTCCCCTCGTAAAAAAAATCATCATAACATCACGCCTTTTTCCCAGGGGGGCAGGCAGAAACTATAGAGCGCCATTTGCTTCGATATCAACACACTTCCTTGGCCTGGGAAAATAAAAGGACCTAAAATCCAGATTGCCTATTTGATCAAATAGAAATAGAAGAGTGGCAACTTATCTGGCTTTCCATCCCATGGTTGTCCGGAAGTGATTTCCTTGAGCGATAGGATCGTACAATATATTGTAATATTTACATGTATATATTTATTATTTATTATAATATATTTATTTATTATTATTATTTATTATATTGTAACATTTATTTTTTTGGTGTACAATTAAGTTATTCTACTTTATTCTATATTACAGCCTGGTGAAGCCTATAATACGGAATCCCAAAAATTACGTCACAACCATATACATCGTATTTATAAATTGAATAAAATATGAAAACAAGTAATTTCTATTTGTTTACAATACAATTAAACATGAAAACATCACTTTTATTGCTACAGATTTTATTAGACAAACGATTTTTCTCAAAGGAATCACCTACACATATGTTTAAATGTAAACAAATTTAAACAAATGTAAACATTCAATGCTATTGGCCTTGTGGGTGAATGTTTGTTGGTTTATGAAGGTTAGGAAAGTGTGAATGAAGATCCGCATTCATTGATATGTTGGATCGAAAATATCGGGCATTCTTGCTAATAAATTGTTAAACGCTTTGCACGCGAATTCCTACCACCATAAAACCACCCTATTAAAAAAAAATGCCAACAAGCCATGCTCCATACAATGGAAATCGTACGCCATTGTCTTTTTTCGTAAAATTTTGCTCGCAATACCTATCTAGGTTTTGTTTATCCATGTTACTATTTATTTTTAGGGTTCCGTAACCAAAGGGTAAAAACGGGACCCTATTACTGAGACTTCGCTGTCCGTCCGTCCGTCCGTCCGTCCGTCTGTCACCAGGCTGTATCTCAAGAACGGTGATAGCTAGAGAGTTGAAATTTTCACAGATGATGTATTTCTATTGCCGCTATAACAACAAATACTAAAAATAAAATAAAATAAATATTTAAGGGGGGCTCCCATACAACAAACATGATTTTTAGGGTTCCGTACCCAGTATCTCAAGAACGGTGATAGCTAGACAGTTGAAATTTTCACAGATGATGTATTTCTATTGCCGCTATAACAACAAATACTATAAATAAAATAAAATAAAAATTTAAGGGGGGCTCCCATACAACAAACATGATTTTTAGGGTTCCGTACGCAGTATCTCAAGAACGGTGATAGCTAGAGAGTTGAAATTTTCACAAATGATGTATTTCTATTGCCGCTATAACAACAAATACTAAAAATAAAATAAAATAAATATTTAAGGGGGGCTCCCATACAACAAACATGATTTTTTTACCGTTTCTTGCTCGATACTAATAACGCCTAAATGCCTTATGTTGCATAGATAATGGTACGGAACCCTACGTGCGCGAGTCCGACTCGCACTTGACCAATTATTTACAAAACATGATTAGGTACTAAAAGAAATTAGACAATCGTGAATAACCCGTTTTTAGGGTTCCGTAACCAAAGGGTAAAAACGGGACCCTATTACTGAGACTTCGCTGTCCGTCCGTCCGTCCGTCCGTCCGTCCGTCCGTCCGTCCGTCCGTCCGTCCGTCCGTCCGTCTGTCACCAGGCTGTATCTCAAGAACGGTGATAGCTAGAGAGTTGAAATTTTCACAGATGATGTATTTCTATTGCCGCTATAACAACAAATACTAAAAATAAAATAAAATAAATATTTAAGGGGGGCTCCCATACAACAAACATGATTTTTAGGGTTCCTTACCCAGTATCTCAAGAACGGTGATAGCTAGACAGTTGAAATTTTCACAGATGATGTATTTCTATTGCCGCTATAACAACAAATACTAAAAATAAAATAAAATAAATATTTAAGGGGGGCTCCCATACAACAAACATGATTTTTTTACCGTTTCTTGCTCGATACTAATAACGTTGCCTTATGTTGCATAGATAATGGTACGGAACCCTTCGTGCGCGAGTCAGACTCGCACTTGACCAATTATTTACGGTTGTCTTGAGATGAAGTTACAGCGTCTTTGTCTGTCACATTAATTTGTAAATATTTTTCCAAAAAAAATTATTATAGAAGCATAGTATACTCTCTTCGTCGACAATAAGGCGTTAAAATTCGGTGGTTTTTCACATAGAAAACAGCGGAGTACGAAACGTCTTTTCTCAAAGATTTTCTTTATTATAGCAAATAATAGCAAATTATAGCAAATAATAGCAATACCTAAATTGTGAATTACTTAGTCAGGACTAGAGTCTGCTCCATGCATGCCTCCGTGTGGTGACGGATTAAGAATAGAAGTGTCATCACCCCATTTCCTCCCAAGAGTGCTGTAAAAGTCAGCTAAGAGATATTTCACACAGATAACATCTTCTGTGAGAGACGGAAAACTCGAAAATAAACACTGTGCTAACACTGATCAGCGCGGTACAGTATCCCTCCCAAAGTGGAGGAGGCCCAATAGTGGGACGTAAATGGGCTGGAGAAGAAATGAAATGAAATGAAATGAAAAATGAAATGAAATGAAATGAAATGAAATGAAATGAAAAATCATTTAATCACGTAGACACAATTTTTTAGAAAAATTATGTGCTTATGACATGTCCAATTTTTTTCCCTACCACCGGTTCAGGACGCAATCTGCTGAGAAGAACCGGCGTAAGAAACTCAGCAGAGCTTTTAATCAAATCAATATTTTTAAATTAAATGTCAATTATACTTACAATGCTAATAACTTTACAATATAGAATATGTATTGCTCCAGAGCAACCTACTCCCAAGCTTTATCATCTTTAATATAATCAGAAATTTTATAATACGCTTTTTTACATAATTTAGTTTTAATGAATTTTTTAAATTTAGAATTATTTAATTCTCTTACATCAATAGGGAGTTTATTATAAAATCGTATACAATGACCCATGAAAGAGTTACATATTTTGTGGAGACGGGTTACATGCATCACAAGATTGTGTTTATGCCTTGTATTAACATTATGGTGGTCGCTTTTTTTTGTAAAATTATGAATATTTTTATGAACAAACAATAAATTTTCATATATATATTGCGAAGCGACCGTTAAAATATTTATGTCTTTGAATTTCTCCCTTAGAGAATCCCGCGGACCTAGGTTATATATAGCTCTAACAGCGCGTTTCTGGAGCACAAATATCCGATTAATGTCCGCACAGCTTCCCCAAAGAAGAATTCCATAGCACATTACACTGTGAAAATAACTAAAGTAAACCATTCTAGCCGTATCTACATCCGTAAGTCGTCTAATTGTTTTCACCGCATATGCCGCAGAGCTAAGTTTGCCAGACATTTTTTCAATTTGTGGGCCCCACTGTAATTTCGAATCAATAGTGATTCCTAAAAATATAGTTGAATGTACTGGTTCCAATTTCGCACCACTCAAATGTACATTGGTTTCTACTTGGGTAACATTTGGCATGGAGAATTTTATTACTTTTGTTTTCTTAGAGTTTAACAATAAGTTATTAACATTAAACCATTGTACAAGTTTTGAGAGTGCACTGTTTACTTCGTCATAATCACGCATTTGTCTATTAATTTTAAAAGTCAAGGAAGTATCATCAGCAAACAGAACAATCTCTTGATCGTTCCCAACATAGTACGGTAAGTCATTAATATAAGTAAGGAAAAGGAATGGACCGAGAATGGAGCCCTGTGGGACGCCCAATGTAACAGCAGCTCCTGGAGATCGTTTACCGTTAACATCAACTTTCTGAATTCTGTTGTCTAAATAAGAGTTTAAAAGATCGAGAAAGAGTCTGCTCTGCCTCACACGTAGGGACATATAGAAAATGCGACATTTTTTCATTATGAAGATATAACCTTTGCATCAAACACTTTATTTTTACCCTTCAATGACCGTAAACCACGATAAATAATATAAATAAAATTGATAGTTAAAGATTTTGGAAAATGGATGATAAGATGGTGTGCACAAATGAATAGAGAATCATTTTATCTAAAAAGATCACTCAAACATGTTCCTTTAACTTCAAAGCGTTGAAATCTAATACAAAGTCCATTATCGAGAATTGGGTTGAAAGAAATATCTGCCTGATTTTCGTATACTTGCATTTTTCATAAGGGTAGGAAAAAAATTTGCTTTCAAATGTAACGAGGTTCCTTAGGGATAAGCTTGTGTATATTTTATCTTCGATTAAGAGATATCGAGTTTAATTTTCAGTCGAGATTTCGTAGTTTTTTTGTTTTTTTTTTATAAAATACTGAAGTAAATAACTGATTTTTTTTCTTTTTTACCCATTTTATCTTTATCTATACTTATATTTTAAAGCTGAAGTGTTTGTTTATTTTGTTTGGACGCGCTAATCTTAAGAACTTTACGTTCGAATCAAAAATTATTTTTGTGTTGGATAGTTCATTTATCGAGGAAGGCTATAAGCACGCTGCGACCAATAGGAGAGAAGCATTAGTGAAAGATGTTGCAAAAACGGGGAAATTTAACGTATAAAGTCGCAGGCAACAGCTAGACTTAACTAGTAACAATATTGACGTTTTTCAAGTTTATAATTATACTAGCTGACCCGGCAAACGTTGTTTTGCTATACTAAGAAAAATAAAAAAAAGGAGTAGTACGGTAACTAACACTGACACGTGAATTTTATATATAACATTCGGCGTATATGTATGTATATGTGTATGTAACATATAGAAAAGTGCGAAAATACCTATTCATTATTTTGAAGGGCCTCGTGGTTAAGTGGTTCATATAATGGACTGCCGTTCACGAGGTCGCGGGTTCGATTCCCCACTTGGGACAATCATTTGTGTGATATTTATAATATTGTCTATCAAATGTTTCTCCTGCGTCTGGGTATTTACTATGTATTATAAGTATATACAAAAGAAAAGTAGTTTATGTATTATATCCGTATTCTGGTACCCATAGCACAAGCATAATAAGCTTCGCTTGGGACCAGAGGACGTTGTGTGAAATGTCCATGTATATTTATTTATTTATTAGGGTTCATTTACTACGCCCATCTTTACTTATTATAAAACAAATTCGTTATTTTTGTATGTATTGTATGTCCCTATGTCTTTAATACAACGGATTTTGGTGCGGTTTATTTTATTAGAGGATGGCTTTTTTGTATAATTTGTCAAGTTTTCCTGTATAAGTACTAGAAGATGGGGGCTCAATTACTAAATACGTGGGTGAAACTGCGCGAATTAGTTAGTGTTACTATAAATAAATGTAGGTATTTAGTTACATTGATGGTTTAATTAAATGTTAATAAATGGGAACGTCAACTAGATATCATTTGCACTAATTACGATAACGTGATGGCCGAGTGAACGTTAATTAAATGACATCTATCGGCGCACTAGATTTAGTTTTTTATTAAAGTATTTTATGAAAAGTAAGAAGGTATACCTAGTTAAAAAAAACCTACAGTAAAAAAGCTTGTTAAAAACAGTAAAAAAGATTGCAGAAAATTAAAATCTTATATCCTTTTTAGGGTTCTGTAGCAAAAGATACCTGAAACGGGAACCTACTCGTATTACTGAGACTTCGCTTGCCGTCCATCCGTCACCAGCTTGTATCTCATGGAGATTAGAAATTGTCATAGATAATGTAGTTACTTATTAGGATTAAAGGAGAAAAGCGTTTGCTAGTCTTTTCTACTTTCAAGAGTCACTACAAATCGACTCTTGCGCAGGTTCGACGACCTACAGCTTCCAGGGCAAGCCGGTTTTCAAAAAGGTTTCAGTAAAATATACCACATACATACTCTGCGTCAGATCATACAGAAGGCAGAGGTGTATAATCGGCCTCTGTGTCTAGCGTCTGTAGACTATGAGAAGGTCTTCGATTCAGTCGAAAATTGGGCGGTGTTGCAGTCCCTCCAGCGGTGCCGAATTGACTATCCATATATATAGCGTTGAAGTGTTTTTATAGAAACGCCAACATGTCAGTCCGAATCCAAGACAGGAGTACAATACCGATTCCACTGTAACTAATTTCAGACAAACTGAAACTAGCGTAATTGTTATTTTAATTAAAAGTACTATCCACCATATCGATGGAATTACGACGTTTGATTTTAATGAAAGTGGAGTGACCACTCCCAAGACACAGTGGCTCAATAAATCAGCTGTGGGGTGAGAAAATGTAATGGAAACCTCACTAATCAATGCTATTAATGTAATTGGTTAAAATTTATGTTGACATTTAGATCAGATAAAAAAGCTTCAGATAGACACATATTAAGTCGAATACAACCAAATAAATCTTGGTTCAAAGCACAGATATTACCACAGATAATATAATAAAGTGTTCAAAGAGACTAAGATTAACTAACTAAAACAAACAATTTCAATATGGATGAGTAAATTATTAATTTTGCAATTGCCCAGCTACGTTTTTTGTTTAATAAATCCTCTAATTCGGTTTTTGTTCGTGTTTTATCTAATTATTTATAAGAGGTGAAGGAATCTTTGGGACCTATACTTAAAGGCCATTTCACGTTTTCGCACGTTTGAGTGCGTAGCTAACACATAAACAGTGCTGCAGTATTTTACCTAAACTCGAGCGTAATCATTTTGTGAAATAGCTCTTAATATTATAACGCTAAAGAGTTTATTTGTTTCAACGCGCTAATCTCAGGAAGCGTTGGACCGGCTTGAAAAAGTCTTTGAGTGTTGGATAGTCCATTTATCGAGGAAGGCTATATAACATCACGCTGCGACCAATATCCATCCATAATTCCAATCTATTTGTACCTACATAGGTAGTACTATAGTAAGTATAAATTTAATCGTATGCAAATTGTTTGTTTCTCTCTTAGGAACTGCCATCTGGCCATATCCTAAATTTAACAGCATATTCACGTAATTACGAGTACATTATCGAATTTGATAAAACAAAGAAAACAACCTAAGCCAATTCGAACAATAAATATGTCAACAAAAATGAGTATTATTTCAGATACAATGAATTTATCTTATCCGACGTGTATATAATAAGCTAAAAATAATTAGCATATGCTTCGCATATCCGAATTTATCTTCTAAATTTAAAATTCATATCACGTAAACGTTTAAGGCTGGAGTTCTATCAAAGACAAGATATGCACAATCGATGGATATGCTTTAGATTGAAGAAAAGGGAATAAAGCTATACGCCCTGTATGTATGAATATTTTAAAACCCTTTATAAGCCACGCAAATTGGTAATGCGCTGGAACCTTGTCAAATTAACGCCCTTGTGACGTCATCAGCAAAGAAAAAGTACAGCTAACAAAATGTAATATTCACATCTATACGTCACTATGACGTCACCAACATGGCCGCCAGGCGCATTACCAATTTGTGTGGCTTATAACTCTGCAACGATTTCATAGATAAAAAGATTATAATTATAGTATCGTATCATGTGTTCGCTCCTGCTCCTCACCGACCTTGGTAAGTATATTTAACAAACTTCTGTTGGTTAATGCTCAAATACGCATGGTAAGTAGCATTTAAAAGTAGCTTAACGTCCTTTACTTAGTTAACGAACGAAAAAAAGAAACTGCACGTTATCTATACTAATATTATAAAGCTGAGGAGTTTGTTAGTTTGAATGCGCTAATCTCAAGAAATAGTGGCCCGAATAAAATCTTAGGCACCCCCCACATTAGGCGTACGCGTTCCTCGCGCGTGCTCGCAACGCTCAAGCCGCGTGCGCGCCGCGACACGCGAGCGCGCTGCACAAGCGTCGCGTGTAGCCGCCGTGTGACGTGTGTGCAGCGAGCGCACGGCAGTGTGACCAGATTAAATTTTACGAAAATACCGAGGCACCTCAAAAAAATACTGAAATATACCGACTTACATAGGACAGATATACCAATAAAAATACTGATTTTCTTAACACGTTTTATTTATTCATACTCACAATAAATGTTAGAGTTATATTTTAACATCCTTTTCGAAGGATTAAAATTTACACAACCTCCTTCATCCTTAACACCTTGCTTTGTTTTTAAAATAGCTGAGACATTTTTGTTTATAAACCTGTTTCTTTGGTCCGTTTTTATTAAATTTATCTGTGAAAATATGCGCTCGCATGCAGCATTCGACACCGGTATACATAGAAGACATTTACTAAAACTAGTTATATTTTTGTATTTTAACATGCCATCACTGTTAGAAATTTTCCCAACTTCCACCCAAAATTGTTCACACGAGATGGGTGAGCCAGTGCTGGAAGATTGTAACAAATCACTTACTTCGCGATCAAACTTTAGGGTTCTATATTCTTCGTCAATTAACTGCATTTGTTCTGGCTGTACTTCGCATGGGAAAGTTTCTATCACATTTCGTAAACTGCGAAATTCTTTATGCACGGCAGTGTGTGGGTCAAGAAATTTCAGTTCTCGAAAAACTGGATTTTCAAAAGGCAAACGTGATTTCAATTGCGTGCTCAACTCAATTAAAAATGATTGGCACCTTCTGAAAAACTCAGCAATCTGTTCTTTCATGTTTACATTGTCCCTGTGTTTGATTAATTCTTGGCCTACTTGAATACCTAAGTACATATCTTTCAATGGCAAATAATTTACATTAGACTTTGGGTCTAACGTAAATACATTGTCCGTACGTTTGATGTAATTAGCTTTCATGAAGCAACCCAAAATCGACAAGTACATACTAGATGCATCATCATACAGTCTATCAATGCACGGATAATCGCCTTGAAAAATTATGTTAAATTTGTTTACAATCGGCAAAATGTAGTCCAAAAAGTAAAAGTACAATTTGTTTATATCAGTGGTAAAAGAATTAAATAAAAATTCTGATGACATATTGCGATCACTCAAGTATTGGTCTTGAAAGAACAATTGCAATGCCCTCCACTGCTCAATTATTCTACTAATACAGGCATGAAGTGAAAGCCACCTTATGTCGTAATGACGCAAAATTCTGTGATTTTCAGTGTCTGTGAAATTTTGGAACTCAGCAAATTCTCTTTGACGCTTGCTGCTTTGAGAAAAATATCCATATACTTCTTTTACTATTTGTTCTAAATTTCTAGGCAGTATTTTACAGGCCTGGCTAACACTTAATGCTGCAGAGTGACAAACACATTTTATGAAAAAGCACTTTGGGTTTACTTCTTTAATTTTTGCAACAATGCCAGAATGTTGACCAAACATCACATTCGTAGTATCAGCAGCGAATCCTATTACGTCTTTTATTTCTAAACCTAATTCGGATAATTTTGATGACAACGAATTAAATAAATGACCTGCGGTTTCACCACTTAAATCAACTAAATCAAGGAATTTGGTTTGTACAGTACATTTAGTTTCAGAGAAGTATTTAACTACTATTGCCAATACTTTGACTGTTGCAACATCTGTACTCTCATCGATTATAATTGAATATACTGGTTTACCTGAAGGAGATGCAGTACCAAGTATGTCTTCAATCATATCTTTTTCGAAATTGGGTCCTAAAACATTATAAGTTATAGCGGCTGCTTTGGTTCTCTTGCAGGAAAATTCTTTCGCAATATCGGAATCGGTAAAACACTTCACTAGAACATCACTAAGATGGTCCATAGCTCTAAATGAGATGTTGTGTTCCGACAGAAAACTGCATAAACGCAGCTCAACTTTCTTGACTTCGTCTTTCAGTGGGGCCTTTTTGAAAAATGTGTCAACCTGAAAATTTAAAAAATACTTGGTTGCTTAGTTTTTTTTATAACAGCGCCGCATTTCATAGCTGTTACCTAACTGATTTTGAGAAACAAAACTAGGATGATTAACTTTAAATTAAAATATGTATATCCAAACTCCTTGAACTAGGTAAGTAAAGCGAGTTATGCTTACCTTTGACTGTCCTTTATATTTTATCAAGTTCGATTTATGCTTTTCAGTATGTGCATGCTGTTTTATAGACGCTAATCTACTTTGCAGTTTCGCATTGCATGCTTTGCAAAATGCGGTGAATTTGTCATCTTTATAACGTGAAAGCCACGAAGAAAATTCCGGAATTTGTTCCCACTTAGCTAAATAACTTTGCTGAAAACTAGACATGCTATCCGGATGAATGCAACTAAGTAAATAAAAACAACAATAATCGCGTTCTATTTATATGATGACAAAAACATCACCTATTTTGGGGAAATTCCCGAATTATCGAAAGAAAGTCCTCAAAGATTAAGTCGAATGCAGAAGAGACAATCATTTCACTTGAACCGTATTAGACGATTTGATACTAGTAATAAAGTATCTTTTAAGTTTAACTACTACCTATTTATGCAACTGAAAACTTAAAAACTAGACGTTGTTTTGAAAATTATAGATAAACTAGCGGCCCGTCCCAAATTCGTCCGAGTAGACTGATATTCATGAAACACAACGAATTTGAATGTATGCAATCTGGAAATTACGCTCTTTCTAATAGTGCAAACCGCATTAAAATCGGTCCAGCAGTTGTAAAGTTTTAGGCGAACATACATTCTGCAAGTCTGATTAATACTATGTATTGATTGATCATTGTATATGTAGTATTACAATACTACAACGCCGGCACTGGCCGTCTTTCTTGTCATATCTGTAACTTACTCATCTTTGCTCATAGATAACATGTATAAGTATAAACTATATCCGGGAAAGTCCCCAATGTTCGCGTTTCGGGGAATTCCGCAAATATTGTCGCAAACACGATCACTCACTACGGTGTTGCCATAACTTCAACCAAAATATACCCAAAAATACTGACTGCCAGCAATATACCTGAAAATATACTGATGTTCGGAAAAATCGCTGAAATATACTGAAAAAGTATTAAAATACTGAATCTGGTCACACTGGCGCACGGCATGCACTCAGCGCACTCGCGGCGCGGGCGACGCGTGTTTTTACTACGTTTTTACTTCTTATTACGTGTCTTATTTCTTTTTAGTAGCACAGCTAACAGTAGTGCTTCCTCGTCGGAAACCATTTCGATCGCAATTGAATAAGAAAAGCAAAGCGACGCTAGCTAACACGGCAAGGTCCAAATTATGACTGACTTGACTGAAGGGGGTTAAACGCCGCGAGTGCGCTGAGTGCACGCCGCGCGCTCGCTGCACACACGTCACACGGCGGCTACACGCGACGCTTGTGCAGCACGCTCGAGAAACGCGCACGTCTAATGTGGGGGAGGCCTTTATAAATCAAATTATAGTGGAAAAATGATCATCATGAGCGGGACTTAAACTCACGACCTCGGAATATCGTTCCGTTGCTCTCCAAACTGAGCTACCATGGGACCAGCACACGAAAACCAAATTTTCCACTACAATATTTCTCAATGTCATGCGATGATTTTGTACAACGCCATCTATCGACCAACTCGATCAATTCATCACTTAGTGTTCTTGTCAAAACAGAATTGCACCGAAATAATCACTGTACATTAATATTATATTTATACATTAACTACCTGACCCGGCAAACGTTGTTTTGCCATACCTACAAAAAAAAAGCTTGAAAAATAGATGTTGGCCGATTCTCAGACCTACTGAATACGCATGTAAAATTTCATAAAAATCGGTCAAGCCGTTTCGGAGGAGTACGGTAACTAACACTGTGACACGTGAATTTTATATTACTATCGAATTCATAATATGTATATCTATATTTGTATGTATAGAAAAATTTCAGTAAATAAATACAAACGGAATAATACAAATAAAAAACTGTGTTTTCGTAAGGTTTTTTGATACATTTATTCAAATTGTACTTCGGAATATAGGGCACCCCAACTAGAATATTAAAATAATTTTTATCAAGTCATAATTTTGTTGTATGCAGAAAAAATACATTTACAAAGATGAATTTATGGTCTCGTAAAAGTTGTTATCAGAATATATTTCCCTTGCTTTGTATATTGTGGGGGAGTATTTACGGTTTTCTTGTTTTCGAGAACCGACGTACGTAAGTAGTCAATACCATCCCCTCACGTTGAATAAACATTGATTTTCAAATAAATGCTAAGTTATTTGCGTTTCTATTGTTATAGCATAAATCATTACGGCTTAGAGAAAGATGTGTGTGTACAATTTATGATAATTGTGTACATATTTTTAAATGTAAAAAAAAGTCTTAGTTTGCTATTCATTGTTAGTTTGTTATTCAACATAATACTTAATCCCTTCGTCACTTCTGTTAATTAAACGATGGATTTAATTTAAAAACCAAATGCGCTTTCATTTTAGTATTCATAGAAAATCCATGTTCTTTCCAAATTTTTTGAACGATTCGGTGATTGGAAGGGGACGAAAATCTTTCAAAGATTTCATTACAAAGATACTAAGAAAGTTATTAAGTAGTTTGAAAATTAAAAAAAAACACGCTACAAAATCCTCGTTAAGTTCTTAAATTATTGCATTGCCATCGATCCTTAATATGTGTGCAAACTTTCAGATCAATAAATAAATAAATATCTGTCCGTAAATGTTCGTGAGACACTTTACACAACGTCCTCTGGTCCCAAGCTAAGCTTATATGCTTGTATTATGGGTACCAGAATACGGAAAGAATACATATACTACTTTTCTTTTGTAAATACATAATTTGTAATGTATGTTTATGTACGTGTGGTATTTATTAAGTAACATTGTAATGTGTATATTTGTATGTATGTATCATGTAAATCATTACTTCAATATATCTATGTCTATACCCCTATCCATTTTATAATAAATAAAAACTGTAACTTTCATTTTCCTAATAATTATTGTAATTTTTTTTTTCTCCTCAGCTCTGTATTGACACCTGCCTCCTTTAATTCTGCACCACCCTATGGTTGGCTGGTAGAAAATGCCTTAGGCATTAATCCCGCCTATGCATGTATGCATTAAAGTGTTAAATAAATAAAATAATTATAATACATAGAACCACCCAGACACAGAACAAACATTTGTATGAGATTTATAAACATCACACAAATGATTGTCCCGTGCGGCAATCGAACCCGCGACCTCGTGAACGGCAGTCCGTTACATGAACCACTAGACCGCGAAGCCCGTCAATGCGACTATTGTAATTGGGTGAAAATCACTTTCAAAGATTCCGTTATTAATGCATTAATAGATACGTACCGAGCGTGTTAAAATCCAGATAAGACAATAATGGTACAGAGTAGCTTGCGTATAGTGTGGGAAATTACTCCACATGACCTAGGTAACTTACGTTTCCAAAGAATGTGAAGTAAATTCGAACCAACTCGGTACTTCTTTACAAACGAAACAATCAGTACTAATGAACATAACACGGTGTAAATGAAACATATGTAATTAGAAAACATGGAAATTTCACTTGCATCAAATTACAAAAGCTGTCATTGTCATTTTACAGCTAATTAATAAATCGTCCGTTTGGTTTTCTTTTCTTGCACAATTCTAAAGAAGTAACACACATGGCCCCAATCACAGGCCCCAATGTCATTTTAGTAAATGATATCTCAGAGTATTACCTTTTTAGGGCTTCGTATAAACCCTTATAGTCTCACTACGGTGTCCGTCTGTCTGTCTATCCGCCCGCTAAACTTTTTTTTACTCAGCAACGGCTGAAGGTATCAATTTGAAACTTATACCAAATGTAGATCTATGCGGTCGGCGGATATGAGCAGCGTAACGACCATATGCCGACGCCGACGCCTATAAAAACCAACTCAGCGTCGATACGTCGGGATTTAAGCAGCGTAACGACCATACGCCTCTTTGCTTTTTTTTCTTTACTCTACATGACCTAGGTAACTTACGTTTCCAAATAATGTGAAGTAAATCCGAACCAACTCGGTACTTCTTTACAAACGAAACAATCAGTACTAATGAACATAACACGGTGTAAATGAAACATAAGTAATTAGAAAACATGGAAATTTCACTTGCATCAAATTACAAAAGCTGTCGTGCGAAACAAAACAACTTTACAAAGAAGCCTCCGTAATTATGGTAGCATTTATTCAAATTAATATTAGAGGTATCACTCTGTAAAATATTGGGGTTACTTTTCAAAAGATATTTGTCGAATAATAGGTGATTGTAATAGTCTCTCAAAATTAAAATTAATTAAAATAAAAAAATAGGTAACTATTTTAAGAAACAGACATTTTTTTCGATTTCCATAGGTCTTGAATTTTGATATATGCCGAAATTGAGATTACTCTTCAGCCCATTTACGTCCCACTGTTGGGTATGGGCCTCCTCCACTTTTGGGGGATTATGGTCTACTGTACCGCACTGACCAGGCGTATTGGCACAGGGTTTATTTACGAGTTTTCCGTCTCTCACAGAGGATGTTATCTGTGTGCAAAATCCCTTAGCTGACTTTTACAGCACCCTTGGGAGGAGATGGGGTGGTGACACTTGTATTCTTATTCCGTCACCACATGGATGAAATTGAGATTAATTCAACGTAATTATTTACGTCGGATTAATTTAAATTTAGGTATTTTCGTCCCCTTATGAGTATGAAGACTGCGTTTAAAGATACAAAGTTAATAAAAGTGTGTTAAATAAAGTAAATACAATACATACATAAAAAAAATCTTAGAACCGTAGGTATGTATAGCTGGCTAATTATTTAGTCAATAACGTACAAATATTATTATGTATTTAGAACCATTGACGTAGAAAATTGTCGCACTATCAACACTTTTCTGCAATAAAAGTTTATGTTTTAAATAATTCTGTTATTTCTAATTTAATTAATCATCAAGCATTCAAATAGTTATAGTTTTAATTTGTATCCCGTCAGTATTTACTTCTACATTGATTAAAATTCGAAGGCGTCCGTTTGGCGATAATTTCATTCATACTATTATCGTAATACAGTGATAGAGCCGACGCGACGTGATGAATGAATTTTCAAATTGACGTAACATAACGCGTCATGTCACAAGATGTGGATTTCAATTTCGCCAATCATCAAATTATGTTACTGCTTATTTTTAGATTTATGTAGAATTAGGTATTATTCAATAGGTGTCCGTGTGTTGACGGATTAAGAATACAAGTGTCCATCCCTTTTGTTTCCTAGTATGCTGTAATAGTCGGCTAAGGGATATTGTACACAGATAACATCTTCTGTGGGAGACATGAAACTTAAAATAAACCATATGCCATCACGCCTGGTCAGCGCATAGTAGACCATAAAACACGATAACATAAAACACCATAAAACACACCATGGCCACGGTTAGGCACGGGCCTTCCCAGGCCCGTGCCTAACCGTGGCCATGGTGTAATTATGTCTTTAAAAATAGCTAATTATAATAAAACCGAGCGTTTTATTAATTATATTTTCATAGGAGACGATGCGTTCTGGGCGGTGGAGCGTTAAAACCGCCCTCAGGGTCGTTTAAGGCTGGTTTATTGCGGTCTGTTGCACGTTGTGACTTTCGATTTTGCCTATCATGAACGTATTAAGCTGTGTTTAGTTTGTATCTATGTTGTGGTTCGAAGAGGTTTTGTGGTAATAATAGTTCAACATATCTTTAACTAAAAAGAAAGATTACCTGCTGAAGTGTGAAGATAACTAAGCCTATTCGTTATCGCCAACTTTAGCACACACTTACTCAAACTACGTTCAACTCTATTCCAAGTTGTCAGCTTTAAGTTCACTCCATGGCTGGGTGTCAATAATATTGTCTAATACTCATTTTCTTTTTATTTTTTATTGTACAATAAACATAGGTACACAGATAAAAAATTAAGACAGAAAATTCACTATTACTGTAGAAAGACGAGACATGAGTTTAACCCATATTTTTATTTGTAATCTAACAAGGAATAACTAAAAATAAAAAATATTAAGGAATAACTATTTTTCTTTGGCCTATTATTAAAAACAGCTAAGTACGAGTTAAACTCGCGCAAAGTTAAGAGGGTTTCTATTCATTTTCTAATGTTTTCAAATTTATTCAAATTTTTATTATTATTTTTTTAAATTATTCTTACTGTCATAATCGTGTCATGTAAGTATATCATTAAAATAAACTGAAAGCACGTAGGAGTTCAATTAAATATTTATTAAATTCTGCTTTATAACAGTAACACAAATACATTATCTGTGATAATTCAGCTGTTGACCTATCACCGTTAATGAGATACAGCGTGGTAAAAACAGTCTTACTAATAATATAATATATTATATATGTCGGAGTAACATAATAGAGAATGAAACTGCTATGATTTATAATTGTCTACAAATTGTAGAAACTGTCTTTTAGATGTTCATACATCAATCTGACATTCTCTTTCACACATAAAAGGGTTCCACAGCAGGTCTGCAACCAAATCTCCCTATAACCTGCGCCTCTACCACCATGATAATGATGTTCACACAAAACATCACCTCTCAATCGTCACTTTACACTTTCTCACAAATACACACTTTATAATTATACACTCGCGATTATGACCGGTATAAACTCTTTATCACTACTGTGAGTGAGCAACTATTCGGGCAGAGATTCGCCCTGTCTAACGTCTCAAACGATACTGACCATTAGCTCTGTGGCTGTCTCGTTTTTATACTGACTGCGAGGTGGGGCAGCGTAAAACACAAGGTGGGGAAATCACGTGTTAGGACTTGTCTACAATTCTTTACGTTAACAAATTATACGCTCACACCTGCCTATTCTTATTGTCGCTCCGTCATATATTAGTAAGACTAAAAAAACTAAATTCTAAAAACCGCAATATCGATGAAGATTTGATCAATACATCAATGAAATGTTGATTGTATCCGTAAAACTATGCATGTGTAGCGTGCGTAACCATCATAAGATAAATGTATTTTATTAGCCAAACATAAAACTTCGTACTCAGGTTTATAATATAGGAGTTATAAATGTGAAAGTTTGTGAGTGGATGTTTGGATGTTTGTTACTCTTTCACGCAAAAACTACTGAATAGTTTTTAATGAAACTTTACAATAATGTAGCTTATACAACAGTATAATTATGTTATTATTACATATAGGAAAGAAAGAAAGAAGTTTTATTGCTGCAGAAACAATTTACATTAGATACAGTCTTACACTAAAAAAAAACATAGCAACTATTATAAAAGTAAAAAAATAATTGTATTACCTATATTTTGCAATAGCAGCAATAAGACACCTGTTTCAGCACATGTCAGATCTCTAAGATCTGACGCTGATTTTCAAACAGGGTCTCGGCTACTTTTTATCCCCAAAGAATGCAATGTTCCCGTGGGATAGTAAAAAATTGGTCAAGTGCGAGTGGGACTCGCGCACGAAGGGTTCTGTTCCGTACCATTACCTATGCAACATAAGGCAACGTTATTAGTATCGAGCAAGAAACGGTAAAAAAAATCAGTTTTTTGTATGGGAGCCCCCCTTAAATATTTATTTTATTTTATGTTTAGTATTTGTTGTTATAGCGGCAATAGAAATACATCATCTGTGAAAATTTCAACTGTCTAGCTATCACCGTTCTTGAGATACAGCCTGGTGACAGACGGACGGACGGACGGACGGACGGACGGATGGACGGACGGACGGACGGACAGCGAAGTCTCAGTAATAGGGTTTCCGTTTTTACCCTTTGGGTACGGAACCCTAAAAACGAAATTAATTTTATCATTATTTTTAATAAAATACATGGATACGTGTATCTTTGATTTCATACCTTAGTGTTAAGCAAATAAAAACTTTTTACAGAAATTATATTTATCTAGCCTGACGCAAAATTTGTTTCAATTTTTTGTTGCCGAAACCACCAAAAGTTAAGTTTTGACAACAAAAGTCGTAGGAATACATTGAAAATAACCGCGTAGTAAATTCTTCTGTTAGTCTACAGGGAAACATTTTGTATAAGTTAGTTTATTGCCTTAAGGGAGGGCGCGTACGATCGATAACACCCCTTCAAATTTGAGGGTTGTTTTGTTATACAATATACATTGCCTGTTAAGTGTATGTTTCTTTTTGGTTTTCATATTCAGTTGGTAGTTAAACAGCAATGTATTGTTAAATTAGGGAGAATTGAAATATTATAAATTAGTCAGGAGATTGCCTGTACAGACATGGTGAGCGTTTGTGAGACAATTATTTCAAGTAAGTGGAAAATCATTGTTTGTTTTGTTAGGAAACAGCTGAAAGATTATTACCTTATGAAAGTTCGCTCCGTTGTTTGATGCCGTGTCATTTAGATCGTTGGAAGAATATCTAATTAAGATATCAATGTATTAAGTTGACAACAAATATACTATTGAGAAACATATCTATAGAGATAAATATAAGAAATTCCACGGTTTCTTGAAGACTAACTCCTGTTTTTGCAACATTTTTCACTGATACTTCGCTACTATCGGTCGCAGCGTGATGTTATTATAGCCTTCCTCGAAAAATGTACTGTAATACAAAAACAATTTGAATTCAAACCAGTAGCTCTTGAGCTTTGCGCGTTCAAACAAACAAACTCTTGAGCTTTATAATATTACTAGCTGACCCGGCAAACGTTGTTTAGCCATACAAATGCCATTTGAGAAATAGATAGTAGCCGATTCTCAGACCTACTGAATATGCATGTAAAATTTCATAAAAATCGGTCAAGCAGTTTCGGAAGAGTACGGTTACTAACACTGTGACACGTAAATTTTATATATTAGATATAATATAGAGTTGGACAAATAAGCTGTTATCACAGGCCACTATTAGGTACAATCCCTATAACCTAGTTATATTTATTGCATTCTCTTCGCTCACAAATATCGCACTATTCGACAGCGAGTAGATATTTTTTTGCTCTCAAAACGTTACAATATTACAGTATTTGGTTAAAATTAAGATCTTATGACAAATAACATTACATAACCATAACATTTAGATTGCTGTACCATATTGGGCTAAATAAGTATGTTAGTTTTTAGTTTTCTGTCGCTGTAATATGTTCACATAAGTATCTGCTCCAGGACCGATAACAGTGCAATGTTAAAAAGAAATCCGGGTTTTCAGGATAATGTAAGATTAGAAAACCTTCACATCCTATTATATTGCTTACGTCATAAGGTAGTCTTAATCATTTACAAGGTCGCAAAGGTCACATTCATATCCTTTATGAAAAAAATATAAAGTGAAGAGACATTTGGATTAGGTACCTACCTATTTTGGATATAATTGTAAAGACTAAATATTCTCTCCATCTCCAGCCCACTAACAACTTACTGTTGGGCACGGGCTTCCACTTTAGAAGGCACACTATATCATTTTCGAGTTTTCCGTCTCTCACAGCAAATGTTATCTGTATATAAATAATAATATATGCCTTGGCTGACTTTTACAGGATGCTAGGGGAGGAAAAGGCACTTGTATTTTTAGCGGGTTTCAAAAAAAGGAGGTTTTCAATTCATCTGTATGTTTTTTTTAATGTTCGATATCTCGTGACTTTTAACTGGGCGAAGCGAAGTACAATGAAGAGCAAAGAAGAAGAAGAGATTAGTACTGTATTTTTTCGTTATTATCTGAAAACGCTTTTATGAAATGATACTAATATAGCTATCACATCAAGATATTACAGATTTATGTTATATATCTATTCCAGGACTCGGGAATCCGTTAATGAAGGTCGAGGTAACTGCCAACCTTTATCAACCCGAGTTACCTAAAATATGTTTTTATTTAGCTACCACGTATAAAATTAAAATTATAGGTACTTATTTCTTTCCGTGTGGTGACGGACGTGTGGATGACGTGTGGATTAAGAATACAAGTGTCACCACCCAATCTCCTCCCAAAAATGCTGTAAAAGTCAGCTAAGGGATATTGCACATATATAACATCCTCTGTGAGAGACGAGAATACTCGAAAATAAGCCCTGTGCCAACACGGCTGGTCAGCGCGGCACAGTAGACCATAATCCCTCCCAAAATAGAGGAGACCCGTGCCCAACAGAGGGACGGAAATGGGTTGTAGAGAGAGAAAGAAGTTCTTTTTTAACCTCTTCGTCTACATAGACGTAGGTAGTTTGATCTCTGGAATAGACATAGAGCGTTCGTCGTGTGCTAATGAAGAATTATGATAATCGGTGATTTGTTAATCAGCTCAGTTGATTTTTTTCATCTTATCTTAATCTTACGAACACTCTAAACTAGAGATGAAACGGATAGTAGTTTGGCCGGATACCGGATACCGGATATTCGGCGAGCTACTAGGCCGGAGCGCCGGATATCCGGCTGTCGGATATTCGGCTATTTATTGCGTTGACGCGATCAGTTTGATTTGAATATTGGCGCGGTGAACGAGATCGGGAATATTCAGGCGCATTCGGGTCGCACGTAAGCAGAGATCGGGTCGACTCGGGGGCGTTCGAGTGTTATCGCGCGTGTCAGTTTGTGTTTGTTTCTCAGTTCGTTTGTTGTTTATTTCATTTTTTATCACTTGTCGTCGTTATTTTATGTTTGAATTCTGATAGATTAACAAGAAATGTCATCAGCACGATCGCCAATATGGCAATATTTTGATTTAAACAGTGATGATAACAAGTACGTGGTATGTTTATTGTATCAGGTTAAAATTTGTCGAGGTGGTGAAGGAAAAAAGGTGTATTAAACTAATTATTAATAAAACAAACATTTTTGATGTGCGATTATAAAAATAAACGGTGTCCATAACCTATTGGAGTATAATTTGTCTCGTGTAAAATACTCAGATTTTTTAAATACTATCCGGTATCCGGCCGGATAGACCGGATACCGGATAGTTACCGGATATCCGTTTTATCTCTACTCTAAACCCCACCACGCTTAAATTATTTTTTTTCTATGTAATGCATGTTGGTGCTTAATCCTATTCTACCTGACGGTACGCTTACCGTCAGGTAGAATAGGATTAAGCACCATCGCCGCTGCGATGGAATGGATATTTATAATTGTCATACAAATGTTTGTACAGCGTCTCGGTGTTTCTATGTAGGTATTATAAGTATCTATTTACAAAAGAAAAGTAATAAGGCTAGGCGTATGCTGGGACGCAGACACGTATCTGCGTGGCATGCACCTGCGTCGCAACGTACGTAGCACACGGTACGCTCAAACATTACAAAATCTGCGCCGCCCTGCCCTACGTGGACCTGCGTCGTCTGCGTCTCAGCATACGCTTACGCCTCAATGTATGCCATCCATATTCTGGTACTTACAACACAAGCATAATAAGCTTAGCTTGTGACCAAAGGACGTATGAAATATCCATGAATATTTATTTATTTATTTAAAAACCTACCTAACTGTGCAGTAACGTAATTTTAGTAAAAAAAGTAAAAATTTCATATCACATTTTACGTTTCTCAAAAATATTAAACAATATAATAATATCGTAAACAACTCTGTAGAATAGTAAGCAAGATATTTTGTATCATGTTTTTTTCATCAGCCCCTCACATCAATTGTACGCCTGCCTGTTGATTGATTAGATTTGCGTTGTTTGACAATGAAATATATATGATACATATAATACTTTGTGCTAGTTTGATATACCTAGTACCTAGGTTTAATAAATAAATTGTTAGTATTTTTGAGAAGTCTCAAAAGGCTGGTAATATTACCAACATATTTGTATTAAAAATCTACGTGAATATATTATAATCTAAATCTTTTTGATCGAACTGATGACTGTTGGGGACGGAAGGTCCTCGAGTGGCGACCACGCTCCGAACGACGCAGCATGGGGCGACAACTTACAAGGTGGACTGTCGATATCGTCAAATATGCCGGGGGCCGTTGGATGCAGTTAGCTAGTACAGTACCGTTAGTTTTGGCGTTATATGGGGGATTCCTATGTCCAACAGAGAAAGGTTGATGCATGGATGATTGGACATTTTTGGCCACTATCTTATAGTCCTAATAATTTGGAAGAGAAATAACGAATTTTTTTTACCAAATGAAAATAATTACAAAATTATCGTTTGTGCAAAATATAACTCCCAAAGCTAAAACAGCCAAAACATAAAAGTGGCTAAAACACGCCTGGGCAAAACCAGTATTCTCCTATTAGATTAAATACCCACAAGATGGAAGAGTCCCATGCTCTATGGTCGATATGAACTCAGAAAAAGAAAAGAAATGTATTGTACCTCATATATTGTAACTATCAGTTCGGGTTCGATTCCCGCTTGGGACAATCATTTGTGTGCTATCCATAAATGTCATACAAATGTTTGTACTGGGTGTTTTCTATGTATTATAAGTATATATTTACAAAAGAAAAGTAGTATATGTAGTCTATCCGTATCTGGTACCCATAATACAAGCATAGAAATATAGCTTACTTTGGGACCAGAGGACGTTGTGTGAAATGTCCTGAATATTTATATTTATTATTATTATTATCAGTTCCTCTAACCTTTATAAGACATGATAAAATAAAACTGTTCATTCTATTGGCAATATGAATAAAATTCATATCAAAATCCACTAGTTGTATTGTATATAGTTCAGATATTGTACCGACACCCTATTCCGCCCCTCATCCCCCCCGGACGAAGTAGGGCGCGACAAGTTTTGTCAACGCTTCCCTTGCCATCTGGCTGTCTCGATCGAACTCAGTATCCGGTCTATATCGGTAGTAATTTATCGAATTTATCAATCAAAACTGACTTCTGTTGTGATGGAAACAAATTTATCTATCCCTACAATTATTTAGATTTTCTTATTTATATATTTTCTGGGTTGTCCTTTAGTAGCTGCATTTTGAGGCTTCTTTGGCGACAAGTTTGAAAAACAAGCCGTTTTCGCTTGTTGAGTGGAAGATAATATTTTTTTAATTGTAAAATATCATAGTTAGCAGCACATCTGTTTCTGAATGAGTTGATGTTCTGTCTGAAATTGCCATTGATGTCTTTAAGTGTGAATTTCAAACTACATTTTAGGATAATTAAGTTATCCGTAACTACTGTCCTTTAGGACAGTTTAATCGATACCTCTAGATATCGATTAAACTGTTTAATTGAAATCTCTAGATAATGATATAACTAAAAAACACTCAACTAAATTAGTTAAAACGTAAGATAATTTGAGAATATTTATGTTCATATCATATTATACTGGAATTGCCAATGGTGTCAAACCCAGTCTCGTAGGAAAGCAGCGTCGATATATTAACGGCTCTAATACTTCCAATAAAATATTCTATAATATAATAGCTTTACTCCGCAGATTCTCCTTTCAAACTTGCTGGGCCTGGAGGTTTCGGAGACGTAAAAAGTTAACATCCAATTAACACGCCCTGACGATACAAAATTAAATAAGAATTGGTCAAGCCGTTTCAGAGGATAATGGCGACTGACATTGTGACAAGAGAATTTAGTATATTACAATATGTATTGGTTTCTTACTGGAATTAAAGTTTCAACTGAAGTCTTAACTTTTGAACTGTATTTCCAGCGAGTCACGTCTAACATCCCAATCTTGAATCACGTACCAGCAGTTTGTTCTTTCAGTATTATGGAGTCATTTTACTTGAAACTTGACAGTAATACTCAGTACAATAGCTCATACAAATATTTGTTGAGTACGGAAATAAGGCCCTTATCCCTCATTCCTGAGGTAGATCGTACTAAGGGTTGCCATTTGGTACGAGAGGTTGCGACCTTTTGCACAATAGGAGGGTGCTTGGCCATTTAAGTTGCAATTTAGCCTGGCAAATTGGCAGTGGTTAGTAAATTTCTGAATAGGCATGAAATATTTGCTGGCAATATCTTACTAGATCTGTATAGAAATATATTGTAAAGGGAGCTAAATTTGGTCATTTGAAGGTCTGAATTGTTACTGTTATTAGATATCTGATCTAAATAACACCGCTTTTGCGGATCGAAGGAACTAAAACCATTGCGAAATTAATTAAGATTATATTCTATAAGTACATTTTTTGGTCTGTGTGGTGACGGATTAAGAATACCAGTGTCACCACCCCATTTCTTTCTCAGGATGCTGTAAGAGCCAGCTAAGGGACAATAAAAGCAGTTAACGTCTACTGTAAGAGACGGA
Source organism: Orgyia antiqua (assembly GCA_916999025.1). Lineage (NCBI taxonomy): Eukaryota > Metazoa > Arthropoda > Insecta > Lepidoptera > Erebidae > Orgyia > Orgyia antiqua. Next base: position 3,582,599 of record OU779861.1, read on the forward strand.
AAACTCAAAAGTAAACCCTGCTCCAACGCACCTGGTCATCTAGGCACAGTAGACCATAATCCCTCGCAAAGTGGAGGAGCCCCTGCCCAGCAGTGGAACGTTAATAGGCTGGAGATAGAGAGAGAGATGTACATTTTCATTTAGTTAAAAGACTTTTTATGTATACAAAAAAAAGAAAAAAAGCTTCGATCTAATCTTACTGGTTTAAAAGTTCTAGACAGTATGATGATATCATCATACTGTCTAGAACTTTTAAACCAGTAAAAAGGTTTGAGATTGCCTCGTGTATACTGCTCTCGTCACCATTAATCCGACATAAGGTGTTATGATGACTATTACCTAGACATAAAACATTATACCCCATTTGCGTTCTTAACACAAATCAAGGCTGTCAAATTTTGTCAATTGTATAATGAAATGATCGTTGGAGAGCAATATCCAAGGTGGAAAATTCGTTACCTTATGAGTTACGGTGTGGACACGTTTTAGATAGACGTTACGTGTGAGCGCGTTTAGGTTTGTGGAACGTAATACAATTGTACATCTATCAGGCTCGGCCTTAATTCACGTAAATACTCAACGATCTGTGTGAGTGGTTGCTTCTATGAAATCTCAAATTTATCATAGAATTTACTTCATTTATTGTTCTTAAATTTTAAGCCTTTTTATATAAAATCACCTAACGAAACATGCACAAATTGAAAGTGCTGATTCAGGTTGGTAACTGGCTTCCTGATGCAAGCTGCTCTATGGCGAATTTCATAATTATCTTTTTTCAGTAAAACCAATCATGGAACTACTTATAAGCTTTAAGTATTTCGTTATCTAACGATTATACATAAGTTAAATAAGTAAATCCATTTATTATAAGTGAATTATGAATATTGCCTTGCGAAGTATTTTTTCCGGGGGCTATTTTGTATAAACTGAACCAGAAATATCCCAAAATTATTAGACAAACTTCAATAAAGACAATCTACTATATAAAAATAAGTCGGGTTTTCCTTCCTGACGCTATAACTCCAGAACGCACGAACCGATTTCCACGGTTTTGCATTCGTTGGAAAGGTCTCGGGCTCCGTGAGGTTTATAGTTCTTTTTTTTTTTAATTTTTTTTTTAAGTTTTTTTTGGTATGGCAAAACAACGTTTGCCGGGCCAGCTAGTTTAATATAAAAAAAATAACTTGCATATATCTTTCGTGAATTTATTATATATTATTAAAGGAAATTTCATCAATCGTTTTACTATTGGGTATAAAATGAATGCTATAAACAATCGGAAATGGTTATGTCTGGCTACTCTCTATGTGAGCTTCACCAGATAAATACACCGACATAGTAAACATGGTGTCACATTGATGCTTCTATTGAGGTCATAAACAATTCTAGTATTATCGTTATCTATATATTTAACATCCTTTAACAAAATATGACCAAACCCCATCCTTTAAGAAAGATGCGTGTATTTGTTTTAAAATTCAGATGCGTGTATTTGTTTTAAATAGCTCGACGTTTGGGAGACTGCAGTCACCATGGTCACGGGTGGGACTGAGCTATAAAGTGTCCTCTATGATTAGTTGTTACCGGGTTTACCCACATTTGATTTAGATTTAGGTTTAAGGATAGTTATAGGAACTTCAAGAGATATTTTTGGGTTGGTAATTACTTATGTGGAAGCAATCAATGTAACATTTAGAAGATTTTAACGAATTATCCGCGTAAATTATATGAAAATAGGTGCAGGCAATTATTTCCATAGATACACTCTCTCCCAGCGTTGTTTTGTTAACCTTGCGTTATTCGTCAATCATCCAACTTCTACACATGACCAAAAAAAGAAGTGTCTTTAGATAGTAGCAGATGGCGCTCCATATTTTCTGCCTATCACCATGGGAAAAGGTGTGACGGTATTATCATAATACCGTCACACCTTTTCCTCATCATGATCATGTTACAGCTTTGTACCACAAATATCAAGAGTCAATATCAAAATAATACAAGATATGAGAACAGTGCGAAGTTTTCGTGACCAGATTGTAAAACCTTGTGATGTATTAGTAGATGTAAGATAAATATACTCTGTACGTGATAGCAGGTACGTGGTCGCAGGCGAATTGAAAGAGATACTATCATCCAATAAGATTTTCTTTTCTCGTTAATAGAATTTGACTAGTTTACCACTTCAGCATATCATTCGCTGTGCTTCCTTCAAGTTCGTTGAATTTGAGTTCGAGTACTCACTCGAACTCATCATCCTGGGCAGAAAATTATGTGGTCACCACTCGGTGACCACATAATTTTCTGCCCAGGATGATGATCTTGTAAACAGATTACATTTTATGTGAGAGACGAAAAACACAAACTAAATAAAAAAATTTGGGCAGGACAGAGCGAGAGAGAGAAAGAGAGACAGAAAACGGGCCTGGCCTGCGTTGCATAAGCAGACCAGATACTCTGCCGAATTGAATGAGGCTTATACCCAATATTGGGAGGCCAATGGGTTAAGAAAGTACCATGATATCAAAGCTTAAAACACGTAATTGATTGGGTTGAATAAAACGGCAAATTGCGAATAAAATGACGTGATCCAAACAACATTCATTTTAATTTCTCCACCAAATAGTATTGTATTTTTAGATGGCTCTACCAGTAATAACAACAAAATACTCTTTTCCATTTTAAATTCCGTCCATCGGAATGATTGGAATGAACGCATTTATGCAAACAAACCTATTTTTAAATTCGCATGCTACAATGTTGATGAAAATAGCGGTTGTTTTATAATTTTTATCAACAATATCTTACAGCACAGTTAACAATATATAAAGTTCTAAATATGTATAAGTCGAGCCTAATAAACTAGTATGCAATAACTAGTTTGATTAGCTAAATTGTGATGTTTATAAAGATCTGACTAGTCTTGATTATTTATAATTAAAAACAAGTAAATAAATAAATATAAATAAATATTCATGGACATTTCACACAACATACACGTGGCACCATAAAATATAATGGCGTCTAGTTATTGGTTTATATGACAAGTCCCAAACAATTTGATTTAAGATCATGCTTTCGCAATGTAGGATTCATTTAAGATTATTGCAATTATAGTTTCATCTTCATTCTATTATTGCATTTTCGACTTCGAATCCATCCATCAGCCTTTCTCCGTCTCCTGTGGGATATAGACCCCCCTCCATAAAACGTCACAACGCGCGGTACTGTGCCGCTTGCATCTAATGGCCCCTCCAGGATTTTATTTAGAGCTATATAATTACGACCGTGTCCTATGAAATAAATATTGAATACAAAACCGTATGACAAAGGTATTGATAAGTAAATAATATTATACAATAATAATATTATACACAATATAAACTTTATGCATAATTTGATGTAAGGTCTGACCTCAGAAATTAAGGTCAAACTCCGAACACGAAAATGACTTTGATCAATTTGTATTTCGATTGTACTTACTTGTATTTAAAATTTAATAGATATATCTGTACCTACAGTCTCTATATTATATCTGTAATGTTATTTGTGGCTAGGCAACCGGCCCTAGCTTCCCCTGTGTAGCATTCTTAACCGACTACAAAAAAGGAGGAGATTCTCAAGTCGTCTGTATGTCTATTTTATTATTTTTTTGTTTATTACCTCCTAACTTTTAATAGGGTGAACCGATTTTGATGATTATTTTTTTATTTGAAAGCAGATGGTTCCCGTTTGGTCCCATTGACACTAGGTCAGGATCTGATGGTTATCTCCTGAGAAATCAAGGAAAACAATAAAATTTCATCATCTCTTTTTTTTTAAATACGCTATTGTTGTATGTGTATGTGAGTTCAAATTTTCAAAACTACGCAACAGATTTTAATAGATAGAGTGGTTCAACAGAATGGGTTGTATGTAATAATGATTTGATAGGGTATGGTTTTTATTACCCACACGTACGAAGTCACAGGCAGCAGCTATACATAATAAATCTGTATATCCTAGCATGTTAAGATTTCAAATCTGTATAACAAAAGGTTCACATCTAATCATATTCATAATAATATTACTTTGTTTATAAAATCTCATAAAGTCCTTCGTATACTCTGCGTCTTTTGCACGTTAAATTAAATTTTAATCCTTTGCATAGATAATTCTTTAAGTACGGTATCATCGCAAGACTTTCTTTGTATTCGTCCTTGTTACAATATTATTACATATAAAACTTGTACTCTTAAATAATGTTAAGTGTTTATTGCTAAACACAATGAGAAAATTTTCCTTTTACATTTGTTAGAAAGCAAATCCCATCTTTATCTTTACTTAATATAAAACAAAGTCGTTATTTTCGTATGTCCCTATGTGAGCTTATATGTTTAAAATTACGCAACGGATTTTGATGCGTTTTTGATAGTAGATAGACTGGTTTAAGAGGGTGGCTTATTTGTATAATTTGTTAGGGTTTGGTGTTTAAATGCCACGCGTACGAAACCGCACGCAACAGCTAGTATTATGGATAAAGCGTAAATCGGTCTCTATTTAGGCTATAGGCATTCGTAACATCGACAACATAACAAATATTTTCGAGTCACTTAAAAAATTGGTCAAGTGCGAGTCGGACTCGCGCACGAAGGGTTCCGTACCATTATCTATGCAACATAAGGCAACGTTATTAGTATCGAGCAAGAAACGGTAAAAAAATCATGTTTGTTGTATGGGAGCCCCCCTTAAATATTTATTTTATTTTATTTTTAGTATTTGTTGTTATAGCGGCAATAGAAATACATCATCTGTGAAAATTTCAACTGTCTAGCTATCACCGTTCTTGAGATACAGCCTGGTGACAGACGGACGGACGGACGGACGGACAGCGAAGTCTCAGTAATAGGGTCCCGTTTTTATCCTTTGGGTACGGAACCCTAAAAACTAGAAACAAAGACTAAATCGGAAGCAATACCTAAGCCAAGACGATGGTCCTTTATAACAACAGTTTGAAAAACTTTGTCCTTTATGTCTTTTGGCCGAACTTAAGCCGTTTTAAGGATATCCATTATCGTAAAAAATAAGTGAGAAAATATATCTTAATTGTAAAATAGGTTTTTTGTCAGTCCTATATCGACTTCGACTTTATTTTGTGTTGGATAGTCCAAAGTAATTTATTTATTTTGCAATTGACTCGCTATGCATAAATATAACAAACGACCTCGGACGGTATTCCGAGGTCGTGAGTTCAAGTCCCGCTTGCGGTGATCACTTTTTCCACTATAATTTAATTTATTTTATAGTCCATTTATCGAGGAAGACTTAAGGCTATATAACATCACGCTGCGACCAATAGGAGAAAGGCATCAGCGGAAAATGTTGCAAAAACAGGGAAAGTTTTCTAAATTTCACGCGTACGAATTCGCAGGAAACAGCTATCTTTTATAACACAATCTATTTAACTTTTACCTATATTTTTATTGGGGATATCATTTAAGTATACACTATTGATATGACAAATTAAAAATGTAGAAAATTGACCTCCTTTTAAATTTAGTATAATTGTTCTTGTCCTAAGTAAATGGGATCAATATTGGATTCATAAATATTAAAGTTAGGGCATTAACCTCGAATTTAATAGTCATGTTATGGACGTAATCATCTGACATTTTAATAAGTGTACTAGCTGCTCTCCGTGACTTCGTACGCGTGGAATAACATAGTTTTCCCCGTTTTTGCAACATTTTTCACTAATACTTTTCCCCTATTGGTTGCAGCGTGATGTTATATAGCCTATAGCCTTCCTTGATAAATGTATTATCCAACACTGAAAGAATTTTTCAATTTGAACCAGCAGTTTTTGAGATTAACGTGTTCAAACAAACAAACTCTTTAGCTTTGTTATATTACTAGCTAATGCCCGCAGTTTCGCTCGCTTTTATAGTTATTGAGCCCCCTCTCCCAATATACACCAAACCCTAACAAATTATACAAAAAAGCCATCCTCTTGAACCACAACTATTAAAAAACCGCATTAAAATCTGTTGCGTAGTTTTGAAGATATAAGCTCACATAGGGACATATACATAGAAAAATAACGCCTTGGTTTTAGAATAAGTAAAAATATATTCGAAATCTTCACATAGCTTACACTTCGAAACTTAAGTTGCTTGCGTATTCAAAAGAAAACAAAACTACAGTGCCAGCCCTCTGTCTAAGTAGGAGGAGAGCCCTCAACCCTCTCGGCTATCGAGGGGTACCTTTGTAGTGCTGTGCGGTTGAGAATCAGGGCTGTTGAGCCTATGACAAACTGTGTTTTGAAGTAGCGTATATTGTTCTCATGTACGTAGGTACTCAATCCATTGTGTACTCAGACATAATCCATTTGAAATAAGGGGTTCCTTGCGTCATACAACTTAAAAAACATAGGATTTTGAAAACAGTCTTTAGCAACAAACGCCAACAAGAGTAAAGTATATCTAAAAATATAAAGTTTTAAAAACAATATGTAACAGCAACTTAAGAATCAGCTATTCAGTTTAAGAAAAATATTAATAAGCGTATTGAAAGTGACTGCCGCAAGCGGCACTTGAACCCACGACATCGGAATACCGTTCCGAAGCTCTTCCAACTGAGCTTATTGCGGTCGTGCCTGCAACATTCAAATTAACCACCACATTTGTCACTCGATCGAGTTTATATATTTTTACTTCCACCATAATTTAATTTATTAAGTAAAAAGCATGTCAATTGCAAAATTAATAAATTACTTACTTAAGCGTGTTAGAATGAATACTTATCAGTGAAAATGCATTATAAGTCAAAAAGGAAAAAGGAATTTACAAACCAAATATTTTATCCCTACTGGCCGACGTGGCACAGGGTTTTCTGCTAAATTCTTGACTAATGGTAGAGGCCAGTTGAACCTTTTCCGAAACTATTCAAACTGTAGGAACACCGTATAGAACACCACCACCATCTATTATCTATGTAATCATATCTATTATGGTAGATGTTCTAGTCATCATCATCATTCCCTGCCTTTTTTCCCAATATTTGGGGATAGTCTTTTACTTCCTATTGCTAAATAAATATGGTGTCGTTCATGCTGCAGTAAGTGAAAGACTCGTTTTTACAACCGGCCGCCTGCCTGACGTCAACTTTCATCGGTTCTAAATCCATACATCCAGCCTTGTTTCGCCCACTGCTGGACATAGGTCTCCCCCATAGAACACCACAACACGCGTACCCCGTACCCCGCCGTTCCCCGGCCTGCCACCGTGAGCTGGAATAGCGGGGTCGCAGTGATTCGGGGTCTTTGCGTTTTAGTTTTTTTATGTTGAATAAGTTAAAAAAAATAATGAACTTAGTCAAAGCACCGCTTAAGACGATACCAAAATAGCTTCGTGCATTTTTCTATGTACGAAGTTTTCATTGATTCTTTAGATTGAATGGCTAGAGCTCTAATTTTTAAGTATATGTTTTTTCAATATATGATCTAGGATCGCATCAACTCAGAAACGCGATTGAAAAAAGTTTTTTCGATAGAAAATCTTGGCGAAACAACCTCTCAAATTTTTTATTTTTTTTATTTGTCGGTCTATTATCGCGTATTAACTAATGAAATAACTTTAAAAACATAAGTAACTATTATATATAGAAACACGTAAATCAGAATTAAAATATATTTAGTAGATTTTGAGTAAATAGGAAAAGTATCCCTAATTCTTCATTTTCTGTGCCTACTGGCTGTGTTAATATGTACGTGTCGACGATGATATACGATAATATTGATGTAGGCCCTTAAAGGAATGCAATCAACGGTATTGTAAGTGCAAAAATCGGAATTATAGACAAACATTTTACGCCAAATTTTAAACAGACGGCTGCTGTTACACAAGCCATCATGAAAACTATAAACTAAAAACTGTTTGGTTAATAAAATCCACACGTTCGTGGTTTGAATTATACTAAACTTACTGAGTATGTTTTACAAATATTTTCATTAAAATATGCGCTCTACATTAATATTTTGCAGATGTTTACATTGATATTAATTACGACTAGATATAAGTAAAATATAACCTAAAACATCGCCTTGGTTTGAAAACTAAAATAGTACCTATGTAGCTATGTCAAAGCAAATATGCAAGATGACTTTGTCTGTCCCGCATAGTGAATACAACACAGTACGCTGTTATTGTAACGAATAAGCCATGTCCCTTAAGAGGTTACTAAAATAGCTTCGTGCATTTTTCTACGTACGAAGTTTTCATTGTTTCTTTAGATTGAATGGCTAGAGCTCTAATTTTTAAGTATATGTTTTTTCAATATATGATCTAGGATCGCATAAACTCAGAAACGCGATTGAAAAAAGTTTTCTCGATAGAAAATCTTAGCGAAACAACCTCTCAAATTTTTTATTTTTTTCATTTGTCGGTCTATTATCGCGTATTAACTAATGAAATAACTTTAAAAACATAAGTAACTATTATATATAGAAACACGTAAATCAGAATTAAAATATATTTAGTAGATTTTGAGTAAACAAAAAAAATATCTCTAATTCTTCATACATGTCGACGATAATATTGATGTCGGCCCTTAAATAACGAATTAATCAATTCCGGAGAGAATCTTCAGCAGCAGCCCTTCCTAGATAAAACAAGTAGTCCTTAATTGCTAATTATCTTTATTATTTGCCTCCTATAACAGACACTATATTAACAGAAATTCAAGAAATATCCAAAACAATGGTTTAAACACTGCAAATTCCGAAGTTTACACCCTGATAAGAAAATTTACGATCTTTCCGTAACAAACCGTCAAATAAAAAAGAGTTAAACACCATTAAACACGCTGTAATGTTACCCACCTGTTACTTAGTGATAAGACAACGATCTGTACTATTATAGAGATATTATTACTAGTACACTAAGCTACTACATTATTAAGCTAAATCTCTATCGTCACAGGCAGATAGTAGAGTTTAAATGAATTTCTGCAATGCACTCTTCGCTGGTTTACCTGGTTCAAAATTTTATTTTGTGCAGAAAGTTGAAATATAAATAAAATCAAATAAATAATTAGGAATTGAACTGTCACCATGCCATTCTCTCACAGGGAAGGCCAAAGCCAAATCAGGAATACCATGAACAGAGAACATCTTCTTTGAAAGACGGAAAACTCGAAATTAAATTAAACTCTAGGCCAACACAAATTGTCAGCGCGGTGTTGTATTCCGGGTCAGAGCGATATTGTAGACCAAATGGCCTCCCAAAGTGGAGGAGAACTCTTTGTACCACAATTGAGAATAGACCGCTCCCAATAGTGATACATAGAAAAGATTATACAGCTCACAATTATAAGATTAAGTACATAATATATTTTGTACAACACACTTTTATTTCTTTAGAATCCAAATTTTTCTCTTAAAGTATTCAAACTCAAAACTTTCATTTTAAGAACTGTCGTATTGTTAACCTAATTATCATGTTCTTATTCTTTTTCTTTTTAGGGTTCCGTACCCAAAGGGTAAAAACGGAACCCTATTACTGAGACTTCGCTGTCCGTCCGTCCGTCTGTCACCAGGCTGTATCTCAAGAACGGTGATAGCTAGACAGTTGAAATTTTCACAGATGATGTATTTCTATTGCCGCTATAACAACAAATACTAAAAATAAAATAAAATAAATATTTAAGGGGGGCTCCCATACAAAAAACTGATTTTTTTTACCGTTTCTTGCTCGATACTAATAACGTTGCCTTATGTTGCATAGATAATGGTACGGAACCCTTCGTGCGCGAGTCCCACTCGCACTTGACCAATTTTCTTATTTTCTTTTGTGTATTTTGTCACATTGTTGTACGGTTTTTACGAATATCCAAATTTTAGATTTTATTACCAACATTTAAAGCATTGAAATGTAAGAATTTTTACGAGCGCAACGTTATCACACGGTCGGTCATATTGACGCTACTCATTAATTGTCATTGAGATCGCATCTTGACAGCCGTTTTACAGGGGTTCTGTGCCCGACGGAAGGGTGTCGTTATTATTAAGCTTCTGCTACCTATCTATCATCCCTTCGTCTTCCGGAAGCGTAATTACTACAGTGTGTATTTATTTTAACCGACTTCAAAAAAGCAGGAGGTTCTCAATAAATTAGTCTGTGTTTCTTTTTATTTTATTTTTAACGTTTGTTACCTCATAAGTTCATAACTTTTAACTGGGCGAAGCGACGAAATCGTTAAGGTCGCGGAGCGCCATTGGATGCAAGCGGCACAGGACCGCGCGTTGTGGCGTTCTACGGAGGATACCTATGTCCAACAATGGACGGAAATAGGCTGATGGATGGATGATTACGCATGTGGATAAATTAATAAGAAATGAAATAATTACTAAATGGATGCAATGCAAGTAAACCTTATTTCAGCCTTGTGGCTTCCTGGTAATATATTTTACAACTACAACTGTGGAGGTTTGTATAGAGGTAGTGAGGTGAAGGTGCGTGTTGTAATATAACTCCACATGATAGTTCGTAAGACGTTTATTCTCGACCAAGACCAAACTATGACTAACTTATTACTAATCTTACGTTCTACAAGAAAAGTAGCGATCCTTTATGTATGTTAATAAAGATATCTACTTATGAAAGTTATTGGGTTGCCATTTGTATCTATATTAACAGTTTTAGGTAATAAACCATTTATATTCACGTTATCCTATACAATATATTAAGGAGCACAGTTATGGAGTTGATCTATATTGTTGTCTAAATAATTAACGGTTTTTATCGATTGACGCTAGTCAAATAGCCTTTAGCCTACTTTTTACATTATTTAAAGTGTTGTTTTGATCTAAATTAAAGCGGTTAAATTGCATTCTTGTTTTCCCAAAGACGTACATATTGATATAAATTGATAACTATTTTTTTTTCTTTTTCAGGGCGGAAAACATCATGGAGTCAAGCTTGCGATAATAAAAATGGAAAAAACATAAAATCAAGTGAAATTTTTCACGATTTTCGTTCATAAACGAAATAAATTATTAAAAAGAAATAAATTGGATTTAGATTTTTAAAAGGATTGTAAAAATTTTGAGAATGATGCAGTGATAAGTGTATTTAGTCTTTGTGATGGGGTGTGGCCAGAGTAAAATCAATCTTTATCCGAGGCGAAATAAAAATGGCGGCAAGGGGAACAGTTCGAAGAAATCAGGTGAGCATTGACAAATCCGTATATATAGTTTTATACACTTTACATATCATTGTTCTGAACGTCTAATGTATTCATAGCTAGATGTATATTAAATTTGTAATAAATTACTGATTTTCAGTAGGTATATGTTGGTTTGTTATCAGTCTACAAATTGTAGAAACTGTCTTTAAGATGTTCATACATCAATCTGACATTCTCTTTCACACATAAAAGCGTTCCACAGCAGGTCTCCAACCAAATCCCCTATAACCTGCGCCTCTACCACCAAGATAATGATGTTCACACAAAACATCAGCTCTCAATCGTCACTTTACACTTTCTCACAAATACACACTTTATAATTATACACTCGTGATTATGACCGGTATAAACTCTTTATCACTACTGTGAGTGAGCAACTAGTCGGGCAGAGATTCGCCCTGTCTAACGTCTCAAACGATACTGATTATTAGCTCTGTGGTGGTCTCGCTTTTATAGTCACTACGAGGTGGGGTAGTAAAAAGGTAGGGGTTAGAACATGTGTCGTGACGTGACGTGTCTACAACTCCTTACGTTAACAAATCATACGATCATACCTGTTTATTTTAATTGTCGCTTCGTCATATAAATATGACCAATAAATATAGTAGGGCGCCCATATAAATAACTTAAAATCTAACAAATTAATTTAAAATTAGACATTAATATAAAAATGGCAAATAAATATAGTATGGCGCTCACATATACGTACTATTCTAATTGAAATAATTTAAAACTTAGTTCAAAAACTAAAATCCACTCATAATAATCAAAAAATATTTTTATGAAAAATAAAACTTATAAAAATATTTATATAATATTTTCTAACACTTGCGCGACTCATTTGCAAAACTACTTTTTACGGATCCAGAAGCGTATACCTGTTTTAATTTCAGCCCGACGTCTCAGTCTCACCCGTGACCATGGTGACTGCAAAGTCTCCGAAACGTCGGCCTGAAATTAAAACAAGTATACGCGTCTGGATCCGTAAAAAGTAATATTTATATATTTAAAATTAAATAAAAATATTTATAAATTATTGCATTGTCATCGGTCCTTAATAAGCATGTATAAGCATTTCAGATCAATCCGACTACTGCTAGTGGGTGATTATCACTTTCAAAGATTCCGTTACAAAGATTAATACATTGATAGATACATACCGAATTAATATAAGCATGTTAAAAATACATATGGCGCGAATATGCAAACTAATTAGTTTAGTTGCCTTTGGAGCTAGATTTTTTTTTATTTTGTAATATAGTAACTCTTAGAATATCAGTAGTAATATAAGTACTAGATTAAAGCAAAATATTAATTTCAGTTCAATCTAGTTTAAATATTTTATATTCCAGCCGCCTTTATAAGCTTCTAAAGGCGAGCGGAATAGCCAAACCTCAAACCTCTTCATGGCTATTCAATTCCAACGTTTTGGGTATCGTTCGTTCTAAAAACATGAGTTAGAATTTATTTGCTAAATTTGCTTTAAAATTAAAGTAAGCTTTGCAAGAAAATATCACTAAAATAATAATAAATAATAAATATTCATACATCTCACACAACGTTCTCTGGTCCCAAGCTAAGCTTATATGCTTGTGTTATGGGTACCAGAATGCGGATATAATACATATACTACTTTTCTTTTGTAAATACATACTTATAATACATAGAAAACACCCAGACGCAGTACAGACATTTGTATGACATTTATGGATATCACACAAATGATTGTCCCAAGCGGGAATCGAACCCGCGACCTCGTGATCGGCAGTCCATTACATAAACCACTCCACCACGAAGCCCGTCATACCCGTCAAAATACTCGATTTTTAACATGATTTTTAACCGGCTTTAGAAAAAGGAGGAGGTTCTCAATTTGTCTGTATGTCTTTTCTTTTTATTTATATTTTTATGTTTGTTACCTCATAACTATTAACTGGGCGAAGCGATTTTAATGATTCTTTTTTTATTTGAAAACTGGTGGTTCCCGTGTCGTCCCATTGGCATTAGGTCAGGATCTGATGGTTATCTCCTGAGAAATCGACAAAATCTCTTATATTGCGAAGGCATTTGAAGTCTGTTGAACTTTTTCTAACAATACTCAATTATTGCTTAGGTATCAAGCATATTGTTATTCTAAAAATACACAATATACATAAATAAAAATCTTTCCAGCTTTTAAGAATGGGTATTACTTTCACCAGGTAAATTCTACCTCATAAACAGGACTAGGAATTTTTCTATATATTAGGTAAATATAGCGATGCGGATGGAACGCAAGAGGTACCGTAGACGTGTTCTAAATATTCATGAGATCTCAGAAACTTTTAAGGCTGTGAGTTTAGTGTGGCAGATAGCTGTCGCGGAAACTTATGGTATAGGATTTTATCCAACTGATAACGATTTACAAGAGATATTGGCATAAATCATTTATTATTTGTAGCTGTTTAAGCACTCTTTCAGAATTTTACACTTTCTAAAACTTGCGCGACTCATTTGTTTTAGTCTTCGAAACGGAGGGCTAGAATTTAAAACAAGTTTAAACGTCTAAATCCATAAAAAGTGGTTTTATTTAATTTTACATTTTGTCCATAGTTTAGAAATGTGCAACTAAAATGCAAAAAACGTGGAAAAACGAATGGTGAGGAAGAACCATCTTAAAAATTGAAACTTCAGGCACTGTGCTGTCTCTGCCTACCTGATGAATTATAAATATAAGTTAAAACAAAATAAGTCGCCAAGTTACCACAAGCGTTCCAAATTTAAAAATATCTTGGCGCCAACTCTGTGGCCAAAGTTTCTTACGTCTCCAACGCAGGAAACCATTGTTAAAGTAATAATTAATTAAGAAGTGTAATTAGACGGTACTTTGTAGGACTGTGAAAATTAATTGGTTAATTTTTATTACGGGTTTGTTGTTACAAAATTGGGCTAAGACTGCTCTGTTGAACATTGGGTTATAAGATTTACCCAAAACGCAGACACGAAATATTTTTTCAAGCCTTTTTTTAATGTTTGTTATAAAACAAGGCTAGCTGTTACCCGCAACTCCGTCGGCGTGGAATTTAGAAAAATTTCGCCGTTTTTGCAACATTTTTCACTACTGCTTCGCATCTACTGGTCGTAGCGTGGTGTTATATAGCCTAAAGGCTTCCTCGATAAATGCCCTATCTAACACGAAAGGATTTTTTAAATCAGCGCAGTGGTTCCTGAGATTAGCGCGTTCAAACAAACAAACAAACTCTTTAGCTTTATATTATTAAAAGTATAGATAAAAACGCGACAGTTTGTGTGAATGAATGTAAAGATGTTTGTTGCTCTTTCACGCAAAATCTGTTTAGATTTAATTGAAACTTTAAAGCTGTATAGCTGCTGTTGCCTGCGAATTTATACGCTTGGAATTTATATAATATTCCCCGTATTCGCAACATTTTTCACTGATGCTTCCCTCCTATTGATAGCAGCGTGATGTTATATAGCCTTTTGCGATAAACATACTATCCAACACTGAAAGAATTTTTGAAATCAAACCATTGCTTCCGGAGATAAGCACGTTCAAAGAAACATACTTTTCAGGTATTATTAGTATTGATAATGGTACTTATTCTACGGGCATAACTAAACTAAACATAACTAAAAAATTAAAACATCTAGTGTGTATTTTTCTTAATTAGCTATTTCGCAGTGTAGGTAGGTACATTTATAATACTTAATTAAAATCGTTATTGTATAATACACAGTTGTATGATGAGAAACTTCAGTAAAAGTTGCCAAATTGTGTCATTGACATTATCAATTTTAATTTTTTAGTTAAGTTTTGTTGGGTCTTTACTATTGGTACCAAATATATAGGACAACTTCACGCCAAAAGCCAAGGGGCTGGGGCAATTACAATCCGTGAAACTGCGTGCATAGCTAATCACATATATTATAAGGCTTGTTCATACTACAATAATAATTTTATTGTAAATAGAAATTGTCAAATATTACCATATTCAATATACCCTTGTACGCTGAAATTCGGTCCCCGTTTCTGGGAATTCGTCTTATTCGATTATGTATTGTTAGCACTGCCACATATGACGTATTTATGATGATAAACGTAGTATATGTTGATAGATATTGGTATCAATTCTACGCGCACAACTAAACTAAACTTAACTAAAAATGAATTTTGATAGTATCAATAACCCAATAAGGCAATGTTAACTGAAATTTCTTAATAAAAATACTGTTTATTTTACATGAACTAAAAAAAAAGAAAAATTGAATTTGACTAAAAATTTTAATTATGTGTACAATAAAATAGCCAATTAAGTTGTTATTTTCTATAGGCTTGTTAAAAAAATATCGATATATCGATATTATTTATTCGATATATCGATATATATATTCGATCCTACATAGGTATTAATATTCTTATTTGATAAATTACTTTTTGTCTTTTGTTTAATTTTTTGGTTGACTCTCGTTTTGATGCTTCTTAATTTGATGTTGAAACCTTTTGAGTCCTATTCGCACTTAGCCAGTTTTTTAATTTTGCTGATATATCGATATTTTTCAAATAAAATATAAATTTTTTTTTTCATTTCCGACATCCCTAATTTTTTAGTTATGTTTTGTTGTGCACAGAGGCGTATTTACCCTAGGGCCATAGGGGTCATGGCCCGGGGCAGCCAGGCTGAGAAGGGCGGCGAAAGCCTTCAAGGGTAAAAATTGCTTTATCTCTATCAATTTTTAAGTATTAATTAATTTGACCCGAGCGTCAAATCAAATGACCCGGTGCGCTAGTTTTTTAAATACGCCTGTATTTGTGCACGTCGAATTGGCACTATTGGCATTAGGTAATTCTGATTGCATAGGTAAACAAAACGAAACTAACCTAAAACGTTAAATACATTTATTGACGTGCAAATAGGCAACTTCTAATATAGAATAGTAAATTTAATAACTTTAATAAACATTCTATATAATAATATAATAAACATTCGTCCTCTGTGCGGTGACGGGTTAAGAATACAAATGTCACCACCCCATCTCCTCCCAAGGGTGCTGTAAAAGTTAGCTAAGGGATATTGCACACAAATAACATCCGTTGTGAAAGACGGAAAACTCGAAAATAAACCCTAGGCCTAGTCAGCGCGGCACAGTAAACCATAAACCATCTCAAAGTGAAAGAGGCCCGTGCCCAACAGTGGGACGTAAATAGGCTGGAGAGAATAAACTTATTCTTTTTCTTCTACTTCCGAGCCCATTATAATTCACTGGTGGTCACGGGCCTACTCCATTTCAGCAGGGTATTTGGTTACACAGAACACACACAGGATTTAGTTTTGGGATTTTTATCTTTCACTAAAGTTGATATAACCATATTAAATCATTTAGTTTGTCTTTTACAGCACCCTTGGGAGGTATTGGGGTGGCGTCGCTATAGAATTTTTTTAGTTTAGTCTTATTTTTAGCGCAACAGAATTGGCACGAATGTAATACTCAGTATCAGCAAATAAGTCGCTTTATGGCATCATTAAATTTAATCACCTAATTAAAATTTATCTGCGCATTGTTTCCTAAAATTCATTGTTACTCGAGAGATTATTATTTATGAACCGAGGGCAACTGGAGATTTTCAGTCAAAAGAAAAAGCTTTTATTTTTCAATTTAAAACATAGTTTTTTTTATATTTGATAGCCCTCGTGGGCAGTGGAAGGGCCTTAAGATCGTAGCCCACATTAGATAATTTATTTCTGTGATGACAACAAATATTTTTACTGTGACGAATCAAAAATACAAGTGTCAACACCACATTTCCTCCTCAGGGTGCTGTAAAAGTCAGCTAAGGGATATTGTACAATTCAATTCAAATCAATCAAAATTCAATGTGAGCAGAGGCGTATTTACCCTAAGGCCATAGGGGCCATGGCCAGGGGCGGCCAGCCTGAGAAGGGCGGCAAAAGCCTTTCAGTTTAAAATTTTGTTCCATCTCTATTAATTTATAGGGCGGCTATTTAAATTGGCCTGGGGCGTCAAATCAAATGGCCCGGGGCACTAATTTTTAAAATACGCCTCTGAATGTGAGGCGGAAGACTGGAAAATAAATCCTAAAGTTTGGTTTGTGTGGCATAGTAGACTATAATCGCTCTCAAAGTGGAGGAGTTCTTTGCCCAACAGTGAGACGTTAACTGGAGAGAGAGAGCATTCACTATAAGCGACCTATCTTATATTACGCCAGAAATGCTATGAAGCTTTCGGGAAAGGTAATTTTCGTTATTTCCTCTAAAAGCTCATTACTATTCCTGTGACATTCGATGATATTACGAGTGTCCTAGTTTTCTTTACCAGGCCATAACCTACATACTACCAACGTATTATATTTATACTTCCACTAAGGCATACTAATTTTATCAATTTTATACTACGCCTATTTTCATGGGTACGGTTTTATCGTTGTTTATTCTGAATTTAGTTCATTGATCTGAAAAAGGTCGTACCTTCTTCCTAAATGCGTAAAGACAATATATAAATCCTTTACCTAACACCACCGATTTTACTAGTTATTAGGGTTCTATACGAAAAATTAAAACAGGATGCTAATACTTAGACTTCAATATCCTTCCGTCCGTCTGTCACCAGTCCGTATCGTATGAACGATGATAGGTAGACAGTAGAAATTTTCACAGATGATGTATGAACGCACGCCCAACAATATGTACAAAATATTTAAAGATTTATATAGTTAATATCTGGTCGACCAAGCGTAGCTCCGGATGGATTTTTGGAAAATTATTCATATTTAAGGGAAGTCTTAGTCACGGGGTCTTATTTTACCTTTTGGTAACATTTTCAACTAATATAAACAATTTCTTTATGCTTTTACTTAATAAATTAAATTGTACTGTAAATTACATTTAGTAATAAATTCTGTAAAGAATACTAGGTGGTAGAGCGACGGAACGCTATTCCGAGGTCGTGGGTTCAAGTCCCGCTTGCGGTGATCACATTTTCCACTAGAAATTTAATTTATTAATATAAACAAACTGAAAATTTCAGCTCTATAGCTATCACCGTTCCAGAGATGGGACCCCAAATAATGGGGTAAGGACAGGAAAATGATGCTTTTTATCCAAATTTGTCTATTGTTACAGGCATATTTGATGGTTGAACTTTAGCATAATAAAGTTTATGATCCATAATATGACACGCCTACATTACGACATACTTATCGTAAAGATTTATGATCTGCTCGCACCTCATGTAATCATGATTATGTTCACAAATTACTATGTCTGTCAACAATGGAACCAATTCAACGCGCTAAACTAAACTTAACTAAAAATGAATTTTGATAGTGTCCATAGCACAATTTGGCAATGTTAACTGAGCTTTCTTGTTGGAACGAAGTTCCTTACGGCAGGCTTGGAGGAGATAGGTATTTTGCTGCGCGACAAAACTGAAAAAAATGTGATAGTAAAACCGTAAGAAAAAGTCCGTGGAATAAAACCGTTAAATGAGACGTACGCAGGCGCGACAATCGTATACACAAGCGAGTAGTGTATAATAACCTTTCTCTTTCTCCTTCTTTATTTTTTTGCAAATTGTGTCGATTCTAAATTAGCTGAAGGAACTTCGTTCCTACCTGGATTCCCTCCCACGACACCACATTTTTAGTATTATAAAAACTATGTATTATATATAGACTAACGATTTTAATTAATATGAATGTGTACAACGAAATAGCAAATAATAGATATATTGACACTATCAATTTTATTTTTTTAGTTTAGTTTTGTTGTGCACTTAGAATTGGTACCTTGTCTAGTCTACTGGAGTTTCATAACTTTAAAGTAAAGGAATACATATTTATCAAATTCCTTTTATTTTACGAAACCCAATATCAATATAAACCGTGGTATTATTTAATAGATAGAGATATAATAATAGAGACACACAACAAAACTAACTGACAAAATATTATTTATTCGTGCAAATCTCAGAAACTACTGGTTGGAATTGAAAAAATATTTTAAAGGAATATTGCACACAGATTCTTATGTCAGAGACTAACTTGAAAATAAACCCTTTGCCAACACGCCTAGTCTGTGCGGCATAGTAGACCACAAACCCTCTCAAAGTGGAGGAGGCCCGTGCCTAACGGTGGGACCTTACTGGGCTGGAGAGAGAGTTAGAGCGAGATAGAGAACGAGAGAGAGGAAGCGAGTGTGATATGATAGTTGTATGCCAAATGACCAGTTGTATGCATGGTAAAGAAGTTGTCAAGTTACTGTTATATGGTAGGGTTACATAACATAAAACCTCATTTACAAATACACGGTGGGGTTATCTGCAATATCTATACAATTTTTACGTACCTATTTTGTGTACCTACCTAATGTGGTACCTACTTACTTTATGTACCTACCTAACTATATGAAAATAGCTCTCGTCAGTTCAATGCAGTTCACAATGCAATACAATTTGCTTGTCGTAGCGTGAAAATTGTATCTGCTTCAGAGGCACTATATTTGTAGAAAAGCTCTATTCATTTTTGTCCAAGTCTCTTTTCCTTGTTTTATAGTTAGCTGAAAATAAAAATATCAAAGCTTTTATTTATGTAATTTAATGTTTAAAAGAAAACAATGACTAAAACAAAAGAACTCTATTGATTTTCTACACCGGTTCTTCTCAGCAAATTGTATGTCTAGAACTGGTGGTAGGAAAAAAAATTAGGATTAGCATGGGAGCAAAAATTTGTAAAAAAAAAATTTGCCTGGGTGAACTGCTTTTCATTTCATTTTATTTATATAAGTATGTAAATTATTTATATTCGTGTAGATTTAAAAAAAAAGGTAAATTTTGTATTATTAAAGTCACGGATTAGCGGGAGCTGTATTAATTCAGGGCCCAACCCGAAATGCAAAAAATAATAGCTAAATATTAAAATGTTGGTAGTATTTACTCCATATTTAGCGCTTTGTCTTCTTAAAACCCTTTTCTGTTTTTCTAAAGATACGAAAATATTGGTTTTAAATTGTATTAATATATACTTGCAGAAATGCTGAAATATATTAGTAACCATTGTAGTTAGTCTAAACGTTCAAAAAGGTGAGGTATTGATGATACCTAACCTTTTAGATTTTTAGACCTGAAGGATTTTTCAACAACAGAACAATTGTTGTTCCATAACTGTATTTTGCCTTCCCAACCTAACGATATACCTAACTATTAATGTCAACTAACTATTGGAAAAAGGCTTCCTAAACTTTAATTTCTTACAGTATCTACTCCACTTAGTCCAAAACCGTTCTGTATCTTGCCAGATGTCCTTCCAATGCTCCCTAAATGTGGAACTCGGATCGATATACTTACTTGAAACCTTGAGCAAACTTAAAGGATTTTAATTCTTCTATATTATGCTGTGACTCAAGGCTTCGTCGTTTTCTTAAGTGTTTGTAACTTCAGATAGGGCTGCCGCCTATCTGGGGTTCCTCAGATTAGTCCTAGAATAAACAACATCCGAGGACCGCCAGCAGGGGATTTGAAAAGGTGTCAAAAAAAAAAAAATAAAAAAAAAATTTATAAATAATAAAAAAAAATCAAAATAATAGATATGTATAGATAGATAGAGACGAAGCTATAAAAGTAACTTTTAAAGATGTCCGAGGAAAAATCAGATTTTGCCCAAATGTCCCAGTATTTTGCCGTGTATTGTATATCCGGCGCATGAAATTTCGGCGTTGACAGCCCTACCTGTAGGAAGCTACACAAACATATAAGTCGTAATAACTTTTGAAACTCGTATCTCTGAATACAGTCATTAGTTGAAATTTTCGTGATTGTGTTTACATCAATTGGATTATATATTTAGCATATGAATGTGTCTGTAAAATTAACATTGTTGATATGAATAATTTAATAGTAAGAACATTATTTATAGTTATAGACTATAAATAATGTTCTTACTATTAATATTATATAGCTGAAGTTTGTTTGTTTGTTTGTTTATTTGTTTGAACGCGATAATCTCAGGAACCACCGGGCCGATTAGAAAAATTATTTCAGTGTTAGATAGGGCATTTATCGAGGAAGGCTTTAGGCTATAAAACATCACGCTACGACCAGTTGAAGCGAAGCAGTAGTGAAAAATGTTGCAAAAACGGGGAAATTTTTCTAAATTCCACGCGGACGGAGTCGCGGGCAACAGCTAGTCTTCTATAATATTACAAAGTTGAAGAGTTTATTTGTTTGTTTGAACGCGCTAATCTCAATAACCACTGGTCCGATTTGAAATTCTTTCAGTGTTGGTTAATACATTTATCGGGGAAGACTAAGCTATATAATATTACGCTGCGACGAATAGGTGCGAAGAATCAGTAAAAAATGTTGCAAAATAGGGGAAAATTTCCCAAATTCGACGTGTACGGAGTCGCGGGCAACGGTTAGTTATTTATAAATGTCATAAGCTTAGAACCTTTTGATAGCTGTTCTTCACTTGACACCTGTAAAAGGTTCCATTCGAACAAAATAGTATTGAGTTTGATATGGCAATTTAGTATTTTTTAATGACAAAAATTTGTTCAATCTTTTTGCTAAAAGTTTGCAACACTGTAAGTAATAGTTTACATCATTATATAAAACTTAGAGCAACTACCGAAACCTCAAGAAAGTCCAGTGACCCGTACAATGTTGATAAAACCCGAACTGAAAATCCAATACCGCATAACTCGGCGCAGAAAAAAGACATTGACCTAGCGAAACAAAGAGTTTGACAAAGAAGATAATTCTCTCCTTGCACTTTGCACTTGAGCAATGGTATACATAAATAAACTTTAACACTATTTACTGTAAACTCAATAAGCAAAACTAAAGCCAGCTTGTATTCGGTATTGCTTTTAACCAATTAAGATTGCACTCTAGCACGGTGCATATTCATTTAATATCGATCTAGTACAGAGACCATGGTTAATGTAATTTGGGGACAAGGTGCAAAAGCTTTTAAATATACCGGTTTACTTTTGACATGGGTTTGTTTTTTAGGGTTTGGATTAAAATAAATAGTGTGTTCTGACAGAAATGTTACTTTTTAATAAGAATACCATCATTATGTTTGCTAAAGATACATTTGATATAACTGTTAAGAATTATTAAGATGTATTAAATGATTAACATATTTCAATATGTAAAAAAATTGCAAAGTCATATCTCTGTTCTTAATATAATTTTTATCACACATCCTTATTTAAATAAAACTTGAAGACGGGGAAATATAAGTAACTATTGTCATATTCTGTTGCATCCCCTTGTAAGAGATATTTAGTAGGGAATTTTTATAGTCTAGGTTCTTTCTGATATATAAATATTAAATATTTATAAATTTGATACATCATGGTAACCCTATCAAACACGCATATAACGTGAATTTAGAATGCTCTTGTTCTGATGTAATTTGTTGATTGCACAGTACAATCTAACGCTAAATACTGACAACATCTCGTTTACTAACTGAGAAACGCAGACACTAGATAAAATGGTATTAAGAACTGAGTTTCTATGTGTAAGTAAGTTAGAGTTTTTCGTTCTTGTGTCTTCTTCGTCTTAATTATGAAGGAAAACTCGAGAGTAAAACCGTATACTAACACCCCTTGTCAACGTAGTATAGTAGAGCAAATATTCTTCCAAAGTGAAGGAGGCCCGTCCCCAACAGTGGGATGTTAAAGAACTGAGAACAAAAAGATTGTTCACGCTTGTAAATTGTACACGAGATATTAGTTACTAGCGAGTTTATTACAAACTTTCAATATACAATAAGTACGCAAATATTAAACCAATTATTGGAAAGGGAATGAAAATTACGTTCAAAGATTCCAACATTCTTTAAATCCGTTACCATAATAATAGATACTTACTTACTTTAAGTAGAAGAGCTCTGCTGAGTTTCTTACGCCCTGGTTCTTCAATGGATTGCAATGCATTTCCTGAACCGGTGGTAGGTGTAAAAATTTGGACGCTTTGCTAGGAAACAGTGATAAACCGAGCGTTAGCGCTGACTGTCGGCTAGCGTAGCAGTATCTATGCAAGTTAATGGTTAAAGTCAAATGTTTGTTAAAATTATTTCTACATGAATAAACGATTTACTATTGAAGTTTATTTATAAGCGTGTTAATCAACTAGTAATACTGAGAATAATTCTTTCCAGATCATTCTATCATTATTATTAATACCCTCGGCCACATTCAAAGGATTAATTTAAATGAGGAATCGGTTTGTTTCAAAACATTTCTAATTGAAAATTTTACATGAGATATTAATTACTAGCGGGTTTATTACAAACTTTCGTTTCATTTGATGTTTATTATTTTGTAATTTAGAAATATATTAAAATATGTGATTCGTTATGAACCATGATACAAATAAAATTGGTTAAGTGCGTGGTTCCGTACCATTATCTATGCAACATAAGGCAACTAAAGAACTATTACGCTATACTTATATAGATTAAGTAATTAAAAAAAAAACTGAAAATATGATTCAGAATATTTTAAACTTCAGGGAATTGAAAAGAAAGATTAAGCAATTAAAATAAACTCCGACAATAATTAAAAATAGACTTTCCCGTTTTTTTAGGGTTCCGTACCCAAAGGGTAAAAACGGGACCCTATTACTGAGACTTCCCTGTCCATCCGTCCGTCCGTCCGTCCGTCTGTCACCAGGCTGTATCTCAAGAACGGTGATAGCTAGACAGTTGAAATTTTCACAGATGATGTATTTCTATTGCCGCTATAACAACAAATACTAAAAATAAAATAAAATAAATATTTAAGGGGGGCTCCCATACAACAAACATGATTTTTTTACCGTTTCTTGCTCGATACTAATAACGTTGCCTTATGTTGCATAGATAATAGTACGGAACCCTTCGTGCGCGAGTCCGACTCGCACTTGACCAAATTTTTTTCACAATTTTCTCGGTAAGATAAAATTAATTAGAGAGGCGCGTTTGCTTTGTTTACCTTTATTTAAAGTAATCAGCACTTAGGGCCGTCTGTAACTGAAGTGTCTAAATCTCGTTTTAGGCATCAGTAAGTTCATTTCTTTTCTTATGTAATGAAAAACTTCCGAGTTAAGAGATTAAATAAATAAAAATAATAAATATATATTCATGGACATTTCACACAACGTCCTCTGGTCCCAAGCTAACCTCATATGGGTTTTCATCATCATTCCTCATATGTCATTATGGGTACCAGAATACGAATATATTACATATACTACTTTTCTTTTGTAAATACATACTTATAATACATAGAAACACCCAGATGCAGTACAAAAATTGGTATGACAAATAGAAAAATCACACAAATGATTGTCCCGAGTGGGAATCGAACCCGCGACCTCTTAGTAGGCAGTTCATTACATGAACCACTCAATCACGAGGCTCGTCAAGATTGTTAACATCGAAGCTAGATCTTAATTACTTCCGTCTTCTTCTTCTTTCCAAACCACGTTTCACTGTTGGGGACAGGCCTTCTCCATTTCGGGACGGCACCAACGGTATCTTCTTTGCTACACTGACCTTGCGTCTTGGCCTTTAATTCAGTTTCTAATTTTTACTGAAGATTTTTATATCTTCGCAATATTCTTTAGCCGGCCTTTACAGCACTCTAGGTATAGTATGTATTTAATTCACCCGTGACCACGGTCGATACAATTCGACCAAAACGTCGGGGCATAAAACAGGTACCGTACTTAAATTATAATTATCGCTAAGTAGACCCGGTGATTATATATTAACATAGTATGTATCTTGTATTCACAGTTTTTACGTAGGTACTTTAAGTCATCATCATCGTCATAGCACCACGCCTTTTTCACATGGGGGTAGGCAGAGACTATAGAGCGCCATCTGCTACGAGCCAAACATACTTCTTTGGCTTCATCCACATTCATACATCTGGTTATACAAGCCCGACGGTTGTATGTCACATAATTTAACCGAGAGACAAGGTCAGCACCACCACCATCCCCATCCCCAAAGCATCATCAGTGATGACCCACTTTAAATTGGAACAGAAAGCAGAAAAGCGAAATCGGAACCCTCCAATGTTTTACAATATTCCGTCATAAAAACGTCATCAGAATAACTTATAGGACATATACCATTACGCTAAGCTAAAGAGCCAGGCAGTACCTATAAATAAATGTGAGTGAAACTCCAGGTATTTGTTAGTAGATTAGATATTTTTTGCTGGATTTAAACTTATCATAGCTCCTAGGCGCTTTAATAGCAGCGGCCTTTGCAAATGCTGCCTCATTTTCGACGAAAAAGCTTTTACAAAAGTTTACCGCATCTGAAAAATGTGTCTCCGAATGCCTTTAATGCACTCACTAAAATGATGAAAAGACAATTTATGAAAATAAAACTACGGATTTAGATGCGTGTATTGTTTTAAGTTTTAGCCCGACGACGTTTCGGAGACCCCATGGTGTCTGCAAAGTCTCACGGATGAGATTGAGCTGTAAGAGAAGCTGTTAGCGAATATTAGATATTATTTGCTTAAAATATCCCTTAACTAGCTTACAGCACCATTGGAAAGCAATGGGTCAATAAAACTGTTCATAATCCGTCACAACACGGAGAAACTCATATACTTACTACCTATTTATGTCACATTGATAAAAGATATACCTTTAAATTCAACAAATCAGTAACCACTCACCCGAATAATCGATCCTCACGGGGAATGGATTCGAATATAAGTTTGTGATCGCTTTAGCTATTTTAGATATATTGATTTTGACATTCTTTAAATGAAAAATAAATTGAGCAGACACGTAGGTATATTTTATCTAAAGTTTCAAAAGCTTGCTCCAGTTTATAGCCTATTACGTTATAATGCCAGTTTCTTTCACAATACAAGCAATGGTGAGTGCGTAAAAGTAACGCATAGTTGAAGTATCGCTTAGCGTTCGTAGATGGCTGTTTCAATTCTATAAAATGTTGCATTAGCTTTAAAGCCATGACTGTCACTAAATCGGTAACTACTTACTCTACAATTTACTCTCCTTTTTCTATTACTTGCAAAAATGAGTAAAACCTCAATAAATAACAGACAATTAGTGTAGGTAGACATAATTTGTAATCCATTTGATAAATGTTTACCAAGTTTGATAAATGTTAGTAACAGGCTATTTGTTATATTCCTACTGGATTCAATAAATGGCTTTTAGCTTTTACTATCGCAGATACATATAATAAAATACATTTATATCTTTATCATTGTAATATTTTCGTAAATAGATACACTTATTTTCTTATTTGTATAACAAGAATATGATTGGAACTTTTCTCTAGAAAATTTGTTCATTGTTATTGCGACAACTTTATTCTTAGTTGGGTATCCATTTTATGATAATCTGTGTTATATTTTATTAATTTCTGGAAATAAAAAGACTTTCTTATTTACGTTGCCTACCTAAAAGTACCTAAAGGACCCTATTACTGAGAGTTCGCTGTCCGCCCGTCCATTTGTCAATGTGTGTGTTGATGGATTTAGAGTGTCACCACCCCTTTTCCTTCTCAAGGTGCTTCAAAAGTTAAGGTATATTATATATAGATATCATCCTCAGTGAGAGACGAAAATCTTGAAAATAAACCCTATACCAACATGCCTGGTCAGCGCAGCACGGTAAACCATAATCCCTTCCAAAGTGGAGGTGGCCCGTGCCCAATAATGGGACGTTATGGGCTGAAGAGGGCGTGCATAAACAGTATTATAACGTCACTCGTTGGTAAGGCAGGCAGGAGGCCTGTTAGGCAGTGATGTCTAAAATTGGATTGTACAACAATGTAAATTAATATTATAGATAGGTACTTAACAGTATTTTTAAAAAGTACATTTAAAGATATAAAAAAATATACAATTTCTTACCCGACAGTAGGAAAAAGACCAAACTAATGGTGCCATATTTTCCAAGAAGAGTTACTTACCACAATTTGGTCCGTATTTTTATATTTTGGCTCAAAATAACGCGAAACCTTTCTATTCTTTTATTGATTTCGCGTAATTTTGGGTGAAAATTAGAAATATTAAGCGTGAAAACTAAAAATTTATAAAATCAAATCAAACCGTGGCCATGTTAAGTCCTAATACCAGTCCTTTTAAACTGTTTGAAAGTACGCCTTTGTACAGACGAGTATAAAGGGGTTCCGGCTTGCCATATGACAAATGCATTTTTTATTGAATACAGAGGACAAACTGCTACCGAAGTCGATTTGTTCATTCAATTTATTGTTAGAAATTCAACTTCCCCTTCTCTTTTATTATGATTAGCTTTTCTAAAGTTGGGTGCTGTCCGTACAGCTGCTCCTTTGTAAATAGGCGAGGTTTTGTTTATAACTTAGCGAGGGTCCTGCTTAAATATTTTAAGTATTTATTTATTGAAGTATATATTTTTTAAGCTTAAATATTTATAGTCTAAATCCGTAAGAAGTAGTTTTCATAAAAAGTATTCATAACTTAGCGAGAGTTCTGCCTAAATAATGTAATTAAATAATGCTTAATTAAAAATAATGCTTAAATACAAAATAGTAAAGATTTCGTGTAAGAAATCTCAATGGACTGGCTTTGTTTATATAGTCTTCTATTGCGAACGGCGGAGATAAAAATTTGATTCTATATTGAAAATCTAACCGAGGTATGACTTTGGTTAAGAACTGTATGGATAAATAAAACTACTTTTTACGGATTTAGATGCGTGTATTTAATAAATACACGCGTCTAAATCCGTAAAAAGTAGTTTTATTTAAACAAATGAGTCGCGCTAGTGTTAGAGAAATGAATGGATTTGAAAAACAAATGTGTAAAGACTGAATTAAGTCTGCCTATGTACATATTGTATTTGCATGAAGTTAAAAATAAATAAATAAATACTCCGTGGGGGATACGCAATACAAGAAAACACAAGAAATATTTGGTCAACGTGATAATAAACTAAATCTCCATTATGAAAGATACCTATACCCAAAAAATAGACCTCGCTTACTAGCTGAAAATGTGATGGTTTAAATCCTAATCTTGAAAGCTTCTATTTATCCCAGCAACGGGATATATAAAAATCATTTCAACTTGTTACAACGTAATATGAATTTAATGGACGAGTTACGACATTATGCGCACTTAAATAAACATCACAAAGACTCATTTATAAGTAAAGGGCTTTTACCAATATTGTAGTTGACTATTATCGGTTTCAGGGTCATTTTTATTTTATGTTCATTATAACATGAATATCAAACGGAGGTTGTTAAATAAAAACATTTAATTTTTGGAGTTTTAACTATGTCATCACTCTCCCGCCCTTATCCAGTTATCCCGTCATTTGGGGTGTGCGCAACGGGTTAGAATACGTTTTAGCTGTTTTTTAAACCAGCCGCCTGCCTGACATCAACTCTCCCGGGGTATATATTGACAGGCCTCGTGGCCGAATGGTTTATGTAACGGACTGTCGTTCACGAAGTCGCGAGCTCGATTCCCGTTTAGGACAATCATTAGTGTGATTTTGTTTGATATTTATAATTGGCATACAAATGATTGTACTGCTTCTGGGTATTTCTATGTATTATAAGTATATTTATACAAAAAAAAGTAAATTTATTCCATCCGTATTCTTATACTCATAACACAAGCATATAAGCTTAGCTTGGGCCCAAATAACGTAGTGAGTAATGTCCATGAATATTTATTTATTTTTATTTATTTACTGTTAATGATTTGTGCAGGCACGAACATTACATAATCCACAACCCTCTTGTTATAACATATTTAAAAACCCAAGAAAAATTTCATTTGGGGTTAGGGAATAGTTTTCCTTACATGTAGCGTATATTAAATTTATTTTTCAATCATTTCCTATATTGAAAAGTTAAAACAAACAATCTTATTTCGGTAATTTTGTACAAACAACTTTTCTGCGCCATACCAAAACTGTGAAATAGGTGAAAATGTATTTGCTTCTGCGATTTTAAGTGACATGTTATGTTCTCTAGGGACAAACCTATGTAAAGGCGGGTTAGTTACTTGGAAGGTAAATAGAACACTTTAACGACACATTCTCTAAGATAAACATTTGGCCAAAGCACAGATCAACCTTAATAGATTCCGCTGATACAAACCGAACGCACGCGTTTTTGTCGCATAGATAATGTGTAAGCACTTGGCGTTTGATTTTGCTACAACTAATTAAAATGCAATATTCTATACCTCACAATCCCGCTTCCTCTAACGTTGGTAGATACATTTAGTCGTTAACAAAAATCTCTTACGATATCTATTGGGTTTAATCTGTGGGCCAAATTAAATTGAAATGGGTTTTAAAGCGTAGGTATTGTACTGTAGTGAGGTTTTATTATGTTTTAGCCTGAATGCGCTGAAGTTCTTGCTTACTATACTACCAAAGATATATACGCGTGCAATTTTGAAAATTATCCCCGTTTTTGCAACATTTTTCACTAATGTTTCGGTCCTATTGGTCGCAGAGTGATTTTATATAACATATAGCCTTCCTCGATAAATGTGCTAATATAAACAAACACTGAAAGAATTCTTGCTCCCAATTTTAAGTAATTTACAAGTAGGACCACGTGAAGAAAGATGTAAAAGAATTCATAAATATTCCCCTCACAATTCTATTGAAATTCAATACAAATTCAAAACTCATTTTTCTCACTGCTTTTAAAAGTTTTTAAAGGAAACGAGGTCATTGAACAAATAGATAGGTATTACTTAAGAATTGTCCAAGGAACTATGAGATATTTCTTGGAATTGTTTAGTTCTTCAGTTATTTTCTGTGTTGGCGTCCTTCTTGTATTTTCCTTTGAAGAGCTTATACGCCCATTGATGCTACGAGGCGTTTGAATGAAATAAAAAAATCTTCAAAGAGATATAATACCGATGTACGTATACTACGATTTACGTTCAATTTTAGCAGATAGTTTTATTTGTCGACAACTATAAATTATTATTGTTTCTAAATTTGTCGAGATTTTACTAAATGTGCCTCTCGTATGTATGCACAGAATAAGATATGTATGAAATATAGCTAAAATGTAACTAACTATCGGTTGACCGCGAATTCGTACGCGTAGAATTTAAAAAAAATTGGAACATTTTTCTCTGATGCATATAATTTTATTTTAAAACAAAAAAAAGCCATCCATATTTATAAGCTTTCGCATTCAAAGTTAGTAGAATAGGAGGATATAGTAGAGGAAGCTCGTACCCAACAGTGGGCTGTTAAAACAGCAAGAGACAAAGAGAGAGAGCAAGTATATAGGACTCGCCTGTATTGGTAAGGGATTAAGAATACAAGTGTCGCCACCCCATTTCTTCCCAAGAGTGCTGTTTAAGTCAAGTATATTGTATAAAATTTACATCTTCTGTGAAAGATAGAAAAAAAAATCTGTTCTCAAGGGTGCTGTAAAAGTCAGCTAAGGGATATTTGCACACAGATAACATTTTCTGTGAGAGACAGAAAATTCGAAAATGAACCTTATGCCAACATACGATTATTGGCTATGTCGCCAATAATCCCTCCTTAAAAGCTAATGAAAGCGTGGTAATACTAAAAAGCCCAAATCATTTTTGTAGTTTATAAATAAGTCAATCAACAAAAGTTTAGACTATTTACCGAAAAAAAAATATAGATAAGACTGTCAGCACTTTCATCTTACTCGTATGTAAAATTAGAACAAAATTATGAAAGGGCAACATTTTTGTACTATTAAAAGCATTCTTTGAGTTTCAAAGTTATTCGTTGTTTAAATTTTACAAAGTAACTCAAAGGAATCTGTGTTCTTGAGACCGAGTTTTCTTCTAATTTGTAAGTACATCACTGGCACACGATTTCTTTTTGTTCAGCCTAAATTTATTCCATTTTTTTACGTTTTTGATATTAATGATATACTAAGTAATATTTATTTGGTACTAGCTGTTGCGCGCGACTCCGTCCGCGT
Organism: Orgyia antiqua; assembly: GCA_916999025.1. Lineage (NCBI taxonomy): Eukaryota > Metazoa > Arthropoda > Insecta > Lepidoptera > Erebidae > Orgyia > Orgyia antiqua. Next base: position 3,613,821 of record OU779861.1, read on the forward strand.
GGAATTTGGAAAATTCTTTTTTTCGCAATAAATTGTAGCCTATGTCCTTTCATTATTATCCCCAAAACCATACTTTCAGCTATAATAGTAGATTGCACAACAGAAATAAAATCATAATACCTAAACCGAAATATGACATTTTTAAAAAGAATATGTATTACACTAGTATAGAAATATATAATCATTTGCCAGAATCGCTAAGAGCCCTTAATCTTTCACAATTTAAAAAGAAATTGAAAAGTATACTAATAAGGTATTGCTTCTATAGTCTGAAGGAATTTTTATCGAAAAGATTGTAATATAGCAAACATAAATTATTTATATTAAGTAATACGATAAAATAAATTATAGCATGTAATATGACTATGATAAATGTAACAAAATAACTAGAAATGATTGTAAATAATATTTTAATGTAACTTTGACCTGGCTTAAAACTGGAATTATATTATGTAAATTGCTTGACTTATTCTGATCCATGTTGCGATTGATTGTACGAATATTGTATGCCTTTCCGGGTAAATTGTGCTGAATTAATGATATCTTTATGTAAAATCTGATGTACCACAATTTATACAATAAAGAGATTATTATTAAATTTGAATAATGGTACCAATTCTACGTACACAACTAAACTAGAAAATAAAAACAACTATGGCGTATTTTGCTTACTTAGCTATTTTTGTGCACGTTTATATGAATTATAATCTTTAGTCTATAATGCACGGTTTCCATAATAAGAAAGCTCAGTTAATATTGCGGCATTGTGTTATATCCGTGTGGTGACGGATTAAGAATACAAGTGTCACCACCCCATCTCTTCCCAAGGGTGCTGTAAAAGTTAGTTAAGGGATATTGCACACAGAGATAAAATCCTCTGTGAGAGACGGAAAACTCGAAAATAAACCCTGTGCCAACACGCCCGGTCAGCGTGGCCCAGTAGACTATAATCCCTCCAAAGTGGAGGAGGCCCGTGCCTAACAGTGGGACGCAAATGGGCTGGCGAGAGGAGGTGTTATTGACATTATCTTTAGTTGTGCACATAGAATTGGTACTACTGTCAATAAAATATGCGCTCGTTGGCTCGGGACGACTCGGTCAAACTTTTGGGAAATGATTCGAAATTTATTTTACTTTTTATTAAAACTGATTTCAAAGTTTAAAAAGATTTCAGGTTTTATATATTGTTTGTATTTACATTAGCTAGACTGTGGATATATCAAACCTGGTTAACGGACTATATTCGTCAAACATTGATTTGCGGTAACCACAACTATCTATGTCTGATCACATTGCTATCTCAGTTGGTTTCGTATCTATTGGTTTAGATATTACCAGAATACTCCTTGAATATTAACTATCAATATACCTTGGAGATTCTGTACATTCCTTTAATCCAATTACAAATATAGCTTTGATTATTATCAAATTTAGATATTGCTTTACGAATAACTAAATATTTATGCAAATTTTAAGTTTGAATATTGTCTAAAGCATTTTTAGATATATTTATAGAAAACGTCTTATATTTAAAACAGAAATAAAATAAAAATTTTGAAATCGCAAGATGTATTACATACAGCAAGTATTTTAAAAGGGTCTTGGCGAAATTGTATATTACAAAAGCCATAAACTAAAAGAAGAAAAAGAAGACAAATGGTTAGAACAAGCATACTTTCGCACAGGAACTGTTGGTTACCATCTGTGGTTACCATATTCAAAAAGAAGAGCTACATACAAGCATATTTTTAATGGCATTGCTTAAACCAAAAAAGAAAACAAGCATATCTTTTCTGAGTATTTTAAGTTCAAATTGACCGTGTTATGTGGTATTTCTGGCTGATTGAGAATTAAATGTTTAAACATTGTAAAATTACAATTTATTCTATTATATTCCATTTAACAATTTAACAACAATGTTATAAATATTATGGATGTTAAGTAGTTAGTTTGAGTGTTTCATCTTTCATCCAATTATTGACAGTCGATTGCGTTTTACGGACCAAAGTTATCAAGGGTATATAGACCTGAGGTACAGTAACAGTTTACGTAATTTAACTATATAAATTACAAGTTTAAAGTAATCAAAATATTAACGAATAATAACATACATGTAGACACATGCCGAATATGCAGATGTAGTATGTAGCAGTATGTTTGGATCGTAGCAGATGGCGCTCTATAATCCCTGCCTACCCCCATAGGAAATGCAATAATGATGAAGAATAATTTCGCATGCGATCTGTGCAGTTATTTACAAAACTTAACACGATTTTTTATACATATAGATTTAACTACCATTATTAAACTTAATTATCTTTTCCAGCTTGTAAGAGACTCATTACTTAATCGTAAAAACAATAAAAAATAAGAACTGCCTTTTTCGTTAATGAGATTGAAACAGAATATTAGCTAGCTATATAAAAATCAAAGTATATTAGAAATGATCACAAAATCGTCTCATAATTTTGATATGAAATGTGAAACGCAAAATATAAATTCAGAGAGGATTAATATTGAAGTAATTTCTTGAGTGGTAGGTGGGAAAATACGGAAAATTTCAAGAGGGAATTAAAAGTATGAGGAGGTCGTACATACTAGACAAGAAATATTGCTTTCTGTATATTGTTTAAGAGATTTGAATTGATAAAATAGATTGACAGAATATTCGTAAGCATTTCATAATACTAAACATTAAATCTTACACCGTACCTTAGTAAATAAGTTTTTTTGTTTTTTAAATAAATATTCATAGACATTTCACACAACGTCCTCTGGTCCCAAGCTAAGCTTATATGCTTGTGTTATGGGTACCAGAATACGGATAGAATACATATACTACTTTTTTTTTTGTAAATACATACTTATAATACATAGGAACACCCAGACGCAGTACAAACATTTGTATGACAATTAGAAAAATCGCACAAATGATTGTCCCGAGCGGGAATCGAACCCGCGACCTCTTGATCGGCAGTCCGTTACCAGAACCACTACACCACGAGGCCCGTCAAGTAAATAAATATTCATGGACATTTCATACAACGTCCTCAGGTCCCAAGCTAAGCTTATATGCTTGTGTTATAGTAGGAAGTAGTATTAAATTATTAAATAGTAAATCGCCCCAAAGTAAGCTTAGACATTAATAGTATAAGATTGTTAGTAGGTACCTATACGAGGTCTAAGACCTAAGTATGGCTATTTCACTACGAGGATTTATTTTTAAATACTGTAAAAATTGGTCAAGTCGGACTCGCGCACGAAGGGTTCCGTACCATTATCTATGCAACATAAGGCAACGTTATTAGTATCGAGCAAGAAACGGTAAAAAAATCATGTTTGTTGTATGGGAGCCCCCCTTAAATCTTTATTTTATTTTATTTTTAGTATTTGTTGTTATAGCGGCAATAGAAATACATCATCTTTGAAAATTTTAACTGTCTAGCTATCACCGTTCTTGAGATACAGCCTGGTGACAGACGGACGGACGGACGGACGGACGGATGGACAGCGAAGTCTCAGTAATAGGGTCCCGTTTTTACCCTTTGGGTACGGAACCCTAAAAATCAGCTTTCCTTCGGGTTCTAGAAAATAATACTTCTTTACCATTGCAACCATTTATTTCAGTGTTTGACAATTTTCACAAATACCAAGTGTTAGACTACTTCTATAGTATTATCTCTCCATTTGTTTATTCCGGACTAAGGACACATTTTAATTATCAACTCCATCTTTTTAGAAATCTATTTTTAATCTTTTTCTTTTCTTAAACCAAAATAAGACTGTGTCACCATTATAATATAATATTGGATTTAGTATATCGATTAAACAAACCCTAACAATACGCTCTTAAGAATCAATATTAACGCATAACGAAGTCACGTGCCACAAATAGTACAAAATAAAAATAAGTAGGCAATATTCAAATTCAGTTTTTCTCAACGTGAAGGCTCGTCATTGAAGCGCGTGTCACCTGTGTTCCATCGTTAATATCGTCTCGAGCCCTTTTAACAAGACGTATTCGTTTTATGAGCAGCTATCTGAGATATAACTCTAAGAAATTCTGTTTTATGTAACTAAATTTTATGAGGTTAAAAATTACGCTGAAATAAATTTCAAGATATACATAGGACGACGTGGTCGCTTTCCTTTGCGTACCAAGTCCTTAAATAAAGATTAAAAAAAAAGATATACATACAGGTAGGATGATTTGGATGAAAGGATGAATGTACCAATGATTTTACACGTAAATGCATAATGATCATTAGATACATACATATGATGACAGCTTTTAAGACTGTATTTTTAAAATTCTGTGTAAAATTCTATCTATGTATGACCATGAGTTTCATGCGGTTTATTTTCTACTATAATATACTCAGGCAAGTCGCGTTTTGCCCGCAACTCCTACAAAGTAGCTTTGCGTAAATTTTCAAAGTCCTAAAGTAAAATTTTTGAATAAATATTTGTTACTCTTTAATGTGCGAGGAAACAAGCTTCCAGGATCTTAACTTTAGTATTTTATTTATTTATTTATTTATTTACACACTTTATACAAAGAATTGTACAGGCGGACTTAATGCCTTAGGCATTTTCTTCCAGTCAACCATAGGGTGATGTTGAAATAACCAGGGTAGGTGTGTAACCATAGGGGATTTAAGATAAAAAAAATGGTAATAGTTAAATATTAGAAAGAAAATATAATACATACTTAAACATTTAATAACAGTAAACTCACATATACATACAATCATAATTATATACGAATAAATACATACATACGAGTACATGAATAGATAGAGAGCAAATTGAGGAAATTAGCCTCGTTGTAGTTATGCTGTAGCTAGTAGCTGTAGTATTTTCGACTACGCGTTGAATTGTTAATAATATTTTAAACGTTAATTATAAGTAATCTATACTCAATATTATAAAGCTGAAGAGTTTATTTCTTTGTTAAAATGCGCTAATCTCAAGAACTACTGGTCTGATTTGGGAAATTCTTTCAGTGTTGGATAGTACATTTATCGAGAAAGGCTATAGGCTATATAACATTACGCTGCGACTAATAGGAGCAAAGCATCAGTGAAAAGTGTTGCAAAAACGGGGAATATTTTATAAATTCCACGTCTACGAAGTCGCGGGCAACAGCTAGTTATATTATATAGCCATACCACAGAGCCATACATATGACCATGATAATGTTATATTTTCCCTCAGGTGCTGTGGACAAAGAGGCGGATGAGGAAGAAGGTACAACAGGAAGCGCTGCTCCACAAGAAGACACAGCAGAAGAACCTGAACAGGGCAAGCACATATTACCATTGGCTACACAGCAACCTGTCATGTAAGTTACAATTATCATCATCATTACGTCTTTTTTCCGTGGGGATAGGTAGACTTTAAAGAACCAAAACATGTAAAATCACAAATTAAAGTATACTCGTATCAATATTTTTTTATCAAAAGACGCATATTTAAAGTGACATCACTGTAAGAATGTGTAGCAATGAATGTATTCCATTTCCAATCTGGGAAATAACAATTAAAGCATTAACAATTAAATTCCACTTTAGCTAAAGTGTTCAGATTAACTTAGGTACTCCGGTTTAATCCATAATTTGCTCTGAATAGAAATCATTTTTTTCTAAAGTTATAATGCTGAGTCTATCCACCACGCTTTAGTTAAGAATGACATCAAAAGACTTCTCAGATTTGATACTTTATAAATAATACAGCGAGTACATAATATTTACGACATAAGGAAACTGAACAACATGGCTAAGTCTAAGAATGATTTATGGAACAGAACACTGCTCTGAAACTCAAGCATACGTTTTTGGTTATCATTACAGAGAGTGTTTATATAACTTCTTATAGTATATCTAAAGATTTTTTGTATTGTTCATTAATAATTATGGTTATTTTATGGTTTGTAACCATTTAGATATGTAAAAAATTTTAACTTGTTACAGTGAGGTGTCCGCAAGCCAGCAAGACTTTTTCAAAATGTTGGATGAGAAAATTGATAAGGTAATTCTAGACTTTTTTCTTATTAAGGATAATAAATTCTTTTAGATTAATCTTTGTATGATATTTTATCTTCCTAACTCATTAGGAGAACAAAATCTTTCGTTATCCAAAAAAAAAATATATGGACATTTACCAATAAATGTTAATTTAATAACTTAAATTATAACTATAGTATAATAAATCAAATATCTTCTAATATATAAAATTCACGTGTCACAGTGTTAGTTACCGTACTCCTCCGAAACGGCTTGACCGATTTTTATGAAATTTTACATGCATATTCAGTAGGTCTGAGAATCGGCCAACATCTATTTTTCAAACACCGCCCCCCACTGACATTTGTATGGCAAAACAACGTTTGCCGGGTCAGCTAGTTAATTTTATAAATGTCACAAATATATTTTTATATTTTTAACAGGGCCGAGACTACGATTCATCAAGTGAAACTGAAATTCGCATAGAAACTGAACGGCGACGGCTGCTGATAGATCAATGGCGATCAGCATCACAATCTACACATTCCTCATTCTCACAGCCTAGTCCTCCCACGCCTGCTAGACGTAGAGTTCCAAGGCCCATTCCAGCACCGCCAGAAAGACAGAACAGCCCTGGATCTGGCAGGCGATGTTACAGACAGCAACACGTCCCCGATGGTATGTCTCCACCACCACGCAGAGCCCATAGTGCTCAATCTCATCACCCACCTGATCTCAGACAAATCAACGGTGACAACTGGCAGGACCCCTCAAAATCGCCTGTAAAAAGACCACAAAGTGCTGGTAGTAATTGGAAAAATAATCCTAAAGTAGCACCGTATAACCAAAAACCTAAAAAGAATGAGTCCAACGAAACCAGAGTTAACTATAAAGAAGCAGACGCAACCGAGGGTCCAGATGTATCTCAAATAACATTTAATCCAACATTCCAAACTCACAGTCCAGCACACACATCAAAGTGTCAACAACCATACATAGCACAAATAATAAGCTATCCCATATCACAACAAGTAACTCCACCATCACCTCCGAAGTATATCGCGCCACCAGAGGAATACCAAGATCCTCAGAATAATGTTGTAGATAATGGAAAGTACACGACACAAAAACAAAATCCTGCCACACCAGTTACGCAAGTAAATACGCAGTCACATATTTATTATATACATGGTAATGGATCGACAACAATGGCCCAAGAACTGGCACAACAAAGACAGCAGACTGCCATACATTTGCAACAATACGTGGCTATGAAGCAAGCCCAGCAGCAAATGTTCACATATTTACAAAGAAGTCCTCACACGGTATTTCCTAACATTTATGATCCTCACAACCCGGCTAATAGAATGTATGAAGGGGATGAGTTGACTGGACAATATGGGCCTCATCATCCAGCATTAAGGCCTCATAGTGCACCTCCTCCAGTTGGCGTTGTTCGTCCTATGCCGGTTGCACCTGGTTTTAGTCCTATGCCAGATGGAACTCACATGGTACAAATGCCTATGTGGACGCACATGCCTCCAGTTGTATCAACAATGGGTCCATGGGTACCGGGGCAAGTTCCAGGTGAAATGCAATATTATCCTCAAGCACAGTTCATGCCCATGTATCGGCCGAATTCTGCAGGATCAGCGGGAACGTTGACAAGATACCAGAAAAAAGAATCGGGTGATAGTGAAGTGAAAAATAATGTGTGCCAAAGCATAAATCTAGTCAGGCAGAAGCCGATAGGTCAGATTGTATCCATCCCGGGACAGGAGTTAACAGTGTGTAATAACATCAGTGAGAGCCCTAGTCCGTCGGTGAGTACTGATAGTGGTGTCTCACCAGGGAACAGTGTACCCAGTTCCAAAAACTCTGTCTTTAATACTCCATCTAATACGAGTGAAACGTTTAATATAGACAGTAAGAATAAAAAAAATAAACCTGTACAAGCAACTAGATCTCTTAAAAACTCAAAAAGTCTAGATTCTTAGTGAAAGTTTGTAATTATTGTAGATTTTCTAAGTGTATGTAGCAAATAATCTGTACGGCTATGTATAATAGTTAATTAGATTAGATTCCAAAGTGCTTACTGTTAAGTTGAAACGACTTTAGGTAATTTCTATTGACCATTGAACTATAAATGAAAAAATTTCATCAATTACCTCTATACTCTGTAAGAATATAGACCATAAATTGATGTATCTATCATTAACTCTAGGATTCCTGGAGTATATCTCTGATATGAATTGAAATTAAGCTAAAATTTTATTAAAACCTTCGTCATGATGATTTTGTTGCTAAGTTTTGAGTTATCAGAATATTCCTTATAGATGAATAAATACAAGAGTGAACAAACAATAAGTTATATTAAGTAGCGTATGTGCAGAACGTTTATGTATTTTAATGAGACTTGTAGTTCGGTATAACCACCCATGAGTGTCTCACTTACTCAAGTCACTACTCAGTCTTTTTATATTTTAAGCGGTTACATAAAACTCAGTCTTAGTCTGAGTGAAAACTGTATGTATTTTACTTTTTTATTCGACCGATCAAAAAGACTTCAAAAATCGAAAGGCAGTAGAAATTACCTGAAGTTTTAGCGAATAAAATAATTGTCTATATTGTGATCCATGGATTTTTTTAAGATTGGTGTTAAATTCTTATCTACATAGAACATAATGTGGAAAAAACAGCAGTTTTTTAGCTGTGATATCGATCCATTGCTATCTTTGAACAAAGGTCCGTAAACTATGCAAAAACTGTATGTTACTGTTTAACTTTCTGCTGCGAACTGTTAGATAGTAATTGCAGATACCTTCTATATGTCTAAATAAGAGTTAGAAAAAGAAAAAGTCGCTTATCTGGCATTTAAAAATTTCTTTTCTGTTTACTCTGAAACACATTTTTAGATTCATTACTTATTATCATTACTTGAGTCAGGGCAACACGTCTTATGCCTGACTATTTAAAAGAAAAGAAGGATAGCTCTTCTATGCTCTCCAATCAGTAATCACACTTTCAAGAGTTTCATACAAAAAAGCTGACACTTCAGTATCCCCTTGTGTTTGTCTGTTTGCCTGTCCGTCTGTCAAACTGTTTCAGGGTTCTTTATTTTTCATCGTTCCTCAAATTTTGTTTGGGCTTCCTCTCATTTTCCGCCCATTTCAACCTCTTTATTCGAAGTTTGAGTATACAATCGCGTAGCAACGCCTACGGACTCACAAAGATCGATTTTTTAACATGTACTTTAAATGACGTGATAGCCTATCTAGATACTTAAAAAACCTAAATGATCGATTACTATATATTAGGTAGGTATATTATAATATTGTTACGACAAAGTGAGAGCATGGAAGAAACAAGCGTGTTGCGATGACCCCAAATTAAAGGATAATGGCAGGGCTATAATGAAAATGAACATAGCAAAACAATCATGTTTCAGTACAAAATGTAATGATATTTTTTAATTTATTTACAGTTTAATTTATTATGTACTGTTATTGTAAATATGTTTTTATGTTTTACAAATCAAAGACGGGTATAATATTTATTAAATCTTATGAATATTATCAATCTAAATGTAATGTTTAGATAAAGACATGTAAATGGTACCTTTGAGTGCCGAAATACAATTTTAAATTATCAAATTATAACAGTATCGAGCATATTTTTGTGTTTTATTTTTAACAATATATTAAGATAGTTAGCAGATGTACCTTGGCCTGATATACCAGATGGTGGGTTGATGTTTAAATTGAGAACAAATAACTTTAGCCTGGCTAAATCGTACTTCATAGAATAATGACGTTTCATATGACGTATAGCCTGTGTCATAGACACATATAGATACATTTTCACGCACACATAGATATGTAAGTGGCTTCAAGCCAATTGAGTGATGTAGCCATAAACACTACACTTGAATATCTGTTTGCCTTGGTATGTTATAAATGCCGAAGTTCATCAGCACTTGTCAGTGAAAACGGCGAAGGAGGATATTTTTTGTGTAATATAGAAATACACAAAAAGGTACATAATCACCTAAATGAACTGGCCCTACAATTGGCCATTAAGGACTATACGAACCGGTTCAAACGATTTGATATTATGGGGCTGCAAAATCGACAGTAGCATCAAGCTACGACAATTAGTAGTTACTCTCAATGGAGAACAGAATCCACATACGACCATTCCTACACCACATCGGCGCAAGTCCATAACCGACTGTCGCTCACGAGGTCGCGGTTTGGATTCCTGAACCATACTCTCTCTTTCCCTGTCTCTCCAGCAAATTAAAGTTCATCAGTTGGGCACAGGCCTCCTCTACATTCAAAGGGATTATAGTCCACTTTGCCGCGCTGACCAGGCGTTTTAAAATAGGGTATTTTTTGAGATTTCCATCTCTCATAGAGAATGTTATCACTCAGCTGGGTTTTACAGCACCCTGGGAAGGAAATGGGGTGATGTCACATTTATTCTTTAGTTCGTCACCATACGAAGAACAAACAAATTATTAATAAACACAATATTACGATATTTACGTATTGATCACACTTCTGCATCTCTACATATTTACTGCTTTTCGGTTTTTCTTTCATATATGTATTTACAAAAATGCATTTATCCGTCCATCCATCCATCAGTCTTTCTCCGTCCACTGTTGAACATAGACCTCCCGCACCCTCACAGAACACCACAAAATACATTGAATATTTTGTAAATACGTACATCCGTATTCTAGTATCCATAACACAAAGAAATTAGCTTAGCTTGGGACCTAAGTCTTTAGTCTTTTTTACAGTCTTGTAAAAAAGAGAATTTTCTCTCAATGAATATTATATTCTAAATGAATATTCTATTAAAACATCTCGTTATAAATCATGAACAGTGGTTATTAGAGCGTCGAGCTTATTAAATGGATACGCGAGAGGTCGTCAAATTGCACAGTCGTGGTGATTCGATATATTTTATGGCTTAAGTTACTTGTGAAAGGAAATTAGGGCTATTTTAGTAAATGGTACGTTGATTTTTTTCGATTCATATATACTTCGGATTAAGAATATTAGTTTCATTGCCCTATTTCCAACCCTTACCCTGGAGATAGGAATGAATGAGAGAGACAGCTTGAGATGGGAATGGATGTACATACGAGTTTAACATCCTCTGTAAGAAAACATAGAATTGGTATCATCTTGGCTTTCTTTACACTCATACATATGGTCTTGCATGCTCAACGGTTTTAAGTCACTTGACCTTTTTAAAGGACATCGAAAGTTAAAGTAGATAACCTCTCCCAAAACATTGATCAGTTAAAGTAGACGATATAGAGATAGAGTAGATATTATAGATAGCCGTCCATAATTATTATTAACAGTGATTATGTATAAAAATATTCTCTCCCTCTCTCTCCAGCCCATTTACGTCCCACTGTTGGGCACGGGCCTCCTCCATTTTGGGAGAGATTATGGTCTACTGTGGCGCCCTGACCAAGCGTGTTGGAACAGGGTTTATTTTCAAGTATTCCGTATCTCACTGTGGATGTTATCAGTGTGAAATATCCCTTAGCTGACTTTTACAGCACCGTTGGGAGGAGATGGGGTGGCGACACTTGTATTCTTAATCCGTCACCACATGGAGAATAAAAAAAAGAATAATAATAATAAGATTACAGTACAAAATATTGTTTTAATAGTTTAAAAATATTACACAGTTTACTTTAACATTAATTCCCCATTATGGAGGGTAGAAGTAAGGAGGACCGTCTTGTATGGGGGATCAGTCCAAAAAGTGTCCACTTGTAAACAGCAAATTATTGTTCGAACACTCACCGAAATAGCGCTAGTGTAGCAAGTGGAAATGATATGAACGTAGCAGTTTTAAGCAGAGTGAAGTGTGCTGGTGTTTCGGTAATTCTTTAATACTGTTTTCTATATGCTATTTACAAATATTTGGGGTACATAAAAACACGGTATAATTTTATTTCATACTCATGTTTGCACAACTAAACTTAACTTAACTAAAAAATTAAAATTGATAGTGTCAATAACACAATTCCGTAATATTAACTGAACTTTCTTGTTATTAAAACTGTTAATTATAGACTAACGATTATAATTAATATAAAAGTTCACAACAAAATAGCCAAATAAATAAGAAACAACAATAGTTGTTTTCATTTTTTAGTTAAGTTAAGTTTAGTTGTGCACGTAGAATCGGCACCATTATAATAATTTAAAAAACCGCGCTGTAACAAAGCGGAAGTTTTTCTTTCCTTTCTAATAATTTGTGGCGCTCTTTTTAAAATTCTTCCACTTGCTACTAGAGCGCCACCATAATTTGCTCCGGTTCAGTGGACACTTTTTAATACACTGAGATGGTCCTCCTTACTTCTACCCTCCATATTACCCATAGAAATAAATAATATATGACTTTTATGAAATGTAAAACCTGTGCCACATTGAAATCAATATCTCGCCTATATTTATTTACCAATGTAAAATGTGTAAAATGTGATAATTTTTTTTACACTAGTTACACAACACTAAAAATGAACAAATAAAAGTTGAAAATTGATAATAAAAATGTATTAAGTTCTTACTGAAGAAGGTTGAATCTATACCTAATATTCTAAAGCTGAAGAGTTTGTTTGTTTGAACACGCTAATCTCAGGAACTACTGGTTCTAATTGATAATATTTTTTTGTGTTGGATAGTCTATTTATTAAGGAAGGCTTATGTAACATCACGCTGCGACTAATAGGGGCGCAGCAGTAGTGAAATGTGTTGCAAAAACGGATTTTCTTCTAAATTCCACGCGTAGGTACGGAGTCGCGGCCAACACCTAGTATATTATAATATTAAGAAAGTTTCAGAGGTAATTTTATGAAACCATAGTAAATAGTACTGTAAAAGTCGGCTAAGGGATATACACACAGATAACAACGTCTGTAAGGAACATGAAACTTGAAAATAAATCTTGAAAGGTCAGCGCGTTATAGAAGACAAAGTTAGCTATGAGATATTACAGACAGATAACAAACCTTTGTGGGAGACGGAAAACTCGAAAATAAACCCTATGCCAGCGCGGTATTGAAGACCATAATCCCTCCTATATTGGAAAGGACCCGTGCCCAACAGTGGGAAGTTAATGGACTGGAGAAAGTGAACCTATAACGTTTGCGCTATAATTACCAGTTAAATATGAATTATTAGCACGATTACATTTTCCATTCTGTCTGGTTTGTTGGGTCAATGAACTCTCACCCTCACGTTCACTCGATGGAGGAGCGTTAACACTCTCAAGTCTACTTGATCTATATTTTTGTATTTTTTTGTAGCTGCCAATCTCTTATAATAATTAAAAGTATGCGTCTGTCTTGTTTTATTATAAACAGCTTTAATATAATAATAATAACAAGAAACCCTAATATTCGATTACTAGAAAGTTATGCTTCAAAGTGTTGGCTTCGTCCGCCACCAATTTCATGGAAATGCAAAGCCAGTTTTAACAGAAATTGTAAACTACAAATTTCTCATGAAAGAAAACTTCATTTACCTGCATAAAAAAAGGAAATTAAATATTCGCGCCAACACAATGCACATAATAAATACTACATACTGCTAATTCATCTCTTCATCTCACTCCATCCAATGGTTGTCTAGAATAGATCGCTCTGTGCGAAAAGACCGCCAATTGTATAATGTTTATTGCAAAAGTTTTTTTTTGTAATTTATATGGTGTACAATAAAGAGGTTTTTATTATTATTATAAACGTGCCAAAAATCTCCGATCAGAAACAAAAGTATACACCTTATAAACATATAGGAGCGCACTCCGTGCATATGGTTGGTAGTCATACTTAAATATGGTTAATATGGCCGAAATCGGGTTTTGGATATCGAACAACCTAACCCCATTCTATTTTTCAAAATGTTACTATTCTTAGGCTCAAAACCTCTTAAAGTAAAACGTAATATTGAATAATTCTGGCTACGGCCATGACTGTCATGTTTATTGTCTAATGCCTATTGTTTTAAGATCACTCCTTACTACAATTAAAGTTGTTTAGTTCATGTAGAATGTAAACGCACGTTTTTATTCAATATGAATTGAACAGGTTCAGTCCTACGCTAAGCCGTAGCACCAACGCACGGCGCAAATAATAAAGAAATTCTTAGGAATTGAGAGGTTTACTCTCTATAGCTTAGATTCTAGTAATCAGGCCCAGCTTTGCACGAGTTACGTCAAAAAAATGTTTTTAAAAAACAATTTTTTAAATAGGCACTGTAGTTTCTTAGCCTATTCAATCAAAACAAACAATAACAATGAAATTTAGTTTCGATAGATGCCGTTGTACATCCTATAGAGTCAATCGAGAACCATTGTAGAGAAGAAATTGAAAAACCAAAAACGGTTGAAAATTGTGTAAAAAAACGAGATTTGACACAAATTCCGTCCAATTTAGTATTTTTTGGCTCAAATGTGTCCGCCATGATCACGGTTACGGCATGGTCTGCGAGCATCGAATCACTTCTTCACTGTTTACTTTGAAGTTCATATCAACACTTGAGCGAGATTCAGCTTGCGCGGCACCTCGCAGACTGGCTACCCCGGGCCATGGCCCCCTTGGCCCTAGTGTAAATACGACCCTGAATATATGCTATATGTGAATTTCAGATCAACAGAAACAACAAAATACTCCTGTCGTGTTATTTCAATCGAATACATAACCTCAATAACATATCAAATTATTTATGTTATTTGATGTTCTGATTTCATAAAGCATCTTCATCTCCAACAGTTTATTGTTCTATCCACATTGAAATTGATTTCACGTGTATTATGGAAAAGTTCATTGTATTTTAGAAGAAGTGTTATCATTCGCTTTGTAAATAAATATTGAAGGAAAACAAAATCGGTGGATTGTGAGGTCGCTTTATTGAAGTTATATGTATTGTCTCGAAGAGGTTTTATGTATTGTCTTGTATGAAGAGAGCTATGCTCGGTATTTCCCTACGTGGTAAGATCCGGAATGCGGATATCTGTAGGAGGACCGGTGTCTACGATATAGCCCGAAGAGTTAGCACGCTGGAATGGCAATGGGCAGGCCACATCGCTCGACGATCTGAAAGTTGGGACGAAAGGTTCTCCAGAGGCAACCATGTATCGAACGACGCAGCGTGGGGCGGCCCCCAACAAAGTGGACTGACGATATCGTTAAATGCGCTGGGAGCCGCTGGATGCAGTTAGCGCAGGACCGCGCATTGTTGTGTTCTATAGGGGAGGCCTATGTCCAGCAGTGGACGAAGAAGGACTGATGGATGTATGTATTGCCTTCTATAATCCTAGAGTCAATTTTACTTACTTTTCTTTATAACCATGAAATGTATTGAAAAGGCAGTGTTTATATATCGGTACTATCACCTTAGCAAATGATAGTCTGGTTTAAATATGGAGTACGTAACTACATACTTCGTATATCTATTTATTTATTTTCTAAAAGTTTGTTTTCATCAAATAAGCTCTGAATCTATTCTTGCAACGTCAGGAAGCGATGAAATGCCGCTGTGCTCAAAATTTGCACTGAATTATAAATATCTGGGTCATGAAGTGATATAAAAAATCAAGAGAAGCACAACCATAATAACCATAACTTTACTTATTATAAAACAAAGTCGTTATTTTTGTATGTATGTCCCTCCTCTCCAGCCCATTTACGTCCCACTGTTGGACACGGGCCTCCTCCACTTTGGAGGGATTATGGTCTACTGTGCCGCGCTGACCAGGCGTGTTGGCACAGTGTTTATTTTAGAGTTTTCCGTCTCTCACAGAGGATGTTATCCGTGTGCAATATCCCTTAGTTGATATTTACAGCACCCTTGGGAGGAGATGGGGTGGTGACACTTGTATTCTTAATCCGTCACCACACGGAGGACTGGAGGATGTATGTCCCTATGTGAGCTTAAATCTTCAAAACAATGTACAATCATGCAGTTTTTTTAATAGATAGAGTGATTCGAGAGCATGTCTTTTGTGTACAATTTGTTAAGGTTTGCTATAAATTTGGGGAGGATGGCTCAGTTACTACAAACGCGGAGGTAACCGCGGGCATAAACTAATATCACAATATAAATAACTGAAACTAATTTATCATCATTATTTTATCTAATTAGTAATTATTCAAGTCATTATAACAATATATCTGTGTCTAATCAGGTACGGTATAAATGTAACGATATATTTTCTAATAAACTAGTTAAAATAAGTAACAATTGCTGGCTAGTTGAACTTGGTAAGTTTATATGTATAAGAATTTTTTACAGAGTTTTGAAAAAATTGGTCAAGTGCGAGACTCGCGCACGAAGGGTTCCGTACCATTATCTATGCAACATAAGGCAACGTTATTAGTATCAAGCAAGAAACGGTAAAAAATCATGTTTGTTGTATGGGAGCCCCCCTTAAATATTTATTTTATTTTTAGTAGGTATTTGTTGTTATAGCGGCAATAGACATACATCATCTGTGAAAATTTCAACTGTCTAGCTATCACCGTTCTTGAGATACAGCCTGGTGACAGACGGACGGACGGACGGACGGACGGACAGCGAAGTCTCAGTAATAGGGTCCCGTTTTTACCCTTTGGGTACGGAACCCTAAAAATAAGTAATCTATTTATATGTGTGTATGGGTATTTTGTTAAATCAATAAAATATATCAAGGAACTACTCTTGAAGAAGGGCTATTATTCTATTGGTGAATTTTATAATGACAGTGATATCTAGATTTAAGGACTTAAAAAAAGTTTTTATTTATACACCTTTACTACCTGTTATCTGACAAAGTAACCACATCACAAACTCTGTAGTCGATGGTCGTTCTTACATGTATAGGAGACATGTAGGTATAGAGAAAATTTCAACTTTTATAAATATATAACTTTTATACCTATATTTTTATTTAATTTAATAATAAAAAAATTCACGGAAATTTTACACAACGTCCTGTGGTCCCAATCTAAGCTTATATGTTTGTGCTAAAGGTATCAGAATTGGGACATACTACATACACTACTATGTTTAACAAAGAAATATACTCGTATATAAATTTTCCCCATTTTTGTAACAATTTTCAGTAATACTTCGCTTCTATTGGTTTCGGCGTGATGTTATATAGCCTATAGCCTTTCTCGATAAATAGACTATCTAACACTGAAAGAATTTTTCGAATCAGATCAGTAGTGCCTGAGCTTAGCGCGTTCAAACAAACAAACAAAATTGTCAGCTTTATGATCTTCTTTCTAATATATAAAATTCTCGTGTCACAATGTTCGTTCCCATACTCCTCCGAAACGGCGTGACCAATTCTTATGAATTTTTTTATGCATATTCATTAGGTCTGAGAATCGGCTACTATCTATTTTTCATACCCCTGAGTGATAAGGGTTGCCCACTCCTGACATTTATATGGCAAAACAACGTTGCTGTCCCAGCTAGTATTATTATAGAAGTATAGAATAGAATAGAATAGAATAGAATAGAATACACTTTATTGTACACCAAAACATTTTACATGTCACTTATATAACGAAATTAGGATCAAACATGTACAATTGGCGGTCTTATCGCATATTGCGATCTCTTCCAGATAGCCTTTGGATGGACTCGGTTGATCTGGACCTGGGATTTAGCGTGATACTGTTATATACTTTGAAATTTAACACAATTAGCTGTTCTCCGCGTGGCAATTAGAAAAATTGCCCCTATTTTGCAACATTTTTCACTGATGCTTCACTCCAATTGGTCGCAGCGTGATGATATATAGCCTAAAACGTTCCTCGATAGATGTACTATCCAACAATAAGATAATTTTTCAAATCAAACCTGTAGCATACATAATAAAGACTGATGACAATGCAATAATGTAAAATTTAGTTTTCTATTTTACTGGTACAAAATGCCATAGGCATTAAAACCAATATGCATGTATAAAATATTGAAATGTGAATAAATTTAAAATGTGATTACAGATGCAGGATTTCATCCGTAAACATTGTAAAAGAGTTAAAAATCTCCTTATTATGTGTGATTATAAAATATGCAAGCAGTGAAGAAAGACAAAGAATTGGCTTTTGAAGGTGACATCATTCTTGCTAGTGGTAAATTCGCAATACTATATGAGAAAATACACAAAAAGTTTATGGAATTATCGAAAGGTTACGACAGTCACAAGTTTGTGATGACAGGAGCTAATAAATTAAAAGATCTAATTATGAGTTTTGCTGATTTCATGCGCCATTTGTCGCCACGTGGTTTTTTAAGGTGTTAAATTGTATTTTATTGCAATGGCTTTTAGAGTTTAAATCATGATCCGTGAATAAATATTTTTCTTAAATAATTGCTGTTTTTTTTCTGTTACCTTTACCGATTATGATATGACTGTACCAATTCTATCTGCACAACTAAACTTTTGTTGTCTGGAAGAGATCGCAGCATGTGATAAGACCGCCTATTGTACTAAACTATTGTTAACATAGACTAAGCTACTGTAATGTAAAATGGTGTACAATAAAGAGTAATCTATCTATCTAAATTTTTGATAGTTTTGCTAACACAATTCGGCAATGTTAATTGAACTTTTTTATTAGAAAAGCTGTATTTTATAGACTAACGATTTTAATTACTAAAAATTAAAGTTAATACAAAACCTAGTTCAAAAACAAAAAAAACACGCTTGAAATCCTTAATATCGCAATTGCATTGCAGTTGCTCCCTAATATGTAGGCGTGTCCTTAATTTTCATATCTGTCCAACTACTGCAAGTGTGTGAAAATTATTTTCAAAGATTCCGTTACATGCATTAATTCATTGATAGATACGTACCGAACTAATATAAGCGTGTTAATTAAAATTGCAAATTCGTCTAAAACCTGTGAGGCACGAGTTAAACTCGTACGCGTAGGTTCTGTACCATATTTTTTACTGATGCTTATCTCCTGTTGGTCACAGCGTAATGTTATATACCCTAAAGCCTTCCTCGGTAAATATAATAGTACGGGATCCAATATTTTATCCTTGCTATCTCTGTTAGTTACCACAATCGAGATTTTGAAATAGAAAATTATTGGACGTCTCGTCATAATAAAGCTACTCACGGAAAATCAGCTTGATAGTAAGTGAAAAAAATGTACTACGGATCCCGTACTATAATATCCAACACTGAAACATTTTTTCAATTCGGACCTTCGATTCCGGAGATTAGCGCGTTCAAACAAACAAACTCTTCAGGCTTAAAATATTATTAAATATAGGACATACTATCATAGTTATGATAACTAACGGTCTCATGTTACAGAGGAAATGTTACCTATCAGTATAACTTTACTAGTTGTATTGCTACACCGATTCGCCTATCATCTACGCTTATGTTTATATGTAATTGTATGTCTATGTATTTATGTATGTGTGTATGTATATCTATTATTAGGTAGATAAAAACAAATTAGTAGGTACACCACAAACATCTAATTCAAGAAATTAAGTATTCCATCCCAATGTTGTCTGAAAGAGATAGCAGATAGTGATAAGACTGCCTTTTGTACCTGTTTTAATTTTATATAAACAACTCTGTAATCTACATTAATATATTAATATTTTGCGATTGACTCGCTATGCTTTTACTAAATAAACTAAATTATAATGGAAAAATTTAATCTAATTGCGTGGACCATAATAGCTCAGATGGGAGAGCGACGGAACGGCATTCCGAGGTCGCAGGTTCAAGTCCCGCTTATGGTTATCATTTTTTCCAGTATAATTTAGTTTATTTAACTCTGTAATCTATTTTTGGTGTACAATAAAGAGTATTGAATTGAATTGAAATGTTTGTTGTATGGGAGCATTAAATAATGGAGCCCCCTTAAGAGGATACCAAAATAGCTTCGTGCATTTTTCTACGTACGAAGTTTTCATTGTTTCTTTAGATTGAATGGCTAGAGCTCTAATTTTTAAGTATATGTTTTTTCAATATATGATCTAGGATCGCATAAACTCAGAAACGCGATTGAAAAAAGTTTTCTCGATAGAAAATCTTAGCGAAACAACCTCTCTAATTTTTTATTTTTTTCATTTGTCGGTCTATTATCGCGTATTAACTAATGAAATAACTTTAAAAACATAAGTAACTATTACATATAGAAACACGTAAATCAGAATTAAAATATATTCAGTAGATTTTGGGTAAATAGGAAAAGTATCCCTAATTCTTCATTTTCTGTGCCTACTGGCTGTGTTAATATGTACGTGTCGGCGATGATATACGATAATATTGATGTAGGCCCTTAAATATTTATTGCATTTTTGTTTTATTTCATTTCTAATTATTGAATTTACAGATATACTCGTACATAATCGGTTAAAATTCAAACTCTCTAGCTATCACCGTTCCAGAGATATGGATATGATGGACATGATGGACATATGGATATGATGACGGATGGATAGCGAAGTCCGGAATAAAGTCCTGTTTAACCTATTTGTAAACCCCAATAAATAAAAACAATTTAGTTATATTATAGTCTCCATATATTTACATCATAATAAATGCCTTATTAATTAATAATATTATACCTAAAAATACAAAATATTTAAATAACTAAGTATTAATTTTTAATAACAATTCAACAAAACTCCCTTAAACTACTAATTCCAATTGTTATTATCAAATACTAGCTGACCCGGCAAACGTTGTTTTGCCATACAAATGTCAGTGGGGGGGACGGGTTTGAAACATATATAGTAGCCGATTCTCAGATCTACTACTGTATACGCATATAAAATTTGGTAAAAATCGGAAAAGCCGTTTCGGAGGAGTACGGTAACTTACATTGTGACATGGAAATTTTATATATTAGAAGAATATTTCATAAAAAAAAAAATTGTAAAGTCTAAAACGGACAAAACAATTTTGTATGGATACAAGACCATCAATAAAAACAGACAACAAACATATTTTGAAGCAGTTTTTTTTTAATAGAGAGAGAGAGAGAGAGAGTAGAGGTTCAAGAGCAGAAGCGTATTTAGCCTGGCCCGGGGCGGCCAGCCTGAGAAGGGCGGCGAAAACTTTCAAGTTTAAAATTTTGCCCTATTTCTCTTAATTTATAGGGGCGGACAATTAAATTGGCCCAGGGCGTCAAATCAAATGGCCCGGTGCGCTAATTTTCTTCAAATTTTTTTTTGATTTTGATTGAATGGCTAGAGCTCTAATTTTTAAGTATATGTTTTGACAATATATTAATCTAGGATCGCATAAACTCAGAAACGCGATTGAAAAAAGTTTTCTTGATAGAAAATCTTAGCGAAACAACCTCTCTAATATTTTATTTTTTTCATTTGTCGGTCTATTATCGCGGATTAAGTAATGAAATAACTTTAAAAACATAAGTAACTATTATATATAGAAACACGTAAGCCGGAATTAAAATATATTTAGTAGATTTTGAGTAAACAAAAAGAAATATCCCTAATTATTCATTTTCTATGCCTACTATCTGTGTTAAGAGGATACCAAAATAGCTTCGTGCATTTTTCTATGTACGAAGTTTTCATTGTTTCTTTAGATTGAATGGCTAGAGCTCTAATTTTTAAGTATGTTTTTTCAATATATGATCTAGGATCGCATAAACTCAGAAACGCGATTGAAAAAAGTTTTCTCGATAGAAAATCTTAGCGAAACAACCTCTCTAATATTTTATTTTTTTCATTTGTCGGTCTATTATCGCGGATTAACTAATGAAATAACTTTAAAAACATAAGTAACTATTATATATAGAAACACGTAAGCCGGAATTAAAATATATTTAGTAGATTTTGAGTAAACAAAAAAAATATCCCTAATTCTTCATTTTCTATGCCTACTATCTGTGTTAAGAGGATACCAAAATAGCTTCGTGCATTTTTCTATGTACGAAGTTTTCATTGTTTCTTTAGATTGAATGGCTAGAGCTCTAATTTTTAAGTATGTTTTTTCAATATATGATCTAGGATCGCATAAACTCGGAAACGCGATTGAAAAAAGTTTTCTTGATAGAAAATCTTAGCGAAACAACCTCTCTAATATTTTATTTTTTTCATTTGTCAGTCTATTATCGCGGATTAACTAATGAAATAACTTTAAAAACATAAGTAACTATTATATATAGAAACACGTAAGCCGGAATTAAAATACGAGTATATTTAGTAGATTTTGAGTAAACAAAAAAAAATATCCCTAATTCTTCATATTCTATGCCTACTATCTGTGTTAATAGGTACATGTACCTATTAACACAGATAGTAGGCATAGAATAATAATGACGATAATATTGATGTAGGCCCTTAAGGATGGCTTTCTAAACTCCACGTAATTAATATGAATTTGCATAATCATTGCTTTTATTGATGTAATTGTTTTCATGTTGCATATTATCATAATTTTTATTTGTTTCTAACTTTACATTGCTATAGTTTTTATTATCAACGTCAGTTTTAAGATCATTATTTTTCTCATTATCTTTATTTTGTAAATTAACGTATTTTTCATTTATTGAAGCATCATTTTTAATTATTGTATTTTCGTACGTATCTGTTTTGGGTATACGGTTATGATTTCCTACAATTTCATCTATTTCACAATAATGATTTTCTGTATTACCACTATAGCCCCCAGAATTTCGGCCCACTGTTGGACTACCATGATACAATGTATTTGCAATACTAACACCATATTCACAGGAAGAATTACGGATGTATGTATATTCATTGCATTCAGCTTGATATCGAGTGTTTAACGTTGTATCATTATGGAAAATCTTGAAACGGTCCTGAAAAATAACAAAATTAATTTAAATAGTGAGAGTTAAAAAGGAAAAATTAAGAAAAAAATCCTGTCAAGAGCGAGGCAAACTCGCACGTTTAGGGTTTCGTACATACTAGACACATAAACATAAGTAAATGCATTCAAATAATCAGTTAATTAAACTCAAAACAACTCATCAACTTAATTTTGTAGTTGAAATATAGGGAATCGCCTATATTTCAGCCACTTCATAAGTTGGTATTAGAATAAACACTTTTTTCTTGTGATGTGATGATAAATTATAAGGTTTTGGATTTTTCCCTATATCAGCACTATATAGACTTGATCTATGCCAAATTTCAAGGCTCTAGGGCAACGGGAAGTAACCTGTGAATTTTGATTCCCTAGCATAAGTCGAAAATTCTTAAAAATTGTCGTAATTCGGTTATATCTTTTAAATGTGTAGAGGTAAAAGGTTGATTGTATTTTTTGCAGCAAGGGACCGCGTAGATCTACATATCGTATGAGTTTCAAGTTGATACCTTCAGCCGTTGCTGAGTAAAAAAAGTTTGACAGACGGACAGACAGACACCGGAGTGATCCTATAAGGGTTTGTACGAAACCCTAAAAAGGAAAAAAATTAAGAAAAAAATGAATAATAATAATAAATATTAATGGACATTTCACACAACATCCTCTGGTCCCAAGCTAAGCTTATATGCTTGTGTTATGGGTACCAGAACACGGATACACTGCATAAACTACTTTACTTTTCTTATAATAAATAGCTGTTGCCCGCGATTCCGTACGCGTGAAATTTAGAAAATTTTCCCCGTTTTTGCAATATTTTTCACTACTGCTTTGCTCCTTTTGGTCGCAGCGTGATGTTATATAGCCTATAGCCTTCCTAGATAAATGTATTCTCCAATACTGAAAGAATTATTCCAATCGGAGCAGCGGATCCTGAGATTAGCACGTTCAA
The DNA here is from genome assembly GCA_916999025.1 of Orgyia antiqua. Classification (NCBI taxonomy): domain Eukaryota; kingdom Metazoa; phylum Arthropoda; class Insecta; order Lepidoptera; family Erebidae; genus Orgyia; species Orgyia antiqua. Next base: position 3,637,644 of record OU779861.1, read on the forward strand.
ACAAACAAACTTCAGCTTTATGATATTAAGGGCCTACATCAATATTATCGTATATCATCGTCGACACGTACATATTAACACAGGCAGTAGGCACAGAAAATGAAGAATTAGGAATACTTTTCCTATTTACTCAAAATCTACTAAATATATTTTAATTCTGATTTACGTGTTTCTATTAGTGTTGCCCAAATTCAGTCTTGGTCTTGCAGTCTTGGTCTTGTTCTTGCATTTTTGCAAGACCAAGACCAAGAACAAGACCGCGTATTTTTAGCAAGACCAAGACCAAGACTGACCGTGCAAGACTTGAGCAAGAACAAGACTAATCCGGCAAGACTCTTGCGTCTTGCAGCTAGGACTTAGCGCTATTTCACGGAGTAGTTAGGTATAACAGTTCGGTGTACAGGTACGCTTAGGAATTCTATGAGACGCAATAAACTGTATCAAAACTGTATAAAAAACTTAATTTTTAATCCTAATTTTATGCAAGGAATACTAGTTATTTTACCAGCAACATATGTTCTCGTGAAACTAGGCTTATTGCCGTTTCTTTTGATATGCATATATTAATAATTAATTAAATTAATAAAAAAAAACAATCAAATTCACGTCTAGCGTCCAGGCGCCTGCTCTAACAAAAGGTCGATCAGATTCGCAATTTTTTTTTATAATACGTATTTTAATTATAAAAGTGTTTGAGTATGTTTATTTTATAGTAATTTACTAATATTTTAATAAAAACACGTAAATTAAATAAACACAAGACAATAAAAGTTTACGACATGAACGATTTCTTTGGTTACCCGGCACCTACATTTTGAAGACCAAATTATAGTCGATCTAATTCGTGAAACTCAAGCACTTATACAACGTGAAACAAAACTCCTGTGTTATGCTTGAAACCAAGCATTCTTTAGGTCATCAGTAATGACTACGTGAAGTTAGAAATTAACTTGCATTATAATTTAATACGATTTTTGATGATGTAAGTTTTTGCAAAATTTTTACGTTGCACAACCCTAATCAGCTGTTTTTATGAACTTTATTTGACCTAATAGTGATCATGTCCCGTAATAGAGATTAACGTAATATGCCTAACTGCTCATTGCCTCTGTGAGGAAAATTGTTTAAAATTTTTCCATGATGGTGAAGAAAATTTTGTTGGATGTTGATGGAAGAAAAGCGAGAAGAATATAAAAATGAGCGAGTTTTTTTTAGGAGTAATATTACCGAAAAAATAATGAATAATTGCATGTCGAAGATGACGAACGTGAATTGAGGAAAAGTTAAGTGTCAACTACTAGCAAAATGTGACGAGGGGAGCGAAGATATTGGCATATTAACGATGATACTTATAATTTTTCATAAAATTATGTTAGGTAAAAAAGTCACATATGCGACTGTCCACTCTAAATAATTTAATCACTTTTGACGAATCGTGATTGGTTAATATTAGAAATACGTCAACCAATTGTATTACTTGATTGGCTACTTGAGTCCTTTGTAAAGAGCGACACCTTTGTCAAAAGAAACCGACTTCCTTTGATGTCAATGTGCCGCCCGCGCCGCTCCGATAGTCGGGGAATAACCGACATGAAGACACGTGTACATAGAGATGGGTCATCTCTATTATGTATCGGTATTTTATTATATTTTATTGTATCAAATCAATACAACGCGAACGGGGTAAAATACTAGATCATACGATAAAGTGATCGTCGTATCGTATCGCTGGTGTTTATTTAATAAACATCGTATTGTAAAACATGGTCTGTCCACAACAAATATTATTCATATTGGCTTATAATTATTCGTTGTAACATTTTCTTATAAACTTATTTCATTCCATTGAAATCCGATAAACTTTTTTACATTCTAGTAATAGTTACTCAAATTGCAAACACAATATGGTTGTAGCTAAGATACGATTTCAGGAGAAGTTTCGTAATAAATTGTAGGTTAATATATGAATTTGATAGCACATAATTAACACATAGTATTGTTTTTACCGATACAAATATTAAGTGTATTCTATTGTATCGAATTACCATAATATCGATATGTATGTGGGCATAGCTAAAGTGCATGAGCACAACCCTTTTACAGTATTATAGGTACCTAGGTAATGACAAAAATTATTTTAGAGCCAGCACGTGCCGAGGCGGCGCGGTAAAAAGCAAGGAAATGTACTATAAAAAAAGTAATTTAATAGTTAATTTTTAGCACATGTAAGCTTATAAAGCGTAAATGTTTATTAAGAAACAGTTACTCCCATGGAAAACGGCATATAGCTCAGTTGATCACCATGTGGCAGTTAATTTTTCGAATTTCTCATCAAATCTTCAGACATTTAATAATCTGATTGTTCTTTACTATGGCTATGTTAATTCAAGCTCACAATGTTCCAATTCTAATACGTTTTTCTAAGATCTAAAGTAAACTTTAATAAATAGCAATAGTCTAATAGGTAATTGCAAGACTTGCAAGACTCTTGCTGCAAGACCAAGACCAAGACCAAGACTGGGAGCGCAAGACCAAGACCAAGACCAAGACCAGGTGTATTGGCGCAAGACCAAGACCAAGACTGGCTAAGTCTCGTCTTGTTCTTGCATTTGGGCAACACTAGTTTCTATATATAATAGTTACTTATGTTTTTAAAGTTATTTCATTAGTTAATACGCGATAATAGACCGACAAATGAAAAAAATAAAAAATTAGAGAGGTTGTTTCGCCAAGATTTTCTATCGAGAAAACTTTTTCCAATCGCGTTTCTGAGTTTATGCGATCCTAGATCATATATTGAAAAAACATATACTTAAAAATTAGAGCTCTAGCCATTCAATCTAAAGAAACAATGAAAACTTCGTACATAGAAAAATGCAGGAAGCTATTTTGGTATCCTCTTAAGTATAGATAGAAAACAAGACGCAGCACAAACATTTGTAAACGGTAGTCCGTTACCTATATAAACCACTCGACCACGAGGCATATCGACAGGGACAAAATAAGTAAGTACCTAAGGCATGAAATAAAAGAAAGTGAAAAATATTGCAAAAACGGGGGAAATTGGGGCTACTAACTAGTGTTAAGCAATAAGACTTACCTCTTTTACATAATGTTTCATATACCAATAAGTAGCGTAAGCCAAGACCAGTAATAACAGTAATCCAGCAATAATAATACCAACGTACGTTAATATAGGATTATCTAGAAAAAAATAAAAAAAATAGTTTAAAAAAACTAAAAAACACGCTTTATTTAATCGAATTATTGCATTGTCATCGGTCTTTGACAGGTGTGCAAAATTTGAATAGAATCTGACCGTTTAAAGTGGGTCAAAATAGCGTCCAAAGGAGTCGATTACAAACATACAAACAAACATACAAACAAACATACAAGTGAAGCTAATATAAAGCGTGTACACTACTCGTTGTGACGAATTAGAAATACAAGTGTCAGAACCCTTTTAGGACGGAGAAGAGAGGAGACGGAAAACCTAAAAATAAACCCTGTACCAACTCACAGTACACCAGAATGGTACCGATTCTATATGTGCGCAACTAAACTTAACTAAAAAAATGCTAATTGATAGTGTTGTATGTTAACAGAACATGTTCAAAACAGTCTCGATAGATGGCTTTGTACATCAAAATGCGATTTAGTCTCATTCGAGTAACATTGTAGTGAAGAAATTGGTTACTGTTAGCACGCCCGCAATAGCTCAGTCAGCAGAGTGACGGCACGGTATTCCAAGGTCGTGGGTTTAAGTCCCGCTTGCGGTGATGACTTTTTCCACTATAATTAAATAAATAAATGAATAAATAAATATTCATGGACATTTCACACAACGGCCTCTGGTCCCAAGCTAAGCTTATATGCTTGTGTTATGGGTACCAGAATACGGATAGAATACATATACTACTTTTTTTTTTGTAAATTATATACTTATAATACATAGAAACACCCAGACGCAGTACAAATATTTGTATGACAATTAGAAAAATCACACAAATGATTGTCCCGAGCGGGAATCGAACCCACGACCTCTTGATCGGCAGTCCGTTACCAGAACCACTACACCACTATTTATAATTTCATTTATAAAGAACATTTTTAGTAGAAAATCTGTATATTATAGACTAACGATTTTAATTAATAAAAATGTGTACAACGAAATCGCCAATTAACCAAAATACGCCGTACTTTTTTTTTTTTTGTTAAGTTTACGTACACGTAGAATTGATACCAATACCTCCCAAAATAGAGAAGGCTCGTGCCCACTGTGCCCAGCAGTGAGACGTTTTGGGCAACTGAAAAAGAGAGATACTGGGCCCCAAGTCTAATAAATGAATTATGTCACAATGGTAGCTCAATGGCACATTATAACCACAAAAAATTAACAATAAGCAATCAAATGCAATAACTGATTGAATAATTCTGTTGACATGAACCGAGCTTTTATCTTACAGAAAAAATGTTCACGAGCAATATTCGGTTTAAAACAGATAAACAGTTGTAAAAAAAATTTTAAAAAGCATAATGTGTGTATTGCCATTACCCTGTTTAAGGCTGTTTATTTAAACAAGGTGTCCCAAAATTCAACGGTAAGCGGGCACCAGAAGTTAGACCTACTGATGACTACTCAAGAAAAAATTTAAAAAAATATATATCGTAATTTATTTTAGAGATATGAAAAAAAGTATTAAAACCTTTGAAAATTTACACCCCCTAAGGTATTTTAACTATAATTACCACAATTATCCAAATATTTCCGATTTTTTTTTGTATTGGAATCCGTATTAGTACCTACCGTATTAGTAAGCCAGTTCAGTTCAAAGATCACTTAATCAAGTCCAAATACAACCTAAAATCAGTTAGTACAAGAGCCACGTCAATTGAATACAGAAAGATGCACAGCAAACAAAGATAATTATACGAGTATACTGACAAATTAACAATAAAGAGATAATCACGATAAGCGGGCACCAGGCCCGCTTATCGTTGAATTTTGGGACATCTTGTATATGAAATAAGTATTTTTCTAAGAAGACATCAACATTTATTTAGTAAACGTGTTGACGTTTCAACCAGGCCGGGTAGAGACGCTCATAAATTGGTAATACCAAAACAAAGGAGTGATCTATATAGTAGAAATGTGTACTGTATGGATATAAAAATATATAACAATTTACCTAACAGAATCAAAGACAGCAATACTACAGCTGGATTTAATAAAAATTGGTCAAGTGCGAGTCGGACTCGCGCACGAAGGGTTCCGTACCATTATCTATGCAACATAAGGCACATAGTTAAAGCGTCTACCTGTCAACGTTATTAGTATCGAGCAAGAAACGGTAAAAAAATCATGTTTGTTGTATGGGAGCCCCCCTTAAATATTTATTTTATTTTCTTTTTAGTATTTGTTGTTATAGCGGCAATAGAAATAAATCATCTGTGAAAATTTCAACTGTCTAGCTATCACCGTTCTTGAGATCCAGCCTGGTGACAGACGGACGGACGGACGGACGGACGGACAGCGAAGTCTCAGTAATAGGGTCTCGTTTTTACCCTTTGGGTACGGAACCCTAAAAACTAATAAAACAATAATTATTCTTAGAGTTACATATTGTTATATTTTCCTTTGAGATGTTTAATGTATGATAATTGGTAAATAAATTAATAAAATAATAATTATTACCGTATGAAAGATCCACAGAATTCTGGATTAAATTTATTGTTGTTGTATTAGTAAAATGTTTTTTACAAGTAGATACACATATTATAGAGCTGTAACTTTGTCCACTGACATACAATGTATTTGTACCAATTTCCTTATCTGAAATCATAAGTAATACTTACATATAATAATGGTACCAATTCTATGTGCACAACAAAACTTGACGAAAAATGAAAACAACTATAGCGTATTTTGATTCATTGGCTATTCCATTGTGCACATTTTTATTTATTAAAATCTATAATATGCAGAAAATCTGTATATTATAGATTATATATATAATATACAGATTTTCTAACAAAAAAGTTCTGTTAACATTGCCGAATTGTGTTATTGACATTATCAATTTTCATTTTTTAGTTAAGTTTAGTTGTGTAAGTAGAATCGGTACCATTCTCTAACACTTGCGCTTTGAATAATGTTATTAATTTTATGTAGTCTGACCATAATGTAATAATATAATGTAGTTTATGGTTTAAACCATCCACCAGTAAACCATCCACCATTTAAACCATCTCCTCCCAAGGGTTCTGTAAAAATCATCTGAGGGATATTGCACACAGATAGCATCTTCTGTGAGAGACGGAAAACTCGAAAATATACCCTGTGCCAATACACTTGGTCAGCGCGGCACAGTAGACCATAATCCCTCCCAAAGTGGAGGAGGCCCGTGCCCAACAGTGGGACGTAAATGGGCTGGATAGAGAGAGAGTATGGTTTAAACCATAATGTAATAGCAGACAGCCCCCTGGTCTAAGTGGACCAAATGTCTTCCTGAAAGAGGCGTTCGTCCAACAGCGGGTTGTTTATGGGCTTAAAAAATATACTTACTAGTGCTTGCATCTTTCCATGAAATTATACGATCTTGGAAAAAGGTATAGCAAGTAAGATTTAACGGTTCACTCGGTGAGTACTGGTAAAATATTTGCCACTTGTCTTTACTTTCAGTATATTGATAAAGGATATTGCTGGTGCGAAGACCTGTGACGAATGGATCTACAAATTGTCAAGTAAACATCAATGAAATTAATATTTGCGAACACTTGCGCGACTTCTTTATTCAAATAAAATAACGATTTACGGATTTAAATGCTGGTAAGCTGTCGTCCGTGTATCCTCCCTGGATTAAGAATACAAGTGTCACCACCCAATCTCTTCCCAAGGGTGCTGTAAAAGTCAGCTAAGAGACATTGCACACAGATAACATCTTCTGTGAGAGACGGAAAATTTGAAAATAAACCCTGTGCCAACACGCCTAGTCAGCGCGGCACAGTAGACCATATTCCCTCCTAAGTGGAGGAGGCCCGTGCCCAGTAGTGGGACCTAAATGTGCTGGAGAGGAGAGAGAGTCTGTCTGTCGTCCCACCCGTAACCATGGTGACTGATAACGCTCAGAAACGGCTAAAGGCGGGCTAAAGTTCAAAATAAATATACGCGTCTAAATCCTTAAAAAGTGGTTTTATTTTAATAAAATTGTACTTAGTTTTAAGTATTTTTAGGGTTCCGTGCCAAAAGATAAAATGGGAACCTATTACTGAAATTTCACTGTCTGTCCGTCCGTTTGCCACCATACTGTATCTCAGGAACAGCTAGAAAGTTGAAATTTTAAAAGATGATGTGTATTTGTTAATGCTATAACAAAATAATAATGATAGCGTAAAAATCCCAGGTCACCTTAGTCAATAGTTTCATATAAAGGTACCGATTCTACGTGCACAACAAAACTTAACTAAATAAAAATTTTCTTAGTTTAAAAACTAAAAAAAATAGCTTGAAAAACCTGAAGCTCCTCAGCTTAAATAATTGCATTGTCATCGGTCCTTGATATGTGGGAAAAATTTCAAATCAATCCGACTATTGCAGGTGGGTGAAAATCGCGTTGAAAGCTTCCGTTACGTAGATTAATACGTTGATAGATACATACCGAACGTGTTAAAACTTGATAGTGTCAATAACACAATATGGCAGTTTTAACAAAACTTTATTAGAAAATCTGTATATTATAGATACTTAAAACGATTTTAATTAATAAAAATTTGCACAATGAAATAGCCAATTAATCAAAATACGGTACAGTTGTTTTTATTTTTTATTTTAGTTTAGTTGTACATATAGAATTGATACCATTGTCTCTATCTTGACTAATATAAATTGAATAACTTACCGATATCATATTCAGGAGTTAAATACAAAAGAAAATATTTTTCATACGTATATTCACAGTTTATATGAGATTCGCTGTTCAAGTATTTTGTGTCAATTAAAAAACTGTAATGTCTTGAGTTTTCCTTAATATCTGAAATTAATAACATTTTTATAAAGGGTGATTGGTAAAAGATTATTAGGAGCGGACTACATTGCCGTGAAATTAAGAAAATAAGTCAATTTTATTCACCACTCTACTTTGCCAATTGGATCTTTAGTTCCATATTTTTTATGATATTTAAACGGTACTAGGTCACGCATTTTCTCCGTGTGGTGACGTATTAAGAATATAAGTGTCACCACCCCATCTCCTCCCAAGGGTGCTGTAAAAGTCAGCTAAGGGATATTCCACACAGATAACATCCTCTGTGAGAGACGGAAAACTCAAAAATAAACTCTGTGCCAATACGCCTGGTGGCCAAGTCTGCTATTCAATCTTGTCACAATGATAGTTCAATGACACCATTATGGAGCCATAATGGCGTCATTTGTGACACAACAAATGCAATAACTGATTGCATAATGGCGAATTTTATCAAGTTTGGTAGTCTGCTGTATTTTTCGTCACAAATGACGCCATTATGGCGCCATAATGGTGTAATTGAACTATGATTGTGACAACACTGAATAGCAGACTTGGCCCCCTGGTCAGCGTGGCACAGTAGACCATAATCCTTACCAAAGTGGAGGAGGCCCGTGCCCAACTGTGGAGAGTGGAGTGGAGTGTGGAGAGAGAGGGGTCACGCATTATCATCATTCTAATGCTCTTATTATGTTATTTGAAGTCTGCGTAACATGACTTGTTATTCGTGTTTCGATTTTGGCTGAACTTTATGGCCTGCCTGACGTCAACCCTCCTTGGTCATGCGACGTGGTTCGCTCGGTTGTCTCTTACGAACCCCGCGGACAAATCACGGATAGGTGACACTTGTATTCTTTTGTCCGTCATCCCACGGATATAAATCTAATAATTTTATTTAAATAGAAACTGAGGCCAATTCTGCGTCCACAACTAAATTTAACTAAAAAATGAAAATTATAGCTGTATTGTGATTATTTCGCTATCTTGTTGTGCACATTTATATTATTTATAATCTTTAGTCTATAATAAACAGTTTTTATAACAAGAAAATTCAGTTAATATTGCCGAATTGTGTTTTCAACACTATCAAAATTCATTTTTTAGTTACGTAAGTTTAGTTATACATGTACAATTGGTACCACAATGTGCTGTAAAAAAACAAAATATATTTTATCCAAACATACCTACCTTTTGCATTTTTTGATATATCTAAGGTCATAGTTACATTACTTATACGACTACGATTAGCTATTTCAAAAACAATCGATAAAGTTTCCCCATAGAAATACTTGTACTTATATAGATAAGTATTTTTTGAGATTTCTGACACAATTTTCATTTTTATTTCGTTTATTTTTAATGTAATATAATGATCTGAAATATATTAGATTTAATTAAGTAAAGGGCACCACAAATAGCATCGGCGGGTCATGGTAAGGCTCAAGGCACCATCATGGTCCGGCAGGGCTAAAAGGAGAAGGGAAAAAACACCACAAATAGCATATTACAATATATTAACATAGCGAAAAAGAGACAGATGTATATAGAAGAAGGAAAGGAGAGAAAGAGACAAATACATATTAATATACCGAAAAGTCATATAACTAAATAGAACTTCTCTAGTCTCCACACTAGGATTTCCTAGTTTACAATTTATTCATTTTGTCATTTTACGTGTACAACTAAAATTAACAAAAAAATAAAAAATAAAGAAAAATATTTATTATAACTAAAAAAAATTGGTCAAGTGCGAGTCGGACTCGCGCACGAAGGGTTCCGTACCATTATCTATGCAACATAAGGCAACGTTATTAGTATCGAGCAAGAAACGGTAAAAAAATCATGTTTGTTGTATGGGAGCCCCCCTTAAATATTTATTTTATTTTATTTTTAGTATTTGTTGTTATAGCGGCAATAGAAATACATCATCTGTGAAAATTTCAACTCTCTAGCTATCACCGTTCTTGAGATACAGCCTGGTGACAGACGGACGGATGGACGGACGGACGGACGGACGGACGGACAGCGAAGTCTCAGTAATAGGGTCCCGTTTTTACCCTTTGGGTACGGAACCCTAAAAATGAAAGTTGAGTGTCAATATATCTATCATTTGCTATTTCAGTGTACATATTTATATTAATTAAAATCGTTAGTCTATAATGCACAGCTTTTATATTTTAAAAAAGCAGTAAACATTCCCGAACAGACTGTGTTATTGACACTATATATGTATTTTCATTCTTTAGTTAAGTTTAGTTTAGTTGTACATCAGTAATCGGTACCATTATATTACCTAATATAGAACATAACCGCAGTCACTAGAACAACAGGAAATCTAGGTGTACTTAATGTCGGTCTTAAGGGCCTACATCAATATTATCGTATATCATCGCCGCCACGTACATATTAACACAGCCAGTAGGCACAGAAAATGAAGAATTAGGGATACTTTTCCTATTTACTCAAAATCTACTAAATATATTTTAATTCTGATTTACGTGTTTCTATATATAATGGTTACTTATGTTTTTAAAGTTATTTCATTAGTTAATACGCGATAATAGACCGACAAATGAAAAAAATAAAAAATTTGAGAGGTTGTTTCGCCAAGATTTTCTATCGAGAAAACTTTTTTCAATCGCGTTTCTGAGTTGATGCGATCCTAGATCATATATTGAAAAAACATATACTTAAAGATTAGAGCTCTAGCCATTCAATCTAAAGAAACAATGAAAACTTCGTACATAGAAAAATGCACGAAGCTATTTTGGTATCGTCTTAATAATATTACCAACCAGCTGCCGCAGCCCGCGACTCCGTGCGCGTAGAATTTAGAAAATTTCCCCGTTTTTGTAACATTTTTCACTACTGCTTCGCTCCTATTAGTCACAGTGTGATGTTGTATAGCCTATAGCCTTGCACGATAAATTTACTATGCAACACTGAAAGAAATTTTTATATCGGACCAGTGGTTCCTGAGATTAGCGAGTTCAAACAAACAAACTTTTCAGCTTTATTATCTTAGTATAGATTTGTATGGCCAGGAAAATCCTGGCTAGTGCTAGTAAAAACAACAAATATATTCCACTGGATGTTGCCCGCTACTTCGTACGCGTGGAATTTAAAATCAAACCAAGTTGTACAAAAAAGCCATCTTCTTCAACCACTCTATCTATTGAAAAAAACTGCTTCAAAATCCGTTGCGTAGTTTTGAAAATACAAGCTCAAATAGGGACATATACATATATATATACAAAAAATAACGACTATATTATTATAATAATATTATATTCCATAAATCCTAATCTAATATATAAAATTCTCCTGTCACGGTTTTTGTAATTATACTCCTCCGAAATGGCTTGACCGATTTACGTGAAATTTTGTGTACATATCCGTTATGTCTGAGAATCGAACAACATCTATTTTAATCCCCCTAAATGTTAAGGGTCCACCCCTGACATTTATATGGCCAAAATTCGTTTGCCGGGTCAGCCACTAACTTTATAAAATGTGAAAGATTGTGAGGATGTTTGTTACTCTTTCACGTGAAAACTACTGAATGGATTTTAATGAAACTTTACAATAATGTAGCTTATACATCAGAATAAGTTTAAGGACGGGCCTCGTGGTGTAGTGGTTCTGGTAACGGACTGCCGATCAAGAGGTCGCGGGTTCGATTCCCGCTCGGGACAATCATTTGTGTGATTTTTCTAATTGTCATAGAAATTTTTGTACTGCGTCTGGGTGTTTCTATGTATTATAAGTATGTGTTTACAAAAAAAAAGTAGTATATGTATTCTATCCGTATTCTGGTACCCATAACACAAGCATATCAAGCATATAAGCTTAGCTTGGGACCAGAGGACGTTGTGTGAAATGTCCATGAATATTTATTTATTTATTTATTTAATCACGAAAGATGCAATGTTCCTGTGGGATAACAAAAGAGCTTTTTTATACTTTTTACCGCGGGAAACATTGTGGGGCACAGCTAGTGAATAAATGGAAGAAGAAAGAAACAAAAGAAAATATATTTGTTAGATACACATATACAGAAGCAAAAGTTACACATGTATAAACAGGCCAGCAATTAAAAAGAATAATACAAAACAATACAAGAAATGAATAAACACAATCAGCAACAAAAAGCAAAATAAATCAATAATTAGACTGGGTATACAATATAAAAGCGGTGTATCTAAAAGCTCCAGCTCAGCGTATGCCATGATGCAATCACAGATCACAGCGCTGATTTTCAGCTGAAGCTAAAAAGTGCCTCACGGACGCAAACACGGCAGAAATACATACATATAAATTAAATGATATACCTACTATGAACCAAATAGCATAGATTGTGTAGTGCGTTGTGTATACAATTTAAATAAATAAACTAAATAAAAGAAATGAAATTTATAAATATAAATAGTGAAGTAATGAATAAGAGGAGATAAAGTAATTTATTGATTTTGCAATTGACATGCTATGCTTTACTTAATAAACTAAATTATGGTGGAAAAAGTGATTGCCGCAAGCGGGACTCACTTGCGGCAATCACATTTTTCCAGCTTAATTTAGTTTATTAAGAGGAGATAAGATTAAAATTGCCATTGCCTTAAATAATAATGAAACTTGAATCTTACATATTATATTACTTACCAATAACTCCGTCATCTTCCATCACAAATTTTGTTCTATTTGTAAGCGTTACAAAGTTATAATCTTTCGTTTCATAAACACAATCAATATACGAAAAATTGTATGCTGGTGTCATCAGTTGTCGAAATCTAACAATATTGTTGCTGAATTTAGATTGAAACACTAAATGTCCTGGTGAAGGCGAGTTAATATTATTACTTATTTATGAAAATGCAAATCATTTAATCATGCACAAACTTTTTGCCCCAAAAAACAGGAAATGTGCTCTTATAATTTATTTACCCTTCATATACAAGAGAATGAGAATGTGAGAGAGAGAATGTATAAAAGTGGCCTTAATGCCTATGGCATTTCCTAACAGTCAACCTTGGGTGGTGGTAGACCTATGAATAAATTTGGCAGTGTTGGATAGAACATTTATCGAGGAAGGGTATTATGTGGGTATACGCTATATAACATCACGCTGCGACCAATAGGAGTAAAGCATCCGTGGAAAATGTTGCAAAAACTGGGAAAATTTACTAAATTCCAAACGTAAGAAGTCGCAGTCAACAGCTAGTTTATAATAAAATAAATATGAACTATTGTTGGAAGCAACCAGACAAATTGTGTGATATGAGTATTTTTTTTTAAAAATTCAGCCATCTTCATGTGCCTTTGAAATTTGAGGGCTTTCCTCGATTTCTCAGGACATGACTACATGACTTGGTGGCAATGGGACCACACGGGATTCATCAGCTTTCAAATAAAACAAGAATAATTAAAATCGCTTCGCCGGGTAAAAAGTTATAAGGTAACAAACATAAAAAAACATACGAATTGAGAACCTGCTCCTTTTTTGAAGTCAGTTAAAAATTTCTATAACACGTTTTTAGGGTTCCGTACCCAAAGGGTAAAAACGGGACCCTATTACTGAGACTTCGCTGTCCGTCCGTCCGTCCGTCCGTCCGTCCGTCCGTCCGTCCGTCCGTCCGTCCGTCCGTCCGTCCGTCTGTCACCAGGCTGTATCTCAAGAACGGTGATAGCTAGAGAGTTGAAATTTTCACAGATGATGTATTTCTATTGCCGCTATAACAACAAATACTAAAAATAAAATAAAATAAATATTTAAGGGGGGCTCCCATACAACAAACATGATTTTTAGGGTTCCGTACCCAGTATCTCAAGAACGGTGATAGCTAGACAGTTGAAATTTTCACAGATGATGTATTTCTATTGCCGCTATAACAACAAATACTAAAAATAAAATAAAATAAATATTTAAGGGGGGCTCCCATACAACAAACATGATTTTTTTACCGTTTCTTGCTCGATACTAATAACGTTGCCTTATGTTGCATAGATAATGGTACGGAACCCTTCGTGCGCGAGTCCGACTCGCACTTGACCAATTATTTAAATGTTTGTCGACTCGACGATTATTATTTCCTCTTGCCCTCTCCAGCCCATTAACGCTCGATTATTAGGCAGGGGGCCCCCTCCACTATAGGAGAGTGTATGATTTACTGTACCGAACTGACCAGGCGTGGTCATTTAAAAAATCTGGAAAGCATTGGGTTTATTTTCGGATTTCCAGATTTTTTAAAATTATTGCATTGTCATCGGTCTTTAATATGTGTGCCGAAATTTCAGATCAATCCGACTACTGTGGACTGCTGTAAGTGAGTGAAAATCTCTTTCAAAGATTCAACCGAGCTAATAAAACCGTGTTAAAAAATAATCTACTTAGTTCAAAAACTAAAAAACACGCTTGAAAATCCTGAATATATTTTTAAATAATTGCATTGTCGTCAGTCCTTGATAAATGTGCAAAATTCCAGATCAATCCGACCAGTGCAAGTGGCTGAAAATCTCTTTCAATGATTCCGTAACATACTCGTACATTAATATATTGAAAGATATGTACCGAGCTTAATAATGAAAAGGCGAGTAAAAAAGTAGTTACCTGTTGAATTATAATATTTTAAATTCAAAGTTGTATGTATATCACCATTATTGCTACAACTCCAATCAATTAATTCACCATTACTAAATCTATAGTAAGTTGTATTCGAACCATGGGACTCCAGAGTTGTATAGCCAACTTTTATTTTAACTTTGTCTGAAAATATACCAATGTTTAATTGCCACAAATTTTCTATTTAACTAGCTGTGGTCGTACGGGTGGAATTTTAAAAAATTCCCCGTTTATGCAATATTTTACACTGATTCTACGCTCCTATTGGTTGCAGCGTGATGTTATATAGCCTTCCTCGATAAATGTACTATTTAACACACAAAGAATTTTTCAATTCGAACCAGCAGCAGTTTCTGATATCAGCGCGTTCAAACAAACAAACTCCTCAGTTTTATAATATCAAGAAAATAACAAAAAAATATTTTAAATTTTTTTTAACTTTCTAGCTATGACCGGTTCTGAGATACAGCCTGGTGATATACGGATAGACGGACAGCGAAATCTCAGTAACAACGTCTCGTTAACTTTTTGGTAATGAAAAGCTGGTCAAGATAGGAACTCTACGGAATATAACTGCTACAGCGTGGCATAACTAAGTACCCTGCCCAAATTACCTAAGATAAATAAATATACAACTAGATATTGGTGCCAATTCTACGTGCACAACTAATCTTAACTAAATAAAAATTGCTGTATTGCGATTATTTGGCTATTTTGTTGTATACATTTATATTAATTAAAATCTTTAGTCTATTATAAACAGACAAGAAAGTTTAGTTAAAATTGCCGAATTGTGTTATCGACACTATCAAATTTTATATTTTAGTTTAGTTTAGTTGTGTGTGTTGAATTGGTACCAGTATATGTTTAATACTTACAATACAAGTTATTTCGTACATCAAAATAATAATATATCATTTTGCTAGTTGAAAGTTTAGGCGAAACTGTACAATTCCAGAGACCAAACATAAGTGGTGTCATGTTTGAGAACTAAAAATAATATTGAGATTAATGGTCTGATTCATAATGACTTATCGGAGGTTTAAAAGTTCGCTAAAATCGGTTTGCTAAAATTGACAAAAATTGTTATTTATAATAGTCTTTTTACGATAAAATGTTTATTATCTCTCCGATAAAGTTATTGTTTAAACCTCCGATAAGTTATTATAAATAAGACCATAAGGTATCAACACTGATATAGGTACCAAATGTAGTAACCTGAGGTCACTTACATATATTATCTATGGCCTCAGCCGACTTGAAATCACTTACAAATCTATGTGTGTTATTGACACTACCATTTTCATTTTTATAAGTTGTAATTGTGCACACACAGATATTCAAGTGTAGTGTCTATGGCTACATCACTCAGCCGGCTTGAAGCAGAGGCGTATTTTGAAAATCAGCGCCCTGGGCTAATTTTATAAGCCGCCCTATATATTAATAGAGATAGAACAAAACGCCCTTCTCAGGCTGGCCGCCCCGGACCATGGCCCCTATGGCCCTAGGATAAATACGCCTCTGGCTTGAAGCCATATACATAAATATATATTATGTGGGCATGAAAATGTATCTATGTGTGTCTATGATTCAGGCTATTGGAAAAAAATTACTTAAATTTTGATTGAGATCTCTAGAAACCGACGTCCTACTACTGGGCGACTACTAGACACGGGCCATCTACACATTGGGAGTGTATCTGGTGTAACAGAGCACGCTGTCCAGGGGCTCAAGTCTGATATCACAATTTTGTCATAATGATTAGTCACTCATTGCATAATGGCGAATTTTATCAAGTTTGGTAGTCTACTATCATTTTTTTTGTCATAATGACGACATTATGGCGTCTTTGTGCAATGAGTGACTGTTCATTATGACAACATTGTAATAACAGACTTGGGCCCCAAGTGTGTTGGCACAGGGTTACGAGTTTACCTTTTCTCACAGAATATCTTCTCTAATTATATGCCTTTACAGCACACTGGGGGAAAAGGTGGTGACATTTTTAATCTCAACCCGTCACCATGCGGCTAATTACTTACATCTACCTTTAAGGGCGTCACGAACGGCATCTTCTAATGTATAAATTTCTAGTGTCACAATGTTCGTTCCCATATTCCTCCGAAACGGCTTGACCGATTCTTATGAAATTTTATATACACAATCAGTAGGTCTGAGAATCGGCTACTATCTATTTTTCATACCCCCAAGTGATAAGGGTTGTCCACCCCTACCTAAAAGTTATATAGCAAAACAACGTTTGCCGGGTCAGTTAATTATACATATATATTACTATAGTGGGAAAGAGGCAGATATTTAAGTCGGTGACGTCATAAATATAACTACATCTCGGTATATTAATATATATACAGTGGCGGACTTACCCTAAGGCCCGGTAGGCCCTAGGGCGGTGTAGGGCGGCCTGATTTAGGGACGGTGATTTACAAAAAAGCTTCTTATTTATAACTAATTCCTGCGACATACAACTGATTTTTTCTCCCAAATTTCTAAATCTAATTAGATAAAAGTTGGCAATGAAGTAATTTCATTATGTAGTCTATGTGGTGGATGCTGAGAAAGGGGCGGCTAATGACTTGGGGCCTAGGGCGGCTAATGGCTTGGAGCCTAGGGCGGTTAATGGCTTCGGGCCTAGGGCGGCCGAGACTGCAAAGCCGACACTGTATATATATACTGTATATCTGTCTCTTTCTCGCTATATTAATATATCGTAATATGCCGTTTGTGGTGCTCTTTATTTTCCGTGTGGTGACAGATTAAGAATACAAGTGTCACCACCCCATCTCCTCCCAAGGGCACTGTAAAAATCAGCTAAGGGAAATTGCACACAGATAACATCCTTTGTGAGATACGGAAAACTCGAAAATAAACCGTGCCAACACGCCTGATCGGCGCGGCACAGTAGACCATATTCCCTCCCAGAGTGGAGGAGGCCCGTGCCTAACAGTGGGACGTTAATGGGTTGGAGAAGAAGAAGATGCTCTTTAGTAAATACCTAATATTTTCATATAGATACAACTATGTAAAGATTTAAATAAAATCACTTACTGTAAATACGTATTTTACGGTACTAGTATGATTTATATTATGGTTTGAATATGTCTTTAAATTATATTGATCTGATTGTATAAATGGTGGCGCATTTGATAAATAATTACAAAAGCAACTGAAAAATAAAATACATACAAATAAATAATAAAAACCGATGAAATAAAAGTTGAACTCGCATACAAGGGCTTTCTTACCATCATCGTCATAACATCACGCCTTTTACCCATGGGGATAGGCAGAGACTATAAAGCACCACCTGCTACGATCTAATCATACTTCCTTGGCTTCATCCAGACTCATACATCTGGTCATACACGCCCGACAGTTGTACCGTTATTATCATATTAAATTCGTCATATTCCCGGTCCCAAATAAAGGGATAGGAGGCAGGAGAATAATGATAATGAGTATTTTTTTATAGCATCAACTGATATAAATAAATTGTGAAATATTCAGCTCTTGAACTATCACCGTTTCAGAGATACACCTTGGTGAGAGACGGATGGACAGCGAAGTCTCAGTGATAGGGACCCATTTTACCTTTTGGTACAGAACCCAGGGGCGTAGCTACCGCCGTATCAGCCGTATCAATTATACGGGGCCCCCAGGCTACAGGGGCCCCCGACGTGCGTAGACAAAAATTAACAAATACTTCCCAATCTTTTTTACCTTTCTTAAGGGCCCCCAAATAAATTTTTATACGGGGCCCCACCAAGGCACGCTACGCCCCTGACAGAACCCTAATAAGTATCATAGCTATGATAGTTTTAATAAACTTACCTAACAGATTTGACGTTAACATTTTCGAAAACTATATCAACTGCTTTATCTTCTGTCAAATAAAATATTTCGTTTTTAATTTTACTATCTTCCAATGTAATAGTATTATAATTATCTGTAATAGAAAACAGTAAAAAACGTAGTTAAATATCTTTATTCATTGAAAAACAAAGTCTTATTCAGAGGCGTATTTTGCAAATTAGCGCCCCAGGCCATTTCATTTGACGCCCCGGGTCAATTTACTTAGCCATCCTATAAATTAATAGTGATAGAGCTAAATTTTGAACTTGAAGGCTTTCGCCGCCCTTCTCAGGCTGGCCGCCCCGGGTCATGGCCCCTATGGCCATAGGGTAAATACGCCTCTGGTCTTATTGTTGTATGTATGTCCTATGTGAGCTTATGGTATCAATTCTACGTGCACTACTTAACTAAAAATGAATTTTGATAGTGTCGATAACACAATTCGGCAATGTTATCTGAACTTTCTTATTATAAAAACTGTTTATTATAGACTAAAGATTTGATTTAATATAAATGTACTCAACAATATAGCTAATTAATCAAAATACAGCAATAGTTGTTTTCATATATAGTTTAGTTGTTCACGTAGAACTAGCCCCAATACCTACCTAGTTGCTATGTCATTTGCACACATTTGCTAGGGAAATATAACGGTTAAAAATATATAGAAATAAAATTAAAGAAATATTATCCTGTTATTGACTGTCGACACACATTATTTGATTTTTGTATTATAGTTTAAAAACTTATGTATTTAGTACTTTTATTTAGTACATAAATATATTATTGAATTGTGACTTTTAGATACCCAATACAAAGTTAAATGTGTTTTTTTTTTAATTGCCACGATGCAATGGAAGCAAAGGTATGCCAATTAAACTTACCGTAGCCGTAGCCACATGCAATTTTAAAAAAAAAATTACATATCAACAAAAACTGAATATTACGAACCATAGTGTAAAAAAACTATATTTATAAAATGTTATAACCGCTAACTGCAGAACACAATTGTATTTAATACAATAACAAAATACTGTCTGAACGTTTATGAATATTTCGATTAAATATTATCCTTATTTTAGTGACACACTTAGATGGTTAGAGCCCGTAATATTAGGTACATTACAAATATTATTGTATAAACAGGGATCTAGTTCGGAAAACAAATACTTTTTACGTCAACACACTTAAGGGCCTACATCAATATTATCGTATATCATCGCCGACACGTACTTAGTAACACAGCCAGTAGGCACAGAAAATGAAGAATTAGGGATACTTTTCCTATTTACTCAAAATCTACTAAATATATTTTAATTCTGATTTACGTGTTTCTATATATAATAGTTACGTATGTTTTTAAAGTTATTTCATTAGTTAATACGCGATAATAGACCGACAAATGAAAAAAATAAAAATTTGAGAGGTTGTTTCGCCAAGATTTTCTATCGAGAAAACTTTTTTCAATCGCGTTTCTGAGTTTATGCGATCCTAGATAATATATTGAAAAAACATATACTTAAAAATTAGAGCTCTAGCCATTCAATCTAAAGAAACAATGAAAACTTCGTACATAGAAAAATGCACGAAGCTATTTTGGTATCGTCTAAAAGAATTATATTGAAAAAAAAATTATGACAAATGTAGGTATTTAAGGTACCTACTAGACTGGTAAATAGTGCTCGTCTTTATAGAGATTTTAATTTAGACGCGTTTGTTGTGAACGTCAGGTTGTCTGGACCAACATAGAAATCCAGTGTTTGGTATACGTATACACTAAAATCTAGTATCTTGGCGGTACCTTTTAGTAATTAACGTAAAATTTCTAGTAGGTACCACGATTGATATCGAGAAAATGCGAAAAAGGTGGTCCAGAAATCCTGACGTTAGGTGGTCTGGACCAATTTTTTACCTCATACTTGCAGACAACAACTAAATTATTATTATGTGGTCAGTATTTAGTACAGTACAGTCAGTATTTATCCAGTACCTTCATAATTATTTTTTTTAAATTATATTATTACTAGCTGACCCGGCAAACGTTGTTTTGCCATACAAAAAAAAAATACAAAAAGGTTTGAAAAATAGATGTTGGCCGATTCTCAGACCTACTGAATATGTATGTAAAATTTGAGAAGAATCGGTCAAGCCGTTTCGGAGGAGTACGGTAACTAACACTGTGACACGTGAATTTTATATATTAGATATTATTTAGACGGGCTTCGTGGTCTAGTGGTTCATGTAACGGACTGCCGATCAGGAGGTCTCGGGTTCGATTCCCGGTCAGGACAATACTTTGTGTGATGTTTATATTTGTCATACAAATGTTTGTACTGCGTCTGGGTGTTTATATGTATTATAAGTATGTATTTACAAAAACAAAAGTAGTATATGTATTCTATCCGTATTCTATTCTACCCATAAAACAAGCATATAAGCTTAGCTTGGGACCAGAGGACGCTGTGTGAAATGTCCATGAATATTTATATTTATATTTAAATATTATTTTTTATATTTTCTCGATACCTACCTAACATGTAAATATGTTTTGGTGTACAATAAAGTGTATTCTATTCTATTCTAACGAGGTACCTACTGGAAATCTAAAGCTAGGTACCAAAAGGTAGATTTCAGTGTATAACAAACACTGGATTTCTAGGTTTTATGTCTAGATCGACGTTTTGGAGACTTTTAAACCACTATCACTATGGTCCACTACGGACGAGAGTGACGCTACTTGATTTATTATCTAGGTAGTATTGTACATAATGACCATTGTATTAATTTGGCTATAACACTACCATGTGTCTAGATTTACGAGGAAAAAAATTATTCATAACATTACCACAGATCTGTGGCTAAATACTTTTATGTCAAATACCAAACTTTGTAAAATGAATTCCATGAAAATAATACTAATAATTACCCTTCTATAATTATGTCTAACTCCTTATAAATAAAATAAAAGGAAAATATATAATTTATAATTAAATAAAATATGTATCATTTTATTTCCAAATTAAGAAATCAAAAGGGTCATTCATTTTTAGGGTTCCGTACCCAAAGGGTAAAAACGGGACCCTATTACTGAGACTTCGCTGTCCGTCCGTCCGTCCGTCCGTCTGTCACCAGGCTGTATCTCAAGAACGGTGATAGCTAGACAGTTGAAATTTTCACAGATGATGTATTTCTATTGCCGCTGTAACAACAAATACTAAAAATAAAATAAAATAAAGATTTAAGGGGGGCTCCCATACAACAAACATTTTTTTACCGTTTCTTGCTCGATACTAATAACGTTGCCTTATGTTGCATAGATAATGGTACGGAACCCTTCGTGCGCGAGTCCGACTCGCACTTGACCAATTTTTTTTATTTGTTTAGAAATCAATTAAAATACATATTTCTAACTTACAGACTGTGTGTACGACCAGAAAGAAAAATATCTACTTTTTTAGGCGTATATTGTGAGACAGAAGGGCAAAGGAATTCCAAGAAAAAGACATACAAAATTAAAAAAAAAACAACAGTATATAGCACACAATCAAACATTTAATTCTAAAAATAGATAATAACATAGTTGGATGTTGTCAGTCTATACAAGTTTAATATATTATTCACTCTTTAGTTCATATAACTCTTTTATATAAATAGTAGTCAGCTACTAACTCCTAAACTAAACTACATACAAAATATAATTAAATTTATAGTTATAATTAGAATGAAAGATAGGCAGAATCAGATAAAGATTAACTAGACGAAAAAACACTCCGTCACCTTGACGGATTAAGAATACAAGTGTCACCACCCCATCTCGTCCCAAGGGTGCTGTAAAAGTCAGCTAAGGGATATTGTACACAGATAACATCCTCGGTGAGAGACGAAAAGCTCGAAAATAAACCCTGTGCCAACACGCCTGGTCAACGCGGCACAGTAGACCATATTCCCGTCCAGAGTGGAGGAGGCCCGTGCCCAATAGTGGGACGTAAATGGGCTGGAGAGAGAGACGAAAAAATATCGATTGTGTATATTACATATTGCAAGATTTGTAATTTACGACTTTGACTACATACCCTGTGTAGTCAAAACTAGTTATGTAGTCAAATTCGTAATTTTTTATTTAAAACTAAGAATATTAATTTATCTTATCGATTAAATGACATTGTACATTTACTACTAAATTAATAATTTAGTTGAAAATAAATCAAACTAAATAATAATTTTATTAAATGTAACTCAGTGGGATTATATTTTAATAACTCAACTAAATTAGAAGTTTAGTTTAATTTAAATTTATAACTATATTGATAATTTAGTGTAGGTAGGAGAATTAGTAACTCAATCGAATTAAAAATAACAAAAGACTTTTAATTCCGAAGAACTCATGTTTTGGAAGAAGAATAAAATTTATTATGAAAAATTTACAAAAATCACAAGACATTGGTACCAATTCTACGTGCACAACTAAACTTAACTTAACTAAAAAATGAAAATGGGTAGTGTCAATACATGTATTATTTGCTATTTCGTTGTACACATTTATATTAGTTAGAGTCGTTAGTCTATACTACGCAGTTTTTAGAATAACAAAGTTCAGTTAACATTGCCAGACTGTGATAATGACGCTATCAATTTTAATTTTTTAGTTAAGTTTAGTTGTACGCGTAGAATCGGCACCATTACCTAAATACTTAGTCCAAAAAAGAAATATAATTTCAAATATACATTTGTTTTTAATAAATATAAAGATTTTTAAGTGCCATTTTCAAAAATTACACTACGAATTTCTAGATTGCAAAATATTACAAAGCATTCATTACCACTGACATTTCATATACAATATAAACATAAAATAACTTATAACTAACTCTTTTACTTCGTACATAAATATTTTATACACCATAATTAATTGAAACCCAAAACACACATCATAAGACGAAAAAATGCATATTATACGTATTTGGTTTAGGATTTTTAAGACGTAAAAAGCATTGTCCTATAGAGGCGAAAATATACTGACAACAACCAGAAGAGGTTTGTTTTTAGTTTCCATTATGATTTTTATATAGTTTACTATTATTACAAAACCATGTCGTTATTTTTGCATGTAGGTCCTTATGTGCGCTTATATCTTCAAAACCACGCAACGGATTTTGATGCGGCTTTTTTAATAGATTAGAGTGGTCCAAAAGTTTGGTTTTTTGTTCAACAAATTATTTGTTGAGATTTTTCTAAATTCTAAATAAAAGGAATGTCAATTTTTAATTAACTAAAAGTGTATATTTTTAATTAACATAAGAAATATGTATATTATTATTGTATCAATGCGCAATATTTCTTTTAATTCATTATTTGATATTTAAATTGAATTAACATCTTTTTCAAAACAAAATTTTAATTAGAATGACTTTCTATCTATTAAAACACACCGGCGCAGTGACCCTTCATAGACAGAGCTAATTCTATATTAAGAGTTTTTTTATAAAAACTGTTCATCTGTCTGTAATTTTTGTTTTGGTAAAAGATCCGATTAGATGTATTTATAACATTTTATTTGTGTAAATATGTATATATCTGTATTTATATATAAAGTCTAGAGGAAGACCTAAGAAAAGATGGATGGACTGTGTGAAAGAGGACATGAAAGAAAGAGGAGTTGACACAGACATGACGACTAATAGAAGACTGTGGAAGAAAAAGACATGTTGCGCCGACCCCAAATAATGGGATAAGGGCAGGAGGATGATGATGTATATATCTGTATTTGTGTAAGTTTATTCATTTAGTCTATGTATGTATTTTATTGATCTTGTTTTATTGGTACTTTCTTGTTGTACACCTATCTATCCTATAATATACCATTTCTGCATACACTCAAGGGTTTGCTGGTAGAAAACTGAATATGAGTTGAGCTCGCCTTTGTGCACATTTGTTTTATTGTTTATGTTGCCTTACTTGTATGTGTAGTGTACAATAAAGAATAAATTAAATGAAATGAAGATCCTAGAAACTTTTCAACATACAGTCAACTGAATAGGACAATGCAATAAATACAATAAACCAATCTTTATATAATTAGAATGTACAATCACAACACCATATAAGATATTTAAACTAAAACATTGCACTCTTCAAATATTATTATCTATATACTAACAATAAATTAACCTAATAGGATAATTATATTATTTTTAATAAAACGATTTAGAGGGTTACCTTTTAAAAAGTGTAGTGTTACCTATTGTGAATTATCGATTTTTTTAAACCACACTAGATATTTAGTTTGTAATGTATTTTCTTTTTATCAATAGACGTTGGTGCTTGACGGCATCACACCTGATGGTGATTGAAAAATATAATTTATTCATAATTTCATACTAAAAAATTCTCGTACTAAAATTTCTTGTTTAAGTAAACAATTTGCTTATTTAATATGAGTACATTGCATCAAAACTATAAATGCTGTTAAAGGAATGATTAGTAATCTGTAATATTATTAAACATAAATAAAAATAACTTTAGAATCACAAAAGGTAACACTACAAATAAAAAAACAATAAAAGAGAAATAAAAAAAAATGTTGCCTTACTAAGATCATAGTTGTAATGAGATCAATACGAGGTACCCCTCAATCGCATACGAAATTTAAATGCCATTTTCTTTTATAATCGTATTAACTCAATTGTTTTCTACTCGAAAACTACTTTTTACGGATTCTATAGCATTTCTTTTAAAATCTGTAAAAAATAGGTTCTATAGATTTCATTCAATATATATAATAAGATATATTTAATAAAAAAATACCTAGAAAATTATGTATCCTTTTTAATATTATCGATTTAAAAGAAGTATTAATAGCCAGTAATTCATAGGTTGATGTTTTCAAATGTGTAAATATTTAAATTTGGAATAAGATACTTCATTAAGTTGGAAGGTAGCTACGTCATTCTAAATTTAAAATTACCCATTGAATTATATTTTTTTTAATCCTATAATTACCAGGCTACAAAAATCTAAGATGATGCCTTTGGCAACAAACATCCGAGAGCTACAAACCTTTTTGTATGCTATTTGCATAATTTAAGCACCCGCAAACAATAATTCTGGAACTACCCGCAACAAAAAAAAATGTCTGAACGAAATACATGTCTAAAATATATTTCAATCAAACAGATTATAAAAAGCTGAAACAGAACACAAGAAAATACAATATTAGTTTTACAAATCAAATGTAATTTAGCAAAAAGACTAATATTTCACATGAAATAATAGTTACTAAATTATTAACGGCCATTTTTATTATTTAATCAACGATTACGGAAAGATTGTAATTCTCGTTTATCAGTTAGATATTTCTATCTACTGTCAGATTTTCAATAGGGCATGCTGTCAATCAGTAGCTTTTGATATGAAAATCAGGAGAAAAATTTTGATCATTCTGACGACAAGAATCGAGGATATATTAAATATTGAAAATGGCCGTTAAACAAAGTCATTGCATAATTGAATCAAAATTTCTAACAGATATTGGAAAGACTATGCTGTTTATAGACAAGTTATTAATTGTGGATACCAAAACATAAAAATGCCAATATTTTCTTTCATGATTTACAGGTATCCATTGTAAAGATAAACATTATGGAAAAAAACAGATTTTACTACCCGCGAATCGAACCTAAAACAGCGTGGTAATACAGACTTAGTCTCCCCAATACTCGATTAAAGCAGAGTATAAGAATGAAGACATCATTATTTGTTCAGCATATCTTTAGGTTTTTGATTATAATATAGATTCACGTTCGCGTTTTTTAGCTATAAATAAATTTGAAATTTATTTCAATGTTAGGCAAAACAAATCTACATTATTTTAAAGTACATTTTAGCAAGCATGCTCTATTATGTGATATTAGCTTCAAAATTACACTCTGCCTTAGAAAATATATAGTAAAAAATTAATTGACAATTTCTATCAAAGAATTGCATGATTGCCGTAACATAGGTCAAAAAACAAAACTATGAAAACGGCGAAAACAAAATCATAATAATCGAATTGCACCGTACATTTTGTTTTAAAACCATTAACTATAAACTTCATCCTTCGTTCACACATTCATAATCTAAATACGTTATTTCTTATAGTCATGACTAATTTTTGTATTTGTAACAATCATGACATACATTCATGACATAATTTCTTTTGATCATGACTTTCTTATAATCATGAATTCGTAAAATCCATGAGTATGTATATTTTTTTATTAAAACCATTTACTATAAACTTCATTCTTCTTTCACATATATTCATGATCTAAATACATTATTTCTTATAGTCATGACCTATTATTGTATTTGTAACAATCATGACATACATTCGTAATTTCTTTTGATCATGACTTTATAATCATGAAGTACAATCCATGTTCGTATTTTCTCAAAATCGTGACTTCTATTCGTATTTTCTCACAGTCATGACTTAAAACTGCACATAATTATGACTTACATTCAAATTACATTTCAATCACGATTTTATACGAACACAGCTTTTAAATTATACTTACAAAGGTTTACTTTAAAAAAATCATTGGCTTATTTTAATTTATCCATAGTTTTGTATTTTGACTCCATTGTAAAACCAAATTTATAATAAAAGAATTATATTGCAATATACATATAATGTGTATACAAATCAGTGTACATTATGTATAAAAAGCATTTGATACAATCTGTTACATAATGTAAGTTTATATGAACAAACTTCTTTTTTCTCCATTGAGTTAACAGCCATATGATTTTTTCAACCAAAAGACAAATCGATATAATTACTGATAAATGTATCATTTTATTTGCATAGGACATGAGTACCTTTATTTGATGTGCAAATATAGTTTTTAATTTATTTAGTTGACTTTATTCACATTCTGAATGATTTTCAAAGCGTTGAGTTAGAAATTACGACTTTGACTACATAACCTATGTAGTCAACACAAGTTATGTAGTCAAAGTCGTAATGTTATTTAAAACTACACGTAATAACACTTTCATTCATAAAATTGATTCTGTTTTGGAGAAGAAATCGTATAATTGTAACTACTTATCAAAATGGAGTTCAGTTTGGATCAGATAATGTATTTTAAACATTTTGCAAGAGAGATGGGTATATTACTCATCTCTGTCACACCAAGATAGACGCTGTCTTTGACAGTATGTTTATCCAAAATACATAAATACAAATTATTAAGCAGTCCAGCTCAAAATATATCGAAATGAACAATATCTATAAATAATAATCTAATATTTACAAAATTCTATTATAACATAATTTACGATGCATTTTTCACACTTTTTTCTGTATATTTATTTAGCAGAAAATATGTGTTCATTTCAATTTAAACACTTCTAAAGTTACATTACTTTAGGTAATGTTACAGTTTGTTATGTAACGTTACGTGACATAACGAACTTTCAAATATTGCATGTGTTTAAAGAGATGAAAGTGTGTGTGCATCATTATATTATTTCATGAAACTCAGTAAGCTATTTTAAGTGAAATTTTGCTATAAAAATTAAATAAAAACTTATTTCACCAAAGTTTGAAATCTCTTATTGTATTAATTAAAATAAATATTGCGACTCTTTAAGGGCAAAATTAATGAAATCAAAAATTATTTTTAAGTATATAGCTATATTTAGGATAATGAAAAAATAACTTTGACTGAGTGTATAAACAAATTGTATTTTTATTTTTCTATTGACAAAAAGCAAAGTATAATTCACAATATCATTTATTTACTGAGTTTATGCATTATATTGTATAAGATTAAAATAATATAATTTGAAGAATATCTGTAAAAAATAAATAAATCTAACCAGAAATTGCTATAACATAAAATAGCTCACCAAATTCCAATCACAGTTAATATCATTTATCTTAATGCTGTATATAAATTTAAAACGCTTTTATTTTCTTTATGTGATGGTGTTTTCGAGAAAACATTCCAAAATCTTAGTGTTTCATCGCCAGCGCCTGTGACTATCGCCTCACCGTCCGGTGATAACGCTAAATATAATACTCTGTATGAATGACCTGTTAGTTTTGCCACCTGTAAAAGATAAAAATTTTGTTATTAAATTCACATAATCCTGTTAAACTAAAATACCAATTTAACAACGAGCCTCGTGGTTGAGTGGCTAATGTAACGGACTGCCGATCAAGAGGTCGCGGGTTCGATTCCCGCTCGGGACAATCATTTGTGTGATTTTTCTAATTGTCATACAAATGTTTGTACTGCGTCTTGGTGTTTCTATGTATTATAAGTATGTATTTACATGTAGTATGTATATGTAGTATATCCGTATTCTGGTACCCATAACACAAGCATATAAGCTTAGCTTGGGACCAGAGGACGTTGTGTGAAATGTCCATGAATATTTATTATTACAATTTTTACTTAATAAATCAAATTATGGTGGAAAAAGTGATTTATTAAGTAAAAAGCATAGCATGTCAATTGCAAAATTAATAAATTACATTATTATTTTTATTATAAAACTTACGAAATATCATCAAATGTCATACAAATGTTTGTACTGCGTCTGAGTGTTTCTATGTATTATAAGTATGTATTTACAAAAGAAAAGTAGTATATGTATTCTATCCGTATTCTGGTACCCATAACACAAGCATAATAAGCTTAGCTTGGGACCAGAGGACGTTGTGTAAAATGTCTATGAATATTTATTATATTTATTATTTAAATTTACGAAAGTTTTCTTAATTTTATAAACTAACCTATATTGAGAATATAAGTATCATTAACTTTTTTCCACCCAAGTGTGAAGAACCAGCTGAGTGATAAGCAGAAAACATTCTCTACAAGAGAAAGAACTGGTAACTAAATCCTATTCCAACATGCCTGGTCAGCTTGGCATAGTGGATCAAATACCCTCCCTCCCACAGAGAAGGCTTGTGCCCAAAAGTGACAGAGAAGGCTTATGCCCAAAAGAGACAGAGAAGGTTTGTGCCCAAAAGTGACAGATAGACTGAAGTGATAGATATAAAGGACCATACTGACTAACTGACATACCAAATATCAACATACGGTGCGGTTCAAATGAGAATAGGATTGACCCCGCTCCATGTTATGACGTCATAGCTGTCAATTCGAACAATTTTAGTACGGTCAACAACATATTTTTTATTACAATTTATTTATAACTTTCGTCATCGTTTACTCATTTTTGGGCATTTAGCGAGATAAATACAATTATAAAAAATTAAACAAGACAAATACAAAATAAAAACACTTACAAACAAAAACTGCGACAAATAACAAAAAAAAATATTCAACGGGTAACAACCACATAGCTAACAGCATTAAAAATAAAACTTCATAACTTTACAAAACACACCAAAATCACGAAAAAATGGCAATTTGCAGTTAAAAATAATATCATCGTTTCCAAAGACGAAATAATGAAAATAATGAAATAGAAAAATTTTCTTTATTAATAATTTTATAAGTATAATCACTCAATAATTTCCAAGGTTTTTTACTTAAAATAACTGAGATTGGATAAAACATAAAAAAAAAATTATTAATTCGTAAATAAAGTTTCGTTGGTGACAGTACTTTTCAAATCACTTTTGACAGATAGAGGTCATCACCAATCCTATTCTCATTTGAAACATATAGTACAGCTGATATTTCTGAAGTCAGAAAAACAAAAGTCACTTTCACATAAGCAAAAGAATTTATAGGAAGAAGCAGACCACTACATTCGGAGATATGACAAATTTTATTTCTCCGTGTGGTGACGGATCAAGAATACAAGTGTCACCATCCCATCTCCTCCCAAGGGTGCTGTAAAAGTCAGCTAAGGGATATTGCACACAGATAACATCCTCTGTGAGAGACGGAAAACTCGAAAATAAACCCTGTGCCAATACGCCTGGTCAGCGCGGCACAGTAGAACATAATGCCTCCAATGTGGAGGAGGCCCGTTCCCAACAGTGGGACGTAAATGGGCTGGAGAGGGAAAGGGACAAAATTTACCTACTTATTACTAAACTATGTTCTCTTAGACACACTACAAAATTTGTTTTTGTACATACCTGTGTTAGCGATGGATATTTCCATACAAGTATCTGGTTCTGTGAATAACCATGCGTGGATACAAGTTCACTAGAATGTTTTGACCACGCCAAATTACATACTTGAGATCCTACAAATGAAGACAATGTTTCATAAATACACGATTACGTTTCTAAGTGGCCTACGGGGTAGGTTTCTAATGAAATGTCACTGCTAGTTACTGCTTTAGAATGTATATAATACCTTTTAAAAGAACAAAATCATGGTTAAGGTAATTTTAGAAGGTTTAAATGTTATGGGTAACTTTCAAAAGATCAAAATAACAAAATAGGATTAGTAAATTTTGAAGGAACAAAATGGGATAGGAGGCTTTTTAAAAAAAAACAGAATATAATTTAGTAGCGTTTTAAAGAAAAAAAAACAAGGGTTTGGTAGCCTTTGAATAAAAAAAATAGATTAGTGAATTTTATTTCGAGAGAACAAATTAGCATTATTAGCTTTTGGAGGAGCAAAACGGGATTACTAGCTTTTGTAGGAACTAAATGGGATTATTGGTATTTGATGGAGCAAAATAGTAATTACATACCAGTATCAACACACTGCATTGGTTGTGAAGTTAGCGTATTCCAGAATCTTATACAACGATCTGCCGTCCCTCCGCCGGACGCGAGCAGTCCGTGCTGGTGAGGCGACCACGCTATAGCTTTGACGGCTGCCACGTGAGCACCGTACGTTTGTACTGGGGATGTTGATTGCTGGAATAGGACAAATGATTGTTTAAACTAAAAAGCTTAAGCTAAAAGCTTTAAGCAATAACAAAATTCAAAAATCTTGAACTACCCTCAGAAGTTTTTTACGAAGAACACAATTATTTTCTTAGAACAAATTTGTTATGGGCTTCAATTAGGGGATTCAAAGCCCTCAAAATGCCGAAAAAGGTATATATATGTACATATTATATTAAGAGACAAAGGGTCGTTATTTTACTATTATCAGAATTATTACAAATATCAACACTCAATAAGTTCCTAAATGGAAATATAAACGTAACAATTATTTCTCTATCTGACCACAATAACTGATATTGATATCGTGGGAAATACAGCACTTACATAATATTTAACGTTATAAATTGGTTTCTAAATATATTTTTGAACTGGCTATTAAATCTACGAATTAGAAGTAAAAACCATAAATAAATATTTATAGACATTGTCGAGTCCCAAGCTAAGCTTTTATGCTTGTGTTAAGGGTACCAGAATAAATAAAACAACGTCAAAGTGTTACCACACTAATATTCCCACATAATTTTATTCCCATGACAAGAACAATAGATACGCTAGTACTAAACTACTGGTTTAAAGTGTTAAGTACTCATTATAATTCTCAATTCTTTGACATAGTACCTACATAATCTAAGGTAAATTACACATATTGAGTAAATAAATATTTTCAGAGAATTTGATCAATATTACAAATTAAAAAAAAATACATATTTAAGTTGTTTAGACACTTGCCTAAGTAAATTCAAACAACATAAAATCAATTAACAAAAATTCACCATTTCCAAAACCTAGAAGCAAGCCCTAAAACTGCGTGACTGGCCTTTTAGAACAGTGTTACCCTCGAGCCAAAAGAGCCATGGGCATAATTTGTGTTCATTACATGCCTGCGACAACCAGATACAAAATAAAACTAAAACAATGAGTACAAAATTACTTTTATAATTTGTTATTAAATCGTGACTTTTCTTTAAAAATAGTTTATCAACAACTAACCATAGACCACACGAATAGCTTGTTATCGTTGCCGCCGGAAGCGAGTGATTGACCGTCGGGCGACCACTTCAGACCGCAAACCTCTTGTCTATGCCCTTGTAGTACACGAGACATTTGTGACGCTGAAAATTAAAAAAGAATAATTAAAATAATTTGCTTAAATTCTCTAACACTTACGAGACTCATTTATTTAAATAAATCTACTCTTTACGGATTTAGACGCGTATATTTATTTGAAAGCTTAATCTCCGAAACGCTGGCCTAAAATTTTAAAAGAAATATACGCGTCTAAATCCGTAAAAAGTGGTTTAATTTGAATAATTTGCTTAAATTGAAAACCTGGAAACAACACACTAGAAAATCGTGTATTTTGGATGGATTTGGAAGTCTGCTCATATTCAAAACGCCTACAGAAGCTAAGCTAAGCTTCGGCGTTCTCTTACAAAATTTTCTACCACCAATTCATTTAAGAACAAAGGCATTACTTATTTCACTACTGAATGATTCTTAAGAAATCTTTACCTAGAACGCAGCGTTCAATTGAATTGTAAAACTACTTTTTTTATCAATAAAAAAATATTATTGTGACTAGAAACTCAAGTCACCCCGAACCCGAGGTCAAAGACCTGGCAGCCCTTGCGTGACCATCTATTGTTTCTCCTACAACACTATCACTTGTGCAAATCTCTATACATTGTAAGAACGAACACACGAACATATCTTATTGTTGCATAATTGCAGAGCGCAACAAACTGCAATATCACATGGAGATTTTGAACTTACAACTTTATAGGCCTTTTGTTAAAGTGAAAAATATGTTGTATGGATGAGATGTAGCGAATCTCTATGCAAGTTAGATGCGGACAGACAGTATATAGTGGCTAGTACTGCTAGTAGGTATCGTCGCATAATTGCATTGCCGTTGAACTTTGCATCGTGCATTCGAGCGCAATCTCAGCTGCAACGGGATTTTAGATCATTGCACTCTGTTTCTACAACCAAGCAAGGAGGTACATCTTAGAATTCTCGGATTAGTTCAGATTTAGTTTTTAAAGTCTTCTTTTGGCGTAATAAATTAAATTACGGTGGAAAAAGTGATTACCGCAAGCGGGACTCGAACCCACGACCTTGGAATACCGTTCCATAGCATGTTGCAAAGCATTCTTGATAGATGGCGTTGCACGTAGAAATACGATATAAACTCATTCAAGTGACGATTGCGGTGGCCTAATTGATTACTGAAAAGCACGACCGCAATAAGCTCAGTTGGCAGAGCTACGGAACGGTATTCCGAGGTCGTGGGTTCGAGTCCCACTTGCGGTAATCACTTTTTCCACCGTAATTTAATTTATTAAGTAAAAGCATAGCAAGTCAATTGCAAAATTAATAAGTTACTCTTCTTTTGGTGCTTTAGGAAAACTTAATGAGAAGTTAAAACTTGACGTTGATGGTCACATACGTAAGAGATGCGCGGGTAAACTGTCACTCTAAAGTTAGTTATAATCATAAGATAGCGCGAAAGGCAAACAAAGAAGTAAAACTTATTACAGGCGTACATACTCGTAGTGTAAACATAGTAATGGTAGGAAAAAGAAAATAGGTTTGCAACAAATGTAGAGATCCTTTCAAAAATAACTATTTGAAATAACCAGCCTATTTGGTTTTATATATACCTTAAACACTACAAAACAAAACATTCATTGGCACCTATTCAACGTGCATAACTATACTTAACTAAAAATGATAACAACCATGGCGTATTTTGATTAATTAGCTATTTCGTTGTCCACATTTTTTTAACTAAAATCGTTAGTCTATAATATACAGATTTGCTAATAAAATAGTTCTGTTAACATTGCCGAGTTGCGTTACTGACAGTATCAATTTTCATTTTTAGGGTTCCGTACCCAAAGGGTAAAAACGGGACCCTATTACTGAGACTTCGCTGTCCATCCGTCCGTCCGTCCGTCCGTCCGTCCGTCCATCTGTCTGTCACCAGGCTGTATCTTAAGAACGGTGATAGCTAGACAGTTGAAATTTAATAATTTTTAATAAAAATAAAATAAAATAAATATTTAAGGGGGGCTCCCATACAACAAACATGATTTTTTTACCGTTTCTTGCTCGATACTAATAACGTTGCCTTATGTTGCATAGATAATGGTACGGAACCCTTCGTGCGCGAGTCCGACTCGCACTTGACCAATTTTTTAGTTAAGTTTTGCACTTAGAATCGGTACTATTGTCTGACAAAAAGCTAGTTCTAGAATTTCCTTGTTACGAAATAATTCGTACAGTGAATAATGAAAGAATATTAGTGTAAATACAGAGTCTAACCGATGAACCTTTGAAAAAAATATAATTACTTAAGTTTCCGAAAATCACAAACAAATAGCTTTACCTACCTTTGAATACAGATAAGCTAAAACAAAGTAAAAAGTATAAAATATATAAAAACTCACGTGGTGTCCTCGTATCTCTTTGTCTTATATGTCTATCTCTGGAGCCCGAACTTAGTACATCTCCGTTCCATGCGAGTGCGCCGACGCGCGCAATGTGTCCTTGTAACTTGGTTACCTACAAACAAACACATTACACACTATATTATCATCAATGTTTTAATTAAACACACTTAAGTTACCCTAAATTAATTATCACCTTTTATAACTACGCACTTGTTAAAAACTTTTTATGTTACGCAGTTAGAACATAAAATTACTTAAAAACGTGATCAACTAAAATAAGCTTACAACTTTATTATAAGTAATTTCTATAATAATTGTCCACGTGATGATGGATTAAAAATACAAATGTCACTATCCCTTTTCCTCTTACACGGTAAGAGTGAGCTGGCGGATAATGTAAAAATCCGGTTAAGTAATAGTTGGACACGCACACGAAGAGATCCGTAGCAATAATATATTCATCTTCCAAGATCCCAATTAACGGGATAAGGGCAGGACAATGATGATGATGAGTATTTGTTGTTATAGCATTAAAGGTGTGGCCAAAAAGAAAAAAAAGCAATAAAATGACATTTTCTAAAAATGATTCCTAGCTAGATCGATTTATCGCCCCCGAAACCCCCTATATACTAAATTTTATGAAAATCGTTGGAGCCGATTCCGAGATTCCAATTATATATATATATACAAGAATTGCTCGTTTAAAGTAATAAGATAAACTGTGACAATTTCAGCTCTCAAGCTATCGTCGTTCCGGAGAAACGTCCTGGTGAAAGACGGATGGCTGAACGGCAAAGTCTTAGTAATAGGCTGCCGTTTTGCCATTTGGCAAGGAACCCTAAGAATATCCTCTGTGAAAGACAGAAAACTCGAAAACAAAACTATGCCTACGTGCCTGAGAAGGAACGGTCATCGGACTCACTAACTTACACAAAGCTTATATAATAATTACGCCACACAATAAATATGAAAGAAAAAACTGCTAATCTAAATCTATTATAGTAAAAAAATACAATTAACAGAACTGCCGGTAGTAAAGTAGTAATTATATTAATAATAATGTCGTTTTATGAAACGTTACTAAACTAGTGTTAGTATGGTGTGTTGTATACCTATAGCATTGTAATAAAACATTAAATATCCGCGATTCAAGTACCCTCTATATCTGCGTCTATAGAGGATGCATAATTTATCGAGCGAGCCGCGAACTGGCACTTAAATCAGGGTTGGCAGTTAGTTTTCTATGACGTGTTAATTTTTCTACATATACATAACGAAATAAATCTTATCCATCCATCCTTCAATCTTTCTGCTCTCGCTGCTAGACATAAGCAACCTCCACAGAATGTCACAACCCGCGTCGCCCCTCTATCTGCTTGCGGCTCCCTGCACATTTATCTTTAAACCTATTCAGGATCAAAATTCCCAGTTTCGGAGATTATTTGAATATCTACTCTCTGTATCAGATTTTGTCCATAATGAGGATCATTTGTATACTTAGAGCTTAGCATAGAATATGTTTATGCTGTGTAGAGCCTTGTAGAGCTAAGTTCGATATAGCTTTTGTTCAAAATATAACAAAATAATTTTTAGGGTTCCGTACCCAAAGGGTAAAAACGGGACCCTATTACTGAGACTCCGCTGTCCGTCCGTCCGTCCGTCCGTCCGTCCGTCCGTCCGTCCGTCCGTCTGTCACCAGGCTGTATCTCAAGAACGGTGATAGCTAGAGAGTTGAAATTTTTACAGATGATGTATTTCTATTGCCGCTATAACAACAAATACTAAAAATAAAATAAAATAAATATTTAAGGGGGGCTCCCATACAACAAACATGATTTTTTTACCGTTTCTTGCTCGATACTGATAACGTTGCCTTATGTTGCATAGATAATGGTACGGAACCCTTCGTGCGCGAGTCCGACTCGCACTTGACCAATTTTTTTATGGCTTTTGTTTACTATATTACCATATTCAAAAAGTAAACTTACAACTTTACGCATTAACAATATTGTAACAATTTAGATAAATCAAACTACTATGGAGTTTCTTGTCTCTTTTTCTCAACAGAAGCGAATCCTGTCCTGGAGACACATAGTTTCGAGCAATTGACCTTTTAAAAAGTGCTATTTGAGGGTTTCGCTTTAGATAAAGTGGCAACCCT
Source organism: Orgyia antiqua (assembly GCA_916999025.1). Lineage (NCBI taxonomy): Eukaryota > Metazoa > Arthropoda > Insecta > Lepidoptera > Erebidae > Orgyia > Orgyia antiqua. The sequence continues at coordinate 3,674,647 of OU779861.1, forward strand.
GAGTTAGACATTGCAATATTATAACGATTGGATAACCAGCCGAGCAAGCTATGCACATCCCGGTTCTACGATCTCAGTGCATTTGATAAATGGTGAAGCACCTATACTTAATACTCGCTCTTTAACCGCTGAGAGGAATTATTCGCATCTTATGCATCGATTCGAATGAATAAACGTGGTACATATATAATCAGTCAAAAGTCGTAATTATGCTGGACAGTGGCTGAGACCATTATCCAAATCCATATTCCAACAATTATAAACATGATAGAGAGGTTATAAAGACTTGCCTCCTTATTTACAGCAACATCCCAAACACTGATATGTCCCTTCTGTGTACCGACGGCCACCAAGTGTCCTCGTTCACTCCACGCCACAGAAGTGACTGTATTACCTTCTGATGAAAGATCACATAACCGCGTCACCTGAGAACAATGACATGATATAAAACATGTACCTGGAACATCTATCGGTCGATCTATGACATCAATGATGGATCGATCATTAATAGATTGATTACCTGTAGAAATACTGAACTATTCAAATAATAAAATTTAATTAAACATTGATCCTTTTTTCTGGTGGGATAGAAGTTCAACTACTTGTTTAGATACTTGAAAGGAGAACACAAGCATAGAAACATAAGAGGTAAAGTAAAGAAAAGAGGTAAAATACAAATAAAAACTAATGTGAACACGAACACGTGGCATATGTGAATAAATACCGCGCCGATTCTTGTGCGTTGATTTAAAACAGAACTATGCATGCTTGAGACAATGCACAAAGGAAAAGTCGAAGAAAACAATATGATAATAGCAATAATTAAAAAATATTAGTTAACAGTAGCACGAGGTAATAATAAAGGCGCTTATTATATCATAGGTATTAAATAACCGGTTATTTGAAAACGGCTACTGTGCGCACCACAGCGAGTTGCTCATAAATCAAATGGTGATTACCTATCGTATTAATTAAATCAAAAACTAAAACACTATCATATTTTTGTTATTATATATTATAAAAATTTAGTAATATTGATTAATGTATTGATAGAAATAAAATACATGAATTCCGAGTACAAAATTCAGGAATCAATTTTATCCTTAGAGGATGTAGAAGTTTCCGACAGGATAGAACAGAAACGAAATATAGACATACCTACGCCTAGACCGTTTCCAATAATATGTTGATACCCTATGTAGTATAAATAAGGGAATTTTAACTTACTTGACTAGTACAGGCACTCCACAAATATACACAGCTGCCGAGGCCCACACTGAGAACATTCTGTGCTGACCAGTCGACCAAGTTCAAATAAAAGTCGTCCTGCAACTCCGGCGCATCGAGGACTTTGAAAGGGATCCGTGATATCTTCCGCGTCGCCTTCCTTGGAGAACGCAATAGCTTCTCAGATTTCGCTGATATTGGAGATAAACTGTACGGCGAGGGATCGATGTTCTCCTGCAAAAGAAAATCACAATTATTAAGGATGAAGTTTATCATCCCCCAGCTTATTTATTATTGAATGTATGTGATTGCAAAAATTTATTTCAGAACGTGTAGGATACGACGTTTAGGAATAAGCACATTACGAGTAATATAGTTAAATATCATAAATATAGCTGCATTTATTTACCATGTGGTGAATTGATTACATCCTGCATAAGTGATTTTAAAATTCGAGCAGCTTCTGATAATTTATATCATAACAAATATATCTTCATAACTTTTTTAGACAAACACGTCAGCTAACCTAAAATTATACTGATCGCAGGTGTCGGCTAATCTATACTTATAATAAATCTGTAGAGAGGTCAATTCTGTACATGAAATATATTTTCAAAATAACTATCAGGGGGTGATTAGTGATCGATACTGATGCCAAAAATGCAATCAGTAAAATTTTTGTCTGTCTGTCCGTCTGTATGTTCCCTATAGAAACAAAAACTACTCGACGGATTTTAACGAAACTTGGTACAATTATTCTTCATACTCCTGGGCAGGTTATAGTATACTTTTCATCACGCTACAATCAATAGGAGCAGAGTAGTGAAGGGAAATGTTGGGAAAACGGGAAATGGTGCTCCATTTTTTAAGCTTCCGTCGCGTGTGCAGCCTTAATGGTTAAAGTTACATAGAAAGCATGTATGACGGAAATATTCTACATAAGATTGTCTAAAAAATATCCCGAAACAGCACATATCTATATTTTATGGTTGACTCACAATAACACGTGTAACTCCTGATAGCTTAGCAGTTCGTTCATTCTGATTATATTTGTTTACTCTTACGTTTATAATACTCTCACTCAAGCAGTAGTTAAAAATGTTGCAAAAACGGGGAAAATTTCCTAAATTCTACGCGGACGGAGTCGAGGGCAACAGCTATAACTAATATAACTCTTAAGGTATGTTGCAAAAACGGAGAAATATTTCCTAAATTCTACGCGGACGGAGTCGAGGGCAACAGCTATAACTAATATAACTCTTAAGGTATTCAATAAAGTATTATTGACCTGACAAAAAATAGGAGCTTATATTGATGTGTCTATCTACGGAATTGCAGCTTCAAATTGGCTGAAGCTATTTTGATTAAGATTTCTCTGTTTGGAGAAAAGTTCAATAAAATGATTTTGATTGAACCTTTCTATATATTATATTTTTGTTTCTATATAGTATGTTTTTGATACGTATCTTGTTTAATAGGTAAATGTCTAATATGAAATGTCCAAATACATAAATATTTTAAATTGAACTCAGATGTATTTTTAGAAACTATTAAAGCAAACATCTATAGCTATTAATATTTTCAAAGAATCATATCGTGTTGGTAATACAGATGACGAACTGAATAAACTAAAGATAAATATCTACAACAACAGATAAAATTACTTGCTAAAGATAAAATTTCATAGACAGGAAAAATAACAAAATTTGTACTTGCAGCATAAAACGTGCATATAAATACAGACAAAACTAGTTCGTTAGGAGCAGTTAACATCATAATTCTAAAAACTCACATCAACACACAAAAACTATAACCAGAAATGCAACATTCATCAGATATAATAACTTTTATAATAGTTCCTTTAATAACTAATCTGGCAGTTTTAATAATAGCTAAATATAGAAACGCTATTAGACGGTATCAATTTTACAATGAACGGTAGTCAATAAACGGCCATTACGAATCTGGTCTATCTTGACAATCTCATTAAAGATATAATAATAAAAGAAATTACTGATTCAAACACATCATATAAAGGCTGCTTTATAATATTGTAAATTTAAAAAAGTCGCTTTGAGTTATTTGGTAACAGCTTATAACTGTAATGGTAATATATGACTTAGAAAAAGTCTAAGTCGATCTTAGACTTTCCAGAATTAGGCAAAAATACTGAAAAGCTCCAAGTTAATGAACTAAGTCTCGTTGATATGTTGTTGAAGAATAAGGTTTGATATCGTTTATCCGATAAAACCATTTTAATAATATTCTTAGCCAACTATATTCAAGAGCCTAAAAAGTAAATAAAACTAACGCCTGATATCTGGTGTCTGAAAGGTTAATATTTTGATCCAAATCTATATCAAAACACTAAATTCAGAAAAAGTTAAACTCTAATATACGAGGGTTTACACTCCACTTTGATCCCAGATCCTAAAGAGACGATAAATTCAATAAACTTTGCATACAAAATACAAGATGCCAGTGGCGTAGATCCAAGCAATTATTTAAAATGATATACCCAACCAAACTTATCAAACAGTACGAAAATACGTGCAAAGAACATAAATTAGAAAGAAACGTATTAATCAAAATCAGTGTTAAAGTTATAAATGTTGCAGCAGTCATTAGCTTCATGATGGTAATAAAACAAAAAAACACTCGAGCATCTCTATAGATGATGATTATGCAAAAAACTATTGACAAATTGAATATACTAATTTCAACAGACTAGCTAGCTTACTGGCACACAATATATTTTGATGAATCCTAATCTGGACAAAAAATATAAAACGCATACAACACAACCATCGCGAGAGGTAAAAGATCTTTAAATCAAGCATGACGTCTACAAAAAGTTATGACCTAACAATAAAAAATATACCTAGACTTTATGCAGAGAATCAGAAATACAAGACATGAATACAAAAATATTCAAATAATAAAAACTGTTTATTGGACTGCTTGGAAATTAATACAATAGACTATCTTTCGAATTAAAATCAGACATTGAATGTGATGAATCTGTTCGTTTGGCTTCTTTCTTATGTCCAATTCGTGTGTGCTTCATTATTTAATATATCGTTATATTTACACGAAACTCTACATTACCTTGTGAAGGTACTGACTGAAAGCAAAGCGACCGTAACGTCCAAATGTACGTCAGTGTTTTATAGGGACTGCTTCACACAGTTTTCTTTCTTTAATTTCTGAATTAAAATTAATCCAGTCTATTGGAATTTACACACTTACTATAGCTGCAGTTAAAAAAGCACAGTTCTCTGACACTTGAAGAGGTCTGGCAACAGACAGATATGATAGGCCTTGAAAAGTTCGCCTACCCGATTCTTTTGTGCACAGGAATAGCAAAATAAAAAGGCTCTGAAAAAAAACCTTCAACGTACATGTCTAATAGCATTTCGATTTGTCAGCGATTTTTTTACAGTATGCTTTCAATTAATCATTGGAATAATTCTTATTACGGAGCATTTTGATTAGCCTTTTGAAGATCGAAATTAAAAGACTTCATGATATATCTGCGGCTACCATTCGTTTATCAAGAGTTAGTGAACGTTAACGAATACAAGATTAATATCTATACTAGGTAGCTCTTACGCTTCAAGCAAGTTCAATAATTCGTCATGCCGAGTGTTTGTACTGAGCAATTATATAAACAGATTTAAAACTTGCATTTAGTTTATTTATTGCCGCAGAAAATTACAACGATGTTGACATTTTTAATGGGATTTCGCACCGACAAACGGCTCGTGTAATTCTAAGTATCCTACTGCAAAAAAGTGCAGAATTTTAAAATCGCGACAGGTCAGTGTCCATGAACTCACTTTTATTACATACTCAGTAATCTAGATGAATAACACCTTTATAAAAAGGCTCAAACTTTTAAGACATAACGTGGGTCGCTCTTACCATATGTGTATTTTCGGAGTTGATAATCAACCTTTTATTGTTGCAGCATAGAATTTGAGCGTGTGGGTTGAAAATATAGGTAGAAATACGGGTACAAACGAAATTTAAAACGCTTAACTTAAAGAAAACAGCAACAAAAGAACATGTCCGCATTCACCTCGAAAACATTTTGCTCCAAGTGATTTAGATTGGAACACAACTGGATGACGCCTACGTCAACAATACAAGCCTGGTACAAGCACATTGCGACAATAAACATGAATGTTTAACGTCAAGCTCACTCAATAAATCGCTGATAAAGCAAGATTTACACGTAATACTACAAGATAATACATTCGACACCGTTGCTTCGTCCCCAATTTGATTAAATTTTCATTCAAAATTCAATCAATAATCTCAGAGGAGTTACAAATAAAAATAACAGATGTTTTCATCAGTGATCGAATCTTGAATGAACTATTAACGGAACTCTTAGCTAGAGTAAGAATGAAAGTGCATCGAGACTTGCACGGTGATTAATTCGCAAATATCACTTAAGGAGATATTGACTTAGTAGTATGTCCGCCCACTTAACGGTCAGTAACTTATTGGCCTTGATGCGCCAAATTAGATGCATAGTTTGACATAACCTGCAGTAGATTGCAACTGGTTTCTCTATACATAAACAGGTATCTATTGAGATTATGCTTGATGATGCTGTTGGCGATTAAAACTGAGAGAGACATGGGAAAAGTTGTGTTTATTCTGATCTAAGTTTAGATTATAGTCTAGGCTAGACTGTGCATGTGAGATAGACATCAGGAACCAACGACCTCGCTACTGACATAATACAAAACACTGACGCATTAACCAGATGTTATGCACCGAAAAATTTAAGTTTCGAATATAATGTCACCGTAACGCAATGCTTTAAGCCTTCTAACTTGTTCTTTTGGACGACTGTGGGTCATTAGAAAAACCTCAAATATCATGCGATTCCAAATCTATATTTAAACGGGCGCGGTCCCTGTTACTGCTTTCACATATAATAAATAATAAATAAATATTCATGGACATTTCACACAGCGTCCTCTGGTCCCAAGCTAAGCTTATATGACTATTAAATAACGGTAAAAGTAACGCACAACACAGAAATAGTGCGTGACGAAGTCTAAGAAGACGAACAACCATTAAGTTATTATTACGAAGAAATCAAACGTTTTTTAACAACTTGGAAATCACTAATGTTATTTTGATTATGCGAGTTACAGGTAATTTTTACGCAATTAGAAGCACAATGTTTAGTGTAGTACAAACGATGACATCATGCAGTAATAAATAGACATTTACCGACTTAAGCTACGCGTTTCATAAGTCAACAACACCTAAAGTGGTTATTTAATGTAATATAAAAAATTTAAGTACACTTAACATCGCAGAGTAATTTTAAATAGAAAGAAAATTAAGAAATATTTAGGTAGCGTGTGTTAGATCATAAATTGTTCACTTCCGTGATCCGCAATTGGCTTATTCAAGATAAACACAAAGAGCCAACAACAATAGACTTTACAATTGTCCACAATAGACGTCTGTCTGGTCTAGCTCGAGATTATAGCTCTCGTGAATTCTTCGTAACAAGTAATTGTATCGCAGCAGCAAAAAAATCAAATAAACGAGTAGTAAATCTAGACGAGTGAGACTAAATTGCATTAGATACTAATGACACAGGAGCCGGATAGGTAAATGAAAAATTTCAATCAAACACAAACCACAATGATGTAAGATGAATGAGCAATCAGAATCGCAAGTTTGTTAACCTCAGATAGCAGACGTATAAAAACCAAAAAATCTAGCAATGACTAGATCACAGATAGTAGATTGATTAGTACTACACATGAGTTGTGACCTGTCAGTTCCGTAGGCAGATCACGTCGAAGTTAGTGCAATAAAACAAAATAACCCACTGCACAAGTACCGCCGAGTACGTAGATTTTCAGTACCTAGACATTGCACGATACATTGAGAATATTAATTACACTTACGGAACTAACAACGCAGACGAAAACTTATGAATATATTTAATACATTTTACCTCAACGAGTTATAATATTAAAAAGGTTTTTGATGAATCAACGTGTAATCATTATTACTGTTTTGTAATAACATTGAGTAAATCATCAAGTGCAGTCGGAATGTGAGCAAAAACCGCAAATTCTAAGGAATTACGGTGCGGTTACAACATCATCGACGAGTTTATTTCCTATTTTCATGGTTGCTATGAGTTCAAAGACCAGATATTACTTATCGAGTTTTATAAGAGAATTCAGCATCAAAAGCCGTCGTGCGTCGTAAAGGAAAACACTGATTGGAATATTTGCTAGAATTTATACTTTAATAAATCATTTAAGAAACTTAGAGAATAAATGCTTGCATCGTAAAGAAATACAGGTGAATTCCACCAAAGATGTTTTATTTTTAGGAAGCTATCGGTTTTGTAAACTAACTAACACTACTAGAGAAGATACCTTGTAATACCTACTTACCATAGGAATAAGTAAATTAGCACGGTCAACATGCGTAACCCTATGAGGCCTCGATACCAAAAGCCTCTGTTTACACAAGTCTATACTAAATATGTGCTTTGGTGAAAAAAAATTAAGGCCATGTAGAGGCCTCGCAAAATTCTCTCGCGTAGGTACCAGTAGACTTTGTTGTTAGTGTAAACAAACCACTCAATGAGCTGATGTTGATCTATCGAATAGTTGCTGGCGACATACACGGAAGCATCTTTCGAATACGATTTCTCATAACACTTTCTGATATTTGTATATATAAAAGACAAACAAACAAACCTAGTCATCGCATTTAACATACGTAAAGTGGGATTTATCGGTACTTAGTCGGACACTGGCCGCCGAGACCAAAATTAGAGCCTAATCCAAAAATCGAGCAACATTTTAAGGAATTTATTGTCACCACTAAGTGTTGAGTCACAAATAACTAAATTTAAACAGTATTAGCCGATTCAAATTTTCAATCGCCATGGTGATATACTCAATAGTTTGTCTACCAATAGTTTCTCAGACAACGTTTGTTTAGAAAACCAGTTTAAAAATAAACTAAAAATTTTGCAGTTTTAGAACTAAGACTTATTAAATTTTATTTTTGGTGCAATTTTATCTTACATCTCCACAATTTTTTGCTGCTCGAGTACAATGGCAGCAAACGACGAGAGTACCTAAATATCATGAGGCATCATACCTAGGCACAGACTATATATACATACAATTATTATTCCATTGTAATGAATGATACACGAGGTGAGTCGTGTGCTGTGTCAATCACCAGAGTCATCGCATTTGGAAACAAAACAAGTCCCATATCAGATAACTACTTGGACATCTGCATTACGATTAGCATATTGTTAATGTCAATCACTGCTTTCGTATCATTGCTGGATGACAAAAACTGGGTATGCCGATACCAACAAACTCCGATTCAAGGTTACAAACGTATCGGACTTACGATAAAAAATAATTCTAATATAATTAACTAGAAATTCGTATCTAGATGTCTTTGAAATTAAAAGAGCACCCACACAGCGGTCCAGAACGTGACTTTGCAGCAATACAGGAGGACAATCTAAGACATGATCTATATTGTAAACGCTACGGCAGCCGATCAACCTGTGTCCAAAAACAACTACAAAGAAATCGATTTCATGCAATTAGATAAAAAATTAAAAGAAAAAATGCATTCATAAGAATTGACATAGCAAAACTAACGAATCATCCCCTGTCAATGACCTCAGAGTCTAGACTATAGTTTACATTTAAAATAAAACTTGTCTTGAGAAAAAAAAAACATTATAACTATTTGATGAGCAAATAAATGCTCAATTCTGATGGTGTATAAATTAGAAATATTTTTATGATCAGCCATTTGTAAATATTACTTCGCAAATGTTAGCAGTGACTGAATGTGTATTTATCTTCATTTTAAAATAATTGCTGGCGGACTATGGTGCAATATTTATTAATATATCCTGTTGTCTTGCATACTCAACATCCGTCTCAGTAGAAACACCTTTTAAAGGTTCCGTGGCCGTTCCGTGGTGGTTGTTTTGATTATATTACTCGGAGGTTCGGAATTTTTTTAGTCACTGATAATTGATGCATAAAAACTCGAAATCTCAAACAGTAGTTACAGTTACTAGTACATACGTATTCTAACCTTAGCATATCGATTAGCTAAATCTTGGCGTTTCAACGACCTTAGGAATGAAAATTGTAGTTAAGTTTAACACTTTCAGCCCATAAAATGTAATCTTATGATTACATTGAATTCATTCTATTAGAATTATCGCTTAAAAATCTTTGGGTACCTACATAAATTATAATATCAAATAGGACTATCTTATATTGGTACTTCCGTGAGAGTAGATTTACAAGTATTTTTGATTTAGTTACGACGATGGTTAAAGGGATAGGTACACGTATATTTTCAATACATCATCACCACCAGCCGATGTTGGGAAGGTAAAAAGGAATAGATAAGCTTAACAGCAAGATTAGATCACTCAGTTATTTTAGACCCATCTAAATATACCAGTAATCTGGAATGTCACTATGTACCTACTATTTTAAAGAAGGACATTAACTAGTGACTACTTCCGTGACTGTTATTTATGGTAACATCATAAAGTTATTATTTGGCAAAGAGTGCAAACGTATCTATTAACTCGGTGAATTAAATACATTTCTATTTCTGTCGCCGAGAACAAAAAATAGAATGATTTTTTTGGCATTACTGCAAAACAGATCACGACTAATGCTAAAAACTTGTGCATTGAACATTTTGATCACGGATTCGTATCTTGACGTTTTGCCGACAGATAAAGATTGCAGCATTCTCATGATATAATCAGATCGACGAACCTAGTGACGTAATTGAACCTGCAAATTTCCTAAATCGCCGTATATTTTTAATTTTTTCAAATGGGACATTTACATGTTTGTTTGCACATTCCTTATTACTGTGAATAATAGAAATAAAGATACCCTAATTTAGAAAATTTGGATCATCAATAAATCGCTTAATGTAATATGTTCGGCAATCGTACTAATTATTGTAATAAAAAATAATTAAGGGCCTACATCAATATTATCGTATATCATCGCCGACACGTACATATTAACATAGCCAGTAGGCACAGAAAATGAAGAATTAGGGATACTTTTCCTATTTACTCAAAATCTACTAAATATATTTTAATTCTGATTTACGTGTTTCTATACATAATAGTTACCTATGTTTTTAAAGTTATTCCATTAGTTAATACGCGATAATAGACCGACAAATGAAAAAAATAAAAAATTTGAGAGGTTGTTTCGCCAAGATTTTCTATCGAGAAAACTTTTTTCAATCGCGTTTCTGAGTTTATGCGATCCTAGATCATATATTGAAAAAACATATACTTAAAAATTAGAGCTCTAGTCATTCAATCTAAAGAAACAATGAAAACTTCGTACATAGAAAAATGCACGAAGCTATTTTGGTATCCTCTTAAGAAAAGAGTTTTATCTATCTATCTATCATTTGTAAATAAATAACAGATTTTATTATTAAACAGACTATAAAGCAGAAAAAATCTCAATCGGGCATGCCTGACCAGATACATAAGTGGAAATGCACGACCATTGGAAAATGCGTGATATCATCAATCAAAATTGGTCTAGGCCTTTGGAGAGTTAATAGGCGAAAAATAGACAAACACATATCTGTTTATTAAGTTATCCATAGTATGATCTTTATTCCGCTTCGGGAGAAGATCACAATGTACGTTCTAGATATTTCTATTCTCATACATTGAATCATACTTTAAGTTATTATTTTATTTATCATGTTTATTAATTATAAAATTAATTATCATTAATTATTATAAAATTAATTTATTTATTAAATTTATTATGTGTGTGTTAATATAATATTATTATTTTTACTAATAGGTAATTCCAGAATACTAAATTACAAGGTAAATAATTGTTTCTTTTGAAATACTACCTGTTGATATTACAGGATATAGAAAAAAAAATTACACTGCTCATTAATGTCTATTGTATACAAAACATTATTTACATTCCTGTTGTAAATTCAAATAGATTATCACAGTCTATAAACAATTTTGGTTCACACGTATAAAGTTCGTACATAGACAGAATAAAAATTATCTGTGCTGAAATTTCGTTTATAGAGCAAAAAAGTATATATAGGCAGGCAGACAAACAGACTGACTATCTCATTTACAATATTAATAAAGATTATGGCCGGTCTTGTTGCTATGTAAAACCTGTTTTTATTAACTTAAAAACAATTAAAAAATGGAACATTTTTTTTTCAAAACACTATTATGTATAAATAGCTAAAATCCGTTACAAAATTTTTGACTTACGACACTTAAGAAACGCCAAAACAATTAAAAGCCACAAGCAATCCAGATAAAACATCTGTCTGGCTAAGACAATCCAGTTCTCATTTATGTCTAGCATTTTAGCTCGAAAAGCCTTTTATCTGCCAATATAGTCATCGAACTTATAAAACCTCTAAAATTTTATAAAAACACGATGTCATAAAATTTTATTTCAACACAATAATTACTTAGCTTTCTGAAGTCGTGACTAGAAACATCTTGAACAATGAAATGATCCATAATAACTTTTTCCATATAGCTTCCTTAAAAGATGCATTTGTATATTATAGTTATAGGCGATTAAATAAATTCGTATCGTGCGTTCCCAGGTTCTAAACCAGCCTAGACAACAATGTTATGCACATAATAGAACAAATCGATTTTAAATCGCTACAGAAACAATTGATTGCTTTTTATTCGTTCTTTTAGTATCCATTCCCGATTATTTACACCTGGGAATATTCAAATCGAATTATAAGCAATAAAATTACAAACCGAAACGCAATAACGTCATGTAAAATTACAATAAAATCGCGAACATTGTTTCAAAAGTATTGCAATATAATTTATGTCCTTTTTCGCGTGAATTAACACAATTAAACTATCGCATGAATAAATGACTGTGAAATCTAAGTCTAACCTGTGAAATCAGTACAATTTATAAATGGCAATTAATTCCATGTCATATCGACATCATACCTTTATATCAATGATTAGTAATGACTGTTAAGACCGGATATGATAGTCTGAATATCGTCTCCAACCACAGTTCGCGTATTGCAATGAATAAATGCCATGAATGAATGAATTTGGTCACAGTGAGGAAAGACCTGTAATACACATGTTTCCAATCTACTTTCTTCAGCTGATACAGTCCTAGTGACCTTAGAACCTTCTATTAGAAATGTATAACTTTAAATAAAATAACTGGATTATTTTCTCAGACACCTCAGATTTATAAATAACTAGCTGACCCGGCAAACGTAGTTTTGCCATATTAAAAAAAAAAAGTTTGAAAAATAGATGTTGGCCGATTCTCAAACCTACTGAATATGTATGCAAAATTTGAGAAGAATCGGTCAAGCCGTTTCGGAGGAGTACGGTAACTAACACTGTGACACGTGAATTTTATATATTAGATAAAACCGTTTTTATATTCAAGACCACGAGAAAAGAAACAATTATCCATACATCTTACGATCGTTAACGAATTTAACATAAAGACATTAGTCAGAATGTAATACTGTATTTATGCGCAAACTTTTCACAAATTCAAAGTGTGCAAACGGTCGAAATTTATATGGGCAGTGAACGCATCGCGAAAACGTATCAAAATAACAATGCATTTTTTATACACAGAAATTAGTATGCAATGCATATTGCAAAAATAATCCAGTGGGTGGCACCGTCTACAGACATAGAATTTCATGTGAAGTTTTAATGCTTTTTTTTATCTGTGCCATAGTCTGCCTAGACTACTATTTTAGATTTTTTTTTCTGACAAATCGTGAATGACCTATTAAATTATTACGATTTCAACCACGTCGTGTTAAGATATTTCGCTACATTGATTGTAAACACAATTCATGCCACAGGTGTATTCGACTCTATTGATGTGATCCGATAAGATTTTATTTAAATAAGAATTTCTTCTTAATAAAATTAATGCAGTCACGGTTTTATATAGCATCGAATTGAGTTTTGCCTGATCATAAAACTCGCAAAAAGGTCCCCTAGACATTATTTAATTCTCTGTTCTTTACGTACTCATAAAGTTCTACATAAATAAATGAACTAATTCATGGCAGTTTCATGATAAAGCAAAATCTTCATATTGGAAATAAATGACTAGAAAATTGCTATTGCAAAATTAACGTATAAAAAGTAACGTAAAATATCCAATATTTCCAACTCGTCATTTGTGTTCAAAAATACATCATTATCTCTTGGATAATATAAGACCTTGTTTACTACACGCCATTATTTAGATGCTTTCGTTGTTAAATTAGTTTGTATTGATAGCAATGCATAGTTAAAAACCTATAAAATGGGTTTGAAGTCCAAAATATTTTTTTCAGATTGTTGCCCTGTCGTCGGTATGTGTGCAAAATAATTGGGTAAAAATCACTATCAAAGATTCCGTTACATACATTAATTCACACAGACACAGATAACATATTGATAAAGAGATAGATACGAGCGAAGCTAATGTGTGTTAAACATAGTAATGGTCCTCGAATTAAACAGTTGGTTCCGATGCCAATCATTGGGTCTACAACTATAAATTACACAGTACACACGTCATTTACTAAATGAATACTACCTCTACAAATACAAACATATTCTTTTTACAATCCGATGACAGCCTTCGTGAGTACCAAGCACCCGGGTCGTGAGTAAACATCATCACTTCATACAAACTGACAAGCGACTAATGGATGAGAGCTATACTTTTTTACATATATATATCTTAATATATATATTTCTTGTGTGCGTGTGTATGTGACTGAACTCCTCCTAAACGACTGGACCGATTTTGATGAAATTTGTTGTGTGTATTCAGGGGGGTCTGAGGATGGTTTAGATTCACAATTGGCTGGACCGATTTTGATGAAATTTTTTTTACACAGAATTCTATGGCAAAACAACGTTTGCCGGCGCAGCTAGTCTTAATATATACAGGGTGTGGCGTAATTAATGGATAAGCCTGTGCCTGTGGATAAGCCTCCTACTGCGCTATACGAATATGTATATTTTTAATTAATCCTATGTATGGTCTTGAAAAAAATGGCATAAGTCATGTTTTTCATAAAATGACTACTTTCACTAACCAATTATGCTACTGTTGCCACAATTTTCAAAAATTTTGCATTCTGTTTTTTTTATAAAACAGCTTAAGAGGTGAGCTATTGAAAGCAATAAAGAATTCCCTATTCGTAATACAAATTTTGGGAAAAAATACATGAGATATCAAAAAAGTGTTATTGATTATTCAATTTGTTGACTTTGTACATCGTCTAGCTTAAAAAATCTTTATGGGAGTTGATTTGCCCAATATCTTAAAAACATGCTTGTTTTATGCAGTTTCCGAAATGGTATAATACTTATTACATTTCACGAGGTTTTAAAAAAAAACGACAGTTGTAAAAAAATACCCTAATTTTCTTTAACAGAATTATTAATTTATCTTAAACATGTCTTTGTAAACAGTTTGAATGGACCCTTTTTTGTGTGCTCCGGAGCAGGTAGTCATTCACAATGGACCCTTTTTTGGGTGCTCGGGAGCAGGTAGTCATCCACCATGAATAGGGTAAGCAGATAACGACTCTAAGTCAACTACTTGTGGTTGTTTATCGCACGGCAAATCCAGACGGTTAGTCTTATCATAAGACAGAGACAAAGCATTTTGATGTCAGGTAAATAACAGTTGTGCGACAGAGATAGATTTTTATTATTCTCACAAACAACAAAACAGCTTTTGAACTTGTTTAACAAAGTTAGTGCTCTTTTGACTAACGTCTCTTGCGCACATATCGTTTGCTCTATCGTGTTTGTTATTGTGACGTGAATTTGGCTTATGTACTACGGACTCTGTTTTTGCTATACGAATTGGACAATTGTGATATTATCGACGACTTCTACATATCCCTGGACTACTGATCATGCCGCGTCATACGTACACTCCTCAAGAGTATGCAAATATGCATCTTATTTACGGCCTGTGTAACTGCAATGCAAATGAAGCTGCACGCGAATATCGTCGAAGATACCCCGATTTGCGACACCCAGACTACCGGGTGTTTACACGTGTGCACATCGCTTTTAGCGAAGGGCGAATGCCTGGTACCGGTGTTGGTGGTGCTTCGGAAGGCAGACCTCGACGACATCGTGATGACGAAGTTCTAGAAGCTGTGCGTGCTAATCCAGAGTTATCAATTCGTGAGTTAAGTAGAGGAACCGGTGTAGATACGCGTACTGTGGGCAGAATTCTGCACAGGCATGAGCTTCACCCGTATCACTATCAAAGGGTGCAAACACTAATGACACGAGACTATGAGCCTAGAGTCCAATTTTGTCGCGTCATGTTGCGAAAAATACGCGAAGATTCGGCGTTTTTTGACAAAATACTGTGGAGCGATGAGTCATCATGTGAAAGAAATGGCTACGTCAACATGCACAATCTTCATAGTTGGCAGGCAACCAATCCGAGAAACATAAGGCAAGACCGAGCTCAAGTCCAGTTTAAAGTGAACCTTTGGACAGGAATTTTAAATGGACAAATAGTTGGGCCCGTCGAACTATCCGAGACACTAACAGGTCCCAATTATTTAAATTTTCTGCAAAATACGTTGCCGGAACTATTACAAAGTTTAAATGTGCCAGAAAACTACTGGTTACAAAATGATGGTTGTCCCGCTCACTACGCACGAATTGTACGGAACTACCTCAATGATGAGTACAATGAGAGGTGGATAGGTCGTTTGGGTCCCATTTTGTGGCCACCAAGGTCCCCTGATTTGAACCCTCTAGACTTTTTTTACTGGGGGTGTTTAAAAGAAAAAGTGTATAAAAAAGAAATAGCATCCCTGGAACAACTAAGGGCCCTGATTTTTGAAGCCGCTGATGAAATCAAGAGCTCCGGCTTCATCCGACGCCTAAAGCGGTCATTTATCCGTCGATGCAGGGCCTGCATAGCCGCAGGTGGCCGCCATTTCGAACATTTTTTGTAAAATAAAATTTATGTAGTGTTTGCATCTTTAGAATAAAAAAAATAAAATAAGTTGTTATTTATTTTCAACGACTAACATTCCCACTGGTAAACTCAGACAGATAAGTTAAAATACCACTGACAGTTTGTTTAAGTTAACAGTATTAATTTGATTAATTAAATCACAATAAGAACATTTTTTTACGAGTGTCATTTGGTTCTTTAATATCACATCAAACTTAATAAGTATTATAATTAGTATTATACCATTTCGGAAACTGCATAAAACAAGCATGTTTTTAAGATATTGGGCAAATCAACTCCCATAAAGATTTTTTAAGCTAGACGATGTACAAAGTCAACAAATTGAATAATCAATAACCCTTTTTTGATATTTCATGCATAATTTTCAAAAAATTTGTATTACGAATAGGGAATTCTTTATTGCTTGCAATAATTCAACTCTTAAGCTGTATTATAAAAAAAACAGAAAGCAAAACTTTTGAAAATTGTGGCAACAGTAGCAGAATTGGTTAGTGAAAGTAGTCATTTTATGAAAAACATGACTTATGCCATTTTTTTCAAGACCATACATAGGATTAATTAAAAATATACATATTCGTATAGCGCAGTAGGAGGCTTATCCACAGGCACAGGCTTATCCATTAATTACGCCACACCCTGTATATTTCTTGTGTGCGTGTGTATGTGACTGAACTCCTCCTAAACGACTGGACCGATTTTGATGAAATTTGTTGTGTGTATTCAGGGGGGTCTGAGGATGGTTTAGATTCACAATTGGCTGGACCGATTTTGATGAAATTTTTTTTACACAGAATTGTATGGCAAAACAACGTTTGCCGGCGCAGCTAGTCTTATATATAAATTCACGTGACACAGTGTTAGTAACCGTACTCCTCCGAAACCGCTTGACCGATTCTTCTCAAATTTTGCATACATATTCAGTAGGTCTGAGAATCGGCCAACATCTATTTTTCAAACTTTTTTTTTTTTAGTATGGCAAAACAACGTTTGCGGGGTCAGCTAGTCTTAGATATAAATTCACGTGTCACAGTGTTAGTTACCGTACTCCTCCGAAACGGCTTGACCGATTTTTATGAAATTTTACATGCATATTCAGTAGGTCTGAGAATCGGCCAACATCTATTTTTCCAATCTTTTTTTTGTATGGCAAAATAACGATTGCCGGGACAGCTAGTAGGTATATATATTTGTTGGCAAGAGGCAATTTCTGCTACGATATGTATACTTGTGCAATTTCTCGATTCCTAACTTCTCTTGACAGCGAATATTATTTTCTTGCTTTGCCTAAGCATTTACGGAAAGTTGTCGTAACGCTTGGAAAACACCTCCGCAAGTAATTCATTCCGTACCCAATACTTACCTAAGAGTTTCCTGAAAACGTATAAGCGTTCCCAGGTTCCTTACACGTTAGTCGCAGGACTAGCCCAAGACACGGTACTAGGTTATAGGGATGAATTACTGTTCTATGTCTAGAGGAACGTTGGTAAAAAGATGACGTTGTTACCAACCAAATGCTCAACACAATCGCTCTCTCCTATTCGTAACTACGCCAAATACCATATAATTAATTAAATAAAATATAAAATATTCCTAAGTTTAAATACAAATTCAACACAGGTCACACAGCGTGTTACAGATCTAACAAATCTCTTCTGAATAAATAAGGATTTTATTGCCTTTTTTGCAATTGCCCTGTCTGCGTCAATCAATGGTGACAACGACCCAAAACAATAAATTATTGCAGTTTTACTACCATATATGGTGGTTTGATTTTTCGTATTCGATTTGTTTTAGTTGACATTTAAAATATATGATTCGCTAAAATTAAATTGATGTCTGCATAAAATTCTTTATTTGTTTTGGAAACATTATAATAGAATAATTTCGCAGCGATTAACGAATTTGGCGTATTTGTTCGATGTGTTATGGTATATGTGACATTTTGTCAGAAAATACTAAAATTTTCGTTTTGTACTAAAGCATCATTGAAATCGATCAGTGAGCTGATAAGTTTTTGGACTCAGTCCATTACAAAAGTTTTTTTTTTATTAATTAAATAAAACCTATTCATTTTATAAAGCGTAACACAAAACAAAACAGATCAGTAAAAGGGTTTAGCTTGAACACTTCGGGTAGGGAACTCTAAAAAACCAGTAAATACAGTCAAATTGAGAACATCCTCCTATTTAAACTTGGTGAATAATTAGTAACACAAACAGTGACACAAAATATATATGCATTGTTTGGAAAGAGTACAAAAACTTGCAAAAAAAACCTGGCGTCAATTAGCATATCCTCATTGTCACCGATACGCTAAACGCTATCCTCGTGATAATTGACATATGTATATGAAGTTTAGGTATTCAATGCATGTATGTAATTGAACTCTGTTTTAACCCCTACCGTGAATGGGGGGGGATATAAGTTTGAGGGCGATCATCGTCAAGGGTTGCCCCCTTGACGATGATTCAATGTCGAATATATTGAAAAATAGCGAATATTACGTAAAAGTTCTTAATCCACATTTCAGCTTTATTTGGATCTACAAGTTGCTGTCACGATCCGGACTTGACTTTTCATAATAGAACAAGTTATTTTAACACAATTTTTGGGTTTCCTATAAAATACAGAACAAACTGGTTGTCTAATCCTTTGCGATCTAAAGAAAAAGATTATTTTCTTCCTTTTGAAGAATAGAGGGAAAATTGAGTTTTCATGTGTTTAATAAGGCTACAATGTTTTGGCCCTACGTTTTAATAAATTGAGACTATTGACCACTCAGACATGTGTCAATTCAAAAACTAATTGAAAATGTTTGATTAGGAAGTATAGGGGATAGGAAAATAAAAAATGTATACTGAAAACAATTTGTCTGTCAAACGAAACTATGATTATCTCATTCTAACACGCTACTATTTTGCATATGTTTTAAGAGAAGTTTATTAGTGTCATTAGTATACTGTATTTTTTTCAAATGTCATTAGGCCCCGCCTTGAAGCCTGTCAGCCATTTGAGAAATTTTTTTCGTAAATAGGTCTCTTGTCAGTGTAGCTTTGTTTGGTTTGTTTTTAATGATATTCTAGTGTTTAATATATGAATAAGTGCATTTCCTTGAGCATATTAGACAATAATTATAACACTCATCATGACTAAGTGTTGTGTAAAGGGCTGTAAATCACAGCGTCGTAAAAATGTTGAGGTCATGTATCAGGTTAGTTATATTATTTGATTTAGAAATATGTTTTACGTAGGTAATTTATTATGTGTTCAAACTAGGAATAGTTCTTATCAATGTCCACGGCTAATACTACATTAAAAGCTCATTGAGAACTTGAAATAAATGATTCACAATATTTCATTAGTGATGTGCACCGCATGCTACACTAACACTTTTATCGAAAGATATGAAATTTTTTTAAGTCATTAGTTATATTATTCCAGTAATATTTTACAAGATTAACAATATGAAACGGTAGTAATTAAGTAATGTACACATCTTATTGAATATTATTTTAGGGCGCCAAAGAATGAAGCACTGAAGAAATTATGGCTTGATAGTATGGGCACTGAAAATTTGCTGTATACCCGAGTGATGAAGATATATTATGCAGTCAGTATTTTAAATGCTGACTGTATCAGTCGAACGTTGGGTGTGGTGCGTCTGAAGGATGGTGTTGTGCCCACTCTATTTACTGTAAATTCCTAATCTATGTTACTTTATTGTCTTGATCATTACTGATTGTGATGAAACAATAGCCTGCACTTAAGCATAACTAGTAGCAAAATTCTAATTAATTTAGTGTCAAATGAAAGGCTAGAGGTATTGGTAACAGTATAGGTAACAATCTGTTATAATGGTTTTAACATAAAGACTACTTTTATGAATATAACAAATATTTTATGTTTGTTATTGTGAATAGTATCACTTATTTATTTAAAATGTAAATTTGGATTTTTATGCACTAAAAAAAATTCTCTTCCAGCTTCGTTCATCTTCAAAATTTGAAAATACATAAATCACAATTTTCTTTTATTTATTTATTAACTCTTTTCAGATCTGTAGGATACATATTTATACCGATTTTTCCAAATGTTATCACTAGGCGGTAAAAAAAAATTGGAATCACAACTTTGTAGGTTTTACTTTCATTTGTTAATTACCTATTTTCATAGCCTTATCTTAAAAAATGACAGATTTTCAGACAAACTTTTATCCTCTTTTCACCACCTTAGGTGATGAATTTCCAAAAATCCTGTCTTAATGCTCGCGATAAAAGGGGCTTGCCAATTTTCACGGTCCTAGCCCCAGTAGTTTGGGCTATCCTTCTATCGATATCGATGGTAATATTGAGCACAGCACTATATCGACGCCATTTTTGAATTTAAACTGGCTTCAAGTCAAGTGACCATTTTTCAGATCCTCTATACTTCCTAACAAAGTTGAAAATGCATAGAAAATATATTACATATTGTTGTCACTTGCCATTTAATTATTATTCTAATGGTTTTCCAATTTTATACAACAATGACACTTGTATAGAAAATTTTTAGCAATGTAAATTAGTGGAATGCGATATTTTGAATTCTTTGACTCGCATTAAAGTTATTTTTAAAGTTCCGTACGTACAAATAAAAACTAAAAACAATTTTTTTTTACAATTTTTGCTCTAAATCATAATCATACATTCTCCCATTCCAAATCAAGCTTAAAACTTAGTGCTAGATGTAAAGAAATAACGCTTCTCTCTCTTGGAGAGAGACTCCAACCTATTAACCGCCCCCTCTTGGTCAGGGGCATCCTCCACTTTGGGAGAAATTTTGGTCTACTGTGCAGCGCTGACCGGGCGTGTTGGCGCAGATTCATATTTGCTTTCCGTCTCTCACAGGGGATGTTATCCCTCAGCTGGCTTTAACTGCACTCTAGGAAAGAAGACACTGCTTACGAACTATTTTACTAGCTTAGTGATAGATACTTAGGTATAAATACTGAAAAATTAGATGATACAAAAGAGAATAGAATTCCCGACCACGTGCTTACTACCGACTACACCACGAGGCTCCTCGATAACTTAACCTAGCAATGTACTCATTTACTAATTTATAAAAAAAAATCACGTGCATAACAAAACACCTAATACAAAGTTTAAAGTGTAAATATCCAAATCGAATACCGACATTGAAACTAATATGTATCATGTGACAAACGAGTGATGAAATACAAATAATACATATATACATACACACATACATACATTATTTGATACAATATTTTATAACAATGGTATGACATTCGATCCAAGCGTTCGGTTACAATAAGACCGACAAAACTATTTATTCAGCTATTTAGTGCATCGATCGGACTTTACTTATAAACAGTAGCTAAATGCATCGTAGTTTCAAATATCAGCAGCCGCGAATACAAAACATATCCTATATACGTAAATGCATACAATAACATATTTTAATACTAGCGCACAAATTTGTAACGAGAAATATAGCTTTATTTAAAAGTCCACTACAGACACAGTTCAGGAGCTAAAGTCTGCTATTCAATTTTCAGTGAAAGTTCAATTGAATGGTATCATTAGTGACAAAAAATTAACAATAGACTACCAAACTTGATAAAATTCGCTATTATGCAATTCATAAATGCAATAACTGATTGCTTAGTGGCGAATTTTATTAAATTTGGTAGTTTACTGTTAATTTTTTGTGGTTATAATGATAGCATTGAACTATAATTGTGACACAATTCATTAGCAGACTTGGGCCCCAGGTATTTGAGTATTGCTATCCCTATTCCCGAGCGCCGCACCAAAGAGGACAACTATAGAGGACGTTATGTGAAATATTCATAAATACATATATTATACATTTTTGATATATTATTGTAGGACTTTCCGTGTGGTGACGGATTAAGAATACAAGTGTCACCTTTTCCTTCCCATGGTGCTGTAAAAGCCAGCTAAGGGATATTGTACAGAGCTAAACTTGAAAATAAACCCTACGTCAACACGCCTGGCATAGCAGACCGTAACCCATCCCAAAGTGGAGGGGGGCTGTGGCCAACAGAGGAAGGTTAATGGGTTAAAGTGAGTGAGAGAGAGACAGAGGCTAAACTAAGTTTTACCTCACCTATGTACAATTTTCATGTACCTATACATAATATTAATAGAATAAACAAAATTTACTTTAGCAAAAACTTTTATCTTAAAGATTATTGCCGAAAAAGCTTGATAATGGTAATTGCCACTTAATTTTAAATAAATTATGAATACTTAATTTAAATAATAAAATTAATTTTGTGATACCACTATTTTTCAATGACAATTTTGGTTTTTATTTATTTTCCTATTTGCATGTCTTATTAGACAAATTGTAGACAGCGATATTTTTATAAATCTATTATAAAGACTGCAAAATTTTCTTGGAGTTTAAAAAGTTATGCCTGCTGTAACGATATATCGCAGCGTTTTTTAGTTCGATTTATTTCTGCAAGATAATCTGCAACGATTCCCTAAACACACTTTTGGTAAAACTACAGCCAAATATTTAAGTTCCATTGAAAAAATTTTCTGCGTTAATTTGCTAATTCTACCGTTGAACAATATTTTGCACGATTTGTCATACGCCGTTGATAAATCTGCGCCTAAATATCTAAATAATTAATGGAACCTATGACATGTCATAGTTTTTCGTGAAATGAAGAAAAGAAATGAATTTAATTAAATCAAAATAACAACAATGACGTTCAAGTAAAAAAACCTTTTATTATGGCTAAAAAGTCTTGTAATATATTAATCAATGTAGTATCACTGACATATTTAAACCTAAAATCACATCTTCAAATAATATAACTGAGTTATTCAATAAATGACATCACGCATACGCAAATTGAGCACAAGAGCACACAAATACTGCTAAAAATATATAAGCACTTGAGGAAAGCGTTTTGTACACAATTTAAACATATATTGTATCCATCTGACATTTTAATAATCTTCACGATTTCATTAAGTAATATGCCAATCACTCATCACCTCATCAATATAGTTGCAAGAATAAAACTATTGGAGTTGAATTGTAAGTAAAATCCGTCTTTTGACATGGCTAGAATAAAAACCACTGCTTTTGGTGAAATTATAACATATTTTAAGAATATATTCAGACTGTACTTAAACTTATGTTCAATAATATTAGGGCATTCTCAAACTTCCAATAACTGCCATAGCTAATAGACTTAAGAGGATACCAAAATAGCTTCGTGCATTTTTCTATGTACGAAGTTTTCATTGTTTCTTTAGATTGAATGGCTAGAGCTCTAATATTTAAGTATATGTTTTTTCAATATATTATCTAGGATCGCATAAACTCAGAAACGCGATTGAAAAAAGTTTTCTCGATAGAAAATCTTATCCTAGATAATATATTGAAAAAACATATACTTAAAAATTAGAGCTCTAGCCATTCAATCTAAAGAAAAAATGAAATCTTCGTACGTAGAAAAATGCACGAAGCTATTTTGGTATCCTCTTAACTAAAGCAGTCTAAAACAAAATAAAGGTCAAACTGAATGATAAATATGTTTTGCGAAACGCGACGAAAAATAAACAGCCGAATAAAGACTTGTACTTAGCCCTCTAAACAAACAAACAATAAACCAAAATGTTTGTACAGTGTCTGGGTATTTATGCATATATTGGCTAAAATACGTTTAAAAACCTAAATTGCATTGTTGCAGTCGTAAAACAAATAGTTACAGTTTCGATTCAGTGAGTTTTGAACTACATTACAGGGTTTTATTACTTCAAGTTACATATACTGCCTAACATCAAGTCAAATCAAAAGTAAAATCACGTAGGCATATTTACGAGTACAAAATCCTTAAAGTTCCATATTTTTCCCCCTTAAGAAAAGAGATCGCAAATGCAATAATACCATCGCTTTATAGCATCCACAAAATCGTTTATTGAAATGTTTTTCACACTTACAATATAGCATGTAATAAAATACACAATATTGTATTGCACATTCGCTAAAAATATCAGTAAAGTGCCATTTTGTTCAAAACCAAGAGTAAAATTAATGTCAAAAAGCGTATAATTCTAATTAGATATTATTAAATTCAACCGTAACGCATTAAAACTCTGATATGGGTACATCGTATTGAAATCATAATATAATATTCGATTAAAAACCTAAAGCAATAAAATTTTATTCCCATTAAACTAAACTTGCATTTACTTAACATAAAACGACTTTTCGATCTGAACTGTCTCACAAGCACCTATAATAAAAATCGATATTTGGTAGTTTTAATAAGATTTTATTGGAAATATTCAAAATTCCGTATTTAAGGAGAGATACAGTGTCACAACACTGTTTGCCCTCCATTATTTAGCTTACTTTATGCGGCATTAACTGACGATATCGACGAATTCAATTTGGTCAACATTTAAATATCTGCTCGATACGAACATCAATATTATACACTCCTAAAGTCTGGGTGGCAAAACTAATTTTGTCGTGTTAATACATAAGAAAAATGTTTTTATACGTGCCATTAACAACGCTGATTATGTGAATTTAAAGTGTAAATATAGCTTGTAGTTAGTTATATGTCTCATAAAAACGAGTATCAATGTTTCAGAGTGCCAGAGGCGAACAGGTAAATCATATGCTACGAAAAATGTTCAAATGCTATTATATTTTCATATATTTAGTATCTAGCTAGACGTCAATATTAACAATAGGTTGTAATCTCCCTCCCACACACACTCACACACATACACTTGCACCAGGTCAACCGCTATGTACCAACTATCCACCCCATTGTTTTTAATATAATTCTTTAATTCATTTCTTTCTAATTTGTCTTAACAACCCTACTAATCTCTGTCGAACAGATCATTGTTATCGATCGCAGGTAGTGGAAGGCACTGTGTTTATAATACAGGATCTCATCCTAGTTTAAACACAGTGAACCTTGTGTTGTACTTAGCCAAAATTGCCTATAATTTTATACTCTGTATTGGAACTACTAACATTAAGTAACTATTGTAATTTAGGTTAAGATTATTCTGTTCAATAAAGATTATTATTATTATTATTAATGCAGGTCCAAGGGAGTTCTGCTTTATAACGTTATGATGTAAATAAAAATATTGCAATGAATAACCAATATCGCACTATGCGTTCAAGAAATACCAGTACGACCAAACATTAAAATATCAAACAGGCAAAATTTCCAGAACCAGTAATAATTAATCATTAAAAATAAAATTATTGTGAAGGCAATAACAAAATCAAATTAAGAGCTCATTTTATTGTGCAATAAACGGAATGCATTTTGACAATACACGAATTGCCACTCGCAGTCTAAACTCAACGGGATCAAAAATATACATCAAAAGTGACGTGCCAATAAATCCTCCCTGAACATAAAAGGCGTTAATTTGGACCGAGACAAGGTTTTTTTTCACAAAATATTGCTAATTTTGTATAGCATTCTCCGAAGTTTGTGGTGTATTCAAAGTTACTTCACTTGATCTCACTTGACGGTGAAGTTAAAGAATGTATAATTGCCTCACTGTCATAATTGTATCTATCGCTGTCTCTTTCGACATAGATCCGTATTATTCGTTTTTATCAGCTCTGAAAATTCTTAATCGACTCCGTTATATGTGATATTACAGAACCCAATAACGTAACATAATATCTCGTCTATATGCTCTATGGGGTCTGTTCCTAAGAAAGGATGGTAAAACTTAAGCTAATTGCAACAGAAAATTCTAACAAATACACTCACAAGCCCAAGGCTTCATATCTGAGTTCAGAGGTTATTAAGCATTAAGCTCGCGCGTTGCATACCTCGCAATCAACAGGGTTTGTGACCAAAAAGATTTCAAGAAGTCAATGCCATTTTTAAACAAAGCTTCATACAAAAATCAAAAACAATACCGATCTATGTACCACATGATTTAGTCATGCATTTAGGATTATGTCTGGTTAAAATCACTGTGGGTAGTCACAACATACATAAAGTAAAAACTGCACAAAAACACGAATTATCGATTACTCTTGTTGCAAAAACATCCGAAGAACACAATGCAATTAGACACAGTGGCGAACATGCAACTCTATCGCTGGATATCTTTATACGCCATAAAATACTTATTAGACATGCATTTTTTTATAATATAGTAGTTTCGTAAAACATCTAGTTAGTTATAAAAGTATTTTGCCTGTCCGATAGACATCTACGAAATAATTCAGAATTTTATACAATATTCATGATGCTTTAATATATAGACTACTAGCTGACCCGGCAAACGTTGTTTTGCCATACTAAAAAAAAAAGTTTGAAAAATAGATGTTGGCCGATTCTCAGACTTACTGAATATGTATGTAAAATTTGAGAAGAATCGGTCAAGCCGTTTCGGAGGAGTACGGTAACTAACACTGTGACACGTGAATTTTATATATTAGATATAAAAAAAAACAGAAAGCCTCTTTTTGGAGGTTAGTTAAATAGTAAAGCGACTTTTCTAAACAATATAATAGCTACTTTTTGATCTAATTTCCTAAGATATTTATTTGTTCTTTTTCATGAATATAAATCGCATTTAGAAAGTGATGATGACTGAGCACTTTCAGTGTGACCGATTAGTTACGTCACGTATATAAAATAAACCTACGCTTGACCGAGCAACTGATGCACCAATTTTTTACTAGCTCGAAGATACCGTTTATAGGACGATGGCAATGGCTGCTTCCGTACTACGACATCAGCAATGCACTTCATAATGTTTTTAGAGATCTTATGTATTGATCTATTATTAGAATATAGCCCCAGGGTTTTCAATATAGCTTCACATTGAAAAAAAAAACATTTTCAGGGTGCTTTTGTATGTTGACCAGAAGTAATCAGTTCAGAATAATTATTTCTATTTTGCTACATCTTTGTAGTGCGTCTGCGTTTATTACGTTTGTTAAAAGTAAAACATTAAACCAAATTCATTTCGACTAGACAACTATTTTAATATAGTTTGCAAATAGTGTCATCTATTTATCAATGTCACTGAACAAGCTGGCAGCGATCCAAAAGAATATATCAAGATTCTCCCATAAATTTGCTAGCGAAGACTTGATAGAATGTCAAGAATTTGTAACTACTGCTATATTCTACTTATATGGAGCAAAAAAATGTTCAAGATATCTCTCAATCCCAGACACCAATTTAGAAATAGACATCTGTGGAAAAAGGATACATTTCACGTCACGTTTGAATCACTAACACGTCACGTCTTTATTGGCTACGTCTAGATCGACTGTAATACTTCCACAGACAGATTTTACGATAGGCTGGCAGATTGTTATCATTTTCCGCTTATAAAACAAATCCTGCCTTAGAGCCAAATGTGCATATCAATTGTTAACAGAGACTGGGTTTTTAGCACAATCGGTTATGTCATATTTTGAACACGCAACGAAGGTCATGGTCGAATCATAAAATAAAACTATAAACTGTTGCCATCCAGGCGATAAAGAGACAAGAAAAGTCAATAACCTAACTAAACAGCATCTAAGACATTTTCCAACCTACAAGATACTTCTTCCGTGGTGATTAACATTGGCCTTGAAACTTGTAGCGTAATGTGTTGTTGAATTATTCTTTCCAACGATTACGTGCTACATAATAAATTGTGATAATAGAAAATGTATGTTATTTACACCATAGAAACTGCCTAAATAATAAATCTGCGTGTAAGTAATTTCAGGCGCCAAATCCCTGCTAGCATTAACCGTAGAGAAAAAGATTATGAACGAATCTTGGTCCTTGATATTAATGAATTATTATTAAAATAAACAAAACTTACCACTGCATTCTGTGATGGCGCATTGAATCTATAGACTGGTAGATACGCTGGTGATGATTTTGGTGTCTGTGCAGCGCCTAAACTAGCTTTGTTGCCATCGCCACATGTGGCTGATGGACCTCGGACTTCTTCTATTCTGGCGCCAAGGAGTTCGTTTTGAAGTAGGCAATTGTAAGCATGTTGATCACGACCTCCGCTGCAATTATCACCTCCACCATCACCTCTGGCTTTCTTAGCTGGTTGGTTTTCTGTGCCTCTGTGTATAGCTAGAAGAAACAAATAGAAGATTCTTTTAAATTCAATTTATAACGAAGGATATACTATAGATAGGCAATAGAGTCTGTCTATCCTCAAAGGAAAAAGGCATGACTCTACTTATGGAAAAAGATATGATGCGCATATTTTAAAACCTATAAGCGAGGATTTCAAATATACTCATTTAAAACTCCTTCTTCTTGCACAACGTGCAAAACACAATTATCTCTCTCACGACTACTCTGGACATTCCTATTGAAAATATGTTACTATGTTACTTTTTAAGGACCTGTAGAGATTCAGTTTATTTAATTCCAATTAACATGTGGCGTAAATACTAGTCATGGTGCAGTTTATTAAAGGAACATCAGATGAAAACCTAGTGCAACTTCGTTGCAGCCTTTGGTCTCTACGAAATCAAAATTATGTTCAAACAGACTTTAGAAAGAATTGCAAGAATCCCTAATTTTAACTACTTTGTGTAGAGAATCCGAAGCGTTCTTCGGATAATGTTTTTAGTTTTGTTCCAAAATAGTTGCAATATTAAAGTCTTTATATTAGGGTTAAAGTAAATTCAATGTTCTACTTACAAAGAACAAGCAGTTTATGAGTTTTACGAGTCCCGTAACAGTTTGTCTAGTGTATAATATTAACCAACGATCTTTGAAAAAAGGTAGCGGTATAATCGATTTGTTTCACCTTAGCTATGGGCTGGCGACATTTGAATTCTTAGTTCATCAAAACAGATAAAAATATGCAACACGATATCCTTTAAGTTACATATAACATGTTATGTGTTTATTAACTTCGCTATTATGCAAATTTAATTTCTATTTGATAAAAAATATCAATCAAAATCAATCTCGCAAATTATGTATTTAATGGTCCAGACGTCTGGTGAAATAAATTGTGTTCGATTTTTACATTTTATACTCAAACAACTATTTATGTAAATAAATAAAGTCGCCGCCATTAAAATGGCGGCCCGACGACGGCCATGTGCGCAAGCGCATCCTGAAGATAGCACGTGCCACGTGACTCACAACTTTAAAAAAACATAAAGACATTTCACAAAAACCAAACCACGAACGATTAATTGCCATGTTGAGATGTTAGGTGCCTGCTAAGCATGATTTCGCCGCAATTATAAAATAAAATTAATTTCTTCGTTCAAAAAACAAGCTAACAAATATTTAAACATCATAAAAAAAGTTATCGATAAAGTTGATGTTGAGTGCAAAAAAGCAGCGGAATATAATTTATCTTATTCAAAATAATATTAAAAGTCATGTTGAGATTTCTTTAAAAAATGTATGCATTGAATTTAGTAGATATATATGTGATATTGAAATTAGTTTTTTTAGTGAGTACATTTGAGTATAAGAGTATAAACAGATGGATATTCTCAGAAAACATAAAGATGAATTCATAAAATATCAAAACTGTCTTGCTATTAAATAGTAAACGTCTACAAACGTATATTGTAAAGCAAAGAAACTACGACAGAAAAATTTTGCCTCTACCAAATATAATAAAGAAAAAGAACACAAACAAGAAAGAAAACTTGTAGGCTTTGAAGAAAAAAATGTTTTAGAGATTGCCAAAATGTGCAATCGGCTAGCTCCGGTAAATAATGCAAAGGGGTTCCTTAATCAACAGCTGTATTCTTGGCTATAATAAATTCGCGTTTTACATTATGGAACAGGTTTTGTATAAGAATAATTTGTTTCAAGACATAATCCTGAAAAGTTTTAAAATATTACTCTAATACCACACGGGAAAGATCAGGACAAATTAAAACTACCTGGGGGATTTCGCCAAAAATATATTCACAATCGCTTCTAAAAACAGACAAGTGCGTGATTCATAAAAACATAATGCATTTACCAATGATTCACGGTCCTTAGCAGACACTATTAAACTCATTGATATAATTTGCATTAGTTTTACATTTAAACATATTACAAATGAAATATTAACAATCTATATGACCGAAATTATCATAAATTATGTAACTATTAAGATGCAACTTCCACAATCTCGATGTATTAAAGACGCATATTTATGGCTCCATTGCAAAAAAAAACACATAAATAGAAGGTTTGTGTAAATAAAACTAAAAAAAAATTAATATCTGATACTATGGTGTTAAGAAATGCATAAATATTTATTTTATTAACAGAAAATAAATAACATATTAATTTCTAAGCGAAACTCGTAAAACTTTAGGTAGAATGTTTAATAAGCTTGCAGGTACGTGATTTTGATAATAAATTTATCGATTCATTGTTACATTTGATTAAATGCAACTTTTCGGAATGTCAATCATTCAAAACCTTTGACTAAGTACTTTGACGATTGAATCGGCATAATAAAATACAATTCTAAATCAATAAAGGTCCATTGACTTTGAAAGAACATTTGCAATGCGTGGTTCGATGCACTTGAGAACAAGGATCGGAAGCACGCTCCCAAATTGCATTACAATCGTAGAGTACTGAATAAAAACATCAATTGTTCCCATGTGGCTAACGACTATCGGGTTCAATCACACCTCTTCCTTCCTGAGCCCACACCATAGAAGGTGGTAGAAGTTATACATACATCTATATTTGGTTACCTACGTGACAAACAGACCACTGCTGCGGACATAATTAATTCGGAACATCGCCAAATTCGTCAACATCCTGGACATATGCGAATCCGTGCTGAATTCATAAAGGTATAGAGTCTATTTTACTTAGGTGATAATATAGCTAATTGTCTAAGCGTAACAGTCTTTTGCAAGGCCTCCACCTACATTGCCACTGCCCACATTCAATTCTCCTGGATACTGAGAACGGTTTTATAAAGTGGCCCCAATTCTCTGATAGGTAACCAACTCAATAAAATTTGCAGAATACCATAATTGAGTAAATATTTAGGAATGCTTTTGGAAACAAGTTTATAGATAACTAATTGCTATCCAGATTGGGTTAAAAGAAACGATAAGTTGTACGAAGAACTTAAAATATAAGTAAAATGAGTCAGATATCAGTTATCTGTTAAAATACACTAAAGTATGTCACGCACTATAGAATGTATGCTATCCTAAATCAGTAGCAGGTGAAAAAAACTTGTGCTTTTGTAGCTTATCTATGACTTGTTATGTCACTACAAAGATAATATATCAAAGTAAAATAGAACGTCTAGCCCTGTCTCTACCATTAGTCAGGAGTTGTATTTCTTTTATTGTTTAAATTCTATTGTCTTAAAATCTAAGCTATCTCTAACTTAAGATCTACCAATCATGACTTCATTATCGCTTAAAAATTAAATCACACAACTACATCTTATGTGCTAATATCCCATCTGTTTATAATCGTGGACATATCCATAAAATTGTCGGAGGTAAAACTAATTTGATCAAGGAAAAAGACGCATTTGAATTAGCTGCACCTCGGCTTTATACAAACCATAACTAATAAATGATTACGTTACTGCTTTAGTAATCAGATTACTTGCTACGTAGGTCGATAACGTGGCCTAGATTTTACAACAGCTTTGACTATAAATAGTAGAGGTAGGTTTTACATGCCGGCTAATAGAAACAATATTTGCTAACAAACTTTGTAACTTGTGACGAATATTGTTTGTAGAGCAATCCAATAAGCAAAATGATATTTCTAACAAATATTTATAATCTGCAAAATTATAAGCTAATAGGAAACGGCAGGCAAATTCTACACTGCGTTTCAAAGTACTTTCTAAACTGCTAATAGATTTAATTTTGTTTTACAATAGCATATTCACCAACTCTAAATATGTATTAGGATTCCTAAAGACTGAATATATTTGAAGAGTATGTAAGGTTTCCCACACTATCTCATGCGACTATCAGACGCCTATGGAGAGCATTCAAAAACCAATACAATTTGCATGTGCCCATGTTAAGACTACAATGTGTCTTTGCAAAATACATACACGAACCGAACCCATAATTATATTTACTTACAAGTTAAACGTGAACAAAAACTAAATGAATCCAGCAAATAATGAATAATAACCGCAAGCAATGATTCCAATAAATACTCAGATATTTACGTCATTACATTACGCAATGACAAATTCCAACAATCGATTAAAAACACTTCAATACTATCCAAAGCTAATAAAAATCACTCAAATAATGCTAAAGTAACGGAACTCGCACAAATTGCTAGTGCAAATTGCTAGTGCAAATTGCACTGTGCAATATCCTATTGTCAAAAGAATATTGTTATGAAATGCAATTAAATTCACCTTGAGAACGTTGGCTAGTTTTCTAGACACGTTTTCTATGCAAGTTCCTTGCAAGTACCTAGTATGTGGCTAGTAGTCAGGTCACTAACGGGACTGAGCGCAGCGGGCGCATTGCAATCAGCTACTTCTAACTTCTAAGTGCATCTTAGTTGCACCGCTGCTCATTCAAACAGATAATACGTCACCACAAGTTCTTTAACCTTAAAAGAACATTATCGGATATTGAACAAGTATACTATTGAAAATGTATGGTAACAGTAGCGGTGTTTGTATGTAATGCACCGGTTATCGTCTTTTTCTTATCGGGTGACCCTACACAACAATTGTTTGACTATATTACTAGATGCATATATGCAACTTTGAGTATGAGAAGTTTACTCTTTCTAGTATACGCGACAACAATACAATAAAATAATAACAGCATTGTTATTAATTTTAAAGAAAACATTATAATTAGTGTAATTTGTAGTTTTTCATCATATCATTATTTATAGAGCAAACACCTTGAGATATGTAATATCTAATTAATAATCTACAAGAGAGAATTATATGATAAATGAAAACTAACTCTTTAATATTTTGGATTCAGGTGTATCATAGATATTTAAATATGTAAGTAATAGGTATACATTTATACAACATAGGTATTGACGTTAAAACTTACGTCGTGATTATTTCTACTTATACAGAAAATGATATCATAGTACAACAAGTTTTGATATTCACATGTTGCAACTTGTTCACCATTTCGTCACAGCTGTGAATACGGTGGAAACTCAAACAATGTTGCAAGTTGCAACATGGAAAAAGGAAATTTATCTTTGGTTTGAATAGGGTGCAATGAACTGCTCACAATTGTCTAGCGCTACCAATATTACGATTCATATATAAGAGACGGAACCACCCACGTGAACCACTTCAGACTGCATGCGGGATACTATATTTGAATAAGATCCTGCATTATAAATAAATACAACTTTGTAACGTCGAGATAAAAGAATCTGTGTAGGTTGCAAAGCAAATATTAATGCAAGGATGTCAAAAGAATTAGATTGAGATTTTGGAGATGGAAAAGCGCCAAAAAATATAAACAGACAGATAAATGCACCTTGAATGAGGACTTACCTGTCAAAAATAAAGGTAATCTTAGTTACTGATAGCTTAATTCTGAAAAATGTGAAGCAATTACAATAAGGAATTACATTAAAAAGTGAATTGAAAGAAGCACAAGGTTATCAATACGTAGAACTGAATAAATGCGTTTCAAAGATTATTTAATGGCCCGAATTTGCCGAGAATATTACATTTCTATTGATTTAATCATGAATTCTGAAGAAATAGAGACTAATGGGGATGTATTTTTCTGCTTACGGTAACGGTTCCAGCCTAATAGGTATATTCCTAAAGCACTAAATTATAAAAATGATATAGAACCATATCCAGTCGTTTATTTGGATCAAACAAATCGTGCACACGATGCAAATAATGACTTCAAATACAAATGAATTAATAATATTCATTATATATTCAGTAAAATAAAGATTCGTGAGTGCATTGAACCAAAAACGTGGTTCATTACATAACACACAGCTAGAGCTAGGAATCGTGAACGATTCTGCTTTTTGCATGCAAAATATTTTTTGTTAATATTTTTACCTAAATACTAATGGAATATGTCGATGTTTTTGCTGACTGTTTCTTTACTTATGGTTATTATATTTTTTATATTTACAGCATCATGGTTTTACACGTAAGATGTAGGTAGAGATGTAGGTTTTTACACTACTACTTATAAATAGCGTAGGTATACATTTTTCATGTGTACAGAAAGCAAGACTTGATTAGTCAGAGATAATAACTTAATCTCTTCAAGATTTTTTGTCTTCAACATTGTAGTTACTTATGCTTATTATTATGAGCTTTTACCAAGACATAATTTAGCACTAATGTAATAAAACCTCCTTACAAATTTTACACAAACCCATAACTGTTGCCCAAATCAAAATGAAAGAAAAATCTCTGAAAAACAAAAGCAGTAGACAACTTTTCGCTGAAAAGTCAGTAATGGGCATTGTTCATATTTTTTTTAAACTCTTAATTCGAAAACCATTTCGGGGAATAGAGTTTCTGATCATGATCCATTAGTTTTTTTCGGAAAATTTCCTATATAAACGATTATTTTTCCAAAAAAGCAAATGATCTCTATTTGCCCTTGAAATGAAGGACTTAAATATTAAGAGGTTTTTAGGCATATACTACTCTGAAGTGGAGTTGAAATTGGTCTATTATATCAACTTGTCAACTTTGAAAAGATAAAGTGCAATCTGTATTAAGTCTATCAAGAAAAGTCTATACACAGATTGCGTAAAACGATGACGTCACAACATTTAAAGTAATATCTCCAAAAATTTTTAAAAATTCTGTATAGTGAATATTTCAATAATATTGAAATTAGTTGCTTAAAATAGTCTATATTTTCTGAAAAGATAATAAAAACAGTAGGTCAAAAATAATGAACAATCCCCATTATACAAATCTCATAAATTCAATATTACTTTTAGACAAAAACCTCTAGCGACGGATTAGACTCATATATACCTCACAGCTCAAACATGTCAAAGATCATCTAGCTACGTCTGATGATGTCAGCAGAGCGAAACTTGCAGACGTCAATAGATTACCGAGCATTGTATGCCATTCGTCCTAAATTCAACACTTTGACAACTGATTTATGGTCACCTCAGGTGTCAACTCAATACAAAAAACTATAGCAATTACATTATAGAGTAACCACAATGCATACTAATGCTTAGGACATTAATCATCCAATTCTAAGCTTTATTATAATGTCATGTGACAACGTTAGAAAAATACTTCGCTGTCAAATGGATCTATCACGATAGCTAATTCTTGTAGGAACGTGTAACATTAAGAAATTCAACTTCAATATATTAAAAAAAACATCTATGAATAACAATATTTTTGCTACAAAGTCTAGCCCTGGCTTCACACATGTGAGTTCTATTCAATATTTTCAAGAGTTTGAGAGACTATAAAGCTATTTAATAGTCTATTCTGTAAACATTTTCTCCTGTCGCAATAAAGCTTTTAGATATAATAAATAAATAAATAAATATTTATGGACATTTCACACAACGTCCTCTGGTCCCAAGCTAAGCTTATTTATGCTTGTGTTATGGGTACCAGAAAACGGATAGAATACATAAATTACTTTTCTTTTGTAAATACATACTTATTATACATAGTAAACACCCAGACGCAGAACAAACATTTGTATGACATTTATAAACATCACACAAATGAATGTCCGATGCGGGAATCGAACCCGCGACCTCGTGAATGGCAGTCCGTTATATGAACCACTAGACCACGGAACCCGTCATACAATATCGACGCGTTTAGTCAAAATTACAGAACAGCACATATATTGAGGTTATACAGGCGTTGGGTTGGGATAAGTAAATAATTATAACATGTATGAGCTGGTTATCTGTTCCATTCATCATAATTATACTGTTTTTTTATTGAGGTGGTATTCAATCAGTTTTATTTCACAATAGTAACTATTGTCTCGTAGACTACAGGTAGTGGGCACAGTAACGAGGTCGTAACTATTGGCTTATGTGAGCAAACATTTAACCAGCAATGTTTGCACAGCAACATACAGACTGTTGTCAGAGCAAAGCACTTATAATACCATCAGAAACAAAGTCTCATTAAAATACCGCTAGGCTAAACATGGCGTATATAATTTACTTAAAGATTCTCCATAAGCATTTCTTTTTGAAGTGTAGCTTAAAGTTGAATTGTTTAAAACGGTGCAACAGAACCACGCCGAATATAACGCTTCAGTGCTTTTCCTAAGCTCCATCGTTTCTCCAACCTACTTTCCAATTGTAGGTAAGTACGCATAGAAATCTCAGAACGTACAGTTACTCGCCACGGGACAACAAACTTTGAAATTATTTAACTATCGCCTCAAGTTTTTCACATCTCCAGCAAACAGACGCATAATAACATAATCTCTTCGCATTTATTGATAGACAATTATTAAAAAAAAAACACCATCAAATATGAGCAATCAAAGTGTATAAATTAAAAAAATACATTGACAGTAAAAATCAAAAATACCTATGCATCAATCAATAATCTATTGAATCATCGTCTAAAAACTTGCATTTCGTAATAGAGTTAGGCACTTATAGACGAGTCTATAAAAATATAACTCCAAAAAAACTTGACTAAATCCTTGTGTTGATGAAATGAATGATGAATGTTGAACAATGTACATTTGTCGTATTAGCAGATACCTAACTCGCTAATAACGCTTATTATCTGACAGCGGGAGGGTGGACGTGTCTAAACTTGACACTACACAAAAAAGAAAATTACTCTCAAGTGTCGTGAACATTACAAAATCAAACAACGTTTTATCAATAGAGGTGTAAACTGTAAACGGATTATATCATATTATCAACAAAAGATATGCACAGGCAATCATTTTATTAATCCAGAAGAAATAAAAGCTCCATGCGTTTTAATACGTGTAAAACAAGAACATTAAGACTATAAATAATGTCCATTGATACCTTTACGTGTTTCCAAGCGATTGGACGATTTTGCAACATTGTCGCTATATCTTAGCATGAAAAAAGGGAAAAATAACGAGTTGAGTCAGCTGATGGGTACAATGAACTTACAAGAAATAAATACAATTCGTACACTGAAAGTTCAACTATGTCGTACGCACGGCACGAAGTCTGAATCACAGTCAGCTGATTCAAAGCACAATAAAGAAAAAAAACTAGACCATTCCGCACACAAATTAATATTTAACAGAAATTTGCGACGTCTACAAGAGAATGACGAAAATCTTTAAGATATGCATAAAAACAAAACAAACATTAAAATATAGCAAGATGACATCACTTCAGCTGATCTCAAGTTGAAGGCTGGTCAAATCTTTAATGTAGGTGTATCTGTCTACGTATCAAAGCATGTCATGCACCTGGTTATAGACCTGTCCGAAATGTCAGCCTCCTACAAGACTAGACGAATTTATCGTACATTAAGTTTCTGCAGTCACAATATTAGAAAAAAACTAACGTCTGCCAACTTACCTACGCGTCAGACATAAAAATGACATTTCATTAGTGCAAAATAGCCAATAAATCATTACTAAATATAAAAGATAAGCTAAAAGCATATGAATATCAAAACTTATAATGATGAATCGAAATTTATGTGTCCATTCAATGCAAGCAGCCGAGATTAAATAAATTATTTTTCTTGATGTGGCCGAAAGTGCTAATTTGTCAGTTAAAAAAATGCGATGGTGCAAATATGCATTCGCCCACCCAAAATTAGCAGAGTCGTGTAAAAATTTACACAGGTGCAAGATAAATTCACATCGCGTCAAATGCAATTATTTGCTATAAACTTAAATGGTATTGGCGCTTTGATTGAAGTCAGAAAAAATACGAATTTGCGGAGTGCAGGATATCTTGATTATAAATATTAATTTAGGGTATTTGCCGTCTATCATCGCCCGTTTATATTGCCGATGGTGTCGGTATCGAATTATCGATGTTTAAAAATATCACATCATAATTTTAACCTTAGCTATTTATTGCTAAATTTATTCGATTAGATTTTAGGACCAGCAATAACAAGTTGCCCACACTGAGTCCCAAACCCAATACCACACGTTCCACTGCAGAAAAATGCATAATTACGCAGATAACCGTACAGATAGCATTTTTGAATGTGAGGGTGCATACCTTTTGAATGACTGGTAAGCTAAACCTATTCATGCTTGTCGGTACAAGTAACTATGACGTGTTGGTAACATTTTGTACTTTGATAAGGAAAAACATTGAAATAATTGAATGAAAACTTTAAAAACTTTAGAAAGAGATGATAAATAGGCTTTTTTGAATATACAAAACACCTTTCGAAACCGAACGAACGAAACCTCCACAACAAATCCACATCAGTTTTTCGGGAGATAAAATAATTTTGTCGAAATAGTTTACCATTATAACTACAGTTATCACACTAACTGCTCACACCTTGATGAGATCCACGACAAGCGTTAAGTAAATAAAAATATAGAATTGAACAGTGGTAACTTTTAGCTGGTAAAAAATTTGCTGTGATTTATCACAGTGCAGACATTTGAACAATCAAAACGCGAGTTTTTGCGTTAATATTTGCATAAAACATTTTATATAACAATGCAGATATAAAAAATAATAGTTTTAATAGAAAATTTACAATCGTGTTCGGAGGTAAATTAATTAGTAGTCGATTTTTGTAGGAACTCTTTGTTTTTTAATCAATATTTTATAAACAATAACTTGTTTTCTTTTTGACAACAAATTAGCAAAATAGTCAAAATACTTAGAAAATATTTAGCCAATTTTATTAATCTCTCGATGCTAATTTATTAGGTAGAGTTTAACGAATCATAAGAACAAGTGTGACAGCCAAACTCAGCTAAAGGCATATAAATAAATAGTGTGCTATGCTATGAGTGACAAACGCCTAAAACTCAATATACGGGCATTCTTAAGGGCCTACATCAATATTATCGTATATCATCGCCGACACGTACATATTAACACAGCCAGTAGGCACAGAAAATGAAGAATTAGGGATACTTTTCCTATTTACTCAAAATCTACTAAATATATTTTAATTCTGATTTACGTGTTTCTATACATAATAGTTACCTATGTTTTTAAAGTTATTTCATTAGTTAATACGCGATAATAGACCGACAAATGAAAAAAATAAAAAAGTTGAGAGGTTGTTTCGCCAAGATTTTCTATCGAGAAAACTTTTTTCAATCGCGTTTCTGAGTTTATGCGATCCTAGATCATATATTGAAAAAACATATACATACTTAAAAATTAGAGCTCTAGCCATTCAATCTAAAGAAACAATGAAAACTTCGTACGTAGAAAAATGCACGAAGCTATTTTGGTATCCTCTTAAGGGCTAAGCCGAGGACAAGCTCACGGTGCCATGGTCACTTTAATATTATTTATTTGTGCTTTTCTAAGCTAGAATATATAGAACTATACATCGTTGTTAGAATTTTATGATTTTTTTGCCGATGTGGAGAAGGTCATGCCCAATATTGGTAAGTTTGTGAATTGAGAAGATCTTAGCTTGTAAAGTGAAGCTAAATGGCAACTTCAGCATGCTAACTTCACATTTTAACCTTCAAAATATCTTTAAAACGCAATAATAATGCAGACAACGATAGCCTGATAAAACTTTATCTAAAGAGTCAAGTAATTTGTTCTTGGTGTTAGTGGGACGAACAAATATACTATATTTTTATCAGCTACGTACAGGTTGCAAAAGTTATCAGCAAATGCATTTTTATGTACAACATTTTTATCAGTTTATATTTCGGGAATATAATATCATACACTATGCATAATAGTTGTCAGAGGTCAGGATACTTTACGTATATCTTTAAAAATATTTAGTTTTATCACATTAATTACCATATTATTATGATATTCAAGGCTAGGTTTCGTTTAATTAATATTAATAATATCTAAGTGGCATAAAATTATCCGGTTTTTTTTATAAATATATGCATTTTCCTAGGTCTGATACAAAGTAACTACAGCTAAAAGACAGTTATTTAAAAGATGAGTGCTTCGCAAAAGTTGACAGAGTTAAAACAGTTGACGTACAGAATTGTATGACGACTCCCACAGGAAAAAAAAATTGCGTGAAAATTAGACACTTACCATCAGCTCTAGGTGTTTTGTAGTTTCAATCATTATGTGCATAATTGAACAAAGTCAAAATGATCAAAAGTACATTAGAGCCTTTACAAAAATCAGTTAAGCCAGAATCTAGTGTGTTTCCTTTCTGAAACTCCTTTCTACGATCACAAATCTCTCAATCAATAATTCTGTTAATATCCAAAACATTTAAAATACAAAAAACATCGGTATAAACTCACTAATAGCGCATGCGACGAAAATTAACAACCTATAATTGACTTCAATAGCTTTTGACCCGACGTTCCTGCTATCGGTATAATGGTTCATAATTACTATGCTAATACTAAGGCAAACTTGATGCATCCGCCTAACTAATTTGAATTTGAAACTAAAATAAAACTTAATATTCAAATGTATTGTAGTTAGCTGTAGTAGCAATATGCAGATACCATACAACAATTGAGAATTTAGAATTCTCAAATATCGTAAATTAGCAATGTACGATATTTTAGAAACTATCTCTACACGGTTATACTCAGTACATCAACCTGTCAAATCCTGAAACTACCTATGCATTTTTAAGTTCCAATCCTTACATAGTTATATAAATAAAGTCCTCAGCCACTAGCGTCTTTCAGTTTGCCTGTTGACAGAACGTTTGTCGGGTCAGTTAGTTTCAATCTATGCTGTTGTTACTTGTAAAAATGCTTGGTAGGCGAAAATTTGAGATTGCAAGAGACCATAAAAGAATTTCTGCGACAATTTTTTCGTTCAGGATATTATATTTTTAAATGCATAGAGTCTACGGAGATTCTACAACTTGTGTGTACAATTTAACTCTGTCAAAACATGCTTGTATTGACTCATAAGGCATTACAGAGAACCAAACTCTACCATCAATTTAGCATTATCTTTAAACACTTCTAATGGACACCGTCAGTTTTAGACGCCATAGGAAGCTATTATAAAAACGATGCAACATTAACAAAATAAAAAACTAAAACTAAAGTCATAATAAACCGAAAATGTTTTATATGACATCCGTATGAAATTGCCAAAAAACCTGATCAACATCCTAAAATCAATTAAATTTTGCACTTGAATATTTGCATACATCCTGTGGGTACAATGTTACAGGATATAATATGCAAATAAATAAATCCCTACCAACATAGCGTTGATTTAACTAAATGTTAAAATCATACTTTGCAACGATTAGCAGACATGAACCGTCTCGGATGGGAAGTCAGACGGAACGTGTATCATATCATTGATTAGACCTATAGTATATAAATGAGTAAATAAAAAACATGAGAATAAATAGCGCAACTAACTACAAACATAATTTAACAAAATAATTTAAACTTCTTTAAAAACTCCCAAATTTATGTACGCGCAACAGTTCTTATTGATAACACTGGATTAGGTAATACATATTTTTTTGTAGTTACTTATTATGGTAAAGACGAGGTTTATAGAAAACATTGAAAAAAACCTATCTTTTCACTAAAAGAGATATGACGATACAAAGTTCACCACGTCTACTAGTTACAGAAAGAATAAACTGAATCAATCTTCAGTCAATCGCAGTACATCTTTACTCAAAGTACTCCTTAGGTGTGCTTACAGCACGACCAAGTGGCATTGGGACAATATCATAATCATAGGCATAACATTACAAGTATATTATTATTTATTGTATTGTATATGTAATATTTAGCTATTATGTATGTATGAGCTATTATAATATATTTAGTATATACCAATATTTTATTATATTTATACTTGTTATATTTATTTTATTCTTATAATCATTCTACAATCTACAATGCATTCATGTATCACGTATAGCAAGTAATGCACCTAATTCAAATATCTCTGCATCACCCTAGGTTGACTGGTAGATAATGCTTTTAGCATTAAGTCCGCCTAATATACAATAATGTGCTAAAAGTTTTTAAATAAAAAAGAAAAAATATTAAGAGTCAATAACCGCATGTACAAAAAAAATTTATAAATATTCGTGGTTCATACTAATAAGTGTTTTTACAGTAACTGAATAAATTTAAGAAAAAATTTAATGTATTGTATTTTTATCTTAACTATTTCGGTGAAAACATTAGTTAAATTTATAAAATTAGTAAATTGATATCAATCCCTAATGCGATTGCAAATTTGAAAAATTTTAATAAAAATTCTTCTGCATCGTCGTTAATTGAATTTCACAACTAAATGCTTACGTACATGTGTGGATAATAATCGTTGAAAAAAGCAAAAAAACAAGCTAAAATCTCCTGTTTCTGAAAATCCTAAAAATAAGATCGCATAACGCAATTGAAAGAAATAATAAGGCGACTTAAACCCTACTTTCGTGTTACATACTAGTTTATTACCATATAAAAAATAATAAAAACGTATAAAAAATGATACTAAGGTACTAAGCAGGGAGCATCGGCCATAACTTATTGCCTAGATACGTCACGCTTCACAATCTCAGTAAATTGGATAAAATCTCGCAAAACCACTGGAGCGAGGGATAAAAACGTGTCTCAATAATAATAAAACTAGAATACTGGCAACCCATTAAAATATCACTAGCCAAGACTGAAACACATCAAAAAGATAACATTCATCTATGTAATAGATTGAAATATTTGTTGCTACCCTCTAAAAGTCTAAACTACAGAAGTGCTCAGCCAATTTACGCTATTCTTGTTTAAGTACATTCCTTGAAATCTGAAGAAGGTTCTTAAAAACCAATAATGTGAATAACGTGCCAAATTCAGCATTATCATAAAATATACGTGAACAACACTGGGGAGCTCGGCTAGTAAAACACAAATTTACAAGTTTAATTTACAAAATGAATAATTCTGTTTCTGATCCATACAGTTTTTGACGCTGTTTAGTTGGGCTTTTCAACATTATGACATGTATTCTTTGTGAATTGTTTCGTATACCTGAAGGTAGTAAGTATAATATTTAGGCAAGTAATAGATAATAAGAATAGTGCAAGTAAAAATGCTTTATGAACAAATTTTTGTAATGGTAATTTTGGAACATATGATACAATAATATTGGAAATACGTGTGGTGACGGATTAAGAATACAGGTGTCACCACAACAATTCTACGCAGGGAGCTATAGGACCAAGATAAAGAATAAGATAAGCATACAACATTCTTTGTAAGAGTGAATCTCGAAACAAAGTTTCAACGACCACATAACCAATGTGGAGGAGATCCGTGTACAATTAGTTTTAAAAAAAAACTTAAATATGGTGTACATACATATAATATGATGTACATACATATAATATGGTGTACATACATATAATATGGTGTAAATACAGCGATAAGGCCGCCCATTTGTACAATAATATTAAGGCTAATAATGTAATTTTGTTTCTTTGTGTATTGGTGTACAAATAAAGAGTTATTATCTATCTATCTATCTACATACAAACTGGATTTCACCCCGGAAAATCTATCTCTATAAGCTAACGAACTAATCTCAGGTGAATACAAATAGAACTCGCTACAAAACCTGTAAGTTCGTTTTATCTGTGTAAAGATCATACCGGGCAGTGATCCCTTCGCTATGAAACACTATAAATAAACCCGAATGAGTTGCTATTTTAACTTATACCACATGGCTTAAGGTGTTAAGCCATGTGGTATAAGTACGGTGGTACCATACAAAATAATAAATTAATCCAAGAAAAAAGTTGTCTGGATAGAACGGCCGATCTTTTAATGTGACTTTTCTTACGGAACGGTCGAGAGAGAATTGCGTAATAGTCTCGCCCGAATGATTCTGATGCCCTAACTATATGTAAATGTTAATGAACTATCTCCAGTGTGAACGCCCTATACCTCTGATTATTCAGGCACGCGATAAAATTAGGGTTGTGTTTCTACCCTGTTAGGTTTTTGCAAGTTTGCAATACTCTTTTCCACATTGTAAGCTTCATATAAGCTTTATAGAACAAACTCCCTCGCTAAGCCTATGTTGCCTACATATATCTTTTCGCGTTAAACTTTATAAATTGTTTAATGGACATTGATGCTGTTTACATAGATACGGTGATTCATAAGGAAAAGTTTGATGTATTTGTTTAGGTTGGTGTGTAAATTGGTTGAAATATACTTGCTGAAAAAGTCGGAAAAAATATATTGGTCGAAATGCTGTCTAATTGATAGGAAATATTACAGAACAATGTATGACGGTATACTAATCACCATAATCTCCATAGACTAACAAAGACGTCTACAAGAGCAATTTTTTTAGAACAGTATTACGAATAAACGCGTAAAA
Source organism: Orgyia antiqua (assembly GCA_916999025.1). NCBI lineage: Eukaryota > Metazoa > Arthropoda > Insecta > Lepidoptera > Erebidae > Orgyia > Orgyia antiqua. The sequence goes on from OU779861.1 coordinate 3,719,503, forward strand.
GGTTGTATTGTATTTAATATAACAAATATATATTCGCAACGATAACACCTAACATAAATACAAAATCAAGTTACTCAGAGCGAAAGGCGTGGGTAGTGGACCCTGTACTGAAGCAACCCTACCAAGACCAGTCCTGTAACATTAAACTTCACGCTATGTAACCAAAGCCTAGACACAATTTATTCCACAATCACATTACCATATAGCACATTCATGATAAAATGAAAAAAAAAAACGAAGTTATTTTAATTGCCTGCAGAGTGAAAATAATATTTATAACGAGGTCATTATATACATTAGATTTATTACTATTTAACTTGTTAACCTTTATTATTACGTTTTTAAATTAATATACACCCTTAATTACATTGAATAAATATATGAAATTTATTCAATAATATTAAAGTTACGCTCTAAGACTTTTATGCAGCATTATTATTCAAAAGCGTGCCTGCGATTGCTCAAGCAAATAAATAAATTCTATGAATAAAATAATACTTAGTGTAAAAACTATTAAACACGCTTAAATAAACAAAACTAACTAAATCTAAAATCCTAAATCGTGAAAACATAACATAAATAGAGCTTTTTTCATCGATGCAATGTAGCGAATCTTCGAAAAGTACGAAAATCACTTACTGGATATTTTCTTACAACATTTAAACATTAATTTTCTGATGTAAACTTTTCTTATATCCTTAAGTCTAAATGTCCTCCTCTTCAATAAGGAATTCGCAAGTGACCCGACCCTTGCGGCACGTTTAGTTAGTTACGATTTAGGTATTGTTTATATTTTATTAACAAAAATACATTATTTAAAAAAATCAACATACATAGTACTATCAAACCACTAACATAATACTGGCGTTATCTCGTTATTTTCTCGCAATATAACTTGAAACAAAAGCTCAAAGCGTGATAGGACAATCACCCTTATTTTATTATTTAAGTTAACTATTGTTAGCACACTAGCTAGCTAGTAGAGTATGCCTGTACCTATGTCTGTAGAAAATAATTGGCTTCTTGTTTATGGTTCAAGTATGGATACTTGATCAAGCGGATCTATAAACTAAGACGATTTCATTCGTATTGAGAAACTGAAAATCGCCTTTTTGACTTTAAGTCGTAAAAATCACGTACAAAGGATCGCAAATCCGCAAAAGCCAACAGAAAGCACCGTAAAAGATCCCCATAGCTCAAACAACGAAAATTGAAGACTTGTTAATAAATCAACTCATAATAACATCAATAACAATAAAGTGGCACGTGCCAATGAAGACACGTGCAGGATACGCCTCAGTGGAACTTAACTCCTTTAAGGACGCCCCGAAAGGCCGAAACCAATTCTTAAACCTGTATTATATTCCCCACACCTTAAAGTCCTCACGAAACAATTACAGGAGCACTTTACAAATGCCCATATCTCCGAAATTTATAACCAACATTGATATGATAATTTAACGATGGTAGATAATTAAAAACTTTCAACGCAATAAAACATAATAATCTCCACATTTGTCTAGGCTTAGTTAAACAATAAACTTGTGTACTTTCACCATAATCACAATAGCGTCCAGGTAGCCAACCGCGAAGTTTTATGAATTATAAATAAACCACCATTGTTCATGGTACCATAATTTGGTCGCATTTTTAATTTTGCTAGGAACAAAAAGAGTTTTTAATTAGATGAGAGCCAAGGGCCATTCACCCTGTAAACTAATTAACTTGGAAGCACAGAAAATCTGTGATAATTAGAAGGTAGATAATGGGTACTTAAAGTTTACTAACTTATGGTAATAAAATCTTTAGTGCAACGTAGATTCTGATGTATTTTATGAGTAAAGTATCCACACAAGTTTATTGAGATGAGCAATTACTTAAGAAGTACATAAAATGATGATTAAAAAATTCTCGTGTTCGCTTAACATTTTCTATATAACTATATCACCCTTTCCGACCCAAGTAAAACAGAAATAAGTGTCATAAAAAGCCATTTTCGAGTAAAAAGCACTTGACTTGGTATGGTACATCTTCGTCGGGTATCGATAAATTCATGTCATCATAAATGGGTTGTTAATTCCATTGCGAATAAAGAAAAGACATTTTTGAATTAAGAACATTAACAATATTACATCCCATAGCTACATTCCGACTCAGTAAGATATTTGCTAATGTGCAATAACTAATTATCAAGTTTGTAAACTAGTCTTAAATGGATATTAAAGATATTATGTTTTAAACGAAATATGGCACTGATAAACATGAAGTATTAGGAAGAAAATGCTAGAAATTCCGTAAAATTGGTATAATTAATGATCAAATTCCCAGACAGTTCTTAATTTTGATTTTAACTCTCTTTCAGACGATACAGATATTGCTAATGGATTGGAGTGATTACAGACTAGTCTAGAATTACATAGCTATCTCCCTCACGCTGTCGTTCACAACGACACCAACGATAACTCAGCCGCCAGTTAGACAGACTCGGATGTTATCATATCTTTAGGTATTCAAACTTAATTGCACTGCAAAAACTAAGGTTACTGGCAAGAAAGTTCACGGAAAACACAACTCATGCATTTTTTAACACCATTTAAACATTTTGTATGGAATTATTTTAGGTAGGTACCTATTGATGAGGGTGATGTGCCATTAGAAATACCTAAGTCTAAATAAACTAAATTATAATGGAAAAAATGATAACCATAAGCGGGACATCATCATTTTCCATTATAATTTAGTTTATTTAGTAAAAGCATAGCGAGTCAATCGCAAAATATTAATATATTAATACCTAAGTCTATCACATTTTCTATGTAGAGAATGTAAGAAAACTAAAATGTACGTGTCGCTCAGTAACCTATCATTACGGTATGGTATTATGAAATTTTGTCCGAATCATTGTCATTATGTTCTATTAGGCGGTAGCAAGCAAAAAGACGATAAGTTTACATTATTGACTTCTGATTGGTACAGCACTTTAACAGCTCCTTTTTGTAGTGTTAAATATTCGTAATTACAATTAGTTATTATGACCACAAAAAATATATAGCTACCTACACAGTAATTACTTATAGCTTCATTGGCATTTACTTTTTGAAACTTCTAAGCTACTACTTGCGCAACATATTTTTATGTAGATGGGTATGTTTACATTAAGCTATTGTATAAGGTGAAAGATTAGGAATAGACATTTCTCTCCTCTGCTTTCCCTAAAGGCTGTAAAACAGCTTTAAACTAAAAAGCTTTAAAAAAACAATTACGAGTACATATTGACACCACCTCTGCATTATTATCGAAACCTATAAGACTTTGTCCTGAATCTACATTTCTTTTGAATCTAACCATCCTGAGGACATCCAAGCATGTATAATTCAGAGACATAACTAAGAGTATTGTTATAAGAAAAGTAATAATGGTCGAATTTCAAAACCCACACAAAATTTTGACGACTACTAAACGCGATCAAAACTCAAATGTTGTTGAACTATAGAAATAAATCCGAAGGACTAATTAAGCTTATTATTAACACTATTAATGTGTTTCCTGTATCAGGATGCAAGATGGATGACGCATCGTTATGATCTCCGAACATCTTGATACATAAGTCAAATATTTCTTGACTTTTTTCAAATCCTGCATTTTTTGTTGACCATTTATTGGCGCAATCAACTTTGTTTTCTAGTAGATTGGCAATATTTGCATGTAGAGTATTATATTGGTCTTCAAGTAATTGGAAAGGAAATATCGACAATAATTTCCCATTTAATTAGTACCCATTATAAACTAACCATTATAAATGACATAAAAATCAATACAAACATAACTAAGATTTTGAAAAATTAACACCGAATATAGAAATAACTGTTTGTGATTGTATGTATCAAAGGCGTCATGATTTATCTTAAGAGAACTACACACAAATGGTTTCCGACGAAAAAAAGGTGGATCAATATTTACCGACACGGAAAAGTCATGCACTGAGGCAACTTGCGCAATTTTGAAATCCGGAATTCTTCGATGCAGTCATGCAGACTGTCTAAAATGGGGACTAGACATGACCCAAGTACACAATACCCATAATAGAAATTCCTACTACATGTGCATAACCTTGTAAAACCTGTGAACAGGTTGTTCACATCACAAAACCCTGAAGCGTGACCAAATTTAGCTATGAGCCGATTTTTTGCCTAGGCCAAAAGTAATGGGCATTGTTATTACAAAGTCTAAGTTGACAGGCATAGTAAATTAAAATTATTACGTTATTTAATGAAAGCCACCGGATCTGGGAACGTTTTATTTAGGTAACTTCTTATAGATAATCGGTGGACTTTTCGCACATCGTCACGGTTAAAAATATCTAACCATTTTAAGTGCGATTATTGCTTTTCAACTAAATCTTGATTACAATTTACTTTCGATCTTTTCTACTTCATTTAGTAATGCAACTAAATTGCATCCACAGTTTTAACTGTAAAGTTAATATTTCCATTGTAAGAGCTTAGGACAGTGCAAGCGGTATTCCTTTGAAACTCGGTAGGTCAAGTTACAAATGAGCCGATTGTAACTACATACAAAATGACGTAAATGAATGGCGGGCCGATTTTCAGGTTGAAAACGTTATGTATTCTGTGAATAGTTATAATAATAATAATTATTCAAATAATATAACATAGAGTAACTATAAAAAATATTGACAGCTTTTTTTAATTATACTTATTGAGGAGTAAGAATTTTCCCAATGCAGTATGTTATATTTTATTCGGTTTCTGGTAACTATTCCTCTTTTTACACTTTATAGCTTGCATTATACTGCTATTACTATCCCACCAAGATCCCTCTCAATACGTGTGTATGCTGTAATTACAATAGAAACATGTGTGTATGTAACAAGGCAAGCCCAGATGTTAACCATAACTAGTTCAATTTAAGCTGACCTAAATTGCTAGTTAAAAGTGCAGGAAATTCAATGTCATGCTTATTAACACTTCACTCATGCTAATACAGGTTACTTTTTGTGTCCAGTCTGTTTAGAACAGTTTATGAGGAGGGCTGCCATCAACTGAATTGCCCAAATAATTATTTTTTTAGGAAAGACAAATATGACAACAATAGTTGCTGGACAGGCCTCCTCCACTATGAGAGGGATTATGGTCTACTATGTCGCACTGACCAGGCATAATGGTTGTTTATTTTCGAGTTTTCCACATTTCACAGAGAATGTTATTTGTGGAAAGTGTCTCTTAGTTTTACAGCATCCTGGAAAGGAAAAGGGGTAATACAACTTGTATTCTTATGGTCTATTTATAATTACTTATCGGAGGTTTAAACAATAACGTTATCGGAGAGATAATAAACATTTTATCGTAAAAAGACTATTATGAATAACAATTTTTGACAATTTTAGCAAACTTTTAAACCTCTGATAAGTCATTATGAATAAGACCGTAATCTCCTATCACATGGACAGGCTAAAATATTTCATTTTGGATAATTATTACATTTAATACACTAAAGACATGCTCATTAAAAGTCATTACTACATAAGGACAGTAGAACATTAGTAAAAACAATTATATTTCAAAATAGCATGACCTTTAATGATAAATGGGCCCTTAAATAACGTAAATGATTAGGAAATACTTATGATAATGTATATTCTTATCAATATATTATCACTGACCTAATTATTTTACGGGTTCTTACAATTATATTTCTTTTTAATGTAAATTTAATTTATTTTATTTATTTATTTTATTTATTTAACTCTTCAAGTACAATTTGAGTACAAAGGCGGACTTAATGCCATAGGCATTTTCTCCCAGTCAACCTTTGGGTGGTGCAGAGAATAAGTAAAGTAGGTGCTTAAGGATGAAAATTAAATATTCGCTAATATTTTACTATTTTATAAAAAACAATACATACACTAAACACTATAATCAGTAAACATACATACATATATAAATAGATACACATACATGTTCATCTACACAGCATACACATATACATACAATTATACCATAGATATTCTTATATATTTACAATAAAGGCAAATAGATGATGAAAAAAAATTAAAAATAACACAGACAAGTTAACTTAGAAATTTAATTATAAATTTAATGTACTTGGTGTAAGTAAAATAAAGTAAGTAAAATAAAGTATAAATAAATAAATATTTTATACTCATCCCATAATATACATAATTATATCAAAATAAAATACACAAGCTATTGCCTGTGACTTAGCATGCTTGGAATTTGAAGCACTACATAAGTACATACATAATTATATAGGTGGAAAAAAAGTGGAAATGTTGTAAACTGCATTTTAGGCCAAATTACTTTTTACCATATACATAAAAAAAAAGATAATATCCTTTATAAAGTGTCCTGACTTACAACGTAGATGTCATGTTCGAAAATAGAGTAAATTAGTATTGTTTTGACACCTACCCCTGACTTTTTCTGCACCACCCAATGGTTGACTGGCAGAGAATGCCCTTGGCATTAAATCCGCCATTGTACAAATTTTGTTTGAGCGAAGTGTAAATAAATAAATGTATTTTTTTTTTTAGTTTACAATGTTTGGTTTTTTCGTTAATGTAGCCTATACAGATAAAGCGCACTCAGATTAATTTCCTATTAGTACAAAAAATTTCCTATTAGTAAAAAAGAGTTCCCCCCCCCACCATACATATTATAAACTTTATCTCTATTAATAGTATAGGCAGATATATAGTAACCTTTGCCATATAAGATGTTTAAGTACTTTATTATAATGTAACATCTTTGTTATCTAATAAAAACAGGAAATAGTACTTATAGCACGTGGTATGATCGCCTCCACATGTTTTTAAACTTAGTGGTAATCAGAAATATTGTGCAGAATCGGATCGGACCACCCCATTCCACCATTAGCAAAGTTAATGATGTCAAATTTTCAAAATCAGTTTACACAAAAGAATGCAAGAATCAATAATCATCATCAATATGGAAGCACATTAAAATGTTGTACTGGCCACATCATACAGAAAACCCTAAAAATTTTAAAAGAAAATATCCTCTCTACATAATATGCTTATTAGAGAATTAATTTCTCTGATTTCTTTATTCTTTTTCTTCTCAGGCGGACACTCTTTTCCAGAGTGGTCGTGGCTATGGACTGTTTTACGACTTAGTCGTTGCCTTCACAATTTGTCTCCATCTGTCTCTGTTAGAGGCATTTCGATTCGATTTCTTTATAGGTTGATGAAAAATGTGCATTTATAAATTATATTGAATATTTAGTCATACAAAAATGTTCTTGATCATAATAAAATAGTTATGTTCTTTTTTCTATAAGATACTAGCTGGCCCGGCAAACTTTGTTTTGCCATACCAAAAAAATAAAAAAATAAAAATTTACTATAAACCTCACACAGCCCGAGCCCTTTCCAACGAATGCAAAACCGTGGAAATCGGTTCGTGCGTTCTGGAGTTATAGCGTCAGGAAGGAAAATCCGACTTATTTTTATATAGTAGATTAAAAAATGCAAGTCATTTTTATTTTTAAACAGCATGTTCATAAAAGCAGTGATTTTTTTTATGGATAAATTAAAACTAAGGTAGATTTTCTTTAATTTGGTAAAATTCAGACACAGTACAGTCTACTAGCATCAATAGTTTTCATATATCATCAATACAAATAACGAAAATTTAGTTTTACCAATTCAATATAGAACACTATTTCTATAGACATCTCTAAGATATTTTTCCTCTAATAATTAGAATTCTATGTTATCTAAAATACAATCTTATCAAATAGGTATGTTTTTTTTTTAATTTAAATTAAGAACTCACCTTGAAATGCTGTCTGCCAGTTATTTCCAGCCCTACACGGCGTAAATCTATCTCCATTTGTGTGTGTAGCAGGAAATCTGAGGCACTGCTTCTTACTCAAAGGACTGCATTGCTGCACCAGCCTTGATTCATAATGTTTACTAAACATTGTAAGTCCGAGCACTATCAGATTATAGTACAAAAGTTTTTATCACCTAATATTGAAGGTATGTGGAAGAGATAAGACTAGAATAATATTAGTACACAAGTACTCAATGGAACATTGTAAGTTAATACAAAGACACGATCACTTTATTTAATTCACTACTCGCAGTCAAAACAAACATTTAACTGACGCAGGAGCGTTCTCCCCGACTGCTGTAAACGATTTGAGTACATCGTTCGACATGCACCACAGCACATCACATAGCCCACGGAACTGAAAGAGAAACTGATATAGGTACACAACTGTTCGACTGCTGGTGATAAACGTGGGTTAAAATTTTTTTTAACAAGATATGATAAATCTTACTATGATTTAGTGTAATATTTCTTGGAAATATTGATATAAAAGCGTTTAATTTATTGCAAACAACATTAAAAACCTTTCGCGGATTATGAAATTTGACAGTTTTAAAAAAAGTTGCCAGACCAAAATAAAAGAAAGGATCTTTGAATAAAACGGTTAAATGATTTAAAGTTTACTATTAATTGTCTCATCTTTTATCAAATTCGACGAAAATTAGTTTGGCCACTTTGGGCTCTAAAATATTACATATTTGGGCTGGGCTATATTATGTTAATTCAAAAAAGCTTTATACAAACTATCGTCCTAATTGAGCACAATTATTTGGGTGATATCCATGTCATACAAATGATTGTACTGCGTCTGGTTGTTTTCTATGTATTTTAAGTATGTATTTACAAAAGAAAAGTAGTTTATGTAGTCTATCCGTATCTGGTATCCATAATACAAGCATAGAAATATAGCTTACTTTGGGACCAGAGGACTATGTGTGTAATGTCCTGAATATTTAAAAATAAAGGACTATATAAATCAGCATTAAAATAATAAAGTGAGTTCAAAATCGTTCCCTTAAATATTGAAATTTTGCTATGGAAAAGTTTTTGACAAGCCAACAGACCTGACAAACAGATGGATAGCAATTCGTGGGTTACTTCTTCTTTTTATATACGGGAACCCAAAATTATTTATAGAATCTTCAGCAATTTACTAATTTTGCAATTTATTTGCTATGCTTTTGCTTACATAAATCCCACTCATGGTAATAATTATCTTAAATTCGAATAGCTGTTGCCTGTTGCTCGAAGAATTTAAATACATAATAAATAAATTAATATTCACGGACACTTCACACAATGTCCTCTAAAACACTCGTATTTAAAACATAAGTAAGACATATAAACCATTAATGCAACGCACGTAACGGAAGCTTTCAAAAACGTTTTTGCATAATTTTTCACTGATTTTTCACTTCTATTGGTCGCAGCGTGGTATTATAAAATAAGTCTTCCCCAATAAATAGATTAACCAATTAGACCAAAGAAAATTTTCCATTTTAAACCCATAGTTTTTGACATTAGCACATTCAAACAAACAAGCTCTTCAGCTTTATAATATTAGTATAGACTTATTACTTTATTAGATAGAATATAAGATTCTATCAACGGCTAGGTGAACAGTCAAGTAAATGAACTGTCGTCCAACAGGTTTGAAAGTGAGTGATAGTTACTAGACTTATCCTAATCTATGAATCACTGATAAGCTGATAAGAAAAAGCCTTAGAGCGTTAATCTAACAGGAGTGGACATTATATATTATTATTATATTATTACATTATTACATACGACACTTGCTGGAAAAGGTAGGTACAAGAACAATGATCATAATTATTCATTGTGTACGGACACTATCGTACCTTAGTGAGCGTATGGTAATTTTGGGCAGGACGTGCGTTGCAAACAATAAAATGACGTTATATTCTTTTTGTGCATTACCTCGGCACCTTACCGACTATATTCTTTGTTACCGACGCACGCAGCACTATTTTTGACAATGCAAACACCAGTTAGAGAGTAGTATATTCTTTGCACCAGTGTTACAGCTCCTGGGCCCTGAGTCGGGTATTTCAATGGTGTCACAATTGTACCATTATCACGAAGTATAGATACAAGGAGTTCGAACGTAATGTTGAACGAATGGTCTCAATTTAAGGGACAGATTTTTTGCCGGTAGAGCGCGCCATTTTTCAAGAAGTACTCGTTTGAACTATTGACACCTGTGGAAAAAAATATTCTGAGAAACGTGGAGTTAAATATAAGTTTTAGGAAATTTTTAGAAATTTTTCGAGTGCTTTAAACCCAACAATACAGAGAAGGTCAAGAGATATTCTGATATTCTATAATAGCATCGGTACGTCCTGAATACTTGCGCAGCCAGTGGCAGAAAATAGAACTATGATCTGGGTTTATTATTGTGTACACGAAATATTATGGAAAAGCCTATACCGTTCGGACTCCTTGTATCTATACTTCGTGTTCTACCTATTCTGTGGTGGCTATGGCCGATGGCGTCTTGCAATTTCTTTTATATAATAAAATAAATGCAAATAAGTTAAAATTTATATTATTTATAACAAGAATTAAATAGTTTCACTATATTTTGTTCTGCAAGCATAGTTATTCTAGATGACGTGATATCGTGCTGTATTCTTATCTAGAAGTAGAGGTTATATTTTTTCCATTAGAATCTATTTGTGACGTGTTTAATAAAAATTCTAGTTAAATTAGCATTGATTTGCTGAATAGAACTTGCATTTAAGTATTTGCACAATTAGCTGTAGCTAATTATTCGTTGGAAACAATCTCAATTGATTATTCGAAGATGAGTAGACGTAACCGTAGTGACGAGCCATCCGAAGATTTGCCTATATATTCTAGGCTATTCATAGTTTGTGGAAAGCATTATAAGGAGGAAGACTTCCAAGATGCCTTTTCTAAGTTTGGAACAATCGAAAACATACGCATTCCTCGAGATTTTAACACCGGAGAGTCAAAAGGCGTTGTGTATATTAAGTTTTCTAAAACTTCAGAGGCAGCTAATGCTTTGGAAGAAATGAGTAAGAAAAGCCTTCGACAATCTGATCGACCGTTAAGAGTTATGGTGGCGGCCAATCGTTCAGACATACAAACTGATAAATGGGAATATGACCCTGATAGATTCAACAGACTGTTCATAACAGTACCCAAGATTGCTACAGAAGATGAAATTTCAGAGGTTTTCAGTAAATATGGGTATGTTAACTCTGTTCTCTTCCAAAGAGATAGGAACACTGGTGAACCAAAAGGCTTTGCTTATGTCAGGTACAGAAAGTTCTCTGAAGCAGCACGTGGTTATGAAGAATGCCCTAGGGAGTATAGACCTACTTTTGCTTTACCTAAACAAGATAAAAGGTCATATCCACAAACTTCATTTGAGTCTAATATTAATCATTTAGCTTCAACATCCAAAAGTATTGACAGGAACCAACTTGATCTTATTAACATGATGGACATTCGTTCTGGTGGTTACACAAAAATAAACTTTATGTGTTCCCCATGTTTGTCTCAACTGCATGTTGAATATTTATTTGATATTATCCCTGGAATGTTAGACTGTCATTATATGGTTGATTTGATGCGTAACTGTGGAAAAGGATATATATCATACTCTAATCCTATATCTGCAGCATATGCTGTAAAAAAATTGAATGAATTTGAATATCCCCCTGGTATGAAAATTTATGTTAGGCCATGGAAGTCTAAATTTGATGAAAATGAACAAAATTTCAACAGAATACCACAAGTTACTGAATCACTAAATCAAGCTATCCAAGCAGCCTCTAGCTCCTCGGCACCAGATTTGGCTAAATTAACTGATGCTATTGCAGCAGCTTCCAAGTTAGTAAAGATGGTTACAACAGGTGTTGCTGAAGACCCTGACAGTAGTGATTTAAATTACTGCAGTGCAAAGTTACCTCCTCCACAACCATTGGCAGGCATTGATGATAAGGTTGCTAAGAGATGTTTCTTAGTATGTAAGCCACAACCTCCACCACTAACAGTTTTACGAGACATTTTCTGTAGATTTGGAGATCTTATTAACGTTTATACCCTACCTAATAAGACAGTAGGTTACGCTCGTTATGCTTCTGTAAGAGCGGCTGATGAAGCTATGAAAACGTTACATGGAGCTGAGGTTTGTGGTGTTCGTATGAAAGTTTTAGAGGCAGAGGATGAGAACCCTGCCAAAAGGAGGAGGTTTGACAGAGACTAACTGGACCTTTCTTTCCCAACACTGGAAACCAACTGACTACATAATTATTGACTTGTAGCATTTATAATAAATTTCTATTTACAAAATAATTGGGACATTATTCTTGGGTTGGATTTATGTGACTGACTGTTATGACAATTTCTAGTAAATTTTCTAGTCACTTATTTTAAATTCAACTCTGCCATAACCACCCTTTCTTAACTATAAGACTGACATACAGGTATATTTTTATTACATTTCCAAAGTAAAGGCTTCTTTTGAGGCATGTATTTTTAATTATTTTTTTACGTTCTTGCTTGCCCCTGCACCTAATGGGATGATGAAATCAAAGACAAATAATACAGTAACAATATTTTATTATAAATAATTAAACTTAATCCAATTTATTGCTTACACAGCCTTGTGACTTAGAAAAAGTAATTGACAAATATAAATTATTCACAGGTCACATTAGTACAAAAAGTATTATTGGTTTATTTCATACAATAGGGATTGTTCATAATTTTTAACCTACTGTTTTTATATTCTTTTCAGAAAATATAGACTATTTTAAGCAACTAATTTCAATATTATTGAAATATTCACTATACAGAATTTTTAAAAAATTCTTGAAGATATTACTTTAAATGTTGTGACGTCATCGTTTTACGCAATCTGTGTATAGACTTGATAGATTTAATACAGATTGCACTTTATCTTTTCAAAGTTGACAAGTTGATATGATAGACCAATTTCAACTCCACTTCAGAGTAATATGTCCCTAAAAACGCCTTAATATTTTAAGTCCTTCATTTCAAGGGCAAATAGAGATCATTTGCTTTTTTGGAAAAATAATCGTTAATATAGCAAATTTTTCGAAAAAAACTAATGGATCATGATCAGAAACTCTATTCCCCGAAATGGTTTTCGAAATAAGAGTTTAAAAAATATATGAACAATGCCCATTAATTACTCATACATCTATATTAATATTATAAAGCTGAAGATTCTGTTTGTTTGATTGAGCTAATGTCAAGATTCACTGGCCCGATAAGAAAATTCTTTCAGTGCTAAATAGTATATTTATCGAGGAAGGCTATACAACGTCACTGCGCATAATTTGAGCGAAAAATCAGTGAAAATGTTGCAAAAACGAGATTTTTTAAATTTGACATTTACTTGCTAGTCTATTATATTTTTAGAACTTTTTAAAAATACTGATTTCGAATAGTTGCTGCTGAATACATACAAAATTAAATGCTCAATTAAGTTGTACAATGGCGGAATTAATGCCTAGGGCATTATATTCTCTACCAGGCAACCATTGGTAGGTGCAGAAAGTGCTACTGGTAGGTGCTATTAATTTAAAGACAGTAATAAGGTATTCCTCTTGAACCGCGCTATCTATTAAAAAAATCGCATCAAAATCCGTTGCGTAGTTTTGAAGATATAAACTCAGATAGGGACTATAAACTACATATAAAATGTCTTCATTTTATATATGTAAAGATGATATAGTTATTTCTAATAATGTATGTATTAGAATGTAGCAGAAATGGCTTAATTCAATTCGATGTTTATATTTTTAAAAGTAATTCTATACATATAATAAATATTAATATGCTACTATTGAAAGTTATTCTAGTACAATAATATATTTATCAAATATTAAAAGTTTAAATCTATGTAAATATATTATATACAAATTATATTTTCTAATAAAACCTTAATTTATTCTTAAAGATATGAAGTTTATTGCTTTCAACATTTCAATTATTGCAGGGACTTATTTTAACATTAAAAGTGTGTGTAGGTACTTGTGTACGTACGAAGTTTTAATTTGTATATATTTCGCGTAATTCTATTTTTATAACTAACTCCTAAGATTAATTTACAGAGTTACTGTCAGGCATCACAAAAACATACTCTTGACCTTTTGCTATAATTACCAAAACAAGTACAACTCCAATAATCTTATTCAAATAAAAAACATGTTTCTACTATTGTATAAATATTTTTAATCTCATAAATGCTGAACTATAATAGCTATGATATATTTTGATCATATAAGGCACTGAAATATTTAAACCACATTTACTGATTTCCATGCATTTACATAATATACTACAAGGTGGAGCGACGATATTGTTAAAATCGCGAGGAGCCATTGGATGCAAGCGGCACAGGACAGCGCGTAGTGGCGTACTATGGGGGAGGCCTTTGTCCAACAGTGGACGGACAAAGGCTGATTGATGGATGCATGGACATATATTAAAACTAATAGAAGAGATTCACATAAACCTATATACTGGTCTTTATTATGACTCCTTTTACTATTATTATGAAAAGATCAGCATACCCATATTTTTTTTAAATAGTGTTTGAATGTGGGTAGTTTATGAACATTGTCAAAAGAGTATTACATAATTTTGTAATTAAATGATATTTATTTTATCACCCACTATCCTATGACTGTCTTAAATCAATTAGTTCTACCTAAAGAGTGTTTCCTAAGACACTTGATAGCCAATTTAGACCTATTTTTATCAAATTTATTTAGAATTACATGCACAAAGAAAATGAATGCCACATTTCCAATTTACTAAAATCCTATCTTTCATTTTATTATCTAGAATAACCTCTAAAAGGCAAAATCTACTATGAAAAAACTATTAAGAGATACCTAAAAGTTATTTAGGTCTACCTACATTTTTAGTTATAAAAAAATGTCTAAAATATGCATAAAATTTAGAGTATTAAACCAATAGGAGTTGTCACACATTGTTTTCTTTGTTAAATAAGTTGCCGAGTTGGCGCTGCCGAAGTAGCGCACACAAATACGAAATAAATTCATTCGCAACAGACGCCCTGACCAAAATTGACTCACGCACGCTAAGATATGACACTATCCGTACATAATGAGCATTGCTTTCGAACCTTTCCTACTTTTGCCTTATCAGGCCATGATGATGCTTTAGACCCGGCGAGGGGTGGCCCCGCTAATCGGGGCTCGGCCCGATAGGGGGAATATTAGGTCCCCCGTCGCGTTGCCGTGACCGATATCTTCAGCGCGCGATCACCTCGTCGGTAGGGGCTGCCGACGACCTCTACCTGAGGGGGACGGTTACCTAATAATGTCAACTCCTATTGGATTAGTGCTCTAAGGCTTACCATAGTTAATAATTTATATATAAAAATATATTGTAAGTAAATTCCTTTTATATACCAATGCGACCTTATTCTGTAGGCACTAATTTTGCGATTCCATTATTGCTTGTTGTAATAAAGGCATTAATTGTTGTGTATAAAGTGGGTGTCTTTGTCCGTGCGTCATTTTTATAATTTTTTCGGCACATTTCAATTGGCACAAGGCTTTTTCGATGTCCATTTTGTATAATAGTATTTTGCCGTATTTTATATGGAGTAGACCAAGTAAAGGATTTTTATCACCATAGTAAAATCTGGAAAATTTGTTAAATAACATAATTTTTTTTTAATACATATTAATGTAATGCGTAAAAAGCCATCTATGGACCGCTCGAAGTAAAAAAAAATATAAAGCTTAGCAATTGCGAAATATTTAAAAATATTAAATTCTATACTATAATTAAACTACTATACTATAATTAATTACTAATTCACTACTGCTTTGCTCCTATTGGTCGCAACGTGATGTTATATAGCCTACCTTGATAAATGTACTATCTAACACTGAAAGAATTTTTCAAATCGGACCAGTGGTTCCTGAGATTAGCGCGTTCAAACAAACAAACAAACTCTTCAGCTTTATAATCTATACTAGTATAATAAAGCTGAAGAGTTTGTTTGTTTGTTTTCAATACCTTCACTTTTCAATAGTACGTTTATCAAGGAAGGCTATTGGCTTTATAACATTACGCTGCGACTAATAGGAGTGAAGCATCAGTAGTGAAAAATGTTGTAAAAACGGGGAATATTTAACTATTCACTAATATACTTCTTTATATTATTGTATTGTCATTGCTCCTCAGTAAGAGATACAAGATTTTAAATTATTTAATCCATATACATAGGTAGGAGAATAATAGATAAATAAATAGATTTTTTCTACAGGTTTTTAGGTTTGGAGGCTTCGGACTTGTATTGGATAAAAAAATACTAACAAACATAATAAAAGCGTTTTAAAATTAATAAATAATAAGTAAATAAATTAAATTACGATGGAAAAGTGATTACCGCAAGCGGGACTCGAACCCACAACCTCGGAATACCGTTCCGTAGCTCTGCCAACTGAGCTTATTGCGTCGTCTGTAAAGAATGCTAGGTGGTTGGTCGAGATGTTGCAAAGCATTCTTGATAGATGGCGTTGAGCGTAGAAATACAATATAAACTCAATCGAGTGACGATTGCGACGGCCAAATTTGATTACTGAAAAGCACGACCGCAATAAGATCAGTTGGCAGAGCTACGGAACGGTATTCCGAGGTCGTGGGTTCGAGTCCCGCTTGCGGTAATCAATTTTTCCACCCTAATTTAATTTATTAAGTAAAAGCATAGCATGTCAATTGCAAAATTAATAAATTACTTTAATAAGTAAATAGTTACCTAAAACAAGGTATTAATTGTTCAGCATAATTACAAGCCTTTTCCCATAGTTGCATTTGTATGAGAGCATCGAAGGCATGATCTAATGTTTGTGCTCGTAACACATTCAACGGATGTAATACACCTTCTTGTTTCTCTAAACAATATTGACATACGTCTACATCTGTTATTAGAGTTAAGAATATATTAAACACCACGACCCCTTTAGTTTGTGACGCTACGATAAGTCGCTTTTAAAAAAGCCATCAAACAAGAACAAGAATATAATATAATGATACAAATGTCACGAGGTTATGGATCCGATTGCCATACGGGACAATCATCTGTGTGATATTTTTAAATGTTTGTACTGCGTCTATGTCACACATAACATAAATGTATTAAGCTATGATTTACAACTAGCTGTTACCCGCAGCTGCGTACACATTTTTTCCCCTATAGCCCATATATATGTATTATCCAACACTGAAACAATTTCTCAAATCGGACTAGTGGTTCCTGAGATTATCGTGTTCAAACAGACAAACTCTACAGCTTTATATTAGTAGAATTATTATTATTAAATAGACTTATAGATTCATCATATCGGGATTTTTTAAAATGGATTAGGATACTTTTTAATTCTATTTGACGATTATCGTTTCAGCCGTTAAGAAGCAACTTAGGAAAGGTTGACATTAAAAAGGGGTACCTTGCCCTTCCGGCCCTAGAAAGGGCAGGAGACACTCAACCTCTTCCAAAACAAAACAAAAATACATTAAAATTAGAGTAGCTGTGAAGTTTTTTAAAAAGGATACAAGCTACAGAAGCTCTCTCCATATTTTGTAAATGCATATGAGTGAATTCCATCGCCTTCACAAATACACTAACATCTGCCTCTGTATATTTTGTACCGCATTCATTACAATGTATCGCATCTGTTATATCCTTTTTCTCTAAATTTTCCATTTCATCTGTCAATTTTTCCATTTTATCAGTCAAATTTTCCATTTCATCCGCAAATTTCGACTTTCCGCCATCGGCGACGGAATGTTCATTATTATTTGACATACCATTACTTTCAGATTCATTTTTCTTTGGTTTTCTAACGAGTTGATTGTTTTCTCTCCAAGGAATATTGATGGGATTATCGCACTGTTTATTAAGACATATTGCTGCGTGGGCATATAAAATTTGGGTATCACCTGAAAAAAAATTGTCATTTGAGGGTAGTCCTAACGACGGTAGTATAACTAATTAGCGTGCAATGCTATAGATTGAAAGTTGGAAAGATAGCTGTGAAATTAGCGATAGATAAGCTTTATTGTAATATATATTTTATTCTCAGCCCATAATGACCAGTGATCGGAATAGGTAGAGCTATTTTATGTACTAGTCGTATTTTACAATAATATGGATATGCCCAAACTCCCGGGATTTACTTTTGAAGTAGTAAATTAATTAAATTATGGTGGAAAAAGTGACTGCCGCAAGCGGGACTTGAACCCACGACCTAGGAATACCGTTCCGAAGCTCTTTCCAACTGAGGTTATTGCGGTCGTGCTTGTAGCGTTCAAATTTACCACCACAATCGTCACTCGATTGAGTTTATATCGTATTTCTACGTACAACGCCATCTATCAAGATTGCTTTGCAACATCTCGACCAACCACCTAGTATTCTTTACAGAATACAATTGGGTTGAAAATAATGACGCGACGTTCATTACTAAGGTAATTTATTGATTTTGCAATTGACATGCTATGCTTTACTTAATAAATTACGGTTGCGGCAGTCACTTTTTCCACCATAATTTAATTTATCCAGTTTAGTTTTTGTCTCAATAGAATTGGCAACACCAGTGACCAGTCACAAGCTATACATATAGTTGAATATAGCTACAGCCATACAATAATTATAATCATGCTAAATAATATAGAACGAGATAATTAGTAGAGGCACATCTAAGGCATTTACCCATGCACCTGTCACACTCGCACAAGAAATAGTAGTTTTTCAGCAACTCAGTTTGTCTATCATATGGCGTCTTCATTAGATCTATGTACGAGATTCGAATCTGAAACATATATTAATATTTGCCTTAAAATATTATAATTATTAAAAATCTAGCTGCTATAATTATTATATTTGACTATTTTGTATTATTTTATTTAATACTAGCTGATGCCCGCTACTCCGTACGCGTGGAATTTTAGATTCCCATATATTTTGTCACCGTTTAAACCTTCCCTGGACTTTCCCGAATATTTCAAGACCAAAATCAGCGAAATCGGCCCAGCCGTTCTCGAGTTTTAGCGAGACTAACGAACAGCAACTGATTTTTATATATAAGACTAGCTGATGCCCGCTACTCCGTACGCGTGGAATTTTAGATGCCTATATATTTTATCACCGTTTAAACCTTCCCTGGACTTTCACGAATATTTCAAGACCAAAATCATCAAAATCGGCCCAGCCGTTCTCGAGTTTTAGCGAGACTAACGAACAGCAATTGATTTTTATATATAAGATTATATTTGACAGGCTTCGTGGTGTAGTGGTTCTGGTAACGGACTGCCGAACAAGAGGTCGCGGGTTCGATTCCCGCTCGGGACAATCATTTGTGTGATTTTTCTAATTGTCATACAAATGTTTGTACTGCGTCTGGGTGTTTCTATGTATTATTATAAGTATGAATTTACAAAAATAAAAGTAGTATATGTATTCTATCCGTATTCTGGTACCCATAACACAAGCATATAAGCTTAGCTTGGGACCAGAGGACGTTGTGTGAAATGTCCATGAATATTTATTTATTTATAATTATTAATAACGACTAACGCGCTGAACTAGAGCTGCGCTACAAAAGCATATAGCCGGCGTATTATGAGTTTTTTAAAATCATTCAAGTTCCAGGCAGGCCGTAAACTGCACCGTAAATTAGGTATTATGGCAGAAATAAAACTTTTAGTTGAAAATTTTTAGTTAGTACTTTAACTTTTAGTTGTACTTTCTCCCTAAACATATTAATGTATGACTGGTTTAGGGAACTGATTGACTAATAATTTTGTTCATAATACGAATTTGCCAGACAGTTCAATTCACGGCGTAAACTGCCTGTAAACAAAAGCTCATAATACGGCCGCAGAAGGCTAAAAATAATAAGAATAGAACTACATAATCAGAATCTATTATCAAAATAATTTTTCAAATTGAGAAAAGTGATAATAATGTCAATTACCTGATTCCAATCCAAACAAGACATATCTTTGATAGCTCTAACATTAATAGTTTTCCCATCAAACGTGACAACAGCATTGGGATTACAACTATGATCTAAGATAGATGAAGCTAAATAAATGCCTGTACCTATAGAGTTCATATCGTTATCTAGTATCATAAAACTATTTATTACCATCTGAAAATAAAGTGAATATTTTACTTTTCTAATACTCGCTGAATTTAGAAATTTTTTCCTGTTTTCGGAATATTATCACTGATGCTTCGCTCCTGTAAGCCGTAGCGTGATGTTATTTATCCTAAAGCCTTTCTCGATAAATGTGCTATCCAGCACTAAAAGAATTTTTAAAATCGGACCCTCTGTTCCTGAGATTAACCCGTTCACACAAACTTTTCAGTTTTATAATATATATTAATATTATAATCTCAGAAACTACTGGTTCGGATTGAAGAATCACTGCACCAAGGGGCCAAGTCTGCTAATTCTGCTATTACAATCATATTACAATGTTGTTATAATGGTCAGTCACTGACGCCATTATGCGTCATTAGTCATTATGACAAAAAAAGTAATAGTAGACTACCAAATTTGATAAAATTCCGCCATTATGGTGTCATAATGACACCAAACTTTATTTTTTGTCACAGATGATGCCACTATGGCGCCAGAATGGTGCCATTGAGCTGTCATTGGGCATGACTTGGGGCCCAGGAGGCAGGTCAATTACCATAATAATTGTATACCTAGCTGTTATCCACGAACTGTTACATGTGGAAATTGGAATAGCTTTTTCGGGCATTAAAAAATAGCCTATGTACTTTCGCAAACTGTTAGACTAAGTGAACCAAATTTTATTTAAATTGGCACTTTTGGCATAAAAAAGACACAGACAGACAGATTTTCTTCTGTATACAGGGCTGGGCAAAATACATGCTTTGTTGTAATTGAAATACAAATTACAAAATACTGCGTTTGCAAGTAATTGAAATACAAAATACTAATTACTTTTGAGTGGAGTAATTGAAATACAAATTACAAAATACAGTATTTTGGCTGTTTTTAATTGAAATACAAATTACAAAATACATTTATACAAATATTTTTACCCAACTTTAAAAAACAGGAGTTTTTTTTTAATGTTTGTTCACGAATAACTTTGTCATTTATCGATTTTTATGCTTCTTTTTTGTTGGAAAGAAAATGTTTCAGAGGTGATTCTGTGATAGGGAAATTAGATTTTCATGATGGCAGTCCAGGGAATTAGATGGCAACCTTTAAAAATCATAGGGCACTGAGTTTGGTTTTTTATTGTTAAAGGCTATGATATGAAAGAGGATAAATTTTGTAATATTAATATTTATGTAAGGATTATCTCTGAAAATATTGTCCGTGGTGACGTATTAAGAATACAAGCATCAGCACCCCCATCTTCCACGAGCATGCGTCTCGCCAAGGCGGTCCGCCTAGTCCTCGGAAGTGAGTCGAGGCGAGGCACGGCAGCTCCTCACGGGTCATGGCTGTTTCGCCAAGTACCCGTGGGGGCTGTTTGGATCCTGAGTGCCGCAATTGTGGGGGTGGGGACGTGGACACGGCGGAGCACACTCTCAACGTGTGCACGGCCTGGGACACCCAGCGTGTTGACCTCGTCGGCGTTCTGGGCAAGGATTTGTCACCCTCAATGAACAATGTTGGGCTGCCGTCGCCTCCTTCGCCAGGGAGGTGATAGCGGCAAAGGGGGAGTCCTGCGGGAGCGTGAACACGCTGGCGAAGCCTTGCTACCCCGCAGGGCCCCGGGCAGAGGTCGTCGGCCATATTCACCTTTAGTCTATTCGAAGTATCGAAATTCGGAATATCGTTTTACGGAACGAGAACTCTTCGAGAATTTGACTCTTCGGACAAATGAAAATCGGAAAAGTAATAAATCAGAAAAATATATTTCGGGATGTAATTTATTAATTTTGCAATTGACTTGCTATGCTTTTACTTAATAAATTAAACTGTAGTGGAATAAGTGATTACCGCAAGCGGGACTTGATCCACGACCGCAGAAAAAAAAATGGACATGTCATAAGCACATAATTTTTCTGAAAAATTGTGTCTACTTGATTAAATGATTTTTCATTTCATTCCATTTCAATAAGCTCTGTTGGCAGAGCTACGGAACGGTATTCCGAGGTCGTGGGGTCAAGTCCCGCTTACAGTAATCACTTTTTCCACCACAATTTAATTTATTAAATATTTCGTGATTTTTAATAATAGACTTTACAATTTTTCGGTATTAAATTAAAATCGACTTTCAAAATTCGGAATAAAGTTTTTCGGAATATTTCGGTGTTCCCGGGGTGGTGACATTTGTATTCTTAATCGGTCAACACACAGAGAACCAGCGTAAATATTACCAGCCATTAGCAGCATTACCTTCCACCAGTCAGTACTTTCATCAAAAGCTACAATGGTTCCAAAATATTTTTTTAACTATTAGTAATATAGCTATTGATTTTACAATTAACTTCATATCTGTATATCAATTTACTGTAGTTACCCCAAACGGCGTAAAAATATTAGCCCCTATGACATTATCGTATTTGTGGCAAACGACCATTTTCGGCACCGACTTCAAACTAATGTTGGTAAAGCCTCTTGAAATTAGGATGGCTAAAACCAAAGCAGCTTTTAAAGCCAAATTGCGTCGTCACTATATTATGCTATTGGCAGAGTCAAACCGCTAGTTTTATTTCCTCACTGTGACAAATATTATGTATAAGTACTTATGTAGATATTTTATGTATGTTTATATAATAAAACTTATTTGTGTAAGTTTAAATAGATTATGATTATTAGATTTACTTAGATAAAATTGCGTAATATTAATTGTTTAAATTAGTAGGATCCCTTTTTTATTGTATTTTTGACCCACACTCCTTTATCTCTGCACTGCCATGTGGTTGGCTGGTAGATAATGCCTAGGGCATTAAGTCCGCCATTGTACCTTTTTGTGCATAAAGTGTTTATAAATAAATAAATAAATAAATAAAGTAAAATTTTATGGGCCGCCGTTACTTCATTGACAATTTGCGTTTTGATAACCAATTTTGACATACAGCTTATTTAACGGGTACAGTGATGCAGCTCCAATAGCTACTTTGGCTACATAAAGTGACGGTTGTAAATGTATTTTAAAAATGTATTTTGAAGCCTTGAGTAATTGAAATACTAATTACAAATTACTTCGACGTCTGGTAATTGAAATACAAATTACAAATTACATTTTGAGGCTGTAATTGAAATACAATTACAAAATACATAATTGTATTTCAATTACGTATTTCAATTACATGTAATTGAAATACTGCCCAACCCTGTATACACCTACATACATATAATATTATGGAGTATGGAAATAAGGACAAGTTTGTACTCACTCTCCCATACATTCCCATCAATTCAACAGTGTTTGGTAGTGAGATATCTTTTAAGAATTCATGTAACACCATACACAGCGATGTAAAATGTTCCATGCGTTTAGTGTCGGCTTTCAAATCTGAATAATCTGAAAAAGAAAATAAAAGTTGAATGTATTTTGTAAAAAAAACGAATACGATTTCAAGCAGACCTGGCAACATAAAGACGCAGCCGACGCGAACAATATCGGGACAACTTGAAGTGAAGTTGGGCAAAGACAATTGCGATAGTGTAATCACTGTGGACGACATTGAGGATCAATGAACCTCATAGAACATTATAGCTAATTTCATTAAAATTGGTCCAGCTGTTGTAGTCACAGCGACATGTTTAAATGCAGCAGTTTAGTTACTCTTTTGTTCTCAACCTATTTATGGGCCAGACAAAATATACTCCCGAAGTGGAGAAGGCACCTCTTCCACTTCGAGAGGGAGGGAATTTTGTATACTTACTCACGCACCAGGCGTCTTGGCATCTGGGTCTAGTCTTTGTTATCTGCATAGTATCCCTGAACAGACCCTTGCAGCATACTAGGAAATAAATTCCGCCACCACACGGATAATTATTAGTATTGGTTACTTACGAGACATTAAATCCTTCCACATTCTAAACGAAGTACCGGAATAGAAAGATCTGAATGTATGTCCATCTCCTCGATATAATCTGTTTATCACCTTTGAGAGCATGCGTGCTCCATCGGGCAGGACTTTTGGTGCAGTCCTTTTAAAATTGGCACACTCCCACTGGGAATAAGGAAAAGTTTACACGTCACCAGCATCCGCGACATTAATATTTATAGATACTGAAGTACTCCTCGGCTTTTAGCATGATGGTATATTATATAGCCTGTGTTATTTTGATGTAGAAAATACATTACTGTGAAGCTTTTTTCATAATACAATCAGCAGTTTTTGAGTGAAATAGTAACGAATATACAGAATCAGAATCGTTTGACAAAGTGTTACGAGCTAAATAGTTAAGCGCTAGGCATCGCTCCAATGTTTTTAGATGCATCAAATACCTATATACATTCATTATAAAAACGTACAAAATATCTGGAATGTATGAGATAATTTGACGTAATTTACAGTATTGCATGTGAAAATAAAATAAACCCGGATACATTTGAACGATTGCGAAGTTGAGATCCGTGCCAACTTTCTTGTTACGCGCATACGCCTGTCAATGTAGGCATGTGCGTCAATTGTTAGTGAAATATTGTATCTCTTATTCCGAGCAAATATTTAGATTTATAAACTAGCTAAGAAATGCAACTGAAAGAAATCATTACGTAAATATTTATTTGCTATTCATATTATAAATACGAATAGTTTGTTTGAATGTAAGGGTGGATAATTGTAAGGATGTATGTTGCTCTAACAAAAACCACGTAATGGATTTTAATAAAACTTTATAGCTACATAACTTATAGATTAGAACAATGCGCTTCTTATGTAAATATTGCTTCTAAGTTGAATAGAAGGCGAAAATGACATGATTTTCTCTTATACAATTAAGTAATCATAACTGTCGTGGGCGCAAATCGTTATGCATGTGGTAAAGTAACAGTGACCTACATAGGTACGCGAATTAAAAATAAATCTAGGTACCTCTAGGTCATAGTTTCACTTGTGGGTTTCCTAGGGTCTACGGTAAATCCCGGACCACAACAAATGTTAAATCAAATTTTTCATTAGAAATATTCCAAGGATATAGGTCTAGTTACAAGTAGTGATCGAGAATTAAGACAGTGTTACAGAGAGATAAAAAGAATCATACCTTATGATCAACCCACGCATCTTTCTGGCACGACCGACCACAATAGTAAACGAACTGGCATCCTGAACATTTCAATACTTTGCCCCTGAAATGAGTTACACAATCAATGTATCAAGATAGAAATACAATTGTTTCACATCTGTTACAATAGTCTTTGATGTTCAATGTTAATCGGATTGACTATTTGTCCGCCCATGATACGATCTTGACACGAATCAACGAACTTGATAAATTTCGGCACAGTTTTTGGGCATCCAAAGAGACTACAAAATAAAGCAAGCTAGGCGAAAATATGTCATAATACTCTTTTCTCTAGTTTCATGAGATATTTAACAAACTGAGAATCTCGCTGCCCAGTTTGCTTTAGAAATAATCCACCCCTGGATTAGTCATATAATATCTATATCGTCAAATGAGCCAGGGGCAGCTGGATGTAGTTAGCGCAGGACCGCGCGTTGCGACGTTATATGATGGAGGCTTATGTCCAGCAGAGGACACAGAAGAGCTGATGGATGGATGGATTAGTCTTGCTTAGCTTACTGTTATCAGCATGTAATACCTGCTTTAGTGGCGCCTACTGCATGATGGATAACCGTCCGAAATGTTGAAAATTGTGCCAAAATAGGTTGGATTCTTTATCGTCGTTTTTCAAATCCTTTCGAAATTAAACGAAGAATTGGAAATCCGACACTAAATCCTGGTTCACGAATCAAGTAGTTATTGACCCAGAGTTTTGGTACTAGGCTCGCCACGATTGCGACTAAGAGTATTGGCTTCAGACTTTTCGAATAGCGCAGGTTTTTCTGGCTATACAACATCGGTAATCGGTACACTAAATAAAAAGCTTTATTCTGAAAGTCAGAAATACGAATTTCAAAATTCCGGCGCTGCAGGGTTTTGGGCGGCTTCACGCATGTTTATCTCGTCGCAGATAATTTGAAGGCTCACCGCTGCTGCTCCTGCGTGCAGCCTCGGCGTGGAAAAACGTGGAATTTAAAAATTCGGTAAAATATTTTTAGGAATAATTCGGTGTTCCAGTACAGGGCCCCATGACTATAAGGGCCCCCAGTTCTTACTTCAACGTAATATTATAACTGATAGGCCCAATTATCCTGAAGTGCTCAGGGCCTTTTATAGGTGAAACATGGCCCTAAATATACAGAGTGTCCCAGAAATCAACGTCAAGCCGAAAACGGATGACGGGCCAAAGGATGGTGGTTCTCAGAAAAATAGGAAAAATTTTTTTTTACCAGCACTCTACATATTATAGCCATTTAAAAAAAACGTGAAAATCAACACCTTGTTATGATTTTTCAAGTACTATGACTACAAAATGTTACTTAGCTTAATTATTTTGGGGGGGATTTGTTACTGAATAATGTTAGTATAAATTACAATTCAAAATTTGAACACAACTATCTTGGTTTCAGAGGAAATATCCCTAATTTGCCCAAACATGTAGTCAAAATTATTACATCATTCTAATTAAACTATCTGTGCTGAAAAAAAATGTACTACACTATTTCGGCACATGGCATTAAAAGATGGCGCATTTAGTGGGCTTTCTAAAATGCTATAACACTTACTACATTTTATCCTAATTATGGTATTTTTTTTTTAAAACAACTCGGATTTATGGTTTTTGTTCCACGTGCCGAAATAGCGCAGTACATTATGCCAACGTCATGCAGCACGAGCTAAATATATACACAGACGGATCCAAAACCAGCTCGGGCACAGGCAGCGGCATTTTCTCGGAAGACCTAAATATACACCTATCCATGTCACTGGGTATGTATAATACAGTATTCCAGGCGGAGTGCATGGGCATACTACTGGCTGCAAATGCAGTGGCCGCCAGAGAGGTAACAGGACAAAAAATCCGCATCCTCTCCGATAGTAGAGCGGCCCTACAAGCGCTAAATAACAAGGTAATAACGTCAAGTTTAATTTACGAATGCCACCTAGCCTTAAATAAGGTAGGCTGTCAGGCAAACGACATCACCCTGCAATGGATAAAAGGACACAGTGGAATACGAGGCAATGACGCAGCCGATGAACTAGCAAAGAGGGGATCGGAATTGAGACCAATAGGACCAGAACCGATCATTCCTCTCCCCAGCAGCTGGTTCAGAAAGCAAATGCGTCAACGCACTGACAAACTACACAACGACCTCTGGAACAGCCTGGAGGAATGCAGACAAGCCAAACTGGCGCTTCCAAGAGTAAATCGTCGGTTCACAAGAGCACTTCTACAGCTAAACAGATCTCAGATGCGTCTCATAACTGGCGCATTGACAGGTCATGGCAATTTTAACAGACACCTTTTTAACCTAGGTATCACGGACAGCCCCCTGTGCAGGGCATGCATGGAGGCTGAGGAGACAGCCGCTCACGTGCTGCTAGATTGCAGCGGAGTGGCAATTTACCGGGCGAACTACCTGGGATCACCGGGTAGCCTCCGGGAGGTCTTCGGCGACGTCAAGAAGCTGGGGAACTTCCTGGTGGAGCTGGGATGGCTGGAGTAACCAGCCCACTACCCTCCATCACACAAAACAGGCGCACTTAAGTCGTCGAGTTGTGGATACCGCCCGTAGAAGAAGAAGAAGATAGCGCAGTACATTTTTTTTTCAGCACAGCTAGTTAAAGTTGAACGATGTAATAATTTTAACTACATGTTTGGGCAAATTAGGGATATTTCCTCTAAAACCGAGATAGTTGTGTTCAAATTTTGAATTGTAATTTATACTAGCATTATTCAGTAACAAATCCCCCCCAAAATAATTAAGCTAAGTTACATTTTGTAGTCATAGTACTTGAAAAATCATAACAAGGTGTTGATTTTCACGTTTTTTTTTTAAATGGCTATAATATGTAGAGTGCTGGTAAAAAATTTTTTTTCCTATTTTTCTGAGAACCACCATCCCTTGGCCCGTCATCAGTTTTCGGCTTGACGTTGATTTCTGGGACAGCCTGTATAAATCAAAAGCCCAGCTATGTTAAATTCGGTGCTTTATAATTTTAGAGATTTATTGAACACGACTATCTAAAAACAATTCCAGATTATAGGTGGTTTCTTTTTCTTGTTATATGAAACTCTAAAAGTTAATAATTTAATTACTTATTTTCTTAATAAATTTAATTGTAGTGGGAATAGTGATCACTAATATGATACTAAGGTAATAACTTACAGCATAGAAAGTCAATTGCGAAATGAATAAATTACTTTACTTATATTCTTATAATAATTAACAAACTTTTGATTTTATAAAAAAATATAATATTTTATCTGGTTAAACAGGGAACATCTTCTAGACATAAATCTTACTAGTATTTCAGATACTTTTGAGAAAATTTATAAGAATATTTTTATTTAAATTAAATATCATGGGATAAACTCAAATTATTAGACAAGTGTTTAGTATTTTTTTCTATAATGCTTAAATTAATGCTTGTTTCTATTAGTGTAAGGTACTTACTTTTCCAGGCAACTATCGCACCGGCTTCCTTGTTCTTTAGAAGAAAGTACAAAAGCGAAAGGTTGTTCTGTTAAAATTAAATCCCCAGCTTTTATAGACGAATCAGTGTTCCTATATTTGTTTTTCATATTGCTAATTAACAGCGTTTTATGTTAAAACTTATAGACTAACATTCGTTACAGAATGTATGTGGAATGTCGACGTTCTACCTCGAGAGGTGTCTGCGAATACCGAGAATATTATTTGGCCTCGCTACCTGCTCAGCCAAAATTAACCTACTCCACATTGGTTACATTATTTTTAGAGAAAACACTACCGCAGTCGGCTCGTCAAAGCGAGAAACAAACAATAACACACTATTAATCTAATAATAGTATAACATTTCGTCAAGAAAAATAGAAAATAAAGCTAAACATCGCATCGCGGTCTCAGCAGTCAACTGTCAATGACTTTCTTGACATCTGTCAACTGTCAATTTGACACAAGGCAACTTATGAACGTGTAAGGCATGCGAAAGGGTATCGAGTTATCGAAATTTTAATTAATAAAGGACGCGCAGGGCGTC
Organism: Orgyia antiqua; assembly: GCA_916999025.1. Taxonomy (NCBI): domain Eukaryota; kingdom Metazoa; phylum Arthropoda; class Insecta; order Lepidoptera; family Erebidae; genus Orgyia; species Orgyia antiqua. The sequence goes on from OU779861.1 coordinate 3,748,724, forward strand.
TTATGTCTATTCTGCGCCGGGGTGCAAGACTCGGCCTGCACCCTCGTTGTTTTTTTTTCACTGCAGCGTGGCACGCAACCCAGGACACACTACTACAGTTTGAAAAGGGTCCTAGCCAAGTCAACCAAGAAAACACATAGGTCATTTTGATAATTTATTTATTTTTTACTCTAAAACTGTTTGCGAACTGTACATGACTAGGTCGAAATTTTTCAGGATCTGCCGTGCTCCTAAAACCAATAAACTCTCTGACCACACTCTTGAGCTCATGGAACGGAGGAGGGAAATGACGGTGCAGTCTCCAGCCTCCTGATCTAGGCTTAGGCAGCTAAACAGACAGATCTCGGAGTCTGTGCGAAGCGATAGTCGCCTCTACAATATCAAGCGTATTAAAGAGGCGATAGAGCGAAACCAAGGCTTCAAAGTGTTCGCAAAAGATCTGTCGGTTGGGCAGAGGTTAAGCTAACCAGACTGAAGACCGACAACGGCACTGTCGTTTCTTCCAAAGATGAGATCTTGAGGTCGAGCAGTCCTATGGATAGTTGTACAAGACATCCCAAACTCCTGTTGTGGGCTTGGTCCAAGATCCACGATCCAAGCTAACCCGGCACCGATGACATCCCGGACGTCAGCCTGTACGAGATCAGAAAGGCTCTCAAGCAGCTTAAAAACAGTAAAGCACCGGGCGATGACGGAATCACTACGGAGCTCTCAAAGGTGGGCGGCAAGTCGGTCCTCGTGGCCCTTTAAAAGTTGTTCGATTCTGTCATCCTCGGGGGCATTGTTCCAGAGGCGTAGACCAGAAGCGTGGAGGTGTTGCTTTTCAAGAAGGTTGATAAAAGCCGCTTGAAAAACTATGGACCTATCTCGCTCTTGAGCCACGTCTATAAGTTGTTTTCGAGAGTCATTACAAATCGACTCTCGCGCAGGTTCGACAACTTCCAGCCGAAACAAGCCGGTATCCGAAAAGGCTTTAGACCACATACATACGCTGCGCCAGATTATTCAAAAGGCTGAGAAGTATAATCGGTCTCTGTGTCTATCGTACGTCAACTATGAGAAGACCTTCGATTCGGTCGAGACTTTGGCGGTGCTGCAGTCCCTCCAGCGGTACCAAATTGACTGCGGGTACATCGAAGCATTGAAGTGTTTGTATAAAAACGCCACCATGTCAGTCTGAATCCAGGATGGGACAAGACCACTGCAGAAGGGTGTCAGACAGGGATGTGTCAGGACCTCATTTCCCGGAAACTGTTGACCGCTGCATTGGAAGACGTCTTCAAGCTCCTCAATTGGGCCAGACTTGGTATAAACATCAACGGCAAATACATCATACATCTTTGATTTCCAGACGATATCGTGGTCATGGCAGAATCCTGGAGGACCTTGGGACAACGCTCAATGACCTCAGCAGTGTCTCCCAACAGGTTGGCTTGAGGATGAACATGAATAAATATAAAATAAATAATTATATACTTATTTGGTCAGTCTGTCGCGCGTCATGGTTAAACGAAGAAAATTTTTATTTTGAAAAGGATCTTTCACCTTTTGCTACTGTAACAGGCAGTGTTAAAAATTGCAGAGCTGTTGAGATATTGGGAAATGAGGAAATTAAATTATTTGTATATAGCCTAAAATAGCAGTGGGAGTACTTGTTGATGCATTGCATTGCCGAAAGCGTAATCAAAGTAAAAACAATTATTATTGTTAATGACTATTTTTTTTTGCTTGCGCATACATATTTGTCGTAAGTAATAATTATATAAAACTGTGCAATGGCGTTAAGTTCAATGAAATATCTAAAAGTTTTGCGCTCGCCAGGCGCCCCCGAGCACTCTGCGCCCAGGTGCACCGCACCCCTTGCACCCCCTGGTAGAGACGGCCCTGAGGACGCGTATCACATATGCGCTTTAAAGACTGTAGTTCCTGTAATGGACTGCCGACCGTTCACGAAATCGTGGCTTCCATCCTCGCACAGTACAACCAATTGTGTGTTCACATCATAGACTTACGATATAGATCTAGACGTAACACTCAGTAGAACAAATTCAGCCTGCTTCTTTTTTTAGTTGAACACATTAAGAAAAATAAATGACAAAGAGCGTATTTAGTAGCCTTTCTAACTTTTTCTTTTTGAGCTGGAGTAAAAGAGAAAGCTAGTAAGAAGAAAAGAGAAGGCAAGGCTACTATTTTACTTTTAAATCGTAAACGGGCCGGGCCTTGGGACAAATCTATGTTCCCGAGTTGTTCCTCCCTACTTATAACCTCCTTGGTTCACATAGGGTCTGGACTCTGGGTGTTTTCTATGTATTTCATAAGTTATATATTATGTATTAAAAAAGAAAATTGTTGTATGAAGTATATTTTGTATTTTGATACCCAATAACACAATCATAGAAATATAGCGTGGCTTAAGATCAGAAGACGTTGTTTAAAACGTCCATGATTCATTATATTTATTTATAGGCAATAGCAATCAGGTAATGAGATATTATTAATTTTTATTTCGGTAACTGAAGACACAGTACGAGATCCCAGACCTGGTTGACATTATTTATGTGTTTTAGGTTTGATAAATAAATAGGAATTATGATAAAAACCTTTAGTTTCATTGTCATTGTTGGGCCATTCAATTACCTAATACTACTACGAAAAAATATTTTAGTATCGCAAAATCTATTAACATTTCATTCAATTCATTTGAAATATCGCCGTTAATGCTGATAGTGATGCGCACACGCTGCTCCCTTCTGGGAAAGCATGTCATGCACCCGGAAGAGATCAAACTTCTTGGAGCCAAAACAATCCTGGAGTTCTTCATGGCAACGGGCTTGGACCAAGAACTATAGAAAGTGGCGATCACAATAGATCAATCTGGTCGCAGTGATACTAGGCGGATAGAGCCTGATTAGCCACAACTAAAAAAAAAAATGCTGATATCTTAGCATTTATCGATACATTGCAGTATTCATCTACATCACTGTTAGTAGACATCGGTAGACCATTCATCATGCATTCATCACAGCCGGGCCATAATGGTGTCACTGTCATTCATTAGTCTATGGGTGCTATAACCTAAAAATTTTATTTAGTGTTGTTCTGTGGTGTTGTTTTTTGTTGCGATTCGTCTTAGAGCGTCTAATTTTGTTATATTTGCGAATAGAATGGCTTTAATAATGACTAAAGCTGCACTGGCATTAAAAAATTCTGAAAGCAATTTCCAATTCGTAAAATTTGAGGCACATAAACCTAAAAAGAAACTAGATGTTGAGGAGACCACAAATGTTGATTTGAGATCAAAAGGAACACAATCTAGCAAAGTTAAAGATCTTAAAAAGATAAGACACGAAGTTGTTAAGTTTGGAATGTCTGGATTTGACCCTACAAAAAAGCAAGAAGCTAGAATAGCACTTGCTGTCAGTTTAGGTAAGTGATGAATGAATCGTGAATTTTTAGCTAACTTGATGTCCTTTTATGTTTGAGTGCTTGATTGTACTAGTTTTTTATTAAATTTATGTAACACTAGCTGTTATGCATATAAGTCATATTAATTTAAGCTATGGTATTTGGAGACTATCTTACTATTAGGTAGTGAAAAGTTTTAGAATTGGACTACTACTTTCAGAGATTACTTCCTACAGACATATTATAAACTTTACCTATTTACATACATAGTGTTAAAAGTATAGATTTCAGAATAATAGTAGGAAATGTTGGAACATCGTTGAACATCCAAATGCCCACAAAATTTTATTTGTTAGTTAAAGTTCATAATCAATTTTGTTTTATTATACTAGTTCTAAATTTCTAATTTTCAGAATCCTCATAATGTATGTATAACATTTTTTTCCTTGCAGCTAAATCTTATTTCTACAAAGAACCATAATTCAAAATCTAATAATTATAACGGGTGATGCTTTCTAAACTTATTAAGATTCTTTGTTTCAGGAGCTAAACCACCTAAGAGAGAGTACATGAATTATAAAGAACTAATGAAAAAGAGAAAAGAGGAGAAGTTAAAAGTCCAAGAAGAGAAACAGCTAATGAAATCTAAGAGTATATTGCAGACTGGTGGTAAAAAGAAGAAAAAGACCAATAATGATGTTGGACATTTATTGAGTAGTTATGGAAAGGTACTACTTTATTTTATTCATTCTTAGTTTAGGGATTTTTGTATGGTAATGATAATCACATCCATGTGGTGATGGAATTCCATGTGGTGCCAGATTAGGAATACAGTGTCACACTTTTGCACCCCTTTCCTTCCTAGGGTGCTGTAATAGCCAGCTAAGAGATATTGTACAAAAATAACAACCTCTGTGAGAGATAGAAAGCCCAAAAATAAACCTGTGCTAACATACCAGGTCAGCACAGCACATTAGACCAATATCCCTCCGAAAGTGGAAGTGGTCCGTGCCTAACAGTGGCATGTATGTAATGGGCTAAGAGAGGTATAATATTATTATTCATGGACATTTCACACAACGTCATCTGGTCCCAAGCTAAGCTTATATGCTTGTGTTATGGGTACCAGAATACGGATACAATACATAAACTACTTTTCTTTTGTAAATACATACTTATAATACATAGTAAACACCCAGACGCAGTACAAACATTTGTATGACATTTATGGATATCACACAAATGATTGTCCTGACCGGAAATCGAACCTGAGACCTCGTGAACGGCAGTCCATTACATAAACCACTCCACCATGAAGCCCGTCAATATATATAATTACATGGTGCCTATTCTTTATCTATTACCTACTAGTATTACTACACAATTCTTTCATAATCTTACACATACTATACCTTTTTCAACAGCAAGTTTACCAATAATAAGAAATCTTAATTTTTTATTGTTCATTTTAGGTTCAGAAGAAAGACTTAAAGAAAGATGACAAAGGATCAAAAAAGAAGAAGAAAAAGTGATTGTATTCCTTTTTACCCTGTTATTAAAAATATAAAAATAAATATATAAGTTAATTATGATAGTATTTGGAGTTTATTTATCAACAACAGCTGATGAAAATCGCTGTATTCTCTAGTTATGTGCTCCGCTTGATACCAGTTGCATAATTTGAAAACTATCATGCCAGGCTGTTTGGTTTGCCACACAATAAATTAATGAAATACTAGTTTGTTTCAGTGTAGATATAAAAACAACTTTAAAATTACTTAAATGTAGCCATGAACACTTGCTTAGGCAAGGTAACAGAGGTGTGTAGAGAATTCGATGGGCAATATAGATCTCATGTGATTATCAGAAATTGTAGGTAGTTCTTAGACCGTCTCCGTCACTATAATATTCAGGTTTAAAAAAAAACATTAGATAAATGTTAAATATTTTATAACTGCAAAATAACTAAGTATAATAATATTTACATCAATATAAATACAATAGCACAATAATGACGGCAAGTTCATTTTACAATAAATAGATTTAAGCATTCTATTTAAAATAACATACTTAATTACTAAGTAAATTTACACATAAGGCTCGAAATATTTAATAGCAGTCGTCATTGGTTTTTCGTTGATTTTGTTCGTTGCAATAGAATTTTTCACACGCATCTTAATATCCTTAGGTTTTAACACACTTTTATGATTGGCACTCGGCGGTCTTAGCCCTAGATAATTCTTGCTAGGACTAAATATAGATTTGGAACTAAGACCAGAAGTTTCTAGAAAAAAATCAAAAGAACCTTTCGTTTTAGATGCATTCATATCTCCCTTATGCAGCACCATTCTAGGCTCACACTTCACTGTATTATACGAGCCACTGTTACTCCCAGACGAGTTACTTGACTCTATATCGGAATTCCTTACGGATTCAGTCTCTAAATTCTCTATATTTGAAAGGAGATCAGGTTTATTAGATAACTTTTTAGAGCAGCCTCTGTTCAAGGTGCTGTCATTATTGAGAAAATTATTATCAGCTTTACCATTGTCATTATTATTAAGAATATTATGCTGTTTTTCATTATCAGGTACATTTGTAACATGTTCGGCTATAACATCGGACATGGATCCATCACTGCTGCCAGAGCTGATGCGATATTCCTCTGCAACTATGCTGCCGAGTTCATCGTCTATTTTAAACTCTTCAAAGTTCTGAGACAAATCGAACTTGTCTATGTCATCAAAATATTCAGCTTTATGCAATTCTGCATTAATATGAGTCTTCTCGGGTCCATGATTGAATTGATTGTCTAATTCATTCAGATTGATCTGTTTATTACCACCCATACCGCCTTTATTGATCTCACACAGTATCGAAGAAACCGTATTTCCCATTTGAATTGAAGCGCGAGGGTCCAATTTCGGTTGCATAGGATGTATTACAAAGTTATTTAAATAACTTTCAGTGGTCTGTTGGAAGGAGCGGTTTTGTTCATTGTTCGACTTATCATCTTCGTCGGGAATTATGATCTCAGTTACTTGAGGAAGTTTAGGGATATCTTTATCACTAATCTTGTTCTGGATCCTAGGCAAAGAAACCACCTTAGCAATGCTGTTTCGTTGACTAACTGTTTGTGTTGGATATTGTTCGTTGTGGATTTCGACCGATGGCTGCGTGAGGAGCAACTCCCTCTTCCCATTGCTGACTACTGGAACATTTATCTCTGAAATGGAACAGTAATCCGGTTCAATGTTGTTTATAGTTGCTACTTGTCCCACTTTTCTCGTCTTAACATCTGCAACCCGTTGATTGGCCGCAACGGCTTCAGAGTCCAACTGTTCTGTCAACTGTTTCACTGAATTTTCAGCTTTCCATTTAGCCGAAAGATTCTTTGGCTTAGGCGGTAATGCGGGGGGAGTTCGTGGTACTTTTCTTTTATTAAATATTTTCATTGACCCGAGATCGTTATCAATTTTTTTATCAAAAACATTGACATTACTTATATTGCGATTTTCTATATTGGCAGCAATGTTTTTCACTATAGAACCTTTTATTTTTGGAACATTTTGTTTATCAATGGTTTGTCCTGGACGTGGCAATGGCACAGGTTTTGAATCATTTGATTTCGTCACTATGGGTTCATATTCATTACTATACAAGCTTTGAATCTCATACTGGAATCCTTGCGCTGTGTTAGGTACTTCATAACTATGCTCAGAAGCAGTCTCCAAGCTGAATTTTACAATTTTGTTAGCCCGTTTATCTAGTCTAGGCAGCGTATTGCTATTTGTCCTTACTTTTTCATCATACGAAATACTGTTAAGAGTGGAAAATTGCACACGCTTTGCAGAAGCTTTTGGACTAGGTGCTTCGCTGGACTTAGAATTGTCATTGCTACTGTCGTCTAACGAATTCTGGAGTAAAATCTGATTGACGCACTCCAATACCGGATTATTTTTATATATTTCATTAGTGGGATTCTCGTCAGCATCGCTTGTACTGGCGTACCAATTTTCACTAACTTCTGACTGAGCAGCTTGCTTATTAAGGCTTGATTCAATATGATTGGTTTTACAATCAAAACCTGAGTTGAACATGTCATTGTTATTAATGATGTTATTGCATAGTACCTCATTCTTCGCCGATACTATTTCCACATTACGTAAACCGGCCAAAAGGTCATCACTTGATTTCGACTTACTAGTCAAAGATCTTTGTTCTATGCAATCTCCATCTTGCTCTGGATCGCTAACATTACAATACCAAGGCTTTTCATTGTTCTCTTCATTAAGAACAGTGTTTAAGAAAAGTTGTCGGTTGGCCTTTATTTCATCAGACGCTTGCCTCTTCACTCCATGTACTCTTTCCATTTTTGTGGAATAAGTCTTATCAGAGTCGCTAGCAGTGTTGTCTAAATCTTTCTTTGCTGCTTCACCGATAAGTTGGTCAATTTTCTGGGAAGCCCTTCTAATATCATTAGCGATTTGACTTGCAGTGATATCATTATCATCGTGATTCACTTGATAGCTCATGCCAATGCATTCTTCTGCACTACTGCTATTATTTAACTGGGTATTATAAGATTTCGGTGTATTTTCAATGTATTTATTATTTTTTCTGCCTGAGTACTTTCTCGACCTTCTGAAGACATCTCGCCTGACGAAAGCTTGCTTGTTTTTGATGAAAGTACCCTTGCTACTAATACTGGTATTGTTACCTTCTTCACTTGAACTGGTGTTACCGTAAACTATCTCACTCTTCGGTAACTGGTACTGAAAACTTTTACTCAACCTAGTATTTTTTTGAAATACTGGTGGCGAGTTTCTTTCACGATAACTACAACTTCTGACAAAATTATTTTGGAACCTGGAGTCTGTACTTTCTAGACTCTGGAATTCAGGATCGGTTTCTATATTGGTCTGTTCGCTGGTGAACCCGAGCAGTTGCTGGCAATTGCTGCAATAAGATTTTCGAGCTTTTAATTTAGCTATTTCTTCTTGTTGTGATTTAATAATCTTTTCTTTATGTTGGAGTGCAACATGTATTTGTTTTTGTTCTCTGGTAAGGCGGGATTCTAGTAATACTAGGGAACGCAGGACTATTGCTAGCTGGTCTTGTCTGAGTCGTCTCTCTTGAGCTGCTTTCTTCTCTCTGACTACCAGTGCCTGTCCAGCTTCGACTAGCTGATGTCTCTGTTTTAATACGGACTCGGACTGTTGTTGGAGCGCATTCTTCACTGCGTCTAACTCTCGTCTCAACTCCATCGCTTCTGAGCTGCTATCCATCTGAAAAAAGAGAAAAAAAAACTTTAATAAATCATGTAGTAAACACATTGCACACCGACATTTAGTTTTACAAAAGGTTTATACTGTCTATTTAAAAAGATCATTGCAATAGTGGTGAAATGTCAAGTACGTTGTATGCACGATTCTTGGTACAGTCCAAAGAAATTAATGTCGTCAATGGCACTGCGTCTTTGATCAGTGTATAAGCATGCCTAATGATTGTTATCTCTGGGCTAGATGTAATGATGCGAAGTCCAACTAATAACGAGGTCAATGTTAAAGAAATATACCTGTGGCTTACAGAAAATATCGAATGCGGTATATAAGTATTTCATTTTACAATTAATTTGTTTATATTATTAACTTCTTATTCATAATCACCTTTAAATTAAACCTAAACAAAAAGGCAAACATGAATAAATTTTATCCATTAATAAAGTTTCTTAAAAAACAATTAAGTCTCCCATTTAAGCGTTTCCTTTTGTCTATGTGCCTACAAACTAACTATTTACATGAATGGTACCTAAAACACTAATTACGTTTTTAATCTAGATTTCACATAGATGGCTAAATGATAAGCATCTGGACGTATAACTGAAACAGTTCCAGATTCCAATAATGCTATTGATATTTTACATAAATTTTACTTTATTACTTTAGGTTAGTACCAGAAGCCTCTTTATTACAAAAACTGAAGTTATTCATAAACTAGCTGTTGCCACAACTTTGTGAAACACGTGGAATTTAGAAGTTTTTCCCGTTTTTACAACATTTTTCACTGATACTTCGCTCCTATTAGTCGAAGCGTAATGTTATTTAACCTATAACCTTCCTTGATAAATGTACTATCCAACACTGTAAGAAGTTTTGCAAATCAGACCAGTGGTTGCTGAGATTAGCGCGTTGAAACAATCAAACTCTTTAGCTTTATAATATTGGTATAGAAGTATAGATTAAAAACTTCTTAAGAACACAATAACTTTATTTGTTGACTAAAAGGTTTAACTTTAAATTTTTGGCGTGATAAGAGACAAATCCAGGGCGTCTCAGTTTATCTTATTCGCATACAGAGATAAGACTAAAATAATATATTTGATGCTGTTATCATAGTCACTTCCTTGTTTTGTTTGTTACGAGATGTTGAGAGGCCATGAGTCAGGGTCTATAGATAGCAGGCCTGATGACAATCTAGACAGATTGTTTGGATTTTATTATACTGTTACTAACTGTTGCCTGCGACATCGTACGCGTGGAATGTATGTACCTATCAAATTTTAACAAATTATACATATAAACCATCCTCTTGAACCACACCGGGGGATCTAACGTTGCCCTCGTCGGGTCGGGCCCCGGTTAGCGGGGCCACCCCTCGCCGGGTCATGGTAAAGCTTAAGACACCATCATAGCCCGGCCCTATTAATGAAATCGCATCAAAATCCGTTGCGTAGATATAAAGACAAGTTCACATAAGGATATACAGAAATAACGACTTTGTTTTATAATAAGTAAGGAGTGTTTCATGTAACGGACTGCCGTTCACAAAGTTGCCGGTTCGATTCCCACACGGGACAATTATTTGTGTGATATTTATAAATGTCATACAAATGTTTGCACTGCGTCTGGGTGTTTACTATGTATATCTCTGGGTGTATAAGTATGTATTTCCAAAAGAAAAATAGTATATCAATGTAGTCTATCCGTATTTTGGAACCCATAACACCAGCATATAAGCTTAGCTTTAGACCAGAGGAAGTTGTGTGAAATGTCCATAAATATTTATTTATTTAATGATATAAATCTCTCTATTCCAGGCTATGAATCACCTATGTAAGTTCTCTTCAATAGCTTTACACTACGAAAGAGCAATAAACAAACATTGTCACGTTCGTATAAATACTAGGATTGGACTTTAAAACCCAATATTTTGTAAACAATAAAACATTCTGCTGAATTGCAATTAAAATGCTAATCATGATATTCTCACACACAATATAAATTACGCAAATATTTAGATCGTAACGGTCAAAGTCAACGGAGAAATCAAATTCCAACTGAAAGTATTCTACATAGCAATTAAACTATGTTGAGTTGAGGGAATTCGTGACGTGTAGGCATAGTGAAACCGTTATGTGTTCGATTCCCTGTTTACCCAAACAGGGAACCGAACCCATAACTTTGTTGTTTGTTTGTTTGTTGTCTTATTTAAACGTGTGATGATTTAAGATAACACGAAAATCCATAAACAAAGATCTTTTAGCGGTCAGAAATATAATTCCTAGTAAGTCAATCATTTTAGACATAATTTGGAAATTGTAGCAGACTAATCGGTTAACTTTTGAAAAGACCACAGTAAGCAGTAGATGGGAGAGCAACGGAACTGTATTTTATGGTCGTTAGTTCAAGTCCCACTAAACGTAATTTTAATTAGCATCTGATACTAAATTCCCCACGCGACCGGGGCTGGCAAGCATCCTATCAAATCCTTTCTAGTTTTTAAATATATAAAAATCTTTGACACGCGTCATCATCATTGCGTTCATCTTTTTTATGGACTTGGGCACGTGCCCGAGATAGATAGAGTTTCTGTCTCCGATCATTGCGAAATCTTAAAGCGAAGCACTTTTAATTAGTACTTTCTATGCTTCTATGACTTCTATATTAGGGTTATATTTGGTCTATTAAGGTAAATATATTTCATATGCCAGCCTTGCGCCAACATTGGTCTGTGTGGTATGCCTCACTATCCAGGCGTGTTGGCATAGAGTTTAGTTTCGGAGTTTTCAGTCTCTTGACTAAATATGTTATCTGTAGATTAGATTCAGTTAGTTCTAAATTTTCTGATAGCTCTAACTGCAGCTATGAAACATAATGTGGTAGTGACTGGTGCTATACGGAACGCGCGTGTTAATTAATACCTAGTCTATACTATAAAGCGGTAAAGTTTGTAATATGTGTATAATTTCTGAAAGTAGCCGTCGAAAAATAAAGTTGTTTTCATTAAGAGGCCGCTACAGCCTCCGAGAGTGCTATAGACTACATTATAACAATCAGAGTTTACGCGGAAGACGTCACGGGCGGCAGCTAGTACAATATAAACAAAACGTCTCAAACCTTCATAGTTTTGACAGCAGTTCCTTTCTCAACCGTCATGTCTCCAAATGTATGAAATACAGGACCACCTGTGTCCAAGTGTGAAGGTTTTGTACACACAAGTGTTACACATGACGAACGAAACATAACTAAACACTAGTATTTTATTGTAAACAAATTATAGTGTTTACTTGCACTATATACGTCATTTGACCCAAGAAAATACTGTAAAATTACGTAGTTGAACAATTTATACGAGGTGCGAGTAAAATACTATAAATTTTAAATTTCGAAAGAAAGTTGAGGGATAAATTACAGAAAAATTTTAAACTTTTCAACTAATATGTTTCTAGATCTTATATGTAATTTCATTCAGATTTTTTTGGGCATTTCATGAGTTTCGTTAGGGTTTTCCTATAAAGGTTCTAAAAAATCAGATTCACACTGGGACAAAGTATTTGGACCTACTTACGACGCTGCCCAGGGATGACGATATAATGTTTGGTTAGGTACATGTTTTAGTACGGGATCCGTAGTACATTTTTTTCACTTGATTATTATGAAGATTGTTAGCTACCCCAATCAAAATTTTGGAATAGAAAATTATTGGGCGTCTCGTCATAATAAAGCTACTCACGGAAAATCAGCTTGATAGTAATCAAGTGAAAAAAATGTACTACGGATCCCGTACTATTTCACATCTCCTCCCAAATAGTAGAGTGTATATTAAGAATGCCTTTATTTCAAAACAAGTAAGTTTAGTACGCTTTCAGCGCTTTATCATTATGATTTACATTGCTACTTACCGTCTTGTAAAATATCATTAAGAACTGGTTTGCTATTCAAATATGTATAGAATAAACGGCTGACGATTATCTCGTTTTGAAGACGAAAATAAGTCGCTTGGAAAAGAAAAAGGGTGATTAAATTACATTCAGTTAAACAATTTTTACGTATTAAAAATACTATATTACCGGCTAACACTCACAGTTTTGGGATCGAAGGTGTCGAGCGGTGTCTGCGACCTTCCGGCGTGCACTGGCAGACACCGCTGCGCACTCGTCCTGAAGATGAGCATCGGATATGCTCGAAACCTGGGTCGACATCTTCGATCCCAAAACTGTGAGTGTTAGCCGGTAATATAGTATTTCTAATATGACTCAAACTCACGAAAATTTCAATACGAAAATTTTTACGTAAATTACGGATTTTCTTCCACGATTATTACATAAATATATTGATCACTGTTCAATAATATAGGTACACGTAACTGTATCAACATTGATTTTGTTTAAGTATTTACAAGCGTGCTTCGCTACTGATAATACAGTTATGCTTCTGATATCTACTGCGTATCTTTGATAACTATAATCTGAGTAAATATTTGCATCATTATTGATTTTCCAAACAAAAAAGCTTGTTCATGGAATATTTTATTAGTATATTCGGGAATACTAAAACATGAAGTGTTATGCAAATTTTTATTAGTTAAGTACAACCTTCTGGAAGGTGTATTTACTTTTTTTCTTGTAAAATCTGCTTCGCAATTAAATATATTTAATTATATTCGTACTCTCGTTACTTACAATCTGTGTGTATGTTTATTTTTCATTTTATATCAAAAATTTATTCAACTTGACTTCTATGGACACTCTTTCGTTTGTGATATTTTGTTTTTACCGGGAATAACTTTGTTTTTTTTTACACACCTGCCTCTTGTATTTCTGTACCACCCTATGGTTGACTGGCAGAAAATGCCTTAGGCATTAAGTCCGCCTTTGCATAAATGTATGTGCATGAAGTGTAAAAATAAATTAATTAATAAATAAATATTTGTCCCTTTCAGCGTAGCGTGGTGCTAGCAATACCTAAGGCAAATACCTAAATTAGGAGAATAGTACCCTCGTAAAACTAAAAATTGATAGCGTCAATAACACAATTTGGTAATGTTAACTGAACTTTTATATTGAAAAATTTATTTAATATAGACTAACAATTTTAATTAATAAAAATGTGCACAACGAAATAGCCATTTAATCAAAATACACCAAAGTTGTTTTCATTTTTTAGTTAAGTTTAGTTGTGGACGTAGAATTGGTAGCAATATCTGTTTTTTGCTAACTGAAAATCAAACTTATGACTTCGGACACAGAAGATAGCGTGATTACTCCATGAGATCTAAAAAAGCATCTTAATAATAAATGTTAGCCTAACACTAGTCTAGTCTCCGTGTGGTGACGGATTAAGAATACATGTGTCACCACCCCATCTCCTCCCAAGGGTGCTGTAAAAGTCTAGCGACTGTCAAGGGAAAATAATATACATTTTGTTAGTATAATGAACGAACTTAATCTAAGTACTCAATAACTACTTATTCTATCACATAGTAGTACTTTTATACTATATAATACGGGTAGATACGAAAGCTAATTGCTAATTGTACGCGCTGAATATCGGAAGTCTCGGTCGTTAACCCATGATAAGTGTGCGTTGTACTGATGGTAATAATATATAACTGTTCGTGTGTTTGTCAGGATGTGAGGACGTGACGGAATTTGTGTTAGACAAGATTATAATCACAAGAATGAAAAAAGAAATAATCTACAAAAAATCGCCACAGAAAATACTAAAAATATTTGCAACTAATTAATAATAATAATAATAATTATAATTGTTTTATTTGCTCCCACATACAATTAGTTGTCAATTTCTCATAAAATGAACGAGAAAAAAGGACAGATAAAAATATTAATAATGATATAGGCCTGGTCCATAAATAGTCCTTTATTGAATAGTCGTACTTACCTATGTCCTTTAACTCTCCGTAAGCGTACCTATATAAACTCTTTGTTTTTCAAAGTCTCAACCTAAGTCAGTTTACTCTATGTTAAAAAAAAAAACAAAAATGTAAACATAGAAGCACCCACGCATATAAAACCGGCGGGAAATCGAAAGTGTACGTCAAATAGAATTATTCATTGTAGTCAAAGATTTTATTAGTAGTATGGAAAACGGGTTGTTTGTAACTAAAACATGCCTACTTACCTACTTGTAAAGTGCCCACTTGGGTTATAAAAATGTGGGCCATGAGGGCTATAGTTATGTTTGTGGGAAGTTTCAAATGTGGGCTTATGAGGTTAATGACCTGACTATGCAGTGTTTGGATGTTAGAAAACTTTGATATATTAGCAGGTAACTTGAACTCAGTAGAAAAATCTAATATTCTCTAACACTTGCGCGACATATTTGTTCAAATAAAATCACCATTTACGGATTTATACAAAAAATACACACGCACAACACAAAGAATCAATTTTAAATCACTACTCTAATACACTACTACTAATCGACACAGCTAACTAAACTTCCTATCCATAAACTACTTAGAATTTTGTTAAATGCGTAAATCCATGCTTTGGTAACAGCTACACGTGATATTTTTTTTTAAACTACATAAAAATCAGTAGAGTTTGTGATAAATATTTTACACAGTACGCTATAGACGTCTCTATCATTTTATCTGAGAGAGTTTAAAATTGTATTAAAAATCGACGAAGAAACCTATAGGTATTGCGTATTATCTGAAATGATTAAGTTAATAAATGCTAGGTGTGTCCGATGTAACGTTATCTATATAGTATCTTAAGAATAAAGCCAATAAAGTCAACTTAATGAGTAATCCGTATCACTTAGCAACTAAAACAAGTTTCTTTACAAATACCTTAAAGAAATGTGACACATATCCGTGTCTATAAAACCATAGAGAGTGGCATACGTCTAAAAGGGCTGCTACTTGTGTGAAACGTCCATATTTTTTTTATTTATTTACTGTAGAGGATGGTTATAATTTGTAAATTCTTACTATAGTACCTAAATTCCTACTAGCTTTTCCAGTTTGGTAAAGTTACTTAAAAAGTAGGTTTTGATTAGGAAAATATGAATAATTGTCTGACTAAAACAACTAATAAAATGAAAAATGCGTTACTTTTCTGTAATTTCAGCCGCATTTTAAGGGAAATTATTTTAGTAGTAAGTACATTTTGAGAATAAATTATTGTATTAACATTATTTATCTAACCCAAACTAGCCTAAATCGAACCAAATAACATAACGCCACATTATTTATGTTATTGCGTTTTTATAAAAAGTATGTGGACAAAGATTTCTCGCATAACATTAAGTTTTTATATATATACCTACGCCGATACTTAATAAACCCGAGATCATTTATAATCCACGTACGTATTGTACGTGTATGTAGGTTTTAGAACTGCCCACGACCATGATATCGTGTGCTACAAGCACAATCCTTATTTAAGGGCCTACATCAATATTATCGTATATCATCGCCGACACGTACATATTAACACAGCCAGTAGGCACAGAAAAAGAAGAATTAGGGATACTTTTCCTATTTACTCAAAATCTACTAAATATATTTTAATTCTGATCCACGTGTTTCTATACATAATAGTTACCTATGTTTTTAAAGTTATTTCATTAGTTAATACGCGATAATAGACCGACAAATGAAAAAAATAAAAATTTGAGAGGTTGTTTCACCAAGATTTTCTATCGAGAAAACTTTTTTCAATCGCGTTTTTGAGTTCATGCGATCCTAGATCATATATTGAAAAAACATATACTTAAAAATTAGAGCTCTAGCCATTCAATCTAAAGAAACAATGAAAACTTCGTACATAGAAAAATGCACGAGGCTATTTTGGTATCCTCTTAAACAAGGTTTTACTAGCGCCATATATGAACTATCTGTTACTCGCGACTCCGTACGCGTGGAATTTAGAAAATTTTCTTCGTTGTTGCAACTCTTTTCACTAATGCTCCGCTCCTATTGGTTGCAGCGTGTATATAGCTTATAGCCTTCCTGGATAAATGTACAATCCAACACTGAAAGAATTTTTCAAATCGACCCAGTGGTTCCTGAGATTAGCGCGTAATAAGTAAGTTTAGTAAGCGCGATTAGTAAGTTTAGTAGAAGAATAGATTGATTACAAATGTAATTGTGTGAAATAAAGAGTGTATCTATCAATCTATACTCGTAATAGGATCACATCATGGCGGTTGAATTCGCAGAACACATACCTTTTAACATTGAACATAGTACTATCTATCTATGCCTATTACGGAATGTTTTTAAACGTGATTATTTTGCTTTTATAAAGAACTAAGTATAGCTTGTCCCAGAATTAGAAATGTTATTTGACTTTTACTGTGTTGCTAGATAATTGCACTTTTAAAATAGTTAGTTAAATAGTAAACAATATCAACAAGTCCTGTTGTTGTTATTCTATTATTTTATCATTTTTTATAGTAACTTAGTAAAAAACATGTAAACTTATATGTAAACAGTATTATATTACAGTGAAATCTGACACTGCTTCGGCGTCTTACATATTGGTGTTTAAAAATACTTCCGTACCTACTTGACACTTGTACGGTCCAAGGATATATTGTGGTTAGTTTAAAAAATGCATATAAGTTAATTAAGAGGGCACAAACTAAGCCATGCTCCATACAAAAATAAGGGCATCGCAGTCTGCTGTTTTCTTCATGGACATTGCCTCTAGAGCAACGATTTCTCTCATAGTATCTAGGGGTTAAATATCTATGCTTCTATTATGTTTTTTTTATTCAAAGCATAATAACTAAAAGATATATGACCACCCAAAACTCCCGTTTTCTGTTTTCTTTAGATGAAATGGCAGTGTCTATCTCATAAATTTGGTAAGGAAAGAAAGTAACAGAATCATAGATTATATTCTTTATTTATAACATGGCGTAAAAAAATAAAAATCGCTTTAAATTACATGTAGAAAACAGCGGACTTCGGAACGTCTTATAATAAAATCTGCCTCAACTATATTTGTCCCTTTCAGCGCGTCGCGCGTCGCTCGGAAATAAGGATAGCAATGCTACTAGGCAAATGCCGAAATTGGGGCTATAGTCCCCTCTTCAAATATTATACAGGCACAAAAAAGAAAATAATGTTATTTTAGAAGCTTAGTTTCAGTGCTAGTAAAACTACTTTTTACGGATTTAGACGTGTATATTTGTTTTAAATTTTGGCCCGACGTTTCGGAGACTTTGCAGTCACCATGGTCACGGGTGAGACTGAGCTGTAATGTGTCTTCTACGATCAGTTATTACAGGGTTTTTTTAAACAAATATACGCGTCTAAATCCGTAAAAAGTAGTTTTGTTTAAACAAATGAGTCGCACAAGTGTTAGAAAATATTCAGTGCTAGTAGTTCTGTACGATGCCTGCTCAACAGCTACTAAAAATATAAAGACTCAAATGACGGGCTTCGTGGTGGAGTGGTTTATGTAATGGACTGCCGATCACGAGGTCGCGGGTTCGATTCCCGCTTGGGACAATCGTTTGTGTGATATCCATAAATGTCATACAAATGTTTGTACTGCGTCTGGGTGTTTTCTATGTATTATAAGTATGTATTAGTATTATAAAGTAGTATATGTAGTCTATCCGTATCTGGTACCCATATTACAAGCATAGAAATATAGCTTACTTTGGGACCAGAGGACGTTGTGTCAAATGTCCTAAATATTTATTTATTTAAATTATTAAGATGTCAATTTCTTTGTTATTTACAAAGAAACTTGCATTAAGACGATGAGTAATACAATACGCGTGGCTTATACCATATAGGTACACAATACACATTGCTTATACAAGTAGGTACTAAAGGGTATATTGCTTAAGTCTCGCTAACAATATGAACAGTTTCCAAGGTGAACTAGTTCTCTTTAACAAAATGTTTTATAAATGCTTATGTCTGATATGGACTGATAACGTCATCGTTCTTTAATCGTGTAAATTTCTGGAGCTTTTTGGTGGAGTTTTTCAGTGAATGAAGTAGTGGGTGCCATATTGACTTTAAAGTAGATATATAGATAATATTTATGTATATACTGATCTACTACCATCTAGCTGCGGATAAGAAATGCTAATGTCACATTTTGGACAATTCACACAATATCTTCATAAATTGTAGACTAACAGTCTTATTCATAATGATTTATCGGAAGTTTAAACGGAGATTTTATCGGAGGGATAATAAACGTTTTAGCGTAAAAAGACTATTATGAATAACAAGTTTTGACAATTTTCGAGAACCTATTTTAGCGAACTTTTAAACCTCCGATAAGTCATTATCATTAGCTACATTACTGTAAAGTTTCATTAAAATCCATTCAGTAGTTTTTGCGTGAGTAGCAAACGTCCAAACGAGAGTAATAAACATCCATATTCACAAACTTTACATCCGTACTTATTATTAAAACAAAGTCGTTATTTTTGTATGTATGTGTGAGCTAATATCGTCATAACTACGCAACGGATTTTGATGCAGTTTTTTTAATAGATAGAGTCGCTCAAAAGGATAGCTTTTTTGTGTAATTTGTTAAGGTTGGGTTTCCCAATGCCACGCGTACGAAGTTGCGGCCAACAGTTAGTTAATAATATTAGTGGGATCTGATAGGTTATCTTTATTTATACCAAATATCAGTTTTAAGTATCTTCTCCAGCCCATTTACGTCCCACTGTTGGGCACGGGCCTCCTCCAGTTTGGGAGGGATTATGGTCTACTGTGCCGCGCTGACCACGCGTGTTGGCACAGGGTTTCTTTTCGAGCTTTCCGTCTTTCACAGAAGATGTTATCTGTGTGTAATAACCTGCTGACTTTTACAGCACCCTTGGGAGGAGATGGGGTGGTGACACTTGTAATCCGTCACCACACGGAGTTTAAGTATCTATCTATCTGTAATAAGTTAATTTTCAAATGTATTTGCAAAACTAAATTAACAATTATTGCTTTATCGCTGTACAGTTATCTTTCCTGATATACCGGTAACCGGTAAGTAACCTTCATAACATCAAGTTCAAGAGAAACTAATTGTTATTTGTTTTGTGTCACTGCAAATACATTAATTTAATAAGTACATATTGTTCTCTTCACAACGGGTAATGCATTCAAAGCGTTGGGGTTTTTCGTGTGATAAGAACACAAATTATGTTTTTCGAGTTTTCCTTAAATTTAGTCACAAAATACACGAGCATTGTTTCTTGTCGAATTTCATGATTTTAATGCAATAATAAGTAATTTTTAGGTAATTTTTGTGCGCAATCGATACTAGTGATATGAAAAAATAAGTAGAAAATCTAAAAAAAATTGGCTTGTAATTTAAACTTTTACCACAGCTTTTACCAAGTATGATCTATCATATTATATGGGGGCTGCTTGCGAGGCTACTCACATCTTTAAGATAAAGGTAAAAGATATTTGAAAGTAGCGGTATAAAACCTTCCAATATACTGGGAGACCAATAAATTTTAAATAAATAAATATTTTGGACATTTCACACAACGTCCTCTGGTCCCAAAGTAAGCTATATTTCTATGCTTGTGTTATGGGTACCAGATACGGATATACTACATATACTACTTTTCTTTTGTAAATACATACTTATAATACACTAGCTGATTCCCGCTACTCCGTACGCGTGGAATTTTAGGAACCGTTTAAACCTTCCCTGGACTTTCACGAATATTTCAAGACCAAAATCACCAAAATCGGCCTAGCCGTTCGCGAGTTTTAGCGAGACTAACGAACAGCAATTGATTTTTATATATAAGAAGAAGATAGAAAACACCCAGACGCAGAACAAACATTTGTATGACAAGTATAAAGATAAACATCACACAAATGATTGTCCTGACCGGGAATCGAACCCGAGACCTCGTGATCGGCAGTCCGTTATATAAACTACTAGACCACGAGGCCCGTCTAATTTTGAGTGCTAGCTCCCGATATCTTAATTTAGTGGTCCTAACTCTTTTGTCCTTTTGACTTTTTGGCAAAATTAATAATTATATAGAAAGTCTATCATAGCAACGAAATGTTAATTCTTATGCTTAAGAGGATACCAAAATAGCTTCGTGCATTTTTCTACGTACGAAGTTTTCATTGTTTCTTTAGATTGAATGGCTAGAGCTCTAATTTTAAAGTATATGTTTTTTCAATATATGATCTAGGATCGCATAAACTCAGAAACGCGATTGAAAAAAGTTTTCTCGATGGAAAATCTTAAGGTCCCTACACACCTTACGATTTATCGAACGAAAAGTCGGCCGACAAAACTGTGCAGTTCAATTTGGGTATTCTTTTTTTAAAAAATGTATGTAAAATCGCTGCAAATCGAATCGTTCGTCAAATGTGCGTTGTTTAGCGCGCACTAAATTATCGTACGATAAAACTGTGCGATCTCTTGATCTTCGATTTTTCGTTCGTTTGTAGAACATTTACTGCGAATTATCGTTCGTCGAAGGAAGATACAATTTTTATTTCTTAAAATCGTTTCGATTTTCTGACCGCTTGATCGACGGTCCTTGTGGTCTAGTGGTTCATGTATTTGACTACTGCGGCCGCTCAAAAGGTCAAGGGGTTCGATTCTTGCGCGGGACAGCCAATTAATTTTTATAAATAGTAAGTACTGCGTCTGGGTAGTTTTGACCGACTAAAAAAAAAAAGAGGAGGTTTTCAAATCGTTTGTAAACTTAGTTTATTTCGGCGGATGACTCGATGACGAGTTTGGCAGTCTCAGCGTCCATTCTATGGATAGGGGGTTTAGGAGCGGCAGGCGCCACGACTGGAGCGGCGGGCACCTGTTTCGCGGCAAGCGCCGCTATGGACACGGCGGGCGCTGCGTACTGCTCAGTGGGCGCCGTTACTGGCGGTGCGGCTTGTTTGGGCGCCTTCTGACGGGATGGTGCGGACTCGATTTTCGCTGCGGCGGCATTTTCTTCTTCTCTTCCTTTTAATTTTTTAGCCTTCCCGGCTGCATTGGCGCCGGCTGCGTTTGCCGCCGCCACCAATGAGTTGGGCGCACTGTCTACCGTAGCGACAAAGGTCACTACGGGTTTGGCTGCTGGTGTAGTTGTCGTGCGCGGACACCGTTCACGCCCGTTTGTTTCTTGCTTCCGTGCGAAATACGCAGCAATGACGTGACGCTGTTGGCGGTGTGTTCGCCGCCGCACGGCTGTCCAAAACCCAAACCTAGCAAGTTACATTTGAGTAAATTTTTCAGCAGATGCTTTTTCATTTTGTAATCAACAAGTATGAAGTGCTGGTTGCTAGGTTTATACATGCTTGTATCTGTGATTCTATGTAAGATAGAAATACAGTTGTTTTTGCATCAGACGCAGTAAGAAAATTGGGAAATAATTGGTTTAGGAAAACGAATTAAAAAAATGTCACTTGCTAGGTTTTGATTTTGGACAGCCGCGCAGTTTCAAGGATGTTGTTAAGTGATTGATGTTTTATAATTAAACTAGATGGCGCCCCGGCAACCCTCGGTGCCACACGAAAAGTTGTAAAAAACGTTGTGAATAATGCCATCTCCCGCAAAAATGCATTACTATTTGAACGCTTGAAGAATATAACTTGATACCGTATGAAATACTACACTAGAAAAACAACAGATGTCAGTACCAGCTGTTTAGAGTTGGTCATATTTCACAAATGTTTACAACAACGTATCACATAGCGCTTTTTTTATCTATACCTTCATGCATAGCGCTGATGGCGCCACTCAGCCTGGTGCAGGGTCTATTATGTTGTATGACGAGATTTTGCTCTTGCACACATGCTCAAATATGTATGTGTGCGTTGCTATTGTAGCAGTATTGCATAGGAAAAAAATTAAAAATTTTTGGTCTGGTCACAATGTCGCTTCAATGAGGCCGCCACTATATTATTATACTCTTTGGGCCGCCATTATCATAATATTTATTGTGGTTATGATACTTTAATATTTTTATAAGAAGTTGAAGTTGAATATTTTATCCAAAGAATCAAAATATTATTAAAATATACTCTCTAGTAGTTATTATAGTAATTTTGACTGAATATTCTACGTTCTTGGAGTAAATTCTATGTGTTGTGCGTAGAGAACATTATTTACGAAAGGACGTTTATTGTTAGGTTACTTTTTCTTATTTTTGTTTAAGTTTGGTTATTTAATTATGTCCGTGAATAACCATAGAAAGTGTGCTAAGTGCGGCAGAACACGTGCCGAAGACATGACGGTGACCTATCACAGGTTTCCAAATCCAGGAATAACCAATGTTACTAGGTAAGTACAAAATACAACCCGGTATATTTAAGACCTCATGCGTTTATTAAACAAAATACTATTTTAATCTATATTTACATCATCATATACTATCACCTACTGTACTCATCGTCCTTCTACCTTTTCTTCCAAAACTATGTTGGAGTGGGCTTCCAGTATTACCTGATTCAACTGAATACCAGTATTTTATATGGACATTTTACAGGGCTCGTGTTTGGGCTAAATACTGTTGGCCAAATGAAGATTGGACTTCCATTGAATCATTACATTCACTCTATAGTCGGAATAAGGTGTTGTGTGGAAGACATTTCAACTCAATTCAATTTATGGATGATAAAAGGCAAAAATTGAGTAAGTTTGCCGTTCCTGAGTCGACTATAGTGGAAGAAGTACTAAATGAAAGAGAAAATATTTTCAACCAGGTATTGTATTCATATAGATTGTTCTAGTAATAGTCTCCCGAACAAATTCCTACAAAAGCAACCAATCTCAGTTGGGTTCAGCCAACTATGCATGACATATTACAGTGTACGAGGGTGTGCGCAAACATAGGTGTGAGATTACACCTATGTTTGCGCACACCCTCGTGCACTATTCACTCACTCTCATAATCCGATGGGATGACAATCGAACACTGCTGGAAAGAGATCAGATGAAGGATTGTTCTAAATAGCAGTGGTGAAGCATATAGGGAAGTCGGTAGAACCAGCCTAGAAGTGACCAACATGTTTTACTTTATAAATCTAGTCAATATTGTTACTATTATTGTTATAGATACAATAATAGTTATGCGTTCAAAGTTAGCACAATGGATCAAGATTCTAAAACTTTACAATACTATGATAGCATTTGCAAAAGTTTAAAATTAATAATTAATTTCAGAATGTCAATCAGTCCGATGTAATTGCTGCACAGCCAAAGTTAACAACACCTATGTCGCAAATAGAAAATGTTGTGATGGATATGTGTGTGGTTTCATATTTAAAAGAATAAAATACAATGACTGCCTTGATTGCCGAAAGGCATTTTTGTCCCAAAATATAGAAACCATACACATGTTTACAAGTTTCAAGGAATATGACTCAAGTCATGAGTCATTAAATTATGTTAACAAAGATATGGTGACGTGTGTAGAAACGATGTCAACTATAATTAATGATTACATGAAAACAAATGCCTTTAGGCAACAACTTAAAATTAATGTTGTTAAAAATCTAGAATGTGTGAATTTTGTTTTTTTAAATAAATGTTTATATCATTTAGAATTAAATGAAAATCATTTAAAAATAAGCACATTTTTTATTGTAATTAAAAGATATTGTGTTTTAATTAATAGAGCTATGGAAGACGAAGAGAAAAAGAAAAGTTTTGAACGCAAAATGAAAATATTAAAGAATAAATAAAATAATAATATGATTGTTTTAATTACTTCCTGTTGGCAAGAATATGAAGCACGATCCTTAATAATATATTAAGGAACAATATATATTTAAAATGGTTCACGATCATAATATATAGTACAGCCAAGAGCAAATATTACAACGTTTGAAAGTTCCCGCGCGTGTTGATTTATTGCTATTCCGCAATGGCGCTAGCGTCTCGTACGTGTATTGGCTGTGGTTGCATTTTTTTACTATAGAGATGTACTTCTTCTCTCGTTAAAGAGTAGTATATTCTTTGGCCTGGTGTAACCGCCAATAACGGTTCCATAAACTATTCTAGTAACTCCATACTCCATACATGCTCGAGTCCTTGTGATATGGGTTATGTGGTATGGACTCCATACCACATACATAGCCCATATCACAAAGACTCAAGCATATAAGCTTAGCTTGGGACCTGAGGAGTGAGGACAATGTGTGAAATGTATATAAATTTTTTATGTAAATGTAGTTTATTCTAGCGATGAGCATTGAATTAACGAACTAGTTGATCAACTAGTTGACCTCTCGTCAACGTTTCAATGGTTAACCGTTTCGGAATCAACTAGTTGAATTTAATGATGTCATTGAATTCAATGTTCAGTTTTTTTCAATGTTCGTTTTTTTCAATGTTTATGAGTTAAACATTGATTTCAATGTTCAGTTTTTTTCAATGTTTAATTGTTTTCAATGGTCGTTTCTTTTAATGTTTAAGAGTTAAACATTGAATTCAATGTTCAGTTTTTTTCAATGTTTAAATTTTTTCAATGTTCGTTTCTTGTCAATGTTTTCTCAAAGAAATTATACTTCTTAAAACGAAAGATCGTAAGCGACTGTTATGATATAGGTACAATAGTGAACTTTAAAATTACTTAGTTAAGAGATATTTTCCTAAATAATAATGTTATGAGTCACTGTTCCTCCGTGTGGTGACGCATTGAGATTACAAGTGTCACCACCCCATTTCTCCCAAGGATGCTATAAAAGTTAGCTAAGGAATATTGCACACAGATAACATCTTCTGTGAAAGGTGAAAGACGGAAAACTTAAAAACGAGACAGTCCTGACAGCCCTCCGTGTGGTGACGGATTAAGAATACTGGTGTCATCACCCCATTTCCTCACCAGGGTTTTGTAAAAACCAGCTAAGGAATATTGTACCTACACAGATAACATCAACTGTGAAAGACGGAAAACTCAAAATACTGGTGTCACCACCCCATTTCCTTCCCAGGGTTTTGTAAAAACCAGCTGAGGAATATTGTACACAGATAACATCAACTGTGAAAAACGGAAAACTCGAAATACTGGAATTCTAGTGTCACCACCCCATTTCCTCACCAGGGTTTTATAAAAACCGGGTAAGGAATATTGTACCTACACAGATAACATCAACTGTGAAAGACGGAAATCTCGAAATACTGGAATACTGGTGTCACCACCCCATTTCCTCACCAGGGTTTTGTAAAAACCAGCTAAGGAATATTGTACCTACACAGATAACATCAACTGTGAAAGACGGAAATCTCGAAATACTGGAATACTGGTGTCACCACCCCATTTCCTCACCAGGGTTTTGTAAAAACCAGCTAAGGAATATTGTACCTACACAGATAAAATCAACTGTGAAAGACGGAAAACTCGAAATACTGGAATACTGGTGTCACCACCCCATTTCCTGACCAGGGTTTTGTAAAAACCAGCTAAGGAATATTGTACCTACACAGATAACATCAACTGTGAAAGACGGAAAACTCAAAATACTGGTGTCACCACCCCATTTCCTGCCCAGGGTTTTGTAAAAACCAGCTAAGGAATATTGTACACAGATAACATCAACTGTGAAAAACGGAAAACTCGAAATACTGGAATTCTAGTGTCACCACCCCATTTCCTCACCAGGGTTTTGTAAAAACCAGGTAAGGAATATTGTACCTACACAGATAACATTAACTGTGAAAGACGGAAAACTTGAAATACTGGAATACTGGTGTCACCACCCCATTTCCTCACCAGGGTTTTGTAAAAACCAGCTAAGGAATATTGTACCTACACAGATAACAACAACTGTGAAAGACGGAAATCTCGAAATACTGGAATACTGGTGTCACCACCCCATTTCCTCACCAGGGTTTTGTAAAAACCAGCTAAGGAATATTGTACCTACACAGATAACATCAACTGTGAAAGACGGAAAACTCGAAATACTGGAATACTGGTGTCACCACCCCATTTCTTTACCAGGGTTTTGTAAAAACCAGTTAAGGAATATTGTACCTACATAGATAACATCAACTGTGAAAGACGGAAAACTCGAAATACTGGAATACTGGTGTCACCACCCCATTTCCTCACCAGGGTTTTGTAAAAACCAGCTAAGGAATATTGTACCTACACAGATAACATCAACTGTGAAAGACGGAAAACTCGAAATACTGGAATACTGGTGTCACCACCCCATTTCCTGACCAGGGTTTTGTAAAAACCAGCTAAGGAATATTGTACCTACACAGATAACATCAACTGTGAAAGACGGAAAACTCAAAATACTGGTGTCACCACCCCATTTCCTTCCCAGGGTTTTATAAAAACCAGCTAAGGAATATTGTACACAGATAACATCAACTGTGAAAAACGGAAAACTCGAAATACTGGAATTCTAGTGTCACCACCCCATTTCCTCACCAGGGTTTTGTAAAAACCAGCTAAGGAATATTGTACCTACACAGATAACATCAACTGTGAAAGACGGAAAACTCAAAATACTGGTGTCACCACCCCATTTCCTTCCCAGGGTTTTGTAAAAACCAGCTAAGGAATATTGTACACAGATAACATCAACTGTGAAAAACGGAAAACTCGAAATACTGGAATTCTAGTGTCACCACCCCATTTCCTCACCAGGGTTTTGTAAAAACCAGCTAAGGAATATTGTACCTACACAGATAACATCAACTGTGAAAGACGGAAAACTCAAAATACTGGTGTCACCACCCCATTTCCTTCCCAGGGTTTTGTAAAAACCAGCTAAGGAATATTGTACACAGATAACATCAACTGTGAAAAACGGAAAACTCGAAATACTGGAATTCTAGTGTCACCACCCCATTTCCTCACCAGGGTTTTGTAAAAACCAGGTAAGGAATATTGTACCTACACAGATAACATCAACTGTGAAAGACGGAAAACTCGAAATACTGGAATACTGGTGTCACCACCCCATTTCTTTACCAGGGTTTTGTAAAAACCAGTTAAGGAATATTGTACCTACACAGATAACATCAACTGTGAAAGACGGAAAACTCGAAATACTGGAATACTGGTGTCACCACCCCATTTCTTTACCAGGGTTTTGTAAAAACCAGGTAAGGAAAAACAAACCCGGTGCCAACACGTCTGGTCGGCGTGGCTTGGTAGTAATTTTTTTGTTATTTTTTTTTTTTTTTTTTTTTTTTTTTTTTTTTTTTTTTTTTTTTTTTTTTTTACGAGCAAGTTTGTTGCTGAAATTAACTAGTTGATCAACTAGTTGACGAACTCCAATTAACGTTAACGTTTCGTTAACGGAAAATCTGTTAACGACCCACCCCTAGTTTATTCACTTATGTGTACATATGTGATACTGAGCAAATATTTTGTCAAGGTTATACGTAAATGCGTCAAACGAAACAATAGCGTGATGTAGCGAGACGGCACAACGCCATCTATCGAGGCGGATAAAAACTTCTTGTGACATTTGTTTATTTAATATTATAATTTATCGTCTGTAACTGTTGACGACATGCTACTTGCACGAGCTTGTGAGGAGAACTGACGACCGCGGTCGTCCATAAAAATCGTTCGATAAAACTGCGCAGTTTTTTCGTTATGGTTTATCGTAACGTGTGTAGGCGGCATTAGCGAAACAACCTCTCTCATTTTTTATTTTTTTCAATTGTCGGTCTATTATCGCGTATTAACTAATGAAATAACTTTAAAAACATAGGTAACTATTATGTATAGAAACACGTGGATCAGAATTAAAATATATTTAGTAGATTTTGAGTAAATAGGAAAAGTATCCCTAATTCTTCATTTTCTGTGCCTACTGGCTGTGTTAATATGTACGTGTCGGCGATAATATTGATGTAGGCCCTTACAAGTTGCACGTCAACTAATAGTTGTAAATGAGTTTAAATTGACATGAATAAGGCGCCAGCTGCCGGCTTAGATGCGTGTGCATCAATAAAGATGTATTGTGCATTTTGATAAAGGGCCGACGTTTTTAGTAGGCCGAGAGAGCGGAAGGGAATAACTGTCTTCATTGTATGATTGTACTCTTAGAACTTTCGAATTTGTTGTGATTGTTGGGTAAGCTAAATAATATATACATAAAAGATACAAAAATAGCTGCATTTTAATAAGAAAACCAAGATAAAAACTTGCTAAGCCTCAAGTTCGAAAACGGGATTATAATTTTAAATACTTAGGTTTGAAAGATTAGGTTTTATTTACTAAATACTTTGCTTTCTGTCCATCCATTCGCCCAGTCTGTCATAGCGTGATGTTATGCTGATAAATATAATGACGGATCACTTGGTACGTGACTTCAAGTCGTACTTAGCTGGTTTTCATACCAGCAACGCATTCAATAAACTGTCTCGACTACCACAATTTATGCTGCAGTCCACCAATCAATAAAAACTATAAATAGGTAATAAGTATTAGTCAATAACAAAACGTAACTATTTCACAGTATGTCCTTGTTACAAAAGCTCAATGTCGTGACATTTGACCGATCGCATAATTTTCTCTGACCAAATAACTATTACAACGTCATAATATTACACAACTTTCGCCTGTTGTTTCTTTATAACTGTAATCTTTTGAGATGAGCAGATGACTCTGACGTCATAAATGGGTTTTGGCAAAAAGCATTAATACAACTTTTATTAACAATAAATATTACGCAGTTCAAACTTTTAAATTAATAATAGACTAATGTCGGTTAGACAAACAATATTAACTTTGGTTGGCTGGTAGATAATGCCTAAGGCATTAAGTCCGCCATTGTATGTCTTATGTGCATAAAGTTTTAATAAATAAATAAATATTACACATATTGCGCCATAGACTTTGGGTCTATTTTAGGGGTAGGGAACTTGAGAGGGGGATTGTTTAAAAAATTTAAAACTTAGATTCCAAACCTTTTGAGAAGATAGGGAACGCCCTAGTAAATGCATTTCGCTTCAACCCTAAAATTTGGTATAGCTTAGCTTTATATTATATATAATAATAAAGGCCTTTAGCCACCTTTAGCATAACTCTCTGCACAAATGGAATATTCTGAAATGATAATTTCCATACAGAAATAAGTAGAGTTTAAAAATTTGAGCCATAATCTATTGTTGTAGTCTATTCAAAGTACTTACACCTACAAGTCTATTCTAAATACATCCGATTTCCAATACTTTCATAAAGGCAACATTTCGGTTGTCGTAGATGATTTGTTAAATATAAACAAAGTTAAATAGGTACTTATTCTCATTTATGTAATAGAACATCACTATTATTTAAACTACTATACAATAAAGATGATCGGACGCAATACAGACCTAAATACATTTATCATAAACTCACAGAAACTCAGAGCGCCTTTGAATTACCAGAAATAATATTTTAACTGTGTCATTGTCATTAACACTTTGGCAATTCGTCAACAATGGACTTGATTCATTGGACATTGCCAAATCAGGAAGGAAGAGTTTCAAGTAGGCACATATTTACAGACAGGGAAAATAATCTATTTTTAATTTCAAGGTACGCAAATAATGAAATGACCTAGACATCGATAAGTACTGAGTGACAAATTTGTATAAAAATCACTTAGATTTAGTTCCTGTTTTACTTGGGTTGCATTGAAACAATAGAATCGGAATGAAATTCCTTTAATTACGTTTTAGCATAAAGTGAAACAAACAGTAGGTATTTTTAAAGTAAACTAAAATTTTACGGAAATCACAAAAAAAACTTTTGTCTATCAAAGAAAATATAGTACCTATATATTTGTCAATTAACATTGTTAAGATAGTACGAGAATTTCGTTTCTTCATTACAAGCCCGGCTAGCTCAGTCGGTAGAGCATGAGACTCTTAATCTCAGGGTCGTGGGTTCGAGCCCCACGTTGGGCGAATACTTTT
Source organism: Orgyia antiqua (assembly GCA_916999025.1). Taxonomy (NCBI): domain Eukaryota; kingdom Metazoa; phylum Arthropoda; class Insecta; order Lepidoptera; family Erebidae; genus Orgyia; species Orgyia antiqua. The sequence continues at coordinate 3,779,274 of OU779861.1, forward strand.
TGTATATGAAATGTTAATTTTTCACAAAAAATTTACTAGGTTATTGCTTATTTAATAATTTAACATTACAAAAAATACATAAGTAGTTTTTGTACTTTAATGTTTAGACATGTTATTTTTTAAGGGCCTACATCAATATTATCGTCGACATGTACATATTAACACAGCTAGTAGGTATAGAAAATGAAAAATTAGGGATTTTTTTTTGTTTACTCAAAATCTACTAAATATATTTTAATTCTGATTTAGGTACGTGTTTCTATATATAATAGTTACTTATGTTTTTAAAGTTATTTCATTAGTTAATACGCGATAATAGACCGACAAATGAAAAAAAAAATAGAGAGGTTGTTTCGCTAAGTTTTCTATCGAGAAAACTTTTTTCAATCGCATTTCTGAGTTTATGCGATCCTAGATTATGTATTGAAAAAACATATACTTAAAAATTAGAGTTCTAGCCATTCAATCTAAAGAAACAATGAAAACTTCGTACGTAGAAAAATGCACGAAGCTATTTTGGTATCCTCTTAATGTATTATTTACAGTTTATGAGTTATGAGTCTTGTAGATTACGGTAGGTAATTAATGCACGCCCGCATGTAAAGAACGCTAATGACAACAAAATATTCGTTTTTTTTTCAAGTGAAAATGATAAAATAATGTTACATTAGTATTTTTAAATACTTCAACATTGACCTAGATCTCTGTATAAAACTACTTTCTCGGCTACATAGCACGCGCGTGTTATCATCAAATGTATAGCAATTTTTAATAATGACGCACCAATCACGATTGTGATGGAAAGTGCTCGATAATTGGCTAATGATATCGACCCGGTTCCGCCTTTGATTAGGGTTGTCACTAATTATAATTTCGGCAAATCTTGGCTTTTAGAGAATTACTTTTAATTGGTTTAAACGGTTATTTAGTTAGGCTTTCTAAGATCTGAGACTCCATGCAACAAAAGTGTGATAAATAAACAATGAATTATTGTAAGAAATAGTTTACTTGAAAATTCAATAACAAAAAGAAAACTATCACTAAAATACCTCAAAGTCTAAAGAATAAACATGTCAAAATAAAAAATAAAAACCAGTAATGTAATGAAATAAATTTCAATTAACATACTCGTACATCCGAAATCATAAATAAATTAGCTTGTAACTGTCTTTTTTGTACATATTAATGTTTATAATCAAGGCTAAGTTTAACTTCGCATTTGTAATTAGTTAATTACGAGTACCTTTGTACAAATATTACTCAAATGTGCGCACTTAATGCAGTGACTAAACAATCAATTTGAAATGCAGTTTTTAGGTTCGATATTTGAATGGAAACTTAATTTAGGTTTTCAGAATGATCAAGTTCTTTGGTTAAGTCTATGTGGTGACGGAGATAGCACGCAAAAGTCGCCATCGCATTTTATCCCCAGGACGCTGTAAAAGACACCAATGTCTTAATGTAACTCGACAATTTCCTCTGTGAGAGGCCAAATACTCTATGTCAACATTTTTGATCAGCGTAGTTTAAGTAGATCAGATACTCTCCCGAAATGGAGTAGGCCCGTGCCCAACAGTGGGATATTAATAGATTTATGGTCTTATTCATAATGACTTATCGGAGGTTTAAACGGAGATTTTATCGGAGAGATAATAAACGTATTAGCGTAAAAAGACTATTATAAATAACAAGTTTTGACAATTTTCGCGAACCGATTTTCGCGAACTTTTAAACCTCCGATAAGTCATTATGAATAAGACCATAAGACGATTCAGTTTGTTCATCCGTTTAACAGCGCTCATCTTTCTACAAAATTTCGATCACGTAGTTATAAGGATTTTACTATTGTGACAACCCTATTTCTTAAATAAACGAATAAGATTATCCTAACTGACAGTTGAAACTTAATAATTGATGTTGACATTGGTTATTGACAATTTACTTTCGCTGTTTGATCTGGGCATCGAACTTGATTCAACATAGGACCTTTCTCCTTATAGTTCTCGGGTAATGTGCAAAAAGAAAACAAAATAAAGACTTGCTAATTAGTATGGCCAGAAACATTGTAAAATGAAGCTGAGTCTACTATTTTGAAAACGAAAGTTTGTGAGAATGTATGTCAGTTATTCGCGCAAACATTTTTATGAATGATTTTTTGCTGAGTATATAATTATACATACTAGGTGTGCCCTGAAGTTTTATTTGCGTTCTATTGTAAACTCCACCTCTTTAACACCATGGGGTATTAAAAATGGATGTCGACAGATTTCCAAATCTACCGGCCCAATTACTCTAGGTACATATACACACAAAACTATATTATACTTTACTATTATATATAGTACTTTCGTATTAATAAGATGTACCTACGTAATTTTTTTTCATGTAACTATTGTCGCAAGTTAGAAATAAACATTTTCTTTCTTTATTTCTTCTTTTCTTTCTAAAAATCTGTAGAGCCGTTCTGGAGAACTTTGGAGCCCTGTAGCGTCTATATGACGTGCCGATAGTCACGCCAGTTTACACATGGGATGTAGGTATTAATCTATTGACGGGCCTCGTGGTGTAGTGGTTCATGTAACGGACTGCCGATCAAGAGGTCGCGGGTTCGATTCCCGCTCGGGACAATCATTTGTGTTCTTTTTCTAATTGTCATACAAATGTTTGTCCTGCGTCTGGGTTTTTCTATGTATTATAAGTATGTATTTACAAAAAAAAAGTAGTATATGTATTCTATCCGTATTCTGGTACCCATAACACAAGCATAATAAGCTTAGCTTGGGACCAGAGGACGTTGTGTGAAATGTCCATGAATATTTATTTATTTATTTTTATTTATTTAAAATGGACGGTGGAAAACAGATAAATACGATGGACAGATTTTAACAATGCTAATAAAAATATTCTAAAATATACAGACGCGTAGCAAAAACACATTTTGCCATCATAACATAAAAAATATATATTGAGAAATCCGGTGTTATGCAGATTTCTTCATGACGGTTGCATTTACAGTTTATAGAAAGTGATATAAAAATTACGTGCTACTTAATTACGAAAATTATGATGTAGCAGTCAAATTAGAAGGAAGTATTTAGCAACTAGTTCTAGATAGACGATGTAGTGGCTCATCTAGATGACTATTTTTCTTCTTAGCCTATTACTATCCCACTGTTGGAAACGAGCCTCCTGTCCTTCGGAAGGATATTTGGTGTAATATATCGCGCTGACCAAGCGAATCGATATAAAATTTAGTTTCAAGTATTCCGTCTCCCATAAAATATGTTATTTGCTTATAGCTTTAGCTGGCTTTTAAAGCATTCTTAAGATCAAATGGGGTGGTGACACTTGCATCTTCAATTCGTCACCACACCATGACTATTTATTACATCTTACCTATTAAAGGGTTGGACCGATTTGTGTTTTTAAACCTTTTTCGAAATAGCCATTATCGTGTATTATTTAGTTTTCTAAGGTTATACTTCCTTTGACGTCTCATGGAAAAAACAAAAAGTAAATTTTCTTTTGATAGCACAATATCATCATTGTGAATTGCGTCTAATGCGTGTATGTTAATTGCATGCAAATTATTCCCAATAACACTATTTTCTCTATTAATACATAAACGTAATAGATTTTTTATTGTAATGACATCTATTATTGAAAATTATTCAATAAGAATAGATTGAATAATAGAAATTTCAACAGAATGATGGTCTTATTGGCATTTTCTACTAAATTAACTCAGTGGGGAGTATACTGTCCTCTTTAAATGTACTATACTTATTCTACATAACAGTCCGTGATCAAACGGATCTTTTGTTTGAAATACACTCATTTTTACGGTTCCGTACCCAAAGGGTAAAAACGGGACCCTATTACTGAGACTTCGCTGTCTGTCCGTCCGTCCGTCCGTCCGTCTGTCACCAGGCTGTATCTCAAGAACGGTGATAGCTAGCTATAACAAAAAATACTAAAAATAAAATAAATATCTAAGGGGGGCTCCCATACAACAAACATGATTTTTTTTACCGCTTCTTGCTCGATACTAATAACGTTGCCTTATGTTGCATAGATAATGGTACGGAACCCTTCGTGCGCGAGTCCAACTCGCACTTGACCAATTTTTTATCATCACCCGACGTCTCTCTTTTGACAATTTATTGTGTAATATTTAATGACAATAAGATTTAGTTAGTAAATAAACAAAATTAAATAAAGTGTCACGATCTTTGTTTCCCTTACCAAATTCGTCTGAAGCGGCTTGCCAAATTTATATAAAACTAGCTAATGGCCACGATTTAATCCGCGTTTATAATTTTTGAGCCCTCCCTCACCAAATGTACACAAAACCGTAAAATATTATACAAAAAATCCATCCTCATTAACCACTATATCTATTAAAACAAACCACATCAAAATCCGTTAGCGTAGTTTATAACATTGCTCAAATAGGGACATCAATACAAAAATAACGACTTTGTTTTATAATAAGTAAATATTTTGTGTGCATAACTGACTAAGTAGGTCTCAGAGTCAGTCAATTCTATTTTCATGCCCCTACATCATAAGGGGTAGGGTTCCAGTATGTAGGTACCCGAGTGACACTGTGGGGCACGGCTGTGTAATTAGGAATTGGTCGTTTAAATACGTTAGATGGATAGTAACAGCTAGTTAAAATAGGGTTGGCTTTATATTCAAAATTCTTTCGAATCTAAAGTTTCTGAGGTCGAATCAATCAACCCTATTCATAAGTAATGTAACATGTTATTAAGTAAGTGTTACATAGTTCGGTTTCATGACGTTATGACATAACTTATTATACTTATTATACTTATTATACTCGTTTATTTGGTATCAATATTATTGCATATCAATATACACCACTGGTTTATTTGAACGAAACGTGACTATCTGACATAATTAAATACCTACATTAATGTGCAATTAGTGTAATTACGCGACGTCAATATTGTGGCCGATTCAAGTAGACATTAGACGCAAGTAACGCGGCGCAAATTCACTGATTTTGGTTTTCTATGGGGAGCACTATGTCCAGAACTGAATGGAGAAATGCTGATGGATGAATGGATAATATGTAATTAGTTAAATGGCCTTAGAGTATTAAACCAATATAAGTTTTGGCACACAATGTTTTTTTCGTTAAATATACTGCCGAATTGGGTGCCGAGGTAACGCTAACTTTATTATCATTGGCCGATATTGATATTGTACAATATATCATAATATCTTTATATTTTTAATTAGCTTTATTTCAAGAATTTGTCAGAAAAACGTTTGCCATTACAGCTAGAAACCATACTAATACAGTAGATAATAGAAATAGACATCTTGGATAGAAAACTGTTTGGTGCCATTGCCATCGGAATGTTAATTAAATCCAAGACTGTCGATGAATAATACAAAAAGTACACGAATAAAAGAGTAGATGAAATGTTATAAAAAAAACTTAAAGGTTAGTAGACAGCACACGCTCAACCAACAACGCGCAACGGTTCAAGTCTGCGCGCTTTTTACAACAAAAGAAAGAAATAAAAATTGGAAGTTTATTAGTCAGAAGCTTATTTGCGGATCTGAGGCGTGACGAATAGTTATTATACATGAATTAATAACGCTTTAGATATGTAAGTGTACTTACATAAAACGTATGGTCACTGAATATTAAGTACGAGGGATATTTTTGCAATTTTCATCTCTTAATTTACTAATTGGCGGATCTACTTAATCTATTTATACATTTATACTTTGTACATATTTTTTTATATTTAATTATATATAGATTTCTTTTTTGCTAATAAAAATATATCATGTAAGAAAAAAGAAAAAAAAAACTTAATATTTTGATCAACACTTAGTTATAATAAGTCCTAAGGGACTTAAATGACGGTCTTTTAACGGATCTTTTCCACGCAACTGTCAGGTATGTACGTTATATGCCTTAAGGGACGTAAATGAAGGCCTTTTTACATAAAGGGTTCTTTTCCACGCAACCATAAGGAACTATCAAAATACCTCACAAATACTTTATTTAATTACACGACAGTAAACTACAATCCCCTAGGCAATTGTTTCAAAGTAACGTAGTGACTTAATATAGATATGCAAACGATGCATAAATTAGGGGTTGCTATAGTAACGTTTAACAAACACAATAAAAAATAACGTTTTGGTGAGACTTGTTAAAAGTAAAAACATGAGATTTTTATTTAATCACAACTACTATACGAGTATGTTATGTTTGTAATGTATGTAATATACCATGTGTTTTGTTATACCCTTACGCTCAAACGGCTAAAATACGATGCTTCCACGGAATAAATAATTGGTCAAGTGCGAGTCGGACTCGCGCACGAAGGGTTCCGTACCATTATCTATGCAACATAAGGCAACGTTATTAGTATCGAGCAAGAAACGGTAAAAAAATCATGTTTGTTGTATGGGAGCCCCCCTTAAATATTTATTTTATTTTATTTTTAGTATTTGCTGTTATAGCGGCAATAGAAATACATCATCTGTGAAAATTTCAACTGTCTAGCTATCACCGTTCTTGAGATACTGGGTACGGAACCCTAAAAATCATGTTTGTTGTATGGGAGCCCCCCTTAAATATTTATTTTATTTTATTTTTAGTATTTGTTGTTATAGCGGCAATAGAAATACATCATCTGTGAAAATTTCAACTGTCTAGCTATCACCGTTCTTGAGATACTGGGTACGGAACCCTAAAAATCATGTTTGTTGTATGGGAGCCCCCCTTAAATATTTATTTTATGTTATTTTTAGTATTTGTTGTTATAGCGGCAACAGAAATACATCATCTGTGAAAATTTCAACTCTCTAGCTATCACCGTTCTTGAGATACAGCCTGGTGACAGACGGACGGACGGACGGACGGACGGACGGACGGACGGACAGCGAAGTCTCAGTAATAGGGTCCCGTTTTTACCCTTTGGGTACGGAACCCTAAAAAAGACGTGTCACTTGGGGACTGCAGCGGTAAAGCTATTGAATAGTATTTTTTATCAACTTATGCAATTATAATTATTTATTTATTTTATTTATGCAAGAATCTAAATACCATAAACTAAAATAAGATTAATAATCCTTATTTACTGATGCTTACATCTGTCCATTGTTTATGGTAATTATGATAAAATAGCGATTGTCAATCAAATGTCAATAAAATAAAATAAACATTATTTTACATTAATAAAATCTAAAATACGCTGTTATCTGAACATTTAGGATTTATGTTGTCGATTCAAAATCCTTATTATAATACGCTTTTTAATTTGAGGAAGGCGCTTACCCTTGGTATTAACAGAATGAAATAAATTGCGGGACGAAGAGGGGATTACGCATGCGCAGTAGCGCCGATAATGTAAGGTTTTTTCATTACGCTATTTTCTTTACGGAATTTCTGGATTCGGTCTCCACGCTCAAGGCCCGCGATAGAAGCTTTGCAATAGCTTAATAATAAAACCGACCGTCACCAAGAGAGGCTCGCGTTACGTCGTTGGGTCAAGAGTCTGATTCAGAAAGCCGTAATACTGGACACGGCCCGTATAGTGAGGAGGTTCCTCACTCTGAAACCTTGACCAGCGGTAGCTTGGCACCTATGCCCGCTGCCGGTCGGTGATTTTTATTTTATAATTTTATCGTAGCACTTACAACCGTCGGGCATGTATGACCAGATGTATGAGTGTGGATGAAGCCAAGGAAGTATGTTTGGATCGTAGCAGACGGCGCTCTATAGTGTCTGCCTATCCCCATGGGAAAAGGCGTGATGTTATGATGATGATGATATATTTTAAAATGTAATTAATAAAAGGAATAAATGAATGAAGTAAACTCAATTAAAAAGATTTTATTTTTATGTATACTTATAATTTTTATAAGTAAATTCCATTAGTAAATACGCGTTTCGAGATAAGCTTTAGGCTCTATAAAACCACGCTGCGACCAATAGGAGCGAAGCATCACTGAAAAATGCTACAAAAACCGGGAAAATTCTCTAAATTCCACGCGTACGAAGTTTCGGGCAACAACTAATAGAACAATTCTTAAAAACTTTCATTTGCAATATTAGTAAAATTTTGTTGAAGCCTAAAGCAATATGTTATTGCGTTCATATTATTAGAAAGCATGTTTTTAAGTATTTAGTTCATTATTTTAGTGATGTGTTTTATTATCATATTTTATTCGTATTTCACTGTGGAATTGCGCCACAAATTGTTATGATAGATAATTATTTGATATTTGAAATTGTGTACAAACTTTCATATATGCAAAATAATAATGATATTTAATGTACCAATTCTTTCCAAATGCTTAAATGTCGATTTTATCGATGAGAAATTCATTTAAGTTGTGAAATGTGTGAAAATATTAGAAAAACTTTTGCTTACCGATTCGGGATTTCTTCGATGGACATATTGTACCTATAAACAATAAAGTAATATTAATAAAAGACTTGTTTTACAAAAAGTAAATACTATATGTATTTTTTTTTTACAGTGGACATTTCACACACATCTATAAGTATCATAAATGAATAGCTCTATTTAACTAATAGGGTTGGCAAAAGTAAGTTTTACTCAAGTAAATATTTCCATCCATCCATCCATCAATCAACCTTTTTTCGTCCACGGCTGGACATAGACCCCCCCTCCCCTCCCCCCACGGAACGCCACAACCCGCGGTCCTGCGCTAACTGCATCCAGCGGCCCCAGGCACATTTGACGATATCGTCAGTCACCCTGTTCGGAGCCGCCCCATGCTGCGTCATCCGGTGGGTGGTTGATCTTATGATCGTCAAACGATGTGGCCTGCCCATTGCCACTTCAGCGAGCTAACTCTTTGGGCAATGTCGTACACACCGGCCGTTCTGCGGATTTCCGCAGTAAGTATTTGATTAATGAAATTTCTCTTTGGAGAGCGCTGAAATCTTTTATTGTTATAGTGGTAACCAAATTGTCTTCAAATATTTATTTTCATAATATTTATTACTAAGGGCCTCGTTCACCATCTTCAAGTAAAGCGTTGATTAGTTACTTATCGATTAGCGTTAATGGTCAAGTAATAGTTACGAGTATCTTCTGTCAATTTCAATTTTTTAATCTTAAGATTACTGCTACTCGAACGTCGTGAACGTCGCACGTGTAGTTACTGGTGACTTTAACTAGCGATTAGTCTACTTGGCGCTTTACTTGAGAATGGTGAAAGAGGCCCTAACTGCCGCACTCAGAGACATTTAATGGTTACTTAAGGAGCTCTTTAGTATTGATTTAAAAAAGTAAAACTGCCGTACTCAGAGACATTTAATGGTTACTTAAGGAGCTCTTTAGTATTGATTTAAAAAAGTAAAAGTTAAAACTTTTTTAAATCAATACTAAAGAGCTCCTTAAGTAACCATTAAATGTCTCTGAGTGCGGCAGATTAAGGGACCCTAATAAACCGTTATCTGACTCTGACTGCCGCACTCAGAGACATTTAATGGTTACTTAGGGAGCTCTTTAGTATTGATTTAAAAAAGTAAAAGTTAAGTTAAAACTTTTTTAAATCAATACTAAAGAGCTCCTTAAGTAACCATTAAATGTTAATGGTTACTTAGGGAGCTCTTTAGTATTGATTTAAAAAAGTAAAAGTTAAGTAAAAACTTTTTTAAATCAATACTAAAGAGCTCCTTAAGTAACCATTAAATGTCTCTGAGTACGGCAGTCAGAGTGAACTTTTTTAAATCAATACTAAAGAGCTCCTTAAGTAACCATTAAATGTCTCTGAGTGCGGCAGTGAGAGTGAACTTTTTTAAATCAATACTAAAGAGCTCCTTAAGTAACCATTAATGGTTACTTAAGGAGCTCTTTAGTATTGATTTAAAAAAGTTTTAACTTAACTTTTACTTTTTTAAATCAATACTAAAGAGCTCCCTAAGTAACCATTAACATTTAATGGTTACTTAAGGAGCTCTTTAGTATTGATTTAAAAAAGTAAAACTGCCGTACTCAGAGACATTTAATGGTTACTTAAGGAGCTCTTTAGTATTGATTTAAAAAAGTAAAAGTTAAAACTTTTTTAAATCAATACTAAAGAGCTCCTTAAGTAACCATTAAATGTCTCTGAGTGCGGCAGATTAAGGGACCCTAATAAACCGTTATCTGACTCTGACTGCCGCACTCAGAGACATTTAATGGTTACTTAGGGAGCTCTTTAGTATTGATTTAAAAAAGTAAAAGTTAAGTTAAAACTTTTTTAAATCAATACTAAAGAGCTCCTTAAGTAACCATTAAATGTTAATGGTTACTTAGGGAGCTCTTTAGTATTGATTTAAAAAAGTAAAAGTTAAGTAAAAACTTTTTTAAATCAATACTAAAGAGCTCCTTAAGTAACCATTAAATGTCTCTGAGTACGGCAGTCAGAGTGAACTTTTTTAAATCAATACTAAAGAGCTCCTTAAGTAACCATTAAATGTCTCTGAGTGCGGCAGTGAGAGTGAACTTTTTTAAATCAATACTAAAGAGCTCCTTAAGTAACCATTAATGGTTACTTAAGGAGCTCTTTAGTATTGATTTAAAAAAGTTTTAACTTAACTTTTACTTTTTTAAATCAATACTAAAGAGCTCCCTAAGTAACCATTAACATTTAATGGTTACTTAAGGAGCTCTTTAGTATTGATTTAAAAAAGTTTTAACTTAACTTTTACTTTTTAAATCAATACTAAAGAGCTCCCTAAGTAACCATTAAATGTCTCTGAGTGCGGCAGTAAGACTTCAAAACCATATTACCAGGATGTAATAAAAGTAAGTAGTTAGTTCACCGTAGCCAAAGCCAAAGTAACAGTACAGTTAGCCACCCGTATAGAACAGGAATAAAACAGCGGCAGATAAAATCGTTGCACCATAGTGAACGTTACTTGTTTCTAAGTTCACGGTAGTTGCACTTTACGCAATGTACCTACTCGTGTTGTATTTTACCAGGAAATCATAAGTATAAAGAAGTTATCACATAAGTATAGTCCAGAAATAAATTTTAGTTCGCATGACATGAAAATTTTTATTTTTTAGGATACCGTTTCAGCCAATAAAATAGTAGGTATAACACTTAATGCCGGGTTCTTTACAACAAGTATAAGATTTTTAAACATTATGATTAAAACTTAGAGATACATTAGTCTATGGATTAAAACACCACCGTTTTCTCTAATAACTTTTTGCCAGTTTTTAAGGAAACACTACAGACTTCTTCAGTGTTGCTGTAATTAATATTTTGAAAATCAGCTGAGCGTAAATCGGGTTGCCAGAATATTTCAAAACTAAAAAAAATATATGTAGGTAATTATTTCACTTATTCTTACCTTATAAATTGAATACATTCTAATATTTTAGTAGATATTATAGGAACTAAGAGAGTTAAACATGCTACCGATTCTACACGCAGAACTAAACCAAACTTAACTACAAAATGAATTTCGATACTGTCTGTAACACAATTCGGCAATGTCATAAAAAATCAATAAAATGTCAATAATATTTATGATCGAAGTAACATACTGACAACGTGCTTTCTAAATTAACAGGTTTTATTTAAAATAGCGTTAGATTTATATTATTGTACAGGTTACTTAAGAATGTTTTAAAACAATTTCAATAATGTGTTCTACAATACAGATACCTACTATCTCTCATAGTAATTGTAGAACTAGAAAAAAAGAAAATTTTAATGATGTTTCTCCAACATCATTGCTCTGCTCTTATCCCTTTTTTGGGGTAGGCGCAACATTTCTTTCGTGCTCTTCTTTCACACGTTATTTCTGTATTAGCACCTCTTTATTTCATATTCTCTCTTACAAAATCCATCTTTTGTTCGTAGAGAAGCAATTTGAACATATTTTTTTCAAAATATTTACGGAATGGAAATCGTATTTAGGAGATGTCGTGCAAAATAACACAATAATTTGATTACACATATATTCCCTTACATAAAAAATTACTGCATTTGTAAGGAAGATTAGATATCACAGCATATTATCAACGTTATCACTTACAAGGCACAATACATAGTTGTATTGTTTCTTGATGATAAGCGAATAAAGGCCGCTACAACTATACTTAATAAGACAAACCTATTATAAAATTTAGAAAAATAACAATGTATAAATTTTAATACTAACACTGTTTACATAAGTTTAAAATTTTACTAATTATTTAACTTTAGTAAATTTTTTCTCAGATTGGAATTATTGAAAATTGCATCCCGCATCGACTTCAAAAAGACTGTGATGAAACATTATATGGTGATATCTTGTGGTAAGCCAGAAGAAAGGTTAAAGCTATAGAAAATATTTATATTTAGTTATATCTTTATAATAAATCAGTTGTTAATTAGAAATCAAACTGAAAACATAACATTGCATAAATTGCAAATGACAGCAGCTACAACACGTGTTATCATCAAAGTTTCTCAAATTATTACGTAAATTAAATAAACCTTATATCTATAGAAATTTGTAAAAATTTCTAAACCTTTCTTTTTCAATATCACCAATCTAGTTATACAAAGATATTTGCTATGATTATGTTAACTTTCATAATGTTCTTGTTATGTCAAAAATTAATATGTAAATTAGTAATTAAGTTATCAATATGCGCTTCAGTTCTTATGTAAATTATGAAACACGAAAAATTTATTCATTCTCCTCTTAACATAATATATAATACATGATTTATGTTACAACATCTATGAATTTTCTTTTGGGCTGTGTAATTTTGTGAACTTTCTTTCTGTTTGTGTTATATGTATATGCGTTGTATAGTTTTTAAAACATAAGCTTGCATAGGGACATACATACAAAATAACGACTTTGTTTCATATAATCAATCAATAACAAATAAGATATAGGTATAAAAGGCACCTACAAAACCAAAATAAAAATATACTTGCAATGTTTCAGAATTAATGAAAATTAAATAAAAATGAATTTATTTGTGATAAACACAGTAAGAGATAGAGACAAATAAATAAAATAAAACAATAAAGAAAACAAAAAGCAGAAATACTTAGAAAATCGCGCATATAGATTCCGTTACATACATAGTTTGTTTTTAAAGAGGTTTAAATAAAAACTACGACTTTATAGTGGTTTAGTTCCCGCAGCTTATTAACAAAATGAATCGATGTCACTGGGGCAAGTTTTTACCAATGGTTTTTACCCATAAAAACAAACGTGACAGTTAACAAAATTACAACTTTAACCAATTGAACTGTCAATTGACACAGCTCATTTAAATAGATGTTATATTTTATTACTAATTGGCATATCTAAATTGATATACAATAAATTTTAATAATATAGCATGATATATGTCATAACTGAGGTTTCTACTACAGAAAGAAAGTTAAATAGCAACTAGTGTTAAAGACCTAAACCTCAGGGGAATGGCTTTTAGTTTCATGATTAAATTCTTATCGGTCGATGATAATATCATAAAGCTGAAGAGTTTGTTTATCTGTTTGTTTGTTTGAACGGTCCGAATTGAAAAATTCGTTGGATAGTATATTTAACGACGAAGGCTGTAGGCTATATAATATTATGCTACGACCAATAGGATCGATGCATCAGCGAAAAATGGTGCAAGAACGGGAAATATTTTCTAAATTCCACACGTATGGAGCTGCGGGCAAAAGTTAGTTATTTTATACATATAAGAAAAATAAAAAAGCATTTTTCTGAAGAAAACTTAAAAAAAGAACAATCTAAATATTGAAGTAGTTATTCTGAAGTGATATCTACACAATGCATAAATGTAGGTAACTATACATTTCGACAAGAGAAATGAAATGTATTCCTTATAAAAATACATAACTACATATCAATTTTCGCAATTCTTTCGCGTATTTATTTTCATACAATGATTAAGCGGAATTTAATAAAAAAAGACAGCTGCAATGCAATTTACGTAACATCATGTAACCTAGAAATAGGCAGGAATCAATAAGCTTAACGGATCCGTTCACTTGGAAGTCTTACAACTACCTACAAACAGGCTTTACATATGCATATTGTTATAATTTCAACTCAAACGTAAATACCGGTTATATTATTTCGTAGAACTGATTTCTAATAACAAATGTAATACTTGTATAATCTTGTAAAATGTCTTCTCTTTTCTTTTTTTAGGGTTCCGTACCCAAAGGGTAAAAACGGGACCCTATTACTGAGACTTCGCTGTCCGTCCGTCCGTCCGTCCGTCTGTCACCAGGCTGTATCTCAAGAACGGTGATAGCTAGAGAGTTGAAATTTTCACAGATGATGTATTTCTATTGCCGCTATAACAACAAATACTAAAAATAAAATAAAATAAATATTTAAGGGGGGCTCCCATACAACAAACATGATTTTTTTACCGTTTCTTGCTCTATACTAATAACGTTGCCTTATGTTGCATAGATAATGGTACGGAAACCTTCGTGCGCGAGTCCGACTCGCACTTGACCAATTTTTTATATTAATTAAAATGATTTTTTTAACACGCTTATATAAGTTCGGTATGTATCTATCAATGTATTAATCTATGTAACGGAATCTTTGAAAGTGATTTTAACCCACTTGCAGTAGTCGGATTGATCTGAAGTTTTGCACATATATCAAGGACCTATGACAATGCAATAATTAAAAAAAATATCCAGGATTTTCAAGCGTGTTTTTTAGTTTTTGAACTCCTACGCAACCTTATCCAATCTACGCCAATTTGCACTGCGGTGTGTATACTTTGCACTACCACTATGAGAGATTACTATCTTCTTAAAGTTTTAAATTGTCCGTGTGGTGATTAAGAATACAAGTGCCATCACTCCATTTCCTTCTTAGTTAAAAACTAGCTTAGGGACTATAATATAAGCAGAAAACATCTGTGAGAACAAACCTCAAACTAAACCCTTTGTCATTACGTTAGCGTAGAAGAACTAGGTACTAACTAGACCAGAGCTCTACCGATATGGTACCACGCCCAATAGTGATCCACTTATGGGCTGAGACGGAATGTTTTAAATTAATACTATCAAATTTTAACTGCGAGCTTATCTCCATACAGTAACGGCATGTGGCCTAATAAAATACTTTGATATCAATTACATTAGCAAAACTAAACTAAATTTGACTAAAAATAAAAACAACTATAGTGTATTTCGAATAATTGGCTATTCCATTGCATTTCGAATAATTGGCATTTGTATTAATAATATCCTCTCCCTTCTGGATGGCGACTAGTGCGGACGTGTCTCACAAGAATATCTTTAATTATAATCCTTTTCAAATTGTATTATTGATACTTTCATTCTTTAGTTAAGTTTAGTTGTTGGTTGTACTAATAGAATCGGTAGGTACCTTTGTCTCATATATAATGTTCAACCGATTTTCCACTAGAGAAACCTGCTACATACTGACACAACCAGTTCCGTCCGAGACAGTGATTACAAATTATTACATTAAGGGCCTACATCAATATTATTGTATATCATCGCCGACACGTACATATTAACACAGCCAGTAGGCACAGAAAATGAAGAATTAGGGATACTTTTCCTATGTACTCAAAATCTACTAAATATATTTTAATTCTGATTTACGTGTTTCTATATATAATAGTTACTTATGTTTTTAAAGTTATTTCATAAGTTAATATGCGATAATAGACCGACAAATGAAAAAAATAAAAAATTAGAGAGGTTGTTTCGCTAAGATTTTCTATCGAGAAAACTTTTTTCAATCGTGTTTCTGAGTTTATGCGATCCTAGATCATATATTGAAAAAACATATACTTAAAAATTAGAGCTCTAGCCATTCAATCTAAAGAAACAATGAAAACTTCGTACGTAGAAAAATGCACGAAGCTATTTTGGTATCGTCTTAATACATCATCCATAACATAATTTTACCGTACAAGATATTACGGAGAGAGAGGTTACCTAGTAATATTTCAGATTATGTTTCTATTCCTGTATGTATTTTAAGGAAATCCCTACCTTTCCCTACTTATGACAAAAAGTACTACTTATTTTTATATTTGTCCTTATGAGAATTAGTTTGAGAGTGGTTTAAGACAAAGGTGTCTTTAGGTACTTATAATAAATAAGTCGTTATTTTTGTATTTGGCCATACGTGAAGTATATCTTTAGGTCTACACAACGGATTTTTTTTAGATTGTCTCAAGAGGAAGCTTCAAATGTATAATCCTATGCTGAGGTTTGGTTTCCCGTCTCCTACGTATGTAACTTTTCTGGCGTCTAATTTTGGTGACAGTGTGCGTGCATCTTCAAAAACATTACTCCCATCATTTTCCCGTAACTTAAAAAGTTTAACTTAAAAAAAAAACAATGTCTGCATGATCTACATGTACCATTGTCTTTAATGAATATTCTTCGTACCTACATCTGCGTTGTACCGGAAAGGCATTTGCAAATTACTTGTCCGGGCCATACAATAGGGGTTAGCATTATATCGTGTGGGCTCCAACAAGGCACTCATTTGTGCCCAACGAACCATCAAAGACAAGAACGTTGCAAGAATTTGCTGTAATTGAAACTTTAAGGTTAGTGTGGTGACAGATTAAGACTGATATTAACATCCAGTTTTCGTTCTAGAGTGCTGTAAAAGCTAGGTAATGGATATTATAAGAAAATGACGTCTTCTGTAGGAGACACAAAAGTCAAAATTATACCCTGTGCCAACATTCCCGGTTAGATTCCCGCTCAGATTCCCGCTCGGGACAATCAATTGTGTGATATTTATAATTGTATTACATATGTTTGTACTGCGTCTGAGTATTTCTATAATATGTATGTACATATTTACAAATGAAAAGTAGTATTCTATCCGTATTCTGGTACCCATAACACAAGAATATAAGCTTTGCTTGAGACGAGAGGTCGCTGTGCAAAATATCCATGAATATTTATGTATTGGTTCCTGGTCAGCACGACTTAAGTAGACGAAATATCATATTAAAGTATAATCCAATAATGGAACATTAATGGGCTGAGAAAGAACACTACCTTTCTGACAAAAATGTCACAAAATTTAATGCATTTCTAAATGCATTGTTTCTATCATAGAGCTAACTTTCTTCCTATTCACCACGGGGATGACATGTCTTGGTCATATACAAAAAAAAAAAGACCACTATAGTATTTTAATAAGGCAATAATCCCATCGAAAGCCTAAATCTATTAAAAATCATGAACATCTGCTTCCCGAAGTAAAACTATCTAAATTCTATAAACAACCGACTCCCTAAAATGGATAGCACCTGGTTAGCCGGTACTTGGAACAGGAATGTTCACATTCCAATTCAATAAGCAGTCAAAAATATTTGCGTCAGGGATTATTATGTATTATTTTCTCATTAATTTCAAAATATTTCTAGAAGTCTAGAATTAATTAATTTTGACGGGCCTTGTGGTGTAGTGGTTCATATAACGGACTACCGATCATGAGGTCTCGGGTTCGATTCCCGGTCAGGACAATCATTTGTGTGATGTTTTTAATTGTCATACAAATGTTTGTACTGCGTCTGGGTGTTTACTATGTATTATAAGTATGTATTTACAAAAGAAAAGTAGTTTATGTATTATATCCGTATTCTGGTACCCATAACACAAGCATATAAGCTTAGCTTGGGACCAGAGGACGTTGTGTGAAATGTCCATGAATATTTATTATTTATTTATTTATTTATTTTAATATTAACCGCAACCCGCTATATCATAGCCATCTATGTCATGAGCTTATGGAATGTCAAATTGTTTTATTAGATAGGTATTATTTCTAAGAAATATCGATATAGTAACAATCTCACTAGTCAATTGATGTAACAAGTAATAGAAAAAGAATCGTGAGATTGTGCACGTTTTTCTCAAGGACTATCACGCGACTTACATAGAGGTAACGAGTATGTGGTATAAGTATCATTCTGTTATAAGAGCAAGAAAATTACGTCAAAATCTGTTCGGTCGTTTTTGCGTGATTAATACATTCAATTTTTACATTAGCATTACTAGTTGTTTGTATATTTGCTGGACATAATAAAAATTGATTTTGATCGATACTCAAACGTATCCAGTATACAAACACATTACACATTAAGGGCCTACATCAATATTATCGTCGACATGTACATATTAATACAGCTAGTGGGTATAGAAAATGAAGAATTAGGGATATTTTTTTTGTTTACTCAAAATCTACTAAATATATTTTAATTCTGATTTACGTGTTTCTATATATAATAGTTACTTATGTTTTTAAAGTTATTTCATTAGTTAATACGCGATAATAGACCGACAAATGAAAAAAATTAAAAATTAGAGAGGTTGTTTCGCTAAGATTTTCTATCGAGAAAACTTTTTTCAATCGCGTTTCTGAGTTTATGCGATCCTAGATTATATATTGAAAAAACATATACTTAAAAATTAGAGCTCTAGCCATTCAATCTAAAGAAACAATGAAAACTTCGTACGTAGAAAAATCCACGAAGCTATTTTGGTATCCTCTTAAGTGAAGAATCGTTCGTTTCGGAGGAGTTTAATTACTAATACTTACTATGATACGAATTTTAATCTAAAGATATCATTTGTACCTCTACATTTTACTGTTGTATTTATAAAATATTTATTATCTTAATAATGCTAAAATAATAATTGTTATAAAACAAAGTCGTTATTTTTGTATGTATGTCCCTTTATGAACTTATATCTTCAAAACTTCGGAACACATTTTAATGCGGTTTTTGTTAATAGATAAAATGGTTCAAGAGGATGGCTCTTTTCATATTTTGTCAAGGTTTTATTCTTAAATTCTACGCGTACGAAGTCGCGGGCGACATCTAGTATAATATAAAACCTATATTATTGCACCATTTACCGCAATATGCATATAACTGTGCATTCACACAAACTGTTTACTAATTTGCCTAATTGCTAGTTTGTATATAAAAGAGGTTATCATTGTGGCATGGTCTAGGTACCTACATAATAATATAATAATCGAGACTCCTAATTTTATTGTTTTAATTAGCCATAGAATAATCTAAAAAACCATATTCGATTTTTGAAAAATTCAGCCAGTATTTGATTTGTAAAGAGCTGGTTTTTAAGAAAATAAAATTAGTACTACGTAACGGTATGTCGTAAAAGATTCTAATTTTGAAAAACATTTACCATAGTTCCATGGATGAAAACTGCATGATATTTTTAAAACGGATTCTCTCTTTCTATACGTAGAAAAGGCCTGTCTGTCGTTGAAATAAAGCACAACATTCACTGTGTTGCCTGGTTCTTTAAGCAAAATATATATAATACATCATGAATGGTAGACTTAAGAACTTTTATGTCATGTAAAGAAAATATCAGGCCCAATACTGTAACGTGTTATGCAAAAACGTTTGTTGTATGTTCCGTACAAACTTATCAAAACTTTCATCTAATGTAACCTTAGGAGTCTCATTATTTTGTTTACACTGTGTTTAACTTATGTTAATTGTATGTTCTAAGTTTATCTACAAGATTATACCTGCATGTGTCATCAATATACTTTCTCTTTAAAAGAAATTTGCATATGAATATATAGAATGATTCTTTTGTATAATATCCTTAGGCGCTTTGTTTTGCATTTAGACATAAGGTTGTCTGTTCATGTGGCGTTTTATGAGTGTACTGGGTACACTACAGTAGACGGAGAAAGACACCTGGAAGCCCCTTTTCAAAATTTTCTACAAAATTCCAAGTCATCCTGAAAACAACCATGGAAGTTCCTGCATCAGTATCATAGCAGTCACGTGCATACAAAGACACAGTGAAGTAGCTACTGCCAAATAAATTCCCCAGGTTAAAAGGATCCCAGAAGGATGTAAGATCTTAATAAAAAAATCTTTTCCTTCGGGCCTACCAAATTAGTAAAACACTGCGCCAATGACTAAAAGACAAAATAATCTGTTATTACGTACTCGTATATCTCGTAACAAAGTACAATATGGCTGCGCGTTTCAAAGCAAACTTGTGGTGTAATTTAATTCTATATACTTCGGTAAACAACTAACAGCCGTATTCACAAACGTTACTGTGAGGTCTCTTATTAGGCATGGACGCACAGGGGTAGCAAAATCATTTCACAAATAATACCTAAGTGGTGAAGCGGACTATGCGTTTGTTAAACTCTACGCATAGGTAATTTTGTCTATGAATACAAAGGCTCGATGAACGGAACGCACTGAGAAGTGTTACCCTTTGCACAGTGCATCAATACTTAAGTACATAAGTAAATATTGTTTGTGAATACGGGTGTTAGACAATTGACTGCGTAGAGATTTCCCAGAGAACTGGAGAACAAACTATGTAGCGTCAAGCCAATAAGGATAGGATAACATTATGTATGGTAAAATAAATAATATAACATGTATGTTTAAATTAACCAATCCCACTGCTCAACAGTTTTTATCTGAAGTAAGTTTAAGATAGTGTAATATATGAATGCAGTTATTCATAATTATATTACACCAACTTAAACTTACTTCAGTTCAAAACTGTTATTTTGTCGTTAAAAATGATAAATCAAATGTCGTTAATCGAAATAAAAGAATATAAAAATACAGTATGTTGCAATGAATTATATTTCCGTGATCAAATGTCATTCAAATATATCTACTATTTTTTTTTGTAGAGTCCGTAAAAGTAGATAAAAAGAGTTTGAAACGTTTTTGCAAACTTGAGAATTTAAAGCAGCGAAAATGCTTTGTAAATAAAAGCAGAATTGTAATCAATCAAAACACAGATATTTTACCGTACCTATACAAAAAGCAACAATTGGATGCAAACGGCACAAGACTGTGCGTTGTGGCGTTGTATGGCGGAGGCCTGTGTCCAACAGTGGAAGGAGAGAGGCTGATAGATGGATGGATACAAAAAGATAAAAAGTATTCAACTGATTATTCAATTCATGAAACAATTACAATGACAGATAAGCAAACTCGATATCAATAAATCGATACTGATAGCGTTCAGTGAAGTGCACAGAGTACTTTTGTTTCATGTGTAGGAGGCAGATCGCAATCAAACAATGAACATACAACAATGCCTGTGTAAACAGTTGGACCGAAAACCACAGTATCTGATTACTATAAAATTAAAGGACCGTGAATATACAGTACGATAAGCAAGGAGAACGTAACTACTAACTAAGGTTGGAACTATAAACACTAAAACATTTTGAACTGCGTTGCATTTTAAAATATTTTTTTTATTACCTACCTAATGTTAGAGTACCAACGGCAAAAGAACTATCCATAATGCCTAGTCAAAAAATAAAAATCGACGAAATCATTGCACATTTAGAAAAAAGGCTACTAAAAGTAATCGATGCACATACGATTTCTTTTCTCTCGTATTTAAAGACTAAAATTTCGTCCAGTATTTTATGGTAAGCATTACATTATACATTACCTTTATTAATAATCAAAGCTACTCTGGGCTAGTCTGGACGGGTAAGAGACAAAAATAATTGGTCAAGTGCGAGTCGGACTCGCGCACGAAGGGTTCCGTACCATTATCTATGCAACATAAGGCAACGTTATTAGTATCGAGCAAGAAACGGTAAAAAAATCACGTTTGTTGTGTGGGAGCTGCCCTTAAATATTTATTTTATTTTATTTTTAGTATTTGTTGTTATAGCGGCAATAGAAATACATCATCTGTGAAAATTTCAACTCTCTAGCTATCACCGTTCTTGAGATACAGCCTGGTGACAGACGGACGGACGGACGGACGGACGGACGGACAGCGAAGTCTCAGTAATAGGGTTTCCGTTTTTACCCTTTGGGTACGGAACCCTAAAAAAGAAAACAATAATTTCAAATCAGAATATCGGTTCTTAATTCAAATTATTGTTTCTAGCTGATACATTTCGAAGACACGTCATTACCATTATTTTATACTTTGAAGATAGCTACATTTAAAATACTTAATTGAATAACAAATTAACAATTTTAAAATGTCTTAATTTTAAAAATAGATAATTAATATTCAATCTCCGATTTGCAATCTTTAAATTAGTCTGATTCTTTTAAATATCAGTTCCGTGACTTTAATTAAGTGACATCAAATCAAATGTCAAAAAAAGTCGGACATTAGCCGAAAGAAAAGAAACAAAATGATTATGTAATTACATCCGTTTGTTTACATGGTGATGGATTAAGAATACACTTGTCACCACCCTATTTAAACCTATGGATGGGATGATCTAAGTTGATAATCGAGGGAAAACAAATAAAAATTTTACAAACATAAAAAAATTATGCCTAATTCTTACTATGAGCGTAAGTCGTATCAGCTCTCATGACGTCACACCAGCTGTTAAGCTTTTATTATTAAATTCGTTATGCAGACATGTTATAAGAGCATTTATTACCTGCTTTAGAAGGCCAGTGTAATAACAATAAGACTTCGTTAATTATCACTATATAATATAATTAACCTGTCTATATATCATTAATTTTAAACCTCATGATGGATAATTCAAAATTATTTTCTTTAATAATCTGTTATAGGAAGGTAATAACACTAATAACAACTCAAAGTGCGGCGGGTTTCTGCCGCGCCTATTGTGGAGGATAGTCTCTCCCTAAATACTCCGGGATAGGCCATACGCACGTGATGGGGGCCCAATGTTTCCCCACTGGGTTGAGCCCTACGCAATGGCGCCACCCCTTGCCGTAACGTAACATGGTCAGGCTTAGGGCACTCACAATGGATAGTGAAGAAATAAGTTAAACTTAAATACATATTATTTTACATCACAAGTAGTATTTATAAGTAGTTTCATGTTCACGTCTCAAAAAACGGAGCCATAGTTTGCATGAAGTTATTTTAACAATGCAAGTGAAAACACCGGACTGTTTAAGACAATAACAAAACATTATGTAACACGTTTTCTATTACACGCACACTAGCAAAAAAATATCATCAATAATCATCAAGTCCACTGACAAGTATAACGTGAATCAAGCGATCACTAAACTGGCTCTTTACTTTCTTATTTCAGATGGTAAAAGTTCATTAGATGCACGAAAGAACAATAGTATAAATAGGGTTGACAGCTGTCGGAGTTTTCTCGGATTTATCCAAATCCTTACAGGACATGTCAGGCCGAAGTTTGCAAAAAAGTCCAGAGGAAACTTGAAAAGGTTTGTGGCCAGAAGAAACAGATAAAAATTGATGTAAAATTTTTGACGCAACAAGTTTTTTAGTAATGCCCGGAGAAAAGATTTTTTTTACCGAAAAGTCCGGTATTTTTCCTGTGTTTATCCGGCGTAAGCAAGGGTGATGGCAGCCCTAAATATAAGTATAAATAGTTGATAGCAATAGATAGATGATTGAATACCCACGCTTGGCGAAAGTGACAGTGCCTGTATTGTCGCATAATATAATGGAATTCGACCACTGAGTTACGTTAGATAATCTGTTTACCGGTAGTTCTATGAATGATATTATCAATAGGATATTATTTTATATTTTACTGAGACTGCGGACCTGTTATTTAATTTACTGTTTTTAAATTGTTACTCTATGTAATATCTACTTACTTTATTTATAAAGGAAGAATGCTGTAAGAATGAAGTCTGCCTGACTGACACGTTATAAACGCACAACCGAAACAATTGAGGTTACCAACCTGATTTTTTGCATGCTGGATGTTCAATTTATATTGTAGGCAAGCGCTAAGAAAGAATATCGACGTGTAAAAGACGACTAAAAATTGTGGGAAAGTCGATCATTTTTTAATGCAATCTTATGAAAACGAACCGGTATTTAGATGGATGAGATGTTGAACAGATACTTGATAATAATTCTATAAATATAGGATCCATAGAATACATACAATATTCATAGAGCTTATATCTCAAAAACCAAAAATTTAGTTACATTCGATTGTAAAATATTACAATTCAAAATTATTTTTTTCGTTAATTAGTAGATAGTAAATTGTTTATTGACAATATCTAAAACTATTGTTTCTAACATCTTTACATTTACTATACTGTTATTTATTTAGAGAAAACAACACTTAAATGTCCAAATTGGGAATCTCTATATGAAAGCGACAAAATTACTGAAGAGCAAACATTTTAGACTAATTATATACCTGACCACACAATTACCATTGAAGTTATATATAATAATTGTTTGGAAGACATAATAACTATGAATTAAAGTTAAATGAAGCGGGGAAACATTTATACTGAAGTTCCGCAGCAGTTATTAAGCCAATTGACCCAGTTCCCATCACGTTTGTTTATACGACATAACCATTCATAATCGCGTGAATTACTAACAATAATACTATCTGCCGCACATCTATCAGAGACATTTAATGGTTACTTAAGGAGCTCTTTAGTATTGATTTAAAAAAGTTTTAACTTAACTTTTACTTTTTTAAATCAATACTAAAGAGCTCCCTAATAACCATTAACATTTAATGGTTACTTAAGGAGCTCTTTAGTATTGATTTAAAAAAGTTTTAACTTAACTTTTACTATTTTAAATCAATACTAAAGAGCTCCTTAAGAGGATACCAAAATAGCTTCGTGCATTTTTCTACGTACGAAGTTTTCATTGTTTCTTTAGATTGAATGGCTAGAGCTCTAATTTTTAAGTATATGTTTTTTCAATATATGATCTAGGATCGCATAAACTCAGAAACGCGATTGAAAAAAGTTTTCTCGATAGAAAATCTTAGCGAAACAACCTCTCTAATTTTTTATTTTTTTCATTTGTCGGTCTATTATCGCGTATTAACTAATGAAATAACTTTAAAAACATAAGTAACTATTATGTATAGAAACACGTAAATCAGAATTAAAATATATTTAGTAGATTTTGAGTAAATAGGAAAAGTATCCCTAATTCTTCATTTTCTGTGCCTACTGGCTGTGTTAATATGTACGTGTCGGCGATGATATACGATAATATTGATGTAGGCCCTTAAGTAACCATTAAATGTCTCTGAGTGCGACAGTATGTACTTTATATTAGGGAACTAAGCATTATATTCTTTGACACTTGCGCGACTCATTCATCATCTTCTTCTTTTATTTATAAAAATCAATCGCTGTTCGTTAGTCTTGCCAAAACTCGAGAAAGGCTGGGCAGATTTTGGTGATTTTGGTCTTGAAATATTCGTGAACGTCCAGGGAAGGTTTAAACGGTGACAAAATATATGGGGATCTAAAATTCCACGCGTACGGAGTAGCGGGCATCAGCTTGTTCAATGTGAATCCTCTTACTGCCCAGTTCAAGCTGTGACCGTAGTGACTAAGTCTCCCAAAAATCGAGCTAAATTTAAAACAAAATATAGATACGCGTTTAATCATAAGCTTAGCTTGGGACCAGAGGACGTTGCGTTAAAGATCCATGAATATTTATAACTTTGTTATTTTCGCAGGATTTAGACGATCTGTGTACTAATTTTTATTCAAATTGGTTTAGTAGTTTAGTTTGAATTCATAGAAAGTAGAAAATGTTCTTAAGATCTTAAGTAAACCATTGCTTCTATAAATATAGAAGGTAATGTAAGAGGAAAGATAATTATTTGCGTGATAAATACAGAAACCTACAGTACAAAATAGTACCTACAAAATGTCTCTGGCCGTTTTCGGCATTTTTGTTAGGAAAAAATAATATAACCTGCTATCCCTACTAGAATAATTAAACTTTATGTTCAAATAACCTCGCAGCTTTCTGTTAAAAAGTTAAAATCTAAGGCAATTAAATAAATTGGCCATAAATATTCCATTTTAAATTTTAAATGAAGCAACATGAATGACAATTAAGTTCATCGTGATGCATAGTACCTACTGATGTTTCGTTTCTTTGATTTGATCTGATTGTCGACCTTGGCATCAATATCATTGTAGAAATTGATATTGCCACAACAATAACAAGATTATAATTCACCATACGTTATCCATAGGAAAATATATACTTCGTATAAATGAAGTGCGCTCTCCATTTAGTATTTTTGACCTTAGCTAAAGAATTAACCATAAAGATAGAAGACACTTTACACTTTAAGACACTAACTATCGTGTGTGTATAACCTCTTTAATAAGAAAAAGCTACACAGTTGTAAAAAGAAGATAGCAGATTTAGAATTCCAGAAATAAAAGAAATAACGTTTGAACTTAAAATGAACTTCTCCTTCCCATTTTCTCACATTTTTCTTATGTAATATTTTTAAAAACAACAAAACAAAATATTACAGGAATAGAAATATTGCTTCTTTTGGGACCAGAGAACGTTGTGTGAAATGTTCTTAAATGTTTATTTAATTTTTATTTATTACATTTATCATCCTTGATGTAATCAATGTTCCATTGATCATAATTTTTAAGAAAATCCTCTTAATGCCAAACTTCAAGAACATGACTCAGTTGCTTCTTGTGGTCATAATGTTGAATCATTTTTGGATAAAGTATAAAACGTTCAAGGTTATTTTACACGTAATATGTACATAGTTTTGTTGGTCAATATTGGGTAACTTATGTTTGGATATCTAACGCTAAATGTTTTGATATGTTACGTTATAGTGCATAAAAGTAGTTCAATTATTACGGTATTACTTTTTTAGAAGAATAAGGAGGATTACTATTCCTTTCTTAGAGATAATTATAGCCAGCCATATTTAAAAATTCCAATCTACAGGTCCTTTAAGCAATCCTTATGAAACGTAATTTCGACTGGGCCGTCCTTTTATCTAAAACTGGCAGAAAGATTTCTGATAAAACTAAAGAGCCATGTCGTAAAATATGAATTAACAATTAAATTTAACTTTACATTTTATAGATGGGGATGATTTGATGGGGATGTATACTAAAAATATATAAAAGATGTTACAAAACAATATTGAAGCCAGGTGGTTTGTGTCTGACATGACATGCCACTTTCTCTCGAGTACAGCCTTCAACCCGGACACGCGGCTTTTTGCATTGTTTTTGTTAATGCGATATTATATCGTTGTCAGAAATTGAAAGTTTTAATGTACTATATACTTGGTTGGGAAAATCGAAAGCAAAATTGATGCTGGGCCTTCGATAGCAGTAAGGTTTGAAGACATTACCTTTATCGGTGCAAGCTTTCCCTTTTTAATTTATTGTCGATTTAATCTATCAGTAATGTTTGTTCGTTTTGTAACATCCTGCCGAAATTTTAAAAGGATAGGATTTCCTGGTACCTTCGATATTAACTCAATTTCGATATGGTCAAATTCTTATTGCCTGGTAGGTAAAGCAAAAATGTTAATACCCAAATAAAAAAATTTACATTTGCAAAAAGTATCAATATTCGATGTAAATCTGAAAACTTTTTATTTTCGCAGGGGTCAACACCGTCATGGTAGGAGTGGGTAGTGTCAGACTCGCCGATAAACAGAATACCGACTAAATCTAACTGCGGCGCTCTCCACGACTCCCTGGTAAGCCAGAGGTTCCCTATTCTGTACTTTCGCTGGCGGAATCAGGAAACGTGCATAATCTTTTTGCCTAAGGACAAGGCAAGAACAACGAATGGTGAAATTATAATAGACTTCAATCTTACTTACTCTTTCGCATGGCGGGGGCATAGTAGCAACGTCGACTTCTGTATAGATGCATAGAGTTGACTTTCTCGACAGCGAATCGCTGGCAAGACTGCTCGAACTCGAGCCAGTTGAGAACTTCATGGTTTGGCCTCATCCAGATCTGGTGTGAATCAGGTGACGTCTACCTGCACATCTATGTGATGTTCCCGGCACATCCCACAGGTGCACGACACCTAGTAGCCACCGTTCTTTTCCTTTAGTCCAGACTTACTTCCGTACCGGGTCGAGGGTTAATCGCTAGTGACAGCACGGTACTGTGTATTCAAAGTCAACTGCGGACTTCCAAGGTCTTCCGTTGAAATATGCGAACGGAATTTCGATGACTGTACGTTAGCCTGCAACAAAAACATGTATTTATTAGTTTCATTTTTAATGAATTGCACCCGTCAAAAATACTACACATGGAATTGACGTTTATTTAATTAGGTATTCTACGACTTGCAAGACCAAACCTTCTGACATACTAAAATAAACTCGGTGTCTATAAATTAGCTCTATGATTTTGCTGTTCTTGAAACGCTGAGTTTCTTAGATATTCAAATCGTATCTACACATTCTACACTTTCAGTAATATACATAGATACCTATGTATATTAGTCAATATATAACATTTTTGGCCTCTTTGTCCGACTTTCTAAGTAGTTAAACAATGACCTGACCTCTGTTTCGTGTTAATTGTATTGTAAATCTTAAAATACTAAAAAATAACACCGTACCTGATTTTATAAAGATCATTATGACATTATGGGGCAATAAAAATGCAATTATCTTTTAATATAAATGTCGATGAGTATTGTAGGATCACGATATATCGATTAGTAATCGATAGATACACAATTCGTACAATTTTATTGCAATCATGTTTAGAAACTGCAATGTTGCGTAAGTTTTAGTTAGTTTTTTACAACAACGATCGTCAATGCCTTTTTAAGGTGCTCTAGTTTAAAAGGTTCTGATGTGTTGAAATTTTACAAGGACTCAATGATTGAGATAAGCAATATCGATTTAATGGTATATCGATAGAGGGATCGAATCAATTAAGTGTAGATTGAATGATCGATACAGGCACGTTAAATGCATTAGTTGCAGAGATTGTGAAGGTGGATTAGGTAGGTAGATGATTGCTTGTATTGTGTCTAATATATGTAGTTCGATTAGATTAGAAGTTTATTATTAAACTTGTTCTATCGAAGTTGTCCTTGAATATGCTCTTGTCATTGTGATAAGATTCTTACAACGAGTATAGTAATGTTATGAAATAATTCCGATAAAATTCATGGCCATTTCTACAACGTTCTCTGGTCCCAAGCTAATCATAAACTTGTATGATATTCCGTATACATGCTGGAGTTGAACAAACACAATGACCGTGGTATTTTTTTCGCTTTTCCCAGCCCATTAACGTCCCGCTGTTGGGCACGGGCCACCTATACATCAGAAGAGTTTTGGTCTACTATGCCGCGCTGACCAAGCATGTTAGCATACGGTTTATTTTCGAGTTTTCCGTCTCTCACTGAGGATGCTATCTGTGTACAACGTTCCTTAGCTGGTTTTCCGTAGGAAGGGAAAGGGGTGGGTGACACTTGGTATTCCTAATCCGTCGTATTTGTTCGTAATGATTTCATGAATACATAACCTTAATATTAATCTATGGAACCTCCTTAACAATCTCCTTAACACAGGTTGCTTGCAACCTAGCTAGGAGAACAGAAAGCCTACAAATATGTTGTATACTTTATATTGAAGCCAAACCATTTATGTATAATGTTTTTATATAATCAAATACCAATAAATAAAATAAATATAAAAAAAAATCTCATAGATATGTGTGAAATTAAATATTTAATTAATTTCGCTGAGATTAATATGATTAAATCTTCAACCAACAAATTTTGCAAGTGAATTTATTGATTAAATTATAAATCCAATAATCATCAGATAATAAGTATAATAAATATTTTATTGATGACGCACAAACATAAGTGCATTGATCCTTTATGATAGATACGGATAAAAATTGTTTTCATTTAATTATTTTTGGCTGAATGGTTTTTGATTATGGTGCGATTGAATTCCTAAATGATAAAAAACAAAATTATTCAAAATTACAATGCTCAAATATCATGCAAAATTATTTATCGACGACTTACGGACGTGTGGTTAAATTCCAAACAATAGTAATTGTATCTCATCCTATACCAAAACTAACAAATTATGTAAATAAACCTTCCTCATAAACCACTAACAATCCACATTAAAATCGACCACATACTTATATAGATAGGCGAAAACGACGTTGCTTTTTAATAGGTAATAAATAAAGAATAAGTACACTTACGAAGGATCAACATAATTTTGATTACCTCTTCAAAACCAGGAGTAACCGGCCAGTACCGTTTGGTATAATAGACTAATTACATATTTAACTCTCCCACAACCCCCTCCTCATCAAAGCAGTACCGTGTCACTGAAATGTGCGTTTTATTTTGTAAACAGAAATGACTAACTGCATTTAAATTCCACAATACATTACTCCCTCATTCAACTGCATAATGGTACAAAATTGCCAGCAGGCATAGAATAAAACATAAACAAGAATACGTTTGCACACGAGCGCCATAATATGGCGCATTGCTGTTTTATATTATAAAACAGCAATTTACTGTAAATTCGAATTTCGAACGGTTTAAGGAATTTTAAATAGTGCTTACTGCTGCATTGCGTGACTCAGATTTTCCGATCAACACGAATAATTCATACAATTTTGAACTTAAATAAGATTATAAGAAAATTGAAGATAATCAGGCAGCTAATAAAAACAGTTACGTAATAGGTTTTATGTTGAGTTGATGAATCAAAGTTACATTGCTACCGGGCGATGACCATGATTACCTAATGGAACTTGTACAAAAAACCTGTCAAGTACGAGTGGGATTCTGCCATGAAAAGTTCCCTACCATAATTATTAATATTCATAATCATGATTTTTGTCTATGGACTTTTCACCTAACGTCCTCTGGCCGCAAGTTAAGCTTATTTGCTTGTATTATAGGCAGGTAATTACAGCAACTATTCTTTATAGAACAAATGTGATTTTTCATATATTATCTAAACAGCTTGTTTAGTGACTCTAAATGCTTATTTTATTCAATTTTGTTTTGTATTTTTGTTACAGCGACAACGTAAATACTCTTTCTCTGTTTAGCCCATTAAAGTCCACTTTTGGACACGGCCCATCTCCACTTTGGGAGGGATTATGGTCTACTGTGCGACCCTGACCAAGCGAGTTCACACAGGGTTTATTTTCGAATTTTCCGTCTCTCATAGATGATGTTATCAATACAATATTCTTTAGCTGGCTTTTACAGCACATTGAGAAGGTAATGGGGTAGTGGCACTTAGATTCTTAATCCTTTCACCACATATACAAACAAACATCAAAAACATAAATATTATGTAAATACTACATATATAAATAAATATTCATGGACATTTCACACAATGTCTTCTGGTCCCAAGCTAAGCTTATATGCTTTTGTTATGGGTACGGATAGAATACATATACTACTTTTCTTTTGTAAACACATACTTATAATACGTAGAAACACCAAGACACAATACAAACATTAGTATGACAATTATAAATATCACACGAATGATTGTTCCGAGCGGGAATCGAACCCGCGACCTCGTGAACGGCAGTCTGTTACATGAACCACTCGAAGCTCGTCTAAATACTTATCATCATCGTTATCTATGAATGTCAATTTAACCTTTTATTTACGGAACTCTAGAAAGCAGTGAAGTAAGTTTAAAATATGATGAAGGTTCCGCAGCAGACGAATCATCTAAGTAATAACAGTTTTTTTAATAGATTCTATTAGTATTATGCTTAAGCCATTACGATAAACATCATAGCAATTAAATAATATCGATGTTAACTAACTTGCATACATTGGTACTGATTCTACATACACAACTAAACTAAACTTAACTAAAAAAATAAAATTGATTGAATTAAAATAACACAATTCATCAGTAGTTAAAAAAAGTTCAAACGACTTAATGTGCCTTTGATATTTGAGGGTTTTCCTTAATTTCTCGGGAGATAACCTCCTTTTTTTGAAGTCGGTTAAAAAACTGTGTTTTATAAACAAAAGTTTTTAATTAATATAATTAATGTGCTCAACGAAATAGTCAATTTATCAAAATACGCCATAGTTGTAACTAACTCGACTATTCATGTCAAAGTAAAAAGTCAAAGTAAAAATTTTTTATTTCAAGTTGGCATGTTTTACAAGCTCTTTGAAACGTCAGAAACTAGGTGTCTGTTCCAAACGCGAATCCTATGGAGAAGAACAGACAAGAAACTCCATGGATATTTCTTTTCATTTCCTTTCATTTTTTTTTTCAATAATATTAAACATAGTTGTATCAGAGGTGTGAGAATGATGCCGATCAGTACATCATGAATTGTGTTATTATCAATTTTATTTTTTTAGTTAAGTTTAGTTGTGCACAATGTGCACGTAGAATTCGTACCAATGGCTGTTAATGTTATATTGAAGGTCGAAGAATTTCTGGGATGGTACATAACTGTGGGGATTCTTGGTCGGGTGGTAATTTTATATTATTAGATATTATACAGTACTATCACTCACGAAATGTGCTTTAAATAACTATCGGTACGCCTTTCTAATTGAAATTCATTGATTTCTTTGCATCTATCGACACGTATTTTTAGCACTTTGCATAATCTAGTCGACAGTGCATTTAAATATTAGATAAGCTTAGAGTTTTAAACTATCAGGAGTAGTAATATACACTATTTTGTTTGTCAAACAAATTCCCAGGGGCCGAGTTAATGCACAAATTCTAACGTAATCCCAAAAGACGAAAATCCCGGACGACGCAGCGTTGAGCGGCCCCCGAACAAGGTGGATGGAGCGACGATATCGTCATGGTGAGGACTGTGAGGAGCCATTGGATGCAAACGACAATGCAACAGCGCGCACTGTGGTGCTCTAAGCGGAAGCTTCTGTCCGACAGTGGACAGAGAAAGGTTGATGGATGGATATTTATTAAAATAAATATTACAAAGATTTTTATAAAAGGAAAGTTCAGTTAACATTGCTGAATAGTATTATTGACATCTTATAAATAAAAATCAATTGCTGTTCTTTAGTCGCGCTTTCCCACGTGGTGACGGATTAAGAATACAAGTGTCACCACCCCATCTCCTCCCAAGGGTGCTGTAAAAGACAGCTAAGGGATATTGCACACAGATAACATCCTCTGTGAGAGATGGAAAACTTGAAACTAAACTCTGTACCAACACGCCTGGTCAGCGCGGCACAGTAGACCATAATCCCTTCTAAAGTAGAGGAGGCCCTTGCCCAACAGTGGGACGTAAATGGGTTGGAGAGAGGGAGAGAGAGTCTCGCTAAATATCGAGAAAGGCAGGGCTGATTTTAGTGATTTTGGTCTTAAAATATTTACGAAAGTCCAGGGAAGGTTTTAACAGTGACCAAAAAATAATATTCCCCGCGCACGGAGTAGCGGGCATCAGCTAGTTATCAATATTTATTTATTAGATAAGTTTGGTTGTTCTAAAAGAATTGATATTATATTTTATTATACCATACCAACTCAAGTCTTGTGCCTTTTTTTCAGCAGGGATCGCCATCGCCTGTTGGGTTGATGCTCTGATCCAAGTAGATAAGTTACTAGGAATTAAATTTCTAGCTGCTATCTAATAACTGAATTATTTTATTTTAAAGTTTTAAACAGGTTGCTGATTGTGAATGTTTTTGCTTTGCAGAATAAGAAATTATATCAGTTCTCTAAAACTCATTCGACTTATTTTCTTTGCAGTGTAGTACATGATGAAAAGTTACACAAATTATGTCATATGACATTTCTCTCTCTTCAATAATGCCCCACTATTGAGCATAATGCTCCTCCACTTTAGGAGGGATTATGGTCTGCTATGTGGCACTGAACTCCTACGCCAAGACGCCTGGTCAGGGCGGCCTGATAGACTATTATAATCCCTCCCACGGTGGAAAGGGCCCGTGCTCTAAAATGGGGCGTTAATGGGCTGGAGAGAGAGAGACAGATCCACCAGAGGTGTATTTACCCTAGGGCCATAGGGGCCATGGCCCGGGGCGGACAGCCTTAGAAGGGCGGCGAAAGCCTTCAAGTTCAAAATTTTGCTCTATCTCTAATAATTTATAGGGTGGCTAAGTAAATTGGCCCAGGGCGTCAAATAAAATGGCCCGGGGCGCTAATTTTTAAAATACGCCTTTGGATGCCACGCTGACAGGTGGTTGGGAAGGTGTGTTGGCATAGAGTTTATTATCTAGTTTTCCGTCTCTCACAGGGTATAATATCTCTTATTTCATAATGCCTAGAGCTGATAAATATTACAACATCTCACCACTTGTATTGACTTTGTGACTACTTATTGTGCTATTGTTTACATCGTGAGAACTATAAGCAAATAGGTTAGTAATAGCGTTTTTAGTATTATTACTCTATGTAGGTGAGTTTGCTAGGTATTTATTACCTCACTGAATACGGAAAGTGGTATAGTAAGAATTGTTATGTTTATAATGTGTTAGTTTGTGATAAGGTAAGCCACTCACGGTATAGGACCAAAATAGTATCGCGCTGTTATGCGATAACAAAAATAAACGTATACCTAAACTACCGTAAGAATCTGTTATTAATATTAGATATATTAATATACTGAAGTACATAGTAGGTATTTTATTTTTTTATGTTACACTCAAAATAATAGGTAAGTACTTTTGTTATAATATTTTAACAGGTTACCAATCAATAACAATGTAATCTTTATTATGCCGTTGTAAATAATAAAAGAATTGATAATTTATCACATTACCTGTGCATTTTTCCTTATAGTTTTATTGCAATATGTTTAATTCACACATGCTCTTTAAATAAATAAAAAGTTGAAAAGAACTATGTAGTTCCAATTGTAACAGAAAATCGAACAAAAAAAAGAAACAAAAAGGTGCCAGCCAGCCTTAGCCAAAAAAATTTAAATTAAAAACAAAATCAAATTACTAAAGTTCGTTAACCCTGACTATTCTTTTCTTCAGTAATAGATTTTTATAAATCCTTGAACGTTTTTCATTCCCTAATTCAAACTGTCTGAATAAATTGTTAATTTTTTTATTTAAAAATCTTTAACGATTTATTTTTTTTATTTGAAATCTTTCATAGATTAGGTTGTATGGCAAGCTTCACGTATTAATAGAAAGAAAAAAAAACTCGTTTTATATTTCGAATGTCCTAAGGAAAATACTAACCAAATCTTCAGTTTCTATACCTCAGCACTACACAGAAACAACACTAAATCGAACTGGCTAATAATAACTGAATGCTTTATATAAGTATGATAATGTCCCACTTTTCAGGAAATATGTGTATTTACACGTAAATATACATTATTCATACAAATATCCAGTTAATAGCTGTTTGTATGATTGGTATGGTGAAACCATTAGCCTCTTATATTATCTTCCTTCCAAAACGGACTAATTACATTAGTTATAGTATAAAGATAAACTTTATGCTTAGTTTGGGACCGGATTTAGTTGTGAAAAATTAAGAAAAACGGCTATATATTTGGTTATATTTTACGTTTCATGGTACCAATTCTATGTGCATAATTAAACTTTGCATAATTAAGCTTTGACGGGTCTCGAGGTCTAGTGGTTCAGGTAACGGACTGCCCTTCACGAGGTCGCGGGCTCGATTCCCGCTCGGGACAATCATTTGTGTGATATTTATAATTGTCATACAAATGTTTGTACTGCGTCTGGGTGTTTACTATGTATTATAAGTATGTATTTACAAAAGAAAAGTAGTAAGTATATGTAGTATATCCGTATTCTGGTATCCATAACACAAGCATAATAAGGTTAGCTTGGGACCAGAGGACGTTGTGTGAAATGTCCATGAATATTTATTTATTATAACTTAACTAAAAATGAAAACAACTATGGCGTATTTCGATTAATTGTCAATTTCATTGTGCACATTTTAATTAATTAAAATCGTTAGTCTATAATAGATTTTTCTAATATAAACGTTCTGATACCATTGTAGGAATTGTGTTATTGACACTATCATATTTCATTCTGTTGTTTTGTTTAGTTATGCACGTAGAATCGGTACCAATGTAAACGGCAGACTCTCTATGTTCTTAGTCAGTATTAAGTATTTTATTATACGATTATGAATTTCCAGTCCAATTTTCGACGTTTCTAAGTTAGTTGGTTCCTCCTTTGGCTATGGCTGTAGCACACTGACTATATTTCTCTCGCCCCCAGCCCACAACGTCCCACTGTTGAGCACAGGCCTTCTCCACTTTGAGAAGGGTTATGGTCTACTAAGCCATGCTGGCCAGGGGTGTTGACATATGACAACAATATGTACAACGGTTGTAAGGATTGTCCTTAATATGAGCTGTGTTGCCATTATTACATATCAAAAGGGCTTAGCAAAAATTAAAATTAATTGGCAATTTAAAATTGTGATTATAGAAAACTTGTTACATACTTGGAAATAACATTTTTTATTACATAGCAATAAGTAATCGGAAATCCAAATAACATTATTATGGTACTTTCATTTCCTTACAGCGCAATTAGTTAATAGGAGTCACAATTGGGAAGCGAAACAAAAAATTCAGTAGCTTTAACTGACAAAAGAAAGTTACGTCCTAAATACCGATGCATCTACCGTAAACAAGAACTAACTGGATATGCAGATAACAAGTACCTACTTCCTCGAGGCTGCAGGTCCACATCGAAGCATCCAAGCTTGTCGAGACCAATCAGCCGGAACAGCACGCAACGACAAATTAACTCGACTTGAACACGCAAACAACGAGAAAATCTATCAAAAATTTGTAATAACAGTGTCTTCAAACTCATTTATATCTATTCCCAAAGCATTTTCGTTTATTAAAGCTAGTCAAGCCTAAAACAACCTCGCAAACTGCTGGTTCCGTACGTTCTAAGACAAACAAAAGCTGCACCAATATAACTTTGTGATTTTGATGTACATGGCTTACATTACATGTCCGTTACGGATTAAGAATACAAGTGTCACCATCCCTCCAGGGTGCTGTAAAAGCCAGCTAAGGGATAATGTACAGAGATAACATCGTTTGTGCGAGACAGTTTCAGTTTACCAGTTTTACCAGTTTTCGTCATCAGGACAATGAGAAGAAAATAAGAGTTACATAATCTTTCACAGTTGTGACAAATCGAGATGTACTACAGCCGTTTTGGTTTGAATATTCTTACTTTTTCTTGCGGAATCCTAAACATCGTTTAAAAATTGATAAATTACTGTTATTAACTAAATCTACCATGACAAATTAAGAAATTCTACGCTATAATGTTTTAGAATTCAGGTGTTACAAGCAACAGACGACAAATATTAGCTATTGGAACTAAAAATAAATCCACGTCACCATAGATAAGAGGTTTATTACAAGGAGATTATAAACCAGAGTTGTAAAGAAATGAAGTCATGATCCAATGCATTGAATAGTTGCATTGAATACATAATACTTACTTTAAATTTACTTACTAAATAAATTACTGTAGAAATGTTTACTTATTATAAAACAAAGTCGTTATTTTTGCATGTATGTGATATATCCCTATGTGAGTTTATTGGTCTTATTCATAATGACTTATCGGAGGTTTAAAAGTTCGCTTAAATAGGTTCGCGAAAATTTTGTCAAAACTTGTTATTCATAATAGTCTTTTTACGCTAAAACGTTTATTATCTCTCCGATAAAATGTCCGTTTAAACCTCCGATCAGTCATTATGAATAAGACCGTATATCTTCAAAACTACGCAACGGATATCAGTGCGCGTTTTTTTTTAAATAGAATTGTTCAATAGGATGTTTTTTAGGGTTCCGTACCCAAAGGGTAAAAACGGGACCCTATTACTGAGACTTCGCTATCCGTCCGTCCGTCCGTCTGTCACCAGGCTGTATCTCAAGAACGGTGCTAGCTAGAGAGTTGAAATTTTCACAGATGATGTATTTCTATTGCCGCTATAACAACAAATACTAAAAATAAAATAAAATAAATATTTAAGGGGGGCTACCATACAACAAACATGATTTTTTTACCGGTTCTTGCTCTCATACAACAAA
Organism: Orgyia antiqua; assembly: GCA_916999025.1. NCBI lineage: Eukaryota > Metazoa > Arthropoda > Insecta > Lepidoptera > Erebidae > Orgyia > Orgyia antiqua. Next base: position 3,817,187 of record OU779861.1, read on the forward strand.
CGTAATTAATTAAGTATTGTGTGTGTTGTTTGCTCATTTATTAATAACGTGCCTTATGTTGCATAGATAATGGTACGGAACCCTTCGTGCGCGAGTCCGACTCGCACTTGACCAATTTTTTGTACTAATTTATAACGATTGTTGTGAATTTCAAATTTTACGCGTACGAAGTTGCGGTTGACAGATAGTGTAATAGAAATCACAAAGGATATCTTACAACGTAGTTTAGACGCGTATATTTGTTTTAAATTTTTTTTTTTTTTTTTATAAAAATCCGTAAAAATCAATCCGTAAATCCGTAAAAAGTAGTTTTATTTGAGCAGATGAGTCTCGCAAGTGTTAGAAAATATTATTACAACGTACTTAGTCTAAAACAAAGCGGCTAAAAAGTCTTTAAAACATCCGTTCAGAGAAAAAACAAAATAAATGCGTTAGTCCCAATAAAAACTAGTTTTATTTGAACATTAGCAGTTGCCCGCGATTTTGTACGCGAGGAATTAAGCAAATTTCCCCCATTTTTGCAACATTTAACCTAAAGCCTTCCTAGATAAATGTACTATCTAACACTGAAATAACTTTTCCAATCAGACTAACGGTTCCTGAGATTAGCGCTTTCAAACAAACAAAGTCTTCAGCTTAACAATATTAGTATATTTATGATATGCTTGTCAGTTAACACTAACAGCAGTTATCAGACCCTTTGAATTATTGACCTCGAAGATATTACTTTGGGGGCAATTTTCTGGTTAGCCTCATTCCTAATAATCTTAAAATTGAATGGTATTTTGTTCAAGCAGCGATGGTGCGTGACGCTGCATCGTTTGTTCGTGATATTTCCGTCAAACTTAAGTTTCAAGTTCAATGACCAGTAAAGTTATTTGAGAAAAAAAAGCACAGGTATCAACTATCCACGTTTTGGTTGAAACTATTATTTGCTAATTGAATTTCTTTGGACAATCTTAAATCAATCTCTTGGGAGTGCGGTGGTAAATTTAGAATAAGTAGATCACTTTTCTTTCCGTTGCTGCCAGCGGTGCTGGCTAAAACAAATACTAAGCATTATCATAGTCGTCTCCAAACAGAAAACTTAAAACTACACATTATACCAACACAACTGGTCAGCGTACACGAAATGCAATCCTACGGCTCAAGCCCAGTTGTGGGAATTTTTCGCGTTTAGAAGCAGAAGAACAAGCTTTTTGCTATCTTCCTCTCTCCTTCACCTCGAGCCCATTAACGGCCCACTGCTGGGCACGGGCCTCCTCCACTTTGAGAGGGACTATGGTCTACTGTGCCGCGCTAACCAGGTGTGTTGGCACAGGGTATAGTTTCGAGTTTTCATTATCTCACAGTAGAAGTTAACTGCTTATATTGTCCCTTAGCTGGCAAGAGCCAGCTGTAAGAACAGCATCCTGGGAAAGAAATGGTGACACTTGTATTCTTAATCCGTCAACACACGGATAATCTCTCACTCTTTGCTATACTATTACTTTAGTAAACACATTAAAAATCTAAATTCATTATATAACAAGCACTTAATAATTATCACATCATATTTTCGATGGGTTATTTAAGTTGTCAACATGGCGTCTCATTATCGTTGATCGCATAACAACATTACATCTAGTTCCGCAATGAGATCCGTTTCTCGTCTACCGGTCGCAGCATAACTTTACAAAAAAATATCACCCACGTACTTTTAATCCAGTTGACTGCGTTGAATAATCTTTTTTGAAGGAGTGCATTCTTACGCACATTTTATACACCTACGTTCATATTTGCAAGGTCTTCCAGCAATTACACAAAGGTACTGTTAATATGAATTTTTTATCGTACCCGTATATAGTGTATTAGAGTAAACAAATGTAACCCGTATGTCTTTATGGGGACAGGAGTATATAACGCAAAATAAAATGTAAGTCCCCGCATCGTGTGCGGTCGACCATTCACGAAGATAAGGATCAAGCAAAAACTGGTACGACGGATAGACCACCTTATTTAACTAATAAAAAGTAAGTTTAGAGACATGTTTGTTAGGATTGCATAAATAAATGGTGCAAGGTTTTGCCCTTGGAACACGGATGTGTAAGATATGGGTTCTTTACTAGACCGAGTTAAGAGTTATTTGGGTTATTGACCACCCGTGATTATGGTTAAGTACCTGGTTTATATTGTACTAGCTGTTGCCCGCGACTTCGTATGTGTGGAATTTAGAAAACCTTTTCCTTTTTTTGCATTATTTTTCACTATTGATTCGCTCCTATTGGTCGCAGCGTAATGTTATATAGCCTTCCTCTATAAATGGACTATCCCACCAAAAAAAGCATTTTTTTAATTCGAACCAGTTATTCCTGAGATTAACACGTTCCATCAAACAAACAAACCCTTCAGCTTTATAATATTAGTAAAGATAGTGATATCTGTGCACTACATCGTGCATTCGAATACCATCCAAGACAGTTAAGTGTGTTCAACAAAATTAAAGAATAGTGGTAGGTACTTGATTTCATGTTAAGTCTGTAAGCTGTTTAGACTCATATGCCTGGGTCACGATCAACACCTCTGTGTCATGGTACGCCCGTTACCCTTGAAGAATTGCGTCCAGGTTGTCAAAAGCAACGTGTCCATTCGATTTTGTTGATACACCTTGAACGCAAATAGGCCAGTCACGACTTTTGCCTTATTAAGTGTTATCGGGCATATTGTTACTTGATTAGTTTGTTTTATTATAGCAATAGGCGTATACATGTGAGCCGGATTTGGATTTAATTGGCAATTATTCAATTTACATTTCTGGAACCAATTAGATTTTATATTGATTTAAAAAAATATATATTTATGTTTGTTTCACTGATTAAGAAAGTAAAAACTATTTAAAAGGACAGAAGACATCTAGATGAAACAACAAATATTCTTAGCAGTCGGACAAAAAGCAAATAAGATAAGTGCAGAGCAGGTTTCCAGCCTGAGCATTCTGTATCTACTAGAGACCAGACCGAAAATAACCACAGACTTCATTAATTTTAGAGGGCTTTCGACATTTCAAGAGATTTTGGCTATTAACGTCAACCTCCTCTGGCCAAGACCATGTAATAATGAACTCTATTAGAAACCACAAGCAGGTCAATTTATTTACATGAAAAGTAACCACCTGTCTTAATCGGTGTAATTAAACGGATAATAAATATATTACAAACAACCAATTTACCGAAATTTGACACGAAAATCAATATAATTTTTATAGTTGTATATAACTAATAAATGCTTAAAAAAAGTATCCAAACTTGTTTTTGGTCCCGTCTACCTGTTGCATGACACGGACATTCCAGGAATACTTTCGATGGCCCTTTGCCTGCTATGACTTGTACGTAATAACAAAGTGCGAAATAAAAAAAAAACTTGTCACTTTAAGGTTTGCTGTAAAATATATTTTACCTGTGGACAGTTTATGAATAGATAGATAAGAACAGTGACGTGTTCGACCAAAAAAAAATAATAAATCAGTGATGTCATTTCAACAATTAAACAGTAGGACACAATCCATTATTGTCTTATTTCCAATTTATGGTGTTCTTTTGTGAAATGAAAATAATGTGTATCTTGATTAATTACTAAAACAAAAATGCTTATTTTTTGCTTCAGGTTTAGCTTGTGATACACCTTTTGTAAATACATACTTATAATACATAGAAAACACCCAGACCTAGTACAAACATTTGTATGACATTTATGAATATCACACAAATGATTGTCCCAAGCAGGAATCGAACCTGCGCTATTGTGAACGACAGTCCAGTACATGAACCACTACGCCACGAAACCCGTCTATAATCTACTATAGGTATTCAATCATTTTTACGCCTGGCCATTTTCAATAATCAATCTACGATTACGGATAGCTTATATTCTTGTCTTCTAATATATAAAATTTCCATGTCACAATGTTAGTTACCGTACTCCTCCGAAACGGCTTTACCGATTTTTACCAAATTTTATATGCGTATGCAGTAGGTTGGAGAATCGGCTACTATCTATTTTCAGACTCCTCCCCCCCTCCCTGACATTTGTATGACAAAACAACGTTTGCCGGGTCAGCTAGTGATATATAAATATTTATGTGCAAGTAAGGAGGAACGTTTGAATTACTCTGACTTTGACAGCAAGAATATAATATAGAAAAAATTGGTCAAGTGCGAGTCGGACTCGCGCACGAAGGGTTCCGTACCATTATCTATGCAACATAAGGCAACGTTATTAGTATTGAGCAAGAAACGGTGAAAAAATCATGTTTGTAGTATGGGAGCCCCCTTAAATATTTATTTTACGGACGGACGGACGGACAGCGAAGTCTCAGTAATAGAACCCTAAAAAGAACATACAGGCGAATTGAGAGCATCCTCTTTTTTATATGGTTGCTTTAAAACGCCCGTAAGTATCGTAGACTAAATATAGTATAGACTTAAATATAAATGGGACGCATTTAAGCTATAACATCTACATATTTTTGTACCAATATTATTGAAATTATAGCAAGTTTAGTTTTGCAAAATATCCTTTCACGTGGAACACAAAAAACTACTAAGTCACTAATGAGATCTAGATACGTTGACACGTTTTTCGTTAACATTTGTTAGTATAATTAGGTGTTATCTTGGAACAAGTTTATTTTACTAATGTATATTTCGTGTATACCGATAAGTAGATGTTTAAACGGTGGCTTTAAGAACTTGATATATTTCAACCTAACGGTCTGTTTTTTGAACCCTAGGTTAAGTTAATAGGTCATATAATAAAGACCCTAGAAAGTCAGTAAGCAGATAATTCTATTACTTAAGAGGGTACTGTACTCTTAATTTAGGTATTTGCCTTAGGTATTGCTACCGTTATTCCCGAGCGCCGTGCTAAAAGGGACAAATATATCTGAAGCAGATTTTTCAAGCAGATTATTCAAATGTTACTTTTTATAGCGTATAAACAATTAAAATCGGTTTAACTTTCGCGAAGAAAAAAGGGGATTACAGTACCCATATTTTTGTATGGAGCATAATTTGGTATCGTGCCCCCTTAAGACTACTTAATACAACAGAATAGGAAACAAACAAGGGTGACAAAAGAAAAATACATAGAAGGAAAAAAAACATATTTTTTGGCGCCAAACCCGACCAATTGTTTTCTAACAGAAGATAGATCGATATTGGCTTTCTTTTAAGTATTTTAAAACTTTTACATTAACAAACACGAAAGCGAATACATGACTATTAGTTCCAAAGCTTTATTTGACAAGTGGCAACATTAAGCAGCAGAATACTTAGTGTTAAAAGTTTTACAATACTTTACAGTCTTTACACTGTATCATTATAAAGGAATGTGCTCTTGCCCATTCATCATTAAAATGCGTCTATTATTCTTGGTCCATAAGCTAGCCGGATATCCATACATGTAAAAAGGGGTCATGCGTTGTTGTCAGCCTTTATGGAACGGCATTCAACTCTCGGACGCCATTATGATTCTAGCGTTGAGCATCGCCCAGTTTCCGAACGATAACTTAGCAGGTGCTCAAGTCCACTATTTTGGAACAATTGTCATACCGGCACAATACCGGCACGATACCGTTGCAATTGAAGTCAAATATCCATAGTCTGCTATATGCCGTCATAACGGTCTTTCAATGGTAATAGAATTGTCGATCTCTTTTATCTATGCATTGAATTTTCGGTCTCTTTTATCTATGGATTGTGTTAGAATGGTATGTATGTGTTGCCGTTTTTAAAAAATGCGTTAGTTGAAGTGATTTTCGGAAAACTACTAATAAATTTAAACATTTAATCATGCTAGACTTCGTTTAAATATATTTGTACATACTATTTATTAGTATAAAAAGCAATGTGAAGTTTAGGAGATTAGTAAATTGCAATAAATTACAAAGAACAATTTCTAATATTTCTATCTATCTATTTTTTATTTATGGCAATCTGTCGACACAGGACAATTTAAAAATATTACTGTCAAATTCAAAATAGCAGACTACCGAAACATTTCAGTCATTGAATTGCAATTGTGAAGCAGTTGTGTACGAGACTAGCAATTTATGTCACTTTGACAATTGTAAGACAATGATGAAGTCGTTATGACGACACATTATTAGTAGACTACCAAAAACTTTACTATTGCACCATAATGGTACAATAATGGTACAGTTGTGACACCGTTGAAATACCCGACTCAGGGCCCTGTACTTCTGCGATTAGAAAAGGGCTACATATATCGTTATGTTCTTAATTTGAATATTTGAATTATGTGACTGGTTCTATAGATTTGAGGCCATAGTTTGAGGGCATTATAGTCAAGTCAATATTACGAAACAAACTTTTTTGTTTATGGTATCAAATCTTTTATTTCGCAAGGACTGACTTGATGTTATTTATATTAATTAGTACGATATTTCCTTGACACTTGTCTCATTTTTTTATAGTATTGTGCAAAATATAAAATTTATGTGTTGCTAATTTGGTTAGTTGTATTTTAATAACTGAGATGGCGACACTAATAGATCACCAGAAGTATTTAAATTGAAAAATAACGCATAATTTAATTAACGCTTTCGTGTCAATTATAACGTTAATTTTAGTCGTAAGTGTTTTTTATGCGAATTCGTGTGTGAATCATTTTTTAGTATTCGTAATTATCTTTGTTTTGTGCCATATGGTGTTATTTATTCCGTTATTATGTTGTATTGTTTTTATGCATCAATTTTTGTTAGATTCGTGTAACAACAATGTCAAAACTTAATTTTTATTTTACGAAACCAGAATACTATTTATTTAATAATTTATATGCAACTCTTTTTTTCTATTGTTTTAAATTATAATTTGTGGTTAATTGAACTCACGTAAAGTGAACTTCAACTAAAATTATTAGCATTCGCAGAGTAAAAAGCAATACTACGCAACGGATTTTGCTGCGGTTTTTTAAAATAGATAGTGCTTCAAGAGCATGGCTTTTTTGTACAATAATGTTAAGGCTTGATGTAGATTTGGGGAGGAGGGGAGGTTGTCTCAATAACTATAAACGCGGGTGGAATCGCGGCCATTAGCAAGTTATTACTAAAATATATTTGCTTTAGTCCATTGCTTGTATTATTTCGTCATTTTCATGTAGAATGAAATGAATACGACATTATTGGTGCATTACTGTCCGAGTAAAATCCACAATTTGCACAGCTGTGATGACGTCACACAACACTAGTTTACTCCGAATAGCATAAATTATAATAGCTTGAATAAATAACCGTATCGTAGTGCAGAAGTGACGCAAAGTTAATCGGACAAATTAGGCAAATGGTTTTATATTACGTCATTCTATATATTTCGTTAGACACGCAGTCATATCAGGAAATAAGTTAACAAAACTCACAATTACCTATCTGGTTATTTGAAGAAATAACAGTACACTCCTTTTTTTTTTTTTTTTTTTTTTTTTTTTTTTTACGTGGGGAATGCATTTACGCACTTTGTGTGGGACTCCCGGGTCAGAAGCGGACCCGAACTACCCACTAAACCCCACGGTGTTCCTCCTCGCCCCTTAGCCGGGCCATGGTAGTCACTCAGGTATTACCATGACCCGACCAGGGGTGGCCCCCTATCGGTGGGGGCTCACTGTGACGGGGCGGGCCCTAGGCCCCCCCGTCAGACCGACGCCTCTCCCCAGAACACGTGGAGAGTGATCGTCCGCCACTGTTGGCGCGACAGGCCCTCCGACCTGCCGCGCGCGGCCTCCTCGTCGGGCGGGGCCGCCTGCTATTGCGCGCCGACGACCCCTACCCGGGGCCCTGCGGGGAGGCAGCGTGTCGCCCGAGCGCTCGCGCTCCCGCAGGGCCTCTCTCTTTGCCGCCATCACCTCTTTAGCGAAGGAGGTGACAGCGGCCCAACTCTCTTTACTGCCGGCCATCGATTCGATGACGGCCGGCAGCGACAAATTTGCGCCAACCACGCCAGAACAGTACACTCCTTGCATGCAGTTATTTGATAAAATAAATATAAATATTCACGGACATTTCACACAACGTCCTCTGGACCCAAGCTAAGCTTATATGCTTGTGTTATACCAGAGTACGGATACAGTACATATACTACTTTTCTTTTGTAAATACATACATAAAATACATAGCAACACCCAGTCGCAGTACAAACATTTGTATGATAATTAGAAAAATCACACAAATAATTGTCCCGAGCGGGAATCGAACCCGCGACCTCTTGATTGGCAGTCCGTTACATGAAGCACTCAACCACGAGGCTTGTCAAGGCAAATAATATTTTTATTGATATAGAACCCGCCTATTTTTACTTTAATGCTTAAAGTGGTAAATAAATAAAAAATTTCGTATCTATACTTCTATACTATATATTAATATTATAAAGCTGAAGAGTTTGTTTGTTTGTTTGAACGCGCTAATCTCAGGAACCACTGGTGCGATTAGAAAAATTCTTTCAGTGTTGCATAGTATATTTATCGAGGAAGGCTATAGGCTATATAACATCACGCTGCGACCAATAGGAGCAAAGCAGTAGTGAAAAATGTTGCAAAACGGGAGAAGTTTTCTAAATTCAACATGTACAGAGTTGCGGGCAACAGCTAGTTTTAAATAACGTCCGCAGGCTACCGCGTTGCTCAACAAGCGGGCTATATAAGCAGTATTTATATCTTTTTCATTGGCGACACAAATCTAATGCAACAGTAACAGTGACATATAAATAATAAAATATAGTTATGTAGGTAAAAGAACCGTAAGACCAATATATACTATGTTAAAGATATACACATAAATATCTTAAGATAATGGTACCCAACCAAAGTGGTTTTTAAAATAGTTGCACATAGAATAAGGAATCAATTGTTATTTTATTTATAAGTATTTTGTGTAAATAACATTGGTGTATCTGTTTTAATAAATAAATAAACTATACCTAAATAAAAAATGAAAATTGATAGTGTCAATAACATATTCGGAGGTAATAACTGAACTTTCTTTTTCAGTAGGTACTTAGATTTTTTAATTTAAATTTAGATTTCGCAGAATACACTAGCTTATTAAATTTTTTAATGTTTTATAAATGCTTATACTGTAACGGCTTTATTCATAATGACTTATTGGAGGTTTAAACGGAGATTTTATCGGAGAGATAATAAACGTTTTAGCGTAAAAAAGACTATTATGAATAACAAGTTTTGACAATTTTCGCGAACTTTTAAACCTCATTATAAATAAGACCCTAAGTCTATGTAATTATTGGCAAAAGTTGGTAAACGGTTTTTAGAAAACCGGTTAATTTAATTTATACTTTTATAGATATTTGTTATGTTCTGTCTGTATATTAATAGAAAAAATGCTGTGCAATACGTTATTAGAATTATTTAGACATAATAATTAATTTAATTTTAATAATTAATTAACTTCATTATTTAATTATTTTAATTAAATAATTTAATTTTTTTTATTTTTTATTTTTTTTTAATTTTATAATTTTTTTTTTTTAATTTATTATGACTTTTTAGTAAGATATCGATGTTTGTTTAAGACTACTTTATGGTTGACGTAGAAACATACTCGCCATACCAACTCAAAAGATTTAATAAGGGTGGCACTTGGCAGCATACTTACGTTTTGTTTTTATAAATAAATAAATACTCATGGACATTTCACACAACATTTTTATTTTTTATATTTTTTATATTTTTTTATATTTATATTATTTATTTTTATATTTTTTATATTTATTTATATTTTAATATTTTTTTTATTTTTTATATTAATATTTTTATATTTGCATTTTTTATTTTTATTTTTGGCCATATTTTTATTTTTTATAGTTTAGCTTTGATATCGGGACTTTATTACTCCGTCCATCCGTCTGTCACCAAGTTGCATATCATGAACGGTGATAGAAAGACAATTGATTTTGTTTATTACGTTTTTTTTTTAATTTGGCTAATTATTTGTCCTGTCAACCAGCATGTAGGTATTAGGTATGCAATATTAGCCAACTGTATCGAGGTCGGTGTGGTAATGTAACTATGTTTGGTAAAACACACATTTTTTCAGTTCAAAGAAATTCGAAATCATTCCGTTCTTATGTTATAAAACGGTATTTAAATGATAACAATAGCTTTTAGAAGAATGTAGCGAAAAACTACAGACAAGACAATTATTCATTTAACACGCTTATTAATATTTTTTTAATAAAATTTAACCACCCACGAAGAACCAGCTCTGAAATATGTAACGGGACCTTTTGCACAACGCTTAGCGTGATTTATTTAATTGCAGGCTATTGTTTTAGAAAGACATATATTTTTAGTTCTAAGCCACAGTTGACACCAAACACATAACTAATGTTAAGGGAACAAAAAAATATATATCATATTAGCAGCGTCCACAGTGCCCGAAATAGGACATCACTCAGCAATAGTTGACGACGTTTTGATTGTTGTATCACTTGTGTTTATATATATATCTGTCCCTCCAGCCCTTTAACGTCCTACAGTTGCGCATAGGTCTCCTCTACTTAGGTTTAATATGTTCTATTATGCCGCGTTGACCAGGCGTGTTAGCACTGGGCTTATTTTTGAGGTTTCCGTTTTTCGCAGAGGATGTAAATCACTGTACAATATCGCTTAGCTGGCTTTTACAGTACCCTGGGTAGGAAATGGGTGGCGACACTTGTGTTCTTGATCCGTCACTACATGGACAATGTGTTTATAATAACGGGATAAAATACAAACAACCTAACGCTGAAGTTATGTGGTGGATTGCGAACTTTATTTTGCTCGTAAAAATTCACATCACATATTCACTTGTTGAGAAACAGTACACAATATTTACTGTGTCTTTCTATTCCTTCATTTCCTTATACCAACAATCCAACATCCTGTCTTTACTCTCACGAAATGCATGGCTTACCATTTTGAGCCTCTTGAGACTGCCAATGCCAAAGTAGTAGTATTGAGATGGGTCCAATTAAAAAAATTGCAAAAAACCGCGGTGCTATAACAACTATACGGAGTTAGCTATCTTACTATTTTATTTCTCTAAGTTTCTAGAATATAAACTCATTTTATCACACATAAGTAATAAAGTAATGACCTACTGCTTATGATAGTAGAACTGTGACAGAAAACTCCTACATCTACAAATGATAATCCGCTCCGGTATTTAGGTCAACATGGCTGGACTTAATTTCTAAATTTATTTACTTTACTATGATATATCTGTTTCACATTTTTCATTCCGTTCTTAATATTCTTCTTAGCCCATATATAAACACGATTAGGCACGGACACCATATAAATTAAAAGGTATAATGATACTTGATTTATTATAGCAAGACATAAGCATAAACCACGAAATTAACTCCTAGTGATTTGAACACACAGATTCTGTTTAAACTATTCTGCTAACTACTGTTGATTTGCAGTTTCAATATAGAAACTCAGAGAACCACAAATCAAGCAGCAGGGGCATAGCTAATAATGATATAGGATATAGGGCCTCACATGCAAGAAGCGTCCCAGACATTAATACCAAATTTTCTTTAAAAAGTCTTTTTCTTTGGACCTCTCAACGCATTCAGAAAAAGGACTCTTGTAAATAAGGCAAGCTACGCGACTATCGTGTTATATTTATAGTATGTATATTTGAATTATTATTATCCAGTATCTTAATTATTATTATCCATTAGGATTATATGAAATTCAATTGGATCATGTTGTAACTGCATTTGCATATCCAGTTGAATTCTAGAACTGCACGGTGCAGTTGCAATTAGTGTCCAATTTTTACAACTTGATACCTTATTTTTTATTTCCAAAATAGTTATAACTACTAAGTACAATACACTTTTTATAAATCATTATTCTAATATTGTATTATTTCGAAATGTTGCAAGCGTTGTAAAGTTACCCAATTTAAAAGTTACAAATTGAATTAATTAGTTCATTACAAATTAACTAATTTAAGTGTTGCTACATTAACTCTGAAAAAGTAAATAAGATTCTGAAAACCCGTACACAGTATATATTGCAGTAAAATGTAGCCACCTATATCGTGCCTCTTGAATTTATAGAACTGTTTTGATATTTTAACTTACTACGTGTTTGCAGATCAAAATTAAATAATCTCTTCCAGTTGATTCTATTAGTTTTACTTTATACTAGCCGTTGCTTGCGTCTTCGTATGAGTGGAATATATAAATTTACAAAAGTTGCAACATTGTTGCAACTTTTTTCATTGGAGCGAAGCATCCTATTGGTTGGAGCGTGATGTTATATAGCCTACAGCCTTTCTCGGTAAATTTACTATCCAACATTAAATAAATAAATAAATAAATAAATAAATATTCATGGACATTTCACACAACGTCCTCTGGTCCCAAGCTAAGCTTATTATGCTTGTGTTATGGGTACCAGAATACGGATATAATACTTATACTACTTTTCTTTTGTAAATACATACTTATAATACATAGAAACACCCAGACGTAGTACAAACATTTGTATGACATTTATGAATATCACACAAATGATTGTCCCAAGCGGGAATCGAACCCGCGACCTTGTGAACGGCAGTCCAGTACATGAACCACTACGCCACGAAGCCCGTCGAACATTGAAAGAATTTTTCAAATTGGACCAGTTAGTTCCTGAGATTAGCGCGATCAAGCAAACAAACAAACAAACTTTTCAGCTTTATAATATGAGAAAGCTTAAAATTCAAATAATTTTAAATTGTCAACTTCACTGTCCCAATATGGTATGGTAACAACCAAAAATGGCTGTACAATTTCTGAGATAAATCGCATACATTTGTCACGTTACATATATTATGTTACATGTTACATTATTGTCCAAATGTCATATGGGACAGTCACATATTGTGGAATTTTCTTTAGAAATCGGACTACTTATCTTTAAAATGACACTTTACTAATGCTTTGTGTAGTTAAGACTCGTAAACGTTGTTTAAGTTGATCAAGAGTCATGAATAAAAGGTTTGGTTCTCGTGTTAGAACTAAAACAATATTCGGTAGTGTGTTATACCAAAATGTAGTATATTTCGCAGGTATAAAGATAATTAAGTTTACAAAAAGTATCTTAAAGGTTATTTTACCTAATTATATAGATATAAGTAATTTGTTTAACTTATCACTCAGGCATCTATGCAGGATATGTATTTCTAGGTAATAATATATTTTACGGCAATTTATAGGTCAGGTTAATACAAAAATGTGTAATAGATTACAATTTGTAGAATAAGTTTCAAAATAGACTGTTATGTACCAAACTTAACCTATCGTATCGAGTTGCGCGCGCGCCTCCCTAGGAGATGGTAACTTCACTATTGATGTATCGCCGGCGAGCCGGGTGCGCCGCGCGGTGACCTTGGCTCGGTCGTCAGTCGCAAAACACATCTTGTTTGCAAGTTACGTCGCGATTTGAATGCGATTGAAGCGTTTTCCTTGCAATTGTTTCGCGAGTTAAAAATTGTCACTAGAATTAATTGTTGATAAAACTAATTATCCTTGTTGTGTGAATCGATAATTACCATTGAAACAAAACCTTGAAATGTCATTGCGAAGTTGAGTATTCGCCATTTTTGTATGACAAAAAAGTATTATATAAACTAGTGAATTTTGTGTCTCCATACTTAATACTATTTAATGTGAGTTGAACAGTTTGATAACTATAATTGTGATAGTATAATTGCATTAAGACGATTGGTGAAAGTTCACGGCTTAAGTCGCGCCAAATGTGGTCATTTTGAGGACTTAAAGAGTTCGTGTCTGCCTGCATAAAGTTAAGTATAGTTTGATTAGCATTCTGCGTTATTTTGGCCAATTTATCGTAGTTAGTTAATGAAGCTATAGCTAGGGCTTGACACAGTGAAGACATTGTTGAAGAACAAAACAGGGTAAGTTTGTACTATTGTAAATTTGTAACGCTGTGATATACAGTATATGTTCGTTCCTCTCGCGCCTGAGAGATATCACGCTTCCACTTAACCTATTATTAATTAGAACACCAGGTTGAACGCAACATATTTTTGGTACCCAGAGCGTGGTTTAAACTCCGTTTCTCGAATGTTCCATGTTGAACAAACTATACCCTCATTATTTGTGAAAATTGATTTAATTAATTTAATTAATTTAATTTGATTAATTTAGTTGTTTGTTTGTTTAATCTAAATTGTTGGTATAGTTTTAAATAATTAATTTGAGTACTTGAATTGGCAATTAGATTTTAAAGGATTTGATAATTATTTGTGCTATTGCTAATCGTATTTGTTGTTGCTCAGGTTATTATTTAATATAAATTATTATTTAATTATTGTCTAATGTTGAACAACGTTATAGTTAAATTGTGGCGTTGTGCGTTTGTGTAATACAACATTTATTTTATACGTTTGTTTGTTTGTTGGTTACCTTAAAATAAATAATTTAAGTCTTAAATTAATTGCACATTGGCAAGGAATTGTTTGTTTGTTTGATTTAAAATATTAAAGATTTGATATTTGTTTGGAGTAATAGCGGCTTGTCTCATTGAAAGATATTTTGTTTTTCGCTATTGTAATATTGTTTGTTTGTGAAAGATATTTGTTTTTTTTGTTAATATAAGATTGTTTGTTTCGTGCCGTTTGTGCTTTGAAGATGTCTACCGCCGCGTATAATGTTGTCCGCGAGACATATTCCGGGATTGCGACTCATTTGAGATGGTTCACGTCAGCTGCCGCCTTGGTGAAAAGGGAGAACCGAATCGAGGCATTGTTGGACAGGCATGAGAAATGCCCTACACGACTTCAGGAGGTGGAGGCGCTTTACCGGCGCTTCATCTTGCATCTGGATGATGTGCCCCTGGAGTCATTCCCCCAGGAGCGACGGGACCAAGTCCACGAGGACTACGTGCAGATTATGGACCTTGCCGACGACATCGCCCAGCGCGCGCGGGAGATTTTAGCCTCGCGCGCCGGAGTACCGGCTCACCGGGCCCCCTTGAAGACTCCCGTGGGCCTTTTGACTAGATTACCCAATTTGGATCTTCCACGTTTTGATGGTCGATTAGACACGTGGATGGGGTTTATTGGTTTGTTTGAGAGCCTTGTGGACTCGAGGGACGATTTGGGTCCGTCTCAAAAACTGGCCTATTTACTCTCCGTGCTTGATGGAGAGGCGAGGGGCTTAGTACAGCACCTCCCAATATGTGACGGGAGCTATGGGATCGCGCGGGCGTTGCTCACCAAGCGCTATCACAACCAGCGCTGTCTGGCAGATACCCACGTCGACCAGATTTTGAACCTTCCCGTCGTGAGCAATGCTGCCCAGTTGAGGACCGAGCTGCTGAACCCCCTCCTAATAGCCACCAATTCGCTCAACCGCTTAGGACTGCCGGTTGCCAAGTGGTCTTACCTACTAGTGCGTATTGTGCTCAAGCGATTGCCGGTGTCTTTGAGGGCACGTTTTGAACAGGGGCACACTAGGGATGAGGCATCTGCTCTCCCTACCTTTGACCAGCTCCTGACGTTCCTGGAGGACGAGTGTCGCATGGGTGACGTCATGGTCGCCGACACGCCGGTGGAAGCATCACGTCCCAGACCCACCAACCAACGGCGCAATGCCCAACCTGCACCAAGAGGAGGTACGGCCGCCCGCTTCGCTGTCGCTCAAGCTGCGCCACCGGACTGCCGGTTTTGCAAGTCGCAGGGACACCAAACGGTGCGGTGCCCAGACTTCGCGGTCCTGCACGTGGCCGCTCGTAGGCGGATTGCCCAGGCCCGCGGCTGGTGTTTCTCTTGCCTAGGGGACCATTACCAGCGCGCCTGCCCCGACACTCACCCGTGTCCTATTTGCGGAGGGCACCATTTGAAAATCCTGTGCGCCAACGCGAATGGCAGTCGCGACCACGCGGGGTCGCCTTCGGGCGGGTATGCCAGTGGACACCGGGACCAGTCCCGCAACTTGGAGTCCGGCTCATCACCCCCACGCCGCGCAAACTGCGCTGCCGTTGATCGCCGAGTTGGTTCGGCGCGCAGCCCCACGGGCGGGTATGAAAGCGGGCCCCGGGTTCAATCCCGCACCTTTGTGTCCCGCTCGCCCTCCCCGCTTCCACGTGATCAAGCGAGATCACCTCCAGTAGTGTACCACGATTACCGTGACGCGCGTCCGGTACCACTACCGTCCCCCCCTCTGGCGGAACGTCCCCGTTTGGAGACGCGCAACCCTCGGTACGGACGCTCCAGGCGCTACGAACCGCCGTCTATGGCTCGTGGCAGTCGTCACCGAGAGGAGGCCGAGTTTAGGCACTACCCGCACTTTGATTTGCCGTCTCGGGACAACGGCGCTCAGTCGCCGCCACGCCAACATTAGGATGTTGGCGTCTGCCCCCGCTATGCACCGCCCCCTTTTGAGACCGTCCTCTTGCCTACGGCCCATGTCAGGGTCTGGGGACGGACGGGCGCCTCGGTTGTAGTCCGAGCGATATTGGACACAGGCTCACAGGGGTGCATAGCCTCGTCTTGGTTGGTAGGGCAGACTGGCCAGACTATTGAAAAATATTCAGATGTAATAAGGGGTGTCGGGAACGCCCCCGTGGCCACGGTAGAGGGCCGCGTTTGGTTTGAGTTCTCCCCCTCAAATTCTCCACGTCCGACGTTGGAATCGTCGGCCATTGTGATGGAGAATATCTTGGGCAATCACCCGCAAGTTCGTTTGTCTGCGGATGCGGTAAAATTGACCGCGGATTTGAATTTGGCTGACCCTAAATTTGACCTGCCTGGCACGGTCGATTTGTTGCTTGGTGCCGATGTTTTGGGTAAAATATTACTCGGCAAGGATCGTGTTTTGCAGCCAGGTGGCTTGGTAGCCCTCCAGACCATATTTGGGTTCGCACTGATGGGGCCTGTATTGAGGACTCCCCCCCCTGCTGAACTTGGAACGGCCTTGATGGTGGGGTCCGCCCTTTCTGACGCCGTGCAGAGATTCTGGGAAGTGGAGGAGCCACCACAAGCTCCCCGCTCTGATCCGGAACATGAAGAGTGTGAGCAGTTCTACAAGACCAACACCAGTTATCTCCGTTCTGGCCGGATCATGACAAGATTGCCATTTCTCGCCGTACGTCCGCCACTTGGCGTCTCGCGGCCTATTGCAGAGAAGCGTTTGTTGGCAATGGAGCGCCGTATGAGCAGGGACCCACTACTCAAGGAGAAGTATATTGACTTCATGCGGGAGTATGAGGATTTGGGACACATGTCTGTGTCAAAATTGGATTGGCGTTCGACGGAGCACTTCTTTCTCCCGCATCATGCTGTAATAAAACCATCCAGTGGTAAGTTACGCACAGTATTTGATGGTTCTGCGCAGACTACTTCAGGAGTGTCATTGAACCAGTGTCTGCATCCTGGTCCCAAATTGCTGAAGGACCTTTGTGACGTCATCACGCGGTTTCGACGTCATCAATTTGTTTTTGTGGCTGACATCAAGATGATGTTCAGGCAAACGGTAATTCACCCGGATGATCGCCGATACCAGCTGATATTGTGGCGAGAAAACCAGCAAGATCCCATGCTTGTCTACGAGCTCAACACGAACACATACGGGCTGAGGTCTAGCCCCTTTTTGGCTATACGTTCGCTTTGGGAGCTCGCGGATCGAGAGCGTATGTCGTTTCCTCGCGCAGCCGCCATTTTGAAGGAGGACCTATATGTTGACGATGTGTGCACTGGCGCGGCCACGGAGAGAGAGGCCCTGCTCTTGCGTGACGAGTTGATTGGCATTCTAGCCTCCGCAGGATATGAGTTGCGTAAATGGATCTCCAACTTACCTGCGCTCTTGGACGGGCTACCGGACGACCACCAGCAGGATCCTCACCTATTTGAGAACCGTGACAACCCTACCATGATGTCAGTGCTTGGAATCCAGTACAGACCAGTCCAGGACATCTTTACATTTAATGTCAATTTGGATTCGCATCACACTTGGACGAAACGACTGGTTCTGTCGACTGTCGCGAGAACCTTTGATCCTAATGGCTGGATATGCCCGGTCATATTCTGGGCCAAATGCTTCCTGCAGAGACTTTGGACTGCAGGTCTTGGATGGGACGAGCCACTTCGCGAAGCTGTTTTGAAGGACTGGCTCCTATTTGCTTCCTCATTGCCTGCCATCAATAGGATATCGTTACCCCGTGCTCTGCTTCCGCCAGGGAAGCACACCGCGTCCCTTCATGGTTTCTCGGACGCTTCGGAACGTGGGTACGCAGCAGCCGTATACTTGCGCACCGTGACCACAGATGGTCAGGTGAAAGTGTTGTTGGTCATGGCGAAGAGCAAGGTCGCGCCTCTTCGAACTGCCTTGACAATCCCTAAGTTAGAGTTGTCAGGGGCGGCCCTTCTTGTTCGCCTTTTGAATCACGTCATGTCTACCTTGTGCACGTCAATTGACATTTCCACGATATATGCATGGACTGACAGTCAAATTGTGCTATGTTGGCTGAAGACGTCAGTTCACACCTTAGAGGTGTTTGTAGCAAATCGTGTCTCTCAGATACAGAAATCGGAGACCCCGTTGGTTTGGAGGCATGTGCCTGGCGAGGTCAACCCTGCTGATTGTGCGTCACGGGGATGTATGGCCCCCCTTTTAGTTGAGCACTCTCTGTGGTGGGGACCTGAGTGGTTGACCAGATCAGAATCTAATTGGCCGCGAACTCCGGCCTTAGACATTGTCGCACTGCCTGGGTTGCGAACGCTTGCGCTCGAACGGCAGGACCGTCCGTTCGACCCCGATTTCTTACTTAATCGTTACAGTTCATTGGACAAATTGTTGAGTGTCACCGCTTGGATCAAGCGCTTCATGAGAAATTGTAGACATCCACAGAACAAATGTTTGGAGGCCTTCTTATCGCCACAAGAGCTCCAAGATGCTCTTCTTCACTGGGTTCGTTCTGTGCAAGAGGCACATTTTGAAGACGAGATTGACATCTTGAGGAAAGGCAAATCCAAGCTATCTGGAGCCATTTGTAAGCTGAACCCCTTTTTGGATGGTGAGGGTCTTTTGCGTGTCGGAGGGCGTCTTAGGAACGCAAACCTCCCTTATGGATCTCGTCACCCCCTCTTATTGCCAAAGAGTGGCCACTTGGTGAACCTGTTGGTGACTGATCGTCACATCAAGAACTCCCACGCCGGCTGTAATGCCTTATTGGCCATTTTGCAACGGGAATTTTGGATTTTATCGGCCCGTCGGACGATCCGTAGTGTGGTCTTTCGTTGTATGCCTTGCTATAGGCTCAAGGCCCCTACCATGCAACCTATCATGGGTGACCTTCCTTCGGATCGGGTCACTGAGATAAGGCCCTTTGCTGGAGTTGGTACGGACTTTGCAGGCCCCTTTTTTGTTAAGACCTCGACCCTCAGGAACAGTAAAACTGTCAAGGCTTATTTGTGCGTCTTTGTCTGTCTGTCCACCAAGGCGGTACATTTGGAACTCGTCTCAGCCCTCTCGACAGAGGCATTTGTTGCGACGTTAGATAGATTCGTGTCACGACGAGGACTACCGTCCTTGATTCGGTCGGATTGCGGTACCAACTTCAAAGGCACAAACAACTATTTAAAAGCGATGTATGATTTTTTGTCGGCTAACGAGACTGAAATTGCGTCTAGACTAGCTACACGTAGAATAACTTGGAGGTTCAGTCCCGTGTCATGTCCCCACTGGGGAGGAATATTTGAAAGCGTAGTAAAGGTTGCTAAGACACATTTGCGACGGGTAATTGGCGAGTCTGTATTAACCTTTGAAGAGCTCGCAACTGTGTTTTGCAAAATCGAGGCCGTTTTGAATTCACGCCCGTTGTGCCCGATCTCTTCAGATCCTAACGACTTGGAAGCCCTCACGCCGGGCCATTTTTTGATTGGGCAGCCACTGAACGCCCTGCCGGAATATCCCTTTGTTGATGTGAGACCTAATCGTCTCTCGCGGTTTGAATTGGTCCAACAACTCACTCAGAGCTTTTGGAAACGTTGGAATTTAGAATATTTGCACATTCTCCAGCAGCGCGTTAAGTGGACCGACAAGACTGATCCACCTCATGTTGGTGACCTCGTTCTGGTTAAGGACGCTAACTCACCGCCACTGTGTTGGCGCAGGGGGCGCATTCTCAACCTCGTCTTTGGAGCAGATGGAGTGCCCCGTTTTGCTGAGGTCCGGGTGGACGGTTCAATTTTGAAAAGAGCTGTATCAACCTTGTCGCGACTGCCAGTAAATTAGCGGCCAGGTAGTCCTGGCCGAGGCGGGTAGATGTTATGTACCAAACTTAACCTATCGTATCGAGTTGCGCGCGCGCCTCCCTAGGAGATGG
Source organism: Orgyia antiqua (assembly GCA_916999025.1). NCBI lineage: Eukaryota > Metazoa > Arthropoda > Insecta > Lepidoptera > Erebidae > Orgyia > Orgyia antiqua. The sequence goes on from OU779861.1 coordinate 3,837,584, forward strand.
TAACTTCACTATTGATGTATCGCCGGCGAGCCGGGTGCGCCGCGCGGTGACCTTGGCTCGGTCGTCAGTCGCAAAACACATCTTGTTTGCAAGTTACGTCGCGATTTGAATGCGATTGAAGCGTTTTCCTTGCAATTGTTTCGCGAGTTAAAAATTGTCACTAGAATTAATTGTTGATAAAACTAATTATCCTTGTTGTGTGAATCGATAATTACCATTGAAACAAAACCTTGAAATGTCATTGCGAAGTTGAGTATTCGCCATTTTTGTATGACAAAAAAGTATTATAAAAACTAGTGAATTTTGTGTCTCCATACTTAATACTATTTAATGTGAGTTGAACAGTTTGATAACTATAATTGTGATAGTATAATTGCATTAAGACGATTGGTGAAAGTTCACGGCTTAAGTCGCGCCAAATGTGGTCATTTTGAGGACTTAAAGAGTTCGTGTCTGCCTGCATAAAGTTAAGTATAGTTTGATTAGCATTCTGCGTTATTTTGGCCAATTTATCGTAGTTAGTTAATGAAGCTATAGCTAGGGCTTGACACAGTGAAGACATTGTTGAAGAACAAAACAGGGTAAGTTTGTACTATTGTAAATTTGTAACGCTGTGATATACAGTATATGTTCGTTCCTCTCGCGCCTGAGAGATATCACGCTTCCACTTAACCTATTATTAATTAGAACACCAGGTTGAACGCAACATAGACATTGTTACCAATTCTAGAAGCATAACTAAACTTAACTAAAGAATGAAAATTGACGGTGTTAATATAGATATTACTTGATAATTGTACACATATACCTTAAATAACATCGTTAGTTTAAAACAAACATTTTTTATAATAAATATTCAGGACATTTCACACAACGTCCTCTGGTCCCAAAGTAAGCTATATTTCTATGCTTGTATTATGGGTACCAGATACGGATAGACTACATACACTACTTTTCTTTTGTAAATACATACTTATAATACATAGAAAGCCCCAGACGCTGTACAAACATTTGTATGACATTTATGGATATCACACAAATGACTGTCCCAAGCGGGAATCGAACCCGCGACCTCGTGATCGGCAGTCCATTACATAAACCGCTCCACCACGAAGGCCGTCAAAAATAAGAAATAAGAAAGTTTTGTGAACATTGCCAAATTGTGTTATAGGCCCTATCAATTTTATTTTTTAGTTGAGTTTAGTCGTGCACGTAGAATTGGTACCATTTTCACAATAACTAAAGTCGTAACAAATTTAACCACGATTTGAAGATGTCAGTATGATAACGGATTGACATCTGTTAAGATAGTCGTGGATAAGATTATGTTGAAAATGTGACGAAATAGATTTGAGATGAAATATTTTTTTTATCATGATAATACCTACCTAGTGTAGGATAATATAGACACTTATGGTATAGTTAGAGTGTTCCTCTCCTCTCTTCAGCCCACTAATGTCCCACTGTTGGGCACGGGTCTTCTTCATTTTTGGAGGGATTATGGACTGGATGTTCCGTGTGGTGACGGATTAAGAATACAAGTGTCACCACCCCATCTCCTCCCAAGGGTGCTGTAAAAGTCAGCTAAGGGATTTGCACACAGATAACATCTTCTCTGTGAGAGATGGAAAACTCGAAAATAAACCCTCTGGCCAAATGCCAACACGCCTGGTCAGCGCGGCACAGTAGACCATAATCCCTCCCAAAGTGGAGGAGGCCTGTGCCCAACAGTAAGACGTTAATGGGCTGGAGAGAGATGCCGCACTAACTAGGCATGTTGGCATAGGGTTTGTTTTTGAGTTTTCCGTCCCTCACAGAGGAAGTAAACTGTGTACAATATCCTTTAGCTGGCTTTTACAGTATGGAGAGGACGAGATGAGGTGGTGACACTTGTATTCTTAATCCGCCATCACACGGACGGTAAGAGCGTTAGCTATGCTTAATTATGGTAAATTATTTTATTACAAACTTAATTAATTGTTACTAAGTAGGCATCACTTTTAGCAAAATGAGGTTTTTCGAAAAACGTGAAGATGTGGCAAAGGTATAAACACAGTAAGCCAAGACACTTAGCTATACTATAAAAGATATAAAAAATATTATTTTGGGTCCGTGCAAATGGACCTTTAGGACTTTTTAGTTTCATTTCTTACAAGAAATGAAACTAAAAAGTATAAGTTCTTATTCTATGAAAGTCAACTCGATAAAATTCAAAAACTAAATCACCTAATATACGTTATTTAATAAATATTCAATGTCTGATTTAAATTATTCGAATAATCCAGAGTAATTAAATTCAATCGACAATTATTATTAACAAATGAAACATCTATGAATAATTTAAATGCATCACTAAACGTGTCTCAATTATTTAAATGACTCTAAAAATATTTAAATGGTTTTAATGAATTATCTTATAAGAAAAAAATATTCGTGTCGTGACTGATAAAGTGAAATACAAGACAATACCGCATTCCTTCCCGAAATCGTTGATAACTGTAGGTCATGCATAAAATAGTCAATATCGCGTTTTTATATCAGGTCTAAACTGTTCTTCTATTCCCTAATAATAATTTGCTTAGCTCAAAAACGGAAGACCAGGAACCAAAGAACACGTTTGAGAATCCTAAATATTATCATCAGTGCAAAATTTCAGACAAATTTTACTAACTACTACAAGTGGATGAAAATCTCTATCTCTTGAAAATATTGCGCATTTTTGCTACATTGTTATTGCTCCTTCCTGCTTCGGTCGCAGCGTGATGTTATATAGCCTATAGCCTGCCTCGATTAAGACGGTACGATACCAAATTATGCTCTATACAAAAGTATGGGTATCGTACTTCCGTTTTTTCTTCGCGAAAGTTAAACCGATTTTAATAGTTTTTGCGTTATATTATAGATAAAGAGTATATCTATGCTTCTATCACTTTTTTTTTCAAAACATATTAACTAAAAGAAATATGACGATCCGAAAAACCTACTTTTTTCGGTTTTCTTTAGATAAAGTTGCAGCGTCTATCACACAAATTTGGTAAAGTTTTACAACAAAAGAAAGTGATAGAAGCATAGATGTACTCTTTATCTAAAATATAACGCAAAAACTATTAAAATCGGTTCAACTTTCGCGAAAAAAAAAACGGAAGTACGAAACGTCTTTTTTCAAAGAATTTTTAGGTAAAATCCGCTTTTTCTACGAGTATATTTGTCCCTTTCAGCGCGGCGATCGGAAATAGGGATAGCAATACCTAAAGCAAATACCTAAATGAGGAGTACAGTACCCTCTTAATGCACTATCCAACACTGAAAGAATTATTCAAATCTGACCTGTAGTTCCTGAGATTAGTGTGTTCAAACAAACAAACTATTCAGCTTTATAATATAAGTATTGTTTGTCGCTCTATAGATCCTAAAGACTTATATTTTGGACTTAGAAAGTAAGAACTCATTTAAGTACTGATAACTGACGCCTTATGCATGTTTACAAATACTATATTGTTCTTTGATCATAAATTCCATTGTAACATACCTATCGACCTTGCTTTTGTTAATATCAGGCGTAAATTGCACAATGTGTTACATAGATGAATAGAAAAGGCGGGCATAACATTACTATATTAAGATAATGTTACCCTTTATAATACCGTTTAGTATAGGCAGTAAATATGTTAATTTGTAGGTTGCAACATGTTTTCTATTATATCTATTTTCATGTGTGTAAAACTTACTCTTTAATTTTTCAGTTACGCTATCAACTTTTGTTATATTTCTCTATGTATGAAGTAGTGAAATTTTATTAAATAGAATTTTGTGTTTTGTGTATCTATATTGAATTATTGATATTATAAAGAGGTAAAGTTTGTAATATGTTAAAAGGGATGGAGTCTCCAAAAGTAGTGGTCAGTTCCTAAAGATTTCTTCATTAATTAAAGCTAAATTTTTCGTGTGTAATAAGTTTATTTCAAAATTAGAGTTTATGCGAACAAAGCGAGTAAAATGTTAGTGAATCTAGTGGCGTGTTTTGAAAATTAACGCTCCGGGCCGTTTGATTTGGCGGCCCATAAAGCACCATAAATCAAAATATTCGCAGGCCTCTCGCTCCATAGCCAGGGTAAATATGCCCCTGAGTCAATCTATAAACTATAAAGCAATACAAATATCTGTGTCTACTATATAAAAAACACTTAATTTAGGACAAGATAACGTTAAAATGAAAGTATTACTATTATTTTTTTCTAAATAATATCGTGATTGTACGAACGTGTTGATGGCGTGATGTATTCTATCGATTCGTGCGTGAAGAACGCATGTCGTTGTACTGGAATTTAATTTAAAGATATTGTAAAATTGATTGGCATTTAAACACGTAGGTGAGTGGATGTATCGAGAATCGTTTTACTTGTCTATATCGATGGAGGTTAATGTCTTTTGAAGGATATTTGGAAAACGCTATTTTTGTAAAATCGTAACACTTGTACTGTGTTTTTGTTAATTGATTATTGTACCTAATGGTTAGAATATATGGCAGTAATTGGGAGTAATGTACATACTTGAAATTCTTATATAAATAATAGTTGAATATATTTTTTGCAGTTCTTAGATTTTATAATAAATGTACATACCTTATTCGTAACCAAAAATGGCGAAATAACTCTTAAATTCTTGGAAAAAATAATTGAGATTTAATATAGAAACTTTAGCCAGTAAGATTTTGTTAATAATGTAACGTTTTAGTTAAACCAAATCTCTAGAAGTATCTGTTGTTATACATAGTTCATTTACCACTGTAATGTCTAGAATTTTCTGTTCAATTTTTATTTTTAGGTATATGGCCATACTATCTGAAGTTAAATTATGTATATCGCTGTTTGTTACAGATAACAATGCAGATAACTCTTAACTTTTATCATCTATAATGTCTAGAAACTACTGTTTAAGTTATCTGAATATTGTACCCGTACTGGCACGTAAACATGCGGCATAAACTCATGATATGGATAGAATTGAGAAGGGTTTTTAATTTAAGTAATCAACTGGTCTTAAATAGGTATGTTCATTAGTATCATTTAATTTTTTTAATTAATGCTTATAAATATCTATCTATAGAAAAGTATATTTCTGCTGTGACGTTGAAATAGGTACCGAAAATATAGCAAAAAGAAACTAGATTTGACTCTACTTCCGAGAAATTACGCCCATTTTTGTCTCATAACCCTTTCCGAAAATAATACCAACCTACAAACACGCTTCGTGTTTAATATGTGTTCCATTATTAGTCTTTCTTTGTCCACTGCTAAGCTAAGCCTTTTTTATGGAACACGACATTGCGCAGCCCTGTGCTGCTTGCTTGTCTACAGAAAAACTATTGTTAATATTCAAACAAAACATGCAAAACACATGCGCTATTTCCTACTATAATCGAATGTTAAAATCGATTTTGTCAGAACTTTCACATCAGGCGTATAGAGAAGATTGCAACTCAATACTACGTCCATAAATGGTTTCAAATATGGCTTGTGAAAACACCATTTCTCTTTGTAATTAATTACAAACCATATTGGAAGTAGGTTAAATCGTGGTTTATAAAACTCCCATAATGTACATGTATACAAGAGCTTGCAACACTCTTTGTTTTTCTAATTGCAACACTCCAATTATACGGGGCACCCAGTGTAATAAGATGGTACGCAATGAGTTTAGTAATATTGAGATTAGTTTTGTACTAAGAACTGACGTTATTCTATTTCGGCATTTTTACCGACTTCAAAAAAAGGAGGAGGTTCTCAATTCGCCTGTATGTTTTTTATTATTATTTTTATGTTTCTTACTTCATAATTTTTAACTGGGCGAAGCGATTATAATGATTATTTTTTTATTTGAAGGCTGGTGGTTCTTGTTTAGTCCCATTGGCTGGTGCCAATTTGAGGGGTTTTCATTCAGATCATGACCTGGTGGTCAGGATCTGAATGAAAACCCCTCAAATTTCAAAGGCTCATGAAGTCGGTAGAACTTTTTTTTAAATACCTATTATTCTGCCCTTGTTATTGCTAATAATTTGGCACAAGTTATAAAAACCCTTTCGAAATCAATAAAGGAAAAGGTATAAAAGTAATTACTGACCTCAGAATACCTAAATAGGTAAAAAATATTGTATAGGGTTAAATTTTATGTTTTATCTACGTCTCTCAAAAATGTGTTTACACCTACTTAGTTAATTGATTTTTACAGCATCCTTAGAAAGAAATTAAATTCTAAGGGTGTGATGTATAATTATTATATCCATAGTAATAGTAATGTACAACTACCAACTGTAAAATACCAACATCGTTTTATTACACACGTATTTTGAAGATTTTCATGTAGGTATTTATTTTATATTTTTATTTTTACAGTATGACTAACTGATTGGCTTTATAAATATTGTAATAATGCGTTAAATATTATTGTGATATTATGTTAGAAATTAAACAAAACTAAAAATATGACGGCACTCCTTCGAAATAATTGTATGCGAAATGATCTTCTGTATCCTTTCAATACATTTCCCACAGCATAAAAACGACAGACATATTATATATATATATATTGTCAGCATAACTTTCATACAGTTATGCAAACAACAAAACATGCAACCTTGTAATATTTTTGTTTCTACTTTCAGAAAAGAGAAGTATCACACCTCAGTTCATCAGCCAATGAACCTTTTGTCAAATTTCTAAGAACTAGAAGCCTCAGACAAACAAAGATTTTATTGTCTGGTATGACAAGATTTAACTTAAAGTCTAAGAGTTGGTCTAACATTGATTTGCACCCATTTTTTACCCAGATAACACAATTTTTTTATTTCTGCCAGCGATGCGTGTATCTCGTCTGTTTAGTTAACATTATATTATAATATACAATAAAATCTACTCAGTTCAAAAACTAAAAAACACGCTTGAAAATCCTGAATATTTTTTTAAAATATTGCATTGTCTACGGTCCTTAATACTTGTGCAAAATTTCAGATCAATCTAACTACCGCAAGTAGGTGAAAATCACTTTCAAAGATTCTGTTACATAGATTAATACATTGATAGATACATACTGAACTTATATAAGCGTGTTAAAAAAGAACCTGTCTAATTCCTTCAATATACAAATAGCCATATTTGACATATATATGTTTTGTACTCGTAGGAATGTTTATAAACCAATGAAATATCATACAATACATGTCTAACCTGGTCACCGAATAGGTGAAGGTCAACGTCAGTCGAGCTCTTAGCCAATTTAAAAACAGACAGACAGACGACTTTGTATTCTTTAGAGATTTAAAAAGTAACTAACAAAAGTCTTTGTGGTATCATTACTAATAGTTGACACACTTAAAACATTTTCATTATGTGGCGCAGATTTTGGTTTTTCCATATTTAATAAGGTATAACTGTCAATATTAGTGAATAGATTGGAAGCATCTGTATTTATTTTATATTTCAACACCGTATAATTTAAGGAATGCGTTACATTATCAAAATATGTTATTGAACTTTTTTAATGACATACCTGATGAAATATAAAGGATTGCTGAAATAATCAGTAGCTGTTCTGAGTCATAACTTAAAGCAAAGTTTGCGAATCAATTTTATACTAGCGTAGAACTTAGAAAGTCTTTCCCGTTTTTGAAACATTTCTCACTAATGCTTCGCTCCTATTAGTCGTAGCGTTATATAGCCTATAGCCTTACTCAATAAATGTGTTATATACTTAACAAAGAAAAAAATTTTCAAATCGGATCATTGGTGCCTGAGATTAGCGCGTTCAAACAAACAAACCTACTCTTCAGCTTTATAATGTTAGTATAGGTTTACTTTATTATGCGACCAATTTCTACATTATCTGAGTCTTGGAAATTACTCAAATTATTTTCATGAAATATAGAATTCAATCGGAGACGCTTATTAAATGTACTAGGCAGTACATTTAACAAGCGTCTCCGATTGAATTCCGTATTCCGTTCGTTTCCGTCTAACTTAGGCGAGGTAACAAAATACGACTTTCAACAAGGGTTTTATTTACTTAATAACTCTTTTCTCATCTCATGGACTTCTTATTGCTGACCAAGTAACTTCACTATGATGGAAGTATATTCTGATTCTCTCTAATCTTTAACCAGGTGTGGTAATCTAACATGGACGTAGCCAAAAACCCGCTTTTTATTATACTCTTGCAATACTTATGGGGAGAAATGATATGGTGGTGATTCATGACCCGCACTAGTGTATTTGAAACTAATAATTAAATGCTGATGTAATTGTTGCTCTTTTTTTATAAAAACTCTTTGTTAAATAAAGCTTTTAGTTATTTCCCGAAATGATGTCAGAATCTCGTCACCGTGATTTCTTAACGACTCGTAACAAATTTAAATATCTGTTGGAATCTTTAATAAAATTGAATGACCGAGTCACTTTAATATTGAAAATTTTGCGGTTTCAAATAAAAAAAAACGATTCGTGTTAACGCATATTTTTTGTTAAGAAAGTACGAACAATAGTTATGTGGCCAATTGTTTAAGTCGTTGGACTAGTTTTTATAATATTCTCATCGTTAACAGTCAAATAGTTTTGGCGTATTATTTTAAACAATACACGTGTTTTGTTTTGTATGATAATAGTTTATTATATTATCTGTGATAATAATGAATCTTTCTATTGAAGAATGTTGGTTTTTAGGGGTCAACGATAAAGACATCTTAGATTGTCAACTGATCGTTTGAATGTCTAGAATGTTGTACCCCTAACCTACATAAATACTGCACTGTCTCTTTCATTAAATTATGTTTTGTTACCCGACTGAACGAAAAGATTATAATTTTCACGGCTATCATGTACATTCATACCTGCATTATATGTAACAAGATAGGTACGCGCCATAAAAGTTATTTATAAATTTCATAATTAGGTGCCTCGTGTCTGCATAAACAGACTTTGATTTCAGCTTCCTTTATTATGTATTTAAAATTATGTTAGAGAAGTCAATAAAACATACAAAAACCGGCTAACGAAATAATAGAGAACGATTAAGAAAAATTGGTCAAGTGCGAGTTGGACTCGCGCACGAAGGGTTCCGTACTATTATCTATGCAACATAAGGCAACGTTATTAGTATTGAGCAAGAAACGGTAAAAAAATCATGTTTGTTGTATGGGAGCCCCCCTTAAATATTTATTTTATTTTATTTTTAGTATTTGTTGTTATAGCGGCAATAGAAATACATCATCTGTGAAAATTTCAACTGTCTAGCTATCACCGTTCTTGAGATACAGCCTGGTGACAGACGGACGGACGGACGGACGGACGGACAGCGAAGTCTCAGTAATAGGGTCCCGTTTTTACCCTTTGGGTACGGAACCCTAAAAAAGATAGAAGTTTCTGGTTTTATTAAGAATATCAATTTGATATTCTTTTTAGTTAATTACGAGTGGCATTTTTTTGTGTCATTTTCTTTATCAATATTTTGGGTGATACCTCAATTAACTTGTGATTGATGTTGTATTGCCTTGTTTTGGTAGAGAAAGTATATTTGCGGTTCATTAAATGATCTGCAAATTTTAATTTCGCGTGTTTACGCTATATTCTTGTGCTGCACCTGCAAACTGTGTGAAATGTCTGCCTGTACGCGTCACGCAGAGAAAGTGTACTACAAAGTGTACCTGCGACTGGTCTCCAATTAGGTTATGACCTCGAATCACAACGGCTCTTCGTTTTCAAGTTGTGAGTATTCTATCTTAATTATGTAGCTATGTAATTATCTTTAAGTGATTTGTTATATCTCTGTTTAACATAGAAATAGTTTTAAATGCTCCAACACACTACAAGGCACTTGTGGTCTAGTTGTTCATGTAACGGACTGCCGCTTGCGAGTTTGCGGATTCGAACCCCGACTGGGTGTTTTCTATCATAAGTACGTATTTACAAAAAGAATTAGCTTTTCTTATTTTAGGATTTTTGCTGTGGATTTTTGAGATGAAATAGTGACAAACAAACTAAAAAAACAAAAGTAAAAAACTAAATTTATCAAAACTATCGAGTAGCTATTATCAATTTAAACTTTTTAAAAAAATATTTTTCTGATAACTATTATGACCTTAGGTACCTATCATGCGACTTCGGCTTGACGTCGACTTTTGGGACGTCCTGTATACAACTACCTAAGCTAAATATTTCAATTTATTGAGTAGGTATAGGAGTAATGAGTCATAATTTATTCTCTTTTCGTTCTTCTATACTGTTCTTTATAGATGTAATTTCAGACATTCATGCAGTCGGGTAGTTTTTAAGCGTTTTAAAATTACCTAAATAGGTTTGTCTTCATAATTTGTTAATATTACCGGGACTATAATAACGTTAATTACTTAAAAAGGCACAATACCTTTGCTCCCGACGTTTCGACCGAGTTGCATCGATCGTGGTCACGGGTCGACTGGAGTTTTGCTAGCAACGTCTTCAGGTTTGTCTTGTTTACAATGCTGAGTTTTATTATCATGAATTTGTCTTCAGTTTTTTAATACAATAATTATTTTAATGTTAAGTTAATTCAAATTTGGTAAGAGTGCGCACCTAATAGAAGGAGCATAAACCCGTTTTTATCAAATAAACATAATTTCAATTCCATTCAAGATTTTAACGTCGTTATTTTTGCAAACAAATGTATGTGGTCCCTATATCGTATAAATTCGAACTTGACCAGTTTTTAACTGACGCCGCAGGATTCTACTCTTTCTCTAAACCGGTTTTCAAAAACTTGTTGAGCTCACTATTACCACGAACCATTAATACTCTATCTGTATATAATATGTACATTTTTATTGTATACTAAAATAAATTAAATCATTTTTAGTGTATTTCATGCGTAAACTTCAGGACCATTTTTTATATCTATATTAATACTAGCTGTCCGAGCAAACGTTGCTTTGCCATACTAAAAAAAAAGGTTTGAAATATAGATGTTGGCCGATTCTCAGACTTACTGAATATGCATGTAAAATTTCATAAAAATCGGCTAAGCCGTTTCGGAGGAGTACGGTAACTAAAACTGTGACATACTAACACTAACACTGTGACAATTTTAGATATAAGATTATAAAGTTGAAGAGTTTATTTGTTTGTTTATTTGAAGGCGCTAATCTTAGTAACTACTGGTTCAAATTCAAAAATTCTTTTTGTATTAGTTAGTCGATTTATCGAGCTTTATTACATCACGTTGCGACCAATAGGAACAAAACATTAGTTAAAATGTTGCAATAACGCGTACGGAGTCGCGGGCTACAGTTTGGTAGATTTGTGCGTTACTAATTAGTTCTTGATTACAATAAGCTACTTTTTATCTCATAAAAAAATGTTGTAACCATCGGGTTTCTATATTTTTATTTCGGTAGTCAAGATTTGATTTCTTACTAGCTTCGACATGAAATTTAGTACCACATATTATTTTCTCATGGAAACGTAGCTCAAGCGTTTTCTTAGCCTCTATCTGTGTTGATATCCATTTAATAACTTCTGACAGTTATAATATAAAAATCTTCTAGTTATACTCAAAGTCTGGTTTAAATATATCCAATGTTGCTATGATGTATACAATATTAAACATGGTTTCATTCCAGCTCAACAAACTGGATTTCTTTACAACAGTAATTGAATTGCTACTGAATAGGCGCCATTTTCATTGTTTAGTAATTTTCATTGTTTAGTAATTTTTGTTATTCATAATAGTCTTTTTACGATAAAACGTTTATTATCTCTCCGATAAAATCTCTGTTTAAACCTCCGATAAGTCATTATGAATAAGACCATTAGTTTATTATAATACCCTGAAGAGAAAAGTAGATAACCCAATTTTTTTGTAAAAAAATATACTTTGTATTCTTAACGTCTTCTTTAGTAATTAACTTAAAAATTCTATTGACAATGTCTTTAGTTTTTCAAATTACAACAAAATCACGTAAAAAGTGTGGTTATTTAGATTTAACGTAATTTTAGCCTAATTACGTCCTACTTACGTATATTAAATCGAAATTATGTCTCTTAAGGTTATTTTTATTGCAAGATGATGCGAAAAAAATATCCAGGAATTAAATTAAAATAATTATTTCATTGCTCAGTAACTACTTGAAATTAAATTAAGTTATTATTTTATTGGTTAGCACTATCAAAGGTAGTTCAACAACAGACAATTATTGTATAAAAGAACATTTTAAATTTATTATAACTATTATAAGATTGAAATTACACTAATAACAGAATTATAGAAATGTAAAAGATTTTACCTTTCATAAACTTTTATTTTTAGCTTTATGAAAAAATTAAGAAGAACTTTATTCAAAATAAAATCGCGTACAATTTAAGTAACAGTATTTGAATGGATTGAGCTTTCATTAAATTACTTTTGGCAAATGGAAAGCTATCTGTAGAGATCTAGGAACGAGCGTATCGTTGACAGAATTTGTTTTATCTGGACACTTGACGGATTAAGATGATGATATCTTTATGGTTTTAAGATAATTATAGAAAATAGATGATCTTTCGCAAGTTTTCTACGTTGCAATAATAGATAAGTATGTATATAAAATTGGCAATAACTCTAAGGGCCTCTTTCACCATTCTCAAGTAAAGCGCCAAGTAGACTAATCGCTAGTTAAAGTCACCAGTAACTACACGTGCGACGTTCACGACGTTCGAGTAGCAGTAATCTTAAGATTAAAAAATTGAAATTGACAGAAGATACTCGTAACTATCACTTGACAATTAACGCTAATCGATAAGTAACTAATCAACGCTTTACTTGAAGATGGTGAACGAGGCCCTAAATCTATGAACATTTTATTCATAAAATAAGGCGAACAATAGCTTAAATTTACATAAGTGAGTATTTATACATATTGTGGTCTAGTTTTCTGGAATGCCAGTACTAACGGTAACTTTGTACTATGACGTGTACCCGTACAAACAATAAAATAGTGTATTTGACAGCTGATTAGTTTGTTTTTTATTGCTCGGTATTGTGACAAAATACCAATACTTTTGTTGTTTCATTATCGACGATTCAGCGACATCGTATGAAAACGTAATCAGTTATCGTAAAGCAATTATCTACTTGAATAACCTTGAATGTACTTACAAGTGATTCTTATCATAATGCATTTTTCAAGAACATGTTTAAATAAATGCCTGAAAATGTACTGAAATAAGTTAAGGACAGTGTTTTCTAATGATATCTTCATGTACATATTCATGTTTTAAAATACCGTTCGATTTTCAAATTTCTATAAGTCAAGACGAAGAATCTGGACCCATTTTGCTTAGTAACACTGCTATGAATATGTATTCCAGTTTCAGAAGAATCTAGAGACATACAAGTTTGTCTAGTCTTCATACTATTTTAGGATCAACTCATAAATTTAATAACTATAATCAAGAACTTATTTGCATAAAAACGAGGTTCTTATGTGAAGGTTGTGATTTATTTAGCGTTACTGTGTTCACTGCTGCGAGACAGTCATCAAATTATAATTTAAACTTAAAATAACATGTGGGTAAACGAATCACTTAACTAACTTATTTAATGTGTTTTGTTAAATTAAAGCAAAAACATTTTACGTTCTCTCAATTATATTATTTACAATACTGTACTTTAAGAGAATACTGTCTTCTGCTTTGTTTATTTCGGATCAATTTCAGCTTGTTTAGAACATACTCTAACTAAGCGGAATTCAATCAATAATAAGTTGTTAAGAAAATTATATGTGAAAACTCTAATGATACAATCTGAATTTAACTATGTATTTCACAACCAAGAGACAATTTCATTTAAGAGCTAAATAAATAAACGCTTAACACTTCTCTAAGTTAAGTGTTTCTTTTCGATCGTCCTGAGCAACAACACCTATGGCACCATATAATAATGCAATTATTTTTAAAAAATATTATTACTTCGAACTTTTTGTAAAGAAAGAAAAAAATTAAAATTAAAATCTTTTTTGCATGCACTTAAACTTAACAAGTTATTTATACAAGTCTTACCTTGAATGTATCGGCAATTCCCTATTATTGTTGCTATCTCTGATAACACAGTCTTAATAAGAACACATAACACTTTAAAATTGTATTTGTTTTGAAATTTTAATGAATAATTTATAGTTCACAGTACATTACATAAAAAATACTTGATAAGAATCAAAATGTAACGAACGAAAAAAAAATAAGTTCAACAGACTCAGTGGAATGCATGCATTTCGAGTCGTTGGATTAATTAAATATAATAAAGAATATATTAGCTATTTGGATCAATCATATAAATACACTTCACAGTCTGTTAGAAAAACAATGATAATAATATCACTTCAACACAGTTTTTGAAAGTTATGAATTCATCGTTATCTGCCTGTCACTTCGCGGACCGCCACTCGACGTACATCCGTCTACCACGGCGGTTATATCCAATATGGCGGCCGAGCCGAACTAAACGAACGAAAGAATGATGTCCATGCAACGATACAACCGGACGATAACCGATTGCGAAAGAGTTTGGAGTGCGAACGAAGAATGCCGAACTCCTACCGAAGTTACGACTGCCGCGAAGGCTGTGTGCGCAGGCAGCGCAGGCTCCGATTCTTTGTTTTGTTTTCTTTTATAGTTAACAGCAGTAGGCTATGCTTAGTTGTTGATATTCAAATTCTTAATTATATACATCAACCACAGTCATAACAGTATTCATTTCTTTCTATTTCTTTTATAAACATTCGTGTTGTACCGAATTAAAATTAAACTTAAACTAAGCTCATCTAAAGTATTGTTTATTGATTAGGTTTTCCGGCTTATTTTCCGGTTTTTCTTATAAAGTATTTGTATATTACACCTATAACACATAACGGATGATATAACGATGAAACGTAATTAGATTTATTATGGTTTTATTTTTAATTTCTGAGATAATTACAATAAATGAAATAATAAGTTGTCTAATAGTTTCATAATGTTATATATGATATCCGTTACCCGTAATAATTCTTCGATGATGACAGGAAGACGCAACGTGGGAAAGCTTTCAAAAACATTAAGGGCCTACATCAATATTATCGTATATCATCACCGACACGTACATATTAACACAGCCAGTAGGCACAGAAAATGAAGAATTAGGGATACTTTTCCTATTTACTCAAAATCTACTAAATATATTTTAATTCTGATTTACGTGTTTCTATACATAATAGTTACCTATGTTTTTAAAGTTATTTCATTAGTTAATACGCGATAATAGACCGACAAATGAAAAAAATAAAAAATTAGAGAGGTTGTTTCGCTAAGATTTTCTATCGAGAAAACTTTTTTCAATCGCGTTACTGAGTTTATGCGATACTAGATCATATATTGAAAAAACATATACTTAAAAATTAGAGCTCTAGCCATTCAATCTAAAGAAACAATGAAAACTTCGTACGTAGAAAAATGCACGAAGCTATTTTGGTATCCTCTTAAATCGATTATCTGGTAAAGGTCATGGAAAACCGTTGAATCCGGGCAGTAAAAGACCGATTCTAATGTAGATCCTTGAGGGATACCTTCGGCCAAAATTGGATAACTTTTGGCTAATAATTCGTGCAAAATCTATGTCGACTCTAGTTTTTTGAATAACTAAATGATTACGGATTACTATTTATTTTTGATGCCACCCTGGCAGAAAAGTCTAGCGACGCAAATACACAGGCCAGGGTTTTTAAAAGATTGGAGATGGTGGGGAAATAAATGTCCAGACAATCATACATGCAATTAAAGATAGGCATGAAACCTAAGACTAATACGCCTATGTCCTATGTATGAAACGAATAATCCTTCCTTGGCAGTCATGTAAAACAGCTAATTTACAAAATAGACTAGCTGTTAGCTGAAAACCTTATCAAATTATACAAAAATACCAACCTCTTGAACTACTCTATCTATTAAAAAAACCACATCAAAATCTGTTGCCAACTTTTGAAGATATACATACAATAATAACGACGCAGCGTGGGGCGGCCCCCAACAAGGTGGACCGACGATATCGTCAAATACGCCGGGGGCCGCTGGATGCAGTTAGCGCAAGACCGCACGTTGTGGCGTTCTATGGGGGAGGCCTATGTCCAGCAGTGGACTGAGAAAGGTTGATGGATGGAATAACGACTTTGTTCTATAATAAGCAAAGATTTAAGTATTTCTATTGGCTATCTAACTGCCAACCATGAAGGTACAGATAAAAGTGGAGTCCAGACTCTGAATACCTACTTGAAGCAAAAATGATGTATGGCTATCTCGCTCACTGTGGTCAAACCCTTTCTTTCTAAGTAGGGTAACCTTTATGGTATTTCTTCCAGGACAAAACTTCAAGTAGTTGTGTTCCATATAGTGTCAACAAAATGTTCACTTCTATGACCTAGCCCGTATAGATTTTATGTGTCGAGATACTTTATGTACTGTGCGTAAAAAAAATACTCAAAAAACAAACTGTTTGTTATCGCGTGAAAGTTTGGATAATTCTAGTTTTTTAACAGTAACTGGAGGTTCGGTTGTTAAATTTATTATTCTTTTTACATTTATAAATACGTAAAATTTCCTAGTTCGTATGTACGATGTACCTATAGAATATTGGTGGGAAATAGATAATTACTAGAACAAAGGTGTAGTTCCTACGGCAATACGAAATTAATGAATGATTGTGAGATCTGCTTGAGATAAAATAATGATAATTTTCCTTTATTTCAGACCTAAATACATGTTACAAAGATACAGAAAAATGATTCCAACGAATTGAGAACCTCCTTTTTTGAAGCCGGTTAAAAATAACAAGGTGTTAGTAATTTCTTAGTAAACAAAACAAGTTACACAATAAAATCTATTTGGCATACCTAAGTGGAAACATAACTTTTTGTGTAGGTAGCGTAAAAACGAAAAAGGGTTATTGTACTCTCTGAAAAAAAAAAATACGTTACGTTGATTAAAATTAGTTTGTCGGAAAATCTGTAGTTAATAGTCATTTTAACTGACAATATGAATGTGGTTAAAAGTGGCTGACGGAAGAACGGAGAATCAGTCAAAATCAATTTTTACGTATATTTCTGTCTACAGCGTTTAAAGGAACCTATCATGAATGGCATGACGGGAGCTAAAAACCTAACCCACCCTTGTCGGGTTGCCCTTGGCTCCCTGTGCCTTGTGTTCCACTACTTGGCGCTAGGCAAGTCAGTTAAAATTACATTTAAACAGCTATATTGGGTAAAATTAGTTTTCAATAATTTCAGTCAAAAGTACTACTGTCGAGAGCTTACAGTCTATTGAGTGGTTATAAGTTTTGACTGTGACATATATCATAGGGGGCTATAATAGGAACGATAATAAAGTTACAAAAAAAGGGCAAAAAAGAAACAACAGCACTTTCCAAATTAAAATCATTTAATAACTTTTCTTTTATACATGACTAAATATTATTGTTTTGTGTAATTTCTGTCTCTTACCACGTAAATCACTAAGTATATTTTCTGTATGACTCTTTCAAGTGTTAAAAAATGAATTTGCAATTTTCTTAATTAATACGCTTTCATGCAAATCATTGCAATAAATTGAGTCCGAGATGGGATGCTTAAACATTTCTTGCAACAGAGGAGTAAAATGTTGTGATACAACATTAATTAATTTGTTTTCTATATTGTTTTCTCTGAGTTGGCCCATCAGGAAGGATTACTTTCATAAATGCCAGAGCTAGGATTTGGTACACCCAGAGTAGCTACTTGCCCCATAGACTCTTCCTGTAATGAACTGTCTATCTGAAAATTATAATATATTTTACAAAATATAGCCTTTTGCCATATATTCGAACTACTACATTTCTGAAACATAATAATAATGTAAGGCTCTCATTAGGCAGTCGGATCGGGGGGGGGGGCTGGTTCAGAAAGCAGCAATTATCTCTGGAGCCTTGAGCGCCGGTAGTTTGGAAAATGTTCCTGATACTGGTGGGGTATTTTTTTTCATACTAGTTTTTATATTCCTTATAAATTCAAATATTTAACATTGTATAACATGTGAGACAATTAAAGGAGTTTGTAAATAGATACTTGAAATTTTACCTTGCAAGGTGATACTGCTTCTTGATTTGTAATTATAGTAGGAACTGCTGTTTGTTTTAAAAAATCCTTGCACTTTCATAAAATTTCATTTTCAATGGTACAATGGATAACCATAATTTCCTCTGGGTACTATTTTTAGGAAATCTAAAAAAATAATATTGTAGGTAAGTATATTAATGTTGTAAATAATGTGAAATAAAAATTAAATGACTAAGCAAACATGTATAATTTAGTTCAGGTCCCACAGAAAGTCCTAGATATGTCCTCAGTATGGTCACACTATTTCAAAATTACTTCTTGTAAACAAGAAAGATAAAATTGCACTAAGTCCATGAAATTCAATGTAAGACTATTAGATCTTTACATCGTTATCAGTATAGTTAGTTAGAAGTATGCTGAAAACATTGTTTAATCATTTTATGAAGTATTTAATTGAAAATACTAAGAAATATGTTTGCAGTTATTCAATGCCAGAAATCACGATCTAAACACTTACGCGTGAAATTGTATATCACCTCCTGGACACCACGTACTACCGCAACCACGCACTACACAAGTTTGCACCATTTCTTTAATTATAAAAATAATTAGAGTCGAAAATTTGAAACGAAGCTGTGAACCGTAAAGTAAACAACCGACATATTGGCACAATTTTGTCGACAACTTGACATATGGTGACCAATGTTGCCAAATTACGAAATCCTTAGGAAATGGGGAAAATAATTCACTGATTCGTCAACCATGAAAAGCATCCGTGATTTTCTATTTTATTATTTTTAATTTCATTCATCGTATTTCAACTAGTTATTTATAGTTACGATTAAACACTATCAAATGACAGTGTTTAACTTGTGATTTGATATGTGTGGTGACTCTTTTTAAGAATTTACTAGGAGATTTTAATAAGGAGATAGCAGTACTAAGGCCACACTAAAAAGAGAGGTCAGACCACAGAGAGTGAGATAGAGATACGTAGGTATTTGCCTCAAACCGATGTTCCAAGTATGGCCTCCTTTTTTTTATCTATACCTTCATGCTGCCAACAATATAAATACGCGTTAAAAAAAATAAACAACCATCAATCAAGTTTTATGTCAAACCAAATAAACAACTCGTTTGGTCCTTTGCTTACAACACAATAATAATTTTGCATTTTTTACCCAAATTATGAGTTGATCGTCTAAAAACACAAGATGGCTTTAGATTTAGTCAGTATAGCACAACCTCATTACATACCTGGGTAAGTACTTAAACAGAATTGCGTATAATCAAGAGTTATGTATTAGACCCATTGAAATCATTGATTAGACCTTACGCCCAGAGAAGCCGCTGTCACCGTAGAAAGGCATTTTGAGACTAACTCTTTATAATGCAAGGCTGAAGAGTTTATTTGTTTGATCGCGTTAAGTTCAGGAAACGCTGGTCTGATTCGAAAAATTCTTACAGTGTTGGATAGTGATAGTACATTTATCAAGGAAGGCTTTAGGTTATATAACATTACGCTACCACCAATAGGAGCGAAGCATTAACGACAAATTTCTAAATTCCATACGTACATAGTCGCGGGCAACAGCTAATTGATAATATTTCTTAATATTTAAATATTTCTAATTACTTATATCATTAAATATTAAAAAATAAAATTGCCTAAAAAAGAGGATTAGAAAATAAAAAAAACTTTCCACTTATGCTAATCAAAAGCAATTATATACATTGAACTTAAAAAATATATAGATATTTAAATAATAGACGTTATCAGGACGAACTTGGGGTAGTTTTTGCCTTTTACCTTAAAACACAGTAATTTGATAGACTAATCAACTGTAGAGCTTTTTTTTTTACCCATATATTATACGTATTCCCTAACCCTAACCGTCGGGAGATGACTTGGAGAATAAATAAATATTTATGGACATTTCAAACAACGTCCTCTGGTCCCAAAGTAAGCCGTATTTTTATGCTTGTATGGGTACCAGATACGGATATACTGCATATTATTATACCACTTTTCTTTTGTAAATACATACTTATAATACATAGTAAACACCCAGACGTAATACAAATATGTATATAGTATGTCATTTATAAATATCACACAAATAATGCGTGCGGTAATCGAACCCCAGGCCTCGTGGACGGCAGTCCGTTACAGGAACCACTAGACCACGAAGCCCGTCAAAGCTATATAACTATACTACATACATGCTCTAAGGGTGACGATAATATACAACATGTATTTATTGTATTTGTACGAAATAAAATCTAATCTAATTGACGTCTGACGAAATTAAAAAAACCTACGCTTTTCAACTTCTGTCACGCCATATTTACATTGTGAAATTGGCGCCAGTGATGTAACTTAACAGGCTTGCAATAAAACTTGACGCTACATATCATAATATGCTGTCAAGAACACATTAAAAAATTAATGTAACTGATGGACATTCAGTTGTATTTTACAGAATTGTTGTGTAAAGCTCTTATACTCGTAAGCATGTAGCATTTAGGGCATAACCACAGGGCATAACGTTATTCATACAGCATGTCAAAATATGAAAAATTATATAGTTTACTTATTATACAGGCCTCATGGTGCAGTGGTTATTGTAACTGGCTGCCGTATACGAGGTCGTTGTTTCGATTCTCGCAAAGGACAAATTGGTTGTGTGATATATAAAACATAGATATTTGCACTGCATCTGGGTGTTTTATAATCTATAACAAAAATAATTCCTTCCATCCATACATCAGCCTCTTTCCGTCCACTGTTTTACATAGGCCTTACCGCCAAAACTCGCGGTCTGGTGTTGCTTGCATCCAATATATCTACTTAGTATATCCATTTTATACAGATACACAGGCCATTGTCCAGAATACAAGTATCGTATTGGTGATACATATGGATCGACAACACACAAAATTCTTTTAGATCCCGCAGTTCAACACTCGGAGAGACTTGTGCTATCTGATAGGACAGCAGACGACTTTCAGGTTTGTTTACTTAGCTACTTATTTAATTTTAGCATTTTATATTCTTCGCATCTTATAAATCTCCAACTGCTAAGCACGAACCTGCTCTACGACATGAACGT
The DNA here is from genome assembly GCA_916999025.1 of Orgyia antiqua. Classification (NCBI taxonomy): domain Eukaryota; kingdom Metazoa; phylum Arthropoda; class Insecta; order Lepidoptera; family Erebidae; genus Orgyia; species Orgyia antiqua. The sequence continues at coordinate 3,858,812 of OU779861.1, forward strand.
ACTTACTCTACCATCCCACTCAGTCTAGGGTATAGTTTCGCGAATTTTAGCTATCTTAAAGACTATCGGTTTAAAGTTCTTACACCAAACATGGTTACGAATAAGATAAACAAAACATAACTGGGTACCACTACCACTTTGGAAGAAAAGTGCCTTGTGACCAGTAACCAAACATTGTTAGTAGACTCCCAACCAGGTAGAACGGTGACTTGAACAAATTATGAAGAGTCTTTGACTATGAATAACACAGAACCACGCATTGTAAAGCTTTGAGCTTAGCGAATGATCTGTGTTTAATAGTGCACGGAAAAGAGCTGTTGAATTTAAGAGGATACCAAAATAGCTTCGCGCATTTTTCTATGTACGAAGTTTTCATTGTTTCTTTAGATTGAATGGCTAGAGCTCTAATTTTTAAGTATATGTTTTTTCAATATATAATCTAGGATCGCATAAACTCAGAAACGCGATTGAAAAAAGTTTTCTCGATAGAAAATCTTAGCGAAACAACCTCTCTAATTTTTTATTTTTTTCATTTGTCTGTCTATTATCGCGTAATAACTAATGAAATAACTTTAAAAACATAAGTAACTATTATATATAGAAACACGTAAATCAGAATTAAAATATATTTAGTAGATTTTGAGTAAATAGGAAAAGTATCCCTAATTCTTCATTTTCTGTGCCTACTAGCTGTGTTAATATGTACGTGTCGGCGATGATATACGATAATATTGATGTAGGCTCTTAACTACGAAATACTTAGTATAAAATTATTTCTTTGTTTTGACAGATCTATCGACCTCCACAAACTGACATCGATGTAGTGAATGCAAGATTTAGAAATGGCGACCCTGTCTACAAACATCCCATGATACCTGGTTATGAAGGTATGTACTTACTCAAATATCAAAAATACCTATTGGTCATGACCTCTTACTATTTCTTGCTATGATACTAAACTGTAACATTATTTTACGGAAACAATCTTCTTCGGTGCTAATGTGTTACAACTCTTCGACAGTATAATAGCACAATAATGATTACGCAAGTTTATTTATTTATTTTATTTATTAAGGGCCTACATCAATATTATCGTATATCATCGCCGACACGTACATATTAACACAGCCAGTAGGCACAGAAAATGAAGAATTAGGGATACTTTTCCTATTTACTCAAAATCTACTAAATATATTTTAATTCTGATTTACGTGTTTCTATATATAATAGTTACTTATGTTTTTAAAGTTATTTCATTACTTAATACGCGATAATAGACCGACAAATGAAAAAAATAAAAAATTTGAGAGGTTGTTTCGCCAAGATTTTCTATCGAGAAAACTTTTTTCAATCGCGTTTCTGAGTTCATGCGATCCTAGATCATATATTGAAAAAACATATACTTAAAAATTAGACCTCTAGCCATTCAATCTAAAGAAACAATGAAAATTTCGTACATAGAAAAATGCACGAAGCTATTTTGGTATCGTCTTAATACTTCATGCACATACAGAGTACAATGGCGGGCTTAATGCCTTGGGCATTATCTACCAGCCAACCAGTGATAGTACAGTTTACCATAAAAGTATAACGCATCATGGATAACATAATCTGACACAGATTGTTTTATACCGGGACCTCTTGTAATACCTCTCGTGCTAGGTTTGGAAATGCTAGTCTCTAACTTCATAAAACCCGCATCAAAGGAAACCTAGTTAAAGAATTTTACAATTTGCGTTCGCACCAAACAGACAGATGCAAACCAATCATCCCGGTTTACACTTCTAATGCCAGACTCGCTCAAATGTTATGTAATGATAGAGAATAATATATCTACTTGAGTTTCTTACAAAAAAAAGTAGAGAAAAAGAATAGAAACTTGAATTAAATACCTACTTGTAATAGCAGAATTACAAACAGATTCTGGGTCTGCAATTCTTATAATATTTCTCAGAAATTGAAGCATAGTTATTTCAAACCGGTCGAGTGTATATTTTGTGAATCATACAGCAGATCTGATTCATAGCATCGCAAACATTAGATTTTACTTTTCAGACTTACTTAAGTTCAATTTGTTACATATTTCGCACTGTAGTCATACATACATTAGAATTTAAGAGGATACCAAAATAGCTTCGTGCATTTTTCTACGTACAAAGTTTTCATTTTTTCTTTAGATTGAATGGCTAGAGCTCTAATTTTTAAGTATATGTTTTTTCAATATATAATCTAGGATCGCATAAACTCAGAAACGCGATTGAAAAAAGTTTTCTCGATAGAAAATCTTAGCGAAACAACCTTTCTCAATTTTTATTTTTTTCATTTGTCGGTCTATTATTGCGTATTAACTAATGAAATAACTTTAAAAACATAAGTAACTATTATATATAGAAACACGTAAGCCGGAATTAAAATATATTTAGTAGATATTGGTACCAATTCTGCGTACACAACTAAACTTAACTTAACTAAAAAATGAAAATTGGTATTGTCAATATAGCTATTACTTGCTATTTCGTTGCGCACATTTATATTAATTAAAATCGTTAGTCAATAATACACAGTTTTAATAATAAGAAACTTCAGTAAACATTGCCGAATTGTGTTAATGACGCTATCAGTTTTAATTTTTTAGTTAAGTTAAGTTTAGTTGTGCGCTCAGAATCGGCACCATTGAGTAAACAAAAAAATATCCCTAATTCTTCATTTTCTATATCTACTAGTACAGCTAGTAGACCTATTAATACAGTTAATAGGTACATATCGACGATAATATTGATGTAGGCCCTTAATACAAAGCCACGTTTGTTAGCGCAAACAAAACTATCAAAATATTAACACGTATTATTTCTTCTTATAACGTGTCCTTGTAAGACGTCTGTAGACGTCGACGTTGTACGTCTTCTATTATTTTCATTATCATCATCAAACTCCATAAAAAAAAATTTTCATGTTATTCATAATTACGTTTATGTTATGCTAAATATAGGCTTCCTTCCGAAATTGAACGCCCACTTCGGACAACGTTACACAGTAGCCGCAACAGAAGCTCTTTCAGAATTTCAAAAGGTGCAACTAAATCAAAGGGCTGCAAGAAATCAATTAGAACGAGTGGTGGACTTACAAGCCGGAAAAGGACAGCCTTGGGATCTTGTCGATAGATTTGTAAGTTGAAATTTAGCAGAAGATTATTTTGTTGAAGAAAGCAAGTGAGCATGGAAGATGAATGAAGAAAGAAGCACGAAGTGATAGAAGAGTGAAAGACGTGACAAATTCACTAAAATAATTATTTGCATGACGATATTAAGTGGGGAAATAAGGATATGAATTATTAATTACAGTCTGCGACTGCGGAATTTAAGTTGCCATTGGTCTCGGTCCGTCCAGAATGTGCAGGAATACTACGAGATGTGCCTATGGATGAGCCCAAGTTATCTCCAGCATCACATTCAGTCAGTCCGTACTTCATGCAAGATTCTGACTCAGAGAAGTACATCAAGAAAGGTGAGACAATAATAAGAAAAAAATGTTAGCCGGTGAATTAAATCCCAGCTTTTTACTTGGGATCGGGGGAAGAAGTAAGAAGTTCCTACAATATAGACATGCAATAATATATGTATAATGAGTCAAGCCTTTTCTTAGTATCTGCCACAGGTATCTGCTAACGGGTTTAAATAACGTTTAATGTAAACCAAATATGTAATAATAAATATAATTCAACGTGATTCAAGAGTGTATAAATTAAATATGAATACGAGTAGATATATTACCTTTTTATGGGAGTTCAAAACTGGCCAGTATTTGTTTTTTTTTATCATTATTTCACAGTCTATTGTCATTTTGAATATTTTTTTCTTTCTGGTGTTTTATTAAATAATTTTCAATGTCTTACGGAAAAATCCATAACTCTTTTGTTCGCAACCAAATTTGGGGATTTAATCCGTCCCAATCAGTGCGTTAGTACATTTCAAGACACATTTGTATTATTTAATTTAATACGGACTTACATTTTTGTTTGTTTACAGGTTTCGCGGGCCATGTTCCATACGGTTTCCAGAGGTTTGGCGAGTCTTCGAAAAAGCTTACCAATTCTGCTCTTTGCGACTTCTCTTCCAACTACAGACGAAGACAAAGCACGGAATGGGCTCCAGTAAACGTAGTGAAGTAAGAATTTGTTATTTTAAAATCTGGATATGACTTTTTTGATAATTTTATTGATTTCTGAACGAAATCTATTATTGTTGACACATTGCGTTGACTGTCAGTTAACTGTCAAAGTTGTCAAAATAAACTTTGAGGTTGGAATTTCAAACGCGTATTTTATTAAAAAGTGTTTGTATATTGCATAAAAATGGCGAAAAAGAAACCCCATCCTAATCTATCTAAAGAGGAGAAAATGGTGATTGTTATATCTGAGATAATACAAGAGTTATTAGTGGCGCACCGACAAGGGAAAGATGTTAACCTCAATAAGATGAAAACGAGGATTTCTTCCAAATATGGCTTAGGAACATCACCGAGATTAGTGGATATCATCGCTGCTGTACCTGCTGATGCTAAAAAGATACTGTTACCGAAGTTAAAGGCAAAGCCTATTCGTACAGCATCGGGGATAGCTGTTGTCGCTGTCATGTGTAAGCCCCACAGATGTCCACATATAAACTTCACGGGTAATATTTGTGTATATTGCCCTGGTGGTCCCGATTCTGATTTTGAATACTCTACACAGAGTTACACAGGTTATGAGCCTACTTCTATGAGAGCTATAAGAGCGCGGTACAATCCATATTTGCAAACTCGTCATAGAGTGGAACAGTTGAAACAACTTGGTCACAGTGTAGATAAAGTTGAGTTTATTGTTATGGGTGGCACTTTTATGAGTTTACCTGAAGATTATAGAGATTATTTTATAAGGTAAGCTAATAGGAATTATAAAAAGTTGATAAATTTATCTACTATATAAAAATAAGTCGGATTTTCCTTCCTGACGCTATAACTCCAGAACGCACGAACTGATTTCCATGGTTTTGCATTCGTTGGAAAGGTCTCGGGCTGCGTGAGGTTTATAGTTAATTTTTTTTTTACTTTTTTTTGGTATGTCAAAACAACGCCTGCTAGTTTTTAATAAAAAATAATTTAAGTATTTCGTTCTAATTGGATCTACAACAACGATTTAATCAATTCTATTGAAATTATTAAAATAGTAAACTATGTATAATTTCAGAAATCTCCATGATGCTCTTTCGGGTCATACATCAAATTGTGTAGCTGAAGCTGTTAAATATTCGGAAAAGGCAAAGACTAAATGTATTGGAATCACTATAGAAACTCGACCGGATTATTGCCTGCAGAGACATATGAGTGATATGCTTAACTACGGTTGTACTAGGTAAGTTTAAAATATAATAAATAATCTTCAATATACATCACCCCCATAGGAAAAGGGTGTGATTGTATGATGAAATAACAATTTAACATGTTATTTTATTTTAATTGGTATTTATTGCACATTTGTAACACAATAGATACATTAAGGAGAAGGCCAGTGCTTAACAATGGGACGCTAATGGACGAGTGAAAGAGAGAGGTACATAAATAAATGGCCTAAGTGCATTGTAGCACCATAAAAAAATAAAATTGAAATTTATAGAACAAACCCTAATAAATTATATAATAAAACCATTCTCTTGAAGAACACAATCAAAAAAAAAAAATTACAGAATCTGTTGCGTAGTTTTAAGATTTAAGCTCACATAGGGACATAAATAAAATAAAAATTGGTCTAGTGCGAGTCGGACTCGCGCACGAAGGGTTCCGTACCATTATCCATAGATAATGGTACGGAACCCTATACTTATAACGTTGCCTTATGTTGCATACAACATAAGGCAACGTTATAAGTATCGAGCAAGAAACGGTAAAAAAATCAGGTTTGTTGTATGGGAGCCCCCCTTAAATATTTATTTTATTTTATTTTTAGTATTTGTTGTTATAGCGGCAATAGAAATACATCATCTGTGAAAATTTCAACTCTCTAGCTATCACCGTTCTTGAGATACAGCCTGGTGACAGACGGACGGACGGACAGCGAAGTCTCAGTAATAGGGTTTCCGTTTTTACCCTTTGGGTACAGAACCCTAAAAATAGCGACTTTGTTTATAATAAGTAAAGATTTATCTATTTTTCTATAGTTAGAACTGAATCTATATTTTAGATTGGAAATTGGTGTACAGTCAGTATATGAGGATATTGCCAGAGATACAAACCGAGGACACACAGTGAAGGCTGTTTGTGAGAACTTTAACTTGGCTAAGGATGCAGGATATAAAGTATGTAATTATAGTATTTATATCATTAAAATAAATAAATAATAAATATTCACGGACATTTCACACAACGTTCTCTGGTCCCAAGCTAAGCTTATATACTTGTGTTATGGGTACCAGAATACGGATATACTACATATACTACTTTTCTTTTGTAAATACTTACCTATAATACATAGAAACACCCGGACGCAGTACAAACAGTTGTATGACAATTAGAAAAATCACACAAATTGTCCCGAGCGGGAATCGAACCCGCAACCTCTTGATCGGCAGTCCATTACATAAACCACTCAACCACGAGGCTCGCCATTAAATTATGTATTATGATCATTTTTATATTATCATCCCTTTGCAGTCCATAGCTCGACATATGCCTCTCCCAGTTTACGCCACAATTCTCCGCCTTCCGTCCAGACATTTGTATGTATTAATGATATCACACAAATGATTATAATCTGCAGGAATCAACCCGCGCTCAAACCCTCATGATCAAAGTCAAAGTCAAATAATTTTATTTCAAGTTGGCATGTTTTACAAGCTCTTTTGAAATGCCAGAAACTAGGTGTCCGTTCCAAACACGAATCCTGTGGAGAAGAACAGACAAGAATCTCCATGGATTTTTTTAAATTCTCTTCTTTTCTTTTAATTTTTTTTTGTTAATAGTATTTTGTTGTGGTGTGAGAGAATGATGCTGATGTGTAGTGAGAAGTGCTATCAATACTAAGTAAAAGTAACATAATAATAAAATAGCCTTGTTAGAGCAAGTCAACTACTTGATTATTTGACTTGATTGTCAGTATAACTACAGTATTTTCCAAACTAAAACCCGCGGCTCAACGTTAAACCCAGGTTTAACAAAATTTATTTACGAGGAATTGGATAGTTAGACCCGCTCTGACACTAGTTTGGCGTCGGTTTAAGACTAAGGTCGTTGTTAGATCTAGGATTTGAGAAAAATCTGCTTGAAATGCGCAATTGAAGTGTTTAAAAACCAGGCTTAAACTGTGGCTTAAAACTTAGTCCACGTTTTGTAATAAGGCGGAATAAGTTTTGTTTCTAAACCACACATCTGTATAGCCAAATAAATCATAAAACTATGTATAAGAAAATATTGCCTTTATTCATGATTCGAAATACATTTTCAGATTGTTGCACACATGATGCCTGACTTACCGAATGTTGATTTTGAGAGAGATGTGGAACAGTTTATTGAGTTCTTTGAGAACCCCGCATTCAGAGCTGATGGCTTGAAGATATATCCCACTCTTGTGATCCGAGGTACTGGTTTATATGAGCTATGGAAGACTGGGAGGTATAGAAGTTATCCCCCATCTACATTGGTGGATCTTATTGCGAAGATTTTGGCTTTAGTCCCACCATGGACAAGAGTATACAGGTATTTATCAATCCTTTCATGCCTTAATTTATAAAATAGAAATATTTGCCTTCTTTAGACCTTTATTAAACAGAAATATACGACATTTGCGCTTAGCAACGCCCACGTTTCCGCGCAGCAACGCCCGCTTTAGCGGTCAGAAACGCCCACTTTTCCGCGCAGCAACGCCCGCTTTTGCGGTCAGCAACGCCCACTTTTGCGACATTTTGCGCTTGGTGGCCCAAAATAGTATTTTTAATACAAAATCTGCAGGTGACTTCTTTGCTTAGGACTGATGACATCCTTCTTTTAAATCTTATTAGACTTAAATAATGCAGGCTGACTAGGTTATACGCTGATTATGTATTAATTTTTCAGTCAGTTTACTATTATTTCATCATCATACCTTTTTCACATGGGACACAAAGACTATAGAGCGCCTAACCCTCTATTATTTTTCACGCTAATGTTCTATATAATTTCAGAGTACAGCGAGACATACCCATGCCACTGGTCTCGTCTGGAGTAGAACATGGTAACTTGAGAGAGTTAGCTTTAGCACGTATGGCCGACTTAGGCACGGATTGTAGAGATGTGAGGACCAGGGAAGTTGGTATACAAGAGATACATAACAGAGTTAGACCTTATGAGGTATGTTTTATACACACTATTTTCATTTCTGTCTGGCTATGTATTAAGAATAAAAGTATTACTAGTCCACTTTCTCCCCAAGGTGCTGAAAAAGCCAGTTACAGGATATCACAAGCAAATATCATTGCTAAGAGACAAAAAACTCGCAACTCTTTTTGAGTTTTCATATTTATCAATCCCTCTCTTAAAATGGACGAGGCTTGTGCCCAACTGTGGAACATTATTTAATAGCACCTACCAGTAGCACTTTCTGCACCTACCAATGTTGCCTGGTAGAGAATGCCCTAGGCATTAAGTCTGCCATTGTACAACTTAATTTTTGGGCATAAAGTTTAATAAATAAATTATTGGGCAAAATATATCCAAATCTGTTTATAAACTTTTGTGTAAAACTGCGACCGTCTACTTTCAGGTTGAACTTATTAGGCGTGATTACACAGCGAATGGTGGTTGGGAGACATTCTTAGCCTACGAAGACCCAGATCAAGATATTTTGGTCGGTCTACTTAGGTTAAGGAAGTGTGCCTCTGATACTTACAGACCAGAATTGAAGCCTGGACCTAATGCTGATTTCAAACAGTGCAGTATTGTTAGAGAGTTGCATGTTTATGGATCTGTTGTACCGGTAAGGTGTTTATTATAACATCTAGTTTATTCAACCAATTTATAAGATTAGTTTTTTGTTAAAACTTTTTTAAATTTTTCAGGTAAACGCCAGAGATCCAACAAAGTTCCAACATCAAGGTTTCGGTATGCTCCTCATGGAGGAGGCAGAGAGGATAGCAAAGGAAGAACATGGTTCTGATAAAATTGCTGTTATCTCTGGAGTTGGCACTAGGAATTATTATGCCAAGATTGGCTATCATCTTGAAGGACCTTATATGGTCAAAATGCTTGTATAATAATATTAAACGTTATATTTTAATAATATATTTAGTAGCTGTTTTATTTTGAAATAATCTTACCAATTATACCTGCGAAACTAAACTAAAAAATAAGAACTGATAGTATCATTAACTTCATTCGGCAATGTTGACTGAACTGTCTTTTAAAAACTGTGTATTATAGACTATTTTAATACATAATAATATGAGCTACGATATCAATTGAATATAACTGTATACTATGTAGTATGTCGTTCAAATGAGAATAGGATTGACCCCGTGTCATTTTGAGACGTCATAGTTGTCATTTTAATCAATTTTGGTAGGATCAACAAAACAAGATATTTTTATATAATAATTTATCTATCACTTTATCGTTATCGTTTCCTAATTTTCGAGCACTTAGCGCGACAAATACAATTAAAAACAATATCAAATAACGACAAGTTCAGCATAACAATACTAACATACAAAAACAATGAGAAATAACAAATTAATTTTTTTAACGGGAAACAACCACATAACTAGCACATTTTAAAATAAGTCTCCTTATAATTCATATTCTCAACAAGGCACACCAACAACAACAAAATAGCGGTTGGCAATTCAACTTAATATCATTGTTTCCAACAACGAAAGTATTGAAAGAAAGTATTATTTATTTTTAAATAATATTATAACTATTATTACTAAATAATTTAAGACGTATTTCACTTCAAATTACAGAGATTACGTAAAAAAAAATATAAATTAATGATACGCAAATAAAGTTACGTTGCTGACAGTACTTTTCCAATCACTTTTGACAACTAAAGATCATTGCCAATCCTATTCTCATTTGAAACGTATAATACAAAATTTTCTTTTGACTTAAGTGTTTAGCGAAATAGCCAAGATTTACCTTTTCCAGTATATTTTTCCCTCCTAATTTATTATTCCATCCCGTATTTCCAGACCCGACCCACCGCTGTCCATCAATCCTACTGAGATTTACCACAAGCATGTTGGTATGCTGCCGAATTATGCGGGTCATGTGCCAGGAAATATGTTCAGGTAAATTAACTTCTATAGCATAATCAACACCTCATTGGTACTCAAGCTTGTGAGTTAGTTTAAGAGGAATTTAAGAGGGCATGATACCAAATTATGCTCCACACAAAAATATGGGCATTATAGTCCCCTGTTTTCTTCGAGGATATGATATTGCCTCAAGAGGAACGATTTTTTTTCACAGTATCAGGTCTTATAATGCGTCTATCACTTTTCTTTTTTCAAAACATAATAACTAAAAGATATTTATGACCATCAAAAAATCCCGTTTGTTCGATTTTCTATAGATAAAGTTGCAGCGTTTAACGCGTTCAATGCTGAATAATTTGCGAATTTATAGCCAATGCTAATAAAAGAGTCATTCGCCCAGTGCTGAAAACGCGTATGTGCGTTCTAAAAATTTTTCGCGTAGTGCTAAGAACGCTTATATGCGTTCATAGAAAACTCGCGTAGTGCGGCTGGACGCTATAGCGCGTTGTCTTTTACCTTCCCGCAGTGCGGCCGACGCTTATGTGCGTTCGGTAACTTTCGAGTTTTATGACTGTCATATAACAATTACGGGTCATATAAAGGTGTTGGATGGATAAAGGTGCTTCCACACTAGTGTTTATTTGTAAGAGATTTTGTGAAGTTTACGCCATAATATATCTTCGTCGGTTTTGTTAAAATAGTAAGTTATACCTTATTATAACAGTAATAGTAAAGGTACCTTCTCCCGAAAGCCCTTTTATTTTTAATTTTTTTTAATTTACGACTCTTCGCCCGCCTCTTAATAGACACCATTTATAAATAGACTAAAACTACCTATTACTTTAGTTAACAGAGCGAGTCATAACAAAATTATTTCAATAATCTATTGTACTAAATTAGGTTATTGTTGTCGTCGCTGCCACCGACCCCCCCCCCCTGCAAGATTCGTAGCAGAAACCTGACTAGTGTGTAGTCTCCTTAACAATTCCACATTTTACGACCGCTTCGAAACAATAGACACCCAGAATACACGCTATAAACGCACAGGTGCTCAAGTCCACTATTTTGGAACAATTGTCATACCGGCACAATACCGGCACGATACCGTTGCAATTGAAGTCAAATATCCGTAGTCTGCTATATGCCGTCATAACGGTCTTTCAATGGTAATAGAATTGTCGATCTCTTTTATCTATGCATTGAATTTTCGGTCTCTTTTATCTATGGATTGTGTTAGAATGGTATGTATGTGTTGCCGTTTTTAAAAAATGCGTTAGTTGAAGTGATTTTCGAAAAACTACTAATAAATTTAAACATTTAATCATGCTAGACTTCGTTTAAATATATTTGTACATACTATTTATTAGTATAAAAAGCAATGTGAAGTTTAGGAGATTAGTAAATTGCAATAAATTACAAAGAACAATTTCTAATATTTCTATCTATCTATTTTTTATTTATGGCAATCTGTCGACACAGGACAATTTAAAAATATTACTGTCAAATTCAAAATAGCAGACTACCGAAACATTTCAGTCATTGAATTGCAATTGTGAAGCAGTTGTGTACGAGACTAGCAATTTATGTCACTTTGACAATTGTAAGACAATGATGAAGTCGTTATGACGACACAATAATAGTAGACTACCAAAAACTTTACTATTGCACCATAATGGTACAATAATGGTACAGTTGTGACACCGTTGAAATACCCGACTCAGGGCCCAGGTGCGGCGCACCCCGCTTGCCTACAGATTTTTTTTGTATGGACGCGTATGCGCGTCGGCCCGCACTTGGTGAAAATCAGAAAAACGCGCATAAGCGTTAGCCGCACTGAACGTATTAATATAAATTTCGTAAGGTTTTACCACGAAGTATAGATACATGTATCTATATACATGTATCTATACTTCGTGGGTTTTACAAAAAAAAGTGATGGAAGCATAGATATACTCTTCATCTATAGTTCTATACTATAGCGTAAACTATATCGGTTTAATTTTCGCGAAAAAAGGGGACTACGAAACGTTTTCAAAGAATTTGTAGGTAAAATCTGCTTCAGTTATATTTGGCTCTTTCAGAGCGGTGTTCGGGAATAGGATAGCAATATTTAAATTAGAAGTATAGCAGTATAGCACTTTCTTCAGCAGATGAAGTTTGGATAGATATCTCGAAACTAGACTAAACCAAAAGATGTAGCTATTTTCGTAGCAATATTCCCCGTTTTCCAATGGCAGAGCATAATGCGACTCAGTGCCGCACAATGCTTGGAACGTGAATTAGTTTTAAAATGCGCCAGCAGAGTGCGCTAAGTTCAGTGTTGAAAAAAAAATTCTAAAATAAACATTGTATTCACATTATAATTATGTGTGGAATATAAAAAAAGTCATTGTTTATACCTTCATCCATACTTATATTTATTTGTTTTTAACACAGCTTGAATTAACTTTGAATATTTCCAGAAATCTCCGACAAAAAGAAAGCCTTAAATTTTTTTTTAACAATAAATAATATTACTAACGATAATATATAAATAAAAATTTAATCAATGCCAATTTAAAGAAAAAATACTTGTTAATTTTCTGTCGCTGAAGTTGGTATGGATTGCACGCATCACTTTTGAGAGTGCTCGATTGTGCGATGCGATGCTGTAATTGGAACACTCAACGTTGAGCATTGTGCCGCATAATGCGCTATTGTGCGCTGATTGGAAAACGGGGAATATGAGGCACTCAGTGTAGATAGGCCCTGGACGTATGTAAGAATATTTTCCTTCATTTTGGGGCTTCGACACAGTTTAATACAAAGCATGTTCAAAACAGGTACTAGACAACTGCTTAAACCAATTATTTATTTAAATACGTCTATACCTTACATGTTATCGAGGTCTACAGAACCAATCCTGGTGGTCTAGCAGATTAAAGTGTTCCTATTTGCAAAAGTGGTTCAGATTATTTTTTATAGCATTTAAAGCAATCTATTTCATCTAGCAGCTACAAAATACATACATGACTGATTTGATGAATAGTCAGTGTAAAACAACGGGCTTCGTTGTCTAGTATTTCATATAACGGACTGCCGTTCACGAGGTCTGGAGTTCGAATCCCGTGCAGTACAATTATTTGTGCGATATTTATAAATGTAATACAAATGCTTGTCTGGGTGTTCTCTATGAATTAAAGAATTTATTTAAAAAACAGTAGGTATATATGTAGTATATCCGTATCTGGTACCCATATCTATAAGCATAGAAATATAGCTTACTTTGGGGACCAGAGGACGTTGTCATAAAAAAATCAAAATCAAAAACCATTTATTCACGTAGGCATATTCTCTTTTTGCAAAAAACAGAAGCTCCTATGATATTATGTCCAAAAATTTTTTTTACTACCACCATAAATATATATTTATATTTTTCTAGATTTGGTAACACGTATGGCAATGATACGAGAGATGCCAAACGTTGGCTACGAGGTGACTTCTCCTCTTAAATCAACGGAGCAATGAAAACAACTACAGGACGCAATAAATTAATATTTCCATAACGAGTTTGTAAATTTTAAATGTGAAATTAATCCGAATTTTTAATAAAGTGAAATTATAGTGTTTTTATTTAGATTCCAATATTAATGTAAAATATGATTTTATCTTGTACTACAAGCTAAAATCTTATAAATAAAAATCAATTGCTGTTCGTTAGTCTCGCTAAAACTCGAGAACGGCTGGGCCGATTTTGGTATTGAAATAATCGTGAAAGTCTAGGGAAGGTTTAAACGGTGACAAAACATATGGGGATCCAAAATTCCACGCGTACGGAGTAGCGGGCATCAGCTAGTAGTTGCTAAATAGATGAATCATTGCATTCTTGGTACTTGAAATAAAAATAATACACTAGCGACTTTTAACTCGACGCCAACGACATCTAGGTGCGATCGTCAAAGTTAAAACCACATTTATGTTATGTGGTTATACCACGGTAACACCGCATATTTGGTTAAAAGCAGCCTTTATGTTAGTCTTAAATAAAAAATATCTCAATACCCAATTTCATAAAAATCCGTTGAGCTGTTTGAGCGACAGTAAACTTGATAATAAAACGAAAAGTTGTAACAAAATACTTTATTTCTCCTTAAAATATCTGGCTGATATAACAATATATAAAAATGCTTTTCCATATAAAATACTATACAAAAATAAAATGGATTTAAAAAGACGGAGTTACAGACAGTTAGACCCATAGCACACGGCGTATTTTAAACGCGCAGACGACGCGCGTATACGTGGTTTAAACGAGATTTGATCGCAACCTTGTAACCTAAGCACACGGGGCGATTGTAAAACGCGCCTCTACTGCGCGTATACGCGCAGGTACAGCTGTACAAACGCGCTGTAGTCACGCGTAGCTTTTGCGTTTGAAGAGAGTAGGGTAGGTAAAAGTGAATAAAACGACAATTTATATTACCCTAAAAGTAGTAGACAGCAGACAAACAATAAACTTAAAAAAAATTACCATTAGCAAACAAAAAAATCTATGAATTTTGCTACTTTCAGAGTCATCATCAATTTATTAAAATTATTCAATTTTTATTATCATTTTCAATGTAGCTTTCTTTTTTTAGTAAGAGTCACATTCTGCTCTTCCTCACTGTCACTGCTTATTTCCATAATTGAATTTAATTAAATTGAGCAGGAAGTTGAAAAATATCGAAATTAAACAACTCCTTCGAAGTCTTAGTTTGAAATATTTTTTTTAGGTTAAGGCCCATAGCACACGGCGTATTTTAAACGCGCGTTTCAGGAACGCGCGTCTTCGGCGCCGTAAACGCTGATTGTTGCGTTTGCATTGATAATAGAAACGCGCGCATGAAGCGCGTATACGCGCATTTGAAGCGAAACAAACGCGCGTAGAAAGGAGCGGGGTACGGGCAGAGGGGGGCTGGGATCAGGGTTGCCAATTCTACGTCTTTTTACGTAGATCTACGTATTTTAAGCCTTTCCTGCAAACCTACGAACTTTAGTCCCAGAATCTACGTATTTTCTATCAAAATTGTTCAAATTTGCAAAATAGACTGAATGGGCATAATTTCCTTTACTTTCGCTAAAAAAAGTTAATAAATGTTCCGTTTCATACTAACACACACTCGCCTCGCCACTCAACACGTCGCGCCATTCATTTTAAAAACAAAGTGTCCATTCTATAGAACTGTGACTCATGTCACATGAGTCATGTGACTGTGTAAAATGAAACGTCTTGCCGTAAAAGTGAATCTTAAGGGCCTACATCAATATCATCGCCGACACGTACATATTACACAGCCAGTAGGCACAGAAAATGAAGAATTAGGGATACTTTTCCTATTTACTCAAAATCTACTAAATATATTTTAATTCTGATCTACGTGTTTCTATAAATAATAGTTACCTATGTTTTTAAAGTTATTTCATTAGTTAACACGCGATAATAGATCGACAAATGAAAAAAATAAAAAATTAGAGAGGTTGTTTCGCCAAGATTTTCTATCGAGAAAACTTTTTTCAATCGCGTTTCTGAGTTCATGCGATCCTAGATCATATATTGAAAAAACATATACTTAAAAATTAGAGCTCTAGCCATTCAATCTAAAGAAACAATGAAAACTTCGTACATAGAAAAATGCACGAAGCCATTTTGGTATCCTCTTAACCTAAAAAAAATATTTCAAACTAAGACTTCGAAGGAGTTGTTTAATTTCGATATTTTTCAACTTCCTGCTCAATTTAATTAAATTCAATTATGGAAATAAGCAGTGACAGTGAGGAAGAGCAGAATGTGACTCTTACTAAAAAAAGAAAGCTACATTGAAAATGATAATAAAAATTGAATAATTTAAATAAATTGATGATGACTCTGAAAGTAGCAAAATTCATAGATTTTTTTGTTTGCTAATGGTAATTTTTTTTAAGTTTATTGTTTGTCTGCTGTCTACTACTTTTAGGCCGACACGACCATTTATATTACATAAATGGTCGTTTTATTCACTTTTACCTACCCTACTCTCTTCAAACGCAAAAGCTACGCGTGACTACAGCGCGTCTGTACAGCTGTACCTGCGCGTATACGCGCAGTAGAGGCGCGTTTTACAATCGCCCCGTGTGCTTAGGTTACAAGGTTGCGATCAAATCTCGTTTAAACCACGTATACGCGCGTCGTCTGCGCGTTTAAAATACGCCGTGTGCTATGGGTCTTAGAGGATACCAAAATAGCATCGTGCATTTTTCTATGTACGAAGTTTTCATTGTTTCTTTAGATTGAATGGCTAGAGCTCTAATTTTTAAGTATATGTTTTTTCAATATATGATCTAGGATCGCATGAACTCAGAAACGCGATTGAAAAAAGTTTTCTCGATAGAAAATCTTGGCGAAACAACCTCTCTAATTTTTTATTTTTTTCATTTGTCGATCTATTATCGCGTATTAACTAATGAAATAACTTTAAAAACATAGGTAAGGCCCATAGCACACGGCGTATTTTAAACGCGCGTTTCAGGAACGCGCGTCTACGGCGCCGTAAACGCTGATTGTTGCGTTTGCATTGATAATAGAAACGCGCGCATGAAGCGCGTATACGCGCATTTGAAGCGAAACAAACGCGCGTACAAAGGAGCGGGGTACGGGCAGAGGGGGGCTGGGATCAGGGTTGCCAACTCTACGTCTTTTTACGTAGATCTACGTGTTTTAAGCCTTTCCTGCAAACCTACGAACTTTAGTCCCAGAATCTACGTATTTTCTATCAAAATTGTTCAAATTTGCAAAATAGACTGAATGGGCATAATTTCCTTTACTTTCGCTAAAAAAAGTTAATAAATGTTCCGTTTCATACTAACACACACTCGCCTCTCCACTCAACACGTCGCGCCATTCATTTTAAAAACAAAGTGTCCATTCTATCGAACTGTGACTCATGTCACATGAGTCATGTGACTGTGTAAAATGAAACATCTTGCCGTAAAAGTGAATCTTAAGGGCCTACATCAATATCATCGCCGACACGTACATATTACACAGCCAGTAGGCACAGAAAATGAAGAATTAGGGATACTTTTCCTATTTACTCAAAATCTACTAAATATATTTTAATTCTGATCCACGTGTTTCTATAAATAATAGTTACCTATGTTTTTAAAGTTATTTCATTAGTTAATACGCGATAATAGATCGACAAATGAAAAAAATAAAAAATTAGAGAGGTTGTTTCGCCAAGATTTTCTATCGAGAAAACTTTTTTCAATCGCGTTTCTGAGTTCATGCGATCCTAGATCATATATTGAAAAAACATATACCTACTTAAAAATTAGAGCTCTAGCCATTCAATCTAAAGAAACAATGAAAACTTCGTACATAGAAAAATGCACGAAGCTATTTTGGTATCCTCTTAACCTAAAAAAAATATTTCAAACTAAGACTTCGAAGGAGTTGTTTAATTTCGATATTTTTCAACTTCCTGCTCAATTTAATTAAATTCAATTATGGAAATAAGCAGTGACAGTGAGGAAGAGCAGAATGTGACTCTTACTAAAAAAAGAAAGCTACATTGAAAATGATAAAAATTGGTCAAGTGCGAGTCGGACTCGCGCACGAAGGGTTCCGTACCATTATCTATGCAACATAAGGCAACGTTATTAGTATCGAGCAAGAAACGGTAAAAAAATCATGTTTGTTGTATGGGAGCCCCCCTTAAATATTTATTTTATTTTATTTTTAGTATTTGTTGTTATAGCGGCAATAGAAATACATCATCTGTGAAAATTTCAACTGTCTAGCTATCACCGTTCTTGAGATACAGCCTGGTGACAGACGGACGGACGGACGGACGGACAGCGAAGTCTCAGTAATAGGGTCCCGTTTTTACCCTTTGGGTACGGAACCCTAATAAAAATTGAATAATTTAAATAAATTGATGATGACTCTGAAAGTAGCAAAATTCATAGATTTTTTTGTTTGCTAATGGTAATTTTTTTTAAGTTTATATTTTGTCTGCTGTCTACTACTTTTAGGGTAATATAAATTGTCGTTTTATTCACTTTTACCTACCCTACTCTCTTCAAACGCAAAAGCTACGCGTGACTACAGCGCGTCTGTACAGCTGTACCTGCGCGTATACGCGCAGTAGAGGCGCGTTTTACAATCGCCCCGTGTGCTTAGGTTACAAGGTTGCGATCAAATCTCGTTTAAACCACGTATACGCGCGTCGTCTGCGCGTTTAAAATACGCCGTGTGCTATGGGTCTAACTATTATTTATAGAAACACGTGGATCAGAATTAAAATATATTTAGTAGATTTTGAGTAAATAGGAAAAGTATCCCTAATTCTTCATTTTCTGTGCCTACTGGCTGTGTAATATGTACGTGTCGGCGATGATATTGATGTAGGCCCTTAAGATTCACTTTTACGGCAAGATGTTTCATTTTACACAGTCACATGACTCATGTGACATGAGTCACAGTTCTATAGAATGGACACTTTGTTTTTAAAATGAATGGCGCGACGTGTTGAGTGGCGAGGCGAGTGTGTGTTAGTATGAAACGGAACATTTATTAACTTTTTTTAGCGAAAGTAAAGGAATTTATGCCCATTCAGTCTATTTTGCAAATTTGAACAATTTTGATAGAAAATACGTAGATTCTGGGACTAAAGTTCGTAGGTTTGCAGGAAAGGCTTAAAATACGTAGATCTACGTAAAAAGACGTAGAGTTGGCAACCCTGATCCCAGCCCCCCTCTGCCCGTACCCCGCTCCTTTGTACGCGCGTTTGTTTCGCTTCAAATGCGCGTATACGCGCTTCATGCGCGCGTTTCTTTTATCAATGCAAACGCAACAATCAGCGTTTACGGCGCCGAAGACGCGCGTTCCTGAAACGCGCGTTTAAAATACGCCGTGTGCTATGGGCCTTAACTCATACTCATTCGTCTGTATGTACCTAGGTAGTTAAATTTTCTTTACAAAGAAAATAAAAATATCCACGGTAGCTCAATTGGTAGGGGCAAAATGGAAATGGTTTTCATAGTAGTGCGTTGGAATCCAACTCGAGGCAAATACTTTTTCTGTTTTAGTTGGTAAATGTAATATTTTCTAACACTTAAATTTTAAATTATATATTGTATAAGGTAAAAAAAAACATTTAAAAAATTGTTTTTTTTTTTTTTATATTACAATTTGTTAATGTATTTTAGAAACTAAAATAATGTTATTGATTTTATGTAGTCTGAGCACAATGTAATATGATATAGTTTATAGTAAAAGTCTATCTTTATGGTCAATGTAAAATTAAAATCGAATGTGGGTAAACCCTGTAATAACTGATCGTAGAAGACACATTACAGCTCAGTCTCACCCGTGACCATGGTGACTGCAGTCTCCGAAACGTCGGGCCAAAATTTAAAACAAATATACGCGTCTAAATCCGTAAAAAGTAGTGGTAAATGTAACTTTAAGTTGGTCGTCGTGTCTTTTAAAATATTCTAGGAATAAATAGGGCAAGAAAAAAATAATTTTAATTTTCTAGATAATTTTATATATTAGACCTATATGTAGGTAGCGTTACGAGTTATGAGCTCTAGCTTAACCTGGGGTAACAATACATTTTTGTCTGGTCTGTTTTGTAGCAGGTTTGCACGGTTTGACGGGGAGGCAGGGATCACTTGCTGAGCTTGATCTCGCACGCTATTGGACAGACAGTAGCAGCTATCCTTTAGCGTAGAGCACACATCGAATATAATATGCGCATATTCCCAGCATTGAAATAGAACGCTCATAACTTGTGGCACTATCTATACTTGGTGTGAAATCATCATAACTGGTCACAGAAATAAGCGAATTATATAAAAATCTGTAATCATTGATTTTGGTATTCTTAAAACATAAATATCATCAACAATATCGATCAGTAGCGCTGCCAGAGATATTCTGATGATAAGTTTTACATAAGAATTGACCATTATAATAATATATTATTTTTTCGAGTTGTTCCATTCTTTCATAAGATCACCAGCTAATTTTAAGTTTTCATCTTTCTGTAAATAGAAACAATTTTGAAATTTAGACGTTTATTTTTTTTATAAAGAACTAGCCGATGCCCGCTACTACATACGCGTGAAATTTTAGATCCCCTTATGTTTTGTCACCGATTAACATTCCCTGGACTTTCATGAATATTTCAAGACCAAAATCGGCTCAGCCGTTTTCGAGTTTTAGCGACACTAACGAACAGCAATTGATTTTTATATATAAAGGTATGTAGGCACAATAATAACGCAAGCATAATATGATAGTGCCTTAACTGCAAATGACGTCAAACTGGGTTTAATACAAGCGCACTTATGCAATCTAATTATTACACACTAACTGTTGCCCGCAATTTCGTATGGTGGAATTTAGAAAAAATTCCCCATTTTTGCAACATTTTTCAACAATGCGTCGTTCCTATTAGTTGCAGCGTGATGTTATATAGCTTTAATCTTTCCTTGATAAATGTACTATCCAACAATGAAAGAATTTTTGAAATCGAACCAGTAGTTTCTAAGATTAGCGCGTTTAAATAAACTAATTTTCAGCTTTATATAATACCTAATACTGTTTTTCCGTTTCATGTAAATCTGTTTTCTGTTTCTTGGAAAGTGTACAATAAAGAGTTACTGTATCTATCTATACCCTATTCAACGAGCCGTGAGCCAAAAGGTAAACAAACGCATTTTAATACTACTAAATTGTCCACCACAGACCCCGTTTTCCAATGGCAGAGCATAATCAGTGCCGCACAATGCTGAACAATGCTGACACTTAATTGGAACGTGAATTAGTTTTAAAATGCGCCTGCAGAGTGCGCTATATTCAGTGTTGAAAAAAAAAATTCTAAAATAAACATTGTATTCACATTATATGTGTGGAATATAAAAAAAGTCATTGTTTATACCTTCATCCATACTTATATTTATTTATTTATTGACACAGCTTGAATTAACTTTGAATATTTCCAGAAAACTCCTAAGAAAGGAAAGCCTTAAATTTTTTTTAACAATTAATAATATTACTAACGATAATATATAAATAAAATTTCAGTCAATGCCAATTTAAAGAAAAAATACTTGTTAATTTTCTGTCGCTGAAGTTGGTATGGATTGCACGCATCACTTTTGAGAGTGCTCGATTGTGCGATGCGATGCTGTAATTGGAACACTCAACGTTGAGCATTGTGCCGCATAATGCGCTAATTGGAAAACAGGGAGATACTGCGAACATTGAACAACAAAATGTGACGTTTTGTCATCGGTCGGGTTATATCCGCCGTATAACCGACCGATGACAAAACGTCACATTTTAATGTAAAACGTTTGCAGTATGTGTGGTCTACAATTTAGTAGTACATATTAAAATGCGTTTGTTTACCTTTTGCCTCACGGCTCGTTGAATAGGGTATAGGTAGGTATCTATTAGTGTATTTAAAGATTTGCATTAAAATTATAACTTATTTACCTTTATAAAACAGAATCTAGCGAAGTCCTCTCCCAATTTTTTATGTTCATCGGAATAGAAAGCACTTGGTGGTATAGTTAGAACACCTGCTTCTTTAGCGAATTTCTTTGTGAATCTATAATCTTTATATTTATCTTGCTCTCCGGATAAATCGATTTTATTTGCTAAAAAATACACAGTTATTAAAGTATTCGGCAAATACAATATTGTGTTTATGTGAAGTATAGAAAGTTATGCTTCAGAATTTTATAGTTAGAGAAGTTATGCTTAAATATTCCATAGAGGTTACTTGTTATGTGTAAATTATAATTAACATTATAAATATAAACATTCACGGACATTTCACACAACGTCCTCTAGTCCCAAGCTAAGCTTATATGATTGTGTTATGGGTACCAGAATAAGGATATACTACATATAATACTTTTCTTTTGTAAATACATACTTATAATACATAGAGAAACATCCAAACGCAGTACAAACATTTGTATGACAATTAGAAAAATCACACAAATGATTGTTCCGAGCAGGAATCAAACCCTCGACCTCTGGTTGATTGGCAGTTACATAAACCACTCCACCACGAGGCTTGTCGAACATTATCCGCTTATTATAATAATTTCACTAAATACATTTAAGCAAAATCCTATATGGTTAGAGAAGTTATGTTAAAATTTTGTATGATTGGAGAAGTTAGATAGGTAGTGTTGACGATAAAACTGTGTTCTAAATCTGCATTATTGGGTTAAGTGTTATGCAATATTGTATTTTAAGGGCCTACATCAATATTATCGTATATCATCGCCGACACGTACATATTATTAACACAGCCAGTAGGCACAGAAAATGAAGAATTAGGGATACTTTTCCTATTTACTCAAAATCTACTAAATATATTTTAATTCTGATTTACGTGTTTCTATATATAATAGTTAATTATGTTTTTAAAGTTATTTAATTAGTTAATACGCGATAATAGACCGACAAATGAAAAAAATAAAAAATTTGAGAGGTTGTTTCGCTAAGATTTTCTATCGAGAAAACATTTTTCAATCGCGTTTCTGAGTTTATGCGATCCTAGATCATATATTGAAAAACATATACTTAAAAATTAGAGCTCTAGCCATTCAATCTAAAGAAACAATGAAAACTTCGTACGTAGAAAAATGCACGAAGCTATTTTGGTATCCTCATAAGGCTATTTTATATAAAAACTAGCTGTCCCGGCAAACGTTGTTTTGCCATACTAAAAAAAAAAGTTTGAAAAATAGATGTTGGCCGATTCTCAGACCTACTGAATATGTATGTAAAATTTGAGAAGAATCGGTCAAGCCGTTTTCGATGAGTACGGTAACTAACACTGTGACACGTGAATTTTATATATTAGATATATTTTAATCTATACCCTCATATTATAATCTTACCTAATTGGGTCCAATCAGCAACAATGAAGTAACCAGATTCAGGTACGGTTGGATTGAATCCGTTATCTCTCAATGTTTGTACCATATAGTCTCTTTTGGGTAAGATCTCTCTGGCAAGAGAATATAGGTAGCAATCTGGAGAATCACGCCTGGCTAGTTCAAAGTCAAATGCACTAGCTATTGCTTCCTGGAAGATTTAGACATAACAAGAATAAAACGATATCTGCTGAGTTTCTTACGCCGGATCTTCTCAGCGGATTGAAAGTCCTGAACCGGTGGTAGGATAAAAAATTTTTGGACATATCATAAGAGCTTATTTTTTTTTGGCAATAAGAGAATATGCCTACATGAATAAATGATTTTTGATTTTGATTTGAAAATAAAATGTAAAAAAAACTACATATTAAAATATAAATTCATATATCATTAAACGTGCGTATGTGTACGTCATTAGATATCCATCCATCAGCCTTTTTCCGTCCATTGCTGAACGGAAACGTGCGGTCCAGCTTCCAGCTTCCATTCCAGTTATATTTATCAATTTCGAGAAATCAGTTAGTAGCTTAAGGTTGCCTTGAATCAGTCTCCTGTATTGGGTATTCTGAGTAGACTCTAATCATATTAGCCTATAATTGTACAACTATTGGACTTATTCGACTTTTTTAATAACAGTTTATTTCTGGGAACCAGGTTCTGAAGTTTACATAAAAGTAATATTAATAACGTAAATTTATAAATTTTTGCAATTAACTTGCTATGCTTTTACTTAATAAATATAAATATTCATGGACATGTCACACAACGTCCTCTGGTCCCAAGCTAAGCTTATATGCTTGTGTTATCGGTACCAGAATACGGATAGAATACATATACTACTTTCCTTTTGTAAATACATACTTATAATACATAGAAACACCTAAACGCAGTACAAATATTTGTATGACAATTAGAAAAATCGCACAAATGATTGTCCCGAGCGGGAATCGAACCCGCGACATAAGCCGTCCGTTGTCCGTTACATAAACCACTCAACCACGAGGCCCGTCAAATCAAATTTCAGTGGAAAAATCACTATGAGCGGGACTTGAACCGAAGACTTGATATCAATAAACTAACCTGTATAGGTGTACAACCAGTGTATACAGAGTTTTGATGTACAACATGAAGGTTTCGCATTAAATTAGCAGGCGCATATGCCCATCCAGTCTTCCAACCTGTTACTGAGAACGTCTTGCCAGCTGACCCAATGGATATCGTACGTTCCCACATACCGGGCAGTGATGCTACAATAAATATTAAAACAATAAGATTGGCGAAAAGCGGGCTATGGAGATACGTGGATGGATATGGATTACGACGTGATATGAATGATATGTATGAAGCCAAGGAAGTATGCGTCGATCGTAGCATTCGTAGCAGATGGCGCTCTATAGTCTCTGCCTACCCCCATGGGAAAAAGGCGTGATTTTATGATGATGATGATGATGACAATAAGATTTACCGCTCCCAAATTAAAGTTAATAAGCTTGGAAATAAATACTTCAAAACATATTAGAAGAGACCTCAGTACACGCCGGAAGGTCGCAGACGCCGCTGCGCACTCGTCCTGAAGATGAGCATCGGATATGCTCGAAACCTGGGTCGATATCATCGATCCCAAAACAGTGAGTGTTAACCGGTAACATAATATTTCTAATATGACTCAAACTTACGAAAATTTCAATACCAAAATACTTCAAAACAGTCATAAAGGATAACGACAGTGGTGAATGAAGGAAAAAAACCATAGCGACTTCTATCTTGACGCTAACGCTATCTATGTGAGTTGGACAAACTAAAAACCACAATTTAGGTACCTAATCGACTAAGTGCTTTACAGGGGAGATTGTAATAGTCTTAAATCCGGCTGAAGAATTAAGTAAGTATATTGTCATGTGTTTGCTAAAAATCAAGTTATTACAAGTATTTATGATTAGGAGAATATACATTTACCAAGTTGCCTGGCAAAATGTGAAAAAAAAAATTGGCTTCGTCCACTTCACGACAATATACATAAAAATTATGAAAAATGACGGTTGCCTTTGCGCAATTAGCCGCATCTCTTCGCAGCGAGGTTTAAACAGGTATAATTTTGATAATTTTAAAGTTCATGACATAAAAAAAATTTTTTTTTTTAATTTTAAATAACGTCAAATGCTAGGTGTCTGTTCCAAAAGTGATTCCTATGACGAAGAACAGATAAGAAACTCTATGGACTTTTTCTTTTCCTTTTTTTATCATCTAATATATAAAATTCTCGTTTCACAATGTTCGTTCCCATACTCCTCCGAAACAGCATGATCTATTTTTATAAAATTTTATATGCATATTCAGTAGGTCTGAGAATCGGGTACTATCTATTTTTCATACCCCACCCCTGACATTTGTATGGCAAAACAACGTTCGCCGGGTCAGCTGGTTAATAATAAAGATCTCAACTATAGTTAATAACTTACCCATTCTAATATGCTTATTGGGTTCATACACCATCCATTCATAAACCTCATCGGACAAGCAAAGTACATCATGTTTCTTGCACAAATCTGCGATCGTGGTAAGTTCTTGTTCAGTAAATACTTTGCCGAGTGGGTTATGTGGTGTATTCACTATGATCATCTTTGTCCGCGGATTGAATAATGAAGCTAATTCTTTTTCATCCAAGACCCAATCGGCTGAAGTTACAGTGCCTGTAGTTTTTGTCTGTTCAAAGGATATTTTCGTCAAAAATTGTTCTATTTTTTCTAACACTTGCGCGACTCTTTTGTTTAAATATAACTGCATTTTACGGATTTAGACGCGTATATTTGTTTAAAATTTTGGCCCGACGTTCCGGATATTTTGCAGTCACCATGGTCACGGGTGTGACTGAGCTATACCTAACATGTCTTCTACGATCAGTTATTACAGGGTTTTCCCACATTTTTTAAACACGCTTTTATTTAGTTCAGTAGGTATCTATCAATGTATTAATATATGTAACGGAATCTTTGAAAGTCATTTTCACCCACTTTGTAGTAGTTGGATTGATCTGGAATTTTGTACACGTATTCGGAACCAATGACAACGCAATAATATAAAAAAATATTTAGGATTTTCAAGCGTATTCTTTAATTTTTGAACTAAGTAATTTTATTTAGAAAGTATATATAGATACATACATTTATTAGACTTAATATTATTTATATAAAAAGGCTGTTTTTGTCAATCAGTTGAGATTTGGTGGGAGATAAGTAAAGTCGGGTACTCACTAGCGAGCTGTAACTGTTGCATGTACTGTAACCAAAAAACATAGTGTGTACGTGGTTCGCGAGCCCTGCAACGAGCGACGATTGTCGGTTTTTGCCGCGGATCAAAGGGCGCTGTTTAGTTACAGTTACAGCTCGCAAAATGAGTACGCTCGGTGAAAGCGTTCCGGCGACGTCGTGAGCCGTAATTCTAAAACGCGTACACACTAGAACCTTGTTACTGTATCACGCATGTTACAGTTACGGTTCCCTAGTGAGTACCCGGCTTAATATGAGTGTCACAATCCTATTCTATGGGTGCTAAAACTGACGGCTGACTTGAGGAAAGTGAGGAGAGTAGAATGTTTAAACTTGTTGCCCCAGTTCAGCCGTCTTTTCTAAGCTGATAAAAATGAAGAAAACTAGAATCTAAACGTTTAGGCAACAAGTTTAAACATTGTGTGATAAAACTATATACACGTTTAATTAGCGTAAGATAACAACGAATGTCATTGGAACGTTTGAGTAAAAATGAACAAATAAATAATAAATAAATAAATAAATATTCATAGACATTTTACACAACGTCCTCTGGTCCCAAGCTAAGCTTATTATGCTTGTGTTATGGGTACCAGAATACGGATATAATACATAAACTACTTTTCTTTTGTAAATACATACTTATAATACATAGTAAACACCCAGACGCAGTACAAACATTTGTATGATAATTAAAAACATCACACAAATTATTGTCCTGACCGGGAATCGAACCCGAGACCTCATGATCAGCAGTCCGTTATATAAACCACTCCACCACGAGGCACGAGAAAATATATTAACTTACCGGTTTTAATGAAATAAATTTAACAGTACCGCCCGCCACTCTTATCATTGGATCATAACAATCGAAGAATGGTTCTATCACTATCACCTCATCACCTTTGTCTACGTGACCTGTAATGTGGACACTTTCATTTAATAAGGACCATAAATAAATGGTGTGTGGTTATGGATTAAGAATACTAGTGTCACCACCCCATCTCCTCCCCAGGGTGCTGTAAAAGACAGCTAAAGGATACTGCACTCAGATAACATCCTCTGTGAGAGACGGAAAACTCGTATATAAACCCTGTACCAACACGCCTGGTCAGCGCGGCACAGTAGACTATAAGTAATCCCTTCCGAAGTGGAGGAAGCCCGTGCCCAACAGTGGGACGTAAATGGGTTGGAGAGAGAGAGAGAGAGAGAGAGAGGAATAAATGATTATATTGATGTAATGATTATATAATCTGATATAATATAATCGGGTGTTTCTATGAATTATAAGTATGTATTTACAAAAGAAAAGTAGTAAGTATATGTATTCTATCCGTATTCTGGTACCCATAACACAAGCATATAAGCTTAGCTTGGGACCAGAGGACGTTGTGTGAAATGTCCATGAATATTTTATGAATATTTATAATCATTACATCAACCGGCCTCGTGGTCTAGTGATTCGAGGTCGCGACTCCCGCATGGTACAATCATTTGTGTGATATCTATACTAAGATTATAAAGCTGAAGAGTATGCTTGTTTGTTTATTTGAACACGCTAATCTTAGGAACTACAGGTTCGGTTTGAAAAATTCTTTATGTGTTGGATAGTCCATTTATTAAAGGAAAGTTTTAGACAATGTAACATCACGCCACCAATAGGAGCGAAGTATCCGTGAAAAAAGTTTTGCATAAACGGAAAAGTTTCTTTTAATTCCACGCGTACAAAGTCGCAGGCTACAGCTAGTTTATAATAAAATTGTCATAAAAATGTTTGTACTGCGTCCGTTACATGAACCACAAGGACGAGGCCCATCCATTATACTCATTGGAGGACAAGAACCATACTAGTGTGCCGGTTTTCTCCACTGAGCACAATTAGCATAACCCCAGAGCTGCACAATTAGCATAACCCCAGAGTTGCGCAATTTTTAGGTCCCACAGTTCCTATCCATTACAAAAATATTATATCCTAGTGACCAGAGACTCTTCTATAGATAAAACACGATCATAAGTGCGTGCGTAACGTAGGGGTGTGGGGTCTATAGGAAATTTCAAGGAAGTGTACGCGTTCGAGCTCTAGTATCCACAACAGAAACTTTGTCATACTCATGAAATATACCTATTGGTTAACTAAAACAACTGAAAATTTAAATAATCCATTATTCTTGATCAAAAGAACGTTTTAATTATTAGACAATGTGGGTTACACGCCATTAAAATGTATAATTAAGATCATGTTATCGAGTATTATGGCGACAATAATTAGTTCATTTGCTAAAGTCAGAGGTCATTACAGTCATTTATGTAACATATTTTATGTATGTATTTAACAACACCAAGGTCAAAACTACTTTGCCCATGTCAGTTTATTTATGTACAAAAGATAATTGCCAAATATGCTGAGAGAGGGTTAATCAAAGAGTAAAATAATATAGATTTATCGGGTTTATTTAAAATGCAAAAGTTATACGACAAAAAATTCAGGCGATAAATAACAGTAATAAAACCATAGCGACTTCTAACACGACACCAACGCCATCTAGTGGGACCTATGAAAAATAATATTTTTATTTACAACGTCTTCTGGTCTCATGCTAAGCATATATGCTTGTGTTATGGGTACCAGAATACGGATATACTACATGATATACTACTTTTCTTTTGTAAATACATACTTTTAATACATAGAAAAACCCAGACGCGGTACAAATATTTGTATGACATTTATAAATATTACACATAATTCCAATAAATCCCGTGCGGAAATCGAACCAGCGACCTTGATAGTGGCAGTCCGTTAGATGATCCACTACACCACGAAGCCTGTCAAAATTATTTATTGTTGCAGCATTATTGACAGGCATTATTAAGACAAATCTAAGAACAGAAAGTTGTAGAAATGTGAATACTTGCCCAAAATAGCAGAATAAAGCGCCTCATAAGCCCCATATGTAACCAAAATTTCATTTTGTGGATCAATTTCTCTGTTGATGAGAGGTGAATATAATTTTGAAAGGTTTTGTACAAGCTTAGGGTATCCCTGAAAAGAAACATTTAAACAATTATATTTTAAAAACCACCCTTTAAGTCACCCATGGAAATCATTCTTTGACTTAACTATTGTGAAAAGAACGATTTGCAATTATGAAAAACGACTGAAGTAGACCCTTTGTGATAAAGACTTTACGTGAATAACTATTATCTAAATAGGTTTTGAAACTGAATACGTACCTACTTTTTGAAGGCGAATAAACAAGACGACTTAACGATAGATATATAATAATAATAATAATATCTTTATTTCGAGTAACACAAGACTCATCAAATGTTAGAATTACAAAGTATAAAAGTATATTATTATGTATTGCGTCTTTTGCTTGTTATTTTTTTATAATTGTTTCGGTGTAAAAAAATAAACGATAAGGCGTGAGGTTTTGTTATAGCCTATGATTTCGTGTGAAGAATCTACGCGAGTAGGAGATAACCGCATTACAGTGATAGTAAAAGTAGTAAAACTATAGATAAGTTTGTTGATATTCATTTATGTAGTATGGTAGTAAATCTGTACCTAGATGATAGTAATTGCCTTCAAAAACCATACAACTAACCTGTAGTCTATAAACATTTTTAGAGAAGCATGGGTGATCGGGCTCCTCTAACCACAAATGGAGAATTCTCCGACCAGGCTAGGTGTTCAGCACTGGCCAGGGCTTTCGCCCCACTGTTGTATGTTCAGATGTTGTAGCTATCTTAACTCGTATGCAAATCATGCTTTCGCAATGTAGGATTCATTGTGACGTCACATTTTTGTCATTTAACGCCATCTATCGTTATTGTGCTGTACTATGTAGTGACAGGCTATTGGTCACTAGGTGTCGCTACACATTATTAGCTATTTAGTTACAAAAATCATCCCTAAATCTCATTAGATCAAAACCTAAAGGAAATCTACTTTTTGCCCACGGCAAGACAAGGAACATTGCAGACTTACTAGAACAACTGTTTCTGTATCGTTTTTTATATGTTCTGTGTTATGGGATCCCGTTAAGACCGCATCAACCAAAATTAGTGTTACTGTAAATTTCCATTACTTAGTTAGCTTAATACCTAAATTCATAAACATAATGTTGCACAGTCCGAGCAAAATTTGATTTTAATGCTTCTATGGAAAGAGGTTGAAATGCCCCATGATATGAACTCCCCATGTTAATATTTCATAACTTAATATACATATCGGAGAAAATCACCGTAGACATCACCTGTAATTATTGCCAGGGTAGTCTCCAATCCAAACACCCTGTAATACTGAATAAGCTAACTACGTTAACTACAATATTATATTAACTACGATGAGATTGATCCGTGGCTTACGACACGTGTAGCTGGTTTGGAAGGATCCTTTTATGAAATTTCAACGGGTCACCATTCAGTCTCACCAACTACAGTAAATAAACGAATTACTCACCATTCACACCATTTAAGGACGCACATCACAATCTTGGATCCTAAGTTAAAACTAAAAATCCTTAGGTAAACTATTTTAATCAAGTCTCCTACGACATACATATTCTTGCTTTTACAGAATACAAGTTATTGATTATGCAACATAACTTAATAATTAGTTAACTAATTATTCCAACTAGCGTTCTACCAAAGATACTCCACACTGAGGTTATAAGGTCATAAGATAATAACTGATAAAACATACTTACATATCCCCTAGTGTATTGTTGAGCTAATGGATTGACACTGTTGGCTACATCTGACAAAGCTTTAGTGACATGAGCTGGTGCATGATAGTCGGGGAATCCTTGTCCAAGATTCACTTTTGGCTTGTAATCTGCTGCTAGCTGTATATATTCAACCCTAAAAGAAATAATTATATTAACATGCTTATAATAGTTCGGAACGTATCTATCAATGTGTTAATCTATGTAGCGGAATCTTTGAAATAAATTTTCACCCACTTAAAGTAGTCGGATTGGTTTGAAATTTGCAGACATATAAGAACGGACTACAATGCAATAATTAAATAAAATATTCAGGATTTTGAAGAGTATAGTATTAGTAGTATTATAAGAGTATAGTATAGTTTTGGAACTAAGTAAGTACATTATTTTAATATTACAGGAGACGGCATATAACACTCTGTGTCCTCATATTAAGAATACAATTGTCCCCATTTTCTCCCTGTGATGCTCTATAAGCCAGCTAAGTTTTTATAAGCAGATAATATATATAGTATAGTATAATATATATATATATGGGCGGACGGCGAGCCACAGTTTGCGTGAGTGCAAATCGTGGCTCTCCGTCTATTTTATCTATATTTCCCAATAGATAATCTGGCATATGGTCATGGGAGTAGCGCAGGTCGCATAGATCCCCATGGCAAGTTGCGCTGTTATCCTTCACGTGGTTGCCGCCTGTTATTGGTCTAATTCCCTCTGAAATAGACATAACTGAAACAGCAAAACGAATCAATCCTCCATACGCCGCTATTTGAAGTAGGACCGAATAGTGTGCTTTAGCTGGACCACTGACAGACTTACGGACTTAAAATACTTAGGCCTACCTGCACTAGGACCTGTGCAGTTGAGCGCCGAGGGCGGGGATGAAGGAGTCCTGGAGGGTTGAGTGTTTGTGCAGGTCGGAATAGTTACCAGCACAACGCAACACGCCCTCTTTGGTCTGGATTTCCAAGCTAAACGGTAGCCTTCCCATCTAGCCAGTGGGAGGGAAATGGTCAAGGTGTCCCGTCAGAGGGCCGCTAGGCGAGGTGCGTGGGGGTCCCGGGACTATCTCCTGGGATGGTGAGGGTCATGCTGACGGAGCAAGACTTATGTGGACCAACTGGGTAGTTACGAACCGACTACTCAGCCACACATGTTCGAGTTCCCGATGTCGCGCTTTATCGCCAACTCTGCGTACCTATATCCCCTTCAGTATTGTACCTAGTGCACCTATCGTAGGGCACTCCCAAATGTGCGGGCTCCGAGGAGGGTGGGTTACTGGGGGGACGAATACATACCCTTAAACAAGATGGACTCCAAAGGTTCACAAAACACTAACAACCCAAAGGGAAACCGGAGGGATAACAAAGAGGGAAAGTCGAGCAATTGGCCATCCCACTCCAACATAATACCCGGAGGAAATCCAAAGGGCACAGAAAGCGGGAAAGCCGGACAACCGGCCGCCCCCAATAAACCGGCGCCAGATGGGAAACCGGAAGGCGCCACGGGAGGGAAAGTCGGGCAACCGGCCATCCCACCCAACTTACCTATCTTCCCCAGGAAACTGAGTGAAGATAATACTATGCAACCACCTACACCTGGTCCATCATCGGAGGTGAGGCGGCAACTGGACCAGAACTGGACAGTTGTCAGCGGTGATAGGAACAAAAGGAAGGACAAACCCCGCACCCAGGGGTCAAACCAAACCCACAAGTCTGCTGGGAATCCTCAGCCCAACAGACAACAACAACTAAACCGGTCTCAGAAAAAGCAGGAAAAGAGAAGGCGACGCCGCCGAGAGAAATCCTCTTCCACTGCCAATCCGGAGAAGCCCAACACTGGAATCAGCAGGGACCCACCTGAGGCTGCCAAGCCGGAACCACGGGGTAACCCACCGGCCGAACAGCCTCAGGCGGGCCCCAGTGGAGCCAAGACGAACCCAAAAAGAGACAGGGTGGACGAAACACCCACCCCCAAAACGGGACCAAAAAGGCGTAGGATTGCCTCGACACCCCAAGGTCCCAAACCTACAACCTACGCCGCGGCAGCTGCCTCCACAGACAGGAGGATAGCAGTGACAACTGCTAGCCGGGGTCACATCACACAGGCCACATCAGACCAAATCGTGGACCAACTTACAGCCATGGTGGTGGCGATCGCGGACGGGGACAACCTAGACGTTGATGCGCCCCACTTCGTTGGAAGACCTACCTTTGCGGATGGCGCGCTTCACTTAAAGTGTGAGGATCAGACGACGGTCGACTGGGTGAAAGCAGCCGTACCCAAAATTAACATCCCGGAGGTCGAGCAGCTAATAGCGCTCCCTCCAGAAGAGCTGCCACGAAGAGTGCGCTGCGGTATACTGCTACCAAACGTATGGCAAGGCGACGCCTCGAGGATCGGAAGGGTCCTCAAGGTCGCGAACAGATGGGCGATGGTGGAACGCTGGCTGGTACACGCCATCATACCGCAGGAAAAGACCAACTCCACCTTCGCCATTGTCAGTGTACCGGAGGATCTCATCCCTACAATCATTGCTAAAGGTCGCCGCCTCTCTTTCCAACTTGGGGCGGTGTACCTGAAATTCCAAAACGCAAGGGGTCGTTTTGTGAGGACACCGCCACAGAAAAACCCCGACACAGGAACAACAACCACCACAGCAGTCGAAGGCGACGAACAAAACGCTGCCGACGACGACAAGGACGCTGACCAGGATCTGGATGAGGCTGCACTCGACAGCGAGGAGGACATCCCGGATCTTGGCAGTTTGGACTTGGAGGGAGAGGAATCCACAAATGGAGTCCTCTTCGTCTAAGTCCAAACTAGTGCAATGCAACCTCCACCACAGCATTACCGCAACGGCTCAACTACGAAGATGGCTGGAGGTTAACGACACAGCAATCGCCCTGATCCAGGAGCCGTGGGTCAGAGGCGGTAACATACATGGACTATCCAATCTTGGAGGTAAGCTGATCTCTAGCACGGTAGATAACGTCAGAGCGTGTATCTACATTTCACAGAACATTATCATACAGCCACTAACGGAATTTTGTTCCAGAGACCTCTGTGTCGTCAGGCTCAAAACAAATCAAGAAATCAAAAACCCCAACCTGGTGCTTGCATCCTCCTACATGTCAGAGGGTGAGAATGCACCACCGGAGGAACTGGTCAACCTGGTCAGATTCTGCGAAGGGAACAATTTTGAACTTATTATATCTACGGACTCAAATGCCCACCATCCTCTATGGGGTATGGAACACAGCAACAACAGAGGTAACCAACTAGTTGAATTTCTAATCACGACAAATTTAGAGATAATAAACACAGGCATTGAACCAACCTTTGTCGGACGGCAAAGTAGAACCATAATAGACCTGACACTTGCAACAACACTAGCAGCGGACCTAATCGATAACTGGCATGTCTCCCAAGAGGCCTCCTGTTCAGATCACAGATGGATCCGCTTTGACATCCAGGTACCTACACAAACAGCAATCCCCTTTAGGAATCAGAGGAAAACTGATCGATGCCGCTATGAACAACTTATAGCGGAAAAACTCGATACACTACAAACTACTGCCGATCTTCTAGGGGCAGAGCAAATAGAACAACAGGTAAGTGTCCTAAACAGCACGATTACTGACTGTTACTTCCTATCATGTCCCCTGAGGCTCCCAAGACCACACAATCACGGGAAAAATAAGTGGTGGGGTCCTGAATTGGAACGACTCAGGGCCAAGGTAAGAAAGAAACTAAACAGAGCTATGAACACCAACTCAGACCAAGACTGGGATAATTACAGGTTAGTAAAGGCCAAATACAAAAAACGCATTAGATACTGGAGCACTGCATCTTGGCGAAACTTCACCGAAAGCATAAGCTCCAGTACACAGGCAAACCGGGTAAGGAAAGTTCTGGCTAAACAAGGGCCCTGTAATATGGGCAGCCTACGCAAGCCAGACAATACCATGACCCTAAATCAGGAGGACACAGACACCGTCCTCCTACAAACCCATTTCCCAGACTGCCTAATTATACAAAACCCAAACTGGACCGACAATCCACGGGAACCAACTACAGGCTGCTGGCAACGAGCAAAAGACATTGTCACACCGGATAAGGTGAGGTGGGCAATTAATAGCTTTAAACCGTTTAAATCAGCAGGAATTGACAACATTTTTCCAGCCCTACTTCAGTGGGGAGGAGACAAGATTGTACTAACCCTGGCATGGATCATGCAATCCTGCCTGGCCCACGGATACACGCCTCTAGTGTGGCGGGAGGTTAGAGTGGTATTCTTACCCAAACCAGGTAAGAGTGACTATACTAACCCTAGATCATACAGACCAATAAGTCTTACATCATTTCTATTAAAAACCTTGGAGAGGCTTTGCGACAGAGAGTTGCGGAGCAACGCACTGCAAAATGCCCCAATACATCCACATCAGCATGCGTACAGCACCGGCAGATCAACGGAATCAGCTCTACATCAAGTGGTAGGTATGATTGAATCAACTATCCACAACAAACAAATCTGCCTGGGCACCTTCATTGACATCGAGGGCGCTTTCGACAGAACAAACTTCTCCAGTATTGAGATAGCTCTCCGCAAACACGGAGTAGACTCTCTACTCATCCACTGGATACTGAACATGCTCCGAAACAGGGTCATAAGACTCAAAAGGGAAGACAAGATGGGAGCACTGGTCGTCAAAGGATGTCCACAGGGAGGAGTTCTCTCACCTTTGCTTTGGAACCTGGTAATCAATGACCTAATTACTGAACTGAACTCAAGACACTTTTACACTATAGGTTATGCCGACGACATAACCATCCTAACCGTCGGAAACCAAGCTTCAACAATCTGTGACACTATGCATAGGGCTCTACACATAGTAGAGAAATGGTGCAAGGAATACAAACTATCAGTAAATCCCAACAAGACACAACTGGTAATGTTTACAAACAAACGAAACATAGGCAACTATCACCTTCCGAAAATATTCGGAACTACACTCCAACTCACAAATGAGGTAAAGTATCTCGGAGTCATCCTAGATAATAAACTCAACTGGAGCAAGCACATCGATCAGAAGATAAACAGCGCAAGCGTGGTACTGTGGCAATGCCGTAGGATGGCAGGTAAGCGCTGGGGGCTATCCCCGAAAATCCTGCTATGGCTATATACCACTGTCGTCCGTCCAATGGTAAGCTATGGCTCTGTGGTCTGGTGGACCAGGACGAAACAAAAGACCTGCTGGGCCAAACTACAGAGCCTACAAAGACTTGCCTGCTGCGCAGTTACAGGGAGCATGAGAACAGCACCGACAGCTGCCCTTGAGGTTATGCTTAACATCCCTCCCTTACATCTGTTCATACAACAAGAAGCAGCACTAGCGGCGCTGAGACTCAAACATCTAAAACTTGTCAAGTTCAAACAGGTAAAACACTCAAATATTTTAGCGGATGCATGGAAAGACACACCGCTGATTGAGGCAGTAACGGATAAGATAGAAAATATCTTTGTCTTCGATAAGAAGTACAGAATCCATCTTACAGAAGATGAAGATGCCAACGTCATGCAGCACGAGCTAAATATATACACAGACGGATCCAAAACCAGCTCGGGCACAGGCAGCGGCATTTTCTCGGAAGACCTAAATATACACCTATCCATGTCACTGGGTATGTATAATACAGTATTCCAGGCGGAGTGCATGGGCATACTACTGGCTGCAAATGCAGTGGCCGCCAGAGAGGTAACAGGACAAAAAATCCGCATCCTCTCCGATAGTAGAGCGGCCCTACAAGCGCTAAATAACAAGGTAATAACGTCAAGTTTAATTTACGAATGCCACCTAGCCTTAAATAAGGTAGGCTGTCAGGCAAACGACATCACCCTGCAATGGATAAAAGGACACAGTGGAATACGAGGCAATGACGCAGCCGATGAACTAGCAAAGAGGGGATCGGAATTGAGACCAATAGGACCAGAACCGATCATTCCTCTCCCCAGCAGCTGGTTCAGAAAGCAAATGCGTCAACGCACTGACAAACTACACAACGACCTCTGGAACAGCCTGGAGGAATGCAGACAAGCCAAACTGGCGCCTCCAAGAGTAAATCGTCGGTTCACAAGAGCACTTCTACAGCTAAACAGATCTCAGATGCGTCTCATAACTGGCGCATTGACAGGTCATGGCAATTTTAACAGACACCTTTTTAACCTAGGTATCACGGACAGCCCCCTGTGCAGGGCATGCATGGAGGCTGAGGAGACAGCCGCTCACGTGCTGCTAGATTGCAGCGGAGTGGCAATTTACCGGGCGAACTACCTGGGATCACCGGGTAGCCTCCGGGAGGTCTTCGGCGACGTCAAGAAGCTGGGGAACTTCCTGGTGGAGCTGGGATGGCTGGAGTAACCAGCCCACTACCCTCCATCACACAAAACAGGCGCACTTAAGTCGTCGAGTTGTGGATACCGCCCGTAGAAGAAGAAGAAGAAGAAGAAGAAGCAGATAATATCTTCTGCAAGAGAAATAAAACTTGAAATTTAGCCCTATGCCAATTTGCCAAGTCAGGGCGGCATAAGTAGGCTGAAAGTGGAAAAAGTCCATTCCAAATAGTGGGAATAATTATTTACAAATATTTTTTGACTGGAAGAAAATGCTTTTGGCATTAAGTCTGCCATTGTACTGTTTATTTTGTGCAAGAAGTATAAAAATTAAAAATAAATAAATATTTGTCATAACATTTTATACAGGAAATAAAACATAATGAACTTATCATTAGGTAATCACAAAATAATAAGAATGTAAGGACAAGGGACAAATATCAGAACCATCTGTAAAATTATAAGTACAGTAAATATATATTTACTTAAATATTACTTATGTTATAATCAAAACATTACTTTTTCTTTGGCATGTCAGAAAAATGTATAAGAGTATCGCAGCAAGCCTAACTGTGGCCATTTGGAATACCTGCTGATACCTAAGGTTATAATCAAAACATTACTTTTTCTTTGGCATGTCAGAAAAATGTATAAGAGTATCGCAGCAAGCCTAACTGTGGCCATTTGGAATACCTGCTGATACCTAAGGTTATAATCAAAACATTACTTTTTCTTTGGCATGTCAGAAAAATGTATAAGAGTATCGCAGCAAGCCTAACTGTGGCTATTTGGAATACCTGCTGATACCTAAGGTTAATCTGCTTACAATAAAAATTGGATTGCTTAAAAATTTTTAATATTAAATTAAAAGGCAATTTAGGATATAGCCTACTAAAGAGTAGAGGCACAGAGGTTAGTTTCATTACTGTGAATTTACTAAAAGACTCTTCTTATGTAGGTAATAATGTAATTATTAAAAATACTGTATAAATAACCATCATAAATATTACAACACTTACCATACACTTTTTTCGCCAGAACCATAGCGCTCAGGTAATTTGAATTTATTAGCCATTGATAGTGTTCTGCAATTAATTTTAGCTATATGTTTAACGCTTGTAACTTGTTTAACAGAACTGTGAGCACTAACAGTTAGAAAAAGCGTTTGTCTCCACCTAAACATAATAAAAAATAGCAGATAAAAACAAGACGGATAAAAAACTCGAGTGAACTTCTAACAAAATGTGGTCTTGTCACAGTTGTCACTTGTCACCTTGTCACACACAGCTGATATGCAGCTGATAAAAAAACAGTGGCAAACTCGCTCCAATTGTTTATTGTATTCTGATTTATCTTTATTTTATAAAATGTTTTAAAATCTTCGTTACTGGGATCAAAAATAACAATATTTACTTACGTTTTAACTGTGTAGTATGTACAAGACTAAGGAACTTGTACTGTAAGGAAGTGCTAACAAGTAACAAAATTTATACTTGAGTTTTATACATAAACTTCAGTTTTTTTGTTTTGTTATATATTTTATTGTCAAATAAACTACTCTTTTTTTTATCTAACTAACATAAATTAACTGTTGCTTGCTTGACAACTTCACTTAACTTCAGCCTTCAGCAAACAATTTAAGGCGCGTTTACACGGGTCGATTTTCGCCGTGCGGCGTGTCGCTTCACAAATCGGCTCATCAAGCCGCATCGCTAGCCCATTTACACAGGTTACTAAAATCGCATGCGGCTCGGTCATTTCCATCGAAAATGTTGAGCAGAATAGCCGTTTCTGCCGCAATTGAAATAATTAATTATTCAATTATTCAACAAAAAAAGAACAAAAAGGGGAGGAAAAACGAAAGGAAAGAAGAAACACCTTCATGTGGCGGCCGATCGCCTGCAAGTCCTGCAACTGATCGTTAAATCGTTTCATCGTTTACACGGTCGATTTTAGTCACCAGTCGCATGCGGCCGGTCGCCGCGCGGCCATCTAAATGGCAATTCGGCTAAGTAGGAAGTGACTAATCACTTGCTACTTAGCCGAATTGCCATTTAGATGGTCGATTTATGCCGCGCGGCAAAAATCGTGCGGCTTTAGTCACCCGTGTAAACCCCGCATAAGGCTTTAAGGCGTGTTTACACGGGTCGATTTTCGCCGTGCGGCGAGTCGCTTCACAAATTACCTCACCCAGCCGCGTCGCTAGCCCATTTACACAGGTTACTAAAAACGCGTGCGGCTCGATCATTTCCATCGAAAATGTTGAGTAGAATAGCCGTTTCTGCCGGAATTGAAATAATTAATTATTCAATTATTCAACAATTGCTTAAAGAATAAAGAGAGAAGAAAGAAAAGAATAGAATAGCCGTTTCTGCCGGAATTAAAATAATTATTTATTCAATTATTCAACAAAAAAAAGAACAAAGAGAGAAGAAAAAACGAAAGGAAAGAAGAAACACCTTCATGCGGCGGGCGATCGCCTGTAACTGATCGTTTACACGGTCGATTTTAGTCACCAGTCGCATGCGGCTGGATGCCGCGCGGCCAATGTCGGATGCTACCCAACTTTGGGGCTTGCGGCTTTAGTAAGGCATGAAATAAATTGTACCTTAAATTATTAATATTTTGCGATTGACTCGCTATGCTTTTTACTAAATAAACTAAATTATAATGGAAAAAAATGATAACCATAAGCGGGACTTGAACCCGCGACCTCGGAATGCCGTTCCGTCGCTCTCCCAACTGAGCTATTATGTTCCACGCAAATGTTTACCAAATTTTCCACTACAATCATCTCAATGCGAGTTTTAACATCGTGCGATGTTTTTTCGTACAACGCCATCTATTGATGGAGTTGGTGCAAACCGCTCAATAGATGGCGTTGTACGAAAAAACATCGCACGATGTTAAAACTCGCATTGAGATGATTGTAGTGGAAAATTTGGTAAATTGTACCTATCAAATTAAAATAGCAATACGTAATTTGACTTTGAACACAAAGAATGGAAAACTTCGCTCAAGTTGATGGATTGAGATTGAGCTTACATTTGTGATAATATAAATCCTTGTTAATACACCCTATCATATATTTTATACTAGGTATATAAAGGCTTTTGTAATGGGTTGATACGACTGATAAATGTATGTGCGTAATTCGCCAGAATTAGGCTTCATTATACACAGAGTTGAATTTATGGCTTTATAAGCTATGTTATGTATGCTTTTAATGTTTTGCTAATGCAACTTTTTGGTCGTAAGTTCGGTTTTCGATCGAGATTAGTATTGCTGATATTTGTGTTGCATCTAACTAAGCTGAGTTGTTTTCAATAGGTATGTAGATAGATATTGCTAAAAAATAAGTAGGTATATAAATATTTACGGTCATGTCACAAAACGTCTTCTGGTCCCAAGCTAGGCTTAAATGCCTGTGTTATGGGTACCAGAATACGGATAGAAAACATATACCTACTACTTATCTTTTGTAATACAACTTATACTTATAATATACTAGCTGACTCGGCAAACGTTGTTTTGCCATACAAATGACAGGGGTAGTCAAATAATTTGCAATAAATTAAAATTGCGACTATAATTTGAGATTTAAACTATCCTATCTCTCAAGTTGGATCGAACTGCACATGGTGTGCGAATTTTATTATAATCGGTTAAGTGGTTTAGGAGTCCATTGAGGACAAACATTGTGACATGAGATTTATATATATTAAGATAAAAACACCCAAACGCAGCTCAGATGTTTTATAAGGCAATCTATACTTCATGACGAGTCTCTGAACTACTCAACCAGTGGTTCATGTAACGGACTGCCAATCAAGAGGTCGCGGGTTCGATTCTAGCTCGGGACAATCATTTGTGTGATTTTTCTAATTATCATACAAAGGTTTGTACTGCGTCAGGGTGTTT
Organism: Orgyia antiqua; assembly: GCA_916999025.1. NCBI lineage: Eukaryota > Metazoa > Arthropoda > Insecta > Lepidoptera > Erebidae > Orgyia > Orgyia antiqua. Next base: position 3,900,357 of record OU779861.1, read on the forward strand.
CTATGTATTATAAGTACCTATATATTTACAAAAAAAAAGTAGTAAGTATATGTATTCTATCTGTATTCTGGTACCCATAACACAAGCATATTAGCTTAGCTTGGGACCAGAGGACGTTGTGTGAAATGTCCGTGAATATTTTTTTATTTTTATTATTTATACTATTACTAGCTGTCCCGGCAAACGTTGTTTTGCCATACTAAAAAAAAAAAGATTTGAAAAATAGATGTTGGCCGATTCTCAGACCTACTGAATATGTATGTAAAATTTGAGAAGAATAGGTCAAGCCGTTTCGTAGGAGTACGGTAACTAACACTGTGACACGTGAATTTTATATATAAGATAAAGCTGAAGATCTTGTTTGTTTGTTTGAACGCGCTAATCTCAGAAACTTCTGGTCCGATTTGAAAAATTCTTTCATTGTTAGATAGTACTTTTATCGAGGAAGGCACTACATACAGCCTATGCAACATCACGCTTCGCTCAATAGGAGTGAAGCAGTAATGAAAAATGTTGCAGAAACGGGGTAAATTTACAAAATTTCACGCGTACGGAGTCGCGGGCAACAGCTAGTTATAAATATCACACAATTGATTGTCCCGATCGAACCCGCGATCTCACGAATGGCACTCTGTTACGTAACTAAATCACTTGGTCGCGTCAGAACATGGGATGAAACCCTTGGTTTTTTAGTCATTTTAAAAAAATAGGTACAAGCCTACTTATACCAGTACATATAAGCTAAGAACCATTTCCGTAAAAACTATTTTCTATACTGTGCAGCGAAGAATCCTACTAATATTATAAAGGCGAAAGTTTGTATGTATGGATGTTTGTTACTCTTTCACGTAAAAACTACTGAATGGATTTGAATGAAACTTTACCACAATATAGCTTATACATCAGAATAACACATAGGCTACAAATTGGCTGGACCGATTTTGATGAAATTTTATTTTATACAGAATTGTATGGCAAAACGACGTTTGCCGGGGCAGCTAGTAATAATATATTTTTAACTATGAAATTATCACGAAAAACAATTTATTTTGATAAAAGTGTGTTTGCGATTGAGTATAGAGACCAATAAACTCTAGACGGGAACCTTTTCGATTAAATTCCAATATCCTGACGCTCACATAAATAGATTTAACCGAAAATATCAATTGAGACGTAGCTCCGATTATTATTGGAGGGAAGAATTCTGATTAGGATATTACCTAGCCACGTTTATATCACTGCTGTTTGTACACTGATATTTTTCTGAAATTTCGGTGGTTTGTATTATATATTGATATTATTTCTCCTTTCTGTCTCCAGCTCATTAGGGTCCAACTGTTGGGCACAGGCCTCTTCCACTTCAGGAGGGTTTGCGGTATACTATGTCGCACTGTGCTAAATTTCGAGTTTTCCGTCTCTCACAATTTGGTAACTGCTTATAAACCCCTTAACTGGCTATTATAGCACCCTGGGGTAGAAATCATAATGTATGTATGTAGTGTGCTCCATTTAACATTAATTTATATAGACAATTTATACTTATTAACACGCATATATAAGTTCGGTATGTATCTATCAATGTATTAATCTATGTAACGGAATCATTGAAAGTGATTTTAACCCACTTGCAGTAGTTGGATTGATCTCAAATTTTGCACATAAGTATATCAAGGACCGATGACAGACAATGCAATAATTTAAAATAATATTCAGGATTTTCAAGCGTGTTTTTTTTGTTTTTGAACTAAGTAGATTTATTGTTCTTCCTATCCTTATCCCAAATTATTTGGGTTCGACGCAACACATATTTTTTTCTTCTAAGCTTTCGTATCAGCCGTCACAAAACAATTCTTGTATAGAATTGTTACTAAATTAAGATGTATGTTTACCCGTAATACGCACCAAGTAAATTGTTAAGAGAATTGCTAAGGTTTCATGTATACCTATTTTGTTAACAAGATTAGGTCTCACGGGATTGTTTAAAATAGGAATCTGCTTCAATATCAGTATTATAAGACTGAATTTTGGAACTAGGGTTGTTAATATTTCTAATTCTTATAAGACCATAGATGTCTCAGTCTCGTCCAGCTTCATCTAAGAAATCCACCTTCTAGCCATCCATCCATCCATCAACCTTTCTAGTCCACTATGTTCAGAGGCCTCCCCCGTAGAACGACACTACGCGCGGTCCTGCTCTAGCTGCATCCAGCGGCCCCCGGCATATTTGACAATATCGTCAATCCACCCTGGTTGGGGGCCGCCCTACGCTGCCTTGTCGTCTGGTGCGTGGTCGCCAATCGATGACCTTCCGTCCCCATCGGTCATCAGATCGTCGAGCGATGTGGCCTGCCCATTGCCACGTCAGCGTGCTAACTCTTCGGGCTATGTCGTACACACCGGTCCTTTTACGGATCTCCGCATTACGGATCTTATTACGTAGGGAAAAACCGAGCATAGCCCTCTCCATAGCACGCTGCGCTTCTACTCTTATTGAGGCGTAATTTGGAAGTAGGCATTTGAAACTTATTAGTGCTTTTTTACCCGACTTCTATATTTTTTTAACCACATTAGTCTGTGTAGTGTTATAATTTTCTCGTTTTTAGTTCTATTCTGTTCTTTTGTGTTCATTATAGATTTTAATGTACTGGCAACCCTATATGTAATGTACTAATTACTCCTGGGCCCTGAGTCGGGTATTTCAACGGTCTCACAACTGTACCATTATTGTACCATTATGGTGCAATAGTAAAGTTTTTGGTAGTCTACTATTAATGTGTCGTCATAACGACTTCATCATTGTCTTACAATTGTCAAAGTGACATAAAATTGCTAGTCTCGTACACAACTGCTTCACAATTGCAATTCAATGACTGAAATGTTTCGGTAGTCTGCTATTTTGAATTTGACAGTAATATTTTTAAATTGTCCTGTGTCGACAGATTGCCATAAACAAAAAATAGATAGATAGAAATATTAGAAATTGTTCTTTGTAATTTATTGCAATTTACTAATCTCCTAAACTTCACATTGCTTTTTATACTAATAAATAGTATGTACAAATATATTTAAACGAAGTCTAGCATGATTAAATGTTTAAATTTATTAGTAGTTTTTCGAAAATCACTTCAACTAACGCATTTTTTAAAAACGGCAACACATACATACCATTCTAACACAATCCATAGATAAAAGAGACCGAAAATTCAATGCATAGATAAAAGAGATCGACAATTCTATTACCATTGAAAGACCGTTATGACGGTATATAGCAGACTACGGATATTTGACTTCAATTGCAACGGTATCGTGCCGGTATTGTGCCGGTATGACAATTGTTCCAAAATAGTGGACTTGAGCACCTGTCCTATTATAGGTATCCATTTCCCGGCCTTGGTAACATCGTCGTATGATGTAGCGATCAAGATTAATCTATATCTGAGTGAGTGAACATTTGCCCTTCTCTATATTATCCTCTTCCGCGCGGCTTCTTTCGCCTTAATATCTATACGAAATAAATATACCTATAATATGAACATTTCAAGACCAAAATCACCAAAAACGGCCCAGCCGTTCTCGAGTTTTAGCGAGACTAACGAACAGCAATTGATTTTTATCTATGCTAGTATTAAAAAGCTGAAGAGTTTGTTTGTTTGTTTGAACGCGCTAATCTCAGGAACCGCTGGTCCGATTAGAAAAATTCTTTCAGTGTTGGATAGTACATTTATCGAGGAAGGCCATAGGCTATATAAAATCACGGTGCGACCAATAGGAGCGAAACATTAGTGAAAAATGTTGCAAAAACGGGGAAATTTTTCTAAATTCCACGCGTACAGAGTCGCGGGCAACAGCTAGTAATTAATATAAATAAGTAAAGTAAAATAGCCAATTAATCAAAATACACAGTCGTTTTCAATTTAATTAAGTTTAAAAGGTTGGGTTAACTTTTTGACGCATTAGAATCGGCCTTACTATGTTCGATTCCATTAGGTAATATTTAATATTTCGGTATATACCTACTATTTTCTTTAAACTCCCAAAACATTCTGCCTGGCGATATCAATTATGTTCCTGTTTAAACTTACGAAACGTTACAGAAAATGTCGCATGTTGTAAATAGTTATGAAGTTGTATAGTCCGTTGACTGACATCTCTCGGGACAAACTTTATTACGGTATATTCCCTCGGAATTAATATTCATGCAAACGTAATTAGACGGCTCTCCCCTTTTCAGCAAAATCCGGCCGTAAATAATTTTAGTACGTTGGATATTTTCATCAAGCGTATATTTTGCATTTTGTCGACAATTTTATGGCATTTGAAGATTTAATTGTCTGAAGTAATCTGCATAGAAAAGTTTTAAGATGCTCTTTCTCTCTCTCTCTCTCTCTCCAACCCGTTAACTACCTACTGTTGGTCACGGGCCTGCTTCCTTTAGGGAAGGATTATGGTCTACAATGCCGCGCTGACCAGGCGTGTTGTGTGTGTGCAAAGGGTTTATTTTCGAGTTTACGGAAAACTCGAAAATATAGTGACGGATTTAGAGTACTAGTGTCACCACTCCATGTCCTCTTCGGGGTGTTGTAAAAGCCAGCTAAGAGATAAAGTACACAGATCACATCCTTTGTTAGAGACGAAAGACTTGAAAATAAACCCTATGTCAACATGTCTGGTCAGCGCAGCATAGCAGACCATCTCCCAAAGTGTAGGAGACCCGTGCCCAGTAGGGGGAAGTTGAGGCTGGAGAGAGAGCGAATTACATTTTTTAGACATAAAAGTATGTTGCGAGACTTTTAAGCTAGAACACAAGACTTTCTACTGTATTATTAAATTCTCTGCTCCGGAAATTATTTACAGGATGTAACATACCGCGAGAGCTTTTATATTATTTTCTTTGAGAACGGAAGTATATTTTATTAAATTGTCGTGATACAATAACATGACGTACAAGGCACTGAGGTAAAATAACATCTACCTTTCATAAGCCAATTACATACTTTAATTTGATTTTATGTTGACAAAAATTAAATAATATAGGTAATCTGTACTTCTATTAGTGTTGCCCAAATGCAAGAACAAGACGAGACTTAGCCAGTCTTGGTCTTGGTCTTGCGCCAATACACCTGGTCTTGGTCTTGGTCTTGGTCTTGCGCTCCCAGTCTTGGTCTTGGTCTTGGTCTTGCAGCAAGAGTCTTGCAAGTCTTGCAATTACCTATTAGACTATTGCTATTTATTAAAGTTTACTTTAGATCTTAGAAAAACGTATTAGAATTGGAACATTGTGAGCTTGAATTAACATAGCCATAGTAAAGAACAATCAGATTAATAAATGTCTGAAGATTTGATGAGAAATTCGAAAAATTAACTGCCACATGGTGATCAACTGAGCTATATGCCGTTTTCCATGGGAGTAACTGTTTCTTAATAAACATTTACGCTTTATAAGCTTACATGTGCTAAAAATTAACTATTAAATTACTTTTTTTATAGTACATTTCCTTGCTTTTTACCGCGCCGCCTCGGCACGTGCTGGCTCTAAAATAATTTTTGTCATTACCTAGGTACCTATAATACTGTAAAAGGGTTGTGCTCATGCACTTTAGCTATGCCCACATACATATCGATATTATGGTAATTCGATACAATAGAATACACTTAATATTTGTATCGGTAAAAACAATACTATGTGTTAATTATGTGCTATCAAATTCATATATTAACCTACAATTTATTACGAAACTTCTCCTGAAATCGTATCTTAGCTACAACCATATTGTGTTTGCAATTTGAGTAACTATTACTAGAATGTAAAAAAGTTTATCGGATTTCAATGGAATGAAATAAGTTTATAAGAAAATGTTACAACGAATAATTATAAGCCAATATGAATAATATTTGTTGTGGACAGACCATGTTTTACAATACGATGTTTATTAAATAAACACCAGCGATACGATACGACGATCACTTTATCGTATGATCTAGTATTTTACCCCGTTCGCGTTGTATTGATTTGATACAATAAAATATAATAAAATACCGATACATAATAGAGATGACCCATCTCTATGTACACGTGTCTTCATGTCGGTTATTCCCCGACTATCGGAGCGGCGCGGGCGGCACATTGACATCAAAGGAAGTCGGTTTCTTTTGACAAAGGTGTCGCTCTTTACAAAGGACTCAAGTAGCCAATCAAGTAATACAATTGGTCGACGTATTTCTAATATTAACCAATCACGATTCGTCAAAAGTGATTAAATTATTTAGAGTGGACAGTCGCATATGTGACTTTTTTACCTAACATAATTTTATGAAAAATTATAAGTATCATCGTTAATATGCCAATATCTTCGCTCCCCTCGTCACATTTTGCTAGTAGTTGACACTTAACTTTTCCTCAATTCACGTTCGTCATCTTCGACATGCAATTATTCATTATTTTTTTCGGTAATATTACTCCTCAAAAAAACTCGCTCATTTTTATATTCTTCTCGCTTTTCTTCCATCAACATCCAACAAAATTTTCTTCACCATCATGGAAAAATTTTAAACAATTTTCCTCACAGAGGCAATGAGCAGTTAGGCATATTACGTTAATCTCTATTACGGGACATGATCACTATTAGGTCAAATAAAGTTCATAAAAACAGCTGATTAGGGTTGTGCAACGTAAAAATTTTGCAAAAACTTACATCATCAAAAATCGTATTAAATTATAATGCAAGTTAATTTCTAACTTCACGTAGTCATTACTGATGGCCTAAAGAATGCTTGGTTTCAAGCATAACACAGGAGTTTTGTTTCACGTTGTATAAGTGCTTGAGTTTCACGAATTAGATCGACTATAATTTGGTCTTCAAAATGTAGGTGCCGGGTAACCAAAGAAATCGTTCATGTCGTAAACTTTTATTGTCTTGTGTTTATTTAATTTACGTGTTTTTATTAAAATATTAGTAAATTACTATAAAATAAACATACTCAAACACTTTTATAATTAAAAGTATTATAAAAACAAAATTGCGAATCTGATCGACCTTTTGTTAGAGCAGGCGCCTGGACGCCAGACGTGAATTTGATTGTTTTTTTTTATTAATTTAATTAATTATTAATATATGCATATCAAAAGAAACGGCAATAAGCCTAGTTTCACGGGAACATATGTTGCTGGTAAAATAACTAGTATTCCTTGCATAAAATTAGGATTAAAAATTAAGTTTTTTATACAGTTTTGATACAGTTTATTGCGTCTCATAGAATTCCTAAGCGTACCTGTACACCGAACTGTTATACCTAACTACTCCGTGAAATAGCGCTAAGTCCTAGCTGCAAGACGCAAGAGTCTTGCCGGATTAGTCTTGTTCTTGCTCAAGTCTTGCACGGTCAGTCTTGGTCTTGGTCTTGCTAAAAATACGCGGTCTTGTTCTTGGTCTTGGTCTTGCAAAAATGCAAGAACAAGACCAAGACTGCAAGACCAAGACTGAATTTGGGCAACACTAACTTCTATACTTCCTAATATTATAAAGACGAAGAGCTTGTTTGTTTGAACGCGCCAATCTCAGAACCTACGTACTGGCTCGAATTGAAAAGTACTTTTTGTGCCGGATAGTCCATTTATCGAGGAAGACTATATTATACATATAACATCACGCTGCAACCAATAGGAGCGGAGCATTCGTGAAAAATGTTGCAAAAACGGGGGAAATTTTCTAAATTCTACGCGTACGAAGTCGGTAGCAACGGCTAGTGTTAGTATATACATACTTAAATTAATTCGTATGATATCTACTATATAAAAATAAGTCGGATTTTCCTTCCTGACGCTATAACTCCAGAACGCACGAACCGATTTCCACGGTTTTGCATTCGTTGGAAAGGTCTCGGGCTCCGTGAGGTTCATAGTTAATATTTTTTTTGTTTACTTTTTTTGCTATGGCAAAACAACGTTTGCCGGGCCAGCTAGTCTACTATATAAAAATAAGTCGGGTTTTCCTTCCTGACGCTATAACTCCAGAACGCACGAACCGATTTCCACGGTTTTGCATTCGTTGGAAAGGTCTCGGGCTCCGTGAGGTTTATAGTTAATATTTTTTTTGTTTAATTTTTTTTGCTATGGCAAAACAGCGTTTGCCGGGCCAGCCTGTCTACTATATAAAAATAATAATAGTTTAAAAAAACTAAAAAACACGCTTTATTTAATCGAATTATTGCATTGTCATCGGTCTTTGACAGGTGTGCAAAATTTGAATAGAATCTGACCGTTTAAAGTGGGTCAAAATAGCGTCCAATGGAGTCGGTTACAAACATACAAACATACAAACAAACATACATACAAACAAACATACAAGTGAAGCTAATATAAAGCGTGTAATAAGTCGGGTTTTCCTTCCTGACGCTATAACTCCAGAACGCACGAACCGATTTCCACGGTTTTGCATTCGTTGGAAAGGTCTCGGGCTCCGTGAGGTTTATAGTTCTTTTTTTTATTTTTTTTTTTACTTTATTTTAATATGGCAAAACAACGTTTGCCGGGCCAGCTAGTTATATTATATATTTATCAAATGGGTAAAGTAGATGTAGATAAAGATTCTAGGAATTTGGATTTTAAAAGCAGAAAACCTATTTAGGATTGTAGTGGAAAAAGTGATCACCGCAAGCGGGACTTGAAACCGAGACCTCGGAATACCGTTCCGTCGCTCTGCCAACTGAGCTATTGCGGCCATGCTAACAGTAACCAATTTCGCCACAATAATGTTACTCGATTGAGTCTACATCGCATTTGATGTACAACGCCATCTATCGAGAATGTTTTGCACAATCTCGACCAGCCACCTAGTATTCTTTACATAATACAATTGGACTGAAATAATGACGCGACTTTTTTATTACTAAAGTAATTTATTAATTTTGCAATTGACTTGGTATGCTTTTACTTAATAAATGAAATTGTGGTGGATAAAGTGATCACCGCTTGCGACCGCTGCAAGTCCCGCTTCCAATAAATTACTATTTAAGTTCGATTAATATTAGTTAATTGATTTTGTAAGTTTCTTGTCAGTCCATGTGGTGACGGATTAAGAATACAAGTGTCACTACCCCATTTCTTTCCCAGGGTGATGTCAGAGCCAGCTAAGGGACAATAAGCAGTAAACGTGTATTATGAGTGATGGAAACCTCGAAACTAAACCCTGTGCCTACATGCCTGGCATAGTAGACCATAATCTCTCCCAAAGTGGAGGTCTGTGCCCAGCTGTAGGACTTTAATGGGCTGGAGAGGAAGGAATTTGTAATACCCTAGGTAAGCCCTAGTAAGTAGGTAATAGTAGGTACAATTTTTTATTTTACTAAAGTGGCTGATTTTTTTATGAACACATAAAGCTATTTCAAAACAGACATGCTAATGATAATACCTAAGTATGCTGGAAGTCTAAATTTACCTTCAATTATTCCCTTACCTGAAGTGACAGCAGCTGCAATTAACACTTTCCACTTTAAACATTGTAGGTCTTGACAATAAAAATAAAGTATCTTTAAATTAAGTAAGAACAGAGCATAACCTACAATTTTTTTTATATCTCGTCGCAAACCCTCAGTTACAAGTAATGACACGAGAGCACTTTGCGCCAAATTAAATTCCATGAGGTCCCCTTTCTGTTAAATTGATGTCGATTTGACATCAGCTACAATTTACAATAAATTACTGAGGTATCTACACGCACGAATCTTTCTTTTTTTAAGTATCTTTACAGTTCATTAATTATTTTAAATGAAGTGTAAATTCCCAAATTCTTATTTGCACTGAGCAAAAAATATTGCGCGTTTTTTTAATAATAATATTCCTCCTCGCTCTAACCAGGCCACGATATGACGATATGCATTTTTTCGACAGATTTTTTATAGCTTGGCTTGGCAAATTACTAAACTCCACCTGGGGCTCAAGTCTGCTATTCATTGCAGTATTAAGTATGCTATTTATTGCGCCTTATTGGCATCATTTGAGACAAAAAATTAACAGTAGACTACCAAACTTGATAAAATTCGCTATTATGCAGTCAACAAATGCAATAACTGATTGCATGATGGCGAGTTTTATCAAGTTTAGTAGTCTACTGTTAATTTTTGTGGTTATAATGGTATCATTGAACTATCACTGATAGCAGACTTGGTCCCCTGATGTTAAGTGAATGTGCAATCCAGACGTGAGGACGGCTAGTACGTTATCAAAGCACTAGCCGCCCCCACCTTGACGGCCCACAAAAGTGCCTCAATCTATTGAGTAAGGAATCATCACGACGGCCCACAAGATACCTCTTCACGCCTCGCTTGAAATAAGTTTTAAGGTATTTGAAGATTTAGTTTGAACTTAACTGAATAGTAAAGTTTTCATGAAATTCATGTCTTTCTTTCTCTCCGGCCCACTAAGAACTCGATGTTGCGCACGACTCTCCTTCACTTCGTAAGGGATTATGGTATATTATGACGCACTGACCAGGCATGTTGGCATACGGTTTCATTTCGAGATTTTTCGTCTCTCACGGAGAATGTTATCTGTGTACAGCAGGCTTTTACAGCACCCTGGCAAGGAATGGGGTTGGTGACACTTGTATTCTTAATAGGTCACCACATGGTTAATACATTGTATGGGAGTATTCTCTAGGAATATGGATATTGGTACCGCTGCAAAGGCTCCTAAAAGTTAATGATAATTTTTGATATATTTGTTTCTTTTTCCAATAAATATTTACGTACTGTTCTCCAGAGCATTACAAAGCTCTCGCTCAATGCACGCTAAAAGTTAATAAAAACCTGAAATTTTGGAGGGTTATAAAAATGTTATTAATTCCCAAGGGTGGATAGGGGTTGATTTAATGGAATCCTTACGATATTGGGCCCCTAAATGACGTCGCTGTGGTATTACAATGTAATTTACTTAGTGTTCTCTGTTTTCCCAAATTAGTTATGTTATTTAGGCTAATTTTATATTTGCCTTTTTAGGGCAAGGTCCAATTTGCGTAAGGGAAAGAAATTTACTATGATTTTATTAACGAACTAGAAAGATTTCCCTATTTTTACAACTGTATTCACTGATGCTTTGCTACTATTAGTTGCAGCGTGATGTTATATCCCTATAGCCTATCTCCATAAATTATCCAACACTGAATTTTTCAAAGCCGACCAGTGATTTCTGAGATTATAGAGCGTTCAAACAAACAAACCAACATACAAGAAACAAACTCTTCAGCTTTATAAGTTTAATCTTATATATAAAATCTTATATACTCCTCCAAAACGGCTTGACCAATTTTTATGAAATTTTACATGCGTATTCTACTGAATACGCATGTAAAATTTCACTACCTAGACCTACTGGTCTGAGAATCGGCCAACATCTATTTTTCAAACCTTTTTTTTTAGTATGGCAAAACAACGTTTGCCTTGACAGCTAGTATAGATATTGGAACGAAGTTCCTTATCGCGCGTTACGAAAGGGGGCTAGACGGAACAAATTAAGACCAAAAGTTGTAACGACACTTTTGCTATAGTTGTAAGCCGTGCGGCGTGCGCGTGTTTCTCTGTCTGTCTCTCTCTCTCTTTCTCTCTCTCTCATAACATGAATAAAATAATAATATATATTTTTTTATGAATTGTTGAGTATTTATTATACTACATATATGTATAATAATTTATTATATAAAATTTTATTACAATTCCTTTACTAATCGAAAGGAACTTCGTTCTATCCTGTTGTCCCTTGACACCTCTCAAGTTTTTTATGTAGATATGTAGGTAAATATCATAAAAATATACTCAGAAGATTAAGGCGATAGAGAATAGGTACTAGTGCCTATGTTTTTGATATTAAACCTAGTTGATCAGGCTTAAAACCAAAGACCTAGAGTTTTAAAAAAAAATTGGTCAAGTGCGAGTCGGACTCGCGCACGAAGGGTTCCGTACCATTATCTATGCAACATAAGGCAACGTTATTAGTATCGAGCAAGAAACGGTAAAAAAATCATGTTTGTTGTATGGTAGCCCCCCTTAAATATTTATTTTATTTTATTTTTAGTATTTGTTGTTATAGCGGCAATAGATCATCTGTGAAAATTTCAACTCTCTAGCTATCACCGTTCTTGAGATACAGCCTGGTGACAGACGGACGGACGGACGGACGGACGGACGGACAGCGAAGTCTCAGTAATAGGGTCCCGTTTTTACCCTTTGGGTACGGAACCCTAAAAATAGCAAAATTTTCTGAAATTTCTTGATGAAGACCCTAATTTAATATTTAATGACATTTTTTCGAGTTTACCAAATGAATATATATACATAATATATTTTATGTTATGTACCTGATGTAATAATAATAATACCGCTTGAATTTGCCAGAAATAACTACTACAACTAGTTATCAACATGTCGTCTTTCAGATACACGAAACTATTAGGCAAAGATGAATTATTATATAGATACGTAACATAGTTATAAAATTCCCATAATATGTAGAATGTTATCATTCTTCTCTCTCTCTTCTCTTCAACCCATTTAGGTACGTCCCACTGCTGGGCACGGGCCTCCTCCGCTTTGGGAGGGATTATAGTCTAGTGTGCCGCGCTGACCAGGCGTGTTGGTACAGGGTTTATTTTCAAGTCTTCCGTCTGTCACAGAGGATGTTATCTGTGTGCAATATCCCTGAGCTGACTTTTACAGCACCCTTGGGAGGAGATGTAGTGATGACACTTATATTCTTAATCCGTCACCACACGGAGAATTTTCAATTATGTATAAATTCTTTTTCCTGCTCTTATACCAAATTATATGGGGTAGGCGCAGCACGTTTTTTCCTTCCTGCTTCAGCTGTCATATCCTCATAAACTCCTTTTTTTCGTGTCCTCCCTCACAGTCCATCACTTATGTATAAATTTAAAACAAAAACACGTTTTAATTAGTTAATCTATTTAACCTTTCTGCAAAAAATATTTATTCTTTGTCACGAAATGCCCTTAAATTATCTCTTTCGGCTATAATTAAGTGTTACTGTGACACAGTTCTTCTTGAAAAGAAGGTCTTTCTTATTAAAACTAATGAGATGTTCTCAAATTATCTCCTGGAAGAATTAATGGCCGTAACAGCAATGTGATATGAATAAAAACAGAAAATGTAAGTAAAATTTTTTTATTGACTATTATTTAAGAACAATAAGAACTTATAATAAAATTAAATATTATTTATCTTTAAGAACTTAATTAATTTGGATCAGAGCGTCGTGGTATTTTACATAAAATGAACACTTAATAAGAACATTTAGTTCGTTACAAAGTAAGCGTTTGCTGTAAGAAAATCCTAAATGGGCAATTACATTTCAAAGCAGTGAGTTGCCGGTTATTAAAATTCGGGGTTTCAGTAAGTAAATATTTCTGGCACCATTAAGAAAAGCCTTTGCTAACATTTTAACGGGATTACGCGTAAAAGTTTGTTGGGTTTTGTTTACCAAAAAGGTAAAAATTACGGTAAAATAACCTCATCTTTTCCTTACTTTGTTTTCTTTTAATATGATGACAAAATTCTAATGTTGGCACCACGTCATTTCAACAACTAAGGGAATTTACGGTCATATTTTACACTTAAAATAATTAATAAAAACTAAATTTACATGACTAAGTAAACAATGAAGTATAAGTTACTTCTAATCGAATTGAAAGAGTGGTGGGAAGGACTTTCGAGACGAAAGGAGAAAGAATTCCGAAAGAAAGGTGGTTCTAGAAAGTTTTAGAAAAGGAATTCTCAATTTCTAGGTCGAGGACGGTCCTGGAAGTCTTGATATGGCCGTTTGCTTTGATGACTCTGAAACAAAAAAGGAAAAAATAGATAGATAAAACAGTAAGTTAACTAGGTATTTCTATAAATTAAAACTACTTATGGCCTTATTCGTAATTATTTATCGGAGGTTTAAAAGGAGATTTTATCTGAAAGATAATAAATGTTTTAGCGTAAAAATATTTTATGAATAAACGTTTTTGACAACTTTCGCGAACCTATTTTAGCCAACTTTTAAACCTCCGATAAGTCATTACGAATAAGACCATTAAAGAACAACTACGGTTTAAAACATTATTTGAAAAGGAAGGTAAAATAACAGGTCAAATACGAGTTGAATTCGCAGACGAAGTGTTCTGTATTGTTGTCATCATAATATATTCGGCATACTACCGACCCAAATAACGAGGTAAGGGCAGGAGGGTGATGATGATGAGTATTTGTTGTTGTAGTATCAGCTAAAATACATGAACTGAAATTTAAGCTCTCAAGCTATCGCCATTTCAGAGATACAACTTGGTGATACACGGACGGACGTACGTACAGCGCACTCTCAGTAATCGTTTAACCTTTTGTTACGGAACCCTAATAATCATGTTAATCTTCTTAGATTATTTAGAAGAATAATCTTCTTAATAAAAAACAAAGTCGGTATTTTTGTATGTATGTCGCTATGTGAGCTTATATTTTGAAAACTATGTAACGGATTTTGATGAGATTTTTTTTAATAGCTAGAGTGGCTCAAGAGGATGGCTTTTTGTATAATTTTTTAATGTTTGGCTTATAATATTTTACGTGTATGAAGTTGCGGGCAACATCTAAATTTATATAAGTAATCCTCACCGGTCTAACTTCTTGTTGTGGTTCGTCTTCTTCTGGCAGTGGTGTAGTGGTAGTAGGAATATCACATTCTTCAGTGGGTGGCACCACACATCTTAATGATCTTCTGTCAAACACCAGCATAGCAGGACATCTCTGCAGACGTGGGTATCCACCTTGGCATTGCCAGTATCTGTTGCATGATTTGCCTAAAGGCACGTTGCCGTTGGCGTCATCATTGCAGAGAGCTGTGAAACAAGATATTCATTTAAAATATAAGACTCTAATATTTTTTACGGATATTTCGCACAATGGTACCAATTCGACGTACACAGCTAAACTTAACTTGACTTCGATAAAAATTAAAGCTGTTAGTGTCAATATTATCTATTATTTGTAATGTGTTAATTAAAATCGTTAGTCCATAATAAACAGCTTTTATAATAAGTTAACATTGCCAAATTGTGTTAATGACACTGCAAATTTTCATTGTTTAGTTTAGTTTAGTTTAGATGTGCGTGTAGAATAGGCAACAATGTTTTTTGTAAGGTCTAAATGCTTTGGGTACCAGCTTACGAATACTCCATAAACATTAAAATCACAAAAGAACTGCATAAATGCAAAATTTCTGTGAGCACACATAGATATTGATAGTATAAATCACAGAATTAATTGTCATGAGTGAGAATCGAACGCAGGCTATCGTGAATAAACATCAGTATCACACACTACTTTACAGAGCCTTTCTCGGTTCATTGCTGGACATAGGCTTCCTCCAAAGAACTCTAAGACGCGCGGTCCTGAGCTATCTGCATCCAGCGACATATATGTATACAATAATGTAACAAGGAGCAATTTTTATATAATCTTAGAGTGTTAGTAGTAGTTAGGCCTAGCCTAGTGTAGAAACCAAAGAGTTTCAATGAAGATGTTAATCTTTTATACGAATCATTATATTATCATTTAGTTATGCTGCGAAACTTTAGATTTAAGACCACAGACTTTATGTAATTTTATTTTTTGGTGATTCTCTGTAATGTTTCGTGATTCAATAAACTTATGTATTATGTATGTATGTATGTTATCTATCCATCCATCCATCCATCAACCTTTCTCAGTCCACTGCTGGACATAGTCCTCCCCCATAGAACGCCACAACGTGCGGTCTTGCGCTAACTGCATCCAGCGGCCCCCGGCGTATTTGACGATATCGTCGGTCCACCTTGTTGGGGGCCGCCCCACGCTTTGTCGTCCGGTTCGTGGTCGCCACTCGAGGACCTTCCGTCCCCAACGGTCATCAGATCGTCGCGTGATGTGGCCTGCCCATTGCCACTTCAGCGTGCTAACTCTTCGGGTGTATGTAGGTGTCTCTATGTATTATATCTATAAATGAGCTTGAATACGCAACGGATTTAAATACGGTTTATTTCATAAATTGAGTGGTTTATGAGGAAGTATTTTTTGTATTTTATGTGTAATTTGTTAAGGTATTATTCATAATGACTTATCGGAGGTTTAAAAGTTCGCTAAAATCAGTTCGCTAAAATTGTCAAAACTTGTTATTCATAATAATAGATAAAATCTCCGTTTAAGTCTCCGATAAGTCATTATGAATAAAACCATTAAGGTTTAGTTTCCAAATTGCACGCAAAAAAAGTCGAGGGCAAAAGCTAGTAACTTATAAAAGTCACTTTGTCTATATCGGTTCGTGATCGAGAAACGTGAATTGTTTATTTTATAAAACGTGCCGCAAGCCGATTTTATATTCAGATTACTCCCAGTGTATTTACTTTAGGTAGGTATATCAAAACATATAGATTTCATATAAAAATGTGTTATGTAAACTTGTGTGTTTGTTTACAGACTAATCCCAGATACACTGTTTCCGTTTATCGAAAATGTTTTTGATTTATGGGAAGCAATCTTTTCGCGATTAAGAGGATACCAAAATAGCTTCGTCCATTTTTCTACGTACGAAGTTTTCATTTTGTCTTTAGATTGAATGGCTAGAGCTCTAATTTTTAAGTATATGTTTTTTCAATATATAATCTAGGATCGCATTAACTCAGAAACACGATTGAAAAAAGTTTTCTCGATAGAAAATCTTAGCGAAACAACCTCTCAATTTTTTTTTTTTTCATCTGTCGGTCTATTATCGCGTATTAACTAATGAAATAACTTTAAAAACATAAGTAACTATTATATTATATAGAAACACGTAAGCCGGAATTAAAATATATTTAGTAGATTCTGAGTAAACAAAAAAAATATCCCTTATTCTTCATTTTCTATACCTACTAGCTGTGTTAATAGGTACATGTCGACGATAATATTGATGTAGGCCCTTAAGAATAACATTATTTGTTTTTATTTATTTATAATGTTCAACAAATATTCTCTTCTCAGCTCATTGGTACCAATTCTACGTTCATGACTAAACATAACTGAAAAATTAAAACAACTATGGCGTATTTTGATTAATTAGCTATTTCGTTGTGTAC
The DNA here is from genome assembly GCA_916999025.1 of Orgyia antiqua. Lineage (NCBI taxonomy): Eukaryota > Metazoa > Arthropoda > Insecta > Lepidoptera > Erebidae > Orgyia > Orgyia antiqua. The sequence goes on from OU779861.1 coordinate 3,917,489, forward strand.
ATTTTTATTAATTAAAATCGTAAGTCTATAATATACAGATTTTCTAATAAAAAGTTCTGTTAACATTGCCGAGTTGTGTTATTTACACTTTCAATTTTAATTTTTTAGTTAAATTTAGTTGTGCACGTAGAATCGGTACCATTAACGTCCTACTATTGGGATCGCTTCTCCTTCACTTCTCGCGTCTACATATACCATGCTGACCTATTATGTCAGACGTCGCAATCCCTAGGTAGCTGGATCTTACAGCACCCTGTCGTACCCTGTCTTATTTCTCATAAACACAATCAATAAATCTTTGCAAATTGGTTTGTGCCGATATATCGCTAATATATATCTTTACATGTGTAGCGGGCAATAATAGGCTTAAAAGGAATAAGCTGGAATAAGGTAAATGTATCAGTCATGGACAGTATAAGCAATATTTTTAATTATCACAAAGTTGTTCGAACGATTACTTTTAATAGGTTAACTGTGTCCCACGCCTGCATTCACGATTAACCAATGTCGGTTTTATTAAGATGATATTTTCTCACAGATAACCGATGAAATATGAGTTTATAGTATTCTACTGTATGTTTGCAAACTGCTGTACGCTAAATAGCAATTAATTAGCAAGATTTTTCTTAGCTAACTGATCAATTTGCGATAAGGAAAGTTTTTGGGTGGTGATTATATTATATAGAGGTAAGTGGATCATTAGCATAGTAAGATCGTGATAGAGAGAGGATGACAAAGTCACAAGCAGACGTTGAATATTATGCACGTCATGACCGCGAATCCGAGCCATATCATTTGCCCTAAGCCTTAACTTCACCCGGCAAGGGTGGCCCCATTATGTAGGGCTCAAAGTAGCGGCGAGTTAAAAAAATTTTGAAAGATTATAATACAACACCGTAATTTTCATCACACATTACTGAAAAATTACTTTAACGTGTATATTTCGATTGAAATTTAACCAGACATTTCGGAGACATTTTAGTCAACATGGTCATGATAAGGACAGATGTAAGACATCAGTGAAAAGTGGTATATTTGAATAAATTTGTCGCGTAAGTATGTTGGCCGACGAAGTAGTGGGTAAAAGGCTTCGCTTATATGAAGTATATGAACACAAATTACATATGAAACAAGTTTATGGTGAATTGGCGACAGTGATTATAACACAGAGTAACGAAATACAATCAATCACTATGCTTCACATCACGCACTAATCTTCGGTAACAACACTTTCCTTTTTGTCCGAGTCGATAACCCGATAACAACGATTAATGATGTTACCGATCGATTATTCGATTATATAAATAGCATGATATCCATGATGCTATTAATGGCTATATTACACTATTAATTAGTATGAAAGTTGCATGATTGATTGGTGAAACTGTTTATGTTCATTAATGGGCTGTTTCAAAATGGTCGGTACATTGAGTGACAGAAATGAATAGTAACTAGTTAATTAGATTCATTCCCAATTAAATTTGACGTAGTAGGCCTATTTTATGCTTTTATTAAAAGATATAACAGTTAACAAACCTAAATAAGATGTAGAGAAAAGATATAATTTTGTTGGATAATAGCTAAATAAAACCCACGCGCCTTGTCAGCATCAAGTATTCGATAGAGCGGTCAAAACAACTTAATTTGCTCCACGCATGAGAAAGAAAAATGAACATAATATAGATGCCAAAAGATAAATCGTGAAAATTTTTATAAAACAGTTCTATTCAAGTTCTCAACCCATCTACAGTCAAGGACACGTGCGATTAATCAGTGTGGGAACACGTACATACGGATGTCTTACAGGAATTAATTAAACTCAGGCTATTGTACTCCAATCCTATTACACACTTGTGCTTGGGGATTTCATTCAGAGCTAAGAAGTAATTTTCCAAGTTAATGAGTTCACTTTGTTCAAAATTCAATTTGGTTGGCTTTAAGACTGAATATACAAGCATAAATATATTTTGTTGACACGCCAAATGCTTGTACACGCTTCTTTGAAACTATGTAAGGAAAGTATTCTTTGTGTCTCGACGAATTTAAGAATACAAGTGCCAATAACCTGCCAAGATTCCTGTAGCCTCATAAAATGTTCTGCGAAAGAGGCAAAATTAATAAAGGCACATTCCGAATATCCTCTGATTGTAGAATGGGATCGAAAGGAAAATAACACTTACGATGTTTTTGACAGCCTTCGACATTTTCAGGCCAGTCGCAGGAGTGAGCATTCTCATTGTAGAGCAGACCACCGATACATAACTGTTCCGTTGCCGTTCCATTCCAGCAGGTCCAATACCTGGTACACGAAGTCTCATGACCGAAGATGCCGTACAACCAGTCGCAGTGTTCCGTTCCAATAGGTGGATCTAAGAATAAAAAAAAATGTGTTACAGAAAATACTGCGTAACATAAAATATGTTTCAATTTGAGTTTTATTGCTCATTCATCTATTTTCCTCCCAATACCGGCTTAAAGAAAGTCAAAGTAGCTTTTTACTACGAAAACTTTAAAGCAAACTCTATTCATACCAAAATTCCTGGGTGAAGTGATAGAGAAGACAATATACTCAACGTGTCTCTATTTGTATTGTGGGAAAAGAACTTAGCTTTTCTTAGTCAAGTTAAAGAATTACAGGCATTTGTATGTATTTCGTGTCCTTACAGCTTTTTAAGCTCACTGTTTGGTTATTTTTAAGACAGACTAAACCTGGAAATGCGTAAAATCGAGCGTCTTTGGAAATAATCTTACGTATATAGTACCCAAAGGTGCAGGTAATGTATTCTACGATTAATCATTGATAGGGTACATACTTATTTGAACTTTAGGATATTCGCAGTAGTTCGATCTCCATGGGTAGTCGCATCCTTCCGTCACTCCTCTATGCTTCCCAGCGAACACCAGACCGTTTGGACAGTCGTACTGTACGGACTGCCCATTTTCACACTCCCAGTATTTGTCACAATGTTTCTCATCCGCTACCACGCGAGATTTTGTCTTGCATGGATCTTCAACTTGTCCACAAGATGATAATGTTGCACATGCCAGGAATACTGTAAACAAAAAAAATTGTTTAACAATAATTCAAGTTTTTTAAAGGTTAAATTCTGGGGTTGTTGTTATTTCTCTCTCCAAGACTTAATCATTCAAAACCCTATGTAAGACTCTCAAGCCATGTTTAATATTTATACTTTTAACGTAACTACATTTGTTTTTCTCTATTTCTTAAGTTAAAACAAATAGGTACATCAATTATTAATGCATATATTTGCGGCGTTACTACGATTTAAATACATATCTATCCATTTGCAACCTCACGCAATTTTCATTCAACGCTAATAGAATGGAAAGCATCGCATTTAATGTGCCGGCACGAATCAATGGGTTTACCTCTATGCTTACTATGCATTCGCATAATTTTATTGTTGTACCGTATATAAAGTGGTTAAAAGGTCCACTATTTTTGTTAATGTGTCTGCTTGTCTTATCTTTATGCAACCATATCCATTAAACAGCCACAGAAAAACATTTTACGACTAAGTATATTTGCTAAAAGCATCTCGAACTCCTAGGAGATGGCTCTCTATAGTCTCTACCTATCCCTATGGGAAAAAGGCGTGATATTATGATGATGATAATGAATCTATGTATTATAAGTATGTATTTACAAAAGAAAAGTAGTTTATGTAGTATATCCGTATTCTGGTACCCATAACACAAGCATATAAGCTTAGTTTGGGACCAGAGGACGTTGCGTGAAATGTCCGTGAATATTTATTTATTTATTTATTTATTTATTTATGAATTCGCACAATGTTGTGAACACAGTAATTTGTGGAGGTAGGATCAGGTTATCCAAAAATAATTACGGAGTGTTTGTAAAGAACGAATCGAAATAAATATAATTTGTTTCGACACAGACTTGTGACTTAGAATTTCTAGTTGAAGTATCAAAACGGTGGTAACATTTTCCCCTGTAATTTCAGAGGCTTATTTAGCCTATGTCCATAAGACCATGACCTGAGGCGGCCAGCTTATGAAGGGCGGCAAAAGCCTTCAAGTTTAAAATTTTGTTCTATCTCTATTAATTTATAGGGCGGCTAATTAAATTGGTCCTTGTGTCAAATCAAATAGCCCGGGACGCTTGAATTTTCAAAATAGGCCTCCGTGTAGTTAGATTTATTAAGTAAAAGCATAGCAAGTCAATTGCGCAATCAATAAATTACTATTTATTTAGCTATATTTATAAAACAATAATAAACATTTAATATGAAAGCATGTGCAGTGATGTCCACCGGAGCGTTGTATTGTCACACTCTATTGCATCATTGTGAAGCGCTTTCTAGTCGCATACAAGCTTGACGCAACCAAACATAAGTAATACTGTATAATATATTGAAACAATACAATCGCACTAAGTACTGACGATTTGTTAGGTTAACATTAAGTAATACTACTTATGTTAAGTAATAGTGTAAAAAGATTAACTCATGAACCTGTGAACTTTGACACTTTAATCTTGACGTGCTTCGTGGTGGAGTGGTTCATGTAACAGACTGCCGTTAACGAGGTCGCGGGTTTGATTCCCGCTTGGGACAATCATTTGTGAGATATTCATAAATGTCATACAAATGTTTGTACTGCGTCTGGGTTTTTTCTATGTATCTTAAGTATGTATTTACAAAAGAAAAGTAGTATATGTATTCTATCCGTATTCTGGTACCCATAACACAAGCGTATAAGCTTAGCTTGGGACCAGAGGACGTTGTGTGAAATGTCCATGAATATTTATTTATTTATTTATCTTCCTTTTCTCGGCCGATAAATATCCTACTGTTGGGCTTAAGCCTTAGGTAGGGAGAGTATTTAGTCTGCTTGGGCAATACTGATCACGGCCGTTGATAAGAAAATATAGTAAGAAATTATAGTTTAATCTGACTTACAGCTACCTGGGAAATACATGGCGTGGTAACATTTACGGTATTCCCAAATCGTCAACATACGCACATAGTTCTGCAGTGGTATTCAGTAAGAAAAAGTGAAGTGAATTTTCGGTGAATATTGATCACGTGACAGCGCTCCTCCAATAAAAATAGAGAAGCGCTGTCACGTGATCAAGATTCACCGAAAATTTACTTCACTTTTTCTTACTGCTGCTGTGTGCTTATATAGAATATAGAGTGGTTCAAGAGGATGTTTTTCTGTATAATTTGTTAAAAGGTTTTTATTATCTATACTAGCTGTGCCCACGACTCCGTCCGCGTGGATCGATTTTTTTTCGATCGGCGAAAAAAAGAAATGAAAAATTTGACTGGGTAATCAAATTTTTCATTTTTTTTTACCCGCTAGATGGCGTTAAAAGTAACCAAATTAAGAAATTTCGTATTATCTAAATATCTCTTGATTGAGTGGACCGATTGCGATGAAACAAAGACTAAGTAATACCTTGATTTATGTACAATTTTCACGTATAAGATTCATATTTATAAGTGTTGTACCTATATTTTACGCGATGCGTGCACAGACAAACATTTAAACAGACAAACAGACAAAAATTTCAAAAATGCTAGAAATGGGTTCTGTTGGTTATCCTTTAACCATCTGACTATTTTTTTTTGTAAATATATTCAATGTACAAAAATATTTTTTCTACAGATTTGTTATATGTATAGATTATACGCATACGAAGTTGCGGGCAACAGCTTGTATACAATATAACACGAACATTTATTCTAAGTTAAGACGCTATCATATAATCTTGTAATATATTTTCTTAGCAGGTCATTTATCAAACTCTAAATATGTAGAACTATTTTACGTAGAATGAACTACATATTTTATTTAGTTACCTTTGTTATTAAGATTTATTTTTTCGTTATTTAAGTGTCAGATGTTTTAAATTTTCTTATTACATTTTTCTTGATAAATATATAAATAACTTATAAAGTTACTGTATTGTTATTATAAATTTGAAATTTTCGTTTGTCATTTCATACTTACATACATATATGTATAGCATCACGATTTTTCCCATAGGGGTAGCCCTAGCCACCTATTACGATGTTATTTACTTACTTTCTAATCTAATATATAAAATTCACGTGTCACAGTGTTAGTTACCGTACTCCTCCGAAACGGCTTGACAGATTTTTATGAAATTGTACACGCATATTAAGTAGGTCTGAGAATCGGCCAACATCTATTTTTCAAACTTTTTTTTTATTATGGCAAAACAATGTCTGTCGGGTCAGCTAGTATGTAGGTATATAAAATTCTCCTGCCACAGTGTTTGTTATTATACTCCTCCGGAATGGCTCGACCAATTTTCGTGAAATTTTGTGTACATATCCGTTAGGTCTGAGAATCGGAGAACATCTGTTTTTCATCCCTCTAAATGTTAAGGGTGGTCCACCCCTGACATTTATATGGCAAAACAATGTTTGCCTGGACAGCTAGTCTTTCAATACATTTGAATTATTATTTATATATCTTAGGTTGACTTGGCTCTTTTTGAGGTATTTGGACGATATTTGAAGAACTGATAAAATTAGATCTTGACCTGGTGCCAATGAGACCACACGGGAACCACCAGATTTCAATTAAAAAAAGAATCAATAAAATAGCTTCGCGCATTTAAAAGTTAAGAGATAACAAACAAAAAATAAATAAAAATAACATACAGACAAAATGAGAACCACCTCCATTTTTTGAAGTTGGTAAAAAAAAACTGCAGGCAGAATGCAGATTATGGCGAATGAGGTGCTTAAATAAAAATTTAGTCGCGTTGGACTTACGATTTCTGACGGAATAATGCTCTAGGTAGTCTAGGTACTAAGGAATGCGCTGTCGGACAGTGGTTTATGGTCTCCATTATATGACACAATATAAGCAATTTAACCCATGGTATATATCAGTCCTAAGTTAAGAAATCTATGTTGCAATATTAATAATCCCCTCTAACCTAATGTTGTTTTAACCGGCCATATAAAACAGATGTATAATGAGTTTCTATACCATGGTGTATGATTACTAGTGATTATAGAAAGGTTAAATGGTGTTATGAGGCTGTGTGTATGTGAACGACCAATATTAAGCAATTAATTGGGTTATATTGCTTCATAAGGTCAGTGGAGACTTAAGATTGATATGGAAATGTTAGTGCAATATTGAGGATATAGTTGACTAACTTAAGCAATGTCTACGAGGCTTATATCTTTGTTTCTATCATAGAGTTAGTATTCACTGGAAAACTTTAAAGCAATTTTTTTGTAGCCTGTCCTCAAATACTCTTATATGCTAAAATTACAAAGAGTTTGTTTGTTTGAACGAGCTAATGTCAAAAACTACTGGAACGAATTGAAAAATTCTTTTACTGTTGGATAGTTTTTTTATTGAGGAAAACTTTAGGCTATATAAAATCACGCTGCGACATATATGTGCGAAGTGTTAGTGAAAAATGTTCCGAAGACGGAATTTTTTTCCCAAATTCCACGCGTCACGAAATCTATAACAAGTGTCATCTGTAACAAGCAGATGAGATTAACATTTTTTTTAATACCTGCGATCAGTCGACCTAGACTATGCGTGAGTTGCAAAGGGAAGTGGGGTTATGCAAGATATAACCACTCCTCCACCCGCTCTCATGAGTTAGCACATCGGCTCTCTTAAGTTGTCTGATCGGGTTCGGCTCCAAGAGCACACTCGATAACAGGTTGGGATGAGTTGCTAAACGAGTCCTGTAGTTGGCTGAGTACTTTTTTGCTTCTTCTGTGATAGTTGAGATTTCCAGATACTCTTGGATTTCCGAGTTACGAGTGTACCAGGGAGCCGATGAGACAGTCCTCAAGATATTTGACGCAAGAAGTTTGAGGTAGTGTGTCAGGCTAGGTTCACAGAGGGAGATGTTGCGCGTGAATGTGATCTGGTGTGACTTCAAAGCGCTTGCTTTTATACGCCATTTGTTGAGTCATGCGTTGGTGTCGTCAAGATGAGCTGGTAACAATCTACTCGCTACGTTTGGATCCCTGTCCCGACAGAGGAATGCCGCATCATCGGCGAAGGTCGCCTTTAAAATGTAGGTAAGTATTGTTCATGTGATGGAATGGGATCAGGCTCGAGCTGAATATTCTAAAAGTTATAGACTAACAAAGCGATAGAGATGAAAATATTAAATTATAATTAGATAAAGTATTTTAAAAGAGTTTTTACCTCTTTTAGCATTGAAATTTCGTGAGTTTAAGTCATATTTATAACATTATCGATGAGCCTCGTGGTTAAGTGGTTTATGTAACGGACTGCCGATCAAGAGGTCGCAGGTTCGATTCCCGCCTGGGACAATCATTTGTGATTTTTCTAATTGTCATACAAATGTTTGTACTGCGTCTGGGTGTTTCTATGTATGTATTTACAAAAGAAAAGTAGTATATGTATTCTATCCGTATTCTGGTACCCATAACACAAGCATATAAGCTTAGCTTGGGACCAGAGGACATTGTGTAAAATGTCCGTGAATATTTTTTTATTTATTTTATTATTATCGATCCCATAACAATGAGTGTTAGCCGGTAACATACATATATCTTTACTTATTATAAAACAAAGCCGCTATTTTGTATGTCCCTATGTGAGCGTATATCTTTAAAATTATTTAACGGATTTTGACGCCGTATTTTTTAACAGATATAGTGGTTTAATTGGATGTTTCTATCATAAAATTTTAGTTTGATTTTTAGATTCCACGCGCACGAAGTTGCCGGCAACAGCTAGTATTTTAATATTTTTACTTGCTATAAAGTTGTATATGTCGTAGGAGACTTGATTAAAATAGTTTACTTAAGGATTTTTAGTTTTAACTTAACTTCCAAGATTATGAAATAAGTCCTCAAATTGTGTCAATGGTAAGTACGTTATTTATTTTGTGTAGTTAGTGATAAGAGTGAATGGTGACCTGTTGAATATTCATAAAAGGATTGAAAGGATCCTTCCAAACCAGTTACACGTGTTGTAATGTAAGCCACGGATCGATCTCATCGTAGTTAATAGAATATTGTAGTTAACGTAGTAGTTTAGTTTACAGCCAGAGCTGGCTGTAAATACTTCGGATATATATAATAGAAAATATGTCAATTATTAAGATTTTGTAGATGCGTTAACCTTGAACTGACGTTAAATTGATACTTGTCATTCTGACGCTAACAATTTAACCTTATCATTAGGTCTTGACACTAACACCTGACATACATAACAGTGGTTATGTTAAAGCTAGATTGCATTACCGATAACCTGAGCTTAATCATCGAGTTACTAAATAAGTAGTTATTCATTCTATAAGTTTAACAAGGGCAAACTTTATCGACGTTAATGATATAAAAAAAAAATTATAATTAAGTATTCATGGACATTTCACACAACGTCCTCCGGTCCCTAACTAAGCTTATATGCTTGTGTTATGTGTACCAGAATGCGGATATACTACATATACTACTTTTCTTTTGTAAATACATACTTATAATACATAGAAACATCCAGAGGCAGAACAAACATTTGTATGACATTTATAAACATCACACAAATGATTGTCCTGTGCGGGAATCGAACCTACGACCTTGTGAACGGCAGCCCATCATAAGAGCCACTAGACCACGAAGCCCGTCAATAATAATAATGTTGATGACGGTTTTATTTAACATTTTTTTTTTAATTTTAAAATGTTTATATAATCATCATACAAGCTGTTGCCCGAAGCTTCGTATGCGTGGAATTTGGAAACCAGACCTTAACAAATTATATAATAAAGCCTTACTCTTGAACCACTCTATCATTTAAAAAACAGCATCTAAATCAGTTGCGTTGTTCTGAAGATATAAACTCACATAGGGACATACATACAAAAATAACGACTTCGTTTTATAATAAGTAAAGATAAATAAATAAATAAATGGACATTTCACACAACGTCCTCTGGTCCCAAAGTTAGTTATATTTCTATGCTTCTGTTATGGGCACTAGAATACGGATATACTACTTTTCTTTTGTAAATACATACTTATAATACATAGTAAACACCCAGACGCAGTACAAACATTTGTATGACAATTATAAATATCACACAAATGATTGTCCAGAGCGGGAATCGAACCCGCGACCTTGTGAACAGCAGTCCGTTACATTGAATGTGGCAAGATAAGGAGGTTTATTCGATGCTCTACAGAGCTTCTTTTTAAACGACTTCAAAAAAGGAGGAGGTTCTTCATTCATTTGTATGTTTTTCTTTTAATGTTTTTTAAATGTTTGTTACCTTATAACTTTAAATTGGGCGAAGCAATTTTAATGATTCTTTTTTTATTTGAAAGCTGGTGGTTACTCTGTGGTTTTATAGGCACCAGGTCTGGATCTGATGATTATCTCCTGAGAAATCGAGGAAAACCCTCAAATTTCAAAGGCACATGAAGTCAGTTGATTTTTTTAAATTGCTTAATTATCCATATTATAATATCTACATAGAAACACACGCCTTTTTTCCATTAGAGTAAGAAGAGACTATGTAGAGCGCCATCTGCTACAATATAAACACACTTTCTCATATATAATAATTATTTTCTATTAACCTAATTCATAATTATTTAGAGTAGGTACTCGCTTTCTATACCTTCAAGTATTTAATATAATTATTATCACATGATATGAGCGAGTGATTCATCAACACTCCAGTACATTTTCATTAATTATATTGAGTGGCTAAATCTATTTTATACTAGGTGACTCGGCAAATGCTGTTTTGCCATAAGAATGTTAAGGGCGGACAACCCTTATCACTTAGGGGTATGAAAAATAGATAGTAGCCGATTCTCAGACCTACTGAATATGCATATAAAATTTCATAAAAATTGCTGAAGCCGTTTCGGAGGAGTATGGGAAGGAACATTGTGACACGAGAATTTTATATATTAGATTTATATACAAGTGAATATATTTGTCTACTAACTGTTGCCCGCAACTTCGAACGCGTGGAGTTTAGAGACCAAATCTTAACAAATTATACAAAAAAGCCATTCTCTTGAACCTGAATTTCACCTATCAATGAACGCCATAGTGGTTTGAATTTTAGTTAAGTTTAGTTGGGCACATAGAATGACACAAACACTTTCTTTCCATAACATTCATGTAAAAACAATTGAAATAACAAAGTTCCATTGTTTATAGAATAAAACAAACTGAAGGCAGTCTCAACAAATAAACATTGAACGATCTATGCACTATCTCTTCTATTTCATTCCGTTCCACGATTTATTGGTTCGATCTGTTTCATACAAATATTTGTACTGTTCGACTTGTTTTCTGGGAAATCATTTACGTAGAGAAAGATTGCTTTTGAAACTCTTGTAAATGGGTTTATGATTTACCGTTTCTTCATAACTAGTTGTTTCCCGCAACATCGTACGCGTGGGATTTAGAAATCAAACTCTAATAAATTATACAAAAAAGCCATCCTATTTAATCTATCTATAAAAAAAACCGCATTAAAATCCGTAGCGTAGTTTTGAAGATATAAGCTCACATAAGGCATACACACATACATGCGAAAAAACTACATTATTTAATAATAAATAAAGATAAAGATGTGTGTGAGGTGATAGTAACAAAACCAAATGCATATTGTATCGTTACATACACAGAATATAGTTACATATTATAAAACAAAATCTATTTTTCTTGTTCGTATTTCGAAGCAGTTTTTAAATAGATAGTGGGTCAAAAAGAAGGTTTAAGAGAATATTTTTTTTAGTTTTGGTTTCTAAATTGCACATATACGTTTTACGTGCCACAGCAAGAATTTTAATAGTAGCTATAGGTATGCATTTTTAAATTGGTACGGTAAAAAAGGGTAAACGTCAGAACAGTAAACTCGAAACCGCCATTGGAAGTTGTATGAAGTTAAGATTAAAATAAATAGGAAATAGGAGTTCGATTAACATTTTAAAATTACAACAGTTATTTATTTAAATGTAAACAAATAAACAATAAGAATAAGTAATTTACTGTACAAATGAACCAGTAAATACTACTCAGTAAAGATAAAATACCATTATGCAGAGATAAATCTATGGAGTAACATCCATGATTAACGATTCGTAACTCTTAATGAACTCCATAACAAATGAGCTCTTTGGCTTTCTTCCAAATTCCCCCTTTCTTTGTTAACCGACTTCAAAAAGTAGATTCTACTTTATAGGCATCTACACTAATATCGTGCCAATAAAATTACAACAATTGCATTAAGAATTAGAAAAAAAAATCAAAATCGTAGTTAAGCATTTTAAATATTTAAAAAAAGTTCGAATGCATTGAATATTCTAAGGTTGAGCGCAGACCTGAGTCACGACAGTTTTAAGACCGACTATTGTTTTACAAAAATTATGAAACCGCGCACACTTTAAACAAAACGTCTCATAGACAAATTGTCTAATACCTACAGTTTCGTTTTAGGCGTGCGACGTGTTGTAGGCAAAACGGTTTCGTTTTAGTCTTAAGGCAGACTTGTCTATGTCAGGAAAGTCTGTCTGTTAAAACTGTCGTGACTCAGGTCTGCGCTGAGCCTAAGTGTCATCACCCCATCACCTCCTAAGGGTGCTGGAAAAGTCAGCTAAGGGATATTGCACACAGATAACATCCTCTGTGAGAGACGGAAAACTCGAAAATAAACCCTGTGCCAACACGCCTGGTCAGCGCGGCACAATACACAATAATCCCTCCAAAGTGGAGGAGGCCCGTGCCCAACAGTGTGACGTAAATGGGCCGGAGAGGAGGAAATGCCCACAATGCGTCTTGCTTAGGGGTTTACTTTTATATTTTCTGTCATTCGCAAATAGTTACTATGTACATGTATTATTTCCCATGATACTTATAACGTCGATGTTATCGAACGGAATATTCAATCATCAATTACCAGTATTTTTACTAAGACCCGTAGCCTACAATTTCCGTGACGATACGGACACAGAATTAATACAATAATTCACTATTAGAATACATAAACCATTAAAGAAATGAGTTTGAGCACGCTATTTTATCGATCTGTTACGTAATAAATAAAATATTGAAACAGAAGCGCGCCCTTGAGAATTCTTAACTTTGGTAAAAGTCCCTAACCTCAAAAATACTTATAGGTTTAATTTAATGGTGTTAGTTACTTATCATTTTGTGTTAGGTTAATGGTTCGGACAAATTAAAAGTAGAAAGAACTTTGTAAATAACAGATTTTTAAATTTAAATAATTTATTTGCCGTGTTTATTTGATAATTACTTTTTAGGGTTCCGTACCCAAAGGGTAAAAACGGGACCCTATTACTGAGACTTCGCTGTCCGTCCGTCCGTCCGTCCGTCCGTCCGTCTGTCCGTCCGTCTGTCACCAGGCTGTATCTCAAGAACGGTGATAGCTAGAGAGTTGAATTTTTTACAGATGATGTATTTCTATTGCCGCTATATCAACAAATACTAAAAATAAAATAAAATAAATATTTAAGGGGGGCTCCCATACAACAAACATGATTTTTTTACCGTTTCTTGCTCGATACTAATAACGTTGCCTTATGTTGCATAGATAATGGTACGGAACCCTTCGTGCGCGAGTCCCACTCGCACTTGACCAATTTTTTAAATTTAGAATGGCGTCAAGCAGTTAACCATTTAAGACGTAACACGTAACCGTACAACGGATCCGGCCTGCTTCTTTTTTTAGTTGAACACATTAAGAAAATTAAATGACAATGAGCCTATTTAGTAGCCTTCCTAACTCTTTCTTTTTGAGCTGGAGTAAAAGAGAAAGCTAGTAAGATGAAAAGAGAAGGCAAGGCTACTATTTTACTTTCAAACCGTAAACGGGCCGGGCCTTGGGACAAATCTATGTTCCCGAGTTGTTCCTCCCTACTTATAACCTCCTTGTTTATCATAGTTAACTTCTAGACGTCATTTAATGAACCCAAGAAATCGTCATGCAATGTGTGTGCGGTTTTTGAGTCTTTAATCCGTGATTTTCATGAAATTGCCATCATGATCAAAGATAGAATTAACCTACATAACACAACATCTGCAAGTTATTTTGAGTTATGTGGCAATCCAATAACTTTACATAAAGCCTTTCAAACAAGGATATGAAGTAACAGTGTCATTTCATGACTGAACTCACGCTTACAACTTTCTTTTAATGCTATGATGGTGTCGTGAGAACTAAGTAAATAAAAGTATTAGTCGTGAGAACAGGCGTCTTGGAGAATTTACTTCATGCTTTTTATAGATCTACTAGCTGCCCCGGCAAACGTTGTTTTGCCATACAATTCTGTATAAAATAAAATTTCATCAAAATCGTTCCAGCCAATTTGTAGCCTATGTGTTATTCTGATGTATAAGCTATATTGTGGTAAAGTTTCATTCAAATCCATTCAGTAGTTTTTACGTGAAAGAGTAACAAACATCCATACATACATCCATACTTACAAACTTTCGCCTTTATAATAGTAGTAGGATGGGTTATGATAAAAATGCAATGATCGCTCTAAATTCATTGGGTTGGTGACAGTTTAGTTTAAATCGCAGAGAACTGCTGGGTGTGATTCACGGAAGACTTAGTCTGTGGTTCTTTTTTAGGGTTCCATAGCAAAAGATTAAACGGAACCCTATTACTCGTTCGTCCTTCCGTCCGTCCGTCGGCTGGCCGCTATCTGAGAAACCGTTTCAGCTAGAGAACCGGAAATTTACAGTTTATATTAGTCGATGCTATAATAATAAATACTCATCATTATCATTCTCCTGGTCTTATCCCATTATTTGGAGCCTGGAATATAACCTTCGTATGTGAGTTCTAGTCATACATGACCGGTTTTATATATGGTAGAGGCCTATGACTAAGAGGAGGTGATTTCGGACTTATAGACAGATAGATGCAAGCGGAAATTCACTTTAAAACAGCAAAATAGCATTCATTGACATTCTGCCGTTCACGAGGTCTCCGGTTCGATTCCCGCTCTGGACAATCATTTGTGTGATGTTTATATTTGTCATACAAAATGTTTGTTCTGCGTCTGGGTGTTTCTATGTATTATAAGTATGTATTTAGAAAAGAAAAGTAGTATATGTAGTATATCCGTATTATGGTACCCATAACACAAGCATATAAGCTTAGCTTGGGACCAGAGGACGTTGTGTGAAAAGTCCATGAATATTTATTTATTTATTCTTACGGAATTAACCAAGAATAAAAACGTTATAATATCACTAATAAATACCCATAATACTGTTAAAAAAGCCTTTAGTATAAAGCAAAAGGCTGTTGCGCGATTAATAACAGCTATAAGACAGGTAAGTAATTATAAAATGCTTCTAAAAGCGATGAAAACGAACAATAAATTGTTATTAGATAATAGAATTTATTACAGAGTAAGATTTCATAACAAGATTTAATGTTTCTTAGAAGGAAGGCTTTTGTAAATGGCTATAATCTTGAAGGTGGCTCGTTTATTTTGTTGGCATAAATATGCGCCTGTGATTGATAGATCTCTGATTGAGCATGGAGGCGATAAAAATATGGATGGGTTTTCTGGATTTTCCAACATTTTTTTTTATAATCTACGTAAAGATAGTAAGCAATTTTTCAGACATCAGACTACATTTATTAGTCATTTATACACTTTACAGCTCAGTCTTGCCCATGATCATGGTGACTGCAAAGTCATCGAAACGTCGGGCTAAAATTAACAACAAATACACGCGTCTAAATCCGTAAAAAGTGGTTTTATTTTAACGAATGAGTCATGCAAGTGTTAGAAAATATTACATTTATTAGTTTTAATTATATGAATGAGCTTAATTTTATGAAAACGTAATTTTTTTGTTGGATGTTTTTATCTCATCATTATCATACATATCGTCACCCCTTCTTTCCATAGGGTAGGCACTATTTATATCTATATTCTCTTTTTTCATGATTTAAAATAAATAATTCTATATCTACAAATACAATAGCAAAAAATACAAGCGAAGCTGCAATATAAAGAGATCCTTCTTAAGAAGACATTTATAGTATTTTATAGACGCCAGCAAATAAGCTCTAAGCATCAAGAGAATAAAACGAACTGAAAATAATAAAAGCTTTGCAACATTTGAAATAGAAATTGTCTGAAGTCCTTACTTATTATAAAAAGTCATTATTTTTGTATGTATGTTCCTTTGTCTGTGATATATCTTCAAAACAACACAACGGATTTAGTTTCGGATTTTTTAAGTATATAAAGTGGTTCAAGAGCATGAGTTTTTTGTTAAGAGGATACCAAAATAGCTTCGTGCATTTTTCTACCTACGAAGTTTTCATTCTTTCTTTAGATTGAATGGCTAGAGCTCTAATTTTTAAGTATATGTTTTTTCAATATATTATCTAGGATCGCATAAACTAAGAAACGCGATTGAATAAAGTTTTCTCGATAGAAAATCTTAGCGAAACAACCTCTCTAATTTTTTATTTTTTTCATTTGTCGGTCTATTATCGCGTATTAACTAATGAAATAACTTTAAAAACAAAGGTAACTATTATATATCACAATAAATAATATAAATAATAATAAGGTAAATATTATATACACGTAAATCAGAATTAAAATACATTTAGTAGATTTTGAGTAAACAAAAAAAATATCCCTAATTCTTCATTTTCTATGCCTACTAGCTGTGTTAATAGGTACATGTCGACGATAATATTGATGTAGGCCCTTATGTTTTTATTTCTTAATTCCAAGCGAACGAAGTTGCGGCCAATAGCAAGTTATAAAAATCTTGTACATATTATTGAGTAGTCAATGTAGCCATGCTCACAACTTCATTCGCGTGAAGTAATGATTTTGGGTAACATTTTTAATTATTATTAAGGCTCATTATTAAAATAAAACCAGTTTAAATACACTTTTTAATTGCTGTAACAATTAAATCAGAAACTAAGTAAGTTGTACCTATGCGTAAAGTACCTGTGCGCAAGATCTACTTAAGACCATAATACATTTAGAGCACATGTCTACGATAATGTTCCACATACAAATGTAAGCAATGTTAGCTTGTCACCTGACAGAGTGAATAGTCTACATTACAACGAACCCACTATACCTGCAGTGTATAAATAGTTAAATAAATTAAACATTCACTCCTGGAGGTCGTGAGAATGTAAGACATTGTTAAGTTTGTAACACATAGAATGCTATAAAATATAGTTAGCTGGAAGAGATATGCATTTCTTTTTTTTTGTTTTGAGATGAAGCATTCAACGATTCTATAAAGTATAATAATGCTCAAATAAAGGTAATGGTTACCCAGACAAAATATTTATACAATTCAACGAATGATGACAAAAGTAAGATAATTCAGTTATAATAAATTATCCTATCTCTGTATTTCTATTTTCCTGTCTTTGTATTGTATTAAATTTGTATCATCCTGTCTTTGTATTTCTATTTTCCTGACCTGAAAAAGCCCTCCCTCAACTGTTACGGTTTTAAGCAAATCTTTATCAAAAAAATTATTATTAAAAAATCTGGTTTCAGCATTTTGTTTTAGAACTTAGGTCATATGTTTACTCTTTTAAATTTATAATAGCTCAGCCCTTTTTACAGTTAAAACTTACTGTTTGAACTGTAACTTAAGTCAATATTCCATCACACAAGATATTATCGCCACACACATTAGCTTCGTATATTAGTTTAACGCCTACACGCATTGTTGTTCCAACAATAGTTAGCTTCTGTCTATTTGGTAATTACAAGATTACCCATTCATTTATCCTCAGCGGTATGTTGCAATATTCATTGTTCGGAGGTATTTTGACAAATGGGAAATTATTTTTCCATTAGGCCTTTCAAGGTTTGAGCTTTCGTTAATCGCTTGTGTAGTAATGACTTGAAATGAGTAAAATGAGCTTTCAGCGCTTAATTTCTTTTGAGTTTGCTTTTGCTATGAAAGATGTAGTTCTAAATAAGATACATCATTATAATGTAATCTTACTAAAATTAAGTTGAGATTGTTCTTCATAACAATTATATTAATTCTTCCTTTCCAGTCCACTAACGTCACACTGCTGGAAACAGACCTCCTCCACTTTAAGAGGGACTATGGTCTACTGTGCCGTGTTGACCAGGCGTGTTGGCACAGGGTTTAGTTTCTCGTTTTCCATCTCTCACTGCAAACGTTAACTGTTTATATTGTCCCATAGCTGTCTCTTACAGCTGGGAAAGAAATAGACTTAAAGAACCGAAGACCTTAATATATTAGTTATGTTATAACAATAAAGGTTTTTCTTTTATTGTTAGTGCCGAAAAAAGGTAAAAGTTAAAATAAAAAATAAAAATGAGTTAAAACATATAATGTTAAAGTCGATGTCTTAGACCCATAAGTTAAAACATGTCTATAATATATTGTATGATCACAAGAATAAAAGACAGAAAATCTTTTTGTGTTCCTTTCGATAAATACATATTTGAACTGCAAACATGAGTAATAGAAATGCTAGATATAATAAAAGTAATTAGCTAATGCCCGCGGTTTCACTCGCGTTTACAATAATTGAGCTCCTTCTCCCCCAATATACACCAAATCTAAACAAATTTTACAAGAAAGGCATCCTTTTGAAACATCTATTAAAAAACCGCATCATATCCGTTGCGTAGTTTTAAAGAATTAAGAGGGCACGATACCAAATTATGCTCCATACAAAAATATGGGTATCGTACGAGGTACTTCCCTTTTTTCTTCGCGAAAGTTAAACCGATTTTAATTGTTTCTACGCTATATTATAGATGAAGAATATATCTACGCTTCTGTCACTTTTGTTCAAAGAATTTGTGGGTAAAATCTGTTTCAGCTATATTTGTCCCTTTCAGCACGGTGCTCGGGAATAGGGATAGCAATACCTAAGGCACATACCTAAATTAGGAGTACAGTACCCTCTTAAGCTCACATACATACAAAAATAACGACTTTGTTTTCAAACAAAAGATTGTCCCTTGCAGAAAGCGAACCCAACTTCGTGAATGGCAGTCCGTTACATGAACCAGTCGACCACGAGGCCTGTCAGTTAGATTAATGGGATTTTTATAAATATGCTAAAAAAATTTAAATAATTGGCAAGGTAGAGGAAGGATATTTGAATAAGAATTAAAGCTGAATATTTTTATTCCTGCTTACACCCTTTAAGCGTCTTTCCTACCTTGTTTCTAATAGGTATAATAAGCAATATTTACCTTAACTTTAACTTGACTTAGCTACTTATATTTTCAACATGAAGCAATGCCATGAAAATTAAATTAACAAAGCTTGTGAAATAAGTATTGTTTCTTAGCGCACTTGAACTTTGATAAAATTGTAGATTTTGTAATTTAACCTCTGTTTCATTTTGCTGTAATTGTGGTGATTGGTTAAAATACAAGTGTCATCACTTTATCTCCTCCCAGAGTAGTGTAAGAGCTAGCTAAAAGAATAAGCAGAGAACATCCTCTGTATGAAAAAGTTAAAAATGTAACCGTAATGTATCACGCCTGATCAGTGTGGCATAAATAGACCAAATATTAAAATGGAGGGAGTCCAGTGGCCAACAATGGGACATTAATCACAGATCATCTATGAGCGCCTACTGCTACGATCGAAATACACTTCCTTTGTTTCATCCACCCTCATACATGCCCGACGGTTGTAAGTGCTACGCACTTGACCCTTTTGAAGTATACCGGCGATTACATCTGCGTATATTTTTCTCGAGCGTGCTCCACAGCGTTCCCACTTACCTCCATCGTGTATATGCCTTTCGTTAATCGTCTATCATCTATCATCTCCACATGACCAAACCACCTAAGCATACTGTTCTGTACCTTAGTCACTACATCCTCTTTTAGACCGCAACGTTCTCTTACGACTTCATTTCTTAATCTATCTTTTAAAGTTACACCACACATACTTCTCAAAGAGAGCATCTCTACAGCATGTTTTGCTTAACTGTAAACATTAATGGATTAAAAAGAAAATGGTGTTGCTATTTTTATGAGTGAAGTAGTTATGCGTCCAGTACAACACGTATACAATGTAATAAGCCTTCACTTACGCAAAATAAATCCTCTATGTATACTTTCTTCAAACTTTTCCCATTAAACTTGTGGAAGATTTCCAAGCTTGTAGGCAACCATTAAATTACAATATAAAAGTAATTAGGGAAATTTGCTTCCAGTTGATATTTTGGTTAATACATTAAGTGATCGATCAGGGAATACAAAGTTTTTGTTTCAGAAAAGACTTTTCGGTAATTAAGTTTTAGACACAAACCGCCTTTTACAGGCTTCGTCGGCCATTTTTGACTTTTAAAGCTCTGATGAATGACCTCTTTGTATTTATTGAGACGTACCTTTTTAATTAGCTTTTAGGTGTCATTGTTGGTGAAATTCTTTGTAAAATACGAGTACAACCGATACAGAAACTTTTAAAAGGGTTTTGAATTTTCCTCTTTTCTACATTCTTTTGCTAATAATGTTAAGGTAAATTTTTGATTTTATATTATTAGAAAAATTGAATGAATGAATGAGTGATGAATGAGCAAAGAAAGAGTAATAAAAGAGTAAGAGTAATGAATGAATAATTATATGTATATGTAGTAATGAATGAGCAATATAGTAAATTTACTATGTACTTACCGACTAAGCCCGTCCAATGGTATCTTGATAACATATTGAAAGTTGTGATTGTAAATAACTCTGAAACAAAAAATGACCAAACTAAATAAAAGTGTAAAAAGACCAAAGTAAATAAATATAGATATTTTATACCGTTTATACGAGAACAATTAAACTAAACTTAACTAAAAAATTAAAATTGATAATGTCAATAACACAATTCGGCAATTTTAACAGAATTTGTTTTAGCATATCTGTATATTACAGACTAACGATTTTAGGTAATATAAATGCACACAACGAAGTTGTTTGCATTTTTAGTTTAGTTGTAGAATTGGCATTATTCATAATTTTTGTTAAGGTATTTTATATTAATTTCTTTTAGGAAAAATAGATCATTCTAAGGTACTAATTTCAATATTATCGAAACAATAATTAAGTTGAATTTAAAAAAAATATTTTAAGAAAATATTTTCTATAAATGTTGTGACGTCATCGTATGCAGACTGTGTATTGCCTTTGCCTAATAAACTTATGATACAACACATTAATCTATACCTTGTCAAGTTGATTTATTTATTTATTTTTTATTTTATTTATTTATAAATTTATGCACACAGTACAGAGCGTTATGAAACAACATTGGACAAGTAATGACTGTACAAAGGATCTGCTTATTTCTTTGAGAAATCTCTTCCAGCAGACCCGCGAGAGGATAGTGCGTGTTATAGGAATTTTTATTTGTGTGTAGGAAGGAAACTTTGAGAATAATATCTAACGAACGTAAAATAAAAATAAAAAAAAATTAAAAAGGAATACATACATACAATACAATACATACAATATATACAATACATACAATACATACAATACATACAATACATACAATACATACAATACATACAATACATACAATACATACAATACATACAATACATACAATACATACAATACATACAATACACACAATACATACAATACAATACAATACATACATATAACACATAACATATACATGAGCATAAACATGAAATTTACAGAATATACTTAATATATAACACACAGATGTCAAATTTATGGCATACATTATTAGCCACGCAAATTGGTAATGCGCTGGAACCTTGTTAAATTAAGGCCCTATTGACGTCATCAGCAAAGAAAAACTACAGCTAACAAAATGTAATATTCTCATCTATACGTCACTATGACGTCACCAACATGGCCGCCAGGCGCATTACCAATTTGTGTGGCTTATAACAATGACTATTGGTAGTGTTAGTTAATTGAGAAGAGATAGTGTTGACGAACCTTACGTTTAAAAGTGGAGATTTATTAGTCTATGCGGAAGTCAGTCACGTAAACTTTTAATTTGTTTTATTTTTATGTAGTGTTTCTTGTCTATTTTTTAGGGTTCCGTACCCAAAGGGTAAAAACGGGACCCTATTACTGAGACTTCGCTGTCCGTCCGTCCGTCCGTCCGTCCGTCCGTCCGTCCGTCTGTCACCAGGCTGTATCTCAAGAACGGTGATAGCTAGAGAGTTGAAATTTTCACAGATGATGTATTTCTATTGCCGCTATAACAACAAATACTAAAAATAAAATAAAATAAATATTTAAGGGGGGCTCCCATACAACAAACATGATTTTTAGGGTTCCGTACCCAGTATCTCAAGAACGGTGATAGCTAGACAGTTGAAATTTTCACACATGATGTATTTCTATTGCCGCTATAACAACAAATACTAAAAATAAAATAAAATAAATTTTTAAGGGGGGCTCCCATACAACAAACATGATTTTTTTACCGTTTCTTGCTCGATACTAATAACGTTGCCTTATATTGCATAGATAATGGTACGGAACCCTTCGTGCGCGAGTCCGACTCGCACTTGACCAATTATTAGAACCTACACATTGAATCCGCCACAGCGAGCTTAACGCAAAGGCTACAGTACTATCGCTTGGCATTTTTTAGTATCCTTAACATAATAAATCTCCTGATTTTTAATTACTTTTACTTTGTACTTTTTTCTAAATTTTTTCTTACTTTGTTTATTTGTTTTTATTTTTGTTTAACAGCACTGACGTAAGCCGTAACCACAGACTAGTTGTAACTGTATCTTTTAAAATTGTCATTACAACTCTAATACAGAATAGCATATCTCTAAGTACGCTTAAAAATTGTAAGTCCTTCATTTCGACGGCAAACAAAGGTCATTTGCTTTTTTTTTTAAATAATCTTAATTATAGCAAATTTACTAAATTAAACCTATAGATTATGATTAGAAACCCTATTCCCCGAAATGGTTTTCGAAACGAGTTTTAAAAATTGGTCAAGTGCGAGTCGGACTCGCGCACGAAGGGTTCCGTACCATTATCTATGCAACATAAGGCACGTTATTAATAAATGAGCAAACAACACACACAATACTTAATTAATCACGTTTGTTCTATGAAACGGACGGACGGACAGCGAAGTCTCAGTAATAGGGTCCCGTTTTTACCCTTTGGGTACGGAACCCTAAAAAGAAATGAACAATGCCAATTGATACCATTGTCTACAGAGATTATCTATCGCTGATCACATTTATTTGATCTTAGTGTATATTAAATTTAATAATTTACTTGTTAAAATGAAAGGTATGTAAAAATAAGTAGGTACAAGTTTTATATTGCGCCTTTGTTCACTTTGAACGTATAACTCTACAACGCGATTATGACAGCATCCGAAAAAGTGAAGTTATTTAAATTAATACTTTTATAATATTTTCTAACACTTGCGCGACTCATTTCCTTAAGGGCCTACATCAATATTATCGTATATCATCGCCGACACGTACATATTAACACAGCCAGTAGGCACAGAAAATGAAGAATTAGGGATACTTTTCCTATTTACTCAAAATCTACTAAATATATTTTAATTCTGATTTACGTGTTTCTATATATGATAGTTACTTATGTTTTTAAAGTTATTTCATTAGTTAATACGCGATAATAGACCGACAAATAAAAAAAATTAATATTTGAGAGGTTTTTTCGCCAAGATTTTCTATCGAGAAAACTTTTTTCAATCGCGTTTCTGAGTTTATGCGATCCTAGATAATATATTGAAAAAACATATACTTAAAAATTAGAGCTCTAGCCATTCAATCTAAAGAAACAATGAAAACTTCGTACATAGAAAAATGCACGAAGCTATTTTGGTATCCTCTTAAATAAAACTACTTTTCACAGATTTAGACGCGTATATTTGTTTTAAATTTTGGCCGACGTTTCGGGCCGAAGTTTAAAAAAAAGAAATTTTTGTTATATATTTAGAAACTAAAATATTGTTATTAATTTTATGTAGTCTGAGCACAATGTAATATAATATAGTTTATGGTAAAAGTCTATCTTGGTCTATCATGGTCAATGTAAAATTAAATTGGACGTGGGTAAACCCTGTAATAACTGATCGTAGAAGACACATGACACATTACAGCTCAATCTCACCCGTGAACATGGTGACTGCAAAGTCTTCGAAACGTCGGGACAAAATTTAAAACAATTAAACGCGTCTAAATCCGTGAAAATACTTTTATATTATTAAGAAACAAGGAAGAGGAAATACAATAATATATAATCAAGTTTTCTTAATATTTTGTATGAAAATATAATTACTACTGATATTATTATAGAACAAACAGACGCTATTTCCGTAAATAAAAACAAAACAAAATCCTGAAGGTTGTTTAAATAAATTGCATACTTATGTTACGATTCTAGTTTTATAAATATTAGTCAAATATAATATATTTGGCTAATTTTTATATTTTAGAGTATATTATACTCTAAAATATAAAATTGTCTTAAGAGCGTACGACAGTAAGAAATTCTCCATACAAAAATATGGACATTGTAGTCCGCTATTTTCTTCGTTGATATTACCTTTAGAGCAACAATTTTTTTCTCACAGTGTTAAAGTCTTATATATTTATGCTTCTATTACCTTTTTTTTCCAAACAAATACGATTATTAAAAGAAATATGACCATCCTAAACCCTGTTTTTTACGGTTTTCATTAGATGAATTTGTAGCGAACCTTACCTATGTGTATAACACATAGGTAAGGTTTTATCAAAAAACAAAAGTAATAAGAGCATAGATTTACTTTTCATTAATAATTTGGCCGTAAAATTAAAAAAAGAAAACTGTTTCTTTTTTCATGAAGAAAACAACGGACTGCAAAACGTTTTTTTCTCAAAGATTTTATAGGTAAAATCTGGCTGTCCCTTTCGGCGAGGCACTAGGGGATAGGAATAGCAATACCTAACAAATACCTAAATAGTTATTTTGCCAGGTTCGTAGTCTGCTCTTAAATAAAAATTGTATCTTGACTTTATACTAAGTTTAAAACCATTAAAAATTCAAAATAATTCAATATAACGTATTTATTTTAGCTATTGTTCTAATATCTTATATATAAAATTCACGTGTCACAGTGTTAGTTACCGTACTCCTCCGAAACGGCTTGACCGATTTTTATGAAATTTTACATGCGTATTCAGTAGGTCTGAGAATCGGCCAACATCTATTTTGAAAGTTTTTTTTTTAGTTTTGCAAAACATCGTTTGCCGGGACAGCTAGTGTTAATATAAAAAAATTACGATTAAGTCATTATTTTAAATTGTCATTAATGTCATTAAAATAACAACAATATGTTCTAAAATAAGCTTTTAAAGACAATTATTGTTAAGAGGATACCAAAATTATTCGTGCATTTTTCTACGTACGAAGTTTTCATTGTTTCTTTAGATTGAATGGCTAGAGCTCTAATTTTTAAGTATATGTTTTTTCAAAATATAATCTAGGATCGCATAAACTCAGAAACGCGATTGAAAAAAGTTTTCTCGATATAAAATCTTAGCGAAACAACCTCTCTCATTTTTAATTTTTTTCATTTGTCGGTCTATTATCGCGTATTAACTAATGAAATAACTTTAAAAATATAAGTAACTTATATAGAAACACGTAAATCAGAATTAAAATATATTTAGTAGATTTTGAGTAAACAAAAAAAATAGCCCTAATTCTTCATTTTCTGTACTTACTAGCTGTGTTAATATGTACATGTCGACAATAATATTGATGTAGGCCCTTAATTCTAGCATTGCGATTTTGTATATATATGAGGTAATAATATTCTGAATGCGGGAATTTGAAGCACTTTAATACACGCCTTTATGGGACGGTTATATCCATTTCTGTATTTTCTGTGAAAATAGTTTTAGATTCGATTTTAAGGCATTCCATTACAATTACCTGTTTTTAAAACACAAATATTATTATTAGGCTGTAGTTTCACTAGCTTCTCTGACTACTGTTTAGCTTCTAGCGTAATAATGCCTTCTAGCGTAATATGTACTATTCTGATTTATTGGCAACGCACCCGTAGTTTCATTAAAATTCATTTCTTCTTCTTCTCCAGCCCCTTTACGTCCCACTGTTGGGCACGGGCCTCCTCCACTTTGGGAGGGAATATGGTCTACTGTGCCGCGCTAACCAGGCGTGTTGGTTCAGGGTTTATTTTCGAGTTTTCCGTCTCTCACAGAGGATGTTATTTGTGTACAATATCCCTTAGCTGACTTTTACAGCACCCTTGGGAGGAGATGGGGTGGTGGCACTTGTATTCTTAATCCATCACCACACGGAAATTCATTTAGTAGAAAGAAATAATGGCAAATTTCAAAGAGCAAGTTTGTGTATTTTAAGCAATTCTGAGAACATCTGCATGTAATATCTTAACTAAATGATGAATGTCCAAGTCTAGCCATTTCTCAGTACAGGGCTGACCGCATAACCGACAACTAGCCAAATTCGGATGTTGTCCAACGTGATTGGTTGCGTAATACGCACTAATTGCGTACTTTCACCAGCGAATCTTGCGACAGTCGCGTTTTTTATCCGAGGTCGGGGGAATATTCAGAAGAATCAGCGCATGTCGTAATCGTCGTGCGAATCGCATGTATGCGACACATTACGACAATATGAACTGATTCTGTATGTAATTTAGATTTTTATTAGATGATGTATGAGACTGTCGTAAGGTTTATGACCGTAAGACATTTTTATTGTGGCAACACTGTTGTAATTAGTTATTGCCATCATTATGCGACATTTTTACTTAAGTTTAAAGCTAACCTCCTGCTTGTTTGTAAAAGACATACTTCTTCTCTTTCTGCATAGCAGATATGAGTCCTAGTAAAGGGTACAGGCCTCCTACATTTCGGGAGAGTATTTGTTCTACCTAAGCTACGTGGTGACCAGACCTGTTCCCATAGAATTTAATTTCGAGATTTCCCATTCTGAAAAAGTGATTTTCTCTGTTTAAATTACTTGATTTCTCTACACCATTCCCTCGCTAGACTGGTGCCCTGGTGAGGAAATGAGATGGGGAAATTCTATTCCTAAGGCGTTACTATACTTATCAAAATACACAAAAAATAAAGGTTTTAATCCCAGATCAATTAGATCGGCTAATGCATAACTCATACTTTCGTGTTCCTTTACCTAAAGAAGATCTGTAGAACTCTATTTTTCTGTGAAAATTACGGTACCGTAGAATTATTTCAAAAAGAAAGCTACTATAAATATCTAAAGGTAAATATTTTCTCTAAACTCTTTGTAATCTAAAGTCTAAGTAAGTGGTACGGGTAACGGATAACATATACGATCACTATGAAAATATTTCTACTGAGTAGAGACGGAATCTGCGAACTTTTGAATAGGATAATGTACCATCAGGAAGTTACCATGTCTCTAAGAAAATTTATACTTGTATACTACGAGTTTGTTTGTTTGAACGCGCTAATCTCGCGAACCGCTAGTCCGATATGGAAAATTCTTTCATTGTTCGTTAGTACATTTATCGAGGAAGGCCAATAGGAAAAAGATATCAATAAAAAAATTTAGAAAAGCAGGGAAAATTTTCTAAATTCCATGCGTACCGACGTACGGCCAACAACTTGTCAAAGATAAAATTTTTAGTCAAACATATACCTACACTAAGTTGCTTAAGTTATTCCTCTTGAATCTCATATGAGCATTTGAGAGTAATAATTTTAGCTTAATTTGTATGAACAAGGAATTTGGTTGCCCCTATGTTTACTTAGGCACATATATTAATTCAAACTTGTGTTTCAGATAAACTTATACTATGAATGTAGTAACAAACCAGTTCTAAAGTTGTAATATAGTTAATATTAATTTATATACATTACAAATAACGTTACATAATGCATAATATACGTATTTAGCGGGGCTAGAGAAACTGACGCTGTTATCACTAAGTTATCGACAAATTATGATTTCATTAATATTATAAATAATATCCATTTAACATTTTTAAAAGTCATTTTTTTATTAATCATCGACATACATCAAATGGTCTTATATGAAGGAATAATTTCCATAGACAATAATATAGTTTGATTCACGAGTTTATTAAAATTTATTCCATGCTTGTTTTATGTTGTGTGATTTGTTGTCTACCCAGATTTGGCAGAACATCAGCGTTCTATGAAGGAACTGTACTTAAATCTAATGAGCAATATGAGACCAAGTTGATATTCCTTCAAAAATATAAATATTTCTGTTTGTTAATGTGTGAGTGTAGCGAGGAAGAAGTTTTTAGGGTTGAAACAACAACAAAAACTACTTGAGAAGTAAAGCTCTAGATTTCATTTTGAAACTCGTTCCGTAATTAAATCTTGGCAATGCCCATGCTTATATCTCATTATCATCTAATACACTTTAAACATTTGTAATGTTGGTCTCAGAATAGTCAACACACACACATACATTAGTTGTTAGCGTTACTCTTATTCCCATGAGGACAGAAAGCAACTATAGTCAGATTAGTAAAGAAGTCATTCTGGTAATAAAAGGTGATTTTTTAAGAGTTAAGTGTTTCAGACTGCCAGCATCATTGGTTGTGGAGTCCAATTGTCATGTGCGATAGTGAAAAGTTTTCAGTAAACTCTGCCATTTTATCATGGAAAGACCTACAAACGAGCAACCATTGCAATTTGTAGAAATTTAAGTACTAACAAAATGCGTGCTTAACAAATGGGCCTCTGTTACTCAACCACATGGAAAATTTTACGTGTCGATTTGAATTTGAAGGCCTATAAAATTCAATTTCTTCAAGAATTGATGCCGAATGACCTACGACAATGTCAAATTTTTGGTTAATGGACCTTGGAACAACTGTATGACAATCCGCTGTTTTATCGAAAAATTGTGTTTAGCGATGATTTAAGCCCTCTTGATTATTTCTTGTGGGGTTATGTAAAGTCGTTAGTGTATGTAGACAGTCCGAACACAATTGAAGCCTTAAGGGAAAACAGAACACGCGTAATTCGTGGCCGAAATGCTCAAAAAAGTGACGCAAAGTTGGAACACTTGAAAGGGAGTCGTAGACAACATTTACATGAATTTATCTTTAAAATATAAATGGCAAAAACCAAGCTATCGATTCCAATAAAAATAATTATACATGATGCAAATTGAGTGCTTTATTCGATTTTTATAAAAACAACTTTAAAAAAATCACCCCTTAGAACCCTTTAGAAAGACACAAGTCATTCTAGTAGTAGAAATTCTATACTCGACTTTTACGGTCTTAAAAAGTAAATATTCATTTATAAATAACACATTCAATAATCCAGTTAATATAAATTTGTATTTGTTCATGCGTGGTCACCCTAACGCAGAAGTAACCACACTGGCGAGCGTCTAGTATATAAGCCCGCGATCGACGCGCCCTCTCTCTCTTTCTTCAACATTTCTCCTACACCTAACAACTGTATCATAATTTCATTTACATTTACAACTGTATAATTTACTACCTACTGAAGAATAAAATATTTGTAACAAGAATAATAAAATCTGGTCATTGAAGTCTTCCTGATCCCAGCATACTCAATCAACCCAAAGTTGAGTCAAGAAGCCACCACACACAGCAGCAATTACTCAACATATGTGGTCCTTCGAGCCGGATTTGAAACCAGCATCGCAGAAAATTGGGATTAAAGAAGAAGGGTTTGACCAATCGTTCCAATCAAACTTCCTGTACCATTACATTTGTACTAATATCGTTTTGCATTCCTTATAGTAACAACGCGAGCATCGCGAGCACGCACCTACGCGAGGAAAAACCGTGAGTACCCTTGTTTCTTATAAACTATCGATATGACTAGTGAAAGTGCATCGTTGTCAGTTAAATCTCCGGGTGTAAAATCTCCGGGTGTAAATCGCGAATTAGTAAAAAAAAGAGGTACCCTCAAGGGTAGGTTAACATTGTTCGTTAAATTTTTAAACTCTTTCGGGGAAGGCGATTTATCACTAATGCAAAAATCAGAATTAAAATTACGTCATCAAGTAGCGAAGTCATTTTTAAGCGAATTTAATGATATTCAAAACGCGATAGAATGTTTGTCATCTGAAAGCGCAATTCTCGAGGAATTAGAAACACGTGAAAGTTTTGAGGATCTTTATTTTAAAGTCATGGCTACTGCCAACCGCTTATTAGACGACAAAAACGAGGAGAATGGTTCCAGGTGCAATGTTTCTAAATGTAAAAGTTCGAATTCGTTTGTTAAACTACCAGTCATCACGCTACCCACTTTTGACGGTTCCTATGATCAATGGCTAGAATTTAGGGATACTTATTTGTCTATTATTCATAATTCTAAAGATTTAGATAATATTCAGAAGTTTACCTATTTGCGGTCTTCATTAAAAGGAAATGCTTTGCAAGTAATAAAATCATTAGAGTTTTCATCTGAAAGTTATGACGTGGCATGGGAGTTATTACAGAACAGATTTAATAACAATAAATTATTAGTACATAATCACGTCAAGTCGTTATTTTCCATTCCTTCTTTAAATAAGGAATCGCCAGGTCAGGTTAGAAAGTTAATCGATACAGTTTTAAAAAATTTAAGAGCATTAAAATCATTAGGAGAACCCACGAAACAGTGGGACACGCTTATCATTTATTTAATTGTTTCTAAGTTAGATGTAGGTATTGAAAAAGAATGGGAATCATATAAAAATACCCACGTTAATTGTAATGAATCGCAATCAAAAGTACAATTAAATGATTTGCTTAATTTCTTGAAGAACAGAGCAGACATGCTGGAGATGATAAAAGTCAATCATCCCAGTATTAAAAACACGCACAATGAAAGTAATAAATTTACTCAAAGTTATGTTTCTACAGAGGTAAAGAAGTTACCTTTGCAAAAGAAATATACCTACACATGCATAATTTGCAAAAACAATCATCCACTTTATGCTTGTCCACAGTTTCTTAGTTTAAATATAGATAATAGGATCAGTTTATTAAAAAACAAAAATGTTTGTAGCAATTGTTTACGCGCTGGACACTCGGATATTAATTGCTATTCGGGACCATGTAGGCGGTGCAATAAAAAACATAACAGTCTTCTATGCAAAGAAGAGGGTAGGGTTAGCAAGCAAGAACCTACGGTTCAAGGTTCAATTCCGGCCGTAACGCTCGACGTTCACCCTAACTCCTCAACATCACTACACGTCACTACATGTTCATCATCTACTAAACACAATGGTGAGATATCAAGCCACATTAGCACACACATATCAGATCAGGTTTTGCTATCCACAGCATTGGTAGAAATAGCAGATAGTGACAATAAATATCACACAGCACGAGTACTACTCGATAATGGTAGTCAACATTCATTCATAACAGAAGCATTCTGTAAAAAGTTAAACATACAACCATTACAGTCCACTTATCAAATCACAGGTGTAGGTATGTCAATCGCACAGACAACACACTCATGTATGATTAATCTCAAATCACTAACAAGTAATTATATCGCACAAATTAATTGTTTAATATTACCTAATATTTGCAAAAAGTTACCTTCTTTAAATATAAACACAAAGAATATTATTTTACCGGAGAATATCATTCTCGCGGACCCAAAATATAGTATATCTTCTCAGGTAGATATATTAATAGGCGCAGACTTATTTTGGGAGTTGTTAAAAGGTGAAACCATTCGTTTGTCGAGTGGACCCTATTTATTAAATACGCATCTAGGATGGATCATTTCAGGTCCTATTTATTCAAATAAATTGCAGAATAACAGTCACATTAACTGTAATTTTACACAATCAATAGACTCACAATTAAAAAGGTTCTGGGAATTGGAAGAAATCTCTCAACAAAAACCATATCTTTCTACCGAAGAACAGGCTTGCGAGAATCTTTTTATAAACACGACAAAGCGGGTGGAAAGAAATCGTTTCTCTGTTCGCATTCCGTTGACCGAATCAGCTGATGCGCTAGGGAATAGTTATACTGTAGCTAAAAATAGATTCTTATCACTTGAACGCAAATTAAATAAAACACCACTGTATAAAGAATTGTACTGTGAATTCATGCGTGAATATTTAGCTTTAGGTCATATGACTCGCATAGAAAATTATACAAATCCACATTATTTTCTTCCACATCACGGAGTGTTTCGTGAAGACAGCAGTACTACAAAATTACGCGTTGTTTTTAATGCTAGTGAAAAAACATCGTCAGGAAAATCGTTTAATGACATACAGTCACCCGGTCCTGTACTTTTAAATGATTTATTTTCTGTTCTTTTAAGGTTTAGGCAACATAAATATGTCGTATGTGCTGATATTGAAAAAATGTTCAGGCAAATAAATATTCAACAGCCGCAAAGAAATTTACAATTAATTTTGTGGCGCGAAAATATCACCGATCCGCTTGAAACGTATCAACTTAATACGGTAACTTATGGCACTGTGTCTGCACCCTATTTAAGTTTGCGTTGTGTTAAACAGCTAGGATTGGAATGCAGTGATAAGGACGTTTTACGTACGTTTTTGCGATGCGGCGCGTGCGCATATATACGAACGATTCACAATGACAATGTTGCAGTGAAGCTACTTTGCGCTAGGAGGAAGTCACCTCTAAAGTTCGTTAGTGTACCGCGGTTCGAGTTGTGTGGCGGTCTATTGGGCGCACGCTTATACGAACAAATTATAAAATCGCTTCGTTTGAAATTCAATAGTGTCGTGTTTTGGACTGATTCTGGTATTGTGTTGGGATGGCTTAAAATGTCACCTCATCTGTTAAAAACATTTGTACAAAATCGAGTGGTAGAAATTAATGATATAACCAGTAAATCATTGTGGTTTCATGTTAATGGCAAAGAAAATCCCGCAGACTTAGTTTCGCGTGGGATGGACCTGGATGAACTCCGTTCTTCCAATTTGTGGTGGACGGGACCCAGGTTTTTACACGAAAAGGTAAATAATTGGTCGTATTTAAATTCGAATAATGATATCATTAGCAAAGATTTACCTGAAGTAAAAACACAATCACTTTTAGTTACCACGGCAAACAGTTTACGGACTGAAGGCGTAGATTTATTAAAATTTCCATTTTACAGATTTTCACAATTTAATAGGATGCACCGGGCATGTGCATATATGTTTAGATTTTTACACAATATTCATCCAAAAACAAAAGATAACCGTATTTCAGGTCCTCTAACAGTTAGTGAGTTAAATAAAGCACTAACATGGCTTGTAAACATTGTGCAACAACAGTCATTTCCAGTAGAAAGTCACGCATTAATAAATAAAAAGCCTTTAAAAGGAAATCGTAACATTTCGGGGTTAAATTTGTTTATGGATGAATGCAAAACAATTCGAGTAGGCGGACGTATAGAATATTCAAAAGATTTTTCTTATAATAAAAAGCACCCTATTCTGTTGTGTAGTAAACACCATTTTACTGTACTACTTTTCAGATACGAACATAAGCAGTTGTTACACGCGGGACCTCAGTTGCTTCTATCACACATTAGAGACATCTGGTGGCCATTGCGCGGTAGGAACTTGTCAAAAATGGTAGTGCATCAGTGTGTCACCTGCAGCCGTGTGAAGGGAAAAACAGTGCAACCTATTATGGGTAATTTACCGTTAGAAAGATTACAGGTGGGTTTTCCTTTCACCAATGTTGGAGTTGACTACGCTGGGCCTTTGTTTATGTTAAATAGGAAGGGTCGTGGAGCTAGATTAGAAAAATGTTATCTTTGTATTTTTATTTGTTTTACAACGCGCGCATTGCATTTGGAGCTAGTTACTAGTCTTTCATCTGAGGGTTATTTGTTGGCCTTAAAACGATTTATAGGCCGTAGAGGAAAACCTTACCAAGTTTTTTCCGACCATGGAAGAAATTTTGTAGGTGCACAAAAAGAATTTTCAGATTTTTTAAGTAAGGAATCTCAAACAATTATTAATTTCGCTTCAGATCATAAAATAATTTTTAAATTTATCCCGCCGTATGCACCTCATTTCGGTGGTTTATGGGAGGCTGGGGTAAAATCGTGTAAATATCATCTTAAACGGGTTATTGGTAACGCTAACTTAACTTACGAGGAGTTCAGTACGGTATTGGTACAGATCGAAGCCGTCCTGAATTCCCGTCCTATGTATCCTATGTCTACAGACCCAAATGACTTTAATCCGCTGACGCCTTCTCACTTCTTGATTGGTCGGCCGCTTACATCTCCGAGCTGTGATGACGTCACTGCGAAGGCTACGCATCAGCTGACGCGCTATCAACGTGTCGAGCAAATGAGACAACACTTTTGGCAACGCTGGTCTCGCGAGTACATCGCTGAGCTGCAGACGCGGACCAAGTGGAAGACCAGCCAGGAGGACCTGGCACAGCACACACTTGTGCTAATCAAAGACGATAATTTACCACCGCTGAAATGGCGAATGGGGAGAATTTTAAATACATTTACAGGAAAGGATGGCGTTTCCCGTGTGGCAACCATTCGCACGGCCTCGGGGACGATCCAGCGGGCCTTTTCAAAGGTCTGCCCTCTTCCTTCAGCTGTAGAAGATATCAAGACTACAGATGGCAGAGCTACTTCACATTGAAAGCGGGTGCTTTCAAGGCGGGCGGCATGTTCATGCGTGGTCACCCTAACGCAGAAGTAACCACACTGGCGAGCGTCTAGTATATAAGCCCGCGATCGACGCGCCCTCTCTCTCTTTCTTCAACATTTCTCCTACACCTAACAACTGTATCATAATTTCATTTACATTTACAACTGTATAATTTACTACCTACTGAAGAATAAAATATTTGTAACAAGAATAATAAAATCTGGTCATTGAAGTCTTCCTGATCCCAGCATACTCAATCAACCCAAAGTTGAGTCAAGAAGCCACCACACACAGCAGCAATTACTCAACAGTATTATTTCCGTTGCTAATTTGCTATAGATTGGAAAGTGTTGCATGAAACTAAAGTATTAGTTTAGAAATCTTTGATTAGGCCACTTTCTACGGCACTTGAAACGTGCTGTTAAAAAGCCTCGTTTAAGGGCCTACATCAATATTATCGTCGAGATGTACCTATTAACCCAGCTAGTAGGTATAGAAAATGAAGAATTAGGGATATTTTTTTTGTTTACTCAAAATCTATCAAATATATTTTAATTCTGATTTACGTGTTTCTATTTATAATAGTTACTTATGTTTTGAAAGTTATTTCATTAGTTAATACGCGATAATAGACCGACAAATGAAAAAAATAAAAAATAAGAGAAGTTGTTTTGCTAAGATTTTCTATCGAGAAAACTTTTTTCAATCGCGTTTCTGAGTTTATGCGATCCTAGATTATATATTGAAAAAACATATACTTACAAGTTAGAGCTCTAGCCATTCAATCTAAAGAAAAAATGAAAACTTCGTACGTAGAAAAATGCACGAAGCTATTTTGGTATCCTCTTAACAGATAAGATCTATTTGCAAGGTAAAGTTCAAATTTTGTCAGCTTATCTGAACATCTTGTAGTTTATGGAAACTACGTGTATCTGGCTTTTATTAAGACTTGACAAGTTTCACCAGACATAAGCCAGACACAACGTGTCTTCAAGATTGATATTGATCATGAGATGTTATCTGTGTTGGTTTTCCTTATGTGAATCTATTTTATTTATGTCCATTGCGGAATCTTCTAAGAATTTAAAACAATTAACACAATTGATTTAATTCTAACGTTTAGATCACAACAGATACTTAATTTCTAACATTTTCTAAATATATATATATGTATAATATAACTAACTCTCTGTCAAAAATTGAAATACATATATACCTTGTATTGCAATGCCTATACGTTGAGCAATTCTTCTATCAAAATATTTCTATACATTGATAGTATGTTAAGCCCTTAAGGAAATTTAGTACCTAAGTTTCATACGTGCCTAAGGGCCTAAGATTAAAAAGGACCTTGTGTGGGAGGTTTTAACATTATTATCATAACCATATTAATGTTGTGGGCGTCTCTAATTGATATACATATAAGAAATTGTTGTTGTTCATTGTTATGTTACTGTCAGTGCCATTTATGTATATTGTTATATCGTCAAAATAAATAAATAAATAAACCATGACCACCTCACAAAGGGCACATTTGAGGTGCTTGCTTAGGGCCCTCTGTTGAATAATTTAATAAATAACCTTGTAGAAATTCCTTCAGATAAATTAGTTAAGAGTTGCTTTTCAGTTTATTAACCTAGATCGTCACTATAAATAGAGTCTTCATCATCATCATCATCATCATAACATCACGCCATTTTCCCATGGGGGTAGGCAGAAACTATAGAGCGCCATCTGCTACGATTCAAACATACTTAATTTTTAAATAGAGTCTTGTCAATCTATAAAACTGTCTCCAAAGGATAAAATCTCTATTAAAAATATATTTATTTCACAAATAAAAAGATAGCTTTTTGTATATTCTAAAAATAATTAAAAACTCTTTCAACACAGAATCGAACAGAAATTGACGGTAAAGAATATTTATACCCGCAAAAGTGGATAGTTTTACGTAAAACTCTTTTTCCGTAAACGAAACTTTCGGTAAATTGAACTAGAAGTAACTTTTCTAAAGCTGTAAAGTTTTTACTGTATGATGTCTCGACAACTGTGTGTAAGAGCGCTTTAATTAAGCCTTTGCAGTTCGTCTTAAGGTAATCATTATATCGGAAGAAGCACAGTGCACCCTTGAAAGTTGAAGCTAACTTGCTCCTTTTGAACTTTCCTAAGCTGCTTTGTAATTAAGCCGGTGTGCAATTTCAGATACATAAAGACGAAGTAATGTATTTGTTTATTATATACATTTCATTTATTCCTCTTATCAATTACATTTTTAAATATAAAATTATAAAATAAAAATACTTTTAAAAATATAAAAAATAAAAATCACCGACCGGCAGCGGGCGTAGGTGCCAAGCCACCGGTGGTCAAGGTTCCAGAGAGAGGAACCTCCTCACAATACGGGCCGTGTCCAGTATTACGGCCTTCTGCATTAGACTCTTGACCCAACGACCTAACGCGAGCCTCTCTAGGTGACGGTCGAGGCTCTTGGGTATTAAACCATTAACTGACACAACGATTGGCACAATGATTGCCGTGTCAACATCCCACATGTCGACAACCTCGCGAGCCAAGTCAAGACATTTTATTTGCTTATCTCTCTCAGCTTTCACGAGGTTCTCATCGTGCGGGATGGTGACATCAACAATCATTACGCGGCGTGTTGATCGATCTATCACCACGATATCAGGTTTGTTTGCGACAATAGTCCTGTCCGTGATGAGGAGAGGACTATTGGACTAATCTTTATTTGTTTTATTATTAAAGCGTAGGTCTTTAAGGTGTAGGTAGTTACGGCCTTAACACTACAAGTTAACTTTCATTTCATAATGTATGTTTGAATTATTTGTAACCAAAGTTGGCGTTGTATTTTTTCTATTTCTACAAGAACTTGAACCGTTTACTCATCTATATTAATATAAAATATTATATAACTGAAGAATTTGTTCGTTTGTTTGAACTCAATTTATTTAATCTCAGGAACCGCTTGTCCGATTTGAAAAATTCTTTCAATATTAGATTGTACATTTATCGAGGAAGGCTTTAGGATAAATAACATCAAACTGCGACTTATAAGATAGAAGCATCACCGGAAATTGTAGCAAAACCTGAAGAATCATCATCATCATAACAGAACGCATTTTTCCCATGGGTAGCAAGCATACTTCCTTGGCTTCATCCACACTCATACATCTGGTCATACATGCCCGACGGTTGTAAGTGCTACGCACTTGCCCCTTTTGGAGTATCCCGGCGATGACATCGGAGTATATTTTTCTCGGGCGTCCTCTCCCAGTGTATCCACTTACTTTTGCCGTGTATATGCCTTTCGTTAAGCGTCTCTCATCCATCCTCTCCACATGACCAAACCACCTAAGCATACTTTTCTCCACCTTAGTCACTACATCCTCTTTCAGACCGCAACGTTCTCTTATAACTTAATTTTTTAATCTCTCTTTCAAAGTCACACCACACATACTCCTCAAAGAGCGCATCTCTACAGCATTTATTCACTTTTGTGCTTCTCCTGCCACACCCAACATTCGCTTCCGAAATAGATGTTGGCCGATTCTCAGACCTACTGAATATGCATGTAAAAATAATTGTTTGAAGAAATTTTCTAAATTCCACGCGTACGAAGTCGCGGGCAATAACTAGTTCTAAATAATTCTTATATCAAGTAGATATACAATATTTAATATACTAGCTGTCCCGGCAAACGTTGTTTTGCCATACAAAAAAAAAGGTTTGAAAAATAGATGTTGGCCGATTCTCAGACCTACTGAATATGCATGTAAAAATGATTGTTTTAACTCACTTAAGGTAATGAAATCAGTCTCGTCATTCTTTCGGTGCAAGCATTATTAGGTCACAAATTAAAAATAAACATAACAGTAAAAATAATATAAAAACATTATAATTTTGGTCACAAATATATGACTGTTTTATTATTCTAAGCACAAGTAGAGAGCATACATAGTACCTAGTCATAGCGAGACGTGATGTGCAGTGAATTACTCTACACACTGTTTCGTTGTTGTTATCTAGCTGAAGAGTTTGTTTGTTTGTTTAAACGCGCTAATCTCAGGAACCACTGGTCCGATTAACAAAATTCTTTCAGTGTTGGATAGTACATTTATCGAGGAAGGCTATAGGCTATATAACATCACGCTGCAACCAATAGGAGCGAAGCAGTAGTGCAAAATGTTGATAAAACGGGAAAGATTTTCTAAATTACACGCGTACGATGTCGCGGGCAGCAGCTAGTTAAACAATATTTGCTAGACAAAGAAATAAAGGTTGATCAAATAGAAGAGTTTCTGTTTTCGAGATGTGACCATGGGCGAAAATCTCAGCGGCTTCCAACTAAGGGGACCAAAGATTTAGATAACGATAAGAACACATTGCGTAGCTCCTAAAAATCTCTTTAGCTTAGAAATACTTAATATAATACAATGACTTTTAACGTGATGATCCATATATAATTATAATTATGGTGACAGATTAAGAATACGAGCGTCACCACCGCTTTTCCTTCCCAGGGTACTGTAAAAGCCAGCAAAGGAATATTGTCTGTGCGAGACGGAAAACTAGATAATAAACCCTGTGCCAACACGCCTGGTCAGCGCGCACAGTAGACCATAATCCCTCTCAAAGTGGAGGCCCGTGCCCAACAGTGGGACGGTAATGGGCTGGAGAGAGAAAGAGAAGACTTTAAACAAAAGCATGTAATAACACTATCTAACGGGTTTATGTTTAGTTGGAGTTTGCGGGCGTTCATGCAGGGGACACAATGGTGCCAATTCTACGCGCACAAATAAACTTAACTAAACTAAGAAATGAGAACAACTACGGCGTATTTTGATAAATTTATAATATATAGCTGTTGCCCGTGACTCCGTCCGCGTGGAATTTAGAAAATTTTTCCCGTTTCTGTAACATTTTTCACGACTGCTTCGCTTCTACTAGTTGTAGCGTGATGTAATATAGTCTAAAGCCTGCCTCGGTAAATGCCCTATCTAACGCTGAAAGAATTTTTCAAACCGGCCCAGTGGTTCCTGAGATTAGCGCGTTCAAACAAACAAACAAACTCTTCAGCTTTTTAATATTAGTATAGTTAAATATACATTTATATATATTTTGTTGTGTACATTTACATTAATTAAATTTTTTAGCCTATATTAAACAGTTTTTATAACAAGAAAGTTAAGTTAACATTGCCGAATTGTGTCATCGACTCTATCAAAATTATTTTTTTAGTACAGCTAAGTTGCGCGCGTAGATTTTTTATTTTTTTTATAAATATTTTGGACTTTCATGCAACGTCCTCTGGTCCCAAAGTAAGCTATATTTCTATGCTTGTGTTATGAGTACCAGAATACGGATAGAATACATATACTACTTTTCTTTTGTAAATTAATACATAGAAACACCCAGACGTAGTACAAACATTTGTATGACAATTAGAAAAATCACACAAATGATTGTCCCGAGCGGGAATCGAACCCGCCACCTCATGATCAGCCGTCCGTTGCATAAACCACTCAATTGGGACCAATATCCGGCAATGGATAGTTCAAACCTGAAATAACTTCGTCCGAAGATCTTTATCATTTCACAAAGAGACTTTGATACGTTGTTAGCAAGCAAACAAGCCGCGACGTGTTCACTTTACATTTTCATGACTTATATTTACGTGCGAGCGAAGAGCAACTTGTTCTAATGAATAATTTATATAGAAACATACTGTTAAAAGTATTTCATGGTAGAGTTATTTC
Source organism: Orgyia antiqua (assembly GCA_916999025.1). Lineage (NCBI taxonomy): Eukaryota > Metazoa > Arthropoda > Insecta > Lepidoptera > Erebidae > Orgyia > Orgyia antiqua. The sequence goes on from OU779861.1 coordinate 3,957,972, forward strand.
TGCTAATGTTTATTAAAAGGCATTGGTGTCGATTCTACGTCCACAACTAAACTTAACTTAACCAAAAAATGAAAATAACTATTGCTGTATATTGATTATTTGGCTGTTTTGTTGTGTAATTTTATATTAATTATAATCGTTAATCTATAATAAACAGATTTGCTAACAAGAAAGAATCGTTAACATTACGGAATTGTGTTAGTGACACTATCAAATTTCATTTTTTAGTTAAGTTAAGTTTAGTTGTGCGCGTAGAATTGGTACCATTGTATCTTGTTAATAGAAATATATCGGTACTACAAAGATCTTACTTCGTTACTAATAATATATTTTCTTATATTCAACTAGCTGTTACTCGCGACTCCGTCCGCTTGGAATTTAAAAAATTTTCCCTATTTTGGTAACATTTTTCACTTATGCTTCGCTCCTATTGGTCGTAGCGTGATGTTGTATAGCCTAAAGCCTTCCTCTATAAATGGACTATTCCACAAAAAAATAATTTTTCTAATCGGACCAGCAGTGGTATTCAGTAAGAAAAAGTGAAGTGAATTTTCGGTGAATCTTGATAACGTGACAGCGCTCCTCTATTTTTATTGGAGGAGCGATGTCACGTAAACAAACAAAAAACAAAAAATTTTGTGTAGATATTATAAAGCTGAAGAGTTTGTTTGTTTGTTTGTTTGAACGCGCTAATCTCAGGAAGTACTGGTTCGAATTGAAAAATTCTTTTTGATTTAGATAGTCCATTTATCGAGGAAAGCTGTAGGCTATATAACATCACGCTGGGACCAATAGGAGCGAAGCATTCGTGATAAATTTCAAATAACTCATAGACCACAACACAGCTTTACGAAACCCGTTAACTTTAACCCTTTTTAAATTTAGTATGAAGTTGCAAAACAAAGCAATTAAGTTCAATAAAAAATAATATTTAAGGGCCTACATCAATATTATCGTATATCATCGCCGACACGTACATATTAACACAGCCAGTAGGCACAGAAAATGAAGAATTAGGGATACTTTTCCTATTTACTCAAAATCTACTAAATATATTTTAATTCTGATTTACGTGTTTCTATATATAATAGTTACTTATGTTTTTAAAGTTATTTCATTAGTTAATACGCGATAATAGACCGACAAATGAAAAAAATTAAAAATTTGAGAGGTTGTTTCGCTAAGATTTTCTATCGAGAAAACTTTTTTCAATCGCGTTTCTGAGTTTATGCGATCCTAGATCATATATTGAAAAAACATATACTTAAAAATTAGAGCTCTAGCCATTCAATCTAAAGAAACAATGAAAACTTCGTACGTAGAAAAATGCACGAAGCTATTTTGGTATCCTCTTAAGCTTCCGTAGTTACTATAACATTACACAATAAAAACAATATTTAAAACCATACAAGTTACATTGCACAACGAACATTGCAAACATCCATTTGTGTAATTAAAAACATCATTCCTTACATCTTAATCTAAACTTTCCCCAAATATTTGATGTTAATATGATCATATATATACACAAGTGACTATTACGTATATTATATAACATATGAACTTGTTTTATTGCATTGTTTATTGTTAAATTGTGTTCTAAAATAACTCTACGTGGTTTAAATTAGCGGAAGAATCAAGATTAATCAATTTTGAAACACTTAAGTTATGTATTTATTATTTGGTTATTAAAACTAATGAGTACATAGTTGTTTAAGATATTGGTACCGATTCTACGTGCACAACTAACTTAACTAAAAAATGAAAATTGATAGAGTCAATAACACAATTCGGCAATGTTAACAAAACATTTTTATTAGAAAATCTGTATATTTAATTATAGACTAACGATTTTAATAAATATAAATAATAATAAATATTCTTGGACATTTCACACAACGTCCTCTGGTCCCAAGCTAAGCTTATATGCTTCTGTTATGCGAATCGCGAATCGCGAAAGCGAGCGGGAATCGAAACCGCGACCTCGTCAACGGCAGTCTGTTACATGAACCACTCAAACACGAGGCTCGTCAATCCTCTTTCACACAGTCCATCCATCTTTTCTTAGGTTTTTCACTTTAAATATGCAATAATTATTAAAATACAGAACTTAGATGCAAGAATCAGTTATTACACCCCTAAGCGATTACAAATATTGCTTAGAAACATTAATTTAATCTAATACTAAATAAATTTCGCAAACATATGTTACATGTCTGCGCACTTATCATTTAAATTTCCAAAATATCATTCTTGGAATTTTATTTGATATCAACCTTCTTCTTTTGAAGTCGACTAATTAATTACAAAACGAATGTATTCAAAATAATGATAATAATGTTATTATTGACAAAATTTGCCCGTTTCTTCACACTTTTATACCTCATTTTGATTCAAATTTTTCAAAACTTTACTAATTATCTAAGTCTACATTGTTCCCATTGGGGTAATGATCTCTTATTATTCTTTATTATAATTAGCTGTAGCGTATGTATGAATAATGTAGCTAACCGACAGTGAAGAACTTTTTTCAAATCGGTCCATATATTTTCGAGCCTATATGCCTATATTTCAAACAAACAGAATAATCAAATCTTTTCTTATATTCGTTGCGTACAATGTCCATGAATATTTTCTTATTTTCAAATTTCAGCCGGAGTCTTTCATTTTCGAGGAAAGATTCAGGCTAAATATATATACGAATGTAATATTAGTATTATTATATGTATACAAATATAACCAGTATCTTATATGCAACATTGTATAATAAATACGAACATTTCCAAGCTCAGTAACCAAACTTGTTATTATCAAGTACTTATGTTGATCGAGAGCTTTCTAATTTTACTTACAGTCTAGAAATAGTTGACGAAGACAACATTGCAGATATTACTAGTCACGTGAAATGTGAACTTAATTCAAGAAAACAATCTTAAAAGAACTTTACTGAACTCACAATGGTACCGATTCTACGTGCACACCTAAATTTAACTAAAAAGCAGGCCTTTCCCACGTTAAGTATTTTGTCAGTCCCACGGAACGCTGCATTTTTTAGAATCAAAATAGCTTATACATTAATCGGATAGATATATGCGTTATCAAAGTATCAAATTTCATTTAAATTTGTTCGGTCGTTACAACGTGACGAAGTAACAACCACACAGACACGCACATGTGGCGTCCTCTGGTCTTGATTGTAATACCATCTCAACACCTTTACAACTTCATAACCTTCAAATTCTATTAGAACTTTTAGAAGTAACTTAACAATTGTGTAACAGCAGCATGTCAAATTAAATTTTATGTGTTCATGAATTATTTAACATCAAACGCCTAGTAACTTGTTTTGTGGAATGTAGACAATGAATTTGTACAGCTTAGTTCGAAATATACAAGGGAGGTGTCAAAACTACATATTCGATAAAACAATCATAATAAAAAATGTATATAAATAAATAAATAAATAAATATTCATGGACATTTAACACAACGTCCTCTGGTCCCAAGCTAAGCTTATACGCTTGTGTTATGGTTACCAGAATACGGATAGCGTTATTATAGCGATATTATACTACTTTTTTTTTGTAAATACATACTTATAATACATAGAAACACCCAGACGCAGTACAAACATTTGTGTGACCATTAGAAAAATCACACAAATGATTGTCCCGAGCGGGAATCGAACCCGCGACTTCTTGATCGGCAGTCCGTTACCAGAATCACTACACCACGAAGCCCGTCGAGCATATCGAGCACAATCGAGCATTGAGTTAGTAAAATGTCGTTGCAGTTTTTTTTTAAAGAAACAGATGAAAAACAAGTTTTCAAGTTTATCGCCAGCATCAAGCAATATTTTTTTATTGTCTGTGGGGTACTGGTGACGGATTAAGAATACAACTGTCACCACCTCCTTCTTTCTATAGGGTGCTTTAAAAAGCTAAAGGATATTTATTTATTGAACACAAATAATATGCCCTGTAAGAGACGGAAAACTCGAAAATTGAGACGAAGGCTGTAAACATCTCGCTGTGACCAATAGGAGAGACGCATCAGTGAAAAAAGTTGCGGGGATAATTCTCTAAATTACAAGCGTACGAAGTCGCGGGCAACAGCTAGTATTAATTAAAATCGTTAGTCTAAAATACATAGTTTTGATAATAAGAAAGTTTCGTTATCATTGCCAAATTCAAATATTAACACTATATAATTTTAAACTTTTAACAGAGACACTCAAACGGCGCAAATATCATAATCTTGTTAGAGATTATGTTTTTGAGCCGTTTGGGGTCGAGACGCTGGGTTCATGGGGTCCGAGTGCTAAATCTCTTTTAAAAAATTAGTCGACCGCACACGTGACCAGAAGGCTGGTCTGTTCTTGGCACAACGGATAGCAATTGCTATCCAGCGTGGTAATGCAGCCAGCCTTCTGGTCACTGTGCCCATGAACATCGATGCGGAGGAGTTTTTTGATGCTTAAAATACAGGGTGTGGCGTAATTAATGGATAAGCCTGTGCCTGTGGATAAGCCTCCTACTGCGCTATACGAATATGTATATTTTTAATTAATCCTATGTATGGTCTTGAAAAAAATGGCATAAGTCATGTTTTTCATAAAATGACTACTTTCACTAACCAATTATGCTACTGTTGCCACAATTTTCAAAAATTTTGCATTCTGTTTTTTTTATTAAACAGCTTAAGAGGTGAGCTATTGAAAGCAATAAAGAATTCCCTATTCGTAATACAAATTTTGGGAAAAAATACATGAGATATCAAAAAAGTGTTATTGATTATTCAATTTGTTGACTTTGTACATCGTCTAGCTTAAAAAATCTTTATGGGAGTTGATTTGCCCAATATCTTAAAAACATGCTTGTTTTATGCAGTTTCCGAAATGGTATAATACTTATTATAATACTTATTAAGTTTGATGTGATATTAAAGAACCAAATGACACTCGTAAAAAAATGTTCTTATTGTGATTTAATTAATCAAATTAATACTGTTAACTTAAACAAACTGTCAGTGGTATTTTAACTTATCTGTCTGAGTTTACCAGTGGGAATGTTAGTCGTTGAAAAAAAATAACAACTTATTTTATTTTTTTTATTCTAAAGATGCAAACACTACATAAATTTTATTTTACAAAAAATGTTCGAAATGGCGGCCACCTGCGGCTATGCAGGCCCTGCATCGACGGATAAATGACCGCTTTAGGCGTCGGATGAAGCCGGAGCTCTTGATTTCATCAGCGGCTTCAAAAATCAGGGCCTTTAGTTGTTCCAGGGATGCTATTTCTTTTTTATACACTTTTTCTTTTAAACACCCCCAGTAAAAAAAGTCTAGAGGGTTCAAATCAGGGGACCTTGGTGGCCACAAAATGGGACCCAAACGACCTATCCACCTCTCATTGTACTCATCATTGAGGTAGTTCCGTACAATTCGTGCGTAGTGAGCGGGACAACCATCATTTTGTAAACGAATTAAAAAAAAAAAAGATATTTTTAGTTATGTTTGTGCACGGAGAAGCGGTACCAGTGTCTATATTTTTACTTTTTTTCATACTTCATTGTTCTAGATCTCACACAAAACTTTCCGTAATAATATTAGATAATGGTAAGTGTATGTTCACATTACGTATTATGTGTTTGTTTATAGTATGGATGTAAATGGAGAAGTAATGAGGAAATGTATTAGCACAGTCAAAACTTCCTCACACATAGTACTTTCACTCTCTATGACTTAACGGTGTCTATGACATAACATATGAGTCACTCTTTAATAACAAAGTTATGTTAAAAACTATTGTTTTTTTTATTTTTCTAGAAACAACTTGAACTCCTCTTGTAGAAGATTTATTTATTTCTAAAGTAATTTATTAATTTTGCAATTGACATGCTATGTTTTTACTTAATAAATAAAATTATGGTGGAAAAAGTGATTACCGCAAGCGGGACTTGAACCCACGACCTCTGAATACCTTTCCACAGCTCTGCCAACTGAGCTTATTGCGGTCGTGCTTTTCAGTAATCAAATCAGGCCACCGTAATTGTCACTCGAATGAGTTTATATCGTATTTTTACGTGCAACGCCATGTATCAAGAATGCTTTGCAAATTTATTTATTTACTAGCTGACCCGGCAAACGTTGTTTTGCCATGCAAATGTCAGGGAGGGTGGGGGATTTGAAAAATAGATGTTGGCCGATTCTCAGACCTACGGAATATGTATGCAAAATTTCATAAAAATCGGTCAAGCAGTTTCGGAGGAGTACGGTAACTAACACTGTGACACGTGAATTTTATATATAAGATTATAGTTTAGAAGATTAACAGGTATTAAGAAAAACAAACACAGGTTAATGTAACTGACAGCCAATAACAGATTTATTCTTTTAAAAATACAATTTAAAACTAAATATTATTATATACTGCCTAGCAAGCAAGCATAGTCTGAACTGTACAAATCACAATGGGGTTGACATGTCCATATATGATATCTACAAATCGATATTGGGTCAATTGCCAGGACATTACCGAGAAAAGTTACATTTTACTCAGAGGATACTCAATATTGCATTTTCTTTTCTTAATATCTGCAGTGGTATTCACTAAGAAAAAGTGAAGTGAATTTTCGGTGAATCTTGATCATGTGACACCGCTCCTCCAATAAAAATAGAGGAACGCTGTCACGTGATAAAGATTCACCGAAAATTCACTTCACTTTGTCTTACTGAATACCACTGCAGATGTGATAATAAATTTAGTAAAGCTACTACGAAAATAGAATCAACGCTTAGGTGATTTGGTCATGAGAAGAGAATGAATGACGAACTATCAGCATGGATCATTGGAAGTGCTGGGAGAGGGTGCTCCATAAAGATATACTACCTCAACAGAGAAGTCTTTCGAAAGCGATAGGAGCGAAGCGTTTCTGCCTCCATATTCTCATCATGGAAAGGTCTGTCATATGTGTCCATGGTGGTAGTATAACATAAACATCGCGGCTTTTTCATTACAGAAAAGAAATGAAAAATTAGACTTTACTTTCAGTATAAATATTAACTTTTATGCTCATCATTAGAACAGCCTGAAGAGTGGGTTTCTTATTAGCTCATAAGTGTCTCATTTTTAAGGGCCTACATCAATATTATCGTCGACATGTACCTATTAACACAGCTAGTAGGTATACAAAATGAAGAATTAGGGATATTTTTTTTGTTTACTCAAAATCTACTAAATCAATTTTAATTCCGGCGTACGTGTTTCTATATATAATAGTTACTTATTTTTTTAAAGTTATTTCATTAGTTAATACGCGATAATAGACCGACAAATGAAAAAAAATAAAAAATGAGAGAGGTTGTTTCGCTAAGATTTTCTATCGAGAAAACGTTTTTCAATCGCGTTTCTGAGTTTATGCGATCCTAGATTGAAAAAACATATACTTAAAAATTAGAGCTCTAGCCATTCAATCTAAAGAAAAAATGAAAACTTCGTACGTAGAAAAATGCACGAAGCTATTTTGGTATCCTCCCCGTGCCAATTCGGTAGGACGTCTTGCATACTTTGTTTTCGATCTCTCACAAAAGATGTCTTCTGCTTAAATTCTCCTTTATTCTTAATCGATCACAAACACGAAGTATTTTTTTCCACATTCATCATCAAATAATAAGCATTATATGCTATTATTTGTTTCGTTATAACGAGCATGTCATTTTAAATAGTTTTATGAGATGAAAACGTTAGCATAATATTTTAACGTCTAAGAAATTGGACGTTAAAATATGCTTATTAATTACACGTCTAAAGAAACGTTCATCATTATGCCAGAATATTAATAAGGTCGCAGGTTCATTCCCCCATAAAACATTTTGACAAAAATTCTCAAACCTTAGATTGAAACTAAAATTGACATATACATTTTATTTTCAGAAAATGGAACGATGACTGTGCTAAGATTATGGGGAGCCGCTGGATGTAGGCGGTATTTATGTTTGTTTGCTTTTTATAGTTTATATGCCCACCAACCAACCAACCAAAGTACCGATTTGTTCGCATTTACATCTACATTTAAATTAAAAAATAAATCAAATTAAAAAGTTGTTTATGTGCAAAGTAAAATATTAGACTTATTTAATTTAGTTTACAAATTGGATCTCTTTGAGAGAGAATTAAATTAACTTTATTTATTATCTAATTTTCCTTAACGAATCAGATTACATAGGTATTAATAAATAAGTAGATTACTGTCCATATTTAATATTATAAATTGTTTTTAATATTCGATAAATTAAAAAGTTAAGGTGCGAGCGAAATAGTTAAACTATTAGGTTTTTAGGGTTTCGTACAAACCCTTATAGTCTCACTACGGTGTCCGTCTGTCTATCTGTCCGTCTGTCAAACTTTTTTACTCGGCAACGGATCAACTTGGTATCAACTTGAAACTCATACGATATGTAGATCTATGCAGTCCCTTGCTGCAAAAAATACAATCAACTTTTTACCTCTACGCATTTAAAAGATATAACCGAATTACGACCATTTTTAAGAATTTTCGACTTATGGTAGGGAATCAATATTTACAGGTTACTTCCCGTTGCTCTAGAGACTTGAAATTTGGCATAGATCAAGTCTATACAGTGCTGATATAGGGAAAAATCCAAAAACTTATAATTTGTCATCACATCACAAGAAAAAAGTGTTTATACTAATACCAACTTATGAAGTAGCTGAAATGTAGGCGATTCCCTATATTTCAACTACAAAATTAAGTTGGCGAGTTGTTTTGAGTTTATTTAACTGATTATTTGAATTAATACTTGTGTTTATATGTCTAGTAGGTACGAAACCCTAAGGGTGCGAGTTTGCCTCGCTCTTGACAGGTTTTTTTTGTTTTCCTCCGTCTATTTAAGAGGGATGTAGCTACAAAGTTATGTAGCTATGAGAGTTACTTATAAGTATTAAAATAGTAATTTAGTTACTGCAAATTGACAATACTTGCCTATTGCTAAGTAGGTAGGTATACAAAATACTTGCAACCGGCTTTTTCAATTTCGCATGTTCCATATAAGTAGAAACTAAAATTAGCAAATAATACTATATATGTATATATATACAAATAACTAGTTTGTAACTAATATTTACAAATGACAATATATTTAACTATTGATTAAAAAAAAAGGAATTAAATTAGTGCTTTATATACGACATTAGTATTCGAAATTTAAAAAGAGGTGACATGTTTTTTTGTTATTAAAAAGTTGAATATAAAATGAAATTAACTTACATCCAAAAAGTTCCGTCAACGTTGGCAACACACACTTAAAAAAGTTCGAAATTTGAAAACGTTAGGAAAATGGCGTCTGTTAGCTGCGATCGCGACGTACGACTGCGGAATCGTCGCAGACGCAGGTGAATGTGCACGTCACACCACCACTCTTGTTTCGCATAACATTATCTGAATGAAGATGTACCTTCCTTTCTTTAAACAATAAATGATGAAGGGTCTTTTCAAATTGGAAGGACTATATGGACTTGATGTACGTTGAACTTTGCCTATTTGAATGGACAATTGTTTCTGCGATGCGCTTCCCATATTTATTAGTTTTGTAAGTGTAGTAAGCTTTGTCAACTTGTTTTACAGTTGGTTGGTAAAAGATAATGTTGAAATACAATTTTTCGTTGTTTAACTAATTGACAAGTACTGGTTTTTACTTTTAATTCAAGTCGCTAGTTATAATACTGCCTATCTAACTCCATCAAATTTCTAAAATACTTCGGCACCTAAGTAATGTATTTAAGGGCCTGCATCAATATGATCGTGCATTTTTCTACGTACAAAGTTTTCATTTTTTCTTTATATTGAATGGCTAGAGCTCTAACTTTTAAGTATATGTTTTTTCAATATATAAAATAGGATCGCATAAACTTAGAAACGCGATTGAAAAAAGTTTTCACGATAGAAAAACTCAGCGAAATAACCTCTCTCATTTTTTATTTTTTGTCATTTGTCGGTCTATTATCGCGTATTAACTAATGAAATAACTTTCAAAACATAAGTAACTATTATTATATAGAAACACGTAAATCAGAAATAAAATATATTTAGTAGATTTTGAGTAAACAAAAAAAATATCCCTAATTCTTCATTTTCTATACCTACTAGCTGTGTTAATAGGTACATGTCGACGATAATATTGATGTAGGCCCTTAATGACTATCGTTTATTTCATAAACTCTTTTAGTATTTGTATAAAATATAGTTAAATAAAATAATGGGGCCCAAGTATAATTATAAAGTTAGATAGATAACCTATGATAGCAAATCAAGCTTCAAAAACTATGTACATCATATACATACAGACAATCTACCATTAGTAAAAACTTTATATCTTCAACAAACAAATAAGTCGCATAATATTTTCTAACACTTGCGCGACTCATTTGTAATTAAATTTTGGCCCGACGTTTCGGAGACTTTGCGTCTCACCGGACTTTGAGTCTCACCCGAGACCATGGTGACTGCAAAGTCTCCGAAACGTCGGGCCAAAATTTAAAATAAATATACGCTTCTAAATCCGTAAAAAGTGGTTTTATTTAAGAAAATAAGTCGCATTCAAATATTAAGCACGGAAGTCATATCATTATCTTCCTTATAAAGAAATAAATATGGCAAAAGTTTTCAACTCATCGCTACTAACCAGGAATGTCGATTACCCTTTAGTTTTAAGACGATAAAGTAAACCTGTCGAGTAAGTGCTTAGCCTTGATAAGCAACTCTTCAAGGTTAATACACGAACGTCTTCTCAAGAAAGAAATTATGCAAAGGTTACAAGAAAATTGGTATTGTACGGTAAAAATCTGAGTATTAAATGTATTTAAATGTCTATAATTATGTTATCTCTATCCTTCTATCTCCTGCCTATTAACGTCCTATGCGTATTAGACACGGGTCTACTCCATTTTAAGAGCGATTATGGTCTACTGTGACGTGCTGACCAAGTATATTACCATAGGGTTTATTTGCGAGTTATCTGCCTAATGCTTAGGTTTTGTAAATCCGAGGCCTTGATTTCAATCCTGGGTTAGTAAGAATTGTGGTTTATCGGAAGCTTTCGCCACTGACTTTTTCCGCAAGAAGTTACTGATTTAGTCTATTTGAGCACTTACATCGATCATTTATGATGTCCATAACATCCAATTTTGATTTCTCTAAAAAAAATATAAAACTAACCGAAACATTGACTTTAAAAAAATTTCCAGTTTTTAAAAAAGTCAATATAAATTCAATCAAAGACAGAGTGGAAAAGGATTCAGTGAATGTACCTTTTTACTTAAATATAGTACCTACCAGACTACGACAAGCTCTCAATATCTACGCCAACTTTAATTTAAAATGGCAATCACGAACCGGATTGCATTCGCCAGTATAAAATATCTTAGAAATAACTTCAAATCGTAACATAGTGTTATCCAAAGGTTTAAAGAAAATAAGTTTGTGTTATTTCAATGGTCGTATATATCTATTCACTCCAGACAGAAGCGGAATAAAGTAATAAATTGTGGTAAAGGAAAGTAGTCAAAGTCAAAGTCAAAGTCAAAATATTTTATTTCAAGTTGGCATGTTTTACAAGCTCTTTTGAAACGTCAGAAACTAGGTGTCTGTTCCAAACGCGGATCCTATGGAGAAGAACAGACAAGAAACTTCATGGAGGAGCGGAGAACTAGGATGGAGTAAAAATTGTTAGTTTATGAATGCCAGGTTTTTCACTCGGCTTTATTTATTTAAACACTGATTTATCATAACAAAGTTAGGAAACCATTTTTAAAAAATAATATAGTTTTGCTCAATAAGAGAGATTAAATGTCAATTTGGTTAATTCAAAAATTAAAAAACACGTGAGAATATCTTAAATATTATTTTACATTATCGCATTGACATCGGTCCATAATATGTGTGCAAAATTTCAGATCAATCTGACTACTGCAAGTGGGTGACAATTACTTTCAAAGATTCCGTTACATAGATTAATACATTGATAAAAACAAACCAGGCTAATAATAATAAAAAAAAAATAGTTTAAAAACTAATAAACACGCTTGAAAATCCTGAATATCTTTTTAAATAATTGCATTGTCATCGGTCCTTGACATGTATGCAAAATTTTTAAATCAATCTGACTATTGCAATTGGGTGAATATCGCGTTGAAAGATTTCGTTGCATAGATTAATAATTATGTACATTGATAGATAATACCGAAATAATATAATACCGAACATATAAAAGCGTGTTAAAAAGTTTATGTAATTATGGAAGCACATAAGTATCTAGTTAAATTTCTCTGTTTGTAGTTCGTGTTACCCATATTTGTAACTTACATCAAAGTAACGGTGTATGCGTACATCGTACGTCTATGGTTGTGACTATTTCCGCTATTTCCTTTCCTTTGTGAGACAAGTGTGTGAGATAAATGTAATGATAACTTCATGACGTAGGTTTTGTGTGATGGTGTTAAAATTTACTTACAGTATTGTAGTAGAACTTCCAAATAATGGTACCGATTCTACGTACAGAACTAAACTAAACTTGACTAAAAAAGGAAAATTGATAGTGTCAATAATAGAATTCATGTTATCAGAATGTTATCAGAACTTTCTGTAATAAAGACTTACGATTTTAATTAAGATAACTATATAAAACGAAACAGTCAATCTAAGATATATTTACACAATCAACTTAAATTTTTTAGTTAAGTTTAGTTGTGCACGTTGAATTGATATAATGGAAGAACTAAATAAGTTACATTTTGGCTAAATTGAGCTTTTTTCAGGTCAAACGACGAATCCAACTCGGCTGGGCAGCGTTCGGGAAGCTTAGGCACATATCCACGTCCAAAATACCTCAGCGCCGTAAAAGAAAGGTCTTTGACCAGTGTGTGTTACCAGTGATGACTTACGGAACTGAGACGTGGTCTCTGAATGTCGGCCTCATAACAAAACTCAGAGTCGCGCAGCGTGCTATGGAGAGCGCTATGCTCGGTGTTTCCCTACGTGATAAGATTCGGAATGCGGAGATCCGTAGACTGGTGAGAACGACATAGCCCGAAAAGTTAGCACGCTGAAGTGGCAATGGGCAGGCTACATCGCTCGACGATCTGATGACCGTTGGGGACCAGGTGGACCGACGATATCGTCAAATACGCCGGGGGCCGCTGGATGCAGTTGGCGCAGGACCGCGCGTTGTGGCATACTATGGGGGAAGCCTATGTCCAGCAGTGGACTGAGAAAGGTTAATGGATAGATGGATGGAAAGAGCTTTTACCATTTTCGTGAAGCCCAAAATGTTTTTAATCTTTTGATCTAACAAACATTCATATGAAAGAACCTAAATATTCAAGCTTTGGTTGTTTCAACTCTTTCAGCGCAACTGTTCTTTATACTTACATGTGAACAAGTATTGATTTTGCTGCCGTAGGGACAGCGCAGTACCTGTAAATAGCTCGGGCTTGCAATAATGCTGGCAAACGTAATTTCTTTGTGATCAAATGATGTTAAGTGCTCCCTGGTGTCTATGGAGTATTGCTTTAGATTAGATTGATGGTTGTGTATACGCAAATAAAGTTAATTTCAATGTTTTTGACTACTTTTTCCTAGAATTTTGTACATAACTCTAAACTAATCTTAGAAAACTGAAGAGTTTTGTTTGTTTGAACACGCTGATCTCAGGAACCAGCGACGGAAAAATTCTTTCAGTGTTTGATAGTACAACTATATTTATCGAGGAAGGCTATAGGCTACATCAGATATACATACATCACGCTTCGGCCAATAGGAGCGAAGAATCAATGAAAAATGTTGAAAAATGGGGAAACATTTATTATTTTCACTCGTGAAAATTCGTGGCCAACAGCTAGCATAGAAATAAATTCATAATTCCTGTAAAATTTCACCTTCTATCTGTTATGGATGTTTAGCTTTAACTATGTACTCGTCAGCTTTTGTACGGTCTGCGAAGGTTACGCTAGCTATCTCGCTGTCTTAGTTTTTGAAAGGGATTATCGTCAACTTGCAATAGTCGGATTGGTTTGAAATTTTGTACACATATTAATAAGGATCTATGACAATAAAATAATCCAGAAAAATCCGGGATAATCAAGCGTATTTTTTTTAATTTCAGTTAAACAAATTATCAATGTAACATTAACGCCTAAGCGTCCAAAATTTACCGACATTATTCGCAAAAAAACCGTCATAAAATGGAAAACGATGGAAGAATTAACGATAATTATGACAACTTTCAATAGCGCATTTCTTCTACTAGAACCATAATAAATAATCAGTGAATTTCATATCAAGCTCAGGCAGAGTATTTTTTCCACTTATTTCTAAAGGTGTCATACAAAACCAGCGTCAAGTTTTTAGGGGCATATTGCTAAATAGTGCTAGGGCTCTGACAACGTACTAGCCGTCCTTACGTCGGGATTACATATTCACTTAATGTCAGGTGGAGTGGAGTGTAATTATTTGCCAACCCAAGCTATAAAAAAATGTTTCTTTTCTTTATAAACTAAGTAGTTATTACGTTTGTTTTTTTTCCGGTAAAATTGAGGTATAATAGAGAAAGAACAGTGAAGAATGACAGCATGTTCTCTCTTAGACTATGTATAATTTCTCAAGGTGGGTACACTGGGATTGGCATGTTGCGATGAAACCAATTGAGTGCCGCATACGCATAATGTGGGTATACCTGGAATTGTTTGCCATCTGTTTACGCTCACTAAATATCATAATATTTCAATTTAATTTGCCATGTCAGATTGAGTGTAAATGATAAAATAATCCCGTCAATTAAATATAATGTATTAATATTTATTAGTCCGTATTTTTAGCGAATTTTGTAAGCTGATTTGTATAAACTATTGTTAACTGCCCATCTGGCGAATTAGTTATTTATGTTTTTTATAATGATGTAATATGTATATAAGTGTACTTGCATGCTTTGCCTCCAGGCGAAATGTAATACTATAAATTTAATGTACTACCTATCTCATATAAGTGAACTGTATTGTTCTTTTGAGAAAATAAATTCTTCTTTAACCTTATAATACAAGAACGATGCTAGAATATTGTTAACAACTTCCTTAGGAAACTAATACTAAATACAGTTATCAAAAACTGTTACTTACTTTCACAATATTTATGAACATTTTTATTATGAATTATATTAATTGTCTGTTAATGCATTTTTAAGTTACAGGAAGTAATTATTTTATGTAAAACGGATAGTCAATTTGCATAATTTCGAAACATTAAATTAGTTTAGTTTAAATGTAATGAAATATATCATTTCCTATAATGCACTTTCGAGGAAATATAAAAAACTAGCTGTTGCCAGCGAGTTCGTACGCATGTTATTTAGAAAATTTTCCCCTTTTTACATCATTATTCATTGGTGTTTCACTTCTATTAGTCGCAGCGCTATGTTATTTAGCCTATAACCTTTCTCGATAAATGGACTATCCATCACAAAAAGGGTTTTTCAATTTGAAACTTGAAATTTGAAACAGTAGTTCCAGAGATTAGCACGTTCAAACAAACAAACTCGTCAGCTTTATAATGTTACGTATAGATTTTCTATTATGTTATGTGGATCTTTGTATTTGTGTGTCTAGAAGAAGAAGAAGCAGATATCCTCACAAAGGGAACGTTGCCCTAAATTGTGCGTAATAGGGTTTTATAAAGGGATAAGACACAATAAGTAAGTCGTAAACATATATTATGATACCAGACTGTTTTATTTAGAATAATAATGTTATGTTTAGGTATATATGACGACTAGGTGTGCCCACGAATTTTTGACTGCAAAATTTTTCATTAATGTTTCACTCCTATTGGTCGCACCGTGATGTTATATAGCCTAAAGCCTTCCTAGATAAATGTACTATCCAACACTGAAAGAATTTTTCAAATGTAACTAATAGATCCTGAGATTAGCGCGTTCAAACAAACAAACTGTTAAGCTTTATAATATTAGAATAGATAAGGGATTTATATCAGCATTCGGATCATATCAGCGTAAGATTTCGAGAATATTCTTTTATAGTACATTACGATATTAGTGCGTATTGGTTAAAACATGCTCGGCTCGTATGGCAGCTCGTATCGGCTATACAACGTGCTCGTACGACGTTTTTTAACACATTTGCGAGGAAACAGAAAAAAAACATTAAATAAACTCAATCTGTGAATGCACACTGTTGCTTTCCCGCCATTTTAACAGCGCGCTAGCGCTGCCTACTGACTGGCGCCGCGCGGCGATTAGTTCGAAATTTGAATAGCAACAGCGCGCTGCTCGAGTCGTGCGGCGGCGATCAGTTCCATATTTGAAATGGCAAATAATACTGTTATGAAATTTGTATGGACTATAACTTAACTATTTGCTTTGGTAACACACGCGTTTTTTATGACCCGCTTTACATATTTAAAACCGGTGGAGTTACATCAGCTTTACGAGCAAGGGTGTTATAAAAATACTAATAGCTGTCTTTGTAGTGATAGATTAAGAATACAAGTGTCACCATCTCTTCACTCTCCCTAGGGTTTTGTCACAGTCAAAATAAACCGTATGCCACCACGTCTAGTCATTGCGGCATAGTAGACCGTAATCCCTCCCGAAGTAGTGGAGGCCCGTGTCCATTTGTGGGACGTTAATGGACTGGAGAGAGAGAGAGAAGTTAACATAACGATAAGGGATTAGATTCATATTATGTCAGCGAAAGGTTTTAAGAATATACTTTTAAGATACTTACATAATAAAATAGCTTTATTTTTATACGTTTATCTTTTCTTAACATTTTGTTGAACATAATCTGTTCAATTTGCGTTGAAAAAACATGATTTTTATCTGATTTCTTCGGAGTTTTACAAAATATTCCAAGCGTTGTGGAAGATTCAGCTAATATTATTAAAAAGATAAATTAAATTGTAAATAATATTTTGTACGTATATATAAATATATGCCTTTTGTAATTAATTTAGATAGATTTAGAAGCGTAATAAAAATGAGATAGGTTTTAAGTTTATAGGATGACATGGAGTAGGAAGAGATCGTCATGTGTTTACGGAGACTTTTCAGTCAAAAAATAATAATTATATGATTTTGGTAATTGCAATTTACAATGAATATAGTAAAGAATATAATTATGTAAATAATTAAATAAATAAATTTGTAAACATTTTTTATGCATAGAACATCGCCATAAACAAATATGTAGGTACATGATTGGTTTATTACCACAGATTAACCAAAGTTATTACCGAATTTAGCACGATCCCTGTCGATTACGCACACGTAACAATTATGTACGCATGTTTGTAATACTTGTATGAACCTTGTGTAGCAACATTTTACCTATCAACAATCCAGTCAGGTTAGATCAGAGGTCCACAACATTTAAAAAAATACAATTATAGCATGGGGTTTCTTGTCTGTTCTTCTCCATAGGATTCCCTTTTGGAATGAAAGTGCCTACTGCCTAGCTGCTGTCTTTTTATCTTGCCTATTTGAATAAAAATCTTTGGCTATGAAGCAACTCTGCATAATTCCGATTAATTTATAGAAATTCCATTTTCAAATCTTTTTTTTTAATTATTATTTATAGATGATAAATTTTATGATTGATTATGACTTGACTTCATAAAATTAGGACTTAGATCGCTATTTTAATAGCTCTAGTATGTTGCCTTATCGTTGACTTTGGAAATGTGTTTTATTTTTATTTGTTATTACTTTTTACTGTTCAGGGGGTCCCTTAGTCTATCGTTAAGTAAGTATCTAATGTAAAAACAAATAAACTCTGCAGCTTTATGATATAAGTATAGATTTTTTAAATTACATAAATAGAAAAATCTTTTTAAATTGGAGATTTAAATAACTAAAACATGTAATTGCTTTCTTTTAATAAAAATAACCACCAAAAAAGTCACATGTGTCCCATGATCCTCAGGTTGACAACCACTGACTAATATGTTACGAAATATTATACGGACTTACTATAAAATATACTTATTTGCATGCCATATAACCACACATATACTGTTGCAATTTCAACACCTTTCATTCGATAAATATTGTCGAAGTAAAAATGTTTCGTATTTTTAAAATGCAAATGCAACTTGGTACTGACCTTTTACTTTGTTTTAAAAAGACGTGGGAGACTAGAAAAGTATGTTGTAGTTTTGAAATAGTATCTACTTTGTTTAAAATCTAATCAAGATTAAAAACGAACTAAAAAGTTAGTTTATCCGCAAACTTCTTAGTTGTTGCCCTTGCCCGCAACTTTGTACGTGCGAAATTCAAAAATTAAACATGACGAATTATTACAAATAATAAAAAAAAACATCATCTTCAACCGATCTATTATTAAAAAAAAACCGCATCAAAATCCGTTACGTAGTTTTGAAGATATTATAATCCTTACTAATTAATTAGAAGTAGAAAATTAGAATTTAAAACTAAAAATCTTAACAAACTTAAGTGTTAATGTGTGTAACAAAACCATTGTGCGATTAGAAAAAAAACTGTACAACGCCATCTATCGAGTGATATGGTAAACTTCTATTTGTTAGGTTTAATTTCTAAATTTCACGGGTACGAAGTGGCGGGCAACAGCTATATAAGCTATTATAAGCTCACATTCACAGGGCACAGCTAGTTCCTATTAAAGTCTTCTTTTCGTGTATGTTTTGTTCAACGGTTTTTATTATTGTATACAGACAATAAAATTGGCTTAGTAAGGATGTGAGTAGACAATACGTGGGTGTAATTGTATCAGTTAGCATGTGGAAAATATTTTTAAGTAGTATTTACAACGAAGGTGTCTCTACCAGGATTATTTTGTAAGTAACTGTATACTAATTATTTTAGTTAAAAGCATCATCAGCTATTTTTTTATGTTCCTGAATCATAATGGATAGGGTTTTCAGTAGGTACGTAGGAAAAACTGGGAGATATATATAGTACTAGCTGTCACGGCAAACGTTGTTTTGCCATACTAAAAAAAAAAGGTTGAAAAATAGATGTTGGCCGATTCTCAGACCTACTGAATATGTATGCAAAATTTGAGAAGAATCGGTCAAGCCGTTTCGGAGGAGTACGGTAACTAACACTGTGACACGTGAATTTTATATATTAGATGTAACATAATTAAAGCACACCCTGAAAGTAATTTGTTCAGAATCGGAATCTGGATCGATTTTGATTGTTTTTTATGTACCAAATTTTTTTTCTAAAATTTAGTTAAAACTAAGTAAATTACGAACGAACGAAACGAAAATGTAACGTAAGTCGGGTGGCACTCGGACAGCGGGGAGCGGGCGCGGCGAGTAGGTACATGTGTCTGTGTGTGCGTGCGCAGCTCAGTGTCAATCGGTGACCATTTTATTTCCACGAAATGGGAATAACTAATTTCACAAATAATCAATGTTAACGCACATATAAATAATATTTGGTGTATGCATAGCGTTTATATTATTAAAGCCTAATTGGATTGGGGTGTTTGAGGGTGTGCGTTAAATATGTTACATGTTGTATAAGATTATTACAAGATCACTCTATCTGTTAATAAAACCGCATCAAAATCTATTGCCAAGTTTTGCAGATTAAAGCTCACATAAGGATATACCTACATATAAAATAACGACTTCTTTTTTTAAAAACTAAATAATTTAAAGATGAACTTGCATGTTTACTTATGATAAAACAAAGTCGTTATTATGTATGTATGTCTACATGACGTTGTGTGAAATGTCCATAAATATTTATTTATTTATTTTATTTATGTGAGTTTATATCATCAAAACTACGGAACGGATTTTGATGAGGTCTTTTTTAATAGATCCTTACTAATTTATAAATGCAGAAAGCGCAGAGAAATTTTAAAATTTTGACGATCTTATTTGTTAATGCGTGTAACCAAACCATAGTGCGATTTAAAAAAGAGTGTACAACGCCATCTATAGAGCGGCAGTAGTAAACTTCTGTTTGTTAAGGTTTCATTTCTAAAGTTCACGCGTACGAAGTCGCTAGTAATTCTATAAAAGAAGTTGCAGCAACTGCAAGTATTGTAATAAAATTTACTCAACTAACTCATTCATTCATTTTGACGGTCCTCGTGATCTAGTGGTTCATATAACGGACTGCCGATCACTAGGTCTCGGGTTTGATTCCCGGTCAGGACAATCATTTGTGTGATGTTTTTAATAGTCATACAAATGTTTGTTCTGCGTCTGGGTGTTTACTATATATAATTACTAGCTGACCCTGCAAACGTTGTTTTGCCATACTAAAAACAAAAAAGGTTTGAAAAATAGATGTTGGCCGATTCTTAGACCTACTGAATGTGCATGTAAAATTTCATAAAAATCGGTCAAGCCGTTTCGGAGGAGTACGGTAACTAACACTGTGACACGTGAATTTTATATATAAGATAAATCTCCTGTCACGATGTTTGTCCGCGATGGACTCCTAAACTACTGAACCGATTTTAAATTTGATTTGCTCCCGTGTGCAATTCGACCCAACTTGAAAGATAGGATAGCTTTTTCAATTTATAGTCGCAATATTATTGTATCGCAAATTATTTGTCTACCCCTAATATTTGTATGGCAAAACAACGTTTGCCGGGTCAGCTATGTATTATAAGTATGTATTTACAAAAGATAAGTAGTTTATATATTATATCCGTATTCTGGTACCCATAACACAAGCATATAAGCTTAGCTTGGGACCAGAGGACGTTGTGTGAATGTCCATGAATATTTATTTATTTATTTATTATTCACTCAGTAACTGTATCCCTCACTACAAGCCAAGGTGCTAATAACTACACGAGCGTTGTTCTGATTGTGATTAACGTTAATTGTGCGGATTTGTGGAGTTGATTTACTCGGCACGTGTTGGTGTTTATATCTTAATTACGTATCTTTTCTATTTAGCAACTTAATTGTTCTTAGTTAAGATTTATAGTCCAGAATATAAGGAGGTTGAAACAATATTACCTACACGTGTCTAATAATATGAGTGTAATCTATTCATTTCTTTACCAACAAAGCTATATAAAATACTAAAAATCGAACAGAAAAAGAAAATTATTAATTTGATTTATCAATTATTAATTTGATTTATTAAACTCAATAGAAAGTCGATGATGGAACCGATGTCTGTTGGCGTTCTTCGGTTTTTCTCCCATTAAGCTCTACAATCCGGCCGACTGTTGCCAACCTCATCCGCCGTCTGCCTTTGAGACGAGGACGTGTTCTATCTAACTCAATAAAAGGATAATTGTGTCTAAGCTGATAACTAAAAACTCCGTGAAAGACAGATATTTCTACCATAAATAAAACGACGACACAATAGAGAATGTACTTAAGGGCCTACATCAATATTATAGTATATCATCGCCGACACGTACATATTAACACAGCCAGTAGGCACAATTAGGGATACTTTTCCTATTTACTTAAAATCTACTAAATATATTTTAATTCTGATTTACGTGTTTCCATATATAATAGTTACTTATGTTTTTAAAGTTATTTCATTAGTTAATACGCGATAATAGACCGACAAATGAAAAAAATAAAAGATTTGAGAGGTTGTTTCGCTAAGATTTTCTATCGAGAAAACTTTTTTAAATCGCGTTTCTAAGTTTATGCGATCCTAGATCATATATTGAAAAAACATATACTTAAAAATTAGAGCTCTAGCCATTCAATCTAAAGAAACAATGAAAACTTCGTACGTAGAAAAATGCACGAAGCTATTTTGGTATCCTCTTAATGTAATTAATTACTAATAGCATATACACAAATTTGTATCACGAATTTCTAAATAAATATTAATGTTATTTAAAATATGTATCATCAAATACATATCGTTTATATAAAGCCACGTTGATGCTTATTATTATTCCAAACAAGACATAATTTCAAAAGGGATAGGACAGGGCGCTTACATCTGATTTCAATGGCTTATTATCATTCAGACATCCATCATTTAATAATATCAGGTCTTACAATAGTCATCGTAACAACAAGATACTACTTAAGTACATCTATATACTAGCTAATGCCTGCGGTCGCACCCACTGCACTACTGTTGGGCACGGGCCTCCTCCACTTTGGGACGGATTATGGTCTACAGCGCCACGCTGACCAGGCGTATTGGCACAGGGTTTATTTTCGAGTTTTCCGTCTCTCACAGCGGGTGTTATCTGTGTGCAATATCCCTTAGCTGACTTTTACAGCACCCTGGGGAAGAGATGGGTTGGTGACACTTGTGTTCTTACTCCGTCACCACACGGACAGAGATAATAGATAAAACCAAACTTTAACCAATTACTTCTACCAAAAATTATTATCTTGAAACAATCTATTGAAAAAAAATCGCATCAGAGTTGGTTCCGTTGTTTTGAGGATTTAAGCTCGCATAAGGACATACTCGTATATACGAAAATAACGATTTTATTTTTTATATACGTAACAAAAAGATATAAGAAAACCGTAACTGACAGATGTTTGTTCGCGCTTATCTCAGGAACTGCTGGTAGGAATTGAAAAATTCTTTTTGCATTAGACAGCCCAATTGCTGAGGAATATTACAACTTTACAAGCCACTTAACATCACGCCAGGACTAATGGTAGCAGAATATAAATGGGAATGCAACCCAAAGTCTCTATTCTACACGAACGATATTACGGGTACTGCTGAATATGTAGAATTTGCGAAAAAATCTTATTTAAGGCGATAATATAAGATTAATAAGATTTTCATAAAATTTCTACAATTTCGATAAAATTACATTGAAATACACAGGTATTAAACGCGTTAAAATTTTTAGTATAGGTGTTAAGCACCTACCTTTTTGCCGACGTTTAATACCTGTGTTTTTCAATGTAATAAAATGCAACGCGAAAGTTTAAAAATGTATAAATACTCCTCCGAAACGGCTTGACCGATTCTTCTCAAATTTTACATACATTTTCAGTAGGTCTGAGAATCGGCCAACATCTATTTTTCAAATCTTTTTTTTTCTTTTTTTTAGTATGACAAAACAACGTTTGCCGGGTCAGCTAGTTTATGTATAAATTAAATATTTCATTTGTCAAAATATTATCGTCTGTCAAAATGTCTGATCACAATTTCTTGTGCTTGAATGGTTATGCTTGCGCGGAATGATACGCCAAGATTTTCATTAAAGAGATTGGAATGCTCGAATACAGCTCGAGCAAAGGCTTGAAGAGTTTTATATGAATTTCATGTTCTTAATACCAGTTTTTATTAGAAGGAGAAGGAGTGACATGTCATGTTCAGCTTAAAAGAATAAGTTGATTTATTCTAATTGAAGAACATTAGTCAATGTAATAAGATATCAGTGTGGCATGAGTGTGGCGACGGATTAAGAATAAAAGTGTCACCATCCCATTTCATCCCACTGTGTGCTGTAAAAGCGAGCCTGTGTTACCGATCGAGACTTTGCTGGCAGTGGTACCCCGACCATGTTTTCATATCAAACTAAGCTTAGTGCCTAATATATCAGTGTCACAAAAGTAAATTGTTCTATGATATAACCAGAGAAATTAAAATACCGAAATCGAAGCGCTGAAATGAATAAAAAGGCATTTTGATAATCAAATCAAATAATCAAAACTGTTCGAACTAGTTTCTCAATAGTGTTAGTGTTAATAGTGCAGTGAGTGCTCATTTTAAGGAGCACAAAAACAAAGTGCCTTCGGCTTAAATAGAGACAATATGAAAAATATTCATGGACACATTCTTAGTTATAATTCTATTTAGTAGTTTAAGTTAGATTAAAATTACTTATTAGCCTTGGTTGGCTAGATTATAATATTTTGATGAATGTGGTTTCCAAAGACCGGAGTCATCAAGAAAAAAAAAACTGATAATACAAACTTACTATAAAATATTTTTCTTATTGATAATTAGCTCGTTATTTTATAAGAAATTAATTTATAATGTTTGTAACCATTAATTCAACTTTCAAAATGGCCTGATTTCGGATACGGGCTAGTCAAAACAAGGTCCATCGCGGCTTCCTTTCTAAATACAAGATAGTCCCAACACAAGGTCATTGTAAGTGTCCACTCAATCCTACAAGTTATAAGCTAGGAGCAATTATAAAACAATTACAATATGCATTAAAAACGCCTTGCTAGTAATTAAAACGGAATTAAAAACGTAACGTAACGTAACGTATTAACGTAATTTAAACGTTTGTATTATTCTATCGTTGTACAATCAAGATCATTTACATTTTGGATCTACATAACTATATTTTTTAGAATAAAAGAAAGAGATAATTTTTTTATGAGAATGTGAGTCTCATTAAAATGGAGTTGTAATATACTTAAATAGTAGTAGAATAATAATAATATAGATAGTTTTATTACAATACTAAATCCTCCAAAAAATAGCTCCATGCAAAAATATAACTCATCAAAAAGAGATAAGGCTCTGCTTAAAGCTGCGTCTCTGCAAACGACACAGCGCTGGTTTTCAGCAATACCTCGTAGGTTAACTACAATTAATAAATGATTCACAATAACTTATATTGATTACATTGTTTCGAAAGTTTGCATAAAACTTTTATAGGGATCCTAACCCGCTTAAGCTTATGACTTAAGGCCCATAATCCATGCGTTGTTTCGCCTGCAGATTTAGTATATAAGCTTGTGGCTGGGAGTTTCCCACTATTGTACCACAAACGAGCCATTGTGTCGACACCTTGGCCTAATCTAAGCAGAGATGATGGTAGTCTGATCATATATTTAGGTATGCTGTTCAGCTTTGGAAGTCGGAAGTTAAGCTGTTAATTAACACATTCCTAACATATTCACGGACAGTCTGTGAAGACATTAAAAAAATACTGTATTTCTAGGTTAGCAGTATCCCGGGAAAATGCATTGTTCTCTTTAGGTAACCGAATTACTCCAATACAGTTTTTAGTTTAACGAACATAACTAGATGGTGTTGACAACGAGTTGAAAATCGCTAACGTGTTCTCATCGTCGTATACAGAAATGTTTTTATTTTTATTCTTGATATTTTTCGCCGAAAATGGGGTAGTGGAAGGCAGTTAGTATATAGAGAATAGTGGATTTGAAAATTTTAAAATATTTTTTTTCCTTATTCCGCAAGACAAGGAAATGACAAGATGTGTGTTTATGTATAATTTCAAATAAAAAGTAAGTGATTTTTCAAGAACGTAAAAAAAAACTTCCTAAAATAGGAAAACTACTGACGAAACACTAATTCAATTGAATTGGAAGTGGTATGGGGTTCCCGTGTCACCGCAACATGACAGCACCGGTAATGTCACTTGCAAATGACAGTTCGCTATAGCTATTTCGAGTGAGCCGTGATCATGATAATAACGAAATGAAAAGACAAATTGTTGAATGATTTTATGAAAATACAGAAATGTATAGTATCGTAAAATGTTAAGTACTATGAAATACTCTAGAATAATAAAATTTTATTATAGGCTTATTTTGTAATATAATCAATTGGGATTGTTCAGAATTTTTGACCTGCTGTTTTTATATTTTTTTTAGAAAATATACACTAAACAAACTAAATTATAATGGAAAAAATGATAACCATAAGCGGGACTTGAACCCGCGACCTCGGAATGCCGTTCCGTCGCTCTCCCAACTGAGCTATTATGGTCCACGCAAATGTTTACCAAATTTTCCACTACAATCATCTCAATGCGAGTTTTAACATCGTGCGATGTTTTTTCGTACAACGCCATCTATTGAGCGGTTTGCACCAACTCCATCAACAAATCATTTTTTCCATTATAATTTAGTTTGTTTAGTAAAAAGCATAGCGAGTCAATCGCAAAATATTAATAAATTAATGTAGAAATATAGACTATTTTAAGCAACTAATTTCAATATTATTGAAATATTCACTATATAGCATTTTTTAAGAATACTTAAAGATATTATTTTAAATGTTGTGACGTCATCGTTGAGCGCAATCTATGTGTTGCCTTTTCCTGATAGACTTAAGACAGATTGCAATACATCTTTTTAAAGTTGCCAAGTTGATAATAATAGACCAATTTCAACTCCACCACGCAGTAATATATCTCTAATAACACTTAATATCTAAGTCCTTCACTTCAAGGGCAAATAGAGATCATTTGCCTTTTTGGAAAAATAATCGTTAATAGTCGTTAATATAGCAAATTTTCCGAAAAAAACTAATGGATGATAATCAGAAACTCTATTCCCCGAAACGGTTTTCGCATTAAGAGTTTTGAAAAAATTTGAACAATGCCAAAGAAAAATAAGATGATTTTATCAAAAATCTTAAAACGTAGTGTGATGTCCGTCGATCTGATTAGATTACAAAACTTTGTTCATATCCATTATAGTCCTAAATAACGTAAAATGCGTACATACCCAGAATTACTGTAATAAGTATCTTACCTACATAATTATAATATTTAGAAAGGTGATACCTAACAATTTTTACTCAAATTTAAGTTGATTTTGTTGTATCTAAATTGCCAAATGCATTTAAAATTTCACTTCAAAAAATGATAATTTAAAATTCGAATGTCCTAATTTGAAACATTATATTTTTTGTTTTTAAAAATAGAACCATACTAAAAGGTGAAAACGGGATCATTTTACTAAGATTCGCTGTCTATCCGTCCGTTTATCACCAGGCTATATTTCAGGAACTGTGGCAGTTAGAGAGTTGAAATTTTCACAATTGATGTATAACCAAAAAGATATGAAAATTTATTCAACTTGTATCATATATGTCACAATATATTTTATGAGTATTGTTCTACAAATATTATGTTTGTTTTTAAACAAACACAACGTCCTCAGAGCCCAGACGTCATCCATAAATTACCCCTCACGTATGTTTCTGACACAATAATCTCTCAGTGAAACTTTCATAATAACACAACATGACACGCTATTTTCTGAATGAAAACCTTATTTTAGTAACAGTAAAGGTAATTCTTAAATGTACTGTCAACTTTGTAGGTGGTTTGTGATATTCCTTCGAGGCTAACTATCGTATATTAACTTTAAGCATTAATTCTAATGGAGTTGGCATTTTAAGCCTGCTGAAAAATATGCGACGGCAATGGTATAAGTACTGGTACAAATGGTCATAATCATAGCGTGTGTTTGTGTGTGTGTGTGTTGTTAACAAATAAACACACCAATGTTGGAGGAAAGCGCGTGTTGCGGGGTATGAAATAATCCATTTTGGTTGGTCGTAGCAAAATCACACGCTGTGTTCTCATACAACAACTATGCGAGGATATTGCATACGTTTGGTGAGCATCGATGGAATTCGGTGGGGGAATGAGTTGATAAGTGGGAGTGTACTATGACATTGTTGTTGAATGTCAGTATTTGTGTGCAATAATTTAGCACCCATCGACCTGCAAGTATATTTAATATACATAGATAACAGCGTAATTAACCACTCCCGTTGGTTTTGTTACTCTAAGACTAATATGAAATCATTTTCAAGTTTAATGTTTTGATGGAAAATTGTTTGTGGAATGTGGTCATTTTAAATGTTGACTTATTATTAGAAGTCACTTGTTTGATAGTGCGGTCCCGTGGTAATTTGTATCATATTAATCATACGTATTTGCATCACTGCCTTCTACTTTTTAGGGTTCCATATCAAAGGGTAAAACAGAGCCCTATTACTAAGACCTCGCGTCCGACTGCCCGTCCGCCCGTCTGTCACCAGGCTGTATCTCATAAACGGTGATTTTAGACATTTGTTACAGATGATGTATTTCCGTAACCACTACTAATATTTTCAAGATTTGTATTGTTTTCTCTCCAGCCCATTAATGTCCCACTGTTGGGCATGGGCCTACTCCAATTTGGGAGGGATTATGGTACTATACGGCGCTGAACAAGCGAGTTTTCCGTCTCTCACAGACTTTTAAACCACAATGGGAAGGAAAATCGGTGATGATAATTGTATACCTACTTTGTCACCACGCGTACGATACCCTCGCAAAAGCTTCTAGTACTATGAAATATAACAAAAAATATTATTACAAAATGTTAAAAAGATGTTGATAGATGCCGTTGTACAATAACATCGACGCGATGTTAAACTCACATTGCGAAATACTGTCGTGAAAAATTCGGTTATCATGTGGAGGTCCCTTGGTAGCTCAGCCGGTAGAGCGACGGAACGGATTCCGAGATCGTGGCTTCAAATCTCGCTCAATAGTAATGATTTGTTCCCCCATAATATGGTTTATCAAGTAAAAGCATAGCAAGTCAATCGCAAAAATTAATAAATAATTGAAAAAAACAAAAATAAGATTTTGTCAACAAGAATCTCATAAAGCGAAAAAAATATGCACATTTAATACACGAGTAGGTACCTATAATACTAATAATAAAATTTAAGATAAGTTGATACAAAAGCCGTTGAAAAGTTGTAAGCTCTTTTGTCGAGGAGACAAAACGGCTTATAACTTTTCAATGGCTATCGAATTTACATGAAACTTGATAAAATATAATCTCAATCAAGTTATATTTAATACAAAATACCGACGATCACAGATGAACCAGATGGTACGCATTCAATCTTAAAGACACGTAAATATAATTTCGCTAAATCGTACTTTAAAGTCTAATGTTTCTGTTCATATGGCATATAGCGTGTAATAGAGACACATAGTTCCAATTTCAGGCACACCTAGATATTATTTATATGGCTTCAAGCCCTATAAGCGAAGTAGATCATAAACACGCTATCTGTGCTTACGATGTATCTATAGTTAAGATCGCACAAAGCTGTTAGATCACAGATCACACCCAGATTCCTCACGCAAGTCTAACAACCCTCACCGAATGCGAATGTATACGCTATTCTCACATACCTACTCAGTCTATGAGAACTCTAAATTTGATTTCTCACACAAAGAGTAGATCTGCTCATTGACTCCAGTGGCTGCCTGTACCGAATTTTAATGTTCGGGTACATTAAGGTTTTGGCTAATATAGTATCTGTAATCATGATCTTCATTATAACATCACCTCTTTTTCCCAAAAAGGTAACACTTCCTTGGCTTCTTACACGGGCACGAGTCCTCTCCACTATGGAAGAGTTTATGGTCTCTTATGATGCGCTGCCCAGGTGGGATTATATGGCATATTTTTTTTACCTGTGTACAGCAATCCTTTAGCTGGCTTTTACAGCACCTGAGAAGGCAACGGAGTGGTGACACTTGTATTCTTAATCTATCACCACATGGACTCTAAACCCGTCGCCACATAGACATTCTAACATTCTTGTATAATTGGAACGTTGCCGTTGGGTGAAATGGTTATAAATATTAATTTTATTTCTACGTTATTTTTACTCTTACTTTTATTAAAGTCATAGTCAAGTCAAAGTTGACGGGCCTCGTGGTGTAGTGGTTCTGGTAACGGACTGTCGATCAAGAGGTCGCGGGTTCGATTCCCGCTCTGGACAATCATTTGTGTGATTTTTCTAATTGTCATACAAATGTTTGTACTGCGTCTGGGTGTTTCTATGTATTATAAGTATGTATTTACAAAAAAAAATTGTATAATATGTATTCTATCCGTAATGAGGTACCCATAACACAAGCATATAAGCTTAGCTTGGGACCAGAGGACGTTGTGTGAAATGTCCATGAATATTTATTTATTTATTTATTTATATATGTATATAAAAAAAAATTTTCAAAATTTTTAATTTCAAGTTGGCATGTTTTACAAGCTCTTTTAAAACGTCAGAAACTAGGTGTCTGTTCCAAACGCGAATCCTATGGAGAAGAACAGACAATAAACTCCATTACTATACTAATAAAGCTGAAGAGTTTGTTTGTTTGTACGCGCTAATCTCACACCGCTGGCCCGAATTGAAAATTTTTTTCAGTGTCAGATAGTCATTTATCGAGGAAGGCTATAGGCTATAAAACATTACACTGCGATCAAAAGGAGTGATGTCGCAATGAAAAATATTGCAAAAACGGGGAATATTTTCTAAATTCCACGACTGTGAAGTCGCGGGCAAAAGCTAGTACATGCAAATAGCTAGTTTAAACACATCTCTTTGTCATTGGTACCAATTCTACATGCACAACTAAACTTAACTTAACTAAAAAATGAAAATTGATAGTGTCACTAACAGCTTTCCGTAATGTTAAGAGGGTACTGTACTCCTCATTTAGGTATTTGCCTTAGGTATTGCTATCCCTATTTCCGAGCGCCGCGCTGAAAGGGACAAATATAGATGAAGCGGATTTTACCTACAAATTCTTCGAAAAAAGACGTTTCGTACTTCCGTTTTTTTTTCGCGTAAGTTAAAACGATTTTAATAGTTTTTGCGTTATATTAGATAAAGAGTATATCTATGCTTCTATCACTTGCTTTTGTGGTAAAACTTTACCAAATTTGTGTCATACACGCTGCCACTTTATCTAAAGAAAACCGAAAAAAGTGGGTTTTTCGGATCGTCATATTTCTTTTAGTTATTATGTTTTGAAAAAAAAAGAAAGTTATAGAACCATAGATATTTCTTTATCTATAATATAACGCAAAAACTATTAAAATCGGTTTAACTTTCGCGAAGAAAAAACGGATACCCATACTTTTGTATGGAGCATAATTTGGTATCGTACCGTCTTAACTGAACTTTCTTATTATAAAAACTGTTTATTATAGAGTAATGATTATAATTAATATAAAAGTACACAACAAAATAGCCAAATAATCAAGATACAGCAATAGTTGTTTTAATTTTTTTGTTAAGTTTAGTTATGTACCTAGAATCGGCACCAATATCTATTGTTTCAAAACCAAAAGATCAGGGGCCCAAGTCTGCTAATTCTGCTATTACAATCATATTACAATGTTGTTATAATTGTCAGTCACTGACGCCATTATGGCGTCATTATGACAGAAAATTAATAGTAGACTACCTTTGATAAAATTTCGCCATTATAACACCATTATGGCGTCATTTTGAAACCAAACTTGATTTTTTGTCAAAAATGATGCCACTATGGCGCCATAATGGTGCCATTGAGCTGTCATGGTGGAAACATTGTATTAGCAGACTTGGGACCCAGTATAATTAACTGCTATTTCTCTGTTTCGTTATATGAAATGCGGTGGGATGTTGTGACGTCAACAGTGCTCTTTTCACGCACAATTATCGATTTTCAGTCACAACCTTAAACGAGGTTACATGTTTATTGTGTTCAGCATTTTATTATGTATTCATTTGTATCATCATTCATTTGTATATATAAAATAGATCTATATTTAAGAAAGTATATTTTATTAAGAGGATACCAAAATAGCTTCGTGCATTTTTCTATGTACGAAGTTTTCATTGTTTCTTTAGATTGAATAGCTAGAGCTCTAATTTTTAAGTATATGTTTTTCAATATATAATCTAGGATCGCATAAACTCAGAAACGCGATTGCAAAAAGTTTTCTCGATAGAAAATCTTAGCGAAACAACCTCTCTCATTTTTTATTATTTTCATTTATCGGTCAATTATCGCGTATTAACTTATGAAATAACTTTAAAAACATAAGTAACTATTATATATAGAAACACGTAAATCAGAATTAAAATATATTTAGTAGATTTTGAGTAAATAGGAAAAGTATCCCTAATTCTTCATTTTCTGTGCCTACTGGCTGTGTTAATATGTACGTGTCGGCGATGATATACGATAATATTGATGTAGGCCCTTAAGAAATAACACTGTCCGTGAGACCACAGATTAAGAATACAACTGTCTCCTTCATATTACAAAACTGAAGAGTTTATTTGTTTGTTTGAACGCGCTAATCTTAGTAACCACTCGTCCGATTTAAAAAATTTTTAGTGTCGGATAGTCTATTTAATATATATAGTCTATATAGTCTATTATAGTCGTCGATGTCGTGGGTTGTATTCCGCTTTTCCACTATAATTAAATTTATTATTTATGAAATGAAAGCACAGAACGGAGTTCTGTTCCAATTTTTGCAACATTATTTGGTTTATATAAATGTTATTTCCTTAGAATCGATATACAAACACCATTATAATATATGACTAACGATTAGTAGAGCAATGGACCAATAATATCGGTAATGGCCGGCGTCTCGATAATGCTTTTCCCAGACATTACATTCCTAATACCGCTCTTATGCTGTTATTGAGTTCTTAGTACTAAGAGCGTTATTGATACTTGAATGTGGTTTTACTGTTAAAGGAAATGTAGATTTTATTACTAGTTGGACGGATATTGATAAATTTATTACTTGAAAAGTCACGCTGTTTTTTATCGAACTTCTCCGAAATACCACTAAGAAATTGCTTGACCGATATGTACGCTATGTATTTTGTATATGTTGGTATTTGGTGGGACTTAGAATGGACTGCAGGCTATCTTAATATGAAGTTAAAGGGTTATAGAGATATATTTTTAACAATTTGTCGACTAGTGACTGAGAATGATTTGTACTCAAAATAAATTTAAATTTAAGTTTTCGGAACAAAAATTTCTTCTTTCTTAGAACGTAGTTACCTATGGTCTTATTCATAATGACTTATCGGAGGTTTAAAAGTTCGCTATAATCGGTTCGCGAAAATTCTCAAAACTTGTTATTCATAATAGTCTTTTTACGCTAAAACGTTTATTATCTCTCCGGTAAAATCTCCGTTTAAACCTTCGATAAGTCATTATGATTAAGACCATTATTTAAACTATATCTTTGAAAATTGTGGTAACAATGGTATTCTTAGCTTCTCAGTCTGATATTACGGAGATCTTTACAGTACGGGATTGTTTTTGATCTATTATACCGCTCTAAAAAGGCTCATAGACACAGGATATAGTTCCAAGGTATTGCCTGTGCATCACAGAACATTTCAACATTTTCTTAGATAAGTCTGAAGGGTGGGATGGGTAGAAATGGTAACACCTAATTTACTAACTAAAGTACCACCACTCTTTTAATGCTGCTTTGACTTATATAGTTAAGTTCATGAGAAATAGATAGTAACCGATTCTCAGACCTACTGAATACGCATATAAAATTTGGCAAAAATAGGTAAAGCCGTTTCGGAGGAGTACGGTAACTAACACTGTGACACGTGAATTTTATATATTAGATAAGATATAATATAAAGATTACTAAGCAAAAGAGATTGTTTATTTGTTTGAACGCGCTAATCTCAGGAATCATTAGTCCGATTTGAAAATTCTTTCAGTGTTAGATAGTACATTTATCGAGGAAGGCTATAGGCTATACAACATCACGCTGCGAAACATTTGAAGCGGAGCATTAATGAAAAAAATTGCAAAAATCGAGAACATTTTTTTTATTCCACGCGTACGAAGTCAACAGCAACAGCTAATAAATATATAAAGTCTATCTTCTTCTCCTTCTTCTTTTCCAGCCTATTAACGTCCCACTGTTGGGCACGGGCCTTCTCGAATTTGGGAGGGATTATGGTCTACTGTGCCGCGCTGACCAGACGTGTTGGAACAGGGTTTATTATCGAGTATTCAGTCTCTCACAGAATATGTTATCTGTGTGCAATATCCCTTAGCTGACTTTTACAGCACCCTTGGGAGGAGATGGGACACGGAAATAAGTTACGGAAATATATACCTGAAGTCTATAGTTGAACTCAATTAATGTAAAAGATACCTTCCTTGAAACAACAATAAACAAATTGATTAAAAAATTATTGAGATCCCGTTACTAATGGACTACTTAATTTGTTTCTTTTCTTTGTAATATCAGTTATAAATTAAGTTTTTTTTTTTTTTATTTCGTTACAACTTTATACAAGATATTTTTTAGTAATGAAATACAATATAGATTAACTTAATTTAAGTTTTCTAACAACGACATTAACACTAACAGTTAGGAGTCAAACGGTGGCAAGAGATTAATAGACTTCAGGCTTCCTAGAGGAAAAAATAATTTAAGATCGGTCCACTAATATCGGAAATTAACTATTACATATACATCTTACATTTTTTGACGGGCTTCGTGGTGGACTGGTCCATATAACGCACTGCCGATCACGAGGTCGCGGGTTCGATCCCGCGTGGGACAATCATTTGTGTGGGCGTTTCACATATTGTGCTGTGTAAAATATCCATCTATTTCTATACTAATATTATAAAGCGGAAGAGTTTGCGCTAATCTCAGGAACCGCTGGACCGATTTAAAACATTCTTTCAGTATTGGGTAGCACATTTATGAAAGAAGGCGAAGCATCAGTGAAAAATGTTTCAAAAATGGGGAAAATTTTCTATGTTCCACACGTGCGGAGTCGCGGGCAACAGCTAGTAAAAAAATAAATAAAATAAACATTCATGGACATTTCATACAACGTCCTCTGGTCCCAAGCTAAGCTTATATGCTTGTATTACGGGTACTAGAATACGGATAGAACTACTTTTCTTTTGTAAATACATACTTATAATACATAGAAACACCTAGACACAGTACAAAGTAGTATATTAAAAAAAGTAAGTAAAGTAGTAGTATGACAAATATAAACATAGAAGGGGAAGAAGGGGCTTGACACAGAAGGGACGCATTCCTTTATACCTGCGGAGACATGACAGACTATAGTTAGCTGGGTTTTCATTCTATGGAACAATATTTAACCTTCGTATAATTAAAGTAAATAATACACGTTGGTGTGGATGTATAATAGTTTACGGCGCTCGTACGCAGAAACTGTTGATTTTAGGGAAAAAACATTATGACATAATTGTAGGAAATTTCCTCTACTTTTATTTTGTGTAGTTTTGTTTTCCTGTAAAATGCGTCGGAAAGGAGTTATTATCAAAAAACTGATTTTGGCCGCCATTTTTTCAATATGGTGGCGCAAACGGGCAACATACGAGGTGGCAAAGTTGAAATTTGGAAAGAGCACAACAAAATCTATAAAATTACCAATTTTCAAAACTCCCGGAAAACTTTCCAGGCAACCCTTTATTTTTTCGACCAAATGACTGAATTAAATGTTGAAAATTACAGGCAAGTCATCATCAATTTCAAAATTAAATAACATCAAAGTAACGTTTCTGCGTGGGTAACGTATAGTGGATATTTTCTATTAATAGAATTAATTTATTAGCCAAACATCCTTTGGGAACATTCTCTGTTATTATTACATGAAATGTGACCGTTATACAGGGTATTTTTTCTAAGGGTACCCAAATTTTCACAGGAGGTACAGACTCGGTAGTATAATCGATTTTTGAAATAAAAACAATATGTTTTTTTTTCAAAACTTTAAGCAATTTTTTCCCTAAAACACAGAACTTGTTGACAATGTGTCTGAAATTCATTCATAATTTTATAAATTTCACTGCGCACGCACACATACCTACATACGAGCGACATAGGTACCGATTCTAAATGCACAACTAAACTTAACCTAACTAAAAATGAAAATTGATATTGTCAATAACACAATTCAGCAATGTTATCAGACCTTTTTATTAGAAAGTCTGTATTTTGTAGACTAACAATTTTAATTAATAAAAATATGCACTACGAATAAGCCAATTAATCAAAATACGCCACAGTTGTTTTCATTTTTTAGTTAAAGTAAGTTTAGTTGTGCAAGTGGAATTGGCGTCCTAGCTGTAAAAGGGGAATCCCTTCTTCCCGCCCCACCGCCCGCAGCGCTCGCGTCTGCCGTCATCAGTGGCTATTCGGCCGTGACCTTGTTACTACTGTTTACGCATTTTTGGATTTGCTTATCTCTAACGATGGCGGCACAAATAACTTACTCGGACCGGGAGTATTACGAGATGATACGTTGCTACATTTTAAGTGGTGAAAGTTTACGTGGTGCACAGAGACTTTATGAAAGTGATTCTTTGCTGCAATTGCAAAGACAGGGTATTAAGTAAAAAGTAGTTAATTAAGTGAAAAGTACGCAGACACAGCTCATAATGTTAAAAAACAGTTTAAGAAGGCGTGCGCAGCTTTGTATTGAGAGAAATGGACTCCACTTTGAACATTTATTAAAATATCAGTGATAGTGTTTTTATGGGATTTTACGCAAAGTTTAACAGGGTAAGTTTAATTACTGTAAATAGTTTATTCCACTTTTTAAATACCCCATAATAAATACAAACATTAGTGGCGGTGACGTGGTGTTAAAATATTAAAATAGTATTTTAGTATGTAATCGTTTATTATGACGGCCCTAAGCCCGTTAAAAGTATGAAGTAAAATTGGAATCGCAACTTATTTGCCATGTTACATGTATTGGTAATAAAAATTAGTCCCAATAAAAATAGATAATTATCGTTATCATACGCAGCGGTATACACGAACATTTTCTACTCGAATACGAACATAGACAAGCGTGAGTGCGTCAGTGAGTTATGAATGATTGCGCGTACTACGAAAAGGTTGCCCATAAATCACGCATTTTTTTAAATGTTTTCAAATGAAAGTTATTATGTAAATAAGAGTGTTTTTAAATATTTGATATTTTTTATATAACATTATTTATATCTAGTATTTCACAAAAAAGTTTGGGTACCCTTAGAAAAAATACCCTGTATATAAATTGATTTCGTCAACACGCTTGATTGCAGCGTCCATTCATGAAATTGGGGGCTAAAATTAGCCTAAAATAAATATGGTATAGAAATTGATTATATCAACAATTCTGTTGCGTAAACAAGTAAATGCATCTAACTAGGTATATATCTATGGTGTATTTTGGTTTGGTAGTAGGTAATTATGTTGTTTACAAATAATATGAATAAAAATCGACTCAGATCAAAAACTACAATAAAGTTGTGGAATGAACTACCTGCCGAGGTTTTTCCATTGGACTACAGCATGGGGTTCTTCAAAAAAGGTGTGAAAAGATTTCTAAAGGGTCGGCGCGGCTCGAGTGATACCTCTGGTGTTGCAGACGTTTATAGGCTACGGTGACCGCTCCCATCAGGTGGGCCGTACGCATGTTCGGCAACTTACTCGTATAAAAAAAATACAAAAACACACGCTTGAAAATCCTGAATATTTTGTTTGATTATTGCGTTGTCATTGATACTTAATATGTGTGCAAAATTTCAGATCGATCCGACTTCTGCAAGTGGGTGAAAATCACTTTCAAAGATTCCGTTACATAGATTAATACATTGATAGATACCTTCCGAACTAATATAAGCGTGTTAAAATTGTTTTTAAATGATACTTATTTTTAAGTTATGGAAGTTTATTAGCATTCGTCTATGTGGTGACAGATTAAGAATACAAGTGTCACCACCCCTTTTCCTTCTCAGGGTTCTGTAAAAGCCAGCTAATTAATGTTGTATACAGATAATGAGAGAGTTAACATTACTGAATAGTAGAATTGATTCAAATGCCATAACATAAATAGAACGCAATGATAGAACGAGTCACTTTGGCTATATTTTGCTTACTGTGATATTGATTGTGGTTTAATTAGCTGTTGTTGTTTTAATAGTTTTGATTCGTGGCATCGTCGGTATTCCTGAGTGGGAATAAAACCTTACTAAACTAGTAAAACTAAGGCAAGCGTTACGATTTTCATGACTTTTCCTATAAATATAAGTACTAAAATCTATATTAAATGGCTTATCGTCAAGAAATTAAAGTTTTAATACAAATCCAATCCAATATTTAGCACTTATAAATAAATACACCATACACCATAATAATTTAAAACAAGACTTACTAACTAGATTTATCATAGGTACAAAGTACACTTAAATTGGTAATAAATCAAACTATAGTGGAAAAAAGGATCACCATTAGCGGGACATTTATCATCATTATGACGAGCCTCATAGTCGAGTGGTTTATGTAACGGACTGCCGTTCACGAGGTCGAGGTTTCGATTCCCGCTCGGGACAATGATTTGTGTGGTCTTTATAATTGTCATACAAATGTTTGTACCGCTTCTTGGTGTTTCTATGTATTTTAAGTAGGTAAAGGAAAAGTAGTATATGTAGTATATCCCTATTTTGGTACCCATAACACAAACATACAAGCTTAGCTTGGGACCAGAGGACGTTGTGTGAAATGTGCATGAATTGATTCATATAAACTTGATTGTTTATTACCTACCTAATGTCTAAGAGCATTTATTTATTCCTTTAGATAGTGGGTGAATACTGAATAGGTACACAAAACAAACATACCACACTTAATACAACGACATAATCTTCCCATGTTATGTGCAATATTTTGCTGCACGGTCTTATCCCAAAGTTACCAGCTATTATTTTATTTTTACACAAAAAGCGAGTTAAGTTACCTGAGCGCCTGTATGCATAATGAAAGCAATTTTTCACCCGCCGCCGCAACGATATTGTGTTTTGAAATTTTAAGGCGGCAACATTAATTTGTTGCTTTTAATTTGTTTTTCATATTTTATTAGTAAGAAAACTGATATTTCTATTAAAATAAATAGGAAAAATTTATACTATGATATAAAATGTTAAGTAAAAACCCTTGCAAAATGTTGTAAGGTGTTATACTGTACAGATTTGTGATGGCTTTGACTCTACATAAAATAATTTGACAAAACTGTTATGGTGCGATATGAAACCTTTTCTTAAGTAGGCTGAACGCTTTGGTGTATGTTTTCTTTGTAATATAAGATGTCGTTTTTAAATTTAGAACTGTCTAAATGGAACTATTATAAAAGCACGGAAATACTAAAATATAAAAATCTGGATCTGGTCTGCAACTAACGT
This sequence comes from Orgyia antiqua, assembly GCA_916999025.1. Taxonomy (NCBI): domain Eukaryota; kingdom Metazoa; phylum Arthropoda; class Insecta; order Lepidoptera; family Erebidae; genus Orgyia; species Orgyia antiqua. Next base: position 3,996,823 of record OU779861.1, read on the forward strand.
TTTATTTCCACTGAATTTACTTAAACTAAAACATCTTACATTTAACTAAAATGATATTTATCTTTACTTAATTACCAAGTCGTTATCGTGTGTATGCCTTTATGTGAGCTTACACAGTGAGCTTAAATGTTTAAAACTTGGCAGTTTTTTAATAAATAGCGTGATTCAATCCTCTCGAACAACGCTGTAGTTATAGTTTTGTATAATTATACTAGCTGTTGCCCGCAACTCCGTCCGCGTAAAATTTAAAAAAAAATCCCCGTTTATGCAACATTTTTCACTTAGCTTCTACTGGTCGTAGCGTGATGTTATATAGCCTAAAGCATTCCTCGATAAATGACCTATCTAACACTGAAAGAGTTTTTCAAATCGGCGCAGTGGTTCCTGAGATTAGCGCGTTCAAACAAAGAAACAAACAAACTCTTCAGCTTTATAATGTTATTATAGATTATTTGTTAAGGTTTGCTTTCACCAGTGAGTATATTATTGATATTATTGATAAACTGTTTTGCACATTCCACATTTTATTCAAGGCCACATGTATGCCAATGTAATCCTACCTGTCAATATATTGTGTGAAAAGGGACGAAGGACACTATTCAATGATTATCAATTTTAATATTACAATATGTTGAGGTTTCGATAATCTTTTATAAGCCTATAAATTGGGTCATGTAACCTTTTGTGGGCGTGTTATAATAAAAGATTTTTAACAAAATTTTATACAGAATGTATTTTAATATTAGATGATAATTTAGATTTAGTATCGAAGAGGTTTTCCGATACTTCTTTTTAGCCACAATTTCCGGCATTTTGAAAATGGTTGAGCCCCAAAAAGCAACCACCCTGGCTATGCATCCTCAACAACTTAGTAACATAAACACAACGAAGACGTGACAAAATCAGGGCATTAATAAGTTTAAAAACATTAAATAAATTACTTCCAAAAGCTAAAATGTACTTAATAAAAAAGTTTTACTCAAAATTTGTTCCTGTACAAGTTATTACTGTTGTCCATATACTGTCCGTATGGTGAGTCACCACACGGACAGGATACCGTCACCACTGGTGACGGACTAAGAATACAAGTGTCACCACCCCATCTCCTCCCTAGGGTGCTGTAAAAGCCAGCTAAGGGATATCTTACACACATGACATCCTCTGTGAGAGACGGACAACTGACCTGTGCTAAGACGCCTAGTCAGCGCGACGCAGTAGACCATAATCCCTCCCAAAGTGGAGGAGGCCCGTGCCCAACAGTGGGACGTCAATGGGCTGGAGAGAGAGAGAAGTTATTACTAAAACTAATATTTTACTGGTGATAGTCGGACTCTATAATATTAACTAATACGATTTTTAACTCATTTCATTATACAGGGCTAGCGTTAAGTATCGATTATGGCTAAATAAATTTGTTCTACTTCTTATTCATTATTGGATGATTAAGTATACGAAAAAATACATGGCACATTTAATTTCTTATTATTAGAGGCCTTAGAAAAGAAACCTAACAGTACGCTGTACGCTTCAAATAAAAATACAATTTATAGCAAATTAAGCTTAAGAGGATACCAAAATAGCTTCGTGCATTTTTCTACGTACGAAGTTTTCATTTTTTCTTTAGATTGAATGGCTATAGCGCTAATTTTTAAGTATATGTTTTTTCAATATATAATCTAGGATCGCATAAACTCAGAAACACGATTGAAAAAAGTTTACAGAAACAACCTCTCTAATTTTTTATTTTTTTCATTTGTCGGTCTATTATCGCGTAGTAACTAATGAAATAACTTTAAAAACATAAGTAATTATTATATATAGAAACACGTAAACCGGAATTAAAATATATTTAATAGATTTTGAGTAAACAAAAAAAATATCGCTAATTCTTCATTTTCTATACCTACTAGCTGTGTTAATAGGTACATGTCGACGATAATATTGATGTAGGCCCTTAAATTGTCGGATTTTTTGGGAACACCCGGTTGTAACAAACAAGAAACACTCTTTTTAAAAATTAATTACATGTTAGCTTTATCAGTTATATGTTTTTAGATAATTGTACACTCTTTTCTCAATTTTCGCAAAATGAGATACTAAGTTTGATGCTCATACATTATTATAAAGATTAACGTCAGTAAACATGGATATAACTTTCCTTATAACTGCACAGTAAAACAATTTTTTATTTTTATGGCCACGAAGTATAGATACAAGGAGTCCGAACGGTATAGGCTTTTCCATAATATTTCGTGTACACAATAATAAACCCAGATCATAGTTCTATTTTCTGTCACTGGCTGCGCTAGTATTCAGGACGTACCGATGCTATTATAGAATATCAGAATATCTCTTGACCTTCTCTGTATTGTTGGGTTTAAAGCACTCGAAAAATTTCTAAAAATTTCCTAAAACTTATATTTAACTCCACGTTTCTCAGAATATTTTTTTACACGGGTGTCAATAGTTCAAACGAGTACTTCTTGAAAAATGGCGCGCTCTACCGGCAAAAAATCTGTACCTTAAATTGAGACCATTCGTTCAACATTACGTTCGGACTCCTTGTATCATTCTATACTTCGTGTTTATGGCAATGGAGAATGGGAACGTTGCAACAACAAAAAATTCGGAATAAATAATGTTGCCATTTTATTTACGGTGTTTTTTGTAACATGGTTTTATCCAAAATTTATCAGTATTTTTTGCAGCTATATGTAAAAGTGAGTTAAGCCTCCTAAGCGCCTGTATGCATAATGAAAGCAATTTCTCACCCGACTCCGAGCCGATATTGCGGTTTGAAATTTTGAGTTGGTAGCAATAACCGGGGTTGTTTTTAATTTTTTTTTATCTCTTGAGAATACCTATTTGTTTTTAACACGATTTTTATTACCTTTTCTAATATCTGTCTATATATCGTATGTATGTGGAAAAAGGAACGTAGATTTACGTGATATTCGTCCATCTCAAATCTTTGGATTACTTAGTCAAAGACTGAAGCTACCTAGCTACTATTTCGATCATGGAGATTATTTCTATGGGATGAATGATTTTATTTGATTTGACGGGTATACCTATAACACCTATAGGCTATAGGTATAATCTTTATTCACATATTTTAAGCTTTTGGTACTTTTTCTGGTTTCAAACTAATCTTAACTTTTGCAACCATATCCATATATCGTTTGACAGTGTAATCCTTGTTTACAAGTTTTTTTTTTAGGATTTTCAAGATAAATTTTTAGTTTTTGAACTAGAAACATTATATATGCGAACCTGTGCACTGTGCCCTGAAAGTAACATGCGTACTTTCTTAAAAGCCTTTAATCTGCCATAAAAGTTACCTATTTATTGATCGATTTCCATACCTATGTAGGTACATAAAAATATCTGAAAAATTTGGTCGAGTCCTTTCGAAAGAGTTAGGTGAGACAACATTGAAAAGAAAATTTCATGTAGGTAAACTTTAATACTAAAAACTACGGTCACCAAAGGACAGAGACCACTTCAATGTGCCAGGAGTGTACAGAGTACCGTACGACTGTGGCAAAAGTTACATCGGAGAGACTTGACACAATATAGCTACTAGATTAACGGAACACATAAGGTGCATTAAGAACAATGACACGAACGTATCAGTTCTGGCGAAATAAGCACATCTCATTGATATAAATCATTACATCCGATTCGGCAAAGCCTCCGTATTAGCAAGAGAAAAGTTTCTGGTACCTCGTAAAATACGCGAGGCCATAGAAATTCGTCGATATCCGAACATGAACAGAGATGTTGGGTGGACGCTATCTCCTTCTTGGATACCTGCTCTTAATGCGACCTCAAAATTGAAAGTGGTTGATCTAGAGAGCGACACAGTAAGCAGTGTTTGCGATGGTACTCGCGCTAACCAGGACGTAGTGATTGCCGACAGCAAGATAAAATCACCTAGTGTCATCGACCACTCATCACCTGGGTCGGTGAACATCAGCAGTGCAGAAACCTCCCCCCCCACCTCAAGACCCTCCACCCCCTGCACTATCACAGCGGGCTGTACGAGCTGTCGCCCGCAGTGCACGCCGGAAGGTCGCAGACGCCGCTGCGCACTCGTCCTGAAGATGAGCATCGGATATGCTCGAAACCTGGGTCGACATCTTCGATCCCAAAACTGTGAGTGTTAGCCGGTAATATAGTATTTCTAGTAAACTTTAATGTCCATGTAAATTAGAACAAGCACGTTACACAATTTTAAAATCTGCTTTTAACGTTCTATATTCCTATTTGATCCCACCCTCCCATATAATATAATATATGTGATATTATATGAAAAGGACGAAGGCCATTACATATAATGATTATCGATTTTAATATCACAATCCCTATGATCGACCTTTTGACAATCTTTTGAAAGGCCTTAATTTGGGTCACACAGCTTTTATATGCATGATATTTAAAAGATTCTTTCGATAAAAGTTTGGAATATTTTACAAAAGGTATCGTTTATATTAGAGCTATAAATATTAAACTTAAGAGAAATAATGGATAGATTGCTACCCTTTTGCCAATTACTTCGTCCGTTAAACGCTGATTTTCAACAGATTAAATAAAATATTACATCCGTCATCACATGGATTGAGAAGGGACTATAGCTCCCATTTAGGTATTTGCCTTAGGTATTGCTATCCTTATTCCCGAATGCCGCGATGAAAGGGACAATATAGTTAAGGCAAATTTTACCTACAAATTCTTAAAAAAATAGACGTTTCGTAGTTCACTGTTTATGTCGTGAAAATTAAACCGATTTCTATTTTTTGCGCCATATTGTAGATGAGATGTATATCTATAAAAGCCTGGTGGTGTAAAAGGCAGCTAAGGGCTTTGTAGACAAAAAGCTTTCTCTGTGAGAGACGGAAAACTTCAAAATAATCCCTGTGCCGACACACCTGGTCAGCGCGGCACAGTAGACCATAGTCCCACCCAAAATGGAAGAGATTCAAGCCCAACAGTAGGACATCAATGTACTGGAGAAAAAGAGAAATAAAAAATGTAACATTTCTACCTATCCCATCTCTTACCCTTAAATATTTATTAAAAATGTCTGTAAAATATGTGTTTTTAGGGTTTTGTACAAAAATTAAAACTTTATAGGATCATTGATTTTAAACTTACGCGATTTGAACTCATAATATGTTAATATTACCGGGACTATAATCACGCCAACAACTTAAAAAGGCACAATACCTTTGCCTTTACCTTAGTTAGTGTTGTGTGTCGAAGTACAGACTATAGTGAACATTTACATGTGCAAGACCAGCCGAGGGTAGTTCGCGAAACCCGCGCCTCAGAAGACGTCGTCGCTAGCAAAACTCCAGTCGACCCGTGACCACGATCGATGTAACTCACTCGAAACGTCGGGAGCAAAGGTATTGTGCCTTTTTAAGTTGTTGACGTGATTATAGTCCCGGTAATATTACCAATTTATAGGATCACTTCGGTGTGAGTCTCTCTGTTTATTTGTCGGGCTATTAAACTTTACTTTTAAATTTTTTCGGTGCAGTAAACATTAAGTAGTGGGTGTGTATTTTTCTCCGCATGGTAACGGATTAAAAATACAAGTGTCACCACTCCATCTCCTCCAAGGGTGCTGTAAAAGTCAGCTAAGGGATATTGCACACAGATAACATCCTCTGTGAGAGACGGAAAACTGGAAAATAAATCCTGTGCCAACAAGCCTGGTTAGCGCGGCACGGTAGGCCATAACCCCTCCAAAGCGAAGGAGGCCCGTGCCCAACAAAGGGACGTTAACGGGCTGGAGCGGAGGTGTATTTTAACTATGATGGTTAACGAAATCGTAGTTTATAAAAGGTTAACAGTTTCAATTAAGTATAAGTCTTTAAATATCGGAACAGCTGTTGTAGTTTAGGAATTTTCTATTGAGAACGAAATTTTATGTCAGCAATCAAATATTTCAATAATTCTAAAGATTTTAAGGAGGCATTCTATTGAGATGATTTTGATACTTAGGTACTATTCATCAGAATCCTATACTTGAGTATTATCCTATACTAATGAGTTATAGTCTCTAGCCCATCTTCTACATTGGCCATACTAGGCTCATACCCAGGGCCTCGTAGCGGTTTAGGGGCCTTCTAGTCTCTATTTTATAAAATATTATTAAGTAGGGACTAGGAGGCCCTCAACCGTACTGAAATCATTATTGTCTAAAGAAACGTTCTAATTATTATCTGTAGATATATCTATATTTGATATTATAAACCTGAAGAGAAGAGTTAATAAGTTTGTCTGTTTAAACGATCTAATTTCAGACTGGTCTGATTTGAAAAACTCTTTCATGGTTGGATTTTACATTTATCGAGGAACTCTATAGGCTATATTAACATCACGTTTTGACCAATACGAGCGAAGCATCAGTGAAAAATGTGGCAAACACGGAAAGTTTTTTCAAATTCCACGCGGACAAAGTGGCGGACAATGGCTAGTATTGAATATAATCCTTCACAACACCCAATTATGTAACATGGGTTGTTTAATATCCTCATAAATTTATTAAGTGCCGTCAGTCATAATCTGGTGTAGAAATGCAACACTTACGGTTCTCTCGCTCGTTTAGACTGATACTTAACTCTGACAACTCCCTCCATGTTTTTATTTATAGCTGGTCAAGTTACAAACAAATAGACAAAAATAACATACTTTATATAAATTTTTATATAACTGTTTGTAAAAATATTTGAAACAGTCAATAAATGAAATTAATATGAAAATCATTACCAATTCATTATTTGGAAAAACAAATATGCGAGGCCATTCCAAACTGCGAAAAGTGGGTTTTTCATTTTGCAGTGAATTAAGTAGGTCGTAGCCACGTATCGTAAAATTAGACAAGACTAAAATTTTACAACAGATTTATACAAGACACTTTTACGTCATCAAGATTAAAAAAGAAAAGCACAAACATAAACAAAGCCATTTTATTGTAGGTAGAGCCCAAGCATTATGATTTATGATACACTCACTATTCTGTAATAAAGTATATAACAAAAACTGTGAATTAGCGAATAGATACTGAAGAACTACACTGAATTTTGTAGTGTTTGTCTTTCATCAATCTCGTCCGAGATGGCTTGACCGATTGTTACGACATTTTGTGAGTATATTTTAGTGTAATCACAAAAAGAGCTTATTCAGTAAATACTCAAGTAATATTAAAGGGATGGTTAATAAGACCTATTTTTGCAATATTATAAAATTTCAATCGATCTTCTTTCGTCAACAACAGAAGTTACCCCACAGAATACTGTAGAATGACCTCCTAAAAGACATTTCAATATCATTATCCTATGATAATGATATTGAAATGTCTAACTATGCCACCGCCGTAGAAGCACAATATGTTAAAACAAAACTTCTCCTTTTGTTGTAACCGGGACAATACAAGCGAATAGGCTCAATATCAATTCATTTTATTGCGTAGTGTATTGTAAATAGTATGGATTCTTTTGTTGAACAAGTTTCTATATAACAATCTATTTTGGCACGTTTTCGATCACGTTGGCTGTATATAAATGTATAAGAGTTTACATATGGTATAAAAACCTGAATATCGAGATCCGTAGAAATGATTTATGTGGAATTAACCAAAATCTGAAATGCAAAGATACAGATATGAGAGAGAACGGGAATTTCAGATATAGCCCGAAGGCTTAATATGCTAAAATAATATGGTAACATAGCTCATCGTCAGACATATTGAAAACCGAACAATATTTCTTAAATAGTGACCCTATATCGGATGACGTATAACAGGATAAAGCAGCCCAACAAGTTGGAGCTTTGGAGCTTATATCCTGCAGTAGACGGAGAAAGGTTAGTAGATGGAATGTGAATAAAATGTAAATATGCACTTTACATAATTCCATACATATAAAGGTTGTATGCAAAAAATGGTCCGCAAATTAATAAACGCACAAGCGAGGGTTGAAGAAGTACTTTCATACTTTTTGTCGCGAATCTTCCAATTGTCCGTGTATGAGGCATGACATCGTATATGAGAGACGAAAAACTCGAACAAATACCCTGTGCCAACATGTATAGTCAGCGTGATACAGTAGGTCATAATCGCTCCCAAAGTGGAGGAGGCCTGGCCTGTGCCCAGCAGTGGGTCGTTAATGGGCTGGAGATAGAGTAATACAGCGGTAAAAAGGTAATCACAATTAGAAAACATTAAGTTTAATTAGAAACGAATTTACTTAGTACATTCTTGTACAGAATATTATTTTCTTAATACGTCCTAACCTAACAAACTGCAAAAGAGGTAGGTATATTTAAAACGGTACAAAGAATGCATAAAAACACAAACAAGCAAAAAAATTCTAGCTAGTAGAAGCTCATATCACAGTTATATATAAGTACACAGCCGGATTTAGGTGAGGGCAACCGGGGCGAAAGCCCCGGGGCCTCCACAAACAGGGGGCCTCCACAATAGAGACTTCAGAAAAAAAAACCGTCTATCAAAGCTTTCTCTCCTGAGCATTGAAAGCGATTTACTCCGAGAACTGGATTTCAGCGAAATCATCAACGATTTTTCGGCAAAAAAAGCTTGAAAGGTTCCGTTCCTTAACACTAAAAATTAATTTCAGATAATTCTTGTTTCCGATTATATTTATATGTGTTTGTTAAATACTAAAAGAATCTACTTGGTTTCACAATAAATTATTTATTGAAAAACTCGACTGAAAAAAATTGTTCATTTTATTTGGAAAATAATTTGGGGCAAGGGGGCCTCCACTCCTTTGTTGCCCCGAGGCCTCTGGACCCCTAAATCCGGCCCTGTATAAGTAAATATATACTTGTTGCATGTATACACATCTCTAGAAAGTTTCAGCCGCTCGCTTGCTTTCAGTTGAGCTTGAATAACCGTGCGGTTTGTACGCGTACAATCTTCGGGCAAATTGTCGTAATTGCGAATTTTTATGTTCAGTGAACTTTATATTAATTTACGGATAAAAAGTGATATTTTTTAGCATTAATTAAATAATAATAATTCCTTCTTTGCTAGCTGATATTCGTAGTATTAATGCTGTATACAACAATATATTTTTGATTTAAGAAACTGTTTAAGTGTGTAAATAACTTAATATATAAATACAGCGTGCTTAATGTGGTATTTATTAAGTTAATAATTAAATAAACTGTATGTGAAGTGATAAGAACAATAATGGTTTAAATAAACTCATTAGTGTTAGTATAAAACTATAAATGAAGTTTGAAACGATAATGCTTGAAGAAAATCTTCTGTGAAAAAAAATACAACAAATTATTTTCTCAAAAGCTGGTAAGTTTCAACATGAATTAATTGTGTTAAAAATTTTTGTAGAAATTTTGTACTTTTAGTAGACTTTATTGTTCATATTTTTATATTAATTACTTTTAGATTATAGACTTTATTGTTCATAATTTATATTAATAGTTACAATTCATAAATTACAAGAGTAATTTATGAATTGTAACTATTAATAATTTAATATTTTCTAACAATTGCGCGACCAATTTGTTTAAATAAAACCACTTTTTACGGATTTACAGGCGTGTATTTGTTTTAAATTTATTATTAATAATTAAAATAATGTTTTATTTAATTTTATTTATTTACTAGCTGTTGCCGTCGACTCCGTCCGCGTAGAATTTAGGAAATTTTCCCCGTTTTTGCAACGTTTTTAACTACTGCTTGAGTGAGAGTATTATAAACGTAAGAGTAAACAAATATAATCAGAATGAACGAACTGCTAAGCTATCAGGAGTTACACGTGTTATTGTGAGTCAACCATAAAATATAGATATGTGCTGTTTCGGGATATTTTTTAGACAATTTTATGTAAAATATTTTCGTCATACATGATTTCTATGTAACTTTAACCATTAAGGCTGCACACGCGATGGAAGCTTAAAAAATGGAGCACCTTTTCCCGTTTTCCCAACGTTTCCCTTCACTACTCTGCTCCTATTGATTGTAGCGTGATGAAAAGTATACTATAACCTGCCCAGGAGTATGAAGAATAATTGTACCAAGTTTCGTTAAAATCCGTCAAGTAGTTTTTGTTTCTATAAGGAACATACAGACGGACAGACAGACAGACAGACAAAAATTTTATTGATTGCATTTTTGGCATCAGTATCGATCACTAATCACCCCCTGATAGTTATTTTAAAAATATATTTCATGTACAGAATTGACCTCTCTACAGATTTATTTTAAGTATAGATTAAATTAAGTTTACAATGCGTTTAAGTTTTTATTACAGTAGAAAACCAAGTCGAGATTATAATTAAATGTCACTGAACAACACTCTATTTGTCCTCCTGTAAACGTTTGCAATCGTTTCTGTCTTCAACACGTAACATTAGTTTTAGGTCATCGGCAAATATGAGACACAAACAGTGTTTTATCATTTTAGGTAAATCGTTAATCATAATAACAAATTCAAGGGGCCCTAAATTGCTACCCTGACTTATGCCTGAGTAAGTAAAATATGGTTCCGAAGTAAAACTTCGTCTTCTGTCCTTAAAATAACCACCAAAAAAGTATAATAAATGAGGAGTGAAGCCCATCAATGCCATCTTCGTTAGAAGGATGTCGTTGTCCACTACATCAAAAGCTTTACGAAAATCAAAATAAGCAGCATCTACTTGCGTGCCCATAGGTATCTACAGCGGGAGCAGTATAAAATAAGTCATAAAACACAATCAATTTGTATCAGTGCTCCGGCCTGGCCTAAAGCCATGCTGAGCATCTGAAAATTGTATTTTTAATTGTGAGTATAAATGCTCTGATGCAGAATAGTCTCAGTGAGTTTTGCAAATGTTATTGATTTTATGTAGTCGGAGCATAATGTTATATAATAGTTTATGGTAAAAGTCTATCTTTATGAACAAATGTAAAATTAAAATCGAATGTGGGTAAACCCTGTAATAACTGATCTTAAAGGACACTTTACAGCTCAGTCTCACCCGTGACCATGGTGACTGCAAAGTCTTCGAAACGTCGGGAAAAAATTTAAAATAAATACACGCGTCTAAATCCGTAAAAAGTGGTTTTATTAATAATATTTTTTTATTTTTGTTAGGTTAGGTTACCAACCGGTTTTTACGAACCGGTTGTTGAATCATTTTCACCCTCTCTCACTCTTTATAATTGAATTAGATGTTTTTTTTAATTTTTGTTACGAACGTAATTTATGTAGGTACCTATGTAACCTTCAATCTACAAAACATATATTTCCATCGCATGTTAAATTATAGAAAAAAACGCAATAACATTTTGTGCACCGGAACTCTAAAAGCTCTGAAGCACCCTATGCGTAATCTTTCGATGTTCGTTGGACAAGGGAAGCTTAAAAAGGTACCAAAGAAATACATTTCAAATTTATGTTCTCATAACAATAACAATGTAGATACAGTTACGTTAAATATTGACTTTCAATTATCCACATCTTGCTTATGACAGCAGAGTTTCCTGAAAGTTTCCACAACTCTCAAGTAAGTTGTTACGTACAGTATGTTGATACTCTTCGTTGAAATATTTTAAACTCTAGCATATGTTTTAAATATGTTTAACCTTTGTTTTGCCAAAGAATCAGTTTGAGAGTTCAATAGTTCTAATATTGTAATATAGAAAACCTTATGAGAAAAAACATAAAAAGACACGGAATTTAAGTTTTTATACATACGAAATGCTGTTTACGTAATTCGCCGGTCCAACCTTCAGGTTTCGTATTTCCTGGCTTACACAGAGCCACACTACCCACTCGTTCCAAATAAACTGAGTCCATCTAAAGGTTGTCTGGAAGAGATCGCATTATGCGATAAGACCGCCAATTGTACATGCTCTATTGTTACATTAGTTTTAATGAAATGTAAATTATGGTGTACAATAAAGTGTATTCTATTCTATAGTTGCCCGCGACTTCGTACATGTGCAATTTAAAAACAAACCTTCACAAATTATACAACAAAACCATACTCGTAAATCACTCATAATAATAATTCCTTGGCTTCATCCACACTCATACATCTTGTCATACATGCCCGACGGTTATAAGAGCAAAGTAAAAAAATCGCATCAAAATCCACTGCGTATTTCAAAGATCTAAGCTCGCATAGGGACATACATACAAAAATAAAAACTAATCAAGTGCGAGTCGGACTCGCACACGAAGGGTTCCGTACCATTATCTATGCAACATAAGGCACTTTATTAATAAATGAGCAAACAACACACACAATACTTAATTAATCACGTTTGTTGTATGAGAGCAAGAAACGGTAAAAAATCATGTTTGTTGTATGGGAGCAACCCTTAAATATTTATTTTATTTTATTTATAGTATTTGTTGTTATAGCGGCAATAGAAATACATCATCTGTGAAAATTTCAACTCTCTAGCTATCACCGTTCTTGAGATACAGCCTGGTGACAGACGGACGGACGGACGGACGGACGGACGGACAGCGAAGTGTCAGTAATAGGGTCTTGTTTTTACCTTTTGGGTACGGAACCCTAATAACGACTATGTTTTATAATAAGTAAAGATTTGTGGTATAGTTGGCCATGGTATGGCGCCTTGAGGTATACCATGACCTGGGAAGTAGCGATGAGCATTGAACTAACGAACTAGTTGATCAACTAGTTGACCTCTCGTCAACGTTTCAATGGTTAACCGTTTCGGAATCAACTAGTTGAATTTAATGATGTCATTGAATTCAATGTTCAGTTTTTTTCAATGTTCGTTTTTTTCAATGTTTATGAGTTAAACATTGATTTCAATGTTCAGTTTTTTTCAATGTTTAATTTTTTTCAATGGTCGTTTCTTTTAATGTTTAAGAGTTAAACATTGAATTCAATGTTCAGTTTTTTTCAATGTTAAATTTTTTTCAATGTTCGTTTCTTTCAATGTATATATATTCATATATTCATGGACATTTATATATATATATATTATATGTATATGAGATAAGAAACTGTTTTGCCTTGCTTTATCGTTTCTTTAGAAATTATACTTCTTAAAACGAAAGATCGTAAGCGACTGTTATGATATAGGTACAATAGTGAACTTTAAAATTACTTGGTTAAGAGATATTTTCCTTAATAATAATGTTATGAATCACTGTTCCTCCGTGTGGTGACGCATTGAGATTACAAGTGTCACCACCCCATTTCTCCCAAGGATGCTGTAAAAGTTAGCTAAGGAATATTGCACACAGATAACATCTTCTGTGAAAGGTGAAAGACGGAAAACTCAAAACGGACGATTAAGAATACTGGTGTCACCACCCCATTTTCTTCCCAGGGTTTTGTAAAAACCAGCTAAGGAATATTTTACACAGATAACATCAACTGTGAAAAACGGAAAACTCGAAATACTGGAATTCTGGTGTCACCACCCCATTTCCTCACCAGGGTTTTGTAAAAACCAGCTAAGGAATATTGTACCTACACAGATAACATCAACTGTGAAAGACGGAAAACTCGAAATACTGGAATTCTGGTGTCACCACCCCATTTCCTCACCAGGGTTTTGTAAAAACCAGGTAAGGAATATTGTACCTACACAGATAACATCAACTGTGAAAGACGGAAAACTCGAAATACTGGAATACTGATGTCACCACCCCATTTCCTTACCAGGGTTTTGTAAAAACCAGCTAAGGAATATTGTACCTACACAGATAACATCAACTGTGAAAGACGGAAAACTCGAAATACTGGTGTCACCACCCCATTTCCTTCCCAGGGTTTTGTAAAAACCAGCTAAGGAATATTGTACACAGATAACATCAACTGTGAAAAACGGAAAACTCGAAATACTGGAATTCTGGTGTCACCACCCCATTTCCTCACCAGGGTTTTGTAAAAACCAGGTAAGGAATATTGTACCTACACAGATAACATCAACTGTGAAAGACGGAAAACTCGAAATACTGGAATACTGGTGTCACCACCCCATTTCCTCACCAGGGTTTTGTAAAAACCAGCTGAGGAATATTGTACCTACACAGATAACATCAACTGTGAAAGACGGAAAACTCGAAATACTGGAATACTGGTGTCACCACCCCATTTTCTAACCAGGGTTTTGTAAAAACCAGCTGAGGAATATTGTACCTACACAGATAACATCAACTGTGAAAGACGGAAAACTCGAAATACTGGATTACTGGTGTCACCACCCCATTTCTTTACCAGGGTTTTGTAAAAACCAGGTAAGGAAAAACAAACCCGGTGCCAATACGTCTGGTCAGCGTGGCATAGTAATTAATTTTTTTTTTTTTTTTTATTATTATTATTTTTTTTTTTGACGCGTAAATATGTTGATGAAATTAACTAGTTCGTCAACTAGTTGACGAACTCCAATTAACGTTAACGTTTCGTTAACGGAAAATGTGTTAACGACCCACCCCTAGTGCCAACACGTCTGGTCAGCGTGGCATAGTAATTTTTTTTTTTTTTTTTTTTTTTTTTTTTTTTTTTTTTTTTTTTTTTTTTTTTTTTTTTTTTTTTTTTTTTTTTTGACGCGTAAATTTGTTGATGAAATTAACTAGTTCGTCAACTAGTTGACGAACTCCAATTAACGTTAACGTTTCGTTAACGGAAAATCTGGGCCCTGAGTCGGGTATTTCAACGGTGTCACAACTGTACCATTATTGTACCATTATGGTGCAATAGTAAAGTTTTTGGTAGTCTACTATTAATGTGTCGTCATAACGACTTCATCATTGTCTTACAATTGTCAAAGTGACATAAATTGCTAGTCTCGTACACAACTGCTTCACAATTGCAATTCAATGACTGAAATGTTTCGGTAGTCTGCTATTTTGAATTTGACAGTAATATTTTTTAATTGTCCTGTGTCGACAGATTGCCATAAATAAAAAATAGATAGATAGAAATATTAGAAATTGTTCTTTGTAATTTATTGCAATTTACTAATCTCCTAAACTTCACATTGCTTTTTATACTAATAAATAGTATGTACAAATATATTTAAACGAAGTCTAGCATGATTAAATGTTTAAATTTATTAGTAGTTTTTCGAAAATCACTTCAACTAACGCATTTTTTAAAAACGGCAACACATACATACCATTCTAACACAATCCATAGATAAAAGAGACCGAAAATTCAATGCATAGATAAAAGAGATCGACAATTCTATTACCATTGAAAGACCGTTATGACGGCATATAGCAGACTACGGATATTTGACTTCAATTGCAACGGTATCGTGCCGGTATTGTGCCGGTATGACAATTGTTCCAAAATAGTGGACTTGAGCACCTGTTAACGACCCACCCCTACTGGGAAGGCCTTTAGCTGTGGCTTGATTCAGCGGAGGGTAACTATGAAGCCCCACAGTGTCAATAGTATCCTTACTCCTTACTAATTTATAAGTGTGAAATCCGGATGATGACACAATAATAATTTTGACGAGCTTAAGTGTTGATGTGTGGAACGAAACAATAGCGCGATTTAATAAACGTACAACGCCATCTATTGTGCAGAAGAGTCAACTTCTATTTGTTAAAGATTGATTTCAAAATTTCACGCGTACGAAGTCGCGGACAACAGCTATCTACTATATAAAAATAAGTCGGGTTTACGCTATAGCGTCAGGAAGGAAAACACGGTTTTGCATTCGTTGGAAAGGTCTCGGGCTCCGTGAGGTTTATAGTTCTTTTATTTTATTTTTTGTTTTTACTTTTTTTGGTATGGCAATACAACGTTTGCCGGGCCAGCTAGTTAGTTATATTTTATTTTAGTTTTCGCTAGCAAAGATTTTCTCTAAAACATACAATACCTTTATAATAAACAAAGTTACTTTACATTTTACTTCATTGTTATTTTAGTCACTCAAATCTTGTGTTATAGGCTTATTGGACTCCATTGGGAGCCATCTTATAACTTTAATGGCGATGAGTATCGTTATTACTTCCCGTACCCTCTTTGTATTCGAAATAACAAAATAAAGGCTTATTTATTAAGCACAAACACTTGGTAGATTACACTAGTGACTTAAAATTTTCCGTGTGGTGACAGGTAAAAGATACATAATGATATTAACGCTATCTGATTATGTTTTACTATAATTCTATGGGTGTTATAAGCCGGCTACATCTAAACGGATGAAATACTACGGTGCAAGCCGTCACAACAAGTTTCCGTTCATAATTTGATTTTGAAAACTGAGATTAGGTACTTCAAATTACCTATCGTTTTTAAAACTTGTGAGAAGCAACTGCTGAGTGAGTCACCATCTTAAATGCATAATTATTATGTCTTAGAGCCGACGGATCTGAAACAATATATCGATATTTCAAATATATGGATGCTTAATCAATATTTGCTGTCGATATATCAAAGCAAAGATATCGAAAGTTAAATAAAAAAACAGGGAGTTCTCTTAACGTCCGAAATTGGTTTCTTATGTATATTCTCGTAATTTCTGAAACTCGTTGGGTCCTTTTAGAAAATTCTCCTTTTTTGTGCATTTTTGTCCCCGGTCGTTATAGATCTTTGTTAATATTGTATCTTTATACCGATTTTACATATTATTATTATTATATGAAATAAGGATGGCGCTCTATAGGCTCTGCCTACAGCCCCACGGGAAAAAGGCGTGATGTTATGATGATAATAATTATATGCATTACTTAATGTCTTTTGAAGAAACTCACCCATCTACTAACCTTTTTCTGTCCACTGCTGGACATAGGCTGAATGCAGGTCCATAAAACGCCACAATGTGCGATCTCGCGCGTCTATAAAAAAGAAGATCTTTAAACCGAACATACCAGAAAAATGTCGCTATATCGAAAAAAATATCAATATATCGATGTTTGTTATGACAACCTTGGTCTGGCTCAAAGATTGAATGCACGCCGTAACTGTTTCAGTGGGTGAGTTACCCACACTTTTATTTTTTGTAGTTGTTTACTACTTATTAAAAGAAAGCTAAAAATGATTACATTTAAATGAGCTAAACACTTACACACATTCTAATTTAAGTACCTGTAAACACTATTTCACGACACATTTATGACATAATGAGTAAAGTGTGTCTTGGTGTGTGCAAAATACTCTTGCAATGTAAACCTGACTATTTTGATCATACTTTTTTTAGCTTTCTGTACCAAAAGGTAAACCGAGACCCTATATCTGAGACGCTGTCCGTCCGTCTTTCACCAGGCTGTATCTCATTAACGGCGACAGCGATACAGTTAAAATTTTCAAAGCATTTTTAGTGCTACTTTATCAGCAAATTACTAAATCGAATATATTTAAATAAATAAATAAATATTCATGGACATTTCACACAACGTCCTCTGGTCCCAAGCTAAGCTTATATGCTTGTGTTATGGGTACCAGAATACGGATAGAATACATATACTACTTTTTTTTTGTAAATACATACTTATAATACATAGAAACACCCAGGCGCGGTACAAACATTTGTATGACAATTAGAAAAATCACACAAATGATTGTTCCGAGCGGGAATCGAAACCGCGACCTCTTGATCGGCAGTCCGTTACCTGAACCGCTTAACCACGAGGCTCGTCTCTTAGATAACAATTGGGAAATTTTCACACAACACTTATTTTTTTTTGTATCTCGATGACATGCTTTTTAACAATGAAGATAATGTTATTATTGATGTAGAACCTGACGCGGGCTTGTCTTACTTGTGCTTGGCACAGTTTATTACAAAAGTAAATAGTTATTTTAAAGCACTTTACATCACTCCAGTAATTACGGAATCCACATACTGCGAGCCTACTTCGCACTTGGCTGGTTTTTTCTATAATTAAATCTATTTACCTTTCATCTGAACTTTCAGTTCAATGAGGGCTGTCCACTAATCGAATGATTCAATTATCTTATAGTTTAAATCAGTTACTACACAAGAGTTTCATTCTTTAATGGCTCGTCTATTAATTTGAAACAAATTAATTAGTTTAATTTATCCTTTATAACTTAGTTTATAGCTTAATCTTAGAAAGGCGTCGAATAATATAATTTCGAAGTAGAGCGTCTGTCAATTGATATGAGCATCGAGTTCGAGTTACGTATAATTTCTTTTTTGAATTAAAATGTGTATATAGTTGAATGAATAGTGTGTACCTATTAAATTTTTCCAAAGATTTTTCCTTGTAATATTATTCGTTTAATTATTGAAATTATACTTCTCTCTTTCTCTCTCTCTCTCCAGCCCATAAACGTCCCACTGTTGAGCACGGGCCTCCTCTACTTTGGTAAGGATTATGGTCTACTGTGCCGCGGTAACCGGGCGTGTTGGCACAGGGTTTATTTTCGAGTTTTTCGTCTCCCACAGAGGACGTTCTTTGACAATATCCCTTAGCTGACTTTTACAGCACCCTTGGGAGGAAATGGGGTGGTGACACTTGTATTCTTAATCCGTCACCACACGGAATTACACTTGCTTCAGCATCATGGGGAATAACGTGAAAGTAAATTCTAAAATGCACGAACCACATTCACAAAAAGAACTGATTTTAATTTTGAGGAGGTTATTAAAAACATGGTACTTAGTCACCCCTTCAAATTAAATTTTGCTTCGTACATGCTATGCAAACAAGTGTTACATAACTTCATCATACTTAACACATAAATTACTGAAATAGAACTCTGTCATTAAACTTACAATCGGTCGTTTGTACCCCCGTAAAGATATTTATCAGCGTATCAAGTTAATGGTTGGTTACTTTTTACAGTTGTAGGGGTAGGCGTGCCAAGGTGTAATCATACTCATGTCATTACTTTTAATGGAGACATGCAATCTTTTGTTTCATAGTCATTGCTTTTATTACTTTTAGTTTTTACTTACGCTTCAAAAGAGAAATAAAACGGTTTTTCGTGGGTATTTAAAAAACAACTTTTATCTCTATACTGATTTTGACGCGTTTATTTTATTTTCTATCTAGCTTATCGTGTTATAATCTACTTAGTACAAAAACTAAAAAATACGCTTGAAAATCATGAAGATTTTTTTAAAATTATTGCATTGTCATCGGTCCTTGATATATTGATTCAGTCATTTGGTCGAAAAAATAAAGGGTTACCTGAAAAGTTTTCCGGAAGTTTTGAAAATTGGTAATTTTATAGGTTTTGATGTGCTCTTTCCAAATTTCAACTAAGGGGCCAGCTAAGGGGTTCTTAAGCAGTTACCAAATTGTGAGTGACGGAAAACTAGAAATTTTGCCTATTGCGACATAGTATGCATACCGCAAACCCTCCTGAAGTGGAATAGGCCTGTGCCCAACAGTTGGACCCAAATGAGCTGGAGACAGAAAGGAGAAATAATATCAATTTAATAAAATACAAACCACCGAAATTTCAGAAAAATATACGCAAACAACAGTGATATAAACATGGCTAGGTAATATCCTAATCAGAATTCTTCCCTCCAATATTATTCGGAGCTACGTCTCAATTGATATTTTCGGTTAAATCTATATGTGAGCGTCAGGATATTGGAATTTAATCGAAAAGGTTCCCGTCTAGAGTTTATTGGTCTCTATCTTCAATCGCAAACACACTTTTATCAAAACATATATATATAAGCGTGTTAAAAAAGTACTGCGGCTTTGTACGCATGGAGTTTGGTTTTTGCAACATTTTTCACTGATGCTTTCCCTCGTATTAGTTGCAACGTGATGCTGTATAGCCTAAACCCTTCCTCAATAAATGTACTAGAATTTTTCTAATTCTTATTCCCAAGATTAGCGTTTTGAAACAAACAAAGTCTTCAGCTTTATAATATTATTATAGATTAGAGAACATCATTTACGCATAATGAAAACAATTCTGCTTCTAGATTTTTTTGCATCGGCATCGGTCCAATAATTAATTAAAAACTGTAAACAAGAATAAGTAAAATATTTCAAAATTATATAAAAATTTATATTATACTAGCTGCCCCGGCAAACGTTGTTTTGCCATACAATTCTGTGTAAAAATCAACAACAAAAAATTTCATCAAAATCGGTCCAGCCAATTGTGAATCTAAACCATCCTCAAACTCCCTTGAATACACACAACAAATTTCATCAAAATCGGTCCAGCCGTTTAGGAGGAGTTCAATTACAAACACACGTACAGAAGATTTATATACCTACTTATATAAAGATTTTTAGACATACTCGTAGATAGTTCACTAAAAGTAATTGTTAAGTAAAAAAGAAAAGAAATAATTATGTCAAGCATCTACAAACAATCCTCTTAATTATAAAAAATTGAAATTTCTTTCTCAAGATATTTACATTGTTCCGTTTTAGTAACAAAATCAATACCTGTGTCATTATCATTATAAAGAAAGGTCGCGGTGAAATGATAGCATTGAGCAGAAAATTTATAAGTAAAACAGAACACCTAAATACAGGCCGGTAAATTGTTGACAAAATAAAAAAAGATATCAGAGCTTTTTTCAGAAATACTTTAGTCTTTGTTGTTTTTTTTCCTCCTCGCCCTTACCGGGCCATGGTATAGTGTCTTGAGCCAGACCATGAACCGGCAAGAAAATGGCCCTACTACTACTTGGTGCGAGGATATTAGGCCGCTCCATCGTATGTGCGAATATTTTGTGAGAAAATGTCTCCGACATTTAATGGCTATCCGACACAGCTTTCAGCAGCCATGGTAAACCTAAGGGTAAGACTCATCGTTCAACGAAAATATAATACATAACTTGGGTGCAAACCTTGTTATCTGGAATCACGAAGACAGCTTCAAAAGCCTTCACAAATTTTTGAGTTCCATAATTGACATATCAAAAACCATTTACTATGCCAAGTAGGTAAACCCACCAAGTACTAAGTAACAGAACTAACTAGAATAAGATTACTTTTCTCCCAAAATATTGTTCACTGATACGAAAGTTCACTATGGTCACAAAATCTCTAAATAACCGTAACATGAATTTCAGAGTTAACCCTCCGTTATTACAACTACAGCGTGATGTTTTTAGACCTTTCATATTGTATCTGGCTTATATGACCCCACCCGTTTCAATTTTAATAAGACAGCTTTTGGTTTTTGCACAATGCTTATTGTCCTGATAAGGAGGCTTATAGAATAATATTATTAAATATCTTTCTGTCATAAATAGGGTAATATATTTTTGGATGTTATTTATAGCTAGCTGTTGCCCGCGACTCCTTTTCCTTTTTTTTTTGCAACATTTTTACTACTCTCCTATTAGTCGTAGCGTGATATTATATAGCGTATAGCTTTCCTCGATAAATGGACTATCCAACCCTGAAAGAATTTTTCTAATCGGACTAAAAATTCCTGAGATTACCGCGCTTAAACAAACAAACAGACAAACAAACTCTTCAGTTTTATGATATTAGACTAGATTTACCATCATCAAGATATTTGCTATACTTTTTAATGTCACTTTCTAGTTTAAAGTCTAGTTAAAAAAATAAAAAATCTTTAGACTATAATACAGAATGGTACCAATTCTACGCGCATAACCTAACTAAACTTAACTAAAAATTTAATTTTGATAGTGTCGATAATACAAGTCGGTTATGTCTTTCATGTTATAAAAACTGTTTATTTATACACTATAGATTTTAATTAATATAAATGTGCACAACAAAAAAGCGAAATAATCGAAATACAGCAATAGTTGTTTACATTTTTTAGTTATGTTCAGTTTGTTTGTTCGCGTAGAATAGCTACCACTTTCACTTACATTAAGCTAAATAGAACACTGTCATTAAATTACAATGGGTCGACTCTACCCCGAAAAGATATTTGGGTGTATCAAATAAATGATTGGTTTTACAATCATTGTAGGGTTAAGTGTGCCAAGGTGTAATCATATTTGTGTCATTACCTTTAAGAGGATACCAAAATAGCTTCGTGCATTTTTCTATGTACGAAGTTTTAATTTTTTCTTTAGATTGAATGGCTAGAGCTCTAATTTTTAAGTAAGTATATGTTTTTTCAATATATAATCTAGGTTCGCATAAACTCAGAAACACGATTGAAAAAAGTTTTCTCGATAGAAAATCATAGCGAAATAACCTCTCTAATTTTTTATTTTTTTCATTTGTCGGTCTATTATCGCGTATTAACTAATGAAATAACTTTCAAAACATAAGTAACTATTATATATAGAAACACGTAAACCAGAATTAAAATATATTTAGTAGATTTTGAGTAAATAGGAAAAGTATCCCTAATTCTTCATTTTCTTTGCCTACTGGCTGTGTTAATATGTACGTGTCGGCGATGATATACGATAATATTGATGTAGGGCCTTAATGGATACATTCTATCCTTTGTTCCGTATTCAAATAAAGCTTTTAAAATAATTATGCTTAGTTTAACTTTTAGTGTAAAAGGGTTATTGTACTAAGATAACCCTTATTTATCTTTAACCCTTTTATTATTATATTTTACTTAAAATTTATAGTTTAGAGCAAAATTGTGTATCCTACTGCTACGTTTGTTTGTATAAATTTCTATTAAAGTTTCTTTTTATGTATTTTACTTTGCTATAGATAGGTACAATCCAATTGCATTCCGACATTTATAATTATGGTTTATTCAAGAACCTAACTTAAACAAAGTTAAATAACTAGCTGAAATAATTAGACGGGCCTCGTGGTGGAGTGGTTTATATAACGGTCTGCCGATCATGGGGTCTCGGGTTCGATTCCCGGTCAGGACAATCATTTGTGTGATCTTTTTAATTGTCATACTAATGTTTGTACTGCGTCTGGGTGTTTACTATGTATTATAAGTATGTATTTACAAAAGAAAAGTAGTTTATGTATTCTATCCGTATTCTGGTACCCATAACACAAGCATATAAGCTTAGCTTGGGACCAGAGGACGTTGTGTGAAATGTCCATGAATATTTATTTATTTTATTTAAATTATTAATTTTAAGTAAACATGGCTAAACAAGGTTTCGTTTACATGGAGCTTGAGAAAAAAGAAGATTACATTCTTGTAAAGTAATTTATTAATTTTGCAATTGACTTGCTGTGCTTTTTTACTTAATAAATTAAATTATACTGGAAAATGTGATCACATTTTCTTCTTACCCCTAAAGTTGAAAGGAGAGATTTATAACTTCATTATGGTCAGTCGTCACGTACAGACTGAAACGGGCCAGACATGAATGCATAAGACGAATAAGATATGTATGTGAGTATAAAAATGCTACACAGATGTGAATATTCTGAAGAACGTTAGTAATATTCTATGCATTTTATTGCAAATAATTTATTCCTATACTGAGAATATGCTATTGAAAATTATATTCCGTATCAATGTCGTAAAACAGCACTATATTTAAAAGAAATAAAAAAAGAAAATAAATACATATAATTAAAATGTAATACTAGATAGGATGTCTGTACTTTGAAGATTTTGAAAAATCAATTGGATAGGCGTAAAAGAAGCTAAAACAAAAATTTATAGAATTTTTGTCTATCTGTATGTTTGTACACGCATCATGCCAAAACTACTGCATGGAATTGAGTATCCTTATCAGTGATATGTTGGTAGAGATTTAACTTAAAGTATAGATTACAATTTATCACAAGGTAATATCGAATTCCTGCGGGATATCCTACTTTATGTCCCATAATACCAAGTCATCCAAAATTTCACGCTAACGAAGTCGTCAATAACGGCTAGTAGATAATAAATATTATTTACAAAACATTGTAGTTCTGAAATTATTTATTCGTCCAGAACTACATAAAAGTCCTAAAACATTTATCTACCTACTGTGAATCTAAAATGGGATACCTATTATTTATTAACCATGTTGCTATTCAAAGTTATCACAAAAGCTGGGACGAATCGATATGCGAATAAAAGCCCAACTTGTATCCAACGGCGGACGGAATGAATGTGTTCCTATTTCAAAACACAATAACCAAAGTTTTGATTGATGGGCTGTACAAATGTGTATTGGTTATTTTGCTAATAGAATGAGTCAACATTTTATGTAAACGTTCTAATTTTAATGATCAATGACTAACATTTAACGACCTTGAAAGCCAGGTTCTCGTACGGCAAAATAGATGCCGTAACGCATATCAGGAAATATAGATACGGCAATATGTGTCTCGTATCGCACTAGCAGAAAGTTTAGATTTAATGCTGCCGCAGTGAATGTGTTAAATAAATATTTATTTCTTCTGATAAATACATTCTCATTCAAATAATACTTACTGCTTGTTTACTAACTAAAATGATTGAATTAGTTTTGAGTTACGTTTTATGATTTTTTGTTATGTTTTGTGTTACTTTGATTTTTTTTTAATATTTAAAAATTAATGTTTAGACGTGACGCTCTGTTGTGCGTATTGTCAATGCAGTCCTTTATATCTCTTTATATTTTAAATGTTATTTTAGCTGACAACTACAAATGAATATATTATGTTGTTTGCATGTATTAAATTATGGATATAATTTGATGTTAAAACTTGTATGTACATATACATGGGCGGTAGCGGCAGGACGTGGCATCGCTCGAGGCTCTAGCAGAATATCAGCGCTACTTCATGTAAATTAATGTTATGGGCTTATGCTGAGCTAGAACCACTTAGTTCTTATCAAAAACAAATTTATTTTGTAAGCCATATTCATTTAATCTTGATGTTATAGGAAGAAATAAATTAATTTTCTTTCTTTCTTTCTATTCAAGCGAGGTCTATGAAAAGTCATTTTCCTAAGGTAGACAGCGGCTTGGCTGCATTCATGCATTCATGCATTTGACGGGCTAATGTAATGGGCGGTTTATGTAATGGACTGCCGATCGCAAGGTCTCGGGTTCGATTCCCGGTCAGGACAATCATTTGTGTGATATCCATAAATGTCATACAAATGTTTGTACTGCGTCTGGGTGTTTACTATGTATTATAAGTATGTATTTACAAAAGAAAAGTAGTATATGTATTATATCCGTATTCTGATACCCATAACACAAGCAAATAAGCTTAGCTTGGGACCAGAGGACGTTGTGTGAAATGTCCATGAATATTTATTATTTACTTATTTATTTGGAGTTGCCGAGTCCATGAGCGACGAATATCACTTACCTTCGGATGGGCTGGCGGCTCGTCTACCATACAAAAAGCAATAAAGAAAACTCACCCTAGCTAGAAATAAATGTACGTATAACAACGGCTTCAAAATAACATCAAATCAAATCAAATCAAAACGTTTATTTGTAAAATATAAGGTAATTATACATGTTACGATGTTACATAGTTTAAAAAGTGTCCCATTATATTTTGCCATGCGGCGTACAAATTTCATTCAATTACATTTCATCATATTGTTCACTTTTCATTTAATTTTGTCACAAATAATAAGCTATAAAAGAATAAATCACATTTATAGGTTATAGTCGTTAGCAGTAATATAATTTTAGACAACTTCAAACATGTACTAAACTCGAATTATAAATAAATGTCTAAATTGCTTGTGTCAACTTAAGCTAGAATTAATAAGAATAAGAGGCATGTCATAATCAGGGTGACTTGTCATTAAAAAATTCTTGAATGCTGTAATAGCATTTTCTTAGTAGATACTTTTTTAGAGATTTTTTAAATGCTATAGTATTTAATTGTTTTAATGAATTTGGTAGTTTATTGTATACCATTGGTGCCATACAAAATACACTTTTATTCATTAGAGACGTTTTTGCCTTCTGAGCACACAATCGGTCATTGTCCCGTCTATTTCGAACAGCTACATCGCTTAGCTTTTTAAAATGGTTAGCGTTCGTTTTAACAAAAATTGCCATTTCCAGAATATATAAGCAAGGGAGGGTTAATATGTCATTATCAATAAAATGTGGTCGACAACTATCCATCACCCGTAGGCCGAACATCGCTCTTAAGCATCTTTTTTGTGACTTAAACACAAGGTCCCTGTTTGTGGAGTTACCCCAGAAGATAACTCCATATCTTAGCAGAGATTCAGCAATACCATAGTAGGCTATGAGTAGACCTTTTTTACTAAGAACTGGTCTTAATTTATATAAGGCATATGCCGAGGAACTAATTCTTTTGATAAGTTGCTCTGTATGATCTTTCCAGTTTAAATTCCTGTCAATAACCAAACCCAAAAACTTGGTTGAATCTACCGTGACTAATGAATTATTTTCATAGTTTATATCTAACTTTGGAGCTGATATACGTTGGCTGAAATGCATGATTTTAGTTTTGTTTAGATTAATTTTAAGGTTATTTTCCTCAAGAAATACCATAATCGATTTAATAGCTTCGTTTATTTCGTCTTCATATTCATTAATTCATATAAAAGCGACATGTTGCTGTTGACGGGGACATTTATAGGTGAAAGTTATTATTTATCTACAAACAAAAGTCAACTTTTCTCGTCTGAAGGAGCAAAGTAATGCATCGAGTCATTAGCTCGGCTCCTAAGTACTTTGGCAGATAACTTTTATATAAGTTAGAACATAATGTGACTTGGGGATTTGCTCTAAGTGTCTCTTTCTTGTGTCCATTAAGCACAAAGTTACATCGTGAGGTAGCTAAGATAACGCCACATAGACCAGACACGTCATCATATCTGTACAACAAAAAAGATAATTCGTTTCGGAGATTTTTGTCTTACACTTTAGTATCTACTAAAAACCTAGGACATATATATTAATAAAATTTCTTAAAAATCGATAGAGACGTTTCGGAAGAAAATGGCAAGTAACACAGGGACACGAAAATGTTATATCTCTTGTTTATCTTGTTATTAAGCTGACATAAGGAAACACATACAAAAATAACGACTTTCTTTTACAAAAAGAAAAGATTTAAAGATCATTTAACAAAGTACAACCCGTAAAGTCACTTCTTAAAGGACCTATTCAGTAAGTAAGTATGCTCAGTTTCTCTTATGCCCTTGGTATGTTCTTCTTCTCTATCCATTATGGGAGGGTTTATAGTCTACTATGTTGCGCTGACCAGGCGCGTTAGTTTATGGTATAGTTTACATAGCATACGTTAGTGTATGGTACCATCTGTCACAGTTAGAGTAAAATGCTTGTTTATACTTGTAATATTTCTTAGCTTTTACAGCAAGACTAATAAATGTTTACGTTTTAACATAAATCTTAAAACTAATTCTCAGATTTATAACATGAAAATAACAACGTTACATTGTTGCGATTATTAACTTACTGTCTTTGTTCCCGACGTAAATAAAGTACTTAAATGTGACAGTATGATACTGCATAATTATTTACTGACCTGTGACGTATTAACTTTCTGTCAAGTTTTAATGTATTTTTTCTTTATCTTTACTTATTAAACAAAGTCGTTATTTTAGTGTGTATGTCCCTATGTGAGCTTATATCTTCCAAACTACGTAATGAAATTTTTAATAGATAGAGTGGTTGAAGAGGGTGAGTTTTTTGGTATGGTTTGTTAAGGTTTAGTGTATATTTGACCATTTTATCCGAGACATTTATCCGTGTGGTGACGGTTTAAGAATGCAAGTGTCACCTCCCCATCTCCTCCCAAGGGTGCTGTTAAAGTCAGCTAAGGGATATTGCGTATAGATAACATCCTCTGTGAGAGACGGAAAACTCGAAAATAAACTCTGTGCCAATACGCTTGGTCAGCGCGGCACAGTAGACCATAATCCCTCCCAAAGTGGAGGAGGCCCGTGTCCAACAGTGGGACGTAAATGGGCTGGAGAGAGTGTATATTTTAAATTTTACGTAATTTTCGTACGATAAATACATAAGTACGCGCTCACGCTATAACCACTGCACAAATTTAAATGAAATTCAGGATTGCGTAAAGCGGAAGACTGGAGCCACTGTCGAAGTTAGTTTGCCTGCAAAATTATTTTACATGAGTAAATTTTGATCACCCCTAGTATATTTCTGATGTATTCTGATTGATATTGTATGTCTATATCAACGTTTGGAAGGAGGTAAAACACCCTGTTATAACAAATGGGTGGTGAAGTAGATTCGAATCCATACGTGTAATTAATAATGCAAATAAATTGGTGATCTCAGAAGCAAATACCTGTAAACCACATATCTTAAACATTTATCACGGAGAGAAATTGCGGTTTGACCTTACTATGCCAGAATCCAATTAGCCATGGTACCTAAGCCTAGATGTGTACTGTAAGAACAGAAGATATTTGTAAATGGTTTGTTCAAAATCAACATAGTGATATAGGTACAGTTTAAATAATTCAAGAATGTGGTTTAAGACGGTTAAATTGTCAAATTATTTAGTTTGTATACAATGGTACAGATTCTATGTTCACCCACCAACGACCAATATCTTCTTAGTTTAAAAACTGAAAAGCATGCTTATATTATATTAGTCAATTCAGATTTTTTTATTTTGCTTTGTTGAATCTGCTGGTCTTGAAATGTAAGTAAAATTTAAGTAAATCCGACTAGTGGAAGGGGACGAAAATTAAGCTAAGGATAATAAAAGGGTGTAAAGGAAATTCTCCTACGGATCTCCGTAGGAGAACGGGCGTATCCGACATATCCCGAAAGGTTAGCACGCTGAAGTGGCAATGGGCAGGCCACATCGCTCGTAGGACTGATGATTGTTGGGGAAGATAAGTCCTAGAATGGCGACCACGTACCGGATGATGCAGCGTAGGGCGGCCCCCGACATGGTGGAG
The DNA here is from genome assembly GCA_916999025.1 of Orgyia antiqua. NCBI lineage: Eukaryota > Metazoa > Arthropoda > Insecta > Lepidoptera > Erebidae > Orgyia > Orgyia antiqua. Next base: position 4,025,566 of record OU779861.1, read on the forward strand.
CGACGATATATTCAAGGTCGCGGGAAGAACGATATATTCAAGGTCGCGGGAAGACATTGGATGCAAGCGGCACAGGACGGCGCGTTTTGGCGTTCTATGGGGGAGGCCTATATCCAGCAGTGGACGGAGAGAGGCTGATGGATGGATGGGTGGAAAAGAAATTACGCCTCAAAAATCGGACGGAATAGTAATGATAGAATAGAATTTCTCCATAATAATAATTAAGTGTATTGTATTTAGTATAGTTTATTAAAGTAGGTCTCGTGGTGCAGAACTTAATGTAACGACTGCTGTTCACTTAGCCACGGGTACATTTCTCGCACGGGGCTATTATTTGTGTGATATTTGTTTCTTAAGACTTTTGTAATATTTATCCTATATTTTTTATCTATTATGAAAACGTATTTACTAAAAAATAAAATATATTTGTTATTCTTATCTCGTATTCTGTTACCCATACCATAATCCAAGTATTAGGTTGAGTTCTGAGGACGTTGTGTGAAACGTCCGTGAAATATTATTATCCATTAATATTATCAATCACACGATCCAATCCAATTGATAAACAATTTATTATCTCTTACGAATTATTTCCTTATTCGAATATAACGAGTAATAATGGATGGAAAACTTTGGTGAAATTGTTTATTTTTAATACGTTCGGATAATAACCAGCAGCTTAGTTATTTCTTTATTTTACTCTAATATCTGGTTTAGGTACTTTAACACTAGCTTATTCCCGCGATTACATTCGTATTTATACTTACTACTCCGCTCTGTGGCTTAGCGTGATTATATTATTGTAAAGCTTATCAACTGGGGTGCCTAAGCAGGGCACTAGTTGGCGCAATTTCATTGGTCGCTAAGCACACTCTGCCCAAAACTGCCTCGCATACTAAGAGCTAACAATGATCGTCTTAAAATGTCAACTCCTGTTGTATTCTATACTCTAGGAGCTTTCTTTACTTAGAAAATACTCTGTGAGCTATACATTTCACATTTTTGAAGATGTAGGTATACCTACTTCACTACTGGGTATAAAATTTAACAACATCATCCTTGACGTTAATATATGATGTGAAAATCGAGTTAAACATGAATATTTAACATAAAATGCTATTATTTTTTATACAAGCCTTCATTTATCAAAAGCGTCATAACGTCCAACGCTATTAACATATTACGTTCTTTGTTTGGACTTGTCTCTCAAACTGGTGACGTTGTGTAATTATTCATAGTGTGATGTTGGTACCACGTTATTTGTGACCTCGTTCAGCCGTCAGAATCTGGGTTGACCACTCTGTATAAACTACATGACTGTGTTCGAATATAAATTGAATTTTAACGGATTAAGGGTTGAAGAATTCAATTTAGACAAATTATTTTAGTAAAGTAATAGCTGTTGCCCGCGACTTCGTATGCGTGGGATTTAGAAAATTTTCTCCGTTTTGCAATGTTTTTCACTGATGCTTCACTCCTATTACGTGCAGCGTGATATTATAGCCTATAGCTTTCCTCGATAACTGTACTATCTAACACTGGAAGAATTTTTCAAATCTGACCAGTGGTTCCTGAGATTAGTGCGTAGATACTAGAAGCAACTGGGAAGTCTTTTGATTATTTCACAAATAAAGGTATACAAATGTCACCACCCCTTTTCCTTCCCAGGGTGTTTTAAACGCCAGCTAAGGGATATTGTAGACAGATATCCTCCGTCGGAAATTGATAACTCAAAAATAAACCCTGTGCCTATACGCCCGGTTAGAGCAGCCCAGTACACCGTAATTACTTCCAAAGTGGAGAAGGCCAGTATTCAGCAGTAGAATGTTAAGGGAATGGAGAATTGTGTATTAATTTATCACGAACAATATTTTGAATAACTTCCACCAAGATCAAATTGTTTCGCCTTGATTACACGAACAATTATATCTGATATTATTATGCGCCACAAACAACTATTCAATTACATATTAACAAGCGTTATTATTATTTAGAAGGTGTCTATTGCCCTCAATCAGGAACACGGGTGTTTACGAAAGGGTCTCAAAACTTTCTACCCGGGTAATATATATTTATAACCGGGTAATTTCTCATGCGGGTTGACTGTTATCAGGGTAAAAGCTTAAGAAAGTTTTCGAGTTTGACAAGTCAAAGCCATTAACTGTGTGCTTAAATTATTACGACACGATCGGACTTGTGGACCCAACAACATTTTTAAAAGTAATCTAATATTTACGGGCCTCGTGGTGTAGTGGTTCTGGTAACGGACTGCCGATCGAGAGGTCGCGGGTTCGATTCCCGCTCGGGACAATCATTTGTGTTCTTTTTCTAATTGTCATACAAATGTTTGTCCTGCGTCTGGGTGTTTCTATGTATTATAAGTATGTATTTACAAAAAAAAAAGTAGTATATATGTATTCTATCCGTATTCTGGTACCCATAACACAAGCATATAAGCTTAGCTTGGGACCAGAGGACGTTGTGTGAAATGTCCATGAATATTTATTTATTTATTTATTTATTTATTTAAATCCTTTAATTTTATCGCTATCGTGTAATAGGGTTGATGAACATATAAATCGGCATAAAACTATTTAAATATATACAGACTTTTAAATACATATACTAAGAGGCTTCCCCCAAAAAACGCCACAATGCGCGGTCTTGCGCTAACTGCATCTAGCAGCCCTCGGCATATTTGACGATATCGTAGGTCCACCTTGTTGGGGACTGCCCCACGCTGCATCGTTCGATACGTGGTCGCCACTCGAGGACCTTCCGTCCCCAACGGTCATCAGATCGTCGAGCGATTTGGCCTCCCCATTGTCACTTCAGCGTGCTAACTCTTGGGACTATGTCCTACACACCGTTCCTTCTACGTATGATCCTTCTATCAAATGTATATGTAAAAATAAATGTTATAAAATTCTAATATCGAACAATAAAACTACAGTATTTTATCATAACAGCGTTGGTGGATATGTTATGGTACACTTAAAGTAATTCGATAATGATGTTTCAGATCCCATTGAGATAACGCTATCCTGTATATTACGTCAGGCTGTTGTATCAGTCATTATGTATCACTGATAACCACTAAAGGATAACAAGCTTTTAAAGATAACCAAAATGTAGAGTCAATCCCATTACAAATTGTGTAATATAACTAATATATGAATAAGGTAGATCGCAACTTCGTACGAGTGGAATTTAAAAAGAAAACAGATTATACGAAAAAAGTGAACTTGAACAACTTTATCTATTGAAAAAACCGTATCAAAATCCGTTTGAAGAAATAACATAGAGACAAAAATAACGACTTTGTATTATATTAAGTAAAGATAAATACAATTGGTATGCACTTTACTTATTGTCAAATAAAAAATTATATCATACAAAAATAAGAATAAAATTAAAAGTCACGCTTCAATAACCAGCTAAGTTAAAAATTACCAAGTCGAAAATCCTGGTGAAAATAATGGGACGATTTCTATAAATTATTACGTTTTCATCGGCCTTTGATGGCAAAAGTTTTCATTAGTCTATTAATTTTAATTATATTTACCAATATACCTAGCTACAGAAACTTTCCATAAGTATGTGTCTTTAAAAATACAATAATTAAATAGGGTAGTATATACAAGCAAGTTTAGTAATTGTAAAATTTTTTTAACCATCAGTTATGTTTATGATATTTCCTAATATATTTGTGTACAGGTAAGGGTAAGAGTTATATCGATCTATCTGTTCATCTATCTATCAATCAATGTATGTATCTATCTATCTAAAATAAACATTGACAAGTTATATTAGGAAGCTTCGAGTAGAAACCAATAAAGATTTATAGGAAAATCAATAATAAATAAACAAACTCTCCAATTGAGAACATCCTATTTAAAGAGGTTTATAAACCAATTAAAACAACAATTTTGGGTTTATCTGAGGTTTTGCAGTCAAGAGGATGTTTCATTCAGAAGCGACACACATGAACATAGCTGATATATATTTGCTTGATATTTTAATTAAATTTTGACATCTTTTTTCTCTGTTAGGCCAGATACAACTTTTGCTTTCCTCTCCTTAACAACGCCTACGGTTGCTGGTAATAAAGAAATGTCTCTGAAATTTTATTTTATTTGTAGTGTCTACCGTAAAGATCATCCTCTTATAGTTTTGTTTTATGAAGCAATAACCCTTGTAATCTAAAAGCACTCATATATGTATGAGTTTCTTCAAAATAATTTACTCCTATATTTATTGAAGTTTTACATTCTAGTTTAGTCCTGTGGTGGATTAAGAGTATAAAAACCACCACCTCATTTCCTCCCCAAAGTCCTTTAAGAGCCAATATAATTTTCTAGCCAAGTTTCAAGCAGATAGCAACTTTCCTGAGAGACGGAAAACTCAAAACTAAACCCTAAACCAACACGCCTGGTCAACCCGGTATAGTATACCAAATACGCCCCCGAAGTGGAGGAAGCCGTGCCCGACAGTGGGACGTCAATAGGCTGGCGAGAGATATATAAATATACTAGTTAAATGTAAATAAAAGAAAAATACGTAAAAGCAAATACTGAAGCGTATTTTTAGTTTTAACAACAGGCTCACAATTGACCTCACTCGCTGAAAAGAAATGTTGAAGTTGAAATTAACTGAAAAAAGCGGGCGTTATGAAGGCGGTGGAGTTTCAGAGGAACAATACCATACATATGTTGATGAAATTCGGAGTACAATGGTCATTTATAGAACGGAGTACAATATCATTTAGTCTGATTGATTTGAAAATTTTGCATACATAACAAGGACCGATGGCAATGCAATTATATAAAAAGATATTGAGGATTTTCAAGCGTGTTTTTTAGTATTTGAACTAAGCAAATGTTATTATTTTGTGCCTGAATCTAAGAAGTCATTATTTCAAAGAGCGGCCGGCGACCTCGTACGCGTGTAATATAGAAAAATTTTCCCGTTGTTGCAACATTTTTCACTAATACTTCGCTCGTATTGGTCGCAACGTGATGTTATATAGCCTATAGCCTTCCTCGATAATTGGACTATCATACACTAAAATAATTTGTCAAATCTGACCAATAGTTTCTGAGATTAGCGCGTTTGAACAAACAAACTCTTCAGCTTTATAATCATAGTATAGTTATTGTTTATTGCATTACGCATACATAACGTATCGGACTTTGAAACTATGTATATAATGTGTGACAATTTAGTCTAAAAATAATTATACTCAGCATGTACCTAGCATTCTCTCTCTCTCTCTCTCTCTAGGCCATTTACGTCCCACTATTGGGCACGGCCCTTCTCCAATTTAGGAGGGATTATGGTCTACTGTGCCGCGCTGACCAGGCGTGTTGGCACAGGGCTTATTATCGAGTTTTCCGTCTCTCACAGACGATGTTATCTGTGTGTAATATCCCTTAACAGACTTTTACAGCACCCTTGGAAGGAGATGGGGTGGTGACATTTGTATTCTTAACCGTCGCCACACAGACAACCTATCACTACTCTACTCTATTATCCGCTTCAACTAATAATAAAACAACAGGGGAATGTTTATCAGTTGCTAGTCATTGAATTATCGCACTTTCGTTGTTTTATTTGAAAACAGCAGTGTTTATCACCTATGCATGAAAGTACTGAGAAAACCACGAAATCATTTCTCAATAAATGGTGATTATTTAAATAACGGATTGTATCACTCACCATTGAGAAAATTTGTAAGAAAACATTTATTTAGTCTGTTAGAGCAATTTTGAGTAACTGAGCTGAATCTAAATAAATTAATGCAATAACTGGGCTGAATAAATAACTTATTAAAAGATTTTTGTCGGTCTCAAATATATCAATATTCTTTGATATGTCATTACGAAAGAGACTTGCGACCATCTGCCTTATCTATTTGTCTAACGTATGCTAAGATTTGCTTTAGAAGTCGTCTATTTCATCACCCATCGGTTCTTCGGGAGTTATGATTAGCTTATTGCCATTTTAGCAACCAAGCTCTGCGCTCTACGTTGACTAACGGCCATTTTCAATATTTTATCTATCTTCGATTCTCAATTAGGTACGATCAGAATAATCAAAACTTTTGTCTTTACTTGCATATCAATAAGCTACTGATGACAGAATTGTCTATTAAAAATTAAGTAAGTGAAAGATATTTTTGATAGAAGAAGATAACAATCTATAGATAATCATAGATTGCTTATAGAAAATAGTGGTAATTTAGTTCTCGGACAGTTAATAGATTGCGAAATGTATTACTTTAAGATAACCTGGTCATAGCTTTGTAAGAAGCACATTCCTTCACTTATAATTTGTTTAAAAACAAAAACAGAAGTTTTTTATTTTTCAACATGTTGTCAAATAATTCAGCTCAAGGTTAAATGGTTTGAAAGTAACCGCATACATTGGTTGCGAAGAAGTATTGATTGATTAAATAAATATTTATTTAATGCACAATGTACTGGGCTTTCCATGAAATGAAACTCTATTAAATCAATACAGGTGATATCCGTTTTCGATTTATCTTTGTTTCATGTTTTCGCATATCTATGGTATTTTTCTATTAAAAATTATAAAGACGTAAGATATTGTAGTTAGTCCTAGCTCCATATAGACATTTTTGTTGAAATTTCACTGTTATTTTTGATAATTATATTGAAACCCAAGAAATTGCTATACTAGAAAACATTCCTCGTCAATTACTGCTCATTAAAATCCATTTTTAGTTATTTCCAAGTATTCTTCTATTATCCACTAGTATAGTTTCAAATTAATATTTTCTCTTAAACTCACCCTGACGTAAAAAATGTCACAACCGTAAGGGACAACAAATTACTAAACCCATTTTGCGTTTATAATTTATCCTTATTGTAAAATTATGAGCATGAACTCACTCTGTATACTGCTCTCATAACAATAAATATTAATTATTCTGTTTTCCCCCTTTTAAATGAGATCTCAACGGTGCAGTAAAATGGAATAGATTCTAACATTTTTGTGACAGACTTGGGCCAGTTGGAAACATTTTTATAAATTTTCGCAACCAGGAAAAGTTAAAATTTTAGGTTGATTAATAGATTGTAAGCCTTTTCAGCTGTCCCCACCTGCGCCTGTTCCCTTCTTGGGGGAATCCATTGAGAGTTGCCACAGATTACAAAGACATAATAATTCATCAAGTCGTAAGATAGTTGACTGATATTTTGTTGCAACAACTTAAAGCTGGTAAATTTTTTATCAATTAACACGCTTTTATATTATTAGTTTGGTACGTATCTATCAATATATTAATCTAGATGTAACATATTATTTGAAAGTGATTTTAACACACTTACAGTAGTCGGATTGATGTGAACAAGGGACCGATGACAATGCAATAATTTAAAAAAAAAATTTAGTATTTTTAAGCGTGTTCTTTAGTGGTATTCAGTAAGAAAAAGTGAAGTGAATTTTCGGTGAATCTTGATCACGTGACAGCTCTCCTCCAATAAAAATAGAGGAGCGCTGTCACGTGATCAATATTCACCGAAAATTCACTTTACTTTTTCTTACTGAATACCACTGCTTGTAGTTTTTTAACTAAGTAAATTATTATGATAAAACATCGCTCTTCTTACATTTTGTGGTTAGTAATTTCAATTTATTTCTCTTACACAAGTGCCTATTTTGGCCTGTTGTTATCGCCTATTCATACGGGAATATCAAAATAACACATTTGGTGTGTGATGATATAAGACGCTACATAATCTTAAAGATACTTACATGTGTATATCTTTTATGTTATTCGCCAGTGTTACTCACATTTTATCCCGCAACGAACTCTATACATCTTATGAAGTGCAGTATGTATTTTTGTTGATATTAAGAGGATACCAAAATAGCTTCGTGCATTTTTCTACGTACGAAGTTTTCATTGTTTCTTTAGATTGAATGGCTAGAGCTCTAATTTTTAAGTATATGTTTTTTCAATATATGATCTAGGATCGCATAAACTCAGAAACGCGATTGAGAAAAGTTTTCTCGATAGAAAATCTTAGCGAAACAACCTCTCTAATTTTTTATTTTTTTCATTTGTCGGTCTATTATCGCGTATTAACTAATGAAATAACTTTAAAAACATAAGTAACTATTATATATAGAAACACGTAAATCAGAATTAAAATATATTTAGTAGATTTTGAGTAAATAGGAAAAGTATCCCTAATTCTTCATTTTCTGTTCCTACTGGCTGTGTTAATATGTACGTGTCGGCGATGATATACGATAATATTGATGTAGGCCCTTAACTGTTTTTCATACTCCTTAGCGAAGAAGTCAAGGTCATATTATTATTATTAGTTATTCTTATTACACCTCTTATTTATTTATTAAAAATTATTCACAATAATTTACTTGTACAGTGGCGGATTTAATGCCTAAGGCATTCTCTACCAGGCAACCATTGGCAGGTACAGCAAATGTTTTTTTTAACCGACTTCAAAAATGGAGGAAGTTCTCCATTCGTCTGTATGTTTTTTTTTATGTTTGTTACCTTAGCTCTTTTAACTGGGTGAAGCGATTAAAATTATTCTTTTTTTATTTGAAAGCTAGTAGGTTCCGTGTGGTCCCATTGGCACCAGGTCAGGATCTGATCGTTATCTCCTGAAAAATCGAGGAATGCCCTCAAAAAAATTTCAAACACACATGTTATCGGTTAAACATTTTAATACTCAATTATGATTGCAATTTAAAAGAAAGTACAACTCATAAGTAATTTTTTAACTTTAGCATATTCTTATTATTAAAACATTTTCAAATCATAAATTCAACGCGTTTGAAATCCCTAGCAACAGCTAGTAGCATTATATAATACTGTGGACTCTGATATAATTATATCACGTATGATATAATGTCGTTAGAATTGTGTTATCTGAGTCGCACCCTTCCTAGAATATCTCACTATACAATAACATACGCGAGTTTGTATTTCATATCTCGGAAGCTCTCTAAGTATTATTTGTACGAATATGTTTATGTCACGTTATTTACGATACGCAGTAGCCAACTGTAGTAATGTTTTACATAAATAATAAATAAATATTAAAGCTAAAGCCCAAGCTAAGCTTATACGCTTGTGTTATGGGTACCAGAATACGGATATACTACATAAACTACTAGTAAATACATACTTATAATACATAGAAAACACCCAGACGCAGTACAAACATTTGTATGACATTTATGGATATCACACAAATGATTGTCCCAAGCGGGAACCGAACCCGCGACCTCGTGATCGGCAGTCCATTACATAAACCACTCCACCACGAAGCCCGTCTTGAATACATGTCTTAACGGATTAGAAATACAAGTGACATCACCCTATTTCTTCCTTAGGAAGCTGTTTGAGTTATAAGAATATTCAGCAGTTAATATTAATTTTGAGAGACAGAAGATGCTTGGTCATAGCCATTGCCTACTAAAACAAAAATCCCTCCCGAATTGGAGGAGGCCTTTGCCCAATAGTGGGGCTTTAATAGGCTCAGGAATGGAGATGGTGTACAATTAATAGTTATTCTATTCGATGTTAAGTAACCTATGGATTTCTATTATTCGAAATAAAGGAATTGAATTTGAATGAATTGGAATAAGTGATCTAAGTGGAAATGGCGTCTGACAGCAAAATTTTAAATTTTATTCTGACTCGTACCAACTAAACTAGAAAAATTCTATAATTCGGAAGTTTCTGGAAACCTTGTCCAAGTAAAACTACCAGATGAATATGCTACTATGTCATTTACATTCTTTTTAGATCCATTTTAATACATTTTTCTTACGTCTCATGTCGTCAAGTAAGATAGATAAAGTCAATAAGATAAGACGAAGGACCTCGACCTATATAGGTTCCATTTGCAGATATAGCGTTTTCCACATTTAGATAATATTATGTACTAGAAATTCGCTCCCAGCTTTGCACGGATAACATTATTAATAAAAGTTGCTGTTGCTTCAGACCATGATACATATTTTTAATCAAGATAGCAAACCCTGTGTTAAACTGTTCATATTTAGCCAATAATCTGTTTTCTATTTTTAAATAAAAAATAGCCTATGTTCACCGGGAATAACGTAGCCAATTAACGGTGAAAGAGTTTCTTAAATCGGTCCCTTAAATCGGTCCAGTAGTTTAAGAACTTCAGCCTATTTATTAATAAATAAACAATCATATCTTTCGTTTTTGTAATGTTAGTATCTTTAGATAAAGGCTGAAGCTTGTTTAATGTCTGCAAGTCAGCACTAACTTCGCGTATTTCAACCTCGCTAAAAGAATATAAAAAATACACTTCTGTAGCTTTTGTGTGATGTTCAAATAAACAGTTACTAACAAAATTGCTACTTTTTAGGTCAGGAACAACTAAACACGTCAATGTAACTGCTTTATGGGGTTATAAACGCAATGTATCTACCTAATAGCATAGACACCTAGTTCAATATAATCTGTATAATCATCATCATCATAACATCACGCCTTTTTCGCATTGGGGTAGGCAGAGACTATAGAGCGCTATCTGCTACGATCCAAACATATTTCCTTGGCTTCATCCACACTCATACATCTGGTCATACATGCCCGACGGTTGTAAGTCTAATCTGTATAATTGACATAATTACCTGTGAAAGATCAAGAGATCAGAAAATAGATTAGGATAAATTTTATAATTCTAGAAATTATTAGAGGCTTCTGGTAATAGAATTTAATTATCTTGTGCTGATGACTTATTGTGAACAAGAAGAAATCTTATATAATCGACTTTACAAAGTTATTAATCCAACATTGACGCAGATCATTTATGGCGGACGGGTTTTCCTAAAATTATAGACAAATGTTTGATTAGAGTTAGTGTGCACAAGCCCTTATGATTGACATAAGGGTTTGTACACACTAACTCAAATCAAACGTTTTATTTATTAAGTAATCCATGAGGAGACAGTGTCACCTCCACATTTCCTCCCACAGGGTGCTTTAAGAGCCAGCTAAAGGTTAATTATAAGCAATTAACATATTCTGTGAGAGACACAAAACTCGAAACTAAACTCCCTAACCTGGCCAGCTTGGCATAATAGACCAAATACTCTCCAGCACTGGTATTCAGTAAGAAAAAGTGAAGTGAATTTTCGGTGAATCTTGATCACGTGACAGCGCTCCTCCAATAAAAATAGAGGAGCGCCGTCACGTGATCAAGATTCACCGAAAATTCACTTCACTTTTTCTTACTGAATACCAGTGCTGATGAAGTGGAATCCCGTGCCCAACAGTGGGACGTTAATGGATTAGAATAAGACAGAGAGATGAATAGGTATTATGTAAATGTTTACATAAAACTAGTGAAGAATGTAAACGTTTCGTTTAAAGCTTCATAAATTGTTATATTTTAGTGTAGATGTAATTAAACGTGATTTTTATTACGTTTACTTTCAAATCTTACGCCGTATTACGGTATTATATATACAAAATATTCTAAATACGTAAGAACACTACAGTAGTTCTTTTGTTATATAAATCTATTTATAAGCCCAATGATTTATTTTAAAATTTTAAAATGAGTAATAACTTTTTACTGTATTCTTGTGGATAATATATAAAATGAAATGGCCAATAACTTTTAAGATTAAATTATGACGTTAGTAAAGAATAATTTAGTTTTATAATAACGAGTGAAAGTAATTTTTCGATACTATTTTGCCCAAAGTCGTTCAGAAAAGCTTCAGTATATGCAATTTATCAAAAAATATAGTTTGTACGAATATAATACACATAGGCTATACAAAAATTAGGCTAAACGACGGATTGATATATGTCACGGATTTAATCTCCGTTCAGGACAATTTTTTTTTAAAGAATACAGAGATTTTGTGATGTGCTTCGGTGTTTTCTATGCCATCATCATCATCATCATAACATCACGCCTTTTTCCCATGGGGTAGGCAGAGACAATAGAACGCCGTCTGCTACGATCCAAACATACTTCCTTGGCTTCTTCCACACTCATACATCTTGTCAAACATGCCCGACGATTGTAAGTGCTACGCACTTGACTCTTTTGCAGTATACCGTGATGATCTTTCGTTAATCGACATTATATATCATATCGTTTTCTATGTTTTCTAAGTAAATGAAGAAAAGAGAAATCGTATTAGGCATATGCTTTCTAAACTTCTTTATTTTCATTTCTCACTATCTCTCTCTTCAGCTCCTTAACATCCTACTATAAGGGAACGTGCCTCCTCCACTTCTGGAGGGATTATGATCTACTATGCCCACGTTAACCAAGCGTACAGGTAGTATTTTTAAATTTCCCATCTCTCACAGAGGATGTTATCTGTGTAAAATATCCCTTAGCTAGGTTTTGCAGTACCCTGGTAAGGAAAAGGGTTGGTGACACTTGTACTCTAAATCCGCAAACAGACAATCAGCAAACGGATCTTTTTTTTTTAATACATACGAAAATCTGTCCGTATCTTTCGAAACTTACTTTCATATAAACTGTTAAGAGATTTTCTATATTACTATGTATATTGTGTTATCTCAAGTTGAATGCAGAATTGCTGAACAATGTTCTCAGTAATTGAGCACACTTGAACGACTTCATAGTAACTCGTTCAAGTTCAACGCGATAACAGTGAACCTTTTGTATGTGCATGTTAAATTAATATCTCAGTAGGGCTGTCGTCACCTAAATTACTGACGTCAGATAAACACGACAAAATCCTGGACATATGGGCGAGATAATAATATTTTCGACATAATAAAAACATTATTTAATTTCAGTCTGTCTCCCCTGACAAGAAAGAGTCCGGATTATTCCAGGACCTGTTTTTAAAACCCCTGCCGGGCGATCTCCATATAGGACAAATCCGGAGAAACCCAAAAGTATGGGAACCCTATATCTCACTGTTTTAACAAAATGCGTGAAATGTGAATTTTCTCGAGTAGTACAAGTATTTAGCCAAGTAATAGTTGGACTCACACACTAAACCGCCTTATTACAAAACGTGGACTAAGTTTAAGCCACAGTTTTAGCCTGGTTTTTAAACACTTCAATTGCGCATTTCAAGCAGATTTTTCTCAAATCCTAGATCTAACAACGATCTTAGTCTTAAACCGACGCCAAACTAGTGTCAGAGCGGGTCTAACTATCCAATTCCTCGTAAATAAATTTTGTTAAACCTGGGTTTAACGTTGAGCCGCGTTTTGTAATAAGGGGGTAAGGGTTTATCACTATTATAATCATAATATATTAATCAAATCGACTACTATATATATATAACATCAAATATCGAAACCGCTAACAATGGGATCGGGGCAAGAGAACGATGATGATTAGTATTTGTTGTTGTAGCAACAACTGATGAACACAAATTGAGAAATTTTCAGCCCTAAAAAAACTATTACCGTTACAGTGATGCAGCCTGATGACAGATGGGCAGTTGGACGAATGATTGGATGGATAGACAGATATACGATCTTAGTAACAAGATCACCTTTTACCTTTGGTATGGATCCCTAAACACAATATTTCACTAAATATTATTTAATTTAGAATTTTGTGCAACCATTCAATCAAAGAACTATTGTTAAGGTGCATTCATTGAACAATAATTGCAAAGAGGTGCAATCAATGAGCAATTATTTCTACTTGATCTGATTGCATATTGGTAGAACATAAAATAAGATATTCAAATTATTATACGAAAATTGATGGCTGTGTTAACTTAGTAGATTAAAAAAGTTTTCTAATATGGCTCCTAACGTCTTTGTCAGCCAGTTACTTTTAAACCGTCAGCTTTTTTGCTACTATATAGATAATACTCAATGTTGTAAGTCTAAATAGACTTACAACATTGAGTATTATCCATAATATATAAAATACAAAAAAATTTTAACTAATATTCGTCAAAAATCGGAAAAGTATCGGTTATTTTACGAGTGATTAGAGATTTGAGTCTAAGGGCCTCGTTCACCATCTTCAAGTAAAGCGTTGATTAGTTACTTATCGATTAGCGTTAATTGTCAAGTAATAGTTACGAGTATCTTCTGTCAATTTCGATTTTTTAATCTTAAGATTACTGCTACTCGAACGTCGTGAACGTCGCACGTGTTACTGGTGACTTTAACTAGTGATTAGTCTACTTGGCACTTTACTTGAGAATGGTGAAAGAGGCCCTTAGACTAAAGGAACCAACTCGAAATATAACACATTAAATTGTACAGCATTGATATAGGCATTGCTCATGTGGAGACGGATCACGGCTGCAAGTATCATCTCACCATTTCTTCCTAAGGCTGTTGTACAAAAACCAGTTAGGGATTGTAAGCAAATTATATTTTTTGTAATTTGACAGAAATCTCGTAACTACGCTATGCCATCGCGTCTAGTAAAGTTGGCTTATTCCATCCATTCATTAGCCTCTCTCCGTCAACTGTTGGACATAGCCCTCCCCAATAGAATGCCACAACGCGTGGTCTTGTGCCGCTTGCACTCAATGTCTCCCCGTGACCTTGACGATGTCGTCACTCCACCTTGTCGGGGGCCGCCCAACGCAGCGTCGTCCGGTACGTGGTCGCCACTCTAGGACTTTTCTTTCCCAACGATCATCAGTCCTACGAGCGATAGGGCTATATTATTATTAAGTGGCAATGGGCAGGCCATTGCCACTTAATAATAATATAGCTTATTATTCTGTGCTTATTTTAGTAGTAGACAGTAGAGCTAATACACTTCTGAAGTAGAGTGTTTAACAGTGAGGCAGTTACGGGCTGACCAAACGACGATATTTTATATATAAAAATCAATGGCTGTTCGTCAGTCTCGCTAAAACTCGAGAGCGGCTGGCCCGATTTTGGTGATTTTGGTCTTGAAATATTTGTGAAAGTCCAGGGAAGGTTTAAACGGTGACATAATATATGCGATCTGAAATTCCTCGCATACGGAGTAGCGGACATCAGGTAGTCTTATATATAAAATCAATTCTGTTCATCAGTCTCGCTAATACTCGAGAACGGTTGGCCTGATTTTGGTGATTTTGGTCTTGAAATATTCGTGAAAGTCCAGGGAAGGATTAAACGGTGACAAAATATATAGAGATCTAAAATTCCATTCGTATGTAGTGTCGGGCATTTAGCTAACGCGCAGTAAGGCAATAAAACGTGCTATAACGAAAACTTTCACAAATTAAACAGCTGTAAAACATTTGTCAACATGAAATGATTAACTGATCATGTGCAGTACAGTAATTGTAACTCGCAATAATCTGGCACACCTTGACCACAACTTGGCACATTGCCAACTCATGCTAAAATACTTCTACAATATTATAAAGAATTAATTAAGGAATTTGTACAAAACATAAACTTATTTGAGTTTTTTTAGTAATGTACTTTTGTAATAATTGTAATTTCATCATCATAACATCACGCCTTTTTCCCATGGGAGTAGGTAGGGACACTAGAGACTATAGAAGGCCATCAGTTACGATCCAAACAAATTATTGTAATTTGGCTCATAAGTGTATTTATATTTTGTCCGTATGCTGACGGAATAAGAATACCAGTGTCGCCATCCCTTTTCCTTCTTTGGAATCTCCTCTTAGAACTCCCTGGAAATAAATGGAGTGATGAAACATATTTTCTTAAATCGTTAGTTACCATTCATCCGTCCATCAGCGTTTCTCCTACAACTACAAAACATAGGCCTTCCTTATAGAACGCCACAACGCACAGGCCTGTGTAATCTGCATCCAGCGGCTCGCTCGTTAGTTACAATGGCAATTTCAATATTTTAAAGTATACTTATTTAGATTAACACCGACTTAGCGAAATAATCTACCCAAATGATATTCCTCAATGATCTAACCGATAACCTAACACGCACAAGAATTACCATAAACTATTCCATAGAATCTGTAATATAATAATCATAGAAGAATAAATATATAAATTATATAAGAGTTGAATGAATACCTGAGCTGCTTTTGATTACAAATCCCTCAGACACCATATTTTACCAAGATTCTATACTTTACGAGCAGTTTAATAATATGTTTGGTGTATTTTAAGAATATATTACGTTAGTATTTTAATACGCATACATTTTTTGTAAAAACGAAAACTATTTCGTTGTTTAACTCTCGCAATATTTTATTGGGTTGGTGTTGAAATTCTATACTACCTTATAACCGCAGTTTGACACGCTTGTGTGGTTACAGACAGCCTTACTCATCATTGACTTTTCTATCTGGAAGGTTTCATTAAAATCCATCCAGTAGTTTTTGCGTAAAGGAGCAAGAAATATCTTTACATCCAAACATCTGTCTATAATTTCATGAAAACTTTTACTCCGTGTGGTGACGGATTAAGAATACAATTATCACCACCCTATTTCCTCCCAAGGGTGCTGTAAAAGGCAGATAAGGGATATTGCACACAGATAACATCCTTTGTGAGAGACGGAAAACTTAAAAATAGACCCTGTGCCAACACGCCTGGTCAGCGCGGAATAGTAGACCATAATCCCTCCCAAAGTGGAGGAGGCCCGTGCCCAACAGTGGGTCGTAAATGGGCTGGAGAGAGAGGAAGAATATGGAGTTAGTTCATCATAAAATGTGATAAAAATATTAAGTTATCTTAATATTTCTGAACGAAATAATTTTGTTTGTTGTGTTGGTTAGCAAGGTGACTCTGAATATCAAAAGTGCCAGTAATCTACAAACAGTTATTAAAAAAAAACTAATTTCGAGCAATACCAACAATTCATAACACCTAACCAATATTAAACACTGGGATTAATTAACACTTGAGTTGATTACAAAGCGGTATATTTATACCATCAGTCGATATGATATGATATTTTAATAAATGAACGTTAGCATACAAAGAGCTTTTGATGATAAATTGTTAATACATTATTGCAAAATGAATGCAAATTCCAAAGTATTAAATGAGCGAAGTGAGGTGAATTATATTTAACAAATAGACAAAGACTTTTTTTTTAATAAAATACTAGTGAAATAAATACTTTTTCTTAGCGTTAGCGCACTGATATGCGTTCCTGAACGAACGCAAGTTTTTTTTTCTATTTTAGGTTTCGAATTCCGCCATTTTGCTTTTTGTTCCTAAACAGATTGTAGATAGTCTTACGTTGTTAAGACGAATATAACAATGCCAGATGATGGGCTAACGTTTAAAATTTAGGACAAATAACTTTAGCCTGGCTAAATCGTACTTCATAGGATAATGACGTTTCAATTGACGTATGGCCTGTATCATAGATACACATAGATACATTTTCACGCAACATTGATTTGTAAGTGGCTCAAAGCCGATTAAGGGATGTTATAAAATATCTGTGTGCTAGTCTTTCTACAGAAAACAATGAAATAAACTTTTAGCATAGGCACTGTTATACGGAATCTATACTAATAATATATATATAAATCTTCTGTACGTGTGTTTGTAATTGAACTCCTCCTAAACGGCTGGACCGATTTTGATAAATTTTTTTGTTGTTGATTTTTACACAGAATTGTATGGCAAAACAACGTTTGCCGGGGCAGCTAGTAATATTATAAAGCGGAAGAGTTTGTTTGTTTGTTTAAACGCGCTAATCTCAGGAACTACTGTGCCGATTTGCAAAATTCTTTCTGTGTTAGATAGGGCATTTATCGAGGAAGGCTTTAGGCTATATAACATCACGCTACGACCAGTAGAAGCGAAGCAGTAGTGAAAAATATTGCAACAGCTAGTCCTAAATACACCCGTTCTGTACAATTTACGCTATTATAATTTAAAATAACTGTGTTCTTGAAAACGTTATTACTTACTGTTGATTAAAATTTATTATGTTTGCGCTCTACAATACGGTAAAATATATTTAGTTTACTTCTAAAAGAAAACTGGCGTAACTCAAAATTAAACTTTATTAGCTAGATTATAATCTTTACTTATTATAACTGTCACAGATATAGCAGATGTAGTGTCTGTAGCTAGGTACATCACTCAGTCAGCTTTAGGCCACTAACATACCTATGTATGTGTCTATGATACAGGCTATATGTCATATGAAACGTTATTATTCTATGAAGTACGATTTAGCCAGGCTAAAGTTACTTGTCCTCAATTTTAAACGTCAACCCGCCATTTGGTATATCTTTGGTATTAAATGTAAATTAATTGTAATATTAATTTATATTAAATAAACTTAACTCAAAAATCATGATAGCCATATTGTAGAGATGTTATCAATGAAAGTAATATATTTATTTTTAACTTGCTAACTAACCCAGTTTTAAGAAACACTCATAATTAGCATGATGCCTGTTTTTTTTTACTAATTGGCAAAATAACTAATAATAATATAAAATAATGTACCTACTTGTATTATGTTACGTATTATTTAATGTCACATACACATTCATGTCCGTGTGGTGACGGACTAAGAATACAAGTGTCACCACCCCATCTCCTCTCCAGGGTACTGTAAAAGCCAGCTAAGGGATATTTTACAGATATGACATCCTCTGTGAGAGACGGAAAACTCGAGTGTAAACTCTGTGCTAACACGCCTGATCAGCGCGGCACGTTAATGGGCTGGAGAGAGATACATTCCTACCTTTTTTTCTTATAGTAATAACTTAATAATTACCTAAGTCGTATTCGTAACTAAACAGGCCGTAATCAATCTAAAATCTGGCTAGTATACCTAGCCAGATTTTATTTATTGGCGCAGCCAATGTTGAACATTATGTGGGGGACAAAGATACCTGATGCCATCTGCAGCCTCATTCATACCTATAAAATATATTCAAAGAAAATTGAAGTCAAAATTTTAATAATATTCTAATTGTCATACAAATGTTTGTACTGCCTCTGGGTTTTTCTATATATAAGTATGTATTTACGAAAAGTAGTATAAGTATTCTATCCGTATTCTGGTAACCATAACACATGTCCATGAATATTTATTTATTTATTCTTTTGCTATGTATTGCTTTTGAGTAGGAATAGGTCGCGTCATGTAAAAAGAACGCTGGCGGTCAAGTTGTTCGTAGGCGATTTATCGGTCTATTTCTATTAGCGAAACAACCTGTCTTATTTTTTTTTTTTCATTTGTCGTTCTATTATCGCGTATTAACTAATGAAATAACTTTCAAAACATAAGTAACTATTTTATATAGAATGTAAACCGGAATTAAAATATATTCATTTTCTATGCCTACTAGCTGTGTTAATAGGTACATGTCGACGATAATATTAATGCAGGCCCTTAATTCATTTTATTGATATTTTTCATAATATATTTTTCTATGTAATAACTAATAAGAATAACAAATATGTAGGTACCAAGACACGACTCGCCAGCGAAAGCCTAGTAAAAAAATTAAATAATTGGCACATAAATTTCATGCGCAAAGACTTTCCAAAGACCCACCACTTTCTTCCAGCGTTCTTTTTACGTGACGCGTACTATACCTAACGGAAATATTCGGAAAACATTAGAATATTTGCAGTCAAAGTTACAAATCCCAGACATTTCTAGGTAGTTTCTAAACTGTCAACGTGCCACATCAAATACTAACAAAGATTAGCTCTAATCAAGACTAATGTACCAAAATGGTTTATCTCGGACGTTGACTGATTGTAAGCTTACGGTTTCCGATCCCTTTCACGATGTTTATAGCGAACACGAAATATGTATATTAAATATTGAACATGCATATAGATACAATAATGTAGCGTAGGTACAATTAAGTAATTCTACCAACCTTACATAATTGTGAAAGCGAAAAAGAAAAAATAAATAGTGTTAATTAAAAATTATTAATGTGTGTAACGAAACTATAGCGTATAACGATAATTTATAAGGATTTACACGCCAATTGATTACAGAGTATGAGTTCTTCATGACTAATCAATACAGACAGAGTTGAAAGAATTTTCTAAATTATAGGTTTAGTATTTATTTACTGATGCTAACATTTAGAAGTTTTCACATATTTACTTAATAATAATGTTGTTAAAATTACAAAGTGATTCTAGTCTTTTTGTTAACAAAAAAAAACAGGACTAGATTTTCTTAAGAAGTAAATATTTATTTCTTACTTTTACGAGCTTGTAATGTTTATTTAGACACTGTTTTTCCAGTGCACGGATCTACATTTTGTAATTTACGTTATCAAATTGATTAAAATAATCCGACATAACACACGCAGCTAGAGCCAATTTAGTTACTTAATCCATTGATTTCATAATTAAAGAGATTCTTTATTTAAATGCTTACGTATTTTAAGCAAATTTTTCTTAATTACTCGGCTTTAAGAGGATACCAAAATAGCTTCGTGCATTTTTCTTCTTCTTTTTTCATTTGTCGGTCTATTATCGCGTATTAACTAATGAAATAACTTTAAAAACATAAGTAACTATTATATATAGAAACACGTAAATCAGAATTAAAATATATTTAGTAGATTTTGAGTAAACAAAAAAATATCCCTAATTCTTCATTTTCTGTGCCTACTGGCTGTGTTAATATGTACGTGTCGGCGATGATATACGATAATATTGATGTAGGCCCTTAAAGAGATTCCTTATTTAAATGTTTACGTATTTTAAGTACTTGCAAATTTTTCTTACTTACTCGGCTTTAAAGGCGTCAGAAGGGTTCAGCTAAGCAAGTAGTACTTACAACAGTTGTAAGTACTACTTGCTTCGCGATTATACATGCACGACAGTTACTGTCGTGCATGTATAATCAGATTTTGAATCTTTGCTTATTATAAAATAAATAAATATATTATGTAAAAAAAAATTAAAAAAAAACAAATTTTTTGTTCGTTCTTCTCCATAGGATTCGCGTTTGGAACATACATCTAGCTTGTGACGTTTTAAAAGAGCAGATAATAACGCACTATAGTCTCTTCCTTCTCGCATAGGACAAAGGCGTGACAGTATGGTTAGACGTTTAAGCTAGATGGAAATCATCTAATACTTATATTGAACATCGGCATTAAAAGGCGTCACAAACGGCATAATAATATAATACTAACTGTTGCCCGCGACTTCGTACACGTGAAATTTAGAAATTAAACCTTAACAAACAAAAGTTTACTATGACAATCGACAGATGGCGTTGTACCGTATTTTAAATCGCGCTATAGTTTCGTTCGACACATTAACACTTAAGCTCGTCAAAATTTCTACAGTGTCATCAACGCGTTTTCGCATTTATAAATTAGTAAGGATACCTATTAATATAACGAGAAAGAGACAGATATATATTGAAAAAATTGGTCAAAGTGCGAGTCGGACTCGCGCACGAAGGGTTCCGTACCATTATCTATGCAACATACGTTGTTAATAAATGAGCAAAAAACGCACACAATTCTTAATTAATCACGTTTGTTGTATGAGAGCAAGAAACAGTAAAAAAAGTCATGTTTGTTGTATGGGAGACCCCCTTAAATATTTATTTTATTTTATTTTTAGTATTTGTTGTTATAGCGGCAATAGAAATACATCATCTATGAAAATTTCAACTCTCTAGCTATCACCGTTCTTGAGATACAGCCTGGTGACAGACGGACGGACGGACGGACGGACGGACAGCGAAGTCTCAGTAATAGGGTCCCGGTTTTACCCTTTGGGTACGGAACCCTAAAAAGGCGAAGCGAGAAAGAAACAGGATATATCTGTCGGTGACGTCATCCACATTTCGGATAATTAATATAAATATCTCTTTTCGTCTCGTTTTTTTAGGGTTCCGTACCCAAAGGGTAAAAACGGGACCCTATTACTAGGACTTCGCTGTCCGTCCGTCCGTCCGTCCGTCTGTCACCAGGCTGTATCTCAAGAACGGTGATAGCTAGACAGTTGAAATTTTCACAGATGATGTATTTCTATTGCCGCTATAACAACAAATACTAAAAATAAAATAAAATAAATATTTAAAGGGGCTCCCATACAACAAACATGATTTTCTTACCGTTTCTTGCTCGATACTAATAACGTTGCCTTTTGTTGCATAGATAATGGTACGGAACCCTACGTGCGCGAGTCCGACTCGCACTTGACCAATTTTTTTCTATAAACATATGTCTTTTTCTCGCTATACTAATATGTCATTTGTAATATGCCTTAAAGCAACGAGTTTGTGAAATATCTACAAATCATAATATTATTTACTCAAAAGCCTATCTTATACATTTCAAAATGATACGCTGATACTAAATATTCAAATACTTATTTAAAAGCTACGAGTATATAATTCAGACAGCTTTTGAAATATAATATTAATAATGCTATCTACGTATGAATGAAATTAGAGATTTTAGTCTGTGTTTTAGAAAAGAACAACGAACGCCTATACAAAACAGTGACATCTTTAAAGTAGATTGAATAGAACTCTTGCATTTATTCTCTAAGATTTCATTGTCATAGACTACAGAACTATCTTTAAACTCCGAGTCTATGCAACTAATATAATAAAATTTTCGTTTTTCATGTCCTATAAGCAATATGAACGGCTTTTTAACCGACTTCAAAACATAACTTTTAACTGGGTGAAGCTATTTTAATGATAATTTTTTTATTTAAAATCTGGTTGTTTCCGTGTGATCCCATTGGCACCAGATCAGGATCTGATGGTTATCTTCTGAGAAATCAAGAAATACCCCTTAAATTTCAAAGGCATTCATGAAGTCGGTTGAACATTTTTTTTAAATTACTCAATTATAGAATTAATACTATCTGTATATATAAATAAATTTAGATGTAAATGTATAATTATGTTAATTTCCTTACTGTTTTACTTTTAATGAGATATAACAATGTTATAAATAAATTAAGATTTGTTATTGTCACTGAGATATATTTATAGGTCAACAACTTCAAGCTGCTAATTAAAAAAATATTTATTTCGAAATAATTGAAATCAGATAATTACGTGTACTGCCCTTATTTATTAAAACCATTTATTTATAACCAAACTCAGTTAAGAGATAATTGGTTTAGTACCTTAAATACCTTATTAATCAATATCAATTAGCGTATAAATCCCTAGAGTATTAAACTAATAGGTGGATTAAGGGCACCACAAATGGCATATTAACTTATTTTAATATAGCGAGAAAGAAACAGATGTATACAGAAAAAGGACGAGGCGAAAAGAGACAGATATATATTAATATATCGAGTTCTATACTTATAATAATAATATTTTATTTTTCTAAAATGATTACAACTTTTGCTTACATAACTCTGGATCCCGTGCTAGTAGAAATTGTATTACAGAATCCAGTCTTCTCACTAATTAACATTTTCTAATAAACAATGAGTAAGCGAAGTTGAATTTTAACAGGTAATACATACACCATTTATTACAAGGTGTATAAATAAATTAAAGAATACATTAACAAATAAAAGGCATGCATGTTAGTAAGTAAATGTAGTTAACAAAAGATCGGGTACAACATATAAATTTGCTTGTTTGTGTGTGTCTGTGTGTGTTTATGTTTGTATGTGTATGTTTATAAGCTCGGGTACGTAATTTTCATACAAGTATGATATATGTCAAATCAAAAACTTATGACGTCACCGAAAGATATATCTAAAGGAGGAAGTTCTCAATTCGTCTGTACGTTTTTTTTTTATGTTTGTTATCTCATAATTTTTAACTGGGCCAAGCGATTTTAATGATTCTTTTTTTTATTTGAAAGTTACTAGTTCCCGTGTGGTCCTATTGCCACCAGGTCACGATCTGATGGTTATCTCCTAAGAAATCGAGGAAAACCCTAAAATTTCAAAGACACATGAAATCAGTTGAACTTTTTTTTACTTAATTGCATTAGAGTCAAATCCTAAACACTATCAAAATACTGTAAACAGTCTTATTAACTTTATGATTGTATTTTTTTTCATGGAAAGATTAAATCTCGTTCGCCTTGAAACTGCAATTTCCTAGATATTGTTCGCCGCGAAAACAACTTTATAGTTCATAACTTTTTTTTGTGTGTGTTATTATTAGTTTAATATTGTTTACTTGGGTTGTTTTTCAGCTACTCATATAGTATTGCAATCTGAATTACTTTTTTTATTATAAAACAAAGTCGTTATTTTTGTATGTGTGTCCCTATGTAAGCTTATATCTTCAAAACTACGCAACGGATTTTGATGCGTTTTCTTTTTAATAGATGGGGTGGCTTTTTTTTAATGGACATTTCACACAACGTCCTCTGGTCCCAAGCTAAGCTTATATGTTTGTGTTCTGTGTGTAGATCTCTACCAACATATCACTGATAATTAAGTATATTTAAAAAAAGTTCAACCGACTTCATGTGCCCTTGAAATTTGAGGGCTTTCCTCGATTTCTCAGGAGATAACCATCAGGTTATGACCTGGTGCCAATGAAACTACACGGGAACCACCAGCTTTCAAATAAAAAAAGAATCATTAAAATCGCTTCGTCCAGTTACAAGTTATGAGGCAACAAACATAAAAAAGAAATTAAAAAAGTAACATACAGATGAATTGAGAACCTTCTCATTTTTGAAGTCGGTTAAAAACTATTAGCTAACAGTCAATATATTGCAGAAACTGGAAAGTTTAATAAAACTGCTACGAAAAATTCTGCTCAGACCTTTCTTTATCGATGTATTACTTGAACAAAAACTTCACAAATTATTATGCAACGAGACTTTGAACTGTGAACAGATATTTTTAACTTCAAAGGACATTTGCTTCTTAAAAAGGTTAACAGCGAAATGACCTTTTATCATACCCTGTTACATCCATATTTATATATATTGCGTTTTATTATCTTTCACTTGTGCAAATCTGTTGCAAATAAAACTTTAATTAAACTAAAAAACTCGACGGACTTCGTGGTATAGTTGTTCATGTAACAGACTGCCGTTCACGAGGTCGCGGGTTCGATTCCCGCACAGCACATTCGTATGTGACATACAAATGTTTATTCTGCGTCTGGGTGTTTCTACATATGTATTATAAGTACAAAATATTTTTTTACTAAAGAAATGTAGGCATGCAAGCTTAGCTTGGGACCAGAGGGCGTTGTGTGAAATGTCCATGAATATTTCAAAAAAATTGTACAAATTCTAAAGCATTCATTTTGAATTAACTACTTACTCGCTTAAGTTTCGTAGACCTTTTAGACACCATGGTTATTGCCAAACTATGTATATGCATAAGTAGGATTGCAAAAAAAAAAGATTTTAAATCCGACTTTTTTCAAATTATTGCATTGACACCGGCCCTTGTCAAGTGTGCAAAATTTGAGCTCAATTCGATTACTGCAAGTGGGTAAAAATCGCTTTCAAAGATTTCGTTACATAGCTTAATACATTGATAGATACTTACAGAGCGAATAAATGTGTGTTGAAAATGATATTATAGATTAAACAAACAATTTACGAAAATATCATTCAAATTTTTGTAATATTACATACATACATATCGAATAAAAAATCACGTATTTCGGTGTCAATTAATATGTAGCTTTACTTCCCATAGCTTAAATATAGAAAGAAAGAAAGAAAGAGCTATTTATTGCTGCGTTAGACAACATGAAAATTAAATATTACATAATAAAGTGTACAAAAAAAAAACACATGTTTCCAAGCGACAGCAACCAGGTGCCCATTTCAGCATTATGCTAGGTCCTATGGACCCAGCGCTGGTTTTCAAATGGACCCTGCGAGTGACGCTACAGACATCTACACACACATGACATACTCGTAAGTAGGTACTATTATAAAAAAAAGTAATTTTATAAAGAAAATTAAAATATAATAATATGTATCCTATCACAATTTTGTTAACAATAAAATGGAACACTTGATATCGAATTAAACTGCCTTCTAGTGAAGGCAGTTTCATAATTTCATAATATCATTAAGAATTGACTTAAGTTGTTTATTTTTCTTGCAAAATAAAAAATAATAAAACAGCAGCTTCCTTTTTCTTTATTCTTTGTCCGACCCATTAACGTTGAGCTGTTGGGCTCCTGGCCCTGGCCTTCTCCAATTTGGAAGGGATTGTGGCGTGTTTAGCACAGAGTTTATTTTCTAGATTACCGTTGCCATGGAGTTTCTTGTCTGTTCTTCTCCATAGGATTCGCGTTTGGAACAAACACCTAGAAACTGACGTTTCAAGAGAGCTTTTAAAACATGCCAACTTGTAATAAAAATCTTTGACTTTGATCACAAAGAATGTTATATGATTACAATATCCCTTAGCTGGCTCTTACAGCACTCTCGGGAGGAAAAGGGGCGGTGACACTTGTATTCTTGATCCGTCACCACAAGAACTAAAAAATAAAACAGCAGTTATTGCTTCGTTAGTTATTTCAAAACTAGGACAAGTTTCCGTATTGTCGTAAGCGTTTGACAGGCCAGCTTCACGCTTAGTCTGTAGTTTTAATTAGCTTCTAGCTGTGATCAGTAATTATTGTTTTTATGTAAGTACTAGCTTCTGCCGGCGGCTTCGCACGCATTAGTGGCCAAATCGAATTTGAAAAATAAAAACTGTATTCTAAACTGAAATTAATAGATACTAAAGGTCGATACTGAAATCCATAGCAAAATTTACATCACATTCGTTATAAAAAAATATGTTTATCAAATAAAATCAATTTAATATGGAAAGCTACTCAATTTTAAAAAAAAGTTGAAATTTAGTACCACACAAAGAGTTTTTATTCTGAGCTACCGCGTAGATCGCTATGGGATTAAAACTTTCTTGGCCAATAAAAAAATACCTATAAGTCGAGGAGTGGACTCTATGAGTTGCTATGACAACTGTAAAAATAACAAAATGGCCGAACTATTATTTTATACCGTATTTCACAAACATTTGCGTTTATTATCTCGTACAGAGTTTTTAGCGAAATAATATATAGCATATTTGACGTCCAGGACTATAAATTACCTCTATAGCAATTTTCATGTGTTTCTATTCGGTAGATTTTGCGTGAAAACGTCACAATCAAACAAATAAACTCACTTTCACTTTTATATATTATAAGTAACTAGCTGTCCCGGCAAACGTAGTTTTGCCATACCAAAAAAAAAAGGTTTGAAAAATAGATGTTGGCCGATTCTCAGACCTAGAGGATATGTACACAAACTTTCGGGAAAATCGGTCGAGCCGTTTCGGAGGAGTACGGTAACTAACACTGTGACACGGGAATTTTATATATTAGACTAGCTGACCCGGCAAACGTTGTTTTGCCATACAAAAAAAAAGTTTTAAAAATAGATGTTGGCCGATTCTCAGACCTACTGAATATGTATGTAAAATTTGAGAAGAATCGGTCAAGCCGTTTTGGAGGAGTACGGTAACTAACACTGTGACACGTGAATTTTATATATTAGATTAAGTAAGGATTTCATAATATGTAAATCTTCTCTGTGTGACATAAATTTTCATAACAACTAATTACAATGGACACTTTACAATGCAGTCCCACCTGTATAATAAATTTTAATTTAACTCGTGTTCGGGTTTCGTCTGATACAATAGTGCCAAAGGGCAAATTTCTAATACTTATTACGGATTCTGATTTTTCAAATATATCTCCGTAAAATGTAGTCTTATGGCTATTGAATTCTCATAAGCGTACAAACATACCTCGAACACGAATTTTAATTAAAACTACGTTTACAGTATGTCATATTTTGGAACAAAAAATAAAAAAGACGTGTGGCACTCGGGGACTGCCGCGGTAAAGCTATTGCATAGCATTTTTTATCAACTTATGCATTTATAATTATTCATTTATTTTATTTATGCAAGAATCTAAATACCATAAACTAAAATAATATTAATAATCCTTATTTACTGATGCTTACATCTGTTCATTGTTTATCATAATTACCAATTATGATAAAATGTCAATAAAATAAAATAAACATTATTTTACATTATTAAAATCTAAAATACGCTGTTATCTGAACATTTAGGATATAATGTTGTCGATTCAAAATCCTTATTTTAATACGCTGTTTAATTTGAGGAAGGCTCTTACCATTGGTATTAACAGGATGAAATAAATTGCGGGGCGAAGAGGGGATTACGCATGCGCAGTAGCGCCGATAATGTAAGGTATTTTCATTACGCTATTTTCGTTACAACATTATTGGGCAACATTATTGACGTCCGTCAAAACACGATTGTCATTAAATTAATATATTGTGTTTTTATGTGAAAATGAATTAATTGAGTAAAAATTACTTGTGAAATCCTATGTTGTGGCATTTTTTAATTATTCTGATACACTAGAACACCCAAAGACTGCGCATTTCGTCATTTTTGTTTTTTTGTTCGTGGCGGCGTTCACACTACAAACTAACAATGGTGTCAATTAAATAAGGTGTATTAAACAGATCTTGATTTTAAATGCCATACTTGTATCAGTGTGTTCAAAAGTGACGTTAGGAGATTGCAAAAATTAGGAAAAATTAGGCAAAAATAAATGTCATCACGGTATGTCACTTATATTAAAGTTCCATATCATTTTAGACCATGAATTCAAGTTAGCCCAGGCTAACTTGACTTGTCCTCAATTTTAAACACAACCCACCTTCTGGTACTTCTGTGACTATACCAATATTTTAGATCGTGTATTTAATGCTTTATACCTTTTACATCTATTTATAAATGAAAAGAAAACGTTGAAGGATTCCGTTAACTTCCAAGGCGAATTCCTTTAAAACGTTTAATTTATTTGGAAATGTAAAATTTCGTGAAAATTCCTGTTAAAATTGTTTCCGTAAATAGCAGGAAATGTTTTTCACGAGATAACAAAATCAACTTATTGGGAAAAATTAAGTATTTTTTTAAATATCCAAAAGGTGTTTCCAAAACAGGTTTAGAGTTTCTTTTGGGAAGCAATGCCGACATTAAACGGACGTCTTTAGGCGGCCGTTATTTGACGGCTCAAATACTAGAGGAAAACAAAGCTTGGGTATATAGTATACAACGATAATTGGCGACCTGAAAATGCACATTTAAATGAATATTCGACACCATTCTACTTTAACAAATTAACATATTGATCTGTATTGTAAATAGATTTCTATTTTAAACAACCGCATCCGATATTATATCATTCCCTACAAATTGTGAACCTCCAAATTATGTCGCGATCATTGTCTGTTACATTCATTTTTTTAAAGTTTTATTTATGTACCTATGTAGCCACAGAGTAGAGCGTAGCGTTTCCTTGACAGCATGCAAATTTATAACTTATTGAGATCAGGTTAGATAGATTTTGTAACTAAAATCATTAAATAATTATGCAGTACATATATAGTACAAAATAGCAACGTTTTATTGTTAAATGAACATCTAATACAGTTAAAAGAAATCACCGGTCAAGTACACACACGAAGAGTTCTGTAGCGTTGCTATACTGATACTAAATAACGGTACCCAAACAGTACCCAAACAGTGGAATAAGGGCAGGAGTACTTATTTGTTGTTGTAGCGTCAACTGATACATGCACAACCTGTGAAATATTTAGCTCTCTAGCTATCACGGTTCCAGAGATAACAGTACCCCAAACGGCGGACGAACGGGCGGACAGCCGAAGTCTCAGTAATGAGGTCTCATTTTATCTATTGGTATGGATCCCTAAAAACATATTTACTTAATAATGACGCTTCATGACGTTGTTTTCCGACTAAAGTTTAAAAGCTGGCTTATTACTAACAAACTATACAGAGATAGACAGTTTGGAAGTGTAAAACCAATTTGCAATGGAATCAGTTTCGTAAACCTATTTTGAATACGAACTTTGTCAATTACGTTGTGAAGGTAGACGTGATAGTCGTAGCGTTATAACCGCTATAGATAGATTGTTATAGGTTACAGAGATTGTTAAGAGGGCTTGACAGCAAACCATGCTCAAACTCGACGGCAACTATAAATAATAATAAATAAATATTCATGGACGTTTTACACAACGTTTTCTGGTCCGAAGCTAAGCTTATAATATATGCTAGTGTTATGGGTACCAGAATACGGATATCCTACATAGACTACTTTTCTTTTGTACATACTTACATATAATACATAGTAACACCCAGACGCAGTACAAACATTTGTATGACTTTATAAATATCACACAAATGATTGTTCCGTGCAGGAAGCAAACCCGCGACTGCGTGGACGGCAGTCCGTTATGTGAAACGAAATACCACAAAGCCCGTCGAGTAGACCACGAAGCCCGTCTATCGCAGTCGGCTGTTTTCTTCACGGATAATGCCTCAAAGCAACAAATTTTTCTCATAGTATTTAGGTCTTATATCTAGGTATGCTTCTATCACTTAATTTTTTCTAAAAGATGACTAAACGAAATGTGTCCATCCAAAAAAAAAACGTTTTTTAAAGTTGTCCAACAGCGTCTTTCACACAATTTTGGTAAGGTTTTGCCAAAAGTAATAAAAACATAGATATTATACTCTTCATATACAATATGGCGTAATATTTTTTAAATTGGTTTCTCTTTCACGAATTAAACAGCAGACTACGGAACGTTTATTTTCAAAGATCTTATAGGTAAATGCTGGCTAAGCTATAGCTGTCCTTTCGGCGCTCGGGAATAGGGATAGCAATACCTGATACAAATACCTAAATTGTGAATTCGCTGGCACACTAGTGGGTTGTTAAGCTAACATTTATGACGTAACAGTATCGTTCCCTTAGAGTGCTTACAAAAATAAGCTGTTTGTTTAAAATATACCCAGCTGGCGGATAGTCATAAAATCTAATTATTTATCTTGACTATGGCATCTGTAATTAAAAAGCGGTTTTATAGACATCTGGATGGAGCTGGTGTCATAGTCTAATAGGAGGCCTGGTTACAGATATAAATAATTAATTTATGTATAGATATTCTGAAATAGTTATATCATTATTAGCTATTTAGCTGTTGCCCGCGACTTCGTACGCGTGGAATTTAGAAAATTTTTCCTCAATTTATTATCCCACGGGAACTCTGCATTCTTTCGGGATCAAAAGTATCCCATATGTTAATCTGGTACATAAGCTATATTATTTAAAAGTCTCATTAAAATCCATTCAGTAGTTTTCCGTGAAAGATTAACAAACCTCCAAACACCCATACTCACATTTTTAATATTAAAGAAAATCCCCTAAAATTGAAATTCACTAACACCGGATAACAATAGTACAGATTATCAGGAAAAGCATAGTGGTACATACTTTTCCTATCTCTCTCTCTCTCTCTCTCTCTCTCTCTCTCTCTCTCTCTCTCTGTCTCTCTCTGTCTCCAGCCCATTTACGTTCCACTGTTGGGCACGGGCCTCCTCCACTTTGGCAGGGATTATGGTCTACTGTGCCGCGCTGACCAGGCGTATTGGCACTGGGTTTACTTTCGAGTTTTACGTCTCTTACAGAAGGTGTTTTCTATGTGCAATATCCCATATTAGCTGACTTTTACAGCACCTTTGGGAGGAGATGGGGTGGTGACACTTGTATTCTTAATCCGTCACCACACAGAGAACTACTACACTTTTCCCATATTCCTCTTAAATTGCTAGACCGTTTCTTAACCAATTTTATGTCATATTTTCAGTGATTATGTGACTAATTTGTTGTCAATTTTGATACCCCTAGGCACTGGTTTACCAAATAGTGGGTATGTGTTCCATCTTGCACACATGAAACCCAAAAAGCCATTTATGTGGCTTCAAGCCGTGGTGATGTATCCATAGACACTCTATTTTGTAAATCTGTGCCAATATCGCGACCTTACGTAAGACACTCAAGCGAAAAGTCTATAAAAATTTTAGTCTATCATATAAAAACATATTCTTTTTATTCTCTCATAGTATATTAACATAATGTTCTAATATTATACGTCGCTATTCCATATACTAACATTATCACAAGGGAATTAAGGGAATATAACTATGTGTTCTTGAAAGGAATATGGTTCTAAGAGGAAATAGGTTATGAGGACTTACTGTCATATTTGTGGAGTTGCTTACAAGGTTACAAAAGCATTACTTATAGAAGTTATTCTTATTACACTGGAGGATTGTAACTAAAATAATATTTTGTTTTGGTTTACCGAGAGCTAGGTACAATGTAGACATGTTCAAAAAAGGGTAAATAGGCTCATCAAAGATTCCATTGTCGCTTACTTCAGGTGGCATGGGATCAAGTGCCAACATGTTTTATGTAAAAAAAAACACATCTTATGAATTTCGTTGCTGGAATTTTGTAGCTTATCCTATCCTAGTTGCTACGCATTTACTCACCTGTAACAAAGTCGTTATTTTTGTTTATATGTCCCTATATTAGCTCATATCTTTGAAATTACGCAACGAATTTCGATGCGGTTTTTTTTAATAGATACATTGATGCAAAAGTATAGCTTTTTCGCATGATTTATTATATTTGGTTGTTAAATCGTAGCTAATGTTGAATATTTGATACGTCCGCTGATGTTTAACCTATATTTAGATACAAATTACCCGAAAAGGAATCAAATCTCACACTAAAGTCAATATAACTTACAGCACCAAGTTTTTCATTTTAAATAGAACAATGATTAATATAAGATTTAAAATAAATACTACCTACAGTTTCTAAGAACCAGAATTAATTAGAGCGCAAAATCAAAGCTTTTCTGTCTAAGCTTACAATACGTATTGTTAATTTTCTTTGTATTTAACTATTTAATACAAATGTAATCAACAATTCAAATTAAAAGTATTCAAGTATTGTAATTAATCTTTGTAGCTATCTAACGACATCTCTTATATAATCTGCTGAACTTTTGTTTCTATTTATTGAGATTCGCGTTTCAACGGAAGGTCGGCGGTTGTGCAATGGACTGTCGTTTACTAGGTACAGGTAGGTTAAAGAGCTACAGTGATTCGGAAACAAATTTTAACAAAATCCCCTGTCGTATCTTTATATCTGTGTAGTCGCATTAACTTTAAAAAAAATGATATTTGTATGGTTATCGCTAATAACCTTTCTTCTTCTTGGTCTTAACCACAAGCTGGGCTGTGGCCGTTTTGTGGCGAACACACTTGTTTTATTTTTGTACCACATAGCTGCTTTTTCTTATCTCCTTTTGTTCATCTTATTTTATCTGCTTGCTATTGTTATTCTCCTTCTTTTGTTATCGGTTTGTGTTCCTTGCAAATAAATTTATTTTCTTTCTTTCTTTCTAATAAATAAATAGAATTATTTGAATTATATCTTCGTATCTCTCTCTGTCTCTTTCTTTCTCTCCAGCCCAATAACGTTCCACTAGGAGACAATAGCAGGAACAGGAAGACCGTGCTTTTAAAGAAGCCAGTTAAGGGATATGGCACACAGATAACATCTTCTGTGAGAGACCTAAAACTCGAAAATAAACCCTGTGCCAACACGCCTGGTCAACGCGGCACAGTAGATCATAATCCCTCCCAAAGTGGAGGAGGCCCGTGCCCAACAGTGAGACATAAAAGGGCTGGAGAAGAAGAAGGAGAAGATGGGACAATTTGTGATCTACTATACTACGGTGACCAGGCTTATTGACATAGGCTTTAGTCTCGAGTTTTCCATTTCTCACAGACAAAACTATCTGTGCACAATATCCTTAAGCCGGCTTTTTTAAAAGCACGGTCTTCCTGTATCTCTATTAAATCTATACTTTTATACTTATAATATTACTAGCTGACCCGGCAAACGTTGTTTTGCCATACTAAAAAAAATAAAAAAAAGGTATGAAAAATAGATGTTTGCCGATTCTCACACCTACTGAATATGTATGTAAAATTTGAGAAGAATCGGTCAAGCCGTTTCGGAGGAGTACGGTAACTAACACTGTGACACATGAATTTTATATAATAGAAGATAAAGCGGAAGAGTTTGTTTGTTTAAACGCGCTAATCTCAGGAACTACTGGTCCGATTTGAAAAACTATTTTTTTGTTGGTTAGTCTATTTATAGGGAAGGCAATAGGCTATATAACATCACGCTGTGACCAATAGCAGCGAAGCAATAGTGAAAAATGTTGCAAAAACGGGAAAAAAATCTAAATTCTATGCGTACGGAATCGCGGCCTACAGCTAGTCTCTACTAACTTATTACATACTTACTTAGTTGATTTTCCTATTCAGCTTTTATTTATAACATTTGTATTAGTGTCTATGGGAAGATTAAGATCTTATTCGCCTTGATATCAAAGAAAATTGCACTATTTTCTTTGATATATTTTTGTTACAACGAAAACAAGTCTATTATTATTATCATATAATTATTTTGTTGTTTTTCTGTTGTTTTGTTGTGCTTTTTATGAAATGAATGTTAAACATTCTTAATCAGGTCGTAGTCAGTATAGTTAAGTGAAGCTTATCTAATATCTTTGTTGCATTTCTTAATTTGAGACAAATAGTGTCAACTCATATTTTCGCGTAATTTTTGGTTTTAGAGGAGGTTTGCCAAAAGCCTAGTCTGATAGATAGATTGAACTGATTTTGTTGATAATTATTTAAATAATATAATTATTTGAAATAAAACAACGTGCTGTCGTATGACACTTATGAAAAGGAAGTAGGTACTTTTATTAGAGGAATGACATATATACATAACTGTTGACAGATGGCGCTGATTAATTTATTTTGAGGAAACTATAACAGATTTTAAACAAAGACTGGTGGTTAATCTACTGGTACTAAGATGTGGCTTAAAAACTGGTCCAGTTCGGGTTTGACTCGGACACGAGTTCAAAACCGTTATTATCATAAAATATTCGTCATGTTCCCGACCCCAAATAGATAAGATAATTAAGATAAGATAAGATAATTCTTCATTTTCTCACCACAATACTACATAATAATAAATTATAGTGTACATGAACAGCACAATAAAGTTGCACTTACTTATATGTATTGTAGGAGACTGGTACCTAAACTAGGCTTTGGGTCTGTATTTCAGGATACCAGGTCTCCCCCGATAGATATAATCATATAACATAAAATACCGGGATAAACGCAGGAAAATGATGATTATGAGTTTTTGTTGTTATAGCATTTATCAATTGATTTAAATTACATCGATCCAGATTCACAGCCTTATGACAGAAAGACAGACCATCGATGGAAGGACATACAGCGAAGTCTCAGTGATCTCTATAGAAACCCAAAAAAAGACGCATAAAAATTTGTTCTAATTCAGTATTTTTAAGTAACCACAAACCATTATAACGATTTTATATAGTATATAACTAGCTGACCCGGCAAACGTTGTTTAGCCATACTAAAAAAAGGTTTGAAAAATAGATGTTGGCCGATTCTCAGACCTACTGAATATGCATGTAAAATTTCATAACAATCGGTCTAGCCGTTTCTGAGGAGTAGGGTAACTAACCCTGTGACACGTGAATTTTATATATAAGAGATTATGTAAGATTATATTTGACGGGCTTCGTGGTGGAGTGGTTCATGTAACAGACTGCCAATCAAGAGGTCGCGGGTTCGATTCCCGCTTGGGACAGTCAATTTGTGTGATATTTATAAATGTCATACAAATGTTTGTACTGCGTCTGGGTGTTTATTATATGTGTATGTATTTACAAAAGAAAAGTAGTATATGTAGTATATCCGTATTCTGGTACCCATAACACAAGCATATAAGCTTAGCTTGAGACCAGAGGACGTTGTGTGAAATGTCCATGAATATTTATTATTATATATTACTA
Organism: Orgyia antiqua; assembly: GCA_916999025.1. Lineage (NCBI taxonomy): Eukaryota > Metazoa > Arthropoda > Insecta > Lepidoptera > Erebidae > Orgyia > Orgyia antiqua. The sequence goes on from OU779861.1 coordinate 4,061,359, forward strand.
GCTGTTGCCCGCGACTCCGTCCGCGTAAAATTTAGAAAACTTTTCATCCCTTTTTTCGCAATAAAAGGTTGCCTATGTTCTTTCTCAGGGTCTAAAGATTGTCTGTGCCAAATTTCATCAAAATCTGTTGAGAGGTTTAAGCGGGAAAGCGTAACAGACAGACAGACAGAGTTACTTTCGCATTTATAATGTTAGTAGGGATTATTATATACCGAAATAGCTGAAGTGGTTATACCGAGTCGTTTTCAAGTTGAAACCTTGTACCAAGTGTACTTCAAAGCTTAAATTTTTTTCCTGTTTGCCGATAAAGTTCTTGCCAAAGAAATTTAAACTTTACATATTATGTTGCAAAGAGAATTGGGATTGTTCATAATTTTTGACCTACTGTTTTTATATTCTTTTAAGTAAATATAGACTATTTTAAGCAACTAATTTCAATATAATTGAAATATTCACTATACAGAATTTTTAACAAATTCTTGAAGATATTACTTTAAATGTTGTGACGTCATCGCTTTACGCAATCTGTGTATATACTTTTCTTGATAGACTTAATACAGATTGCACTTTATCTTTTCAAAGTTAACAAGTTGACATAATAGACCAATTTCAACTCCACTTCAGAGTAGTATATCCCTAAAAACGCCTTAATAGTTTAAGTCCTTCATTTCAAGGGCAAATAGAGATCATTTGCTTTTTGGAATAATAATCGTTAATATAGCATATTTTCCGAAAAAAACTAATGGATCATGATCAGAAACTCTATTCCCCGAAATGGTTTTCGAATTAAGAGTTTTAAAAAAATATGAACAATGCCCATTACGACTTTGTATGTTGTATATTTTTAACTTCAGTGGACTTGATTCATGTACTATGTTAATTGCGAAAATATGTTAGTACTTAGCTAATTTTATATACTACGATACTGTTACGTCATAAATGTTAGCTTAACAACCCACTAGTGTGCCAGCGAATTCACAATTTAGGTATTTGTATCAGGTATTGCTATCCCTATTCCCGAGCGCCAAAAGGACAGCTATAGCTTAGCCAGAATTTACCTATAAAATCTTTGAAAATAAACGTTCCGTAGTCTGCTGTTTAATTCGTGAAAGAGAAACCAATTTAAAATATCACGCCATATTGTATATGAAGAGTATAATATCTATGTTTTTATTACTTTTGGCAAAACCTTACATACTAAAATTGTGTGATAGACGCTGTTGGACAACTGTAAAAAACGGTTTTTTTTTTGGATGGACATATTTCGATTAGTCATCTTTTAGAAAAAATTAAGTGATAGAAGCATAGATATAAGACCTAAATACTATGAGAAAAATTTGTTGCTTTGAGGCATTATCCGTGAAGAAAACAGCCGACTGCGATAAACGGGCTTCGTGTTCTACTCAAGGAGCTTTGTGGTATAGTGGTTCACATAACGGACTGCCGTTCACGCAGTCGCGGGTTTGCTTCCTGCACGGAACAATCATTTGTGTGATATTGATAAATGTCATACAAATGTTTGTACTGCGTCTGTGTGTTTACTATGTATTATATGTATGTATTTAGAAAAGAAAAGTAGTATGTATATGTAGTATATCCGCATTCTGGTACCCATAACACAAGCATATGAGCTTAGTTTGGGACCAGAGGACGTTGTGTGAAATGTCCATAAGTATATTTATTTATTTTTAAGACTACATAAATTAACACCAAATTTTAGCTAATTCCAATTCGTCATTGTCATACTGGATTTGATTTACTTTACTGGATTTGATAATTAGTTGTGTGAAATGTCCATAAGTATATTTATTTATTTCTAAGACTACATAAATTAACACCAAATTTTAGCTACTTCCAATTCGTCATTGTCATACTGGATTTGATAATTAGTTGTGTGAAATGTCCATAAGTATATTTATTTATTTATTTATTTTTAAGACTACATAAATTAACACCAAATTTTAGCTAATTCCAATTCGTCATTGTCATAATGGATTTGATTTACAGGACGAAAACATTGTAACTATGGGCCGCACAGATATCGGACTTGTTCTATGCAAATTATGTATTTGTATTCAAAAGCTAAGCTCGCCGCTGGCAATAAACGAACGCCGAGGCCGACTGAGATTTAAACTAACTTATTATTATGCTTACCGTACTTATATCCGGGTAAGGACTTTTCAGAGCATTATTTAAAGCGTGTACTTTGTGGGTTCCAATATTGAGTCTTACAACAAATTCTAACGCAAATATTTGCGATTTGAGCTTTGTAAAGGACTTTTTGGCATCTTTACTTATTATAAAACAGAGTCACCATTTTTGTATGTATGTCTATGTGAGCTTATGTCTTTAAAACGTCCTAACAGATTTTCATTGGTTTTTAGAGAGATTCTTAGATAAGATATCTAAGATAGCTTTTTTTATAATTAGTTAGGGTTTGGTTTCAAAATTGCAAGCGTACAAAATTGCGGGCAACAGCTAGTCTAATATATAAAATTATCTTGTCACGCTGTTTGTAATTATACTCCTCCGAAATGGCTGGACCGATTTTCGTGAAATTTTATGTACATGTCTGAGAATTGGACAATATCTATTATATTCAATATTTCAATATTTCATCCCCCTAAATGTTAAGGGTGGTCCACCCCTGACATTTATATGGCAAAACAACGTTTGCCGTGTCAGATAGTCTTATATAAAAAATTCACGTGTCACAGTGTTAGTTACCGTACTCCTCCGAAACAGCTTGACCGATTTTTATGAAATTTTACATGCCTATTTAGTAGGTCTGAGAATCGGACAACATCTATTTTTCAAACCTTTTTTTTTTAGTATGGCAAAACAACGTTTGCCGGGACAGCTGGTATTTTTATATAAATTTGACTGAACGATTTTTACATGGCTTCTCTAAATTATGAAAATAAAATTTTCTTAATATTATATTTAAAGACGAAATGAGTTAAAAAATTTGGACTATTTCTTTTGTACTATAGGTAAGTGTGAGAAATAAGTGTTACAATCAGTCAACGTCCGAGTTAAACCGGAGCTCGGAGCATTAGTCTTGATTGGAGTAAACTTTTCTAGTGTTTGATGTGACATTTCTGGGCCGTTTCTGATTTTTGTTAGTTTGAAGATATTTCAAGTAACAGTGTGAATAGTTAAAAGTTGTAGTAAATTATTTTTAGAGTACCGTAAGGGTAAAACCGTCCGTTGTCCGTGTGGTGACGGACTAAGAATACAAGTGTCACTACCCCATCTCCTCCCAAGGGTGCTGTAAAAGTCAGCTAAGGGATATTGCACACAGATAATATCTTCTGTGAGAGACGGAAATCTCGAAAATAAACCCTGTACCAACACGCCCGGTCAGCGCGGCACAGTAGACCATAATCCCTCCAAATTGGAGGAGGCCCGTGCCCAACAGTGGGACGTAAATGGGCTGGAAAGGAAAGGAAAAGGGTAAAACAGGACCCAATTACTGAAACTTCACTGTCCAACCAACAGCTGATCAAATTATACCTACAAAAAACCAATCTCTTGAACTCTGCGCATTAAAAAAACCGCATCAAAATCCTTTGCATAGTCTATACTAATAATATAAAGCTGAAGAGTTTGTTTGTTTGAACGCGCTAATCTCAAGAAACTTTGGTCCGATTTTAAAAAAAGGTCAGTGTTGGATAGTACATTTATCGAGGAAGGCTATATAATATCACGCTATGACCAATAAGAGCGAACCAGTTGTGTAAAATGTTACAAAAACGGGAAAAAAATTCTAAATTTCACGCGCACGTTGTCGCGGGTAACAGCTAATTTTGAATATAAGGCTCATATAATGCTCATATAAGGCCATACATACAAAAATAACGACTTTATTTTATAATAAGTAAGGATATTACTAAAGCTTTTAATAAATGTAAAATAGCTACTTATTAACATTTTTATTATTTTGCAAATATTATTGAAAGACATTTCTACGTATTATGTCATAAAATGTACGGATACGGATATCCGGCACATCTCAGCTGTAAATAACGTATTGATCTGACTTGTGAACAAACATCTATTTTTAACAAACACTTCTGTTTCTCGTTGTCTAGAACAAAAAGTGGCTTAAAGTGGTACAGGCACTGTAGTACTGTCAGCAAAGTAACTTTATTTGCGTATCAATAATATTTTTTTTCTTTTACCTAAACTCAGTAATTTGAAGCGAAAAACGTCTTAAATTATTTTGTAATAATAGTTATAATATTATTAGAAAAGAAATACTATTTTCTTTCAATAATTTCGTTGTTGGATACTATGACATTCAATTGAATTGCCAACCGCCATTTTGTTGTTGTTGGTGTGCCTTGTCGAGTATATGAATTTTATGGCATTTTATTTTAAATTCTGTTAGTTATGTAAGTGTTTCCCGTTAAAAAAAAAATTGTTGTTATTTCTCATTGTTTTTGTTTATTAGTGCTGTTATTTTGAACTTGTCGTTATTTGTTATTGTTTTTAATTGTATTTGTCTCGCTAATTACTCTAAAATTAGCAGAGGATAACGACAAAGTGATAGATAAATTATATTATAAAAATGTCTTTTTTTGGTGATCCTACCAAAATTGTTAAAATTGACAACTATAACGTCACAACGTGAAGCGGGGTCAATCCTATTCTCATTTGAACGGTATAGTAGATACATATATGAGTTTGCTTTAAGAAAACCTACCTAAGAATAATACGAGACCGTCCGTCTGTCACCAGGCTAGCTCCGTTAATGCTCTCTAGGATAATTATGTTTGAAACATAAAACTCTATTGCAGTATTCATCAGGAAGAAAAATAATTTCCACCTTAATATTCGCTCTGGCACTTTTTGGGTGTTCCCTAAATTCTAATAAAAACCACGTTTTATTCATTTTAGCATTATATCATACACAAAAGTAACGAGAAGCTCCCAAGTTAATTGCCAAGGCATTACGTTACTACCAAGTATATGACAATAATCCTAATGTAATTAAAGAAAGGTTTAATCAAATCCCACTCACACGAGCCAGAATTAATTACGGCACAGTCTTAAATTTGTTTTTGTCGGATGATATTAGATTACTATATTATTAATTATTATTTATTCATCAGTAATATTTACAATATTATTTACAAAATATAAAATAGGGTTACAAAAAATTTTTAATAAAAAAGGAGGAATCTAAAATATATATTACGTATCAAAAAACTCCTCCGCATCGATGTCTATGGGCAACGTGCCCAGAAGGCTTGCCGCATTACCACGCTGGATAGCAATTGCTATCCTTTGTGCCAAGTACAGTCTGTTTTTATGGTACCAATTCAACGTGCACAACTAAATTTAACTAAAAAATTAAAATTTCAATAACACAATTCGGCAATGTTAACAGAACTTTTTTATTAGAAAATCTGTATATTATAGACTAATGATTTTGAATGACCAACGAATTAGCCAATTGGCATTGTACATATTTTTTTTAAACTCTAATTCGAAAACCATTTCAGGGAATAGAGTTTCTGATCAGCTATTTTCGGAAAATTTGCTATATTAGCTATTATTTTTCCAAAAAAGCAAATGATCCCTATTTGAAATAAAGGACTTAAATAGTTAAGGCGTTCTTAGGGATATACTACTCTGGGGTGGAGTTGCAATTGGTCTATTATATCAACATGGCTACTTTGAAAAGACGTATTGCCATCTGTCTTATGTGTATCAGGAAAAGGCAACACAAAGACTGCGTACAACGATGACGTCCCAGCATTTAAAATAGTATCTTTAACCCTTAATTTGGCAGAGGTTCAATGTGTTATATATATGTAAAATTTATGTATATTTATAAGTTTAGGGTAGTAAAGTATTTTTAAAAAATTCTATAAGTATAGCGAATATTTCAATTTCATAATTCAATATTTCATTGACGGGATTCGTGGTGGAGTGGTTTATGTAATGGACTGCCGATCACGAGGTCGCGGGTTCGATTCCCGCTTGGGACAATCATTTGTGTGATATCCATAAATGTCATACAAATGTTTGTACTGCGTCTGGGTGTTTTCTATGTATTATAAGTATGTATTTACAAAAGAAATGTAGTATATGTAGTCTATCCGTATTCTGGTACCCATAATACAAGCATAGAAATATAGCTTACTTTGGGACCAGAGGACGTTGTGTGAAATGTCCTGATATTTATTATTATTATTATTTATTTCAATAATATTGACATTAGTTGCTCAAAATAGTCTATATTTATTAAAAAAAATATAAAAACAGCAGGTCAAAAATTATGAACAATGCGAATTACTGAAAATACTTCATAGTAGTTTTCATTTTTAGTTAAATTTTGTTATGTGCGTAGAACCATTAGCGTGTACATTAATCACCTTACCATAAAACAATAACTTTCGTAGGTCTTTTAAATTCAAGTTTTTAATGAAGAGTTTTTTTTTATCGAAAGCGTTGGGCAAATGACTGCAGTCCACCTGATGTTAAGTAGAAGTGCAATCCAAATGCGAGGGCGGCTACTACAGTGTATATGCACTAGCCGCCCCCGCCTTGCCGGCCCGCAAGGTGCCTCTTCACGCCTCGTTTAAAAGACCCCATATCGTAACCAGACGGAAAGACGTGCGCAGGTAGAGAATTCCACATGTTATAGGTGCGGCAAAGAAATGAGTCACCAAATTTCTTGGTGCGGCAAGATATGGTGGCCACAGTAAAAGGATGACATTTGCGGCCAGCGCGTGTGGTACGAAGATGGAAAGGAGAAGGAGGGACTAGTGAAAACAGTTCGTCAGAGCACTCGCCCTGATGAATTTTATAGAAGGCGCTAAGCGCCGCAACATCTCTACGCAGTTGTAGAGGCTCCAGACAGTTAGAGACCTCAGCGTCATCGATTATGCGGATCGCGCGTCGCTGCAACCTATCCAAAGCATCGAGCAGATACTGAGCGGAGCCGTCCCAAAGGTGCGAGCAATACTCAACGCAAGAGCGTACCTGTGTTTTGTACAACAGGCGTAGCTGTTGAGGCGTGTAATATCGTCGCACCTTATTAAGGATGCCGAGTTTTCGTGAGGCTATTTTTAGCACAGTCTCGATGTGATTCTTTGGACTAAGATCCCTTGAAGTTTTTTTAAAACACTATCTTTTGTCCGTAGCTCACTTGTTCTTTAGGGCTAATCTCATTTAACATCAAGTTTGAAATTTGGTGATTGGATCATAACATCCGTGTGATGACGGATTAAGAATACAAGTGTCATTTCCTTCCCAGGGTGCTGTAAAAGCCAGCTAAAGGATATTACACAGATAAAATTCTCTGTGAGAGTCGGAAAACTCGAACATAAACCCTAGGCTAACACGCCTCGTCAACGTGGCATATTAGAATGTAATCCGACCCAAACTGGAGAAGGCCTGTGTCCAACAGCGGAGCGTTGATAGGCTGGAGAGAGAGGGAGATCAGATCTCATGGAAATTGAAGGCACCCTACGTAGTTTCTGTATATTTTCTAAAACTTCACCTATATGCGTCTTGCAATCAATATAATAAGCAAGTGAGCATAGATAATAGAGTAAGTCATAAATTGCTTCAAATTTTTTATTACTTACGACAATTTTAACAAACCTGTTTGCCATCTTTATATTTCACACAATTTTGCAGACGAATATCGTATTTTTAAATAAGTATAATGTTATATTCATAATTACTTGAAGCCATTATCAGTCCCTAAAACCTTTAGTATGTATTACCGTGTTTACGTTTAAATGGGAGAGTAATTTTTAAAAACCTTGTAAACATTATGTTAATACCTGTTAATGTACACTCTTTGTTATATTGTGTAGGTGTGTCGGCTTAACGAAGACTAATGATGTCCATTTTACGCCATTATTACAGTTTAATTAATAAAATAATACAAAGGGTTATATATAATAAGTAATTAATTTTATAAGTAATTTTAAGTTGTTTTACTTAATAATGATCTATGAATTTTTACAATTGCCATTCATTGCCATTGCCTAAAATATGCCAGATTTGTAATAAAATGTATAATAATAATCAACTTAGTTGAACACGCTTGAAAATCCTGAATATTTTTTTTTAAATTATTGCATTGTCATCAGTCCCTGATATATGTGCAAAATTTCAGATCAATCCAACTACTGCAAGTTGGTTAGAATCACTTTTAAAGATTCCGTTACATAGATTAATAAATTGATAGATACATAATGAACTGATATAAGCGTGTTAGTAAAAAGCATAAGTTAACTTCAATCTTGAGTTTTTTCTTTTGACGCATTTACGAATAAAATATGTAAATAAAAGCAATGCGCGCACACACACTGACAAGTAGATTCGACGCCATGAATTAAAAAAAAATTGGTCAAGTGCGAGTCGGACTCGCGCACGAAGGGTTCCGTACCATTATCTATGCAACATAAGGCAACGTTATTAGTATCGAGCAAGAAACGGTAAAAAAATCATGTTTGTTGTATGCGAGCCCCCCTTAAATATTAATTTTATTTTATTTTTAGTATTTGTTGTTATAGCGGCAATAGAAATACATCATCTGTGAAAATTTCAACTGTCTAGCTATCACCGTTCTTGAGATACAGCCTGGTGACAGACGGACGGACGGACAGCGAAGTCTCAGTAATAGGGTCCCGTTTTTACCCTTTGGGTACGGAACCCTAAAAAAGAACGCGAAATGATTTTCCCTATATTTCATTATGCAAATATTATTTCCTCTTGATACTTCAACCCGAGAACCGAAACCATAGAAGTGACTGATCTATTCCCAGAATAAGTTTAACTCAACGCGGTTGCGGTTCTTTAGTACATTAAAAATATTTTAACATCAAAGATATTGTGCGAAAGATGAATAAAATTTTGACCATTAAATCCACAAAGCTTGTGGTTTCATAACCACATCTTAAACGATGATTTACTCCTACCTCATATTTTGGCGTCATATCTCTGTTCACAATTTCTTGTCCATAATTTCTTGGTCTTTTACTGAACTTAATTCGACGTTCATTCGCGGCACACTACCAACAATATTACTTTCTTCTCGTCTCATTACATAACCTTACCAGAACAAGCGCTAAGTCTTCAATTTTTCGGTCAACGGCATCTATTTCAAACTTCCTAATATAATAATTTCTTCAAAAGTGTTACTTTTATATTAAATATTTCCACTCAACTTGATTCATTATCAAATTATTAAAAAGACTCAAATAAATACATAATTAATGTGCCCGAATATGAGGGATCAAAACGAAAAAAATGATCAAACGAATAAGGTGGTAGAAAACTTAATATACCTACTGTTTATACTCTAATCATCTTTTTTACACGCTTTATATTAGCTTCACTTGTATGTTTGTTTGTATGTTTGTTTGTATGTTTGTATGTTTGTAACCGACTCCTTTGGACGCTATTTTGACCCACTTTAAACGGTCAGATTCTATTCAAATTTTGCACACCTGTCAAAGACCGATGACAATGCAATAATTCGATTAAAATATCCGATTATCCTGGTTAGATTCGCCAGGATTCATTAATCTCTTTCCGGATCCTTTGTATGAGAGTAAGAGAGAGGGCTAGTACGCGAACTACGCATGCGCGCATTTCCAGAGAAACTCTTTTTTCTATTTTTTAGTTGGGTTTTCTATTTAAAGCGTGTTTTTTAGTTTTTTTAAACTACATATTTATTTGTATTATTATGCCTATATACTTACTACTGATTTCTTTTGCATAAGAGTTTAGGTATATTTAAAGTTATACCTATTTAGACTAGAAGACGTTCTGTGAAGTGTCCATGAATATTTATTTCTTTCTATCGCGTTAAGAGGATACCAAAATAGCTTCGTGCATTTTTCTATGTACGAAGTTTTCATTGTTTCTTTAGATTGAATGGCTAGAGCTCTAATTTTTAAGTATATGTTTTTTCAATATATGATCTAGGATCGCATAAACTCAGAAACACGATTGAAAAAAGTTTTCTCGATAGAAATTCTTGGCGAAACAACCTCTCAAATTTTTTTTTATTTTTATTTGTCGGTCTATTATCGCGTATTAACTAATGAAATAACTTTAAAAACATAAGTAACTATCATATATAGAAACACGTAAATCAGAATTAAAATATATTTAGTAGATTTTGAGTAAATAGGAAAAGTATCCCTAATTCTTCATTTTCTGTGCCTACTGGCTGTGTTAATATGTACGTGTCGGCGATGATATACGATAATATTGATGTAGGCCCTTAAGAAAAAATGTAAATATTTTTTACGACGCGTGCGCACACTATCATACAAAAATCTACACCGCGAAATCATTAGGAAAGTCAATATTTTAGTTTTTGCATTTCAAAACTAAAAATCTTTCTCAACGCCCTTAAGTAGACAGAGCGAAAAAGATTTTAAATACCTATAACCCTACAGTGGGACATTAATAGCCAGATTGATAACGTTAACATCCAATGTGAGAGATATAAAACTCGAAACTAAAACCTATGGCAACACACGTATGGTCAGCACGATATAGTAGACCAAAAATCCTCCACAAGTGTAATAGGCTCATACCCAACGTGGGATGTAAGGAATTGAAAGGGCTGAGAAGAATCTGTAACAACTACGTATCTTTACGTAAAGCTGTGTACTCACTAGGGAACCGTAACTGTAACATCCGTGATATAGTAACGAGGTTCTAGTGTGTACGCGTTTTACAATTAGGGCTCACGACGTCACCGGAACGCTTTCACCGAGCGTACTCATTTTGCGAGCTGTAACTGTAACCATCCTTGCCTTGTAACCAGCCCTTTGATCCGCGGCAAAAACCGACAATCGTCGGCTCGCTGCGAGTCGAGTTTGGTAACAGTAACGTTTACAGTTACAGCTCGCTAGTGAGTACCCGGCTTATTATAAACAAAGTCGTTATTTTTGTATGTATGTCCCTTGGTCATGGGCGTGCGCTCCCTTAAAGCAGAAAAGTACTGCTTTACTTGCCATTCACAGATATTTTAATAAAACGTTCGTATGTTTTAGATGACTTTATTCATTTATTTACTATTAATTTAACAAAATATTATAACTTAAAAACGCCTAATAATTCATAAATAGCACCAATATGTGCTTGAAAATTGCTTTTTGCCAGGCGTTTGGCGAAGGAATAATATTGGTCGGACGAGCGCGTAGGACAAGCTCTGCACCATGCCTGCCATGAGTTCATATGTGTGTAGAAATGTTGGTGTCCGTGCACAGTTTACAAACGCACACAGGCTTGCATATTGAAGACGCCTTGTACTGCATGTCATGCCGCATGCTTTGGCGATCGGATGTTTCCGCGAGTATTCGGCGTTCGTTCGTTACCTATTATAATCCGAATAAATACATATAATAGTCGGAAGTCTAATAAATCACGTAAGCATTTTTGTTTAGTAAGGTTTTATTTATTTAAATAGCAGAAATATTTTGGTTCGACGGAGGCCATTTTATTTTTTCGTGTGATACATTGAACTGTTTAATATTGAGTTTCTTTAATTTAATAATTGTATGGATTTTCGTTTGTTGATTTTAAAATGTTATTTGATTGTGAAATGTGTGTTGATAGTGTGTGTTTGTTAAAAATTAAAAATAACAAGTTCAACAACTAAGCCAGCAAAAAGGTAGGTAATGGTGCCTATTCTATATGCAGAACTAAACTTAACTTAACTAAAAAATGAAAACAGCTATTGCTGTATCTTAAATGTTTCGGTATTTTTTTGCACACATTTATATTAATTAAAATCGTTAGTCTATAATAAACAGTTTTTATATAAAAAAAGTTCTGTTAACATTGCCTAATTGTGTTATTGACGCTATCAATTTACATTTTTTAGTTAAGTTATGTTTAGGTCTGCACATAGAATAGGCACCAACGTAACTCGAAAATTTCATGTTAAAAGTTATGAAACGTATGTACATACGTACATGTACGTATGTATGTACATACGTACATGTACGTATGTATGTACATACGTACATGTACGTATGTATGTACGTACGTAGTTATTGTTTAGTAATTCTAGTACAGTGTGGACTGATTCGGGATATTCAGATTTAAATTTGTTCTGTTGGCATGGTTTCCGACTTAGAGATCCGTCGCGTGGCTATGCTAAAAATCTATAAAAGAAAAAGTTTTTGTGACTGAGTACGGACTACTATACTGACTTTTTCTTACCCTTCTTGCATACCCAATGTCAAATTCATGTGCACGCCCATGCCCTATGTGAGCTTATAATAAACTACGCAACTGATTTTGATGCTGTTTCTTGTAATAAAAAGAGTGGTTTTAAAGGATGGCTCTTTGTATAATTTGTTAAAGTTTGGTTTCTAAACTCGAAGCTTATGAAGTTTCAAATGAAGCTAGTTTACTATAAATTGGCTGAACAAAACAGTTATATACCCTTCCCTTAAGATTATTTTTGACAAAATACACAAGGCACCGCTCACAGAAACCAAATATTTGATCAACATTACCTCCATCACATTTCTAGAGTGCTTCGTAACGTATGAGACGCGTAGGTAACATTATTACCTCGATTGCTTGCCATAAATAATATTGAGTAAAATGGAATACTTATGTCAAGTATGTACTCCACATTTTTCATCATGCTTTACTAGACGCGCGCTGTAACTTTCCTTGCTTAAATAAAATATATCAGAATAACCGAGCTTTACTCAGCATTTCTTTTTTGTAATTCATATTTTTGGTAACAGTTATATCGATTAATTGAATAAATCCCCCTAAAATCGCTTGCATACGAAATTTCATGAAAATCGCTGGAATCTTTTCCTGGATGCAGAATACATATACTGGTATATAGGTAATTATACAATAATTACTCGAGTTTTTATATAATATGCCGCTATTTAGAATAGTTATCTTATCTAAGGGACCAGTTAAAGTTTCTTATTTCATATTCACAAATGAGGAATTTGTAATAAACTTCAAATCCTTTGCTTTTTAAATTGATGAGCTGACTTCAAAATGAGCACATAAAATATTAACGTATGCAGCTACAAACGGACTTAGAATATTCAAGCAATGATGTCCAAATTAAATTAAGGTGTCACTTTAGTATTAACAGGAAATCTGAATGGAATTCCTTTGATCCTGTGTAAAAGCTGTCTTATAGTAATAGAATGTAATGTGTTAATAAATAAGTTTCTATGGAAATTTTACACTACGTCCTTTGGCACCCAATTTAAATTATGTTTCTTTTTATAAATATTCATGGACATTTCGCACGTCTCTGGTCCCAAGCTAAGCTTATATGCTTTTATTATGTGCAGATTGTGGATACAAATTACACTACTTTTTAGTAGATAGTTACATTATATTTACAATGTATTAAAAATATTAGAAATATTATGTTACCGGCTAACACTCACTATTTTGGGATCGATGATGTCGACCCAGGTTTCGAGCATATGCGATGCTCATCTTTAGGACGAGTGCGCAGCGGCATCTGCGACCTTCCGGCGTGCACTAGTATTAACTACACTAGTATTAAAAACACCAAGAAGCAAAACAAACATTTTCTTTCGGGCGCAATTTTATTTTTCTAGATGACTTTGTCGTATATGGGTAATCGTCAAATTTCATGTGTAGATCCGCTAGACGCAGATAGTGCAGAACCGCACGTTGAGGCGTTCTATGGGGGTGGCCTATGTCCAGTAGTGGATGGAAAAAGGCTGATGGATGGATGGATAATACGCAATCTCACGAAAACAATGTAATAATCTATGTAACAGAATATCTGAAAGTGATTTTCACCCACTTACAATTGTTAGATCCATCTAAAATTTCTACAAATATTAGACCAGATAATATTTTAGTTACAAAAAACTTTTTAGCTTAACAGGGCATGATGGCAAAAAATGCTCAATACAAAAATATGGACTCTTCGTAAATATTTCTTCCAGAGCAGCGAATAGTCCGCTCTTAAAAACTTAAAATTTTAACGTGTTCTTTCTACTTTAGTAAGCAAATAATGTTATTGCCATACCTACATATATAAATTGGTTATGTTGTCAGTATTACAGTTTCCATTAGCAAGTTAACAATGTAACTCAATAATTGAGCCAGACTTTATGTCATCCGTCACAATTCAAAGGCTAATTGTATGTTACATACAACGCATACACAATTACAATTTATTATTTTATTAGCCCACTACATTATATACTTTAATATATAAACAGTAGAACATTAAATACTATGCATGTATAAAGTATAATGATTGACATTTTGTATGCAGATTTCGCTAAAATTTTCGTTATTAATTCTTAGGGTCTCATTTCTTTGCGAATAAAATTTATATTACATAAAGTAATTTATTAATTTTGCAATTGACATGCTATGGTTTTACTTAAGAAATTAAATTACGGTGGAAAAAGTGATTACCGCAAGCGGGACTCGGACCCACGACCTCGGAATACCGTTCCGTAGCTCTCCTAACTGAGCTTATTGCGATCGTGCTTTCCAGTAAATTAATTTATTAAGTAAAAGCATAGCATGTCAATTAAAACAAGTAAATAAATTAAAACAAATAAACTACTTTATTAATGAACGTCACGTCATCATTTTCAACACAATTGTATTCTGTAAAGAATGCTAGGTGGTTGGTCGAGATGTTGCAAAGTATTCTTTATAGATGGCGTTGCACGTAGAAATACGATATTAACTCAATCGAGTGACGATTACGGTGGCCAAATTTGATTACTGGAAAGCACGACCGCAATAAGCTCAGTTGGCAGAGCTACGGAACGGTATTCCGACGTCGTGGGTTCGAGTCCCGCTTGCGGTAATCACTTTTTCCACTGTAATTTAATTTATTATTACATAGTTAATAATTTGTCCACAACTTCGTTCTGTAAATACGTGAACTAACGACATCGTCAATTAAGATTTATACGGTATAAAATGTTTTATTTCACTATTTATTTTACACACAAGGATTACATAAGGTAGACAAACAGGAACACTAGTTTAGATATGTACAAGTGGCGGTCTTATCGCACTCGGCGATTTCTTCCAGACAACCGTATGGATTTGATGGTGAGGAATCAGTATGGTAGTGTGATTAAGAGTGTGAAACAATGAATTTTTTTTTGTTTTAGGCTTTAATATTTTGACTGGTCATTCAGCTATTAGAATATTGCGTAGATTATATGCTAGGTCGATTTTATCAGTAATCAGCTGGTAGAATAGTAAATTCGAGATTTGATGAAACGAAAAGGAAATAAAAAAGAGCCTTAGGTAAGACCCAGCTACATGCGCATTGATTGATATAGCTATATATATAATTTGTTAAGAACACAGGCACACGTTAAATAATTATCATTGCAAACGTGACCGAATGGATATGCAACGGACGCCTTATTATTGGATTTAGCAAAATGTAGCTCAAAAAAAGTCACGCTTAAAATTGCAGCCGGCCTAAATTAAAAAGTAATCGAAATAGAACGAGAACTCATTCCGTGCGTATCCTACTCAAACTGCCCGGATTTCCATTAGATATTAATCATGCGGTGAATTGGTTGATTGTTCCAAAAGTAGCTTAATGCACTTATTTCGTCTAGTATTGTTTTTATACCTCCCGGTAAGAATCGACGCGAGATATGTGAATGATAATAACATGTGGGAGGTTTAAGAACTGTGTAAGATCTCCATAAACTATAGTTATTATTTAAAATAAAGTTGTGAAATGTTCTATTTTGGCCATAAATGTTTCGTAAATTTTTGTTTGTTTTGTGGAAGTTATTAAAATGGTATGTCGTTCTGTTATTTTTGACTAACAACTCAGTACATACTTTTAATAGATCTGTCTATTAAAATACCTATATTAGGTACCTACATCTTATTGTACTATCTATCTATAAACACATAATTTAAGTACAGATTTCTGAGTTCATCACAAGTTGGATAAATCATAAAACTCGAATACACATGTTATCTATTGTACAATATTGTTCGTTTATTTCTATCAAATTTTGGTATTTTCTTTTGGTCATAATTTGGTCAAATTGTCACGTTAAATTTTACTAATTAACTTTACGTTTGAAAAATTTACTAACTTTAAATTATTTCTTTCACAGATTTCAAACTAGATTGGATATGACGACTGATAACGCACTCAACTCTCAACGGTGAGTCTGACTCTTATACTAAAAGTTCAAATTTAGAGTTTACTGTGTTATAACAGAATTTTAATTATTGCGAAATCAGGCAAATTCAGTTTACAGCTAGAGCAAGGCGTCTGACCGTCCCAACTCACGCCATAATACACGCAATTTCCGGGCGCCTTTCGCATTTAGCACTACTCTGTAATAAGTACTACCCCTGCTTTACTAAGTTAATTGGAGCATCGCTATCAGGAGTAGAGTAAGGTCGACTGGGGGCTCATACCATTGACATGGCTAATGTCAATGGTATGAGCCCCCAGTCGACCAGAAACTCGTGGATGTATAGAGGGATAGTTCCAAAAGTAGTAGTTAGTAGTTTGCTTTTCTATGGACCTCTGATGATATTTAGATAAAAGTTTATTCTTATGAAAAGTACGTCAGATCTTTCTACTTACTGTCATTTCATGTAAAAGGTTTGTAATGCGAACATTCTTTTAGCAAATATTTTCTAAATATTCATAACAGGAGTACATTATATTACCTCGAGTGTTGATGAGGTCAATTGTCAAACTAATTGAGGTCATTCACTCGAGTGATGTCGTCCGCAACCAGTTTAACTTCTGACGAATTAACTCATACATCATCCAATTGAAGAGGTCAACATACTGATCATCATGATAGATATTACGGTGTTGGCAGAAAAAATAATAAGTGAAGAGATCCTCAGTACCTGTACCTGAATAGAATACTATAAATTTTGGCGTCACAAGCTTAAGGCCCCACAGCTTGTTTTGAAAAGGGTCTTTCTTGGGGTTTCCCTACGGAATAAAATCCGCAACAAGTGTCACAACCCTCCTTCCTTCTCAAGTTGCTTTAAGAGCCAGGTAAAGGAATATTAACAGAGAACACCCTCTGTGAGAGAAGGAAAACTTGGAACTTAACCCTTAAGCCTGATTAGCATGGCGTAGTAGACCAAGTGTTCAAGAGTGGAACACAAATGGACTGAGGAAAAGAAAATAGGAGAACCGGCGTGTTGGATATACCCCCCTCCTCTTGCGTCCCCTTACAGTGCCAAGAGAAAGTATTTTGAACTGGTAAAGGGCAGGCTCTATTACTTGACTAACTGATAACCGTAGGTAAAAGAAAATATTTGGGTGGCGTTCTTCCACCTATCATGTAAGAAATATGGCGTGAAGTACAGTCTCGTATCTATTAACTAATATTCTACCACTATATTGCCTTCAAATATGAGTTTTGAACAACAATCACACGCTATAAGAAAGTTTAATGAAGATCGATTTAGTAGCTCCGATTTTCACTTCAAACACACAATGTTTATTCTATGTAAATGGCAAAACAGATAGGTTGATGAAATAAACATTGGGGTTTTCATCTATACTATGATTATAAAACTGAAGAGTTTGTTTGTTTGTTTATTTGAACGCGCTAATCTCAGGAACCGCTCTGGTCCGATTTGAAAAATTGTTTCAGAGTTGGACACAATCGTGTAACGTTTATCAAGAAGGGCTATAGGCTATACAACCCGGCGACCAATAGGTAGGCTAGTGCAGATAGCTTTAAAAATAATAAAAAGTGAAAAAAAATAATAGTAGGATGAAAACCATTAGAAAAGGAGGAGGGTATTATAAAAATGATAGCAAAAATAATTTACGGGCGATCTGAGGTCGGGAAGGGGATGGAGGGGGGGGTTTAAGGGTAAAAAATGGTATTTCTCGATTTCCGGCAAAACTAATAGTCCTATGGAAAAAAGTCGAAAGGCAAAGTTGTAGGTAATAAAAAGATCTAAAACTTTTGTATTCACACTTTATTCACATAACCTCAAATTTATGTGAAAAATTCAAAAAACCAACTTTTTGGTTTTTTATTTTTATCTTTTAAAAAAATGTTTTTTCATTAACGAAATTTGGTGAAAACTTGCCTTTTTATGTCCTAAATACGCTGTAATTTATTTGATTACAAATATTTGTTTTTTTCACCATATTTTGAATTAATATCGAAAAAGCACCCTAATTTTCAATCGAAAATTCACCTGTCAAAATATCAGCGTTTTTAAAAAAAATTGTATGCTTCCTATTCACTAAAATCTCTACTTTCCGATGGTAAAAAAAATATATATGTTACTATAGAAAATCTTTTCAGAAAATGCACTAAAATATCATTCAATTTTAATCTTAAGGTAGATTAGAAGATAGATTTAAGGTAGATAAAGAAAATATTACTATTTTTATGTTTGAGTTGATTGATTGATCTCTATTTTTATCTGTATCAATCAACTCGAACATAAAAATAGTAATATTTTCTTTAAAAAATAGTATGCTTAACGTAACATATAACCTTAAGATTAAAATTGTATAACTATAAACCTCACGGAGCCCGAGACCTTTCCAACGAATGCAAAACCGTGGAAATCGGTTCGTGCGTTCTGGAGTTATAGCGTCAGGAAGGAAAATCCGACTTTTTTTTATATAGTAGAAGATATTCAGAATTTTCAAACGAGTTTTTTAATTATTTAAACAAAGTAAGTTATTTTTAATAGTGGTTATTAAAAAGATTTTTCTTTCCACAGAGTATTTAAAAAATCGTCACCGAACAATAAACTGACGCTATACTTGGCGTCAAGAGACCTAGTGGTTGAGAATGGTACCATAGACAAGATCCAGGGAGTGCTGCACGTGGAACCTGAGTATCTGGAGAACAAGAAACTTTATGGACAAGTCACGCTTACCTTCAGGTCAGTACTTAGTTGTTATACAAAAGCTGTTTGGTTGTAAGGGCAGAGAGTATTGTTTCGTGTGTCCAATTATCTATCTGTCTGCATACCATACTTCTTTTTCAATAATTGTATCTATCTCTGCAATTTGAAATGACTTTATTCATCCATTTTGTAGGGTCTGTACCAAAAGGTACTCTACAAAAGGGACTCTATTACTGAGATTTCACGCTTTCACCAGATTGTATCACTAAAACGGTGATAGGTGCAAGAAATACTCATGCCCTTATTACGTTAATTGTGGTCGGGGTTACGACAAATATATTACGATAATATCTATACGGAACACTTCATGTGCGAGTCCAATTTGTTTTTTTTTTATAAAAAAATATTTCTGTTTCCTAAATATGTGAGCTACTTTTCATAGTCCCTAAAGTAATGAAATTTTGCATAAAGTAGTTATATACTATAGCAGTATAGTCTTAATTTACGGGAACCGCTAAGAACATGTATTTAGCTGTGATACCACAGGAAAAAAAATCTTTTTTTCAGATTTTTAAAAGTAACCTATAATTCAACTACGAAAAGTTTGACCTTTATTTTAGAGCTGAGATGCTTTCTTTCGGTCTAGTAGATAAGAACCTTTAGGGTGCGAGATTACTTTATACTTGACTGACTTTTCATATAAATTTTATTTTCAAAGTGTTATAATAAGTAATTCTACGATTTCATATAAAGCAAAAAATATATTATATTTCTTTCTAATACTATTAAATGAAAATAGTAATAAAAAAAGGTTCTTTTTATATTGTTTGTAAAGTACAATTATTGGGTGACGGGTACATATTTACTTAGTGGGATTTATAGAATACCTACTATACCTGTTGCCCGTGACTTCGTACGCGTGGAATTAAGCCCTGTGGGAGCGGGAGCGTGCTGGAGACACGTTGTCTCCCCGTAGGGCTCCGGCTCGGAGACGTCGGCAGGCAAATGCTGGCGCCCTTGGCGGGAGAGGAACTGCTGTAGCGGCGCCGAATATGACAGCTGGCCTCTCCCCATATTTACCGCGGCTAGGCCACGCAAACCTAACTAACCTAATGTTCCCCCCACTGCGCTGAGCCCCACATAACGAGGCCACCCCTCGCCATGTCATGATCAGGCTCAGGGCACACACCATGACCCAGTTAGGGTGTGTAAAAAAAAATAACGCATGGAATTAAGAGACTAAAACAAATTAGACATATAAGACTTTCCTTTTAAACCACTCTATCTACTAAAATAAAACAAAAATACAAAATCTGATGCGTACTTTTAATGATTTAATATCACATAGGGAAATGGAAAAATAACGATTTTTCTATAAAATACTTAAAGAATAATATCATTTACATACACATGCAATATATTTTTTCTTATGTGACCAACTCCAAAGACAATTCCTTTACTTTTCTTTTATTTAAAACGCTTTTAGTTACTGCACTCGTATCTATAAAACAGTATTTTCAACGTTAGTTAAACTCCTAAAAGTCAGATTATTCCTAATAAATCAAATTATGGTGGAAAAAGTGAATTGCCGCAAGCGGGACTTTTTAATTCAAATTCACTTCAAATTCACTTTTTCCACCATAATTTGATTTATTAAGTAAAAAGCTTATTGATCATCCTATAAAAAAATTGCATTCTGTTAACTTTCTAATACCTGTACCTACTGCATTTTTAAAGATCCGTACCAAAAGCTACAACGGGGCTCTGTTACTGATACTTCGCTGTCCGTTCGTCCATTCGTCCGTAACCAGGCTGGATCTCTGGAACAGTGGTAGCAAGAGAGTTAAAACTAATAAATAAATAAATTTTCATGGACATTTCACACATCAACCTCAGGTCCCAAGCTAAGCTTAGGTATTCATGGACATTTCACCCAACGTCCTCTGGTCCCAAGCTAAGCTTATTATGCTTCTGTTATGGGTACCAGAATACAAATATAATACATAAACTACTTTTCTTTTGTAAATACATACTTATAATACATAGTAAACACCCAGACTCAGTACAAACATTTGTTGACAATTACAAATATCACACAAATAATTGTCCCGAGCGGGAATCGAACCCGCGACCTCGTGAACGGCAGTCCGTTACCTGAACCACGAGACTAGCACTAGACCACGAGGCCCCCGCTTATAAACTTTAGTTATGAGTACCAGAATACGGATATACTACATAAACTACATTTCTTTTGTAAATACATACTTATAATACATAGAAACACCCAGACGCAGTACGAACATTTGTATGACAATTATAAATATCGCACAAATGATTGTCCCGAGTGAGAATCGAACTCGCGACCTCGTAAATGGCAGTCCGTTATATGAACCACTAGACCATGAAGCCCATCGAAATTTCTCGTAATTCATTTTTAAATATGAAAGTGCCAACATTTTGTTAACTTTCCAGTACTTCCACTACATTTTACTAAAAGCGGAACTGAAATATAATTGGCATAGTAAATTTTTTTTTTACTCTTACTCGTAATTCGAAAACCATTTCGGGGAATAGAGTTTCTGATCATGACCCATTAGTTTTTTTCGGAAAATTTGCTATAATAGCGATTATTTTTCCAAAAAAGCAAATGATCTCTATTTGCCCTTGAAATAAAGGACTTAAAATATTAAGGCGTTTTAGGGATATACTACTCTGAGGTGGAGTTAAAATTGATCTATTATATCAACTTGTCAACTTTGAAAAGATAAAGTGCAATCTGTATTAAGTCTATCAAGAAAACGCAATACACAGATTGCGTAAAACGATGACGTCACAACATTTAAAGTTATATCTTAAAGATTTTTTTTAAATTCTGTCAAGTGAATATTTCAATAATATTGAAATTAGTTGCTTAAAATAGTCAAAATTTTCTGAAAAGAATATAAAAACAGTAGGTCAAAAATTATGAACAATCCCAATTAAGTGATGTTTCTATCAATAAACACGACGGTAACTCAACAGTGACCTCATTCTGACAGAGTTTTGTTACGACCGTAATCATTTTGTCACTGGAAATTATTCTTATTTTCCTTGAAGGCTGCCTATATACATAATTGAAGATAGTATTTATTTGTTTGTTCCCGTGTATGTAATTCAATCATGTTAATACAACTGGAAGGAACAATATAGAAATTTATTTGTCGTCGTTTTCTCGAAAGCCTAAATACTATTTGTTGTATATACTCAAGGTTACTGAGTTCAGGGCACCACAAACTGCATATTAATGTATATTAATATAGCGAGAAAGAGATAGAGATACATTTATATAGCGAGATGTATTTATACTTATGACGTCACCGACAGATATGCCTGTCTTTTTCTCTCTTCACCTTTTTTCTAAATACATCTGCCTCTTCAAAGGGCGTCACAAACCGCATTAATATGTCATTTGTGATACCCTTTACTCAGATATTTGTCATGGAATAGACAGTCTTTAATGTTAACACGTTAATTCATAGCTTTAAAATTCATGTCTAATTTTGTAATTAAAATTTACCTTCTACAATTCATTTCCTATCTTCTAGAAACAAAATAAGCAGTTCTTTTCGTTAATAACGGAGTAACAAAAAATGTATATAATTAAATATATATAATATATGTAATGTAATTTACACTTCAGACAGAATTTTATTGCTGAGCTCGAATTTTTGAATGAAATAGGTACTGTTTTTTATAAAGACCTGAATTAATAAAGGGGGTACGCAGTACCTACTCTTCAATCTGAAAAGTCCGGTAATGCAGTGCAAATCGTTCGTGTATTACATTCGGGTCTTTTTTACTATTCTAAAGGATTAAACTATATGAGTAACTAGCTGTTGCCCGCGATTTCGTACGCGTAAAATTTAGAAATCAAACCTTTAACAAACAGAAATTTACCATGTCACTCGATAGATGGCGTTGAACAGTTTTTCAATCGCGCTATAGTTTCGTTCCACACATTAACACTTAAGCGCGTCAAAATTTTTACACTGTCATCGGCTCGTTTTCACATTTATAAATTTGTTAGGATTAGGATGAGTTTATTAACTAATTTTTTTATACAGATATGGCCGGGAAGATGAAGAAGTTATGGGACTCAAATTCTGCAACGAAGCTATCATGAGTCTTGCACAAATATGGCCTATTCATTGTAATCATGATAGAGAACCAAATACACCACTTCAGGTAAGTTAATATGTACCTAACAACAACTTATCTAGTTAATAATATGAGTATTTAAAAATATGTGAAAAAAACTTAAAATGGATTTAAAACAGAATTAAGAGGGCACTACAGTCCTAATTTAGGTATTTGCCTTAGGTATTGCTATCCCTAAATTCGACGCGCCGCGCTAAAAGGGACAAATATAGTTGAGGCAGATTTATCCTACAAATTCTTTGAAAAATGATGTTTCATAATCCGCTGTTTTCTTCACGAAAATAAAACCGTTTAAAATTTTTTTTCTCCATATTATAGATGAAAAGTATATCTATGCTTCGATCACTTTCTTTTTTGGTAAAACCTTACCAAATTTGTGTAATAGATGCAACTTCATCTAAATAAAACCGATAAGGCAGGATTTTTGGATAGTTATATTTTAGTATGGATCATAGTTTAGCGTCTTCTCCTTTTAACTTAGCTTAACTAATAAATTGCACCTAATAAAGAGTAAGTTTACAATCTAGCATAACTTAAACGCAAATAATACCGAGTAGTTAAGTTATTACGAATTGTTGTTGAAACCCAATAAAACGAGTTTTCTTATTTAAAATCATCTGGTTCTCTCTCCAGCCTATTCACGTTCCACTGTTGGGCACATGCCTCCTCCACTTTGGGAGGGATTATGGTCTACTGTGCTGCGCTGACCAGGCGTGTTAGCACAGGGTTTATTTTCTAGTTTTCCGTCTCTCACAGAGGATTTTAACTGTGTGCAATATCCCATATCTGACTTTTACAGCACCCTTGGGAGGAGATGGGGTGGTGACACTTGTATTGTTATTCCGTCACCACACGGAGAATCAGGTTGGAGCAGGAGCATCTGGTTACTATAACGAAATTTAAGGGTTTACATAATTTCCGTGTGCTAATGGATTAAGAATTCAAGTGTCACCACCCCATTTTCTCCCAAGGGTGCTATAAGAGCTAGCTAAGGGATAACACAAGCAGATAACTCCTCTGTGTGAGACGGAAAACACGAAACTAAAACCTATGCCAACACGTCTGGTCAGCGTACTGACCAGACGGACCTGACGGAGGACCCGTGCCCAACAATGAGGCACCTGGATTTTTAAAGTTCTATGTTTATAGTTTAGCAAAATATTTATTTTTTTATTGTTGTTTGCTAATTAGCTAGCGGTACTCGAATAATACATGACGTACAAAAAAAATCTGTATAGCCTAGAATCCACAAGCCCTGGGGCTCAAGTCTGCTATTCAATGTTCAGTGAGAGTTCAGTGAAAGTTCAATTGAATGGTATCACTTGTGACAAAAAATTAAAAATAGACTACTAAACTTGATAAAATTCGCTATTATGCGATCAATAAATGCAATAACTAATTGTTTAGTGGCGAATTTTATCAAGTTTGGTAGTCTACTGTTAATTTTTGGTTATAATTTGTGGTTATAATGGTGTCATTGAACTACCATTGTGATACAATTCATTAGCAGACTTGGGCCCCTGTCTGTATGATACAATATAATATATAAAACTATGACATTTAAGAGTTATCACCAGCTTTATAAAGACACTTTAATATAAAATGTTAGGGTCCATAAATCGCTTTTATAATAGCACTGCAGCTGCTGTAAGCTCTTGGCGTTCCAGATCGTTTTATTTCGTAATACTTGGGAAAATAACAGGTGTTCTTGAATGGGATTCGAGTCTTCGAGATTTTATTTACAAATTTAGGAAATTGAATAAAAAATTTAGAGGATTTTGAACGCAAAAAAGGACATTATTGTGGAAAGGATAAGAAATATAAGAATTATACCTGAATATTATTTACAGATATCCACAAAAGAAACAAAATGATTTTTTATAATTTCAATATTGGTAGAAATAAATTTAAATGCAACTAGTTTTTAAAAATTATTTTCCATTCGTTTTTTAAATTTAAACATGGAATTAGACTTGCTATACTTTTACTTAATTTATAGAAATAGAATTTTTGGAATTTTTATAAATAATATTCTTCATAATAATAATGTATTTTTATTGTAATTTTTTTAAATGGGAATTGGTTGTTATCCATAACTTTTTTTCTGTGGGAATCTAAAACTAAAATTTGATTGCAATGTTTCTTTTTAATATTAGTTAGCAGTACGTTTTCTATTATTTAATTTAGAGTACCTAAAGATCGTAAAAAAATTTTGCTATCTCATTACCTAAGTAAACTAGTATGTAGTAACAAATGGTAGCATTGATTCTGACTTATCTGCTGTTTTATAATAATTAAATATGTACTTGCTTACGTGACGTACGTATCTAACTCAAAGCATAACATAACTTTAGTAAAATTTAATCTAATACAAATAAATATTAAATTAAATTTTGCTCCAAGACACTCTCTCTCTCTCTCTTTCTATCTCTCTCTCCCTCTGCAATATATCTGTCCTAATAATTCTGTTCTAATCCAAATCGTAAATAATCGTATTTCTCTTTAACACAGGACGCACTAATAAAACGTCTAGGAGCCAACGCGTATCCATTCCACCTGGAGCTGACGCCACTAGCGCCGCCTAGTGTGCAGCTAGTTCCTGCTAAACAATACCATGGAGCACCTATTGGAACTTCTTATGACGTCAGAGCTTATATTGGTGAGTAAAGGGCACTACAAACGGCATATTACGATATATTAATATAACGAGAAATAGACAGATGTGTATTAATATACCGAGATGTATCTATACTTATGATGTCACCAACAGATAGATCTGTCTCTTTCTCACCTTGTCTTCTTTCTATGTACATGTGCATCTTTCTCGCTATATTAATATACAGTTTGTGACGCCCCTAATATAACATTATAACATTTTAAATGCGAAATTCAAACCCGACCAAGTACGACAAGGACTCTGGCCTGAAACTAGCTCCTCACAATAGTGAGGAGCTAGTTTCAGGCCAGAGTCCGGGTCGGAAACCGGGAAAATTTTCTAAATTTTACGCGGACGGAGTCGCCGGCAACAGCTAGTTTTTTATAACCTAATTCTTATTACACCAAAAAGGTTTTTCTCTGTCATACTTAGTTTTTAGATCTAGCATTACACCGCATATTGAAGCATTACAATCATATTATACTTTTAATACATAGATATCGATATAATACTTGTTATTTCTTATCCAAGGTTACAAACATCTCAAAGGACTATCTCCAGTATAACAAATCCCCCTTCTGTTATCTAAAAGCTAATTCAATTTCCCCAAGTTATTCCAAAGTTATTACAATCTTATCAGCGTATTCAAGCCAGAGCTGAAATGCTTGAGTAATTTCATTCAGTACCGTAACCAAACTCTATTATGATACGCCCAAAATTATATTAATTGAGGACAAGAATTGAAATTTGTTGGGATAATGTTTTTGTTGTTGTGTTTTCGAGGCGTAAAGATAACGTGATTTATCTTAAGACTTGTATAAATTGCTGGTTGGAGTTTAACTTTGTTATAAAGATTAAAATGTAACGTAGTGATAAAAGTTTCAATAACTTTATAAGTTTGTGCTTATTTTGATTTATTAATGATGCCTGTTATTAATATATGTTCGGAAAAGTAATAAAAAGTCTTAAACTTCTTTATGCAATAAGCTCTTTAAGTAATAAAACGACTTTTATTGTTCTATAAGTAAATAAAAACATTATATAAGCAATTTCCATGGACAGCTTGAGGATTGAGGTGAGGAGTATAGATTGGTCTCCTGTTTACAGCTGCAATGACTTGGACGGCAAGGTAGCTATCTTTAATCAACTACTGTTGGACCTATATGACCAGCATGCTCCTCTGAAGAAGGTTAAAGTTAAACATTTACCGGCACCTTGGCTTAGCGACGACATCAAAAAATGTATGTCCCAGAGGGATAGGGCGAAGAGGAGATATAGGAAAACGGCTACTGACGAAAACTGGACTCTATTTAAAAAACTTCGTAATCGTTGCAATCGTATGTGTAGAGATGCAAAGAGGCGCCACATTCATGATTCTATCAATAACCTGGGTACGGCACAAGTGTGGCAATTCTTGAAGTCTCTCGGTGTAGGCAAGGATTCCAGCGACAAAACTAAGGTGGATTCCATAAATTTAGACATTTTAAACACTCATTTTGCAAAACCACCTACGACCCTGAGTGCGGACACTAAATCTTCGACTCTTCAATATCTTTCCAATCTTTCCAGACCTATAACTACTTCCTTTTCTTTCAAACCGGTTGCAGAGAGTGATATTATAAATTCTATCAAATCTATATCTTCCAAAGCTGTAGGTGATGATGGTCTCCGACTACAAATGTTTTCCCCAATAATTGATGAACTTGCTCCTATCATTACTTATTTAATAAGCTTTTCTCTCCTATCATCTTCTTTCCCTAGTGCTTGGAAAAGAGCTCACATTATCCCGCTTGCAAAAACTGCCAATCCTTCTTCCTTGAGTCACTACCGTCCTATATCCATTTTACCTTTCCTCTCCAAAGTTCTCGAGAATATTGTACATACGCAACTATCTCACTACCTTTCTTCCCACAAACTCCTTAGTCCTTTCCAATCAGGTTTCCGCCCTGGCCACAGTACTGTTACTGCACTTGTGAAAGTTACAGACGACATTCGCTCGGCTATGGACCAAAAACTACTTACTATTTTAGTCTTGTTAGATTTTAGCAGTGCTTTCAACTCTGTAGACTTCGATATTCTCCTTGGCATCCTCTCCTCCTTAAATATTTCTACTTCCGTAATTGACTGGTTCGACTCGTATCTCCGAGGTCGATCCCAGGCGATTCGCTGCGACGAGAATTGCTCTCAATGGTGTGAGCTTACTGCAGGCGTTCCCCAGGGTGGTGTGCTCTCCCCACTGTTATTCTCTGTGTTTATAAATGCGATTACTAACATTTTAACTTCTAAATACCATCTCTACGCAGACGACTTGCAGATCTATCGGCATTTTGCACTTGTCGACTCTGGGGGGGCTGTTTCTGCCATCAATAATGACCTTGAAAACATAAGCAAGTGGGCGAAATCTTTTGGCCTCCTGGTGAACCCTTCTAAATCACAAGCTCTCATTATTGGTGGTAGATACATGTGCAACGCTCTTGATACTAACACACTATCTCCTGTTACTTATGAAAATGTCCCTATAGCTTTTTCCAAGTGTGCTAGAAATCTGGGTGTTCTTATAGATCACAATCTATCTTGGACCGACCACATTGCGGAGGTAAGCAGGAGAGTGTTTTGTTCTTTCCGATCCCTTAGGCGTCTTCAAAACTTTCTTCCATTTCGTACTAAAGTCACTCTTGCTCAAGCTCTTTTACTTCCTCTTCTTGACTACGCTGATGTTTGCTTTATTGACGCAACTGAGGAGCTCCTGAATAAGCTGGAACGCTTGCAGAATTTATGCATTCGTTTTATATTCGGCCTCAGGAAGTATGACCATGTCTCACGTTTTCGGTCACAGTTACAATGGCTGCCTATTCGTCGGCGTCGAGAATGTCATATTCTTTGTCTACTCTACTCTATTCTTCATAATTCTAATGCTCCTGACTATCTTCGTGAACGCTTTGAATATTTAGTACCAAGAGACAAACCTTGCCGCACTACTGTTTCTCTGCTTCTCAAAACTCCATTTCATACTTCCAGCCGTTATGGTGGGTCTTTTACTGTTCGTGCAATTCGTTTGTGGAATTCTCTGCCACATTCAATACGAGCCAGCACATCTCTTCATATCTTCAAAAGGAGAGTTAAGAACTATTTCTTGTCATTGCTATAAGTTGATATTATATTTATGTATTGTGTATGTAGTTTATTTATAGTAACTTAAATATATATTTTATTAGGTAATCGTGTGTAAATATTAGTGTTTATGTATTGTTATATTAGAAATAAGTAAAATTTTAACAATTTAATTAGTAAGTATTTGCTATAACTTTGTTATTGTTTATTGTTGTGCATTACGTGCCCATCTTCCACAAATTACGTAACAATAAGGTTTGCTGGAAGAAAATTCCATAGTGAATTAAGCTCGCCTGTGTACATTAGATTTAAATTTCAAACTCTGTAAATATATTTTATATGTACAATAAAGAATAAGAATAAGAATAAGAATAAGAATTTTGTTAAACATAAAAAATATATGTAATTAAATAAAATTTCAAATTTGGTGCTAATGGTACCAATTCCACGTGTATAACCAAACTTAAGGGGATACCAAAATAGCTTCGTGTATTTTTCTACGTACGAAGTTTTCATTGTTTCTTTAGATTGAATGGCTAGAGCTCTAATTTTTAAGTATATGTTTTTTCAATATATGATCTAGGATCGCAAAAACTCAGAAACACGATTGAAAAAAGTTTTCTCGATAGAAAATCTTAGCGAAACAACCTCTCTCATTTTTTATTTTTTTCATTTGTCGGTCTATTATCGCGTATTAACTAATATAATAACTTTAAAAACATAAGTAACTATTATATATAGAAACACGTAAATCAGAATTAAAATATATTTAGTAGATTTTGAGTAAACAAAATGCCTAATTCTTCATTTTCTATACCTACTAGCTGTGTTAATATGTACATGTCGACGATAATATTGATGTAGGCCCTTAACTAAAAAATGAAAACAACTATGGTGTATTTTGATTAATTGGCTATTTTCTAGTGCATATTTTTATTAATTAAAATCGTTAGTCTATAATATACAGATTTTCATAAAAAAGTTCTGTTAACATTGCCGAGTTGTGTTATTGACAATTTCAATTTTCATTTTTAGGGTTCCGTACCCAAAGGGTAAAAACGGGACCCTATTACTGAGACTTCGCTGTCCGTCCGTCCGTCCGTCCGTCTGTCACCAGGCTGTATCTCAAGAACGGTGATAGCTAGACAGTTGAAATTTTCACAGATGATGTATTTCTATTGCCGCTATAACAATACAGCAATAGAATATTTAAACCAAAATCTA
Organism: Orgyia antiqua; assembly: GCA_916999025.1. Classification (NCBI taxonomy): domain Eukaryota; kingdom Metazoa; phylum Arthropoda; class Insecta; order Lepidoptera; family Erebidae; genus Orgyia; species Orgyia antiqua. The sequence continues at coordinate 4,091,429 of OU779861.1, forward strand.
AGATCATTAGTGATCAGTTGAAGTTCAGTGAATGGGCAACTGTTGGTATTTATAAAAGCCGTAATAAGTTGTATGAACTTTATGAAGAAAAAACTTATAATCAGAGTGAAACTTTTAAAAAACATGTAAATAATTATTCTAAAGTTTTTAAAAAAGCCTGTTCTGCCGCAAAGACGATTTACTTAAAAAATAAAATAAAAACTTCTTCAAACAAAATTAAAACTACTTGGGATATCATAAATAGTGAAACTGGTAGGGCTACAGCTCGTAGCCGCGACTTTAATATAAAAATAAATAATGTAAATATAACGGCGGATATGGAAGTAGCGACTGAGTTTGAACATTATTTTTCTAACATTCCTATATTAACAACCAGTTCACTCAAGTCCTCTCCCATCTCAGCCGAAGAGCTCCTCAAACAAAATGTTACAGAATGTATCACCGAGTTTTCGTTTACTGCAGTTAATGACATAGATATTATAAGTACTTTCAAAACAATTGATAAAAAGAAAACCATAGACCTATGGGGATTGTCTGTTAAAACTGTTGAAAATATTATAGGAATAATTGCCCCTTGCCTGGCTGAAATTTTTAATTGTTGTATTGATTTAGGTGTGTTTCCAGATCTCATGAAACACAGCAAAGTAATACCTTTATTTAAGTCAGGTGATTCTTCGGATCCAACGAATTTCCGACCTGTTTCTATACTTCCTTCTTTAAGTAAAATATTTGAAAAAATTATTCTAAATCAGCTCCTCAAGCACTTTAATGACAATAAATTATTACATAAGAAACAGTTTGGATTTACGAAAGGATGTTCAACTACAGATGCAGCGGTTGAACTGTTAAAAGGTATATTCTCGGCCTGGGAGAACTCGCAAGATTCGTTAGGTGTTTTTTGCGATTTGTCCAAAGCTTTTGACTGTGTACAACATGAAACCTTAGTTAGGAAACTACATCATTATGGTATCAGAAATAAAGCACTCGATCTTTTAAACTCTTATTTAGACAACAGAATTCAGAAAGTTGATGTTAACGGTAAACGATCTCCAGGAGCTGCTGTTACATTGGGCGTCCCACAGGGCTCCATTCTCGGTCCATTCCTTTTCCTTACTTATATTAATGACTTACCGTACTATGTAGGGAACGATCAAGAGATTGTTCTGTTTGCTGATGATACTTCCTTGACTTTTAAAATTAATAGACAAATGCGTGATTATGACGAAGTAAACAGTGCACTCTCAAAACTTGTACAATGGTTTAATGTTAATAACTTATTGTTAAACTCTAAGAAAACAAAAGTAATAAAATTCTCCATGCCAAATGTTACCCAAGTAGAAACCAATGTACATTTGAGTGGTGCGAAATTGGAACCAGTACATTCAACTATATTTTTAGGAATCACTATTGATTCGAAATTACAGTGGGGCCCACAAATTGAAAAAATGTCTGGCAAACTTAGCTCTGCGGCATATGCGGTGAAAACAATTAGACGACTTACGGATGTAGATACGGCTAGAATGGTTTACTTTAGTTATTTTCACAGTGTAATGTGCTATGGAATTCTTCTTTGGGGAAGCTGTGCGGACATTAATCGGATATTTGTGCTCCAGAAACGCGCTGTTAGAGCTATATATAACCTAGGTCCGCGGGATTCTCTAAGGGAGAAATTCAAAGACATAAATATTTTAACGGTCGCTTCGCAATATATATATGAAAATTTATTGTATGTTCATAAAAATATTCATAATTTTACAAAAAAAAGCGACCACCATAATGTTAATACAAGGCATAAACACAATCTTGTGATGCATGTAACCCGTCTCCACAAAATATGTAACTCTTTCATGGGTCATTGTATACGATTTTATAATAAACTCCCTATTGATGTAAGAGAATTAAATAATTCTAAATTTAAAAAATTCATTAAAACTAAATTATGTAAAAAGGCGTATTATAAAATTTCTGATTATATTAAAGATGATAAAGCTTGGGAGTAGGTTGCTCTGGAGCAATACATATTCTATATTGTAAAGTTATTAGCATTGTAAGTATAATTGACATTTAATTTAAAAATATTGATTTTATTAAAAGCTCTGCTGAGTTTCTTACGCCGGTTCTTCTCAGCAGATTGCGTCCTGAACCGGTGGTAGGGAAAAAAATTGGACATGTCATAAGCACATAATTTTTCTAAAAAATTGTGTCTACGTGATTAAATGATTTTTCATTTCATTTCATTTCATTTCATTTCATTTCAACAACAAATACTAAAAATAAAATAAAATAAAGATTTAAGGGGAGCTCCCATACAACAAACATGATTTTTTTACCGTTTCTTGCTCGATACTAATAACGTTGCCTTATGTTGCATAGATAATGGTACGGAACCCTTCGTGCGTGAGTCCGACTCGCACTTGACCAATTTTTTAGTTAAGTTTAGTTGTGCAGGTAGAATCGGTACCATTATTATGTAAGACTAATTGTAAGAATAGGTAACAAAAAAAATTAATTATATTACTTAATTGCTTATTTTTGTAGCGGAACGTCCTGACGAGAAGGTATCACGTCGCAACACAGTTCGCATGGGTATCCGCGTGTTACAAGGACCTGGCACAGTTCTACCACCACCAGTGCTGCCTCCACATTCACCACATAACACCCTGAGTGCACTCGCTCATCATAATGTACTCAGGTACGTAACATTTAGGAGAAGACCAGCAAATATTTAGACCTTAACAAAAAGCCATCCACTTAAACCACTCTATCTATTAAAAAAAACACATCAAAATCCGTTGCCTAGTTTTGAAGATCTCACACAGGCACATACATACAAAAATAAATGAGTATTAAAAAAAATTTGAACTAAATTCATGTGCCTTTGAAATTTGAGGGTTTTCCTCAATTTCTTAAGATATATTCCTCAGATCCTGACCTAGTGCCAACGGGATCTAACGGAAACCAACAGCTTTCAAATAAAAATCAAGAGCGAGGCAAACTCGCACCCATAGGGTTTCGTACCTACTTGACATATAAACATAAGTAACTGCATTCAAATAATCAGCTAATTAAACTCAAAACAACTCACCAACTTAATTTTGTAGTTTAAATATAGGCAATCGCCTACATTTCAGCTACTTCATAAGTTGGTATTAGTATAAACACTTTTTTCTTGTGATGTAATGACAAATTATAAGTTCTTGGATTTTTCAAGGCTCTAGGGCCACGGGAAGTAACCTGTGAATTTTTATTCCCTAGCATAAGTCGAAAATTCTTAAAAATGGTCCTAATTCGGTTATATTTTTTAAATGCGTAGAGGTAAAAGGTTGATTGTATTTTTTGCAGCAAGGGACCGCATAGATCTACATATCGTATGAGTTTCAAGTTGATACCTTCAGCCGTTACTGAGTAAAAAATGTTTGACAGACGGACAGACAGACACCGGAGTGATCCTCTAAGGGTTTGTACGAAACCCTAAAAAAAAATTTAAAATCGCTTCTCCCTGTTAAAAGTTATGAGGTAACAAATATAAAAAAGAAACATATAGACGAATTGAGAACTTTTAAACTTTTTTGAATTCGGTTAATAACGACTTTGTTTCATAATAAGTAAAGAAGTAATTTTGTTCACAGATTAAAGAGCAAAATTAAGACAGAGTCGGATGAGAACTGCCGACCGAAGAGGGAAGATATAGGTATGATTTTAATCTTAGGACTTAATTTACGTATCTTTAATTAATTAATTCCATGCATAGTTCTGCTTATATATATAATGTAATTACAGAGAGTATAAAGTATTATTATGATAATACCGAGGTTAACTTCGAGAGTTTGAAGTTAAAAGTAAATTTTAACTTCAAACTATTACATACACTAACTTCAAACTATTACATATTGTCGACGCCAGATTTCCCTGCCATCGACCATAACACCTTGCTAATAAGGTGCATAACACGGACATAGCCCGAAGAGTTAGCACGCTACAGTGGCAATGGGCAGGCCACATCGCTCGTAGGACTGATGATTGTTGGGGATTTTGGGGAAGAAAAGTCCTAGAGTAGGTACATACTCTAGGACTTTACACTAGGGGTACATACCCCTAATTCTTCACATCCACAGTTATAACCGTTTTCAATATTTTATCTATAAACTCAAACGACGCTACTAAAGACAGACAAATCAAAAATTTTGTCTTTACTTGGATTTCGATGAGATAATGATGACAGCATTTTCTATTGAAACTTTAACTGGAGATAAGAGTATTTTAATGATAAATGGGGATATGGCCAATGTCCAACAGTGGACGGAGAGAGGCTGATAGAAATGGGGATAACAATCTGTCCGTAATTGTAGATTAGTTATTGAAAATGGTTGTTAAGGGCCTACATCAATATTATCGTATATCATCGCCGCCACGTACATATTAACACAGCCAGTAGGCACAGAAAATGAAGAATTAGGGATACTTTTCCTATTTACTCAAAATCTACTAAATATATTTTAATTCTGATTTACGTGTTTCTATATATAATAGTTACTTATGTTTAAAGTTATTTCATTAGTTAATACGCGAAAATAGACCGACAAATGAAAAAAATAAAAAAATAGAGATGTTGTTTCGCCAAGATTTTCTATCGAGAAAACTTTTTTCAATCGCGTTTCTGAGTTGATGCGATCCTAGATCATATATTGAATAAACATATACTTAAAAATTAGAGCTCTAGCCATTCAATCTAAAGAAACAATGAAAACTTCGTACATAGAAAAATGCACAAAGCTATTTTGGTATCGTCTTAATAAACGCGATATTTCAGGATTTGGCGATACAATGACTGTCGGATTTTATAAACATGATTTTCTTAGAGACATCAGTGTCGATTCTTTTCACTTATATCCTTGACACAATGTTTTAAATCTCATGATATATTACAGAAAATTCATCTGAAGTACAGCCGCCGCGGGCAAGCGTTGAAAAACCTTTTCTGTTATCTGATGGAAGGTAAGTCTGTTTCCTCTTAACATTTTAATAAATCTACTTATTACAAAAATGTGAGTCAGTGGGGCCTTTTTTCATTAAGAGGGTCATTTTTTTTTAATATTTTGGGCGTAAGAAGGGTGTCGAGTTTCTAAATGAGAAAATACGAAGAAAATATCTTTGGAATCATCAATCAGATTTAAATAGATCGTTTTAATAAAGGAAATACATTTTTATATATTTTTTCTGTTTTTGTATTGAAATAGAAAATTATTTATACATTATGCTAAGTAACTTCCTATTGTTTTCTACGGGCGGGCTACGCTACCTGATTTATTTGTTGTGTTTTTAATAATTATTTGAATGTTTGTACACGCGTGTTTCTTTCTACGGGAATAATAAATATTTGTTTCTTTCTTTATATAACGATGTAGACATCATTTTAACAAAATTTTTGCTCATATACAATGTTAATTTTCCTCTAACACCTATTGAAATTTTCGTGACTGTCGGATGTCTGTCAATCCTGGGACTGCATCATCGATCTTTAAACTATTAGTATTAGCCGGTAATACGTATAATATAAAATATTTACTTTTATTTAAAAAGCTATATTGTACTCACAGATTGTACTACAATATCGCACAATATATTGCTTAATGGCGCTTATTCTGCTGTGTATCATAGCTATCGTAATAAACTTCACACAGAGGAAATCCGAAAGCTATCTCTCATAGTATTCATAGCGATAACAAATAAGTAAGGAGTTTTATAGTAGCACAATAGCCACTGGTAGTGGCAATATATAACATTCTACGATATTTTTCCCCGGCAGTAACTTTATTTAAATTCTTTTTTCACCTCATGTCTTTAATAGGAGCGATTGACTTCAACTTAAATAATAAAGGTATCGTTAGATTGTCATAACCAGTGAGTGCTTAGACAAGTTTTTAAAAAAAGAAAATTAAAATGGAGTTTATTTGAAATAAATAGTATCTAACGTAATAAACATTTAAACGGCCTAAGAATAATTGTTAAATCTTACATATTTAAGTTTAAATTAGGCCTTTTAAATATTTATTTGTCTTTCACCGCAATAATAATAATAAATAAATATTCATGGACATTTCACACAACGTCCTCTGGTCCCAAGCTAAGCTTATATGCTTGTGTTATGGGTACCAGAATACGGATATAATACATAAACTACTTTTCTTTTGTAAATACATACTTATAATACATAGTAAACACCCAGACGCAGTACAAACATTTGAATGACATTTATGGATATCACACAAATGATTGTCCTGACCGGGAATCGAACCCGAGACCTCGTGATCGGCAGTCCATTACATAAACCACTCCACCACGAAGCCCGTCTAAAAGAGATTTATGAAAAAACTTTTGATTTGATCATGAACAGAGTGGAACTAGAAGCGTGGCTGGACAAACCGACGTATGCTCACGGTGAATCTATCAGAGTTGGCGTGGTCGTCGGTAATCATTCATCCAAAACTGTCAGACGGATTAAGGTCAGTGATATTTACTATACCTATCATAGCCTATCAAAGTTCGGCTCTTCCACTCATTATAAAATATTAGGTGATATCCGCAATTTAGTACGCATGAAATCAGCATTTTCCTCGTTAAAAATAGCGCAATTTGTCTATTGTCGGGCTTTAGACTATCTGTGTGTCAAATTCCATTCCTTGCAATCACAGTTTTAGCGCGAATGAGCGACAAATAGATAGACAGGCAGAGTAAGAATTAGTACTCTGCTTCATGACGAAGTGTTAGACTCCTACCAATTGAAATGGTGACTTGAACAGGGTCGCGAGGACTAGTTGGATGCAAGCGACACAAAACCGGGCTTTTATCTATAATAAGCTGTTGCCCGCGACTTCGTACGCGTGAAACTTAAAAGTCATAATTTAACAAACAGAAGTTTAATATACCGCTCAATAGATGGCGTTGTACAGATTTTTAAATCGCGCTATAGTTTCGTTACACACATAAACAATTAACCTCGTCAAATTTTTATTATGTCATAATCTCGTTCTCACAATTATAAACCAGTAAGGATGTTTTGGGAAAGCCTAAACAAACAAGTTAATAGGTTTATGCATTAGCGTAAACATTAAATAAATCGTGAAGAAACGTCTGATGCGAACTGGAAATACCAGTGGACGGAGAAGAGCTTATTTCCAAAATTATCCTAGAATTATAATAATAATAATAAATAATAAATATTCATGGACATTTCACACAACGTCCTCTGGTCCCAAGCTAAGCTTATATGCTTGTGTTATGGGTACCAGAATACGGATAGAATACATATACTACTTTTTTTTTGTAAATACATACTTATAATACATAGAAACACCCAGACGCAGGACAAACATTTGTATGACAATTAGAAAAAGAACACAAATGATTGTCCCGAGCGGGAATCGAACCCGCGACCTCTTGATCGGCAGTCCGTTACCAGAACCACTACACCACGAGGCCCGTCAATTAGATTCCTTGTGTGTCCAAAATTACATGTCACTGATGTTTTATGATATTTCAAACTAAATACAGTAGCTTTGTTCACTGCATAGTCATTTCATCAAAGTAGGATTAGATTGATGAAGTTATTTGCAGTCAGTATGTGGGAGCTTGTTTGCAGAAAAGTAAACAGACTTTATTTAAACTTGTTATAGTATACGAGTAAATAAATAATCGTAGTATTTTCGCTAAGCCAAAGCATAATTTCCTGTGGTTATTCAAACAATGATTTCTTTTAAAAGTAAAAGTTATCTACTTTTAGCTATCGCCGACTAAAATCTAGTAATGGTTGGCTATAAGGCGTAAATGTCTAAAAAAACTGCTTTTTGCGGAAATAGACGCGTACATTTTTGTTTAAAATTTATGGCGCTTGGAAGACTATTCAGCTATAATAGCCACGGTTAGGTCATCATAGAAAAATGTAAGAGTGGTAGAAATTCTCCAAAACGTCAGGATAACGTTTATTTCGTAATAATTAGTATTAATGAAATAAATTAGTTACGCAAGTGATCATATCATACGTCTTTTTTTTTCTCTGTCAGGCATTGGTGGTCCAGCACGTCGATGTCTGCATGTTCTCCAATGGCAAGTTCAAAAATGTTGTAGCACTAGTCAAAGGAAACGAAGTTGTTATGCCGGGACAGACTCACACCGATACTTACACACTCACTCCACATAGAGGTAAAGTTCATAGTATACTAAGTAAACAATAAGACAAAGAAAAAGCTTAAAACAAATAAATATATTTGTTGAAATTCACAGGAATTACCAAAAATTGGATAGCCCTAGAAGATTCCTATTCCAAAACTGGAGCTAGCCTAGCATCTACAGTATTATGCAACAACACACCAGAAGACAGAAATGTATTTGCTATATACGTCTCTTATTATGTCAAAGTCAAATTAACATTCAGCGCGATGGGTGGTGATTTATCTCTAAAACTGCCTTTCACATTAACACATGCCTGCATCAATGAGGCACCAACAGATAGTGTAATAGAAGAAGCAACTCATAAAATGATTCTAGAAGGTAAAGAAAACAGCGATGATGAAGACAGCACAAAAGCTGAATTAGAAAGAGATAAACAAAACAATAATGGAGACGAGGAGACTAATGAAACGGGTTCTGGAGACGACATTGAACCAAAATCACCAGATGATCACCGATGCGTTGCTGATGTACTTGTTAATATTGAGAATAAAATAGATCGACCAAAGAAATATATGCCAAATGATGGACAAACAGAAGTACGACAAGTAAAACCTAATGATGAAGAATTGGATCTGATCGTTAAATATCCAGGATCGGATACGTGATCCGATGATGAACTAAATAACTCAGACCAGCTAGAAAAGACTGACACACAACTAAATTGTTCTGAAATCACTAAATGTAAGGGAGAGGTCCAAATTCATAAAAGTGGTTTTGCTGAAAATCTTAAAAGAGCTGTGTGTTGTATCGATCGAAGACGACAATCGTAATTTAGTAAATAAACGTCTAAAAATGTTATTCTTTTTATTTACTTTTTAAAAAAAATTAGATCTCCACTTTCATTATCTCTTTTGCAGTTAATTTTTTCTAACACTTGAAATAAAATATTCGGTAAAAAATTATATATTGTATCTGGATTAAATAACAGTCTTATTTTTATAAAAACTGATTTTTTTCGGTTAAATCTCTTTTTCTATTTGTAAATAAACTGACTACTTTAACATAAATTTAGAGTGTCGTAAATTTTATGTATTAATCGATAATCGTCTGAGGCTAACGAATTCCAACTAGTCATTAAATTAAATTAAGAGAAAATATTTTATTATTGAGGTTTTGATAGAAGGAAAGACTTGCCGTATATCTGATACACAAAGCCTGAATGGATATTACGCTTATTAAATTGTTAAAATCGGTGTTTGTAGTGTTAGAATAACGTAATAAGTATCAATTATAGCTAATAAGTAATAAGATAGGTTATGAATCAGCTCACATTACTTTGTCAAATTGAAAAACAAAGAAACCTTGATGGCTTTTCTATAGTTCATCTGTTTTAGAATAATAAATTGTTATTCAGCATTCGAATGTTAGTTTTTAATGTATATGTGTGGTATGTAATATTTTCAAGCATCGACTTATCGATTAAGTTGTTGAGATGTTTGTACCGTTATTTAAAAGCCAGCACAGACGGATTGCGTGAACTTCACGTATAACATGTACGTACGCACACATCCGAAATGTTATAAGACCTTACAGGATAAAATCACACTGGTTGTATTGACTATGCACGAAAGAAGTATGACGTGGAAAATATTCTATGGTCCAATAAGGCAAGATTTTCTTATCTCAAACTTGACTAGATTGTTACAGGAGTGGAACATTCACCATTAAAAAAATTAAAAACTCCATGAGTACATGCAGTTTTTAAACGAAATAATAATGTAGGCTGTCCCAAGAACAGTAATGCCATTAATGACGGGCTTCGTGGTCAAGTGGTTCATGTAACGGACTAGCGATCAAGAGGTCGCGGGTTCGATTCCCGCTCGGGGCAATCATTTGTGTGATTTTTGTAATTGTCATACAAATGTTTGTACTGCGTCTGGGTGTTTCTATGTATTATAAGTATGTATTTACAAAAAAAAAGTAGTAAATGTATTCTAACCGTAATCTGGTACCCCTAACACAAGCATATAAGCTTAGCTTGGGACCAGAGGACGTTGTGTGAAATGTCCATGATTATTTATTTATTATTTATATTATTTATTTATCAATTTTACTGTACCATGCTATATATTTTTATAGACTAAACGTATGCGTGTTCATTCTTATATACGAACGCCGTCTGTATTAGCCTTTATGCTGGGGCCACACTAATGAGAAATGCCATTAATTATCGCGATAATTAATGGCATTTCTCATTAGTGTGGCCCCAGCATTAACAAGCAACTAGAACAACATTTAAACGGTTTATTTTAATTTTATTTGGCACTGTATCCTTAAGATGTTATGTTAAATTTGATTAGTGTATATTATAAGTATTATAATTTTGATAGCATGTTATTTGTAATCTCAATAGTATCTTCAATATTGGACTTATTCACCACACGTCAGATACATAAAATCATTCTTTATTTTACAGAAAAGTAGAAAATATTTTGTAGCAATGTTTAGTTGATTACTGTTGATAAATTTCAAAAATTTATCATCAGTAATCGAGAAGCAACCAAGTAGGTACTTCCTTTGAAACGATGCAAAATTGTTGAATCTTGGAGTATATACCTAAGTAATACTTATCAATATGTTTATCTATAGTTCACTTGCTTTCATTCTGTAGATATTGAACGACCAGTACAACATTCGCTCCGGTCTTCTTTTTAGCCTATTCATGTCCTAATATTGAGCTCCGAGCTTCTACGCATTAGGAAAACATTTGTGTACTTATGTAACGCTGACCACCCATCTTTGTATTAGTTCCAAATTTTCCTTCTTTCACAGAGGATTTCTTCAGTCACAGGTTTTCGTTTATCCTTTGGCTGGGTCTTGCAGCTTCCTGTGTAGAAAATGGCAACTGTCTTTTTATTAGATCTATACGTCGCAGTCAATTCCGCTCTATATAAAGTTGTTCAAATACTCTAAGATTTAAGAGTACATAACGAATAATAATTAAAACTTATTAATACAAAATGTATGGATGTTTTACCTAGAAATCTAGAACTGCATTATACTTAGTAATATTATATTTGCACTATTTATTAAAACTGTATGTACATTTTAAAATACAATTAAAATGAAATGTGTGTGTAAATAATGTAAATATATTTCAAAATTATTTGTTTGTTTCATTTCATTAGTTGTACCAATTTCAAATCAATTAAATCAAATCATTTGTTGTTATAAACAGATTGAACACAATAGAAATGGATTATTGCTTCTTCTAAATAAATTTTGTCATTAGGAAACCTCTTAGGTGGAAATACAGAAGATTCATCAAATACATATTCAGTGGGAACTAACTGTCCCTATACTTTTCAGTAGTAAAAGCTACTCCGAAATCTAAAATTATGTGATACGAAATACATTTTTTGTAACAACATTGTATGGATACCTACCTAGTTAGCAAAAATTTGGGTAAATTTTAACTATTTAATTCTTTATTTTACCTCTACGTAACTTATAAAGGTCTGCAGTGGTATTCAGTAAGAAAAAGTGAAGTGAATTTTCGGTGAATCTTGATCATGTGACAGCGCTCCTCCAATAAAAATAGAGGTCTGCTGGTCTCCAAGGCCGAATATCGAAATTTCAGTACTAGAGTGTATGTAAAATTTTCAGTTCTCTATCATCGTTCTAGAGATTAATTAGCCCTTAACTATGGGATAAGGGCAGAAGAATAATGATGATGAGTTGTAGCATCAACTGGTATACACAATCTCTAAAATTATCAACTCTCTAGCTATCACCGTTTTAGATATGCAGCCTGATGGCAGATGAACGGACGGACGGACGTACAACCAAGTTTCAGTAATAGGGACCCGTTTTATCTTTTATCCCGTTTTAATTAGCAACTCTCGATCTCTAGAAACATTAAGATTTATATTATACTAGCTGCCCCGACAAACATTGTTTTGCCATACAAATGTTCGTTATGACGTTTGAAAAATAGATAGTAGCCGATTCTCAGACCTACTGAATACGCATGTAAAATTTCATAAAAATTGCTCAAGCCGTTTCGGAAGAGTACGGTAACTAACACTGTGACACGTGAATTTTATATATAAGATTAAAATTATTAGAAATAAATTAAATTATGGTGGAAAAAGTGATTGCCGCAAGCGGGACTTGAACCCACGAGCTCGGAATACCGTTCCGTAGCTCTGCCAACTGAGCTTATTGCGGTCGTGCTTTCAGTAATCAAATTAGGCCACCATAATCGTCACTCGATTGAGTTTATATCGTATTTTTACGTACAAAACCATCTATCGAGAATGTTTTGCAACAATCTCGACCAGCCTGTCTACCAGGTGGCCCAATTTGATTACTGAAAGCACGACCGCAATAAGCTCAGTTGGCAGAGCTGTTCTGTTGTGTTGAGTCGTGGGTTCAAGTCCCGCTTGCGGTAATCACTTTTTCCACCATAATTTAATTTATTAAGTAAAAGCATAGCATGTCAATTGCAAAAATTAATAAGTTACATTATTAGAAATGTTTGTATAAACATTAAATAAAACCCTTTTAATGAACCTCATGTCATTCATGTACCGCTAGAAGCTAAACACTGCCAGCGTTTATAATAGAATATTGTAATTATGAAATAACTTTATTCTGAAAACTGACACTGAAGCTTTTAGAGATAACTGTTCTTTGAGTAAACAAGTTAATTTGTTAAACTTTCAACTAATGTTGGATAAAGCCAAAACAAGACTAAATATAAGCGAAATTTAGTCTTGTTTTGGCTTTATCCATAATAAGTAATTATAAACTGCCTGACGTGAAGGGATATTGTTTAAATACTTTAAATAATAAACTTGTACTTTATAGTAATTGAATAACTCTTTGGTACAAGCTGTGCCCTTGGACTTCAAGTGCGCGATTTTAGAATTGATATAAATTTAAATAAAACTACTTTTTATGGATTTAGACGCGTGTATTTGTTTTAAATTTCGGCCCGACGTTTCGGAGACTTTGCAGTCACCATTTTCACGGGTGAGACTGAGCTGTAGTGTCCTCTACGATCTGTTATTACAGGGTTTACCCACATTCGATTTTAATTTTGCTTTGACCATAAAGATAGACTTTTACCATAAACTATATTATATTATGTTCAGACTACATAAAATTAAAAACATTATTCTAATAAATTAAATTGTAGTGGAAAAATTGATCACCGCAAGCGGGACATTCTCGCTAGATGGCGTTGCACATCAAAAATGCGATGTAGACTCAATCGAGGAACGTTGTGGTGGTCAAATTGGTTACTGTTAGCACGACCGCAATAAGCTCAGTTGGCAGAGCTACGGAACGGTATTCCGAGGTCGTGGGTTCATGTCCCGCTTGCGGTGATCACTTTTTCCATTACATTTTAATTTATTAAGTAAGAGCATAGCAAGTCAATTGTAAAATTAATAAATTACTTTAACATTATTCTAATTTCAAACACTTGATTTTGAAAGGAAGTGTATCACAATCAAATACTGAAAACCGCACACGATAGAAGTCGGTTTATCTCCTACACAACGCGAACAAACATTTTATCATTTACTTTTTTTATCCATGAGTAACTAAATATAGATAGTTGTGAGAGAATATAACATTGGGCCATTGAGTCTTCTCCAAATTATTTTTTTTTAAACATATCTCACCAATTTCTTAACTAAAATTTATTTTCTTATGATTCAGAAACAAAAAATACTGAATAGTTACAACTAAAATGAGAAAAAAAACTTATTTATGTTATAAAATTACAGTTCATTAATTTACAGTAAATTATTAAGGGCCTACATCAATATTATCGTATATCATCGCCGCCACGTACATATTAACACAGCCAGTAGGCACAGAAAATGAAGAATTAGGGATACTTTTCCTATTTACTCAAAATCTACTAAATATATTTTAATTCTGATTTACGTGTTTCTATATATAATAGTTACTTATGTTTTTAAAGTTATTTCATTAGTTAATACGCGATAATAGACCGACAATTGAAAAAAATAAAAAAATTGAGAGGTTGTTTCGTCAAGATTTTCTATCGAGAAAACTTTTTTCAATCGCGTTTCTGAGTTGATGCGATCCTAGATCATATATTGAATAATTGGTCAAGTGCGAGTCGGACTCGCGCACGAAGGGTTCCGTACCATTATCTATGCAACATAAGGCAACGTTATTAGTATCGAGCAAGAAACGGTAAAAAAATCATGTTTGTTGTATGGGAGCCCCCCTTAAATATTTATTTTATTTTATTTTTAGTATTTGTTGTTATAGCGGCAATAGAAATACATCATCTGTGAAAATTTCAACTGTCTAGCTATCACCGTTCTTGAGATACTGGGTGCGGAACCCTAAAAATCATGTTTGTTGTATGGGAGCCCCCCTTAAATATTTATTTTATTTTATTTTTAGTATTTGTTGTTATAGCGGCAATAGAAATACATCATCTGTGAAAATTTCAACTCTCTAGCTATCACCGTTCTTGAGATACAGCCTGGTGACAGACGGACGGACGGACGGACGGACGGACGGACGGACGGACGGACGGACGGACGGACGGACGGACGGACGGACGGACGGACGGACAGCGAAGTCTCAGTAATAGGGTCCCGTTTTTACCCTTTGGGTACGGAACCCTAAAAACATATACTTAAAAATTAGAGCTCTAGCCATTCAATCTAAAGAAACAATGAAAACTTCGTACATAGAAAAATGCAAGAAGCTATTTTGGTATCGTCTTAACGTTATGAATTTAAATATAAACCTTTGCCCCGTCCGTGACCAGAACCTTGTATCGAACGATGACATTGACCTAGTTCTGTGTTGGTTCTACGTCATTCCTCTATAGATATAGCTAGTATAGTACATTTACACTATTTTAAGACTTAGATTGGTACTGAAATTAGAATACAGACATTTTAAATTTCGTACGCGTAGATCAAAGAGCAAAACTCTAACACAAAATCCTCTTGAACCACTCTATATATTAACCGCATCAAATTCTGTTGCGTAGTTTTGAAGATTTAAGCTCACATAAGGACATACATACAAAAGTAACGACTTTTTTTATAATAATTACAGATGAAAAATCATAATGGTGAGTTACATTAAATTTGACGGGCATCTTTGATTGAATGTGGTTCTATACATTTGTACAGCGTGAAGGTGCCGTAACAGCCAGCTGTGCAGTAAACTAGAAATAAAACCTTTGCTACCACGGCCAATAAGCATGGCCTAGCAAAAATTACCATCAATAGTAGTAGTTAGTAGTAAATTTATTTTTTCGTGAAGATGTGCCTAAACTTCTTGATCTACGCCCAGCCGAATGTCACTGTTCATTGTTCTATACTATTTATTGAAATAAAATACAATGAAATCCAAAAATATTTATTGAAACCTAGGGTCAGAAAACGTGTGAAATTTCATGAGAACCCACCTATTTCTTTTATAAATATTTAATAAATATGCCTCGTCTTAACATCTACGAGTATCTGACAATACTTCAATTCTCAGAGATACTTGCTCTTCATAATGAAAACAAAACACTTCAAGTATTGCTCTTCATTATAATACCTCTCACAATACTTTGTTATTTCTCTCATTATATTAAATACAAGTGGCTTGTTTCGTAAAATATCTTACATACATACTGTTACCTGCAACTTCGTACGCGTGGAATTTAGAAACCAAACTAAATTATATAAAAAAGTCATCCTCTTGAACGACTCTTATCATCATATCATCAGTCTCACCCGTGACCATGGTGACTGCAAAGTCTCCGAAACGTCGGGCCAAAATTTAAAACAAATATACGCGTCTAAATCCGTAAAAAGTAGTTTTATTTAAACAGATGAGCAAGTGTTAGAAAATATTATGACTCTTATAATTTAAAAAAAAAACAGTATTAAAATCTGTTGCGTAGTTTTGAAGATATAAGCTCACATAAGGACATATATATAAAAATAACTACTTTGTTTTATAATAATTAGATAATTTACTATGTTTATCTTGTGACTTCAATCGCAAAAAAATTAAAGATAAGAAGATTAAGCAGTTTACAGAGCAACCCGTTGTAATAAGGTTTTAAAACTTTCTCACAGGTTATTAGTAGCCTGTCTTTATGTAAAATCAAAGGATCATTTCTGATCTAGTGATCATCTCGGACAGACAGACAAAAAAATAAATTTATTTGCTGATATATAAATTTTTACAGTTACAGTTTGTAAGCTTGACCCATTCAGCGCGGTGCGGCGCTCGGGAATAGGGATAGCAATACCTAAAGCAAATACCTTAATTCGGACTGTAGTCCCCTCCCATGTGATTCAGTCGCAAGCATTTCTTTACCTCCATATAAAACCTCAGTTTAATGAATTACTTGATATAACGAATATTGCACTTACATTTGCACTGTATAACTATTAATATAATTAAGTGCCCATTTAAAATAATTGAATAATGACTTTTATATCACCAAATAAAAAAGCGGAAGTTGCGTGACCACTTTAACAATAATGATACACGAAAAAAGCAAGTCAAATGCGAGCTAGCTCGTGAGGGTTCCGTAGTAGATCTGAACAAAAATTCATAATATAACGGTGATAATATAATATTAAGGTGTGGAAATTTAAAGTTGTTATTTTAAACACATCATGTATTAGTTGCTTAAGCAAGTTTGTAATCAGTTATTTATGTACTAGGAAAAGTAATTTATTAATTTTGCAATTGACATGATATGCTTTTACTTAATAAATTAAATTATGATAGAAAATATTTGGTTACTAAATATTTGGGCACGACCGCAATAAGCTCAGTTGGCAGAGCTACGGAATAACGGAACGGTATTCCGAGGTCGTGGGTTCAAGTCCCGCTTGCGGTGATCAACTTTTTCCACCACAATTTGATTTATTATGTACTAGCTATTAAACAAAAAGCCATCCTTTTGAGCCACTCTATCTATTAAATAAACCGTATCAAATTCCAATGCGTAATTAGGCACAAGACATTCAATCCGCTGATAAGAACCGGCGTAAGAAATTCAGCACAGAACTTTAGTCATATTTCTATTTTAAGCTATTGTATAGCTTTTATCGCGGTTGAGCGTGGAGACCGAATCCACATAATTCGAAATTTTAATTCCGTAGGTAACGGAAAATTTGTAAAAACCTTACACATCGGCACTACTGCGACAATCGCTATTTTATCATAATTACCATAAACAATGGACAGATGTAAGCATCAGTAAATAAGGATTATTAATCTTATTTTAGTTTATGGTATTTAGATTCTTGCATAAATAAAATAAATAAATAATTTATAATTGCATAAGTTGATAAAAAATACTATTCAATAGCTTTACCGCGGCAGTCCCCGAGTGACACACGTCTTTTTTAGGGTTCCGTACCCAAAGGGTAAAAACGGGACCCTATTACTGAGACTTCGCTGTCCGTCCGTCCGTCCGTCTGTCACCAGGCTGTATCTCAAGAACGGTGATAGCTAGACAGTTGAAATTTTCACAGATGATGTATTTCTATTGCCGCTATAACAAGAAATACTAAAAATAAAATAAAATAAATATTTAATGGGGGCTCCCATACAACAAACATGATTTTTTTACCGTTTTTTGCTCGATACTAATAACGTATAAGGCAACGTTATTTTAAACGTTATAACATTATTTGTTGCATAGATAATGGTACGGAACCCTTCGTGCGCGAGTCCGACTCGCACTTGTCCAATTTTTTTTTATTTCATATTGGAAAGAGAAGACCCATTTTATTAGACCGTGTGGTAAGCATAGATATGTCAGTAGTAAGCAAAGTAGTAACTCATTTTAGGAAGGAACACTAATTGAAATGAAAATAAAAGAAACTAAATGTCATCACGTGCGTGCCTACGTACAGAAAAAAGGCTTATTTATTTGTTATTGTGGGAACAAAGAAACTCTTTCAACCTCTTAATTATTTGTGCGTTAATAAAAGCGTACCTATCTAATCAGCATTTATTATTTTCAAAACAATTTCAGGACCGTTTCGAGGAATAACCTGTCTGAACGCTACCCATAAATTTTTACCAGTCCAATTTTTCTTTGAGAATCTAAGTTATTAGAGAACAAAATATGTAAAGACGTTAAAATTTTGTCGTTAAAGCTAAGCTGGCAGATAGAGTTGCTTTCACTCATTATTAGTAAGGAATTAACGATTATGCGTTGCCATGCAAAATGATTTGGGCCAACAGACCTTGAACGAAATCTCCGTAAATAAGTTAAAATATTATATGTTAACAGCATACTCCCAAGGTGAGAACATAACTCAAGATATTAAACAAACTATCCTAGGTAAACTTACTGAGCACCTCTTATTGTAACCTCAATATTAAGATGTAGATCATGGGATTTTTTTATTATGTTTTGATGATATCCAAGTAATATTAAAAATGTGAAAATTTGTGAGTATGGATGTTTGTTAGTCTTTCACACAAAAACTACTGCATGGATTTTAATGAAATCTTACGATAATGTAGCTTATATACCAGATTAACATATAGGCTACTTTTTATCCCGAAAGAACGCAATGTTCCCGTGGGATAGTATACAACGAACAGATTTTTTATCCTTTTTACCGCGGTTAACACCGCAGGGCACAGCTAGTACAATATAATTTAACAGCTTTATTACAAACTCCGTGGGGTGACGGATTAAGAATACAAGTGTCACCACCCCATTTCCTGCCAAAGGTGCTGTAAAAGTCAGCTAAGGGATATCGCACACAGATAACATTCTCCGTGAGAGACGGAAAATACGAAAATAAACCCTGTGCCAACACGCCTGGTCAGCGCGGCACAGTAGCCCATAATCCCTCCAAAGTGGAATGTAGAGGAGACCGTGCCCAACAGTGGGACGTAAATGGGCTGGAGAGGGGAAGTTACAAACTGTGCTAAAAGCTCTTGTAAAATAAGCGTACATAGATACAAATGCATCTAAAAAGTGCCTAATACAGCCGTCCATCTTTTTAGAAGTTACCATTCTAGACTGAAATATTGATTATATCCGTGAAACTAATAGCAGTATTCTATTTCTATCGCTAGTCAAAAAGAAAATATAAAAGACATTACTACAATAGAATAGATATTTGCAAGGAAACGTGAGTACAATATTTAAGCGTGTATAAGAAAGCACAAAACGTTTAGTAAACTGCTCTGATACTTGGATCTTTATTGCACTTTTAGATATTAGGACACATTCGGAATACTAAATATTGATACGAAGAAACTAACTATTGTAATCATGAGTATAGCCAAGATCAAATTTCAGGGAGGGTGTGAAATTTCGGATTGGGTTTTGGCACTAATTAAAACTTAATTTATCGAAAATATTGAAATTTTGCATTTTTGCACCTTAAAAAAAATTGTTACCTTTTTGTTTCACCGTTGTCGAGTAATAAGTATTTTATCTTAACCTTTCTATACTATAATATTATAAAGCTGAAGAGTCTGTTTGTTTAGATAAGCCCGCTAATCTCAGGAACTACTGGTACCAATTAAAAAGAAAAATGTTTTAGATAGTCCATTTATCGAGGAAGGCTATAGATTATATAACATCACACTGTGACCATTAGGAGCGAAGCATTATTAAATAAATTTGCAATAACGGGAGTAAATTCCTACATTACACGCGTACAAAATATCGGGCAACAGATATTTATGGTTTTTTTTTTATAGAAAGCGTTGGACAAATGACTGCAGTCCACCTGATGTTAAGTGGGAGTGCAATCCAAATGCGAGGGCGGCTACTACAGTGTATATGCACTAGCCGCCCCCGCCTTGACGGCCTGCAAGGTGGCCCTTCACGCCTCGCTTAAAAGACCCCATTTCGTAACCAGACGGAAAGACGTGCGCAGGTAGAGAATTCCACATGTTGGAGGTAAACATACTATACAAAGCGGTCAAATTGATTCACCTTTTTGCATCACCGTTGTCGAGCAATAAGTATTTTAGCTTAACCTTTCCATGGAGTCGAGTTACTCTTTTAAATAATATATCTATACAGAGTTGGACCGTAATATAAAACCACTACAACACATTATTTGGATGTCAATCATGTTGAGTACGATAAGCACCCTTTGGCCTATCAACTCTTGACTCATAAAACATCAGTTATAAACTCGATTTAAATGGCTCACGAGCTTGAGGATCGTAAAAATGTTATAAAATGACTATTGTCATATTTATTTTACGCAAAATATGTAAATATATTGTTGGTAACATAAAATTTACCAATACCGCAGTAAGGATATGATCTGATAAGGTTGGATAGGTTATCTAAGGGATAGTAGGTTTTCTTCAACATTTTACGATATATCTATAATATTGGTTGCTGTAAAAGTCATATAAGGGTTATGTGTACACGAATAACATCCTGTGTGAATCGGAAGAGAAAACTCGAAATTGAATCCTGTCTCAACACGCCATGGTTAGCACAACACTGTAGACCATAAGCCCTCCCAAAAAGCAGGAGGACCGTGCTGTTAATGGGCTGTAGAGAGAGAGAGAGAAGAATACGAATTATGATGTTATGATTAATAATAATAATCTCTTTATTGTATAAATTGCGGTACATCAGATTTTACATAAAGATATCAGAAACTCAGCACAATTTAGAGTGTTCTCTGTACACATATTTAACAAACTACCTAAACACATTAGGGTTATTTCAGACATTGCTCGTTTCAAAAAAAGCCTCCACAAGATGTTATGCTCTAAATGTTATTATTCTTTAAATGAATTCCAGAATGATGATTCGAATGGCATATTAGCCTGACATAATATATCATATTATAATATAAATTATTTAAAGGTTTAAATTTTATTGTCAGTAAATAATTCGGCAACGTTAACTAAATTTTCTTATTATTATTATTTAAAACAAAATTTTATTAATGATATTTCAAATGTGCTAATTTCGACATTTTCTTTTTGCAATATTGTTATTACATAAGACATTGTTATTATATGACAAAATGAAAACTGCATGCATAATATAAATAAATAATAAATAAATAAATATTCATGGACATTTCACACAACGTCCTCTGGTCCCAAGCTAAGCTTATTATGCTTGTGTTATGGGTACCAGAATACGGATATAATACATAAACTACTTTTCTTTTGTAAATACATACTTATAATACATAATAAACACCCAGACGCAGTACAAACATTTGTATGACAATTAAAAACATCACACAAATGATTGTCCTGACCGGGAATCGAACCCGAGACCTCATGTTCGGCAGTCCGTTATATAAACCACTCCACCACGAGGCCCGTCTATCTAATATATTTATAATCACTACCATTATTGTACGCCTAAATGGCAGGACATAGTGAAACCTGTTTTAATTTGATCTCAACATCTTATGTACCTATTTGTCCACAATAAAAAATACTTTGACTTTGACTTTGATTTACCCGGAAAGGCACACAATATTCGTACAATCAATCGCAACATGGATCAGAATAAGTCAAGCAATTTACTTAATATAATTCCAGTTTTAAGCCAGGTCAAAGTTACATTAAAATATTATTTACAATCATTTCTAGTTATTTTGTTACATTTATCATAGTCATATTACATGCTAAAATTTATTTTATCGTATCACATATTATAAATAATTTATGTTTGCTATATTACAATCTTTTCGATAAAAAATTCCTTCAGACTATAAAAGCAATACCTTATTAGTATACTTTTCAATTTCTTTTTAAATTGTGAAAGATTAAGGGCTCTTAGCGATTCTGGCAAATGATTATATAAATATATAATCATTTGCCAGAATCGCTAAGAGCCCTTAATCTATGAATATATAGAATATGTATTACACTAGTATAGAAATCTATACTAGTGTAATACATATTCTTTTTAAAAATGTCATATTATGATTTTATTTCTGTTGCGCAATCTACTATTATAGCTGAAAGTATGGTTTTGGGGATAATAATTTGGGTGTGTTTTGACAAAAACGGCTGCTTGCAATATGTATATGCCGGGGAGTGTTAGGTATTTATGTTTTATAAAAGTTGATCTACATGAGGCATTTCTTTTGAGCTTATGAATTATTCTTATGCACCGTTTTTACAGAATAAGTGTTGAGTTTAACTCTAACAGAGTTTCCCCAATATATTATGCCATAGCTTAACAAGGAAAATATTTTGCCATAATATGCCGATTATCCAATATCTAAGCTTCATAAAGTGTAATCTTTGTAACAATATAATATTAGTTTAGATGTCTGGTCTAGAAAATTCTATTTTACTATTTTACAGACAAAGAACTCTACGTTTTGCAGCTGCCATCGATTATAATTCACACTATAGCCGAGTATTTTCCAATATCCGTTCAGAATAGACGTTTCCTGACATTTAGACAAGCGAACATAATAGATTAACACATTTTCTATTTGCTACCTGAATATTGAACATATTTAACAAGGCGTGATGTTATAAAGTTTATAAGTAGTTTACTGTTAAGAAAATTATTAACCATATGACAATTACGACTTTTACAACAAAAATTATCGTCAATATTGAATACTATGTATGGTTATAAACATAGAAGAAGCTATAAATCTTATATATAAAATTCACGTGTCACTGTCACAGTGTTAGTTACCGTACTCCTCCGAAACGGCTTGACCGATTTTTATGAAATTTTACATGCGTATTCAGTAAGTCTGAGAAACGGCCAACATCTATTTTTCAAAGCTTTTCTTTTTTAGTATGGCAAAACAACGTTTGCCGGGTCAGCTAGTCTAATATATAAAATTCACGTGTCACAATGTTAGTTACCGTACTCCTCCGAAAGGGCTTGACCGATTTTTATCAAATTTTACATGCATATTCAGTAGGTCTGAGAATCGGTCAACATCTATTTTTCAAACCTTTTTTTTTCTTTTTTTTAGTATGGCAAAACAACGTTTGCCGGGTCAGCTAGTATTATATAAATCCCAAACAGTGTCCACGTCACTGAATATTTTACATAAGGTAGCATGATCTATTACTACGTATTCATAAACATATAACCAAATATTTGTTATACATTAGACACAATACATAAAGTCGTCCATCAATTTTGTATATATGAAACTCACCTGTCAATAATAAATAGTTTACAAAGATATTAGTTATACACAGGGAGCAATGATTTATAGAGAAACGTCAGGAAGTTTAGAACTTACTATTATCACTATATATTATCTTTCCAGCCATCCATCAGCCTTTCTCCTTCCAATGCTGGATATAGGCGTCTCCCATAGAGCACCACAAAGTGCGGTCCAACGCTTACTGTATCCAGCGGCTTCCGGCATATTTGACGATATCGTCAGTCCACCTTGTTTGGGGCCGCCACAAGCTGCGTCGTCCGATACGGGATTGCCACTCGTGTACCTTCCGTGCCTAACGTGCCTAAACATAGCCACTTCAGCGTGCTAACTCTTCGGGCTATGTCGTACACACCGGTTCGTCTACGGATCTCCGCATTCCAGATCTTATCACGTAGGGAAACACCGACTCCAACCACGCTGCGCGACTCTGAGTTTCGTTATGAGGCCGAAATTCAGAGACCACGTCTTAGTTTCGTAAGTGGTAACATACAGTGGACAAAGACCTTTCTTTTCAGGCACTGCGGAATAATCTTTGTAAGTTATGGTCTAATCCTAACGTTATTACCATAGTTCGTCTAAACAATAAGAAGATGCCGTCTCTGTGAAAGCTACAAGATATAATATTGTCTAATGTTGTGTAAGTATATTATGGCAGCAGCAAGTGTATGCTTTATCCAAACGAAAATAACAAACTATTTGGAAACAATAAAACACTTTATTAGGTCACAGTCTGTGCTATTTGCTCTATCTTCTGTTACCAGTTTAATGTTAAATTGTTTTTCCAATATGTTTGTTTGTACTAAACTAAAATAAGATACGGAGAAATGCAATAACCCAGATTTACATCGCATCTAAGCAAACTTTAACTCTATAGTTTTATCTCTATGTATTGATTTATCGTCGTTAATATTGTTTGTACGGATGTCCTATTTTTCAGTACATCGGAAATAGATAGAAAGATAAACTATGTACATTTTACAAACATTGAAATAAAAACAAAAATCTTAACACTTGGTACAAATGGTGACCTTATGACATAAAGTTTTTCTTCCAGACAAGTATGCAGTAGAGAAGTAAATAAAATAAGATGATGTTGCAGTGTACAGTTAGTAAAAAATAGACTATACAATTTAAAGCAAAAAAATTACTTTTAAAGTCATAATCTATAAGTTTTTTTGGTAAAACCTTACCAAATATGTGTGATATTTTTTAAAAGAAAACCGAAAAAAACGGGTAATCGGATGGTCATATATCTTTTAGTTATTATGTTTTGAAAAAAAGAAAGTGATAAAAGGATAGATATACTCTTCATCTATAATATAGCGTAAAAACAATTAAAATCGGTTTAACTTTCGCGAAGAAAAAAGGGAAGTACGATACCCATATTTTTGGAGCATGGAGCATTATTTTGTATTGTGCCCTTTTAATAACGCCAATTCTGAGGCGAAAGCTATGTCATTGTACACATTTCTCTGTTCTCTGTCCAGCCCATTGCGTCCCACTGTTGGGCACGGGCCTCCTCTACTTTGGGAGGGATTATGGTCTACTGTGCCGCGCTGACCAGGCGTGTTGGCACAGGGTTTATTTTCGAGTTTTCCATCTCTCACAGAGAATGTTATCTGTTTGCAATATCCCTTAGCTGACTTTTACAGCACCTTTGGGAGGAGATGGGGTGGTGACACTTGTATTCTTGATCCGTCACCACACGGAATATTGTACACATTTATATTTATTAAAATCATTACCATAACATATTATTATATGAACAAAAGCTTTAAAACTCCTGTAGGATTATGCTCTGAGGATTAGAATCTCCTGTTTAAGCGCCATAAAGTACTTAAATGTAATACTCAATAACCATTGGGGACATAGTGGAATTTTGATTAATAATGAATAAATATTTTGGACATTTCACACAACATCCTCTGGTCCCAAAGTAAGCTATATTTCTATGCTTGTGTTATGGGTATACTACGGATATACTACATGCATACTTTTTTTTGTAAATACATACTTATAATACATAGAAACACCCAGACGCAGTACAAACATTTATATGACAATTTTAAATATCACATAAATAAGTGTCCCGAGCGGGAGTCGAACCCGCGACCTGAATGGCAGTCCACCACCACTAGACCACAAGGCCAGTCAAATTTAATGAGGTAACAATGTAAAACAAATCTTGATTACTAAAGTTGTTTGGTATTCTAATATTTACGTAGCACTTGAGTGTTGCGTGTGAAGCACTATAAATTGTGTTTGTTTAGTGTGCTAATAGCTCTTAGGTCTTGTTAATATATAGACTTTTCACGTCATCCACTAATTACATTTGTATATCTGTCTGTATACTTGCTGTGCCTATCAACACAAACCTCGATTTAAAAACCTTAAAGAAAAAAAAAGAGCGGTAATCGGCAATAACAAAACTATAGCGACATCTAAATTGACGCTGACGCCATCTAGATGTTTATATTTAAATTATTTGATTATATACGTGAAAATGCATTTTCAACCTACAAACAGTTTAGCAGGATTGGTTTAGTGTGTCTGTCTGTTTCATTATTGTATATTTAGTTTAAATTTTAGTTCTATTTGTTTAGGATTATTGTTACAACGCTTGCTATATAAAATTAATTAATATGATAGTTATGTATAGTTTTTACGTATTATATAACAAAGTCATAATTTTTGTATTTTATTTTTGTATGTATGTCTTTAAAAGTGCGCAACGGATTCAGTTGCGGTTTTTTTTTATTAGATACAGTGGTCCAAGAGAACGGTTTTTTATTTTTTGCATAATTTGTTTTTAAATTCCACGCGTACGTAGTTGCGGGCAACAGCTAGTATTGAAATAAGTAAAGTTTTTTTTTTAGACAATAAGAATGTTCACTAACATTTGGTTACAAAGTTTTCTTTATCATTGTCTTAATAGAGCCTTAATTAACTGCTGAGCTTTAGTTGTGGTTTAATGGTACGTAAAAGTTACCGCCGCTATGTTGGCACTAAACGTTAATTCGAGTAATAAAATGGACGATTTAAGGTAAGTGTGTTAAGCTCTCAACCAACCACATTGAGAGCATTTACTTATTTAAGACGATACCAAAATAGCTTCGTGCATTTTTCTATGTACGAAGTTTTCATTGTTTCTTTAGATTGAATGGCTAGAGCTCTAATTTTTAAGTATATGTTTTTTCAATATATGATCTAGGATCGCATCAACTCAGAAACGCGATTGAAAAAAGTTTTCTCGATAGAAAATCATGGCGAAACAACCTCTCAATTTTTTTATTTTTTTCATTTGTCGGTCTATTAACGCGTATTAACTAATGAAATAACTTTAAAAACATAAGTAACTATTATATATAGAAACACGTAAATCAGAATTAAAATATATTTAGTAGATTTTGAGTAAATAGGAAAAGTATCCCTAATTCTTCATTTTCTGTGCCTACTGGCTGTGTTAATATGTACGTGTCGGCGATGATATACGATAATATTGATGTAGGCCCTTAATTGGCCGCAACTTCGTACAGTTCGTACGCGTGGAATGTAGCAATGGTTTCCCGTTTTAAAAAAATACTTTGCTCCCATTGGTCGCAGCGTAATCCTTTCTCGATAAATGGAATATCCAATACAAAAATATGTTTTCAATTTGAATTAGTATTTCCTGAGCTTAGCGCGTTCAAACAAAAAAAACTCATCAGCTTTATCAATCTAATCAGCCTACTGCAGGCCACTGCTGAACATACGCCTCTCCCAATTCGCGCCACAATACACGGTCCTCCGCCTTCCGCATCCAGTTCCATCCTGCGACCATCTTCAGGTCATCAGCTTTTTACTGAAAAATGAAAATGAAAAATTATTTATTGGTCTCAAAATATTTACAAAATGATAATTATAGTGGAAACGACCCCATTAAGTTATTAGAAAATACTTGTGTTGGGGTAAAACTATTACTTAAGAGGATACCAAAATAGCTTCGTGCATTTTTCTATGTACGAAGTTTTCATTGTTTCTTTAGATTGAATGGCTAGAGCTCTAATTTTTAAGTATATGTTTTTTCAATATATTATCTAGGATCGCATAAACTCAGAAACGCGATTGAAAAAAGTTTTCTCGATAGAAAATCTTGGCGAAACAACCTCTAAAATTTTTTATTTTTTGCATTTGTCGGTCTATTATCGCGTATTAACTAATGAAATAACTTTAAAAACATAAGTAACTATTATATATAGGAACACGTAAATCAGAATTAAAATATACGAGTATTTAGTAGATTTTGAGTAAATAGGAAAAGTATCCCTAATTCTTCATTTTCTGTGCCTACTGGCTGTGTTAATATGTACGTGACGGCGATGATATACGATAATATTGATGTAGGCCATTAATATAGAATATGATATTACTATAGATGAGTTCAATTGGATTTGAACTCCAAAACTATAGTCCTAATTACCATAGCGTTTTCTCTAACAGACAGAGCTATTTAATAGTAGAAGTTGGCAGCGACTTCAAGCGCCTGGAATTTAATATCACTAGGTATATATTTACATAATAATATTATACAGCCTATAGCACTATCGGAGGCTGTAGTTTTTTAGTAGTAAAAAAGTTTTTATGATCGAACGATAACTTTCTGAGATTAGCCACATACATGTTACAAAATTCACCTCTTTATTAATATAGATAGAAAACGCTTTTGTA
Source organism: Orgyia antiqua (assembly GCA_916999025.1). NCBI lineage: Eukaryota > Metazoa > Arthropoda > Insecta > Lepidoptera > Erebidae > Orgyia > Orgyia antiqua. The sequence continues at coordinate 4,119,502 of OU779861.1, forward strand.
TAAGTAAGTAATCTAAAAAAGGGTTTTATAAAAATCTTTTAAATTCAAATGAAAATAGAATATGCGAACATAAATTTTGTAGGTAGATACTACTAAGTACCTACTGAGAACAGTGTTTATTATTTATTTTTAAGGAATTACAGTCTTTTAATAAAAACTCTTTTGACACAAATAAATTAAAAAATACAAATCGAATTACTGAATCACCCTTTGCCCTAGAAAAAGTATTTGTTAAAACAGAAACAATAAACAACTGACTTTTTTAATAAATAAGATTGCGTGTTGGAATGACCTGATTTCCAGATATTCGGCTGGTCTTAATAATTTATTAATTTTTTTTTTTTGTTTTTCTGAAGACTATATTTCTAAGCTTGTTTTATGGATACCAGATACGGATATATCACACATATGTATACATTTCATTTTTGTTAATTTATATATATTCTAATATATAAAATTCACATGTCACAGTATTTGTTACCGTACTCCTCCGAAACGGCTTGACCGATTTTTATGAAATTTTACATGCATATTAAGTAGGTCTAAGAATCGGCCAACATCTATTTTTCAAACCTTTTTTTTTTAGTATGGCAAAACAACGTTTGCCGGTTCAGCTAGTATGTATTAAAGGAAACAACTAAACGCAGTACAAACATTTGTATGACACAAATAATTGTACTAACTACTACAATTGTACTACTCCTACGAACCGCGACCACATGAGTGGCAGTTAGTTACACGAACCACTATACCACGAGGCCCGTTGATAAGTAAAGTATTACATATCTATACTAATATCATAAAGAGGAAAGATTTGGTGGTTTATTTGAAACTAGCTGTTGCCCGCGACTTCGTCCGCGTGGAATTTTCAATAATTTTCGCAATAAAATGTAGCCTATGTCCTTTCTCAGGTTCTAAAGATTGTCTGTGCCAAATTTCATTAAAATCGGTTAAGAGGTTTAAGCGGGAAAGCGTAACAGACAGACAGAGAGAGTTACTTTCCCATTTATAATATTAGTGGAGATATGAGATTAGAATAGTACTTTCAGCGTCCTGTAGCTACAGTATTCCCGGTGAAAATAGACTATTTTTTGATTAGTCAATTAAGTAAGTTGCCGGGGTGGATTACTAGTGCAATTTAAGCGCAACATGCAACATTGAAAGCGAGAAAATGACAAAACAACAAATCACTTTCATATCTCCATGTATAATATTTATCATAACTTTGTAAATTCACTGGTGAGTTACACATTTACTAAATTGATGGACGGCCTTTGGCAACATATCCAAAATGTATACCAGGCATTTACATTCATGAATACAATGGAACTAATGGATATTGTGAAGCAAATGTTGTATAAAGCGTTGTCGGGACTGTTGTGAGGATTCCGAAAATATATTTCATTTTATACGGCTGCCTTTTTATAATACATTTTCTAACACTTTCGCGACTCATCTGTTTAAATAAAACTACTTTTTACGGATTTAGACGCGTATATTTGTTTTAAATTTTGGCCCGACGTTTCGGAGACTTTGCAGTCACCATGGTCACGGGTGAGACTGAGCTGTAATGTGTCTTCTACGATCAGTTATTACAGGGTTTACCCACATTCGATTTTAATTTTACATTGACCATAAAGATAGACTTTTACACTTTTTATAAACTATATCATATTACATTGTGCTCAGACTACATAAAATCAATAACATTATTTTAGTTTCTAAAATACATTAACAAATTGTAACAATATAAAGAAAATTTTTAAATAAGGTAAAACATACATAATTTTATCATAGACTAAAGTTTTAATTATTATAGAGGTAGTATACAATATAGCAAGCGAAACTAAGTTTATATACTTAAATACAATATTATTTAAATAATAACAAGAAATTTTAAAAAGAATTATTGGTTTAAGATTTATATTAGTTTATATTAAAAAAGAAAAATTGTTAATTTTTATTTGAATTTATAGAAAATTAGTATTTATTTTAATTATTTGGTTTTTATTATTTTATCTAATATACTACCACTACAGTGATAGAAGCATAGATATACTCTTTATCCATAATATAACGCAAAAACTATGAAAATTGGTTTAACTTTCGCGAAGAAAAAACGGAAATACGATACCCATACTTTTGTATGTAGCATTATTTGGTATCGTACCGTCTTAAGGTCCCACTGTTGAGCTCGAGCCTCATAAACTTCGCAAGGGTAATATTTAGACTAACTTATGTTGCGCTAACTAGGAGCACAGGGTTTAGTTTCGAGTCTTCCACTTAGGGAGGGTTTGTGGTCTACTATGCCGAGTTGACAAGGCATGTTGGAATAGGATTGATTTTCGAGTTTTCCGTCTCTAGATGTTAACTGCAGCACCCTGGGGAAGAAATGGTAATGGGAAAATAAATAAATAAATAGAAATATTTCCGGACATTTTAAACCACGTCCTCAACAATCAGAACACGGACAAACTACATATTAATTTCCTTTTTGTATACACATAATTATTATACAAATGCAACACCTAGACGTGGGATTAGAACCCACGAGTTCGTAAGGGCTAGTCCGTCACATCAACCAATAAACAACAAGGCATGTTGCTTCGTAAACATTTATTTAATATGACCAATACCATAGGTAAAGCTCAAAGGAGTATTTACCTGTGCTTAAAAACAGCATCAATCATGAATCCTCTAGGGTGGAGTATCGATTGCCTCAGTGTAAAATGTTCAGCTTTGTATACGTTAATTCAGCTTCGATGTTCAGAATTTTATAGGCAAAAAGTTTTCCAATACCGTTGTTGTTGGAAATTTGTGCTTTTTACCTTTTAATAATTATCAAACTGCATTATTTACAAAAGGTCTCAAACATACCTACTAATGTAAGGAAATTCTAGAAAACAATCTATTTTTTTGTTGTTTTTATTTGGATCGACAATCTAAGATTTAGATTTCAAATAAGAAGGTAATTTGGTCATAATAATTTGATATATTCAAAAACTAAAAAATAAAAATCCAGAATATTATTTTAAATCATTGCAATCGGTCTTTGACAAGTGTGCAAAATATCAAATCCAACTCACTACTGTAAGTGGGTAAAACTCGCTTTCAAAATGTTTCATTACATAGATCCGATACATTGATAGATACGTAGTGAACCAATAAAGGCGTGTTAAGTAATAATAAAAGCATTATCTCCAAAGCCCACACGGAAGCTAAGAAACTTCAAAGATCAATTTCATTATGAAAAATGAACCGGGCCAGCAATAACAATTCATTATCAAACAAATGCCATATTTTATATTTACGTTTGTGAAAAAAATCTGTGCCCATTTGGAAAATAAATTGTAATAATACCTACATTTGTAAAGAATTCGTGAGAGGTTCCTATAATATTTATAAATTATTATTGTCACATTTTAACATTAAGAAGTTTTTACTGCTTTGTCAAAAATACCTACTAATACGAGGTACGATTGAGCAACTTCAAGAGGTACTCGTAGATAAGTATCTATCGTAATTCTATGGCGGTTGCTGAACTATAGAACTATAGAACACTCGGCGAGAGGTCGTCCGCCACTAACAGCGCGACAGGTCCCCTGACCCGTCGCGCGTGGCCTCCTCGCGGGCCGGGGCCGCCGGCTATTGCGCGCCGACGACCCCTACCCGTGGCCCTGCGGGGGGGCAGTGTGTCGCCCGAGCGTTCACGCTCCCGCAGGGCCTCTCTCTTGGCCGCCATCACCTCGGACGCAAACGAGGCGACGGCGGGTCAACACTCTGCTGCCGGCCATCGAGGCGATGACGGCCGGCAGCGACAAATTAACGCCTATTGCGCCAGTGAGCCTGGCGCGCTGAGCGGACCAGGCCGTGATCCCATATTCTTATCCCTTACCCGTATCTGCATGACTTGTATCTATATTATTATCTGTGTTTATTATAAACCAAAGTCGTTATTTTTGTATGATGTCCCTGTGTGAGCTTATATCTGCAAAACTACGCAAAGTATTTGATACGGATAGAATGATCCAAGAGGATATTCTTTGTAGATAAATTGTTAAGATTTGGCGTATATTTGGGAAAGGTGGGTCAATAATTATAAATGCGGGTGAAATCACGGGTATTAGCTATTTGTTTATAAATATTAGATGAAATGAGAGCTAGGTCACCAACCTTTAACAATGTTAAAATAACTGACCTAGTACAACAATTAAGTTGAGAGCTAAATCCTGTTCATGCTGAGAATAAACTGTAAGCTAGCTCTCAACGGGACATCAGCACTTGCAATCATATCTAGGCGATCGATTTTCACTTGAAGTATATTTTTGTTTTAACATAACATAATTATCGTGATAAATCAGAAATCATAACGTTTACTAACAAACTATTTTTTACGGATTTAGACGCGTATATAAGCGTCTAAATCCGTAAAAAGTAGTTTTATTTAAACAAATGAGTCGCGCAAGTGTCAGAAAATATTACGCTTGTATTAGTTCGGTATGTATCTATCGATTTTCACCTACTTGCAGTAGTCGGATTGATCTGAAATTTTTCACACCTAACAAGGACCGATGACAATGTAATGATTTAAAAAAATATTCGACTTATCGAAAAAGGCTGTAGTCATACATCACGCTGCGACTAATAGGAGCGAGGTTTTAGTGGAAAATGTTGCAAAAAATGGAGAATATTTTCTAAATTTCACGCGTTGGGAGTCGCGGGTTACAGCTAGTCTTTATAATAATACTGAGACTCCTTTTATTCTTTAGAGTCAGAGTTAGAACATCGCTCAAAAACAATGTTTCAGTAAAGCGCCTGAATCACGGTATTGTAAAGCTTATTCTTTACATTAATTTATAATAATAATTTAAAACACATTTAATTAATTTGTTATATTTTCATAATAAAGAAAAACTATTTTACAATCATTTTTCAATATCCTCCCTTCATGTCTTTTTTCACATCACCCAATTCTATTCTTTTTCATTTTCAAATTTTAAATTTTTTATTCATTTTTTAAAAATAAATCCTAAGTGGCCTGTATCATTGAATAGGTTATATTCAATGATCACAACCTTTACATTCTCCCCCCCTTAGAGGATAAAAAAAAATTTTTTTTCAAAAAAAAAAAAAATTTTTTTTCTAAGTTACAAAATACTGGACACCCTACCTAAGGTTGGAAAGCATGATAACAAACTAGAATGAACCAGATTAGATCCAGCTAGGACCTAGCTTTTCGAAGCAATACATTTCGAAAAACTTGAAAAGCAAAAAAACCAACCAAAAATTGCCTTTCTAATCTTAGTTATCCGAATCACACTAACTACGATGCCCTTATATCATATCACTCTTTTCATAAAATATTAAACTACTTCATCTTTAAAATTGATTTATCCAATAATAAACAAGAGTGATAAGGCATCCTTAAAACTATCACACCAAGACACAAAGCATATATCATCAACAATCAATCAGAAAAATGTTCATCACCAAACAATTAATGCTCTTATAAAAACTATCGAGCTTCAATTATGAGGTCAGCATCATAGATCCGAAAGATATGCTAATTTAACAGCTTTCCAGCTTAATGAGAAAATTTACATAAGAAACCATTATAATTGACAGAATCCAGAGATTATCAAATTAAAATTTAAAGTATGCTCAGATAATACTCAACCTTCTTTTCAATTATTTAGGTATAATTTCTACTAAGTAATCCTGAATGCTCGGGAATGACCAATTTATTCCACATTTAAAATTCCTTCTCGTGAGATAAATTTACCAACCATTCTTCTACCACAAGTAACGTTTTAAATAATCAATCATTCTATTATCTAAGTAATTATAAACTATTCGCTAATCATTATTATCTAACTATTACCCAATAAATAAAATAAAAATATTATCAGCAACCTCACACTATAATACAACTTCTTACAATTTTCAGTAAAGCTTGTACTTCACATTTACAAAATAAAAACATTTAATATAATTAATTTGTTATATTTTTTATAATAAAGAAAAACTATTTTACAATCATTTTTCAATATCCTCCCTTCATGTCTTTTTTCACATCACCCAATTCTATTCTTTTTCATTTTCAAATTTTAAATTTTTTATTCATTTTTTAAAAATAAATCCTAAGTGGCCTGTATCATTGAATAGGTTATATTCAATGATCACAACCTTTACAGTATCTATCGAATCAATTTCTTTCTTTCTTTCTATTAGCCTATGTAAAGGAATCTTTAGGAGGAATTTTTACCGACTTGCAGCTGTTGGATTTTACACTTCTATCCAGGACTGAAAATAAAATAATAATTTAAATCAATTAATTTTTTAAAAGTTTAAACCTAGTTCATATTATGACGATTGCTTGCTTGTAAACGCATGATGTATAGAATAGAGGGCTCTTATATAGGCTCTTATATCTTATAGAATAGGGAATTAAAATTGGTTTTAAATATGTTCTACTAAAAAATAATAGAAAAGACAAATTTTTCACAACTTTAATTTTGCAATTACTTTCTATTCGATTCTTAAGCGAAGATTTTCTCCCATGTAAGATGAAACATAAATAGTCGCTATAAAATGTCCTTTTACAAGCTGAATTTAAATTAGAGCGTGTATGTAATATTAAGATTATACAGCATCATACTAGAAAACGTGTTCAACAAGTTGTTCTTAAAGGAACTCGTATATATGCAAATGCCAGACACATATCACGTGTATACCTACCATATATGATACTACCTACGCAGCTACGCATACTACCTGTATCTAATTAATGAGACACTACACAAAATATTAAATCTGTGTTTGCTCTAATCGCGATTCAAATCTTTGACCTTTGACCTTTCCTACATAAAAAGTCTGGAGCTATACAGCTAAAAAATGAAAATTGATAGTGTCAGTAGCATAATTTGGCAATGTCAACTGAACTTTCTTATTATAAAAACTGTGCATGGTAGGCTAATGATTTTAATTAAAATGAATTTGTACTATATAGTCTAGGTATAGAAAGAGAAAGAAAGAAAGAAAATAAATTTATTTCAGTAACTTCGACTACAGAACAAAGTTTAAAATATACTTATTAAAATACATTAACATTAGAGGCTGAAAATGGTCCTTCCTCAGCAATTGCTATAGTAGCAAGCTACCACAGCGCTGGTTTTCAGTAAGAACCAGAAAACTAGTGAGAACAGGCGGCTACGACAAATAATTAATAAAAAAAAGAGCACAAGGTTAAATAAATACAGAAGAAATAATAAAACATGTAATTAAGCATATATCATACACATATTACTTATCTACGTATAAATACTTTCTTATACTTTCTTATACAGGGTGTGGCGTAAATGGTGGTCCAACGCTAAGGTGGTTATAGTTCAAGTATTCACCTATCATATAAAAAAAAATTAACCATTTTTAGCCATTGGTTTCGGAAATATGATTTTTTTAATTTTTTTGTAATAAATCGATAAATATTTTATAAATGAGAATGTAACTTCGACAAATGACATTATTTTTTGAGTGTGTTTTTTGTGTTGTACGGCGAGTACTAGCACTAGCACATGCATAATTTTCGTTTTTTCATGTAAACCCCAAAAATAAACCAATAAATAAAAATAACTGAAAATTTTTTTTTTCTAACACTTGCGCGACTCATCTGTTTAAATAAAACTACTTTTTACGGATTTAGACGCGTATGTTTGTTTTAAATTTTGGCCCGACGTTTCGGAGACTTTGTCTCACCCGTGACCATGGTGACTGCAAAGTCTCCGAAACGTCGGGCCAAAATTTAAAACAAATATACGCGTCTTAATCCGTAAAAAGTAGTTTTATTGAAAATTATTAATTAAGAAATTTTATTATTAACAAATCATGCATTTTAGATGTGAGTAGTGTAAAAAAAATGGCTAAAATTGGTTAATTTTTTTTTATATGATAGGTGAATACTTGAACTATAACCACCTTAGCGTTGGACCACCATTTACGCCACACCCTGTATACATATAAATGTATATAAGAAAGTACAGTACATAGCTTTCCTCGATAACTCGAGAATTTGCAACACTGAAAGAATTTTTAAAATGGGACCATTTCTATGGTTCCTGAAATTAGCGCGTTCAAACAAACAAACAAATTCTTTAGCTTTATAATCTTCTAATATATAAAATTCACGTGTCACAGTGTTAGTTACCATACTCCTCCGAAACGGCTTGACCGATTCTTCTCAAATTTTACATATATATTCAGTAGGTCTGAGAATCGGCCAACATCTATTTTTCAAATCTTTAAATTTTTTTTTTTGGTATGGCAAAACAACGTTTGCCGGGACAGCTAGTATTTGTATAAAAATCCCTAATGAACTAATTTCTTACATAGTATTTGCTAACAATAACACGTGTAACATTTCTCTAGGGCATAAACTTTGTAATACTTTCAAGAATATTTTGTAAACAACTTATTCATTTCTGAGATTTTGTACAAATAAAATGAGTACGGTATGATTAATAGCTACATATAAATATTATTCTTATTTTAGTAACTTTTTCGTCCGTGTGGTGACGGATTAAGAATACAAGTATCATCACCCCATCTCCTCCCAAGGGTGCTGTAAAAGTCAGCTAAGGAATATTGCACACAGATAACATTCTCTGTGAGAGACGGAAAATAAACCCTGTGCAAACACGCCTGGTCAGCGCGGCACAGTAGACCATAATCCCTCCCAAAGTGGAGGAAGCCCGTGCCCAACAGTGGGACGTAAATGGGCTGGAGAGGAGTAACTTTTTAATCAAGGAGGAGGTTCTCAATTCGTCTGTATGTATTTTTTTGTTTGTTACCTCATAACTTTTAACTGGGAGAAGCGATTTTAATGATTATTTTTTTATTTGAAAGCTGATGGTTTCCGTGTGGTCCCATTGGCACTAGGTCAAGACCTGATGGTTTCTTCTCCTGAGAAATCGAGGAAAACCATCAAATTTCAAAAGGACATGTAGTCGATGAACTTTAAAAAAAAATACTCAATTATAGAAAAATAATATCACCTTCAACTTTTAGTAAAGGCATTAAAACTGGTAAATAAATAATATTTTATTTAACTAAAACACTCCTAAATCAATGCTGTTCTTTTGATGATGGATTAAGAATACAAGTGTCACCATCCCTTTCCCTATCCAGGGTAAGGGCAAAAGTCATATAAAAATATTGTACACAAATTTGCTCTATGAGAGGTGAAATACTCGAAAATAAACCCTGTACAAACCAACACGCCTGGGGGCCAAGTCTGGTATTGAATGTTGTCACAATGATGAAATGAAATGAAATTATTTATTTGCAGAATTTGGGTTTACAACATAATAAGGTGGTCAGGTTACTGTTACGGTAGTGCCATACTCAACCGTTTCCGACGATATTGTTACGAACACACAAAACACAAAGGAGCTAGCGCCATCTAGCAGCAACTAGTAAAACCAATTAAATAACCGAACAAAGTGAAACCCCTATTAGATACTAGATGGCGTTAGAGGAACTACCGTACATGCCCGAACCTTCTAGAAACATTCGTTCCGGGCGATCACGTTCGCGCACAGTCGGGAACATTCTGGAATGGTCTGGAACTCGTCTCGGCGCATATAAATAGCGGCAGGGAGGCGAGCCCGGGCAGTTCAGTTCGAGCTACGATAAAGGCGACTTCGAGAGCGAAAACAAGTGATCAAGAGTGATACCAGTGAAACCTACAACTTGGCTACGATCTAGGACATTGTTAGTGCTTAGTGTTTGGACCTAGTGCTTAGTGTTTGGACCTAGTGCTTAGTGTGTAACTAGTGCTAGTGAATAAAGTCTTCTAAAAGAGTCAGCAGGTCTTTCTCTCCAAATCCTTCGAACCCTAACACGTAACAACTGGTGTCAGAAGTGGGATTTGGAGATGCCATTGACTCCGAGAGAGGACTTCGAGGGCGTCAGGACAAGGGCACGACGAGCTGCGGAGGCCACGCCCGCTGTGGACCAAGCCCCGCCCACTGGCCCCACCTACCAGGCCCCGCCCACCGACCACGCCCACCGGGCTCCGCCCACCCAGGCCCAGGCTCCGCCCACTCAGACTCAAGCCCCGCCCACTGGCCCCGCCCACCTTGCCACGCCCACCACACCGGCCACGCCCACTAGACAAGCTCCGCCCACTGGATCCGCCCAACTTGCCACACCCACCACACAGGCCACGCCCACTAGACAAGCCACGCCCACCAGCAGCACCGTAGTGTCAGTTCCTCAAGTAGCACTCCAATTAGGAAGTTTAATTGAACTGATAGAACACAAGCTCGGCGCTTTGCAAGAGTCACAAGAACGCAAGCTCGGCGCTTTGCAAGAGTCACAAGAACGCAAGCTCGGCGCTTTACAGGAGTCACAAGAACGCAAGCTCAGCGCTTTGCAAGAGTCACAAGAACGCAAGTTCGAGTCACAAGAACGCAAGCTCGGCGCTTTGCAAGAGTCACAAGAACGCAAGCTTGGCGCTTTGCAAGAGTCACAAGAAAGAGTGATTTGTGCTATAAATGATGTTAGTAACACGGTGATTAAGCTTCGAAAAGATGTCGACGTAGTGGAAGAACGAGTTACCGGGTTAGGATTGGATGTCGAAAATGTGAAAACCGGCCTCATTGAACTACAGAAGAAAGTAGTGCGCCTTGAAACCACGGGAGTTGCGATCTCTAGTGGAACTATCGGAGTGGCACAAGGACCAAGAGTGAAAGTTCCGCCATACGACGGCACTACTTCCTGGAACGCTTATCGTCAGCAATTCCAGACGGTTGCTACTGCCAACGGATGGACGGAAGAACAATGCTTGACCGCTCTCACTGTCGCGCTAAGAGGGCAAGCTTTGTCAGTCCTGGAAGCACTGCCACATACAGGAAATGGGTTCCAAGACCTGATGGAGGCACTTGAATCCAGATACGGGGAGCGACACCTGGAGCACGTGTTCCGTGCCCAACTGCGTGACAGAGTCCAACGCTCAGGAGAAGGACTACAACAATGGGCGTTGGAAATTGAAAAACTCGTCAGGAAGGCACACCCGGGAGCCGACACCAAGATGGTAGACACGAATATTGTTCAAGCATTTGTCGACGGAATCAAAGACCTGGAGGTCAGAGCTGCAGTGAGGCTTCGTCACCATACCTCGCTAAAGGAAGCATTGGCGCATGCTTTGGAGGTCGAGGCTGTTCGTTATGACATACGGCATACCCATAAGATCCGCGAGGTCTCTGAGGAAGTCAAGGAGGTTAAGGCCCCTACGAAGAAAAGTTCTGGAGCCATGTGCTACAAGTGCGGCGAGAGGGGCCATCTTCAGCTCAACTGCCCGCAGAAGGAAACCCAGATGGAAAGGATGAAAAGGATCGAGGAACAAATAGAGGTTCTGAAGAAGCAGGGGGCTTTGTCCCTTGCCCGGGATCAGGGAAACGAATAAAAGCCAGGACTAAGGGGCGAGTGCTGGCTGACGCGGAGGGAGCCCCGATAACTGTTATCTCCCAGGCATGCAGCGGAAATAGTCTTGCGATTCAGGGGACTATTAACGGGACGGATTGCAAAATGACTCTGGACACAGGAGCCTCTAGAACAATAGTGAACCCAAGTCTGGTAAAAACCGCAACGGGACACAAGAGCAGAATTAACTGTCGGCTTCTTACTGCCTCCGGTCAGCCAATACCCGTCCTGGGAGAAACGTCAGTTACGATGTATGTAGGGGGGTCCTCATACTCTCATAACGTAATCGTGGCTGAGATTGTGGATGATTGCATCTTGGGTTTGGATTTCATGAAGAAACACAACTGCAGAATTAATGTCGCTGACGGAGTTTTCAAGTGTGGTGAAGAAGAAATCTTCATTCTTGGAGGCGCCTGCGGGAAAGTCGCTTGTGTACAGAAAGTCATCATACCTGGACGAGCGGAAGCTCAGGTACTGGTGGAACTGCCGCCAGCTGGAAAGAAAAAGTTAAACAGATGCGTGTTGATCGAAGACACACCTACCAAGACATCGTCACAAAAACTGATGACGGCGAGAACCCTTGTTAGTGGAAGCAGAAACGCTGTGGTCAGGGTTTTGAATCTTGATGATCGCGAGATCTGCCTGAACAAAGGTGATGTCATCGGAAAGTGCGAAGAAGTTGTCTGGATGAAAAAGTGTAGTTCGATGACAGGCGCAGACTCGGCAAACAGCAATAATTACGGTTTAGTGACTAAGCTACTCGATGACTGTAAGAGTAATCTGACTTATTCGCAGAGCATGAAAGCTAAGAAGTTTTTGCAGCGCTACGCGAATATCTTCTCCAGTCAAGAAGGGGACCTTGGAAGAACGTCAATGGTTCAGCACAGGATAGATACCGGAAGCGAGAGACCAATTCGTCAACGAGCAAGACGGATACCAATTGCAAAGGAAAAAGAAGTTGAAGGCCTTTTGGAGGACATGAGAAGGAATAAGATTATTGAACCGTCTACAAGTCCGTGGTGCTCACCTGTTGTATTAGTGAAGAAGAAAGATGGTAGCACGAGATTTTGTGTGGACTATAGGCGTCTCAATGATGTCACTAAGAAGGACAGTTACCCGTTACCACGAATCGACGACACTTTAGATACCCTGAGTGGCATGAAATGGTTCTCGACCCTAGACCTGAAATCTGGCTACTGGCAGGTGGAAATTCATCCAAAAGACAAGGAGAAGACAGCTTTCTCGACCGGTAAAGGTTTATGGCAATTTAACGTCATGCCCTTCGGATTGTGCAACGCACCTGCCACATTTGAGCGACTCATGGAGTGTGTACTGGCAGGCTTAGTTGGAGAGGCTTGCTTAGTCTACTTGGATGACGTCATAATTGTCGGCCGCGACTTCGAGGACCATTTGCGAAACTTGGAGCGAGTTTTCGCCAAAATAGAGGGAGCCAAATTAAAGTTGAACCCGGAAAAGTGTCATTTATTCAGGAGCAAGGTCAACTATCTCGGCCATATTATCTCCAGTGATGGAATCCAGACAGACCCGGAGAAACTGGAAGCAGTTCAAAAATGGCCTACCCCTAAGGACAAAACCGAAGTGCGGGCATTCCTCGGCCTATGCTCATACTACAGGCGTTTTGTTAAGGGATTCGCAGAGATAGCCAAGCCATTACATCGGCTGACAGAAGATAAACGACAATTTAGTTGGGATGAGACTTGTGAAGAATCTTTTCAGAAACTGAAGAAACATCTGTGTGAAACACCAATCCTGGGGTATCCACAAACTGAAGGTCAGTTTATAGTTGACACGGATGCAAGCAACACGGCCATTGGAGGGGTGTTATCTCAAAAACAGGGTGAAAGAGAAGTTGTTATTGCATATTTCAGCAAATCTTTATCCAAGCCAGAGAGAAACTACTGTGTGACAAGACGAGAACTCTTGGCTGTTGTAAAGACGCTACAACATTTCAGCAAATATCTCATCGGCAGACAGTTTTTACTACGAACTGACCACGCAGCCTTGAAGTGGCTACTGCAATTCAAGAACCCAGAAGGTCAAGTAGCTCGATGGATTGAACAGCTCCAGGAGTATGACTTCAAGACGGAACACCGCAGCGGAAAGACACATGGGAATGCCGACGCACTCTCACGAAGGCCGTGTTCGGAGGACTGCAAACATTGTGTTAAGCAGGAATGCAATGAAGTAATATTAAAGCTAACGAGAACGAATCCTTTGAGTCTCTGGGAGAATGATGCTATGAGGGAGGCTCAAGAAAAAGACGACGACCTTCGGCACATCATCACATGGAAGAAACGGGGTGACGTAAAACCAATATGGAGTGAGGTTGCACCCACTGGCGCTGTCACTAAGGCGTACTGGGCGCAATGGGACAGTCTGATACTCCAAAACGGAATACTCTACCGGAAATGGGAGAAGACTAACGGCAGAGAGTTCCATCTTCAGATAATTGTCCCAAGAACGAGAGTACCAGATGTTCTCCGTGAAATACATGATGGCGTATCAGGAGGTCATCTAGGTGTCAAGAGGACGTTAACAAAAGTGAGAGAACGATTCTACTGGTTGCATTGTCGAGACGATATACAGGATTGGTGCCGCAAATGTACTACTTGCGCTGCTGTAAAAGGACCACAGACCAGGAGCCGTGGGAACCTGCGGTTGTATAACGTCGGTGCACCGTGGGAACGAATTGCAGTTGACGTAGCTGGGCCATTTCCTGTAACGGATTCGGGAAACAAGTATTTTATGGTCGTCATTGACTACTTCACCAAATGGCCCGAAGTGTTCGCCATACCAAACCAAGAAGCCACAACAGTCTCTTCCAAGTTAGTCGAAGAAGTGATATGTCGCTTTGGTGTGCCTCTGGAAATCCATTCTGATCAGGGCAGGAACTTCGAATCGCAGGTGTTCCAGGAAGTGTGCAGAATTTTGGGCATGCATAAGACGAGGACCACCGCGTACCATCCGCAGTCTGATGGAATGGTTGAGAGATTTAACCAGACCCTTGAGAGGCATTTGGCGTAATTGGTAGATGACAAACAAAAGGATTGGGACAAGTATATACCACTCTTCCTTCTGTCTTACCGAACCGCCGAGCATGAGAGCATAAAAGCTACCCCGGCGTATGTCAATTTCGGTAGAGAACTACGAATACCAGTAGACCTATTGACAGGAGGGTCACCGGAGGGACCAAAGACTGTACAAGACTATGTCTGCGATTTAAGGGAAAAGATGCGCTATATACACGCCTTGGTTCGGGAAAATGGGTTACAGTCAAGTGAGAACATGAAAACCAGATACGACCGGAAATCGAACACGAGCGGCTTCGAGGAAGGGTCACTGGTGTGGCTGCATAACCCAACTCGCCGGAAAGGGAAATCTCCAAAGTTGCAGAACCAGTGGGACGGTCCATACAAAGTGGTTACCCGACTGAATGATGTGACCTATAGGATTCAAAAGCAACCAAGAGGGACATTCAAAGTGGTACACATAGACCGTCTGGCGCGTTACCATGGTAGTAACAACGATGCTCGGGACGAGCATCTCTAAGAGGGGAGTAGTGTTACGAACACACAAAACACAAAGGAGCTAGCGCCATCTAGCAGCAACTAGTAAAACCAATTAAATAACCGAACAAAGTGAAACCCCTATTAGATACTAGATGGCGTTAGAGGAACTACCGTACATGCCCGAACCTTCTAGAAACATTCGTTCCGGGCGATCACGTTCGCGCACAGTCGGGAACATTCTGGAATGGTCTGGAACTCGTCTCGGCGCATATAAATAGCGGCAGGGAGGCGAGCCCGGGCAGTTCAGTTCGAGCTACGATAAAGGCGACTTCGAGAGCGAAAACAAGTGATCAAGAGTGATACCAGTGAAACCTACAACTTGGCTACGATCTAGGACATTGTTAGTGCTTAGTGTTTGGACCTAGTGCTTAGTGTTTGGACCTAGTGCTTAGTGTGTAACTAGTGCTAGTGAATAAAGTCTTCTAAAAGAGTCACCAGGTCTTTCTCTCCAAATCCTTCGAACCCTAACACGTAACAATATTTTTTTTGATGATATTTGTTTCCGTATGATAGTTCAATAACACCATTTTAACCACAAAAAATTAACAGTAGAATACCAAACTTGATAAAATTCGCCATTATGCAATCAGTTATTACATTTGTTGCGAATTAATAGCGAATTTTATCAAGTTTGGTAGTCTACTGTTAATTTTTTGTCGCAAATGGTGGCAATATGGCGCCATAATGGTGTCATTGAACTATCATTGTGACAACATAAATATATTAAAAAAAACATTAAATAACCGGTAAGTTCAACTCGCGCAATTGTATTTAATTGAAAATCATTTCTAGTTCATTTAAATCTACAAGTGAAAATACAAAAACTCACATTAATATCGACATTAGCCAAAATTCCACGCATAATTATATTCAGTCACTACAGCATTTTCTTTTGAAGCTTTCGCCGTTGATATTTTTAAATAAAATACCTCGTTATTGTAATGTTAAGCTAGCTTAACAAAATCTTCAAAAAGACTGTTGACATATGTATGCGAATCTATAGGTACTCTATAGGATAATAAAAAGCTGAAGATTTTCTTTGTTTGTTTATTTGTTTGAACGAGATAATCCCAGGGACTACAGTATAAATTGAAAAATTCTTTTTTTGATGGATAGTCCATTTATCGAGGAAGGCTTTAGGCTACATAACATCACGCTGCGTCCAATAGGAGCGAAGCAACAGTAAAAAAAGTTGCAAAAACGAGGATTTTTTTTAAAATCCACGCGCATGCGGGCAAAAGCTATAATAATATATATTTGGAGACACAAAACCTAGCTGTTAGAGTATTTAAGTTCATTAATAATTCATTACTGATTTACCTCACAAAGTATTTTAGACCGTCATCAATGTCTGCTTGCTAAGTCTCGTTAGATGTGCGAAAAGTAAAAAGCTTGTACCGATTTTTGTCTAAAGAAATTAAATATGTGTTTAAACGTCAATAAGTGTCAATGTATTAGGCACACCCTCCTCCACTTTGGGAGGAATTAATTATGGTATTGGACCAAGCGTATTGGCACAGCGTTTGTTTTCAAGTTTTATGTCTCTTACAGAGGATGTTTCCTGTGTACAAAATTCCTTAGCTGGCTTTTACTGGGAAGCCAATGGGGTGGTGACACCTTGTATTCTTAAATCGTTGCCACACGGACATACTTAGGTATCTTTCTAATATATTATACAATGTATATGAAGAGCTTCGTGGTTGAGTGGTTCATGTAACGGACTGCCAATCACGAGGTCGCGGGTTCGATTCCCGCTCGGGACAATCATTTGTGTGACATTTATAATTGTCATACAAATGTTTGTACTGCATCTGGGTGTTTCTATGTATTATATGTATGTATTTACAAAAGAAAAGTAGTTTAAGTATTCTATCCGTATTCTGGTACCCATAACACTAGCATATAAGCTTAGCTTGGGACCAGAGGACGTTGTGTGAAATATCCATGAATATTTATTTATTTAATGTATGAAAAATAGGGTTTTTTTTTGTCGCCTCCTGCCCTGCCGGGCCATGATGGTGCCTTGAGCTTTACCATGACCCGGCGAGGGGTGGCCCCGTTAATCGGGGCCCGACCCGACTGGGGGAGCATTAGGTCCCCCTGTCGCGTTGCCGTGACCGACAGCCGCGGCGGGTCTCAGAATGCCGACCCGCCGCGCACGACCACCTCGTCAGGAGCGGCCGCGGCTGGCTACTGCGCGCCGACGACCCCTGCCCCTGCGGGGGGCAAAGTGACACCAGAGCGTTCGCGCTCCCGCAGGGCCTCCCTCTTTGCCACCATCACCTACCGAGAAAAGGAGGCGACGGCGGCCTAACACTGTTCGCTCTCGGCCAGAGACGGAACCACAACCGAGAGCGACAAGTCCAGACCCAGCACGCTGACGAGTTCAGGCTGGGCGTCCCAGGCCGTGCATACGGCAAGGGTGTGTTCTGCCGTATCCACGGCCCCACTTGCACAATTGCGGCAAACGGGATCCGACTCGATACCAACCACCTCCCACAGGTACTTGGCGAAACAGCCGTGACCTGTGAGGAGCTGGGTTAGGTGATATGTCGGATCCCGATGCCTCGCCTCAACCCAGTCTCTCAGGACTGGGCGTACCGCCTCAGCGAGCCGTCTGCTCGCTGTGGGGTCCGCCAACCTCTCAGCCCATCGCTGAAAGAGATCGTCGCGCAATTCGTTCCTCCAGCCTACGATCTCTATGAAAAATATGGTGTTCTGTATATTAAATTTTTACTATCCTATTTAAAATAAAGGCAAGCGTTGTACTAAAGTCTACGTTAATAGGATTTTCCTTTCATGTTACTAAACAAGTCTATTGTGTTGTTACATTACCTTTGCCTACCTTTCTGGTAAACATACACAATGAGGTTGCAATAAACTTCCTAATTACTGAACATCGTTACTTAAAGGTACTTAATAATTAAGATAAATAAGGATTTAATCATAGTTAAATAGATAGTAACTGGCTATGCCGCGCCGAATGTGACTGTGCCTCTCCTCAAATGTTCCGAGGAGAGACCATGCACATGCGATGGGGGGACCTAATGTTCCCCCACTGAGATAAGCCCCACGTTCTGGGACCACCCCTTGCCGCGTCATGGTCAGGCTTAAGGCACGCACCATGGCCCGATTAGAGCGAGGAGAAAAATAAATAAAAAATCTAGAATAATGTAATACAGTTATATTTTGTGGACATTTGCATAAATATAATAAAATATGTCTTTGAGTATCTACAATCCTCCAAGAACTTTATGAATTCCAATTTCTTTTCTTTTTTTTTACTACCATATCTTTACTTATTATAAAGCAAAGTAGTTATTTATATATATGTATATCCCTACGTAGCAATTTTTATCTTCAAAACTACTCAACTGATTATGATGCGGTTTTTTTATTAGATAGAGTGGTTTCTCGGGTTAGCATTCCGCGCTTTTTTTAAAAATATGTTAGCACATGATCCCATTCCACTTGATGGTAACGGCAATCATATTTTTGTAGTATAGCAATTTTCTTTCAAAAATAAAAGAACTGCAAACAAATCTATATTTCAAAAATAAAATAGGAATATATAACTTATTCGATACCTAACGTAGGATCTCAATCGTTGTGATTCTATTGTAATAAAATTCAAATACAAGAACGAAATAAATCAAAATATTCAACAAGCGTAGTCTTTAAATAAAAAACAATAGACAACCTACAATATTGGTTACAAAAACGTTGAAAGGAATTGAGCAGTCAATTTACATGTGACCTCATTACATTTCACAAGATTTGCGATAGCAATGTTGTTTTATGGCACTTTTATATTATGTTCTATTTTTTTTTTCTTTTATATTATTTATTCTGATTTTCACATATATTTTAATATTCTTTGACATTCTCTTCATAAAAGATAATAAATAAGTAATTATAATATTCTTTATAGGATAATATTGCCCCAAGACGCTATTAAAGAGGCTGTTCCAACTATTAAGTTCTACCTTTTTCATCTATTGTGTAAAATACCATGAAATGTCAATTAAGTTCGAATAAAAATTTTGGGATAGAAAAATTAAAATGGATGTTTTTAATTTTGTAAAAATGGTCGTTTAAAAAGTGTTCTACTAGATTGCCCTCATACCATTTCTCGTCCATACAATATGGTGGATCGGGCTATATAAGGCATCCAATTTAGCGAAATTGCTTTCGGCGACAATATTCGAAAGTTTATTAAAATCTAGCTGGCAATTTTGACCGTCCAATGTACATACGAACTTGTGATTTGCAATTGTTATTCTGACGCATTTAGTATTGCGTTCATAGCCCCAATTACAAAGAAGGATTAGATATTTTAAAATAAATAACTAAATCGCGAATTTTTTGATAAAAATTTACCATGCCATACAATACATACTCTAAAAGACGATAAATTATGTCAAAATATATTATGTGTATACTATGTTTTACAAGATTATTTAAGTATGCCATCGTATAAGATATGTTTGTAAAGATAGCATAGTTATTGTGAATGATAAATAAAAAAAAATTTACCTATTGCATTGTCATTGGACCTTAATATGTGTGAAAAATTTCATATCAATTTGACTACTGTAATTGTGTTAAAATTACTTTCAAAGATACCGTTACATAGATTAATACATTGATAGCTAGGTAGCTATCAATGTATTAATCTTTGGTAGCTATCAATGTATTAATTGGTTCGGTAGGTACCGAACTAATGATAAGCGTGTTAAAATATCATGAATTAAGACAGTAGATATTAATTTAAACCTGAGAAATAAATAGCTGTTTATTTCAGCACAGCTTTTTAGTAGGTGCGGAAAGTTACGAGTACAAAGGCGTCCATAATGGCTACTATATTTTAATAAAGAACAAAATTACGAAACATCTTTGTGTTTGAAGATAAAAACAAATAAGTACGGTGTAGCCCTGTATATTAAGTTTATTTCAAGATATTTTTAAGCTTTGAATGTCTGTAGGCAGTCGCTACTTTTATTGCGAGGGTCACGTAAAGTCATTTTGTCGTATAAATTATATTACCTATTTCTTTTTATAAAGTGGTCTTTGCGCGTAGCTACTCCGTAGATTTTATTGTTCTACCTTAAGAAAAGTATGTCTATACATACAGTTGTATACGTTTAAGATTAAAAGTAAATAGGTATAAAACATGTACTTAAATTTTACAGAAAACTTCATTTAAACAAAATTTCAGTGGGACTGGGTTTATTTTTGCATTTTCCGTTTCTCGTAGAGGATGTTATCTGTTTACTATATCCCTAAGTTGGCTTTTACAGCACCCTGGGAAAGAAAAGGGGTAGTGAACATTTGTATTCTTAATCCGTCATCACACGGACTACAAAGCTTACGTTAGGTAAATTTCTTCAATTCCATAATAATTATAACATGATAAATGACATGCCCCTATCTCCCTGTTACCTTCGCCCTGTTGTGTCGTATGATAACATTTCAGATTATTTTTCATCAACTCGGTGCGGTAATAGAGAATTTCTAATCCATCAATCAATATGACATTTTGTTCAATGACAATCAATAATTTAGCTCAGTTATTTGTAACAGGCACAGCTGTAACTTAAGAATTTGATTAGATAATGAATTTATTTAATCTAGGCAAAACCTGAGCTTTGTGGGGGGTTCCATATTTGAAAAAGATACGGGATCCATTACTGTTCCCCCCACTGCGCTGAGCCCCACATAATGGGCCACCCCTTGTCGGGTCATGGTCAAGCTCGGGGCACACATAATGGCCCGGTTAGGGTGAAGAGTAAGTGTCACAGATGTGATGTGAGGTGTGTCGATAGAATGTGTCGATAGAGTGTGGGAAAGACGGACGTCCGTCTTTTCGTCTCTATCTAACTGAAATAATTTGCTTGGTTCAAAAACTAAGAAACACGCTTGAAAATCCTTAATATTTTCTTGTGTGCAAAGATCAATCTGACCACTGCAAATGGTTGAAAATTATATTTTTCTTCTAGTCGGTATTATCAGTACAACATTGCCGATAATGTTAGTTTGTTAATTTTAAAATCATAAACGTAGCATTAGGTAGACAGGACAACCTACCATCATTAGGCTTAAAATAATCCACTCCGTGATATATGAATCCTTTTTTAGGATAGATAGGCAGAGCAAAGGGCATACCAGACTTTTTAAAAAAAACCCACCCATTCCATCACGTGGCTTTCTTACCTGGGGACACGTTATCCCTTATGGACGTCTCCGCAACCCCTGCAGACCATAACCGTTTTAGGTCTCCTCTTTAATATATGGACGCATTTGAGAAGCGCGATGTGATATTATATGTTATGAATCTGCGTATCATTTGACACTCCAACTCCTTTAATTATTCCTAACTCAGTCGCACAAACACTTCTCCAGGCTATGCTTATTTTTGGCCTTCTTAGAAGTTTATTTAATATACTACTAACTTAGAGCATTGATTTAACTGAAGTTGTCATTGTCAGGCGACCTCGCTGAAAAAAGTACGAGAATAATACTCATACGCACAGTGTACTGATATTGCCGTCTCTTAATGTATCATCCATCCATCAACCTTTCTGCCCACTGTTGGACATAGGCCTCCCCCATAGAACGCCACAACACGCAGTCCCGCACTAACTGCATCCAGCGGTCCCCGGCATAATTTACGATTGTTGGGAGCCGCCCCACGCTGCGTCATCCGGTGCGTGGTCGCCACTCGAGGACGTTCCGCCCCAACGCTCATCAGATCGTCGAGCGATGTGGCCTGCCCATTGCCACTCCAGCGTGCTAACTCTTTGGACTATGTCGTACACGCCGGTCCTTCTACGCATCTCAGCATTTCATTTTTAATGTATGTGTGCCGATTTTGTGCGGTCAGTGTGTAACTACGGTAACAACCACATATACAACCAATGAATTTACCTACGCTATAGCTTTAGTCTGTTAGTGTGCGTTATCTCGGTATCCACTAACCTCGCAATATATTTGACAAAGAAAACGATTTATTGACTACTCCAGTGGGTTTAACACTCAAAGAGTGTTAAGCTACTTTGACACGTTAATGCGACATTATTATCAACGCAATTATGTGAGCACTAAAAGTTAATTTGAGTAATAAAATGGACAATTTACTGTAAGTGCTTTAAGCTCTGAACCAAACATACCATTAGGACTTATGTTGTTAGGAGATAGAATAAAATTAATGTCGGTTACTGCCAAAACGGCTTTTAATAGAAATCTTCGCGTCATTCAGCCTACCATGAAAATTTCAAGACCACTATTCTGGGATGATATTTTTCACGATACGAGACATATCAGGATAACAATATCGTTATAAAATATAGCTGTTGCCCGCGATTATATAGCCTATAGCCTTCCTCGATAAATGTGCTATCCAACACTAAGAGAAATATAGACACAGATAAACTTTAACAATATTTAATTATTCATCATTATATTTTATTTCATTACCACGTGTTCATTGTACAAAGTTGCGGGTGGAATCTAGTAATGCATAAAACTGGTCTTAATTTCAATTCCTAGTTAAAAATAATTTATGTATTATGTGTTTTGCGTACGTCATTTAGCACTAAAGTTTAGTAACCTTTAGGACATGCTATTTTGTAAATTGTCTGTTGTTTTACTACGTATTTTGTTATGATGAAATAGAATAATATTTGTAATTTATAAAGAAAACGATATTTTTTTATTAAAAATAAAAGTAATTTGTTAAAATAAGGCTGTTATTTCTATACCACATACATAACTTTAATATTTATTTATTTAAAACTTCAGCACAATTAAGTACATAGGCGGACTTAATGCTAAAAGCATTATCTACCAGTCAACCTTGGGTGATGCAGAGATATTTGTAATAGGTGCTTTACTAACTTAAAAAAAAACATGGAATATCATTAATAAACTTAGTAAAATACATAAATTTGAATAAAATACAGACACAATATATTACATTTAAATACACTCAATATAAGCCACGCAAATTGATAATGCGCTGGAACCTTGTCAAATTAACGCCCCCGTGACGTCATCAGCAAAGAAGAAATACAGCTAACAAAATGTTATATTCTCATCTATACGTCACTATGACGTCACCAACATGGCCGCCAGGCGCATTACCAATTTCTGTGGCTTATATCATTAAATACAATAAACTACACATAATTTAAATATACATATATTATATATACACACTTAAATAAATACAAATACAATAATATCCTTAAGATTTACGATGAATCAGCAAATTTTTGGAGAAAGCAGTCTCGTGTTTTGCGCTTAAAAGAAGATCTGGTTGACGCCATCCTGCGCCACTTGCGCCTCAAATTGATGTTAGAGTCCAAGAAGAGACCGAGAAATTTGACCGCTGAGCTAAATGGTATGGTGGCATTGTTGTAGGTGATAGGCAATAGTGAATCAAGGTTAATTTTAGATATGGTACGTTGGCTGCCTATAACAATGACCTGGCACTTATCTGGATTCACTATCAGTCCGAATTTGTTTGACCAGCTTTTTATCGCTTCCAAGTCTCTATTAACTGCATCAATAGATATATCGATATTATCTACGTGAGATTAGTGATAAAGTAAAGAGTAAAGATCGTCGGCGTACAGGTGATACGAACATTGAAGAGAGTTAGTAAGAAAATTGATAAAGATAGAAAATAGAAGAGGAGAAAGAATACCGCCCTGAGGGACGCCAGCGAGAATATCGCACCAACTTGAAGAGTTCTGGTTGATATGTACAGATTGCTTCGGACGGGCTTCGTGGTGGAGTGGTTTAAGTAATGGACTGCCGATCGCGAGGTCTCAGGTTCGATTCCCGGTCAGGACAATAATTTGTGTGATATCCATAAATGTCATACAAATGTTTGTACTGCGTCTGGGTGTTTGCTATGTATTATAAGTATGTATTTACAAAAGAAAAGTAGTTTATGTATTATATCCGTATTCTGGTACCCATAACACAAGCATATAAGCTTAGCTTGGGACCAGAGGACGTTGTGTGAAATGTCCATGAATATTTATATTTTATTTATTTATTGCTGGCGCCCATGAAGATAGTCAGAAAACCATTCCAGTGCAATTCAATATTATAAAGTGCGTATTCATAAATAATAATATGTCATATCACTTGAAAAGTGTATATTTCTTACTCTCTACAGCCCATTAGCGCCCCACTGTTGGGCTCGGGCCTCCTCCACTTTGGAAGGGATAACGATCATGTATGCCGCGCTGACCAGGCATGTTGGCAAAGGGTTTATTTTCGAATTATCTGTTTCTCATAGGGGATGTAATTTTTTTTTTTATAAATATGTCATGGACATTTTACACAACGTCCTCTGGTCCCAAGCTACGCTTATATGCTTGTGTTATGGGAACCAGAATACGAATATAATACATAAACTACTTTGCTTGGTGTGTGCAATATCGCTTAGCTGGGTTTTCCAGCTAAGCTTAAAAGGTGGTGACACTTATATTCCTAATCTGTTACTAGAACGACAATAAGAAAAGCATATAATGTACTTTTAATTACATCTGATACTCTTTATGGCACAATCCTAGACAAACACGCGCACGACACAGTGCGCAGTGCTATCAGGCCAAAAAAAAATTATATTACTCCTTTATCTAATATATAAAATTCACGTGTCACAGTGTTAGTTACCGTACTCCTCCGAAACGGCTTGACCGATTCTTCTCAAATTTTGCATACATATTCAGTAGGTCTGAGAATCGGCCAACATCTATTTTTCAAACTTTTTTTTTTAATATGGCAAAACAACGTTTGCCGGGTCAGCTAGTTTTCATATATATTTTAACACAGTCCATCTAAACTATCCATCTTTGTTAACAGATCAACGAACGCATAAAACATACATAAAAAATGTCATTTATAACGACAGATCAACCGGGATAGATTCCGCACGCAAGGCGATCAACGTATATCGAATGTATGCGCTATTCTCGCATACCTAATGTCTGAGAACTCGCCGTGTGAATAATGAAAAAGCATTATTCTATAACCCGCAACGCATGCCTTCCTCTAAAGTTAATGCGTTTCTTCGACACAAAAAATCTCGTAGTGCGGTACCTACTGAGAGTGATCTGTGTTCACAATGAATAAATAATAAACTTGAATAAAACATGAACATTTTAACGTACAGACATAAAATTGGACATTTTAATCAATTAGAGCATATGCACTTCAATTTATGACATTTTTGTTTTTATTTTATGATTTCACCACGTTACGTTTAAAATTCCCACTAAATTTAAAAGTTATTCGAAAGTTAAAAATATTTATTTGGAATTTTATTTATTTTAAGGCTTTATTTTATGTATATTTTTAACACGTTTATATTTAGTTTGATAGGTATCTATCAATGTATTAATCTATGTAACTGAATCTTTGGAAGTCATTTTCACCCACTTGCAGTAGTCGGATTGATCTAAAATTTTGTACACATAGGTATATTAGGTACACATAGGTTTTAAGTGACATGTAATTTATGGTGTACAATAAAGTGTATTCTATTCTATTCTATATTAAGAACCGATGACAATGCAATAATTTTAAAAAAAATATTAGAAATTTTCAAGCGTGTTTTTTAGTTATTGAATTAAGCAAATTATATTTAAAAAAGCCGGTCAAGTACGAGTTCAAATTCAAATTCAAATATTTATTGCATACTAAGTGTGTTACATGGTGGTACAATATATATAAAGTGCTTTAGACTTAGGCCTTTTACAGGCATAGCAATGTTAATGGGTATAAAATTATGTTAGTTATTAGTTTGTTACTTATATTTATCTAGTCATTAATTTATTTATTTTAATAGAGTAATGCTTAGGTAATCAATTGATTTAACATTAAAAGAAGAGCAAGAAACAAAGAGTAGGTATTGTGAGGCAAAACAGTATTTATAGACCACATTTAATTAAATGCATAAATCATAATAGCGGTCTAGTACTTACATTCTAGAAACTCTTTAACAGAGTAGTAACAATGTTGGACCAGATGGTGTATTAATATGTTTTTAAACGATTGGATGCAATCAGCATTCTATAAAGACTGGTAAATGATTGAATATTTTAACTGCCAGATAATATTTTATTTATTTATTTATTTGAAAACAACCAACAAATCATACAGCGAATCATAATTAAGTAAAGTTAAAAACAAAATATTACATAGCATACTGCTGACTCAATTATAGGTTGCCCTAACATGTATTAACAATAAGAAAGAACATTAAGAAAATAAAATGAAAAAAATAAAAAACTTGTACCTAATAGACAATGACTATGGAATAACTAACTAATAGACTAATAGAATATGGACTTGTATTGAACATTTTGGTAGGTGGTAAGTATAACCTAGCGTTATGGCGTGTGTTTCTATCGTGAGTATCCTGTCCGATTTGGACACGAAGGGTTCGGTACACCGTTATTAACATAATTAAGTTCATCAAAAATATATTTCTACGGCAATGATATGTTTAAGAACAACGCTAGACTAGACGACGTAATCTAAAAATATATTTTTATTCGACCATAAAACATTTAACACAATGAAATAAAAAAATCTCTTCTACTAGACTAAATAATAATAATAATAAATAATAAAAATTCATGGACATTACACACAACGTCCTCTGGTCCCATGCTAAGCTTATTATGCTTGTGTTATGGGTACCAGAATACGGATATAAATACATAAACTATTTTTCTTTTGTAAATACATACTTATAATACATAGAAAACACCCAGACGTAGTACACAATTAAAAACATCACAC
This sequence comes from Orgyia antiqua, assembly GCA_916999025.1. NCBI lineage: Eukaryota > Metazoa > Arthropoda > Insecta > Lepidoptera > Erebidae > Orgyia > Orgyia antiqua. The sequence goes on from OU779861.1 coordinate 4,146,396, forward strand.
AAATGATTGTCTCAAGCGCGAATCGAACCTCGACTCGCGACCTCGTGAACGGCAGGCCAGTACATGAACCACTACGCCACGAAGCCCGTCAAGTATGAAATAAGTAAATGAAGAAAGTTTCTTACTTTTACTTGTCATGAAACTTGGACGGTATTGTTTTATATTTATTTTTATTAATTCGTTAAGTAACAACTAAATAAAGTAACTACCAACTTATATTATAGTGTTTAAACCTTAAAATTTACAATGGAGGTACTGTAAAGCAGTACTTTAATTTTAAACATTTTTTTTTATTTTCAGCCTCAAATATCCATTAACATTACGTTTGGATCGTAGATGATGGCGCTGTATAGTGTCTGCCTACCCCCACTGGAAAAAGGCGTGATGTTATGATGATGATGATGTCTATTAACATTTTTCATGAATGATGGCTTTGTTTGTTTTCTTGTGTCTTCAGTGTTTTGTCAGTTGCAAATTTTGTACGACAGTAGACTATTGTACAACATTTGCAAGATACAAGATACAAGATACAAGATATATTTATTTGTAAAAACATGTGTAGGTTACAATGATAATACATAGGCATTTATCATAGATGTTAAAGTATATAAAAGAGACAACATGTTTAACCATGAAATGGTGTACAAATATCTGAATGGGAAGATACATCATTCAATTACAAATTTCATTTAGATTATGATTTAAAATAACGTTATGTCAAAAATAAACAAGTCAAATACAAATAATAAATAAATAACAGTTGTCAATAATAGTGAAACAAATTAATTAATCTAATATTATGTCCATTTAAAATAAAATCATAAATAATTATTAATAGGTACGTATTTTCAAGCTAAGTCATAAAATGCAATAAATTAAAAATGTCATTTTTGGATCCATTTTACTTTGTCGTTTAGAAATTCGTCAATACTGTAATAACATCTTTCGATTAGAATTTTTTTTAATGTCTCTTTAAATTTATTTATAGGCAATTGTTTTACGAAGCTAGGAATCTTATTAAATATTAATGGTGCCTTGCACATGACGCTTTTATGAAGTAAAGCTGTTTTAGCTGGATGAATGCACAGTCTATGGTTATCACGGCGGGGTCGACTTCCACTGTTTGATAGTATTGGAAATAAATCGGGATTTCTTTTAACAAATAGTGCTACTTCCATAACATATAGAGAGGGCAGTGTTAATATTTTATGCCTCGCAAATAGGGGCCTACATGATTCAGGGTCACGACAAGAACCAATTTTATACAGAAAATAGTTACTAAAGTAATTTATTAATTTTGCAATTGACATGCTATGCTTTTTACTTAATAAATCAAATTATGGTGGAAAAAGTGACTGCCGCATGCGGGACTTGAACCCACGACCTCGAAATACCGTTCCGAAGCTCGTCCAACTGAGCTTATTGCGGTCGTGCCTGCAACATTCAAATTAACCACCACATTTGTCACACGATTGAGTTTATATATTTTTTACGTACAACGCCATCTATCTTTTATTATTACAAGATTCCTTTACAACATCATCATGTACGTAAAAAATATATAAAATCAATCGAGTGACAAATGTGGTGGTTAATTTGAATGTTGCAGGCACGACCGCAATAAGATCAGTTGGAAGAGCTTCGGAACGGTATTCCCAGATAATAGTTATTACTAGCTATGCGTCGCAGTTTCTCTAGTGTACTTATTAGAATACCCCTTCCTCCATTAAACTAGGCGTATCTATACAAATATTATAAAGCTGAAGAGTATAATATTTTCTAACACTTGCGCGACTCATCTGTTTAAATATCTGAAGAGTATGTTTGTTTCTTTGAACGCGGTAATCTCAAGAACCATTAGACCGATTTGAAAAATTCTTTCAGTGTTGGTTTGATAGATAGATGGATCTAGGAAGTTTATATAACAATACCCTGCGACTAATAGAAGCGAAGCATCAGTAAAAAATGTTTAAAATTCCACGTGCATGGAGTCGCGAGTAACAACTAGTAAATTATAATTTGGTACGAAAATAATTTTAAGTTCCAATTATCGTTACTAAGGTATTCACATTTTGAAACATTTTAGAAGATATCACAGCAGATTTTTCTGCAAAAAAGTTAAATTTTAATCAACATACACTATTGAATCATAAAAAATATCATTTTTAGTACAAAGACCTTCTTGATCTCTATTTCTATACTGATATTATAAAGTTTGTTTGTTTGAACGTGCTAATCTCAGGATCCGCTGGTCTGATTTGAAAAATTCTTTCAAAGTTGGAGAGTACATTTATCGAGGAAGGCTATAGGCTATATAACATCACGCTGTGACTAATAGGAGCGAAGCATTAGTGATAAATGTTGCAAAAACGGGAAAAAAATTCTAAATTCCACGCGTACGGAGTCGCGGGTAACAGCTAGTTAAATAATAAAAGTATATTCACAAATCTTGTAGTTAATATCACGATAAAATAAAACCAACGAACATAGTTTCAATCTCAACACGCAAATAGAATAGATTTCGTTAAAGCAAATTCAATTTAAAACTGTGTTTCATTATTTCAACAGATGAAATACTAATAATTTATTATGCGATTATTGACGGGCCACGTGATCTAGTGTTCATGTAACGGACTGCTGTTTACAAGGTCGCTGGTTCGATTTCCGCACAAGACAATCATTTGTGTGACGTTTCTCTACTGAGTTTCTTACGCCGCCGGTTCTTCTCAGCAGATTGCGTCCTGAACCGGTAATAGGGAAAAGAAATTGGACATGTCGTAAACACATAATTTTGCTAAAAAATTACGACTACTTGATTAAACGATTTTTCATTTCATTTCATTTCATTTTTAATTCACATACAAATGTTTGTACTGCGGGTGTTTGTTTGGGTGTTTTCTATGTTTTATAAATATGTATTAGCTTGGTACTAGAGAACACTGTGAAATGTCCATTAAAATTTATTTGAATATTTATCTTTAATGTAACAAAAAATAAAACTTCAAATATGTGGCATAAAATGTTTGCTTGGATACTTTTTGAATTATATTTCCAACTTTTTTGTCCGCATGTTGTTTGTTGTCTCAAAAAGTGATCTACGTATATGGATAATTAAAGTTTTAGTATTTATTAAACGAAATAATAAACCATCTGTCTGTTTTATTATAATAAAAATTAAATTTAAAGGTCAACAAGATATTAATTCAGAAGACAAAATGTTAATATCTCTACTCGCTAGATTTATGTTTCAATTTACTAAAATTACGAGATTAATTCAAATTAACTTAGTGTAATGAAATAGATATAAATGATTCTGTTATCGTATTTAAGATAGAGCTTAATTTGAACAAGTAACAAAAAGTAGACAAGCGAAAGGTTCATTCTACACTTAAACCGCGCTACGCCGTATCATGAAGCGTAGCACGGTTAAGGGCCTACATCAATATTATCGTATATCATCGCCGACACGTACATATTAACACAGCCAGTAGGCACAGAAAATGAAGAATTAGGGATACTTTTCCTATTTACTCAAAATCTACTAAATATATGTTAATTCTGATTTACGTGTTTCTATATATAACAGTTACTTATGTTTTTAAAGTTATTTCATTAGTTAATACGCGATAATAGACCGGCAAATGAAAAAAATAAAAAATTAGAGAGGTTGTTTCGCTAAGATTTTCTATCGAGAAAACTTTTTTCAATCGCGTTTCTGAGTTTAGGCGATCCTAGATCATATATTGAAAAAACATATACTTAAAAATTAGAGCTCTAGCCATTCAATCTAAAGAAACAATGAAAACTTCGCACATAGAAAAATGCACGAAGCTATTTTGGTATCCTCTTAACGAAAGCTTTGTATTTGCCTTTTTTTTTTCACTGAGTATTTATTTCATACTGGTATTTTTTTTGGTATATGTTTGCTAATTGATAATCATTCATAACTATATGACTAAGACGATAAATTGATGTTTATTACGTTAATTAAAATTTTATGCAATTGACTTGCTATGCTTTCACTAATTGATTGTAAAATAAATAAATAATTAAATATTTATGGACATTTCACACAACGTTCTCTGGTCCCAAGCTAAGCTTATATGCTTGTGTTATGGGTACCAGAATACGGATATAATACATAAACTACTTTTCTTTTGTAAATACATACTTATAAAACATAGTAGACACCCAGACGCAGTACAAACATTTTATATAACAATTAAAAACATCACACAAATGATTGTCCTGACCGGGAATCGAACCCGAGACCTCGTGAACGGCAGTCCGTTATATAAACCACTACACCACGAGGCCCGTCAAAAAAAAATACCTAATAAAAAAAATACCTACAAATACCTAATATTTATAATTAAATTAAAATAATTTTAAAATACTCCAATTTTATGTAAAGTAAGAAAATCACGTTCTATTTCGTAAAATAGTTTACTAATAAAACGTATTACTAAATGAATTTACTTTAAGGGTAATCTGCCACAGCCTTTTACTGCATATTACGTACTAACCGAAGTCATAAGCAACACTTGTATAGCAATAATAAAGAGACTCCAAGATCGTACATGGCATACGGTCCTCTATATTTTATGGGCCATGAATAATTCATTCCTGATTGATCTCACAAAGGTTTTCGGACCGTAATCAATGTCTACTATATTGTACGGTTAGAATAACCTAAAAAGGAAAATATTATGTGCCCTTTAGCTTAAAGATATTTAGTATATTTGTGGTTGTGACCTTTATGTATGTTTTTTGTCAATATAGTTTTTAAAATAAAATTATCATCATGTCCGACACAACCACGAAGTATAGATACAAGGAGTCCGAACGTAATGTTGAACGAATGGTCTCAATTTAAGGGACAGATTTTTTGCCGGTAGAGCGCGCCATTTTTCAAGAAGTACTCGTTTGAACTATTGACACCTGTGGAAAAAAATATTCTGAGAAACGTGGAGTTAAATATAAGTTTTAGGAAATTTTTAGAAATTTTTCGAGTGCTTTAAACCCAACAATACAGAGAAGGTCAAGAGATATTCTGATATTCTATAATAGCATCGGTACGTCCTGAATACTTGCGCAGCCAGTGGCAGAAAATAGAACTATGATCTGGGTTTATTATTGTGTACACGAAATATTATGGAAAAGCCTATACCGTTCGGACTCCTTGTATTTATACTTCGTGGACACAACTATGGGCATAGTAAATTGAGGTTATGATCAATTTTAATAACACTTTATAGTAATGTAGCTTATACATCAGAATAACATATATGCTATCTAATATATAAAATTCCCGTGTCACAATGTTCGTTCCCACACTCCTCCGAAACGGCTAGACGGATTTTTATGAAATTGTATATGCATATTCAGTAGGTCTGAGGATCGGCAAACAGGCAATCTTTAAACACAAACACTATAACCAAGTTAATGCAATGCATTCTTAGTCTTCTAGGAGTAGATCATCAGTGAAAAATGTTGCATCTTCTTCTTCTCCAGCCCATTTACGTCCCACTGTTGGGTACGGGCCTTCTCCACTTTGGGAGGGATTATGGTCTACTGTGCTGCGCTGACCAGGCGTGTTAGCACAAGGTTTATTTTCGAGTTTTTCGTCTCTCACAGAAGATGTTATCTGTGTGCAATATCCCTTAGCTGACTTTTACAGCATCCTGGGGAGGAGATGAGGTAGTGACACTTGTATTCTTAATCCGTCAACACACGGAAATGTTGCATAAATGAGGAAAATTGTCTGAATTCCACGCGTTTGAAGTCGCGGGCAACAGCTAAGTCTTTTAGTTATTATATAAAAATAAGTCAGGTTCTCCGTGAGGTTTATTGTTCATTTTTTTTTAATTTTTTTTTTTTACTTTTTTTTTGGTATGGCAAAACAACGTTTGCCGGGCCAGCTAGTACTTTATAAATACTAGCGAAGTCCATTCTGCCGGGAGCTGTTGAAATGCATAACACGCATAGCCTTGCACAACTCATTAATTTCGTTACATTCATGAAGTTTTTGAAAATTCTAGTACAGCGCGAGCGTGTGGTATTCTACATTTCCGACACGTCACTATACTAATAGTACCTATCCGTATGGTGACGGACTAAGAATAGAAATATCACCATCCCATTTCTGCCCAAGGCTACTGTAAAAACCAGCTAATAATATAAAATAATAATAAGCTAATAACATCGTTTATGAATATGGCAACTAAAAACTTAACCCTATGTTAAAACGTCTATTCAAAGACCAAATTCCTTCCCAAAGTGGATGAGACCCTTGCCCAACAGTGGGACAATGGGCTAAAAACAGTACCTAATTGGAATGGGCAAATATTTCAATCAAATCAATCAAATCAGCCTACTGTAGTCCACTGCTGGACATAGGCTTCTCCCAATTCGCACCACAATACACGGTCCTCCGCCTTCCGCATCCAGTCCCCTTCTGCGACCTTCTTCAGGTCATCGGTCCACCTAGCAGGGGTGCGTCCTACCTTACGCTTGCTGAGTCGCGATCTCCACTCAAGAACCCGTCTGCTCTATCGGCCATCAGTTCTTCGACAGACATGGTAAATATTGGGCAAATATTTAATCTGTTAGAAATATACCAGATCTATCAGATGTCATGTAGATATAACTGCAATATGCTGACCCGCAGGTTTAATCAATGTACGCATAGAGTATAAATCATCTTTTTCAAAGGTTACTGTCAGAATCTGTACTCTGAGCAATCTGTGGGTCAGCTACTAAAAAAGGACGTTGGATGTCCGCCGCGTCCAGCATAACAATGCGTTTAGGATGCTGCTGAAACTGCCTCGTTTCTGCAGTACTTCGGGGATGATTTCACTAGCACGTACACTTTCACGCCTTAGTTAGGAAGAACACATCCTCGTTGCTGCGAAGGGTACCCGTAGCATGGAGTTACCTACAATTCTCCATTCTTAAGACAAAAATATTTTTAAAATACTAACTACCTCTAACATTAGGCATATAAGACAATAATATATAGGATACCAACACATTTACTAACACGTAATTGAATTTGTAATTGAAATTATTGAAATACGGATCTTTGTAGTCCGAAATAAAAGTATATTTATTTATTTATAACAATCAGCATGTGTTCAAAGTCAAACAAACATTTATGTAATTTTTTGCTTTGGCATAGAGCAAAAAACAAAAAATAACAGTTGTCCAACAGCAAATTGAAAATTGCGGCAGCCCCGGCATTTCATATGTTGAAAACTAAGGTAGAGTTTTATTTTTTTCTGAACATGTAGCAATCAAAAAATAAATAAAAGGCAATATGTGCAACTCGATATAATTGACACACGGAAATTCAAACGGTAACAGCAACAGTTTTAAAATGTCATTGTCAATGTCGCTCATAGCTGTGATTGCAATAACTGTAATTGCATCAATAGTACAGTATTAACTCGTGCAACATCTGTTAAATATCTAGGACTCACTATAGATTACTGTCTGAATTGTCTAGTTACATAAGTCAATTAACTACAAGAATGAGAAAACTAATTCCAGTTTTAAGAACACTTAGGCGATCGGCTGATATTGATACTTTGTTCTGTGTATACAACGCCCTTGCACAAAGTTTATTACAATATTGTTCAGTTGTTTGGTGTGGGATGGGTAAAACAGCTCTTTTACCCCTTGAACGAGCCCAGAGAGCTGTCCTAAAAGTAATGCTTGGTAAGCCACGTAGATACAGCACTTATGACTTATATCGTGAGTGCGCCACTCTCACAGTCAGACAGCTATTTATTTTATCTTCAATACTCCGGAAACATAAAAGTATTGAATACAAGCCAATATTAAATCGCGACAAAAGTAGAGTTTGCCCGTCAACACCCCACAGAACTACTCTAGCTGGACACCACTTTTATGTACTTAGTAATAAATTATATAATATAGCCAACAAAGAAAACAATATTTATGCACTCTCCACTACAAAATGTAAAAAAATTATACGCACCTGGCTCCTTAAACTAAGCTACCAAGAAACGGAAGACCTGATAAAGCAGTAATCTCATGCTTATACCTAACACTCACACAAACATTTTTATTGATTTTGCTTACTCAGTACTTTGTTTGTTGTTTCCCTACTGGTTTGTTTTTGCTTTTGTTTTAAAATTTTGTTTTTTTAATTTACCTATAAAACATTTTTTTTTCTGTTATTACTAGTTAAGATCAACCTGTACCTTATTCATAAGCAAGACATAATGTAAATATAATTTGTATTTAGTTAGTGACACACCTCAGGGTGGAGGACGCTGGCGACTGTGACACAGTTTTACACTAGTATCTACAGTCGCAAACGCATTCACAATTAACTTATTTGGAATTTTTTGTTTGTACATAGCATATGGATAAGTGTTACTTGGTTATGAAACTTGACTTTGGAAGTTTTGGGAGTTCTGTACCAAAAGGAAAAACGGGACCGATGGAGGACGTATGCGAGTGCAACTCGTGCCTGGCCGGTTTTTTGCTTGTTCACACACATGCGGGAACCATGATAGCTCAGATGGGAGAGCAACGGAACGGTATTCCGAGGTCGTGTGTTCAAGTCCCGCTCATGGTTATCATTTTTTCCACTATAATTTAGTTTATTTATTTTAAGGTAATTTAAAAAAAAAAATTTGAATTTACCTAAATTTCAACCTCGCAAGAATATATAATATATAATAATGTATATGTTATGTAATAATGTATATGTATATGTTAAGAATATATAATAATGTATATGTATATATTTATCCTGCAAACGATTGGCCGTCCTCTGAAGGAAAAAGTGCATTTAAACGGGCGTCCACCAGCATTGAGCGTCCGTATACCGGACGCCACTTTTTTGAGCGGTTGCTCTGAGACGCTATTGGTCCCAGCTAGCCGTAGTACAAATATCGACGGAAGTAAAAAAATCGTTGAAATGGCTGCAAAAAAATATTAATAAGTTCCCGAAAAAATCTCAGCGCGGGTGAGGCGCTGCTGCAGCGCGTATATCCACACGCGTATATCCAAGCGAATTTCTAGCTACGGACTCGGTTATTTGGCGTCCGTATTTGCGACGTTGCCAGCTCAGCCATAACATTATGACTATAACTCAAACAATATCTACTACAGTCAATACAATATACAAAGTCTTCGAACACATAGGTTTTGCGTTCTATTCGGCGCCCCTCGTGTTATGACATCACTTATTATTAAATGAACTAAGTTAATTAAATAATATTTCATTTGTTACATTAATTACTTTTTTATAAAATAGAAAGATAGTTTGAGACTCGGAAAAGAACTTTGAATACTTTTATCTCTGAAATCATCTATGGGGTAAAAGGAGAATAGAAGTTAGTATAGGGAATCTACACCTGCTATATCGAATTGTATTATATCTGATAAGGTAATAGAAAAGGGTGGAAGTTTGCATAACCGTTCTACCGATTGTATAGGGGAAACAGAAAGGTTTGGTCAATTTTTAGGACGTAAATTAACTTATGAAACACAAAAAAGAACTTTCTGCAAGACACATAGGTTGAAATTCGTAAACAAAAATGTATCGACTCCTATAATAAATTGATCAGCTGATCGAAATTTTTGAATAGGAGACGAACGTTTCGTAGATAGATACACCGTCTAGAATGACTACACCTTTCTGTTACGCCCAGTAGGTACATTGGTACCTACCTATCGGTATTTGTTATTTAGTATCGTTAAACTGACGCAAAGCTTTGTGCTATGTACGTACACATAATACGGACGTACTATTGCAATATACAGACGCCCAATAGCTGTATACGGACGTCCAATTGCATAATACGGACGTTCAATTGCAATTGTGATTTCATCATATATATCATCATTTATAATTTTCCGAGAGGTTTCCTTCGCAGAGAATACATTTTACTTGGTCACACCTTACTTTATATTCACAATTCATTAAAGCATGCTGTCCAGCACATTTGATACATTAAATACTTGTTTAATGAAATATGAAGATAGTTTGAGACTCAGGGAAGAACTTTGAATACTTTTACCTCTGAAATCATCTCCTAAGGGGTAAAAGAAGAATAAAAGTTTGTATAAGAAATCTATACCTGCTGTAGCGATTTGTATTATATCTGATAAGGAAATAGAAAAGGATGGAAGTTTGCATAATATTTTGGACTCTTATAATAAATTGATCATCTGATCGAAATTTTTGAATAGAAGACGAACGTTTCGTTGATAGATACAGCGTCAAAAATGACTACACCTTTCTGTTACGCCCAGTACATTAATACCTATCGGTATTTGTTATTTGGTATCATCAAACTGACGCAAAGTTTTGTGCAATGTACGTACACATAATACGGACGTCCTATTGCAATATACAGACGCACAATAGCTGTATACGGACGTCCAATTGCAGAATACGGACGTTCAATTGCAATTGTGATCATGATTGCATCATAATAATATATCATTTATAATTTTCCTAGCGGTTTCCTTCGCAGGGAACATTTTACTTGGTCACACCTTACTTTATGTTCGCAATTCATTAAAGCATGCTGTCCAGCACATTTTATACATTAAATACTTGTTTAAAGAAATATGAAGATAGTTTGAGACTCGGGGAAGAACTTTGAATACTTTTACCTCTGAAATCATCTCCTAAGGGGTAAAAGAAGAATAAAAGCTTGTATAGAAAATATCTACCTGCTGTATCGATTAGTATTATATCTGATAAGGAAATAGAAAAGGATGGAAGTTTGCATAATATTTTGGACTCCTATAATAAATTGATCATCTGATCGAAATTTTTGAATAGGAGACGAACGTTTCGTTGATAGATACACCGTCTAAAATGACTACACCTTTCTGTTACGCCCAGTACATTAATACCTATCGGTATTTGTTATTTGGTATCATCAAACTGACGCAAAGCTTTTTGCAATGTATGCACACATAATACGGACGTCCTATTGCAATATACAGACGCCCAATGGCTATATACGGACGTTCAATAGCTGTATACGGACGCTCAATAGCTGTATACGGACGTTCAATAGCAGAATACAGACGTTCAATTGCAATTATGATCACGATTGAAGATAGACGGTACTATATGACTGTAAGCTACCAACTGTAAGCAGAAAGCACGATTCTCAGTATATTTTCATTTTTTTAAATTGTATTTATTAAATTACAAAATCTACCAAATTTCACTAAAGTTTTTAGTAGATAGGTATGTAAACCTGACACATATTTAAATAAATGGGTATTTATCTTTAAGTAGTTCTTGGAAAACTGAGCATCCTTTATAATTTGCCGGGCGGTTCCTTTCCAGGGAACACATTTTACTTGGTCAGACCTTACTTTATGTTCGCAATTCATTAAAGCATGCTGTTCAGCACATTTGATACATTAAATACTTGATTTATAAAATATGAAGATAGTTTGAGACTCGGGAAAGAACTTTGAATACTTTTATCTCTGAAATCACCTCCTAAGGGGTAAAAGTAGAATAGAAGTGTGTATAGGGAATCTATTCCTGCTATATCGATTTGTATTATATTTGATAAGGAAATAAAAAAGGTGGAAGTTTGCATAACCGTTCTACCCATTGTACAGGGGAAACAGATAGGTTTGGTCAATTTTCAGGACGTAAGTTATCTCAAGAAACACAACAAAGAACTTTCTCCAAGACACATAGGTTGAAATTCGAAAACAAATGTGTGAACTCCTATAATAAGTTGATCAGCTGATCGAAATTTTTGAATAGGAGACCAACATTTGGTTTTTGGGATCTATCTCATGTTTTATGGTAAATTTGTCCAGTTTCGTTGATAGATTATTGGTTTTAAATGACTACACCTTTCTGTTACGCCCAGTACATTGGTACCTATCAGTATTTGTTATTTAGTATCGTCAAACTGACGCAAAGCTTTGTGCTATGTACGTACACATAATACGGACGTCCTATTGCAATATACAGACGCCCAATAGCTGTATACGGACGTTCAATAGCAGAATACGGACGTTCAATTGCAATTATGATCATGATTGAAGATATACGGTACTATGTGACTGTAAGCTACCAACTGTAAGCAGAAAGCATGGTTCCCAGTATTTCTTAGTTTTTTAATCATAATAAATATGAAATTACAAAATCTACCAAATTTCATTAGAGTTCTTCAATAGGTGTTGCGTGAAAGATGGGCATAAGACATTCATTGACCATTCAATCCATTAATTGATAATAATAATTAATATGTGTTAATTATTGTTAATAGTTATGTGTTAATTATGTGTTTAATAGTTATGAGGATGGTATCAACAGAAATAATCCCGATAGTTGTATCGGTGAACGGTTTAGTCCCAAAGAGCCTCTCACAAAATCTCGAGAGGCTCGGCGTCAATAGCAAGTCGGTGACCGATGCAGAAAGCGGTCTTGCTTGACAATGCCCGTATAGTTCGTCGGTTTCTTTCCCATTAGGCTCCACCACTCCGGCTGATTGTTGCGGACCCCGTCGGAGTGCGTCCTGCCGCCTTTCGAGGCGAGGCAGTGTTATATCCAAAATAATAATAATTAATAAAAAGAAAGTAATATTGATTAATTCAACATTAAGTGTATTATTATTATTTTATTTTATATTTAAAAATGTAATTTATAAGAGAAATAAATGAATAATGAATAATAAATAGGATAATTATAAGGTAGGCAAGTAGTCGTATGTTATTACACGTGGGGCATCCGGCATCCGTATATAGATTATAGATATAAAACTAACAAATGTTTAAATCTAAGAAATGTTGAAATTGTGTGTTACAAGCAAGCGGTAGGTATCTAAAGAGATGATAAAAGTAAATCTGGCAACGTCGCATTCCCCAAAGTACCTACCATCCTGTCAGGACGTTACATAATCGACGCCATGGCTGAAGTACCACCTATATATCCTGGATGCCTGTAATGTATCATTATGGTTCGGGGTTCAAAAATGTCTGGGCATAACTGCATGACGAATATCTCGAAAAATTTAAATATCATAAAATGATGTACCCCACGCAGCTAGAAATAAAAAAACTAAGCAATATTCATCAAAACATGTTAGCAAAAGTAAGGGGAACCCGGGGACGTCGTACTGATGGGCTTTGTGCATGACGCCAAAATGATTCTGGGATGTAAATATATATGTTAAGAATATATAATAATGTATATGTTTTCTTCAGTGTATGTTTTGTTTATGTCACTGTCTGAAGAGTTAATTATAAAATGTCAATATAATTTAATTAACAAACATAAACATAGTAAGTTAAATTACAATTTAAGTCAACTTCTAACAACTTTTGATGCTTTTGACGTGGTAATACTGCATATTGTTCTACAATATTGAATTAAACTTGTTATGAGAAAATAGATCTGTAAAATATTATCGGTCTTTATGTATTTAATTACATATTTTTCAGCTCGGTAGATTTAACATGAAAAGCGACATACTGTAGATGGAGCTATTTTTGCTAAAGCCCCTCGTCCACGTAGAGACAATAGATCTAGACAGCTTGGAGGCTAATCTAGTCTATACTCTAATTTCTACCGGATTACTGGAGCGAGAGCAGCGGAGCTTGCCTACGTAGATTGTAGTGATACCATTGCTAGGGTAGTCTGGTTAATATGTACACGTTGTACGGATGAGGTATATTACGACACAATTTATTTCGCTAAATTGAGGAATTTCAGATCTAGAACTGAAAGTATTGATATTTACTGCAAAAAAATACAAGTAATTTGCCCTACGAGTATGTTTTGTAAATGCGTTGTTTTCAACACGATTTTTTAGCATTGTTTTTGTCTGTACATTTGAATCTTGCACCCCTACGAAAGGATAATAATAGAAAGGACATTTTTAAAGTCAGTGTACTCCCGTAGGTTTCAATAGATGCTGAATGATTTGATTTCCGCATTATACTACTGAAATCCAACCATTACTTTCCAAAGTTAGCTATTGTCATAAGTTATAAATGTCCTATACAAAGCACTACTCTACTGTTACGATTACTTGACCTCACGCTCCGCAGACGTCCCGTAGAGAGAACATAGAATATATTTAACCTCCATACATTATTCACTGAGAGTACATGCTTTAGCTTTCAGTTTAGCATTATTATGATACGTTATGAATCTATTGTGGATTGTGGCCCAACTAAAGTAACTAAGTGTAGTTGGAAAACAAGGCAAAGTGCATTGAACTCTTATACGTTTATTTTATAGAATACTAGCTGACCCGGCAAACGTTGTTTTGCCATACTAAAAAAAAAAAAGTTTGAAAAATAGATGTTGGCCGATTCTCAGACCTACTGAATATGTATGCAAAATTTGAGAAGAATCAGTCAAGTCGTTTCGGAGGAGTACGGTAACTAACACTGTGTCACGTGAATTTTATATATTAGATTTCTTCTTTTTAACACGCATTTATTAGTTTAGTACATTTTAATGTATTAGTCTTTGTAGAGGAATATTTGAAAGCGATTTTCATCCACTTGCAGTAGTCGGGTTGATCTGAAATTTTACACACATATTATGTGCCGATAACAATACATTAATGTAAAATAAATAAAAATTGGTCAAGTGCGAGTCGGACTCGTGCACGAAGGGTTCCGTACCATTATCTATGCAACATAAGGCAACGTTATTAGTATCGAGCAAGAAACGGTAAAAAAATCATGTTTGCTGTATGGGAGCCCCCCTTAAATATTTATTTTATTTTATTTTTAGTATTTGTTGTTATAGCGGCAATAGAAATACATCATCTGTGAAAATTTTAACTGTCTAGCTATCACCGTTCTTGAGATACAGCCTGGTGACAGACGGACGGACGAACGGACGGACGGACGGACGGACGGACGAACGGACGGACGGACGGACGGACGGACGGACGGACAGCGAAGTCTCAGTAATAGGGTCCCGTTTTTACCCTTTGGGTACGGAACCCTAAAAAACAGGTTCGAAGATCCTAAATTTTAGGCTTTAAAACTACGCAACGAATTTTAATGCAGTATTATTGATAGGGAGAGTGGTTCAAGGGGATGGCTTTTGTACAATTTGTTATGGTTTGGTTTTATATTCCAGGCGTACGAAGTCGCGGGCAACACCTAGTATCTTTATTTCACCTTGATGTCGATCGATGAGTTATCCACGTGTCAGGGATAATTTGGGATATTAAAGGTTCATTACTTTACTGATTTCTTATCGTCAAGAATATTACTTAGGGTACACGATCAATATTGTTCAATGGCCCTTTAAATAGGGTTCAATAACCTTTAATATAATTACATGCTCCTGGTGCTAACAACTCCTTCACGTACTAATTATTTTTTATGACAAGGACATTTTACACAACGTCCTCTGGTCCCAAACTAAGCTTATTAGCCATGGTATGTGTGGCATATAGTGTTTTAATCACAGATTATAAATTTAAGTTAATTTATTTCATGTACCTATTTAAAACTGAGACTCATGACTAGTTGAAAATGTTCTTCATCATGACTCTGTCTCTGTCTTTCTGTCTATCTGTCTGCCAAAACTACTAAACCAGTCTAAATTGAATTTGCTACACAGATTTTTTATACCCCGAGAAATGACATAGGCTACTTTTAAAAGCCAAAAAAGTTGTTGTCATATCTGTTCGTCTCTCCAGCCCTTTGACGTCCCATTGTTGGGCACAGGCCTCCTTGGGAGGGATTATGATCTATGATGCTGCGCTGACCAGGCATGTTGTTACAGGGTTTATTTTCGAGTTTTCTGTCTCTCAAAGGGGATGTTATCGGTGTACAATATTCCTTAGCTGCCTTTTAGTGCACCCTGGAAAAGAAAAGGGGTAGTGACATTTGTATTCTTAATCCGTCAATACACGGACAGATTTCATATACACGCGTATGAAATCGCGGACTGTAGTTGATACCGCAATCATGTTTTACAGGCCATCACTGTTCAAATAAACAGTTAATACCTTATATCTTTATCTTTACTAATCTATAAGATTTGTCAGATAATCTCTAAGCTGAAGAGTTTGTTTGTTTGTTTGTTTGAACGCGCTAATCTCAGAAAACACTGGGCCGATTTGAAAAATTCTTTCAGTGTTAGATAGGGCATTCATCGAGGAAGGCTTTAGGCTTTTTTTATTTAACATCATGCTAGTAGAAGAAGGGAAGCAGTAGTGAAAACTGTTGGAAAACCGGTAAAATTTTCTAAATTCCACGTGGACGGAGTCGCGGGTAACAGCTATATATACTAATATCATTTGTTTGTTTGTTTGAACGCGCTAATCTCAGGATCTGCTGGTCAAATTTGAAAAGTTCTTTCAGTGTTGGATAGTACCTACACTAATCGAGGAAGGCTATAGGATATATAACATCAAGCTGCGACCAATAGGAATGAAGCGTCAGTAACAAATGTTACAAAAAGGGGGGAAAACATTCAATTCCACGCGTACAAAGCCGCGGGCAAAAGCTAGTTGGTAAATAAAGACATTGTATATATGAGTGGGTACTTCCTTATAGAAGTTAGTTAGAAGATAATGTAATCAATATTTACCGATAGTTTCTAGTACTTCCCACAATGCATCGCTAATCTTCTAATCTTAGTTAAACAATAACTAGTTGTGATTTTGTTTGAAAACTTGATGTATTTATAGTATATTGAAAAGTAGTTTATAAATTATTTAATTAAAATAGTTGTGGTCCTAAATATACCGTATATGGTCATTAATATCAGCGAGATAAACACTTATGGTCTTAATTGTAATGACTTATACCTTAACCCATTTTAGCGAACTTTTAAACCTCCTGTTTAAAACTTCGCTAAAATGGGTTCGCGAAAATTGTCAAAACTTGTTATTCATAATAGTCTTTTTACGATAAAACGTTTATTATCTCTCTAATAAAATCTCCGTTTAAACCTCCGATAAGTCATTATGAAAAAGACCATTATTAATAGCGATTCTACGTGCACAACTAAACTTATCTAAAAATTGGTCAAGAGCGAGTCGGACTCGCGTACGAAGGGTTCCGTACCATTATCTATGCAACATAAGGCAATGTTATTAGTATCGAGCAAGAAACGGTAAAAAAATCATATTTGTTGTAGTATTTGTTGTTATAGCGGCAATAGAAATACATCATCTGTGAAAATTTCAACTCTCTAGCTATCACCGTTCTTGAGATACAGCCTGGTGACAGACGGACGGACGGACGGACAGCGAAGTCTCAGTAATAGGGTCCCGTTTTTACCCTTTGGGTACGGAACCCTAAAAATGAATATTGATAGTGTCAATAACAATTCGACAATGTTAAGACTATAATACGCCATAGTTATTTTCATTTTTTAGTTAAGTTCAATTGTGCCCGTAGAATTGGTACCATTGTCAGCTAAAAAAAGTGCTATAAATAAAACGCCTAATTAATAAATGTAATAGTCAACTGGCATATAATCTAACATTATTGAGAAGTATGTGTGGTGTGACTTTGAAAGAGAGATTAAGAAATGAAGTTATAAGAGAACGTTGCGGTCTGAAAGAGGATGTAGTGACTAAGGCGGAGAAAAGTATGCTTAGGTGGTTTGGTCATGTGGAGAGGATGGATGAGAGACGCTTAACGAAAGGCATATACACGGCGAAAGTAAGTGGAAATGCTGGGAGAGGACGCCCGAGAAAAATATACTCCGATGTCATCGCCGGGATACTCCAAAAGGGGCAAGTGCGTAGCACTTACAACCGTCGGGCATGTATGACCAGATGTATGAGTGTGGATGAAGCCAAGGAAGTGTGCTTCGATCGTGGCAGATGGCGCTCTATAGTCTCTGCCTACCCCCATGGGAAAAAGGCGTGATGTTATGATGATGATGATGATGATGATGATGATTATTGTATCTGATAACTTCCAAATATGAAAAAGCTTACTTGCAGTCACGTGGGTAATTTCAATTGCGAATATCTATAGAATTAGCTGTCCACCTTAAACCATTAATCCAATATAATACTTTATGTAATATCTGCACTTAATTAGGCCTGAAAACCTTGAAGTCCTTTTAACGACTGGCTGGCTACAAGCTAGCGAGTCTCTTAATAACATGTTATTTAAATCAAAAATCATTTAATCATGTAGGCACAATTTCTTGTCAAAACGTCCAAATTTTTCTACCTACCACCGGTTCAGGACATTCAATCCGCTGAGAAGAACCGGCGTAAGAAACTCAGCAGAGATCGTTATCTTTGGTCATATTTCTTATTAAAAAAATTATTACTATAGTCCTACCAATGCTAGTTTAAATGTAATTTAGATAAAAGAGCTTGTTAATAGTGACGACACCAATGCAGCTGTTTATGCATTTAATCACATAAAGTGCGATAAAAATTCCAAAACACACAAACAAAAATACAGTCCTGAAGCATTTCCTTAAGTGGTTATAATCTCAGGAAAAACAAAGTTCCTTACACCCAATTGTGTTCGATGTAATATCACTGATTAGTCCAATCTTGTAGAGTGCTTATTTACAAATTTGTAACATATATAAGACCTTAGTTGAATACGGACATCACAAATATTGCATCAATAAGTTTAATCCAACGTAAGTTTGGAAAATGTATAAAATAATATTTCTATCTTTCATTTGTTATATACACGGTAAGTATTAGCTTTGTGAAGAAATATTAAACGAAGAAGGATATATAAATATTATTCTGGTGTGTTCTTTGTGCTTGTTATCCTTTAAAATCTTTATTTTGAGCGTCTTTCATATAGGTACTTTATATATTTATTTCCACGCGCCGACTAGGTGTTTGGCACAAGATTAAATCTCGCTTTATTATTCTGAATCTGCTCCGTGCATATCTGTTTAGGTCGATTTCGTGGGAGATTGGTAGATATCATTCTTATTTACATTAAATTCAAACAAACTTCCCTTCCTTCCTCTCCAGCCCATAGACGTCTCTTTGTTGGGCACGGGCCTCCTCCACTTTGGGAGGGATTATGAACTACTGTGCTACACTGACCAGGCGTGTTGGCACAGGTGGACAAACAAACTTATTAAAATTATTTTATTTTCCCCAGGGTTCATTTTACCGGATAGACCATCACCATCTAATTTTATAGAACCCCGTGTAGTCGGTGGAGTAGCAGCTCCAGAAGGAAGAATACCATACCAGGTGTCGTTAAGAAGTGTACTCAACTCTCATTTCTGTGGAGGATCTATCTTGAACTCAAGATGGGTGCTAACAGCTGCCCATTGCACTGTTGGGTACAGACTTTATTATGTATTTTTAAGTTTTCAAAGTTGCTCTTTATGTGGCCGTAGAACAGGTGTATCAAATATAACCCAATAAGTTAATTTGCTATAAGGACTATGGAATGATAATAATTGAAGAAGAATTGGTATCGAGTTGTGACCAGGGGCATAGGTAGAGTCACGCTACAGTTAACACAGGATCGATCGCCGTTATGGTATTTAAGAGACGTTTGTGGCTAGAGAAAGGTTGATAGATGGATGTATTTAGCTCTGAGATTTTTTTTAAACTCTAAAATTGAAAAGGACTTCTTCACATTGATTATGCCACCCCTATAGGTTCACGAACTGAAATTAATTACTAGGTAATTCAGACAAGAGATTAGTGCCACCATTCAAACCTTTATCCACCATTTTGGGACAGCAATTTCGCTTGTTCAGAGTCTGGCTTGGCAATAATGAGAATAAAAATCACCTGAGATACACCAAAGACCTGAGATAGTTCATACTGTATGAATTAATCATTTTCTTTTCAGAAAATCCATCTACACACTGCAAGTTGTTGTAGGTACAACTAGTCTTTTACTCGGTGGTGAGAAGTACTCCGCGGACAAAATCATCATTCATGAGCGTTATGATAGCAGCCTAATACAAAATGATGTCAGTCTTATACGCTTAAAGAATGAGATCGGATTCAGTGACACAGTCCAACCTATTGCCTTACCTGATGATGACACTGGAGAAGGCAAAGATCTTATGTTGAGTGGATGGGGACGAACTTCTGTAAGTTTATAAGTAAACGTATTCTCAGAGGTTATAAAAATTGTTTCTTGGATGGTTTTTATAAGCAATACCTATGTCTTCACGATTTATTTGAATAATAGCTTAGACAGTTTCAAAATGACTAGTAGGTACCTTTCTGGTTAGCCTATCCTTAACGCCCCCATTATTGTACCCTCAACAGAGCATGTATTGAATAGTTTAGAGGTTTTCATACTGTCAAAGATTTTCTAGAATTTTCTTTGCAATGTTTGTCATCTTGATAATGTATAAATTAACTCATAATGTACTTTATGATAATATGCAGTATCCCGGTTTGCTACCTGCACAACTTCAAATGATCAACTTGACTTCCTTGAGTGTGGAACTTTGTCAGCATATTTACAACAACATTAACCCAGTATTTGATAGCCAAATCTGCTCTCTAACTAAAGCTGGAGAAGGGGCTTGTCACGTAAGTAACAAGACAACTAGGTTTATTTTTAGTACCTGTGATATCTCTAGGGGTTTACCCTAGAGATATCAATTAGATTTTTCTTAAATTACAACTTAAAAGCTATGAGAAAGCAAGACATAGGTCGATAAGATATTAAATTAATATCACTCATTTCAACTTACCTCTTTTAGATTAGTTAAGATTTATACCTATTACCCTCAGTTCCAAACCTTACATAAATGTCCTGACAGGAGAGTAAATACAATCGCGGAGATGTGAAATGACATAATATCCTATTATAGTGACGCTTTCATTTCCAGGGTGATTCCGGTGGACCACTGGTTGAAGGCAACAGTGTGGTAGGAGTGGTGTCATGGGGCATGCCTTGTGCTCGAGGCTACCCTGATGTCTACACTAGAGTTCACTCTTTTAAGGACTGGATCCTGGAGAAGATATCGGAGTAGACAATAAGGAGAGATTTGACTGAAATATTATGAATGAGGAATGTAATATAACGTATACTTAATGTATTTAATAAAACACATACAATATTATTACCACAATATACGTTTCCATTATTGTACGTAATGGGAATTCGAAAATGTTTTTTTTTTTCTTATCTGTCATTTGCAACTTTTCACGACCTACAGAAACATTCAATTCAAAACGGTAAATTAATTCTTAAAACGATTGTACCTTGAATTTATTTAACTTAATATCTACCTTTACAAAAATACTTAATTATCCTCAATAATTTAAGTCTCCGGCGAGACATAACAAAGTAATGTAATTTTACAAAGACCGAAAGTAAAATATTTACAGCCTCAGTTGGCACTAATTCCCTAAGATAATTTTATCAGGTTCAGTACCAAAATAATGTCATTTTTCATTTCTGTTTGGAGTTCAAAATTAACTTCGCATATTGCTAATTTGTATAGGTTCTTGTTTGATAACTATATGCGGGAATTATGTGTTACAAAAGTAAGTTTATTATTTCTAACATTGCATCTCATTTCTTAAATTAAATTTGTCCTATGTTTTAGTAGTTAGGCAAAAAGTCAGAATTGGTCTCCAAACTTCCAACTTTGAATTAAATAATACCTTTCCATATTTTTGCCCGAGCTAGATCTAAATCCTTTCATTCTACTTTTGTGTATGCCATAATTATTTTTATAACTACTTAAAAATATATGTTTGGTAAACTATGAGTCTAGACGCTGAGAACAGACATTTAAATATATATATAACTGACGGGCTTCGTAGTCTAGTGGTTCGTGTAACGGACTGCCGATCACGAGGTTTCGGGTTCGATTCCCGCTTGGGACTATCATTTATGTGATATCCATAAATGTCATACAAATGTTTGTACTGCGTCTGGGTGTTTCTATGTATTATAGGTATGTATGTATTTACAAAAGAAAAGCAGTATATTATGTAGTATATCCGTATTCTGGTACCACACAAGCATATAAGCTTAGCTTGGGACCAGAGGACGTTGTGTGGCATGTTTATGAATATTTATTTATATAAAGATCCTAAATTAATAACGGCTTAAAAACTTTATTCGGACACGATAATAAACAAAAGTACTGAATAATTCACATAATCACTTAGAGAATCTGCCAGTTTATCCCATTTTCGTTAGTATAATACAAAATTATTATTATTATATTTAATATTAATAATATTATACAAAACATTAATTCGCTCTCAGTTGGAATATGCAACCTCAATCTAGAATCCTATTTATCATAAATACACAAACAGGATTGAGATGGTGCAGAGAAAATTCCTACTATATAAAAATAAGTCGGGTTTTCCTTCCTGACGCTATAACTCCAGAACGCACGAACCGATTTCCACGGTTTTGCATTCGTTGGAAAGGTCTCGGGCTCCGTGAGGTTTATAGTTAAATTTTTTTTTATAATTTTTTTTTTTGGTATGGCTAAACAACGTTTGCCGGGCCAGCTAGTGAATTATAAATGTCATTATGCTAAAACTTCATATAACGATTTACTCTCGCGTTATAATATTCTTAGTTTAGAGTCTAGACGTATGTACCTTGGTATTATGGTGCTTTATAATTTATGTAACAACAAATATGATTGTGCAGATATTGCTAATATGTTACACAGTACCCAGAACTGTGATAAGACGACAAGCGCGTAAATCTCTGTTATTTCATGTCAATGCGTGTAAAACAAATGCCGGTGTACGGGCACCTCTTCGTCGACTTGCAGAAATTTATAATAAACATTTTACACACATGGACATTTTTCATCTATCTCAGCACAAGTTTAAGCAATTGTTAATTAATATTACCTTAAAAACCTTTGATATACCTGTTCATTATGATTAACAAATTTTATTGTAAGTACATGTAAACATAATATTAAAAGCAGATGTTACGGTGCTCTTTTCGCTTCTACCAATTTTATTGGTTATTAATATGTGGATAATGTTGTGGGTTGCATGTATAGTTATTATATTTTAAAACTTATTCCTTGTATTAACTATTCGAAGCATGTACTTAACTGTTTTTTATCCCTCAATAAATAAATAAATAAAATGCGTTGATTTAATGAAAAGGTTATGTTTGTATCTGATCAAGTAGGTGTCAAATTGGGATTACAAAAGACCGGTAGAAACCATATTATTAACCAGGTGGAAGATTTATGCAGCGCGTCCCACAGTTAAGGGTCCTTATGTGCGGTTTCGCGACAATAATGACTCTTGAAAGGGTCCTTACGCGGGGCTCTTCAAAGCAGACCTTGAATTATTAATCACTAAGGAAAGTAGGTACGAAGAAATATTCTTGTGAAAAATGATGTCTTTATTTTACTTTAAATTTAATAAAGTATTATTTACGTGTGTGCTCATAATTATGTCGGTCTTGTGACACTTCTTGTTTTTTATTTAAATATTTAGCTGAAAAACGTTCCTGACTGTTTTGTCGCCTGAAGTATTAGGTACATCGCAAAACTTAGAAAACCAAGGTTTCAAATAATTAGGTAACTACCTAACTTAATTATAAGGAGTATATAAGGATTTAGAAAAAATAATAAATTTCTCACTAATTTAACTCTGTGCAATTTCACCACACAAATAAGAGATGACACTGTCAGTATACTGTGAGCTTTCATACCTAAATCAGCAAAGATTCCCTGGCAATGCCAACCCCTGTTGTATACATGCTCTAAAAGTTAAGACCGCCACAAAAATTCATTAGCCTGTAAGAAACATAGAAAAGTTACTCTATGTATGATGACACTAATGATGGTATTGAATTGACAGCATGGTAGTTGACATTTAAAACCACGTTTGTTTACCCAGTTCAGCGAATTTATTTTGGCATTAATGTATTATTAATTAAAGAATAGCTACAAGAATTTCATGGAAGCATCAATTAAAAATGGATTTCATAATAGATACTGCAGGGGATGACGACTTACAAGCTAAATCAGAGCTTATTGATGATACCAAAAAACCGTACTATATAGGTTAGTTTCTTTAAATATATTTTTAATTAACTTTACATCTAGCCATAAATTTCTGATCAGTAAATACTATTTGTAATCCTCCTACTGTGTTTACCATGAATATGTAGTTGCACAATATATATTTAAATTGATCTTCTGGTAAAAAGTTCACTTGGTAAGAAGTAGAAGAATCATGTTATTATAATTACGATTCCTGGTTCGTGGAATGAATAAATAAATAAATAAATAAATAAATATTCATGGACATTTCACACAACGTCCTCTGGTCCCAAGCTAAGCTTATTATGCTTGTGTTATGGGTACCAGAATACGGATAGAATACATATACTACTTTTTTTTTGTAAATACATACTTATAATACATAGAAACACCCAGACGCAGTACAAACATTTGTATGACAATTAGAAAAAGAACACAAATGATTGTCCCGAGCGGGAATCGAACCCGCGACCTCTTGATCGGCAGTCCGTTACATGAACCACTACACCACGAGGCCCGTCGATAATAGAACAGTTATAAACGTAAAATAATTTGCTTTTAAACCTCAACATAAGTTTTTCCATCAAATATGTGTCAGATAGTTTGAGCAAGCTGTGAGACTAAATTTTTCAGGACAGGTTGCCACTCCACTTGTGCATTTAACAATTCACTTAATCCTAACATTTATTACATATCCCTCTCAGAAGTCCTCCGGTATCTTTAAAATACTTACTGCAAATTTTATAAAAAAAACTAGCTGACCCGGCAAACGTTGTTTTGCCACCCTAAAAAAAAGGTTTGAAAAATAGATGTTGGCCGATTCTCAGACCTACTGAATATACATGCAAAATTTCATAAAAATCGGTCAAGCCGTTTCGGAGGAGTACGGTAACTATCACTGTGACACGTGAATTTTATATATTAGATTATATTTAAAAAAACATGAGTATGCACTTGATAATTTTCTTATTTCACAGATAAAGAAGATAGGCAATCTGCTGTATTAGAACTTTTTGAGAAAAAGAAAAAAGAACTGGACACACAACAGGCAGCAGAAGAAGAAATTAAAAATAAATTAAGCAAACTAAAAATAGATAATTTATTTGATGACTTCTTTAATGATATGGGATGGTCACAGGCCGTTGTTTTAAAAAAAGAACAAAAAAGGAGGTTATTCCATTTTGAGCAGTTGGATTTAGAAACTGGTAAACTGAAGTCAAATTTAGGTGCTGTTGATGTGGATAAAGAGATGAAGAAATGCGTTCTTAAACCTGGAATGGAGAAGGAACACTCATTACCAAGATACTATGTTAGCGATAAGAAACTGAAAGCTTTGAGAAAGGTAATACAATTGATTAAGTTTAGCATAGCATGCTTCTTTGAATGTATACCCTAAATACAGAAGCATACTTTTCAAAATAAGCACAAGATTTCAAGATGATATATGAATACATGATAAATGAGCAATTGAACTCTATCTAAAATCTAAAACAAGTATACTTGTCTAAATCCATGATAAGGGGTTTTATTTGTACACAATTATTTACTATGCAATTTTTTTTTAATACTGCCAACTATGCTTTCGTAGAAAAGAGATATCAATAAAAATAAAATATCCATTTCATCATATTTATATTACAGAAAGAAAGAGAAAAGACTAAAGGACCAGGTTGGTTCAACTTGCCAGCACCAGAGATCAATGAAGAGCTGAAGAATGACTTACAAGTGCTCAAGATGAGGTCAGCATTAGATCCCAAACATTTCTACAAGAAGAATGATATGGAAGTGCTGCCTAAATACTTTCAGGTATGTTAACACTATAGTATAGTATTTATATTTATTAGTGGATCCATGTGGTGACAGATTAAGGATACAAGTGTCACCACCCGTTTTCCTTCCCAGGGTGCTGTAAAAACCAGCTAAGGTATATTGTACACAAGTTACGTCCTCTGTGAAAGTTGGAAACCTCGAAAATAAACCGTTTCAACACGCCTTGCCAGTGCTACACAGTAGACCACATTCTCTCTGAGGAGACCTGTGCTCTATAGCGGGATATTAATGGGCTGGAGAGGACGATAGGAAAAAATATACCAATATGTATGTCTAGTTTAAATATTATCTTCTTATATCTTATATATAAAATTCACGTGTCACAGTGTTAGTTACCGTACTCCTCCGAAATGGCCTGTTCTCATACTCTTTTGAAACGGCTGGACCGATTCTTATATTTTTTTTATGCATACTCAGTGTTTGTCGACACAACAACAATGTTTGCCGGGTCAGCTAGTTAATCTATATATTTTGCAGGTTGGTCGTATCATGGATTCTCCATTAGACCATGTTAACGAGAGATTGACTAAGAAACAGAGAAAGAGGACAATGGTTGATGAACTTCTAGCAGATGCCGAATTCCAGAAGTATAATAAAAAGAAATACAAAGAGATTGTTGATGAAAAGAGAAAGACAGAATATAGAACATTCATGAGAGATAAGAGACAGAAGAACAAAGCTGATTTGAAGAAGAGTAAATTAAAAGCTAAGACAAATTAATTTTAATAAACTATGTAAATTAAAACTTTTCATTTCTTTTACATAACTTATTAAGCTTCAAACCAATGTTATCTCTCACTTTTTTCTCAACCCACGTCCCACTGTTGGGCATGGGCTTTCTCTATTAGGTAGGATTATAGATGTAGCGACATCTAGTGAACAATAGCTGTCACTAAATAATACAGCACAAAAACGATAGATGACGTGAAATGACAAATGTGACGTCACAATGAATCCCACATTGCACAAGCAAGATTTGCATACGACTTAGGATAGCTATATTTATGATAGGAAGAACCCAATCACCCACGCCCCTCCACAATGGTGACCCCGACGCGGCGACGTGATTTGAACACGCAACATTTTGTGCTGGATTACTGTGCCATGCTGATGAAGTGTATTAACGCAGGGTTTATTTTCGAATTTTCCGTCTTTCACAGAGGATGTTATCCGTGTAGAATATTCCTTAGCTGGCTTTTTATTCTTAATCCATTAGCACATGGACAGGATATGCTATGGCATTCAAAAGGTTAAGGTGTATACTGTGTATAGTATAGTACTCACATTTCTTAAAGAAGTTTAGTATATTTAGTTGGTAGCGCTGCTTTAGTCTCTACCTACCCTTATGACAACATACTTAGTTTCAATAACTAATACCTGAAAATCTTGATGTTTTGAAAACATTGTCACCAGTCCTTAATATGTGCAAAAGATTATTTAATGGAATAATCATATTTTGCATCAAATTATCTTTTTAACACGATTTTAAAAGACTAGCTTTTAATGCAACAAAAGACTTTACATAAGTTCGGTATGTATCTATCAATGTATTAATCTATGTAACGGAATCTTTGAAAGTGATTTTCACCCACTTACAGTAGTCAGATCAATCTGAAATTTTGCACATATATCAAGGACCGATGACAAAACAATAATTTAAAAAAATATTCCGGATTTTCAAGCGTGTTTTATAGTTTTTGAACTAAGTAAAATTCATTTCAATCGGTTCAGTAATTTTGGCGACTGCCAGAGCCATTTTTTCATTTACAATATTAGGAAGGTACCCTTCCTAATATTGCAAATGCCTTTATAGGAAAATTTATTTATTAATGGTTTTATTCATAATGACTTATCGGAGGTTTGAACGGAAATTTTATCGGAGAGATAATAAAGGTTTGAGACTATTATGAATAACAAGTTTTTACAATTTTCGCGAACCGATTTTAGCGAACTTTTAAACCTCCGATAAGTCATTATGAATAAGACCATAATTCTTTACAAATAAAACTCAGATTAGTAAAAACATTAATTTATTGACCTGTAGATAACATGATATACAAAATATTTCAGTACAAAATATCACAGAGGTAAGACAAGTTTATACTTAACACTACATGGTTTAGAAACTCTGAAATTTATAGAAATTGGACTAGTCGTTTTTAGGGTTCCGTACCCAAAGGGTAAAAACGGGACCCTATTACTGAGACTTCGCTGTCCTTCCGTCCGTCTGTCACCAGGCTGTATCTCAAGAACGGTGATAGCTAGACAGTTGAAATTTTCACAGATGATGTATTTCTATTGCCGCTATAACAACAAATATTAAAAATAAAATAAAATTAATATTTAAGGGGGGCTCCCATACAACAAACATGATTTTTTTTACCGTTTCTTGCTCGATACTAATAACGTTGCCTTATGTTGCATAGATAATGGTACGGAACCCTTCGTGCGCGAGTCCGACTCGCACTTGACCAATTTTTAAAATTAGTACAGTATAAATAAACAAAATATAAATAGATATTGTAATTAAACTTATGCTAAGTCAAATATGTATCTACCAAGAAGTAAAGAGTTTTTTATACTTCACTAGCTGTTGCCCGCGACTCCGTCCGCGTGGAATTTGGAATTTTTTTTTCGCAATATAAGGTTACTCAGGGTCTAAAGATTGTCTGTGCCAAATTTCATCAAAATCGGTTTAGAGGTTTAAGCGGGAAAGCGTAACAGACAGACAGACAGTTACTTTCGCATTTATAATATTAGTAGGGATTACAAATAAAAACATTAAGAAATTTATTAATAAATGAGGCCAATTCTGACGCACCAAAAACTTAACCTAACTAAAATGAAAACAACTTTGATGTATTTTAAATTGGCTATTTCGTTTTACACATTTATATTAACTGAAATCGTTAGTAGATAATAAACATTTTTTTTTATAAAAAAGACCGAATTCTGTTATAGACGATTTACAGCGCATAGCTTTCTGTAGTAAAAAAATCTTAGATTAGACCCCTTGCAATAAAAGGCACTAGCACTAAGGACACTATGAACCAAAGTATCTCTTTTACAAAATCAATATAAAAAAGAACAAATGTATAAAAACAGTAAGTACATAATATTATAAACATTTTAGGCACTAACAGATATTATTTTTAATAATTAAGGCTGCCATCTCCTAAATTACCTAGCGCCTTCGCCAGATAATCACCGCAACTCGGACATTTGTGCAAAATATAGTTTCTCTCTGAAAATTTCTGAAAAAGCGACAAACATTTGCGAAAACTTGCAAAGGGTGTCTTGGGTTTTACCCGGACACATAAAAACCTCTATTAGGCGACGCCCGAACGCACTTCAAACTAGCACATATTCGGGGAAACACGAGCAAATGGCAGCCCTAGGAATAATTAACAAACAAATCGGGTAGATTTACTTAAATAGTTATAAAAAATATTGATTTTATACGCATTGAATCAGGTAGGTACCTAAATATAAATAGATATTTATGTAGAACGATATAAAAATCTATCTTCTTTCTTTCTTTCATTGATACTACAGGAGTTGACATTACAAGGCGACTCCCGCTATAAAAGGTACGAGCACAATGATCATACTTATTGTGTACAGACACTCATCTCTTAATGTGCGTTAGGCGATTTTGGGCGGGGCGATCAAAAAAATTATGTTCGTGTGCGTTGTCCGTGTGGTGACGGATTAAGAATACAAGTGGTGATGACACTTGTATTCTTAATCCGTCACCACCCTTCAGCCTTTGCCTTTCCAGGGTGCTGTAAAAGCCAGCTAAGGAATATTGTACACAAATAACATCCTCTTTGAGAGACGGAAATCTCGAAAATAAACCCTGTGTCAACACACCTGGTCAGCGTGGCACAGTAAACCATAATCCTTCCCGGAGTGGAGGAGGCCCGTGCCCAACAGTGGGACGTTTATGGGCTGGAGAAAGAAATTGCGTAGCGAACAATAAAATGACGTTATAGTGTGCGTTACCTCGACACCTCGCCGACAGTGTTTTTGTCAATGCAAACAGCGTGTTTATCAGCTCCTGTTGATTTAATACTCTAAGTGTGTTTAAGGTATAACTTAACTGATATATTTTATAACAAATAACTTCTTTAATAGCCTCCTGTAACGTCAATGGCCGCACCAGTTATGAAGGAACTCTTCTCAGAACTCAAGAATGTTATCAATTCCGCTACCTCTGTAAACATATTCATAGATATAAATAGATATTTATTGACATTTCACACAAAATCGATGGGACTCGTGGTCGAGTAGTTCATACTATACTACGTGGGACTGGAAAATCGAAGGAAAAAATAATTGCCAGTTAAATAGCCAGTATTAGAATGGTACCACTATTTGGTTCTAAATGAGGTCTCTGCATTATACCTTACTTTGTGTGTTTACTTACGTACGTACGTACTTACTTAGTGTAAGACTGTATTTAATGTAAATTGTTTCTGCAGCAATAAAAACTTTCTTTCTTTCTTTCTGACACATGTACAGCTGACGTGTATCTATTGGATTTATTTACGGGTCTAAAATTACGAAGTTTCATTGAAATTGTTCAGTAGTTTTTTGTCAAAAAGCAACAAACACCTTTACACCATGCATCCTCATCATCATCATAACATCACGCCTTTTTCCCATGAGGGTAGGCATCATGCATCCATTTATGTATGTATTTTAGGTATGTATTTACAAAAGAAAAGTAGTTTATGTATTCTATCCGTATTCTGGTACCAATAACACAAGCACATAGGCTTAGCTTGGGACCAGAGGACGTTGTGTGAAATGTCCATGAATATTTAATAATATTATTTAGTTACCAATACGATCTTACTTTCGCGTCAGTGGCGGATTTACCCTAAGGCCCGGTAGGAACAGGCCTAGGGCGGCCAGACTTAGGGGCAATGATTCACAAAAATTGGTCAAGTGCGAGTCGGACTCGCTCACGAAGGGTTCCGTACCATTATCTATGCAACATAAGGCAACGTTATTAGTATCGAGCAAGAAACGGTAAAAAAAACATGTTTGTTGTATGGGAGCCCCCCTTAAATATTTATTTTATTTTATTTTTAGTATTTTTTGTTATAACGGCAATAGAAATACATCATCTGTGAAAATTTCAACTCTCTAGCTATCACCGTTCTTGAGATACAGCCTGGTGACAGACGGACGGACGGACGGACGGACAGCGAAGTCTCAGTAATAGGGTCCCGTTTTTACCCTTTGGGTACGGAACCCTAAAAAAGCTTCTTAATTATAACAAAAGGAAATATTCTTGCGATAAACAACTGAATTTTTCTCCCATATTTCTAAATCTATTTAGATAAAAGTTGGCAATGAAGTAATTTCATTATGTAGTCTATAATATGGTCGATACTGAGAAAGAGGCGACTAATGGCTTGGGGCCTAGGGCGGCCGAGACTACAAATCAGACACTGTAGTAGGTTATAAAGCTGAAGAGTTTGTTTGTTTGTACGCGCTAATCTCAGAAACCATTGATCCGATTTGAAAATTTCTTCAAGTGTTGGATAGAACATTTATTGAGGAAGGCTATAGACTATAAAATATCATGCTTCGACTAATAGGAGTAAAGCAGCAGTGAAAAATGAAATTAGTCAATCACTCATTAGTCTGATAGGCTAGATTGTAATATCTGTAAATAATCTGGATATCCTAGATTATTTATAGAAAAATAATAATAATAATAATTAACTAACCAGAAGGCTGACCCAGTCGTCCTAAAGGCACCAACTTCATAATACCTTGAACCACCTCCTCAGGTACTGTTTTTACTATAGGAGTGTCTATGAAACCTGGCAGGATTACATTTACCCTGGAATTAACAATTTATTGTTAGTTTAATATTTAATTTTTACATTTCTACAATGTAAATGTTGTTCGATTCAATTCGGTTGTGTGTACTTTTAAGTTAAGTCACTCTTATTTTAAAATACTTTCAAATAAAGACTCGGTCATTTAGCAGCGCAGTTAGAAATTTTAGGAGATATATAAGTGTGGTGATGGAGGTTATAAGTATCACTACCGCCCCAGGATGCTGTAAAAAGCCTGCTAAAGGATATTAATAGCAGATAACATCATCTATGAGAGACAGAAAACTCAAAACTTCCATCCATCCATCCATCCATCAACCTTTCTCAGTCCACTGCTGGACATAGGCCTCCCCCATAGAACGCCACAACGCGCGGTCTTGCGCTAACTGCATCCAGCGGCGTATTTGACGATATCGTCGGTCCACCATGTTGGGGGCCGCCCCACGCTGCGTCGTCCGGTTCGTGGTCGTCACTCGAAGACCTTCCGTCCCCAACGGTCATCAGATCGTCGAGCGATGTGGCCTGCCCATTTCCACTTCAGCGTGCTAACTCTTCGGGCTATGTCGTACACACCAGTCCTTCTACGGATCTCCGCTTAACTCGAAACTTAAACTGAAACAAATAAAATGTGTGTATTAGCGCAAGAATTATTATAATTTGAAATTGTTACCTTATATTAAATTTTCCCAATTCCTTAGCAGCTGATCGTGTCATTGCAACCACTCCAGCTTTACTCCCGGCGTAATTTGTTTGACCTGAAAGCAAACATACAAGTACATTTAACATAACATACTCTGGTTACAAAGCTTTATTTCTACTCTTATTGCTACTAGAATTAGAAAACATTGCAATTTTTTAATACATATTATAAAATAATACATGTAGTACCTAGTATTCTTTTAATGTGTAATATTTATAATGACTTAACTCGAAAAATAGAGTACCACTGCAAACGGTAAGTTCTTTATTAAACGCTTACGAAGTATTAACGCGTTCAATGCTGAATAATTTGCGAATTTATAGCCAATGCTAAAAAAAGAGTCATTCACCCAGTGCTGAAAACGCGTATGTGCGTTCAAAAAATTTTTCGCGTAGTGCTAAGAACGCTTATATGCGTTCAAAGAAAACTCGCATAGTGCGGCTGGACGCTATAGCGCGTTGTCTTTTACCTTCCCGCAGTGCGGCCGACGCTTATGTGCGTTCGGTAACTTTCGAGTTTTATGACTGTCATATAACAATTACGGGTCATATGAAGGTGTTGGATGGATAAAGGTGCTTCCACACTAGTGTTTATTTGTAAGAGATTTTGTGATGTTTACGCCATAATATATTTTCGTTCGGTTTTGTTAAAATAGTAAGTTATCCTACTAATATTATAAAGGCGAAAGTTTGTAAGTATGGATGTATGTATGGATGTTTGTTACTCTTTCACGTAAAAACTACTGAATGGATTTGAATGAAACTTTACCACAATATAGCTTATACATCAGAATAACACATAGGCTACAAATTGGCTGGACCGATTTTGATGAAATTTTATTTTATACAGAATTGTATGGCAAAACAACGTTTGCCGGGGCAGCTAGTACCTTAATAAAACAGTAATAGTAAAGGTACATTCTCCCGAAAGCCCTTTTATTCTTAATTTTTTTTAATTTATGACTTTTCGCCCGCCTCGTAATCGACACCATTTATAAATAGACTAAAACTACCTATTAGTTTAGTTAAAAGAGCGAGTCATAATAAAATTATTTCAATAATCTATTGTACTAAATTAGGTTATTGTTGTCGTCGCCGCCGCCGTCCCCCCCCCTGCAAGATTCGTAGCAGAAACCTGACTAGTGTGTAGTCTCCTTTACAATTCCACATTTTACGACCGCTTCGAAACAATAGACACCCAGAATACACGCTATAAACGCACAGGTGCGGCGCACCCCGCTTGCCTACAGATTTTTTTTTTGTATGGACGCGTATACGCGTCGGCCCGCACTTGGTGAAGATCAGAAAAACGCGCATAAGCGTTAGCCGCACTGAACGTATTAAGCTGCATTTTGCGCACATTTTTGAAATTAAGTCACTATCATTTTAAAAGTGCGATATGTTAGTTAAGTAGTTAATTGACATATAATTGAACTTACCCATGTTTCCGTATTTACCGACGATGCTAGATATGTTAATTATAGACCCTGAATTGCCTGCCTCAGTCATAGCCTTGGCAAAAGTCTGCATTACTAAAAATGTGCCCTGGAAAGCAGAGTATTTGTCAAAAAATCATCTATGATTGAGAAGGCGGGGGAAGAAGCGGGAGGGGTTGTAGTGTTGAATTAATGTAAAAAAATGTACAAAATCTTTACTCTTTCACACCTAATACAGAGACAGTCGACCCGAAAACAAACAACAAGACTACTTTAAAAACTGATTCTAAATTGGGTGCAATAACTGTAAAACTAAACTTCGAAAATATTTATTTATTTATTCTAATCTTTACACACACACGAAGATATAAACAGGCGGCCTTAATGCCTAAGGCATTCTCTACCATAGGGTGATGTAGAGATAATGCAACGGTCACACTCTTACAAACCAAATTATTAGAGAGTAGGCTACTCAATGTCGACTCGGAGTGCGCAAAACATTCGATAGATGGCGTGATACATTGTTTTTAGTCTAAAATTGTGGAGATTGTTTAGTTTAGTTCTGGTAGCAACGAAATTAATACCAATAAGTTACCTTTAAATTAACATTAAGCACGCTATCATAATCCTCTTCTGATAACTTCAACATCCAATTATCTCTAGTGATACCAGCTGAGTTAACTATGATTGTTGGCGCTCTTTTATATTGATCTAATGTTGTTTTTAGTAAATCTTTTATGGCACTGGAATCTGATACATCCAGTTGAACTGCACTGTGGTCTCCATCTAGAAAAAAAAGTTTAATATTCTTTAAAAAGTTGATAAGTTTTTATCAGATCTTTGTGCTATAAGTATTATTCTATCCTAACCTTTACTTTCTGTGACCTTTTTTAATTATTATTTGTCTAATCGTCAAATAATGTGGGCTAACAATAATTACACAGTCCTTTAAAAAAAACTATGAAGAAAATATTGTCTTTACCATTACACCCCGAGGCCAATGCTGTATGTGTTTTAATTGTTTCAACAGCTGATTCATAGTTTCTATCAGCCGCTATAACAGTGGCGCCCTCTCGTGATAGTACCTGACAAGCAGCACGACCTATGCCTGAACCGGCACCTGAAATTAAAATAGTTTAAAAAAATTAAAAAAGAAATTCATAACATACCTAGAAACTTCCAAAATTTTTATTTTTATGGGGGCTGCTAAAATTGCTGCGCGCGGGACGTGGTAGGTCACGCGTTGCTGGATGGCGTTGACCGGTAGAGAGTAGTATATTCTTTGGCGTCGACGCGCTCGGTAACACTTACGTTCGAGCGTAATAATTTTATTTAATTTTACCCTCAACTTATTTCAATGAAATTAGTAATACAATAATTTTCGTAGTTTGATATTTATTTATGATTTGTTTCTTTTACCTAACCTCACTATTTTAAGAGAAAAATTTCTTAAATTATTTAGTAATAACTAGCTGGCCCGGCAAACGTTGTTTTGCCATACCAAAAAACAAAGAAAAAAATAAATTAAAAAAAAAAGAACTATAAACCTCACGGAGCCCGAGAGCTTTCCAACGAATGCAAAACCGTGGAAATCGGTTTGTGCGTTCTGGAGTTATAGCGTCAGGAAGGAAAATCCGACTTATTTTTATAATAATATAGTAGATAGTCATAATATTATTAAAAAAGAAATACTATTTTCCTTCAATAATTTCGTTGTTGGAAACCGCCATTTTGTCGTTGTTGGTGTGCCTTCTAGAGTATATGAATTATAAGGCATTTTATTATAAATTCTGTTAGCTATGTGGTTGTTTCCCGAAAAAAAATTAATTTTTGGTTATTTCATAGTTTTTGTTTGTTA
Source organism: Orgyia antiqua (assembly GCA_916999025.1). Classification (NCBI taxonomy): domain Eukaryota; kingdom Metazoa; phylum Arthropoda; class Insecta; order Lepidoptera; family Erebidae; genus Orgyia; species Orgyia antiqua. The sequence goes on from OU779861.1 coordinate 4,182,051, forward strand.
GTGTTGTTATTTGAACTTGTCGTAATTTGTTATTGTTTTTGATATTTTATCTCGCTAACTACTCGAAAATTACGAGTAGTAAACTATAACGATAAAGTGATAGATAAATTAAATTATAAAATCAACTTGTATTGCTGACCCTACAAAAATTTTTCAAATTGACAACAATGACGGCACTACATAGCACGGGGTCAATCCTATTCTCATTTGAACCGCATAGTACATACTCTAACCTCTAAGTATTTTGGTTGGCATATTTTATTTTTTTGAATAAAGAACTTTATAAACAAACAACAAACATAATGAGCATCATTCATTAACTTTCCAATCAATCCAAAAAAAAGAAAGAAAAATCTTTCCATTCCAAATTATTCAACCCTAGCATAAAATTCTAAATTCAAATATTTTTGACGGGCTTCGTGGTGGAGTGGTTTATGTAATGGACTGCCGATCATGAGGTCTCGGGTTCGATTCCCGGTCAGGACAATCATTTGTGTGATATCCATAAATGTCATACAAATGTTTGTCCTGCGTCTGGGTGTTTACTATGTATTATAAGTATGTATTTACAAAAGAAAAGTAGTTTACGTATTATATCCGTATTCTGGTACCCATAACACAAGCATATAAGCTTAGCTTGGGACCAGAGGACGTTGTGTGAAATGTCCATGAATATTTATTTTATTTATTTATTTTATAGGTGCCAGTGTTGTCATTAATTTTGATAATACAATATTTTTCCAGAGTTGCATTTAATTAAAATAATGTGTATAGAATTATAGCTATTCTACACGAAACTAACTAACTCTAACAGTACATTAAAAAAAAATACGTGTGGTGGCCTGACGGTAATGATACAACATAGATTTTAATAATTTAACAGTAAATGTTTAAGTGATGAGGTTAATAAACTTTGATTTTGAAGAAATAAAACTAAACATATTGTAATTACCTAACCTAGATTATATTTTCAGATTTTGTACTATGGTATACTTGTAGCTAAAGATATCTTTATGCAAAATAGTTAGTATATTTTACCATAAAGACGTGTAATAAAATAACTCAACACACTATCAAGATAGTTTTTATTCATTATCCTTTTTTCTATGAAGCAAATTGAACTATTGTATAACTTTATAATGCAGTTTGTTTTTTTTTATTAAGTTTACCAAGCTGCTGCACCAGAAGTTTTTTTTTCTGTTTACAATTTAAATAATTTACTTACACAGAAGTTGCACAGAAGTATGTTTACTTACCTGTAACCAAGGCAAGTCTTCCAACAACTAATCCAGACACCATCTTTTAATAAATTAAGTACGACAATGTGTATTGTAACGGTGCCTAATGACCTGGTGATCCCGTTATTAAAGTAGGTATTTAAATTAAAGTTTGACTTTGAACTTCTCAAATTTTATCTTATCACCAAACAGCCAAACAAAATGTCATTCATGTTGAGTTGATAAAGTTTGATAGGCCTGATGCGAAAAGAGTACAAAGCATTAAACTGTCTATTTTTAAATTTGAAGTCGATAGAATTAAAATATTAATTCTATTAACTTCAAATTTAACAAAAAAAAACTGATAAAAAAACTTTAACAGGATTCAGTTTTACTTTTTACGTTATTTAAATTAACGCTGTAAATAAAACAAGAATTTTATATACTGCAGCATGCACATAAGTAGGTATTTACTTTTACGAATTTGTATCTTTTACATCCTTACTATACATTTGTCAATAGCAGTTTAAAATAGAAGGAATATTACAAGTTGCTTCATTAGTTAGGGCCAACATTGCAAAAACTAATTCTAAAATACAAAATTTCGTACTTACATACCTGTCCACTAGAGATACACTCAGGCTTTGACAGGTAGATTTTGACACTTATGAATTATGACATAAAATCATACGTTCGGAAATTTACGAAGAGAAATATTGTGAATGTTCTTCATTCTACTTCAGAAGTTCAAATAATAATTATATAACAAATAATAATCATACTATGTTGCAGGCGGCACAGGACCGCGCGTTGTGGCGTTCTGTGGGGGAGGCCTATGTCCAACAGTCGACTGATAGAGGCTGATGGATGAATCATACTAATTTGGAGGCGCCGTTATTAAGATATCGGTAGTGAGTGCTGTACTGCTGTCTTGATCGATCGAAAATCCGTTTAACTGAATAATCGGATTACTGCTCAGGAAAAAAAGAATCTTGGAAGTTCTTGAGCTCTTCCTCTAAAATTCCCATAAAAATAAAAGATTTTTAGGTTTCTACTGACAGTAATTCTGAAAATTCTCCTAAGAAACGAAATTTACCTATAAGTATTTCGGACTTTTTGGTGCTTTTCTCTCTCAACTTTTATTTTCAATAACCATCATCATCCCATAATTTGGGGTCGGCGCAACACGTATTTTTCTTCCATAGCCTTCTATCACTTTTATCAGCCGTCATATCTGTGTTAACTCCTCATTCTTTCATGTCCTCGTTCACAAAGTCCATCCATGTTTTCTCGACTCTCTCGACTTTTTTCCTTCCACATTTATACGCACGGAAAAAAGTTGAGGAAGATATTCAATAACCACAATAGGTTAAATCTGTAGGTATCAGTAAAATTAATAAATAAAAAAAAATAATAAAAATATTTTATTTTAAATACATAAACAGTTACGTAATAAATCAGATTAGGTTTATGGATTTAAGAGGATACCAAAATAGCTTGGTGCATTTTTCTATGTACGAAGTTTTCATTGTTTCTTTAGATTGAATGGCTAGAGCTCTAACTTTTAAGTATATGTTTTTTCAATATATGATCTAGGATCGCATGAACTCAGAAACGCGATTGAAAAAAGTTTTCTCGATAGAAAATCTTGGCGAAACAACCTCTCTAATTTTTTATTTTTTTCATTTGTCGATCTATTATCGCGTATTAACTAATGAAACAACTTTAAAAACATGGGTAACTATTATGTATAGAAACACGTGGATCAGAATTAAAATATATTTAGTAGATTTTGAGTAAATAGGAAAAGTATCCCTAATTCTTCATTATCTGTGCCTACTGGCTGTGTTAATATGTACGTGTCGGCGATGATATACGATAATATTGATGTAGGCCCTTAATCATAGCAAATATAAATTTTTATCTCGTACATTTTTCAGACTGTTTCATACCAATTTTATCAATGAACAGACATAAAAACAAATATTTTTAAATTAAGACCATTTTTAAAGTTATTAAATATTATTTTTACATCATTTTTTTGTATTTGCTCATTCCAAAAATATATTATTAAGTATGTAATTTTAAACTATGTAGGTACCTACTTGAGTTGTTTAAGTATATTATTCAGCAGTTTTTTATAAAAACTTATGTCAGAGGATCAATTTTAATCTTATCATATTACAGTGGAGTCCCAGTAGTCAGACAAACACTTTGCAGGGCAGTGTCGAACTAGGTATTGAATTTGTCTGCCTAAGACCCCTTAAAGTCCGAATTTTTTCACAAAATAGTACCTTGTAATCTGACAAATTACAGATCCAATGATAAGATTCCATATACATATTATGTACATATATACATATGAACATACATATATGTACTCAGAAGTACAAATCATACTTCATTATGTATGTCGTAAATTAAACAGCAAAATACAGAGCTTACGTTTTATTACAAACTTAATATTCAGTAATAAATAATAGACCATGTCGGATTACACAGATTACGGTGCGCCGGATAAGCCAGGGGTCCGAATTACCGGGATTCCACTGTATATGCGTAAGAATCTTTAATTCAATTTTGTTTCATGGCTATCTGCTAATTGGTTTATCAGAAACTACTGCCAGTGTCATGTGATGTATAACAATATTGCTTAAGCATAAACAAAATATCAATCAATGAAATGGACGGATACTCATTAACTTTTTTACTGAAACACTCTTAGTAATAAAAGTGACCTAACTCAAAATATGTACACAAAACTAAGATACAAATAGGGTTGTTTGTGTTGCAACAGGAGGAAGTATTCCTCATTATAAACTAAAATAAAACAAAGAAATATTTCTGAGTTGGGTCACTTTTATACAAAATTAACAAAAGTTTGTTTTTACAAAACTGTTAGTTGGATTATATTTTGTGTCTAACACAATGTGACTTATAAGGCACAATTACCTTCTAAAAAGTAATATTAATAGTACCACGAAATAAAAATCAAGTGGAAGTGCAATGTAACAAAATTACTATAGAAACCAGTGACGCCAAACTCACACAATTATACCGATAATCATATAATGTACTACATTTATACAAATCGTTTGATTGGTCGTTTATATTTTATAGTAAACTAGCTTAAGTCATTTAACCTACATCTGAAAATAAACCTTCTATTTCTGGAATAGGGTTTAATTCGCTGTAGTTGGAAAAGTATTTAACACCTTTTGTAATACTAAGTCAAACTAAAATTGATTGACGACTAAATTCCGCTACTTGACGATAGATGGCGCATTTACCAGTGGTCGCAAATAGAAACACAATTTCGTTAAGGGTAAAGGTGACAATCGTGTGCACGAACGTGTCATTGCTGCTATTCTGTCAAGGCCGTACCAACCCGAATTACATTACCGATATCGATATATGTCATCATCCTCCTGCCCTTATCCCATTATTTGGGGTCGGTTCAACATGTCTTTTTCTTCCATAATCTTCTATTAGCCGTCATGTCTGTGTCAACTCCTCTTTCTTTCATGTCCTCTTTCACACAGTCCATCCATCTTTTTTCTTCAGGCACATTTTTATACCTCAAGAAATTATTGAAGAGGAAGCTCTTCAATAATTTCTTGAGGTTCTGAATAAAAACCACAGGTTAAAGCAGTTTTTTACTGCAAGGGGTGTTTCGTTTCGCCAAGCCTTAACCACCATCCTCATTGCTTGAAGAACATTGATAGAAGAAATCGTATTTTGTTCTATATCAGCTATCATTTTTCTAACAACTTATTTTCTGTACATTGTTTTAAAATGTTTAATTATACCCTAGTAAATTACGAATTTTGTAATATCGGCATTTATCGATAAACTCAAATCTGACCTAAGTACATCACTAATTGAGTAGCGAAGAACTTTCAAGAACGAAATAATGAATATAATCAATGTAAAATAAACTTTATCTAAATGACATAAGGTTGATTTTAACGAGACGTTCCAATAAATTATTAGTAAATTGAAATTAACTAAAATTTTATTAGAATCAAATGATATTGTACTTACCGATGGTACGAAATACCTCCATTTTGAAGATTTCTTCTCCTACTATTATTCTTGCACTCCAAAACTGAACAATATGGCATATCTACAGCGAAATGAGCTTGTCGCGATATTAACAACACGAGTTATCGTTAGAACAGTCTGAATACGACTAAGTAAGTACTTGTGCGACTGGAGATCAAATAAGCGCAACAGTGCTTAATTGTGACACGCGTGCCACGCCTACTTCGCAATTCCACTTGATTTCTATTCCGTGAATAGTACCCACAATATGAGCAACATACACTAAATCATAAACTTTAGTAACAAAATATAAAAAATATTAAATATTTTTAATAATTTAGGTATTCTTTTGGATAATGATAATTTACTGTTACAATAAATATATTTTAGTGTTATGTGTAATAATTTATTAGTTTTTAAACTTAAAAATAATCATAGGTAACTCTTTAAAATTAATGAATTAAATGAAAACATTAAAATGTATAGAAATCCAGAATGTTTGAGAATATAGCGGATTAAATAGCTTTATAAAAGATTGCACACAAGGAAGTGGTGAAAACTAAATTATCCAGCCATTTAGAATTAGGTCTCATAGACAATTCTACGACAATTCTTGTAGCAATTCTGCGAGTACAACTAAACTTAACTAAAAATGAAAATTGATGCCGTCAATAACACAATCCACCAATGTTAAATTTCTTGATGAAAAATGTTTATTATAGACTAAAGATCCTAAAAAGCAGCAATAGTTGTTTTCATATTTTAGTTTAGTTGTGCAGATAGAATTGGTACCAATGTCCAATTTATAGCCTAACTATTCTTCTATAATTATCTATTCAAATAGGAGTATTTAAATAGGATTGCACTGTATTAAAACATATATGACAAGAAAAAAATTTTTTTGTCTATCTTTGAGAAAATAGTTGTATCATTAATCTTACATACTATAATACCGTGTTACCCAAACATTTGTAAAAATATTAGTAATATAGTTATTTTTTCTTTTACATATCCACAACTGGTTTAAATAATTCCCACAGTCTTTCAAACTCATTTTGATACTGCTGGACTAATACTTTCTGGGATGTCACTAAATAGTTTTCATAGTTACCATATAGCCCTTGATTTGTCCAATTTAATGAACCTGTCATCACAAATGGTGTTACATTGTCATCTGTGCTTAGAGCATCAGCTATACAGAACTTATGATGCATCAAATTTGTAGATTTCATCCATCGTACAGGCACTCCTCGTTTCGCTAACCGTTTTATTCCTGAACCAGAACTATAAGCCATATCAGCATCAACTATTATCCTTAATTGCACGCGTCGTAAATGTAACTTCAACAAAGCGTTAGTTAGGTCAGCATTCGTCAAAACATACAGGCAAAGATCCAAATTATATTTCGGCCGACTTATATGAAAAAGTAGCCTGTCCATACTTTTCGTAATCATGCAACGAGAATAATCGCTCTTCTTTAGTTCTTCAACGCCATACGAGAACATCAGAACTTCGTGAATTTCAACCTGTTTTGGTTGCCTTTTCTTTTTCACAAAATAATTATAGGCGATATGCGAAAACACCGTCAACGTTAGCGCCGCTAGCCAAGTTTTATAGAAAACCATAGTTTCAAAAATCAGCCGATTCAATTTCTTACATTAATTAAGGCTCCTAATAATTCTATTGTGCTGTTACGTGCGGTAACATTATAATCTTATTGCCGACGTCGAACTTTACTAAATTAATGTAATTATGAAGGTAAAACTATAATAAAACAACAACTTAGCTCAAACTTTGAAATGTTTATGAAATTTGATCAAAGAGTATATTATATAGAATTTGATACAAAGTAATACAACAAACTACATTGACATTGACACAATTGATAGATTTGACAATTAAACGAAACTGACATTGACAGCTTCGTCAAAATATTTGACCACTTTTGTAAATTTTTTTTTGTACATATTGATTTTGACCTGGTGCTCAAGTCCACTATTTTGGAACAATTGTCATACCGGCACAATACCGGCACGATACCGTTGCAATTGAAGTCAAATATCCGTAGTCTGCTATATGCCGTCATAACGGTCTTTCAATGGTAATAGAATTGTCGATCTCTTTTATCTATGCATTGAATTTTCGGTCTCTTTTATCTATGGATTGTGTTAGAATGGTATGTATGTGTTGCCGTTTTTAAAAAATGCGTTAGTTGAAGTGATTTTCGAAAAACTACTAATAAATTTAAACATTTAATCATGCTAGACTTCGTTTAAATATATTTGTACATACTATTTATTAGTATAAAAAGCAATGTGAAGTTTAGGAGATTAGTAAATTGCAATAAATTACAAAGAACAATTTCTAATATTTCTATCTATCTATTTTTTATTTATGGCAATCTGTCGACACAGGACAATTTAAAAATATTACTGTCAAATTCAAAATAGCAGACTACCGAAACATTTCAGTCATTGAATTGCAATTGTGAAGCAGTTGTGTACGAGACTAGCAATTTATGTCACTTTGACAATTGTAAGACAATGATGAAGTCGTTATGACGACACAATAATAGTAGACTACCAAAAATTTTACTATTGCACCATAATGGTACAATAATGGTACAGTTGTGACACCGTTGAAATACCCGACTCAGGGCCCTGTTTTTCTGCTGTCTTTCATTGACTGACTGCAATGACTACTACATGGAGACTAGAAGTAAGGAGGAATATCTCGGTATATTAAAAAGTGTCCGCTGAAAGGGAGCAAATTAAGGTGGCGCCATAGTAGCAAGTGGAAGAATTTTAAAAAGAGCGCCACAAATTATTAGAAAGGAAAGAAAAACTTCCGCTTTATTACAGCGCAGTTTTTAAAATTATTATATTATATAGACAAACATGACTATGAAATAAATTTATATTAATTATTATTATAATTATACGGTGTTTTTAAGTACCCCAAATATTTGTAAATAGCAAATAGAAAATAGTATTAAAGAATTACCGCAACAGTAGCACACTTCACTCTGCTTATAACTTTACAAGTACACTTTTTGGACTGATCCCCCATACAAGATATTCCTCCTTACTTCTAGTCTCCATTGACTACTATATTACAAATTAGGAGCTCATTAATAAAACAAAATAATAAATTCGTTCATAATTTATTATGTAGAGAAAAACAGTAAACAATATTTTATCCTTATTAAAATTTATTGTCCTCGTTAAATAACTAAACAGCTAAAAATAACGCGATGTATTTTCATACAAAGGAATCTGACTACACCATTTTAAAACACAAATTATATTGCAAAGAACTACGTTTTCAAAATCTTGATTTCCATTTACAACATTGTGTATTGTATTAAATGTAGTAATAACCACTTGCGCAATCTAACCCTTGCATGGGCGTTCAATATTTCGACCCGTACTGTTCCTTATAATCTAGAGTCAATTTGTATGCTCCTTGCGGTTTTTTATAATTTTAATGACCTCAAAGTAAGCTCAAAGAGCTAGATTATTTATACTGAAATCATGTGGCCTTAGTCTTAGATTTAGATTATAAGATCCGTGATGCGCAGATTGTAGTGATCCACTATAACCCCCAATAAGCGCACAGGACCCATATGCATTATCACTTGTATTGCCATACCCTACAACAGTTTGCCCCATTAAACTATTCGTATTTGGTACATATTGCCTATTGCCAACATTTTGCATCATCAAAGAGTAATCATTTTGATATAGTCCTGTGTTTGAAATTGGAAGCCCCAAGTTTAAGTTTAAATTATTAGTTTGGAAGTGATGCAACCAAGGTTCTTTGGTGTTCCGTCCAAAGTCTTGTCTAGGATCGGCTTGATGAGGTATACCAATGGGCACGGCAATAGGTTCCGGTGAACTTTGACTAGTGGAGTTTCTATGGTTAGATAAGGCAGATCTTTCGTTTCTTCGAAATTTTGCTCTTCGGTTTTGAAACCATACCTGTTGAGAAAATTTTGATTTCAGATGGTATAAAAACATCAAATTTTAATTTTTTGCATTAACTTTCATCAGAGGCGTATTTTGAATATTAGCGCCCAGGGTCATTTGATTTGACGCCTCGGGCTAATTTAATTAGCCACCCTATAAATTAATAGAGATAAAGCAAAATTTTACAATTAAATATAATATATATATACTATCTATATATCATATAATATCTATACTTATAATAAATCTGTAGACAGGTCAATTCTGTACATGAAATATATTTTCAAAATAACTATCAGGGGGTGATTAGTGATCGATACTGATGCCAAAAATGCAATCAGTAAAATTTTTGTCTGTCTGTCCGTCTGTATGTTCCCTATAGAAACAAAAACTACTCGACGGATTTTAACGAAACTTGGTACAATTATTCTTCATACTCCTGGGCAGGTTATAGTATACTTTTCATCACGCTACAATCAATAGGAGCAGAGTAGTGAAGGGAAATGTTGGGAAAACGGGAAAAGGTGCTCCATTTTTAAGCTTCCGTCGCGTGTGCAGCTTTAATGGTTAAAGTTACATAGAAATCATGTATGACGGAAATATTCTACATAAAATTGTCTAAAAAATATCCCGAAACAGCACATATCTATATTTTATGGTTGACTCACAATAACACGTGTAACTCCTGATAGCTTAGCAGTTCGTTCATTCTGATTATATTTGTTTACTCTTACGTTTATAATACTCTCAAGCAGTAGTTAAAAATGTTGCAAAAACGGGGAAAATTTCCTAAATTCTATGCGGACGGAGTCGAGGGCAACAGCTAGTGTAGATAATACAGGTAGGCTTCTGCATAGACCGCCAGGTCTGGTTCGGTGCCGCTTGGATTTAGATGCTCCTAAGTGTATGTGCTCTTACTTATGGCTAAGAATGGTTTAAAATTAGAATCAAAAGTATATAGTACTAGCTGCCCCGGCAAACGTTGTTTTGCCATACAATTCTGTATAAAATAAAATTTCATCAAAATCGGTCCAGCCAATTTGTAGCCTATGTGTTATTCTGATGTATAAGCTATATTGTGGTAAAGTTTCATTCAAATCCATTCAGTAGTTTTTACGTGAAAGAGTAACAAACATCCATACATACAAACTTTCGCCTTTATAATATTAGTAGGATAGTATCATAATATTAGGGAACCTATTGAACCTAAGTATTGTGGAAAAAGCGTGGTGTGAATATTCAATCGGGATTTACAACATAGGTACCTAGTTACTTAATCGTAGTTAATTTTTGAAACTAGTAATTTAATAATTTACCTGCACACGGGCTTCAGTCAAATTCACTCTTGCAGCTAAGTCTTCTCTTACAAACGCATCGGGATAATGCGTCTTTTCAAATACTTTTTCTAATGCAGCGAGCTGCTGACTGGTAAAAGTGGTTCTATTTCGTCTAGGTTTCTTTCTTTCGTCCGCTTTAGCGTCTCTTTCTTCTTCAGACTCTTTATGATTCTCTCTCTCTTTCGAACTCTTATCTTCGTACTTCCTTCTCATGTCTTCATAGGCTAAATAGTCTACGGGTTTTATATAAGGTCTTTGTAAGTCTTTTGAGTACCATGGAAGATCATTTTGGTAGCTTGTTTCATAGGTGCCGTTTATTTGCCTACCTGCCGTGAGATGATGGAGTCTGAGAAGACTGTCTTCGTGGCATTTAATCATTTGAAATAGATTGTGATTATTTTCCGTGAAATTCCCAGGGTTTACGTTATAATTAGTCGGGTTTTGAGGTTTTGGTTCGTAATTTTTCGTCACAGGTTGTCGTGTATTCAAAGCATCTGGAAATAAATTTTGTCTTAAGTATTTATTTTTAATACAACTGTTTTACATTAGGTACCTACAGTTTCCTCAAAATATATGCAAACGAACAAATTTTTAAGTGCTACTAATGTGAATACTGTTGTGTAAATAATCAGTTGTAACACTATTATTTGGACATAACAAACAGACACTGATTTTAATACACCTAACGTTCTCACATAATCTCTAAAGTTCAATTTTAATAGTATCAATTCGAACAGCACAACTACACCTAACTAAAACATAACTATAATAGCACATAATAGTAAGTAAGTTCTGTAAATTAATATGGTGTGCAATAAAGAATATTTTATTTTATTTATTTATTAAAACAAAATTATTAATAATTTAATAAATTGATAGTGGTACTAATTCTACATGCACAACTAAGCTTAGCAAAAAAATTAAAAGTGATAGTGTCATTATCACAATTCGGCAATGTTAACAGAACTTTTCGAGTAGAAAATCTGTATTAAACTAATGAATTAAAATAAAGAAATCGCCAATTAATGAAAATACGCCATAGTTGTTTTCATTTTTTAGTTAAGTTTAGTTGTGCACGTAGAATTGTTACCAATCTCAATATGTAACATTATTCAGCAATGTTAAATGAAGTTTTTACAAAAATTACGTAATACAAAATAATGATTTTATTTAATATATGAAAGTTCAGTTAACATTGCCAATGCATTTTGACGGGCTTCGTGGTCTAGTGGTTCATGTAACTGACTGCGGGTTCGATTCCCGCACGGGACAATCATTTGTGTGATGTTTATAAATGTCATACAAATGTTTGTACCGCGTCTGGGTGTTTCTATGTATTATAAGTATGTATTTACAAAAGAAAAGTAGTATATGTATTCTATTCGTATTCTGGTACCCATAACACAAGCATATAAGCTTAGCTTGGGACCAGAGGGCTTTGTGTGAAATGTCCGTGAATATTTATTGCCGAATTGTGATATTGGGCTATTAATTTTAATTTTTTTCACGTAGAATTGATACCAATGCTAGTCAATTCTTTGAACTACACTCAAATATAACGGTAAACGCAAAAGATAAATATCTATGACCTATGTATAATAAAACAAAGATTTAGTTGTAAAGATGTTACGCGGGCTGGCGGCAACTCTCTGTAGCTCATTGTGTAGCGGCCTCGTAAAGCTATCGGTTTACATACACATGGAAACGGTTTTCATGCTCTCATGGTTTATACTGTAGAACAAATATAATAATATGTAGATATGTACTAATTACTCTAAGCGTTTGTATAACAGCATTCTCTTTCTCTCTACAGCCTATTATAGAGGCGTATTTTGAAATTTAGCACCCCGGGCCATTTGATTTGCCGCTCCGGGCCAATTTAATTAGCCGCACTTTAAATTAATAGAAAAAAAATATTTTGAAAACTTTCGCGCTCTTTTCAGGCTGGCCGCCCCGGGTCATGACCCCTATATCCCTAGGGTAAATACGCCTCTGGCCCATTAAAGTTTCAATGTTGGGCACGAATTTCCTCCACTTTAAGGGATGTATGGTCTACTACTGTGCCGCACTGGCTAAGCGTGTTGGCACAGGATTTCTCTTCAAGTTTTCCGTCTCTCACAAAGGTTATATAACCCATAGTTGGGTTTTACAACACCCTAGGCAGAAAAAGATGTATTCTTAAGAGGGCACGATGCCAAATTATGCTGTATACAATAATATGGGTATCGTAGTCCCCTTTTTCTTTGCGAAAGTTAAACCGATTTTAATTGTTGTTACGCTATATTATAGATAGCTGTGCCCACGACTCCGTTCGCGTGGATCGATTGTTTTCGATCGACCCAAGAAATTTTTTGATTATTTTTTTGCCGCTAGATGGCGTTGCAAGTAACTTAATTGAGAAATTTCTTATTATGTAAATATCTCTTGATTGAGTGGACCGATTGCAATGAAACAAAGACTAAGTAATACCTTGAGTTGTGTAAAATTTTTATGTATAAATTTTATATTTATAAGTGTTGTGCATTTTACGTGATGCGTGCACAGACAAACATCTAAACAGACAAACAGACAAAAATTTAAAAAATGCTGGAAATGGGTTCTGTTGGTTGTCCTTTAACCGTCTGACTATGTTTTTTGAAAATATATTCAATGTACATAAAATATTTTTCTACAGATTTATTATATGTATAGATGAAGAGTAAAACTATGCTTCTATCACTTTCTTTTTTTTTCAAAACATAATAACTAAAAGAAATATGACCATTCGAAAATCCGTTATTTTTCGGTTTTCTTTAGATAAAGTTGCAGCGTCTATCACACATATTTGGTAAGGTTTTAACAAAAAAAAGTGATAGAAGCATAGATATATACTCTTCATCTATAATATAGCGTAGAAACAGTCAAAATCGGTTAAACTTTCGCGAAGAAAAAATAGGACTACGAAGCGTCTTTTTCAAAGAATTTGTAGGTAAAATCTGCTTCAGCTATATTTGTCCCTTTCAGCACGCCGTTCGGGAATAGGGATAGCAATACCTAAGGCAAATACCTAAATTAGGAGTACAGTACCCTCTTAATCCGTCTCACAGGTCACGGCTGCTTCGCCAAGTACCTGTGGGAGGTGGTTGGTATCGAGTCGGATCCCGTTTGCCGCAATTGTGGAAGTGGGGCTGTGGATACGGCGGAACACACCCTCGCCGTATGCACGGCCTGGGACGCCCAGCGCGCTGAACTCATCAACGTGCTGGGTCAGGACTTGTCGCTCTCGGTCGTCGTCTCATCCATGGCCGAGAGCGAACAGTGTTGGGCCGCCGTCGCCTCCTTTGCTCGGGAGGTGATGGCGGCAAAGAGGGAGGCCCTGCGGGAGCGCGAACGCTCTGGTAGCACCTTGCCCCCCCGCAGGGCCCCGGGCAGGGGCCGTCGGCGCGCAGTGGCTGGCCGGCACCCCCGACGAGGTGGTCGCGCGCGGCGAGTCTGTATTCAGAGACCCGCCGCGGCAAATGTGGCTGCTGGCCACGCGACAGGGGGACCTAGTGCTTCCCCTGTTGGGTCGGGCCCCGATTAACGGGGCCACCCCTCGCTGGGTCATGGCAAAGCTCAAGGCACCATCATGGCCCAGCAGGGTAGAAGGCGGAGAGATAAAAAAAAAAAAAATAACCCTCTTAATCCGTCACTACACGGATAAGTGGTAACAGATTAGTGGCGGTCACCGTATATCAACGATAGCTGTTGCCCACAACTTCGTACATTACATAAACTTTGCCTCCCTATAATAGTTATTAATACAGACAAGTAGATAAAAAAAATGTCCGTGTGGTGACGGATTAGGATTACAACAGTCTATTTCTGACCCAAGGTGCTGCAAAAGCCAGCTAAGGGGTATCGAACACAGTTTACATCCTCTGTGATAGATGGAAATTCGAAAATAAACCCTACGCCAACACGTCTGGTCAGCGTGGCATAGTAGACTATAATTCCCTCCTAAGCTGGAGGAGCCCCGTGCCCAACAGTGGGATGTGATAGTCTGGAAAGAGAGAAAGCCTACGAAGAATGTAGACTTTATTTACTAAAAAGAAATCCCTACATACATAGCTATCACAAAGTTTGCCACTTTTAGTTTTAAAGGCTAATACTGATAACCATATACCTATAGGTACATAGTCAACCTAAATACATACCTTTATTTTGCTCCATCATATCTCGTTCATATTTTACCACAAAAATTAAAAACAGAAATTCTATTTGATAAAGTATATTACTGAGTAAACACTGTCACATTAGTTTAAAATAAAATTGTTTTGTCCACTCCGGCGCAGATCGAACGCGGCCAAAACCAAATAATTGTTATTAATTCACTCGCTTATTGAATTACTTGATTTAATTAAATAATTCGGCTAACACGTACTAATGTGCGGACTAATGGAGTCTGTACCACGATCTGGCTGTTTCTCTACCTCATCTCAGATACAACATGTGTGCTGTAAAAAAAAATTACAGACGTCCCTATAGCACACCCATTTTCTTGAGTGAACTTAATTTTTATCTCTATGAATGTATTTGTTAGAGTTCATTATATTTATACGATGTTTTAGTCTAAAGTAAGGGAAAATAATCCGTATCTCGTCTTAGAACAAGATTAGTTTTGTGGTTGTTAAAATTAGTGGGAGTTTCATTAAGTTCTAATTTTAAATTTTCAAAGGCCGCAAGGCGTGGCTTGCAATGGCCCGCCTGTTTAAAAAAAATAAAATATTTTGAGCGGGAATCGATTCAGACAATAATTGACACGTCAACGTTTATTATTTATAGCTTTTTGTAGAAAATGAATATAAAGTTTCAAAGTAATTGGTTGTGATTACTTTATGTTGTTGAAATGTTGCGTTGCGGATGTGGAATTAGTTATTATTGTCTTGGAAATGTATTTTGTGGAAATCGCTACATGAAAGTGGTTTTAAAACCCAAAAATGTTATGATCTGGATGTACAAAAACATTCTTTAAGATATTTTATTCAGAACCCAATAAAACAAAGTGTTGTAAGTATGTCTTTATTTTCAAATTTGTGATTTTGGAGATATATTTTCAGTATATTTACGGTGTCACCGTAGCCGTGGGGGGCCTGATGCTTTTCACGACGTGTCAGGCCCACCGTGAAGAAATAATACATCTTGGCCATCATTGCCGGATCATGGTAAGGCTCAAGGCACCATCATGGCCCGGTAGAGCAGAAGGCGGAAAAAAATCACCGTAGCCCTAGCTAGCTAGGCTAATAAATTTATTATAGGTATGTAACACAGCGAGCTTATTGGTAACTTCTGCTTATTCTGCAAATATGTTCTAATCGGATAAGTTGGTAATAATCCTACAAATATTACAAACGCGAAAGTTTGTTAGAATGTATAATTGGTTTTATGTAGAATGAAAGAATGTAAAAAATACTTATTACATTTTAACAAATCTTTAAACTTAGGCTATATATCGTAACCATGAATGAATTAATAATATATAAATAATAATAATATTTATTTATGATCGTAACACTAAAACTCAAGCAGCAGAGTGATTATTAACTAAGCCGAACAAGACTGTTTGTAAAACTCGTAGGTACAGTTGAGACTGTCAGCCAAAAGAAGTCTATTTTGCCATTTTAATAACTAGTTTTAATTATTTATTCCTATAATAATATCTGTCACTCTTTATTTTAGTAACCTATAGATGTCATGTTTGATTTAGATTTCAAAGATAAGCAGCAACGGCATGTCTTGCCAGCTAAGGTTCTTAGCCAAAATACTGTCTGCAACAATTACACGATAAGTAACGATTAGATCTTTAAGACATTAAGACATTTCTGACTGTATTATTATAGGTTTACAATATGTCTAACCCAAGAAGGTAATAAATAGTCAAACCTTAACAAATTATAGAAAAAAAACCATCCTCTTGAACCAGTCTATCTCAGGATTGTCCTTAGCGGGAATCGAACCCGTGAGCGTTTGTGTGATTTTTATAAATATCATACAAATGTTTGCACTGCGTCTGGGTGTTTCTATGTATTATAAGTATGTATCTACAAAAGAAAATTAGTATATGTATGTATTCTATCCGTGTTCTGGTACCCATAACACAAGCATATAAGCTTAGCTTGGGACCAGAGGACGTTGTGTGAAATGTCCATGAATATTTATTTATTTATTACTAGCTGTGCCCCGCGGTGTTACCCGCAGTAAACAGGATAAATAATAAGTTCATATTCTATTCCATTGGAAAGATTCATGAAAATCCATCCAGTAGTCTTTACGTGAAAGCACAATAATAAACATCCTTACATATCCAAACATTGGAGTATGGTTAGAAGACCGAGGAAACATTCGCGTTGCTCAGCCAACAGTTTAAGTATTTTATTTTATAGCGCGTACCTAATTCTTTTTTCGTCATATCTCCTAAGATATTCATTTAAAATTTAAATGCATTAAACAGCATGCAATTTAAATTTTAAATTGCATGCTGTAAAGAGCTGTTATAATCTATATTAGTTGCGTAAGCTAACTAAGCTATTTAATTTGATAAAAAATAGTACTATAAACACATAAATAGCTTTTGAAAACACCCAATTGAATTTGATAATTTTTTCGACATTATTACAGGTACAGCGGGTTTCCCTTAAAAGATATGCCCTCGCGGACTTTTTTGAAGAACTTTAAGGTAATTTATAGCTCGCGCGCGTCCGATTTTCTCGACAAATTTAATCATATCTCATTCTCATCCAATATCCGCATCAAGATCCGTTGCGTATTTTGGAACATGGGACACATAGGGACCTGGAACATACATACAAAAATTGAACATGGGACATGGACACATAGGGACCTGGAACATACATACAAAAATTACGACTTTGTTTTATAAGAAGTAATGATAAAGATTAAAAAACCGCATCTACATATAGGTACAACGTATACAAAAATAGCGACTTTGTTTTATATTATGTAAAGAAGATGATGCAAAAATGAACCGAGGCCGAGAAACAAAAATGTGCATAAAACGTAATAAATACTTAAAAGTAGTTAGAGTTTATATAAAAATCTATAATTTTTGTTACTATTAGTTTCGTTCGTATATGTTTATCTATCTACTAATATATGTATCCATGTATTATAACGGTGTTTTGAAAGTGTTTTAGCGATGCATCGCAAATAGAAATTAATTTAGCACACCGGATTGATGACATCGAAATAATTTAAAAAATATATACGATTCGCGTTGCTTTTCAATTATTTTAATTTATTTTAGTTGTTTAGGCGAACGAAATCGCGTACACAAAGAATTTATTTAAACACATAAAACTATCAACATGTACCAAACATTTCTAAATTAAAAATAATAAATATAATATAATTTATATTATAGTTTGCATAATACAGTGGGTGAACTTGTAAGCGTAGCGTACCTTCCCGTCTGCCGGGAATAGAACCGGCGACCCGTCACTTTGAATTAGAGTGAAATGTTGAAAAACTCTTCAAATGTAACGCTCTATGCAGATGACGGTTGCGCTACAGTTCTTAGCAAAAATATGGAACAGAATAAGTCTTATGCCCGCGACTTGGCTTGAACACAACTTAAAACTAATTAAAAAATTACGGATTTACATACAAGGTAAAAAAAAATCTTTACATATAATGTATTACGCAATCTATAGCCATTTAGATATTAGATAATATATTATAGTTTTGCATTGAGATTGATATTTCTGTATTAACTAGCTAATACATATACTTTAAGTACCTAATTATTGTATTTAAAAATAATATTATTTAGCTGATCTTTTCAACCTCAAGACAGTTTTATATGCTTTACAAAAAATCACAGTTAGTAAAAGTAGAACAATTAATATCGTGATAGTTTATGATTAAGCAACTCGATGAAACATTTACAATATGAAGACATTTTAAATGGATTATTTACAACTAATCTTAAAATACAGAGAGACAAAATAAAAAGTTTATTCTTACTGTTCAAACGTTCTAAATTCAAATGCAAGCGCGCCAAAGTTGTCATGGCGGCCATAATTGGGGGTGACAGTTGTCGTCGGGGAGCGTTCGCGGCGCTGTCTTAGGACAGGACAGGGCCCTGAGTCGGGTATTTCAACGGTGTCACAACTGTACCATTATTGCACCATTATGGTGCAATAGTAAAGTTTTTGGTAGTCTACTATTAATGTGTCGTCATAACGACTTCATCATTGTCTTACAATTGTCAAAGTGACATAAATTGCTAGTCTCGTACACAACTGCTTCACAATTGCAATTCAATGACTGAAATGTTTCGGTAGTCTGCTATTTTGAATTTGACAGTAATATTTTTAAATTGTCCTGTGTCGACAGATTGCCATAAATAAAAAATAGATAGATAGAAATATTAGAAATTGTTCTTTGTAATTTATTGCAATTTACTAATCTCCTAAACTTCACATTGCTTTTTATACTAATAAATAGTATGTACAAATATATTTAAACGAAGTCTAGCATGATTAAATGTTTAAATTTATTAGTAGTTTTTCGAAAATCACTTCAACTAACGCATTTTTTAAAAACGGCAACACATACATACCATTCTAACACAATCCATAGATAAAAGAGACCGAAAATTCAATGCATAGATAAAAGAGATCGACAATTCTATTACCATTGAAAGACCGTTATGACGGCATATAGCAGACTACGGATATTTGACTTCAATTGCAACGGTATCGTGCCGGTATTGTGCCGGTATGACAATTGTTCCAAAATAGTGGACTTGAGCACCAGCTCGTTTGCGTATGCGCATAACGAGACCATACTAATCTCGTCATGTTCTTTAATAATAATATAAACCAATCAACATTAAAGAGAAACGTAATTATATTTGAGATTTAAATAAAGCCAAAATTGGCTTTAGATCTTTCTAGTGTGACAGCTATTTCTTCTGGTATTCCGTCGCTTGATATTTTGGGGACCATGAATATTCTAAACAAATTATTAAGAATTACAGAGGAAGAATTTACACAAAGTAATTAATTATGCATCTGCTATCTGAATTATCACTTGATTCAAGCAAGGGATTGCTGGCGGAACTTCATCTTGCTTTGTATCTAATATTTATATATCGAATACTCAAAGAATAAAAGAATTGCAAAGAATTAAGTGAGACCATTTTGAATAGAGAAGTCCAGCACATTCCGAAGTTAAAAACAGAAAGAATAGCCTACAAACCTATCCTCTTTTTTGCGGATCCTAAAATATATGAAAAGAAGTCTTAATAAATCATATTTCTCACTAATTCCTATGTTTCATGTAAAAATGCAGTTATAATTAATTTGGTTACGGTGTGGTCTAAAGGCATGTACAAGTTCATTTGGGAAGGATGGTGGCGCAATAATGCGTGAACATAACCATTTGTCAACACATCATCCGGTATGGTGGCCATGATTGGGATATAAGTAAGGACCACCAGAGAGTAGAGCATTTTGTTTAGAATGATTGAGATTCGTTTTTAAGGGTCACAAAATGTAGAAATATAAAGCATATAGGTATAGAGAATTGTTTGTTTAGATTTCAACATAAATTTTAAATACTATTGACGTATTTTGAGGGGTTTTCGCTCTGTTAAAACTTTCTCATTGAGTATGTCCGTGGCTTTCGCATATCAGTGTAAAACAATTTTCTTATTTATAGCTTCAGAGTCTGTGGTGGAGGAAAGAAATGTTCATGATGAAAATAAAAAACCTCCACGGATTTTCATACACCCGTACTACTCAATAGATTAGGCACATTTCCTGACTGGTGATAGGGAAAAAAATTTGGACGTTTCATAAGAGCCAATTTAAATTGGTCACCCTATAGAAAATGTCCCTTCAAACTCTACAATATGGCTAACGGTATGCGCGCGCGCATCACAATTGCCTCTAATCAGTAAAACCATTATTCACGTCGTATCCACGCAACAGTTCTTACCAACGATTAATTAAAATACAATTTTAGCACTTACACAAAAATACTAAAGCAATTAAATGTATATGAACGTAAATAGAATCGCGTAATTGATGATGAACGGCCGTACTGATTTGACGTTACAAGACAAAGTGTGGTTACTATAAAAAACTACAAGTCTCTTACAGCGAACTATCTATTTGAGATATTTAGTTCAAATCTATTTATAGTTGTAATTGAGTTCTCATTATAAAATTTTGGTGACGCATGCTATCATTGGCGTAGGAAGTTTGATCGAATCGAGAACCTCCTCCTTTTTTTGAAGTCGGTTAAAAAGACATGTCGTGCTGCCCGCATATAAAAAGGTTAGTATGTATATCTATCCTCTGCTCAATAATTGGTATTGGAACGATAAGAAACAATAACTTAATAGTTATTAATTAATCATTCACAACATTATTTGTTCCAGCTCATTGCCAACCACTCCAGTGTTGACGTGTTTGCTAAATTAATGACTCTTCTGTGTAACGAGTCGTGCGATATGCGGCGCATGCGCATCCGGAAGGATCCTGGCATACCACCGAAGTTGACGCCACGCCAAAAAAAAAAACAATAAAGCGCTGTTAATTTTTTTTGACAGAAATAGTAAACACTTTTTAATTTTTTCAGGTGTTAATATTCCACAATAGTGCTTTATATTACATGTAGGTACATAAATGGGTACATAAATATATAGATGGGTAATGTGTTTTTGTAGAATTATAAAATTATTTATTTTATTTAGGTGTTGAACTGAGCTGAATATGTGCTTTATACAGTGTACCTAATTATACGCGCTTAAATGATGTCAAGCTTTGGTTAATTAATATAATATCGAATTTTATAGCGCCTACAGTACACTCTACCAGCCTACCAACTAAGACTTTACCCTAATACAATTTACAGGTACTTTAAAATATTTGAACAAATTACGCATTTTGCTCTTAATTTTTTTGTTCTTAAATTCTCGTTGAGAACATTTCTTGCCAGCCAGAACTGTCAAAATACATTAAATTAGCATCAGCAAAGAGCTCGTAAACTAGAAATTATTTGTGAAGATAAAAATAATAGATAATCAGTAATATCCTCAGGAAATTTGTAATTTGTGAGCGTAACTATCATTTTAATTGAAAACACTCGAACCAAAATAGTTCTTGTCTTTGGCGGCTTTTAACTTTTTTATGTGGCTAATGTCGTTAAAGATTGACACTTTTTTACAGACATGTATTTTTTTTATTTAGAACGGCTAAGTGCGTGTCAGTGTAGAGATTGTGTTAAGATTTGACGAGTGTTTTAAAACGCCGGTAGTGTCCCAGGAGACATGATGATCTTCAGTTGACAAGTTCACGCAAAAGCTGTATTTAAGTTAAAAAGAGAATAAAAAACAATTTTTCTTATATTATATTTACAAATCATCAATAAGTGTTCATACTTAAGTGCTTCTGTTATAGACGTAAGGTCCAGTATGTCTGCTCTATCTGTATCTACTTTGTAATCTGATGTAAAAAAAGCTAGTCATATCTGTTTTGTGGGAATAGTATGCATCAAAATTAAATGTATTAGTGAAATGTTGTAATAGTACCTTACAACCGTTATACATTCTTACAAACTATAATTTGTTACCCAAATATAACATATTGTATTATACTTAAAGCGAAGGCACTTTCTTACGCTCAGAGGATCGTTGAGAGCAAATATTTGATTGTAGTTATGAAAGAGGTAAAGTAAGTAAAGTAGGTAAGTTGAGTCGGGTGGTGACCGATTAAGAATATAAGTTCTACCATCCCTTTTCCTTTCCAAGGTCCTGCAAAGGTAGCTAAGGAATTTTATACACAGAAAACGTCCTCTGCGAGAGATGGCAAACTCGAAAATAGACCCTATGCCTAGTCAGCGCGGCACAGTAGAACATGATCCCTTCCTAAGTAGAACAGGCCCGTGTCCAACTGTGGGACGTTAATGGGCTGGCTGGAGAGACAGAGATAGATAGATATGAAAGACTTTTCACCGTATAATAATGCTAATACATCTTAAAAGCATCCCGGGATCTTTTAATATAAATAACCAGTACCTTTTCTAGAATAAAAAAAAAATTGCTTCTGTATACAAGAAATCAGTAAGACCGTGTATCTTATACTGTAATTCAATATGTTCGTCTGTATGTTACGCTGAAATTCGCCGAAACTTCGTAAATAGCCGACCACCGTCTGCGCGTCGGATCCATGATATCAGTTACAGTGCCGCTGTCAACATGCGTGTCACTAAACCGTGATGTGTAAATAAGCATGCTTATTATAGTTAAACCACCCTTAAGAGGATACCAAAATAGCTTCGTGCATTTTTCTACGTACGAAGTTTTCATTTTTTCTTTAGATTGAATGGCTAGAGCTCTAATTTTTAAGTATATGTTTTTTCAATATATGATCTAGGATCGCATAAACTCAGAAACGCGATTGAAAAAAGTTTTCTCGATAGAAAATCTTAGCGAAACAACCTCTCTTATTTTTTATTTTTTTCATTTGTCGGTCTATTATCGCGTATTAACTAATGAAATAACTTTCAAAACTTAAGTAACTATTATATATAGAAACACGTAAATCAGAATTAAAATATATTTAGTAGATTTTGAGTAAATAGGAAAAGTATCCCTAATTCTTCATTTTCTGTTCCTACTGGCTGTGTTAATATGTACGTGTCGGCGATGATATACGATAATATTGATGTAGGCCCTTAAGAAGTGAACGATAGCAACCCATGTTCCATACAATAATAAATCGTACTCTGCTGTTTTCTTTGTGAATATTGTCTCTGGAGCAACGAAGTTTTCTCACAGTATCCAAGTATTATTCTATGCTTCTTTTTGATCTATAGCTGTCCCTTTCAGCGCAGCACTGAGGAATAGGGATGGCAATACCTCAATATAATACCTAAATTGTGAATTTATCGGCACTAAAGTCTCGTTTTAATGTTTGATACTAGCTAATGCTCAAAGATTCTCCTGCGTTTATAGTTACTTCCCCGCTCTTTTGCTTTTAGTGTGATATCTTATGTGTTATTCTGATCTATAAAATCGTTAACTTTTCTTTTCTTTAAAATGGCAAGACAGCGACCAGGACTTTTCTTGTAATTACTAAGTTATAATAAAACTTAACAACATCTCAACAAAAAGATCTCAAAAATATTGTAATTTTATTTAGCCACAACAGTTGCCATTTTATTTAATAACTAAATCTTAAAAACCATAAACGCCGTCTACGATACTTTCGTTGCCCATCAAAACACACACATTATATTTGACTTCAACTCTTATTCATTCATGTAGTTAAAACCTAATAAATCTAATTAAATCAGCGCTTGTTGTGTTTAAATTTCAATTTCAAAGAGTTGAAATTTGTCTTGACAATATTTAGTGCGACAGTATTATTGAGAGGCAAGCGTAGAGATCAAAGAACATGCGCATACGCAAACATCATGTGTTTCAAACTACATGTAGGTCGTCGAAACCCCTCGGGACTACTTAAAAAAGTTAGCTTGTATATTTTGTAAATAATATCTTATTAGTTCTTAGTTTTCTTTTGCAAAAAAGTTTTGGATGGGAGCTTTTTGTGCAACTAAAATTTTTTACTTTTATGGCAAAATTCAAGTAGCTTTTTAATTACACGCTTTATATTAGCTTCACTTGTATGTTTGTTTGTATGTTTTTTGTTTGTATGTTTGTAACCGACTCCTTTGGACGCTATTTTGACCCACTTTAAACGGTCAGATTCTATTCAAATTTTGCACACCTGTCAAAGACCGATGACAATACAATAATTCGAATAAATAAAGCGTGTTTTTTAGTTTTTTTAAACTATTTTTAATTATTTTTACGTATCATGAAAAAATATTCTAGTTTATTTAATATTATTGTGACTGTTGATATTGGTACTTTGGCTGGCTTTTTTAACGTATTTTGTTTCTGGTAATTGTAACTTTTAAAAAAGTTCACTATTATATTTATGCCCTCATTTTTGGTATCTACTTATTTAAAGTATTGCAATTTGTGATTATGTGAGGTTGTGGAATATGAAACTAGTCTATGTAACACATAAAATTCTCATGTCACATACTTCTCCGAAATGGCTTGACCGATTTTTATGAAATTTTATATGCATATTCTGTAGGTCTGAGAATCGGCTACTATCTATTATTCATACACCTAAGTGATAAGGGTTGTCCACCCCTAAAAATTATATGGCAAAACAACATATGTGAGCTAGTCCATAAAATACTTGAATTCATTGCAATATAACATTTTTATTTAACGAAATACAAAATTAACATTCGATTACACATAATACTGGTATTGTTTTAACAAATTAAGTATTATTAAAGGCCCTTAATCTCTTTAGATCACAACAGAATTAGTCAGTTACGATAACGCACTCAAAACCCGACTTGTTTCATATAATTTTAGAGTTTTATCATAGCATTTGAAAATGGTATTCTGTATGCGTATATATGCGTAACTTTTCTTAACAAACTTTCAATGGCTTAGAGAATACTATTTTAAGCCTGAAACATACTATTATCATGTTATTTTTAGAAACAAAACCTAAATTTATTGGAGAGAATAAGGGCCCAGGGTTTCGCAGCTTATTACATCTAGACAGTTTTAATCCCATGCACCTGGGCAGCTGTAGTGACGGTTGATGCGCAACCAGTCGTAATCTGGAACGTATTCACGTTGACCCATTTCACCGATGACTCTCTGTTTAACAGAAAAAACAATTGTAGAAAAGACAAAAATTGCACTGAGAAAATAATATTGTGGTAAAAAATGGAAAGCAAAGTCACAGCTCACTTGTCACAGTCACAATGAATAAATAATAATGAGCGTTGTGTAATTTTAAGAAGGTCACAAAAGTTAAAATATTGTCTCGAGTAGGAACTAAACCTACGCCCTATTGCCAAAAGCAAATGTCATCACTAACAACGCTAAGTAACTCATCAAAATTATTTACTAAACAAACGCAGTTTCACTTATGTTTCTCATTACTATATCATTGACGGGTGGAGTGGTGGAGTGGTTCATGTAACAGACTGCCGATCACGAGGTCGCGGGTTCGATTCCCGCTTTGGACAATCATTTGTGTGTTATTTATAAATGTCATACAAATGTAAGTACTGCGTCTGGGTGTTTACTATGTATTATAAGTATGCATTTACAAAAGAAAAGTAGTATATGTATTCTATCCGTATTCTGGTATCCATAACACAAGCATATAAGCTTAGCTTGGGACCAGAGGACGTTGTGTGAAATGTCCATGAATATTTATTTATTACTACTCTGTCCGCGTGAAATTTAGAAAACTTTTCATCCCTTTTTTTTCGCAATAAAAGGTAGCCTATGTCCTTTCTCAGGGTCTAAAGATTGTCTGTGCCAAATTTCATCAAAATCGGTTGAGAGGTTTAAGCGGGAAAGCGTAAGAGACAGACAGACAGAGTTACTTTCGCATTTATATTATTAGTAGGGATATTCATTATTATAATAAAACTAGCTGTTGCCGGAACTTTATTTTGCCGGAACGGATTTTAGAAAATTTCCCCCATTTTCGTAACATTTGTCACTAATGCTTTGCTCCTATTAGTCGTAGCGTGGTTTTATATAGCCTGTAACCTTCCTCCATAAATGTACTATGAATGACTGAAAGAATTTTTAAAATCGGACCAGCGTGCAATGGTTCCTGAGATTAGCGTGTTCAAATAAACAAACTTATCAGTGTTTTAATATTAGTATACAAAAATGTATGTAGATTGAAATACTATACCGCGAGAGGCACAATAGTAGGTTGTCCATTTTTGCTGAATGATGTAGGCCCGTAGTGCAGACAGCTCACATAGTCGTATTGTACATCATAATGATTTATTCTAGCCTCAGTGTATATGTCGAAATTATGTTCACTACCTGCAAGTTAAGATACATTAAATAAATAAATATAAATATTCATGGACATTTCACACAACGTCCTCTGGTCCCAAGCTAAGCTTATATGCTTGTGTTATGTTATGGGTACCAGAATACGGATAGAATACATATACTACTTTTTTTTTGTAAATACATACTTATAATACATAGGAACACCCACATTATTATAATTACAGGAAGCAACTTGATACCAGGTCCGTAACATACTTTGTTCCCATAAACAGGTAAATAAGTAGATGTTTTAAATAGATTTTTAGTTAATCTTGAAAGGAAATAGTCATTACCACGCGTCATCTGCACAAGGGGAGGTTTCTTTTTCTATTGGATTGGACGTATTATATCTCTTATTCCACGCTATGCATTACGTTGGCTTGTGTCGGCTTTAGAGTATTCCGTCTCCTGAAAATGCTGATAAGTAGCTAACAGCAACTAATAAAATCAAATATTTGTATTTTTAATCGCCGCATTTGCAACGCTCTGTTACTAGCTAAATATCATGGACCAGATTTTATTTCTTCAAGATGTGAAGATTACATAAGAATATTAAAAATTAAAAATCTATATGATAAATTTTTAGTAATGCATACAATGTCACCGTCGGACGTCAAAGACAGAAATTAGGGCATTACTGAAAATCAGTGTTGGGATGACATCTCACGTTGCCCCGACAAAGCTGAGTAATGTACCTTTTTCGCCACAGTGACATTGGGCCTAGGGTTAGATTATATAGGTAGATTTAGTTTTAGTTTTCTAGAAATATCAAATAGTTTTTAATTTTTTCATGTTTGCCCAATGTGCTTGTGTCCTGGAATAAATAATCTTTCTTTCTTTCTTTCTTTCTATATATTATTTTGATCATCATCATCATACCGTCACACTTTTTTTTTTTTTTTTTTCCCCACCCAGTCTTAAGAGACTGGGTTGAGGCGAGGCACCGGGATCCGACGTATCACCTTACCCAGCTTCTCAGGTCATGGCTGCTTCGCCAAGTACCTGTGGGAGGTGGTTGGTATCCAGTCGGATCCCGTTTGCCGCAATTGTGGAAGTGGGGCTGTGGATACGGCGGAACACACCCTCGCCGTATGCACGGCCTGGGTCGCCCAGCGCGCTGAACTCGTCAACGTCAGGAGAATTAAAAAAAAAAAACACATTTTCCCCATAGGGGTAGACAGAGGCTATAGAGCGCCATCTGCTGCGATCAAAACACGGCGTCATCCACACTCATACATTCCTTATATAAACATAAAATAAAATAAGTTCTAACCTGAAGCGATATTTTCTTCAGCTATATGAACGTAATTGTCTCTATCGAAGGAGGCGTGCATATGTACGAAGCCGAGGATGTGCATAAATTCGTGTACAATTGTCGCGTGTCTGAAACAGCCGACGCCGACAGAGTTTCGGCCCAAGTTCATAGTGTGGACGCCGCGTGATGCCCTGTAGCCTACATGAGAATAACAACCGTCTGTTGCACCCTGTAAAGAATTAAAAATAATTGGTCAAGTGCGAGTCGGACTCGCGCACGAAGGGTTCCGTACCATTATCTATGCAACATAAGGCAACGTTATTAGTATCGAGCAAGAAACGGTAAAAAAATCATGTTTGTTGTATGGGAGCCCCCCTTAAATATTTATTTTATTTTATTTTTAGTATTTGTTGTTATAGCGGCAATAGAAATACATCATCTGTGAAAATTTCAACTGTCTAGCTATCACCGTTCTTGAGATACTGGGTTCGGAACCCTAAAAATCATGTTTGTTGTATGGGAGCCCCCCTTAAATATTTATTTTATTTTATTTTTAGTATTTGTTGTTATAGCGGCAATAGAAATACATCATCTGTGAAAATTTCAACTCTCTAGCTATCAAAGTTCTTGAGATACAGCCTGGTGACAGACGGACGGACGGACGGACGGACGGACAGCGAAGTCTCAGTAATAGGGTCCCGTTTTTACCCTTTGGGTACGGAACCCTAAAAAACTACATAAAAAGAAAAATGTTACGTTAAATTACTATAAATGGAAGATGATGTAGGTAAGCTTTTGTATTTTACTAAGAGCAATATAGCGGCATAAATGTGTTTCTAGTTACAGCTTTACTCACTGTAAGTTTGACGTATATACTATCACTGGCTTCCCTGTAGCGGAACTTGACGCAGGTGTGCGCTTCGATGTCTCTAGCCGCCTCCCAGATAGCAGCCTGTTGGCTTGCATCTGGTAAAACACAGATAGAAACAAATAGAAATAGATATTCTTGTACATACGTATTATTTAGAAAATCCCAAAAACAGCCCGAATATTTTGAATAGCATTTAATAAATTAATTTCGAATATTTTCGTTCAGACAATAGTGTCAATTCTATGCGCACAACTAATCTTAAGGGCCTACATCAATATTATCATCGACATGTACATGTTAACACAGCTAGTAGGTAGAGAAAATGAAGAATTAGGGATTTTTTTTTTGTTTACTCAAAATCTACTAAATATATTTGAATTCCGGTTTACGTGTTTCTATATATAATAGTTACTTATGTTTTGAAAGTTATTTCATTAGTTAATACGCGATAATAGACCGACAAATGAAAAAAATAAAAAATAAGAGAGGTTGTTTCGCTAGGATTTTCTATCGAGAAAACTTTTTTCAATCGCGTTTCAGAGTTTATGCGATCCTAGATTATATATTGAAAAAACATATACTTAAAAATTAGAGCTCTAGCCATTCAATCTAAAGAAAAAATGAAAACTTCGTACGTAGAAAAATGCATGAAGCTATTTTGGTATCCTCTTAAGTGCAGTTGTGCACGTAGTATTGACACCATTGTCAAAATGGGTATCAGAATTTCGGTTAGAATGCTTTTTTGTTTGAATGTTTCTCTAGCGGTTTTATTCTTTTATCTGCTAGGGTAAATATTTCCATTTTAGTATAATACTGCGTATTTAAATAACAAAATAAAGATCCAAAACCTGAACTCTAAGTTTACTCTAAAGCATTATTTCAAAATTTACGGAAGATACATATTTATTGATTTGATGATGTACAATACGTTATAAAATCGTACCTACTATATGCTTTATTACTATGTTATCTAAATATTCTTGAATTACTTAGTATTAAAAGATTATCTTTAGAGTTCAATAAATTTATTTCAATATTTGTTCATATCAAATCATTGCTGTTATCTTTTAATAACTGCAATTAATGTGTCAACACATACAGAAAATAAAATATTGGTTAGGTTTTGAAGTTCAAGAAATATTATTGGAATTATAATAATAAAGAACTTTTGTTATTGTTATTTGTGAAAAAAATCGAGGGTTGTAAGACTTCTTAGTGTGTTTACAGTAAAACTAATGTATATACCTAGCCATTATATGATCATTTTCTAAATTAAGAAATCCCCTAGTAACCTCATCACAATTCTACTAAAACTAAAATTATTCCCTCTGTTAGGCGTCCCTGTATCAGACACGTCATCTTTGGAGATGACTTGCCTGATACAGTTTAGGTACAAAATATATCATCCCAAAGTGTGTCGAGTAGGTATAAAGTTAATTGTTTTATTTGTTTTATAATAGGTAAGTTAAGAAATAACTAAATACACAATACACTTACCAAATTCACCAGTTCCAAATTCAAATACGACAGTATTACCAGGCCATTGAATGATACTGGAACTGACATAGGCGCTACGACCTAAGGAGTACTCCTGTAACATCAGCTCATAATCAGTATCGTCCAAAATCATGTCTCCTTGGAAGTAACCGCTTATTTCCTCAGCGTTAACCACAGCAGTAGATTGTATTTGCGCTTCAACTGGCTTTCGTTTCCCTAAAAAATGCAGTTAGAATTACAATAACATCCAAAATACTTAGGTCAAAAACAAAAAAACACGCTTGAAAATACGGAATTTTTTTCTAAATTATTGTACTGTCATCGGTACCTACTTAATATTTGTTTCAGATCCATTCAACTACTGTAAGTGGGTGAAAAACACTTTCAAAGATTCCGTTACATAGATAAATACATTGATAGATACGTTCCGAACTAATATAAGCATGATAAAAAGCAAACTAAATCATTTAAAGGGCGATTATTTATTTATTAATAATTGATGCTTAGTAGGAAGTATACAGATTTACTTAATGCCTAAGCTATTCTCTTCTAGTCAAAATTGCTGCAGAAAAATTGTGTAGTTTTTGTGGTGGATGAAAGTTAATAGGTCTCAAGTAACAGAGTTATTTATAGGAAAAGGCACTCGGGGATATGATGAAACTATTAAAAGAATAATAAATAAATAAATATCCATAGACATTTCACACAACGTCCTCTGGTCCTAAGCTAAGCTTTTATGCTTGTTTTAAGGGTACCAGAATACGGATAGAATTCATTATAATACTTGTCTTTTGTAAATACATACTTGTAATAAATATAGGTATATAAGACTCAATGCGTAAAATTAAAAAGAAAAATATATACTTACCATGTCTAACTTCATCTAGAAACTTCGAAAACTCTTCGATATCCTTCTTAGATCTCTTCACAGCCGGTCCAGCAATAGCTAAACCAACTATAACAATAACAAATAGCGTGATACGCAACATATCTTTTATGATATATATTACAATATGTGGACACAACCCTCGATCTGCATTTATATACACACAAATATCTCTATAATTGTAGATAAATAGTATCAGGTTATAAAAAATACCCAGTAAAGTGTGAAACAGACTTGGACATTCAAAGTTCCGTATCTAATTTACCTATCATATCAAAGACACATCTCTACATTTTACTTAACGACTTATAAATCTACTAGCTGCTGCCCTCGACTTCGTACGCGTGAAATTTAGAAATCAATCCTTAACAAACAGAAGTTTACTCTTCTGCTCAATAGATGGCGTTGTGCGTTTTTTTAATCGCGCTATCATTTCGTTCCACACATTAACACTTAAACTCGTCAAAATTATTATTGCGTCATCAACCGGAATTCGCATTTATAAATTAGTAAGGATAAGGATACTAATATCATAAAGCTGACGAGCTTATTTGTTTGAACAAACTAATCTTAGGAACTATTCTGGTTTAAAAGGAAAAATAAGCCAGTTATTGCAAAAGGCTTTAGCCTAAAAACATCACGTTGCGAATTGCGTAAATTAGCAGCAAAACATCAGCGAAAAATGTTGCAAAAGCATGGAAAATTATCCATATTTGAGAACTTCCGTTGCGTGAGCTGCGTTAGTAGTTTACCATGTCTAGTATCTTCTATTTTCAAAATTCCACGCGTACTTAGTCACAGGCAATGACTAGTTTGTATTATCAAGGTATTGGTCTTTATACCGACTTCAAAAGTATACAATATTAATAAGAAAGGGACCACACAATATTTTAGTTACAGTTATAACAATTGACGAGCCTTGTGGTTGCGTTTCATATTGTCATACACAAGTTTGTACTGCGCCTGGGTGTTTCTATGTATTATAAGTATGTACATATTTACAAAAGAAAAGTAGTATAATGTATTCTATCCGTATGCTGGTACCCATAACACAAGCATATAAGCTTAGCTTGGGACCAGAGGACGTTGTGTGAAATCTCCGTGAATATTTATTATTTATTTATTATAGCGACACTAGAAAGGAAGATATGCTAACATAATATTATGTACGTCAACTTGCCATTGCCTAATTATTACAAAACACGAGATTCTGCGTGGTAAAACCTACCCCAATTCTTCTTCATGGTGCTGCAAGAGCTGGCTAAGGGTTATAAGCAGGTTACATCCACTACAAGAAACGGAAATCTCTAAACTAAACCCTATTCCAACACGCCCTTTCAACGTGGTATAAGTAGTAAGTAATAGGACGAGGCCTACGCCCAATATTTGAACAGAAGAATACCTACAGCCCATTAATAGACAGACAGACAGATGAATTGGTTAAAATGGTTTCAAAATGAACCCAAGGAACCCTGAAAAATCTGACTCCATTATGATTGCAAAGATATTGCCCCATAAAGTCATGTACGTATTCTCGGTATTTGTCCCAACAGGTCAACAACGCAATATTCTTCAATTAATTGTATTTTCCGATTGTTTAATTTGATAGATATCTATTTATATTTTATTATAGATAAAATAATATAGTGATTTGTTCATTTCTTTTGTTCTTTGTTATTTTTTGTCATTACATACAATACGGTCTTATTCATAATGACTTATCGGAGGCTTAAACGGAGATTTTATCAGAGAAATAATAAACGTTTTAGCGCAAAAAGACTAATAAGAAAAACAAGTTTTGAAAATTGTCGCGAACAGATTTTAGCGAACTTTTAAACCTCCGATAACTCATTATGAATAAGACAACCCAGACTATAGCAATAAATAAACTATTAACTATTTACTCATGCAATTTTCGCAGACACAGCTAAGCAGAAACTTGACTTTTACTTTCAGTTAAATTTTCTCTTTCTCCAGCCCATAAACGTCCCATTGTTGGGCGCAGGCCTCCTCCACTTTGGTGGGGATTATGGTTTTTCGAGTTTTCCGTGGCTTACAGAGGGTGTTGTCCGTATATTATCTTTAGCTGGTTTTTACAGCACCCTGGGAAGAAAAGGAGTGGTGACGATTGTATTATTAATCCATCACACACGGACAAACTTGACTTAATTTGATTAATAAAATACGATGATCAATACAATGTATCCTCACAATTGGAATTATAAATACGGTTATAATAATTTGATGAAGGTTAGCGTTACATTTCTTGTATGTAATACTAGCTTCCGCCCGCGGCTTCGCACGCATTAGTGGCCAAATCGAATTTGAAATCTTTAAAATAAAAACTGAATTCTGAACGGAAATTAATAGATATTCTAATTATTAAATTAATAAATCATTACTGATACATAACAAAATTTACCTCAATCAACAGTCGATACAAAATACTATATATGTATATCTACAAAAAGTAAGAGTTAAATACGATACCAAAATGACACAAACCAAAACAAATACTAAGTTCAATTGTTATCAAAATTATACGAAAATGATAATTCAATACTGTAACTCTTCTTTCTGCCAAAATAAAAAAAGACTTAGTACAGAATATAAATACGTAATATTTTGCTGCTTCTCTTTATGAAAATATTTAAATAATGTTTTCGGGTACTTAAATAAAATATCATAGGTCTTGCATTTTTTCTTATATTTATTTAATACCAAATTTCATAGATTTCATAATAACAATTAATCTAAAATACAGTCTAACTAAAACATATTAAGTAGGTATTAGGGTAATAAACAAGCTTACAGCCTGCTTGATGGTAAGCTGTTACCTCAGCTTATGGATGTTTGCAACGCGACACTTCCAGTGTCGCTCGCGCATGGTAGACCCAGTAGGAAGCTTTTTACGTCCTTTTTGAAGAATCCCATGCAGTATTCTTACGTACTACATTTATATACTAACTGGATATATCCCGCTCCTCAGCAATTATAACTATATAGCTACGTCACAACACAAAACACAGAACGAAGGGGTTGTTATATACTATAGTAAACACTTAAATGTCACATTTGACGAACCACAAATTGATAATGCTAACTGTCTATTGCTTAATATCTCGGATACTTGTATTATAGGTATTTATCGTCCGCCCAGTCAACAAAATATACTAAATTTTCTTCGTTCCCTTGAAACCCTTCTTGCTAGGAAAAGCTCTTACAAGAATATTATAATATGTGGCGACATCAATATAGACATTGCGGATAACAACACTGATAACCGCTCCTGCGAATATCTAAATTCTCTGGTTACTTATGGCTTGCTGCCCGGTCATGTTTTAGCCACTCACAGTAAAACCTGTTTGGACCATATGATGATCAAAACAAAACTCGAGGCTTCTTGTTTTGTTATTGAATCGTCGCTTACAGATCACTACGGTGTCGGATTTCGTCAAGGGAAGTCAGCTAACGAAGCTGTTGGTGAACTTGTTGATTCTGTGGTTGGCTGCCTTGATGAAAAACGGAAATGCTTGAGTGTTTTCCTTGATATTGCCAAGGCTTTTGACACAGTCTCTATTCCCTTGCTCCTATATAAGCTGGACAAGATAGGCATTCGTGGGGTCCCGTTTAAACTCCTCCATAGCTTTCTCTCGAACAGGATCCAGAGAGTAAAAATTGAACATTGGATAAGTGACCCACTAGCTGTGAACTGTGGTGTACCCCAGGGTAGTATACTCGGACCCACACTTTTCCTTGTATACATCAACGACCTCTGCGCAACCAACTTGAATAACGGCAAAATCCTAACTTTTGCTGATGATACGGCATTCTTTTTCACTGGCGACACTTGGGAAGAGGTGTTCATGACAGCTCAGACCGGGTTCGATAGAATATGTGCATGGTTGCACACCAATTTACTAACGCTGAATGTAGATAAATCCAACTATATTGCTTTTGGACTTAAATCTAACCTATTACCGCCAGCGACTCTCTCCATCACCGCTCACACCTGCTTGTCATCTACCAACGAATGTTCTTGTGAAGCACTAAATAGAACTGACCGAGTCAAGTATCTCGGTGTGCTCATTGACCAAAAACTAACCTTTAGACCACATGTAGATATTTTAGCTCGTAGGTTGCGGAAACTCATCTATATATTTAAAAATATACGACACGTTGCCGATAGTAAGATTATCAAAATGGTATATCACGCACTGGTCCAATCACTTATCAATTACTGCATCACATCTTGGGGCGGGGCAGCCAAATCTCATATAATACAGGTTGAGCGCGCTCAACGTATAACATTAAAGGTTGCTGCTGGTCTGTCGTTTCGGTTCCCCACTTACAGTCTTTATAAAAAATTGGATCTCTTGACCGTTAGGCAGTCATTCATTTTGTATACTATTTTAAAAAAACACTCCCAATTAACGTACGATCCTAATCTTGCCAAAGACAAAAGACGTAAACACCACGTCTGCCAAATTTCAAAATGTAATACTGCCTTCGCCCAAAGATTTTATTCTTACTTAGGTGATTCTTTATACAATAAGTTGAACGCTAAGCTCCATTTTTATCCACTTACCAAAACTCGCTGTAAAAAGTCAATATCATCATTTCTTAAAACCCTTACATATAATGATACTGAAAAATTGCTAAAACAGATTATCTAACTACATAAACTATAATGAAATAAAACTACATGTAATAATATTAAGTAATGTTTTGTTAATAATAACTGCAATAATCGATCCCTTCAAGTCTATAATATTTATATATTTACACTTTTGCACTTAATACAATAAATAAATTAATATCGTTTATACATTCAGCCAAAGTTATTTCATAACCTCATACTTCACTCACACTCCCAGTATAACCACACAAGCAATCACATACTCATTCACTCACTAACACACACTTTTTCACTCATGAACAATATAAACACACACACATCTTATCACACGGTAGTAATATCTACTCATGTTGCTCTCTGCGTTATTTATTTATAATAATATATATATTTTGTTTTTGCGGTAGGTATTTAGTTTGTTCTTTTTCCTTTTTATGTTTCGCTATTTAGTTAATATTAAGCACATACTATAAATGTATAAAACCGAGTGGAATTGCAAACTCAATTGTAATCGCACTATCGTATATCACTACGGAGTGGGCACTGGTGACCTGTAATACAGGCTTTTAAATAAACCCATAATAGGCACCAGCTCTCACAATGTTGATTCCATTTGTGAAATTTTGTTCTTCTTTTGTTAATCCTCTTTAAGTTACTGTGTCTACATTGTGAGAAAATAAATCATTTATTTATTTATTTATTTATTTACTAACTTTAATATCTATCTATAAAAATAATATAAAGCGGAAGAGTTTGTTTGTTTGTTTAAACGCGCTAATCTCAGGAACTACTGGTCCGATTTGAGAAATTCATTTTTTTTGTTTAGTCCATTTATAGGGGAAGGCTTTAGGCAATACAACATCACGCTGCGACTAATAGGAGCGAAGCAATAGTGAAAAATGTTGCAAAAACGGAAAAAATCTAAATTCGACGCGTACGGAGTCGCGGGCAAAAGCTAGTTTATATAATAAATTCTTAACATAATGACGTCATTCTTCAGATTCTGTTTTATTATCCAGATCATCCCAGGCACCAGGACAGTTGTAGTGTCGGTTCACTCTTAGCCAATCGAAGTCTGTAACGTACAATCTTTGGCCCATCAAACCTTTGTCATCCTGAAGACAGCAAAATAACATTAATATATTTTGTTAATGGTTTAAGATTCTAAATTATCTTCGCATGGCAAATAGGCTCTTATTAATCAGTGTTAGAATATCAGCAATCTATTTTAGCACGTAGCTGGTCTAACTAATGTACTTAGAGCACAACTTCTATTGTGCAACCCTTGATTACACCCACAAGATAGCCGATATAATAATTGTATCTCATTTTTTTGTATACACATTGTCGTATAGGATAATTTCTATACGACTTCTTATCTTTGCTTATAAGTTGTAAATAAAACACAGATCAGAAAATCTTTAATATTTTTTTTCCTAAGAGAGAATCAAACCTATGTCACGAGGCCCTCTCAATCAGTTCTCGTATTTTTAATTTATTTAGATGTCTAAATAGTTGAAAAAATAAAAATCACTTTACTAGTCACTTACGTTTAAAGGCACAATAGTCGGTAGTCCATTTTTGCTGAATCCAAACGGACCGTAGTGCATACTGCTGTCATACTCATAGGGAAGCTCCAAATTATCTACTATTTCTGGTGAATATTTGTCGAAGTTATACTCCAAACCTGTTAACAATAAGATAATTATTTATTTAGATCCAATAGCGCCTAGTTCTAACTGTTACGAAGTTGGCAACAGTCAACCGGAGTGGTAAAGTCCGACTCTACACTCCGCCTGTAGTCTGTAGTAAACCGACAGACTCTTGGGGCATTCTCCACCAAAACGTATTTTTTTTCAGCTGGTCTGTCCCTGATTTACTACCAGCTACGAATTTCACAAGATACATTTGGTTGAGTACTAACTATTCAATACAATCTGGGCAATCTTATAAACGAAGACTCTTACGCTTGTATACGGACAAATATAGATATATTCTGCTACCTAATAAAATCTAACCATTAAATCCTTACTTATTTAGAAGTGAAAGTGAGTTTGTTTGTTGTTGACGTTTTTACGCGAAATCTACCGAATGGAATTGCACGAAATTTGGTATACAGATAATTTATAGTCCTGGAAGTAAAATAGGCTAAAAAATAGGCTAAAATGTCTGTACGAGATAATAAACTCAAATATTTGTGAAATACGGTAATAATAGTACCGCCATCTTGATTATTTTACAATTGCCATAGTTTATTAATTATTTTAGGTTTCATTTCAAATTCGATTCGGCCACTAATGCGTGCGAAGCCACAGGCAGAAGCTAGTAAGACATAAAGAAGAACATTACATGATTTGACGATTTTATAGTTTACCTATATTACCTAGCAATGCATAAAGTCATAACCATAACCTACGCAATCACATGAACTTGAGGTCAACCCTATACAAAATATTTACAATATGTAACAAAGTAATTCGTCAAGCAATCATTATACATTATTTATTTACGATAAAATTTTATTATAATCCCTATAATCTCTTTTAATATGTATTAAATAAGTCGATAAGCTCTTGTATCGGCGGTGTTTTTGTTTATCCTTTGAAGTATATTTTTATAATCCAATATAATCTATACTTTCTTGTTTCCTCGGATTTCAGTCGTAAAATTACAGTCATTACAATTTTCCTGATGATAGTTTATCAGTCAATTCATTGTTTTAGATAGTTTATAGAGTTCATTTGACTGTTGAACATTTAACCTAAAGCATCCAACAGTGCGAGATCCTGTACTATTTTAACAACAAACCTTCACCGTTTCTAATTATATCTATCGTCACTGAATATAATTGTAAAGATATCTTTAAAAATAAATATGAAAGGAGGGGTCTAATGATTGCGATTACGTAAAAATTAGAAACAAAAGTGCTCTAATTTACATGGTCGTCGCTACGGTAAAAGGCCGAGCCACCTAAGCGAGGCAATTTATCGTAACAACATTCGCAGTCCGAAGCATAATCACCGAGCTCTACAATAGGAAGGGAATCGAAATCCGAAGACTACAACATCTCAGAAAAGAACCGGTGTTTTATTTGAAGTGGAAGTTCTCGCCTTATACGCATTTAGGGGTGCGTGGGATACGGGTCAACCAGCGAGGTACTTGTACCTGTAAAGGCCCGTGTTACATTTTGGCAAAGTCGGCTGCAGGTACTGGACGTGCCCTAGTTGAGTCCGCCACAATAATTATGTATCCGTTACACTGCATTTTTTTTTTAATTTTATACTTCTATTTTATTGTGCACATTTATATTAATTAAAATCGTTAGTATACATAATATACAGTTATTCAAATAATAAAAGTTCTGTTAACATTGCCGAATTGTATTATTAACACTATCAATTTTCATTTTTATTTATGTGCTACGTGCACATAAATAAAAATGAAAATTGATGCACGTGCAAGTAGAAAAAAAAAACAAAGTACTATTATTACAGTTATTTCAGTCTGGCAAGTACCTACAATCCTCGTATAGTATATAATATAGTAATATCCTCGATAATTAAGATGGACTTACCAGATACTATATTCTCATAAAGTACAGTGACGTAATCATCCCTGTTGTAGGTAGACTGCATGTGGAAAAACCCTAAGATATGCAACCATTCATGCACAATTGTAGTATGCCTAAAGCAACCAAGTCCGGGAGTGTTCAAAGCTAAGTTGTAGGCATGGACACCACGAGTTGATGAGTATCCAACGTTGGCGTAACAACCACCGGAGTCACCCTGAAATTGTGAGTTAAATTTGACACAAATCTTAAAAGTTCCTTCATTAGAAGGTCATACGATAGACCTTGAGTTAATAGTGGTGCCGATTATATGCGCACAACTAAACTAAACATAACTAAAAAAATGAAAATTGATAATGTTAACACAATTCGGCAATGTTAACTGATTTTTTATTGTAAAAACTGTGTTTTAGAGCCTAAAGATTTTAATTAATAATAATATGTACAACAAAATAGCAATATATATATTGATACTATCAACATTCATTGTTTTAAAAACGATTCATTCGTTTTAAAAACATTTTACAAACGATCTCAGCATAGTAATAATGGTTAATTAAACATTTCATAACGTAACTTAAGTAGTAAGTATGTCATTAATAGTAATAACACTATCATCACGGTCTATCATTAAATAATTTACTTACACTAATTCTAACATAGACTTCGTCTGTAGGCTCTCTGATACGAAATTTTATACAAGTATTTTTTTCTATATCTGCAATACCATCTAAAATTGCTTCTTGCTGTTCGTCACCTAAAGAATTAATAACTTGTTATAAATTTATATTAAAATTGATATATATGTTATAAATACTACAATCAATCTAAAATTCAGTCAATAGCTTAACAATGCAGTAAATAAAACCCGGTGAAGTATGAGTCGCACACGAAGGGGTTTCTGACCCCAAATAACAAGATAAGGTCTGGATAATGATGATGATGGATGAGTATTTGTTGTTAAAGCATCAAATGATCTAAAACTAAGAAATTTTCAGGCCTCGAACTATAAACGTTTCAGACATACAGCCAAGTGAGTGGTGACGGACGGATGTCTTTGACCTTTAGAAGCGGAAATCCTAAAGATCTATGGAAAATTAGTGAAAAATATTTTTAAAATTTCGTATTCGCTTTTAAATAGTTATATTTTTTAATACGCTTTTATATGTTCAGTATGTAAGATTACTATCTAAATATTATAACTAAGTGAATATTTCTGTATATATTTTTAGTATTTATGTATGATATATTAATATGTAGATTATGTATTGTTATGTAAATTTGTGTATATACATAACATAACATAACTTTATTGAGCAAAAATTTTACAATAGTAACTGATATAATACGAACATTAGCATCTGTACTAATTATGATAATTGTATCACAGATGCCAACGCCTTCCACTTTACACAAATTGTACTACAAAGTATTGTATTTATTTTTAACTATCGTAACTAATTTGATTGTAAGTGTAATTTAAAATTTTATTATCTAGTGAATATAGCATTCAAGTTACAAATTAAATATATGTGTATGTGTGTGTGTGTGTGTGTGTGTGTGTGTGTGTGTGATTTCATAACAACAAGTCTTAGCGTTGATGACTTATAAGAACCTCTGTTTCATTGTATATTTATGTTAAAATAGTATTTGTTTATATATTCTTGTCATTTATTTATTACTTAAGTGCACCAGAGACTACCAATTTGTACTGCCATATTAAATTCATCCAAAGGTTGCCTGGAAGAAATCGCTTTAAGCGATAAGGCCGCCCATTGTACGGGTTCTTATTATATTTCTTTTTAATGTAAATTTAATGTAATTGGTGTACAATAAAGTATAAATAAATAAATAAATATGTATCTATCAATGTAATAATCTATGTAACGGAATCTTTGAACGCGTTTTTAACCAACTTGCAGTAGTCGAATTGATCTGAAATTTTGCACACATATCAAGGACCGATGACAATGCAATTATTTAAAAATATATTCAGGATTTTCAAGCGTATTTTTTAGTTTTTGAACTAAGGAAATCTAATATATAAAATTCGCGTGTTACAGTGTTAGTTACCGTACTCCTCCGAAACGGCTTGATCTTCTCAAATTTTACATACATATTCAGTAGGTCTGAGAATCGGCCAACATCAATTTTTCAAACCTTTTTGGTTTTTTTTGTATGGCAAAACAACGTTTGCCGGGTCAGCTAGTTATTTATAAAAATGAATCTACTTACTAAATACTTCTGTAAACTCGTACACGATTGTATCATCTGGCCAAGTAGTATTAGGCCATATATAAGCATTTCTTATTCCAACAAAGTGCTGTACTAAACTGATTACTTGTTCATCATCCAGTAATATATCACCCTGGTATTTACCACTGTTTTCCCAAGCCTTTGCTTTTGGATTCCTTAACATGCGCTCTTGTAGTAGTACTCCATCATCTATTAAAATATAAATAAGATTAACAATATGTTAATCTATAGGTGTAGAGTTTGTTTGTTTGTTTGAACGCGCTAATCTCAGGAACCACTAGTCCGATTAGAAAAATTCTTTCAGTGTTAGATAGTACATTTATCGAGGAAGGCTATATAACATTACGCTGCGACCAATAGGAGCTAAGCAGCAGAGAAAAACGTTGCCTAAAACAGGGAAATTTTCTAAATTTCAAGTGGCGAGCCACATCAAGTAACTGATAATCTTGATTAATGGACCCTGTTGGCATAGTATTCCATATTTCCTCCTCCTCCTCCAGCCCATTAACGTCCCACAGCTGGGCACGGGCCTCCTCCACTTTGGGAGGGATTATGGTCTACTGTGCCGCGCTGACCAGTTTATTTTAGAGTTTTCCATCTCTCACAGAGGATGTTATCTGTGTACAATATCCCTTTACAGCACGCTGGGGAGGTAATGGGGTGGTGACACTTGTATTCTTAATCCTTCACCACACGGACAGTTGTTATTAGTATTAATATACCCTTGTTTCTATCTTCGCGGTTAATTATACTATTTATACACATATACAAACAATCTTTACTTATTATATAACAAAGTTGTTATTTATTTTTATGTTTAAATATTAAACTTTGCAACTTGCGTGTAATTTGAAATAAATATAAAACCTTAACAAATTATACTAGCCTGTTGATTACTTGATCTACAAAAAATATTGTATTAATTCCATATCTATCAGATGTTATTTGCTTCCTTCCTTACCAGCTTGTTTACGTCCCACTTTTGGGTACGAGCCTGCTCCACTCTGAGAGGGTATATAGTCTACTATGCTACCCTGGTCAGGCGTGTTGGCATTTCAAGTTTTCCTTCTCTCACAGAAGATGTTATTATGATATTTCTTAGCTGGCTCTTAAAGCGCACTGGGAAGAAAATGAGTAGTGACAGTGATCTTTTCTGTCACAAGAGAAGTCACCATCTCAAATATAAGCAAAAATACGTTACCTATTCTGCTTTTTTCTAGAAACTTCTCGAATGCTTCTATTTCTTCTCTAGATTTGATCGACAAAGGTCCAGCAACGACACCCCCAATAATAAATAATATTGGCACAACATAAAATAACATTTTGACTGTCCTATACCTAATCCCGTCTATACCCTATCTACTGGATTTTATAAACATATCTGCAGTATTTATATTTCTTGGATGACCATCAGTTATCTTAGAGATTATATTTCTTTAGATGGCCTCATAATTAAGTGTAAATCAATTCTTATTTAATTAGGTCACAGATATTGTAGTAGATAATACAGTGGCCTTTATTTACATGCTTGTCTTAATCTAATATCAAGGACTGTATTGTTTAATTGCTAATCTCTATCTCATAACGCCATATCCAGCCGTGTGCAACTTAAATTCCAAAAGTAATCAATGGTACTGGTCAACTTTAACTAAATTTAACTAAAAAATCAAAAGAACTTTGGCGTATTTTGATTAAGGGCCTACATCAATATTATCGTATATCATCGCCGACATGTACATATTAACACAGCCATTAGGCACAGAAAATGAAGAATTAGGGATACTTTTCCTATTTACTCAAAATCTACTAAATATATTTTAATTCTGATTTACGTGTTTCTATATATAATAGTTACTTATGTTTTTAAAGTTATTTCATTAGTTAATACGCGATAATAGACCGACAAATGAAAAAAAATAAAAAATTTGAGAGGTTGTTTCGCTAAGATTTTCTATCGAGAAAACTTTTTTCAATCGCGTTTCTGAGTTTATGCGATCCTAGATCATATATTGAAAAAACATATACTTAAAAATTAGAGCTCTAGCCATTCAATCTAAAGAAACAATGAAAACTTCGTACATAGAAAAATGCACGAAGCTATTTTGGTATCCTCTTAATTGGCCATTACGTTGTGTAGGTACATTTTTTATCAACACGCTTTTATAAGTTCGGTATGTATCTATCAATGTATTAATCTATGTAACGGAATCTTTCAACGCGATTTTCACCCACTTGCGATAGTCGGATTGAGTTGAAATTTTGCATACATA
The DNA here is from genome assembly GCA_916999025.1 of Orgyia antiqua. Lineage (NCBI taxonomy): Eukaryota > Metazoa > Arthropoda > Insecta > Lepidoptera > Erebidae > Orgyia > Orgyia antiqua. The sequence goes on from OU779861.1 coordinate 4,225,808, forward strand.
TCAAGGACCAATGACAATGCAATTATTTAAAAATATATTCTGAATTTTCAAGCGTATTTTTTAGTTTTTGAACAAAGCAGATTTAATTAATAAAAATCGTTAGTCTAAAATGTTAAAAATTATATTAAAAAAATTCTGTTAACATTGCCGAATTGTGTTATTGACACTATAAATTTTTATTTTTTAGTCAAGTTTAGGTAGTTGTGCATGTAGAATCGGTACCATTGTGCCACACATCACAACATCACATTGGCGATTTTTCAGCGGGACAGGGGTCACCTTATAACGTCAGTTCCTGTCAGATTAATGCTGGTCTTGCAGGAAACTTTAGGTTTTGTACAATCTCTTTTTATAAGCGAAAGCGAAATCATTCACGTATTTACATCTAGGAATCAGATAAAGACTAATACTAATATGTAAATGTGTTGGAGATGAAAGCTGGTATCAATTCTATAATGATGATTTTATTCAATAATGTTCACTCATTGCATTTTATACAGCTCTTACATTTCGAGGAGACTTTGATAAAGGCAGCTCCTCTCTTGGATATCTCAGAAATAGTATTTGTAATAAAAAGTGTTCTATTTTGTTCCTAATATTTCTTAAAAACACATAAATATTCGATAAGACAAGCAAATATCGAAGCTGATGCTTTGCTATTTGAATTTAGAACTTGTAGGTACTAGCTGTTGTCCGCAACTTCGTACAAGTGCAATTTAGAAACAAAACCTATAAACTAAATTATAGTGGAAAAATCGATCACCATGAGCTGGACTTGAACCCACGACCTCGGAATACCGTTCCGTTGCTCTCCCATCTGAGTTATCATTGTTCCCGCATATGTTTACCAAATCTTCCACTACAATCTTCTCACTGTGAGTTAAACATCGTGCGATGTTTTGTGTACAACGCTATCTATCGAGCGGTTTGCACCAACTCGATCGATCGATCACTTAGTGTTCTTTACAGAACACAATTGGACCGAAATAATGACTGTACATGTATTTCTGCATAAATTTATTAATTATTTTTTTAAGCCACCCTTTAAACTACTCTATCTATTAGAAAAACCTCATTACCTAGTTTTGAAGATAAGCTCACATAGGGACATACATGCAAAAATAACGACTTAGTTTTATAATAACTAAAGATGGAACTCTTATGTTGCTTTAAAATCGTAAGAAAACAATAGGAAAAGTGAAAAGAAATGCCAGTACTTATAATCAAAATCATATTTATTCACTTTGCGCTATATATATAAAAAAAATCTTTATATTTCTAGAAATAAAGAAGAATACAATATTACTATAATACTTATGTATAAAATAATAACAGTAAAATCATGGACGCCATACCAAACTTACATTCCTTGTAATTTTTAATATAAAAATTATTTGGATTTCGAACATTCCTCCCTCAAGATTTCATACATTACTCTCTCTCTTCTTTACTGAATATAAAAAATATGTATTCTAAAGCGCTAACATCTTAAATTATCAGTTCAGTAAAGAGTTTACATAACTATAAATAGATGCCACCAGTTTTTTTTTTTAATAATGACATAACATAAAAATACAGTCACAAAAAAATCTCAATAAAAAAAATCTAACTTATTCATGTGGCACATATGAAAATATTTATTCTGTTATTCCTATGAGCTCTGTTAACTTAACTAATTGAAGTACTTGTGCCCTTCTCATAATCATCTTAAACTAAGAAATTGATATTAAAAAAAACTGCATAATTTCCCGCCAAAATAATTGGCGCTCACATTGTGCGTTAAATTGTGAATGGCCAGAAATTAATTAGATAATATATAGGTTTTATGTTTTTCTAAACGCATATTACGTTGTTTTTTCGTGTTTTTAAAAACTTTACGTTAAAACAAAACAAGTTGTAACTGAAAATCATTTAATTTTACATACATAAATAAAAATATCATCAAAAGACAGCAGAAATTATAAAATTGTGAATAAATTTCTTACTCAATAGGTATTTAAAAAAAAATTGTTATGATGTTTGACTGTTTTATTAGGTTGCCAAATATATTTTTATGTGTCGCCTTAGTGCCTACGTGATTAATAAAAATATATAAATCTATGGAATGTTATAAATTGCTTTTATTTAATTATTGCGGAGTCAAATTATTTATAAAAATTCAACAAAATCACCAAAATTTTTACATAAGATATTATTTCTATGGCCTGAAAAAAAAAGGTTTTTTCTTATTTGAAACTCCGAAGCCATTGGGATCCAATTTCGATAGGGCTACATGGTTTATATTAATATAAAGGCAACATTTAAGCATTACATACAAAACTTTATGTTACTTATTACTAAACTTACCATTAAATATAATTAAATTGAGAATATTTTCATCATAAAAATAATAAGTTTTACACTAAAGAGACAGTATTGCTTATAGCAATGTCTTTATTTTACAAAAACGGCAGTGAATGACTGGTTTTATGACGCTGACAATCAGCATGAAAAAAAAAACGGGTGCAAACATAGCATAAAGGAACGATCTCTGTAGTACCTTCTAAGTACTAGATTGCTTCTTTTTTATTCCCTAAGGTTTAGACCTTTAACAGCCAGTCTAGTACATAATAAAATTTTAAGATCGTAGATATAAAATAAAAAATAATAGACAATTGCAACATAAAATAGATTTTATGCCAAATAATGCACCGAAACCTTAATAAAAAAGCATGAAACGGACGAAATGAAAATGATTTATTCGAAAACTAAAAACTAATTCCTATTCTAAAATGAGTTTTTAAAACTGTATACTTAAATAATTTTCCTCAGGTCTCACCCTTACAAAGGTCTACTCTAAGCTGCACATATAAACAATAATTACATTAATATTAAGTAACTAAATCAAAATGGCAATAAACATAACTCTAGCGAAACCTAGCCGTCAATCATCAATATAAAAGAAAACCGTTTCTGGTTAAAAATACCAAATTATATTTACTACTAAATCGCAACAATTTTCACTTATTTCTTTTTAGTAGAAAATTTAAAAATAGAATTTAATTTGTGCGCTGTTTTTATTTAAAACATGCCAGTACATCTCCAAGTAATCATAAAGTATCCCAATCACAAATTTATATTACTTTATGATAAAACAAAACGCTTTATTAGAAAAAAAAGAACCTAAGTTTCTAACAAAAAATATTCTTTACTTTTTCAGCTATACCAAGTAAGATTTATAATAGATACTTAGAAAAGCACGCTTCAAGTATTTATTTTGATATTTTCAATAAAAAATGGCCGAAAATTGTTTGAATAACTCAAAATGCAAAGGCAAGAAATTGTTTTTAACTTTTACATTACATACATTAGTACCAACCTTACAGAATAAACTCTATTACCATTTTTAAAATTCAATTATTATTTTTTTCGATATAAAATTAATTATTACAAATCTTATCATATTGTTCCCTTGGCCTTATTTATTATTCATAAATAGATTAAAAAACATCTGGCAGTGGTATGTTACTAAGTTGTCATTTATTTTAACTAAATAATTAATGTTTTATTTAACTGGCAGTATTGTATGGATTAAAAATTGACGAATTTTATAAATATTAAGAGAATATATACTTTGTAGACTATACTTAATTTACCTGAAGGAAGCAGGAGGTGGAGCAGCCCACAGATTATCTGCGTTTAATCTTGAAGACACGTAACTTTAGCCTGGCTAAATTGTGCTTCACAGACTAATAATGTTTCATATGACGTTTAGCCTGTATCATAGGCACACATAGATATAAGTGGCTTCAAGCCCGCTGACCAATGTAGTCAAAAACATTACATCTGTGAAGCAGCTTATATGAAATACAAAAATATCAGCCAAGTTACCAAAAAATTCCAAAGCTCGTATAACATTTGCCTGATTTTATTCAGAAGAGTAACAAAAAAGAGTTTCTTGTAAAAGTATTATATTAAAATATCCTCTAACTATATAACTCTTAAAATGTGTTAAAGAAAATAAATTATTTTGTATTTTGAACTATAGATATATTAGATACAAAAATATTAATGCGAAAGAGATGAATTACAAATGAAATAATACAAAAATACTATTTCATGTTGGCACTTAATGATGTGTGTTAATTGACCAATAATAGCAAAGGTAGGTATTTTAATTGCTTTTTAATGTTTTTAAATCGTTCTTATTCTTGTTTAATGGCTTTTTTAGAAGCGACTTATCGTAAAATTTATGTCGGGACACTACCAGAGGCGTATTTTGAAAATTAGCGCCCGGTCTACTTGATTATACGCCCCGGGCCAATATAATTAGCCGCCCTATAAATAAATAGAGATAGTAAAATTTTAAACTTGAAGACTTTCACCGCCCTTCTCAGGCTAGCCGCCTCGAGCCATGGATCTATGACCCTAGAGTAAATACGCTTCTGGACTCTGCCAGTATCCTTAGTAATAGTGTCACAAACTAAATGGGTAATTCTTTACCATGTAAAGAAAAATTTATGAATTTCGTTTTTTTAAATGTTTTTAATTACGTTTATATGCTTTTAAATTAGAATAATATGTCCCCTACCATTCAAAAATATTGATCAAGATTGATACCCCAAAAAATTTTAGAACATCATTACATTGAAAAGCTTTCGAGACAGCAACTGTATATAAGTATTTAGGCATGTGATACGCATATTCAGACGTCCATTATTTATGGAACGAATTAAGAATATCACAATATTTATTGATCACAAATTGTAGATGATAATGATTAAAATACAGTCTTATTTAAGGCCAAAAGTATTTTAAATGTTGTCTAAAGGTCACAATATCAAAAACACAGACTAGTTAGATTGGATGACAAATGATTATAATAATAAACTTAAAACGAGGTTCAAATCATTTCAGTCCATTATGTCATTGTACAGAGAATACATAATATTTCTTGAGCAATGTGTGAAATTAATATCGAAAATTGTTAGGCCATAATGACCTTGAAGACCTGTTACGTCATAATAATGACCTTCATACTTGTAAGGTTATAATGATCTTAGTTTTGACAGGTCATAAAGACCTTGAAAGTAAGGGCATACTATTGACATTGAAATTTTTGATGTCATTATAACCTTGAAAGTGAGGTCATTTAATGACTTTGGTTATTTGAAGGTCAGTGATCACCTCGTAGTAGTTCCATGAGCAGATTGAAGCTTGGTCCGTCCCCGTCTTTACTTTTATTTGCTGGGTTCAACATTTCTTTACCGACTTGCATGAAGAACTGTAACAATTAGACAAAAATACCCATTATTAAAGTATATTATAACTGTTAAAAATATTAAGAGGGTACTGTTCTCCTAATTCAGGTATTTGCCTTAGAAATTGCTATCCCTATTCCCGAGCGCCGTGCTGAAAGGGACAAATATAGCTGAAGCAGATTTTACCTAAAAAATCTTTGAAAAAAAGACGTTTCGCAGTCCTCTTTTTTCTTCGCGAAAATTAAACCGATTTTGACTGTTTTTATGCTATATTATAGACGAAAAGTATATCTATGCTTCGGCCACTCTCTTTTTTGGTAAAACCTTACTAAATTATGTGTGATATACGCTGCAACTTTATCTAAAGAAAACCGAAAAAAAACTGGATTTTCGGATGGTCATATTTCTTTAAGTTATTATGTTTTGAAAAAAAAAGAAAGTGACAGAAGCATAGATATACTCTTTATCTATAATATGGCAGGAGTTTTATGTTGCAGTGGAATGTATTATTGTATTTACTGGTTTTAATATTTTAATAATAAACATTTTTCTTCATGTATAATCCTTTATTTTTATCCTTACATTTTGTTAACACATATTATTATTCTTGTTGGTTATCTTGTCTACCTTTTTTGTCTATTGTACACACAGAGTATTCAACATATTATAGAGTAAGTTACGTTAACACCTTCTCCTATTTTTAAAATTTTTCACTTAACAAATTTTTAAAAATACTGCATTTAACTTTAGAACATTTTTTATTTTTTAGTTGCTGTTCTTATTTTTAGTTTCTGGTCTTATTTTTAGGTTTCTGTTCTTATTTTTACTTTCTGGTATTATTTTAGGTTTCTGTTCTTATTTTTACGATTACTCACTTTTCCGTTTCTGGTTTTTACTTTCTATGATCTCTTACGATCTCCAACCGCGTGTCCAAACTTGTCTTCTTTCTGTTTTTTCTGGTATTATTTCTTTTATCCGGTTTTTATTTTTCCATCTGGGCGCATAACCTTTTGCAGGCGTTTTATGTTGCAGTGGAATGTATTATTGTATTTACTGGTTTTAATATTTTAATAATAAACATTTTTCTTCATGTATAATCCTTTATTTTTATCCTTACATTTTGTTAACACATATTATTATTCTTGTTGGTTATCTTGTCTACCTTTTTTGTCTATTGTACACACAGAGTATTCAACATATTATAGAGTAAGTTACGTTAACAGTAAAAACAATTAAAATCAGTTTAACTTTCGCGAAGAAAAAAGGGGACTACGATGCCCATATTTTTGAATGTAGCATAATTTGGTATCGTGCCCTCTTAAGTTGAACATTTAGCGGGTTCGGGTTTTGCAATAGTTAGAAATATTTTAAGCCCGCTACCAAATAAACGCTATCTTTTAATAATAAATGGGGTACTACAATACTATTGAACCATGAGCATAGTAAACATTTTACAGAATGTAGATATAAATGTCACCAATATAAATGTCACAATCTAATCTGCTCCCTTGCGTGATCTAAAAGCCTAAGGGATATTTTAAAAAAAAAAAAATTATTCCATAAAACAGTAGGAATCAAAACAAACGCAAAACACCAAAGCACAAGTTTACAGAACGTTATAATATTATTAAAAGAATGTTATTTTTACCTGACAAGTACGTTGTAATTCAGGTATACGTAGCAACAATTCACCGAACTTGGCGGGTGTGCCTGGCGAGTGTGTCGCAATATAAGCTTGTAACGCTGCTAATGCTTTCTCTTGAGACGCACGGACTTTCTCCACTTCGCGTAGATCTGGCGCATCTATAATAAAATAAGTTTTAATATTATTTATAGATATGTTTGTATATTAGCAAAAGTCAAACGATTTGGTTGGAGATAACTAATCAAAATCTAACTTTCACCAGCGACTTTTACGAGTTAATGACCTTAAATAAGCGTAAACAAGAAAATTAATGTTCTTTAATAAAAGGCGACAATTGATTGTTAAGAGGATACCAAAATAGCTTCATGCATTTTTCTATGTACGAAGTTTTCATTGTTTCTTTAGATTGAATGGCTAGAGCTCTAATTTTTAAGTATATGTTTTTTCAATATATGATCTAGGATCGCATCAACTCAGAAACACGATTGAAAAAAGTTTTCTCGATAGAAAATCTTGGCGAAACAACCTCTCAAAATTTTTATTTTTTTCATTTGTCGGTCTATTAACGCGTATTAACTAATGAAATAACTTTAAAAACATAAGTAACTATTATATATAGAAACACGTAAATCAGAATTAAAATATATTTAGTAGATTTTGAGTAAATAGGAAAAGTATCCCTAATTCTTCATTTTCTGTGCCTACTGGCTGTGTTAATATGTACGTGTCGGCGATGATATACGATAATATTGATGTAGGCCCTTAAGGGCCCTTAAGGGCCTAGAGCTCTAGCCATCCAATCTAAAGAAACAATGAAAACTTCGTACATAGAAAAATGCACGAAGCTATTTTGGTATCCTCTTAATGGAGTAAATGCAATTCATATGAAATGTTTAAAAGAAAACAAAATATAAGTTCAGTAAATTGTAATTAGCGTTAATATTTAGAAGACATGACATTTCTTTCTTCTCACCATCTTTTATTTATTTATTTAAAGTATTCTATAAACTTAACAATATTATAAGAAACTAGCTGGCCTCGGCAAACGTTGTTTTGCCATACAAATGGCAGGGGTGGACCAACATTAACATTTAGGGGGTTGAAAAATCGATGTTGTCCGATTCTCAGACCTAACGGATATGTACACAAAATTTCACGAAAATCGGTCGAGGCATTTCGGAGGAGTATAATTACAAACACCGTGACAGGAGAATTTCATATATTAGATCTCGAGTTTTATAGCCAATAAGAAAAATAAGAATAATAAAATTTTCTCAAATATCATACCTGAAGTAAGGAGTACGATGACTTTGAGAGCAACATATTCATATCGGTCTACCCTCAAACGTCTTAAGTGATCCGTGAAGCTGAGCATACGTTCTATACATGGCGTTAAACCTAACCTGGGAATAAAGAAACAAATATTATTTAAGAAAATACAAAAATATGCGACAAAATCAATGTCTGTCTAGATGGCGCTGTTTTCTACCCACAATCGTGAGAAAAATACGTTACGTTATGTATGTTTACTCATAATAAATGTATAAGTAAAATTTTGGTGGTGACGGATTAACAAGTGTCACCACCCCATCTCCTCCCAAGGGTGCTGTAAAAGTCAGCTAAGGGATATTGCACACAGTTAACGTTTTTTTTTTAATCTTTATTAAATTTAAGGAGCTTAATCAGCATTTTGATGATGTTGCTCCACTAGAACTTCTTAAAACTACTACAAATTTAATATTATGTGCGCCTTTTTACACCAATAAATAAATAAATATTCATGGACATTTCACACAACGTCCTCTGGTCCCAAGCTAAGCTTTTATGCTTGTGTTATGGGTACCAGAATACGGATATAATACATAAACTACTTTTCTTTTGTAAATACATACTTATAATACATAGTAAACACCCAGACGCAGTACAAACATTTGTATGACAATTAAAAACATCACACAAATGATTGTCCTGACCGGGAATCGAACCCGAGACCCCATGATCGGCAGTCCGTTATATGAACCACTACACCACGAGCAGTGGCGTGCACTCCATACAAGCTGATAGGCTCTGCTTTACTTGCCATTCACAGATATTTTAATAAAACGTTCGTATGATTTAGATGACTTTATTCATGTATTTACTATTAATTAAACAAAATATTATAACTTAAAAACGCCTACCTAATAATTCATAAATAGCACCAATATGTGCTTGCAAATTGTTTTTTGCCAGGCGTTTGGCGAAGGAATAATATTGGTCGGACGAACGCGTCGGACAAGCTCCACGCCGCTCGCCTGCCATGAGTTCATATGTGTGTAGAAATTTTGGTGTCCGTGCACAGTTCCCAAACGCACACAGGCTTACATATCCAAGACGATTTATACTGAAAATCCTGCCGTCTGCTTTCGCGATCGGATGTTATCGCGAGTATTCGGCAATGTTCGTTCGTTACTTATAACTCGGAAGTCTAATAAATCACGTATGCATTTTTGTTTAATAAGGTTTTATTCATAGATACAGTACTAATAAAGATTATCAATTCCCATACTTTGGCATGTTCGCCATAAAATGCACGCTAAATCTAGGTGGCGCTGTTCACTAGCGTAACAACTTGTATAAAACGGACGTTGCAATAAGATACGTTTAGACAGAAAAAAATTAACTTAAATTAAAAGTCTAATACATATTTAATATGTTACATTCAACGAAAAAATACAATAATAATTATTTTCCACTGATTAGTACATGCAAATAACCTCTTACGATAAAATAACCTCTTGCGATAGATGGCAGATGATTCGCTTCAATGATCGCTTTGTTATTTTTAACACAGTTTTTAACTAGATGGCATTTTAATATATTTAAATCATTGATTGGTGTTACAAAAACTATTATTATTATTTTAGGGTATTAAATATTAGTAAGTTTTAAGAACAATAATATATTTATAGTTTTATAAAAAAAACAAAAAAAGGTTGAAAAGATAAAAAGTTACAAACTAAATTATCTCATAAAAATCATCAAATTGGTTTATTAAAAAACAGGTAGTATTTATTTGGGTTCAAGGTCAAGCTTGTTAAAACAAATAGTGATGCGCCACTTGATTTCGACGTTTTTAGGGTTCCGTACCCAAAGGGTAAAAACGGGACCCTATTACTGAGACTTCGCTGTCCGTCCGTCAAAAAAATTGGTCAAGTGCGAGTCGGACTCGCGCACGTAGGGTTCCGTACCATTATCTATGCAACATAAGGCAACGTTATTAGTATCGAGCAAGAAACGGTAAAAAAATCATGTTTGTTGTATGGGAGCCCCCCTTAAATATTTATTTTATTTTATTTTTAGTATTTGTTGTTATAGCGGCAATAGAAATACATCATCTGTGAAAATTTCAACTCTCTAGCTATCACCGTTCTTGAGATACAGCCTGGTGACAGACGGACGGACGGACAGCGAAGTCTCAGTAATAGGGTCCCGTTTTTACCCTTTGGGTACGGAACCCTAAAAACGATGTTGCTTGTTATGACGTTCAAATAGCGAGTGTATTCTTAGAAATTACATTTGTCGTGTGTGTGTGCGTACGTGCGTGTATGTGTCTGTGTGTGCGTGTGCGCAAATAGTATATTAGCTTTGGGCGATGTATGTATGTAAAAAAATTGGTCAAGTGCGAGTCGGACTCGCGCACGAAGGGTTCCGTACCATTATCTATGCAACATTAGGCACGTTAATATAGAACCAAATATTCTGTGAATAGTTAAAGCGTCTACCTGTCAACGTTATTATTATTGAGCAAGAAACGGTAAAAAAATCATGTTTGTTGTATGGGAGCCCCCCTTAAATATTTATATTATTTTATTTTTAGTATTTGTTGCTAGAGCGGCAATAGAAATACATCATCTGTGAAAATTTCAACTGTCTAGCTATCACCGTTCTTGAGATACAACCTGGTGACAGACGGAGGACGGACGGACGGACGGACAGCGAAGTCTCAGTAATAGGGTCCCGTTTTTACCCTTTGGGTACGGAACCCTAATGAACTGTCTCTTTCAGCACATCCTCAATGTATAGGTCGTCATCGTACCTACTGAAAATATTTAACAAAGCCTACCGCTTTGTTAAATATTTTCAGTATCATGTAACAAGTAAGCGTAATAATTGAATGAGATATTTTGTTGTGATGAAAAGTAAAAACGATTATTGACGTCACTCACAATATCAAAAGAAACAAAGTACTTTAATATTTATTAACAGGTTGTTATATTATGATACTAAATTTATTATAAAATAAGTTTTATTCTATTATCAGCTCGGTGAAGGTCGATTTAGGTTCGGATCTTAGACTATAAAGTATGTTGTTATGGTTGATATATGATATCGTCGAGGCCTTTGACACAAGCCGCCTTCGCGGTGATCGGTGTTTTTGAGAATGTTAACAAACAGAATGAAAGCAACCTTATGCCTCAATAAAGAAAGTATATTTTTAAATGTTGTTGTTCCGTTCGACGTTCATAGCAAAAGCAGCTTTGCGTGTTTTATTGTTTCGTCTTCAATCGTCTTTAAGAGGGTACTGTACTCCTCATTTAGGTATTTGCCTTAGGTATTGCTATCCCTATTTCCGAGCGCCGCGCTGAAAGGGACAAATATAGATGAAGCGGATTTTACCTACAAATTCTTTGAAAAAAGACGTTTCGTACTTCCGTTTTTTTTTCGCGAAAGTTAAACCGATTTTAATAGTTTTTGCGTCATATTATAGATAAAGAATATATCTATGCTTCTATCACTTTCTTTTGTGGTAAAACTTTACCAAATTTGTGTGATAGACGCTGCAATTTTATCTAAAGAAAACCGAAAAAAAAAGTTTTCCGGATCGTCATATTTCTTTTAGTTAGGTATTATGTTTTGAAAAAAAGAAAGTGAAACGTATTTTTAGGTGTGGTACCTTGGGTATATTTAGAAGTAAGAGATATTGCGTGTTCACGTAAACACTGTTTATTCACGACTAAGACCAAACTAAGACTAACATATGTCTAATCTTACATTCTGCAGGAAAGGTAACGATCCCGTTATGTTCAAGGGACGCGCTACTTGAAGTTGTCAAACCTATGTCATTAACAGCAATAAATTCTTAACTAATATCGATACAAGTGTGAGAGCGAAATGTTAGGCAAAAACAAAATGTTAAAATGTCTACCATGAGTTGATCTATAAGTGGCTGGGCATACATAAAAATAATATATAATGGTACCAATTCTACATGCACAAGTAAACTAAACTTAACTAAAAAATAAATATTGATTATTTCAATAACACAATTCCGCAATTCGGTACTGTTATCTACACTTTCTTATTATAAAAACGGTGTATTATATAATAACAATTTAAGTTACTGTGAATGTGTATAAGAAAATAGTCAATTAATCAAAATACAGCATAGTTGCTTTTTTATTTTTGGTTAAGTTTAGTTGTGCACATAGAATTGGTACCAATATCTGCTTGACCGAGCGTAACTCTCGATGGATTTTTGTGAAATTATTCTTAATAAGGTAAGTCTCAGTAATAGGGTTCCATTTTACCTTTTGGTACGGTCAAGTACGTGTTGGACATGCACGCGAACGGTTCCGTGCGGTTATTATGATGATATATTCGTGACACCAACCACAAATAACACCATATAGCGGACCCCCAAACAATGGGATAAGGGCAGGATGATGATGATGGTGAGTCTGAGTAGGTATTTGTGGTTGTAGTATCATCTGATCTAAGCAAACTGAAAATTTCAGCTCTCTAGCTAAATAGAAAATTTTCATAGTACGAAAACACCGACAAAAAGAAATTTTATAAGTATACATAAATCCAAAATCCCATTTATTTAAACACAGGTATTTAATATACGTTATACATATAAAGTAAAATCACGAAACATGTAAAATATTACAAGCCGCATAGGTATGTACGATGTATCGTGCTGTCGCTAGTCGCGATGGCGATACTACAATCAACTACAAATGTAGGTACAAGAACCTCACGATGCGATAGGCTGAGGAATTGAATGAAATACAACGCGGTAACGTAACGCGCAACGTTGCCAGTTTGACAAACTTGGTAGGTAAGTACTTGATAAGAAGCTTAAAAAAATGAAGTTTGTAGTTTGCGAAAGATATAAATGTATTTACTAATTAACTAAGATATAAATCTATATACTGTAGTAACTAAATTGCCTTTATTTATGTGTTTAAAAATACAAAAAGTGAAACCGCATTATCAAAAATCCACTTTAATTTGAACGCCAGACCTATTAACATTCGTGGCCCTGCTATATATATGCTTTACCCGATACGCCACGGCACTCTTAAAAAATCGCTCGAAATTTATATGTGTATTCTAAGCCGCAAAAGCGTATCTTTACTTTTTATGATAAAAAAATTGTAAATTCTATGATAAACATATTAAACTATTCTATGATAAACAAAATTGTGTTCATTTCAATTTTTCAGATTATCTGAGGTAAATTTAAAACTAGTTACGTAATTGATTTATCAAGATTATGAAATAGTGCCATCTGCCATTTTTTTTTAGTACTACCGCTATACAACGTGACGTAGTAAGATTATGAATGATTAATGATTACGATAAATTATGTGATTTGATACGCTTAGTGCCATCTGTAGATTCAGAGTGTAATGATAATTGAGTTTCACAATTTGTTGGGAGGTTATATGTCTTTATTATACTGTGTCTATGGTTTTATTGGTGTGATTCATTGAACTGTTTAATATTGAGTTTCTTTAATTTAATAATTGTATGGATTTTCGTTTGTTGATTTTAAAATGTTATTTGATTGTGAAATGTGTGTTGATAGTGTGTGTTTGTTAAAAATTAAAAATAACAAGTTCTCACAATTGTCGTTCGGTGAAAAAATTCAAATTGTGTCTATAGGTAGATGTATACCCGAGTTACAACTTAATCAACAAAAGGGTAACGTAACTAGAAAATTTCATGTTAAAAGTTATGAAACGTATAACTGGCTATGTGGTTGTGTACACACGAATAAATTATTTTGTTTCCCTTGCATATTGTTTAGTAATTCTAGTACAGTGTGGACTGATTCGGGATATTCAGATTTAAATAATTTCCCTTCCGCGACAAAGAATAAAATATAAAAAAATAGAAAGAAAGCTTAAAATTAAATACTTTTGGTAAATCTCGTATCGAAACGAGTATCAACAGTCAGTTACGATTAGATATACCGACATCTATGGACAAATTGCGTTATTTTTTGCGTCTATAAGTTGTGTAATAGATAGCTGATGAATTACTTCACAATCCATAATCACTAGATGGCAGTTTTTATTGATTTTGATTGTCGTAAGTAGTTTAGTTTTATTTATGAGTTCATAGATTATTAATATTATTATACATCAAGATAAACTAGATGATTTGTGCTTTATAATTAAGTATACATATAGCATACATATCACAGTTTTAAGAGTAAAATCGAGTTATATTTTGAATTGTTATGTTTTCTCCTCTGTCCTCTTCTGTTCTCATTTTTAATACTTTAAAATAAATTTTCAGATCTTAAAAAATAGATAGATTTCATCTGTAGTCTTCTAGTAATTTTTCGTAGTATTTGTCTTCACTCTAGGTATTATAGATAAGAAGCTATAAAGGTTTTTTGTTACAACATGCGAGCGCGGTACCGATCGAATCAGCGCCACGCGTAGCTGGACGGACAACGGTATAATAGGTATTAACTAAAAAATGAAAACAGCTATTGCTGTATCTTAAATGTTTCGCTATTTTTTTGCACACATTTATATTAATTAAAATCGTTAGTCTATAATAAACAGTTTTTATATAAAAAAAGTTCTGTTAACATTGCCGAATTGTGTTATAGACGCTATCAATTTTCATTTTTTAGTTAAGTTAAGTTTAGGTCTGCACATAGAATAGGCACCAATGTAACTCGAAAATTTCATGTTAAGACGATACCAAAATAGCTTCGTGCATTTTTCTACGTACGAAGTTTTTATTGTTTCTTTAGATTGAATGGCTAGAGCTCTAATTTTTAAGTATATGTTTTTTCAATATATGATCTAGGATTGCATAAACTCAGAAACACGATTGAAAAAAGTTTTCTCGATAGAAAATCTTAGCGAAACAACCTCTCTAATTTTTTATTTTTTTCATTTGTCGGTCTATTATCGCATATTAACTAATGAAATAACTTTAAAAACATAAGTAACTATTATATATAGAAACACGTAAATCAGAATTAAAATATATTTACTAGATTTTGAGTAAATAGGAAAAGTATCCCTAATTCTTCATTTTCTGTGCCTACTGGCTGTGTTAATATGTACGTGTCGGCGATGATATACGATAATATTGATGTAGGCCCTTAAAAGTTATGAAACGTATGTACATACATACATGTACGTATGTATGTACGTACGTAGTTATTGTTTAGTAATTCTAGTACAGTGTGGACTGATTCGGGATATTCAGATTTAAATTTGTTCTGTTGGCATGGTTTCCGACTTAGAGATCCGTCGCGTGGCTATGCTAAAAATCTATAAGAGTACTACCTACAGTATAAGAGCCTACCCTGCTTCAAATATATGTGCACGCCACTGACCACGAGGCCCGTCAATGATGATAATATAATAGTTTTCACACATAACATGATATGTTAGAGGGCGAAAAACTAGAAAATAAACCCTGTGCCAACACGCCTGGTCAGCGCGGCACAGTAGACCATAATCCCTCCGAAGTGGAGAAAGCCTGTGCCCAATAGTGGGACGTAAATGGGCTGGAGAGGAGAGAGGAGTATTTAAGTTAATAGATGATGGTGTTTCCCCATTGTGTAAATAAATAAATTTATCGCGTATTCTGAGTTGAATCAGTATTTTAACACACTTGTGAGCTTGACTATGGATGGAGCTTGACAGTTTCAATAATAATAATTTTGTTTATGTAAGCATAATTTGCTACTCTCTCTAGTCCATATACGTCCCACTGTTGGGCACGGGCTTCCTTCACTTTGGGAGGGATTTTGGTCTACTGTGTCGCGATGACATGTGGTTGATGGATTAAGTATACAAGTGTCACCACCCATCTCCTCCCAAGGGTGCTGTAAAAGTCTGCTAAGGGATATTGCACACAGATAACATCCTCTATGAGAGACGGAAAACTCGAAAATAAACCCTGTGCCAACACAATTGTGTACGTAGTAAACTAGTTACAATACTTACTTAGCACTTTGTTGCAGTGTGATTCCTCTACCACCGCCGACTCTCACCTCCCCCGGAGTACTAACACCGCGATAACAACAAGATAGTACAAGTAGCTCACACCAACTGTTTATTAGTAGACATATTTGATCATCGATCTGAAACAATAACAGATAAAAAAATTATTTATTTATTCAAAAATATATACAATTATTTGTAAAATCACATCAATTCTTCCCCTGTGTGTTATGAGAGTTAGCTAAAAGCGAAAACCTTAAAATTGAACCCACATCAATTATACTATCAACTAACTATCACTATCAACACAGTCGGCCAGTCAGTCTGATCAGTGCGGCATAGTAGATCAAATCCCCTTAAGTACTCCGAAGTGTGCTTGTGCCTAACAGTTGGACGTTAATGGAAGGTAAGGAAAGATAAGAAACAATCCTTCCATTACAGCTTCCATGCATTATTTTGTTACGAGTATATCTCCAACAGATATAACGTTATTTATATTGTACTGGATGAAGATCTTTCTTTTCTGTTGATGTTCTATTTGCTTTCCCGCTTTTTATGTTTTACTTATATTTTAAATTTAGTTTTCTTTTTATCTGTTACCTATTCATGTTTTGTTTATTAATTTTTTTTCTGCTTTTTTTTATTTATTTAAGTTTTAAGTAGTTAATACTCTGTGACCTCACCAGCGGAAGACCCGCGCTGGTTCTCAACTAGCAATCCAGCTGAGCTGCGGCCGTTTCGTGACACTGTTTGAACAGTTTTTAGTTTTGTTTTTATTTTATTTCATGTTTTATGTCAACTTTCTTACTATTTTCCTTGTCTTCTGTACTCTTGTCAACCGTGTTCTGTTATGAATAAATTTATTTTCTTTCTTCTTTCTTTTTATAATAAATAAATAAATAATGTACTAAGATCGTTCCTTAAAACGCCAAATCTAAGTGCTCGAAATTTGAACGAATAGGATTTCACAACTTAATCGTTCAAAGTGTATTTCGTAATTTTATTTATAAAAGTTACTTACCGATATATTTTTAAATAGTGGCAAACTCTTACACCATTTAACTATTTTATATAGTCTATGGTCTGCAATATTGCACAGATCAGCCAAGAAGTCTGGACTGGAGTTATGCGCGGTGATCCCGCTAGCTGCCAACAGAGGGTTGGCAGAGGGACTGCCCGTAGACTTGCCGAGACGACTTAACTCTGACTCGTTGTATTGCCATAGATGTTCCACGTCCATTATTTCCTAGACAATATAAAAAATAAACTAGATATTTGTAATTTCATTGGTATGACATACGGGAACATAGTTTACATCCTATTTTTAGACCTGTATACAGACAAAATTTAAAACCTCTTTTTTGTAGTTGTACACAAAAAGTGACAAGAATTTTTACGAGGTACTTAATAAATAATAAATAAATAATAATTCATGGACATTTCACACAACGTCCTCTGGTCCCAAGCTAAGCTTATATGCTTGTGTTATGGGTACCAGAATACGGATATAATACATAAACTACTTTTATTTTGTAAATACCTACTTATAATACATAGTAAACACCCAGACGCAGTAAAAACATTTGTATGACATTTATGGATATCACACAAATGATTGTCCTGACCGGGAATCGAACCCGAGACCTCGTGATCGGCAGTCCATTACATAAACCACTCCACCGCGGTACTTGTTTAAATAACCATTTGTTTAAATGAAATTCGTGTGCCAAAACATTTATTTTCATAACTTTATGACCTTTCACGAGTGTCCATTTTTGTGTGGGTGTAATGTGGCATATTAGACCAAATCGCACTCTTAGAACAAAAAAGGCTTAAGTCAAAAATAGAAGTACTCTAAATTGAGCCCAGCACTAGCTAGCTTATGCAATATAGTTTAAAACTTAGTAAATATCTTAAGATAAGTTATTTATTGTTCGGATTGAAAGTCATGGTCAGCTGTAAGCCCTACTTTATTAAACATAAAATTTTGACACTTGCCTCGTTGTACGTTTATGAAGTAGCTGTTTTTGTAAAATGTAACCCACATCTTTTTCAAAAACTATGTGAAGTTAGCACTCGTAATCAAAGGGATAAACACAGATTATGTGTCCACAAAGCCTTCATCAATCTCTTAATACAAAAATCTTATTACACTATTAAAGAGTTTCTTGATGATTGACATTTTTGACATCAATCACATTACGGCTACTACTGCTATGGCCTATATTGACAAATTTGATAACATAATGACTAGTGTATATTATAATGACAAACTGTATAATTAATGCATTGTATATTGACATTTATTATTGTTTTATTATTTTTCTAATTTTGCCGCAAATTTTATTTTATTTTAATTTATCTGTTTTTTAGGGTTCCGTACCCACAGGGTAAAAACGGGACCCTATTACTGAGACTTCGCTGTCCGTCCGTCCGTCCGTCTGTCACCAGGCTGTATCTCAAGAACGGTGATAGCTAGAGAGTTGAAATTTTCGCAGATGATGTATTTCTATTGCCGCTATAACAACAAATACTAAAAATAAAATAAAATAAATATTTAAGGGGGGCTCCCATACAACAAACATGATTTTTTTACCGTTTCTTGGTCGATACTAATAACGTTGCCTTATGTTGCATAGATAATGGTACGGAACCCTTCGTGCGCGAGTCCGACTCGCACTTGACCAATTTTATTATCATATTTGCATGTCTCCAATGAGACAGAACATGTTGAGACGCTGTATATATGTAACATCTTTTGTACACATGTTGAGACAAATAAATTTATCTTTATCTTTATCATTACCATTCGGCTAAGCCATGTTTTGTTTATTTGTATATTTTGAGTTACCGCACTTTAATTCTAAAGGTGTAAAAATTACTTTGTGGTGAAAGTGACCCGCCGAGCAATAAGAACTTTTAGGACTAAAAAGGTGTATTTACCTGTAATAATGGTGGAATTTCTGGCGTTAATTGGCTGTTACTTGACTCTCCTCGGCTACTGTAAGAGCCTGGACCGTTCACCTGTAAATTAAAGGTAGCTAAGAATAGTTAATTATTACCATGTACATAGTGTTTAAGGCTTGTTTGCCCTGATTATTTGGAGATTTTATTTTACAAATATAAATAACAAAGAGTTTTAACACTAATTTATTAATATGTTATCTAATTTTATAGAAAAAAATCAAAAACATTGATGCGATGTATAACTCAATTGTATAATATTGGAGTGAAAGATTTGTTTAACATGTGTAAGAACCATGATAGCTCAGTTGGCAGATCAACTGACCGGTATTTCGAGGTCGTGGGTTCAAGTTCCGCTCATGGTAATTATCTACTATATAAAAATAAGTCGGGTTTTCCTTCCTGACGCTATAACTCCAACTCCAGAACGCACGAACCGATTTCCACGGATTTGCATTCGTTGGAAAGGTCTCGGGCTCCGTGAGGTTTATAGTTCATTTTTTTTTAATTTTTTTTTTTAACTTTTTTTGGTATGGCAAAACAACGTTTGCCGGGCCAGCTAGTTTTTAATATAATTTATTTAATAGTTTGAAGTCGAAAACAAAATTTAAAAATTACTCGTCTATAAAGTGTAACTTACACATGTAAGACTGGAAGCATGCCGTAATGTAGTCGGCGCGTGCGCAGATAATAAGGATCCAGTGGACGCTGCGCCTGATAGTGTGTACGAACATTGATATGTTGAACGACCGCCTCGTGTTCGATCTTCACGAATAGCTAAAGAAAAAATTACACAATTTTAATTATCTATTTAAACATGCAAATATTCCAAATGTGAACGAATTTTAATAAAACTACTTTTTACGGATTTAGACGCGTACTTATATTTATTTTAAATTTTGGCCCGACGTTTTGGAGACTTTCCAGTCACCATGGTCACGGATGAGACTGAGCTGTAAAGTGTCTTCTACGATCAGTTATTACAGGGTTTACGTTTACCCACATTCGATTTTAAAAAGTAGTTTTATTTAAACAAATGAGTCGCGGAAGTGTTAGAAAATATTATGTGAACAAATTGTTAGCCATTTGGAAGCCTCAATAAATTTTGTAAGTATAGCGGGAAAACTTTTTTCGGAAATAATTCCAAAATATCAAAGTTAGTCAATAACTCTTACATACATTATAGTGGTTTTTTATATCAACGAGAACTATAAGGGTGGCAGTTCAGGGAACCGACCGACGCGCGACGGGAGGACGAAGAAGACCACCTTTGCCAGGTCATAGTAAAGCTCAAGGCACTACCATAACCAGGTAGGGTAGGAGGAGGGAAAAAAATCTTGACTATACCCGTGGGTGAAACGGAATAAAAGCTTTTATACGTACCTTCAAGTTTCATCCCACAACCAAGGCACTTGTCAAATCTACAGGCCGGACACTTTTTCCTAGTAGTAACAGTAACCGGACAATTGCCTCCTCTAAGACACATGTAGTTCTTTCTATTCTGTACTGTCCTCTTGAAAAAACCTTTGCAAGACTCGCACGAGAATATGCCGTAATGGAATCCACTGATTTTATCACCGCATATCGGACAAGGACTGTGAATAAAACAGATTGGTTAGAAAATCGGTCAAGTACGAGTTAGACTCGCACACGAGGGGTTTCGTATAGTATTGATCATACCGACCCTAAATAATAAATAAATAAATATTCAGGACATTTCACACAACGTCCTCTGGTCCCAAAGTAAGCTATATTTCTATGCTTGTATTATGGGTACCAGATACGGATAGACTACATATATTACTTTTCTTTTGTAAATACATACTTATAATACATAGAAAACACCCAGACGCAGTACAAACATTTGTATGACATTTATGGATATCACACAAATGATTGTCCCAAGCGGGAATCGAACCCACGACCTCGTGATCGGTAGTCCATTACATAAACCACTCCACCACGAAGCCCGTCTCACGTCAAATGACCACAAATAACGAGACCACTCTCCTCCTCCAGCCCATTTACGTCCCACTGTTGGGCACGGGCCTCCTCCACTTTGAAAGGATTATGGTCTACTGTGCCGCGCTGACCAGGCGTGTTAGCACAGGGTTTATTTTCGAGTTTTCCGTATCTCACAGAAGATGTTATCTGCGTGCAATATCCCTTAGCTGACTTTTACAGCATCCTTGGGAGGAGATGGGGTGGTGACACTTGTATTCTTAATCCGTCACCACACGGACCCCAAATGACCACAAATAACAAGACCCCAAAAATCGAGATGAGGACAGGAAATTATGACGTATTTGTTGTTGTGGCATACAACTGATATACATAAACTGAAAAATTCAGCTCTCTAGGTATTACGGTTTTAGAGATAGAGCCTGGTGACAGATGGGCGGACAGTGAAAGCTCAGTAATAGGATCCCGTTTTACCTGTTGTTACGTAACCCTAAAAAGTTAACTACCTACAACAAATTCATAGAATCTAAAAGATCGTGTGTCCTTCATTTAAATTTAAACTATTCAATTAATAAATAATAACGTAATTTAAATAAAACTACTTTTTACGGATTTAGACGCGTATATTTGTTTTAAATTTTGGCCCGACGTTTCGGAGACTTTGCAGTCACCATGGTCACCTTAAAACAAATACACGCGTCTAAATCCGTAAAAAGTAGTTTTATTTAAACAGATGAGTCGCGCAAGTGTTAGAAAATATTACAAAGTAATTTATTAATTTTGCAATTGACATGCTATCCTTTTACTACAAATTAAGAAATTACTTTAGTAATGAACGTCGCGTCATTATTTTCAACCCAATTATATTCTGTAAAGAATGCTAGGTGGGGTTGGTCGAGATGTTGCAAAGCAATCTTGATAGATGGCGTTGCACGTAGAAATACGATATAAACTCAATCGAGTGAGGATTGCGGTGGCCTAATTGATTACTGAAAAGCACGACCGCAATAAGCTCAGTTGGCAGAGCTACGGAACGGTATTCCGAGGTCGTGGGTTCGAGTCCCGCTTGCGGTAATCACTTTCCCACCGTAATTTAATTTATTTTTAAACATATTAAAAATAATTTAGTTTGGTACCAGAAAACGTCCTATAGTCTGAAACCAAGCTAAATATGTATATTACTATACCTACTAACGGACTTGTGATCGTAAATCATTAGCACGAGGCTCGCTATAATAAATAATTTGAGTAGAATAATACCTATTAATAAGTTGTTGTCTGCTGATACCCTGATGATGATGCAGCCTATCATCCGGTACATCAGGTTCATCTTCATGAGGAGTATCATACGCTGCTGCAGCTTCTCTATACAATACAGCTGGGTGACGACCCTGGAATATTACATCAGTAGTAGGTAGTAGGTAGTCAGAGCATCGATCCAACAGGACTTAACACGGCAATCCCCGCTGACAAAGCGTGGTGCCTGGGATTAGCGCATTCAAACAAACAGACACTTTAGCTTTTTAATAATAATAAATATTCATGGACATTCAACACAACGTCCTCTAGTCCCAAGCTAAGCTTATATGTTTGAGTTATGTGGGTACATTTGTATGACATTTATAAACATCACACAAATGATTATTCCAAGCGGGAATCGAACCCGCGGCCTCGTGAATGGCAGTGCGTTACATGAACCACTCAACCACGAAGCCCGTCAAATAATATTACTAGCTGTGTCCCGAGGTGTTACCCGCGGTAAAAAGGACAAAAAATCTCTATGTTTTTTCGGGATTAAAATTTAGCCTATAACTTAATCTGGTACCTACATAAACTACATTAATGTAAAGATTCATTAAAATCCATTTAATAGTTTTTTCGTGAAAGAGTAACAAACATCCAAACATCCTCACAAACTTTCACATTTATAATATTACTGTTGCCCGCGACTCCGTCCGCGTGGAATTTGTGTAAATTTTTTTTTCGCAATAAAAGGTAGCCTATGTCCTTGCTCAGGGTCTAAAGACTGTCTGTGCCAAATTTCATCAAAATCGGTTGAGAGGCTTAAGCGGGAAAGCGTAACAGACAGACAGAGTTACTTTCGCATTTAAAATATTAGTAGGGATTAGGGTTATATATCACAGATATCATATCTAGATAGTTTACCTGTACAGGTGAATGTGTGGGTGAGAACTCTGAGCTGTATGAATAACAGGAGGAGTGTGACGCATCACTGTTGTTTCTTGATAATGATGGTGTATAATGTCGAGAGGCACGAGGACTTGCTGATGGACTACTGTATACACTGTAAACAATATAATTTCCTTAGTTTAAAATATAAAAAAACACGCTTAAAAATCCGGTATGCTATTTTACAATATTGTATTATCATAAGTTGGGAGAAACAACTCGGGAACATAGATTTGTCCCAAGGCCCGGCCTGTTTACGGTTTAAAAGTAAAATAGTAGCCTTGCCTTCTTTTTCTTCTTAAAAGCTTTCTCTTTTACTCCAACTCAAAAAGAAAGAGTTAGAAAGGCTACTAAATAGGCTCTTTGTCATTTGTTTTTCTTTATGTGTTCACCTAAAAAAAGAAGCAGGCCGGATTCGTTTTACCGAGTGTTACGTCTAGATCTATATCGTAAGTCTATGGTGCATACTACATGTTTCGAAAATGAGAATAGGATTCGCAATGACCTCTATCTGTCAAAAGTAACTTTGTTTTTTGTTATTTGTCGCAGTTTTTCTTTGTAAGTGTTTTTATTTTGTACTTGTCTTGTTTTGCTATTATTTGGACGTAGTTATGCAAAATGGATCCAATCCACAAAAACCGATTTTTTGAGGTTACTGTCACTATAGTCATCTACACATCCATTTAGATATATGCAAAAAATATCCAAGCCGCAAAGTACCTATTTTCTAATAAAAATCACATTGACATTCAAAAGAAACTATGGTCTTGTTATTTTAATATATCAATAAACTCCTATTTTCTCAAAAGTATGTTTTTGTGGCTGGATCCATTTTGCATAACTACGTCCATTTGTAGTTTGCATTTATCTCGCTAACTGCTCTAAAATGAGTAAACAATGACGATAAAGTGATAAATAAATTATATTAAAAAATATCTTATTTTGTTGACCCTACCAAAATTGTTCGAATTGACGGATATGACGTCACAACATGGCACGGGGTCAATCCTATTCTCATTTGAACGGCATAGTAGATCAATCTGACTATTACAAGTAGGTGAAAATTCCTTTAAATAATTTACTTGGTTCAAAAACTAAAAACCACGATTGAAAATCCTGAATATGTTTTTAAATAATTGCATTGTCATCGGTCCTTTTGCTCTGGATTTATCTTAGTATATATTAATTGCAAAAAGGTATTTGTTAGGTTTATTTATACAAATAAAAAGCTACAGTCCGCGAAAGTATTAAGCAGACTTAGAGTGTATAAGTAACCATAGAATGCTCCTATCGCAGCAAAATTTTAAATCAATCCGACTATCGCAAGTGGGTGAAAATCGCGTTGAAAGATTCCGTTACATAGATTAGTACTGTAATATAATTTTTAATTCTCCCGTGTTAAAATTTTTCCGTGTGACGGATTAAGAATACAAGTGTCACGACCCCTTCTCCTCCCAAGAGTGTTGTAAAAGTCAGCTAAGGGATAGTGCACACAGATAACATCCTCTGTGAGAGACGGAAAACTCTAAAATAAACCCTGTGCCAGCACGCCTGGTCAGCGCGGCACAGTAGACCATAATCCCTCCCAAAGTGAAGGAGGCCCGTGCCCAACAGTGGGACGTAAATGGGCTGGAGAGGGGGAGTAATTTATGCTTCATAGGTTTTGTTTTCGTGACAAATTTTTACTTTTGTTCGTGTCAATTGGCTTGATCGATCGTGGTAAAGTTTCATTAAAAATCAGTTAAAAACTCTTTTTACCATTGTAAAGACATTATTTAAAAAAAAATTGGTCAAGTGCGAGTCGGACTCACGCACGAAGGGTTCCGTACCATTATCTATGCAACATAAGGCAACGTTATTAGTATCGAGCAAGAAACGGTAAAAAAATCATGTTTGTTGTATGGGAGCCCCCCTTAAATATTTATTTTATTTTATTTTTAGTATTTGTTGTTATAGCGGCAATAGAAATACATCATCTGTGAAAATTTCAACTCTCTAGCTATCACCGTTCTTGAGATACAGCCTGGTGACAGACGGACGGACGGACAGCGAAGTCTCAGTATCCCGTTTTTACCCTTTGGGTACGGAACCCTAAAAACATGACTAAAGATAACGATATCTTCTGAGTTTCTTACGCCGGTTCTTTTCAGCGGATTGTCAAGTTCTGAACCAGTAGAGAGTAGAGAAAAAAATTTTGACAAATCATAAGAGCCCATTTTTTGAGGAAAAAATTGGTGTCTACATGAATAAATGATTTTTGGTTTAGTATTTTTGTGTAAAAGAGCAACCAGTATCCAGACATTCTTAAAAATGTTCACCTTTGTGTATACATAGAATGTACCGCCGAGTCTGTACTTGCACTGGACTGGACTCGTGGTAATCTACCCAGTAATGGAGACCCGTGGAGAGCTCCTATTAACTTGTCCATACCAACTGACTGTTCACATTTGAGCTCTGAAACATACAAACAAAATATAATTGTATTATGTTAAAATTGTAGGTGTCAGCTACTTTAATGCCACATTTCTTCAATATTGGTCTAGCGGTTTATACGTAAAAATCTAACAAACCACAGATCTCGTAATACGGTAACTATTGGGGGTTGCCCAATAGTTACCGTATTACGAGATTTTTGATAAAATAAACGTGTTGGAAGAATACGCAAGTAGCGGGGTAAACAATTGGTCGTAGCAAAATCACACGCCATGTTCCCATACCCACATTACCTATGCCAGAAATGTCTAATTAATTAAA
Organism: Orgyia antiqua; assembly: GCA_916999025.1. Classification (NCBI taxonomy): domain Eukaryota; kingdom Metazoa; phylum Arthropoda; class Insecta; order Lepidoptera; family Erebidae; genus Orgyia; species Orgyia antiqua. The sequence goes on from OU779861.1 coordinate 4,251,811, forward strand.
TTGTACCAAGACTTACCAGATAACTGAGTTTCTTTCTTAATAGTCAAGTTATGCACTTGGTCAAGAGCTGTGTGTTGCACGGGAGCTGAACCCTGATCACTCAACGCTAAGGACTTGGCGCTATTTGTGGGTGATGGTGGCCTTCTCGGTAATGATAATGATGTACCATCAGTTAATACTGATATCTGTAAGTTTGAAAATAATGTTAAAGTAAATAAACAGCATTTATATGCAAATAATTCATATAACATAAAGAATTTTTCACTTCTATCCCGTTTGTATATGCCTTTAGTTAATCGTCTTTCATCCGTCTCCTTAACATGATCACTCCACTTAAGCATTACCATAAATTACTGTAACCTCTTTCAAACCACAGCGTTCCCTATGAGTTGATTCCTTATTCCATATTATACAGGGTGTGGCGTAAATGGTGGTCCAACGCTAAGGTGGTTATAGTTCAAGTATTCACCTATCATATAAAAAAAAAAAATTAACCATTTTTAGCCATATTTTTTTTACACTACTCACATCTAAAATGCATGATTTGTTAAAAACGAGAAATTAATTTTCAGTTTTTTTTATTTATTGGTTTATTTTTGGGGTTTACATGAAAAAACGAAAATGCATGTGCTAGTGCTAGTACTCCCCCGTACAACACAAAAAACACACTCAAAAAATAATGTCATTTGTCGAAGTTACATTCTCATTTAGAAAATATTTATCGATTTTTTCCTAAAAATGGTTTTGCTAAAAATGGCAATTTTTTTTTTTATATGATAGGTGAATACTTGAACTATAACCACCTTAGCGTTGGACCACCATTTACGCCACACCCTGTATATGTATAAAGAGCGCATTTCGGCAGTATTTATTTTTTTCGACTTCAACTTTTCAACTTTAATCAAACGTGTATAATAATCTCTAACTCTTACGCGATTTATAAATCAAATTAAATCAAAAGCGATTAATTAATCTTACGCGATTCTTTTATTTATTCACTCTATTCAAGAACAATTAAAAATAAAATTTGTATATCAAATGTGGGTAAGCCTCCCAACAACTGTTCACAGAGTACACCTTACAGCTCAGTCACACTCGTGGCCGTATTGACTGAAAAGTCTTCGAAAAGTCTTTGATACAAAATATGGGCGTCTAATTGCGTGCATAGTTGTTTTATTTGAAAAAAAAAACAGAATGCAATATTCAGTACACATAACAACATTATATATACATACCCTATTCATACTAAGACTTCTTTGATGTGGTTGTAGTGGCGCACTATACTTTAAGTCCAGTACTCTTTCATCAACTCCTTGGAAGCCCTCATGTTTAAACGGTTCTGTCTTAATAGTTACATTCCGTAGAGTATCTATAGAATCTCTCGATGATTGGAGATCTAATGAACTACTGTTCTCATCTGTAATAGATATATTGTTTCTATAAATAATATATTTTTAAACAGCGAAATAATGGTTAATAACCTAGTAATTTTTTGCCCGTGGTTCGTGTGGATTAAGGATACAAAAATCACCACTCCTTTTCCTTCCCAGGGTGCGGTAAAAAGTAAAAGCCGGCTAAGAAAATTGTACTAGTGTACAATTTTCTTAGCTATAAGTTGCGGGCAACAGCTAGTGCTGTTGCCCGCAACTTCGTACGCGTGGAATTTTGAAAATATTACCTACCTGTTTTTGCAACATTTTTCACTAATACTTCGCTCCTATTGTTCGCAGTGTGATATTTTATAGCCTTCCTTGATAAATAGACTATCCAACATAAAAATAATTTTGCAATTCAATCCAGTAGTTTCGGAGATTAGCGCCTTCAAACAATCAAATTCTTCAGCTTTTTAATAGTAGCATAGATTTATCTCTACTTTCTTGTATCCCATACCTTATTCTTACCGATTTAACTAATGATTTGTTAAGGGAAATATTCAGTGTTTAAATAAACAAGTACTAACCGTTATTGGCACTAGTATCGATAACCATTTCAGAGTCTGACAGTTCACCCTCCCAGGACATGGGTCTTTCTCGTTCGTTGGACATCTCACAGTGCGCACCACTCGAAGATCGTTTCTTTTTGTTACGCATATTAACCTGAAATTTATTCAAAATCGGTGAAAACTACGTTCAGTTTTTAGTTATAGTATTTTGGACATGAAAATCATGAATTAGGACCCCAAGTCGAGCATACAGTGACGGAATTTGAAAATATGAGCGATATACAACAGAGAGAATTATCCGTGTAGTGACGGATTAAGAATACAAGTGTCACCACCCCTTTTCCTCCCGATTAATCCATGGAGTTTCTTGTCTGTTCTTCTCCATAGGATCCGCGTTTGGAACAGACACCTAGTTTCTGACGTTTCAAAAGAGCTTGTAAAACATGCCAACTTGAAATAAAATATTTTGACTTTGACTTTGATGCTGTAACAGCCAACTCAGGGATATTTTTATCAGATAACATTCTATGAAAAATTAATATTCTCATGTAGAAATATTATATACAGTCATTATTTCGGTCTAATTGTGTTCTGTAAAGAACACTAAGTGATCGATCGATCGAGTTGATGCAAACCGCTCAATAGATGGCGCTGTACAAAAACATCGAGCGGTGTTTAACTCACATTGAAAAATAATGTAGTGGAAAATTTGGTTATCATGTGCCGGTCCCATGATAGGTCAGTAGAAAGAGTAACGGATCGGTATTCCGAGGTCGTGGGTTCAAGTCCAGCTCATGGTGATCCATTTTTTCCACTATAATATGATATAATGAGTTGACAATAAAATTTATAAATAAATACATTGTATAATTGTTAAAGTTACCTCGTACTGATGTTGGCTGAAATCGATCTTGGAGATCTCTGCATCAGTGGAGTCTTCATCATGAGGTACTGAAGACACACTAATACGGACCCCACTTGAACTGTACGAGAATGGACCTGGAAATTATAAGGATAAAATAACTATACTAGACTTATAGGATATAAGACTAATAGGATATATAGACTAATAGGATAAAAGCGTGGCAGTAGGTTTTGAAAGTCTAGATTTTCCGTGTGGTGACATATTAAGAATATAAGTGTCACCACCCCTTTTGCCTTTCCAGGCTGCTGTAAAAGCCAGCTAAAGGATATTGTACACAGATTACATTCTCTGTGAGAGACGGAAAACTTAAAAATAAACTCTAGTCCAACACGCCTGATCAGCGCGGCACAGTAGACTGTAATACCTCCCAAAGGAGGCACGTGCCCAGCAATGGGCTGGAGAGAGTGAGAGTGAAAAAGAGGTTTTGAAAGTAAAATAAATCCTAAGACTAGTAGATATTGTAATTTATAAAAGGAATTAGGGCCATATAACTAACTAACTACATAAAATTTTCTCTCTTTCTATCACTCTCTCCAGCTCATTAACTGTTGTGCACAGGTCTCCTCCACGTGTTGGCACAGTGTTTCTTTTCGAGTTTTTCTATCACAGAGACACATATAAAACTACATAGGACAAATAAATACCTAACTGCAAAGTTTATTAAATTTAATGTGACATCACTATAAGAGGACCGTATATTGTGGCGTGAATTGGGAGAGACCTATATCCAGCAGTGGACTGCAATAGGTTGACATGATGACATCACTTTTCCGTACAGTAGGTACGAGCAAGACGTCTACGACAATCGCTAGTGTTAGTTATTAATGAAATAGTTATGATAAAAATTTAAAAAACGGTCAAGTACGAGTTAGTCACGCACACGAAGGTTCCCGTACCATTATTATCATAATTGGGATTGCTCATAATTTTTGACCTGCTGTTTTTATATTTTTTTTAGAAAATATAGATTATTTTAAGCAACTAATTTCAATATTATTCAAATATTCACTATATAGAATTTTTTTTAAATACTTAAAAATATTATTTTAAATCTTGTGACGTCATCGTTGTACGCAGTCTGTGTAGATAGACTTAAGACAGATTGCAATATATCTTTTCAAAGTTGCTAAGTTGGTATAATAGACCAATTTCAACCCCACCACAGAGTTATACAGGGTGTCCCAAAAGTCAACGTCCAACCGAAAACCCAAGCTAGGCCTAGTTGTGGGGGCTCTCAAAAAAAAAGAAAAAAAAATCTATCTCATGTAGTTTCGAAATGACAGCCATTTTTCTTAAATTGACACCCTGTGACGAGTTTACGACTACTGGGGCTACAAATGAGCTCTTTTATAATTTTATTTTTGTGTGGAGTAGTCTTAAGTGATGCTCCTACAAATTCCAATTCATCATTTGCACACAACTTCATTGGAATTTCAGAAAATATCCGTTTTATACCGAACCATGACGTGAAAATGACTACATCACTAAACTTTGACAGTCTGTACTGAAAAAAAAATCTACTATGCAATTTCGGCAAGTGCCCTTAAAAGTTGGCGCATTTAATGGGCTTTCCAAAATGGTATAATACTTACTAAATTATTTCTTAGACGACGAGAAAAAATAAATTAAGAAAGTCGATATTTAGCTTATTATTAGTTAGTCATAAAACTTTCTCAAAATTATTCTAATATCATCTAGGCGTTCTGTAAGGTGTAATTAAAGAAAGAGACGAAGAAAAGTTAGAGCGGGATAGTGACGCTACTAAAAGAAAGAGACGAAGAAATGTTAGAGCGGGACGGAGAGTGACGCTACTTGGTGTCAGTGAATTTTTGGGATTGTTTAAATAAAAGTCAATTATTAAAAATCGAATGTTTATTTAAATCATATCAAATGTTCAAATTGCTTGCCATCAGCGCGTATGCACGCCCTACACCTTCTTAAAAACGATCGTGTAATCTGGCGGGCGAAACGTCTGGAATTGATGTGATCAGCGGCATCTTGAATTCTCTGACGCAGTTCCTCTAAATTTTCAATTGGTTTTTGGTAAACAATTTCTTTGACCGTTCCCCAATAAAAAAAATCAATAGGATTTAAATCCGGGGAACGGGGGGGCCACGTGATCTGACCGGATCGACCAATCCACCTATTTGGATATTCTTGATTAAGGAATTCTCTCACTGGGCGCGCATAGTGTGCCGGACAGCCATCTTGCTGGAACCACATGTCTCGATAAATGCTAAGTGGCACGTCTTCTAACAAATTGGGTAACTGATGTTGTAAAAAGTCCAAATAAGCTGCCCCATCGAGGTTTTCTGGCAGTTCAAAAGGCCCAATAATGGATCCATTTAAGATCCCAGTCCACATGTTTATTTTAAAGCGGTACTGTGACCTATCTTCGCGCATCAAATGTGGATTTTCGACGTGCCACTCGTGCAAATTATGCAAATTCATGTATCCGTCTTTTTTGAAGGTCGATTCATCAGTCCAAAGAAATTTACGCAAGAATTCTGGATCTGCTCTGTGCCTTTCGAGCATTGATTGACAAAATAAAATCCTGCTAGGATAATCACGGGGTAGCAAAGTTTGTACCCGTTGCATGTGGTACGGATGCAATTCGTTTCTCTTCAGTATCCGATGTGCTGTACTTTTAGGTACCCCCAGACTTTGCTCGATTCCACGTACTGAGATACTCCGGTTCTCTGCAATTGCATTTAGGACATCTTCTTCATAAGGCACGACGGTTCTTCCCACTCTAGTAGCTCGAGTAGGAAGTTGATTTTCTGATAATAAACGGTGCACATTTACAAAAACTCGATGATCTGGGTGACGCTCGGCATTCGGATATCTCTCACGGTAGAGTCGAGCTGCAGCTCTAGCATTGCACCTACATTCCCCATAAATAAGGTGCATGTTTGCATATTCCTCTGCAGAGTACAAGAAAGGCATTTTCTTACAAAAACAGTCCAGGAGAAAGCCAAGTTCGTCAGAAACGGTTCGAAAACAAATCCAAGTCACACGCAATCAAGTCCAGTAAACAGAGCCAAGGTTGTAAGCACGAAATAAATACAAACGAATACAAAAAGATGCGCAGTAAACGAAGGCACGAAACGTAGGTACTGAATTATTATACGTATACCACGCTGTTGTATTAGCGTGCTATCTGTTTCACCCACACTAGCCAAAATGTCAATTTCGTCTCGCTCACACATTGTAGAAAGATTCACTGACACCAAGTAGCGTCACTCTCCGTCCCGCTCTAACATTTCTTCGTCTCTTTCTTTTAGTAGCGTCACTATCCCGCTCTAACTTTTCTTCGTCTCTTTCTTTAATTACACCTTACAGAACGCCTAGATGATATTAGAATAATTTTGAGAAAGTTTTATGACTAACTAATAATAAGCTAAATATCGACTTTCTTAATTTTTTTTTTTCTCGTCGTCTAAGAAATAATTTAGTAAGTATTATACCATTTTGGAAAGCCCATTAAATGCGCCAACTTTTAAGGGCACTTGCCGAAATTGCATAGTAGATTTTTTTTTCAGTACAGACTGTCAAAGTTTAGTGATGTAGTCATTTTCACGTCATGGTTCGGTATAAAACGGATATTTTCTGAAATTCCAATGAAGTTGTGTGCAAATGATGAATTGGAATTTGTAGGAGCATCACTTAAGACTACTCCACACAAAAATAAAATTACAAAAGAGCTCATTTGCAGCCCCAGTAGTCGTAAACTCGTCACAGGGTGTCAATTTAAGAAAAATGGCTGTCATTTCGAAACTACATGAGATAGATTTTTTTTTCTTTTTTTTTGAGAGCCCCCACAACTAGGCCTAGCTTAGGTTTTCGGTTGGACGTTGACTTTTGGGACACCCTGTATATCCTTAAGAACGCCTTAATATTTTAAGTCCTTTATTTCAAGGACAAATAGAGATCATTTGCTTTTTTGGAAACATAATCGTTAATATAGCAAATTTTCCGAATAAAATTAATGGATCATGATCAGAAGCTCCATTCCCCGAAATGGTTTTCGAATTAAGAGTTTTAAAAAAATATGAACAATGCCAATTATTCGTCATACTGACCCAAAATAACGGTATAAGGACAGGAGGTTGATGATGATGAGTATTTCTTGTTGTAACATCAACGAATAGTTATACAAAGTCAGTGCTTCAGCTCTCTAGTATCATCGTTCCACAGTTCGTGAGACGGGCATCGTGGTCTAATGGTTCGTATAACGGACTGCCTTCACGAGGTCGCGGGTTCGATTCCTGTCTCTGACAATCATTTGTGTGATGTTTATAAATGTCTTACAAATGTTTGTTCTGCGTCTGGGTGTTTCTATGTATTATAAGTATGTATTTACAAAAAAAAAGCATATTTAGTATATCCGTATTGGTATCTGGTACCCATAACACAAGCATATAAGCTTAGCTTGGGACCAGAGGTCATTGTGTTAAATGTCCGTGAGTATTTATCAAAAATATATAAAAAAAGAGTTATATCCTGGTGACAAACAGACGGACGACAGACAGCGAAGTCTATCGTCGTCAGACCGAAAATAAATTTATTTTCAAAACACACCCCTCCATAAAAAGAAACGAATAAGCGACAGGGTAAATAATAATGTAGTACTGGTAACAAGCTAAAACTGTCTGGCTGTTGGCATTGACAACCAATTAAGGGTACGTTAGGTGTTATATTATATATACTATAATATATACCTATATAGTAAGCTTGTCTGGCTACGCACGAAATGTATTGATAGGGAGTGAAACTAATTGGTATGACGAGGAACTTCAATAACTATCATTTTTTAGGGTTCCGTACCCAAAGGGTAAAAACGGGACCCTGTTACTGAGACTTCGCTGTCCGTCCGTCCGTCCGTCTGTCACCAGGCTGTATCTCAAGAACGGTGATAGCTAGAGAGTTGAAATTTTCACAGATGATGTATTTCTATTGCCGCTATAACAACAAATACTAAAAATAACATAAAATAAATATTTAAGGGGGGCTCCCATACAACAAACATGATTTTTTTACCGTTTCTTGCTCTCATACAACAAACGTGATTAATTAAGTATTGTGTGTGTTGTTTGCTCATTTATTAATAACGTGCCTTATGTTGCATACATAATGGTACGGAACCCTTCGTGCGCGAGTCCGACTCGCACTTGATATTAAATATCTGTGTCCTTTTAGAATAAAAAATCTCTCTTAAAAAATCACTCCTCTCTTCTCTTCCTTCTCCTCTTCGTCCTTTAAACTTGTTGCACATAGAATAAGGAATCAATTGTTATTTTATTTATAAGTATTTTGTGTAAATAACATTGGTGTATGTGTTTTAATCTTATATATAAAATTCACGTGTCACAGTGTTACTTACCGTACTCCTCCGAAACGGCTTGACCGATTTTTATGAAATTTTACATGCATATTCAGTAGTCAGCCGTTTCGGAGGACTATGGTAACTAATACTGCGACACGAGAATTTTATATTTAAGATGATTATAAAGCTGAAGAATTTGTTTATTTGAGCGCGCTAATCTCAGGAACCACAGTTAGAGAGTACATTTATCGAGGAAGGCTATAGGCTATATAACATCACACCGCGACCAATAGGAGCGAAGCATCAGTGACAAAATATTGTAAATATGGGATTTTTTTCTAAATTCCATGCGTACGAAGTCGCAGACAACAGCTTGTTCTCTATACAGTTTTAAAACGTCGCTCGTCGTCATAAACTATATTTACAAAAATACTACATGGTTAATAATGACTCTATAATGCATATTATAGAAAACAAACTAATTCATTTTTAATTCAACATTATTCAGAATAATGTTGAATAATTTGACAGTGTATATTATACACTGTCAAATTATTCAACATACACTGTATAAGGGGTTGAGTTCATGTCTCCGTGACAGGGTCACTGACCCCACTATCACAATCAATCAACATTGCGTAATGTGGCTTTTACACTGTCATATATAGGGTTCTAATGCAAATTTTTTTTTCTTTCGACAGTAGTAATCTTTTTTTAAATCGATTTCAACAAGAGGAGGTTATCAAACGCCTGTCTTTTTACACGCTTTATATTAGCTTCACTTGTATGTTTGTTTGTATGTTTGTAACCGACTCCTTTGGACGCTATTTTGACCCACTTTAAACGGTCAGATTCTATTCAAATTTTGCACACCTGTCAAAGACCGATGACAATGCAATAATTCGATTAAATAAAGCGTGTTTTTTAGTTTTTTTAAACTATTATTTTTAACACGCTTTTATAAGTTTGGTATGTATCTATCAATGTATTAATCTGTGTAACGGAATCTTTGAAAGCGATTTTCAGCCACTTGCAGTAGACGGATTGATCTGAAATTTTGCACACCTAACAAGGACCGATGACAATGCAATAATTTAAAAGAATAATTCCAATTCCTTGATCAGAATTACTAGAATAGCATGTTGAAGTATCACTATGACCACACTTGTATTTTTAATTATACACGTAATAGTTTAATTGTATATGAGTAGACTCACCAAGATTATTGTGTTTCTACGTATGCCTTTCATATATAATCAGATAATTTCACATAAAAACGCTTTGTATAAATAATCAGGTAAAAATATCGTAATTGTTTACTTGTGTTTACTACGATTGTGACATTGTTGTGACAACAGAAACTTGTCTCTGTCAACATAAACTGTCAACGTCTTGTAAGTAGGTAGCATAGAATTGAGTATTGATGATAATGCAAACATTTAAACGGGACGGGCTTCGTGGTGTAGTGGTTTATATTGCGGACTGCCGATCACGAGGTCGCGGGTTCGATTCCCGCCACGGACAATCATTTGTGTCATGTTTATAAATGTCGTACAAATATTTGTCCTGCGTCTGGGTGTCTCTATGTATTATAAGTATGTATTTACAAAAGAAAATTAGTTTATGTATTCTATCCGTATTCTGGTACCCATAACCCATAACATAACTTAAGTAACCGTTCTCAAGCAGTGGTACTTGGTGGTTATAGATCAGATTACATATCAATACCCTCTGGAGTTCCCCAGGGCTCACATCTTGGACCTCTATTCTATAATGCCTACCTCTTTGACATACATAATATCCTCAAAAATGCAAAGTACATGTTGTACGCTGATGACAACAAAATTTACATGCCTATCCGCTCCGAAACTGACTGCCTTCTTCTTCAAGATGACCTAAACAACTTATTAGACTATTACACCTTAAACAGAATTACATTGAGTACGAATAAGTGTCAGTGTATTAGCTTTACTAGGAAAAAGAACCCAATAGTATCCACATATAACTTCAATGGGGTAAACATAGCGCGAACCGACACGGTACGTGATCTGGGTGTATACTTTGATAGTAGAATGTCTTTATCTGCGCATGTAGACACTGTTGTCAGTAAGGCCTTCCGCAACCTAGGGTTCGTAATAAGGACTTGTCGTCCATTCTCCGACCCTATTAGCTTCAAGTTAGTATATTATGCCTATGTGCGTAGTATATTAGAATATGCCAGCCCTGTTTGGTCACCATGTTATAACGTCTACATAGACAATATTGAAAAGATACAAAAAAAGTTTGTGCGCCACCTCAACTTCAAATGTAAGCAGACACCATCTGATGATACATACACTAACATTTGTCGAAAATACAGGCTTCTTACGCTTCGGGAACGTCGCCTCGTGCTAGATATGGGTTTGCTTTATGACGTCATCCGCGGTCGTCTCGATTGTCCCGACTTAATCAGCCTTGTATCGTTTGCAATCCCTTCACGGCGCACCAGACACACAACACTGTTAAGTGTACCCTTACATTCAACTAATTACGGCAAGAATGCTGTACTATCCAGAATACCAAACACATATAATCAAAAATTTGGTGACATTGATCCTTTTATAGGATCCAAACAGTTATTTCTTAAAAATGTAAGAAGTCACTTCTTTTAACCTCAACTTAAATCTTAAAATTTTGCTAGATCTAGATCTGGATGGATGTGTGAGTATGTTGTTTTAGTTCTATGTATGTATATGCTTCTATTTATATATGTATATGGTATATTTGTATCTATTTTTGTATCCGCTTGATGTGTATTCTATGTTTAGGTATCATGTGTACATAATATGTATGTGTATGTACGTATATGTGTATTGTAATATTGCTCTAGTGCTGGTTCCACCGTCCGATAGTTTTTTTTAAGTGGGTTTATTTAATGTAAATGCTTAAGACATGAATAACTGTTATTGGCTTATATATTTGTAACACTGACTTTTATAATGTATTGTAACATGCTGTTGTTATTCTTATGAAATAAATAAATAAATAAATAAATAAATAAATAACACAAGCATTATAAGCTTAGCTTGGGACCAGAGGACGTTGTGTGAAATGTCTGTGAATATTTATTTATTTATTAAAAAAATATTCAGGATATTTAAGCGTGTTTTTTAGTTTTTAAACAAAGTATATTATTAAGTTTATAGGATTAGTTAACTATAAGAAACAATTTACAACTGTTTTGTTAAATAATACGGGAGATTTTAGAATGGGGTTTATTCGTAAACGTCACCAAGTAATAGCACGGGGAAAGAGAGGTTAAAAATTTGTCGGTTAATCACGTGATTAACCACTGACCTCTAATATGCATTTGGTATTTGATTTAGACATTGTTAAATCATCGATAAAAATAATACAATATTACAAAGCCAACATATGAATGTTTTATTCTATCTTATCAATTGATAACAAAACATTGGTATCGCAAATGCAATGTTACTATTTAAACACACGTGATAAGAAAATTCTTATAACACTTTCTGTGAAATATAGGGCATATTATTGCCCTATTTTTTATTGTTTTAAAGAAAACCTCTGTGCCTATTGAAAATAGTCGAATTGTACAAAAATTTGCATTGGATTTTTCTAACAGGGAGTCTGAATTTGAGACGTCGCGCTACGGAAACTTCTACAATTTCCTTATTTTCCTGATGACAGCTTCTGCTTTCCTTCAATTAGTCTCTTTTGCCTTACAATGGTGTCGATTCCAGTGCAAGTCCAACTAGACTAAACTTAACCATAAATAAACTATTTTTAGTTTGGTTTTAGTGATAAACCTATTCTGTTTCAAACAGAAATTAAACTTAAAATTTTAGTTGACAGCACTTATTTGATTTTGACATAATCATTAAAGCTGCCCACTAACAGACAAAAATGCCTTTTATAGTGAACGAATGAATGAATGAATAAAAAAATAACTAATATAAAATTCCTTTTCAAACGTTATTTGAGCAATATAGGTATTTATAAATATTTACAACTATTTCTGCATCATTGTTATGAACATTTATTAATAATTTAATTAGTTGGCGGCCTTATTTCAGTGTATTTCTCATCTTAGATATGAGCATAGTGAGCATCAAATCTTTTAGGTTATCTGTGGAGTGATTAGCACTACTTTTACTGTGTGGTATGCCTATATTACTTTCCTTGATTACTTTATACAAAAAACAAACAATTAAATTCGTTAATTATTTATTTTAATAGGTGTTTAGTGTAAATAATTACAGCAACTAAGGAAAAATATGCTTATAAGCAAATATTTACTTCTCATCTACCATAAACTGATGACGGAAACTCATAATTATCAAGATAACAATGACAAAAGCCAAAAAGTGTATTTATGGAAACATGAAAATCTGTATTTATAAAAATTTGTGATATCATGTGGTGTATAATTATGCAAGAGATATTAAATGAACCTAATAATTTATTTCTACTTTTATTTATAACTTATAAAAGTGTGTTAAGTTCAGTATGTAGTTGTATATGTTATGTATTCTGATCTATAAGCTACACAACAGTAATTAATTCATCATAGTCTTTTCTTAAGGGCAACATATATCCATGAATTCTTACAAACATATTTAGATTAATAGAATGTTAAGAATTCCAATAAATTATATACTTTATTTCTAACTTAGCTAAGCCTGCTAGTGGTTACTATAATATAGCCTATGTGTTATGTATTCTGATCTAGCTATAAGCTACAAAACAGTATTTATGTATCTATGAATTCTTACAAACAATCTATATGGATTATTAGAATGTTAAGAATTCCAATAAATTACATATATGCATAACACATTACTTTTTGATATAGTAAGAGGCTTAATACTTACTTATTATACAAATAAAAATGCAATATTTGTTTAAATACATGTTTTACTAAATAAATCTGAATGTTTTCCAAGTACATATAAATAAATGTTGGTCCACTGAACTCTCTGGCTTGGCTTGGCTGATTCTATTCATTTCTTCATTAGTTATTTTTAATAATAAATTTAGAAACCTACTGATAAAAAATATAGCTCACTGTTCTAGAGACAAACTGTTAGAAACCATTAAGTATCACAGATCAAGTAGCACCATTTGGTAGGTATAGTTTTAAGACTGGCTACAATTATTATTTCTACTATTTAATGATATTTACATAACTTTAGGCAGACACACACAAATACACATTTTTTATCACTAGTTTCAATGTTCCAAACTATGGTTCCAAAGATTTCTAGATTTTTCCTGTAGTTCACTTAATATAATTGGTAGCAACTGCATTTATAGGTACTGGACCACAATTTTCCATTAGGCCACCAACTGGATATTTATTTTCCCCTGCATGACCTGGAAAAAAGTTATATTTATCATTAGACGCCATTAACCTCAAAATCGTTCACTTTGTATTAAATTATATATGTTGGAGTAACATAGATGAGGATGGAATGGCCATGTTTTAAAATCAGTCTACAAATTGTAGACACTGTCTTTAAGATGTTCATACATCAATCTGACATTCTCTTTCACACATAAAAGGTTCCACAGCAGGTCTCCAACCAAATCCCCTATAACCTGCGCCTCTACCACCAAGATGATGTTCACACAAAACGTCACCTCTCAATCGTCACTTTACACTTTCTCACAAATACACACTTTATAATTATACACTCGCGATTATGACCGGAATAAACTCTTTATCACTACTGTGAGTGAGCAACTAGTCGGGCAGAGATTCGCCCAAGAAAGGTCCGTACTGTACGGCGGCTCGAGTGTAACTGCTTCGATTGCCCACCGTGCGGCGGTATTTATAGTGCCGGCGCACGTGCATGTCATTCGGTCGTACCTGCACGTGTTCGTAAGTTTTTAGGTTAAGTATTGAATTTACAATGATGTTATTTTTACATCGTAATAAACCCTAAAGTAATCAACTTGGTGGTTTATAAATTAATATTGGAACAATGAAATGGTTTAACTTAATTATTCTAGGTTCTCTAGACTAATTGTTGTGGTTGCGCCGATACGGCCATTCTGATAGGCGGTGCGCGCTCTGCACCTGGCTGCGATGTGATGTGTGTTATCTGAAATTAAGAGTTTTCTCTGAGATCGGTATCTGTAAGCAACCCATGTTGCTCATTTTGAAAGGGTTATTGTTAGGACAGTACACAAAGACATCTCCAATGTACTGACTTATTCATTTAGTATCTGTGGTGTGTACGTGTCCACTCATGGCTCCACAAGGCGTCCCAACGGTATCTCATGGTTCACATGTGGATGCATCAAGGATCCGTGGTTAGCTCAAGGGTAACACATGGTTTAGCTCAGAGGTACCACTCTCCAGATATTTTGTTCTCGTTGACTATTATTACAGAGATATAATTGTGTACTGATATCGTGGTAATATAATAGTAAATGGAATGAAATGAACGAAGCCTCATTGCTTCTTGTAGATTGTTATAGATTCTCGTAGATTGTTGTAGATTCTCGTAGCTTTTCGTTGGATCTCGTCGATTCTCATTGACCGAGTATGATGACGTGGTTCCATAGCCACAAGTTGCTGCTTTAAATATCACCTTTGCTCACTATGACGACTATTTGAAAGTAATAAGTTTTACTCACTTGTGGAGACACGTTTTTAACTACTTTTAATTATTGGTAGGAACGCGGTTATGCGCATATCCTACTATTTATTATTACGACGGCAAAATTGCACGATATCTTTACTTTTGATTTTAACAATTTAAACGTTTTACACTTATTGAGTTAGTTGTAGGGGCCGCCTCTCGGGTTTTTTATCCCACACTTCTGATGTTGGAGTAACATAGTAGAGGATGGAATGGCCATGTTTTAAAATCAGTCTACAAATTGTAGACACTGTCTTTAAGATGTTCATACATCAATCTGACATTCTCTTTCACACATAAAAGGTTCCACAGCAGGTCTCCAACCAAATCCCCTATAACCTGCGCCTCTACCACCAAGATGATGTTCACACAAAACGTCACCTCTCAATCGTCACTTTACACTTTCTCACAAATACACACTTTATAATTATACACTCGCGATTATGACCGGAATAAACTCTTTATCACTACTGTGAGTGAGCAACTAGTCGGGCAGAGATTCGCCCAAGAAAGGTCCGTACTGTACGGCGGCTCGAGTGTAACTGCTTCGATTGCCCACCGTGCGGCGGTATTTATAGTGCCGGCGCACGTGCATGTCATTCGGTCGTACCTGCACGTGTTCGTAAGTTTTTAGGTTAAGTATTGAATTTACAATGATGTTATTTTTACATCGTAATAAACCCTAAAGTAATCAACTTGGTGGTTTATAAATTAATATTGGAACAATGAAATGGTTTAACTTAATTATTCTAGGTTCTCTAGACTAATTGTTGTGGTTGCGCCGATATATATGTTTATAATATTTTTACGATAACTTGTATACTTACATAATATATGATGTCTTAGAATTCTATGGCTAAGTAAAAATACGTATTATATTAATTAAAGTAAATTACAAAACTATTTCGACAAAAATTAAGTAAACAAAGAAATACCTAAATAATTAGTTCTACGAATCTCCGCACTTGAATGTGATTCGTCTGTTTTTCGCGCTTTGTTTAACCTCAATTTTGGCGCCAATATTTAATTTATCAAGTATAATTTTAATTTATAAATATTTTTTATTTGCTAACAAACATTTATTATTCAATATTTAATCAGAAAATCAATTTTTAATGTTCAAAAAGCCATGATAAAATTTAGTGAATTTAAGTCGGCACCTACTCATATCCCGACTAAATAAGTCGAGAACTCACTAAATTAAGTGAATTTTTGACATTTATGATGTACACCAGAATAGCATTATCACTAAATTGTATAGATTGACTAATTTTGGTCCTGTCAAACTTAATTTAAGTGAAGTTGTGACTTTCAGAATAAGAAAGTGAGATTTGACAGGAATAAATCAATTTTTAGTTAAGTTTAGTTACGTTCTTGGACACAGAGGTGTCGATTCCAGTGCAAGTCCAACTAGACTAAACTGAACCATAAATAAACTATTTTTAGTTTGGTTTTAGTGATAAACCTATTCTGTTTCAAACACAAATTAAACTTAAAATTTTAGTTGACAGCACTTATTTGATTTTGACATAATCATTAAAGCTGCCCACTAACAGACAAAAATGCCTTTTATAGTGAACGAATGAATGAATGAATAAAAAAATAACTAATATAAAATTCCTTTTCAAACGTTATTTGAGCAATATAGGTATTTATAAATATTTACAACTATTTCTGCATCATTGTTATGAACATTTATTAATAATTTAATTAGTTGGCGGCCTTATTTCAGTGTATTTCTCATCTTAGATATGAGCATAGTGAGCATCAAATCTTTTAGGTTATCTGTGGAGTGATTAGCACTACTTTTACTCTGTGGTATGCCTATATTACTTTCCTTGATTACTTTATACAAAAAACAAACAATTAAATTCGTTAATTATTTATTTTAATAGGTGTTTAGTGTAAATAATTACAGCAACTAAGGAAAAATATGCTTATAAGCAAATATTTACTTCTCATCTACCATAAACTGATGACGGAAACTCATAATTATCAAGATAACAATGACAAAAGCCAAAAAGTGTATTTATGGAAACATGAAAATCTGTATTTATAAAAATTTGTGATATCATGTGGTGTATAATTATGCAAGAGATATTAAATGAACCTAATAATTTATTTCTACTTTTATTTATAACTTATAAAAGTGTGTTAAGTTCAGTATGTAGTTGTATATGTTATGTATTCTGATCTATAAGCTACACAACAGTAATTAATTCATCATAGTCTTTTCTTAAGGGCAACATATATCCATGAATTCTTACAAACATATTTAGATTAATAGAATGTTAAGAATTCCAATAAATTATATACTTTATTTCTAACTTAGCTAAGCCTGCTAGTGGTTACTATAATATAGCCTATGTGTTATGTATTCTGATCTAGCTATAAGCTACAAAACAGTATTTATGTATCTATGAATTCTTACAAACAATCTATATGGATTATTAGAATGTTAAGAATTCCAATAAATTACATATATGCATAACACATTACTTTTTGATATAGTAAGAGGCTTAATACTTACTTATTATACAAATAAAAATGCAATATTTGTTTAAATACATGTTTTACTAAATAAATCTGAATGTTTTCCAAGTACATATAAATAAATGTTGGTCCACTGAACTCTCTGGCTTGGCTTGGCTGATTCTATTCATTTCTTCATTAGTTATTTTTAATAATAAATTTAGAAACCTACTGATAAAAAATATAGCTCACTGTTCTAGAGACAAACTGTTAGAAACCTTATTAAGTATCACAGATCAAGTAGCACCATTTGGTAGGTATAGTTTTAAGACTGGCTACAATTATTATTTCTACTATTTAATGATATTTACATAACTTTAGGCAGACACACACAAATACACATTTTTTATCACTAGTTTCAATGTTCCAAACTATGGTTCCAAAGATTTCTAGATTTTTCCTGTAGTTCACTTAATATAATTGGTAGCAACTGCATTTATAGGTACTGGACCACAATTTTCCATTAGGCCACCAACTGGATATTTATTTTCCCCTGCATGACCTGGAAAAAAGTTATATTTATCATTAGACGCCATTAACCTCAAAATCGTTCACTTTGTATTAAATTATATATGTTTATAATATTTTTACGATAACTTGTATACTTACATAATATATGATGTCTTAGAATTCTATGGCTAAGTAAAAATACGTATTATATTAATTAAAGTAAATTACAAAACTATTTCGACAAAAATTAAGTAAACAAAGAAATACCTAAATAATTAGTTCTACGAATCTCCGCACTTGACTGTGATTCGTCTGTTTTTCGCGCTTTGTTTAACCTCAATTTTGGCGCCAATATTTAATTTATCAAGTATAATTTTAATTTATAAATATTTTTTATTTGCTAACAAACATTTATTATTCAATATTTAATCAGAAAATCAATTTTTAATGTTCAAAAAGCCATGATAAAATTTAGTGAATTTAAGTCGGCACCTACTCATATCCCGACTAAATAAGTCGAGAACTCACTAAATTAAGTGAATTTTTGACATTTATGATGTACACCAGAATAGCATTATCACTAAATTGTATAGATTGACTAATTTTGGTCCTGTCAAACTTAATTTAAGTGAAGTTGTGACTTTCAGATTAAGAAAGTGAGATTTGACAGGAATAAATCAATTTTTAGTTAAGTTTAGTTACGTTCTTGGACACAGAATCGACACCAGAATCGACACCAATGTCATACCAGTGTCGGAGAAACCAATAGGGATAAGGCAAATAATAAATAAATGGATAAATTAGATCTGTCCTAGCGAAAATAAAGAAATGGAAATAGTGTAGTAGCAATAACTCCGAGACTATCATAAAATGGATTATAGGTGTCGATTCTGTGTCCAAGAACGTAACTAAACTTAACTAAAAATTGATTTATTCCTGTCAAATCTCACTTTCTTATTCTGAAAGTCACAACTTCACTTAAATTAAGTTTGACAGGACCAAAATTAGTCAATCTATACAATTTAGTGATAATGCTATTCTGGTGTACATCATAAATGTCAAAAATTCACTTAATTTAGTGAGTTCTCGACTTATTTAGTCGGGATATGAGTAGGTGCCGACTTAAATTCACTAAATTTTATCATGGCTTTTTGAACATTAAAAATTGATTTTCTGATTAAATATTGAATAATAAATGTTTGTTAGCAAATAAAAAATATTTATAAATTAAAATTATACTTGATAAATTAAATATTGGCGCCAAAATTGAGGTTAAACAAAGCGCGAAAAACAGACGAATCACAGTCAAGTGCGGAGATTCGTAGAACTAATTATTTAGGTATTTCTTTGACTTAATTTTTGTCGAAATAGTTTTGTAATTTACTTTAATTAATATAATACGTATTTTTACTTAGCCATAGAATTCTAAGACATCATATATTATGTAAGTATACAAGTTATCGTAAAAATATTATAAACATATATAATTTAATACAAAGTGAACGATTTTGAGGTTAATGGCGTCTAATGATAAATATAACTTTTTTCCAGGTCATGCAGGGGAAAATAAATATCCAGTTGGTGGCCTAATGGAAAATTGTGGTCCAGTACCTATAAATGCAGTTGCTACCAATTATATTAAGTGAACTACAGGAAAAATCTAGAAATCTTTGGAACCATAGTTTGGAACATTGAAACTAGTGATAAAAAATGTGTATTTGTGTGTGTCTGCCTAAAGTTATGTAAATATCATTAAATAGTAGAAATAATAATTGTAGCCAGTCTTAAAACTATACCTACCAAATGGTGCTACTTGATCTGTGATACTTAATAAGGTTTCTAACAGTTTGTCTCTAGAACAGTGAGCTATATTTTTTATCAGTAGGTTTCTAAATTTATTATTAAAAATAACTAATGAAGAAATGAATAGAATCAGCCAAGCCAAGCCAGAGAGTTCAGTGGACCAACATTTATTTATATGTACTTGGAAAACATTCAGATTTATTTAGTAAAACATGTATTTAAACAAATATTGCATTTTTATTTGTATAATAAGTAAGTATTAAGCCTCTTACTATATCAAAAAGTAATGTGTTATGCATATATGTAATTTATTGGAATTCTTAACATTCTAATAATCCATATAGATTGTTTGTAAGAATTCATAGATACATAAATACTGTTTTGTAGCTTATAGCTAGATCAGAATACATAACACATAGGCTATATTATAGTAACCACTAGCAGGCTTAGCTAAGTTAGAAATAAAGTATATAATTTATTGGAATTCTTAACATTCTATTAATCTAAATATGTTTGTAAGAATTCATGGATATATGTTGCCCTTAAGAAAAGACTATGATGAATTAATTACTGTTGTGTAGCTTATAGATCAGAATACTTAACATATACAACTACATACTGAACTTAACACACTTTTATAAGTTATAAATAAAAGTAGAAATAAATTATTAAGTTCATTTAATATCTCTTGCATAATTATACACCACATGATATCACAAATTTTTATAAATACAGATTTTCATGTTTCCATAAATACACTTTTTGGCTTTTGTCATTGTTATCTTGATAATTATGAGTTTCCGTCATCAGTTTATGGTAGATGAGAAGTAAATATTTGCTTATAAGCATATTTTTCCTTAGTTGTTGTAATTATTTACACTAAACACCTATTAAAATAAATAATTAACGAATTTAATTGTTTGTTTTTTGTATAAAGTAATCAAGGAAAGTAATATAGGCATACCACAGAGTAAAAGTAGTGCTAATCACTCCACAGATAACCTAAAAGATTTGATGCTCACTATGCTCATATCTAAGATGAGAAGTACACTGAAATAAGGCCGCCAACTAATTAAATTATTAATAAATGTTCATAACAATGATGCAGAAATAGTTGTAAATATTTATAAATACCTATAATGCTCAAATAACGTTTGAAAAGGAATTTTATATTAGTTATTTTTTTATTCATTCATTCATTCGTTCACTATAAAAGGCATTTTTGTCTGTTAGTGGGCAGCTTTAATGATTATGTCAAAATCAAATAAGTGCTGTCAACTAAAATTTTAAGTTTAATTTCTGTTTGAAACAGAATAGGTTTATCACTAAAACCAAACTAAAAATAGTTTATTTATGGTTAAGTTTAGTCTAGTTGGACTTGCACTGGAATCGACACCATACACTACTATTATTAAACTACTTTTCTTTTGTAAATACATACTTATGATACATAGAAATCTAAATCTTTAAATACAGAATGTTTTGAAAGTAATAACAGTAAAAATATAGAACAATGACTTACCGTTACTAGTTTCCGGTCCCGACATACTGATAGTGGTGACAGATACGTGCCCCCCCTCCACCTTTACAGCATCACCGTCACTGCTCATCGCGGGATTCATCACCAAATACACTTACACCATCACCAATAATATCGATTTATCACTAAACAAATATCGATACTTAACAGTTAAATTTCACTTCACTATTTTACATTAAAAAGCACCATACCACAAAAAATTCGTTTATAAATTTATAAAAAATACTGTTCCAAAATTCTCAAAAACTATTTTGTCTTTTTCACATAATGTTTTAGTACAAAAATATTATTTTTTCATCATCTTTCATCGCCTCTCATCTCTAAGGCAACTTTTTGATTCAGTCTTGCGAAGTCTTCGTTCTTTTCGCATATTTTCTTGCACAAAAGTGATTTGCAAGACCAGCTCTGCATTTGATTCACATTTGGATGCAGAAATTTTCGGTCTGTTGATACCATCATCTTGAGAAATCTGAAAATAAAAATATTCAGTTTAGTTTTTCAATATTTTCGATTAATATCTGTACTGTAAATTTTTTTCACTAACCACGTTAACAGGAATGAATATTATCAAAAATAATGTGATATTTTTTTTTATTTGTTTCCATAGTTAAATAAGATAAATAATGAATTAAAAAAAACAAAGCAAGGACAGTGTCGAAGCTCGATTCCGAACGAAGCTTTCAATGTTCGAATTTCAAATAAGTGTCAGTCGTGTCGGACGTTTCGAAACACTATGTTTGTGTACACGCACGAGACTTGGACGCGTCGTTCGCGGCCTTGCAAACGAGCCCAGTGCTGCGCGATAATGCTCTGTATTATTATCGATACGGCACTCGACCCCTCGTGTCATTGGCATTCTGTTTACGAGGGCGAAGCTCGGTCGCGATAACAACGATGCGCGTCATACACACTCATTGAGTGAGTCGTCGTTTTCGACATTATTTTCTTTATTCTTAAATATTGATAGGAAATTCCAATAATGACATTATAAAAACTAATGAGTAAAATTCAACGTTTCATTGTTAAGAATATTAATCAAGCAATCATGGAAATAACATGTATTTTATCAATAGGTAATGGATTACAGATAGTTATCGATAAAACCAGTCACTAGTACAAGTTAAAGAAGTGAGTGGGGGAGGGGCGACGGCCTTCACGGAGCCGGTTGTAGCGACTGACCGGCCGCGAACATTTCGCCTTTCGCATGTTAGACTGGTCCGCCGCTCCCAAAACAGCAGAACTGCGCCAACAAAACGATAAATATACAAGATGAGCGTATTATGTACAAAGTTAAGTAATTACAGACCAATCTTATTGCATGCAAATGCAATATAGATATAATGACTCACAATTTACTATTAAAACGAAAGTCAATATTGCAATACATTACGTTACCGTTCAATAAAGTAAATAGATTGAATGGTTGTATCTAGAAATATAATCCGATATGGATAGACATAAATTAGTACAGTCTGGCGTTTGAATTAGCGCGCATTTAAAGTCCCTTGCCCCCAGACGTTTGTTAGTTATCGTTATCAGACACTCTATGTCGCCTTGGTAACACAATTAGCCTCCAATTGCACAATGTAGTTGCACCATTACTATATACTGATACTGCCATACGTGTACATTAGTAATTAGTCAGATAGTTCTTATTTACGCAAGTAATTTAATAATTTTATCTGTATTATCATTTCAGAACATAGTTGAAGACAAAGAAAACATGAACTTCAAAATATGTCTTCAATCTAATCTATAGCGCTTGACGTCTTAAACTTGTTCTATAATTAAATTCTGTGGCGATCGAAATCTTCTGTCTCCTTCTAATGTTTATTTAAATAGTGTTCTTGAGCGAGACTGGTATATTTTTGGTGTACTAATAAAAGGAGTTCATCTGCACGCAAGATGGCGTCACCGTGGCCTAGACAAGGCCGAGCGGTCATTTGTACGGTACGCCAGACGAGCTGCTTTGTCTGACTCTTTATTTATTATCGAGTCGACGAGACGAACTTTCAAAGACTTTCAACTAATTTTCTTCATCAAACTGTCTTCATAATAAAATATAAGACATCAGTTTAATTCATATTAGATAGCCTTTATACTCAGACGGCCATAAATTGCGGACCAAATCGATACACGCACGCTTCTAGAACATGCTTCAAGTTCACAAATCAACTAAAATTACATAAAAAGAAAGTTTTTAAACACTCTTAATAAAGAACTGCTGTAAATCTACCTACTAAATACAACGACTAGTCTAGCAATAAACAAAAATTATGTTACAGTTGGATCATAAAATTTAATTTAAGTCTAAAATTTAATTTAAGTCTAACATAAATTAAGTTCATACTAACATTTCAATAAGTATACATATAGTGCTATTCATTTGTTCATATAATTAACATTTTTGGCAAGTCTTATAAATGTCCGGTGTGGGCACCAGCACCCTTAACACAAGTTATTTATTTAACTTAGCTAGGGTTTCTGGTCGTGACACACTCCTTTTTATTATCAGTTTTACTTGTGTGTGCCAATTAAACAAATATTGTAGTGTATTAGTGCTAAGATACCTGTTTTAATAAATAAATAAAATCTGTACAGTTTTATGCAATTTCTATAAGCTTAAATGCAATTTCAGCGTTTGGTGGAGCCTATGAACTAGATAATCTAAAACAAATTAGATAGATTTCTAAAAAGTTTTCACCTTATATAAATTTTCTAAAGCACAAGCAATAATCTTTTATAGACTGGTTTTATGTTCGTTTAGTAAAGTTTGTTCAGACAAGTTTCGTAATCTTGCATAACTGGTGGCATGTACCGATACCAGATAATAATACTGGAGTAGAAATACGCAGCAATTTATCGCATTTAGTTTTACAATGTTTAAATTACATTAACTAACTTTGTAACATAGATTAGAAAGAGAATGTCCCTTAACTCTACCTTGTTTCAAGACGTGATATTATTTTTAAATCTTGCTTTGGCTAGTTTTACTTGTGGTTTTACTTAACAATTACTCTTCACGAGATGTTAAGTATAATAATCCAAATATGAGGACGGAATAAAAAAAAAGTTAAATGTTAGAATACCTATTGATCCAGCAGAATTCACTGCAAGACTGTCTCTGTAACCACCTCCTTCCATTTTCAAAATTATAGATCTATTTAACTAGCCTTTAACCAAACTCATTTTAATAAAATATTTCAAAATAAGAATAATTTTTGTAATAATTTCAAAATATTAAAAATCGTATATCACTTTGATATAATGATGTCCTTGCTTTGTTATAAAAGTTATCGATAAGTACGCGTGAGACGAGGCGTCGACCGATAATTATCTTAAGGTCACATCGCTATCAGTGACGTAGAATATTCCATTATGATAGTGATGGAATACTACACTCTATCTACCTATACAGGTGCAGCTATATTCATAGTTTATAATATAATAATCCCTGATTTTTATATGCTCATGTGGTGACGAATTAAAAATCCACATGATTTTACAGATAATGAGCTCATTACCTACTATGAGTGCTGTAAGAAACAGTTAAATCAGACAAAACATCTCTATAAAAAAATGTTGAAAATTGCCTAGCCAGTTTATAGTCTATCGACACATTGTCATGAAAAATTGACGTAGGACATTATATCCTACAGTGGGAACACAAACAAACTTATAATATTCACATTCAAAGGTTGTCTTCTCTAGTCACACCTATTAACGACCCAGCATTTTAGAAATTCTTACAATAAAACTTAATAGACACAGACAATTACAAAAAATGCAATTACAAATATACAATATCAAAAAATTAATATATTCTATTCTAAACATAATATGCTCTAATATACATAAAACAATAAAACAAAAATCTAAATAGTACAACATCTCGTTTTCATTTCAATTACAAATTTAATTATCAGGCATAGACAGTATAAGATAACCATGTGGTATCAAATCGTGTCATAGCATTATGACGTTAAATACGTAAATGAAAACTCGTAAATTTCCTGTATCCTTGACCCCGATGAGTTCATTTCTCCCCGAGTACGACGCACCCCACGCACTCAAATAGAAGAGGTTAATACCCCCTAGATATGAAAGTATAGAGTTAAAGAACAAAGAAACACCTGGTTTTGGCACCAATTAAGAAGTCTATTAGACATGATTTACACCATATTTATACGATGATATGTCCCAAATGACGTGAACGTATTTTTATCTCTTTTAAAAATCCTTTTTCATCGACAATGCAAAGACTTATGTTAAAGTTAAGGTACTTCCTAAAGGTAATCCCTAGAATGTTTTTATTTTTCAATTATTTATAAGCAACCTAACTAAACGTAAAATACTTGGATACGACAATACATAAATTACACAGACTCTTGGGTGATCATTCGGTGCCCATATGTCTGTGGTTTTAAATTGTTTTTTTGAGATTTTATAATCGTCTGAAAAATAATTATGCTAATCACAACAATTATCTTAGGTAGACATGTTAATAAGCCATTATTCTTTAATAATAATACCGATTTCAGATGTGATCTACCTATATACTAATAATACAAAGCTGAAAACTTTGTTTGAACGCGTTAATGTCAGGAGCCGCTGGTCCGATTTAAAAATTCTTTCACTGTTGGATAGAACATTTATCGAGGAAGACTATAGGCTACATAATATCACGCTGCGAACAATATGAGCGAAGTATTAGTGAAAAATGTTCTAAAAACGGATTTTTTTACCAAATTAATAATAATAAATAATAATAAATATAATAAATATTCATGGACATTTCACACAACGTCCTCTGGTCCCAAGCTAAGCTTATATGCTTGTGTTATGGGTACCAGAATACGGATAGAATACATATACTACTTTTTTTTGTAAATACATACTTGTAATACATAGAAACACCCAGACGCAGTACAAACATTCGTATGACAATTAGAAAAATCACACAAATGATTGTCCCGAGCGGGAATCGAACCCGCGACCTCTTGATCGGCAGTCCGTTAGATGAACCACTACACCACGAGGCCCGTAAAATTCCACACGTATAAGGTCGCGAGCCACAACTAGTAGTATGCAAAATGTAATATGCAGTTACTAACAATTCTAAGACCATAAAAAAGCTTTTAATATTTGCAAATGTAGCAATTTGTTTAACAAATATATATTTTATTAATGAACTAAGTAAATAAATAGGTCTAGACTGTTACGCGTGACGATTAGTCATTGAAGAAAGTAGCCGAATAGAGGTGAACGGCTGATCTGCGGTTGTGCTAATGGCCCTGGTGCCATGCCCACTTATACCAACCACTAGTACTGGCAGAAGACATTGTACTGTTGACAACTGTTGAATGTTTATATAAAAAAGGATATTTTATTACTGAGTAAAA
Organism: Orgyia antiqua; assembly: GCA_916999025.1. Taxonomy (NCBI): domain Eukaryota; kingdom Metazoa; phylum Arthropoda; class Insecta; order Lepidoptera; family Erebidae; genus Orgyia; species Orgyia antiqua. Next base: position 4,278,387 of record OU779861.1, read on the forward strand.
GAGCTTTGTACGAGACAGCTCGCCATAGCGTGTTTGCAGTGAGGCAGTTCAAAAGAGAGAATAGTGAACGGATGGAGTCAGATTTCATATCTCTGGATATTAATTATCTTTACTTATTATAAAACAAAGTCGTAATTTTTGTATGCACGTCCCTATGTGAGCTTATATTATGTATCTTCAAAACTACGCAACGGATTTTGATGCGTTTTTTTTATAGATAGAATGATTCAAGAGTATAGCTTTTTTGTGTGATTTATTAAGGTTTGGTTTCCAAATTTTACGCGTACGAAGTTGCGGGGAACAGCTAGTAATCTATAAAGAGCAAAGTAAAAATTGATTTTTGTATGTTTATAATGAAAAACTTAAAAACTATAGGACGAATTTTGATAATTTTTCCACCATTAGAGAACTTACATTAACCCTGAGTAACATAAGCTAAACTTTTACTAGTAAAATTGCCATTAAATCCACCCGTGCAAAGCCGGGACCGGTCGCTAGTTTGGATAAAGATGCCATCACTGAATTAAATGATAATATTAAACAAGGTTTATGTTATAGAATTCTTTAACCGGAAATGAAGTGTTTCCCCCTTCACGATTTCCAGGATATGTCCATGGTTAATTGAGTTTTTGGCACAAGGTCGGCTCAAGCTACTCATTATGTTAAGCCCAGTTAAAATCTCACGAGTGACTTGACAAGATCAAGTTTATCTGTGTATTATAATAAACTTCTCCCAGTATGTCGTATACCAGATTTATTTAGTTTTTCTGACAGTGGTACCACTGTACAAACTAAAAAATGAATTTTGACAGTGTCGATAACACAATTCGGCAATGTTAACAGAACAGATTGAAAAAAGTTTTCTCGATAGAAAATCTTAGCGAAACAACCTCCCTCATTTTTTATTTTTTTCATTTGTCGGGCTTTTATCGCGTATTAACTAATGAAATAACTTTAAAAACATAAGTAACTATTATTTATAGAAACACGTAAACCGGAATTAAAATATATTTAGTAGATTTTGAGTAAACAAAAAAAAAATATCCCCAATTCTTAATTTTCTATACCTCCTAGCTGTGTTAATATGTACATGTCGACGATAATATTGATGTAGGCCCTTAACCACTTTGGACCACTTTCCTCATATACCGCTCTGTCTATTAACGAAATCTGCATGAAAATTCGATCAATAGATTTTAAGTTTTTTACGAACTTTATTTTAAGATAGATATGGTAGGGATTTTCTTATTGCTAGTAGTGTGTTTAAAAGTGTATTCGGAAAACCCAGGAACTAAGAAACGTCTGCCAACAATTATTTAGTGAACTTTCAAACAAATATTTCGTTTAAAATTATTAAACATGTGTATTACACGTAATTTTTTATTGTTAATGACTTTCTCAAGGTTCATAGACTTCCATTGAATGCATGCCAAAAATTTTTCATAATTGAAATAGTAATTTTTAGACTTTAAATATATAGGTGTGAGCATATAGAGTAAGGACATGAACACTTACAGCTGGTCACATTCTGGAAATTGGATTTCGGGAAACCATTCTCTCTCCAACCCATTAAGAGCGCACGATACCAAATTATGCTCCAAACAAAAATATGGGCATCGTAGTCCCCTGTTTTCTTCGTGGATATTGCTTCCAGAGGAACGGATTTTTTTCAGAGTATAAAAAAATATTAAAACTAAAGAGAAATATAACCATCCAAATGTCCCGTTTTTTTCGGTTTTCTTTTGATAAAGTTGCAGCGTCTATCACACAAATTTGGTAAGGTTTTACCACAAAAGAAAGTGATAGAAGCAAAGATAAACTCTTTATAAATATAGCCTAAAAAAATTAAAATAGTTTTAATTTTCGCGAAGAAAAAAGGGGACTACGAAACGTCTTTTTTTTTCAAAGAAAATGTGGGTAAAGTCTGCTTCAGCTATATTTGTGCCTTTCAGCGCGGCGCTCGGGAATAGGGATAGCAATACCTAAGGCCTTATAATACCTAAATTAGGAGTCCAGTACCCTCTTAACATCCCACTGTTAGGCACGGGGCTCCTCCTTTTTGAGAGGGATTATGGTCTACTGTGTCGCGCTGACCATACATGTATGCAGACTTACTTTTGCATTTATAATATTATTAGTAGAGGTATAAGTAGCTACTAAAAGTACCTACATATATACATATTATTATACATATCGTCTTCTTCTTGGAAGGCGTAAGGCGCCAGCAGGGGGTGGCATATGGTGAATGGCTCCGGGGAATTGTTTACCCGTTTTATAGTCCTAGAGAATACCAGCGGGCGTATTATGAGCTTTTCAAAAATCATGCAAGTTCCAGGCAGGCCGTACACTGCCTGACTAAATTATGTCATTGTATTATTGTAAACACAAAACATTTAGTTGAAAAATTTTAGTTAGTACTTAAACTTTTAGTTGTACCTTCTCTATAAACATATTAATCTATGACTGTTTTAGCGAACTGGATGGCTGGGAGTTATGTTCATATTACGAATTTGCCGGGCAGTTCCATTCACGGCGTAAACGGCCTGGGAATAAGAGCTCATAATACGGCCGCTGGTCGATGTATAAACATCTAAAAGATAGTTTCTACAATTTGTAGACTGATTCTAAACTTAGCAGTTCTGTTCTCTATTTTGTTATTCCGACATACATATTAGAGGTGTGTGAATTTTCCACAATTTCCGTTTATTTTCCCAGCTGCTCCGTAGTTTCAGACAACAGTTGTTCAAACAGTGTAGAAATAATACAGGTTAACATCTGATTATTAATTACTTTAATATCTTATTATTAATTTAATATTAAAGTCATCTAAGGTTCTGTAAATGTATTGTGTCCAAATCTTTACCTATTATAAAACAAAGTCGTTATTTTTGTATGTATGTCCCTTATGTGAGCTTATATCTTCAAAATTACGCAACGGATTTTGATGCGGTTCAAGGGGATGGCTTTTTTGTATTATTTGCTAAGGTTTGGTTTCTAAATTCCACGCGTATGAAGTTGCGGGCAACAGCTAGTGTTTTATAAGTAAATATATTCATAGATATTTCACATAACCTCCTCTGGTCCCAAACTAAGCTTGTGTTATGGGTACTAGAGTACATAATATATACAACATAATCTTCTTCTTCTCCAGCCCATTTACGTCCCACTGTTGGGCACGGGCCTCCTCCACTTTAAGAGGGATTATGGTCTACTGTGCCGCGCTAACCAGGCGTATTGGCACAGGGTTTATTTTCGAGATTTCCGTCTCTCACAAAGGATGTTATCTATGTGCAATATCCCTTAACTGACTTTTACAGCACCCTTGGGATGAGATGGGGTGGTGACACTTGTATTCTTAATCCGTCACCACACGAAGGCTGAGGAGTCAACATAATCTACTTTTCCAATAAGTATAAATACATACTTACAATACATAGTAAAAGCCCAGACGCAGTACAAACATTTGTATGATAATATAATATCACAAATGCTTACTAACTTATTATTGTAAGCATACTAAGCTTAATTATTTGAGAAAGGATATAAATTAACATAATGTGAAATTTTCGTGTAACTTTCACTCGTCTTATCTATACTTCTACCTACGAGTATACTAATATACATAATATTATAGAGCCGAAGTGTTAGTTTGTTTGAACGCGCTAATCTCAGGAACCGCCTGGTCCAATTAGAAAAATTATTTCAGTGTTGGATAGTACATTTATTGAGGAAGGCTTTAGGCTATATAACATCACAATGAGACTAATAGAAGCGGGCAACAGCTACTTCTAAATATATTTATAGTTTATAAACTCCATACTACAGACGCATCGACCTTCAAACGTACAAGAAAGGAATTCTGCTGACAGTGCAGGCAGCGATATACAAGAAACTTTTACTCAAGTATAAACAGACGTGATGTTTTAACCATACATTGTTATTTACTCTGTGGCAATACGTGCTTGAGATTAAAACTATATAATTGAAACGTCCATTTGGATGATACATGTTTGATAAAAGACAGGTTTTTATTAGTCAGCTATGCATAATACAAACTACTGCTTACACAAAGAAAACGAAACTAAATTATTTAAAATTGTTGAGCGTCAAAAACAAAAGTTTTGTTTTCACTATCTTAGTTTAGTTAATATCAGTTTTCTAAGTGCATCCATCCATCCATCCATCAGCCTATTTCCAGCCACTGTTGGATATTGGCCTCCCCTATACAACGCCACAACACGCGGTCTTGTACCGCTTGCATCCAATGTCTCCCCGCGACCTTGACGATTTCGTGGCTCCACTTTGTCGTGGGTCGCCCAACGCTGATACGAAACTTATTGAAGAAATATGTACTTATCACAAGTTCACATTTCCAACAAAAATTCTCTGTCAAAAAAATTTCTGATTAACCAATCAAATAATTTAAAAAGGGAACGGTCAAGTACGAGTTGGACTCGCACGCGAAAGGTTCCGTAGCGTTATTATCATAATAATTATAATCGTCATACTCTCAACCCCAAATCATAGGTAAAAGCCAATTAAAGAATGATGATAACGAGGATATTATCATGATATATGTTTATAAACTCTGAAATTTTCAGCTCTCTAGCGGTCACCGTTCCAGATATACAGCATGATGACAAACGGACGGATGGACAGAGAATTATTAGTAACACCCGTTTTACCCTTTGAGACGGACCTAAAAAATTTGACCTAACAAAATCACATAAGAAGTTTAACTTCTGTTGTATCCTTTACATATACTGCACTTTGATACTAACTTTAAAGCAAATGGCGCGCGCGCATCGCATCAAAACTTACGCCCGTCATTTTTCCCCAATGCGCCTAAAGTAAAGCTACAAAAATTAATCAACAGGTATCTTGTTACCTTTTTGTATGTAATTTAACACCAGACCTAGTAATGTCTCTGAGCGGAAAACAGTTCGAATGAGCATTGCTTGTAACCCGGACCTCAGAATAGAATCACGTATGCTATTACATTTACAAATATTGCGGTTTCATATACAAGTTATTATATTTCTTATTTCTTTTTTGTATCTTGTAATATGACTCTCAAATTAATTACTTATATACTTTGAACTGAGAAAAGTGGTATATTGTCCGCATAGTAGCTCGTTCTTGTCTGTCATAAGACTGTGTGGTGAAAGATTAAGAATACAAACGTCACTACCCCATTTCTTAGGCCAAGCGCGGCGGGCTGCTGCTGTAGCCCCGCCGAATGTGACAGCTGGCCTCTCCCCATATTTACCGCGGATAGGCCACGCACACGCGATGGAGGGACCTGATGTTCCCCCCACTGCGCTGAGCCCAACATAATGGGGCTCAGGGCACACGCCGTGGCCCGGTTAGGATGCAGAGATAAATTAAAAAAGAAAAGAAAAAAAAAACTACCCCATTTCTTCCCCAGAGTGCTGTAGAGCCAGCTAAGGGATTTTATAAGCAGTTAACATAAACTGTGAGAAACGGAAAACTCGCAACTAAACCCTTTTTTTTTATTTTGTTTGAGGCGGAGGAAATGCCTGACCGCACACCCCACTGTTCGGGGATAACAGTAGGGTAGTGTGGGGCCCTCACCCACTAAAACCCCCGCTGTGTGCCTTACTCAGCTGGGGATTGGGCACTGGTACTGCGGTGATTCCGCCATCAGTTGCCCACCCAGCGGCTGCTCCGAGAGCATCCTCTCACGGGCGACGTCCGGGCACACCAGGACGTCACCTCTACGCGGTGGGCTCTATTGCGGATGGTCAGACTAACCTCCCCGATCCGACCATCCGCGGCCCCGGCTACGGCGGCAGGAGGCGGAAGAAACCCTATGCCAACACGCCAGGTGAGTGCGGCATAGTAGACAAAAAATACCCTCTCGAAGTGGAGAAGGCCGAAGCCCAACAGTGGGACAATATAGGCAGGTAGGACGCAGCTCGTTCAGGATGTAAATGAGACGCAAGACAGAAGTGGAATGCATTTTATACTGACGAAAAAAGACAATTTTATATTCAAGCTCAGAATATGATTAAACAGAGTAAAGTCTATTCTACTATACACAAGGTCAGAAGTAGGATGCATTTGAATTGATTAAACTAGTCCAGTATATTCCCTGCAAAGCACGAAAATGGGATGCATTTGAACAAAGTAAAAGTTCTTTCACAAAGCTCAGCAGCGATGCACTTAAACTGAAAAAATCCCTAGTATTCCGTATACTAGCTCAGAAATAAATTTTCGGCAAGAGAAGTAGTAGAAAATTAGATCAAGTTTTCGCAATATTAGCAGCTTTAATTAAGTTTTGTGTACCAACAATACTGCAGTGAGTTATTGCAAATTGTTCTTATATTTAGGTCGTAAAGTTTTCAAGCGATTAAGAGTTAAGTAATGCGATAGTAATGTCGGCAAGGCGCGCTTAAGTAAACGTTGTACACCTTGATACAAGTTATGTTATTGCGGTCATTGAGATTTGTTCGTACTACACATTAAATTGACACTAAAATATTGGATTGGAACGTTCAAGTTACACTCAGAAGTTACCATAACCGACTAGCAGTTGAGAGTAGGGCTGCCATCAAAAAATTTACAATGGCAGATCAAAACATTTGAATATATGAGCAAAAAACGGTTAATTCCCTGTATATTTCTGATAAAGTATAAACGACATTATAATTTTGTAATGTTTGTTAATTAAATGGTAACAAAAGTGTCCGAAGGGCCACCGGACAGGCTATTTACTAAAACAAATCTGAGGAACTCCGGACAGATGCTAGCCCTACTTGCGAGAAACATTACGAATGATAAGTGTTATGAGAGCGAAGGATAATAAATGAATTCTTTTTCTGCCCATGTGTAGAACCACGAGTGTCGGCACACCATTTCCTTACATAGAAAGTTATATGAGATCATAAATAAATTACACTGCAAATTGTAAAAAAAAAACTTACAAACGACTTCATAATCTTCCTTTGAAATCAATTAAAAATGCCAGCGTTCGTTCGTAGATGTTCAAAATTCGTTCTAATTTCAAAAAGTTATGATACCGCGACAATCGCCCAATAAATACCAAGGTCTCATCGTCTGCGCCTGTGCTACACAAATGTGACCTCGACGTTCTAGATTCTATATGAATTAAGTATAAATATCAATCATACATATTGCGAAAAAGTAAAACATCATGAATAATATTGTAACAATAACGATCAAAATTTTGTATTATTTTAAACAGTGTATTGACTCTACTTAATTTATTTTTCATGAAAAGTATATTCTCTTTTTAAAAGTTTTAAATCAACGTTTGGATCATAAAATAGTTGAAATTTTCTTACTTTTATTAGTAGGTCAAAATGTTGAATTTTAATTAATTAATGGCTGAGTTAACTAGCTGTTGACAATAAACAACCTTCGAAACAGCTCTAGTATTTATAACACGATAGAGAACGGACATTCTTAACATAGTTCTGTATTCCGTTACTCTGTAAAAGTTTAGGTACAGATTTATAAATAAAATATCAATTTTTTTTTTCTACGCCCTCTGTTATGCATTCCGGAATACATTTTGCACAGTATCAACATTTTTGCGTAGACATAATATACCAAAACAGGACAAACCCATGCTGTATGGGTTTGTCCTGTCTAGAGGTTGATAAATTTTTTTTAATCCTCACCTCTCCAGCAAATTTACATCCCACTATTGGGCACGGGCCTCCTCCACTTTGGAGGAATTAGGGTCTACTGTGCCGCGCTAACCAGGCGTGTTGGCACAGGGTTTATTTTCGAGTTTTCCGTCTCTCACAGAGGATGTTATCTGAGTGCAATCTGAGTGCAAAAAAATCCCTTAGCTTACTTTTACAGCACCCTTGGGAGGAGATAGGGTGGTAACACAACATTCATAACATTCTTAATTCGTCACCACACGGTTTTTTTTTAATAGTATACAATTACCCGAAGACGCTCTGGATTCAATTAGTACAGGACCGCACGCTGTAACGTTGTTTAGGGGTAAGTTATAACAGAAGACGCAGTTATATCTTTATCTTTACTTAATATATTAAAACAAGGTCGTTATTTTTTATGTTTTTTTGTCCATATGTGAGTTTATATCTTCCCAACCACGCAACGGATTTTAAAAGCGTTAGTCAATTGTGCCGAATTGCCGAATTGTGTCACTGACTCTATCAATTTTCATTTTTTAGCTAAGTTTAGTTGTGCACGTAGAATCGGCACTAAAATCAAAGCTTACTTCACACAAGTTTTCGCAACGCGGAATCAACGCATCGAGGGCACGCAGGACCGGTACCCACCCACTACCTTCGACGAAGGGAGGGGAGAGGTAAATAGGTCGACGTAGCCGCATTCCGTGGCGGTTGACATTACAGGACAGCAAACTACTGGAGAATAAAGGTTTTTCACTTGAAAATGGTAGGTAGTCAATAATATTAAAAAATGTTAGTGTCGCTTATAGGTACTGCGCCCGCGCAACTTAATGCATGTCGATAAAGCGATCCTCTACGAAAAAGTTTTTTCACCCAAAAACCCAACAAAAATCATGTTGTTCTCTTTCTATACACATTTGACTGCTCTGCCGGCGTATTATGAGCTTTTTTAAAATCATTCAAGTTCCAGGCAGGCCGTAAACTGCATGGCTAAATTAGGTATTATGGCAGAAATAAAACTTTTAGTTGAAAATTTTTAGTTAGTACTTTAACTTTTAGTTGTACCTTCTCCTTAAACATATTAATGTATGACTGTTTTAGCGAACTGACTGACTAAGAATTTTGTTCATAATACGAATTTGCCAGACAGTTTAATTCACGGCGTAAACTGCCTGTAAATAAAAGCTCATAATACGGCCGCTGGGCGGCACTACACTTTATAAAAAACTATTTGGCCTGCTTGATAAATGCAATTAGCACTTACGAATTCAGTAAAATAGATCTACGAGTATACTGACATATATGACTACTGGTTCGAATTGAAAACTTCTTTTTGTGATGGATATTCCATTTATCGAGGAAGACTAGCTTTAAAACACCGCGCTACGACAAATAGGAGCGTAGCATTAGTGAAAAATGCTGCAAAATTGGGAAAATTTTCTAAATTCTACGCGAACGAATTAGCCGGCAACAGCTAGGTGTAGTAATAAAAGGATTACAAACTATTTAAATGGATTATATTTAACATTCTCACGAGTTCACCTGTTCCGTTTCACAAAGCGCATTCAGTGCCAAATCTTATTTAAAGGCCAAATATACAAATTGTGAACGTAAAAAATATCCTTCGCACCAAATGCGTCTAGCTGAACCGGTCTAACCGTCACTCATAGCTCATAGCCTTCCGGTGCTAAATTAAACTAACTAAATTGTCGTATACAAAAAACAATCCGGAAATTACAGAGCTATGCCTCATGCGCTAAGATTTTTGCCAAAGATGGCATTTCTATTCGTCGTGGTTTGATGAACTCGTTGCCCAAACGAACCCCAACCCGTTACACGAGTATTGAAGCGAAAAAAGAACTGTTACTTTAGTAAATATTAGTAATTATCAAATGATTGCAAAAATTTTAATTAAACACTGATAGTTTATTAACTTCACCTGTTATAACTACTTTTTGCAACAATATAGCGGAATATTTCGACTTCAATTTGACTTAAAGACGATTTTTGCTCAATTTTCATTACTTCGGAGTTGAGCGTTTTTGCAAAGGTAAAAAAAAATATTTATAAGAGAATAGCTGATTGTTACCCGTGACTCTTTACCCGTGAAATTTAGTAAATTATCCCCGTTTTTGTAACATGTTTCACTAATGCTTGGCTTCTGTTCGTCGCAGCGTGATGTTATTGTATAGCCTTCCTCGATAAATAGACTATCCAACACAAAAATAATTATTCAATCGGAACCAGTAGTTCCTGAGATTCGTGCGTTCAAACAAACAAACAAATTCAGCTTTATTATATTAGTATACATTTTTCTACGTTAGTTACAGCTTCTTCTCTTCTTCTCCAGCCCATTTATGTCCCACTGTTGGGCACGAGCCTCCTCCACTTTGGAGGGATTATGGTCTACTGTACCGCGCTGACCAGGCGTGTTGGCACAGGTACAGGTACATAATATTGACATACTAGTTACAGCTTACAGCTCAAGCTGTAATTAAAATTTACGAAGTCCTCAACCACTAACGTAAATACTAATTTACGTATTAGAAATTACTTAATTGACTAATTCTAATGTTTTATAAGCTATTGCATAGCTTCTATCGCGGGCCTTGAGCGTGGAGACTCACTGCCGCACTCAGAGACATTTAATGGTTACTTAAGGAGCTCTTTATATAATATACTAATATAATATACAATACTAAAGAGCTCCCTAAGTAACCATTAAATGTCTCTGAGTGCGGCAGTAAATGCACAAAATTCGAAATTTAAATTCCGTAACAAAGATAGCGTAGGTAACTAAAAAATGCTGGTGGCGCTGGTGACTCATGTCAGTTTTGGCGTTAGTTTTATTTTATTGACATTTGATTGACAATCGCTATTTTATCATAATTACCATAAACAATGGACAGATGTAAATATGGATTATTAATCTTATTTTAGTTTATGGTATTTAGATTCTGCATAAATAAAATAAATAAATAATTATAATTGCATATGTTGATAAAAAATACTATGCAATAGCTTTACCGCGGCAGTCCCCGAGTGACACACGTCTTTTTTAGGGTTCCGTACCCAAAGGGTAAAAACGGGACCCTATTACTGAGACTTCGCTGTCCGTCCGTCCGTCCGTCCGTCTGTCACCAGGCTGTATCTCAAGAACGGTGATAGCTAGAGAGTTGAAATTTTCACAGATGATGTATTTCTATTGCCGCTATAACAACAAATACTAAAAATAAAATAAAATAAATATTTAAGGGGGGCTCCCATACAACAAACATGATTTTTTTACCGTTTCTTGCTCTCATACAACAAACGTGATTAATTAAGTATTGTGTGTGTTGTTTGCTCATTTATTAATAACGTATGTTGCATAGATAATGGTACGGAACCCTTCGTGCGCGAGTCCAACTCGCACTTTTTTTTTTCTTTTTTTTCTTTTGAATGTTTCTTTTTAAGTATTAAGCAGGTACATATTTACACTGTTAGCACTATAAGCTACGTCAAATTAATTACAAATATGAAGAAAACATTGTATGTAATTAGATTGCGATTGTAAAGATAATCTAAAACATCGAGGTTGTGTGCCAAATATGCACAAAAACTGTTAGCCAGTGAGTCAAATCAGAGGCGGCAGAACAAGACTTGTTCCAGACAACCCTGTGACTCACTAAATAAATGATTTCTCAGAATCATTTTGTATTGAGGCGAGTTGTGAAATCTGTAAGGATGTCTCATGATTCGGCGAGTTACTTACGTGGGAACTTGGAGAAAGTTCGAGGTTATCTTTGCTATTGACAAAATTATGATTAATGATTTGATTTCCAGTATTTTTACTAATGGCCTTGATAGTCTTGTAGTTTAGTTATTTATATGTGCTATAGAGATATCTTTGTCTAACATAATCTTCACATACTAGCTGCTGCCCGCAACTTCTTACGCGTGAATATAGAAAATTTAAAAAAAAACCTTAAAGAAATTAAAAAAATCCATTACTTATTTTATAAACAAAAACTTTTAGCTTTACTTAAAACTTTCAGCTGTACCAGATAATTATCGAAATGTTTACTTATTATGAAACAAAGTGGTAATTTTTGTATGTAGTCCCTATCTTCAAAATTGCGCAGCAGATTTTTATACGGTTTTTTCAAAAGATGGAGATGTTAAAGAAGAATGTTTTTTATTACAATTTATTGGACCTTAGTGCCTAAAACCCACGAGTTGCGGTCAATAACTATAAATGAATATTTAAAAAAAATTTACAACGCTATCTATCGACTGTCATAGTAAACTTCTGTTTGTTAAGGTTTGATTTTTAAATTTCACGCGTACGAAGTCGCGGGCAACAGCTAGTAAAGGAATAAAATGAAAAATACCTTGTGAATTTCACTAAAAATTAGTTGATGTACATATCAGTTTTCAACTTGTAAAGTTGAATGTAAGTACAAAATTTTTGTGGTAACTCGCAGCAACATGTTGCATACAAATAGTCGTTTATTAGCCATTTATGTGAAGTCGTCGCTTACGGTAAAACTGGAATTCGAACTGGCAACAAGTTATATAAATAGCATATTATAGAATAGGTAAGTACATGATTGTAAATCGAAAATGTAGTATGTAATAAATGTAGTATGAAACAGAAAAATGTTCCATTTATTCACATAAGAAAATCCAGTATTACTTTTCTTAAGAAAATCTAATTAATAAATTATTATGTCTAAATAAACTAAATTATAATGGAAAAAATGATAACCATAAGCGGGACTTGAACCCGCGACTTTTCCATTATAATTTAGTTTATTTAGTAAAAGCATAGCGAGTCAATCGCAAAATATTAATATATTAATTATTATGTCTGTTAATTTTTCTCTCCGTGTGGTGACGGATTAACAATACAAGTGTCACCACCGCATTCCCTCCCCAGGAGCTAAAACCAGCTAAGGGATATCGTATACACACAGATAACATTCTCTGTGAAAAAACTCTGACATAAACCCTGTGCCAACGCGTGTGGTCAGCGCGGCGTAATAATATCCCGTATTCCCGACCATAATCCCTCCCAAAGTGGAGCCCGTGCCCAGCAGTGGGTCGTCAATAGGCTGTAGAGAGTGAGAGAAATTATTATGAGCAATAAAGATAGATGACAGCGGATGCGGTGGACTGTCCTTACATTATGCGCAGTAGTATTTGCATACTAACTACAGAAGTAATTAGTTAATAAGATTTTGTGTCTTGTCAGCATTTTGTATTTTATGGGATTCTGTAACCATTTTGACATAAAAAAAAGCTATGTCTATATAAAACTGTCTAGCTTGCCAATTGCACCACGAGGTTTATTGAATGTCTAAAACATTGAACTGTATTACTAACGTACGTAGTACATATTAACTCAATGGTCTAAAAGCTTAAATAAACTTCTGAGACCAAAGGTAGAGTGTATAAAAAACATTAGAATAATCAAATAATGAATCATAGCGATGACTGGGATGAGTAATCATAAAGATTACTCCTTGTTAATAACACGTAGTTATTTTGCTATAATTATTTCGTACCGTATCGAGGTATCTAAGTGAATAATACATGAATTCTGAATAGGCAATCAAATACAATATTGTATTATTTAATTACAAATTGAAATCATACAATTTTTTATTGCTTTTATGTAACATCTGTCAAGTACGAGTTGCACTCGCACATGAAGGATACTGTACCGTTGATAACATAATTTATACGTCATATCGACCCCAAATAATACTAAATAATACCTACTTCAAATATTGGGATAAGGGCAGGACAGGATGATGAGTATTTGTTGCTGCAACATCAACTTAAATATACAAACTGTAAAATTTTCAAGTTTCTATTACCGTTCTATGGATAACGGGACTCCAAATAATTGGATGAGGGCAGTAGAACGTATATGTAATGAATCAAAGGTGAGGAAGGCCGAAAATAGAGGATTGCGTAGTGATATATGAAAGAAAGAGAAGTAAAAAGAGATATTACATCTGAAAGAACATTAAAAAAAAGACATTTGGCGCCGATCCCAAAAGGATGAAATACAGATATGACGTCTGAAAGAAGAGGAAGGAAAAGGACCCTTTAACCCCAACTGGCCCCAAGCCCCAAGTAAAGGGATATGGTAGGGCAATGATGATGTCACTACATAGTTATCTATTTACTTTAAATGCAATACAATAAGTACATGAATCCCAAGTAGCGGTGTACGTTCGGTCATGCATCCCAAGCCTTTTACTTTTCTTGCAACACACACGTCCCGGGGTCAATGGTGAGAGGCTTACGTTTCTAATGTTAAAACACCTGACATATTATATTTAAAAGTAAACGCTTCTAGAGGTTGTACACGATAATAGATCGGTTATTTTTAATTTGTTACTGTTACCTAAAGGGTTGGAAAGATTTAGTTTTTTTATAGAAAACATTTTCTTTGAAGTTTTCATACAGTACCACTAGGTGTTGCCAGCGACTTTAGAAAATGTTTCCCATTTTTACAACATTTTTCACTGATTCTTCAATCCTATCGTCCCTATCGGTCGCAGCGTGACCTTATATGTATAGCCTTTAAGCTTCCTTACTAATGTATAATGAGAAAGCGAGTTCATGAGTAAAATTTTGACGATCTTAAGTGTTAATGTGTGTAACAAAACCATAGCGCTATTTAAAAAAAAACTGTACAACGCCGTATATCGAGCAGAATAGTAAAATTCTGTTTGCTACGGTTTGATTTCTAAATTTCACGCAGACGAAGCCGCGGGCAACAGCTAGTCCTACTAATATTATAAAGGCGAAAGTTTGTATGTATGGATGTTTGTTACTCTTTCACGTAAAAACTACTGAATGGATTTGAATGAAACTTTACCACAATATAGCTTATACATCAGAATAACACATAGGCTACCAATTGGCTGGACCGATTTTGATGAAATTTTATTTTATACAGAATTGTATGGCAAAACAACGTTTGCCGGGGCAGCTAGTTCTCAATAAATGTACTATCCAACACTGAAAGAAAATTTCAAATCACACCAGTGGATCCTCCGATTAACGCGTTCAAACAAACAAAATATGTATGTAATAGCAAATTTATGAAAAAATACAGTCGTTATATTTGTATGTATGTACCTATGTGAGCTTATATATATCTTCAAAACCGTGGACTATAATGCTAATGTTTATCTTAAGAGGGTACTGTACTCCTAATTCAGGTATTAGCCTTAGGTATTGCTATCCCTATTTCCGAGCACCGTGCTGAAAGGGACAAATATAGCTGAAGCAGATTTTACCTACAAATTCTTTGAAAAAAAGACGTTCCGTACTTCCCTTTTTTCTTCGCGAAAGTAAAACCAATTTTAATTGTTTTTACGCTATATTATAGATGAAGAGTATATCTATGCTTGTATCACTTTCTTTTTTGGTAAAACGTTACCAAATATGTGTGATATACGCTGCAACTTTACCTAAAGAAAACCAAAAAAAACGGGATTTTCGGATGGTCATATTTATTTTAGTTATTATGTATAGAAAAAAAGAAAGTGGCAGAAGCATACTCGTAGATATACTCTACATAGATTACTCATATTTTTGTATGGAGCATAATTTGGTATCGTGCCCTCTTAATAGATAGAGTGGTTCAAAAAGAAAAGGCAAAAGCTAGTATTATAATAATACTATTGTTAGATGCCTAAAGGTTATACGTATTTTTTTTTTTACTTAATACATGTTGATGCTTGACTACATTCCACCTGATGGTAAGCGGTAATTCGGTAATGCGCAATGTAATGTATTACGGTATATTATTATCTAAACAGTAGAAATAGAATAACCTTTTATCTTACCTTTTACATTGGACTGCATATATATGATTTACTTTGCACAGGCACAAGTCGCATCGATATCAAATATCTAGTAACGGTCCGGGAACCTATCATATGATCTCACGGTATCCAAGTATCAAGAACCGTGTCACAGCACTAACGCTAAGGGCAGAACAGATATGTGATCCATTACACGGGAAATATATCGCTAAAAATACCAGATCGTTAGTCATTGATTTCTATTTATTTTATACAGGATCATAGGATTTTGATAAAAATCCTGATTATCCTGAACGAGAATAAAGGAACGTCCAACTCAGAGAATCTCTCGCAGTTGTTATCAGTTTAGCTTTAGAATTAAAAGATATTATCTTAAAAGAACCACGGCAAGAGTGGGGTGGTGACAAAAATTGGTATTCTTCTCCAGCCCTTAACGTCCCACTGTTGGGCACGGACCTCCTCCACTTTGAGAGGGATTACGGTCTACTGTGCCGCGCTGACAAGGCGTGTTAGCACAGGGTTTAGTTGCGAGTTTTCCGTCTCTCCTTGTGGATGTTAACTGCTTATGTTATCCCTTAGCTGACTCTTACAGCACCCTGGGAAAGAAATGAGGTGATGCTTGTATTCTTAATCCGTCACCAAACGGACCTAAATAGGAGTTATGTATTTATAATCTATCAGAATAAATATTATAAACTTCAATCAAACGATTTCAACATTAGAATAGAAGGAACTAATTACTCCTAGAATGTTTTATTTCTAAATCCTGTAAGTTAATAAATTCAAGTACTTTCAAAAACCCCAAAACTAAACATAACGTTTTGCAATATAATAACAAAAATCGAACAAAGAACTTCTTAGTCACACACAATGGAACATGCAATAGGCCGTTATTCAAAGCTTCCATTAAATCATGGCAACACCGTGTACAAATTCAACCGCCATAAGCATTTAATCACATTTAAAATAAAAAAATTTAAAAACAGCTATATTTGAAAATGGAATATTTTTAAATTCAGTTTATGGGTAAATTTTTATTTCTGTAGGCATAATTTTATTTTTAACAAGAATAATGCTCGTATGCAATGTCCAAGTTTAAACCCCTACCACCGGATTAGGACGTGAAATCTCCTGAGAAAACCGCAAGAAACTCAGGAGAGCTCTTTTGCTTTACGTCCATTCACATACTCGAAGTTTTATTTAAACTACCGGTGTACTACGCGACCTCGGTAATTGCGTTCTAACTTTTAAATATCAAACAAAGAAGGGGGCCGGAAAACTGGTATGTAGGTACTGAATGGATCATGGTAGTGTAGACGTTACGCGAAGGTCTCTGCTCCCTGGGCAGACGAGCGCTGACTCACGCGGCCGCGCGCTTCCGCCTGATAGCAAGGTCACCGGCCGAGACACACACACAACTATACACACTCACACATATAACTACGTGAAAGTAGTGACAGTACACTCGCAATGAAATGCGATTTTTTTTATATGTAGAACTTTTTAGCGCATGTGGATATATGTATAAAAATATTGAAGGCCGCGCTAATGTTTTGTGTGGTCAAGCTGTGACCGTTATCGCTATCGTGACTATTCGCACGTTACTTTACGCAACAAACAATTCTTGGCAAAAAAAATACTTCTACTTTGATATTTCAAGTCGCAATAATACAATTAGCGATAATTTTTTTTATAAACCATTAAAATTAAGAGGATACCAAAATAGCTTCGTGCATTTTTCTACATACGAAGTTTTCATTTTTTCTTTAGATTGAATGCCTCGAGCTCTAATTTTTAAGTATATGTTTTTTCAATATATAATCTAGGATCGCATAAACTCAGAAACACGATTTAAAAAAGTTTTCTCGATAGAAAACCTTAGCGAAACAACCTCTCTCATTTTTTATTTTTTTCATTTGTCGGTCTATTATCGCGTATTAACTAATGAAATAACTTTAAAAACATATGTAACTATTATATATAAAAACACGTAAGCCGGAATTAAAATATATTTAGTAGATTTTGAGTAAACAAAAAAAATATCCCTAATTCTTCATTTTCTATACCTACTAGCTGTGTTAATATGTACATGTCGACGATAATATTGATGTATGTAGGCCCTTAACGGGAATCTCGTAAATATATTATAGAGTTGTTTATTTCTCTTACAATTTTAGTACATAAATATATTTCACTCGAATGCTCTTGAATACTTTACTATCACAGTTTTGAGTATTTTTAAGTTCTAATTGACAAGTTCTTTACTAATTAATTACCATCATAAAGTTAGCTTTAAAATGAATAATAATTAATTAATTTGCGAATAAACTGATGTAGTACCTATATATATTATTGTAAGTAGCATAATTAAGATAATGTCATGTCTATTTTTAAACATAATTCGAGATTGACGTTAGTTTATTAGTAGCTGGTTGCAAAACATTAAAAACTGGAATTAGCGTCATTATTATTGTTTTTGTGGCACTTATATTCTAATATATTCTAAACGGCTTGACCGATTTTTATATAAAACTAGCCGACCCGGCAAACGTTGTTTTGCCATACTAAAGAAAAAAAAAGGTTCGAAAAATAGATAGTAGCTGATTCTCAGACCTACCGAATATGCATGTAAAATTTTATAAAAATCGGTCAAGCCGTTTCGGAGGAGTACGGTAACTAACACTGTGACACGTGAATTTTATATTCGTCTGTATTCTAGTCTCACCCGTGACCATGGTGACTGCAAAGTCTCCGAAACGTCGGGCCAAAATTTAAAACAAATAAACACATCTAAATCCGTAAAAAGTATTTTTATCGTCTGTATTGTTTTTTTTTTTCTTTATGTTTGTTACCTCTTAACTTTTAACTTGGCGAAGTGATTCTGATGTTTGGTACCATTTTCACCAGGTCATCTCCGATGGTTATCTCCTGAGAAATCGAGAAAAACCCTCAAATTTCAAAGGCAAATGAAGTCGGTTGAATTTTTTTTTAAATACTCAATTATTCATACCCCTAAGTGATAAGGGTAGTCCACCCTTAACATTCTAATGGCAAAACAATGTTTGGCGGGTCACCTAGTATAGTTAATAT
This sequence comes from Orgyia antiqua, assembly GCA_916999025.1. Taxonomy (NCBI): domain Eukaryota; kingdom Metazoa; phylum Arthropoda; class Insecta; order Lepidoptera; family Erebidae; genus Orgyia; species Orgyia antiqua. The sequence continues at coordinate 4,296,964 of OU779861.1, forward strand.
AAGTAAAATTACAAATGTTCAAATAAAGTGACATGATTTTTAGGATTCTGTAAAATAAATACTAAATTTCCACAGAACATTTGTGAGTTATTTTAATATGTAGAGCGGATAGTTTTGTATCTACAGAAAATAATCTGGTATTTTTATATGTACAACAAACACGCTCTATGAGCTTCGCAAGGTCGCTCGTTGTAAAACTCGTAACTTTTTATTTGTAAACGAAACTATAAAAACTCTTTCAATATTGAATAGTACATTTATGGAGGAATCCTATTTAACATCACGCTGCGACCAATAGACGCGAAGCATCAGTGAAAAATGTTGCAAAAACAGGGTAAATGTTCTAAATTCTACGCGTACGAAGTCGCTGACTACAGCTAATAATGTCGGCATAGGTTTATTTTCGAGTTTGCCGTCTCTCACAGAGGATATTGTCTGTGTAATATCGCTTAGCTTGCTTTAACAGCATCATGGGACACCTTTTTTTTTTTTGGGGGCGTATTTTGCAAATTAGCACCCCGTGATATTTAATTAACCCTATAAATTATAGCCTATTAACCCTATAAATAAGCCTTAAAAATTAATAGCGACAGAGCGAAATTTTAAACTTGAAGGCTTTTACCGCCTTTCTCAGGCTGGCCGCCCTCGGCCATGTCCCCTATGGCGCTTGGGTAAATACGCCTTTGCCTGGGACATAAATTTGACTAGTTGAGTACTATTTTGTAACGTGTGAGCAATTCGCAAAAGAAGTAACTATATTGGACGCTAATTACAAGGTCAATTTTTATAGCTCGCTTGTATCGTAGTCACAGAATAAATAAGAGCAGTAAATTAATGTAATTAGGTACTCAATTATTATATTACTTGTGCGAAATATATAATAAAATAAGATAGTCACCCTAAACTCTGTAAAAACTTGCCATTAGTCAAATATTGCAGGATGCAGCTACGAGTATAATAAAAATATTTTTTATAATCATTTGTCTAATTCAAAAACTAAAAAAAACGATTGAAAATCCTGTATTTTCTATATTTGTAAATAATTACATTATCCTCGGTCCTTGTTACGTGTACCTACAATATTTCAGATGAATGCTAGTATCCTACTGCTGCAAGTGGGTGAAAATCACTTTAAAAAATTCTGTTATTATTTTATTATACATAGATAAATACATTGATAGTAAGTACCGAGCAAATAAAAATAAATGTTGATTATTCATTGCATCATTTTTCGACCTAATATCTAAATAAATAACTTTTCAACTATTAAAATATTATAAAAGCAAAAGTTTGCATATAGTAATTGGCTATAAACTTTACGCAAATATTACTAGATTGATAATAATCAAATTTAACATTACCTAACTCTACAGCAGCTAACATCAAGCAAAAATTCATTATTCAAGGCGCCATTTGTACCTAAAAATGCGACAAAAACCCGGGGTGTTTAGTAGTATTAGCTCTATATAAAATGCGGTTTAAAAATAAAGACAGGTGACTATTTTAAAGCAATAAAAAGCATTGTCTGTTACTGTAACACCTGCATTACTTTCAGAGTTTCAAATGGAATCTAATAGGAAGTCATAAATAGGTGGAAAACCTTGGAACTAAGAATAACTAAGTAAAGTTTAATTAGTTTGTTTGTCACTGAATTTTAAAATAAAATAGTTTACATTTCTATTCACAAAATGTAGTTTTGTATAATGAAAATCTGAAAAATTATAGCGTAACCTTGATGCAAACGCTGCCACATTATTTTCGTTTTCATCATTACAAAACACGTGCACTTTTAAAAATCGAAAAACGTATTTTATTATTTTGTGTTGTAACTATAGAAGAGTCGCATGGGCGATATAATTCATCATAAAGCATGTTTCAGTAACTAAGTATAGGTACATATTTTTACAACTTTATAAAATGTGGTTTGGGAATACACTTTTGAGCGCGACTGTAATCAAAATAGGGTGTCGGAGGCGGGTTGACCGTAAGGGGTGTGCACCCTTGTCGTGACGTGATGAGCGACCTTCAGGCGGCGCACCGACCTTGAGCGGCGCTCGCCCCGCACGCCGGGTCAGAGGTGAATGCACGCGAACGCACGCCCGCGCCCCTCGCAAACCCGTCGCGCAACCGAAAACAACCGATCGCTACTCACCTCGATCCTATCTACGACTCCATGGCTCTGACGACTCGACCGCAGCCGCCGGCCTCACAGCCACCATCCCGACCTCGAACACCCACCCGTCGCGAACAGGTACCAGCGCGACGCGGCACACCTTTTCCCATAAAATACAACCGACAAGTTTATTGACATCGAGTCTCACCAACGATTGCGCAAATGTAATATTATAAACTACAAGAACACATTCACAGTCTTCGTTGGAATATAAAGACACTTTCCATAAAGATTGGTACAGTCTATTCACTCATTAAAATACTTTTTATTATGAAAAAACATTGAACACAACGCACGCACTAGTACGAGCGATATACACACCATGTCCTTTCACCTCCGCAAAACAAAGCGGAATAAAGTTGTAGTTCGTGTTGCGCACGGCATACGGCAATAGACTGGAGTAAGCGTGACATCTCGCGTAGTAAATCGAGGTCGTGAATTCGTAATTAATTAAAACTACTAAATACTGACATCTATCGATTAGTTCAGAGCACTACTATAACATTTAAAATTGTGAGTACCTACCTACCTACTGTTAGCAAATAAGAATTGCCATTATTTCCTATAGTATCTACTAGATGGCAACTGCAGGCAGATCCAAGCCATAGATCCAAGCACAATGTATTCGTGTCGTCGAAAATTAAAACAAAGTCGTTAATAAGTCTTCGATTGCTCGTGTGATGATGGATTGTGCATTCTACGAGAAATAGTTTTTGGTAAGTTTTCTCTAGTTTTTATTTTCTGTGGTTTTTAAAAAATTTTGATTGACACATATCGTGGACACATAGATTGACTTTTGACGGTTACCTAACTTTCAAAATTAAAATTCGTCCGAGTCCACAGCCAAATAGTGTCACTAGTCTTAGATATATAGCCAACTCTTGCGTTTTTTATGTCAACGTAAAGGCGCTCTCTGATTTTATTTTACAATATGAGTCATTAATAAAAAACCTTTACCGTTGTACGTAATATTTTATGTACATTTTATTCCTTAGACCTGTACCTACCTATATAGTATATGATGATAAAGAGAATTAAGTACTGCATTTTTAACTTTGTTCGTATCAACATATTATTATACTCATCTAGAACACTGTTACTGTCGCAAACGTTACAAAATCCATTAAGATTCAATCTTGGTTCAATAGCAGGTATGTAGAAAAAAAATTATTAAAAAATCTAGATCTACTTGTCTAAATTGCAAAAGTCGCTCAAACTTTTTCTATCAAGTGGAGTGATATTCCACTAGACGCAAAAATAGTTGCTCACTGATAATAAGCTTAGAAACAATGATATTTTTCATTTAAATACGGAGGAACGCCAACTTAGCATATTATTATGTTCAACGCAGAACGAAAGTAATGAAAATTAAACTCACTTAGACAAGTCACCATTTGCGATGCCAGAGAACCGATGATCTAGATTAGTTTATCGACATCAGCAATAAATCGATGTATCTTATCAACATTTAGTTGAAAAAATGATGAACCTAGGATATAAATACTGCGGACAAAAAATTTGAGATGGCGCACCTGAAAGAAACATGTCCGTGCGTAGGTGCCATGTTACGACTTTCCTCCCATTGAAGTCGAGTCGAATCGCAACAGCTGTGTGCATCATTGATCGGAATTATTTACAAAATATTAAATAATTCGTAGAATTTTCACCTATATTTTATTGATAACTCAGTTTCGTATAGAAATGGTACCAGTTTAGTTTGTGCATTAACTAACTCTTTAAATTAATAAGTCTTTGTTGTGAAATGAGTCATTGTAATTAAAAGTGTAACTTTGCGCTCCTCAAGGCTACATTAATAAAAGAAACGTTTTAGTGACTATGTAATTCGACATAATGACGGAAGATAATGATCGAGGCTTTGGAAGAACTTCGAATAAAAATACTTTATTGAAGATCGTTATTTTAGGCGAAGGTGGAGTTGGGAAATCATGTTTGATGAGCAGATTTATATCAAACCATTTTGATGATCACAGCTTTCACACGATTGGTGTTGAGTTTATGAATAAAACTATTGAAGTCAATGGAAAATCCTACACATTACAGGTAAACTATTAATATATACTTATAACTACTATTATTATAAAGAGTTTGTTTGGTTGTATGTTTGAACGTGCTAATCTCGGGTCCTAATTTAAAATTTCTTTTTGTGTCAGATAGTCCATTTATTGAGAAAGGCTATATAACATAATGCTTCATCCAATATGAGCGTAGCATTAGTAAAATATGTTGCAGAAATTTCTAAATTCCAGTTGTGTATCAAGTCGCAAGCAAATGCATGCATGCTTGCTTAACGTCAACCTTCCTTGGGAATGTGCACAGGTGTCATGCAAAGTGGTTCCGTTGGGCAGCTCTTACAACTTCTGCGGGCCATGGGCCATGGGGAGGTGACACTTGTATTCCTTTTATCTGTCATCTGCCCTACAGACATGTATGTAGTAAATTACACTAAGCATTTGCTTATAGCTAAAACTGATTGCAGATAATAAAAAAATATTCAGTGATTGAAAATACAAAGTCGTGAGCCAGTGACAAATAAAACCCATTCTAGGGTTTTTACTCAATTTTTTCAGGCATCTATGATAAATATCTTGGAAACAGAATAACATAAAATAATTATAAAATATTTAAACGTTACTCTACCATATTTGTAATGATTTTCCTTAAAGTTGAATGGCAAATTTTACCTTGAGAATCTAGATAGCATTATCTTCTAAGATATTTTATTGTTTGCTTATTATTAAGATTGCTGTTTAGTCTTAGATAAAGTAATTTGTAAATAATGATATCTATTTTTAATGCAATTAGAGTTTAAGTCTGCTAGCACAGTTGTCAGATTGTGTGTCTATGGCTACGTAACTGAAATGGCTTAAAGCCACATAAATATCTATGTGTGCATGAGATATTTATATATATACAGAGTAAAAATCCTTCAAAATTTTAGGGAAAATATCAACTTTGACTGCTTATTGCGTAAAAACTATAAGTTCTGTGGGCATTTTAAATATTGTGGTAGAAAGCAGTACTAATACGGTTTCCGATATAAAAAAAAACCGAAATATTTGGAAAATTGTGGTAATTGTAGCTAAAACTACCTTAGGGGGTGTCAATTTTCAAAGGTTTTAATTTTTTTTTTGATATCTCTAAAATAAATTAAGATAATTTAATTTTTTTATTTTTTCTTGAGTACTCATGAGTAGGTCTAACTTCTGGTGCCCACTTATCATTGAATTTTGGGACACCTTGTATACAGGGTTACAGGAAAAGTCGTGCTAGATCCGTTAAGGGCGTGAAGTACCCATCATTTCTGACTTATTTCACTATGAAACACCATACCCTAAACTTAACCCTTTTCGAGATATTCAACTTTAAATTTTTTTTATTGAAAATTGCCGATTTTTAGGCTAAAAATACAAATTTTGTATATTTTGTGTGTCTTATTATTATTATTATTGCATTTTTACATGTGTAATAAGATGCTTTAGAACGTCAATAATTAAAATAGTGCATAAGTTAATTGAATAGGCCGCAGTAGACAAGTAATAGTTAAGAAATTTAAAAAATATTAAAAGTTTTATTTTTCTTTAAGGGATATCTAAAAAAAATGGTATGGCAGTTGTTCGGCAGATATGTTTTAAAATATCCACGTTTCATCAGCTATCTAACGAGGTATAACAATGTAGGGTTTTATTTAAATCCATTGAAAAATACTTAGTTCATAGGCGACGGGGCGTAAGACGGTGCGGTTAAGACGCACCGTGCGAGCGAGACAAATGACGATTTATGTGGGTGTGAATGAAAGAAAAAATGTGAAGAGACCGGTTAGGGCTGGGAATACAACGTGGGATATTGTTTTTGTTGTCCAATCTGCTTTTGTGCTTAGTACATAGTAGATGTGATATCGTTTTGCTCTTTTTCTCGACTTGGCTGTGATTCTGGACTATTTCTTCTGATTTGTGATCTCTAAACACAAAAGCAGACTGACAACCAAAACAATATCCCACGTTGTATTCCCAGCCCTAACCGGTCTCTTCACATTTTTTTTTTCATTCACTCCTACATAAATCGTCATTTGTCTCGCTCTCACGGTGCGTCTTAACCGCACCGTCTTACGCCCCGTCGCCTATGAACTAAGTTTTTTTCAATGGATTTAAATAAAACCCTACATTGTTATACCTCGTTAGATAGCTGATGAAACGTAGATATTTTAAAACACATCTGCCGAACAACTGCCATACCATTTTTTTAGATATCCCTTAAAGAAAAATAAACTTTAATATTTTTTTAAATTTCTTAACTTTCACTTTTCTACTGCGGCCTATTCAATTAACTTATGCACTATTTTAATGATTAACGTCCTAAAGCATCTTATTACACATGTAAAAATGCAATAATAGTAATAGTAAGACACACAAAATATACAAATTTAGTATTATTAGTCTAAAAATCGGCAATTTTCAATAAAAAAATTAAATGTTAAATATCTCGAAAAGGGTTAAGTTTAGGGTAGGGTGTTTCATAGTGAAATAAGTCAGAAATGATGGGTACTCCACGCCCTTAACGGATCTAGCACGACTTTTCCTGTAACCCTGTATACTGACTGACAAATCAAATGCTTTATGTCAAGATAGATTGCATAGTAGAATCAAACAAAAAAGAAACGTTATTTGACCATGAAGTACAATTTAGCCAGCCTAAAATTACATGACATTAAGATTGAATGCATACCCTCTATCTGTCTGCTGGTTAGAAATTTCTACAAGTAACCTCATTCCTTTTATTAAATAGCAACATTAAATGTGCAAATTTAGTTATGTTTATTAATAATGAAAATGTAGAACAACCTTGGCATGTTTATGTAATATTTTAATAAATGTTCAAGATAGGTACATTGTGTGAAATGTCCATGAATATTTATTTTAAAAAAGGCGGGCGTCGTGGTTTAGTGGTTCATGTAATGGACTGCCATTCGCGAGTTCGTCGGTTCGACCCCGCACGGGACAAATGTTTGTACTGCTTCTGGGTGTTTCTATGTATTTTAAATATGTGTTTACAAAAGAAAAGTAGTTCATGTGCTTGTGTTATGGGTACCATATTCTGGTACCCATAACACAAGCATGTAAGCTTAGTTTGGGACCAGAGGACATTGTGAGAAATGTCCATGAATATATAGGTATGTTTGTATTACAGATTTATATCTACAATTAATGTCTAAATGAGTAGAAACATTCCATAACATATATTTTCATAAAATGCTGAATGCTATACGATGTATGGGATGTAACCAGATAACTATAATCTGTGAGAAACGGAAATCTCATATATACCCTGTTCAAACACGTCTGGTCGTCGTGGCATAGTAGACTAAATGCTCTTTAATGGAACAGTTCTGTGCCCAACTGCAGAACGTTATTGGCGTGGTGAAAGAGGAACAGTTAAGAGGGTACTGTACTCCTTATTTAGGTATTTGCCTAAGGTATTGCTATCCCTATCTCCGAGCGCCGCGCTGAAAGAGACAAATATAGATGAAGCGGAAGCGAAAAGACGTTTAGTACTTTCGTTTTTTTTCGCGAAAGTTAAACTGATTTTAATAGTTTTTGCTAAGCTTTATAGATAAAGAGTATCTATGCTTCTATTACTTTCTTTTGTGGTAAATCTTTACAAAATTTGTGTGATAGACGCTGCAACTTTTTCAACAAAGTGGGTTTTTCGGATCGTCATATTTCTTTTAGTTATTATGTTTTAAAAAAAACGAAAAAACTATTAAAATCGGTTTAACTTTCGCGAAGAAAAAACGGAAGTACGATACCCATACTTTTGTATGGAGCATAATTTGGTATCGTACCGCCTTAAAAACAAAATTTATCTTTCTATTTAAATTCTGTTTGGACAGAAATTTAATAACTGCGAATTGCCTATAGATCTTAAAAAAAAATTACATAAAATATAAAGTTATTAGTTATGCTGTGTAGTTATGTTTTTATTATTGTTATGTAATGTAATGTCGCTAAATAAATATTACGTCAAAACGACGCGACGCCAGTCTTGATTGCTTCCGGTTCGCTAGTTTTAATTGAAAATTACGTGCTGTTAACGTTCTTAAATATTGTAATCCACTTTTATAAAAAAGCCAAATTGGACAGGCGTTTTTGGGAACAGCTTAAGTGCCAAAAAATCATATTAATATTAAGATATAATACTTTTATCTAAAAAAAATAACCAAATAGCGTACAAAATATACGTATTCTAAGTCAACACACAAATATTTTGTCCTGAGTTTCTCCTACAGTCTCACCTCAGACGCAGTAAGTACTAAGTTTCTACCTACGCTACAATTACCGTGAAAACAAGTAAAATAATTTGCCGCATTGCGCATATTTTTACATCTTATTTACGCATTATTTTGATTAGGTTTTGTCCAAGTTTAAGTCAAGGCCGCCATAAATCTGTGTTAGGCTCATTGCTATACATACTTCATTAGATCATCGTAAAAGTAGGCAGATGAAGCGCTTTGATCTTATAATATAGCTTAGGATAGCTTATCATAGCTTATCCACAACCCTGCATTTAACGATGATGGACCGGTTAATGATGACAACCAGTGCTCATAAAAACGTTAGTTATCGTTACTCTAGAAAATTAAATCCAAATATACGAAATAACTCCATGTCTGTGTGGCCTAATTCTTTATCTATAGCCAAAACAATGACACAGGGCAGCATATTATTCGGGCGCCGGATGTAACTGTCCAAGAATGGTCTAAAAAAATCGTTGCCAGTAGAGAAATAATTTTTCATAACACATTTTTATATTCTTAAGGAGACCTACAGCACTGAAAATGTTTAGGGTAGTAACGATTTCTTGATTTTAGTAAATATTTTACACATAGTTATTTCGTGAAAGTTTCAGTGCATAAGTGTCTTTTACAGCGTCATAGTTACGCGCCCATGGCCTATATTTGACCTCATTACATATTTTGTAACGTTGAATTATATTGTTTTGGTTCAGTTTAAAAGTCATCTGTCGTGTTACGCTGTAATTAAAGCACTTGCATGGGAAACACGGAAGTCCTTACCTTCCTGACTTTACTGTTATTTAAATTCAATTGAATTCAGAATATGAGAAAGCACAATTTTTTCTAGTGACCATTTAAAACAGCACTAGAACCTCACAACATTATGCCTAGCCAACTTAGTGTACTAGACTGATTTACCCTCATATACCTGGCATTTCAATGCCAATAACAGTAGCCGAAACAAAAGCGCGCAAGGCGTTACGTATTTCCGTGTGGTAACGGATAAACGATACAAGTGTTATCACCCCTTCCCAGTGTGCTGTAAAAACCATCTAAGGGATATTGCACACAGTTAACATAATTGGTTAACATCCTTACTGAGAGACGGCAAACTCGAGAATAAACACGTCTGGTCAGCGGCAAAAACCCGGAGGCCCGTGCCTAACAGTAGGACGTTAAAATAGGCTGGGATGGGATGGTAAGACGTTACGTTACTTAAGTACTTAACTATGCCAGCTTTTCGTTTTTCTGGAGAGTTTCATAATTTAGTAAAATTTGCAAATTGTCAGTTTATTTATTTTATTCATTTATTTTTCTAGGTATGGGACACAGCAGGCCAAGAGCGTTTCAAGTCACTTCGGACTCCGTTTTACAGAGGGTCAGATATATGCATCCTGGCGTATGCAATCGATGACCGAACTTCCTTCAACAATATTAAGATGTGGCTCAATGAGTTTCTTCATTACGCGGGCGTAAAGAACGGCATTGACAGATATCCATTCATGGTTGTTGGAAATAAGGTAATTATATTGGTTGTATGCTAAATAAGTTGTCTCTGTGGTGACAGATTAAGAATACGAGGGTCACCACCCCCTTTTCCTTTCTAAGATGCTGTAATAGCCAGCCAAGATGGGATACATACAGATGACATCCTCTATGAAACACGGAAACCTCGAAAATGAGCCCTGTGCCAAAAGGCCCGGTCAGCGGGGTACTATAGACCTAAATCCCTCCCAAGAGAGAGATGCTAAATAAATATGTAATATCTGTTATATTTTTTGTATTTTTACACTACAGCAAATGTGCACCTGTCGAAAATCAGCGAAGAAATCTGAATGATGAAATGTAGTATGTAACGGCCCGTTCTATTTCCTTATTTCTAGCTACGCTTTGCTTGACTGATGTTTATAATATTGGATTAAGCCAGCCTGTGATTAAAGAGGCGATATGTATATCATGAGAAAACTAAATCGTTTATAGACTTGAATTATTAAATGAAAACTTGCTTCTACTAAAACATCACATTATTTACATAAATAATAGCGATATAGCACGTTTGGTATTTATCTTTCGCATTGCGCCACAGTATAGTCAAGTAAATGAGTAGTCGAATAAATGTACAATGTATAGAATAAAACATTCTAGATAGATACGAAGCGTAACATTTACGTCGCCCGCAGTAAGCACACGGTGAAACCACAAGTATTATATAACACAATACTTATGACCTTAACAAGACCTATATCTAATTCCATTTATAGAGCACTTCTGGAATCTATAACTCGAGTACGGCCTTATGGATTCAAATGTAAAAGTTGCCGCGCTGCAACTCTTCCTCTCTCCTGTTCTAAATTAAAAAGGGTCCATAATTGTATCTTAAATATTTAATTTAATCATTCATTGTATACATTATGGAACGCAATAAATAAACTAATTTTATGCAGGGTGTTTGTATGTATATCATTGAGTGGGACCATGGCCTTGTCGTATTTTTTGTAGCTTTAGTTTTTTGTGTGTTATATTTTTTCAAAGGAATCTTGGACATTATATTATGTTACTGGTCTGTCTAATTTGTGTGGGTAGTTTTATGTATGTGCTAAAAGTGGGCGCAGTGTAAATTGGCTGCGTTTGTTGTTAACAAAGATTTATTCTTATTATCACTTAATACAATAGCTTGTCGTGTAATTCTTAGAGCCGATAAAGAGTAAAGTCACAGGGTAAAGCTATGTTATGGTGTTTCTTTAGCACATGTTTAGATCGAAATTGTATTACATTATTAATTCGCAGCCGTGTCATAGGCGGATGAATCACGTAATAAAATGGGTGTCGCGCCCAAAAATTTATTCAGTCCTTACCTACTCCACAAATTTTCTTATTCGTACGATGAATTAATTAAGTAGTCCCATCACAAAACTTGCTACAAGCCTCGCGCTGGCTTATTCCGGTACGGCCGTCATATAAAAGCGCGATAACAATTCTAGAAATTCCTTCCTTTTTAAATGACTGATGCCAAAATACATACTTACCTACCTAAATCACTGTCAAGTTTTTCTTATTATTGTCATTTAATAATTTCAGTCGGATGTATCATCGAAAGACCGAGAAGTGTCGTACGAGCAGTTGAAGCAATGGTGTGAAGATAACAAAATAGCAACCTACATAGAAACTTCAGCTAAGAACGACAACAACGTAGTCGAGGCCTTCTCCATGGCTGTTCAAAGGTAACATTTAATTAAAAAGAAATAAAATTATGTTAGAATATGGTATTTGCGCGATTAATTTATGTCAAAAAAACTACCGATTTTGACTACGGTGGCTGAAAGTACTCCGTAACGACGGAGCAAGTAATAACAAAATGAAATTTTTTTAGAGATAATATTCTTTGATCTAGGTCACCTTTTCACGCTTTTTGTTTCTTTTTCAGTAGTTTTACGCCCGAATAAATACATACATACATTTTTGATAAAAATATTATAAAACTGAAGAGTTTGTTTGTTTGAATGCGCTAATCTCAGGAACCACTGGACCGGTTTTAATAATTCTTTTAGTGTTGGATAGTATATTTATCGAGGAAGGTTATCGAGGCTAACATCACGCTGCGACCAATAAGAGCAATGTATTAGTGAAAACTGTTTCAAAAACGGGGATAATTTTATTCCACATTGAAGAACGGAGTCGCGGGCAACAGCGGAAATAATTTCAATCCTTCTAGAACTTCAAGCCGTTCAATTTATTCTTCTAGATGGACAGAGTTAGAACAAAGAGCTGAGAAAGAACTAGGTATGTTACATCATCCTGACACAGTTACACTTCATGGTTCCTCAACAGCTGCTACGATAAAAGCTACTTGTTGTTCTAGATTTAGTGAAGTATCATAAATATATGCTAGTTTGACATAGATGTAGGATATTTTCCATAGATAGGTACAAGAAGTAAAGTTTTTTAAATTTCTATGTCTTATAACAAGCAATATTTTGTTCTACAACACCTAGAGATAAATGTAGACTTTGAGTCAGAACAGACATCGCGTTGCGTTACTGTTTCTGCGTCAAATTTCATACAAAATATCACAGTGTCCACACGATGCGTTGCGTATACGCAAGTGGATGCAACAAACTCACGACTGAACTACAGCCTGCGAAGCGAAGCGGGGAGATCCAGTTGATATTGTTGATATCACTGAGATGAATAACACTCTTTTACTCTAATGACTTGTCTATGAAATATATTCTGCATCTATGGTTTTAAAGTAACAAAACTTTGTAGTTTTAAATGATCTGAATTGACCAAAAAGTTGTAAATATTATTTTTTTTATTTACTTCGGTAAACCTGAATTGTAAAAATATGATTTGATAACTTAATTTTTTTTTAACTTATTTATTTATTTAAATCATAAACAACCTTTTTACGACAGTTTCATTTTTCAAACCCTTATACCACTATTTTGGTAACCATTTTGTGTACAAACTTTTTTTATTGTGTATAAAAATTTTATTTTTATTTTTATTATTCACATCAGCAACAGTTTTAGTATCGCCAATGCGAGAGATTTTATCCCAAAACTATTAGTGCAGACCGCATTATTACTTAAAGTAAATATTATTGTTTAAATTATTGATCTGTAAGTCACAGACATACCAGAAGTTGGGTCGACGTTCAAAATTGAGACAAATAACTTTAAAATGGCTAAACCGTACTTCATAGACTAATGATGTTGCATATGACGTATAGCCTGTATCATAGCCACATAGCATGGAGACTAGCAGTAAGGAGGAATATCTCAGTATATTAAAAAGTGTCCGCTGAAAGGCAGCAAATTAAGGTGGCGCCATAGTAGCAAGTGGTGAATTTTAAAAAGAGCGCCACAAATTATTAGAAAGGAAAGAAAAACTTCCGCTTTGTTACAGCGCAGTTTTTTAAATTATTATATTATATAGACAAACATGACTATGAAATAAATTTATATTAATTATTATTATAATTATACGGTGTTTTAAGTACCCTAAATATTTGTAAATAGCAAATAGAAAATAGTATTAAAGAATTACCGCAACAGTAGCACACTTCACTCTGCTTATAACTGCTACATTCATATCATTCATCTTGCTACACTAGCGCTATTTCGGTGAGTGTTATTTGCTGTTTACAAGTAGACACTCTTTGGACTGATCCCCCATACAAGATATTCCTCCTTTCTTCTAGTCTCCATGAGCCTGTATCATAGACACATAGATACATTTTCACGTACACTGGGCCCCGAGTCCGGTAACGTAAATGAATTGTGTCACAATGACAGACTTGGGCACCAGCTGAGTGGGTGATGTAGTCATAGACTATACATCTGGTAAATTTGTGCTAATACATATTAAAGTGTAAGTTATATTAAATACTGTTTTAATGTATTGCAACGTTGTCTGCTTAGATGTGCCTTCCTCGTTTTAATGATTCCATTGGCCGTGATTATCAACAAATAGCTTGATTAGTTATTTATGATTTGTTCCTGGTTAGTGACGGACGTAGACGGAGCTATTTATTGGCTTGTTTTTTCAGATATTATAAACTCATATAAAAAGGTTGTCAAGAAAATTGTTGATAAACACGATTAAAAGTATTAAAATTAGATACGTAAGATTGTATATGAAAATCAATTCTATATTAAAAGGCTTAATATTAACTATGTCACCAAAAATCTAATGTAATTTGCACATAAAATTATGTATTTAAATAGGTGACTTCATTTGATTTTAAAAAAACATCAAGGAATTTATTACTATTTTTAGCGCCATTTTTGATGGCCCGATTATTGTAGAAACCAAGCTGGATTATTGTACTTTGTTATATATACAATTTCAGTTAACATAAAAAAGGGGCGTGACCTAACTTGGCCACACACCCTTTTTATGTTAAAAAATAATGTTCTGCATAAAACGTGAAGCAGTTAAATCGGCTTCACACTGAAAGTTAGGATCTTATATGGCCATTTTAATTAATATATAGGTACACTACAATAATCGGCGTTTCATATACCTTAGTGTTTCATGATGACGTTTTGTAATCACATTTGGTTGTGGGAATGGTTGCTTAATTTTTATTTTATTTTTAGCATACTTAGACATCAAATTAACAGAGTTGTGTCCATATTTATTTATTGAGCCAATCATTTATTTTACAGTCTTTTCTGCATCCAAAGGTTCCTTGCACATTTAATTATGTCGTTAGTCCATCTTTTTGGAGACCGACCCACGCAGGACTGTGCATGTAGCCTTCTATTGGGGATACCTATCATTCTACTTCTGAGTAGATTCAGTAGTGGATGGAGAAAGGTTGATGGCTGGGCAGTCTTTAACATTCCAACCAATAGTATAATTTATTTAATTCATTTTTACGTCTTAATAAGAATCTATTTATAGTCTTTATGTTACTGTGATCATTCATAGGCTATTGTAATTTCGTATTAAATAAACTGGGTATGCATAAGTTAACTTTTTATTTAATAAATACTGTGTTAAGCAATTGGCGACATAGCCCGAAAAGTTAGCACGCTGTAGTGGCAATGGGCAGGCCACATCGCTCGATGATCTGATGACCGTTGGGGACGGAAGGTCTTCGAGTGACGACCACGAACCGGACGACGCAGCGTGGGGCGGCCCCCAACAAGGTGGACCGACGATATCGTCAAATACGCCGGGGGCCGCTGGATGCAGTTAGCGCAAGACCGCGCGTTGTGGCGTTCTATGTGGGAGGCCTATGTCCAGCAGTGGACTGAGAAAGGTTGATGGATTGATGGATGGTGTTAAGCAATTTGTAAAAAGCTTTATAAATTATTAATCTAAAATTAAAGCGAATAACTATAATGATGCTATTGTGTTGATTGTACTTCTAATTTTAGTAGCTTTTTATAATAATCTGTACTAATATGATAACTAATAAAGAGGAAGGATTTGATCCTTTCTTTGAAATGAAAGAGCTATGAAACTACTGGATTGATTTAAAATATCTTTCAACGTCAGGTAGCTACATTATTCACAGTGAACATAGGCTGTGTTTTATTGTCGTGCAAAGTAGAGTGGATTTAAAGTAATATATAAACAAGTAGGTATATTATTTATTACGTTAGCAGCGTTAATTGTGATTTGTGAAAAGCTTAAAACATTTAATCAACTTAAAACTAAAGCGGAATAAATTTTGATATTGCAATATAGCATATTTGTCACAATAATTTGGTGTGATTGTGAAACTATTTATTTATTTAAATTAAAATATCGTTATAACCACAGAGATGTACCAGATAGTGGCTACGCTCTCAATCTTGAAGATAAGTAACTTTAGTTTGGCTAAATCGTCATTCTTGGCCTAATAAGATATGGTATTCTCAATACAAGTGACATATTTCTCGCAAAATACAAACTTTACCGCTTGGTAAGTCATTTGTGTGATATTTATAATTGTCATACAAATGTTTGTATTGCGTCCGAGTGTTTCTATGTTTTATAAATATGTATTTACAAAAAAAAAGTAGTATATAATGTAGTATATCCGTATTCTTGTACCCATAATACAAGCATATAAGCTTAACTTGGGACTAGAGGACGTTGTGTGAAATGTCTGTGAATATTTATCTATTTATAATTTTTCTCGAAAATACAAACGTGAAAAGTACAAATACAAAAATGAAATATGTATGTCATTGGGAAGCGAAGTACTTTGGTCTATGGTTCATATGAATGTCTAGCCTGTGTCAGAAACACACATAGATATGTATGTCATACACACAGATATTTATGTGGCTTCAATTTGGGTGAGTTACCATTCACACACAATCTACTAAATCTGTGATTATAATTAAGCTTTTTTATTAATAAGGCACCATCGCTTATTGTAAAAACAAATAAGTTGCATTAAATAATTACGCCTAGATTATCATAACACCCTAATTTAAATATTCTTGAAACTATAAATAGTTACCTACAATGCATATACTACGCGTGCAAAAACGTGTAAGTAGGTACTGTATTTGAATCAAAGGCCTTAGTGAGTAAACGAGGGTAAGCGTATAAAATTTATAGTGAAATTGTATGAAATTAGGAACAGCGCTGCCTAGCGGAGCCGAGTGGTACTGACCACTTGTCATACAATTTAACGCGTCTTAACGCGTTGTTTCGTTTTTTCTTAAAAAAAAACACTCACTTGGACCTCAGACTGCACTTATACCTAGGTATTATTGTAAAGTTAGGAAAACATGAAATAAAATGTAAACTCCAACCACAATAAAGTTATTTTTGTTACCTTTGTTTGTTTTTCTTAATAATTTGTTGTTTTATGAGTATTTTTACGAGATATTTGACTAAGATCGTAATACTACCCTACATTCTGCTTCAGGCTACAAAACATCTCCCAAAAATAAGAACCAAACAGTAAAAATAACAACAACAACATAAACTCATCATCATAACATCACGTCTTTTTCCCATGGGGGTAGGCAGAGACCATAGAGCACTATCTATTACGATCCAAACACTTCCTTGGCTTCATCTACACTCATACATCTGGTCATACATGCCCGACGGTCAGTGGCGGATTTGCAGTCTCGGCCGCCCTAGGCCCCAAGCCATTAGCCGCTCTAGGCCCCAGGCCATTAGCCGCCCCCTTTCTCAGCATCCACCATATAAATCACAGCCCTCTAGGCCCTTAGGGTAAATTCGCCACTGGCGACGGTTGTTATTGCTACGCACTTGGCCCTTATATTAAACGCCAATGTTTGTAAGAAAGTAAGTGTACATTAGCCCTCTCCCAGCAATGTGTTTGTTACTATTACAGGCAACAAGTACTGAGTGGAATTTAATAAAACTTATGACTGATGCATGAAAGGAGCTGCAGAAAAGGCTATAAAAGTGTGGGACAAAAACTAAAAAGTGTAGGTCGTTCTTAGAGCGACTTTCTCATGTAAATCCGCGTGCATTAGCTAGTTTATGGTAATCAAGAGTATGACATGTATGAAAGTAAAATAATTTACTTAGATGAAACTATAAAACACGCTTGAAAATCATGATTTTTTTTTAAACTTATTACATTGACATCCGTCCTTTTTAGCTCTTCAAAATTTTAGATCAATCCGACAACTACAAGTGGGTGAAAATACAAAGAATCCGTTACATAAAATAATACATTGATAGATACTTACCGAACTAATATAAGCGTGTTAAAAATAAAACAAAATTATAAACCCATTTCAATATTTTATTACATAACAAAATGTCCGAAAACACTAACCTACTTTATTAAATGTACAAATGTATTGTCTTAGCTACACTATTAGATATCTTAGAGCAGTAATCCAAGAGGAGTTGGAGCCAGTTGACCTCCGCTGAAGAGAGCAATGCTCATACTCGTTTAGAAACAATGTCGTATCTACTAATGCAATTACGTTACTAGTATTTGTGTGCGTTACCTCAGCACCCCACTAACATGACAGCACAGATATAAATAAATATTCATGGACATTTCACACAACGTCCACTGGTCCCAAGCTAAGCTTATTATGCTTGTGTTATGGGTACCAGAATACGGATATACTACATATACTACTTTTCTTTTGTAAATACATACATAAATAATACATAGTAAACACCCACAGTACAAACATTTGTATGACATTTATAAATATCGCATAAATGATTGTCCCAAGCGGGAATCGAACCCGCGACCTCTTGATCGGCAGTCCGTTACATGAACCACTCCACCACGGAGCCCGTCAAGATGTACAGATGTACCAGATGTAGTGACTATGGCTACATGACTCAATCAGCTTCAAGTCGCTTACAACGTGAAATATGTGTGTCTATGATACAGGCTATACGTTATATGAAACGTCATGAATCTATAAAATGCGATTTAGCCAAGCTAAAGTTACTTGTCCTCAATATAAAAGTTAACCCACCATCTGATATATCTGTTTATATGTGATATTTGTCAAACAAAGCGAAACGGCGTCTGTAACAACTCCAATTGGTTTAATACTCTAAGACAATTATGCACCGGGCCTCTTAGAGATTACAACCACTAAACATATATTAAGACCAATAATAACCACTAATTAACGATTATTTACATAAAAACAACAAATAAGATGAATATTTGGGAAATTATACAAAACTAAATTTTGTATAATAAAGTTAGTCCAGCTGTTTCGTCGAGAAATGGAACAATGGACATTAAAATTAAGATTTTTATTTTACAAAAAGAATTATTTTCAAATAACTTGTACAGGTCTTACCAAATCTTTTATTTGAGACCAATTTTTCTATTCATTTGAGAAAAGCTTTCTTCAATTGAACTTTATTTATTATCAAATTTCAAGGGCTTTTCTCCCATAAATTCTTGGAAATAGTTTGTTAGAAAAAATATAATAAATTAAACAAATTTTTACTTATCTTCAAAAATAAAATAATAAAAAATGGCTACTCTGCCCTTTAATATTATTTTTAAAACATTTTAATCTATTTCATGATATTAAAAATGCAATATTTCACTTTTAATTACAAATTAAGTTTCCTCGTATGGTTATTTGATATTTGACACTTTATAGTAGAAGTAAACATTCTTGATATGAGAATATATTTGACACTGTTTTACTTCACATAAATAAATAAAATAAATAAAAGATAAATATATGAATATAATTTATATGTCCATAAATTACGTGGGATGTTTTTTTTTATTTTCTGTCTCTCTCCAACGTAAGATTAGATGAGATTTTACTCTACTCCCTCCCCCCTTAAACACCTCACCTAAGTCATGGACGCCCCCTAAACAATGTTGGCACTTTACAGAATATTTTTATTATTTTGTTTTAAATACCTCAGTTACAATTGGTAACAATTCTGCTTACAAAAACTAAACTAACAATGTAGATAGCCTCAAAATCATTACTTTAAGTCCTGTTCGGATTGATTAATATTAATAAGAGTATTTCGAGAATGAAATAAAAACCTAACACTTGCATAATTCAGTGCGTATTCACTTACAACATGCAATTGACACTTATCACAGGAAAAGACACTTGATTTTATTTTAGTTTAGTTTTTCAGCAGAATTGGCGCCAATATGCAATGTATAAACCATATTCGAGGGATTATTAATATATTAAACTCATAGAGGTTTCCTAGCTTTTACAAGCTCTTCACTAACTTCCCATAATTTAGCCTCCACTTCTTTGTCGAAGTTATATTTAGAAGTATATTCTTCACAGTTGCGATAGAACTTTCCAGACTTACCTTCGATGGTATAGTCTGAAGCGCAGTATACTATTGTTTCAGCACCCTGTAAATATATAACTGTAGTTAATATTACCAAAACAAAGCGCAAAAGTTGTTTAATGATTATGACAATTGCTCCATACATAACTGATGAAAATAACAGAATGGGTATTTATTTTATTATATTCTTTATTGTACACCATTTAGTTTTACATTACAGGATATTCTTAAAATAATGTATGTAGTACAATGGGCGGCCTTATCGCTTAAAGCGATTTCTACCATACAACCTTTGCATGGATACATGATATGGATAAAGCGGTAGTTGTGGGTGTACTGAATTAATTAATTATTGATGAATTTATAACCTATCTATAAAATCACAAATACACATACATACAAGATACACACGTATTTATATAAATATACATACACACATACATACAATACATATCTTATTACTTTAAACGAGCAATTCTTGTATATATGTATATATATAATTGGAATCCCGGAATCGGCTCCAACGATTTTCATAAAATTTAGTATATAGGGGGTTTCGGGGGCGATAAATCGATCTAGCTAGGAATCATTTTTAGAAAATGTCATTTTATTGCATTTTTTTCTTTTTGGCCACACCACCCGAGCGAAGCTCGGTCGCCCAGATATTGATATATTAATGGTAATAGGCGACAGTTATGACTGCAGGTCTAGGTAATAGTTTTTCACTTTAATTTTAAAGGTAGACAATGTCTTATTGATATTGTTCATATTTGTAAAAAAATTCATTGTAATGAATATTTCAATAATATTGAAATAAGTTTCTAAAATTAGTCTATTTTCTAAAAAAAAAATTATAAACAGCAGGTCAAAACTTAATGAACAATCACAGTTGGCCCTTATGTTTATTTTTTGGTAATTCATATATTTATATACGAGGGGAGGTCCAAAAGTTCGTGGAATGGAGGGGATGGAGCGGGGATAGGGGCGCTCGCTTAGTGTCATACTAATTGGGGACTCATAATTAGTATATAAATGGAGTTTCAGCCCTATTGCGTCATTCGTTTACGAACACTCGCCTGCTAAACACGTCAATCCGGAAGAAAACTGAAACTATGGAGAAAATTGAACACCGTGCGGTCATTAAATTCCTTACCAAGCAAGGAAAGAACGCTCAGACCATTTTGAATGAAATGGAAACTGTTTACGGGGAACAGTGCCCTAGTAAATCAATGATTTACAAGTGGCATGGTCTTTTTAAACATGGTCGGGAGTCGATTGAAGACGACCCCCGCTCAGGAAGGCCAGTTGAGGCCACCACATCAGACATCGTCGAAAAAGTGGAAAAAATTGTACTGGAGGACACCCATTTGAAGAAAACACAGTTATCTGCATTAGTTGGAGTATCAGATACCACCATTTTGCGAATCCTACATGACCACCTGGGTATGACAAAAGTCAGTGCAAGATGGGTACCGAGAATGCTCACGCCGCTTCAAAAACAGCAGCGCGTCGAAGCGTCAAAACATTTTTTGGAGTTGTGTGGCGACGATCCTGGACCGATTTTGGAGCGAATTGTTACCGGCGATGAAACATGGGTTCATCACTTTGAGCCTGAGTCCAAACAAGAGTCCATGCAATGGCATAAAAAGGGGAAACCACCGCCAAAGAAATTCAAAGTGTCGGAGTCGGCTGGAAAGTTGATGGCTACTGTTTTTTGGGATTGTGAGGGGATAATACTGATTGATTATAAAGAAAAGGGCAGGACCATAACCGGAGAATACTACGCAACAATACTAGAAAAATTAAAGGATGCCATCAAAGAAAAACGTCGGGGAAAATTGACCAAGGGCGTGTTGCTCTTGCAAGACAACGCGCCGGTTCACAAGAGCAAAGTTGCAATGGCTGCTCTACACACGCATGGCTTCGAATCACTAGTCCACCCACCCTATAGTCCAGATCTGGCCCCAAGTGATTTTTATTTGTTCCCCAATTTAAAAAAAGACTTAAGGGGAAGGAAATTTTCCGACGACAATGAGGTAAAGGAGGCAATTTTGGCTCATTTTGAGGGAAAAGATAAAAAATATTTTTACGATGGTTTAGAAAAATTAATTCATAGATCTAATAAATGTATTCAGCTTAAGGGTGATTATATTGAAAAGGAAAAATAAATTTACTGTTTCATTTTTACTAAAACCCTTTCATTCCACGAACTTTTGGACCTCCCCTCGTATGTCCAAATTAGCTATAAATAGACAGTGGATTAATTAAGTTGCATTTTCAGTAAATTTATTCTTGCAAAAAAGTGACATAAAAAATCTGCAATAGACTTACTTGTTGTGCCGTTTTCATGAAGAATAACAGTATCGGCGCCATTAATATGTAGTGGTACCATTTAATTGAGTTTCTGTAACGTATAAAATACATTCTATTCTATTGTCTGTATTTTATTCTATTGTCTGGGTGTTTCTATGTATTATAAGTATGTATTTACAAAAGAAAAGTAGTTCATGTATTCTATCCGTATTCTGGTACCCATAACACAAGCACATTAGCTTAGCTTGGGACCAGAGGACGTTGTGTGAAATGTCCATGAATATTTATATTTATATTTTATTTTACATTAATATGAGGAAGCTATAATGGATCAAGATTATTTGATCCACTTGTACAGGAATACGCCGCAAATTTCATATTTGGTGACAGGTGGCGCTCTATAGTCTCTGCCTATCCTCATGGAAAACGAGTTTGACGGTATAATGATGATTAGTACAAAAACATAGTTAACATTGAAACAAAATAACAATATCATTGGGACATAACAAACTGAATTGATTTGAAATCAAATTCCATTGCAGATACTTTTTGCCTTTTCATTTGGCAGAGTACTTAGCTATAAGAGAAGTGATACTTTAGAATAATACCTGAACAAGTTAGTGGCACAGAATCCTGGACAGCACGCATTGACATCCACTCCAGTATTCCTCAAATTACTAGAGAGAGCTCTTGCAAAGTACGCATTCATCAACTTGGAGTTATTGTAGCCGGCGTTGCGGCGACCCGTGCCTTTCTTTTTGGCAAGTTCGATATCTTTCCTTAAGTTTAGGTCATCGAAATCTATTTTCCCTCGTTCGTGTAGCAAGGAAGATACCACTACTACCCTGTAACAAATATGTTGCATTTTATAGAGACTAATCACCATTATCCAACAGCTTGTTTATATTCACAGATTTGAAGCCACGTAAATATCTATGACTGTTGATGAATCTATGTTTCCGTGTGGTGACGGATTAAGAATACAGGTATCACCACCCCATCTCCTCCCGAGGGTGCTGTATAAGGAGGAGGCCCGTGCCCAACAGTGGGACGTAAATGGGCTGGAGAAGAAGAAATATCTATGTGTGCGTGAAACAGGTATCTATGTGTGCCTCTGATCTACGCCACGGACTAAATTAAACCATAGGCTAATAAAACAGGATTTCTCTTTACAATGACATACTTGTTTTACAGCGTATAAAAGTGACGTTTGTAGTTTGCGAAAATTATGATGTCACTGATGAATTAAGAATACCATATCATATTAGACCATGAAGTACGATTTAGCCAAGTTAAAGTTACTTGTCTTCAAGATTGAGCACATACCCACTATCTGTTAAATCTGTACCTTTGAATTTTAAGAATATGCTTATCTATCTACAAATATACACCCAGAATCTTATAATCCTAATAAATCCGACGACCTTCGTAGCGAATAGCTAACGTTCACGAATAGGTATATTCCAGATTCGACAGGATAATTATTTGCATTTGGATGGAGTTCTATTACATGTATTTATTTACATGTATGTAGTATGCTATAAACCAGAGGTTTCCTAACTTATTTTGGCAATAAGCTCACTTTGAGCATAAATTATTTTTTTATCGCTCCCTTTTTTTTCCCATTTTAAAAACCACTATATCTCCATATTATGTCTGTGTCTTATACCGCCCACCACATCTTGTAGACGCTGCAGGCTTAAATGCGGTAAGAGTTTTCGGCCACTTTGGGAAAGGCTGTTATTAACTATGATCAATGCAATGAGTACGAAAAAAACCTACTTAAAATAGTATTTTTTTGGAAATGATTGATGAATGATTTTATAAAGTAAACAGTTGTATGACTATCATACAACTGTTTACTTTATAAAATCATTCTGATATGCATTTTCTATTCGTCTGCTCGTACTTTACTGCTCCACAATTAAGTTTATAGCCGGCGATTATAATTTATCAACAACGATAATCGCTCGTAATACCATGTCGTAATTACGAATTACTACATCATTGTCGCGTAATAACAATTTAAAATATTTAATAAAATCATAGATTAGTGATATGTTTATGAATATTTGATAAAAACAATGCAATCTCATAATGAAATTATGTGTTTTATCATTTTTGACATTGCCGAAGGTCAAAGTTCTTTAAATGAATGACACGGGTTCTGATTGTGATAGATTGATATAATAATAAAAACTAATTATATAAATAAATATTCACGGACATTTCGTAAAACGTCCTCTGGTAAGCTTATATGCTTGTGTTATGGGTACCAGAATAGGGATAGAATACATAATATACTATTGGAATAGAGTAAACAACGCCCTTAGGTCTGTCGAAAAAGAAACTGTTGTTCCGTTTCCTGACGACCTCATGTGACACTGTCATTGTCATTCATAATAAATTGTTATACTTTTCTTCAGTGCAATAAACCGATGTTTGATTTTATTGAATCTAATAATTGTATTTCACGTTGTGTGAAATGTCCAAAATATTTATATTTATTTAGTTATTAATATTATTTCCTATATATACTACTTTTCTTATGTAAATAGGTATATACTTATAATACATAGAAACACCCAGACGCAGTACAAACATTTGTATGACAATTAAAAAATCACACAAATGATTGTCCCGAGCGGGAATCGAACCCGCGACCTTTTGAGCGGCAGTCCGTTACATGAATCACTCAACCACGAGGCTCGTCAAATAATAATAATACCGTAGTCACATGTTTACTGCAGTTATCTGTTTCTAGTATTCCTTCACGGCTACTAGTGATGTTATCCGATTCATTGAAGTAAATTACTTTATTACGCTACGTTTGAATTTAGAGGCCTAAACCTAATCACGTAATTAACAAATTAGTTATGACTTGATTATTATAATAGTGATGGATTGCAATAAATAAAAATACACAGTACCTAAGTAATGAATTTCGTGGAGGGGGTCGCGGATTCGATTAGGTATTGAAGGCAAATATACTTAACACAAGCATGCTTTTGTTATATGAATGTGAATATTTACCGACAAGGAAACGTGTTCTTTCAATATTTTTACTCTAATCTAGTAATTCTGATGGTGTACGATATAGCACCACTAAATTTAAAAATCTATTCGTTTTCTGGTAGCCATAACAAAAGCATATGTAATATGAACTGCATTTTACGATGGTGGTGTCAATAACACAATTCAGCAATGTTAACAGAACTTTCTAATTATAAAAACTGCGTATTCTCTATCCAGCCTATTTACGCCCCACTGTTGGGTACGAGCCTCCTCCACTTCGTAAGGGATTATGGTCTACTGTGCCGCGCTGACCAGGCGTGTTGAGACAGGGTTTATTTTCGATTTTTCCGTCTCTCACAGTGGATGTTATCTGTGTCCAATATCCCTTAGCTGACTTTTACAGCACTTGGGAGGAGATGGGGTGGTGACACTTGTATTCTTAATCCGTCACCACACGGAGGACGCAGTTTTTTTTATTAATTTCTGTTGGTAATGTGCACCGCGATAAAACCAATGGATCAAAATACGCCAGTTGTTTTAATTTTTACTTTAGTTTAGTTGTGGACGTAGAATGTTGAAATAGTCGTAAAAAATAAATTTAAATTATAACGCGTAGTCAATACGTGCGCACTACAGTATTAGGCACATGTGATATAGAAATAACACAACTACATACTATAAATAGGTGTGTGCGTGTATCCGTATAACCATTATGATGTTCGAGGACGTCATACAATTTTTTTTTCAACGGCTTGTATCTGTCACAGAATAAGACCAGAAGGAGCGCTCGGCAACGGTTTCTGTTTACGAGTATCAATACATATAAAAAAACTCGGAACAGTATTTTGTATTATGATTTAATACTTATAGCGAAGTTAAAGAGCTTTCTTATTTTACGATTTACGACAATGTTTTCGTTTGCGTAATTTAACAGTTATCGACTTTTATAATTACGGCCCTACTCTTTGGCAGCGTTGGACTGCCCATACATTCAAATTGGTATTTACTAGCACGCCCCTAGCGCCGGTGAGCGCGGGCCCCTTCTCCTTTCACTTCCACCATAATTTAATCTATGACCTCAGACTTGTGATTAACCACCTAGGCATTTCCAGTTCGGTCTAATTCTGCTCCTTGTATTCTAGGGGCGCGGGGTATGGAATAATGCATTTTCATTAATTGTAACAAAATCAAACGCCGAATTCTCATACATTACCTATAGCAGAATAGTGCTTTCACACACACACGGATACAAACAGAAGCACATACGAGTATCTATTGGGAGTGGTCGGTGAATGGCACCAACCCTAATTAGTAAATTTCCTTTCATTTCAATGCTTAAGTAAAAACAATGACCTGTTACAAAATCTTTGAAGGTTCTTATAATTAACAGCATACTAACAAATACGAACTAATTAATATCAAACGTACCTGCTAGGTGTGGCCCTTTTCAAATGATCCAATAACAAGTTTGTGAGATAAAAGTGACCCAAATGATTCACTCCAAAGTGTATCTCAAACCCTTCTTTTGTCCTCTCATCTTGTTCTAACGGTACCACTACTCCTGCATTGTTTATAAGTACATCAATTTTATTGAAGCCAGCCTTCACCACTTCTACAAAGTTTTCTATAGATTCAAATGATGATAAATCCAGTTGCATTGGGATCTAAAAATATGACTATAATGTAGTAAGTTATGTAAAAAAATAAATAAAGGATAAATAATTAGTTTTATATAACAAATAGAATAGAATACTCTTTATTGCACACCATAAAGTTATACAGAAGTTTAAGGATTACAAGAAAATAGTAAGTACAATAGGCGGTCTTATCGCAGTTTGCGATCTCTTCCAGCAACAACCTTTGGGTGGATACGATTGCTTTGGAGAAGGCTACTTGTGGTGCACATCCTAACAACTACTGATATACTTACATACAATAATATAATACATAAACAATACACATACTAATACATAACACATATAAATAAAGATATACAATAAAAAATAACAAATCTTATAAAGCTCAAAAGTTTGTTTGTTTGATCATGCTAATCTCGGAAACCAACAGTCTGATTTGAAAATTTTTTTAAGTAATATATTATTATTATTAAGTAATATGATGCTGTGACCAATAGGAACGAAGCATCAGTAAAAATGTTTGCAAAAGTAGGGAAGATTTCTAAATGCCATGCAAACGAAGCTGACAGTAAACTTAGTTACAATAAGTTATGTTATGATAAGTATCCATATTGTGTACTTATCATAATGTCACGATTTTGTTCCATGGGGGTAAGCAGACAATAGAAATATTTATTCCCTTTCAATGGAAACATATTATTTAATTAGGGATTTAAACGCTAAAATAGTTAGTAATTAGTTTTAATTCATATGAATTACAGGATATCACAAACATAAATAGATATACGACATAAGTAGATTCTATTATAATATAAAGCAGTGAGACGCTTGTCTCAACAATAAGGATTTTATGGGCTAATAAGTCATCAAATAATTCCTAAATAATAAACATCTTGAGAAGGACAAAGTTTATCAGATAGATTATTAGATATCTCATTGTGTTGCACAATAGTTCTTTGCTTACATCATCCGTTAAAAATATTTCTTTAAATAAGATATTTTTTATATTTATAGTCCGCTTTTCTGTAATATTATTGCAAAAAGAATGAAATCAGTACAATTTGATCTGCAGGTCAATAACATTATTAAAATAACAAGAAAATACTGTCCCAAATAAGACATGTGTCACACAATCACAATCACTTGTTCGTGTGGTGACGGATTAAGAATACAAGTGTCACCACCCCATCTCCTCCCAAGGGTGCTGTAAAAGTCAGCTAAAGGATATTGCACACAGATAACATCTTCTGTGAGAGACGGAAAACTCGAAAATAAGCCAACACGCCTGGTCAGCGCGGCACAGTAGACCATAATCCCTCCCATAGTGGAGGACGCCCGTGCCCAACAGTGGAACGTAAATGGGCTGGAGAAGAAGAGAAGAAATAAGACATGAAGAACATTAAACGTGAATAACGTAAGAAATGAAGAACATACGATACGAAGAAGATAAGGCCATAAAACTTGGGAATTTCTTTACTCTAGGTTTATTTCAGTTATTTTTTTATCAGTCTAATGTCTAACAGTGGGACAGTATTAAAGAGTGTATTTTACTTATGCCATACTAACCAGGCATATTGGCATTATTATGTAGATGATCAGAAACAGTTGTTGAAATTTTAAATTATCATTGTTCTTTTCCACATAATTGGACTAAATTAATAAAATAATGATAAGCCATACAGCTAGCAGTAGGAAGATGTCTGGACCTAGGCAATAATGATCTATAAAATACTTATTTACACTATACAAGTTGACCTCAAGGTCTTTGATAAGCTATGGTCTAAATAAAACATATTGTGTTTTAATTTATTAATTTTTGCAATTGACTTGCTATGCTTTTGCATCATAAACTAATTATAGTGGTTAAAGTCGCGCTGATGGTGATCCTTTATTTACTATAATTTAGTTTTATCTTGTGCTTGTTCAAAGGGATAAATGCTCAAACATAGTGACAATAATTCTCTTTTTTCTTTGAATTTGTGTAACAAAAATAAAGGCGGTGTAGTACTTACCATCTCACCACCATTAGGCTGTTCTTTTCTGATATCAGCTATGCACGCCTTCGCTTTGGCAAGGTCTCTGCAAGCAAAGATCACACGTCCCTTCCGTTTCACTAGCGCCTTGGCAGTCTCCAACCCCAAGCCACTGTTAGCACCAGTTATTAAGAAGGTTTTACCCCTCAAACATGTGTTACTAAGACACTTTGCCCAACTCCTTACCCTCCACTTACGAATCAACCCAATCGCCACCAACACAGAAATTGGTACCGCTGCGTAAATAACATTTGTTGACACCATTTTTTGTTGCTGTTGTAATATTACACAAATTTTTTATGAATATTTTATAATCGTCGATCACAATATATCTTTTATTTTCGGCCGGTTACATTAGTCAAGAAAAGATGTGAACCGCAGAGCAAAGTAGAAAACAAATGTCACTTTAATGTCAGTGAATGTCTTGACATATTTGACATTTTATTTACCATTTTAAGCACGAAGTATAGATACAAGGAGTCCGAACGGTATAGGCTTTTCCTTAATATTTCGTGTACACAATAATAAACCCAGATCATAGTTCTATTTTCTGCCACTGGCTGCGCTAGTATTCAGGACGTACCGATGCTATTATAGAATATCAAGATATCTCTTGACCTTCTCTGTATTGTTGGGTTTAAAGCACTCGAAAAATTTCTAAAAATTTCCTGAAACTTATATTTAATTGCACGTTTCTCAGAATATTTTTTTCCACAGGTGTCAATAGTTCAAACGAGTACTTCTTGAAAAATGGCGCGCTCTACCGGCAAAAAATCTGTCCCTTAAATTGAGACCATTCGTTCAACATTACGTTCGGACTCCTTGTATCTATACTTCGTGACAAGGAATTAGACATTGAATGTCAGAAAGTCAAAGGTGAAGGGGTTTCGTTCAGAAACGTATGTTTTGTGTATTAAGATTTTATAATATTGGTTAAGTTCTTACTATTATTATGGTTCAACAAATATGTTAAAAGTGGAGGCATTTGGTGCAAAGCAACAATAACTTAATTTTTATATGATTAAATACAATAAAGATTATTTACATTTAAATTTTGATACACCTTTACAATGTAAATGCTTCAACTATCAGTACTATTAGGGGCCAAACGGTATATCGTACCAAAGAGCAAAGAATCAGCTCTAGATTGGTTAGTTACATTTTCATCGTAACTCAAGTCGTTCATTGATGAGGAGTCTAACATATTGCTACTCTGAATCTTTGACGTTCGATATATTTTGTATATAGCAAATCTTGCATAGCCAGTTTCTTCATCATCACTTTCATAATTTTCAAAATCTTCAATTTTTATATCTGCGTGCGACTTACTAATTAATTGTTCAGACTCAAATAATGACTCGTTACTTTGTAGTAAACTATAGTCACCAAAATCGCATTCCGTTATTATTTCAGTCCAAGATGGGGGAGAGTGATCCATACCATCTGAATCTATAATGGAATTATTTGACTCAGTTCCGCAAAGCGGGTTGTCATAAGTGTTTGAAAAAATTAGATCAGTTGCGTAAATGGAATCATTCCAAGATTCATCGCTTTCGAATTCTAAATTAAGCAGATTATAGCTCACTTTTCTCCTATAATTTTTAAGTGTGGAAGTCATGGGCAACATGTTGTTATCTCCTTGTAGTTGCTGTATTTTGTCCTTTTCAAAATCATCATAAGCCGGTAACTCAACGTCGCTAAAGTCTGTACATTGTTTTGGAAATTCTATTGAATTTGCATTAGTGGCTGATGATCTTGTTAAGTCTTCTATTGGTGGTGGTGGAATATTCTCATGGAGGCGCGTTAAAAATTTAATTACTCTTTCATCGTTATTTAAATATTTATTCTTATGCAGATTCGTTTTTCGCATTGAACTCTCTGTGCTGCAGTTTTCCACAAGAGATGTAATTCTTTTAGTCACATTATTTTGCGAACCACTTCTACGTATCCTTGCGCTTAGGTAAGAGTGACTTGAGCTACGTCGCGATGCATCCAATCTTCTAACGCTGATCTTAGATTTCCATTCCCTGTGTTTGCATTGGAATCCATTCAAACTTATAGAACTTTCTTCTTCTGATTCACTTCTTGGTATATCAGGATATTTGGCGTGATAAAAATCTCTGGAAAGCGGTTTGGTAAACAAGTGTTCCTGTTTTATTTCTTCAAATGGTTCCATATCTTCCGTAAACCATACTGTATCCAGACCGTACCAGAACGTATTTCTTTGAAGCACTTCTTCTGTGGTGAGGAGCATTGTTGACACCATTTTTTACTTAGTTCGGTTCAAGCCACGTTGAAGCAAACTGATGGGACGGAATCCGCAAGAATTACTTTTAAACGAAGCTAAGTTGCCTTTTATACACAGACTTATAATGTCTCAATGTTATTGTTTACAACATTTCAAGATCGCAAAGCAAACACATTAGACTTAATTATTAGGTGATTACTATAATTAGCATTTTCCAAACCATTAAACTTAAAAACATCATATTATCATAAACATTAGTACCTAAGTGTTTATTACTACTGCACTTGTTGATTTTAATATCAGTTAATATTGGGTTACTATTTTCAAGGTTTCATACATCTTTTAGTAAGTCGTCACCTTAATAATGATAAATCTCTGATACTTTTTAATTTGTAAAGAATAGTGTCTACTTCTGTCCCTCAGCAAAATGAAAATATGTAAGAAATCCAGAATCCTGTTATTTTATTTGGGGAGATTTTTGAACCAGTGGTGACTGATTAAGAATACAAATGTCACCATCCCTTTTCCTGTCCAGGGTGAAAAGTGCCCAGCTAAGGGATACCTATTGTACTTAGATAACATCCTCTGTAAGTGATGGAAAATTTAAAAATAAACCCTGTGCCAATACGCCTGGTCCGTGCGGCTTGATACACAGACATTATCCCTCCCAACATGGAGGCCCGTGCCCAAAAGAGGGACGTTAATGGGCTGGAGAGAGAGAGAGAGAGAGATAGATTTGAACCAAGAAAGGCTACTCTAAAGGATCTCTAAAATAATGACGGGCCTCGTGGTCTAGTGGTTCATATAACGGACTGCCGTTCACGAGGTCTCGGGTTCGATTCCCGGTCAGGACAATCATTTGTGTGATGTTTTTAATTGTCATACAAATGTTTGTACTGCGTCTGGGTGTTTACTATGTATTATAAGTATGTATTTACAAAAGAAAAGTAGTTTATGTATTTTATCCGTATTCTGGTACCCATAACACAAGCATATAAGCTTAGCTTGGGACCAGAGGACGTTGTGTGAAATGTCTATGAATATTTATTATTATTATTTATTATATAAACCAAAACATTTATCTAAGTACTATGTAAGTAAATAATCAGAAAGTTCTAATGACAGAATGTTTATCTAAATTAGGTTGTTTTGATGTATTTTTTGTTTGTTGTTTTCGAAAAGGCTACTTAATTTGCAGAAATCGTCTATTAATGTATTGATGAGTTTGCGTTTGGTTTGTATTGTAAACAATAACAATTGTGACTCACTCACCTGCGTACTACGTGTCACAAAAATAATTTTCTCAGGCAGGAATCGAACCCACAGCCTAGTGTGCGGCAGTCCGTTATACTAACCGCAGCACCACGAGGCCTCTCTAACGTACCTACTTAGAATGAAATGGTGTCAACGGTACTTTCCATCGCTGAAGAATTCTGGTCTGGAATACTAGTAGATACCTACAGGTTTCCGGAAAGAAAGTATACTTACTATCCTCATCCTAGTTATACTAATCCAGAAGGAGGACTACACCACATATAATAAACATACAACAAACAAACACACACACACACACACACACACACACACACACACACTCACCCACACACACACACACAGTTATAGTCACACATTCAGTCATACACAACATACAACCATCACCAATTACATTCTTGAGCACACAACACTGGCTACTACCGTTACAATATGGGGGACAGTTTTTCTTCACAACTTTTTCTGTTATTAGTTTATATTATGTTTTTGGTTTTATTTTTTCTTTACTTTTCTTTTACTTTCCATGTATTTAAGTTGTTAAGAGCTCAATACTATCATATACTTCATGCACAATGTTTTCGCTAAACATTAATTTGATTGTACAGCTGCGTGGGCCCCGCGGCCGTATTATGAGCTTTTATTTACAGGCAGTTTACGCCGTGAATTGAACTGTCTGGCAAATTCGTATTATGAACATAATTCTTAGTTAGTCATTTCGCTAAACCAGTCATACATTAATATGTTTAAGGAGAAGGTACAACTAAAAGTTAAAGTACCTACTAACTAAAAATTTTCAACTAAAAGTTTTATTTCTGCCATAATACCTAATTTAGCCATGCAGTTTACGGCCTGCCTGGAACTTGAATGATTTTAAAAAGCTCATAATACGTCGGCTGCTCTCACTCACTACGCGCAATATTAAAGTTAGAAATGTATTATGCTGTGTGAGAGAAATAAATAAATATTTTTAAATAAATAAATTATAATTAAATTATACTTCCTCTCCAGCTCATTAACGTCCCACTGTTGGGCACGGGCGTCCTCCACTTTGGTAGGGATTGTGGTCTACTGTGTCGCGCTTACCAGGCGTTTTGGCACAGGGTTTAGTTGCGAGTTTTCCATCTCTCACAGTAGATATTAACTGCTTATATGTATTGTTTTTTAGCTGGCTCTTACAGCACCCTGGGGGAGAAATGGGGTGGTGACACTTGTATTCTTAATCCGTTACCACACGGACCTAAAATATAGGTACTATTACAAAAATATACTAATTTATCGTGAATAATCAACTTTTAAAAGTTGATTGCAAAAATCATTATTATGTTAAGATTAAGGGTAGTAAAACATAGATATAGCTGGGCCGTTTATTTGAAATACATAAGGGACAACTAGATAAAAATCTGGAATCCAGACTAAGAAAAACAATTGATATGGCAATTTTTATCAATATAACAATGTATGAAAATCTTCTTTAAAGGTAGGCGTTTACAAGTAGTTAAAATTGTAAATTATAACTTAATATAGAATTACGTAGAAAATATTTAAGGAGTATAACTTTTATAACATGAGTGTTCTGATATCTACTCTTTTACATAACGAAGTCGGTTTTGCTTGTAGTCTTAAATACCTTTCACTTCAATCACAATTTACACAGTCAAAGATGTTATATTGCAATTTAAAAAGCATATGAGCAATAGGTAGAATCCGTAATATTAAACAAATAAATAAGAGGATACCAAAATAGCTTCGTGCATTTTTCTACGTACGAAGATTTCATTTTTTCTTTAGATTGAATGGCTAGAGCTCTAATTTTTAAGTATATGTTTTTTCAATATATAATCTAGGATCGCATAAACTCAGAAACGCGATTGAAAAAAGTTTTCGCGATAGAAAATCTTAGCGAAACAACCTCTCTTATTATTTATGTTTTTCATTTGTCGGTCTATTATCGCGTAGGTATTAGCTAATGAAATAACTTTCAAAACATAAGTAACTATTATATATAGAAACACGTAAACCGGAATTAAAATATATTTAGTAGATTTTGAGTAAACAAAAAAAATATCCCTAATTCTTCATTTTCTATACCTACTAGCTGTGTTAACATGTCGACGATAATATTGATGTAGGCCCTTAAAAGAAAAAAACAAAAATATAGGCATCTATTATTATTTTTTTGGTCAAATCGATTTAACCATAGACTTACGATATAGATCTAGACGTAACACTCGGTACAACGAATCCGGCCTGCTTCTTTTTTTAGTTGAACACATTAAGAGGGTACTGTACTCCTCATTTAGGTATTTGCCTTAGGTATTGCTATCCCTATTTCCGAGCGCCGCGCTGAAAGGGACAAATATAGATGAAGCGGATTTTACCCACAAATTCTTTGAAAAAAGACGTTTCGTACTTCCGTTTTTTTTTTCGCGAAAGTTTAACCGATTTTAATAGTTTTTGCGGTATATTATAGATAAAGAGTATATCTATGCTTTTATCACTTTCTTTTGTGGTAAAACTTTACCAAATTTGTGTGATAGACGCTGCAACTTTATCTAAAGAAAACCGAAAAAAGTGGGTTTTTCGGTACGTCTTATTTCATTTAGTTATAATGTTTTGAAAAAAAAAAGTGATAGAAGCATAGATATACTCTTTATCTATAATATAACGCAAAGACTATTAAAATCGGTTTAACTTTCGCGAAGAAAAAACGGAAGTACGATACCCATACTTTTGTATGGAGAATAATTTGGTATCGTGCCGTCTTAAGAAAAATAAATGACAAAGAGCCTATTTAGTAGCCTTTCTAAATCTTTCTTTTTGAGCTGGAGTAAAAGAGAAAGTTGGTAAGAAGAAAAGAGAAGGCAAGGCTACTATTTTACTTTTAAAAAGTAAACGGGCCGGGCCTTTGGACAAATCTATGTTCCCGAGTTGTTCCTCCCTACTTATAACCTCCTTGGATTTAACTATAACCTACTAAGGTGTTTATTTTTATGATACTTACTTTTTTTTACTTCCATCTATCAAAGACTAGTAATCGATTCAGGTAAGTTAACAAAATACCATTTCCAAACTTGGCTCTATCAGACTTTACCATTTTCTACTTCCTTCTGCCCATATTTAGTGACGTATTTACCCTTGAACCATAACTGTCATGGCCCGAGACTCCAGCCTGTGATTAACTTTGCTTTATCTCTAATAATTCCTCTTCTCCGTCGATTCCTAATAACTGAGGGTCGTTCTTTAGCTTCTTCCAGCTGTCGCGGTACTCTTATTAATTCATAAGACGGCAAACGGGTCTGCAATTTTTTAAAATACTAATCATACTCTTTGTAGTTCGGCTTTTGCTTCCAAATTTTCCGGGCATTAAATATTTACTCTTATTGGCATTATCTGTCATTAATCCATTCAAAGACTCTAATAGTAAAGCCTTCTACCATTACATTATTTTATTAATCCGTTTGTAAAGTTTTCGTCGCCGCCAGAAAAAAAAATTTTTAAATGTCTAAATAAAGTTTGAAAAAATTATATATCTAAAATAGAAACAGCAACTTCGTCAATAATAACCAATTTTTTATTAAAATTCTCCGGGGTCCTGTAAGCCTAAAATCCCTATTAGAAATAAGTAACCCATGAATGAAAGCAAAAAATTACGATTTCTACCTATTTACTTCATAAGTATGCATATGGAATGTTATCAACTTAATCTATAACACACTGATCAATATAGAATTTTTAGATAGACTTCATTTTGATTTATTTTATTCACAGTAAATAAATGTAGTCATCACGGTAAAAATTTCAAAGTTTCAATGGGACCGATTCTGCATGCACAACTCATGAACAACCAAACTTAAATTAATTAAAAAAAAACCTGTCAAGAGCGAGGCAAACTCGCACACTTAGGGTTTCGTACCTACTAGACATATAAACATAAGTAACTGCATTCAAATAATCAGTTAATTAAACTCAAAACAACTCACCAACTTAATTTTGTCGTTGAAATTTCAGCGACTTCATAAGTTGGTATTAGTATAAACACTTTTTTCTTGTGATGTAATGACAAATTATAAGTTTTTGGATTTTTCCCTATATCAGCACTATAAAGACTTGATCTATGCCAAATTTCACGGCTCTAGCGCAACAGGAAGTACCCTGTGAATTTTGATTCCCTAGCATAAGTCGAAAATTCTTAAAAATGGTCGGAATTCGGTTATATCTTTTAAATGCGTAGAGATAAAAGGTTGATTTTATTTTTTGCAGTAAGGGACCGC
Source organism: Orgyia antiqua (assembly GCA_916999025.1). Taxonomy (NCBI): domain Eukaryota; kingdom Metazoa; phylum Arthropoda; class Insecta; order Lepidoptera; family Erebidae; genus Orgyia; species Orgyia antiqua. Next base: position 4,333,492 of record OU779861.1, read on the forward strand.
GTAGATCTACATTTGGTATGAGTTTCAAGTTGATACCTTCAGCCGTTAATGAGTAAAAAAAGTTTGACAGACAGACAGAAAGACAGACAGACACCGGAGTGATCCTATAAGGGTTTGTACGAAACCCTAAAAATGAATTTTGGTAGAGTCGATAACACAATTTGACGATGTTAACTGAAATTTCCTTATATAAAAACTTTTTATTATAAACTAAAGATTATAATTAATACACACAACAAAATAGCCAAACCAAAATACATAGTTGTTTGAATTTTTTAGATAAGTTAAGTTGTGCACGTATAATGGCACCATTGCACAAATAAGTCTGTTAATAATACTTACGGATTTTTACTGCGAATAACGGCCTTTAAATACGAATATATAATATGGTATGGTCTTTCAAAATAACCATATCAATATATTGGCACTATAATCATAGTTACAAACTTATGTTAAAATTGTGCCGTTTCAAATAGTTATAATCTATGGAATGTAATCATTTAGGTACACTATCTCCCGCTGTTCATTCCTGTACCTATTAACGAATGACTTTAATTTAATGGCATGATCAAATATGTTCAAATGCTTTTGATTTATGGCAGAAATATCCTTTAGAAATGTCAAAATTAGTGTACTTTATATTCAATGTAGGTAGGGACTTTTACCATATCTGGACTTGGTGTCTGACTACCTGCTAATGAACAATGCTTGTTAAACATAATAACGATTTAAAGTAGCGATCAATTCTTGTAGAATGTAGATAATTCAATCGATTCTAGTTAAGTGTTTCCAAACGCCTCCCACAATCTATCACACGACTGATAAAATCGTATAGGCTTGCACAGATAATATATCGCTACGATATATCGTTACATGTGTAGCAGGCATAAGTAGGTATGTAATTTTATTCGATTAACGATAAAATTTTTAGCCATATCATTATAATGATTTATAGATGTAAAATTTTCATTTAAAAAATCTTAATTGGATCATCTATCTAAAGACAAAACACTAGAATTAATTATGTTTTCTCACTTATCACTCATTTTAAGCTTACTTCTTTTATAAAACACTTTTATGCTGATCAATAAGCATATACAATAATTCATCTTTGGGTCAATAAACAGCAATAAATATTATATTTTTTAAACTATTGTCGAATTGTAGAAACGATTTCTAAAATCTTAACGTACTTATATAAACACACATATATTTTCTTATAAATAAATTATACTTAAAACATACTCGTAATTTAAAAATATCAACGACAAAGTAATAACTATGTATACAAAGAGCGCTATAAACACGCATAAATCAAAATATTTTTTTAAAGTTTGAGTCTGATTTGAAAAAGTCGAATAACATGCCTATAATTTGCGATTTGCGTAAATTGCGACACGCACATTCTTTTCTTAATAAATCATTTGCATCGTACAGTAAATATCAAATTGTAAATATAAAAATCTTTTAAAAACTATATAGTACAACGTAAAATAATACCTAACATGTTATGCATTTAAATATTTGCTGGAAAATAATTACACAACATTATTTTATAATATCATTGCTCTGCTTACAAAATAGAGAAACGTAAATATTAAAGACGTAAAAAATTCAACAGAGTTAGTAGTAAATACAGTCTAAAATAAATAATAACAAACCTTATGGATAAATATAAATACTTCCATACACGAGATTCATAGAAGATTATAATTTAAATATAAAGCAGGTATGATTCTGGGAAAAACTCCGCCAGCACCGTGTTTTTCACTACCACTCGCTAGTTGGCAACTGCCTGTTAAAATGGCAAATACCAATTACCTACATATTATTCTACTCTCACATGGGAGTAGACAGCTGGTGTCGTGAGCGATCTACGCCTACGTCAACCGTTGTTACTTTACCGTCCACTGGAGAAGAACTTTCCACCTCACTGTCAGGCATAATAATACACATAAACGATTTGCCACTCGTCACGTCCTTTGGATATATCGTCATAGGTATGAATCTATCACTCGTGCCATCAACATACGCCCCCAACCTCGAATACACTTCTGGAAAATGCTTCTTCAAATTCACACCTCGACTTTCCAACTCATTTGATATATTATGGAAACATATTTCTCTGAACTTATGAGCTGTTGCAGCATTCTTCTCTCCAGCATTACCTAATTTAGACGTTAAGATTAATGTTTCTCTATCCTCTGGTGTTAATTTACTGTCTCTACGATGCCGTCTTCTATTCTGTTCCTGTATAGCAATTGTAACAGTTTTGCTAAGGCGTAGTTTAGCACATCTCGACACCATCTGTCTTTCCCATTTGACAGCACCTTTTGTCGGTACTTCACTGATTATACACACAGCCACGTACAAAATTACTCTCGTTTCAGGATTGTAAGCCTTGCATAATTTAACCACTTCCGTGTATAATTCTATACCCATCTCATTTGGCTGGAGAGACGTCCATTTCATATACTCTGGTTCACTTAAATGTTGGAAGCCTTGTGTGGTAAACCTTTCAGCTGCTTCAGGGCTAGTAAAAAATACTTTGACGACTCCTCTTCCGATAGTCAAGTATCCTTTGTGTGCTATAGTACTAATTTGATGCAAGGAATCGGCATCCTCCTTGGCCGCTGATATGATTTGTCTACACAAGGCGCTTGCTCGTGTGTGCAAACAAACCTTTCTATGCTTCTCCCAATGTGCCCTTCTGCATTCTCTTGAGCAATACATTGTAGTACAGTTATGGCAAGTTTTGTAATGTCTTTTGGCGTCTGTTAGAGGCGCTCGGGAAGGACATTTTGGATATTTACACTTGACGAACGCGTCGTCTGTGCTGTTTTCTGTTTGTAAAGAAACAAGGGAAGCTCGGGAATCATGATAAGTTAGGTAAGGTTCAGCAGAGCGTAGGGCCGAAGCGTCTAGGCTAGTGCGTCGATCGAGAGAGACACTTGTTTGAGCAAATGGCTCGCTACGACGACGTGAATGGTGTTCGTTCTGTGCCGATCGCGGCCGTCTCGACTCTTGCATCACGCCAGTATTATCAACTGTATCCTTGCCTGAAATGACAGGATTTATGTTATTTTATAATGTATAATAATATAAGTACTTAAAAATAAGTAAATCGCTGAACTACTACGGTCATGACCTGTAAGACTCAGAACCAAAATTAGTTATATAAAATATCATTGGTAAACTTATCTGACAATCATGCTACAGAAGATGCTTCATGCTAACATATCACCAATGCCAAACATATCTTGTTGGACCATATATACACCAAAATTCTGTACAATGAGTAGAATATTAGCATCACAAATAATATACATCAAGCCAACTGAAAGGAACTTGTAGACTGGTGCAGTGTGTTGGTATTAGGACCTAGAGATATTTGTATGTGAGATAAGGTAATAAAAATTGGAACGGCTCAAACTTACATATCGTTCCTACCTGGTCGGTCGCGATCAGGGCTGTCGGTGATGGAGCTGAGACCCTCGCTAGGAGTGCTGACGAACCGCGACGCGGGGGAAGCACTGCTGTGGCCACTACTGGCCAGTTGTTCGTACCGGGGACTCTGAGGATGCATGATATAGGACTAATAGGATAACTTGGGATGTGTTTTGTAATTTATCTATCACATAATGTGGACAATATTTCAAATTATTTTCTATTAACTATTTTAAGATTAATATTTGACAGAAATTGCTTCCCCACATAGGTACTCAAAGAAATTTACTACTAAAGGAGAAAGAAAACTCGAACCGAAACCCTTTACAACTCTTTGTTCGTGGATCAGAGATTTTTCGTTACTCAGAAGGCCGCCAAGACTTAAACGAAAACTGAGAATAATAAAAATATGGCTGTATTTTGATGTTTACAATTGCACCCATTTTATTATTAAATTACTGAGCTTGGTTGAAAAAGAAGAAATGCAGGTACCTACTAAATTCTTTTGTGTAATGGAATTAAGTCTTTGTAACGGTTATTAAAAGAAAAGTACCTTGCCACCCATCAAATAATAGGGACTCGAAACCTTCCTAGGGCTTGGCTGAGGTGTGGGTATTCGTGCTGGCTGCGACGGCAACCCCAAGAGCGAGTCCAACACGTCCTCAAGAGTAGTGGACCCTGGAGACGGCCGCGTGATACCTAAGTTCAGGGAGCGTTGGGACTCCTGCCAGTCTGGAAGTCGCCAGACAATAATGCAGATTAGAATGGATAGAGGAGGCATGCTGAATAATAAGATAAACCAGTGAGAAATATGTTCACGGACATTCTATTACTGTCCTAATACCATGGCAATTTCTCCACTTTTTTTCTTCCACAGGATATTTGATTTAATCTTTCTCTTTTTAACTGTTCACTCACCATCTGTTACGTTTTTAACACAATCGTGTCTAGCCCAATCTGAAATGAATATATTTGTATTCTTTGCGAGAGGTAAACATTTTCTTTGTAGGTATGTATTACTATTACTTGAGTTACCATGGTGAACATATGTGGCCATTTAATTAGCAAAAAATATAGTGTTAAAATAATAATATTTTCTAACACTTGCGCGACTCATCTGTTTAAATAAAACTACTTTTTACGGATTTAGACGCGTATATTTGTTTTAAATTTTGGCCCGACGTTTCGGAGACTTTGCAGTCACCATGGTCAGTCTCACCCGTGACCATGGTGACTGCAAAGTCTCCGAAACGTCGGGCCAAAATTTAAAACAAATATACGCGTCTAAATCCGTAAAAAGTAGTTTTATTTATATAGTGTTAAAGTTAGTTATGGAAAGCTCAATATCTTTGCTAATGACGTGACAAACTTTTTGGAAAGCGTGAAAATAATTGACAATCACAGAAATAAAAAATAAAACAAAATATATAAAATAAAAATGAATATATTCAATAATCATTATGATTATAACGTAACTAAAATTACAAGAATTGAAATTATAATGAATATAACATAATCCTCTTAACACGAACAAGGTACCGAGATTCTAACATACAAATATTAGCGTTATAGCCTATTAACTAAGTATTTATATAAATTATTACATTTTCTTTTAGGTACTCTTTAGTTAGAATTTAAATCTCTAGAGAGCTGTACTAATTTAACATTGAATTTGGCGCTATGTTATAAAATTTTAGGCGGCCATCTTGTCATGTCATAGACAATTTTTTTTACAGGAATCATCTGTAGTTCGCTTTCGTAGTCGGCGGTGCGAATCTTGAACGCATCATAAATTTATACAGGATAATATTTTCTAACCTAATCAGAACCTGTATAATTTACTTAAGGGTAGACCCCAACATAAATTACGAGGTGATTTAAGTAGAAGGATATTGAAATTTTAAATATTTCAGACTTATAACATCACTTCTCACCACCACAGTGCATATGGTTCTGATAACTGTTGGCAACATTCAGAGTAAATAGCTGATATAAAATATTATGTGGTTAACGTGTATTTATTATTTGCGTTGAGATTTGTGACATGATTTAAAGCATGTGTGTCATAGTAAAGTGTATGCGTCCAGTCTTGAAAACATATAAAATTAGCACCTAAAATAAAACATAGCAACATAATATTTTATTTACACAACTATTTATATTAACTAGCCATAAAACTAATCACTAAAATTGATTTAAAATAAACACATAAAACAAAATAATTTAATCTGTACACTCGGCGAAATTATTACTAATAAAAATTACTGGTTCCTGTCAGTTTACTATTGAAATTATAATTATGGCAATAATTAAAACAAAAAAAAACTTAACTATGACTATTTCATTTTAAAATAATATATTGTCTGATTTAGGTGCCACATGTATTTATGGAAACCTTATTTCAATAACAATAATAAACCATATTTTATAAAAAGAAATGCATTAATAACTATTGTTACATTATTTTCATTGCGTTACCATAGTTACAAAAATAAATATATTTTTAAATCTGGCAATTCAGCTTAGCTGTCAAAATATATTTTTTAGAATTGCCGCCAAAATGAAGTTACATAACTTAGTTACATAAAAGCTGCGTGTGACATACACAAAAATTATAAAAAGCGTCTACAAGCAAGTGCTTATTTCCACAATGCAAAAATAAAATAACATCACTTGTACACAATTATGTAAATTGGGTGTCCAAAAATAGTGCAAATATTGACACAAATAATATAATAATTATGGTCCTGAGTCTTACACACAGTCTATAAAGCTCTATTACACATAATTTCACAAAATAAAATCTTTTAGCGTTTCATAACTGAAAGAATTCATTTCACAAATAACTAATTACACAAAACAGCACAAAAATAACGCACAGAGTATTAACGTAACATAATTTATAACAAAATATAAACACTGCAGGTTCTTTTTCAAGATAAATGCAAATTTCATGATTTGTGTCAAATATATGTTTGGAATATTTATTATCTAATGCTTGTTAAAAATCACGCGATGCGTTCATCGTGTCGAATATATCTGTCAGCATGTACATTGCTGTTTCTACACGGGAATGTGTCCTTAGATAAGGTTGGAACCTGCAGTGTAAATGGAGGCAGTCACGCTCGCTCACCGGGCGCTGCACGATGATCGAGGCGGAGAGAAGAAGGGGGCCGCGGATGCGGTGGAGGTAATGCTTCTGACATAACCAGCGGTGTCTGAGGTGAATCTAGGGGCTTTGTACCTGAAAGAAACCAAATAATTCATTCTATAAGTAAATAAAGAATAGTATCCAAACTCGGCGCAAATGGTCGTGAAACATGCAAGCCGAAAAGCAAATAGAATAATGCTTTCAATACTCTCTCTATTACGTTGTAAAGGATCTCCTGTGATTGAAGACACCGAAATATAAAGTACCTTAGGCAGATCAATTAATCTATCTAGAAATAAATAGGCCCATCTCTTCCAATGTATACAGGCAGCGTCGGATTACTCACACTTTCAAAATGGCATTTTCCACCCTGGTTCCCCTAACATAGATGAACGCGTCCCTTCCTTAATCCCAGGGTCTACACCATCATTTAATCTCGGGCCCCGGACTTGTGGTCAGCCAGTAAGGCCCTTCTAGCTCAGTCCGATCCTTACAGGTATCACATCAAACGTTCTTGTTCAGTCTATATCTAAGAACCGTCGAACAAATCGTTGGCTCGTCTAACATATCTGAATTAGGCTTCGTAGAGACTGCCAAGAGTGCTTACCCATACCAAGCGTACCATTAGTAAATAATTTTAATTAAACTTACCAACAAAGGAACTTTCAAGCCAGTACAATTTCTGGCTGGATCGTGGCGAAGGTTGTCTATCGATATCGCCATTAGCCGGCTCCAGGCCCGACACGTAATGGACGATGGCAGATGTAACCTCTTTGATAGAAGTCTGGATTTCTTCGGACGCTTTCGATGCTTCGGATTCTTCTGACTTCGGGGTTGACTGAAGTAACGATGATGCTAGCCTGAAAAATGAAGATTATTCTTTGAATCGGTTTAATTGAAAACGAAATCATTATTTGTAAGGTGGGTACCTACCTATTGTTTTGTTTATTTCTTTGTCTATCTAATGTCTGCATATTTCTTTTTAAGGAAGTATCTATTTATGATGATTTTTATTATGCTGTTTGGATTGACAATCAGAATTGATCAATTCGATCAAATCAATCAATTGATCACCTTTACAACTGTGCTCTATCGCTAGTCCCATGACGTCTAATTTTTTAATCTGTATACAAAATCAATATCCATCACAATAAGTTTCTTACCTCTCGTGTGGAGTCCTCGGGTTGCTATTCAGTCGCTCCTGACTTCGCCAACCAAGGTAAGGCTGGCGTGCACTGAAAGAAGACCTGGCGGATGGAGAGCACAGTGGACTGGTGCCTCTGATGCTGCTTCGTGTCGAGGAACAGGGTGACGTCTGAAAATAAAACGAACAAAGTTATGAACCCTTCTGAGAGTTGGATATTAGAAGAAATGAATAACAATATCCTTCCATCCCAACCTTTAATTGCCTACAAAGTCTAGTCGGCAGTTATTAAAAATTCACCAATATTACATGATAGTATTGACCAGTGGCGTAGCGTGCCTTGGTGGGAGCCCGTATAAAAATTTATTTGGGGGTCCTTAAGAAAGGTAAAGATTTCCTAAAAAAGAAAAAAATCATTTCTGAAATAATAAAAAAATTGGGGAGTGCATATTTTAAAATTTTTGCTTACACACGTCGGGCCACGGGGCCCCGTATAATTGATACGGCTGATACGGCGGTAGCTACGCCCTTGGTATTGACTTAGAAGTAAATATTTTTAAACAGTAGCCAAATAACGACATAAATAAAAGAAATATTGTTCTGAAATGGAACAAAATAATATCGTCTTTAAAATTAAGTACACTCAAACTTTTTTAAAAGAAAATTAACTAATAACGAAAATACAATAGATTAATGCCACCTCGTTTGAGCGATATTAATTTCCCTATATTATCACCAACGATAAAAACTTCGATAGCAAAAAAAAAAACTATATAGATTTTTCCGTAAATGTCGATGACAGAGGTCGAGATGTCCCAAGAGAAATTTGTCGTTCTGTACACACGATATGCCCATGAGGACAGGGAGGTCGCTTTTATTTTATCAGAGTTATGATACATTGATTAAAATTGTGAGATATATAACCCTGTATGATCAAATAATTTATTGTTTATCATCGATAACTATTCTATAGAAGTTAATCCCGTGGTGACTTCGGAATCTAATCAGATTGAAGTCTCAAAAGACCTCTATGAATGTACAGTTTAAGAGGATACCAAAATAGCTTCGTGCATTTTTCTATGTACGAAGTTTTCATTGTATATTTAGATTGAATGGCTAGAGCTCTAATTTTTAAGTATATGTTTTTTCAATATATGATCTAGGATCGCATGAACTCAGAAACGCGATTGAAAAAAGTTTTCTCGATAGAAAATCTTGGCGAAACAACCTCTCTAATTTTTTTTTTTTTTCATTTGTCGGTCTATTATCGCGTATTAACTAATGAAATAACTTTAAAAACATAGGTAACTATTATGTATAGAAACACGTGGATCAGAATTAAAATATATTTAGTAGATTTTGAGTAAATAGGAAAAGTATCCCTAATTCTCCATTTTCTGTGCCTACTGGCTGTGTTAATAGGTACATGTCGACGATAATATTGATGTAGGATTGTAGGCCCGTAATCAAATATCTGTTTATATGAAAAAGTATTAGATGCACTGATGCATATAAGTACACGCTCGCAATCTAAGGATTTCGTAAAAACTTTAACTTGAAGCAAAATGATTGCATGAAGTTTAATTTTCATAAACGTAAGTTAAAAATTAAATAGCTCAGTAGACAAACTTTAACTTTTATGTAGTTAAGGTGCATAAATTTTTTCATTTTATGTCTAAAGCATTCTAGAACAGTAACAAATTTAAATATAGCATTGTCATTCCAAGGAAGCTAAGCTACGGTATGCTTCATTAGCTCTAGAATGTTCCTCAAAAGATTTAAAGATTGGTCATTTTACGGTTGATTTACCGGTCACCATTAAAATTCAAAGAACACAATTCAGTATTCGTACAATGGAATGGTTTACATAACAAGAATAAATCGATGAATGAACCGTTAGTTTGAGCTACTCAGGAAGCCGTATGTACCAACTGGCATAAACCAGACGGTATGGTGATTAGGCGTAAATTAAGACTTGAATTTCTAATTTCATTTAATCTACTTACTTAGTAGTAATTTGCTTTAGAAAATTTTAAACAAATATTTATTTTGTTTGTATTTTATAACAGGTTTCAAATAACTTTTTTTAAATTAACCTTCGGATAAGGTATTAAGTAACAAAAGTGAGGAAATTAAAGCAAAGGCTACGCTTTTCTTATCGGAAAATCGTTTCTATCGTTTGGGATTCATTTCAAATAAAACTTGTTCTTCTTCTCCAACCCATTTACGTCCCACTGCTGGGCACAAGCCTCCTCCACTTTGGAAGGGATTATGGTCTACTGTGCCGCGCTGGCACAATATTTATTTTCGAGTTTTCCGTCTCTCACAGAGGTTGTTATCTGTGTGAAATATCCCGTAGCTGACTTTTACAGCTCCCTTGGGGGGAGATGGGGTGGTGACACTGGTATTCTTAATCCGTCACCACACGGAGGTAAATAAAACTTACTTGGTTAGAATTAAGCCGGCTTGTAGACCATCGTCCAAAGCTTGTGGTATGCGGACTAAGTTGGGGAGGTGGAGGTTGTGCGTTCCCACCAAGACTACCGAGTGACGTGGTCTTGGAGTTGAGGCCACTCCAGCGAGCTGCTGACGCGGATGCATCAGACAATCGCTTGCGTAAAAGGAAACCTTCGCGCGGCGCTGGCGCGTTTTTGTACCTGGAAAAACAGAATGGACAATCATTTGTAACTGCTCCTTCTTTATCTCATCTTATAAACGTCTTCTTCAAAGCACGGCCTTATCCACACGGGAGGGGATATTTTAATACACCCGATCTTAAAATATATGGGCTTAGCCAGAATGTAGAATTGAAGAGTTTTTCCAACACTTAATTTTTTCCTTTTTGGGATAAATAAGGGCCAAAACTGATAGAAATTGTGTCAAATATTGGTTTTGGTGCCATTTTAGGAATTTTCACAATCGTGCCAACACAGAGAACACATTCAATTATTTTTACTCATAGTGTTAGCGAATGTAAAAGTTTAGTAGTGATCTTTGACACTATGACCTTGAGCGTTATGCCTGGGTGACGGTATATAATCTAGATTATGCTAAATTGAGTTATAAAACTATACAGGAAACATTGTGAATGACTATCGCTAAAGCTATAAACTACGAACAATTTACAAACATGGCAGAGAATTGAATGAACGTTTTAATATTTACAGAGGTTCGTAGTACACATAGTACTTCAGATTCTGATGAGAAGTCGTAATACATAAAACATTATCCAAGTAAGATGTAGCAATAGAATTGTCCCGCGACCGATACCAAAAATGAAAATGCGATAAAAAAAAATAAGAAAATAAAAAAAAAACTGCGATTTTGCCAGTCCTCTAAAATTTATTTCTGTGTGGTGTTCTTTTTTTTAATTTCTCGTCTTTGTATATTATGAATTTAAGAAAAACTTATAACAAAGCAACAAACCTCAATGGCAACATTTACATTAATGACAGTGTGTGTTTTTAATCATACAATTCCATTTGCGTTTTCTGTGACTTATTTTCTCGACTTGCCAGATACCATTACATTAATAATTGGTTAAGTGCGAGTCGGACTCGCGCACGAAGGGTTCCGTACCATTATCTATGCAACATAAGGCAACGTTATTAGTATCGAGCAAGAAACGGTAAAAAAATCATGTTTGTTGTATGGGAGCCTCCCTTAAATATTTATTTTATTTTATTTTTAGTATTTGTTGTTATAGCGGCAATAGAAATACATCATCTGTGAAAATTTCAACTCTCTAGCTATCACCGTTCTTGAGATACAGCCTGGTGACAGACGGACGGACGGACGGACGGACAGCGAAGTCTCAGTAATAGGGTCCCGTTTTTACCCTTTGGGTACGGAACCCTAAAAATTAAGAAAAATATCTACGTAGTAATATTAGTAAAGTAAACATTCCTATATAAGATTATTCCTACATTATAGATCTGCTGACAACTGACCGATGTGATGAGCTAACAAGATGTAAATAGAACATCGTTAATTAGAGTAAAGACCGACGAACGTACTGTCAATTATCGCAGGCCGAGGTGAAGTTATCACTATTATAGCCCTAACATGAATGTATTAAGTTACATAAGAGGTTATACTTGAACAATCTTAGTTTTTATCATCATTCTCCTGCCCTTATCATGTGATTCGGGGTTGACGTAATATGATTCCATATTACATTAAGTTTTTGCTGATTTACACTCGCTACATACGAGTATGTCATAAATATTATAAAGCTGTAGAGTTTGTTTTTTTAAACGCGCTAATCTCAGTAACAACTGGTTCGAATTAAAAAAATATTTTTGTGTTTTATAGTCTATTTATGGAGGAAGGCTATAGGCTAAACAAGGTCACGCTGCGACCAATAGGAGCGAAGCATCTGTGAAAAATGTTGCAAAAACGGGGATTTTTTTTTAAATTCCACGCGTTCGGAATCCAACAGCTCAACGGCCAACTCTTCAGCTTTGTAATATTAGTATAGAAGTATAGATTAGGCTAAGGTTGAGGTCAGCCTATTGCCTACATTCAAACATACAACCTTCTTGTGACACGAGTAATAGATCATTGACCTTATTACCATACTATGCCTACTCAATACTAATAATAAGAAAAGAGAATATAAAACCAGATGTGGTGTCGTGGGACACCAGGTAGGAACGAAGTTCCTTCGGCTAATGTAGAATCGACACAATTTGCAAAAAAAATTCGTGCTCATATTTATGTAGGTTTTCTTGATTTTTCTCTTAAATTTTGCTGTTTAGTTTTTATTTAAGTACAGGAAAGTATTTAGAAAATTCAGTATTTTAGGAAATAATAAATTACGTAAATAAAAAAAATCGTAATTCAAATTATCAATTAAAATAACAAAATATATCTCTTTATTTTTGTTTGACAACATAAAATTACATAGAAATAATTAAAGTTTATTATTATTATAAGTAATTCTTATTAATCAGTCTCAGAAAAGAAAGAAGGAGAAAGAGAAAGATATTATATACTACTCGGTTGTATACGACTGTCGCGCCTGCGCACGTCTCCTTTAACGGTTTTATTCCACGCACTTTTTCTTACGGTTTTTTTCAGTTCGGTCGCGCAGAAAAATCCTCCTAGCCTGCCGTAAGCAACTTCGTTCCAAAAATTTTTCTAGAATATAAGTAATATAAACCGAAGACTACTAACTAACTATACTTAAAAAAAATACAAATACTAACACAGGGCTATGAAAATATAGATAGTGCATTAACTAAATAAGTTTACAGAATTTCATGCTGAGTCTAGACGGTTCGTTACTTGTAAATAGCTATTTATATACAAAATATGCATATTATGCATGAAACGAATACATAAAGTAAATTCATATTGTAATGTAAATTTTATGGTGACGTTTTAGTGTCGTCTATACTGAAACATCTAAGTTGATCTATCTAGAAAATTTCAGTATAGGTACCTATTGGATTAGGAAGTGCCATCACCCCATTTCCTCCCAAGGGTGCTGAAAAAGCCAGCTAAGGACTGTACACAGATAACATTCTCTGTGATAGATTGCAACAAGAACATAAATTGCGCCGACCCCTAATAGATTGCAACATGAACATGTTGCGCCGAATCCGAATAACGGGACGAGGGCAGAAAAATAATAAGTTCAAATAAAACCACTTTTTACGGACTTATGGCCTTATTCATAATGACTTATCGGAGGTTTAAACGGAGATTTTATCGGAGAGATAATAAACGATTTAGCGTAAAAAGACTATTATGAATAACAAGTTTTGGCCATTTCCGCAAACCGATTTTAGTGAACTTTTAAACCCCCAATAAGTCATTATGAATAAGGCCATTAGACGCGTGTATTTGTTTTTAAATTTTAGCCCTACGTTTCGGAGACTTTGCAGTCGCCATGGTGGGTGAGACTAAATAATAAATTCGAGAGAAAATCGCTGTGTAGGCATACGACCTAGGATACCATAGGAAAACGACAAATACATTACGGAACGATAAAAATAATAAATTCCAAGTTGATGCAGGACGAAATGATTAAGATATGGCTACTTTACTATATTGAACGCCTTTCATAAAACCTTGACATGATTGTGTGAGTGAATTGAGACGTGGCCTAACTTATAAGTCTTATAACTCTTGTTCGTGTATTTTTAAAACGAAAGAACATAATGATTACATAATTTTTTCATGGAATTACATATAAAGAAGTGAAATATTTAAGTTAGATTGGATTTGGATTGTTTTTAGTATTACGTAAACTCATTTTTTGTTTGAAGCATTTCATTAATCAGAGAATGATCGCGATTTATTAAATACGTCGCTAATTCGCTACAGCAACAAGCGAATGCTCGCGATTTATTAAACTTAGATCTTAAAATGAAATAATCTTAAATAGTCTCAGTATTTGTGTAGATTTAAGCTAATGGTCTTATTTATAATGAATTATCGGAGGTTTAAACAATAAATTTATCGCAGAGATAATAAACATTTTATCGTAAAAAGACTATTATGAATAACAATTTTTGTCAAGTTTAGCGAACCGATTTTAGCGAACTTTTAAACCTCCGATAAGTCATTATGAATAAGACCATAAATGTTTAAGATTGATTCAGGCATTATGCCAAGTCTGGGACTAGAGAAAATAGAGGAGATAGTATTAAATACCAATGAATAGAAAACGGGGCGGCCCCTGACAAGGTGTACTATCGACAAATTTGCCGGGGGATGCTGAATGCAATTAGCACAGGACCGCGCATTGTGGCGTTCTATGGGAAAGGCTTATGTCTAGCAGTGGACGGAGAAAGGTTGATGGATGGAAGAATGGAATATAAAACTTACCATTCCGGGACATTGAGCTTCTGCAGTGATCTTTGTACTCTCAACTCGTGCTCCGATAGCACGCGGTCTGAGTTCTTCTGTAATTCGTTCTCTGGAGGCTGCAACAATACAATTAACAATCAGATGCGTAAAAAATATTTACGCCTTTATAAAACTAATACAGGAACGTAAAAGCGATTCACGAAACAACATTTAGTACTACTTTATATGAGTCAACATTTAGTACTACTTGATATATGATTGTATCCAGTAATCTGCTAGATGATATAATATCTTTACTCCGTTGATTCTTATACATACACAAGTAGAATTCCGCCCCCAGCGTCTCACGGGTGACAACATTATTCAAATAATTTGCTGTTTCTTAAAACGTTGTTACTTGAAATGAAAGGTACCCATAACACCAGCAGGCTTAGCTTGGGACCAGAGATCGTTGTGTGAAATGTCCATGAATATTTATAATAAATGAATATTCACGGACATTTCACACAACGTCCTCTGGTCCCAAGCTAAATTTATATGCTTGTGTTATGGGTACCAGAATACGGATATACTACATATACTGCTTTTCTTTTGTAAATACATACTTAAAATACAAGAAACACCCAGACGCAGAAAAAACATTTGTATGACATTTATAAACATCTATTATATTATTTATTATATTTATTTATTTAGTAGAGTCGCTTGGCTATATTCAACTTCATTCAAATATACGCTGTTACTGTTCCCAACGTTGTTATTTACAGATTGATCACTTTGATAATATCATTGATTTCTGTAACTGTATCTGACTGTCCAATCAACTGTTCAGAAGGATAGAATGATTATTTTGAAGAAGTTTAAAATAAAATTTAATCTAGACTAATTTATAAAACTGACGAATTTATTTATTTGTTTGTTTGTGTTAATTGTAAAATGTCGCGTTAATTTCAGGAACCACGTTAGGCTATAAAACATCACACTGTGACAATAGGAACGAAGTATCACTGAAAAATGTTCCATGTTTTCAATTAGGTTGTTTTGGTTTAGAAAACGACGAAATAATATTCATTTTTATAAGTGATATTTCTACTTAACAACCCCTTTAGTCTTATATTGGTACGTTTTATTACCTTTGGCGGTTGCTGATACCAGCAATTGCAAGTAACTTTTGTAAGAAAAAAATATAAATAGCAGTTTGCACGACACGCGATTTAAATCCAAAACATTCGTTGCAAGATGTCTTAGGTATAGAGCTACAGAGACAAATTAATAATAACTGTAGTCTGACTTCAAAAAGCGTATTTTTCATTGTTTACAATATAATTGAATACAATTGAACGAAAAATGAACAAATTATTAAGCGAATGTCCCAACTCTTTCAAAAACTATCAACAATCACAAAACCACATCAAAATAAGCTTCTTTTATTAAACAAATTATCTTTAATGCTGATCACCATAAAGACGTATAAATAAAATAGGATAAGGACATGAATAGTAAATTAATAATGATAAATAGTTATTTTTGTTTAACATTTTTCCTGTATATATATTTTTAAAACGCCTCTATATATTTTCTGTTACGTAAAAGTAGAGTTAATGTAAAAAACTTATAAAATAAGTTTAAGTATAACCTTTTAAAAAATTTAAAAAAAAAACGGTTTACTGATTAGGAAACTTTCTGAACGAATTTAAGGGTCAATGTACAGCCGGTTTTATACAGGGATATCCGATTTATATTCAAATAATTTAATGGAACGCGAGTTTGGTTGTAAATGTCTGTTTCCTGTTGGTACAGAACTCACCCTGACATCAGATGAAGCGAGTAGAGCGCACGGCCCCAGCAGACCTACACTTTCCCAGCAAGTCATGTCCACTGATCACTCGCGACAAGTGTCCGCTCAACTTAATACTTGTATACTGATCTCACGATCGCATAGTGATGCACCAGTGACTCCGTTCTAGCACGTTACGTAAGTTGTCATATTACAACTAGATATCTTTTGAGACATATAAAGCGGCTACACAAGCTACGAGAGCCTTTAAAGGAAGTTTAAGCAAGCTGCAATATTGAAGCGGAAAGCGTTTGCCAATCAAATCAGAATAACGTTGCCTTATTGAACGACAAAATCCAATTACAAGACTGAATCGGAGCGACCGTGGGGCTTCCGAGCTTAAGGTCGCTCTGCGGGCCGGTCTTGATTCTGGGGCTGGGTCTGGCATGCGGTGTTCGGGTTGGACTTACGAGTCTGCCACTGCGGTACTCCGCATTGTGGGGCTTAGATTTATTGTCGGAGAGGGCAGGCGGCCGCGACGCTGCCTCCCGCCTTACTGAGGCGCGGCGACTGTCCTTGGGAAATGCGCATGCTCCGTTTAAAAACCCTTACTATCAATTCTAGTGGTTTCAACAATCATTTCATTACGATGACATATTTCTACTACCTTGAATTTGATATTCAGTTCACTCGGAGATCTTTATTTTAGATAAAAATATTTTCTATTTTAGATATACACTGCTGGCTTGTAGTTAGTTTGGATAAATGATTGTGTATTAAAGAAGCGATGGATATGTGACATTGATAACACTTCGATACGTTCGTGGTAGGTGAACAGCTGATACGATCTTGGATCCGCTCTCGTTGAACGTTTGTTATGAAGTGGGTGTGGCATAGGTTGACAGGTTTGACCTTCTAACCTGGACGTCAAGTGCTAACCGAGAGCAATTAAGATGTCCTTCAGATCATCATGAGTAGCACTTTATTCTTCAACCCCAAAGATTTTGATTGACAGATATCTTCTTATTAATAGCCTTCAATATTTAATGCTAATTTTCAAACAAATAACCAAAAAATTTAACTATTCAATATTAAAGCGTGTTATTTTATTTTTATTCTAGAAGAATCCTTTACTTAATACGTGAATGTAAAATAAAATTGTATATTAATGTTATCGTTATCGCATGATTTTAGGAAAAAAAAATGGAATT
The DNA here is from genome assembly GCA_916999025.1 of Orgyia antiqua. NCBI lineage: Eukaryota > Metazoa > Arthropoda > Insecta > Lepidoptera > Erebidae > Orgyia > Orgyia antiqua. Next base: position 4,351,041 of record OU779861.1, read on the forward strand.
TGTTTTTCTATTGGAAATTCGAAAACCTGCGTTTGAGTGATAGCGATAGTAATTCTATGTCGACTGTAAAATAAAATTCATGTTAGAAGTACCTACTAGATCCATTTGATATTAATTTTAAAGATGAGTGAAACTAAATTTCATCCTGAGTTTATCATTCTGTGATTTAAGTAATCACCTGTTGCTTACCTTCTTTTCGAACGAAATGTGGGTATATATCTTGAAGTAGGACGAAGAGGAAAGGGAATTGAGATGTATAAATAGGACAGACCGGGATCACGTGTCTGCGAGAGGTAAATGGGACTCCGGCGTATCTTTGCAAGGGTTATGTCTGCCGTAAAATACAGAAAATAATGTGATATAAAAGGTCCACATTCTTTTATTTATGAAAACTAAACGACACGAAACACTCCTATTAATACAAAATATAGGATTCCTTTTGTGTCATGCATAATAGAATTGGTACATGACTGTATTTGATCGTAGCTTTTCGAAATGAACCTTAATTATGTCAGATTTATTAAAATTTCAATGATTTTAGTTTTCCTACTTTTATTATTATGTCCTTATTAAATTCTTTTTTGTCGTTTTATCACGGATTTTGTCTTTTAATAACGAGGATCATCACCCCATTTCCTCCCCATTGTGCTATAAGAGTAGTTAGGTATGGAATAAATTACATAAGCATACATACGTCCTCAACAAAAGAATTACCAAAGAGGCGATATTCTAGAGCATGTGCATGACTAATTTCTGATGTCGGCTCTTATACAATATTAACTTAAAACGAATGATTGTAGGTACTCCTAAGCTGAGTAATGACCCAGTTAGATCTAATTAGAGATCAACTGGTTACTAAAATATACGTTAGTATGTCGGTTCTTCAGAGAGGAAGACGGTTGTAAGAAACCTTCAGCTGATTGAGACAATTTCCACAGGACGACTAACAATTGAAACAGATTATGTTGACTTCCAGTTCCTTTAGGATATAACTGTGTTCAATAATGTTAATTGAATTGATAGAAATAGTGGCCCAGTTGATAGTAGGTATAGTAATTCCATGCAGATCGTGGGTTTGATAACGTCTAACTTTTGTGCGTGTGCACGCCATTTTAATGTAGATATTACAATATAAATTCAGTTAGTGGTCACTTTAGGTACACAAGAACATTACTGAACCAAAATGTATTCCATAAATTAAAAGACCCCCCAAGCGCAAGATTTCAAGAATTTCTACAGGAGAAATAAATAAACAATATGCACCATTACAGATAGAGTTATTGTAAAATGTCTATACAGCGACTTAATGAATAGCTAATTAAAATTCATTACTTTAACCTCCATACATGCAATTTCCATAAACAACATGATATATAAGTGCAAATATTCAGAGCACATTCGAGGCAAAGGCATTTAACGCATTCTGCCTTATTCTGCCAACGTGATAATGACACCAAATTACATTCGGTTTACATCTTTCCCGAGCTAATGGCCGCTATGTGACTCCTAATAGGCGGGAGATGCTATAGTTGCATCACTTTACCTGCTCATTTTAACGTCACGAAACTTGTAAAACTATAATTAAGTCAGTTTGATGCTTTACACATACACGACACATAATATGACACATAATTTTACACTGTTTAGTTCAAAATTGTTGGAAGTATTTTTGAGGAAAATCTTTGGTATCGTATTATTTTTTACGAATATGAAATTTGGGACCGATCTTTGTATTTAAAGTTTTTTAAGTCAGAAAAGAATCTGAGTATTGAATTATTGATATGATAAGTATTGCCAGTCTTTCTCTAAAAGCGACGTTCCAGATTTCCATGTTCCAGTTAAAGTCTCAGAAGCACCACGATTTTCTGAACCTTTTCGTAAATTAGTTTACGGGCATAGCAATCGCCTCCCAATTTACGCAATAATACATTGACAAATATAAAACTGATAAGTCCAGCAATGTATATTTTTATACTCTTTGGTCCAGCAACTAAAGCCAATCAAAACATTCTAGCAGAAAATGCAGAGAAACAACTCTACATTACTCACATTCTGTTCTTAAACCCGTATAATAAAATGATTAGCTCAAAATTCCCATGTCAATGTTGGTGATAAGTTCCAAAATGTCAAGTGGTCACTTGACTTATTAGGAGTAAAGTGCAGACCAATATTTAAATTGACCTTTCTAGAATCATCCACTTGGTTTATCATAATAAGAGCACTCTTTTACGACCACAATATTTTTTTCCTAAATAACCTAGGGCCTTTAGGAAGAAATTCAAAGTAAAAAGGCGTATTATAAAATCTTAGACTATGTTAATGACAATAAAGCCTGGGAGTAATTGTTCCAGAGCAACACATATTATAATTGTAATTTATTTATATTGTAAGAACTGTTGCATTAATTATTTAAAAAAAAAATGACTAAAGAAAACAATATCTGCCGAGTTTCTTACGCCGGTTCTTCTCAGCGGATTGAAAGTCTGAACCGGTGGTAGGGAAAAAATTTTGGTTATATCATAAGAGCTTATTTTTTTGGCAAAAAGAAAATATGCCTACATGAATAAATGACTTTTGATTTTGATTTTCCGCAGGTTCCAGTTCTGCTTAGAACCACATATATACCAGATGGTAGGTTGACTTTTAAAACTGAGGACAAGTAAGTTGAGGCTGGCTAAATCGTACTTCATAGAATAATGACGATTCATAATGATGTATACCCCGTAAGCCGATATCTTAAACACATAGATACTTTTTTACGCACACATGATATGTAAGTGCCTTCAAGCCTACTGAGTGAAAATTCAAGCAAATTACTTCAAGTCAGTCAGTCAATCAAATCAAAATTAATTTACTGTGGTCACATAATTAGCTAATTAAGGTGCAAAATAAGTCCCAACTAAACTTATACCGTCATGGCATGGCTCAAGGCACCATGACCTGGTACCGATGGCCGGAGGAGAAAATGAAAAAATAAAAACTTTTACCAACACATTTGTTCAGTGTGGTATAGTAAAACTAAACATCTATCCGTTATATGGAATTAGCATCTAAATCTACTAGATTTTTCTATAGAAAATCGGTAAATGCTATAAGAATGAAAAGCTCTTTAAAACACATTAAATAGGTTTACAAATAAACTCTTATAAATCTTTAAACTTCTACGTCAATCCGAAATAAAACCGGTAGCCAATTTCGTATCATAACAAGCCATCAATTATACTCAACTAACTTTTATATCTATAAATAAACTCCAAACGAGAAACGTGACTTAATTTAAAAGTTAAGAAAATTTAGACAAATGTTTGGGTACGTTACGTATCAGTGGTGTTAGTGATGCGGTTAAAAGCTACCATCAACGGCAAATATTCATTGACATTTCACACAACGTCCTCTGGTCCCAAGCCCAGCTTATGTGCTTGTGTTAAGGGTACAATGAAAACAACAACTATGGTGTATTTCGATAAATTGGCTATATCATTGTACACATTTATGTTTTTTAAAATAAGAAAGTTTCATTTCATTTAACATTGTTGAATTGTGTTATTGGCACTATTAATTTTTATTTCTTTGTTAATCGGGCATCGGTTAGTCGGGCATGTATGACCAGTTGTATGAGGGTGGATGAAGTCAAGAAAGTGTGTTTGTACCGTAGCAGCTGGCGCTCTAAAGTATCTGTTTACCCCCATGGGAAAAAGGCGTGATTTTATAAAGATAATGACGATGATGATGATTCCCAGTTAAGTTTAGTTACGTATATGGTACCATTTTCACATTATAAAGTTTAAAAAGTAATATACAAAAAGTCAAGGGTAATAAGACTAGACCAACATTAATGCGCTAAAATCATCATCATCTTAAACGTAGTATTATTATTAGTTTTGCATTTCAGCTAGTGTTGTCTACATCTAGTCTAACTTTTGCAGTCCGCCGTTTCTGTATGACAAGGAGGGTGGTGAATAGTCTACTTTAAATCGTTCAGCCGCGCCTAACCGCAGAGAGCAGTGAGGCAATACTGCAATATTATATGGACGAACTTTCCAGTAATTTGTGCCAAATTGTACTGCTATTTTGTGCACTACTCGATTAGTGAGGTCATCGGGATAAAACTCTTTTTTATTCGATCAAATTATGTTTATCTCGCATTATAATATCTTATTAAATAACCATCATATTTTGATATATTTAGCGAATTTTATATAGAAAGTTTCTGCAGACCTAATTAATAGATTAACAAAAGTTTTAATATCAAAATTTTAAAACCTTTCATCATTAGATTAGCTATCTGACAACAGATGGCGCTAGTTGTAAAAATAGGATTCTAATTTATTAGGAAGCCAATCCTGGAAGTCTAGGTTTTAGTTACAGACCTAAAATCTTAATAATAATTATTTAACAATATCTTTTACAGAACTGTTAGCAGAAAATGCTAAAGAGTTTTGAGTTTTTATGTCGACGCGAGTTTGTGTTAAAACTTCAAAGGATTGTGACGAGCGATGTTTGTAAATAACAAATATTTATTTTTGTACTGTACACACATTTTGAACAGCAATTTTCGATTTTGTAAATTCGAATATTTCGAATGCGCTGGCTGTTTGCCAGCGGTCCTTGTGCACATTTATTCCTACAGTTTGTCTATGCGTGACAGATAGATGGCGCTTTTAAATTCTTGGAATAAGAATGTGGAAGTCAGTAGAAGTGATTTATATATGGAGTAACTGGGTGCTAGGCGTAACTTGAATACTTTTACCGGGTATCTAATTGACGACTGGTATCTTTGTATAAAACGTTTGGTCAAAGATTGTTTTAGCCATGGCTAGGGCTGCTATCACCTCAATTGCATCATTCTTAATATTTAAATTTTTTTTTAAATTTTGAGTAACAATTTCAACAATTTTTTTTTGACATTTTAAAATAATATTTTATTCAAACAAAATACATTTGTGAGACTGCTCAAAGCTGTTACTCAGTAAGAAAGATTTTTACTCATAATCTAAAGTTGTCCTATTAAATAAGTCCTATTCATCTACACTGTAGCCACACGAATTGGTAATGCGCCTGGCGGCCATGTTGGTGACGTCATAGTGACGTATAGATGAGAATATTACATTTTGTTAGCTATACTTTTTCTTTGCTGATGACGTCACAAGGGCGTTAATTTGACAAGGTTGCAGCGCATTACCAATTTGCGTGGCTTATAACTCGATAAACTGTAGATTCTCCAGTTTATCGAGTTATCACATACCGACTAGAGTTCAAGCTGTTACTCTGTAAGAAATATTTTTACTCACACATAATCGACTTTCAACTAGCGTAAATCAATGCTTTCTTAGTCACTTATTAAAAATATAGTTCTAAATCCTATTTATCTGCGTTTTAGCTGAGTTTATCGGCTTATCACATACCAACTAGAGTTCAATTACCTAACAAAGGGTAATTCAATTAAATGCCTGCACATAAATAAAAGTTATAGTTTCAATTCCGTTCAATTGTTTTGGTGTTATTAAAGCAATTGTGTGTAATAGTTTTAGAAATTCCAATTTGACGTTGAATTGAAATAGAAAGTGTTCTATAGATTGTAATAATGACGTACTGTCGTGTTCAATATACCATTACGGGACCGCATAGCAATGAACAATGAAAACTATTAATATTTTAAATGTGAAAGTATATTATCTATACCTTGGAGTGTTTAACAAACGGGAGCTGTTACATACGCAAGTTTTCTTTGACAACTCTATACTAAAATTATAAAGCTGAAGAGTTTGATTGTTTGAACGCGCTAATCTCAAAAACCACTGCACTGGTCCGATTTGAAAATTGATATAACACAACTCGGCAATGTTAACTGAATTTTTGTACCATAAAAACTGTTTACATAAAATAATTTGCTGAGTTTAAAAACTAAAATACACCCTTGAAAATCCTGAATACATTTTTAAATAATTGGCGTTGTTCAAATTTTTTCAAAACTCTTAATTCGAAAACCATTTCGGGGAATAGAGTTTCTGATTATCATCCATTAGTTTTTTTTTGGAAAATTTGCTATATTAACGATTATTTTTCCAAAAAGGCAAATGATCTCTATTTGCCCTTGAAGTGAATTTTTTTTTTAAATCTATATAGTAAATATTTCAATAATATTGAAAATAGTTGCTTAAAATAGTCTATATTTTCTAAAAAAAATAAAAAAACAGCAGGTTAAAAATTATGAACAGTCCCAAATGCAAAATTTCAAATCAATCCGACTATTGCAAGTGGGTAAAAATTGCGTTTAAAGATTCCGTTACATAGATTAATAGATACATACCGAACTTATAAAAGCGTGTTAAAAAAAACATATTTAATTATTGTAAATATGTATAGCAAAATAGCCGATAAATAAAAAAATATTCCGCACATTTCACACAACGTCCTCTGGTCCCAAAGTAATACAAATAGAAATATAGCTTATATTTCTATGGTTGTATTATGGGTACCAGATACGGAAAAAATTTAAGTAAAAAGTAAAGCACAGTTGGTTTTATATTTTAGTTAAGTTTAGTTGTGCACGTAGAATTGATACCAATGTCTTGTTCATCTATAAGAGTACCCAGTAAAGGTTATCTAATCACTTTTGTTGTTTTGTTGACCAATATTTATTAGAACGATATTGAACACAGATAATGTTCGGAAAATTTTCCCAGTTTTGTACAACATTTTTCACTGATGTTTCGCTTCTATTGGTCGCATCGTGATGTTATATAGCATATAGCTTTCCTCGATAAAGGTACTATCCAACACTGAAATATACGTAATATATATAAACGCGCAAGTCTCAGAAACCACTGGTCCGATTTAATAAATTAAATCGGACCAGTGGTTTCTGAGACTTGCGCGTTTAAACAAACAAACAAACTCTTGTATTAAAAAATCAAATGTACATTATACAATAGCGTTTTGTATGGTTATTTCGTCTAAACATGTTGCATGTCTAAATAAGTAATAAAACATTTACAAAGTAGATAGGTATAATCTAATCCACACGTATCCTGCCATCTGTCTGAACCAATCTAGATAAAGTGGCAAAGGCAGCGATCCAACAAATTGGATCAAATTGACCAGCCTCTATGTATTAACCATTCAATACATTCGTTAACTAAAACCCCAACAGACGTAATGATGAATGATGGCTGTTCAACTAAGAATAGCGCCGATTTTTTCAAATTTAGAACGTGCTCTTAAAATCATAGACAATTTATTTCCAGCCTGTATGTGTTATTGAATCAAAACTTTTACATAATATGCAGATTGTTTATGCTTATAATTTTTTAATCTGTTAATGCGATACAAGTAAAATAAAAAATTTACGTATCAAATCAAAACGTAACAGTTATTAAGTAAATTGGTTAGAAGTATTATTTTATTAAGTAGGGTTTTATTTTTTTTAAGATTATTAATATTTTTTTAATTAGCATTTTTTTTGAAACGTGTTAAAATATTTGTTATCTAAAATTAACACGTCACGTTTGCTGTTTTAATTAACTGAGAATATCCTTTCTATTGTAAAACTTAAGTAAAAACGTGACTCTTAAAAAGACAACAAAGTTGCCAAGAGATTGCTTTTTTTTATTGCTTATTAATTATCATTTTTGCAGGATTAAAATTAAAATAATAACAGCTTTCTATATTTGATATGTTTTAACCAAAAATTAATATAAAAAAAACAATAACTCTATTACAGATAATTACAATGTAAAGTCCTATTTGCAGTAACTTAATTTTTATGTACGTTATTGAGCTTTCTCTCCTTGACACAAAATGCGTATATGAACAATCGATAGCATATAATGAAATAACAAAATATTAAACAAAACCACACAAGCTACAAGTCCCGTAAAAGTCTCATTATTTTCAACAGATGACAGGCTGTATAGAAAGCATATCCTTTCAGTCCACATTGCCTTTGCCTCTAGAAAGCGCGGTAAAATGAACGCCAGCTGAATAGCTTGCACAAGCTTGCACGAATGAGAGTGGCTTTTAAAGATGGCGGCCATTACATATTTTTGCATTATAAGGAACTAAACATAATGTCATATATTCCGGCTATTAACTACAATATATAAACACTTTATTATAAATAAAGGAAGATACATTTAGATTTTTTTAATGGAAAGTAGAAAAGCTAATCCCAAAACTAATATGCAATTTGTAATAAACTGAAGAAATGTGCACTATTTGGAATTTGGCAAATGACACAGCCTAATTTATTTTGTTAAAGAGTTTTTTATGATACATCCAGAGTGACAATTTAGTGACGAGTTAATGGCTTATTGCAAAATATAGTAGTTGCATATAGGTCACGACTTATAAACGTTGTTCCCATTCCTCACCTGAATATAGTTCTGGAGAAATTGTGAAATATATACTTAGAACTATAAACATCATTAGCAGTAGCTGACAAAACTGATCGTCTCTACCACAATTTTCTTATTTAAATCCATCCATCAATCAAGAATAATAAAAAAATAAACCTGTTAATTAATCTGCGAAGAACCGAATCGATGTATGTAGCGGCCAAGTTTATAATATTTACCTGTAATAGAAAAAATAGATGTTTAATATAAAATTAGAAAGATATAATATAAAATAAATATATATAACATAAATAAACTTCTTGCCTACGCCTTAAGCCCACGTTTTCATAGGAAATTTATTTTAATCAGAATAGCGATGTTCATTTTGTCTTATACAATACACTAAGGCCCAAAAAGATTGAGAAGGGCTTTATGTTTAATCTTTCAACGTACAAATATTATATCAAATATTAAATATATATGGTCTTATTTATATTGACGTATCGGACGTTTAAACGGAGATTTTATCGGAGAGATAATAAACGTTTTAGCGTAAAAAGCCTATTATGAATAACAATTTTTGATTATTTTCGCGAACCGATTTTAGCGAGCTTTTAAATCTCCTATAAGTCATTATGAATAAGACCAATTATCTTTACTTATTACAAAACAAAATGGTTATTTTTGTATGTTATGTACCTATATGAACTTACATTTTCCAAAGTACGCAACGGAATTTGATGAGTTTTATTAATAGATAGAGTCATTTAAGAGAATGTTTTTTTTATATAGGTATTTGTTAAAATTCGGTTTTAAATAAAATATCACGCATATGAAGTTGCGGGTAACAGCCATAGATGTTAGTAATATGCTGCTCTATCTCATATATTTCTAACATAGTGAACTATTTCAACAGTACACTGAGATAGAGTTATTTACATAAATTCTTCCCAATTTAATTCAACCGGATTAGGATACGAAAACGTACAAAGCTACTTATATACGGACAGCGCCATCTAGCGGCGAGTAGACATGACTAGAGCTTTTAATTTTATATAATTTTATTTGTAAAACCGGGAACTTTAATGTTGGTCTAACCAACGTGGTGTAGTGAACCTCCTCGTACCTACTCCGTGCTTTGAAAAAGTATGATTTAATTGCAGTAAGCACAATTAAATCATACTTTTATCTATAACTATACAGCAATCGCCTACGTATGTTTATTGAAATATCAACCTACGTATGAAAACCTACGGGCTGCAATTTATCGATAATATCTTGTTGGGATAGAGCCAATGGTACTAATCCTACATTCGTCAATGCTTTTTTCATTTTACATAAGTTATGTTAAATAAATAATAAATATTCATAGACATTACACACAACGTCCTAGCTTCCCAAGCTAAACCATATGGGCTTGTGTTATAATAATACTTGATAAATTTTAAACGGATTAGAATAAGCTCCAATATCTTGTTGGGTTATAGTGAATATCAAGTTACTGCACACCGCATACACCATTGAAACACTATACAATATCAATCAATGAATGAGCTTATGTTGAAACTATTGGCAAGATGGTATATTTGGTTTAATTTAACGGGCTTCGTAAACATTTACGTGTCATAGGTTCGATCCCCGTTCGACTTTACTCACCTTTTACCTCAGTTACTGTTCCGCTCCATGGCTTTTAACCTGATAATAATATACATTGCCCATGGGTTGTTCTGATCTATAAGCTATATATTTGAAACGTTTCATTGAAATCTATCTAGCAGTTTTTGCAACAAACATTCTTACATCGAAACATCCATCTATGTATTATAAGTATATATTTACAAAAGAAAAGTGGTATATGTAGTATATCCGTATTCTGGTACTCATAACACAAGCATATAAGCTTGGCTTGGGACCAGAGGACGTTGTGTAAAATGTCCATGAATATTTATTTTATTTTTTTCTTTTTATCTCTACGACTCTACGTTCTTACAAATTATCAAGTTTATAATATTACTTATCACAAGCATTAAGCTTATTTTGGGACTAGAAAATGGTAAGAAATATCCGTAATTATTACGGAATTTTGTATAGAATAGAATTTTGATAAATAGCGTTACAGTATATATATTTAAATAATGTAGTATTGTAAGCCATAAACATTAAAATAAATAGAATTTCTACATTAATTTATTAATATTTTGTTTATTATATTTATTATATTTGGTTTATTTAATAAATAGAATTTATTTATAATCGCAACTAGCTGCTGCGTAACTTCGTACGCGTGGAATTTATATCCTAAACCCTAACAAATTAAAAAAATAGCTGTCCTCTTAACCTATTCTATCTAATAAATCAAACCGCATTAAAATCCGTTGCGTAGTTTTAAGGATATAAGTTCACATAGGGAGATGCATACAAAAATTACGACTTTGTTTTATAATAAGTATGTTATACGGAAACAACATAGCACTGCAATAAAAGTTACTAAGCCTAATTATAAAATACACATGTAATTCTATTAAAGTAATATTATATTATTTTACGGTTCAGAACCGAGACCATGCATTAAACATGCGCTTTCACTCTGTTTTTTTTTTATATAACAATAAAATGTTGTTGTTTTCTCACGTTGCATCATTGTCGCATTGATTTTAATTAAAATAAAAAAACAATATTAAAAATGTGTCTTTATCAAAACACGTAAATAGACACTTAGATTCATGTTAATTTGTTTTTTAATTTATTTCCAGCTATTCTTTTGCACCAAAAACTAAACTTAACTAAAATGATACCACCCAAGATCGGGGTAAAAGTTAAAACGAATATACGCGTCTAAATCCGTAAAAAGTGGTATAGTTTCAAAATGTCAGTCACGCAAATGTTACAGAATATTATATTAAGATACATAACAATTATGGTGTACTTTGGTAACCGACTTCGAAAAAAGGAGGAGGTTCTCAATTCGTCTCTATGTTTTTTTAATGGCTATTGTGTTGTACATATTTTTATTGATTAAAATAAATATTATATATTACAAACTTTTAATGGCTGTTTAGTTAACGTTACCGAATTATATTATTGAAATTATCAATATTTGTGTTTTAGTTAAGATTGATAATACAGAAAAAGAATTGGCGCTACATAATTTGTAATAACATAAAAATAAAACAGATGTGTCTGATCATACTGATACTGGCGTGTTTTGGCACCAGCATTCTATTGAACTCAAAATGCCAAATATAGACGTTCCAAATTTAAACAAGATTTCAAAGTTTGGAGGACTGAAGGTTATTAACGTTCGACTCCTGTAATTAAAAAAATTGGTCAAGTGCGAGTCGGACTCATGCACGAAGGGTTCCGTACCATTATCTATGCAACATAAGGCAACGTTATTAGTATCGAGCAAGAAACGGTAAAAAAATCATGTTTGTTGTATGGGAGCCCCCCTTAAATATTTATTTTATTTTATTTCTAGTATTTGTTGTTATAGCGGCAATAGAAATACATCATCTGTGAAAATTTCAACTCTCTAGCTATCACCGTTCTTGAGATACAGCCTGGTGACAGACGGACGGACGGACGGACGGACGGACGGACGGACGGATGGACGGACGGACGGACGGACAGCGAAGTCTCAGTAATAGGGTCCCGTTTTTACCCTTTGGGTACGGAACCCTAAAAATTAATAAAGTTGTTTGTCATTGAATGGTGGAACGTATTTTTAAATCAATGCATTTGAGCTAGTTACATTTTCCAGACCATTATTATGGCTGTGGGAAGTCGTAAAAATGAAATCAAAAACCTGACAGCCTTACGTTTGTACTTTAGCGCACTATACTGTTATAAAGATAAAAGCTGTCTCTATACATATATTTAAAAGATGCTTCAGTCCTCTAACTCAATTTCCATATACCTATGAATCGTTAGATAAAAATTACATATAAATATGTATAAAATAACAACGCCGCCGTGATTTTGTAATAAAGATCTTATCCAAGGTTCGTATGATTACGCAACACGTGACTCGTAATTTACAATTATTTATGGGTTTTATTAGTCCGATAATATAAAAAAATCAAGTACTAAAATGTGCTAAAAAACTAATTATTACTACAGTATAATTAGCTTTGAACGTATTTATCAATCAATTAACTCATGTAATTGAATTTTGAAAGTGATTTTCACCCACTTGCAGTAGTCGGATTGGTCTGAAATTTTGCACACATATTAAGTACCAAAGACAATACAATAATGTACAATAATATTCAGGATTTTCAAGCGTGTTTTTTGGTTTTTGACTAATCCCAGGAACCACGGGTCTGATTTGAAAAATTCTTTTAGTGTTGGATAGTACATTTATTGAGAGGCTGTTCGCTAATAACATCACGTTGCGTAGCATCAGTGAAAAACGTAACAAAAACGTGGAAAAATTCCTAAATTCTACGCGTACGAACGTCGCAGGCAACACCTAGTATACTTACATGTATACATCAGTGTATCTAACAATGTATTTGCAATCCACTTTATTATTTGTTTTAGCTATATCATAAAGCCGTCGAGACCACCCTAGCCGTTATCAATGCATTCCGTAAGATTAGATTCCTTACATCACCGCGTGATGTTGTGCTAAGAGCATTTTTATAAAACGGTGACGATCGTAACTTTAATAACATGCATAGAAAAATAATAAAGTCTATACATATAATAAATCTGTAGAATAAAAATTTGCACATTAAATATATTTTCAAAAAAAAATAGTCTGATGGTTAAAGGATAACAAACAGAGCCCACTTCCAGCATTTTTGAAATTTTTGTCTGTTTGTCTGAGCACGCATTACGTAAAATTTACAACACTTATAAATATAAATGTTATACCTACGTGAAAATTTTACATACCTCAAGGTATATTGTCTTTGTTTCATCGCAATCGGTCCACTCGATTAAGAGGATACCAAAATAGCTTCGTGCATTTTTCTACGTACGAAGTTTTCATTGTTTCTTTAGATTGAATGGCTAGAGCTCTAATTTTTAAGTATATGTTTTTTTCAATATATGATCTAGGATCGCATAAACTCAGAAACGCGATTGAAAAAAGTTTTCTCGATAGAAAATCTTAGCGAAACAACCTCTCTCATTTTTTTATTTTTTTCATTTGTCGGTCTATTATCGCGTATTAACTAATGACATAACTTTAAAAACATAAGTAACTATTATATATAGAAACACGTAAATCAGAATTAAAATATATTTAGTAGATTTTGAGTAAACAAAAAAATATCCCTAATTCTTCATTTTTTATACCTACTAGCTGTGTTAATATGTACATGTCGACGATAATATTGATGTAGGCCCTTAAGAGATATTTACTTAATACGAAATTACTCAATTTGGTTACTTGCAACGCTACCTAGCGGCTCAAAAAGGATTAAAAAATTTATTGGATACATAAAAATCGATCACGCGGACGAAGTCGTCAGCTACTTTTTAAATAAAATCGAAAATTTGGAATATTGATCTCATAAACTAGAATAAAATTATTTTACACTGCAGATAAGACGGCGGTAGAGCTAGGGGCGTAGCTACCGCTGTGAATAGTAAACCTAATAATTTTTCCAAAAAACCGTAATTTTTCTTTGTCTACACGTTTTTACTACAGAGCTATGCCACTGGATGTAGAGTTTACCTTACCATGTTCTTTCTAATATATAAAATTCTCGTGTCACAATGTACGTTCCCATACTCCTCCGAAACGGCTTGACCGATTCTTATAAAATTTTATATGCATATTCAGTAGGTTTGAGAATCAGCTACTATATATTTTTCAGACCCCTATGTGATAAGGGTTGTCCACCCCTAACATTTGTATGGCAAAACAACGTTTGCCGGGTCAGCTAGTTTTAATATAAACTTTTCTCCTTGCAATAGAATGTTTAAGTTTTCTTTTCAAAATATGTATTAAATAAATGAGTGCATGTGCACAAGCAAGTATAAATGCACCATTATGTCGGTGCATCACTAATGTGAGGCGGAAATGGTAGATAATCGCGGGCGCCCGCCTCCGTCTATAACTATAAACTCTCATACACACATGTTGGGTTCAAATAGGGTTGGCATCCATCCGGGTTTTTCTGGGTCTGTCCTGAGTGTGAAAAGCGTACGGAGGCCGTCCGGCAGGGGCTTGAAATTAGGTATCGGACATTTTTGTTCAACCGGCTTCGTGATCTTGTGGTTCATGTAATGAACTACCGTTAAGTGGGTTCGAATCCCGAATTCATAAATGACATACAAATGTTTGTACTGCGTCTCGGTGTTTTCTATGAATTACATAGAAAACACCGTATGTATTTACAAAAGAAAAGTTTATATAGTCTATCCATATTCTGATACTCATAACACAAATATTTAAACTTAGTTTGAGACCAGAGGACGTTGTGTGAAGAAACTATGAGTATATATTTGTTAGAAAAAAAATTGACTAAATTCAAATGCATCTATAATAATATCTGAAATGTATAATATCCAGGGTTTTTACCGTATTTATCCGGTAATCTTAGTGATAGCAGCCCTGGTGTAAAGAACATGCTACATACACATATATGGGTCACTCATATTTCTACTATAATAATGTTTGTACTAAGGTTTCTTCCGCGAATCGAGCTGTTATTACAAATTGAAGCTTACGATGCCCTAATTTGCTGTAATGAGTTTTCTTTATACAACAACCAAGCGATGTAAGGTTTTTTAACATCTTGAAATTTTATAACAGTTTAAGAATGCCAAATAATATGCCTAAGTAGTTACAGCTAATAATGCCTTTTTCAGATTTGCCGGGATAACACCCATTCTAATACAACATTAAAACCACCCTTCTATGATACTTATTTTATTTATTCTTTACACCATCATTAAACAATTAATTGAAAATAACACACATTTTAGATGTAGCAAGCTCACCTTGCAACTCATACCTGAGTTTTCTGACAGCAAATCGAGTGACAGAGATATCTGATTAAGGATAGAAATAGTGCACGACAGAGAATTTACGAAATGATATGATACAGAGCGACAAATAGAAGTCTCTGATTGAAATACCTAAAGCTAAAATATAAATCTGGTTTTAGAAGTACCTAAGAAAAATAAGAACTTGAAGTACATCTCTCTTTTCAGCCCATTAAAATCGCTTTGTTGGGCACGAGCCTCCCCCACTTTGGGAGGGATTATGGTCTACTGTGCCACGCTCACCAGGCGTATTGGGATATTACAAGTACATACAGATAGTAATATCTAACTCGCATACACAGCTCGCACAATATGTTCAATATGTAGCCACAGTTTAGAGAATTTTAAAATATACTGAGAAATCTTAGTTTAAAATGTTGTATAAATAAACTTTTCAGCTTTGTAGCAATATTGTAAACATAAGAAAAAATTTATACGCTAAATATCATAATACATTAACACATATTGTTTGATGTTTATGCGAGAAAATGGAGGTCTTTTTAATCTAGCAATATTGTATGCGTATATCTATAGTAATATTGTAAAGCTGAAGAGTTTGTTTGTTTGAACGCACTAACGCTCTTTCCATGTGGTGACGAATAACGAGTGTGTCTCCCAAAGTGGAGAAGGTCCGTGCTCAACAGAGGATGTTAATGGGCTGGTCGGAGAGAGAAAGAGCGAGAATTTTCCGTCTCTCATAGAGCATGTTATCTGTATACACTGTACTACTACTGTATTAATAGTATATTGTGTGTATTCTTTAGCTGGCTTTAAAAGCGCCCTGGGAAGGACAAGAAAAGGGTTAGTAAGACTTGTATTTTTAATCCGTGACTACACGGACGTAGAGAGGACCAGAAAGACGTATAGAATTCTACTAAAACCTGTCTTCATAGCTACTATACACAGTATATCCTATAGTATTAATAGAAAGTTAGTTATTTGCTTAAAAGGCAAAACGTCTTATAAATGCGTAAAAGGTTTTCGCGACAACTTGTTAGATTTGTCAACTTGCTTTCAGATAGCGATATGAAAAGCTTAAAATATTCTCTTTGGAAGCTTTCATTCAAAAAATGTTAATGGGTTAAAAAAGAAAATGTTTTAATAACATGTTTGGAACGAAATTAGGTAAAGTTTTAGATTGAAACTGTTGGTTTTATATACCGCTACATCACATGAACCATTTGGCACGGCGCTATGTATAGTCTCTGCCTACCCCAATGCGAAAAAAGCGTGACGGAATGACAATACTTTATCACATCTAAACACAACACACGATATGATTATTTCTCGTAGCAATAGCTAAGGATTTTTATATCTACAAGTCCGTTGTCTCTAAAGGATGGCCTTTAGAGACAACGGACTTGTAGATTGCACAAATTACATATCTTCCTAGGATGATAGTTAGTCAAATATTTATTCCTTTGTCTATGTGACAAAAAATTGTGGCTTTTTCTTATTGCTATCACAAAAGAATCAAAACCTACCTACTGTTTTGATTCTTTTGTGCCAAAAGGATTACTGGCATAAAATCTTCATGTTTTTGCAATAACTACATTTGATGTGATTTTTAATGTAATTTTTAAGCTGCTATAAGAAATAAATGTTTGACTACTATACAAGTTAAGACGCAAACTATTGACAAAATAATGATTCCGTTTTATGCGGCTCCCTAAAAATCGTGCAGACCTTTACCACAGATGACTCAACTAATCAAGCATGTAACATAACACGACCGGTACCAATGCCCTACAAACGAGCCACCCCTACATCAATAGAATATATTTATAAACGTGCCCTTTCGTTATTAATATTTTCCTTGTAAAGTTCACAAGATGATCACTTAAACATTTTGAATATAAAATATTCAGAACTGTAATAAATAAGATTTTTTTATGAAAACAATTTAGATGTTTTCGTCATTGTTATTTTGTTCTCACGGTTTTGTTTTATTATGATTAATTAAATATAAAGGTAAATTTAATATAATTAAAATTCATGAGAAGATATCACGTGCTTGATACATTTTTGTGTTGAATTCTACACCCACAACTAAACTTAACTAAAAATGAAAACAAGTATGGCGTATTTTGATTATTGGCTATTTCGTTGTGCAAATTTTTATTAATAAAAATTGTTAGTCTGTAATATACAGATTTTCTAATAATAAAGTTCTGTTAAGGGCCTACATCAATATTATCGTATATCATCGCCGACACGTACATATTAACACAGCCAGTAGGCACAGAAAATGAAGAATTAGGGATACTTTTCCTATTTACTCAAAATCTACTAAATATATTTTAATTCTGATTTACGTGTTTCTATATATAATAGTTACTTATATTTTTAAAGTTATTTCATTAGTTAATACGCGATAATAGACCGACAAATGAAAAAAATAAAAAATTAGAGAGGTTGTTTCGCTAAGATTTTCTATCGAGAAAACTTTTTTCAATCGTGTTTCTGAGTTTATGCGATCCTAGATCATATATTGAAAAAACATATACTTAAAAAATAGAGCTCTAGCCATTCAATCTAAAGAAACAATGAAAACTTCGTACGTAGAAAAATGCACGAAGCTATTTTGGTATCGTCTTAACATTGCCGAATTGTGTTACTGACACTATCAATTTTCACTAATCGATACCAATCGACCACTATCCGTGTGGTGACGGATTGGGAACACAAATGACACCACCCATTTTCTCCTCATCAGCCGATAACTTCCTCTGTGAAAGATAGAAAACTCGAAAATAAACCCTATACGCCTGATATGTGTGGGATAGGTAGAATGGAATTTGAGAAACAGAGGGAAACGTAAGTAGATAACTGGGTAAATTGCGTTTAATTGCTACAGAATCATAAATTCCTTTAGCAAATAAACAAAATCGACTACAACCAAAAACTAGTTCCAATATAAATTGTATTGAACCACACCTGCTCGTAAATGAGCCGTTTCGAATTCCAATCGAAGAACGGATTAGATTGAATGCTATTCGATCATTAATACAGTGAGAGCGTAGCCGCAAATAGATGAACTCGCGATCAAGGTGGGCATTGATTTTAAACGAAGGCCAGAACTTTGGCAAAGGCAACATCAACATGCAGTCATAAGTATACAGAGTACATATTATATCATCAACGTTTTCTTTTCTTCGGCGAATTTCATTCAGAAATAGAATTTAATACTTTCATAATATAAGCCACGCAAATTGGTAATGCACTGGAACCTTGTCAAATTAACGCTCTTGTGACGTCATCAGCAAAGGAAAAGTACAGCTAACAAAATGTAATGTTCTCATCTATACGTCACTATGACGTCACCAACATGGCCGCCAGGCGCATTACCAATTTGTGTGGCGTATAACAATACATTCCAAAAAACAAAAAGTAAAAATTAAACAATGGAAATTTATCGGAGAGCCGCTTTTGTAATGTAAGTGTCAATTACCCGGGATAATTTTAAACTAACACAAATCTTAGAATATTTTTATAATTTATTTTTGTTCAACTAATTTAGACATTGAAATGTCAGCCTTTTCTATTTAGATTCTGTTTCAAATGAGCATCGTGAAAGTTGTCATTCAAACTAACTTGCAGACATTCACAGCTTTCCCCAAAATTGCAGGCTGCAGGCAATGCATTTTATTATAATGAATAATGAGCTTCCAGTGAGATTGTGCTTAATTACTAAAACTACTAATTTTATTAATAATAGGCTAGATAGTAGGGGTATGACACATAAGGTTCTGACGACAAATTTTAAAAGCTTAATGGCTGTATAAAGTGTATAATATCGAATCACTGTAAAGGAAAGAAAAAAAATTTTTTTTTCTTTGTTTAATTTGGTCGATTTGTTTAATCTGTCAAAGGAGGTTTGTGTTCATAACTGATTAATTGTGGTAAATAAGTTACTTATTTATTTAATCATTGCCTTTAATATTAATATTTAAAACGTTAATTTTATTTGGCACTAAAGTAATTTATTGTTTTTGCAATTGACATGCTATGCTTTACTTAATAAACTAAATTATGGTGGAAGAAGTGATTGCCGTAAGCGGGACTTGAACCCACGACCTCGGAATACAGTTTCGAAGCTCTTTCCAACTGAGCTTATTGCGGTCGTGCTTGTAGCATTCAAATTTACCACCACAATTGTTACTCGATTGAGTTTATATCGTATTTCTACGTACAACGCCATCTATCAAGATTGCTTTGCAATAAGCTCAGTTGGAAAGAGCTTCGGAACGGTATTCCGAGATCGTGTGTTCAAGTCCCGCTTGCGGCAATCACTTTTTCCACCATAATTTATTTGGCACTATTCAAGTACTGTGGTATTCAAGTACCTACTGTATATCGTTAAACTGCTGATTAGATTTAAATTCGATTTCCGTATGGTGACAGAACAAAATTAGCTGTAAAAGCCGGCTAAGGAACATTGTACACAAGTAACATCCTCTGTCTGTGACAAATGGAAAACTCGAGAATAAACCCTGTGCGACCACGCCTGGTCAGCGCAACATATTAGACCTTAATCCGTTCCAAAGTGGACAAGGCCCGTGTCCAATAATGCGACTGTAATAGGCTGGAGAGAGAGAGAGAGAGAGATTTAAATCATTAATATCAAAAGTTAATTATCACCCTTTAATTTCTTTTCTATTTAACACTATTATAATTTCTTTACTAATTGCAGATCTAATATTTCCTACACCAATTAACATCCATTAAGTGCTGTATCTGTTTGGAAACCAATATTAAATTCTTAGATAAAGATAAAGATAACATCTATGATAAATGCCTATGTATTATCATTGTAACCTACACATGTTTTTACAAATAAATATATCTTTATCTTTATCTTTAGGATAATTTAAACAGGCTATTTGTCTGATAATAAAAACAGTTACAAAAGAAAACTATTTGTCCCACCCGTGACCATGGTAACTGAAAAGTCTTTAAAACATCGGGCTAAAATTTATAATTCATACGCGTCTAAATCTGTAAAAAGTGGTGTGTATACATAATATATTATGGATCGATGACAATCGTGCCAATTCTTCGTGCACAACTAAACTTAACTTAACTAAAAAATGAAAACAACTATTGCTGTATTTTGAGTATTTGGCTATTTTGTTGTGCACATTTATTTTAATTAAAACCTTTATAATCTACTAGCTGACCCTGCAAACGTTGTTTTGCTATAAAAATGTCAAGGGTGGACAACCCTTATCACTTAGGGGGATGAAAAATAATAGATAGTAGCCGATTCTCAGACCTACTGAGTATGCATATAAAATTTCATAAAAATCAGTCAAGCCGCTTCGGAGGAGTATGGTAACTAACACTGTGACACGAAAATTCTTTATATATTAGAAGATAATAAACAGTTTTTATAACAAGAAAGTTAAGAGGATACCAAAATAGCTTCGTGCATTTTTCTACGTACGAAATTTTCATTGTTTCTTTAGATTGAATGGCTAGAGCTCTAATTTTTAAGTATATGTTTTTTCAATATATAATCTAGGATCGCATAAACTCAGAAACGCGATTGAAAAAAGTTTTCTCGATAGAAAATCTTAGCGAAACAACCTCTCTAATTTTTTATTTTTTTCATTTGTCGGTCTATTATCACGTATTAACTAATGAAATAACTTTAAAAACATAAGTAACTATTATATATAGAAACGCGTAAATCAGAATTAAAATATATTTAGTAGATTTTGAGTAAATAGGAAAAGTATCCCTAATTCTTCATTTTCTGTGCCTACTGGCTGTGTTAATATGTACGTGCCGGCGATGATATACGATAAAATTGATGTAGGCCCTTAAGCTAACATTGCCAAATTGTGTTATTGACACAATCAATTTTAATTTTTTAGTTAAGTTTAGTTCTGCATATAGAATCGGTACCAATGTAATAATGTAAAATAATATTCTGGATTTTCAAGCGGGTATTTTAGTTTTTGAACTCAGTAAATTATTTTCTTATTTCTTTCTTTAATGTTACATTTTCTGATATCTAGCTATTTTGATAGTTAATATTACAATTGCAATAAAAATACTAGTATTGAGGCATATTATCGTTTCCTATTAATTAGTAACTAATGACTTCCTGTTACTCTAGCGATACAACAACAAATGCGTGTCAATTCTCTCCGTGGTGTTCATCAGTTCTAACTTCAAAGGATTTTCACGCATATGCAAGCAATTCCTGCGGTTGACTATAAGTTTAACCGAGTGGACCCTTCTCGAAAGTCATTAGCTTTTCTTCTTATATCCACGTTAATATATGAGATTATTTTTAATTGTTTCTAACTTCATATAATTCATGAGTGATTGCAGGATTAAAAAAAGTTTTATGTAACAATTTTTTTTTCCAATTTATACCACAGCACAGTGTATTAATTATACCTATTCTTAGTACGATACTGGTGGCAATGTTTTTGCATCCAGTGGCGTAGGTAGGTAACCAAGGGCACTGGGGCAAATTAAAAATGGGGCCCCACTGCAAAAAATATGAAATATACAATTATGTGTAGCCATAACACACAGCGTAGGATTAGAAGAAGCTTTAGTGTGAACTGACCTTTATGCTATCTAACATGATGTGGTTAGACCTTTATTCTACTTGTTTATGACTAGACTTACCGACTTCTCTATGGTTCTCTACCTGTCTCTTTCTCTCACCAGCGTGCATCTCTCTCTAACTCGTGATGCCATCTTGACATATGTCAATCTTCATAGCTTGTGAACAAGTCTGAGCGTGACGAGCTCAGAAAATTTCGTTACGTTTAAAAGTAGCGAAATAAATCAAATAGAAATCAAAGAGAACACACAGTGTCGTTTTCATTTTAATCTTATGTGTACAAATAAAGAAATACGTCGTACGATGAATTCGGATGAGATCGGTCCGGTAAGTAATGGCGGCGGTGAAAGCTCTAGAGACGCTCTGGAGAGAGATCCTACCTGGAAAAGGACAAGCGATGATAAATCATCATCGTTCTCATCCTCGGAGGAGGAGGAAGGCATAGGCTTCACCCCCAACTAACAAAGGACGGAAAGCATGTAAGTACCAAACCAAGTCATGTTCGAACACGCGTATAGAATCTTTCGTTCAACACGTGGGATTTAGATCTCAGTTACTTGGATAGCTTACCTCACCCAGCAACTAGCTTTAAGGTCACCCTGTAGGTGAACCAATACTAGCTACATCAACTTCTAGTTTTTTACTAGATCTGAATCCTCCCACGTGTAGTGATTTATTAATTGGCAATTTAGAAACAGATTTTGAGATCAAGACGATTACAAGAAGAAAAACCTACTCGAAAAGTGAGTCGTTACAAAAAAGCCTTGCTATCGTGCATAGCTACTCCTGTTGTTACAGGTCTGAAAATATAACAGAGTTAGGCCAGTTTATTATAGGAGAGGATTTTTAGCCCCCACTGAGCAGGTACTAACTGGAAGGTCCAATAATATTTTTTTTTAATAAAGTTATTAGGATCAGGGTACAGCACTTACATAATTAGACATAAAAAATTATAACAAACACACTAATAAGATGCTTGTTAAGGTAATTCTGACTCTGTTCAAATTTTTTATTTTTTACAAAATTCTAAGACTGCTATGTAGATTTTGTGTGATAAGAGTGCAGAGTGTACTGAGGTGAGACGAGACCGCATCTTAGAAGAAATAAATAGTTTCAAACTTAAGGGAGTATCCAGAACATTTAATTTTCATTTATTCTTTGTTGTACACTCAGACAAGTAGGGCAACACATGTGTTACAATAGTGTTACAAATGTGCACAAAGGCAGAGATGCTATAATAAAGGATAGATAGGTATACAACAAGAAAGTTATAGCATAAAATTAATAAAATAGATGCATAGACTAAAGCAATAAACTTACATATAGACATATTTACACAAATAGAATGATAAAAATACAAAGACAAAATAGGTACTCAAAGACATAGATATATACATATACTTAATGTTGGGATAGGAAATGATTATCCAGACAAGCAAGTCACAAGAAGGCTTGTTACACAGTTTTCAAACAAAATGTCAGACATGATTCTAAAATTAGATAAGATAAACATTTTGGAAAGGTCGAGGCCCACCTTAAATCCAGGATTTGTTTGTAAAATTTTTTCAGCCTCGGAGGTCTAAAGTTATATGTACCTAGGTGTAAAACAGTTCCACTTAAGTTCTCAAGTGTATGTCGCAGAATTTATACAATGTCAGGACTGGTTATTAAAGATAAACAGGTATCAGGCCTATTTTCATTTGCCTATACCAGAATCACACAGGAGATTTGTTCTAGTGTTTTACTAGGATCAGGTATTGCAGTTAACTGGCAGCAGACAGATTAAGAGCCAGGGGAGTCCGTGTCATGGTCTACTTAAACTAGACTACCTCCTGACCCATCAGGAGCGAACCACTCTCATAAGTATTACCTCCTAACCCATCAGGAGAGAACCTCCTTCATTAGTTTAGGTTGCAGAAACCTTGAAACTACTAGAGAATCTAAGCTGGCATATAAAGTAAAGATAAGGTCAATGATTTTTAAAAAATATAGTAAGTGTTTTCAGTTGCTGAAAGAGAGGCAGACATTATTAGTTTCTATAAAAATTCAAACCATGCAGTCCCAAGAGGGAGACTCCATTGTCAAGGAGCATAATTGCTCCTCTCTCTCCAGCCCATTTATGTCCCACTGCTGGGCACGGGCCTCCTCCACTTTGGGAGGGGTTATGGTCTGCTGTGCCGCACTGACGAGGCGTATTGGCACAGGACAATTGCTCTTAGGATCTTTCAATTTCAGACAAGTTCGAGAGAGGTGTCAAGACCTGTTCTAGACGATCTAATATGGTGGTTAAGGGCACTAATCCATCACTGTTCCACCCCTATAGTCAGAAGGAGTGTAACACACTTTTTGACCACAGCTGCAGCGGATGCAGGCTGGGAGCTCAGTTTCAACAACACTCTCCTTGTAGGAAAGTAGGCCCCAGACCAAAGAAGTTGGCAGTCAAACATAAAAGAAATGTATGCTGTAGTTGCAGCTGTGGGGACTATTATTGTCTATGGAAAGTATTCCATAAAGACCATTAGATTATAATTTAAAATAATGTCATAGAAGACGTTTGTGTCATTGTCAATTATTGTATATGTCAAGATTAATAAAAATGACTTTTAAAATGTTAAATGTATATTATTTATAATATTAATAAAATAGCAATTTGTCGATAACTGAGTGATAACAGCGTCAGTTTCTCCAGCCCTGCTAAACAGCAATAAATAGTCAAAAGAGAACATTACAACGAGCACAGATATTAATACAGTCTGAGAAGAGGACACTGGTTGCTTAAATCAGAAATGAGGGAGGGACAGGTTCCCTTGGATTACTAAGTTTTTGACAACCAAAGTAATAGAGCTGTCTGAAAGATTAAACATACGTCACTTACCTTTCCGGAAAGACTAGATGGAATAGCAGACTATCTGTCAAGGGGTCTCAGACTTCCAGAGTGGCAGCTGCTACCACAGGCCACGGAGGCCATATTAATTCAGTGGGGTGTCCCAGATATAGACTTGTTCGCATCAAGTGAAAGGTCTGTAGTGCCAAGGTACGTCACATTAGACGCCACTGTTGTTTTTTGCGACGCTTTCAGTCGCCAGTGGAATTATCAGCTGGGCTGGGCATTCCCACCCCCCAGCGTGATACCAAGAGTGCTAACACATCTAGACAGTGAGAAGAGAATCATAGCACCAGAGTGGAACAAGTGCTTTGGGTTACCAGACCTGCGAGCGAAAGCTCTACCAGAACCCAGTTGATTAAGGACTTGCGGAAGGTACTAATCGATTGGTCAACAAAGTCATCCTCCTCAGGTGGACAAGTTGAGCCTATTTGCCTGGAAAGCGGGGGGGGGGGGACAGACCAAGTCCCTCACTGGAGTGTAGAGAAACAGAAATTATTAAAAAGTAGTTGGCGAACATCTACTTTAGTAACATATGAGGCTCCAGTTAGAAGATGGTTAGCTTGGTGTGACAATAACAAAGTCAACCCTAGAGCACCTAAGGGCCAACACGTGGCCAGACTCTTAGCCAAGATCTTGTTAGAAAATAATTTTGCTTAAAGAACCATTCTTCTTTATAAATCAGACATTTCCACATGCAGGAATAGACCTTTCTTAAGATTTTTTCATTCACCAGGTTTTAAAAGGTATTTCACTGGCTACACCTGAAATACCAAAATTGCCAAGAGGGGACACAAGGTTACTCTTTAATTGGCTAGAAAGGGTCAACTCGGCCAACCTCATTGTTTGAGATTGCTAGAAGGACAGCATTAATACTATTATTGTCCTCTGGCCGTAGAATACATGATCTCACTTTGCTCGACAGAGCTCCAGATTATTCAAGATCTATTAAATTATCTTATCTCTATCTAAAGAAGATAGTATCCACCTGTGACCTAGATTTGGTTCTAAGGCTGTCTCCAGTTCAGATAGGCAGTCCAGCTGGTTGCTGAGAACACATCTACATCAATTATTTTGTCCCATAGGTCATATCAAGGAGCTAGTCAGCAGATAGAAATCTAGAAGATTGTTGCATAAAAAGGCCACTAGTTTGTTTATTTTATTATCAGGAAAAGTAAAGCCAGCTTCAAGGACAATCATTGCTGTTTGGATCAGTAAGTATACGAGCAGCTGTTAGCTACAAGGACCTGGTTAGAAAACAGACCAGTACAGGAGATACTGGATAAAGGCAACTGGAGAAGTATTAACAACTTCAGAAACTTCTATTGTAGACCAGTTAGCAATCTAGATAGTTCTAATGGTGACAGATTGAAGGGACTTTTGAGTATGCTGAGTAATAATTTTACAAATGTTATTTTTTGTTAATTCAAAGGAAAAGATTACCTATTTTAATTTCATTAAGTTTGTATTTCAATTGAAACAAATATATTATTTTGTTTCTAAGTATTTTAACTAAGTTGTTTTTATGTTATGAGAGAAGTTCTCAGTAAGTAATGACTAATTAGTGCACCAGAAGTAGGGTGAGTTGTTCAGTATTAATTTTTAGAGAGCGAAAATGTTCATACTTTAATTAACCCAGAGAGCAGATGTAGAGGGTTTGTTTATAAGTAACCAAGACCAAATGTTTCTTTGTTTTTTAGAATCTTGTTAACTGAATTGATTATTTGTTCAATTCAGTGGTATAATTTATTCAACATAGCTTGTGAGGGTCACCAGCAGACAACAAACAGGTCTTCTAATCCTACGCTGTGTGTTATGGCTACACATAATGTAACTGTTTTGCACTAAAACAAAACAGGGATTATGTGTAAGAGTAACACACAGCGTAGAAGCAATTCTCTTGCTGGTGTTTAGAAGACGCTATGAAGATTGACATATGTCAAGATGGCATCACGAGTTAGAGAGAGATGCACGCTGGTGAGAGAAAGAGACAGGTAGAGAACCATAGAGAAGTCGGTAAGTCTAGTCATAAACAAGTAGAATAAAGGTCTAACCACATCATGTTAGATAGCATAAAGGTCAGTTCACACTAAAGCTTCTTCTAATCCTACGCTGTGTGTTACTCTTACACATAATCCCTGTTTTGTTTTAGTGCAAAACAGTTACAATATTTATAAAATGCTTAAAAAAGCTAATTCACTTTGATTAAAATTTCTGGAAAGGATTCGAGGGCCCCCTGAGTTTGAAAGCCTCAGGGCACTGCCCCCCCCTAGCCCCTTGGTGGTTACGCCACTGGTTGTTTCTTCAAAATTGACATCGCTGTTGTGAAAATGGCTTTGATATCGAGAACAGATACTAAGTATATTAATTAACATGCTGTGTGATGGAACAATTTTATTTCTTTTATGTCGTGCGTTTGATAATAAAATATCTAAAGTATTATACGCGTCTTTGTAAAATCTAGGTCACCATTAATATCACGAACTACTGCACTTTATATTATAATTTCTATATCTCATAACTTATGCATACACCGAAGAACATTAAAAAAGTAGAATAGTAGCTTTAGTCAATAAAGTCTACTAATTTTACAATTAAATTTCGAACGTTTTCAAATTTCAACACAATAAGCTCATTCACCATTTAACACTTACCTATGCATCTAATACTTAGCTCACGTTCGGAAATGTCTATGGTAATAAGGCGGGCAAACATCAACTAGTGGAATGCGACCGGTCGATCTAACGTTAAACTATTTTTGAACGAACACGGAACTGCAATGTTTGGCGTTTTGAATCTATGGTTGTGTCGGATTGTTATGTAGAATTTATCACGTTTTTTTATAGCGTTTGTTGGAATCTAGGTCGGATTGTTTAACAAGATGTATGGCTAATCTGCTGCCAGTTATTTTGTTTTACGATAAGGAAGATACTAGGGCAGGAAATATAAAGCCCAGCGATTTGTTTAGCTAAGGGTTTTCATAAACTTTATACACAGGTACTATGATGATGTATCAAAATATGTTTCGTTAGTTGGGCAATAGAACGAGAAAAACATACATTGATATAAGCCACACAAATTGGTAATGCGCCTGGCGGCCATGTTGGTGACGTCATAGTGACGTATGGATGAGAATATTACATTATGTTAGCTGTATTTTTTCTTTGGTGATGACGTCACAAGAGCGTTAATTTGACAAGGTTCCAGCGCATTACCAATTTGCGTGGCTTATACCAATATACGTGTATATCTAAACTGAACTAAAAATCGTCGAAGAAGAAGAAACGTCGGGCCAAAATTTAAAACAAATATACGCGATACTTTTTACGGATTTAGACGCGTATGCGTCTAAATCCGTAAAAAGTAGTTTTATTTGAACTAAAAAAATATAAATTTATAGTGTCAATAACGCAATTCGGCAATCTTAAACATTTACAATACAACTAATTAGCCTATTAATCAAGATACACCACAGACACCACAGTAGTTAAATTAAGTTTAAATTAAGTTTAATTAAGAAAAATGAGCCATAACAATAAATTATTTTTCAAAGCGAAGCATTAAAATTCTAGACATAATTTTAATTATACTGTTACGAAATTTGAAATGTTTTCAAAACCTAGATAACTATTTGGCTAAATGCCTAATCGTAAAATATGCCTTTGGTAGCGCTCGGTATGCATTTCACTTTATTTTTCTTTTATTCCTTACTGAGCACCACAGAGGTATCTATACACAATTTGGTCTTCAATGTTTTTCTCATAAATATAGTATCTTAACTTTTGGCCGTGTGGTGACGAATTAAGAATACAAGTGTTACAAATCCTATTCCTTCCTAGGGCGGTGGTGATATATATAAAATCCTCTGTGAGAGACAGAAAAACTTGAAAATAAACCCTGTGCCAACACGGCTGGTCGGCGTGGCACAGTAGACCATAACCCCTACCAAAGTACGGGAGGCCCGTGCCCAACAGTGGTATGTCAATAGGCTGAAGAGAGAGACATTAACTTTTGTAATAAAGTAAATGGTAGCTGACTGTTCTGTCTGACAATCTAATGTAATGAATATCCGTCTCTCATCATACGTGTCAAAATGTCGTTCAAAGCAACCAGTCAAATTAATTGCCATTATGCATTTTACGATGAGTGAGTGGGTATTGTTCGCGTCTTGACATGAGCACTTTTATTATATTGTAATATCACGCTTGTAGCAAGAGGGAAGCAGAGGTGTAGAGAAATGCTGACAGCATATCAATCACTGTCATTCTCCTGCTTTTATCCCGTTATTTGTGGGCGATGCAATATGACTACGTGTTCATGTTACAATGGTATTTTTGATGAAATGCTTTGATGCGAAATAAACTAGTTTTATATGTGTGTGTAATAAAGTAGTTTAGTTTTAGATGTGTGTGTCTGTGTGTGAAGAAAGATTATAGTATTTGGCTGTAAAAAATTCAAGTGTTGTATTCATTAATATTTACTTATTATTAATATTTACGATAATATAATCAGGAAGGCTGAAATATACCTATATGAAATTACAAAATAATATCAAAACGTGGTTTATCACAAACTACGTTTTAAAATATTCCGTTTCACTTTACGTTTGGTTTTTATCTATATATAGCAATGGAAAATGTTTCAGTATGCCTAGTGGAAACTGAACGAGAGCAAACAAGATGACCTAAAAACAACAATATTGCGATGCGCAAAGCCTTGTAGATGAGTATTGATATAATTTTGCTGACGTCATGAACATAAACCCTTTTATAAAATTATGTCTTATTTGTTTAACTTTTAGTTAAAAATATTTTAAAAAGACTGATTACAAATATTCGTCGAAATAAAAAAAGAGTTCTTTTTTCAAATTAAAATTTATAATAGACGATATTGATAGTCGTGTAACTTTGAGTAAAAATTAATTTACATCTGGCTGAGCTGTTGGTTTGATGATATAAAAAATACATGTTCCTTTTTTGAATTTCGAGACAGAAAATGGCGACCTAACTTCAGTAATCATAATGCTATGGCCATTAGATTATCGAACAGAAAACTCTGTAACCTAAGCGGTTAAAGAGGTCAGATGATCGTCGTGCTTAATCATAATATTAAAAATATCTTTATAGCAAACAATCAAATACTTGTTTTATCTAAATGTAGATGCAGTAAAATTTCAGTGCTAGTTATTTTAAGCCGCTTGCAGATTGCAGACAACTGATCGTTACGTAAATCTTATACTTATCCTATACTTCCTATACTAAAGAGTTTGTTTGTTTGTTTGAACACCTCTCTTAGGAACTACAGATTCGAATTGAAAAATTCTTTTTGTGTTGGACAGTCCATTTACCGAGAAAGGCTATAGGTTACATAACACCATATCGATGTTATATAGCCTACAGCAGGTGTGGCCAACTTTTGTGCACATAAGATCTACTTTTATTTTAAAATTGTGTCGCGATCGACCTATTTCTTAGAAAAGAAGGGGGACGTTTACGCAATTTGCTTTTATACCGCCGTGCACTCTTGAGCAACATACATGAATATTTATTTAATGGGTTAAAAAAACTTTGTCCAGGGGAATTAAATTTAAAAGTCCATGCTCAAAATCTACTAACATAGTAGAAAACTACTAAAAGTGATCACGCTGAATGTCTCCCTACTCTAAGCATGAGCTGCGTACATGTTCA
Source organism: Orgyia antiqua (assembly GCA_916999025.1). Lineage (NCBI taxonomy): Eukaryota > Metazoa > Arthropoda > Insecta > Lepidoptera > Erebidae > Orgyia > Orgyia antiqua. Next base: position 4,381,536 of record OU779861.1, read on the forward strand.
TTCCTGTATCAAGTACTAGAAATACATATTTAGCATTGAATGCGTCTCCTCATGGAACTTGCGAGTGATCGACCAATTTGGATCGAGATCGACTTATTGGCCACTCCTGGCCTACAGCATTAGTGAAAAAAGTTGCAATAACAGGAATAATTTTCTATATTTGCGGGCAACAACATGTAAGTAATAAACTTGTTTTAATTGAACAAACATATTTTATTACAGTTTATTATTAATTTATTGAGTACAAAAATCATTAATGAAAACATATAGGACGCTCTTTGAACTAATTGGACTAATCACTTCATGATTCATAAGAATTCTTGTAAATATTTACCTACTCAGATATTGTGTTAAACATTTTAATATGAGTTTATGACGACAGTAAAATAATGTCCGGGCTATTAAAACTTAAAGATCGAATAATGGATCGTTATATTTTTATCGCTTTATCTCGTGAAATAGATAGGTTTAGTAGTTGTATTATTTTAACAGTGATGTGATAAAGAAATATTACAATAACATAAATATATCGTAATATTAGCGTCATTCGAATATTTTATCCTGTTTATAAAGTTTATTACCTAGTATTACTATAGATTTCTGTCTCTACTTTCAGACTGTATTTCGGTCATTTTACATAAGGTTGGCCAAATTAGATTGCCGCCATCCTTTTAGAAAAAAAAGATAAACGTAACATTAAAAATATTAAAGTCTCATCATAGCAGTTCTTTGTTTACAGTAGACATAATTTAATTTCCCTATTACCTAGCAATTTATGGCTATCAAATCTTGATTATATAACTAGGTATTAATCATTGCAATAACATTCTATTATTAATTGGAAGGATACAGTGAAAGCACTAAAGTCTGCTTTAAAAATAAAGATTCTTTATTAAAAAAAAAAAACAAAGTATCCGTATCTCAGTAATTTAAATAGGCCCCTGAATTTAAAAATCGAATAGGTACAAAGACAAACATACTCGTATTTCGAGTTGTACGGCAAAAGACTGACAACGTAGTATGATACGCTTGAAAAAAGAATTATATGAATTTAAACGTTTAATTTAAAAACCCGCAGCGATCCATATTTGTAGCTGTATTCAGCTCTATCCCTTTGTCCATGACAATGCAATTTAAAATGGACGTTAACTAAATTGAAAAATAGCTTCCTACTCGGTGATAAATTCTATTGCGCAACGATGTAAGAGTTTTGAATGACATAAATATTAGTTCAAACTTTGTATATACGTGTTTAGTATTTAAAAAGTAAGTATTATAAACCGTGAAAGAAAAATACATCACATACTCTGAGTGCTGCTTTTATGCGACAATTTCGCCATTATTCTACGGCTACTTTTATCAATTAATTTTATTCCTAACGCTCTAAAATCTATCTTTTCTCAATCAAGAAACATCGTAATGTGCTAATAACAAGTGTTACCCTGGTAGAATGACAACGGTATATTATCTTAGCAATTTTGAAACCGTTTTCCTGGAATAGCAAATGACATGCCTTCTCTAGGTTCCTTCATGGATGTGTCATCGTTAAATGGTGTGATGAATTCATATAAAATACTTTTGGAATTAACATTCGTCCATGGTCTGTATTGATATGATGTTATTCCAAATTTAAACCGAGCTTCCGCCATCGTTACCCAATATGGCTGCCGACATTCCACTACGAATATACGAGTAAGTCATACAAAAATACTGTGTTGTTTAAAGAAAGTAATATTATATTGCTTTTATTATAATATAATCCTATCATAATATAAGCTTCTAGAACTTTACATTCTTAAATATAAATTATATCTAAGTGTATCTTATAAGCATATAAGTCAAAATCTTTAAATTAAGTAGCAGTCCTACATACGTAATTCTAATCTATGGTATTTTAGTTATGATAACATAAGAAGTTGTCTTTATTTTTCTGGAACCCATAACACAAGCATAATAAGCTTAGCTTGGGACCAGCGGACGTTGTGTGAAATGTCCATGAATATTTATTTATTTATATGTGCAACAAATACCAGAAGGCGTAGTTCGTTATCGCAAAAATTAAAAATACAGCCATGCATCATAAAATATTATTAGCATAAACATAGACAAGCCTTTATTTTTTTTATTAAAAAGTAAGTACGGAAGTCATGGACTTTATATACTCTATGATATATCGTGAATATAAATAGAGTGTACTATTATTAATCTTGCTAAGGTGTTGTAATCTTAACTTTCACGAAGTCGGGAATGATCGTGTTCTCATAATTTAATTCGAATAACGTGAAGATACATCACGAAATAGACATCACTTGTTAAAGAAATTAAATTGATGGCAACAGTTTAAGAGATAGTTGAAAGAGTTGAAAGAACACGTATTTGGAAACCCATCACTCAAAAATTTCTCTCAAACTCATTATTGTTTCCATATTTTCTTATGTCATATTATCGGGTAGTGGCCTCTTTATTTTTCGTGAGAGACACAATTCTCGAAAATAAACCCTGTGCCAACACGCCTGGTTAGCGTGGCACAGTGAAGGAGGCCCGTGCCCAACAGTGGGAGGAGGAACTTCAAGGAAATATATGGAAATCATATTATCTGTGGGAACTAATAGTTATTTTAACTTTAAGCACATTAAAGCGATCCATATATTGTAATCAGAATAAATACTTAATTAAAACTTTATCGCACCTAGAATTATTTTAGCCATGTTAGTTTTATTACACAATGCATTTGATTGAAAATGTATCATTAGTTATTGTATTACAAAACGTGTAAATGTCAGTAACCTATCGTTGCATCATTAAATATTAAAGGCACAGGAACACGTGCAGATCAATTACTGATAATAAATGTAGGCTAACCTTACATTGTAGATTTTATTTATTTATTTATTTCAAGGAAGACCAACAGCTTTACAAACACTATGAACTAAAAAAACACATACATCAGTAAGCCGATTATAGGTCCTCACGGATAAAAACACTATACAAATATGTAAACAAACACAAATGTAAATACTGTAGACAGTGTTCGTGTTTTTAATAAGTTATAAATCTAATAACTATTTGAAGTGAATGAAAATAATTATATGTATATAAATTTCAGAAATTACTTGATACAAAAAAAAATATTATAACAAAAACAATGCAAATTTGAAAAATTCTTTGCTCAACAGCCGCCTAGCCGATGCTATACTTGTACAGAATAGGTCAATTTTAAAACGCTTAATAATATTGTTAAATTTATTACTCGCTCTCCATAAATAAGAATTCTGTCTGTAATGAGTACTCGCTAGTTTAATATTAATTAGTGGATTATGTCTTTTCGGTTTAATAGGGGTATTAAGTTTAATTTTACTCAGAAGCTCTGCACAGTCACTTGAATATGAAACAATCTTCAATAAGTAAGTAGTGTCAGCAATATCTTTCTCATTGACAACGGTAGTAGATGGAATTTCCTACAGAGTGGTATATAGTTTTTCTTTTTGTACTGGATATTTGCCCGCCGACTTAAGTACCTAATAAACTTATGCTGGATCCGCTCAATCCGGTCGATATACGTGCTATACCTAGGGTTTTAAATTAAATAATAAATATATTTAAATTAAATAATAAATAAATAATAAACTAAAATTAAAAACAGATCTATGTTGTATGTCTGTCTGCTTATCTGTCATGTAATAAAAGTTAAACCATTCATTGGATTTTCTCCTACTGCACATTTAAAGCGAAAGCCTAAAAAGTCAAAACTTAAACTAAACTTCTTCGACGTGATAGTTACGAGTTGGACACGCCGGGAACGTGCTGTGTTGCTCGCTGACAGGCGTGTACAGAACGAGAGTCCATAGATACTCGTAAACACGTAGACTCTCGCTACCTTATTGATTTGTCGGACGTAGTAGACGCTCAGTACCTAGACTACATGATGTTAGGCACTGTTAGGTTTGTGCAGCGATGGTGTAGGGCGGCGCGAAGTATAGAGCCACGCGGCGTTAGACTCAGGCAGCGCTAGGGCGGCGCGACGGTTAGGGCGGCGGCATGGCGCTGAATTCGGGCAGCGCGATTGTTAGAGCGACGCGGCGCTGGACTCAGGCAGCGCTAGGGCGGCGCGACGATAGCCACGTGGTGAGGAGGGAGTCAATGAAACTTCGGGTGATTTCACTGGACTGGTTTATTGTAGACATACATAGTTTATATAGTAGTTTCATTTATACACACATATGCAAAATACGTGACCGCGGAGAGTTACTAAAATAGAGCATAGAAGGAATTTGCTGATTATATTAATACGTGAGTTTATTCTTAAACGGAAAGTTAGTTATTCAATATATATAACCTAGGGTGGACTTGTCCGTATGTATGTTCATACGTGAACATTCTGCCACTCTCCAGGCAGGGATTTCAACTCGCATATCTTGAAGACCTCACAAAGCCGCTCGTTGCTTTGCTTATGTTGCTTGTCTAAGTGTAATGATAATATTCGTACACGTAATCAACAATGCAACTTCTGTAGTATTGCCTTTTCTTCACTGCTGCGGACTTTAATCCCACTTCCTCGGGATCTGCTTCCATAGCTTCCAGTAGTAATTGTACTCCTCTTTTGGTGTTATTATTGTAGCAATGGTATTTATCTGTCTCTTCCTTCAAGACTACATTCTGTTTATACCAGAGTACTTAGTAGAGACTTTTAGTGTGTGTAAACTTTGTTTGTAGATTCGATGTATAGGTTCGAAACTATCTCCAACAACCTCTTCTTTGATAGCTGGTTCCATTACCAATTGCTCTTCCTGGCATTCTTCCATCTGCACGTTTTCATTCGTAAGGCATTCTATTGGTTCTGTTGTAGGTTCTGATACTGGTTCCAGTGGATCCAATGGTAATGGCGGGAAAGGATAATCCTCGGTATCACTAGTTGGTGATACTGGTGGTAGCGGCGGAATGGCCGTTTCCTCCGTGACGTTGCAATCATCATACGTCACAGAATTGTTATATGTAATGTCGATAAGTTCTGACTGCACGCTTCTGTAAGGTTCATGCAGTGCCTGGATCTCTTCTTCTAAGTTTGAAGACTTTCTTCTGCCACTCTCCGGGGAAGGACTTCATTTCGTACAGCTTGGACACCCTGCGACTGCACGTTGTCCTGCCTCGCGATGTCTCGCCGTGGATGTGGTGTCATCAGCGTCATGGTCACACCGGGGCTGTTCCAGTGGTGGGCTCCCTTGGCAACATCCCCCGCTGTTATTTTTCAATAATTTTAGTATTGAATACAAACGTTAATAGTCTGATTTATGAAGAATAAGTTGTATATACTTGTGTTAATATACTTTAGTACATTAGTAACCGTGTAAATTGTTAGTATTGTATTAGTGTATCATGTAATGTATACTTAAATATCTCATACAATAAGTAGGAGTGAGTTTTCATGCAATATTAATTCAATATAATGTTCATTAATCATCAAAAAATTTCATGCAATATAATATATAAAGATGTATTAAGTAGATATAGTGTTATAAAGTGTAAATAATAATTTTCATTTCTTTATGGCCCGGGCCCAATCCTTCTTCTGTGAAATATTTTTCCCCAAGAAATATGTATTATAATGGGTTAGTTCTGTCTCACTTCATTAATGTTATTTTCAATCTCTGCATATTGTATTGCTCAGCTTCTTTATCTCGTATCCTTCATATACATATATATTTCTTTTTATATTTTCGTCCTTCTTGTTAACAGTGGTCTAAAGTTGTCCAATTGTTATCCAACTCGAGTTATTGGTTTTGGTTAAATTTTCTTATTCATTGTTTGGTATATTCATAATAATTAATTATCATCATGTTGTTTCAGTTTACAGGTATTCAGTTTAGATGATGATATATTATTTAAACAAGAATATTGTGGTCCCTTTCACTGATTGTCAATAATGCAATTATGTAAGATGGTGCATTATCTTCACCACCCCGCACATAAAACTTCTTCCTCGGGATATTCTCTTCTTAATGTACAGGTATGCAATGCTCTTGTCTTGTGACAAAATACATAAAAATGAAATTTCTCTTCGTTTCCCTGTTATTACAGAGACTTTCTGTTTATAGCAGCATTGCGACATGTTCACTGATTATTATCATTCTGACCAGCTGGATTGTTTTGTTACAATTATGATATACATATTGACTTCTCATTTTTGTTCGATAGCTTCACTAGGTTTTGATAGAAGGTGTAAGCCGTAAAGCTCGATTTATTTATGCAATAAAACATTTTTGACGCAAGTTCACTGACGTCCCTTTTTTACGGGTAGTGCGATATGTATTTGTGATTTGTATGTTTTCATTATTTCCTTTCTTCTTTACATGATTGATTGATTTCGTTGATTTCTTAATAAAAATATGATAACTCTGGAGGACTTTACATTATTGCATCAAATGTATTTTAGCAACGATCGCACTAAGCGTTATTTGAACTCTTGCCCGATTATTCCTTGGGTACAGGCATTAGAATTTTTTTTTTTGTTGCATCGTATATTTAAGGAAGGCTGCTTTCCGTGCACGTTGTCAATGTTTCCACTACACTAGCTTCTTAAGCTTTGAACTGGTAAGACTTGCATAGCTTGATAGTATTTTTCCAGGCGACATGTTCATGTTTCTTATGTTCTGTACATTTAAATGGAGGACTTCTGGCACCGTGCGTCTTTAAATGTTTTTCAATGTTTTTAGACTTGGTTTGTTTGATGATTATATTTGAACTTCGATTTTCATAAAACTTTAATAAATGTCATTACAGTGGCTTTATCGTTAAATGTGCCCGTTTTTGTCATCCGAACAATAATGTTTCAAATTCATCCCGTATTCCACATTAGTACACGCTTGGTGTCAATTTCATATTCTTGCTAGATCTAGCATCGTATAGATTTTTCGTTGATTTTCCGTTTTTCGTTGGACAGGTTTTTGTTTTGTGATAATTTGTCTGTATACAGTTCCGAGCGCTCGTAATTTTGATTATTTTACGTTTTTCTGTTATTTTAGTTTATTTGATAATGATAATAAGTATCTTTGGATGCAAATAGCGCACTACCGCGCGTTAAGGTGTCTTATAGAGGAGGCCTATGTCCAGCAGTGGACGGAAAAGGGGCTGATGGATGGCTAGATGGAGAATAAGTATGTTTTGTGTTCATTACTTTGTACAATCATTTTTACAATTCTTGACAGGGAAATGTCTGGTAACTTTAGATCAACGTTATAAATGGCCATTAGAAGAGAAATACATACACAGATTGTCGACGTCGTATTGTCAGAGATAGAAATATGCCTCTAGTTCAATTGTTCATTAAGTGGCATTGTAGAATTGTTAGTGATTTGTTTCTTACGTTCAATAGCAGTGTTAAATATGCTCCCTTTATAGTACACCGGGTACGTTTAATAGTTTTATCTTAAATCCTTTGTTATTGCGTTGCGTCATTATTAAGTTTCTCTAAATGTGATTCCATGTTTTATACTTCCTTTGGTGCCAATAGCATATAGAAATAATTGCAAACGTATTTTAGTTTAAGGCACACGTACTATCTTCGGTATGTTATATTATCTGCACAGATGTTTCTTCATTTTATCATTATTTACACGTAATTTCAGTCTTTATTGTGCCGTTTTAGTAGTTAGCTGCGATAACCTCGCGGTCAGTTCTTGAATGATTTATATCCGAGTCTTTTCGTGCTGTACTGTAAACTCTCGTAACCTCTTGTCAATTTATTGGTATACACTTCTTCACAAATGTGATATATATTTTTTTGCTTAAAGACTGTACGTTTATATTTCCATAAGTATTTTTGTATGTCCTATATCGACATGATTGTGTGGTTAATAGATTTAGCCCATTTTCTTTAGATTGTATATTTCCACAGATATTTTCATGGCTCTTATTGTAAGTTTGCTTCCAACCCTTGTTTGCTTATTGCTTTTTTCAATGTAGGTACTTGCTTCCTACAGCCGTTTTTCTTCCATAATGGAGGTCTTTGTATACAAATTCTTTTTCTTATAAGTTGTGTCATACGATTGTTTGTATGTCCTTTGGTTATGAGTCCAAATGCATTATAGTAGTATTTTAAATTGACCACCCCATTAGATAGTTTTCTTCAGAAATATGTTTACACATAAGTAACGACGTTGACGACTTCATTTCGATGTAAAAATTTTGATTGTATCATTTTCTCTCTATCTGATAGTTATAATATTTTCATGTATTGCTTTCATGAATGAGCCATGAAATTGTTTGCATAATCTAGGTATGGTAATAAAATATTGTTTTTTTTTTTTTTATGTCTGGTGATTTTCTTCTGGCTTCTTCAATATGAATTTAGGCGTTATATTCTTAGATGCAATTCCATAATCCTCGAATTGTATTTTCTTTCAATGTTTTCGAACACTTGTCTTAAAAATAGAAATAATCATTTGTGCAGTCTTCCTAGAGTAATTTGATTTTGCCTCCTTTTCCCATTTTCCATTCAAAAAAACTTTAGAAGCCGCTGCCTGATAGAATAATAGTGGTATATTTTGACCCGCTGTTTAAGTCTTATATTAGCAGACGTATATTAATTGATTTCATTTTTATTTTACGGCAGTAGTAATGTTCTGATTTTTCTAACAATTTTGGGTCATAAATTCGTATTCCGTATTCCACAATTTTTTGGACCCCGTCCTAGCCTTGGTTGCCATCCTGGATAACTGACCTGATTATAAACTCCTCTGAACTTCTTGTATATTCTCGTTAATGCCTTAATTGCCATCTTCTTTTCTTCTGAATGATTAGTGATCAATATGGTAGAAACATGCCAAATTTATTATGTTACGGACTTTTTTTTTTCCTAGACTGTTTGTCCTCAATTATCGCTTCATTATTAGTAACATGTGCCTGTATACATCATGATTTGTAGTGTCTGTTCATCTCACATGACGTTTTAGTTAAATTATACATTTCCTTTTCTTCTAATGCCCCGTGCCATTTTTACGTGTACTCGTAATTCTCAGTCGTAAGGATGTTGGTATGTGTATAAGTACGCATTTAGTGATTTTCCTTGTCATGTTATAATTTTCCGTGTCCACACACAGTCATATGGTCGTAAGTACCTGATATCTGTTTAGTATCATTATTTAGGACACTCGTAATACGGTAACTGATAATGTCAGTTTCTCTTCTGTTGTTAGTTGGATCAGGGCGAGTTACCCTCGTTAGTAAAGTGTTGTCTTAATTATGCCGCCAACGAAATAGGTATTGTTTTCATTAGTGTGAAACGCATATTTTCGAATTTGTTGCCCGAATATTGCTGATATTTGTATCCTCATAATGTGGTTAACTTGTTTTGCTTGTGTTCTAGGTGTTGATAAAATTGGTTGCAATGTGTGTCTTCGCGTCTCCTGGGTTGTTGCATGATTGCTTGAAATCCATGATAATATTAGTAAACTTTTGTATGTCTATTTGTAGGTCGTTTTGATTAATGTTTGTCTCGATTTGTAATGTCCCTCCATTTATCTTTGTTGAGTCATTTGTTGTATAGAATCCAGGTGATAGACTTTTGCATGGTGGATTTATATTCTGTGCTGCTAACCATTTACGTTACCGCTATTCTCATCGTTTGGTTGTACCGGTAAAGGTATCTTTGTGTATATTGATCGTGTGTAAGTGACCCCGAACATCTTTTTAACGTTACTACTTTTGTTAATCCATCATTTCAAGTGTGTATTTCTTCCTTTTGCCAGTAGCCATTTGGCTAAGCGTATGTCTTCGTCCTTTATTATTATAATACTAAGGTACTCGTCTTTGAATTATCTTCTCTTGTTTTCCATCTATATCTATATTGTAGATGATGAATATAATCACTAGCCCAGCTTTCCCTTTTTCATTTTTTTTGTTGTATGTAGGTTCTTAGTAGCAGGAGTTTCATTCCCAATTATGAAGTAACTTGGTTTCAGTACCGTATTATCATTACTGTCCTCACATAGTACACATAGTAGTCTTGAGTATAACCATGCTTTTGTCTGATGTAAGAATGTAGATATGCAATTCTTCACATGCAACTGTTTATGCGCCTATTACTCTGCGCAAATGACATTTCATTGAATTCGCCCTATATATTTATATTTTCTCGAAGTGCGGAGAGAATGGAGGTATAGTGCCCTTTTGTGCCCATGATGGTTAGTGTTACCGTAATTCCAACGTGTTTGTGGCAATAACTTTTGTATGTGTGATACTCTGTTTACTCTCTTGCTTTGTGTTATTAGATTATTTTCGCTTATATTCTGCATTGACCGCCAACGTGCGTATTTGTGCTGATATGGCAGTAACTCGTTTACACAAATACGTGTTGTTTTAATTGTTTCACTCAATTGATAAACAAATTTGCGACGTAACGTCTATTTGATTTTTATTTTTCTCATTTGACTTGAATTAAGACTTGACCCATGACTTGTTTAATCACTTTGAGTTTCTGATTCTGATTTATTTCGTTCCTTGCGTATTCCTCAATTTGTGTATTTCTAGTTCTTGTTGAAATGGGATCCCATGTGACGATTTTAATCCATATTCCTTGCTTGTAATATTGTCTTAATGCATATGCAGCTGCTTAAAATTGATAAGGTTTATAACAAAGGTACCATATTCATGAGGTGCTAATACTAATTTACCTCTTTTATTTTATTTATATAGCGCTTTTATATGAACGTAAACACATCATGATGTCATAATTCCGTAGAGTACTAGTTATTTTGGCGAATTCGCATTTTTCTGTGCTAATAGCAATATCTTTTCATTAATAAAGTTCAATTCATGTCAATGTCACGATCACGACCAGTGTGACATTCGAATGCATTCGTCAGTGACTTTCTTTATGCGTATTCTTTTTGCGTAAGTCAGCAATTATTTTATTGAGCTCATTTTGCACTTGTAGACTAATTTCATTCTTGATTAACGTAATCTGTTTCATAAGTAGGTAGCTTCTTGGGCAGCAGATGTCTACGAGTTTCTGTTATTTCTTTTTAAAACTAATACGTATTATTCTGTTCCATTATTCTTTTCTTGTGATATTTTCTTGATATTTCTTCATTCCTCAATTTATGTCTTCTTGTATTTCCAATATATCTTTTCCAGTGATGGTACTACTTGTAATTGGTAGATGTAAGACTAAACTTAGTTGCGCTCTCTTTTCCCGTTACGGTATAATACAATTACATACGACTTCTCGAGCATCGGGGCGACCCGCTTGTGGGAGACCGATGCCTGATTCGTTACCGCACGAAAGCAACTGAGTTATAAACAGCTTTCAACACATAACAGTACCAGTGAGTGTATAGGGCTCACCAGCCTGTGATTTAATAAGACACAAGTAGTAATAGAAAAGAGAAATGCTAGTTCTTACCTCGAAGGACCAAATGGACACGCCGGGAACGTGCTGTGTTGCTCGCTGACAGGCGTGTACAGAACGAGAGTCCATAGATACTCGTAAACACGTAGACTCTCGCTACCTTATTGATTTGTCGGACGTAGTAGACGCTCAGTACCTAGACTACATGATGTTAGGCACTGTTAGGTTTGTGCAGCGATGGTGTAGGGCGGCGCGAAGTATAGAGCCACGCGGCGTTAGACTCAGGCAGCGCTAGGGCGGCGCGACGGTTAGGGCGGCGGCATGGCGCTGAATTCGGGCAGCGCGATTGTTAGAGCGACGCGGCGCTGGACTCAGGCAGCGCTAGGGCGGCGCGACGATAGCCACGTGGTGAGGAGGGAGTCAATGAAACTTCGGGTGATTTCACTGGACTGGTTTATTGTAGACATACATAGTTTATATAGTAGTTTCATTTATACACACATATGCAAAATACGTGACCGCGGAGAGTTACTAAAATAGAGCATAGAAGGAATTTGCTGATTATATTAATACGTGAGTTTATTCTTAAACGGAAAGTTAGTTATTCAATATATATAACCTAGGGTGGACTTGTCCGTATGTATGTTCATACGTGAACACGAGTAATAGGAAAAGAAACTAAAATGTTGACTTAGCTAACTTTATGGTGTCAATTTTATGATGCAAAAGTGTGCGGTTAATCCTAAAAAACTAATCACGTCTTTTTTGCCATATACGCCAAATAGTTTAAGGTCATAAAATTCCAAAATCCATTTACCTCTACAACAAGTTACCATAAAATTTTACCGTAAATTAGCTGACTCGTAACGCGCTATAATATTACAAATTGCCTATTTAGATATCGCTATATAACAGGAAATTGACTCGATGGTGGACAAATTGACAGGTGACAATCTGTTTCCCGCCATGAAATTAGCTGTCAAGCGTTACCAATCGTATTCGATAAACGGTATGTGTTAAGTTTAATATGTTTCATTCATAAAATATCGATTATTCTATTAGTATTTATCGAAAAATTTTACTGTTTCCACGGGGAAATTATCACACGGAGTATCAAATATGAAATATAATATAATTATAATGAAATACTATTTTTTATACTAAACCTGCATAGGCATAGGTAGCTATGTAGGTTTAGCATTTGTACGAAATAGTTGATAGTATTTGCCATAAAATGTAGAAATATAGAAAATATTATAGAGATTACTCGTTGAAAGTTAGTTAGTTCATAAAGTTTTTTTCCGACGGGCCTCGTGGTCTAGTAGTTCAGGTAACGGACTGCCGTTCACGAGGTCGCGGGTACGATTCCCGTTCGGGACAATCATTTGTCTGATAGTTATAATTGTTATACAAATGTTTGTCCTGCGTCTGGGAGTTTGCTATGTATTATAAGTTTAGTATGTATATAATATGTAGAAAAGAATAGTAGTTTACGTATTATATCCGGATAGCATTATATCCGGATAGCAGCTTTGCTTGGGTCCAGAGTACGTTGTGTGAAATGTCCATGAATATATATTATTATTTATTATTAAGCTAGTAGCCAGTGTAAATTGTAAATAGTAATAAAGGTGACACGTAAAATTATTCTCTAGCATATATTTTATGGCGATATCTTTACTTCCCAGTTTTGAATTATGATGAGACACAATTGAGCTTTCAAAAGCTTCCCACGCTTACTTGATGTTTACGAGGTAACAAGTATGTGATTGTTGAAACCCACGATATGCTAAAGAATAGACACCAAAGGATATTGTGGGCGCCCCCGTATTGATTGCGAAAGATTTCCGCAATAAAATATTATTACATATTGAGCTACTACTTGATCTTATTGTATTACGGCGTCTTTTCAGTGACCATATACCTAATATTATAAATATAAATTTACAAAAAAGTGCGACCATGTACAATTGTACTTATGTATAAAGATTCTGTATAGGTTTCTGCTTTTTGAAAAAATTGAATAAAATATTGAGCTTTGCTGAGTTTCTTACGCCACTTCGTCTCAGTGGATTGTATATCCTGAACATTGGTAGTGGGACCAATTTTTACGTTTTATCTGCATGAATATATTATTTTCTACTAGCTGAGCCCTGCGGTGTTACCAGCGGTAAAAAAAATAAACGTTTTTTACTATCCCACAGGAACATTGCATTCTTTCGGAATAAAAAGTAGCCTATATATTTTTCTGATGTATAAGCTACATTATTGTAAATACATAATTAAAATCCATTCAGTAGTTTTTGCGTGAAAGAGTAACAAATATACATACAAATTTTCACATATACATATAATACATATTAGTAAGATTTGTAGAAAGCTAATAATAGTTTGATGTAAAGGTACTTTATAATAATAGACAAGAAGTACAATGTAAAAGCTTTAATATTATAGTTTAGTTAATACAATAATGCCAGAATTGATGCTATTTTTAACACGTTTAGATAAGTTAAGTATGTATCTATCAATGTATTAATCTATGTAACGGAATCTTTGAAAGTGATTTTAACCTACTTGCAGTAGTTGGATTAATCTGAAATTTTGCACATACATCAAGTACCGATGACAATGCACTAATTTTAAAAAATATTCAGGATTTTCAAGCGTGTTTTTTAGTTTTTGAACTAAGTAGGTAGATATAAGTTATTATACGTTTGAAAGAAAATGTACAGGCAATACGAAAATGCTACTATATTCAAAGAAAATTTTGCTACAGTTTTCTACCACACAACCCTGCCCCTGGAATGCGTAGTTCAGCATCTTGTTTATATGTTTAAAGATTTTTAAAAGTGGTTTTGTGAATATTGCCAGACATAATGGGCACTATATTTAATAGGTTATAAAGAAAGCGATGGTATGAAGTAACCAGTAATGTTTACGTCGATTCGGTATAGCTTGTGGTCAGTGAGTCAGGCCGCAATGATCCCGTTTCATACATGTGGTATGTTTCAGCTCTTTTTAGATCTGCACGTGTTGTGGCCTACAGACTACAGATGTAAGACTGCACGGCTACTGGCGTCATCTTAGCTTTTAAAATTGATCAGTAATTTATACAGAAATAACACTGATATGTATTGAAAATCTGATTGTCTGTATTTGTGTGCGTTTGTTACACACTGTAACAGTCTAATGGATTTAAGTCAATACATTAGCAGTTTCGTGCATTATTCTATGTACGAAGTTCTTATTCTTTCTTAAGATCGAATAGCTAGAGCTCTAATTTTTAATTATATGTTTTTTCAATATATAATCTATGATTGATGAAGATGATATAATCTATCTATACTCAGAAACACGAAATAGCTTTTTTCATTGAAAATCTTAGCGAAATAGCCTCTCTCGCACACTGAAATGTTTATTTTAGGATCAAATACACTAAAATAAATTATTTACTATTGGAAATTGAAAACAACTACCGATCGATTCTGAAAATTCGAATTTTGAATTAGATAGAGAAATTTACGGAAATATTCACCTACGAGGGTTATTATCTTGATTACTTTCTATTCAAAATATCGCATGTCCCTTCATCACTTATGTTAAGTAGTCAATTAAGGAACAAAAAGTCTTTTGTACTTTCTGAATGACAACATAATTATATGATGATAAGACTGTTAAGATATTTATCATTGTAATCTTCATAGTGAAAGTAGTAGAGCAATGGCGGTTCAAGTGAGTTAAGCGTTTCCCAGGAAGGTCACGCGATTTCTGTAGGTTTTTTGATGCAATATAACCGAGATTGGGTTGGGATGCTTTTAGACTAATGGTCCTATTCATAATGACTTATCGGAGGTTTAAAATTTCGCGAAAATTGTCAGAACTTGTTCATAATAGTCTTTTTACGCTAAAATGTTTATTATCTCTCCGATAAAATCTCCGTTTAAACCTCCGATAAGTCATTATGAATAAGGCCATTATAATTATAATCTGAATTAGACTTACGTTTAATCGATAAAGATTTAGGTTTAAGCTATATGTTTTAGCCTGTGGCAAATATACCACGGTTACCTACTTGACGTATTTTTTATGATAGAGTTGCGAATTGATATAAATTTGTAAATAGATTTTGTGTTTTTGTCAGTTTTCTTCGTTTATCCTTGTCTTCTAGCCATAATGTCAGAATTATTTGCGAATTATTTTATATTTCGGTTCTTGCTATACTATATAGCTTTCTATTCACCTAAGTCGTGGAACCAGACCTAAATGAATACAGCTCTCTTAGCAAAACATAATACTGACTGACTCTTATCATATTATGTATCGCAATGTGTGGTACAAAATTACGTGATGTTTGCTCTAAGAACAGTCAGCTGGCTGTGTAATTACAACTTGTTCTGCAATCATTTATTATACACGCCCCTCTAGACATTCAACTTGGAAAATTATGAATTACAAATTAAATTTTTATCTTGTTAAATTCTTTTTGTATTCTTCATCAAGTTGCTACTTCGTTGCTACTTGTCGCAAATTTTGAAAACATCGGAAATTTTGAAAACATGAAAAGTCAGTTGACAGAATTTTCTAAAAAATTGAAAATCAGAACTTTCGGAGCATATAAATATTTCAACTCAGCATTTTTGAATTCATTCTATTTTTAAAACATCAATATTACTATACGTCTTACTCTATTTAAGCTTAAATTTACACATATTTGGCTGATTTATTTAAATATAACTAAATTTTTCTGATTTCAAATAAAAATATACGCATTTGATGCATTTGACGGGCTTCGTGGCGTAGTGGTTCATGTACTGGACTGCCGTTCACAAGGTCGCGGGTTCGATTCCCGCTTGGGACAATCATTTGTGTGATATCTATAAATGTCATACAAATGTTTGTACTACGTCTGGGTGTTTTCTATGTATTATAAGTATGTATTTACAAAAGTTTGATTATACGACAGTGAAATTGAACGAAATAATTACCTAATTCCATACATATTTTAAATTTTAACAAACTAAAAATTATAAAGTTCTTTATCTTGGGCACATTTGTAAGATTTAGAAAACATAATGTAGGCATGTGATTAATATTAATGTGCTTAAGAAATATTCTGTTCATTGTTTTACATTTATATTCAAGCATTTGTACTCGTGCACACGTTATATTGTTTATTTTATGGTTACTGTTCTGCCTCCGTGAGTTGTAGCGTCAAATAGCGTGATAGTATGATAAGTTTGTCCAAAAAACCTTTCTATATTTCTCATTGTTTTAGCCAAATTGAGAGTTATTCATGAAAAACCTTCGAAAATTTGATACAGTTTCAAAAATGATTTTCGCTTAGTATGCGTTTGAAATTAGTAGCTCGTAACTTACTAGTTACGAGTATAAAACTGCGTGGAATTGAAATTTTCCCCATTTTTACTACATTTTTCACTGATACTTCACTCCTATTGGTTGCAGCGTGATGTTATATAGCCTATGGCCTTCCTTGATTATTATACTATGCAACAGTGTAAGTAATTTTTAAATCGGACCAGTTATTGTCTTCATCTTAATATTAGTATCGATGAGCAACATTGACCGCCACTGTACTGTATCTTTAGTAAAATAGATTTATTTTAAACAGCAACGCTGAAAATCAAGCATACGGTTTGTCTGATAGTAAGCGATTACCGTAGCGTATGGACGTTTGCAACACCAGAGGTATCACTCACGCGTTGCTGACCCTGTAAGAACGTTTAAACGCCCTTTTTTAAAGTTCTTTATGATCGGTGCAACACTTAAGAGGATACCAAAATAGCTTCGTGCATTTTTCTATGTACGAAGTTTTCATTGTTTCTTTAGATTGAATGGCTAGAGCTCTAATTTTTAAGTATATGTTTTTTCAATATATGATCTAGGATCGCATAAACTCAGACACGCGATTGAAAAAAGTTTTCTCGATAGAAAATCTTGGCGAAACAACCTCTTAAATTTTTTATTTTTTTCATTTGTCGGTCTATTATCGCGTATTAACTAATGAAATAACTTTAAAAACATAAGTAACTATTATATATAGAAACACGTAAATCAGAGTTAAAATATATTTAGTAGATTTTGAGTAAATAGGAAAAGTATCCCTAATTCTTCATTTTCTGTGCCTACTGGCTGTGTTAATATGTACGTGCCGGCGATGATATACGATAATATTGATGTAGGCCCTTAATTAAAACTTTCTATAACTATTCCTTAGGCGACAACCCCGTATTTTTATTAGAAAAGCGACGACAGACAAAAAATATAACATCGAGACCACTGAAATGGAGAGGTTTTCAATTTCCAATAGTAAATAATTTATTTTAGTGTATTAGATCCTAAAATAAACATTTCAGTGTGCGAACACGAACTCCCACGCTTTCCTATTTAGAGTAATGTGTAACACACTTGAAATAAGTACATCTTTCAACCATTTATTTCATAACACATAATTATAGGTACTGTAAACCAGTAAACATTATGTTAATGTTCTAGTATAGCTTACATGACATTTTGACGGAATGTCTGTTGTCTGACCTTTGACGTACAATGTTTTTGTTAGGTAATTACACGGTGTTTGTCGACAATGATATTTTTTACAGCTCACCACAGAAGGTAACATACCTAATAATTACAGTGACTATAATTTAGAGGCGAGAAGTGACGTGAGAAGTTTTTAGTAAACAAAATGGCATCACACTATTCAATTTTTTTTTTATTGTATAAGACCGGCTACAGGCAATTTGTATAATGTAATTTTGTAATAGATTAACAACAACATACAGTCTAGCATAGACCGAAGACACTATAAATTACATTTCAAAACTGGCAGGTTAAGAAATTGTATCTACTCATTACATAGTAATGTGCATTTGAACTTTTATCTGTGGAAATAATATATCATTATAATCTTCAATAAAATCCCACGACTTGATTACACATTTTGACCTATTTTATTAAGACTTTACAAATAATATGATAGAATTATCTAGCTATGAAAATTCCCACATCTAATCTTTTCAACGCAATGGACATAATATAAATAGCTGCTATCTATCTGAATAAAATATATTGTTCTTGCGATTACAAAAGCTGAATATAGCAGTAATCTCACGGTTGTCGTGACTGAAATGCAACAAAGACAGCTAATGTGTGATTCAACCGGTTGAAATATATCCTACTGTGTTATGTAAGTTTATTAAGATATAGAACTCTACAAAACTATATCAATAAATCTGTTGCCAACTTAACTAAGAAAATACTGGCTGAAATATTGTCATGTAGAATTCTATTTTTAAACATTCACATATCGCTACGTAAAATTTAATAGAACCATAGACAATGGTACCAATTCTACGTGCACAACTAAACTTAACAAAAAAATTAAAATTGATAATCTCAATGACACAATTCCGTAATGTTATCTGAACTTTCTTGTTATTAAAACTGTTTAATATAGATTAACAATTATAAATAATATAAAAGTGCACAACAAAATAGCCAAATTTTTAAGATACAGCTATAGTTGTTTTGATTTTTAGGGTTCCGTACCCAAAGGGTAAAAACGGGACCTTACTGAGACTTCGCTGTCCGTCCGTCCGTCCGTCCGTCCGTCCGTCCGTCTGTCACCAGGCTGTATCTCAAGAACGGTGATAGCTAAGAGTTGAAATTTTCACAGATGATGTATTTCTATTGCCGGTATAACAACAAATACTAAAAATAAAATAAAATAAATATTTGAGGGGGGCTCCCATACAACAAACATGATTTTTTTACCGTTTCTTGCTCTGATACAACAAACGTGATTAATTAAGTATTGTGTGTGTTGTTTGCTCATTTATTAATAACATGCCTTATGTTGCATAGATAATGGTACGGAACCCTTCGTGCGCGAGTCTGACTCGCACTTGACCAGTTTTTTATTTAGTTAAGTTAAGTTTACTGTTAATAAAATATTCATTCAATATTATTGCTAGCTCGGTACAAAACGCGTGCATTAATGTTGGTATGTAAATGATATGAGTAGTAAAACTGATACTTTGAACATTTTAGTATTTAGCTGCCGTTGCAAGATATGTTTAATTCTTGAACTCGATGTTAAGAGGATACCAAAATAGCTTCGTGCATTTTTCTATGTACGAAGTTTTCATTGTTTGTTTAGATTGAATGGCTAGAGCTCTAATTTTTAAGTATATGTTTTTTCAATATATGATCTAGGATCGCATAAACTCAGAAACGCGATTGAAAAAAGTTTTCTCGATAGAAAATCTTGGCGAAACAACCTCTCTAATTTTTTATTTTTTTCATTTGTCGGTCTATTATCGCGTATTAACTAATGAAATAACTTTAAAAAAATTGGTAACTATTATGTATAGAAACACGTGGATCAGAATTAAAATATATTTAGTAGATTTTGAGTAAATAGGAAAAGTATCCCTAATTCTTCATTTTCTGTGCCAACTGACTGTGTATGTACGTGTCGGCGATGATATACGATAATATTGATGTAGGCCCTTAATTCAACAGAATATATTTATTTTGTAAATTTTTAGGCATAAATATTATATGCTTTTGCATGCCTATAATAATATATGAGTAACCGATTTCATGTGCCTTTGAAATTTGAGGGGTTTCCTCGATTTCTCAAGAGATAGTTATCAAATCCTGACCTGCTGGGAATGGGACCAAACGGGAACCACAAGATTTAAATATAAAAAGAATCATAAAGATAATAAAAGTTATGAGGTAACAAACATATAAAACCTGTCAAGAGCGAGGCAAACTCGCACACTTAGGGTTTCGTACCTACTAGACATATAAACACAAGTAGAATAACTAATATATAAGTAGTATAACCGCATTAAATTATCATTTAATTAAACTCAAAACAACTCACCAACTTAATTTTGTAGTTAAAATATAGGTAATCGCCTACATTTCAGCTACTTCATAAGTTGGTATTAGTATAAACACTTTTTTACTTGTGATGTGATGACAAATTATAAGTTTTTGGATTTTTCCCTATATCAGCACTATATAGACTTGATCTATGCCAAATTTCAAGGCTCTAGGGCAACGGGAAGTAACCTGTGAAATACTGTGAATGTTGATTCCCTAGCACAAGTCGAAAAATGGTCGTAATTCGGTTTTAAATGCGTAGAGGTGAAAGGTTGACTGTATTTTTTGCAGCAAGGGACCGCATAGATCTACATATCGTATGAGTTTCAAGTTGATACCTTCAGCCGTTGCTGAGTAAAAAAAGTTTGATAGACGGACAGACAGACAGACACCGGAGTGATCCTATAAGGGTTTGTACGAAACCCTAAAAACGCAGAC
Organism: Orgyia antiqua; assembly: GCA_916999025.1. Classification (NCBI taxonomy): domain Eukaryota; kingdom Metazoa; phylum Arthropoda; class Insecta; order Lepidoptera; family Erebidae; genus Orgyia; species Orgyia antiqua. Next base: position 4,402,234 of record OU779861.1, read on the forward strand.
GAATTGAGAACCTACTTCTTATTTTGAAGTCGGTTAATAACCCTGAACATCGTCAAAGTTGACGTTACCTATTTAGAACATCGATAAATTCATTTATTTATTTATTTTTATTTAAATATTCATAAATAAATATTCATGGACATTTTACACAACGTCCTCTGGTCCCAAGCTAAGCTTTATATGCTTGTGTTATGGGTACCAGAATACGGATAGAATACATATACTACTTTTCTTTTGTAAATACATACTTATAATACATAGTAAACACCCAGACGCAGTATAAACATTTGTATGACAATTAAAAACATCACACAAATATTTGTCCTGACCGGGAATCGAACCCGAGACCTCGTGAACGGCAGTCCGTTATATGAACCACTAGGCCACGAGGCCGTATTTATCGATATGCGCAAGTGTTAGAAAATATTATATCGATAAATTTGTCTATAACAGTATTTTCGTTTATCTTGGACAAGGTCGAGTAAGATTTGTTTGAAATACTTAAGAATTAACAAATAATATCTAAGTAGTACCTACGTTATTGACCATGATGTCAATGCGTTTTATTTATAGAAACTACCGTTAGTTTCACTTTTTTTTCTATGCAAAGAACTCGGGCCATTACAACACTAAATAAAAAAAAGGTTTGTTATGAGTTTTGGTATTCCCTGTATTCTTTTATTACTATTTTTAAAACGGATGCGTTTTTACTTTCTTTCTTCTTTCTATTTTTGTTTTTAGTATATTTACACTCAACAACCATAGTGTGCTACCTTTACGTGCTAACATTGCTACTCATAATCTTATCATCGGGGTTTGTGAAGAAGAAAAGCTTACTCAAAAATGTTTAAGAAAACATATATGTACATAGTTTTTGTCTATTAAATGTATTGGTAGTTTGACATAGACAGTCAAAAACTGTAGAGTAGTTTATTAATTTTGCAATTGACTAGCTATGCTTTTACTTAATAAATTAAATTGTGGTGGAAAAAGTGATCACCAAAAGTGAGCAATAGCTCAGTTGGCAGAGCGACGGAACGGTTTCGAGGTCGTGGGTTCACTTTTTCCACGACAATTTAATTTATTAAGCAAAAACTGTAGAGTTTGTTTGTAGAAAACTAACTCTACATTTGTTTTATACAAATTTTTTAGTGTAGTTATTTTAGTCGTAAATCTGTGTTTTAGTTTTATGGTCTTATTCATAATGACTTGTCGGTGGTTTAAAAGTTCGCTGTTCGCGAAAATTGTCAATACTTGTTATTCATAATAGTCTTTTTACGCTATAACGTTTATTATCTCTCTGATAAAATCTCCATTTAAACCTCCGATAAGTCATTATGAATAAGACCATTAAGCTAATTGTGATATGATAATATATTACTTATACAAAAAAAACATCCCAATGCAATATTTAATACACCAAACTTTGTCATAAATGAGAATCGAGCGCGACGTCACACATTGTTGATAGAGTCAGTAGTCCTTTAAATATAATTTTAAACCGCATGCTTCACTGCATAATGAAAAAAGGTAGGGCTACATAAATAACAGAATTTAAATAGTTAATGGGTCTTACACGTGTCATTTTTTTGTCGGGCTATTGTGAATCATCTAACAAACATTATTATAAACATGTTAATAACATTGTTTTGGAATACAGAATTAATAAATTGGTTAAGGGCCTACATCAATATTATCGTATATCATCGCCGACACGTACATATTAACACAGCCAGTAGGCACAGAAAATGAAGAATTAGGGATACTTTTCCTATTTACTCAAAATCTACTAAATATATTTTACTTATGTTTTTAAAGTTATTTCATTAGTTAATACGCGATAATAGACCGACAAAATATGATAAAATAAAAAAAATTGAGAGGTTATTTCGCCAAGATTTTCTATCGAGAAAACTTTTTTCAATCGCGTTTCTGAGTTTATGCGATCCTAGATAATATATTGAAAAAACATATACTTAAAAATTAGAGCTCTAGCCATTCAATCTAAAGAAACAATGAAAACTTCGTACATAGAAAAATGCACGAAGCTATTTTGGTGTCCTCTTAAGCTAGTAATTTATACATAGAATAAAAATCTATAAAAAATTGACTGTGTTTTGGAGTTATTGAAAAATTAAAAGCAAGATAGATATAATTATAATAAATAAGGATTAGGAAATAAAAAGATAGATATTTCTTCATTGACGTATTCTTCGTTCGATTCTGTTATTCGAGTAACATAGTAGTTAAACGAAACCATAAAATTCATAGCGCACCTATTGTAAGACTCAAGACTTATGTAATTATTTATGTACATAATATTATGTACCTTTCCACCTCTCTCCTGCCCATAAAAATCCCACTGACAGGCACGGGCCTCCTATACTTTTTGTAAAAAGGTGGTGACACTTTTATATTATACTTCTTAATCCGTCACGACACGGACATAACTCAATCTTTACTCAGTATAAAACAAAGCTGTTATTTTTGTATGTATGTCCTTATGTGAGCTTATAACATCGAAACTACGTAACGGAATTTAATGCGGGTTTTTTTTTAAATAGAGTGCTTCAAGAGAATGTTTTTTTTTCTATATGTATTTAGGTATTTCGATTGGTTTCTAAATTCCACGTGTACGAAGTTGCGGGCAACAGCTAGTGACACAATATTATATACAAGTACAGACTATGACTCATTGTTGTATCCAGAAGGGACGCATGCCTTATACATACCAGCAATTACCACACTTGAGTATAATCTTTAATTCAAGGAAGCATGTTCCTTTATTGAAGACTTAATAATATGGCATACAGTCAACCCCACCAATAATAAATTGCTTTTTCTAATTATATAAAAACCCCTGTTAATAGTTTTTATTATCATTTAATATTTATACGGAGTTTCAAAACCTTTAACTGAATCAGTCGCGTTTATTTCTAACAGACTTCAGAAAAGGGGAAGGTTTTTATTGTTTGTTAGCTCTAAATTTACAAAACAAGTTATTTATTGATTGCTTCACGGCACCCTTCAATTTGGTCCAGTTCTGGTAATCATCCTTGAGAAAACCATATATGCAATACATATACATATGTACTTAAGAGGATACCAAAATAACTTCGTGCATTATTCTAAGTACGAAGTTTTCATTGTTTCTTTAGATTGAATGGATAGAGCTCTAATTTTTAAGTATATGTTTTTTCAATATATAATCTAGGTTCGCATAAACTCAGAAACGCGATTGAAAAAAGTTTTCTCGATAGAAAATCTTAGCGAAACAACCTCTCTCATTTTTTATTTTTTTCATTTGTCGGTCTATTATCGCGTATTAACTAATGAAATAACTTTAAAAACATAAGTAACTATTATATATAGAAACACGTAAATCAGAATTAAAATATATTTAGTAGATTTTGAGTAAACAAAAAAATATCCCTAATTCTTCATTTTCTATACCTACTAGCTGTGTTAATATGTACATGTCGACGATAATATTGATGTAGGCCCTTAACTATTTCGAAGTTAGTTTTTATTGCATTATTTGGCCCGAGAGGGTCCGAACCGTAAGACACATAGGTATCCCGAAACACATATCAGACATACGCATAACTGTGATGAGAACGCTTTAAGTGTAACTTATAATTTAGAAACCTATTTTATAATTAGTCAAGTATAATAGCGTAATTATTATGCTCCTTGAAGACATTTTCTGTAACCTCGAACCTCAATGGAATCAAATTTATTATTCATAGCGATGAATAATGACATCATAGTAACAAAGTTATAGTATGTCATGGACAATAAATACCTAAGGAATCGAAGAACTAAATATACAAGTAAACACTCGTGAATTTGTTAATATGTATTCCTAACTGCGCAAAAGTGCAGACTTCATTAGGAATCTTAACGCAGTGCTGATTATGTCATATGTGTTAAGTGGCATAGAATTACACGTGATTGTCGTGAGAATCGCTTGCGGTGTTAGAAAAGATACAATGTATAGAAAATTACTAAGTTATTAAGTTAGTTATTGCCTCACTGTTTAGGAAGTTTTAATGTACTACTCTTAATTCAATAGATACTCATAAATAAAGGGATTTTTTCTGGGTTGGCATTATATCGTTTCAAACAAAATATAATAAATCTTATAAATACAATGTAGAGAATATAATAGGAGTATCATTTCCGAACTATTAGGGAGTGATTACGAATAATAAGTCTTTGTTATTGCATGTATCTGCATTCCCTTTTATTGACTCATTTGTTATCTTTTAACTTGCCAAGAATTTTTTTCTTTTATGTCCTTTTCATTTCAGTAACTAGGTTCCATTCACAAATTTGTTTTATATGTAGAGCGGGGCAGCATGGATTGTTACATTGGCTAAGTAATGTTAATTAATTGTAATGTATTTTGATAAATTAACATAGAGTAACGCCCACTGTTGTGTTTGTGACGGATGTGGTATGCGAACATAATGTGCAGATGTGATCATAATGCGCACTTTCACCTCGGAGCTGTTCAAATAGATCGCGTGTGAACTGTGCGTGCGACCCGTATGGTGTCGCAACGTCCCCTCGCGAGGATAGTTGGGCTGGGCCATTCATTAGGCACACTTAACAGACTAGACAAATTGTGCATAATTAGATTAACAGAGACGACTGTTCCAATGAACGTAACAGCGAGCATTTCTATGACGTATAGTTGGATTACGGTTAAAAGGATAAGACGGACCAGATCTTAATAAGCATATTTTATACCGAACTAAAAAAATTAATGATTACGTTTTCGTTTTCTCTGAAATCCGAGTGTTTTGTGCATGTCATGGGTCATCTATCGGCATTGTTTGCGGTGTTTGTAAACATTGCAACATTGTATTAGGTAGGTATGTATGTACTGACCTGGATGGTTTGCGCGCTGTCCTTGTCGAGTAGGAACTCCATGGACTTGTGTGGCCTGGGGGTGCGCTGGTCTGGGGGTGCCAGGGCCAGCAGAGAGCGCGCATGCAGCACGGTGCGCTGCGTGTCCACGTCAGTCTCGAGCACGCCGGGGGCGGGGGCGGGCGCGCGCCCCCTGGGGGGCTTGTGCGCCACGCCGCCCGCCGCCACCGCCACCACTCCTTCCTCCTTCAGCGGGATGCGCAAGTACTGCGCCCCGGCGGCCGTCCCGCGCGCGGCCTGCCCCGCCTCTGCCGCGCTCGCCGTGCCGTTCACAGGGGGTCGCACATTCGCGCCTGCGCCCCGGGTAGTTTTTTTTTCTTTGCGTCCCGAAAATCGGAAATTGGCGAACCGCGAGAGGAAGCCGGCTATGCGGCTGCGCGGTGCGCGCGCGACCGCTTCCGTCATGTCGGCCGAGCGCTCTGCGAAGTGCGCGCGAGTCGCGTCGCCCGCCCCCTCCACCACTACGATCTCCGCGTCGTCTGCGTCGTCGCTCGTCGTTTCGCTCTCGCTGGTGGTGGTGCTGGTCTCCCGCCAGCTGACTTCGGCGACAACTGGCGAGAAGGTCACCCCCTTGGAGCCGGCGGACACGGAGCGCCCCGGCGGAGCGCTCTCCGGCGGTGCCACCAGCTGGAGCGAGGCGCGCAACTCCTCCGGCGTCTCTCGGTGAGGGGTGCTCCGCGACCTCAACTCTGGTGTCGATCTAACGCGTGCGTCACACGAGGACCGTAGCGGTGTCGACGTGAACGTCGGCTCTCTAATTAGATCCGGGGATGGACTTCTCGGCGGTGAGGGCGTCGGCGAGGACGGGTCAATGCGACGACGAAGTTCATCTAGTACGTCATCCCAGGCACCCCAGGAATCATGCAGTCGTCTCGCTGTTATCACGGATAGCTCTCGATCGTAGTCTCCACTGTTTGCAAGCGCTCGTCTTGCCGTCTCGTCCAGGCGGTGCGCCGTCGCCTCCATCTCTCGAGTAAAAGCTCGCTCCGATTCCGTGGTGGAGTCACTGCTTGCGCTGGGTTCACGGGTGTGGGTTTCAACGGTGGGCTGTCGGACGACAATCTGCACAGGTGGTGGCGGTAGTGGTGGTGGTGGTGCAGCATGTCTAGGCGGTGGTGGCGGCGGATGGCGCGGGCGGCGTGGGCCCGGCCGGTAGTCGAGGGCGGTGAGGTCCGCCACACTGACGGTGAGCCGCTCACTCACTTGGAAGCTTTGTCGGAAGCGTGCGCTGTGCGGGGTGCGGCGGCGCGGCTCAGCGCATACGTCCAGCTCGGCGGGCAGCGACAGAGCGCGCGCGGCGCGGGGCGTTCGTCGCTCGGCGGCGGGCGAGGCGGCGAGGCAGGGCGCGCTGCCGGCCACCCCACACTGCTGCGCTATTTCTGGCACGCGGCGCGGCGCGGGCGGTGGTCGGCGCGATCGCTCGCAGTAGCCGCTGTCCTCACTCAGGTTCTCGGCGGACAGGTGGGTGCGCGGTGCGGGTGCTCTCGTCGGTGGTGGTGACGGTGGCGGTGACTCGAGCGAATCGGGTGACAGGCTGGGCGAGGCGGGCGCGGCGCACGACCGCTCCAGCGACTCGAACTGTGCAAGGCTGGAGGAGCGCGACAGGGAGCCCGAGCTGGTCGGTGACGAGGCTCTCTCGCGACGACGTCTCTTGGCCGGACAAGCCCACTCGCGCTCCGATTCGCTGTCGCACTCGGACCCTGACGAGAGGAAACCCCGTCAATAATTATAATATACAATTCACATACTTAAGTCACGCGGTAGTCACGTCTGTACTGTTCAAATTACGTACGACAATGACAATGACATCGCACGAGTTGGACGGAGTCCAAGCGATATGTGGAGCAAACTATTACAGTGGTCTAAACCAGTCCGGAGACAATACTATCAAGGAGATCAGGAATATCTAGTCTGACTAATCTAGTAGTTTTATATCTTCAACATTCGTATTATACAGCGCCACCTAGTATCGTCGGCGAACATTTCACGTCATTAAAATACGTTGTTCTCCATTTAATCTTAGTATAACTACTGCTTACTAGATGGCGCTGCTTACAATGTAAATAGCTGTTTAAACAATATGAAATAAATTAAATATTAAGTGAGTACCTGCCGTGCCCCGCACATGTATGACGGAATCTGCATCTGAGTCCGAGAGCCATGTTGCAGCTGATGATCGTTCAGAACGCAAATCATCGCTGGTTTCCTCGACTATCGTTTCGAGATATAAAGCGTGAGTGCTGCCATTGTCACCTGTTGAAGAAAAACTGTATTATGATGTGCAAAATTAAACAACACAAAAATGTTAATAATATACTTAATTAAATTACAGACATCGTAAAATATAGCTTAAGGGACCTTATCTAAATACTCAGTCGTAAAGAACAGGCTCCTTTTCTACTTGAGACTAGATGGCGCAGTTTAATTCTGTCCATCAAAATACAAGTTTACGGTCTAGAAATATTTATGTTTCAGAAAGCCTTTTAAACCATATTTTATACTGTTTAAACTGTATGTTTCGCATACATACTTGACTTTCTGAGTATTTTATGAAGAATATAGTACCCACTACGTGCTATGCTTATTAAAATTGGCAGGCCGTACAGTTTAAATAATTTAGCTCAGTACCTACATAATTATTAAATACCTACAGAAACCATAATATCTGATACTTAATTTATCTTTCATTTTATGCAATTTATGAGCAGTTAAATAATAATATTATTATGTTCTTGAGTCCAGGGATGACATAACTTGTCTACTTAACTATACCGAGGTAGGGACGATTTTATATATTATATTTTTTATATATATAATTAGCGAAAATCTAGATTATTTAATATGATCAATTTGTGAATAACTACGTAAATTGAAGATTATAGTTCGTCATTTTTAGATGTAGAGCTATAAAAATCTGTGATTTGTCGGCTTAGTTAAAAGGTACCTAGAAGGTAACAAAAAGGGTGCAAAAAGAGAGAATGTTACCAGTTCTATGTGCACAACTAACTTAACTTAGTTTAACTACTTAGTTCAAAAACTAAAAAACACGCTTGAAATTCTTAAATATTTTTTTAAATTATTGCATTGTCATCGGTCATTGATATATGTCCAAAATTTCAGATCAATCCGACTACTGTAAGTGGATTAAAATCACTTTCAAAGATTCCCTTACATAGATTAATACATTAATAGATACACACCGAACTAATATAAACGTGTTAAAAATGAAAAAAACTATGGCGTGTTTTTATTAATTGGCTAATTCGTTAGTCTTTTAACATACAGATTTTCTAATATAAAAATTCTGTTAACATTACCGAATTATGTTATTGACACTATCAATTTTCATTTTTTAGTTAAGATTATCTGAATTCATCATTATATTCTCCGTGTGGTGACGGATTAAGAATACAAGTGTCACCACCCCATCGCCTCCCAAGGGTGCTGTAAAAGTCAGCTAAGGGATACTACACACAGATAACATCCTCTGTGAGAGACGGAAACCTCGAAAATAAACCCTGTGCCAACACGCCTGGTCAGCACGGCACACTAGACCTTAATCCCTCCGAAAGTGGAGGACGCCCGTGCCCAACAGTGGGACGTAAATGGGCTGGAGAGAGAGAGAGATTACTTTTGAACGTTGAATTGGTAACAATATCCTACATCGATATTATCGTCGACATGTACATATTAACACAGCTAGTAGGTATAGAAAATGAAGAATTAGGGATATTTTTTTTGTTTACTCAAAATCTACTAAATATATTTTAATTCTGATTTACGTGTTTCTATATATAATAGTTACTTATGTTTTTAAAGTTATTTCATTAGTTAATACGCGATAATAGACCGACAAATGAAAAAAATAAGAAATGAGAGAGGTATTTTCGCTAAGATTTTCTATCGAGAAAACTTAAAAAAAAAACATATACTTAAAAATTAGAGCTCTAGCCATTCAATCTAATGAAACAATGAAAACTTCGTACGTAGAAAAAGCTGAGCATGAAGCTATTTTGGTATCCTCTTAATTTTGTTTTTTAGTTGTTTAGACTTAAGAGGATCAAATTGCGTGTAAAAACCTTGTTATTGAAATATTAACCAGCCCATTTGGTAAACATGTGTGGGAACCATGATTGGGAGAGCAACGGAACGGTATTCCAAGGTCGTGGGTTCAAGTCCCGCTCACGGTTATCATTTTTCCACTATTATTTCATTTAAAAAATATTAACCAACCCTGCAATGCATACATAGCCATGGTATTTATAGTTGTTTAATAGTTACAATAAAACTTTCTCTAGTGTTGCCTCACTTTATGATGTAAGTGAGTAATTGATATAACTCTTAGTCATGCATAAGTATGAGATACTTTATGATAAGTGCATGCTACTTTGTATATTTTATTTATAAACTTAGTCTTTCCGAATATAATTGTACTAGTTTGAAGGGCTAGTTCTTGTATCAAAATCGTCTGTAATAATCAAATTTTTCCAGAGGTGTGCGGGGAAAAGTATTAGTTACCAAAATGCCCCGATAAGAACGATTTATATAAAATTGTGCAGATTGGATAAGTTTGAGAATCAGTCAACGTTTAATTTTATAGGTTAGGTCGGGTATGGGGGGTTTCTAGGAAGTATACAAGTGAAACTGCGATGCGCGGCTAGTTTTATATAAAAACTAGCTGACCCGGCAAACGTTGTTTTGCCATACTAAAAAAAAAGTTTGAAAAATAGATGTTGGCCGATTCTCAGACCTACTGAATATGTATGCAAAATTTGAGAAGAATCGGTCAAGCCGTTTCGGAGGAGTACGGTAACTAACACTGTGACACGTGAATTTTATATATTAGACTAGCTGTACCGGCAAACGTAGTTTTGCCATACCAAAAAAATAAGGTTTGAAAAATAGATGTTGGCCGATTCTCAGACACAAAATTTCAGGAAAATCGGTCGAGCCGTTTCGGAGGAGTACGGTAACTAACACTGTGACACGTGAATTTTATATATTAGAAGATAATAATTCTGTGTCTATGCTTTAACAAAGAGGAAAAAAAAATACATTTTGCCTTTGAGTTAAGTTGCAATGATCGTGTAATATTTATTCATCTTTAAGTAGAGCGATTTTAATAAGACATCATTATTATACAATTTTATACGGTAATATTAACATTTTATTTTAATCCGTCAGCTAAGGAAGGTGAATGACCAGGCTGCGCTCAGCTGATACACAGAACGGAACTACGCATACGTGGATATGACGTTTGTTCTTAGTTTGAATTTAATTAGTTTACTGTTGATATTATAATTGCATAACTGAATGAAGTAAGGAAATCAAGAAATATACACATAAAACAAGACTGACATGTTGATAACAAATATCATAGCATGGATGTACTTTCGCCGCATTTTGGTTTAGGGGAGCCTCCTGCACAAACCCCTTTAAAAACCGGTGGGGATTTTTAGAAGCTCGGAACTAAACCCTATGCCAACATACTAGTTAATGAAGGATCCCTTATCCTTCTGCGATAGCGTGGACGCATATCTTAATAAAACACAATTGTTTTTCACTAAAAATATCACGCATTTTTTCAATTGGTTTGCACTTCCACGTAACATCAGGTGAACTGCAGTCATTTGCCTAATCCTAACTGTAAAAAAAGAAGAATAACTTAGACATTTTGTCATAATTCTACTGAATATAAATAATGTAACTCCACTCAATATGTAGCACTAAAATGACACAAGATATGTAAATGCCTTAATGCCCTATATATCCACTCTCCATGACGGATGACAATCAACTGATTACATTTCCACCTTTCTAACTATGAACGAAGAGAGTGTAACTCACTGCGTATGTTGATAAGTTGCAATTATTATATTTTACGTTGTACGCGTGGTGACGGACTAAGAATACAAGTGTCACCACCCCATTTCTTTCCCAGGGTGCCGTAAGAGCCAGCTAAGGGGCAATATAAGCAGTTAACGTCTACTGTGAGGGCTAAGCCCTGTACAGGATTTTAGAATAACTTTCCCGTTTTTGCAAAGCATGCGTGATGTTATATAGCTTATAGCCTTCCTCGATAAATGTACTACCCAACACTGAAAGAATTTTTCTAATGGGACCAGTGGTAGCTGAGATTATCACGTTCAAACAAGCAACCAAACAATAATCTATGTAACAATATCTTTGAAAGGAATTGCCACCCATTAGATGTAGATGAATTGATCTCAAATTTTCCACTCTTATTAATGCCTGATCGTAATATAATAATTTAAAACAATATCTAGGTTCATTATGCATGTTTTTTAAATTTTATGCAAGTACATGTAACTGTTAGTAGTGTTTTGTAGTTAAACTTAGTTACTTAGTTAGACAGGTATTTCCTTCAAAATCCTTATTAAGCTATTGCATAGCTTCTATCGCGGGCCTTGAGCGTGGAGACTAAATACATTATAGGCGTTACTGCGCATGCGTAATCCCCTCTTCGCCCCGCAATTTATTTCATACTGTTAATACCAAGGGTAAACGCCTTCCTCAAATTAAACAACGTATTAAAATAAGGATTTTGACTCGATAACATATATCCTAAATGTTCAGATAACAGCGTATTTTAGATTTTAATAATGTAAAATAATGTCAAAACTAAAATTGTATACCAACAGATTGACATTTGACATTTAATTTAAAACAGATTGACATTTGATTGACAATCGCTATTTTATCATAATTGCCATAAACAATGGACAGATGTAAGCATCAGTAAATAAGGATTATTAATCTTATTTTAGTTTTTCTTTAATTGGTATGTAGATTCTTATTTATTATTTATTTATTTATTCTTTATTGTACACCATACATATATCATAAAATTAGCTTAAGCTGAAAAAATCAAGTACAATGGGCGGCCTTATCGCTTAAAGCGATTTCTTCCAGGCAACCTGAGCATGGACATTTTACAGAAGTAAGTGTAAGTTGTAGGTGCACGTTAATATATACTAACAATATACATACACATACATATTCTTGCATAAATAAAATAAATAAATAATTATAAATACATAAGTTGATAAAAAAATGCTATGCAATAGCTTTACCGCGGCAGTCCCCGAGTGCCACACGTCTTTTTAGGGTTCCGTACCCAAAGGGTAAAAACGGGACCCTATTACTGAGACTTCGCTGTCCGTCCGTCCGTCCGTCCGTCCGTCTGTCACCAGGCTGTATCTCAAGAACGGTGAAAGCTAGAGAGTTGAAATTTTCACAGATGATGTATTGCTATTGCCGCTATAACAACAAATACTAAAAATAAAATAAAATAAATATTTAAGGGGGGCTCCCATACAACAAACATGATTTTTAGGGTTCCGTACCCAGTATCTCAAGAACGGTGATAGCTAGACAGTTGAAATTTTCACAGATGATGTATTTCTATTGCCGCTATAACAACAAATACTAAAAATAAAATAAAAATTTAAGGGGGGCTCCCATACAACAAACATGATTTTTTTACCGTTTCTTGCTCGATACTAATAACGTTGCCTTATGTATATAATAATGTTGCATAGATAATGGTACGGAACCCTTCGTGCGCGAGTCCGACTCGCACTTGACCAATTTTTTTTTAGTTTTATGGCTACATATACTAGGTCACATTTCTCTATCTGCGCGTGGAACTCAACTTAACTGACTTTTCCAATTACGCCACTGGGCTCATCAAATATTATAATTTTTATGCTTCTCATTTATATAACAAATCTAAACCACTTAGTTTAATGTTTTGTAATCTCTATTATGAAGTAGTTCCGCCCGAGGCAGTCATATGGTGTGGTAGATGAAAGTAACGATCTCGTATTATTTCAAAATAAACCCTAATACGCTTTAAAGACATACAATACAGTATCTTTAAATGTATTATTTATGTCGGAGATATTATAGAATTATGTTATCTTATCATTGAGTGGAAGGGTATTGCATAATAACATTAGTAACACAAAAACATACGTACAAGTGTTACCACTCCATCTCCTCTTAAGGGTGCTATAAAGTCAGCTAAGGGATATTGCACACAGACAGCATCCTCTGTGAAAGAAGGAAAACTCTAAAATAAACCCTGTACCATCACGCCTGATCAGCGCGGCAACAAGTGCGGCTCAACAGTGGGATGTAAACAGTATATTGTGTCAGTTATCATTGTCCTCAGAAACTGCTTGAACGATTCCTATACTTTTTAGTCTGCAAAGAGGATATTTATACTTTTAATTCCCGTATCCATTGTTTGATAGCCGTAAACTAAATTACTAGAAAATGAAATTACGGCGCACAGATAGTATGAAATGTTACAAAAAATTTTAGTTATTGTTTGAACGCGCTATTCTCAGGAACTAGTGGTCACATTTAAAAAATTCTTTCAGTATATGATAGTACATTTATCGAGGATGGCTATAGGTTATATAACATTAAGCATATGTTGCAAAAACGGGAAAGATATCCTAAAATCTAGGCGTACGAAGTCGCGGCAATAGCTAGTGCCTAGATAAATACGAAAAATACAAATAAAGGCGTGTTTTCGGTCCGGTAACTTAACCCGTAAGATTAGGTTTGTAAAGTAATAATTAAATATCATTCTAGAAAGCTGAAATTTTCACAATCAAGAGCGAGGTAAACTCGTATACTCAGAGTTCCGTACCTAGTTACCGTAGTTGGTTATAATACGCACGTGTCAGATTAAGAAAGTTGTTGAATTATTATTATGACAGATAAAGGTGTGTATGCTTCATATTGATCATGGTTTAGGCTTGAATATCATAACACTGTGGGTAGTTAGATGTTTGTTTAAGAATCTACTTAATGACAATCATCTTATTGGCAGATAAGATGATTGTTACATCACTTGCAATGTAATAATTATAAGTTGAAGTAAGTCTGTATGTAATACATTTGATAAATAACTAATTTTTAAGATTACTTTATAATTCAAGCAAAATAACAATTTGTAATAGGTATGGCGGTAGTCTTATATTGTATTAGAGCCAACATGCTATAAAAGCGAGTCGAAGTGTTGTAGGAACTCAGTCGCCGGTAGGGTTTGGCCGACAACGGAGCTCACGTAAGTGTTCCTTCAATACCTTATTGTTGTAATAATATTGTGGCTATGATAGTGTGCTGATAAATAGATATTATGTATTATATACCTCACGTAAGTGTTCCTTCAATACCTTATTGTTGTAATAATATTGTGACTATGATAGTGTGCTGATAAATAGATATTATGTATTATATACTTGCTGGACTATTCCAGCAAGTATATAGTGTATAGGTTTTGATATTGTAAAGGTTAACAGGTTTAGGTAGGTTTTGATATTGTAAAACAATATATATAGATATAATATACTTGCTAAATTGTATTAAGTACCTATATTTGTATGAAAAGAACAATAGTGGAGTTTCTTGCCAGTTCTTCTCCACTAAACCTGTATTCCGAACTGGTGGTAGATTAAAAGATATTTAAAATGATCCATATCATCTTTTATTTAAGTATATGTTCCACCTTTCTGTTAATTTACACCTTTGCTATATCTTCAATCAAAGGGAGAGTATGATCAGTCTATTACATAGTTCAATGGGTTAGCGATAGGTTGGATCAGAGTACCTCATAGTAACGTCTAATTTAACACACGCAATTCATTTTAAAAGATGTTACCAGAATTTTCCAATTACCAAGTTGAATACCACATTCATTTCAGAATTCCGTGTGCGTGAGAACAGTCGATAGGGTCAGACGTGTATTAGCGCACCTGACGGACATATGTTTATAACGGTTAGCCTTGTTCAAGGTTCGATTCTGAGCACGTTGCATGCACTGCTACCCGTAATACGATGGAATACCAACGGCAAATTACTTGATAGACATAATCGGGTTAGCAATTCTTGACTATGATAGGTCGCTGCAACAAATTAAGTCTGTGTAATATACTCTACTAGAATTTTAATGCAGTTTTGAAATATCTGTTTGTAAATGGTTGATTTGTATACTATTTCAATCAGAACGTGCATTAATAGTAGGTTAGCCTTTAAACATTTAGCCAATATTTTCATTTATTTGATCACCTACCTACGTTCTTTGCTATCTGTATCTGAATATACAACGTGTTTCAGAAAGGTGTAGTCATATTTGACCATCGTTACACATGGCCGGTGACTAGGCACTAGGCATGGATGAAATTACAAATACTAGTTATATTATGACATTTATGTGTTCATAAAAGTTTAATTAATTTATTAAATTAATCGATCTTCTTTAAATACAACACTACTATGAGGTCATCTTTTATTGTAAGGTTCAATCGCATTCAATAAACCGTAAACATCTCATAATTGATGCGTTTCTGGTAGTTATTTAATAGTAGGGCAATAAACAAAAAAAACTTACCAACTGTATTTTTCTATGTGTAACTGTAATATTTATAATATTTAAGGCCTATCTAATGCAACTTTAAATTATGACTACACCTTTCTGCAACACGTTGTATATCTTTAAATCTCTAATCTGGAATAGAACGGTTTATTTACGGATTAAGTCTTGAAATGTATAATAGAATGGATATTAGATGCACGATATCTAAATCTAGTTATCAAGCACTTATGGCTTACATTGACAATTTAAGTAACTAGAGTCTAAAAAATACGTTATACATACCTACAGATTTTCGATGCAACACTTCATAATCTTTACCACAGGGCTGTTTCACAGTCCAAAAATTTAGAAATTATAGCTTTTAAAGTTCCCTTACAATGTTATCTACAAGATCTTAAAGGTGTTAACTTTATCTACCATGAATTCAACTAGGTGTAACCGTCCATTAAATACGTAAGGTGTTCTAGATAATTGCTTGTGAAACTAAAACTAGCGCAACACATAATACATTACATAAATATTAAAACTATTAAAGAAAATGAAATAAGGAATAAGGTTACGCGCATTGAGAGTAGTTTTTCTAAAGATAAGATGATTTATTGTTAACAGAATATACTTCTCTCTTCTTCTTTCTACAAAATCTTAATATTGGGTGTCTTTGTACTTTAAGTACAAACAAATACGGAAATATACTGAAATAGCGGGATAATTACCAAAATTCTCTTGATTATACAAAATCATGCGAAAATTCACATGCAGATAACTTAAAAAAACTCTTCTCTATCCTACGTTAAACACAATAACAGTAGATTATAGCAAATGACTTTATTATCCAGAAGACATAATCGAAACTATTTTATTGCTAAAAATTACGCTTCATAGATAAAATTGTCTACGGATTAAGTAATCATTTGCTTAAGAGGATACCAAAATAGCTTCGTGCATTTTTCTATGTACGAAGTTTTCATTGTTTCTTTAGATTGAATGGCTAGAGCTCTAATTTTTAAGTATATGTTTTTTCAATATATGATCTAGGATCGCATCAACTCAGAAACGCGATTGAAAAAAGTTTTCTCGATAGAAAATCTTGGCGAAACAACCTCTCAAATTTTTTATTTTTTTCATTTGTCGGTCTAATATCGCGTATTAACTAATGAAATAACTTTAAAAACATAAGTAACTATTATATATAGAAACACGTAAATCAGAATTAAAATATATTTAGTAGATTTTGAGTAAATAGGAAAAGTATCCCTAATTCTTCATTTTCTGTGCCTACTGGCTGTGTTAATATGTACGTGTCGGCGATGATATACGATAATATTGATGTAGGCCCTTAATCTTATCAGCACGAGATTAGCTCGTAACCAGTTAGTCGACAAAATTGATTGACATGGATTAGATCCGGTATTAATAGGAGGATAGTGTTACTATTTCTCTACCATAGAAACTTTAAAAGCAGCAGTCTTATTTATTTGTTACGAAGAAAACAAAAATAAAAGCATTTATTTAAAAGCGTATTACTAAATTACCAAAACATTGTAACATCGAAGTCTGATGATATTTTTACTACTATATAAGATTGAGGTATGAGGTAGAGTTCCTAATGTCAGTGTAACCAAGATGTGATACGTATAAAAGCGAATTAAGATTAACAATTTATCTTAATTCGTATCGAAAAGAGTTTATTCTTATAGACTCTCAGAAAAATAGGTAATGTTTAATTACTACTATCAAATTACATCGCCATATCACCTATTTTAATTATTGAAACATTAAATTCATACAGTCACGTCTTGCTTTATCTAACTTCATCTGATCGCATATATATCTATCGTGGGAGAGTGAGAAGGACATGAATGATGGAATCAGATATTCTTCTACCGCGTCCTCTTCCAGTGTTTGAAACAGTGGAAGAAGACGCTTGATTTTTCTATAATACACCTTTCTATCATCGTCTATCATCCATCCTCTCTACATAACCAATCTCTTTTTCATTGAAACTAATACGAAATGCCCAAATTCTTTCTTGCTATAAGACTTAAAAATTGACTTAAAATACACAGAATATAATAATTTGACGAGATAAGCACAAGGTTATCACGTGTTTCTGCTTAACAATGACGTTAAAACTTAAATTTTTTATCAATGTCATGTTATCTTCAATAACAATCATCGACTCAGCATTTGTAGCACTGCGTTATATCAATTGGTATGAATAGCATGTATTTATAAAAAATCATAAGCTTGCACATAATTTTCATAAAAAACGTACCTAAACTATTATTTGCATTGGCCTGAATGTAGTCATATAATTATGCTTATAGGTTTAAAGTATATGCTAAACTAAACCGGGGATTAGGAGATTTTTAGCGTATTTTCAATTTTTAAACTAAGTAATAATTATTGTTTGTGTAAAAAGTATTTTCGTAAAATTTTATTTGATAGCCTAACTTAGACAAACTTATTTTTATGCAAATATGAACCTACGTAAAATCTCATTGCACGCATTTTATCGTACAATTTATCATTAGATAACATTATTTTTAAAGATTATAATTACAGCACAGCCATATATATCTTTCTTATATATAAAATTCACGTGTCACAGTGTTAGTTACTCCTCCGAAACGGCTTGACCGATTTTTATGAAATTTTACATGCGTATTCAGTAGGCCTGAGAATCGGCCAACATCTATTTTTCAAACTTTTTTTTAGTATGGCAAAACAACGTTTGCCGGGTCAGCTAGTGTATACGTATACGACCTTCTTTTTAGTTGTAGTAATATGGTAAAGAACTGACAATTTTGTGCGATTTCGTGTAGCAGTTGACTAAGTATATTACTTACATAATTTAAATGTAACATGACAAAAGAAACCTAAATAGATTAGATTTACCATTTATGATGAAATGTAACATATTAAAAAAAATACGAAATTAGTTTAAGTAAATTTTACAGAAATAAAAGAGTTAAGTACATTTTAATAAATTAAAAGTTATTTCATGTAGTTTCATAAAATTTACTTTTTTTTATTCATGGACATTTCACAGCGTCCTCTGGTCTCAAGCTAAGCTTATATTAGTATAATAGTTACAATCATCAATCAATTTTTATTTTAGTTAAGTTTTTGAAGAATTGGCCTCATTTTCGGCCGCAGTATTTGAACCTAGAATTTACATATATACAAACCATACAAACATACCTTTTTCTCATGAAGCTAGGTACTAGATAGTGTCCTAAAGTTAAAGTACCAATGTATATTTTTACTAAAATACACCTAGATACCGAACTTATGTGTAATTGCAAGTTAGAGGTGTTTCATTATATCAGTAACCTATTATTTAACTTGCAAGCCTTGCATTGTTAAGTTTGAAACAAAGGGCCGAGTGTTGCCAATTAGTCATTTGGTAACTTAAATAATCTCTACAATTTATCTATTTTAATGCGATTTTAATGTATAAGTAGAATGTACACACTACTTCTATTATTTAGATAAAATGCTTTAACATGAATAACACTAACTAAATTAAATGAAAACTTCTTTTTCAAAGTTACTTACATTTTATTTTTTCAACCGAATCTGTCAAAAAGCAATTTAATTTTAATATACCATCTGTATGTCTTAAAAATATTATTTATTATTTTATTGTAATAATGATTGCAACTGCCTTTTAAACTGGTTTATCATTCGATAACCATAATCAATGAAAAAACAGCACAACCTAGCGGTCAGTAGCTGAACTAACAAGCCGTACCACAGAATCACAATCTTAAAGTTAAGATATAGAAAATATTCAAAAATTGAACCTATTTTAATGAGAAAAAATATTACAAAAGTGTTGCTAGTTTTGATTCTAAATGTATGCACAGAATTGTACCTTTAGGTATTTTTAAATTGTATTTTTCTACGGTTTAGTTGAGCCTGTGCATTTAGAATTGCTACCAACATGTTAATTGTGTGTGCGTCATTATTTATTAATATTGTTGACACAATAACTTATTATATCACTAGGTTATTTGATAATAACTTTTACAGACAATAATAACAGCAAATATGATAACTTATCATTGATTAATTTATAATTTTTCAGAAATCTTTTGCTTATCTGATTAACCTTGGAA
Source organism: Orgyia antiqua (assembly GCA_916999025.1). Lineage (NCBI taxonomy): Eukaryota > Metazoa > Arthropoda > Insecta > Lepidoptera > Erebidae > Orgyia > Orgyia antiqua. The sequence continues at coordinate 4,421,704 of OU779861.1, forward strand.
AAGATTTGAAAGATTGGATATAGTTAAATGCATTTATTATTTACATACAACTTCCATCCAACATCAATATTAACAGGGAAAATAAAAATATATCATTTTGATTGCTAGGTATGAAGTGACGTAACCGCTCATCAAGATCGCGTCTGTTTTCAAGCAGTTTGTTTCACAACATTAAACTGAAATCCTTCAAGTGGTGTCACTGATGCCAATAAGCAAATACGGGAGTCGATCGTTTTTCCTGCGGTTTTTTTAAAAAAAAAAAGTTTGTTCTATTTTTAAACTAAACTTACCTCAAAACAGAAAACAACTAATAAAAAAGTTTACTTAACATTGCCGAATTGTGTTATTGACAGTATCAATTTTCATTTTTAGTTAAATTTATTTGTGCACGTAAAATCGGCACCATAGACAGATCATAATAAGTAATAGCAGCCATTATAATTAACTATATACTAATATATAAAGCTGAAGAGTTTGTTTGATTGTTTGTTTGTTTAAACGCGCTAATCTCAGGAACCACTGGGCCGATTTGAAAAACTCTTTCAGCGTTAGATAGGACACTTATCGAGAAAGTCTTTAGGCTATATAACATCACGCTACAACCAGTAGAAGAGAAGCAGTAGTGAAAAATGTTGCAAAAACGGGGAAAATTTTCTAAATTCCACGCGGTAGGAGTCGCGGGCAATAGCTAGTAATTAATAAGAGGATTCAGAAAATGAATCATATTCTCTTTGATTTGTTACTAAAGGGATATAAGAAGATATTTTGCTACTTGGCACACGTCCAATTATTAAAATACACCAAGTACATACATAAACCATAAGGGAATCTCTACTATACATGGGAATATATATTTTACTTGTAGTATAATCAATGTATACATACTTATATTATTTTTACCCATTAATTTTACCGGTAAACAATATTATGATATGAGTACGTGTCGAGAAGTTCGAACACTAAACATAGTGTATTAAAATAAAAAATTGGTCAAGTGCGAGTCGGACTCGCGCACGAAGGGTTCCGTACCATTATCTATGCAACATAAGGCACGACTAATAGGCAAAAACGGGCAAAATTTTATAAATTCCACTCGTACGAAGTCGCGGGCTACAGCTAGTAAGTAACACGTAATAAATTATAATATTTTTAAATTCATTCACAGCGTACCATTGTAAAAATCAAAGGGCCTATCTCAAATTATTAAAAAGAAGACGCTGATAGATATCTCAGTAGATTGGTGCTTACAACATAAATAACAACACATTTAATGGAATCTCTACCCATAATAGGATGAGAAACATCACAAACATTTAATAACATGGTTCCGTATAAAAACTGTTATACTCAAGTCTAATAATATTTTGAGTGAAATACATTTACAGTAACTTTAAATTCTAAATATGTGTACCTCTATAAATCTCTTTTTCCAGCCCATTAACATACCACTTTTGGGCACGGGTCTTCTCCACGTTGGGAAGGATTATGGTCTACTGCGCCACGCTAACCGGGCGTGTTGGCACAGGGTTTATTATCGAGTTTCCGTCTCTCACAGAGGATGTTATCTGTGTACAATATTCCTTAGTTCGCTTAAACAGCACCCTGGGAAAAAAAATGGGATGATGACACCTGTATTCTTAACCTGTCACCACACGGAAAATAATCCCCGTTTTCCAATGGCAGAGCATAATGCGACTCAGTGCCGCACAATGCTGACGCTTAATTGGAACGTGAATTAGTTTTAAAATGCGCCAGCAGAGTGCGCTAAGTTCAGTGTTGAAAAAAAAAATTTCTAAAATAAACATTGTATTCACATTATATGTGTGGAATATAAAAAACGTCATTGTTTATACCTTCATCCATACTTATATTTATTTATTTTTTAACACAGCTTGAATTAACTTTGAATATTTCCAGAAAACTCCGACGATAAGAAAGCCTTAAATTTTTTTTTAACAATGAATAATATTACTAACGTTAATATATAAATAAAATTTCAATCAATGCCAATTTAAAGAAAATACTTGTTAATTTTCTGTCGCTGAAGTTGGTATGGATTGCACGCATCACTTTTGAGAGTGCTCGATTGTGCGATGCGATGCTGTAATGCCTGTAATTGGAACACTTAACGTTGAGCATTGTGCCCTATAATGCGCTATTGTGCGCTGATTGGAAAACGGGGTCTATCTCTTTAAAATAATATCTAATTATTAGAAACTGCGTTAGGAGAACTTTTTGTAGAAATTCTGTCATTCAAGTACTTTTTTATCGAGTCTGTGGTCTATATAAAACCAATACTATGTGGTCAATAGGCGAGTTGTGTCTATACTTATGGTATTATGCATAATGACTTATCGGAAGTTTAAAAGTTCGCTAATATCGGTTCTCGAAAATTGTCAAAAACTGTTCCTCATGATAGTCTTTTTACGCTAAAACGTTTATCTCTCCGATATAATCTTCGTTTAAACCTCTGATAAGTCATTATGAATAAGACCATTAATGGTTTAACAAAACAACGGAACAACAACATGATGAAATATCCCTTAACCTACATTTTATCAAGTTTTATAGAGACGCTAGTGAGAGTTTTATAACTTCCTATTTCCGACACGACTTTACCTTGGTTTTAGAATTTGTATGAATGTACTGTTCCAGTAAGTGGCACTATGAAAGATAATTACAGATTCAAGGCAGCAGATACCAATGATCTGTTAACTTATCTAACGTAGAGCAATTATGCCAATATTTTTGTTTGACAATTAATTTACATAAAAAATGGAAATAGGATGAATGCTACGCAATAAAATACTACAAAGGTACTTCAAAATAAATGTTATTGATTTTTTTTAAAGTATATGTGTTAACTCGTTTATGAACGCACACAAGAAGTTTAGTTTTTTAATTTGTTCTTCACGTAATTTAACTTTTTTAGTTTGTATTTATAAAAGAAAAGTAGTATATCTGTATTCTGGTACCCATAACACAAGCATAAGCTTAGCGTAGGACCAGAGGACGTTGTGTGAAATGTTCATGAATATTTATTTATTATTTATTTATTTATTGAAACTTCGAAAGAATGTGTCTTTCTAAAGAACTAAAATTTTAAAAATAAGTGTAATCTATTATTTTTATGAGGTAGAGTCTCGTGCGTGCTCGACAGCACTTATACACAATCTCACATGAATTCACTTAATGAAGATTGAAATGCGCAAGACATTTTGATTGAATAAATTGTTGTCTATTAAACGTTCATTCTTAATTTAAATACATTAAAGAATATGCGTCTGCATTCGTTCCTGCTTTCTGGAAGCTTCTATGGATTTTCAATAATAATAAACACTAGGCTATCACGTGAAAGTTTAAAAAAAAGTGTTTGGAAATATTATGGATATATTTTTTGGAAGAAAACGCACACATAAACAAGTCATATCTAAATAGCGCTAGGTGAGCTGACCACTGTTGATTAAGAGGATACCAAAATAGCTTCGTGCATTTTTCTATGTACGAAGTTTTCATTTTTTCTTTAGATTGAATGGCTAGAACTCTAATTTTTAAGTATATGTTTTTTCAATATATAATCTAGGATCGCATAAACTCAGAAACACTATTGAAAAAAGTTTTCTCGATAGAAAATCTTAGCGAAACAACCTCTCTCATTTTTTATTTTTTTCATTTGTCGGTCTATTATCGCGTATTAACTAATGAAATAACATTCAAAACATAAGTAACTATTATGTATAGAAAGAAACACGTAAACCAGAATTAAATACTACGAAATTTTTAGGACTTACAATTGACAAAAACTTGAATTGGAAAAGTCATATAGACATAACAAGCAAAAAAAATATCTAGTCATGCCTATGCCTTATACAGATTATCACACATAGTTAATATTAATGCATTACTTGTTGCTTACCACGGATTAGTTGAATCCACACTCAGATATGGAGTGATATTTTGGGGCAATACTACTAATAAAATTGTTATATTTAGAGCACAAAAAAGGTGTATTAGGAGCATGTTTGCGTTAAAGGTAACGGACAGTTGTGTGCCCTTTTTTAAACGACATAACATTCTAACCGTACCATGTCTTTATATTATGGAGGTTATTATGTTTGTAAAAAAGAACCCCAGTATGTTTCCATTGTTGGCTGATGTGGCATCTAGAAACAGACGAGACGCCACTAGACTATGCTTGCATAATTCTCGCACCACTCTTATGAATAAAAGCGTATTCTGCATGGCTCCTCTATTATTTAACAGGATTCCTAAAAACTGGAGAGACCTTGAAACAAAGATATTGAAAACAAGGCTAAAATCATTTTTACTTGGGAAAGCATACTACAGTGTCACCGAATTCCTCTCAGATCCCGAATTGAAGTAATTTGAAATTTAATTTGATTGACATATAATTTAATTGACATTAATTTGGTTGACATTTATTTTAATCTTTATGACATCATAGTTTTGTCACGCTGCTGTACCTACTATTATTATATAATCTTTGACATCTTAATTAATTCTTATGTAATAATTAATTCTATATAATAATTGTTAAATCATTGTTGCTAATCTCATTTAAAAATTGCATAATTATAATTTTAAGACGATACCAAAATAGCTTCGTGCATTTTTCTATGTACGAAGTTTTCATTGTTTCTTTAGATTGAATGGCTAGAGCTCTAATTTTTAAGTATATGTTTTTTCAATATATGATCTAGGATCGCATCAACTCAGAAACACGATTGAAAAAAGTTTTCTCGATAGAAAATCTTGGCGAAACAACCTCTCAAAATTTTTATTTTTTTCATTTGTCGGTCTATTATCGCGTATTAACTAATGAAATAACTTTAAAAACATAAGTAACTTATATATATAGAAACACGTAAATCAGAATTAAAATATATTTAGTAGATTTTGAGTAAATAGGAAAAGTATCCCTAATTCTTCATTTTCTGTGCCTACTGGCTGTGTTAATATGTACGTGTCGGTGATGATATACGATAATATTGATGTAGGCCCTTAATTAACAGATATTTGCACGTCATGTGAATGGCAAAACATGTTTGAACCTGAAATAGTGTAACACCTTGCATGCATTCTATTGTTTACATTTATTGTTTGTATGTATACACGTGTTTTAGCAAATAAATATATCTATCTATCTCTTCTATCTATCTAAAATAATTTAGTAGATTTTGAGTAAACAAAAAAAATATCCCTAATTCTTCATTTTCTATACCTACTAGCTGTGTTAATAGGTACATGTCGACGTTAATATTGATGTAGGCCCTTACAAAAACTAACAGAGAAACTTCTACTAAGTACATCAAAAATTGTTTATTTGCAATGCAAAATGCAATCTTGCTTGTTTTTGGTTGAGTCTATCTCTCTAGACCGTGGGTAGTGGAATATTATATAATTTTCTCCGACATGCAGGAAAAATATAACTAGATCTCAAGACCAATATACCACGCCTTTTTACAAAGTTAAGAGACCGCCCGCTATTCGGTCACGGTTCGTAGCTTATTACGGTTTGCGGTTGATTCTTGTCTACGGTATAGTAGCGGTACAACATTTTTTAATATAAAAACTTGAAGCTTATAGGTTCATCTTCTTTACTTTATATAACAAAGTCGTTATTTTTGTATAGGACCCAATGTGAGCTTTTATCTTTAAAAGTACGCAACGGATTTTGAAGCGGTTTTTTTATAAGATAACGTGGTTTAAGAGGATGGCTATTTTGTTTAATTTTGTTAAGATTTGCTTTCTAAATTCCACACGTACGAAGCTGCGGGCGACACTAGTGTAGAAAGACTATACGACTGAGATTTAGCCAATACTATTGACACTTTATCGTAGAAAAATAGATATAAGAGACGCAGACAGAACACAAATTACCTTTCAGTCATAAGCAATTTGAAGATGATGTCGTCTGTGTATTTTTTACAAACAGGCAATATTTGCCAAATACGCTTAAGGGCCATATTACATCAATATTATCGTCGACATGTACATATTAACACAGCTAGTAGGTATAGAAAATGAAGAATTAGGGATATTTATTTTGTTTACTCAAAATCTACTAAATATATTTTAATTCTGATTTACGTGTTTCTATATATAATAGTTACTTATGTTTTTAAAGTTATTTCATTAGTTAATACGCGATAATAGACCGACCAAAACTTCGTACGTAGAAAAAGGCACGAAGCTATTTTGGTATCCTCTTAATATGAAGGCTGTACACGTTTTTGAAGTAGAATAAATAATAAATATTCATGGACATTCCACACAACTTCCTCTGGTCCCAAGCGAAGCTTATTAAGCTTGTGTTATGTGTACCAGAATACGGATAGAATACATATACTACTTTTCTTTTGTAAATACATACTTATAATTCATAGAAACACCCAGACGCAGTACAAACATTTGTATGGCAATTAGAATAATCACACAAATGATTGCCCCGAGCGGGAATCGAACCCGCGACCTCTTGATCGGCAGTGCGTTATATAAACCACTCAACTACGAGGCTCGTCAACATGTAATAATATATCGTTGAGAACAGTAGCACATCTTTTTATTTTTGAGTCTAGTAACAAATTTCACGTTACAAAACTTATCCTTTAGCTAAGAAAGGAGTTTTAAAACTTTTAGCTTTAGACGAAGTCACAAGAAATTCAACAATCATTACTAATATCCAATTGTTAAGAGGAAGAACCTACGTCAAACTCGGAACTCATGACGTAAGCGGTTTAAGTCTTAGTTAAGTAAACTTTAAATTATTTAATATTATTTATTTGCATAATATTTTGTAGTATGTTACGTACGCTTAGTTATAATTTTATTAATATTAATTTCTTTGTCTATTTTTTTTTAATCTGTGACTAAAAGGCATATCTGAATTAGACTGTGATGTGTTTAATTTGTTATTCGGATGCATTTTATATTAAACCGCATAGCATGTGTGTTTGTTATAATGACAAATTTTTAACTTAAATTACAATCTGTACGAATACAATGATACTTTATAGTTATTTTGTTTTAACATAATTTACTTAGTATCATAAAGATATGCGAATTTTATCATCATCCTTATAAGATCACGCCTTTTTCCCATCGGAGTGGGCAGATACTATAGACCGCCATGTGTTAAAATACTAATTTAAGATTCGAAATTAGTTTCTAGCATTTAAACGTTCTTTATTTTTCTTTTTTCACTTGTGCGTATCAAAATATTGGGCGCCATTTTTAAAGCATAGTAATAATAGTGATGTAACAATTTTGTGTATAGTCGATTGTCGATATATCAAAATTGTTATAAACACGCAGACATTGCAGACAATCGAATTGGTGTAATTAAGAAGCAATTCTGCGGCAGGTTTTAATTGTTTTAACATTCCATTTAAGTAATTTTAAGTAATCATTTGCCACGGATTACTTAATTATAATTGCCATAGACACCTTTATTTTTATTTTTTTGATAAATATTCGATATATCGGTAAAGTTATTACGAGGCTTCATATTTAAGTAACTAGGAATTAACTTACCAATCTGGTACCAAACTTTAAACTTAGTTGAGGTAATGTGCTGGAACATCAGTATTTTCTACGATTTTTTATATAGAATAACAATTTTATAATCTTTCATGGTAATACGAATAGGACTTCGAAAATCATACAGGCGAATTGATAATCTCCTTCTTTCAAAGTCGATTATTTTTTATCAAATGTCTATATATTTGTTTTATTTGCTTTTATCCACTTGAAACCAGATATAATAGGTATTACCACAAATATATCAGATGAGGCGTCTATGGCTACATCACTTAGTCGGCCATTTAACTATCTATGTATCCGTGAAAATGTATCTATGTGTGTTATGACCAGAGGTAGGAATTAGGTAGAGTTATTCATGTACTTACATTGATTTCATACAGCGAAAGAATAAAGTGGATATGCCTCAAATCCCGAGAATAATTTTATAGAGCAGAAAAAATCCTGTGATTTTTTAAATACAAATTTGATAGCGACTGATTCAATAATAAAAGTATTCGCTTGTATTTATAAAAATAGCGAAATATGCGTATGAAAATTTGCTTAAGATATCAATAATTTGTATTGTTAATTAATGTAACCTACTAAAAATTGTATGTTAAATGTCTTTCTTTTATAATATCAACAATAATATCAACTTTTCGATGGAAGTACATAAATAACTCTACCTAATTCCGACCTTTGGTTATGACACAGGCTATACGAGATATAAAACGTCATAATTCTATGAAGTACGACTTAGCCAGGTTAAAGTTACTTGTCCTCAACTTTAAACGTCAACCCACCATCTGGTTTATCTGTGGATATTACGTTAAATAATATGTTGATAAATTGACTCGCGCTTCTATTCAACTACTTACATTCTAGTGTTAGCAGTTAAAAAATGATGGTGTTGTATTAACATCCGTGTTGCCGATTATCGATAACAGGAAGTTAATGTTGTTCTATTACCTATCAATCATATCATGCCTATCAGGTATGTTCGTGTGAAGTTTTAATATAGTTATAGACTATCTGACCTTAATGTCATTATTGTATATGAGTGTTAGACGTTATAAAATCTATATTTAATTAAACCACAGAATAGAAGTGGAAGTTTTGACGGATATCCTTGTAAGCAATAAAAGCTTCTAACTTTATGAGCTAACATTTAGGTATGGCTTTTAAAATGCTTTAGTAATTGTTATTTTAAATATAAGTACCAAGTCTTTAAATGAGTGTATTAGATGACAGGTTTTAATAAACTAATTAAATAAATTCCCCTTTTTATAATCGGTTATTGATGTTATAAACTGACGTCCATATCAATTTGCTCATAAAAATTCCATAATAAGAGTTTTTTTGTTGCTCTAAAACATATCTACCTTTTGTAACTGTCAAAGTAATTAAAGTACTTGAAACTCTCTAATAGACATGACAACAAAAAAGGCGGTATGATTTAAAAATCGAACGAAGCAAGCCGTGACCAATCAAGGATGACGGTTGCAGCTGCGTTCAGGAATTCGTTAAGAAATCGCCTTGGTTTGAATAATTTATAGAACTTAGAACGACAACGCCTAGCAATCAGTCAACGCAGGTTCATTGAGCACATTATTGTCTATGAACATTAATTTATCCGTTGACGTAGACAAGTATGTATTAATATAAAATAGATCAATACAATTTGTTATAGTTAGAAGAACAACTTTATAGATAAAGAAATAATCAAATAATCTGTTATAGTTAGTTATGAAATAAATACTTAACGTTTAACGCCACTCCAAAAATTACTAGTAATGTGTGTTAGAAAGTAATTTAGCCATAGAGATTCCCGCTTGGGACAATCATTTGTGTGATTTTTCAAATTGTTATACAAATGTTTGTACTGCGTCTGGGCGTTTCTATTGTAAAATAAAATAAGAGTTTTATAGATTTAGAGACTATTAATTTGTCAATTTATTAAAATGCAATGAAATGTGCAACAATACAAAGCTTTAGCTTTCAATTCAACAGAACTGTTATTACATAATTACAACATGGAACTGTTATTACATAATTACAACATTTATACTCAATATTAAATAGCAGTAGACCGTTGTTAACTGTACCAGCGCTTAACCACCACTGAGCCCTAAGCAATGGCGACATCCCATTTTATAGAGAAGTGTGGGGATGTCGCCGCATGATTTTACAAGTACCCATATTTTAATATTCTTTTATAAAATGTTTGCATTAATAATTACTATTGTTGTTTTGAAGCTAAGTACTCGAGTTGTTGGCATAAAATAAGATAAAAGTAAGTGTAACATGGCATAATGCTTACAGTATGTATTATAAGTATGTATTTACAAAAGAAAAGTAGTATATGTATTCTATCCGTATTCTGGTACCCATAACACAAGGATATTATGAGCTTAGCTTGGGACCAGAGGATGTTGTGTGAAATGTCCATGAATATTTGTATTTATTATTATACTATTATTATGTTGGCAATGCCAAATTAGCAAATCTTATATATAAAAATCAATTGCTGTTCGTTAGTCTCGCTAAAACTCGAGAACGGCTCGGGCGATTTTTGTGATTTTGGTCTTGAAATATTCGTGAAAGTCCAGGAAAGGTTTAAACGGTGACAAAATATATGAGGATCTAAAAGTCCACGCGTACGGAGTAGCGGGCATCAGCTAGTACTTTATAAAAATTCAAGCTAATGCCGTCAGCGATGTGTCATCAAAATAAATGTAATCTGATGCAGTAAGCCTCATGTTACTAGATAGTTTCACAATAATTAACAACAGTGTTTAAAATATGGCTTAAAATTAACGATAACTTCATGCAAATATAAGATTTTAATGTTTTAAAAAGAATTACGGATGATTATTATGAAGTTAAAGAAGATTGGGACAAATATGCCAATTTTCTTGCGGCAAAAACTAAACTAACTTAACTATTTACAATGAAATAAACTATGTTGTATCATGGCATAAACAAATAATTTCAGAAAATTGCAATTAATTTCGTTACAAAATATTTTTTTTTTGTAGATTCATAATGAATCAGTTTTATTAAAAGGCTAAGGTAGGAGGCTAAGTAGGTGAACAGACGATATTGTTAAGGTCACGGGGAGCCATTGGATGCAAGCAGTAAAATAGATTTAAAAATATTAGAACAGATTTAATAATATTATTTATATTAATAGTCTTCAAAAGGTAAGTATGTATATGGAATGATGGTATACTTAAATTAAAAGATTTGACAAATATCATATGTTTAAAACATACATATGTAGATGAGATCATAAATCCACACATAGGACAATATGACACGAAAATATTTACATAGTAAATATAAAGAAAGCCCGGTTAAATTGTGTCGGTCTAGGTCAACACGCTGTGGTTTGGATTGGTCAATATTTACTTTTCATCTATTCCAAAAATAATACAGTGAACGTATTTAATTTGTATAAGTTTTCTTTTTTTCATCCCACTAATATCCCACCAGGTATAAAATCCCACGAGCCTCTTCCACGTCAGAAAAGTTTATGGTGTACTGTGGAGTTCTGACAAAACCGCATACAATTTTGTTTCGAGTTTTCTGTCTCTATTGTGTGACTACACTATTTTCTGACCGTGTCTCAAAGAGTATAATAATATGCCGTGTCTGTCTCAATGTAAATTGATCGCAGTTATCGTTTGCGACAAAATTTGTTTTTTTTTAACGTTTATTATTGATTGTTAAGTAGCTCTTTACTTTTCTAACCTGATCCGTAGAACAATGGCATTTGAAATAGTTATAACGATAACAATCGACCTAGTTGTAGTAAACGCGGTAATGCTACCACATGCGAATTGTTTTAGCTATATTTGTACCTCTATAAACCAAGCAAGTTATTGGTAAATATAACTAATAGTTAATAAGCTCATCTCGATAATAAACTGAACTGTAATAAGGTTCTTTGCATAAAAACTTTTTTGAATAGATATTAAAGCCACACGGAGTAGAAACACTATTGACTGCGTCAGCAACCTTGTCAAGTCAATCTGGTATTTATTTCATAAAAAAACGTAACCGGATATTCTGTATTTAAAATATAGGCCGGTCAAGGAACTTCAGAATAATAGTGCCTGGTTTTTTTTTAAGAATGGAATTTAAAACATGCCATTATAAAAAAACATTTTGTTAGGCTGTTAGTTTGACAAAATCGAGTATAAAAGCGTTCCATTAAAAGCATACAAACAAAGACACGACCTCAAAGGATGTAGAACCGGTTTTTTACATGTAATGGCAACTGGCTCGTGTTCGGCATGCGTGGAATGCCGACGGGCATTGCTAGTCACTTTTGAGACCACGAGCGATTTCAGATAACATTTTCTTTTATTAATTCCTTTGCCTGCCTTGTGGTATCGTGACCTTTGATTGCATTATATTGTGACATTCAATTTTATACTCTATTTAGTTAAGACGAAGCTCATGGCCTAGGCACATATTGAGGTCTGTAGAAATACTAATGTAGAGTACTTAATGCCTGCTATGTAGAGTTGGTTTTGCATTTAGGACAAATCTGGATGCATTATGTATTGATATTACTAATTGTAAATGAATTTAATGTGTTTTGCCTGTTCGCTATGGGGTTCCAATAAAATAGGTTTTTAAGTTTTGTATGAAACAATTTCAGTTGTGGAAATCCGATATTTTATGAATTAATTTTATAGAGGCGTTTCGGTATTTTTTAAAGTGACAAAAATAAAAATATAGCTTAGTGAGACTAAGCTATATTTTTATTTTTGTTCATTAATGGCAACCCATTGTTTGACATGGATTCCGACATCTAGGTATAGTGAGTGTGCAGTTCGAACGTTCGCGTTATTAGGTATACCTAGGTACTGGAACTCAGTTGCTTGGCAAATCTATCATGATCCGTGCCATGTACCGTCACGATTGTAGCAGCTGTGTACCTAGTATATTGATATCTTCTCATAATCTATCGATATTACAGTCAATACTCTAAACTAAAAGTTGGCTAAATAATAGAAATAACACTAGAAAAACAAATAAAATTATCTACTATGAAGATGTATGTATTATATAAATAATGACGCAGATATATTATACAACTATTTATAATATCAGCACTTGATGACATTTAACTCATAGACGCTGTATTTATTAAATAATTTAGTAGAACAATTAATCGAATAAATACTCGCCTAATTTTTGCCGCCGATTCGACATTTAAAACCACAAACATATCACAACACTAGTACACTACACGCGCGGCAATTTCCATTTTTTTTTAATTTTTTTAAATTCATATTTCGAATATGACTTGGAGACAAAAGACAAGCGTTCCTATTCATGCCTTGTGTTCGACTCATAAAATAAAAGTAAACGTTGGTAACTAGTACTTTAGTGATGTGAATCATTTTAGTCTATTAATATGCGTGGCAAGTGACCGCATGTCAAGAGCAAGGCTCCACTGTTTGTGTAATAGTGAATTGACGCCACTCACTAATGGAGTGATGTAAATTTTTGAATTTGGAATGTGTTTTACATTTGTTCTAGATTACTTATGTATTTTTTTAATATGATGTTTTCAATAATCATGTGTTTTGTAAAGTAATTGCAGAAACGGAATTTATTTGTAGGAATGAAGCCGAAATATTTTGATAATATTAGGCAATAGGTAAGTAATAAATTTCGAGGCAATTTTTGGAGCTTTTCTTAATAAGTGAAGTAAGTTTTTGTTCATGATGTTCATGATTTTTATGAGTTTACTCAAATGCTCCAATCTAAGACTACAAACTAATGGATAAAAGGGTGTGACAGGTACAATTCGATTATGGCTCTTGAATGGTAGAGCCCATAGAAATGATATGCCTGCAGGATAATTAATAAATAATTTGTAATAAGCACAGCGCAAAAAAAATCAATACAATGTATTCTATAATATAGGACCCATTCTTGTCGGGTAAACATTATCATCCGTCAAAGATTATTTTTATAACCTAAATTTGACAATAATTTCTTTCACCACAATCTACGTAATAAAATAAAACAGTTAAATTTTTTATAAAATAAACAGTAATAACTTCCCAGTAAAAGTCACGTAGAAATAATAGCTACTAATATTAGGTATTATTTTTTATATATATTTGCCTGCTATTATTATGCCTATTATTTTCACCGGTAAATAATATAAGTTATAGTTTCTGATAATAGAGGTAAAGTTACGTGACGAGAAATTGTACAGCTCTAAACATAGTGCATTGAAAAATAAATTAAAATTGATGGATAATTCAGTGCTTTCTATTTCAAAATAACTAAAGCCAACAGATTATTGTAAGTGACAGACCTCACGGTGTAGTGGCTATATTTTAAAGATATAACTAGTTAAAAATTCAATAAATTATGGCAAATTTGGAGTGTTGTTAATGTTTATAAAAAGCAAAACAGTTTAGTCTCCTTTGCCAGAGTCATTAAGTCATAGAGCTTTTATGAGACGTAGAGGTCCTTAAAAAGCTAGCTAAGGGATAATACAAGCTGTAAACATCTGCCGTGAGAGACAGAAAACTTGAATCTAAACCAGAGATATTTTAAAAATTAGCGCCCTGGGCCATTTTATTTGACGCCTCGGGCCAATTTATTTAGCCGCCCTATAAATTAATAGAGATAGAGCAAAATTTTAAACGAGAAGGCTTTCGCCACCCTTCTCAGGCTGGCCCCAGGGTAAATACGCCTCTGATATAAATCCTATGTCAACACGCCTGGCCAGCGTGGCATGGTAAGCCCAAGTAGAGGAGTCCTGTGCCCAACAGCAGGGCGTAATTTCTTTTAAACTACTAAGTTGACGAGTAATCGTACGGCCCACCTAATGGGAAGCGGTGAATTTTGTGCTGGAGAGAGAACGATACTAATCACAGAAACCATTTACTCGTAAGACGCACGTGTCCATTCTATTTTTATTAATGTCTATAACTACATGGCAATGCTTTGATCTGTCTACTAGCTTTTGATACCTATAGTTATAAATATATCTAAGCTATTTTACAAGCACATACGTAATACATGCATGTATAACTTCAATCACAGTGTATAATGTCAATCGGTTCAATGACCACACACTTTCTCGACTTAAGAGGATACCAAAATAGCTTCGTGCATTTTTCTACGTACGAAGTTTTCATTGTTTCTTTAGATTGAATGGCTAGAGCTCTAATTTTTAAGTATATGTTTTTTCAATATATGATCTAGGATCGCATAAACTCAGAAACGCGATTGAATAAAGTTTTCTCGATAGAAAATCTTAGCGAAACAACCTCTCTAATTTTTTATTTTTTTCATTTGTCGGTCTATAATCGCGTATTAACTAATGAAATAACTTTAAAAACAAAGGTAACTATTATATATAGAAACACGTAAATCAGAATTAAAATATATTTAGTAGATTTTGAGTAAATAGGAAAAGTATCCCTAATTCTTCATTTTCTGTGCCTACTGGCTGTGTTAATATGTACGTGTCGGCGATGATATACGATAATATTGATGTAGGCCCTTAAACACCGTATGCACATTGTAATGCAATATTCTGTATTTTTTATTGCTTTTTGATTTGATCAAGCTCATCCTGTGTGAGGGGAGATATATTTATGCTAATATTAACTTATACAGAGCAACAAAAATCTTATTTATAACTAGCCGTTGGAATGTCATCTGTGTGCGCTGTGGAATTTAAAAAAAAATCCCCGTTTTTACAACATTTTTCACTGCTGTTTCGCTCTCTTTGGTCATAGCGTGATATTATTTAACCTATAGCCATTGTCGATAAATGTACTATTCAACACTGAATTTTTTTTTTAAATTGAACCCGATACGTTTCCTGAGATTAGTACGATCAAACAGACGAACAAACTCTTCAGCTTTATAATTTTAATATAGATAAAACCTGTTAGGTTCGAGTTGTACTTACAACATGTGCTAGTCCAACTGCTAGGGTTAGATTGGATAGGGTTGATCCAAATAACGGGATAGTGGCAGGCAAATGATTAAAACCGAATCCGAATGATCGATGATCCGAAAATAAAGCAAAACTGCAAAGATTGTAAAATACGGAACCCTAAAAACAACAATTTTATTTGTCCATAGAAACAGGAAACACGCAAGTAAACCTGCAGTGCACTTCTAGTATTTAATGAAAGTAGTAATAACAAACTTTTTAAGGCAAATAATACCATAATGAACAGTTAACTTTATTTACGTACATGTTCTTGCCATAAAACATGTAAAGTATTCAGAGGATATAGACGTCTAGTTAAATACTTGGAGATGTTCTCACCGTATAAGTAGCAAGGTGTAGGCGGACTTGTTGCGAACTACCATAATATATTATGTTGTAGTCATGTTCCGAAGCAGTTCTACACGTAGGTATTCACACTTTATGTAAATGCTTATTTTCACATTCTTGTAAGAACTTTAATCATGCGATTAAACTTATGTTATGAATGATTGGCCGCCATCTTAGTTAATTATATCAGTCTATGGTGCCAATTCTAAGTGCACAACTAAACTTTACTAAATAATCTACTTAGTTTAAAAACTAAAAACACGCTTAAATATCCTGAATATTTTTTTAATGATTGCATTGTCATCAATACTCAATTCTATGCTACCTACTTACAAAACGTTGACAGTTTATGCTGTCAGAGACATAAGTTTCTGTTGTCACATGTTGTCACAATCGTAGTAAACACAAACAAACAATTATGATATTTTTACTTGATTCTATAAACAAAGCGTTTTTACGTGAAATTATCTGATTATATATGAAAGGCATACGTAGAAACACAATAATCTTGGTGAGTCTACTCATATACAATTAAACTATTACGTGTATAATCAAAAATACAAGTGTGGTCATAGTGATACTTCAACATGCTATTCTAGTAATTCTGATCAAGGAATTGGGATTATTCTTTTACATTATTGCATTTTCATCGGTCCTTATTAGGTGTGCAAAATTTAAGATCAATCCCGTCTACTGCAAGTGGCTGAAAATCGCTTTCAAAGATTCCGTTACACAGATTAATACATTGATAGTATTTGATAGTTACATACCAAACTTATAAAAGCGTGTTAAAAATGAAAGCAACTATTGCTATATTTTGATGATTTGGATATTTTAATGTGCAGATGTATTACCTATAATAAACAGTTTTTAAACCAAGAAAGATCAGTTTACATTGCCGAATTGTGTTATCGACAATATCAAAATTATTTTTTTAGTTAAGTTTAGTTTAGTTGTGTTCGTATAATTGGTACCATTCTCGAAATTCTTAAGGTCAATAAAATTGTTCAACTTTGTTTTTTAATGGTTTTCTACAGACCAAACGAAATAAATTCAGTGACTTACAAGTATTCTTACAAGCTTTACAAGTGTTGAAAAGGTATTTAGTACTTTGGTAGTGTTTTTTTAAAAATGTACTCTCAATTATGGTGGGAATAATATAATGTGGTTAATGTAAACAACTGTTAGTTATATTAAAAAAAATTGGTAAAATGCGAGTCGAACTCGCGCTCGAAGGGTTCCGTACCATTATCTATGCAACATAAGGCAACGTTATTAGTATCGAGCAAGAAACGGTAAAAAAATCATGTTTGTTGTATGGGAGGCCCCCTTAAATCTTTATTTTATTTTATTTTTAGTATTTGTTGTTATAGCGGCAATAGAAATACATCATCTGTGAAAATTTCAACTGTCTAGCTATCACCGTTCTTGAGATACAGCCTGGTGACAGACGGACGGACGGACGGACGGACGGACGGACAGCGAAGTCTCAGTAATAGGGTCCCGTTTTAACCCTTTGGGTACGGAACCCGAAAAACAGTAAAATAAGTAGAGCTGCTAATAAGCTATGTAAATTAATATAAAAAGCAGTTGCGACTTGCTTAAAACTAAAATCAAGACGATACGAAGAAAAGGGTTAAATTCTTATTCATGGTTGCCCTGTTGTTAAAACCCTGTGTCAACACGCCTGATCAGCGCGGCACAATAGACCATAATCCCTCCCAATATGGAGGAGGCCCGTGCCCAACAGTGGGACATTAATGGCATTGAGAGAGAGAGAGAGTGTCGTTCTAAACAAAAAAAACATGCTTAAAAATCCTGAATATTTTTAGAAATTATTGCATTATCATTGGTGTTTACTATGTATTATATGTATTTATTTACAAAAGAAAAGTAGTTTATGTATTATATCCGTATTCTGGTACCCATAACACAAGCATATAAGCTTAGCTTGGGACCAGAGGACGTTGTGTGAAATGTCCTTGAATATTTATTTATTTATTATTTATTTATCATCGGTCCTAAACATGTGTGCAAAACTTCAGATCAGTGCAACTACTGCAATTGGGTGAAAATTACTCTGATATTTGATAGCTTTCGTTACATAGATTAAAACACTGATAGATGCGTACCGTGCTAATAAAAGCGAGTTAAAAAAAAATAGGTACGTCAAGTAGCTTTCATCCAATACAATTAATCGACAATCATCACAATCAATCATACATATTGTTCAAGTGTTTATTGCGATGTTTAATAATCCGTATAATTGACAAATGACTTAAGATAATTACGAACTATTAAATGAACGCAAAGAATCGTATAATTTCATAATTATTTAAGTGTCTAACTACATTCACAAAGCTCTATCAATTGATAAAGAAAGCAGTAAATATGTGGAAAAAGAAAGACAGTATCGCACCTGCTGTCGTCACTACAAGTTGTCACTTACACCTGCAGAAAACTTTCTTTGTCATTCATTTGAAAATGTCGGTATGGTACAGGTTAAGAATACATAAGCCACGTCACTGCCTCATATTTATTGGCACCAGTGCATGTTATAAGGTTAAGGGATAATAAGAAGATTAAATCTGCGCGTGGGAAAGTTGAAAAACAATTTTAAACTTAATCTACTCGCTTGGTCAGCGCTGAAAATCTTGTTCTAATAAGACAACTGTTCTCTTTATGCATGTGAAAGTGGAATGCTCATTATTTTGTATTTTGAACATACCATTCATCTTTCTACAAGCATTTTATAAAACTAAAAGTAAGTAATATTAAGATCTTGTTGTCCCATTATGTGAGTGGTAGCATTAAGTTCAGTAATTTATATCACCAGGGAGAAAATATTTAGGTGTAGTATGATAAGTGCTATGGATCAATTAATAATCACTCGCTACGATGAGGTTCATGCCAAACAGTAGATGACTGGACTGACAGGTAAAGAAGAAAATTCTAAGTAGCACTCGTAGTAGTAAAGTTCTAGAAAATTCCAGATAGGAAGGTAGGAACTGTCATGCTATCTGCATACAATATCGCTTGGGAATCTTTGCTGAGAAATGTAACCGCAAGATTAACGGTGATTCATTGGTTAACAAAATTAAATATTTTCTAGAACATTTATTGCATTTTTTTCCGAGTGTTTTATATAAAATCTTTTGTCTACATCGGAGTCATAGAATATATTTTAATTATCTAGTAAATTACTTGCCAGGCCTTTTTATTTGTAGCAAAAATAGACAACCAAACTTACAGCACATATAACCTCCTCCTTTCTTTGGAAGTCGGTTAATAAAGGTTAATACTGTTCCAGTTGGGAAAGCAACAAAACAGAATTCCGAGGACGTGGGTTCAAGCTCCACTCGTGATGATCACTTTTTTGCTATTATTTTAACGTATACGCAAGATGGTAATAAGTATATGATTTTCAGACTTCTTGTTGAAACCTCCGTTTAAAAGAACTTTATAGACTAATAGCGTACCTACGTGTCATTTATTTTTAACACGCTCTTGTTAACTTGGTACGTATCGCTCTTCAATGTATTATTCTATGTAACGGAATCTTTGAAAGTAATTATCACCGACTTGTTGGAGTCGGATTCATCTAAAATTTCTAACACATATTAAGGACTGATGTCAAATCAATAAATTAAAAACATATTCAGGATTTTCAAGCGTATTTTTTTTTCATCTAAGCATATTATTTAAATTTAAATGCGTTGTAACTGCATATTTTATGTATAATTTACGTTATCTGAGTAGATGACTAAAATAATTTAATAGTGAATGCAATCACGAGTAAACGTGTAACAAACCACACTTACATCGCCTGAATCGATTAGGTAACTGTTATATTACTCGGAAGTATTATAACACTGTCCTAAATCATGATAATTTTAACATAACGCCATATTAACAATGTTATTGATATATTTTTGCACAATAGCCTTACCATTGGCCAATTTACTGACTTGAAATTATGAAATTGCAAAATGTCTGTCATGTTTAGAGTCTTTTAAGACGGCACGATACCTAATTATGGTCCATACAAAAGTATGGGTATCGTACTTCCGTTTTTTCTTCGCGAAAGTTAAACTGATTTTAATAGTTTTTGCGTTATATTATAGATAAAGAGTATATCTATACTTCTATCACTTAATTCTTACAACACTAAACAATTCTTTCATTATAATAATGCGTCTAATAAAAAGTCGTAACGGTTTATCTGTGGGAATAAATGAGTCATATTAGAATTATAAGCACTTGCATAAGTAATAGTGCGAAAAATATTAGACAGATTTACATCATTCAATCTGCGTGTTTGATATGCGTTTCAG
Source organism: Orgyia antiqua (assembly GCA_916999025.1). Lineage (NCBI taxonomy): Eukaryota > Metazoa > Arthropoda > Insecta > Lepidoptera > Erebidae > Orgyia > Orgyia antiqua. The sequence goes on from OU779861.1 coordinate 4,441,915, forward strand.
ACTGTTCTTATGTTATACTTACATCATCAATGTTCCTGGGTTTTCTTCAATTTCTCAGAAGATTACCATTAGATCCTGATCTGGTGCTAATATGACCACGCGGGTACCACTAGCTTTCAAATAAAAAAAGAATAATTGAAATCGCTTCTCCCAGTTTTGAAGTCGCTTAACTTACTAATTTGTAGAATGAATGGACTTTTGCAGAATATCGGTAATGGTTACAAGATATTTAACACCTAACATACTAACACAAGTAACCTGACGGATATTATTAGAAAACCGCTACATTTTACCGATGTAATGGAGGCGTTTTATGATAATAAACTAACGCCTATATGAGCAGGAATCCGTTATTTCATATATATCAAGATGTTGATATCGTAAATATTTATTTTAGAATGTGCGTAATCATTGATTTAAGCGCCATTTCAGGTTTTTATGGCCTTTGTCCGTTCATAATTATGGTACCTATAATGATTGAATAACGTTTGTATGTGCTGACGGATTAAGAATGCAAGTATCACCACCCCATTTCTTTCCACAGATAGATAATATAAGCAGAAAACATGATTTGTGAAAGGCGAAAAACTCAATACAACGTAGCTATGGGGCCACGCACGAATTATCGAAATTTTTCGTCATCATAACATCACGCCTTTTTCCCATGGACCCCCATGGGAAAAAGGCGTGATGTTATGAGGCAGAGATTATAGAGCGCCATCTGCTACAATTCAAACATACTTCCTTGGCTTCATCCACACACATACATCTGGTCATACATGCTCGACGGTTGTAAGTGCTGCGCACTTGTCCCTTTTGGAGTATAACGGCGATGACGTCGGAGTATATTTTTCTCGGGCGTCCTCTCCCAGCATTTCCACTTACCTCCGCCTATATGCCTTTCGTTAATCGTCTCTGATCCATCCTCTCCACATGACCAAACCACCTCAGCATATTTTTTCCACTTTAGACACTACATGCTCTTTCAGACCACAATGTTCTCTTATAACGTATATGTATAAATTTATTATTCTTTTTTTAAACCGCACTAAGTAATGATAAAGATGTATGGTATCTATTAGTTTGGTAAATACAGCTACAAAATAATTACGTGTCGGCAAATTAATTCGCTTTTAGTACTAACACAATAGCGATCTCATTGAACAAAACAAAAGGCACGTGGGCAGACCAGTGGCAATCAATGGAAAGTAGGCCATACATCAGAGGTTCATACACAGTTGCCTCTTATTACAATATGTTAATTATAAAGAAATTAAAAACTATGAGGATGTTTATCAAATAACTGACTTCAAACACGAGAAGGGTTCTTATTATTGGTTTTTTACAGACATAGAAAGCTTTTTAAAACGTTTTTCGGCGGTTATCACGACCTAACAGACGTGAGATTAAAACGAAAAATCCGCCATTTTTCAAGGACTGTCAAAAGGTAAAAAATCTGGGACTTTTTTGGATCGAGTTATTTAAGGAGATCAATTAAAGCAAATACATTATTTGACTTTTGATCGTTCAAAAAAAGAACTAAAGGCCTAGCTGTTATAAAAAAAAACAGAGAAGAGTCTTATTCCAAAGTTTTTGGAAATATTTACGCATAGTAGTAATTGTTAATCCTGCGATAATCACAAGTTAATCTTCCACTTCGTCTCTATACCAAGATTAAAAATCTTATCTAACCATAAATATTCAACCTTCACAATGAGTGAACAATCACTAACATTCCAAAAATAATCACACAATAAGTTTGAGTGCAAAATATCCGTAAAATTAATTGTCATGGCCACAAATGTTTTCTAATTAGCATGCCGTTGGCACGTATATGCAATTTCATACAAAATATAACTGTATAATAACCGTCATTCTATTGGAATGTTGTATTAACCTATTATTGTTTTTTTTATAAAAATCAGACTAGGAAGTCGCAACTTGCCAAATTGAACGAATAAAAAAAAAATTACGCACAGTTCGTACAACGTCTTTTGTATAACACAGCATCTTTGAACTGCGTTTTGTGCATCAAACATTTCATTTGTTCGCAATAACGAAAAACAAAGAAAATAAATAACTGCTGTATTTTTTATGTAGATTGTAAAGAAAAGGAATAATATGAACTTCATATCCTTGTTATCTGTAAGTTTTGTATCTTGTTATCTGTATGAGTAATAGGAAGATTGTGAAGTTAGCTGAGTTTTTATCTAACTGTAACTATCGTTCTCCTGCCCTTATCCCGTTATTCGAGGTAGTCGCGACTCCTCCTTGGGTATATGCGCAGGTGTTATGCGACGTGGTTTCCTCGGTCGGTTCTTAGAGCTCCCGCGAGCCATACACGGAGAGATGACACTTCTATTATTTTTATCCGTCACCACACGGACATTATTCATAAGTAATTTTACCTAATTATAATAAAGACAGTGAATTGAAAACTAACTAAATATGACTAATATTTATTTCAATAATTACAACAAGCCGCAATCAGGTAATATATTATTATCAAATCCATAAAAAGAACTTTCACAAGATATGCTTTATCTTCTGTTCTGTTGTAAAATGAACATTATCTAACTTCACAATATTTCTAGAAATATTATTTGTATTAAATGCACTACTAGACCAGTCATCGATATAATGTAGGTAGAGTCAATGGTGTGAGTCATAAATATTGATGCGCCTATATTCACAAATTACTCTTCAAATCGCTATAAAGAAAAGTATAACAAAAACATCGAAAATTTGAGCGAAATATAGCGTTTTTCGATAACGGTCATCCCCAATTCTTTTTTGCCAAGAATATACACCTCGCGCGTCGTTATATTTTTTTTATTTGTCTGAATACAATACAACCACTTTTTCCGGATTTTATTTGAATAAATGATTCGGGCAAGTGTTAGAGAATATTTTATTTTTCCGGTTTTAATGTCAAGTTAAAACCCTTTTGTAGATACTCTCTGTCTAAAATGTTTCACAGTCGCTTCCAGACGCCCCTTCAAGCTAAAACAAGCCTGGGGACATCTGAACGAACAGCAGGCATACAGGTGACTTACTGCATATTCAGCTTTTATTTAAAAAGAATAATAATTACAATTATTTAATGGTATCAATTTTACAATAAAGCTGGTTACAAAAATAGTCGAAACCTTGAGTTATCAAGCCAGTGCAGGCGCACGCTGTGAACTTGTTACGATAAACATAACGTGTAATATTATACCGTTCTATGCTTTTGTCTTGCTGTTACCAACCGCACCGGATAATGGTAAGTGCCAATGCTACCAACCAATCGACACTGTCGTATCAAAGTGGGTTTGCTGTCTACTGTATGCAAACTATAGCTGTAAAATTTTATCGGTTTGGTAAAATTATCCGAGTACAGAGTTTTGAGGTTTAATACTAAATCCTTTTTATAGAGCATCTGTGATAAGGGTACCTTCCCCTTAAGTACGGTACCCAAGAAATAAAAATAATAAAAATATGAGTGGAATTAGCTCAAAAATGACCGTAATTCGTTTATTGTATATTCTAAATGCGTAAATCTATAAAATGTTGATTGTATTTCTTGCAGCAAGGGACCGCATAGATCAACATATGAGTTTCAAGTAACCTTCAGCTGTGACCGAGTAAAAAAGGTTTACAAACAGACAGAAGTGGACTACAAGGGTTTCATTTTAGTACTAAACCTTAGAAATACGTACTGTGTTGAGGAGACCCGTTAGATAGATTAGTTTGGCTATTAAACTAATCACTGTTGCAGACTATTCGTTATATACCCTCCTACATAATAAGTAGACCTGTATACTTTACAAATTGATAAGAAAGAGCATAAAACGTCGAAGTTTTATACCAATTCTGTTATTTATTGCAAATAAATTGTTTTTACGTAACAATTATCAAGGTCCTGTATTTCTTTTACGATTGTTTTTGCAAGTTAATTTTGGTTTTTATATGTATTGTGTTTAATTGACTGAAAACTCTGTATTCTATTCAAAATTAAGGTTATCTTAATGACAGTTAGTTTTGAAGGACTATAATTAGAGCCAAGGAAGCCAAACGTATTAAGATTCGGTTATCTTGAAGAATCTCTAGGCAATAATATGCTTAGACTGCATACTAAAAAACAGACTTGAAAACCCTGGGAATTTTTTGGACAATATTGCATTTAATAAATTAAATTATGGTGGGAAAAGTGATTACCGCAAGCGGGACTATTGCAAGTGAGTGAAAATCACTTTCAAATACTCCGTAAGTTACACATAGATTAATGCATAGATAAATATCGATAGACAGATCTAAATAAACATATAAAGACGAAGTTAATAACGCAAAAATTTTAATATTTTCTAACACTTGCGCGACTCATCTGTTTTTTATGGTCAATGTATAATTAAAATCGAATGTGGGTAAACCCTGTAATAACTGATCATAGAAGACACATTACAGCTCAGTCTCACCCGTGACCATGGTGATTGCAAAGTCTCCGAAACGTCGGGCCAAAATTTAAAACAAATATACGCGTCTATATCCGTAAAAAGTAAAAAAAACGCAAAAATTTTGTTTTATTCAGTAGGATCTTTTATATGGAAACTAGCTAACCCGGCAAACGTTGTTTTGCCGTACTAAAAAAAAATAAGGTTTGAAAAATAGATGTTGGTCGATTCTCAGACCTACTGAACATGCATGTAAAATTTCATAAAAATCGGTCTAGCCGTTTCGGCGGAGTACGGTAACTAACACTGTGACACGTGAATTTTAAATATAAGACTAGCTGTTGCCCGCGACTTCGTACGCGTAGAATTTAGAAAATGTTTCCCGTTTTTGTAACATTTGTCACTACTGCTTCTCTCATATGAGTCGCAGCGTGTTGTTATATAGCCTATAGCCTTCCTCGCTAAATTTACTATCCAACACTGAAAGAATTTTTCAAATCGGACCAGAGGTTCCTGAGATTAGCGCGTTTAAACAAACAAACAAACAATCAAACAAAGAAACAAACTGTTCAGCTTTATAATTTTAAGTATAGATACATTGAATGACAGCACAGACTACATGAAATTATAAATTTTTCCAAGTGACAATTAGTTAACAGTTGCAGATCCCATCACTCAATTGGAAGAGCTACGGAACGGTATTCCGAGGTCGTGGGTTCAAGTCCCGCTCATAGTGATCATTGTTTCCACTATAATTTAATTTATTAAATTGAATAAGTTTATAATAATATGGTTTAAATGATAACCACGTCGCCCTAGCTGAACCAGATACGAGTCACTATGCATGTATTTCATACTTGCTTTGTTATAGGTTCAAATGGTATAGACCGGGTCCTTTAAATTAAGCGAGGTCGTGAGAATTTTTTGGCTCATTTGGTGACGAAATTAGATTGCACTTATAATCCATGCACGGATGCTATAACAATTAGATACCCAGCTAATTTTTACTGCTAGCAACATAAACCTCAAAACAAGAATAAGTACCTACTAGATATCTAAGTATTTTAGATTAATAACTTAGTTACTCTCTCCAGTCCCTTAAAGTCCCCCTGCCAGGCACGGGCCTCCTCCACTTTGGGAAGGACTTTGGTCTACTGTGCGGCGCTGACCAGGGATGTTGGGACATTTATAATAAATTAATTACCAAGTATCAATTAACACACTATCTCAAAGAGCCTGAGGAGATGAAAACGAAAATAAAGATGTTTTACTTAGTTTAGCATAAATAAAATACAGCTTACTTATGTTTATAATTTCACAAGTAAAAGTGGACCACCATAATTGAGATATTGTGTCAATCGGACCACCCAGTATCTGCTGACAATACTAAGACACAGGTGTACCTGATTGAATCTGTCACAGTAAGCTATGTGTACTCTTGAATGATATTTGATCTCTCAAATGGATGTCATCTTCTCTAGATGTCGTATACTTAGTTGATTTTTGCAGATGTTTTCTAAAGAAATATGATAGGATAATGAATGTTCCATTTTTAATATCACGAGAACTCGTTAATATAAAGAACAATTATGTTTATTAGACTTTTCCATAAATGTTTCCTTTCTTTAAAGTAAGTTATAGTTAAAATGCCAGTTTCCATGAAAGCGGCATAGAATATTGCGTCGTAGTACCTACTCTATTTGGTAGAAAGTAGGCTTTGGATCGATGGAAAAATAAGACTTTTTCACTTAAAATAGAAACCTTGCTTTTGCAAGAATATTTAGGTAAGTCCCGCCTCTTTGACGTTAATAAAATATATAAATACATTTTACATAGTTACTTACACTGTAAACATTCAATAAGTGCAAACAGGATCTTAATTTGTGATTAATCGATTCCAGATAACATAGCAAAGGTTTCTTTGAGAACAATTACAGGAAGCAATACAATCGGTACAATACACTACACACGAGGTAAGTAGTCACCATTTGGTTACACAAAAACTACACACATATAATAAAATCACTGCTTTGTTAACAACAATGTAATCTGTATCGAGTATTTTTATAAACATCACATCTAGGGTTGGCTAATCAGTAAACTAGAATTGCGCGATAGTATTGATAAATGGAGTATTGAAGTTGTTAGATATATTTATCTGAAACACTGCAAATACTAAAAGCTTTTCAGCATTCCATTATTCCCATTCCATTATTTTAATTATTAAGTTAGTACTACTATCTTGTAATGCACTAACAACTTTACTTCATGCTTCATCTTTGGTCAAATAATATTTTAAATCTCTTGTTCCTTATACGTAGATGAGTATCTTACAATAATTTTATTCTTTTTGTCATATGTTTTCTAAAACGTCGGGCATATTCAGAATACATGCGATTTAATTTAAAAAGTATTTTTTCATACTATCTGTAGAGTTACATTTATTTATGTAAACCTGCAAATATAGCCCTATAGATTTTGTAGCGTAGGCAGCCCTAACCGAAATGTACATGCAAATTCTGCAATTTGTAAGGCTTCCGCTGTGTGTGGTCTTTAGTGAAATCATGTACGTGTTACTAATGAATGAATTGTTTATGTAAAAGACCTAAAGATAATTAACTTACAAATATAATTCAAAGAATGTATGTTTAATCAGTTCAGCAAAAGGTTTACCCTAGTTACTCAGCGCCTACAACATTAAGAATATACTGATCTTGCCCTTACTTTCATGAGTTGATAATTTGACATGTACGATTTTTACCAGATAATGGTTATACATTATGAATCTTTGTTAGTTAGAGATAACTACAAATACACAAAATATCTATGAACTATACACATACGGGCATACATGACGGGCCTCGTGGTGTAGTGGTTCATATAACGGACTACCGATCATGAGGTCTCGGGTTCGATTCCCGGTCAGGACAATCATTTGTGTGATGTTTTTAATTGTCATACAAATGTTTGTACTGCGTCTGGGTGTTTACTATGTATTATTAGTATGTATTTACAAAAGAAAAGTAGTTTATGTATTATATCCGTATTCTGGTACCCATAACACAAGCATATAAGCTTAGCTTGGGACCAGAGGACGTTGTGTGAAATGTCCATGAATATTTATTTTATTTATTTTTTTTACATATTATTGACACCCGGATAGTCAGTCTTCAACACAAATATTACTCTGTTCTTCTAGAATCTAGAGGAACCAAACTCATGCTCACTTTTGCATTCCATAAAGTATTTCATTCATATTTTCGTTAGTATTTTCATATTTTCATTAGTATTTCATATTTTCATTAGTATTCTTACACAACGGTGACCGATGAAGGTAAATTTCTAGGTTACTCGTGCGAATTCACAGTATTGTACAAAAAACCTGTTATTCAGACCATGTATGCAATAATCGTAGCGAGGCAATCATTTCTACACCACTGCGTCGAACTTTCTTCAAAGAAAGTTTTTACAAACGCAAGTAGCAATCGGTGTTTGTGGAAATGTCGAATTATGCTTAGGACAAGATGACAAATCATTTTATACGTGGTGCGTGGAATTGTCAATTTGGATTTAACTTGAAATGTTAAGGAAATATATCGTTATTTAAATTGTTAGTCCGCAGTTGTTAGATGCAAGCGGGGCAAGAACGCTTTATGTAGCGTTTTATGTGAACAGGGAAAGCGTGGTGGATGAAACTGCACCCCCTCAAAAAGTCACTTATGTGTAATGTAAAATCTATATTACTTTACTCTTCGTGTCTAATTTAATTAATGACAGGTATGCTATTATTTACACACTAATACATTAGCTCTATTGCAACACACGCACTCAATTCTGGCTGGAACATAGAGCCCATCGCATTGGCACTATTTATTTTATTTATTTATATTTGGAACGATCATTTAAATTTTAAATTTGGAATTTAAGATTCCATAACATATTGAAAGTCGGAGAATTATTGGTTAATGCGTCAAATATTATTTTTAGGGACATTCTATGTTCTATACGTACAACAAAAGTGAATCTATTTGTTCGCCTTATTTGCACGCGTTGGCCTTATAACCGATAGATGCCAAACTTAGCTTACTAGTGACAAAGAAAGTTAAACATGCCAATACTTGCATTTTTATTTATTTATAATGCGTATGCACCAATTTAAATATATAATTAAGAATGGTCCCAATTCTCTTTGCATAACTAATTCAAACTGATATAAAAACATAAATATTAATAGAGTCACACAATAATAACATAATTAGTTTAGTTGATGGCGCAACATAATGAGCAACGTTGACAGATTCAACTAAAAGGAAGATATTTGTTTGTTTTAGATTAAAACACTGGCTCTGGAGGCTAAATAACTATTCTTTTTTTTTCTAAAATTGAAATTAGAGATTAAAAAATTTTAAAAATTTGACAATTGTTTCCTTTGCCGCGTCGCTGTTATTACAATAACTTGATATTATGTTAATGTTATTTTGTTTACTTAATTCATTCGTTTTTTCATTATGTTGCCAGACAAAATAAATACATATTACTCATAGCGTAACGGGTCAGTGACTGATTACGTAATAGGTATGAGTTTTTGTCAACACTTGGCAGCCATATTGTTATTGCGAGAAACAAATTTGATTCAAGGTTTAAAAATTTTAGTTATAAAAATATAGTAGAGAAACTATTAGTGATTCAGTTATATTAACTAGTATTTTGTAATTCAAGAAACGGTCAGTCTATTTAGATTGGATGGCGATGGCAATGACTGAGGCACATCGACAACAAATCAATGGCTAGACAACGTTCAGGAGGCTTAGTCACTTCCAGTATCTTAAAGACAAAGGTTTGTGACCAATGTGTGTTACCAATGATAACATAAAGAACATAAATGTGTTCTATGAGCGACAGCCTTTTATCCAAGCGTAAGGTCCTACACCGTGATACGAAGAAGGCTATGCTCAGTGTTTCAATACGGTATAAAATACGAATTGTGGAGATCTGCAGGAGAACTGGTATGTCTGACATAGCACAAAGCGTTGGCATACTGAGCAATCCACAGCGCTCAAGTAATTGACAACCGCTAAGGAAGTAAAGTTCTCAAAAACCGATCACGTACCACCTAGGGCTGCCCTTAACAAGATGGAGTGATTATATCATTAACATCACAGGTGAATGTTTAATGCAAATGACCTCACATTGTAGAGTTCAATGAGAAGACCGATATCCAGTAGTAGATGGGAATAGACTGGATTGACCGGTTATCACTCATGTTATAGGATCTATGATGTAATGATGAGCCTAGATCTAAGTATACTCGAAGCTTATCTTCAGGACCGACCAACGAACCGACCTTATATAATCTGAGAGTACAGAAAAAAAAACACATTAACAATTGGCAAGTGGCCTAATTAAAATTCCTTTGCTCAATTTTACGTCTATACTCTGTGATCAACTTCAGCTGTTGTTGACATTCACAAAACCTTCGGGTGTCGCAACTGTAGCGTAGAGTAATGACGCTGAGTTGATTGTATTTACTGCCGGTTCACGTACTAAGAAATAAAGGTAACCACACTGATTCATGACTTGCGGTATTTGTTGATATTTACCATTCAACTCTTGTGCTAAATGACATGCTTTCTCTTGGAAAATATGGCATTAGTGTTATTTAAACCGTATTAATGTTTTACATTAAAATTCCAAGCACGTTTTGATGTATTTGTATGTTTAGTTGTGTTATTGTGAAGGGAATAACAAATTACTCGATGAAGGTTTTTAGGGCTAACTACTGATTATATTCTGTGCTACTGATATACCAGATGGGGGGTTGACGTTTAAATTGAGGACAAGTAACTTTAGCCTAGCTAAATCGTACTTCATAGAATAAAGACGTTTCATATGACATATAATATATAGCCTGTATCATAGACACACATAGATACATTTTTACGCACACATAGATATATGTATGTAAGTGGTTTTAAGCCGACTGAGTGATATAGCCATAGACTCTACATCGGATATATCTGTGCCTTTAACTAAGTCCTCAACATGAATCTTTCAGTTTTTAAGCTATTGCATATTCCGTAACGAAAATAGCGCAATTAAAAACCTTACATTATGGGCGCTACTGCGCATGCGTAATCCCCTCTTCGCCCCGCAATTTATCTCATCCTGTTGATAGCAAGGGTAAGCGCCTTCCTCAAATTAAACAGCGTATTAAAATAAGGATTTTGAATCGACAACATATGTCCTAAATGTTCAGATAACAGCATATTTTAGATTTTAATAATGTATAATAATGTTTATTTGATTGACAATCGCTATTTTATCATAATTACCATAAACAATGGACAGATGTAAGAATCAGTAAATAAGGATTATTAATCTTATTTTAGTTTATGGTGTTTAGATTCTTGCATAAATAAAATTAATAAATAATTATAAATGCATAAGTTGATAAAAAATGCTATGCAATAGCTTTACCGCGGCAGTCCCCGAGTGCCACACATCTTTTTTTTGTCTGAGAATCTATCAACTGTATATTTTTAATACACCTTCCTCGCGTCTTTGGGTAGAGGTTCAATAAGTACGCTAGTAAAATTGCAAAGCGAAGCTAGTATAAAAAAATAAAATTGGTCAAGTGCGAGTCGGACTCGCGCACGAAGGGTTCCGTACCATTATCTATGCAACATAAGGCAACGTTATTAGTATCGAGCAAGAAACGGTAAAAAAATCATGTTTGTTGTATGGGAGCCCCCCTTAAATATTTATTTTATTTTATTTTTAGTATTTGTTGTTATAGCGGCAATAGAAATACATCATCTGTGAAAATTTCAACTCTCTAGCTATCACCGTTCTTGAGATACAGCCTGGTGACAGACGGACGGACGGACGGACGGACGGACAGCGAAGTCTCAGTAATAGGGTCCCGTTTTTACCCTTTGGGTACGGAACCCTAAAAATAAAAAATAAAAGTACAATATTTCATAATCAAACATGGTAATATCTGGTCATGAAATGCCATTTTGATAGTGTGTCAAGGGCTTTATCAATACACGCAGAAAAATCATTAAAATAAGGCCGTGTACATAACAATCACGTTAACTACGTATGTATGTATAATAAAAGTAAGAATATACATAATTTCTATGATACGCTTTCATATTCGTTGTATGTTATCTAGTTGTTTCGTGGTCTGCTTCGGTGTTTTATGCTATGCACTTGCTTGTCCTGTGTGGAAATTGAACTCTCTACCTAGTCCTTATCCCTTTAACCCTTATGCCTTTACCCCATTATTTAGAGATAAGGACAAGATTCACCACACAGGACCAAATAGCTAATATGAATAAATAGGAAAGATGTGATTGTTTGTTTGCAACGAATAGGCTCTGAAACTATGAAACTGATTTAACAAATTCTTTCGCTGTCACTAGTATAGTATATATCTACACTATTCCCGATAAAAATAGGCTATGGGTACCTATTTTATTGCCATGCAAATCCGGGGTAAATATCACGTATCATATATAAGATTATACTGATATAAATAATATGTTATATGTTACTAAAATTTTGTTACCTATACTCTAAAAAGTTAAGAAGCAGTTACAAAATAAACCATAAGGTTTTACAACGAATGTCTTAAGAGGATACCAAAATAGCTTCGTGCATTTTTCTACGTACGAAGTTTTCATTGTTTCTTTAGATTGAATGGCTAGAGCTCTAATTTTTAAGTAAATGTTTTTTCAATATATGATCTACGATCGCATAAACTCAGAAACGCGATTGAAAAAAGTTTTCTCGATAGAAAATCTTAGCGAACCAACCTCTCTAATTTTTTATTTTTTTCATTTGTCGGTCTATTATCGCGTATTAACTAATGAAATAACTTTAAAAACATAAGTAACTATTATATATAGAAACACGTAAATCAGAATTAAAATATATTTAGTAGATTTTGAGTAAACAAAAAAAATATCCCTAATTCTTCATTTTCTATACCTACTAGCTGTGTTAATATGTACATGTCGACGATAATATTGATGTAGGCCCTTAAATCTATAACATATTGAGTAACAACAAGCATAAATAAAAGTCCAGCAATTAAACCTGATGTATTTAAAACATGTTTCCACATTATAATCTGAAAACAAGATAAGAAAAATAAAAAAATAACCAATTTGAATACGAAACACTCAAAGAAGTAACAACAATCATTATAATTATTAACGATGAAAACTTGTTCTGGAGCATTCACCTGTCTTGTAAACTCTATTACCCGACTAAATAAAAACTTCCTATACAATGTTAAAGCATTAATACAACTGGAGTTGATGAAGAGTTCAACACAGAACAGAACAGAAGGGAACCTTCACAGGAAAAAAGCTACGATAGCAGTGAACTCATATAGTACGAACTATAAACAGTTCTAGCCCTTTTCAGAGCATTAATCCAACAGGACTTGACGTTTTTCACTGGAATCCCGCTGAAATAGCTATGAGCTATTGAGTTCTGTTTGTGTGTTTATATATGTATAACAAGTGTGTATAGTGCGTGCGTAAATAATGAAATTACGTTAATGTTTGTGTGCATTACCTCGTCACCACCGTATTGGCAGTATATTCAACAAACAGAAGGTCATGTGTAACGACTCCAATTGGTTTAATACTCAAAGCATACTACTACTACAAACGCACGTACTACAACATCCGCTATTAATAACCACTGGTTTATTACAGTTATCACTTTTACAATTGATCTCATGGTGAGAGACATCTCAAGGTTCATACAAATCTTGATACAGTTCTACTGAACAGAAAATGTGAAGCAATAAATACAATTATGTACAAACTAACTGTTACCCGCGATTTCGTATGCGTGGAATTTTTCATGGTAGCTTCGCTCCTATTGGTCGCAGCGTGATATTATATAATCTATAACTTTCCTCCATAAATGTAATATCCAACAATCAAAGAATTTTTGAAATCGACCCAGTGGTTCGTTGGTTCCTTAGATTTAGTCAACTAAGCCACGCTGATCGGACGCGTTGGCATGGGGTTTTATTCCGAGTTTTCCATCTCTCACAGAGGATGTTGTCATCATCATCATCATCATAACATCACGCCTTTTCCCCATGGGGGTAGGCAGAGACTATAGAGCGCCATCTGCTAAGATCCCAACATACTTTTGTGGCTTCATCCACACTCATACATGCCCGACGATTGTAAGCATCTGCTTAATTTATTCCTATGCTCTTACAGCACTCTCTAGAGGAAATGGGATGATGACGCTTGCATTTATTACACTCAAAAACCTAAAATGTGCCCCATAATTTAGACTTTAGAGAATATGTGTTGAGAATCTAAGGAATGTAATTGCGCATTCTTAATCACTTTTATTTACACAAATGATAACCATGGCATTGAAATTATATGTAGACTTTATGATACACGTCATTATTAACTTATTTTATTACTAAACTGTATTTTTAGCACATTAAATCTTTTTTATTACGATAAACATGAACTTTCTTGCACTTTAAAGTGTTGATAACTGTGTTCCTTGAGGTCAATTACGCGATAAAACAATACACCTTCGTCAAAACATTTTACAATAAATATAATTACATTGTACAAGGCACGAATATTCAATAAAAAAAATTGTTTTCTATGTAGTGTGCAAAATTTTAATATATATCTAACTGTATTTATAAATAGCATACGTCTTTGTGAGAAATATGCTAGGGTTTGTAACTAGTATCTAGCAAAATCCGTTGCGTAGTTTTTAAAATATAAGCTCACATAGGGACATACATACAAAAATAACAAGTTTGTTTTATAATAAGTAAACATTTTGCTTATGAATATACATAAAAAGTTTTACGAGTGATGCCTACATGGCATCTATAGGTACTCGTAAAACTTTTTAGAAAATTAAATAAGTATCTTGATGCGTCTTTAAGAGTGCTTTCATGATGGGGTTGCCAGTTCTCTAACAGCGATTTGCCTTTGGATAAGAAATGACCTTTAGTGCAGTGGGACTGGTTGGACGGCATGCTTTGCACTCGGGGACCATGTGGAATTTACAACCAAACGACGTGTCACGATAAAACCGGTATCGCGTCACGATTATTCAAACTTTTAATGTTACTTGCATGTTTATTTTTTAACTTTTATATACATTTCACACAACCTCCTCTGGTCCCAAAGTATGCTATATTTCTATGCTTGTGTTATTGGTACTAGATACGGATATATTTACTATATATTCTCTTTAGGGATTTTTTTATATATTTAATATAATATATTTTTTTTTTGAAATATATTTTTACTCTCCTTACCAAAAGGTAAAACGGGATCCCATTACTAAGACTTCGCGTACATCCGTCACTAGGATGTCTTTTGAAAATTTTATAATTAGTACAATCATTTGATGCTAACGCAATAAATTCTCATCATCATCATTCGCCTACCCTTATCTAGTTATTTAGGGTTCCATTTTTTTATCGGCATGTTGAATATGTTATAATGATAACAGGATGGAACCCTTAGTGTGCGAGTCTAACTCGTACTTGACCTTATTTTTTGTAAATACATGCTTAAAATACATAGTACATAGTTTCTTGCATGTTAATATCGAATTTCTTTATCACTGTTATTTCTATTTAAGTATGTAGCTTTCTAGAACCAAGTAATTTACTTTCTGCGTAGTTTGATAACGTATAAAATATTGGTAATATAAGTAGAATGCCATAGATAAATAATACTAGACATATCGTTAATTTATATGCGGCAGTAATAACTAGTAAATATCGTTAAATTTAAATTTTTTTCGAATTTCATAGTTGCCTTTAAAGCAGCTAATTAGCTGTAGAGTCATTGGATGCAAGCAACACAGGACTGCACCTTGTGGCGTTCTATTGGCGAGGCCTATGTCCATTACTGGATGGAGAAAAGCTGACATATGGATGGATGGATGAACTAGCTGTAACAGTTATCGTTGCAAATAACGCAGGTGGCGTCATACCTTAATGACAGTGAACAAAATCGGCGAACTCCGTACCGTTAGTATCATAATATTATATTTGTTACACCCCATAATAGTCGTATAAGGGCCTCATCAAATCACGCTGATAAGGTTTGGTAAAAAATTGTTCTGTAAAAAATTGGACACGTCATAAGCACATAATTTTTCAGAAAAATTGTGTCTACTTGATTAAATGATTTTTCATTTCAACTCATTTGTTGTAGACATAGCAGGCTTAGTAGCCCTTTTAAAATATATTTATTGTATTCTAGTTTCTAGTACTTATTGTTTTAGCATCAACAGATCATACATCATCTGTGTAAATTTCAACTCTCTAGCTATAACTGTTCCAGAGATACAGCCTTGAGACTGACGGACAGACAGCGAAGAACCTTTACCTTTTGGTAAGGAACCCTAAAAGTGTATAGCGCAACTATTAAGGATACAGTGAAGAGTATTTTAAGTTTAAAACAAGTTAGCTTTAACAACTTTGACCGGAATAACAACCAACTATGTGCAAGCTTCAAGGACGCCCAGGTTATTTCCAAGGTTTACTTTGTTAGTTAGTTGCCAGGAAATTCTTAGATACGGGAAACAATTAATAACTGTAGGAAACACATGAATTTGATCTCAATAGTATCAAGTTCTGTGGTTTTTTGCCTTCAAAATTATGTTCGTGTGATCCGAATCCTACTAATATTATAAAGGCGAAAGTTTGTAAGTATGGATGTTTGTTACTCTTTCACGTAAAAACTACTGAATGGATTTGAATGAAACTTTACCACAATATAGCTTATACATCAGAATAACACATAGGCTACAAATTGGCTGGACCGATTTTGATGAAATTTTATTTTATACAGAATTGTATGGCAAAACAACGTTTGCCGGGGCAGCTAGTTAAGAATATTTCAGCCCGTTTTCTTCTACGGCTGCACTAAATTAAACAAAAGTCGTTAGATTAGTAACAAACTTTAGTCTTTTAACATTATATCAAAACATTTAAGTTATTTTTGTTTAAAGGAACATTTAAACTTGTCCGATAGTCCGTGTGGTGACGAATTAAGTGTCGCCACTCGTTTTCCATCCCAGGACGCTGTAAGAGTCAGCTCAGAGATACTCTGTACACAGATAAAATACTGTGTGAGAGATAAAATATTTGAAACTAAACCCTTTTTTTTTTGTTTGGGGCGGGGGAAATGCCTGACCGCACACCCCACTGTTCGGGGATAACAGTAGGGTAGTGTGGGGCCCTCACCCACTAAAACCCCCGCCGTGTGCCTTACTCAGCTGGGGATTGGGCACTGGTACTGCAGTGATTCCGCCATCAGTTGCCCACCCAGCGGCTGCTCCGAGAGCATCCTCTCACGGGCGACGTCCGGGCACACCAGGACGTCACCTCTACGCGGTGGGCTCTATTGCGGATGGTCAGACTAACCTCCCCGATACGACCACCCGCAGCCCCGGCATGAAAATAAACCCTGTGTCAACACGCCTGGTAAATGCGATACCGTGGACCATAATCCCTCTCAAAGTGATGATGATCATGTCATGATGGATGAATGTGATGGAAGAGAATAAAGATTTAAGTAATAAGTTCTAAGATATTTCAAGCAAAAGTATTAAGAGGATACCAAAATAGCTTCGTTCATACTTCTACGTACGAAGTTTTCATTTTTTCTTTAGATTGAATGGCTAGAGCTCTAATTTTTAAGTATATGTTTTTTCAATATATAATCTAGGATCATAGCGAAACAACCACTCTAATTTTTAATTTTTTTCATTTGTCGGTCTATTATCGCGTATTAACTAATGAAATAACTTTCAAAACATAAGTAACTATTATATATAGAAACACGTAAACCGGAATTAAAATATATTTCGTAGATTTTGAGTAATCAAAAAAAATATCCCTAATTCTTTATTTTCTATACCTACTAGCTGTGTTAATATATCCATGTCGACGATAATATTGATGTAGGCCCTTAAGGTTACGTCGTATAATCTGTGAATAATATGAATAATTGGCGTGGAAAGTTGACCATAGTTCTGACGTCATTCTAATCTCATTATCTATGCATGATATAAATTGCGTTAAGAATTTGTTAGGGCTTTAAATATAATGATAATATAATAATTATTCATGAGAAGGTCGCCAAATTATCACATTAACATAATATTTCGTTATTTTGACGAAATTTAGGTATGGACAATATAGTTATCTAGCTGCCGACAATAATTGTGCGAAATTTGAAAATCACACCAAACCGTATCAAATTATACAAAAAGTCAACTAAAACAAAAACACTCTACCTATTTAAAAAAATTGTACCAAAATCCGTTGTATAATTTTAAAGATTTACGGTCTTATTCACATTGACTTATCGGAGGTATTTTATCGGAGAGATAATAAACGTTTTATCGTAAAAAGACCATTATGCATAACAAGTTTTGACAATTTTCGCGAACCTATTTTAGTGAACTTTAAAACCTCCCTTGCAATAGTCAAATTAGTCTAAAATTTTTCACACATATTAAGGCCTGATGACAATGCAATAGTGTAAAATAATATTTAGAATTATCGAGCGTGTTCTTTAGTTTTAAAACTGATCAAATCTTTTTATGTGTTACTTTTATTATATGGAAAGTATACTTCGTAAAGAAACACTATATCAACTGTAATTACAGATCCGTCTTTAAATCGAATCATTTGTAATAACTCCTCATACATCTCACGTTACTAACAACATACTTTCACTGATTTTCACTAAGAAATTGTTAAAAATTTACTATTAAAATGAGATGTTTCATTTATTTCCTTTGAAATATTGACCGCTTTCTCTATTGTGTCGGATTGGATCGCTCTAATAAAGATGTATTGTTCTTTTAAAGCGAGAAATAGCTAATTTTGGTAGAATTTGGTTGATTTTTAGTGTTCATAGATAAGTGAATGTAGATACTCTTCACTTTTATTTAAAAAGCTATTTTTCGAAAAGTCTTTTGGCATAAATTGACGATTAGATGCAGATTTCCATTGAAAGATTCCGTCATGCTAAAGCCCGGTTTCCACCGCGAGCGGAACGGACCCATTAATGACTTCGTTCAACTCGCAAACGCAAACTGCATACTTGTATTTCCACCAACAAATAGTCGGACGGAAAGAGCCGAGCGTGTAGAAAGAGTAGAAATGAGCTCGCTCAGTTCTAGGGAGCACCAACTCTTCGTTGGTGGAAACACAAACCTATTTAATTAAAAAGGAGTCCGTTCCGCCTAACCATTTTCCGCACATTACCCTTTCGCAGTGGAAACCGGGCTTTATCTTCTGTGATTTTGTAAGTTTTGATTTTTACTTTTAACCTAGCTGTCTATTGCCCATATTTTAAGACCTCGCAGTGTTACTCATTGGCACATTTTACGAGATTTGTTTTCTTTATTTTAAGATTTCTTCATTTTAAGGAATAAAATTGCATTGCTTTTTTTGGACCTACTTTTCGCATTATACTAAAATGTTGTTTAACTTTAACAATGTTCCGTGTTGTAAGTTCGTTCTGTCAGCGGCTGTAAGTGTAGATCCCAAACCACTGCATTCATTACATTTATCTTTTTTAATAACTACAACATAACTTAACGTAGGTGCTAAAATACCTATTGGTAATTTTTTCTTTCTTACCTATATTTTTTTTTTATGTTTTTATGAGGGACTTTTATTTTAAAAACATGCTAGGTCCATCTTACTAAACCTAAACCTACCCTAAACTTAGATAGTTCACATAAATACAAAAAATAAAATTAAGTTATACGTTGTACCGCTAGTTCACATAAACGCCTTGCTGCAGGCGTAACTGGGTTTGACAGAGTATTTTGGACAATACCTACATCAAAACGATTAATGTGATCCAAGCTAAATATAGCATCTCTTTTGTCTTGGTTCTGAACACATTCCATCAATAAGTGCTGAACATCATCATCAACTCCACATGTGTCACATTTTGGCGAATTTGATTTGCCCATAAGATAGGCCTATAAACATGAATTATATGATACTTAATTTATGAAAATTCAAATTAAATTATAGATACCAAGTTAAGAAATAATTAATAATATGTAAATACCAAGATAATAATAACGTAAATCAGAATGGCACCTATAACTAACTAATACGAAATTTACTGAAATACCTACCACACACGTAAATTCAGCACAGTAAAGAATAATATAGATATGCCAACGAATTAAACCTATACAATTTTACTTGATTGAATAGGTACTTAATTGTTGTGTCTTTAAAAATTACTTTGTCAATGAACCTGTATTGAGCAATAAATTGAAATTAATAAAGTAAGCATGTCAGGTAAAATATGAATTCAGTGCGTTTTGTGAGTCAACACAAACAAAACAACAAAATTAAAACGAAGTCACTTTTTATTACTCGCTACAACCACAGAACCGTAAACTGTTTTAATGCAGAATAGGTCAACGACAGATCAGATTGCAATATTATTTAATGAGTGGAAACGAGTAGCAACTCTTGCGACAACTTTAGTAAGTAAATGTCTACACATTCTTGTAGTGGTTGATGGCAATGGTAGAAGTGACTTCATCAGTTCATTAAAGTTACAAACAAAGCAATCAGTGAGTTATTTTAGCATCAAACAGCTTACTTCGCTCGACTCAGTCACGACTTTAGTGAACACAACACAACATGACATTCAAATTACATGTAATACACAAAAGGTCTAGGCTACACGATCGGCACTCACCATTAGTACCGAAATAGTCATCCTTATCCAATAAATCATGCTGAAAACCATAAGCAGGGAGCCATGCATGGGAGCCTGGAGGTTCAGGCCAATCAGAAATCCGGACCTCCTCCATATTTACATGAACACAACACTGCACTCCACGGGTAAGTTTACACTAAGTTAGCACAATCATGCATGGACTACCTCTTCGTTCGTCCATTAGGTGGTCATTTGGGGCGATAACGGTCGTTGTGCGGCTGGGCACCGACAGGTGATCGTGTCCTTGGATAACACGACAAACGCGCGCGCACGACGGGGAGCGGCGGCTGACTGGCGTGCTGCGAGTTTGAGCGCGCGCGCCAGCGTTGCGATCTCTCCAAGTGTCTCCAACCGATATCTACTGCTGTAAAAAATAATCCAGACGAAATTACCGTGCTTACTGTATTTATGCCATTATATTATACCTAGTTCTTTCTCTACCTAATAAAACTAATTTGGCAATCACTGGCTTATTACACTGGTTTGTGTACTCTACCAGATGTAGTCTTTTGTTTTTTGTAGCTTCTTGCTCTTAAAAGTCATTTACAAATGTCTAAAATATACAATCTTGATTTAAAATTAATGTAGAATCAAATGCCTTCCAAGTAAATTTAAAGTAATTATACCTAACAGAAAAAAAAAATTGCAATAGTTGTAGGTCCCAGGATTTTGCCCCGTAATATTTTACAAACCCCATATGAAGCAAAATTTCAAACCGGATCATTAATTAAAGAAGAGACAGATGTTGCGAGCCAGCCGCTTGCGTTGTGGTCGAAATACCTGTTATTGGGCGTGCCACGGAATCGATTATAACATGTATAACTTCGTAAGTATATTGACCCCTAGATTAGCTAAAACTTATTCACCTTTAATATCCCAAGAAAGTAAAGCAAGAACTAGAAAAGTTACACAAATAGTCACCTCTTTGTAAGGTCATAAATGTTGGATGTTCTTTAGAACAAGTCCTCTCGTATTTTGTCTACACATTTTACACTATCATGCTAACTAGTCGTGTTGGTAGTGGTATAATGATATAGTTTCGACTGTTCCTTCTCACAGAAAACACTAAGGTTTAAACATCCCAAAACCGACACAGTACTTAAATTCTCAAAGCACTCGCAAGTTTAGGGTTCCTCCTAAAATATAAAAAAAAAATTACTTATAATTACTTGTGGAGGACACATTTTATTTATATGACGATAAAAATGGTCACGCTTATCGCATTATTGACCTTTCTGTGGGTGTCCTTGAGGCAGGTGTGAATGCACCAGCCAATTCGAACGCCACATACTTAACAATGCTTTACAACTAAAATTACTCACAAATAATATATTGTTTCGAAAATAAATTGAGTTCCATAATTGAACTGTTAGTCCTATTACCAATATCCCTGATCAGCGAATACCCCGTAGACCAATCATACTTTGGTTGTTTGGGTGCTCTATCGTTAATAATGTATATTACTTCAACCACTTTATGAAACTAACCGTAAAACAAATAATCTTTAGCAAGCGCTTATCGCCAGTGATAAAGAGTGAATTTGCTACTGCCTATTGCCAATTGATTTGTCAGTCACTCACCTACAACGTCTATGCTAGGTGTTTGTGTGATAAGATATGAAATGAGGTAATTAGTAGGATTCTTAATAATTAAAAAAAAATATTATTAATTTATGCAAAATAACTTTATTATCTCATAACAACAAAGTTTGAGAGTTCTAAAGCAAAAGAAGTCGTCGGTTGTTTTATTTGTTTTAACGTATACCTACCCACTCAATCAGCGTAGGCATCAGCATATCTTAACAGATCAATGTCCTGCCTATTATAGTAGAGGCCCAGTGAGTGCTCAAATGTGGACGTAGAAAGAAAGGTATTATTTTATCATACACGTACATAATAGTAAAAGCAATGCAGCTAATACTATATACATGCATCGTACGCCAGGAAGCCACAGAAAGTTAAGCTGCACACTGACCTATTTTAGTTCACAATCTGATTTAAATGTGTGCGTATATCTGTTACACCGTACTAATTTAAATAATGTGTCGCAGTGTACAGTTACAATTTATAGTAAGCCATATAAGAGTAGAAACAATTTAGGCAAGATTAATTTAAGGTACAAAAATCTTGATTCTTTACGAAAAATATTTATATTTTTTTGCCTGCTGGGATTCTTCAAAAAATAATTAAATGTAATTATGCACAGTGACGTCTGTGAGAAATCTCCGATGTTGCAAACGTCAATGGGTTATAGTAGAAGTAGCTGCTGCCACCATAGTGGTTTAAACAATAGTAAATGTTTGACTAACTGACATAATACATTTATTTAAAAAAATTACCTTTAATTCCTAAGTAAGCCTTTAATAATCTTAGGCCAACGTCGGGGCTTCAGAGAGAGTTCAGAACAGAGAACCTCTGGATGGTGCAGCAAGAAGACGAGGAGAGCGCTGCAGTCGGTATGCCGTCGTTCCATCCATCCGGACGTCGGTGAGTCGACGCTACCCGCTTCTAAATTGACGGTGATGACCGCAATGACAGGAGCGATTGAGCGTAAATGCATTCCCCTGCGTAAAAAAAGAAAAAAAAGCCTTTAATAATCTTACACGACCTCTTTTCCAACTTTCTATTACCATGAATTTAAGTAAGTTGAAGTGCTGTTACAGCACATTCGAATGCACGTAAGTAAGGTGATCGTGATCTGTGTAGCTATTAATATGGCTGTTACACGCTTAATATGTTCAGATTGTCTTATGCAACGGTACATTTTGTGCATTTATGTTATTTGTGATCATAATCTGACAAATCCTGATAGTTCAATTTGAGATGAAACTTATCAAGGGTAGAGAAAGACAGAAGAAAAGGTCATTTTGTATAACAAATTTTGTATGCCACAAAACGAAATTTTATATAACGCTTGCTATAATGACAGTGATAGTTCTGTGTTAATAAATTTAACGTTCCTATGTGTCTCCACGTATCACCAATATTTTGCAACGATTTCTCACAATCGATAAATCTACGCAAAATAGTTTACACAGATATATAGCGACGCCTATCGGTTATGCTTTCGCTCTCTCCACTCCAATAATGCCTCACTGTTGGGCACGGGTCTCCTCCACTTTGGGAGAGATTATGGTCTACTATGCCGTGCTAACCAGGCGTGGTGACATAGAGTTTAGTTTCGAGTTTTCGGTGTCCAACAGAGACTATCGGTTTTGCTACTTACTCCTAATTGGCATTCTCCGAAGTTCTATATCTCGTAGAGTCAGAGCAAACCTAAGTTATTTTCTTGTCCTGGCCGTATTTTTGTAAAACTCTTCTTGCTGTAGAGATATCTTTTTTATAGTTATCTTTCAACTGATTATAAACATTGGCCATGGCAGTTAAGCAGTCAGTCAAATAAGACAAAAATATTAAATTGTGATATTAAAGATGAAAATATAAGCAATGTCTGGCTCATGGCCAGAAACTTATATGACATACATAATAATATTGCTATTGTCTCAAATATTAAATTAGGATATTTTCTGTTTTATATTTAGAGTGGTTCGAGACGATGGTTTTTATGTATAATATTTTGTTAGGTTTCTAAATTCCACGCGCATGAAGTCGCGGGCAAGAGGTAGTTTATAATAAGTTAAGACGTAGAAGACATGATTGTCCAAATAAAATAACCCAGTAGAAGAACGAAAGAAAGAAGAACAAAAAAGACATTTCTTTTTTTTTAGTTAAGTTTATTGTGGACGTAGAATCGGTACCACTATGGTGGAGGAGCGTGGGTGATTGGGCTCCTCCAACCACAAATGGAGAATTCTCCGACCAGGCTAGGTGAACAGCACTGGCCAGGGCTTTCGCCCATGGAATAGACATTGGAATAGGTATTATTTTCCATTCGACAATGGAATAGGTAAGTATCTCAACTATTCACAACTATACAACGTAGCGCAGTACATTCATATGAATTTGGCACTCGATCTTGTTGCGCGTGCCTAATATTTATCTCTTGTGTTATAAATATTTTCACTATTTACATGTTACAGCTTTAGTTTGACTTTAATATTCAATGCAAAGTGATGAATAGCTGTAAAGATACATTTGAATTATTATTACGATAATGTTGCCTATTTTGATTCTTGTTATGTATATTGCAGCTCCACTTATTGTGTTTTCAATCCCTTCTACGTCCTGCTGTTGAGCACAGCCCTCTTCCACTTTAGAAGGGATTATGGTCCACTATGCAACTTATAACGTTAGAACTCTTTCTACTTACTCACGTCTACTGGAACTAATAGAATCATATAAAAATAGCAGGCACACACTGGATGCGAGAAGCTGAAGACAGAGAAAAATGGTTATCTTTGGAGGAGGCCTTTACCCTCCGTTGAGAGGGGTTCTTGTACCCATAATAATTATAAAACGCCTAAAAGAATAAAGCACCAAATTAATTAACTGTTTTGTTGTTTACTTTTTTATTTTTATTTTTTTTTCATTTTCTCTTTTTTGTTCAACTGTAAACCTATATTCAACCTATATTGTAACAAGAAATAAAAGGCTTTTTTATTTTTTATTTTTATTTATTTTTTATGAACAGTCGTATTGGCATAGAGTTTAATTTTGAGGTTTCCGTCTCTCACTGAGAAAGCTATCTGTATACAATATCCCTTGGCACATAATTTACAGAACCCTCGGAAGGACACAGGGCGGTGAGATTTGTTTACTTAAAAAAAAATCCGGCATTACACGAAGGTGTTTTCAATATTCCTGGCGAATTAGTTACTATATTAGCCGTTCCTCTAGTTCCCTAATGGCTCTATTTCGAATCTATGCTGAGATTAGATAAAGATTTTCAAAATTGTAGGTATTTATACGTACTTCATAGGCGTACTTGTATCTTGTATTGCAATTCATAAACAATCACTTACCATATAAATTAGGAAAATCATCATAGATTTTAAAACGTTTGTCCTAAATTACGTCGAACCAAAATAAAATCGATATCTATTCTTTTATAATACAATTACAAAACAATATAGCTGCTTTATAGCGTTATATCCATTAAAGAGTTTTGTAATAAATTATTTTTAATTTAAAATTTAACTATAAACACACTAAGTAGGCAAAGGAAGATTTAAACTGACGTAATTCTAATCTCGCAAATGTTCTACAAACGAACGAAAAATCGAAGATCAAGAGATCGCACAGTTTTATCGTACGATTATTTGGGCCCACGCCCAGCAGTGGGGCGTAAATGGGCTGGAAAAAGAGAGAAATAATATATAATTAATGACTTAAGTTTTAATGTAAACCTAGTTTAGTTACTACTTAAGTTTTCCAACATACTATGGGACCTATATTATCAATTTTATTATATTTTATTTGAATAAACCAAAAATATATAAAACATCTTTGATGATCAAACCTTTAACGATAAACACCTACCAATAAATCAAAACTGCACGTGTTTTGGAAGCTCATTTCTTTCAGAAGAGACTATCCATTATGATGCATTGCAAATACGCAACACGCAATAGTGCGCGATTTTTGGCAATATGCCAACAATATCTATGTCGTATTGAAGAGTGTTTGTTTATCAGATTTTTAACAAAACTTCTACAACTAGTACGAGAAATATATAGCAAGTTCAGAAATTACAAGGTTATAATTTTTTTTATTATTCGATTTCACGCGATTTTACGTTCGATACGCGTGGAATTTTGACAATATTCCCCGTTTTTTTTTCAACATTTTTGACTAATTCTCTGATGCTTCACTCCTTTTCGTCGCAGCTTGATGTTATAAAGCCTTCTTCGATATATGTGCTATCTGAAACTGCAACACTGAAAGAATTTTTCAAATCAGAATTGTTATAATGTAACACAATAATAGTCTTTCCAGCGTTCCATGATCTGTGATTCAATCATCTCCTAATCATTAGTAAACAACTTTTAGTTATAAAACTACATAATTTATTACCATATGTAATGTTGATATTAGGACTGATGATGCTATCGTTTGAATACAGAAGCATAGCATGGTGTTTCTAAAGGAAGTGCTTTAAAGGGAAATGCTAATAAGATGCAAATATCAGTTACTTAGTTCAGTACTCCAATTTCACACGGTTTCTTTGCAAACATAGAATATATACCACAGAGTTTACATATATTCTCACCACTAATTCACAACATACACTTTAAAAATTCACAACTTTGTAACATCTTCTTCGAAAAGATCTTCTCATTGTTTCTGCGTGAAGCGAAAATATTCGCACTACGCGCATTTAATACTGTCATAGTTTTTAGGGTTTTTGTTTTGGACTCCAAAATACATGCTGTTTAGTATATTTATTAGCATTTTAATATATAAATTCGTAATGCTTATCCGCTTATGCTTAAAAGTTCTTAGTAAAGGACCTGGGATTTAAAAATTTACGAGATTAAATAAGTCTAGATTTTTCACACACAAATGTATGTGTGAAAAATCTATTAAGGTGTTTCGAAAAACACTAAGTTCGAAATACAAAATTTTTACGAGATTAAATATTCCTTAAAATTTTGAATTTCGAATTTAGTCTTGAACTTGGAACTTTATACTAAACCAATTATATTAAACCTTAACGTTTCCTTTTTTAATCTGAATACATAAATATCATTACTTCTTCTTCTTCTCCAGCCCATTAACGTCCCAATGTTGGGCACGGGCCTCCTCCACTTTGGGAGGGGTTATGGTCTACTGTGCCACACTGACCAGGCGTGTTAAGAGGATACCAAAATAGCTTCGTGCATTTTTCTACGTACGAAGTGTTCATTGTTTCTTTAGATTGAATGGCTAGAGCTCAAATTTTTAAGTATATGTTTTTTCAATATATTATTATGATCTAGGATCGCATAAGCTCAGAAACGCGATTGAAAAAAGGTTTCTCGATAGAAAATCTTAGCGAATCAACCTCTCTCATTTTTAATTTTTTTCATTTGTCGGTCTATTATCGCGTATTAACTAATGAAATAACTTTAAAAACATGAGTAACTATTATATATAGAAACACGTAAATCAGAATTAAAATATATTTAGTAGATTTTGAGTAAACAAAAAAAATATCCCTGATTCTTCATTTTCTATACCTACTAGCTGTGTTAATATGTAGGTACATGTCGACGATAATATTGACGTAGGCCCTTAACACGGCGTTTAGCTTCGAGTTTTCCGTCTCTCGCTATAGACGTTCACTAGGAGGCTGCCCCCCCCCCCTTAAATATTTATTTTATTTTATTTTTAGTATTTGTTGTTATAGCAGCAATAGAAATACATCATCTGTGAAAATTTCAACTCTCTAGCTATCACCGTTCTTGAGATACAGCCTGGTGACAGACGGACGGACGGACGGACAGCGAAGTCTCAGTAATAGGGTCCTGTTTTTACCCTTTGGGTACGGAACCCTAAAAAATGATTATTTTATTTTACTTAATTTTTTATTTTATTTTTACAAAAACTAATTATATTTCTCATTTTAAATGATATGAGGAAGATAATGATTACTTCATTTTTCTGAATATAACTCTCCCACGATTCAGGAAATCGTCAAATACTAGTTATTTATCGAAATAGTGTGGAATGTAACAGTGTTTGTATGTCTATGTCGGTATTTATGTGTTGTAATTTATTCGAACGAGGGAAAAAACTAACAAGCTAACGGGAAAAATGAGGAAACTATTCCACTTTCGTTACGAAATATCTGTGCGTCCGATCGAATAAGATCGTCGGTATTACAAACATGTGTTTAAATCTGTTTTTAATTGAAAGTTGAGCAAGCCGTTCTACATACTTAGATATGTAATACTAATAAAATTCTCTACTCAGAATAACGAGATTGGTCCCCTTTTAACCGACTTTTTCAAAAGAAGGAGGAGGTTCTCAATTCATAACTTTTAACTGAGCAAAGCGATTTTAATGATTATTTTTTTATTTGAAAGCTGGTGGTTCCCATGTGGTCCCATTGGCACCAGGTCAGGATCTTATTATCTTCTAAGAAATCGAAGAAAACCCAATATCAAAGGCACATGTAGTCAGTTCAATATCTTTTTATAAAAAAAATACTCAATACCCACCCAAAGCCAATCTTTTTCAAAGATTGGATTACTATACAACGCTGTTGATCCAGAAGTGTGTTTTGCAAAAAGCTACACTGTACTACACTGTAGATATATTAAATTGAATAAAAATTTACATACAAAGTACGTATTTATGAATATTTTTATTCGTAAGAATACTGGTAAATAATTTTTGACTCTATTTTATTATTGGATCTCTAATATCTCTGTATCTCTCTCTCTCTCTCTCTATCTCTGCAGCTATTATTAGCAGTAATTGCGGCTCAAAATTTATAATAATGTTTAAAGATTTATAGCTGTTTTATAGAAGCTGTATATAGTTATAATGAAAACAATTTTCTCGTTTTACGTAGTCTGAAATCGTGACGTACCTACACGTTAAACTAATAGAAACGTATTAGTACCTACGTCGGGCATATGTCAAAAGTATTTTTAGACTGCATATTCTTGATATATATATAAATAAATAAATATACATGGACATTATCAACACAACGTCCTCTCGTTCCAAGCTAAGCTTATATGCTTGATTTATGGGTACCACAATACCGATATACTACGTAAACTACTTTTCTTTAAGAGAAAACTCCCAGACGTAGTTGTTTGTATGACAATTTTAAATATCACTCAAATTAAAAAGTTTTTTGTTTTTTTTTTTTCAAATATCACGGACATTTCACACAACGTCCTCTGGTCCCAAGCTATGCTTATGCTTGTGTTATGGGTATCAGAATACGGATATACTACATTTCTTTTGTAAGTACATCATCACCATCATAAACATCACACAAATGATTGACCCGAGCGGGAATCGAACCCGCGACCTCGTGAACGGCAGTGCGTTACATAAACCACTAGACCACGAGGCTCGTCAATATATAAAACCACAATTGCTCTTGAAATGGTCCGTCTAGCTAAATAATAAATCGACAAACTGTCTTTAAATATTTGTATAGATTTATTTACTTGCTAAAATGAGTGATTGAATTTCACACTTGAAAAGAATTTCAGCGTATGTAATATGTATGACTTCCTTATTGAATCTATGTATGAGCTCTCTCTAACAGACAGTGATTCATTGCATGTTTTGTAACAACCACTTTTAGTTTCCTTTGGCTTTAGGAAATGTTTTTAGGTAACGTTAAGTAGAAGATAATAAAGGAACTATGATAGCTCAGATGGGAGAGCGACTGAACAGTATTCCGAGCTCGTGGGTTCAAGTCCCACTCATGGTGATCACTGTTTCCACTATAATTTAGTTTATTAAGTTAAAGGATAGCAAGTAAATTGCAAAAAAAATATATATTAATGTAGAAAATAGTGTTTATAAATATCTATATTCGAATTACAACAGTTTAATTGTAGTATATATTCGAAGATTTGCAAACAAAAATATTCTAGGTATAACTTTTTGGGGTTCCGTAAAAAATAGAGAGATTAGAGTCCGTCTATCTATCTGCTAAACTTTTATTACAGATACCATTAATTTATTATAGATACCATTACCACTATCATTACTATTGCGTACCATTAAAAAAAAATTAATATTTCGTTTATGAGGACGTTGTCCTAGATCTCTCCCTGTAATCCAAACTTTGTGACAATGTCGAAAAGAGAAAGGTTGTTTAAGGGCCTACATCAATATTATCGTATATCATCGCCGACACGTACATATTAACACAGCCAGTAGGCACAGAAAATGAAGAATTAGGGATACTTTTCCTATTTACTCAATATATACTAAATATATTTTAATTCTGATTTACGTGTTTCTATATATAATAGTTACTTATGTTTTTAAAGTTATTTCATTAGTTGATACGCGATAATAGACCGACAAATGAAAAAAATAAGAAATGAGAGAGGTATTTTCGCTAAGATTTTCTATAGAGAAAACTTTTTTTAATCGCGTTTCTGAGTTTATGCGATCCTAGATTATATATTGAAAAAACATATACTTAAAAATTAGAGCTCTAGCCATTCAATCTAAAGAAACAATGAAAACTTCGTACGTAGAAAAATGCACGAAGCTATTTTGGTATCCTCTTAAACTAATACATAATAATTCATTTCAACTTGGTACGAGCTTATCTTTTTAACATGATGACAGCTGTCAGAGATAGCGAAGAAACAATACTCACCTTCGAAAATATCATATTATCTTTAGCAAGATAATGTTGTGAGTTGAAAGTAAATATAAGTTTGTTTTGGTCTAACCCGTACATACCGTAACCTGTACCGATGAAATGTTCCGAAATATGAAATACCGTGATACAATTTACAGCCCTAGTACGTAAATAACCAATTATTATAACCAATTATTATTAAAGTAATACGTAATACTAACGTAACGTAAACAACCAACACCCGGCAAACATTTTTAACCATATAAATGATAGTGCTTATCAATTTAGGGGTATGAGAAATAATTAGATAGTCGTCGATTCTCAGACTTACAGACTGAATATGCACATAAAATTTCATAAAATTCGGTCAAGCCGTTTCGGAGGAGTATGGGAACTGACACTGTGACCTGAGAATTTTGTGTATTAGAAGATTATACATCTAAAGAGTTTTTTTGTTTGTTAAAACATGCAAATCACAGGAAGTACTGGTTCGAATTGAAAAAATATTTTTGTGTTAAATAATCCATTTTTTGAGAAACGTATACATGAGAAACATATAGACTTCGACCAATAGGAGAGAAGCATTAGTGAAAAATGTTGCAAAAACGGAGAGAATTTTCTAAATTCCACGCGGGCGGAGTCGCGGGGCATAGCTTTTTTTTAAATTTAAAAAAAAAAAAAATTTTATATGTAATGAAATAGACAAGTGAAAGCAGCTTATTATCTTAGTTGAGTACTTTACACGAACGGTCTACTTACCGGTCTTACTTACTTACTTACCTATCTTATCATTTGTATTACACTAAGTAGCTGTGATCCGCACTTCCATTTGCACATTTACCCATTAGCTCATATGACCGAAGGTATAAAAAATAAATGTTAATTTACCACACAGAATGTTATAAAAATTTGTAGAACCGATTAGAAGGACTTTGATAACTAACACCGCAACACGAGGATTTTATTTAATAGATGATACACACATTTGCAATGCTTATCACAGTTTTCTTGGTAGCCAAGTGACGGCCATTTTCAATAACAATCCACGATTACGGATAGATTGTTATCCTCATTTATCAGTAAGATATATATCTCCTGTCATATTTTCAATTGAGAATTCTGTTATTTTTTTATTTTTATTTAAGGGCCTACATCAATATTATCGTCGACATGTACATATTAACACAGCTAGTAGGTATAGAAAATGAAGAATTAAGGCTATTTTTTTTTGTTTACTCAAAATCTACTAAATATATTTTAATTCTGATTTACGTGTTTCTATATATAATAGTTACTTATGTTTTTAAAGTTATTTCATTAGTTAATACGCGATAATAGACCGACAAATGAAAAAAATAAAAAATGAGAGAGGTTGTTTCGCTAAGATTTTCTATCGAGAAAACTTTTTTCAATCGCGTTTCTGAGTTTATGCGATCCTAGATTATATATTGAAAAAACATATACTTAAAAATTAGAGCTCTAGCCATTCAATCTAAAGAAACAATGAAAACTTCGTACGTAGAAAAATGCACGAAGAATTTTGGTATCCTCTTAAAGGGCTTGGTCGCTTTGCGACTATATCGCCCTAATAAGAGATATAGATTAATAGAGAATACCGTTATCAGTAATTTATACATATGTAATTAAGGACAAAACATTGAAGTATCGTAGAGTAAGTACTTCTACTATTTTCATCGATATTTCTGGATCAAAACGGATTGAGATGAGAAATATTTAGATTACTCTGCCTTTGATAGCGAGAATCGAGGATAGATAAAATATTGCAAATGCGCCTACGGCCATTTTCCGAAACATCATTCATTAACCGTTCTTTATGCAGTTAGGAAATCTAGATTACTTTTGAAATATGTTAAAACACGCTAAAATTCAAGATGAAGCGTCCTTAAAACATGATTCCAATATCTTATCGTGTTTATAATATCGTGTCAGATGGCAATATTCATAACAATGATCTGTTTCAGTCGATGATCTCATTTTGTTGGGGGCCACTGAGCGGTCCGTATGTTGACCGATGCATTTAAGAGAGTTCTCACGAACATCATGAGACATATACCACTTTGTGCATTCAGATAGGTATAAAGAATTCAATTCAATCTTTATGGAACTTTATAATGTTATAAATGTTTTAACATCATCATTTATACTAGTATCATAAAGTTAAAGAGTTTGTTTGTTTGAGCCAGCTAATCTCAGGAACTACTGGTTTCAATAGATTTTTTTTGTGTTAGATAGTCCAATTATCGAGGACTATATAACATCACGCTGCGACCAATAGGGATAAACACTTTATAGCTGAAAGATGTGGTTTCGTATGAGCACCAGGTACTTGTCCAGAAATGCTGTAAATAAAACAAAGATCGCAATGATGAACGCCAACCTTCGGTAGGAGGCGGTGCAAGAAGACCACGACGCGTGATTTTGCGCCGCTCGCATCTAGCTGCTCCCTGCAATCCTGACAATATATGGCGGTACAGCAGGTACAGCTTATATGACCGTACAAAATTCCATTTGCATTGGTAACCTCATGTTTAACACCGATCAATCATTCATAAAACACGTGCGTGTCATCTAGAGATAAAAGTTTCCGATATGAGTTTGGTTTGTGTCATAACATTATGTTTAGAAACTATAAATAATGTGCAAATACTAGGTACTTATTGTCGAGCTCGTTAGTAACGTTAACATAAAGAAGAAAAGAGCTGTCTCACTCTCCCAGGCTGTTTGAAATTATACAAATAGAACTTTTCTGATAAAGTATTTCAAGCTCTAAAAAACCTTTTTTGAGACATTAGACACATTAACTTTGACAGTATGTTTTGAAGTATGTTTTGAAAATATGTTTAAATCTTAGCAGATAAAGCTCTATAATTTCTGCCTACTCTCTTAGAGAAAAGGCGTAGCGGTATATATATACCAATCTATGTGATTGTGGGTCAATGGGTAAATAAGTAGGTGAGATATTTGCAGTCAATTCAAATCAAACTATCCTATTCTTTTAAAAATAAATTCACAAACTGCTGCATCAGCTACCAAATTAGAAAATATTCAAACTTTGTTGCGACATTCTGGGCATTAAAATTTCTGAAACGAGGGTATCATAATGCCACTATAAACAGTTGCAACATCTTCGGTAGCATCTTTTGTCAAACATTTGCGCAAGCGCATACAATATTATAGGGTTGTCATCTTTCTTCATTTTTACTAAAATAATAGTGACTTAAAATTCAAATCTCATCAAAATCTTAAAGTTCTCGGCTACTTTACTATATGCTACGCACTAGTATTCACTTGCTTATTTTATGGGACCCTTTCTCGTGAAATAAGGGTTAAAAAGATAATTTACCCTTCCAAACTGGTCCAACTACCAAAACGTGAAATCCATTAACTTACTTTAGCTTTTATGGAAAATCAATATACTTAATATTGTTGATAATAATATATACGTAAGAATTCTTATTCACGGAATAGGCATCTCAGTATTAAGTAGCGCTGCTCTAATTATTAAAGTAGAGCGGTAGACGCCAACACTTTATCAGATTACAACATCGGCTTATTTCTCTGCCTTTTTTGTTTAAGTATACCTACTAACCTAAATCGGTAGAGGATATTATGTTAACAAATAGAAAACATTCTACATCAAAAATAGTACTTTATACAATATTCAAAATATAGGCACATTGATAAAACCATCTAACAAAATTACTGAAAAACCATAATGGCACAAATACTCTTTGTATTAAATGATTCTGTTTGTATACGAATAATGTAATAGAACAGAATGAATGAACTCACGTTGACCCCAACATCTGTCATAATCCATACATCAATCACAGGTAAGTCTTAGAAAAAGTTTACAACATCCACGCCATATTGCAACTCCTAAATCTGCCAGATTGGTCGTATACATGCCACGTCCGATTCGATATACATCAAACAGTATCTTATTCCAAGTAAAAAAGAACATTAATGTAGCACACATATGATATGGTTTGTCAAACAATTGAGGAATCGTGACATTGCGTGTTAGTATCAAGTGGGTTATGATACCAATACAGAATAACTGTATCTACATGAAATGATATATCATTTTTGTAAGCTTTGTTATTTTCATGCTATATGAGAACCTGCAGATGCTAATCTTACCAAATATCATACGCATGTATAATTTTTCTGAACTTTTCAGTCTGTCTATCAGCTGCACAAACATCTGCCTATCTTAAACTATAGATCACCACTTGCTATGCTCTAAACATGTTTCCTTTGCTATATTTATATGCCTGATATATGCATGACATGACCAACAAAAAGTAAGTCATTCTAAAATAAAAATAAATTGGACGTGTACTGCAAGAAATTCTTAACACAAAGTTATGACTATACTGTCTAGAGAAAATCGTCATCATCATCATCATCATAGCATCATGTCTTTTCCCCATAGATGTAAGCAGAGGTTATACGTCGCTATCTGCTACGATCTATACATATTTCCTTTCAGTGATAAATGACTAGAAAAAATCACTAGAAAAATATCTTTAATTATAAAGGTAAACTTTTTGGCTTAGTTACTTTGACCTTTGTCTTGTTCTGAGCCGTTTCATAACAATGTAATTTTTGTTAACAGTACATGTACAAACATCCTCAAATATACATTTTATCATAAAGCATTAAATATTATCAACATCATCTGATATTTTAATCAGACAGCTGATATGAAATGCATTGCAAACAATACATTTATCAAAATCATTACGATACATGTCATAAGTCGATATTAGTAGCACCTTTTTTGACGTTCGGCAAAATATTTGAAATGATTTCAAAGAAAGAGGGAAAAGGACGTTGACTTTGATCTAATTACTTATCTCTGTATGTGAATGCAATACACAATTTATTGTTTATTTATTAGATAAAATGAGTTATAAATATAAAAGATGACATCAAATTGATTCAGTTATTTTCAAGTTAAGATTTTTTTTTAAAGTTAGTTATAAAATATGTGATGATTATCATCATAAAAATATCAGAACAATTCTCTTTGTCTTTGGTATTTTTAAGTTTTTTTTTTAACGGTCTTGTCCGTTTGTAATTCGAACTCTTTACAACTTCCTGACTAATTAGATAGTTCTAGGTGAATGAAACCGTCCTGTACATTGTCCCACAGTCCTACTTATATAACCTACTAAAACCTTACAAACCTTTCGTCCACCTATTGTCGTTGCTCAATGACCCGAGACAGCGAGCCGGTACAATTGAATAAGCGAGTTGCGAACATTTCCCTGTCGCAACCTCTGACTCCATTGAATAGTGTACTACGAAAATAAATAATGTAAATACATCATTAACATCTATGAAAACATTGAGTTTTAAACTAATTGTCTGCAATTATGGCGTGGAAAGAGCAATTTTTATTTATATGGAAAAAAGCCGCAAAGATAATATTTCAGTAATAGTTAGGTCGAAGAAGGTCCATTCATATTAATTAATTATTTTTATTTATTATTATTAACAATGAAATGGACTTTAAAATGAACACATTGACTTTGATATTACTCTATCATTATTTATTTTTGTTTATTGTCTGGTTTTGTCCATAAATACAGAGAAATATAATTATGTATATTCTATGTATTAATAGTTATAGGTTCAAATAACTCATGTTGTACAAATACAACAATAATTTAGAAAATTGATATATTTATAATGAGTATGTATATTCTTATACTGTAATGTATTTGTATTATAAAAATTATGACGTGTAATAACATTATGAATAAATGAGTATTTGAGTATTTGTCATACATCTATCAGCTTTTCTTCGACCACTGTTGGATATAGAACGCCACAGAGTGCGGTCTTGTACCACTTGCATCCAATCATTGGATGGTAAAGGTGTACCGACCAAATAAATAGATAGGTAATTCTTTCGTATACTAAACGACACACTATTGACGACCAGCATTTTCATTTGTGATAGAAGATTTATAAGGCTGATCTTATTTAGTATTATTTAAAACTTATGACTTTCTTGAAACTAACGTGCTGCTTTATACCGCTCCGCTACTCGGCCTTAAACTTAACTTTGCAGATATTTCGATAAAATACATAATTGCTGATTAAAACTCAGATATGCGAATAATTGACTGATAATATAATTGTATTTTCTTATTTATAATTGTAATTGTATTTTATTATGTATATCAGTATTTACGAAATTAATTCACTTACGCATTGCTCACGGAAACACTTATGTATTGCAACCATCCTTGTTTAGTTAAGGAAGAGTTTTTATAGCGTTAATTTTAGTGATGAGAACTAGGCTTTAACGACAATGTAGTAGCCATTTTGTCTATCAACGGCTATAACCTACTTCCTAAGAGTACTAAAACTTGTAAAGAACATTTCTTGCACTCTACAAGTTTTTAGTACTTAAGTACTTCTAGCAAGTAGGTTTTAGACGGGTTCTAGTCGTCATCGACATAGCCCAATGACTCGTCCTTTGACATTAAAAAATGTTGGTCATATTGACAGCTTCTACCTGTATAGGGCAAGTGTACTTAGCACTTGTAATATGTTATTCTTGATATATGGTATTAGTTGTTACCAGCGATTCCGTATGCGTGGAGTTTAGAAACCCTGATTTTGCAATATTTTTCACTAATGCTTCGCTCCTAATGGTCGCATCTTGTTGTTATGTAGCCTAAATAATAACAATAAGCTTTCCTCGATAATTGGAATATCCAACCCAAATAGAATTTTGCAGTTCAAACAAACAAACTCTTTAGCTTTATAATATTACGTATAGTTTTTTTTTTAATAATAAATATTAATGGACATTTTATACAACGTCCTCTGGTCCCAAAGTAAGCTATATTTCTATGCTTGTGTTATGGGTACCAGAATACGGATAGACTACATATACTACTTTTCTTTTGTAAATACATACTTATAATACATAGTAAACACCCAGACGCAGAACAAACATTTGTATGACATGATAAAGATCACACAAAAGATTTTCCCGAGCGGGAATCGAACCCGCGACCTCGTGAATGGCAGTCTGTTACATGAACCACTCCACCACGAGGCCAGTCAAATAGATGATATAGATGAGTAGTTCTAAAGTTTTAACTGTTCTAAAAAGGATATTTTCAAAGGCAGTTTTTTTACAAAACTAAATCACAAATGGAAAGCGTGAGAAATCATCTTCTTTGGTTAATTTAATACATTAATAACAGTGAATCTCGCGTGTATTGTATGCCTCCGTTATTTGCTTGTCTATGAAACAAACCGACACACGATTCATACACTTGTCACTTAGAAAGTATAAAATGTCAAAAGTACAGAATAACTTTAACGTGACTTTCTATTTAATTACTAGGAGTACATCAACATATAGGAGTTGTTTGCAGTACTTAAAGTGTGAAAGGCTAATTGTACAAACTATTTGTGGTATATGCATTGTATATAATGTCTCTATCAATCTTATAAGCCCCTGGTATTTGTATTGTGTGTTATGATTAAAACTGTTAATGTTTTCTTTCACATAACACTATTTGTCATTGGCGACATGCTTTCTTTTAGTTTTCACTTGGTTTTATAATGCGTTTACGTCATTGTTATAGGCATATGCCGCCAACGTCACGTTAATTGCTTGTAAATACTGTTACTAGTATATTTATTTTTATTTTTTTTATTTATTTATTTATTCCAAAAACTTACAACTAACATTACAGGCAGACCTAATTCGTTATATATGAATTATATATATGAATTATATATATGAATTATACGTGGGAAATGCTCGTTAAGTGGTTTAGTTTTTAAGGAAATGTCAGTTGCAATGTTTGGAACTCTACTTCCTTAACTTCCTTTAAGCTGTACTATCAAAGCATTACATATGCGACAGTGATACTGCACGTCTAGGTGCCAAATACTTATACATATTTATGTAAGAGATTGTAAAGGATATCGTATATGTATAACCATGGCAACAGTTCTGCTCAATTAATCAGACCAACTAACCTATTGTACCGTGCTATGTCGTGCTCTACCTCTGCTATCACTTGACTTGGTAATAATCGCGGGTTCGATTCCCGCTCTGGACAATCATTTGTATGATATTTATAATTGTCATAGAAATGTTTGTAATGCGTCTAGGTGTTTTCTATGTATTTTAAGTATGTATTTACAAAATAAAAGTAGTATATGTATTCTATCCGTATTCTG
This sequence comes from Orgyia antiqua, assembly GCA_916999025.1. NCBI lineage: Eukaryota > Metazoa > Arthropoda > Insecta > Lepidoptera > Erebidae > Orgyia > Orgyia antiqua. The sequence continues at coordinate 4,480,625 of OU779861.1, forward strand.
GTACTCATAACAAAGCATATAAGCTTAGCTTGGGACCAGAGGACGTTGTGTGAAATGTTCATGAATATTTATTTATAATGAATGGCAGATAAAACATAACTTACGTTTGTCTTAAGCTGTTAACAAAACCATCATCGAGAAGTTCATCTCGTTACATCAGGAGACTCTCTTTTGTTATAATAACGTATACAAAAACATAGTTGCACGTATGGGAGTGCAGTAGCGTAATTACCGGTGAAATGGTAACATGACCGGTACAATGGGCATTGTTCGTACGTCACACAGTCGCAGGAAACTACCATCGCCCGCTATTGTCTGCCCGCCTGATACATCGCCTACAATTTAGACGATCTTTCAAATGGTATTATGTAATTTATTTGTTTATTATTTAAATAAACAATACGTCATTTAATCTTGAAGAAAATAATATTAGTTGTTATATAATATACTTGGTAATGAATGATAATAGCTAATCATTTTGTTGGATTTTGAAAAGCACAATAAAAGCACTACACACAGGCGTAGATGTATATCGCTCCCTCCATTATCTTGGACACACTTCAGACTACTGTAACGAAACGAATCGAACAGAATCCTTCCCTGTCGTTCTAGTACACTTTACTCAGATTAAAAAAAAAATTACGTTTGTTTGCACTACGGAAGGCATGGCAGCTCACAGCTATATATACAGATTTTGGTTAAACTTCGCCTAATTCAGACTGTTTTTGCACGATTTATTTTAGAATAGAATACTTACACTTTATTGGTATTACATGTCACGAATTTGTTGTTGTGAATGTTTAATTCAACAGTATTTTACCGCTTTGGGCAAAACCAAATTAAATAAACCCAAACAAATAAATAACATACGTCATAGCCTGACTAATTGGATAAAAATATTTGACCAATTTCTGATACAAATCTCAAAGCATTACAAAAATATTCGATATTAATCTAAACACGAAAGAAAATTAATTATTTTTCTTTGTAGTTATTTATTTATTGCTTAAAAACTCTCTCTCTCTTCAGCCAATTAACGTCCCAATGTTGGGCGCCGGCCTCCTCCACTTTGGGAGGGATCATGGTCTACTGTGCCGCGCTTAGCAGGCGTGTCGGCACTAGGTTTATTTTCGAGATTTGCATCTTTCACAGGGGATGCTATCTGTGTACAATATTCTTAGCTGGCTTTTACAGCACGCTGGGAAGGAAAAGGAGTGTTGTAGGTATTCTTGACCCGTCACCACACGTTATTACACTTACAACCGTCGGGCATGTATGACCAGATGTATGAGTGTGGATGAAGCCAAGGAAGTATGTTTGGATCGTAGCAGATGGCGCTCTAATGTCTCTGCCTACCCCATGGGAAAAAATCGTGATGTTATGATGATGATGATGACCACACGGGCTTAGTAACTGATATAGATAGTACTTAAATGGTATACCTACCACGATTATAATACCAAGAATGTATGAACGAGGACTGTAACTCGATATACTGTATCCAATATGCTGCTGATGTTCCATTACTAAGGATACCATGATAATGTACTGTTGTAGGATAAATCAATAATAAAAGTATTTTTCTCGTCATTTTATTATTATGCTCATTTTTACGCGTAGTACGTACGCGTACGTGTATTATATGCGTAGAATTCAGAAACTAAACCTTAGCAAATTATACAAAAAGCTTTTGAACCAATCTATCTATTAATAAAAGCCGCATATAAATCCGTTGCATATATTTTTAAGACATAAGCTCACATAGCCAAAGGGTACGAAGGAATTTCAATAACCAATGTCCTACCTAAGTTGAAAATAACATAAAAAACCAGGTAGTGGGCTACATAACTGAGTTCTTTAAACAGCGTGGGGTATCTGGCGTTAAGGTAAAAACCACGTGTCCATAAAATGTCAGCAAAAGCAAGGAGGAAAGCAAAATGATTTGGCCGTTTATGCGTTTGCCAACTTTGAAAACTTACCACAAGAGTAATGGGGATAGAGCTGTCGGCGTTTATAATTATTTTGTCCTTTCAGTGTCCTAACATCTCTCTCTCCAGCCCATTTAGATCCCACTGTTAGGAACGGGCCTCCTCCGCTTTGGAAGGGATTATGGTCTACTGTGTCGCGCAGACCAGGTGTGTTGGCACAGGGTTTATTTTCGAGATTTCCGTCTCTCGTAAAGAATATTATCTGCGTACAATATCCCTTAGGTGACTTTTACAGCACCCTAGGGAGGAGATGGGGTGATAACACTTGTATTCTTAATCCATCACCACACGGAGAATATGTCCTAGCATATAGAACGTAAATAATGGACACCTTAGCCGGGATCATCGCCCTACATTTACAACACAAGCGCACATCGGTTTGTCTTTGTATGTAACAATGATGCCTCCATATTATGTAAATATTACTTGTACTGCCACCATTTAGGTAGAAAGTACATTTACATCTTTGTATTCTTAAATTACACCATCACAGAACATAATTGACTATATTTTCGATTTGTGAAAGTATATTTGGGTACAAGTTGATTTTAAAATATCAATTAGGTAAATAAGTAAAGTATACATAAAATATCTTATATATTCTAACTGCAAGAATGGGTTCTGAATAACATCTTAAACAGGATCCTGATACACCGTTACTTGTAATCAAAGAGTAACTTGTAATTCGCAAAATGAATGTCTCTGATCGTCACGCGGTAGTCAGTTACATCTTCTATTCACACTAATTTAAGAGGATACCAAAATAGCTTCTTGCATTTTTCTACGCACGAAGTTTTCATTTTTTCTTTAGATTGAATGGCTAAAGCTCTAATTTTTAAGTATATGTTTTTTCAATATATAATCTAGGATCGCATAAACTCAGAAACGCGATTGAAAAAAGTTTGTCGGTCTATTATCGGGTATTAACTAATGAAATAACTTTCAAAACATAAGTAACTATTATATATAGAAACACGTAAACCGGAATTAAAATATATTTAGTAGATTTTGAGTAAACAAAAAAATATCCCTAATTCTTCATTTTCTATACCTACTAGCTGTGTTAAAAGGTACATGTCGACGATAATATTGATGTAGGCCCTTAAGCATAGTTGCTTATGATATATCTTATTTCATACTGCGTGTATCTTGCACATGTTGGTTTAATCATACTAAGAAGACTCCGTGCGCGTGGAATTTAGAAATCTTTTCCCGTTTTTACAACATTTTTCACTACTGCTTCGCTCCTATTAGTCGCAGCGTGATGTTATATAACCTATAGCCTTTCTCGATAAATGTACTATCCAACACTGAAAGAGTTTTTCAAATCGGATCAGTGGTTCCTGAGATTAGCTCGTTTAAACAAACAAACACACAAACTCTTCAGCTTTATAATATTAAGTATAGATAATGTGCAAACATGGTGAAATATGTAAATATTGGATGGTCCCTCATGGTTGTTGGTTAGATATAAGGTACTAATAAACTGATGATATATATTGATACACTTTCTATTCCATCGTTCGTTATAGCTAAGTATATTTAAAAGGAAACTAACCAATAAAAGATGTTGTAGGTTATTTTACTGTTCTTTAATAATTGACTCTACCACTGGTTCGGAAAGGATACAAAATTATACACAATATAAAATAATTGAACGTACCCAGTGTAGTCAGTTTAAATTTTAATAATTGAGAAAACATTACACAAACTAATAGTTTGAATTTCACTAAGTTTATTTAGAACCACTTTTTACGGATTTAGATGAGTGTACTTGTTTTATATTTATGCCCGACGTTTCGGAGACTTGCAGTCACCATGGTCACGGGTGAGACTGACCATGGTGACTGCAAAGTGGTTTTATTTAAACAAATGAGTCGCGCAAGTGTTAGAAAATATTAAGTTTAAAGTTTAAATAACTTAACTTTACTTTTCAGTAAAGGTAAGTTATTTAAAACTTTCAATAATACTAAACTGAATACACCATTATACATAGTCACATTTAAGACTTAAAATAGACTACAAGAAAAAATACTTACGTAGGCATTTACTTCACGCACATATATATGTACAATGATAAATTACATATGTGTACATATACCATATTTTAAGCAGTATCCTATAATTTTTAATAACCTATGTTTATAAAGTGAGAAATCTATTCAACATTAATTTATTAATATTTTTGCGATTGACTCGCTATGCTTTTACTGAATAAACTAAATTATAATGGAAAAAATGATAACCATAAGCGGGACTTGAACCCGCGACCTCGGAATGCCGTTCCGTCGCTCTCCCAACTGAGCTATTATGGTCCACGCAAATGTTTACCAAATTTTCCACTACAATCATCTCAATGCGAGTTTTAACATCGTACGATGTTTTTTTCGTACAACGCCATCTATTGAGCGGTTTGCACCAACTCCATCAATCGATCAGTTAGCGTTCTTTACAGAACACAATTGGACCGAAGTAATGGCTGTACATGTATTTCTACATGTATAATTTAGTTTATTTAATCTGTTCAACCTTCCGTTCCCCGCCATTTTCATTCTAGATGACGCTATTTTATTCTAAAATAATGTTCTCTTATAAATATACTTCCTTTGACAGATGCAAATACACGTTCTTAACAGTTGGCATGAATGGCCCTTCTGAAATTTGTTAAGCACAAAAACAAGTCATTTGAAAGACACTGTTAAATTTGCGAATATTATCTAAAAAGTGTTTTGAAAACGTATTTTCCCCTAATAGCAGTGATTTCAGATTTCAGTGGTTTCAGGTGGGTCTTCGAACGTAGGCAAATTAATTTTACCTCCAGAACAACAAAATCCAGCCGACTCTTTACTCCATTTTAAGGCATTGCAAAAAGAACATACGTTCATATCACCGATTTCCGCATATGATCTGTAATCAATATTGACAGTATAAGTGAACCCACTTTTATATTCGTTTGCTCACGGTAGTAAATTTGTAGGTTCATTTAATAATCTGTTTATCCATATAAGTTATCAAAAATATGTCTAAATCTATCAGCAGAAAGCCTGGATTCGCGCTGCTCGTCTGTTTCCTGCGACCGAATATTACCAATTCGTTGTCTTTCATTTGCCAGTCTTATTGTTTGTTCTTGCCTTAAAGAATTATAATGTTCGCGAGCTGACTCTAGTCGTCGGTCATGATCATGTTCGTCTTCAATTGATCGAGTTATGGCATGGTGTATACTATCAACTGTCAAACGGTCATGTTAATTAGTAGAGGACTCGGACTCCTCTCGAGACAAAACGTGCCTTTCTCGGTCATTTGTCAGTCTTAACTCACGCTCTGTAAATGTTTTAAGACTCTCTAGACAACACGTGCCTCTCGCGGTCAGACGAGATGATGTTTTTTTTACAACTTTGCTGCTTTTCCCTTTCTGTACGTCACTCACAAATTGTCAGATTAGTGGAATATACGCTTTTTAGGATCTATGTAACTCAACTTACCTTCATATGACGCGCTCGAGAATTTCTGATGGTCAATTTTTTTACTAATCTGATCCATTATCCTTCACGGGCGGCCTTATATATGGGGCTCATTTTTGGTGGAGGTACCTAACCGGGTACAAGGTATCCCCCTTGTATATTAATCTGTCGCGCTTTAGTAAATCTCGAAATCCCCTCTTGGGCTCCCCTACCATTTACATTAAGTCCATTTTTAAACACCTTTATCTTTATCTTCTTTATCTTTATCTTTCTTTACTTCTTATAAAACAAAGTCGTAATTTTTGTATGTATGTCCCTATGTGAGCTTATATCTTCAGAAATCCGCAACGGAGCTTGATGCGGTTTTTTTAATAGATAGAATGGTTCAAGAGGATGGCTTTTTTCGCATAATTTGTTGGAGTTTACTGTATATAGGATGAGATATGATTAAATTTGCCGAGTAATTCGGACGCGCGCGAGCTAAAATGAAAACGCTGCCTTATCTATGTGAGCTACAACAAACTAATGTATGGAGAAATTGTTTGTACCCTATAGTTCTTCAAAAAAGTCCGCGAGGGCATATGTCTATCTTTTAAGGGAAACCCGTTGTACCCATAATAATATCAAAAAAGATATCAAATTCAATAGGGTGTTTTCGAAAGCTATTTATGTGTATATTGTAATATCTTTTATCGAAATAAATAGCTTGGTTAGCTTATGCAATTAATATAGATTATTTATAACTGCTCTTTACAGCATGCAATTTAAATGAATATCTTAGGAGATATGACGTAAAAAGAATTACGCGCTATAAAATAAAATACTTAAACTGTTGGCTAAGCAAAACAAACGTTTGCTCTGTCTTCTATCCATACTCCAATGTTTGGATATGTAATGATGTTTATTGTGCTTTCACGTAAAGACTACTGGATGGATTTTCAGAAAACTTTCCCATGAAAAATGTAATAGAAAATGATTTCTTTTTTTCCTTTTTACCGCGGGTAACACCGCGGGGCGCAGCTAGTACAAGTACATTATGTATTATAAACGGGGCGGTTTGTTTTACATTAGAAGCCCTGAACACACTAGAAACTCTGGGCACATTGTATAAGGTATCAAGATTTTTAATAAACTTTCTATAACTTATTTTAATATACGACTCGATATCAATTTCAAATGGTAATCTTTACTTAAATCAAGTAACTCTCTATTCTCTTAAACATTGTATTTTACGATGTACTCGCTGTTGTCCGCAACTTCTTACGCGAGGAATTCAGAAACTAAATCAAATTGTACAAAAAAGCCATCCTCTTGAATCATTCTATTTATTAAAAAAACGCATAAAAATCCGTTGCGTAGTTTTGAAGATATAATCTCACATAGAGACATACATACAAAACTGATGACTTTGTTTTATAATAATAAGTAAAGGGTATGAATAACTGCCTCTCTAATAGAATAGTAAACCCGAGGTATCCAAATATTGTTATAGCGATAACTTTCCCCATCAGGTGTTCCGTTATGGGTTATTATGGAGTACAATATTAAGTGATTAAATCAAAAACACCGTGGATATACAATCTTAATAATAACATACATTTTGCAACCGTCGATCAGGAATGAACGCTCAAATCGACGATTATAACATCGATCAAATCAATATTTAAGTGTAGATAGATCAATCCGATTGTAAACAACAGAATATAACAAATACCTACTTTTTGTTGGCGTTAGTTATATAACTCTACGTTTCTTAACTTCATCCAAATCTTTCGAGTATAATACGGATCAAAGATCAGATTAAGTATTGCATTTATAACAAAGAGCTATGTAATACTTGTAATTGACGAATTGACTGTTTGCTCAAACCAAATAAAAGTATTTTATATCAAACCCGACGTTTTGGAGACTTTTTAGGTTGCTGATGTCTAAGTCTAAGTTTGTAAACATAAAATTTGCTTAGGTATTTCTAAAAAAAACACGTTTGACAATCCTAAATATAGTTTTAATTTATTGCATTGGCATAAATGTTAAAAATATGTATGTAAACTTTCAATTTCCAACTGTACTAGGAGGTTTGATCTGAAATTTTGCAAGTGGGTGAAAATCTCTTTCAAAGATACTGTTACATAGATTTATGCGTAAGTTCGAAGCTTAGAACAGTATATATGTTAAAAATCATTTAAAAAACGTCTAGGTATCTTTAGTGTGAAACATCAATACGTTCAAATAGGTAGGTGTATATGTATAATTTCGACCAGCTGTGGCTGTGATTTTTTAATAGATAGAAAAATCAACGCAATACATGTTTAACAAATTTATAAGGCTAATTCAACAGTCACTTTCTATGTTCCCCGCAGTGCAACACTATCATAATCACTCTAGTTCGTTAAGAGGATACCAAAATAGCTTCGTGCATTTTTCTATGTACGAAGTTTTCATTGTTTCTTTAGATTGAATGGCTAGAGCTCTAATTTTTAAGTATATGTTTTTTCAATATATGATCTAGGATCGCATAAACTCAGAAACGCGATTGAAAAAAGTTTTCTCGATAGAAAATCTTGGCGAAACAACCTCTCAAATTTTTTATTTTTTTCATTTGTCGGTCTATTATCGCGTATTAACTAATGAAATAACTTTAAAAACATAAGTAACTATTATATATAGAAACACGTAAATCAGAATTAAAATATATTTAGTAGATTTTGAGTAAATAGGAAAAGTATCCCTAATTCTTCATTTTCTGTGCCTACTGGCTGTGGTAATATGTACGTGTCGGCGATGATATACGATAATATTAATGTAGGCCCTTAATAACACAAACTCTTTTGTAGCGTTCCTTCCTTTAGTTACGAAATCAGCACAAGTGCTCGTTTCTACACAAATAATCACAATTATCTTCCGTATCTCAATTACTTCATCATAAACTTAACGTTTTGTCATCGATTCTCACCAATCATTATATTTCATTACAGAGTTCGTAATATTGATATTATCATCATAAGTCGCAAGCTATAGCGTGATGTAAAAACTAGCCTATACATATTATGTATTATGCTACCTCAATCAGAGCAAAGCCTAACCAAAACAAAGAAAATATTTTGATTCCCACCGGTATTTCTTGAGATTATCGTGAACAAACGTTTGACTGATGCGTCCAGGGCCTCTAATAGGCACTAGACGGCCTTGCTAACAGTCATGTTGCGCCGATTCCGAATAACGGGATAGGGGTAGGAGAATGACGATGGATGAATGATGACATACATGGTTTAATTTTGAGTTTTCCGTCTCTCGCAGAGGATGTTACCTGTTTACAAATATCCCTTCGCTAACTTTAACAATACCCTGGGGATAAAATGGGGCAGTGACGAATTCTTAATTCGTTACTAGACGTACAGGGCAGGATATGTACCTAAAGTTAAGAATCTGTATTTAGTTATTTAAGGGCCTACATCAATATTATCGTATATCATCGCCGACACGTACATATTAACACAGCCAGTAGGCACAGAAAATGAAGAATTAGGGATACTTTTCCTATTTACTCATAATCTACTAAATATATTTTAATTCTGATTTACGTGTTACTATATATAATAGTTACTTATGTTTTTAAAGTTATTTCATTAGTTAATACGCGATAATAGACCGACAAATGAAAAAAATAAGAAATGAGAGAGGTTTAAAAAAGTTTTAAAGAGTAGAAACTTTTTTCAATCGCGTTTCTGAGTTTATGCGATCCTAGATTATATATTGAAAAAACATATACTTAAAAATTAGAGCTCTAAGCCATTCAATCTAAAGAAACAATGAAAACTTCGTACCTAGAAAAATGCACGAAGCTATTTTGGTATCCTCTTAACGAAAGATTTTAAAAGTACCGTTAAGTTTTAATGAACAAGTAATTAGCTGCAGATGAATAGCTTATTCTTTGTCATCTCTTCTTTAATTTAAATAATAAACGACTATTACTAACATTACTCATTGTTATGACAATAAAGAGTTGTAATAATATTATGACATTATATAAGATTAAGAAATTCTTCCTAAATATTGCTATCAACATTTTCTTGCTCGTATTCCATTACCTACGCGGTGTCGAACTCGTTCTTTGTAAATATTGCCAGTTTTCAATAAAAATATAACACTGTTTGCTAATGTATACTAATATAGGAATATCATAAAGCTGAAGAGTTTGTTTGTTTGTTTGCACGCGCAAATCTCAGGAACCACTGGTCCGATTTGAAAAAATCTTTCAGTGTTGGATATTATATTTATTGAGAAAGGCTAGAGGCGATATGTAAGTAAGCTAAGTATCTTCTACGTGTGGTGACGGATTAAGAATACAAGTGTCACCACCCCATCTCCTCCCTAGGGTGCTGTAAAAGTCAGCTAAGGGATATTGCACACAGATAACATATTCTGTGAGAGACGGAAAACTCGAAAATAAACCCTGTGCCGACACGTCTGCTCAGCGCAGCACAATGGACCATAATCCCTCCCAAAATGGAGGAGGCCCGTGCCCAACAGCGGGACGTTAATGGGCTGGAGAAGGAGAAGGAGAAGGAGAGGCTATCTAACATCACACTACGACTGAGGAGTGGGGCATCAGTGAAAAATGTTTTAAAAATGGTAATGTTATTCTACCTTTCGTGCGTACGAAGTCGCGGGCAACAGCTAGTTTACATTTTAAGGATGTTTTAGCCCAACTGCAAAAATTATAAGTACATATAAAAAAATCATGGCGCATACAAACATTATTTATTAACTTTACCTCCAGACTTTAACAAGACGCACAAAACAATCAGACTGTGTGTCTGGGTTATTTAAAGAAACATATTATTAAATTAATAAGATCAAAACGTTCGGACGCGTGTTTCTTTACATCTGATTTATTGTTCCAGCCTGTTTTGAAGCTGTGAATCATCTAGTTATGACTGCATAAGAATAATATATAGTTACATATTATAATTTATAAGAAAGAAAAATTTTCTATCAATTTCAGCGTTTATTATTTTTATTTTTAGGGTTCCGTACCCAAAGGGTAAAAACGGGACCCTATTACTGAGACTTCGCTGTCCGTCCGTCCGTCCGTCCGTCCGTCCGTCCGTCTGTCACCAGGCTGTATCTCAAGAACGGTGATAGCTAGACAGTTGAAATTTTCACAGATGATGTATTTCTATTGCCGCTATAACAACAAATACTAAAAATAAAATAAAATAAATATTTAAGGGGGGCTCCCATACAACAAACATGATTTTTTTACCGTTTCTTGCTCGATACTAATAACGTTGCCTTATGTTGCATATATAATGGTACGGAACCCTTCGTGCGCGAGTCCGACTCGCACTTGACCAATTTTCTCTTTTAGTGTAAAAAGATCTACAAATTATATCTAGAACTAGCTGTGGCCCGCAATACGCGTGAATTTAAAAACTCTTTGATATCCTGATGTAGACATCAGGATATCAAAGAGTCGCTTCACCTTTAAACGGAAAGCTCGTGAACATCTTCGTAAAGAAATCGCTGGTTCATTGCAACAAACGTAGTTATTTGTATATGTATCTGTATAAGTTGATTTGTGGATGTATTTATATATGTGTATGTTGATGTAGGAATATCAATATATCTATGTATATATTTATTTATGTGTATGTTGGTATGTATGGATGTATGTATGTCTATATTTTGATTATGGTATTTGACCCACTAATTTTCAAACCCTTCAATGCACCTACCTTGAAGTTTTCTGCACCACCCTAGGTTAGCTGGTAGAGAATGCTTTTAGCATTAAGCACGCCTATGTACATATTTGTGAAAAAGTTTGTAAATAAATAAATAAATAACTGTTATTGCTATTATAACAACAATTGTAACCAACTAGCTGATCAAACTGCCTATTGATGAGTAAAAGAGAGCCATTAAAGGAGGTGAAGCAGAAACAACAAAACCGGAGGTGTATTGAATCCAGGAGTAAAATGAATAAATAACAGAAAAATTTTCCATAGGTACATCTATCGATCAGCCCTCCTCCGTCAACTGCTGCCTGGATAATCGCCTCCCCCGTGGAACGCCACAACGCACGGGAAAATACTTTCCGCGCATTACTTTTTACTCAACACCCAGAAGCTGCGTGTGGTCGTCTAATTGACGCAACAATAAGTCTACCGTCGTGATATAGTAGTCAAAGCTTTTACCTTGCTAAAAACCTGGTAGCTTGTACCTATAGAATTTTTATAAAAGGCACCAGTTTACACAATTCACAACACCATCCAAACAAAGCTATTATTGTAAATGAGCCTGTTGTTTTACACGCATATCTTCATTTCACTTGTTCTGTTAGTGATAATCAGGTGTTAATTCTTCGTGAGAAAGTGCTCACCATTATACTAAATAAAAAAAAATGTTAAAAATAGACGTTTCACTCGACGTGCGAACATCCATGGTGAAACTATTATGAAGCATGTGCGTAGTCAAGTTGGTTTTACAATCTCGAGATTCGAAAAGTTTACCAAGAACTTTTTCTATAATATTTTCTACAAATATAGTGCTTTTAACTCTAAAGAAATTAAACGAAGAAGAAAACCCTCCCGAAACTGAATCGCTGCCACGCCAATGTAATACAGGGCTTTAAAACAAAATCACAAATACTATTTTGATAACTTCTGGATAAGTAACAAACAGTAAGTAAACGTGTTAACAACTTTATTTTCTTTTATTTAACGTAAGAAACAATACTGTGATTGATTAACGGCTGCGTTACTTTTTGTCTAGAAAAAGAACTATTGTTAATGAATGCCTGCGTTACTTTGCGTATTTTCTACGTTAAATATCTATCTACGACTATATAAATATGGATTATGGTAATTCAGTGTATTGGCGGCATTTGCCTATCTTCTAAGCTAGTGTCCGACTAGTCTTAAGAATAGGTATTGGTCCCAGAGTCTAGTGTTGAATATATTTTATCTTATATCTTAAATTTACTTAAATACAACCGAATATGATTTGTTTTTCTTATTGGAGACTTCATGTATCTTTTTGAGAGTCCTAAGTTGAGATCTGTACTCATCCTCATTATCAGAAGTGAATACGATTGTTCCTTTAACAAACCTGTTTCAGTACCCTGTTTAAAAATAAACTAAGCTTGACTTGACTCTGGAACAATTTTTTTATTATTTAACGTAGTATCTTCTATCTATTCTGTGATTACTTAAAAGCCTAGGAATAATAGATAGAAAATCTTTGATTCGTCCTAATGCTTTCGAAAGCTAATAGTATCTCATTGTCTCTAAAATACCTACCTACAATCATGTTTCTAACTATTACTATTCGACTGTTTATGGAAAGAAAAATTTTTATCTGATAGGTATCGTAATTTACCAAAGTAACTATTCAGGTTGTTTGAACATTATCGTTTATCATTATCTCAAACAAATCTTCCAGATTGTCACTTTCTAAAAAAATATAAAAATTCCTTATAAAGCTCGCATTGTCACGTAAATGTACGCGCCGTAATATTATTAATTTCTGTTATATAATTTTATAACGCTATTAAGCTTCCTTTGTGAATTCAGCTCTTAGTGATTCTACAAATGGAATGCGGTTGAAAGAAAGTCATATTATAAACTGCATATTACTTGTTATACAGAGGAGTAATGCTACAGTTAAGGGCCTACATCAATATTATCGTATATCATCGCCGACACGTACATATTAACACAGCCAGTAGGCACAGAAAATGTAGAATTAGGGATACTTTTCCTATTTACTCAAAATCTACTAAATATATTTTAATTCTGATTTACGTGTTTCTTTAAATGATAGTTACTTATGTTTTTAAAGTTATTTCATTAGTTAATACGCGATAATAGACCAACAAATGAAAAATATTAAAAATTTGAGAGGTTGTTTCGCCAAGATTTTCTATCGAGTAAACTTTTTTCAATCGTGTTTCTGAGTTTATGCGATCCTAGATAATATATTGAAAAAACATATACTTAAAAATTAGAGCTCTAGCCATTCAATCTAAAGAAACAATGAAAACTTCGTACATAGAAAAATGCACGAAGCTATTTTGGTATCCTCTTAAGTATAGAATCATTTAAATAAAATTAGGAAAAGCTCTTGATAAAGCTTTGTTTATAGAGAGCTTTAAAAATGTATGGACAAACCTACATAATACATTCTTTAGGGGTGAGTATTGAGTTTGTCGTCAACCATTGCAAATTATTATAACGTCAAGACAAAAATAACGGCTTCGTTTGCTCAAAATTGAAAGATATAATGTTCACGCTTGAACATCGTGAACATCGCGCGCTGGTTGCAAGGAACGAAACGCAGCGCGCATATTCTCAAGCATCGCCGCTAACTTAACTTAGAGGACAACAGACAACTAGGCGCGCAAGCGCATCATAATGTCGCGTCGAACTATAATTTATAATGTTATATTGATTACTAAGTAAAGTAAAGTCCTGTCACGGTCGCCAAAAAACTTGTGGGCGAATGAAACGAGTCAGTCTTCTTGTACATATTTAATTTACTTAGTAATCAATATAACATTATAAATTATAGTTCGACGCGACATTATGATGCGCTTGCGCGCCTAGTTGTCTGTTGTCCTCTAAGTTAAGTTAGCGGCGATGCTTGAGAATATGCGCGCTGCGTTTCGTTCCTTGCAACCAGCGCGCGATGTTCACGATGTTCAAGCGTGAACATATAATCTTACTAGAGATATACTAGCAACGTAACTATGTTTTCATAAATACTTTATTTACCTGCAGGTATTGGAATAGACAAACACAGTCGATTTCCTTACGAGAAATGATAATAATAGCCGCGCTGCACGATATCAGTATGAATTATGGTAGTTTGTTGAAAGTAATAATATGATGAATGGGAGCAAAAAAGAATAAAACACATAAGATCTATTAGAGTTTGATTACATGATTATAATGTAGCTATTGCAGAGTCTCCGTAATAATTTAATGTCGAAAGGAAAGTTTGTTTACGTAACCTAAGTACATAAAAAAATTATTATATTAAAAAGAAATTGAATAGGTGTTTTTCGTACTAAGGTTTTATAATTCGTTCGCTATTTATTTCGTGAGGAAATTGTTACCTACATTAAAAAATATACTTACTCAACTAATATTATTATGGTCATGAAGTGTCCTACTTTTATCATTGATCAAGGATATTATCAATGGTCTATGCTTTTATCTTTCATTTCTACTTTTAAATATAGAAATAGGCTATGGAAATAGGTGAATCCATACATATAAAGCACAGAAAAATAGAACAAGCGGGGAATAATCCCTCTACTCCCATTTCCTCATCTAATTAAGTAAGTGTATGGTATATCACCCGGAACGACTTCCGTTCACACGGACCTTATTTACAAATAGGGGAGCGACGCATCTGCTGGTACGCTGCGCTGCACCTGCATAACGTTTTTACACTCAAACATGCAAAAACAGACGACTCGAGAACATTCTATGTTCTCACGTGAAAAGGTCATATAATTTTATGTATGTAAAAACAACTAAAACAGATGTTGATGTCGCATGCTTTCACAGAAGCGGCTAAAGTTGAGATTGAAACCTACATTTAATTTTAAAACCATGGTTTACAAAATGGAAACTCACTAAGAAATTAACATCAATCCTTGCTCGATTAAGATTTGGTCACTGTTCATCAACTGCACATCTTAACAGAATTGGGATTTATGAATCCCCCATCTGTCACTGTGGTCTAAGTGAATGTGGAGACCTCAACCATATCTTTTTTAACTGTTCTAAATATAGTTCGTTCCCACTATATGATTTCCTTATTAAGTATAAAGCTCCTCTTCCTTGTAACGTTCCTTCTATCCTTTGTATGAGTAATAAATTATATGTTATATCTCTTATTAAATATATCTCTTATCATAATATCTCTCTTTAGATTATAATTAGTTTTCCTATTTTTATTATGTTTATTTATTTGTTGCCCAAACGTTCTGTCCATACTATCCTGCCGATTCTACAAATAAAGTCCCAACCAAAACTCGACTCTGGCAAGAATTGCTCTCGCAAGAAACTGTGGGTTGCCATATTCAAAAAAGAAGAACCTACATTTAATTTAATAAATCAGCCTAAGAAATTAATTCATAAGTAATTAGTTCACTTCCCTTTACTCATGCATAAATCATTTTTGTTATCTACGTATGATAAAGCACCTTCCCTCCGACCACAAATTAATTGACTGGCAACTCCCTTAATACAAAATATTTTCATTCTTAGGTGTTGGACATGTTATGTTATGGGTAGGTACCTAATAATGATTTAGGTAACTAATATAGATATAAAATTAGCACAATTCTTTACGTTCTATTACAACAATATCTTGTGACAATTTAACGGAAGCAATTAACACTCTCGGCAACTCGTTCTTCCGCAATAAAACTAAATCACCTATTTTGTGACGCCATTTATTTTGTTTCGTAATATAAGTGTATCGTGTGATAATAAAGCGTGTTGCCTGGACCATTAGCTATTGTAACCGAATTCATAAGATAGTTCTCTGTTTTGATATTTTGTGTTGAGACGCCGCACACGGACATATCGTCAACCTGATTAGTTTTGTTGACTTTACAGCCGAAGTAGCTATTTTCTTCGTTATTTGTAACCTTATGCCCTTATGCTGTTATTTAGTCCCTCTACAGTAACTAGGCCAGGCGCTCTTCACAACGGGAGTGACTTTGGGTCTAATGTGGTACTGTCATATTGTTTCCCCTGAGGGAAATTGTCCGCTTTTTAAAAGCTCCTACCGGACGCGGGACGACCCTGTCACCGTCCAAAACTAGAACAAATTAACAAATCCCGGGAACGCTGGCAGCAGCCCTAGTCTAATCGGATATATTTTATAGCTGCTTCTATCACCACCACATATATCATAAATAATTAACTCCAACAACACTTTAAATTCAGAGATGCAATATTATCCATGAAGATGTGACGCTATAATACGACACTTGTAAAATATTGGTAACGACATCTAGAAAGAACTATTCGAACTACTCGCGCTACGAAATATTAAATTCGGTATCTACTAGATAATAGATGGCACTACTTCTAAATACTATTTAAGTAGGCTCTTATTTTAAAAATCTGTCGTAACAGTAACAATATTTTCAGGAATAAAAATCTGATCGTCATGCGGTACGTAAAAATAGTTCTAATACTACTTGAGACATGAAATAAGATGAGCAGTGGGTGGACAGCAGTATATTATTATACTCTGAAGAAGATGAGTTATGATGAGGAACTATAAATACCTACCACTTTTCCTGGCAGAATATAGAATAAATAAGAAATAGGTTTAATGTTTTAGAATTACCATTGTTAAAGTCCATTCCTATTACGAATAACAGTTTTTAACCATAATAATTAAATAACCCTAACTTGACAATCGGGTAAATAAAAATAAAACAACAACCAATCATTGTAAAATGTATTTCAATAAACGAGACTAAAACAACATACCTCAGCGATTATAACTTCACTTGTAACTAAACTGCTTCACTAACAATATTGGCGTTATTTATATAGCTTTACATAATCATTATTATATTCTAACACAATGCAAAGCCGTTATATGTTTATAGAAGATATGGCGAGTACGACTGGAATACATAATAATATGTTAATGGAAATAAAACCACTTCTAAAGACTTAAAACGCGCTTATTTTGTAATAAATCTAGCCCGATTTTTCAGAGACTTTTCTGTCACCATTGACGGTTAATATAAAAGAAAACTTACGCGTTTAAAAACGTAAAAAGTGGCTTTCTCTGAATAAATGAGCCACACAAGTAGAGTATATCATGCTAATTGGAATAAATATGCGGATAGCCTTAAATTATTAATGGATAAATTGTTTTAAGGCTGTTACATCATAATATGCAGATAACTAACCAATTAAACAATTTAGAAAAACCAAAATTTTTACAGCAGTTTTATATTATTTTCACAATGTTATGGCAGCTCCCATATGCTGATTTAAATTGAATATTCAGATAGCTATACAAGTTTCAAAACAAAAGCGCTTGCAAAAGAATACGTGCGGAATAATAAAGAGCTGCCTGCCTATTGCGAATACTTAATAAGCAATAATCGAATTATTATTTAAAGTGCTTAAGAGGATACCAAAATAGCTTCGTGCATTTTTCTAGGTACGAAGTTTTCATTGTTTCTTTAGATTGAATGGCTGGAGCTCTAATTTTTAAGTATATGTTTTTTCAATATATAATCTAGGATCGCATAAACTCAGAAACGCGATTGAAAAAAGTTTTCTCGATAGAAAATCTTAGCGAAAATACCTCTCTCATTTCTTATTTTTTTCATTTGTCGGTCTTTTATCGCGTATTAACTAATGAAATAACTTTAAAAACATAAGTAACTATTATATATAGAAACACGTAAATCAGAATTAAAATATATTTAGTAGATTATGAGTAAATAGGAAAAGTATCCCTAATCCTTCATTTTCTGTGCCTACTGGCTGTGTTAATATGTACGTGTTGGCGATGATATACGATAATATTGATGTAGGCCCTTAAAGCCCCGTGTCTTGCACTATATACATAGGTACATTGTGATGATGACATTCTATATTAGATACTGAAAAAAAACTTTAAGAACAGACATATGTATTTTCAATGAACGAAGAAACGGTTTTTTATATCTTTTAAAAATACTTTAGTTACATTTAAACAAATATAATATGCTAATATACATAATTATAATTTAATAGTCCAGGTTTTTACAATATGCGTCTTAACTAATAAGTCTAATAACACACAGAGTATTCATTTTATGTATCCATTTAATAAAGGATGTGCGTAGCAAGGAGGGATGTTTGGGCGATTCTAAAAATATCAAAAACAATACCAAAGTCTCATAATTTAGGAGTATTTGCTACATATTTAGAGCTTTATTTCTCTAAAATAAAATGGAAAATTTAAACTACCGTTACCCGAACGAACCAAGCCACGCCCATGCAATACGGTACTCATTTTTATTGCTATAAAAATTAAATAATATCATCTATATAAAAAGAATCTCAATTATGTATTTACGTACCTTTATTTTAAGGTAATTTTTATAATGAGATCAATGTTACTTTTAAATTAATGGACAAAATATTATTTCTTATTTTACAGATTATATTTTTATATATACAAGCATGTTTCAAAAATGCTGCAAACAGATGGTTGCAAAAATCAATAATTTGTGTTAATTCTTAATAAGGGAAATGTAGTTCTTGAATTACTTAAAATTTTACCAAGAGAACGCAAAAAGATTTTTGATAATACGGTGAATCTTATTAGAGTAAAACCGAAGTAATTTACTTATTTTGCATTTGACATACTATGCTTTTACTTAATAAATCAAATTATGGTGGAAAAGGGGAAGTCCCGCTTGCGGTAATCACTTTTTCCACCATAATTTATTATTTACCTCCATATTAACCTCTTCATAGGATATATTAGGTACCTACGGTTCCTTTTTTTATTAAAAATTAATGTTTAAAAAGTATTATTTATATCTATATCAATGTATATTATATGTACAATTAGTACGCGTAGGTAGTGAGAAAATAATACTAACACATTTAAATAAACACATTCTTTTATCTAAATAGATAAAAGAAATCTTTTATGAATTTGATTTTTTAATAACTTTACGTTTTATAATGCTGTTGGCAGGTAATTTTCATAAACATGTAATGTATGTACATAGTTTCAATGTAAAGCTAGAAACATCACTCGTTACAAAACATTATAATAGCTTCCGATACCGAACTAGGTGAGACCTGTGTTTCAGTTGTCGGTGCCACCCCTATAAATGTATAAACTAAACTAGCATAGGTATGTTACCAACATGATTGTATGTATTTAAGCGAAAAAGAAACAGATATTATGAAAAATAATCATATTATAATACCATATTATGCATAATCAATAATATGAGGCTAATACTTGTACAAAAAACAATAAAAAGTATTTTTAACACCCTTGCTCGTAAAGCTGATGTAATTCCACCGGTTTTAAATATGTAAAGCGACTCATAAAAAAGGCGTGTGTTACCAAAGCAAATAGTTAAGTTATAGTCCATGCAAATTTCATAACAGTATTATTTGCCATTTCAAATATGGAACTGATCGCCGCCGCACGACTCGAGCAGCGCGCTGTTGCTATTCAAATGCCGAACTAGTCGCCGCGCGGCGCCAGTCAGTAGGCAGGGCTAGCGCGCTGTTAAAATGGCGGGAAAGCAACAGTGTGCATTCACAGATTGAGTTTATTTAATGTTATTTTTCTGTTTCCTCGCAAATGTGTTAAAAAACGTCGTACGATATACGTGCGTATTGGTTATAACATGCTCGGCTCAATTACGAAATTCCGCCTCACATTTAAGCATGTTATAACCATCTTTACGCACTAATATCGTAATGTACTATTATTAATATAATTCAAGACTCACACAGACATACCTATAACAAATTATTGTCATACAAATGATATACGCGACATAATCTATACTAATATTAAAAAGCTGAAGAGTTTGTTTGTTTGAACGCGCTAATCTCAAGGCTAGTCTGATTTGAAAAATTCTCTTCAGTGTTTGAAAGTACATTTATCGAGGAATGGTCTTATTCATAATGACTTATCAGAGGTTTAAACGGAGATTTTATCGGAGAGATAATAAACGTTTTAGCGTAAAAGAACTTTTAAACCTCCGATAAGTCATTATGAATTAGACCAGAAGACTTTAGGCTATATAACATCACGCCGTGACTAATAGCAGCAAAGCATTAGTAAAAATATTCTAAATTCCACGCGTACGAAGTCGCCGGCAACAGCTAGTCCAGTTATATACTCAGGGAACCTTATGTACAATGGTCTTATTCATAATAACTTATCAGAGGTTTAAAAGTTCGTTAAAATCGGTTTGCTAAAATTGTCAAAATTCATAATAGTATTTTTACGATAAAATGTTTATTATCTCTCCGATAAAGTTATTGTTTAAACCTCCGATAAGTCATTATGAATAAGACCATTAGAGTTAATTCACGAGTAAACGTTAAAGCTTTCATAAGCAAACTACAAGGAGAATAAATACGTAAAATATTGTTATTTTGTCATATTTACTACAGACATATATTATTAGACTATGTGTTAAACCTTTCGTAAACCGGGTTGATCCTCTCACAGTGCACACATAATCAAAATAATGTTAGAACAATAACAATTAGTATTACCTTCTTAGTAAAATAATTAAAAAACTTACGAAGAAAAGTTTTTTTTTTCTTTATTGTGATGATTAAAATATTATATTATTAAATGTTAGCAGTTATAGGAATCATAATTTGTTAATATTACCGGGACTATAATCACGTTAATAACTTAAAAAGGCACAATACCTTTGCTCCCGACGTTTATTATAGTCCCGGTAATATTAACAAATTACGAGTTCAAATCGCGTAAGTTTAAAATCAATAGTTATAGGAATGTTATTGAGGGTTCCTAGTAACCATTTTTCTTGTTAGTGTAACATTATATTATGATTAAGACGGTACGATATAATGAAGAATATTTTAACCCAGTCCAACTCGGATATATCCGGTTTTTAATCAAGACTGTGTCATCAGTATACAATATATAGAACTATGTAACAGTAAATAATGCTATTAAATATTATGCCTAGTCTAGTTTGGAACTAGTCCAATAATTATGTATTACACAAACACATTTATTTAAATAACATCTGATAGATTGTGATTTACAATATTATGCTGTACCTTTTTTGATAAGATAACTAACAAAAATAGATCACAAACCACTAGCTTATGTTTAGCTAAGGAATAATAGACTACGTTAATCTGACAATTTCTGTTAATGACTGTAGAGTCAACAACGATTGCAAAATGGCTGTTATTGCGTTTAGAATCTCAATATCTTACTTTTATTAGCATTTTACTTTACACACATACATAAAAAATATGTAATACATAATACTGCCATACTATAATAGAGAAAAAGTAATAAAAAGAAGTTAAAAACTAATAACTCTCGGTATCTATTAGTGGCACACGCACGTATTCGTATACGCTAAACGTATACGCGAACGTGCATTTTTGGATTTCGTATTAAAGGTTATTCCAGAGCATTTCGCCGAACTGTCATCGCTACCTAGTCCCAGGTGGAGACATCATATAACCATGTCGCAGTTTAAATAGTAATTGCTTAGCTGTTTATTAAATTTGAAACTCACAATCTCATAAGGCGATGTTGTTTTAAGTCAGTATACAACATGAGATCTGTTCAAATCATTGTTCTTACATTTATATCAAATCAATCTGAACATATATAAATAAACTTGTAAATTTTGGTATAGGAACTGAACGCACAAAATAAGCATGTGGCTGGATTTTACCTTATATAACACATGCATGATATTTTCACAAATATATATATATCACATGGCCGAGGTTAACGAGCACGGACCGTAAATACAATCGAGAACATTGCTTTATTTTACGCCAGCTATTTACAGTGTTTTAAGGAATTCAAACAACTCCAAGAAAACGTAATAAATATTTTCGATATTATCTGTTTTACACCGAAATAAAGAATTAATATAACAATCAATGGGTTAATGTGAACAAGGATACATACTTACGTTTTGTATAAGAGAAGAAGAGTCAAAATCCGAAACCCGAAATACTAAGAAAGAATCTTAGCCCTAAAAAGCCATGTTTAAATGGAAGTTATTGGTAGAAGCATAATGAAATCAACCGACAATCAATGAAATATATATATAATGTAATCACTCAATGGCTATTAATACCTACTAACACAAAACTCTAGCCGATAGCTGAAGAAATACATGTTATAAGCAAATTTCAATTACAGCACACTTACTCCAATATATAATATAGTTTTGAATACTATATCTAACTTAGTCGAATAGGTAATATCTAACATCTAATAATAATTACACACTTTTTCGATATAATATCTAATATATGTTTACAATCTAACACGACTACAGCACACCTAATACAATATTAATACCATAAATAATAATTTAGTCATTCATAAGAAATTAAAAAATTGGACGAAAAAAAAGTGATCAATCTCTTTAGGTCCCAATTATGTTATGGCATGATGTCATGGATGTAAACGTGTTGACCATTATTACTATATAACTTTGTGCACAATACACAATATTTGGGAATAAAATCACAGAGATTCATAGAAAAAAAAATCCAAAAAGTTTTTAATAAGTGTGGGAGTAGCGGCTCTTTTTTTAAATAAAGAAATATCTATTCAAACTTCGAACAATATGGAGTGCTAGATTATATTAACATTATGACTAGTGTTATGTGCACTGCGTATATACGGCACCACAAGTTTCGCATAATATTTAAAACTAAACACAAAGCACTTGATCAGAACTTGTGTTGCATACTGTTCACGACTTGTGGTATCCCGCCATACGTGTTTTCTAAACCTCACGCTGAAAATAATACGAAAAAAAAAATATTTCGAACTATCCGTATGTGATAATGGTTTGGTGTCAACCCATTGACAGATTTTTGACAATAGTGACGTCATGGCTCCGTCGGTTAATTTCCTTTGCCTCTTTATTAAGATTTGGTTCAACTAGTAATGAATGACGTTTAGTGCTTATATCTTTCTTCCTTCTGACTACATCAGGGCTGTAAGGGTCTGATACACGTCTGTCTAAGTTCGGTTGACTCTGTCCTTGCGTGTTCTGGAATGACCCTTGCCTATGTATTGGCATTGATTGTGGTTCAGTATTATTGTTGGGTAGGTACG
Organism: Orgyia antiqua; assembly: GCA_916999025.1. Taxonomy (NCBI): domain Eukaryota; kingdom Metazoa; phylum Arthropoda; class Insecta; order Lepidoptera; family Erebidae; genus Orgyia; species Orgyia antiqua. The sequence continues at coordinate 4,503,957 of OU779861.1, forward strand.
TTTGGAATGATGGTCTGTTCTGTGCCGCATCCATGATGGAAGCTGTTGATATTAAGTAGTGTAATTAAAGTTTAATTTCTATAAATTAGAAAAAGGATACTTATAACAACGTTATTATAAAAAATATTCTCTTCAATAATAGATGGAATCTACATAAAAATTTATTAAAATTATACCGCGTACTTGTGACGACGAGATTACATAATAATATTATCATCCACAATATTTTTTACTTATCTAACATCAGTATATTAGACACATCATAAATTTGAGGGGACCTTATAACGATATTTCTCGAAAAGTCTGATAAAATGTAAACCTCTCCTCTAAATTATCGTTTATATCAAATCTAATTCCATTTAATATAAGAAAGTTGTTAATTTAACAATTTTTACTTAAGGAACTGTTTATCCTAACTACTCATAGTTAAATATCGTATAATGTTGCCTAAAACAAACTTTAATTAAATAAATATGACCAAATCAAACTACGAGAGTTTAAAGTTCAAAACAAATATATAAAATGGCGTAAATAACAGTAAAATAGGATTATATGGGTTTATATAATAAGAAATAACATAAAAAGTCTACCACTACAACAACAATCGAGCATACATATAACATACATATACGCATATATAAATAACAATTCACCTCGGAACTGGATACTTGATCTATCTTGTTAATGACCTACAATGGGGCAAAGAAATCAAGTTTAAATATTAAAACGACTATTTGGGGAAAAAGATCTGAAAGTATTACTACACTTAAATACTCACAAGGAGTTTAGAAGTAATAAAGTGGGAATCTAATAAACTATTTAAGAAGAAACATACTGGATGGTTTCAAGCCAGCCTAAAAGTTATACAAACTCTAATTATACTGTCTTATCGAAATAAAAAAAATTATGTTACTTGTTATTCATAGAACTAGGTAACTATTTAATAGCTCTTCATTAATTAGAAGATAATAAATATCAGCTCTAGTAAGACGTCTCATCAAATCAAATTATTAAGCTAAATAAAAAAGCTATAAAAGCCTTTACAATAAATATTACATTCAAAATATCGGATTGGAATTTTAAGTCGCTTGATTTTGCAATATTATTTAAATATATTATTTTAAATCAAAAGCTGTTAGTAATTCATTCTATATTGGTTTAGCTGGGCGTTATATATTTACACCAGCTCCAAAATATCAAATAGTCCAACGTCGAAAGAATGCGTGTGCGGCATATATCGCGTATACACGTGCGCGTGCACGTAAAACGTAAGCTGATACTTTGCATTGTTAGACAAAGTGTTATTAGACAAGCTGTAAACTTTAAGAGATTAATAATCTAGAAAACATAAATAAAGATGTTAATAGCTGGAAAACCAAAGAAAAGTTGAGTGGACTGTGTGAGATTATGAAAGAAAAAGGAGTTGATGTGTTGCGCTAAGTCGAATTTGGGATAGTAGCAGGAAGAAAAACACATGTATATATTTGTTTATATCTTACCTAGTGTGCGTACCAGCCACGGCGTGACTGTTTGTTTTTGGTTGACAGCAGTTTGAACCTCGTTGAGAGCCACTGTCAGTTGGTGGCTGAGTTCCTTTAATAGAAACGTCATTTTTAGATTATAAAGAAAACATACACATTTTTTTTACATAACTTTTAATTATTGATTAATGAACAAAATTAAGATTATGATGGCTGCAGTAGCGATGTGAATTATGGTATCATGATGAATGATGACTTGTGATGTTGATGATTGCAGTAATAGGTGTGATGATAGTGTTGTGTTCGATGATATTGTGATGACATTTAATGATGATGATACTGGGTGATGACGATCTCAAATGCAAATGATATCGATCGATGATGAAGACGAACTTAGCGATGAATATGATGAAACCGAGGGCGATGATGTCGATGACGACTAAAAAGTACAAAATTTATGTTATTTACAAAAAAAACTGTGTGAGTTAGTACATGCAATATAAATTATTTGTATTGCTTCTTTGCTATGATATTCTACAACGCAGAAATGGTAAGTGTAAGTATCTCCACAAATGCTTTTATTAAACCTAGTACAATGTTTATTTTTGTGCAAAGTAAACTTAGTAGTTAGACGTTCGATATATCTCAATTCGTACATATTATTATGCAGAAGCACAGTTATCTTTCATTACAATGCGATTTGCAATTTTTTTTTTTTCGGACATTTCACACAGCGTCCTCTGGTCCCAAGCTAAGCTTATATGCTTGTGTTATGGGTACCAGAATACGGATAGAATACATATACTACATTTTTTTTTGTAAATACATACTTATAATACATAGGCATATACTTATAATACATAGGCATACATACTTATAATATATACTTATAATTATAGGCAAATTAAAGCTACACGTTCGCTGCATCTAACTAACTACATCCAAAATTATTATAAATTAAAGCTAAAAAACCATGAGTGATGTAACCTTACAAACTGACTTAAAGCATAGCATATCAAAATAAATATTACATTATTGCACTAGCTGTTGCCCGCGACTTCATACGCGTGAAATTTCGAGAATTTTCCCCGGTTTTGCAACATTGTTTACTAATGCTTCGCTCCTATTTGTCTCAGCGTGATATCACATAGCCTAGCCTTCGTCGATAGATGTACTATCTAACAACGAAAGAATTTTTCAAATCGGTCCAGTGGTTCCTGGGATTAGCGCGTTCAAACAAACAAACAAATTCTACAGCTTTATAATATTACATTATAGCATTTAAATACAATAACCCATTTACGCACAATTTAGATTTAGAATTTAGACAATATATGCAATATAGGTTATAGACACAGGCTGTTTTACTTGAGAATTTCCCACCACATAGTTCATATTGTTTAGTAAATTACAATTTTGGGGTTATGTGTGTTATTCTATGCTTAAATAGTTATCACAACATCAGAATTGTCGTGGTATCACCACTATGTTAATTATTTCTATAATATTGAATGCTAAAAATCTTACCTGATTGCTACATTGTGCCTGCACATGTGCCAGTTTGACTTGCGCCAGTTCCAACTCCAAGTCTCGCACTCGCTGCCTCAGTCGCACCTCCGCCTCGCTCGAACCTTCCTTAGTCTCGCCCTTCTCATCTGATTCTGTCATATACATTGTAATTGATTAGACTCATATACCGCAAAAAAGTAATAGTAGTAATATAGTGGCGGTTGGAAACGGCGGTGGAACATTCTTTGAAAAAAAATGTAAAAGTAAACGCGTCGCCATTTTTGGTATGACGTCATAAAATTAACCATGCATTGTCATCAAGCTAAACGTATATACAAAATTTAAGCTCAATTGGTTAAAAAGTTAAATAAAAGCTTGTAAATACGCTTTCTATATAGTAGTTTTTATTTTATATTTTACTAGAAAAGAATTCAAATCTGTTGCTAATTTTAAAATATCTAAGTGTATAAGGCAGCTATAGTAGCTGCTTTATGCCCTGAAAATATTTCTATTAAATAATATATATACCCTCTTTATTATCCTTCTGCGCAAGTTTGAGGCTACAACTGACGCAGTCCTTCACAAAGTCTTGTATGTTATGTAATTGTTTGTCAAGTCTCGCACATATCTCTTTATAGTCGCGCGAGACCGCCGCGTAGTGGACCGCATCTTTGTTACTCTCCTCGGCAGCCGTGCGAGCCTGGTATTTATGAAAAAAAAAAAAATTCAACTGTAATAACAATAACAAACCTGAAATTTTAACTGAAATAGGACTTGGAAAGAAGTACCGCAAACGTGTTAGAAATAAACACTATTTCAAGAAGAAAAAAATGAAATAAAGAATTGAAAACTTTCTTCGAAACTAAATCTTAGCTACACTTATAAGAAGTTATAGTTATTTCAAAACTATTATATTCTATTTTTATTGTGAAGTAGCTGTTGTCCACAACTTCGTAAGCGTGGAATTTAGAAAATGAAAACCCTTAACAAATGATACAAAAAACTTAATCAATATCCGTTGCGTGGTTTTAAACATATAAGCTCATACAAGGATATACAATTATACATACAAAAATATCGACTCTGTTTAATAATAATTAAAGATAAATATATTTAAAGATATCCATCAGTTTTACTTAATTTTATAGTTTCTATATAGGTACTTTGCGTGCACTCTTATAAGGTTTTACGCAATAAATGTTAGACACTCATTGGTCATCGACGAGTGTTATTCTACACTACAGTATAGTTTGCTGACGAATTCAACATTGAAGAAAGACGATTCGATGCCAGTTGATTCCTTTAAGCCTTCATGTTGATTATGGACATCTGGAAATTCGAAATCAAGGAACGTACATCGTGGATAGATGTGTTCCTTGATCTCCAATTCCAAGATACCAATTAACTTTGTTTCCTGATGTTGTTTTCCTCTTTCTCTGCTTCTCTGAAAATAGTAATCAAAAGCAAAATTGTATATTTAGAGAGCCTTAAGCCTTGTTTCTAATGTTGATTATCATATAAAAAATATCTGCTCACTACAGAATATAATTTCGTCAACTTAGACAAACCAAACAGTTTGTGGGACAAATAATGTAAATGAGTTTGATTCTATTAATAGCATTATTGTTACTATAAATTTTAAGCTGACAATTTAATAAATAAATATTCACGGACATTTCACGCAGCGTCCTCTGGTCCCAAGCTAATCTTATGTGCTTGTATTATGTGTACCAGAATACGGATATACTACATATTAACGGGCTTCCCTGGTCTAGTGGTTCATGTAACGGACTGTCGTTCACGAGGTAGCGGGTTCGATTCCCGCACGAGACAATAATTTGTTTACAAAAGAAAAGTACAGGTTGGACCAAAAGTCCGTTAACATTTGAATTGGTTGCCGCGTCTAGCAGTGGCGGCGGAGGGGTTACGCATTGCAAGAGCGGCCAATGGGAATTAAGTACCATGGGGTCGTTCGGAGGTAGTCAACGTGCGTTTTGTGTACGCGAGTACTATCGAAACAACGATTCTGCGACCTTAGCTCAACGAAAGTTTTGTAATCATTACAAGATACGACACAAAAATCAAGCTCCATCAGGTGTGTTAATAAAAATAATTGGTCAAGTGCGAGTCGGACTCGCGCACGAAGGGTTCCGTACCATTATCTATGCAACATAAGGCAACGTTATTAGTATCGAGCAAGAAACGGTAAAAAATCATGTTTGTTGTATGGGAGCCCCCCTTAAATATTTATTTTATTTTATTTTTAGTATTTGTTGTTATAGCAGCAATAGAAATACATCATCTGTGAAAATTTCAACTGTCTGGCTATCACCGTTCTTGAGATACTGGGTACGGAACCCTAAAAATCATGTTTGTTGTATGGGAGCCCCCCTTAAATATTTATTTTACTTTATTTTTAGTATTTGTTGTTATAGCGGCAATAGAAATACATCATCTGTGAAAATTTCAACTGTCTAGCTATCACCGTTCTTGAGATACTGGGTACGGAACCCTAAAAATCATGTTTGTTGTATGGGAGCCCCCCTTAAATATTTATTTTATTTTATTTTTAGTATTTGTTGTTATAGCGGCAATAGAAATACATCATCTGTGAAAATTTCAACTCTCTAGCTATCACCGTTCTTGAGATACAGCCTGGTGACAGACGGACGGACGGACGGACGGACGGACAGCGAAGTCTCAGTAATAGGGTCCCGTTTTTACCCTTTGGGTACGGAACCCTAAAAATGAGTGTTCAAGTTTGAGAAGACGGGTTCAACAATAGATTTATCTCGACCCCGAAAACGTTGAGCGAGTAACATCGTCTATTCGTGACCAACCAGGACTTTCAACTCGATAGCGGTCTGCTGTTCTTAACGTGCCAAGAACATCATTAAACCGCATTCTCAAGAAAGATTTTAAGTCTACATCCCTATAAAATCCAAATGGTGCAAGAATTAAGGCCTCAGGACCATGCCACTAGGTTGCAGTTTGCGAACGAAATGGTAGAGCGGTTCACCAGTTTTACAAAAAAAAAATTCTCAGACGAGGCACACTTCCACCTAAATGGGCATGTTAATAGACAAAATTGTAGTTATTAGAGTGACACTAATCCGAAATTAAAGCATCAAAAACCCCTGCATTCACCCAAAGTCACAGTATGGGCTGCTTTATCAGCAAGAGGCATTATTGGTCCATACTTTTATGAAGACTCAAAATTTCCGCTCTAGACTGCAGCAATGCCAGAATAATGAAGGATTGCATATGGATGATGTGATTTTTAAGAAACAAATTCCCGTTTTGTTTACTATCGAAAACAATAAACAAAAAAAGAAAAATTATAAACGGACTTTTGGTCCACCCTGTAGTATATGTATTCTATCCGTATTCTGGTACCCATAACACAAGCATATAAGCTTAGCTTAAGATCAGAGGACGTTGTGTGAAATGTCCGTAAATATTTATTATTATTTATTTATTATTAAGTCGATACCTGATACCCTGATATCTGATACTGATTCAAAGTAGTAATATACTACTTTTCTTTTGTAAATACATACTTATAATACATAAAATAGTTCCAGATTACACTTTATCTAGAATTGATTCAGAAACTAGGTCTAAGACTCTTTAAATTTACCAAATTGTTTAATATAAAGCATTGTGGTTAAAATTGATATTAAAATTATATCTTCGCCATTTGACGCCACTTCTTAAATCTTCATGTTGATTATGGACAACCTGAAATTCGAGATTAAGGAACCTAGATTTGAAATCTGTTCCTTAATCTCCAATCCCAAGATACCAGAGTAAATGCTTGATAGTTTCTTCTGGCTGCACTTGGTCTTCAAAATATAGCTAAAAGAATTTATACTACACTAAAGATAAGTTGGCCTGTTGGTGTAGTGAGTGTAAGAACATTAATTGGAAAACACAATAACATACGACTTTTGTGTGAAATATTTATATTGAGTATTTAGTGTTGGAATGAACATGTTACAGCCTTAATTTATTGGTAACGATAACAGTCACGCCCAAATACAAGTAATACAGTGACAGTTCATTAGTACATTTCAAATTTATAATGATTACTTAACATGATCCGCTATATCATTTTATTTAAAGGAATGGTTGTTAGACCTTACCTCTGTTAACTGCAGTTCAAGTACTTCTTTGTCCTGTTGAAGTTGCGCGTTGATCACTTTCAATCTCTCCAGTTCAACATTGATTTTCTCCTTTTCTGCTGATTCTAAAACGACAATATTCATAATAATACCTTTTTTATTATACGTATTTGTTTTCTAATCTATTAAGAGGTCGGGTAACTTACTTATAAGTACTTAAGAGGATACCAAAATAGCTTCGTGCATTTTTCTACGTACGAATTTTTCATTGTTTCTTTAGATTGAATGGCTAGAGCTCTAATTTTTAAGTATATGTTTTTTCAATATATGATCTAGGATCGCATCAACTCAGAAACGCGATTGAAAAAAGTTTTCTCGATAGAAAATCTTAGCGAAACAACCTCTCTAATTTTTATGATAAAATTTATTTTTTGATTTAATTTAATTTTTTTTCTCTATTATTTTATGATTTACGAACAACGTTCCGAACAAATTGCACAGACTAAAATTTCAAGAAATATTTTAAGGTAAATATAAATTACAAAATAAAAGTGATACCTTTAATGAATTTCTCATATTCTTGTTGATATTTGTGGAGTCGTTTAACTTTGATGCTACAAGCAAGCTTCACTATTTGACGAGATGACTCTTCAGCACGACACTTCTTTGGTAATGTTACTCTGTAAACAAATAAAAACAAATGATATCATTAATACAATTAACAACAACTTTATTACACACCTGCCTTCTTTATTTCTGCATCACCCTATGGTTGACTGGAAGAAAATGCCAAAGGCATTAAGTCCGCCTACAGAATTCTTTGTATGAATTGTGTAAATAAACAATACGAAGAAATAATTAGACTATGCTTAAAAAGGAAATGAAAGGCATGGCAGAAAATATATGTTCCGCCGACCATAATTAAAAGGGCAGTGTAAGGAGATGGAAGTTCTAACTTGTACTGTGGATTACAAGATACATACTTTACTTTTCAAATAAGAATGTGCATGACACCGCGCTATGTTGTGACGTCACAGCAGTCAAATCTAAAATAATATGTATCATTTTCTGTTTTAAGTAGTTATATATTATAGAGGCCGATAAAATAATGGATGTTAATAGCTATGAAAAAAAAAGAGTTAAATAATTACCTAAAGTATTTGAGAACACCTTCAAAGTCATGTTGCAACAAATCTTTTCGTGACTTGGAGAGTAACGCCAGCGCTACTTGGAACAAGGTGTCGATGCCTTGCAGAAGGAACACATCTAGAATATGATACACCTGAAAAATGTTAACATATTTATTAATTACCTGTGAATTCGTCCAAATTGTCCTTGTGGTGACGGATTAAGAATACAAGTGTCACCAGCTAAGTGTAATACTGTAGTGGAATAACATCAACTGCTAGAGAGGGAAAACTCGAAACTAAACCCTGGGCGAACACGCCTGGTCAGCGCGGCACAGTAGACCATAATCCCTCCCAAACTGGAGGAGGTCTGTTCCCAACAGTGGGACGTTAATAGGCTGGAGAGAGAGCCAGAATTCATCCAAAATTTTATATATAAAAATTAGAAGTCAATCGCGAATTCAGATGCATATAATTTAACAAAAAAGATTAAATGCCTTATACCAGAACGACTTTTAACTTTTACTAGTGGGAGTTCGTAGCGAGAGACTGTCTCAAAGTAAGTATGGCAATTTTATAATCTTTAAAAACTGGTGAGAAATATAATTAAGAATTTAATAATACTTTTTGTAAGATATTAGTCGAGTAGAGTACAGGTGTAACATCAGTTAACATCAATATCAATTCAGACGTTTCGGAGATAAAGCAGTACATATATAGTTTTTAAAATTGCTTTGTAGGTACCTATTTCAAGCTATCAATTTCTGTAAGACCATTTGTGTGGATGTATCTATGTATAATTATTAATCATATTTTAACTTACCAATGGCAAGGGGAATCGTGCAGTGAACACAGTAAGGAACCATTGCGATGCAAACATATGTGGTTCCACACCCAACTCTTGGAAGTGGGCACGAAGGTCTGTCAGTTGTTCCTAAAACATAATACGGCACAAATATAATAAACCCAACTATTTTCCCATAACATCTTTACTTTAACTTTAAAAAAATTTTTTTTTACGGATTTAGACTTGTGTATTTGTTATAAATTTTCCACCATGTCAAGTAACGGTCTGCAAAGTCTCCGAAACGTCAGGCTTAAATTTAAAACAAATACAAGCGTCTAAATGCAGAAAATGTAATTTTATTTGAACGAATGAGTCGCGCAAGTGTTAGAGAATGTTTAAAAAATATTCTAAAATTTATGGTTTCTGGATCTTTAAATTGATTTCAAAAATACTAAAAAATTGTTAATTACACAGAAAAATTTCAAACTTAGGTATTATCATAAAACTGGAATAGGCACTACCATATATGTATGTAACGACAAATGTATGTAGATTCTATTTTAACTGAATTAATGTCTGGAATAATTTAATGCAAAGATATTTTTTTATAAAAGTAAATCAATAAGTAAATAAATGTCTTACCTCCATAAGTCTATCGAGTTGATGCAACCTCATATAAAGTGCTTCAAATCCATCCTTGTACAGTTCACGCAATCCGTATCCATACATCAACCTCACCAATAAACAAAAGGCTTGCTCTTCTGGCATCTACAAAAAAAAAACAAAATTTTAGTACATATTATTAAGTCTTGTATATACAGTTCTGTAAATCAATATGGTTTGCAGTAAGGAATATTTTATTTATTTAAGACTAAGGACTGACGAGAGAGGAGAGAGAAGAGAAAAAAGTTCGCTAAAAACGGTTCGCGAAAATTGTCAAAACTTGTTATTCATAATAGTCTTTTTACGCTAAAACGTTTATTATCTCTCCGGTAAAATCTCCGTTTAAACCTCCGATAAATCATTATGAATAAGACCATTAAAATTTTAAAATATTTTTTTAATTGTTGCCTAATTAGTCCTATACACACAGTGCTTTTAAATCACAGATTAACTGACGATTGGAAGGAGAGAAAATCACGTTCGAATATTCCATTACTTAGATTAACTAATAGACATAATACTTACATGTAAAAGTAATGTAGCTGCTAAAAAGCTCAATCCTTGACAGTATCCAACTTCATGATCGTATACTGCGTACGCTCGCGCCATACGTAACAAAGAATCTTGACCGAGCCCGCCCGCTTCACGGAAGAAATCGTGCGCGGGGAACGTGCGAGCAATGTCGCGTTGTATCACTTGCTCGAATGGACAATCCTGATAACAATAATTAAGTATATCTAGTTAAAGAGACAATTAAATACATTAAAATATAACTAATATAAATATAAAAGCAAATCTTGTCTGTCTGTCGCCATTTTATTCATTTTTGACGAGCCTCGTGGTGGAGTGGTTCACGTAGCGGACTGCCGTGCACGAGGTCACGGATTCGATTCCCGCTCGGGACAATCATTTTTGTAATATTTATAATTGTTATACAAATATTTGTACAGCGTCTGGGTGTTTTCTATCCATTATAAGTATGTATTCACAAAAGAAAAGTAGTAGATGTATTCTATCCGTATTCTGGTACCCATAACACAAGCATATAAACTTAGCTTGGGACCAGAGGACGTTGTGTGAAATGTCTTTGAATAGTTATTTATTTATTTCATGGCAAAACTATGATTTAGCAGATTGGCTAATTTTAATAAACAAATTTAATGCGACACAGGTATTGCTATAACACAAGCATTGAAATATAGTTTAATTTGGGACCAGAGGACGATACCACGAGCGATTCCATAAAAAAATAATACTTACTTTGCTAATAAGCGTTCTGTAAGTCTCCATAAGTTTATCATTTTGATCGACGCCTGCAAGTCGTAGCCACACTTCACCACGTAAAGCTTCAGGGACGCCCACACGCACCAAGTGGTTCAGAGCTCGTGGTCGAGGGCCCGTCCAACTATAATATAAATAAATATTACATTCATGGACATTTCACACAACATCCACAAACATATTTTTAGCATTTTTCTTAAAATAAACGGAGATAGTTTTCTTATCTAATGTCTAACATTTCAAACTATGACAGTATTATCATCATAACATCACTTTTTTTCCCATAGAGGTAGGCGGAGATTATAAAAAGCCATCTGTTATGATGCAAACACACTTCTTGGCTTCATTTCATAAAATACTAGCTAATGGCTGCGATTTCTAATTAGTAGATAAATAGTTAAGCACTAACAAACTACTATATTAGAACTTTTAATTCGATTCCAAGTTTGATAATTTCAGTGTTGCAACGTTATGACAAGTACTAAATAGTGACGTTGCGAAATTATTCGATACGGCAGTCTTAAAACCGTGATCCCATGTTGTGCTGCCATTTCGTCTACAGCGTACTTATTAAAAGACTCGTTATGTGGAATCAGTAAAAGCGTAGCTTTAACCATATCTGGTTCGTAATGTATATTTTTATTTAAAAGCCAGTCTTGAATGGCAGCCTTTTTCCAGCTCATTTTTGGTGCCGTTTCCAATTTTCGGGAGGGGTAAGGTGCATTATCCATCACCACAATTGAATCTTAATTTTGGTAAGAATCCAGCGAACCACTCCTCAACACAAACTGCATTCATCTCATCATGGTAATCTTCACAACTTTTCTTTGCTTCAAAAATCATGAGCCCCTCTTCCAGGAAGCCTTCTTCACTGCCTATATGGCTAATTATGAGACGTTTGCCTTTTCCAGATAGATTTTTTAATCCAGTGGTAAAAATGAAATTTAAAAAAAAAATTTGGCAATGAAATAAGATATTTGTGCAGTCAAACTGGGAGAATGAAGCCGAATGACAAGATAAACAAAATTTGTTTATCTTGTCATTTGTTTAAACATCGCTATTTGTCTATAAAATCTAAATATTAGTCACAAAAATCCAAAGTAAATGCATTAACCAACAAGCTTAGTATGCATTTATGAGGTTGTACTCAGCCATAGTTGGTGAATCGCGCTCAACGTGGTGACTTTTACATTAGTTTACTATTTTTTGCAATTGAATTGCTTTTAAGAACTAAGGAGAAAAACATAATCAAACTTACCTTCTAAGAACTTGTGCCCAATTGACGAGAACATCCTCCCCACAATCCTTTGACACCTCCCCAGTACCACTTAAAAGTGGCTCATCACCATCTAAACAAAAAAATTGTTTGTCATATTTAATGTATTTACTATAATTACTTGATTTGAATAAAAGCTCACATACTGGTGAATTTCTTTTGGCACTATAACAACACTAACATAACAATACTAAAATTCAGAACAAAATATTTTTGATGATAATAATAAGTGGGAAAATGTGTAAAATAATGCAACAACTTACCAGAATCAGGTTCTGAAGGTGAGGGCGGCGCGGGCGCCGTAGATAAAGGGGAAGGTAATAAACTTGATAATGATAAAGGGAGATTCAAACGTGAACGATCCAACTCATCCGATGTCTCTATACTGGCCACTTCGTACTGCAACTGGCCGAGCGAATCCACCGACTGCAAACAATAAAGAAATAAATATTCATAGACATTTCACACAACGTCCTCTGGTCCCAAGCTAAGCTTATATGCTTGTGTTATGGGTACCAGAATACGGATAGAATACATATACAAATTTTTTTTTGTAAATACATACTTATAATAGCTACATAGAAACACCCAGACGAAGTATAAACATTTGTATGACAATTAGAAAAATCACACAAATGATTGTCCCGAGCGGGAATCGATCCTGCGACCTCTTGATTGGCAGTCCATTATATGAACCACTCAACCACGAGGCCCGTCGTCAATAAAACCGATTCAAGTAAGAATTGAGCACACAAAGGGTACTGTGAAGCCTCTGCTTCACATAAACCATCTTCTTGCAGAACAATTCATTTATTTCCCTTCTAGGACTTGTTACATTTATAAAATAAACACATTTAAGGCTTTATAAATAATTATATTCTTTTTAAATTCATATTTGTTTCACAATCTATTTTTTCATCATCTCCCATGTCCTCTCTAATCCCCAATTCTTTTTCTTTTTTTTTCTTTCTTTTTTAAATTTTTTTTTTTTTAAATAAACCATATTTGGCCTGTATCATTGAATAGGTTATATTCAATGATCACGACCTTTACAGTACCGTACTAATTTTATCATAATTTAACACATTCCCAAACCCAAATAACGGGATAAGGGCAGGAGGAAGATGATGATGAGTATTTGTTGTTATAGCACCAACTGATATACATAAACTGTATATTTTCAGCTCTCTAGCTGTTACAGTGCCAGGTATACAGCCTGGTTACAGACGGATAGTAAAATCTCAGTAATAGGGTCCAGTTTTACCTTTTTCGTACGGATCCCTAATGAGTGAAAGTTTATGGTCATAAGCGGTTTTTCATACGACATCATTCCCAAATGCATTTGTTTGTCTGCTGTTTGCGTTGAACTTAAGTTATAAACAGAATTCGATCATGCCCATAGACGCAGTGACTTAAATTCCCATTCAAAACAAGTAATGTGTGCAATGAACATATGTCTTATAAATAAATATAAATATTCATGGATATTTCACACAACGTCCTCTGGTCCCAAGGTAAGTTTATATGCTTGTGTTATGGATACCAGAATACGGATATACTACATAATATAGTACTTTTCTTTTGTAAATACATACTTAAAATACATAGAAACACCCAGACGCAGTACAAATATTTGAATGACAGTTAGAAAATCACGCAAGTGATTGTCCCGAGCGGGAATCGAACCCATGACCTCTTGATCGGCAGTCCGTTACATGAACCACTCAACCACGAGGCTTGTCAATTAATAAAAATTGTTAATAATAATAGTTAAATATGTTGTAATACATAATATACACATTCTCACCTCTTTAAGATTTATATAGAACTGTTGTACGAGCGGTCTCTTAGAATAATACCAGAATCTTTCAGTAGGCGGAAATATCTTCACTGGTGTTTCTATCACTAATCTGTGTATAAAATATTAATATCATTAAATATCATAATATTTCTACTAGTTAAAATTGAAATAAGTATGAATGGATGTGAAGTTGATAGTTGTTCTTTGACCTAAAAACTGCTTAAGAGATTTTAATGAAACTTTTATTTTCTTTACATAAATCATGTTGGCACTTGATCTGATGCCACCTGTTGGTAAGCGACAATGGAACCTTTGATGGTAAAGCAACTACTACTACTATGTGTTGACGCGTGTAGAACAGCGATTATTAGATACTTTAGAGCGGTCATTTTTCTTTATTTTTCATTTTTCTTTTTAGATAGAACCTTATCAAATTTATGTCTATTTAATTAATAATAATTAAAAATAATTAATTATAATTTAATTAATAATGTATTAATACTATGGAGCTGGCCTAGTCTTTTGTGACTAAAAGCTCCTAAACAAATAAAGAGAAAAAAAAAATTTATGTCAGTATAGGCTGCAAATTCATATAAAGCCAGCGGCAAAAAAAAGAATGCCCTACTGTCGAACACTCTTAACCATAAATGATTTACCTGAGTGGGTCCGGTATTCCTCTGATGACTAAATCCAATGCAAGTGACATATATGCGGGCGCCCCGTCTCCACTCGCAACGTTGAACGCAGCTAAGGCAGACTCACCAGCGTTCCATAGCGCGCAAACAGAACAACCGGAACCGCCTGAAGATCCACTTACCTGATATAAAATAAAACATGCTAGTAATTTTCGATTAGTTCCGATTCTATTCTGTCAAATTTTAGAAAATAAGATATCTATATCTCAGTCTAATTAAGTTTTTTTATACATTTATGTTATTTTAGGGTTTCGTATAAAAAGAAACCCTGCTAGGATTACTTTTTTAGAAAGTCCAAAGTAAAAGAATAATTCAGAAACCTTCGAAACTAAAACCTATGAATTAAACAAGGGATATACTAATAGATAAAATCAGATTGAATAACATTGAACTATTGAACATACCAAAATTGAGTAGCCTAAAACTAAAGAAAAAAATAAGAGCGGTTCTACTTGACTTATTATCCAAATTTAAAAGTTTACTTACCGGGTACACTACAAAAAGACGATAAATTTTATTCCGAAAGTCACAAATACGAATTTCATAATACCGATTTTCATAATTCCGGATGGTTAAAACTTCCGAATATAACAACTCCGATGAATCATTACTCCTAATTTCACAATTCCGAAACTTCAATATTCCTAACGATTATAATTACTATTCTCAAAATTCCGAACTTTAAAAGGCCGAATAATAAAACATCCGAATGATTGGTATTTCGAAATACGTAATAAATAATATGAATTCTGATTATTAAAATACCGTTAAGCCAATTAATTTTAAAGAAAAATCTATATGATGAAGTACACTTTTTGCAGTGTATTGGTTGTCATTTAAAAATATGATTGTTTACTTTTTAATAATTTTGTGTCGATTAAAAATATTTAGTTTCCTTGGTCACAGTCCTAACATAACCTAAGCGATGCATCAACATAGGGGATTTGCAGCATGCAAACAAGCAGGCAAGCACGAAACACGCATGCTGGCAGCATGCAAAATGCAGACAGGCAGTATACAAGCATGCAGCATGCAAGCAGCCATGCAGCATACAAGGCGCAATGCAACATGCAGCAAGCATTATTATGTCACGGCTCCGGCGCTGCGGGGTATAGGCGGCCCCACGCAAGCTTATCGTCGCTAATGACTTGAAGGCTCACCGGCGCTGTTTCGGCTTACTGGCCGGCAGAGCCGGCCAGCCTCAACCGCTACGGCGAACGTTCAACTCACTTGCTCCTCAGCTCGCGGGCCGTCACACCCCTCGGCGCCTACGCGGGCTTAAATTGCACTCTAGGGTAGGGCAAACAAGTCTACGTAAAATCGGCTTTGAAGCGATTCGTTTATTCACAAAATTTTGTAGCTATTTTTAGTTTATTCGAAATGTTAAAAATCGGAGTTTCGTTTTTCGGACTAATAACCCTTCGAGCATTTGACTCTTCGGACAAATGAAAATCGGAAAAGTAACAAATCGGATTTATGACTTTCGGTAAAATGTTTTTCGTGATTTTGAATAATAGACTTTACAATATTTCGGTATTATGACATTCGGACTTTTGAAAATCGGGATTTCAAAATTCGGAATAATGTTTTTCGGAATTTTGGGGTGTTCCCCTACTTACCATTTCAAGTAGTCTCATATCTGAATGCTTGACGCTTCTCCCTGGCGCAAGGAGTATACCGAAACATCTTTCTATGTATAAACCACCGGTGTATGTTGTCTGTAACAACAAACAAAGTAAATAAAATACATTTACTCTTATCTATGTAGACCGGTCGTCTTCAAAGGTAAGTGAACTGAGATAGGGCATTAAGACTTGGATTTCTTACAGCAATGTACGTAGATCTAAATATGAATCTTGGTTATACAGATCGCCCCCCAATGGATTCCCCACGCAAGGCGATTCGTGTGCACTGAATGTGCGCGCTAGTCTCGCATATGTAATGTGTGAAAACTCTGCGTGTGACTTTGCTAGGACCAATTAAATACCAAATGCCTTAATACCCAACGTTGGAGCAATTATCAGTATTTTAAAGTATAAAATCTCACCTGTGGATCATCACTCTCTGGCTGTACATTGTTGGTGACTTGTTTAACGTTGATAGTGACTTGCTTGTCTATGCCTCCGCGTAACTTGAACCCGAGCCGCTCTTTAGGCACGTGACTGAACGTACCCTGGGGACAAACAAACATTATACAATTACTAAAGAAAAATACGATAAATAAATAAAAGTAAATAAAAATTATGTATAATAAGTTTTGGCCTGAATCATAATCATAAGAATAATACATCCGCATTTCAATACCGTTTTAGTTCGTAATATTATAACAATAAAATAATAAACAAGTGTTGATACAGAATATTTTGATTCAATTCTCTGGTGATACTTCGCATGCTCTAAAGTCTGAATATTTTTGAACATGCGAAAAATATTTGCATAAAATTACGGGTAGGTCTAAACTCGTTTAATTGACTTTGCACCATAATCGTCGAAATAAATATGTAGTAAAAATACATACAATACATGTCTTGACATTTTGCATCAGAAATCGAATTTACCCCGGTAATAAACAGAATTTTACTGGCATGAACGTATAGTTCGTAAGTGCCAGCTTAAGGATAATCAGACAACACCATTTAAGTAAGACAGAAAAATCACTCTATACCCCATGATTAGCCACAATATAAGCCATCATATACCTCTAAAGCAGCTTTTCTCAAAGTGGGCGATAACGACAAGGTGGCTGAACAAATTGGGCGCTAAAAATATTTATTCTGAAAATGGGCAGTAGACTATAAAGTGTAGACGAATATATATTAATTATTCTTACCTTAGCATCAGTCTCTTTGATATCCACAGTACATTCCAACACATGCATCAGTTGCATTGGTGGTACTGTGGGGCCGATAGCTTCAGTCAACGAGCCGGTCATGGACGGTGCTGCGCTTAGATCACCAACTAGAGAAGATGCCATTGAACGAGGGATACGTTCGAATGCTTTGGCGAAGCAACCTGGAAAGAACTTATTGAATGAGTACATAACTGGACAAAATAACAGTCTACTAACATCCTAACACATAGATAGAAGGCTCTTTAGTTGTACACCACTATCACATTATGTTTACCTAATACATTCGATACAATAGTACAAAGGGCGGCCTTATCACTATTGTGACTTTAATCCAAAATAGGTTTAATTATTAAGTTACCATGCTGCAAAGGCGTGAATTAACACGATATCTAGTTGGCTAATTACATTGAAGGTTAAAATGTATACTTTCAATAAATAAATTCAGGATATAAACATTATTTTCGTTTTAAAATCGAACTTTTTCGTTTAAAATCACTTCTTAAGGGCCTGCATCAATATTATCGTGCATTTTTCTACGTACAAAGTTTTCATTTTTTTTTTATATTGAATGGCTAGAGCTCTAATTTTTAAGTATATGTTTTTTCAATATATAATCGAGGATCGCATAAACTCAGAAACGCGATTGATAAAAGTTTTCTCGATAGAAAAACTTAGCGAAATAACCTCTCTCATTTTTTATTTTGTGTTATTTGTGGGTCTATTATCGCGTATTAACTAATGAAATAACTTTCAAAACATAAGTAACTATTATATATAGAAACACGTAAATCAGAATTAAAATATATTTAGTAGATTTTGAGTAAACAAAAAAATATCCCTTATTCTTCATTTTTTATACCTACTAGCTGTGTTAATAGGTACATGTCGACGTTAATATTGATGTAGGCCCTTAATGCCATATGAGTATATATTTATATAACTGATGAGTATATAACAAGTAAAATATATAAAATTTTTGACATCACACGAGATTAAAGATCATCAAGATAAGAGACGAGAATAAATCGTAACAAAACTACAAATAACATGAATGACACATAAAAGAACGATCATCTGCCTCGTCACAGACAGACATGTGATAAAGCGAGGTGAGAGCAATTTTATAAAAGAATGCTACATAGTTATAAAAACATAAGTTCCCATTTTTGACGGACTTTCACGGGTATATATTCTTTTAATTACGCTCTACATTTTAGAGGATGTACAGCTCAATCCAAACTATGATCACGACGACTGAAGAGTCTCTGAAATGTCGGGCTAAATTTTATAACACAACTAGCTGTCCCGGCAAACGTTGTTTTGCCATAAAAAATAGATGTTGGCCGATTCTCAGACCTACTGAATATGTATGCAAAATTTGAGAAGAATCGGTCAAGCCGTTTCGGAGGAGTACGGTAACTAACACTGTGACACGTGAATTTTATATATAAGATATAGCGTCTAAATCCATAAAAATGGGTTTTATTTGAACAAATATGAGTCACGCAAATGTTAGAGAATATATTCTGTAGTTTGTGATTAAAACGTTGATCTGTTTGCTGTACATAATGAGGGGGCGGATACGGTCTACTAAATACTTTCCGATTGCAATATAATACCTGTTATATCAGATTATTTATTTAATTAAAATGTATTCACTATTCTCTCTCTACAGCTCATAAACGCCCCACGGTTAAGTACTTATCTCCACTTTGGGAGGGATTACGATCTATTGTGCCGCGCTGACCAGGCGTGTTAGCACAGGGTTTATTCTCGAGTTTACAGCACCACGGGAAGGAAAAGGGGTGGTGACATTTGTATTCTTAATCCATCACCACACGGACTTTGAGTTCACTAATAGGTACACTCCATTAATTAAATCAGTCATTTCCATGACTGGACACTGATGGATGTAGCATGCTTGAAGTACTCAAACAATTTTAACCCGCAAAGAATATAGTAAAGTTATTACTCTACAAGTCTACATCGAGTAAATCCTTAGAGTCAATCAAATCAACAGGACGTGTGTTACACTCGCTGTTTTCTTTGCCAAATAAACTGACAGGTCGGCGGGGAGAAGAGGAAACGCACACAAATACTAACGTTAATCTGTAGGTACAGAGGATGTTTTATACTTAAACTAGCTGTTGCCCGCTACTTCGTACACGTGGAATTTAGAAAAAAAATCCTGTTTTTGCAACATTTTTTACTGATCCTACACTCTTATCGGCCTCAGCGTGATGTTATATAGCGTAAAGCTTTCCTCGATAACTGTACTATCAACAACTATCAACATTGACAGAATTTTTCAAATCAGACAAGCAGCTCCTGAGATTAGCACTTACAAACAAACAAACAAACTTTTGAGCTTTATAATATCAGTATAGACTAGTATAAATAGATAATGATAAGTAAACTAAGGATTGTCGGAACGGTAAAATTTGTGTAACTAACCGATGAATGAGATCAATGAATATAGATGTTTATGCATTATATTGCATTCAATTGTATTCTAATGGGAACCCCTCATAATAAATTAACAATCAACATTTTATTCACGTACTGTCTGTATCTGTAGAATATGTTAGATATTATGACTTTGAATCAGACATTAAGGATGAGTAATAAGGTGCAGCTATTTTTCAGCGCATTCATCGGTCCGTACAAAAATTATAAAATTGTGAACCAAAATATTACGATAAAAGTACTGTACAATAACTGTATAAAATGAAAATCTCGCTATCTAATAACTAATTAGAGTTAAATAGAATAATCTACAGCAGTCCAATTAAAAAGACTGCACTAGATAAAGATAACATTTCCAGCCAAAGAAGGCTTACACTTAAGATAGAAATAAAACTTAGGCGGCTAAACAGGTCTTGGGTTCTTATATTCTATGGGTAAACAAAAGAGTTTAAGCACAAAAATACTTTTGCACCCTTTCAGACATATATAAGACAAGACGAAGACGGTACTGTACTATGATAGATTAGGCATACCTTAAGAATTGGAAACCGGCCTTAGATACGGTTTTCCAATTTTGTAATCACTTATGCACGACACACTATCACATCACTTAACTCAAGGTATATGGCCTCAAGTTTTTTTTCAGAATCAAAAGATATCACTGAACTAAATAATTTATAATTGACAAAGCTACCACACATAAAAGAACCGTCAGCGCACAAACCGCTTATACAACTGAGTATGAATAACAGAAAAACAAATATAATCACGATAACGGAACAAATCGAATAACAGACGTATTCTGTTATGTTTAGCGATATAGAAACTATATTGCATAGCTGATCATGAGAGCGATAAAACGCTCATTACTATTCGTATTTAACTTTATTATATAGAAATGATTATAATCTTAATACTAAATTGGTCAACAATTTTATAAACATTATTAAGTTATTAATATCACTATATGGACAAAAACAGAACATAGAGCGGCAACTTTATATCAAAACTAGCTGACCCGGCAAACGTTGTTTTGCCATACAAATATCATGTTTGAAAAATCGATGTTGTCCGATTCTCAGACCTACTGAATATGCATGAAATTTGATAAAAATCGGTCAAGCCGTTTCGGAGGAGTACGGTAACTAATACTGTGACACGTGAATTTTATATATCAAAAAATATATTTATTTATATATATATTTTTAGGCATGTCCCATTTCATAGTATGATATTATTAAGGTCAAGTAGAACTTCATGCTCCTAATCGTTCAATTTAGTACGAGGCTTTGAAGTAACCTGTTATGGTAGAAAAAGTAAAATGTTGTATACATATACGGAAGATTTCATTCATTTCTCATCCAGTCACAGCTTTGATAGGATGTGCGTTTAGCTAAATCAATAAATTCAGCTGCTGTGTACATACAAAGGATTACAATTCGTGACCTTGACCTCGCACAGCTGACGCTTCAATGAGGTCATCAAGCAGCCCTGGCAGTAAACGTTCAACTCCATTGCTTTTAATGACGTAAGTAATTAAATCGATATTACTGAAACCCTAATTAAAGCACACTGTTGTTGGACTTCAGTAGAACATTACGTTATGCAATTTATTACATTTTCATAACAGCAATTTTATAATGTTATGCAATAAATAAGTTCTGTATACACATCATACTGTATAGACGTCGCTTTGACTGGATAGTATGAAAATGTGGAAAAAGAACACTCAACTTTATTCTTAACTCTGAACCTAGGAAAGACCGGATGTAGAATTCGAACATGCACTTGCATTGTACATATGACAGAAATCGCTTTGAAAGCAAACACACACAGTAAGGGCTATTTGATTTTGTTAATCTTTGTGTCTAGTAGTGGCATTCCATTTATTTTTTGAAAATAATTTCTGTGTTAGGACACCTGGCATAGACCCCTGCCCAAAAGTGGAACGTTAATAGGCTGTGGAGAGAGAGAGAAGAAAGAAAGAGGGAGAGAAAGAAAGTATTATGTAATGTAAGTATAACAGAATAAAATTGATCAGAATAAGACCAAAATATCATAACACCGGCACAGTGCGTTTATCAGTAATACCATTATTTTATATCAATGACCGTACAATAAATAAGTACAAATATGACTCAAATGTTATATTTATTAGTTACAACAGAAAAAAAACATACTAAACAATAAATTGATATTAATAAAAACAAGCAAGTTTTATTTTCGATACTAAAGCACGTCATTTCCATTGATACCAGCTCGAGTTTTACCGAACATAACAGATAACACACACTAGATTTACAAATAAGTTTTTCAGCTATGTTGAATTATTAGCACAATCAATTTTCTAATCCAAGGTGTAAAATTGAGTACCTACATCGTCATAACAACTGATAATCATCTGAAACTGTGCTTAGTATTTCTATCTATATAGTATGAAATAGATATAAAAGCGTAGGTACTTTACACAAATACACGAGCGCAAAGCCGTCAAGGATAATCGCAATTAATAAAAAGAATTCCTATTTCAATTCATATACAGTATGATTATAAATCTTTACTAATTTATAAGTGCGAAATCCGGATGATGATTGATGACACGGTAATAATTTTGACGAGCACAATTAATGTGTGGAACGAAACGATAGCGCGATTTAAAAAACGTACAACGCCATCTATTGAGCAGAAGAGTAAAACTTCTGTTTGTTAAGGATTGATTTCTAAATTCTACGCGTACGAAGTCGCAGGCAACAGCTAGTAAATAAATAAATTTTCCATCTCTAACAGAGAATGTTAGCCGTGCACAATATCCCTAAGCTGGCTTTAACAGCACCCTGGGAAGGAAAAGGGGTGGTGATACTACAAGTATCTATTCTATATGTATATACAAGTATCCATCTATTCTTATTCCGTCATCACACGGACTAAAATTTAAAAAAAAATCACAACATCTCAACAAATTTTAAATAGCTTTTTGTTATACAATTTATTAAAATGACACAAATGAAAAGTAACAGTGTATCTCACGTTTCTTCAGAATTATTGCTATTAATTCGACTGCATTTTAAAACTATCAAAAATTGAATATTCACATTAAACACTCTGTATAAACTTAACGTAACTTCCCTAACACAATGAATATTAAATTAAATATATTAAGTAACTATAATTAACTTGTCAGTGAAGGTACTATGAATGAAATTAACATTATAATAATAACATTGAAATAGTTATTTAGTTACTGTGATAAAAAAAAGAACTAATTACAGTGATAATTACACCGTCTTTAGATATCTACTAGTTTTATTACGAGGAGTGAAAATAAAAAAGTTGCTGTACTTGATAGAAATATTTTACTTTCTAAGTTATAATAATTATTTTGGTTTAAATTAAGATAAATTTAATTTATTAAATGTTTCAATTGACTTGCTATGTTTAGTCTTAATTTACTAAATTATAGTGGAAAAACATGATCACCATTAGCATGTAGGAACCATGATAGCTCAGTGGGTATAGCGACGGAACGGTATTCTGTGGATGTCAGTTCAAGTCCCGCTCATGGTGATCAATATTTCCACTATAATTTAGTTTATTAAATTAGGATTTCCGTAAAATATACTATTTTGTATGTTGTTGTTGCTAAATGTGTATGAAAATGATCAACAAGTGTCAGTTATAGGGGATTGGAATAGCTATCTCTTCCTACACTCAATATTTATTGTGTTTACATAATGAAACTGACGTCCCTGTGGCGACAGATTGAGAATACAAGTGTCACCACCCCTTTTCCATCTCAGAGCGCTGTAGTAAAAGCCAAGTAAGGAATATTGTACACAGACAAAATGATCTGTAAGCGATGGGATGGTCATTTCTCGAAATTAATAAGTTTGCCAACACGTCTGGTCAGCGCGACACAATCCCTTCTAAAGTGGAGGAGGCCCTAGCCCAACATTGGGCCGTTAATGGGCTGGACAGGGATTATCTAAGAATAACTTGTAGATACAAAACAATCACGACAATCTAAAACACCGCATTGATTTATTTAAAACAAGATAACTAACAATGTGTCACCGTGAGCCACGATAATATACGTGTGAATAGAATATCAATTATCCACAAAGTTGAACTCCGCTCTATCAAAAACTTTTTGCGTACTAAACGAAGTAAAGTAACTGTTTGTATTGGAAATTCCTGTTCTTTTTAGGGTTCCGTACCCAAAGGGTAAAAACGGGACCCTATTACTGAGACTTCGCTGTCCGTCCGTCCGTCCGTCCGTCCGTCCGTCCGTCCGTCCGTCCGTCCGTCCGTCCGTCCGTCCGTCCGTCTGTCACCAGGCTGTATCTCAAGAACGGTGATAGCTAGAGAGTTGAAATTTTCACAGATGATGTATTTCTATTGCCGCTATAACAACAAATACTAAAAATAAAATAAAATAAATATTTAAGGGGGGCTCCCATACAACAAACATGATTTTTAGGGTTCCATACCCAGTATCTCAAGAACGGTGATAGCTAGACAGTTGAAATTTTCACAGATGATGTATTTCTATTGCCGCTATAACAACAAATACTAAAAATAAAATAAAATAAATATTTAAGGGGGGCTCCCATACAACAAACATGATTTTTATACCGTTTCTTGCTCGATACTAATAACGTTGCCTTATGTTGCATAGATAATGGTACGGAACCCTTCGTACGCGAGTCCGACTCGCACTTGACCAATTTTTTAATTGATCTCCTGCACAATACCGTTCTAGAAAATATCATTACCAGCCACGCCTTATCAGATAAGCAATAGCAACAAACCGGTAACAAACCTTGAATCGCAAAAATGGACAACGCACGGTCGGTTCACGGTGCTCGGGAATAGGGATAACAATACCTAAGGCAAATACCTAAATTAGGAGTACAGTACCCTCTTAACGCACAACTGTACACAATTGCATTAACAGCCGAAATTACGAAGACTGGAAACTTTAAGGTTATCTGTCGGTTCATTCCACATTACAGACTAGCACTAAGTATGTATATAGAAAGTACGTTAATAATAAAAAGACGTACGGTTAAAGTTTTTATACTCGTAGCATTTCACACAGCGTTTAAGTAAACAAACTCGCAACAAAAACTAGTCTTGTGATATAACACAAAATCTATAGAGAATATTCCAGCATACAATAGCATCAATATAACCAATTGTTGCGTACAAGAATTACCATTCAACATCAATTAAGCTTCATTAAATACAACACAGCTATTTAAAAACATATCTTAGATTTAAAGCAGATGATATAACTACTTTACTTACAGTTATGTCAAAGAAACAAAACTACTTCCGCGCATGACACTAATTAAAATAACACACAAGTAATTAGTTTTTAAAATAAAATATAAATTAAAATGAACAGTTCGTGATATAAACGTTATGTAATCTGTGCATTACCAACGGCTGTTGAATGCGAACTGTCCTCGAGACCTCGATAATTTAAGTAGCTCTAATACGTAGTAACTATCACAACAAACACTAATCATTGGAAGGACATACACATTATTTATGTTTATGTACAATTTAACTTTATGTATCGGTATATTTTCGACTTGAAAATATAGTAAACTAGCTGACCCGACAAACGTTGTTTTGCCATACAAATGTCAGTTGAGGGGTTTGAAAAATAGATGTCCGATTCTCAGACCTACTGAATATGCATGTAAAATTTCATAAAAATCGGTCATCGTTTCGGAGGAGTACGGTAACTAACACAGTGACACGTGAATTTTATATATTAGATTAAATGTAGGGCCAAAATAGTTAGATATTCAATCTACTATAGCCGGTTTGGAGCTTTTGTAGTTTGGAGCGGATTCTCGTAAAAGCTTACTAAGAGTCAACAATATCGATATTACGAGACTTATTTTTTCATTCCTTCTACATTTCGATCTGTTATATACCAGGAGTGTGGTACTCCTGCTAGCGTATGACATAATGGTCCAAGAGACGAACAATTTCTCTCTTTTAAATTAGAATATTCTTTTACAACATAGATATCTGCTTTCTCGATTTGGATAAAACAATTTCTAATCGGCAATGTAGGAACTAGTGAGCAAAATTCATTGTCATCTAAATATAAATTCCAATTCGGTCTACATCTTAATTTTCCAGAAAGATAAATGAGATTTTTGACTTTATACTATGCTAACCGAATAATACTACCTCAGTTTCGGCATTTAAAATCAAGAAAGGCGCCTCGACGGCAGTCAAGTGAAAATTGCGTAGATAAATATTAAAATGCGGCCTATTTGAACATACAACATTATATAGCTATATAACAACGTCATTGGACTAATTTTGTTGATTCCACTTTAACAACGGGGTCAGGCAGCCAGCGTGTAATGTATGTAACATGATAACATCAGTACCTACATATTCTGGCTCCTGAGTCCCGGTGCTTCACAAATGTACTGTTAGATAAGCTATCTAAGTAAGAATGGAAAAAAGACATTACTACAGACTACACATACAGATTTATGGTCTTATTCATAATGACTTATCGGTGGTTTAACGAGAGATTTTATCGGAGAGATAATAAACGTTTTGTGAAAATTTTCGCGAACCGATTTTAGCGAACTTTTAAACCTCCGATAAGTCATTATGAATAAGACCGTTAGTCGATGCGTCAGGGTCACCTATCTATAATTCTATATTAATATCATAAAGAGGAAAGATTTAATTGTTTGTTAAGCTAATAAGCAATCAAATCATTGAATTAATTAGATTCTTATACTACCGGTCCGATCACCGTCATGTAGCTAAATTACCCCTGACAATATTTTAAATAAGTCGAAAATTCTTAAAAATGGTCGTATTTCGGTTATATCTTCTAAATGCGAGGATGTAAAAGGTTGATTGTATTTTTTGCAGAAAAGGACCGCATATGTCGTGTGAGTTTCAAGTCGATACCTTCAGCCGTTGGTGAGTAAAAAAAGTTTGACGGAAGGACAGACAGCAGACGGACACTGAAGTGATAGTATAAGGGTTTGTACGAAACCCTAAAAAGAAAAGAAATCATTGCCTGAATAGGAACAACGTACTTGCATAACTGAAGAATTTTGATTTAATTTTTGTATCAAGGTCTAAAAAACAGCATCTTTTGTCAATAATGTTACCCATGCAAAGTAGGGGGTGAAATTCTAATTTAATAAAATAAACATTAGCATCACTCTGGTCTCGAAAATAATCACTAAGGTATTCTAAACCACTGAGATTTTAATTTATTGCAAAACGTAGGTACATTATGAGAAATAGAATATAAAATATTCGTTTTAAAAACTGTTAGTATATGAACCTAATAAACGAAAAAAAGAATATTAACATAACTGAGCACGCTTGGCCGATCATGTTTTATATGTTCAAACTAAATATACCTTGCGGCTTCGTCTGCGTAAGATTGCGTTCTGAGAAGCCAAACTATCCGACGCTTGATAGAATTTTTCATTTAAGAGCCCTAATTTTTTTTAGTAAACTCTATGTAGTTTTTTCCTGTAAAAATATGTATGTATCTACCGGTGAGTGCTGTCAACAGTAACAACTATCTACAGGTGAAGAAAAGTCCGATCAAAATCATTCTAGCCAAATCGAGGCAGATAGAAAACAAAAACTATTAGCCATTTGCTTAGCAACAACTAAACATTTACGGTCTTATTCATAATGACTAATGACTTATCGGAGGTTTAAAAGTTCGCTAAAATTGGTTCGCGAAAATTGTCAAAACTTGTTATTCATAATAGTCATTTTACGCTAAAACGTTTATTATCTCTCCGATAAAATCTCCATTTAAACCTCCGATAAGTCATTATGAATAACACCATCAGTATTCTTTAAAAACGCTGTTATTTGGACGTGACAAACACAATTTCTTTTTCTAATTTTATCTTGCAATCAGTTCTCCAAACCATTTACCAGATTGCTTCAGAGTATGAATGTAATGCGTGGCCCAGAAATCAACAAACATACACTTGAATTTTATTTATTTCTATAGATATAAAGTTAAAGTCTGTTATATCATAGCACTGGTGCATTATATATTAAAAGATGTGCTTTTACATAATATAATAACTAAATGTAATTCAACACAAGTATAAACTAATGTTATTAGTAATGTATATCGGATATAGCAATGAGGAAGATGTTAAAATTATGTATAGTGAGAGTAAAATGTGCGACAAGGAAGTGTATATCGGAATATATGTATATTCTGGTTATATGACGGGCTTCGTGGTGCAGTGGTTTATGTAATAGACTGCCGATCACGAGGTCGCGGGTTCGATTCCCGGTTGGGACAATCATTTGTGTGATATCCATAAATGTCATACAAATGTTTGTACTGCGTCTGGGTGTTTTCTATGTATTATAAGTATGTATTTACAAAAGAAAAGTAGTGTATGTAGTCTATCCGTATCTGGTTCCCATAATACAAGCATAGAAATATAGCTTACTTTGGGACCAGAGGACGTTGTGTGAAATGTCCTGAATATTTTTATTATTATTCTTATCTTATAAATACTATTTATACTACTATTATAAAGCTGAAATGCTGAATAACATCACGCTGCGACCAATAGGAGCGAAGTATCAGTGAAAAATGTTGCAAAAGGGGAGAAAAAGAAGTCGCGGGCAACGGCTAGTCGTTTTATAAAACTTAAAGCATTAATCCAACACGAGTTGTCATTGATACAAATTCTACGTGCGCAACTAAACTTAACTAAAAATGAAAACAACTTCGGCGTATTTTGGCTATTTCGTCGTTTGCATATATCTATACATATCATAAATCTGTAGAAATTTTTTTTTGTACATGAATATATTTAAAAAAAAATAGTCCGATGGTTAAAGGACAACCAACAGAACCAATTTCTAGCATTTTTTAAATTTTTGTCTGTTTAGATGTTTGTCTGTGCACGCATCACGTAAAATGTACAACACTTATGAATATAAATGTTATACGTAAAAATTGTACACAACTCAAGGTATTACTTAGTCTTTGTTTCATCGCAATCGGTCTACTCAGTCAAGAGTTATTTACATAATACGAATTTGCTCAATTTGGTTACTTGCAACGCCATCTAGCGGCTAAAAATAATAAAAAAAATGATTGGGTAGTAACAAAAAAAATCGTTCCACGCGGACGGAGTCGTTGGCACAGCTAGTATTAATTAAAATCGTTAGTAGCGCATTCAAACAAACCAACTCTTCTGCTTTTTAATATTAGTTTAGATAAGTAAGTATACCAACCTGTTTAGACCTGCGGCCATATTATGAGCTTTTATTTACAGGCAGTTTACGCCGTGAATGAACTGTCTGGCAAATTCGTATTATGAACAAAATTCTTAGTCAGTCAGTTCGCTAAACCAGTCATATATTAAAATGTTTAAGGAGCAGGTACAACTAAAAGTTAAAGTACTAACTAAAAATTTTCAACTAAAAGTTTTATTTCTGCAATAATACCTAATTTAGCCATGCAGTTTACGGCCTGCCTGGAACTTGAATGATTTTAAAAAGCTCATAATACGCCGGCTGTATTTAAAACGAGCGATCTCTTGAAACAGTCATTAGTGTTTTGTGTAATACAGCTTTTGTGGAATATTCGAATGCAGTTTGGAACATTATGGTTCTTTGATACTCAATCTCGGTTTCATCTTCCTATGTGAGTAATAATTATAATTGACTTTCAATAGAACAATGCCAAGTAATTAACGTAGACCTTTTGTAAGGGAAAGTAGAATACCAAAAAGTAAGTATGTACATAAAACCCATAAGCAAGTTTAAACTTAAAACGGCAGAATTCAACATTGAATTTTTAATTACGTAGGCGCTGCAACACTATATTTATAAAAATTCTAAACAAAAGTTTGATTTTAATGGCGGGATTCTGAAGCAAACGAGCCAATTGTTGAAAATTTATAAGAGATTTTTTCCATTACCTATCAAAGAAGTTTTTCCGTCTCATATCTCTATTTTCATATTAATTTAAAACACAATTACCCCATTTATCCAGTGTTTGAGGCGCCCGACCAATATATGTTAGTTACTGTTTTAGTTTTGTGAGTTCCAAAGGAAAACTAATATTTTTAACTTAATTTTATGGCTGTTAAAGTAACAGATACGAGAAAATTTTATACATACCATTAAATATAAAAATCTTAGATAAGAGTCAAAAATGTATAGGATAATATAACCGCTTATTAAGAATATAACCGCCATTGTGCGTATACGCTTACGGGCACGTGCACGTACAGCACACGCAGTCGATATTTTACCCAAAAAACGCATAAAAATAAATAAATAAAGTACTCACTTGAGACCTGGTTGACAGCTTCAGCAATATGACAACGGAACACATGGCACCTATATACCGCGGACTCCTTGGTCTCACCGTGCGACCAAGTGAACGCGAAGCACGAGGCGACGGGTGATCCGGCCGCACCACGCGCGTAAAAAGATATACGATTCACAGCATATCTTGTCATTACGCTGTTTGAATCTGCTTGATATAATCTGTGGAATAACAAAACACTTTAGTATACATAGAATTACGCTATAAGCAGACTATAACACACATGCTTTATAAACACAATTTTTTCGCATAGATGGAATAGACATAGAATAGATGTTATCATTATTGACTGATCTCGTAGTCTATTGGTTCTTATAACGGACTATCATTCACGAGGTCACGGATTTTTATTTATTTACTATAATTTGTGCGTTCTTTATGAATGTCATAGAAAAGTTTGGACGCCGTCTGTGTTTTCTATTTATCACCAATTTCAGTCACCGCAATAAGTGCAATTGTTTGTATGAAACCTTAAAATTAAGTAGACTGACACTTACACAACAAGTCCCTGTGAACAGACTGGTACAGATATGGACACTGCAATTCCATCTCTACTCTCCGGCATTGAGCTGAGCTCCTTCATGATGCGCTGAATATCACCCTCGGACTTCGGATCTGATATGTTCTGTGCGCCCAGGTAACTCACACCACTAAACACTGTGCATTCTTGATCTACGTCTGAAACTAATAGTATATTCATTAAGTATTAAATTTTATAACTAGATAATTTATACAATGCCATCCTCGTGACCACTACAAAGTCTCCGAAACGTCGGGCTAAAATTTAAAAACAAAAATTTGCGACTACATCCGTAAAATGTGATTTTATTTAAACGAACAAGTCCCGCAAGTGTAAGAGAATATTAGATAGTTTATATTAAAATTTGTTTGTTAGCGTGTAGAGTAGTGAATACTTTCCAAATAAAAGAAAAAAAATAAGAGAGTATAGAACTCTTCCTACATAAAACCATACTCGTACCTTCACACAAATGCAGATGATTAGTGAAAAGCACTGGTTTTTAAAATGCTTAGTTTACCTTTCAATAAAATGGGTATTTTAGTATTTTTTTTATAGCAATAACTGAAGGAAGAAATCTTCAGACACTATAACTTTTAGCGTAGTTTACGTATGAAGCGCGAATCCAATAATGGGTTAAACTGGCTAACATCTGAGACGTGTCGAATGACCTAACAAAATACTCTGTTTTGATTACCAAACTATCGTCATCACGTAAAAATACCAAAGACATACACACCTTCATCATCACTGTCTATGGGTTTCATATGGTCATGTTTCTCTGTTGGCGACGGCGTAAAAACATCTGCGGATGTTGAGCTGTCCATCACCTCGTAGAACTTCGATCCACCGACCAAACGACAGGCGTCCTGTAATCAAAAACCATTTATAACTAATTATGAATACCAAAATCGACTAGAATTATAATACAGAGCCATATTTTCTCTTTCTTTTAGTGTGCTCTGTTATTTTTCAACTTATAAATCGCGCTACTTGCAATGCCTGAAAGTATCTAAACTGAAAAGGTGCTACGATTTACGAATTACAACAACGTATGTTTAGAGTTGTGTTAAGAGGATACCAAAATAGCTTCGTGCATTTTTCTAGGTACGAAGTTTTCATTGTTTCTTTAGATTGAATGGCTAGAGCTCTAATTTTTAAGTATATGTTTTTTCAATATATAATCTAGGATCGCATAAACTCAGAAACGCGATTGAAAAAAGTTTTCTCGATAGAAAATCTTAGTGAAAATACCTCTCTCATTTCTTATTTTTTTCATTTGTCGGTCTATTATCGCGTATTAACTAATGAAATAACTTTAAAAACATAAGTAACTATTATATATAGAAACACGTAAATCAGAATTAAAATATATTTAGTAGATTATGAGTAAATAGGAAAAGTATCCCTAATTCTTCATTTTCTGTGCCTACTGGCTGTGTTAATATGTACGTGTCGGCGATGATATACGATAATATTAATGTAGGCCCTTAATAGTGCAGTAGTAATATATTATGGTATTAATGAGTGGTAAGCAAATTATGCTTAGTTCTAAAACTACTAACAAACACGCTTGAAAATCCTAGATATTTTTGGAAAATTATCACATCATGTGTGCGAAACTTCAGATCAAGACTATTGCAAATAGGTGAAAAGCATTTTCAAAGATTTCGTAACGTGGATACATAGATAAACAGACACAAACGAAGCTAATAAAATAGTATTAAAAATCATTGATTTTCACACAAATCTTTACATAAACAAATACTGAAATAGCTACGAGAAAAACACGACCGAATTGTGCCAGTTTATAAAGCGTGAGAAATCCTCACCAGTAAGGTATTATTGCCCTATTTCGTATAAAGTACAGACCCAAATGCCAAACTATACACCTATTTATAATACGTAGGTAAGGCAGGAAAGGTAAAGAGGTAACCTAGATAATATTGTAAAGAATTTCCGCTGTTAAATTGTCAAATACAATTATTGTGTTATTGCTTTGTCTGTTATTTGTGAAAAGGTTCCTTCTATATAGTTGTACACTATTACTTTAAACAAAACATACCTAACTATTTATTCACAGGAAAACATAGTATTATTGTAATAAAATTTAGACCCTAGAATTAGAATCCCGTTATCACGTAAATAATAAAAATCTTATATCTTTTAAAACTAACAACAAGATATCGACGCACCGATATAATTCTAAAGAGACTTTTTAAACAGCAGGTAGATACCAACCATCAACACAAAGGCACCGGTTGAACACGGGCCTCTTGATTTTTAGGACAACTAGAGACTTTGGAAACATATTATAAGTATTTCATAACTGATCTAACTAGCAAAAGAACCTACAAATCCTATACCTTCATCCTATACATTAAAACCGTTCAGTTTTTAAAGATGTACAGATGTTTGGATGGATGTAAGGATGTTTGTCTTTCACACAAAAACTACATAGGCTACATATCAAGAGGCCAAAGCCTAAGAGCAGCAGTACATACAAACGCGAGTACAATTGCAGGCATTACTTAGTTAAAATAATTATAATCTTCTTACACCAACACATTTAATAGAACTAATACGTAAATGGCCAATTAACATTATTACTATCTATAATTTAACGCAGTTTGTTTGTTCTCGGTTACAGGTTAAAGCCCGTCCTAAACCAATATTGACATGACCTAGAGGTCTCGCAGATTCAATATCGAACATCTATGTAGGCGATCTTTGTATCATTTACTACCCACACTAAACATTCCGATATTCGATAATTACGGGCGTAAAAATCGATTAACATTACTATACATATAGAAATACTCTTATCTAGTCAGAGATAGATTAGTACCTACTCATATAATTGGACACAGAGAGAATTACTGAATATTTATGTTATACACTACTAGCTGTAGCCCGCTATTCGTACGCGTGAAATTTAGAAATCAATCCTTAACAAACAAAAGTTTACTCGTATGCTCAATAGATGGCGTTGTACATTTTTTAAATCGTGCTATCGTTTCGTTCCACACATTAACACTTAAGGTCGTCAAAATTATTATTATCTTTTCATCGGGATTTCGCACTTATAAATTATTAAGGATAAAGATCTACTACCGGAACTTCGTACGCGTGGAATCTAAAAACCAAACGCAAACAAATTATAAACAAAAGCCATCCTCTCGAACCACTCTAATCTATAATAAATTTAATTATTAATATTATTATAATAAATTATAATCTAATAAATAATACGAAATTACGAAACCGCATCAAAATTCGTTGTGAACTTTTAATATTGTAAGCTCACACATAGGAACATACATACAAAAAATCTACTTTGTTTTATAATAAGTAAAGAAGTTGCGTTTTTGGCTAGCTTTCCAGACTCCTAGATATATATTTATGGTTCGAGATTGGCTCTACATTTGCGTTTTAAGGTAATACTAAAATGAGCCGAAACTTAGCTAATCAGCCTTTGCATTCACACCAATATCTCTTACTGCCGCACTCAGAGACATTTAATGGTTACTTAAGGAGCTCTTTAGTATTGATTTTAAAAAGTAAAATTTAAGTTAAAACTTTATTAAATCAATACTAAAGAGCTCCTTAATTAACCATTAAATGTTAATGGTTACTTAGGGAGCTCTTTAGTATTGATTTAAAAAAGTAAAAGTTAAGTTAAAACTTTTTTAAATCAATACTAAAGAGTTCCTTAAGTAACCATTAAATGTTAATGGTTACTTAGGGAGCTCTTTAGTATTGATTTAAAAAAGTAAAAGTTAAGTTAAAACTTTTTAAAATCAATACTAAAGAGCTCCTTAAGTAACCATTAAATGTCTCTGAGTGCGGCAGTTAATGTTACACATAAAGGAGTTCTGTCGGACAACTTAACGTATATTTTGCTCAGTTTAAAAACTAAGAAGCATTCTTTTAAAATTTGTTTCCTTTTTAACATTGCGTTGTAATCGGTCTTTAGTTTATTTGCAAAATTTTAAATCAATCTTACTACTGCAAGTGGATAAAAACCGCTTTCAAACATTCCGTTACATAGATTAATACATTGATAGATACGTAACGAGCTAATAAAAACGTGTAGAAAATCATACATGTACAAAACATGGTACCTATATCTCAAAACTCAGTGTATGACGACTTATCCTGCCACTTTCCTCATACACAACTAATATAATCTTAACTTTAAAAACAGTGCCATCGAATAGCGCAGTATACTTGTGTAGGAGTCAATCTCACACACACACACACTAACACAACACGATAAGTAACTATATTGTGACCTACATACAGTTTCAGACTCTGGAAGCACAGTAAATGTGTTATTTGTGACATTTCACTTAGAAAATTATGTGATATCTTCTAATATTATAAAATTCTCGTGTTAGTTACCATATTCCTCCGAAACGGCTTGACCGATTTTTATGAAACTTTATATTCATATTCAGTAGGTCTGAGAATCGGATACAATCTATTTTTCATAGCCCTAAGTAATAAGGGTTGTCCACACCCCTGACATTTGTATGGCAAAACAACGTTTGCCGGGTCAGCTATCAGACTATAAAATTATAGAATCGCTACGATAATAATATAAAACAATCTCATTAGAAAATATTTAAATAAATAGGGAACAGAACGGTTGCTGTGCCTATAACAGGAAAAAGAAATACAAACAGATTTAAAAGGTAAATGACTTGTGAATATAGAAAATTTATATCAATCTATCAACCGTAAATTACAAAACATTTTTTTGAAATACATATTTTTAAAAAGATTTGTTACCATTTCAACGATCTGAGAACGTCTTCCGTAAGTCATATTTATAATTATCACCACACTTATGTTTTAAACACCTAACACTTTAAATAATTTTAATTTTTTACTAAACAATATTTAAAATAAATGACGGCTGCGCCCACCGTAGTTTCAATTTAAACTGTATGATATTCCTTTTCCTTCCTATGAATCATGAATCGACCGCAATCGGAGTCATACGCCGACACTGCCTACAGTAACTCCAGACCAAATGTAAACAACATAAATACAACATTAACATAATCGTTAGTGATAAACTACACTCACCCCCTTATATGTAACAGTTTAGTTAGGTAGTTCAAGTACCAGCAGGGTTACCACCTAATAATCTCTAGGAAGGAAGATAGATACGAGGAAATCTTCTAGGTCTTTCATTTGCTACTCAAGCATCCCTTTCATTCAAGAAAGAAACAAATAAATAAATAGATGTTTACAGACATAAATAAAAAGTCCTCTAGTCAAGCCAAGCATTATAGATTTGTTATATCTTTTACTTTTACCGAGATGAAAATTGAGTATCAGGCAGTTTTCAATTCGTTCTATCCAGACGAACATTGATATATTATTGATATATTTTTTATTTATTAAATATTAAGTAATATCATTGATTAATTTTATTATTTTTGCACAAGTTCAGTGGAAAATTTATCAAGGTTTATGAACTAAAAAAGATATTTATATTTTTCTTTTTTAGGGTTCCGTACCCAAAGGGTAAAAACGGGACCCTATTACTGAGACTTCGCTGTCCGTCCGTCCGTCCGTCTGTCACCAGGCTGTATCTCAAGAACGGTGATAGCTAGACAGTTGAAATTTTCACAGATGATGTATTTCTATTGCCGCTATACGAGGGGAGGTCCAAAAGTTCGTGGAATGAAAGGGTTTTAGTAAAAATGAAACAGTAAATTTATTTTTCCTTTTCAATATAATCACCCTTAAGCTGAATACATTTATTAGATCTATGAATTAATTTTTCTAAACCATCGTAAAAATATTTTTTATCTTTTCCCTCAAAATGAGCCAAAATTGCCTCCTTTACCTCATTGTCGTCGGAAAATTTCCTTCCCCTTAAGTCTTTTTTTAAATTGGGGAACTAATAAAAATCACTTGGGGCCAGATCTGGACTATAGGGTGGGTGGACTAGTGATTCGAAGCCATGCGTGTGTAGAGCAGCCATTGCAACTTTGCTCTTGTGAACCGGCGCGTTGTCTTGCAAGAGCAACACGCCCTTGGTCAATTTTCCCCGACGTTTTTCTTTGATGGCATCCTTTAATTTTTCTAGTATTGTTGCGTAGTATTCTCCGGTTATGGTCCTGCCCTTTTCTTTATAATCAATCAGTATTATCCCCTCACAATCCCAAAAAACAGTAGCCATCAACTTTCCAGCCGACTCCGACACTTTGAATTTCTTTGGCGGTGGTGTCCCCTTTTTATGCCATTGCATGGACTCTTGTTTGGACTCAGGCTCAAAGTGATGAACCCATGTTTCATCGCCGGTAACAATTCGCTCCAAAATCGGTCCAGGATCGTCGCCACACAACTCCAGAAAATGTTTTGACGCTTCGACGCGCTGCTGTTTTTGAAGCGGCGTGAGCATTCTCGGTACCCATCTTGCACTGACTTTTGTCATACCCAGGTGGTCATGTAGGATTCGCAAAATGGTGGTATCTGATACTCCAACTAATGCAGATAACTGTTTTTTCTTCAAACGGGTGTCCTCCAGTACAATTTTTTCCACTTTTTCAACGATGTCTGATGTGGTGGCCTCAACTGGCCTTCCTGAGCGGGGGTCGTCTTCAATCGACTCCCGACCATGTTTAAAAAGACCATGCCACTTGTAAATCATTGATTTACTAGGGCACTGTTCCCCGTAAACAGTTTCCATTTCATTCAAAATGGTCTGAGCGTTCTTTCCTTGCTTGGTAAGGAATTTAATGACCGCACGGTGTTCAATTTTCTCCATAGTTTCAGTTTTCTTCCGGATTGACGTGTTTAGCAGGCGAGTGTTCGTAAACGAATGACGCAATAGGGCTGAAACTCCATTTATATACTAATTATGAGTCCCCAATTAGTATGACACTAAGCGAGCGCCCCTATCCCCACTCCATCCCCTCCATTCCACGAACTTTTGGACCTCCCCTCGTAACAACAAATACTAAAAATAAAATAAAATAAAGATTTAAGGGGGGCTCCCATACAACACACATGATTTTTTTACCGTTTCTTGCTCGATACTAATAACGTTGCCTTATGTTGCATAGATAATGGTACGGAACCCTTCGTGCGTGAGTCCGACTCGCACTTGACCAATTTTATTATTTAGCTACAGGTAATAAATTTGACAGAATAGCGTCTTAGAATTTATTTTGGGGCCATTTAATTCGACGAATACGAATCCATCGCGAGATAATGGCAGAAGAATAGAACTTATTCAAACTTTAATCTTACTGGTTTAAGATAAACAAAATAAAAGACGCTTTGTATTAAGTAATTAGATAAAATACTAAGAAAACCTACAACGATGTTAGTCTTTTAAAAGATAAACTTTGTATCAGACAACATTTTTTTAAATATATTTTAAATACATTGTGAGCATTGTGACCAAATGTTAAGTTTCGTTTTCTTCTTAATCATCACATACAAACTTGCGTCCCACATAATAACACCATTAACTACTGTTTAATTACAGTAAGTCAGTGTTCTATAAGACATGACTATCGTATTATAGCGACCCAAGCTCCTAATGTAAGAAATAGCATGTTTCACATGGTATGTATTACTTCTAGGAAAAATTTATGATTTGTATACGTTTTTTATACAGTAAGCTGATATAAGTAAGCGAATAAGTAATCTCTCTCCAGCCCATTAACGTCCCACTGTTGGGCATGGGCTTCCTCCACTTCGAGAGCAATTTATGGTCTACTAATGTCGCGCTGACCAGGCGTGTTGGCATAGGGAATCATTTTCAGATTTCCGTTTCTCATAGAAGATGTTAGCAGCTTATAATATATCTTAGCTTTTTACAGCACTCTGGGAAATAAATCGGATGGTGCAATTTGTATTCCTAATCCACCACCACACGGATAATTATTTAATATAATTAAGAGGGCACGATACCAAATTATGCTCCATACAAAAATATGGGCATCGTACTTCCCTTTTTTTCTTCTCGAAAGTTAAACCGATTTTAATTGCTTTTACGATATATTATAGATGAAGAGTATATCTAGAAATCTATCTATATCTATCTAAAAAAAGAATAACTAAAAGAAAATATAACCATCCGAAAATCCCGTTCTTTTCGGTTTTCTTTAGATAAAGTTGCAGAGTCTATCACACATATTTGGTAAGTTTTTACCAAAAATGGAAGTGATACAAGCA
Organism: Orgyia antiqua; assembly: GCA_916999025.1. Lineage (NCBI taxonomy): Eukaryota > Metazoa > Arthropoda > Insecta > Lepidoptera > Erebidae > Orgyia > Orgyia antiqua. Next base: position 4,543,130 of record OU779861.1, read on the forward strand.
TAGATATACTCTTCATCTTTAATATAGCGTAAAAACAGTCAAAATCGGTTTAACTTTCGCGAAGAAAAATGGGGACTACGAAACGTCTTTTTTTCAAAGAATTTGTAGGTAAAATATGCTTCAGCTATAATTGTCCCTTTCAGCGCGGGGCTTAAAATAGGGATAGCAATACCTAAGGCAAATACCTAAATTAGGAGTACAGTACCCTCTTAGTCTTCTATTTTATCTAATCAAGGGTTTAACATCAGATGTTATTATACACAACTCTAACTAGATTACGTCGTGATGTTTTGTGACATTGCCTACAATTTACTAGACCGATAAATAGGTTTAGACTTTTAAATATGGCTGTTAATATTAAAGATTCAAACAAAGAAACAAACAAATTCCTAACCATATTTTATAACATAATATGTATAAATGAAGAAAATCAATAACATCAACAACACACATGCTTACAGAACTGGTATTACCTTCCCATTTACGATCAACGTCGCCATGTCCTTCACTTTATTTGTAAATAATAATTAATCCATAAATTATATCGTGTTATTATATAAAACCTCGCACTTATAACACTTTTTAAAATCAACTACACAAAATTCACTAGAATTTACACTTTCAATCCAATCAGCTGTTAATATAAAGATTTTTACAAGGGGCAACAGAGGTGACCGCCCAGACGCATGTAACTATCTTCAATGCCGACACAATGACTTCAAACCAAAACAACCCGGCATCAAATTAAGTACGTGGAGTCGTGGACGGCGGTTTTAATACATTGGACACATGATAGGATGATTCAGATACAAGAGTAACAAACAACGCGTCTGTATTTGTCCGTCTCAACTCACGATTTGCACATAATTAGGAGAATGTGTTGGAGCCCGTTAAGAAATAAGAACCAATTGGGTCACAGAGCATAGAAAAACTTTAGCCAATAGAAAAAATCAACCATAAATATTAATATTTTATTATTCAAACAATGCACGTGTGACCTTACTACCTGAAGGTATATTAAAGTGCGGTTAATGAACGTTGGCGAGCAGACATTGTCGAAAATATATCAGAAAAGGTCTGGCCGTCTAGATGTTAGGGTGTAGAAGGCCAAAGACCTTTATTGATGAACAGACGAGCCCGACACTAAGAGCGCTGTAAATTATGCGAGCTTGTAGCAGGATTTAATAAAAATGCCTATTTAGACAAAAAATTGGAAAAACAATGAAAATTGATCCATCCAAAAATGATTTTCTTAACAATTTGGCACGGGATAAATCAAAATATAATATATGCATAATGGGGAAAAATGTAAACCCAAATTAAACTGATTTTAGGAATCGAGCCCGATTTGTGCTACACAAAAACAAACAATTTAATGCATTAATTGACATAGTATTTATAAGAATTGTCAACTATTGGCTATTGTGAATATCATTATAGCTTTTTGGTATTGTTATTGAATTTTAACCAGTTTTTTTTTATTCTTCGTTCCCACATCCATAATAATTTTTTAAGTTAGATCAATGGCGAAATATTATACAAAAATAATTTCGTATTTACATACGAGATACAGTTACTAACTCTACATATATTGGGAGATAAGATTTTTACCAATTATTGGTACCAAGGTATTTTAACCTAGTGATAAGTTCCTTAAATACTCCTAAGGCGAAATACTCAAAGTACAGTTGGAATACAAATTTTCAATAAACAGAAATTACTAGAAAATCTACTACTACTAAGTAAAATATACAAGGGATCCCGCTTTTAGCTAATAGAAAGCCAGCAGGATAAACAAAACACCTACATAACTGACTCCAGTGTGTTGTTTATAAACGGTCATCATTTAAAATATTTTGTTTCACTACTGTTTTCATTGATATTATAATTTGTTATCGCTGTAACAGGCCATTAAATGACGGCAATCTGTACACCCATAAATTGTATGCGTCATCGATAAAATAATTATAACATTCACACATTCACATGCGTAACCGTGGCAATAAATAGACACCAATCTAAAGGCCAGTTCTGTTGATATTATAATTTATTGAGCATTTAGCTTATTAGTATAAATGAATTCACGCGTACCTAACTTATCCTGTATATTTAAAAATCTGTCATCTATAAAGACATGGAAAAATTAGGGTTTTCCATCTATGAATCTTTATATTATCTAGAAGCGATATAAATCTTGCTCTTATTGAAAAGTACAGTGAGTCCGTAATTTATTCGCTATAGTTTAGAAAGAAAGAAAATAAATTTATTCGTAACAGAACACGGATTGACAAGAGTAAAGAGACAAGGAAAATATAGTAAGAACGTAGACATAAGACATGAAATAAAATAAAAACAAAGGAAACTAAAAACTGTTCAAACAGTGTCTGTCACGAAACGGCCGCAGCTCAGCTGGATTGGTAGTTGAGAACCAGCGCTGGTCTTCCGCTGGGCCGTTAGGTGAGGAGTGTTCTGGGAATTAATGTAGAGGAGATCAAAGGTACAGGGAGGCCGAAGAAACGATGGATGGATTGTATACAATACTAGCTGGCCCGGCAAACGTTGTTTTGCCATACCAAAAAAAAAAACTATAAACCTCACGGAGCGCGAGACCTTTCCAACGAATGCAAAACCGTGGAAATCGGTTCGTGCGTTCTGGAGTTATAGCGTCAGGAAGGAAACTCCGACTTATTTTTATATAGTAGATGAAAGAAAGTAGTAAATACAGAAATGGCGTCTGACAGAAGAGCATGGAAGAATATGGCATGTTGTCCCGATCCCAAATAAAAAACATAAGGGCAGAGCAATGATAAAAATAACAGTGAATCTGTAAATAGAAAAATGTTTAGAAACCACGGCATTGGTATAGAAAACGATTAGATGGAATAGATGCCCCGCTGATATAAAATGTCAAGAATACTTTTTGGCCATTATGTACCCAAGCTTTTGGGTCTTTATGCCCATTGCCATGGCATTTAGGTACCCAATCTTTTAGGGAAATAAAAGTTGATAGGTTTTAGTGCTCTATGTGTAAAAAACCTACGCGACCTAGGTATATTTAGACTTATATTGGTCTCACCCAGAGATAAAAACTAATTTATACTCTAAGGTCTCACCATCGCGCATCTGTTTCAGAATGTAACATTTATCTTGGTGTGGTCGACAAAGCCTTGTAGCCTTTTTTTATTAATTTTATATCTAACTAGCTGTCCCGGCAAACGTTGTTAAGCCATACTAAAAAAAAAAAGTTTTGAAAAATAGATGTTGGCCGATTCTCAGACCTAGAGGATATGTACACAAAATTTCAGGAAAATAGGTCTAGCCGTTTCGGAGGAGTACGGTAACTAACACTGTGACACGTGAATTTTATATATTAGATATAAAATTCACGTGTCACATTGTTAGTTACCGTACTCCTCCAAAACGGCTTGATCGATTTTTATGAAATTTTACAGGCATATTCAGTAGGTCTGAGAATCGGCCAACATCTATTTTTCAAACTTTTTTTTTAGTATGGCAAAACAACGTTTGCCGGGTCAGCTAGTATTCTATAAAATTTTATAGAATAAAGCTATATTCGCGTAAAGCTATTTATTACTTATGATTTTACTACCCATATGCATACAATTATGCTACTGTATACAATGTAAAATGTCAACATGTCTGACTATATCGATGGCTACTGTAGGGATAGAAGGCAGGAAAAGCAGGTAAGAGCACAATATATTAACACTACTTAGGCATGTTGAATTCAATACTGCAATTTACCGCAAAATACATATTTAAATATGGAACATTGTATTCGGTCAGTACATCACTGAAAATTATAATACATTAGCTGACCCGGCAAACGTTGTTTTGCCATAAGAATGTTAAGAGTAGAAAACCCTTGTAGTAGCCGATTCTCAGACTTAATATGCATAATTTTTTTTATAAGAATCGGTCAAGCCGTTTCCGAGGAGTATGGGAACGAACATTGTGACACAAGAATTTTATAATAATACTAGCTGATCCGGCAAACGTTGTTTTGCCATTATAAAAAAAAAGGTTTGAAAAATAGAAGTTGGTCGATTCTCAGACCTACTGAATGTGCATATAAAATTTCATAAAAATCGGTCAAGCCGTTTCGGAGGAGTACGGTAACTAACACTGTGACACGTGAATTTTATATATAAGAAGATATTAGATAGTACATATTCTCTACATATGAGTTATTAACTAGATATAGTTCTATAGTAACTAGATACTAAGTAGTTATGCATGTACATTGTACCTATAAGAGGAAAAACATGTGCGCTATGTTTAATTATCGTATAATTACAAAAACAATAAACTAGCACAAATAAATTAACCATCCACAATATACATGGTATAACCATTATTATGTTATAAAAAACTTGAGAGGTGTCAAGGGACACCCGGATGGAACGAAGTTCCTTTCGATTAATTATTTTTTTTTATTATTTATTATTTACAAAAAACCTGTATACACTCAACAAAAATAATCGTCGCGACACCAAACTGTTCAATGCGAAATAGAAATGAAAATATCTGGCTTGCTTTCTATAAGAGAGAGAGAGACAGACAGAGAAACATGCGACGCCGCACAGCTTACAATAGCTTACTATAGCAAAAAGTGTCGTGACAACTTTGTGTGAATTTTTGTGTGAATTTTTTCCGTCTAGCCCCCTTTCACAACGTGCGATAAGGAACTTCGTTCCAATAAGCCTATCATCAATATATTTTTAGTGTTTCTTTTCACTTTTGTGCGCGGCTGTCTGCCTGTACGGTCGTCGTTATGTTTTCGAGGATTAAAATATTAAATGGGAGTTAGCCATACAAATCTTGAAAGGCCTACTTATGTTTTTTAATTTTTCCCTTATTGTCAGTATCACCTTATTTAAGAACAGTCAAGTGGATGGGATAATCTCTCTAATATTCTCTAATCCTCCCTCTACACCGGTCCTCCCACGGACACATACCTGCGGCCGTATTATGAGCTTTTATTTACAGGCAGTTTACGCCGTGAATTGAACTGTTTGGCAAATCCGTATTATGAACAAAATTATTAGTCAGTCAGTTCGCTAAACCTGTCATACATTAATATGTTTAAGGAGAAGGTACAACTAAAAATTTTCAACAAAAAGTTTTATTTTTGCAATAATACCTAATATAGCCATGCAGTTTACGGCCTGCCTGTACTTGAATGATTTTAAAAAGCTCATAATACGCCGGCAGTACTCCTTTCACGTTCTACGGACACAACAAAAGCAATTCTATTGTAATATCAAACTGATGTTTTACAATTAATATTTTAATACGCATTTTGAAAAGAATTACAATGCATTATACATTCTTTGTTCTAATAAACCACGGATACTAAATAATTCAAATACAGTACCCATTCGATTGTGACGTTAAAGAAATAATGTGTACACTGCTTTATTTGTAGCATATAGATTCTGTGCATATAGATAACAAATGTTAACAAACTCCACTGACCTGTGATTAGAATATTACGTAATTACCACTAATTTATGTGTAATAAGTTATAGATAACGATAACTAACAAAACAATGATAGCTTCTCTCTCTCTAAATCTGTACCAAGACATAGTTTATTACTAAAAAGCGTCATAAAAGTTTAATTTTTATTGTATTTTTGAAAGTAGTCTTAACAAAAACTATTCTGCAACCTGCAAGACAGATTTAAGCGTATCTAGATCTGTATTGGTGGCTTGCGCCCATGTGGTTACGGATTGAGAGGACAAGTGTTAACACTCTTACCACCCCTTTTCCTACCCAGGCTGCTGTAAAAGCTAGCTAATAGATATTGTACAAAGATAACATAATTTGCAAGACGGAAGACACGAATATAAACGCTATGCTGACTCGTTTGGTCAGCGCGTCATAGTAGACCGTAATTCCTCCCAAAATGGAGGAAGCCTGTGCCCAAAAGTGCGACGAATGAGCTAAAGAGAGAGAAAGGCTTGCATTTTCTGGATTTACTATAGATACGAATTATAAAAGAAACCAACTAATTATCATTAAGTAAATGACAATATGACGATGGCAACTCTTAGAATACGGTTACGAACTATTTATGCCCACGATCGATTTGTGGTAACTGGTCGATAGCTGCTACAGTAAAATATTTGTGGTAGTGCGGTATCTGGTATTATACGATACCATTACATTACACTTATCCCGTTTATGGCCACCGTTAACTAAGCTGTTACTAAAGAAAAAAGAAAATTAAAAAGTATTTATTAGCTTATTAGAACAGTACAAAATAGCAGCTAGGTAAAACAAATAACAATAGCATACTGCTCGTTTAGTAGTCACCGTGTGCACCAATTATTTTAATTCCATTTTATTTGATCATTATCCCTTTGTCTTATGACTCCAAGAAGCAATGTTTTCTGCATTTAGGAGAGATTTCTTCAATAAATGTTCACTAAAAGTGCAATCACAGCACAACCGGTAGTACGATAGAACCAAAACGATACCAAGTAAGCAGTAAATAGTACATTATATTGGGCAATAAAGTGAACTGCTAACCTTTGTGTTCTAGTTTTGTAAAGTATTATTAACAAATAACAATATTTGAATTGCTTTTTATTTTACCGCATCGCATTACTTTGGCAGCAGTGTAATTACAGTCATGCTACGACCGATTAATAAAAATCAATAATCTATAACATCTTTTCCTTGTATTCGCTGATCTTTACGCCTAATAATCAGATCGTTAACGTCGGTAATCTTAAGATTATAATATGTAGATCCCTACACTACTTTTCTTATGACCGTATTAACGCGTTCAATGCTGAATAATTTGCGAATTTATAGCCAATGCTAATAAAAGAGTCATTCGCCCAGTGCTGAAAACGCGTATGTGCGTTCAAAAAATTTTTCGCGTAGTGCTAAGAACGCTTATATGCGTTCATAGAAAACTCGCGTAGTGCGGCTGGACGCTATAGCGCGTTGTCTTTTACCTTCCCGCAGTGCGGCCGACGCTTATGTGCGTTCGGTAACTTTCGGGTTTTATGACTGTCATATAACAATTACGGGTCATATAAAGGTGTTGGGTGGATAAAGGTGCTTCCACACTAGTGTTTAGAGCGAGTCATAATAAAATTATTTCAATAATCTATTGTACTAAATTAGGTTATTGTTGTCGTCGCCGCTGCCGTGCCCAGCCCCCCCCCCCCCCCCCTCTGCAAGATTCGTAGCAGAAACCTGACTAGTGTGTAGTCTCCTTTACAATTCCACATTTTACGACCGCTTCGAAACAATAGACACCCAGAATACACGCTAGAAACGCACAGGTGCGGCGCACCCCGCTTGCCTACAGATTTTTTTTGTATGGACGCGTATACGCGTCGGCCCGCACTTGGTGAAGATCAGAAAAACGCGCATAAGCGTTAGCCGCACTGAACGTATTAATTATTGTTTCCTTGTGTAAAATCTATTAAATAAATAAATAAATTATGTTCATTTCATATCTCACCCAGGATATAAGAGATAATAAGATATAATAATTTTTGTTCTAGAGATAGGTAATCAATTTTAAATTATGGAATGTTGCCACTTTTAAGGAAAATTTCCTTCTTTTTCTCCAGCCCATTTACGTCCCACTGTTGGGCACGGGCCTCCTCCACTTTGTGAGGGATTATGGTCTACTGTGCCGCGCTGACCAGGCGTATTGGCACAGGGTTTATTTTCGAGTTTTCCTTCTCTCACAGAGGATGTTATCTGTGTGCAGTATCCCTTAGCTGACTTTTACAGCACCCTTGGGAGGAGATGGGGTGGTGACACTTGTATTCTTAATCCGTCACCACACGGAGATGGTGAAGGAAGAACGAAGGAAGGAAAATTTAGGTGCCCTAAATTGCAATAATGACCCATAAACATGACCCGCCGTGTATTCACAGTTGGCTTCAATCCCTATAGGCTATACTCGGAGTGTAGGTACCTACCTACCATTTCGAGTATTCAATTCACATTCATTTCAAGTATGATAACATAACCGACATCTTTCTCTCCAGTCTAGTAACGACACACACGTCCATTATGAGAAGGATTATGGTCAATTGTGCCGCACTTACCAGGCCTGTTGGCACAGGGTTTGTTTTCGAGATTTCCGTCTCTCACAGAGGATGCTAACCGTGTACAATATCCCTTAGGCCCATAGCACACGGCGTATTTTAAACGCGCAGACGACGCGCGTTTCAGGAACGCGCTTCTTCGGCGCCGTAAACGCTGATTGTTGCGTTTGCATTGATAATAGAAACGCGCGCATGAAGCACGTATACGCGCATTTGAAGCGATACAAACGCGCGTACAAAGGAGCGGGGTACGGGCAGAGGGGGGCTGGGATGCTCACGCCACCACTGCGCTGTGATCGAAACGCAAAAACTACGAGTGACTACAGCGCGTCTGTACAGCTGTACCTGCGCGTATACGCGCAGTAGATGCGCGTTTTACAATCGCCCCGTGTGCTTAGGTTACAAGGGTTGCGATCAAATCTCGTTTAAACCACGTATACGCGCGTCGTCTGCGCGTTTAAAATACGCCGTGTGCTATGGGCCTTAGCTAGCTTTTACAACACCCTTGGATGAAAAAGAGTGGAGACACTTGTATTCTTAATCCAGCACCAAACATACTTAATCGATACGCTAGATAAGTAGATATTGAAAAAGAAACTAAGTGCGTAACATTCTATTATCCATTAGCCTATCGTCAGTCGCTATTGAATAACGCGTGGTTTAGCGCCACTTGCACCCAACGACTTTCTGACGTAACGTACGTAACAAGAAATCTATACTGATATTATAAAGCTGTAGAGTTTCCTTTTTTGAACGTGCTAACCTCAAGAACTACTGATAGTCCATTTATCGAAGAAGGCTATAACCTATATATAACATCACGCTGTGACAATTAGGAGCGAATCATCAGTGAAAAATGTTGTCAAAACGGACCAATTTTTCTAAATACCACGCCTACGAAGTGGCAAGCACAGCTAGTGCCCTATATGTATCCTCGAATGATCATTAGTTAATGGTGAATAGACTCATTAAACACAGGTGTATTCAAACTGAAATACAATGAACAACTCAATACAGTACTGATGTAACATAGCACAAAAAATGTTTTAGTATACACGTAAATCCAATGTTTAAAGCATTAATACAATAGGAGTCGGACGAAATAAGTACGAAAGCAAAGCTGTAACTCATAGTGTACGGACAGCAACGTCTCTAAGAGTGCGTGACCTGTTTTTGTGCGTGCGTAGCGACCAATAAAATTGTTTTAGTGTTTGTATGCATTACTTCCGCACCCTGACACGCTGACACGGAGTTTATCGCTACTTCAGTTAGTTTAATACTCTAAGATTCAATGTATTACATTCTCATTGGAGTTGAAGTCATGCACTAATAATTAAAAAGATTAAAAAATAATGCACAGAAATTCTAATTAAAATGTGCAATTAATATTTTGTCTTATTACTGAATTTCAAAATAGTTTCTTTTTGAACAAAATTTTATAAAAGTTGAATGTAAAAGTGTATTTTAATATTGTCACATTGGCTAAAGTACATGTCAAGTACTGGGCCCCGAGTCGGGTGTTTCAATGGTGTCACAATTGTACCATTATGGTGCAATTGTAAAGTTTTTGGTAAATTTGGTAGTCTACTATTAATGTCTTGTCATAGTGGTGCCATTACGACTTCATCATTGACTTACAATTGTCAAAGTGACATAAATTGCTAGTCTCGTATACAACTGCTTCACAATTGCAATTCAATGACTGAAATGTTTCGGTAGTCTGCTATTTTGAATTTGACAGTAATATTTTGAAATTGTCCTGCTACAGATTGCCATAAATAAAAAATAGATAGATAGAAATATTAGAAATTGTTCTTTGTAATTTATTGCAATTTCGGATCTCCTAAACTTCACATTGCTTTTTATACTAATAAATAGTATGTACAAATATATCCAAACGAAGTCTAGCATGATTAAATGTTTAAATTTATTAGTAGTTTTTCGAAAATCACTTCGACTAACGCATTTTTTGAAAACGGCAACACATACATGCCATTCTAACACAATTCATAGATAAAAGAGACCGAAAATTCATTGCACAGATAAAAGAGACCGACAATTCCATTACCATTGAACGACCATTATGAACTCATATAGCAGACTACGGGCATTTGACTTCAATTGCAACGGTATTGCAGTTGCATCGTGCCAATATGACAATTGTTCCAAAATAGTAGACTTGAGCACCTGGTACTGAGGTATTGGTTACTGATTTAGCCTGTTTTTATTTTTTTTTATTAAAGTGAAGCAAATATTATTTCATGTCAGTATGATACTTTGTTCCATTGCTCTATATAAAGTTTTGGAGAAATTCTAGAGTTACTAAAATACATATAGTTACTAAATACTAATACAGGAAAACTTATTAAAACATTGTATTGCTTAAATCAAATACCCTCAGAAAAGGAAATGTGGGCCATTGTGTAAGATTAATGCCAATGATAAAAGATTTCAACTTGTACACAACAATAGAATATTGTTTACATTATAAAGATAGATTTAATGATGCTTTAAATGATGTTATGTAGGGACAGAACAAAAATAACATATGTATAATGGAACCCATAACATAAACATTACAAGCTTAGCTTGGAACCAGACAATGTTGTGAAACCTCTACAGGTATTTAAAAATATGTTCCAATACTGAAATGATATTAAATCAGGAAAAAAGTCTAGAGGAAGACCTAAGATGGATGGACTATGTGAAAGAGGACATGAAAGAAAGAGGAGTTGACACAGACATGACGGCTAATAGAAGACTATGGAAGAAAAAGACATGTCGCGCTGACCCTAAATAATGGGATAAGGGCAGGAAGATGATGACTGAAATGATATTAAATACTAAAAATAAATATTCACGGACATTTCAAACAACAGCTTCTGGTCCCAAGCTAAGCTTATATGCTTGTGTTATAGGTATCAGAATATGGATATACTACATATTATTATACTACTTTTCTTTTGTAAATACATACTTATAATACATAGAAAACACTCAGACTCAGTACAAACATTCATATGACAGTTATAAATATCACACAAGTAGTTGTCCCATGAAGATATTGAACCCTCGTGAACGTGAAAAAGGAGTGTAAGTAATACAAATTCAACATACCTGTTCAACTAATGTATTATTTTGTTCACCAGCACCATCAACACCTTCCATTTTAACCTCCGTATCACTTTCAACTTCAAATATCACTTTGTATAGGTCCAAACCCTCTGGCACGTTAGCCTCGATGTTTGCCTCTGGTCTAACTGTCAATTCTTGATTGATGAGCTGACTACGACTACCACGAAGTGAACCCTGCAGGGTTTCTGATATAGCCTAAAATATAAACCCATAAAATAATGTCATCTCTTTAAAAATATACCCAGTTTTTACCAATAAAGTACTTAAAAAAAATTATGAACATATCACACAACATGCTCTGGTCCCAAGCTAAGCTTACTTGCTTGTGCTATGGGTAATAGAATACGGATTTACCGCATAAATGCTTTCTTATTATAAATACAAGACACCTAGATGCAGTATAAATATTTATGCAATAAATTAAAAAATCACACAAATATCATACTATGTAGGGATCAAACTTTCAACAACAAATATTTTTAGCAGCTATTTTAAATATTAAATTTTTATTTTTTTATTAGTGACTGTGTACTTATTTCTAATGAAAATACCAGACATTATGAGAAAGGAAAATGTGAAAAAATTCTAATAATATATGATACTAATCATAATTTATAACATTTTTGTATTCAAACTGTATAAATAATACATGTAATTGTATACCTACTTTAAGTTATGTACATATTTCTTGACAGGAAGCTAACAATTCAAGGTCAAATAACAATAGCAAAATTATCAACTTCAAGAAATTTAATTATTTTGTATTTACTTTAATTAGTGGGGCAATCGTTTAAATAGTGTATAAAAAAATATAACATACCAATTACAATAGCTGAGCTAAGATTCACTAGTAAAATGTAATTTCAAACAATGTAGAAAACATCAATTTCTATTAAATTATTACTTTTTATGTTAAACACAGTGTTAATAATTGTATAAATATTTTAAATTCTGCTTTAAATTATGAGACAGATCTGTTAAAATTTTATTATTATTTAAATTAGACAGTTAACTACTAAAGTACAACAAATACATTGAATGTTAAAAAAGCAACAAATGTTATGAATGTGTTTTAGCTGATCTATTGATATTTTAAAACTTACGAAACTATAAAGCAAAACAAGACATAAAAAAGAAAAATAGTGCAAACTTACGTCGCTCAAAATGTCTTCCAAATCACAACATACATTTGTGGTGAATACAGGCGTCGGGCTAGGAGTGAGTGATCGATCAGAGTGGTAATCTATTTCTACAGAGTCCTCTTGGCTTTGGTATTCATTGAACTCCATTACTGCATGCTGTTGAAAATCATTTACACCTATTAATAATTTAAAAGTCTTACGGCATCAAGCAGACTCCAAATAAAAACAATGGTTTTATATACCATGTATTAAGAAACAGGTGCTTACCCATTGAAAGTTAGGTTCCCCTACGAGAACAAAACATTTTAGCAATTAATTTCTGTAACATGCAAAATAATATAAAACTTTTACTGCAAATAGAGGTAGATTTATAATTACCAATGGATTTACGCTAAATTGATTGAAGGAAGAAAACAAAACGTCAAACTGAAAATGTCAGCCGAGCAAAGCAAGACACCTGAAAAGTCCGTTTCACGCTTGCAAAGATAAGATGTGAAAAATAAACTTAAAAACTTTCGAAATGCGTCAAGCGAAGGGCTATACTAAACAGTAAACTAAAAAAGTTTTAGGTAATGCTCTAAATGTGGCATAACAATAATGCATCATAAACTAAACAAGGATAAAAAAAATCCATTTCATAAAACTTAAGATTAGGGATGGTTTTAGGCCCAAAAAATCGATTTTTAGATCGATCCTCGGCCCTGAATCGATTTAGTGAATCGATTCAGGGCCTGAAGATCCCCGAAGGACCCCTGAAGATCGAAGTTCGATTTTTTTTTAAATTGTGTTAATATAACTTCTTTTACAGATTAGATCTGATACATAAAATAATTAATCTAGAAAATAGATCGTATAGTTAAATTTCTAGAGATCAACTCTTAACTATACAACTCAAATCAATCTCTTCCGTAGTAATACCGAAAGAAAATAGATCATATCGAAAGGAAGAAACAGATTTTTTGGAAATCGATCTTTCCTAAACACCACGAATTTTTTGTAAATCAATACTTCAGATCTTGATTTAAATAAATAAGTCTGTTTTTCTTTTGATTAAAAATATTTTGAGTTTTGAGTTCGATAGATTTTTTTTTTTAAATATATATCGATACAATACATTATATCAGGATTTAATTCGACACAAAAATGGTACTTATCATCTCGAAAAAATTTTTCAGTGTACTTTTAGTGTTTTAAAAATTAAATACTTCTGTTCATGATTCGAATCAGTTCAAAAATCGATTTTTATAAAAAAGTAGTACCCGTCGTAGTCTTGAAAAGAAGTTTTTTGGAAATCGTTTTTTATTCATCTTTTACATTTCGATGTCTTTCTAAATCGATCGCTTACGTTGCCACTTGGAACTATTAAAAATAATGGGTTTCAGAAAAAAGATCGAAAGATCGATCTTTGGGAGATCGATCCTTTAGACCTCGATTTTATGTGAATCGATTCTTTGGGTCACGATTCGAATCGATTCAAAAGTTGATATTTTTTGGAAAGAATCGCCAACCCTACTTAAGATTTCGTTAACCTCCACTACCACCGGTGCCGGTGGCACCAGTGTAGACAGACAACTTCCGGAATTGGTATCCACCCACTATCGGGCGACAAAATGTCAATAGCCTCTAAGGAGAGGAGAAGAAGTAAACAAGCACCTAAATTGATATTGAACTATGAAAGTTGTAAGGGGTCTCTACGTTATCGGGCAAAATAGGATAGGCCTACACGCCTCAATCAGATCGCGGTTGTAAGACACTAGGTACCGGAAGTGGTTAACACTGGTGGTGGTAAACAATGTAAGCTCTCTTTCTTTGTCCACTTGACAGGATTGGGTGCCTTGATAGCCAATGTTCCCAATATAAAAAATACAGTTACAGTGTTTTTATGTAAAAAAGGTAAAGTTAAGGCTTGTTGGTATGCTCGCACACCTTCATTTCTCTTCATGCACGCGCAGCCCCTACGTGTGAAATAAAATTCATGGTATCAGATTTTTCGTAATAGTATATGTGCTCGTGCTACGTAAAAATTTACGCTTATAATTTTTTCAAACCCACCAAAAGTTCCACTATTTAAATTATCATAAACAATTAATTTATCATAAAAAAGCTAATGTGCAAACACACCACTCGGTAATCTTTACTGGTTTTTATACTGTCTCCTGCTGTAGGTGCAGACTTGTTGTAGCATTTCGGTCTCTAACATATTATTATACTTTGTTCTTTAAAGTATATAAAGGTTATTAACCCTTTGTCGTCCGATCGTGGGCAGAAGCTAAGTTTTCTGATGGATGAGTACACGAAGTATAGACTTCGTGGATGAGTAGCTCAGAGTGTAGTCTATGTTTTTCAATAACTTATCTAGGTCACAGACTAAAAAATTTGTCTGTCTATTTCTAAAGGCACGAAGTATAGATAGAAGGAGTCCGAACGTAATGTTGAACGAATGGTCTCAATTTAAGGGACAGATTTTTTGCCGGTAGAGCGCGCCATTTTTCAAGGAGTACTCGTTTGAATTCTTACGCGGGAAATTTTATTGCTATTGACACCTGTGGAAAGAAATATTTAATTAAATTAATATTTAATTTAATAATAATAATTAAATTAAATTCAACTTTCACGAGCCAGCGCGTGTTTACATGTAATAATAATAATAGCATCGGTACGCCCTGAACACTTGCGCAGCCAGTGGCAGAAAATAGAACTATGATCTGGGTTTATTAATGTGTACACGAAATATTATGGAAAAGCCTATACCGTTCGGACTCCTTCTATCTATACTTCGTGTCTAAAGGGATGTAGGTAACAGTACAAAAGTTCTCAAAACACCGGAATATTTTGTTTTTATATATTCCCCTGATTTATTGAATGTATCTTGACCAATTTTGAAAATTCTTGTTAGTTTATCATATAATATGTATTGTATTTTTCTGTTAAGTAAGATATTTTAGTAGTATTATAGTCAATCTGAAAATGTACAAACATTTGTATGACATTTATAAATATCGCACAAATAAATTGTCCCGTGCGGGAATCAAACTCACGACTTCGTGAACGGCAGTCTGTCACATGAGCCACTCGACCACGAGGCCCATTGAATTAGTTATTAACAAAACCATACATGATTTAGAGGTGTGTTTGTGTTTATTAACGACTAACTTATTTCTATGCTTACGTTCTACAAGAAAAGTAACGATTCGACGCGCAAAATTCTTAACTAATTTCGATTCAATGTGACAAACAAAAAATTCTTAACTAATTTCCATACAATGTAAGAAACAAAAACAGAATGGTCCATACATGAATTGGTCCTTACGTAGCTATAAATTACGGTAACAATGTTTCAACTTTATTGCAGTTCTTACAATGGGGATCGTAACTTATTTACTAGTGATGTGTAACTCAGGAGTGATTGGAAAAAAAGATTTACATCTGTAGAAAAGATTTAATAACTCAGTAACTCACTTCATTTCAAAACACATCTTTAACTCACTTCATTTCAAAACACATCTTTAACTCCCTGAGTTATGATTCAATTTAGATTTGAACCAAGAAGATGTGTATATTGAAATGAATGAAATAGATGCTACAAATTGAGTGAATTGGAAAGAGATAGAATGATGTAGGCGATGCGATGCACGACGTTGATCGTATTGAGTTACGCATACGGAATATACCGAGTGAGGGAATCATGAGTTGCAGACGTCAATATATTTATATAATAACTAGCTGACCCGGCAAACGTTGTTTTGCCATACTTACTAAAAAAAAAGGTTTGAAAAATAGATGTTGGCCGATTCTCAGACCTACTGAATACGCATGTAAAATTTCATAAAAATCGGTCAAATCGTTTCGGAGGAGTACGGTAACTAACACTGTGACACGTGAATTTTATTTATAAGAAGATTAACTCGTTGCCATTGGCATAACGTTTATTTACTTTTGGAAGTAATTGCACTTACACTTACAGACTTTAATACAATATGTAGATAAATAAAATAGCGAGCGTTGCCAGAGGCATAAGTAATGTACCTATTTTAATTTATCGAAATAATGGTAGTACTGATCACCTACATTATGTATCGATGGAATAATAGATTAATGCAACATCTGGCGTTATCGTATCGTTATGAATATCAAAAATTGCCTATCGATCTATTAAAGGTAACCCTCAAAGGGTAAAAACGGGACCCTATTACTATGACTATACATATCTAATATATAAAATTCACGTGTCACAGTGTTAGTTACCGTACTCCTCCGAAACGGCTTGACCGATTTTTATGAAATTTTACATGCGTATTCAGTAGGTCTGAGAATCGGCCAACATCTATTTTTCAAATCTTTTTTTTTTTAGTATGGCAAAACATCGTTTGCCGGGTCAGCTAGTATATATATATATTATATACCTACAATGTATTAATAGGGATATTTTTAGGATTCCGTACCTATGTCACGGAACCCTAAAAATATGCGTACGTAACTACGTAATACGACGAGTACTTAAATAATAGTATTAACCCGCCGCTATCACAACTTTGATTTACTTATTTACATTATTATAAATCACACGGTACTATTTCGTATCAGATTTATGAATAACTGATGATTTAAAAATTTCAAAAGATTTAATTACGATACAGTCGTTATAAATCATCGGCTCAAAATCAATCTTGAATCTATTTTGTATAGAAGAGGCAAAAGATTTGGTTGCGATTTTCTGATTTAAAGATTTAAAAGAGTGATTTAAATCTTTTCAAGCAAAAGATTTAAAGATTTAGTTTCACACAAAAGATTTATTTTGCGCATTACTATTATTTACGCTGTGACATTTATGTAAAACACATGAACAATATATAATGTCGTCCCTACACATGATAATGATGTTGCAGGAAAATCCCTAAATCATTCGGTCAGAAAGAAAGATAGATAGATAGATAACACTTTATTTGCACATTAATGACATACATTTCTAAAAAATTAATTGATTATAATGAGAAATGTACAAAGGGCGGCCTTATCGCGAAATCCAAACTCTTATAGGCAACCTTAGGATGGACAAATAATTGAAATATAGTATTGAAAGTGTTATTTAAATTAACAAAATTACTATAGAAACCATTGACGCCAAACTCACACAATTATACCGATAATCATATAATGTACTACATAGAGTCTGTCAAGCGAGTCGAGTCCACAACCCTTTTACTGATTTCTTATAATGGCAATACTATGATCTGTCAAACAGGGCCCTGAGTCGGGTATTTCAACGGTGTCACAACTGTACCATTATTGTACCATTATGGTGCAATAGTAAAGTTTTTGGTAGTCTACTATTAATGTGTCGTCATAACGACTTCATCATTGTCTTACAATTGTCAAAGTGACATAAATTGCTAGTCTCGTACACAACTGCTTCACAATTGCAATTCAATGACTGAAATGTTTCGGTAGTCTGCTATTTTGAATTTGACAGTAATATTTTTAAATTGTCCTGTGTCGACAGATTGCCATAAATAAAAAATAGATAGATAGAAATATTAGAAATTGTTCTTTGTAATTTATTGCAATTTACTAATCTCCTAAACTTCACATTGCTTTTTATACTAATAAATAGTATGTACAAATATATTTAAACGAAGTCTAGCATGATTAAATGTTTAAATTTATTAGTAGTTTTTCGAAAATCATTTCAACTAACGCATTTTTTAAAAACGGCAACACATACATATCATTCTAACACAATCCATAGATAAAAGAGACCGAAAATTCAATGCATAGATAAAAGAGATCGACAATTCTATTACCATTGAAAGACCGTTATGACGGCATATAGCAGACTACGGATATTTGACTTCAATTGCAACGGTATCGTGCCGGTATTGTGCCGGTATGACAATTGTTCCAAAATAGTGGACTTGAGCACCATTGTCACAAATTCTGTTGAAACCTCGTAATAATCCGGTTTTTGTTGAGTTTTTTAATGTTATAATGCCGAAACCTATTAATAGTAGTGTCAGGAGCTTGTTGTTTACAATGATTAATAAATATAATCGTATACAGAGTGAATCTGACGACGTGTTATCGCAAAAGCGACGACTTTTGGATGAAATCGTTTCAACATCAGGTAGGTTGGCAACAACGTGTTGATACTTTTAGCACAATTGTCTAACTTTTTTTATTTTACTATGATGTGATCACGATTTCCGTTTTGGTTTAGATCCAGACGTCGTGTTCATTACCTTGAAACTTACTGTAAATAAGTAATCTTTAAGTGAAAACTACTATAAAGATTGTTGTCATTTTTTTCAGCCACCTTGGATGATGAATTAATAAAAAGCACAATTCATGATTTAGTTAAGCAAACAAATATAAAGTAAGAGACAGGATATCCAAAACTGAGTTTGGAACCTTTTATCATTTCTGTGCGTAATGATGATACTGACAGTGATTTCTCATATGAATGCATTGAATTTCTTGATTCTGATTTTAGTTCTGATTGTGACAAATAAATACTTACATTGAAATCCTTTTTTTTTATTTATTTCAAATATGTTTTTTTTTTATTAAAAATTCAAGTATCAATAAGTTTTTAGCGTGTTATATCAGTGTTGACACCTGAAAGATTTTTGAATTTGCCGCCTTTTTCATGGGACTAGACTCGCTTGACAGACTATATAAACGAATCGTTTGATTGGTCGTTTATATTTTATAGTAAACTAGCATAAGTCATATAACCTACATCTAAAAATAAACCTTCTGATTCTGGAATAGGGTTTAATTCACTGTAGTTGGAAAAGTATTTAACACCTTTTGTAATACTAAGTCAAACTAAAATTGATTGACGAGTAAATTCCGCTACTTGACGATAGATGGCGCATTTACCAGTGGTCGCAAATAGAAACACAATTTCGTTAAGGGTAAAGGTGACAATCGTGTGCACGAACGTGTCATTGCTGCTATTCAATCAAGGCCGTACCAACCCGAATTACATTACCGATATCGATATATGTCATCATCCTCCAGCCCTTATCCCATTATTTGGGGTCTGTGCAACATGTCTTTTTCTTCCATAATCTTCTATTAGCCGTCATGTCTGTGTCAACTCCTCTTTCTTTCATGTCCTCTTTCACACAGTCCATCCATCTTTTTTTAGGTTTACCGATTATTACCGATATCGATATATACCTACCCATTTCTTATTTTTGAACTTTAGTTTTTAGGGTTCCGTACCCAAAGGGTAAAAACGGGACCCTATTACTGAGACTTCGCTGTCCGTCCGTCCGTCTGTCACCAGGCTATATCTCAAGAACGGTGATAGCTAGACAATTGAAATTTTCACAGATGATGTATTTCTATTGCCGCTATAACAACAAATACTAAAAATAAAATAAAATTAATATTTAAGGGGGGCTCCCATACAACAAACATGATTTTTTTTTACCGTTTCTGGCTCGATATTTAATAACGTTGCCTTATGTTACATAATGGTATGGAACCCTTCGTGCGCGAGTCCGACTCGCACTTGACCAATTTTTTTGTAGTTATTTTTTGTACTTTATTTAAGTTCAAGTTTCTCTATAAGAACAGTCTAGATTCCTCATAGCATAGGCTTTTTAACTACTGAAATATTGGTGTACAAGAGGGAGGAAGAGTGTCGTTGTTTTATGTGATAAAAATATACACATTTATGCGCGGTTATGCAGCCGACTTACGATCACAAGGTCGCGGGTTCGATTCCCGCACAGGACAAATATTGGTGTAATGAACACAGATAGCTGTATTACGTCTGGGTGGTTTCTATCTATTCAATGTATGTACAGTAGAACCTCGTTAAGTTAAAGTCCAAGGGAAACACAAAATATTTTCAGTTATAGATTGAGGTTTTAAGTTATCAAGGGTCTATGTTAGAAATACCCTTGTTCCTATTTTTAATCGAATGCGTCAGAAGGATTGGTTCAATAAAATACAGAAATTAAAATAATCATAATATTTAATAATACACATTGCACATTGCAGGTTTAGTCTACTTAAAAAGTCTGTGATTTCCTTTTGTTTTAAACGCTTCACAGTTTCTAAATCGATTTGATTTTCAATCATAGAGAGGAGAATACATTATCTTTTATGTTGTTACGGTGCTCTATAAATGATCGTACAGTTGTTAAAGCTCTTTGCTTCGTTGATTGATACGCTTGTAGATGGCGTTTGTGGCTCGTCGTTAAAATCATATTTTTTATCACTTTCAATGCAGTTCTTTACTGATTCCAATATTTCTCCCTCTGTTAACGTCCCTGCTGTGACTACTTCATTATCGTAAGTAACGAAGTCTTCAAAAGTAATGTTTGACCCAGATATGTTTATTCTATTCTTCAGGCACATTATTATCTTCCTCTTCAATAATTTCTTGAGGTTCTGAATAAAAACCACAGGTTAAAGCAGTTTTTTACTGCAAGGGGTGTTACGTTTCGCCAAGCCTTAACCACCATCCTCATTGCTTGAAGAACATTGATAGAAGAAATCGTATTTTGTTCTATATCAGCTATCATTTTTCTAACAACAATTTTCTGTACATTGTTTTAAAATGTTTAATTATACCCTAGTAAATTACGAATTTTGTAATATCGGCATTTATCGATAAACTCAAATCTGACCTAAGTACATCACTAATTGATTAGCGAAGAACTTTCAAGAACGAAATAATGAATATAATCAATGTAAAATAAACTTTATCTAAATGACATAAGGATGATTTTAACAAGAGGTTCCAATAAATTATTAGTAAATTGGAATTAACTAAAATTTTATTAGAATCAAATGATATTGTACTTACCGATGGTACGAAATACCTCCATTTGTAAGATTTCTTCTCCTACTATTATTCTTGCACTCCAAAACTGAACAATACGGCATATCTACAGCGAAACGAGCTTGTCGCGATATTAACAACACGAGTTATCGTTAGAACAGTCTGAATACGACTAAGTAAGTACTTGTGCGACTGGAGATCAAATAAGCGCAACAGTGATTAATTGTGACACGCGTGCCACGCCTACTTCGCAATTCCACTTGATTTCTATTCCGTGGTTTTTTCATCCAATTTAATATCGCATATTTAGTATCGATATATCGAGACTAAATATTGATATATATTTATAAGCCTACAAGGTACTACAAGGATAATTTGTGCCAAAAAAAAAAGTTAATTAATCTGTGTAAAAGTTTAAAAATTTTGTCGTTATTGTGATTGTTTTGTTTCTAATTATTTTGATAAAATGCTGTGGTTAAAGTTTGAATAAATTATTAATCGTACATGCGAAGCTTGCAATAATAAAGGAAAGTTCTTTATTACACCAGTTCATTTATTAATTATGTACTACTATGGATAATTCTGTAAGCGGAACTGAGGACCAACAAAATTTAAGGTCCCCACCTAGAAGAAGACGGTCTACGTTTTTTGAAAGAAGAGACTCGATAGGTATGGTATAATATTTTATCATTACATATTCGACACATGTCACTAATGATTTTAAAGATATGAAATATTGAAATAGTTCAATCTGTTTTTAGCCCCTATCGCGCGTTCTGATAATATCGATACAAATATAAAGGAAGTGGAAGAAGATGCTGGTTACACCGATCATATGAATGCGTAAGTTATATTAACTTCTGGTCCTGCAGTGAAATATAAATTTGCAATATTTACTTTTACTAAACATTATAAGTATATTTCCAATAAGTAAATATAATAGAATATTGGCAAAACAATGTTAATTAAAAACTATCAGTCCAAGAGAAAAGAAACTACTGAGAATCCACTATCCAAAAGAGTATACCTAAATAATTTAAGTATTAATTTTGTATTGCGGAGTCCATTAGCGATGGATGCCACTTATCAGGTGGACCGTTGGCTTGTCTGCCTTCCTAAGCAATACAAAAAAAATTATAACATTTTTAAGCTAAGAAATTGGTGTAATATATTTTCTTATAATTGTATGAAAACCCATATATATTTGCTTTATTTACAGATATTACCTGAAACTCTTGTCTGAGAAAGATGCTTGGAAAAAAGAAGTCATTGATAAGCGGAACAAATATCATGATCTCAAAGTGTAAGTAGCATAGCAATTTCCATTTTCATTTATTTATTCCATTTAAAAAAATATTTATGTTTATATTCTTGATGTACCATAGTTATCATAGTTATATATATTGTATCATAGTTTCATTTTCCGTAAAATTTATTTATTACTAGCTAACCCGGCAAACGTTGTTTTGCCTTATGTAATAAAAAAAAGGACTACTGAATATGCATGTAAAATTTCATAAAAATCGGTCAAGCCGTTTCGGAGGAGTACGGTAACTAACACTGTGACACGTGAATTTTATATATTAGATAACATAATTACACACTTAATACATATTTTATCTAAAACAAAAAAATAAAGGGGGGCTTATACATCATAGTTTTAACTATTTACTTTGAATAAACTGAACTTGAGCGTTTGTAATCATAAATATCCCTGATTTAATCTAATAAATAAATTTGGAATATCATTGGTAAACATCATAAAGCTTCATGGTTACCATGTCAAACTAATATTTCTTTTTTACAGTCAGTACCAGATCACATCATCCGCAGCTACCACATCTGGCAAGTCAGCAATACCTTTTGGAGTACTCACGAATGAAGATATAGAATTCATAAAAGCAAAACCGGACATGTCAAAATTAGTTGACGCTCAACAAAAACTACACAAAAGCTTGTTATTAACAAGAGAACTTGTAAAACGAGTTAATGAATTAGACAATCATATATTGTCACATACTGAAAATACAGTATATAAAATCACCGACTATATATTGGAGAATAGTACTATAGAACCACTAGAATAAAAATATATAATTTATAGAATAAAGTTACACTTTTGTACATATTATCAAATTGAAATAAGAAAGAGTATTCAGTACTTAGACATTTTGCATACTGACCAGTAAAAATTCTGCCATCTTTACATGCTGACAAAATGGTTTTCTAATGTAAAATGTAAGTCATCATAATGTAAAGAATAATTATGCCATAATTAATTGACTTCATATAAAAGAAGGAGGTTCTATGTTCAGCTGTGTATTTTTCGATAAGTGAATATGGTATCCCTGCAGCAAGCAGTCTAAATGTATAGGGGCAGTGATTCATGTCTATTGGCTACTGCATATTGATTGTGTGAATACCTATAATATTATTTTAATAAAACTGTTTACTAGTCTTGTGTCTTTAATTTTTAATGAATACTACTAATTAAGTTGACCTTCTTAGGTCATAAATATCCCACATTTTGGCTAAGAAAATGTCGATCCAAGAGCATCGCCAGCGTCTTGTAAGAGAATGAGAGAAATAAAAAGGGTTTTAACGAAATAATATGCAAGTCTTAGATACTGATAACAAATTTTATTTCATTAATTATGATACATTTCATTTCCAATACATAATCCATTCAGAAATCAACATCAAGTCATACAAAAATTAATTAATTAATTCTTAAAATTAGAATTAAAACTATTACAATCAATCCAGTAATCTATTGCACTTATGAAAACAATGGAGAGTCTAAAGGTAAACGACATTGACAGTGCGCATGCGCAGAGAGATATCTGCGAATCGCCGCTAGTGGCGCAGGGCGCTGTCGAGGCAATTTATTCAAAATTTACGTCTTAGCGACTTGTATTGTTTCAGCACGTTGTCGTTTAGTTTTAAACTCATTTACAAAATATCAATGTGCTATCAGGCTTAGAAGCTATAAAGATGGATGCAGAGTAAATACGACAGCACGTATTACGTGCACAACTATAATATACAGAGGCTATATATATTTTTTTAGGTACAAATCTTTCTTGGGATCATAATTATTCCAAAGATTGCAGTGGGATTAATGTTGGAAAATCTTCATTGGGTGACATGAGAGGTTTGTATTTTAAGTTTCATAATGATTATTCTGGTGATTATTAAAGGGTGGTAGATAGGGACTTCTCTATATTAATATCATATAAAAGCTTATTCGTTTGTGCCATTACTGAACGGATTCTAAAAAATATTTTACTAATAGAAATATACACTTGGTAACATTTTTTATTGTTGCGATATAATATAATTCTACGCGTGGACTAGTAACAAATATACTTTACAACTGTTTCCAGAATTTACGGTTTTGAGTCTTGTCTCTTTATTGCTTACTCTTAGGAGTTCAATAACTATCGTTATGTTTATTGTTTAATACGTTCAGTGCGGCTAACGCTTATGCGCGTTTTTCTGATCTTCACCAAGTGCGAGCCACCGCGTATACGCGTCCATACAAAAAAATATCTGTAGGCAAGCGGGGTGCGCCGCATCTGTGCGTTTATAGCGTGTATTCTGGGTGTCTATTGTTTCGAAGCGGTCGTAAAATGTGGAATTGTAAAGGAGACTACACACTAGTCAGGTTTCTGCTACGAATCTTGCAGGGGGGGGGGGGGCGGCGGCGACGACAACAATAACCTAATTTAGTACAATAGATTATTGAAATAATTTTATTATGACTCGCTCTTTTAACTAAACTAATAGGTAGTTTTAGTCTATTTATCCATTTATAAATAGACTAAAACTACCTATTAGTTTAGTTAAAAGAGCGAGTCTATTACGAGGCGGGCGAAAAGTCGTAAATTAAAAAAAATTAAGAATAAAAGGGCTTTCGGGAGAAGGTACCTTTACTATTACTGTTTTATTAAGGTATAACTTACTATTTTAACAAAACCGAACGAAGATATATTATGGCGTAAACTTCACAAAATCTCTTACAAATAAACACTAGTGTGGAAGCACCTTTATCCATCCAACACATTTATATGACCCGTAATTGTTATATGACAGTCATAAAACTCGAAAGTTACCGAACGCACATAAGCGTCGGCCGCACTGCGGGAAGGTAAAAGACAACGCGCTATAGCGTCCAGCCGCACTACGTGAGTTTTCTATGAACGCGTATAAGCGTTCTTAGCACTACGCGAAAAATTTTTTGAACGCACATACGCGTTCTCAGCTCAATGCAGCAATGACTCTTTTTTTAGCATTGGCTATAAATTCGCAAATTATTCAGCATTGAACGCGTTAAGCATAGAAGATTTTGCTGAAGATATTTTTTTATTTCTTTTCTTTTTTATTTATTTTCTTGTCTTTATTTCAGAAAGAATATTACTAAAAATATAAGTAAAAGAAGAGTAGTAGGATCGAGACATTATAAAGACTATTCAGAGGAAATGTTCGAATTAGCTGTAGATATGGTAGAAAAAAATTGGTCAAGTGCGAGTCGGACTCGCGCACAAAGGGTTCCGTACCATTATCTATGCAACAAGGCAACGTTATTAGTATCGAGCAAGAAACGGTAAAAAAATCATGTTTGTTGTATGGGAGCCCCCCTTAAATATTTATTTTATTTTATTTTTAGTATTTGTTGTTATAGCGGCAATAGAAATACATCATCTGTGAAAATTTCAACTCTCTAGCTATCACCGTTCTTGAGATACAGCCTGGTGACAGACGGACGGACGGACAGCGAAGTCTCAGTAATAGGGTCCCGTTTTTACCCTTTGGGTACGGAACCCTAAAAACTACATGTCAAGTCGAGAAGCAGAAAAGAGGTTTGGGATCCCTCGAAGGACGATATTAAATAAAATTAAAAAAACATTTGAAACCGGTTGGAGGACAAAAAAATTTAACTAACGAAGAAGAAAAACTGGTAAACGTGTTGCTGGCTTCAGCAGATTACGGCAGCCCCATGACTAAAATGGATGTTAAAATTTTAGTACATAAATACTTAGAAAAACATTCACGAACTGATTTGTTTGGGGGTAAATTACCTAGTGATACGTGGGTTTATGGATTCCTGAACAGACATCGTTCGAAATTGACCACAAGAACGACTCAAAATATAAAAAAAGTTCGTGCTGAGAAAGGATTAGAAGAAATGGAACATTTTTTGCCAATTTAAGTGAAACGCTAAAGAATATACCACCAACCAACATATTGAACTACGATGAGACTAATTTGTCTGACAATCCAGGGTCTGCAAAGTGTGTTTTTAGAAGGGGAGTTAAACATCCTGAAAGGATATTAAATAGTTCAAAGAGCTGCATTTCTCTTATGTTTACTGCAAGCGCAGCTGGGACGTGCCTCCCATTATATGCGGTTTATAAATCTACAAATTTATATTCCGAGTGGATTGAAGGAGGTCCATATCGAACAAGGTACAGTTGCTCTAAGTCTGGTTGGTTTGATACTGCTTCTTTTGAAGACTATTTCAAAACTATAATTGTCGAGTGGGCGAAACAAATTCCTGGGCCAAAGGTAGTCATTGGTGACAATTTGTCTTCACATATAAACGTCGAAGTTGTAGAGTTGTGTCAAAGAAATAACATCCGATTAGTATTTTTACCGCCTAACTCCACTCATTTAACACAACCACTTGACGTAGCGTACTATGGTAATGGTGTTATTTTGAGAGATTCCTTCTTGTGTGGCATGTTCGTTTCTGTCCATTCCACCATTGGACATGGATCTGAAGGGTAATTTGTGTACTACTATATCACATTGATCAGTCTGGTTGATATAAGGTTTTGTTTGGAGTGTTCCATCTCTCACTGCTATTGACTATTATTCTATAACTATAACAGTTCTGGTAATAAATGCTGACATTTGTGTTCCTAATGATTTGATTAATTTGCCTATATTTTTATAAGTATATTGCATTCCAGGTACCTCATCACAAAAGTTGATATCAAAGAAAAGGAAATTTTTTAAACACGTAACAAAACTTGCAATAGGTAGCTTGGATGATACAGTCCCACAAAGACGAATTCAAGCCCAAACCGTTACAAAAAATGAAGAACTGCTTGGTAATTTTAATTTATTGAATAAGCAGTCTAGAACTTTTCTGTTAATGCAGCTTAAGCAGGTGCAAGAGTAAAATGGCTAGAAGATTCACTTTGGAAGAAAAATTTATGGCCTTACTCAATGAAGCAAAGTCCCAAAGGATATAAATTACTAGAAAAAATGTTTGCATTACTAAATAAACGTATATTGATGCGCTTATCCGAAAAGGTATCCATTGAACCAGGACTAAATCCTAAAATATTTGATCATATTGCTCAAACATGCAAAAATTGGGACATGGAACAAAAACTATGTACTGTTATTTTTGATGAGGTTTCTTTAACACCTCACTTAACATTTAATGAAAAGAAGGAAATGATTTATGGATATGTGGATGTAGCTGGAGTCAGGAAGATTAAATATTGTGACCATGCTATAGTATTTATGTTAAGAGGAATATGCTCTCCATGGAAACAGAGCATAGCATATTATTTCTGTGAAGGCACAACTTCAGCCGCTGACTAGCAAAATATTTTGAAACAAATTATACCACAAGTAGCACTAACTGGTCTCCAACCCTTGGGCCTTGTGTGCGATAAAGGATCAACATTTCGAACAGCTATGAGGACTATGAGACAAGATACTGTGCAATTGAGAAAAAGCCAAAATGTTTATGATGGTCTGTATATTACATGAATTTATAAATGTAATTAATAGTCAATTCACACAACATAACATATTCTAGTTCCAAACTGTCCTTTGACTAGTAAAGGAAGTTAGCTTAATTTGGTAAACTTTGTACCTGCAATTGCAGTATTTTGCAAACCTAAATGTTTGTGTGGTATTTGCAGTAATTTATTTTAGGTACCTATACAAACATGTAACTGACTTAATTTGCTTTTATCACTAAAAATCTTTTGTTTCAGATGGATCCATTAATATAGGTGGCTTCAATCTAAGCCTCTTTTATGACCCACCACATCTTTTAAAAGGAGTACGAAATAATTTTTTAAATAAAGATATAATTTGGAATGGAAAGAAGGCATCTTGGAAAGACATTGAATTTATATTCGATATTGATAGTAAGTTAGGTCACACAAGGGCATTGCCAAAATTAACAGTCTATCATATAATGGGTCTTTCAAATAGAGCGGGTCGATGTTAATAATCTGTGGCGGCCATTTTGTTTTGGCCGGATCTTTCAAATCAATTTTTTCTTATTCAGTCACTGATGCCAAATCACCATGGCGAGTTACACGGTTGAGCAGCATGTGCAAATGATAAAACTGTATTATCAAAATGAGTGTTCATTAGTGCAAACGTTGCGCGCATTGCGCCCATTTTATGGCAGACGCGGTGGCCCTTCAAAGTCTACTCTCCAACGATTGGTGACTTTTGAGACGACCGGTTCGGTAAACAACCAACCAACACCTTTACGTCAAAGGAACGCCAGATCGGCCGAGAACATCGCTGCTGTACGTGAGTGTTCAGGAGACTCCGAGGCAGTCGATTTCTCGCCGTGCACAAGAACTCGGCCTTTCGCAGACTTCAACTTGGAGAATTTTGCGTCGGGACTTGGGTCTGCATCCGTACAAGATTCAACTGACCCAAGAGCTCAAAGTTAATGACCATAGACAACGCCGTGTGTACGCTGAATGGGCTTCGGAACGCTTGGAAGAGGACCCCGATTTTGGCCGAAAAATAATCTTTAGCGACGAGGCACATTTTTGGATGAATGGTTTTGTTAATAAGCAAAATTGCCGTATATGGGATGACCACAACCCATATGAGGTTTACCAGGTGGCAATGCATCCACAAAAACTTACTGTTTGGTGCGGATTTTGGTCTGGCGGCGTCATAAGCGTCATTGGTCCGTACTTCTTCGAAAACGACGTTGGCGAGGCCATCACCGTCAACGGCGAACGCTACAGATCAATGATAAACAATTTCTTTTGGCTTAAATTGAACAATATGGACGTGAACGATATGTGGTTCCAGCAAGATGGCGCTACTTGCCACACAGCGAACGACACAATCGACATTCTGCATGAACGGTTTAAGGGTAGGGTTATCTCTCGCAGAGGTGACGTGAATTGGCATAGAATTTGATGAGTCCAAAATTACATTCAAAGGCAATTCAGACCTAGGACCAGAGTTGTTACCATTAGATACTCCATATGAATGCTTCAACTACTTTTTCTCAGAAGATTTCATGGCAAGGATAGTGGAAGAAACAAACCTGTAAGCCACACAAAAAAATCCATCCAGCAAATACAACTGCAACCAATTTATCAGACTTGAGAAAGTTTTTTGGAATACTTATATTCATATGTCAGTCCAACATTTTCCCAATATAAGAGCATACTGGTCTCCAAAATATGGCTATGAACCAATTTATTCGGTAATGTCTAATAACAGGTTTGAACAATTGAAAAAAATATTGCACTTCAATAACAATGACCACCACAAGGAAATTGGTGATCCAGGCCATGATCGCCTATTCAAGATACGCCCTGTTATTGATGAATTGAATTCAAAATTTTCATCAGTACCTATGGACCAACGCCTGTCCATAGATGAACAAATGTGTGCAACTAAAGTTGCACTTATTCTCAAACAGTATTTGCCCAACAAGCCTCATACGTGGGGGTTTAAACTGTATGTTTTGTGCAGCTTACAAGGATTTGCACACAACTTTGAGGTTTATGCTGGGCAGGACCTTACCAACAAACCTGAGAATGAACCAGATCTGGGCTCAACCAGCAATATTGTCTTGCGTTTAGCTCGAGGTATACCAAGACAAGTTGGCCACATTGTCTATTTCGACAATTTTTATACTTCTGTGCCTTTGGTGTTCTATTTGGCAACTCAAGGAATCCTTTCAGTGGGGACAGTTCAACAAAATAGAATACCTAATTCAAAATTACCTGATAAAAAACAATTTATGAATAAATCTACTCCAAGAGGTGCACATGAAGAAAGAGTGACAAAATTTCAAGGTGTGGATATGAGTGTAGTAGCATGGAAAGACAACAAAGTTGTCACATTACTGTCATCTTATGTAGGTGCTTTGCCTTTGAATAATGTATCTAGATATGACAAGAAAAAAAAAGAGAAAATACAAATTCCATGCCCGAAGATCATAAGTGAATACAATGCCCACATGGGAGACGTAGACCTTATGGACAGTTTTCTGGGAAGGTACAGAATAAGGATCAAGTCAAGAAAATGGTATATTCGTATTTTTTATCATCTTTTAGACCTGGCAGTGATAAATGCATGGATAATATATAAAAAAAAAATGCTAAAAATGTACCTAAGAAAGGTATTCTCAATTTAGGTACTTTTAGAAATGAACTGGCCTTCGTCCTTTGTAACATGGGAGCAGCAAAAGAAAAAAGAGGTCGTCCAAGTTCTAGTCTTCTAGAAAATGAAATCCAGGCCAAAAAAAAAGAAGTTCTGTAGCAGTTACCCCACCAAAAGAAGTTCGCAGGGATGGGCAAGATCATTGGCCTTTGGTAGGGGGATCCTTGCGTTGCAAATACCCCAATTGTAAGGGATATTCAACTATACACTGTTCCAAATGTAATATTAATCTTTGCCTCAACAAAAACAACAATTGTTTCAGCAAATACCACAATGAATAAGTTTATTATCTCACTGCACATTTTGTTCTCAGTAGGTTAGTCTGATTACATAATGATGTAAATTTCCACCAACCCATTTTTTCTAAATAAATAAAGTATTTTTATAAATAATTTTTATTTTTTATTTTTTCCTTATTATAGAGCTAATCTTACGTCCAAATCAATTTAATTAATGTAATATATAGGCCGGCCCAGGACGTCAAATCAAGTGGCCCAGAGCGCTAATTTCAAAATACGCCTCTGCATGCATACCATCATACATATGTGTCATACAATAAAGTTATTGGACAATGCAGCCTACCTCGATCACCGCTAAAAGCAGTCCTTTAATCAGTCAGTTTTTAGGGTTCCGTACCCAAAGGGTAAAAACGGGAACCTATTACTGAGACTTCACTGTCCGTCCGTCCGTCCGTCTGTCACCAGGCTGTATCTCAAGAACGGTGATAGCTAGACAGTTGAAATTTTCACAGATGATGTATTTCTATTGCCGCTATAACAACAAATACTAAAAATAAAATAAAATAAATATTTAAGGGGGGCTCCCATACAACAAACATGATTTTTTTACCGTTTCTTGCTCGATACTAATAACGTCGCCTTATGTTGCATAGATAATGGTACGGAACCCTTCGTGCGCGAGTCCGACTCGCACTTGACCAATTTTTAGATAAGATCAGTAGAAAATTAAGTATGCTCATAAGAAAGATATTATATTTCTTCGGCGTAATAATAGAAGTCGTCAAGTGAAATACATGCCTTACGCCGCCTCGAAGCGCTTGTTAGTGTCGGTATTTCGTGACCGTCTGTGCTTGTCGTATGAATTTAGTTTTTCGTACCATAAAAGAAGTATAACTTTTAACTATATTTTAAAATCAATAATGTTTAGCTCTAAGCCCCCACAATTTAATCGTGAACCATTTATATTTAACCCTTAGTAAACATCCTTTCCATGCATGTTATAATAATCAAATTGGCAATTTACGAGTATAAGGCAAAAAGTGTTTGTGCAATAGATTACTAATTAAATATTAAATAAATAATTATCTTCTAACACTTGCGCGACTCATCTGTTTAAATAAAACTACTTTTTACGGATTTAGACGTGTATATTTGTTTTAAATTTTGGCCCGACGTTTCGGAGACTTTACAGTCTCACCCGTGACCATGGTGACTGTAAAGTCTCCGAAACGTCGGGCCAAAATTTAAAACAAATATACGCGTCTAAATCCGTAAAAAGTAGTTTTATTTAAATAATTATCTTTTGGCAGTGAATAATTTGTTCATATGAGCAGTCAGTCTATAGATGAATTCATGTAAATAAATCTAAAGTCACTGTAAACAAACTTGTATATCTAAATTCATTAATTATTACTCATACTTATTACTAATTAAAAATAAATGTTTTCAAGTGGACTGTATACAATACATTTATATAGGTATCAATTATAAGTGCACAACGTAATAGACAATCTAAATACAGCATAATTGTTTTCATTTTTTAGTTAAGTTTAGGTGTACACGTAGGATTGGTACCGTAGCCTATTTTTCCACTTAAAACAAACAAGTAAATATCTATCTACCTACACAAAGCGATCACTTTTAGGGCCTCTTTCACCATTCTCAAGTAAAGCGCCAAGTAGACTAATCGCTAGTTAAAGTCACCAGTAACTACACGTGCGACGTTCACGACGTTCGAGTAGCAGTAATCTTAAGATAAAAAAATTTAAATTGACAGAAGATCCTCGTAACTATTACTTGACA
The DNA here is from genome assembly GCA_916999025.1 of Orgyia antiqua. NCBI lineage: Eukaryota > Metazoa > Arthropoda > Insecta > Lepidoptera > Erebidae > Orgyia > Orgyia antiqua. Next base: position 4,575,812 of record OU779861.1, read on the forward strand.
ATTAACGCTAATCGATAAGTAACTAATCAACGCTTTACTTGAAGATGGTGAACGAGGCCCTTAGAGTATTAAACCAGCAGGAGACAATTGACTGTTGTTGTTTGTTTGTACAAAGACTATTTTCTTTGGAAAATATAGTGCTACGTCGGTGAGCTGTCGACGCAAGGAACATCAGAAAACAACAGTATCTGTATATAATGAGTATGAGCATTGCTCTCGTACCTTTTTTAGCATGGTCGCGTTATAATGTCAACTACTGTTGAATTAATGCTCTAAGTTATTACTAATTTCAGGTTTACAATTTCAAAACGTTATCAAATAGTTTCGTGTTGTTTATTACTGTTTTTAATTCTGTTAAATATTCGAAAAATTAATAAAGTTCATTAAAACCTAATTTCATTTATCAAAAACTAATTTTACATAATTGATTTCATTAACTTAATTTAGATTTCTGTCTAAAATATAATCAAGTTTAATCAAGTCACTTTTTAAATAATTCTTATTGGTTTGCAATTGTGAAAATTTGAAGCTTAAATTCATGATTATGATGAGAATTATATCTATAAATCTTTAGATAATTTAGTTATTTAATCACGGCCAAAGCAAAATATTGATAAAAGATACAATGTATCAAAGTAATTGATACAAAGCTGAAAATAGTAATCATGTTTCCAAATCGATATAAATTAACAATTCATTTCATTTAAATAATTAATTTCATTGGATAAAATATTAATACTATTTAATTTATTTCATAAAATTAATTACAATAATTGTTAAAAACTTGTTATAATTGAAATTATCTTTGAAATAATCATAGGAATAGTTAAAACGTTACGGACGTTACGGTTACGGAATAGTTAAATTTTCACAATATTTCATAAAACTACACAATATGGGGTTCCACCGGGATCCAATCATTGCCCAATATTAAAACTTAAATTAATTACTTGAATATGCTCACAGATCACCTCGAATAGATAGAGCGTAACGTGAATTTAGATAATGAGTAAACGCACTTAAGTCGTGAGGTTGATAGGTACGAAATATCGCAATTTCATTGTTGTTAGCAAAATCACACGTAGAGTTCTCATACATTACATGCGAGAAAAGCACATAATTATGTTTGAGGAGCGTTGATCGTCATGCGTGCGGAATCTATTCGGGGCCGATCTATGCATCTGTATAAACGTTTTTTCACATTTGATTCAGTCATTATTTGTATAGGAACTATTAAAATTCACTGCAAACTCACATAAATCTTAAAAGTGTTTTGTATGAAAACTTCGCCTTGTTTGTGTTTTCCTCTCCTTAGCAGTTTTGTACTCACGTCGACAGGGGCTGTTCTTCAAATCTAATATAGTGTTTACTTTATCTACTATCTCCTTAACAACTACGTGGTCAGCCTCAAACTCGAGTATTTTGTATGATGAACTTGATAAGTAACTAATATGGCCTGAAACGTAAATGTACTGTAAACACACCTGAGTTATCGTACCACTAACATGAAAGCGTAGCGATGTATGTATATGTACGTATTCTCTCTCAGAGAAAGCAAGATTTAATATTTTTGGAAGTTTAATATTAATTTTAATAATTTAATTTTCATAAAAAAAATATTAATTGTAAAAAAAATACAAATTTTATTACAATTCCTTCACTAAATAATCGCAAGGAACTTCGTTCCCTCCGGGTGTCCCTTGGACACCTCTCATTATTTTTTAATTTCTCTGAAAAATAATATAAAATTAATTAAACTTACTTTTCTCGTTGTGTGTATCACTATGATTAGGAGAATATGTTATTCTAAATGTAGATCTGTTACCTCTCGTCTCTAACACTTGACACCATACTACTGAGTCTATACTGTGTTGGAAGAACTTTGGCCTTGACTGTAACAACAATTTTATAGTAGGTATTAAGTTTTATTTCTTTTTTGTGTGTGTGTGTCCTTATGTGAGTTTATCTTTAAAAAAAAAACTACGCTATGGATTTTGATGCGGGTTTTTCGTTTCGTTTCGGGACTGAGTTCAGGAGAGTGCCTTTTTTGTATAATTTGTAGTGATAGCTGCTCACTTGACCATTCAAGTGAATAGCTATTATTACTTCTGTTTTGAATTTTTGTTTTATTTACAAATTCTATTTCTTTTAGTTTTTTTGTTTCCTAATTGATACTGTCAAATAATGAGGGGATGAACCTGCAACACAGTTTTGACTAGCGTGGGTGCTAGGGTGACAATAAAATGTGGTATGTGTATCTTATATCAATAAAGAATTATTATTATTATTATTTAAAAAGCAAGAAAGATGATTAATAAATTTTGAATGGAAAGTTTTGTTTTAATAGTACAAACACTGATCATAACGGGCTGAGCCCACGAGCGGGAGAATCGCGGCTATATAAAGCATGTACGTAATCTCTATGATAACGTTTTCACACGGCGATGTCATCGCGTCGATACAATGAGCGGTAATATGCTCATAAAATACCGATATATCGATGCGATATCGTTGCTACTGATGCAGTGGCGTAGCTACCAAGGGGCTAGGGCAGTGCCCCGGGGCCCTCAAACTCAGGGGGCCCTCCAATCCTTACCAGAAATCTTGATTGAACTGAATAAGCTTTTTTTTAGCTCGCTTGCTCGTAACGAATGTACAGTGCCCTTAACGACTTTCATCAAATAAAAGCACATGCATATGTTTAAGTAAGAAACAGATCATAGGACTCGGAGTCCGGACTGAATATAATCGCTCGTTCGTGAAAATTCTATCGCGTACTGGTCTTCGCTCATGGAGACAGCCCCTAAACCTAAACATTATCAAAGTAAATTATAATGGAAAAAATGATAACCATAAGCGGGACATGAACCCGCGACCTCGGAATGCCGTTCCGTCGCTCTCCCAACTGAGCTATTATGGATCACGCAAATGTTTACAAAATTGTCCACTACAATCATCTCAATACGAGTTTAACATCGTGCGATGTTTTTTCGTACAACGCCATCTATTGAGCGGTTTGCACCAACTCCATCAATCGATCAGTTAGTGTTCTTTACAGAACACAATTGGACTCGCTATGTTTAGTAAGAAGCATAGCGAGTCAATCGCAAAATATTAATAAAATAATTATCAAAGTATACAAGGGAAAATGTAAAGACTATGGATTCTAGCATGGACACATTATTAGATAACTTTATTTGTATTATATTTAACAGCATTAAACCCGTCCTGTTTTTAAAATCTAGAATTTCTTTAATAAGTTAAGTGTCTATTTAAATAGCATCATCATCATGATGATGATGCGATATAAATACAGAGTGTGCCAACCATAACTGTATATTTCTCTGCCTAGGATAGTGTACAGCACTGGTCAGGGTTTTCTAATATAAATAATACGAAGTAGGCACTAAGAAAAAGGCAATTCTTACAAAAGTGAAACAATTTCGATTCCCGCTTGGGACAATTATTTGTGTGATATTCATAAATGTCATACAAATGTTTGTACTACGTCTAGGTGTTTTCTATGTATTATAAGTATGTATTTACAAAAGAAAAATTGTTTATGTATTATATCCGTATTCTGGTACCCATAACACAAGCATAATAAGCTTAGCTTGGGACCAGAGGACGTTGTGTGAAATGTTCATGAATATTTTAAAAGAAGCAAAAAATAAAAAATAAAATTTCTTACCCAAAATGCGTGTTTGTTAACAACTAAAGGTTCAACTTCAATTCTATCCAGACATATGCCCAGTTGTACTAATGTGTTAGTACGTATTTTACGTAACAAATGTACTCTATATGTCTTGTAATGAGGTGCTTCTGTAGCCAGTATGTGTGATTGTATCTTACTCATGTTTGAGTCTACACCACCTGAAACAGACAATAGATAAATAAAATAAATAAATATTCATGAACTCCTCTTGTCCCAAGCTAAGCTTATACGTTTGTGTTATGGGTACTAGAACACGGATATACTACATATAATACTTTTCTTTTGTAAATACATACTTAAAATACATAGAAACACCCAGACGCAGAACAAACATTTGAATGACATTTATAATAAACTAGCTATTGCCCGCGACTCCGTCCGCGTAGAATTTAGAAAATTTTCCCCGTTTTTGCAACATTTTTCACTACTGCTTCGCTTCTACTGGTCGTAGCGTGATGTTATATAGCCTAAAGCCTTCCTCGATAAATGCCCTATCTAACGCAGAAAGAATTTTTCAAATCGGCCCAGTGGTTCCTGAGATTAGCGCGTTCAAACAAACAAACTCTTCCGCTTTATAATATTTGTATAGAAATCACACAAATAATTGTTCCGTGCGGGAATCGAACCACTAGACCACGAAGCCCGTCGACAATATTATTTTTTAGGGTTTCGTACTGAAAGATACTTTTACTCAGTGGCGTGCACTCCATACAAGCTGATAGGCTCTGCTTTACTTGCCATTCACAGATATTTTAATAAAACGTTCGTATGATTTAGATGACTTTATTCATGTATTTACTATTAATTAAACAAAATATTATAACTTAAAAACGCCTACCTAATAATTCATAAATAGCACCAATATGTGCTTGCAAATTGTTTTTTGCCAGGCGTTTGGCGAAGGAATAATATTGGTCGGACGAACGCGTCGGACAAGCTCCACGCCGCTCGCCTGCCATGAGTTCATATGTGTGTAGAAATTTTGGTGTCCGTGCACAGTTCCCAAACGCACACAGGCTTACATATCCAAGACGATTTATACTGAAAATCCTGCCGTCTGCTTTCGCGATCGGATGTTATCGCGAGTATTCGGCAATGTTCGTTCGTTACATAAAATCCGATTAAATATAGTCGGAAGCAGTGTTGCCAGAAGGTTACATTTTTTACATTTTACGTAACTTTTGATCAGTTCATGTAACATGTATGTAAGAAACAATTTTAGTTAGATTTAAGTAACTTCTCAAGAATTACAAAAGAGGTAAAAATGAAAAAAAAATCTTGAAAAATTAAAATATTCTTATCTAAATTTATTTAATGAAAACAAAAACTACCGCAAAAAATTAAAAAGGTTATAATTATATTGATAAATATAATTTTTTTTAAATTATTGTGTACAAGAAAAAATAAAATAATAATAATTTTTGATCTGCGAGCTGAAAATTACATGAGCGTGAATGTAGCAGACATCAGAAAAATTTAAAACTACTAATAAATAGAGTAAATAATTTAAAAAATAATATTTATAAAAAATGCATTTATTAATTTGAAAATTTTTTAAATGCGCATTTAAAAAAAATCTTTTATTAATTATTTACTCTATTTGTAAATAATTATAAATTTGGCTGATGGCTGTTACATTCACACTCATAAAATTACCACTACGTAAGTTTTAGTTTAAAAATGTAACTTTTCATGGATGCCAACGTAACTTTCGACCAAATCACTCTGGCAACACTGATTTTGGTTCGACGGAGGCCATTCGGAGGTGATTCATTGAACTGTTTAATATTGAGTTTCTTTAATTTAATAATTGTATGGATTTTCGTTTGTTGATTTTAAAATGTTATTTGATTGTGAAATGTGTGTTGATAGTGTGTGTTTGTTAAAAATTAAAAATAACAAGTTCTCACAATTGTCGTTCGGTGAAAAAATTCAAATTGTGTCTATAGGTAGATGTATACCCGAGTTACAACTTAATCAACAAAAGGGTAACGTAACTAGAAAATTTCATGTTAAAAGTTATGAAACGTATAACTGGCTATGTGGTTGTGTACACACGAATAAATTATTTTGTTTCCCTTGCATATTGTTTAGTAATTCTAGTACAGTGTGGACTGATTCGGGATATTCAGATTTAAATAATTTCCATTCCGCGACAAAGAATAAAATATAAAAAAATAGAAAGAAAGCTTAAAATTAAATACTTTTGGTAAATCTCGTATCGAAACGAGTATCAACAGTCAGTTACGATTAGATATACCGACATCTATGGACAAATTGCGTTATTTTTTGCGTCTATAAGTTGTGTAATAGATAGCTGATGAATTACTTCACAATCCATAATCACTAGATGGCAGTTTTTATCTTCAGTCCACTTTACGCTTTGTGTTTAGTAAACAAGTGGTTTTGAAGTTCCAGCGGATTGTCGTAAGTAGTTTAGTTTTATTTATGAGTTCATAGATTATTAATATTATTATACATCAAGATAAACTAGATGATTTGTGCTTTATAATTAAGTATACATATAGCATACATATCACAGTTTTAAGAGTAAAATCGAGTTATATTTTGAATTGTTATGTTTTCTCCTCTGTCCTCTTCTGTTCTCATTTTTAATACTTTAAAATAAATTTTCAGATCTTAAAAAATAGATAGATTTCATCTGTAGTCTTCTAGTAATTTTTCGTAGTATTTGTCTTCACTCTAGGTATTATAGATAAGAAGCTATAAAGGTTTTTTGTTACAACATGCGAGCGCGGTACCGATCGAATCAGCGCCACGCGTAGCTGGACGGACAACGGTATAATAGGTATTAACTAAAAAATGAAAACAGCTATTGCTGTATCTTAAATGTTTCGCTATTTTTTTGCACACATTTATATTAATTAAAATCGTTAGTCTATAATAAACAGTTTTTATATAAAAAAAGTTCTGTTAACATTGCCGAATTGTGTTATAGACGCTATCAATTTTCATTTTTTAGTTAAGTTAAGTTTAGGTCTGCACATAGAATAGGCACCAATGTAACTCGAAAATTTCATGTTAAAAGTTATGAAACGTATGTACATACGTACATGTACGTATGTATGTACGTACGTAGTTATTGTTTAGTAATTCTAGTACAGTGTGGACTGATTCGGGATATTCAGATTTAAATTTGTTCTGTTGGCATGGTTTCCGACTTAGAGATCCGTCGCGTGGCTATGCTAAAAATCTATAAGAGTACTACCTACAGTATAAGAGCCTACCCTGCTTCAAATATATGTGCACGCCACTGCTTTTACTGAGACTTCACTGTCCTTTGATAGATATGATATAATGATGGTAATAATAATAATAAATAAATATTTATGGACATTTCACACAACGTCCTCTGGTCCCAAGCTAAGCTTATTATGCTTGTGTTATGGGTACCAGAATACGGATAGAATACATAAACTACTTTTCTTTTGTAAATACATACTTACTATACATAGTAAACACCCAGACGCAGAACAAATATTTGTATGATATTTATAAACATCACACAAATGAATGTCCGAGGCGGGAATCGAACCCGCGACCTCGTGAACGGCAGTCCGTTATATAAACCACTAGACCACGAAGCCCGTCTTAATAGAATATAATTAGATAAATAGAACTTATTACTAAGCCTTAGACATCCATCCGCCTGTCACCGCTGTATCTTAGGAGCGGTGATAGCTAGAGAGTTAATTAAAGATTGTTTAAAAATCATGTTTTCAATTTATTTTCTAAGTTTTTAATAATATAATAGCTAAATCAAAATATTACCTTCATTCAAAGCCTTTATTGCACTTAAAACTGTTTCCGATGTCGAACTATCACCTGTATTCAGTCTAGAAGGATTATGGTGACTTTGACCTGAATTTTCAGCCTTAGGAAATACACTGAACGCACCACTCACACTATCCGGTATAGGCATTGTAGCGGGGCATTGAGTTTTGTTTTTCAGTTCAATGAGGCCTAAACATGTGAATCCGAATTTGGAACACGGTTCACTGGAATCGAGACAAGGGAAAGCCCAATCAACTTCCCCATCATCCTCCGCAATACATAGTCCATAGTCATTCACAGATCCAAGTGGAATTTCAGGATGTTCAATGCTGTAAATATATAAATGTAAAAGTTTAAAGCATTAATACAACAGGAGGTGACATTATAAGGCGAGCCCCACTGAAAAAGGTACGAGAACAATGCTCATACTCATGGTGTACGGACGCTGTTCTTTTATTGTGTGTGAAGCGATTTTGGGCGGGGCGTGCGCAGGACTTAGTTTAAAAAGGTCATACAAATGTTTGCACTGCATTTGTGTGTTTACTATGTCTTATAAGTACGTATTTACAAAAGAAAAGTAGAATATGTAGTATATCCTTAGAATAGGATCAGAGAACATTGTGTGAAGTGTCTGCGAATATTTATTTATTGTTTATTCATAAAAGATATCATGCATCTCTTTATTAAGGCTTTTAAATACATAAAAAAAATCATTCAAGAAACCCACCTGAATTTATAGCATGTAAAACCAATTAAATCTTTGATCTTAGCATTGGAAATGACACACACAATTAATGGATAATTCTGTTGCTTCTCTGGTAGCATGGTCATAAATATTTTAAAACATTTTGTTGGCAACCCTACTTGTGCAGTGCCATCAAATTTCGCATACTCCAGATAGTGACGATGGGGAAGATCCGGACAGTTTTCAAGTAGCTCAGTAAACAATGATTTCACTTCACCCATTTTTTCAATTTCAAACTTTTTGAATATTTCGGCATTTTGTTCAGCTGTCAGTGGTACAGGGTCTTCCCATTTTATTACTCTAATTTTACCTGACTTCTTTAGGTTCTGATCTTTTTTTTCTAACCACTGTCCTGGGTTAGGCTTGTTTCTGAAATAAAATATAGAATCACAGTAGAATTCACTTATAACAACATTGCTTATAATGAATAACCCATTATAATGACGATTTTGATTAGTCAAGTATGGTTTTACAGTTAAGTATGTATGTACTGAGAAAATATACCATTTAGTGCATTTTATGGTCAGCACGGCATAATATAGCTGGTCACTTGTAAGTAAAGTTGTAACAGATTTCATTGTATTAAAAATTCTGCATTATTTCAGTAGCCAGTATTTTTTGTTAATTACAATATTGTTGAAGCAGGGTGCAAATATTTTCCATTAGCTTCTAAATGTTCTGATATCTATTATCTATATAATTATTATTACATAATAATATACTTATCTCTAAAATTACTAAACAAATATTCAATAAATTTCACAATAGTAGCATTTGATTAGTTTTTCACATCAATCTCATGCAATTATAGAGTAAAGGTACAACAATTAATTGCTTTGAGCTACTACATCCAATTTATTAATAAAATGTTAAGGAAACAAGCAAAGAGTTTTTATAACACAATGAAATAACATAAAATATTAGTACACCAAAATGTAGGTGTAACTACCTACATTTTGTGGTACTGACATTAAATATTTTTAAAAATTATTTCACTATAGTATTTTTAAAATAAAATAATAGATTTTATAAATTTACTATATTAAGGGCCTACATCAATATCATCGCCGACACGTACGTATTAACACAGCCAGTAGGCACAGAAAATGAAGAATTAGGGATACTTTTCCTATTTACTCAAAATCTACTAAATATATTTTAATTCTGATCCACGTGTTTCTATACATAATAGTTACCTATGTTTTTAAAGTTATTTCATTAGTTAATATGCGATAATAGACCGACAAATGAAAAAAATAAAAAATTAGAGAGGTTGTTTCGCCAAGATTTTCTATCGAGAAAACTTTTTTCAATCGCGTTTCTGAGTTCATGCGATCCTAGATCATATATTGAAAAAACATATACTTAAAAATTAGAGCTCTAGCCATTCAATCTAAAGAAACAATGAAAACTTCGTACATAGAAAAATGCACGAAGCTATTTTGGTATCCTCTTAAATGAAAGAATCCAAAGGAAAGTTGTTACCAAGAGGGAAAGTTTAATGGTGTGCTATTTGTCATAAGAGTTATAGAGAGTAGTAGTAGTGTTAAGGGCCTACATCAATATTATCGTCGACATATTGTACCTATTAACACAGCTAGTAGGTATAGAAAATGAAGAATTAGGGATATTTTTTTTGTTTACTCAAAATCTATTAAATATATTTTAATTCCGGTTTACATGTTTCTATATATAATAGTTACTTATGTTTTGAAAGTTATTTCATTAGTTAATACGCGATAATAGACCGACAAATAAAAAAATAAAAATAAGAGAGGTTGTTTCGCTAAGATTTTCTATCGAGAAAACTTTTTTCAATCACGTTTCTGAGATTATGCGATCCTAGATCATATATTGAAAAAATATATACTTGAAAATTGGAGCTCTAGCCATTCAATCTAAAGAAAAAATTAAAACTTCATACGTAAAAAAATGCATGAAGCTATTTTGGTATCCTCTTAATTAATTTATTGTTAAAAATTGCATGGTAACAAATATAAAAGTTGATTAGTCCAAATGAATTATGAGCCATGGTTATTCTTGTTAGTTTTTAAGCATTTACCTGTCGTACCTTCCACCAAAACCTGGATCGTTCCGTACATAGCTGTCACACAATGTATCATCATCATCACTGTCGTCCATATCTGGGTAAGGATCAAAACGCGTCGCTATTTCTCGCTCTACTTCCTCTTCAGATATGTCTCCCATACCATCTTTTCCTTTACTCGGACCTGGCTGGTGTAAATGCCCTTCCCTACTTTTCTTCTTGTTGTCACCTCCAGTCATAACAATTTCGCATAAACCTGTATCATCCGTGGCAATGAACGCATCTCGAATGTTTTTGAGGAGCCATATTTTGTTATCATATGTAGCCATTGCAATGAGTAAATAACACAATCACTAGCGCAATGTTATTAGATATTCATCATTATTTTTAGTTTTCTACTGTTTTGCTTTTATTTATTCAAGATTTATTATTATTATTATTGTTTTGTTTAATGGCAAATTGGCAATCTGCTGATTTGTAAAGATTTAATTTAACCCCACTGAATCACATGTCAAAAAACCAAACAAAACCCAAATAAACAAAGCCATAGAATAAAAAAAAAGACGTTAAAAGAAAAAAAGACTGTTTTATTTTGACTCTATAGAAACTTTAGAGCCTTAATCCGACAGGAGATGACATTACAAGGTAACCCCCACCTCGCTGAAAAGGAACGAGAATAGTTTAAAATAACTAAAAAACACGCTTTATATAGAAAACCCAACAAAAAAAATAGAAAAAAGAGTTTCTCTGGAAATGCGCGCATGCGTAGTTCGCGTACTAGCCCTCTCTCTTACTCTCATGCAAAGGATCCGGAAAGAGAATAATGAATCCTGGCGAATCTAACCAGGATAATCGTATATTTTAATCGAATTATTGCATTGTCATCGGTCTTTGACAGGTGTGCAAAATTTGAATAGAATCTGACCGTTTAAAGTGGGTCAAAATAGCGTCCAAAGGAGTCGGTTACAAATATACAAACATACAAACAAACATACAAACCAACATACAAACAAACATACAAACAAACATACAAACAAACATACAAACAAACATACAAGTGAAGCTAATATAAAGCGTGTAAAAATTATCATACTCACCAATACTCACTGTGTACGGAGTATACGTAACGCTTTCATCTATTAGTGAACGTGAGGCGAGTTTGGGCGGAGCGTGCGTAGTGACCAATGAAATTACGTTGTAGAGTTTGTGTGCGTTACCTCAGCATACCACCGCCGTTGTCGCACTATTTTTGTCAAAGCAAACAGCGTGTATAACAGCTCCTGTTGATTATGTTAAACTAGCTGTTGCCCGCGACTTCACCCGCGTGGAATTAGAAATTTTTTTTTCGCAATAAAAGGTAGCCTATGTCCTTTCTCAGGGTCTAAGGATTGTCTGTGCCAAATTTCACCAAAATCGGTTTTTAGGTTTAAGCGGGAAAGCGTAACAGACAGACAGAGTTACTTTCGCACTTATAATATTAGTAGGGATATATATTATGTACTTAAGCATCAGCATTGTATCAGCTTTGAGCATAAAGCATTAATTCAACAGGAATTGGCATTACCAGAGGATCCTCATGGAAAGGTGGCTATTGCTCATAGACCCATAATCGTAGTCTATGGCATGTTTTTTTAATATTCATAGATCTAGAGGTTATATCTATATTACTTTACTCTTTGATTTAGCTAGAGTCTAGTCTGTGCTAGGGATGTCAGAAGTGAAAAAAAATATCGAAGCATTGATATATCGATATTTATAAAAATATCGATGCATCGATATATCGATATTTATGAAAATATCGTTGACAGCTTCGGTATTATGGGTATTTCTTGAGAAAAATATCGATATATTAGCTAAATTAAAAAAAAAACTGGATAAATGCGAATAGGACTCAAAAGGTTTCGTATACCTTTTCATATTCCATCTTCACCATAATAAAATCACGCTATTTTCCTACGGGAGTAGGGAGAGACTGTAGAGTAAAGAAAGAAAGAAAGGACGCAAGAAAAAATATTTATTTCACACTCACAGTGAGGCCATACAGAGTATAGTAAACTAGCTTATTATATAATTATTATCTAAAATTAAACTAGATGAAGTACATAAAAGTAGTCACAAGGTGGTTAACCGATCCGTAAGTGGGAAAAAGGTACACCGCTCAGCAAAATGTTGAAAGGGTGTAATGTGAGTACACTTCTATCTATTCTATCTGTAACGATGTGTATTCCGTATTATAATACATTCAGCATAATTACACTGTTAATAACATGTCATCAAAATCACTATAAATTACGGGCTTAGATGATGTAACTTTACGAGGTTATATTAAAAGTCAATCAATGGACGGACAATTGAAATCTGAGGTTGAAATTGGCAGACACATTTGTCAACTTAATAACCAACGAAGTATCAAATTAAGAACTTCCAGAAGCATCAAATCGAGAGTCAACCAAAAACAAAATAAAAGACAAAAAGTAATTTGCCAAAAAAAAATATTAGTATAAAGAAAGTGCATATTAATTCTTTAAGTCTGAAAAAATATGAATTTTTATACTATTTCGATACTTGAAATTTTATATCGATACATAGATATATCGCGAAATTAAATATCATTGAAAAATTTAGATATTTAGAAAAAAAAATTGATATATCGATGTATCGATATTTTTTCGATAAGCCTAGTCTGTGCCATGTGCTTGTGTTTAAAAAAGTATCCTCTGTGTTGATAAACAAAATAATATTTTTTAATATAATAAAATCGACCGACCACAGAAAAAGAGAAAAGAATAGTCGTAGAAATATTGTATGTTTTCGCCAGCTCAGCTCACAGGATAATAAATACGCAGGAAATACGCTTTATAAAATCGTTCGGCAATTTTGTATTTACTAAGGTTAGTTACCCATTCTGCATAAAATTCAACGGTTCCCATTCTCCTAGTAGTTTTAACGTGATAACTATGTAGCCTTTAAGCAATGAATTTGCACAGAACATATTTATTTGACTTTGTTTTGTTGTTTCCCTGATAACAAGTCACACAAATAACCATCAGGGGAGACAAATATAGGACAGCTGGTTTTGTAAACTGTCGAACGACCCTCAGACGCCTTTAAACGGGAACTTTTCATCTGGAGAATCACTAGCGTAGCAACTTTCAGTTTGCACTTAATTATGGTAAAAAGGGTAAAACACAGCTGTATTCAACACATCAATAGTTTATTAAGTTCAAAAACAAACCATACAACCTATGTAACATCTTATTGCTAAACATTGAAATGAAATAAAACTGATGGAGTTAATTGTATTTGTATACTGTAATTATAATTTTCTAATCCTTGATTTGAAGAGACAATAATATTTTTATATACATGAATAATAATAATACACAGTATACTTGAATATCTAAATTATTTTTACACAATACTGTAGTTGCCCATTGCTAACATACAGCGTCTTAGATCCTGCACACAATCATAATATGAGCGATATGGTGGTGACAATGTGTCATTGTAGAGCTTCAGAACTTCTATGAATTTCTTCATTGCTTCTCCATATTGTCCATTTTCCATTGCAGCACGACCAAGGCGGTACATCATTTCTGTGTCCTATAAAAAATATTTTCGTTAAAGCAATATGCAATGAATGAATGTGTAACATCAAAATAAATAAAAAGTCAGTATGCCTAAAAAAAACTTATTTTATTTATAATATTTTAAGAACAGCTAGGGTATTGCCTTTTATTGCTATTGGTTTTAAAGGTGATAATGGTCATGTAATGGTGATATTTATTGTATTTACCTATATAAAATAACTGTCATTTTATTTGCAGATACTTGTATTTTTACACTGACTATCTACTCTAGATAATATGGCGGATGATGATGAAGGTAATTTTGTTATTATGATTGTTATATGAATCTGATTTTTCCTAACTTTAGGGTAGTATCTTCTTTAAAGTCTTATTTCAGAAAATATATGGGATTTCTGGGAGTATTTAGCTTTTTTTGTTCATTTGCTTATGAAGGACCTTAACTTTAGCATATAGGTACATGTTATTTTATTACTGTGGTACCTTCCAGTTTTAAAAGGCCTTTTTTCTTATTTCTGTAAAAAAGTTTTTTTTTTGGCCTAATATTTTAATTAATACTTAGGTAAATGTTACTTTTTCAGTTGAGGAGGAAGCGCAAGTAGTCGCGCTAGCTGAGAGTGAATTAGAGTTAAGCCCTGTTACATCTGAGAAAGCACTTGCTCCACCTTTATATCAAGTACGACCTGGGCTTGGAGAAAAGTAAGTTTGAAATCACTTTAAAATAACTGCAATACTAATATAAACTAAGTAAGATATAAAGCGCGTCACAAACTGCATATATTAATATAGCGAGAAAGAGGCAGGTATATATTCGTCGTTGACGTCATAAGTATTGATACATCTCGGTATATTAGTATGTATCCGTCTCTTTCTCGCCTCGTCTTTTTCTATATAGGTACGTCTGTCTACACCTGTCACTTGCTATATTAATGATATTAATATGCTGTTTGTGGTGCCCTTTATTGCATATACATAAGAACGTTCTAATGCAGATGACTACCATACGCTAAGACGTAGTTTTGATTTCATATTAGAATATTTATGTGATGTATACAATTTCGTACTACGTTTATGCTTTATCTACATATAATAACGTATGCACAGTATATCTATAAACGTATGTATGTGTACGTATAAACGTATGTATATGACCTACACGAAAATTTGAAATGATATGAGGCCATAAAAGGAAATAGAGAATATCTATTTTTACTGAGACTTGACTTTCCGTCAGTCTGTCCATCCGTCCGTCTATCAACAGAAGTTAACTCCGGAATGGTAACAGCTAGAGAGCTAAAATTGTCAGTTTATTTAAATCAATCGATGCCCATAACACAAGCATATAAGCTTAGCTTGGGACCAGAGGACGTTGTGTGAAATGTCCATGAATATTTATTATCATCATTGACTTGCTCTTATCTAGTTATTTGCGATTATAAACATATCGAACCCTTTGTGTGCGAGTCGAACTCGTACTTGACGGGTTTCATAAAGGGTTTACGATAGCGTCTATGGTTTAACTTGTTTCACAAGATAATTCTGATAATTTGTAGGTTCCAAGCAGCAAATGTGAAAGAAATAATAATGACTACGATGCAGGAACAGTTAATGGGTAGACAATACCGCTCTGATCAAGCGCCACGTTGGGCTAAAGTCATAGCTAATGGTATTAGACAACGAGTACAAGAATTAGATATGAAAAGGTACACTTATAATAGCTGAAGATTTTTTAATTAATAACTGTAGTCCGATTTCTCAGGAGATAACCATCAGATCCTAATGTGCCACACGGGAAACACCAGGTTTCCAATAAAAAGAGAATCATTAAAATCGCTTCGCCCAATTAAAAGTTATGACGTAACAAACATAAAAAAGTACAAGATCGAATTGAGAACCTCCTCCTTTTTTGAATTGTGTTAAAAACACTCTTTCAACCACTGTCTATTAAAAACCGCATCAAGATCCGTTGCATACTTTTGAAGATATAATCTCACATAGACACATGCATACAAAAATATCTACTTTGTTTTGTATTAAGTAAAGATTATCACATAATGTCTTTTGTTGAAAAAAATAATTAAATACTCATTTAGAAGTTCAGTCTTGGCTTTTGAGATAAACACTAATGGTCTTATTCATATTGACTTATCGGAGGTTTAAAAGTTCGCTAAAACAGGTTCGTGAAAATTGTCAAAAACTGTTATTCATAATATGTAGTCTTTTTACGCTAAAACCTTTATTATCTCCGATAAAATCTCCTTTTAAACCTCCGTATAAGTCATTATGAATAAGACCATAAGTATTAAGGGCACCACAAACGGCATATTAATATAGCGAGATGTATCTATACTTAGACGTCACCGACAGATATGTCTGTCTCTTTCTTGCCTCATCTTTTTTCTATATACAACTGTCTCTTTCTCCCTATATTAATATGTCGTTAATGAACCCTTCAACAAATAAAAAAAATCTTTTGTTCCACTCCATAACACTTCTCGGTGTGAGCGATGTTGTTTTGAAATTGCTAACGCAACATCATACAGGGTGTGGCGTAATTAATGGATAAGCCTGTGCCTGTGGATAAGCCTCCTACTGCGCTATACGAATATGTATATTTTTAATTAATCCTATGTATGGTCTTGAAAAAAATGGCATAAGTCATGTTTTTCATAAAATGACTACTTTCACTAACCAATTATGCTACTGTTGCCACAATTTTCAAAAATTTTGCATTCTGTTTTTTTTATAAAACAGCTTAAGAGGTGAGCTATTGAAAGCAATAAAGAATTCCCTATTCGTAATACAAATTTTGGGAAAAAATACATGAGATATCAAAAAAGTGTTATTGATTATTCAATTTGTTGACTTTGTACATCGTCTAGCTTAAAAAATCTTTATGGGAGTTGATTTGCCCAATATCTTAAAAACATGCTTGTTTTATGCAGTTTCCGAAATGGTATAATACTTATTACATTTCACGAGGTTTTAAAAAAAAACGACAGTTGTAAAAAAATACCCTAATTTTCTTTAACAGAATTATTAATTTATCTTAAACATGTCTTTGTAAACAGTTTGAATGGACCCTTTTTTGTGTGCTCCGGAGCAGGTAGTCATTCACAATGGACCCTTTTTTGGGTGCTCGGGAGCAGGTAGTCATCCACCATGAATAGGGTAAGCAGATAACGACTCTAAGTCAACTACTTGTGGTTGTTTATCGCACGGCAAATCCAGACGGTTAGTCTTATCATAAGACAGAGACAAAGCATTTTGATGTCAGGTAAATAACAGTTGTGCGACAGAGATAGATTTTTATTATTCTCACAAACAACAAAACAGCTTTTGAACTTGTTTAACAAAGTTAGTGCTCTTTTGACTATCGTCTCTTGCGCACATATCGTTTGCTCTATCGTGTTTGTTATTGTGACGTGAATTTGGCTTATGTACTACGGACTCTGTTTTTGCTATACGAATTGGACAATTGTGATATTATCGACGACTTCTACATATCCCTGGACTACTGATCATGCCGCGTCATACGTACACTCCTCAAGAGTATGCAAATATGCA
Organism: Orgyia antiqua; assembly: GCA_916999025.1. NCBI lineage: Eukaryota > Metazoa > Arthropoda > Insecta > Lepidoptera > Erebidae > Orgyia > Orgyia antiqua. The sequence goes on from OU779861.1 coordinate 4,593,268, forward strand.
TCTTATTTACGGCCTGTGTAACTGCAATGCAAATGAAGCTGCACGCGAATATCGTCGAAGATACCCCGATTTGCGACACCCAGACTACCGGGTGTTTACACGTGTGCACATCGCTTTTAGCGAAGGGCGAATGCCTGGTACCGGTGTTGGTGGTGCTTCGGAAGGCAGACCTCGACGACATCGTGATGACGAAGTTCTAGAAGCTGTGCGTGCTAATCCAGAGTTATCAATTCGTGAGTTAAGTAGAGGAACCGGTGTAGATACGCGTACTGTGGGCAGAATTCTGCACAGGCATGAGCTTCACCCGTATAAAACCGTGCTACCCGTGTAAAAATCTATCTCTGTCGCACAACTGTTATTTACCTGACATCAAAATGCTTTGTCTCTGTCTTATGATAAGACTAACCGTCTGGATTTGCCGTGCGATAAACAACCACAAGTAGTTGACTTAGAGTCGTTATCTGCTTACCCTATTCATGGTGGATGACTACCTGCTCCCGAGCACCCAAAAAAGGGTCAATTGTGAATGACTACCTGCTCCGGAGCACACAAAAAAGGGTCCATTCAAACTGTTTACAAAGACATGTTTAAGATAAATTAATAATTCTGTTAAAGAAAATTAGGGTATTTTTTTACAACTGTCGTTTTTTTTTAAAACCTCGTGAAATGTAATAAGTATTATACCATTTCGGAAACTGCATAAAACAAGCATGTTTTTAAGATATTGGGCAAATCAACTCCCATAAAGATTTTTTAAGCTAGACGATGTACAAAGTCAACAAATTGAATAATCAATAACACTTTTTTGATACCTCATGTATTTTTTCCCAAAATTTGTATTACGAATAGGGAATTCTTTATTGCTTTCAATAGCTCACCTCTTAAGCTGTTTTATAAAAAAAACAGAATGCAAAATTTTTGAAAATTGTGGCAACAGTAGCATAATTGGTTAGTGAAAGTAGTCATTTTATGAAAAACATGACTTATGCCATTTTTTTCAAGACCATACATAGGATTAATTAAAAATATACATATTCGTATAGCGCAGTAGGAGGCTTATCCACAGGCACAGGCTTATCCATTAATTACGCCACACCCTGTATATTAAACTACCAGTTGGCCGCGACTCCGTACGCGAGGAATTTAGAAAATTTTCTCCGTTTTTGCAATATTTTTCATTTATATTTCGCTCCTATTAGCTGCAGTGTGATGTTATATAGACTTCCTCGATAAATGTACTATCCAACACTGAAAGAATCATTCAATTTAATAAATTCATTCAAATCGGACCGGTGGTTCCTGAGATCAGCGCGTTCAAACAAACAGCTTTATAATATTTTATTTGTAGATAAAATACAGGATAAATACATACAATAAATAATCTTCATATAGTCAATAGTCTTAATCTTGACGGGCCTCGTGGTGTAGTGGTTCTGGTAACGGACTGCCGATCAAGAGGTCGCGGGTTCGATTCCCGCTCGGGACAATCATTTGTGTGATTTTTCTAATTGTCATACAAATCTTTGTACTGCGTCTGGGTGTTTCTATATATTATAAGTATGTATTTACAAAAAAAAAGTAGTATATGTATTTTATCCGTATTCTGGTACCCATAACACAAGCATATAAGCTTAGCTTGGGACCAGAGGACGTTGTGTGAAATGTCCATGAATATTTATTATTATTTATTATTATAATCTTTACAGGTACAAAATATTAGTACAAACAACAATAATAGAAATGAAAGGTGCTGGTGTTAAATGTGGACAACGATGTATATGGGATCCAGAGACAGATGATTATATAGACGATATTTATAAAAACGATACTATATTCTGTTACACTATTGTCTATGGTTTATATATGTATTGAACTATTATTGTCTACAAGTTAATACCCGCGGTTTCACCTGCGTTTTTAGTTACATGCACCGCCCATTGGCGTCTGGCGTGATGATATAATAGCTAGAGCTGTCATCCATGCCGATTTCCCCAAATTTGTCCTAGTTTGAAGGGCTGATTTAAAAAAATGTCAACATTTTTTGCTAAAAGCTTCAACCAAAACAGAATATCTTTTCAGAGGTGAGAGGTGTCTAGGCATAAAACCTTAATTCGCTGAAATGTCCTAGACTTTAGAGGTGGTTATCCGACGTCAATGCTATATGTAGCGCATATGAGCCTATGCGTTATTCTGAGATAGATAGATACTAGACAACTGTAAAGTTTTAATAAAATATATTCAGTAGTTATTGCGTGAAAGAGCGGGAGACATCTGTAATTATATACATTTTTACAAAATTTCGCATATTTTATAAGATTTTACTAGGATGAAATTTATCAACGGGTGCCATTAAGTTCCTTAACATGCATATATCTTAATTTCTTTAAGATTTCTAATGTACCTATAATAAGTCCCAACAAATGCCGCTACCGATAACGCACGTGGAGCCGTGGCATTACCATGAATTTATGAACATGAATTGTTACCGTAATATTATTAACGCATAATTTTTTTTTTTTTATGTATATAGTGATTTTGTTTAACTTCTATGAAATGAAGTTTGCCTTGAAAAGTGAGTCTGATACTTTTAGTCTAATAAAATATTTAATACATTAAATATTGTTTAATTAACAAATTATTAACTTAGTATTTTTTTTTAAATTTAATATCATATAAATACAAAACATACAAATATATACATTCACATACAGTAATATCAGTTAGCCCGACTTTTCGGAGACTACAGTAACCATGGTCAAGGGTGGGACTGAGCTGTTAGTACAAAGTGTTTTTTTTTAAATGAGTCGGGCTGTAAAGAGTATACCAAAATAGCTTCGTGCATTTTTCTACGTACGAAGTTTTCATTTTTTCTATAGATTGAATGGATAGAGCTCTAATTTTTAAGTATTTGTTTTTTCAATATATAATCTAGGATCGTATAAACTCAGAAACGTGATTATTTTTTTCACTTGTCGGTCTATTATCGCGTATTAACTAATGAAATAACTTTCAAAACATAAGTAACTATTATATATAGAAACACGTAAACCGGAATAAAAATAAATTTAGTAGATTTTGAGTAAACAAAAAAAATATCCCTAATTCTTCATTTTCTATACCTACTAGCTTTGTTAATATGTACTTACATGTCGACGATAATATTGACGTAGGCCCTTAATGAGTATTAGTACAATCTGTGTTAGAAATTTATGGTGTTATTTATGACTTATCGGAGGTTTAAACAATAATGTCACTTTATCGGTGAGATAATAAACATTTTATCGTAAAAAGACTATTATGAATAATTATTTTTGACAATTTTAACGAACTGATTTTAGCGAACTTTTAAACCTCCGATAAGTCGTTGTTAATAATACCATTAGAATACACGTGCCTTATAGAGAATACGATAGATTAACAGATGTAACACAATTGCGGTATCAATAGATACTGCCTTACTCGTTGCCTTTATGTTAAGTGTTGTTACCCGTATTTATAGTTACTGCTCAAGTCCTTGACTTAGACCATGGTGTTATAAATAACCTTATGCGATTTTCTAAAGTATATGCTATACTTTTGTAAAGTTTCATTAAAATCCATTCAGCAGTTTTCGCCTGAAAGAGCTACAAATAAACTTTTGCTTTTATATGAAAGTAGCTGTTTCGTGCGCGTGGAATTAATAATCTAACCCTAACACATTATTTTAAAAAACAAGCCTATTGAACCATCATTATCTATAAAAAAATCGCATCTAAATCCGTTGCGTATACAAAAACTAGCTGCAAACGTTGTTTTGTCATACAAATGTCAGGGGTGGACAACTTATTACTTATGGGTATGAAAAATAGATTGAGCCGATTCTCAGACCTACTGAATATGCATTAAAAATTTCATATAAACTGTGACACGATAATTTGATATATTAGATAACGACTTTGTTAATGTAAAAAGTATAACCATTGACCAATAGTCAATGGTATAACTGCGTCGATTTTTATACGGGAGTCGTGACACGGAATTTTATGACCAAGTTTGCATATTCAATTTTACTATAATTTGCACAACATTCACATATTTGTAATATGTATCAAATAAATTATGTTTTATTATATCATATATTATGTTAACACAACAATTTTCATGTTATAACTAATTCTATTTTCACATAGCACACCTACTAGAGCTTTATTTGTTTTAGTTGTTTGCTACTGCGGAATAATATTAAATTATATAATGCTAGAGGTTAGCTGCGACTTTGTAAATGCGGGATTTAAAGTCAAAACACACACTTAAATAGACAATAAGATAATAAATAGACTTTTATTGGAACTGGGTTAGAAATATTGAAATGTCGATAATTAAAAAAAAAAAAGAATTTGTACTGTGTCCGACAAAACTTTGTGCTTTTTGGCTCAAACTTTCATCGAAATTAAACAAAAACTTAGAAATCTCTCTCGCAACTGATTCTTTGCTACGCCCATATATGATTGCTGGTATTACATATAATATTGAATAACTTACTTGTAAAGCTTTCAATCCTTTCAATATGTTAGTGTACTGCTGGCAAAGACCACATTGCACCATAAACTCCTTACAGTCGTATGGAACTGCCACCACATTAGGGCATGGTCGATCGGAGTCACATCTGAAAATATCGCAATGTTCATTAATTATAGGTTATATAGTTTTGACATAAATAAATGCATTATTGTTGGACTTATATGCTTGCTTGCTTATATGCGCTCCTATTGGTCGCAGCGTGATGTTATATAGCCTATAACCTTTCTTGATAAGTGGACTATCCAAGACAAAAAAAAATTTCGATTCGAACCAAGTTTCTGAGATTCGCGCGTTCAAATAAACAAACTCTTCAGCTTTATAATATTTAGGTCTATACAAAATCAACAATTACATGTGCTATCCGAACCATCACTTACTTAAATCTCATATAATTTTCTGTCATTTCGTCATACAGTGGCCAATTCTGTTCACATGGTGTGCAGTTACAATCAAACCAGTATTGTTCTTTTAATTCAGCGCGTCTCTTCTCTTTTGGAACCGTCGTGAATATAGGACCATAGTTTTCTGACACTTCTTCCCCTTTTTTAATGCTTTTTACTGCGCGTACCACGATTTTAGCTCCGCAAAAATATCTGCAAAATGTTCAGAGCAGTTTGTAATTAATGTACTCTTAATTTAAAATTCGGTGGATATTCATTTCAATTTGTATACAACAATCTTTTAAACTCTTTCAAAATTCCAATATTTCGGTTTAGGATTAAAATACGCAACTTTGAAAACATTTGTGGCGTATATCGACGTAGGAAAACGTATTTGCTGTGAGCACCAAAACATGAAATGTTCACCAGAGCCCAAAAACTTTCCAAAAAAGAGAAAACAAAATCGTTTTTCCGAAACTATAAGTAGTAGGAGCACGATTTTAAAAACGTATTTTTATTTTTTTTTGCTTTACACGTTAGCTATAAAGATGTCCTTCTAAGTCAATTACTTTCAGAAATAATGGAGGTGACAGCAAACCAGTTTTTTTACAGACGTTTAAAATGCTGTAACCATAATGGCACCAAAATATCTACTTTTTGTCTAGACCTTTAAAATGTCGTAAAAAGCTATGAATAATACATTCATCGCTTTTTAGGTAAAGCTAATTAGATGTAAGCTATAGCGCAGAATTGCCTGGCATTTATGAGATTGTTTTAAATGTGTGAAGTGAAAATATTTTTATACGAATAAAAGGCAGTAAGGAAGGTTACTGAAATTAATTGTAAAATTATTTAAAAAAATCATCTGTTACCTTGATTGACATTAACATAAATAACCTACTTATTTAAAAAAACTAGAAACACGTTTGAAAATCCTGAATATTTTTTTTAATTATTGGATTGTCATTGGTCCATGATAGTTGTACAAAATTTCAGATCAATCCGACTACTGCAAGCACAGACTGCAAGTGGGTGAAATTAACTTTCAAAGATTCCGTTACATAAGTAGATTTAAACATTGGTGGACTGAACTTATATAGCGTGTTGTACAAAGTTCGCAACAACTAGTCGCCACCGTGCACGCCACCACGCACGCGAGTTGAACTCGTTGGTTTGGCCTTAGCTTAAGGGCCTACATCAATATTATTCAATATCATCGCCGACACGTACATATTAACACAGCCAGTAGGCACAGAAAATGAAGAATTAGGGATACTTTTCCTATTTACTCAAAATCTACTAAATATATTTGAATTCTGATTTACGTGTTTCTATAGATAATAGTTACTTATGTTTTTAAAGTTATTTTATTAGTTAATACGCGATAATAGACCGACAAATGAAAAAAATAAAAATTTTGAGAGGTTGTTTCGCCAAGATTTTCTATCGAGAAAACTTTTTTCAATCGTGTTTCTGAGTTGATGCGATCCTAGATCATATATTGAAAAAACATATACTTAAAAATTACAGCTCTAGCCATTCAATCTAAAGAAACAATGAAAACTTCGTACATAGAAAAATGCACGAAGCTATTTTGGTATCGTCTGGAGCTAGTAATGTTCAATCCTCTTCATCGGTCTCTGGTAGGTTATTTTCAAAATAAATGCCATATATTTGTAGTATATGACTTATAGTTAATAAAATACGATTTTATAAACGTAGTAAATATCTTAGGCTTTTAATTGAATAATTACTAAAATGATGCAAGTGTAGTTAATAAACAAAACTCATCCCACGAAAATAGCGTAAGCTTTTGTTACAAATTTGTTTTGCTGGCCGCAAGAATGTCGTATGCAACACATGCATTTAAACACTGGTTTTTGGTAGACTTACAGCGTGGAAGTCTCTGGTGTAGTCAAAAAAACTTACGGCGTAAGTGATTTTTTTTTCATCGCAGAAATACGAGCCCCAGACCAATCGACGCAAAAAAAAAAATTCTGATTTAAACTACGTAAAAAACGTGTTTTCGATTTTTTGGTGCTTACAGCAAATACGTTTTCCTACGTCGATATATTACTAGTATTTGTTAAGATTTGGTTTCTTAACACTACGTACGCTTAGAATTAAGAAAAAAAGCCATCCTATTGAATCATGCTATCAATTAAAAAAACCGCATCATAATCCGTTGCGCAGTTTGACAGATATAAGCTGACATAGGGACATACATACAAAAATGACGACTTTGTTTTATAATAAGTAAAGATAAAGCTTCAAGTTCTAGGAAAATAGCTTACCTTACAACGCCAGGGTCACAAGAATGATTAAAAAGTGCAAGAGTTGAAAACACTGCTCCCGCCAAAAATACGGACTTTCCATCGTGTTTTATAATGTTCTTGCCAACTTTCGGCTTTGAACATTGAAGCTCGAATACCTCATGAGCGTTAAACTTAAGAATCTGTAGGTTTTTTAAGATTAGTCCTCCTATAAGTGCCACATCTTCCTTATATTTTTCATCAACTCCCATGGTCTTTAGCTCCGTAAGATCTATAGGTGTCCTTCTTGGTGTACCATCAAAGTAACCACTTAAGGCTAGTAATTTCACCAAAAATACTGTCATTTCAGTTCTATGTAAAAAATCTTGTTTGGTTCGCTTCTCTTCGTGAGAGACCAAATGATAAATATTTCTATAATCACCAGTCTTGTATGGACCAGATGGTTTGTTGTCTAATTCTTTACTTATATTATCAAAATATTCTTTTTTGTTTTGTGTGATCATTCTTAGTGCTATGTGACATGTTATGGAACAACCTGACTTCCAAATAAGAGGGAGAATGTGGCATTCGTAGCCGTGGTAAGACTTTTGGGCGTAATCTAAGCATTTATCGCTGCAGAAGACTACATTAGGACATTTTGGACACGCTAGTGGAATTGGACATCTGAAAAATGAAAGAAAGTATTAAAAATATGCCGTTGAGCTATTATATTGGAGCGATTTTAAAACTCACTTACTTTAGGAAACAATTTTGGCAGTGTGTTTTTGAAAACTCTGCAAGTAAAACTCCACTATGAGGTCTTTCAACTAATAGTAGTTCTCCAGGTTGTATATCTTTTGTAGCAGTAGCATATCTACCGCGTATATCATCATAATCAAACTGAATTGCTTCCGAAGCAGCAGGGTACTGTGGATTACATTTTCCGGGAAGTTTTGGAGTTGGTGGTGACTTTTTCAGGGGTTCAGGATCTTTTGGATTTCCAGCTAAGACCAGACCCTTGTGTAATATCTCCAACATAAGTTTGGAATCGGTACGCATCTTTTGTCGTTTCTCTTTGTCTAGCTTGGTAGCCTCATCTAGTGAACTAATAGTGTCTCTGAAAATACGTATAAAAATAAATAAAGGTTTTAATGGATAAAGAAAGGCATTTGTTTATCTCAATATGAGCTAGAATTTTTAAAGTATATACAGAATGCTAGAATTTTTAATTTTAGATTAATTTTACGTTTTTTAAATGAATTATATTGTATGATTAGGAATTCTCTAATTAACTATCAAAAACTGATAGTTTTAAAAATATTATTTTACTAGCTGTTGCCCTCGACTCCGTTCGCGTAGAATTTAGGAAATTTTCCCCGTTTTTGCAACATTTTTGACTACTGCTTGAGTGAGAGTATTATAAACATAAGAGTAAACAAATATAATCAGAATGAACGAACTGCTAAGCTATCAGGAGTTACACGTGTTATTGTGAGTCAACCATAAAATATAGATATGTGCTGTTTCGGGATATTTTTTAGACAATTTTATGCAGAATATTTTCGTCGTACATGATTTCTATGTAACTTTAACCATTAAGGCTGCACACGCGACGGAAGCTTAAAAAATGGAGCACCTTTTCCCGTTTTCCCAACATTTCCCTTCACTACTCTGCTCCTATTGATTGTAGCGTGATGAAGAGTATACTATAACCTGCCCAGGAGTATGAAGAATAATTGTACCAAGTTTCGTTAAAATCTGTCGAGTAGTTTTTGTTTCTATAAGGAACATACAGACGGACAGACAGACAGACAGACAAAAATTTTACTGATTGCATTTTTGGCATCAGTATCGATCACTAATCACCCCCTGATAGTTATTTTGAAAATATATTTCATGTACAGAATTGACCTCTCTACAGATTTATTAAAAGTATAGATATCACAAGTCCAGGTTGTGGGCGCTAGTCTTACATGAAATAGAAAACTTACTGAAAAGCAAGAATTGCTTCTTGATTTCTTTTCAACACAAGAAGACATCTGGCCTTTCTTTCCAAAACCTTGTACCTCAAGTGACGAGGATATCCCAGAGCGAGGCAGCGCTTGATATCCGCTAAAGTATCTTCAAATTGTTGCAAATGATTCAAAGCAGCTGATCTATTCGCGAATATTATTGATAACTCCTCGGCTGTAATAAAACGTTGGTATTTATATAGTTTAAATGAATGTATAGTCATATATATAGTATAAATAGTAATATTATTTATAAAAAAAAACAAGACGACGGCTAGTTCTAATCCTGGTCGCGCAATTTCCGATATGTGCATAATATATGATGTAGGTACCTTTACCTTTAACCTAATTCAAATTAATAGCTTTCACGTCAAAAGACAACATTTACTTTTAGTATTATGTAGAAAAAAGTTTAACCAATAAATATTTACTAAACCTTTTTACCCCAGCCAAAAACTATCTTCTCTTTTTAAAAATACCTTTCAGAGTAAGCGCCTGACAAATTATTTAATTAAATTATGTTAAGAGTTATGAAACATGCTATTAGGTACGTGCCATTTACTTCTTAAAAAACAAAGTCGTTATTTTTGTATGTATGTCCCTATGAGAGCTTATATCTTCTAAGCTACGCAACGGATTTTGATGCCGTTTTTTTTAGTAGATAGAGTGGTTCAAGAGGATGGTTCGTTTGTACAATTTGTTCATGTTTAGTGTACATTTCGAATTTTACGCGTACGAAGTTGCGGGCAATGGCTAGTTTCTTATATTTTACTACCGCAATAGCATACATTCGAACTTACTTTCCGACTCCGGCACAAAAGTCATACTCTGGCTGTATAGTTGCATCGCCTTAGCCCAGTCACCTTTCTGTACGGCATTATTAGCTTCATTTTTCAACTGTTTCGCTTTTTCCAAGTCTTTTTTCACTGGAAACTCGCCGCTTGTCTGACATTTCTGCAAATCGTTAGTCAAATCGTAGTTTTTGATGATCGGTTGACTGCACAAGTAGGAGACACGTTTTGTGTTAGACTCTAAATTAGCGAAGTTATTCCTGGTGACGTCATCTAAAGAGCTGCTAATAGTTTCATGGAACTTTTTGAAGAAACCATCACATTCTTGAGACATTTTAACTGGTGTATAGGGTAAAATGCAAAGAACTTTTAGGTTAGACGTTAAAAGCCGGCGCACGGTTTACTGTTGGAATGAAATTCTATTTTTATATTTGGAACGTCGCACCTCCATCTGTTCTTCACTTCAGGCAGTTCTTATTCTATTAGTGTAAAATTTTGACTATGCATTGGTCTTAAAATTATTATGCATAGCTAACTTTATTAATCTAACTCATTATATTTAACTCATATAATATATACGCCTTCACTACGCCGTACGTATTCATTAGCGTCATTTAAAATTATGTTTGTAAATATTACTCAGATAGATTCTCAGCTTTCGATTGTATTAGGTATCTTATGTATACGCGTTAGTGACTGAATCTGTATATACTCAAGGGCTTTAGCAGCCATTGGTACTGTAGGCTAAAAGATAAAACAATTGTTAATGACAAAAGTAAAATACGTACCTAATATATATTATAAGAAACTATAAAATTAAAGTAGAAAAAAAACATAAAAACAATAGTAGTGATATAAATTTTGCTTTGTAAGATGTAAAATTCTTAATAATTGCGTCTCTCGCACAGTTCACTAGATAAAGATAAAAATTCTACTTTGGGCTATAACGTAACAAAGGAGTGTTAAATTTTTTTATTATTGAGTAATAATTTCTTGTTTATTTCGTTTTGTATTCATATTTATCCGAGTTATTTATTTCTTTTAAATTGTATTCAAAAGATATTAAAATAAGGTTCAGTGGACTTACTAAATAATACATTTGCCACACATAAACATTTGCCAGGGCTCTCCCCTCTAAGATATGAACAATGGTTGACAGTGACTTGCCAATTCACTTGTTATATTTTTTGCTGCAACAAGATTTAGCGATTTTAATAAGACTATATAGAATATATAGTATATTGGAAAATACCACTAAAACAATCTATGTAGACATTAGATTGGTATCAATTCAACTTTCACGACTATACCTAACTTAACTTAAATAAAAATATTGATAGTTTCCATACCACAAATTTATTTATTTTAGACCATAATCCCTGCCAAAGTGAAGGAGGCCTGTGCTTAACAGTGGATGTTAATGGACTGAAGAGGGGAGACTGGGGATTTCATTTTAATTTAGGTTAGGTTTTTGTCGCCACGGAATTGGTTTCAATGTAACAACAAATTAAACGAAACTTCTTAGAAACGTGAGTCGTTTATTTAAAGGAAAATTGTATTATTATTGTGAGATACAAAAGATAAAAAGCATAAACGATGAAAATGTTCCTTAATACGCCTTCTAGCAGTGTTTTGTTAATAACCGAAGCATTATTTTATTATTGCATATTAACTAGACATAAAGCCACCGAACAAACTTCACATAAAATATTTCCTTAGTTCTGAGAACATGACAGATCTTTAGTACTTTAATAGATTACTTGTATGATTAAGTTTGTCAGAACAGAAATATTTAATTCAAGTTCTTTTCCACGGTTGTTTGTATCATTAAGTTACGTTGCACTGTTAATCTCTGTTATTAAAATCTAAACAGCCGTTCATACCATCGTCAAATAGTGTAGGTATATAACAATAAATGTTAACTGCGATCAAAGCTAATTAGCAACGTAATAATCGTCCAATATATGTTTTTATAGAACTGCTTATAAGTACAAAAAAAAAGCGTTGATCATAATAAGAAATCAACGTAAATTAAAGTTTTATTTTGTAAATTATTTTGAATGTCATAACTCTAAGGTAGGCTTTGACGGATTAGGAATACAAGTGTTACCATTCCTTTTCCTTCCCAGGGTGCTGTAAAAGCCAGCTTAGGGATACGGGACACATATAACATCTGTGAGAGCCGAAAAATTGGAAATAAAACCCTGTGATATCGACTATAATCCCTCTCAAAGTGGAAGAGACCCGTGTCTAACAGTGAAATGTTAATGGGCTGAAGAGAGAGTTCTAACTACAAAATAAGATGAGATGTCATTTTTTTACCATGGGACTTCAAATTTATCTAAATCTTAGATTAAAGCAATCTAAGATTTAGATAAATTTAACGTTCCATGGTTCAACACACTCACAACTAATTGTAAGGATGATAAAAAATAAGAGCTATTGTTTTTCATTCACACGGATTTTAGCTACAACCAATTTAACTTAGCAATCAAAGCTATCTACATAAAGATATATCTGACTCATTTAGTTTGTTAACAATTTAATTAATGAAAATAATTTAAAATATAATAAACAAGGTGATGTCCGTGTGATGACGGGTGAAGAATACTGTCATTAGGAATACATACAGAAGTGTCACCACCCCTTTTCCTTCCCAGGTTGCTGTAAAAGCTAGTTAAAGGATATTGTACACATATACCATTCTCTGTGAGAGATGGAAAACTCTAAAATAAATTCAGTGTCAACACGCCTGGTTAGTGCGATAGCGATGCTGTAGACCATAATCCCTCCCAAAGTGGAAGAGGTTACAGTGCGACGTTTATGGGCTGGAGAGAAACAAGGATTTATTATACCGGTATTTTTAACGTATTCTTAGATATTTTTGCTACTCTTTTGTTCCGAGAGATTCTCGTACATGTGCAGATGATCGAAGTAACGAGTTCGAAGTCTAACGCGAGCAAAAGTGTTATTGGCATATTTAAGACAAGTTTTAAAGAGTATTTCACCTCCTTTGGCGGTATGTATGGTAAAAGGTAGTTGGCTCTTACAATAGGGTAGGTAGTCCCTGGGAAGGAAATGGGGTGGTGACACTTGTTCTCAAACCATTCACATTTGATAGCTACTGTAATGTTAATTGGTGTACAACCAGGGCCGTCTTAAATTAAGCTGGGGCCCTTGAGCACACAAGAATTTGAGGCCCTTTTAAAAAGTAAAAAACGTGGGACAGTATTGGCATAGAAGCGTTAATAGAATAGTACTTTTCTGATTTACGTTCTTTGACAACGGTTTTCAAAACTTGCTGTCCCATTAAAAGAATACATACTTTTTTCTCTTCACCTTTCTAATACTTTCTGATAAGAGCACTGATTTGTGAAAATAAAAATATTTGGATGTGTGAGAAAAAATTTCGGACATTCGGGGCCCCCTAAGAATGGGGGCCCTGGGCACTGGCCCTGTGTATGGTAAAGACGGTATTGTGTACAACAAATAATAATTTATCTATGTAAAACATTTACCTACTTGTGATATAAATACTTCGTGCAGTCATCTATTTACAATATAATTATACAATGCACGTCTAATTAATGTTTCTTACAATCAAAATATGGAAATTTTATGCAATTTATTCGAAGCAGTGCATATTTATATGTTGGTATAGATGCAGTAATTTAAAGAGGTATTTTATTTATCTTATTTATTGTTTTGACTTTGACACATTTTTTTTATCCGATTGACGAGGAAGAGTTGATTTACTCCTCTTTACTTGTAATATTTATTAGCTCTTTTTCTGATGTAGAGTCAAAGTACCTATAAGTTTATTGACACAACGATTGAAAAGATCATAAAGATCAGCACTGTCTGTGAATATTGATGGTCCACATGTATTGGCGCAATTTATGTAACATGAAATGATTTTAGTATCAAATCGTAATATTTTTCTGTAAAAAATGTTGTTTGTAAAGGCGTATAGGCCTATGATTTATTTTTGTCTTAATTCAGAATGTTGTAAATAGTTTCGACTCGAAGGCTCGTCTTCTCCACTGAGCACACTGGGCATGCCCAGGGCCTAGCGATGGTTGAGGGCCTCCTTGTACCTAGTGTGCCGACTTCATCTATTTTGTTCTTAATCTAAGGTCATAGAGTGAAAAATATTCTAACGTGTCCAGGGTCTCTATAGATAAATACGGCCGTGTTGTAATATGGGTGGTAAGTATACAATTTAAAAATACATACTTATATTAAAACAGCGAGCGAAGCATCGCGTTGACAAAGGACTACGGAGACACTGCAAGCGGTTTAGCCTGCTGTCCCTGTATCTAGTAATTATAAATCGCGTCATGGCAGATTAATGAACTATATGTTGTTAAGGGTCTACATCAATATCATCGCCGACACGTACATATTAACACAGCCAGTAGGAACAGAAAATGAAGAATTAGGGATACTTTTCCTATTTACTCAAAATCTACTAAATATATTTTAATTCTGATCCACGTGTTTCTATACATAATAATTACCTATGTTTTTAAAGTTATTTCATTAGTTAATACGCGATAATAGACCGACAAATGAAAAAAAATAAAAAATTAGAGAGGTTGTTTCGCCAAGATTTTCTATCGAGAAAACTTTTTTCAATCGCGTTTCTGAGTTCATGCGATCTTAGATCATATATTGAAAAAACATATACTTATAAATTAGAGCTCTAGCCATTCAATCTAAAGAAACAATGAAAACTTCGTACATAGAAAAATGCACGAAGCTATTTTGGTATCCTCTTAATGCACCTAATATATAATGCATGACATACTTTTCCCAAAATAGGTACCTTTTCCTTCTTCCTGAATATTAGTATAAAGGTCACAACTTATCAAATCTGTATACATGTTACATACAATGTATCCGCTTATCCTTCTACTATTAATAATATTAAAGTCTATTATTATTCATTTCACGCAATATATTAGAGACAATATTTATGTATTGTTCTTCCTTATCTTCCTTAAGAAGAAAATAAGGAAGCACTGCCTCTATTTAGA
The DNA here is from genome assembly GCA_916999025.1 of Orgyia antiqua. NCBI lineage: Eukaryota > Metazoa > Arthropoda > Insecta > Lepidoptera > Erebidae > Orgyia > Orgyia antiqua. Next base: position 4,608,302 of record OU779861.1, read on the forward strand.
TGTAGATAAACTCAAACTAAATAATATATACCTAATTAGTTAGGCTGTATTAGATAGGCCGATTAATCTATGCCTCGTACTGGCATAACTGAGTCGGAGAGTGTAGCAAATCCTTTTCGTCTTATTTCCTTCACATCCAAAGAACCCCTTTCGGCAAAGACAGAGTATCAACGATTCTAGCTAATGTTCCGAACGAAACCTCTACGCTGTGCCATATATATACCAAACCCACAACCTGCATCACTGCTTGCATTCTACTTTCCCTTCTTTGATGTTAGTACATAGCAATAGAACATAGTTTTTCTTAAGTGTTCGTCGATTTTTTTTCTCAATTTCTAATTAGATTTCAGTAATATGATAAAGGCAGTTAACGCAAGAATGTTCTGTGACAACATGAACGATTTATGCTCGGATTTAAACCATCCATTAACAGTCATAAAAAGAGATGAAATGTGATAGCAGTATTAAGTAAACGATGCGATTTGGCCTAACCAAACGACAACCTCATGAGGTTATCTTAGAAACAGCTAGGTAATTGGCAAAGATTATTGACGTAATTCAAACATAAACTAACTTTACTGGGTTTTGGAAAATTTTCGTAAAAGTATGACGTCATAATCTCCGCATTAAATATCATTCGCGTAGTCTTGATCTGATCGGCGATTTGTAAATTATTCTGTATGAGGATGGAAATTTTCACAATTGTATAGTGAACTATGTGGAAGTATATGTACGTAATACGTTTTCGGAGAAAGTATAGTAAGGAGGACTGACTCTATCTCTTCATAAAGGTCAAATATTCAAATATCAGTCAAATATCAAAGGTTTTTGCAGTTTGATTAATATAAATTGTCATCATTTGGAATATTATTTAAACTTATACATAGGTACAACTTATACATGACTACAATGATTTTCAATGATGTGATAATCCTGATCCTGGATCACAAAAATCAGAACAATTTGTAACAGGAAACAGATTAAATTAATTAAGCCCGGTTTCCACTGCGAAAGGGTAATGTGCGGAAAATGGTTAGGCGGAACGGACTCCTTTTTAATTAAATAGGTTTGAGTTTCCACCAACGAAGAGTTGGTGCTCCCTAGAACTGAGCGAGCTCATTTCTACTCTTTCTACACGCTCGGCTCTTTCCGTCCGACTATTTGTTGGTGGAAATACAAGTATGCAGTTTGCGTTTGCGAGTTTAACGAAGTCATTAATGGGTCCGTTCCGCTCGCGGTGGAAACCGGGCTTTATATTTATATAAATAGGTTTACAAAATAAGTAAACTGAAATTACTATTTTTTTCAACAAAATACGTAATAAGTAAATAATAATATATGTATAACAAGATTTCAAATAAAATCTGTGAACGTTTAGCATTGTTCTAATGTTCCACTTATTATCTTTTCACCTTGCAATTTAAGAATTCTGATTACACGACCTTGGTTTAAGAAAATATTAGTAAACTAAACACGTTAAGATAACATAACTGTTAGTCCGTTATCTTAAGTGACGTCATCGCATTGTTATCAGCTGTTATCATAGGCTTTCACTGCGTATCGTTTTGCTTGATCCCGTCTCTGATTTTAACAATGATTTGATAAAGTTCATTGATAACTGTGTATTATGAGGCTTAGCATTTTATATTTTTTGATTTGGCCAAATATAAATAAGATATTAGATGTGTTTACCTATTTCAACAATATATTGAAACGAACTTAAGAGGGCACTATACCAAATTATGCTCCATACAAAAATATGGGTTTCGTACTCCCCATTTTTCTTTGCGAGAGTTAAACCGATTTTAATTGTTTTTACGCTATATTATAGATATCAAGAGTATATCTATGCTTGTATCACATTCTTTTTTTCAAAACATTTTAACTAAAAGAAATATGACCATCCGAAAATCCGTTTTTTTTTCGGTTTTCTTTAGGTAATGTTGCAGCCTACCACACATATTTGGTAATGTTTTACTAAAAAAGAAAGTGATATAAGCATAGATATACTCTTCATCTATAATAAAGCGTAAAAACAATAAAAACAGGTTTAACTTTCGAGAAGAAAAAAGGGGACTACGAAACGTCTTTTTTTTCAAAGAATTTGTAGGTAAATTATGCTTCAGCTATATTTGTCCCTTTCAGCGCGGCGCTTGGAAATAGGGATAGCAATACCTAATGCAAATACCTAAATTTGGAGTACAGTACCCTCTTAATGTTCGTGGATGTTAGTAATCTTTCGAGGATAACTAATTCTGGTAGAGTCACTTAGAAACTTACTAGGGAAAATAACTATAAAGGGAAAAAATTCAAAATATAGAGACTAAGTCCATGTTAACTAGAATCTAGTTGAATTACAACAAGTACACCATGAGATACTTGAGCCGGTGTGTAAGTATATGAGTATCGGAAAATGCGATGATTGAAGAAAAGTCGAAAACTTTAGTACGAAAATGTTGGCGTTGCAGCCCTTTGAAAGTTGCAGTCTGTTCAAAAGTAAGAAATTTTGATAACCTTGTTACTGACTGTTAGATAAAATTTAAAATATTAATAAATAAATAAATAAATATTGAGGACATTTCACACAACGTCCTCTGGTCCCAAAGTAAGCTATATTTCTATGCTTGTAATAAGCCAAGCCAAGCCAATTCCCATAAGGGAACTAGATACGGATAGACTACATATACTACTTTTCTTTTGTAAATACATACTTATAATACATAGACAACACCCAGACGCAGTACAAACATTTGTATGACATTTATGGATATCACACAAATGATTGTCCTAACCGGGAATCGAACCCGCGACCTCGTGATCGGCAGTCCATTACATAAACCACTCCACCACGAAGCCCGTAATGGTTTTCAAGTGTTTTTATTAGTTTCTTGTTAGATGATATCACATACATTCTTCAAAAAACATCATCAGACGCCACGCAACTCCGACGTCAATTCAATGTAAAAAAACAATTTGTACCTACATCCTCTAATAGGTTGTATCCTGTAATGTCCACTATACAATACAATACATGACTGGCGGTAAAGTAATGCGTGTAATGTACTTAGTCGTAGTTATAAAGATGCCAACACTGTAACAAGACAAGTCTTCCGTTGTACAGATTGCATTATAATTATATGCGCTAGCGCACTGCGTAATCTAACTTATGTGTAGTATAAGATTCTAGACCTAGCCGACATTACTTATCTACACGGTGATGATGTGTGTGGGATATGGTTGTGTTTGAATATTTATGTACTATCACTGTACAACTGTATGCATATGGCAGTAAATCGCATCTTCTTTCTAAACTAAATTCTAAACGAAAAGAAGATACAATTTTTACAAAATTGTCATAAACTATAATTATAAGATATTTTTGCCACCAGGCAATAACACAATTGAAGAGCTTGCAAGGTTCTCTACACAAGGCTAATAGCGTTAGTATCTACCGCACCACTGCAAAATGAACGAAGTCATCGGTACTACTTACGAGTATTTTTTTAAAACTGATAGTTACACTAAGCAAATCAGTATCTGGTTACAACTAGACATACATAATACATTATAATATGCATAGGAACATATATAAATAGCCTACGCTCAGTCGTGATCTGAGTTAACAAGGAGCATAATAAGCGGTATTGTATAGCTATCTAACTAGCTAATGGCGCCAGCAAACATAATCTTGAAGGAAAAATACAGCAATACGAAGAACGAAACATATATAATAATATATTATAGATATCCTGCACACCTATGTACAATTTCTTATTTCAGTCTCTTCTCACGGATCTACGGGCCGAAATTTCTTGAAGACTTGTGTAGCCTTCTATACGAATTATTCAATAGATACTGTGTTCAAAATTAAAACATATCTCCTCATAGTCCATCTTTACCCATAGGGTCGCCGTGCCCGTCTTAAATAAATAAATATTCATGGGCATTTCACGTCTAAGCATAAATGCTTGTGTTATGGGTACCTACTGCTTTTCTTTTGTAAATACATACTTAAAATACATAGAAAACACGCAGACTTAGTACAAACATTTGTATGATAAATATAAATAAATATCACACAAATGATTATCCCGAGCGGGAATCGAACCCGTAACCTCGTGAACGGCAGTCCGTTATATAAACCACTCGAACACGAGCCTCGTCTTACCCTACCTTATGTCAAAGTCGGGTGTTATAAGAATATTCTAAATAAATAGTCATTCAAAATAATGTTAATGAGTGTTTTAATACCCTTCAAACCCTAAGGTCCCCGTCATTACGACTACCTACTTAATGTATTCACTATTCCTGCGTGTAAAATTATTTAATTAGTAAATGAGCTACAGACAGCCTACATAATATGACATTAAAACATAATATATCACAGTACGTGTCCAATTGATTTTACTCCTATCAAGTTAAGTATTACAATTACATGTAGATATGCTTCTAGAATAAATATTCTACTACATAATTACAAGTATTCTATACAAGAATTGTTAAGTAATTATCAATTACTTAACTATATGTAAGTATATTTGTGTCAATTATTATTACATGTTTTCTAGAAAACAGTTAAAAATATTTTTATTTACCGCTTATAGGCAATTTACTGCGTGCGTCAAGTAAAAATTTTTGATTTTAGTTAAATCTTTACTAAAACGTTTTGGTGTATGTTAGTAAGCGTAAAATAAGTTATTTGATATTCCTAAATATGAATTTTCTTTATAAGGTTTCGTGCAAACCCTTATCTTATAGTCTTAGTACGGTGTCCGTCTGTCTGTCTTTCCGTCCGTCAAACTTCTCATACTCAGCAACGGCTGAAGGTATCAAGATCTATGCGGTCCCTTGCTGCAAATAATACAATCAATATTTTGGGTCTACGCATTCAGACGATATAACCGGATTGCCGCTATTTTTGAGTATTTACGACTTACGCTAGGGAATCAAAATTTACAGGTTACTTCCCATTGTCCATTCCCATTGTCCTAGAGACTTGAAATTTGGCATGTACCAAGCAATATAGAGAAAAAACCAAAAACTTGTAATTCGTTATCACATCACATGAAAGAATTGTTTAAACTAATACATACTAACTTATGATGAAGTAGCTGAAATGTAAGCTACTACAAAGTTAAGTTAAGAGTTACTTTATGCTTAATTTACTATATTTTTTGTTATAAAGCATTGACCTCAATATTTTTCAATTGAAAACACAATTCGCCTATGTAGAGACTACCTCTACAGGTCGAGTGATATTAAACAAAATTGTAAAAGAACTTACTCCTGAATATTATAACAATATGAATATTTTTAGGGTTGCATACCAATGAGAAATTCAGTTTATTTTGAATTTAAACTAATAAAGGTGTGGCATTAATTGTGTATCAGCAACATTGATTTATTTCGTCACAAATTATTCTATTAATTGCAAACAAGATCTAGAGATTAGATTGTTATTATTTCATTTACAATCTCTGTGATATTGTAAAGTTTGAATGAAGAATATTTTAAAGAGATTTTGTGACAGCCTTAGAACAAAAGACCTTAATGAAAATACTCAAATACTAGTAGTCATGGTAAAGATTATATTCAACAATAACTTAAGAAACTTAAGTTAATAGCTCTTGTCATCGACTTCGTACGCGTGGTATTTTGAAAATTTTGATTATGAGATTCGGAAAATAAAAAAAAACCTTAACCATTTATACAAAAAAGCCTTCCTCTTGAACCACTCTACCTACTAAAAAAAAACCGCATCAAAAACCGCATCAAAATCCGCTGTGTAGTTTTGAAGATAGGGTATAAGACATACTTGTACATACAAAAATAGTGACTTTGTTTTATAATAAGTAAAGATACTTCTGTATTGTCATGTAGGTTTATTATTAAATAATTAGTAATTTGTTGGCTGATTATTATTGTTGCTATGGGTTATTCAAGCTTGAAGTTATCGGATAGTTCTGCTGTAAGAAATATTTTCTGTTTAATCAAACAATGTGATAAGAAAACAATCAGCTGTTAACATATAAATGTAAAACATTGATCAAAATTGTATGAACCGTAGCTTACCTTTGTTTATGATAACATTATACAAGTTTTATTGCGTTAACTTGATTTTCTTAAGAGGATACCAAAATAGCTTCGTGCATTTTTCTACGTACGAAGTTTTCATTGTTTCTTTAGATTGAATGGCTAGAGCTCTAATTTTTAAGTATATGTTTTTTTAATATATGATCTAGGATTGCATAAACTCAGAAACACGATTGAAAAAAGTTTTCTCGATCTAGTAGATCTTAGCGAAACAACCTCTCAAATTTTTTATTTTTTTCATTTGTCGGTCTATTTTCGCGTATTAACTAATGAAATAACTTTAAAAACATAAGTAACTATTATATATAGAAACACGTAAATCAGAATTAAAATATATTTAGTAGATTTTGAGTAAATAGGAAAAGTATCCCTAATTCTTCATTTTTTGTGCCTACTGGCTGTGTTAATATGTACGTGTCGGCGATGATATACGATAATATTGATGTAGGCCCTTAAGAAATGTATAATGTTCGTACAAATTCAAGGTTAAAACTTGATAATGATTTCATTGTTGTTATGTAAGCTTATCTTAACTAATAGATAAATAAAGAAATTTACAATATGTGTATATATAAATATTAAATACTTACGAAAAACATAATTCTTCCTTGAAAAGGAAAGGGCAAAAATAAACTAAAATTGCAAAATATATTCTCATTTTTTAATATTTTCTAACAATCGTGTGAATTATTTAATTAAATTGTTTTCATTTCTGATTCCACTTAATTTACACTCACATACATACATCTACACACACTAATGCACACTAAGCATAAATACCAAATTTGCCAGTTGTATAATATTTTAATTCTTTATTATTGTATTTTCTGATCTGATTTGCAAGTGAATTTATTGTTTTCCTTTTGAAAAGTAAATAATAACAAAGCCTGTATTTAGTTTATATTAATTATAAAAGTGAGGTATAATTTGTAACATAGCGTAACGTAAATGTGTTCTGCTCCTGCTTCTCGCATTGCATTATTATTATTTTTATATACCTACCCTCACATGTCATTTATTGTATTTTGTACCCATGATGTTGCATGTTTATGCTTATCACGAAGTATAGATACAAGGAGTCCGAACGTAATGTTGAACGAATGGTCTCAATTTAAGGCACAGATTTTTTGCCGGTAGAGCGCGTCATTTTTCAAGAAGTACTCGTTTGAACTATTGACACCTGTGGAAAAAAATATTCTGAGAAACGTGCAATTAAATATAAGTTTCAGGAAATTTTTAGAAATTTTTCGAGTGCTTTAAACCCAACAATACAGAGAAGGTCAAGAGATATTCTGATATTCTATAATAGCATCGGTACGTCCTGAATACTAGCGCTGCCAGTGGCAGAAAATAGAACTATGATCTGGGTTTATTATTGTGTACACGAAATATTATGGAAAAGCCTATACCGTTCGGACTCCTTGTATCTATACTTCGTGATGCTTATCATACTAACCAGATAATTGAAGTTATGATGCTCTGTACGACTCCAAAGAAGGGACTGGTGTCTTAAACACAGACTGTTATGTAGCCTAGTTAGGACACCAGTAAAAGTCTTAAACAATATAATAATGTTAAACTAAAGTTAGCATGTAGAACTAACATTAGGTTATTTGTCTCTGGTTGTGCTTATTGTTTACTGTTAATTTGTATGTGTTGAATAAATAAATAAATAAAAAAAAAAATAAAAAAAAATAACTACTGTTTACTGATTTAGACGCGTGTATTTTATATAATTTAAAATAAATATAAGCGTTTAAATCTGTAAAAAGAGGTTTAATTTTTGAAATTTATTTTAGGACATATGTCATTTCACACAACGTCCTCAAATCGACGGGCCTCGTGGTCTAGTGGTTCATATAACGGACTGCCGATTACGAGGCCTCGGGTTCGATTCCCGGTCAGGACAAATATTTGTGTGATGTTTTTAATTGTCATACAAATGTTTGTACTGCGTCTGGGTGTTTACTATGTATTATAAGTATGTATTTACAAAAGAAAAGTAGTATATGTATTATATCCGTATTCTGGTACCCATAACACAAGCATATAAAGCTTAGCTTGGGACCAGAGGACGTTGTGTGAAATGTCCAAATGTCCATGAATATTCAAATCCAACCGTCCAAGCTAAGCTTTATGCTTGTGTAATGGATATATGTGTTTGAGATTTTACGCACATACATTAATTTATAAGTCAAATAGAAAATACTACTACATTATTGCAGTTAAATATAGAATGCAATCGCTTCACAACATCAATCAATCAAATTATATCTTTTCAAATCTAATCAAAATCTGTGCAGGCCATTTGGTACTTGATTAAAGTGGCAAAAATGCCATGTTTATTATTATCGGATGATCAAAGTAAAGAAAAAATGTTATTTATATTAATTATTTAATGTTAGTATTTGTTGTGATTTCTTTTACTGTGAAAGTGTCATGGCGTATGGTCGCTATTATACGGAATCAAAGGTTCCTGACAAAATATCAGTTGGTGTGTACCAAAATTCTTTTTATTTTTTAAAATCCCAGTCTTAGCTAGATCGATATATTCTCGAATCTCTCTGCATACTAAATTATGAAAACCAATTTTGCTATTTCCAACATTCTGATTTTGTGTAAAACAGCTATTTGGTCGTAACGGTAACGGATTTAGATCTCACGTGTCATCACACTATCTGCTCCCCAGGGTTCTGTAGGAGCCAATTAAGGATATGCATATCCTCTGTTGTCTGTGTGGTGACGGACTAAGAATACAAGTGTCACCACCCCACTTCCTCCCCAGAGTGCTGTAAAAGCCAGCTAAGGGATATTTTACACAGATAACATCCTCTGTGAGAAACTCGAAAGTAAACCCTGTGTCAACACGCTTGGTCAGCGCGACACAGTAGACCATAATCGCTCCCAAGGTGGAGGAGGCCCGTGCCCAACAGTGGTACGTAAATGGGCTGGAGAGAGAGTGAGATATCCTGTGTAAGAGACGGAAAACTTGAAACGAAGTCTATGCCAACAAGCCTGGCCAGAACGGCACAGTATAACCAATAGCCTCTCGATGTAGAGGAAGGCCGTTCCCAGCAGTGGGACGTTAACGGGTGTACATGCAAAATAAGTACCTATATACAAGAATTACTTATATGTATGTGTAGGTATAACACATAATGTGATAATTAATACTGAGTAATTTTCTTTTATTGACGCAACATTATTTCATAGTTATCAGTTAATTTAAATGTTTTATGTGTAATAAATAATGTAATATGAACTTGCGACATGCGATAAACTTAACCTTTATTATATGAAACAATACTTTTACTGTTTGACCTATATACCTACAGATTATAGGTGTCACATTTTAACCGACTTCAAAAAAGGAGGAGGTTCTCAATTCGTCTGTATGGTTTTTTTCACGTTTTTTTTATGTTTGTGACCTCATAACTTTTATCTGGGCGAAGCAATTTCATGGTTGTTTTTTTTATTTGAAAGCTGGCGGTTCCCGTTTGGTCCCATTGGTATTGGGAACTGATGGTTATCTCCTGAGAAATCGAACAAGCTCTCAAATTTCAAAAGGCACATAATGTAGGTTGAACTTTTTTTTAAAATACTCATCTAATTTAAACTAGGTAGTAATTTTACGATGTTTATAGGTATTCGATGCTTATAATTAATTTTCCTTGTCAAAATTATGCTTGTAATTGCAATCACCTCCTAACCCTCCGCATACATTAAGGTAGGTATGCAGAGGGTTAGGAGGTGATTGCCTAATCAGTCTTACTAGGGTTAAATTCTAAAATCACGTTTAAAAAAAAAATTATACATGCAATGCTCGGTCGTCCGAGTGCTCATGCTGGATTGTAACAGTGTTGGTAGAAAGACCTTTGTTAAGGGCCTACATCAATATTATCGTCGACATGACATATTAACACAGCTAGTAGGTATAGAAAATGAAGAATTAGGGATATTTTTTTTGTTTACTCAAAATCTACTAAATATATTTTAATTCTGATTTACGTGTTTCTATATATAATATGTTAGTTAGTTACTTATGTTTTTAAAGTTATTTCATTAGTTAATACGCGATAATAGACCGACAAATGAAAAAAATAAAAAATTAGAGAGGTTGTTTCGCTAAGATTTTCTATCGAGAAAACTTTTTTCAATCGCGTTTCTGAGTTTATGCGATCCTAGATCATATATTGAAAAAACATATACTTAAAAATTAGAGCTCTAGCCATTCAATCTAAAGAAACAATGAAAACTTCGTACGTAGAAAAATGCACGAAGCTATTTTGGTATCCTCTTAATAGATTAATAATTTTATAAGGATATATTTATACTCCTTATTTGAATTTCCTGACAGATAACTCTTTTTATCTTTAATCACTTTGTCATTATTTAGAATTCCTAAAAATTAATATGGCTCGCGAGTCAGTTGGCCCGTTAAAAAAAAATGTTTTTTGGTAGAAATGCTCGTAAAATCATTTTATTTCAATTGATGTAGGTATACATTTTTAAAATATGATTCAGACAAAGTATAATATTATATAATTTAATGCTGTGAGTCATACCTTAAAAGTCTTTTTTATACACTGAACTACAAAGTCAGAGTGACTGAACCCAAATATCTGAGTTCAATGGAAAACCCGAATTCTATATATAAAGTGTTGTTTTTTGCTTATAAATATAATTAGGTGCTATAATTTCCGTTCAGTTTTTTTGTTTGTCCAATGTCCGTACCTAAATGTGAACGTGTTCTAGAAATTTCTTCAAACAACAACATTTTCATTCATAATTGATATAATATAAGAATAATATATATAAAGATATAAAATAGATAATTTATTAATATTTTGCGATTGACTCGCTATGCTTTTACTAAATAAACTAAATTATAATGGAAAAATGATAACCATAATCGGGACTTGAACCCGCGACCTCGGAATGCCGTTCCGTCGCTCTCCCAACTGAGCTATTATAGTCCACGCAAATGTTTACCAAATTTTCCACTACAATCATCTCAATGCGAGTTTTAACATCGTGCGATGTTTTTTCGAACAACGCCATCTATTGAGCGGTTTTATTTAGTTTATTTAGTAAAAGCATATAATTTAGTTTATTTAGTAAAAGCATAGCGAGTCAATCGCAAAATATTAATAAATTAATGTAGAAATACATGTACAGCCATTACTTCGGTCCAATTGCGTTCTGTAAAGAACGCTAACTGATCGATTGATGGAGTTGGTGCAAACCGCTCAATAGATGGCGTTGTACGAAAAAACATCGCACGATATTAAAACTCGCATTGAGATGATTGTAGTGGAAAATTTGGTAAACATTTGCGTGGACCATAATAGCTCAGTTGGGAGAGCGACGGAACGGCATTCCGAGGTCGCGGGTTCAAGTCCCGCTTATGGTTATCATTTTTCCATTATAATTTAAAATAGATAAGATAAGATTTATTGTCAAAAAATGTACAGAAATAATTACATGATATAAAATATTCATACAGTTAACACTTAAAATTTGGTTCTGCCGGCACCTAATATAGGCAAAACCTGTGCTTTAGGCACCAGCAAACTACCAGTGATTTAGTATACATTGATTTAGAGATAATAATATGTAATTAGTCAGAATCATTATTAGGGTAGGTATTGACAATTACTGTTTATTTAGATGTTAGTAAGGTGGTTAGTATGTTAGTAAACTGTTTAATGTAAAATAAATGGGTTTATTTGTTGTAATTATTTTTATTAAAGTTCAAAAGAAACAAAGGCATTAGTAAGGGCAAAAATCTTATTTAATTTTACATAAATTAAACAAAATTAACACAAATATGACGGCTGATATAAGACTATGGAAGAAAAAGACATGTTGCGCCGACCCCAAATAGATATAGGGATAAGGGCGGGAGAATGATGATTAAACACAATTACGTAATAGTTGGTTTTGGTAATCTATATTTTTTATGAGCACATTTTTAAAGCTCTTTTTGCAAAATTTTAGAGTAATCCGTCTATTAGAAGGGTGTAAAAAAGACCTTCAAAGATTACCTATGTAAAAATAGTTAATTATCACAAATGAAGTATACCAGATACCTGCTAATCTTTGTTTTAAAATAAATATTTAACTTTTACTAAATTATAATCTTTGTGATAACGTAACTGGGTATATATTATAATAATCTGTCGGCAACATCTTAAGGCGTGTCACTTATCACATGAGATGTTCAAATAACTCCTTAAGATAAGGTCTTAACTGTTTAAACATATCAATCTCAAGACAGTAGTAGTTTTAGGATTACTTATGTTACATTCACGCTAGTAAGGTTCAGAAGGGGTAGTTAGAGCTGGTTCGGAATATTATATACAGGTTTTGTTGTGTAAATTCTCGACTTATTAGTAAATAATCTTCGATTTTATTCGATCGAAATGTCGAGTAAAATTTAAAATATTCTAAATATTTAATGTGGAAATGCTTAACTCTGTATAGATCTAGCAGAAGTAACGCGGCATCTTTACGTTTTTTCTGCAAAAAGAAAACCTGAACAAATCTTGCCTCTTTAAGAGCAAAGCAGGATCTTTAACCTAGAGCTTTGTCATTAGTATATCCAGACTTTTCTATCAGGGCCAAGTTTTAAAATAGAATTAGTACTTTTTCTAAACCAATACCCTGGAGTGGGGACAGCCAATTCCCGGGTGGACACGGACTATCTGTCACACCTATGCGGATATAATTAATTACGTAGAATTGAAGTCCAATCCATCTAGCTGATTACTAAATAACCACATACCCATGACTCATAGTAATTATACATACCACTTAACTTTACGCAGTCCCGAAGGGTTGTGCATATAATCTAAATAGTCTATGTAATAATTGCAAATGTTAAAACTGTAATGTGATAAATTTCTCCGTGTGGTGACGTATTAAGAATACAAGTGTCACCACCCCATCTCTTCCCAAGGGTGCTGTAAAAGCCAGCTAAGGGATATTGCACACAGATAACATCCGCTGTGAGAGACGGAAAACTCGAAAATAAACTCTGTGCCAACACGCCTGGTCGGCGCGGTACAGTAGACCATAATCTCTCCCAAAGTGGAGGAGGCCTATGCCCAACAGTAGGACGTAAATGGGCTGGAGAGAGAGAGAGAGAGAGAGAGAATGTGATAAAATGTCCTTATAATACCGAAAACGAAATTTACGACTACGGTTCATAATTTGTGTGTGAGTTTTGCATATTTATGTGTATGACTGCGTATTTGTTTGTGTGCTTGAGTGATATTTTTTATCTATATTAATATTACAAAGTTGAAGAGTTTGTTTGTTTGTATTTTTTTTTGAAGGCGCTAATCTCAGAAACAGCTTCTTCGATTTAAAAAAATCTTTCAGTATTGGGTAGTACATCTATCGAGGAAGGTTTGAGGCTATATAACATCACGCTGCGATCAATAGGAGCGTAGCATCATAGAAAAATGTTAACTACAAACAAGGAAAATTTAAATTTCACGCATACGAAGTACCAGGCTACAGCTAGTTTATGATATACAGTATCAATATGTAATAATTTAAATTCAAAATAGTAATGATGGTTGATTGTTCTGTTAATTGATGATATTTAATCAGAACTTAACACGATAATAAATTCACGTGTTAAGAAATTTAGTTAAGATAGGAATTATTTTCGATATGATAAAAATGTAATTTGTTTGTATCGTACTCGTATGATGCACAAAATATTGCATGTTTTGTAAACTTTTATTAAAATATATTTTACCATTTAGTTATTGCGATAAAAAAAATTATTTGATTCTTATTGAAATGTTAAAATTTATTATTTTAAGGAAGGCTTTCCCTGGCCCCTACGCTAGTATAAAAGTGTGCGCAGAAGCCAGTGTCCACCGCCAGTATAATAGGAACCTGTAGGGACTATTATTGTCTACGGAAATTATTCCATAGAGACCATTAGATATAATTTAAAATAATGTTGTCAATTATGGTGTATGTCAAAGAGAATAAAAAAATGACTTTTAAAATGTTAAATGGATATTATTTATAATATTAATAAAATAACAATTTGTCGATAACGGAGTGATAACAGCGTCATTTGCTCCAGCCCCGCTAAAAACCTATCCGCTCCAAACTCCATAGAACATAAATGTATGCTGAATTGTCAGCTCTTGATATTTTGCAAGTTTTAAACAGCTCTATACAGATACACGCCGGATCGTGTACTAAATATAACAGATTGATCCATCTCCATAAAGGCAACATTGAGGCCAATTCTAATGCCGTTAAAAACGTAACCTAACTTAACTAAACTGAAAATAACCATGCTGTATTCTGATTAGTTGAATATTTCGTTGTACAAATTTGTAATAATAAAAACTGTTAGGTAGTGTATACTATACCTACACAGTTTTTATTACAAACAAGTAAAAATTACCGAATTGTGTTATTGGCACTATCAATTTTAATTTTTTAGTTAAGTTTAATTGTACACGTAGAATTGGTCCCACTGTTTATTATATAATTTACCACTTTATCACAACGAACCCTGCTAACGAAAATCGTCGGGAGCGATATCACTCATAGTTTGTTCTCGCCGCAGTACGCACGTGCAACTAACAATAAAATAATTAAGAGTAGAGCAACTTTCAGTGCGGGAAATATAAATAATAAATATTCGTATTATTATTAGCTGCGTGCGAGTTTCGTAGCAAGCGTAGCAGTTGTCTACGGGACGTCGCGTGAGTTGTTCAAGTGCGCATTGTTTTACCAATATCGTGTTTAATTATTAACAATAATACAATGGCCACTAAAGATGCACACAGTAAGTATTTTATTATTATCTATTTGTAAATTAAATAAATGAAAAACCTTATCATTATTATTTTTCAATAATTAAAAAACCGCATTACGTGAAGATATGTGTATATGCAAAATTAAATAAAGATTAAGTTTTAAATTGTTTTATAATACTGATCTGTATCTATCAAAACAAAAAGGTTATTGTAAATTATAATTGAAAATATTTTTTTTAATGAACCTTGTCTTTAAGGGCCTACATCAATATTATAGTATATCATCGCAGACACGTACATATTAACACAGCCAGTAGGCACAGAAAATGAAGAATTAGGGATACTTTTCCTATTTACTCAAAATCTTTTTTAGGGTTCCGTACCCAAAGGGTAAAAACGGGACCCTATTACTGAGACTTCGCTGTCCGTCCGTCCGTCCGTCCGTCCGTCCGTCCGTCCGTCCGTCCGTCCGTCCGTCTGTCACCAGGCTGTATCTCAAGAACGGTGATAGCTAGAGAGTTGAAATTTTCACAGATGATGTATTTCTATTGCCGCTATAACAACAAATACTAAAAATAAAATAAAATAAATATTTAAGGGGGGCTCCCATACAACAAACATGATTTTTAGGGTTCCGTACCCAGTATCTCAAGAACGGTGATAGCTAGACAGTTGAAATTTTCACAGATGATGTATTTTTATTGCCGCTATAACAACAAATACTAAAAATAAAATAAAATAAATATTTAAGGGGGGCTCCCATACAACAAACATGATTTTTAGGGTTCCGTACCCAGTATCTCAAGAACGGTGATAGCTAGACAGTTGAAATTTTCACAGATGATGTATTTTTATTGCCGCTATTACAACAAATACTAAAAATAAAATAAAATAAATATTTAAGGGGGGCTCCCATACAACAAACATGATTTTTTTACCGTTTCTTGCTCGATACTAATAACGTTGCCTTATGTTGCATAGATAATGGTACGGAACCCTTCGTGCGCGAGTCCGACTCGCACTTGACCAATTATTTAATTATTTATTTATTATTATATATATTATTTATTTTTTTAATTTAATCAAAAAAAGATTTACGTGTTTCTATACATAATAGTTACCTATGTTTTTAAAGTTATTCCATTAGTTAATACGCGATAATAGACCGACAAATGAAAAAAATAAAAAATTTGAGAGGTTGTTTCGCCAAGATTTTCTATCGAGAAAACTTTTTTCAATCTCGTTTCTGAGTTTATGCGATCCTAGATCATATATTGAAAAAACATATACTTAAAAATTAGAGCTCTAGCCATTCAATCTAAAGAAACAATGAAAACTTCGTACATAGAAAAATGCACGAAGCTATTTTGGTATCCTCTTAAATAGGAATTATAATGTAACAAACTGCACAACAACCTTAAAATATTATACAAATAATATCAAGTAACTAATTTTATTTTTATATTAAGAAGAGGTAGAACCTAAGACAATATTAAAAATTTGAAATAAAATTAAAAAAACAATGAAAAGCTAATGCTCACCTATTGAATATTGTCAGACAAAGGTGCCGATTCTAGGTGCATAACTAAACTTAACTTAACTAAAAAATGAAAACAACTATTGCTGTATCTTGATTATTTGGCTATTTTGTTGTGTACTTTTATATTAATTATAATCATTAGTCTATAATAAACAGTTTTTATAACAAGAAAGTTCAGTTAACATTACGGAAAGCTGTTATTGACACTATCAATTTTAATTTTTTAGTTAAGTTAAGTTTAGTTGTGCACGTAGAATTGGTACCATAAGCTACAAGTTCTTTAATTAAATAATTCATACTAGTACGAAATCAAAAACAAAGTTACGGAGATATCCAAACTTCAATACAACTAAAGGATAGCTTTATCTTCGAAATATGCTACCTATCTATCTGTAACAATCGATATAAAGAATGTTTCGATAATAATCTAAGAAAGAATCAACAAATACAAGTAACGGTATTGACAAATATACTTACCATCAAGTTGAATAGGATTAAACACGAACATGATTTTTATATATAAAAAAACTTAAAAAGAAAAATAAACAAATGAAATATTCGGTTGTAAAAATAGTCTATGTTGCCCTAGTAACATAATATCTTGTATAAATCCTTTTATAATATAGTTTTAGGATGATTATCTTGATTTAATTGGTTAAGACAACAGATTAGAATGTCAATGTGATTATCATATTTTGATAAAATTAGGAAATTTCCAACACTGTCTCTTGACGTAAAACGTAATTTATTTATTTAATAAAAAGTTATTTGTTATTCATCAGAAACAGTCTTCGGTAATTTTTCACTTTTGTTTGAGCCCTAATGAATTATACCTAGTGTTGGAAAGAAAAACGGGTTGCTTTTCTTTCTCGGATATTTTGTAAATGCTGTAAAATTTGTTTTGTGGCACACTTAGGACAAAATTTATCGCGCCTACATATTTGTGCTATAATATTAGTAAGGTAACTTGTTCATGTATGTTTTTTTTTTCTTTGATAAAATATAAAAATAACAAAGGCTCTATCTTAAAAGATAAATATCCTTACTTATTATAAAAGAAAGTCACTATTATTGTATGCATGTCCCTTATCTATCATTAAAACTACGCAACGGATTTTAATACGATTTTCTTATAAAGATAGAGTAGTTTATAGGCATGGCTTTTTTGTATAATTTTAATATGTTTTGTTTTTTTTTATTTTCTCAATTCCACGTGTACGAAGTTGCGGACTACAGTCAGTATATTATTGTTGGATTGGGTTGAAATTATGATCATGTCAAGGATAAGAAACCAGGTATAAACATTTAATAACAAGAACATGATAAAATAATCCATTATTATTTATTTCAATTGCACTTTATTACTTTCCTTGAATACTGTCGGTACTGATAGATGAGTTAATAGGTTTAGTACATGCTATAAATTAAAAATAATCTACTGACTTTATTTAATTGTATTTGATAAGAATTGTACTTTAATTGGATTGAAAGGGTATTCACCACGACAACACTATAAAAAACAATAACAAAATATCATTGCGTGTCTTTATTTGTACGCAAATAATTTTATACTTTGAGAGTACATTTATATCTTTAATCCTGATTTACTGATAAATATTTTTTGCTATAACTTAAGTTTATAGCGGATAATTTGCTTAGTACAAATACTAAAAAAACACGCTTGAAAATCCTGAAAATTTTCTTAACATTTTCTTCATTGTCGGTTCATGTTCGGTTTTTAATATGTGTGCAAAATTTCAGACCAATCCGACTATAATAGAATAGAATAGAATACACTTTATTGTACACCAAAACATTTTACATGTCACTTATATAAAGAAATTAGTATAAAAAATGTACAATTGGCGGTCTTATCGCATATTGCGATCTCTTCCAGTCAACCTTTGGTAGGACTCAGTTGATCTGGAACTGGGGTAAAGTGGTGTACCTACTACATAAAAACAAGGTACTGCAACTGACTAGGTACTGCAAGTGGGTGAAAATCCCTTTCAAATATTCTGTTACATAGATACGTTTGAAGCATGTTAAAATATACATAGCTTTTACAGTCACACAGTTTTAATATATTTATTTGCAATTTTCACAAAACATAGAATGCTTGTGCACTCATTGAGACAATTAACAGCATGTCTTTGTCGGCAAATTTAACTTTATTATGTGAAAATAGACAATGAATGAGCAAAAGCATCAGAATTATACAGTTCTCACGCAACCAACAGACACATTACACATTAAATGACTGTCAAGTTTATGTGTTTAACTGTAATTACGTGTTAATTGTTTCCTATTTATATATTCCGTTAGGTGATATTTACAATCTATATGTTAGTACATATTTTAATCCCAAAGCTGCTATATAATATCTTTTCTATCCATACATCCATTAGCCTTTCTCCGTCCACTGTTGGATGTAGGTCGCCCCCATAGAAGGTCACAACGTGCAGTCCTGGACTATCTGAATTCAGCCGCTCCTGCGATTGCCAACCCGCTTGCCAATTGGCGATTTTGCCAATAACCCCCCCAAATGATATCTTTTACGAGACCAAAAACTCAAAAACTTAGTCATACAAATATTACAAACAAGTGCCGTAATAAAAATTAACTACTAAAACAACCTGACTATGACTGCCGACTGCATTAAAATATATAAAACGCGATATGCACATATTTTATAATATATCAGTTTAAACCATTTTGAAACTGTTTTTAAATAAATGTTTCTTATTAGGCCCTTCAAAGCCTTTCCCTTAATGTATTATTATTATCAATGTATTAGTCTACGTAACAGAATCTTTGAAAGTTATTTTCACCCACTCGCACTAGTTGGATTGATCTGAAATTTTACACACATGTTATGGGCTGATGACAAAGCTATAATTTAAAAATGTATTCAGGATTTTCAAGCGTGTTTTTTAGTTTTAAAACTATTTATTTCTCATTTGAACGGTATACAGGGTGTCCCAGAACTCAACGTCAAGCCGAAACGGGGTGACAGGATAGATCATAACCATCACGAGAAAAATCAGAAAAAAAATCTATCCCATGCAGTTTGAAAATTATGGGCATTTTAAGAAAAACCTAGAAATTTGGTCTAACTGTACCATTTTTCGGTTATTGTGGTTAATTTTTATTATTTTTGGTCATTTAAACTTTGGAACCGTAACCCTAAATAACATCTCGAGAATCACAGTCTAAAATAATGACACAATTACCCCAAGTTTCCTAGAATTTAGACTATTTGTTAAACTATGAATTTAAAATTTTCAAACTTTGTCGACTTTGAAACACCCTCCTTTAAAAAAAATGTACTAGAGTGCCTTGGCAAGTGCCATTAAGAGTTGGCGCATTTAATCAGGATTGTAAAATGGTACAATACTTGTAAGTTTCGTACTAAAAAAAACGAGTAAAAAATAAAAACCTCAAGTAACCCGATTTTTGCTAACCCATTTTACTCAGGAAAAATGTTTTTTATTCGCACAAGCCCTTGGTAGGTTCTTTATTTTACGGCAAAATGATGAGAGAGATGGATAGTGGACATGTTTGCCATGAGCGAGCGAGACAGATAGTGACGCCACGCAGTGAGACGGAGATGCATCGTTTAAACGAGTGCGAATGAAACAGATACAGACGCCATACCAAGCAAATAGCTACGCTGCCAGTCTGACACCAGTTAGTACATTTCGCTCATTCGTCTACTGCGCACCTTTCCGTATTCGCTTGTGTTAATTTAGTACTGACAACTTTGGCTTTTCTTTTTGGACTTGGATTTTTGTGAATTGGACTTGTTGATTACATACCGGCAACTTTGGCTTCTCTCTTTTGGAATTGGACTTTTGTGTTGACATCCTTCTCATCACTATGCCTACGCGCTACACTTCACAAGAATATGCGAACATGCATCTCATTTATGGGGAATGCAGATGCAACGCAAGTGCCGCCGCTAGACTTTATCGTGAAAGATATCCAAATTTAGAGCGCTATCCGGATCACCGCGTGTTTGTTAATGTGCACCATTCACTCACAGAGGACGGCCATTTCCCGAATCAAATACGGGCTGGAGGTAGACCTCGCTTTCCTTACGAAGAAGAAGTGTTGGAAGAGGTCGCAGATGACCCAAGTATTTCCGTTCGTGGAATTGAAGAAAGAACGGGAATACCCAAAAGCACAGCACATCGTATTTTACAAAGAGCTGAAATGCATCCATTTCACGTACAACGAGTTCAAAGTCTTCTCCCTCGAGATTATCCTGAAAGGATTTCATTTTGTAGAACAATGCTACAGAGGCATAATGAAAATCCCCAATTCATCCAAAAAATTCTCTGGTCAGATGAATCTACATTTAAAAAAGATGGCTACATAAACTTACACAATTTTCATGAGTGGCATGTGGAGAATCCACATTTAATGCGAGAAGACCGATCCCAATATCGCTTTAAAGTTAACCTGTGGACAGGAATTTTAAACGGCAAAATAGTTGGGCCTTTTGAGCTGCCTGAGAATTTGAATGGCACGAATTACCTAAATTTTTTACGAGAAAATTTACCAAGTTTGTTAGAGGACGTACCACTAACAGATCGTTGCCACATGTGGTATCAACAAGATGGCTGCCCAGCGCATTACGCAGTGCAAGTAAGAGATTTCCTTGACCAAGAATATCCGGGAAGGTGGATTGGACGTTCAGGCACTATCTCGTGGCCAGCCCGTTCCCCAGATTTAAATCCCCTGGATTTTTTTTATTGGGGCGTTCTCAAAGAAAAAGTTTATTCTAAGCCCATTGAGAGCGTAGCCGAGCTGCGTGAACGAATTTCTCAAGCTGCTGAGGACATCAACTCTCGAGGATATGCCCGGCTAATAAGTAGATCTTTTTTAAGAAGATGTAGGGCGTGTGTTGAAGCTGATGGTAAACAATTTGAACATTTGTTTTAATAAAAAATGTTATTTTCAAATCTGACTTTTATTCCAATAAACCTAAACAAAACAAGGTCAACATTTTTCATTATTTTATTAGTATTTTGTTGCTTTGGTAAAAGTGGCGTCACTATCTGTCTCGCTCGCTCATGGCAAACATGTCCACTATCCATATCTCTCATCATTTTACCGTAAAATAAAGAACCTACCAAGGGCTTGTGCGAATAAAAAACATTTTAACTGAGTAAAATGGGTTAGCAAAAATCGGGTTACTTGAGGTTTTTATTTTTTACTCGTTTTTTTTAGTACGAAACTTACAAGTATTGTACCATTTTACAATCCTGATTAAATGCGCCAACTCTTAATGGCACTTGCCAAGGCACTCTAGTACATTTTTTTTAAAGGAGGGTGTTTCAAAGTCGACAAAGTTTGAAAATTTTAAATTCATAGTTTAACAAATAGTCTAAATTCTAGGAAACTTGGGGTAATTGTGTCATTATTTTAGACTGTGATTCTCGAGATGTTATTTAGGGTTACGGTTCCAAAGTTTAAATGACCAAAAATAATAAAAATTAACCACAATAACCGAAAAATGGTACAGTTAGACCAAATTTCTAGGTTTTTCTTAAAATGCCCATAATTTCCAAACTGCATGGGATAGATTTTTTTTCTGATTTTTCTCGTGATGGTTATGATCTATCCTGTCACCCCGTTTCGGCTTGACGTTGAGTTCTGGGACACCCTGTATAGAAGCCAGTTTTGTCTGCAGTAAGTAATTATTTTGTAGTAAAGTAATGTGCTGAACATTTTGAAAGATACACTGCAGACAAATAAAGCTTATTTTTAGATCAACAGACTATAAGAATACAGACTAAACACATTTGCGTTTTTGTTGGTAAGTATATCCATAATCAATAATATAAAAGTATTTCTCCTCGTATTATGTTTTACTCAGCAAAACACAACTCTTAAATAAATGAATTAGTAGTTTCTTGTTATGATCTCGAATCCAGAGGTACATAACTATTAGATATGCTAGCTTTTGCGCAGAGGATCGGTATTTTTATTCCCAAAGGAACAAAAATTTGAGGGATACACAGATTATATACTTTTTCTAACATACTAAAGAAAACTTTTTTGCTAAGTAAGTACTATAGCGGGGTATTTTTCTATTAACAAAATGTATTGAGGTTCTTAACCTTATGATATCGTTATTAGTGTTAATGTTTTAATAATTATACGTATGAAATATTAATTATTATATATATTTAATTTATGTATTGATGATTCTCTATTACATATTTTTAACACGCTTTGATTTTTTTCTTTCTTAATTATTAAACCCATCTCAGAGAAAACATAAAGTAGCTACCTACAGAGACCTAATTGTATAAATAAGTCATTAATCCGTCTGTGACATAGATCACAGATTACTATATATTAGTCAGAGATAATTATAGTCACAGATTAGATACATGTAACTGATATTGTAAAACATAAAATTAATGAATATAACATTCTTTTATGCAAGTAAATCAACTATCGTTGTTATCGCTATAATCATTTTTAAATCCTTTTTAAGATTAACTAACCTATTTTGTTTTTGTTAGCGTATGACGTTAAGAATTGCCACATAATATCTCTATATGAATATTTACAATGCAATATTAAAAAAGTCTATGCCAATAATAAAAAGCTGAAGAGTTTATTTGTATATTTGTTATAACGCGCTAATCAAAGGAACCAATGCTCCGATTTGAAAAATTCTTTCAGTGTTGGATAGTACATTTATCGAGGAAGGCTATAGACTACATAACATCACCCTGCGACTTTTAGGAGCCTAGCATCAGTAATAAATGTTGTTAACATTCCACTGCTGGGCACTGGCCTCCTCCACTTTGATAAGGATTATGGTCTACTGTGCCGTGCTGATCAGGTGCGTGGGCACAGAGTTTATTTCCAAGTTTTCCATCTCTCACAGAGGATGTTATCTGAATACAATAATCCCTAGCTGGCTTTTGCAGCACATTGAGAAGGAAAAAGGGCGGTGACGCTTACATTCTTAATCCGTCATCACAAGTATTACTCGATATTTATGTATTTATCTATTAATATAGGTACAACTGCTTACTTGTTGATATATATTTCAAATTGTTGAAAAATATATCAACCTCAGGTCACTGAGCATTCAAAGAATTGAGTAGTAGATATGAAAAAAAAATGAAAAAAATATTTATTTGTCTCAAAATATTAACAAAATGATAATTATAGTTGAGGCAACCCCATTAAGTTATTAGGAAATACTTGTGTTGGGGTCGTCTCGCACTTCCCTTAAATATAACAATAAAGAGACAAATGATAAGAGTAAACAAAAATAAAATAATAATAATAATTTTGTATGCATGCAACTTAAAATTAAATTTATTTGGCAACATACTGTGTGTACCTGATGGGTGTATGTGTGTGTGTGTGTGTGTGTGTGTGTGTGTGTGTGTATGTGTGTCTGTAACTAAGTGTCATAAAATGCGTGCCCTCGCGCGGTAGCGCTTAGCTTAACATAATCTGACCAGAATATTTTCCGCTTCTTCGTACGTCAGAGTAAGTAGCCACTCAGTTATAATTTTTTTACAGTTCTTAGAGACCTTAGGGTGAAAGTTTAGTATAGAGTTTATTTTATTATAAACAAAGGATGATTGTGTAAGATATTGCCGTTGAGCGATTTGATATATTTATTTAAAATATCTAGGATATTTACACGACCTCAAAGAGTACTCACGCTCTAACGTCATACGACTTATCTTAAATACTATGACAACCAATTGGACACAGTCCATCCCTCTTTATCTAGTTATCAAAAACACACAGCTTCTACGCTTATTACCACTACATATTTATTTTTGTATAGTTTTATTTCAAAGTTAAGATGACAAGCCATTTAACGAACATGTCCAATTATTTACACATGTTTAACTCAATGACAGAATGTTGACGAGGTAATTGTACCAATTTTTCGTGCATATCTAAACTTAACTAAAAATAAAAACAACTATGCTGTATTTTGCTTAATTGGCATTGTTCATATTTTTTTAAACTCTTAATTCGAAAACCATTTCGGGGAATAGAGTTTCTGATCATGATCCATTAGTTTTTTTCGGAAAATTTGCTATATTAGCGATTATTTTTCCAAAAAAGAAAATGATCTCTAATTGCCCTTGAAATGAAGGCCTTAAAATATTAAGGCGTTCTTATGGATATACTACTCGGTGGTGGAGTTGAAATTGGTCTATTATATCAACTTGGCAACTTTGAAAAGATGTATTGCAATCTGTCTTAAGTCTATCAGGAAAAGGCAATACAAAGATTGCGTACAACGATGACGTCACAACATTTAAAATAGTTGCTTAAAATAGTCTATATTTTCTAAAAAAAAAATATAAAAACAGCAGGTCAAAAATTTTCGCTAATTAAAAAAGTTATTTCGCTATTGTGTATAGCGAAATAACTTTTTTCATTAGCGAAAATTTTTTAAAATCGTTTTGAAAAAATTCATAATAGTTAAAATTGTTAATCTATAGTTGTAGAGTTTTTATGATAAGAAAGTTCAGTTATCATTGCCGAATTGTGTTATTCTTATTAACACAATCAATTTTAATTTTTTAGTTAGGTTTAGTTTAGTTGTGCATGTAGAATTGGTACTAATGTCAATAATAGAATTCGGCATAGGTATCATACCTGAACTTTATTATTGTTAAAACTATGGATTGAAAGGATTTCAATAAACCTCTAATTTAAAAAATTCTCATGTCACGGTGTTTGTAATTATATCCTCCGAAATGGCTCGACCGATTTTCGTGAAATTTTGTGTACATATCCTTTAGGTCTGAGAATCGGACAACATCTATTTTACAACAGCTTACTTTGGGACCGGAGGACGTTGTGTGAAATGTCCATGAATATTTATTTATTTATTATTATTTATTATTCTCTTTATACCTAATTACATTCTCATATACTAACCTAAGGCCTATTTTAATACGTTTTCTATTCCCAAATTGCTACTATTACTCGTAAAGACCGACAAATTTAAGCTTTTGTCCTTACTTGCTTTTAGTAAGCTACTGAAGAATAGCCTTTCCTATTAAAACGTAGACTGTAGTTAGATAATATCTAATTAATAAGCGAGAACTTACATATTTTGCCTTGAATAGAAATCAAACATTAGAATTAAAAGATATATATTTATAAAACTAAATAGGCTGAAACTCTTCGATTATTACTTGTTTATTTTGTTTCAAATTTAGATAATGTTATTGACAGTAAGTAGGTTACTCTAATTTCTTATGTATTCAGTTGAACATACAAATTATCGTATAAAAGTAATTTATGTTCGTAACAGTGTAAACAAATCTTTTATTATGGTACTTAAACAAAATATCAATAGTAGGTATAGTACGCGTCACGTAAAAAGAACGCTGCCTGGAAGAAAGTTGTCAGCGTCTTTGTGCATGGGTACACTCTCGCACGAAAGTTATGTGCCTATTATTTTATTTTTGAACTAGGCTTTCGCTTTCGAGTCGTGGCTGGGTACCTACATATTTGTTATTCTTAATAGGTATTACATAGAAAACCGATAAATCGCCTATGCGCAGCTTGACCGCCAGCGTTCTTTTTACATGACGCGACCTATAACAAGACTAACCTATTTATTCATTTGCTTCTTCCTATTTATTTATTTATTATACGCTTTATTGTACACCTTTCCTAGTCCATTAACGTTCCATTTATAGGCATTCTTCACTTCGGGATGGTTTTTGATCTACCATGTCGTTTAAATAAAACTACTTTTTACGGATTTAAACGCGTATATTTGTTTTAAATTTTGGCCTGACGTTTCGGAGACTTTGCAGTCACCATGGTCACGGATGAGACTGGGCTGTAATGTGTCTTCTACGATCAGTTATTACAGGGTTTACCCACATTCGATTTTAATTTTTATTTTTTACATTGGGCCAAAATTTAAAACAAATACACGCGTCTAAATCCGTAAAAAGTAGTTTTATTTAAACAGATGAGTCGCACAAGTGTTAGAAAATACTACTATGTCGTGTTAATTAAACAGACAGAGACCTTGCAACCAAACCCTATGCCAACAGGCATAGGGTTTGGTTGCAAGGTTTCTGTCTCGCACAATTTATGTTAGATCCCTCAGTTGGCTTCTCCCCTGGCGAGGAGTAATGAAAATTGGGTGGTGACACTTGTATTCTTAATCCGTCACCACACAGATTACGAAGCCGTTATTCACTTAAGTGCCTACTCATATCTTCATAGTTTTTATTTAAACAGTTATAGGTCGCGTCATGTAAAAAGAACGCTGGCGGTCAAGCTGCGCATAGGCGATTTATCGGTTTTCTATGTAATACCTATTAAGAATAACAAATATGTAGGTACCAAGCCACAACACGCTAGCGAAAGCCTAGTTCAAAAATAAAATAATAAGCACATAACTTTCGTGCGAGAGTGTACCCATGCGGAAAGACGCTGCCACCACTTTCTTCCAGGCAGCGTTCTTTTTACGTGACGCGTACTATACCTGTAGTTCGATTTATAATAAACAATTGGTATGTGGACGTTTATTTAGTTCTCAATTGATAGTTAAATGATTCATTATTGTTCAGTAATATTTATCACCATCTCCTCTATGACATGCGAAGGTCGTATTTAGTTTTATATCACACGGAATGATTTGATCTTTAAATGGTTAAAAACGTACTTTAATATCCCTAGTTAAAGTACCTACTACAGTTTTAGTTTGTGGTTAAAGAAACAGGTAACTAACATGTTTAGTACACTAAGGGCCTCGTTCACCATCTTCAAGTAAAGCGTTGATTAGTTACTTATCGATTAGCGTTAATTGTCAAGTAATAGTTACGAGTATCTTCTGTCAATTTCAATTTTTTTAATCTTAAGATTACTGCTACTCGAACGTCGTGAACGTCGCACGTGTAGTTACTGGTGACTTTAACTAGCGATTAGTCTACTTGGCGCTTTACTTGAGAATGGTGAAAGGGGCCCTAAGAGTAGACCTGAAATCCCGGTTAAATGTCAGTATTATGAGAATTATTGTAATGTCAATTCAATAAATAAAAAATATATAATCACTCCGTCATTAAATCTAAACTTCTATACTAATGTTAAAGTTAAAGCTGTATGTTTGATTGTTTGATTGCGCTAATCTCAAAAACTAACCGTCAAATTAAAAGAATTCTTTCAGTGTTGGACATTAAATTTACCGAGGAAGGCTTTAGGCTATAAAACGTCATGCTCTATGTAACCAATAGAAGCGAAGCGTCAATAAAAACATTGCAGTAACGAGAAAAAAATCCTACATTCCATGCGTAAGCTGCCGCGGGCAACAGATATATTTGTGTTTATAACAAAAAATACCTGGTGTTATTGAACACAGCTTTTTATATCTTTAGAAGTCTGACAAATACTAAGTATTTAATAAATGTTAAGCAACTCTCCTCAGCAACCTCAATAAAAGCAGTCAAAACTTTTATTAGGATTACATAATTGTTGCAAATACTTGAAAAGTACACTACTTAATTACAATTTTCGATTACTTATCTGATTTTGTTAAACTGAGACTTTATTAAACATTGTATTTACGTATACATTGATAAAGTGATAGAAACAAGTTCGAAAAATTGATAGCAGTAATCAAAGACACTTTCGATCGATCATATTAAATAAATTATCATCTCGATTTAGATTTCATTATGTCAGAGAATATTATTTTTGGCTTATCTTAAGGATTATTGATGTGTCGTGATTTTATACGTACCTATTTATAAATAACATCATGAATGAATGATTGATAAAATATTACAATTCATATCTTACAAAGGTTTTCTATAGACTGATAAGTTCATTCATATCACGTATCAAGAAGTTGTATTCCCGGTTTGGACAAAACTTTTGAATAAAACTTATGTGTCTTATCCAACTCCATGAGATGTAAAAATTTCCAAATTTTATGGATTTTAACATGTTATTTGTGTAATGTACGTGTAGTATAGTTTCAACTAGTCTTAATTTCAAGTGAGAAAATATAGTCTCATTTATTAGCCAATAAGTAGTCTCCAAGTTTTTCATACACCTCGACGCAATGATCTTGTTCATTAGCCGATTAATAGGTATAAAACTCTTGAAATTGTTAGAGGTTTCTAGAATCATTCACTTACCTAACTACAGCTTTTTGCACCCACAAGAAGGCAGGCAAAGTCCTAATTTTTTATAGCAAAAATAAGTACCCATAATAACCTTAAACTGCGAAGTGTGTCATAATGACCCCAAAAATAATGATGTATCTACAGAATTGTTCTTAGGAATTTTGGTTAATTAATGACTGTTGGGATTTCCGTTGATGATTGCATCGTGTTTACTGACCGCTGACGGTGTTAGATTTAATCTTATTTTTAGTATGTTTTTATTATAATAATTGCTATATGTTTAAGTATAAGAACAGTTATTATGGCATCATTATATGGAGATGTAGTTTCAAAATAACACGTTCATGTCTTTGGTAGAATAACTTTTAGGATATTCAACGCATGATCTATAAGATTTTAATAAAGCTTCGATCAAATGTTCATAAGAGAGGTACATTAGAAATCTAATCTATGAAATAAGGCGTGAATACTTTCGAGGTATAATACCCAGTAAAATGATGTACAGAAATTCTATGAAATCTTCAATTGAAATCTTCGGATTCGCAATCTTGGGAATCGTAATCTTCGGAATAATTTACGAGAGTTGGTTGAAAAAAACACTATCGAAGTTTTTATGTGTCCTTCTATAAAATCTTAACATCTTTAAATATCTACTATTAAGATGATACTGTCAAGTAGCACACTGCAAAAAACATAACATGTAATATGATACGGTCACAGATAACTGATTTGGTATCATTCAAACCATGTTCAAACGTAAAGACTGCATCATTTATATGCGATTTTTTTGTTTCCATGTACCTACCTACGTTAAAATTGCAGTTTAATAAAGGTCAAGGTTATATATTTGTAATTTTAAAACTCTAAGTACCTAACTTTAACTTTTTTTAACGAATTAGAACAGAAAATGATTGCTATATAAAGTAGGTACAGGCAAGAAATTCCGTGTTTTTTTTTAAATTAAATAAGTATTTATTTTACATTTTTTTAAATATAATAGCTATTAATGATCTTGGGGTGAAAGAATGATGTTCATATACTCTTAGAAATAATTACAACGACTCCCTTTTAAGGACTTTTTGCTACTTAGAATCCAAGTGATTTAATCGAGAACTAGTCATAGAACGTTCATCATATATTTTAATATGCACCTGTTCATTGAGAAGTATGATTCCAGATGTAGAATGCGGTACTACCGTCCCCGCTACGGAGGGTGAAGCCCCCGCAGTAGCAGCGCCTACGCCCCAAAAGGGTGGCCGTTTCGGTAAGCGCCACGCATGGCATGAGGGGCTTACTATTAAAGGCACTCGCTATGTGACGTCAATATGTTCACGGTTGTTATGACATAATTATTTAATATTTTGGGTTGAAATCCATTTCTCATATCTACATACTTTATCTTCTTTATTTTATTTATTTATTATATTGCTTCCAATTTAAGTGAAACTTCACTTTTATCTAGATTTTTATAGGCTGTGAATACTTGCAGCGCTTCTAATTTCTTTTTTTATAATAAACCAATTATATTTTTTTTATCGCATCGCATATGATGGTAATGTGTATGCAACATGCATTCCACACGCACGAACTCCGAACCGCTTTACTTTGTTGACGTATAGCGATATAAATAGATAAAAATGTATTTATTGACATGCACTTGGTTTTAGTCTGGGTATAAATCATTAAACACGCACAAAATTATTGTAATTATTCATCTTCACATCATCTTTTATTAAATATGGATTAGCTATTATCACTCACGATACATGCACATCATTTTTGGTTCATTTCGAACTCTACATTCTGATTGCATTCATAAAATTGGTGTAGTTTTAAGTTACTATTAGTTATTTTTTATGTATTTTGTGGGAAAATGTTATACATTTCGTTGTGAACATTTGGAAAAAAAGATTTCAGGATAATGACTGGATAAATATCATGTTGTAGGCTATTTCAAAATTGTTTGTGTTGTCACTGATTTATAAGTAAAACTGGAAAAGGTAAGGTAAGTTTTACCATACGTTACCTAACAAAATGTAGCGTGTGGCTGGTCTTCGTCGAGGAAGTGATGAAAACTGTTTATCTATCCATTATCTCAAAATAAAATGGTTGTATTTGCTCTTGTTAGGCGTTGAATGAGGCTTTTACGGGTAAGTTATAAATATGAAATCTAATGATTACAGTAAATTTCATAATTGCTGCTTAAATAAATATTAATCTTATAGCATAACAACTTATACATACTTATAGCAATAAAGATGTTTAACAGGCAGTTAGGTAGGTAGGTACTGCCGTTAATTCAAGAATAAACACTTATACCTATATCCTTCTCTTATCACGCGAAAGGCATATGCAGCGTTGTTGTAATATTTATGTTATTTACGAATGTATTAAATACATTTTGTATTTCTCACGTCTCGTTTAATATGTGTCATATCTGGACACATGCCAGACACTAAATAAACAATTTGTTCGGAAATATATTGTAAATAGAAATTTTAATTGAGACTCATAAAGTAGCATAAATGTACTCTATCTAACAGATAAACTAACAATAAAATTTTGCCCATCTGTTACGAACGTTACTATGCAAAGAACGCAAACTATCGTATTTATTTATTTATTTTAAAACTTCATGCACTTTAATAATACAATGGCGGACTTAATGCCGACAATGGCATTTTCTACCAGTCAACCAACGTCGGTGCAGAGACAATTTGGGGCAGGTGCTATTGTACAATAAACTAAAAAAAGAACTATAGTATCGTATTTACTTATAAAAGAAAGTTTTTTTATGCATGTGAGCCTAAATCTTCAGAATTACGCAACGGAATTCGATGTGTTTTTTTTACACACAGAGTGGTTTAATAGGATGGCTTTTTGTATAATTTGCTAAGGTTTTATGTATATTGGGAAAAGGGGAGGGGTTCAACCCAAACTAAGAGTAAATGACGTACGTGAAAAACAGAGTTTCTTGCCAAAGAAACTCTGTTTTTCAGTATTTACAGGTACAATTAGATTGTTAAACTAATAGTTGAATTTCTTCAATTTATAGATCTATAAATAAGCCATTACCTAATATAAGCAAAATATAGGCTTATACGATTTTGTTAAAAAACAGGATAGTTATATTATGCAGTTGGGTATATACTATTCAAAGTCAAAATTTTTTTATTGCACAAGTTGGCATGTTTAACAAGCTCTTTTGAAACGTCAGAAGCTAGGTTTCTGTTTCAAACGCGATTCCTATGGAGAAGAACAGACAAGAAACTCCATAGATTCTTTTTTTTTCTCAATTACTCTTTTTTTTAGGGTTCCGTACCCAAAGGGTAAAAACGGGACCCTATTACTGAGACTTCGCTGTCCGTCCGTCCGTCCGTCCGTCCGTCCGTCTGTCACCAGGCTGTATCTCAAGAACGGTGATAGCTAGAGAGTTGAAATTTTCACAGATGATGTATTTCTATTGCCGCTATAACAACAAATACTAAAAATAAAATAAAATAAATATTTAAGGGGGGCTCCCATACAACAAACATGATTTTTTTACCGTTTCTTGCTCGATACTAATAACGTTGCCTTATGTTGCATAGATAATGGTACGGAACCCTTCGTGCGCGAGTCCGACTCGCACTTGACCAATTTTTTTTATTCCACAAGCACAGGTATTATCTAATATATAAAATTCACGTGTCACAGTGTTAGTTACCGTACTCCTCCGAAACGGCTTGACCGATTCTTCTCAAATTTTGCATACATATTCAGTAGGTCTGAGAATCGGCCAACATCTATTTTTCAAACTTTTTTTTTTAGAAGGTGTGGCAAAACAACGTTTGCCGGGTCAGCTAGTATTTTATAAATAAGTATGATTTATGTTATAACTATGTGAGTGTGAGAGTGAGAGAGAGAGATATAGACGTCTGCGCATAAAACAATGACATCACTGAAGGTATGTTATTACAATATGATGTACGCACTAATTATACATTTCTATTGTTATATTAATATCAACGCCACGCGGTTGTTTTGTTACAAATATATTTTATACAAGATTATGAAACATGTTATTATTGTATTAATTTGAATAATGTCGTTAGCGCAATTAAAGTTGAGGATTCTATTGTCCTATCTATTCGTCTAGCTTGCTATAGTACGTCTAGTATGCTGTAGTTATAGTACGGGATCCGTAGTACATTTTTAGGGTTCCGTACCCAAAGGGTAAAAACGGGACCCTATTACTGAGACTTCGCTGTCCGTCCGTCCGTCCGTCCGTTCGTCCGTCTGTCACCAGGCTGTATCTCAAGAACGGTGATAGCTAGACAGTTGAAATTTTCACAGATGATGTATTTCTATTGCCGCTATAACAACAAATACTAAAAATAAAATAAAATAAATATTTAAGGGGGGCTCCCATACAACAAACATGATTTTTTTACCGTTTCTTGCTCGATACTAATAACGTTGCCTTATGTTGCATAGATAATGGTACGGAACCTATCGTGCGCGAGTCCGACTCGCACTTGACCAATTTTTTTCACTTGATTACTATCAAGCTGATTTTCCGTGAGTAGCTTTATTATGACGAGACGCCCAATAATTTTCTATTCTAAAATCTCGATTGTGGTAGCTAACAGAGGTAACAAGGATAAAATATCGTACTATTACTGGAAGAAAGCAGTAAGTGATTTTTTTGAAATTTTTGACGCCAGTTCACTTACGTCTTTTTTTTACGGGTAGTAAATTATTAAAAAATGTAAATTATTGGGCGTCTCGTCATAATAAAGCTACTCACCGAAAATCAGCTTGATAGTAATCAAGTGAAAAAAATGTACTACGGATCCCGTACTATTCATTTATGTTTTTGATAAAAAATTGGTCAAGAGCGAGTCGGACTCGCGCACGAAGGGTTCCGTACCATTATCTATGCAACATAAGGCAACGTTATTAGTATCGAGCAAGAAACGGTAAAAAAATCATGTTTGTTGTATGGGAGCGCCCCTTAAATATTTATTTTATTTTATTTTTAGTATTTGTTGTTATAGCGGCAATAGAAATACATCATCTGTGAAAATTTCAACTGTCTAGCTATCACCGTTCTTGAGATACAGCCTGGTGACAGACGGACGGACGGACGGACGGACAGCGAAGTCTCAGTAATAGGGTCCCGTTTTTTCCCTTTGGGTACGGAACCCTAAAAACAAATTAACAACAGCATACAGCATAGCATTTTTTAAATAATAAAGACCTATTATTGATTTTGACAATTTGTAGCTAAAGAATACCTAGCTAAAGCGAAAATTTGTTTCCCAAATATCAGATTTTAATAACAGCACAATGTGTTCCAAATGGGAATTGTACTAACTTTTAGCAATTCTACAGTCTCAGAATAAATAAATAAAAATAAAATAAATATTCATGGACATCTCATACAACGTCCTCTGGTCCCAAGCTAAGTTTATATGCTTGTGTTATGGGTACCAGAATACGGATATACTACATATACCTACCACTTTTCTTAGTAAAGAAAATTCAAATTTAAATTTAAATTTTCTTACTTTTCTTTTTAAAGAATATCAATACGTTCAATTTTCTATAAGTAACATCTTTACTATGTATTGTTGTATGGGTAGTTAATCGTATTTACAATGCGTGCGTTGGTGGTTAAGAACATTATCTGATAAATTATACCTATTAGTAATTGCAGTTGCGCAGATCTCTCTACGTAGTTACAACCACGCGAATAAAAATTGCATCCGGTACCAAGATATCAATAATTACTTCGTATTTTTTTTTTACGATTTGAATATATAGAATTACCAATTCTACATGCACAAACAAACTTAACTAAACTAAAAAATGAAACATCTATTGTGTATTTTGATTAATCGGCTATTTCTTTCGGCAAATTAAAATATGATTAAATTTTTTTGACTATAGGTAAATACACTCTCTTTAAAATAAGAAAGTTTATTTAATATTTTCTAATTGTGTTTTTGACACTATCAATTATTATTTTTTAGTGATGTTAAGTTTAGTTGGCTGCGTACAACTGTTTACAATGGTAACAGTGCAAGTAGCCCTCAAAATTGTTTAATTTTATAGATTTCTTCGAAAGTTATACACTTAGATAACTGCCTTGTTATATGATATGAGGTTATCTAAATAAAATAATCAGAAAATACTAAGGAAAATACTCGTTCAATAATAGCGACCAGAGGACATTGTGTAAAATGGCCATGAATATTTATTTATCTTACATTATTATGTCAGTTTTATCATTAGGTACAATTTTTTTTTACATTTCACACAACGTCCTCTGGTCCCAAGCTAAGCTTAAATGCTTTTGTTATGACAATTATAATATATATAACATCATACAAATGATTGTCCCGAGCGGGAATCGAAACCGCGACCTCGTGAACGGTAGACCGTTACATAAACCACTCGACCACGAGACCCGTTAATAATATAAACTTAACACGACATAGAATCCTCTTGGGTACATTAAAGAAGGTAAAATTAACATCTAACCATTCTTATGGGTGTGTGAAAGGAACACTCCCTTTCTCTGTATTTGTAAAAGTTATGGTTTGAATAGTTATGGATCATATAATTATGTTACATTCCATAATAATTGGACGTTATGTTATTAGAGCTTTGGGCCTTTGGAAACGATCGGGCGGCATGCTACCTTTCACAAGTCTATTCTGTAGATCGCTAACCTGTTGTTACGAAGCGAGTACTTCCCTACTTCTGATAGATTAAATAATTGTTATCGGATATATATTATTATATCCGACGTCACCGTCCGTGTGGTGACAGATTAGGAATACAAGCGTTACCACCCCATTTCCTTTTTGCTGTAAAAACCCGCTAAGGGATATTTTGCACTCATAACATCCTGTGTGAGAGACGGAAATCTTTAAAATAGACCTTGTGCCAACACGTCTGGTCAGCGCGGCATAGTTGGCCATAATCTCTCCCACTGTGGAGGAAGCCCGCGCCCATCTGTGGGATGCTAATGGGCTGGAGAGAGATATATTATTACTTTTAATTATTTCCGATCAGCACAGTACAGTAGACTAAATAACACATCCACGCGCGTAAAAGAAAGGGCTTATTAAACCAGATCCAGACCGGCGCGAAATGTAGTCATAAACATTCTTTATTTAAAGTAGTAATTATTAAGATTACGAGTTAGAGAAAGCAGTTAGAGATAACCCGTCCTTTGTTCATTTATTATTTTAGAACAAATCAAATCACAATCAATTTATTTGTTCAGTTTCATCATATTATTGTCATTGGTGTGCAGGATATAGTCAGGAAAAGTCCCAAACAATAGTTAACTCTATTTTTGTTTTATGAACATAATCTTCGTAATAGTGACCACGGTCACTGTTTATTTATAGCACTTTACAAAATGGGGTCAACTTCTCCTACGCTGTGTCCAGTCAACTCAATTGTTCTGGATTGATATAAGTTTAACTAAATTTAGAGCTAACTTCCTTGATGTAGAAACCACCTACAGACACTATTATTGAATTAAACTTTTTTATTGTACAATATTCCTGGGTCCGTACTAGAATAACTATGGGTAGTTAAATGACATCATGTTTTCCAATGGAGCCAAACATGGCCGGAAATAGCCGGAATGGTATTAGAACTTTCTGTGTCTTAGTATGTTCTCTACATACCACGTACTTTTGTGGTACGAACATTATTGATATTTGAATATAAGGCCTTGGAGATGTATTCATTCCAAAAAAAAAGATTTAATTATTTGGCAATGTACCTAATTATGTATACAAAAACTTTTGTGCTTTAACATAAAAATAATTCGATCAGAGTCTGCCAAAATTCAAATTTAAAATTCGAATACGTTTAAAAAAAGAAAAACAACAAATTAACAACTAGCAATTACATAGTGGCCAGGGCCCTGAGTCGGGTATTTCAACGGTGTCACAACTGTACCATTATTGTACCATTATGGTGCAATAGTAAAGTTTTTGGTAGTCTACTATTAATGTGTCGTCATAACGACTTCATCATTGTCTTACAATTGTCAAAGTGACATAAATTGCTAGTCTCGTACACAACTGCTTCACAATTGCAATTCAATGACTGAAATGTTTCGGTAGTCTGCTATTTTGAATTTGACAGTAATATTTTTAAATTGTCCTGTGTCGACAGATTGCCATAAATAAAAAATAGATAGATAGAAATATTAGAAATTGTTCTTTGTAATTTATTGCAATTTACTAATCTCCTAAACTTCACATTGCTTTTTATACTAATAAATAGTATGTACAAATATATTTAAACGAAGTCTAGCATGATTAAATGTTTAAATTTATTAGTAGTTTTTCGAAAATCAATTCAACTAACGCATTTTTTAAAAACGGCAACACATACATACCATTCTAACACAATCCATAGATAAAAGAGACCGAAAATTCAATGCATAGATAAAAGAGATCGACAATTCTATTACCATTGAAAGACCGTTATGACGGCATATAGCAGACTACGGATATTTGACTTCAATTGCAACGGTATCGTGCCGGTATTGTGCCGGTATGACAATTGTTCCAAAATAGTGGACTTGAGCACCAGTACGGTGGCAACGCATGGATTATCGTTTCGTCACAGTAGTTGGCACAAGTTCATGTGACAAATTCTGTGAGGGATTTCTAAAGGTTACTGATTTAAGTCGGTCTTTAGTTCAGCTATGTTTAGTTTAACACGGTTAAATAATTGGTGTATAGTGACACGGAACATCTATTGATGTTTGTTTTTCTGAAATGATCTTTTGTATATTTCCGTAAACAAAGATATTTATTGAATTGCTATAAATGTCATATTTTCTCTAAGGTACCATGTATTATTGAACTGGAGATCCCTTACGAGAAAGAAATTACACTGCCAATCTCGATAATAATCTCATAGACAACATTTTTTATCTAAAAGATTAGCAAAAGTTTTCGAAACATCAGCTAAATTCGTTTTTATTTTAATTATGTTATGTGCGAGCAAGTGTAAGAATAAATAATAATAAATAATAGTAGGAGTACTCGATTGTACAATGATGTAGTGCAGAACACAAAAAAGAGGCCAATGCCCCATCGCCGACTGCCAATGTAAAACGTGTAGGACGTTAAAATTATGTTTTATTTATTTTCGTGAATTAGTTTTGAGTCTAGATTATTTTATAATTTTAGTCTCTGGTTTTTAGCTAGGAGTATTTTTGAGTGTAATAAACGAAAATTCTCTCGCTGCCACACGCTTTCTAAGCCTATTTAATACCTACTCATCTAATATGCTTGTTAGTATATTGATAATGGGCATTGTTCATATTTTTTTAAAACTCTTAATTCGAAAACCATTTCGGGGAATAGAGTTTCTGATCATGATCCATTAGTTTTTTTCGGAAAATTTGCTATATTAACGATTATTTTTCCAAAAAAGCAAATGATCTCTATTTGCCCTTGAAATGAAGGACTTAAAATATTAAGGCGTTTTTAGGGATATGCTACTCTGAAGTGGAGTTGAAATTGGTCTATTATATCAACTTGTCAACTTTGAAAAGATAAAGTACAATCTGTATTAAGTCTATCAAGAAAAGTTTATACACAGATTGCGTAAAACGATGACGTCACAATATTTAAAGTAATATCTTCAAGAATTTTTAAAAAATTCTGTATGTCGAATATTTCAATAATATTGAAATTAGTTGCTTATAATAGTCTATATTTTCTGAAAAGAATATAAAAACAGTAGGTCAAAAATTATGAACAACCAATTGATGTACTCTACTTTTAAGGCCTTGATTAGGTATAGTTAGTAT
Organism: Orgyia antiqua; assembly: GCA_916999025.1. NCBI lineage: Eukaryota > Metazoa > Arthropoda > Insecta > Lepidoptera > Erebidae > Orgyia > Orgyia antiqua. Next base: position 4,646,735 of record OU779861.1, read on the forward strand.
GCTTGATTAGGTTTAAGGCATAAGGCCTTAATTTGGTTAAGAATATAAATAAGTTTTCTCTGTGCAAATAGTAGCTTTGACTTTGTTCCCCGTCATAAATCAGTACAAATTTATGATGACAGACATTTTTCTTCAATTAAACAAAGCAAAACATACAAATATGCTATGTTTTGTAAAGATAAGATAACAAATAACCAGTTTATAATAAGATGAAATGAACCGGAAAAGAAAGTAGCTATTAACTATTTAGTTCACAAATTATAATGTGAATAAGTTAATTATCGCCCAATATAGATGTAGCGTCAATATTTTTTTATTGACTAAACTTTTTTCTCTATCTTGTTTATGAAAATTAATGTTGCCAATCAAATATATGTATTTAGTCTAATTTAGTATTCAATGTAAATCATTTTTAGGGTTCCGTACCCAAAGGGTAAAAACGGAAACCCTATTACTGAGACTTCGCTGTCCGTCCGTCCGTCTGTCACCAGGCTGTATCTCAAGAACGGTGATAGCTAGACAGTTGAAATTTTCACAGATGATGTATTTCTATTGCCGCTAAAACAACAAATACTAAAAATAAAATAAATATTTAAGGGGGGCTCCCATACAAAAAACTGATTTTTTTTACCGTTTCTTGCTCGATACTAATAACGTTGCCTTATGTTGCATAGATAATGGTACGGAACCCTTCGTGCGCGAGTCCCACTCGCACTTGACCAATTTTATTATGGTATTTGAGATTTTTTATCAATTAATTTAAGCAAGTTTTTTAATGTTTTGATCTAATTATGGATTAATGTAAAATTATTATGATTTTTATTACTTTTGGTTGGTTTCCTTATTCTTATATCACACTTGAAGATCACATAACTGTAGTATTAATTGGGTAGTCGTGGCATATGTCATAACTCGTCTTTAGGAGATTTTAAGAAATGCATTTTATAACTATGCTGGCATCAATTGATTGAAATTTCTTTCAATGACGAGATTAAACAGAGAGTAAGACATTATAAAGAAACGAGTATTTTTACATGACCAATCAAATAATTATATACGTCGAAGAGCAAGTATTTTCCTATTTTATACAGAACCAAAAACGACCGTCGCTAAGGATGGCATAAAACAAATGTTATTTGTACCTACTACTAACGAGTTATTTAATATGAAACTAGGCAAATACGGATCTATAAATAATATTTTTATTGATTGATTTTCTATAATTAAACAAATAATTTAGTCTTCCTTAGGTCGCTAATTGGTTTTTATCGAATACAGGAATTTGTTTTGTAGGAAACTATTAATCGATTGGATAGCTTGAGAATAATTAAATTATTATGTTATAGGTGGGCCCCATGACGTAGTGGTAACGGCATATTTCACGGAGTGGTCATGGATTTCTGTAGCTTTTTTTTATTGTAGCGTATTTGTAAAGCATGTCACACATTTGCATATCGTAATCCATTGAAAATAGAACTTATCAATATGTATTAAAGTAATTAATTACCTGGAATTATCTATTAATTGTTTCTGTAAACGTCAACATAATTTTTTTTATTTATCAATAAATTTACTTTAAAAATTATTAAGATATCGGTCATTAACTTCAAAGCATAAATCGATACTAATGTTATAAAGCTGACAAAGAGTTTTTCTGTTTGTTTGAATGCGCTAATCTCAGAAACCTCTGGTCCGATTTGAAAAATTCTTTCAGTAATATATAGTACATTTATCGAAGAAGGCTATAGGCTATATAATATCACGCTATGACCAATAGCAGCGAAGCATCAGTGAAACATTTTCCAAAAACGAGAAAACTATTCTAAATACTACCGCGTACTACGTCGCAAGCAATAAGTAATAAAATATAGATTTTTAATAATAAATTCCTTTAATATATTAATATACGCTCGTGGTATACCAAACCGTTTTTAACGTGTAGGTCTCATTCAGATTTTTGTCACTTTTAGTGGAATCTTATGTAGGCTATGGTTTGACCCTGATACCACTGATACTAACATGTTGTAGAAAGTCCACGGACTACTGCCAAGAGTTAATCGTGCAGCGGGTTGGAAAGGAAACAGAAACACATAAAATTTTGTCAGTTGTCGAACTAAAATACAGCTCTAAATTAAACTTTATATGTTAGGGTATTAGGATTACCATACATATTGTAAAGTGTTAAATTGTAATTTGTAAAGTTAATAAGTTGACATGCGTTTTATTTTTGTTTTGTTGTTTTGTATTCTTAGAACAAGGGTATGAGATGTTCTGAGATTTCTTAATAAACATTATCTATACGCAAATCGTGTAATATATATACGTAAATATCCCTAATGATTTAGATTTTAGGTACTTGCCCTTTATGAATGTTTTAAAAGATATGTAAAACAAATGAAAAGTTTATATAAAATAGCAAAGAGTGTACTGACTGAAGCTTGACTGTCAAAATAATTGTCCTGAGGCAGAATAAATTGAATCTAAGACTGTTTATTCCGAAATAGTGCCACCGGGTCACAAGTTGACGTTAGACCGTCAAAATCCTCAAATTCATAAATTTTTTGTCAACGAAAGACATGTTGCACGAAAAAGTCCGATTTTTATATAATTAAATAAGGATTTTTATATAAGAATGGAATCTTAAAAACAAAGGTTCACATAGTATTCTGCGGTAAACAGGATGTATTAGTACGGGTTTCAATAATTTGTCATTGTTTTAGTTTTTTAGAGGTTCTTTGTTCGTCAGATATCCACCTTAGAATCGTAATGGCATGGTAATGAGAGGGTCAACGTCTGTTATTAACTGTGATGCCTCATTGTTATATAAATCTTGATCCGTACAAACGTATCTTTCTAATTTAGTTCGTGTCTAACTAATCATATGTCTTTGTGTACGGATGTTGCGTAAGAGTACCTACTTATTGATATGAATTGCTACTACACTATATAAGTGGTTTTCTTCTTGGAATGTTGTTCAAAGAGTTAGACCTGTGAGGTTAAGATTTTGACTATCATATGTATAGATCTTACGTATCAGTAGCAATCGATTTGTATAAATACTACCCTCTGCCTCTAGTTACATAAATATTAACTTTTAAAGTTGCTCCTGCAACAACCTGTAATATAGAACACAAAAACTAGAAATAATATGACCTGTGAGTCTTAGTTTATTCGTAGACGCAATCCTAATTGCAAATGCGCATCTATAGTACGGAGGCACACTATACAGGTTTTTGCGAGACTGGCTCTGACATTGAACTATTTATAAACTAGGCTGGATAGAATAGAACAATAAAAGGATTAAAATAGATTTAAGTACCTACTCATATTTTAAAAATTAATTTTAAATAACTGAATCATGTAAGTTTTAGAGAATATTTATATAAGTAATTAATATTTATTACATAAATTGAAATATGCTGCCCAGTTTATTTAATCTAAACATACTCAAATACTCATTTATTCATAAAATGTTTTACACGTCACAATTTCATAAGAGTAATATACATCATATTATCGATTTTAATTTATAGGACGTTTAATTTATCCTCATCAGCAAGGCTTATAAATAAAAATAGGCTTTTTTACCGCTACTACAAACTATTTTCAAATACAAATTATATTCAGCATTCATCTTGCCATATTATCAATTTACGACATTGATTAACTTACCGATACGTCAGCTCAATTTACCCCACCATGCACCGAGAAGTAAGTGTTATTATTCTGCGCATGTAGTCGTTGTTAGGTAGGTACATAGATGTACCTACACGAGATCCGAATGTATCATTATTATAAGATTTGTTACAATACATAAGCGGAAGCGACGATGGATGCGATAGCGGAAAGAAATACGATATAAAATTATTAAAAGGGCCCTGTTTAAAAAAATAACTTTTAGATGGCAAAAATAATAAAGTCAAGTTCTTAATTATTTTTGCAGTCTAAAAGATTATGAACATTATTAGGAGCTGTAAGAATATTGTTTTAGTATGGGCTACCCAAAACATTAACTGCATATAGAATTTCAAGTGCATAATATAACTAATATAATAGGGATTATTTTTAAACTAATTGTATCGAATACTTAGGAAACATTCACATGAATTATTAGTACTGCGTGAAAAGAAATACCAAGTCCAACAAGCGTAGCAAGCTTTATAAAATGTTGTACGACTTTTTGCTTTGTTTGGGGCTTTGTAAATACTGATACTGTCGTCACTCATTTACAGAAATACTAAAGTAACTATTAGATAACGCTTTAACATACTGTATGTACTTTGTCGCTTATATCTTGTGCCATACATTCAAGGTTACGGTTAGAAGCGCTGGCCGCTACCACTGCCAAATGCGAAGGTTTAGGTTACTGCATTTTCCAGCCTCCACAGCCTTTAGGTAGCACTAACCAGATACTGTTATGGGAAAATGCTATTTAATGGAAGTTATACAGGAATGCCATACAAAATATTATGTCTAACTATGGTAATAAAATATTTTGTTTCGTTAGATAATTCTTACGACAAATTAGTGTTTTATTATAGATTGTTAAGTTTTAGCTTTTTAGAACTGCTGTAATTAAGTTTTTTTTCGTATGATCGCTTATTACCGTGACATTTTTTCAAAATTTTGTGAGCCATCTTGTACAACTAACAAACTTCCGCTAGTAGGACACAACGTACAAAAACCATCAAGTTTCGCGAAATAAGATTATGCCAAAAGATATTTTTTTACATGTTATTGTTCTCGTTTGCTCGCAAAAATAGAAACTTTTTTATATAAACAGCCTTTGATATTTTTTTGCGAGTGCGCAGTGATGTCTGCAAAATTTCGTTGAACATTCATTCTTAAAAAAATTCACGAAACATTCTACACTAAATTAGCAAAGGCCTTTTACTTATCATTATTTTGTAAACCATAACGTCTTGATCAGTGCCTAAGAAATAATTCTTAGCAAAATCTCTTAACTGACAACAAACTGCGTTTGAGATCTTTTTTTAATTTACTAACACATACCTATGAATGCCTATGATTACGCAATCCTGTAGCTTAACTGCCATATATTTTATATCTAAACTTGTGTTGGCTATTCAACATAATGAAATATTTAAAGTCAAACTTAATGAAAGTTAAAAGAAAAGGTCTAAAAATGCATAAATTTGAAATTGAAAGATTATAGACGCATTCAAAAGTGTAGGTACCTATATATTTTATTAGAATAGCCAAAGTAGTAGGTATGATTTTTTTTTATTATTTGTTATTTTACAAATCTAATGTAGGTCTACAAAAATAATAAAGTAACGTAAAATAAAGGTAGAATTTTTAAGAACTCTTAGATCTTTTGTTTTCATATGTAATTTTCTGCCTAATTATTTTTAATTAGGTACTTATCTAGAAAAAACGACGCCTTCATTTTGGACCCGTGAGTCCAACATGAGCGTGTCTCAAATATAAATGACCCATAGGGAGGGATGTTGTTTATTTTTTCACTTTTCTCTTTCGTGTTTTCTTTCTTTTTTTTCTTTGTTCATGTTGTGCTTTATAAAATATCAAGTTCCATCATACGACCTTAACTTTATTCTTGTCATTAGTTATGTAAGTATATATTTGTACACAGAATTATATATTATATACAAATTGGAATGGTTAGCAGTGTAGCGTAACAGCGTAACTAAGCTCCGGTGCGATTGCACGTACGTGGTTCATTGTCATGGCCGAAACGGTTCTGCGCCATTGTTGATTACTTATTATAAATGTAAACAAAAAACGTTAGTATTTAGGCAGGCTGTTCTAAAAAATAACTAGATTTTAAGTGTTTGTATCACGCTGAGTAGAAGCGTAACTTAGTCCTTGACATGCTAGAAATTACAAAACCTCGTTGCATCTCTGGTTTATTGTTGTTTCATTTTTATTACGTATCTTGAGATCTTGAAATGTGTCTTATACTTATTTATTACATTCCAATATCGCAAATCGCCTGTCAAGGCGGGAGGTCTATTCTATTGTCGGGCCGCATCACGTTTGTAAGTAACTTTTCGAAAGTTTTCTCCCTTACCCCATTCACCACCTATAGGCACTAATCTTATGTTAACTTTGAAAATCGTATTGTTTACGTCATGTGCATTTTATTTTAGTTACAATTGATAATTACACGTTCCAGACATTGTACTTTCTGCTTAATCATAATATATTATTCTAGTATTACTTGTAAATTCGCGATAGGCGCCAGCCTTATAATCTGCAATAACATCGCAGGTGATTAGCGACTGAAATCAACGCAACGTTATCGCTCAACGCTATTAACATGACATTACCTAAATAAGAATAGAACATTGTTGTGTTGTTTCAAAATATGTAATCGTTTGTCTAACTTCTGTTGAAAGAAGGAAGCAAAAAAGTTTAAGGGCCTACATCAATATTATCGTATATCATCGCCGACACGTACATATTAACACAGCCAGTAGGCACAGAAAATGAAGAATTAGGGATACTTTTCCTATTTACTCAAAATCTACTAAATATATTTTAATTCTGATTTACGTGTTTCTACACATAATAGTTACCTATGTTTTTAAAGTTATTTCATTAGTTAATACGCGATAATAGACCGACAAATGAAAAAAATGAAAAATTTGAGAGGTTGTTTTGCCAAGATTTTCTATCGAGAAAACTTTTTTCAATCGCGTTTCTGAGTTCATGCGATCCTAGATCATATATTGAAAAAACATATACTTAAAAATTAGAGCTCTAGCCATTCAATCTAAAGAAACAATGAAAACTTCGTACATAGAAAAATGCACGAAGCTATTTTGGTATCGTCTTAACAACACCAACTAAACATTGCCATTGTTTTGGCCATGGTTAAATTTAATTTTTAAGCAATTGCATATGAGCGCGGTAATAACTTGTTACGAAAAGGTATGAAACTATAGTGATCTTATAAGAATCAATGTCGAACAGAGAACTAGCCAAATATTTTGAGATATTCTAGAAGAATTCTTACTCAGGCAGTCCTAATGCATAGGACCGGTTGTGCAGGGAAAAAAACGGGTACCGAGCTTTGCATCATATGCAAAGTTTCTTTTGTTGTTATTTTTATGGAGATGGGTAATATTTTATTAATTTCTAATTTATACTTTGAACTAACATTGCCAAATTTTGCTTTTGTATTACTTTATAAATGATTAATGTTACTAAAGTAATTTATTGATTTTGCAATTGACATGCTATGCCTTACTTAACAAATCAAATTATGGTGGAAAAAATTGAGTGCCGCAAGCGGGACTTAAACCCACGACCTCGGAATACCGTTCCGAAGCTCTTTCCAACTGAGCTTATTGCGGTCATACTCTCAACACTCCATTTAACCACCACATTTGTCACTCTATCCAGATTGCTTTACAACATCTCGACTAACCATCTAGCATTCTTTACAGAATACAATTGGGTTGAAAATAATGACGCGACGAGTGACAAATGTGGTGGTTAAATTTGATTTGTTGATTAATGTTATTTATTGGATATTATTTCATTATTGGCACATGGCCCATCATTTGTACTTGAAAATATTCATTAATCAAATAACCTCAACCATTAACTTTCCTTCCTCATAATCTTAGTCTTTAAGAAGACCTTTTTCCTTAATGCACTTCCTCTATAAGATTAAAATATTATATCCAACCATCTTGTGTAGCAAATACCCAATAAAATGCATAATCTTAAAGAAATAAAAAATAATTATGATAACTTGTTATTGTCAGGGGTTTTCATAAAGATAACTTTTAAAACGACAAATTACCCATAAATACACGTAAAGTAGATAAGCTTCTTTCATGTTCAAAGTCAAAGTCAAATATTATTGGCAAAATTAACATCCATGTGAGTGTGCATCTTCTGTGTGAGTTTTTCGTCGCTCACAGAAGATGTTTTTTGCTTGCATGCTACCTGTGGCGGTGACACTTGTATTTTTAATCCATCACCACACGAAAAAACTAATTAAACTAGGGGACCAAAATTCCCAAGTATATTGTATACAATATGACGTGGTAAAAGTAGTATTGACTCCTATTTTTATAGGATACTGCGTTGCACTGTATTTTTCTCAGGTGTAAAGTTTAAAAAATTCGTCAAAACTGATTTTTGAATAAGATCAGTATAAGTGTAATTTATTTGAAATATCTCAACAGAAAATTCAAACCTACATATATTTTTTTTTTCTTATTCAATCTTATTACTTTTTTTATAACATTTTTTTTCTTCGCAAAGATATTATAAGTATTTAGAGGAATGCTAACGTTAGGATCGCGGGCCAGGATGATGATAATAATACTAAATGGGAAGTGGAAGTGAGTTAGAGAAGCCATCGTACCAGAACAGTATAGTAACTAATCTCAAGATGTATCTAACAAGCAGTTAATTTTATTGGTTACGTGCAATTCACAGTCTGACATTTAATTTGACAAGTTAGCATGTTACCGCCATTGTCATTGTCATGGTCGGCCATTTTGTTTTCCATTTACACAATAATTCACATAAATTATTCCAGATTTGTTGGACTATTTGTAAACTTCACAGAATTTCAGACGGTGCTAATGAAATGAGGCGACTCTTTTTCATTTAGTGCCAATTTTATTATTTAGTTAGTATCCAAGTATAATCTACATGCATGATGGAAAATTATTTACGCATGTCTCTGTTTTATGGCGATAAGATTAGACTACGTACTCCATGAAAACATTAAAAGATATAGTAGGGGAGCCGAAGAGGGGATTTCGGGATTTACTAAAGCGCGTCAGATTAATATACAGGAGGATACCTTGTACCCGGTTAAGTACCTCCACAAAACATGAGACCCATATATTGTAATGTTTGTTATACTTATTGTATTTTCTACTTTTCTTTGAAATTTTGTATATAGATTCTGTAGTATAATTTAAGTATTTCTTATGTATCTTATTACCTTTCTTTGTGTTTCTTTTATACTATTTTGGTCTTAAAAATGTGTAAAATTTTAATGTTTATATTATTGTGAGTGACAAATGTCATGTCACAAATCTTTTACTTTTTTTTATTAAGTAATTTATTTATTCTTAAAACGATAGAGGTTGAATGACATTTGTTAACCTTATATTTTTTATGTCCTTCTCTTAAAATTTGAATTGTAGAATTCTGGTATGGAATTAAAGATTTAAATTTAAAAATTGAAATTCGAAAACTTTGATGGATCTTGAGAAGATTCATTCAGCTAGAGGAATTGAGAGAGAACGGTAGACTGTTGGAATTCTAAGGTTTCCTGTGGATACTAAAAGGCATTCAGCTAGAGGAATTGAGAGAGCACGGTTGACTGTCCGGATTCTAAGATTTCCTGTGAATAGTGGATTGTGAATCATTTTAGAAAGGTCAGTGACTTAATCTTTAAACTCTGCAATACTTGAACTCTCCAGGCCTAACTACGCTTAAGGTCTTGGACTTACTTTCTGAGTGGATTGAATCTCAATAATATAGCTGACTGCCACCACCTTGCTCTTGGGGAGCCTTTGCCGTTACTGATATCATTGACTAATACCGCCTGCTGCCGTTGCCACTATTGATGAGGTTGACGAACTGAGTTGAAGACCTAACGGATAATATTGCTCAACCGCCATACCAGAATCCCAACTAGATTAATTTTTTTAAACCCCATATAGATTAATTTACGTTTACCTTTCCTTTTTTTTATTTAAAGTGTGTTTTCCTTTTTTAATATAAACTCTAAATATTATCTTAATTCTTGTATTTTTTTGTTACTTGTTAGGGTCCTAATAGTACCTTACAATTAACAATTGTGACTTGCCTCTTTCTCTCTTGAAGGAGTGCAACGTTACAGTTTGGCGCCCAACTAAAAGAACCTTCTAAATTCTTAAATTCACTCTTAAATTTATTCTCTAAATTCTAAATTAATATTTGCACAAATAGGTAATTATTTTTGATATTTCATTAGGCTCTCAAATCATTATTAGGCTCTTTCAATTTTTATTAGACACTACTTACATTCTTCAATCTTTAACTCTGAACGTAGTACACTATACAGTACTCCTACAAATTACACCGCACCCCACACACTGTTACACTACTTACGGATTGCTCACGGCAATCTACATTCATTCTTCTCTTGGCAGTGTTCTTAAAACCATTCGTGGTCACTGACAAGTTGGGGTTTGAAATACTCTACGGCGTGCTGCAGGACAATATCCTGTAGTAGACGCACATGCAGGTTTTCGGGCACATCCTGGGAACTGAAGTCTAAGACATTCATAACATTTTTGAACCTTCATCACATTATTTTCATCTTTGTAGTTGTCGAAAATATTTTATTTTTTTGATTTTTGATTTTTGTCAATCAACAAAATGCGTAACTAAGACTATAATTAAACTAAAATCTATGACACTTGACTAAAAAGGTTGGTTCTACTTTCTCAATTCCTTTAATTATTTAACTTAGCTTTGTATTAAACGAACTTTTACATATTTCGATATTTATAAACTTTAATGTTTTTATAATTTTTCTCTGTATTTTTTATCTAGAAATGTAAAACTATTTTATTTTATCTTGTATCTGTATTCAATTATAACCAAACCCTTTAGGCTTCATTATTTTATTCCTTTTTTTTTTAATTTATTTTCTATAATAACTTGGGTAATTACCTACGTAGTTGGATTATTACCTTAATTCTTAAATCTCCTTAATGCACAACGTTGCCTTGGAGAATCTTAAACTCTTAATTCTAATAGACTTAAGTCTATCTTTCTTAAATTTCCTTGTCTCAAGGACTTCTTAAGGGTAATTATGTCTTAATATATTGTAAATATTTTGTTCTTTATGGGTTTTAAAACGGTGCGGGTGACGACACCTATATAAATAAGCCTACGTTAATGTTAATGAATATGTCCTTGTGGAGTATGCGTCATTGAATGTGAACCATATCCCCTAAGTATGCTAGAAGGTGAGTGATTGTAGAAACGAAAGACGTGTGTGATAGAGCAAGGTACTATTCCATAGCCTCAAAATTTCCAATGAGTTGTAAATTTTTCAGGGGTTGTTGGGGAAATGTAATGTTTGTTATACTTATTGTATTTTCTACTTTTCTTTGAAATTTTGTATATAGATTCTGTAGTATAATTTAAGTATTTCTTATGTATCTTATTACCTTTCTTTGTGTTTCTTTTATACTATTTTGGTCTTGAAAATGTGTAAAATTTTAATGTTTATATTATTGTGAGTGACAAATGTCATGTCACAAATCTTTTACTTTTTTTTATTAAGTAATTTATTTATTCTTAAAACGATAGAGGTTGAATGACATTTGTTAACCTTATATTTTTTATGTCCTTCTCTTAAAATTTGAATTGTAGAATTCTGGTATGGAATTAAAGATTTAAATTTAAAAATTGAAATTCGAAAACTTTGATGGATCTTGAGAAGATTCATTCAGCTAGAGGAATTGAGAGAGAACGGTAGACTGTTGGAATTCTAAGGTTTCCTGTGGATACTAAAAGGCATTCAGCTAGAGGAATTGAGAGAGCACGGTTGACTGTCCGGATTCTAAGATTTCCTGTGAATAGTGGATTGTGAATCATTTTAGAAAGGTCAGTGACTTAATCTTTAAACTCTGCAATACTTGAACTCTCCAGGCCTAACTACACTTAAGGTCTTGGACTTACTTTCTGAGTGGATTGAATCTCAATAATATAGCTGACTGCCACCACCTTGCTCTTGGGGAGCCTTTGCCGTTACTGATATCATTGACTAATACCGCCTGCTGCCGTTGCCACTATTGATGAGGTTGACGAACTGAGTTGAAGACCTAACGGATAATATTGCTCAACCGCCATACCAGAATCCCAACTAGATTAATTTTTTTAAACCCCATATAGATTAATTTACGTTTACCTTTCCTTTTTTTTATTTAAAGTGTGTTTTCCTTTTTTAATATAAACTCTAAATATTATCTTAATTCTTGTATTTTTTTGTTACTTGTTAGGGTCCTAATAGTACCTTACAATTAACAATTGTGACTTGCCTCTTTCTCTCTTGAAGGAGTGCAACGTTACAATATAAGGCCGCCCGTGAAGGATACAGGATCAGATTAGTAAAAAAAAATTTACCATCAGAAATTCTCGAGCGCGTCAGATTAAGGTAGGGTGAGTTAATTACATCCTAAAAAGTGTATATTCCACTAATCTGACAATTTGAGAGTGACGTAAAAAAAGGGGAGGGCAACAAAGTTGTAAAAAAAAAACGTCATCTCGACATTCTCGAGCGTAGCTAAATTTTTTTTATTTTGAAGGTAATAATTCAAGAATAATGAAAAATATATAATCTGACAATTTCCGCAAGCCGAAATAACAAAAATTCGTCGATAAAGTTAAATGCGTGCAGCTGCGTGATGCCTACATTTGGGTTTGTTTGAGTTGGACTTCTAAATGTTTAATTAGGACTGTTTATGAGATATTAAGCCATCAAAATATATCGTAAAAAAAGTTGCAAAGTTACACTGTCGGCTTTTAAATTGTTAGATTTACCAGCTGCTCTGTGTCTAGCCAACTGGAGTCGCCGATAAGATATAACAATAGATTTTAAGGACAATAGAGTCGTAAAATCTCATCTCCATTGAATCATAGCTAAACAAGAAGCACAATTAAAAAGCTCTTAGGAATATTTATGAGTATGTTGTAAAGATAAATCATACAAATTTTTAGACAAGTATAAAATATTATTTCTATTACAGCGTGATCATTTATAATTTACAACAATTAAAAAGAAAGTAAATATTATGATCTAAGATAATTTGTATCACAGAATAGTTTTATCACATAATGGACAATAATTTGAAAGTGTAAATACTTTCGTTAATGTTTTCGTTCTTCAAACTATTTACTTTTGAGGTGTAAGTATTTGGTACACAAGGAAACGTTGAAGTTACTAACTTTCTTTTAGTATTGAATATAGTCGCTTCAATTTTATTTTTCTCAAAGCACGCTGTAATAGAAATAATATTTTATACTTGTCTAAAAATTTGTATGATTTATCTTTACAACATACTCATAAATATTCCTAAGAGCTTTTTAATTGTGCTTCTTGTCTAGCTATGATTCAATGGAGATGAGATTTTACGACTCTATTGTCCTTAAAATCTATTGTTATCTCTTATCGGCGACTCCGGTTGGCTAGACACAGAGCAGCTGGTAAATCTAACAATTTAAAAGCCGACAGTATAACTTTGCAACTTTTTTTACGATATATTTTGATGGCTTAATATCTCATAAACAGTCCTAATTAAACATTTAGAAGTCCAACTCATCTTTTTAAAATTTAACTTTTTCTAGTGTCGGCTCCTGCACTATAGTGTGGAGGACTGGGAATAAACGGCACCTTTCCCTCCTCACCCTTTTTATTCCCATTCGTCCACACTATTCCCATACCTCCACACTGTGGACGACGGGGTGTGGAGGACTGGGAATGACCCGCTGAGTTCAAAATATAGTTCAAAGTACAATTTTAAGCGCCCAGGAATGGAATTAGCGGGAAGTTGCAGGGATGGCCTTTAAGGTGAACCGTTTTTCGAATTTTTTTTTGTCAGATTAGGCGAATCCCTCTAGATAATCGTCAGATTATGAGACAGTACGTTTAGAACATAAAGATGAACCATATATATCTTAATCTGACGCGCTTGAGTATTTCAAAATGGCGAATTTTTTTTGCACATTATGAAACTGGCCGTGAGTTTGCGTCCCATCGAAATCGTCAGATTAGTGAATGAGAGCTTTTTTTTGGTGCACTTAACACTCCCTTAGAAAATCTGACGCGCTCGACAAAATGTTTTTTTTTTTCATTTTCAACCCTTAAATACAACCACCCGCATCATGCAAACGATCAGATTAACATACGTACATTATTAAAAATACGTAGGGCATTGATGCTATCAATATCTGACGCGCTCGAGGATGTCCATGCAACAGTTTTTTTTTACATATTTAAAAATCTATAGCCGCTTTCCCCACCGATAAAAGTGAAAAATCACATAACATTTTTTTCTTCTTATCATCTAAGCTTTGCAACTCAATAGGTCTCTATGACGCTCGAGTAAATCCCCATTTAGCATCGTGGGCTCCCCTACCAATATTGCTCCTGTAGAAAAATAGCGACCAAGTACCTAGCCTTGTTTATTGTTTACGTAAGACTGTAACGTGAAGTAACTGTAACGTGAACGTAAATGCTATGAAGAATGTTTGGTATGATAGTAGGATGACAGTATAGGTAAGTGTGTTTATCAACAAAATTTGCAAAAAATGCATTGAAAATTAAGTTCTCAATTTCAAATACTAGAAATAAGTAAGTATTATTCTCGTTTCTTAGGTGACTTGTTCAAATTAGTCTTACTATATATCGCATCTTACAGATTGTTGTTTTATCTTTGAATAATAAAATCAACATTAAACTTCTCAAATTAAGTTCTACGCAGATCTAGATAAAAGCCAAAAATAGAAGTATGTTTAATAATGTACCATAACCAAACTAGTTCTTAAAAAATTGGTACTTAGATTACTTCATAAAGATATAAGTACTCAGAAGTTATTTGCATGGTAGACAGAAGTTGTATTATATTTGCATTATTATTAATGAAATTCTCAGGGAACAAGGAACATGAACTATCTATTTATTAGAAGGAAGTTAAAATCTATTGTGTTTTTTTTCTCACGCAATAATAAAGTGAATTATGATTCAGTTTATAAATAAGTGGACTAGCTGTATCTATTTCATATTTATTACAAAAGCTAAATCATGATGAATAAAGCTTTTCTCCTAAAATCGTGTTGAAGCGAGAAAATTCATATAGGTTAATCTTAATGAAATTTTCGATTTTATTTTTGGATTAGGTACTGCATAACAAAAAGAGGTTATAGATTATAAAAATACTATTTTCAATACACATTTTGCTGCTGAGAAGTCTGAATAATTACACATGCAATGTAATATTTTAAACTTGTCCGGTATCCCCAAAGATGGGCACGTGTTAACAATGAAACAAACACATTCTTCAGCATATCTATATTTACAAATACATATATGTACCTACTGGTATATTATCAGTTAGTATTAGTTATCAAAAAGTCCATATAACAAGTGATAACGTCCACCCTAATTTGCTACCATGATAATTATGATAGCTTATACATATACTCACAGATTGTCCGAACAAACAGTTTCCGTGTCAAGTTCGTGTTCTAAATAATTGGTCAAGTGCGAGTCGGACTCGCGCACGAAGGGTTCCGTACCATTATCTATGCAACATAAGGCAACGTTATTAGTATCGAGCAAGAAACGGTAAAAAATCATGTTTGTTGTATGGGAGCCCCCCTTAAATATTTATTTTATTTTATTTTTAGTATTTGTTGTTATAGCGGCAATAGAAATACATCATCTGTGAAAATTTCAACTGTCTAGCTATCACCGTTCTTGAGATACTGCGTACGGAACCCTAAAAATCATGTTTGTTGTATGGGAGCCCCCCTTAAATATTTATTTTATTTTATTTTTAGTATTTGTTGTTATAGCGGCAATAGAAATACATCATCTGTGAAAATTTCAACTGTCTAGCTATCACCGTTCTTGAGATACTGGGTACGGAACCCTAAAAATCATGTTTGTTGTATGGGAGCCCCCCTTAAATATTTATTTTATTTTATTTTTAGTATTTGTTGTTATAGCGGCAATAGAAATACATCATCTGTGAAAATTTCAACTCTCTAGCTATCACCGTTCTTGAGATACAGCCTGGTGACAGACGGACGGACGGACGGACGGACGGACGGACAGCGAAGTCTCAGTAATAGGGTCCCGTTTTTACCCTTTGGGTACGGAACCCTAAAAACTATCATATAAATCTGTCAGATAACTTCTTGAAATTTTATATGTGTAACAATGCTTGTTTCGCGCAATAAAGAAAGCTATTACCTATTGTGGTTCCTTGAATGTCGTGTTTGTAGCGTTATTTTTTTAACTGTGTTGTATGTTTCCCTGGTAATTTGTTATTGAGATTTTAAGATTATAATTTACTAAATCTGATATTCTGAGTCTGATTTCTTACATATATACTATTATATACCTATTGCATGTTTAATGTTTAATTTCCGGATTAGATATAAGAATTAGACACTTATTTTTCTGAAATAGTTAATGCACTAATTTTAAACTAGGCGCATCTCTATATATATGATTATTTGAAAACTATAATTCTTATAACGTGTGTATAATCTAAACGTCATTATTTCATACACATCTGCCTATTTAATCACGGACATACAAGCCTGAAGATAGAAAACTTTCTAAATAATCTATTTAATAATTATTTATATTAGAATCGTCAATAATAATTATTATTAATGTGTGAATTTCACCTTTCACTTCATTACGAAATAATGTTTTAAATCTTATGTAATATCTTGTCAGTTTATAAGAAGAATATTCTGTCTAGACGATCGTATCCATAATATTAAGTATGTAAATAGATTATGGAAAAATCTTGTAAAAATTATTAATACATAATACAATGCATACAATATTGGTTACTATCTAGATCAAATTAGCAAAATTAATGTTCATATATAGCAAAACACAGCTTTATAAAATTACTTTTGAGGCTTTTATAAGAATAGGTACAAATAGCAATGGAAATGTGCGATTTCTATTGTCAATTTTAGTTTAAATATGAGATTTGATTACAGTTTTAAAATTGGAGCAGAGGGTTATAAACTTACTAGCTCACATCCACGATTTCGCCCGCGTTTATAGTTTTTGAACAACGATTTCGTTTTATAATAAGTAAAGAGAAAGATATCTCCCTCTGTATGTCCTTCCCCTCTCAAGCGCTTTTGTTAACTCTGGCGCTGTTACGCATAGGCCTCCTCCACTTTGGAAGGAATCATGGGTCTACCGTGTTCTATGCCGCGCTGACCACAGACGATGTTATCTGTGTACAGTATTCCTCTGGTATTCCTTAGATGGGTTTAACTGCAGACCAGAAAGGAAAAGGGCTGGTAACACTTGTTTTTCTAATCCATCACTTTAGGGACTTGCTTAGGAAGATATGTTAACGAATATAGAAAAATACCTACTGGTCTACTTAGGAATGCTTTTGCCTAGTTGGACAATAAAGAAAAGATTAGGTTTATAGTGTATTATGTTTATAGTGACTTTATCGCAGTAATAAAAATCAGTAGCTAAGTAGTTTAGAGAGCAATGTGTGCTCGAGATAAACATTCAGCTAGCTACTTGTAGAAACATACGTAAAGTTTACACGACACAGTCATTTTAATATAACGGTAGTAGGATTTTTACAATTTTTAACAACTTTAGTTCTAACATTTGATTCCCATAAAACAGATAATTCAAGTTTGGGAGGCAGAAGATTTAATTATTTATTACAAGCGGTGGCCTTAAATTTTGTACAGGTGAAAGTTAGAAAATTTTCTCCCATTTTGTAACACTTTTCGTTGCTGCTTCGCTCCTATTAGTTGCAGCGTGGTGTTATATAACTTATAGCCTTCCTCGATAAATGGACTATCCAACACTGAAAGAATTTTTCAAATCGGACCAGTGGTTCCTGTGATTGGCGCTATCAAACTTGTTTCAAACAAACAAACAAACAAATTCTTTAGCTTTATAATATTAGAATAGATTTATGTTAATCCGTAGACGTGGGAGATTAAATGTTGTTAGTTTTTATCTAAACATAAGATTTAAGAATTACCTAGTGTCAAAACGTTGTGCGAACTTAAAAAATCGTCGGTGGTTTAGAGGAGGGGATAAAAACCATAAGATAATGCTACCCTAAATATCACAAAAGCTTGAAAATAAGCCCATATTGTATATGCTTAATAGACATCTGTTAATATAAAGAAATATGCTTGGAGACGATGCTGATGCTAACGAGCAAATGATTAACGTATTTTGCTTCAAAATAAAAACTAAAAATAATTACCAGAAACGTTGTAGTACTAGAAGTTTTATTACAAGGATTTTATGGTGATACGTCATTTACGATACGTCCTATAGGTAGGTCCGTAGGTACGGTAGGTACCTATAGCACAAGTTAGACGTTATTCAAACATAAACGCTTAGATAATAAATAATAGTGGTTAATAAGTGTGGTCGATTTTGTTAAGTCTTTTTTTTCTACCGAGTAAGGGCATAGATCTAAGTCTACATATATCATACATAAGTAATTATAATTATACAAATTACCAACTTATTAAAGTTTTGCGTTTAATAATAATATTAGGTAGGTAGGTACCTACGTTTACTAACATGGGTATGTACCTTCCTAAACACGACAGTAATGCTCTGATAAAAATTATCAATTGAGGAGTTTTGATCTAGCAAATTAAAGCATTCACTTAGACTTACCTAAACACGGCTAAGGTTTTTAAGTTTTATTCTAGGCTCGTTAAAACATCCGAAAGTGAATGGGATATTTCACAGTATTTTGTAATGAAACTTGATTAATTGAATGAATTGAGCACTGGATTTTAGCGTAAGAACGCGCGTCGAGGCGTTCTATGGGGGACGACTATGTCCAACAGTGGATGGAGAAAGGTTAATGGATGCATTGCTTTAAGTGATACCTCGTTATAAAATCAAAATAGGAAACATATTTTCTACCATAATATTGACATAAAATATCTAATATAATTTTATTAAATACTAGCTGTTGCCTGCGACTCCGTCCGCGTAGATAGAAAATTTTCACGTGCGAGGGCGCGATGGCTTATTTCATGTATAAGTTTGGTGTTTCTATACCGATTTCTATGATTCTTTTTTTATTGAATAGGTAATAATGTTAACTTTTTTAAATTAGGGATGAGTGAGAGTATTATAAACGTAAAAGTAAACAAATATAATCACAATGCTCCGAACAGCTAAGCTATCAGGAGTTACACGTGTTATTGTGAGTCAACCATAAAATATAGATATATGCTGTTGCGGGATATTTTTTAGACAATTTTATGTAGAATATTTTCGTCATACATGATTTCTATGTAACTATAACCATTAAGGCTGCACACGCGACGGAAGCTTAAAAAATGGAGTAACTTCTCCCGTTTTCCCAACATTTCCCTTCACTACTCTGCTCCTATTGATTGCAGCGTGACGAAAAGTATACTATAGCCTGCCTAGGAGTATGAAGAATAATTGTACCAAGTTTCGTTAAAATCCGTCGAGTAGTTTTTGTTTCTATAAGGAACATACAGACGGACAGACAGACAGACAGACAAAAATTTTACTGATTGCATTTTTGGCATCAGTATTGATCACTAATCACCCCCTGATAGTTATTTTGAAAATATATTTCATGTACAGAATTGACCTCTCTACAGATTTATTATAAGTATAGATGATGTATCTATTTAACTAATGAATGCCAACAGGAAAACGTTTAGGATAATGCACTACGGCAAATCCCAGCGATGTCTTAAAACAACTCACAATTCCAGTTTGCCGTCCCGCTAACCGCGTATTTAGCACTCCACAGAGTACCTTTACCTTAGTCATTCCAAAGCGTTAAGCGCTGCTATACGTCAAAATTGTTCCAAGTTTTAATTTTAACTTCGTGTGAAGATAGACCCTTACACATCATGCAAGCAAAAAGTATCATTCTTCTGCTTTTCGTGGTAATCGCGATGGCCAGTGCTACTCATTACTTCTACAAGACTGCAGAAAGTGGCTTTGCTGTGAGTTGCGAGCAAGCTTGTGAAGAGCTCGGCGATTCCGCTTTACGCTGTGAACTCGAAGGCCGATCCGGTTTTTCGTCGTGTCGTTGTGTTTGTCAAAGCCGTTATTAATAGTGTATAATCATAATGGTTTATTAGTCTTAAAAACTTTTTTATTTTTCTACGATAGTTATAAAAAGACAAAGGAACAGGTAGCCGTAACAAAATGTAATAATTCACGATTTTCCTTTATTCGTTCGGCTGACATCGGCCATGTTCGTGCTCATTCGTATGATTCACAAGTTTACAATATATAAAAATTAATTAAAATTTTATAAAACTATTTGAATTTGTTTTATTTCCTTACGAAATCTTCATTAATTTGATTTTATGTACATTTACTTTAACTGTCTTCTATGTTACCATAGTATACCTATAGAAAAGAAAACTGCACAAGTACATAGGTAAATGTCAATATAGTTTATACCACCCATTTATTCTTGTATGAGGAAAGAAAGCATTACCTTCATTAGATAAAGAGCTAAATTATTAGTAATATATGTACCTACACAGGTATAATATTAAGAATTTAAGACACTATTGATTCTTATTACTTATATGACATGACAATCAAGGTGAGATCTTAATTTCTGAGCTGCAGTCTACTGCATGAAAGTTAAATAGGCTGAATAACATACATAAAGGTTTATGTCTGCTAACGTTGACTTCACAATAATACGCTTAGCTTTCTACGAATCAAAGCTTAGCTGTCTCATTCGACAGACATAGTAAAGAAAGGAACGGTATCCAGTTAAAGTTTCGGCCGATGAAATTGAAACAAAGCACCTTACAGATCTGTCTGTGTAGATACCTATCTGCTTTAAACCCTTAAAATATCTTTACAAGAAATCTGTTGATTAAGACTTGTGGTAAAAGATTCCTGTTATATAGGTACTTGACCATTTACCCAGTTAGCAAAACTTAAATATTATGTTATTTATTGTATACATACTAATCTAGGCTATAGGACAGAACATACTTCTTGCATTTTTCATTAGTACATGAGTCTATTGGGAGTCATTACGCTAATCTTTGTTTAGACTAGCATTTAAACAATATCAATATTATTAACATTTAAATAATGTCAGGATTAAGAGGGCACGACACCAAACTATGCTCCATACAAACATATGGGCATTGTAGTTCGCTGTTTTCTTCGTTGACTTTGCCTCCAGAGAAACAAATTGTTCTTTTTTCTCACAGTATCTTAAATATCTATGCTTTTATTACTTCCTTCTACTGAAAACATAATAACTGAAAGAAATATGACCATTCTAAAATATTTTCGGTATTTTTCTTTTAATAAACTTGCAGCGTTTATCACCCAAATTTGGTAAGGTTTCACCAAAAAGGTTTTTTCAAATATATTTGTCCCTTCTAGCGCGGCGCTCGTGAATAGGGATAGCAATACCTAAGAAAAATACCTAAATTGGGCCTGTAGTGCCCTTTTAAGTCTTAGTTCAAGAAACTATGATAAAGCTTACATCCTGCCTCTATAGCAAACTAATATAGGTACTCGAATGTTCAAGTTACAATTCATATCTTAGATATCTTACAGCCTTGGAAATATAAATATATAACGTGTTTTTAAAACCACGTAATAAGGTTATAACTTAAACAAATGTACGTACCAATTAAGTAATTAGTTAAATAATATTATTAAATTATCTTCGTAGTGGTACAGGACTGAGAACACCTTGATACCACTCGATCGTGAGTTCCATTTCCACTCAACATAGTTTGTATGAAGAACGTGGATAATACCTACAGTATTTTCAGGTACATCTTTCTCATAAAAGTGGCCCCGCAAGCCCTGGGGACGCTTTATGGCCATAAATAAATATTCATGGACATTTCACACAACGTCCTCTGGTCCCAAGCTAAGCTTATATGCTTGTGTTATGGATACCAGAATACGGATAGACTACATATACTACTTTTCTTTTATAAATACATACTTATAATACATAGAAACACCCAGACGCAGTACAAACATTTGTATGTCAATTAGAAAAATCACACAAATGATTGTCCCGAGCGGGAATTGAACCCGCGACCTTTTGATCGGCAGTCCGCAACATGAACCACTCAACCTCAAAAAATCCTCAAGCTCGGCAATGCGTCATTATCCTCAAGTGCCCTCTGCATCTGAGTCAGGCAAATCTCGAGGACAGTTACACCGATTTTGTTTTTTTTTGGAACATAACTTGAAGTACAAAATAGTTCTTACACAGAGAAACAATAAAAAAATTTGTAAATCGGACAACATCTATTTTTCAAACCCCTCTCCCCCTCTCTGACATTTGTATGGCAAAACAACGTTTGCCGGGTCAGCTAGTATTACATTTATAGATTATCTTAAAGTAATTACGCAAAATAACAACATGATAATATCTTACCCATCGTTACAAATTTAACGAGGTAAGGAAACAAAATTATCTTTTTATGGCGTATTTTTTTAACGGGAGTTAAAACCAGTCACCTAAAGATTTTTTTGTATTTTTTCTAATGTTTATTTCTAACAAGGTTGCCACATCCTATGTTATCTGTGGTATCATCTTACAACAAAGTTCTAGAATTTATTTTAAATAATTGCTTTGTTTTTGGTAATGTTATGTGATATTTTATTAATAACACGACGCTAGGTACACTGAATTACGTCTTGGTTTGGACGTTAGCTGAAGTTTTATAATTGCTGGAAATATATCAACCGCAATAAGCTTAAAATACATGTTCAACATACCTACATTTAGTTCTTTTTTTAATTTATATAAAATTTAGAAAAGAAAATGAAAATACGTCTGGTATAAATATTCACATAAGTAGGTACCCGTACCCACCTGTATGTATATATTAGATACGTTTAGATACGCAGAAAATTCCGACTGTTGTCATGACAACCGTTCAGAATTCAAAAAACCAAGTAAGTATAAATCGTAATTCTATGAGAATTAACCTACATATGTCTAAAAGCAACAATGACTATTATAAACCATTTTATAATATTTGCTAAACAATATTGTTCAGCTCTTAAGCTTGGGCTATGACAAAATAGTTACTTAAATGTTGGTAAGCCACAAATTCCTTAACATTATGGCAATGTAAACAATTTCGTTAAGAAATATTTTGATAGGACACAGCCTCTTTTCATTTTCGTAACTTTAAATGTTGTTATAATAATATATAATAAATAGGTATATTCATATAAAACATACTTTTTAGGGCATAAATAAAATATAGATCTAATAAAAAATAACATGTATAAACTTTAGCAACTAAAACCTTATACATCTTCAAATTAGCCTAATAACATTATAAAGAATACTAAATTAAAAAAATAATTAAGCGTCAAATTTTAAAAATAGAACGTAAGTTTTTTTTATTATTACCACGATTTTTTATAAAAAAAACCACTTTGTGTTCCCTATATGACCTCACGTCCAATGATCGGCTGACTCTGCATTTAATTTGCAAGTATCTCAGCCATACATAGCTGAATAAAAACTGTGGTACACCGGCCGGCGTCTGCAACTCCGCACCTGTGATCCCAAGCGAGATCGCGTCACACTTGTATATGTAGCGACAACGAAAGGTAGTCTCACACGCTACTCTCACGCCCGAAAGCCTTTGATTCAAGCGATAATTTACTAAGACGAAGCAATTGTTCAAATTTAGAAGTAAACATTAAAAAAAAAACCATATCCACAAACTTTTAATATCTATTCTATTTTTAAAATAGTGCTGTCTCGGTGAAAATATTAGGAGACTGAACTAGAAAGTGCTTGAAAAGTTAAATTAAATCAGCAAAATGAAAACGGATTACGCTATGGATGAAATGCAAAAGAGTAAGTTGCAATTTCTGTTATCAGTTTCGTGCATATTTTGATAGCGCAACTGTAATTTTATTACAACGCGGCGCGTGCGCACTTTTGTAAATAGTGTATTTATTTTTAATAATTCAGATCTCTAGCCATAAATAATTGTGATATAAAATATTATTTCTACGTACATTTTTTATAACTTTTATACCTAAAACTCCAGTGAAAAGCCCATCCGTTGTAAATAACAACAAAACTATTTAGACGTATCAACTAACACTAACTTGCTTGCCATTATCCTGTCTAAAGTTATCTATTGATTTTCTTACAATAATTTAAACACAAATTATTTTGATATTAAAGACTATATAAATATAATTTTCACGTAGTTAGTGATTTGTCATACCTACCTAGTGCTCGGCAGCGTACATTTTTTTTTAATAACTGAGATTCAAGATCTGTCTAAAAAGGTTTTAACCCAACTGAGAATTTATTTTTAATAATTTCCTTACATGAAATACAGCTATATCTTTGAGCGCCTCAATATTTGTTTTGCTACCAACTACTCAAGGTAAATATATCTATTTATTTTAGAATCAAATAAACACTGATAATAAAGTTGGCTGATAGCAATTTGAAACCTTAAACTGAAAAAGAAGAAAGAGGTTTTAAACTAGTATTTAAATAAAAATTGTAAGTGTTTTTTTCAATGTTTATAGGAACATAGAAATAAGCGAAAGCTCTAACCTCACGCGTAATAAATATTATTGAAATACTTAAACCTAAACATAATAAAATTTATCGATCTCCAATTTTCCGCAAACAGCAGCACCGGTTGAGAATTTCAATTTTAGAAATTTTTTCTCGGTACTCTATAAACGCCTGGCAAAAACGCAATTTGGCCATATCAAGAAACATTAAAAAAAAGATAAATCAGTGGAATGATTATTTAAAATGCCTTCGTCGTTCTTTATTTAAAAATATCAGCAATTTAAATTCAAACAACGAACATAAGACACACGTTCCTAATGTTTAATAAATTGTACAGAATTTATAGCCCACATTATGATAACCTAACTACGCGATTACAAAAATCATGGCTTTGTTATCTATCACGATGCATAACAATTAGCCCGTATTATACTCAGTATCTTATAAATATACAGTTAATATCATCACATAATCTAAAAACATACCATCACGGTAAATTTTGTATAAGTTAAGCAGAGCGTACAAATACTTAATTATATGATTTATTTTGTATACTGTTAACGGGTTTATAGTGATTTTAATAATTAATCTAATAGTGAAGTTCCTTATGGCCAATAAAGACTTGTATATTATGTAAAAGTTTTATTACGATAATTATGCGTAACGAATCACGGAACATAATTTTTGCAATAAAAACTTTGTGAAAATTAAAAGAATTGAACGACTAGAACCGCGATGTGAATGGCTATCCACAAATATTAACCGTTGCACCACGGAGCACGTCAAAAATATTCTTATACCCATAACAAATTTTATTTAGATAAGTAAATGATTTCTAAAATGAACATAACTGTTACTAAGTAGTTGCACTGGAAGTAAACATAACGATGTTTACATACAGTAGCATGTTCAGTTTGTGTTATCTTTGTAAGAACTCTCAAATAATAAACAAATAATAAGCAAATTAATCTCGTTCTGTGCAGTAACAACTTTTTAAAATTATGTTACCGATGTGAGTGCGCCTCTCCTACGTATTTTTCCTATCTTTATAGTATCGGATTTTTATCAAGTACCAACTAATGTCTAATTTACTCTCATCATGCGCAGAAGAAGGAAATAAAAAAAAAACCTAGGCAAAGGCAATAAAGAATTTATGATTACTTTTTTTAAAGTTTGACAAACTCGTTTCTTGGTTATATCACTTGTTACTTCTAATACATAGTTTTATTCAAAATAAACGTAATTAATATGCAGATGTTTTGATTAATTACCGTGTTTAAGATAAATGCTAATTTTAGTTAGTAAAATGCCAACTATGATGTTAATTTAGTCTAACAAGGAAGCAATAATATTTACGCAACGTTTAAAACGTCACCAGGATATAGTTATATTTTTTTTAAATAAAATTAATACAATCTTATGTTAAATTAATTTACAATCTTTTACTGGAAATAATTTCAATATATTTGCATCATATTGCTCAGCAATTTGTGTGGGGGTTTCTACCATTGGTTCAACTCAACAATAAAAATTAAATCCTAATATTTCGTACTTAGCATATAAAGGGTTTTTGGTTTCCTATCTCACGCGTTTGAAGGAGAAGTACCTGATGCCATTGATAGCAGCAAGTTCTATTTTAGAGAATGGAAACCGATGATTATATTTTCTATTCTCATAGTATTTTAATAGGACTTAATCTAAATAAAATTAATATCGGTAGGTACTATTTGAAAGACTACCAGGCGTAAATTTTTTTTACATACCTCTAATTATTTTTGTAAAACCATAGTAGTTACTTAGTACATAGTACCTAATAATAGCTGTGAAAATCATGTCAAAATTAGTCCAGCCGATATAGGGATTACCTCAAACATACAGAAAAGCAGAGCGACAAAAATCGACGACTATACTTCGATAACGTTACAGAAAAAATCAATAAATAGTTTGTAATTTTCAATAGTTGGCGTTAAGGGCCTACATCAATATTATTCAATATCATCGCCGACTCGTACATATTAACACAGCCAGTAGGCACAGAAAATGAAGAATTAGGGATACTTTTCCTATTTACTCAAAATCCCCTAAATATATTTTAATTCTGATTTACGTGTTTCTATATATAATAGTTACTTATGTTTTTAAAGTTATTTTATTAGTTAATACGCGATAATAGACCGACAAATGAAAAAAATATAAAATTAGAGAGGTTATTTCGCTAAGATTTTCTATCGAGAAAACTTTTTTCAATCGCGTTTCTGAGTTTATGCGATCCTAGATCATATATTGAAAAAACATATACTTAAAAATTAGAGCTCTAGCCATTCAATCTAAAGAAACAATGAAAACTTCGTACGTAGAAAAATGCACGAAGCTATTTTGGTATCCTCTTAATATAGTTTCACATTTTGCTGTAACTTGATTTAAACTGCAAACGCCTGGCGTAAATTTGTTTGCTAATTGCACTTTGGCTTATTAACCAAGCGAAATATTCTGTAGACCACCATACAATAATTACAAAAATATCCAGGATTTTCAAGTTTCTATTTTATTTTTGAAACTAATATTTTCATTATCTGTTCAGGAAGAAATATTTGCAAATATTATTCTTATAAAAATTCAAAAAATTTTAAGCATTGAAATATTAGTCTCTCATCTACTGAAATGAACACATATTTTAATTATGTATGAACATTGAATATATTCTCGTCATGACCATTGTTACGGTTATATGCGGATAAAATAACGTATTGTTAGAACGTATTAAATAACCTCTGGTAACGTCAACAAATTCAATATTACAAGATCTAGACAATTCTATACTGTCGTCACTGTTTATTTTTTAATTCACTTTTATTTCACTTTTTTTACAATTTAGTTTTTCTTTGTGAGGTATTAATTACATTTGCGAATCTATTGGCTGTATCGGAAATTCCTTTGCCACAATTACATGCTTGTCTATGCAATAAACCGCAAAATTAGTGGAAACGTCATTTGATATAGACTAATGTAATTGATTAATCCGCGGATACGACGGAAAGCGTTTCGTTAGTTTTGTTGAATTCCTAGTACCGATGATTAATCTGACAAAAAAAATACTTGAAAGATGGTATACGGTTAATCTTTTTTATTTCTCGGATTTTAAGTAGGTTAGTATCGAAATCTATGAGCAAACACATTAAGCTGCTACTACACATGTACCTATATGATGTTACGAATACATTAATTATTCTTATATACCTACTCAAATTCTCTCAAAATTATTTGTAAAAGGCGATTAAAGCGATGTTTCTAATTATTATAGTGGTCTTAGCAGACTCAAAAAAAATTTAATACACAAATTTTTAACTTAAAAATTTACTGAGGTAATAACTCGTCTATAATTTTGACATCGAAATATTGTATGATTAATCTGTGGCATAACTACTACACGGTACTTCCTATTATTTACTTCGACACTAGGAATTAATTTTACCGTCGCGTCGCTTTATTAAATGTCATTAATATTGTCCGAATAGTAATTGTGTGAAAAATGGAAAACTCTTACTTACATAAACCTTTGGAATGTTAATAAAATTTTAATACATAATAGTAAAAAGTTTTAAATGTTCAAAACTATGCCGCAGCTTTAGACGTTACTAGCTGTTGCCTGCGATTTCGTACGCGTGCACTTTAGAAATCCCCCGTTTTTTCAACATTTTTCAGTAATGCTGTAGTGGTCGCAGCGTGATATTATATACCTTATGGCTATAAGATGCTATAAGGTGTATTTTTTATCACTTTGTGTGTGTTTTGTGTGTTTGTTAAAACACGCTAATCTTGGAGCTATTTTTTCAATTCTAACCATTACTTTCTGAGATTAGCGTGTTTTAACAAACACGCAAAACTTCAGCTTTATATTATTAATATAGATAAGCATAAGTAGATTTAAATGTACACTTATGGTCTTATTCATAATGACTTAACGGAGGTTTAAAAGATCGCTCAAATAGGTTCGCGAAAATTGTCAAAACTTGTTATTCATAATAGTCTTTTTACGCTAAAACTTTTATTATCTCTCCGATAAAATCTCCGTTTAAACCTCCGATAAGAATAAGACCATCCATTATGAATAAGACCGTTAGATTTTATTTATTTTAGGAAAATTACGCTCCTAGCATGAAGTAAAATCGTAAACAACACATTAAAGAATGTCATTAATAATTGAGATGTGATTAGGTTTAGATTGGTACAATGATTACGTAAACTTAGTGTTTTTATATGAAATTTATAGATATATTATTGAGTAGGTACTGTAAGTTAAGAAGCTTACATCGTTTGACGGTTCTTGTGGTCTAGTGGTACATGTAACGGTCTGCTGTTCACGAATTCGCGGGTTCGTTTCCCGCACGGGACAAACATTTTTGTTATGTTTATAAATGTCTGTTCTGCGTCTGGATGTGTCTATGCATTATACGTAGGTATTTACAAAAGAAAAGTAGTATGTATTATGTAGTATATCCTTATTCTGGTACCCATAGTACAAGCAGGTATAAGCTTAGCTTGGGACCAGAAGACGTTGTGTGAAATGCCCGTGAATATTTTATTTATTTACATCAAGTCACTGTATTTTTTAGGGTTTCGTACAAACCCTTATAGGATCACTCCGGTGTCTGTCTGTCTGTCTGTCCGTCTGTCAAATTTTTTTTTTACTCTAAAATAGAATTTCTTCAAGCTGAAACTTAATACCCTTAATAATTGTAGTTAGTACCTAGACCTTTTTAAATATTTATTTATTCCAATGCTCAAAAAATCCGAATTATTTATTAAAACGCATTTAATTTGCAGGGACCAGCTCCATAATTGGAGTTGCTGATGTGACAGAGAACAAGTTGTTATGGAGGCAACTAGTCGCCGAGTTGGCTGGCACCTTCCTCCTAACATCCATCGGTGTGGCCGCTTGTATCAGCATCTCCGCCAGCAGTGCCCCGCAGACAACCAGTATTGCACTCGCTTTTGGTCTTCTCGTCGGCTCTATCGTGCAGGTCAGTGCCATGAAAAAAATTTTGAATGAATAATATCGAAACTTTAACATGTTCTCATGTTGTATATACCTATAAATGAAGTTAGTGATCCACTCTTTGTTAGGAAGGACCAGTTTATATCTCTACTCATTATAAAACAAAGTCGTTATTAAATTTTTGGATGTATGTCTCTATGTGAGCTTATATTTTAAAAACTACGCAACGGATGTTGATGCGGTATTAAACAATAATAGATAGATGTTTCAAGAGGAAGTACAAAGTTGCAGGCGACCTGTATTTAATATGTTTTAGACTCACTTTAGACTATAGGAAGTTATTATAACTATCTTGTCATTCAATATATGCGTGTACTATTTATATTGAGTGCGGTTGACACATTTCGGGTTCGATTTCCGGGTGGGTTCTTACAGGAAAATTCCAATGGTATATTTTATACACTTGCTCTATTATGTAAAACTCTACGTGTTTAGATTCACTTGTTAAAAATACATTAGAAATTAAAACTTAGTGATAAAAAACGCGTATTTTTTACTGTAATTATAATATGCGGGCATATGTAGATATTTTACTAGCCATAGTTACATATGGCCTTAACATTAGCCTCAAAACTTCAGTTAAACAATATTTATTTGTACATTTGTTTAAATACAAAAGAACTAGCTCCCGCCAATTACATTATTGAGCGACACGTAGTTAACTATAATTGAATGAAATTGTTATACAATTGAATTATTTATTGTCATTAAAGTATTCCTACACGTGGACATTTTTTTGCGAGATTAACGTTATTGTTATGTTTACAGCGAGATCAGCGAGATTTGTTTATGATTGATTGTTTGTAGCAGCTTATGCCTGCTACACACGAAACAATAGGTATATCGTAGCGATAGTATATATTTTGTGCAAATCGATGTTTGCACAAGTTAAATCGAATCGATTTCGAAAATC
Source organism: Orgyia antiqua (assembly GCA_916999025.1). NCBI lineage: Eukaryota > Metazoa > Arthropoda > Insecta > Lepidoptera > Erebidae > Orgyia > Orgyia antiqua. The sequence continues at coordinate 4,677,039 of OU779861.1, forward strand.
GTAGGTATGGTCAATCGTTGCAGGATGTCGGAAACGTGTAAAGACATTTATGTGCATCGATTAATTGCTGCGATATATCGTAAGTTCGTTTTAAACTCTCAAAAATCCGATTCGATTTCGACGTAGTTTCCTAATTTTTCACTTAAAAAATTTTTCGAGTAATCTCTTAGTAAGTAGGTACATATTTTATAATTTGTACAGGTGTTACACGTACTCTTCTCTTACGTGTCGTTATCTTATATATAAAATTCACGTGTCACAGTGTTAGTTACCGTACTCCTCCGAAACGGCTTGACCGATTCTTCTTAAATTTTACATACATATTCAGTAGGTCTGAGAATCGGCCAACATCTATTTTTACACGCTTTATATTAGCTTCACTTGTATGTTTGTTTGTATGTTTGTAACCGACTCCTTTGGACGCTATCTTGACCCACTTTAAACGGTCAGATTCTATTCAAATTTTGCACACCTGTCAAAGACCGATGACAATGCCATAATTCGATTAAATAAAGCGTGTTTTTTAGTTTTTTTAAACTAGGTATTATTTTAATATTTTTTTTTTGGTATGGCAAAACAACGTTTGCCGGGTCAGCTAGTATTTCTATATATCCGTTGTCCTTTAAACTGTAAATAATTAATATAGTTTTTGAAAATATTTTAGCATAACTTTGTAAAACTCCATTTGAATTGAGGTATTGTTTGATAATCTCAAATGGAATAGTGGGAATTGTGTAATAATTGGTACTTACGTGTGAAAGGTTATATTTATCATTACTACTGCTTCAATAGTTAATTAAACAACTATTTAGCATTGTGAACTGAAAGTTGTCATCGGATACATAGTCTTATAACATCAGATTGCACTTTATCTTTCGTAAAAAACGATTATAAAGAATAGAAAACATTAAGTAAAATAAAAACCTGTACCTTTTTATTCTTATTTACACATAATATTAAATTAGTTTCGTTCGTATTTATTTATCCATTTATGTATTGACTAGCTGTTGCCCTCGACTCCGTCCGCGTAGAATTTAGGAAATTTTCCCCGTTTTTGCAACATTTTTAACTACTGCTTGAGTGAGAGTATTATAAACGTAAGAGTAAACAAATATAATCAGAATGAACGAACTGCAAAGCTATCAGGAGTTACACGTGTTATTGTGAGTCAACCATAAAATATAGATATGTGCTGTTCCGGGATATTTTTTAGACAATTTTATGTAGAATATTTCCGTCATACATGATTTCTATGTAACTTTAACCATTAAGGCTGCACACGCGACGGAAGCTTAAAAAATGGAGCACCTTTTCCCGTTTTCCCAACATTTCCCTTCACTACACTGCTCTTATTGATTGTAGCGTGATGAAAAGTATACTATAACCTGCCCAGGAGTATGAAGAATAATTGTACCAAGTTCCGTTAAAATCCGTCGAGTAGTTTTTGTTTCTATAAGGAACATACAGACGGACAGACAGACAGACAGACAAAAATTTTACTGATTGCATTTTTGGCATCAGTATCGATCACTAATCACCCCCTGATAGTTATTTTGAAAATATATTTCATGTACAGAATTGACCTCTCTACAGATTTATTATAAGTATAGATTTATGTAATCCAAAATTAAATTCTTAAAAAAATTATCACCTATTTGCAATAGTCTGAAATTTTGCAGACATATATTATTAAGGACCAATAATTATCCAGGTCCGTGATCCGTTTGCTGACTGACTAAGAATACAAATGTCACCACCCCTTTTCCTTCCCAGTGTACTTTTAGAAGCCAGTTAAAAGATATTGTACACATATAACATCCTCTTCCTCTGTGAGAGGCAGAAAACTCATAAATAAACCCAATGCCAATACGGCTGGTCAGTGCGGCGCAGTAGACCATAATCCCTCCTAAAATAGAGGAGGCTCGATTCAAATGGCATGTTAATGGGCTGAAGAGAAAGAGAGAGAGGGATATCCAGGATTTTCATATATTTTAGTTTTTAAACTAAGAGTAATATGAATGTCCTATTGTCTGATATACATCATTGCAGTCACATTTTAATTCTCTTACTTAGTACCTACTCAGTAACTTATATACTGCGATCATAAAATAATTTTACATCTGCAGATTAAAACTTAATGTTTAAATGCTATTAATATTATTATTTGATTAAGTAACCACTTCAAATAAAACAGATGAGTATCATATTAGAGATCGATAAATCGATTAGTTAAATAAGCAATAATGACTATCATTTACTAATTACTAATAAATAACTTCTTCGGCTATATTTATGCTCTGAGGTAATTTAATAAATTAAATTGGTAATCACGATAGTAATTTTAAACTGTGGTTGTAACTTGTATGTTATGTTATGTATGTACCTATGTTATTAGTTTAAATTCTGCATTACGTCCTTATTTTTGTTCGGTACATAAATTACACGATATGAGTAAGTAGTTTGAATGGTTCTCAAATTCATGCTGCTGCGCAAAAATGTTTGAAAAAGCATGTGGGAAAAGCAAAAAAGTTTTTGTTAGAAACTAATTTTGAATTCCATCCTCACTTGTGAATTCTTAATTCAAAAAATTTATTACCTCTTAAAAAAATGTTGTGCTCCTTTCCGCTGGATTACATGTTACACCTATTAATTTAAATAACTGTTCCTTTTTTAAATTTTCAAATATAAAAGAAAGAAAAATGTATATCAGAGAAGTATAACATACCTATATGTTATTGCTCTGCCATTATACTTAGATTACAATACCAGTAATAACATAATACGGTATGGAAACACAGGGCGTGGTAACAGCTTGTATAGTTAGAGTAACCACATATTCCACATGAGTAAGTATTTTATGAAATCGTTGCAGTTGTGCATATTAGGTATTATTAGGTACGTACTTAATTCATATTACTATTGTAATATAACTAAAGCATTTGTTATGTCCGTTACTGTTTTCTTTGTTACGACACTGCAATGAAATTGCAAATTATCCATGGGTAGTCGGTACCTACTACATAATGTACTAGAGAACGGTGAAGTACTGGTTACATAGGTACTAGATATTTACGTAGGTATATCTATTTTAGTAAACCATTATACACATTATCTAGATTTTGTCAATCCAATCCTCACCTCGCAATGCCTCGCATACACTTTCGCTGGTCTTGTTATTAGATATTTAGTCTCCTTTGTTTCGGCAAACGTCGCACCGGCCTATTTTTTTTTTAAATATTTTTTTGCATTCATACACACCTCGTTCTAACATCAAGGAACTATTCAATTTGGACAATTTGATGCAGTCATTAAAAAAATATTTGCTACATTTGAAGACCTCCTCTAGTATCGACATTACACCCATCTATTTTAAACTTCTTGGTACTATATAATCAATTTTCGAAATCTAAATCAAGGTTTAACCAGAATGTAATTAGATAACATCTTGTGATTGCAGTTTATCTTAAAAACATTTTAAAATAATAATAAAGACAGTATTTATAAGTGCTATAAAGATAGGCAGATACACTTAACAGCTTAGTGATAAAATAATATAAAATCATGTCACAAGGCTTAGGCTACTAGTGTTACAATGTCAACTATATTTATACACTGATTAGCCTCGAGAGAGTATCTACTCGTGACTAAAACCAACATAGTCTTAACAATAATCTTCTTAAATAAACATAACTGACATAATATGTGTGTCCAAGTAATTACTTCGTGATAATAATGCACTATATAAATATCTTTCTGTCCAGGCCAGTGGCGGATTTGCAGTCTAGGCCCCAAGCCATTAGCCGCTCTAGGCCCCAGGCCATTAGCCGCCCTTTTCTCAGCATCCACCATATAAATTACCGCCCCTAAATCTGGCCGCCCTAGGCCCGGGCCTACCGGGCCTTAGGGTAAATCCGCCACTGGTCCAGGCTAAACATTACACAGCTTATGTTCGACTTTTTAACATATTGAAAAAGAAATGAGATTATAATATTTCATTGTTGGAAAAAAAACTGGTGCGTGAGAAATGCGTAAACTCTACTCAAGTACATATTTTATGCACTCAAAAACAACATAACCGAAAACTTAAGATGAAAACTCATTTTTACTTAATTTTAAATATAGAAAAAAAGAAGAAGAAGCCACCACGACCACGAGTCACGAGTTCTATGAACTGAACTGTAAGGCTTAGAATAAAAAAGTATGTGTCTAAACCCTTAAAAATTCATTCTATTTACTTGGCAACATCATTACCCTGGCCTGCGGTCATCGCAATAAGGTCGTTTACCTAACAACACAGTAAAACTTCAATGAAATTTATTGAATTGGATATCTAATACAAGTGTTGTAATACTTGTAATATTAATACAGTAATGTTAAGTGTAATGTCTCTTTACAAGGGTCAAGGTCGAGGTGAATATAATAGTTATAGCTGAGTGACTATTTGATAGCTTTGATAATATTTGGATGAATATTTTGCACTTTGTCAAATGATAAGAGAGCTTTTGACGAAATTGCAAACTTTTACCTCATTTAAGCCATGCCAGATTATTGCGAACATATTTACACAGATCTACTCAATTTGTGTATACATATTTATATATAACGAAATATACTTTGAAAAACCTATTCATAGAATAAAATTAATTGCAAAATAAGTAGCTACGCGAACATCCCGAAGAAGGATTTTGAATATCTGTAGCATCTGTGATGATCATTTCTTATTTTTTGTCTATATTTGTAGGTATATATTTTGTTTTGTTAGATGATAGCAGAGTAATTGAGAATGTTCCTATCAGAGTGAAAATTTTTTCAAGAAACACATTTTCATAAGTTTCCTGCAATAAATTGAAATAATTCTACAAATCAAACGTTCCCTTTATGATTCTTATTATAATTAATAGTGTAGTATATTTTTTTTTTATGGCTAGGGTTAGGCAAATGACTACACTCCATCTGATGTTAAGTGAAGTGCAATCCAAATGTGAGGACGGCTATTACGGTGTGAAAGCACTAGCCACCGGCCTGCAAGGTGCCTCTTCACGCCTCGCTTGAAAGACCCCATGTTATAAGAAGAAGGGAACACGTGCGCAGGAAGCGAATTCCATTTTTGGGAAGTTCTGCAAATAAAGGACTCGCTGAATTTCTTTGTCCGACAAGATATGGTGGCCACAGTAAATTGATGGCATCTTAAGCCAGCGCGCGTGGTACGATTAAGCAGGAAAGCAGGGATGGGAGGGAATATGCTTGAATTTCGTAATATTTTCTTTTTAAAATACTAATAAGACGAGGTCAGTTCAGTATATAAAGTTGCATTAAATTATTCCAATCAATCGAATAAAAATGATACATTAAGATAGTCATGCCGTCATGCGACTGTAAGAGATGTTGATAACATTCAATCTGTTAATGATTAATCGAAACATGCTCGAATACACTCGATACATACTGATAATAAGTATTTATTGTTGTGACAAATACTAACGATAGTATGATTTGTTGTACTAGTTCAAGGCAAGCTTTAATCGAATTATTGAGACACGTTATAGCTGAAGAAACTGCAGATATATTTCTGGCGAGTTAATTAATCTTCTGTTGATACCAGTAAAACAGAACTTATAGATATAGCATGCGTTAACAGAAGCAGTAGCATTAATATTTACATGGATTTGCAAGCTTACCGTTTAAGACGCTTATTAGAAAGGAGACCCTAGTTATAAAAAATATATCATTATTTTACTTGCCCTTCAATTCTCTATATTGCTTATTAGTTGTTGCCTGCGATTTCGTTGTCGTGAAATTTTGGATGAATGGGCAATAAGAAACTTGAAGCAGGTTTTCCCGTAGGAATTACATATTATCCCGGGTTAAATTGTAGCCTGTACTTTAAGTTAAATCTATACCAATATAGTATAGCATAGAAAACGGTATTCAATTCCATGCAGTATTTTACTTTACTTTCAAACATACAGACAGACAGACAGTTACGTCAATAAAGATCGCCTATCCAATTTTTTTTTGATACACATTCCAAGTACACACATCGTCTTTTTAGAATTTTTTTTTAGTTTTTTTTTGTAAGATGTTAATACATGAATTGTATTGTCAATAAATAATTTGATTGGTGATATATGTAGGCTGAGTAACGAATTGCAATAACCGCTGACAAGTTAACTCATGACCTTTGCAGCTGCCCTACTAAACCCACAAACTAGTTTAATTTTATAATATTGCGTCAGTGATTGCATATAGCAGATGACGATCTGGCAGTCTCTAGTATAGGATTAACATAACAATAGAACAATGAGACTACTATCGCCTCCGTATGTCGATTTAATAACAGGATCATTATGAGAGGAAATATTAGTTTGATGTCACAAATGTTAATGTACTTTAAGGCAGAAGATACATTCCCGATGTAGAGAGACTAGAGCCCAAAAGAGGCTAAGGAGAAACAGTCTCAGCCGTGACTATGGTGACTAAAAAGTCTCCGTAACCTGAAGCTAATGGAGCATTAGGTAGAAACCTACACTTCTTTGAATCAAAGAGCATAAGAACGATCTACCATCTAACTTTTTAAAGCTTTTGCTGATATTGTCACAACTAACAACTAACAATAGAAACTTATTTGAAATTAATTTGAGACTTAAGACTGTATGAATGATTTATGAGTTATTCAAACCTTTTCCATTTGTAATAAATTATGTATGTTTGGTGTAAAGGTAGTTTAAATATGTAGATGATCTAATAAAAACGGTTTAAACAAAGCCAAATAAAGAAAGAAGTGATTACGTAATCCAAAAAAAAATATTCACGCAATATATTTTCCTCATTAGTTAAAAAATTAAAATCAAATATAATTTTGGTATTATTCATCCAAGGTGTGTAGACGGTCGTGTCGCTGTCGCATAGCAGATAGCGCTATATAGTCTCTGTCTACCCTAATGAGAAAAAGGCTTGACAATATAATGATGCCAAGTTGAAAACAAGTCAATAGAAATAGCAATGTAAGAAGAAAAGACTTCATTTTTAGGGTTTCGTACAAACCCTTATAGGATCACTCCGGTGTCTGTCTGTTTGTCTGTCCGTCTGTCAAACTTTTTTTACGCAGCAACGGCTGAAGGTATCAACTTGAAACTCATACGATATGTAGATCTATGCGGTCCCTTGCTGCAAAAAATACAGTGAACCTTTCACCTCTACGCGTTTAAAAGATATAACCGAATTACGACCATTTTTAAGAACTTTTCGACTTGTTCTAGGGAATCAAAATTCACAGGATACTTCCCGTTGCCCTAGAGCCTTGAAATTTGGCATAGATCAAGTCTATATAGTGCTAATATAGGAAAAAATCCAAAAACTTATAATTTGTCATCACATCACAAGTAAAAAAGTGTTTCTACTAATACCAACTTATGAAGTAGCTGAAATGTAGGCGATTCCCTATATTTCAACTACAAAATTAAGTTGGTGAGTTGTTTTGAGTTTAATTAAATGATTATTTGAATGCAGTTACTTATGTTTATATGTCTAGTAGGTACGAAACCCTAAGTGTGCGAGTTTACCTCGCTCTTGACAGGTTTTTTTTTCAGTTCTATTAGAGAGTATAACCAAACTTTACCATTAAAGCTCTTAGACTAAAATTCACAAAAGATACCAATGTATCTGCATTGAAGTCCTTATTTAAGCCATTAGAGTAACCATAAAATATGTTTAAAAGGCAAATTATTGAGTAATTTAATGTATTGACTTGGGAGTATTTGTTTATACACAGTTATGGTTTTGAAGAGTGTTTTGCGATGTTGTTGGACAAACTCACAAGCACTCGTATTTAGAGTATATCCATATTGGTAAAGTCATAAGTAACGGATTTATGTCCAACCAATTTTATCATCAAAGGATTTAAGGGATATTTTATCCACCTAGCTAGTGAGCATTGTTATGATACAAAAAAAACCTGTCAAGAGCGAGGTAAACCCGCACACTTAGGGTTCCGTACCTACTAGACGTATAAGCATAAGTAACTGCATTCAAATAATGATTTAATTAAACTCAAAACAACTCACCAACTTAATTTTGTACTTGAAATATAGGGAATCGCCTACATTTCAGCTACTTCATAAGTTGGTATTAGTATAAACACTTTTTTACTTGTGATGTGATGACAAATTATAAGTTTTTGGATTTTTCTCTATATCAGCACAATATAGACTTGATCTATGCCAAATTTCAAGGCTCTAGGGCAACGGGAAGTTACATGTGAATTTTGATTAATAAATAAATAATAAATATTCAGGACATTTCACACAACGTCCTCTGGTCCCAAAGTAAGCTATATTTCTATGCTTGTATTATGGGTACCAGATACGGATATAATACATATACTACTTTTCTTTTGTAAATACATACTTATAATACATAGAAAACACCCAGACGCAGTACAAACATTTGTATGACATTTATGGATATCACACAAATGATTGTCCCAAGCGGGAATCGAACCCGCAACCTCGTGATCGGCAGTCCATTACATAAACCACTCCACCACGAAGCCCGTCCGATTTCCTCCGATCCAATTCCCTAGCATATGTCGAAAAATGCTTAAAAATGGTCGTAATTCGGTTATATCTTTTAAATGCGTAGAGGTGAAAGGTTGACTGTATTTTTTTGCAGCAAGGGACCGCATAGATCTACATATCGTATGAGTTTCAAGTTGATACCTTCAGCCGTTGCTGAGTAAAAAAAGTTTGACAGACGGACAGACAGACACCGGAGTGATCCTATAAGGGTTTGTACGAAACCCTAAAAATGGCAAAAGCAGACATATAGGCTTTCACATTCCGTAAATAAAAAGATGCAATTTTACTAAAATTAAAACTAAATTATACAAATCAAGTTTATTATATATTTACATTCTATTTCGAGAATACTAAAATTTTTCAAATCTCCTGCGACATAGGGTAGGTATTTCAAGCGCAGCGTAGAGACATCTTTTGGTTCCGCAACGTAAGGGCGGTTAGAGCATTAACATTGGTACCATTTCTACGTCCACAACTAAACTAATCTTAATTAAGACAACTATGGCGTATTTTAAGTAATTGGCTATTTCGCGGTGTACATGGTGTATATTAATTAAAATCGTCAGTCAATACACGGTTTTTATACATTGCCGAATTGTGTTATTGTCACCTTCAATTTTCATTTTTTAGTTAAGTTCAGTTGTGTAGGTAGAATTACCATACCATTAGCTGTCCTTTCATTTGTATTACACGTCACATTACATTAAGCGGGTGTAGTCATTTGCCTACTCTTGCTATAAAAAAGATAAGAAATAAAACATTCAATTAGCGCCTATGTATCTATAGATACAGTGTAATTGTTGATTGATTGAAAAATACCGTTTAATGTGATAGTTAACACATCGGATACACGCTTTGTTTACAACATGACTAATAAACTTTACTAATGTTTTTTGTTTATGGTATTTGCGTATTTCCATTACTTCTTCTCGCGTCTTGTTCCTCATGATTGAGGGCCGTGACCGCGCTTCAGCAATACCTTTGCTCTTATGATGTTTTTTCCATCTGTTCCTATCTCGAGCGTCGTGTAAGGCATTGTGAACTGTCGAGTTCAGAGCTGTACGAATCTGGTCGGAACACCATATTGTGCTGCGTTTACGGGGGCTCTTCCCGTCCACTTTGCCAGTAACGATAGTTGCCATTACTATGGGATGGGATGGAATATGCACATCACATCATTGTGTTATTCACGTAAAGTTCTTTTTCCATTATTTCGTTAATGTTCATACCTCGAAAGTTTTTAAAGGGATAACGTATTAAATAATATTAGACTCTACTTTTTCAGGGCACTTTCAAACGGCTAATACTAAAGGATAAAAAAGGATAGGATCAAAAAAACTATTAAACTCGCAATTTCCTTGAGACTTTAACTATAATTGTGTGCTTTTTTAGTTTCTATAAACTTTTTTGTTTTATCTATTGTCGTCTAGGCTATTTAGGAACACGCTTTATTTGTATTCATAAAGTTTTAACCAGTTTAAAGTCTAAAACTAAATGCTCGAAGCTTGTACTTGATCACGATGCCTCTTTTCTACAACATACGTCGAAAAGAAATACATATGACATAGAAAAACGTGGGCTGAACACACACAACCATTTATTATGATTATTGCCACTATTATTATAGTCATTGAATACAAGACATGTAACGGTACTACTAAGCTATTAGGCGAATAAATTGCAATTATTATTTGTACGCATGAACTGTGTAATAGAGGACAATGACCTTGTATGCTTGTTTGTAAGAAAGGTGTACGACAACACGTATCAGAAAAAGAGCTTAGTGTACTACTTAATGTATTTGAACTTTAAAAATTTTTCTTATAACAAGTAGATAGTTACTTTACCGTGATCTTAAGTGTGTACAAGTAAATAGATTTTTAGTCCGTATGGTGACGGACTCAGAATACAAGTGTCACCACCCCATCTCTTCCCCAGGGTGCTGTAAAAGCCAGCTAAGGGATATTTTACACAGACAGACAGACAGACATCCTCTGTGAGAGACGGAAAACTCGAAAGTAAATCCCTCCCAAAGTGGAGGTGGCCTGTGCCCAACAATGGAACGTTACTGGGCTGAAGAGGGAGAGTTACTTTACCAAAATCCAGCATCGCGCTATGTGGCATTCTATGAAGGAGGTCATTTTTGTCCGACAGTAAAAGTAGAAAGACTGATAGATAGATAAATAAACAAATTCCTTAAACGAAATCCCCATTCCAGCCCATTAATTTTCCACTGTTGGGCACGGGCGTTCTGTACTTAGAGAGGGTTTTTGGTCTATGCTGGGCTGACCAGTTTTCTCGGCACAGAATTTAATTTCAGGTTTTCCGTCTCTCACAGTTGATATTCACTGGCAGAACCCTTAGCGCCACGTCTTCCCCAGGGTGCTGTAAGAGCCAGCTAAGGGATATAATAAGCAGATAACATCCGCTTTGAGAGACGGAAATCTCGAAACTAAACCCTGTGCCAACACGCCTGGTCAGCGCGGCACTGTAGACCATAATCCCTCCCAAAGTGGTGGAGGCCCGTGCCCAACAGTGGGACGTTAATGGACTAGAGAGAGAGAGAGAACCTTTAGCTGTCTCTTACAGCACCCAGGGGAAGAAATGGGATGATGACACATGTAATCTTATTCCGTCACCTCACGGAAATACATGACACGAAAGTTCTGAATGATTAAAATAAATATTGATTGTAGATAATGCTAAAGCCTATTTTACCCGACTGCGCGACCCAAAGGAGTGGTAATGTTGTTATTTATTGTGTTAAAGATCTATGAGTTCTGTTGTTCTCTACCTATAATTATGGATTTGAATCGTGCAACTTTTATTGATTTTATTGCTATTTTTGCTCAATTGTTATATCATAAATAGTACATAGTATTAGGCAAACAAAGCTTAGGTCAATATAATTCATACCAGGAAATAATAAAAATACTACCGTAAAATAATCATCTCGATTTATTGTTGCCAGTGTTATAAAATCAGGAACAATTTAAAACCTAAGTAATTGCATACAATTAGTAGTAATTTAGCCTGAAAGTCGTGATTCCACATTATGAGAATTTCACCATTCGTATTTAGAGTGAAAGTTAGTTTACAACGGAGGACTATATATTGTGTCGTTTAGTCGAACTAATCCAGAGGTAATACCTACATTTTTTTCTCACCACAGTACTACATATAATATAAATGTAGAGCATGATAAAGTGTATTTTATTCGCGAAATAACCACGCTTAAACAAAATGGTATAACATGACCGGTATGACCGGAATAATATGAATCCTTGAGCTAGGTCTCGACCTGGCATTTATATAACACTGACTTAATTTTGTTCACGAACTGTGCTTTCAAATTTATATAAAAAAGTGGCTAAATGCGTCAACCGATACAAGTAGAAAATGACTACTTATAGCACGAATTTTCTGACCAAAAAGAACATGACAATTGTATTTAATTTGTAACTTATATTAATAACTATGTCATTTATATAATACACCTATGACACCTTCGGCAATTTGCTGCTAAGATAGTCAATAACACTAATTCTCTATTCTATGACCGTGTGAAGAAACAATAAACATTCTGCCAATTTTAAACCCAATGGCTTGCCATTCTGTGTACCGCAGATTGCCATGAACAAGAGTAGTAATCGTAATTACCATAGAAGATTACCGATACATAAGATATGTTACGATATTACGACACATCCGGTCTTATAGATTTAAAAGGAGAGCTTCAATGCTATAGTACATAATAAAATAATCAATCTTATACAACCAATTAACATGCTAATTTGAATATATTTCAAAGGATGTATTGACTTTAACTATTTTAAAATAAAAGAACGATGACCACCACATCATACAAGAGATAGAAGTGGCAGGCGTAGACATTTTTATCAAAAACTTAGTGTGCCTAATAAACTCGATCGCCGACTATCGACTGGTCTATTATCGACATTCAACTTGTTGTAAATGAAACAATAACAATTTTGGTAAAAAGATTACCGAATTGAAAAGTCGTCCAAGATAGATAGTATATGCAATAAAAAATATTTTGTTTTAATTCAAAAATCGGGTCCTAAATGTCAGAGCAGTTTATAAAAATGCGTTTTAAAAGATTCTGTATAGGGAAAACATTCAAACAACGACATTGTCATACACAGTACCTACTCAAAATAAAACAATTTTTCATATTAATTACCAGTACATTCATTTTCCATATATATTTCTTAACTAATATTTTCTATAGGTTGTACACTAATGTGCGTACGACATAGACAGATCATTCATAGAACATTGATGTATACAGACCCGTATATCACGGCGACCTTGACTCTGATTGGATTTAACTTACTCCAAGTTGATCGCAGCAAGTAGTGATTGTCCACAGGTCATGAGAACGTTTTTATCTTAATTTTACCACAAATATATACCTACCCAAACAACAACAATATATACCCACCCAACATTATTATTCTTAAAAAACAAAGTCGTTGTTTTTGTATGTATGTCTCTATGCAAGCTTAAATCTTTAAAACTAGGCAAGGGATATTGATGCGGTCTTTTTAATTGATAGAGTGTATCAAAAGCATAGCTTTTTGTACAGTTAATTTCTTATGGTATAGTTTTCAAATTCTTCGCGTGAAGTTATGGCAACAGCTAGTTGTTATATATATCAGAATATCTATATAATTTGTGACTAATTTGTCGTTCAGAGGGCATTTTGTTAATTGGCCCACCCTCAAGGCCCTGAAATATTCTTCCTTGTTAGTACATTTATCTCACATAAACAAGTAGGTATATACCTAAAATGTTAACCAAAATTATTGAAACAATTTATAGTATTGTAAGTTATTAATGAAACAAATAAAGTGTGCCTTATTAAGAGTTGATACAGACAGCTTGGAGCCATTTTTTATTACACAACCAATACGCTGTTCTAGGGCAGGGTGACAAGTTAATTTGTTGTCAATAACAGTAATGAAAGTTTTCGAAAACAAATATTTTGTCTGATATAATTACTGTATCTTTGTATAACTACAAGTATTTAAAGTTTATTAAAATTATTGTATTTATTTAAGAAGGTTTACGCATTCATTCGTGTGAAACCTTGATGACCTCTGTATTGCAACGAATTATAAAGTGGTCGATTTATAATTTAGATTTATTTTTCTCTGGATTTGACTGTAATTTCCATAGCCTTTAAAATAACAACAACACAACTTAATAATGTATGTGACACGCCTTATTCTAGTCTTATTTAGATTTCAAGGCTATTGGGACTTTTAGGCTGCAAATCGTTTCCATGGGCAGTTACTCCATTTGATCGAATCCTAAATAGCTTAAAACAAATTATACTCTATTAACCCATATCTCTACCTGGTGATGTGACCATAAAAATCTTGAAAATTCCATAATATACGAGTATGTATCTAATGTAAAGCAATAAATTGACTTTGCTTGTGTAACATTACTTTAGAAACAAATTGATTTATTTATGATTTAATGAGTTTTGTAAGGGCTTGATAGAGATGAAGTGAAAATATAAGTACGTAACGAAATATCGGCCATGACATTTTCCTTATAAATTGCGAAACGCTCACCCAGAAATTTTTAGTAAATAAAAACGCCAATTACTATTTGTAGCGTTGATTTCAACACTTATAAAAAAGCTTATCTATTGGATTATTGTATTATTTGAAACACGATAAATAAGCTTATTACATTAAATAGATTTAGCCTAGCTTTTGTCCTTGTAAAAGTATTTGGAACTAAGCCTATTTAAAGTAAAATTCTTTGATTATTAAGTAGGTAGGTATCAGTATCTGCACACGATTAAGGTTCGATTTTTTGTTCTTACACGGGTGTTCTAAATTTTGCAACTAATTTATTACCAGTTTTTAGGTACATCAGTTTGGACTATGTCTTTTATAAATCAACAACGACCGAAATATCACATATACTTCAAAATTAATGTAATTAGAAAATACATTACCTTATACGTTATGTATTTTTTTAATAAGGTAACTAGCTGGCCCGGCAAACGTTGTTTTGCCATACCAAAAAAAAGTAAAAAAAAAAAAATTTACTATAAACCTCACGGAGCCCGAGACCTTTCCAACGAATGCAAAACCGTGGAAATCGGTTCGTGCCTTCTGGAGTTATAGCGTCAGGAAGGAAAATCCGACTTATTTTTATATAGTAGATAATAAATAATAAATAATAATAAATATTCATGGACATTTCACACAACGTCCTCTGGTCCCAAGCTAAGCTTATATGCGTGGGTTATGGATACCAGAATACGGATAGAATACATATACTACTTTTTTTTTGTAAATACATACTTATAATACATAGGAACACCCAGACGCAGTACAAAGATTTGTATGACAATTAGAAAAATCACACAAATGATTGTCCCGAGCGGGAATTGAACCCGCGACCTCTTGATCGGCAGTCCGTTACCAGAACCACTACACCACGAGGCCCGTCGGAGGTAAGAATAAGAAATGAGAGATTCAAGATTACGTAAACAAATAAAATAAACAATTTTAAAAAAGTTTACGTCAGATAAATGGGCCTTCATAAAATTTTACCGATCACATTATTTGAGTCCAAGTTTTACGCTAACTGATAGAACAACATGATTCGTTGTGCTGGAAATGAAACATGCAAGAGCCGTAGAGCGGAACAATTTTAGATTTGCATGCAAAATATTATGCCAATATTCAAAATTTATCTTCGGTTATTGTGTCCCGATGGCCTTAGTTACGTTGTTACGAGTTATTCTAATTTCAATAGCTTCCGCGCGAATAAATTCGTCCAAGATCGGAATCCATTAATTGACTTATACTGTTGTTCAATAAAAATCATATTATGTAACATTTATTTCCTTGTTGCTAACACGATTTGCACCGGAATTAATCTAGAACCATTAAATTTATAATAGATTCAATGCCCTATGATGTACCTGCAAAGCTCCACTTATTTTTTTAATTTATTGAGTAGAGAAGGCTTTGTCGCTTGGCAGCCCTGTGTCTTTTTAGGGTTCCGTACCCAAAGGGTAAAAACGGGACCCTATTACTGAGACTTCGCTGTCCGTCCGTCCGTCCGTCCGTCCGTCTGTCACCAGGCTGTATCTCAAGAACGGTGATAGCTAGAGAGTTGAAATTTTCACAGATGATGTATTTCTATTGCCGCTATAACAACAAATACTAAAAATAAAATAAAATAAATATTTAAGGGGGGCTCCCATACAACAAACATGATTTTTAGGGTTCCGTACCCAGTATCTCAAGAACGGTGATAGCTAGACAGTTGAAATTTTCACAGATGATGTATTTCTATTGCCGCTATAACAACAAATACTAAAAATAAAATAAAATAAATATTTAAGGGGGGCTCCCATACAACAAACATGATTTTTTTACCGTTTCTTGCTCGATACTAAAAACGTTGCCTTATGTTGCATAGATAATGGTACGGAACCCTTCGTGCGCGAGTCCGACTCGCACTTGACCAATTATTTAGTTTGATGAGCTTTGTTAAATATCGGTAGTGCCACAACAGAATTAAAATTGACAATGTTACCAATTCTAGGTACACAACTAAACTTAACTTAACTAAAAAATGAAAATTGGTATTGTCAATATAGCTATTACCTACTTGCTATATCGTTGCGCACATTTATATTAATTAAAATCGTTAGTCTATAATACACAGTTTTAATAATAAGAAACTTCAGTAAACATTGCCGAATTGTGTTAATGACGCTATCAGTTTTAATTTTTTAGTTAAGTTTAGTTGTGCGCTCAGAATCGGCACCAATGCTATTGAAAAATATGTGCAAATTAAGGGTCGTGGCGGACTGAAACGTTAAAATGTATTCTCCATATAATTTGCCATTAGCAGCACTACACATTTTTATGGATCTTAGCTATAAATTTGAGAGACCAAATACTTTAAATAAATTTATCTCAAAGAACATTGAACCGAAGACCTCGTGATGCTGTCTTGTGAATCTATCAATCAACTAATTTAACGCTTCGTCAACTCTAAAAACGAACGATTAGTGTTTATTGTCGGTTCATTTGAGTACGAATATGAATATAGCCATGACTTTCAAATGATTTCTATTAGATTCTTGTAGTTGTAATTGAAAGGATTTTGAGGTGCATTTATAAGATTTCTTTTTATGGGCCTACATCAATATTATCGTCGCCATGTACCTATTAACACAGCTAGTAGGTATAGAAAATGAAGAATTAGGGATATTTTTTTTGTTTACTCAAAATCTACTAAATATATTTTAATTCCGGTTTACGTGTTTCTATATACAGGTTGTCCCAAAAGTCAACGTCCAACCGAAAACCTAAGCTAGGCCTAGTTGTGGGGGCTCTCAAAAAAAAAGAAAAAAAAATCTATCTCATGTAGTTTCGAAATGACAGCCATTTTTCTTAAATTGACACCCTGTGACGAGTTTACGACTACTGGGGCTGCAAATGAGCTCTTTTGTAATTTTATTTTTGTGTGGAGTAGTCTTAAGTGATGCTCCTACAAATTCCAATTCATCATTTGCACACAACTTCATTGGAATTTCAGAAAATATCCGTTTTATACCGAACCATGACGTGAAAATGACTACATCACTAAACTTTGACAGTCTGTACTGAAAAAAAAATCTACTATGCAATTTCGGCAAGTGCCCTTAAAAGTTGGCGCATTTAATGGGCTTTCCAAAATGGTATAATACTTACTAAATTATTTCTTAGACGACGAGAAAAAAAAAAATTAAGAAAGTCGATATTTAGCTTATTATTAGTTAGTCATAAAACTTTCTCAAAATTATTCTAATATCATCTAGGCGTTCTGTAAGGTGTAATTAAAGAAAGAGACGAAGAAAAGTTAGAGCGGGATAGTGACGCTACTAAAAGAAAGAGACGAAGAAATGTTAGAGCGGGACGGAGAGTGACGCTACTTGGTGTCAGTGAATTTTTGGGATTGTTTAAATAAAAGTCAATTATTAAAAATCGAATGTTTATTTAAATCATATCAAATGTTCAAATTGCTTGCCATCAGCGCGTATGCACGCCCTACACCTTCTTAAAAACGATCGTGTAATCTGGCGGGCGAAACGTCTGGAATTGATGTGATCAGCGGCATCTTGAATTCTCTGACGCAGTTCCTCTAAATTTTCAATTGGTTTTTGGTAAACAATTTCTTTGACCGTTCCCCAATAAAAAAAATGTGTATTATGTAAAATATGTATTATGTGTATGTATTATGTGTATGTTTATGTGTTTGTATGATTATGTGTGTTATTATATTGTGTATTTTTATGTAATGTTTATTGTTTGTAGGCTGTAGGTATATTTTTGTTGTAGATTTAATTACTATCAATTAATTAATAGCACCTACCAGTAGCACTTTCTGCACCTACCCATGGTTGCCTGGTAGAGAATGCCCTAGGCATTAAGTCCGCCATTGTACAACTTAATTATTGTGCATAAAGTTTAATAAATAAAAATAATAAAAATTGGTCAAGTGCGAGTCGGACTCGAAGGGTTCCGTACCATTATCTATGCAACATAAGGCAACGTTATTGGTATCGAGCAAGAAACGGTAATAAAATCATGTTTGTTGTATGGGAGCCCCCCTTAAATATTTATTTTATTTTATTTTTAGTATTTGTTGTTATAGCGGCAATAGAAATACATCATCTGTGAAAATTTCAACTCTCTAGCTATCACCGTTCTTGAGATACAGCCTGGTGACAGACGGACGGACGGACGGACGGACGGACAGCGAAGTCTCAGTAATAGGGTCCCGTTTTTACCCTTTGGGTACGGAACCCTAATAAATAAATAAAATTTTATTTGACCTTTCAAAAACGATTCTACATAAATTCTACTACAAAGTGTGTTGTAACTTCAATAGTAATTATAAGTTTCTGGATTAATTTTGGACATAAATTTTTTAATCCTGCCCTTGTTACGGGTTCTGTTTTATCGCTAAAGCAAAAATTATATTTACTAAAATAGCTTACTGGATCATTCCAGTAAGCTATTTTAGTAAATATAATTTTTTATCGCGGAATTCAAACGTATTCAAATTCATATTTATTTATTTATTGCATTCATGTTGTTATGATTTTATGATATTTGCAATACTTTTCCTCTTAGTCTAAGTAATGGTTTCGTTTAATTTCATTTATTCGTAATTGATTTATGCTGTTACATCATGTCTAATTGGTATGATTGAATATAATATTATGTTGATATTGAATGAGATGAATGAAGAGGTTACGTGCAGGTGTTCGATATTGCTCGAACATTATGAGTTAGGTCAACCTTCAGTCGTAAAAGTTCACCGTGAGAGCGAAATGTAATAAACAGAAAAGTTGTTTGAAACTTGATTTGCTGTTCGATATATGTCTGCGAATTTTTTAATAGCATACTTACATACAGGTAGGTACAGAAGTAGGTACCGAAATACAGTTAACCATTTGAGATATCTCTTTCTTAGAAAAACGGTAAATATATATTCCAAGATTGCATGAACTAACTCTGTGGTTAGTGATGAAATAAAAATTTAAACCCATTTTTTATGAAGTCACGATCCTATCTTTAACTTATCTTTACTTATTATGAAACAAAGTCGTTATTTTTGTATGTATGTCACAATTAAATATTAGCTTATATCTTCAAAACTATACGACGAATTTTGATGCGGTTTCTTTAATTAGATAGTGGTTCAAGAGGATGTTTTTTTATATAATTTTTCCACTAATTCCACACTATGAAGTTGCGGGCAACAGCTAGCCTGAACATAAAATCATTTTTTTGTTTGCAGTTCAAATAAGGCTTTTAAAGTTATAGATATTTCGGTTTTCGTTCTACCGAACCGTTCTACTTTGTTATGTTCCTTTCCTTTATACAAATGATTCTATTTATATCTGATCATCATTATAGAGAGAGAGAGTGATGTAATGCAATGCACTTGACACACAATCGTACTGTAGCGATAGAATACTTCCTACCTTCACTGATCGATGGATGTGTTACAGAACTTACAATATATATTTCAACAACTTTCATATGGTAAAGGCTAGTTCCATGGACTATTAGAATTGTTATCTAAGATGCAGTGAATGGTACATAGCATATTTTTATATCTCAAATAGCTAACTATTAGATTATATCATACGAAAATAAACAAATAACACTTATTAGTAAAAGGCGATACATCCAGCTTTCACATAATGTCTATCAGCTAGTAGCCTCCAGTCAATGTAATGCAGGTGCAATTATTACAATCGATACTACAGCAAACTAGTTGATAGAAGAAAGTAACTTCCATGAAAAAATCCATTTCACTATAGTGAAAGTAATTGATAGTCTATGACACTTTCACTTTGACTATTTTTGTTCAATTTAATTGATCGATTTGTGAATTTTATTTTTTATTTTTAAAAAGTAAATCTATGATGCCAATTTGAAATTGTCATTTCTTTAAAAATAGATTAAAAATATGCTGTTTTCAGATCTATTTTACAAACAAACATCTTTGTATTTGCACATATTTATGTATAATGGCGTAGTGGCATTTAAATGACCAGCAGCAAATAATAAATAAAATAAACCTTTTATTTGGAAATTCTTTCATAAACTTTTATTGAAACTTTATTTAGACGCACTCAGTCAGTTGAAATTGCAAATCTATTTCAAAAACATATCAAATAATTTTGATATATTTTTAAAATAGATTTGCAATTTTAACTGACTGACTGCTTCTAATAAAGTAATAATATGTAGGTACATGAACTGTGTACATGAATATATTTTTATATTGTTATTTAAGGGAACATTTCCATATACACAACAGACACGCATTCTGTCTATGATTGATTGATTGATTAAACAAAATGAAATTGTTATTTGCAATTGTATTTTAGTATCAATATTTACATACCACTATAATATACTTGAGTCACGATGCAACATTATCGGTTACAATCTCGGCTTTATTACTATGCAATTTCTTAATCGACTCAAAATTAATAACTATCACCTTAATCTCCCAGTTATGGTGTCAAACTCAGTGTCAATAGAGTCACGACTCATTTATCCCATGATATGTTTTTGTACTGACGTACATGTGAACGGATACAATCGATCATTAATCGAGTAACATACGAAATAAATTGTTAATTGATAAACGATTCGAATATAGAGTTGTATTTAGCTGTATATTTAATGACTCTACATTATTATGTTTTGTTATGTAACTTAGTAAGGTCTTAATTCTTTTGTGTTGATAATATGCGTGCACATAAGTCGTAAGGATGGCCTCAACAATGTTAGTATTTCGATTGAGTTTATATATTCGCTCTATTGTTTTAAGAGCTGGTATGCATTTTAAATTATTTTAATAACGAATGGTGATCATCAATATTATATTTAGTCCAGCTTCGTTTTGTTCTATATGTGAAGGTCGTTTTGTTCTGTAAAGTGTGCACGTGAATAACCTAATAATATTTTGTCATATCAATATTGTTTTACTTTTGAATTTAGCTAATTAGATCACCAGTAATGTTATCCGTAGTTAGCATTGGTTAATAAATAAATATCATGGATATTTTACACAACGTCCTCTGCTCCCAGGCTAAGCTTATATACTTGTGTTATGGGTACCAGAATACGGATATACTACATATACTACTTTGCTTTTGTAAAATACATACTTATAATACTTAGAAACACCCAGACGCAGTACAAACATTTGTATGACAATTATAAAGATCCCACAAATGATAGTCCCGTGCGGGAATCGAACCCGAGACCTCGCGAAGGGCAGTCCGTTTAAGAACCACCAGACCACGAAGCCCGTCAAATGAGTTAATAACAATGAAACGTCATCAACCACGACCATTCTGCAAGGAATGAACAACTAAGAAGATAGTTAATATGTACACCTAAATTATCTATACTCCGATATTAATATAATAAAGCTGAAGAGTATGTTTGTTTGTTTGAACTCACTAATCTCAGGATCTACTGGTCCGATTTGAAAAATTCTTACAGTTTTGGATAGCACATTTATTGAGGAAGGCTATATGTTATATAACATCTCGCTGTAGCTAATAGAAGCGATACATCAGTGTAAACTTCGAGGGCAACAGCTAGTGATCAGATATAGGCCACTTATTCGTTTAGATTACAATTTTTTGTAATCAAATTTAAGAGCTTATGTCTCTAGCACTTTTCGATTTGTGAAAAGAAAATAAAAGTAAAAGGAACATAATAAACTGTTAGGTTTTCCTAAAATTATTTTGTTTGATGTAAATTTATTAATGATGTTCGAGTATGAAAACATGTTATGGAAATCGTGTTCAACTCTTGATTAAACATATCATTATGACAGGAAATATTAGTCAAAATATATTAATTCGACGGAAACCGCAAATTGATATATTTTTAGATATTAAGTTATTCGTTAACCCTTTAATGTTTCCGGGATAATTTGTTTTTTAAATATGTTGTTGCTACAGAAATCACTAATGCCTTAATTTAGAGTTTATATAATACAGCTGATCCTTTAACAAGCAGTTTTTTTATTTCAGTTCAGGAGTGGATTTGGAATACGAAATGTTTATTTGCTGACGTATTAATTTTTTTTAAATTTATGGTAGTCTACATTGTGTATCTATTAATAAATAAAATAAATTATATCAAAGTTTTATGATCTAATTTACTGGTTATGATTAGATATGTTGAGTTAAACACAGATGTAATAAAAATGATTGAAATCTCATTTTAGGGCTGGCACAAAACTTATTACTAAATTCTGACGGGCCTCGTGGTGTAGTGGTTCTAGTAACGGACTGCCGATCAAGAGGTCGCGGGTTCGATTCCCGCTCGGGACAATCATTTGTGTGATTTTTCTAATTGTCATACAAATGTTTGTACTGCGTCTGGGTGTTCCTATGTATTATAAGTATGTATTTACAAAAAAAAAAGTAGTATATGTATTCTATCCGTATTCTGGTACCCATAACACAAGCATATAAGCTTAGCTTGGGACCAGAGGACGTTGCGTGAAATGTCCATGAATATCCATGAATATATTAGAGACTAGAGATATGTTCCATTATTAATATTATAAAACCAAATATTGGTATTATGATACTCTAAATCTTTCCGCGTCAAAGATGTTAAGAATCTTATCTGGAAGCCAGTCTAGCTATGATCCGCAATACTTTCATTTAACATTATTTAGATAAGGTCGTTAGAAAGTTCAGTCAAGTTCTTATTGGCACTTGTTGTCGTATAACCATGAATTATAAGGATCGATAACAAGCCATGCCATGTTTATGTGCCATAGTCTCAGAGACAAAATTAACAAAACCATTTAAAAAAAAAAAAAAAAAATTAATTACTTATTTACATAAATTTATTAAATTAAGCAGCATGCATAGTTTACTGGTTGAAATCAAAGTGGGGGAAATGGAGTTTTATTAACAACCATACGTCTATGTGTAAAAGATGAAAAAATATCCTTAATCCATCTAATAATTCACGTTTATAATATTAAATAAGATTTGATAAGTTCTTGTAACGCAAACATCTGAAATTATTTGGAACCGTGTATCGAAATTATACACGTGTATGAAACGACATAGTTTAACACACTACAACTAGTCGCAATTTCGTACATACAAAACAACCATCCTCTTGAACCATTCTATTATTTAAAAAAACCGCATCAAAATCTATTGCGTAGTTTTAAAGATATAAAATAGAATTTTTCACATATGATACTAATAGGGACATACATACAATTATAACGATTTTGTTTTATAAAAAGTACCTACGGATAAGGCTATACCCTTATCCGTACTTTTTATAAAACATAGTCGTTATTTTTGACTGTTCCGTGACAGCCCTATGCTACTTTTGACCACAGTTCACACTGGCCTTTGTTTGACATTGAAAAAGCCTTCAAGTGATGTAACAAGTTAAAACGTAATACTGTAACTAAATTAATATAATAAGTAAATGATTTATGTTGTGAAAAGCTATAATTGAAACTTTGGCATTATTGTTTTTAATCATCTTTAAAGCGTCTATCTGCCCTAAAACTAATTTGAAATCTGATTTAGACATCTATAATACTTAGAAACTAATATTTATAAATAAATAACTATCTTAGCAACATTTTTACTAATGCTTCGCTTCTATCGGTTACAGCGTGATATTATATAGCCTATAGTCTCCCTCGATAACACAAAAATAATTTTCTAATCCGATTCAATTTTTCCTGAGATCAGCTCGTTCAAATAAACAAGAAAACTCTTCAGGTCTATAACACAAGCTTAAAAGCTTAGCTTGGGACCAGAGGACGTTGCGTGAAATGTCCATGAATATTTATTTATTTGCAATATTAATATTGATTCTTTAATTTTTTTTAATTCCTGTAGACCAAAGTAAATATATATGCAAATAATTTATTCAAAATGGAAAAGTAGATAGAACGAAAAATCTTAAAGACATAAACAGGTCGTTTAATTATGAAATACTTATATTTTCTTTATTTTTCCCAATATTTTTATGGACTAAAGCTCATCTTGTAAAGTTCCAATTTATCGACTATTGTCATTATGCAGTACTGACTTTTATTTCATGTTACGATTTTTGTTGCTTAGTGTTGCGTACCTATATTACACCTTGTATAATTATGTATATTTTTAAAACGTACATACAACAACAACAACAAACACTCATAATATTTTCTAACACTTGCGCGACTCATCTGTTTAAATAAAACTACTTTTTACGGATTTAGACGCGTATATTTGTTTTAAACTTTGGCCCGACGTTTTGGAGACTTTGCAGTCACCATGGTCACGGGTGACTGCAAAGTCTCCGAAACGTCGGGCCAAAGTTTAAAACAAATATTATACACGTTAACACTCATTAGTTTTAGCACATAATTATAGTTTTAATGATACAGTGATCGACCGTTAACAAACTATGTAACGTATTTTGATTTATAAGCTTTCAGATCTCTATCTGTTTGAAAGTGATAATATTGTTACTAATTTTATATGTTACTAGCTAACCCGGCAAACGTTGTTTTGCCATACTAAAAAAAAAAGTTTGAAAAATAGATGTTGGCCGATTCTCAGACCTACTGAATGTGCATGTAAAATTTCATAAAAATCGGTCAAGCCGTTTCGGAGGAGTACGGTAACTAACACTGTAACACGTGAATTTTATATATTAGGTTAAAATTGCCGCAATATACTTGTAGGTATTTTCACCTATTTAATTGGATGTTTTAGTTGACTACGCGATGACTTGCGCATTGAATTTGGAATCAGCTTTTTTGGAATGAAAATAATTGAGTATTTAAAAAAAAAAAGTTCAACCGACTTCATGTGTCTTTGAAGTTTGAGGGTTTTCCACGATTTCTCGGGAGATAACCATCAGATCGGTGCCAATGGGACCACACGGGAATCACCAACTTTCAAACAAAAAAATAATCATTAGCTTCACCCAGTAAAAAATTATGAGGTAAGAAACATAAATAAAAAAATTGAAAAGAAACATGCAGACGCATTGACTACTGCCTACTGTTTTTTAAGTCGGTTCAGAAGTTTTATGTTCTTAGGCTATCTTGCAACAAATTCCATTTGAATCGTTTTGGTAATTTCGGCGTTTAAGAGTGACAGATAGTTACTTTGGTATTTATAATATCAGTAGGAATATAGCCCTCATATTATATTCTAAGCAACTATCTTTCAAAATCTCTTTGGTCACATTGAGTTGATTTGGCTAATGTAAATAGAGTGGAAATGTAACTATTATGCTTAAATCGTATTCAGACACAATAATGCCACGCCTTCATAGTCTAATGATGGGAACTAGGACAGCGCAGCTTACAGTAGTTCAATATGCATAGACATATGGTAGAGTAAAACTGTTATACACTACGTCCACTTGACAACAAGTTTAGAAATGGCAAGTTCGCTTTTTGATTGAGACCTTATTAAAAATACTGTTTTTTTTTTCTATTTAAGAGTATTTTACTTGCGGACTGGCGTAATGCTTGTGCTGCACGGAACCGATTTCGACAAGGCGAATATTTTTGTACATAGAACAATTGATAGAAGACTCTCAGATATCACCTTTGTCACTACCCAGATATTTCATAACGCAAATATGGAATTCACGATCTCTTGCATGATCTTTGTTAGCTGTGTTTATAAATAATGGCAAGATTTCCTCAAGGTTTATATTCTTGGTGCCTTTTTATTTATGCTAATATTTCCAAAGTCAAAGAGGTTAAAATAGTACATTAAAATCCTTGCAGAAAGCTCACGGTACTTAGATAGCTAATTTATTGTATTCGTACGGTGTACACAGTCTTAAGGGCCTACATCAATATTATCGTCGACATGTACATATTAACACAGCTAGTAGGTATAGAAAATGAAGAATTAGGGATATTTTTTTTGTTTACTCAAAATCTACTAAATATATTTAAATTCTGATTCACGTGTTTCTATATATAATAGTTACTTATGTTTTAATAATTAAGCGATAAATGAAAAAAATAAAAAATTAGAGAGGTTGTTTCGCTAAGATTTTCTCAATCGCAAAGAAAACTTTTTTCAATCGCGTTTCTGAGTTTATGCGATCCTAGATCATATATTGAAAAAACATATACTTAAAAATTAGAGCTCTAGCCATTCAATCTAAAGAAACAATGAAATCTTCGTACGTAGAAAAATGCACGAAGCTATTTTGGTATCCTCTTAATACAAAATTGCTACTTGAAGTGGGTGACAAACGACCAATTGATTTATAAACCACTGTTGCTTGCGATCTTAATAACAAGTAGGCTGTATAAATTCCTACAGTGTTTTGGTTTTCTCTTCTCGGCTAATAATGGCTGTTATTCTGGCAAGCCGTATAGAGCTTAGGTAATTTCTAGTTTCCATCACATTCCGTAACATATTTCATTTACATTTTGTTGATTAAGATTGCAACCATTCTGAATAAAATAAATACTTAATATATATTCATGGACATTTCTCGCAACGTCCTCTGGTCCCAAGCTAAGCTTATATGCTTGTGTTATGAGTACCAAAATACAGATATACTACATGTACTTTTCTTTTTTAAATATATACATATAATATAATACATAGTAAACACCCAGACGCAGTACAAACATTTGTATGACAATTTTAAATATCACACAAATAATTGTCCCAAGTGAAGAATATTTTGATAAATTTCATAATAAACTTTATTTTATCTTATAGGTACCGTAATACTACGACTACTATAAAGTTAACATCTTATAAGCATACTGTATGCGACAAAGCAGAATATAACTCTGAGTTTATGAGATATTTTTATGAGATTAAACGTTATTTATAGTCGAGAGATGGTAAATATACGACTCGGAGAAATGCATAACAAGACTTTTAAGCTTTTAATAAATTGTTATTAGGTAACTTCATGCATATGTATGTAGATAAGGATTAGTTAAAGCAACATGCGTCATTGGAATCTCATTGAACGTGAACCAAGCTTCTTAATATACTTTAAACTTTATTTTATCTTTTAAATGTTGTATGTGAAATTTCTACTTGTGTCTAACATTTATTTGTACTTTATGGGTGGTAATCTATCCATGTATTGCATAACTTTAAGTCCTATCGACGGGCCTCGTGGTCTAGTGTTTCATGTAACGGACTGCCATTCACGAGGTCGCGGGTTCGATTCCCGCTCGGGACAATCATTTGTGTGATGTTTATAAATATCATACAAATGTTTGTACTGCGTCTGGGTGTTTCTATGTTTTATAAGTATGTATTTACAAAAGAAAAGTAGTATACGTATTCTATCCGTATTCTGGTACCCATAACACAAGCATATAAGCTTAGCTTGGGACCAGACGACGTTGTGTGAATTGTCCGTGAACATTTATTAAAAAAAAAACTTTAATACCGCATTCTTCTTTAAAGCCTATTAATATTCCAATAATGAGTACGGGATTTGTTTACTTCTACCGTATATTTGGTCTACTAATGCTACGGTGACCAGGTGTTTTGCTTCTCTTACATAATTTTGTGTTTTCCGCTAGTACTATCCGTCCCTTAGGTGGCACTTACAGCTGCCTGGGAATGAAAGGGGTAAAGTCACTTGTAATCTTTATCCCTCACCACACACGGGCAATCCCTATTACATAACATATTTACGAGTAAGTGTTATGTTAAACATTTTACTCAATGCAGCTTTTTAACAGTAATAAAATCGTTGTTATCGTTATTTAATTACCCTAGGTATTCCACATTAACTGTTGTTTGGTAAATCTGGTAATTTGACATTTAACTGCAAAATCTTGAAGGTCTCTTTAATGTCTCATGATGAACGAATTGGAGCGAAAACATTAAACTTTTCAGTGTGGAAACTGTGACCTATAGCGAACTTGTTTGTCGGTACCGTCCGTTTGCACCGAGTTATCCACATTTGGTATTGTATACGTAATTAATTCAAGGTTTAATACACATAAGTCAATATTACATCGATCTCGTTACAATAAATTTAATAACATATTATTTCATTTTACAAATTATCCTTATACCGTTACAACTATACGCAAAAGGACTACGTTCGAGTGATATGATAGAATTTAATCTAGATTTTAATTATGTAATCAAGTTATTTATTTTTAGTCTATATGTGTAACACATTATTGTATTTATCAAACTCTCGGTAACTACTTCTTGGAATTTTTGCCGAATCACTGTAGAGAATCTTTAGCCATCAAATATTGGCGGTGACATCAATACATTCATTCACTTGGTTTACAGTTAAACAGTGTATATAAGAGGTCCAATGTACAAATAACGGATTTAAATTCCTTATCAACTAGGCCATTATGTAGATCGCGAAATGCACTTACATTAAACACGCTGATTTGGCATCAATCCATAATTTTTGAGGTAAATTTTTTTTTTCCTTTATAATGTACTAAACGCGAGCTGCGAAACGAAGGTTTAGGAAAAAATTATGCGAGCTTTAAGCGGTGTTGTCTGGAGCCCAGTAAGTACCAGCCATAGAGTCATTAATAGAGTAGTTATAGGTACCTACTATTTCTATGGTACCAACATCTATGCTACGTTCTAGCAGCCACCAGTACTCATTAAATGTAATATAAAGGTATAAGGTGTATATAATATAAAGGTTTTTATTCGCAACATCAAAATTAATATTAAATTCAATCAAAACAATTTTTGGTTTGAACATTCACTCTGAACATATTGCGGTTAACCTTATTAGAAATTAATCTAATATGCAACATAAGTGCAGGTGTCCATAGGTTCATGTGCGACCGTGTGACAAATCAGTGACCAATCACAACTGACACGCTGCGCCGATTTGGAGGCAATTCAGTTTTGTCCAGCTCTGATTTGATCAATGCGGTTTTCCATTTCCTCGGTATCGACATTAACTACTTTAGATTTTAGGATTTTACGCTGGTATTTCTGATTTTATTTGATAAAATTAATTGTATTGACAGTTTCTTTACTACCTGTATTTAAAAAAAAAAGTTACGAAAGTTTGCAAACTACTATGAAATACTTATTCGCATTATCACATACGATTTGTAATAATTATGCTGAAACTGCTTTTATCTTCAAGTTCGTGCAAAAATTTTATTTCTATTTCAACCGATTTCTATGTAAGTGATGAAAATAGAAGGTTGCAAGTATAATCTATCAAGTAATTTGTTGCAGTTATGCAATTTCGTTTATCACTTTGTACCAAGCTTAAACCTTAAAGGTGATTAATGAAAATGCCAACATTTTGAATAATAATGTTTATAGCAAACATGACATACTCATTACCTAAAAGATATTCAAGAAGTTGCAATTAATTTTAGTGTTGTCCTTGAAACTCGTGAAGAATTATCGTTTACAAAAAAGTAAATTACAATTTTCATTACACTTATAAAGAGTAACATAGGACCCAAAATTTAAAATTGGATCATCGAAGTTTTTATCGAAGTAGGTAAATGTGCTGTATCGTAAATGTCCGACGTTTGTCGGCACCAGTGGAAAACGAGTATGTGATTATTATGCGTGTTACCGTTATTTTTGGTACAAGTTACAAACTGACTGTGTTTAAATAAACACACTTTCATACATCTGTTTACTTTAACAGTTATGTTCATAATATATCGGCATATCAATTAAATTTATGTTTAAAACATCATGATAACAAATGAAACAAATGAAACGGAAATATTAACACTCGTATATCACCACATACACTAGTGTTAATATTTCCGTTTTTAGCAGATAGTGGTACCAATCCTACAAGCATAACTAAACTTAACTAAAAAAAATGAAAATGGATTGCTTCAATAACACAATTCGCCAATTATAACTGAATTTTCTTAAAAACTGTGTATCACACTAAAGACTTTAATTAATATAAATGTGTACATTGAAATAGCCTATTTATCAAAATACACCATAGTTGATTGGTATCGTTGTCTGATTTTCTATTTTTACAGTTTTATCGACGATATCTATTCAGGTTTTGTTAAAAACTCATGAAAATATCAATACAAAGCTCTTATAAGTATTGGTCATGTGTACTCTTAATAGGATCCGATACTCTTAATACTATTAAAATCGTCTCTGAATAGAATGATTTGAATCTAAAAATGTCATTTTATTAATAAAAATTTTGAAGACTAAGATCTCATGTCTTGTTCTACCGTCATGTTAGGGATTGTAGGCGCCCTTGATCGTTCGGTGACCGCCACACACGCGTGGACCCAATGTTTGCACGCGGTGTCAAACCGCCCGTGGTCATTGCACTGCATACACAGTACACCCAACCTGCAGTGTTGTTAAGAAGAGGCCCTCTAAATATTGGCAACGATACAATCAACAATATATACATACAATATAATATACCTTACAATCAATATGTGAATGAAACAACCTTACAATCAATATCATAAGCTTGTGACGCTTTTGATACTTGGCTCTATATCTGCTGTAGAAGCAGTTCGATTTCTCACATTATGAAAATGGCTCCGATGTATTGCATAGCAAAATAATTAATAATAATAATAATAAGCCCCCTATAATCCAACCATACGTCCGAGTCGAACACCAGACTCACGTGGGGGGCGGACACGCGATATTCTGTTACTGGCGCGGCCAACATGGCTCTGTCACGTAGAGTACACTAGGTGGTCTACGTGGGGTGGGTAGTAGGAAAGCGGGGAATAGAGAGCTTGGGGATAGATAGTACGGGGGGATAAAAGGAAATAGTTAGTAGTTAGGATTTTAGATATAAGATACTTAGTAGTAAGAACAACCCAAGCTAAGGTGAAGCATATGCCGAGAGCTGCGTGGCTAAGGGGGAGCTTAGTCGAGAATATCTACTCTGAATACCTGGGAACCTTCAGTTTTAATTTTCCCTTACCGTGGTAATGCGGGGCTCTGCTACGGTGGACATTTTAATCCTTTGCTACTCGTGGGATCCAAAATGCAAAATTTGAAAAAATCTTATAATCTTAGGCCGCTGTCCGGGGGTCGCCGGAACTCTTCAGCTAATAACGATCAAACATCAACTCAATCAAACTTGAACTCGAGGCGCACCTCTATCGATAAGAATATTACAGCTGGTCAACACGAGGTGAATAGAGGGATTAATACTGTCGAAACTACATCCGATTTATTAGGCGATGATACAATTTCCCTATTCTCATCAACTTCGTCAACTCGTCCTTCGTACATGACAAGAAAGTCACCAACATTTTCTTCTATTAGCATACCCGAAAGTGTTGTGCAAAACGTCGAAATTGACGATCACCTTGCACCCACCTCGGGTACGTCACAGACGCGCAGACGATGGACGCCAGAAATAAACGAGTTCATACTGCGCACTTATCTATTGCTTACTACACTTGACACAGACACAAAAAATTACCTTGAACCATTACATCTTAGATTTATAGAAAAATATCCAAACATGCCCGTAAGCCGACAACGATTAGGAGACCAACGTAGAGCCATAGTACGCAATAAATTATTATCACAGGAAATTATAAATCAGATTTATAGCGAGGTCAAAGTAGAACTAAATATCCTACACACCAACGTCCAAAATCAACAAAACACAAAAACACAAAATTCAATACTAGATTCACAGGAAGGACAAAGCACAACGCAAAGTCGAATGAGATGGACTAATGAACAGAACGAAGCAATAATGCGGTCTTATTACAGAGTCACTCAATTAGGCACGAACGAAACGTGTTACAGAAAATTAATGCATGCTGACCTTATTCAAAATTATCCTACATTAGCACATTTAAACGAACAGCGAATAGCTGACCAGAGAAGAGCTATCATAAATAACAAATATATTAGCACAGAAAGACTGGATACATTAAAACAAGAAATAGCGACTGAACTAAGCTTAAATACCTATAACGATTCTCAAGAGCCTACAAACCATTATATAAATGATAACGATGATATCCAGATCCAGATCCCGACCACAGTAGAGGCAGCCCCAGAATTTACCATCATGCCAATTTCAAACCAAATAACCTCAGGAAGATGGACAATAATCGACGAAACGTTTCAACAAGCTTTATCATTTTATAAAAATACTGACCCTATTTCAAGAGCATATATTCCGAAACAGAAACCTTCCAAAAATCTTGCGAAAATAGTTAGTTATATAAACGAAGTGACCTTAACAGAAAACATCAAAATAGATTCTGAGTTTAATCATTTGCAGACAGTTATTTACTGCGCGGCTTGAACAGCAGCTAAAGTAAACGGTTCAAAAATTGTCCTACAGACAGAAAATGAAAAACAACGTAATAAAAGGGATTATAAACCAAGGTGGGAGAGGAGATTAGAAATAAAATTAGCTGATATAAGAAAACATATAGGCCGTATAACACAATATCTGCATGGGAATAGAAGCAGAAACATAATTAAACACACAAACAGAATTATGAAACAATACAAAACACACACACTTCATGAAGAACCAAACACACAAATCATACACGTACTAGACACACTTAAACAGAAACTATCGGTTATAACAGGTCGATTACAACGATATAAATCATGTACATTAAGAAAACAGCAAAACACTCAATTTAAATTTAACGAAAAACTATTCTATCGCAACATGAAACAAAATTCTGCCAATAACCATGATCATCTTTCTGCTGACAATGCTGACACGCCAGTTACATCGGAGTCTCTGCGAAATTTTTGGGCAGGAATATGGGAAGATCCTGTATTTCATAACACCGAAGCAGATTGGATACCCTCGGAAACAACAAACAACATCCAGGCAATGACGTTTGACCATGTTTCCGCTGAAACGTTTCAAAAGGTATTACGATGCTTACATAATTGGAAATCACCGGGGTCTGACTGCATCCACAGCTATTGGTATAAAAAATTCACTGCCATTCACACACACCTACATAAGTACATCAACATATTTATAGAAGATCCTTCTACTATACCTGTTTATTTAACCAAAGGAAAAACCTACCTAATTCCAAAAGATCCAAAAAATTCTTCAGACCCATCCAAGTACCGTCCTATTACATGTCTTCAAACCCTCTATAAAATAGTTACCTCCTGCATATCAGAAATTATTTATCAACATGTCAACGAAAATGACATTTTGGCTGAACAACAAAAAGGATGCCGAAAATTTAGTCAAGGCTGCAAAGAACAGCTGATAATAGATTCTGTTATATTAAACCAGGTTAATAAAACAAACTCCGATTTATTTAGTATGTATATCGACTACAAAAAAGCCTACGACTCCGTACCACACTCCTGGTTATTGAAAGTTTTAGAAATTTATAAAATACACCCTACTATAATAACATTTTTGCAGTCGGTTATGAATAATTGGTCTACTGTACTTTCCTTTACTTCCTCAAATAAAATAATAGTAACAAATCCGGTACAAATACGTAGAGGTATATTTCAAGGAGATTCACTTAGCCCACTCTGGTTCTGTCTTGCTTTAAATCCCCTCTCTCATATCTTAAATGCTACACCTCACGGATATAACTTAAAAAGCCACACACACCTCCAAGAAACTACACTAAGTCATTTACTCTACATGGATGATATAAAACTTTACGCTAAAACCGAAAATCAATTAAACGACCTGGTCATTTTAGTAGAACAGTTTAGCGCAGACATAAAAATGGAATTTGGCATAGACAAGTGCCGAATAAATTCGATTAAAAAAGGTAAGCATTATTTACATCAATATACAACAGGTACAGGGGAGCAAATAGAACCATTAGATGAAAATGATACATACAAATATTTAGGATACAATCAGTCTTTACACATACAACACAAAGATACAAAACAAAAACTTACACAACAGTTCCAGCATCGGTTAAACATGATATTGAAAACTCAACTTTATTCTAAAAACACTATTAAGGCAATAAATACTTTTGTTATACCCTTACTCACATACTCTTTTGGCATTATAAAATGGAACAAAACAGAACTTAAAAATCTTCAAAGAAAAATACACACCACTATGACCAAATTTCGTAAAAATCATCCGCGATCATGTTTACAAAGGCTAACATTACCAAGAACAGAAGGTGGGAGAGGACTTATGGATATCGTAAATTTACACAACAGACAAATTAGCACACTTCGTAAATATTTCTTTGCAAAATCTGAATCTTCCATCTTACATAAACTAATAGCACACAATGACTGTAAACTGACTCCCTTAAACCTTCAAAACACTACTGAACAGATTAATGAAAAAGTAACCGATGATGCTACTAAGGTCACTCAATGGGCCCAAAAATCTCTCCACGGAAGACACCGTCAAGATTTGTGTCAACCTAACGTCGACAAAGAAGCGTCGAACGAATGGCTCAAACGAGGTGAACTTTTCCCGGAGACTGAAGGTTTCATGATCGCAATTCAAGACCAGGTGATTGAGACTAAAAATTATCGAAAGTACATAATCAAGAACTTACCAACAGACAGTTGTAGAAAATGTAATAGTTGCCCTGAAACGATACAACATATCACCGGTGCATGTAAATCAATAGCCCAAACCGATTATAAATATAGACATGATCAAGTTGCACATATCATACACCAAAAACTTGCACACAAATATAATTTAGTTGACTCCGTAGTACCATATTATAAATATAAACCCGAATCTGTTTTAGAAAACGCTAACACTAAACTTTACTTTGACCGAGCTATACTTACCGACCGTACAATTCACTATAACCGACCCGATATTACACTTATTAATAAAATTACTAAAATAGGTTACTTAATAGATATAGCTATTCCAAACAGCCACAACCTACAAGCAACAATAGCTGAGAAGTTAACGAAATATGTTGAACTGAAAGATGAAATTACTCGTTTATGGCATCTACGAAACGTTACAATTGTTCCATTGGTCTTGTCAACTACTGGAGTAATACCGAAACAACTACATCAATCTTTAGTTACACTAAACCTACCATCAAATACCTACCACATCATGCAAAAAGCCGCGATATTAAACACTTGTAGATTAGTGAGAAAATTCCTTCAGGGGGATTCCAACAATCCACCATCACACAATCACATTTCTTTAACGCGACACACATCTATTACAAACCAAATTACAAATTCCACTGACAATTACTTGGCTTAGGCCCGTATTATCGGTGTTTTCACCGGTTAGCCGAGAAAATTAAATTTTAAAAACAAATAATAATAATAATAATAATAATATATTTATTTGATTTTTCTTCCACAAAGGTTACAATAAATCAAGTACAATAATACATACAAGCTAGTACGGTACAGTTCCTTTGTGGGAGACTGGCATCTGAACTAGGATTACCTGTCATACAGATTACCAGGCCCCCATTCATCAACTAACAGTATGTTATTGAGTAGTGATAACAATCCAATGTTGAAGAGAAAAATAAAAAGTTTAGATACTACTAAGCTAAGATACAATACCTATAATTATATTTGCATGCAGGTGTCAGTAGTTGTGGTTGTGTGTGTGTGTGAGTGTGTGTGCGTGTATGTGTGTGTGTATAAGGTTCTATGTTTATGGAGTAATAGCGAGTTATCCTTGGTGTCTTACCTTGCCACAATCATAAATTGTTCCGTACCACCATATGTTTGGCGTAGTAGCCAAGAAACGATATTTTTTCTGCATTTACTTTTGGGAAGAGGATAAATTGAAAGAATATGATTAATTTTATTATAAAGATAGCTTCCAAGAAAGCAAAAATGCCGCTGTGCTAGGCTAGTTCTAAATAGATTGACTGTGCTAACTCTACTTTTTATGCGTTTATTTGTCAAGTTATCACGGTCAAATTTCAGCACAGAGTGCTGTCGCAATACTATGTCAAGGATAAATAACTGTCTAACTGTTAACGTCTGGCACTTGACATAAAGCTCGGTAGTGGGACTAAAGAAGGATATCCTGTACGCAGTTTTTAGTAAGGCTCTCTGAGCTCGTTCAAGCCTAAGCATGATCGTCTTTCCCGAGCCACCCCACGTTATGATGCAATAGCTTAGGGAAGATTGACACAAAGCGTAGTATACAGTTTTAATGACGTTCTCGTCTGCAATGTTGCGTAAGCTTTTGAAAATATAAATGAGTTTACGTATTCTAGAAGATAGTGAGTTAATATGGCTTTTAAAATTTAAGTTTTTATCTATTATGACGCCCAGGTACTTCATCTCATCGACTCTTACAAGTTCCCTACATGTACATAACACATTTGACATATTTGTGCAAGTATGAGCTTTAATATAAAAATCATCTTGTTTACTATAACTATAATTATTTAGATTGTACGCAATATATTTAGTTTTATCTATATTCAGTGATAGATGATTAAGGCTCAACCAACCAGATACGACATCAAATCCCCTTTGAGCATGTCGATACACTTCTTCCCAAGTGTCACCATAAAACAATAGGGCTGTATCATCAGCAAAAGTTACAATTTGTCCATTTTCTAGATCTAGTTGGCATAAGTCATTTATAAATATTAGAAACAGACTAGGCCCGAGTATACTTCCCTGAGGCACCCCATATGACACTTCACAATCATCACTCAACCAGTTCTCAATCTTAACACACTGGACCCGCCCTTGTAAGTAACTATTGAAGAGTTTAAGTTGGTCTCCCCTAATTCCAATGCATTCCAGTTTTTTGAGCATCAAAGGAACCGATACTGTGTCGAATGCCTTGGCTATATCTAAGAAAATTGTAAGAACTTTCTTCCTGCCATCCAATTTTGAAACTATCGAGTTCGTTAACTCGTGTACTGCATCACTTGTAGACCTAGCTACTCGAAATCCGTATTGGTTAGGAGATAAGAGATTTTTGTCCTCTAGATACTTCGTTAGTTGATTATTAATAAGTTTTTCTATAATTTTGGAGAAAGCAGGCAAGATCGAGATAGGACGATAGTTGTTTATACAGCGGCTATCGCCACTTTTATAAATTACTTAGCAATATCTATTATGTATGAGACTTGATTAAAGCACCATGCATTGTGTAAACGATTATATTTTGACATTGAATATACTTAAAATCAATGTAATTTCACACTTACCTATATAAATAAATGGTGTGTTCATATTTATACGGCTATAAAATATAATAAATGTCAATTTAATTACACGAAAAGAATTATTAGTGTATAGATTATTAAGACCAAGGAAAATGTTACATGTAATACTTTTGTTTATATCCTAGGTGCGGTTTCCGGAGATAAATCACCTTTCAAATAACATAGATAAAATATTGTTTTTTTATTTTATTTAATCATACCCAATATGGCGGTAATTAATCTAGATATGTTTGAAATATTGTCAGCTTACAAAAAAGAAATACTAATTTGTGTTAATGTA
Source organism: Orgyia antiqua (assembly GCA_916999025.1). NCBI lineage: Eukaryota > Metazoa > Arthropoda > Insecta > Lepidoptera > Erebidae > Orgyia > Orgyia antiqua. The sequence continues at coordinate 4,714,644 of OU779861.1, forward strand.
AGCGTGTATTAGGCCCATAGCACACGGCGTATTTTAAGCGAGCAGACGACGCGCGTTTCAGGAACGCGCTTCTTCGGCGCCGTAAACGCTGATTGTTGCGTTTGCATTGATAATAGAAACGCGCGCATGAAGCGCGTATACGCGCATTTGAAGCGATACAAACGCGCGTACAAAGGAGCGGGTTACAGGCAGAGGGGGGGCTGGGATGCTCACGGCTCACTCCACCATTGCGCCCGCGCCTCTGAGTCTCTGATCGAAACGCAAAAACTACGAGTGACTACAGCGCGTCTGTACAGCTGGTGCTCAAGTCCACTATTTTGGAACAATTGTCATACCGGCACAATACCGGCACGATACCGTTGCAATTGAAGTCAAATATCCGTAGTCTGCTATATGCCGTCATAACGGTCTTTCAATGGTAATAGAATTGTCGATCTCTTTTATCTATGCATTGAATTTTCGGTCTCTTTTATCTATGGATTGTGTTAGAATGGTATGTATGTGTTGCCGTTTTTAAAAAATGCGTTAGTTGAAGTGATTTTCGAAAAACTACTAATAAATTTAAACATTTAATCATGCTAGACTTCGTTTAAATATATTTGTACATACTATTTATTAGTATAAAAAGCAATGTGAAGTTTAGGAGATTAGTAAATTGCAATAAATTACAAAGAACAATTTCTAATATTTCTATCTATCTATTTTTTATTTATGGCAATCTGTCGACACAGGACTATTTAAAAATATTACTGTCAAATTCAAAATAGCAGACTACCGAAACATTTCAGTCATTGAATTGCAATTGTGAAGCAGTTGTGTACGAGACTAGCAATTTATGTCACTTTGACAATTGTAAGACAATGATGAGGTCGTTATGACGACACATTAATAGTAGACTACCAAAAACTTTACTATTGCACCATAATGGTACAATAATGGTACAGTTGTGACACCGTTGAAATACCCGACTCAGGGCCCTGTACCTGCGCGTATACGCGCAGTAGAGGCGCGTTTTACAATCGCCCCGTGTGCTTAAGTTACAAGGTTGCGATCAAATCTCGTTTATACCACGAATACGCGCGTCGTCGTCTGCGCGTTTAAAATACGCCGTGTGCTATGGGCCTTAATGTACCGTACCACCCAGTTCGTAAATTCTATAAAAATTAAAAGGAACTAAATAGTTTATATATTTCAAGTTAAAAATAAAAAGTTTGATAGTTTGATAGTTTTTAATCTAACAAAGTATTCTAAAGAATTTTTAAATACGAACAACATTGGTATACCTATTAGGTGCTATTATGACTTCCGTAAGCAACTTTTAATGTAGGTACCTAATAAAAAAATTATTCCAAATTCATACGAAATCGTACGTAAGCAAGAGCTAATAGTACTTATTTGTGTTTATTCAATGACTAGAATAGAATTTGTACGTATGTGACGCTTCAACTTGTTAATATCTCCGTAATATGACACGACGAGGCCATGACACGAAGCGCTCTCACTCACATCAACATTGAACTTTTGTGTTTACATTTACATAAAGTAATTGGCCTTTTAGTTACTAGTTACGCACCCGAGGCGTTATTTGTGTTACATTTCCTTTCTGAAACAAGCTATGGAAGTAAATTTATTCAGATTTGTTTTATCATTGTTTTCTGCCGCAGTATTTGCCCATTAAGTTTAGACCGATTAAACTGCGCAAATTGGTTTGTACAATTTAATTGCTACGATATATCGTTACGTGTATACCCAGCTTAGGAAGCTTAAGAAGAGTGACAAGTTGAATTGACTGAACTGCTACAAACAGCATAATATTTCCATATTTAATTTTAAATGTATTCTATATTTAAAGTTGACCGGAAGAGAAGATTAGAAACAAGAAACATGTTTAATTAAACAAACTATTTTAAATTAAGAACGGCGCCTATTACAAAAAGATCTAATTAAATAGTCAAATGTGTTAGAATGATCAGACGACTTAATTACTAGCCAGTGTTATTGCCACTTTAATGTTAATTATGAAGTAAAATTTAAGTAGGTATCACGTAAGCAAATAGGACAAACGACATTCAGCACGAATTGGTGTTCAGTTTAATCGTATTTTATTGAAAATATAAAACGTAGTAGGTATAGAATAGCTTATTACAAAAATTTTGACTTGACTTTGACTTAGTATTTCATTGACACGTAGACTAAATTATTAACTAAAATATGGAAAAAAGAAATTTTTAGTGTCCCTTTTCTTTGCCAGGGTGCTGTAAAAGCCAGCTAAGGTATGTTGTACACAGACAACATCTTCTGTAAAAGAAACCCTGTGCCAACACACCTTGTCAGCGCGGTTTAGTAGACCAAAATCCCAAAAAAGTAAAATCTCAAAAAAAAGGAAAGTGGAGGAGGCTCGTCCCAACAATGGGTCGTGGGTCGGGCTGGAGAGAGAGAGAGAATATTAAAATAATTGCAGACTATTTATCTAATAAGTAAATCATTCAAATGGTAAGATTTTTAAAATAAACGTGTCAGCGTATGTAAGGGCATCTAGAACATAAACTACTCTATTAAATTTATTAGTTGATATTTAATTGGTGTTCGATCAAGGATCATGAATCATAAAATTATAATCATATTATAATATTTGTCAAAGTCAAGGATATACTGATACCAGTTTCGTGGCATATTAGCAAAGACAATCCAATACCTATAGAGGTACCTACTCGTAATCTACTATATTGGAAATATGAATATTTGCGTAGGTATCTTTGTGATATCTACTTGTATCTTTGTGATATCTACTATAAGTATTCTTTGCTACGTAAAGCACATTAAGCTGCTGTTAAAAAGTGTGACCTATATATTATGACCTAAGTAAATTGGTTAAAGAATTTAATTTGTTCGGGTAGCTCTGTAGACTTTTCATATCGTAGGGACTGTAGGACACTGCTTTACCTTGAAAAACGGCCGGACTTTTTATCATAGTTCTATTATTAACATCATAAAATTACAGTTTTATAAAAGATCTGTTATACAATAATAAAACAATACCTACTACTATTTATTAAAGTTTTAAATTATGAGGAATTTTGCAACATCATTTTAAACTATAATATTAGGCACTGCTCTGTTACTGTTTGGAACGCCTAAAATATACAAGCTGTGTATACCTACGAGAATGTTGTTGATGTCATTTTTAGCTTATTGTTAATGTAAATATTCGGTTTATTTCCGTCTTGCGTAACAACATATGGTATTAGCTGAAAACAACACAAATTTTCATACATAACAGCACATAATACTGTACTGTTTCATCTCATTCATTTTAAATATTATGTATTTACAATTTATTATACGCCGTAGTCCATTGTGATTTTACGTTTTTACCCAAATGCAGACTAATATCTAAAATGATATTATGATATGACGGGTGTCATAAACTCACCTCCCAATTCAGTCTAGATTTACAACAATGCGACCACAAGTCTCCTAATAAATAAGCAGCAAGTTAAATTAATTTGCATCGTAAATAGACCATAAAGAGTTTAGGGATACTTTTAATTAAACTGCGTGTTTCAAATAGCACATCAAAGGGCTGATTCATAAATAAAATGCTACCATTAAAATGTTTTTGTAATATGCTAAAATTCACCATAAAATATAATTAATCGTCAATCAATTAGTCAAAAAGGTGTAATAAAAATAAGGACAAAGTTGTTATCACTTCCTAATTACATATAACATCCCAACACAACACGAGGATGTACACCAATTGACAACGGAAACAATAAAAGAAGACCTTCGTGGAGGATTTATTTATAAATATAAAATTAATTGCACTAATTGAAATCGCGATACCCTGACCCAGATCGCGAGTGTTTTGATGACATAACGTTAGTTAAAAATGTTAATAGCATATAAATATTGTTGACCCGTATATGGCTTAGAGCACATGCCTCCGGCCTGTCCCATCGCCATTCACACGAGAAACACTCACGAACGATACTTATATTATTAAACAGCTACTTACTTATCATATTTATTAAATTAATAATTTAAATCGTGATACTTGAAACTTAAAATTCAATGTATTTAAATGTCAATTGGTTATAAGCAATCAAGTATTGTGTTAGTGTATTTTTCTTACCTTTAATGAAATGAAAACAAGAAAAGTGTTATGGCGAAACAGTGACAAGTAATTATTGTGATTTTAGTCTATGCTATCTATTGTACAGATATCTTAAACAAGAGCGTTCTTTAGCTACCCATGATGTACTATTAAATTTAAACCGAATGCATATTATATTAAATGTGAACAGAGATTTACCAGTTGTAGCATGTTGTAGTGTCTATGGCTACATCACACGGCCGGCTTGAACTCTTGAAGCAAATTATGTGTCTGTGTGCCTGAAATACGTTCTATGAGTGTCTGTGATACACGCCACATATTAATATAATGTCTTCCGAATAGAATACTTGTTTCATTGATTGTAACAGTGATGTTTGCAGTAAATGCAAGATACATGTCCCACAAATAGGATATTTTATTAAACCCTGAAGTACGATTTAGCCAGGCTAAAGTTACGTTATCTATGTATGTCCTAAATCACATTATGGAATGATGGTGTGACTAAACAGGAAGACAGTATTGCTTACAAACATACAAATGCATGTAGGTACACGTGCGTAATACAATTTAGGTGTGTTAAGACCCCTAAGATCTAGGACAAAACAGATAGGCAATACCTAGTAGATTGTAAGAATACTGTAACATTCAATTACAATTAAAGTTAGTTCAGCGCGTATTTAATTGAGATTTATTGTTGGATAACGTATACATCGACAGCAACACGCACGATAATTATTACTTTGCCCTCAGTTTAAAGTGTACAAACCATTTAGCTATTATATCATAGATCGAAACGTGAGCTCTTAATAATATTAGGTAATATACCAGTCGTATGTGGCAAATAAATACGCGTTCTGAGCATTAGGTTAGATCGTAGATATCTAATACCGTTTATATTTGCGTGAGTGGCGTGATATGACTCGACTGTAACCCTTTTATGATACGCCTCGTGTACTAACATGGGCTTGTATAATTTTGATAACGTTAAAATTACCGTAAATTCACTTAGCGTAGTATAAAAATTTCTTAATATATACATAATTAAATCTAATTATTAAGCTGTAGACAACTTATGTTACCTATTTAATTTACTAGCGGTTGGCGGCAACTTCATATGCGTGCAATTTGAAAACCAAACCCTAACAAATTATACAAAAAACCATCCCATTGAACCACTCTACCTTTTAAAAAAACGCATCAAAATCCGTTACGTATTTTTGAAGATATAAATAACGACTTTGTTTTATAATAAGTAAAGAAGATGTGGGTTATATTATTATTTTTATGTACCTACAAATAACAGTTGTCTAATTAGTTTGTTTGTTGACAGGGTATCGGTCATGTATCTGGTGGTCACATCAACCCAGCTGTTACGGCTGGTTTGTTCGTGGCTGGTGACATCAAACTCCTGAAGGCGCTGTGCTACATCGTAGTTCAGACGCTTGGAGCTGTTGCTGGTGCTGCCTTCATCAGGGTAAATATCTATAGATTACTACTTCATAATTCTCTGATTATCTTTTCCAATTTCATGTTCGTTTGGTGATGTATGAACTTGTGAAGCCTAAACGTACCTATTTGCTGTATAGGTATACCATGGAATCAATAACGAAAGATGTTTATTTATGGACATTTGTAACTCATTTCTCTTCTATACACCATCACATTATTATCTATAAACACGCAATAACATTGTCTAGTACTAATGAGCAGCAGTGGTATTCAATACGAAACATTGAAGTGAATTTTCGGTGAATCGTGATCACGTGAAAGCGCTCCTCCAATAAAAATAGAGGAGCGCTGTCACGTGATCAAGATTCACCGAAAATTCACTTCACTTTTTCTTACTGAATACCACTGCTGCTCCGAAATCAGCGCTAACAAAGAAATAAAAAATTGTAACACTGAACAACAGAGGTAACACAGAAACTGATCTGATACCTAATAAAGCCGGAGATTGACCGGAAGAAATCTGAAAAAATTCAAACAGCGCTTCCCTATCGAATCAAATTAATAAATTGTCAAGTTTTAATATTAATATATAAATAAGCTATAATATATATATAAATATAATATATTAAATATAATATATAAATATATAAAAAATATAATAAATATAATATAATATATAAATAAGCTATAAAAAGCTTTTTTTACTTTAAATTTTTCTATTTACTAAGTACTGACACTAAAAATGTAGAGACATTTGATAAATAATCGGTTTAATTTTGTATATTGTTATAAATCGATTCTTGTTGTACAAAATATAATGTAAGCCAATAATTTCACGCGATTGTCCTCTATTAAAAACACATGCCAGTCATATCGACATTCTAATAGCCTTATGTGTAGTCGCACTCTGTTAAAAAACTGTCTCGTTCACCATGACACTGATGATCTTAGAGTGAAGAGAACCATGTGGAGCGACCTTGGTGGTAAACGTCGACCTAATTCAACTAAGGCCTTATAAAAGTTCTGGGATACTTGCAAGGCCAACTTTATTACTTTATAGCATTTGTTTTTAAATTCCTTATTATGTATCACTAAAAGTATATAATATAGACTCAATGATTACAATAAGAAGAGAAATTGCTTGGGTTCTGTAGGGTTACTCTTGAAAACAATTCCGATCCATTAGCATTGAGATTATGACGTTTCATCACGTTTCGTACTCTTGAACACAACACTAGCGCCATATTGTGTTAATACTGAGCGGATATTGAAGCCAACATTATTTTTTTACATAATTGAGGTCTTTTTAGGTAAAATACAACGAAATGTTGTCAATTAGTTTCTATTTACGCAATTTTAAGGTGAAACTACCTTGAAATAACAGTATTTTATTTATATTTTACTAGAAATAGTTAAACAACAGTTTAGCTGCTCACTTCACGTCGAATGTAGCCAATTATTGAGTGATTCACATGTTAATCCAATAACAACGTTATTGTGTTCAAGAGTAAGACTTTAAGGTTATCCTTGGATATGAATTGGAATTATAGTGGTATTGCGATTGTTTTCAAGAGTAACCCTACTGATCTCAAATCGGATCGGGCAGTGTCGTTTCATTTGTCTATAATAAAAATCCCAATAAAATCTCCAAGCATTACCTACTATGCTTATTGAAAATGTTTTACCTGCCTGCGAGTACCTGTGCGTATATTAATAAATTAGTTAATAAACTGTTAGCACGTCGTATAAATACAACGTGACTAATTAACAAGTGACAGTTGCGTATACATACGCTCCTTTTCGCCGCTCTTTGAGGTATCGTGCTAATGAGACGAAAACGTATGCGTTTATTCACGACTCTACATCACGACAAACTTTTGTATAATCATATTAGGAGTATGTGTTCCATTATTGAGCATGGAGCTCTTCCACCACACCTACTTTATTATACAAGGCTGGTCCTAAATGGACCGCATAGCGTTTTGTTTAGCTAGTCCAAAGAAAACAATGACTTGTAGATAACAATAAAGTTTACTTAGATTTTATTGTAACAAATTAATAATCACTACAAATAATCATTCACATTGTTCACGAGGTTGCGGGTTCGATTCCCGCTCGGGACAATTATTTGTGTGATGTTTATAAATGTCATACAAATGTTTGTTCTGCGTCTGGGTGTTTCTATGTATTATAAGTATGTATTTACAAAAGAAAAGTAGTATAGTTATATAGTATATCCGTATTCTGATACCCATAACACAAGCATATAAGCTTAGCTTGGGACCAGAGGACGTTGTGTGAAATGTCCGTGATATTTATTTATTTTAATTACATATATATCTTTACTTATTATAAAACAAAGTCGTTATTTTTGTATGTATGTCCCTATGTGAGCTTGATCTTTAAAACTACGCAACGGATTTTGATGCGGGTTTTTTAAATACATAGAATGGTTCAAGAGCCTTTTTGTATAATTAATTACGGTTTGGTTTCTAAATTCCATGCATGCGAAGTTGTGGGTTACAGCTAGTCTATGTATAAAACATGGATAAATAACATTAAAACAGTGGGCAGAGACAAAGCGGTCCTCTCGTAATAGATTTCATCGTGATTGTTTTCAACATATTTAATTGCTTGCATTTCTCAGACGCGATTAAAAAGCTGTTTCAATTAATTACCATTTTGATTGTTGTATGTGTTTAATAGATAAGATTCCAAAGATAGATTAGAGGTTTAATTTGTGTATATGTTGCAGTTGGCCGTACCCGAAGATCGAGTGGGCGGGTTCGGAATGACGCTTCCACAGCATGGAGTCAATGATGCTCAGGTGAGTCACTTTGTAATGACAATGATCACAGCGGGAGAGTGTCCAATTTATTGAATAGTTAAACATTATTGGGTAAGAACAAAAATATTTTGGTAATTCAACTATAAATTAGTCTTCTAAAACAAATATTATATATTTGTAGAATGGATGAATATAGTCTCCCATGAATGCCCTCTTAATTTTTTAGTTTCGAATCTTTTTTGTGTATTAGGTATTTGGGCATTTTCTAATACATATGACTGACAAATTTTATTATGCATATTTAAATAAGTTCTTACTCACTTTTAATACAGTCCATAAGACACTAAATATTCACAAAATTCTATGAGATTTTTTGGAACGTATTGCCAAACTCCAGAATTAGGATATCAAGTTGGTTTCAGTTTTGAATTCTAATGAACTTGTATTGGGTATGTTACTTGACTTTTTTTTACTAATAGTTATTATTTTGACGAGCCTCGTAGTCGAGTGGTTTATGTAACGAACTCCCGTTCGCGAGGTCGTGGGTTCGATTCCCGCACGGGACATTCATTTATGTGATATTCATAAATGGTTGTACTGGGTCTGGGTGTTTTCTATATATTATAAGTAGGTAGGTATGTATTTTTACAAAAGAAAAGTAGTATGTATTCTTTTCGTATTCTGGTACCCATATAAGATATACCACACACACACACACACTACCACACACCACACCAGCATATAAGATTAGCTTAGTACCAGGGGACGTTGTGTGAAATGTCTATGAATATATTTTGTTTTTTTATTTATTAATAGGTGAAAATCACGAAGTATAGATACAAGGAGTCCGAACGTAATGTTGAACGAATGGTCTCAATTTAAGGGACAGATTTTTGCCGGTAGAGTGCGCCATTTTTCAAGAAGTACTCGTTTGAACTATTGACACTTGTGGTGAAAAATATTCTGAGAAACGTGGATATAAATATAAGTTTTAGGAAATTTTTCGAGTGCTTTAAACCCAACAATACAGAGAAGGTCAAGAGATATTCTGATATTCTAGACTAGCATCGGTACGTCCTGAATACTTGCGCAGCCAGTGGCAGAAAATAGAACTATGATCTGGGTTGATTATTGTGTACACGAAATATTATGGAAAAGCCTATACCGTTCGGACTCCTTGTATCTATACTTCGTGGTGAAAATAGAGAAGCACTTTAAAGAACTAGTTATTACTAGTGGTAGTTGATTATAGTTATTACAATAACAGTTGATATTCGTAGGCGGTGTTGATCGAGGCTCTGATCACATTCGTACTGGTGCTGGTGGTACACGGTGTATGTGACGGTAGACGTAATGACGTGAAGGGATCCGCACCACTCGCCATCGGACTCAGCATCACCGCCTGTCATGCTGCCTGTGTAAGTAACGTTAGATTTTATTGCATTATATTGTGATATTAATAGCATTTAAGTACGAAGAGTTAGCTCGCTGAAGTGGCAATTGGCAGGCCACATCTATTAACGACCAGAAGTCTATCGGGGACGGTCCTCGAGCGGCGACCACGTACCAGACGACGCAGCGTGTGGCGGCCCCCGACAAGGTGGACTGACGATATCGTCAAATGTGCTGGGGGCCGCTGGATGCAGTAAGGGCAGGACCGCGCGTTGTGCCGTTCTCAATTTGAGGCCTATGTCCAGCAGTGGACGGAGAAAGGCAAATGGATGGATGGAAGTACGGAGAAGATATTCCAACAGCTACCAAGACTCTATTGATAAAAGATTAACCGCCTTATTACAAAACGTGGACTAAGTTTAAGCCACAGTTTAAGCCTGCTTTTTAAACACTTCAACTGCGCATTTCAAGCAGACTTTTCTCAAATCCTAGATCTAACAACGACCTTAGTCTTAAACCGACGCCAAACTAGTGTCAGAGCGGGTCTAACTATCCAATTCCTCGTAAATAAATTTTGTTAAACCTGGGTTTAACGTTCAGCCGCGTTTTGTAATAAGGGGGTATGTGTTTTAGACTAAGATTCTTAAAGTATTTTATTAGTACAGTGTCTATAGCACGATAACCATGGTGTTGTAGACCAAAGTTATCGAAAGGGCGACTTTCGAATCAAAGGAAAAAAAATTAATTGTAATAAAATAGTTTCGTTTTGAATCCCTACTCGGCGATAACCTAGTTAATTTTTGTTCCGAGCTCATTAACGTTCTACTGTTGGGCACGGGCCTCCTCCTATTTGGGAGGGATTAAGATCTACAGTGCCGCGCTGACCAGGCGTGTTGGCATAGGGTTTATTTTCGAACTTTCAGTCTCTCACAAAGGATGTTTTCTATGTTTTCCTTAGCTGACTTTTACAGCACCCTGCGAAGTAAATGGGATGGTGACACTTCTATTCTTAATCCATCACCACACGCGGTTGCGCTCTAGCTAGAATGACAAAAATATATGCCGTTTAAAATGTTATTTTCAAAAGTCCTGTCATGATAATGTACGATATTATACATATACGTTAAGTAACAAAACATATGCTTCGAACAGGTGCCATTCACTGGATCTAGTATGAATCCTGCTCGTTCTTTTGGACCTGCCCTCGTCATGGGCATCTGGACTTCACAATGGGTAAGCACTTACATATTAGTTGGAGATTATTATCTTGTTATCACTAGAAGTCCATTAGGTATTGTATCGACATAACATAGTAACGATAGACACCTAAATAAACTCTCTCTCCAGCCCATTTACGTCCCACTGTTGGGCACAGGCCTCCTCCACTTTCGGAGGGATTATGGTCTACTGTACCGCGCTGACCAGGCGTGTTGGCACAGGGTTCAATTTCGAGTTTTCCATCTCTCACAGAGGATGTTATTTGTGTACAATATCCTTGACTTTTACAGCACTCTGGGAAGAAAAGGGATGATGACACTTGTATTCTTAATCCGTCCCCACACGGATAAGTGTATAGTAGTATGTATTATGTGAATAGCAGCAGTGTGCAAAATCACGAGTGTTGTTTACCTTAATAAACTACCTAATTGTATTTATTCTATAACAAGTACTTTTTTCTTTAATTATTACATTATCTACTAGCTAATGCCCGCGGTTTCAACCGCGTTGTTAGTTATTGAGAGGCCCCACTCCTCCCCCAATATACATCAAACCTGAAAAAATTATACATAAAAGCCATCCTCTTGAACCAATCTATCGAATAAAAAAACCTCATCAAAATCTATTGCGTAGTTTTGAAGATTTATGCTCACATAGGGACATACATAATTATAAAAATAACCACTTTGTTTTATAATAAGTAAAGATAAATATCGCTTTTAATAGTTTAGATACCAATTGAAAGTAAACTTCTAAAACTTTCCGCTTATATAGTAAAAGATTAGCAAATGTTTTCCTTTTAACTGCACTCTCACAATCAACAGATAATTAAATATCTCAGAAATCATTATGTTTAGAAATCGTGTTTATAAGTTTAACAAACCATAACATCGGCATCGTAACCTCAAATAGAAGTTGTAAGTAACACATAACTTTAAGGGCATCACAAACAACATATTAATATAGCCAGAAAGAGACGGATGTATATAGAAAAAAGACGAGGTGAGAAAGAGAAAGATAAATCTGTCGGTGACGTCATAAGTATAGATACTAATCTCTAATCTTTCTTCTAATATATAAAATTCACGTGTCACAGTGTTAGTTACCGTACTCCTCTGAAACGGCTAGACCGAAGTTTATTAAATTTTATATACATATTCAGTAGGTCTGAGAATCGGCCAACATCTATTTTTCAAACCTTTTTTTTTTACTACAGCAAAACAAAATTTGCCGGGTCACCTAGTATTAATATATATCTGTCCATCGTCTCGTCATTTTTCTATATACTTACATCTGTCTCTGTCTCGCTATATTAATATATCGTAATATGCCGTTTGTGGTGCCCTTTAACGTCGACCATTTATAAAGTTCTCAAAGCTCATCACACAACATAGTAATTACAGATTTATGTCGGAGAATGTACAATGTACATACTTCCTTACTAATTATTGCACACTTTCGCTCTATGAAATACTATGAAAGCGAGATCTCATCCGCTACAAACAGGTTTGTCCTGTGCATCGTTTCAAACTAATGTTATATCGATCACTTTCAAATTAACAGTTTAAAATAGTGACATTTTATTAAAACTGGTTTAAGAATGAGTAGCTGGTATATAATTAGGTATATCGATTGAGAATATCGCGTCTTGAGTTAAATGCCTATAAATATAGGTATCTGTCCTGTAATCAAATGAGGTGACGGGTTTTAGGGCGAAAATTTCAAAAATCTTAAATATTTTTTTTAATATTCTCGATTTTTTTTTTCTAATTGGCATTTAGTACCCAGAAAGCTTAAGCTTAGCCAGATTTAGTTAAAGGTAGTGAAAACTCTATTATAGTTCGCGTCTTCGTACGTGTACGTGTTTTCCCCTTTTTTCAACATTTTTCACCTATGCTTCACTCCTATTGGTCGTAACGTGATTTTATATATCCTATAGCCTCCCTCGATAAATGTACTATTCAACACTGACAGAATTTTTCAAATCAAACCAGAGCTTCCTGAGAATAGCGCGTCTAAAAAAAACAAACAAACTCCTATATAATAAATCAAATTATGGTGGAAAAAGTGACTTCAAGTCCCGGTTGCGGCATTTCACTTTTTCCACCATAATTTGATTTATTAAGTAAAAGCATAGAATGTCAATTGCAAAATTAATGAATTACTCTAGCTATATAATTTTAGTTTAGATAGATAGTTATTATGATTTCATATGGCAGTTTTATATGATTTTTATATATTATGGGCTATATAGACGGGCTTCGTGGCGTAGTGGTTCATGTACTGGACTGCCATTCACAAGGTCGCGGGTTCAATTCCCGCTTGGGACAATCATTTGTGTGATATCCATAAATGTCATACAAATGTTTGTACTGCGTCTGGGTGTTTTCTATGTATTATAAGTATGTATTTACAAAAGAAAATTAGTTTATGTATTATATCCGTATTCTGGTACCCATAACACAAGCATAATAAGCTTAGCTTGGGACCAGAGGACGTTGTGTGAAATGTCTATGAATATTTATTTATTAGTTCTATACATGTAGGCATATACTATATTTATTATTTACCTTTGCATCATAGAAAGTTCATTATAGTTAGCAAACTGCCACTCTCCATTGAAAGTACCTACACATAATCGCGTGATAGTATTTAATCCCTTCCGATTTATGTAATACCAATTATCTCTTTAACGCTTTACTTCCAATCACCATCAAATCGATTTATCTTGTTACTTAACAAATTGTTCAGTTCTTTTATATTTTATTTCTATTCTATTGTTGTTACACGTCACGCGAATGTGAAAAAATGTGTTCATAAAAAGATTGTTACATCTTTGAGGGAATGTTGAACGTAATTTTAAAATAAAAACATTCTTTTTTAAATAAAAGTCACTGAAGACATAAATTTGTACTGTGTTAGAGGTATCTATACTTATTTTATGACAAAGTCGTAATTTTTGTATGTATTTTGATTTTGATGAGGTTTTTTAATAGATAGAGTGGTTCAAGAGGATGGTCTTGTTATGTTATTTGTTAAGGTGTGGTCTATCTAAACGCTAGAGAAACCGCGGGCATTAGCTTCTGTTTGGATCTAAGGGTATAAAAAATAGGTCATTCTAATTGCAGACCGGGTCGATTCAAATCGATCAAGGCATTTAAGCGGTGGTTGATGACAAACACGAAAATTTTAAAGTAATTTATTAATTTTTGCATTTGACATGCTATGCTTTTACTTAATAAATCAAATTATGGTGGAAAAAGTGAAATGCCGCAAGTGGGACTTGAACCCACGACCGGATGTCAAATGCAAAAATTAATAAATTACTTTAATAATGAACGTCGCGTCATTACTTCAACCATTCGTATTCTGGAAAGAATACTCAAGTGTTGGTCGAGATGGTGTAAAGCAATCTTGATAGATGGCGGTGTACGTAAAAATATATAAACTCATACGAGTGACAGATATGGTGGTTAATTTGAAGTGTTGCAAGTAGACCGCAATAAGCTCAGTTGGAAGAGCTTCGGAACGGTATTCCGAGTTCGTGGGTTCAAGTCCCACTTGCGGCATTTCGTTTTTTCCACCATAATTTTATTTATTAACGAAAATTTTACTTTGATATTATACGTAGTTTTAGTAATCACGTGATTTATTTATTTTCTATCTGTTCAGCCCATTAACGTCCCGCTGTTGGGCACGGCCCAACAATTATATTATTAAACCTAACCATACTATGTCCAGGTATACTGGGTTGGTCCCATCGCCGGTGGTGTAGTGGCTGGTCTTCTCTACAAGTTCATATTCCGTATCGGTAAGGCTGGTGAAAGTGGCTCCTACGACTTCTAGACGACTACGTAACGACACCGACACGTGGTCGTAACATATATCGTGCCTATAATATAACGCTACTCTTGCCTCGTGCATACAGAATCCATATTCAGTTTTATGCGACCGAAAAAATATTTTTTGCAAAAAACTATGAAAAACAAAGTATGCGCGAGGCGACCCATTAGCTTATATTTAACATTTTGAATCTTGGACCAAATTATAATGTAATATTGCTGTTACATGTCTATATGTTCGAAAAAATATCCAAAGTTTGTTTATACAAAAATCATGGCGACACTATCATTGTGAAAAACACATTTCAAAATAAGTTATTTTATTACTCTCTTATTCATTATCGATTTTTTCTGATTTTGAATTCCATTGATAATTATCTAATATCGATATATACATATCGGAGTTTTTTAAACTGCAACTAAATATATTATGCAAAGATTGATTATATAAAAAAAAAATTAAAAATAATTATATTTAGGTAACTAACTGACCGACAGATTTCTGAACTATTTTTATAGCTCTCAGATGAAAGCGATGGAAATTAATTAAATAATTACTATGAGAAATATATTAATTCCGAAATATGATAATATTTTATTAATAAATGTAAATTACAATGAATAAGAGAGTGTCCTATATGTTAAGTTATACAATTATTAAGTTTATTTATGTGAATAAATTATTTTTAAGTGATATTCAATAACTAATTATGTTCTATAGTCGAGTGCCTGTGCTAGTGCCTATGTTATTATTGTGCGATTGTTAATATTTGCATCGAAATAAATCTCGCACTAAATGTTTATTATTAAATAAATATTTTAAAGACATTATTATGGTTTTTTTATTTTTTCTGAGATAAGGTGTATTTGGTTCGAAGTAAAGAGCCCTCTATGTTCTCTGCCTACCCCCATGAGAAGAAGGCGTGACGGTATGATGATGACGAAAAATTAGACCGAACAGTAACTTGCAGACAATACTACCAGCTAAGTACTGATCTACCAATATTGGCCAGATAACTAAAGCTTTCAGCTTTGCCATGTCTAGCTTTTCTAAGAGAGCCTTACCTTAAAGAAAAGTATTTATTTTACTATACAATTCAGACCATTTCAGTTGCTTCTGGTGTACGGATTAGTTTCGCATTTTCTGCTTCCTAAAAGATGTTCTCTTCTTAGATTATACCATAAGATATCAATGGTGGAGGAGAATTAGTAACAGCGATTTTCCGAGGTTGTGGGTTAAAGTCCCACGTCTTAAAACGAGAAGGCACATCATGCCCTTCAATACAAAGATGATATAGTAGGTAACACGTATACCGAAGCTTTTAGTCACGTGTCTGTAAGTAGGTCACAGATCTAAGCACCTGTAAGTGACAAGTCATCGCTGACACGCCCTTGACACGGAGTCACATTTGAAACGCGAGCACTCGTCTAGTGCAGCCTCCTCTCGATTAGCCATCAGAAGTCACGACACTTGCACAACGCGACATTAGCGCACAATGGTGCCGATTCTAGGTGCACATCTAAACTTAACTTAACTAAAAAATGAAAACAACTGTTGCTGTATCTTGATTATTTGGCTATTTTGTTGTGTACTTTTATATTAATTACAATCATTAGTCTATAATAAACAGTTTTTATATTAAGAAAGTTCAGTTAACATTACGGAAAGCTGTTATTGACACTATCAATTTTCATTTTTTAGTTAAGTTTAGTTGTGCACGTAGAATTGGTACCATTGTCGTGTTATTGTGCTACCACGATAATACGATCACTAAAACGGTCAAGTACGTGTGACAATGTTACTTAGAATTAGATTAATGAGAACGTCATGTTGATGTCGTTTGATTATGTTTCGACAAAATCATATAATACAAGCACTTTAGGTCGTGAATAACACATTTACTTTCTGGGACTATTCCGAGAATATTATGGATAAGCAACTTCTCGACAAAGACAGGGATGCTTTAACGTCAACGAATAAGGTTGCCACAAGATTTTTCACATGACTGTGATGTTATATCTATATTATTATACTCTTTGACTGTGATTTTTCACATGACAATGCAGTGTGAGACTACATTGGGCACACGCCATTGTTTTTCGGTTTTAACTACCTATCAGACTTTCTTTCGAAAGCACTTCAACATAGCTAATTGACTCATTTTCAAACGCACGATAACAAAATTTAATGCATCTCGGTGTCATTCAGTACCTACATAATCGTAATCTTTTTTAAAATTTATTATGCAAGTTGAGCGTAAAATAGAATTTATGAGACAACGGCACTGCAGCTGTAAGATTATTGAACGCATCATCCAAGTTCATTGCCCTCAAAGAATGGTTTTACAACTGATGCGTACATGGGTATGCATGATGTGCATAATTTTTTATTTAAATTCAGATCTTTTAAGAAATTGATAAAGGTGGGTAATCAATATTTTAACAGTGCCGCGATGTCCAGACGTATTGGCACAGGGTTTATTTTCGAGTTTCCCGTCTGTGGGTATTATCTGTAATATCCCTTAGCCGACTTTTACAGCACCCTTGGGAGGAGATGGCATGGTGACACTTGTATTCTTAATCAGTCACCACACGGAGAGCTATTTAGACTTCGAATTAATGACTTTTAACGTGAGTTTTAAACCAACAGGGGCGAGGCAACGTACACAAACAGGGTAACTTAATTTCATTAG
This sequence comes from Orgyia antiqua, assembly GCA_916999025.1. NCBI lineage: Eukaryota > Metazoa > Arthropoda > Insecta > Lepidoptera > Erebidae > Orgyia > Orgyia antiqua. Next base: position 4,732,143 of record OU779861.1, read on the forward strand.
TCGCTAGCACGCCCCGCACAAAATCACCTCGCCTCCATACACAATGAGTATGTGCATTGCTCTCGTACGTTCTTCAGCGGGGGTCGCCTTATACAGGGTATGGCGTAAATGGTGGTCCAACGCCAAGGTGGTTATAGTTCAAGTATTCACCTATCATATAAAAAAAACCATTTTTAGCCATTGGTTTCGGAAATATGATTTTTTTTATTTTTTTGTAAAAAAATCGATAAATCTAATATATAAAATTCCCGTGTCACAGTGTTAGTTACCGTACTCCTCCAAAACGGCTCGACCGATTTTCCTGAAATTTTGTGTACATATCCTCTAGGTCTGAGAATCGGCCAACATCTATTTTTGAAATCTTTTTTTTTGGTATGGCAAAACTACGTTTGCCGGGTCAGCTAGTAATTTATAAATGAGAATGTACATAACTTCGACAAATGACATTATTTTTTTAGTGTTTTTTGTGTTGTACGGGCGAGTACTAGCACTTATACACTTATTATACTTATTTGCACATGCATTTTAGTTTTTTCATGTAAACCCCAAAAATAAACCAATAAAAAAAACTGAAAATTAATTTCTCGTTTTTAACAAATCATTCATTTTAGATGTGTGTAGTGTAAAAAAATGTACTACACGGCAAGTGCTAAAAAAAAAAAAATTTTTTTTTTTATATGATAGGTGAATACTTGAACTATAACCACCTTAGCGTTGGACCACCATTTACGCCACAGCCTGTATAATACCAACTCGTGTTGGATAAATGGTCTAAGCCTAACATAAACTTAATAATTACAACTTGTAAGACACATTAACTAGAAGTAAATAAATAAAAAACTTGTGTGAAGCAGAAACTATTAATTTATTTGCAAAAAACCAAAAATCAGCGATTACAATTTTAATAAAGCACCTGATATAATATTGTGATTATATTAAACATTTTTATATAATATTAATTTATGTGCAAAAAGGATTTATGTAAGAAGAGTATGGAAGAAACAGATAAGGGATAAGGGGCAGGAAAATGATGTAGAAGCATTATAACACGGCGTGTAATATCTAAGTACAATAACTCAAGCGGATAGTGAAAGGATGTGTTCGCGACACTTACTTTTATATGACCTTGTTATGTAAACTATTTTTATATAAAGACACTAATTCAAAACATCTATTGGACATATAAAACTTTTAAAAAATAACTTTAGGTAATTTATATTATGTGGTCAAAGAAAAGTTTGTATTTGTGAGTATACATTCAGTCAAGAAAGTATTGGGAAAGAATAATTTGCTTATTCAAATATATTTTCCCTGTACTTTCTTGATTGAGTTGTATATGTATTTAACAGGCTACACATCCTTTATAACTAACGCAGTGCGGTACAAAATGCCAGTCTCAAGGTTGTTCGTCTAACAGTGCTTGAAGGAAGTTGTCTGGTTCTGGTATATCTTCTAAGAAACCAGCCGCGTCACAGAACTCAGCGAAAGAAGCGCACGGTAAAAGCTCGTCAGTGAGCGTGGTCACAATACGCTCTGCAGCCTTACAGTTAGCTTCGTCATTGTGTCGAATATACTCGGCCAGTTTCACAGGCCATTGGTCTACGGTAGTTGCTGTCACATTCTGTCAACAAAACAATATAGTTAAGATGTATAGAGCTTGGTATATAGCGTATGGCAATAGGTAAGCACAGATGACGTCTAATAGATTACGCCACGCAAGGCAATCATATGCGTTAACGACTATGACAGCTGCAAGTATCAGCGTCTGATTTTGCTACCACTAATGAAAATGTGTTATTTTATTATCCCGCAAACCGCGCCATTTTTCAACGTTGGTTCGTTTAGTCGTTAACGAATATCTCGCAATATTCTGTCAGCTAAGGGATATTGCACACAAATAACATCCTCTGTGAGAGACGGAAATCTCGAAAATAAACCCTGTGCCTAGTCAGCGCGGCACAGTAGACCATAATCCCTCCAAAGTGGACGAGTCCCGTGCCCAACAGTAAATGGGCTGGAGAGAGAGAGAGAGTAGTAAATAAGTGTATGGTAGTAGGTATTAAGTGTATGGTAGTAGGTATTAAGTGTATGGTAGCAGTGTGCAAAATCATGTCTCTTGTTTACCTTAAACATGACGCTATACAGCAGGTCTACGACAGATAAGAATACAGCGTAAGGTTTGTAGTCGTTCCAAGGTCTCGGCGCGCGCTGGTCGGCCGACAGTGAGCGTAGTGCGGGCCCGCCCGGACATACCGCACGTACGTGACCTATCACCAGTACACGCTTCAACATGTCCACTTTCAATGAACGCCATCTAGTTACAAACAAAGGAATTAATTTATTTATGAAAAAATATTAATATTATTGTTTTAATGGAATGGTTTATGAGGATGCTTCGTGCATTTTTCTATGTACGAAGTTTTCATTGTTTCTTTAGATTGAATGGCTAGAGCTCTAATTTTTAAGTATATGTTTTTTCAATATATGATCTAGGATCGCATGAACTCAGAAACGCGATTGAAAAAAGTTTTCTCGATAGAAAATCTTGGCGAAACAACCTCTCTAATTTTTAATTTTTTTCATTTTTCGGTCTATTATCGCGTATTAACTAATGAAATAACTTTAAAAACATAGGTAACTATTATGTATAGAAACACGTGGATCAGAATTAAAATATATTTAGTAGATTTTGAGTAAATAGGAAAATTATCCCTAATTCTTCATTTTCTGTGCCTACTGGCTGTGTTAATATGTACGTGTCGGCGATGATATTGATTTAGGCCCTTAAGTAGAGAAAGTGTTTCAAAAACCACACTATAGTGTGCAGTAATTTATTTACATAGCTAACTGATACGTCATACATACTAAAATACTGCAATGAAAATATATCTACTTTTTACGGACTTAGACGCGTATATTTGTTTTAAATTTTGGCCCGACGTTTCGGAGACTTTGCAGTCACCATGGTCACGGGTGAGACTGAGCTGTAATGTGTCTTCTACGATCAGTTATTACAGGGTTTACCCACATTCGATTTTAATTTTACATTGACCATAAAGATAGACTTTTACTATAAACTATATCATATTACATTGTGCTCAGACTACATATAATCAATAACATTATTTTAGTTTCTAAAATACATTAACAAATTGTAACAATATAAAGAAATTTTTAAATTATATAAGGTGAAACATACATAATTTTATCATAGACTAAAGTTTTAATTATTATAGAGGTAGTATACAATATAGCAAGCAAAAAAAAATAATAAAAAAAAAAGTAAAAAAGTAAAAAGTAGTTTTATTTAAACAGATGAGTCACAAGTGTTAGAAAATATTATGAAAATATATTGTAAGTATTCGATCTTTTAATGAAATTAAGTGTGAAAAACACAAAAAAGAACATATTTTGCACTGCATTTATCAGTAGAACACTGAAATACCATACAATTTCATGCAAAAGTTTATTAATATTCGTGGTATGTTGGTGTCTTATAAAAAAAGTGTTAAGTTTCAATTAGATATAGAGTACTAACTTGGCGTGTGGATACAACATGAGCATCAGTGTAAGGAAGTATAGTGGTCCATCCGCGTCGTGTGCGGACTCCAGCAGGCGGGCGGGTGCCCAGGCTAGGGCCGCCTCCAACGATGATACCTCACGTCCACTCACACGACTACTGTAATATTATTATTTATTGATGCACTTATTTAGACCACAGCTTTTATAAACAAACTAGCTGCTGCCGCAACTTCGTACGCGTGAAATTTAAAAACCATACCCTAACAAATTATACAATAAATCAACCTATTGAACCACCCTATCTATAAAAAAAATTGGTCAAGTGCGAGTGGGACTCGCGCACGAAGGGTTCCGTACCATTATCTATGCAACATAAGGCAACGTTATTAGTATCGAGCAAGAAACGGTAAAAAAAATCATGTTTGTTGTATGGGAGCCCCCCTTAAATATTTATTTTATTTTATTTTTAGTATTTGTTGTTATAGCGGCAATAGAAATACATCATCTGTGAAAATTTCAACTGTCTAGCTATCACCGTTCTTGAGATACAGCCTGGTGACAGACGGACGGACGGACGGACGGACAGCGAAGTCTCAGTAATAGGGTTTCCGTTTTTACCCTTTGGGTACGGAACCCTAAAAAAAACCGCATCAAAGTCCGTTGCATAGTTTTGAATTATTGTATTTATGCGGTTGCTGACTAGTGTGTTGGCATAGGCTTTCAATTCAAAGTTCAAGTTCCAAGCTTACCATCTCTTACAAAGGGAGTTATTGGTACCAATTCTACGCGCACAACTAAACTTAACTAAAAAATGAAATTTGATTGTGTCAATAACACAATTCCGTAATGTTAACGATTCTTTCTTGTTAGCAAATCTGTTTATTATAGATTAAAGATTATAATTAATATAAAATTACACAACAAAACAGCCAAATAATCCATATACAGCAATAGTTGTTTTCATTTTTTGGTTAAGTTAAGTTTAGTTGTGGACGTAGAATCGACACCATTGGCTAATAATATCCTTTAGCTGGCGTTCTCAATTAAATAGTGTCACCAATAAAATTGTCTATTTCGTTTGTGCACATTTCTATTAATTTTAATCGTTAGTCTATAATAAACACATTTTCTAATAAAAAAGTTAACATTGTCTAATTGGGTTATTGACTCTAAAAATTCGCATTTTTAGTTAAGCTTAAAGATTTAAGAAAATATTATATATATCCCATAAAAGTATAACCTTGTACTATGAAATATTTTTTGACTAAAAAATTTTTCTATTAAATACGTTGTGATATAAGCATTTTTACGATGTGTAATGAAGAAGATAAAAGTGATTAGGTTAAACGGTATTATATTAAATGGTCCTATACTAACGTATTGATGACATATAGCGCCATATGAACTAGTGCAGGCACCAGCTGCATGTTGGAGAGCGGTCCACCACCGCCTGTATCATCGTGGAAGGTGCGTCCTCTAGCGAACCTCACCAGCAACAACTTGAGGTCGTGCACCGTGCACGTGTGACCGATGTCACGGTGACCCGTACATTCCTGTTCCAACAACTATATTGTATAGTCATAACATATTGGATATTCACTGATTACTGGCAATACTCAATAAATAAATAACGATAACTTATTGATCTTTATAGACGTCACTGACAAGTGTCGTTAAAATATCAAAAATATCGTATCGTATATGCAATTTATTAAAAGAAAGACAGGTAGCTATCAGATTATAAGCATTTGTAGATGAAAAATATTCCAGGTAAGCCAAAGTTATGATTAATAATTATTTTCATGCTTTTCTAAGGTTATGCTTTGCTAATTCTTGGTAACTTTAGTGATGCCAATCGCTAATGCTCTTTAATGCTAAAATTTGAATAAGACATTTAGAAAATATTACAACATATGCATATATTTACCTGCAAGTAAGTAGTATGTCTAGCAAGACAGCTAGCAAATGCAGATTCCGGTACATGCGGTCCCCATAAGGGTAGTAATCCATTGCAACGAGTCGATGCGTTTTGCAGAGCAGCGCTTTCCCATTCATCCCTATAAAAATAAAAATTTCTCAGTAATTTATTTCTAATTAAAAATGTTTAAAATATTTATAAAACTATTCTATTTGATACAGGGTCTCCGCTACTTCTAGAGGGTATCCGGTCTATTCACTTATGCAAATGACCACGCTTGTTAGCATAGGGTTTAATTTCAAGTTTTTATCTTACAGAGATGTTCTGCATATAAATAAGTTTCCGATTTTAGGGAATGATATTTTTTTTGTCGCGTTAAGGAAAATGGTGACAGTAATTTTTTCATGTATATTTTCACAAAAACACCAATTCCTGCAATTAGCTAACATTTTAGTTTCTACGATGCACGCGCACTCTGTCGGACGTAATTTTTTTTATTTAAATATTAATGGACATTTCACACAACGTCCTCTGGTCCCAAGCTAAGCTTATATGCTTGTGTTATGGGTACCAAGATACGGATAGAATACATATACTACTTTTTTTTTGTAAATACGTATCTAAAATATATAGAAACACCCAGACGCAGTACAAACATTTGTATGACAATTAGAAAAATCACACAAATGATTGTCCCGAGCGGGAATCGAACCCGCGACCTCTTGATCGGCAGTCCGTTACCAGAACCACTACACCACGAGGCCACGAGTTGCTAGTACCAGTTAGTAGTCTATATATGTAGTTATAATTCCATGCAGTAAGTACCTGGCGCGTGCAAGTCTGACAGCAGCCATGTGACACTCGACGTGTACTATGTTGTAGTGCGACACGGTGGTGTACCCCAGAGTCTTACGTGCACGCACCTCGAACTCTTCCACCGGACAACGCTTCGTGAACGTGTAGATACCTAACACCTGACACAATAACATTATACATTAATATAAACACATTACATACACAGTATTCATGTCACGTTTACATTACTTGGCTACTAAGTTTAGCTTAGCTGAGCCTAAGAGCCAGGAAGCATTGCAGTTGCAAGCATACATGATACTAACCATTTTGTCTAGGAAGATGAAATGCGTTAATAAAATCATTGTTAGACTATTAATGTATGTATTATATGAAAAATAAATACATTAAATGAGTAATAAATAACAACTGCAATGTATATCACAAAATAGTAGATCTGCGATCTGCTGAAATTGAAGTGGATCTGCGACGGAGAGATATCTATGAGAGATTCCTTGTTATAAAATCTGTTCATATAAAAGAACAAAAAAAAATAGCAGTCATAGAAGCTGCCAATAAAAGTGAAACTATTCGCGTATGCATGCCGTAAATACCGGCGCCGCAAACCTCACCACATCTAAAGAACTATAATCTTCATTAGTATTGTTACCTTGGTGGGCTGATACTTGTATCCCTCTCGACAGATGCAGCACACAGCTCCGTTCTCCTCGGCCAGGTCAGCTACCTGCTGCGTCAGTGAGCACTGCGCAGTCACCTGACCGCGTTCATTACTGCGCATACCCAACGCGCCCAACTGACGCTCACGGACAGCCATCGCTAGGCGCTTCTTCTCCTAAAATTACAGCAAATAAAAGATAAAGTTATATAAAATCTTAAAATAAGATCCTTTCCCAGTCCATTAACGCATTGTCGGGCACGGGCCTCCTCAGCTTCGGAAAGGCTTTTGGTCTACTATACCGCGTTGACGAGGCGTATTGACATAAGAGTTTAATTTCGAAAGTTTCGTTTCTTATAGTTGAATTAAACTGCTTAAAATAATCCATAGCATGCTCTTACGGCACCCTCGGTGAGCTGGTGCCATTTGCATACTTAATCCTCACTTACGGATGATGGAACCAAGGTGAATAGTGTATTTTATAGAAAAAGTTATGTGAAATATACCTGTCTAGTAAAGTCCCGCACTTGCTGCACCTTAGCGGCGCACTGTGGTTGTGATCGTAGTGCTTCTAGAAGATTCTCAGCCAACGAGCCCACGTGCTCACCGGACGACACTTGCTCCAGACGATGAACTATCGGTATTACTTTCTCGCACACCAGCATCTAAATATAACATACAATTAAATAAATATCAGTTCCTACCCACAATTCTACCGAAGATTTTAAAGGAGGGTAGAATAGTATAAAATATAATTTTCTTTTTCAAATTATTATTTATGTTCAAGCTGAATGGAGCTAAGGTTCTAATGGTCTGCTACTAAAGAGCACGCGGTCATATGTTCCATCTAGCTCTTACGTTTGAATGAATAATGCGGGGCGTATTTTATTTATTAAGAAAAAAATATTTTCCGTCCTCAATATAACTCTTATGTGAAAACATAACAAATAACAAGTAACCTGTGTCGGTTCATGATCGGCAGCCAGTCCAGTGAGGAACCGTAGTATATACTTGAGCGCAGGACGACTGATGAACTCCTTAAGCTCATCAGAGTCCGTACACACGAGTGTTGGCTTTACGCATGGTGCGTGTTTCTATAACAAATTGAAACAAATACATTATTTTTAAATATAAAAACCAATAATAGGCAGACAAAGATCCAAATGGCTTTACGTTTATTTTGCAATATCTGATTTGCTACTTTTAAGTTAATAAATCAAATTATAGCAGAAAAAATTATTATCACGAGAGGGGCACGAACCCACAACGTTTGAGTAAAGTTCCATTACTCTGCCAACTAAGCTATTGTGGTGCTTGCAGGTATTAATCAAATGTTCTGTTACAATGTTTTTCAATTGAGTTATCATGTATAACATATCTACAGCTTTATGTTAAAATGTTCAATACTGACCACAATATAATCGAGGGCATCTCTGACAATTCCTAGAGATATCAGATAATCCTTCAAAGTTCCACCGATAGAATTACGTTCAATATTAGCACAGAACACACAGAATAATTCCACACGGAACTCTTCCTCGGTCCACTGCTCAGAGTCCAGCCGGTCAAAGTCCAGAACAGGCTTGAAATGTTCCACTAACATCGCCATCTTCAGATCGTTACCATATACAAGAGCAGCAAGAACTCGTGTCAAATGACCTAATGCAACTGAGTTGTTACGAATGCCTGGAAGAAAAATTATTGCATGTTTACTATTTGACTTTAAGAATTTTCAAAATTACTTTGCTTACAAATCTTTTGTATTTACCGGGGCATTCAGTGCAGTTCAATAAAGCTTGTACATATTCAGGCCCACCAAAAGTCAGTGAAAATTGCAAGAAAGATTCCAGACTTTCACTCGCCGCTACAGACAAGATGCGTTCCATAATCTGCAACAATGTATCATTTTAATAATAGACTCTGATCCAAAGTTTAACAAATATTAATACCAAATATTGGTAATGGATATTATAATGTAATTTTTTTGTTTAGTTTGACTGATAGCACACATAGATTCCTAAGTACTAACCTCTAGAAGTTGGTACAGTAGATGAGCTCGTGGCATATCCTTCTCATCGATAGCTGCTAGATGCAGCGCGTGCAGCAACACGGGCAGTGCACGTGTGTCCGCCCGGGTTAGTACACGCACGCAGCGACGTACACGTGTACACAGCGACAGTAGACGCAGCAGTGTGGAGCATAACGCACGAGCACAACCCACGCGCTGTACCCCCGCTAGACGCTGCAACATTACCTCGATACCGCCTGTGTGTACAAATACTCTTTTTAACACCCTTGCTCGTAAAGTTGATGTAATTCCACCGGTTTTAAATATGTAAAGCGGGTCATAACAAACGCGTGTGTTATCAAATCAAATAGTTAAGTTATAGTCTATATAAATTTCATAACAGTATTATTTGCCATTTCAAATATGGAACTGATCCCCGCCGCACAACTCGAGCAGCGCGCTGTTGCTATTCAAATTTCGAACAGATCAGAGATTGAGTTTATTTAAAATAAAATAAAAAACAGTTTATTCGGTAAACTTGGCTGCATTCGCGTCTTTGCAAACATTTTCACGCAGCCACGGCAGAAGGTAATCCTCGCGCCATTTTTCTCAAATTTTCTTTTCTTTGTACTTTGAACAAAATATAAAATGTTTCTTTTTTCTCGCAAATGTGTTAAAAAACGTCGTACGATATACGTGCGTATTGGTTTTAACATGCTCGGCTCAATTACGAAATTCCGCCTCGCATGTTATAACCATCTTTACGCACTAGTATCGTAATGTACTATTATTAAATTACCTTTCAAGTATTAAATCAACAGGTCTTGTTACACACGCTATTTTCTTTGTCAAAAAAACTGTCAAATTTAAACTTACCACAGTCAGCTAGAACGTTAGCCATGCGATATGTTTGTTCGTCATCGACAGCTTCAGCGTTGGCTTGTGTCAATCTCTCTACAAATTCTTCCGTAGCATCTCCGAGTAATCCACGCATACGATAGACTACACGCATGGCATCAACGCCTTCTCCAGATGTGCACCATACCTAATATACCAGATTATTTATAATAACACAGAAGCCTTCCTAACATTATAAATAAGCACGTAACTCTGCTTGTATTGTCATGTCATTCTTTTACACTGTCTGGAGCTTTAGAAAGAAGATTGATTTTTTATGCAAAAGTTTATTACAAAATCTAAGCATATAAGATCGCGGACAACAGCTAGTTTATAATAAAAGCACTAATTCCTAATTTTGAAGTATATTGTTAGTATAAAAAAATACTCAATGACTAACCTTTTTATAAACTTCTTTGACAGGAAGGTCAAGCGACATGATCTTGTTACAGACTAGTAACTCCATTCCGTTGTCGTCTTCCAATAAAGCCACCAACTCACAGTCGGTACAAATCTTGTTCTTCACGTCACGCATTAGAGGACCCATTCCAGGTTCTAATGACGAGTATGGATTACCTAACATGCGTCCCTGAGGAAAATTAATAGCACTTAAGTACGTCTTTTTTAAGTCATAACTTTTTGAAGATGAACCGCTTTGTTACGTAACGCGTTACGCCGTTACTCTGTCCAACAATAATAAACAGATCAATTTAAAATTAGCTAGTTAGCCGTCGGGCGTACCGAGACGTCCGTGTTTTTTTTTTATTTTATTTAATTTGGTTTGCTTCTTACCTGTAAGAAGTCCTCTTGTTGTGGATCTTTCTCAAGAGTAAGGAAGAATTCTCCAACATCGTTCTCTTCTGGATATATGATGGAGCAAAGACGCTCAAATATGAACACAGGAGTGCGATAGTCATGAAGTGGGTACTTCTGTACTGTCTCGATGCAAACAGCCATGAATTCTGCTGTTTCAGCTTCTGTACCTATGATGAAATGCAGACATTTTCGAATATTAGTTTGAATAGTTAAAGACTGATTTTGATCCTATAAGATGTTTTCTTTGAACAGTCTGCTAAAATTCCTACAAAACTTGACATATAAACACAGTTAATGCTTACATGCTAGCAGTAGTTTGATAAAGTAACCAATTGTGGTAGGAGACAGGAATGGAACATAGTATGTATTACACTCAAATGTCGAGCAATAAAATAGGATCAAAATCTGTCACTATTTCCTACAAATTCTCTAAAAGATTCCTGCAGTCGTAAGTCATGTATGTCCTTTTTTCGTAAGTGTATTACTTATTATATATTCTTACTTTTATGTTTTTAATTTATACGTCTATAATATACACAGAACATCCATATTGCACAAATGTTTTTTTTTATGTTCTCTTCACCCCAACCGGGTCATGGTGTGCCCTGAGCCTGACCATGAACCGGCAAGGGGAGGCCCCATAACGAGGGGCTCAGCGGTACACATGTTGTAACTAAATAAATTATTATTTATCTTTATTTGTCCCAAACACGAGCATTATAATAGTGTGAGTCGTTTGTGTAATAAACAATGCGACAGTTACCAGTAGTCATCTCTTCAAGCAGCTCCAGCAGTTTCTCCTGCGTGTCGTCAGTGAGACGAGTACGCTGCACAACGAGTCGTCTGAGCGACAGGTACCCGCCCAGCACGGCGCCCACCAGACGTGTCTTGTACGTACGACGTGCACCACCCTCCTCGAGGAACATTGATACTAACTCTGTTAGACGCTTCAACGCGTAACCTACACATACAATTTACGTTAAGGACAATTTCTGCTCGCATAGTTAAACTAAAACCCAACAATCGGATAATAAAGTTAAATTGCTATTTCATTTTACTTAAATTTTACAATTAAGGATTACAAAAATGGATAAGTGTATAATATAAAACAATATTTCCCTTTACTAATCTAATTTACTGTAACAAAAAGGTTAATTTACCTTGTGCGAGATCAGATGTCAGAGTGGTTTCTTCAAGACGATGTAATTGCTCGATCTCTTTAGTCATAAGATCTGCTATCTGTTGTAAAACACCTCGTAGTGCTAGAAACTGTTTCCATGGCGCTTCGGAAGCCAGAGCTAAAATAAAACGTTATACAAGCTATTGCCATGATAAAGAGAAGTAATACACTAGCTAGGACACCAGTTGTTAACCTTAAATTAAAAGTCCTGTTCACATAAAAGTACGGACAAATATAGTATAATTTTGATTTAAAGTTGTCAATAAAACGAAAATAACTATTGAAATATCGCTTACATTGATATAGTTGCAGGAACTGCTCGCTGGCTTCACCAGCGGTGCAGACTTCAGGCAAGAAGCTCGTAAGCAATATCAGTACCTTTTAACAAAAAAAATAAATCATAAAATTTAATATACACTTACACTACTTACAGTAATAATAAATAAATGATTCGGATTTTTTTTACTTACAGCTTTAGTTCTTTCGTATGAGTCGCATAGAGATTTAACCATTTGGCAAGCGGTGTCGCGGGCAATACGCGAGCTTGGGTCGAACATCACAGGTCTTAGCCATCCTCCGTTCTCTAATGCTAATGGTCGCATACCATGAGACAGTAACGTCTGAAAAGAGAAAAGAAAATTAGGATACTAATTAATTCAACAAACAACAAACAAGGCTGTAAAAAGCCTTGTTACCCTATTTATAAACATACAAGTCAAGTCGTAATTTATCGTACATTGTAATCATCAAGTATACGTTTACCTTCTCAGTCCACTTGGCGGTGTACTTCCTCGCAAGGTACAGGTCACGTTGCGGGGTCGCAGTGGGAGTGGTCGGCGGTAGTGCCCTTGGTGCCGCCAGACGTCGCCACTTGCTGTGCGGCACGTTGCCCGCCAGCCACGCGGATAATTCTACTACCATATTACCCGCTGGAGAAACACCTACTACGCCAGATGTACCACCGGTATTCTCCTAATAATTATTATGTTTATGATTATTATGTAAATATATAGGTACTATACAAATGGCCACAGTGGCGACAGTTATTGTTAACAGAATTAAAACATGGTTCCCTGTAGGTCAATATCCGCACACAGTACGGTGCTTGAATTCAGAGCGCTTCGAAATCCGGTGCTCACATAGCATTCAAAATGATGCACGTCAAATAAGTAAACGATGCAAGCGAAACGGAGCTCACGGCCGTGCATTCAGATGTTTTTATTGAAAAGTTTCCGTTTCCTAAGCCTACAATTTCTTACAAGTTGTAACACAACATTAGAATTACAAAATGATATTATAGAGGTCCTGTTTTGTCACATATAGTTAAATTATAAATAACAGAACAATAGTAAATCGACTCACCTTGTTAGCGTCCTTGGCCTGGTCGGATTCAGGCGCCGCCGTTGTGGTTGCGGGCGTGGCGGGCGCCATCAACTGTTGCATGTAGCGCATACAAGGTAGCGCCACTTGTTGCAGAGCGAACTGGTGCGCTGTGTGACATGATAAAACTACTAGCATGCTTTAGTATTACTATTGACGGATTACTCTACTACGATATACCACATTATTTAGCATTAGAACACCGAGTACATGTTTATATACGGTTTAAAGGGACTCTTTAAAGCAGGAGTGGCCAACAAGTCGATCGCGATCGACCGGTCGACAGCGCGACCCATTTTGGTCGATCACTCGCAAGTTCCATGAGGGGACGCATTCAATGCCAAATGTTTCTAGTATTTGATACAAGAATGAACATGTATGCAGCTCAAGCTTCGAGTAGGGAGACGGACCACTTTTAGAAGTTTTCTACTATTTTCAAAAGTGCACCGCGGTATAAAAGCACTTTGCATAAACGTCCCCCTTCTTGCCTAAGAAATAGGTCGATAGCGACTCAATTTTAAACTCCAGACTCAGACAGAAAATCTCCAGACAAAACTGCACTTTTGATTGTATGTAAATAAAGGTATTAGGTCCACTGTTGTACATAATGTATTGTATGTATTAGCATAGCGAATATATTTTGTAAAGATTTTTAAATAAATACTTACAGTTCGGCGATGAAGAATTGATACCAGGTATACTAGCGATAGCTTCCTCTTTCAATATAGAATTTGCTGCTGGAGCGATGCCTGCTACTTCAGTCAGTTGAGGACAACACCTAATATAAAATTATCATAATGTTAAAGTAACTATATAATCTATATCATTTCACAAAAAACAGAAAAAATAATATCAAAAGATTACTTACCATACCCACAACTTTACAATACAACGTAGTCTTGCCTCCCAACATTCTACTGAATCTTGGACTTTGACTAGCGAGCCCAATAACAGCACCAGCGGCCGAACCTACACATATAAAAACATATTGCTATCTTAAAATCCCCTATGGTAATTATTAAATAAGTTACTGAATCTCCACACATCACTCATCACAATCATATTATTTAGATATTGCCACCAATTCTACCTATCCAACTAAGCTTAGCTAAAAAATTCAAACCGATAGTGTCTTATACAATTCGGCAATGTTAAATAAACCTTCTTGTTATAAAAACTGTGTATATAGACTAACGTTTTTGATAAATAAATGTGGAAAATGAAATAGTCAATCAGAACACACCATATTTGTTTCCATTTTAGTTAAATTAGGTTAAGTTTTGACACATCAGAATTGACTTTGTTGTTTTAAATATCTTATTGTTTATTAATACTATATATACTTACAGAGTTATTATGATCCTGTGAAGCGGCGTGTCCCATAAGTGAGAGTGTTATTCGTTGCGACAACAGATTGCACAAATGTTCGGTAGCTGGTAGATTGTCACGTGTCACCAAACAGATCAAAGCGCGGACTTCCTCTTGGCACTTCAATTTAACATGTTTTGTCATATTATTATGTAGTAAACAATTGTTTATTAATGTTGCTGTTAAATCTTATACATCAAAATCAATTGCTGTTCGTTAGTCTCGCTAAAAGTCGAGAAAGGCTGGGCCGATAATGGAGATGATCGTCTTGAAATATTCGTGAAAGTCCAGGAAAGGTTTTAAACAGTTAGAAAGTATCAAAAAATTGTGAAGAATTTAGTAAAGTAGTACCTAACTGTTACGCAAGTGGATACGCGAGGCATAGCTAGGATTTTAATATTTACAAAACCTATAGAATTCGATTCGAACCAATTCAAACTCCCATCCTACACAAACTGCTAAACAAAAAAAAATCCTATAAGGTTTTTATATCCAGTCGTTAGAGATTGTACAGCGGGTTCACATGTTCAATTCATAAAGCTCCTCAATGTGGACTAAAAGTTGAACATAATATAATAATCTAAATAATAATAATAATAAATAAATAATAAATATTCATGGACACTTCACACAACGTCCTCTGGTCCCAAGCTAAGCTTATCATGCTTGTGTTATGGGTACCAGAATACGGATAGAATACATAAACTATTTTTCTTTTGTAAATAAACACTTATCTTATATATAAAATTCACGTGTCACAGTGTTAGTTACCGTACTCCTCCGAAACGGCTTGACCGATTCTTCTCAAATTTTACATACATATTCAGTAGGTCTGAGAATCGGCCAACATCTATTTTTCAAACTTTTTTTTTGTATGGCAAAACAACGTTTGCCGGGTCAGCTAGTCTAATATATAAATCTTATATATAAAATTCACGTGTCACAGTGTTAGTTACCGTACTCCTCCGAAACGGCTCGACAGATTCTTATGAAATTTTACATGCATATTCAGTAGGTCTGAGAATCGGCCAACATCTATTTTTTTTATCTTTTTTTTTTCTTTAGTAAGGTAAAACAACGTTTGCCGGGACAGCTAGTAATACATAGAAAACACCCAGACGTAGTACAAACATTTGTATGACATTTATGAATGTCACACAAATGATTGCCCCAAGCGGGAATCGAACCCGCGACCTTGTGAACGGCAGTCCATTACATGAACCACTACGCCACGAAGCCCGTCAATATGTTTTTAGAATTCTGATAAATATGTACCTGTGGTGTGCCACGATGTAGATTGTGTTGCACCAGTTCTTGTACCAGACCAAAGCGACAGAGTCTGGTGCGATGTTCGGGCTGAGAGGCGAGCGCACGTAACAACGTGAGACAATGTTCCGCACACGACAACGCACATCCATAACAACCACAACCTGATTCTGTTGACACTGGTATACAAAATATTACAAATTAATACATCGATAAAAAGAAAGTTAATAGATTACATTTTCCAATTTTTTAAAAATACCATTTTTCTATATTTCTTTACATTTTATCAATTCAAAGTTTTTCTTAGAATTGCACTGACAGTGATACTACTACCTGTTGCCCGCAACTCCGTACGCGTGGAATTTAGAAAACTGTTCCCGTATTTGCAAAATTTTCACTACTGCTTCGCTCCTATTGGTCGCAGCGTGATATTATATAGTCTATAGCCTTCCTCGATAAATGTACAACCCAACACTGAAATATTTTTTCAAATCGGACCAGCGATTCCTGAGATTAGCGCATTCAAACAAACAAACATACATTTCAGCTTTATAACCTAATATATAAAATTTCCATGTCACAATGTTAGTTACCGTACTCTTCCGAAACGGCTTTACCGATTTTTACCAAATTTTATATGCGTATTCAGTAGGTCTGAGAATCGGCTACTATCTATTTTTCAAACATCTAGAACTCCCTGACATTTGTATGGCAAAACAACGTTTGCCGGGTCAGCTAGTATTATTATACTATTTAACGCGACGTAGCCTCTAAGAGGAGAAAACGTTATTGATGAAGTACCAGTTGAAAGATAATTCATCTTAGAACTAAATAAAACTACTTTTTACGGATTTAGACGCGTATATTTCTTTTAAATTTTGGCCCGACGTTTCGGAGACTTTGCAGTCACCATGGTCACGGGTGAGACTGCAAAGTCTCCGAAACGTCGGGCCAAAATTTAAAACAAATATACGCGTCTAAATCCGTAAAAAGTAGTTTTATTTAAACAGATGAGTCGCGCAAGTGTTAGAAAATATTATCATCTTAGCACTACTAAAATCATCATCTAAAAATAGCCTATCAATATTAACTTAAAATATTTACAGTACCTTTGGTGACTTCACCATCGTAGTTCTGTAATAGTCCAGCGTACACCGGCATTGTGTCGCCTTTAGTTTGCTCACTCTGAGATCTATCAAACGCCACCAACTCTTTCCTGTTAAAATTAATATTAATATTATCTCTATGTATTTGGAATCACCATCTTTCGTATTAAAAAGTAGCATAAGTCTTTTTTCGAGTCGTATAAAACGAGCCAACATTTCACTTACCTACAAGCGAGCACTTTCTGTATAATCTTGGAGAGATCTTCAAAGTGTCCTTTACTATCGACGCAGTACTTATGTGCGAGTGTTTGTATCACTCTGTTGATCTGTGCGCCGCTGAATGAAGAGTTACTAGCGTTGCTGTTCTCATCGCCCGCTCGACCTTCCACGCGATGTTCACTGATCTTGTGCAGGAGATTCTGTAGACAATCACATAATCGGTTTGGTCATTTAGGGTCTTATTCATAATGACTTATCGGAGGTTTAAAAGTTAGCTAAAATAGGTTGGAGAAAATTGTCAAAACTTGTTATTCATAATAGTCTTTTTACGTTAAAACGTTTATTATCTCTCCGATAAAATCTCCGTTTAAACCTAAGTATACGTAAGTAATTCTATATAAGTATACGTATATAACGTTTATACGTACTTACGTATAAACGTTATATACGTATACTTAATTATGGGGTTGAATATAAATTTGGTTAAAATGACTTAAAACAAAACATGTATCCAATGAACAAGGATATGATGCTGTGTCTTTAGTATAATTTATTAGAATTAAGTAATTTATATTCAACCCCAAAAGGCAGACACATCTAAATTGAAGCTAATTAAATTGGGCTAATTTTCTCTCTCTCCAGCCCAGTTACGTCCCACTGTTGGGCACGGGCCTCCTCCACTTTGGGAGGGATTATGATCTACTGTGCCACGCTGACCAGGCGTGTTGGCACAGGGTTTATTTTCGAGTTTTCCGTCTCTCACAGAGGATGTTATCTGTGTGCAATATCCCTTAGCAGACTTTTACAGCACCCTTGGGAGATGGGGTGGTGACCCTTGTATTCTCAATCCGTCACCACACGGAGATAATTTTCTTTAGAGTTAAGAAATAAATAATGTTACCTCTAGCACGGGTTTATTGGAGACCAGTTGTCGATACACACGGTCGGCTTTATCGAGTAGCGCACCGATAGTCTGCACCATCTTCTTGCGCTCCTCGTCGTTCTCAATGGTATCAACAGCGCAGCACGGCCGCGCGGTCAGTGTGTAGTCAAACTTAGCGTACTTGCAGAAACCACAGGCGTGACACAGGAACGGATCTTTCTCGTCATAATTTATAGCACTGAAATTATTACATTCATTAAGATATCTATAGATTAAATAAATAAATATTCATGGACATTTCACACAACGTCCTCTGGTCCCAAGCTAAGCTTGTGTTATGAGTACCAGAATACGGATATAATATGTTAACTATTTTTCTTTTGTAAATACATACTTATAATACATAGTAAACACCCAGACGAAGGACAAACATTTATATGACAATTATAAATATAACACAAATGATAGTCCCGAACAGTAACTGTACTCGCGACCTCGTGAACGGCAGTCCGTTACCTGAACTACTACCTAGACCACGAGGACCGTCAAAATTTACTTTGTGATCAAAATCAAGCAACTCAAACAGAAATCTTTTAGATGAAGGGCTTCTATAAGTACATAATTAAAACTAAAATTAAACTTTCATATAAAGCTATAAGTTTATACTGCGAGTTCAAATAAATACATACCGGCACTTGTGACACTGGAAGACGTTCTCGCCACAGTTAGCACATACTCCAGGGTTCGCAGGCACCGACTGGGAGCAACGAGGACATTGCAAAGATTCGCCTAAAAATTTACAAAATTTTATTTACGAATATTCCCAAAAATCATTCAAGGTCGTTTAAAATAATAAGCAATCTACCATTATTAATAGATTGATATCTCCAGGTTTCTGCTAGCTACAAATCTCCAGTCTATGTTTCAATAAAAAAAGCTATCAGCGAGTGCCTTATTGAAAAGCCAAGAAAATGCTTAAGTTTGTCTGTCTTTAGTAGAAAGAATAACAAAAGTGAAGACAAATGGTGTCGGAATGTAATATATACCTGTAGCTTGTTGGTTTTCATAGAAATCAGCATACTCCATCATAAGGTTGCAAGCAACGATTGGCAGCGGGAAGTCGACACGGACCTCAGATTGTCCAGATTGAAGTTGCACACGTTTCGCTTTGTGCCACATACCTATTTATAATAAATAATTAAATATCAGCACATCTATACTTATAATAAATCTCAGATTAGTGATCGATACTGATGCCAAAAATGCAATCAGTAAAATTTTTGTCTGTCTGTCTGTCTGTCCGTCTGTATGTTCCCTATAGAAACAAAAACTACTCGACGGATTTGAACGAAACTTGGTACAATTATTCATCATACTCCTGGGCAGGTTATAGTATACTTTTCATCACGCTACAATCAATAGGAGCAGAGTAGTGAAGGGAAATGTTGGGAAAACGGAAAAGGTGCTCCATTTTTTAAGCTTCCGTCGCGTGTGCAGCCTTAATGGTTAAAGTTACATAGAAATCATGTATGACGGAAATATTCTACATAAAATTGTCTAAAAAATATCCCGAAACAGCACATATCTATATTTTATGGTTGACTCACAATAACACGTGTAACTCCTGATAGCTTAGCAGTTCGTTCATTCTGATTATATTTGTTTATTCTTACGTTTATAATACTCTCACTCAAGCAGTGTTAAAAATGCTGCAAAAACGGGGGAACTTTCTTAAATTCTACGCGGACGGAGTCGAGGGCAACAGCTAGTTTTTAATAAATTCATTTAAGGGACTACAATAACTTCTTAAATTAAATAATCTACTTAGTACAAAAACTAAAAAACACACTTGAAAATCCTAAATATTTTTTTAAATTATTGTTTAATCATCGGTCCTTGATGTACATGCAAAATTTCAGATCAACTACTGCAAACGGGTTAAAATCACTCTCAAAGATTGCGTTTCAGAGATTAATACATTGATAGATATATACTGAACTTATATAAGCGTGTATAAAAAAAATCTTATTTTTCGAATTAAAATCATTTTCATAGTATGACAAAGGTTTTTTTCCAGGTGGTACCATGGTAATGAAGTTAAAATCTGAGAAAGGAATACTAGAGAAATTCAACAATAAGCAACAAGTAAATTGTGTAATACTCACCAGGTCTATTCTTAAGTTCCTGCACGGCCTGCACGGTGCGGTTGTTATAGTAGAAGTTGATGGTGCGCACCATCTTGCTGCGCTTAATGTCGCTGATGCGCAGGTTGATGCGGCTGATCATGTGACTGTTCACCAATTTCACGATTTGCGTGCTCGTCGTGAACTTTGAGTCTATCTGTGGTAATATTATGTCTTCTATATCTTTTTTCATTCGATGGCCATGTTTTGGCAAAACGATTGTATAGATCTACTTGCTAACAGAGTGAAGTCGTATTCTCTAACACTTGCGCGACTCATTTGTTTAAGTAAATCTATTGTTTACGGATTTAGACGCGTGTAATTGTTTAAAATTTTCGCCCGACGTTTCGGAGAGTTAGAATGTAAAATTAAAATCGAATGTGGGTAAGCCCTGTAATAATTGATCGTAGAGGACACTTTACAGCTCAGTTTACCCGTGACCATGGTGACTGCAAAGTCTCCGAAACGTCGGGCCAAAATTTAAAACAAATAGATGCGTCTAAATCCGTAAAAAGAGTGAAGTAGATTAAGACGTAGGAGTAAGTGATAGTATGTAT
Organism: Orgyia antiqua; assembly: GCA_916999025.1. Taxonomy (NCBI): domain Eukaryota; kingdom Metazoa; phylum Arthropoda; class Insecta; order Lepidoptera; family Erebidae; genus Orgyia; species Orgyia antiqua. The sequence continues at coordinate 4,752,914 of OU779861.1, forward strand.
GAGGGCTGTGAAAAATAGTTGCAACAAAAAAGGTTGCAGTCATCTCAAAAAATATGAGATGAGGTTAGAAAACCGTAATAAAACGCTCTACAAAAAATAAAGTGGAGTAAAGTCAGAGATCATATTACACAAATAAAATTATTATTACACATTTCAAACTAACCTTAATAGTCGGTAGCTTGATAGTGGCCATGGCTACTTCAGGATTGTTGCACACGAGGCAAGGCTCTGATTCTAGATAATACCCATCTAGCTCCACATAAGAGCCAAGGGCTGCGTATAACGCCGCGTTTCCATGAGATGATAACAGCTGGTTCTGGTTGCGCAATAGTTCTACGGCACTACCCACGAAGTTCTGTTGCAAAAAACGCAATACACGAATATAGCAATAAGCGGGATTTACTTTTTAAAATACTATAAACTATACTATGGTAGTGGATGAGTTAAATCACGGAATAGCAATCAAATTAATATAATTTCAATACCTCACATCAAATACAAATAACTCTTAATCCCCCTTATTACAAAACGCGGCTCAACGTTAAATCCAGATTTAACAAAATTTATTTACAAGGAATTGGATAGTTAGACCCGCTCTGACACTAGTTTGGCGTCGGTTTAAGACTAAGGTCGTTGTTAGATCTAGGATTTGAGAAAAATCTGCTTGAAATGCGCAATTGAAGTGTTTAAAAAGCCAGGCTTAAACTGTGGCTTAAACTTAGTCCACGTTTTGTAATAAGGCGGAATGAGTTTAAACTTTCAGATGGATCCTAGGATTTGTACTTGAGATGATACTGCCGTAGAAATATAGATTATTTTTTACCTCAGTGTCAATATTAGGTGTCTTCAAAGTAAAGTATCCCAGTAGGTCGACAAATTGCGCAGCTTTGCGGCCGTACTGAGGCAAGGAAGGCCATATTGCCCACAGCAGAGCTACTAACGAAGCTTGATCTGGTTGAGGCGAATTGCTAAAACAAAGATATTTTTTTATTAAGTGAAAATTTTTATTAAGTCCTGCTAATGGTGATCAATTCTTTCACTATCATTTTATTTCTTAAATAAAAGAAAGTCAATTTCAAAATTAATAAGTTACTGATAACTTTTTTTTATATTAGTTGCCATTCCCTTCAAAAAGACATATAAAAAAACCTATATTATTTAGATTGAAATTATTTAAATATACTTTACTAGTTTTGTAATTTCCTTGTAATACATACTTGTATATAGCGAGCAAAAGAGCATGTGCCTGCCAACGTACTGCTGTAGAGTTAGTTTCCAAAAGGAATGACTTGACAAACATTCTCAACTCATCTTGTGACACCTATAAACAAATATCATGTTATTTAACTAATAAATTAGTAATAATAATTAAGTAAATCATAAGTGAAATATTTTTACTTGTTTCAATATTTGTTGTACAAGTGGTCCAACTCTCTGTTCTTGGAACTTTGAACTATCAGACACGAAGACGTCGTTTTCAGTACTACGCTCACGTTCAGACCATTCAGTAGTGTTCTGAAAATAAGTATTAGATTTAAATTGTTTGTCTTTTAAAATATACAAAATATAAGAAAAAAAAAATGTACTGAGTAAATTAAAAATTGAAAAATGTCAAATTTTTTTGTAATGATTTGTGTTTCATAAAATTTCAAAATAGTTGTCACATTTTAACATATTGTTAGGAAAATCTGTGGTAAACCAGACGAAGTTGTGGTCGACAGGCTTGTCTACTGCAAGAGAGAGAATGAGGCACGAAGAGGTGGGGGCAGCTAGTCCATTAACATTGTACTAACCGTCCACATATTTGGATATCACCCTACTTTATGTCACATGGAGTGTTTTTGCCTATTGGCATTGTTCATAATTTTTGACCTGCTGTTTTTATATTTTTTTTAGAAAATATACACTATTTTAGAAACTAATTTCAATATTATCGAAATATTAATTAAATTGAATTTTTAAAAAATAATTTAATAAAATAATTGCTACAAATGTTATGACGTCATAGTTGTATGCAGTCTGTGTATTGCCTTTGCCTAATGAACTTTTACAACACATTAATCTATATCTTGTTAAGTTGATTTATTAGTCTATGCGGAAGTACGTCACGAAAATTTTGAATTGCTTTATTTTTACCTAGTGTTTTGGTCTGTTTTTGCTTTATTTTTTGTATCCTTATCATTATAAATCTCCTAGTTTTTAATTACTTTTATTTTGTACTTTTTTTTAAATAATTGTTTTACATAGTTTACTTTTTTATTTTTGTTTGACAGCGCTGACGGAAGTCGTAACCACAGACTAGTTGTTCACTATAAACAACAACAACTCTAATACAGAGTAGTGTGTCTCTAAGTGCTTAAAAATTGTAAGTCTTTCATTTCAAGGGCAAACAAAGATCATTAACTGTTTTTAAAAATAATCATTAATATAGCAAATTTTCTAAAATAAACTATTGGATTATGATCAGAAACTCTATTCCCCGAAATGGTTTTCGAATTATGAGTTTAAAAAAAATGAACAATGCCATAAAATTAAATCGAATGTGGGTAAACCCTGTAATAACTGATCGTAGAAGACGCATTATAGCTCAGTTTCACCCGTGACCATGGTCTCCGAAACGTCGGGCCAAAAGTTAAAACAAATATACGCGTCTAAATCCGTAAAAAATAGTTTTATTTAAACAGATGTCGCGCAAGTGTTAGAAAATGTAATGATATACCTTGTTATCATTCCGTACGAGTTGCACATGTGTGGGTGGCGGTGGTGGCTGCACCACAGTGGCTGGTTGCGGCGGAGTACAGAGCGCGGCCTGCAGCAGCTGCAGTACTGTGGGTGCCACGTGCGGGTGTACTCTACGCGCTATACCTACGAGCCACGACAGAGTCTCACGACGCTCCGTCATACAGGTGTGCTGCCAGTTGCCTGTACGGGCTACCACTATCTCGGCACATGCCTGGAATATACAACACCGTTATATTCGTCATAGAGTTATACATTGGTGTATAAATGTGAAAGTAATGTGTTGTGAAATAAAGTATAGCTAGTAAGAAAGTACCTTGAGATGATCCATGAGTTGCACGAGCTTGTCGTAGGCGGGGTCAGTATCGAGCAGAGCACGCGCCGCTGTCAGGTGCGTGTCAAGTGCGTGCACGTCGCGCAGTTGTCGGTAGCGCTCCCGCGTGCCGCATAGCAACAACAGCAACTTGCGGACTTGCTTCCTGTACATAAGTAAAACCATGTAAGAGACCTAGGTATAAATGTAGACGAAAAACTTGATTTTAAATTTCACATAAATAGTGTAATCAACAAAGCTCTTAAAATGATAGGGTTTATTATGAGAAACACCAAAAATTTCAAACATTCCTCGACCAAAATTTTATTATTTAACAGTCTTGTGAGGAGTCAACTTGAGTACTGCTCAGAGGTGTGGTCGCCATTGTATCAAGTACATAAAGATAGAATAGAAAGGATACAGAAAAAATTCTTACATTACCTTACACGTGGGATGAAATACTCTAATATGAAATTGGATTCTTATGAGGAAAGGTTGAAGTTTTCTGTGACCATTTGTATTCGTTCAAGAAAAAAATTATACGTCACCTCTCGAGTAGTTAATAAATCGTTGCTTATATTGTTTTATATTGATTGACACACAGTAATATGTACTGTACTAACAAATTATAATAAATATGACATGTTATTTAATATGTGTAAGACGTATGTTTAAGATGTGGTTGCCTTTAAGAAATGAACACCAGAAATGTAACCTTGACTGTACTCTGTTTGAATTGTTAAGTGTATCATTTGTTGGCATCCCTAACAATAAATAAATAAATAAAACCATAAACGTTTAGTACTAATAATACAATATTTTTTGATAGCAATATTTATAACATCTTGCATTCAATTTCTATCTCGTTACTGGGCATAGGTCTCCTTGACAACAAGATACTCAGTATTCTATAACAAAATATTAAATACTAGTTACCTAAGCGGTGTTTGTTGGTTCATCATGTATTCACATAATAAAGTACGCCAGCGTCCATCAAAGTGCGCCGGGTCACAATGTTTGTGTATCTGACAAGGCAGACGAAGAGCCATCTCCATCAGTAAGTGAGGATAGTTATCAAACACATCTAGTGCGTGACCTGCAAAAAAAAAAAGAAAAAAAAAAGAACAACTTATTAGCTAATCATATTTTTTTATTACTGATACATACATTTTTTATTATTAAAGTTCTTAATTTATTGTGTAGTTGTAAGTAATACTCACTCTTGACATATTCTTTAACAAAGAATGGTTGCATGTCCGGTAATGGTTGCGGTGGTTGAGGTTTCAACAGCTGTTGACCAGTAGATGTACTGCCTGTATCTAAAAGAAACAAAATAGTAAGAAATAATGACCACGTTTAAACCTAAAATCCCTTCTGCCGTATATAAAAAGAGGTGAGTCTTTTGATTTAATTAGGTGGCAAACGCCCATGCCTGTATACATACAAACAACTGCTGACACACGTATCGTCATGAACACATACAAATCAATCATATACTGTCCCTACATCTTAATAAGTAATGTGACCTTCTCCTATGAAAGTGATATATAATACTTACTGTTGGCCTTCTCCTTCCAGTAAGGTAACAAAGCTGCGAGCACTCCGTAGCAATGTGCGGGCGCGCCCGCTCGTACGAGCGCAGCAGCGGCCAAGCGTGAGACGTGCGCAGCGCATGCACCACCTGTCACCTCCGCACGGACTGCGGGGTTACTGCTAGTGGCAGATGCCTTCCAACGGGCCATCAGTACACCTGGATATAGCATCCATGTTTTAATAATAACGACCATAACATAATATTTAAGAGGCTTATACATGACCTAAATTTTAAAACACATTTACAAAATGCGAGCACGATATTTGTTATAGGTAACCCATTTTCAACAAGATATTAACAAACTTATAATCATCTACTAATCTACTTATTAAAGAGATTCAAGTTATACAGTAATTTGAGTACAATAATTAAGACGACCGCAAATACTCATTAACGAATTATTGCCATTGAATATTATACAGACTCCTGTACGTAATGTTTCTATTGACACTCAAATGTATTTTGTATATCTCCTCTTACAAATTTTCATGAAGAAAAAAGTAAGAACGAATGAATACGTAAAAATTAGGTCTTAGATACTTACTCAATAATCTCATGATAACCAGCTGTAGTTCCCTTCTATTGGTACGTTCATGTATCGGCAGATTATTTTTCTCTCCTTGCATGTCTAATTCAGATACCAATATTTCTAGTCTGGTAATAGCCAGCTGAACCTCTTTTTTCTCTGTACCGTCTTGACCACCTTTGTCTTCAGGTTTAATATTCAGTTCGGACACCAATAGTTCGAGAAGTCGATCTAGAACAGCGCGGTCTGCTTCTACGCTTGAATCAAGGTCGCCAGCTAACATTAGCACTACCTATAAAAATATTTGTTTTTTTAACGTTAGCAAAAGGGCGTCTCAGTGTGGTGACAATTAAAGAATACAAGTGTCACTACCGCTTTTCCTTCCCAGGGCGCTGTGAAAGACAGCTGCGGGCTATTGTACACTAATAATTAATATCTTCTCTGAAAGACGGATAAATCGAAAATATGCCAACGCGCCTGGTCAGCGTGGCATAGTAGATCATAATCCCTCCTAAAATGGAGGCGACTATCAATCTAATCTAGATCAATGGCAAAAAATCAATTAGTGACATTAAGTATTCTCATTCTACTCCAAAAATAAAATTATATCGAAGTTATTGGATGACAAAAAGTTAACAACAAACCTGCACGAAGGGTATAGCCCTGACTCCAGGCAGGTGTCTCAAGGTAGGCAAGGCGTCCAAGGCAGCAGACAGCAGAGATAGTCTTAATGCGTGCAGCTTACGTGTCTCCGTTTCTGTCTCTATAGTGCGTGAGGTGGACGCCACGGGCTGAGAGGATGACGATGATGGACCTGCTGTGTAATATATCAAGTTTATTTTCATAGTGTGGCGAAACGCTTGAAACTCCAATTAATAGAATACTTTAAGTCGTATTATAAAGTATACTTGATAACAGATTTTTGTTAGAATATAAGTTTAAAGTACTACTTTCGCCCATTTTTTCAAGATTGAACTAACCTGTAACCGATACGGGTGGTGGATTAACGCTGGACACAGCTACCGATCCAGAAGGTGCCGACACCATCTCACCTAGAAATTCGTACAAAATAAAGAAAAATAAAAGCCCGATGAAGTTATAGAAATAAAATAATAGCAACATTTTTGCAAACTTTGTAATATTATCAAGGTATTAGGCAAATTATTGTTACGCCCTAAAATCACCAAGGTATTTTGGGTAATGTCCATTGATACATGCATATGAAGACTACATTCAGTAGTCACTTACCATAAGCACTGCTGCGTCCAGAAACTCCCCCAATACTATCAGCTCCAGAGCCGCCGCTGTCAGAGCCCGCGGAACCGGGCGGGTCTGCGGGCGAAGTACGAAGTGTACTGCCGTCTGTTGCCGCGGTACTACCCTCGTCATCTGAACTGTGTAACATATACAAAAAGTCATGTTTCCATAGTTATAAAAGTTTTAATATGTGAATCGAGACATCAATATGTAAATACATACGCAGGTGGGGAAGCATTGGTATCGCTGAAACCAGGTGCTGGCGGTGGTGGTGCAGAGGGCGCTGACGGTGCTCGTCTCGGCTGATCTTGTAGAGACAGAGCTATGGCGAGCTCTACCATTGTTTCGTCGTCCGCGTCCGGTGGAATGTCTAATAATGCTTCTAAACCTAATACAAATAGTTTCATATATAATTATTATAGTCAATTATATGTATTTTAAAACCTAGAACATCTGATACGAATGTCAAAGCTATTTATGAATTGCTATTTACAAAGTTAATAAAATGTATGTTTGTAACCATTTAAATCGGTAGTGGCTCCTGTGTAATATAACGAATAACTTGGAACTTATCTATATTTGCTAACTCAAAGTCTTATGGAATATTTTAAAGTTGGTAATGTTGCATTATTTTCGGTAAATATGTTCATCGTCAATGAGTTATGAATCGTGGTATTAATAAAAAATAAACCCTAAACATAGAAGAAATGGTGGTCTATATTTTACAAAAGTTCCATTACCTCCATCAGGTGCGAGTAGAACCATAGGCTCCAGTGAATCATCAACATCCATGAACTGATTCTCTTGTTGAACGTCGCGGTTAGCACTTAGGTCAGCTTCGGAGACAACTGCTTCTGAGATTGAGCTTGCTGGCTGTGCTGTTGTCACTGAAGAACCAGGGCCTGGTGTTACAAAAAGTATTATTAAAACTAATATACCTAATACCAACAATAAAAACATATTTAAACAGGTCATGCAAATGGCCCTGTAAAGTTTATTTATTTGTTTTATTTATAGTCCCAAGAATCTCGAGTGGTTTGATGAACAGAGATACTGTATTGAGTCTGAAGAAAGTTAAGAGTGGTTTTAGTTGACATTTTCGGCATTGCTATATAGAAAAATTTATTTTCTTAGAACATCCGTTAACAAATAACGACAAATCATACATACTTTTAATTTCAGTTCCAGGAGTGTTGGGCGGTGATGGTATATAGACGCGGCGCCTCTTCACTCTTGGACGAAGAACTCTCATCAATGCAGCCTTAGCACCGAAACTGATACTCTGGTCTTCAGCCAATAGTAGAGATAGGTAAATTTGATTTCCAAAATCAATCTGTTGAAACGATAAGCGATTAACTCTCTATCAATATTCATTTTTCATATTTTACTTTAGTTATTAGAGCAGATTTCGCAGTTAAATACTCACACAATCCGGCTCGGCATGCAGCTGGAACGCATGCACAGTATCAGCCAGTGCGTGCATGGTATGTTCAGCATGTCTCAATCCGTATGACAGTATGCCGGGCGGTTGGGCGGTTGATGTTCTACATCCAGCCAGACGCCATAGCACACTGGTCAATAATGCACATAAGTGAGGTTCTTTCTCTTTGTCTTCTTGATTCTCGCCTTTCCAGTATATTGACCATTCACCTGTTTAATAAATAAACATATTACACACTAGGTTTTTACTATAGTAGTACAGTAATAATTTATTTTAGGGAAAGAAATTAAATTGGAGTATTCAGGCGATTTTTATAGAATAGAATAGAATAGTCATTTATTTCCAAGAATATGGTACAATAGATTCTTATAAATAGGTGCATATTGCAGTCACACATATTCTACCGTAAGCCGGCGTAGAAATATAATTAAACTTACAATAGTCAGCATAAGCTTAGTTAGCATATTGTCAACCTCAGTTACTATAAATTAATAAGCATAAAGTATTATCTGTGTGACAAATATTCCTTCACTGTATAAAAGCATTTGTCTACCAACCAGCTGTACAAATTTTTCCTAAATTTATTGAATGGCAGTGTTTTCAATTGAGCTGGTAGTTTATTATAAAGAGTAATAGCCATACAATAAGCATTTCTGCTGTACAAGTGAAGTCTATGACGAGGCGTATACAATTTAGTGGGATTTCTACTATTAACTTTTTTTACAATTTCATCATGTAATGGGAAAAAGTGTGGATTTTTTCGAACAAATAAGCAAATTTCATAGATATATAAGCCTGGTAGTGTTAGAATTTTTAAATCCTTAAATATCGGCCTACAGTGCGCTAAATATTCAGCACCGTAGACCGCACGTACGCACTTTTTTTGCGCTATAAATACCCTTTGCACTTCTACAGAGTTTCCCCAAATCACTATCCCATAGCGAAGCAACGACGCGACATAACCGTTGTATGCAATGAGGGCAGTTTCTTTAGAAACCGTCTGTCTAAGTTTTCTGAGAGCAAATACAAATTTGTCTAGTTTTGTGCAAATTATATTAATATTTTCCTTCCAGTTTAGTTCTTTATCTATTGTTAAACCAAGGAACGGCGCTGCGTTTACTATATTTATTTTAGAATTATCCACTTTGATATTTAGGTCGCCTGTTGTAGTTTTACCTTTACACGTGTTATATTGTACAATTTTTGTTTTAGCCGCGTTAATTTGTAGTTTATTTTTCCCTAACCATTCTAATATCTTTTGTATTTCATTATTTGTTTCTCTTTCAATTTCATTTTTTTTTTTCACATTTAATTACTAAAGTTGTGTCATCCGCAAATAGTATACATTCGTGCTTAAGACAGCTACTTAGGTCATTTATGTATATTAAAAATAGCAGCGGCCCCAGTATGCTGCCCTGTGGCACCCCACAACGATTTATTTTTATATTTGATAGGTATGGTACCTCCGTGTTATTTACAATCTTCGTAATCACAGTGCGCTGTTGTCGGTCTCCTAAGTAACTTTTTATCCAATTATGAGCGTTACCTCTTATCCCATATTTTTCTAGCTTAGCAAGCAACCTTTCATGAGACACAAAATCAAATGCCTTGCTCATATCTAAAAATACTGATAAAACCGTCATCTTTCTGTCTAATGCCTCAGTAACTAGTTTCAACGAAAAAGCAGCCAATGTAGTGGACCTGTTTCGTCGAAAGCCGTATTGATTATCAATCAAAATCTCGTGTTTATTTATAAAACTAGTCATCTTCAGATACATTGCTTTTTCCATTATCTTCGATATTATAGGTATCAGCGTCACAGGTCTATAATTACTCATAATAGTGGAATCACCTTTTTAGGGTTCCGTACCCAAAGGGTAAAAACGGGACCCTATTACTGAGACTTCGCTGTCCGTCCGTCCGTCCGTCCGTCCGTCTGTCACCAGGCTGTATCTCAAGAACGGTGATAGCTAGAGAGTTGAAATTTTCACAGATGATGTATTTCTATTGCCGCTATAACAACAAATACTAAAAATAAAATAAAATAAATATTTAAGGGGGGCTCCCATACAACAAACATGATTTTTAGGGTTCCGCACCCAGTATCTCAAGAACGGTGATAGCTAGAGAGTTGAAATTTTCACAGATGATGTATTTCTATTGCCGCTATAACAACAAATACTAAAAATAAAATAAAATAAATATTTAAGGGGGGCTCCCATACAACAAACATGATTTTTAGGGTTCCGCACCCAGTATCTCAAGAACGGTGATAGCTAGACAGTTGAAATTTTCACAGATGATGTATTTCTATTGCCGCTATAACAACAAATACTAAAAATAAAATAAAATAAATATTTAAGGGGGGCTCCCATACAACAAACATGATTTTTTTACCGTTTCTTGCTCGATACTAATAACGTTGCCTTATGTTGCATAGATAATGGTACGGAACCCTTCGTGCGCGAGTCCGACTCGCACTTGACCAATTATTTAAATAATGGCTTTACCAATGACATCTTTAGACTAGTAGGGAAAATTCCTTCTTCAAATGACTTATTTATTATGTAGGTCAATGGTATTGCTATTGTTTTTGCCATCATTTTAATTACTTTTGTATTGATTTCATCATATCCCGCTGCATTTGTATTATTTAAATCTTGAATAATTTTGATAACATGATTTTTACAAGATCTCATCATCAAATTTGATGATTATAAGTACACTTGACGAATTTATTCCTGTTAAAAGTTAGTGTGATAAATATAATAACCATTGATAGGTTTGGGTGGTGTGGGCGCGCTGTACTTGACTAGATGCTGTGGCCTGGCGACGGCGACACCACGCGTCATCAGCACCAGGCGGAAGTATGCCTCAGGGTCGATGTTGTGCGGGTCCGCCGTGTCACGCAGTTCTCGCAAAGAAGTGCATACATACTTCAGGATAGCTTGGTCCTGCATTCAAAATAGCATACTTTAGTTCCAAAAGAAAGCTTTGTTTGTAGTGTAAAATGTTGACTCTTGTATTGAAAGTATTAGATAAGATATATATTCATTCAATCTCACATAAATATTTAAAGATTTCGAATAACAACCATACTTAAAAAAGAAGTACTATATTTTTCTGTACACATTATTGTCCTACTAATCGTCAAGCCGAATCATTTATCTAGAAGGTTTGGTATGATTTGTTAACTTAGTCACCTTATATTGATGGTAGTGAGTATGATGTAACGCACGCAGCAGACACTGCGCACGCGCATGAAGATGTGGCGGTGCGGGCGCACACAACAAACGTCGAGCGGGCTCGGCAGCGGCGTGTGCTCCAGCAGCGGACGCGCCCGCCCCCAGCTCTAACGCCTCGAGAGCTGCACATGCTAGACGCTCTAGTGGAGATGGCTTCCATCCACCGACACCACCTTCACCCTCCTGTACAACAAAGAGTTTCAATCAATGATGGATTTATGAAAGAAGTCACTAGGCGGCAGCACTACGACGGGAGGTCATAAAAAAGATCTAGATCTAAATCTAGAAGAATATAAAAATTATTTTTGTTTTGATAAAAATATATAATGCAGAAGAAAACTTACTTGAGCAACTTTACTGGTGGATGGACAAGCAGATGGATCTTCATTGTCCTCGGGCCAGCCAAATTGTTCTTTGTTTTTACCGTATACCTAAAATAAAACACATTGAATACTTGTTGTAAATTAAACGCACGCGAATATTTGTTGTAAATCCGTAAAAAGTGGTTTTATTTTAACATGTTTTAATGCCAAAATAAATTTACAAATTATTTGTGCATTCGTCTAGACGTTGTCGTTACCTTTACTGAATCAATCATAGTGACACCATCGGGGTCCTGTGATGGTCCAAAGTTAATGATAAGTTTCTTGTCAGATTGTAATGATTCTTCACGAGTTAGTGGTATATCGAACCAACGGATGCGTACCACTAATGTTTGAACTGTACGCCCATAAATCTAAAAAACGAAAATAAAAAAATGTTTACGAGGCTTATAAATAAAAAATGTGAATATCATAAGGTAATAATCAATAGGTGAAATTAATAACATTTCTGTGTATTTAAAAACATGTACTTACTTCAACATAACTTGGTGTCCTAGCAACATCTTGACTACCAAGCAGTACTCGTATACCACAGATGACCATGTTAGGATCAGAGTTAGTCACTTCCATAGAAAATCCACTCATTTTTGTCGACACCACGTATAAACCTGTAGAATATATTCAACATTAATGCTGGTTAATCCTAGTCACGTATGCATTTAACAGTCAGAAAACCGATGCACGATAATACGCTAATGAAGCCGTATCATTATAAAACTTACCAGTGGTGTTAAGTCTGTGCTTGATCTGCTGAGTGTTATATACTTGCAACAAATCATTCCCGCCAAATTCAATATCGTTCATAGCAACACAGTGCTCGAAGAAGTCAATAGGGAATTGAGTTGTACCATTTGGATTCGCCTTGGCAACCACCTGATAAAAATGTTATTTTTCAATACAAATATTTCAGCACATTATTATAAAAATACATTATCTATCGGAAAAACATCATAGACATTACCTGTATTTACAGCCAGAGCTGTAATCTATCTAAAGACCTTGTAATACTGGACCAACTAACTACGTTAACTACAACATTCTATTAACTATGATGAGATTGATCCGAGGCTTACGACACATGTAACTGGTTTGGAAGAATTCTTTTATGAATATTCAACGGGTCACCATTCAAACTCATCAAATAAACGAATTACTCACCATTGACACAATTTGAAGACCCACTTCACAATCTTGGAACCTAAGTTAACACTAAAAATCCATAAGTAAACTATTTTATTCAAGTCTCCTACGACATATCTATTTATCTATGTGGTGATGGTTAAAGAATATCATCACATTTTCTTCCCAGGAAGCTGCAAAACACACCTAAGGGGCAATATAAGCAGAAAAATTCTTCACTCTACGAGAAAAAGAAAAGAAACTAAACTTGCTAAGCCATCTGTACATCCAGATACCCTCCCCAATGTGAGAGAGGGCAACCTTTGCCTAACTATTAATGTATTCTATCAGTAGAGATAATATTCATGAGGTACCTACTAGTAACAAATCCATAATAAATACTTCGTTTTCTTCGTAAAAATACGATATAAACTCAATCGAGTGACGATTATGGTGGTCTAATTTGATTACTGAAAGCAAGTTCCGCTTGCGGTAATCACTTTTTCCACCATAATTTAATCTTTGTTTGCAATTAAAAATTTGTCCAAACAAAGAAAATAATCAAAAACAGCAATAACGTACCTGTTGAGCTTTCCCCTTGTGCGGCATCAACTTGGGTCGTTTCCTTGGCGCATGTGTTGGTTGTATAGCAGGTGAGAGCCAGTAGCCAGTATGTTCATTACTGGCCGCATACATTCGCAGACTGCCGTCTTCACACAGAAGTATCAGCGTACTCTTCTGTTCACCGCCGCCACCGCACCAGTGACGGACTGCCACCATGTCTGTTATTTTAGCTTTAGCTGGGACTACCTGTGGAGTAAAAAATATATATAGGAACTAGCGCTCCCGCTAAAATATCGTCATGTCTGTACAAGATAAAATATGGAGATATAAACGAAATTAATATTATCAAATTTTTTAAAGGGTCTTAGTTAATCTCTTTCAAATTGATGTAATAGTTTAGAAGTTTTTTTATAAACGCACATATGAAGAAGGCGAGATCGGGATTGAGCTTGCTATCCCACTCCCAACAACTACCCTCACTCTCTTAATCCCTAAGACGTCAACGCTTCTATTTCTGATTCAATCTACTACCTTCAAACTTCTCTAAGTTTCCATAATAATTACAGTACTGTTATTACAATAAGGTCACATGCCAAGTTTCAAAATGGAGGTAAAATTCATACCTTGATCTCCTGCACGAATATATTAGTAGGGGTCAACATGAGCACAACAGGATTGTTAGAGGCCTGCATCACAGCGGTGACGAGACCGGGGTGTCCAGGCACCTCTGCCCATTGACAGAGAGACTGTGCGCCCGCCTGCTTACCGCCACCGCGACCGCTACCTTCCTTCTGACTAGTGTTCGTTGACAACGTTATCATGGCTGTACCTAGTACATAATACAAAATCATTAAACTAATAATGGTGCCGATTCTGAGCGCACAACTAAACTTAACTAAAAAATTAAAATTGATAGCGTCATTATCATATTTCGGCAATGTTTACTGAAGTTTTTTATTATTAAAACTGTGTATTATGGACTAATGATTTTAATTACCTACCTACCACAATCGAGATTTTGGAATAGAAAATTATTGGGCGTCTCGTCATAATAAAGCTACTCACGGAAAATCAGCTTGATAGTAATCAAGTGAAAAAAATGTACTACGGATCCCGTACTAATTGCAACTAAATTCTGGATTACCATTAAATAAATAAACACTTAAACATATCCAGTCTTTCTGGTTAAGGTTCTGCCTGTCAGCTTGATCAGCTGTGAGCTGTCACTAACTATAAACGTGGGTGAAATCGTGGGCATTAAGAAGAATAAGAAGTAATAAATATAACGTAACATCACATGTATTTCAGTTACCTTTAACGCTTTCTTCGACAGTGTTCAATGGTGCAAGGAAGCTCTTCCCTTGTGCGTACGAGAAGAACAACATTTTGAGTGTATGCGAGTAGTATATGGATACACCGCCGCCACCAACTAGACCTGCTACATCCTATAAAGGAAACAAACATAACCATATTTTGATAAATTATATAATGTAATGTAATATAATATGTGTGACGAAACATATGAAACACTAGCTGCTCCCTGCGACTCCGTCCACATGGAATTTAGAATTTTTTTCCCGTTTTGCAAAATTTTCATTACTGCTTCGCTTCTAAGTAGCGTGATGTTATATATAGCGTTAATGCTTCCTCGATAAATCCCCTATCTAACACTAAAAGTTCATTTTCAAATCGGCCCAGTGGTTCCTGAGATTAGCGCGTTGAAACAAAAAATAAACAAACTCTTCAGCTTTATAATCTTCTTATATATAAAATTCACGTGTCACAGTGTTAGTTACCGTACTCCTTTGAAACGGCTTGACCGATTTTTATGAAATTTTACATGCATATTCAGTAGGTCTGAGAATCGGCCAACATCTATTTTTCAAACCTTTTTTTTTAGTATGGCAAAACAACGTTTGCCGGGACAGCTAGTATTACTATAGATTATTGATCTATGAAGTGAGATTTAGCCAAGCTAAAGTTACGTGTCTTCGAGATTGAACGCGTACCTACCACGCATATTATTATAATAATACCTGTATCTCAGGATGCAGTACTTCAAGTGTGTTAGTAACGTAGAATGTACCGAGTGTGGCTCTAGACTCTTCACTCATTGGTTGCCAGTAGATATGTCCAGCAGAACTCATACACAGCATGTGCATAACACCATCTTGATTAACAAATGTAACGTCACGGACCTGGAAAGTGAACAAACAATATCTAGTAGGCAATTCCACAGCGCGATTATTAATTCTAGTTGTAGCGCTTTATTTTCAATTTTACATTATTCTAAAGTAACTCAACTCATATCACTCCATTATTTACTAAGTTGTTACCTTTCCACTGGGCACTAAGAAATGATGCAGAGGATTGTTAAGATCCTTGCTGAGGTCGAATATCTTGACAAAGTCTGATGTGACCAGCGCAAGTTGTGTCTGCGAGCCAGGCAACCATATTGCCTTGATGACATAGTTGTTGCCTTCTAGACCGGTATTCAATACTAGGTGGTCTGCTACAGCGCCTATAATTATTGTATAAAATAAATCACACTGTTTTAAGAAAACTTTGAACTAACATAATACGAGTATAAAATCTTGATGGCAACTCATTTTACTTGAAGCACAAAATCAGGTATCTCTAAAAACGACTCACTACATAACTTTGATGTTTTATGTACAGCAAACTAGTACATAACATTTTAACCCCAAGTACATAACAATTTAACACAACTTGAATATTATACATTTTTGTAAAGTCAAGAGAATTGATTCTCAAAGGGAATTGGATATTTTGTACAATAAGATTATTTAGATATTTGGACAAAAATAACCTTGCACACAGAACTTTCTTTCTGTTTTTTATTTATATAAATAAAATAACGTAATAATTAAAACACAGCTAAATTAAATCTCTACATGAAATTAAGTGTTTGTACTCACAGAGCATGGCTGCAGTTTTGCAAAATAAACAAAACATTTTATTAATATTTACAATCTTCAAATAACATTGTACACGCCAAAAAAATCTAATAACTCCTTCGGTATTTGATAATTCCTTGTAGGTACTCTTTTTTCAAGTTATATTTAAGATAGTATTTCGTTAGCTTTAGGTACAACATCTTTACCAAGTGCGAACTAACTCCACTACCAATCTATAGATAAGTGTCTAGTACATAATAGTGTTGACATTACACAGTTCATAACGAAAATTGATCAAAAGTATACAAGTATTCTTATAGTCATATTCAGACAATGTTGGCTTATTAACAACTAGTATATCTAGCGTAATTAAACACACTTACCGCCACTATTGAATGTTAAAACATGACACTCCTTTAGTCCACAGACAGCTAAAAGATCTTCATTCCACAGGTTGCCGCTCAAACTTAACACCGTGAATGGTATGGGTGCGGACGAGAGACGTGTTAGAGTCAACTTGTGTTTAGATGAATCTGCCTGTTTCAAAAGTGCCGACAACTGCAGTACAGTGATCTTTCCTAAGAATTAATTATTGTTATAGTTATATAGGTAGCAATTACCATGCTGAGATATTTATAAACTAAATGGCAAAAATAGAAGACTTCTGTTCAACCAACAACTGTTAACAGATTTTCTGCTATAATATAGTTTCAATTAATATTTTTGACTTGTAAATCAACACAATTCGGACAGCAACATTATGAAGCTAATAATCCAAATAGTTGTATGGGCGCATACCTTTTTCATGTGAGACAGCAAGATGTTGCCTGCGCCCTTGTGGTGATGCAAGGCAGCACATAGCGACGCGCCTAAGCTTGTGAGAGGACATCAGTTGACGGATTGTTTGACCTGTTTCACCTGTGTATGACATGCGAACATTCTCGAAAGCGCCTTCCTGAGATCCTGTTAATATAAGACGAACCTAATGATTTTCAATATAATATCAAGATAGACCGTAAATAGAGTAATTGCCCCTTAGTTTGTAGTACATTAGTTCCATCTTAGATTTTACCACTGCATACATAAAAAAAAAATATTTGTATTGATCCATTTAATGGTGGAACATCATTAGATAACCTCTGTGTCAATATTAAGTAAAATTGTCGCGCGACGAACATAACTGTTGGAAACCGCAAAGTGAAGTAATTGTGAAATTAAACAAAATGAAATGCTAATAAAATATTGTGCATTGAGGTATTACCTAGTGTAGGCAGCATAAGGTTATCAGTGTGTGTAAACTTCTTCTCTCCTAGATGCAACTGTGCGAGTGCCCGCTGAGCTCTCCCGTGTGCGCCCGTAGGTGCGGACCGCTCGCACGCTAGACGCACGCCGCCAGCGAGCGCCTCCAGCAGGCGACGGACACGAGTCATACAGGTACCCCAACCGGTGTAGGTAGACAGGTATTGGCGACAACCTGGTATAAAACATAGTATTAGTGACGTCACAGACCCGTTTTTATCTTTACGTAGGGAACCTAAAAAGTCATATTGATCATCTTGCCTTACCTGTAGCGACTTTGTTCAAGATAAGTATTAGCAATTACATTAACATAGTTATGCGATTTGGTTGCCAGTGTGAATTTTAGTGTTTTTAGTAAATTGCATAAAAAACAATTACCTCGAATGTTAGAAGCTAGTACTGGTCTACGCGGCGGCGCCAGTATAGCCGGAGGTGCGGGGCTGGATGGTCGACGTCTCAGAGAAGGTGCAGGCGCGGATTCCTCCGAACCTGTCGCACCGCGAGCGCCTCCTAGCGTTACTGAACGTTTTACTAACGCTTGACAACTGAAAATATACACCATAGTGAAAAATTGCTTACAAAATGAATATCTAGTACAGTAATTTGATTTATTAAATACTAGCTGTTGCCCGCGACTCCGTCCGCGTGGAATTTGGAAAATTTTTATTTCGCAATAAAAGGTAGCCTATGTCCTTTCTTAGGGTCTAAAGATTGTCTGTCCCAAATTTTATCAAAATCGGTTGAGAGGTTTAAGCGGGAAAGCGTAACAAACAGACAGACAGAGTTACTTTCGCATTTATAATATTAGTAAGGATTCAAGTTACTAAAATGTGATTACGAAATACTAAATTTGACTAAACGTAGAAGAGCTATTTTCTACGTTTAATTTCAATCAAACATTTCGTTAAAATTTTTTAATTACAAAAGAATAATCAATGCTCCTGTAAAAGTCAGCTAAGGGATATTGCACACAGATAACATCCTCTGTGAGAGACGGAAAACTCGAAAACAAACCCTGTGCCAACACGCCTGGTCAGCGCGGCACAGTAGATCTTAATCCCTCCAAAGTGGAGGAGGCCCGTGCCCAACAGTGGGACGTAAATGTGCTAGAGAGGAGAGGAGGAGGAATGAATACTCCTTATAGCCTCCAATTTTTATCTCTAACACTATGAGTGAATATAATTAGTTATCAAAGATAACAGTAATTGTAAATCTTACCTAGAGTCAGGCTTAGCGCCGCAGTCACAGAAGAAGTTGCCGAACTTAGCGTACGAGACATCATGTCCACGATGACAGACCCGTGCACAAACAGTACAGACGCCTACACCGTCCACCATCTTACAAGTATGACAATGGTACCAGTGTTGGTTCATGAACTCACGCTGAGTCACCGTGAATGTACACAGCTTGTATTGAAGCATCGCGTCTTCATCCTGTACAATAATTAAACTAATCATTACATATGCATACGTTACTCCTTTCACGATCAAACGGGCGAATATTTTTGAGCAAAATCGACTAACTCAAATATGGTTTTTATTGAAGTCTTTGCCTTCAAGTCAGTATGTTTGTTTTGTGGGTATTTTTGTGTTATACACTTAGTATAGGTTATAATTTAAAATAAATCATTACAATATTTCTAAAAATTCATTGATATTCGCATTATCTGTGATGTAATAATTTAGTTTAAATTGACATTAGGTATATACGTACGGAATCATCAGCACTAGTATCGTCCTCATCCTGTTGTTCATCTGCATAGTCGAGGTCAAATCCGAGGTCTGATGGAGACTCCCAAGTTGGGCTCACCGAACGCCAAGCTACAAATATAATAACGTAATTAGCGAACAAATAAGCACCTAAAAAGTTACGAATAAGTTACCTTGAACAAAAAGTTTTTTTCGAAGATTTTTCAAATATCTAAAAACAGCTCCATAGTACTAAAATAAGGCGCGCCTATCATTACAATCAAGAAAATGACAATGTGTCCGAGTATTAACGATATCGTAGATTTTAAAGCTGAAACGAAATCAACTAGGTGATATTTTTTATTATTTTAGCAATTACCAGTTAAGACATTAATTCTAAATACTTACAACTATGAGGTTGTGTTGTATTGATAGCGTGTAAGGCATCAGCAAGGTATGACAACAGCACGCAGGCAGACTCTATTTGTGGTGCAAGGGTGGCGTCCACTTGTCCTTCCTCTAACTTTTCCAAAACTTCTTGACTGCTTAGGTTGTCGACACTACAATGTAAAAGCGATAAGTAGCATAAAATAGTCTTATATTTATTATAAACTTTTTTTTATATGGAATTATTAAATAGGTTTTATTTACCAATTAGCTAGCCATCCAACAGCAGCCGGGAAGAGAAGCTGATGATCTCTGCCAGCATGAGCATCTGCCAGTCTGCACATCTCTCGTAGTAACAATGGTGAACAAGCATTATCACCGCATACACCGATCAATGTAGTTAACATGCGTTCACTGACTTCATCGCCGCTACAAACAAAAAAATAACCATTTTTAACACCCTTGCTCGTAAAGTTATATAATTCCACCGGTTTTAATTATGTAAAGCGGCTCATAACAAACGCGTGTGTTATCAAATCAAATAGTTAAGTTATAGTCCATACAAATTTCATAACAGTATTATTTGCCATTTCAAATATGGAACTGACCGCCGCCGCACAACTCGAGAAGCGCGCTGTTGCTATTCAAATTCCGAACAGATCACAGATTGAGTTTATTTAAAATAAAATAAAAACAGTTATTCGGTAAACTTGGCTGCATGCTCTAGCGTCTTTGCCAACATTTTCACGCAGCCACGGCAGAAAGTAATCCTCGAGCCATTTTTCTCAAATTTTCTTTTCTTTGTACTTTGAACAAAATATAAAATGTTTTTTTTTTCTGTTTCCTCGCAAATGTGTTAAAAAACATCTTACGATATACGTGCGTATTGGTTATAACATGCTCGGCTGAATTACGCCCTCCGCCTTCGGCTCGGGCTGAAATTCCGCCTCGCATGTTATAACCATCTTTACGCACTAATATCGTAATGTACTATTAACATACTTCACATAGGAGTTTGTTACAAGATATTTTTACTGAGTTCAACAAGTACAAGTAGTGGTGTTCAATTTTCCCACCGTTGTATATTGGATGAATTTTACATTAATCAGCATTTGCTGAATTAGGCTTAGGACCATTTCCGGCCTTAGATTTTGTAATTGCTTTTTTAGCAAATACTTTGAGAAGGATTCCGAAATAAATAGGTTGTGTTTCTTTCTCTTTTTTTTCGTTTTCTTCGAACACAGCCACTTTCAAGTTCATTAACTTAAAAGTGGTTGTAAATACCAATTTGACCTTCAGAAAAAGCTTACGAACTAAACAGGCTTATGGTGAAGTATAACATAATACACGTGTATGATTTTACAAAATTTTAGAACAGGCACTCGCCTGCACGATATAGCTGTTAACTTGTAAAACAACTTAGTTACTGGTCGATAACAGTTTTAGTTATTACATCATTAAAATGTATCTATAAATTAAGTTACCAATGTTGCACAACATGTTTGCACAAGGCAGTAAGCAATGCAGCATTATCATTAGCAGTGTCTGAGAAAGGTGTGGGCGAAGACTCCGCGCTGGTAACGACGGCGGCGACTGGGGCTGCGCCCTCCGTGATGCATACTGCTGACCAACTACCGCTGTCTGTACAGAAAATGTTTAGTTTAACAATTTTCATTTAATGTTAGCAAATCAATAACTTCCTTTTAACTTATTTAATCTATTGTTTTACATGTATAACATGTCATGAGCACACAAAATTCATAAGCAATTACCTGAATTAGTAGGTTGCTGTGCATTTTCCGATTGCGCCCTAGGAGCAGGTGATCTGGAAAAGTAAGTTTTAATTAAAATTCACAATATATTACCTACTGAGTAGTTGAAATATACACGGAGTCTAAATAAGAGTCATCTCCCTAGGTGGTTATTGGGTCTTTTAAACATTGTGACCATCAGTGTTTTAATTAGTTATTTTTCACTGAAACTGCTTGACCAATTTTTATGTAATTATGTGAGCATTTAAAAAAGGTTTAAGAACAGGTTAATATTTATGGTCTTATTCATAATGACTTATCGGAGGTTTAAACGGAGATTTTATCGGAGAGATAATAAATGTTTTGGCGTATAAAGACTATTATGAATAACAAGTTTTGACAATTTTCGCGAACCTATTTTAGCGAACTTTTAAACCTCCGATAAGTCATTATGATTAAGACCGTTTCTCTTTACCCCCTAGGCCATAAGAAGCGATGAGGGGTGTTTCTATAAGTATAAAAGTTGAACTACGGGGCGCAGTATTATATTGTTACACTAACGGTGCATCAAACACAGGCATTTCAACAAAGGCTCTTTGTGCGTTATTATCGTTGCGTGTGCTCGAATCATTTTCATTTCTGAACACACTGCGCAGCGCATTCCTCAGCGCTAAAGAGGCGGGATTAGAGGCGGCGTCTGGCGCTGATGATGTAGGTGTAGGGAGCTCTGTATCTGTTGGTGTACCATTGGCTGTTCCTGGAGCACCGCTTGTTGCTAGAAAACAGTACCACATGTTAATGATTATAACCAGATGAATGAGTATAAATGAATCCAAAGAAGTGTGTTTATATCGCCACAGATGGCGCTCTATAGTCTCTACCTATCCCCTTGCTAAAAAGGCGTGACTGATTGATGATAAGAGTAATATTATTTTCACGATTAAGATAATAAGGTGACAACTATTCAAACATATTAATATACTAGATGTTGGCCGCAACTTCGTACACGTGAAATTTGGTAACCAAATCTTAACGAAATAAACAAAAAGCCATCCCCTTGAACCATTCCATCTATTAAAAGAAACCGCATCAAAATCCGTTGCGGAGTTATGAAGATATAAGCTCACATAGGGACATACATTCAAAAATATCGACTTTGTTTTATAATGACTTTGTGTCAAATAAGCCTTACCGACTGGTGTTCCTAAGCAGATATGAGCCAAAAGAATGGACAGCTTTTGTTGATCAGCAACACCAATGAATTTGCAAACGGAATTGCACAGTGCAGTTGTAAGATCACTCTCGCATCCATTAAATATCTTCAAAAATAGTCTGAAAAGTAAATTTTAGGATTGATATCTAATGATTTAAATATCATTTTTTTGTTTGGTGTTTATGGTATGGTTTTATTTGCGAATATGTCTCGTGGACGTCTATTTCGTAGTTTAGCTGAATTTATCTTCATTTATAACGCAGCTGGAGCCCAATTAAGACAACAAGTAATAATATATCTTGTATTGTTATCCATGAATAACTTGAATAAAATTACTCGAGATTATGTCAGTAGTAAGTTATATCAGTTCTTCTTCCTGCCCCTATCCCGAATTATTTAAGCACAGCGCAGCTCCTTCTTCTTCCATACAATCCATCCTTTTTAAATTCTTTTTAAGTACAGCGATTTCTGTCAGGATTAACTTACTTAATTACTCTTTCAGAGTACGGGTTTCTTGCGTTTGGCGCGGACAGTAGAATCTTGCCTAGTGAATAACTAGAATATTCAGCAAACACTCTTTCATAGGCTAATCTTCCAGCTTGGCGATCTAATATTTTCTCCCAATATTTTACCTATAAGTTGATAGAATTATTAGTAAATATGCCTTGATTTGATGATTGAGAAGAGTATATTATAATTGCGTAGATGTTATTGTAAATGTAATTAGTAGACCACGGAAGAATTTAAAAAAAAAATTGTTATTGACGAATTTTTTTACAAAACTTTTATCATCACGATCTCTTGAAGCCTTTTAAACTTTTAGACAAGGCTGGTTAATCTTTTGGACCATTTTTGGAAATGTGTAATGACTCTTTGTTAAAAATAGCGCAAATAATTTATCCCCTAGCAGTAAGTGTCGTTACATATTATGAAAACTTTACCATATGCCTCAATGTCTTCTCAGTGGATGGTTGTAGATGATCAACAAGTACATCATACGTAGTTTTAAGTATATGTTCGTGTATTAGTTGTTCTGCTTTCGAAGCCGGAGGTATTAGCGTATTTAGCGTTGCTCCTAGAGGCTCCGACATGAACTCTAGTCGACCATCGGTCTGTAAAAAATTAACAAATGAATATACCCAGTGACAATTAACTATGATATTTGATTTATTTATTTAAGAAATGTACTCAAGTTATAATTTTTCTGCCAGCTGGAGGTTATTTGCTTTTACTATGAAAAGCAAATAACCTCCAGCTTGTCTTATCCTAAATCAGATTGTAGTTATATACTGGGATAATCTTTAAAGTAAAGGGCACCACAAACGCCATATAAAATATATTAATATTGCGAGAAAGACACAGCTGTAGACAGATATATATTAATATACCGAGATGTATCCATACTTATGACTTCACCGACAGATATATCTGTCTTTTTCTTGCTTCATCTTTTTTCTATATACATCTGCCTCTTTTTAGCTACATTAATATATCGTAATATGCCGTTTGTGGCGCCCTTAATGGTCTAATCCTTAAACTTTACACACTAGTAGGAAGCTCCGTTTTTCCTCCAATTTTCATAATATAGGATCTATTTTATGAAAACTCAGGCATAAGTTGCAGGTAAAGGCTAGTTAATTTATATGTAGTCACTCACCAATGCAGGTATTATTAAGTCCAGAGTCTTCAGCATCAACTCAGGGTTGTCAGCAAGTTTGCTTGCTCCTACTTCCAAGAGTTTAGCGGCTGAATACCCCAGCATCATGAGAGATTGTCCAATAGAATATCTTGTATTAGCCGTAATCAGTTCAGTGTGCGATGCCACTAAATTTAAAACTGCGCTCTCGGATGGAATTATATGACTAGCATAGAAAGCCTATGGAAAAGAGAGATGGTTCATCTAGAGTAACAGTATACAATCATGAATTATTTTCTGAAGTAATCCTATAAGTTTTCTTTAGACTACCCACTTTTTTTTGGTTTTTAACCCACTATTTGCGCATAATACCTTAATGCTACTTTTGCACAATAGCCTAGAATACTGAAATTTATCTAAACAATAATGAAACATGACGAGGCCTCGTACCATATCGGTAGTGTAGCGGAAAATATACACGAGGTCTTGCCTTTAATTACCCATTACTTGTGTGACCAATTTATATATTTTACTGCATCTGGGTGTTTCCTATTTATTACATGTATATAAAAGCAAATAACCTCAAACAAGTAGACCATAGTATTGTACCAGAAGATATGTGTAGTATTTATTTATATTATTACACAATACTCACAAGGTTGACACAATCTAACGGCGGCGGCGAGCTAAGTCTGTCAAGCACAGCAGCGGCATTAGCCGGAAGATGCGTCCTCAGCCAGGCGCCTAAAGCAGGTGGGGCACTACCCCCCGAAGTGTTGCTCACCGGACCAGAAGTCCCGCACACTTGTAGACGAGCTTTCCTTACAGCCACTTCTGATGGTACCGTAGACGTCTCGCCTAGATCTTCCAGTTCTAAGTCAGCGCTTAACCTGACATACAAATATATGATAAGAAAGGGCGTATAATAAAACATCCCTTAGAATAGACGACTTAAACATTGTTCAGTCTCCACGCCACCTGAAATTACACGTTAGACCTTGTCCAGAAAGGGCGAATTCGCCGCGATTCTCTTGCGCGTATTTCGCGCGACCGTTGCGTCCACAAGGTGCGTACCAACGCGCGAGCATTTGGGGAGGAATTCAGTACTAGCTTTAGAATTCGCTCTAGAGTTCGCGCGTTAACTGGACGCAACAAGGCGTCCCTAGTATTACGAGAGTATTACTACGAGAGTCTGGCGTGGTGCACGCCATTTACGCGCGTATTTTGAATTCGCGCGATGCTTGTGGACGCGATGTATTGATGTCTAGTACCTTGACAACGCGCGTATGAATTCGCGCGATACGATTCGCGACGAATTCGCCTCTTCTGGACAAGGTCTTAGTCCTCCGAATTTTGGACTCTAACTCCACGAGGCACAGTCGAATCAATTTTCAATATCGATCAGCTAGATAGGTTAGGTTAACTTTGGCTGTTGATTAGGTTTTGACGCCTTCCTTTAAAAAAAATCTGCCAGGACGACTTCGATCAAAAAAAAAATAACTAAGAACACCTCTAAATAAAATATTTAAAAACAATTTAAAATCTGTTCTGATATAAATACGAAATAACTTAAACACTAACCGGCAACAATCGAGGACTGTTTCCAGCAAATCCAACAAGTCAGGCATGAATTGATGAGCTTCTGTCGGCGTGGCTGAATCAGCCAAGCATACTTTGAACCTCACTAAAGCTGAATCGCAAGATATCACGTCCAGAAGTGACGGCAAACCACTTTCTGTAAGTAAAAAATTTAAAAATTACTTAGTAATTATTTGTAGTCTTACCGTTTAATACGTTCAATTTTCCCATTCTTAAAAGAAATAAACTACCTCAAAAACTTTTGGTATAATGGCAGGAAGAATACATTAAACTTACCAGTAATGTTTTGTTTTAGATGTTTGATTGTTTCAGAGGCGAGCCACGCAGTATATTTAATGTTATCGCATGACGAGCTTACACCAGCAAGCAGGTTCTCAGCATACTACGAAAAATAAAACATTTCACAAAATGTTACAATAAAAGAAGAGTTGGATAGGAAAAAAGATAAAAGTAATTAAAATTTATCGATCGCAAATAGTACTGGACTAAAAATATTAGAACAAATCGTTTCAACGAGTTAATTGCGATTTATGCATGACAAGCTCTCGCGATAGGCGTCGTTCTTTAACACAAGTATCTCTGAGTTATTAGTTTAGAAATTGTTAAGTGACGTTGACTGCCACCGTGCTATCGTCCAACACAAAGCGTATACGCACCTGCGTGTACATTCCCTGTTTGACGAGCGCGTCCTTAAGCCAGGGATTGAACACCTTCTTATTATCAGCCCTTGGAGCCCACACCACGGCGTGTAGAGGTAATGGAGATGGCAATTCAGCCGCAGTTCCCGCCTGTAGTTTGTCCATGTGCGGCGTAGCTGGCGGCATACTTATCACCAACCTATGCACATTTTTGTGGTTGATTATTAGGCAGTGGAAAGAAAAAATAAAAATTTTGGACATATTTTTTTCGGTCATAGAAAAACGACAAAATAAAGTTCATTGCATGTTTGAAGTAACGACCTTGGAATACTGTTCGAGCCGTATAACCGACTAAGCTATCGCGAGAATTTTATTTTTCCTAGCTATAGCAAATGCGTTAGCTATAAGTAAATGCGTTGGCAAAGAGAAGGGCGTTGGCAAAGAGAAGGGCGGGTCGAGTGTGCTCTCCATTGAGAACATCTCCTCATCTTTACAAGGCCAATGTGCTTATTTTACATGGCCAGTATGTCCTTGCGTTTCAGACGCTTGTTATAGCTTAGAGTTCTAAGCGTGGCAGCCAGCTCATTAGGGTGCCCTTCAAGCCTCCTTCTATATAATGCTGTGGCTTTAGCAATCTCGTCCTTCACCGTGTTCATGCTTAGGTAGTGGTGTATTTCCGTGTTGGTGATAAACCATGGCACACTACATATAATCCTGAGTGTCATATTCTGCATTCTCTGTATGATTAAATTATTGGAATCACTAGCACTGCCCGAGAGCTGGACACCATACATCCAGACAGGCTTCAAGATGCTCTTGTAGATGAGTAATTTGTTGTCGACAGAGAGTTTACTGTTTCTACCCAGAATCCACGATAGGTTAGTATAGCGTAGTTTTAGCTGTTGTCTTTTTGTTTTGATGTGATGTCTCCACGTTAAACGTCTATCTAGGTGTAAACCTAGATACCGCACAGTATCTTGGTGATCGCGAGATTAACGTAACATTGTTATGATTTAAACAAGATATAGTTACCTCCACGCAGTTTGGAAGCAGTAGTGCGCGGAGGAGAGTGCCGCGGCCGAGGAGTGGTAGTTAGGGTTGTCGCACACGCTGGCCGAGTTAAGCAGCGACAGCAGCGCGTCCAACAACAGAGGGTACTTCAACTTGTGAGGTGTACCCAACACGAAGTTGCACGCGAGACCATCGAACTTTGGATTCTCCTACACAATCATATACAATCACATTATATACTAATTAACAAAATTACAATAATTGTTCATTTTTAGGATTCCGTACCCTAAGGGTAAAAACCCTATTACTGAGACTGCTGTCCGTCCGTCCGTCTGTCACCAGGCTGTATCTCAAGAACGGTGATAGCTAGAGAGTTGAAATTTTCACAGATGATATATTTCTATTGCCGCTATAACAACAAATACTAAAAATAAAATAAAATAAATATTTAAGGGGGGCTCCCACACAACAAACATGATTTTTTTACCGTTTCTTGCTCTCATACAATAAACGTGATTAATTAAGTATTGTGTGTGTTGTTTGCTCATTTATTAATAACGTATGTTGCATAGATAATGGTACGGACCCTTCGTGCGCGAGTCCGAATCGCACTTGACCAATTTTTATTACTATTAAATAAACCTTAATACAATTACAAACAAACTAAAAAATAATAAAATAATCTGAAAAACCTAAATAATAAACAGAAATCTGAAGAGAACAAATAAAATCCGTACCTGATTGTTGATTTCAGCATTAGTAAGCGCATAAAACCTTGGTCTCATTGAAGACTCATCTTGTGACAGTCTCCTATAAGCTTGTTCAATAAAAGGCACCTCACAATAAATACGAGCCTTTGGTTGTCCATTAATTGTGGTCTTGTTACCATTCGCACTCATTTCAGGGGAGGGTTGAGCCAAGCCTGGGGCTATTACTAAATTCCATTCAATCTGTGAACAATGAGAAATAAGATTTAGTTTATCTGACATTTCAAACTATGTTTCATCTCATTAAAAGCAGTAAATATAACAAAGTTAGATAGCCAAAATATAATTACCTGTTGTAACAAAGTTTGTGGTGCATCATAAAGGTGTCTCATCAGATATTCAAGTAGCAACATGAGTCTGGTGGTCAACATCAGCTGATGAGGAAGTAACTGCATGGCTTTCTTCCTGTCACTAATAGCCAAAGTTTCAGCCACCTAAAAATTACAGAACAATTAAAAAATTTCAAAGTAACACTTGTGTTAGAGGCCAATCACATGAAATATTCCTTTGACATTATTTTCTACTTATTATATTAACGTGTGTATACGCACTAGGTGCACGCAGCTACGTATGCATTTTAGCTTAAGGAAAATATTTAGATTTTAGGTAAGTATAAATTAGTATATATAATCATACAATAGAAATATCTGTGTCCATCCTACTTCTAATTATTACTTTAATTTAGCTTTAAATGGAAACTAAAGCCTTAGCTTTAGTTAACAGTCTTTGTGCATTAAAAGTCTGGCTAACAGCATGAGTACTTAAAATGACGATAACATGGTAATATGTATAATTAAATCTCTGTAACTTAATGGTAATAAAATTCTGTTAATGATATACAAGTGGTTCAAAACTGTAAAATGCATACTTAACTAAATAGTTAGAGGGCGTACCTTAATGATGGCATTAGAAGTCATGAGTAATACAGATTTCTTTTGCATCAGGGTAAGCGAATGGAACAGGTAGACCAAAAGCTGTGCATGTTCCACATTTAAATCTGAAACAGCACGGAAAGTTAATGTAACGCTCCTATTCCTTTTCTCCTTTAATTTTCTTTTAGAACAATAAAATAGTAACAATAGAATAGCAGCAGATGGCGCTCTGTAGTAAATATTCTCCATGGGAAAAACGCATGCCGGTATAATAAATAAATAAAAATACCTTCATAATCATGGTCCTGTAAAGGTTGTGCTTGTAACGCGCACTCCTGCAAAGTATTCACAATCTTGTGCCACATCGCCAGTATACAGTTCTCACGTTCAGCCGCCGGCTTGCTTAACACCATACTGCCTAGTAGTTTTACCACACGCGGTCCCACCTATTGAAAATCAATATATCTACATAGTCATCATCATCATATTATAAGCCTAAAATGAGTACTGGTGTACCTCAACGCTTTAGGAGTATATTTAGTTTATTATATCACGATGCACTAAGGCATAAACTGACATGACTAACTATAACTGATTTCAAGTTTTCTTCTGTTGCAGAACAAGTTATCCGCGTGGATCTTCCTCTAAATTACGCTTCCAGTACAGGGCTATTGGGCGAAAATGGAATAAATGTAAACTGTAGTTACAAATCACGAGATAAAAAATGTATATTGTTGCAAACGTTCACAGGCTACAGTAACCATTTACCATCAAGCGGATGGTATGTTTGTTTGTCTAGTACAATAAAAAAATAAACACTAGATGAAAAGAAATAAACACTAAAAGAAACTTTAACATGGCTTACATGTAAAGGTGTCATATTAGTCCGGTCAGCTGCCGCGGACATCAAGTGCTGGTGTAGAGCAGGTTGCAGATTTGCAAAAGCTGGCGCCCCACTCAGGTTGTGTAGATAGCGAACTAATGCCGAACTAAAGGAAGCATACAGCGCACCTAGACGTGCGCCGTAGCAAGATGAAATGGTACCTGTAAACAAGGTTACTTATGTAACAATTTGCAAAATAAGTGTACATAGGTATTTATTTAATAATTTGCTAGGAGCAGAATAAACACAGAAAAAAAATAATAATTTGCTTAGTTCAAAAACTAAAAAGCACGCTTGATATTTTTTTAAATTATTGCAATGTCATCGGTCCATAGTATGTGTGCATAATTTCAGATAAATCTTATTACTTTGTCGACACATATCAAATCTTTGAGATACGTAGGTACCTAGCCTAATTTGATTGGAATTGCAAATCACAGGCGTCTGGTTTCTAAATTTATTACTTTAAAAAAAATATTCTGTCTAAGTACGTATAAAAAGAACAAATATTAAACCAACAGATAATTTTCCAACATACCAGTATCAGTGCGAGCAGTCTCTCGATCTAAATCTCTTGCTAATGCAGCCAACAATGCTTGGTGAGCATCATGTAGTTGTATAGAATTCTGACCCAAACGTTGGGATCCGTCGCTTATGATCTCTTCAGATAATAGAGTGAACACTTCAGTAGCTAACGTGATGTACTAAAATAAATGCAAGAAATCTCTAGTTAAAGAGCCCATGTCCAACAAGCTGGTTCCTTCTTCCTTCTTTGGGAGAGTATGATCTATTTATGTCACTGCGACCAGGTGAGTTGGAATAGGTTTCAGTTACGAGATAAATACTCTTAGAAATTTTAGGTTATAAGGTCTTTTCGAGCTCCCTAGGAAGAAATGAGATGACGATGTTGCTTGTATTATAAATCCGTCACCACAAAGATAAATATACAGGCATCATTAACACATATTTATGTACTTACACTATAAGGTTCAGCCTTGTCTGGAACTATGGCTTGCTGTTGTCTAGCAGGCGCGTCTCCAATATTGTCATTATCGTTACCACCGATTGCCCGCACTAACCCGCTGTTGTCGGTCGCGTCAGGGGCAACGAGGGTTGATTCAAACCAGAGACCAAACAATGGTTCACTGTCTTCTAGAAAAAAACAAGTCATGTAGTTAAATTGCCTCCTATACTCTATAGAGCTGTAAATGCATGAAATTTTCGGTGCAATAACTATGAAAGGCAGGTGTAAATACACATCTACATTGTTATTAGAATTAATATTACCATCATCAGTCTCAGAGTCTTCCGAGCACAGTATCATATCCTGGAAGTAGACAGTTGAGTCGGAGCGGTCAGGGTCGGCGTCGTGGTGCTGTTTTTGTACAACAGCACGCTTAAGATTGGTCGCCTTACGATAACAAACAACTCCCAGGGCCACTAGCAACTGTAGATAAAGAATTATAATAAGGATATTTTTACCTATGTAGCGATCTAAGATCACTGAGATCTAATATTGCATCTTTAAATCCAAAGGGCGCCAAATGCAATGTTAGCATGGCGCGCCGAATTTGCTCCTGTATGCAATAGTTATTTTGGTAACTATGGTAATAATCAGAGGTCGGAATTAGGTAGAGTTATTTATGTACTTACACTGATTTCATACAGCGAAAGAATAAAGTGGATATGCCTCAAATCCCGAGATCAATTTTAAAGAGCAGAAAAAAATCCCGTGATTTTTCAAATAAAAATTTGATAGCAACTGATTCAGTAAGAAAAGTATTTGCTCGTATTTATAAGAAGATATCAATAATTTGTATTGTAAATTAATGTAAACTAACGTCGGGCCAAAATTTAAAACAAATATACGCGTCTAAATCCGTAAAAAGTAGTTTTATTTAAACAGATGAGTCGCGCAAGTGTTAGAAAATATAATGTAAACTAATAAAAATTGTATGCTAATTATCTGTTTTATTTGTCTATTTCTGAGGTTTTTATTATTATTTATTCGT
Organism: Orgyia antiqua; assembly: GCA_916999025.1. Taxonomy (NCBI): domain Eukaryota; kingdom Metazoa; phylum Arthropoda; class Insecta; order Lepidoptera; family Erebidae; genus Orgyia; species Orgyia antiqua. The sequence goes on from OU779861.1 coordinate 4,784,769, forward strand.
TATATTGTTGGCCACACGGGATTGTTAGAAATCCCGGGAAGGTCCACATTAATATAAACATTTCGATGCAAGTACATAAATAACTCTACCTAATTCTGACCTATGATAATAATGGATTAAGTACTCTTTAATTTTGGATGTCCTAGTAAAATCGTGATTTAATAAAAGTGAAAGGACAAGAAATTATTCGATTACAGTCTCGTTTGTTTTAAGAATTTTGCTACCAGCCTACCTATTTGTTTTGATAGCTTTTGATACTCTGTCTTTATACATATACTGTGGTTAAAATAATTGTATCGAGCATTCCTTTGGTTGTATGGAGTATAATAATATGTCTGTATGTACCTGATGCAGTGGTGCTGCGGTAGCAAGCCTAAGCTCTCTCTGGTGGGCAGTATGCTGAGCCAGTATATGCAGTGGCGCCGGGGCCGCGGCCTGGGCGTCCCCACAGCTGAGCGTCTCTAGCCGCGCGTCAGACAACAACGCACCGATCCAAGCGAGACATCGCCCGCCTAGAGCTACCCACACTACACCTAGACCTTGTTGCCTACAAACAATATGAGCTACTGTAATTATGCAATAAAAATTGGTCAAGTGCGAGTCGGACTCGCGCACGTAGGGTTCCGTACCATTATCTATGCAACATAAGGCAACGTTATTAGTATCGAGCAAGAAACGGTAAAAAAATCATGTTTGTTGTATGGGAGCCCCCCTTAAATATTTATTTTATTTTATTTTTAGTATTTGTTGTTATAGCGGCAATAGAAATACATCATCTGTGAAAATTTCAACTGTCTAGCTAGCACCGTTCTTGAGATACAGCCTGGTGACAGACGGACGGACGGACGGACGGACAGCGAAGTCTCAGTAATAGGGTCCCGTTTTTACCCTTTGGGTACGGAAAAAATAAAAAATATAGTTTGTTTGAACGCGCTAATCTCAGGAACCGCTGATCTGATTGAAAAGAATCTTTCCGTGTTGGATAGTACTTTTAACGAGGAAGGCTATACAACATCACGCTGCCACCAATGGGAGCGAAACCTTAGTAAAAAATATTGTAAAAACAGGGAATTTCTAAATTCCACGCTTACGAAGTCGCGGGTAACTGCTAGTTAATTGATATTTTGGTTAAGTTGTATTTGGAATAGGAATTTCTATTAATAGGGCTTTATTTCTCCTAATATTTAAATGTATTTGTAAACTTTTACAGTGCCTTAACTTAAATCCCATCTATCAACCTATTACCGTCCTCCGCTGGAAATAGGACTCCCTCCCCCATCAAACACAAACTAAACTTATGTAAATTATAGCCAGAACTTGCTAAGAAAACAATAAATACAATGTTACTTACATTTTGGTAAGATTGTATGGTCTGGATGGCACCTTTGCTGGACTCTTCCCAGGCGCGGTAGTTGGCCACGGTGCACCAGCCAAAGCGTGATGTAAACCACATAGCAGCACCCAACCTCCGATCATCAAGTGATTTTGGTATACCTAACAAAAAAGACATTGCATCATGAACATAGCCAGTGTGGGTTTAGAGGCTCAAACTCTCTTCAAAATGCCGAACATAGCGCCAAGAAAACAAAATTTGTTCTTTACTAAGATTTCTTATTAAAAATAAATTGTTATTAAAGATAAAATTAACAATTACATGATTCTTATACAGTTTAACTATTTATAAACCGTAAAGATAGCAGCAGGATATAAAAAATCTATTTCTTTCGTTTTAACATCTCTCTTTCTCCAGCCCATTTACGTCCCACTGTTGGGCACGGGCCTCCTCCACTTTGAGAGTGATTATGGTCTACTGTGCCGCGCTGACCAGCCGTGTTGGCACAGAGTTTATTTTCGAGTTTTCCGTCTCTCACAGAGGATGTTATCTGTTTGCAATGTCCCTTAGCTGACTTTTACAGCACCCTTGGGAGGAGATGGGGTGGTGACACTTATCTTCTTAATCCGTCACCACACGGAGAATTATCGCACATTATCGCGTCACTACTATGAGCTACGATAATGAAAATAATCAAAACAATAAAACAAATATACTTACAAAACCACCAGCGCGTGTCGATTGTCTAAAAGTCTCTCCAACAGTGTTGTACAAGCTTAGTGCACTTTCAACTAGAGTCGCCATTTGTTGTTCGTATTCTTCGTCTTTTGGATGTAAAGATGCCTAGAAATATAGAGGCGGATTAAGAGGATACCAAAATTGCTTCGTGCATTTTTCTACGTACGAAGAAGTTCTAATTTTTAAGTATATGTTTTTTCAATTTTTTCCTTAATCTAGGATCGCATAAACTCAGAAACGCGATTGAAAAAAGTTTTCTCGATAGAAAATCTTAGCGAAACAACCTCTCTCATTATTTATTCTTTTCATTTGTCGGTCTATTATCGCGTATTAACTAATGAAATAACTTTAAAAACATAAGTAACTACATATTATGTATAGAAACACGTAAATCAGAATTAAAATAAATATTTAGTAGATTTTGAGTAAACAAAAAAAATATCCCTAATTCTTCATTTTCTATACCAACTAGCTGTGTTAATATGTACATGTCGACGATAATATTGATGTAGGCCCTTAACTATACAATAATAACATCTTAGGCAATCACTTACAATGTGTATGTATATGTTGATACTATATTATAAATCATACTGTGTAATTTTATAGAAACACTGTGCAAAAATGCACAGTATTTAACGACTTCTAAAAAAGAGGAGGTTCTCAATTTGTCTGTATGTTTTCTTTGTTAGGGTTCCGTACCCAAAGGGTAAAAACGGGACCCTATTACTGAGACTTCGCTGTCCGTCCGTCCGTCTGTCACCAGGCTGTATCTCAAGAACGGTGATAGCTAGACAGTTGAAATTTTCACAGATGATGTATTTCTATTGCCGCTATAACAACAAATACTAAAAATAAAATAAAATAAATATTTAAGGGGGGCTCCCATACAACAAACATGATTTTTTTACCGTTTCTTGCTCGATACTAATAACGTTGCCTTATGTTGCATAGATAATGGTACGGAACCCTTCGTGCGCGAGTCCGACTCGCACTTGACCAATTTTTATTTTTTATGTTTGTTAGCTTATCATTCATTTGAAAGCTTGAGTGCTTCCAGTCCATTGGCATCAGGTCAGAATCTGATAGTTATCTCCCAAGAAATCGAAAAAACCCTCAAATTTCAAAGGCTCACATTGTTTTCACATATTATGTATGTAAATAAGTAAAGAGTAGACCACCGAGCTAGTCTCATGAAGTCAGTTCAATATTTTTTTTAAATACTCATTTAAAATATCTACTGATATTGATTCCTTTAAATGGTCTTTGAGTTAATCCATTCAATTTATTTGTGTACATATGCTTAATTTTGGTAAGTTTTAATTTTGGATGTTTCGAAATTACGTTTTTACTTTTCTTTCTTAACCATCAGTTTGTGCAAGTGCAACAACCCAATATACAGTATAAGTTAGTCTGAAGTTGGTCTTAAAATTTGGGATAGTTATAGTACCTTAGCAGTGGCGCAGAGCAATGCTGCGGTACTGACGTCACTGAGTGTTACAATTCTCTCGGGCGTGAATGGCTCGAGGCAAGGTAGAGACAAGGCCAGGCGGCATACGTGCACTTCATTGACAAGGAAATGAAGACTGAAAAAAAAAACGTTAGGTATCAATTGTAGTGCAGAACTAAACTAAAAAATGAAAATTACTATGCCATATTTTAATTAATTGGTTATTTGGTTGTGTACATTTTTATTAATTAAAATCCGTTAGTCTATAATATACAGTTTTTCTAAAAAATGTTCTCATAACATTGCCGATTTGTGTTATTGACACTATAATTTTTTAGTTAAGTTTAGTTGTGCACGTAGAATCGGTACCATTATCATGTTCTTGCTGGTAAGCAAACCTTGTATCATATCTATCAGGAATACTGGGTCTTAAAAGCGATAGTGATCACTTTAGAACTGTCACCAAAATATTGCCGCGTCGTCGGCGGTGTTTACGAACGGCAATTTCGTTGGGCTACGCTGCGCGAATCGCTTTAGTGTCACCTAAGTGTCCCATACCAACACAATGAGTATCATCAATGTTCTCATACCTTTTTCCGCGGGGGTCGCCCTACAATGTCAATTCCTATTGGATTAATGCTCTAAGCATTTACATAATCAAAAGACCTTGTGAAGGAAAGATTTTAAGTAGCAACGTAATTTAAAACAAAGTTAACAAATATGATCTTACAGTGAGGCATCAGAGTTGAATTGTGGTGCTTGTGCTTGCTCCATGGCTGCATGCCAGCGATTAAGGTATCTCTGGAGGCATGGCAGTGATGAGCAAACCTTGAGTATTACGGAGCCAGCTCTCAGCTCCATCAACAGTGAGGAACATGTTGACGCAACCCACTTCTGAAATTCAAACCTCTAGTATAATATTATGGAGGATTAAGAATACACATGTCACCACCCTTTTCCTTTCCCAGGGTGCTGTTTACAGCACCTCAGCACCAGCAGCATAAGATTCCTTTGCTGGCTTTTAAGCCAGCAAAGGAATCTTATGCAAAGACATAGATAACATCCTCTGTGAGAAGTGGAAAACTCAAAACTAAACCCTGTTCCAACACACCCGGTCAGCGTGGCATAATAGACCAGAATCCCTCCCAGAGTGGAGGAATCTCGAGCCCAACAGTGGGACGATGTGCCGTAAAAGTATTTACACTATATCATCATACATGTCAACAGAATATTTTTAATAACATACCTTCATGTCAACAGAAGTCTGTTGGGAAGCACTCCCTTCTTTAGTACTCTCCATACTGTCCTTACTTCCGGGTGACGACACCATAGTGGGCTGGCTCTGAGCTGGTAATGACGTCACAGGATTTCTCAGTGGCAACGTCAGTTGTTCCAGCAAGGCGTCAGATCGTCGTTGAGCATTCGAAGGCGGTTGTTTATCAGCAGATGTTGTTTGAGATGATAATGATGTTATAGAACTTGGGATAACAGACTTCGTTGTTTGGGTATCTGTTAAAGCAAAACCAGAGCACAATTTTAGAAATACATGTTATATCATAATCATAATAAATAAATAGATATGTATTATATTTATGTCCATGGGGTGACCGACAAAAAGAATACAAGGGCCACCTCCTCATGTCATGCTTGCAGGGGTTCTAAGAACTGACCCAGGGAACCCCATTGTAAGACATCTGCCCACATACGATGAGTTGACGTCAGGCAGGCGGCTGGTTTAAAAAATCAGGCAAACCCGATTGCAACATGAACAAGTAGTCACATTGCGCCTACCCCAAACAACAGGGTAATGTCAGGAGAATGATGATGATGATGTATTATATTTAGTGTTTCCATTTATTTCTGTGCTAAATCCTGTCATCAAATCAATCTTAACACAGTAGTGGAAATCTACTAATATTATATTATACCCTACGGCCCCAACAAGTAGATAAATTGCTGTTCATTTTGACCCATGCTAAATATCAGTAAAAGTCATAGTGTCATACCTGGCACTCCAACATGTGCAGGCAATTTTGCATTCTTGAGCAATGCAGTCAGAATTATCAGGTCAGATTGTTGATAACCACCTCCGTCAATTCCACACAAACCCACAATAGGTAACAGCAACTGAAATAATAAACAATGTTTAGAATTCCCTTCCAAAAGATAAAACGGGACCCATTTTGTACTAGAAAAGTGTGAAAAACAGGCAATTGGCACGCCTGATGGCAAGCAGTTACCATACCCTGTGGATGTTTGCAACACCAGGAGTGTCACTCTCACGTCGCAGACCTTGTAGGGTCTTTTTTACGCTCTTGTTGAAGAATGGTGTAATGGGAAAACTATGGTAGGAAATTCATTTCATAACCTAATTGTACTCATTATATCTAGCATGAAATAACTTAATTGAAAGCCTCAAAAATATATTTATTCAATACTAGCTGTTGCCCGTAACTTCATTCGAGTGGAATTTAGAAATTAAACCTTAAAAAATTAATAAAGCCATCTTTTAAACCACTCTATTATTAAAAAACAACTGCATCAAAATTCGTTGCATAGTTTTGAAGATATAAGCTCATATAGGGACATACATACAAAAATAACGACTTTGTTTTATAATAAGTTAAGAAGTGAATAAATACATGAAAACTCATACCTGTTTGACTGATACATTGGGCGCAGCAGTTGTTGCATTGTCATCACAGCTGAATCCAGCCTCAGACAGCTTCTTAAGTATTTGACGAAGTATAATTCTGAAGGCATCTCTAGCTGTGCTTAGTTGGTCAGTTGGTACTACAAATAAGAATCAAGGTATTTACTATTATATTACCTTTCGGGCTACTTCATATATATGTTATTTGCGTATTATTTTTTTCATAGTATAATCGTATCCCGTCTTTTCTAAGCTTTAGACTACTTATGTACCAAATATCAATAGTTTTTCTTTAAGTGGGGTTGACAGTAGAGTTACTTTTTTGTTGCATTTACATATACATGATGGTGCGACAATTAAAATAAATAAATATGAACGTATAATTCGTTAACGTAAAGAATTGTAGACAAGTCCTAACACGTGATTTCCCCACCTTGTGTTTTACGTTGCCCCACCTCGCAATCAGTATAAATACGAGACAACCACAGAGCTAATGGTTAGTATCGTTTGAGACATTAGACGGAGCGAATCGCTGCCCGACTAGTTGCTCACTCACAGTGGTGATAAAGAGTTTATACCGGTCATAATCGCGTGTGTATAATTATAAAGTGTGTATTTGAAAGAAAGTGTTGAGTTGAGAGGTGATGTTTTGTGTGAACATCATTATATTGGTGGTAGAGGCGCAGGTTATAGGGGATTTGGTTGGAGACCTGCTGTGGAACCTTTTATGTGTGAAAGAGAATGTCAGATTGATGTATGAACATCTAAGAGACAGTGTCTACAATATGTAGACCGATTATAAACCATAGCAATTACATTCTCTGTTATGTTACTCCGACATATATATTATTAAGGATCAATTATAAGTTCTAACCTAACATGTTTAGTGGTACTTATAGCTTGTATTAGACTTGGCCATGTAAAGTTTCTTGTTTTAAAATAAAGAAAAAAAAGGCAGAGCTATTATTTGATACCATATTTTATAAACATTTGAGTTTATCGTCTCAAACAGACTATTAGCGAAATAATATATAACCTATGTTATTTCCAGGGCTATAACATAACTCTATACCAACTTCCGTACAATTCCATTTGGTAGATTTTGTGTAAAAATGTCAGAAACAAACAAACTCACTTTCACTTTTATATATGACTAAGGAGACTATATAAAATAGTTTGGATCACTATACCATTATTTTATTATTGACTGGCCTCGTGATGGAGTGGTTCATGTCACGGACTACCATTCACGAGGTTGCGTGTTAGATTCCCACTCGGGACAATCATTTGTGCCAGCTTTATAAATCGTGTCGTACAAATGTACGTACAGCGTCTGGGTATTTACTATGTATTATAAGTATGTATTTACAAGTAGTATGTGTGTGTGTAGTTCATCCGTATTCTGGTACCCATAACACAAGCATAGAAATATAGCTTACTTTGGGACCAGAGGACGTTGTGTGAAATGTCCATGAATATTTATTTATTGTCATCATATTATTTAAATGATTAATACTGTACCAATCGGACAAATAAAGATGAAGTATGAAATTCTGATTTCACAATGTTTTGCAATAGCAACATTGTTTCAAAATATAACCAACTGCTTTGAACAAAATATTGTTCCAGGAATAATTTAACACCCACTATGTGGCATAGATACCAATAAATTTGTTTATAAACTAAAAAAAAATGGGTGATTGTGAAAATCTTTTATATTTTTTTTAATTAATGGGTAGCCAGATATTTTCTTTTCAAATACATACAAATCAGACATTGTATGTACATATTTGAAAAGAAAATATTGTATGTTTATGTAGTCCATCCATATTTTGGTATGCATAACACAAGCATATAAGCTTATCTTGGGACCAGGGGATGTTGTGTAAAATGTTCATGATATTTATTTATTTCTTTATTTGGAAAGGGGTGAAAATCACATACAGAGATTTTAATGTCCAGATCTGAGAAATTAAAATTTAAATATTCTTATAGGCATACCTATTTTATAGTAAATCTTATGAGTATATAAAATACTTTCTATACAAGTCATATTTATAAAACCATGGCTACAGTGAAATCTATTGTTGTATAGTTCACTAACATTTTATTTAATTAGTTTCACATTCTAGATTAATTACTTAGATTAATGTAAACACAAAAATACTTACAATTATTGGAATTCATGCCAATAAAATGTGCCGATAGACATGCAAAGCATGTGTAGAATAAATCGTAGACATCTTCATGGTTTTGGAACTCGTTTTCGCTGTGAACAACATAACGAAGTTTCTCTTTAAAAAAGAATTCTATCAAACGGCTAGACATTGTTTAAATTTGGTATAACTCAACAAAATTTAAAGTTAATTTTTTATTTTACAAAAATTTAAGAAGGTATAGATATCTTGATATAATTCGGGTATATTATGCGAGTTAAACGTGGGTAATTCTCAACTAAATCGCTACTTCACTACAAAAGTTCAATTCAGTCTAATTGGATAGTCATAGCATATGCTAATACCTACATTTATAGATTTTCTCTATTATTTGGAAAATTGCAGAATATAAGTTTACTCAAAATACTAAATCTATATAAATAAAATCATACTGTTATAAAATAGCTAAAATAGTTTTTGTTGACTAATCATAGGACTATCAAAATAGCTATACCCAAAACAATATAAAAATATAACACAAACCTCTTGATAATGGCTTGAATAATTTCCACAGCATCATTTTTATCGAAAAATGGGCCGTAAAGCGCCGTTAAAATTGGTTTAACAGTATTAGACCATTCAAAAGATGCAGCCATTTTCGGCCAGAAAATGACGACATTGACGACAAAATCGAAAACTGAATGATATAAATAAATTTGATCATGACAGTAATGACATGAGCAATGGGAGGAAAGTCAGAACATGGCATCAAGCCAAAAGCGCCATCTAATTTTTTTGTCTACAGTATAACATTAGTTTTATATTATAATATAAATAACTAGATGGCGGTAAAATACATTTACATTGATTTATTACTAGTTAATCAACATAGAGTTGATTAACTAGTATAGTAGGTAATTAAATCAGTTTTCTGGCATTGCAAATGATGACAATGCTGTGACTGCAATTTTCGTTAATTTCATTCTACATCGTAAACATAGCTGATGTTCCTCCATTTTTACATTAAGAAATGATTGTTAAAATACAATATAACCGTAAGTGAGTGAGGCCTTGTAGCATCGAGTTAAATTTTTATCTACTAGGTAATAAACATTTGTTTTGCTTTTATGTTTGAGCAGTTTATAACTACTTTATTGAGTTATATTACGATATTATAGTTTGAGAACTGTATCTACTAATAAATGACAAAAAATATTATGTGTCTTTCCGTTCAATATACATACTAAGTATTGAACCACAATTTGGTTCATTGTGGATTTCATAAAACTATGTTTATAAATTTACCTTTTTATTTAAACTTATCCGAGGAATAATCCCGTGGAACATAAATCATGATAAGGAACAACAAAATTAGAGGACCTCTTTTTGAAAGCAATAAAACTAAGGAAGATGTCTCTTTATTTTTAACTAACTTCATTTAGTTTAGATAAACTACTCTATGGACAAATGTCACTGCAAAGCAGTGTTCCCAACTTCAAAAATTTAGTTACAGTGCTTCTATGTTAAAAATACAGTAGATTTTAATAAAATGTGTGGTTCGCTAATTGGAAATAGTTGTAAAATTACAGTGTATGAAATTAAAATAATAACTATATGTTAATCAATAAACATGTAATCAACATAACACAATCCGACGTTAACATGACAAACAAACGTTTAATCGGATAAAATAATAATTTCTTCTTCTCTTTGATACATAGGTAGATGTATTAAAATTGTTTAGCATATTTTGGGTCGGTTGGAAATAGACACACGTTGTACCATTTCTGTGAACAGCCTGCTCACTCAAAAGGTTGCATTTGATTGATTTTGTTAACAGTTTGTTGCGCTTCTTGGTTTTAATATAGTTTACCATAAACAGACCAAACAAAATGTTGAAGAGCTGAATATGTTATTTATATTAACGAAAAATGGCAAAAACCTGCAAAGTATTTTTAAAGAGTATTTCTTACCTTGCTGAATATTCTTTCACATTCAGCATTTGAATGCGGTAACGTTACAATATGCATAAATTTTTAATTTTGTTGTATTTCCATTCAGTACTTCACTTCAAATGTCAAGTCTAAAATAACGGGGATTCCCTTTTTACTAATAAGCTATCTCAACAGAGAAAATGTTGCCAGATACTTGATAATTAGTTTGTAACAGTAACAAATTAAATTGCATTCACGAATTACAGTGTAATATTAATACCTCTACAGTAGGTGGTAAATTATCTGGAAATACAGTGTTTTTACCACTATTGCAGTGTAGTTGGGAACACTGCTGCAAAGATTGTCACTGACAGTGCTGCGTGTCTAGTGAAGCGTATCACGTATCGTGAATCGTGATACGGACGGATGGCTGGATTTCTAGAAATCCAGACACCCACGATCTCGAGCGTCTAGTCTCTAGTCGATATAGTCTGTCAAGCGAGTCCCATGAAAAAGGCGGCAAATTCAAAAATCTTTCAGGTGTCAACACTGATATAACACGCTAAAAACTTATTAATACTTGAATTTTTAATAAAAAAAAAACATATTTGAAATAAATAAAAAAAAGGATTTCAATGTAAGTATTTATTTGTCAAAATCAGAACTAAAATCAGAATCAAGAAATTCAATGCCTTCATATGAGAAATCACTGTCAGTATCATCATTACGCACAGAAATGATGAAAGGTTCCAACTCAGTTTCGGATATCCTGTCTCTTACTTTATATTTGTTTTCGACACTAATAGTGTGATCGCTGCATTTTTTCCAATCATTGGCTGTGACACTATTAAAACATTCTTTTATAAGGTTCTCCATTTCATTACCTGGAATCCCTAAATTTTTGCTGGCTATTTTTCTTTTAGCCAAACTCCATATAAGTTCAATAGCGGTCAGGTCTTCTATGGCTATGACTTGCTTAAATAAATCATGAATTGTGCTTTTTATTAATTCATCATCCAAGGTGGCTGAAAAAAATGACAACAATCTTTATAGTAGTTTTCACTTAAAGATGCCCAAGTAAGTTTCAAGGACGACGTCTGGATCTAAACCAAAACGGAAATCGTGATCACATCACAGTAAAATAAAAAAAGTTAGACAATTGTGCTAAAAGTATCAACACGTTGTTGCCAACCTACCTGATGTTGAAACGATTTCATCCAAAAGTCGTCGTTTTTGCGATAACACGTCGTCAGATTCACTCTGTACACGATTATATTTATTAATCATTGTAAACAACAAGCTCCTGACACTACTTTTAATAGGTTTCGGCATTATAACATTAAAAAACTCAACAAAAACCGGATTATTACGATGTTTCAACAGAATTTGTGACAATCTGTTTGACAGATCATAGTATTGCCATTAAAAGAAATCAGTAAAAGGGTTGTGGACTCGACTCGCTTGACAGACTCTAACTCTTCAACACCACTCATTATAGTATTCTTTGGGCCTGGTCTATTAGTCTGTGGCTGTTTAATGTTTATTAGTCTGTGCTGTTTATCTGTTTAGTGGTCCATCTAATTTGTTTGTTGAATTAAAATATTAATTGAGCAGCTTCATCAAATAACAAAACATGTCTGTGGAACAATCTAAGAAAAGGAAAATATCGGAAGGAAATGGCTACGAACCTTTGGGTAAAATTTTATAACCTAAATTGTAACTGTTTATGTTGAAATTAAATACCATAGTCTTACATTTTTGTATTTTACAGAACCTATACCGAAGACGATGAACATACAGTGTCCTTACTTAGACACCATCAATAGACATGTGCTGGATTTTGATTTTGAGAAGCTATGTTCAATTTCATTAACTAGGATAAATGTTTATGCCTGTCTTGTTTGTGGTAAATATTTTCAGGTATGGTTATTTTATTTGTACTCCCCGTAACGTATAGACCCTTTATTATTATCATTTTGCCAAAGGAAAATATTTTCTAATTTGTTGTAGGAAAAATTTTATGGAATTTGTAAAATATTTTGGTAAAGTGTATTTTTATAACATATGCAAAGGTTTGTGTAGGTTTTTTAATTTAATATAGTAACATATACATAATAACGTATAGTATTCTCAATTGAAGTGACATAGTTGTTTTACACCAACAAACATCACTTTTACCAGTTATAAGACAAGTAGGTCTCTGGGAAGAGAAGATGTGTTATATTAGTATATGTTTTAATACAGGGTAAAAGTTTTGCTATGGTATTTAAAATATTATTATTTAAAGACAGATATTTGTAAGACTTTGTTATTTCTTTTTCAGGGTAGAGGGACTAACACTCATGCATATACTCATTCGGTGGCAGATGGTCACCATGTTTTCCTGAATCTGCATACACTGAAATTTTACTGTCTACCTGATAACTATGAGGTTATTGGTTAGTATCTAAATAGCTTTCAAATAACTTTATTATACAGACACAAATCTAGTTACATATTCCATAGAATGTATGTAAGTTGCTATAGAGAAAGCTACTAATTCATATTTGTATGCTCTATTTGCTATGACTGTAAAAGCAATGAATAGATTTGATAATTTTTGAAGTTAAAACCTATTTAAATTTGTTTAGGATTATTGAATGGGAGAAAATCTCATAAATTTGTATCACTGACGTGTGTGGTTCCGCATGTCTTTAGTAGCTTGTCTATATTTTTATAACTTTTATCGTAAGACCCTACCTACAGCAACCAAATTTTTTTTCTAGATTCTACTTTAAAAAAATCTTTTTCTATTCCAGATTCATCTTTGAATGATATCAAGTATGTTTTGAATCCAATATTTACTCCAGAGCAAATAAAGCAGTTGGATTATAACACTAAAATGTCACGAGCTATAGATGGTACAATGTACATGCCTGGAATTGTTGGACTTAATAACATTAAGGCTAATGATTATTGCAATGTTATATTGCAGGTAATAAATTTTTTTATTAACTAAGTAAATAAATTTATTCATTTTGCAAAACCAACAGGTTAAATTGAAGTTTTTGAGTGAGAGTTGGTTTTCGTTGTTTGTAAAGTGTACCGATGAGTGTGCTTGTGTGCGTGAACATAAGGAGCGTCAGCACGGAAATCTGATTTGACCAATAAATAGTAATATATTTATAATACTTTTTAAAAAATAACATTTATTTAAAATTTGAATGTATAATTAGTATAATTACGTGTTTTAAATAAAAGACAATTACAAAATTTAATTAAACATTTTAATTTAGGCACTACAAAGAAAAAATAAAGGAAAACATAATTAATCACTATCTGATGAAGATTAAAAATCTGATTGGCTAGTATCAAAGTCATCTTGCAAATCAATTGAAAATTCAAAGTCCAGATTGAAATATTTCAAATATTCATTTTGAGATCTTTTCTTTACATAGCCCTACAAGAAATTATCAAGAGCCGTTTAATCACCGCTAAACACAATTTTTCGATAAAACAGTGGATTTTCATGCAAGTGTTCCAAGGTCCATTCACCAAAAATTCTTGAAGAATTTGAAGTTTACAGGCCATCATATCCAAGTCGGCACGTAAAGTTTTCCATATAGTTGAGTAATAATAATAATAAAGCCATTTATTCCGAGACTTATTACAATTTTTTTACATAAGTACTAGAAGTTACAATATATCCCTCTGCTCGGTGTGCCTTACGGCAAAGGCCTCCTCCAACGATTTCCACTGTGCCCTGTCTGTTGCCACTCTTAACCATAGTGGACCCACTGTCATCTTTATTTCATCTTCCCATCTTCTTACTTTGCGGCCGCGGTTCCTGTTTCCATCTCTTGGATACCAGACTGTTACCTGCTTGCTCCACTTTTCCTGCTTACAGCGGAGCATATGCCCAGTCCATCTCCATTTTAATGTATCAATTCTTGACAAAATGTCAGTAAACTTTGTTTTTCGTCTTATGTCTATACTTCTGATTTTGTCCATTAACTTTATCCCTAGCGTGCTTCTTTCCATGGCTCTCTGGCATTTCGTTAGCTTTTCTCTATGCTTTTTTGTTAAAGCCCAGGTTTCACAACCATACGTGATACAGGGGAGAATGCAGGTGTCAAAAGTAGTTTTCTTAATTTTTGTACTGAGTTCTTTGCTCTTCATGATCTCTTTCAGAGCCCAAAATTTTTTCCACCCTGTTGCAACTCTTTTGTCAATTTCTTTGGACATTTGGTCTTTTGGAGATATAATTTGGCCTAGATACACATATTCTTCGACATAGTCAAGTTTTTGCCCATTAACAGTTATATCCACAGCTAGTGAGTTTGTCATCATTTTGGTCTTGCTCGAGTTTATTTCTAGACCTACATCACGACTTCTATTTGCAAGTGTCTGTATCATAGATGTCAATACTACAGGGTCTTCCTCCAAGATGACTAGGTCATCGGCGAATCTCAGGTGGCTCAAACGTGACCCATTTATGTTTAGTCCTAGATGGTCCCAATCTATTTTCTTAAACGTTTGTTCTAACACTGCTGAAAACAGTTTTGGCGACAGTGGGTCGCCTTGTCTGACTCCTCTATCAATGGGAAAGGAATTCCCTAAGGATTCCAACTTGATACTTGCTTTGCTCTCCCTGTATATGTTTCTTATAATATTTATATAAACTTTCTGGATTCCCTGTTGTGTAAGACTCTGCCATACGAATTCGTGTTTAAGACTATCAAAGGCCTTAGAATAGTCTATGAAGGCTATGTATATTGGTTTATTGTACTCGTTATATTTTTGTATGAGCTGTTTGATGGTGTGTATATGGTCGATGGTGCTGAAGTTTTTCCTAAAGCCTGCCTGTTCCACTGGTTGGTTTTCGTCTAGCTTATTAGATATTCTATCCAGAATGATTTTGGCAAAAACCTTGTATACGTTAGAAATAAGAGATATGGGCCTGTATAGTTGAGTAACAGAGGCCCAATTGTTGAGCATGCATTTTGATAGTACTTTTCTACAATTTGCAATCGTTGCTCGTCTGTCGTAGTGTGTTCCACGATAAAATGGCAGACTTTACTGAGAACTATTAACTATCGCAGATGACAATTGGACGCCATAACCAATGATGGTGCAGTCTCAAAAACTTAACTCTTAGAAAAATTACCCTTTATAATTTAGAGCAATGTTAACAGGTTCCATTACCAAATAGTCATTTGTGTTGTTTGTCACAAAAATAATAAATAAAATAATAATAATAAAAATAAATATTCATGGACATTTCACACAACGTCCTCTGGTCCCAAGCTAAGCTTATATGCTTGTGTTATGGGTACCAGAATATGGATAAAATACATAAACTACTTTTCTTTTGTAAATACATACTTATAATACATAGTAAACACCCAGACGCAGTACAAACATTTGTATGACAATTAAAAACATCACACAAATGATTGTCCTGACCGGGAATCGAACCCGTCTCGTGAACGGCAGTCCGTTATATGAACCACTAGACCACGAGGCCCGTCAAATAGAAAACTCAAATAGAAAACTAAACCTACTATAATTTATACTTTTTGCAACATTTTAGTGTCTAACTCAAGTGAGGCCTCTCCGGAATTATTTCTTGCGTGAGGAAAATTATGCAGATGTAAAACGACCTCCAGGAGACTCTTCTTTCTTGCTAGTACAAAGATTCGGCGAGTTGCTACGAAAGTTATGGAATCCACGCGCTTTCAAAGCTCATGTGTCGCCTCACGAAATGTTGCAGGCAGTAGTACTCTGGTCCAAGAAGAGGTTTCAATTTATTAAACAGAGTAAATATTCTTTAACACTTACACCACTCAGTTGTGTTTAAATAAAACCATTTTCATAGGATTTAGGCGCGTCTATATTGGTTTTAAAAATTAACCCAACTTTTCAGAGACTGCAGTTAAATATATGCATGATTAATGTAGATACTTTTATAAAAAAAACTTACTTTTTAAAACTTAAAGCATTATTCCATCAGGAGATGGCGAATCCCGCTGAAACAGCTACGAGAGCAATGCTCACACTTACAATGTACTACTACTTCTCATAATATGTGGCCTGTAATAACGTTACGTAGTTTGAGTGTTATATTACCTAGGCAACCTGGCACTATATTTAACTGAGAAAACAATCGACTCCTGATGGCTTTTACTCTAAAGTTAAAAAAAAAATTGCTAACAATTTAATATTTGCAGGTGATCCTATCGACTTTCTATCATGGTTTTTAAACTCTCTACATATTGCATTGAATGGCACGAAGAAACCTAACAGCTCCATAATTTACAAATCATTTCTTGGCCATATGAGGATATATACCAGGTACGGATTTCTATATCAAAAATGATACTTAAAAATTAATTTTGGTCTCTGATGATACTATTTAATTTTACTGACATATACAATTACACTATTGGGAAAGTCATTGATCTTACTAGACCAGGTCTGGATTTAAGTTTAAGCCGAGTTAAAATCTTTCATTTATAAAATTTACAATTGAAATATCTCGATTGCCGGGTGTAGACGATCTCTCTCGCGCACTTCAACTAAACGGTATGGTCTCCACAGGACTCTCTCCAGGACATTTGTCTACATATCGTCTAATATGTACCTGGGTACCAAACTAGTAATATATTTTTTAATTTTTACAGAAAATTGCCACCTCCAGACTCTGAAGAGGCTGCCAAAGTCGATCTGAACAGTGAAGAGTATAGTGAGATGATTACAGAATCTCCATTTCTATACCTAACCTGTGACTTACCACCGACACCGTTATTTACTGATGAGTTTAGAGAAAATATTATACCACAGGTACACACACTTGTATCTTTACTTGTTTAAAACAAAGTCGGTACTTTTGTATTATGTATGTCCCTATGTGTGCTTATATTTTAAAAACTGCGCAACGGAATTTGATGCGTTTTTTTATAGATAGAATGCATCAAGAGCATGGATTTTTTGTATAATGTTTTAGGGTTTGTTTGTAAAATTTAATAGCAGGTGATAGTTTCATATAAAGAATATGAATATCATTATTTCTGGAGGATGTAAGAGGAGGCTGACAATATTTCATAGAGGCTTTATCTATGTACAATATTAATTTAGAATAACTGTTTATTTTCAGGTTAATTTGTATCAATTACTATCAAAGTTTAATGGGCAAACATCAAAAGAATATAAAACATACAAGGAGAACTTCTTAAAAAGATTTGAAATCACAAAACTACCCCCATATTTGATACTATACATTAAAAGGTTCACAAAGAACACATTCTTTGTTGAAAAGAATCCCACAGTTGTTAACTTTCCCGTCAAGTAAGTATCTAACCTATTTTTGTAGATATCATTGCATGATACCGTTAATTTGCAAATCTAAGATATTATTATAGTCATGATTCATCTCTTTTACACGTTTTGAGTATTAAACCAATAAAACACACACTCGGCGTCTGACAATCGACCGATTTATATACTGAACATATGAATAAATATTGATATTAAGGGCCTACATCAATATTATCGTCGACATGTACATATTAACACAGCTAGTAGGTATAGAAAATGAAGAATTAGGGCTATTTTTTTTGTTTACTCAAAATCTACTAAATATATTTTAATTCTGATTTACGTGTTTCTATATATAGTTACTTATGTTTTAAAGTTATTTCATTAGTTAATACGCGATAAGACCGACAAATGAAAAAATTAAAAATGAGAGAGGTTGTTTCGCTAAGATTTTCTATCGAGAAAACTTTTTTCAATCGCGTTTCTGAGTTTATGCGATCCTAGATTATACAGGGTGTCCCAGAACGTAACGTAGCTGGGAAGGGGGGTGATAGGGGGGGTCACAAGGGTCACCAGAAAAATAAAATAAAAATTCCCCTCTGGCTATTTAAAAAATAAATGGCATTTTTTTAAAAACTAAAAATTTTACACCTTGTGGGGCTATTTTGCTAACTGTACCTACAAATATAGCTGTTTAAAAAAAAAAAAGATGTTATGTAATCCTCAATAACCCTTCATCAAATTGTATTAAAAAAATAATACATATCCAACCAAGATTTTAAAGAAAATTAAGTTCTTTTCCAGTCAAGGACTTAGTAATTACAATTTCACTCAACTTTCTCCAAGTGTACTGAAAAAAAAATGTACTATGCAGCTCCGGCGTGTAACTTAAAAAGATAGGTAATTTTATTGCAATTCCAAAATGGTATAACACTTATTTGAAAAAATCATACTTAGACATTTAAAAATAATTTTCGGGAACAATACCCCTGCAAAACAAAACATATCAATAAAACAATAGTCTCAAATTCCTAAGAAAATACATTTTTAAATGTCTCTTCTGTTCCTCTAATGTTACTGCCCGTTAATTCTCAAGATTGGAGTACTGTACATACCTCAAACACTCAAGTACAGTATAGGCCAGATAAAGCTTTACCATATTTTATGACAGGGAATTTAAATGAAACTCGAAAATAAAACAAAATTGTAATTATTTATTCAAATTAAGTGCTCGAAATGTGCACCACCAACATAAATGCACGCCCTACATCGTTTTAAAAATGAGCGGGAAATGTGCCGAGCAAATCTTCTATTATTGATTGATTCCGCGGCCTCTGTGATCCTCGCCTTCAAGTCACCCAAGTCCCTGATGGGTTTCCCATAAACTTTTTCTTTTATAGCACCCCAGTAAAAGAAGTCCAACGGGTTTAAATCCGGTGAACGAGCTGGCCACGCTATAACACCGGCCCTTCCCATCCACCTACCAGGATATTCGTTGTTTAGGAAATCTCTTACTGGGCACCCATCATGCTGGAACCACATATTCCTTAATGTTTCCAGCGGCACATCTTCCAATAAATTGGGTAATTCGTTTTGTAAAAAGTGCAAGTACGCCTCGCCAGTCAGTGCCTCAGGTAACTCAAAGGGTCCGATTATTTTACCGTTCAGTATTCCGGTCCACATGTTCACTTTAAAACGATATTGGGATCGATCTTCTCTAATAAGGTGGGGATTTTCTACGTGCCACTCGTGTAAATTATGTAGGTTCATGTAGCCGTCCTTTTTAAAAGTAGACTCGTCGGACCACAATATTTTATTAAAAAATTGAGGGTCCTCCCTATGCATGCGCAGCATCCTACTACAAAATGCAAGTCTCGCAGGAAAATCGCGTGGTATCAGACTCTGTACGCGTTGCACGTGGTACGGGTGGAACTTTTCTGATTGTAATATGCGATGAGCAGTACTTTTTGATACACCTGTATTTGCTTCAATTGTCCGAACTGAAGTACTCGGGTTGTCTGCGACGGTTTGAAGCACTACATCTTGGACATCGAACCGAGATCTGCGTTCATTAACCATTTGATGTGGAAGTCGACCCTCAGACAATAGTCGGTGGACATTGACAAAAACACGGCTATCCGGGTGACGTGGGGCGTTCGGATATCTTTCTCGGTACAGTCTTGCTGCAGCACCGGCATTACATCTACATTCGCCGTAAATGAGATGCATGTTCGCATATTCATGTGGAGTGTACGTGGGTGGCATGGTGGCACTGTATCACACACTTTAGTCCTTGAGAAAGCCAAGTCGTTGGAAGAAATCACAAACAATGTCCAAAATCACAAAGAAATAATCAAGTCCAGAAAGCGAAGCAAAGTTGTTAGTACTAAATGAACACAAACGAATACAAAGATGTGCAGTAAACGAGAGAGCTTAATGTACTGCCCGACTATTTGGCTAACCAGAGACAGCACCCCTACTTTTTCTCTTCCTTTAACGTATCTACCTGTCTCTTTCACTCCCTGAACTTGTTTTGTTTCATTGTTCTCGCGCATGGCTAACGGTACGAGAGGGGTACCTGCCTACCTGCCTGTACAAGGAACAGGAATATTTGCTTAGGAATTTGAGACTATTTATGTTGGTGGTGCACATTTGGAGCACTTTATTTGAATAAATAATTAGAATTATGTTTTATTTCCGAGTTTCATTTAAATTCCTTGTCATAAAATATGGTAAAGCTTTATCTGGCCTAGACTGTACTTGAGTGTTTGAGGTATGTACAGTACTCCAATCTTGAGTATTAACGGGCAGTAACATTAGAGGAACAGAAGAGACATTTAAAAATGTATTTTCTTAGGAATTTGAGACTATTGTTTTATTGATATGTTTTGTTTTGCAGGGGTATTGTTCCCGAAAATTATTTTTAAATGTCTAAGTATGATTTTTTCAAATAAGTGTTATACCATTTTGGAATTGCAATAAAATTACCTATCTTTTTAAGTTACACGCCGGAGCTGCATAGTACATTTTTTTTTCAGTACACTTGGAGAAAGTTGAGTGAAATTGTAATTACTAAGTCCTTGACTGGAAAAGAACTTAATATTCTTTAAAATCTTGGTTGGATATGTATTATTTTTTTAATTCAATTTGATGAAGGGTTATTGAGGATTACATAACATCTTTTTTTTTTTTAAACAGCTATATTTGTAGGTACAGTTAGCAAAATAGCCCCACAAGGTGTAAAATTTTTAGTTTTTAAAAAAATGCCATTTATTTTTTAAATAGCCAGAGGGGAATTTTTATTTTATTTTTCTGGTGACCCTTGTGACCCCCCCTATCACCCCCCTTCCCAGCTACGTTACGTTCTGGGACACCCTGTATATTAAAAAAACAAATACTTAAAAATTAGAGCTCTAGCCATTCAATCTAAAGAAACAATGAAAACTTCGTACGTAGAAAAATGCACGAAGAATTTTGGTATCCTCTTAACACAATTCGGCTATGTTATCAGAACTTTTTTTATGAGAAAATCTGTACAATATAGACTAAAGATTTTAATTAATAAAAATGAGCACAACGAAATAACCAATTGATCAAAATACGCCATGTTTTCTTTTTTTAGTTGTGCACGTAGAATTGGTACTATTATCGACTCCTGTTGGACTAATGCTTTAAGATTACACTGAGACTAAGATTACTATCTAAAATAATTTGTATATTTTTTAGAAATGTTGATTTCGGTGATATTCTAACTCCGGAAATAAAGGCGCAACACAACGGTAAGACTATGTATGAACTAGTGGGTAACATCCTTCATGATGGAACACCAGACAAGGGCACCTACAGGGCACACGTTCTTCATAAACCTACCCAGCAATGGTTAGTATCAACCTTTTTAATCTTCATAACAATAATAATGCAATTCTTCATACATGTCCTATTCTACGCATCGCGAAGGTCTGTGACAGACATTATTGAGGCAGGCTTTTCCGTGCTAAGGTTAATAAAATTTTATGTTGCATCAGCTGCCATCAATCAATCACTCCTCTTTCATATCTCATCAATAGCTGCTAGCGATAGATTTTTGTAGACCTTGGGATTTTAATTAGAATAATTTACATTAACAGGTTTAACTGAACTTGTGCAGTTTTTTTTATAGCTTTTGTTTATAGTGTTCAATATCACATATCTGTTGTTGGTTTTACAGGTATGAGATGCAAGATCTTCATGTCACCAGTATATTGCCTCAAATGATTACACTCACAGAGGCATACATACAAATATATGAGTTAAAGCAGGACTGATATTAAAAAAACTAAGATAATATAATTGGTTGCATTTATTTATTTGAATATACAAATTCCTTTTAATATTACCATTTAACAAACTGTGGCCTTGGAATGACCTTTACACTTAAAAACAAACTCACCACATTGACAAAAATATATTAGAAAGCTCACTTTAATTATTTGACACAGTTTGAGAAATGATTTACTAGAAAATAGTTCAGTTCAACTGTATTACAAAGACATAATTATCTTAAGTTAATAAGGTCTTCTTGTGATCCACTGAACATTGCAGATTGCACATCAAAAAGCCATTTCAGGCTACAATCTAAATTACAACGTTAAACATGGTTAAACTGAAGTGTTGCTTAATGAAAGTTGTTAGTGACTTTCTCCTTTTTTCCCTGCAATTCTTTTAAATTCTCCCATGTTGGTGGTTGAAATAGGGGACCCGTAGAAGGCGAGATGATCAATTTGTGTAACCTCCCCACCTGACTGGTTGTCTTTAATAAATAATTGTATGTTTTGAACACTCTGGAATTTGACAAACTTTAGAGGGACTGGATTCCCTTCTAGATCACTTGGTGACAAGCTGAAAAGAAAATACAATATTAAATATATATTTTGGACATTTCACACAACATAAAAAAAACAATGTTCCATAAGCAATAATAAGTTTAGGAAATAATTAATTGTGAGAGAATACTAAGATACTTACTCCAGTTCTTGGACAGCTGCATTTTGAGAAACCTGGTCGAAATCAAGAGTCCTTGGCTGATTTATGAAGATTTTTACTACCTTGGGTCCCTTATCTGCAGGTGCTTTGATTTTTAATGAATGTAATTTTACCAGCTGTAATGTACAGATATAATTTAGTGTCATTTACAGGTATATCTTAAGATTGCCAGGCACAAAGTAGTTTAGCCAGGGGCGTAGCATGCCTTGGTGGGGCCCCATGTAAAAATTTTATTGGGGGCCTTATGAAGGGTAAAGATTTCTCACAAAAGAAAAAAAATGTGTGTTTAAAATTGATAGGTAGGTGGGGTCATTCCCATTCATTCACACCCCGTCGTCTCAGACAATAGAGCTATGATTCAATGGAGATAAAATTTTACGACTCTATTGTCTTTAAAATCTATTGTTATCTCTTATCGGCGACTCCGGTTGGCTTAACACAGAGCACCTGGTAAATCTAACATTTTAAAAGCCGACAGTATAACTTTGCAACATTTTTTACGTTAGATTTTGATGGCTTAATATCTTATAAACAGTCCTAATTAAACATTTAGAAGTCCAAATCATCTTTTTTAAAAGCTAACTTTTTCGAGTATCGGCTCCTCCACTATAGTGTGGAGGAATGGGAATAAACGGCACCTTTCCCTCCACACCCTTTTTATTCCCAGTCGTCCACAGTGTGGACGACGGGGTGTGGATGAATGGGAATGACCCAGTAGGTGTAGGGTGTTGCCAACTTTCGAACGCACAATCCATGCGAGAAAAACATATTACTTTCTTTTACTTTTGTCATTTTAAAATAATAATAAAAAATTTGGGAAGTAATTATTAACTTTTGCTTATGCATGTTGGGGGCCCTGTATAATTGATAAGGCACATACAGCGGTAGCTACGGCCCTGTCTTTAGCCTATATTTAAAATTTCATGAAATAATAATTGCATGTGCTGTGCTTATAGCTAATACTTTTGTATGTACCTGATTGAAACTGATATTGATGATAAGTTGTTCATCACAGTCGCTGGCTAAATAACCACCAGCACTGGTCAGACAATGAGCCAATGGGTGATTGTCAGCCTCATTTAGGCACTCACATTCGCTCTTTGTAATAAAAGTTGTCAAGTCCATCTGTAAAATAAAAAGAAATTAATATCACAATAAAAGTTCTTAAGTTTTGAAGTCTGAATGGATTTTGATGAGTAACAGTTTAAAATCCTTTAGTCATCGTTTACAAAAAAAGCTACCTAATAAGTTTACAATGACCCATACATAGTTTCACACATCTATACTAATAATAAAATGCTGAATAGTACTAAAACAGCTGGTACAAATTGAAAAATTCTTCTTTTGTTGGATAGTCTATTTACCGAGAAAGGCATTTGCAGCCAAAAGGAGCAAAGCATTAGTGAAAAGGCAGGCAACAGCTAGTTTATGGTATAAAACACAGCTTAAAGGAAGTTAAAATTGTTGTAGTTAATTGGATTGCCTATTAATTGATTTGAATAGGGTCAATTAGATTCTAATCAGATTATTTTTAATTGCTATTTTATAAAATTGAGATATTATTACTTACATGCCCTGCAACAGAATTGTCCTCATCTCCTCCTTCTTCTACTCCGTAATATTGCCTAACTTTGCTTTCTAAAACAGCTGGGTCTGCGCCTTGTAAACGATCAAGCCTTGTCTGTACATGTAATGTAGAATCAATTTTAAATAGACACGAAATATACGAAAAATGACATCACTATGCCTTTCATGGAAATCGTCTTAAAAAATGTCTTATGGACAAATTTATGCTCCATCTACACAGTGCTTTTTCAAAAGATATTCATACATACTCGGTTTCTGTAGAAAATGAAGGTCGGCATTGCACTGATGCCTTGCGCACTGGCGGTCTCCGCACAACGGTCCACGTCAACTTTTAAAAACACAGCCCTTGGAAATTTCGCCGGCAGTTGTTCAAAAATAGGAGCAATCCTCTGGCAAGGCGGACACCTATAAAAAGTAATTATTATGTACTTTTGATCAACAGACAATGACTTGTTAATATTTCAACAACAAAAACTTACCAAGTAGCTGTAAAGTCAACTACAACAAGTTTAGTTCCAGCGTTTGCCATTTCCGTCTGAAAATGAGCCTCGCTTTCTATTACAGTGGCTAAACCCATGATTTTCTGATATTCTCTTGGATTTCTTATTAGTTTTAAAACTCAAAACTCAAATGACAACAGGAACAAGAGGATGATACTTCAAAATGGTAGATAGCAGAATAGAATAGAGTAGATTATTAGAATAACAACATAAATGCATAGACAAATAAGTGACATAAACTTATGACTGAGTTGCCAGCTTCCGATATATAACCATGTAGCGACACCCAGTGGCTAGTAGCTGTTAATAGAGTTTAAATCTCGACAGATGGCGCGAACAACAATGCAATTGTGAAGATCCAACTTTATGTAGGTACCTAACCAGATCCAAAACGTGGAGAAAATTATTCATTTCCCAGCAATGAAATATGTATGAGATGAGACTAGATTCTCTGCTAGCAGCTCTGAAAGCTCTGATCTCTGAAAGCAATATCAGTACCTACAATTCCTGAAAAATATTGATATCTAGCTTACAGAGCTGCTCATGTCACCGCCTGCACCGTTTTGGTTGAATGTTGAGAAGTTGTATGTTCCTATCACTGACTTTGCTCTACAGTTTCACTTGCGTTTCTATGTTATCGAACCTCTTACATTTTGGAAATCCCTTAAAATAGGGTTTCGTGGTACAAACATAAAGGTAAAATATATTAATTACCTATTAGAACTTTATTGACATATTTCATTATGTTAAAAAAATATTTATTTGTTATACATATATCACTATGTTATTACTTAGGTTTAGTGTAGGTATTTAACTGGTAGTATTTGTAGATTTTAGTAGCAGTGTGAGCAGATTTTGCTTTTATATTTACTTAAGTTTAGTAGTAGTTTTGTATTATATATCTAACAGCTGATCCTAACATTGCGCTTGCTATAGACGTAATATGTGCATTACATGTCCTTCCCATAATCATGTGATCACTTAGAACAAACTGCCAAACTGCTTTGTCATATGTTGATTGTTTTGTTGTTTCTTCATCCGGTTTAGTTACGTTGAAACAGCCCTCTGTTGTTTGAAAATCAAGAAGTTCTTCGAGCCAAGATCGTCGTAGAAATTGAGCATGACCTTCCAAGGTACTTAGAGCAACTGTAAAAAGTGTAGAGAATTACCTAGATCTGTAGATGGTATATTTATTCAGGGGGGTAGAATGGCAGGGGAAGCTGGTTTGTAGAAAACGTTACGTTGTGCCATTTAGTTATACGTGGATGTCCTACATTTTAGCAAGTTATAGGAAAGCCGAGCGTGTCTTCGTAATTTATTAATTCCAATTCGTACCATATACTTATGCAGTACATATTTAATTACGAGTTTGATACTTACTAATTTCAACAAGCAAATCTGCTAATTGAAAGTCGTGCATTACAATATATTCTGCTTCGTTGTACATCATCGCGGACAAATGGTCTTTTAATTGTTTGTCTTCTATAGGCGACAAGAGAGCACATCTTCGCCCAAATTGCGCTAGTAGCAAAAATAATAATCTGGAATTATTAAAGAAAAAGAACATGATTTCTTAAATCCCAGGATGCTGCATTTATAAGTTTCTTAATTTTCTCACCTGCCCATTAACGTTCCACTGCTAGGCACAGGCCTCCTCAGCTTTGGAAGGGACTGTAGTCTACTATGCCGCGCTGACCAGGCGTGTTACCGCTGGGTTTGGTTTCGAGTTTTCCGTCTCTCACAGTAGACGTTAACTGCTTATATTGTTCTTTAGCTGGCTCTTACAGCATCCTGGGAAAGAAAAGGGGCGGTGACACTCGCATTCTTAATACGTCACAACCACCACACGGACCTAAGTTTACTAAGTAGATATTAATTACGGCTAGTACCTACTGAATATCATAGGCTCAATATTGGCACATTAAAACAGCCAGTCAGTGTATTATATTTTATGTTTGTATTATTATGTTTATATTGTTATATCGAATATTTTTTAATAAGTTTTCTTACCTGTGCGTTATTGCGTAGCCGTAATCGGTACCATTTGTTATTGCTTTAGCACAACTGTATGGTATTTGACAATGGCTCAATTTGTTGTCGTGGTTCACTGGATTCTGAGCAAGTAACGACAAGCATACGTCTAAAATATTTTACTACAATATTCAATTATTTACATAGGTACACTTTGTAGGTACTTAGTGATAATAAATAGACCCATGCTCCAGTGGTACTTAAGCGTATCGAACGTCTATGCATTAGGTCCTGGATTTGTTTCCACGCAGGCTCATATTATTACTTCACCAAATTAAGCATAAACTGTTTGTAAACGTAATGAAAATTTCGTTTGTATAACACGAATAATTATTATCTAATAGTAATTGTTTATTTGTTTATTGTTATTTAGTTGTTACTATCGGTGTTAATACTTCGGCTATTGTAAAGATATTGTTCTTATCCAAATAAAGTTCTTTGATCGTGATTTGTAATTACTATTTTCAATCAAATACCAGTATTATTAATTTGAATCACATGGTGGAGTAGTATCTTATGCTGACTAATACAAATAGATGCATATCTAAATAGGTTCATATAATTTTTAACCCGTATAAGTTCGAAAATATTGTACCGAGATAAAGAGAGAAAAGATTTAACATTTTATTGCACTCCTAATGGTATAGATAAATAATAAATAAGTAAATATTTATGTTCACTTCATACAATTTTAGATTACCTCTTACCTGACTGTTCTGCTGTTGGTGCAAAGTCATTACGCTCAAAAACAAGTTTCTGGTATTTTGTCCAATTCAAATAGATTTTATCGAGGCCCTTTCGAGTGTAAAATTTAGTTTTCTTTAAAAGATCAACGTTGAATTTAGGCAATTGAATTGGCCACGTACTGTCATCAGTAACAAATAGAGATACCACTGAAATATATCGTAATAATTAAATTATTAATTAAATTATCCCTTACATCTATAGGTACCTACCAACCCAAAAACCAGCTAAAGGATAATTTTAGTAGCCATCTTTTTCAAGTTACCTAAAACGGGAACCAAATCCTATTCTACAAATTCTACAATATCCTACAATTGTTCAGCGCGGCATAGTAGACCGCATATCCTCCCTAAGTGGAAAAGGTCTCTGCTCAACTTTGGGACGTTAATAGGCTGAAAAGAGAGAGAGAGAGAAAATTCCTAATATAATTTTTTATGCTTTTTCCACATTCTAGACACTTGTGGAAATAAAAGTCTGATAAAAGTGGATGTGGAAAAAAGGTGCTTCCCAAACTTAGAGCTAATAAATTACATAGGAATCATTTGTTAGGGTTCCGTACCCAAAGGGTAAAAACGGGACCCTATTACTGAGACTTCGCTGTCCGTCCGTCCGTCCGTCCGTCCGTCTGTCACCAGGCTGTATCTCAAGAACGGTGATAGCTAGAGAGTTGAAATTTTCACAGATGATGTATTTCTATTGCCGCTATAACAACAAATACTAAAAATAAAATAAATATTTAAGGGGGGCTCCCATACAACAAACATGATTTTTTTACCGTTTTTTGCTCGATACTAATAACGTTGCCTTATGTTGCATAGATAATGGTACGGAACCCTTCGTGCGCGAGTCCGACTCGCACTTGACCAATTTTTTTTATTACGAGTAATATTTGAATCCACGACCATTTAACCGCAAATAGTATTACAATCGAATAGGTACGTATTTTTTATTTTATTAAAACATTAACAATTTATTCATATTAATTAATATTTTACTGTTTAAAATTTTAGCTATTACTTACAGCCAATAAGCGACTCATCACTCTTATCATGATTGCCAACAAATTTTTGGAAGGCTTTAGTAAAAAATCTCAGAACGTTTTCTGTAATTTTTAACAGACTTTCCAAACGATGTAGGGTGTTTGCAGATAGACGCATTCCTTTTAATAATAACATACTTTTTAAATGCACTAAAATTACAAGAAAATAAGCTACATAATATATTAGAGTTGGTATAGCAACTGTGAGACTAAATACGTTGAGTTCATTAAGGCAATATGGAGCTACTGAAAAACAACGTTTCTAGTATCCATACCTATCTTGGTAGATGGTAGCCTATCTTAAGAGGGCACGATACCAAATTATGCTCCATACAAAAATATGGGTATTGTACTTCCCGTTTTTCTTCGCGAAAGTTACACCGATTTTAATTGTTTCGACGCTATATTATAGATGAAAAGTATATCTATGCTTCTGTCACTGTCTTTTTTTCAACACATAATAACTAAAAGAAATATGGTCGGTAAATATGAAATCGGTTTTCTTTAAGTAAAGTTGCAGCGTCTATCACACATATTTGGTAACATTTTACCAAAAATTATATACTTAGTTCAAAAACTAAAAAACACGCTAGAAAATCCTACATATTTTTTTACATTATTGCATTGTCATCGGTCCTTAACATCTATGCAAAATTTCAGATCAACCCGGTTACCGCAAGTGGGTGTAAATCACTTTCAAAGATTTCGTTACATAGATTAATACATTGATAGATACATACCAAACTTATAAAAGCGTGTTAAAAAAAAGTGATACAAGCATAGATATATTCTTCATCTAAAATATAGCGTGAAAAAATTAAAATCGGTGTAACTTTCGCGAAGAAAAAAGGGGAGTACGAAACGTCTTTTTTCAAAGAATTTGTAGGTATAATCTGTTTCAGCTATATTTATCCCTGTCATCACAGTGCTTGGGAATAGGGATAGCAATACCTAAGAGCTTGTCCAGAAAGGACGAATTCGCCGCGATTCTCTCGCGCGTATTACGCGCGACCGTTGCGTCCACAAGGTGCGTACCAACGCGCGAGTTTGGGTAGGAATTCAGTACTAGCTTAAAGAATTCACTCTAGAGTTCGCGCGTTAACTGGACGCAACAAGGCGTCCCTAGTATCTCGACTCGCGCGAAATACGCGCGAGTCGAGAGTCTGGCGTAATGTACGCGATTTACGCGCGTATTTTGAATTCGCGTGATGCTTGTGGACGCGATATATTGATGTCTAGTACCTCGACAATGCGCGTATTGAATTCGCGCGATACGATTCGCGGCGAATTCGCCCTTTCTGGACAAGGTCTAAGGCAAATACCTAAATTAGGAGTACAGTGCCCTCTTAACAGTTCAAGAAAATGCTAACGTTACGATACGTAACATGTTTAACGTCACTTCAATGTGAATCTTACCACTCGTCAAAAACATGCCAAAACTAAGATTCAGATCCACGTAGTATTTGTGTGTATCAACAAAATGTATAGCTTTTTCCAATGCTCCTAAATATTTGTCAAAATCACTTTTCACTGGCAAATCATACATGACTTCAATTTCTTTTAAATAAATTCTTTCTTGATTGGTTACGCCGTTGCATTGTTTGCAACTTGTAATCATATAAACACATACAAATACTACACTATTTACTTGGATAAGATATTTAACCATTTTATTTTATTCGTGATGTGTTCAAATTTAAAAAAAAAAAATTTTTTTTATATATGTCGCATATATTTTTTTATTTAAAATCACTAGTCCAACACGCGTCATTAGAGAATTTTAAAACAATATCACTAAGATTAATTTTCCGAACGTTTAACTGCAGCGTTAAAACGCGAATGATATATTTTTTTCTGCTATTGTTGTCCATTGCATCCATTATAAAAAAAACTCTGAATAATCTATTGTATTATACCAGAGTTAACGTTGAAAAATGAAGAAATGATATCACCATAATATATTATTACGTAGGTTGGTCGGTACATAGATAGCTAGCGTCACGCTTATGTTCTGGAAAGATATGGTAGATACAAAATATATCATTATTTAGGGCAGTGGCAGATTTACCCTTAGGCCCAGTAGGCCCTGGCCTAGGCCGGCCAGATTTAGGGGCGGCCCCAACGAAGTCATTTCATTATGTAGTCTATATGGTGGATGCTGAGAAAGGGGCGGCTGATAGCTTGGGGCCTAGGGCGGCCGAGACGGCAAATCAGCCACTGATTTAGGGATAAATTTAATGTAAATTTGTAAGAGTGATATGGCTGCCTAATATAATGAATTTGTTATGTAAGAAAATATATACACTTAGTTTATCACTTGAATTTATTCTCTATCTCTCTCCAACCCATTAACGTACGTATATATAATTGGCTATGTAAATTACCTACTTCAAAACGTTTCGGCTTATAATGGTTACAGCATACATAATACAAATATCTTTCAAATAACTCCATTAAAATTACTGTTATTTTTAGAAATACAAATATAAGCAATATTCCTTTTGTACAAGTGTAAAAGTAATCATTATAGCAGGTTCTTGAATGAATGTGAGATTGAAAGTTGTCTTAAAACCTTAGAGTGTTAAACCAAAAGGAGCAGCTATACACGACGTTTTCTATGACAAATATACTGCCGCGTTTTCGGCGGGGTTCTGAGGTAACGCACACATACTCTATAACATAATTTGACTTGGTCGCTGCACACGCTTCGCCCTAAACTAAAGATGACAGCGTCCATACACAATGAGTATGATCATTGTTCTCGTACCTTTTTCAGTGGGGTCACCTTATAATGTCACGTCCTGTTGGATAAATGATCTAAGCTTAAAACCCGCCGCGGGGTTCACTTGAGCTTATCCCGGCCATAATTTACTCGAGATCTGAATGAATTGTAGCAATTCATTTTAATAAAGCTGTGACGAATTTCATTATGTTTGTAGATTGTTGGTGACTATTTTTATATGGTTTTAATATTACTGTTATTTTGTAGCTGACTCGCTTGTGGATGATCTAGAAGCCTCTAGTTTATTTATAGACATATTTTTGACAAAAAGAAATCAAATTTGTATGATGTATTTAAATGCGATGTTTTTCAATTTTTGTTTTCCGAAATATATTATTGGAATCATTCTATGCGTACGAATGTTCGTGTTTTTATTGGGTCCCGTATTTATACCACTAAGGTGGCAAGCAAGAAGTATACCTACGTTCTGTAAAATGACTAAAGAAAATGAAAGAAAAGGCAAACACGATCGTAATTTTGTGTTAATTTCGTTATTCTTAGATGACAAAATCTCTATTTTCAATACGTCAATCTCATTCTCTGTTAGGAAAACCTCAGGTTTGTTCTGTATTCTAAGGGAAAAATCAACGTCCAGAAAAAATCACAATCCCATACTATACGACAAGTAGGTAATCAATAATTTTGAAAATGTGTGCTGTTGTGATTTCTTAATGATTCATTGAGTGATTCAGCTATTGTTATTTGTTTAGAAATTAATACAGATTTATTATTATGTTTGTAAACTATTCCTATTCTTAAATCAAGCATAAAAATCTATAGATGGGAAGGCATACATTTTTATTTAGAATTCATTCCACTTGCCAGTACTACTTACAAGTCTATTATTTTAATTCTAATCATGAATTGCTACTTAGTTTTAATACCT
Organism: Orgyia antiqua; assembly: GCA_916999025.1. NCBI lineage: Eukaryota > Metazoa > Arthropoda > Insecta > Lepidoptera > Erebidae > Orgyia > Orgyia antiqua. The sequence continues at coordinate 4,816,920 of OU779861.1, forward strand.
AGTCGAAGTGTTACAATCAAAATGATTCTTATTATAGTCATCAGTTTTATATTTCATGTTGCTGCCCGGGATTGTTATAAAGAAGCCGATGTTATAGATGATTTATTGATCAAATCTGATATGGAATTTTATTTGAGAGCAGTTGAAAGAATTGTGGAATATATAAGTGAACATAAATATTTTGTAGACTTTAATTTGAGTTTTGGTGTATTTATGATTAAAGGTAACTACATAATTAAGTATTAGTTCTACAGAAACGGTGATTGTTAATTAATTAACCAAAGAAATAAACTCAAAAGTCTAATGTTTTTATTTCAAATAGGTAAGATTAACAAGCTCTTTTAATAAGTCACTAGGCGTCTCTTCCAAAAGTGAATTCTATAAGAACGGACAAGAAACCCGATGGATATGTTTTTCATTGTTATTTTTTTAACGAAATAATACAATAATAAAAATAATTAGCTTAGTTCAATAAATTAAAAACACGTCCCAAATATCGTGAATGTTTTTTAAATTATTGCTTTGTCATCATCGGTCCTTAATATGTGTGCAAAATTTCATATTAATACTACTACTGCATGTGGGTGAAAATCACTTTAAAAGATTCCGTTACATAGATTAATACAGAGATAGATACGTTCAAAGCTAATAAAAATGTGTTGAAATAGTTAAATAGTGTGAACTTAACTATTACCTTTTGTTTTTTTAGCGAATAGCAGAAGTTTTCTTCAATTATCGCAACGGACCTTAGTAGACATACACAGAGCTCGACTTGAGTGGTTAGTGGAAGAAACTGATGCGATACTAGACTATTTTTCGAACATGCTTCATAGCTCTACTATTTACTTTGATCGTAGTGAAATGGAAACGTATCCTAAATGTAAGTAATACCAATTATCTGAAAGTATCTAAATCGAAACAATCGCCAATATTTCACGAGTTAATATATTCTTCCCTCTCTCCAGCCCATCGACATCCCACTGTTGGGCACAGGTCTCCTCCACTTTGCGATGAAACATGGTCTACTGTGCCACGCTGACTAGGGGCGCTGGCACTATTCCTTAGCTGGCTTTTATAGCACCCTGAGAAAGAAAAAGGGACGTGACACTTGCATCGTCACCTAACGGAAAAAAGCATTAGCTGGTTGCTATAAATTCAGATGTAATTAGCATACAATATAGTTATACCCAGCATTTAGTTTGGTGGACAAGTTCGTGTACAACCAATCTGCTTGTTTCAGTGGTTAGTCTGTATATGGGCAATCATACAGTATGGCCAGCACAGTTGCCAAAGTTTCACATAGAACTGCTGGAGAAGACCAGGTTTTATACGAGGAAACAGCTTGAAAGGATTTATTATATTTGGCCTAAATATATAACAATGGTAGATTACGATAGACTCTATGGACCGGTGTTATCAATAATGGGTAAGTTAATGCAATTAATTGTGCTACTGATACAAATTCACGAGGTCTTAAATTCGACGAAGTAGATGGCAACATATAGTAACAGTAGTAAATATTTATTAACATGCCACGTACAATAGGATTGTGGAAGAAAGTATCTGACGTGGCTTTTCCAAAATGATAAAAGCCATAATGGGGTTTCTATAGGCTCTGCAACGTGAGAGCAAGACTCCTGGATGTGCAAGAATCCAGAGTACTGAGCTACGGTAACTGCTTAGCATCACGTGGGTTATTTGCTTGGTGGTCACCCTCAAGCTAAAACTCTAACTGAAAAACTATAATGTGTAAAATTAGAATATTATCACTCATCATCAAATTAAAACCTTTTTACCTACCTTAACTTGGCACCTGATTATAAATTATATTTTAGACACTTGTTTAGCATCTTTGGCACAGAATCCACTGAACAGTGTCCACTGCCACGTACCATACAGATGCATTGAAGCAATACTGAAAGGCGCTGATTATGGCTACTCAGCTCCACACAGGTAACGACAACTCTCACTGCTTTGTAAAATATGACTTCATTTTCGAACTTGGCGACTTTTTGGATATTCGCGAATCATATTCAAATAGTTAATTATGTAGTAGTTATCCACCCAGGCTTCTTAGTTTTTCTGGTTTCATATTTGCTAACATTTTCATTAATTTTTAACTGACATTTACTCTAAACCGCATGAAAATCCGTGTCTCAAAATCACTCATTTTTGAGTACACGGAAAGACGTGATAAAGAACTTTATTCCATAACTATGTAAGGATGAGGATATTTTAAGGATTTACTTGTCGATGATTTCAGAGTAATATTTTTTTATTGGCTAAATTCGGACGAGGATGTAATGTAATATCACCCGAAGAGGATAAAAAAATAATGGATGGATTACTCGTGAAAATGTACAGTGAAGCTGATTACGTCGCTCTACATGGATATAAATTCGCAGATTTAATGTTAGAAATCAGTAAGTATCCTCTTTTGCAGTAATAGTCACACCTTATTTCTAATAAGAAGTGCCGAAAGAAACTATTGAGGTATTTAAAAAAATTGGTCAAGTGCGAGTCGGACTCGCGCACGAAGGGTTCCGTACCATTATCTATGCAACATAAGGCAACGTTATTAGTATCGAGCAAGAAACGGTAAAAAAATCATGTTTGTTGTATGGGAGCCCCCCTTAAATATTTATTTTATTTTATTTTTAGTATTTGTTGTTATAGCGGCAATAGAAATACATCATCTGTGAAAATTTCAACTGTCTAGCTATAACCGTTCTTGAGATACAGCCTGGTGACAGACGGACGGACGGACGGACGGACGGACGGACAGCGAAGTCTCAGTAATAGGGTCCCGTTTTTACCCTTTAGGTACGGAACCCTAAAAAAAAAGTTTAACCACCTTCATGAGCCTTTGAAATTTGAGAATTTTCCTCGATTTCTCGGGAGATAATATCAGATCCTGATGCCAATGGGACCACACGGGAACTACCAGATTTCAAATAAAAAAAGAATCAATAAAATCGCTTCGCTCAGTTAAATGTTATGAGGTAACAAACATACAGACGAATTGAGAATCTCCTCCTTTTTTTGAAGTCGGTTAAAAAGAAATGTTTATAAAATTTTAAGATCTAAATCTTTAAGATTTTATTCTTGTATTATTTTCAGTTGGCATTGGAAGCCTCGCGGGTCATGCCCAATTTATGCGTCAATCATGGTTGGAAGAACTACTTGAATATCAACATGATGTTGGTTGTTTTGGTCCAATTAGACCAAAGGAAGTAAATTTGAATAATAATATATTGACAAGAGATGGAAAGTATTCAATAAATAATCGAATAGTGCAACATTCGTTAGATGAGAGTGTTCATTGCGAGCCTCATATAACAACAGTAGCAAGTATAGCATACTCATCAGCTATAAGATTTATAGCTGAGATGGAGAAAAAGACGAATAATATTAATCTTTCTTTAACACTACCACCTGTAGAAAACATCACATCCACATATAATATAACTTCCAAATTCAAATAAGTCAATTGATTATTATGATATTTTCGGTACATTTTGTATTAATTAATTGACAAATACAACTTTGTTATTTAATTGTTTAATTGTAAAATTAAAGTAAATATTATTTTTTATTATTGTTGACGAATAAAAGTAGTGTATATAAATCATTATTGTATCACAAATGTCTTTTAAATACCACTTTACATCCCTTATAAGACCTTTAGTACTATACAGAGTTGTAAGACTTGTAAGTATTGTAAGATAGGTCTTATTTTGTTTAGTCTCCCACTGTGAATAAAAGTGGTTGCAAGGAAAACAAAGCGATCAGTTTTCACTTGATTCCAGACGTAGAAACAGGGCGGAAAACTTTTATATAAAGTGCGTTACAAATTAATTATGACAAAGTCGTTTAGAAAAAAGAACTCGTATATATTGGGTGTAATAACTTGCAATTTAATTTTGTTAATGATAAGTTTTGTAGCTTCTCAAAGTTTAAATTATAATAAAGAAATGGAGATTATTGATGATTTGCCGTTAAAATTTGATTTGGATAAATATATCAATTCTCTGGAAAAGGCAGTGAATTTTATGAAAAAGAACATTTACTACGTAGATTTAAATGTTTGTTTAGGTATATTTTTGGCCAACGGTAAGAGTTTATAAAGTAATACGGATTTTAAGTATTATTTCAATAGTTTAATGTAGTGTAATATGAAAGTTAGTAATTTCTATTTCCAGTACAATTAGAAAACACAATACGGTCGAAAAATACTCTGCCTATAGCAAAGAAATTTCGTGTAGAGCATCTTATAAGGCTTACGAACAGCATAGTGGTTAATTTTACAAGGGAAGTAGTGTTAAACTATCATAATAAACCGGAGTCCGGAATAAAAAGTAAGTATTTTGTGTATGTATTGTGATTAAACTCTGTTAAACATTTCGAGGGATTTTTTAACGGGTGAATTTCAAAACAGCTCAATATTTAAAAACTTTTGAGTTTACTTAATTCTTGTATTTGGTTATAAAATTTTAGAATTTTTTTATTTGAATACACAGAAGTACGTATTTATGTCTATGTTTGAATATTAATTACATTTTTTAAAATATCACTGTTTTATGAAATAATTTTGATTCATTAATATATACCTATTACTAAATTAATTATAGGTACTAAGTCATTTTAAAAACATTTCAGTGACGCAATTTTTCTTAAGAAACGGTACAACATGGCATTATCTACTACCTAAGTACAAAGTAGATTTATTAAAGAAAACTAAATTTTATACACAAAATGAGATGGAGAAGAGATGTTTGAAATGGCCTATTTATAAGAAAATAGTATATGGCGATGACGGTCGGAAGGATTCAGCTAAATCAGGTAATAAATTGCAAAAAAAAAAAACTAGTTTTCTACTACATAGTTATTTAGTTGATTCGTATAATAGTGTAAGAAAAATGTGTTCATTGAAAGGCGTCGCATCCATTATAAAAGTATGCTATAGTATATATCTATAGTTTTGACGGGCCTCGTGGTGTAGTGGCTTAGGTAACGGACTGCTGTTCACGAGGTCTCCTGAGGATTCCCGCTCGGGAAAATCATTTGTGTGATTATTTATATTTGTCATATAAATGTTTTTCCTGTGTCGGGGTGTTTACTATGTATTATAAGTATGTATTTACAAAATAAAAGTAGTTCATGTATTATATCCATATCCTGTTACCCATAACACAAGCATAATAAGCTTAGCTTAGGACCAGAGGACGTTGTGTGAAATGTCCGTAAATATTTATACTTATATCTATCTATAAATATAGTGCTATTTCCATTTTTATTAATGTTACACGTAAAAGAAGATACTACATCTTTTTCAGTACCTTTGTATCTAAATCCGTGTAGTAACGGATATAAGCTTCACTACCCCATTTCTTTCTCAGTGTGCTGTAAAAGCCAGCTAAGGGATATTACACGGATAACATCCTCTATGAGAGATGGAAACCTCGAATATAAACTCTATGCCAACATGCCTGGTAAGCGCGCCGTATTATACCACTAGCTGTTGCCCGCGACTCCGTCCGCGTGGAAATTAGAAAATTTTCCCCGTTTTTGCAACTTTTTTCACTACTGCCTCGCTTCTACTGGTCGTAGCGTGATTTAATATAGCCTAAAGCCTTTCTCGATAAATATATCTAGTATCTAAAACTGAAAGAATTTTTCAAATCGGCCTAACGGTTCCTGAGATTAGAGCGTTAAAACAAACAAACAAACAAACTGTTCAGCTTATAATATTAGTATAGATAATTTCTCCTACAGATGAAGAGGCCTGTGCCCAGCAGTGGGACGTAATGGGCTGGTAAGAAATACTTATTTGTTTCAGATTCTTGTTTGTCAATACTGGCACAAAACCCTATTAACCAATATGAGACTGGGACGCCTTGTCGAGTGCCATACGAATGTTTCCAATTAGTATTTAACGGCACCAATTATGGCTATGGGTTGACACATCGGTAAGAAAAAATCACTAACTAATTAATAATTCATAAATATTAATTAATTAAATATTACAAATCTGAAAACTTTGTTTGTTTGAACGCGCTAATTTCAGGAATCACTGGTCTGGATATACAAAATTAATAAACCAAGTTATAATGGAACCGGGCCCCGATTAGCGGGGCCACCCCTCGCCGGGTCATAGTAAAGCTCAGGGCACCATCATGGCCCGGCAGGGCAAAGCGGAGGAATGAAAAAAAAATAGTTATAATTGAAAAAAAATGATTACCATGAGCGGGGCTCCAATGCAAGACCTCCGAACACTGTCCTGTTGCTTGTTTCAGAATTAATAAGTTACATTAATAGATAACTCTTATAAATATTATTAGAAAACTTTGTACAGTTGTCAAGAGCCACTAAACGAAAATTGAGGGTTTTGTTTATTGATTTAATACCACACTACACAACCAAAACCTTCCATAACATTTTTTTTTATCATGACTGTTTTCAGGGCATTATTTCTTTTGCTGGCACGATTTGGACGTGGATGTATTCTTATATCTGCCAATTATGACAAAGAGATGCTCGAAAGTATGTGTGTAAGACTATATAGCGAAGCAGAGTTTATTGCAACCCATGATTTTCAGACATCTGATTTAATTATGGAAATTAGTAAGTTTTTATATTTTGTCAATATACCAGCTCAAAGAAAAGAGGATCAAAGTTTGAACAAAAAAGTGAAAGCAGATGGTAGTGCTCGCCGGTTCTCTTTCTTGTGCTTGACTTGACACGCCACCACGTGTCTGGAGATTGCCAGCAAATTTATTTATTTATTAGCCAAAATGTCAGCAAAAAGTATAGTATATTTGAGAAACTATGTTCTCATATACTTACTATAATATAGCACGTTACACGCTTGTCATAGTATTTAATTTTGTTAAGAGATTTTCATTTTATGTAGTGACGAACAAACTGACATATATAGATTTATTCCTATACTAATTACAACTTTAACATTAATATTTCAGTCGCAATATGTAGTCTGGATGGCCATGCCCAATTCTTAAGACGATCATGGATTGGTGAACTGCTTGATTTCCAAACGATACTTGGATGCTTCAACGTGACCAGACAGGGATCTAATTTTTTCATTCGAGAAGCAGTCGATGTAAAAAAATATCCTCGAAAGTTATTTTTGAACGACCAAATGATTGTATGGGGTTTATGCAATAGCCATTCTACTTCTGTTGCAATAACTATGCTAGCATCGGCTATAAGATATGTAGTAGACAATTATTATTAAATTTGGTAGATAAAGCTTTTTATTGTACAAAAAAGAAGAATACAATATAAAACATAACAATATTAATATGTGAGTATAATTGGCGAGTACCTACAATTAGGGTTATTATACAATTATTAATTAAATAAATAATTGCCAAACAATTAGCATTTTTTTTTATTGAACTTGAGATTTGATAAATGGAAAGTCTTGACAGGACAAATCAAAAAAATTCAATATTACAATTTTATTGACAATAGCCGTCTCAAGTAAATACATAAAATGAAACGGTACCGCCAGAAACTATTGCAATCTTTATTGTAGGTTAAATCTATCTAAGTTATTAGTAATTAAACATTTAAGACGATACCAAAATAGCTTCGTGCATTTTTCTATGTACGAAGTTTTCATTGTTTCTTTAGATTGAATGGCTAGAGCTCTAATTTTTAAGTATATGTTTTTTCAATATATGATCTAGGATCGCATCAACTCAGAAACGCGATTGAAAAAAGTTTTCTCGATAGAAAATCTTGGCGAAACAACCTCTCAATTTTTTTATTTTTTTCATTTGTCGGTCTATTATCGCGTATTAACTAATGAAATAACTTTAAAAACATAAGTAACTATTATATATAGAAACACGTAAATCAGAATTAAAATATATTTAGTAGATTTTGAGTAAATAGGAAAAGTATCCCTAATTCTTCATTTTCTGTGCCTACTGGCTGTGTTAATATGTACGTGTCAGCGATGATATACGATAATATTGATGTAGGCCCTTAAGAGTATAAAGTATGATATGTCATTATCACAGATTGTGTACCTACCCATAAAATGCTTAATTTAATTAAATGTGCATATATTGACGTATTGACTTTTATTTTTAAGTATAATGATTCACTGATGTACGAAGTATTTGTTTTATCATAAAAAAAACTATTTTTGTACCTACTTTTTTTGCAAGCCCATTAAGAGGGCACGATACCAAATTATGCTCCATACAAAAATATGGGCATCGTAGTCCTGTGATGTAAAGTGATAGAATCATAGATATACTCTTCATCTATAATATAGCGTAAAAACAATCAAAATCGGTTTGGCTTTCGCGAAAAAAGGGGACTACTACTAAACGCCTTTTTTTCAAAGAACTTGTAGGTAATAGCGATAGCAATACCTACGTCAAATAACTAAATTAGGAGTACAGTACCCTCTACCTTCCACAGTTGCGCACAGGGCTCTTATATATGCGTATACTTTGGGAGGATTTCTATTCTACTACGCTACAGTGACTCGGTGTGTTAACATAGGGTTTAGTTTCCAGTATTCTATCTCTCGCAGTTGATATTCACTGCTGATAATATCCCTTTGTTCCCTTTTGTAGACCACCCAGACGAAGTAATGGGGTGGTGACATTTATTTTCGTAATCACCACATGGAACCACATATCACGCGCCTGATATTCGTTTCGTAGCAGTCAGTTACTTTAAAGAAAAATTTGACGGTACTAAAAGACGAGACTTAATGTTTTTTTTACTTCATGAATAAAACAATTTGGAATTGATAAATCAATTCTTGAATATATCTCTCTCTCTCCAGCCCATTTACGTTCCACTGTTGGGCACGGGACTCCTCCACTTTGGGAGGGATTATGTTCTACTGTGCCGCGCTGACCAGGCGTATTGACACAGGGTTTATTTTCGAGTTTTCCGTCTCTCACAGCGGATGCTATCTGTGTGCAATATCCCTTAGCTGACTTTTACAGCACCCTTGGGAGGAGATGGGGTGGTGACACTTGTATTCTTAATCCGTCACCACACGGAGTATATATTGTTTGCAAATTATATACATCGTATATATTATTAGGTATTACTTTATAACTACAAATTCAGTATTTAAATACAGGAAACCCCAACCCCTAGAAATTTTTAACACCTTTTAAAACCGTTCGGATTTCTTAAACATTGCTATAATAAAACATATTTAGATATTTTTCAAATTAAATATCCGACAAAGGACTATATTTATTTTATGTCTAAAGGCCCCTACACACCTTACGATTTATCGAACGAAAAGTCGGCCGACAAAACTGTGCAGTTCAATTTGGGTATTCTTTTTTTAAAAAATGTATGTAAAATCGCTGCAAATCGAATCGTTCGTCAAATGTGCGTTGTTTAGCGCGCACTAAATTATCGTACGATAAAACTGTGCGATCTCTTGATCTTCGATTTTTCGTTCGTTTGTAGAACATTTGCTGTGAATTATCGTTCGACGAAGGAAGATACATTTTTTATTTCTTAAAATCGTTTCGATATTCTGACCGCTTGATCGACGGTCCTCATGGTCTAGTGGTTCATGTATTTGACTACTGCGGCCGTTCAAAAGGTCAAGGGGTTCGATTCTTGCGCGGGACAGCCAATTAATTTTTATAAATAGTAAGTACTGCGTCTGGGTAGTTTTGACCGACTTAAAAAAAAGAGGAGGTTTTCAAATCGTTTGTATGTTTTCTTTTTTATTTATGTTTGTTACCTCATAACTTTTAACTGGGCAAAGCGATTATAATGATTATTTTTTTACAAATCTGCTAATTCCGTGTGGTCCCATTGGCACCAGGTCAGGATCTGATAATAATAATAATAATATAAAGAAACCGAGAGTGCCTGGACTCTCGCCTCTGTCTTGCCTTCACCGGCCGGTCAGAGTGGGGTCGCCAGAGCTACATGCTCGGGGGTGGAAGTGTCAATTTCAAGGGCGTAATTACGGGGAAACCCGCTCCGGGTCTTGGCCCGCGATGGTGAAACCGGTGCCGCACCGCTCTACACCCCAAGCCGCTCACACCGGTGTTGCTCCCTGCTGCCTTGTCTGGCGGCTGTGTGGGGGGCCCATCTAGTGAGTCGGCGAGTCACCATCTGCCACGGTTCAATCTTAATAGAAGTATTGAAGGCAGACGTCCGTATTTTAGTCAATAGTTTAAATCTAACCAGTCCACTAAACACCCAACTCAATAGACCTGCTCGTTTTTCGTATTATCATTTGCAATAGATTTACTCGTACCACTGGCATTCCATGACTGTACTTCTATAGTGCAGGTGTGGAATTTCCCTGGTAGGTGTCCCATCTCATTATTAAATTCATTAAAATTCTCAAAGGGCCTCTACGTGTTGGACCCATGTCCCCACGTAAGCCAAATAAAGGACCGGGTATTTCCCAAAAAAAATGGAATGTGTGAATCGCAAACAGAGAAACATAATAATATAATAATAATATTCATGGACATTTCACACAACGTCCTCTGGTCCCAAGCTAAGCTTATATGCTTGTGTTATGGGTACCAGAATACGGATATAATACATAAACTTCTTTTCTTTTATAAATACATACTTATAATACATAGTAAACACCCAGACGCAGTGCAAACATTTGTATGACAATTAAAAACATCACACAAGTGATTGTCCAGACCGGGAATCGAACCCGAGACCTGGCGAGCGGCAGTCCGTTATAAGAACCACTAGACCACGAGGCCCGTCATGATGGTTATGTCCTGAGAAATTGGGTCGTCTCAAGGGCCTGCAAGGGACCTGGGGGTGCCGGTCAAACTTAGTTTATTTCGGCGGATGACTCGATGACGAGTTTGGCAGTCTCAGCGTCCATTCTATAGATAGGGGGTTTAGGAGCGGCAGGCGCCACGGCTGGAGCGGCGGGCGCCTGTTTCGCGGCAAGCGCCGCGGTGGACACGGCGGGCGCTGCGGACTGCTCAGTGGGCGCCGTTACTGGCGGTGCGGCTTGTTTGGGCGCCTTCTGACGGGATGGTGCGGACTCGATTTTCGCTCCGGCGGCATTTTCTTCTTCTCTTCCTTTTAGGGGAGGCTGCATTGGCGCCGGCTGCGTTTGCCGCCGCCACCAATGAGTTGGACGCACTGTCTACCGTAGCGACAAAGGTCACTTGGGTTTGGCTGCTGGTGTAGTTGTAGTGCGCGGACACCGTTCACGCCCGTTTGTTTCTTGCTTCCGTGTGAAACACGCAGCAATGATGTGACGCTGTTGGCGGTGTGTTCGCCGCCGCACGGCTGTCCAAAACCCAAACCTAGCAAGTTACATTTGAGTAAATTTTTCAGCAGATGCTTTTTCATTTTGTAATCAACAAGTAGGAAGTGCTAGGTTTATACATGCTTGTATCTGTGATTCTATGTAAGATAGAAATACAGTTGTTTTTGTATCAGACGCAGTAAGAAAATTGGGAAATAATTGGTTTAGAAAACGAATTAAAAAAACGTCACTTGCTAGGTTTTGATTTTGGACAGCCGCGCAGTTTCAAGGATGTTGTTAAGTGATTGATGTTTTATAATTAAACTAGATGGCGCCCCGGCAACCCTCGGTGCCACACGAAAAGTTGTAAAAAACGTTGTGAATAATGCCATCTCCCGCAAAAATGCATTACTATTTGAACGCTTGAAGAATATAACTTGATACCGTATGAAATACTACACTAGAAAAACAACAGATGTCAGTACCAGCCAGCTGTTTAGAGTGGGTCATATTTCACAAATGTTTACAACAATGTATCACATGGCGCCACTCAGCCTGGTGTAACCGCCAATAACGGTTCCATAAACTATTCTAGTAACTCCATCCATACCACAACTCCATACCAGATAACCCATATCACAAGGACTCAAGCATATAAGCTTAGCTTGGGACCTGAGGACAATGTGTGAAATGTACATAAAATTTTTATTTAAATGCAGTTTAAGTTTATTCACTTATGTGTACATATGTGATACTGAGAAAATATTTTGTCAAGGTTACAGGTAAATGCGTTAAACGAAATAATAGCGTGATGTAGCGAGACGGCACAACGCCATCTATCGAGGCGGATAAAAACTTCTTGTGACATTTGTTTATTTAATATTATAATTTATCGTCTGTAACTGTTGACGACATGCTACTTGCACGAGCTTGTGAGGAGAACTGACGACCGCAGTCGTCCATAAAAATCGTTCGATAAAACTGCGCAGTTTTTTCGATATGGTTTATCGTAACGTGTGTAGGCGGCATAACATGTGTAGAGCGTTGTGCTCGGCAATCGTCAATAATTAGGTATTTTTAACCGACTTCAAAAAAAAGGAATAGTTGTAAGTTTTTTTAATAAATTGAACAATCTTTATGTGCCCCATAAATTTGAGGGCTTTCCCCGATTTCTTAGGAGATAACCATCAGATTCTGACCTGGTGCCAATGGGACCACACAACTTATGAGGTAACAAACATAAAAAAAACAAAAAAGCATACAAAAAATAAACTAATAAAAATCAAAACCTCGTGATAACGAACTCTATGGTTTAATTAATCAGCTTTCATTAATATTTAGATACAGAAAATGTAATTTCACGATAAAACAGATTTTACAATCTATAGATATGACATCAAAATCAATTAGAATGTCTTTCTTATGGCGTTTAATTACAATTTCATGTTTGTTAATAATCTTGAGATTAAACTCTGTTCACTTAGAAGAAGATGTTTATGATGAAGATGAAATAAAAGTTATAACAGATTTACTTACCTAAAAAAAATGAATTCAAAGTGTATTTTTCAGTGTTACAGAGAATAGTTTCTTTCATAAATGCGCATCCTAATTATGTGGATTTCAATATGGGGATTGGTATATTTTTGGCTAATCGTAAGAATCATTTTAATACTCTTCGGTAATTCTCCTACTCTAATTTTCTAACTGCTTTCTGCTCTCCTCTCCAGATCATTAAAATTCCACTGTTGGGCACGGACTTCCTTCACTTTGGGAGGGATTATGGTCTACTGTGGTACGCTGATCAGGCTGCACAGCGTTTATTTTCGAATTTTCCGTCTCTAAGAGATGATGTTGTTTGTGTAAAATACTGTGGTGACACTTGTATTCTTAAGGGCCTACATCAATATTATCGTATATCATCGCCGACACGTACATATTAACACAGCCAGTAGGCACAGAAAATGAAGAATTAGGGATACTTTTCCTATTTACTCAAAATCTACTAAATATATTTTAATTCTGATTTACGCGTTTCTATATATAATAGTTACTTATGTTTTTAAAGTTATTTCATTAGTTAATACGCGATAATAGACCGACAAATGAAAAAAATAAAAAATTAGTGAGGTTTTTTCGCTAAGATTTTCTATCGAGAAAACTTTTTTCAATCGCGTTTCTGAGTTTATGCGATCCTAGATCATATATTGAAAAAACATATACTTAAAAATTAGAGCTCTAGCCATTCAATCTAAAGAAACAATGAAAACTTCGTACATAGAAAAATGCACGAAGCTATTTTGGTATCCTCTTAATCCGTAATCACAGAGATCTAACTGTTTACAACTTCCTAATTATTAAAATAATAAAATTCTAGAGCAGTTAAAAAGTTTAATGGCGGGCACACATATACCACCTATCTTAAAGAATCATTTGGATAGCGTAATAAAAACTCTCGTGGTGTAGTGGTTTATATAAACCACTACACCACGAGGCCCGTCGTACTCGTAAGTCGAGGTACGAGTAAGTCCCCATTAGAGGCAGCTCTGCATGTTAAAGGCATAGCGAAATTATCTAAACTAATAATATAAAGCGGAAGAGTTTGCTTGTTTGTTTAAACGCACTAATATCAGGAACTACTGATCCGATTTGAAAAATTCTTTTTTTGTTGGTTACTCCATTTATAGGGGAAGGCTATAGGCTATAAAGCATCACGCTGTGATCGATAGTAGCGAGGCAATAGTGAAAAATGTTGCAAGCAAGTTGCGGGCAACAGCTAGTATGAAATAAAAACTAGGTATTGTAAACTATTGTACCAGTCGTACAGTGCTAACGTAACGTATGGTAACCTTGTAATTCATTGCTATAATCGAATGATTGATAACTAAACCGTATAATTTACTTTTATTGCGTGACTAATTTAAGATAAAGTACCTAACTACGTCTAACTGAGAGGACACTGATTACATATTATACTTAGATATTAGACACATAGGTGGGCCTCGTGGTCTAGCGGTTTATATAACAGACTGCCGATCACGAGGTCTCGGGTTCGATTCCCGGTCAGGACAATAATTTGTGTGATGTTTATACTTGTCATACAAATATAGTATAGCTTGCATACGCTTTTTTTCCATTATGTAAAGCAACTAAAATAATTGTATAAAACATTTGTACTTACCAAAAAGCTCAATATTCTGCACAGTGTTGTTAAATAAATATTGAACATATTTAGGCCAGTCAAAATACAATAATAATTTTCTAATATTATCTTCACTTGGAGAAAGTTGAGTGAAATTGTAATTACTAAGTCCTTGACTGGAAAAGAACTTAATTTTCTTTAAAATCTTGGTTGGATATGTATTATTTTTTTAATTCAATTTGATGAAGGGTTATTGAGGATTACATAACATCTTTTTTTTTTTTAAACAGCTATATTTGTAGGTACAGTTAGCAAAATAGCCCCACAAGGTGTAAAATTTTTAGTTTTTAAAAAAATGCCATTTATTTTTTAAATAGCCAGAGGGGAATTTTTATTTTATTTTTCTGGTGACCCTTGTGACCCCCCCTATCACCCCCCTTCCCAGCTACGTTACGTTCTGGGACACCCTGTATAACGGACTGCTTGCCTGCTGATCATGAGGTCTCGGGTTCAATTCCCGGTCAGGACAATCATCAATTGTCATACAAATATTTGTACTGCGTCTGGGTGTTTACTATATATTATACGTATGTATTTACAAAAAGAAAAGTAGTTTATGTATTATATCCGTATTCTGGTACCCATAACACAAGCATATAAGCTTAGCTTGGGACCAGAGGACGTTGTGTGAAATGTCCATGAATATTTTTTTATTTATTTACCTCTAGTAAAACTCACTGACATAAAGGATAACATACGCATAGATTAAACAGTTAATTACATTACTTTTTTGTTAATTTCTCAATAAAAGACTATTACAAAATTAATGATAATGGCTTAAATATGGTGCTATGTAGAAAATCAAACAGAATATTAGGCATTATTTGTTTTATGTTTAAATAATGAATTTCTTGGTTTCTGTTTCAGATACTTGCTTTTCTTCTTTAGTACAGAATGCCGCGAACCATAATAATAGTTTGGTACTGTGTGATCTACCTAATAATTGCCGTAATCTTATTGTTAATGGACCAAATTTCGGTTATGTTTTAGCACACAGGTACATATATTAGATATACATAATGATGATTTATGCAATGTTTAGTTTAGTGTCAAGAAAAATATTTGCAAAAAAAAAACTGTTTTTATTAGTTAGGTGTATTATATTCTTGTATTTTCATAATTATTTTCATAAATGCTAATTATAATTATGTACTGTATAGTAAGTATATTTTTAATAGAGTCAAATTTCAGGCTATTTTATATTTTAATGGCCCGATACGGCCGAGAGTGTGCTCTTATGTCTGAAATTGAAGACAACAATATGATAGATATATTATGTGCAAGAATGTACAATGAAGTAGAGTATATTGCATACAATAACTATGGAAATTCAGATTTAATGATGGATACGAGTAAGTATTATCCTTGTGTTAACGGATTAAGAATACAAGTGTCACCACACCTTTTCCAACCTATGGTGCTGTAAAAGCCATCTAAGGATTTTGTACACAGATAACATCCTCTGTGAAAGACAGAAAACACGTAAATAAATCCCTTGCCAACATGCCTGGTAGACCATACACCAGTAGACCATAATTCCTCCCATTAAGTTAGTAGGCTAAAGATAGAGCGAAGGTGAGAGAGAGAGAGGCGATTAGTGTACTGAATGTTATGCAATATTTTTTATATGTAGTTATCTAAGATCTGTTATCCTGTACGGATCAGCGTGTTGGAACAGATCAGGACAAGTAAAGATAAACAGAAATATAATGAGGAGTATATTTGTCAAATTACAAGAATGAAAAAAAAAATTGTACTTTAAGTAAACATTAGACAATTTTTAGAATATTTCGCTTGAAAACTAAAAAACGCGCTTAAAATCCTGAATTATTTTTTTAAATTATTACATTGAATTCGGTAATGTGTGTGCAAAATTTCGGATCAATCCGACCACTGTAAGTATATGATGATGATTCTTGATTCTTTAGATACGCACATGTGATGACAGAACGAGAAAAATCCTTTGCATAATATTGTTTCTACATTATTTTTGCGTTTTAGTTGCTATAGCCAGTCTTTATGGTAAGGTTCAATTCTTACAACAATTATGGCTGGACCACCTCCTCGCATTCCAAAGTAATGAAGGATGTTTCAATATTCACACGCGAAAAGTTAATATTGCCAATGAAATTCCCAAGACTGCTCAGTGGCGTTTATTTTTAAATGACACAAAAATATTGCAAGGCAAGTGCGATATTCATACAACTTCCGTTGCAGTTATAACGTATGCATCAGTAGTTCGATATATTTTAGAAAATTTTGATTAATTGTCTTCGGAAATAAATGACAGTAAAAATATATTAATACTGGTTTTGGACATGTTTGGGATCAAAAGAATGTCGGTCTGTGAATTGTGCTATAAATAAATAAGACGTAAGTATGATTACAATTTTTATTACTAACCCTGCAATCTGTAAAATTTTTAAACCTGTATCAAAGAACATAATATTATTCCTTTAATTTCACACTATCGATTATAATATTGAAAATAATAGTATTAGTATACAAAGCTGAATTCATACACCATTCTAAACCTCTAGGGTGATAATTATTGGCCTGAAGTATCTGAGTATATCACTACAGATAATGTACGAGTAAAACCATAAAGAATATTTCTTTAAGAATCCGATCATATTTCGGTGTCAGCACAATATTTATAGTACATTTTGAGTAAATACCGATAGTATAATTATCGATTTGGCATCATTGCCATATTGATTTATAATTAGATATGCATAGATACGAGTACATTTGAATTAGTTTAAATTAGATATATGTACCTAACCTTTGAATTAATTAATATTGATATTGACATAAACATTCCATATACATTCCTTGATGCTAAGGTCTGTCTCTCGAAAGTTACAAGTGTTGTTGGCCTCGCTACATATCATTGAGTCAATGTCGACCGGATGTACTTCCATTAATGTCGTCTTATTTCCGGCAGTCCTATACGCATATTCTAATAGGTTTGTGTACATGTTAATTAAGTTTTATCAATAACAAACAATCATATGTTTATGCCATAGAAATGCATATGTTAGCATAAATTCGATGTTTGCCTCCTGCGCGGTGACATAATATTAGGAATACAAATGTCATCACCCCTTTTCCTTCCCAGGGTGCTGTAAAAGCCAGCTAAGGGATATTGTATATAGATAACTTCTTCTGTGAGAGACAGAAAACTCGAAAATAAACCCTGTGATAACTAGCCTGGTCAGCGCGGTACAGTAGATCATAATTCCTCTCAAAGTGGAGGAGGCCGTGCCCAACAGTGCGACGTCAATGAGTTAGAAAGAGAGAGCTAGAGAGAGAGAGATAGAGATTCGATGTTTTGACAACGTCTTAATGTGTGCGTTTTGATGTTAATAAATTAGAACTATTTTTGACCAAATACAAGCATCTGATACCTGAGATTTGGCTGTAAATAATCTACTTAGTTTAAAAACTACAAAACACGCTTGAAAATCTTCAATTTTATTATTGCATTGTCATCGGTACTTGCTAGGTGTGCAAAATTTTAGATCAATCCGACTACTGCAAGTGGGTGGAAATCACTTTCAAAGATTCCGTTACATAGATTAATACATTGATAGATACATACCGAACTAATATAAGCGTGTTAAAAATGAGTGAATACGCGATGAAATGAGTTGTGTAGTGTTGGGCATCCCTGAAATCTTATACTACATTAATTTTACACATAATAGTGTTAAAGATTTACAAATAATACTTCCATATACTATGTTTTGTGCAATATTACATATTTATTTTCATGCAAGTAGCGTACAAGATCAAGGTATACATACCAAGGTATATAACCAGGTATATACTACTATTTTATATGTAATCAAATTACGAACGTACTTGCGTGTAGCGGAAGTCTTATTTTGTTCTTCTAATTGAACCTTCCGGTAGTTGAGGTAACTAACAGTAGAGGTCAATGATGTGACAATATTTGTGAGAAATTCTCTTTTCCTTATGGCTGATTCTCCATTTTTAATTACCGTTAATTTTTGTTTTTGTTACCTATTGTCTGTAAAGTTACTTTACGTAACAAATTAGGCCTGACGGAAAACCCTGTGATTTGCCCTAAAGCGAGTAAACATGAAGAATATTTTCTTTAATATTCTCTAACACTTGCGTGACTCATTTGTTTCTATATAATATATACTTAGTTTCTATATTTAAATTAGTAAAACAAAAAGAAAGTAATATTTTCTTTACTTTTTTTTGTTTTACTCTTATATTTGTACTTGTTTATGTATAGTATAGTTTAAGTAATATTAATTTTCTTTTTTATTTCCATCATTAATCTGCTTGTACACTGCCGCCCCACTTTATTTTAGTCCCTAACTTTTCTTTCCATCCCATGATTGCCTGGAAGACACTTTATGCGATAAGGCCATTTGTACCTAGTCATATGCTTAATTTTTTTTCTGTTTCTTGTAAATGTGTACAATAAAAAGTTAATCTATCTATCTATCTATTTGTAGGAAAAGAAATAGAATGCACCAAGAATAGATTTTATTAGATTACTAAAATTGGTTTTAGGCTATTGGTCTGAAAATGCTCAGACGATTGTAAAATCTCAGACAACGTTACATAATTTTCGAAGATTCTATTTTAGCAATAAAATTTATATTAGCAATTTGAACAAAGGAGTTATTAATGTATTTTTTATACCTAATTTAATTGCATAAAGACACCCAAATTGCTTTAAAATCCAAGTTAGTGTTATTACGTGCCTGTTGTTAGATTTTTCCAGCCTCGCTATCATGTTGTGTATTCTGTCAAGAAAATTTAACTGTTATAATAGAAATTAATAGAATACAGAATGTTTTCTATAAAATATATATTTATATGCAAAGGTTCACTTAGTTGTATTTGATCGAAATCTTATTACGTGATGTTAATTTGGTGATCGCCAACATTATCACGGATACACTGTTTTGTATGTGTGAACTGTGTTACCATTTAAAAGTTCAATAACTAGTTTAAAGTATTTCACTGTTAAAATATTTAAAACATACTTCAAATTAAATAATGGTAGAGTTTAGACAGGTTAACTCTTTCGGAAAAATCTTAAGTCAAACTTAAGATTTTGCTGTTTCTATAACTTGTAAATGCTTGTAAATTGTGCACAGAAAAATCTTATTTTTCTGTTTCTAGAACTTGTAAATGCTTGTAAATTGTACAATAAAGAGTTGATAAATTATTGATTGTTGATCACTTTATTGTTCATAAGTTTTTGTAACGATTTTAGGTACTTTAAAAATGCTCATGGTACGCAAAACATTAGCAAAATTTATTGCTGTTATTATTTGGATAAAATAATGATATTTTAAAATTTGTAATTTCCTTATCACTAATTTAATAACTAATTTATTAAATACTAGCTGTTGCCCGCAACTTCGTTCGTGCGGAATTTAGAAACCAAACTCTAAAAAGTTATATAAAAAATTCATCCTCTTGAACCATTTCATTTATTAAAAAAACCGCACCAAAATGCATTGCGTAGTTTTGAAGATATAAGCTCACACAGGCACAGGGACAAAAATAAAGACTTTGTTTTATACTAGGTAAAGAAGAATTACGGGAATTATATATTTTAAGATCCTTTTTGTTATTTGTATAAATTATACTATATATAATTATATTATACAAGAGTATATAGCTATTGTATATAAAGGGCGGCCTTATCTCTAATGTAAATAGCTAATAAAATCAGATTAGTGATAAGGCCGCCCTGCTTTTAAGACTGTATTTTCTTTTCAAATTCTGTGTAAAATTGGCGTTTGTGCAAATAAAGAGTTATCTATCTATCTATCTATCTATCTATCTATTGCAAGAATTTTTCTGTAAACTGATACATTTTCATTCTTGCAATATCCTAAGCACGGTCTCTATATGGGCTTGTTTTCGAACGTGCCATAGTTATGTATCAAACTGTATCATAAATTATCATAGTAGAATATTATTACCACGACATTACATGCCCTAATTCGTTTGTCAAATTAAAATTCGGAGCGAGTTCCTTAGGGAGCCAACGTGAAGCACATTGTCAAGCGTAACGGTAAATAACGTGATTCATGTTGACGCATTCTAACACTCTACTTTACTGTAAAATATACTGATAGTACCGACATACTGTAAAAAAACAAATGGATGTAACGGAAAAGTTATATGTTGTTAAATACGACTCTCACATAAACACTAGTACCTATTCTTACTTGTTATTAATACGAAAGTAGCTTTGTCTGTCTATCAACTCTTCAAACCAAAACTACTGAACGATATTTACATATTGTTAGTGATATACCTAGTATGTTACCTACTATACAAAACTAATTTAATCTAGTTATTGTAAACACAATCAATTATAATTAAGCGATTTTGTTCCACTAAATTTCAACACTGTGTGTATTTTCATGTATTCATGAATTTTTAATTATTTTATTTTGTTAGGGTAGCTTACAGCATAAAGTATTTGATTGTTATATAATACTTTTAAACGATAAATTTTTATCTCTAATGATAACGATATCATTCTCTACAAAAATTTAGTATGAAGGGAGTTTCGGGTTCGATTAATGTATTCAAGTATGTTTATGCTTACATGAATGAGATCTTTTGAATTTCATAATTTGTCCGTAGATTTTTTAAAAACAATGATTTATTACTACGGAAGCACGCGTTAAGAGTAAAATGTACGCATTCACATAAATTCATCACTTAAAAATGAATTCTTTATATCCTAAACTATATTAAGACTTAACTGACCCGGAACTAGTATTACGAGACAGGCAATTCTTCAAACAATAGCCTTTTGTTTAGTAGATTTTACTACAGAAATTATACATTTCAATTGTTGTTTTTTATAGCAATACAGGTTCATGATATTTTGTTGGTGATGTATGATAGAGATAGATTGACCGTAACTTTTATTGCTGGGGATTCGACTTAACACTCTGTGCCTCAAAGAAGATGTTTAACTATTTCTAATTTACATTAGCTGGATTTTACAGCACTCTGAGAAGAAATGGATAGTGTTACTTGTATTTCTAATATATATCCTGTCATTTTTTCGGTCCAATTGTGTTTCTGTAAAGAAAAAAGTGATCTATTGATCGAGTTGTGCAGACGGCTCGACAGATGGCGTTGTACAAAAACAGCGATGCGGATACTCAAATTTAGGAATATTGTAGTGGAAGATTTGATTAACATGTCCAGGGACCATGATCAGTGGCAACAAAACTGACATGATATATTAAGGAATGTCAATTTATAAAAATTAAATAAAACTACTATGCTTATTACAAGGTCATTTTTAAAAGTTTATGTTAAAATCACCACACCCCATAATCTATTGGCAACCAAATTCAAATTTATCAAGTGTCCTCTAAAGCAAGCCCAAATAAGGTTAGAGAAACAGCTTTCTGTAATATTATATAATGTCTCTAATATATCATAGCATAGAGTAATTATTAGCCACATTCAAACATAATTATAGCTTATATCAAAACACTAGCAACGTTGGCTGTTGCCCGCGACTCTGTACGCGTGGAATTTAGGTAATTTTTCCGCTTTTGCAACATTTGTCATTAATGTTACGCTCCTATTAGTCGCAGGGTGATGTTATATAGCCTATAGCCTTCCTGAATAAAGGGACTATCGAACACAATTTTTTTTCAATTCAAAACCATAGTTTCTGAGATTAGCTTAAAGATAAAATAGATACTTATTTAACTGTTAAAAACAGAACCGAAATAAAACGTTGTAATCCAATACAATGAAACAAAAATGAAAATAGTCATTTAATATTCTCTAACACTTGCGGGGTTTATTTGTTTAAATAAAACTAAATACTTTTTACATATTTAGACGCGTGTATTTGTTTTAAATTTTAGCCCGATTTTTACTCCGAAACGTCGGGCTAAAATTTAAAACAAATAGTCATTTAACTTTCACGGGACGTTTAAAGATGTGTGTTGTAATTACATAGAGTCATTATTATGCCTAATACAACTGTTAATTATCACTTGTGCTGTTAATAGAGTGGAGAAAACCATCTTGATGATATTCTTATCATCAAGATGGTTTTCTCCACTCTATGAACAGCACAAGTGATTGTGTCACATGTCATATAAGTAATAGTCATTCAACAAAGTCCATCTTGAACAAAAGTAAATTACTTACGTGTAATGGTACCGATTCTACTTGCAAAACTATACCTACTTAATTAAATTAAAACATGAATATTGATAGTGTCATTAGCACAATTGGGTAATGTCTGGCATGGCTCAAAGTCGTCACTGCATGTAGATATAAAATAAAGCCTATAATCATCTCAGAGAGTGTTTTAGTTGGGTGGTCCATCTCGCACTTTCTGTGTCATGGTATTTGCTCTGAGTCTAACCAGGACCCGGCAAGAAATTTCGTGGACGGATCGGACCACTACTTTAGAGATTACCGCCTACATACATTTTACAGACTTTACCTTTATATTAATAATATGGAAATATTAAATATACAATTCTAATTAATTAGGATATAGTCAAATTGGAATTGCTGAAATACACGCAAAATACATATGATAATGTAAATTATTATAAAATACAATTACTACATTTGAGAAACGATCTAGGTTATCATTGTTACGTACTATGAGAGAAAGTGGTTCTTGGCCAGATATTTTAACACAGGTTAATATTTGGCTAACATTATTCTGCAATAGACAAACATTAAAATTGTAACCCCCATTTTATATTGTTTGTTAATTATTTTCAAGAAACGTTGCATGTTCGTATGAATTTTGAAGGTGATTATAAGACTTGACTATCAGGCTTTCTTCATCTACCACTGGATATGGCCAAACAACTGTCACTATCTAACATGGGGGTGGTAGTAGTATGAGCTTAACTATTTTTATGTAAGTTTATAATAATAACAGGATTAATTGATATAATTAATTGTAGACACCAACTACATGCCATTTATTTCTAAGCACTCCGATCCACACAAAGGTTGCTTGTACGAAATCGCAGTAGCGATAAGGCCATCCTTTGTACTGTTATACTTATCTATCTATGCTCTGGTAAGTATAGAAAAGGCTGTATAAAATATGTTTGAGCACTCACTAAAGGTAAACAGCAAGATAAAGGAGACTGGCAAGAAAATTTTTCATTAAATTCCATTTTATCAACATTTTTGGAAGGACACCTGGATGATACGAGGCAATCTATTGATACTGTAATCATAGTTCAAAACAGTAGTAAACAAATCTTTGCTCGCAAATAACAGAAGAACATCTGTCATTTAATTATGTGCGTAGCTGTTATATCACTATATTTTGTAATGGATGTATTTGTGGAAACGTCCATTGTGACCCTCTATTTAATGTAAACAAACATACGTAACAAGAAAGTGTGATGCGATTACCAGTTACAGCATATTAACGTAACTATAGAACATCTATGAGAATATGCTGGCATTTAGTTTTGTCGCCAAAGAATGCACGTGTTTAGGCTATTAAACGTTCCATTATATATACGCTCTACAGGGCCGCTGTATTAAGAGAAATAAATTCAAAAATCACATCTTATTTACTTTTTTTAACGAATTTGCCCGATTCACAAAAATCTCCTCTCTCCAGCTCATTAACGTCCCATTGTTGGGCTCATCCATTTTGGGAGAGATCTTGGTCTACTATGCTGCACTGGCCAAGCATGTGGGTGGGCACAACATTTGTTTTCGAGATTTCCGTCTCTCATAGAAATGAAATTTTTATTTGTGTACCTCTTAGCTGACTTTTAAAGTAATCCAGAAAGAATTAGGGATATGGATTTTTAATCAGTCACCTCTAAAGTTATGATATTCTACTGCTGTTATAAACTTACTTTATTCCGAGAACTTATATTAATAAAAAAATCCTAAGCATAATCCTCATCTTCGTCTGTCCTATCGACATAAATCGATATTAAAATGCGATTCCCAAATTTTATTAAAAAATAATAATAATAATTTACTTTCATTAGACCTACAGAAATATTAGTATGACGTCATCACGTGACCTAAATAAAAACGTCAGTACTATTTATAAATTTAACAAATATAAAAAAAAATATTAGATTAGTTGATTAGGGATACATTTTTTTCTAATAAATGTGTAAGAAAAGTGCTTAAACACTCATTACTCCACCTGTTAAAGAAAAGATTTAAATTAGAGTGGTGTAACGTGTTAGGGAGACGCATATCAAACCTATAACAAGCCTTTTTTCTCTGGCTTGTAACATTGATATCGTGCTAATATTATAAACGTGAATGTTGGCATAGGTTTTACTTTTGACTTTTCCGTCTAACACAGTAAATGTTAACAGCTTATAATATCTTACAGCGTAGGGAAGAGATAGGGTGGTGACACTTATATTCGTCATCACTTGGCTTTAAGGGCCTACATCAATATTATCGTCGACATGTACATACGAGTATTAACACAGCTTGTAGGTATAGAAAATGAAGAATTAGGGATATTTTTTTTGTTTACTCAAAATCTACTAAATATATTTTAATTCTGATTTACGTGTTTCTATATATAATAGTTACTTATGTTTTTAAAGTTATTTCATTAGTTAATACGCGATAATAGACCGACAAATAAAAAAATAAAAAATTAGAGAGGTTGTTTCGCTAAGATTTTCTATCGAGAAAACTTTTTTCAATCGTGTTTCTGAGTTTATGCGATCCTAGATTATATATTGAAAAAACATATACTTAAAAATTAGAGCTCTAGCCATTCAATCGAAAGAAACAATGAAAACTTCGTACGTAGAAAAATGCACGAAGCTATTTTGGTATCCTCTTAACAACATTTATTGTAAGCTTACGGATAAATGTAACATAAATACAACTTGATTGATATCACTAAAAATAATTAGTCATTTTAGAAGCAATGGCAAATAAGTCATTTGAAGGTTGTTTGAAGGTTTAATTATAAAACGGTTTATCAATTATAACCGGAGGATATCCTTATCGTAGCTTGTAATTAATACGTTATTTAAATTAAAGATTTTTCTTGATTTGTCAGTAATCCATTTTTATTTTATAAGCCTTGTATTGTAGCGGTAGGGATGCTTAAGGTTGCGTAAGGATGTGAGTTCGATTTCCATATAGAACAAATATTTGTGTGATGAATACAGATATTTGTACAATAAATAAATAAATAAATATTTATGGACATTACACACAACGTCCTCTGGTCCCATGCTAAGCTTATTATGCTTGTTTTATGGGTACCAGAATACGGATATAATATATAAACTACTTTTCTTTTGTAAATACATACTTATTATACATAGTAAACACCCAGACGCAGAACAAACATTTGTATGACATTTATAAACATCACACAAATGAATGTCCGAGGCGGGAATCGAACCCGCGACCTCGTGAACGGCAGTTCGTTATATGAACCACTAGACCACGGAGCCCAATGTATGTAAGCTTGGAGGTTTTCATGTCTTCTCAGCTCATAAACATCCTACTAATGGGCATGGGCCCCTTTTAATCTGGGAGGGTATCTGAATATATGCCACGCTAATCAGGCGCGTTAGTTAGGATTAAATTTCGAGTGTTTCCTCTTCCACAGAAGATTTTATTTTATTCTCAACTGTTGCCCGCGACTTCGTACCCGTAGAATTTAGAAAATGTTCCCGTTTTTGTAACATTTTTCACTGCTGCTTCTCTCCTATTAGTCGCAGCGTGATGTTATATAGCCTTCATAGACCATCCTTTGCGAGAGACAAAAAATTAAAAAAGAGACCCTGTGCTAAAACGCCTTGTCAGCGTGGCACATTGGGCCATAATCCCTCCCATAATAGTAGACGCCCGTGCCCAACAAGAATACGTTAATGGGCTGGAAAAATATGGGTAAATTATATAAAAAAATTGAGTATTTGTGAATCAAATTGGCTCTATTTTATCTTTACATTGGGTAAGGTTTTTCAAGAGCTTTTTACTGTAGATTCAAGGAATAGGAACTTGAATATTATGTGTTGTGTGTACTATCTAATAATATGTGTATAACATAAAATATATTACAAAATCACAAAATGACAATTCAGTTTATACTATATACATCTATTAAATAGATACCTGGCAGTTCACGCATGCGCAGTGCCCTCTCTATTCAATATTCAACGTGTGCCCAAGAGCGTTGACATAGCGTGACACAGATTGCTTTGCGATGTCTAGACATACATTATATTTTAAGTTTCAGTAACAGTAACTATTAAAATAACTGTAATCGATTTGTATGTTATTCAGTTTGTTGATACAACTGTGCTGTTTTTTTTGACATTAATGTGTAATGTAATAGTGTGCTGTGTAATAATCATTATTTGCTCTTAACTAATATTTGTATGCTAAATAAAAGCTGATGAAACGACATAGTTTGCACACCCTCTCAAATATAAAACGCATTTTCCAAATATGTAAAGGCGTTTTCAAAGTACAAGAAAAGGAAAGATTTCTGCACATTGAGAACCCTCTCCTTTTTGGATGCCGGTTAAAAATAAGCAACGTTTGCCAATAACAATTATAGTAATTTTGTAGGTGTCAAGAGTAACAAAAAAGACATCTAAGCCATGACTAATAGAATCCTTGAGTTTAGGATGCAACTCATGCATACATTACGTTCACATTATCTAAGATGGCAGCCATTGCTCCATTGTAGTCGAACAATACACTAGACACCCACTATTTCTGTTAGTTAATAAAACCAAGGGCATTCCTTGATTTTAATTTAATAATTGTTTTATTACTTTCTCGTGTTTATTGTTTGTCATAATCTCAGTAACCTGCATATTATTGCGACATAAATTTTATTACTATCAATATATTACTTAATAATCCTGGAAGTAGAAAATATCTTGATCTTATCACTGATGTCGTTGAAAATGTTCAGGTGCCTTCATGTGACTGTATGTTAGTATTTATAACAGTAACTAGCTGTTGCCCGCGACTTCGTATTCGTGGTATTTAGCAATTTTTCCCCGTTTTTGCAACATTGTTCACTTCTGCATCGCTCCTATTGATTGTAGCGTGATGTTATATAGCCTATAGCCTTCCTCGATAATTTTACCATCCAATACTAAATAAATAAATAATAAATAAATATTCATGGACATTTCACACAACGTCCTCTGGTCCCAAGCTAAGCTTATTTGCTTGTGTTATAGGTACCAGAATACGGATAGAATACATATACTACTTTTCTTTTGTAAATACATACTGAAAGAAATTTTCAAATCGGGCCAGTACTTCCTGAGATTAGCGCGTTCAAACAAACAAATTCTTCAGCTTTATAATATTAGTTTAGATATACATTAATCCTTACTTATATATAAAGGTGAAAGTGAGTTTGTTTGTTTGTTTGTTTGTTCGTTTGTGACGCTTTTTTACAGATAATTTATAGTGCTGGAAGTAAAATAGGCAATATATTTTTTCGCTACAACCTCTGTACGAGATAATAAAAGCAAATATTTTATTATTTATTTCAATTTCGATTCGGCTACTAACGCGTGCAAAGCCGCGGGCAGAAGCTAGTTAATACATATAGCTAACAAATACATTCAAGATTTTAATAAAACTATAATTTGAGTGTAACAAGCTCTAATGTTTTTGTTTTCACTAAAATAAACTAATGGATGTGATGGATAACAATTGCTTACTTTTTTCCACCTACTTGTTAGTATAACAATTTCTTTCAAATGTAGAACCTTGTCTGGACTTCCCGCTTTCCACAGTGAGTCTAAGATAAAGGGCCACCTCTTTTCGGGTTATGGTAATACCTGAGTAACTACCATATCCCGGCTTGGGCAAGGGAAAAACTGTGGGGGTTTAGTGGGTAGTCCGGCTCTAAATCCAGTCTGGACAGCCCATGCCAAAAAGTTCTGTAATGTATGATAGAACTGAAACGAACTAGTGCCCTATCAAAATTCCAAATATAACTTTAATTAAAGCCTTGTACATGGACTTAATAAATGAAATATACTCGTAGTTAATACGTTTATAAATGTTTAGGTACGAGTACAAAATATTGATGTAATGAAATGAATAAATGACTAAATCATTTGAAGATAACATCCGGAATCCTTGGAGAGTGATACATTTTAAATATTATTTACAGGATTTTGACATGATCTTATAGGAGATAATTAGTTGTGTAAATACCAAGAACTTTACTAACTACCATATGAGTCACACTTAAGTTGCAATTGAGTCTAAGTGAATAGAGTCATTGAACACGTAAGTACGTTTGTTTGTACCTCAATATTATTTGTACATATTTTGTGAAAATCATCCACTTCAGTTATTTTAAAACAATACCTACAACATCTAGAAAGAATAAAGAAAGAAAAAGTTTTATGGTCAATAATTTCTTGATAAAAAAAAATAAGCTATAGCCATAATGCCATAATGATTAATATTCTTGTTTGTTTGCATGTGTTTATATTAAACGAATGATTACGAAATTTATGATAATGTACGGCAGAGAATATTGAAGTAATTTAATTTATACTTTCTTTTCCAAAAATTTTATACCGTTTAAAAAAAAATTATAACTAATAACAACAAAAAGCACTGTTCTACTTATATACCAATTTACAATTGTAATAAATGTATCAAAAATAAACATTAGGCGTCAAAAAAATTCACCGTGTGGCTGTCTATCGGTAATGTGAGAAGACTGGCCATAATGTCGCGAATAAACTATATTACAAAATAACAATACGCTATCAGGTTGATCTTACTTCTTCAACGTTCAGGAATCATAATGTTTTTATTTATACAAGCTACAAGAAAACAACTCATTCATAACTTTTATACCACGACTGCCGGTGACAAAGCAATAAGTTGTCGCGATTTAGTAATGTTTGGTATGTGCGATAGCGTATTATAAACTTAATCTGTGAGCAATGTGGCTGGCCTTCAATGACGTCATTAGGAAGCTGATTGACCAGTACCTATCACTATGAGAATTTTAGCACATAAATATTCTGGTGCTGTTCTACTTGCTTAGTTATTATTCATGTTATGTAACAAGGCTCTTGAAATTATTCTGTTTTGGAAAGATTTTCTTGTTTTAAACAGTCTACTCGCGGTTTCTTATAAGATGTTCTCAAGGGTTTAATATAATTAGTATTACAGCTGCTCACTTAATTTAAGGCGGATCTTATTTTAGTGCTCTACTTTTCTTTCTATCTGGTTGCCTGGAAGTGATCCCTCTTTGTAATAAGGCTGCCATTTGTACCTAGCTAAGTAAGCTTCTAGTAAGCTTTTTTGCTGTTTCTGTTTCTTATAAAGTATATAATTATATCTATAAAGCGTGTAACAGTTTTAAGAAGACGATGAATGACGAACGCAGCGTAATTATGTTTGAAAAAATAACTAGTTCTTACACGTTCTAAGACTACAATTTATTTACAAATTTAATAATGTCAGCCACGTGAGAAATCTAGAAAATATTTCTAAGTAGTAACCACAAATTAATATTTCATCGCGGTGAAATTTCGTAAAGAAGCGCACGACTTGGATTCGAACGGAAACCTCTATTATGAAACACCTAGATTGAGCCACTAGACTCTAATTACATATAAAATACTAACACTGTGCTTTTCCATTTGAAAAAATTGTGAAAAAAATAGCATTCTAATGCAAATAGTTTTAAATCATGACACAATCACAATATATTTTATTAGAATTTGTAACTTTAAGTAGGTTTAAATAGTTTTTGACGTGCAATATAAAAAATAACAATAAATAATAAATTCAATGATTTCGGACTAAGATCCATAGCGTTAGTAATTACAATTCTTACAAATTAGTGTTAGTAACATTATAAGTAATAAAAATAAAATAAAATACATAAAAGAAAAACAAGAAAATATAAACAAGCTGTATCTCTGCTACAGAACTGAACATTTGGCACTAGGTGCGTGCAGTCGTGTCCAGTGCTCCAGCAGAGGACAGTATGGATGACAATATGCTAGACCTCTAAATTGCGGGATATATTGATAAATGATATCTTCAGAACATGCTGTGTTTGTTTCAAGGGCTATTGTGCACAGTTAACATGCTCTGAAAGAGACGGAAACCTCGAAACTAAGGCTTTTGCCAACACGCTTGGTCAGCGCGGCCTAGTAGACCGTAACCGCTCCCTAAGTGGAGGAAGCCTTTGCTCAATAGTAGAACGATAATGAGCTGGAGAGAGAGCATCAATAACTATTTTGTGGCTGACCCACAATCTTATAGGTAAAGCAGATGGGCGAGTGTTTTTCAAAAACAGCAATACAATTGTTAGTAAAGAAATCATAATATATGAAATAAAATAATAACATTGTTAACGATTAAATACAATATTTTGTTAAAACCACGGAAGACGCGCTAATTAAGATGACAACAGTAACTTCATTACAAATGTCATGCCAATCTAAATACCAAGAAACAGAATTATCATACTATTGCCAACTTGTTGGGATCATAATCAAAGATTAAAATAACAATCTTTTTATATCTAATAGTAGCTACATTAAGTTCAGTATTTGAATTTTCCTATTTGACTTTTGCCCATATTTCCATTATTATCTTTCTGTTTTATTCAATTTGTTTAATTGGATGAAACAGAATTATATAATCTTTTTTAAATGTTACTGCTCAAACGTGAATCACTGTATTTGTTAACAATAACACATACTTAGGGAACATACTTAGGGAAGCAACAGGGTACTTTATTAATTTATATATTTCGTACGCGTGGAATTTCAAAACCAAACTTTAACAAATTATACTTAAACTAGCTGTCCCGGCAAACGTTGTTTTGCCTTACAATTCTGTGTAAAAATCAACAAAAAATTTCATAAAAATCGGTCCAGCTAATTGTGAAACTAAACCATCCTCAAACCCCCTTGAATACACACAACAAATTTCATCAAAATCGGGCCAGTCGTTTAGGAGGAGTTCAATTACAAACACACGTACAGAAGATTTATATATATAAAGATACCATCTTCTGGAACCACGCTACATATTAATAAAACCGCATCAAAATCTGTTGCATAGTTTTGAATATACAATTATACATATGGACATACGTACAAAAGTATCGTCTATGTTTTATAATAATTAAAATTATATGCAGTGATTAACACAGTGTGCGAATTCAGTAACAGTGCAGAAAAACTTTAGTCTGTTATTTACACTAATATATTTCAGAATAACATGTCGCGTCTGGCCAATTGATATTAATCTCGAATATTCCCCACCTCGCATGACGCAACTGACGGCACGGGCATACATTGCGTAAAAGCCTTTTTAGCATGCCGTCTGCGAAGCTTTCTCGCCAAACATTAAGTTTTAAGAAGCACCCGAATGCTTTTGTTAAACTACACGTATACATTTAAAACAAAATGCCGGCAGATGTTCGATAGAGGCCGTGAAATCGACACATAACTATTGTCATTTGAGGAACGAATCGAGTGAACGACGTAACCGAGTCTCTCGCTGATACCGTTGCATCTTTTAGTTCAGTTTTTGAGAATAAAATCAATTTTTTCCGTCATTCAATTCAGGTTATTAGCGGTCATTCGTTCATATACTTTGACGCTCGGACACACATTCTTATGTAGCAATTCTTAACAATAGATATAAATTTTTTGCAACATTTTAATTAATACAATAAAAGGATTTTCAGATGTCTGTGCTAGTCATAGTTGTGGAATGTTTTATCTATTCATTTATTATTACTTTCAATACAAGTCAAGGTTTATTTATGTAATTAGGTGAGCTTAACATGTGGCATTTGTGTGACTAGATTGATCTTTCGTGGATTGCTCCATATTGATGCCTTGGCGGATAGTGATCAATATAATATTAGCGCATATATGATAATTCTAATTAAATATTTTGAATAAATTAATATTAATTCTGGGAGATTCAACTTTAAAAATATTAATTAATAAAAAAATTTCATGAATTTTATTTACCAATGCATTCATTTTTGAATAGGCATTCACGTATACAATAAATTTTTGCTTTTAGTGATAAGGTCGATTATTTTTTACTATTTTGTAACCAAAACAACTACATGTTTAATTTTGTTCATCAATTTTTTTTCAATGACGATGCAAGTCTTTCTTTATTTTGGGACATTACATTCTACTTAATTTTAGTTACCATTTCCGTTCAAACGAATTATACAGCATATGAAAACAGTGTGATTTTATTGATTTTTGTCACACAAAATAGTTTTTATATGGTACCCATACAATAAGTCATGTTAGAAATAAGACTGGCAAGATTTCTAATAGAAAATTTAACTCTATTTCCAGTTGATATAAATTTATTGTGTTTAGATCTTCAAAAACTAGTATTACTTAGTTGCGTAGCTCTCGTAATGTTAGTCATTCTGCAATGCTGTAGATAATAAAATATTCAAGAATATCTAGTTTTTTAACTAGGTAACTGCCAGTTTGTAACCAGTTCCTCTATTTTAATCTTGTAATTTTAGTGTTTAGGAACGTAACAAACAAGGAAATACCCATTTTATAGTCATATTGTAATAAAAATAAGACAAACACATTTTTATGCATTTATAAGTTATATGCCTACGGTTTTGTAAGATATTTGTTTTAAAAGAGTTCTACGTGCATTTAAAGTTGATATAAATAGTTTAGTTATATATAGTTTATTGTTATTTCTGACGGACTTCTTCTTTTCTTCTTCTCCAGCCCATTTACGTACCACTGTTGGGCACGGGCCTCCTCCACTTTGGGAGGGATTATTGTCCACTGTGCCGCGCTGACCAGGCGTGTTGGCACAGGGCTTATTTTCGGGTTTTGCGTCTCTCACAGAATATCCCTTCCCACCCTTGGGAGGAGATGGGGTGGTGACAGTTGTACTTTTAATCCGTCACCACACGGAGGGACTATCTGAGGGACTATCATAGCATAATTTACAAACTCTATTCTTTGTTAATTTTTTTCTGTTATATGTAATTATTAAACGTGTGATATAAAAAAAAATGTTTTTAAAATATTAATTGACCGTACCTTAGGCTAAAATTTGTTGCAATATATTTATTCATATATTAAGTTAAATTTAAAATAAGTTTAACTAAATAAACTTCTCGGTGAAAGTCATTTTAATAGCGGGATCCTATACTATAGAGTTTAGAATAAGGACAGAAAACTAACCAACATGTAATATACAAAATTATGAGTTACGAAGCACACTTGGACTTGACTGATAGAGTCTAAAGCAAAGCTTTATGTGTGGAATTTAGGAATTTTCCCCCGTTTTTGCAACATTTTTCACTGAGGCTTCGCTCTCATTGATGGCAGTGTACTCCTATTGGTCGCAGCGTGATGTTATATAGCCTATAGACTTCCTCGATAAATGTACTATTCAATACTGAAAGAATTTTTATAATCGAACCAGAGGTATTCGAAATTAAAGCGTTCAAACAAACAAACTTTTTAGCTTTATCTAATATATAAAATTCACGTGTCACAGTGTTAGTTACCGTACTCCTCCGAAACGGCTTGACCGATTCTTCTCAAATTTTACATACAAATTCAGTAGGTCTGAGAATCGGCCAACATCTATTTTTCAAACCTTTTTGGTTTTTTTTTTGTATGGCAAAACAACGTTTGCCGGGTCAGCTAGTAATACTATAGAAGTATCGATATTAATAATGTTATCGATTAAAATAATAAATCTAGTTATGTAGTGTACATTGTATATGCAACATAAACTTTAAACTTCTTTACTATTGTCGCGTCTACATGAGTGAGATACCATCGTGTGTGTCATAGTGAATACTAATGATGTTTTTAGGTATTGAAACAAAATACAATTTACCAATAAGTTACACAATCAAAGACTTCCTGCCGCACTCAGAGACATTTAATGGTTACTTAAGGAGCTCTTTAGTATTGATTTAAAAAAGTTTTAACTTAACTTTTACTTTTTTAAATCAATACTAAAGAGCTCCCTAAGTAACCATTAAATGTCTCTGAGTGCGGCAGTAAAAGTTAAGTTAAAACTTTTTTAAATCAATACTAAAGAGCTCCTTAAGTAACCATTAAATGTCTCTGAGTACGGCAATTACTTTTTTAAATCAATACTAAAGAGCTCCCTAAGTAACCATTAACATTTAATGGTTACTTAAGGAGCTCTTTAGTAGTGATTTAAAAAAGTTTTAACTTAACTTTTACTTTTTTAAATCAATACTAAAGAGCTCCCTAAGTAACCATTAAATGTCTCTGAGTGCGGCAGTTCGTAACAGTTTTAAGTCTTACTGCCGCACTCAGAGACATTTAATGGTTACTTAAGGAGCTCTTTAGTATTGATTTTAAAAAGTTTTAACTTAACTTTTACTTTTTAAATCAATACTAAAGAGCTCCCTAAGTAACCATTAACATTTAATGGTTACATAAGGAGCTCTTTAGTATTGATTTAAAAAAGTTTTAACTTAACTTTTACTTTTTTAAATCAATACTAAAGAGCTCCCTAAGTAACCATTAAATGTCTCTGAGTGCGGCAGTTAAAAACGGTTTAGGTTTCTATTATTCGGAGTCCCTGAGAT
Organism: Orgyia antiqua; assembly: GCA_916999025.1. Lineage (NCBI taxonomy): Eukaryota > Metazoa > Arthropoda > Insecta > Lepidoptera > Erebidae > Orgyia > Orgyia antiqua. Next base: position 4,852,026 of record OU779861.1, read on the forward strand.
CATCAGAAAATCTGCAACTAGAGATCCCTTTACATCCATCTACATTTTTCGACAAGTCCTTCACTGTGCAGGCAGCGCGCCTGTGGAACCAACTGCCAATATCAATAAGACAGGCTAAATCACTGTCTATTTTCAAAAGAATGGTGAACGAGTACTTCAGTCTAGTTTATAACATTTTTACTTTCCTCATACTATATTTAAGTAGTTTTTACACAGATATTATGTATATTATTATATACATATATTTATATTATGCTTCATTCACATTTATTAGTATGTATTTGTTTTTATATTTACACACCACAACACCGTCTATACAATCAACATGTCCATGCAGGTTGTCTGGAAGAGATCGCTGACAGCGATAGGCCCGCCGATTGTACATTAATTGTTTGTAGATAATTTAAAAACTCTGTATTATTGGTGTGCAATAAAGTATATTGTATTCTATTGTATTGTATTGTATTGCATTGTTTTAAATAATTTCTTGTTTGGAGAGAAATTGCGAAATTTTCCTTCAATTAAGAAATTCAAGTCATTCAAACTCAGTATTTGACGTTTAGTATTTTATGTTATCCTTACATATTATAAAACAAAGTCGTTTTTTTTAGTATGTAAGTCCCTATGTGAGCTTAGATTTTCACAACAACGCAACGGATTTTGATGCGGTTTTTCCTATAGATGCAGTGGTTTAAGGAGATGGCTTTTTAGATAATTTGTTGAGGTTTAGTGTATATTGGGGGAGGAGAAGCTGCATAATTAAAAAAAACAAGGGTGAAACTGCGGGTAAACTGCTAGTGAATTAATAAAAGAGGTAAAATTCGTTTTCAGTAGAGGGTAATGGTCTGATCTTAAAACCTTTTTTACCTATAATATGTATTATGAAAATTAGAATTGATGGCAATAAAGTCGCTGGTAAAAAACTTTTCTGATAAAGTCTACATGCTTCTTTATACAAGTAAATATGGTGTTTAGTGTTGTATGGTTTAATTAGGGTTTAAGCTATACAGATACTGATCGATTTTACGTACACAACTAAACTTAACTGAAAAATGAATATTGATACTGCCAATAGCAAAATTTGGCAATGTTAACTGAACTTTTTTATTATAAAACTTGTGCATTAAAGACTAACGATTTTTAATAACATGAATGTGAACAACGAAATAGCAAGTAAGTAATAAATATATTAACAAGATACCAAAATAGCTTCGTGCATTTTTCTACGTACGAAGTTTTCATTGTTTCTTTAGATTGAATTTTTAGAGCTCTAATTTTTAAGTATATGTTTTTTCAATATATGATCTAGGATCGCATAAACTCAGAAACGCGATTGAAAAAAGTTTTCTCGATAGAAAATCTTAGCGAAACAACCTCTCTAATTTTTGATTTTTTTCATTTTTCGGTCTACTATTGCGTATTAACTAATGAAATAACTTTAAAAACATAAGTAACTATTATATGTAGAAACACGTAAATCAGAATTAAAATATATTTAGTAGATTTTGAGTAAACAAAAAAAATATCCCTAATTCTTCATTTTCTATACCTACTAGCTGTGTTAATATGTACATGTCGACGATAATATTGATGTAGGCCCTTAACACTATTAATTTTTATTTTTGAGTAAAGTTAAGTTTAGCTTTGCACGTAGAATTGGTACCAATGTCTGTCAAGTAACTGTCTGCAACTAAGTAAAGGTCTAAAGTAAAAAAAACCTTTATTTAACCTTAATAATAATGATCCAATTTTGGTTTTCTGACCTCCAAACTAAGTAATGCTACTTGTAATATGGAAGTCAAGGAGTATAATCTCAAATTTTATATAAAGGTAAGCAAAAAAAAACTACAGAATAAAAAGACAAGAAACAAATAAGTAAGCAATCTGTAATATAGTTTGTGTGATGAGTGTCTGTGTGTACGTGTGAGTGTATGGATGTATGGATAATGTATTTATAAATATGCGTCTATTTTAATTATACGATATAATAGTGTTCTCTGTGTCATCATTCATGATCGTCATTCATGATCATGATCACGAGATCATCATCAGTATTTAAAATATTACGTAAGCATAACTTCATAACTTAATAGACAAGATTTAAATTAATAAAAATGAAAAACAAATGCAATATGTCGACAGTGTTGATATGCTAATGACCGATAGCTCACTACGGACATCTTCAGCTTGCAAATCTCTCAACATTGCTTAACAATTACCAAACTATACGAACCACTTTCATAATCTAAGAAGAACGTTACTCATGTATATCTTACGAGTTTTATTTTTGGTATCATAATTGGAGTTGAATATTTTTATTGATTTTTTGATATTTTATCATTTATACACATTTTCAGTATTACCTATACTGAAAAAAATGAAATGATTCAGTTACGTATTTATTAAAAAAAAAAAGATTTATGACAGACGTTATTGTTCAAATTTAACAAAAATATTGCCTTACAAAATAATTTTAAAATCTTTTTCTTTTTAAATATAACATAAAATTTATTTTGTGTTAGTTAGTTTTGTTCTATACATAATTGTCTAATGATTTTTTAATGAATTTCGCTTATTGGTATCATAAGTATATGTAACGAGTGTTTGAGAATTAAAGAAATACACATAGGATAGAGTCGCAATTACCATTCTTTACATAACATGAGCGAATTTTCGCACAAATACTCGATAATGATTAGTACAAATTCGCAAATCAGTACAATAATCACGTTTAAAGATTTAAATTCGCGGTACACGAGAAAGTGATTTATAAACATACAGCGATGCATTTTGTGTGAGATTATGTTTAAATCCTGTTTTTTATTTAACTCCGAATAAGCCTTAGTTTCGTCATTGGTTATATAACAGCGGAATTTTACTAGACGCGTATGCAATTTATATTAAGCATTTGTGAAGCCTGTACTACGAACCAGGTCTTATTTTTATGTGTGCGTAGTGCTGGGTATTAGCCTAAAAATTATATTGTTTGAAGTACACAGAGAGGCAGTAAAATTAAATAGTTTTAAAGCTAAAGTGTTAAAATTGCATGTTTTAGAACTATGAAAAAAAGACGTGTGGCACTCGGGGACTGCATAACATTTTTTATCAACTTATGCAATTATAATTATTAATTTATTTTATTTAAACAGTATTTTTCCTTTTTTTCTTTGATATTTATTCAAGTTACACTATTTGAGCTGTTATCCGTCCTTACGATCGTCTGTCCGTCCATCCGTCCGTCCGTCTGTACGTCCGTCCGTCCGTTAGGTTATTTTAGTTACGGAATTTCTGGATTCGGTCTCCACGCTCAAGGCCCGCGCTGGAAGCTATGCAATAGCTTAAAAAAATCATTTTCACGTCTATATAAAAGCGAATGTTTAAAATAATTCCATTATGCTGTTATCCAGTGGCGAGCACTCCATAATAGCCATGGTTGTTCATTTAATGTTCTTCTTTCTTTCTTTTCTTTCTCGGCACCCCATTAGCGGATACGGGTCTCCTCCACTTTGGGAGGGTGTGTGGTCTACTACGCCGCGCTGACCGGGCGTTTTGAAATACGATTTAGTTTTGAATTTGCTTAGCTGTTTCTTACAGCACCATGGGGGAAGAACTGAGGTGGTGACACATGTATTCTTAATCGGTCACCACGCGGATAGTATTTGAGCTCTCATGTTCACACCTTAATAATTATTGTGATCCGTATAAGTAGATACATAATGTACGTGATGTGTTATAACATGACTTATTTACAATAGGATGTCAATGATCTCACTGTTGCTGTTACTTCAGATTAAGTAACCATTGTTGAATTACTATGGCACAATATTATCGTTTTTGTGTACGAATTACACGTACAACGTCCTCAGGAATTTTCTGCTTTAGTATTTGCCAACTATATTCTGGATAGATTCCAAGCTGACATAAGATTGATGTTCAATTTAACGCAAACGAACTCTCTGCCACGAACTCACGATTGTACAACTTTGTGTTGTCATATTTATTTATAAGGTATTTTATTTCTAAGATCACAGTGCAAAATTATGAGCTTGAAAGAAAACAAATGCCTGTACTAGATAAATACTAGTTATATCATGACTTTTATGTGTTCATAAAAGTTTAATTAATTTATTAAATTAAACAATCTTTTTTAAATACAACACTACTATGAGGTCATCTTTTATTGTAAGGTTCAATCGCATTCAATAAACCGTAAACATCTCATAATTGATGCGTTTCTGGTAGTTATTTAATAGTAGGCAATAAACAAAAAAAAACGTACCAACTGTATTTTCTATGTGTAACTGTAATATTTATAATATTTAAGGCCTATCTAATGCAACTTTAAATTATGGCTACACTTTTCTGCAACATGTTGTATATCTCGTTCTTACTATTATGTTCTTCTATTGCTACCAGCCGGCGTATTATGAGCTTTTTAAAATCATTCAAGTTCCAGGCAGGCCGTAAACTGCATGGCTAAATTAGGTATTAAAGCAAAAATAAAACTTTTAGTTTAAAATTTTTAGTTAGTACTTTAACTTTTAGTTGTACCTTCTCCTTAAACATATTAATGTATGTCTGGTTTAGCGAACTGACTGACTAATAATTTGTTCATAATACGAATTTGCCAGACAGTTCAATTCACGGCGTAAACTGCCTGTAAATAAAAGCTCATAATACGGCCGCAGATCATTAAAACATTGCTGGACCTAACATATAAATTATTTGCTTAACAACGAACAATAGCTTCGAATTTAATCTTATAACAGTAATATTTATGTTGTTAAACAAGTAACTGTGTCATAGTCAAGGATATCATTGATTAATCTATTTTATTACATGTTTGTGATCCAGTTTCATGAACAAGATGATAAATAAATCTAATTGATTTACGTTGTAAGTATGTTAAGAAGAATTTACTTTGTGTGAATTTTACGAGAAAGTAGTAATAATACACAATTAGTTACGCTTCTCTAATTATTTTATTACGACTATTACATATTGTTGTGTAAATCTCGTAAGTTTATTTGAATATAAAATACATAAAATCAAGTGATTGTGACGTTTGCGAGGAGATAACCTGTATTCTATATTCTAGAAGCTTCTAGATGCCTATTTGTTTTATAAGTTTTGCTTAGTTATAAGAGGCTGGGTCATAGAAGTATTATAAATACCTTCACAGGATGGGCGCTTTTTAGGGTTCCGTACCCAAAGGGTAAAAACGGGACCCTATTACTGAGACTTCGCTGTCCGTCCGTCCGTCCGTCCGTCCGTCTGTCACCAGGCTGTACCTCAAGAACGGTGATAGCTAGACAGTTGAAATTTTCACAGATGATGTATTTCTATTGCCGCTATAACAACAAATACTAAAAATAAAATAAATATTTAAGGGGGGGCTCCCATACAACAAACATGATTTTTTTACCGTTTCTTGCTCGATACTAATAACGTTGCCTTATGTTGCATAGATAATGGTTTGGAACCCTTCGTGCGCGAGTCCGACTCGCACTTGACCAATTTTTTTTTGATTTGGCAAATAGTGACATAATTAGTGTACCTACTAATCAATAATGTTTTAGGGATTACAAAGTTTAAAATTTTTATATATTTAAGTTATTAAATAATAAAAAAATTAAATTAAAATAATTTAAATTATTTTATCACTATAAATTGCGTAATTCTGCTAAAGCCAAAGGTTATTTTTTAATAATTATGTATCCGTTCAATTTATAAAACCTGAAGAAAGCACTAACCCACATTTCAGTCCGATAACTTACTGGATGTCTGCTCTGATATTTACTTAGCGCAATATTGTATTTTATATTCGGAGCAAGAGTTTGGAGCATTTTTCACAGTTTAGTGGTTTTTGCGCACAGTATAACCACAGAATGAAACTTTATTGTGTTTTTTACTAAAGATGTCTTTGACATTGTGTGTCAAGGGGCAAGCGGCGCGGCGACGGCGCCCTATACTGAAGCTGCGCCTTGTTTTGAAAGTTGAGCTGCGCGGCGCATACATCGAATTTCCTCGTTATTTTTTAGCAATGCGCATTGCAAAATGTCACTTGCGTTGTCATTATTGTTATTGTTTGTAAATATAATTTTAGGTAATTTTTCTTTTGTATGTAAGATTTTGTATATTTTATTGTTTTAATCGTTAATTTATATGTCGAAAGCTTTTAACGGCAGTGACGATGCGGGGGGGAGCGCTAATCTACCTTCTACGTCGGAGATCTCACTGGTGCGCTGCCCTTTCTGTTCCCAGGACCGATTCTTTAGAGGTGAGCGGGGTTTGAGAATTCATTTGGGAAGAATACACAAATCCCAGAACGCCCTTCTTGACCCTGAAGTAACTTCTACACATACAAATGATATTTCGAATCAAAATCCCTTTTGGAAAACCTTAGCTAATTTAAAAAATTCCATTCCGATTCTAAAACGCATACCACGTGGTGCTAGACCAGCAGTCGCTAAATCTTTAGCTGAATCCATAGGTTCTGTAGTTATTAACAATTCAGAGTCGTCCTGGGAACTACTGTTCACCTTCCCTTACAGAATTCTTCATTTACAGAAACACAAGTCTACTCAGAAATCTTTAACCACACAGATTAAATCTAATTGTCAGTTGCCACATAATAGTCTCAATAACATTGTCTATTCATATAACACAAAGTCTAATAATTCATTATATAGTACCGTTGAATCCAAACTAAGGGATGGTGATATTAGGGGAGCGTCAAGAATTTTGTTCAGTAGTGACGTTTTAGCACCTTGCTCTGCCGACACGCTTGCAGGTTTAAGAAGCAAGCATCCATCTCCGACTGATGACCTATCTTTCCCGGATGCGCCTGATGCATCGTCAGATTATCTAAGTGCATCGGGCAAAGACATAATTAAGGCGGTTGGTTCCTTCCGGAGTGGCTCCGCCGGCGGTCTCGATGGCTTGTCGCCTCAACATCTAAAAGACCTCCTGTCACCTAGTGCAGGGGAAGCTGGTGAGAGGCTTCTGAGGGAGCTAACCGCTTTGATAAACCTTATGCTCTCCGGCAATGTGAACGAATGTATCACTGGTATCTTGTACGGAGCCAATTTGTGTGCTCTAAACAAGAAAGACGGTGGCATTCGTCCCATTGCCGTGGGGTGTACGTACCGGCGTTTGGCCGCCAAGATTTGCTGCGATTATTATAAAAAAGAACTTTCCGAAAAATTTCAGCCTCTGCAACTGGGCTTTGGTGCCAGCGGCGGCTGTGAAGCGGCGGTTCATGCGCTGGCAACGTACCTTGGATCTGGGATGGGTGAGGTCATCTTGAAGGTAGATCTCAAAAATGCATTTAATTCAGTGAAAAGGGACACCCTTTTGACACAGGCTAAATTGGAAACCCCAAAAATTTTTAATTACCTTTGGCAATGTTACCGTAATCCTTCCAAATTATTATATAGAGACAATGTTTTAGATTCTTCAGTTGGATGTCAACAGGGTGACCCTCTTGGACCGGTCATTTTCAGTCTGGCAATACAACCCATCATTCGGCAACTAAATTCTAAATTTAATATATGGTACTTAGATGACGGGACTCTCGGAGGCAGTGTTGATACAGTAACTCAAGATTTGGCATTTTTAAAAAACGAGTTTCGTTCAATTGGTTTGGAATTAAATCCTACCAAATGTGAAATTTTTTTAAATGACAACGTTGACAAAGTTTCGGCCATTTCAAAATTTTCTTCTTTGGCTCCAAACATCAAAATTATTGATAAGAGTTCTCTCTGTCTCCTTGGGTCTCCAATCTTTGAAGATGCTTACTCCTCTTTTGTGGAAGAAAAAGTTCAAAAATTTTGTGAAGTTTCGGATCGTTTACTAAAAATTAACATGCATTCGGCCTTTACAATTATTCGATACTGCCTTTTTGTTCCAAAATTAACCCTTACAATCAGATCGACTCCGTTTTGGAAACATTCAACTCTTTTGGCCAAAATTGATGATATTATTAAATTAACTTTGAGCAAAATTCTAAATCTATCAATGAACGACCGCATTTGGCGCCAAGCGTCGCTTCCTGTTCGCTTTGGTGGCCTCGGTATCCGTAAAGCTTCGGACGTTAGTTTGCCAGCGTTTTTATCCTCGGTCCACAGCACCGAGCAATTAACCAGGAAAATTTTAGAACCCACACTGGTTGATTCCGAGGTGCTGTGCAAGTCCGAGGCCATAAACGCTTGGAAAATGGCTTGTCCAAGCACTGATTTACCAGCTAATCCGCTCTCCCAAAGACATTGGGACGGTCCTCTCTGCAGTGCTGCTAGACAAAATCTCATTAATACCGCTAGCGGTGCTGCCGAGCGGGCACGTTTGTTGGCTGTGGGAGAGTGGGAGTCTGGTGTTTGGTTACAGGCGCTCCCTTCACCTAATTTAGGTACTTTCCTGGATAACACCACATTCCGTATCGCCACTTGCCTACGCATAGGGGCTCGTTGTGTCACTCCTCATCGCTGTCAATGCGGCGAGGCTGTTGACGGTCTCGGGCACCATGGCTTGTCATGCAGCAGAAGTTCCGGACGCATATCTCGCCATGCAAGTATCAATGACATTATCCGTCGTGCTCTTGTCACCGCCGGAGTACCAGCCGTGCTAGAACCCAATGGCTTGGTGCGTGACGATGGGAAGAGACCAGATGGTATGTCACTGTTGCCTTGGAAAATGGGCAGGCCTTTGGTGTGGGACGCTACTTGCGTCGACACCCTTGCGCCATCACATCTTCCAAATACCGTGTGTGCGGCCGGTGCTGCTGCTGCCTATGCGGAGTCCATCAAGCGGCGCAAATACAATAATCTCTTAGGGGATTATATTTTTGCGCCGTTTGGGGTCGAAACGCTAGGCTCATGGGGCCCGAGTGCCCGAAATCTTTATAAAGATTTAGCGGGCCGACTGATCGACGCCTCTCGTGACCAGAAGGCTGGCCTTTATTTTGTACAGAAAATAAGCATTGCCATACAACGTGGCAATGCCGCCAGCCTTCTGGGCACACTTCCGGTCGACAGCGATGGGGAGGAATACTTTGATGCCTAGTCTATTTATACATATAATTTTAATTTATTTTATAATGTACATATTTTTTATATTTAATTGTATATTAATTAAAAAACTAGAATTTGAAAAAAAAAAAAAAAAAAAAGTTATTAAATTAAAAACATATTATATTTTGTTTAATAATATGTCTTGAAATCATCACTATATTAAAATGTATTAGGCTCTCATCATATTTGTTAAGTCTTTGTTATGTTATGTGACTTAATTACGAGGTTATTTTATCAAATGTTTTATTATTACTCTATAACATTTTCACTTTATATATAACTTTTCCTATTAGCCTGTGAAGATAAATATCTTCTCCTTCTTCTCCAGCCCATTTACGTCCCACTGTTGGGCACGGGCCTCCTCCACTTTGGGAGGGATTATGGTCTATTGTGCCGCGCTGACCAGGCGTGTTGGCACAGGGTTTATTTTCGAGTTTGCCGTCTCTCACAGATGATGTTATCTGATTTAATGTTATAGATAAATATAGGAACAGTTAATTAAGTCAAACAAAACTACAATAAGCTATTAACACATATATACCGTTATGATTTATGTGGGTTCAAGTGCAAGTCGATTGTTAGGCGGCGCACGAGTCGCTTCCGTTACACTATTCTGATATAACTATGACATTTTGCCCAATGGGAGCTTTGTAAGTGTGCCATACTTTGTGTCTGTAACACGGACACGCTTCATAAGGATAACGCACAATACTTGACACATATTACCGCTATACTTGTCACTTGTCACACTTTGTAATTGGGATTAGTAGATTCTACTAAAATATATTTAACTATCGACTAACGATAGACCCAATGAAGCGAGTGAATTTTCCGTCTATTACTTTCTACCTATCTCATAGGCCACGTATTAGGAGCTTATTAATGTTCAAATTTAGAATAAATTTATGTTTAAATAAGTAAAAGTGTTAATAGTATTTTTAGAGACTCATATTCGCTAAGTTAAGATTGATAAAAAATTTTATAACTTTTTTTTTTGTGAATATTCATGGACAAAGATTGGCAAAGTATTTCCCTAAAGAAATATTCTTTTAAGCTATTTCTGAATTTGCAACATCAAAAGTGTAATGCAATTATGTCTTTGCAATATCTAAACCATTTATAGGCTTTGCAAATTACAAATTAGATCGTTTGTAGAATTATAACACTAGAATACGCTTCTTGCATTCATTAGCAACTTCTAACGGCACCGCAGTACGTAAATCAGGTGACATTATTGTCCACCTTATTTTTCATATGTAAAGTAATTTATGGGACCTTGAATGGTACATAAATATTCAGAAAGACGCGCCGAATTTCACAAAGGTCTGTCACTAAATTGATTCAGTGCGTGTTGCCAGTCACCGTTAGCAAATAGAAATATTCGTATGGCATTTAATGAGTTGCGCGATTCTCATATTGGTTAATATTGAATATAAATATATAGGTACTACCTACGACCTGCAATTTCCTACATCGAGTTGTAACTGTATCTTATATTTTTATGGAATCACTTACACTTCCGCGACTCATTTGTTTAAAATTAAATAAAACTACTTTTACGGATTTAGATGCGTGTATTTGTTTTAAGCTTTAAGATATTTATTTCTTAAAAAGAGTACAACTCACTTAGCTTAAGAAATACAGGGTAAACCTAAAAATACTTATTAACTAACATTGAGCATCCGAATGACAGTAAGTTGCATAAAAACCGCGAAGCAGCCGTTAAAAGCAAGTGACTTATTAAGTATCGTTTTAACAATGCAATGCAATAGCAATCGTCATTTCGTGTTTATCACAAGATATAAATTTATACAACTATTTATTAATGTAATTATTTCTTTAAAATAGATGATGCATGCAGATCATGTACAATTAGTAACTTATTTATTATTTATTTAAATGCGTAAAAAGTAATTTTATTTGGGAAATAATTTAACTCCTATATCCTTTTCCTTGCCACTTTAATCTTAGATACTAGCAGTAGGAAAATGGAAACTTGATAGTGAGTAATTTGGACGCGAAATAAAAAAGTTTTAATTCTAGAAAATGCCAAGAATTTTTTTATCTTTTGATATAATAAAAAACAGAAATAAAGCAACAAAAAAAAATTAAGAAAAAATATATAACAAATAAAAATATAAAGCATAAAGAGGCTACGAACTATTTTGAAACATTTGTATTTTTCTTTTATTTTAAAGCATGTTTCATAGACAATTTGATAACCAACAGAGTGACAAGCGAGTTGTATAATATGTAGGTAGTATTAAAATTGGCAATTTAAACTTTAAAAGCAACCAGTTAACATCATTAGAGTATATTAAGAACAAGTATTTAAATTTAAATATCATTGGAAAAGTGATCGTAAGAAATCCGCACAAACCAGTTCTTAAAGATCCTTCATATCCATTTTTGATGGATTTTGAGACATTTTATTAAATTAATAGGTTATGATTATCTTAAAAATTATTTACAATACATATGCAAACTGTAACAATAATTTGGCTTACTTAACATACTTACTTAACATGTTTTTGTTTCTATAAGGAACATACAGACGGACAGACAGACAGACAGACAAAAATTTTACTGATTGCATTTTTGGCATCAGTATCGATCACTAATCACCCCCTGATAGTTATTTTGAAAATATATTTCATGTACAGAATTGACCTCTCTACAGATTTATTATAAGTATAGATTGTTAATCCATGATTGATTTCAACGGGCTTAATGTGTCTTAAAATAAATGCAGTAGTAGGTATGTATAACTAGAAATAATATTTAAAGTTTACGAAAAGGTTTATTATCACTTACATGCGACTCTACAGCTCAAGTATACCATAATGGCTGAAAAGTCTCCAATACTTGCCTAAATTAAACTAAAATTTTAACTGCATCAGAATTCTTTAGAAGTAGTTTCATTATTGACTTACTTCTGAAAGCTAAGCTATTTGTTTCCTCCTTCACTTAAGAGAGGCTGACAACAGCCAGAATGACATTAATATAAAACACCAATAATAGACTTATGTTTTATTTTATTTAAAATTGTATCATTGTTGTGTGATTTTGTAATGAATTTTGATTGTCCGAATAAAGAACTTATTATATATATTATTATATTAATATAAAACAAAGTCGTTATATATGTATGTATGTCCCTATGTGAGCTTATATCTTCAAAACTGCGCAATGGAATTTGATCTGTTTTTTTAATAGATAGATTACTTTGGCTTTTTTGCACAATTGCTAAGGTTTTCCTATTTTCTAAATTCCACGTGTACAAAGTTTCGGGCTACACAGCACACACTAGACAGCTAGAGTTTAGTAAAAGAAAACAGTGCTTTTGGGCGCTGTTCAGATTGACCTAATACATGATCACCATCTAAACAGATTATCAGATTGTTTGCTGATTGGTTTACTATATAGAAATTAGAAAATATTTTTATCATAGGTTATATGTATCGCAAATCTTAATTAGTCGATAAGACTTATTACGAATATAGTAATAAAAATATCTATCAGCATGATAAAATCCTACTAATATTATAAAGGCTGATGTTATTGCTCTTGCACACAAAAGCTATTAAATTAATTTTAACGCTTTTTTCCGCTTTAGATTTTTTCCGAGTTCATGTGCTTTTAAATATTGAGGATAAAAAAAGAATCATTAAAATCGCTTTACTCAGTTAAAAGTTATGAGGTAACTAACATAAAAAAAACAGACGAATTGAGAACCTCCTAATTTTTTTAGGAGTTGGTTAAATAGTGTGTAAAGCTAAGGAATTAGCTTGTATTTAAGATAACATGAAAGTAAGCTTTTGTTCTGTTACTTTTATCACCATATCAGCTTTCATAGGCATTTTGTCGAACAGTATAATGATGTACGTTATATAATCCATCAAAGTTGAATCCACTTAACTAACAATCATAAGAGCGGCTTCCTACTTTATAATCACCGTCGATTGACACGTGCATCTCAGCCAAAATTTACCAGATGCGAGTTGGAGGCTTATTGAGGGTTCTGTATTTTCATATACTGTATGTATGGGATCATCACAGTTATTTTATAGGCTTAAATCCAACTAAGAACTTCGGTGATTTTGTTCATAGTTCATAGCTATGTACAACGTTAGAGTTACGATTCCAGCAGGCATCTTTAATTTACCTAAATTATGTCTAGCTGTTTCCCGTGACTTCGTTCTAGGGGAATTTAGAAAACAAATGATACATATCAAACCACTAGCACAATACACGCAACAGAAGAATATGGATAATTTTCCCTGATTTTACAATATTTTTCACTGGTGCATTGTTTCTATTAGCCGCAGTGCAGTTTTATATAGCATATAGCCTTCCTCGATAAATGTATTATCCAACACTAAAAGAATTTTTTAAATCCATGTTTCTGAGAATAGCGCGTTCAAACGGACAGACAATAAAACAAACTTTTCAGCTTTATAATATTAGTATTGATACTCCTTGTGTAGGTTGACATTAACCTGAACGTTTTCTAAGACGTAGATCAATATTCAATTGATCTACGTCTTAGAAAATGTTCAGGTTAATGTTAAAGTAGAAGTTAAAGTGGAAGGAAGTTAGTCAAAGCTCATGTTTTGTCTCCTTGTACCTACTTACATTGATTTACTTACGAGTTATGATATTATGTTGCTAAGGCGAACGGGTTCGCTACTCCTTTGTTTACAGAACTCCAAAATATGTTTTCTCTTACATTAATTTATGTAAGTAATATCAATTGAAAGTACTTTTAATTGTTATACGCATAATAGCATCATTCGAGTGAAATGTTTGCGTATGATTATGGCCTACTGTTACGTAATAGTGAAAGTTCATCATGATCGGAGATGCAACACTGAAGGTGAACCGGTGGTAGAAGGTTGGCTGACACCTGATACATTGAGAGTACTTAATAATATTGAATTTTATAGAATACGGCTTTAAGGAACACTGCATTTAAAGCATTATTAATTTTGGAGCAATCGGATCGAATATCAGAACATCGTGAGTAACTTTGTCACTTTTGCAAGTTTATTTTAATAATTCAATAATAATTCTTTAATTATTTGTATTTGATTATACAAAATATTGTACTTATATGGTTTGACTTAATGACAAGGTAATAAACTAAATTGGCGTCGTCTGTCTATCTACTAAAAATAATTTTTTGTAAGATTATGTATCTTCTCCTTCTTCTCCAGCCCATCTAAGTCCCACTGTTGGGCACGGGCCTTCTCCCCTCTGGGAGAGATTAGGGTCTACTGTACCGCGCTGACCAGGCGTGTTGGCATAGGGTTTATTTTCGAGTTTTCCATCTCTCACAGAAGATGTTATCTGTGTGCAATATCCCTTAGCTGACTTTTACAGGACCCTTGGCAGGAGATGGGGTGGTGACACTTGTATTCTTAATCCATCACCACACGGAGGATTATGTGTGCAATATTTATATATATTAAATTGAGTATATAATACCTACTTAGAAAACATGTGCAAAAAATACTTTCGACTTATGCCAGGAAGTCCTTCTAGTTACTTAAACAATTTTATGAATTTATCAAAAGAAAATATACCCAAAAATGTTTTATAATCAAGTCTCTATAATCTTAGGAAGACAAGACAAGAAAAAGGTTGGTACAACATTTTTACCTTTTTATTATTAATTGCCGTCATCTATCTTCCATCAGCTTTTGGCCGTCCACTGCTGAGTACTGGCCTTCCCCATAGAAAGCCACGCCACGTGGTGTTGCGCCGTTTGCATGGCTCCCTGCGATCTTGATGATGTATCATTGTCAGGGCCGCCATACGCTGCGTTTGCTAGGTGGTTATGTCAGAACTTTACTTCCATCGTTGGTCTGTCAGCGGTTCTGTTGTTATGATGATTTGGTGTACAATTTCCTAAATTAATTCTCAGCACCGTTAGCCAGATATGTCTCATTTGCACGTGTCTCAATTTTGTCACTACGCTAAACAACTCGATAACAAACGTGAGTGTTTCTATGCAGTATAATGAATTTACAAAGGTCAGACAGGTAAAGCTTGTATTTCTGTTAATAACAATGTTAATTTGCTCTGTGGTAGCTGTTCGTCAAGGTTCCACTGAATAATTAATATATTAAAGATAAGCACCAGAGGCAAAAAGGTGAAGGTTCATGATATTTTATTGATTAATTTAAGTAAATTTGTTACGAACTTCCTGCTGCCATCTTCACAAATATTGTAATATTTCTACATCCACCTTCGCAATCTGTATACTATTTGCCTGAAGAAATGGTATTATTATCCTACGTATACGTTGAACTGTCCGTGTGATGACGGTTTAAGAATATAAGAGTATAATCCTATTTGGGTAGATGTAATGTGTAAATGTAAGGTACTCACCGTCCGTCAAATCTTCATCCCAAAAACTATCCTTTATAAACACTCGCAAGTCATCTATGATCCAAATCTGAATTCCCACAAACGAAAGAAACATAAAGTCTGTCATACTCAACTGCATAAAACTAACTTAGCTCACCGTAATTACACTTTTCTCAGTAGCATTTTATACAACAAAATTAATGCGGTATTAAATATAAGCCACCTACCTAAGACTAAATGCAAGAAGATAGTTTCTGAGTACTTAATGAGGTTGAGTTATGAAAACACTGAAAAGCTAATCAATATTATAAAATGATACATCCATACCACCATTCTGTAACATCACACTTATCACTGTAAATCCACACACACATTCACACGTCATCTATTCACACACATGTATAGGCTACTCTTTTGTAATTAGATTTAAGTCTGGACCATTTTGTTATGTACATTTAATTGATGTATGGGGGCCTGGTAATCTGCGTGACAGGGTAACCTAGTGCAGATGCCAGTCTCCCACAAAGGCTTGTCGCTGTTGTATTTGTACGAGTATTGTAACATTTATATTAGTATAATTGATTTAATTAGTATAATTGATTTAACTATGTATCTAGAAACCTAAGTTACCTTGTGGAAGAGAATAATAAATAATTAAATAAATAAAAAAAAATAAAAAATTTCCTCCTCAGAGTGCTTTATAAGTCAGGGATAGTATAAGGAGACGGCATCTACAGTGAGAGGCGGAAATGTAAAAACTAAACCGCGTGCCAACACACCTTTTCAGCGTGATGTAGTAGACCAGATACTACCCTTAATCGGAGGAGCCCCGTGCCTATCAGTAGGAAATTTATGGACGAAGAAGAAGATCGGGTAAAAAACTGAATCCTTTGTTGTTTTAAGTTTCTTCTTTCTTTGGATGTTGGCATTGGTAACAGATTATCTTCCACTAGAATATGACATAGTTTTATAGCAAGTGTTATAAAAAAGTTCTATTGTATTTAGTCTGATAAAACATGAATAAAATTTCATATATATCATCATTTATAAAATATCTTCATAGAAAAACCTACACGTGAATACAAAGTTGAGGATATTGGTTATTTGTTGGGGTAAATGTACCTACCTCTAATGGAAAACTGTTGATTGCCATTTTTATTTCATGTAATACACGTAACTATCATGTTTTCGCTTCTTCATTTGAGATGATGAAACAGGTATTCTTGTAACTATAGCGCTCTCTACTGTTATGGGGAATCACATGTAATTAAAAATGTCAAACTTTACAGCCTCAGGATTAATTGTTGCGTGAAAAAATATCCGCCTTGTATTATATATAGACCTTGACCAAGATATTATATAGATACAAGTTAAGACCTGAGGTTAAGGTGTGGTATATTTAAATGACAATCATAAGTTATTAACAATCATCAGTATCACACATATGTATGAAATCGTGTTTGCCATACACATATTTATGTATTAAACAAAAAATATTTCTATGTTTGTATTCCAACAACAGGTAACATAAATTTATAGTGTATCTGATTAGGGTCCCGTATCAGGGGTGAGTGCCAACGGCCCCGGTACCGGGGCCGTTGTTCACCTGGGCCGTTGGCACAAATCGTTTCCCAACGGCCCCGGTGCGTTTCTAGCTTGACTGTTTTCTGTAATGAGCTTGTTTAACTGAGTAGATAGATAGATAGAACTCTTTATTTGCACAAACACCAATTTTACACAGAATTTTAAAAATACAGTCTTCAAAGCTATTGTACAAAAGGCGGCCTCATCACTAATGTGATTTCTTCCAGGCAACCGTATAATGGATAGAATCTAAAATAGACATTGCGGAGGTTGTTGGTGTATTCTAAATTATATTGAAAATATGAACAAATGCATAAAACAAAAAATAAATAAACATACATATACATAAGTACACTAAAAATAAGTAAAAACTACTATATAATATACATACACTCTTTATAAATACTAAGATACAGATTACATAAACACTATTATAACGATAGATAATAATTCGATAGTTTTAGCTTAAAATTAGAGCGAGACTGTGCTTGTCAGATAGTAGAACGGCACCCTAGTAATGAAAATTAGCTCTCCGTCCCACTGTTTGTGACTGTATATGACGGGTCTCGTGGTCTAGTGGTTCAGGTAATGGACTGCCATTCACGAGGTCACGGGTTCGATTCCCGCGATATTTATTATTGTCATACAAATATTTGTCCTGCGTCTGGGTGTTTACTATGTATTATAAGTATGTATTTACAAAAGAAAAGTAGTATATGTATTCTATCCGTATTCTGGTACCCATAACACAAGCATATAAGCTTAGCTTGGCACCAGAGGACGTTGTGTGTAATGTCCGTGAATGTGAATACTAATAATGCTATACTTTTTTGAAAACTTGAGTAGTGCGGGCTTTGTAATGTTTTTCTGGACTCACATTAAAGAAGAATATTTAGGACTTATTATTTTTGGTTTTGGAGTTAGGTAGGTAACTAGTTTATTAAATGGTTAACAGATAAAAAAAATAATTAGAATTCATCCAAACATAGATTAGTGAATGAAAACATTCAGGCAGGTTTTTTTTTTCTGGAGCCCTTTGTGTATCCATGCACTTAACTTTTACAAGAGTGCATAATATTTTTAAGTCTAAGTAGCTTAAAATTAATGTTTAAATAATTTTAAGAGATCTTAAACATTAATGACTAGATTGAGACAAATAATTATATTACCACAATGGCTTATTCTAAGTAGTTAGTTTGTATTGATTGAAATATTTTAAGATTTTAGAGTAAACTAATTTCGGTGCCATGCTACCCCATATATGATTGGGATGACTCCAATACGAATTGGCTATTATATAATTTTCAACAAGATTGGGTAACTTTGAGGCTAATATTTGAAGATCAGCTATTGAAGATAATGTATCTCTCTGACCAGCTATTAGAAGCACAGGTGACGTCACCAAAGATATGTTATATTGAGGAGGTCTAGCTGAACCATACCTTTCTATATTCCCTTTTGTACCTTCGTCGTAACGTTGAAAGTCACCACTTCTTATTAGCTGAGCATAATGTACAACACTTTTAACGGAACATCCACTGGGAAAATGGCCAAAAATGACAGGAATATCCTTCAAGTCTATAGTTCCTTGTCGATAACCTGTGGCTATGAACAGCACTACTTCACAAAACATTGGTGCTTTTTCACACAGAAATTGACTAAGCAAGTGCACAAGACGATCTCTGGGAAAAAATTCTTTCACTCCAGCTGCCTCCAAGAACTCCTTTATGGCTTCATAGTAGCGAGCCGCAAAAACTGCTAAAGGATTACCGAAGTATTTCATCCAAACCACGGGTGCTAGTTGAACACCTAATCCAATTTTATTATTATAGTCAGGCCTTAAAGAACCCATACTAAAATACTGAGTTGTACCTTGAGAGTGTCCTACATAAAATAGTTTTGAATAACCAGTCATCTTTATTATATAATCTATAATTGCAGGTAAATCAAAGTTTCCATATTCGTCGAATGTGAAATTCCAATAGTCTGTGTCCTTATCGGGGTCTAGGCTAACATGTCGTCGAGAGTAGTAATTTCCTCTGTTATTAGCCGCCCATACGTCGTAGCAATTATCAGCCAGAACGTACGCCAGTCCATTTGTCGTACCAGCAACTATCCAAGTATCTGAAGTATCTAATATCCCGTGTACTAATAGCACTGGATAAGATTTAACAGGGTCACTACACTTAGATAACATCCTAAAGATTGTTAATTTGTATCCATCTTCTGTGGTCACTGAGTGCACTTCTGTAGGATAATTATACTTGGCTGCGAGTTCAGTGAAGTTCAAGAACGTATCTTCATTATAACTCAAGGCCTTTTTAAAATTACGTTTTTCGGAAATAAAATCTGACGGCTGTTTATTGGACGGAATCGGATATATTGAAGCAGTCATGGGCGCATGAAGTGTCAGGATCAAAAGATATAGCACACAAATGATTGGACATTGTTCCATCTTTAGTCTTATATCACGGAATGTTTACAGGCTTATGTTTTCATTGTAAACCAGTATCCAATTTTATAACATCTGATTGACCTTACTTAAAGACCTTACAGATTACTACGAAGGTTCATAATATATAATTATTTATTATATATTATGCAGTTTTGAACAGTAATAATTGTTCCTGGAACGTAGCATAGGTAGTGGTCTAAAAGCGTTATTTATTTTGGAGTGTAGTCATTTTTATGGAAAAAGCTGCCGGAATGTTCTTGTGTCCTTTGCATGAGTTCTTGTTTCCCTTACACTTAAGAAAATTATTACGACTTAATTACAAATAGGTTATAGACCAACAGCTAGGTGCTGTTAATGTAATGGATGACTGAATTTATGTTATTGCATTTCTGATATTTATATGTAGTCTAGTCATAATAACCTAACTTCTTTGTTATTCCCTTATCATAATCAATTAATCTCATGGTTTCTACTGTAAACCCAAACGTACGAAATAATAATTGATACAAAAGTTTTCTAATTTTGAAATGTTAGTGTATATATTTAAGTTTGGAGTGAGGTCTATGTATAAGACCATGAATTTATAAGTAACATTGAATATTTGCATTACTTGAATGTGCAGCCTTAGCATTTTTGTTTTATTTTACGTTAAACTGTATATACTGCACTGTTGTTATCGGCTATTCATTGTTACTTTCCGTTCTAAAAATATACAAAATATAAGGATTTAACTTTGCTAATATCATACTAAGTATTTAGATTAATTCTACAGAGGGTCAAAATCATACTTCCGTGAACAGAATGAAAGGATTCTTGCAAATTTAAAATGCATGATAATTGTTTCTTGTCTACGAAGAACGATCTACATCAAAATATTTTCCATACAAATAGATCACACGCTTTTGAAAATAAACTTATAGATGCGATAACTTATAGATAAGAAAAACTTATAGCGCGTTATGGTAAAATGGTAAGGTCACATTTCAACGATGCGTGCGCACACTGATAGAAATTACCGACACCGTGAAGTTATTTACGAACGTAGAATAACGCTTAAGAAAAAAGAAAGAAGTATAACTTCCTATGCACCTATGCACAGTATCTATTCACACCCTATTGAGGTATTTTTTACTTTAAAAAACTGTCTTTAGATATGTATATTTCTACTCTTTTGAATATGTTATTTACTCGCACCATGATAATTAATTGTGCATAAGTAATTAAACAATGTCCAACAAGAGTGCTATATGTCCAAAAGCTCTTAAAAATAAATTAAAAATTGCCTTCTGTTTATGGTTATATTTTCTTGATTACATATTTTTTAATGATTGAAAGAATGTTATGTAATGTAATGAAAGAATGTTTCAAGAGTTATCTTAATGTCCCTGGATTTCAATGACTGTTCCAAAAACCTCAAAGATGTTTTATTAATAATTTGCTTTGGTCCATAATACTTGTGCAAAATTCTAGAAAAAGTCTAGTATTTCAAGTTGATTACAAGATTTTTTCCAAGATTCTTGTACAAGGATATTATATGGATTAAATGCATAGTTATATAGATAGATACGAAGTGTGTTACAAAATGACACAGCACGGTACTCGGAATTTAATTTTCAGGGTAAACTGAGACACATTTCGATGCAATAAATCTTTAAACAGAGAAGCTTTTGTGAGAAATCAGGATTTATGTTGGCTATTTGTGTGACTTGCGAATAACGTTTAAAGTTGATAGCTCGCTCAACCTTGACATTAATGTAGGGTTGTCTCGATCTGTCTATGAATATTGATTAGCGTATATCCAGTTTTGATTTTCGGAATGTGATTCACATGTTAGCCTATATGAATCTATACTAATAATTATAAAGCTGAAGAGTTTGTTTGTTTGAACGCAGTAATATCAGGAACTGATAGTCCGATTTGAAAAAACCAGCCAATGGTGGATAGCACATTTATCGAGGAACGTAGTCTCACCCGTGACCATGGTGACTGCAAAGTCTCCGAAACGCCGGGCCAAAATTTAAAACAAATACACGCGTCTAAATCTGTAAAAAGTGGTTTTATTCATGCTGCGACTAATAGGAGCGAAGTATCAGTGAAGAATGTTGCAAAAACGGGTTATTTTTTTCTAAAACCCACGTACGAAGTCTTTACAACAGCAACAGGCAACGGGCAACAGCTAGGTTTACGTAATGTCTTAAGGGCCAACATCAATATTATCGTATATCATCGCCGACACGTACATATTAACACAGCCAGTAGGCACAGAAAATGATGAATTAGGGATACTTTTCCTATTTACTCAAAATCTACTAAATATATTTTAATTCTGATTTACGTGTTTCTATATATAATAGTGACTTATGTTTTTAAAGTTATTTCATTAGTTAATACGCGATAGTAGACCGACAAATAAAAAAAATAAAAAATTTGAGAGGTTGTTTCGCTAAGATTTTCTATCGAGAAAACTTTTTTCAATCGCGTTTCTGAGTTTATGCGATCCTAGATCATATATTAAAAAAACATATACTTAAAAATTAGAGCTCTAGCCATTCAATCTAAAGAAACAATGAAAACTTCGTACGTAGAAAAATGCACAAAGCTATTTTGGTATCCTCTTAACACGGATAATACCACGAAATATTTGCAATTTAACTCGTGCCAAAACGATTAAAAATTAAAGTTTAATTAAGTGGGATGGCAATAATTATATGATTTGCGACTCATTTAGGCCATGGTGCCGTGATCACCCGTGAGCATAGTGGCTAAAACTGTCTCAGATACGTCTGACTAAATCTTTACTTATTATAAAACAAAGTTGTTATTTTTGTATGTATGTCCCTAAGTGAGATTATATTTGGAAAACTACGCAACGTAAGTTCGGTATGTATCTATCAATGTATTAATCTATGTAACGGAATCTTTGAAAGTGGTTTACACTTACAGTAATCGGATTGATCTGAAATTTTTTGATTGAAATTTGCACACATATTAAGGACCGATGTCAATGCAATAATATAAAAAAATATTCAGGATAGTCCAGCGTGTTTTTTAGTTTTAGAACTAAGTAGATCATTTTAATAGATAGAATCGTTCAAGAAGATGGCTTTTTTGCATAATTTGTTAGTGTTTGTTTTTTAAATTCCACGCGTACGAAGTTGCAGGCAGTTTAAAATAAAATGCGTCTAAATCTGTAAAAAGTATTTTTATTTAAATACTAATATGATCATTAAAAGCTTAAAAAAATATCACATTAATATAAGTAATAACAATTAATGTTTAAAAAAATTGGAATAATGAATTATTAGAGTACTGAAAAAGTCTTCTAAATTTACATTATCACCTTTAAACTTCCCACATATAATTAGTTTACATTACCTTCTAAAATGGCCTCCTTATATAATAATATTACCTACTTAATTATGACCGGAATTAATCAGGAAGTTCAAATTTGATAAAATTATTAAATTTTTCAAAGTGTTTGCAACCAGCACTTATGCATAGATGAAAATCAAATTTTATTATCTGAGAGCTCTTTCTAAGTCTGTAAAGTGTCTTTATTTTTTTGTATCACCTCTTACACAAAAGTTTAGTAAATCCTTTTTTCGCAACACCTCAGAGAAATAGAACTAACTCTTTGCCCACGTATTTTCAAATCCATAATATAAAGGCCTAAAAGATATCTCCTCACGCACCATTTAACAATGGTGCGTGAGGAGATATCTTTTAGGCCAGCAAAGTGAAGGCGGCTGATGCTCTGAAAACATACTAGCTGTCCTAACGTCGGGGTTACACTTCCACTTAATGTCAGGTGGAGCGTAGTTATTTGCCTAATTTTTCATATAATTTTGTACTTTACCACCTATGGCATTGCCAGTTATCATCAGACGTCATCAAAAAATATCTCTCTCTCTCTCTCCAACACAGTTACGTCCCACTGTTGGGCACGGTCCTCCTCCACTTTGGGAGGGATTATGGTCTACTGTGCCGCGTTGACCAGACGTACTGGCACAGGGTTTATTTTCGAGCTTTCCGTCTCTCACAGAGGATGTTATCTGTGTGCAATATCCCGTAGCTGACATTTACAGCGCCCTTGGGAGGAGATGGGGTGGTGACACTTGGATTCTTAATCCGTCACCAAACGGACGAATAACCACATAAATAATAATAATAAATTTCTCTTTATTCAAGTTACCAGGAGTCGTGTTTAATTAGTATAACTCAACACTATTGTTAGTAGTATTTTTCAGTTAACAAATTACCTAGATATAAAATTCAAAATAAATGTACAATTACAATAAATAATATAAAATATTCCTAAATTCCTATAAAAAAAATCCCATAAAATTAAATATATACAAATTAATTTCATAAAAATAAAATTCACTTAAAATAAAATCCATATGCCTATTAAAATTTCATAAATAGTCAAAATTCATATAAATATAAATAGTTGTAATGATAACAATTCTAATAAAATAATTTATTCAAGATAAAATTCACAAAATATAAATGTATTAATAGCTTAAAATAGTATCGACAGCATACATGGCTACTCGGTGTTATAATCCATGTGAGATAGCACAACAATGGTTGACATAGGTGACATAGTCAAGTCTATCTGCAATCATATCCAGGATGCTGTTGGAGCTAGCCCTACGCACCGGGGACCCACATCTCTTACGCATCGTTGCGTAGAAGCTATCCACGTGGGCATCCGCGAACATCTCTGATGCGCTACATTAGCGGGGCAGCTCCACCATCACCCTAAACACGTTATTGTATTACACGCGGAGAGCGCTGTAGGATCTCTGAGTATAGCTAGCCCATAGGTTGCACGTGTAAAAGATTATACAGTAGGCACGAAAGAGAGTGAGCTTTATTTAGTGAACAACGTGCAAACCATGCATGTTCGCTCTAACCGACAACGCTATCCGCTCGCGCTCAATGTCAGAATCGTCCTTAAGGTATCCTAATGAGTTATTACTGATAATCTATTATATTGGGTATCGATACACCTATGTGACATCCATTTGAAATTGAAAAAATCTTGCGTCTCCTTCAGGTTGTCTCCTATAATAGACAAGGCCGTGTTTATGCGTGTCGTATGTCATTTGTTTTGCTATCATAGCACTGTATTATTTTTAGGTTAACATAATGTGAATCACGTATTCTATACAAATAGTTGTTAATACCTATGACATAACAACCACATGTGCTTGACCGATTTCTTACGAAGCAAACAGCACCCTAAGCGCTACTAAAACCTGCTATTTATACAGCTAAGTCATGAATACGTAATGTATTAGTTTTAAGTTTGCAATAATGCGTAACTGTTGACAACATAGATTATGTAAAGGTTATCTAATTTTTCTAGCTTGTGGCAATAAGTGTATACGTATTAAAAAGGTTTGAAATGTAAGCGTAATGGAAAAACGTATTATATATCTTTACTTTGTGGTTATTTTGTATGTATGTATGTCCCTATGTGAGCTTATATCTTCAAAACTGCGCAGCGGACTATGATGCGGTTTTTTAAATAGTTAGAATGGTTCGCAAGGATGGCTTTTTTACTACTAAAAGATTGCATTCCAGTAAAAACAAAATGGAGAAATGTGGAATTTACTAACTTTAAATAAATATATCCGGTTTAATGTCTTAATAATAACTGTGTGGTATATAATCTGAGAGAAAGTGCATAAAAATGCACTTATTTATCTTTCTCTCTTATTGAGATTGCTATCGAATAATATCATTTGGTTGCAGTTCATGTTCATATATAGAAAGTGAATAATTTAAGTCTCGTTTATCTAACATATCCTTTTTAACATTGTTATTTATTAGACAACATTGTTGCAATCTATTGCTTTTTTGTGTGTGAGAGTTTTATCTTGTTTATATGTCAATAGTTTTATCGAGAAATTACCTTAATAGAATTCACTGTTTTGTGTGAGATCTTGCAAATAATCGCAAGTATGAACTGAGGTAAATATAATCTTATCATTATATTGGAAAAAATATAACTCTTCTATTCAATTCTTATATTCAAATAATTCTATAACACAATTTTTTCTAATAAAATCGCTGTTTCACATGTTGTCCCGACACTTCATAGAGTTTTCAGTCGCCATGATAACGGGACTGAGCTGAAAGGTTTCTTCTATGAGCATGATGACTAAAAGGTCTAAAGCGTTAGAGAATATTGTTTGTTGCTGATAAGAATTGTATCATCATGTATAATAATATAATCATAATACTGTTGCATCCAAATACGTCACAGCCAACATAAAAATGTTTTGACAGTCTGCGTTTAAAAAAAAATAAGAAAAATAAAGTTAACAAACATAATGAATAAAACATTCATCTTAAATCACGAACAAAGAAAGTGAAGAGTTTACACCGTTTTGCTTTTATTTATAGTTGCTTACTCCATTAAGTTCATTTACCTCACAAATTTAAGTGAGCGTAAACCTACTTGCTACGTCATCAGATTAACGTAACTCGTAACATTGCTTTATAACGTAATCTAATAAGGGGCAATGGGTCTTTTAGTGATTTATTACAGGTTAAGTAGATTTTGTTTAAATCCAACGATGATAGCATATTACAAAACGTGTTCATATTTTGTCATATATCGGCCACAGATTTGTAAAATTTATTGAATTTCAAACCAGAGAAGAAATCTGAGACGTTTTTATAAAACGCTTTATAATCTCTATCTATTTCCATGGAAAAAGCGTGACTGTGCATATATCATTTAGACATACAGTTTATAAGTAAAATGATTTTATCTCCATAATTGTAATGCTACAAATAAATAAAACAATAATCATGCAAAAAAAGAAACTTGCCTGTCTGAAAGTACACAAAATTTTCGTACATCAAACAAAAATTTAAGTTCTGTATCCTTTCAAAATGAGTATGCACAAATCCGTACATAACTGTGTTCAGGTCACTAACCGATCCTCAAATGCTAAGTACGAACCAACGACCTTTGCAACTGCGCATCTTCGAAATGTCAAACGATTGAGTAATTATGAGCTGTGTCAGTGGAGCTTCACGTAATAGTTTATCTTATGTACATATGTGCCTAGATATGATGTTTGTTATCAAATCGTTTATTATGAAATAAGAATTCAGATAATATGACGGGCTTCGTGGCGTAGTGGTTCATGTACTGGACTGCCGTTCACAAGGTCGCGGGTTCGATTCCCGCTTGGGACAATCATTTGTGTGATATTCATAAATGTCATACAAATGTTTGTACTACGTCTGGGTGTTTTCTATGTATTATAAGTATGTATTTACAAAAGAAAAGTAGTTTATGTATTATATCCGTATTCTGGTACCCATAACACAAGCATAGTAAGCTTAGCTTGGGACCAGAAGACGCTGTGTGAAATGTCCATGAATATTTATTTATTATTATTATTAAAAATATAGACAGCATCTTTCGTCCGTATTGAGACGTATTAAGAATAGAGGAGGCACCAAACCCTGTACACAGGTGCTGTAAGAGTCAGCTATGGGAATATAGCCAAGAAACATCTTCTGTGAGAAATAGAAAACTTGTATTTAAGCCAACCAACAGCCTGCCGTGGTGAACGTGGCATAAGTAGACCAAATACATATTCACAGTGAAGGACATCATTCTACGCCTTATAGTGGACGAGCCTCGTGGTTGAGTGGTTCATGTAACGGACTGCCGATCAAAAGGTCGCGGGTTAGATTCCCGCTTGGGACAATCATTTGTGTGATATTTCTAAATGTCATACAAATATTTGTACTGCGTCTGGGTGTTTCTATGTATTATAAGTATGTATTTACAAAAGAAAAGTAGTATATATTTTCTATCCGTATTCTGGAACCCATAACACAAGCATATAAGCTTAGCTTGGGACCAGAGGACTTTGTGTGAAATGTCCATGAATATTTATTTATTTTTATTATTATTTATTATTAAAGGTCTGACGATCTTTAAATTTTTAATTTTTAGTAAACATTCAATTATCTAGAACAAAGGTGTTAAATATGCGTCAACATGTTTTAGTCTATATGTATGTCTACTATTTACATTATAATATGTATAAGACATGTTATTAAATGTAAATATATGTATTGAAATATATTTGTCATGCTCTATAACCTAAACGATCTAGTTAGAAAAATATTATATCCGGGTAAATATTTAATAATGTTGGAAATAATTTTATTAATCTGGAAAATTGACGTCTGTCGACATAGATAGATAAAAGTTCAAGTGTAATTTCTCTTTGGTTATCAAATATTACTAGATAATCACTCTAAACCTGCCAGCAAAAACCAGTCGTTAAAAAAGTAGAAAAATTCGGAAAAAATAAGAAATAGGAAATTTTGAAAAAAAAAAAATTGCAGAAATGTCCTTTAGTTTAAATAATCCAAATAGTAGGAAACAGACTACATTGGTTATGTCTTAAAAGAGATTAGTCTCTTGAAGTAGTATAGAATATAGTTGCGTGTATAAGTTAAAAGGATGCACTTTACTTACCCGTAGGTAAGTAAAGTTATTTTATTTTACTCCACTTAGGGCCGTCTTTATTTTATTTTTATTAGAGGCTTTGGGCACACAAGAGGTCTTGAGCACACAAAAGGCCCTGGGCACTTTAAATATGTGCTTCGCTATGACATATGAGATTAAGTGTAAAAATATAATGAAATAGGGATTAGGAGGTCCAGTGTGCCCAGTAGAGAATACGGGCCTGATTCCACTATGTTGAGTTAATATAAAATATATTAATGTACTATTCAACTAAACAAGCTATAAACTTGTTAAATATGTAGGTAAATGACCGCTTATGTCATGACCACTGTTATTGCAGACGTCTTGTTAATAAAATTATCTAATTTGTTAGCAACAATTTCTAATGAGGTCGGTATTAACGACCCATGTCTTTTTAAATTAAGAAATTAGATTTCTTTAAAAATATTTTAAATATGTAAAGTAATTTCACACATTTTGTTTTAAAATTAGGTTTATTTACCTAAACGTTATTTCAATAAAACAACGTAATTATTATTTTTAATGTAGGTACTAAAAAGGTGTACGATTTGTATACGATAGTTACCAAAATTATTAAGAGATGGCGTCACTTGTACACTGTTACAGTAACGTCTGTGGACCAGAGATCTTAAAATAAAAAATTAGCATATTTGTTAATTTTTTTTTTGGCGTCGGTATTAACTTTTGCCATATTAAAATTTTGGGAAAGAAATTATTAAACCAGAATATTATCGGATAATTTGGAAAAATTGGGTCAGTTCAGGAAAGGGTTTGGAAAATAATTACAATTTCAAATTAAATAAGTAATTATAACACTAGGATTATTATAACAAAAAAATTAAAAATTAAAATATAATAGAATTAATAATATTAAATTTTACTAAGAGCTAAGGGTATGTACAAGGATATTAATATAATTACTATTTACAATGAAATATTGTTATTTTTAATTTAAGATTATAGGCTTACATAGATAAAAGGATTTTAAAAATAATCACTGCGTTTGGAAAATGGAAACTACATTTAGATAATCGTTAATCAGTCTCCTGCCCTTATCCCATTATTTAGGGTCGGCGTTACTTATCTTTTTTTCTATTCTGTCATACAAATGTTTGTTTGTACTGCGTCTGGGTGTTTATATGTATTTTAAGTATGTATTTACAAAAGAAAAGTAGTATATGTATTCTATTCGTATTCTGGTATCCATAACACAAGCATATAAGCTTAGCTTGGGACCAGAGTACGTTGTGTGAAATGTCCATGAATATTTATATTTATTTTAACTTTACATTTTAAGATTCTTAACCATTTATTTGAAGACTCACTGCCACCATATTCTCAAGATAATAAACACCAAAATTGGTCAAGTGCGAGTCGGACTCGCGCACGAAGGGTTCCGTACCATTATCTATGCAACATAAGGCACGTAATTAATCACGTTTGTTATATGAGAGCAAGAAACGGTAAAAAAATCATATTTGTTGTATGGGAGCCCCTCTTAAATATTTATTTTATTTTGTTTTTAGTATTTGTTGTTATAGCGGCAATAGAAATACATCATCTGTGAAAATTTCAACTCTCTAGCTATCACCGTTCTTGAGATACAGCCTGGTGACAGACGGACGGACGGACGGACGGACGGATGGATGGACGGACGGACGGACGGACGGACAGCGAAGTCTCAGTAATAGGGTCCCGTTTTTACCCTTTGGGTACGGAATCCTAAAAATTACGCTGGAGTGCTACACCTTAGCTTGTGTGTTATAGTTAAATACTTGTTTCTTATTATGATGAAATTTGTATGAAAATTAATAAGTCACTTTTATTACAAATCTTACATAATGAAAGTGCTACGTAATAGTTAAATTAATTTCAAGGTCTGTATTTTTTTTAAATACATCGTACCGGTCTATTATATTATGAACTAGCTGCTGCCCGCGATATCTTTCGCGTGAAATTTTCTGTAACTGAGTAATAAGAAACTTAAAGCAGTTTTTCCAGAAGAAATTACATATTTTACTGAGATAAATTATAACCTATACTTTAAGTTGCATCTCTACAAACATATCACTGAAAATGGTATTCATTCTGTACAATAGTTTTGGCGTGATGCGCGTTCAAACATACAGACAGACAGAAAGTTTTAGAAACCATTGCTTTGGCTTCTATTATGCCAATAAAGACCGCCTATCCTATACAATTTTTGTTTTCAATATCTACAAAGTACCGACATCGACTTTTTAGATTTCCTTACTTATTATAAAACAAAGTTGTCATTTTTGTATGTATGTCCCTATTTAAGCTTATATCCCCAAAACTACGCCACGGATTTCGATTTTATTTTTAAATAGATAGAGTTGTTCAATAGGGTAGCTTTTTCTATAATTTGGTTTGTTTTTTAAATTCCACGCATACGTACCTGCAGGTAACAGCTAGTTTATTATATGTAGAGATATATTTATATCTTTAAGTCACTTTGCACAGGTGATCGACATAGCTCGCAGAGCAAGCTCGCTTAAGTGGCAATGGGTTGGCCATATTTGCCGCAGAACCGATGGCCGATGGAGCAGACGAGTTCTGGAGTGGAGTCCACGACTCGGCAAGCGTAGGGTCGGACCCCCTGCCAGGTGGACCGACGACCTGAAGAAAGTCGCGGGGAGGGACTGGATGCGGAAGGCGGAGGACCGTATATTGTGGCGTGAATTGGGAGCGACCTATGTCCTGCAGTCGACTGCAATAGGTTGACATGATGATGATTATGATGAAGTCACTTTACATAAACCGAGAAAGTAAGCCTAAATTATGAAGAAATTAAATGAACGCTTAGCACTTCTTCATACGTAATTTTATAAGCTCAAATTCGTAAAGCGTAATTTTGTAAGCGTAAATGTTTAAGCTCTATTGGAATAGGCCACTTCTTTACTTATTATAAAACAAAACCGTTATTTTTGTTTGTATGCCCCTATGTGGGCTTATATGTTCAAACCTTTGCGACGGATTTTGATGTGAATTTCTATAATAGACAGAGTGGTTCAATATG
Source organism: Orgyia antiqua (assembly GCA_916999025.1). NCBI lineage: Eukaryota > Metazoa > Arthropoda > Insecta > Lepidoptera > Erebidae > Orgyia > Orgyia antiqua. Next base: position 4,883,081 of record OU779861.1, read on the forward strand.
ATGGCATTTTCGTATAACTTGGTTTGGTGTCTAACTTCGACGCGTACGAACTTGCGTACAACAGTTAGTTAGTTAGAAAAAAAATCAACTGAAGTTTGAAAAAGAAATTAGTTTTGACTAATTTCTTTTTCAAACTTCAGTTGATTTGTATATGAAGCGAAATATTTGTATTTCGCTTTAATTTGGTGCTTAAATAAAAGGAAGTCCGTCGCGCCTGTGCACAATTTAGTGCCTGTGCGCATCACATGAATGTTAAATGTAATGTACCGTTTTATACTAACTTATTGGGTTTGGACTGAGTTATTGCCATGGTTCATGGTTCCCGAGAAGGACATGCAAATTAGTTTGGGTGAATGATTTATTGTATGATTTGTCAGGTAGTTATGTACTATATTTTATTGACGGGCCTCGATCGGTCTAGTGGTTCAGGTAACGAACTGCCGTTCACGAGATCACGGTTTCGATTCCCGATCGGAACAAATTATTTGTATGATATTTATAACTGTCATAGAAATGTTTGTCCTGCGTCTGGGTGTTTCTATGTATTATAAGTATGTATTTACAAAAGAAAAGTAGTTTATGTGTTATATCCGTATTCTGGTACCCATAACACAAGCATAATAACCTTAGCTTGGGGCCAGAGGACGTTGTGTGAAATATCCTTAAATATTTATAAAAAAAAAATTACAAGAAAATACGCTTTTAATGCTTTACGTTCACTGAACCAAATTTTCTCAATAGCAAGGGACCTTCATCTTCTATACATATAGTAAAAATATAAAAAATCGATGTCTGTACTTTGAAGAAACTAACAAAAAATTAATTTTTGTTTATAACGATGAGAAATGTATCGTAGAGCTCATTATACAGATACAACTTGTCAAAGATTGTCATTATCTACTATTATATACTATATTGATAATCTGAATCACAGAGACTAGCCTGCTTTCACCGTTACAAACAGATATAATACCAGCAAAAGCTTACAATTAAATGATCAATAGTTAGCAAAGAAGCAAAAGGAATTAAAAAGTCCTAGTCTATTTTGTTTTCTATTATTTGCAATAAGGCATTGCGTACGTAATATCTAATATGTCATAGTAGTCACAAAAACGCCCAATTAATTCAATAAGGTTTCCACTCCGCTGTTTTCTAGGACGTTTTGTAGGTGTTCCGCTATTTTCTACGGAACCCTAAAGTACCAGTGAGAGGTTTTAGGTATATGATTTTTGATCAGATCTTATAAATATTTTTTTAGTATGATGTTTATATTTGGAACAAGGATATGAAGTGTACAAAGTGTCGACGACCGTACGAGTACCAAGTGAAGGTCTGCTTGTTTCACCGTTCAACAATAAATATTAAGCGTGTGAATTTCTTATTCATAAATCATACTTAGCATAAAAGACATTATAAGATCATAGAGTTATTCATTCATATTTATTTAAACTAATATATTTCACCAAAAGAAACCTTAAATACGTTCAATTGGTCTTGCGTCCATAATATCAAAACTGATGTTATTGCTTATACAGTGGCAAGGTGATGTTTGCTACTTCAATATGCAGCATTTATAATAATATAATAATATGATTAAGCGTATAAGTAACGATACACAAAAACTATGAGCCGCGCGGCGTAACTCTAACTAGTATCACACCTCACGGTCATCTCTCATTATTAATCGTATGTAACAACACTGAAGTCTTGGGACAAGAGAGCTTTTGGATTTTTGCTTATTTACAAATTGTTAAGTTACATAGAGATACTTAGAGAAATAATTTTTTTTGAACTTGAGATTTTTATATGATCACATATGTCACTCGGTTGAGTTTATATATTTTTTACGTACAACGCCATCTATCCAGATTGCTTTGCAACATCTCGATCAACCACCTAGTATTTTTTATAGAATAGAATTGGGTTGAAAATAATGACGCGACGTTAATTACTAAAGTAATTTATTGATTTTGCAATTGACATGCTATGCTTTACTTAACAAATCAAATTATGGTGGAAAATATGATTTTTATCAAGCATAGCATGTCAATTGCAAAATCAATAAATTTTTATATGAGTTTCTTATTTGATGTCTAGTTTTTGAATTCCTAGAAAGTTATTCCGATAATTTTAAGTTAATTGTGTTCACGGTTTTTATAATAATTATGAGTTGGACTCGTGCACGAATGGTTCCTTAGCACTATCAACATAATAATACTCGTCATCAAAATCATGCCTTAACAATAACCTCGTCAAAAGCATATCATATTTAGACATAAGCAAGTATTTGTTGTATGAGAGTTCGTTATATATTTATTTAATTCTGGTATTTAGGACTCCCTACCAAAAGGTACTCGTATAACGAACTAGACCATATTACTCATCATTATCATTCTTCTGCCCTTATCCCGTTATTTGAGATTAGGGTACTAATAATTGTGCCTTCGCGTACGAGTCAAACTCGAACTTGACGGTTTTTAGGTTTTTTGTCACATAGGCATATCTACAAATTAATTACAAATGTTATATGATCTGTGAAAATATCAACTATCTAGCTATCACCCTTTATGAGATTTGTGACGCTTATATGGTGATGAGGACGAAACCAAAAGTACACTTAGTTATATTTTTCGAATTCAATATCTAGTGACAACATCTGCGTCACAGTTGCGTTCGTAAATCTAACTAAAGCGCACATCATATATGTTATGTGTGATGACTTTTAAAAAATGAATACAATTAATTTTTATTGCTTAGTTTGTGGCATTCAGATTATTGCATGTTATATTGTATACTAGTAATAATAGGTTTAATTATATACTGACTATTATGTACTCATCAAATATCAACAGTGCTCTTTACGAAAGGCTTGTCAATTTAAGAAAAGATGTGTAAGAACTTTTTTACATTAAGATAAGTTCATGTGTCTATACTTTTACATGTGATAGTAATCAGATAAATAAATATTTATGGACATTCCACACAACGTCCCCTGTTCCTACATTAAGCTATATTCTATGCTTCTGCTATGGGTACCAGCATACGAATATACTACAAATATACTTTTCTTTTGTAGATCTGAACGTACCTACTTATGCTACAAAGAAAACACCCAGATGCAGTACAAACATTTGTATGTATCTACTGTGCAGGAATTGAACCCGCGACCGCGTTATTTGTAGTCGTTACACGCACCACTAAACCACGAACCCCGTCAAATGTGAGTAGGTACATTATCACCAAATCTCAGGCAGAATGTGGGCTTAAAACATTGTTTTGATTACTAACGCATAAAGGTACAAGAAAATATGAAATAAACATTTTAATATATTTCAGATGTGCAATATTACCTATAAAGTTATATTTAGTGAAGAAACTCATTTCATATTAAATTTGAATACGAAATTATCATTAATGTTGCGGTTGTCACTATGATATTTGCCTCACTGCGGCATGCGACGCCCCGTGCGCCGGCGCAACTATGTGCAGTATGCGGAAGGTGACACCGTGACGAAATCAATGCCTAAACTAACAGTCACCACTTAAAAACAACGGTGTTTATTTATGTTTTAAGCAGTTGTTATTTTTGTCATTTATTTGGCTTTGACTACACATGTAATTAAAAGCTTGTTGTCAATACTAATTGTATTTATATTATTTTCATGCTTCATCATCATCATCGTCTTTGCATTCACATGAAAAAAATCATCATGTTGTATATTTTTCACGATCACATCAATGTATTACATTTGTATCTAACCTTGTGACCTAGCCTTTGTTATCATCCAACTGTAAAACTATTGTTTTGTATGAGAATATCATCCGCGACTATTAATTACTGTACCTAAACTTAATAACCAAGCACTTAATTTTTTGCTGTTGTTTTGATTCAAATCTAGTCACGATGAACCGATCGCCATACAATTTAGTATCGGTATACACTTTCGCTGTTAACAAGCTGTACCGTGGACCACGAGCAGAAGTAACACATTTATTGCTTGATTACCCTCGAGATATTTGTTTCCATAAGATATTTTTTAATATTATGTAAAAATAATTACAATTAAAGTAGTTCTAGCATCGTATCGGATTTTCAATTAAGAACGTGATTAATATTGTGAATAAATAAAATAATCATTCTTTTCACCGATACCCATAACACAAGCATATAAGCTTAGCTTGGGATCAAAGGACGTTGTGTAAAATTAGCCCTTAAAATTCTCTTCTCCATTAACGTGTATATTTAGTAAACAAGACAAAGACATTAATATAAGACTTAACGCCTTTTTCACTATCTACAAGTAAAGTGTCAAGTAAGCTACTCGCATAATAAAGTCACCGTTAAGTAGACGTTTGAATTTCATAATGTTCGAGTAGCGCTTTATTTTGTGAAATTGATAAAAGATACTCATAACTTTTACTTGACAATTAGCACTACTCGGAAAGTAACTACTCATCGGTTTACTTGTAGATCGTGGAAGAGGAGCTTAGTGTTAAGATTTCCATCTCTCACAGGCATTAACAGGTAAAATTTTCATCAGACATCTTACTAAAATTTGGACTAGATTTAATAAAAGACGACAGGAAAATATCTTCAATTCAAGAGAAAAGGTATCAACTCCGAAAGATAATATCACAAAGTTACGAACAACAATTATAAATATGAATAATTACTATTATCACTAGATAGCGTTAGCGTCTAATTTAAAACCATTTTAAAACAGTGATGATTTCCGTAACATTGTTTAACTAAATAATCATTACATAAATTATCTAGAGTTGTTAAATATTATGGTAATATTGTATGCCTATTTAGATATGCATTTATGTGTTTTTATTTTATTATTTTTTGTGACTTTCCAGAGTCACAAAAAGTCTCTGGAAGTTTTATTTATTTAAATTGTCTTCTGATTATAGATATTTTAGTTCACAAATCGATACAGAATGTCAGAATGAATGATCAATAAATAATAGTCAGAATGTATAACCTGTTGCATTAATAGACTTATAATTATATGAAGTAATAAACCACAGTTAATTAGTAATTGATGCTGATTTGTACTAATTACATTAACATAGTGTTAACAAACAGATACGCTTATCCTTTTGAATACGTATGTAAGTTAGTATGAAACCAGATAAGTGCTAATAATGATAGCATTATAAAAATTATTTATCAGAACTTTTAACAATACACGTTATTTCATAAAATATGAAGTCGTCTTCGCGGTGAAAACTCCAAGGTAAGAAAGATATCAACGCGCGATGTTTTGATTGAGTTGCATTGATCGTGACGGCGCGCGGCGCGGGCATTTACAACTATTTACGAGTTACTTTTTCATAGAACACTAAATATAAAGACTGAATAGGACTCTGCTACAATGGAAATACTTTTAGTACCCTACAGTACTGTGGTCAAGCATGTCCAAAAAGATTGGTTTGGTTCAACCATCTATCAGAGAACATAGCCTAACTGGCTCTTACAATAACTGGAGGAGGAAACTCAAACCTAAGACCCTTAGTGACTCTAAGGCACACGAGAACATGGTACTAAAACTAACTAACATAGCACAGCATTTTGTTGCATTTGTTTAAATATTAATATTCTTAGTTGAAGTTATATTTAGATAATTTAATTTTTGGGAATTTTTAATTGCATATCGTGTATAATCACATTATTATTTTATTTCAAGTATTTTTTTTTCTGTATCAAGGATGTAATATAAATATATTAATTATAAACACTCATTATAATGCATCGACGTAGGCAAAGAGGTAGGCTGTTTAAATATTCAGATCGTCCATGATATTAATACTAATTTACCTAAGACTTTAACCTCATCGTTATCCTTTGCCATACAAAATATGGAAAAAGCTCATTTTGTGGGAGTCTTACGTGTGATAAAGAAATATTATGCTAAAAGATGAATCTATCAGGTATCTATATATATCACTCTCTTTCTCTCTCTCTGTTCAGTCCATTAACGTCCCACTGTTGGGCATGGTCCTCCTCCGTTTTGAGAGGGTTTATGGTCTACAAAGCCGCGACCACAGGGGTATTGTTATACGTTTTATTTTCGAGTTTTCCGTCTCTCACAGAGGATGTTACCTGTGTAAAATATTCCTTGGCTTTACAGCACCCTGGGAAGAATAAGGGATGGTGAAAAATATATTCTTAATCCGTCACCACACGGTCATTTTTATAAGCTTAAGGCTCGTGTGACTTTGTTAAATCATTTGGTGTTTTGCGCTATAATGCTACAGAGTTATTTAGAAATATTTACGGCATATTATTTACGATATTTATGACTGATTTTATATATCGGGATTTAATAGTAATCGTTTCTTTGAAATTCTATAAACAAAAAAGTATATAGGATGACCTAAGAAAAGATGTATGTGTGTATGAAAAAGGATATGAAAGAAAGAAGAGTTGACATAAATCCGACGTCTGAAAGAAGACTATGGAAGAAAAGACATGTTGTGCTGACCCTAAATATTAGGATAAGGGAGGGAGTATGATGATGATGGTCCAGCACAACCTAAACAAATGAAGCTATTGCCTTCCCATATTGAATATTGCTTTGCCTCTGTATGAACATTGTATTCCTAGATACTTGATGCATACAATTTTAATAAATTGTATACATCACCAGTCTAGGAATATTTAGCAAGTACCAATTATAACAGTTAACAAATTGACAAATAACTTTTATATTGATCAAGACACAATTTACCAAATAGATGTTGTAATAGGTTTCATCAGTATATAATCAGGACTTAATATAGTTAAAAAATAAAAAAATAAACACACGACACAGTATTACCTAACATATGTGTGATACAATGATTCAATTATGTTCTTAGTCTTTAAAATACAGATGCAGCAATGAAGCTAGCAAGATTTATTGCCGAAGTTTATTTCTTTATTGTTTTTTTTTAATACAAACTAGCGGTCACATGCCATCAGTCTAATAATAGAAGGTACTCAGATGCTTAGTTCTTAAGCAATACTAACATTGTAAAAACATATTCATTAAGTAACGTCTTTAATTCATGCAGCGTCCAAATGGATCCTCACTATTTTTAGTACAGGAATAGATATCAATTTAGTACAGGAATAGACAATCAATTAATTTCACAAAGAGCAACAAAAAGGCAGATTTTCTTATGCAAATGTAGGTACAGTAGGTAATGTAGTTTAGTATGTCTAAGTTGACGAAATACTTTAACTTTGATAATTGTCTGTTTCTTTATCTGTGAAAATATGAGTATGTTTTTATTGTGATAGGTTCCATAAGCATGTAGGACGATGATGCGCAAATGTTTATTCTAGTGTCAGGGGTGCGCCTCAACCCTGCAGGGTTTGCGGCAAGCGCGGGGTCTGCGCGGGCAGTGGCGTCGCTTTTCACCGTCCGTGCTGCGCGTACGCCTACCCAATATAAAAGCATCTACCGCCCATTCACCCGCTCGCAGTGTGTGCTTGAACGTTACAGTGACTACTCCTTCCCGTGTCAGGACTTACAGTTTAAACATGAATTCACGGTGTTTAATAGTGCTAGCAGCCGCCCTTGGCGTGGGTACGTAACACTTAAAATATTTAAGGCGCGGTTCAACTGATAGAAACGCCTGTGCCTAGTGACGGTAGAACTATCTAGATGTGTGGAATACCTGTCGTAACTATAACCGTCGTAATACAAGCGAGGCGAAAGCAGCAGTAGTGTGATCGATACAGTTTCCACATTGCAATTACGCGTATACAACGAGTGCTCTAAGTAGATAGCGCCCAATAATGTGGTGTAATGATATCAACTTGAAAGTAACGCACGGACAAACCATTATTGATTTTCAGTTTTACTACACAGAATTACTACATGGCGAACTAATCTCAATGTCTAGGAAATATTCTTTAGAAAACGTGTGAATTAGTTATTTGCGTATGTATTATTTTTAAGACCAATGTCTATAGCATAAAATTAAATATACATAAATAACAAGGTGGCACTTACTAGAAAATAATAGAATAATAATATTCGGTTCTGTAATCGAAAAAGAAAAAGCACTTTGCACCGTTAAGCAAACAATATATCTGGTTCATTAGAATTTATTACTGCAAATCTTTATCATTCAATGATTGTTTGTGAGCATAAACTGCATCGAAAGTTTCAGTCTGCCAAGCAGTTCTGTACAAGCTTTCACTTATTCTACCGTTTAATATTTTATGTGCACTATAAATAAATTGCACTATTTTAATAACATCGAAGCTTTTACATTATATTGTTGCGTAAACATTTCTATTCGAAGAAATTCAATGACCTTAGACATATGTTGTAATCTATTTAGCAGTTTAGATTCTATACATAGTAGTGTTGCATAATGTAACTTGACTGATTAGCATTTTTCGTAACTATAGCTTGAGGCCCACTTCTTATTTATGTCAAGTTATGACATGGATAACTTATGTCTATGGCTTTGTAATGTGTGTTACAGTTCTCACGTGCACAAACTCTAATGAAGTGATAGCTACATCTGTTATCCAAGTAATTTATTTTATATACATATTATTACTACTAGTTTATATGCTACATGTAGTGTCTCTAAATGATAGAATCTATTCACGTGACTGAATATATTAAATTTTTTAAAATAATGTAATTAATTTGTTGCACTGCTATCAAAAATAATAATAGGTAAATACCTATTAAAATAACTACATAATCTCTAAAGAATATTTTTATCTTTTACCTCGGAAATTGGTTCTAAAATATTCCACAGGCACTTAATATATCCTCTGTCTTATGGACTTCCGTAAAAGCTTCTACAGCCATTACTTCCGTCCATCAAATACAGGAACCTTATTAATGTCAGTACCATTTCTGAGTAAGATACAAAATAAAATAAAAAATAGGCAGAAAAATTTTGTATTTGACGAGAATTTCTTTAGAAAACGTTCGATATGTCTTTAATAAATGTAGGAGATGTGTAGATGTTTGAAGTTAGAAGTCATAGAAATTTCATTCGAATAAATCTTTATCGTCGGTATAGGTACAAGTCGTTTCCTCTGATACCGATATCATTAAAATAAAAGTCGTGTTGTGAGGCAGGATGCACAGTTTTCACTTGAACGCTAGTTATGAGTCTTTGTAGGTATTTACAATTGTTAGGATTTCAAACACGTACCTAGTTCTCACAGGCGCTACATATTAGTTGCGCAAGCGCAGGTAATTTCTGTAGCGTTTTTTATAATTCACTTTAGAATTAGCAATGACTTTTATTTTCTTATAGCAATTGATTAAATTACGATGATATTTATATAAATTTCACACAACGTCCTCTGGTCCCAAGCTAAGCTTATATGCTTGTGTTATGGGTACCAGAATACGGATATACTACATATACTTTACTTTTCTTTTGTAAATACATACACATAATACATAGTAAACACCCAGACGCAGTACAAACATTTGTATGACAATTATAAATAGAATATAATTATAAATATCACACAAATGATTGTCCCAAGCGGGAATCAAACCCACGACCTCGTGATCGGCAGTCCGTTACATGAACCACTCCCTCCACGAAGCCCGTCTTATATATTTGTGGGACATTGAATTTTTATCGCGAAATGTTATTGCACACCAAACCACCTATTTTTTAGGGTTGTTTTTTAATAAACGATTTGATTTTTAACTTCTCATAATAACTCGAATATCTATATAACTCTTAATAAATCGAATAAATGAAAATTTATTTCTAATTTTTTTGAGCATAAAATCACTTAAAAATCGTAACAATTTACCTAAGTTGGCGACAAAGTAGTATTAGATTCGCTAATCAAGTGTTCTATTTTGTTCTTAGCCAATTCACTTTCTACATTTTTTTATGTTCACATTATGACTGTTTATTTCAACTATGGTTAGTATCTTTACTACTATTGAGCAGATAAATATACTTCTTATAAGGACTTTCATACTAATTAAACAAGCTGGATTGCAATCACGTAGCATAGGTCCTTACATATTCTTGTCCTGTTGCATTAGCTCGAAGTCACTTAGGTTTATATTGGGTTTATTTCTAATAGCATACATTATCAACATATATTATAATAGTTGTAGCTTATATTTTAACATTTTTATGAATAAAGCTTAAAAATTTGCTAATTTTGGACGACATACAGTTAAAGTATGTCATAAGTAAATTCATTTAAACATATACAAGGCCGAGTTACCTAAACACATAATACTATTCAACGGTTAACGGCTCATAACCACGCTATTAAATATTCATATTGCTGATATAGCAAGCGTGAAGGTATTCGATAATAGTTTTGAAGTGCGTGCGCGAATTTTGCGAGAGCAATAAATACACGGTGAAAATGTATCAATTGCTTCACTGCGCATATGAGTGCGTTAATTTTTTACCCAAGCTTGATTGTATCTAAAACTAGCTGCGGCCCGCGGTTTTATTTGCCTAAAATCTACTTTTAGCTCATAGCACACAGGAATAACGTAGTTTCCTATTATTAAAAAATGTATTAGGATTTAACCATTCCTTCAGGAGATTATCCCCTACAAAATATTCGGAACAGTAAAAGTTTAACTTCGCAAATATAATTGATGATTTCAATATTAAAGACCTGATTTTATTTTATTGAAAAGAGTACAAATATCTCGACGTACACCTATCCATTTCATATAACGAAGAAGAAGAAAATATCTCTTTAAGATCATGTTATATTTATTATAGATCCTATATTAGCTTTATTCGTTCCGAGCAATATCTACGTCCCCTTATATTTTTGATTATAAATACTTATAGAAATGACATGAGAAATTTGACTAGAGATTTATACCTACTTCGTATATAAACATTTCTAGTGTAGTATACCAATTGATCCAATTTGTTTTCCCTTTGTAATATTTTGTACATATTACATTGGTTTTAGTTAAAAGCAAATTCTGGAAAGTTGTTCAAATAAATACATGACATTGGAATATTTCTTAAGTTGCTGTCGTAACATTTCTGTGATAAAATTGAACAAACCTTTTTGAACAGATTGCTATAATTGTCTTAGAAAAAAATAGTAATTATTGACGAATATTTTGCAGTCAGATATTTGCTTTTAAATTAAGTGTTAAATTTGCGTCATAAGTAGTCAAAATAATCGATTGTTAAATAAAATTGTTCCACTATTGGTGTACAATCAACTGTTGCGTGTTTATCAAAATTATCTATAATTGGATGATTGTTTTACTCTCTCCAATAAAATGTTATATCTAACAGATTAATTGAGTAATACATTACACAGAGCTTAAGTATGTGTTACGAATTAATCGATATCTTAATTACACAGCAGTTAATATGAGCGTGAGGCATTCAAATCAGATAAACGGCTATTACTTATGTCAATTTATTTTGAAAATTGTAATGACTATTATCTACACAATAGATATTAATTTATGAGCTAAAGATTATTTTATAATGACAAATTAAGATGTAGTTTTATTTCGTGATCAGTGGGCTTAAGTGACCATGAGTAGCAGTTTATATTTTTAATGATTTTCTAAATACCTAATTTAATAGTTGCTTTTACTATCGCGGTAGTTTTGCAGCTACATTTCTCATCAGGAAAACACACATTTTTTATCTTACAATACACACAACAAACAATAAATGTTAATAATAGTCAGAATTACTAAAAGAATATATAAAACAATCTCCGTGTGGTGACAGATTAAGAATACAAGTGTCACCACCCCATCTCCTCCCAAGGGTGCTGTAAAAGTCAGCTAAGGGATATTGCACATAAATAACATCCTCTGTGAGAGACGGAAAATTTGAAAATAAACCCTGTGCCAACACGCCTGGTCAGCGCGGCACAGTAGACCATAATCCCTCCCAAAGTGGAGGAGGCCCGTGCCCAACAGTGGGATGTAAATGGGCTGTAGAGAGAGAGATATAAAATTAAATTTATACTACAGTTTTCTTTGATATTCTAACTTATATTACATAAATATTTTTGATACTAATACACACACATACTCCTAAATGCATTCATTGTCTTCTTGCCACTTTCCATTCAAATCATGGCTACTAAATAGCGGAAGTAAAAATAATTATCAGCCTCAAACAATGCGGCGGAAATTGTATCTTACAAAAAAATATACATCGCCGACAGTAATATCTCACGTATGATTTAACAATGAAGCATCCTGTGTCTTTTCCCACTTTAATATACAATGAAACGTCTTGGTATAAAGCATGTTTCTAACATTTCGTCAAGGGCTAAGCACTACTTAGTTTTAATAAACAATAAAATTGTTTAAGACTATAATACTTCAGACAATATATTAGAAGTTACATTTTTATATATTACTAGCTGACCCCGCAAACGTTGTTTTGCCATACTAAAAAAAAAAGTTTGAAAAATAGATGTTGGCTGATTCTCAGACCTACTGAATATGTATGCAAAATTTAAGAAGAATCGGTCAAGCCGTTTCGGAGGGGTACGGTAACTAACACTGTGACACGTGAATTTTATATATTAGATTAAAAATAGTATAGTCAAATTGAGTTCAATTATACTTTTAATTGCAAAAACAAATATACAGCCGAACATTGAACCTCCTCCATATCTTTAAAGTCGGTTAAAAAGTTACTGAAAAAAATGCCACAAACATACATGTAATTATTTTTGGATAGGTTTGATATAAAAGGTCGTTATGAACAAGATTAACATTTTTTAATCATAATAAGAAGGAACTATTTTTTATTTACCAGACTCTATGAAACATAGAGTACTTTAATGTCGTTGATTAACATATGACCGGTGATTGTTCGTCCTTGAAGCCACGATATAAATAACCTCTTGTTAGCCCTACGCATTGTGTCGCTGTGTTTGTTTTTCAAGAAACATCGTTTACGATCACTTTGACCTATTTGACCATGGTTTAAACTGCATATATACTAACTCAAACTTAGTATTCATAAGATACACATAATGAGGATTGTGTAAATAAAACTACTAGCTGTTGCCCGCAATTTCCTACTTGTCGATTTAGGAAACAAAACAGTAACGAATTATACAGAAAAGACCCCTTGAACCACCACCACTACCTATAGAAAAAACCGCATAAAAATTAATTGCGTAGTTTTGAAGATATAAGCTCACAGAAGGGCATACATCACAAAAATATCACATATATACCTGTAAGACAAAAATACTGACAGCAACATGTTACTATATTACCTTTTCATTTAAACTCTATCAACAAAACTTTAATTACATGCCCGACATCTCAATAGATGTAGTTAAGGCTCGCATGTGTATTAAATAAAGAAAAAAAAAACAATATTAACTAACAAAATGTGTACACATTTTCACGTAAGTACCAGGTAAATGGTTACATTTTGCAAATTACAGATAATAAAAAGTTCTTAAAGTTTAATATTCGGAGTTCTTGTATGTAATTGTACACTTTATACAAGTTATGTACATACATGTTAGATATAAAAATTAAATTAGTTACGTCATAGCTATGTATAAAGAGTTTGTCGTGGACAACGATAATGATGAACCTTTAATTAATGTCTTTAGGCGATGTATTAAAATCTGTCAGTTATCATTACACGCAAAGAAATTATATTGATTTCACGTGATTTAATCGATTAGTCAAAGAAATTAACCTGACAAATTAAATTGAGTCGATACGTATAAATATAACAGTAGAAATTTGATATATTATTATTTTTATTCTATTATTATAATAGAAAGTTGTACAGTAATAGTAGAAAAAAAACTGAAACTGCGAAGCATTTAAATAAATTACACAATACAGAGTTCTCATAAAAATACTTATCTGCACTGTGTGTTTTATGTAATAAATAATTTCTCTTTTTTTTACTAATGTAATAATTATTTTTATACATCCAATGTTATGGAATAATTCTTATTTAAATTGTGAGTAATAATATTGAATGAATGTGATAAATTTAGAAAAGTATCACCGCGGTTAACGTCTTTGTCAGAAAGATTAACATACTATAGTTACACGTTAAAGATAACAGTTTTAACCTGTCAAAACATCTAATCTAATGTCAATCATTTGTGTGATAATTATAATTGTCATACAAATGTTTGTCCTGCGTCTGAGTGTTTACTATGTATTATAAGTATGTATTTACAAAAGAAAAGTAGTTTATGTAGTATATCCATATTCTGGTACACATAACACAAGCATAATAAGCTTAGCTTGGGACCAGAGGACGTTGTGTGAAATGTACATGTTAATTTATTAATTAATTAATTAATTTATTTATTTATCTGTATTTATTACAAAATAAAGTCATCGTTTTTGCATGTATGTCCCTGTGTGAGTTTAACTCTTTAAAACTAAGCCACAGATTTTGATGCGGTTATTTTTGATAGTGTTGTTCAAGAAGATGGTTATTTGTGGACTTTTGGTTGCTCTATAAAATGGATCGCTTAGTTAAAATGAAAAACCATTTGTGATTTGTCAATTTTGAGAAAACAAAGTTGTTTCCGTCTGGTGTCCTATCTGGTATTGATAACAGAAAATATATTGCTATATACTTGTAGATGTAATTAGGAAAAGTGATGATTATGATTGTGAGATGATCAGAGGAGAAATTTAATGTGTGTCGAACTCCAGGCATATACATACATGTATAGGCCTAACTGCAAAACTCATAAATTTTGTTAAGACTATTTTAACGGTTATATATAGCTTATAAAATTTTTATTGAGCCATTAATAGTGTTTGTAATGTTTTTATACACTTTCACCTCTCAACAGTAGATCTTACCTAAGATTATTGCGTCATTCCAAATATGTGCATGTATTTTCCTACATTAAGTTAAGTATTTTTTTCACTGGTTATAGTCTTCATTGTTACTCGGAAATAATAAATAAATAAATAAATATTCATGGACATTTCACACAACGTCCTCTGGTCCCAAGCTAAGCTTATCATGCTTGTGTTATGGGTACCAGAATACGGATAGAATACATATACTACTTTTCTTTTGTAAATACATACTTATAATACATAGAAACACCCAGACGCAGTACAAACATTTGTATGAGAATTAGAAAAAGCACACAAATGATTGTCCCGAGCGGGAATCGAACCCGCGACCTCTTTATTGGCAGTCCGTTACATAAACCACTCAACCACGAGGCTCGTCGAAATATATTGTTATTGTGATATTACTGTGTGTACTATTATAAACAAATTATTTGCAGTTTTTATAGCGTTTATTATACTTAGTTATTTTCGTGCAATATGTTCAGCATCTTATCCTAATAAGTTATAGAAATTGACTAATTAAATAACAATTGCGTGTAACTATCCAAATTATTAATTTTATATTTAAATTTCTGCCAATTAATTAAGTATCTCCTTGAAACAGTTTAACTATATGTAGGAGTTCATTCCCACATGTTAAAAGGTCACATATTTGAATTACTCAACGCTGCGCCGGCGCATCGCTTAACGAAATCGAAAGTCCCACCCACTCGCTTGGTAGGTCAAATTTTAAGGCTTTCACTGTGTTACTTAATATATTACGACCTTTGTCATAACACTGAGCAGTGTTTATGTAATAAACACATGGGATTTTAATACAATAGACGTAATTTATAGCTATTTATGTCTAGAATGCACCTTTGTATTGCATTGTTAAAGACTGTTGTAAGTCTCTATAGACCTTTTTGTCATGATGACAATAATATTATTGCATGAGTCTTAAATAAAACATTCTTTTATAATCTCTGACGTGTTCGAATATAGATCTTTTATTTATGTGAACTGAAAAATATAGTTTTTATATGATCAGAATTATTGCAATTATAAAATTAGCAAATGGTATTGTTATATAATACGTTATGACAAAAGTATGATCGATAATTATGTCATGCGCACGCGCAGGGCTCCGGTATCAGCCCCGAACGTTTCGTAATATACGCGGTTCATTGCACACGCGATCACTTGATTGACACTAATACGTTACATTCACAAGAAATTTTTGAAGAAACATTAAATATATCTCGCACCAAAATTCAAACATTAAAAATAAAAATTTTCTTGGTTATTTTATCCAAAGTGTAGCAGTTGTTTTATAATTTCATACTCAAATATCTTCTCATCAGTAGACGTTTGTATTTTCAATTTAGTAACTTATTATTATCTAATTTCTTTATTTATTTTGTACACATCATATTACATTTAAAAGAATTTACATTATTGTGTAAATGATATATAATAGATGTACTTGTAATTTAAAAAAATATTAAATTAAAGAAGCGGTGCTCAAAATTTTTACTTTCATTGAAATCGCTCTAGATTTACTCTACATAACTCATTAGCCTCGATGTTAATGAAATGTTAGACACGCGCTATGATACTTGTTCACCTCGAAATTACCATTTCATTTTAATAAGAAGAGTTGTTTTCACAGAGAATGCTTATGTAGATGAGTATAACCTGTAACTTTTAAGACTTTAAATTCAAGGTTAAAAGGAATGAAAACTTTTGATAAAATAGAATAAAAACAAGATTGCATACAACTACATTCATTATTGAACGGTAAACAATAAGTACAAATTATAGCTTTAGTAACATTTGATTTTTATCGATAACTACTTGATCGCTTCAATTAGTTCATGAAAAACAAAACTTAGGTTACTTTTAGCAAATTATTAGAGCAAATCAACCTGAAACTTAATATGCTAGTTGCAATAAAATAATTAGCGATGAATCGCATTCGATTTTAATTGATAGAGCATCAGAAATATAAGTTTAAGTAACAAAACGAGTTTGAGATAGAATCAGTAGTTTTGAATATTATTAAGTTGATGATTAGATTCATGTTAATATTCAATTATATTGAAAAATGATCTTGCAAAAGCTTCGTGTTGCAAAACTATACCGTTGAGGGGCTTTCTTCTCGTTAATGTCAACCGGTACAATTGACACATATATTGTGACACCAATGACATAACATATTATGTCGTGGAAGCGATGTTAAAACAAGTTCACATGTCCCGTGTGTGGCTTTTATTGCTAAAAGATAAGTTTTACAATACTGGAACAGATACCATTCTTTTTACACAATTACATAATTCATACGTCGTAATTAAGATTTATTTTACCGGGTACAAAATAAATATGATTGTTTCATAATATTCGTGGACTTTTATTCTGTGTTTTAAATTAGTTCAATTAATTATCTTAAATTTCTTTTGGTGTATCATATAAATCGCCGCGTGTTAACAATTCAATGCCAAAACAGCTCCGTGACCTTATAGGGATTATTTTACTCTTTAGCGAAGGAGCAGATGCTCAGAACTCGTTGCAAAAAAGCGTGTTGTTAAAATCATTTAAATCTATATTGTATCGTTACACTATTGCTTGTATCAAAATGTAGTTACTCGATCTATTGTTCTTAAGATTTACAGCCAAGTCTTACGTTTTGTTTTCTTTACAGCGGTCGGGCAAGAATCATTTAAGTGCCCAGATGACTTCGGCTTCTATCCTCACCATATTTCTTGCGACAAATACTGGAAGTGTGACAATGGTGTTGCTGAACTGAAGACTTGCGGTAACGGCCTTGCCTTCGACGCAACAGACAGCAAATACTTGACTGAAAATTGTGACTACCTTCACAACGTTGACTGCGCTGATAGGACACAGCTTGGTAAGGATATTTTACCATTATTTATTTAAATAACTAATTTTATTAACTAATAGCTACTCAGTTTTTAAAATCTACAGTTAAGTTATAAGGAGTCTTTCCCCTAGTTCCTGAAATATCGCAGGAAATGATTAAAGGGTTGGTAACACAACAGCGATTTTCTGAGAAATATTTCAAATTATCGCGGTCAACAACTCACCTACTGTGTCGATGACAAAAACTGCTTACATAAAAAATAAATATTCAACAAAGTGAAACCGAAAGTTATAGCATCATCTTTGATATTAATAGAATTTCGAGTGGTCAAGGTCTTCTTCTTGAAATCGCGTGTCACGTTTTTTATAATAAAAGGATAAATTTATTCGTAATACCAATCGCAACCAGGATGTCGTGAAGGTCACTAGGCCAATATACTCCCAAGAATCAGATATATGAATAATAGAATACATTAACAAATGTTTAAATAGTGTTTTATGTATATGTTACTGTCAAATAGCTTTGCTAACCTTGAACTAGAACAACTTTACAAGTTGATTATTAAATATTTTTCGATTTGCCGTTTTTTAAAGAAACTCGTGATGATTTGTTATATGAAATCAAAAGTGATATAGATGTTCATTAGAGGTTTTAATTTTCTTTAGTGATTCGTTGGGGATCTAAGATTATAATCACAAACTTTACTTCGCAGAGCCACCTATCTCAACTCCTCACTGCGAGCGTCTCTACGGTATCTTCGCTGATGTTGGAAAATGCGACGTTTTCTGGAACTGCTGGAACGGTGAAGCTTCCCGCTACCAGTGCAGCCCTGGACTCGCCTATGACAGAGAATCTCGTGTGTGTATGTGGGCAGACCAGGTCCCTGAATGCAGGAACGAGGGTACGTTTTGTAGGCAGAAGTTTTGTTATTATATCTATTTAGCACCTCTGTTAATCTTAAATATAGATAGTGAATCTGTGTACAATTTGTGATGTATTTACAATGTGTCTATTTTTTGTCTTTAGCATTCTGTAGACTCTCCAAAGAAATGCTGTCTGGATACTTTATCCTCATATGCAAAAAGCTCTAATACACGTTTTTTTCAGCGTACACAGTACTGTCGCAGTAATATTTCATTTTCGCCTTCCGCACCCTGGCTCACGTAACTTTTTTTTGGTGTTTCCCAGAGGTAGCGAACGGTTTCGCTTGCCCTGCCCCCGGCGAAGTATCTCACGCTGGCTCATTCAGCCGTCACGCTCACCCTGAAGACTGCCGCAAATATTACATCTGCTTAGAAGGTGTTGCCCGTGAATACGGATGCCCCATTGGCACCGTCTTCAAGATCGGTGATGGTGACGGCACAGGCAACTGTGAAGACCCAGAAGATGTTCCCGGATGGTAAGTTCAATATTCAATTTCTCTGTATATACATTGCATTCAAACATTGCAGATATCTCACTAATTGTTCGCTTATCATAATTAAATTATGAAATTACTTATATGATAAACGATTGATTACGAGTACTCTATAACACTGTTCAAGTAAAGCAAGTATGACTGCAGCTTGAAATCACTAATAGTTACCTTCTACTCACAAAAATAATGATATTGTGGCGTTCACCATCGTCTTACATTAACACATTGTGGCTAGAAATTTTGTGAGACCAAGATTTGATTCAAATTCAATTGATTTAAAAGTAAAGTTATTTTCTTGGTGTCACAATAACCTGTCAACTCCCACAAAACCAAAATTGTCCTTGTGACTAACAACTCTTCTTGCACAAAACAATGAAATATCATCACAAATCGTTTGTAATTAGTGTAATACTATATTGTACACTATTCAATAGTCTAGTTTTGATCGGCGTTATGTAGGTAGATACTATTCAGGTGGACCCAGAAACACTCGCCTACGTGAATAGATAGTGGCAGTTATGCTGACCGGAGTCTTGCAAGCTTACGACATTTAGGACATGCGTATGAAATTACCATGACTTAGAGTGAAATATTTTACTAACGCTACTCTTATATACATAGACGACCGTGGTCAATGCCGACTAGTAAATAATGAACCGTATGGTAATGACCGTTGTTTCACACAAACATTTCACCTTATAGACCGTAACCGCCTACATAAAGGTTGAATTATCAATGCCTTTCATTAAAAAAGAGGAAATGTTTCACAATGCAAGTGACTGGTGCAGACACGCAATAATTATGAAATATTTATGAAGTTCTTTTGCCATATTTAGCGCTTGAACTCATTTGTAAATATATACAAAATATATTACTGTAAATTTTAATAACATTCCTATTTACTACTAAACGAATTGAACTTCTGTACCTTTTATAACTTTTTAACCAGTCACGATTTAATAACATTAAATGAAGGTCACATTGACCTATGGTTTTTATTCATCTTTTTGCAATAGCCCTGGGTTATGCAGTTGTTTTTTAAGAAAATTATGTTAGATAACATTACTTGTAAAAGAGAGCGGATATTAGTATTAGTTGTTTCAAGGCAGTTTACTTTTTACCGCTAACTAGGAACACGTAAATATTACACAATACTCGCAGCCTGTTACTACTTCATAGTAAAAGTTGCTAGAAATTGAGATAGCCATTTATGTTTAAGTCAACAGTCGATAAGTAGATATAATAAGCGACAAAAATAGAGTTAAGACAAGAACAGACGAGGCAGGTAGTAAGGTGCCCGTACATTTTCAGCGAGGACTACTACGGTGATTTGGATCTGAAGACGATCCGCAAGAGCGAGTTGTTGGCCGGCCTCAACCAAGATGGCAACACCCGCCCATTCCAGAACAAGCAGAGCAAACCTCGCCCCCAAAAGGAAAACTAAATTAAATCTCCCACCCCATAACTTTCTAATACTCACTTAGTTTATTACAAATCGCGTAATCTCCGCGTACTATAAACAACAAATATTGTAGCAAAACTGCTAAATAAGCCCCCTTCATTTTATTTATAAGAGTAATGTTGTTTATAGTATGTAGAGATTCGCGGTCTAGTATCAAAAACATTTCAATCTTTAGTGAGTGTGCTACATAATATGTTATGTCTGCATTACTTCTAGTTGCCAAATACTTCCTCGATGTAGCGTCATCGAACAGTTTCATGATCACGTTAGGATATTGGTAAAAAATCCATACGTCGCTAGACCTATTTATTTACTGTTATATTCATATCTCATTTATTGAAAATTACATAGATATCGGCAATTTTTCTTGTTTAAAGCTTTTACTATATGCAACTTGAACTTAGGAAAGTTGTTTTGCATTTAATTTTAATACAACGTACTTCTGTATAAAACTATCAATAGGACATAAAAACACTATTGTATCCGACCAACACCATGACCTTGTAAATATATAATTGTACTGAATTATTTCGCTGCGACTGAGTGTTGTTGTTTTGATAGAAACTGTAATTCTTAAGTTTAATTTTTAGTGATAAAATAAACAAAAATTATAAAAAATTATATACAACTGTTGTTATTTCCTTTATTGATACACTATTGCACCGTTTCTTTAACATTTTCACTCTTAATCACTCTATTTTTTCTATTTTATACACTTTTCTATTGTAACATTCAATCTTTCCATTCTCTTTGTATAATCTGTCTAATCTATGATAATTTTAGTATCAGCCACACCCACTAAGGGCATCCAGGTATGTTAATAATTCCCTTTAACATCAGTTCCGTGGTTTTCCAAGGTGAGTGTTATTTTTATCACGACATTTTCATAACTGTATATACAGATATATAAAATGCAACTTCGATAAAACTAACCAAAACAAAATAATAAAAATAAAATAAAAAATTAAATACAATAGTTTTATAGATTTTTTTTAAATCTTATACTCGTAGATCTGCATTAGCTGATTGTTTTCTAAATAATTGTAAATCAACATATCGATATTAATCGTTATTTTCATTTTACAGTGAAGACTATTATGGTGATGTAGACCTCAAAGCGTTGAAGAAGTTGGGATTCTGAATGATGAGGAGCGACTCAAAAGACAGACTGAAACTAAACCCTATGTACTTGTTATAAAAATTCCCTTAATAACTTTAGTCGCGTAAAATCCCCTCTTCAGGTAATGATGTGAAGATATAGATTGTTATATATTTACGCGCGAAGTGATAAATTATTCGAAATAATTATTTATTATAGTTGCCGACTTTCACTGAAAAATAATGACATGTAGCTTTATATATTGAGATTCTGAAGAATGTAGAATGGTTGTACAATGAATGAATGTTCCGTGTTCTCTGTTTAAGAGAATCTTATATAAGAAGAATGGTTATATAGGTTTAGGGAAAAATTGTTTGTTTAGTTTGTTTGTATTATATTTGTCTGTCTGAAGAGGCGCTCGATATTATTAAGTGGTCACAAAATTTTGGTCAGTTATACTTCTAATATATCGATGCCAAATTTTGAAACGTCAGATACCTTGACACAGTACCAACACAGTGTGCTGGTACTCTGTCGAAATTGTTATTAGTCATGTAACTTATTTAAGTTTAGTAAGGTTCATATTTTGTAATAATTTGTAAATAAATATATAATATTTAATAATAATTGTTTTTCATTAACCTTATTAGAGGTACTAAATAACAAGCAATCCAATTATTTCAGAGATTTATTAAACACTTTCATTTAAAAGCAGTTCAGATATTGTTATGATTCCACAAAATGCTTGGAGAAATATACTTACTTTAGATTTAGTTCTTAATGTCAGTGGATAACTATTAAAGTAATTTATAATATTTATGTAAGTATATAAGAGAATTATTGAAATATATAAGTCACATATACATTTAATAAAGTATAATGCGATGACTCTCCTTGATAATTGTACCTGGCTGATCAACAATGATCCTAGATAATAGATGAGTCTATTAATTTTCTAGTTTCATACTTAATTATACTACGTAGAATAACTTTATCGGTATTTTAGTTACATAGACATAGTCCTGAATATTTTTCTAATATTCAAACATTAACCTTAGCTAAGTTGTTCTTCTGAAGTTGTTGTATAGCGTCTTGAAGAGATGTCGCAATGTGAGTTGAAGTCCAACCTTAAACAATTCGCAATAATAAGACATGCAGATATATTTATAAAATTAGAGAAATGTAGAAACACAAAGTATAGTCAATTAAAACTCGATGTCAATCTGTCGATCAATCGATCTCTGATTGACATGAGACACGGAGACACAGAGCCTAATAGTAGGCAATAAAGAAGACATCTTCTATAAGCACAGGATTTGTCTAGTCTTTTAGAATGAGGTAAGAAGCATTGATTACAGACAGAGTTATCACTTTATCAGAAATATTATTGGAATTAGTAAAACTGACTAAATAATAAATAAATAAAATATCAGCGATACAGCAGTGCAAACCGTTTTGCGCAGTTTTATGGATGTTGAAGATTTTCGTTTTCGACGGTAGAACTAGGAAATCGCTATCATACTCGTATATCGTTACATGTGTATCTAGAGTAACATATAGTATGTTGACAAGATAACAGAATCCATAAACATTAACCGATTTATATATCGATTTATTCAATCCGAGTATAAATTATTAAATAAAGTGTAATTTCATTAGGTAATGATACATATATAGAACATAGTTGAACGAAAGAGCCTTGGCTGTATTCTACTCATCAAAATTAACGATTGCAAACTAATTAAGACTTTCAAAATTTTACCATGTACGGTTTAATTATATTAGGAAATTAGTACGGAATTGCAACATTAACTGCGATGTGAACATCAATAAAATTAATATTTAAATGGTGAATTCACTTGACATACCAAAATAAGTAAATAACTAATTACTGGACTATTTAGAAATAAGAACCGATTGATATCCATTAATTTCATATCTTTATATATACTATATACTACTCAATTTTTTTTTTTTTTTTACAATTTTCTTGGTCGCAGCGTAATGTTATATGACTGGACTATTTTAATAAATGTGGATTACCATTACATTCAGTCGATAAATTATAAATGATCACGCCGTATATGAAATATATTTGATACTTGCCTAAAAATTTGTATGATTTTTCTTTAAAACATACTCGTAAAGATTCCTAAAAGCTTTATAATGATGCTTCTTGTCTAGCTATGATTCAATGGAGATAAGATTTTACGACTCTATTGTCTTTAAAATCTATTGTTATCTCTTATCGGCGACTCCGGTTGGCTAGACACAGAGCACCTGGTAAATTTAACATTTTAAAAGCCACTTTTTACGGATTTAGACGCGTATATTTGTTTTAAATTTTTTAAACATTTTTATAATTATTTAAACAGATGAGTCGCGCAAGTGTTAGAAAATATTATTTTAAAAGCCGACAGTATAACTTTGCAACATTTTTTTACGATAGTATTTGATCTAATAAACAGTCCTAATTAAACATTTAGAAGTCCAACTCATCTTTTTTAAAAGTTAACTTTGTCGAGTATCGGCTCATCCACTATAGTGTGGAGGAATGGGAATAAACGGCACCTTTCCCTTCACACCCTTTTTATTCCCATTCGTCCACACTGTGGACGACGGGGTGTGGATGAATGGGAATGAGCCGCCTATAGCCTTTCTTGATAAATTTACTACCCATCATTGAAAAAAATTTTGAAATCGTTTGAGTGTATCGTATCGTATCAAATTCTTCAGCTTTATTAAATTAGTATTATCTATTTATTGCTCTTGAATATGATCAATTGTTGTACTTACTTTGGGTATTTACTATGGAGTTCTCCGTATAAATAGTTTTGGTGTCATCTGGTTTTACAAGAGCAGGCAGTAATGGCATTGGTGGTAATATAGGTAAAGCAGGTAATGTTGGAACTTCTGGCTTCTGAGGAGGGATTTCTGGAAGTGACTGGATAGGTGCTGAAGGACTTATGGGTTGTAATGGCATATCAGCAGACGGAGGTATGACAGCGGGAGAAATACTGGGTGGAGGTATTGGGTCCTGGATTGTAGGAGAAACAGCAGGTGGAATAGATGTGGTTAACTCAGAAGGTTTAGGTGATGATGCTTGAACATTAAATATATCCGTATGTATTACCGATGAAAGGCAGTCCACGCGGGTTGAGTAGTCACAGACGCCAAGATACTGTAAAAAAAAAAATTGGGAATAGCAATAAACATTTTTATGAGTACTTATATTTATTATTTAGAACATACCTTAGCTTAATGGCACATTACAAAAAACCATAATAACTCTGCATGTCAGCGAATTGTTCAAACCATTGCAGTTTTTCCACAAATAGAATTAGATGCTAATAAGAAAAGTTTTGGTAACCATACGTATAGATATTTTTCGTACCATTTTTCGTGTGGAGACAAGAATACAAGTGCCACCATTACTTTTCTTATCAAGGGTGCTGTAAAATTCAGGTAAAGGATATTGAACCCAGATAACATCCTCTGTGGAGACAGAAAATTTGAAAATCAACTCTGTACCAACTCTCTCAATATGGAGGAGGCCCGCGCCCAACATTGGGACGATAATGAGTTGGAGGGAGAGAGAGAGAGAACCATACAGAATCGTAAATAATCCAAAAAGAAGTTTTTGTATTATTTATATAACCTATTCATTCAGGGTACGATAGATGCAACTGTTTTTACTGAAAACTTTCCACGGCATAGTGCGCTGTTAAGAATGATTTAAGTAAAGAAGAACTCCTACTACTACTACTCCTACTTCCTACTAAAGAAATTACATATACACGATTCACTTAATTGATATTTGTATAATGCGGAAGTAAACACCTGGTTGTATACGAGGTCGGCGGGACACTTGAATTTCACAGGCTGCCGACTGACGCACACGAAAAACTCGTTGCAGTTCAACTCGTTTCGGAACGTCTCGAAATCCTTGTTACATCGAGGTCTCGTTGGTGGTTGGTCTTCTGCAAAAAAGTAGTTGACAACCTTGTTTTATGATGCCTCCATTTATATACAGAGTTATTGATTGATATAGATATTTTAATTATGTGTACAGTAAATCTCTCAGTAAATAATATAATCTGTTATTTTTTTTATTTTTGGACATTTTACACCACGTCCTCTGGTCCCAAAGTAAGCTATATTTTTATGCTTGTGTTATGGATACCAGAATACGGATATAATACATATACTACTTTTCTTTTGTAAATACATACTTATAATACATAGAACACACCCAGACGCAGTACAAACATTTGTATGACAATTATAAACATCACAGAAATGATTGTCCCGAGCGGGAATCGAACCCACGATGATACGATATGAACCACTAGACCGCGAAGCCCGTCAATCTTTACTTGTTATAAATAGAGAAAAAAAACTAAGTTTTTAATTTTTAGTAGTTATATTTTTGTATATATAAATTGTAATAAATTTTGATACGGGTTTTTTTCATTAGATTGAGTGTTTTAAAAGGATGGCTGTACAATTTGTTTAGGCTTTTTTACTATCTAAATCCCACGCGTACGAAGTCACGGGAAATAGCTAGTTATTTATAAATCGTTAATTTATAAAATTTAAATAATCAACATTTAACTAATCCGCAGTATTCATAACATGTAACTATTACATATCGATATATTTATCGATTGATGTTTAATAAAACGTAACTTTCTCCGCAGATTGTAAACTTTTACACAAAGCAAAATATAAACGATGATTGCATAACTGGGGCAGAATGTCTGCGTATTTTATGTAATCAATATGACATTTCCACGCTTGCTATCATCTTGGCTATGAATACATATGAATTAGCATACACGTTATGTATCTGTCAGAGTTCAAGAATGTAATTTAGTTTGCCCGGTCACTCTCCTAATGTAAACTAATTAGTCTACTATTATCTTTACTTATCATAGAACAGAGTCGTTATTTTTGTCTGTACATCCCTATGTAAGGTTATAATATCTTCAATACTACGCTAAGATTATTGATGATTCTGTTACACCTGTGTTACACCTGTGTTACACCTGTGGGTGTGGTGTATAAATGATACACAGGTCTTACGTGTTTATAGTTTATTCAACCCTGTAATTCACTGACAACACATACCCTACTTATGTTAATATGTTTACATTACAATGCTTTTTATAAGACTTTACAAGAGATTCCAGGAAGTCCTGAACGTGGAAGGAAACCGGCTCTTCAAGCTGAGCCTGACTATATCAATAAAATTTTAATCCTGACAATTCTGTATTCCAAAAGATATATGTCAATTTTAAATTCAAATATGTGTACCTATTCTAGGATATCGTGTCAAACGACACAATGTCCTAAAATAGGTTTTATTTGAGTAGCCTACACACCTCTTTTAATAGATAGATTTGTTAGTTGTTGTTTCTTTAGTTTCTAAATTTTACACATACGAACTTGCGGGCAGCGGCTAGTATTAAAATAAGTCACATAAATATAACTACTAGCTGACGCGGCAAACGTTGTTTTGCCATACAAAAAAAAATGTTTCTAACATAGATGTTGGCCGATTCTCAGACCTACTGAATATGCATGTAAAACTTCATAAAAATCGGTCAAGCCGTTTCGGAGGAGTACGGTAACTAACACAGTGACACGTGAATTTTATATATAAGATAATTGACAATATTTGAGGCAAACATATATGCTATATGCCATATAGCATATGTTCAGCCAACTGAGCCCTGGAGTTTCAATCAGTACTTATTGGAATACATGGACATACAACTTTCCGTGTGAAAAATACAAATATCACGCAAACTATTGTTCTGTCATCACTTCTATGAGGTTATCTTCAAAAAGCATATTGAATGTATAAGTGCGCAATGGAGTGCTTAACTATTTCAGCTAATTTTAATTTGTTAAAGTCACAACGTCTTAATTAAACAGAATTGCAAAAAAAATACATTTTACAAAAGTCACAGCAGTTTCAAAGTATTAAACAATAATAAATAAATGGATTTACTTTCAGATAACAAGGATACTGTATCCTCTGACCTTTTATTGAAATATTTCAATTAATTTGCTCATATTAAGCAATGTAAACAATTTTATGTAACATTAGCCTGAAAAAGCATAATAAAATTAACGACTTTTCAGCTATTTTCCATTCTAACTTGACCTATATTTTTAAATTGCAAGTAATTAATAATAATATTTAATTACCTAATATATTGTAAAAATAAATAATTGCTGAAAAAATCTGGTAAATCTGGTACTATATACTAGCTGTTGCCTGCGACTTCGTACGCGTGGATATTAAGAAATTTTCGTTTTTGCTACATTTTTCACTGCTGCTTCGCTCCTATTGGTCGCAACGCAATATTATATAGCTTATAGCCTTTTTCCATAAATGTACTAACCAATACTGAACGAATTTTTCAAATGGGATTGGCGATATTATCTAATAAAGTCTTAAATAAAAACTCAACAGACAAGACTAGAGGATTTTCGATAATATACATTAAGATATCCCATGATATTATTACCTATCACCAAACTTGGTCCGTTATCCAACATTTTCATGTTAGCTATCATATCCTCTTTAAGCCATACTTTATAATAACTGTTAGTTATCAAAATATGTTAAAAATACTTACTTAATTGCCTACTCTCGCAGTTAACATTATCAGAATAGTCGCAGTATCCTTGTTTTGAAAATAATAAGCCAGTAGGACATTCCTGTTCTACTGCCCATCCATCCCAACAGTTCAAATAATTACTGCAGAGACTTGGTGACGGTATCTGTGCCCTTCGACCTTCGCATAGAGGATTTGGTTCAATTATGGGGTCGTTAGTCGGATACACCATGAGTTGATTGTGGTATTGTGGATTCTTTTTTATTTGTTGTATCACATTATTTGATACCGGAACGGTAAACGCGAAGATACTGCCATAGTCCTGGGAAATATTTTGTTTACTCATAAAATCAGATACATGAGTTCTGATTATTAAGGAATATGTTATATACGGAATAGAATCTCTTAAACAGATTAAACAGAGTTATATAAACAAATTAAGTACAGTATTACAAAAGAAAATATAGTAGATATTTTCTTTTAATCCATACCAGGGGCAAAGTGTGCCTTGGTGGGGCCCTGTATAGATATTTAATTGGGGGGCCCTTATGAAGGGTAAAGATTTCTCACAAAAGGGGGCCCCGGGGGAAAAGATACAGCGGTAGTTACGCCCCTGGTCCATAGTAAGGTTAAGGTAAGAGACTGGATCTAGCGATAAGGCCGCCCTCTCTTTATCAACAACAATCACAGTTACAGATAATAACATTAAAGCAGAAAATTCATAATTAATGTACAAAGGCGAGCTTAACTCAGACATGAGTTATCTTACAGCAAACGTCTGTTGAAAGAGAAGTTTGAGATTAAGGATAGGCATACTTTACTTGTTTATACAATTGGTTATTTTTCTATCTTTACAAGAAAAGGGGTGATGACACTTGGATTCTTAATTAGTCACCACACGAACTATCATTATTATTTACTTTGTTTAATTATTCATACTTTAGTTAGTAGTTACTTTAAATACAGGTGCCCCTACCCTTTTCCTTTTCAGGATGCTGTAAAAGCCTATAAGGAATATTGTATACAGATAGCATCGTCTGTGAGAATCGGAAAACTCGAAAATAAATCCAATGCCAACACGACTGGACGTCGCGGCTGATCGTAATCTCTCTCAAAGTGGAGAAGGCCCATACCCAGAAAGAAGAATCATACTTTTCAGACTGAAATGAATAATATTTTATTTTACATACCTTTATAAAACCAAAAATTGGGTTTAAGAAATTTCCATAAATTGGGAGTCCAGCATTCAGTTTGAGATTTTGTAAATATGGGTTTGAATATGTCTTCACTAAGTTTCCGTCTTCATCGTAAACTGAAATAAAATTGTATTAATCTAAATATGGTTGTTTAATAACTAATTCAGTACAAGCTGCTGCTCGAAACTCCGTACGCGTGGAATTTAGAAAATCTTTCTCGTTGATTGATGTTGCCCGTATATTCGTACTCGTAGAATTTTGAAACCAAATCTAAACAAATTGTACAAAAAAACCTGTCTCTTGAACCACTCTATTTATTAAAAATAACCCATCAAAAGCAATGGATTTTGATGGGTGAAGAAAAGATGGAACGAAGAAATGAGCTCACACAAAAATAACGACTTTGTTTTACATTATGTAAACCATAAGGTTTGTTTCTTAAAGTTACTGATTTATTATCGGTTTCTTACATAAAATATTCGTCATCCTCCGCCCCTATCCCGTTATTTGGGGTAGGCGCAAAATGACTTGTTGTTCATATTGCAGTAGGTTTGGGCTGATTTTTAAGATCGGCTTGTCTGACGTTAACCCTCCTTAGGTTTTTACGACCCCCGCGGGCAGGTTATAGCGAGGTAATACTTGTTTTCTTTTTGTACATCGTCCCACGGATACAAACTTAAATTTTAAAAATGTTTTTGAAAATGATGCGGAAAAGAAAACAATTTCAAATTTGCATAATATGTATTATAATTATTATTCTGTTACATAATTTTATATGAATGCATTAATTATCTCCAATGTCTTGTCAAGGTTGATAAGTCAATGATACAATTTAAAAAAAGAATATTTTTTATTATTTACTACCAGAAATCGCAAAAGTATATATAAAATAAAGGTTAATGACTCTTTTCCTAATCAAACAGTTGTTCCTATTGGCGTGTAATAATTTACATTTACTTTCAATTTATTTCTCTTTTACAGACTGTTCACTTACGGCTTACAAGTAAGGAATTTTAGTACTAGTATTTATTATCATAAAATGTATTGTAAATACTATCTCTCCCTAAAATGCAGACCTTATAAGTTATTATGAGGTCATCGTTTGTTAATGGTCATAGACATACAACTTCTTCTAGACCTGAATAAAATTATGGGTACTAGATTATGATTTTATATTCATGAGTTTCATGACACTAATAAATCATGGATATATCACACAACGTCCTCTGGTCCCAAGCTAAGCTTATATGCTTGTGTTATGGGTACCAGAATACAGATATAATCCAAATACTACTTTTCTTTTGTAAATACATATAATACATAGTACACACCCAGACTCAATACTAACATTTGTATGACATTTATAAATATCACACAAATGATTGTCCCAAGTGGGAATCGAACCCGCAACCTCGTAATCGGAAGTCCGTTATATGAACCACTCCACCACGAAAGCCGTCGAAATTGTGTACGAGATTAGAATCAAACGCTCACACTCCTGAATACAAGTCAGTTACACTGCGTTACGAATCCCGTCTAAGTACATATAGATCTAAAACAACGCAAGTAAGTACATATGAAGGTCTATAAAGTAAAAGGTCAGCGTTCTCTAGAGTTCATTGACCGAGTAAGCCCACAGCAAAGTTGTTACATATCCTTACACGACTTCTAAACAAAACCAAGGACTTTGTAGAAAATCACAATTATTAGGAATTATTATCAATTAAATAATTATTGGAACAAGAAGATATATTATCAATTTAATAAAAAAAATACTAGTATTTGATTACAAAATTGTTTATGTTATTTATTGGTTGTAAACAAAGTGAACTGTAAATGTATTAATTGTGTAAACATGTTGTTGAGAAATAGCATCCTTAGAGCCTATCCCACCACTGAGTAAAGCCTTTGCCTTTTTCTTACAGCTATGGGGATGATTTCTTAATCTTAACCATACATATTATCTTTCATCACAAAGAAATACTCTATATATGATATTGTAAATTGTAAAAATTAAAATGAAACAAAATAGATTACTTTTAAAAATTTTCCAGTAGATTTCATTTTTAAAGAAAACTAGATTTTAGACTAAAATCCATCGATTAAGTTGTGAAAGTTACAATCATAATCAATATAAGTAAGGTGATGTTAGCTGGAAAACACCTACTTAGTTGTAAACCCGCACATCAAGAGATATTTTCAGGGTTAAGTAAAGTCAGATACATAAGCAATAGACATAACGATCATCATATCTCCTCTATGTCGTTGAGGGAGAACATTATAAATTATTTTTTAAATTACAAGAACGTTTACGGTGTATTTGATTTTAATCAATAACTCTTAAATATTTTGTGTAGTATATTTTGTACAAACTGCTATTGAAATTTTTATAATTTTAACGAAATAATTCATTTTTATAACATCACTTTTGCACTCTCTGTATCACGATACAGTCGAGAAAAAGTTTTAATATTATGTTTCTTGTATCTATTGATATGAATTGAATTTCTACTGCAATTGTACTAGTTATGTCCTGTATCCTGTGTATCTATTAACAAAATAACGCGAATTTTTTACAGACTCGTTATTTGAACATAATATGTCGTATATTAAATGGAGTTTTTTTCAGTTTTTCTACACAATTTCAGTTGTAATTTGTTTGATTAAACACATCTACTATATTGCATATATTTCAAATGAGTCTTGACTTCTTGCATAGAACAGATTATAAACAAATAATTGAATTAAAAAAACTAAAAAGGCGTTTGAAAATCCTGAATTTATAGAATTGCATTGTGAAGAGTCCTTAATATGTGTGCAGAATATGACATCAATCTGACTGTTCTATATTTGCAAATGGGTGAAAATCCTTTTCCGGAATTTTCGTTATATGGTTGTAAAGATTATTTAATTAAAAGGTAGACAAACACGAACGATCCTAATGAAACCCTGTTTATAATATTAAAAAAAAATAACTTGTCAATCTCTACTTACATAGCAATCTAGGTTTAGGTTTCCCTGGATCTGTAGAACACACGGCGTTAATAAACGCAACAATAACATATAGTGCTATAGTATTCATCACGGTCCTTGTAGGCAGAAATCTTGCAGGACAATGTCAGGGCTAAAAGTAAGACCTAGCTTATATAGGCTCTGAGATCGAAAACAAGTATTATGTGGGATCTAGTTAAAGCCAGGATGCCAAAGGAAAACCTAAAACGGCGGGTTTGTTCTATAATGTTGGTTTTTTATTGCATCGTTTTAATTTAATTGTAAAAGGAGTTTATTGAAGTTGCTTTTAGAATATTGGTCATCGAACCTCTTAAAAGGTAAGTAGTAAGTTTTAATAACGTAGATAAATTAATAATATATTGGAAGTTTAATACTCAATGTTTCCTTACAAACAAACATTGAACGTACATATGTAGCAGTTTAATAAAAACCATCTAGCAAAAAAACCAGTGGGCTGTTAGGTCAATAATAACAAAAAATCTCAAATTTGAATTAGTAATTTTGGTTTCCTTTAAAAACTAAATCAGCATACTGTGTCTCTGCCTGGTATCTGGAGTCATACATGTAAGTCTTTACTTATCAAAACAAAGTCGATGTTTTTGAATGTATGTTATGTGAGCTAAATATTTTTTAAACTACGCAACGGATTTTAATGCGGTTTTTTTAATACATAAATTGGTTCAAGAGAATGGCTTTTTTGTATAATTTGTTTCGGTTTAGTTTCTAAACTTTACGCTTTAGAAGTTACGGGCATCAGCTATTAATGTATAAGATTTTGCAGTGTTTAATGCAAACTTTAAGGCATATGCGGAATATATTATAGAACCGTAAATAAACTAAGACGATACATACTTATTAAATTACATTCCTTACATCTTCCTATCCGATGCCCGTCTAGTTACATTTCAGACTAGAATCTATTCTTGGTTGGGTCAATATATCATAGTAGTACACTGCAAGTTGAAACGTATCCTACTATTAATCAAACTTGTCGTACATCTTAAGGTTAAACTTTTGTTATATATTATTATTACATATATTTGATGGAATGGATGTTGAACGTAATATTTTTTTTTAATTTAAGAGATCAAATATCGTAATATATCAAATTATAGTGAAAAAAAAATCTTAATGAGCGGGAATTGAACCCAAGACCTCGGAATAACATTCCTAGATCATTTTTTCAACTATGATCAACTATGATCAACTATGATTTGATTTATTAAATAGAAAAGGATAGCAAGATAATTGTAAAAATTAATAAACTGATAGTCAACCGCTACGAGATCATAATTTTAAATTCCATATCCTTTATATTTATGGATAAATAATATTATCAGATTGTGTGTTCTATACTATACCAATGAAAAATGGTACTCAAAGAGCTTTTACAATGTGGCAACCAATTACATGTCACTTACAATCACTTAGCCATAAAACTTCTAATGTACAGCAAATATTTCATTCTAAGCAGAGTACGACGTTGGACAGTTTAAAACGGCGCCAGTGGTTTTATTTTATTAGAATATACATTCAATTCAATATACATTCCTAGATCATGGATAGTCAGCTGATTATATGTATATTACTAAAGCTAAACTTATTTGAACTATGTATTTTGTTTGATCTACATACAATTTGTCAGAATGCGTGTCATATAATGTTGTCTAGTTTTATTCGTAACAATACGCCCAGTTTACAAAAATAAAATACTTAAGGCCATTTTAGCAAGGACTGCGTAGGATTCCCACATCGCTTTACTTAACTTAATTACGACGGAACATGCGCCAATGCCTTCCGCCAACTTCTTAATTGAACCTTAAGAAATATATTTAATGATAAGGATGCGAGAGTGGTGGGCATGCTCAGAATTCTTAGTTCATTAGCTAAACTCGCTATTTCTAGTATATTTTACTTTTAGAGTTATTTTTATATGTATGTCTCTTGAGCTGATATCTTTTAAAATACACGACGGATTCAGATGCGTTTTTTTTGTAATAGATAGAGTGGTTCACGAGGATGGCATGTTTTTCCATAATTATGTTTAGTTTCTATATTCCACGCGTACGTTGTTGCGGGCAACAGCTAGCTGTGATATAAGTTGCAAACTATAAACATTGTTATAAACACGCTTTTTTAACACGTGGTTGTTAGCTCGGTACGTATCTAATAATTTATGTAACGGAATCTTTGAAAGTGATTGATCAGAAATTTTGGATACATTGAGGATGTATGGCAATGTAATAATGTGAAATAATTTTCACGATTAATAAATCAAATTGTAGTCACAAAAATGATTACCTTGAGCGAGACTTGAACCCACGACTACGGAATACCATTCCGTCGCCCTTGCAACTGTGCTACCATAGAATCTGCACGTGGTAACCATGCTAAAAGCATTGCAAATCAATTGCAATAATTAATAATATTCAGGATGTTTAAGCGTGTTTTTCAGTTGTTGTACTAAGAAAATATTTTGTACTAATATGTTTTGTAGTTCGTAAATATACCACTGCTGAGCATGGGCTTCATGTACAGCGGTAGAGTAATAGTCTCCGCGTGAATCAAATGTCATAAGATGTCTGTAGTTTTTCCTTTTTTAATATTTTATGATACTAAATTGTCACACTGAATTACTTCAAAAATTTTCATCAATCTTAGATTCAGTGAAATCATTTTAAGATCACTTTCCATCGCGCATATTCACTGAAATATTAACTGCACGCGACTAATTTAACAATTACATGATCATAGAGAGAGTCATTATTTATGTATCGTCGTAAATTCATACAAAACGCTAAGCTTTTTCACTCAAAGGACTTTCTAATTGTAGTTTTAAATGAGTCAGGTACGTAACAACTGGAATTTTATGTGTCCAAACATATGTGTACTTACAACAATTATGTATAAATGGTGGACTTCATCTCTGATTTAACTTCTTTGAGTTTCTCTAAATTTAAAATACTTGTTTTTATTTTCTCAATTAGATATGCAAAATGGATCCAATCCACAATAACCGTTTTCTGAGGTCACTGTTGCTATAGTCATCTACCGATCCATTTAAATATATGCAAAAAATATCCAAGCCGCAAAGTACCTATTTTCTAATAAAAAACACATAGACATTCAAAAGAAACTATGGTCTTGTTATTTTAATATATCAATTTTACATAAACTCCTACTTTCTCAAAAGTAAGTTTTTGTGGATGGATCCATTTTGCATTACTACGTCCAATTGCTGTCTGAACTGTGCATGTTTTAATAATATTGTATTTATGTATTTAGCAAATCTAATAGATATATTATATTTTCTGTGATAATTTATTACTATATTAGCTGTAAGTTTTCCCAAAATAATGTAAATAAATAAAGAAATTAAATATACATATAATCTCCCCAATGTCTTGCCTCTGGGAGTCGTATAAACCGACCAAGGGAACCACGTCGCATGACACCTGCGCACTTAGTCAAGGAGAATAATTGACGTCAGGCAGGCGGCCGGTCTTAAAAATCAGCCAAATCCCATTTCAACATAAACAAGTAGTCCTGGTGCGCAGACTTCGAATAACGGGATAAGGGCAGGAGAATGATGATGAATATACAGCTAAGTATAAAGACATGCTATTTATAGTAAATAGTATATGTATTCTATCCGTATTCTAGTACACACAACAGCATATAAGCTTAGCTTGAGACCAGAGGACATTGTGTGAAATGTCTATAAATATTTAAATAAATAAATAAAATAAAAATTATTATAATGATTAAAATAAATACCTAACCTGTAATATAAAATGAAATGGCAATATTAAACGATTATCTTGTTGATAGGGTATTCAGTTGCTACGTGAGTATGTCAATCTTAACTATATAATTTGTACCAAGAATCATATGACACGTAAATCCCCATTTCAAGTATCACGATGTCCGGCATAGCTTGTCATGGAGCCAGTTAAAAAGTAAAACATGTTTAACTATACCTTCTTCGATAAATGTGAAGGTTTCTTATCTGATGAGCTTTTGCTAGAGTTGAATTATTTGCACAAGTAAACATAAATAACAATTTATCACAATAATTTATCTAGTTACTTATTTATACAAAAAACTAGTTTTTCCTTGCAACTTCGCACGCATGGAATTAATAAACCAAATTTAAACAATTACATAAAGCCATCCTCTTAAAACCACTCTATCTATAAAAAAATCCGTTTCATAATTTTGAAGATATAAGCTTACATAAGGACATACATACAAAATAACGACTTTATCTTATAATAAGTAAAGATAAAGATTACCAGCTGCGATGATAATTAATTTGCATTTTGTCACTTGTATTAAAACAATTTGTACAAGGTACGTGCAGAAATTATCTTTATTTATTTATTTTTAAAGACTGATTTTTTGAAGGTACATTGTTATCATCTATTTCAAACTTAGTTAACTTAGAACTACTTAACTCAAACTAGTAACTTAGTTTGTTAGTAAATTTGTCAACTTATAAAACTTAATTCACGGTAGGCGGCGGATTTGCTGTACCTTAGTGTTGCCGAGTCCATGAGCAGCGGATGCTACTTACCATCAGGGGGACCGTTAGCTCGTCTGCCACCGTATGCAGTAAAAAAAAAGTTTCATATAAATAAATACCTATACGTATTTTCCTTTCAATG
Organism: Orgyia antiqua; assembly: GCA_916999025.1. Taxonomy (NCBI): domain Eukaryota; kingdom Metazoa; phylum Arthropoda; class Insecta; order Lepidoptera; family Erebidae; genus Orgyia; species Orgyia antiqua. The sequence goes on from OU779861.1 coordinate 4,920,257, forward strand.
TTTAAGGGGGACTTTATTTTTAGATGTCATTCCGTGACTATTTACAGACAGTAGAAATATGATCTATTCTTTTGGCATATTTTGTGGTCTATTTATTGGGTCAATCTATGGACTACCTATTATTCTTGTAAGAGTTCTCTTTTGCATAATCTGCGTGCTCTCTATACACGCCTTATTTTGCCAAATTATTAGAAGGAAAAGTCTGATGACATATGTTTTTATAATACGTCAGCGCACGCGCAGCATTGCGTTATTACTTCTTGTTATTTTGCTAATAAACAAACTCAAGGTTTCCATCAACAATTTGTACTTATTAACACAGTGAGCCAAATTCTTTTTATTTTATTACACTAATTACGTAACATAATGAGGTTAAAACAATCAGTAACATGATTATATAATTACTTATTATTATTTAAATGACTTCACTTTCTGGCAAGTTGTCAGGTGTTTCAATCCTTTCAATCATGGAAGTAGCTAGAATGGACTGATTTCCAAGGGGTGATAGTTTTGGAGAAATTAATTAAATATGTTGATGAAATTTTATAAAAAACATTTACCTTTTTCAGTTTTCAAGAGGGAGGTTAAGAGGTCCAAGCAATGATCCCTGACGGACTGTTCTTTTGCATAAGAGTGCCTTATAATTTGTGTACTGCAATTCTCACACATACAACTGACTTTATCAAAACCAAGGAGCTTCTATACTGATATTAATCTAAACATGCTCAAGTCTATCTGCAAAATAACGCTATATAAACTACTATATCATTATTTAAAGTCAGGCGTAAGGCTAAATTAATTCCTACTCTGCCTCGGTCACATCCATCTTAAGGTTGTTTGGGAGAAATCGCAGTTCGCGATAAGGCCACCGTTTGTACCTATGACATATCTGTCATGTTAGTTTTGTAAATCATTATGGTGTGCAATAAAGTATATTAAATTTTACTTTTACTTTTTACTTTAATTATGACCTAAATTAAGTTACTGAAATGTATTAAGTACACAATTTACAAACTGTCGTAATAAACAATTCACAAGTCTCCATTCTTTGAAATGCCACCTATGTGTTTTGTATATGAAAGTTTTAAACAAAGAATATATGAATAAGTGCCATCTATTAACAACATATTTTATTAATATAGCAGTGAAGATATCTACTTCTGTGAATGTTTCTCACTTTTACTTTACTAACTGAAGGATATTATTAGATTTGTATTACGTTCACCAGACTTATTGCTAGATGGTGTTGTGTAGAGTATCTTGTAGATGTTATCGATGGGAAGAAATGGGGTGCTGATGAATTTATTTCTAAACTGTACACGTATGACGTAAAACGTAAACACGTGACGTAATGACGTAAAACGTAAACACGTATGATTAGTGTTTAAAGCTATCCTTCCAAAATTTTTATAATATTGTTACTCTGCCAGTTGGTACGGGTAAGAAACAAAGCACTTTGTCTGTTATTTTATAGATTTATTTATTTATTTATTCGTCAATCAACAATTCATTATACATTACATTTACAAACTTTAAAACTATATTTGAAAAAAGCGGTTACAACAAATGAATTAAAGATTAACACCGCTTGCACAGTTAGCGATAACTATTATGTAGATTAAATATTAAACAGATGAGACATCATGCAGTATTAAGAGGATACCAAAATAGCTTCGTGCATTTTTTTACGTACGAAGTTTTCATTGTTTCTTTAGATTGAATGGCTAGAGCTCTAATTTTTAAGTATATGTTTTTTCAATATATGATCTAGGATCGCATAAACTCAGAAACGCGATTGAAAAAAGTTTTCTCGATAGAAAATCTTAGCGAAACAACCTCTCTAATTTTTTATTTTTTTCATTTGTCGGTCCATTTTCGCGTATTAACTAATAAAATAACCTTAAAAACATCAGTAACTATTATATATAGAAACACGTAAATCAGAATTAAAATATATTTAGTAGATTTTGAGTAAATAGGAAAAGTATCCCTAATTCTTCATTTTCTGTGCCTACCGGCTGTGTTAATATGTACGTGTCGGCGATGATATTGAATAATATTGATGTAGGCCCTTAAAATACAATCTTTTTATACCTATGATTCGTCAAAAGTAGATAAATTTGATTGTCCTAAAGATGCAACACTCCACTTTCTGAAAATCATAAATGCTTACCAAGGGGTTCCTATTACGTATACAGATAGCAGCCTTTTTCTTTCATAAATAAACGTAACTACTAGGGTTCTAAATATTTAAGTGGTTTAGAGAATACACCAAAATTAATGGCACAACTCATCCTTGCGTTGACTATATGCATAGTTATTATAATTGTGATGACATAGAGAGTTATGCAATAATTTTGTACGAGTATTCATAATAAGAAGGTCTAAGTTTCTAACAAAAGTCAAAATGTCTCGTTAAAAGCACGATCTAGCGATTTTCAGCTGAAAGCATTTTAAGCAAAAATGTGCTCAATATGAATGTTATTGAACAGAAAAGTTGAGGAAGATCAAATGAAACAAGGACAGTCTGAGTGATGGACGATATGAAAAAAAAGGATTTGATGAGAATATGAAGGTTAAAATGAGAAGTTGGAGCGAAAATAACGTGACGTGCTGACTCCAAATAATTTGGGATAAGTGATAAAAGTAAGCTCGAAACGCTGTAAAATGCCATCTAAATGGACGTGAACGTGAATAGAACGTTGTATCACATTCTATTACTGAATAGGCTGTATATGTAATACTAGTGTTAGTTTTAACACTAACTGTTTACACACGCTTTCATACAATTACGGCTTCGTCATATTCATATTGTATAATAATGGTATCAATTCTATATGTACAACTAAACTTAACTAAAAATGAATTTTGATAGTGTCGATAACACAATTCTGCAATGTCAACGAAACTTTTTGTTATAAATACTGTGTATTATAGACTAAAGATTTTAATTAATACAAATCTACACAACAAAACGGCCAATTAATCAAAATACTCCTATAGTTGTTTTAATTTTTTAGTTAAATTAAGTTTAGTTGTGCAAGTAGAATTGGTACCACTGTCTTCCTATGCATAATCGTATTCATAATGTATAAAAGTCCATTTAAAATCCAAAACTGTGAACAAAAACATCATTTAACTATATAAATACTTATCGGAATTTGTTAATTTTCTTAAAGAACATGTACAACAATAACAGGATCTGTATAACTGATGAAAGAGATAAATATATGATTTTATGTGAATAGAAAAGAGAGGGAGCCAGCTATCGTAACCTTTCGCTGAGTTGGTAGCAGAGCTGAAAATGGATGACAAAAAGTGAATAAGCCAGTGCTGCATAGTACGGTACGGACGTCAGTCATATATCTTATTAAAGTCACTTATTAGTGACAATTAAATTCTAATTAGAAGGACAGTGTTATCAAATAAGATGACGTTCCGTACGTGCGTGGGAGTCTTATTTTTAAGCTGTTTAGTCGGTAAGTAATAAAAAAAATCGTGTTGTGTGTTAAATTAAAAAATATTACTTTTTCGTTTTTTAAATATCTAATGACCTTCATATTCTAGATAGATAAGTTCAAAACAGACTTTCATTTTATTACTTGACTTATTAAAAAAAAAGCCATACAACAAAGGTGATTGATTGAATAAATAATATTTCAGCTTTTGTTACGCTCTATAGCCTAAATTGCTTAACTATTTACAACATTTAAGGTGTTCTACATATGTTTAAATTTTGTTGAATATGACAATGCATAATATAAGCAGTACTGCTGTTAATTTTAAGTTATTAACTGGTTATAATATTTACTAAGTTAAATATGTTCAAAAAGATAAAAGGTACAATATGTCAGGCTACTTGTTAACCTTGACGTCTGGATTGAATACCTGTCTAATTTGTATAATGTATGCATGACATAGATAACGAAATAATTAACGAGACAAAGGTTAATGATGTCTAATTATCATTAAAGACTTTAAATTGTTAATTTAACTACATTGTTAAATCTTATAATAATTAATATTTATTAAAAGTTCCCAAGCCATATTCATCCGCTATTCATTTAGATATGTTTTTTTTGCACTTAAATTACTAGTATTATTGAATGTTCAGTTATTTAGTTTAAGCCTTATGTATCCACTGTTGAAAATAAGCTTCTCCAAAAAATACGACAATAACTAATAAACCTACAGAAATCTTTGCTCTACCTGGTAGAGCAGCAGCAGCAAGGGTACATGGTCAGTCAGCTTGAATATTCATCACTTACTAAAACACGGACGAATTACTATTGTGTTTATTAAGAGTTGCAAAATGAGGAGTCATTTTAGTTCAAATACCAGATTAGGTCGCATACAATCTTTTATTTACTACCTTCTGCGTTTCAACCTTTTAACGAGTGTAAGTTTTCATCCGGTCATGATCTGCATAGACTTCTCTGCATAGATTCAGATAAAGAGTACTTATATTGCAACTTAGCAGTATAATATCAATTTAAAATCAAGTGAGAGAGTATAAAGTAAGATACCAAGTTAGGAAATGACCTTATATGGCTTCAATTGTTATACAAATACTTACATCACACATTATTGTTAAGGATGTTGCGTCTTCGAATAAAAGACATCAACGCGTTCACATCTTTGAAAAGAGAAAGTGATTAGTGCCAATATTGCAAAACTGTTGTACCATTTATTTTTTTATAGATTTATCATGGTATTACACAATAATCATAGTCTATTTTATTACTAAGCTCAACTTTCTATATCAAATCGATTTTTGCTGATCTAAACATGATTACTTGCCAATAGTTACTGGCTATGTAATCACTGACGGGCTTTGTGGCGTAGTGGTTCATGTAATGGACTGCCGTTCACAAGGTCGCGGGTTCGATTCCCGCTTGGGACAATCGTTTGTGTGATATTCATAAATGTCATACAAATATTTGTACTACGTCTGGGTGTTTTCTATGTATTATAAGTATGTATTTACAAAAGAAAAGTAGTTTATGTATTATATCCGTATTCTGGTACCCATAACACCAGCATAATAAGCTTATCTCGTTGTGTGAAATGTCCATGAATATTTATTATTTATTTATTTACTGTTTTGTGATATTGGTAGTTACTATTTTAATTTAGTGTTTAAACTATTATATTCCATTCTATCCCGTGAAGTATTAACATCACTAGATAGTAATTTTCTGTAAAATACAGTTATTTTAAACAATCTGTAAGATTATAGAATTGTAACACATTGTCAAAATTTTTACTGATCAGCTTAAGGTGGCTAAAAGTAGTAAAAGTGAAGTTATTATAATTATGGCTCATAGTGTGTTTATTACGTTATTCTTGTGTGTTAGAAATATATTATATTTCTAGTATTATATATATGGGATAGTAACGCACCATATATATTCAAGTAACGGGACATAAATAATGATGACAGTCTAGTCGTAAATAAGCAAGTTGGGTATACGCAAGTAACGGACAAATGTGTTCACATTCTATGCACGAAAGCGCCGTCGGATTCCAATAAAGTTCAAATGGTACACATTATAGTTATTCATTAGTAATCTATCTAAATACGAACTAATAAACATTGCATGGAATACAAATACAATATCTTTGTTGTGCTTTTTACTTAATGCTCTAATACCTATATAGTTAATTATTTTGTCTTTTATTTATTTTATTTGATTTTCTATTAAAAATTAAGTCATAACGTAGTGAATCATTAAATATTTCAAGTAATTTAAAATAATTACTCCTTTCAAATTTACTAGCCAATAACGTATAGGTCAAGATCTCTATTTTATCTAATAAAAGATGTCTGAAAACGATCGCAATTTAATATAATCGTTTCAAGATGATACTGATATATTTATATAGGAAAGATAGTTGTAATAGCTAACAGTATACAGAGGATATGCCTATGCGAATACGCCTGGTCAGTGCAAGTCAGTACCTAGACCATAATCCTTCCCAAAGTAGAGGAGGCCCGTGCCCGATACTAGGACGTTAATGGGCAGAGAGAGAGCTACTCAATTACGGTGTTTTTTATATGAGAAAACTTGCAACTCCTTTTTTTTTCTATATAGGTATATAGGTTATATATATAGTTATATTTAAATATATATATATAGGTTAGCCACACACCCCACTGTTCGGGGATAACAGAAGGGTAGTGTGGGGCCCACATCCACTAAAACCCCCGCCATGTGCCTACCTCAGCTGGGGAATGGGCACTGGTACTGCGGTGATTCCGAAATCAGTTGCCCACCCAGCGACTGCTCTGAGAGCATCCTCTCATGGGTGACATTCGGGCACACCGGGATGCCGCCTCTACGCGGTGGGCTCTATTTCGGATGGTCAGACTAACGAAACTTGCAACTCCTACTGCAACCTACCATATACCAATAAATATAATAATTGAATTATACTATAAATTACTCTACCTATAATTAGAAAATAAATGATTGATTGATTTAATTATGACTACGAACCAGAGCATGCTTCGTACATTGCAAATTGTTATTATAATTCACATAAATTGAGTAATTAGCAAAAGGAAATTAAAATATTACACCAAAGGTATGAAATCATATTTGCGTTAACCTTAACAAAATTAATATAGTTGTAACTATTTACAATGAAGGTCGATGCCAATAAATAATATAATATTGCATTAAATTACATTTTGACACAGAAACACGCAGTCAACGCGTGAAATATTGTTTCTTTGCTTATTTCCTTCTATTTCTTAACAATACGCTATTGCAAGTTTTGTGAATTTTATATTAGTTCATCCACAAAATTTTAATATACATTAAACTTTTTTTTATTATATGTATTATCATTTTGTGAACGAACTAATGTCTTTAGAAACGAATTGTAAAAAAATATAAAGAAATTTGCATGGAAGTAATGTTTCACACGTAGACTTCGTTGTTTTTCCGTATGTATATCAAAAAAACTTTCCCCTTCCTAGAATGTTGTCATTCCACAGTTAGACACAAGCCTTTTTAAAAATGGAAGAGTACTTTGTTTACTATGGCAAGCAATTCAATGGCGTTAAGTAGAAAATGGAACCTCATTACTAAAACCTTTATTTAAAATTTTCACTCTTTAACAGATAAAGCTTTTTGCTAGTATTATCTATTAGCTGACTCTTACATCTCCATTAGAAAAAATCAATACTACTTTTAGATTACTTTAAACTCTATACGAGAGATCTATTTAATGATTAATTGCAACATTGAACTTAAGGAAGTGTCTGAGCTCAATGTAAACAACTTTTGTCAACGTTCCATACGCGACAGGAAATGCACCGCACGTTTGACATGTTCTAGCTATGAGAAAAGTTTCTTTGAGTAGACTTTGGTAAAAATTTTGTATACAGTATTGCACACTAACAACAATAACACAAACATACTCGTATAATAGAGAGTTAAAAAATATTTTTTATGCATAAACAGCTAACTGTCTTTTTACTATCTGCGATTTTTTCCAGACAATTTACCAGTAATTTGGAAAGATTGTTTAATTATTAAGTATTTATTTAAGTACATTAATTATATCAGGAAAAATGACAATAATTATGAAAAATGTATTCAGATACTTGGAATATTTTATTTTTATTTTTATGGCAAGGGTTAGGTTAGGTTAGGTTAGGCAAATGACTACACTCCACCTGATGTTAAGTGAAGTGCAATCCAAATGTGAGGACGGCTAGTACGGTGTGAAAGCACTAGCCACCCTCACCTTGCCGGCCCGCAAGGAATAATATAATGAATATAAAATATATCATGAATATAATGAAGATGACTAGATTGACGTTAAGTAATAAATGAAGTATTAATTTAATTTTTCTGATTTATTTTATTCTTTTTTCCAGTATTAGCATCATCGGCTGGACAAAAAGGCAGAAAGCCAGTTAACCAGCCAGCTCGCACCACCGCTGATTCAGAACGGGATGCAGAGATCACAAATGAATGCCCAGAAGATGGCTTTTTCGCCGATGCTGAGCAATGTGACAAATATTATGCATGCAGGTGTGTATAAGTAAATAATACATACATTTTAAATAAAATAAACAATATTGACTCGCCTTGTGATGACGATTTAACATATAGAGAGTTAAAGTAAATTATTAATTTTGCAATTGACATGCTATGCTTTTTACTTAATAAATCAAATTATGATGGAAATAGTGAATTGCCGCAAGCGGGACTTGAACCCACGACCTCGGAATACCGTTCCGAAGCTCTTCCAACTGAGCTTATTGCGGTCGTACCATATAGAGAGTTACTGGAAAAGTGTGAAAAAATTCGATACTAAACTTAAAATATTTTGATCCTATACTTGTACGTTTTTAGGCAAATTGTAACAATGAAATTAATTAACATGAGACCCCATATCTATTTTCATTGTCACAATGGCAGAACGTGTTGAAAATCATTCATAATTTCAAAAGTTATCTTAACAAAGACACTTTCAAATAAGGTCGGAAGCAACCTGTGCTATAACAGATGGTTGTACCTTTTATCACTTAATTTACACTTCTTCTTACGTTAAAAGTGAATACAATATCTCGCTATAGCCTATAGATACTTTCGTATAAGAAATAAATGAAATGACTTTTAAAATATATTTACTGACCTCTTACTCGACTTTACCTCGTGAGTTCAATGGCCTTGTGCACTTTTAAGAATTTTAAATAAAGCTTGCCCAATATTTGCTTGAGCTTTTTAGCACACAAAGGATGTTTGTGCAATTTTGTTTGATAACATCTTAACCACTTGAGTTTGGAATTGTTTATTTAAACTTTATTTGTTAACTAAAAAGAGATGCAAGGCATTTAGGATGTAATACTTATTATATACAAAACACATAAATGCGGTTAATAAAAATACATCACAAATGAAATGAGCGCGTGGTAACGGATTAAGAATACAAGTGTCAGCCTCCCTTTTCCTTCCCAGAGTGCTGTAAAAGCCAGATATGGAATTTAAATAAACCCTATGCCAATACGCCTGGTCAGCGCGATACAGTAGACGACAATACTCTCAAAGTGAACAAGGCCTGTGCCTAACAGTGGGACGCAAATAGGCTGAAGAGATAGATAAATAATAAATAATAATAAATAAATATTCATAGACATTTCACACAACGTCCTCTGGTCCCAAGCTAAGCTTATTAAGCTTGTGTTATGGGTACCAGAATACGGATATAATACATAAACTACTTTTCTTTTGTAAATACATACTTATAATACATAGAAAACACCCAATCGTAGTACAAACATTTGTATGATATTTATGAATATCACACAAACGATTGTCCTAATCGAACCCGCGACCTTGTGAACGGCAGTCCAGTACATGAACCACTACGCCACGAAGCCCCTCTATATGTAATTTCTTATGACAGTTGAAGTGCCTCAATATTTTTAGCTGACTATTACAGCATATATGTAAAGAGATGGAATGGTCATATTATGTGTATCTGAATGCTGCATGCCTTAACTTTTCTAGAACACTAATGAGCTACTTGTTCTCAAATTTACAGTAATGGTGCCATAACAGAGAAACTGTGTCCCGACGGTATGGTATTCAATGACTACAGCAATCAAGAAGAGAAATGTGACTTGCCATTCAACCTTGACTGCTCACAGAGACCTAAACTTCGTAAGTTGTTAATTTATCTTATCCTACTTCTTTTCTTATTACAGAACAATGTTTGTATGTAAATCCTTATGTGAGCTTAAAACGTTAAAACTATGTAGTGGATTTTGATGCGGTTTTGTTTTAATTTGTTAAGGTCTTTTAAGTTTCTGAATTCCACGGGCACGAAGTTGCGGACAACAGCAGGATATCATAAATGTGAAAGTTTAAAAAAAATACTGATTACTGAAATAAATATTCATGGACATTTCACACAACGTCCTCTGGTCCCAAGCTTATTATGCTTGTGTTATTGGTACCAGAATACGGATAGAATACATATATTACTTTTCTTTTGTAAATACAAAATTATAATACATAGTAAACACCCAGACGCAGGACAAACATTTCTATGAAAATTATCACACAAATGATTGTCCCGAGCGGGAATCGAACCCGCGACGTCGTGAACGGCAGTCCGTTATCTGAACCACTAGACCACGAGTTCCGTCTAAATACATAATTAATAAAAATTTACAGCTTATGCAGCTGTAAATTTTTTTATAGCTTAAATATTGTAGCTGCATTTATTACATATAAAGGTATCATCAAGCCAAGGAGCGAGACACTAACCATAAACGCGGTTAAAACTGCCGGCTAATCAAACTGTAATTTGCTTTTAATTATATCTCTGGGTTTCCCTATAATAATTATTTATTAATTTTCAATTAATGAGTACCATTAATTTGCCCAACAACAAATGTTATGCACCAAACAAGATTTTGGTAACTTTGTTTTTTTGTGGATATTATTTAACAACTACAAACAAGTTTTTTCTCACACCCCACAACAGTATAAATTATTATTTAAAAAACAAAATGAAAAGAAAGAAAAAGGAAACCATGGAGTTTCTTGTCTGTTCTTCTCCATAGGATTCGGGTTTGAACAGACACTAGCTTCTGACGTGTCAAAAGAGCTTGTGAAATATGCCCAACTGAAAAAAAATAAGAAAAAAATAAGAAGCTGGCGTACAAACTTAAGAGATGCGTAAATATACCGTCACTATGTAGGTGATTAGGCAAACGTAGGACAACGCGCAAGTTTTTTTTGAAGAAACAATATACATGCACACACCCACACATATTTTTATTTTTATAATAGTTCGCATACCTTGAGCTTGTTTTTCATATTATTTATAAAACTATTACACAAATCGTCTCTGACTTTGAATTATTTTAAAAAAAAGTCTATTTCAGTAATAAACATAATTATGCCGTTTGGTAAGATATCACGACACGTGGTGTGTAAACTCATGTGTTGTATTACATAATATATTAGGGTTGCCACATTTAAGTTGCTTTTAAATGTTTACAGAAATTATTTTCCCACATTCTGCTTGAGATTTGGTGATAATGTACCTACTCACTTTTGACGGGCTTCGTGGTCTAGTTGTTCATGTAACGGACTGTCATTCAGGTGAAGGCAATCATTTGTGTGATATTTATTATTCATATATATTGATATTTATTTCTGAGTGTTTCTATGTAATATAAATGTGTATTTACAAAAGAAAAGTAGTTTATGTATCATATCCGTATTCTAGTTGGTACCCATAGCATAAGCATATAAGCTTAGCTTGGGACTAGACGATGTCATGTAAAATGTTCATATATATTTAATTCGAATATTATATATTTTTATTTTTATTTATATTTATTTCGAAAAAAATAAAAACATAAATCTCCCTCAATATGCAATACCTAAAATATATAACAAAATTTCTATAGTAATATAACATTTCACACTTTTCTGTTTTAGTTGCGTGTGTGTACCTATGTGGTCTTTAAATCTTGATTGTGATTGATCCATGAATCTTTTAAAACATAACCTTTTAACACATTAAAAACATTTTTAGCATATTTAAAAGACGTATATGTTCATATTTAAGTGCGGTATTTATTGTTAATATTTTCTACCATAATGCGTTAAGAAAATTTCTTATAATAACCAACCCTAGTTACTTAAACAGAACGAATGTTTAGTGACATCATTAGAATACAGATTGTACACAAATACCGCCGGCCAGTCGTTGAAACAACTTTCCAATTCCAAGGGAAGCGTGGCCTTGTACGTGTCAACCGATGTTCTACAACCCAACGCGGATATTTACTGACATTTTTATTATTATATTTTAGCAATTATACTATACTAGCTGATACCCGCCACTTCGTGCATACAAAAAAAACGACTTTGTTTTCTAATAAGTAAAGATGTTACCCGTGAATACATTTATTGGTCCAGTGTCATTTAAATTTGAGAAAAACTGCCCAACCTGGGCGTTTTCTATGTAATATAAATATATGTTTACACAAAAAGTATATATGTAGTATATCGGTACTAGTAACAATAATAAAGCATAGAAACGTAGCTTACTTAGGTATTAGAGGATGTTGTATGAAAAGTTCACAAAAAGACTAAAAACATTAGCATTCAACTAATATTTTTTGTGTACATACAGACAACAGCTGTGATATTACTTCATTATTTTTGTTTTTAAACTCAAAAATATTGTTTCGTAATATAAAAGAAATGAATTTTGCATAATATTTTCATAAAACGCTGTATAATTACTAAAATTACATGAACTTGTAATTTTACCAGCAATAACATAACACATTTCGGCAACATAAAAATTAGACTGTAACGATTTTAAAATTAATAATCATAAAGCAATTTATCATAACATCTTCATTATTTTGATCTTTATTTTTTTGCGATAGCGTGGGAAGGAAAGTGGACCAAATATATTTCAGTTTTTAATTAGGTAAAATCGTAAACTAAATGCATAATTTACTACTTAGGAGACATACACACGATCTTTCATGGTATAACTAAAACTCCACACACTTTGAACAAAATCTCAATTGTTCTTTTGAATATTACTCTGTGACTTATAAATTCATAAATATATTACGATAATTAAAAATCTAATAATGTATAGACACATTAAAACAATTTTCTCAACATTTCCAAATGTCTATAAAATCAATTTTCTTAAATTATCTAATGCCTATTTGAATAAACTCTATTCTTATTCATCAGAAACTCCAATACCTGCACTGCACTGCCCTCGTCAAAACGGCTATTTCTCTCACGAAGATCCCAAGGAGTGTGGCAAGTTCTACTACTGCGTAGATGGTAAATTCAACATGATTACTTGCCCCGATGGACTGGTATACAATGACAAAACTGGCATTTGCACTTGGGCCGATGAAGCTAAGAAGAAGGGTTGTGGAGCAGCTGGTGAGTTAACCTTTTACTATTTTACAAAACAAAAACAATTAGAAACCATCAAAAACCGGTAATTTTTATAGAAGTTCAAGTCAACTGGATCAAAGAAATAATAAAAAGTTTAATTAAACAAAATAAAATGAGAACCTTGAAGCTGATATATGTAAATTCTCCCGAAATACAAACGACTGTCAAAACTATCAAGGAAGATATACATTACACAAATTCCTTTATATAAAGTTCATATCCATTTTTCAAGTTAGCAAATTATCAATATTTAAAGAGTACTGTTGTAAGATATTATGGACCCAAGTTTGCATTGGTTTGTGAAAATATTTATTTAATAATTATTGAGTGTGTACCATATTGTTTATTCCACAGAGGTGTTCGCATTTGACTGCCCTGCCGTAAACGAGACTTTTGGCTTGACTCACCCACGTTACGCGGATCCTGAGGACTGCCAATTCTTCTACGTATGTATAAACGGCAACACACCTCGTCGCTCTGGTTGCAAGCTTGGTCAGGTCTTCGACGATGTGAGCAAACGCTGCGAGTGGGCCAGAAAAGTGCCCGAGTGGTAAGATGTAACAAGCTGTATTTAAAATTATGATTCCTTCTTGCAAATGCATAGATACCATTCTTAGCAGTATTTATAATATAATCGCTTAAATTATTCTCTAGATAACTTGAAACTGATCTATGAATATGTTATAAAGTTCTATAGTATAGACCATATAGACTCTATACGAAAATATTTACATAATCAATGGGAGTAGATACCATTTTCTTTTTAATTGCGGTACGTTTTTTAGAATACTAAAGTAAAGATTGTGTGTATTTTTTTTATAAAGTTTTTATATTAATACTAGCTGAACCGGCAAACGTTGTTTTGCCATACAAAAAAAAAAGGTTGAAATATAGATGTTGGCCGATTCTCAGACCTACTGAATATGTATGTAAAATTTGAGAAGAATCGGTCAAGCCGTTTTGGAGGAGTACGGTAACTAACACTGTGACACGTGAATTTTATATATTAGATAAAACAGTTTGACATGAATGGATATGCCTTGTATAATACTAGGAGGATTCGACACAATTCCTAATACGTTTTTTGTTTCTTCTAGTGCCGAATGGTACAAGGGCCAACTTACTGACGCGGAACTGGACGCACTAGAAAACCCTCCTACACCAAAACCCAAGCCAGCGGGAAGCGCACCTTCACGCCGTAAGCCACAGAGACCTGGTAAAGGCAAAGCAGTTTCGTCAGAAGAAGAATGAAGCATTTAATATAGATTAGAGTAATAAATATAATTTTAAGATGTTTATAGTTTTATTATTTTCCCTATTCATTGCCGATAAATTCTGCTGATGAAATTATTTATTTTTGTTAAATCTGTTTAATTTGGTGTTATAGCTACTTATTCAGAGGTTGATAACTCCAACCATTGGAAAGCTGAATTTCTGTTATGATTTTGATCCTATCAACATATGAATCAAATTATGAGTATAATTAACAATTAACCTCAGCAAATCTAACTACACACGAAGTGTCTGTAAGTCTCACTCTTAATGAATATAATATCAGTAAGTACGCTAAGTTATGAAAATCCGCCCTGGTTTGCCCCGGGTAAATATATAGACGTAGAAAAAATACTGGCCCCATAATATACTATCCAAATAGTAAATGAATTTCTTAAATAAATCTAGTACTTTCAGAGCCTTTATTTTATCTTAGCGCCTGTTGTTAAATACTTGGCAAAAATAATAACTTGGGCGTGAAGGTTTGGCACAGAGATTTGTTCGTCGGTTTATGTGATTCTGTTGATGTTCCGTCATTCATATTTTAGTCAAATTTTTTCTGATCGAGATAGGTAAGTGAGGGGTTGGATTGACCTTTAAATTCTCTGCGTCTGTCTTCCAAGTTGTTTGTTTGCGATAAACTCATATCACATTGCGTAAATATTAACTACTAGCTACTGCCAGCAATTTCACTTAAGTTTATATTTAGTTACTGACTTTTAGCGTGATGATTTACAGTGGAGTTAGTGGCATCCATACATCGATCCAGACAACCATACATACTGACAAACTTTAGCGTTTATAATTAGCCCATAAACTATAAAACACGCTTAACACTGAATATTTTAAAAAAATATTGCATTGTCATCAGTCCATAAAATGTACGTAAAGTTTTAGATCTATCCGACTACTGTCAATGGGTAAAAATTACTTTTAAAAATTCCATTACATAGATTAAAACATTGACAGATACGTACCGTGCTAACAAAAGCATGTTAAAATTTTAGGAACTGATTAAAATTAAGTTACATGTTGTTTCTTAATTCCATTCCACCTGATAGTAAGCGGCAATAATAAAGGCACAGGCAAGGTATACACACTATACACACAAATAAAACTAAATGGCTATGAATAATTAAATATATTAATCATCTCGCATAACTTTCTATTTACATTTCCACTATTTCAGCATTTATATTTACAGAAAATTCTATATAATATAGACAGAGATACATATGTCATATCTATAGATATATAATAATAGATATTGCTATGGTAACTAATATCACGAATTAACTTGTATTTGGCAACTTGTATTGGATATGAATTGACTGTCACACATGTTAGTTTATAGAAATAAATAAGTACTCGGTGGAAAGAAAATTCCAATCATTCCGTGAAATTTATTTAAATAATAAATTGTATCATAAAACGAAAACGTAAAAGTATAAATTTTAATATTGAGTAGATATATGCAAAAGAAGATAGATAAAAGTATGGAAGGGTACGATATAACATTGTGGACATAACGCATGTTTGAAGCGATTTAATTGATTCTTATCGCTTAGTACGTGTATGTGTTATTCTACTAATTTATTATTAATATCTGAGGTTTATCAGAAAAATTAACAAATTTTTAAAATTATCTATTAATATTTATATTTATATTTTAAAAAAGACATCATTGTATTGTTATCGTCATTGTAGTCGTGTGAATATAATATAGGTTGCCTTAATATTGTTCTAAAAGAAATATTGTATTTTATAGATGGTCAAACGTTTTCGTCTTATAATACTCTTTTTCTAAAATTAGGCTTGACTACCACCGCAGTGGGCTACTGCTTCAGGATCTTCACATGTCAAAGTATGATCGTCAAATAGCTTGTCTTCACCACATGCGATGAGTCTTGGTTGTCCTTCAACGCAGGTGATCAAGTGGTGGCAGTCACCAGGTACTGGGAACCGAGGGAAGGGCCAGAATCTGGCGGCCGGGTGGTTTGATGGTACTTTAGTTGGGCACTTGAAACCAACGACAGCTGTGGAAATAAAAGTAGAAAATATAAAACATACGACAGTCAATTTCTGGATTTTTTAACACGAATTAGTTAGTCAAAATAATCTTTTTCAACATAACATTGACAACATTGACGGGCCTCGTGGTGGAGTGGTTTATATAACGGACTGCCGATCATGAGGTCTCGGATTCGATTCCCGGTCAGGACAATCATTTGTGTGATGTTTTTAATTGTCATACAAATGTTTGTACTGCGTCTGGGTGTTTACTATGTATTATAAGTATGTATTTACAAAAGAAAAGTAGTTTATGTATTATATCCGTATTCTGGTACCCATAATACAAGCATAATAAGCTTAGCTTGGGACCAGAGGACGTTGTGTGAAATGTCCATGAATATTTATAAAAAAAAAACATTTGTTAGTCAAATCACGTAATGAAATTAATGCTAAACTTAACTAGCGTCTATTTGAAAAGCCTTGTATTGCAAAAATATATATAAATAGTAAAATTACTCTGTTTAATAACAAATACATATATTATTAACAAACCTTCTGGATTGCAGAAAGGCTGGAGCAGATCAGGCCAGTTGCATCCGTGAGTACGCTCATCGTATACAAGACCAGGTGTGCATGGCTCTTGTTGAGGGATGCCATAAGCGCACTTGACGTAACTAGTGCTGCATTCATGGGAATCAGGGTAGATACCGAACTGGTACTCGCAGCCGGGAGATGACAGTGGGGTTACTGAAATTAAAAATGAATCGATTACATAACAATAGTTTACCAGCATTTAAACCACCTACAAGACGATTATTTACTTATTATTTACTTATTATCTGAAATCCATACATAAACAACGATACAATATAATCTAATATCATTGGACATTATTATGACAGAGTTCTTAATCATAACATCAGACTGACTGAGATGTGACGATAAAATGTTAGTTCATATTTTGAATTTCTGTCTTCTTTTGTCCTGTTATTTGAATTGTCATCGAGTAAACAATGTGAAATAATTACTTAACATTATCAAGGTCCAAGCTAACTGTATAAAAAGTCAGCATTAGACAGCTAACATACCTACTCTTAATAAACTCTTTTAATATTTATATTTGAAGAGCACAAATAATAGGTGCGTTTAAGTAAACGCACCCATTGAAATTTCATTTTTAGGACATGATAAAAATGAAATACATTTGTACAATATTAATCAATAATTTTAAGATATACTCACAATCGGCCTTTCTGGTGCCACAGTCAACAGCCCAGTGGTAATTACAGTGGTTGTGTACAGCGCCTTTTCCATCGAACAACAGTCCATTCTCGCAAGTCTCGACAGTCAGTGTTCCGTTGGTACATAAGAAGAACTGGTCACAAAGCTCTGGATGTGCGTAAGACTAGAATAACAATAAATAATATTGTTAATCAATAACTAAATAAAGAAATAATATACACGGACATTTCACACCACGTCCTCTAATCCCAAGCTAAGCTTGATGCTTCTTTTATGGGTACCAGAATACGGATATACTACATATACCTACTACATGACATTTGTATGACATTTATAAACATCACCCAAATGATTGTCTCGTGCGGGAATCGAACCTGCAACCTCGTGAACGGCAGTCCCTTACATGAAGCATTAGACCATGAGGTTTGTCAATCTATCAAAAGTTTCTTCGAAAAATTTACTCGAGCAGTTTTGTGGAATATTTCACCCTACGTCTAACGGGCTCTGATCTCAAGCAGCAGTGGTATTCAGTAAGAAAAAGTGAAGAGAGTTTTCGGTGAATCTTGATCACGTAACAGCGCTCCTCCAATAAAAATAGAGGAGCGCTGTCACGTGATCAAGATTCACCGAAAATTCACTTCACTGAATACCACTGCTGAGGTTATTGTTTGCACGAAGAGCAATATACTTATATTTTAATTTTTATATTTGCAACAAAAGGTAACAAAATATATATTGCGTTCTTATTATAGATATAAAATACCTACATATATCATACAAATAGTTTGTCCTATTCGGAATCGAACTTAAGACCTCGTGAAAGGTAGTCCATTGCAATTAACAATATTTACCAACTGTAAAAAGAGACCCGTTATGAAAAAAAAGACAAGAAAATGTTGATTTGATTGTGTTTAATTAAATATCGTTATACAATTATTAATTTCTTCATAATTCTACTTAACGTTAACATGCCGTATGTTCAATTAAATCTAAGTAGGAAAACTTTTATAAAACATAATATTCACCTGAACACCATGTTGTTCTGGACATGCTGGCGCATGTTCGAGCAGAATGCCGGCACTAGCTGTAACAATGAAAACATTGGTTAAATAAAGAAATAAGTTAATTATCCATACCAATACTATGAAGCTAAAGAGTTTGTTTCTTTGTTTATTTGTTAGAACGTGCTAATCTCAAGACCCACGGGTTCGAATTGAATTTTTTTTCGTGTCAGATGGTCCATTTATCGAAGAAGGCTATGAGCTTTATAACATCACGCTGCGACAAATAGGAGCGAAGCAGTAGTGAAAAATTTTGCAAAAAAAAAAAAGGGACAATTTTCTAAATTCTACGCGTACGAAGTCGCGGGCAACAGCTATTTTCATATAAAATGTATTCCTATAGTCCTTAAGTAGTAACTAAAGCAGTAAAGACATTACGCTAAAAAGGTGGCAGCAAATTACTTAGTAAATTTAAGTATTTTTGTCAGCATACGTGTAAGAAATTGCAATTTTTTTTTCATAATCGCACGTTCTACTATTACTTAAGTCAATTAACCACTTTTAATTCCGTGTCAACAACCAAGGGTTGGTAAGCGTTAATACGAGGTTGCACTTTCAACGTAATGCGTGTGCTACAACCAGTGGCGCGTGGAGTGTTGCAACAACATCTACTATGTGAGGTCGACAATACTTTACTGGATTTATCGAGCTGCCATTTCAAAGCAGAACTAAAATTTAACACAATGAAGTATAAGCCACACAAATTGGTAATGCGCCTGGCGGCCATGTTGGTGACGTCATAGTGACGTATAGATGAGAATATTACATTTTGTTAGCTGTATTTTTTCTTTGCTGATGACGTCACAAGGGCGTTAATTTGACAAGGTTCCAGCGCATTACCAATTTGCGTGGCTTATATTTACGGGCATTTTAACACGCTTTAAGCAGCTCGGTACGTATATATTAATGTATTATTCCATGTAACGGAATCTTTGAAAAGAGTATTTGCCCTATTACAATAGTCAGATTCATTTGAAAATTTTCACACACCTACCGATGATAATAAATCCTACTATAATATTATAAAGGCGAAAGTTTGTATGTATGGATGTTTGTTACTCTTTCACGTAAAAACTACTGAATGGATTTGAATGAAACTTTACCACAATATAGCTTATACATCAGAATAACACATAGGCTACAAATTGGCTGGACCGATTTTGATGAAATTTTATTTTATACAGAATTGTATGGCAAAACAACGTTTGCCGGGGCAGCTAGTAATTAATAAATAAACGATAATACAAAAGTTTAAAAAATCTTTGGAATCGTCAAGCGTATTATTTAGTTTTCGAATTAAGGAAATCATTAAGTGCTTTGGTATTAAAATAACCTCAATACATGGTATGTTTTGGATACTCGATAATGATAAAACATAGTTGAATTAATAGTTCATGTGGTAACGGATTTCTAATACTACTTTAATTAAAGCATTTCTTTCACAGGGAGGAGTAAGTCACAGATCACCCCAATAGATTCTACATGCAAGACGATCAACACGCATCTAACGTATTATATGTACTATTCTCGCATAGGTGATGTATGAGAACTCGGCATGTGATTTTGCTACTACCAAAGAAAATGCATTATTTCATACTCCGCTAACGGCACTTTAGCTTTATACCTGGTCTATGTACTAGGCTAGATACCGTCTCACATTAATAAATCAAGAATAAAAGTATAGGTTAATTCGAAATTGTGAAACTTTGTGACTGAAAGAATATATAGCTAATGTCTGACAAGTTAATAGATATATTAACTAACAAAATTTTAGTTGTTGAAACGTTTAATAATTAAGTGTTCATAACAAAATTATATTGTCTAGATATCAATCTTAGATCGAACATTCAAAGTATAGCTTTGTAATATTTGCTCAACCTAAAATTTAGAAATTGTCCATTAGTAAATAGATTTTATTCGTTAATTACATTTTGATAACTGTAGTTTTGTTATAGCATGAAAAGAAAAACAGCTGAAATATTAGATCGAATAGTTAAAAAAAAAATTAAATATGAAATCAATTAAGGTTCTGTATAAAGTAGATATTCTAATTTAGTTTTCGTCTATCTGTCTGTTACAAATTTGATTTATATATCTCGAGTTTTCAAGATGAAACTCAAAAATCAATAAATGCAGTCAACTTACGTATTGCAAAAAACAAGGAATGCTTGTAAACCAAGCAATCACACGTAATGGTTGTTGTTATCCTTTAGATAACTATTACTTGTATGATCTTTTACGTGTATGAGTGTGGATGAAGCCAAGGAAGTATGTTTGGATCGTAGCAGATAGCGCTCTATAGTCTCTGCTTACCCCCATGGGAAAAAGGCTTGATGTTATGATGATGATGATGATGACGATATTTTACGTTCATAAAATATCTGGAACAACTTCAGATTGCTTGGATATAAATCGTTTTCTTTTTTTACTTTGTTCACCATGACGGTATTCAATACAAAGGTAGAACAAGGAAACTTACTTTAAATCATGTTAAAATGAATATGTAACAAAGAAATTAAACCAGTTACATTATACAGGACTAGCTGTTGCCCGCAATTTCGTACGCGTGGAATTTAGAAATTAAACCTTAACAAAGTATACCAAAAAAGCGATGCTTTTGAACCAGTTTACCTATTCAAAAAAAATCACATCAAAATCCGTAGTGTAGTTTTGAAGATATAAGCTCACATAGGAACATATATACAAAAATAACACCTTCGTTTTTTAATAAGTAAAGATTTTGATAAATCAATTTAGGTATTTACTCGATTTACCGAGATTTCTTCGTATTTTACACAAAAATTCTATTGTAATGCGACGAGAAGAGAGTGACATTTTAGGAGTATTCTGCAAATGAGTGAGTATAGAAGTGAGGATGATTAAAAAATTGGTCAAGTGCTAGGCGGACTCGCGCACGAAGGGTTCCGTACCATTATCTATGCAACATAAGGCACGTTATTAATAAATGAGCAAACAACACACACAATACTTAATTAATCACGTTTGTTGTATGAGAGCAAGTAACGGTAAAAAAATCATGTTTGTTGTATGGGAGCCCCCCCCCTTAAATATTTATTTTATTTCATTTTTAGTACCTATTTGTTGTTATAGCGGCAATAGAAATACATCATCTGTGAAAATTTCAACTCTCTAGCTATCACCGTTCTTGAGATACAGCCTGGTGACAGACGGACGGTCAGACGGACGGACGGACAGCGAAGTCTCAGTAATAGGGTCCCGTTTTTACCCTTTGGGTACAGAACCCTAAAAAATATGGACGAATTAAGTGTAAGAAGATATGAAAAAGAAATGATTAAACACAGATCGTCAAACGGAAGATTATGGAAAAATAAGAAATGTTACGCCAACACCAAATAATGGGATGAGGGCAGAACAATCAGATTTGTTACTTATGTAGAAACACTAAATATACTCGTATATGGTGAAATTTTCCCCCTTTAGTACATGCGACATTACTACTTGTTCAAGATGAATACGAGTTGTGTTTCGTGAGTGAATAGTGAAGCAACGTCACTGATGTCGGCCACGGTATCAACAACCTCGAATACTTTTACTTTTACAGTACAAGCATATCGTATCTTCTTTGATTTGTCACGAGAAATATTGACCTTAGTATCGGACTATTCAAGATGTTTATTTTAAAAATTTACAGTTCTGATGCTGTAGAAAAATATTAAAGTAAAATAAAATGTGTTTAAATACAGCCTTTTCGAACGTAGAACTGTTTATTTCTTTTAAATTGAGCTTACCATTTGGAGACCTTTCCGTGTCCAACCCGTGCAATGGTGGCCGAACAACTCTGAAACGTTTTGGCTAAACATGGTTGGATAAAATCACGGAACAGAGATCAATGGAAGTGTGAAGTAGGCGTGGCACGCGTGTCACAATTAAGCACTGTTGCGCTTATTTGATCTCCAGTCGCACAAGTACTTACTTAGTCGTATTCAGACTGTTCTAACGTTAACTCGTTTTGTTAGTATCGCGACAAGCTCATTTCGCCGTAGATATGCCGTATTGTTCAGTTTTGGAGTGCAAGAATAATAGTAGGAGAAGAAATCTTAAAAATGGAGGTATTTCGTACCATCGGTAAGTACAATATCATTTGATTCTAATAATATTTTAGTTAATTCAAATTTACTAATAATTTATTGCAACGTCTCGCTAAAATCAACCTTATGTCGTTTAATTAAAGTTTATTTTACATTGATTATATTCATTATTTCGTTCTTAAAAGTTCTTCGCTACTCAATTAGTGATGTACTTAGGTCAGATTTCAGTTTATCGATAAATGCCGATATTAGAAAATTTGTAATTTACTATTTATTTTACTAAGTAACTTTACAATATGAATGTAAGGCGGTCTGAACTGCATTGAAAGTGATAAAAAATATGATTTTAACGACGAGCCACAAACGCCATCTACAAGCGTATCACTCAACGAAGCAAAGAGCTTTAACAACTGTACGATCATTTATAGAGCAACGTAACAACATAAAAGATAATTTATTCTCGATTCGATATAATCGATTTAGAAACTGTGAAGCGTTTAAAACAAAAGGAAATCACAGACTTTTTTAAGTAGACTAAAACTGCAATGTGCAATGTGAATTATTAAATATTATGATTATTTTAATTTCTGTATTTTATTGAACCAATTCATCTGACGCATTCGATTAAAACTAGGAACAAGGGTATCTCTGACATAGACCCTTGATAACTTAAAACCTCAATCTTTAACTGAAAATATTTTGTGTTTCCCTTGGACTTTAACTTAACGAAGTTCTACTGTACATACATTGACTAGATAGAAAACACCCAGACTTAATACAGCTATCTGTGTTCATTACACCAATATTTGTCCTGTGTGGGAATCGAACCCGCAACCTCGTGATCGTAAGTCGGCTGCATAACCGCGCATAAATGTGTATATTTTTATCACATAAAACAACGACACTCTTTCTCCCTCTTGTACACCAATATTTCAGTAGTTAAAAAGCCTACGCTTTGAGGAAACTAGACATGATGTTATGTTCTTATAGAGAAACTAAAAACAAAAAAAAAATAAGAAATGGGTAGGTATATATTGATATCGGTAATAATCGGTAAACCTAAGAAAAGATGGATGGACTGTGTGAAAGAGGAGATGAAAGAAAGAGGAGTTGACACAGACATGATGGCTAATAGAAGATTATGGAAGAAAAAGACATGTTGCGCCGACCCCAAATAATGGGATAAGGGCAGGAGGATGATGACATATATCGATATCGGTAATGTGATTCGGGTTGGTACGGCCTTGATGGAATAGCAGCAATGACACGTTAGTGCACACGATTGTCACCTTTACTCTTAACGAAATTGTGTTTCTATTTGCGACCACTGGTAAATGCGCCATCTATCGTCAAGTAGCGGAATTTACTCGTCAATCAATTTTAGTTTGACTTTAGATTACAAAAGGTGTTAAATACTTTTCCAACTACAGCGAATTGAACCCTATTCCAGAATAAGAAGGTTTATTTTCAGATGTAGGTTATATGGCTTATGCTAGTTTAGTATAAAATGTAAACGACCAATCAAACGATTTGTTTATATGTAGTACATTATAAGATTATCGGTATAATTGTGTGCGTTTGGCGACACTGGTTTCTATAGTAATTTTGTTACATTGCAGTTCCACTTAATTTCTGTTCCGTGGATAAAATCCGCAAAGGGTAGTTAGTATAAATAAGCCACGCGAGTATAAAATATTTTTTTCATTGAATTATTCTACGCTTTTATTCAGCTACAGAGTGATGGTTTGACGTTTGTTTTCATAATATCGGGATTTAGGCGCATTGTAAAAATTTAGGTACCGAAATATTTTCTCTTAGGGACGAAAGGAACTCTAAGTTTAATAAAGAAATTAGATCTGTTTACGTAGTGAACCATTAAAATAAAATATCTAATAAAATAATCTCAAAATTCCTCTAATATAAATCAGTATTTAGCATGTTTAAAGTATATAAAATTAATAAAATTATTCGATTTATATTTGGCGTGTTATACTTTTGTGACCTTGCGCTGTAAATAGTGTTATTACGTGCTTGTTACTGAGTGTGTAAAGCCTCTAAAATGATACATAATATGTAATAAGAAGGTGAAATGATAAATACATTTCGAAAATTACTGTTATTTAATGTACTAGTCCGTGTGGTGACGGATTAAGAATACATGTGTCACCACTCCATCTCTTCCCAAGGGTGCTGTAAAAGCCACCTAAGGGATATTGCATGCAGATAACATCCGCTGTGAGAGATGGAAAACTTGAAAATAAACCCTGTGCCAACACGCCTGGTCAGCGCGGCACAGTAGACCATAATCCCTCCCAAAGTAGAGGAGGCCCGTGCCCAACAGTGGGACGTAAATGTGCTGGAAAGAGAATGGCCTAATTAGTGTAATAATAGTGTTTGATAAACTTATGTACGTAAATGTCACACACATTTAGCAAATTTCCCCTTTTTTACAACATTTTTCACTGATTCTTTGCTACTATTGGTCGCAGCGTGATATTATATAGCCTTAATAAATGTACTTTCCAACGCTGAAAGAATTTTTCAATTTTGAACTAGTAGTTCCAGAGGTTAGTGCGTTTAAACAAACAAACTCTTCAGCTTTATAATAATAGTACAGATATGAATAGCTAAAAAAATACTTCAATACTCGCTTTTTCTCTCTCTCTCTCTCTCCCTCTCTTCAGCCCATTTACGTCCCACTGTTGGACACGAGCGTCCGCTACTTTTGGAGGGACTAGTACTTTTGGAGAATATTACTAATTTACTTAATTTTAAATATTAGTTGATCATAAAAAATCCTACTTCTACACAATTACCAAACCCTTAGTCCTAGATAAGTATGCAAAATTGCAATAAAATTCGAAATAGTTGAAGCTGAAAATCGCATTCGAAGATTTGGTTACATAGACACGAAAAAGCAATTAATTTAGGACACTGAATAGAATTTCCACAATTCCATAAGTACAACATAACATTTGAATGGTGCAGCTTACATATAAACAGTTTTAAAGTTCGATAAAATACCATGTTTTATTGAGTTTATGACAAAAAACTATAAATCCTTTCCTTGTAACAGATGTCATAGTTTTCTCACGCTAGCTAACCTAATTACTTACATAATAAACTTTGTAATCGTAATCCATCATTGAATAATGCAGCTCTGTCCATGTTTTCAGCATATAAAATAGTATTGAGACTACTGGGAATATGAAATCGATTGTTTGCGTTCTTAACATTATTTAATTTTAAAGTTAAAATCAAAGATTTTTTTAATGTTCTCTCACACTTGCGCGACTCATTTGTTCATAGAAAACTACTTTTTATGGATTTAAATTAAATTTTAACTGGCGTTTTGAAGACTTACAGTCACTATGGTCGCAGGTGGGACAATTTTTTATCTAAACATCATTAATATCGGATATTTAACAAACATTTCATTTATATCACTTTAGTTGGCCATTTGTCAGATTTACTGGTTGGAAACGTAGCATTATGTAAGCCAGATATAGAAAGAGATCATCATAACATCACGCCTTTTTCCCATGGGGGTAGGCAGAGACTATAGAGCGCCATCTGCTACAATCCAAACATACTCGTACTTCCTTGGCTTCATCCACACTCATACATCTGGTCATACATGCCCGACGGTTGTAAGTGCTACGCACTTGCCCTTTTTGGGGTATAGAAAGAGATATTTTAGTATATTACTATTGTGAGAATTTATAATTTAAAGATAACCGGTAATATGCTAAAACAGAAGCAGCTAGTTATAACTTAATTCTGGTCTTAACCAATTTAGTTATAAGTTATACTGTATTTGCAAAATTTCGTATTCCAATGGCTTAAATTGAAATATTTTTTATTAAATTACAATTGTCATTGATGTAAGTGTTGTTTACTACATTAGTTAATTTAGGTAATTAGGTTTAGGAAATTAGTTAATACAGGAAAATTACATAAAATATAGATACTATAATTTTATACATAATATATTATATTAAGAACTGAGATAGTAATGATAAATCACATCAATCGAATTAGTGGTTTTTTTGGGTTAATTATGATAATTTTATAATCTGTGTAATATAATTGCTTGGCTTAAAAACTGTTAAGACTGGTTTGACATAGAATTTTTGTCGTTATGATTATATAATGTCATAAATTGTCTATTTTATTAAAGATATGAGATAACCATGTAGCCAGACGTAGGACTTATATATTTTTTGACGCTGAACATGCTGTGGAAAAATGTCACCTAGAAAAAAAAAAAAGAAACAAGCCTAAATACATTTTACGATTTTTTTTATTATTGTTTTGTCGATGGTTCTTGATTAGTACGCAAAATCAGATTTATCTGACTTTTGAAAGGAGTAAAAAGCATAGCGAACACTCCATTACAAATAGATTAAGACATAGATACGTACATAGCAAACAAAAGCATGTTAAAAATAAATCCAATTAATATTGTTTAGCTATAAATATGGTGGAAAGAAATTTGTATTGTAAATTCGCAAACTTACGACACATCCTGTACAAAATTACTACAAGACTTAAATTGATCATTTTGTACTTTACTAATTGCCAAACGTTTTATATAAATGTATAGCAAAATATAATATGCAACATTTTAGCCACCCGTGCAACTAAAAGGCGAAAGTAGTTACGAGCTGCTAGCCTTGGTACGCAAGCGTAAAGTTGCCGTGGCTATAAACTGTTACAGATTAGATCGCCACACTATACATTGACGGGACAATCAAATACTGTTCTTGATAACTTAATTGTAATTAGTTCTTAACTGTGTAAAAACAATTATTATATATTTTTTCTTTATTTACTAAAGCCAATGTTAGTGGTTTTATCGGCGTTTATATTTATTGAGTCCAAAATAGACACCAAGTTTTAACAAATTAAAAGCTATCTTCCTGAGCAACTCTATCTTTTAAAGACAACCGCATCAAAATTCGTTGCGTAGTTTTGAAGATAAAGGCTCACATAGGGATATACATACAAAAATATCTACTTTGTTTTATAATAAGTAAAGATATTATCACGACTGGTCCGTTGGTCTACTTTACAATTAATAACATCACTAGCCTATTTCTCATCTAGATGCGGTAAGAGCAAGTTATGAGCTATTTTTAGTTTCTTGCGTAAAATATAGAAGGGTTTTACAGAAGATCGAAAAGCTTTATAATCTCGTGAAAATCTATAACCAGTAGTGGAACCGTCGGGCTCCAGATATAGTGGCCAACCTTGTCGGGCCATGGTAAGGCTCAAGGCACCACCATGGCCGGGTAGGATAGATGCGCAGAATAAAAAAAAACTAGTAGAGTCAACAACTCATCAATGTTTTATGAGTTTAGAAGTGGTTTATACACGTTCGTAGTTCTAATATACTCTCCAGAAAGAGAAGTTCCCTATTACCATTCAGCCTCTAAAAAAAACTTACAATGTGATCGTGTTTCTTACCTAACTTGACTCAATCTACGTAAAAGTAGTTTCGTATAATTATACGCCAGATTTATTTCAAAGCATGTAACTAAAAAATCTCACCTTCATATAGTCCGACATAAGGAAACGACGCTAAAGAATCTGGTACAATTTATAGCCCAATATTAATATATGATAAAGTTATACATTTAGATTACTTATTTAGATTTCTATATCTACGAGTATATTATTTGAAGGTCAACTTTGTAAGCAAGTGAAATAAAATACTACTTATTCTTATTAATCATTGTCAATAACACTCAATGTCAACAAAGAAATTATTTCCTCAGAAGTAATAGTTGAAATCAATAATAGATTAATATGGAATAGTTCTGTGGTGTAACGGCTCAGTCATTCGCTATAAATTTCTCGGATTCTGTCCCTAATTTAGATAAAGTTATGAGATTTTCCAAAATTTATTAAGAGTAGCTTAGAAATGTTGATCATATGAATTGCATAAGTTTTTAAGATGTAAGAATATTTTCTATCGACATAGTGCTTTTCGAAACAAACTACTTCGCAAAAACCTAAATATCTTATAATAATAAAACACTTTTAGTATTAAAAGTTATTGTTAGTGAATTCCTCTTCAATTAAAGTCTGTTTAATCAGTCTTAGTTAGATTGCACGGTATATACGTAGAAACTGTACTATCCCCATGGGAAAAAGGCGTGATGTTATGATGATGATGATGATGATGTAATAAGTATAGATTGTTATTATTGATAAAAATAATGACACAGGAACATTGCAATATGATCACATAATGCTAAAAACTAGGTAATGTTAAAAACAATAAAATGTCATGCTTTAAACAAATTATACGGAATATGTCAAACGTTTCCACAAAGATTACGTAACGATCAAGATGTCAAAGAGCCGGTTTCACCGCACCTTCCGCGATTTTGCAATTCTATCATCGAACGAATAGGAAATCGAATTCTTATCCTTTTCTCTTCACGACTTTGTTTTAAATAAAAGTCTGACGTTTATTAGTAATTCTAAGAACTGTAGTCACTTCTTTATTTAGAAAACTTTCAAAACTTTGAAATGGTTTTAAAAATACAAATATACTTTATATTAATATTTAGAAGCTGTTTTTTAAAATTTGACCGAACTCTGACGTTTCTTAGTAAATTTAAAAATCTACTTTATTCAGTTAGACTTGTCTAGTTATTTATTTTTACAATTGTTGTTATAATATTATATTTATAACGTTTTCAAAATGTTGGCCAGCACCACGATACTAAAATCGGTCACTTTAGTATCAAACTCGCATATGCTTTAAAAATTTAAACATCGAAATTTCTTAGAAAAAGTTCAATAACTAGAAAGTAAATACTTTCTAAACATCTGTTGTTTCTATAAATATAATAGACATTTAAATAAAAATAAAGCTGTTATAAATATGTTAATTATAAAGATCTTTATTTATTTAGAAGCTGAGATATTTTAATATCTATTGTAATTTAAATATATTAATTTATACTAGTTGTTTATTGGCTTTCTTTGGGTTTATATACTGCTAGAATTGTCTACTATTTAGTTCTCAAATTAAACGATTCACATCATAAATGCACGTTTGCAATATTAGATAATAATATATTATAAATATCTCTCTAAACCTAATAAACGTATTAAAACACATACTACTATTTCTCACTCTCTCTCTTTCTGTTTCCAGCCCATTAACGTTCCAGTGTTGGGCACGAGCCTCCTCCACTTTTGGGAGGGATTATGGTCTATTGTGCCGCGCTGACCAGGCGTAGCACAGGGTTTATTTTCGAGTTTTCCGTCTCTCACAGAGGATGTTATCTGTGTGCAATATCCCTTAGCTGACTTTTACAGCACCCTTGGGAGGAGATGGGGTGGTAACATTTTTATTCTTAATCCGTTACCATACGGAGAACTAATACTACTTGTAGGGGTTGTGATAGATCCTACAGGATTGAGTTACTGTCAATGATAACAGTAGATTGCGTAACAGGTTTAAATGACAAAAACACAACCTACTGCGACGGATGCTTTATTGTCACTAGTTAGTAAAATATATTATACAATTACAATAAAATGATGACAGTTCTTTTACTTATATTAGATATAAATTGTACTTTGTACAGTTCCTTGTACAGCTGTCTGTATACTACTATTACTACTATTTACTTGGGTAAAAATGTTATGCATAAACACAATACTATTATTGAAATTATTTAATGTAGTTGTAGAGCATACATCTGGGTTAATCTTTATGTACCATGACACAAATAAAACTTTGTTATTATTATTGCTGAAAGTAATGAAACCAAGTCATAAAACTGTTAGCATAACCAATCATGTTCAAAATTTTATCTATTGTCTTTATTGTCATTTATGTTAACAATTATTGTCAATTAATATTTATGATGATATCATTATATTTAATGGACGGAAGTAAATTTACAATTTAGGAAATGGAAATTAGTAATATCTTGAAATTATGTTTATACAGTAAAAAGAAACTGTAGACAAATATATGCTACTTTCTGGCTCTTGTCTAGGATTTTGTAGGCGTAATATTTAAATATATATGTCGCTTCTAGCACTCGAAAACGATGTATCTTACTATAAGTCTACTTAATGCTTTGATTGCTCAGTGCTCTGAGGTTGATATATTTTTCAACAATTTGAATATATTTCTTAATTTATGTAAAAATTTACATTGTATTATTTTTATATTGTAGCTTACTTCACGCGTTGGGTAACTGTAAGTGGAGTAAACAGTTGTATATTAATAAATAAATAAATAAATAAGCGAAAATGAATAAGGTAAGGCAAATTGAATTTAACTGGAAATTTAATGTTAGTTAAGCTTATATTTGTCATTAAAGGAATTAACAGATGCGTAAGTATCACACGTAGAACCTATGCAATTGAAGTCATGCTCATGAATGGCATAGTTGATGTAAAAAGAAAGTTAATTAAGCGTGCGTACGAGATAGGCGACGATTATATCATTGTACGTAACACTTGATAATTTATCGACAAAACCAAGATGAGTTATTGAACCATTGCGTAAACAACGCGCGAAGTTCTTTTGACTTCGAGACTAAATTGTAAGTATAGACTCACAAATTTAATCATCTGATCGTCGAGTAGTTACTTAGTGTTAAAACTGTTCTTCTTCCGCATTGAATGCCATCTAAATTAAGCCAAAACTAATCACAAAGTAAAAATGTTATATACTTGAACTTGGCTTGATACGCAACCGCATGTCGAGATCATTATCTTGATTAAGTTACTCAAGACTATTTAAATAGGCCTTTATAAAGCATATTATTTAGATTTTAGGCAGTAATCGCAATTAAATACAAATATAGTGCCTTTGTAACATCTTTATGTGTATTTTCTTTCTTAACATCCATATTGGGGAACTCCAACAAATCCTAGTCCTTCCATATTCCTCTCCAATACTCGCCTTAGATTATAACTAGGATTAGTGTAGGTTATTTAGTGCTGTTTCATGATGGGTGATGCCAATGGTACAACAATATTACTAATCGTTTAATCGACGTCTCACGAACAATTTCTTTAGTAATTGATAAGAAAGATGGTATGAGCATCGATGCATACCTTAAAATTTCATTAGATGCAAATACATTTTGTCACGATAAACATAATTGTTCATTTAAGAACGTATGCAACGAGGTCAGCCTTGCAACAGCTTTAAACTGCCTAATTAACAATTACGCGGCCAAACGTCTGTATGTTGTTACGTTATATACAATATGGCGGCAGTTTCTCCACTCAACACTATTGTTTTGTATTATGTACGTATTACACAATATTATGTACGTTTTGGTAACTTCTGTGTATAGTGTTGCGTATTTCAAATTCCTGAACCTCCAATTGTGATAAGCTTAGGCTATTGGCGTAACATACAATAAGAAAATTTAAAAAAAAATGATTTTAGTGAGCCTTTTCTTAATTCATACTTTGGTTTTATGACCTTTTTAAAATTTAAACTAAACTCATTTATTTGTTGTTTACCAAGGACCAGTGCAATGTAATTATAAAGAAATGATTCCAAAGGTATAGAAACTTTTTGTTTTTTATTTGTCAGTTAATAGAATAATAAAGAATTTTAATACAACTGCACTGATGTACAATACATTTTTATCGTAAATATTTTTTTTAAATGTCATCAGTTGCCCAAATAATAGGTGACCTTCAACATACAAATTTTAAATACATACGTATTTTTTATTTTAATTATATTAGCTAACCTAGTTTACGAAAAAAATAATAATTAAAAGATAGTGACAGCATAAACATTAATTAAATGTGTAATAATAATTCTCGTGTTATCTTAATTGAAACGAATGCAACTGTGCTAATATGATGCAATATATAAAAACACTGAGGCCTTGAAAAAGAAATGGACATAATAAAATACTTAAAAAATATTACCTCCCTTCTGGGTCATTCAAATAATGAATTGAATATTTTTGCTGTGAAATAAAATATCATGCTATGTACACATGTGTTGATTATATTTTATAAGCATAGATAAAAAAGAAAATCAAGCAAGCTTACTCACAAGTACTTTAGACAACAGGTGGTATTTCTAAAATAAATTATATAAAGAAAAGCAGCCAAATATGTGTATAATATTGCTTAGCTTTTATAAATTCATCCATGCGTCGTCTTGAATTTAAATAAAATGTAAATATTTTATTATTAAATCTAACACATTCAAAACATGTAAGCCGAATTTGCAAGCATTCTTCAAGAATACACAATTACACAACATGAAGAACATAAAATACTGTCAAAGACAAAGTAAGGTGTGCAAAAAGTAAACATCTAATTTGTACCTACACAGCGCGCGTTGAACTCTTTCAAACTCGTAATATTTTGGCTCGCGGTTTTTGTATTATTTAGTTGTCTTGGTTTATAGCTATATTAGGCTATTGTTCAATATTTGTTTGAGAATTAGTATTGGTGTTGTTGCAAATAACTTCGTTGTTCAAATATCTATAAATACATATTTTAATTATCGTCGTGATTACTCGTGATCCTTGTATAACTACTTCTACGTAAAATATTAATATGTACTGCAGTTTAGCTGTTAGTACTAGATACTATTATTGGAAACATTTAGAAATCTTAATTTTATTTATTAATTATTATTCTATACAATATCTACTAGTAGTATAGGAAACATAATGAATTAAAAAATTCCGTTTTAGTGAATTAGCTAACGAAGATATCGAGGACATTATTGAACCAACATAGAATCTTTAATTATAACGCTAAGTTCATTGGACACTCCAATAGTCACTAAGCGATTTCACAATGACATAAATCATTTGCAGACCGGCCCAAATAATATCTTATATATATTTTTAAATGTCGTTTAGCGGCAGGTGTGGGCCTTGAGTTTCGTACAAATGGACTCGATTCCGGCTCCCTTTCCAATCGGTTGGGTAGTTGAGCAACAGACTGCAGGAAACAGCTCTAGTTAGTACAATTACAGGCTACGTATTAATTGTTATTTTGTTTCACTTACAATTAGACTCGCATCCTTATTAATCTTTTTACTACATATACTTATTTTCGACAAAGAAGAATATAAATAATTTTTATAATATTTTTCTTATTCAGTTATTATTTAAGCTACGGCTTTTCAATTTGTAGATAAGACCTAAGATATCTGACCCTGATAAGACCAGGTTATATTTATAAAGTTAGTAAGTTTTCAGTACCTCAAAAGGAGCCATCATCTATATACTAGACGTGACTTTAGTATTTAGCTGTCTAATGATAGGATGTAGTAGATAATAGATGAATACGATAATATATGTATATATATATATATATAATCTCAATTGTGGTAGCTAACAGAGATAGCAAGGATAAAATATCGTACTACCCGTAAAAAAAAGACGTAAGTGAAATTGCGTCAAAAACTTCAAACAAAAATATCAAAAAAATCACTTACTGCTTTCTTCCAGTAATAGTACAATATTTTATCCTTTTTACCTCTGTTAGCTACCACAATCGAGATTTTGGAATAGAAAATTATTGGGCGTCTCGTCATAATAAAGCTACTCACGGAAAATCAGCTTGATAGTAATCAAGTGAAAAAAATGTACTACGGATCTCGTACTAATATAGTCGCAAAGCGACCAAGACCTTTAAATATTTAAAAAAAAATTGTAATAAATGGTTGGCCTTTGTTTTAATTCAAAGCTCATAAACAAAGAAAATAATAAATTATTGTAGAGCAATGTCAATAGTCTCAAGGCCAAAGCTGATAATATTTTGTGTACATATTATTGAAATTTTAACGAATTTTAATCTAACTTTAAAACTAGATAAGTAGGTTTTTACACGACATATGGATAAGAGCATGTTATTAATAAAATCTGTATTGAAATTAGTAGATGGAGCTTAACATGATCCCATAGTAACTAAATATTAGAGATTATTCAAATAATATGGCTGTAGAATAGAGTCTACAATTAGCTAAGTCTTAAATAATAGAGTCTACAATAAAAATCTTAGCTGTTGCGATGTATTTAATAATTAAATAAATAAATAAATAAATAAATATTCACGGACATTTCACACAACGTCCTCTGGTCCCAAGCTAAGCATATATGCTTGTGTTATGGGTACCAGAATACGGATATACTACATAAACTACTTTTCTTTTGTAAATACATACTTATAATACATAGAAAACATCCAGACGCAGTACAAACATTTGTATGACATTTATGGATATCACACAAATGATTGTCCCAAGCGAGAATCGAACCCGCGACCTCGTGATCGGCAGTCCATTACATAAACCACTCCACCACGAAGCCCGTATTAGTAGTTAGTAATTACATTCATTATTACAGAATACATACACATTTTAGTAATATTGCAAAAATATTTGTGTCAAGAATTTGAAATGAAAACGTTAGACAACGTGTAATAGTCACAGCTGGTTGTGTAACTTATACTAAACAATACAACTGTATTACAAAAATATAACCATTTTATATCAGAACGATGTGTTTAGAAGTAGTTATTGATTCCTGTAGGTATTATTTACAAGTACCAAACGAATGCCATGACAAAGAAGGAACAAATATCCTTATCTTTACTTATTGTGAAACACAGTCATCATTTTTGTATGTATATTTCTATTTGAGCTTGTCTTTCAAAGTACGTAATGCATTTTGGTGCGATATTGTAATGTATAAATTGGTTCAAGAGGACGGCTTTTTTGAATAATTTATCAAGATTTGGTGTATAGTTTATATACCACGCGTATAAATTTGCGGGTAACACGTAGTTTAATAATAAAATGCAAAAGTAACCCTGTCTATCCGTCTGTACGCCATAGCTACTAAACCAATTTTAACGAAATTTTGGTACACTAATAATCTGGAGCCCGAACCAGTAAGTCGCTAGTATGGGCTAGTATTTTAAAAAATTGGTCAAGTGCGAGTCGGACTCGCGCACGAAGGGTTCCGTACCATTATCTATGCAACATAAGGC
This sequence comes from Orgyia antiqua, assembly GCA_916999025.1. NCBI lineage: Eukaryota > Metazoa > Arthropoda > Insecta > Lepidoptera > Erebidae > Orgyia > Orgyia antiqua. The sequence goes on from OU779861.1 coordinate 4,955,918, forward strand.
AACGTTATTAGTATCGAGCAAGAAACGGTAAAAAAATCATGTCTGTTGTATGGGAGCCCCCCTTAAATATTTATTTTATTTTATTTTTAGTATTTGTTGTTATAGCGGCAATAGAAATACATCATCTGTGAAAATTTCAACTCTCTAGCTATCACCGTTCTTGAGATACAGCCTGGTGACAGACGGACGGACGGACGGACGGACGGACGGACAGCAAAGTCTCAGTAATAGGGTCCCGTTTTTACCCTTTAGGTACGGAACCCTAAAAACTGTACACAAGAAAATTAATCCTGGTGACATTATTACATCGTTATTTTTTGACATTTAACCAGTAAGCAGTTGATAATCCTGTTATTACATATATGTTGATATTAACATTTTGTTACGAATCAAAACTAGTTCTACCAGTTCACTTCAATGGGACTATTCAATTGTAAAATTGAGTTATTAACTGTCTACAACCTTATGTAATTGTAGATTACAATCCCGGTGCAATGATGTTGATGATTAACGTTAGGTACTCATATCGAGTCATGTCAGTCTTATAATGCTAAGTAAGAGTCTCTTATGGAAAATTTGGGTAGATAAAATATTTTCTCTCTCATGTAACAAGCGGCAACATGTATAGTCAGCGTGTTTTTCTTCTAAACTCAATAATGTCTTAATGTTGGGTACCTCTTCTACTACAGAATTGTATGTGATAAGTTTATGTTACGCTGACCAGGTGTATTGGCAAATGGTTTAGTTTTGAGTTTTCCGTTTTCACAGATGTTATCTTCTTATATTATCGTTTAGCTGGTTCTTACATATCCCTGGGGAGAACTGTGTTATGGGATGGTGGTACTTGAATTGTTGATTTTGTTAAACACTAATACTATGACTTATCGGAGGTTTAAACAATAACTTTATCGGAGAGATAATAAACATTTTATCGTAAAAAGACTATTATGAATAACAATTTATGACTATTTTAGCGAACCGATTTTAGCGAACTTTTAAACCTCCGATAAGTCATTATGAATAAGACCATAAAAATCCATCAGCACTTGGAGAGTCCGTCACTATGTTAGACAAAAAAAAGTTCTCTCTATTAAGGAGGAGATTTATATCCAGAGGCGTATATGATTGATTATCTAAAATAAGCTAATTATTATTTAAGTTAAATAAGTTATCTCATACTTAAAACACATGGCAATGTATATAAATGTAATAATCCTGTGTGGGCATAAATCCGAAATTACACTGGTTATGATCGAAAATATGGAGTTATTAATGCTGAAGCGGATTAAATATTAAGTGCCTCTGTGATGCAATAGTATGGCCTTGCAAATCAGAACTCTCGGGTTCGAATTACCGGTCAGAAAGAAATTTTATTAACCGACAAAATAAATAAGAAATGAATTGCGGAAATACGAGTGACGTATTATTATGAAATATATTTTATATTTTAAAGTAATGGTAACCAGATAACAGCATGGGATCTTATAGGGTCAGTGAGGTGAAAACGACGCTCCCAGTTTTTTGAAACCCTTAACTAATATATTAAACTAATAATATATACTGCATAATATGCATAATATTATACTGCAAACCATCAGGAAGTGTGGATGCTTGTTTATCACCGTAGTAGTAGAAAAAAGACTAACCAAACCATGCCAATTAAGTAAGGATTCAATTCAATCTCTATCTGTGTGATGTAGATTTGTGTTTTTTGATGTGAAATAATATGTTAACTCCATATTTTTATTTGACTCACTAAGAATATTAATAAACTTTACTTTAACGATATCCTTTAACCTCGCAGGTAAGCAATATACTAATCTGGTTTTTCATGTGTGTGCTTTATTGTTCACTTTACCCAAAATTTGCATAATTTATTAGGAATTCTATACTAAATAAAATACTATTAGTACTGTCAAAGGATGTTGAAAATTGGTACTTTATTACCTCTTCAACATGGTTCTTAGTTAATGACTTACAGTGCCTTGATTAATATACCTAAAAACATTTAATTTTGAAATAAATCTTTAATATAATTTTATTCTAAAATGTATAGTTATAATTCTTTTATTAGAATATTTTTATTAAATTACTACCTGACGCTCGCCACTCCGTATGCGTGGAGTTTTAGATCCCCGTATATTTTGTCACCGTCCAAACCTTCCCTGGACTTTCACGAATATTTCAAGACCGAAATCACCAACATTGGCCCAGCCGTCCTTAAGTTTTAGTGAGACTAACGAACAGCAATTGATTTTTATATATAAGAAGACAAGAAGAATATAATATTGTATGGAAACTTGAGTACGAATAATAATTATTAATTAACAAATATTATTAGTACAACGTTTTTGTAAATAGTCCTTACAAATAATATGTAAATTATCAAAATAATTAATAAAAAGCATTTAGTTTCATACCGTAAGCAACGCAGGCAAATAAATACGCGAACTGAACACTCCTTGTCATGTTTGCTTGTGTGAGGTGACGTGCGAGCGTCGAACTAGGCCCGGTAGTACTGACTGCGCGCGCGCAGACAACTTAGCGCCCACCGTTGCAACTCGGACAGATTGTATTCATAGTATTGACTGTATATTATTATTTAGGTGTCCTAAACTGCTATAGAAATGTAGAGTTATCAAAACTATGCGTTAGTATCTTATATAAAAGAATGTCGTTATTTTTATATGTATGTCCCTATGTGAGCTTATACTTTCAAAGCTACGCAACGGATTTTGATAATTTATTTAAGTTTGGTTTTGAAAATTCCTCACGTACATAATTGCGGGCAACGACTAGTTATGCAGATAATCCATTGTCTTATGAGTTATATATATTAATTACTTTAGTAAGAAGGTGTATACTATACCATAAAAAAATAAGTTAAGAAATTGTACACAAAATGAGAACGCTTCTAAATATGGCAAATAAATACTGCCGTTCAATGTTGTACTTTTACATAATTATAATGTATTTCTGACCAGTATTCTGCCTACTTCAAACAATCATCTTAAGATATTTAAGGTGGTTGTTTTTGTGGTATGGATAATTGGTGCTTAGTACTTATAAACATACCGGGACAATAAACTCTATTTTGCCTAAATAATAAAGAATATTAGAAGTGATGCGACAAGATAACTAAAATATAAATAAAAGTATTATTTGCAATAAGAAATAAAAAATAACGTTCAATTAGTTAAGTTGGAAAGGACTATGTTCAATTCTAGCTTCGACGTGGACAACCGACTTGTTAGTAATGTAAATGATAAATTAACGCCTCTAATTATTTAATAAATATTGATAACTATCCGATAGTTACTAGATGTCTTAAAAATAAACTATTGTTAATGAACCATTAACCTTAATTTTAATATATTTCTGGTACTAAACTTACTTATGATTGATATTAAACTTCATTTTAATTATGTATTCTACATGGTGTAGACGACTGAAAACTATTATTTTATTACGTTAATAAGTTGTCCATGTCTAGGCCAAAAGTACCTACAAAGTGGTCCTTTAGTTATAATGATTTTATTATATTCTAAACAGAGCTGTACTATGAATACGGCTGTGTCGGTATCGCACTGAAGTCGGCTCTTACGAAAACGGGCATATACCTCACGCACGCGGCTTGCTTTGTATGACCATGTACTAAGATACTCTGATACTAGATATGACAAACAATGACAATTCAAATAAATTATGTATATTAAATATGTAGTTTCACGGACTAGCATTAATTATTCAGTTTTATTAAGCCTGCTAGAATTGCCTAAAATTACCCAATATATTAAAATCTGAATAATACTAACAATGATTATTTATATATTTATGTAATTGGTTAACACTAATTGTATTTATTTTGGGTTAGTACAAAAACGGAAAATACTAAATATTTTTATTTATGATCTACAGACAATTTACGTTATTATCGAAACAATATCGACAATCAGCGGCTTTTCAGGAAAATATTGAAAAAACCTGATATTACATTAAGATTATTTTGCGAAGATGCGGTTACAAACAATATAAGATTATACTAAATCTCAGTTACTACTCCTCACAATTTAAATAATTCTAAACTTTCTAATATTTACGCAAGCATCCGATATTTTATTCATAAAAATTCATGATAATTAATTCTTCAATAACATGAGCAGATTTTATTATGTTTAAGAATAACAGAAAATCAGCTAAGGAATAATGATAAGCAGATTATCTTTGAGAAATGAAAAACTTGGAACAACACCTCAACACGCCTCATCCGCGCAACATTAGTAAGATATTACCCTTCCAAAATGGCAAAGGCCCGTGCCTAACAACGGGACGTTAATGGGCTGAAGAAGAAGTTAAATCGATTATGAGCAATATGAAATTCTAATAAGTACATTATTTTATTGTTAGATAACGTGAAAGGAAAACGAAGGAAGGCCTAGAAAAGATGCATTGATTAAGTTAATGAGAATAAGGAAGAAAACGTAGTTAACACATATATATATATATATATATAAATATACGCCAGAGAGAAGACTATGGAAGAGAAAAACATGATATGCTCATTATTTGAGTAATGGGTAAAGGCAGGAGAATGATATTATTGTAATTATGTATTTTTAAAGTTGGAGATGATTTTGAGAATTAAACCAAATAGACACTAGTATTTTAAAAAACATAAGGTACCCAACTTAATAACATGATTTGTAGCAAGGTGGAAAATAAAACCACTGAACAGTTTCTATATCGGTTCTACGAATTCATAATATGTGTCTTTACTTTCTCCATCTGCATCACCGACATAAGATAAATATAAAGATTATATAACTTGACATGAATAAAGAGTTAAACGTTTGATAGTCGTGTTTATTTAGTGAACCATACGGTTCCTTTATTGAATGACTTGAATCGAATATAGTAAGAGAGCTAGTCTAAGTATGACCTTCCAAAAACCAGATGAGACCTATATTTCATAAACGTTTATTATTTACATGCTTGTGTTAGCTTGCTGATTGTGTGTCTATGACAATATTTCATTTAACAGCTCGCTTGTCAAGCTCAAAAATGACTAGTTGGTCTTAAAAAAAAAGTGATTTGTATTTATAATATAAATTAAGTTTCTATTGATACCTTTATTAGATCAGAACAGGTTAGGTTAAAAAGTAAATGTAAGTATATACTTACATTTACTTTTTAACCTAACCTGTTCAGACCCATTTGCCAGATATCTGTGAACAGAATTAGTTTAACAACCGTAAAGAAGTATGTTCTCAGTATTAAAAACTATCAGCTGACACTAATTTCTATTAGTTATCATAAGATTGAAATCTTTGGAAAAAATGTAAGATAAAAAGAAAAAAAATTGCCATGAACTCTTAATACTTAAGGCAAGATAACACAAGCGTGTATAGAATTCCATAAGCTTTTACAAATTATTCGTCTCATCTGGTTATCAGCAGGTGTAGTTCGATGTACTGTAGGCTCTCGAACTACTAGAATATAATATTCCTACCTATATTCAATATTTCTGATAGACATTGACTGACATTCAATCGAATCTATTTATCAACTGTATTAAAGAACGTATGATGATATACCTAATGTAATATTTTACTGTAAGCTGCAAGGTACCTACCATCTCTCTCTCCAGCCCATTTACGTCCCACTGTTGGGCACTGGCCTCCTCCACTTTGGAGGGATTATGGTCTACTGTGCCGCGCTGACCAGGCGTGTTGGCACAGGGTTTTTTTTCGAGTTTTCCGCCTCTCACAGAGGATGTTATCTGTGTGCAATATCCCTTAGCTGACTTTTACAGCACCCTAGGGAGGAGATGGGGTGGTGACACTTGTATTCTTAATCCGTCACCACACGGAGAATCCGTCACCACACGGTACCTACCATATGCTGTGTAATATACTGAGATTAAATAAATCTATTAGCTATAAATTATCACAAATATAAATACGAATTTAACCTACCTATCTAGAATCTAAATTTTAAACGCAAGATGCAGCGGTGTTACTAACGCAAGAATCCTATCTGTGACTACGGATCAACTACGTTTTGCTCTATTCAATAAGGTATTAAGTTATTTATTATATTTTGTATTTATAATGTGTTTAATTAAGACATTTGAATACTATAATGCGTAGGGTATAACTGAAACCTGCAGAAACGCCTGATAGTAAATTACTTAATTGCTGTAACTTAATAATTCAAAGAGAGGCATCAAAAGTAGTTTCACAACAAGGTATTTTCGCTTAACGCCTAAACAAATAAATGTTAAAATTATTTCAACGTGTGCGTTGCTTTTTTACTTGCTCTTTATTAAATCATCGATAAATAGTTTTTCAAGAACTTTTTTATTCTTTATGTGAAGAAAATTAAGGTGGAACTACATTTGATGTTTATATTTTTGATTTATCTAACAAAAAAGCAATGCAGTTTATTATTATGAATGTTAAATTCTATTATTTTATATTTTTGTAAGAGCATGAATGTTATCAAATTCTTGCATGAAAATGAAAAAAAATCAGCTTATTATTCATCTTGAAAATATTTAAATATGAAACCAATATTTTCAAAATAATTTATGGATTCCAAACACAGCTGACATAAATTGTATATAATTATAAATGCGCCATGTAAAACTACGTCTAACTTAGCGCGAATCTGTGGTCTTCGGCTTGTGACTATCAGTCTAACATATCATTCGGAAGATTTCTATCTTATCTAAACTACAATAAATCTTAATAAAACTATTCTTTGAACGTGTGAGCCTAACAAATTGACAAGATAACCTTGGCAAATGGCTTTCAGTATGACGTTATGTTCCTGACACATTCTATGTGTGTTCCTGGCACAAAAGATAATGTTAACCCTCTAAAATGGATAGCAAATAATGTCAAGTAATTTTCTATTTATTTATTATTTATTTTAAATAATTTTTATATCAATATTATTTAATGTATAGGGATGATGTTATATTTAGAATGTTTAATATTTTTAGCTCTTGGCTGTAACAAATCGTGATATTTTTTGCAATATTCTGCCAATACGGTCCCAACATTATTTTATTCACGGCTATCTTCAGCACAACAATAACCAAACAACCGATATAACATCTAATTAATTGATATAAAAATTGTCACCCTTACTTACAAGTTATCGCAGAAAACAAAATGTTGTCTCATGGTTATAATTTGCTTCTATTAGAATAGTTTTGCAATATTATTGCCTAACCAATAACCACACAACAAGAAAATCTAGATACAGAACCCGTCCGGTTAACTTGTTGTCGTATGTTATCAGGTATTACAACCTATTATTGTAATTGCTATATACCTTATTACAATTACCCTACTGCGCTTTTACGGTCCCTAAGCAACCATATTTAATTTATTTATTTACTTTAGTAAATTGATTAATTAATAAATCAAATTATAATGAAAAAAATAATCACCGTGATGGGGAATTGAACCTACGACCTCAGAATACCATTCTGTTGCTCTTCCAACTGAGCTACCATAGGATCAGCACATGATAACAAAATATTACACTACTCTCGAACTCAATTGGAACGAAATAATGACTGTGTGTGACTGATTATTATTAATGTAGAAATATATGTTATAATTATTATTAAGTAAAAGCATAGCAAGCCAGTTTAAAAAAAATATAAATTAATGTAGATGATAATACGTAGTGAATTTAAGTGGACTGAACGTTCATTATCACAACCTGACAGTAAAAATATTTTGTGTTCATGATTCACATGTTTTGTGTTGAATCGAATCGAAGACACACTACTTCGACAAGACCACTGAATGCTTATTTTTGTATTGAGACAAAATTTCCTATCTTGCTACTCTTCTTAATTATTTTTATCACAAAACATAAAATCAAATTGGGCTATAGTAAAACACAAATTGTACTTATTAATATTTATTATTTAAATTAAAACTAAATAGTATGACGCTACGCCTTCTTAGATGACTTGGTTTGCTCTATTGATGTGCCCTCATAGAAGTTTTCACTGAAAAAAGAAGTTTTAAATTAAGTATTTATTTAAAAAAGTACCTATATAATTATATAGCAAAAATATTTTGTCAAGTTAGTCTCAAGGTAGCTGTGTCAAACTCGTTTACAAAAAATGTGCTATCTCTCTCCAGCCTATTATAATCTCACACTTGGGCACTAGTCTCCTCCACGTTAGGAGGGACTGGCACAGGTGTGGCAGTCAGGGAAATTGACGAGTCGAGTCAAAATTAAGATATTCACTTCCAACGTTAAGTCCGTACTGTTATATGACTGTGAGACGTGAAAGATTACCAAAGCCATCTTGCAACATCTCCAGGTCTTCGTTAACCGATGTCTTTGCCAAGTTTTCGGTATTTACTGGTCCGATAAGATTTCTAACGAGCACCTGCCGCGAAACTCTGGTCGACCAACAGATCAAGCGTCGCAAATGGAAATGGATTGGCCACACTTTGCGTAGGGATACCAATTATATTCCTAAAATGGCTATAGATTGGAACCCACAAGGAAAGCGGAAGCGCGGTCATCCTAAGCAGACCTGGCGACGCACAGTAGCAGACGAGGCGAAGAACATCGGGAAGACTTGGAGTGAGATCAAGAGTGAAGCCCATGCCCGAAAGCGATGGAAAATCACTGTGGATGCCCTCTGCCCCATTTGGGGGACGTAGGATATTAGTAAAAAAATAAACGCTGACCAGGTGTGTTGGCATGGGTTTTAGTTTCGAGTTTTCTGTCTCTTACAGAATGTTATCTGTGTATACTATCTAAGGGATAGTGTACACAGATAACATTCTGTTTCTTTTAGAGCAACCTGGGAAGGAAATGGCATAGTGACACGACAAAATATACTATTTGAACAATACATATATTTCTATTTAATTTTCTTACCATCCAGGCACTTTCTCTGGCTCATCACACATAAATGTATCTTCGTTGTAGACTTTGCCGAGTGGGCAGGATCCTTTCTGGGGTTGGACTCCATTACGGCAGATATAGAATTTCTGGCAATCTTCAGGATGAGGGAAGGTAGGGTGTGGCAGAGCACGGCCGTTGGGACCGGTCACTTCGCCATCGGGACAGGTGAATCCGTCATCGAGTACGTCTGAAAAATGATACGAGTTTAATTTAAATTAAGTTCTTTTAAAAATGCCTAGACAGAGACCATTAGGGTGATGACTATTGCTACTATGATGTACGTTATATCTAATACATATAACTTACCCTTAGTTATCTGGTCGCATTGCCTGTTGACGGAGTCTTTCCAGTCGCAGTTTGAAGTTTCATCGTTGAAGTAAAGGCCAGGGGGGCAGGGGTGTTCATTAGGGATACCCTCGGAACAGTATAGGAATTTGTTGCATGCCTGAAATATAAAAAAATATTATAACCAATCCCATAACAATTTCATAAACTTCGATAAAGCAACGCTTTATGAATTAGATAAATAACTGATGTTGTAGTATTTTTTGTTAACTAGATATAAAAACTAAACTATTTAATATAAATGTAAGTTCTATTTAATTCGCATCTAAATGTGATGTTGTGTTTAATGTTAATGTTTTTGTTAATTGGCTAATTAATTAAACTTACATCTTGTCAAATTCTAAAGTAAGTCTCGTAGTTTTAAATTAATTCATCTTCTGTTTAAGATATAATGTAATATCTAATATGGATTAGATTTATTTAGATATTAATATAATACCTGAGGATCGGGATGCTTGAAGTAACCGTTCATTCTTGGGCAGTCCTTTGTAGGTTTGGGCTCCTCTGTGAAACAAATTATGTTTATTTAGATACATCTGTCGGTGAGGTGACGGATTGTCTGCGATATAACGGACTAAGAATAGAAGTTTTGCCACCCCTTTTTCGAAGATACCATCCTCTATGTGAGAATGACAACTCGAAACTAAATCTTTTTACAGTAAGCATGGTCAAGGCGGCGTGGTTAAATATTATAAATCTTAAAATAAAGTTGTATTGTGGAATAAATAGGCTATTTTTTGGCCAAATCTATAAGCTCTATAACTGTAGAGATTATAATTCATTTTCTACTTACGTAATTCTTTCCTGTCACCACATTCTACATTGGAGGGGATGTCACAACGTTCTTTGTTAGAGTTTTCATCGGAGAAGACTAGCCCATCGGGACAAAGCTTCGCTTCTGATACTCCTGCACCAAATATTTAAGATACATTTAAGTAAATTGATTAGGACATAAACAGACGCAGAAACGAATAGGTTTACATACAATTGCTAACTTTAACTAACTTAACTAATCAGATAAAATAGATCTTATATTATACTAAAATATAAGAAGCAAATAAGACACAAGAAGAAATTCAATCTGAAAAATAATCCCGAACTTTACATTCTTTATTTCTTTTTTTAAAATAAAGCTTCCCGATTTTATATTTACGTTAGGTATAAATAAATATACAGTTACGATACAAATGGGTGGTAGATTTTTCAGATAGTATGCTTAAGCAATTTTATTTCATGCTTAATTATGTTATAGACCGGATTCACAAATATCATTGTATTTTATATCGCAATATTGCAAAACAAAGTTCCGTTCACTTAAGTGTTTATATTAAATCTGACGGAAACAACAGTTCATATTCTACCACCTATGTAGGTAACTATTTAATTACAAAATTCTACCGCTGCATAATAATAAGGCTAACTGGTGCCTAAATACAGAGGTCAAAATGCTTACTTAACAATTTTACGTTAGGTACTATTGCAATCGTTACAGGTGTTGTTACAGTTTCAATCGGCTTGTTGAAATTGGATTGAAGTTTCTAGAATATTTGCATAGCGAATTCCTTTATTACAATATATGGCCTGTGATTGTTGACCGTAAAATCTGATTTTTGTACATTCATTTCCGTTCATCTTTTAACGTTATACGTATCTAAAATTTATATTACAATCTATATTTTTCATTGAAGAATTATTGATTGAATTATTTCATTCATATTGAAGCATTGTCTACGTCTTCTCTTTCAGTAACATACCTGGTGGCTTTTAAAAGTGACTTTTGTAGTTTGAGAAAACCATAGTCTAATAAAACATGGCTTTCTTCTCAATGACATACCTGTATTATGATTGTAAAAGTGACGTTTGTAGTTTGAGAAAACTACTATGTCACTTGAATTGAGAATACCATATTTTATTATATCATGGAGAAAACTACCATATCACTTGAATTGAAAATACCATGTCTTATTATACCATGGGTAAAAGAGGACGGAGAAAAATACGCATGTGCATTACCGTGTGAAGAGGACAAAAAAGAAAGAGGAAACTCATATTAAACCTGTTACAATTATTCAATGACTTGATGTAACTACGATGACACTAGCTTAACAAAAATATATAATTATTTTTCTGGTTGCCAAAACTTTGCTCCCTTGTGTTATTTGATAGATTTTTGTTTATCAAGTGAACATATAATTGGCATTCAAATTTACCATGAAATTAAAATCAATGTGACTAAATGCGTGGGTGTAGTTCTTTTGTTAATTTGAAGCGTGACAGTTGCATAAACTATTAAACACTTATTTCACCACAAATTTAATTTAAATGAGTTGTACAAATACCTAATACACATAAATAACCATAAATGCTGTTTTGTTATATGATATTTTTTATACAATGATAATTTGCTTAGTTTAAAAGCTAAAACCCGAAAATCCTGAATACTTTTTAAATTATTGCATTATCATCGGTACTTAAGAGGATACCAAAATAGCTTCGTGCATTTTTCTACGTACGAAGTTGTCATTGTTTCTTTAGATTGAATGGCTCTGATTTTTTTTATAAGCTCTAATTTTTAAGTATATGTTTTTTCAATATATAATCTAGGATCGCATAAACTCAGAAACGCGATTGAATAAAGTTTTCTCGATAGAAAATCTTAGCGAAAATACCTCTCTCATTTCTTATTTTTTTCATTTGTCGGTCTATTATCGCGTATTAACTAATGAAATAACTTTAAAAACATAAGTAACTATTATATATAGAAACACGTAAATCAGAATTAAAATATATTTAGTAGATTTTGAGTAAACAAAAAAAATATCCCTAATTCTTCATTTTCTATACCTACTAGCTGTGGTAATATGTACATGTCGACGATAATATTGATGTAGGCCCTTAAAATGTTTACATTTGAAATCAATTTGACTACAGCAAGTGGGTGAAAATCACTTTTAAAGATTTCGTTACATAGATTAATACATTCACAGATACGCCCCCAACTAATAAAACCGTGTTAAAAACAGTAAAATTGCGATCAAAGAAGTAAGAAGTTCACAGTAGTGGAAAATTCTTTGAGATTCGTTTTCTAATATACAAAATAACTATAATAATTAAAATTAATCAAGACCTTTTGTAGGTGTGTGATCTAAATAATGTGAAGGTTGTCTGTCTCATATTAATTTATCGCAAAAATAGTCTAGTCATAGTCTTATCATTTAAGAAAAAAGAACAGCCTATCAGAATGTCTCAGACTATATAATTTTTCCATAAATAATTAAACGTTTGAATACAGCAAAGATTTAAATACTTCAATTGTTATGAACAATCCATAAATACAAATGCACTGCTTTTACCAAATGCGAAACTAAAATAATTACAATAATTTCTTACTTTCCACTTTTCTCTTTTATGCAACAATTATTATTATTACTATTTATTGTAATTTGAAAGTCGTAGTTGCATAATATTTAATGGTAAAAATAAACAACTGACATTAAAATATGTGTGTGTATACTGTGTGTATGTATAAGTAGCTATACAAACACACATGCACATGCACGCCTGTAGATACAAGGCTTTACACATGGCTTTTGAAAAGGCTTTAAATTTTTAATTTTGATATAAGACTATTTTCGCGAAGTAGGCTATTCAATTTACTAATTACCACTGAATTATCATTCGATTATAACTTTATCACTTCCTTATCAATTTACAAAATATCACATAAAAATGACATGACATGACAATGACACTTTTTTATGACACATTGCAATGTCTTAGCGTAGTATATATCTAAAATAAGAAAGTGTGAACTACATCTAATGACTGACATTTTGCTTGCTGCTGATCTTTATTATATTATTTGTGCTGCTGACTATACTCCTACACAGAATTAGGTACTTATTACTTTGAATTATTCAAATAAATGCCTTTTTTTTCTTTTGGGCAATAGCATGTTAGTAGTTTATTACCTTGTTATGGTCGCCTTCGTAACAATTGGTTATTTAGTGAAGAAATATTAGGTATTTTTACACTCTACTTGCTATTATAATGAGAGTGTTGAATGTTGGCAAAAAGTGGTTACTGTCACGAAATTTGTTTAGTAATGTCACATTGCCTCCTATACACTAATAGAATTGAGCAGTAGCACGCGAGATCTATATGAAATATGTATTTCAATAACAGATTTCAATATAAAACTGTGAAATGCAACATTTTTGGCAATCTTATCTAGTGCAAAAATAGATTTCTATTAAGTTAGTTATTGTTTTGAAGTCATCCTCCGAGTCCAGTCTCCGAATGGTGACCGATTAAGAATACAAGTGTCACCACCCCATTTCCTCCCAAGGGTGCTGTAAAAGCCAGCTAAGGGATATTGCACACAGATAACACCCTCTGTGCGAGACGGAAAAATCGAAAATAAGCCCTGTGCCAATACGCCTGGTCAGCGCGGCACAGACAAAGTGGAGGAGGCCCGTGCCCAACAGCGGGACGTAAACGGGCTGGAGAGAGAGAAATATATAGTTGTTTGGTGGTTAACTTATAGCGTAAATAGGTGCTGCACTATACTGAAACTCTATTTATTTGAAAAAGTATTCGTATACCAATAATATTATATATAAATAGTAGAAACTTTCTACTAGAAATTAATTAAACGAAAAAAGGTGCCAATGCTACATGCACAATTAAACTTTACTTAACTAGAACATGAAAACAACTATTGCTGTATTTTGATTATTTGGCTATTTTGTTGTGTATTTATTAAACAGTTTTTATAACAAGAAAGTTTTAACATTGTACAATATTTTATTATCAACACTACCAAAATTCATTTTTTAGTTAAGTTTAGTTTAGTTGTGTACGTAGATTTGGTACCCATGTGCTATTTTTTATTATAAAATTATAATATATTGTTTATTTACAATTACGCAAACCTTACCACTTTCCCTACCTTCACTACTTACATAGGAAGTGACTGTAAATAGATTTAAGAAAAAAATATTCAAACCTAACTGTAATTTTGTGCATATTTATTCTGTAAATAATAAAAAATATCATACTGTTACTAGGTAATATAGTTTATTGTTTGAAATTATAAGTAACTAGGCAGAATAAATAATTAATATATAAATATACTGCCACGTCTATAACATCTATGACGTCAGTATAATATTGCACTCTCTTCAAATAAATATTCTGTTTATAAAACATTCAAACTAAAACCAAAACAAATTAATTTTACAGGCTTAGGTATATAAATATTTGCATGTTGATAACTGCTTTGAAGAAATTGACATTTAAAGTAAATAAGCATTTGTATTCGTGATGTTATTAACAAAACCCGGAATAAGAGAATCTTCAACAACGCAACGCTACTTATTACGCCATCAGTTGCATAAACACTACGACATTTCTACTAACCTTTGCTGCATTTGTAGTAGAGATCGCATTGGTAAGGATCTGGGTAGAAACCACTCTTTTCAGGACAGTCAAAATCTTGGGCTGAAACTGAACAAAATACATAAAATTAATAAAAAAATTTTTTTTTTTTTTATATAAATATTCACAGACATTTCACACAACGTCCTTTGGTCCCAAGCTAAGCTTATTATGCTTGTGTTATGGGTACCAGAATACGGATAGAATACATAAACTACTTTTCTTTTGTAAATACATACTTATAATACATAGAAACACCCAGACGCAGGACAAACATTTGTATGACATTTATAAACATCACACAAATGATTGTCCGAGGCGGGAATCGAACCCGCGACCTCGTGATCGGCAGTCCGCAATATAAACCACTAGACCACGAAGCCCGTCGATTATTAACACGCTTATATTAGTTCAGAACGAACGAATCAATGTATATGTATGTATGTAACGGAATCTTTGAAAGTGGTTTTCACTCACTTACAGTAGTCGGATAGATCTGATATTTTGCACACATACGACAATGCAATAATTTAAAAAAAATATTCGGTGTTTTCAAGCGTGTTTCTTTAGTTTTTGAACTAAGTAGATCTTTATGTACGTTTTTGTACTGTTAAATACTCTGACTGCAATCATCCGACGTTTTTAGTGGAATGTAATCCATATGCAGTGTTATTCTTATTAATATTTTTCCTGCGACCTCTGGATTTTAAGAGGATACCAAAATAGCTTCGTGCATTTTTCTACGTACGAAGTTTTCATTGTTTCTTTAGATTGAATGGCTAGAGCTCTAATTTTTAAGTATATGTTTTTTCAATATATGATCTAGGATCGCATAAACTCAGAAACACGATTGAAAAAAGTTTTCTCGATAGAAAATCTTAGCGAAACAACCTCTCTAATTTTTTATTTTTTTCATTTGTCGGTCTATTATCGCGTATTAACTAATGAAATAACTTTAAAAACATAAGTAACTATTATATATAGAAACACGTAAATCAGAATTAAAATATATTTAGTAGATTTTGAGTAAATAGGAAAAGTATCCCTAATTCTTCATTTTCTGTGCCTACTGGCTGTGTTAATATGTACGTGTCGGCGATGATATACGATAATATTGATGTAGGCCCTTAAGAGGCTATAGTTAAGTGAATAATAATAATAGAAAGACATAGACATAAAGATATTTTTTCTCCTCTCAGCTCATTAATGTCCCATTATTGGGAGCGGGTCTTCACCTCCTTTGGCGGGTTTTTAGTCTACAATGCCACACTGACCAGGTGTAGGCATAGTTTAGTTTCGAGTTTTTCATCTAGCTGGCTTTTACAGCACCTTGGGATGGAAATAGAGTAGTGACACTTGTATTCTTAATCCGTCACCACACGGATAACGAGCTCATTAAAACTTTGCTGACTCTAATAAATAAATTATCACACCACTCGGGCTTCCTTGTCATACTTTTAATGAAATAGTGTTCCTATTGTTATTAATAGTTTTCCTGCTATTTTAGAATTGTAAGAGGTTATAGTTAAGGTATAGACTACTATGTATATATATGACTATGTAACCGTTGGATAAATATAACTCGGAAACCAAATTAAATCGATGTCCTTTGATTATGTCAACTATATTCGTAAAGTAAAATGTATTTATGTATGTACATAACTTCTGGAAGACTGCACAAAATTAGATAATAACTTTTTTGTTGTTTTCCACATTATTAAGACAACGTTTGTGTAAAAGAATATGAAAACAAAAGGCAATGATTTTTTACTAAAATATATTAATATTTATACTAAAAAAATTGCACTACTATATATTACAATCCTGCCCAATTGTTATGTTTATACTCACTTCATTTGTTAATCTTGACAGTTCTGTAACACTGACACAAAAAATGCTCTGCATAGTTCGATTAGACAACTAGTTGTACGAGAAAGTAATCTAACACCTTATTCAAGGCTGCTAAGTCTTTGAACTGCTTGCAAATAAAATATACTTGTAGACTGACTAAAGTATTTACTTATTCGAACGTAGTACCTTAAAGACTGACTATTAATTTTTCTCACATACATGTTTAACTTAGTATTACTAACTAAGGCATGGTGGCCTGTCGTAAAAATCAATCAAAACCTTTCGGTTCGATTCCCGCTCGGGACAATTATTTGTGCGATGTTTATAATTGTCAAATCATAACACAAGCATATATAAACTTAGCTTGGGACCAATGACGTTGTGGGAAATGTCCATGAATATTTATTTATTTATTTAAAACCTACTGTAACATGGAAACATGTTGCACCAATTACGGTTGTTGTCCTAATTACGGGATAAGGCCAGGAGAATGATTATGATGACATATATAACTTAGTAAATATTGATCATTTGTTGAAATTATATTAATGGCCATAAATAATTTGACTTTAACAATTTTTTTTCTAAATCTTAGGTTATGATTTAGTTAGCTGATATATGAATTTTATTAATTAACTAGCTGTCGCCCGCGACTCCGCACGCGTGGAATTTAGAATTTTTTCCCGTTTTTGGAACATTTTTCACTATTGCTTCGCTCATTTTTGTCGCAGCGTGATGTTATATAGCCTTACTCGATAAATGTAATTTTCAACACTGAAAGAGATTTTCAAAATGGACCAGAGGTTCCTGAGATTAGAGCGTTTAAACAAACAAACAAACAAACTCTTCAGCCTTATAATATTATAGTATAAATAGTATAGTAAGTATATACTAACAGTGAGTAATAAAAATATCATGTGTACACACATATCTCAAGTACGTTTTGTAACTGTAGTTATTTAGTTTTCAAAGTAATGATCTATGACCTAAGTTGTAACAACCTGAATTTATGGACTCATTTCAATATTACTACATAGTTTAAATTTTATTCAGGTCAAAATGTATTATTTTTTAAGCAAGAGATACATCTATCAGATGAATTAGTATTGTTGCAGAATTAAGTCACACTTTTTACTAATTATTAATTTCCTATTTCTAAAAAAATATAATGTATATTACAAAAAATAAAAAGACAAAACGCAAATCTATTCAATAGTATTTAATAAACTTTGAATAATTTTAGACACTGCATACAACTTTAAATCTAATATCTTGATAACTAAACTATAAGTTTTTAATTAGTTACAGAAAACAATTGCTATTGTCATCTCCTTCAAGATATGAAAATGTTCATTTTGAAATCGTTAATTGTTGATAAGAGTTCATTTTAGTATAATGAAGTATTATAAAAATGTTGTTTCTTCCTGAATATGATTTAAACAAGTAATTCACAATGTCACACATAATACAATGAAAAGAAAAATAATACCAAGCAATAGGTTTCATTTCCTGGGTCAAAGACTAACAAAACTAAATTGTTTTTGGTCCAACGTTCCAGCTCATTAGCATCGCACTATTATGAACTTATGAGGGTTTTTGGTTTACAACGCCTGCCGACCAGCCGGCGTATTATGAGCTTTTTAAAATCATTCAAGTTCCAAGCGCGCCGTAAACTGCATGGCTAAATTAGGTATTATGGCAAAAATAAAACTTATAGTTGTATACTTTAACTTTTAGTTGTACCTTCTCCTTAAACATATTAATGTATGACTGGTTTAGCAAACTGACTAACTAATAATTTGTTCATAATACGAATTTGCCAGACAGTTCAATTCACGGCGTAAACTGCCTGTAAATAAAAGCTCATAATACGGCCACTGGCTTGTTGGTTTTAATTTCATGTTTACCGTCTCTCACAGAGAATGTTATCTGCAGAATCCGCTCCATGTTTCATTCATTTTAATCCTTTAATTAACTTCTGGAAGTACCTATATAACATCGTGACTTATATTTTGAAAATTCACCTTGCCCTTGCAACACATATTAAGTAAATTCAGCGAATTATAAACATTTGCGTGGTGAAAAGAAAACTTTCCTTACTTTAATACGACCAGTCAACTTAAACGTCTATCTGCATTATCTGTACTAACATTATAGAGAGGAAATCTATTCAAACATATTAATAAATATGCGTTATAATTTAGACCACTAAATATATCTGCTTTCTCTTGCTTAGCTGTTAAAAATATGATGCTTTGAAGCCA
The DNA here is from genome assembly GCA_916999025.1 of Orgyia antiqua. Lineage (NCBI taxonomy): Eukaryota > Metazoa > Arthropoda > Insecta > Lepidoptera > Erebidae > Orgyia > Orgyia antiqua. The sequence goes on from OU779861.1 coordinate 4,974,766, forward strand.
TAACTTTAAACGTGCTTAACTAAATACCAAATAAAAGCCTAAAATCATATTGAAAATGCGATATGTTTCGAATAAGCTAAAAATAAGTAATATTTCGGCTTCCTCAAGTAGAATTATTCCGATCCATTCCATTAAATTTTCAGAATAAACGAAATAGGTACAAGTTATTAATATAGAATATTTTAATGCTACGAAATATGAGTTAATGCACCAATAATAATATATGTCAAATAGTCAACGTTGAGCAGGATAGCTTTCACCTTGACATTCATATTTATTTCTGAAGAACATAGTCAAGTGTATTAAGTTGGCATATAAGTGTGATTAGTCACACTTGTGCATTTTAATTCCCATGTATTTTACATACATGTTGGCCTAGATGCAAAGTTCTATATCCTTTTTTCAGAACAATTTCAAATTATGCTGTTTTTTTTTGGATTAAATGTAAATTAGAAGGCTTTTTCTAAAACGGTTTCATTTAAACTTTAGTTAGATCGATTAGTACCTCTGCATAGTTACTTGCATGAAAATCGTTGAAGCCGAGATTCAGATTGTACATACTTATACAATTCTAACTGTTGCCAAAGAAAATGATGTATTATTTTTTATTGCACTCCCAACATATTGAGAAATTCAAGTATAACAACAACATAAAAACCAGTACATGTGCTAACCCTTGCGCGTTTAAGGCGTGATTACTCATTCATTATAGCTATTGTCAACTCAGTTCAAGTTCCAATTGAGTCATTTGATCTGCTTGCGAAACAACGACCAAGTATAGCTGTTTATATTTAGTACAGTTCCCTAGTTATCTTAAAATAGACAACATACTTTAAGGATTGCGTAAATCGTTAATTGAATAAATATTTTTAATTGTCATTATGCATTTAATTGTCATTGTACTTCCTAGGAAGCAAAACATAACAATAAAATATTGTTGATAGCGATTAGAGTTTATACAATTTTGTTGTAATAATTAGCAACTAGTTAAGATCTTGCTTTTGGTAGTATGTTTGTTTTAGTTTGATTAAATCACTAGCTGTTAAAATAACTAACAATTTCAATTTTTACAGCTAGTTACAAGCAAATATATTACTCCAACGGTACCTAATTTGCGCAAAAAATGACCTGCGTATATTCAAAGATTCCTCTACAAAGCATGTTACGCTACAGACACATGAGAGAGGCGATTAATACATAAAGCATGTTGAAGATATCCACAACAATTAGCTTTTTTTAAGATTTCCTTTCACCGTAAAGCGTTTGACTAACAAAGCTAGTTGATTGTATGTCAATATTTCAAATATATCCAGTATGTGGATAGGCTTTGAACTAGTGTCAATGCACTCATTATACCTGTTGACTATTTAGTATTGCACAAATACAACTCACGCTTGAATATAGTATATATTAAAGAACCAGTATTTGGCCCCTGCTATAATAGAACACAGTGAATTCACCATATCAAATGCAACGCGGCGCCATGTGTGACCGAAAATAATTAAAATAAGGCCCTCTACAAGTTCTGTTTTATTAAAATTTGATAGTTACTTCACTGTTAAAATTAATTTTATTGTTGTTGTTATATAAAATTAAACAACAATAAAACCACTTAAATGAATGCTGCAAGTATTGAAGGGATCTTTAGACAATACTTTGTACTTATTAATCACATATAAACCCACTTAATAACTGTAACTATTGGCTTATTGTGATATTCACAGGTCGTTAAGTAGCAGGCAAGAACAGAAAAAAAATTTGAAACCACTTACCTATTGCTACAGCACCGATAATAAGTAGTAAACTTTTCATTTTTAAGTTATTATAGTAGAATTTAAAATAAAATAATTACTAAACTGTTGGTACGTGCGTTTCGTTACGAAGGTTGGTGTGTATTGAGCTCGATCACAAGCCCATTGTAGCCTGCCCGGTCGCAACTTAATACACCACGCACGATAGTAATAGTTGCGACGAAAGTGAATGAAAGTTGAAATAATTAATAATGACTGTAAAAATAGTATATTCGCGGTTAATAATTGTTTTTAAAATTTATTTTCTGTAGGCATAGCCATGTTGAACTTTGAGAAAAATCAAACAGTAGTCGAAGATGGAAATGTAGGTAAGAAGGAAAGAAGAGTCTAGAATGTGTTATATTTTATAGAGCTTCCTTTCCTGATCGTTTGGTCACTGACTGGACATACAAGTGACGAATACAACAATCTAAAGGATATTATAAGCAGCTTATTACTTATATTAGAGAAGGATAACTTATAGCATAGAGTAGCTATACTAAGACGTTTAGTCAGCGTGATTTAATAGATCAAACGCCCTCCTAAAGTGGATGAGACCTGTGACATTAGTCTATGCCCGTGATCAATAGTGGATCGCAAATTAGCTAATAAGAAGATATATTATTTATACCTTCATCAAGAGACAGCAGAGCAAGTTAGTAATAATCCAAAAAGTTCATATTCAGGAGTTAAATTATCTAATCAAGCTTCTTTTGTCAAGTAATTAGAATATCTTTAACAGTTTTAATTAACTAGTACTGAGCTATACTATACTGATTATTAAGACTTATTTAAATAATATAGGTGTCTCGTATTCAGGTTGCATTAACATTTAGTACATGCATTATTATAGTAAGTATGACTATTAATTTGTAAGAAAAGTCACGACAACACACTATTACATGCACATACATGTGTTGATTGCCGTACTGTCGAGGTTCGGACGCGATAGCCTCGGAAATGTCGCAGCCAGGGCCAATTTCATGGAAATGTAATATGTAGTCGGGTTTTTAATAAGGAATCGACAAGTATCACAGATCGACAGTAATACCTACTAGTAATACCATATGATAATAAATTTGTTCGAATGTTTTTATTTGTTTTTTTTTTCTAGGTTTACGACTTCCAGGTACCAAAAAATATTACTAAAGACTTATGTGAAATTTTACGTGGATATAGTTGTACCTTAATTAAGTCCACCTCCTGCACTCCACTTTTAGTTTTGTTTCCAATTTTTGACATAATATACCGTCCTCCGAAGTCCACATCAAGTCCTTCCTTAAACTCTTTATTTTTTAATATTGTTATGATAGCGCAACCATTACAAAAATAAATCAATCATATAAACAGCTAATATACCTCTTTATATTTTCCCAGAGAAACATCAATCAGGACTTTATTCAACATTGTAAATAAAATTTAAGTTCTGCGTAAGGTATCTATTTCTCAACAGAAATTGAAAACACTAAAGAACATGCACTTATTTTAAATGGAATAATCAAACCACTTTTTTGCGGCCGGAGATAATTTAATTTACTTACTTCATGTTCTTTAAATAATCTAAATGACTTGACAGATTTTTAAAACGTACAATAAAAGAAAATAACAACATAAAAACTTTGTTGATTGCAAAGGAACCTGGAAGCTACTCCGTATACTAAGTAATGACATAATAAGAATGATAAAACGACTTTTTTGAGCAGGCAAACAAATTAAATTCTCTCTACCTATTCAACAAATTTCGCAGAATTGAATACTAGTCAAAAAACAAAATAAATAACCGCAAAAGATAAACTTAAGTATGTTGCTACAGAGCATGTTTTAGTCACCTTTTTCATACATACATGATTCAAACAACATTTTAATAAATTACTTGTGAATGGGACAGATTTTAATATGCCTAAATGATAGGGCGTTTTTATTATTTTGTTATTAACGCATCTGGTAAAACAGCCCTTGTTTTCTTTGCCGAGAAGAAACTCTCAGGCTATAAGTTAACAGTGCGCTGAAACAGATAAATTATAAGAGGAATCGCAAACGTAACAACAAACAGTGTCATGCTAATAATATAATAACTATTACGTAGTTTTTGAATCATTAAATAGAATAACTTCTTGTAGGAGAGAATTTAGAATAAGTAGACTTGCCTTGGATAGTGTTAATCACGGCCTTGTAACAAAAAAATTGCTAAAAAAGCTCCAAGCACGCACAGTCAGTGCAACGAACACCTCTAAAAATAACCGCTTTGTAAAATATTATTATTAAAAGTTTTTGCTAGTCTGATTCACTTTACTCTTAATAAACTGTTTAGAAAATAATGGGTTTTTTATTTGTCTATAAATTTGAAAGTTTGTATAAAAGTTTTTGTGTTTCAATGTTTTATTTACTACAAATCAAGTGATAATTAACATTTAAATCAAATTTATCTTTAATATTTAAAATTATATAATATTTAAATAAAATAATTTAAATTCTCTGTAGAAGCTTAAACTCAAGAAATATAAACAAGAAACCATCAAAGAACTGAAATGAACTATGCCAATGTACGATGACAGATTTATCGAGAGCGAGTTATCTAGAGCTATTTCTCTCGATAACTTCTATATATAGAAAGTAGAGTATGGCTATTCTACATTTAATATATCATTGTTTCTGTTGTCTTTACAATACATAGATGTAGTGATAACGATGTATTAGCAAACTTCATAGAACAATTACAGTTGAGTTACGAAATATCTATCACAAACTGGTCTAGGTATTGTGAACTATTTGTGCATGCTCACGATAGGTAAGGCTGTATACACGTGCATAGTTAGTATCCTTTTTAAACTGAATACATTTTTTTTAATCTGTATATTTACTAATAGCTTTATATATTTCCTCATGTATAACTATAAGTGTTCTGAAAAAAGAAACAATGATAACGATTCCACACGCACAACTAAACTAAACTTAACTAAAAAATGAAAAATAATAGTGTCAATAACACAATTTGGCAATGTTAATGGATTTTTTTTATTAGAGAATCTGTATATTATCAAGTAACGATTTTAATTAATACAAATATGCACAACAAAATAGCCAATTAATCTAAATACGCCATAATTGCTTTTATTTTTTAGTTAAGTTTAGTTACGCATATAGAATAGGTACCAATATCACTTAATAGATTATGTAGGTGCTGCTTGTGAGTGAACTTGTAGACTATGAACGATTGCATTTGTCGTCACCCATCTTAAATACCATACATAATATTGTAAATAATTTTTTTTAATGTCTGGTAATGTAGTACAGACTTGTAATTGATACCGAGAAAAGTAGAAACCTTAGTAAATGGAAATTTAATTAATGAATTTATTCCAAGAATTTACATACAGAAAAGAGGGTATTATTAAAACAAGATAGTAATGAAAGTATGAGATAGGAACAATAGTGTATGTTGTAATCAAGATGCATCGTAGGTGTAAATTGCTTCTTTGGTCACACGGTCTAAATTGTTACTATTCATAAAGGAATCGCCTATTCGCTTGTTGCGGGTAACGCATATATAAACCCTAATTACCCACGTGTGGGAAGATATTTTTTTGAAAGTATTACGTTTGAATCACAGTCAACAACTGTATAAATTATGTCGCTATAATTATACTTGCTAAATTATGTTATAACTATAATAATTGGGACTTAATATTATTCAACTATACAGTAATATTACATTAAATTTGGAGCTAACATTATTTAATATATGTTTCTGCCCACGCCTTCGTCGCGGTCTAAAACTTTTCAGGTTATCTTACAAAAATCTGACGTCCGCTGTAAAAGTGGTTTTTGTATTATTATCTTTTATTATCAACTCTGCCATTCATTCATTAGAAATTTGCTTCTCACTATTTGCCCTAATCCCTTTCCAAAGAATATTTCAATCCAATGAAACAAAACTACTGAAACTACTGTTTTATGGATTCCTAGACGTATATTTCGAGTTTCTTTCACAAAACGACAAATTTTGGGGCTTTTTAAAAATGCTGTATAGATGGAAGTGAATTTTTATTTATTTAGTTGAAGCCAAGGAAGTATGAATGGATGAATGTAAGTGAAACCAAGGAAGTATATGTTATTTGTAGCATATCTGCTACAAATAACATATACTTCCTTGCTTTCACTCTTGGCGCTCTATAGTCTCTGCCTAGACCCATAGGAATCAGACGTGATGTTATGAAGATGATGAAAAATGGTTTTTCTTTACGTTTCTCATTTCTTCCTCCTTGCACGCTTAATGTTTGTTATTAATAACACTTAATACAAGTTGAAGTAAGTCTAGTCCGTGTGGTGACGGATTAAGAATACAAGTGTCACCACCCCATCTCCTTCCAAGGGTGCTGTAAAAGTCAGCTGCAGGAATATTGCACACAGATAAAATCCTCTGTGATAGACGGAAAACTCGAAAATAAGCCCTGTGCCAACACGCCTGGTCAGCGCGGCACAGTAGACCATAATCCTTCCTAAAGTGGAAGAGGCCCGTGCCCTGGAGAAGAAGAAGAAGACAATGTGTAATATTGTGAGTATTGTGAAATAGCCCTAACTCGAACCTATAGCTCCGCTAACTTTGAAGACAACTCGACAGTCTTGAGATATGTTGCAACACACTTATGTGTTAGACTGTCTAATCAATTCAAAGTTAACTTTAGAATAATGAATAGTGTCATGAGCGTGTTGTTAGTAGGGACGCAGCCATTTCATATTTTTTGCAAGTTTATTGTTTGAAATATAGACATTCAATATATATTGACATTTGACATTGAATATATATTGACAAATATTGACGGGCCTCTTGGTCGAGTGGTTCATATAGCGGACTGCCATTCACGAGGTCTCGGGTTCGATTCCCGGTCAGGACAATCATTTGTGTGATGTTTTTAACTGTCATACAAATGTTTGTACTGCGTCTGGGTGTTTACTATGTATTATAAGTATGTATTTACAAAAGAAAAGTAGTATATGTATTCTATCCGTTTTCTGGTACCCATAACACAAGCATAATAAGCTTAGCTTGGGACCAGAGGACGTTGTATGAAATGTCCGTGAATATTTATTATTATTATTATTATTATTCGTATTTTGAATTTTATATCTATATTCCTCGTAATTAAAAATCGTAAATAAAAACCTAGTTAGACTTATTGCTAAACTTTTGTGGGTACATTATTATATAAATACCACATTTAATGTGATTGTTTATAACACAAAAGTCGTAACATTTTACTAATCTAGGAAACAAAACAAAGTTCTCAGTGTAAAAGTTTTAATTATACATATTATACTTAATGGTAATAATTTACCAATATATATTTAAAACTTTTACACTAATAGCTAACCGCAATAGCTCAGTTGGCAGAGCGACGGAACGGTATTCCGAGGTCGTGGATTCAAGTCCTGCTTGCGGTGATCACTTCTTCCAGTACAATTTAATTTATTAAGTAAAAACATAGCAAGTCAATTGCAAAATTAATATATTACTAGATTATGGTATCTCAATTATCCAGTAGGTACATAAATAAACATGACTAACACTGTAATGTTATGGGTCATTCACGCAGATGACCTCTTTTACTATGATATTCGAGGAACTCCAAACTTCAGTTCAAATGATCACTAACAGTAGATACTTAAACTGTTAATATAGTTCAGACATTTACATAATGATTAGCAGGCAAGACTAATAATTGACCTTGTCACAGAAATGTAACACATTAAAGTATGCATACGCTAAATAATTTGCAGTTATATCCGTTCATGAACCAAAATTCTAATTTGAATGTTTACGATAAGCAAGCAATTAGTAATGTCTATTTAGAATTCACTAATTAACCTCAATTACTTTATTTTTTTGTGTCAAAATGTAAACTGCCAATAACAGTTTCACGCATTCTGATTTTTTTACACAATTAGAAAGTTTGACCTCTAAGGTTTATCGTTACTAAGTCTTTACCAGGCCTAATGTAACATATACATACTTGATTTGAATCGGTAAGCTGTACTTACAGTTCCATAAGGTTGTATGAAAATAAAAAAGTAATATTTATCTAAGCTAGAAAATCTATAAAATTTTAAATATTTAGTTCAAGGAAATAGCTTCAGTTCAAGCAAACCTATGAATAATGGTTAATTTTCATAATAGACTTATTCTAAAATAAGAACAAATATTACGTACTTAGTTTATTAATTCAACAAAAGTTAAAATTTACAATAGACGGGTGTATCTTGTATAAATACAAATTTTTTAGGAATGCATCTCTCTCTCTCTCTCTCCAGCCCATTTACGTTCCACTGTTGGGCACGGGCCTCCTCCACTTTGGGAGGGATTTGGTCTACTGTGCCGCGCTGACCTGGCGAATTGGCACAGGGTTATTTTCGAGTTTTCCGTCTCTCACAGAGGATGTCATCTGTGTGCAATATCCAATAGCTGACTTTTACAGCACCCTTGGGAAGAGATGGGGTGGTGACACTTGTATTCTTAATCTGTCACCACACGGAGATGAGAGGAATGCATAGGAATCCGTAAATTTCAAGAGTAATGTATAAAGACACATTTTACATTCCATAAAATATCTGAAAATATATTTTTAATAATAACTGCACTGTAATATTGTTATTTATTGCATCATATTTGAATTAAGTAATTTCGATATTATTAATGAAAGACTATTAGTCTGGTATTTTGTAACCAATACCTCGACACATTATACTTATACGCACACTACCTGTAAGCTATTTTGCTCAAAATATCGTCTAAGTTCGTATGATTCATCATTTCTTTACGCCTAAAGTAAAAACTCACTGAAAAAATTTAACATTTGTATCATAACATTGTCTAACACTTGCGCGACTCATTTGTTTAAATAAAATTACTTTTTCGGATTTAGACGCATGTATTTGTTTTAAATTTAAACCCGACGTTTTGAAGACTTTGCAGTCACCATGGTCACAGATAAGATTGAGCTGTTTTATTTGTATCGTTAGATGGACAATGCAGTAAAGAGTGGTTGTCTGTCAGGTAGTGCCATATTATAGCCAAGATCATAGAATTCCCTTGACGCAGGCGGCTTACGACCACGCACTGTGATATTTCTTCTAGGATTACATACAGCAGCGGGGGCATAATGGACAACAGACAGACACGAGTTTAGTAAGACATAATAGCTACTTATTGTATTTTTGTATTACAGTTGAACAAAAGTCTACTTATGTTGTATTTTTTTTTAAATTGAGTAAATATGATAATTACCTCACACGATACAATATTGCAGAATGTTTAGGTATTGCTATATCTTCAATAACAATTGAAAGTGTATGCTTCAATTAACTATTTGTTAGCTTAACAATCCTTTCACTAAGTCGTAATTCCTCTTTATATGCACTGTCATTATTAGTACATCAAATATCTGAACTCGTTATTATCTATTGCTAACAAACCATATTATGGCCAGATATCTTGCAATCTTTGTAAGCTCTTAACAACAATATGTGTATTGCAGAGAGTTTCAGTAAGCTATATTACTATTATTTTTTCGATATTTATTTTATATAGATCTACTTTAAAGTAAGTTATGAGCTTTTATTTAAATCTACGACTAAAATCAAAGCGTACCTTTAGTGTAATTGTTATTTAAAGAATGAGTATATTATAGAGTATTCTGCGGTTAGGCTGCCTATCTTATAATTGTAATCTCTAGTAAAGATTTCTAGTAATTGTTACAGATGAAAAATAAAACAAAATACTATATAATATGATGGTGTCAATTCTATGTGCACAAATTAACTAAAAATGAATATTGATAGAGTCAATTACTATTTCGTTATTTACATTTATATTAATTAAAATCGTTAGTCTATAATGCACAGTTTTTATAGAAAGTTCAGTTAGATTGTGATATTGACACTACCAATTGGTTTTTATCGCCAAATCTGTACATACGATCTCATATCTCCGTACATTTTTGTTACTAGGTGCACTACTGAAAAGCCTTCATACTTTTACTAACTAAACATCCTACAAAATCAGTGTTTAAAGTAATTGAAATTTATTAAAATAGGTAAACATTTTGTAATTACAGCTAGGCCACAATGATAATAACAAGCTTAAGCTGATGCAATATCTGACTGCCTGTTATATTACGCCAATTTACTGCAATTGTATTTTGAATAAATATATAATACTTATTTAAATAAACATGCAATATCTTGTAATGTGTACTGTAACTAATTGTGGTATTAATTTAAAAAGTACAAATATGTCAATCCTCTTTTACTGATAGTAATGAAAACGAAAATATATACAAATATCTTATTATATATAAAAAAATCAATTACTGTTCGTTAGTCTCGCTAAAACTCAAGAACAGCTGGGCCGATTTTGGTCTTGAAATATTTGTTAAAGTACAGGGAAGGTTTTGACGGTAAGGAGTAGCGGGCATAAGCTAGTATACAATAAATTTACGCCAAATATTATTTGAATTTTATTTATGTTCACTTACAAAGGTAATAATATATTATAACGCTAGGTAACAAAAGAAAAAATATCGCCTTAAAATCGTCATCACACCGTCACGCCCTTTTTTCATGTGGGTTAGCAGAGAGTATCTCATCTGCTATGAAATGCACACAAAAAAAACGACCAATAATAATAAGAAAGATGCATACAAAATAAAAAAAAATAAAAAAAATACAGGAGCTTTCATCGAGAAAATAAAGAAATGGAAATAGCATACCTAACTACCCTTTTCCTATATAGGCACTAGGCACCATGAACATAATAAATCATAGGCATTTTCAAGGTTTTACAGTTCATCGACGAAACATTACAGGCATAAATATAGGTATTTTATATTAAAAACTAATCCTGAAATTTTTCCGAAACTATCAGAAGTTAGTACTCGCAATCAGCGTAACAAACATAGACTGTGTATACATAAAGCTAAAACAGCACTTTTGGGTAAAAGCATTGTTTGTATGGCACCAGTTATATACAATAAAATTCCTAACGCCTTTAAGGACCTCAACAATAATATATTTAAAAAGAAACTAAAAAATTTTTTGATACAAAAAGCTTACTACACAATGAAAGAATTCCTTGCTGATGAACTTTTAAAATAATCTATACTTATACTAACTTCGCTTTGACCCATTTTAATGAACTTTTTTTATTATATTGACATGATTTTGTATTATTATTCATATAACTTGACATTTCATATTGACACGTTGATTATTAATTATGGTATTCATTATTTCATTCATTAAAAATTATTCTAGGAAATTATATTATATATTATGCTTAATGTAAATACTGTTACGACTCAATTTTATAGGCTGAATATTGACTTAGAATTTTATTATTAGTATTTTATTATTTTGTATTTGGCATGTTAATTTATTCGTTTTATTTTTATCATTTAATTATTAACAATTTGTACGTCTCTGTTATGGGACAGAATATGTTGAACCATTGTATTACTAACATCCATTGTACACATATTCATACAAATAAATGATCATGTCTTGTCTTGTCTTGTCTTTAAAATTCCAAATATGTAAACGACCGACCGTCAACGTTCCATATTCGAAAACAAAAAACGAATAAATAATATTTGGTTCTCAACAGCCCTCAATGCCACTTCCATTTAAAAGGTACTGTAAAAAAAATAAGATACGTCTACTATAAACCAGGTATGGTAGATATTATAATTATTAATGTGAGATTTCTTTTCCTTTATCAAATTTGATTCCAAGCTCAAGTACCTACTTATATCTACTTACTTAAAATACTTATACTTACTAAAAATATAAGAAGTGCTCAATCAGTAGCTACTTTCAAGAAAAGGGTAAAAGAGTACTATCTATCACTGACATAGTATAAATAACGTGATTAAATTTAAAAAATATTATTTTATACTCTTATATCTCCTGAGTGTAGGCATATTTTATGTATTTTAGGCATTGTTTATGTATTTGTGTAAGTATGTGTATTTATAGGTATGTATTTATGTATATGTATTTATATATGTATTAAGTTTATGTAAGTATGCAAAGCTAATCGTTGTAGGTTAGAGTACACCACATAAAGCCCTCTTTTTGACCAAACGTAGTCCATCGAAAGGTTGTCTGGAAGTGATCGCAGCATGTGATAAGATATATTATTATTACTATTGTACTATATTATTGTTAACATAGTATAGGCTACTGTAATGTAAAATGGTGTACAATAAAGAGTAATATATCTATCTATCTAAATCAACAAAAATGTTTTCATATTTTATTAAGTATTTATTCAAAAAGTATTATAACAATAGATAAAGAAACAATAGGTATATTCTTATATATAAAATTCACGTGTCACAGTGTTAGTTACCGTACTCCTCCGAAACGGCTCTACCGATTTTTATGAAATTTTACATGCGTATTCAATAGGTCTGAGAATCGGCCAACATCTATTTTTCAAACTTTTTTTTTTAAATGGCAAAACAACGTTTGCCGGGTCAGCTAGTTATATATAACCTAAATATGATGAATGAAAAAAGAGTGAGAAATATTTTTGTACTTTTTTGCTTTTGTTAAAATCATTCTTTCTTCGTTTTGTAGCTATGCAACATTAATAAAACACAAGTCGAAATATTGTTCAATGGGAATGGTTGTGTTCTTAATCAGTTAAAGATAATGAAGTGGATGACCATGAGATAAAACCTCAGGCTTCGGTTGCATTGGTTGTTGATACTAGGCCAAAATATCTAGAGCTAAATTTGTACTATTATTGATATGTCGAGGTGATATAGAATAAAATCGGTGCATTGCTAGTAATTTTTTACCAACTTCAAAAACAGGAGGGAGTTCTCAATTCGTCTGTATGCTTTTGTTTGTTTTTTTTATTGTTTGTGACTTTTGTTGTTGTTTGTTATGTATGTTTTATTTGAAAACTGGTGCTCCCGTGTGGTTTCATTGGCACCAGGTCAGGATATGTTATCTCCAGTAATCGAGAAAAACCCTCAAATTTCAAAGGCGCATTAAGGCGGCTTAACTTTTTTTAAAAAATACTCAATTATTGTAGATAGAGTCATGTTATAGAGACGCTATACAGATCGGTGAGTTGTATTGTTTATTAAACATACAAAGCTAGCCGTGTCCCATAGATTCTAGAGGTATAAAAATAAATGTTGACCGAATCGCAGACCTACCCGATATTGGTCGAGCCATTTCGAAGGAGTTTGGTAAGTAAAACCGCGACACGAGAATAAGGAGATTTCTACATTGTCTTAAGCAAATAGCATAACTTTATAACAGTCTTTACATAAATTACTCACTTTGTCATAATTAATACACTTTTGCGCTGTCATCATTTTATCCACCTACGATAAAGGCAAAACTATAGTAGAGAAACATTTTCATCTAAAAATGTATCTATAGGTAGCCGCTATCATTTTCTAGTTATGAAATTAGTAAATAGAACGGGATAAGACTTTTTTTCTTTTTAAAGTATGTCATACAAGATTTATACCACACACTGACAAGGTAGAGCAAGCTCTGAAAACTTTTAAAAATATATTTCGTGACTAAGTAACATGACTTTCTTGACATATTCTATTTACAGTTGAGACGTAATTCTTCAGATAAATTAGAAACAAGTTTTATTACAAACAAGCTTTCAAATTAGTTCGTGGGTTAACATGTCGATTGCTTTTATAGATTGCAGAATATTATATCTAATGAAGAAACAGCCTATTGTTAACTGTTTAGCTTAGCTTTTGATTTCGCAATCTAGTTTTAGGCATACTAAATAGACTATAACAAAATATTGATTCAGGTAATACATGCTTACAGGTAAGTTAAGTCACCAATGAGCAGTTAAACTTTTTGGTGTTATATATGACAGGCGTAGATGACTTAGAACATAATATCACTGTGTTATTTAACAAATAAGTCGTAAAGATAGGTAACTTTTGCAGTTTAAGGTCGCCTTTCCACGGTACCCTAACTACATTCCGCAGTTACTTGAGGTCTTCCAGTTTACAAGGTGAGTGCACTTGGAGGCCAGCAAAACCTGGGCAGCTTTGTGACTGATTCATATTTTTTATCATTATGTACATACACATCTGGAATACAACCTAAAGCTAAGCGCAATGATGCGTAATAAATATATTAAGTTTGGCCTGCTTAATGCTGGCTCTTTGGGCACCAACCAGGATGAATTTAGGGTTGCAATGTGTCATCATGCAGTTGACATTATGGCTGTTAATGAAACCTGGTTGCGGGCAGGGCAAGAGGATCGGGCACCTACTATTCCTGGTTACCAATTAAAGCACTTACCCAGACCAAAAACCGTGCGTGGTGGACGGGGTGGTGGTGTTGCCTTTTATATTGGGTCTGGAGTGGCAATCCGTGTTCAGGCTCACCCGAATCAGCCGGGGTTGGAGCAGTTCTGGTTAAAGCTGAAGTGTAATGGCAAAACACTGTTAGTTGGCACAGCTTACCGTCCTCCATGGGCAACACTGTCTACTTTCCTTGATGGACTGACTGACAGCATATGTAGTATGGCTCCATATGACAATATAATAATACTGGGAGACCTTAATGTAGATATGCTGCAAACTAACAGCTCAAACTTCAAGCAAATTAGTGAGTTCATAAATTACTTGAATATTGATCAGGTAGTCCCAACGGCTACCCACTTTGTGGGGAGCAGCAGCACTTTAATAGATATAATCTGCACAGATGCTAAAGTGAGAAACGTTGTCGTTGATCACATACCTGAGCTTGGCCACCACTCATTTATAAGCTGTGAAACCTTAGTCAAAAAAGTAAGATCCAAGCCACGTGTTATCACATACAGACCAATGAAGGATATACTGGAAAATTACTTTTTGACAGATAGGGATCTGATACCATGGGGAACAATTGGTGAGATGGAGGATGTTAATACCATGGTGGAGGCATTCAGTGCCTTTGTCACTCAATTGTTCGACCTACATGCTCCAGTGAAGACAGTAAGAGTTAGTGAACACCCTACCCCATGGATTACAGACAATGTCCGGCTCTTATTCAAACTAAGAGATAATGCCAGGAGACGAGCACATAGATCAAACAACAATTCCCACAAGCTGTACTACTTAGACCTGAAGCGACAGGCTGCTCATGCCTTGAATAATGACAAGAAAGCTTATTTTGACACCTATATAACTCAAAATATTAAAAACCCTAAGCTGCTGTGGCATAACCTGAGGCGTGATGTACTACCTAATCACAAGGAACGACACCTGCCTGATCATTTTGACAATCCTGACATAATAAATCAGGCTTTTTTGGAGGTGCCAGGTACTGGCCATGTGAGTGAGTCACTGTTGTCACACTTCAGCAATTCTAGGTTCAGTTCAGCTATTTTTAGATTGGAGACAGTTGAACAGGAAACAATATTTAACATAATTAAAACTTTAGAGTCGAACGTGCAAGGGGTGGACGGGATTAGTCTGGATATGCTTTCCCGTACTCTGCCAAACTCTCTGTCAGCAATAACCAGCATAGTCAATAAGTCTATAGCTACTGGCACCTTTCCTGATGTTTGGCAGCATGCCATTATTCGACCAATTCCCAAAAACAATAACCCAGAGTCTCACAAAGATCTTAGACCTATTAGCATCTTACCTATATTATCCAAGGTCCTGGAGAGAGTCATTCACAGACAAATGGTTGATTATTTAGAGGATCATAACATACTACCTGACCTCCAGTCTGGCTTTAGGAAGGGCCGCAGTACAGCAACTGCTCTGAGCGATGTTGTGGGGAATATTCTAGAGGCGCGTGATCGGGGCGAGGCTACAATGCTGGTGTTGCTCGATTTTTCACGCGCTTTTGACTCTATTAGCCCTGATTTGCTCCTGTCGAAGTTGGCTTACTATGGTTTTGATGACACAGCAGTACAGTGGTTCAGGAGTTATCTATCAAATAGAATGCAACATGTGGTACTACAGAATGCAGATGGTACAACCTCTGCATCCTTATCTAGCAGGGTGCAGCGAGGAGTGCCACAGGGATCTATCTTAGGACCTCTGCTATATGCCATCTACAGTGCAGATGTCACTAGTGCCATAGTGCACTGTAGATGCCATATATATGCCGATGATACGCAGCTGTTTATGTCTTTTAAGCCACAAGATACACAATTAGCAGTAGACTTAATTAATGAAGACCTAAGGGCTATTGTTGGTTGGTCGGAACAAAATTCCTTAATACTCAATCCTACAAAGTCAAAATACATGGTTCTAGGCAGCAGATTTCAAATAGCTAGTGTACTTGCTCGCAGCCCTGAGGTCTCTGTTATGAACAATAAGATTTGTTATGTTGGCTCAGCAATGAACTTGGGACTGTTGATGGATCCTGAACTACGTTTTGAGAAACATGTTAACAACGTTTTACAAAACTGTTTCTACAAACTCAAAGTCTTATATGGGGTGCGGGATTTCATTGATATTCCTTTAAGAATTCAACTGATGAACAGTATTATTTTGTCAAGACTTAACTACTGTGATACAGTGTATGGACCGTGCCTGTTGGCTAGAACAAAGTGCCTAATTCAAAGACTACAGAATGCGTGTGCTCGTTTCTGTTTTGTTGTGCCAAGGAGAGATCATGTGACCCCATATTTTAATAAACATAAAGTCCTAAAAATGGATGCAAGGAGAGAAATCCATTTGGCTAGCCTTGTGTATAACGTTATAGCTAAGCAGAAACCTAAATACTTATTTGAAAAACTAAACTGGAAGCAACCAACCTGCAAATATGCAGTGCGTTCTAATGTTGTTCCACTCTCCATTCCGATACATAGAACTTCTGCTTTCAGAGGAAGCTTCAAGTACGCAGCAACCCACTGCTGGAACATCTTGTGGCCTCCCTTTGGTCATCTAAAATCAAAACAGAGTTTTATTAGTAACATAAAGAAATATTATTTAAGATTGCAGGAGCCAGGACAAAGGTTTTAGTTGGGTTGCTAACTACATCTCCTGACCCAAGCATTAAAGATCTGCAGATATAGCTACCTGCCAATCTTCCTCGTAATATAACCTAAGTATAAACACAAAGGTTCATGGGTTGGATATGTCTTCTTTCTTTCTATCTTATTCTCTCTGGGCAATACAATGCTCTGCAATTACGATTATTATCATGAAATTATTAAACTCTAATGAATACTGTACTTACCTTTTAATCCACTTGGAATGAATGTCCAACCATGTTAGTATGGCGGAACTTTTTTGTCCCATAGCAACTCACAACTCATAATAAGGTTTTTATTCTTATTCTCACTATTGAAGCACCTCTATGATGAAACACGCTCACAATCAAACATAACACTTACACTATCTAAGTTCAAAGGTCGCGTCCATTCCATTTGTTATTTTGTTTTATTTTTTTTTTTTTGCCGACCGATTACAACACGTGATTAACGTCATGCCTATTACGTAGTGAGGTGCGCCGGTGCGCGTGCGTCACTCTCTGCGTATCGCAATGTTAGTGATGTTCACGATACAATACACGACACCCATTCTTGTATCGATTTGTTGTGAGGGCGGTGTGATTCTTCTTCTGTGTATTAATCTGTGATTAATTTATATTATCTGTGATTAATTTATATTATTATTATTTTATTGTTTTTTTTAATTATGATTGTTTTTAATTGTTATTTTATTTATTGTTATTTTATTTTATTTAACTGTACTAATTATTATTG
This sequence comes from Orgyia antiqua, assembly GCA_916999025.1. Lineage (NCBI taxonomy): Eukaryota > Metazoa > Arthropoda > Insecta > Lepidoptera > Erebidae > Orgyia > Orgyia antiqua. Next base: position 4,992,322 of record OU779861.1, read on the forward strand.
TTTTTGATTATTATTGAATTTTTATTATTAATGTTTTTTAATTTTTAATTATTATTGTTTCATTTCTATTTATTTTTTTATTTCTTAAATAACTATTATTTATTTGTAGTTAATTGCTTACGAGGTGTTGCTGAAAATCAGCGCTGCGTTGTTTACAGCGACGCAGCTTTATGCTGAGCTTCATCTCTTTTTGATGAGTATGTCTTTGTTTTGCATGGAGTTTATTAATCTTGAATAATTTCGTAGATATTGTAATAACAACCATACAACTTGTGTCTGTGAACTATGTTACTATGTTAGTCTCATCAAAATAAATATTTTCTTTCTTTCTTTCTTTTCTTTCTTTCAAAATTTAAAAAAAAATCAGTATTTAGATTGTAACATATTGTAAGGTCAGTGAACTTTGCAAACTTTTTCAGACATTAGAAACCTTCGCAGGAGTTCATTTATATAAATAATTGCTGTTGCCCGTCTTACATGTGTAATTTAGTAGTAAACCCTATGGAAATAATACAAAAAAGTCATCCTTTTAAACCACTCTATCTTTTAAAAAAGACTGTATTAAAATCCGCTGCGTATTTTTGAAGATATCACATAGGCTCACGTAGGGACATACATAAAAAAATGACGACTATTTTTTATAATAAGTAGAGATGCATGATTTTTCCAAGTTTTTGTCAAATTGTCATTAAAAATGCTTCTGATTTACTAACTTACAAGCAACGATAAATCAAGTCTTTAACAACACTGCTAGTTTTGCATTTTATGTTAAAAGTTCAGTTCGTGGCTAAAGTTCTAATAGAATACATAATATTAGTTATATAAAATTATAAATAAAGAATTCATAAAATTACAAATAATATTAATATTACAAACAAAAATGTGAGTATTGTTAATCCAATATAACAAAACGTGATAGTTCTTGTGTCCACATATAAAAATAACAATGTTCTAGAATAATTCCAAAGCTTTTTACTAAAAAGGCACGTTATATCAATGAATATCTTGTTGGTTGCCTAATACAGAGCTACTCCTGTAAAACCAGTTCTTATATTATCCTTTTCCAGCTCAATATCTATGAAAGGTTACCATAAAATTATCTCAGAACAACTTTTATGTAAACTGGTAATCATTGACAACTTATGGCTAAAGGTCAAATAAATGTCATATGAGAGTCAAATATTGTAGCCTAGGAGACTGTCTGAAATATTCCTAATTTAAAATATTAATTAAATGGCCTAGAGATCTTTACAAATATCTGGACAATCAAAAATATTTGAAAATTATATTTCGTCTTCGACAAACTATTGAAATATCCATTCAATTGTTTTATTTATCTATTTTATCAATGTGATAAAGTGAATTTTAAATGACTTGTTAACCATTTTTCAAAAGGTGTGGTATCCTTTTTTAGGGTTCCGTACCCAAAGGCTAAAAACGGGACCCTATTACTGAGACTTCGCTGTCCGTCCGTCCGTCCGTCCGTCCGTCCGTCCGTCCGTCTGTCACCAGGCTGTATCTCAAGAACGGTGATAGCTAGAGAGTTGAAATTTTCACAGATGATGTATTTCTATTGCCGCTATAACAACAAATACTAAAAATAAAATAAAATAAATATTTAAGGGGGGCTCCCATACAACAAACATGATTTTTTACCGTTTCTTGCTCGATACTAATAACGTTGCCTTATGTTGCATAGATAATGGTACGGAACCCTTCGTGCGTGAGTCCGACTCGCACTTGACCAATTTTATACCGAGATGCGTTCCTAAATATGTAGTGACTAATATTTTTATGTGCTTAAAATTTTGACTGAATAGTTATGAACAAAAGACTTAGCATATGTATAAAACATAACTTCATAATCAGACGCCAGATGGCGTACCTATACCGTAGTTAATGTAAATTTGGTAGCAATAGCTGCTATACCTATTATATTGTTTTATAACTAAATGATCAGTACTAACATACAATTGTATTGGAAAATTATGACTTTAAATGTCACAACGATCTATCACGCAATGAGGCATCAAGCCGTTCTCTTCGAGCTCTTATGCTATTCCCACACACACGATACGTGCAGTGGGAACTAATTTTCGAAAGTTTAGTGTCTTTGACATACTTACATGTTTTTAACTATTGTCACAAAATGCTTCACCAATTGTGTGTATACTAATAATATAAAGCTGAAGAGTTTGTTTGTTTGTTGGAACGCGCTAATCTCAGGAAACACTGGCAATGGTCTGATTTGAAAAATTCTTCCACTGTTGGATAGAACATTTATTAAGGAAGCCATAGGCTAAATAACATCGAGCTGCGACTAATAGGAGCGAAGCATCAGTGATAAATGTTGCAAAAAATGGGAATTTTTTTAAAATTCCACGCGTGCGAAGTCTTGGTCAACAGCTAGTATAACATATATGAATAGAAACAGGATAGTTTAATAATTGGTCAAGTGCGAGTCGGACTCGCGCACGAAGGGTTCCGTACCATTATCTATGCAACATAAGGCAACGTTATTAGTATCGAGCAAGAAACGGTAAAAAAATCATGTTTGTTGTATGGGAGCCCCCCTTAAATATTTATTTTATTTTATTTTTAGTATTTGTTGTTATAGCGGCAATAGAAATACATCATCTGTGAAAATTTCAACTGTCTAGCTATCACCGTTCTTGAGATACTTGGTACGGAACCCTAAAAATCATGTTTGTTGTATGGGAGCCCCCCTTAAATATTTATTTTATTTTATTTTTAGTATTTGTTGTTATAGCGGCAATAGAAATACATCATCTGTGAAAATTTCAACTCTCTAGCTATCACCGTTCTTGAGATACAGCCTGGTGACAGACGGACGGACGGACGGACGGACGGACGGACGGACGGACGGACGGACGGACGGACAGCGAAGTCTCAGTAATAGGGTCCCGTTTTTACCCTTTGGGTACGGAACCCTAAAAATGAGCATGGTTTCGTCAGCCAGCCTTTCGGGCACACTGCCGGTTGACAGCAATGCGGATGAATATAACGACGCATAAAATAATTGTTATATTTTACCACTTTTTTTTTCTTATTATTTTAATATTTCAGGATTGCTTTCATCTTGAACTATTAATTTCTTTCCGTTACATTCTTGTATATTTTAATATTTTGCAATATGTTTGTAACTCGTTTTGATCAACATGTAGAAACTTGCAGATTTAAAACTTCAATCTTAATATGTATACAAAAAAAGTTATATTATAGAGAGATTTTGAGTATCTTATCTATAGAGTTCTTGACAAGTATGCAATCGATCGATATGTATCGAATTAGTCTGAAATTATTCAGACTAATTCGACGCATTTAAGAAGCGTTTAAAAATACCTGTAAGTATGCACACACGAACTAAGATAATAGAAACGTGTTAAAAAACGGTATATACCCGTAGTTTCTTATTATTTCTGGTTTAAAAGTTATTTTACCCATAAAGACCATATGCGGTATTATGAATCTACATAAGAATGTTTAAATCTTGCCTACACATAAGTGTAATATAAATTGGTGGTGGTAATATACACTGCATACGCAACCAGCTAATTCTCAATAAGCATTTATTACGTAACCATTTCGCTTTTTTTAGGGTGCACTTTACCAAGTCTCGGGTTCAATCCTAGCATAAGACAATTTATTTGTGTAATGGATACAGATATTTCTGCTGTATCTGGATGTTTTCTATGTAAATACTTAATACATATATGCAAATAGTAATTGAATTAGTATACGAATCTGGCGTACTGTTATAGCTTTATTTGGGACCATAGGACTGCATGAAATGTACTTAAATGTTTATTTATTTAACAATATTTTTTTGAATTTCCAATCGCTGGGTTGTCCGAATCGCATTTTTGTCTGTAAACTATTACAACTCCAAAGACGGGCCTTGTGGTTCACGTAGCGGACATTCACGAGGTCGCGGGTTCGATCTCCGCACTATACAATTAATTGTGTGATATTTATAATGTTTATAAAAATGTGTGTTTATAAAAATCTGGGTGTTTGCTAGGTATTATGTGTATGTATTTAGAAAAAAGTCTATATGTTTTATATATTCCGTATTCTGGTACCCTTAACACAAGCATAGAACTATAGCTTGTCTTGGGAGACATGTCAAAAAAAATCTCGTATATAATAAATAAATACTTTGTACATACATCTAATTGACATATATTATGGTTTAAAAAATTTAGTTTTTAAATTAGGGTGCTAATAAATAAAAAGCAGATAATAATTAACCTATGATGTATTTAACTTAATAAGTCTTAGTATACAATTATATTATGATATCACTAGGAAGCCTTAATTCCTCGCCTTAGGTGCTGGAGGGGCTTCCTCGGCATCTTTGTACCAGTCCTCACTGTAAATAGATAATAATGTTAATATAAAAACAATATTCCATTAACGTTATACCATTAATTACATACTTCTTTACTCAAAATTATATCAGCACCTATGTATATAGCAATGTACTAGTCTGGATGAGTCATAGCATAATGTCTTGAAAAAAAAGGTCATGCCTTTTGACAAACATAACACATCAAAACTATTAGATTAAGAGAGATCGTTTGTATTATAAAATATTTTTAGATGAAAGCGTAATTTTCTCTTTTCTTTCTTTTTATTTATTGAACCAAGACGTCTTGAACGAAGCCAAGTGTTCCCATATAAACTGGTTATTGGGAACTAACCAGGCTAAAGACCGACAACGGCACTGCAATTTCTACCAAAGATGATATTATTATTATGCGTGAAGTCGAGCTGTTCTATGGACAGTTATACATCTCAAACTCCTGTTGTCGGCTTCGTTTAAGATCTACGATTGAAGTAAACCTTCTATGTCACTATATCGAGGACATCTTGGAGCCTTTACTAAATCGTAGTGGGCACACAGTAACAGTAAAGTAATAGAAATATAGTTCTTACCATCCGCGCACATTCTCTGGTGCGTCACATCTTTGTGATTCTTCGTTGTAGACTTCTCCAACTTGACAACCGAGGTCACGAGGTTCGATGCCATTGAGGCATACGTAGAAGCGTTGGCAGTCTGACGGGTGAGCGAACTTGGGGTGGGCAACAATCTGACCTTGAGGATCTACTTGCTGCTCCTTGGGGCACTCGAAACCGTCCTTAGTCTTCTCTGAAAGATAGAAATTATAAATTAATAACTATCACACATCACTAAATACAATTTTTATAAACGAGGTATGTCTGTGTCTAAATTCAATCGATTGATTTACTGAAAAATATGTGTTTAGAGACTTTTATGCAACAAGTATGAGTTGAAATTAAATTTTAAAAAACTTTTTATTTTCTTTCTGTTAAATTTAATAGTGAACCTATTTTTCGATGTAGCTTATTGTACAAAATATGTTGTAAAAACTGCAATGTGTTACTCACTGTCTTGTGCTTGACATCCTTGTCTGCCAGCAGAATCAGGCCACACGCAGGTACCAGAGTATTCATCGAAGTGAAGTCCAGCGGTACATTTGACTTCAATGGCGTCTCCTTCAATGCAGTTGTAGAAGATGTTGCATACAGACGCATCAGGGTGGGCGAAGAAACCGTTGCGGCGAGGACATTGCTGGGAAGGCTTGGCAGGTTCTAATCATAAATAAAATAATTTAGAAAACGATTACACCACAGAAACTTTCAAAGTGAAGAGAACTATTTTCAAAATAGATGCTAAGGGGAAAAGGCGTAATGTTATGATGATGATGGACTCTAGACTACCAGATAAGGAATACAATATTTTGCTTATTTATTTTGAAACTAAACATAAATATAAGAAATAACCCGACGGAAAGAATTAGGTATCTATCTATACTATAAGTGTTAGTGTAGTGCTAAGATTGTTTATATAATCTTATGTTAAGTCACGAAAACAAATATCGTTATAAAAGTAATACAAAGAACATTCGAAATGACCTATTGCATTATTACAAGAGAGCATAAATCACTAATTTGCACATCGCCGACATTAATTACAACGACCCGAGACATTGCACAAAACCTTTCAATGCAAACTACTTTTGAAACTCGCATTAATACTTGATATGTCACTATTCTGGTTAGAAATGTCTGGGAATGGTCTGGCCTTGGTAGTTGATGGTCAGAACAGGGAAGTGAATAATGCATTCCGTAAATGAGGAAGTGGATTCGACTTGGTGTCTTTCACTCAGTTATGTCGTCAAGAACTCCATAGTTTACGGCTATTTATAATTATGCTTGTTATTTATTTGTTTGTGTTCCGGCTAGTCTATACTTTTTATAACCTACTTTTACAACCTAGCTTTTTACATATAGATCTACATCACTTTACATTGTTAAGCAGAAATATATTTAACTATAGTTTCTATCAATATAGTCTAGATTTATACAATTCTGTCCGCTACTTTTGTTCTTTTTAGTTAAGTAGCACATCAACTCTTTGGATTCAACTTAGAAAAGTAATAAAGCATACATATTCTTATAGAGAATATGATCTTTGCGCTTGGAGAGACAAACAGAATTAAATGATGTTTATCAAAAATCAAGTCACGAACTTTTCGTCACTGCATTCCACACATTCATACGAGTATGCAGTCGTTCTTACTCACGCTTTTAAATATTCTTATCAATTTAAATACTTACTAAAACATTTATTAACTACTAACTGATGCCCGCTACTCCGTACGCGTGGAAATTAAAATCACCATATATTTTGTCACTGTTTAAACCTGGATCAAATCAAGACCAATATCACCAAAATTGACCCAGCCGTTTTTGAGTTTTAGCGAGACTAACGAAAAGTAATTGAAGAATAGTAATATCAGTCATAAAAAATTTAGAATTGGAGGGAAGCGGCGCAGGACTGCCTAATGTGATGTTCTATAGAGTATTTAGTTTGTTCTATGAGAAAGGCCGATGGATGGATAAATAAGAAAACCACAAAATAATAAACCCTTGCATTTGACTAGAGACCGAAAAACTATGTACACTAGGACTATCCTACAGTGTCATTACTTGACACAATAAGAAGTACAACCTTTAAATGTAATTACTAATTACATATGCAATTAGAATGACTGACTTTTTATTGTAACCTAAATATCACAAGTTACGTGACAACCAATATCGTGCAAGTTACATAGACATACTAGTTGGCCTAGAAAGTCATTAGTGTGACACTTGACCTAGTCGGTCAAAGGTAATCAGGATACATTCACTTTGCAGGATATCTACACGTCACTGTCCTCAATGCAAAGAGACTGTTTATTTCCTTAGAATAGTGCGACTTCCTTAGAAGCAACTGCCATTTCCTAGATTTATTATTAGTGTATTTTCTTGACAAAAGTAATTTGCATATTTGTCTTGTTTTCTAGACCTTGAACTTATTCTGACTTAGCTCTCTCTAACCAGCAAACTGTTAAATCAAATTGTACTTACGTAATTCAGTTCTGTCGCCACAATCTACGTTGAAGGGTTGGTCGCACTTGTTGATTTTTCTAATGGTAGGGTCGAACACTAAACCATCTGGGCACAGCTTGGTGGTGGCAACTCCATCCACACATTGGTAGAACTTGTCGCACTGTACAGAGTCTTCATACTGTCCGTCCTTATTAGGACATTTGAAATTTTGTGCACCTGAGGACAAGAACAGTTTGTTAATTGTGTTAATTTTATACTAACCTAGTTATATATTAATATAGTCTCCAACAAATAAAGTTGACTAAATTTTGACAATTAAATCAATATCATATATTTAGTTTTAAATTAATGACGTTACAGTACTAATTGCTATTAAATTACCTAGATCAATGATTGTAATTATGTGTGATATAATTTGATCAATAACAAGGTTACTTGGTGCCTATATTGGCAATAATGAAATAAAAATTATTTACAAAAAATATCTCATGCTTTTCATGAAAGTAAAACCGCCAGGTCAGTGTTCATTTGAACGCAATTTTGGACGCATCCTTGACCAGAAGCATATAAGTAACCTTGTTATTGATGAAATTATATCATCACACATAATTACAATCATATCACTAATGTACTCAAAACGTAATATATCCAAAAGCCAGGTATCGCAAAAAATTGCACCGGTTAGAAAGCGAGTATGAACGAAAGAGTTTTTTTTTTGCGTCCAGCTCAAAGTTCTACAGATCAAGTTTTTATTATATAACTATTCACTTTTATATAAGCACCATTGACACACATTCTATGACATCAATATATAGAATATTGTCATGATAGGTGCTTTACTGCTTAAAGCGATTATTGATTTCATTTCCCATACATTGTAGAAGCGAAATGGGAGCAATATTTTATTAAAAACTAGTTTTTGCCCGCGACTTCATACTTGTGGAATTTCGAAATCAAACCTAAACAAATTATACAAAAACGCAATCCAGCAAAAAAAAACCGCATCAAAATCCGTCGCGTAGTTTTTAAAATATAAGCTCACGTACAAAATTAACGACTTTTGGTGTTATTCATAATGACTTAACGGAGGTTTAAACGCAGATTTTATCGGAGAGATAATAAACGTTTTAGCGTAAAAAGACTATTATGAATAACAAGTTTCCACAATTTTCGCGAAACGATTTAAGCGAACTTTTAAACCTTACGTTTTATAATAAGCAAAGATTGTCATTTATTAATGTGTTGCGTTTTCTCTACCATCAAATAAAATGATATTGCAGATGTCATATTTATGTCCGTCTTTACTACACTCATAAATAATCAAAATCTATTCCCTGCTTAGGTTCTTAACTTCAAGTAGTTAATTAATTTTAAGGGATAATCATATTTAGGTTATTTATCATATTATCATTTGTGTTCAGGAAATGCTATAATACAGATATAGCCATTAGTGCATTTCAGTTTTATAGATCACTTGTAAATTAAAAGTAAAAAAAAAGTATTATTCTTAAAACGTGTAGCATTTAAGTACTTTTTTTTTTTCGCAGGGGATAGCATTTACGCACACCCACTCCTGTCACCCCGGTCAAACCGCCGTCATGGTAGGAGTGGGTAGTGTCGGACTCACCGATGAACGGAATACCGACTAAACCTAACTGCGGCGCTCTCCACGTCCTTCTGGAGCGCCAGAGGTTCCCTGTTCTGGACTCTCTCTGACGCCCCGACAGCATTTAAGTACTTACAGACGTTAGAGAATAAATCAATTACTAATTTAGTATTTCGTACGCTTACCTACAGATAACATTTCTATAATATAGGTATAATCTTGACCTATGACATTCAATTAATAGCTATGTTTAAATATTGAAATCACTTTCAAGGTCTTGACTAATTCATATGAAAATTTATTCAATAATTCTATTACATTAAATTCTATGAATAATATTATAAATTATGCTTCAATCTTAAAGTTTATAGTAATGATTTTATAAGTGGCCTAACTGCTTTAAATTGTTAAATTACTTTATCAAGAAATGTCAACATACTTGAAAAATTTAAAATTTATGTTTAACATCTTTATATCCGCATGTTTTACCATTTTTGTTGATTTTAGTAATCTCTATGTGAGAAAAAAAACTTGGCGTATTAACTATGTCATAAGGTGACCTCTAGGCTGTTATAAAACAACTTGTGTAACAAGAATATCATGTTACACGTATACGCAATGTAAATACTTGGAAATAATTGTTTGTGGTGTACAGACTGTACTTTGGGGCGAAAATTACTCAAAAAAAGTATTTATATTCAATAAGAGTAAAAAAAAGTATTGTTTAAGTATCGTAAGTGTGAAGAGATTAACACTAACGCCCGTTTTCATTATTTTATCTAACGTCGATTCTTGCTTTAAAAGTTAGACTAATCTAAACTTTTGTCCTTACTTACATATTAGTAAACTAGTATTAAAAATTATCATTCCTTTAACCTGCTTGTAATATTATTAAAATAGACTTATTGCAGAATATATTTTTTAACTATAAGCCCTAACATGATGAAACCATTATTAAAATAAAAAATATGGCAAATTACTACTAGAATTTTTAGATTATAATCATGAAATCATCAGAAATGTATTAACATAAAGAAGGATCTTATTCACTTTTAACCTACAGCACAGGTACCTACAATATTTGACGGGCTTCGTGGCGTAGTGGTTCATGTAATGGACTGCCGTTCACAAGGTCGCGGGTTCGATTCCCGCTTGGGACAATCATTTGTGTGATATCCATAAATGTCATACAAATGTTTGTACTACGTCTGGGTGTTTCTATGTATTATAAGTATGTATTTACAAAAGAAAAGTAGTATATGTATTCTATCCGTATTCTGGTACCCATAACACAAGCATAATAAGCTTAGCTTGGGACCAGAGGACGTTGTGTGAAATGTCCGTGAATATTTATTTATACTTCTTGACATTCCGATTTTATTTATTCAAGTAGAAAGAGACAATATAAACCTTCAAGATATACATATAAGATTATCGACGAGTACGTAGCATACAACTTGACAACATCTGACGCAATTTGAAGTGAAAGTGAGCCGAGTTGCGACACCTATGCATCAGTCAAGTCAATGCATCAAGGGTCGAGATCGTAGTGACCTATCATCCGACTTTATAGACTTGTGTGACTTTTAACACTTCTTATATGTAAAATGCCGTAATCTTCTGTTTAATTTATGTAACTATGATATTATACATGTTTTTAGAGATTCACGTAATATTTTAGCTATGTTACTATAGTACATAGTATAGACTATAGATTGGACTATCCAACAGTCAGTTGGACAGTCCAATCTATAGTCTGGAAAAAATACACACTATTGATGAAAACATAGCTATGTCCAGCAGTGGACTGCAAGATTAATTGATTGATTTACAAAAGAAACAATCCCATTCCTCTTTGGAATTTAGAATAAACTATCGACATAAATAAAAAAAAGAAATTACAGAAAGTTTAGACACAAAAAGCTGATTTACCTCACTTGACACTAATTATGATATCTTAATAAATATCATCGTTAAATTAAGATGCATTGAAACAACTGGCATGCAACGTAACTGCAATAACAGGCTGTTTCAATAACTGTTATTACAATTGCATTCATTAATAACCATGTTGTATAACTTGTGTGTGTAACATATATGATGCGTTTGTAACACAAAATTATGACGTAAAAGGACCTCTTAAATTAAAAAAAGAATGCAGTGAGAAAAAAGTTGTTATGAAGATTTTATTTTTTTAAATTTGGTCACTTTTACCTTTAGTAAAGAGAATATGGAGTAAATCTAATTATACTGCATATTTTTTAACATTATTATCGTCAACTAGTAACAAATAAAAATATTTAATGATAAAGATAAATACATTAATAATAAGATTTTATTGGTCTTGATTTTTTAGCTCTAAGTCCCCCATGAGACCTATGGATTTAAGTAAAGATGTTGTAGCAGTAGATACACTAGCATATCTAACTCGGTCCTTAGTTAAATAATGAAGTTAAAAATATTATATTTATTTAATAAATGTGTGGATAGTACTTTAACGTACTACATTGTATTTATTCCAAGAAATAAGTGTTAATAATTACTTTATTTACTTTAAGCTGATTATATTTCTTTCAAGTGTCTATGTTGAAATAGCTGTACATTTCTTAATTGTATTTGTAACTTTTATTGCATTTTAATTAGCTCAATTTTGATAATAAATCATGTGTATGCGCATTATTTGTGTTAATGAGCCTAAATTTTAATAATATTTCCTAAATTTTGAGTTTAATAAAATCAAGTACCGTGAATAACGTTCTTATGCAATTATGAATTACAAAACGAAGGTACTTTTATTAAACTCAAATTGCATAAATAAATTCTTATAAGGCTGTTTATATCATAATTATATATTTTATTATCTAATAAAATTTAAATTATTGCACATTAGTAAATGTAATTATTAAATATTTAAGAATGATTAAAAAGCTTTGTTTAGGATGTTGATTTTTTGTCCTATCAGATCACAGGAATTTTAAAACTAATGCTTCGCTCCTATTGGTTGCTGCGTGATGTTATGTACAGCAAATACAATTCATTTGTGAAATGAAATGAAATGAAATGAAAAATCATTTAATCACGTAGACACAATTTTTCAGAAAAATTATGTGTTTATGACATGTCCAATTTTTTTCCCTACCACTGGTTCAGGACGCAATCTGCTGAGAAGAACCGGCGTAAGAAACTCAGCAGAGCTTTCAATCAAATCAATATTTTTAATTAAATGTCAATTATACTTACAATGCTAATAACTTTACAATATAGAATATGTATTGCTCCAGAGCAACCTACTCCCAAGCTTTATCATCTTTAATATAATCAGAAATTTTATAATACGCCTTTTTACATAATTTAGTTTTAATGAATTTTTTAAATTTAGAATTATTTAATCCTCTTACATCAATAGGGAGTTTATTATAAAATCGTATACAATGACCCATGAAAGAGTTACATATTTTGTGGAGACGGGTTACATGCATCACAAGATTGTGTTTATGCCTTGTATTAACATTATGGTGGTCGCTTTTTTTTGTAAAATTATGAATATTTTTATGAACATACAATAAATTTTCATATATATATTGTGAAGCGACCGTTAAAATATTTATGTCTTTGAATTTCTCCCTTAGAGAATCCCGCGGACCTAGGTTATATATAGCTCTAACAGCGCGTTTCTGGAGCACAAATATCCGATTAATGTCCGCACAGCTTCCCCAAAGAAGAATTCCATAGCACATTACACTGTGAAAATAACTAAAGTAAACCATTCTAGCCGTATCTACATCCGTAAGTCGTCTAATTATTTTCACCGCATATGCCGCAGAGCTAAGTTTGCCAGACATTTTTTCAATTTGTGGGCCCCACTGTAATTTCGAATCAATAGTGATTCCTAAAAATATAGTTGAATGTACTGGTTCCAATTTCGCACCACTCAAATGTACATTGGTTTCTACTTGGGTAACATTTGGCATGGAGAATTTTATTACTTTTGTTTTCTTAGAGTTTAACAATAAGTTATTAACATTAAACCATTGTACAAGTTTTTTTGATTTTGTGATTTTCTCATAAGCACTAATTATAAAATTCTTCTTCAGTAAAAGGAAATTAGTTAACGAACAACTAACTGGCTCAACAAAACGTACTTCAAAAAGTTAGTAGGGATATTTTTTACTGCTATATCTTGAATTCTCTTTTTTTCTATACTCTTTATTGTATGCCAGTGTAACATTACTACCTTAAATATACAAACAATGTTTAAGCAAGGTACAATAGGCGGTCTTATCACAAGTTGTGATCTCTAAATCTTTTAGGATTCATTGTCAAATAATACCACTTTATTTATTATCTCTACATAAAAGTAGCTCAAAAGGTTTAGGTTTAACGTATCTCACATATCACTGAAATATATAGGGATGTACCGTATTTTATAATAGAATTAAGACGACGTTTTCTTAAAAAAACACGAGAAGTAATAAAATTAACTAAACAAATATTTGTCCCGATGAATTCAACTCCTCTCAACCAGCAGACGTCGTTTCGTGTTCAGATCCAGTATTTCTGCATTTCATTATAATATTCAACCACCATTTGTATCCACGGTTAGTTACTACATAATGGAATTTGCGTAAATTATAATGTCAACACAGTCGTGCAACAGTGTACTTATAGAAACTTCTTATGTTTCCTATTTTTAATAATAGTAAAAAAACAAAAAATTCAGTGAATGTCAATGTCGAATTACAACAAAATCACTCGAGTGTAAATGTAACTCGATTTCCGTTCATTTTCATTCATTTTAATGGTGTTTGTTTCTTTGTGGTTAGTGGCAACTAACTTTCTAGTCTAATGAAAAAGTCCATTTCACTTTAAATAAAACTACTTTTTACGGATTTAGACCCATATATTTGTTTTAAATTTTGGCCCGAGTTTCGGATACTTGCCGTCACCATGGTCACGGGTAATATACGCGTCTAAATCCGTAAAAAGTAGTTTTATTTAAAGTGAAATGGACTTAAGTGAAAATATTCCATTTCACTATGTCAATAAGGTGCCTACTTAATCTTAAAAATCTGTATGAAATCGGATTTCAAACAGCAATCGCTAAGCAAGAATGGTAAGCAAGTGAGTTATTTACAAGGTCCTTTATCCAAAATGCTTTTGAGAAAATCCTAACAGATATTTTGAAAACAAATTCAATCGGAGACCTAAGAATCGTAATGGACAAATCTCCTTCTTTTCTTCAAATGGCACTCTCTATTCAATTAATTGGCATATAGTTAAACTTCGTCACCCAATTAAGTGTACTGAAATGCGTCATAGTGCTGTTTAACTAGTAACTGCAAAAATATCCCGAGAATTTTCGTTCCATTCTGGTAGATTAAATTGAAATAAAACTACCGTTAAATTATTGATATAGCCTCTTCTTTCTTTTAAGCTTTACATCTATTAATCACATTTACAAACAATTAATGTCTCGTACCATCGTTTTCATATTTATTATATAGAATCAATATGTACCCGCGAGCTTCCTTTCCCCGATATTAACATTAGATTAAATTGTATATACTCGTATATCTATAAGTAAAACAAATATTGAACATGTTCCGCTTAATAATTACTGAACTCTATTCAACAGAATACGATCGCGAGAAATGTACTCAGTAATGCGTGATTCAAATAACTTTAACTGTAAAACAGATGCCGTATATTATTTGTATGTGAAATGAATCATTTATTATCAGTGATAAAAAGTAAGCTGGTTTCCAGATCAGTGGTCTTTTTTCATTTTTAACCGACTTCAAAAAAGGAGGAGAGTCTCAATTCGTATGTATGTTTATTTTTTTTATGTTTGTTACCTCATAACTATTGATCAAAGCGATTTTAATGATTTTTTTTATTTGAAAGTCAGGATCTGATTGCTATCTTCTAAGAAATCGAGAAAAACCCTCACATTACAAAGGCACAAGAAGTCGGTTGAACATTTTATTTTCTAACACTTGCGCGACTCATCTGTTTAAATAAAACCACTTTTTACGGATTTAGACGCGTATATTTGTTTAAAATTTTGGCCCGACGTTTCGGAGACTTTGCAGTCACCATGGTCACGGGTGAGACTCAGTCTCAAATCCGTAGAAAGTGGTTTTATTTAAACGGTTGAACATTTGTTAAAATACTCAATTATATTTATTCTAATATTTTTTTAAGGAGAGCTTTAATCAGAGTTATTTGTGATATATTATATTTAGACGTGTTTAATATTAGGCTTAATATATGTTTATACTTCTCAGTGAATTCCCTATTTTCAATCAATAAGCATTGTGCATTACAACTCCAGATATCTTCTCAATAAGGTATTACTGTCTGCTTTTTTATTTGGTATTATTTTACAGTTGAGGCATATTTACATATTTTTCTATCATATAAGTATCGTCTAAATTGATTTTAATATTCCTCTAATATTTATTATGCAAATTGATTATATTAATAGTTTATATGCCAATCACAGCAATAGCTTATGAATAGATATAGGCCATAAATAAACACAATTTATAATCGAAAAACGCTTCCGCATATGAAAGAAATATATTTCTCAATAGCAACAAGACATATGACACAGAAACAGTTTCAACATTAATTTTGTAATAAATTTCATCATAACCAATATGGTTACAAATCAATTGTATTTGTCTTAATCTAAACTGGAACCTAATTTGATACAGTTTCTGCATGAAGTTAAGTTCTTTGTGATAATGATTTAGAAATCGGTCACACTTTGAATTAAATTGTTTTGTTAAATTTAGAAGATGTTGTCCATTTTAAATGACGTGATTGAAATGCGTCAACAGAAAAAAGAATAAATGTCACTAAGTAGTACTGATTATTAACATAAAAAGCTTTTGTAATTTGATGGACTAATAAAAAAAGGTTATTTCTGATTTATTTATTAATTTGTTAAAGTATTTCTTCATAACAGTCATATAAGAATGCATGCAAAGCTTAAAAGATACTGAAACTCCTTGTATTTTTACGAACGTTAACACTACGGCATAATTAGACAGGTCAACAGATTGTTGTATAATACTTTCGTAATCGTTACATAGTAGCCGTTGCGTGGTACACGGGAGCGCAATACACAATATATGTAATTAAAAATTACATAGCTACTTTGCTGAATAGTTCGATGCCTAATTCAATCTTTAAAATATAAACATTCATATTTAAAGCACGAAAATAATTTAAATCTTCTTATTTATTGCTCCTTATGAAAGTTTAACAAATACAACTGAACTCTCTGAATAAATAAGTTTTAGTTGTTAACTTTAAAAGCAAAGATATCACACGAAAGACAGAGAGTCATATTTAATTGACATTGGTTACAATATTGAGGTCATCACTTTTTTACTTTGTACTTACATCGTAAAATGTCCCAATTGAATTTTATAATACTGAAAGTTCAAAGTTCGAAGAAGAAATCCATCCTGCAAAACTGGACGCGTTGAAATCTTTTGTACTGATAGAGTTACGTTTGACAGCTTATTCCGCGACGTGTCTACGGTCGCTGATTGCGTAAGTAAAACGTAAGGAATATAGATGACAAATTAATGAACCACCAATTAATGAATTTATTGTGTGTTAATTGCTAAGACTCATACATACAATCGAGGAATTCATAAAATTACGAGTTTATAGAGCTATTTATAGAGTGTCTGCGTAGATCAAATAAAGTTTATTAACTATATTCATAAAATACTTACTCGCTAAGGCAGCGATCGCTGTAAATACGATGAACACTTTCATGATGTGCTTTTAATTATAAAGAAATATAGTTATAAAAAATATGACTAGATTGTGGTCCGACCCCTGTGGCGACCCTGGCGAGACTGAGGAATACTGGCGTTGCGCTCGCCTTTTCTTCGCCTGCGCACGCGCCTTGAAACCGGTAAGACTTAGGCGTGATTTAACAAATTCTTCTATTACTGAAACAATAATAATTTTATCATTACGCGGTCGCATAGCCTGATGGTATACTAATATAATTTCTAGATAACCCCGCAGAGTAGACTAGACTCTAATATGCCATTACCGAAACACGCTAAGAATCAGTAACTTTTCCATTGATGTGTGGTTACGTGTGGTAGGAGCGCCCTTGCACTACACATTTCCCACTTTTTGCGTTCAGAATTCCGAGAAACATAAAGTACTTATAACAAGTTTTAAAAAAAGGATTCAGAGACGAAATTTAAAGTGACTTCATTATAATTTATTCTTGACGTACTTGACGGGTCACATGGTGCAGCGGTATTGTAGTAGATTGCCGCTTATGATGTTGCAGGTTTAATTCTTTTCGTTCGTTACGTCTTTTAAGTATACAGTCAAAGTCTAAGTAATTAAACCCGACTAATTTTGACGTAGAATTAAAAAAGGTCGTTTTACATAAGCATTTAACGCAGCAAATTTATTAATGCATGCAAGGGAAAGGTTAACCACTTGTTAATATATTAGACCAAGTGCTTAAGAACAGAATTCTCACAGCCGCAGTTTTAAATTGTCTGTTATTAAACTGTAATTTAACTAATGATCATGGATGTACTTTTTCATGTATAACGTGAAAGACAAGGCAAAAGCAGCCTGTCATTCTAAAACGAGACATGGAATCAATATTGTTAGTATCATTAGCCGTGTTTCAGTAACAGAAATCATTAAACTCCGCAGGCTATTACAAGCTTTTTACCAGCGGCATAAATAGGTTTTTCATTCAACTGCCATTTTTTATCGTTATTTCTGTCGTTATGTTATTTCTTTAACGAAATTTATTTATTTAAAAGTGAATTCTTTAATGAACATGGCCCTATGTAATTACACTAGCTGTTGCCCGAGATTTCGTACGAATGAAATTTAGACATTTAAACCGTTTTTAAACATTTATTACTAAGCCTTCCTCGATAAATGTGGCCATTGGTTCCTGATATTCGCACCCACAAACAAATAAACTCTTGAGCATTATAATATTAGTCCTATAGATTTGCGTTACATTTTGCTTTTCGTAAGTTAACGTCCTTGGCGAGGAATTCTTTTTTTTTTTTTGGGTGCCACGCAGTACCTACAGGTTACGCAGTTATTAACATTACATTAAAATATTAGCTTTATGATTCAAAAACCTAATATGTTAGTATAAATATATTATTTTTATAACATATATATTTATAGTAACATATTTTGCAGCTTAGTGTTTAGCCTTAGTTAACTTTCTAACAAATGAACAATAGGCATTTGGCACAAACAGAATTTGACCTTAGTCGGTCATTGTATATGTGTGCCAATATACATATTATTAAATGAATGTTAAATACACAATTATAATAAATAACATAATGGTTCAAATAAAGTGCGTAGGTATTGCCTCATCCTTTCTCTTATTTAATATGTTACTTCAAAATATATGTTACACGTATATGCATAATTATATTTGTTGTAAGGTTTTTGAGTAGCAACAGCGTATCTGAAGAGAAACTCTTAATAGTTGTGACGTTGTAAAGACCGCTAGTATACGAACAAGAGATGTTTAATTGAAAACTGCAGCTCGTATTGCCTAAGACATCATTGAAGCATTTTCTGGCAGACTGGTTCATCGTCTAGTATTTCCAACGCGATTTTAGGTAGATACATATTTGATTGTTGCCACATCACATGCATTAAATTTATTTAAAAATCTCATTAAATAAATTACTAAAATAATCATTGATTAATATCAAAATAATGCACAAATATTAAAGTTAAATTACCGTCAATTGTCTATCAGTAAATTTACAGGAATTGTAAAAAAATAAACACCGCACAAAGAAATATTGAACAGGAAAATACGTAACAGTTAAATTATATAAAATAAGTGTATATGTTATTTGCATACTTCCTTAGAAAATACTTAATGCATATACATATATTATGTGTTACATAAATTAATAAATTACCCATTAAGGGTCAGTATTTGTTTGATAACCACAGTCAAATTCAATATTTTATTAAATAAATGAAGGATTGTTCATTACATTTAGCCAATGCATCATAGTTTAGAGCGTAGCGGTAGTTTGCTGGAAAAATAAATAAATTACATTTCAATTCCTGTTACGTGACTTAAGTAAATACTGATGTCGTTATGGATATCATATTTTCATTGTAAATATGTGTCTGTCCATTTTCTCATTAAAATGGACAGACACATATTCATGGCGTGGCGATTTAAATGTATGTACATTTAAACCACAATTATAACACGTACTTAGTCTCTCATAGTGGGCAAAGGAAGTTAGTGTATGTGTATGCGCAACAGGTGTACCTGAGTTTTAGGCATGCACAGTTAATTTAAAGAAATGGCGGCTATGTTTCCTTTGATATTGTGCTTCATCGCTATTTTTGTTTATTTTACATACGTTTTTATCGACAATGTTTGAGTATCTATAAATGCTCATCTGATTAGGGCTCTAGGCATGCTAATTTAGGCTGCTAGATACATTTGGTCAGTAGTTACACATCTAACATTTTTATTAGTAGAAAATAGAAAGAGCTCTCGAAGTGATAGTGGACGATGGGTGGTATATTAACTGTTTTATAAACTTGCAATTTCATATACTTAGGTATTGGGTGACTTGAGTGTGAAATATATTACACGTAAATATTAAGATAATCTTTAAGATATTTTTTATTGAACGGAATAATCTTAACCTAAATTACTATAGATACTATAGAGTACAATAAGAGTAATTTTAGCCAAGTACATATAACATTATACCAATATCTAACACAAAAATTTGCTAATGATTGCTACTGCTGTGTATGCCTTATATTATCTTGGATTCTATAGATTTAGGTAGGCATAAATCTATACTTGCTTAGTTTTGATCAGCTATATAAAGAACAAACTTAAATTTTATTTGTGATAATTGTACGCCAATGCAATACAAAAGAGAAAATCTTTGTTAAAATTGAAACTCGCGTTCTTTGCGCGTGAAGAATCTTAAAATTTGGGAAAAGTTAATACATTTATACAAATTAAAATTCCTCACTGTGCTTGCGTATACTTAAAACTAAAACTAGAAACCTTTTTTTACAAAAACTACTTAAATATCCTCGAATTGTTTTCGAAGATGTGTGAAACTTATACCTCGAATCCAAATGTTGTGTCGCCGATATCGACTGTTAAGGTTATCGTTACGAAATCCAAATATGAGACGAAAAAAATAGACCTCAATACATATTGAATAAAGGCTAGAATAATTATCAGTGTTAATTAATTTTTTGCATGGTTCACGGAAAATATAGGAGTTAGCACGGTCACCCACACCTATCTAATGACGACATAAGGAATCGTCTAGCTAGACGACTCATAGTGTTCATAGGTGTGATAAGATAATTACTATTTTTCAAACAAAACATATATCTCAATTTGATGACATGTATGCACATTTTGCGTAATAATAAAACACTAGAAAAAGTCTGCGTTATACTTTAAAAAAAAATCCGTAGATCGGATATTTAAAAAGAAATACGATTTCAGCCAGTTAATTATAGGTTCGAGTTCGTAGCTTTTAAAAGAGAATGTACAAAACTTGTCAACCTGGGTTTTATAATTCATGTGAACGTCGCGTAGCATGTAGAAATCATACGCATCAGCCTTCGCAATGACATTGGTGATTCGATGTTTTTTTTTCATTACTAAACCTGCCAGTTAGTACTAATTAAAACGGATAAGATTCAATGTACCAATGCAAATGACTTTTTTATGTGTGAAGATTACCTATTTGCTAAACCGTATTGCATATTTTAGACAATAGCAAATTCAATGTGCATTTGCAAGCAAAGTATTTCCTATTTAGAATATTTGCGAACAGTTATCAGTGAAACTTTCAGTGAAGCCATTTTCCTCTCCAGGGTGCTTGAAAAAGCCAGCAGCCAGTTGAGCAATATTTTTTGTGATAGACCGAAAGCTGAAAACCAAACACTAATATACACTTGATTAAGCAAATCAATGCAAACCAAACCAAATAGTCTCTTGAAGCAGAGAAAGGCCATGATCAAGTTAAATTTTAACAAACTGCCAAGATAAGGAAAATAGATACATGTTTAAGTATTTAGCATGATCAGTGAAGATAGATTATTTTTAAATTATTTATACTTATTTATATCCTAAAATAAGTGATGTCTTGTTATGGTAGTATGTAGGTATATTCTTTCCTTCCCATTCCATTATTGTCTCACTGTTGGGATGGCCTTCCTTCATTTTGGGAGGGTATTTGGCCTTCTTTGCCGCGCTCTACCACTGTTCGTTATATTTATGAATTTCGTCCACAATTTTTACTGAAATAAGGTGCCTGTACTGGGAACTATACCTACCTATTTGCTAAGCAGTAAACATTAGTTGTATTTTTAAACAGCTAGTTAAGGAAAAACGACACGAAACATAAACTAGAGTAACGATTGTTGAATCGTTTTAAAATTATTTTATTGGGTTCGTTGCGAGTATCGAATTCATAAAATATAGTACGTTAACGGTGGAGCGACCTGCTTAATTGTACCTAATATTTATTCTGTCTATGTTAATTTAAAACAATGAATATGGATGTACTGGGCTAATTTGGGCCTTCAAGGCATATATATTGAGATATATTTTTACTAGCCGAGTCTAACAGTAGTAAAAATGTTGGGTCATAAATATTTACTGACGAGCTTCGTGGTTGAGTGGTTCATGTAACGGACTGCCGATCATGAGGTCGCGGGTTCGATTCCCGCTCGGGACAATCATTTGTGTGATATTTATAATTGTCATACAAATGTTTGTACTGCGTCTGGGTGTTTCTATGTATTATAAGTATATATTTACAAAAGAAAAGTAGTTTATGTATTCTATCCGTATTCTGGTACCCATAACACAAGCATATAAGCTTAGCTTGGGACCAGAGGACGTTGTGTGAAATGTCCATGAATATTTATTTATTTATTTATTTATTTATTTGATACATAATACTGGAAATCCGTCTCGGTTTCGTACGGCAATAGAACATAGCTATGTTCATCAAAGATAATGCAGCTACCTGTTGGTAAAAGATTTTTTAAATCGATCAGGTTTCTAAGCCTTCTCATCAAGCCAACAAACAATTCAATCTTTTTATAGCAATTTATATTTATTTATTTCAAACTTTTTATTCAATAATTGTACAAAGGCGGGCTGTCTGTCAGGGTTTGCGTTACAGGATAAGGATGTAAAAACAATAAATAGATACCTATCTACTTTGAATCTTTTAAATTAATTAGGATCACGTGGAAGATCGTACGACCTCGTCTCGTTAGATTGTTAATTGCCGCGTGTAGACAAAAGTCGCATACTGTCATGTCCTTGAAATAAAGTATTATGTAAAGTTAAACTTTGAATTAGTATTTTTTTAGTTAACTAATAAGAAACTCGGGTTCAAATCCATTGATTTCATTCTTGACATAAGTAGAGTCTGTGGTAGAGCTGAAAAAATTACTACAAAATTCGCTTGGGCATCATATCGAAACCGAAACGAGACTCCCTTCTCTAGCACTGACAATATTTTGAAAAAGGTGGTAACGCATAATAGTTATAGAATCATAGCCGATACACTACTAACACATATTGAAAATGGATTTACAAAATTTTCATACTTGTCTTGCTTGACACTCTAAATTATAGCCAGGAAATTGGTTATCTTGGCGCAAGACGTTAATTAACAAACAAGATTCTCAAGCTTTAGTATTTTACTATTGGCTACAGATGTATTATACCATACTACGTTGAATAGTCGGTTCAACAATGCTCTATATTTCATAATCACAAGCCATCAATTGAAAATTACGGATGTTGATTTCTTACGTAATAACAATAATTATAAACGCTTTCTTGATTTAATCCGTATTAAATATCAGTTACTAATTTCGAATAAAGTAATATTCATACAGGATTATCCAGCGGGATATTTATAACATACAACGACACGGGACACACCATTCGGTTTCAACAATGCTTATCGGGAGTCTTTGTACATTTTTCTTTTATGATGTTAAATATTGCCAGCTGATTAGCCAGTTTTAGGTAGACATTTACTTGTGTTAAATTAAGAGAACAAAAATAACATCGACTAAAGTAAATCTAACAATGATACCGATTCTGCGCGCACGACTAAGCTAAACTTAACTAAAAAAATTATTTTAATTGTGTCGATAACACAATTCGTCATTGTTAACTGAACTTTCTTAATAAAACAATGTATTATAGAATAACGGTTTTAATTAATATAAAATTTATATTATTTAAAACCGTTATATGCACGGACGCATGCATAGTAGTCACGACCCTCAGTCATGAGGAACCGACGGAGAAGAAATATGCACAACAAAATAGCTAAATAATCTTTTGATTATTTAGCTATTATGTGTTGTATTTTTACAGCAATTGTGTTGTTGTGAGTGTTTTAATTTTTTGTTAAGTTTAATCGGTTATCAAAACTGCGTGTCTTTTATCCTTATTAAATATTACAAATTAGAGCTATCTACAATGAGACACAATTTCGTCAGAATAACTTATTTACATAAAACAAAACCGGTAAGAGACCGGTCTCTCCAATCAAGATAGATCACAAAGACAAATACATTGAATGACAGACAATAGAATAGTTGTACACTTTCACCTTTAGTCACATACGAGTACGCACTTACATAAAAATATTAGGCACTCGAATAAAATTAATGATATGCCAAGTTGTGGGGTAGGAATTTATCTAGGTGTAGGCAGCATGCCATCTTGGGATTGTGAGTCAGGGATATCACTATGCTACATTGTATAACTAACGTAATTACTTTTGCGTTTCGTAATAAGATGTAACGTTTATCTTCTCTGGATGAATTAGTTACGGAGATTTATTCAGATGATTTTGTGTAAAAATGTTCCTTTTATCTAAGACTAAGCATCGCCCGCTATTTTGTACGCGTGGTGTATGAAAAATACACCATACCATAACCAATAATACAATTAAGCCATTAACCAATGCTATGTAAACTGACTATTAAGTGAAATATACAAATATTTATTAATTACAAAAAAAAAGCTAGTTTAGTTCAATCAGGATTTCTGGTAAGGATTTGAGGGCCCCCTGAGCTTGAGGGCCCCGGGGCACTGCCACGCCTAGCCCCTTGGTAGGATGATAAAAATGAAATACGTCCGGACTTGAATGGCGTTTATTTGCGACTCAATATATTTAATATAGTAATAGCTTATATAGGTAAGAAGAACAATCGTTTCTATATATTCCTAATACTGCTGACACGCATAGTGTTGCATGCAATGAATCCATACATAATATATCTGTATATAATAAATTAGCCGGCGAGCAAACAATAGGCCCATACATACTGTAATAAATATATTTGTATATAATAACTTAGGTGGCTAGCACAATGGTCTTTATGCATTCGTAGGCCTGTTGACATACGTCTACTTGCAAACAATGAAATCAGTATATTGTGTCCCCATACTAATCATTTAAAACAAAAATTATTAGCACTCGCAATATTTAGTAATCAAAGCCACGAGATACATTCGTAAGAGCAATGCTGTAATACTATGTGTACTAAATTAATTCGTGTAGGCCTATCTACCTATATGAAAATATTGAATAACAAGTTGATTTCAAACTTTCACGTGAATTCGTAATCTACACATAATTTAATAGATTTTAAGGTCAATTACAATTTATAACGCGAACAATTGCGGTGTAATAAAAATAATAAAATTTCACTAGTACCGGATCAGTTATGTACATTTCCTTTATGATAGGAGTACGAATACGTAATTGGGTACCTACTACACACAGACAAACTACATCTTGGCAGCGGGTGACTGTGTAGGTAATATTTTTTTGTGTTTTATTTATAAAACCTTTTTGCGAATTTAGAGTAGCCTACGCAAGTTTGTAACAACAATAGTTTACTATTGGTGTTATACAAACTATAAGATCTTTCTACAAATTTTAGACTATTGAAAGGGACTAAAAAAAATTGAAAATAAAAGGCACGTGATGGAACTGTATTTTCGAGATAAATTCGAAATTGAGCTCAGTTTCCTAATTAATCGATTATTTCTGTAATAATCTAATGATTTTATTCACAGAACAGGAAAAACACGCATCAAAGAATGTTACTCTGAATGTAAATAAATGCCACCAAAAAAATTATCACGATGTTAAAACAATAAACCACTCCCACTGGTGGATGTACTCGTGCGATTATAAAAATTATTTATTTTTAAAAAACACCTGGTTATAACGCCACGCGCAAGCGGGTTGTTATTTATGTAATATTTATGGACATGCCTGTGGATCCAAAGGAAACTATATTTCTATGTTAGTATAAATAAAAAACAAATTACAGTATTTAGACTTTTATTAAAAATTAACTTAATAAATAAATACAGATAATATTTATCATAACACACGCATTATACAAAACCAAGCTATTTTCTAATTCTCTAATTATACGCATTTTTATATTTTATATACATCCAATACACTTATTGCCATAACGCGATTTACGAGTATAAAAACTAACTTAAGCCACTTTTTTTACCCACGACTGCAATTACTGCCCCGCTCCTTGGCTTTAGCATGATGATATATATGTGTTCTATAAGCAATATTATATATCTTTAAATATCATTAAAATCTATCAAGTCGTTTTTCCATGATAGAGCAACAAACATCCTAATATTCAATTTAAGGATTTATTCTTAAAAAATATTAGAATGAAGAAAAATTTGACCTCCTAAAAGCCATGTCTTGCAATTGCTCATTTCGCAGCATCAATTTCTTATTACGTGCTTTTAAAACTCTCATTTTCTCTTTTAAAATTAAAAAGCTCTGTAATTTTTCTCCCAATTTCATTCTCTTAGATTCATTAAATCCTTTTTTATTGATTCTACAATCGTTTATATATCTCATTTTAGTATTACCCTCGTCCCCTCTTTGTGTTGTAATCAACTGAAACATAGCTTGTTCATTATAAACATTTGTGAACATATCTAGAACGTCAGTATTAGTTTGTTTTGATAAAATACTAATATATTTAGGAAACTGCGGGTGCGCCATATATCGATCTATATTGTATTTATGTATATAATCATATTTCACGTAATTATCACCGTTTTCATCTTGTGTGAATTCCACTATTTCAGAGTCTTCGTTATCCGATTCGTCAGAATCACTGAAATAAAATATTATGCATTAGGTACAAAAAAAATACGATTTATTTAGAAAAATTCGGAGGACTTGACTTTTTAAAAGCCAGCACAGATTTGGTGCGTATTCAGTACGTATACCTGTACGTGCACGTGCACGTAAGGGTATACGTACAGGCGACTTTGTTATGTAAATGTCTTATTTTGTACACACATACATATATACGAAAATGTAAACAGAATCCTCAGTGCGAGGGTTCATTCAGTAAGTAAACGACGGCAAGCGCGTCAACGGAACGTTAAATTGTATGGAATGAAAACAGCGCTATTTAGTGGCATTAAACTGTACTATCCCTACACTCTGTCACACTATCTTCATACAATTTCATGACTAAAACTTGCACGAAAACAGTCAGGCAAAGTGCACGCTTTTAAGTTACGTCAGAGTTTATTTACGATAAAAATGCTATCCAGAAAACACATGCATTTTTTTAAAATTTGAAATAGTAATATAATTCTTTTTAAATAGACTATATAGCCTTATATAATTCAAAGAAATAATTGCTAATTAATAAATGATTTACTGTGAATTTTTTCAATTGACTACTTACCTACAACCTTCATTATCACTTGTTTGGATACCTTTCTCAACGCCATCTATTTTCCTTTGCAATTTCACAGTTTTCAAAGGCATATGCAACACAGGATCTGTTTGTGCTTGGAACTGTGTTGGATGTTCTGCAATATTGTTAGCACTTCGTACAAAATTATGAGCACTTGGTACAGCATTATAAGTACTTCTTCCAACATTATGAGCACTTGGTACAACATTATGAGCACTTCGTCCAACATTATGAGCACTGGGTAAAATCGTACGAGCACTTCGTACAAAATTTTCATGCACTGCATTATTTTCTTCTGTTACATATTCTATATTATTCAAAGTGTCATCTGCTTCAGTTAAATATTCAACATTATCATCGTCCATATCAGCATCTTCAACTACATATTCATTATAATCATGATTCTCTTCAGTAACATTATCACCGTCTATATATGTAATTTGAGCATTTGTAACTGGAGTTAAGTTACTGTCAGCTGTAAAAATTTAATAATTATAATTTACTAGCTAATGCCCGTGGTTTCACTCACGTTTATAGTAATTGAGCCCCCCCACCTCTAATATACATCAAACCTTAACAAATTAAACAAAAAAACTCGCATCAAAATCCATTTCGCAGTTTTGAAGATATGAACTCGCATAGATATACATATAAGTAAAGATACTTTCTTTTTTTTTCTTCAGCTCATTAACATCCTCATTGTGGGAGAGATTATGGTCTACTGTGCGATGCTGACCAGACGCTTTTGCATAGGCTTTTGTTTCTAGATTTTCGTCTCTAACAGGGGATGTTGTCTATGAACAATATCCCTTAGCTGGAAATTACAGCACCGGGAATGAAATGGAGTGGTGACACTTGTATTCTTGCACCATCACCACATTGATAGACGATGGTGATGATGATGATGATGAAATATCACAATGAAATTATTACCATTCGAGTTATTTTCATCAGCTAATCTTAGACGTTTGACTTGTATTTGCTGTGTACCAGTATCAAGTATAACAGTGTCTCTGAAAATTAAAGAAACTATTAGTGTTACGTAATAATTTAACTAGCTGTTGCCCCTTCATAAGCGTGGGTTTTTGAAAATTAAAAAACCTAAAGATAAAGATTGTATTTTGTTATA
Organism: Orgyia antiqua; assembly: GCA_916999025.1. NCBI lineage: Eukaryota > Metazoa > Arthropoda > Insecta > Lepidoptera > Erebidae > Orgyia > Orgyia antiqua. The sequence goes on from OU779861.1 coordinate 5,020,362, forward strand.
TTTGGCTATTTTGTTATGCATATTTTTATTTAATAAAATCTTTGGGCTATAATATTCAGATTTGCTAATGAAAAAGTTCAATAAACATTTCTGATAATATTTTCTAACACTTGCGCAACTCATTTGTTTAAATAAAACTACTTTTTACGGATTTAGACGCGTATATTAGTTTAAAATTTTGGCCCGACGTTTCGGTCTTATCCGTGACCATGGTGACTGCAGTCTCCGAAATGTCGAGCTAAAATTTAAAACAAATACAGGCGTCTAAATCCGTAAAAATAGTTTTATTTAAACATTTCCAAATTGTGTTATTGACAGCATGAATTAACATTTTTTCGTTTAGTTTAGTTGTGTATGTAGAATCGGTACCATTATCTGCCTGCCTTATAATTTATTTTTGTACTTACGTGTTTTCCAATACAGGTACACTCTCATCAGGTACCCATGGTTCTTTTTGTACATCAACTGATCCTTCCATTACAGTCCCATTTGGTAGTGTCGCGGTATACTTAATTTTGGAGGTGACCTCGTGTGTAGTTCTTATAGGTTTTAAAATTGTAGTGTTTGAATTGCAGTGTTTTAACTTGAATATCTCTACAAGGTGAATAAATAAATTAATAAATAATAAATAAATGACAGGCTTCGTGGTGGAGTGGTTTATGTAATGGACTGCCGAACACGAGGTCGCGGGTGCGATTCCCGCTTGGGACAATCATTTGTGTGGTATCCATATTTATGGATACCACACAAATGATTGTCCCAAGCAAGTGATACAAATGTTTGTACTGTGTCTGGGTGTTTTCTATGTATTATAAGTATGTATTTACAAAAGAAAAGTAGTCTATCCGTATCTGGTACCCATAATACAAGCATAGAAATATAGCTTACTTTGGGACCAGAGGACGTTGTGTGAAATGTCCTGAATATTTATTTATATTTATTTATAAATTAAAAACTGGTATAAAAATATGAAATACTAACTGTAACCCACAACTTAGTCCGACAAAAATTTCGAGCCCCTACATATCTCTCCCTCCAGCCTACTAACATACCAGAGACACAGAACAGAGAGAGATAGAGATAGAGTTAGAGATGATAGAGATAGAGTTAGAGATGATAGAGAGATAGAGAGAGAGAGATGTTTTCTGGTCTACTATTCCGCGCTGACCAGGCGTGTTGGCATAGGGTTTAGTCTTGAGTTTTCCTGAGATAATAACTGCTTATATCTGTCACCACACGAATAGCCAATAGGACTTTTAGAAACTAGTTTTCTAGCTAAGCTATTTTTTTTTCTATTAAAAGAAACATTTTATGGAAAAGTTAACCTTAACTACTATGCCACAGACAGTAAATTTAGTTAAGTTTAATTACTTACTTCTTATAGCTTCTTGTCTTCTCAGTTCTTTAGTACCCTCATCATCACTTTTTGCATCTTCCTCATCTAAAAAAATAGCAATAAATACTACACTCTGATCTCAGGAATCACAGGTATAATTTGAAAAATTCTTTCAGTGTTGGTTAATCCATTTATCGAGGAAGGCTATAATAACATCCCGATGCGACCAATACAATGGGAGCCAAGATAAGCGAAATTTGTACCAAAAACGGGAAAATTTTCTCAATCGAATTCGCGCGTAACAGCTAGCTAGTGTACTTTACAATTTGCTCAGTTCAAACACTAATGGCTTTATTCATAATGACTTATCAGAGGTTTAAAAGTTCACTAAAATAGGTTTGAGAAAATTGTCAAAACTTGTTATTCATAATAGTCTTTTTACGATAAAACGTTTAATATCTCTCCGATAAAATCTCCGTTTAAACCTCCGATTAGTCATTATGAATAAGGCCATATAAAAACACACTTAAAAATCCTGAATATTTTTAACATGCTTTCATTAGTTCTGTACTGTATGCATTGGATTATTCTATGGAAAGGTATCTTTGAAAGATTATACAAAATACTAGGGTATCCTTCTTTATTTCTTTACAATGTTACCTACTAAATATATTGCATGTATAAAGCTAAAAATTTAAAAGAAAACAAAAAAAAAAAAATTACGCGTCAAAATAACTTAACCAATTAATTAAAATTAATAAATATATTTTTTTTTGCATGGGTCGCCTTATATCAACTTCTGTTGAATTAATGCTCTGAGACTTTAATGGATTTGGACTACTAATATCTTGGTTTACATCAATACCGACGTTACAGACGATAGTAGCCATAATGGGCATAGGTAGGAATGAGCTGTTGAGAAATCTCGTTAGACTCCGAAACATGGATATAGATTTAAACCATATTATATGTCCCGTAAATAAAGAAGTTGTGTAAGAGTTATAGAATACAAAGTAGTTTGTTAAATAAACAAAACTTTAAGAACAAAATACAATATTATTTTACCATCTTCATCCTTTCTTGACCTTTTCTTCCCTTTTGGTTTCTTTTCAGGACATAAATCAACCAGAGCTACAAAAGAAAAAGAAAATTTAATTGATTAAAAATAATAAGAAATAGTCATTCATAGTCATTCATAGTCATTCCAGGAGTTAAAAAAGTTGTTTAGACATTAAGTAAGCTATATCCAAAATAATTTTACAGAAAGAAGTTGGTGACACAAGAATGTGACTAGTCATGGAAATATATAGTAACTAGCTGTTGCCCGCGACTACGTACGCGTAAAACTTAGAAATTAAACGTTAACAAACAGAACTTTACTATGACAGTCGATAGATGGCGTTGTACCGTTTTTTAAATCGCGCTTTCTTTCGACACATTAACACTTATGCTCGTCATAATTTCTATAGCGTCATCAGCTCGTTTTCACATTTATAAATTAGTTAGGATTTGATAGATAATAATTGTTAGGTTTAAGATATTTTAAAATATGTATATGTAAATAAATATTTTTAAGTTACATATTCCTACAACAAAGTTCTGGTCCTCAAGTAAGCTATATTTTTATGCTTGCACAGATATAGATATACTCTATAACTGTTAGTAAATGATATGTTTGTCTACAAGACGGGCTAACCCTAGTTTAGGAACCAAAAAGTGTTTCTTAGTTGTTTATCTGTGACATGTATCATTACACCCTCGTTCTAAATTTAAAAGCTGTGTTGTGTTTTTAGGGTTCCGTACCCAAAGGGTAAAAACGGAAACCCTATTACTGAGACTTCGCTGTCCGTCCGTCCGTCTGTCACCAGGCTGTATCTCAAGAACGGTGATAGCTTAGAGAGTTGAAATTTTCACAGATGATGTATTTCTATTGCCGCTATAACAACAAATACTAAAAATAAAATAAAATAAATATTTAAGGGGGGCTCCCATACAAAAAACTGATTTTTTTTACCGTTTCTTGCTCGATACTAATAACGTTGCCTTATGTTGCATAGATAATGGTACGGAACCCTTCGTGCGCGAGTCCCACTCGCACTTGACCAATTTTTTTTTGTCCTCCTCTTTGCCCTACCGGGCCATGATGGTGCCTTGAACTTTACCATGACCCGGCAAGGGTAGCTGTGTTGTGTAACACTGATTTTATATAATTTTAATAATATTTTTTACTATTTATTGTAATATTTGTGTGATTGTTTTAAAAATAAATGATCAAAAATATAATATGTCTTCATATAACTAACCTGCAATCTGTTCATTTAAAAACAGCAGCCTATCCTCAGTGAACTGTGCAGGTTCGTTTTTCCTTCGTTCCTGCAAATTCTTTTCTAATGTATAAAAAAATGCCGTACTCATTTCAAATCCAGTTAATACATGGACATATTTTTTTATCAGCGGTCTGGGTACATGTAATGTCAAAAAGTCCATTATCTGAAAAAAAACCAGTACAATATTATTTTCGTTTGAGTAACAACTTACTAGTCACATATCTGCATCGGTCAGTCATATTGAATTAGGAATGATGTCAGTTCACAGTGAATTCTTTGGTATGTGTGCACTGCCACTACTGGAAGGTCTAGTAGTTCATGTTACGGACTGCTATTAACGAGGTCACAGGTTCGATTCCCTCACGGGATAATTATTTGCGTAATATTTATGTTTTTACTGTGTCTGGATGTTTTCTATGCATTATTAGTACGTATTTACAAAATAAAAATAGTATATGTAATCTATCCATATTTTGGATATATATACATAACTCTAGCATATAAGCTTAGCTTGGGACCAGAGGATGTTCTATGAAATGTCCATGAATATTTATTATTATTTATTACTGCAAAATATAGAAATGCATACATAGAAAACACCCAATAAATATTTATTTTGTAACTTAGAATAGAATAGATTAGAGAGATTTGATCTTCCTGCAGAGGCCTAACTAGAACATTTTTGTACTCCCAAAACACTGGTAAACCACCCTGGATTCACAATAATAATATTCTCTTTGTATTATTAGGCTGAAAACGGTGATCGACCGACGTCATTGATCGTAGCTATGTCTATGCAAGTCTACGAATTCGCACAAAGCTACACTGGCGAAAATAACGCGCGTACCGTGACCGTCAGTTGAACACTGTTTCCAACCCTAGTATAGATACTTACATCATCTTTAATATCTGGTGGCAATCTTCTACCATGTTGTAACTTATTGAATTGTTCAACAGAGAAATTATGGTCATGATGGTTACAAACATATACAGCAGTTAATTCTTTTTCATGTTTTATACGCCTTAATTTTATTTTACATGGGCAATCTGTCTTTTCGGCATTTAGTCTGCAACCATGCAACTTGTTAGTTCAAAAGTATATGATAATCATCTTACAACCACTTACAATATGATGTAAGGGAGGATTAATGTTAGGTGCAAATACCATGGGCAATAATGGAATGGGCATGACTTACAAGCTCTTTCAAAACGTCAAAAGCTAGTGTATTAGGTATTTTTAATTTATACATATAACATAGTAGTTTTGCGCCTACAAAAAACGTCACTTTTACAAGTAATAGAACAAGTATTTCAATTGGAATAGAAGACCTGATTTATAAAACTATTGACTATCCAAAAGGGGGATGAGAGGAACTGACAAAAACTATATATAATAACGGTTTTTTCTTGCACATGTTCGATTCCCGCTCGGGACAATAATTTGTGTGATTTTTCTAATTGTCATATAAATTTTTGTACTGCGCCTGGGTGTTTCTGTGTATTATAAGTATGTATTTATAAAAGAAAAGTAGTATATGTATTCTATCCGTATTCTGGTACCCATAACACAAGTATATAAGCTTAGCTTGGGACCAGAGAACGTTGCGTGAAATGTCCATAAATAAATTAAAAAATAAATAAATAGATTTCACTCATAGGAAGTCAGCCTCACAGTGCACGATTCCTATATTCAAATTTAAAGGTCTCTTACATATTTAAACCAATAATAATGTAGGTTGTTAAAAATGTAGACTACATCTTAAAAAAATCTACCTTTTTCGTAAACCTTTGCTCTCATATTTAGGCTGCGTGCCCTTAAAATAGATACATCGATACGTGTAGGTTTCGTTTTCAGTATGTGGTTTTCGGGAATCACTGCATTTGTAATAGAAACACCATCTTTTAGCATTATCATTCAAATACTGTACAAAATGATCATGCGATTCAAATTTATCTCCAGGCTTGACGAGCTTCTCGTCTTCAAGAAGGTACATATCAGTGTGCACATTGCAAAGTTCTAGATACATTGGTGTGAATTTATAGGGTCGAGCTAGAACAAATTACAAAATAAATATAATAGTTGAATCAGTATAACCTACTCTGGTGTTTAATAAGCAGATTAAAATGTTATTTAGAGAGTTGCCATGCTATTTGCAGTGTAAATATAGTGCTGTGTCCTAAATATTTGAATATTACAGTCAGAATTATGAATGATTTGAAACTAGTTTATAAACAATGGTGATTCTACATGTAAAACTAAACTAAAAATTAATTTTTCATCATTCCGAAGCCGAAAGTTTGAATTTCTTCTTTTGTTTGCGGGAAGAAAGATGCATATTTCAGACTGGTCACAATTAGTGACAGTTTAAAATTTAGTCTATTTTTGTTTTAATTTTCTTCCCGTTATCTATTTGAAATAACTCATTACCATGGTAACCGTGCAGTTGTTATTTCAAACCCATATTACTTATTTTATGTACATATTGTTATTTCCTATTCAATATTCAATGTTTTTTGCGTTCGATATTAAATACTAATTTTCTCACTAAAAAAAATTCAATATTTAATCATCTCGACCCCATCGGCGCTTCGCCCCTCAACCCCCCACCGGGGCTTCGCCTCGGACCCCATGGGGGCTTCGCCCCGAGACGCCGTCGCTGCATAATTTGAACTACATTCGTTTTTCTTATAAACAATGTCATTAAACTTTCGGTCCTGGTATGATGAAAAATAGTTTACGCGCCACGGGGGGATAGCAGGACTTTTCAACCCACGCTTTTGACAATATCGCGCGGGTTGAAATGTCCTACTGTCCTCCCTTGGCACGTAATGTACTATTGATAGTATTGATAACAAAATTTTGCAATGTTAACTTTATTTTCTTGTTGTAACTTTATTTTGTTGTGTGTTCTTTATTACAGACCACATTTTAACTATGTAAAGTAAATGTACACAACAAAATAGCCAAACAATCAAAATACACCATAGTATTAATTTCTAGTAAAGTTGAGTTGTGCACATACGCACACAATTGAAATCATTACTTTAAATTTATGTTGCTTAAGCATACCAAAATCCATGTTGAAAAATTAATGTTTGAGAATAATAATAATCATTTTAATCATTATGAGCAATGCTTATACTCAGGGTGTACAAATAGTGCCATTATTTAGTGTGCATGAACAGATTTTGTGTGGTGTGTCAATCAATCAATGGAATTATGTTAGTATTTGTGTGTTACTACGGCATTCTACAAGCCAAGGTGTATATTTTACAAAGATGTAACCATGTGATGATGCCTATTATCTCAATAATTTACCTGATTTATGCTTTGGTTTATTTCTTAATGCAATTTTATTCCTATATTTGCTCCTGTTAGAACACGCTTTTGATTTACAGCATATTTTTGTTGCCGTGCATGTGTGGCAAAAGCCTCTGAAATAAGAAAATATTGTTACTATACTTTTTTTATTAGGGACAGAATAGGGTCATGGCTTATTTCTGTTTTTAATAACTGTTATGCACATCAGCTAGGCAATTTAATAAGGATAAACACCCATTTTTTGAGCAAGTTCTCTAATAATAGAACTGACAGATAGGCACTATAATTATTTCTTATGCTTATGATAAGTTTTTTAAATAAGTACCTTTATTGTTTCTTTATCTCCAGCCCATTAACGTCCCACTGTTGGGCACAGGCCTCCTCCACTTACTATTATAGTGGACTGTGCCGCTCTGACCAGGCATGTTGGCGCAAAAATAATTACCTGAGCAAAATATCCCTTTGCTGGCTTTTACAACACCCTACGGAAGAGATGCGGTGGTCACTTGTATTCTTAGTCCATTACAACACTGACCTTTATTGTTTATGTAACCATAATCAAGCAACTTGCAGTAGTTGCACAGAGATACAATATAAAGTCACACGTAAATTTATGACTATAATAATAATTAACAAACAACATGACCAAGGTTTTAGTAGTATCTTATTTATCTTTGTGTACAAAATTAATTAATAAGTAACTTTATTATTTCCAATTACTTGAAATTGTTATAAAGAAAAACACAGAACTTAAAGAAACAAAGCTACTAAAACAGGTCGTGGCATTTCACTGTTCTTTAACTATAATCGCTTGTCAAACAACAAAAATAGCAGGGTTCTGCAAACGCTCCCGCGCTTTTATGCTTTCACGATTCACGACAAATAATTACTTGTTTATAAACATGGGTATACCAGATGTTTTGTATATTCCTTCACAAAATATTTAGCCAAACCTTTGCTGTTCTCCACTAGTGATGTTTTTATGGGCAATTTTATGAATTAAGTCGCCTACAGACACGACAACAGTGTTATCCTCAACAATATCAATATCATTAGGTATCTCGGTTTTCTTATAACAGTGATCTTCTTCAACAAATTGCTCCTCAACAAAATTGCTGAAATGGTAAGAATTCGAACACCCCGATGTCACGGAATTATTGGGGTCGATGGAACTCATCACAAATTTGTAAGACAAATCTAATATGGCCGCGCTTAAAACTACACGCAAAATGAAATTGGCCTCACTAATTTAACGTCAGCGTCAGAATAAGACACAGAAATCGGCAGTGTTGCCAGAGTGATTTGGTCGAAAGTTACGTTGGCATCCATGAAAAGTTACATTTTTAAACTAAAACTTACGTAGTGGTAATTTTATGAGTGTGAATGTAGCAGCCATCAGCCAAATTTATAATTATTTACAAATAGAGTAAATAATTAATAAAATATATTTTTTTTAAATGCGCATTAAAAAAAATTTCAAATTAATAAATGCATTTTTTATTAATATTAGTTTTTAAATTATTTACTCTATTTATTTGTAGTTTGAAATTTTTCTGTCTGCTACATTCACGCTCATGTAATTTTCAGCACGCAGATCAAAAATTATTATTATTTTATATTTTCTTGTACACAATAATTTAAAAAAAAATTATATTCATCAATATAATTATAACTTTTTTATTTTTTGCGGTAGTTTTTGTTTTCATTAAATAAATTTAGATAAGAATATTTTAATTTTTCAAGATTTTTTTTTCATTTTTACCTCTTTTGTAATTCTTGAGAAGTTACATATATTTAACTAAAATTGTTTCTTACATACATGTTACATGAACTGATCAAAAGTTACGTAAAATGTAAAAAATGTAACCTGGCAACACTGGAAATCGGACAGGGCCCTGAGTCGGGTATTTCAACGGTGTCACAACTGTACCATTATTGTACCATTATGGTGCAATAGTAAAGTTTTTGGTAGTCTACTATTAATGTGTCGTCATAACGACTTCATCATTGTCTTACAATTGTCAAAGTGACATAAATTGCTAGTCTCGTACACAACTGCTTCACAATTGCAATTCAATGACTGAAATGTTTCGGTAGTCTGCTATTTTGAATTTGACAGTAATATTTTTAAATTGTCCTGTGTCGACAGATTGCCATAAATAAAAAATAGATAGATAGAAATATTAGAAATTGTTCTTTGTAATTTATTGCAATTTACTAATCTCCTAAACTTCACATTGCTTTTTATACTAATAAATAGTATGTACAAATATATTTAAACGAAGTCTAGCATGATTAAATGTTTAAATTTATTAGTAGTTTTTCGAAAATCACTTCAACTAACGCATTTTTTAAAAACGGCAACACATACATACCATTCTAACACAATCCATAGATAAAAGAGACCGAAAATTCAATGCATAGATAAAAGAGATCGACAATTCTATTACCATTGAAAGACCGTTATGACGGCATATAGCAGACTACGGATATTTGACTTCAATTGCAACGGTATCGTGCCGGTATTGTGCCGGTTTGACAATTGTTCCAAAATAGTGGACTTGAGCACCAGATCACAGAAATACGTCCGCAACACAGATTAGATAAAATATCGATTTATCAATACGAAATATCGCTTCCATCCAATATTTTCGAATAATTTAGTTGGTATATACTAATTAATATATTTTCAAAAAAAATAGTCAGATAGTTAAAAGACAACCAACAGAGCCAATATCCATCATTTTTGAAATTTTTGTCTGTTTGTCTGTGCTCGCATCGCGTAAAATTTACAATATTTATAAATATTAATGTTAAACGTAAGAATTGTACATAACTCAAGGTATTACTTAGTCTTTGTTTCATGGCAATCGCTCCACTCAATCAAGAGATATTCACATAATATGAAATTTCTCAATTTGGTTACTTGCAATGCCATCTAGCGGCTAAAAAGGAATCAAAAAATATATTGGGTCGATTGGGTTGATCGAAAAAAAAAACAATTTACACGGACGGAGTCGTGGGCACAGATAGTCCATAATGTAATCCAGTTCAGTAGGTGGATATTCAGAGTATGGTGGAAGCTGAACAGTTTGTTTGTTTGAACACGCAAATCTCAGGAATTACTGATTCAAATTGAATTTTTTTTTGTGTTGGATAATCCGTTTATCGAGGAAGGCTTAAGTCTATGTAACATCACTGCGAAGAGACAGTTGCAATTATGTAAAAACGGTTAACATTTTTCAAATTTCACGCGAACGAAGTCGCGGGTCGCGGTTTATGAATTGACTCTGTTTTTTATATTACAAGCGTTATTCGGTTAAAAATCTTGCATAGATTTTTAACCAAATAAGGCACTTCAGTGAACGCCAAAGAGTGTCAAGGCTTTACAGAAGTTAATAGGTGATAAACTATATGGGTACAGACATAATAATATACTGTGTTTAAGGGTGTTGGGTTTCTTGTTTGCATGAAACCCTAAAAAAACAAGACAGCCTGTTGCAGTCCCCTGCTACAGCTACACAAAACCTACCCTTAAGCGTACCACAATAAACGGTTCTCTGCCTTCTGTATCCAGTACCACCCTATGACTTTCTTCAATTTCGGCCGTCAGTTCACCTAGCAGTTCTCCTAGTTTGTCCCTCAAAGAAACCCTTAGCCACTCAGTATTGGCGGGTGTTGGAATAAAGGAAACACTTTACATTACTCTGTCGTATTGAACAACGTTTCCGCTTCCGTCATTAGAATCTCATTAGCCATTGGTGGCATGGAGACTAGAAGAAAGGAGGAATATCTTGTATGGGGGATCAGTCCAAAAAGTGTCCACTTGTAAACAGCAAATAACACTCACCGAAATAGCGCTAGTGTAGCAAGTGGAAATGATATGAATGTAGCAGTTATAAGCAGAGTGAAGTGTGCTACTGTTGCGGTAATTCTTTAATACTATTTTCTATTTGCTATTTACAAATATTTGGGGTACTTAAAAACACCGTATAATTATAATAATAATTATTATAAATTTATTTCATAGTCATGTTTGTCTATATCAGGGCTGTCCAAACTATACACCTTCGCGGGCTAATTAAATTTCATACAAAAGCTAGAGGGCCAGAAAAATATTTTCAGTTGTCAAGTAAATAAAATACAGGGTAATTTTGTCTTTCTATGTTTATTGATTTTTCGTTAATTTATCTTTAACAATAGTATCGTAGTCTTTAAAATGCGTGTCGCGGGCCGCATGAAAACAAGCCGCGGGCCGCATGCGGCCCGCGGGCTTTTGTTTGGACAGCCCTGGTCTATATAATTTAATGATTTAAAAAACTGCGCTGGTACAAAGCGGAAGTTTTTCTTTCCTTTCTAATAATTTGTGGCGCTCTTTTTCTTCCACTTGCTACTATGGCGCCACCTTAATTTGCTGCCTTTCAGCGGAAACTTTTTAATATACTGATACTGAGATATTCCTCCTTTCTTCAAGTTTCTTCTAGTCTCCAATCTTCATGATTGGTGGGTTTATCGTCAAAATGACTGAATTTGACGTAACTGATTGTCATCAATCTGCTATGTCATGAATTGGGTCAATTGGGTAAACCTCGTCACATTATACATAATATAGTACGATTCAAAATTTATGGCGGCTCGGAACATCGTACGTGTCGCTGTGCAGAACGCAATATTAGGGTATCAGCGGGACGTAAAGGGACATGGCGGCGGGGCACATCCCTCTCTCTCTCTCCCGCACTAGCCCTACGCGTCTTCGCCTTTACTGTGTGAGTTACGTCCGTATATTGCACACGCGCGTGCATACCTGCTTTCGTACAGTCGAGCTCGTAATAGTTTGTTGTTGTTTGTTAATTGTTGTGTTAAGTTTTTTATGTTATTGATCCATTAAGTTTTTTATTGTTATTGATGGTTTTGTTTTCATTTGTTGGTTATTTTCGTTAAGTTTTAGACTTTTGTTGGTTGTGTAGAAAATACTTTGGTACTTATTGATTTGTTTAAAAATGCCTCGCGGACGATACAACGTTATACGCAGGCAAACAAGAAAAATGGTGTATAGCGTCATACAATTCATGAAAAAGGAGAATGCAGACGGTGTCCAAATTCCTTTGAAACAAATTCAAAAACGGGCGGCGGCAGCTACTGGCATCTCACTAAGGACTGTGCAAAGAATATCTGCAAAAGCAAATGAGTCGGGCATGTTAGCCGTCTTATTTTTCCTTGAACTCCCCCTGTACTCGACAAACTAACAAATAAGTACCATAAAGCACTTAAAACATTCACACAACTTTCGAATTATAATCTATTACTTATAATAAATCTGTAGAGAGGTCAATTCTGTACATGTAATATATTTTCAAAATAACTATCAGGGGGTGATTAGTGATCGATACTGATGCCAAAAATGCAATCAGTAAAATTTTTGTCTGTCTGTCTGTCCGTCTGTATGTTCCTTATAGAAACAAAAACTACGCGACGGATTTTACCGAAACTTGGTACAATTATTCTTCATACTCCTGGGCAGGTTATAGTATACTTTTCATCACGCTACAATCAATAGGAGCAGAGTAGTGAAGGTAAATGTTGGGAAAACGGGAAAAGGTGCTCCATTTTTTAAGCTTCAACGGAAATATTATATTATATTATAATTATATATTATATTATATTATATATTACTAGCTGTCCCGGCAATCGTTGTTTTGCCATACTAAAAAAAAGGTTTGAAAAATAGATGTTGGCCGATTCTCAGACCTACTGAATATGCATGTAAAATTTCTTATAAATCGGTCAAGCCGTTTCGGAGGAGTACGGTAACTAACACTGTGACACGTGAATTTTATATATTAGATATTATATTATATTAATATTATATTATATGACGGAAATATTCTACATAAAATTGTCTAAAAAATATCCCGAAACAGCACATATCTATATTTTATGGTTGACTCACAATAACACGTGTAACTCCTGATAGATTAGCAGTGCGTTCATTCTGATTATATTTGTTTACTCTTACGTTTATAATACTCTCACTCAAGCAGTAGTTAAAAATGTTGCAAAAAACGGGGAAAATTTCCTAAATTCTACGCGGACGGAGTCAAGGGCAACAGCTAGTAATAATTAAATTGAGCCTAATCATTGTCGACTAGACTGTACCGGCGCGTCCTGGCACTTGCAGCTAACTTCCGAGCCGTCATTAAGTTTGAATCGTACTATACATGAAGGTTTTTATCTATATCTTCATGGTACTATACATGTATACAGACTATACTATGAATGAGTTAAAATTAAAACATTTCATTCATTTCCAATAATCAAATAAACAAAGCCATTCACTTCAAAACAATAGAATAACCCAAAGAATAACCTTTGATTAATCATGTGAATATCCTCCTCGAGTTCCTCGACCGTTAACATTGGGATGTGATTTAATATGTTTTGAAATCTCTAGTCTCTACCGTGAATCATGATCATCGCCGTGCAGACTTTATTATATTTTCGCCAATCTTTATTAACTGCGATCGAACGTGTACTTCAACCATATTATAAACGTTTGACGTTAGTATTCAATAAAAATGGGGAAGAAACTGATGAAGAAGATTCCGATGATCAGGTTTTCTCGGACTTTGATGAGGAGAAAGGTGTAGTTTTTTATCCCCCGGTGTATGCCCAGAGGTACGCTGCTGTCAGTGATTGTCTTATGGATGAAAGATGGCGAGGCAGGCTTGAGAAGGTTAATATTGGAGAATAATAATTTTTAGAGTCTAGTGAAACATTAACCATACAGTAGTACAATCAATGGGGATATCTTAAAAACATCTATCTCATCATGTTTACTTTGGTTCTGTGAGGGTAGATAATCATTTTGAAGATACATGTTTGAATATGCCTTAAACTGTAGGATACTCCATACAGTACTTGTGTATGTACAATGATGTTTCTTACTGCTTGTATACAGCAGAAAAAGAAATGGGAACTGTGCAAGTCTTAGGATTTTAACTGCTGTGAGAGTAGCATTGGCTGTCTAATTGGTACATATTGATGTAGTATTGCCTGAATGTAGTCAGCCAGGTTCTTTAAATACACAAGTAATATTGATTATAGATTAGTCTTAATTTGTTTAGGTGGTGGATTTTGGGTATCATGATATGAGCTTTATAAAGTATCTGAAGGATGTACCTGGGATCCAGCTAATACTTGGAGTGGACCTTGAGAGCATACCTCTAAAGTGTTCGTCCGATGTATTTGATGATTATACTCCAAGGAGAGAGAATCCTTTACATATAATTGTAAGTATAAACAAATGAAGGTGCAATTGAAATTGAATAATTACTAGTCAGTTCTTACAAACAAGATTTATTGTCCTGACTAAAAGTAACTATGAAATATGTCTAATAATATTTTGTAGTTGCTTGTTTTTGCAACTAGCATTCATAGACCGTCTAATTCCATACAGGTGAAATAGGGATCATGATATTGGCAGTTAATGAAAATTTTTAAGTAAAATGTTACAGATCCTTTACACACTCATAGCCATTAGTTGATTTTGCCTCCATTTAGTAGATTTTGTTAGTTAAATATATATTTTTATCCCTTTAATTAATCTCCTTTTATGGTTTTCGTATTTTCAAGGCTGTTATTGAGTTTTTTTTCGTTATTTATCCTGAAAAAGACTGGTGAATTGAGTCAAAACATTAGACTTTTTTTTAAATTACAGTTATTTCAAGGCAATGCTGCTGATCCTGATTATAGATTAATTGGTTGTGATGCTGTAGTGGCTATAGAAATGATAGAACACATGCTACCTCATGATCTGGACAGATTCGTGCATACAGTGTTTGGTTTCATCAAACCCTGGATTGTTGTATTCACCACACCAAATGGTGATTTTAATGCTCTTTTTAAAGCTTTGGAGAAGAATGGACTGAGAAGATTGGACCATTTCTTTGAATGGAGCAGAGAACAATTTAATGATTGGTTAATATTTACTTTTTAATCCATAGAAAATATTTTTTGCTTGGGATTAATAGCTGTTTTTTGTCACCTTTTTATTAGTTTGTTATAGCTTTTCTATCTCACGAAGTCCGTTTGGTTTTCGTTGTGTGTGTAACGTGTACCGATGAGTGTGCTTGTGTGCGTGAGCGTAAGGAGTGTCAGCACGGAAATCTGATTTGACCAATAAAGTGATATTTATAATTGTCATACACATGTTCTTACTGTGTCTGGATGTTTACTATGTATTATAAGTATGTATTTACAAAAGAAAAATAGTATATGTATTCTATCAGTACTCTGGTACCTATAACACAAGCATAAAGCTTAGCTTGGGACCAGAGGATGTTGTGTAAAATGTGCATGAATATTTATTTATTTATTATTATTATTTTATTTGTTTTTCAATTTGGCAGTCATGGGTATATTTCTATTATTAGAAATACCCGGTCCTTTGTGAGGCATACATGGGGACATGGGTCCAACATGCAGAGGCCCTTTGAGAATTTTAATGAATAAATAAATGTGGTGGGACACCTACCACCGACACTCCACACCTGCACTATAGAAGTGGAGTCATGGAATGCCAATGGTAGCTGTAAATCTATTGCAAATTAATGTAGAAAAACGAACTGGTTTATTGTGTTGGGTGTTTGATGGACTGGTTATATATTAAACTATTGCAAATAATAATACGGTCGTCTGCCTTCAATACTAATACTTCTTGAACCGTGGCAGACGGTGACTCGCCAACTCACTAGATGGGCCCCCCACACAGCCGCCAGACAAGGCAGCAGGGAGCAACACCGGTGTGAGCGGCTTGGGGTGTAGAGCGGTGCGGCACCGGTTTCACCATCGTGGGCCGAGACCCGGAGCGGGTTTCCCCGTAATTACGCCCTTGAAATTGTCACTTCCACCCCCGAGCATATAGCTCTGGCGACCCCACTCTGTCCGGCCGGTGAAGGCAAGACAGAGGCGAGAGCCCAGGCACTCTCGGTTTCCAGTTCGGCCAGCCAACAAAGGCAAGCCGAAAGCGAGGCCACGACCGACTCTCAGGGGCACTCGGGACCGCAGTGTCGCCACTCACATTCAGCTCGCCACTAGCTGCCCTGCGGTCTGTAGACTTTCCCTAGATCCTGTGATACATTTTTTGTTTATACCATAAGATTTTCGAAAGCCTATAATCTGCCTCCAGGTTTTGCGTTAGTCTCATGGTGAGGTAACGACTGCGAGAGGGGTTTATTATTATTATTATTATTATTTGAATGTCTAAATTTTTTTAAATTTTTAGGTGTAGTAATATTGTGACAAGGTACCCTCTCTATACAGTGACATGTAAGGGTATAGGACCTGGTCCACCCGGTACATTGCATTACGGTTGTTGCAGTCAATTAGCACTGTTTATAAATAAAGACTATCACAAACAACAAGATCTGAATCTCAATAGCTTAGCTATAGTACCTAGTAAGTAATGTGATTTAAAAAATTTTTTTTTGTTACTGATGAGATGACAATGGTGCCAATTCTACATGCACAACTAAACTTAACTAAAAAATCAAAATGGATGCTGTCAATAACACAATCTGGGAACGATAACTAAACTCTCTTATTGTAAAAACTGTGTATTATAGACTAACGAGTTTAATTAATATAAATATGTACAATGAAATACCAAATCAATTGAAATACACCGTAGTTTTCGTATTGAAATTTTCGTGAGTTTGAGTCATATTAGAAATACTATATTACCGGCTAACACTCACAGTTTTGGGATCGAAGATGTCGACCCAGGTTTCGAGCATATCCGATGCTCATCTTCAGGACGAGTGCGCAGCGGCGTCTGCGACCTTCCGGCGTGCACGTGATATGCTCGAAACCTGGGTCGACATCTTCGATCCCAAAACTGTGAGTGTTAGCCGGTAATATATTATTTCTAATACACCGTAGTTGTCTTCATTTTTTAGTTATGTTTAGTTGTTGCACGTAGAATTAGCACCAATGTGCAAGTTACGAGCTTTATGTTTGTCTCTATTTAAATATTTTACTTCAATTATAAATACATTTGACGGGCCTCGTGATCTATAATGTAACGGACTGCCGTTCACGAGGTCGCGGCTTCGATTCCCGCACGGGACAATCATTTGTGTGATATTAAAATTGTCAAATTGTAAAATTGTCAAATTACAAATATTTGTACTGCGTCTGGGTGTTTTCTATGTATTTACAAAAGAAAAGTAGTACCTATAATATGTATTATATCCGTATTCTGGTACCCATAACTTAAGCATATAAGCTTAGCTTAGGACCAGAGGTCGTGTGAAATGTCCAAGAATATTCATTTATTGCTTTATTTTCTACACTTCTGAAATTGACAGGAAATGAAAATCTATCCCAAAATCACATATTGAAGCTTGCATGTAATGTTTTGCTTTTTGGTCTTATTCATAATGACTTATCGGAGGTTTAAACGGAGATTTTATCGGAGAGATAATAAACGTTTTATCGTAAAAAGACTATTATGAATAACGAGTTTTCACAATTTTCGCGAACTTTTAAACCTCCGATAAGTCATTATGAATAAAACCATTATTTTGTATTGAATAATAATAATTAGAGTAATTTTTTAGGACAAAATCCAAAACCATTGAATGATCTTTATGAGAGTTGGGACAGTATACAGGATATTGACACTGTTCATTCACCAACTGGGTATGTCAATTAAACTTACTTTAATAGTAAAATGTAGAATTTTTTAATGCGTATCAATGTATATTTTGGAATTATGTAACAGAGGCCCAAGTGCGAGTTCTGTTACTTATACGACTGTGACAGAGATAAAGTTGGCTCGAAATAGTATGAAGTGGTACTGTCTCCATAAAATTCTGTAGTTGTTTCCCTTTCCCTGTCTCTCCAGCGCAGCCCCTTTACAGCACCCTGAGGAGTAAAAGGGATATAAACTTGTATTCTTAATACGCCACCACACAGATAGCTGTTGCAGTTATTTACGTAGCGAAAAAACACGCACTATGCCTCAGGTGGTTTTCCTAAACAAAATTATACCCAGTGAATTACGTTTCGTTTATTATTTTGTTGTTTTCAAGCTTACTAAAAATCTACCGAATTTTCATCTCCTCCCTTTAACAGGTGTAACGTAGAAAACTAACCAAAAATAAAATGTCCATTCAGTTAAAGTATATAAAAAGTAGAATATGTAACTATAACATTTACATGTTCAACTTTTAAAGCTAAATCTACACCAAAAAACACTCTAATATTATTAGAATATTCCTAAGTCCTTACCATCCACCGTACCTTCCAGCGTGGTTTCGTTTACCGATTTCCTGTGTAACGACAACTGTTCCCAAGTAACGTTTATGGTTAGCCCTAGTCTATCCAACTGCTTGCCTTACTACGATAATGGTTCAGAAGAGGAGATGCTTACAAATTCTGACAAGACTTCTCAATGTAACCTCGATACAGAAATCGCTAAGAGTTTTTTAATGTTTGATGAGGAACAGTACTTTGATGTCAGAATACCAAGACGAAGAATCTTTAATAGAGTTTATCAAATTGAAGACGTTACTTCAAGGTTCCGTATAATATCTTCCAGACGCAATCATGTAGTTACAGTCATTCGCGTACATAAGTATAATAAGTCCCATAGGTAGTTTTAAGTCGATTTTTTAGTAGTTTTTAATGAGACAGCTGGCGATAAAGCCTAGTGGCAACTTTAGCCCTTTAATTAAATCTCATGGACTGTCAATAAGCGGTTTAAAATAATGCTGTAGTAAAAAAGGCATTTATTAGTTTTTTCTTTAAATTACATGTGCTGTAGGTATATACTTCTCACAGTAAGGCGATCTGTGGTTGGTAATGGGTTAGTACTTTAATCTTTGTAAAGCATTTTTTGTAAATGCGGGCTGTGAATACCATCATATCATATTCGCTGCAGCTTTCATTTCTTCATCATTTGTAGCTGTAGCTCTACAATACTTTATAACTCGTAATTTTTTATAAATTAAATTATAGTGGAAAAAGTGATCACCGCAAGCGGGACTTAACCCACGACCTCGGAATACCGTTCCGTCGCTCTACCCACCCACCTCTATTCAAGTCCCGCTTGCGGTGATCACTTTTTCCACTATAATTTCATTTAATAAGTAAAAGCATAGCAAGTCAATTGCAAAATTAATAAATTCCTCGTATTTTTTTTTAAAGATGTGATCTGTTTGGTCTAAGTACCAACGAGTAAGTCTATAATATGCTCGTACATCTCGAACCTATTGCGTCTATACGAAATTACATTCAATCTGCAATAAAATCGTTACAACTATTTACAATATTCAGATACTTTGAGTCATGTTTAAACATATTATTATGTAATTTACAAGCCCGCAACTTCGTATGTGTAGAATTTAGAACCCAAACTCTAACAAATCACACAAAAAACCATACTCTTGAACCACTCTATCTATTGAAAAAGCTACATCAAAATCCGGTGCGAAGTTGTGAAGATACATATAAGCTCACATAGGGACATACATACAAAAATAACGACTTTATTTTATAATAAGTAAAGATGGGGCACATTTATTATCATTGATTTAACATTACTTATTATATCAACATAAAAAAGAGATTTGGACAATCCCTTTAAAATTAACCCTGTATAAATATTAATTCAATTCTTTTCAGATTAAATTGCTCAACATATCAAGTGAAGAAATTCTCCAAGACCACACAGAATTTGATGGCTAAAAATAAAATGGATTCACTAATGCATACAAGAGAAGTGGTTGACGAGATCCGACACTTGACGAAGGCTTTAAATTTTAACAAATGTTTGATGAACCCATCTGATGGTACTAATATCTGGTGCAATATAAATTGGGGAGATAATGCACCATATTGGAATCAGTATTATAAGATCGTTAGAGAATATAATTGTCCTTTTGAGGTATGTAAATGCAATTATTTTGACCAAATTATTTTATTATCTTGAAATATTGATATTATGTATAAAAAAAATGCAATTGACGGGCCTCGTAGCCTCGGGCCATTCATGTAACGGACTGCCGTTACGAGGTCACAGATTTGATTCCCGTACGGAACAATCATTTGTGTTATATTTATAATCGTCATACAAATGTTTGTACTGCAATTAGTTGTTTTCTGTGTATTATAAGTATGTGTTTACAAAAAAAGTATTCTGGTACTCATAGCACACAATAACAACAAGCAACAATAAGCTTAGCTTGGGACCAGAGGACGTTGTGTGAAATGCCCATGAATATTTATATTTATTTATTTTTAAGTTATGATTAATCGGTAGTATATTTTAAACTAGCTGATGCCCGCAACTCCGTCCGCGTGGAATTTAGAAAATTTTCCCCGTTTTTGCAACATTTTTCACTACTGCTTCGCTTCTACTGGTCGTAGCGTGATGTTATATAGCCTAAAGCCTTCCTCGATAAATGCCCTATCTAACGCTGAAAGAATTTTTCAAATCGGTTCAGTGCTTCCTGAGATTAGCGCGTTCAAACTAACAAACAAAGAAACTCTTCAGCTTTTAATATTAGTAGAGATTAATTTACATAATTACAGACTTTCGTGTTTGAATTTAGGTAGGATTTATAAAAAAATCTTAGTAAAGAGTAATTTATTAATTTTGCATTTGACATGCTATGCTTTTACTTAATAAATCAAATTATGGTGGAAAAAGTGAAATGCCGCAAGCGGGACTTGAACCCACGACCTCGGAATACCGTTCCGAAGCTCTTCCAACTGAGCTTATTGCGGTCTACTTGCAACATCTCAAATTAACCACCATACTTGTCACTTGAATGAGTTTTATATATTTTTACGTACAGCGCCATCTATCAAGATTGCTTTACACTATCTCGACCAACACTTGAAATTCTGGAAAGAATACTCAACTGTTGGTCGAGATAGTGTAAAGCAATCGTATGGTAGCGTAAAGTCGTGGGTTCAAGTCCCGCTTGCGGCATTTCACTTTTTCCACCATAATTTGATTTCTTAGTAAAGAGGTTATTTAAATGAAAAATAATTTTATTTTCAGACAAAATCTCAAGAATGTCGAATACTAGAGTTAGTGTCGGACGAGATCAACCGTATTATAGACACGCAGTTTGATGAGGACGTGTCGTGTGAAACTAACCGTGTAGAGATACCACTCGCTCATCTCATGACGGTCGTCGAACATGTTACCGATGATGTAGACAGAGTTAGGTAATTGTATATTTTTATAGAATACTAGCTGTCCCGGCAAACGTTGTTTTGCCATACAATTCTGTGTAAAAAACAACAACAAAAAATTTCATTAAAATCGGTCCAGCCAATTGTGAATCTAAACCATCCTGAAACCCGCTTGAATACACACAACATATTTCATCAAAATCGGTCCAGCCGTTTAGGAGGAGTTCAATTACAAACACACGTACAGAAGATTTATATTTAAAAAGACTAGCTGACCCGGCAAACTTTGTTTTGCTATACAAAAGTGAGACGGGGCGGGGGTGTTGTTGAAAAATAGATGTCCGATTCTCAGACCTAACGGATATGTACACACAAAATTTCCCGAAAAGCGGTATCGCCGTTTCGGAGGAGTACGGTAACTAACATTGTGACATGGAAATTTAATATAATAGAAGAACAAAAAAGTGTGTTTGTTGCGCGTCTTATGTACGCACGAAATAAATTTTTCTTCATTGTTTATCCTACGCTTATAACTTTTTTTTTTGATTAGCGTTGACAAATAAGTTTATGACTCAGACAGAGGTCACTCTGAAGTTCTTCAGAAACGTAGATTAGAGTGATAGTTACGCGCACGAAGTATAGATAGAAGGAGTCCGAACGTAATGTTGAACGAATGGTCTCAATTTAAGGGACAGATTTTTTGCCGGTAGAGCGCGCCATTTTTCAAGGAGTACTCGTTTGAATTCTTACGCGGGAAATTTTATTGCTATTGACACCTGTGGAAAAAAATATTCTGAGAAATGTATTTAATTATGTATTTAATTAAATTAAATTCAACATTCACGAGCCAGCGCGTGTTTACATGTAATAATAATAATAGCATCGGTACGCCCTGAACACTTGCGCAGCCAGTGGCAGAAAATAGAACTATGATCTGGGTTTATTATTGTGTACACGAAATATTATGGAAAAGCCTATACCGTTCGGACTCCTTCTATCTATACTTCGTGGTTACGCGTCAAAAGGTACATTTGTAACTAATTTCATGGCATAGAAGCCCTTAAAAATAATAATAATAAATATCATGGACGTTTCACACAACGTCCTCTGATCCCAAGCTAAGTGTTTATGTAAGTGTAAGTGCTTATGTTATGGGTAAAATCATACTTTTGATACATAGAAACACCCAGACGCAGTATTAATATTTATATGACAATTATAAATATCACAAATCCGCGACCTCCTGACCGGCAGTCCGTTACATAAATCACTCTACCACGAATCCCGTAGAGTAAAATATACTACATCTCTGAAAATTTCATCTTTCTAAGTATCACCGATCATGAGATGCAGCCTCGTGACAGTCGGATGGATAGACAGCGGGGTGTTATTGATGGGGTTCTGTTTTACCTTTTGGGTAAGGAACCCTAAAAATTAACGTATATTCTTTTACTAAGGTATCAAATAGACATAACGGACTGCTGATCATAAGGTCGCGGGTTCGATGTAAGTGTGATATTGATACTTGTTTGATATTTATAATTGTCATACAAACGATTGTACTGCGTCTGGGTGTTTCTATGTATTATAAGTATGTATTTATAAAAGAAAAGTAGTTTATGTATTCTATTCGTATTCTGGTACCCATAACACAAGCATAAGCACAAGCTTAGCTTGGGACCAGAGGACATTGTGTGTTATGTCTGTGAATATTTATTTTATATATTTCTTTTTCTTATTTCAGAGATATCCTAGAATGGAATGGTTATGAGATCGTGAATGACATAGTAATACATTCGCGGTTGGTAGTTGACGCAGCATCAGTGGACACACATGAAGATGACTGGCAGGATAACGACACATATTCTGATGTAATTACTTTTAAAACTAAATGTAGTTTGAATGAAAATTAATTACCTGGCAATGGTACCGATTCTACGTGCGCAACTAACCTAACCTAACTAAAAAATCTCAGAAAATTGATAGTGTCAATAACACAATTTGTCAAAGTTAACTGAATTTTCTTTTAATAAAAACTGGTAATTTTAGACTAACGATTTTAATTAATACTAGCTGTGCCCGCGACTCCGTCCGCGGGGAACGATCCTTTTTCGATCTACCTGATCAATTTTTTGATTCTTTTTTAAGCAGCTAAATGGTATTGCAAGTCACCGAATTGAGAATCATCATCATCATCATCATAACATCACGCCTTTTCCCATGGGGATAGGCAGATTTGTATCGTAGCAGATGGCGCTCTATAGTCTCTATATATAGAGCGCCATCTGCTACGATACAAACATACTTCCTTGGCTTGGCGAATTGAGAAATTTTGTATTATGTAAATATCTCTTGATTGAGTGGACCGATTGCGATGAAACAAAGACTAAGTAATACCTTGAGTTGTGTACAATTTTTACGTATAACATTTATATTTGTAAGTGTTGTACATTTTACGTGATGCGTGCACAGACAAACATCTAAACAGACAAAAATTTCAAAAATGCTGGAAATGGGTTCTGTTGGTTGTCCTTTAACCATCTGACTATTTTTTCCGAAAATATATTCAATGTACAAAAATTTTTTTTTTCAGATTTATTATATGTATCGATAGACAAATGTGTACAACGAAATAGCCAATTAATCAAAATACACCATAGTTAATTTCAGTTTTTTACTAAAGTAATTTATTAATTTTGCATTTGACATGCTATGCTTTAACTTAATAAATTAAATTATGGTGGAAAAAGTGAAAGTCCCGCTTGCGGCATTTCACTTTTTCCACCATAATTTGATTTATTCAGTTTTTTAGTTAAGTTTAGTTGTGCAGTCAGAATTGGTACCAATAACTACTTATAAAAACGTGCTAATCTATAAGATATTTTTAATCGTCGGATTTTACTTTGACTTTTGACAAAAATCAACACTTCATGTTTTCGAATTATTGTTAAAAATTTCCGCATATTGTAAAAATGTTATATTCTCAGTAAATATGGACAACATAGTCGCCTATGTCGATTGTATTTTTCCTCCATTTGAATGAAATAAATAATTTATGAATATTAAAAATGGCTGCCAATAACCATCATTTTTGTAAACGTGTAGTAGATACGTAGTACAAGTCTATTGATAAAGTCCATGTAATTAGTGCCATAATGATCACACGTAGTTGTAAGATACACGGTATAGTTTATTTTAATTTGTGGGTAGTTTTAATTGAAACCTGTCATAAGACTTATTATTTTTAACTTAGTTTAGTAATAAATATTCATTATTGTTAAAAGAAATGCAATTTCTTGAGGTCTGAGAGTGGTGACGTCATTATTTGCACAAATAAAAATGAGGTAACCACTTTACAAGGCTCAAGATGTCGCATAGTGTATAAGTTGTTATGAGTAGCATATAATGTTACTATTATTTTAAGCAGATAGTATATAAAACCACTATTCACGGTTTTAGACGCGTGTGTATGTTTTATGACTTTTTAATTTGTAGAAGACACTTTACAGCTCTGTCTCACCCGTAACAATGGTGACTCCAAAGTCTCGGAAATGTCGGGCTAAAACTTAAAACAAAAACGCGCTTCTAAA
Organism: Orgyia antiqua; assembly: GCA_916999025.1. Lineage (NCBI taxonomy): Eukaryota > Metazoa > Arthropoda > Insecta > Lepidoptera > Erebidae > Orgyia > Orgyia antiqua. The sequence continues at coordinate 5,045,145 of OU779861.1, forward strand.
TCCGTAAAAAGTAGTTTTATTTAAACAAATCAATCGCACAAGTGTTACAGATAGCATATTTTATTAAATTTGTATTTTTTCTTTTGTGGTTTCATTATGTCCTATTATTATGACCTATCTTTCATTACAAAAGTAAAGCTAGTTACCTAGAAGTATTTGGTAATTTAACAAGCTGACAAAATATTTAAATAAATAAATAAAATAAATAAATATTCATGGACATTTCACACAACGTCCTCTGGTCCCAAGCTAAGCTTATATGCTTGTGTTATGGGTACCAGAATACGGATATAATACATAAACTACTTTTCTTTTGTAAATACATACTTATAATACATAATAAACACCCAGACGCAGTATAAACATTTGTATGACATTTATGGATATCACACAAATGATTGTCCCAACCGGGAATAGAACCCGAAAATGTTTGCTTGGTTTTATTCTCATGTTTATCTTTTCCTCATTTAGCGCCCACATTGTTAATCTCTACATAAACTTTTGGTTTTCTGGTAGATAATGCCCAAGGCGATAAAGAAAATTGAAATAAAAAAAGTCGCGCTCTTTTATCATCTTAATATTGAACATGCGTTATCTACTATTGCTTCGGGACGAATTGTCACTATGTTTTGCCTGACAGTGCTACTGAGGTCTTAGTGTGAGTTTAGCAATATGAACGTAATATTTCTTTGCAGTGGGATAATGTGACTGAACTCCAATCAACAACAATGTCTGAAAGCAGCACACTTGCGCTTGAATATCATGGTTTGACTTTTAATAATATGAGTACTTGTATTGTAGTCTCTTCTGAGTCAAATAATAAACTTATTCGATCGATGTATAAGATTTTGTACCAATCCTTATTACGTATGTATATTATGTAGATCTGAATTATATTTCGTTAAGGTGAATGCATCTAATAATGAATAATATGTATATAGGTACGCACCCTATTTCTAGAAAAATTAAGATAAGATCTAGATCCCAACTAAGTAACTACCTACATAATTAAATCCTATACCAATACTAAAGGTCAATCTGGTACAAAAGATGAAAATCCCGATGTGGAGCTGTAGAAAAGAATACGGTTAGGTACATTTAGTTCATGTTTTATTAGATCTACGTCTCCGACGTGCTCTCGATCAGAAGGTACGGAATCTACGTACAATGTTGACTGCAGATGAGGATATCACTACTGAATTAGATAAAGTGGTGTGCAAACTCATGAAGTTGGCTTTGCGAACGAGCAGAGAACGTACAACAGCGCCGCCTGCCAAGTGGATGCAGTGTAAACTGCTGGATCTTCTCACACTCACAGAGAAAGCTATTGAGAGACGTAAAAAGTGTTATGTTGAACACTCTTTAAAAGCTATTGAGTTTTGTGAGTAATAAATGACACTACCTATATACTTATTGACGGTTTACTTATCTGTAGTGATTATCTCTGATATATAAAGTTCTCGTGTCACAATGTTCGTTCCCACACTCCTCCGAAACGGCTTGACCGATTCTTATAAAATTTTATATGCTTATTCAGTAAGCCTGACAATCGGCTACTGTCTATTTTTCATACCCCTAAGTGATAAGCGTTGTCCACCCCTAACAATTATATGGCAAAACAACGTTTAGCGGATCAGCTAGTCTTTATTATACTTATTAGGTATTGGTGTCGATTCTATGTCCACAACTAAACTTAACTTAACTAAAAAATGAAAACAACTATTGCTGTATATTGATTATTTGGTTGTTTTGTTGTGTAATTTTATATTAATTACAATCGTTAATCTATAATAAACAGATTTGCTAACAAGAAAGAATCGTTAAAATTACGGAATTGTATTATTGACACAATCAAATTTCATTTTTTAGTTAACTTAAGTTTAGTTGTACGCTTAGAATTGGTACCATTGTTTTACAATCTACAACCTACAACTTAATATTATATTTTACTGGACAAAACTTTAATGCATTTTTCATTTCCAGATGTAATTGATAATAAGCTGCAACATATTGCTAATTTGCATAATATCAAAGAAGATAATGTAACGTAAGTACCTATGTTATAGTATTAGGCTCTGTCATCATCGTCATTAATACCGTGACGTCTTTTTCGCCTTGGGGTAGGCAAAGACTAGGGCCCCATCTGCTACGATCTAAACACATTTTCTTGGCTTCATTTACTCTTATACATTCCCGACGGTTGTAGGCAGAGGCGTATTTTGAAAATGAGTGCCCCGGGCCATTTGATTTGACACGCCGGGCCAATTTCCTTAGCCGCCCTATAATTTAATAGAGAGAAAGCAAAATTTTTAACTAGAGGGCCTTTTTTAGGCTGGCCATGGCCCCTATGGTTCTAAATATGCCTCTGGTTGCAGGTGCTACGTATATTTCAGATAAACGTAGATATTGTCTTGCAGATCTCATCCGTGCTGGTAATTTTATAAACATTAACCATGTGATAAAAAATCGAATACGTAAAAATAGAATAGACTTGACCCAAAGTTTTGTTGCGTTGATAAATTAATATTTTCTTTACAGAAATCAAATAGTGGATAAATATCGCCATATTATAAAGCCGTCAGGTAAAGTTATTTTCAGCTTAAAATAAATGTTATGCTTGCTTTAAAATTTAAAATTATCTATTTAGTTACTTAATTTAAAACAATTATTATTCTCAGATATTACGATCGATCATCAGATTAAATATCAATGTGAAGAACCTAAAGATGGCCTCCTTAACACCACAAGTAAAGAGTTTTTGCAAGGTAAGACGTAAAACATTAAATTTTGATTAGCTATCTTCTTTGTAGAACAATTTTTTTCTGCATTTCAGTAGGATACTTAGTTATAAATGACCAGGTGTCGGCTTTGACTTTGTTCGCAACTTTGTTCTTTTTTCGCAACTCTCTGTGTTTAAAAACGCACTCTTAGTAATTTTACGACTGAAGGTAGAATTTCTAAAATACTTTTCCTAGCGCTTACTTAAAAGGTGACAGCATGCCAACACAGGTTCCTGGCTTTTGTAGCTTTCACTTTGTCTATCACGAGACGGCAGTCATTTATTTAGTTAGCCAGCCCACTTCTTTATTTCCACCCATCCATTTGGTAGTAAGAATTCTTAATTTCTTTTTACAGAATCTGATGATTTCAATAGGCATTCACATAGTCCTATAAATGTACCTACAACATCAAGTGTTACGGCAATTGAAAAAAAATGTATAGAGCCTATTAGATCCTGGTTAAAAGTTAACGTTGAAGTAGTACCGTATCCTACACAAGACTTGGATAGTGAGAATTTTGGTGATACCGAAAGCGTTCGTAGTCCATCACCAAATACGCTACAAGAGATTGCTACGGAAGATATAAATAAAGAATTAAGCAAAGATCTGTTGAGTGAAACTTCGATCAACAAGTATAAATCTAAACAAGACGAAAGGAAGAAAATAAATAGCAATACTCGGGTAATAAAGAAAGGGGCTCGTAAAATATTTGGCAGTTCTAGCCTCGTTAGGAATCCAAGCAGTAAATACAGAATAGACAGAGACAGTTTTATTGCTAGGTCTAAAAGAAGGTCTAAGGAAAATCGATGCTTAACAATGCGTGCTTCAAAACCCGCAAGTATTTTTTCATTAACATTTGTATCATTATTTGTAAATTCAATAATATTTAGTGATAATTTATTGCAGAAGGTTTATTTGTATAATGTACTTACGGTCATCGCATTAATATTTTTTTTGAGTGAGTATCAATCCCGACCAATTAGTAGCGATATTGAATTCAATATCACTACGAGACTGTAAAGTATTTACAGTCTTTATTATGAAACGATAGCGTTTCATACTGAAGAGTTTTTATTATATGTATTTATTTTTCCAAACATATATCTATAATGTATTTTTATGTTAATAGATACCAGAAAGTCTCATAGATCTTTGTCATCCAGAACTAAAAATTAGAAGAGATACTAAAGCATTTAATATTAGCAGCAACATTAACCAAATTAATGGCATTGAAATTGTAAATAAACCAAGTGAAGAAACTATTGAAAATAAAGTTCTCATAGATTGTAATGCAGATAACCATCAAGATACTTTATCTGAGAATAACAGCATAGGAACTCGACTTGATAATGAAGCTGAACCTTCTAACTATATTTTTGACTATCATGAACAGACAGAAATTTTATGTAACGAAATTGATTTAAATTTATTTACTAAACACGTAGTCAGCACAGAAAACATTGACGCTCAGACTATATTTCTTAATGGTAGGTAATTATTGCTTCTTCTTGTGTTCCCCATTATGACATAAACGTAGAAAACGATACTAATGTACATCTTATTTCTTAGATATAAATGAACCTAGCACATCTAAAGGCATTCGTCGTAACGTAAGCATGGATGTACAGTGCGGTCCAGATATTCTACCTGCATACCCAATGTTATCCGCGTCAACTTCATCAGTTCGAATTCCTTCAGCTTTTTCTGCGGGGCTTAAAATTTTGGATGTTGCCAGTCCTGTTAAAGTTGACCATGTGGAATTTGGTACCTCAACTCAAGATACTATAAATGACAATGTAACAACACCCAGGTCAAACTCTGCTGGGATTAGAATAAAAGATTCTGATATGATTGTTTACAGTTCAGATATTAATACTCATCCTATAACTCAAGATTCATTGCAAGTTACAAACCTTACAAATAAAAGCCCAAGTGTAAATCTTGAGTCCTTAGAGACTGTTGCCAAAGATCATGTTGTGTTACTTGGCAAAGAAACTGTAATAAAAGCTCCATCAGCTACCTTAGAAAATAGTGATTCTGCATCTAAACCTGACATTGATTCCGGTAGCGCTTCAAAAACTGTTATTATGTCACCCAATTCAACAAAAGATTCAAGCGAAAAAGCTGTTATAGATTCTTCTGAATCTGCCGCAAAGTGTTCAAAAGCAGAAGGAAGTAAACCAGTCCTTTCTTGTGGAGGTGTTCACGTACATAGCTATAAGGATAAACAACAATGCGAAGACATTGTATATCAAGGCGAGTGGCAGCGATTTAGATCTAAAATTATAAGAAAAAAAGTACACAACAGTATTGTTGCAAAAAAAATAAATGAATCAAGTAAAAAACCGAGCGATATAAAAGAAAAGCGTATGATTACAAAAGAAAAACTTATCGTTAACAGAGTTCAGAAAACGGAAAAAATGGTAGCAGTTAAAAATCCTTTACAGATGCGAAAAGCGAAACAAGTCGCAACCGGTCTTGAAGTAAACAATATCCGACCTTTGGTTTCTAAAAATGTTAAAACTCCTAATACCTTAAAGCTCCTCAGAGCTGTTAATAATGTTACGAAGGTAATTATTGTTATGCTTTTGAAATTGTGTTTGTGGGTTTTCACTATTACATAAATACTTTATGTTATAGGTAGCTTCGAAAATAAGCATAAGGTATGTTTTATTTAAACATTTTATTTCTGTAAACTTGGTATTACAATCTTTATTAATATTTTTATTACCCATAAACATATACCTAATACAAAATTGTTTATAGTGCAACGTCTTCCAAGAACGTAAAGTCCGCATTTACGGCAAAGAAACCACAAGTTTCATCTACATTCAAACGAAAAGATAAAAGTCAACAAAATCAAAGAGGTAAACCAAAAAATACGGACAAACAAGATACACAAACGTCTGATAAATCTAAATTAAAAAGAGTCGATTCTACTGCTGATAATTCAGATCAGAAGAACAGAGATAAAATAACATCAATCAAAAGTAACAGCCCTATTGCTAGATTGAAAACAAAAAATGTCGGTGAAGATTTGCTAAGTTTTAGTGGTATGACACCTAAAACTACATTCATTGTGTGTCGTAATGATAAACAAGAAGATTCCACTCAAAAAGATTCGCCAGTAAATCCCTCTAGCAAAAAAGATCCCCGGAAAGAAAATATAAAATACACTAAGCGTGCATTTAGTCCACCGTCTTTAAATAGCTCAACCTGCTCTTCGCCAAATAGTGTTGCTACAGTCAGAGCTATGAAATCTAAAAACCAATCATATAGAAAATATTCCTCTTCATCCTATAATACCTGTTGTACTACAAGCGAATCAGAGAATTCTACACCGTCCAAAGTGAAAAAAGTTCTTAAACGTTATAAAAGCGCTAAATTGTCTAGCAATAACAATAAAGAAAATATTCCAACAGCAACGGAAAATTGCGCTAGTAACGAAAATGAAGAGCCTACCAAATCTTTGTATTCAGGTCACCCAAATAGTGTTTGTCTAGCGAAAATTAATTCTGATTGTTTGAGTTTTCAAACTACGCCGGGTCTTTTGTTGAAACAACAGGCACTTAAGAAATCAAATTTTAATATAAAAATAGATCTACCAGAAAGCGCTTCTTTGTTACAAAAGAGACCGTCGAAAACTAACCCATCTCTCTTAAACAGTGGCATTACGCAAACGCAAGACATAGAAACTGACGATAGTCTGAAATATAGTAACATGGTGTTAGTAGTGCAACCACAAGAGAAGTTGACTGAGTATCAAATATCTGCAGAAAACATGACGAATATAAATACTAGTTTAATAATAGATAGTTTACCAAGTTCTTATTTTGATAGTGAAGTGAAAAAGTCTCCTACTAATATCCAGCAATTAGTTGAAGATTTTGTAGACAGCATAGATTTTTCGAATGTTGTATATTGTGGGTCTCAACATTCTAGAAGAGCTTTAACTTTTGATGATGTGCTGGTCAACAAAGTTGATTTAAATGAGTCATCAATTAGCTTTAAAACCGTCACTGCAGATTCCTTTACTAGTGATGTGGAAAGCTACTTAAATAATACATTTGATCTCAAAATAGTAGATCATACAAATTTGATGGAAATGGAATTTAAGCCTCCCTCGCTCAAAGCAGTGACATTATTAACCAATCAATCGCAATACTTTTTAGCTGATAGCGAATTAGACGCCGCTATTGCTCCAATTGAGCAGAGTCAGACTTTTGTTCAGTCTTCTATTACTGACATATTTGAACGTAAAGAGCACCATTTAATTCAGGCAAGAGTAGATATTTTATTTCAATTGTGTTTAAAAAGATTTTACTGAGTCTTTACCAAAATTTATCTCAATATTTTTTTAGGTTCCACCGGGACTAGTTTCCATTCAAGATTTCAGTGAATTGTCTTTCGATGCGGAACCTCCGACGGGTCATCAACCTGATCCTGTCTCTTTAATAGATTCCGAGACGGGTAGTTTAGCTATTGATGTTGACAGACTAACTGTAAGTATTTGTTCCCAGTGTCCAGTGTCCCCTTGGTACCTAATTTCCTTATCATAATCATAATTGTATTATCAAATTAAAATCGGAATATTAAATCTTTGTCGGTTTGATGGTTTTTAGTTTTAATTTATTGCTATTCTTCATATTTAAATTAAAGGTTGCCCATATATACATTTTCAATTGCGGGTAATTAACTAATAATCAACGTATTTACTGTGCTACCGTAGTTTCCTTAATACAATAGAGCCATTAGATTTCAATTAAGTTAAGTTTAAGTGCGTTTTAACTAAATAAACATGTTATGCAGGCTTCAGAAGAATTAATAATATCAGGGAGATCTTCCGACAGTTTCGAATCGTGTCTTTTAGATGAAGATGCTGTGGTGCCGAATTGGCTATTTGAAATCATAAACCATCAGCAACCTGTAAGTTTAACTACATTACATACTCTTGACAAATTACAGATTTTTGTAAATGCGATTCTTTATAATAATTCAGCCCAATGTTTATTTACTGCAATATTGCATTAAGAGGTAATTTTTGAAACTTTTGTACAAAGGACGACCGAATCACCGAAGAGATTTTAAGCAACAAGCTAGTTTAAAAAAAAATCTAAGCTATGTTTGGCTGTGAAAATAGAATTCATTTTATTTTCATTACAGTAAACATTTAAATAATACAGGTTGAAGATGAGCAGCCACCCGTTATTGGTCCACAACCTGAGCCGATACCCCAGCCAGTGTTTGACGTGAATGGTAATCCAATAGACCCTGACGTCGTGGGTGTGGCTGCAGGAGCGGGCGATGGTCGTGGCATTCATAGTGATCCATCTCAGGACAGCTCTGGAAGGGGAACAACTACATCTATCAGTTCTAGTGAAACATCATCTTCTAGTGCACAAAGCGAGGTATGCCACCATCATAAAACCATTATACGGTTGTTAAATTATCTGTTGCAGTTGGTTGATTGAATAACCCCATGTAATATGCAACTAACGGAGTCATATTAAGTGTTTGAGACAAGGAAACAAAGTTTATCTATATGTCTTACTAATATTATAAATGTAGAAGTTACCTAAATATTAAACTCTGGCATAATTTTTTGTTTAACTGTTGCCCGAAGAAGTGTTTAAAATAAGTTTATTATGAAACGATTGGGAATGTGTTTTGGTAATATTAAAAGCAACTAGAAATTTGTAACAGGTTGTTGTAGTTGATTAACATTATAAGGTTAATTAGAAGTGAGTTAATGTTTCATTGTAGTCTACATGTTACGAATGTTTAATATTTTAGGACATACTGATGGATCCATCGACTTACGGTATTGTAGACGGTTTGGTTGTAACTACTATAGAAACGAGTAATGACAACCCGTTAGCTGAAGGTTCAAGATTGTTGGAAGGTGATAAGTATATAAATATACTTGTATTTTAAAATCTTAATGATGATGAAGATATATTTGCGAAATGTTTTCAAAATTAGTAGTATTATAGAAGAAAAAAAACTACGTTCAGATGTAGAGCACGTACCTTCGCTGTTATTGGAGAGCGTAATGAGGGTTTTCGGAAATAACAGGCCAATAGACGGGAGCAAAGCACACTTCAGGTTTAAGAGGATACCAAAATAGCTTCGTGCATTTTTCTACGTACGAAGTTTTCATTGTTTCTTTAGATTGAATGGATATAGCTCTAATTTTTAAGTATATGTTTTTTCAATATATTATCTAGGATCGCATAAACTCAGAAACGCGATTGAAAAAAGTTTTCTCGATAGAAAATCTTATCGAAACAACCGCTCTAATTTTTTATTTTTTTCATTTGTCTGTCTATTATCGCGTATTAACTAATGAAATAACTTTAAAAACATAAGTAACTATTATATATAGAAACACGTAAATCAGAATTAAAATATATTTAGTAGATTTTGAGTAAACAAAAAAAATATCCCTAATTCTTCATTTTCTATACCTACTAGCTGTGTTAATATGTACATGTCGACGATACTATTGATGTAGGCCCTTAAAGTATCAAGTGTGTGTAATATAGGTATCTTGATCACACATTTTTGATTGTGCTCATATGTATAAGCACAATAAAAATGTGATGAACTAATGTTCATCAACTTGGCTTAAAACTTGGATTAAACGTGGTTTAAAAAGATTTTTTGTGAGATTTATCTAATACGTTATTCTTTATTCTAAATCGCCAATAATAATTGATTGTATCCTGTGTATATTAATTACCCTAGCTTACTGCCTACAGAAAGTAAGTTATAAAGAAATAAATATAGATCTATTGGTGAAAATCAAAAAGACTGGAAGACTGAAATAATAATCCATTTCAGATACAGAAACCCCTGATGTGACGGGTCGCAGTCATCGTCTACTACGACCGCTATTGAATCCTTTTAGCGATATAGATGGGGACGTCAGCTCACTAGACACAGATGTACCAGATTCTTCAGAAAATTAGCTATCTATATGATGGACTCCATTGTAAATTCTACGGCGATTCACAAGTGATGACCTTTCTAGATATTTTAATAGTGTTATGAATATTAATGTCTTTGTTTCTTTGCTTTTTGTTGTGTCCAAGTATCATGTGTTAATGAAATTGTATTTTAGTGGCGGTCGAAAATGTATCTATAAATTGTTGTGCTACATTGTGTTTGGCATTAATAAATTATTTGTATTTATTATAACATCTTGTCTTTATTTTTTTATTTTATATAAGGTTTTATATAAAAAAGAAACCCCTAACCTCCTTTCAGGGGCCGTCTGTCTGTCTGTAAAACTTAGTCTTGACTGTTTATTTTAGCGCAGTTTTTCGGCCTAGTAGGTAGGTACTAAACTCTGTGTATGCGAGTCTATCTCACTCTTGACATTATTTTTAATTGAAAATGTTGGATAGAACCTACAGCCAACACAGCTAGGTTAATAAAGTAGGAAGAATGGTTAATGAATTCTATTATTGGAGGCTGAAAACAGCTTTTCACTTATGGAATGATAAATATAAAAACAAATGATCGAGGAAATGTCTTTTTTGCATTTATTCATATTGTACAATCTTATAATATGATTCATTCTGCAAAATTTTACAGGCGAGCAAGAATTCATATATAAAACAGTAGCTCTTTCGTATTGTACATAACCATTTTACCAGTATAGTGAAAACATGCGTATAGTTTTTTTTAGGATAATAAATTACTTAAACTCTAATTTTAAGTTTGGTTCTTTATTAATACAATATCAATAGGATTGTCTATCCTGTAAAGTTATTGGAACGTACCAAAACATTCTATGGTGCTTCTCTCGATGCCGATGAACTTTCTATGCTAAATATAATAATAGCATTTAATATAAAACATGATCATTGCGAAGCGCTTACACAGATACAAGGCAGGCGTACGGTATTTGAACTAAGACTTTCTCATCTCACTTCTTAAGATCACATTAAAATAGCAAGAAGCAACATGTTGCTATAACAAATTTACGATGGTGTACCTTAATAAGTACATTATTTTAAAAACCAGAGAAACAATAGGACTTCTAAATAGGTGCCTACATTGCTTTTTATCACGGAGCATAAAGAACTTTCATTGCAATTTCCGGAACAACATGGGGGGGTGCTTATAATACAAAATTATTTTTCAAAGGATATATCTAATATATAAAATTCACGTGTCACAGTGTTAGTTACTCTACTTCTCCGAAACGGCTTGACCGATTCTTCCCAAATTTTGCATACCTACACATTCAGTAGGTCTGAGAATCGGCCAACATCTATTTTACAAACTTTTTTTTTTATATGGCAAAACAACGTTTGCCGGGTCAGCTAGTAGATAGATAGAAAGAAAGCTATGCTCAATGAAATTACTTTCTTAGACAGATTACATAGGTATTTAAAGACAGAGCAAAAACGAATGTGTTAAGTGCTTTAATGAATTGATTGATTGGAAGAGATTAGACAAAGAATTGAAATCTTTGTATCAAAATATATAAAAACTAATATCAAAATATTATGATTAGAAAATTATACGAAGGAAATATAGTATGCGCTAATGAGCTGGTAGAGTTCTAACACAAGAGTTCGAGAAGCTGCAAAATAGATTGAAGAAATGTACCTATTTACTAAGTTAAATAAATAAATAAATATTCACAGACATTTCACACAACGTCCTCTGGTCCCAAGCTAAGCTTATTATGCTTGTGTTATGGGTACCAGAATACGGATAGAATACATATACTACTTTTCTTTTGTAAATACATACTTATAATACATAGAAACACCCAGACGCAGAACAAACATTTGTATGACATTTATAAACATCACACAAATGAGTGTCCGAGGCGGGAATCGAACCCGCGACCTCGTGATCGGCAGTTCGCAATATAAACCACTACACCACGAAGCCCGTCATTAGTAAGTTATTAATACATTCTTTCTTTATTATCGTTACCTTAGAAGTGAGCTAAGAAAGTATTCACAGTTTACAATTTATTTTATAATAGCGTAAGATTTGTTAAACATTTCTAAGTAAGTATTTAAGATGGTAAAAAAAAATTCTGACATATTATTGGTTTGTAACTTGTAATTAGGTACTTAATTGGAAAAGTATTCTGTTGAAATCATACCTACTATTTTTATGTTTTGTAGAGTACTAGTAAATGTAATATGTTGACAAAGTTTTAGTATAACAGATTGTTAAAAAGAAATAAGTAATATTTCAATGTTTTTATTATGTTCCTGCATAAGTCAGGCCCTGAAGGATTACTTTTTTCTGATAATAATCGTAAATGTCGGGACTACTGTTGTGGTAGAGCTTAGTTCAATATATCGAAATGACAATGAAACCAAGATTTTTATAGCTCGTAATTGTCATGGTTAGATGGTTCGTTTAAAGCCTTAAATACGCACTTAGAAATATTCAATAAATCTTGCTATACAACTTTTATTTTACATTGTTCTCTAGCAGCTAATATCATATCAGTGAGTACTTTGATAATATCTCATTAAAATTATCGAAATTATTTGCATATAGTACATTAGTGAACACAAAAGTTGTACCTATTGCTTATTCAATTCTAATTATGAAACCATACAATAAAGTGTAATTTGTAATGCCACTTATCTCTGTATTATTTAAGGTAACTATTATACCGAATTTTCATTATTATTTTAAGGCAGTGAAACACCCAACTTAAATTGAAGGACAGTTGGGGACGAGATTACCTAGCTAATATTACACTAGTAACATATCACTAGACATTTTCACAGGCGACCTCTACACAACGGTCGCGTTATATTTTACAATATTTACACATTCTTATACACTTATATTAGTGAAACGCCTTCGTATTTCGTAACCAATAACGCAAATAGGACGCACTGAAACTATACAGCACACAGTCATCGAAAGTCCATCGGCTGTTGTAGATATCATCCTAACACCCCGATTACAAATGACAGAATAAAAATACATATAACTATACAGTAACAATATAAATATACTTGGTGAAATAATCTTGTTAAATTATATAACTACATACAAGAAATCTAACATTTTCAAAATGAGGGTAACAATTATAGAGGTATGTATTATGAAACACGTATTCCATCGCGAACACATAAAAACATATTTATTTGTTTATTGCATACATTAAGACTATATTAGCATTGGTAATTATAACATTAATAATATCAATTTTTCAAAACGATTTTCATACATACTATTAAAACGAAACAATGAAAATTTATAAACATAGTATAATAATATGTATATACTATAATAATGGACAATACTGCACAAAAATGACACGATTCGCGTACCAGCGTAGACATTTTGTACTAGTAACTAACAGAGTTAAAATATAAAAGCTATCTTATACCCGTTCCTGCCTTTCGCAACAAACAACAACGATGAAAATATTGAGGGAGTATATCCGATTCGACTAAAATTATCTAACATTCTGACGAGTCGCGTGTTTGGAATCAATATTCTTGTCCAAAATTACACAAATCTATGACTTTTAAAAACGCTTCTAATATAAACAATATAAATTTATAACTCGTTTTTATATATTTCGTACAATTTAAATACAGCAAACTCAGATAAACTAAGTAATATTGTAACATAAACTTTAATAACGTCTCACAAGCTATGACTATGCCAAGCGAATATATACTAATCATTCAGATCCATTCTAAACCAGCCGCAATTTGTTCCCAAACACGCGTCGTCCCCTAGAGAACTGAACAACACCCCTATGCAATCACACAGTTCTAATAGTAATTTCTCATTTTTCCTCATGTTATCACAGAAAATCATGTATTTACAATTTTGTCGTACTAAAGTAACCTACATCATGCGTTCTAACAAACATATTAAATGTTGACGAGTTGTTCACTTTGAATTGACTATTGTACTTTTCATTTACTAAATTCGTTCAAACCTCTTTTTTGTAGACTTGAAAACATAATGAATTATTTTTAAATTAACAGTTAAAACTAAAATTTTTGGTAAATGAAACCAAATAATTTGATTTTTGTATTTATGTGTGTAATATTTATGTGATAATAATAATATGTATTAGCTCTTATACAGCTCTCTCTTACGTACAATAGTCGATCCAAAGAGTCAAAGTGACTAGATATGGCATGAAGTAGTGTCAAGTGGGATTAGGACGAATATCGGATTATTATACAGTACATTCTATTACAGAATTGGTTTTGCAGCTTTCTATGTAGTAAATAGACATTTAGTCGTTGTATGTTAAAGATGTAAACCAAATCTGTTGTAGACTGTACAAATATTATTTCGATTTTGTGCCTGGAGGTATTTAGTTTTATTTAATTTGAAACAACAAGCTAGCCATATTACATTAGTACCTACAACCTTGAAATGACCATCATATATTTTATATAAGCTATGCATTGTTTATTATTTAACAAATCGAAACACTCATAGCTTAAGTAAACAATATTTCGATTTATTATTGGTACTTTTGAAAAGGCATCGATGATGTAAAATCACATGGGGACTACTATCGTACACCTTAACTAGCAATGGGAGCATCATGTATTTCCTTAGTATAATTATTATAATTTTAATTAAAGAAACTTTGGCTCATGATTACTTCCTAATGTTAGTGTGAGGTATGTTATTATAATGAACTCACAAAACAATAAGATGCTCCCAGCTCAGTACTTGTTGTGACATATTACACTTATATAGAGTACGCTAACTAATATTACATACCAGGCGACAAAATCTATTAAACAATACTCAGTACACGATTTAACAATTTGGGTACATAGTCATTTAATGCAGAAATATATTTTTAAATTTTTCATACAATTCATCTTTTTTTAGTTAATTGTATTTAAATTTAAATAACGTAGGTATAAAGCACTTGGGGGAAGGACAGCAAATTCAATAAAAATGTTTAAATATTTATTTATTTAGTATATTAACTAAGTAAAAATTATTCGCTATGTAAATATTTTTACAATACTAGTATTAATTTGTCTGACGAGGAATCGCTAGTGTTCTCCCAAAGTGTAACTTGATTACGAAACGGCGTCGGGCGCGGTCGGGCCGCCGACCAGCGCACGCCTTTAATCAGGCAAGTAACGTAGACTTTATGTAGTGCAAATTTATATATAGAAAGTTTAATTTTACAATAAATACTAGTAATTTCATTTATATAAAAATCCTAGCGCAAACGAGTCGTCCGGCACCGTCGCATACCTCGATCACCTTAACCGTAATAAAAAAAAGAGGTAAAATTTTAGCGAATTAAAAATTAAAGTTTCCAAAATTTTGTAAATACTAGAATTCGGAGGTGGGCCGTGGCGGGCCGGGAGCGACGCCCGAACCCCTGAGCAACGGGAGTCGTCTATGTACACACGATCGCCGAGTATAAAACGAGATCGTTCGTGCTCTCAGAAAGTGTGCGCGGCGGCGGCGCGCGACCGGAGCGCTCCACACGAGTGGAGCGCGCGCACGTCCCGCGCCGAGCCCGCGCGCCGGCGCCGCTAGCACCAGTCGTCCTCGTCCGAGTCGGAATGGCGCGCACGCGGCTTGTACCCGTTGGGCAGCCGCGGGCCCGACGCCGGCGCCGGCGAGGGCAGCGCGCGCGCTCCACCACCGCGCCCCAGCGCCAGCGCCGTCTCGTACGACAGCGGCGCCTCGTACGATCGACCGCCTCCCCACACCGCCTCGTATCCTCGCCCGCGTCTGCGTACAATCCAACTATTACAGATGACAATCTCGGCTATAATACTGGTGAACGACCGAACGCTGCTTGCTTACCTTTCTCTAGATCTATAATCTCGGTGTATCAGTCTTTCAACTTCTCGGCCGTACTCGTACTCGTCGTGTTGAGGTTCCACCGGCTCTCGAACCGTATGTCTCAACGATAACTGCAAAGATTTTGAGCTTAATTCAGTTCGTACTCTTGAAGCGAGCGTAACTCGCTTTGTTCTGTAGCTACATACGTGCGAGGGGCTGTGGCTGATTCTGGTGAACGGTGGCTGCTGCTTGACATGAAGCGTGGACGGCTTTGTAGGTGTCGGGGGCAGTTGCCGGCCACGGCCTCGCCGGGCACCCTCACGTTCCCACGATCGGTCACGCCATTCTCGCCACTCGCGATCGCGTTCACGATCCCGATCACCACCTATGGGTGCCCAAACTGCTCTTTGAATGATTTAGTATTCTAGTTTCTAACCTATTAGCTACATTGTGATGATTGAAATATATTTAACACTGATACAATACATATAAAGGACTTTAGGGTGATAGAATAAATTAAGAAAAATAAAAGGGGCTATTTTCAGGTATGTACTAATTGAGAATAACATTAAACAGATGTGCAAACAATTTTCTTGTGGGTTACCATTTTACCAACTTGCTTTCTTTCGACAATCGCGCCACTTTCATACATCCTACAGACGTGCAAAGCCAAATTGTATCAACATCAATTTATCTAATAACTTTAAATATTCACTATGCCAGCAAAGGGTCTCTTGGATCTGATCGAATTTCAAAATATATTTGCCAATTTAAAATCTGAATCAGACCCTTTACTTTACAATAATCGATACCTATTATAATAACCAGTGTTTGATAATTTTAATAATGTTACGAGTTGACGCACATAGTGAACGCTACGTAAAACGGCGTTAACATTATCTTAATAAGTGAAAAATGCAGTAATCAATCATTCAATTTGATGCAAGTGATGGTGAGACCATGTTACTCTTATGTAAGAGCGTTGATTCACATAAATTTTTTCGAGGAAATATATTGACTAAAACAGCGAAACGAGATGACTGTACGGTGATTGTTATCCTATTTGTATAAGTATCTCAATAATGTAATATTAACGCTTTGAACGTGTTATGATAGAGTGCCATGTGTCTTCCGGTGTAGTTGGCGAGTGGATCTCACCGTAGGTGTGGTGTGGCGGGCTAGGCGATCGCGAGGGCTGGCTCAGGCTGGTCGTAGGGTGCGGCGCCCTCCACTCCTTCCCTGCTGTCAGGAATACCTTCATGTATCTTCCACCACGGTTTACCCTAAGCCCGTCGGACAACCGACCTTATTTCTTTACTCACAAAGGTGACTCTAAAAGTTTTGGGTGTCTGTTTGGTTACATATGTTTGGGTTTATGGACACGAATATGAGCTGACAAGGGTTATTATGTTATCAGCAGTGTGTCCGCAAGCGGTGACGATAGAGTTTGTAAAAAATATAGGTAAATTTTGATACAAGTTAAAAGTTCTTTATTACGACAAGAAAAATCTTCATTGATATAATAGATATCGTATTAAAAACTACTGCACATAATGTAAATACAAAACCGTTAAGCTTTTGCATGCTGCATGATTCATGTGATATTATAAAAGTGCATGCATTCCTCAGCATTGCGAGGCGCTTATGATTAAAGCAGTTGAATATGTGCAAGTAGTAGCAAAAATATTTGGTTAAAAACCAATATTTTAGCATGCAGCAGGCAAATTGGTCATGTTTATATTGTTTTTATAAAATAGAAGGCACTTTATGTGAATTTTACATTTGTTTGTTACAAGTGGTTCCAATTTATACTTTACAATACTTACTAATATCGTGTAGTTATAGCCTGGTGAAATATAACGAGAAATAACACTAATAATCAAGACAATCAAGAGCATTTTCAAGTAATAGCTAGATTAGCTACAAGTAAAAAAGATAAGACGAGCCTTGTGAAAATATTCTATTTATAGCTATATGATACAATCTAAGGTCATGAGTAAGTTATTTGTAGCATTACTGCTGCGCTCACTGAATATCTTATAACTACATCTACGAAAGTATGATTAACTAAAACTACTATTAAGCTAGACTTCCCATCTTCTCACAAAACTTTCAGAGTACCTTCATGAGAAGAAAAATGTTTGCAAAACTGTTTTGTATCAGATAATGAAGCTAAATAAAATATAATATTGATATTTCAGTGTGTATAGATGTTTTAGTATGAACTTACTACAGGAATAACATAATGATAAATAGTCACTATTTAAATATAAATATAATATTAATACTAATTAAAACTATTCTTTGTACCTACGCCTGAAGAAAACTTAACAAATTTTGTAGCAAGAGGAAGGCCGGAGCCTTCAACGTTTTCCTAATCTACTCTTTCGACAACTTTACGTGGTAACAATCTAAAGAGTAGGCAGATATATCTGTTGCCAACTCATTACACACAAGATTGACGCTTTCCCTGGATTTCGACAATTAGAATATGTATCTCACGAAGGTACGGAGGCTTGTGTTTTATTGATAAAGATCTTTACATATCACTTGACAATCTTCGGAGATTGTCAAGTGATAAGTAATAATCGCATCGAGAGAATGCATAGTTAGAGATGCGATTATAGTAGATAAGAGTTCACAGCGTTACACGGCACGAAGTTAAAGGACATAATGTTGGTTATAATTAAATCATTTATCTGACTGAACTGATTCAATAACAGAGAACGCTTTATAGGAGGAACATAAGGAATGATCAGAACATTTAAACTGACTACGACTGGATGGATATATAGTCAACGTCAGATTGGCTATTGCAATACAGCACGTTTATTTTTAATAATTAAATAAAAGTGAGAAAAATAAAAGATGATAGCTCAATAGTTACTAGCAATGGAGCTTGTTGAAAAGCTACTTGTTTAATATCAGATGTAAGAATACACTATTTTAAAATTTCATCAAACTAGCAGGAGCATTAAGCCTTGAATAAAGTAAATATTTGAAGGAATGACAAATCTGTTGATTTATTCATAAATAATATAATCACACCTTAGTCTAAAATGAGCAACTAATTTATCTACAAAGTTAATCTACTATTAACACGCTTAGAAGTAATCACCAGATTTGTCTATAATTTAAAAGGTATTCATATTTAGTTTTCACAGATACTTATATAGTTTATTGGGAAATAAAATGAGTAGCTTACCATTTGGATGGTAGTAATGTGGCGCTCTATGTGTTCGCCCGTGTCTTTGGTGTTCATGCTTAACTATCTCGACGACGTTACTGACGGTGTCGGAGAACCCGATATCGTGATGATAACCTCCGTAGTGACCTCGTCTTCTTGGGCTAGGTGTTCGTCTGTAATGTAAAACAATTAAAAAATTTGCATCATACTACTAACATCACCATGCATGTCACCAGTCATGCAACACCGAGATAATATTGGGGATTAAAATATGTTAGTCCTGACGAAAACATATTTGGTTAGTAGAAGATGGTTATAATGGCACATACCATTGTTCACTACGATAACTTTGAGATCAATTGATTCTTCTTCGATGACACTATAAAAATAAAAAGGAAATAACAAAAACTAAACATGAACACAAAAGTAAAACAATTAAAGCTATATCTTGTATATTTTTACCTTAAACTTGAAGATCTGCCGTGGTGTCCATTTTGGTAGGTATGAGGTGGTTGTAATCGTCCCTCATCTAAAGATTCCATTGAAGCATGTTGTGATCCTTGCATTTCCAATACCTAAAACAGTTTTTAACTTTTATAATTTCAGTAATTTAAAACCACGTATAAGATATCAAGCTTAATATGTGAGTTTAAAACTTACTGTCCCATATTTACAAAATCATCTTTTTTTAAATATCATGCATGATATGTGTTAACATTGTAATCCATGCATCAGGCGTGCTTGTGCATATATTCTTATACTACTTACCAAAACGAAATATTAAAAATAATATTAACATGCTGCACTTTATCTCATGCAATTCATTATTGAATAAGACATCTTGTATTTGTGTCATGTTAAATATTATGACTGTGTTTATGTTAATGTAGGTATTGATAGTGAAGTGCTATGTCTAAATAACTTCAAATACATAGTTAGACTTAGACCAAAATATTAAGAAAAACATTCTCTAAATAATTTACAAGATTTGAACACTGATGTAAAGAAGTATATAATTGAAAGTGTTTACCTAAACATCAACAACCATCTGTAAACCTTAAAACGTTTACGATTAACACTTTCGTACTTCTATGTAACAATTAAATCGATTAGCTAATCGAGCCTAAAGCCCTAGATATGAATATTTACCATCATAATAAACCTAGAAAGATTTGTATTAAAAACTAAGTTTAACAACAAACATGTTTATATTAATCCTATGTTATTGTTAGTAAACACCTAAAAACAAAGTTATCAACATAAAATAATTACAACATTGACTATCTATGATTCAAGTAATACAAGTATATGCATCGAAGTGTAGGTAGATATACTAAAGGAGTACACTCATTTTGCGGACACATAAATACAACACATTATCAACACGATTAGGTATTATCCAACAGATTGCTTTATTCTTCTTAAGAATTTGGTTAGTGAAATGGTTTTAGTGGGTACGTAGATGGCACTAGACAATATATAGCTAGCATGAAATTCTGGTTGGTATAATTTTACAACAGTAATGACAAAGTTAACATAACCACCCGTTGTTGTAATTTATTCACCTTTTTATTGTTCCTGGAACAAAGAAAAAGTAGCTATAAAATAATTCAAATGTAAAGTAAGGTAAATGTTGGTAACGCAAGGTAGCAAAATACATAAGGATATGGAATTTCAATTAGCTACGTAATCGATATTTTATTTAGGTCTGACTTCACATAAGTTTACGATAGTTATAAATATTAAGAAGATTATTTATTTAAAATCTAATTTTACGAGACAGGTACTTACTTGAGAGATTTTCTATTAGTGCGCCTTGCGAGATCTGCTAAGGTATGCGGGTCATCTGGATGTCCATCAGTACCAGCCGATGGTTGGCCCTCATGGCTGAGTGAGCCAGCGCGAGAGCCTGGCCCCAATCCCGCAGCGACGTCCATCAAGCAGTTAAAGAATGACGCCTTCTGCACCACGCACCCCAATTCACGAACAAACCCAACACACGCACACTTGCGCATGCTCATGTCTCATACAGCGTTCAAACGCATTGATCATAGGACACTAATGGCTAATAAAGCCTACATGAGTTTGCGCAAACATCCCCATACATCGTGTCCATGCTGGAGATCTCTTTAAATTGTGTAAATGTAAGTGTCGATAGTGTAACAGAGATCCAACCAATGGACTTAAAAATAATATAAAATATTTTGTAGTATATAATACTAATACTGACGATGAAATCAGCTACTGGTATCTGAGGAAACAACTAATACGGGTTAGTTGTATCATGTTAGAGTTATGTTCAGTAGGTATAATATGTTTGTGCACCGTTTATATAGTTGTTGAATGTTACAAAGCATCTTGATTCAAAATGGGTGCCTTAAAATATAAAATCATGTGCTAAAAAGTTTGAAGCCAGAGGCGTAGTTATTACTTTGTTCTCAATTGCAATATTGCCTTGTAATATTAGTATGAAATCGACAAGTAAATTGGTTCTCCAGCATGCGCAGACTTGAGAATTATGATTTATTAAGAATAACTTATGCTATTAAATAAAAATTAAAAAGGCAATTTATTGACGTAACAAGAAAGCATATTTGATGTATTTTAACATCAGGCTTCTATAAAGATAAATTGAGCCAGAATGTAATTAAATTTAACAATATTAAAAGCAAAGTAAGTAATAAAATAGAAAATATGTTATTCTATTGTAATATTTTATCATGCAGAACTATGTACCTAGGTACCTATTAAAGGTCAATATACCACTTATACCACAAAACATAAGAATGGAAAAATGAAGATCTAGTAGGTATATCGACATAAAGGATGTCAAAGAGAAAATAACCACACAGTTTGATAAAAAATCTACAGAAGGACAAACTAACTACAAGACACACAATTAAAATATTGTTACACAGACACAATCCTAATACGACTACATATATTTTGCAACTATAGGACAGGTCATTATGTCGTGGTTTACTAAAGCCCTGGCTTATAAACTTGTGCAATTGTTGCACAATATTTTGAACTAATAACTCAAGTGCTTTATTCTATTTCTAGTTTAATGACTAAGCTACATTATTGCTGTTGATTTATTTATTTATTTATTATATTTGACCATCTTTGCAATCTGTGTTGGTCATCGTGTGTATATTATTTATTTATTATTTGCATTTAAAATATATTTGTTCAAACACGATGCGAGAAAATATTTATGATAAAGAAAAATATCTAGAATAGTGCAAGAAAAAAGTAGTCAATGTTCCATAAAATATTTGAATACTACCGGCTGAATGGCCGTAGGGCTATTCTCGTTGAATGCCTGAAAAGTAAACCACCAATATAGTCGACTCGTTTGAGTCGATTTCAACTAAAGTGATTTTGTATTGTTGTTAAAATTGTTTATAAAGAGAGCCAATTATAAATTTGGACCAAACAAATTCTCAAAATAATAATAAAATTTCAAATATTTTGGTTTAGTTTGTACACAACAATACATCCACAGGTACACAACACAACCAACTCTATTATATCTAACTATAATAATATTTCAAATTGTAAACTAATGTGGGGATTCATAGGGGACCATCAACAAACACTACGTTTAAAAGTGTAGCATTACCTACCCACATAATAGTTACATTTGGCTCAAAATGTACATACATATATACAGATGGCGAAAGCCACACGAATTTACTCTGGCTTCATTAAATCTATACAAGTCACTATACATAGGTATATAAATATTGACAAGTTGTTTCAATGATATCATTATACATATAGATACAGTAGTGTAGACAAATAAATTTATAATAAGTGCAATAGGTAAATGAGAGAGTTGCTTACCGGAACGCCCTGTTGTGCAGCCCTCCAACTTTCTAATATGAGTAAGCCTGCGTAAATTTTGCCCACTGTTAATTTACCAGCATTGAGAACGTCATTCCGAGGCACCAACAGGTCGAGCATCTTCTTTGCTTGTAGCGGCCATATATGGGTTATCGTTTCCCTTAGTTCTTCATCAGCTTGGTCCATTTCTTCAGCTAGAAAAAGAAGTTTGTAAATAAATTTTTAATGTTTAGTAAAAGTAATACCACTAATAATGATACATTATGACAACAGAAAAATTATACGATTAGCCGAATAGTTTTTAAATTATAATAGCGGAACCCGAGCCGTCAATTTATATCTGCTCCTAAAGTACAGAAACTGTGTACCTATTAATAAGACATAAAATCCAAATAACTCCACATAAATACCTAAGTAAATAGCTGGTAATGCCCAATGTTTAGCACACCTATAATTATCCGACCCATGTTTGCTAGCAAGCCTTTTATTATGAAGCTTAACTAATGGATCTACGATATGTAAATGTGTATGCATAAAAATGTTTTCTTACCAGATCGCATCTTGATGTTTAGATTTTCTCGTATTAAGGCAAATAGTGTAGTTGTAAAATTTACTTTTCCCTCATCATCTAGCGGCATATTCATTCTAATAAGCTTTTTATATGCTAGTCTATTAGGACATTTGTTACCAAACCCCAGAGGCGGATCCATATTTTTTAACATATCATACATTTCTGTATAATGGATCTTCCCCCTGAAATATTGAGAAATTAAAGATAAATAATGAAAAGAAGGATATACTTATTAAACTACCATCTATCATAAGTGTTAGTTAACAAAATTTACTTACGTGGCATTTGGATCGTACTCCGCCCATATTCTAACAAATTCATCTAAGTGATGTGCGCCGAGGATGGACGAATCCCTCGTTAAATAGTCAAAGTTATCCATAATAACGGCTACGAATAAATTTAACATCTGCAAGCAAAACGCTCAGGCATGAGTTAGTTCAGGTACCTTTTAAGTCTTAGATAATATTTGATGATCAATACAATATTTACCAGAAATGAACAGAAGAATATAAATGACACGAAGTAAGCGTAGGCAAGCGTACTCCCACATTGTTCATTGGGCGCCTTGCCTGCCATTTCATCGCACCTCGCCGGTTTCCGACAAGCCAACATGATATTCGGCCAGGATTCCCCCGTAGCGCATCTAAACATATAGTGGCTCACAGCAACCATGTCAAGTTTATCGTACAAAAATTATGTAACGAAAGCTTGTTATGAGAACTACAGAAGTTGTGTGGTGGTAGACTAATCGTATGAGCGTCGTCCTTCCATTTTTGTACGAAACAAATGTTTTGCTATGTTAGACTTCTCTAATAGAAAGTCAAAACAAAATCTTATGTTAAGTCGTATAAAGCAAATTGTTTTCCATGGGGAAATCAGTAGCTGAGAGTACAATATTTATGATTTCTAGAGATGAAAAGCAGTAGAAATACTTAGTTACTTGAAACGGATATCGAAACTAATGTGGGCAGTTGGGTGATTACAAAAAGAGACAAACTCCTGTTCAAAATTAGACGCAGTGTATGGCCTGTAATAAAACTTAAAATATATTTTATAGATGTTAATTTTGATTTATTTAATTACAAACAATCGACTTGCAACAGATCCTCTACAAGTGTTTACATGTTAACAACTAATATTTAAGAGTTTTGTCAGACAATCTTATATATATTATTTTTCTAATTGAAGTGCATGCATGAGACGTGCGTGATTATACATAAATGAAACCATTCTAAATATTCCCACACAACACAATTCGTAAGCATTTTATCATACAACCGATATTAACGTGTCATCTCAACTGGTTGTGAGTAGGTTTGGTCTATGAGGTAGTAGTGGGTTCTCTAGTGTTTTATTAAGTTTCGTATGTTCTTAAACTGGATAGTTATTGTATTAAATGTTCCTTACCTGAAGAGTAGCATGAGTGCTTGAATGAAGCTTCGAAAATTGTTGTGTCTATTCATGTCAGACTCTGGCATTAAATCTATATTGCCAAACACCTGTGTTCAAGCAGATACAACACAGGTCAAGATTGTATGCACTTTGTATGAGTAACCCGTATCCTATGCTCAACCCTTTAAAATATATATTCTACCATAGACGGATCTATGACTAGCACTAAATACCATAAACACGACCATCAAAGCAAACGCACCAAACTCTATATAGTAATAACAAACAAAAGCAAACTTTGAAATCAAGGACACCAATCAGGAGGTTACCACTAAAGGTTTGTCTAAATCTACATTTGTATAAACATATTAGTTGATGATGTTAGTCATATTGCCAATGATGATGAAAGTAAGTACATGTGTAACATAGATTAGTAGACAGATTTTCGACAGTGGCCGCAAGGATTAGAACAACTACTCTCTTCTGTACTCTCACCGAAATAGTAGCAAGAGTGCCGCCACGAAAGATTGGAAGTTGTTATGCCTGTTGATGGCATCAGCTGGATCATATTGTATGTTTCCAAAAACCTGTCATTGCAAACTTATCAATACTTACTGTTTTTGCGCTAATTTTTAAAATGTACTTTCTACAAAAAATACTAATTTAATAGGATAATCAGGCTAAAATCAGGGCTAATTGGCTACACTTAGGATGAAATTTTATATAGTACCAACATAAAAATAACTATTTTAATATTGTAACATCTACGTAACAGTTTAATGGATAATACCTTTATAAAAGCAATGGCAATTGTGTAATGACTTTGGTTAAAATACAATTACAAAGGGACCTAAACCTTTTAAGGAATTAAAACTTTAATACTCTACGCCTAGGTACTATAACAGAGTTCATATGAAAAACCTGGAATTTAGCTAGATTATTGACTAGGACATTAAAACCTACCACTACATGGTAAACACTAAAAAACTTTATTATACATCTATGTTCATTGCTATATTTATTAAAATTACTAATACTTATACACAAATAATGAAACCCCCACTTTAAAGTACCTATACAACTTTAAACTGAATAAAAGTTATTTTGTAATCGCATTATGAAATATATCATAAATTAACATTTATTTACACAAGTTTTAAGATATTTCATGTATGAAGAGAAATTGAAACAGACCTGCATCCCGATAATGGCGTAGATGAAGAAAAGCATCGCGATGAGAAGGCACACATAGGGTAAGGCTTTGAAACTCTGCACAAATGTCCAGAGCAGTATCCGAATTGTATAGCCCTGTCGGAGCAGCTTGATCAGTCGCGCGGCTCGGAACAGGCGAAGGAAACCGACGTTGAAAGTATTTTCCTGTTGGAGTACACATACATAACATTACTATTTACTCTAAAATTTTAATTCAAATACTTTTTCGAAAATTACTCATAATTTTTTATTATATTTATTTCTTGCTAATACATCTGGTTAGGTATGAAGCTGTTATATCTGCCAAGCAAATTACTCCTTTAGCTGGGACTCTTATCTTAAAAAAATCTAACAACAATATAAAAATAAAACTAATACAAAAACATGATATAGTTTCTAATTATAATTATGATAAGTATTAAAAAACAAAATAAAATAGACTTATTACGAGGAACAAATAATATAATGATCTTTATTACATATCTACTGATTCGCTATAATGAATAATATACACAACTTGTCGTCACACAAATTTTATCAATGAATACTAACGTTAGAGAATATTTGAAATTTCTAAGGGCTTATTATAAAGAGAACACCAATTCAAATGTCTAAAACAATCCTAAAACAATTGAGCCCGAGAAAACAACCTACGGTTAAACCATAAACTACGAAATATTCAAACATCCTAATGGTCTAAAATATTTTCTAGCACTACATGGAACATTGTCCAGTAGAGTGTATACACTCATTCTAAACAATTGACAAATCTGTTACAAAAATCTAGGGTTCCTAGCAATCAAATAGTTATTTCGTTACCTGCTGACAGGATATGTCAGCACAGTTTTCAGCAAGGTCAGTCTGTAATCAGGATAGATCCTTTATTTTCAATTTCATTATAATCAGAACAAGAATCATGAACAGCAAAAAAAAAAATCAAGAAATGAAAACATTTGTGTAAATCAAGAATTATGAATACATTTTTATATATTTACATATGTACAGAAATGATTACTTACACCAAATTCCATAATGAGAGCGTCAATTATACTTCCAATGACCGTGATGAAATCAAAAGTGTTCCAAGGGTCTTTGAAAAAATTCTGTAAACACAATAAATTTTGATAAATATTCTAAAAATTACACTAAATTAATTACATAATTTATGTAGTGGTTAATTTAAAGCCTTGGTATGTCAATTATAATAAACTTTACGCTAAGTCTAAAAGTAATGACGTATGAAGCCTAGAAAGACGTTATGATACCAACTCTTAAACTTGTTGCTAAGAATCACCATACTCTGTTTTAAGAACATCTCAGCTCAGCTATCGTGATGCAAATCAAATAAGCTATCTCCAAATTCTTGACTCCATGGTCACCAGAAATAACTGGTGATATTCCTTATAATCTTTATGTACGTTACCACGAACTTTCGATATATTTGACTTGCCAATATAAATTACTTCATGATTTTCAAAATGATTAGGTTTTCATGTGAACTTTGACCTTATTTCTATAGTAAGACATACCAAGGCAGACAATAATCCTAGGTACATAATAACAGTTCCTACGAGATTTAATTTGAAGTTTTGAACTAGTATGATGAAGGCAATCGCATATACTTAACGAGTTTGAGAAATTTATACAAATGTACGCTTTCTATCGATGCTGTTTAAAGTATTGATTAAAGGACTTAATGATTAGGAAAGGAAGTAGGATATCTCTCTTTAATAATAATCAAAATCTAGAAAATATATAAAATTTTACTCTTATACTAATAAAAATCAATGCTAGTATAAACCTAATTATATCATATAGTCAAAGCGTAACCTTGTAAGTTTTCTATAAAATGAATTCTAAATTGATATATTCAAGTCAATATTGAATATTAATAGCTAATCTAAAATATTTATAAAATAATAATGGTTAGTGTATTGTGTAAAACATAAACGGTAAGTTAGAGCTATCGGCCATACAAATAATGAACAGTGTTAATATTATTTATGATATTTAGCATCACATGAATCGATAAGAAATATTATGTCTTCATTTGTGTGTTAGTTAAATCTCTTGAAAATTTTATAAGAATAAAGTTAATAAGGTTTACATACCCGTGGCTTCTTGTACGTCTATCAAGCTATACTACCTTCATTTCACCATTATCAAATCAATAACAATAATCAATTCTTACTGTCTATATTGTGTAAAATTCTTACCGTACACCCAAACGCGATCAGCTTCAATACGGTCTCAAGAAGAAAGAAGATCGTAAAGACCATGTTCATGTATGAGAATATATCCATGAGTTCTGATGGAGCCTCGTGAAACTACCACAAAATCAATACCAATCTTTTAAATCTTAACACAACATACTTTATTAATATTAAGTTCATAAAAGCTAAATGCACAACAGTTATTTAGAAATAAAATTCTATTATTCATAGGCATAATAATTTACACAGTTAGTAGCAGCATTTGACTTTTGTGAACTACAGATTATTTTAGCTAGTCATATTAAGTCTAATAAAATAGAGTCTTTAATTAAACATTTTTCATGTTATAGTGACTGTGTCAGTATGTGTATTATGTTAGCTGTTTGTTTATGAGTTATATGTATGTTATTGCAGTTTGTGGCATACAGTGCACGTGCGGCAT
The DNA here is from genome assembly GCA_916999025.1 of Orgyia antiqua. NCBI lineage: Eukaryota > Metazoa > Arthropoda > Insecta > Lepidoptera > Erebidae > Orgyia > Orgyia antiqua. The sequence continues at coordinate 5,073,583 of OU779861.1, forward strand.
GCTGTTCCGATAGTACAAACAAGCAGTTAGTTACTAAGGCTTATAATTATATTATTATTCATTTACTGACCTTTGTATTTGTAGAACGTCGTCAATACTCCAGAAATATCTGTTACTTACCGTTCGAAATCTCGACCAGCAAAAATGTGGAAATCAAATCGAGAATAACCCATTACTGACAGCGCGTGTATTCACACACAAGTGCTACATGCAGCAGGAAAAAGCCATGCCTTACAATATTTGCAAATAAACCTTTACAATCACATTGTTGTCAGAGAGAAACTAGTTCTGGATACTTGGGAAGGGATAATTATTAGTCGGCTGGAAATAATCCCATACAGTCATGTAAATAGACAAAACATTAACGTTAATAGCAGAAAGAGTACATTTGTACCTATATTGTATTGATTTATACTTTGTTATGAGTTGTACAATATGACGATCGATTAGTTGTGTTTGTGTACTTACTTTGACACCATAAGCGATGATTTTCAACACAGTTTCCACGGAAAACATTCCAGTAAACCCCATATTGGAATACTTGAGGACATCCGCATAGTTGTCATTTTGATTATAGTACTGCCATTTGTGATGAAGTGCCGGACGTTATGGATAAACCCATGGCAATAAAAATACATAATTGTTACTTTATAAACTTATTCGGATGTAGAATAAGTATGATGTAATGTACAAATTGGAATTTGTATGACATTAATGTAGGTTTGAATAGGTATGTTACGATTATTGTAACGGTTTACAGCGATAGGGAAATGCGTATCAAAAGGATTGTTGACTTCAATGTAGGAAGTTTAGTTGTACAGTGAGGGTTTGTGCTAAGACCTTATGATTTTACATTACATATAAAGTCGGACAGGGTTACAATGAAATTTAAGCTGGAGCATATAGTTGTATAGGATGACATAAAATAAAATAAAACAATAAAGTAGGTTGTAAAAAATAAAAATAACTAACACAAAAACTATAATTATAATGTGTTCAATTTAGACCACGTTGCTGTTCCTATTATTTTAAAATTTTGATCCATTTAACGCGTCATTTAAAAAATTCCAATTAATATACAAAGCAGCCCATAGCCACCAACAGATTACGCCTGGCAGTAGGCCATTCCACCAAGCATGCACAATATCCACATAAAGACAGTTAGGAATAGGTCTTAAATCATGCAACACGAACAACATATATGGCTCATGCCACGTCCTATCTGTAACCAGAGATTGTTGTGCATATACAAGCACGAATAACCGAATAAAATGTCTTGTGTGTCTGTGCCATAAATGTGCTGGAAGGACAGGTATACCGTGCAATAAACACCAATACATACATATTTAATGTATAGCAAGCGAGGAGTAACAGAGGATTACTCAACGAAACACAGGACAAAATAAAATTCTGTACACTTGACGGGATTAGCCGAATAATATCAAATACGGCGCATTCCGATGCAGTGTATACTGACGCCGATAAGTACTGTGAATTTATAAACACGCTTGTATGTTGTTTGTGTGTATGTGTGTAGTAATTTTGAAAAATTTTACTAAAATACAACACCAAGTTTGTGCTAATAATGTTGTTGTGTAAATGATGACATCATCTAGATATAAACCTGCACATTGAAAGTTTTTATCGTCGTTTGGTTTCAAAATTCATAAAAAGTTACATATCACAATATACAACTAAATTGATTAAATATGGGGTCTTTTAAGTGCTAGTAACTAATAAGCTGCACACAATTAGACGACAGTTAGAGAACTGACTTGGTTTTTAGGTACTTGAAGGAACTCTATAGTTTGATCTGTGCAGGTTTCAGTGATATTGCAAACATGTTGCTGAACTAGAATATCACTTCGAGTGCCTTGTGATGCAGGCTAAGTTTTCCAGCAGCTACCTTATAAGTGATATTTTTCTACCTTTACACATTTAAAGTGCAATTTTTTGTTAATGTAGATCTTTTGATATGTTTGTATGTTGCATAAATTTTAATTAATATATTTTGGAAATAACATTACTTAGTAAAACACTTATGTTAGTTTATTCTATCACACAGATAAGCGTTGGTTATACATACCTTCATCATGAGCAATAAAGTGTTGAGAACAATTAGAGTCATGATGAAATACTCGAATGGTGTTGATACGACTATTCTCCATACTTTGTACTTAAAACTCGTCCTTTTACTTGGCATATACCTCTCTAAAGGTCTGGCTTCTATTGTAAAGTCTATACATGATTTCTGTAAATATACATACAAATTTTATTATATTTAGGGAAAAATATATAGTGGTTGGTTTAGGCTTATATTTTAAAAATAAACCTAAAAAGTTATTTTATATTTTAGTGTACAGAAACATATAACTACTTATTTACCTGATTCTTATCAATTTCACCATCCTGTAACTCAGCTTCTCCTTGTTCTTGAAATGTGATAATAATCAGAGCTACGAATATATTAACAAAGAAGAAAGGGAACACCACGAAGTAAACTATATAAAATATGGACATTTCTATTCGAAAATTTTGTATAGGTCCTCTATTTTCGTAGGTAGCAGCCATCGAATTTTGTAATACCCTAAAATAAAACAGACATTATTATAGATTATTATAATATATATTGGATTTTTTTTGGCAGAATATTATATCGCATATTACCTACACCTACATATTTTGTCGGAACTCATGGCCATTGTCTATAAGACAGCGAGTTTGATTCCTATTCAGTGTAAATTAGTTGTGTGATGATGATGATGTTACGAATTTTTTAAATAATACATTATAATCTACTAGACGTAACATATCCGACATTATCTTTCTCCTAAAATTAATAAGGGGTATTGTAGATTGTCCGGATTTACTCACTAAAATTTCATTTAAAGTGCCGGTACTTTTACCACGCCATTCATACAAACCATTGAGCACACAGTTTGCACACTCCAACTACAGGCAAAACAGTCTCCTTATTAGGGCCATTAACAGTTTCAATAACCTTAATAATATTGATTTAGATCTGTTTCAAGGCAGTTTAAGCAGTGTACGGGATTTACTGGTGAGATTATACTCACGTCGCCCTTAGCAGCTTATTATATAAGGTTTTTTGGTTTTGTTATAACTTGTAATATTTATATTGTTATCTATCGTATAGGTATAACGTAGTAGTTGTTTCTTTTTGTACTTTCCTTTTTGCCTAAACTCTTAACGCTGTGCTGTATTTAGTCACCTGTATGTGGTAGCTTATCATTAGCTTTTTAGTTGTAATTTTAGTTTCCTAGTTTGTTTAAGATGCTGTAAGCTACCCTAATAAAATAAAATAAAATAAATAATTAGGTAAGACACTGCTGCACCTCAAAAGGCAGCAGGATGCTCTCAGCAAAAATGGGCAACCGAGGATAGAGCCATTTGTTAAGCAACGTGATTACAGCATGATGGCATGCTAATGTCTTAAAAGTTAAGTAACGGACTGCTGATCAAGAGGCCGCGGATTCGATTCCCACTCGGGACAATTATAATATGTGTGATTTTTCTAATTGTCATACAAATGTTTGTACTGCGTCTGGGTGTTTCTATGTATTATAAGTACGTATTTACAAAAAAAAGTAGTATATGTATTCTATCCGTATTCTGGTACCCATACCACAAGCATATAAGCTTAGCTTGGGATCAGAGGACGTTGTGTGAAATGTCCATGAATATTTATAATTTATTATTATTTTTATAACATTAGTTAAATTTCTGTGGTATATCATATAAGTACTTACTGTGGCCACCCTTCTCCAGTCTGCACCGCAAACAACGTTAGCATGGCCACAGCCACATTATCGTAATGGAAGGATTGCGTCGTCCACGTGCGCTTATTGATGCGCGGTAGCAAACTGTTCGACTCGTACACAAAATACCAGCCCCTGTACAAGAAAATAACGTTGTGTTCTTTAACAAAGTTCAAAATAGAATTTTTAAGATTTGGAATTCGATAGTAACACCATCTTGCATGAAAATGGTTATGAGTTCGATGTTATGTGATGTATTTACATTGGTGTACATTTTGTATGTAGTAGGATTTTTTTACAAAGTTAAGATTACATGTAATAATAATTAAATTAATACTTACTGGCAGTCTTGAAATGTATTCTTACTGATATCGTTGCAGTGAAAAAATTTACCATTAAAAAGTTGAACCGCAATTACAGCGAATATGAATTGAAACAATATGTACACTATGAGAATGTTAATGACATTTTTCAAAGAGTTCACAACACAGTCAAACACTGCTTTTAACTTTGGAACTCGTTTTATAGTTTTTAAAGGTCTGAGCACTCTTAACACTCTTAACGATTTTATTGTGGACAAGTTCTGTCCCGCCCCCTTCTTCACACCTCTGAAAGAAAAGAAAATCTTTGGAATGATAATCTTATAATTTGCTAAGTTCAAAAACTAAAGAAAATCCTGAGTATCTTTTTAAATAATTGCATTGTCATCGGTCCTTGATTTGTAGGTATGCAGAATTTCAAATCGATCCGACTATCACAAGTGGGTGAAAATCGCGTTGAAAGATTCCATTACATAGATTAATACATTGATACCGAACTTATAATGTTAATACAAGGCATAAACACAATCTTGTAATGCATGTAACCCGTCTCCACAAAATATGTAACTCTTTCATGGGTCATTGTATACGATTTTATAATAAACTCCCTATTGATGTAAGAGAATTAAATAATTCTAAATTTAAAAAATTCATTAAAACTAAATTATGTAAAAAGGCGTATTATAAAATTTCTGATTATATTAAAGATGATAAAGCTTGGGAGTAAGTTGCTCTGGAGCAATACATAATATTCTATATTGTAAAGTTTTATTAGCATTGTAAGTATAATTGACATTTAATTAAAAAAATATTGATTATGCTCTGCTGAGTTTCTTACGCCGGTTCTTCTCAGCAGATTGCGCCCTGAACCGGTGGTGGGGAAAAAAAATTTGGACATGACATAAGCACATAATTTTTATGAAAAATTGTGTCTACTTGATTAAATGATTTTTCATTTCATTTCATTGCATTTCATAAAAGCGTGTTAAAAAGTACGTTTAAAAATAGAAATAAAATATACGTTTAACTTTATACTTTCACTTTATAAAAGACATAATTAAAAGTGAGAAATATGATATTATTAAAGAAAAATTATGATCATTTAAAGAAATTAATACAAATATTATGACAATCATACCCGATTTCAAATCCGAAGCTGACAAGGGCGCATATAACGACGGCCGCGTCCATAATGTTCCACAGGTCGCGGAGGTACGCGCCCGGGTGAAACAAAATGCCGAGGTCCACTATTTTAAGCAACATTTCTACTGTGAACACGCCCGTAAACGCATAATCAAAGTAGTTTAGAATTTGGTTCCTGTGAAAATATAATAATTTTTGTGAACAAATGTTCAAATCGAATGGAATAAATGGGCATATAGCACGTAGCAGAAAATTCTATGGGAATCGAAAATGAAAGAGTATAGTGTTTTTTTAGGGTTCCGTACCCAAAGGGTAAAAACGGGACCCTATTACTGAGACTTCGCTGTCCGTCCGTCCGTCCGTCCGTCCGTCCGTCTGTCACCAGGCTGTATCTCAAGAACGGTGATAGCTAGAGAGTTGAAATTTTCACAGATGATGTATTTCTATTGCCGCTATAACAACAAATACTAAAAATAAAATAAAATAAATATTTAAGGGGGGCTCCCATACAACAAACATGACTTTTTTACCGTTTCTTGCTCGATACTAATAACGTTGCCTTATGTTGCATAGATAATGGTACGGAACCCTTCGTGCGCGAGTCCGACTCGCACTTGACCAATTTTTCTAGATAATCAACGTGAAATAAAATATAGAGAAATATATACAAAACTGACGATCGTGTACGCATAATCCCAAATTCTGTTTAGGATTAACCTAATTAGATAGTCGTAAATTAAGTTTTCCGTTATTTTATTATTATTTATCTTCTTATAGACAGCGAAATAATAAAGCCTATAACACCTGTATTGGAAAACTTTTGATTCAGTATTCTATTCATGATAATTATATAATTTTTGAATTGATAGTATTAAATATCTAGTTTCATTTAAATCTAAGTTTATGACAGTATGTACTTACTTTTCACTATCTTCGTTTACGGGATCTTCAGCTGCTAAAGCCGCAGAACTCATACATATAACTACCATAATAAAAAAATCAAAATATCTTAAATTTACAACCCAGTGTGCGCCTCGCCTAATTCTGTAACATAAAAATTACACAGTTTCATTTATGTCAATTCAGGCTAAGGACAAAAGTATCGAAAATAACTTACATCTAACTTACGTTACTTATTTTAAACTGATGATAGAATTCCCATTTGGATATTATGGATTGGAAGATATTGAACAGAAATGTTAAGATTTGGATTACATATTTTGATATTATCATGCGTATTTCTAATTTAAGTTATCAAATAATTGGTATCCAAAACAATGTACATTTAGCCGACTTTAATTTTTCAACCAGTCGATTCCAGGGAACCTTGAACTATTCTCTTTCGTATGTAACTATATATTGTTTGTGTAAAATATTGAACTTACGGATTAGTGGGTGACAAAACAAACATGGACGAATATGGCAGCATTGGTTTTGGTCCGTCTGTTATCTCCTCTTCATCTTCTTTTTTGGCATCTTCTTTCTTTTTGTTCTGGAATTACGCAAACGCACGTCAATGTATTGTTTTGAACCTACAATCTATCCTACTGTCTACTATTTTTTTCATTCTGGCAATACATCATATAAAACTAGCTGTATACTAGTTTATTACTTAACACTGTGTGATAATAATGTATGTAATAAATTAAAATAATCACTGTGAATGATTTCAATGTTTAAAGGGTTATGGGCTATTTAGAGCCAACTAGCTTGTATCTATTAGCCATGTTTTTTGCTTTCTATTCTATTTTTGCATCCTTAACTTCGTACAAGTAGTACGTGATAAATAATTATATTGATAAAAATATTTCTTAAGTATTAAATATTACGTTTATATGCACCTAATATTTATAATAGAGCGAGACAACAGTGCAGATAATTCAAAACAAATTAAATAGATTTGGTGCCAATGTGAAAATATTTACTGGGTGTAAGTACTGTAATAGACTGAAATGTAGTGACATAAGCTTACCCCTCTATACCTATGGGTATATATTATTGGTAACTTACCTACATGTTAAAATTAATATACATTAGATTATAAGATGGATATAGCCTTATATAAGATGCTTTCAACTTTAATAATCGGATTATTTCCAGTGATATTTTATCAGAGGGATGTCTAATCCTGGAGAACTTTACTGAATACTTTTCGCAAGGTCCTACTCCTGACCCTAAGTAACACTGCAGAGCTAATTTTAAAGAATGAAAATATTTCAAGACATAACCAAACTTTCTATAAAACGACATTTCTATTTTATACAAACAAATGATATCAATGTTAAGCTGATCAGGATACAAATAAATTTGCCCATAACCCTTAGCGATAGATAACTTCTAGGGATTAAATTATTCACATTTAGATTTGGAAGTAGTTAGATAATAAGCTCATCAAAATATTTTTTAATACATGCTTGGTATACACACTAGAAGAGGTCACGATGTTCTACAAGATACTATCTAGAAATAATATAACATAATATGAAAAGTGTAGCGAGAGAGATAAAGAAGTTGACAAGAGATGAATATTTTATGAATAACGTAATATTCACCTAGAAGAAAAACATAATAAAACAAATTACTGTAGATAACCAATAGTTCAAATCAGTAGCGAGTCTAAAGAAATAAATTTGATTGAGATAAAATCACACCTATCATGACATATAAGCGACATCGACCCGTCTAAAACGAATTTTAATATTGTTGATCATGAAAGTTAGAATAAGAAATTAGTGTATTTATGAGCATGCTATATCAAACATTAGTTTCAAAATGTATAGAAAAAGTTAGTGTTTAGAGTTATTTAAGTTGTCATAACTTCCAATGTCAACAATATTTTAAATCGTTGACATGAATACATTTTCAAGCATAGCTTTGCCAATCCTCGATTTACCTTCCTACTCGATGGCGAAGAGGGTTTTAAGTCTACCTGCGGTGGAGACCCATCCACCGCGTGTAATGCTTCCATCTCTTTCTCCATTTCCTAATTATCCGGAACAATGTATGAAATACAAATTTTGGTGGCAGTCAATAAATAAATGTCCAAACCATACAATCACTCGCAAGTTAATGTTAGTCGAAGAGAGGTTGAACATGCTATGATTTAGAAACTGTGATACTATTGACTAAACTCCAAAGCGTTAGAAGATGAATTCTAGTTTAAAAACAATTGGTAGACATGTTTAACTTACTTGGTGCTGTTTTTCTTTATCTTCTTCAATTTGTTCCTCTTCCGCCGCTGTTAGTTCCTGTAATTATATAATTGCAACATTTACACGGTAAGCGGCGATTAATTTACAAAAGAGCGATGGCGTAAAACACACAGAATGACAACAGAGTTTTGATTTAATACTAACAGCGAAAGTATGTTGCATTACTCGATCTTTTCGTACAAATACATTTTAAGAACATAAATCCTTTATTAAATGACGAAAGGACCAAGTATTGCAAAAGCCAAAGCTTGTATTATAAGTTACCTGAGCGTTAGCCAGATTATCAACAGCGATGGCAAGAAACACGTTTAGCAGGGTGTAGTTGCCAAACAGTACTAAGATGACGAAGTACAGCGAGTAGATCATCCCCGACCTGATGCCACCTTGAGACTGAATGCCGTCATACATCACTTCATTCCAATCTTCTCCTGTCAGGATCTGAAACGACAGAAGTTGAATATAATGTATCTGCATATTATTTAATTTATTATTATCTAAATCTATACCGCTTGCTTTAGATACAATAAAAATAATCCACTTAGTTTAAAAACTAAAAAACACGCTTCAAAATCCTGAATATTTTTTTTAATTCTTGCATTGTCATCGGTCCTTGTCAATTGTGCAAAATTTCAGATCAATCAGACTACTGCAAGTTGGTAAAATCACTTTTAAAGAATCCGCTACATAGATTAATACATTGATAGATACATACTGAACTTATATAAGCGCGTTAAAAAGAGTACAAAAGGAGTACAAAGTCTTCAAAGTTAGGGTTAAACTGTAGGTTTGATTAAAAAAATAATTAATATGAATCAAATTATCATGGAAAAAATTATTACCATATATTAAATATTTATTTCATACTTCATTTTTTCCACTATAATTTAATTTATTAAGTAAAAACATAGTTAATTGTAAAAAATTATTAATTACTGTTATTTGTATAAGTTCTTACTCACTAACTCTTAACTAATAAACATCTCTTCTTGATAAAAATATAACAAACAAATAAAATAAATGCTATGGTTATTAAAGTTATTAAAGTGAAAACAATGCAGATTTATTGCAACTTTTAATATTTAATCTACAATTATTGGTTAATAGTCACGTTACCTGGAAGACTGTAAGTAACGCGATGGGAAAGGTGTTGAAGTTGGTCGGCGGTGTCCCTTCTTCGAAGTTGAACTGACCACCGAAGAGCTGCATACCGAGCAGTGCGAAGATAAGAATGAACAGGAAGAGAAGGAACAGCAGTGAGATGATAGATCTCATTGAGTTTAGTAGAGATATCACAAGGTTTCTTAGCGATGCCCAATATTTTGTGACCTGGAAATTAATGATTATTGTTAGTCAATTGACAATAAGCTTGCTATGGAATTCAGAGATTCTTTGGAACATAAATTTTATTAATTACTCATTATGGATGGCTAGTACCTACGTATTAAAAATTTTGGTATGTGAACAATAATAGTGATTTTTCGTTGAATAGGCACCAATACCGGTTTTGTTAGGATTATTCTTTAACTTTTTTATCTGATGAATCTATAAAGAAATAATTCGAAACTATTCATAGGTAATAATGGCAATAATAAAGCCCATAATAATAATAAAGCCCATAATGGTTTCCAAAAGTAATTTTCTTGATTTCGTATTTTATAAATTACTGGAGCTAACTAAATGTTCAAGATCTACTTTTAAATATAAAAGTGCTTACTATGAATAAAGAATACCTTGAATATCCGCAGCAGTCTTAAAGCTCTCAGGACAGATAGACCGAAAGAGCCACCTTTGACCTCAGACCAGACAACTTCGAAAATGGAGCCGGATATGACGACACAGTCGAAGCGGTTAAATGAGGACTCAAAGTAGATTCTTGGTCCTAATGCATACATTTTCACCCACATTTCCATCATAAATAAACCCAAGAATACAAATTCTGCATAATCTGTAAGAAAAATCATAAGATAATGTTAGTCACGAGAAAATTGCTGCTATCAGTATATTACATCACAGTTTTAATCGATATTTGTTAAGATATTGGCGCAATTGTTATTTTGACCAAAATATGATTAAAAATTGAAAATTTGAATTATTATTATTTATAATAAATATTGAACTTACATAAAAATGAAGTAAGCCACTGTGGTTGGTTATAATGCTCAACAGCCACACATATCGTGTTGAAGAGCACTAAAACTATCACAAACCAGTAGAACCACTGCGTCTTCACCGTATGTCTAATCCAGAATCGAAACCTTTTCTCAGCTCTCCAAAAATCCGCACATTTTCCAGCCGATCGAGACTTGCTTTTTAGAAAACCTACGATAGTAAAATAAATATTATCAACAATTCTTCAAGTATTGTTGCCATTGATCTTGCATTTATTGTACTTGCAACATTAGGTATTGTAAGATTTATATTGTATACTAAATGACTGTAGATTTCGAAAGCAGTCTCATTAGAAACTATGTATAACGCCAATTGACATTACAAACGTTGCGTATTTATTGCTTGATCAACAGCTGCAGATTATTTTAAGCATTGGGTTGTACATCCATCTAATAACTATGGTTTTATTTACATACATCATCTTGTTAGCAAATTACAGTATTTGCGACCTGAAAGCTCTTGAGGTCGTTGAATTATAACCGTACTGTCATTTGCCGGCATGAAACGGTCACATATAACCGTGTAAATTACTAAGACCTAATTTCTGGTAAAATCTTCATTTATCACTAGAACATTAAGTTACGTTCCAAGGTAACTTTTTCATAAAACTTATAGTGTTGAAGCTTATGACGTGGCTTAGGAATAAACAACTCTAAAAATAGCTAAGAATAGTTTCAGATGAAGTATTTAATTATAAAATATGATACTAAAATTTCGTTTCATCGCATTCTTCTATTAACTTTAACAAAATAAAGTAATATCTAAGCCTAGATCTATAACTAGTCTATTTTTTTCTACATTAGAAGATGAAAAAGAATATTCTACCAGCATCACGTTTGATCCCATACCTTGCTTTTTCTTTGGAACTGTAAACAACCAACACACAAATAAAGTACGAGTCCGCAATGATAATGAAGATACCGAAAATTCACATGCAACATTCATTGATAATAACGTTTATGACAGTAAATGTTAATATATTAATGAAAACAAATGTTACTAAGTGTCTGACAAGTATCTAGCCAATGAACAATGATAATATTGATAAAGAAAAAGAAAGACTGATAGTAGATATTGTAAACAAAAGCATGCGTATAAATGTTAATCTTGATCCAAAAAATAATACAAATTTTGAGACAGTGATAGAACTGGTAAATCGTCCTTAATATAAGACACACAACATTCAGAGAAATTAAAAGGTACACTTAAAGTTTTCTGTACTGACCGTCATCACCGCAGTCTTCGTCTTGTTCTTCCTCTTCTGTATCTGTGCTTTTACTTTTGCCTAAGTTTTTTAATTTCTTTTTAGATGCTGCTCTTCTTCGGGCTATGTGAAAATTATAAGTGAAACATAAGTTGTCAATTATGAAAATTTTGCAAGCAATGGTTTAAGTATTGAAGGTCGTATAGTATAATAACAATATATTTCTTACGTCAATAAATAATACTACTTTTGCTTTGGTTGTATGTTACTTATTCATCCATTGTTACGGTAAGGGAGTTCTTTTAGCCTTAACATTATAGAGCGTAATTTTAACGGAAGATCATGAACTACTATATTTTGTAACACTTGCGCGAATCATTTTAAATCTAAACTCGGTTTAAATAAAACCACTTTTTACGGATTTACGGATCATGAACACTGCTAATAAATTTGGAAGTGAATTATATTCAAGTATCTATTAAACAGTTTTTTTTTATATTCCTTTTGGTTGCTAACAGCCTAATCTAATATATCTCCTAACAACATACCTTCTATTATGTGCATCTTTTCTTCTTCTGTCGTTCTTTCTTCTGCTAATATTACTTCTTCTGTAAGAGGAAATGTTTTCTAAGCAATCTGAACAGTATGTTTAGTACTCAATAGAATATATACTATCTACTTACCGGCTTTACATATCCACTCAACGTAACCATTGAGTTCTTTCTCTAGTTGTGCTTGTCTTCTTAACTTAAGAAATTCTTGTCTATTTTCTACTTTCTCTCTTTCTTTAGCGAATTCACTGAAAATGTAATGATATAGCCTACTCTAGCAATTATTGTACAATATAACTATTTGCTAGCTTTATACCAAAACATAGAACAAGTACGTAAATTAGTTATATCACAACCTAGCTTTCTAATTTTTAGAACTCTTCTACATGTTTAATATACATAATATATGTGTAGGTAATTGGTTATTATGGTTCATATTTTTTATTCCATACTGATGTTTTGATAATAAGTCATTAGCATACGTTAGAATTAGCTTATTTCTTTCATACATAAGTTTTTAAAAGACAAATACTGATTACTTATTATGTTTTAGCAATACTTTTTATTTGTATTGTAATATAATTGACCTGATTCGGTAATCCAGTTGAGATATGCATTAAAATCTGCATTAAACATTTGCCGAGCCCTTTCTTTAACAAACTGAGCCCTTCTCTCTACTCGTCCTCTCTCATTAGAGAACTCACTGAGTACAAAATATATTTAAAAAATAAAATATTATCGATTAAAAATACTGTCCAGTGATTTTATTAATAGTTTATATTTGCAACTTACCCACTAAGAACACCGAGAACTAAGTTGAGCATAAAGAATGAACCCAATACTATGAGAGGCACAAAGTAAATCCAGTTGAACGCACACCCTAGCGCGTCATTAGTCTGCAAGAAAACAGTTATTTAATAAAAACGCAAGATAGACGTATATAATAATCACATATGAGTGCTGTTCTGTAGCGTATTAAAAACTGCTTAATTTTAAAAGGAAAAGTTTTGTGTAAATATTAGTTTCTACCGAACAATCTTAAAGATCTTAATTTTTAAATTATTCCGTTGTCATCAATATTTTATATGTGTGCAGAATTTGAGATTAATTATATGATTGGAAGTGTTAGTCAGACAATTTCGAAGATTCTGTTAGATGGATACCAACGACATTTATAAAACGAGTTAAAATAAAGGTGATGCATCAAGAACACAAGGAAATTGTAATGATATGTTTAATATTGTAATAGAATAAAGTAACATTTTTTCTTACCCAATAGAGAATTGCAGTCCAACCCTCCATGGTAATGCACTGGAAGACGGTGAGCATAGCGAAGCCGATGTTGTCAAAGGACGTGATTCCTCTATTCGGCCCCTCCCACTTCTCCAAGCACGTACTCTTATCATAATCACATACGTTTGCACCATACGGCGCCAAAGTAAAGTTATCAGCGTTGCATGGTGTTGGACTCTCTCCTTCATTAACTATTTCATCTGTAAATGAACAGTAAAATATTAGAAACAACGTCCTATAAGTGAATAAAACAAAAACAATATCAGTTTTGTTTCAGACGACCTGTAAATAGTAATACAGCCCAATAAAAACAACTTCTAGCAGCCGAAAAGTTTGGAGCAATACTTTATTTGATAATGGCCTTTTCTATGAAAATCATAACACAGAAAAGTAAATCCATACACTACAACAAACAAATGGAACACCTCAATACATTTTTTTCTTAATATAATCTGTTTGCCCCATTCAACGTTATATATGAATTCCGCGCCCATTACAGATTTTGAAAAATATTAACGCCTTGAAGATACCAAAAACCATTTTTTTTCTCTAATTTCGTGTATCCAATGTTACGGCTATCATTAGATTACAGAATTAATAAATTAATACTCACTAATATCTTCTAAATTATAACAAGTCTTATGGAGAGCCCCCGAGTAAAACTCGAGGCCTATGATGGCGAAGATGACTATCGCGAAAAGCACCAAGAGGCCGATCTGTAGCAGCGGCGCCATAGCTTTTATGATGGACTTCAAGACAACTTGCAGGCCTAAACGAAAATTTTATTTATTTTATGCATCAACAAGTTTTTAGTATTTATTTTATTTTGCCCTGGAATTTATAAATTATATTTCGTATGCTTATCATAATATGTTTTGCAATGGGAAGTCGATAAAGGGTTAAAATAGTTATTATTTGCTAAGGATACTATAACATACAAAAAGGATATATAATATACCAATAATTATCTTTTAAGTTCTTAATATTTGGCATTAGCCACAGCTTATAATCAATAAAAAAATGTATCTAACCCTTAATACCAAAAGTATATAAAATGAACCACAGAGATCCATATAATTTTTTTTTTTAAATAGAGAAACCGCGATTATTCTAAGATATTGACAAAAAAATCCTACATCGTATAAAATACTAGAAAGATATGCTCTTATCGTGATTATTTCAATATTCGTCTGTCTGTCGGTCGAACTTTGGTTTAATTTGTAAGTAGAACACACCTGTGTAGCTCAATTTTTTTAAGCATATTTTTGGTAATAGCGTTACTATTAATAAATATACTTAAATAGTAAAATAGATATTAGGAATTTGATACACGAAATATGATAAAACGTAATCAGTTTAAAAATTACAGGGCTAATACACGTATTTTATAGAATTTAGAACCAGATTTAATAGCATTTTCAACATTTTAAATTAACATTTGAAGTAATCGCTTTAAATAAATAGGTAAGATAATTACCAAACATGTCGATTATAACTCGATTTTAATCGTAATCGATATTTTACCTTTGACAACTAGATATATTGACTAATGTATACAGTGATGAAGTCAATAACTACTTAATATAATAAAAATATACCACAACAATGAGAAGAATTAACTAGGCAATTAATTATGTCATAGAAAACAGAAAACATTATTTTTCGTGCAATTAATTTAAATGCTGTTCCATAATTTTAAAATTACTTTTTTAAAATGAATAACAATTGTATGAGAATTGTTAGCGGCCAGTACGAAAAAAATATAAAAAATAGTTATTTTTGTAAAACTTTTTATTCGTAATTATTTTACTTTTTTTACATTTGGCCAGTAATGTTATGTAAAAAATATGAATCAGCAATATTGATGACTACAATACAAATAGCTAGATCTATGAATGTTCTAGAACTCACTAGGAACGCCCGATACTAATTTAAGGGGCCTCAGCACCCTAATGGCACGCAAGGTCCTGAAGTCGATGTCGGTTGGCCGGAACGGCAGCTGCGTGATGATACTGCCAAACACACATCACTCGATACTATAGCTTGAACTAGCAACTAACTGAGTAATAAAACTCTACTACAGACTGTGTTATGTCGGGAATGAAAGTGGCGCTTTTTACCAAATGCTGAACTGTAGATGGAAATATTATGAGTATGTAATTTCAGGTTATGATAACAAAACACAGCCTTGTCCATATGTTTTTAAAAATATCTACATTCTAAATATCGTGTATCTAATTAATTATATAAATTTATGCTAATTATGTTAATTTTTACGCATTTAAATCTAAATACACCATATTTAATCACACCTAAAACCATTTCTTTATCTAATTTCTTACGTATTAGCTTTTTATAATTCATATAAAACCTACACAATACACAAAATGTATAGCAAATAGTTACTATTGTGCAACACGTAGCTTTAAAACATGTTCAATAAATCACATTTAAATTAACACATTTTCTAAACTATGTCAATAAACATATCGACATTACGAAGCTACGTATTTGTTATCTAATAATATTAAAAACTCTATTGATTATAATCTAGCTGCATTTCTACGTTTAAAAGTTCCAAATCCAAAATTCGAAAATATCTAGCGAATAACGTTCTATAACGAATAAGTTAGAGGTATTATGTGAACTTTTCGCCAATTACTGTGAATTACTTGGTATCCGCGAGACGAGCTTGAGAGGGCGGAGTACTCTGAACGAGCGTAGCATCCGCAGGTCAACGTCCACGTTGTATTCGGCGAAAATCGTCATCGACCTAGTTTTTGTTATCGAATATTCAATAATGTTAAGTTTTCTTCTGTTTGTTTTAACTTACTGCCCTATGATTTTGATTTGTTACCAATTTTGTATGCCTGTATCCCAATAATATAATTTTAATGAAGATTGCTTATAAAAGCAATCTTGAAAACCCAATTGTGTCCATGCATTTTTGAAGTTAATGCACACTGATGTAAAGATAGCTTATAGATAATCTAAACAAATTGTATAAAGAAATTATGTGCATTAAATTTAAAAAGTTCGACATTGGTGAATGGCGAAATAAATTTGATATAATAATTTCTTTACAAAATGGTTAGTTTTTAGTACTACGTATAATAACAGAAGAAAATTGCACTTACCCCGTTACTACAACGAAAAAATCCATTATGTTCCAAATATTCCTAAGATAAGATCCCTTGTGTAAAACAAAACCTAATGCTAAGATTTTTAACGAGGCTTCTACACAAAATATTCCTAGAAAATATGCCTCGGTCTTTTCCTGTAACAATCAAAAGGATATTGACATTATCTTTATAACTTATTATAAAATAAAGTCGTTACTTTTGTATGCATGTATGTCCCTATGTGAGCTTATATCTTAAAAACAACACAACGGATTGTGTTGCGGTTTCTTTTAATAGATAGAGTGGTTCAAGCGGATGGTTTTTTTGTACCATTTGTTAGGGTTTGATTTTTAAATTTCACGCGTACGAAGTTGCAGGCAACAGCTTAATATATGAAATAAGTATAGAATAAACTAATATTACATGTCATAAATGACTGAACCTACGTAAATAATATAGGACCGTCGGAGTGTATGTACGCGCATAACTTCTGAATGATTGCACCAAATTGGATAATTCTATTTTTGTAATGTTTCGTATAGTAGGTATATTTGTAAGGCTACATATAAATGACACAAGCTTCTAATAGAACCCTTTTTGAACTCATGAATAATTAATTTATCATAGATTTACTATATAAACATATCTACGTATTTATATTACAAATGTCATCATCCTCATCATCATAACATCACCCCTTTTTCCCATGGGGGTACGCGGAGACAATAGAGCGCCATCTGCTACGATCCAAACATTAACTTAGACCTGTGGCCCTGGTGGTAGAAAAGTCTCCGAAACGTTACATGTGTATGTTTACAAATATTACCTATGTTATTCATTCTTAGTCTAAATACTTATAACATCACGCCTTTTTCCCATGGGGGTAGGCAGAGACTATAGAGCGCCATCTGCTATGATCCAAACATTAACTTAGACCTGTGGTCCTGGTGGTAGAAGTCTCCGAAACGTTACATGTGTATGTTTACCTATGTTATTCAGTCTTAGTCTAAATACTAGTCCAACGGCTTTTTATATCTTCCACAACTATCGCTGAACTTTGTGTATTTTTTATGAATTGAAAGCTTTCGAATGCGATCATAAGCTTTCAACTAATTTAATAAAAACAATAGAAAGTTAATGTTAGAATACTAAATCAATAGATTATATTCCATATTATATGTTTCAGGCAAAAAATTATACTTAAACATTATAATAAAGGCGTTTAAAGATATTTTACTTCTTAACGTGTTAGGAAAAACCTGTAGAGAGTAAATTTTTACAAAATTGATATTATTAAAATAACATCTTTGCACCAAAAATCCGATACCATGAAGCACAGACAACTTTTTTGTTGTTGTGGTAGCCCACTGATAATAACGACGCATGAATATCCTATTTTTTTAAAACATACAGCCAATAGTATTTGTAAGCCATTGCATATTTTGTTCAATAAATGTCTGTCAACCGGTAGTTTTCCATGTGTATGGAAGAAAGCTTTTATAACTCCCATTTACAAGAGCGGTGACAAAGCTAATGTTGAAAATTATCGTCCTATCTGTATTCTATCTGTTTTGTCTAAGATATTCGAGGGACTGGTGCATGGCATAGTATACTCATCTATACGTCATCTAATTATACCAGAACAACATGGGTTTGTAAAATCACGTTCCACTACTACCAATCTATTGGTTTTTACTGACTATATATTTGAAAACATGGACAACAGGATACCTGTAGACGCTGTGTACACAGATCTAAAAAAAGCTTTTGACAGGGTAGATCACAAGTTGCTTCTTGATAAATTAGCGTTTAACGGCATCAGAGGGAACTTGTTGAGATGGTTCACATCGTATATCTACAAAAGAACCCAAACTGTTGTGATTAACGGCTATGAGTCTGACTGCATAGTTGTGGAGTCCGGTGTGCCCCAAGGTTCAGTGCTCGGTCCTCTTCTTTTTATACTCTTTATTAACGATGTTAAAACATGTTTTAAAAATTCAAAATTTTTGGTATACGCTGATGACATAAAAATCTTTAGGTCATGCAAGAGCATCGGTGATTGTATGCTGCTTCAAGACGATCTTAACAGGTTTTCTCAATATTGCTTTACTAACAGACTTCAAATTAGCTTAC
This sequence comes from Orgyia antiqua, assembly GCA_916999025.1. Taxonomy (NCBI): domain Eukaryota; kingdom Metazoa; phylum Arthropoda; class Insecta; order Lepidoptera; family Erebidae; genus Orgyia; species Orgyia antiqua. The sequence goes on from OU779861.1 coordinate 5,092,509, forward strand.
CTAAATGTCAGTTTATTTGCTTTACTAAAAATAAAACTAAACACGATTTTAATTACAGTCTTAATGGTACTTTTTTGGACACAGTTGACTCTGTTCGTGACCTGGGCATTCAGCTTGACTCGAAACTACATTTAGATATTCATATAAATAATATAATTAGTAAAGCTTACCAAATGTATGGTTTTGTTATGCGTTCCTCTGCAGATTTCAAAAGACCTTCTACTTTCATTTATTTATTTAAAGCCTTAATACGTTCTCAACTTGAATACGCGGTTTCAATATGGAATCCTTTTTATGCAAAATACACACATTACCTTGAAATGGTACAAAAAAAGTTTTTACGCACAATGCAATACAAATGCTTCCATAGCAGGGTGCCATATTCTAATTTATTAGACAAATATAAAATGTTAAGCTTAGAGTCTCGACGCACGCTGCATAGTGTTATGGTATTGTACGGCATATGTAACAATAATTATGACTGTATTGATCTCACAAATAAATTGAGCTATGTAGTACCTAGAACAGTACGACGAGCAGTGCGTGCCCCGCGCTTATTTCACACTGTAAAATGTAGGACAAACGCTGGTGTAAGGGCACCTCTGCGTCGTTTAGTAGATACGTATAATACTTACTTCTCGGAGATAGATATTTTTGCAGAATCTCAGTGTAAATTCAAAAAGTTAACAATTACAGCACTTAAAGATGTTTCTTGAATTGGTTCGATGTTTAAACTTCTATTACCTGTTTGTTACTAGTATATTAAATTTAGTTTATTCATTTATCTGTATTTATGTGTAGTGTATTCTGTTCATTTATCTGTTATTTATATTTGTGTATTTCGAATTGCTCCTCACTCGTTTCTTTATATGTCGTGGACAATTGTGTGGGTTATACTTTTATCAAAACTGTACAAATTGTCATAACCATAAGTTTAAATTTTAATGTATAACTGTTTATTGTTCCAAATAAATAAAATAAAATAAAATAAAATGAAAGGCAAAAATGACCAAGCGACATATTGGCAACTTTACACCAGAGCAGTTTAGTTTTATTAAAAAAAAAATTGTTAAAAGTTGTTAAAAATGATATTATTAATATCATTTTTTACACTATAATTTGATTGATTAAGTAAAAGTGTAGAAAGTAAATTGTAAAAATTAATAAACTGCTGCAAAATTTGTTTTCTGATGATTACTGTTAAGTATGGCCTTGCATAACCATGAAGCCAGTTACAAAGTCCACTCACCGTCGCTCTTAAGGTTAGTTACAAACTTGGGATAACGATAAGGGGAAGATAAACAAAGAAGTAGAAATTCTAATAATTAAGTTATGTATTTATTGTCTTATTTTTCAGTTTTGCTATGGGAGTGAGTTCTAGATTTAATCAATTTAAAAGTATGATTTTTATTGTTTAGCATATTTTGAAATAGTATGATTTATCTTTTCAGACGTATTGTATATTTTATTAATCGATTTCAAAAGGATTTGGATTTCTCCGTCGATTGTTGACCAATTTTAAAAATTCTTTTTTATTCCATTCATAGGTGGTTCCATATTCAGCAATTAGATATCTGACTACTGGATAACTGGGAAATCGAGAGCAACTTTTTAATTTTAAAGGCACAACAAAGGTTTTTCTTAAATAATCTAAATCTATTTTCGTTTTTAGATAATGTAACGAGAATTCTATGACGCTGACGATGAAAGACATTTTAATTTTAAACTTACATTTAGTTATCAGGTTATTGTTGTGTTAGTTATGTATTAGTGCTAATAGTTGCTACTGTGTATGAGATCTTAGCCTTCGAATTTTCGCCATAGAAATCCTTGATTACAAGCAGCACAAATGCAGTGATTGCGTTAGACGTAAAGATTCGTGATTGGTAATATTAAACTAGTTAACAAACTTTGTATTTTGAAGATGTATGATTGAAATTCTCAAAAAAAAACTAGCACATATTCTGTGATTGAGTTATTGTGTAGTTAGTTACGAGTGGAACTGTAGGCTTAAATGTCAAATGTGTGTTGGACCTAAACCTTTATGGATAAATCTTTGATCCTCTCAAATCCAAACAGAACAAATTTACTAATTGAGTTATTATTTTTTTGGACTTGAGAAACAGTAATGGGTTCAGTAAAAAGTACATAAGAGATATAAACATGCGAAGAACTGCATGGCACTCCATAAACACAAGCAACATAACACATAAACAATAATGGAATCATTGATATGCTTGACAAATCAAACCTTAGGTCAAAAATAATAAAGACCTGTCTGTGGACATACCAGCTCTCAAAGGCAAGAATTTTATAAAGAAAATATTATATAAAAGTTATTTTTAACGGATTGTTTATATAAGAAAAGTATATTAATATGGTGCAAACCATAAACATGTAACGTTTCGGAGACTTTTCTACCACCAGGGCCACAGGTCTAAGTTATGTGGTGTCTCATCGTGTATGGTGTCAAAACGCTAGACGACTGAAGGACTTATTTCAATGACTTCTTAGTTATCATGCGATTGGTCGAACTTTGGCATTATGTTTTGTGCTTTAAAGCATAAAAAAAGTTTAAAAATTGTAAATCAGATATGATATCGAGCCGAGTACTTGACAATTTCAATATTAAGTGGACATATACATATATATATAATTATAAAGAAAATTAACTTATAAGTAAAATTGAAAAACCAACAACATGGCCATAATCGTAGTTTATCCGTAAAAAAAATCATTAACGTAATATGTACCAGATTCTGTGCTAAGATGGTCTTGTCGCCGTTGGGCAAATGCTCTTCCAGCGCCAGCACCACGCAGTTGGCGATGATGGTAAGCAGCACCGCGTACTCGAAGGGCGGCCACTCGATTATAAACTTTGTATACCTGGAAATAAAAAAAAAGAATATTGTTAATATTTATATGAATTTATTTTAATAGTTCCTTTAGTTGTACACCTTATCTTAAGAGGATACCAAAATAGCTTCGTGCATTTTTCTACGTACGAAGTTTTCATTGTTTCTTTAGATTGAATGGCTAGAGCTCTAATTTTTAAGTATATGTTTTTTCAATATATAATCTAGGATCGCATAAACTCAGAAACGCGATTGAAAAAGTTTTCTCGATAGAAAATCTTAGCGAAAATACCTCTCTCATTTCTTATTTTTTTCATTTGTCGGTCTATAATCGCGTATTAACTAATGAAATAACTTTAAAAACATAAGTAACTATTATAGATAGAAACACGTAAATCAGAATTAAAATATATTTAGTAGATTTTGAGTAAACTAAAAAAATATCCCTAATTCTTCATTTTCTATACCTACTAGCTGTGTACATGCCCACGATAATATTGATGTAGGCCCTTAATAGAACAGGAATAAATTAGTATTAATATTATAGTACATAGGCCGACGTTTTAACTACTGCAGTTTGTCATGGGTTATATTTGGATGGATGGGAATGTCTGGCACTGAGGTACCTATTTCCGTTTCCAGCCCGTTAATGTTCCACCGTTGGGCACGAACCTCCTGCACTTTGGGAAGTTTTTGGGTCTCTTATGCCGAGCTACCAGAAGTATTGGCATAGCTTTTAGTTTCGGTTTTCCGTTTGTTACAGTGAATTATATCATTTATATCTAATATCCTTAGCACCTTGGGGAAAAGTGTTTGTAGCATTAAGTATCATATTAGTTTTAGATTACATACGGATATAAAAAATATTGATTTTATTGCTGTTTTATTTATATTTATTTATTAATGCAATTCCCAATTATAATACAGAAAATCCGCAGTTATTTATATACCTTAAGAGATCGTTTTGGTAGTCATGCAAACTTGATTGCAAAAACAAAACAAATGAATAAGGATATTTTATTCTAAGCTTGTTAAAAAGACTGGCTGCGTTATAACACTTTATTAAATTTGGGCAGCGTTCGTTACTGACTTTTCTTCTTAAATTTATCAAACAAGTTTGTAATATTAAGGAAAAAAATAGTTATATAAAATAGACAGTATTCAATAAAAAGTAGCGTTCCAAAGATATTGCTTTGGACTAATTATGAACAAGGCTCCAAGTAAATAATTTAATGATCATTCGTGCCGTATCATAAACAACAGCCTTTTGTATCAAGCACTTCACTAACGTCTGAAGTGTGAGAATCTCAAATTATTAATCAAAGCCTCTTGTTATTTTATGGTACCTACATACATTTTAAAGAAGCCAAATGCCGAATAGCCTATATTTTGTTAATTACTGGATAATCAATTAACTACAGTTATCTAAGATTGGAGGTACTAAGTTAGCTTGACCTTTCAGTATTACCTTAGTACATGTACTAGGAGTATTAGGTAGGTACATTAGCAAATAATAACTAGACTATCGATTGCTGATGCAACGATATGAATTCTAATATATCCGACGTCGGGCTAAAATTTAAATAAATATACGCGTCTAATTCCGTAAAACGTAGTTTTATTGGGACACAGTTATTACATAAATAAGCATTATTTTTTAAAGTTCTCAAAATCTTTTAAGCAAACTTTACATCTGGCTTACATTACAAATATTAGTCTTTTATTAATTTTAAACTCAACCTTTTTGTAGTAACATCTCTTTGTGCTGACTAAGGTAAATACTTTCACTCCCGTACAATATGCAAAAAGATGAATAGCAAGGGGTTCGTTTAATATGTATAGGTAAGCGGGGCTAGATATCTCCATGTTAAATTCTTTCCGGTCTTATGTTAAGGTAATGTGAATTCTGCCGTGTATTTTTTAAATAACCAAGATATTGCACAAGCATAGAGCCAAATAGGTGTTATTTACAAAAAGACAATTGTTGAACCTTTAAATTTGTGTATCTTCGTGTTATTTGAAGTATTTATAACTTTAGTTTCTATTCAAATGTTTTGCTAAAATAATGTAGTGAATCTAGTAACTAAACGAAACACACAATTTTATGAACAATGTACATTTATTGAATTAAATAATACGTGAGAGACATTGTCCACAGGTCTTATGATAACTGGTAGGAAATGTGGAATTAAATTGCAAGACGAACTTTTTGCAATCTCAGTTACATAATTGTGTAATTGCACTATGTAATATTTCTTTTAAAATTAGTTTTTTGGTAGTCAATACTTGAATTAAATGAATGAGATACTAACCTCCGAATAGGATTTTCGTCGGCAAATATAAAGAGTGAACTGGGCCCTGGAGTAGCGGGCTGGTGCGCGCCGCCCATGGTATCAGCTGGCGCCGCGCGAGCCTGCGCGCCCGCCGCCTCCTGCGCTGCCGCCAACCTGAAACCCAAAATTATGACTTTGTAACACATGTATGGAACAACTGATTTGATAAATATTTGCAATAAAATGTCGTGTTTAAAAATTAAATATAATTTTTCTGTTCGACGGGAAACGTTTACATACGTCACACGAGAATGCTTTGATTTACATTAAGATTAAGATACTTATATATTTACAGATTTTGTTTATACAAAGATATTAGAATTTGGTTTAACTTCGAACCAGAAAATGTTATGTGATATGAGCCCGTCGATATTTAATTATTCTATTTGGTTTTAGATAGTATTCCTTTTCATTCTTATCAGTGCATTTAAATACATACACCTTTGCTTCGGTCTTAATGTGCGTTCAATATTTATCCATCTAGCTATTCCAAATGACAGATTTCATATCCAAAATAAAATAGGGATGGAAAGGCGCCGCAGTTGGTTTTGATTTCGGCGCTCACATACTATTGTGGTACCAACCGCATCGGTGGTAACAGGTTTGCGTAAATAGCATCAGTTCATTGCGTCAACAAAAAGATAATAAAATACGAGGATAAATAACTTACAGGCTAGTAATATTTTTAATTGTACAGTTGTACTGGGTTGGCGTGATATAATATCATTAAAACAGTTTTGTGCCTTACTAGGGAGGCTCGAGCGGTTAATGATATCATTATCAATTAAGCTTTAATGTCTACGCTATACAGGGTGTCCCAGAACTCAACGTCAAGCCGAAACGGGGTGACAGGATAGATCATAACCATCACGAGAAAAATCAGAAAAAAAATCTATCCCATGCAGTTTGGAAATTATGGGCATTTTAAGAAAAACCTAGAAATTTGGTCTAACTGTACCATTTTTCGGTTATTGTGGTTAATTTTTATTATTTTTGGTCATTTAAACTTTGGAACCGTAACCCTAAATAACATCTCGAGAATCACAGTCTAAAATAATGACACAATTACCCCAAGTTTCCTAGAATTTAGACTATTTGTTAAACTATGAATTTAAAATTTTCAAACTTTGTCGACTTTGAAACACCCTCCTTTAAAAAAAATGTACTAGAGTGCCTTGGCAAGTGCCATTAAGAGTTGGCGCATTTAATCAGGATTGTAAAATGGTACAATACTTGTAAGTTTCGTACTAAAAAAAACGAGTAAAAAATAAAAACCTCAAGTAACCCGATTTTTGCTAACCCATTTTACTCAGTTAAAATGTTTTTTATTCGCACAAGCCCTTGGTAGGTTCTTTATTTTACGGTAAAATGATGAGAGATATGGATAGTGGACATGTTTGCCATGAGCGAGCGAGACAGATAGTGACGCCACTTTTACCAAAGCAACAAAATACTAATAAAATAATGAAAAATGTTGACCTTGTTTTGTTTAGGTTTATTGGAATAAAAGTCAGATTTGAAAATAACATTTTTTATTAAAACAAATGTTCAAATTGTTTACCATCAGCTTCAACACACGCCCTACATCTTCTTAAAAAAGATCTACTTATTAGCCGGGCATATCCTCGAGAGTTGATGTCCTCAGCAGCTTGAGAAATTCGTTCACGCAGCTCGGCTACGCTCTCAATGGGCTTAGAATAAACTTTTTCTTTGAGAACGCCCCAATAAAAAAAATCCAGGGGATTTAAATCTGGGGAACGGGCTGGCCACGAGATAGTGCCTGAACGTCCAATCCACCTTCCCGGATATTCTTGGTCAAGGAAATCTCTTACTTGCACTGCGTAATGCGCTGGGCAGCCATCTTGTTGATACCACATGTGGCAACGATCTGTTAGTGGTACGTCCTCTAACAAACTTGGTAAATTTTCTCGTAAAAAATTTAGGTAATTCGTGCCATTCAAATTCTCAGGCAGCTCAAAAGGCCCAACTATTTTGCCGTTTAAAATTCCTGTCCACAGGTTAACTTTAAAGCGATATTGGGATCGGTCTTCTCGCATTAAATGTGGATTCTCCACATGCCACTCATGAAAATTGTGTAAGTTTATGTAGCCATCTTTTTTAAATGTAGATTCATCTGACCAGAGAATTTTTTGGATGAATTGGGGATTTTCATTATGCCTCTGTAGCATTGTTCTACAAAATGAAATCCTTTCAGGATAATCTCGAGGGAGAAGACTTTGAACTCGTTGTACGTGAAATGGATGCATTTCAGCTCTTTGTAAAATACGATGTGCTGTGCTTTTGGGTATTCCCGTTCTTTCTTCAATTCCACGAACGGAAATACTTGGGTCATCTGCGACCTCTTCCAACACTTCTTCTTCGTAAGGAAAGCGAGGTCTACCTCCAGCCCGTATTTGATTCGGGAAATGGCCGTCCTCTGTGAGTGAATGGTGCACATTAACAAACACGCGGTGATCCGGATAGCGCTCTAAATTTGGATATCTTTCACGATAAAGTCTAGCGGCGGCACTTGCGTTGCATCTGCATTCCCCATAAATGAGATGCATGTTCGCATATTCTTGTGAAGTGTAGCGCGTAGGCATAGTGATGAGAAGGATGTCAACACAAAAGTCCAATTCCAAAAGAGAGAAGCCAAAGTTGCCGGTATGTAATCAACAAGTCCAATTCACAAAAATCCAAGTCCAAAAAGAAAAGCCAAAGTTGTCAGTACTAAATTAACACAAGCGAATACGGAAAGGTGCGCAGTAGACGAATGAGCGAAATGTACTAACTGGTGTCAGACTGGCAGCGTAGCTATTTGCTTGGTATGGCGTCTGTATCTGTTTCATTCGCACTCGTTTAAACGATGCATCTCCGTCTCACTGCGTGGCGTCACTATCTGTCTCGCTCGCTCATGGCAAACATGTCCACTATCCATCTCTCTCATCATTTTGCCGTAAAATAAAGAACCTACCAAGGGCTTGTGCGAATAAAAAACATTTTTCCTGAGTAAAATGGGTTAGCAAAAATCGGGTTACTTGAGGTTTTTATTTTTTACTCGTTTTTTTTAGTACGAAACTTACAAGTATTGTACCATTTTACAATCCTGATTAAATGCGCCAACTCTTAATGGCACTTGCCAAGGCACTCTAGTACATTTTTTTTAAAGGAGGGTGTTTCAAAGTCGACAAAGTTTGAAAATTTTAAATTCATAGTTTAACAAATAGTCTAAATTCTAGGAAACTTGGGGTAATTGTGTCATTATTTTAGACTGTGATTCTCGAGATGTTATTTAGGGTTACGGTTCCAAAGTTTAAATGACCAAAAATAATAAAAATTAACCACAATAACCGAAAAATGGTACAGTTAGACCAAATTTCTAGGTTTTTCTTAAAATGCCCATAATTTTCAAACTGCATGGGATAGATTTTTTTTCTGATTTTTCTCGTGATGGTTATGATCTATCCTGTCACCCCGTTTCGGCTTGACGTTGAGTTCTGGGACACCCTGTATAAAAATATGTTATAAAACAGTTTCACTTAACAAATGTTTGAGGTTTTGTATTTAAATATGTGCGTTAGAGATGCGTCATTCTAGTTATACATATTATGTCCATGTTTTTATATTATGTGTTTTTAATCAGCTTGAAAATAAGAGCTTCCTTGTTAGTTTATTGCTTTACGCCTAAGCATAATTATATTAATGTAATATCAATATATTATATATAGGTATGTAATATAAATGTTACATCAATACATTGATTTTGAAAGTGCAAGGGATGTTGGATATAAATTATGAAATTATTACAGAGTTGCAATTCTGAATTTTAAGCCGGTGAACCTTACCGCATAATAAAAAATCTGTCAAGAGCGAGGTAAACTCGCACACTTAGGGTTTCGTACCTACTAGACATATAAATGACAAATTATAAGTTTTTGGATTTTTCCCTATATGAGCACTATATAGACTTGATCTATGCCAAATTTCAAAGCTCTAGGGCAACGGGAAGTAACCTGTGAATTTTGATTCCCTAGCATAAGTCAAAAAATTCTTAAAAATGGTCGTAATTCGGTTATATCTTTTGAATGCGTAGAGGTGAAAGGTTGACTGTATTTTATTGCAGCAAGGGACCGCATAGATCTACATATCGCATGAGTTTCAAGTTGATACCTTCAGCCGTTGCTGAGTAAAAAAAGTTTGACAGACGGACAGACAGACATCGGAGCGATCCTATAAGGGTTTGTACGAAACCCTAAAAATAGTCCATACTATTATTTTATTCATACATTTTACCTAGGTAATCTTACTATTAAAGAAGATTCCAAATTCTAAACGTAGATAGTCGTAGATAACAACTAATAGTCTTTTAGATTGTAATACTTAGTTTAAATAGATTTGTACCACAATTATTTCAAGAAAAGTAGTATATGTAGTATATCTGTATACTGGTACGCATAACACAAGCATATAAGCTTAACTTGGGACCAGAGAACGTTGTGTGAAATGTTCATGAGTAATTTTTTTTTTTTGCGTATTTAGTCACAGGATTACAGCTTTTCTTTAGTATATTTACAGTTTTAATATATACCACAACATGATAGAATAATGAAATTTTATTATTTCCAATAGATCTACGAATATTTTATTTATAGAACTTTACGTTACAAAAAGAAAGTCATCAAAATATTGTGGCTTATGAATTGTCCAATTTTTTCCCTCTACCACCGGTTCAGGGCATGCAATCCACTGAGAAGAAGTGGCGTAAGAAAGTCAGCAGAGCTTCTATGCTTTTACATTTCTCTTTCAATTACAATAATAACAGAGTTTAATCAATGTCTATTCGCAATGTCACAAAGTATATCTGCAGCGAAATTGAATACACATGTAAAATCTAGGTCAGTAGGTAAATCCGAACCTGTAAAACGAATATGGAAGCAAATTTAATGTCACTGTACATTAAATTAATTAATATGCCAGTATTCGTAACAGCTACTGCTGCCTTATATTTAGTATAAATTAATAAACCAGCTAAGTAACATAATTAAAATATAACTATTTAGGATCTACAATTTTTAAGTAAGTTTTAGTAAAGTAATTTAAGTATAAATTTTTGCAATTGACTTGCTATGCTGAATGGATGATGATGCTGACGGAACGGTATTCCGAGGTCGTGATTTCAAGTCCCGCTTGCGGTGATCACTTTTTCCACTACAATTTAATTTATTAAATTTTTAGTAGTTCGGTTTCTATAAATCTATGTAAAAGAATTTTCGAACGTCATTTTAACCAACTTGCAGTAGTCGGATTGATCTGACATTTGCACGCATAATAAGGACCGATGACAATGCAATCTTTTTAAATAATATCTAGTATTTTCAACTGTGTTTTTTAGTTTTTGAACTAAACAAAATTAAGACCTATTTAGGGTTATTTCGCAATATTTTTATATTTAATTAAATTTAATATCTTACTTTCTAATAATATCATAGTGTTAGCTTGTAAGAATGTGTGGTTAGATGTTTGGATTTAAGGGTGTTTATTGCTATTTCACGAAACGGTTACTGTATGGATTTTAATAAAAATTTACTGAAATATGGCTACTAAATGAAAACAACACATAAGCTGTTTAAATCAAAAAGAATTTAATTTTGTACTTAGATACTACGTAAGACTACAATATTAAGATGAACTAAAATGAATTACTAACATGACACTTACCACTAACTTATGCACATTGCTATGCCTGCAAAAGGTCTGTTAAAAGCCCATTTCATGTAATTTACCATTTTTTGCACACTTAATTTGCAATAAAAACTAGAGTTGGAAATGAAATAATTATTAAAAACTATCTAAGTTACTTATAACAATGACTTACGGCATATCCAGAGCCCGTTCATTTATCAACTATTGATAAATATTAGTTATATTGTAAGTGTTAAACTTAATATATTTTAGATAATGACTAAACATGTTTATTTCGATAAGGAGACTAGTTAATTATTGACAAATATCAGTCATAACAATAACTTGTTTATTTTTATTATCTACCTACATTTTAAAAGTAATGACACATATAAAACTTCTCTTACGTTCCTTTACAAGCTTAATATCAAACGCTAGACTCTGTGGTCCTCAATAAACATGCAAAATTTCAGATCAATCAGACTACTACAAGTGGGTGAAAATCACATTCCAAGATTCCGTTACATAGATAAATACATTGATAGATACCTACCGAACTAATATAAGCGTGTGAAAAATGAAATTTAATAAACAATCTTGGAATTAAAAAAAACATTAAAAAATATGAACAATTTTAACTTTTATTGGAAATTAGCCAATGCCCACAGTACGTGTTACCCGGGTTATACAATAGTTGTTGAGCCCACCTCCCCCAATATACACCAAACCTTAAAAAATTATACAAAAAAAACCATAGGTACTCTTGAACCACTCTATTTATTAGAAAAAACCGCATTAAAATCCGTTGCGTAGTTTTGACGTTTAAACTCACATTGGGACATACATACAAAAATAGCGACTTTGTTTTATAGTAGATACAGCATATACAGCTCTACGAGAGTGGATCATTTTCCCACTTGATTCAATGATTTTAGGTAGGTAGGTACCGACTTGTATGTTTTTAATCAATCGCGATACGGAAAATACACTTCATTAAAAATTCAATGGCTTCGACTCTGTGTATTACAGAGTTGGTATATTTAATATTTAACCATAGATTGCCCACTTACAGCATTGCGTATTATTTGCTATCATAACAAAGACTTCAGTATATATCTAGGTCAGCTATTTATCTGGCACATCTATTTATTCTGTGCCAACTCGTATACTTAATATATAAAATACTGTATGGCTTATGTATCTTATTTATGACATTTTTTGTATATTGTAACTTTATTCATTGGATTATTTTTATAAACCGCAATATGCCGACGTCGTCTTTTTTCACTACAACTTTAACTGTGACTAATTTAATTAGTTGTTTTATAACCAATATTTAAATTTTTTCAGACTAATTTTGTATTCAAATCATATGGTTTATCCCACTTTTAAAAATAATGCAATTCTCACAGGAAAGACTAGTGAAATCATGTCTTACTAACGTACATTACATATTCGAGCTATTTAGACCGGCCTCGCGGTGGAGTGGTTCATGTAACGGACTGCCGATCATGGGGTCTCGAGTTCGATTCCCGGTCATTAATCATTTGTGTGATGTTTTTAATTGTCATACAAATGTTTGTACATCGTCTGGGTGTTTACTATGTATTATAAGTATGTATTTACAAAAGAAAATTTTCTTTTGTAAATACATACTTATAATATAAATATATAATATATAAATTATTATATATTAAAATTATTTATATTATATTAATATATTATATTATATTATATATTAATTATATAAATTATATTATAAATTAAATTATATTATTATATTATATTAATTATATAAATTACTAGCTGACCCGGCAAACGTTGTTTTGCCATACTAAAAAAAAAGTTTGAAAAATAGATGTTGGCCGATTCTCAGACCTAGAGGATATGTACACAAAATTTCAGGAAAATTGGTCGAGCCGTTTCGGAGGAGTACGGTAACTAACACTGTGACACGGGAATTTTATATATTAGATTTATATTATAATATATAAATATATTATAATATAAATATATACATACTTTGTACATAAACTAATTAGTTTATGTATTATATCCGTATTCTGATACCGTTATGGGTATCAAAATACGCTTATATCCTTGTGTTATCACAAGCATATAAGCTTAGCTTGGGACCAGAGGACGTTGTGTGAAATGTTTATTTATTTATTTAGTTTGGTGGTTGAAAGGGGATACCATTGCATTTTTACCAGCTAAATAATATGTTCGTGTAGTGAATTATACATGTATCATCACCCCTTTTTCTTCCCAGAGTGCTGTTAAAGTCAACTAAGGGATATTGTACACAAATTACATCTTTGTGAGAGACGGGAAACTGAAACATAAACCCTATGCCAATTCACCTGGTCAAACACCACCACAATCCCTTCCAAAATGCAGGAGGCCCGTATCCAATAGTGGGCCGGTTAATAGGCTGGAGAGAGAGAGAATAATTTTGTGCGCATTAACATTACGTACGCTAATCAATCAGTAGATTGGTCAGGCGTTGTATATTAAGACCAAGTATGCTACAGACGGGTTCACATAGTCAACACGCATTTTAAATACTCAAATTCGTCCAGTCTTCTTCTTTTCTTCTTCGTTAATCTCGCTAAAACTCAAAAATGGCTGGGACAATTTGGCTGATTTTGAATTTGACATATTTGTCTTAGTCCAGGGAAGGTTTGAACAGTGAGAAAGTATAGAAAGATTGTGAAGAAGATAGTAAAAATAACTAAGTTACGAGGCACAGTTAGTACATAATAAAAAATAAAATATACTCATTAAAGGGTTATGGAGAAAGCGTTTAAATACTTGATCGAACTGAATCAAACAATTAGCTTCAAGTGTAGTTAATCGTGTTTACTTATCTGTCTAGACATTCATGAAACCATTAATAAACATTTAATAAGTAGTCATGGCAGAATCCCTGGAGGACCTTGGTACAATGCTCAATGACCTTAGCAGTGTTTCCTAACGGGTTGGTTTAAGAATGAACATGCATAAAACCAAGGTTATGTTCAATATCCATGTCACTCCGGCATCAGTCTCTGTTGGGAATGTGATTCCCGAAGTGTCGATCACTACGTCTAACTAGGACAAACAGTCGAGTTGGACAAACCCAACTTCGAGAAAGAGGTAAATCGACGAATCCACCATCCAGGGGCTGGGCAGCGTTCGGGAAGCTTAGGCATATCCTCACGTCCAATATTCCGCAATGCCTAAAGGCAAAGGTGTGTGTTACCAAAGACGACTTACGGAACAGGAGACGTGGTCTTTGAATGTTGGCCTCGTATTTAAGCTCTAGGTGATAGCGTGCTATGGAGAGGGCTATGTTCGGTATTTTCCTACGAGATAAAATCTGAAATACGGAGATACGTAGGAAAACGGGCGTATTCGACATGACCCGAAGGGTTAGCACGCTGAATTGGCAATGGGCAGGCCACATCGCTTGTAGGACTGATGATCGTTGGGGAAGAAAAGTCCTAGAGTGGCGACCACGTACCAGACGACGCAGCGTTGGGCAACCTCCACAAGGTGGCGCGACGACATCGTCAAGGTCGCGGGCAGACATTGGATGCAAGCGGCACAAGACCGTGCGTTGTGGCGTTCTATGGGGGAGGTCTATGTCCAACAGTGGGCGGAGAGAGGCTGATGGTTGGATGGAAGTAGTAAAAGTAATAAGTACTTAATTTAAAGATTCTGTTACATAGATTATTACATAGATACATACATGGCTTCAGATAAAGACAAATAGGAACGAAGTTGTTAAAATATTACATATTCATTGAAATGTGACAACACATTCTAGTTTGTAAATCTATACTAATACTAGCTGACCCGGCAAACGTTGTTTTGCTATACTAAATAAAAAGGTTTGAAAAATACATGTTGGTCGATTCTCAGACCTACTGAATATGCATGTAAAATTTCATAAAAATCGGTCAAGCCGTTTCGGAGGTGTACGTTAACTAACACTGTGACACGTGAATTTTATATATAAGATGAGATGAGATGAGATAAGATAAGATTATAAAGCTGAAGGGTTTGTTTGTTTAAACACGCTAATCTCAGAAACCACTAGTCCGATTTGAAAAATTCTTTCAGTTTTGGATAGTACATTTAAATAGTACATTTAGATAGTATACAAAGGTTATTTATCATCACGCTGCGACTAATAATAGTAGCAAGCATCAGTAAAAAATTTGGTAAAACTAGGTTTTTTTTTAAATTGTGTAATATAAAAATCAAGCACTAGAATGCATTATCTGTTCCTTTAGGTGACATTAACGAAGAAAGGACAGCTAATAATAACCCATTCAGTTTAGAATGTTTAACAACCTCATAATTTTTGTTGCCAAAGTCTCTCACACAAGTTGACATTCAAAAAGGGCTCTTGTTTGTGCTCTTCATTATACAGTCAAAAATATCTTAGACTGAATACAAACATAACACAGAAGATTGTTCTAGAACAAAGAGGTAACTTGAATAGCATAACGGTTTCCTTACCATTATTAGCATGTTAAATTTATTACTTAGTAACTATCAATCGATATTTAAGCTCTTTTTTTACTGCTACTGATATGACTGAAAGCCGAGTATTATGAAAATATCACACCAATATTTTAAAGGTAAAAGATCGTGAAGATATTGCTTACTAGCTGTGCCCCGCGGTGTTACCCGCGGTAAAAAAGATAAAAAAATCCGTTAGTTTTTTACCGTCCCACGGGAACATTCAGCAGTTTTTGCGTGAAAGAGTAACAAACATTTAAACATCTATACTTACAAACTTTCTTCTTCTTCTTACTAATATTATAAAGCTGAAGAGTTTGTTTGTTGGTTTGTTTGTTTGTTTGTTTGAACGCGCTAATCTCAGGAACCACTGGGCCGATTTGAAAAATTCTTTCAGTGTTAGATAGGACATTTATCGAGGAAGGCTTTAGGCTATATAACATCACGCTACGACCAGTAGAAGCGAAGCAGTAGTGAAAAATGTTGCGAAAACGGGAAAAATTTTCTAAATTCCATGCGAACGGAGTCGCGGGTAACAGCTAGTAAGTAATAAACGATTATAGCGAAACGACTTCCAGATCTTTTTGATTACATTTTTTTCTTTTTCAGTTCTCTTGTTATCATTGTTCCAGAGATAACAGGACCCCAAATATCGGAATAAGGGGAGGAAAATGACGATGACGATAATAATGAGTATTTGTAGTTAGGTATAGATACACCTATACAAAGTATGACATTTTTAGCTCTCTAGTTAACCCTGTTTCTGAGATACGGCCTAGTGACAGACGGACGGACAGCAAAGTCTCAGTGATAGGATCACGTTTTATCTTTTGGTACAAAACCCTAAAATATAGATGTTTGCCAAAGCCGATTCTCTCTCCAGCCCACATCCCACTGTTGGGCACGGGCCTCCTCTACTATGGAGGGATTATGGTCTACTGCGCTGCGTTGACCAGGCGTGTTGGCACATGATTTATTTTCGAGTTTTCCGTCTCTCACAGAGGATGTTATCTGTGCGCAATATCCCATTTAAGTGAGTGAGGAAATGGGGTGGTGACACTTGTATTCTTAATCCGTCACCACACGGAGAACTAAACCGGTTATGTCCCTTTATTTTTTGGCACGTTGCTCAACGACTAGACCGATGTTAATATATTCGATATACAAAATTGTAAAATATCGTCATTGATATGTAGTACACCTTTTAAAGACTTTGAAGGCGGAGTAACTAAACTAAAGAACTGGTTCACTTAATATTCTCTAAAACTTGCGCAATTCATTTGTTTCAATAAAACTACGTAAATAAAAATCCGTAAAAAGTAGTTTTATTTACAGAACTGGTTTACTTCGAGACGCTCAACTAGGGCAAGAACATAAGGGGCTTTAAGGACGCCTTAGAAAATAATGTTAATCAAGAGGGCACGATACCAAATTATGCTCCATACAAAAATATGGGCATCGTAGCCTCTTTTTTCTTCGCGATGGTTAAACCGATTTTGATTGTTTTTACAACATAATAATCAAAAGAAATATGATCATCCGAAAACCCCGTGTTTTTCGGTTTTCTTTAGAAAAAGTTGCAGCGTCTATCACACATATTTGGTAAAGTTTTACCAAAAAAGAAAGTGATAGAAGCATTATACTCATACTTCATCTATAATATAGCGTAAAAACAGTCAAAATCGGTTTAACTTTCGCGAAGAAAAAAAGGGGACTACGAAACGTTATTTTTCAAAGAATTTGTAGGTAAAATCTGCTTCAGTTATATTTGTCCCTTTCATCGCGGCGCTCGGGAATAGGGATAGCAATACCTAAGGCAAATACCTAAATTAGGAATACAGTACCCTCTTAACATTACGCATGCATATAGATATACACGTTGATGCTAACTATGTACTTAATCTAATAATAAATAAATATTCATTGACATTTCTGAAATTTCTGACACAACGTCCTGTGGTCCCAAGCTAAGCTTATATGCTTGTGTTATGGGTAGGTACCAGAATAAGGATCTAAGACTACATATACTATTTTTCTTTTATAAATACATACATATTTATAATACATAGAAAACACCCAGACGAAGTACAAACATTTGTATGATATTTATAAACATCACACAAATAATTGTCCCGTGCGTGAATCGAACTCGTGAACGCCAATCTGTTACATGAATCACTCGGCCACAAGGCCTGTAATACCACTCTTTTTCCGTCAAAGGTGATTAGAAAAAATAGGAAATAAAACCTTTTGACTATGTTTGTATTGGTATCTAGCCATATTAGCAATGTAAAACCGATTTCCATAGCAAAAGCGTCTGACAGCAATCAATCTTGTAAGTAAATTTAACGTTGAGTTCATTGACCTATGCCTTATTGCGATTAGTCACTGAACTTTTAACAAAACAAAGTTACTGATAAATTCTAATTTATATATAAATCGAAAAGTAATTTGTATATTGCTTTGGTATCGGATACCGTATATTTAAGTTTCAAAAATTTTTGATTGTAAAAAACTAATCTTCCATGCTTTTTTATACGAATCGAAATGTTCGAAAAGGGAATTTAGCTAATGATTTTTTCTCTATCAAAATTAAAAATACTTGACTTAGATTAGACTTAATTATGTGTTATCAATGAACGCAATAATATTTATGGTTAAAAGTGCTATATTGTACTGGCTACCTTTGCAGCTCAGCATAATAGTTCCCATTTCTGTAGCCATGAGGGGTTTCGGTTGTTTTCAAAGAAAATATCGAAAAGTACACCAGTAGCTTTTAAAGAAAATGTCAATAATCTGACTCATTATAATTTACTATATCCTTTTTATGCAAACGCAACCAATTCATTTATGCGGCCAGTTCATTTGCAGTCATTGCTTTGCTTATAGTATTATGTGAACAGCCACTGTAAAGCTGTGTATATATGGCATAAGTACATTTGAATATTAAACCGGACATCAGTGTTAAAAATCCAGTCTTTTAATACTAAGTAATAAGTGATTTATTTAAGTTTCGAACAAAATAGTTCTTCTTGAGTTATATAGTCACATATTTCGAAGAGTAAGCTGCAAAAAAAAAAAACTGTTGAGAAAAATTACCAGTGCTGACGACGACAGATTATAACAATTTGTGCACCATAGGGTTTTTGCTCACTAAGATTAACATAAAAGGCGACCTCGAAGCCTACATTGATAGGCAAAAAATCCCCTGGGTGGGTTCCAAGGCGCCCAGTTATCTTATTTTTTGGGAGACAGGGTAGACGCGACGTCGCCGTTCGCCCCGACAGCCGGGCGCCGAACAGAAATAGGCCACCTCCCCCGAATGAATTGGTATATCCCCGTTGGCTACTTTGTGTAACGCATTCCACTAAACTATTTTTGTGTTTATAGTTTACATTACATTCTTTAATTGAATACAGTTTCTATTACAAAACTTGATAGCATTAATCTTTGTATATTAATAAATAACTATTCACGGACATTTCGCACAACGTCCTCTGGTCCCAAGCTAAGCTTATATGCTTGTGCTATGGGTACCAGAATACGGATAGAATACATAAACTACTTTTCTTTTGTAAATACATACTTATAATACATAGAAACACCCAGACGCAGTACAAACATTTGTATGACAATTAGAAAAATCACACAAATGATTGTTCCGAGCGGGAATCGAACCCGCGACCTCTTGATCGGCAGTCCGTTACATAAACCACTAAACCACGAGGCTCGTCATATTACGATTATGATGTGAATCGAGACGCCATTGAGTGCATGTGAGTACCTTTTGGGCATGATATGCCGAGTTCAACTCATTCTCTATACATCTATTTTTATAATAATACTAGCTGACCCGGCAAACGTTGTTTTGCAATACTAAAAAAAAAAAAGTTTGAAAAATAGATGTTGGCCGATTCTCAGACCTACTGAATATGTATGCAAAATTTGAGAAGAATCGGTCAAGCCGTTTCGGAGGAGTACGGCAATTAACACTGTGACTCGTGAATTTTATATATTAGATTTAAAAATTTATCACGTAATTCTGCGAAAGTGAAGCGAAGCGAAGTGATTGCGGCGTGAAATTAGCAAAATAAAAATGACAATCAAATAACATTATAAAATCCCAAAATAAGCTTAAAGCTGTTTCTGTAAGTTTCTGAATGAGATAGTAATTAATTAATTTTTTTTTATATACTAGGTATTAAACACATATAGTGTAGTAACTAGCGTAGTTTGTGAGCTTCATTCACTTCATTTTTGTTCTGAATGAAGAACGACACACAACTGCAGTACGAGAATATCGCGTAGATTCTACTTGTTTGTCGTAACCAGCGTTGTGAGGCCAGCTAAAAATATCTAAGTATAAAATCTAATGTCTGGTGTTATTAAAACATGCACTTAATTCGGATCTAGATGATAATGTATAAGATATTGCAATTTATAAGATAAGTTAAGTTGGTTTTGGGTAAGTATTACGCAAAATCTATACTTATAATAAATCTGTAGAGAGGTCAATTCTGTATTTTCATTCTTATATTTTCAAAATAACTATCAGGGGGTGATTAATGATCGATACTGATGCCAAAAATGCAATCAGTAAAATTTTTGTCTGTCTGTCTGTCTGTCTGTCCGTCTGTATGTTCCTTATAGAAACAAAAACTACTCAACGGATTTTAACGAAACTTGGTACAATTATTCTTCATACTCCTGAGCAGGTTATAGTATACTTTTCATCACGCTACAATCAATAGGAGCAGAGTAGTGAAGGGAAATGTTGGGAAAACGGAAAAAGGTGCTCCATTTTTTAAGATTCCGTCGCGTGTGAAGCCTTAATGGTTAAAGTTACATAGAAATCATGTATGACGGAAATATTCTACATAAAACTGTATTTGTTAACTCTTACGTTTATAATACTCTCACTCAAGCAGTAGTTAAAAATGTTGCAAAAATGGGAAAAATTTCCTAAATTCTACGCGGATGGAGTCGAGGGCAACAGCTAGTATTTAATAATTTGAGTCTTAATAATCTCATTTAGAAGTTAATTAGGAAAATTAATAGAAACATAAAGTCCTCAAAACAGTAAGCGTTTTTGGTAATCAAAGATAGTAATTATTGGTAATTTATTACATATTTGTTGTATTCTTGTCTGTACATTCGCATATGCAAATGTGTATTAATATTTGTACTGTGTGTGGCACTAATTTTTTATTCTATTTACATGCATATACTAACAGTATTCATTAGTTTTCACGTAATAGTTGGCGATTTTGTGTTACCAACATACGTGCAACCGCGTAAAACAAAAAGAAAGACAAGATTCGTATTTTAAAGTTAGTTTAATGATAATATTCTAACTATAACATCATTTGCATGAAGTTTGTTATTTATAAGCGACTAGCTGTGCCCCGCGGTGTTACCCGCGGCAAAAAGGATAAAAAATTAGTTCATTTTCTATTTCATTTTACATTGGAAAGTTTCATGAAAATCCATTCAGTAGTCTTTACGTGAAAGCACAATAAACATCCTTACATATCCAAACATTGGAGTATGGGTAGAAGACTGAGGAAACGTTCGCGTTGCTCAGCCAATAATTTAAGTATTTTATTTTTTGGTGCGTAATTCTTTATTCGTCATATCTCCTAAGATATTCATTTGAATTGCATGCTGTAAAGAGCAGTTATAATCTATATTAATTCCGTAAGCTAACTAAGCTGTTTAATTTGATAAAAAATATTACTATATACATACAAATAGCTTTTGAAATCACCCTATTGAATTTGATATTTTTTTTGACATAGCGGACTTTTTTGAAGAACTATAGGCAACAAACTATTCCTCTATACATTAGTTTGTTGTAACAGGCATAGATAAGGCAGCGTTTTCATTTATAGCTCGCGCGCGTCTGAGTTTCTCGGCAAATTTAATCATATCTCATCCAATATACACAAACAAACAGCAAACCCCAACAAATTATGCGAAAAAAACCATCCTCTTGAAACATTCTATCTATTAAAAAAACCGCATCAAGATCCGTTGCGTATTTTTGAAGATATAAGCTCACATAGGGACATACATACAAAAATTTCGACTTTGTTTTATAAGAAGTAAAGAAGATGTATTTTCATATTATGAGCCAAATTGCAAAGGAAGTCTTGTACCTATTGCTTATTTCGTTCTTCTCATCATCATCATAACATCACGCCTTTTTCCCATGGGGGTAAGCAGAGACTATAGAGAGCTATCTGCTACGATCCAAACATGCTTCCTTGGCCTCATCCACACTCTTACATCTAGTCATACATGCCCGACGGTTGTACTAAAGTGCTACGCACTTACAACGTTACGCTTTGTTCTTGTGTTATTTGATTTGATTTTTTACACAATTCTTCTTAATAATTATGATTTATATGCTATTATTAAATAATATCTATTAAATACGGAAGTAACTCGTCTCAAAAAGTCCAAAGTATGTCTGTTACGTTCAACCTGGGATTTATAATTTATTAGTTTTGTGGAAGCGTGACAATTCTTCAGGCCAAGACGAACGAACTTAAAATCTGCGTTTCACAGCGTTAACAAATTTATAATAGTACAAACTTACCCTGTTTTTGTTCTTCAACAATGTCTTCACCGTGTCACCCTAGCGATAGTTTAAATAACCAACCACACAAAATTTGGCCAAAAATTACGCAGGAAGATTAATTATACTGTACCAGCTTTTTCAGGGAGAAGACACAGGCTCGCTCGACTCAAGCGGTGAACTTTCATCAATCGTCCCAATAAAATTACACTATCACAATTATAGTTATCAAACAGTTCAATTTACATTAAATAGTATTAAACATAGACACACAAATCAACTAGTTTTTATAATACTTTTATGTCCAACAATTTGGCGAAGATTACATTTCGCGGTGACATTTCAAGGTTTTGTTTCAATTGTAATTATCGATTCACACAACAAGGATAATTAGTTTTATCAACAATTAATTCTAGTGACAATTTTAACACGCAAAACAGTTGCAAGGAAAACGCTTCAAATCGCATTCAAATCGCGACGTAATTTGCAAACAAGATGTGTTTTACTACTGACAACGCGCGCTCGGTAACCGCGTCGCGCGCGCGGGCAACGAGCCACCAGGACAGATGCACCGGTCAGTTCTCAACGTCATCGATAGTGACGTTATCAATAGTTAGAGATGCCCGTGCGCAGACTTAATACGATAACTTAATCGTTTGGTACATAACATCTACCCGCCTCGGCCAGGACTACCTGGCCGCTAATTTACTGGCAGTCGCGACAAGGTTGATACAGCTCTCTTCAAAATTGAACCGTCCACCCGGACCTCAGCAAAACGGGGCACTCCATCTGCTCCAAAGACGAGGTTGAGAATGCGCCCCCTGCGCCAACACAGTGGCGGTGAGTTAGCGTCCTTAACCAGAACGAGGTCACCAACATGAGGTGGATCAGTCTTGTCAGTCCACTTAACGCGCTGCTGGAGAATGTGCAAATATTCTAAATTCCAACGTTTCCAAAAGCTCTGAGTTGTTGGACCAATTCAAACCGCGAGAGACGATTAGGTCTCACATCAACAAAGGGATATTCCGGCAGGGCGTTCAGTGGCTGCCCAATCAAAAAATGGCCCGGCGTGAGGGCTTCCAAGTCGTTAGGATCTGAAGAGATCGGGCACAACGGGCGTGAATTCAAAACGGCCTCGATTTTGCAAAACACAGTTGCGAGCTCTTCAAAGGTCAATACAGACTCGCCAATTACCCGTCGCAAATGTGTCTTAGCAACCTTTACTACGCTTTCAAATATTCCTCCCCAGTGGGGACATGACACGGGACTGAACCTCCAAGTTATTCTACGTGTAGCTAGTCTAGACGCAATTTCAGTCTCGTTAGCCGACAAAAAATCATACATCGCTTTTAAATAGTTGTTTGTGCCTTTGAAGTTGGTACCGCAATCCGACCGAATCAAGGACGGTAGTCCGCGTCGTGACACGAATCTATCTAACGTCGCAACAAATGCCTCTGTCGAGAGGGCTGAGACGAGTTCCAAATGTACCGCCTTGGTGGACAGACAGACAAAGACGCACAAATAAGCCTTGACAGTTTTACTGTTCCTGAGGGTCGAGGTCTTAACAAAAAAGGGGCCTGCAAAGTCCGTACCAACTCCAGCAAAGGGCCTTATCTCAGTGACCCGATCCGAAGGAAGGTCACCCATGATAGGCTGCATGGTAGGGGCCTTGAGCCTATAGCAAGGCATACAACGAAAGACCACACTACGGATCGTCCGACGGGCCG
The DNA here is from genome assembly GCA_916999025.1 of Orgyia antiqua. Classification (NCBI taxonomy): domain Eukaryota; kingdom Metazoa; phylum Arthropoda; class Insecta; order Lepidoptera; family Erebidae; genus Orgyia; species Orgyia antiqua. The sequence continues at coordinate 5,116,198 of OU779861.1, forward strand.
ATAAAATCCAAAATTCCCGTTGCAAAATGGCCAATAAGGCATTACAGCCGGCGTGGGAGTTCTTGATGTGACGATCAGTCACCAACAGGTTCACCAAGTGGCCACTCTTGGGCAATAAGAGGGGGTGACGAGATCCATAAGGGAGGTTTGCGTTCCTAAGACGCCCTCCGACACGCAAAAGACCCTCACTATCCAAAAAAGGGTTCAGCTTACAAATGGCTCCAGACAGCTTGGATTTGCCTTTCCTCAAGATGTCAATCTCGTCTTCAAAATGTGCCTCTTGCACAGAACGAACCCAGTGAAGAAGAGCATCTTGGAGCTCTTGTGGCGATAAGAAGGCCTCCAAACATTTGTTCTGTGGATGTCTACAATTTCTCATGAAGCGCTTGATCCAAGCGGTGACACTCAACAATTTGTCCAATGAACTGTAACGATTAAGTAAGAAATCGGGGTCGAACGGACGGTCCTGCCGTTCGAGCGCAAGCGTTCGCAACCCAGGCAGTGCGACAATGTCTAAGGCCGTTCCAAGTTCGGCAGGGGGGGGGAGTCCTCAATACAGGCCCCATCAGTGCGAACCCAAATATGGTCCGGAGGGCTACCAAGCCACCTGGCTGCAAAACACGATCCTTGCCGAGTAATATTTTACCCAAAACATCGGCACCAAGCAACAAATCGACCGTGCCAGGCAGGTCAAATTTAGGGTCAGCCAAATTCAAATCCGCGGTCAATTTTACCGCATCCGCAGACAAACGAACTTGCGGGTGATTGCCCAAGATATTCTCCATCACAATGGCCGACGATTCCAACGTCGGACGTGGAGAATTTGAGGGGGAGAACTCAAACAAAACACGGCCCTCAACCGTGGCCACGGGGGCGTTCCCGACACCCCTTATTACATCTGAATATTTTTCAATAGTCTGGCCAGTCTGCCCTACCAACCAAGACGAGGCTATGCACCCCTGTGAGCCTGTGTCCAATATCGCTCGGACTACAACTGAGGCGCCCGTCCGTCCCCAGACCCTGACATGGGCCGTGGGCAAGAGGACGGTCTCAAAGGGGGGCGGTGCATAGCGGGGGCAGACGCCAACATCCTAATGTTGGCGTGGCGGCGACTGAGCGCCGTTGTCCCGAGACGGCAAATCAAAATGCGGGTAGTGCCTAAACTCGGCCTCCTCTCGGTGACGACTGCCACGAGCCATAGTCGGCGGTTCGTAGCGCCTGGAGCGTCCGTACCGAGGGTTGCGCGTCTCCAAACGGGGACGTTCCGCCAGAGGGGGGGACGGTAGTGGTACCGGACGCGCGTCACGGTAATCGTGGTACACTACTGGAGGTGATCTCGCTTGATCACGTGGAAGCGGGGAGGGCGAGCGGGACACAAAGGTGCGGGATTGAACCCGGGGCCCGCTTTCATACCCGCCCGTGGGGCTGCGCGCCGAACCAACTCGGCGATCAACGGCAGCGCAGTTTGCGCGGCGTGGGGGTGATGAGCCGGACTCCAAGTTGCGGGACTGGTCCCGGTGTCCACTGGTATACCCGCCCGAAGGCGACCCCGCGTGGTCGCGACGGCCATTCGCGTTGGCGCACAGGATTTTCAAATGGTGCCCTCCGCAAATAGGACACGGGTGAGTGTCGGGGCAGGCGCGCTGGTAATGGTCCCCTAGGCAAGAGAAACACCAGCCGCGGGCCTGGGCAATCCGCCTACGAGCGGCCACGTGCAGGACCGCGAAGTCTGGGCACCGCACCGTTTGGTGTCCCTGCGACTTGCAAAACCGGCAGTCCGGTGGCGCAGCTTGAGCGACAGCGAAGCGGGCGGCCGTACCTCCTCTTGGTGCAGGTTGGGCATTGCGCCGTTGGTTGGTGGGTCTGGGACGTGATGCTTCCACCGGCGTGTCGGCGACCATGACGTCACCCATGCGACACTCGTCCTCCAGGAACGTCAGGAGCTGGTCAAAGGTAGGGAGAGCAGATGCCTCATCCCTAGTGTGCCCCTGTTCAAAACGTGCCCTCAAAGACACCGGCAATCGCTTGAGCACAATACGCAACAGTAGGTAAGACCACTTGGCAACCGGCAGTCCTAAGCGGTTGAGCGAGTTGGTGGCTATTAGGAGGGGGTTCAGCAGTTCGGTCCTCAACTGGGCAGCATTGCTCACGACGGGAAGGTTCAAAATCTGGTCAACGTGGGTATCTGACAGACAGCGCTGGTTGTGATAGCGCTTGGTGAGCAACGCCCGCGCGATCCCATAGCTCCCGTCACATATTGGGAGGTGCTGTACTAAGCCCCTCGCCTCTCCATCAAGCACGGAGAGTAAATAGGCCAGTTTCTGAGACGGACCCAAATCGTCCCTCGAGTCCACAAGGCTCTCAAACAAACCAATGAATCCCATCCACATGTCTAGTCGACCATCAAAACGTGGAAGATCCAAGTTGGGTAACCTGGTCAAAAGGCCCACGGGAGTCTTCAAGGGGGCCCGGTGAGCCGGTACTCCGGCGCGCGAGGCTAAAATCTCCCGCGCGCGCTGGGCGATGTCGTCGGCAATGTCCATAATTTGGACGTAGTCCTCGTGGACTTGGTCCCGTCGCTCCTGGGGGAATGACTCCAGTGGCACATCATCCAGATGCAAGATGAAGCGCCGGTAAAGCGCCTCCACCTCCTGAAGTCGTGCAGGGCATTTCTCATGCCTGTCCAACAATGCCTCGATTCGGTTCTCCCTTTTCACCAAGGCGGCAGCTGACGTGAACCATCTCAAATGAGTCGCAATCCCGGAATATGTCTCGCGGACAACATTATACGCGGCGGTAGACATCTTCAAGGCACAAACGGCACGAAACAAACAATCTTATAATAACAAAATACAAAAAAAATAACAAATATCTTTCACAAACAAACAATATTACAATAGCGAAAAACAAAATATCTTTCAATGAGACAAGCCGCTATTACTCTAAACAAATATCAAATCTTAAATATTTTAAATCAAACAAACAAAACAATTCCTTGCCAATGTGCAATTAATTTAAGACTTAAATTATTTATTTTAAGGTAACCAACAAAACAAACAAACGTATGAAATAAATGTTGTATTATACAAACGCACAACGCCACAATTTAACTATAACGTTGTTCAATATTAGACAATAATTAAATAATAATTTATATTAAATAATAACCTGAGCAACAACAAATACGATTAGCAATAGCACAAATAATTATCAAACCCTTTAAAATCTAATTGCCAATTCAAGTACTCAAATTAATTATTTAAAACTATACCAACAATTTAGATTAAACAAACAAACAACTAAATTAATCAAATTAAATTAATTAAATTAATTAAATCAATTTTCACAAATAATGAGGGTATAGTTTGTTCAACATGGAACATTCGAGAAACGGAGTTTAAACCACGCTCTGCTACCAAAAATATGTTACGTTCAACCTGGGATTTATAATTTATTAGTTTTGTGGAAGCGTGACAATTCTTCAGGCCAAGACGAACGAACTTAAAATCTGCGTTTCACAGCGTTAACAAATTTATAATAGTACAAACTTACCCTGTTTTTGTTCTTCAACAATGTCTTCACCGTGTCACCCTAGCTATAGTTTAAATAACCAACCACACAAAATTTGGCCAAAAATTACGCAGGAAGATTAATTATACTGTACCAGCTTTTTCAGGGAGAAGACACAGGCTCGCTCGACTCAAGCGGTGAACTTTCATCAATCGTCCCAATAAAATTACACTATCACAATTATAGTTATCAAACAGTTCAATTTACATTAAATAGTATTAAACATAGACACACAAATCAACTAGTTTTTATAATACTTTTATGTCCAACAATTTGGCGAAGATTACATTTCGCGGTGACATTTCAAGGTTTTGTTTCAATTGTAATTATCGATTCACACAACAAGGATAATTAGTTTTATCAACAATTAATTCTAGTAACAATTTTAACACGCAAAACAGTTGCAAGGAAAACGCTTCAAATCGCATTCAAATCGCGACGTAATTTGCAAACAAGATGTGTTTTACTACTGACAACGCGCGCTCGGTAACCGCGTCGCGCGCGCGGGCAACGAGCCACCAGGACAGATGCACCGGTCAGTTCTCAACGTCATCGATAGTGACGTTATCAATAGTTAGAGATGCCCGTGCGCAGACTTAATACGATAACTTAATCGTTTGGTACATAACAATGTCTGTTGCTCTTTTACGTCACGGATACTGAACCGATTTGAATGCAATTATACACCATATAGTCTAGAGCCTCAGAAAAAACGTAGGTATTTTTTCACATTTAAAAACGTATTTTTAAATGTGAAAAGAATGATGTAAAAATGTACAGCGATGTCAATTTCCTCGAAAGAAATACGTACTAAGTCGTTAGCAATAGTGGCAATAGCCCATAGATACCGGTACCTACATGCCATTAAATAATAATCATTACATAACAGATATTAAGCCAACCCTCTTGTATGGACGGAAGGAGGAGAAAAAAAAAACAGATACTAAAATGTTTTAAAACCTGCTATATATGTAAGTTAGTATGTAGGTCCCATACGAGCTATTAAGTTCAACGCAACTGCGTCCAAATGATATTGTCAGAATATGTACTCGTATATCTCTATGACACAGGTGCGGTGACAGCTACCTTGTATGGCCGCTACTGAAAAGGTCCCATTGGGTATCGAAGGGGTTCAAAGGGTTTCAATATTACATATCATGACACATTTGGAATCATGTGAACTAAGACAAATTTTATGAATACCTTCCTTAAAGAATGAATGTGGTGATTTCTGTGTAAAAGTTTGACAAAATCATTCACCCTAATTAGGTATGTAGTTTTCTAATTAAGTTCAAGTATACTACGAGCCCGAGAAAGAGACCCGTGCCCAACAGTGAGACGTGATGGGCTGGAGAGAGATACTACGAGCAAGTCGTGCTCTTCTCCTATGGCTATTAGAATATTTAATAAGTTACCGGACAGTCTGAGGCAGCTTCCATTCAAAAAATTTAAAAGCAAACTGCATGTATTATGTGGTTAAAGGTTAAATGTTTCTACTCTGTTAAAGAATTCCTTGACATGAGACACTTCCAGTATTGACATTTTATTATTGTAAATCTGACTAATCACTGTGTGAGGATATTTGTAATTTCGTACACCACTACCTGTGGTCAAATATGTGGATACCACAATGACATTAAATGTAACAATTACCCATATTTAGCGAAATCAAGGTTTCATTTCATTTCTATACAGCTCTTTTTATTATATTAGTGTTTTAGTTGAAAATTGTCTGGTCTGTGACCGGTGATCCAGGAAAATATCTCATTACAAAATAGGTTAATATTAGATAACCCGATCAGCCGATTCATTTCTAATATTTTTTTCAAGGCTGTCTGCTGAAAAATTCTTACCAATCTGTCAAGCCGTTTCAGATGAGAATGACGAAAACCGCTATGATTTAGGAATATTAATTAAATACATGAATCTTTGTCCTTTCTTGAATAAAAGGCTTTGTGATAAACATACAAACACTTGATGCACACAAGTATGTGATATGACTTGGTGTAAAACGAGTTCCAAGCAGAACCACTGCACACTGGTGAAAAAATAAGATATCAAACACAATTATCCTTATAATAATAAATGTTATAATTATGCATAGAGCAGCGACTAATATGTAATTATGTTGTATCAAAAAAAAAACAACTGTTTACATGTCATTAAAGTGTTTGTTCAACAAATATAGTAAGTTACTTATTAATGAACGTGGGTGGTATTGCGTAACTCTGCAGCGTCTGGAGTGCCGCCAGTGATGTATTGTGTCCTTGCGATCCTTGTGAAGGGAGATAAGTCGCCGACAGCGCGGCGCCAACCATGGCGTTAAGCTATTTAGAGGTCACAGCCCATTCCCGGGACACGAATTACCGCATTCTGACGTGTGCCTACTTACGTGGGAAGATGTTGTTCTCAATATATTCGATCTACATTTTTATTTGAAGTATTATTTTCAAAAAATAGCAATGTATTGCACACAATAGTATTTTTCCACTTTTATCGTTAGAACAGTGGCTTTTATTGGTATATCTATTTGATTCTCACATGGAATAAATGCGAAAGTTTTTTACGAATATTCTCTTTTATGGAAACTTTACAATAATAAAGCATGTACCTAGAGCATAATTAACACATCATTTAACTACCACGCTAAAAGCTGTGGAGCCGGGTGGAACCTATAACGCGAGTGAAAATGATAGATATAGAAGGAATCTAATAGCCAAAAATTTCAAGCTGCCGCTCATATGGCTGAGGTCTCCTAACTGGTACGAGCGCATTATCAGCACTAATGCGTTACTCAGTTGGGTGTAAATAACCGAATTACTACGGTTAACTGACTTTCTATCGGTATTTATAGCCTGGAGACCGCTTAGCTTTCGTAATAAATACCATTATAGATATTTATAAGGATATAGATACATAATTATATTTATAACGATATGTAAAAGGAAAAAATTACCTATTGAAGTTTCTAAAACAATCGTATTGATCTAAACCTTAGCTTATTTCCGCCCTCTGTAATGCATAAGGCTTTTCTTAACAAAAGCTAAAAAACGCGCTCGAAAATCGTAAATATATTTTTTTAATTACTGTATTGTCGTTGGTCCTTAATATGTATGTAAAATTTCAGATCAATGTCAATCCGATTATTGCTGGTGAGTAAAAATCGCTTTTAAAGATTCCGTTGCGTAGACTAATACATACGTGCCGTAAAAGCGTATTAAAAATCAAGCCCACCTATTTGCGATTAGTTCAGCTTCGAACAACAGAAACTATATCAGCTGCTTTTAAAATGAAATACAAAAGGTACGAATATAAAGGTTAATAATTAAAAATAGTTTAAAAAAAACTAAAAAACACGCTTTATTTATTCGAATTATTGTATTGTCATCGGTCTTTGACAGGTGTGCAAAATTTGAATAGAATCTGACCGTTTAAAGTGGGTCAAAATAGCGTCCAAAGGAGTCGGTTACAAACATACAAACATACAAACAAACAAACATACAAACAAACATACAAGTGAAGCTAATATAAAGCGTGTAAAAAAAATTACCCTCTAACTTCTTTGTCTAAATGACCTAGAATTCTCAGTCTAGTTTCTGTCTCTGTTTATTTGTACCTACCTAGATAAAATCTACTTTTGTTTATTCAATATTTTTAATAACCATAATTTGTTATTACTTAGCTGCCATTGATGTTCAAATATGTAAAAAAAAATCACTCTCAAGGTCGAATTCTATGAGTCGTCGCTAAAGTCGTTTAACCATGAGATCATTGACCGTTATACAACGCCTGAAGCGAAAGACTACACGGCGCCAGTTTCTGTAAAGTAGTAGAATATTTATGAAAGACATTGAATAATACCTATTTTTGAAACGTCTTTATTAGTTTCGTTCGTATCTATTTTTCCGGGTAGTGGATTAGTTAGCGCAACAGACTACCGTGCACGAGGTTGTGGGCTTGATTACTCCTGGGCAGGAATCAAACCCGCAACCTAGTCACACAAATATTTGTACTGCGACTGAATGTTTTCTGTCTTTAATAAATAAAATAAAATAGCCTTTTATCCAGAACCAAGCACAAAACAAAAGATTTTATAGGCAAAGTTATTATTAATATTCACTCTAATTTGCGTATTTTGATTGTTTATGTATTCTTTTTTTTTCGATCTGTTTGCCAACAATGGACAAAGGCCTCCTCCAACTTCAATTTTTGTTGCATTAATACCTAAGCATTACTTTAAGTATTCTTATCTATATATAGAAATTCTTTGTATAGGTAGGTACATATGTCACCAAACACTTCTGATACGGCTGAACCACAAATGATGAAATATTGCGTGCGTATGAGTTAAGGCGAATGAAGTCAATTTTTTTTATTATATCTGTCTTTACATACTAAAGACAGAAATAATAAAATAATATTAAAACAGTAGTATATTTAGCATATCTGTATTCCTGAAACCATAACGAAAGCATAAAAACAGTGCTAATTTTAATACTAACTCCATAAAACGTAATCCAAAGATCAAAATAAATTTATAGCAATATTCGTTGAATTTCGAACACCGAAGTATCAATAATTGTAATAAAATAAAGAATTGTAAATACAGAAAATTTATTTCATAGCATTAAAAATTAGTATATTGTGGAAGTGAAGCTTTAGATGAACAAGCCATCATGACGTGTAAGGCTTAAAAATTGTTACAGTGGAGTGAACAGGCGAATCGTTACGCTGTAAATACTGCCGGGTTTCCTGAATAAATAAACACAACCTTTTATGATCTCGAAATGGCGTTGAAAATAAATCTGCACTTCAGAGTTTTATTTTACATCGATGTAAATATACAACTGTCACAGATTTAAAATAGATACAATATTTAAATTAATAAACTTCACTTATTTGAATATTGTACGTAAATGTTAGTATGTATTTTTATTTCTTATTCTTTATTTAAACTTATTATAAAATTACATTTTTAAATATAAAATTACGCGGAGGGGAGGCCTATCGGTGTCGGGTACAAGGACCAAGCTACCGGTGTTTAGGGCTCCAGAGCACTTGCTCTGGAGCCCTAAACACCGGTGGTTACTTAACCACATAAAATATGTATATACATTATTATACCACAGATTGTATGTATTTATTATTAACTTACTAGGTAGATATAAAAAATAATAATTGTACACTATCTTAGCCCCTCTTACTCAAATTTCTTTCTAAAGACAGGTTTGCTGGAAGAAAATTCAGTTATGAATTAAGCTCGCCTATGTACATGCCTTCTCTGTAATCATATTTTGAAATTATGTATCACTGTGTACAATAAAGATAAACATAAAACTTTAAGAGCGGACTTCATGTGTCGTTTTATAGTCTCGTTAGTTTATTATTTAGAATACCACTACTTCTAACCTTTGACCGAACAATTCGAATCCTAATTAAAAGAGTACTTATGTTAAAAAAGCAATAAAATGAAATAAAATTTCATTTGATCAACATTTTAAAATAAAATTTCGATATATTTTCATACTTCACAAAACATGAAATAAATATGCAATGCAAAAGAAATTTATTAATTTTGCATTTGACATGCTATGCTTTTACTTAATAAATCAAATTATGGTGGAAAACGTGATTACCGCAAGCGGTATAAGGGAAAAGTGATACCCGCTTGCGGTAATCACTTTTTCCTCCATAATTTGATTTATTATGCAAGGCAATTCAAATCTATAATGTTTTTTGACACACTGCCTGGGGCTCAAGTCTGCTTTTACAATGTTGTCACAATGATCAATCACTGACGCCATTACGGTGCCATAATAGTGTCATTTCACTAGAGTAGACATGGAGTAGACTACCAAACTTGATAAAATTCGCCATTATGCAATCAGTGACTGATCATTGTGAGAACTTTGTAATAGCAGACTTGGCCCTCTGGTGACCGACAGACGAGTGAACATTAGAGTCTTAATAATAGGCTTTCGTACGGAATCCTAATAAAGTAGTTTAATTTCTTTACCTTATTCAGAGCACGAAAGGATTACCGGATTCTTTTATTTTTAATAAGTTACAGTTTGTTATTTCATATTAATAGAAGATTAGACTAAACACGATATGCTGAAAATTAATTATCTAGATAATTTAAGATAAACAGATAACGTTCTAATATTTATTAGTTAAGAAATTATTATGTGCTATGCGATAAACGACCTATATCTGTTTCAACAATGAGTTCACGAGGCTTACAGTTATAATATCTTAACCCTTTCTATATCAGCATAAAGCGCTGATATAGAATAATATACAGATTTAGCTACTACTAGCTGTTGCCCGCGAATTCGTACGCGTGAAATTTAGAAATTAAACCTTAACAAACATAAGCTTACTATGGCAGTCGATAGATGGCGTTGTACCGTTTTTTTAAATCGCGCTATAGTTTTGTTCGACACATTAACACTTAAGCTCGTCAAAATTTCTATTTGGTCATTAACTCCTTTTTCACATTTATAAATTTGTTTGGGTTAGGATTAGGATCTATACATTGGCACGGCAAGTTGTTGCTTTAGCGCACGGCGACCTTCGCTGAAAAAGCTATGAGAGCAACGCTCATACTTATTGTGTACATACACTGTCGTCTCTGAGTGAAGCGATTTTATTCGGAGCGTGCGTAGCTGTAGGTATCGGCACAAATCTTGAGCGCTGGTCTTTACCTGCGCAGAAGTGAATTATTGGGTCTGTTTGGAGGTAGGAGGTGAAGCGCGGGAGCGGTTGAATTAAATTATCGTATGTGATTGGCCTGCTGCGCGTCGCGTCATATCTGCCACTTGTGATTCGTTCTCTGTGCTAGATGCACTTTCCTTACAACTACGAGTACACTTCGCCTCCGGGTTAGATACCTAGGTATACGACTATAAGTGTATAAGCTACCATTAGTGAATGGACGTAGGCATTGGCAAGCAACTTATAGCCGCTTGGCACACCAGCCAGAGCTTGTAAACACGTCGACATATTGGCGACTGTCATCAAGAATGCATAATAACAAAAACTAAAAATTTGTTACTTTCCTATAGAAAGTAACAAATTCCGTCGGTTTATGCTTAAAACTAAAGTTCTTGAAATAAAAAAGATTTGGTATCCTTGGTTCTGGAAAAGCGAAACTGAAATTAAATTTTTTTGTTGATATTATGTTTATTAATATTTATGTTATATAGTTTTATTCAATGTTTTGTCGCTTTTGGCCTCACTATTTTTCTTTTGTTGTTCTTCTTTTTTAAAATATTGAGTGACACCATCGATCGCCGAACTTAAACAAGGGCATCACTAAAAATCAGCGTTGTGACCATAAGCTATTCCAGCAAGTCGTCGTGACACTATGCTGAGGGATGTACCTATTGCGGTTAAGGTGGACATTATTTTGAGTGACTATTTGTAACTTTTTATTTTAGTTGTTTTTTATTTATGTATATGTGTTTTGTCTTTTTGTTTCGTGTCTGCTCCACGACCGTAAATAAATATTTTTCTTTTCTTTTCTTTCTTTATATATAAATTTTGGTATCATTTTTAGCGTTGAAAAATAAGTAACAGACTAAATTCCGAGTTAATAACATTCTTTTTCATGCTCACTGCTAAATTATGTAGAACGTAGGTATAAAAATGACGTGTGCCATTATGATAGCAAAGATAATTAGAGCAGATGTCACAAATACATTATCATAACAATACTGTGATGGCATGATTATTTTAATTTACGTATTTTATAACGCTCGATGTATTCATACGTCACTTGTTACTACTGTACGTGTTTCGTATAGTTTAAAAATTTCAAAAGGTGCATAAATGTGGTTTGTTTCTGTTTGAAGTTTTCTACAAATTTAATAAATCAAAATATAGTGGAAATAATAAATTATATAAAAAAAGACGTGTGGCACTCGGGGACTGCCGCGGTAAAGCTATTGCATAGCATTTTTTATCAACTTATGCAATTATAATTATTTATTTATTTTATTTATGCAAGAATCTTAATATGTACCATAAACTAAAATAAGATTAATAATCCTTATTTACTGATGCTTACATGTGTCCATTGTTTAAGGTAATTATGATAAAATAGCGATTGTCAATCAAATGTCAATAAAATAAAATAAACATTATTTTACATTATTAAAATCTAAAATACGCTGTTATCTGAACATTTAGGATATATGTTGTCGATTCAAAATCCTTATTTTAATACGCTGTTTGAGGAAGGCGCTTACCCTTGGTATCAACAGGATGAAATAAATTGCAGAGCGAAGAGGGGATTACGCATGCGCAGTAGCGTCGATAATGTAAGGTTTTTTCATTACATTATTTTCGTTACGGAATTTCTGGATTCAGTCTCCACGCTCAAGGCCCTAGAAGCTATGCAATAGCTTAAAAAATCAACAAGCTTCACGTGTCTTTGTAATTTGAGAGTTTCCCACGATTTCTCAGGATGTAGCCATCAGATCCTGACCTAGTGCCAATAAGACCACACGGAAACCACTAGCTCTCAAAAATTTAAAAGAATCATTGAAATAGCTTCGCCCAGTCAAAAGTTATGAGGGAACAAACATAAAACAAAACATATAGATGAATTGTGAACCTCCTCCTTATTTTGAAGAAGAAATTAAATGATCACCATGAGCGGACCAAGTCAACCCACGACTCCTCATTTATTATGTAAAAGCATATTAAGTAGATTGCAAAAATTCATAAATTTTCTACAAATTTTACCAAAACATAATTTAAGAAGTATGAATAGCCATCATTAGAAACACCTGCGTACAAAAGTTAGCTATTATCAACTACAAATAAGTTGCAATGTAGATAATGTGGTTTATTAATGCGCAAAAAGTCTAAATTTTAAAAAGTTATAGGTACCAGTATCCATAGGCGCAGTCTAGCCGGTGGTGTCAACAGAAACAATTTTGATGGACAAATCTGGAATTGCGCCGAGGTATCGACGACGATCCTCGGATATGGGACAATTTCCCGCGAAAAATGACCATTAGAACAGCGACACTGATATCAACTGTCAGGTACGACGTCAATGACAGCGGATTAAAAAGCTTTCTGAAGTTTTGTTAATGACTTTGTTATAAATAGTGAAACATAAACATGAAATTAATCGCATCAATGTAATGAGTATTTTTAAATAAAACTTCAACTCCCTTAATATGCTTTTGAAATTTGTGGGATTTTCTCAATTTGTCAAGAGATAACTATCAGATACTGACCTGGTGCCAATGGGACTACACGGGAACTACCAGCTTTCAAATAAAAAAAAAATCATTAAAATCGCTGCGCCCAGTTAAAAGTTATGAGGTAACAAACATAAATAAAAAAAAAATAAAAAAACATACAGACGAATTGAGAACCTCCTCTTTGTTTTGAAGTCCGTTAAAAAAGCCCTTGTAGTATAATATATTTTAGAGCATTATAAACGTCGTCTAAGTTAATATAATGTAGTGTGTGTGTCTATGGTAATAAAATTTTTATCAATACACACATTTTTCGTGTCTTTTCATCAAAACAAAGGTTTTTTTTTGTTGGATCTTGTTTTTTGTACCGTTCAAGAGAATATCGTAATTTCTAAAAAAACTTTTATAGCCATAACTTGCATAACAATACGAAATAATAACCACTAGAACATTATTTTCGCAACAAAATATACATTAATAAGTCGTGTAGAATGAAGGTTAAAAATGATAAAAGCTGTAACTCATTGCATTTACATTTGATTAAGTCTGCTTGAGCGAGGTATCCCGTTTATTGTATTAAACATATATAAGTGAATATCTAATAACATATCGCTCAATAAAGCTACCATCAGTTTTTTACTGGCGTCAAAGCCGTGTTTTGCTCACAAAGTGGATTACCAACTTGAGTGTGCATGTGCGTCATGAGTCAATTTGCTTAGCTCTTTATATAATGAAAATAGATTATATAGCCTACTTGTGTTGTTACTATGTCACACCATTAAAGAACTATTGTCTTAATTTTAGCTGATGGCTTCTATTAAGTGTTTGTGTTTACAAAACTATTGTCTATTATTTTCCTTCATTTAGGATTCAGACCTTTTCATATATTTAATTAAGTCGTCAGTTTTATTTGTAACTTGTTTGTGAACAACGTTATGGTTATAAATCACACACTAGCTGAGCTTCAAAATTTAAGCTTGCGTAGGGATTTAAAAAAAATAACGGCTTTGAGCGCAAGATGTGGGCATGTACATTGTACATACCTAAGTGTGTTATATAAGAAAGTGTATTTGTGCTATGTGTGAAGTGTCAGTACACATAAGAAGTTTTTCTGCTTTATTTAACTTTAGCATTATCCTGCGTTTTTTCTTTTACAAAAAACCTTTTGAAAAACCTTTGCATGAGTCTGAGCAACATATTCTTACTTTAACACAGTCTGCTTTTAGTTCTTTTGAACTACTTCAAGTTTATACATTCACATTATAGAGTTCGTCGTTCGTCTCTCTCCAGCCCATTAACATCCCACTGTTGGGCACGGACCTCCTCCATTTTTGCAGGAATTACGGTCTAAGAGGTGTGTTGGCACAGGTTTTATTTTTAGGGTGTTATCTATGTACAATATTCCTTTGCTGGCTTTTACAGCACACTAGGGAGTAAAAGGGTGGTGACACTTGTATTCTTAATCTACCACACCACATGGAGCTTTTTAAACTTATATGGTTGCTGGTTGGTTGGTTAATATATTATAAATCTGAAGAGTTTGTTTCTTTGAACGCGCACGATCTCAGGAACTACCGGTTCGAATTGAAACATTATTTTTGTGTTGGTTATTCCGTTTATCGAGGAAAGCTTCAGGCTATACGACATTACGCTTCGACCAATAGGAGCGAAGCATCAGTAAAAAATATTGCAATAGCAAGTAAGACTTTCTAAATTAAACGCATGAGATGTCGCGGACAACAGCTAGTAATTGTCTATAAGCATCCTAGTCTTAGACCAGAGGACGCTGTGGAAATATCCCTTAATATTTATTCGTTATTTATTTATAATCCATATATTATTATTCTGACAGTAAGACCGTTGATAATGTCAATAAACGACCGCGGTTTCAACTGCTAGCATAGATATGTAGCAGTTAAAACCGCGGACGTTAACTGTTATTTCACTAATGAACTAAATACCCACACGAGATTAAATGATTGATTCAAATTTTACCACATATTTAACCTTTAAATCTATAATCCAGAATCCAATTTCTGTATCGATATACCAAGAGTATTTCAATAGAGCGCAAAATGGATATTCGAATGCCAAAAGTTCATGTGTCGTGACATTTTCAAAGCGTATTTTTTACCTCTGCCATATTAATAATAATTTTGTTGTAAACATGTGTGTCTCCCCTATGGCATCGTAATTCTCAAAAGGCTAAACAGAGATCGATTTATTAAAACCCTTCAGTTAAAGTTAATGGTTTTTAACTTGTTTTTGTATTTTTAATAATCAGGGCCAGTTTATTTTTTAAACTTTCTTAGTTATTTAGATTCAATCAAATATTATTATCAATTTGCCAAACAAAGTTATTCGAAGTAAGGCTTCTATGGCATATATTCTATAGTCAAATGAACGAAGTCGATGAGGCTAAGTACGTTTGTATTGTATAAACGCTCGGTTCAGTGCTATGGGATCAGCGTCGCCACGGGAACGTGTTGGTTGATCAAATGAATAATATAATATTATTATAGTAAATACCCGGACTTAAAACAGAAACATGATAAAAGAATCCTCTTTTATCATGTTTCTGTTTTAAGTCCGAAACACTTGCGAAATTATATCTTAACTTCATGTAACCTTCGTTTTGAAACGTAGTTAAATATAATAAAATGCAAGCGCTCGTTAAGTTCTTCCATATTGCCTTTAATTTCTTACGCGTGTTATTTAAATAATTATAATTTTATGATTTTGAAATTCTGCTATTTGAATACTTCTATAATATAAAAAAATGCAATCTATATTAATAATCAAGAATCTAGAAGCTGTAAAAAATTAAGAACCTTTCCATTGATTGAATGAGAGATTTCTCAAGTAACAAATGATAGCACATGGTTAAGTTGTGAGAACAATGACACAGAAATAAATACTTACTCGTATGTAATATTCTTGAGTAATATTTATATCAGGCATTATTGTCATTATTGTCATTATAGTAGATTTAAGTAAACCAGGTATTGTTTTGAGATTTCAATAAAATGATAGCTGTTTAAAATAATATAATAAAAAAGAATAATAGAAAAGAATACGTTCCAAATGTGAAATTTTATGTTAGCGCTGGCTTATGCACCACGTGTAGAGTCCGGGAGGTTGCGTTAAAATAAATATTAGTAGCGTATTACGGAACGCAGCTTTTCACTGAGGTGAAGGCGCTTAAGAGAGAACGAGACCACACGAGAAGAGATGACGGGTGGGAACGAGTAGACACGAGCTTATCCGATCGATAGCCGCAGCCGCAGAGTGCCGCGCGTATGACGTCACGAACCCGTCTCGTCATCTTTGACTCTGTTCAAGGAATTGTCACTACACTTTTATATAGAACAAACGCCATTAAGAGTTCGATATGATAATGATTCACGTGTTTTGTAGTTATAGTGCCATTGTATTTTAACATGAAAGAGCTGACAACATGACATCGTTAATAAAACATGTTGGATGGAATAAACGTAACATATTTACGTCCATTTCCAGCCAGTATGTTAATTTTATATACAGATTATTAGATTATTGTGTTTTTTATAAAACAACAAAAATAATTAATAGTTATAAACATAAACAACGTTAACTGTATAATGTCGTGTAATGTCAAAAGGTAAATGTCCCATATCTTTCGACAGTTGCTATCCAAAATAGCCAAGAGAAAATCCAAGTAGACATAGATAGAGAAAGGTAGATTGGTCTAAGATGTCATCTACAAGAGAGGTCACCAAATTAGCACCAAAACAATAAGCTTCGTATAGTTGGCCAAATGCACTACCAATATATAACAAGATACTGCCTAAGCAAAAGCCAGCTAAGGAATATTGTGAACAGATACCATGCTCTGTGAGCGACGGAAAACTTGAAAATAAATCTTGTGCCAGCACGCCTGGTCAGCGTAGGCACAGTAGACCATTTTCCCTCCCAAAGTGGCGGAGACACGTGTCCAACAGGGGGATGAATGTGGGCTCGATATTGAGAGTGAGAGTACTGCCTAAAACGTGTTTTCGTAGACCGTTTACAACCGATATTATACGTCGTAGCACCCAATTTTTGTACAGTTAAACATATAGAAGTGAATCCATACACAAAAGTAATCATCTGATTAATAAACTCTTTCGCTACGAGTTCTCGTATACAACCTGCAAACACTATAATATGTCGTAGCACATTGATTTGGTGCATTACAAAAATACAGTGCTCTCGTAGTGCTCTCGTAGACAAGCTACGAACAATTCGCAACGTATCACTCAGTTTTTCAGAACAGGAGACCGGTGCGTAAAACATCCATGCATTTTCAATACTTATGACAACAATATTAATCTCTAGTGTATTATAAATGTTATATAACTCTTTTTTACTACAATTAATAAATAAATACTTTTTACGGATTTAGACGCGTATATTTGTTTTAAATTTTGGCCCGACGTTTCGGAGACTTTGCAGTCACCATGGTCACGGGTGAGACTGAGCTGTAATGTGTCTTCTACGATCAGTTATTACAGGGTTTACCCACATTCGATTTTAATTTTACATTGACCAAAAAGATAGACTTTTACTATAAACTATATCATATTACATTGTGCTCAGACTACATAAAATCAATAACATTATTTTAGTTTCTAAAATACATTAACAAATTGTAACAATATATGTACTTAAAGAACATTTTTTAAATTTTAAATTATATAAGGTAAAACATACATAATTTTATCATAGACTAAAGTTTTAATTATTATAGAGGTAGTATACAATATAGCAAGCAAAACTAAGTTTATATACTTAAATACAATATTATTTACATAATAAACAAGAAATTTTAAAAAAGAATTATGGTTTAAGATTTAAATTAGTTTATATTAAAAAGAAAAATTGTTAATTTTTATTTGAATTTATAGAAAATTTGTATTTTTTTTATTTTATTAGAAAATATTAAATTAATAAATATTTAATTAACTTGATATTTTGCGCAAAATATACAATCGATAGATCATAATATCAATGGCGGGAAAGCTTGTTATGTTCAGAGTCTAAAACCGGATGAAATTTCTTTATGTTAACGGAAACGGTGGATAACCGTGCGCTAATTAATTGGGGAAAATTAAAATTACAGCCGGTGCAATTGTTCTTCCGTTAACATTTAAATCTTTTTTAGAGATTTTCTGTTGAGTGTTGTTATTACGTTTGTAGGTTTTATTTTACAAGGCCTTTAGGTTATTAGTATATCATTTACAGTAGATGTAGATTATGTGAGGATGATAATGTGTGTTTTTGATAATTTGAGCATACGTAGCTAAAGTTCAGACAGTTCCGTTAAAAGTTTTAATCTTTTAGATAGAATATTGATCCCCAATTATCTGCAAGATATTTTTGTCTCTTGTGAAATTTTCAATAAAGAAATCTGTCATCAGTAACATGCCAGCAAGGACAAAAGTTTAGATTTGTCTAACTTTGACGAGAAAAATCAACGATAGGTAAGATTTTTAAAATAGTCGCAAGTAAATATTAATAATATAAACGTAATTTTTTTTTATCACAGACTGTAAACATAAGCTACCAAGTTATATATGACGTACCTACATAAGCAGAGGTCTATTGCATGTAGCGAGTATTTTGTGGTGATGAGGTACTCGTACACACCTATTACCTTCGCCTACTTATAAGCCGAATAACCTAGAAATAAAATAATCCTCAGAATAAAGTATCAGAGAATATGAGGCCAATAGCATTTGTTTCCTTTATGAAAATAAAAAATAATGAGTACTAGAATGACATTACATGGGATAAAATCCGGTATTTCCTTGTAAGGAATTCTCCTCTGTAAATAATCTTAATTTTATAAATTCCAATAACAGATTGTCAAGATACTACAATCAATAGCGTCTGTTATGCCATTTTTAGGGTTCCGTACCAAAAAGCAAAATAATAAATAAATAACTAAATAAATATTTTGGACATTTCACACAACGTCCTCTGGTCCCAAAGTAAGCTATATTTCTATGCTTGTGTTATGGGTACCAGAATACGGATAGAATACATATACTACTTTCCTTTTGTAAATATATACTTATAATACATAGAAACACCCAGACGCAGTACAAACATTTGTATGACAATTAGAAAAGTCACACAAATGATTGTTCCGAGCGGGAATCGAACCCGCGACTTTTTCATCAGAAGTCCTTTACATCAACTACTCAACCACGAGGCTCGTCGAACCTGGGACCTTATTACTGAAACTTCGCTGTTCGTTTGTCAGCAGGCAGTATCACTGGAACGACGATAGCTAGAGAGCTGAAATGATCACAGTTTATGTATATCATTTTATAACAAAATAAACTTCTGCCATTACTCCGTTATTTGAGGTCGAGAATATGACTATTCGTTAATGATAATGACGGTAGGGAGCCCATTTTGTGCAAGTCCAAGTCGTTATTTTTGTATGTATGTCCCTATGTGAGCTTATATCTTCAAAACTTCGACAGAGATTGCGATGCTGTCTATTTTAATAGCTGGAGTGGTTCCAGAGGATGGGTTCTTTACATAATTTGTTAAGGTTTTGTTTCTTAATTCCACACGAACTAAGTTGCGGGTGATAGGCAGTAAAATATATTTTCTTTGATCTTTTACGGTATATCATGGAGTACAGCCGTTAGTAGCTTTAGAAATGGGTGGTTTTGTTCTATATACTACCTTCTGCGACATCCAATTACCGGCAGAATTCTTTTCTGGTGCGAGCTTGCAAGACCGTAAACTCAGCAATTAAAATGCACGACTTTGACATTTTTAACTCAAATCTAGCATTAGTGAGGCGGTTGCTTAGCCTTGATTTCTTTAATAGATTTCTTTAGTAGGTTTCATAGTAGAAATTGGGATAATTTACTGTAGATTTGCAAATTCTCTCTTTTAAATTATTGTTTATATAGTTGTTACTTATATATTGTTCTTTGTTGTTACAGTTGTTACTTATTTAGTGTATTATATTTATCAATGTACTATGTATGTATTAATTTGTGGATGTGCTGTGTGCTGTCACATTTTTGATTTGTTCTACTGAAACACTATAGGTGAAGACCTATAATTGGCTGTACGTTGCATATTGATTTTTTTATGATCCATTGTTAAATGCTGTTGGTCTTCCTAATAAATAAATAAATAAATAAATAAATAAATAAATAAATAAATAAATAAATAAATAAATAAATAAATAAATAAATAAATAAATAAATAAATAAATAAATAAATAAATAAATAAATAGATAAATAAATAAATAAATAAATAAATAAATAAATAAATAAATAAATAAATAAATAAATAAATAAATAAATAAATAAATAAATAAATAAATAAATAAATAAATAAATAAATAAATAAATAAATAAATAAATAAATAAATAAATAAATAAATAAATAAATAAATAAATAAATAAATAAATAAATAAATAAATAAATAAATAAATAAATAAATAAATAAATAAATAAATAAATAAATAAATAAATAAATAAATAAATAAATAAATAAATAAATAAATAAATAAATAAATAAATAAATAAATAAATAAATAAATAAATAAATAAATAAATAAATAAATAAATAAATAAATAAATAAATAAATAAATAAATAAATAAATAAATAAATAAATAAATAAATAAATAAATAAATAAATAAATAAATAAATAAATATATAATTTTATGAGATCTTTAAATGTTAAATGTTAATACGCTGAATCAATTGTAAAATTTATCTCAATGGCCATTTCGCATATTACTCGAAAAAAACGCAGGTTGAAAAATCTAGTTGCTACTCGTTTACTCGTCCACTCACTTATTTTAGGAAGGAGAAAGTGTGGTGAGATTTGTAATCCGTCACCACACGAAGAATATTGTATTATATAAATAATATTGTATTATATTGTATAAAGGAGGATATTTGTAATTAGTACTTATACAGTACTAATTATCCTCCTTTATAAGAAAGGTTATGTTATTTTATATTGCGCGTAGGAATGAAACTTGTTAAAAGTGACGCGTGAAATCTAACTGAAATGCTTTTCTACATGATCACAAGATTGTGTGGGCACAAAATATAAAAAGTTATTCAAGGGTTTATTTAAAATCAACCTCCACAAATCAACAAAGACATGAAGGTATAAAAGGTCAAACATTTTTATGCGAGAGTTATGTGTTTTCCGTGTAAGATAATTCGGAACTATTTAACAACTTAGCTAAAAAAATTAAAATAGCGAGTTATAGGTACAAGTAACAAAGTAAAAATAAAAAAAATTAAAATGTCTGAAAATGGACATAATACATTCTTTTAAAAAATTAAAATATTTCATTGTTCCATTTCAATTTTCCGTCATAAATAACGGAATATAAAAGAAGTTGATTTATATTTGTTGAGTCACACATTATCTTATTTGCAAACCTTGTATTTTCAATCAATGTTTGTTTTCTGTTAACACCAAAATTATAAACATAAAATTTTGTTACATTTTTTTAAATTGCTGATAGAATGTAAGCCAGTTATACACTTGAGTAGATAGTAAGGTCGTACATAAAATAAGCAGCTTTTGTTAGGGCAGGGGAGTTTTAAATGAGTGCTACTTGTACAATGATTTCCTCGTTTGTGAATAAAAATGTTAAACACACGCAATCGCATGACGGAAGGCTACTTCGACGTTTAGGCATTAAATATATCAGATAACGAGAGTAGTAACGTTTCTTGTCAGGTGTAAAAAGTAAATGTTATTAAATATATTTAAATATATTTCCTATATTGGTACCAATTCTACGCGCTAAACTAAAATAAACTAAAAAATGAATTTTAATAATGTCAATAACACAGTTCGGCAATGTTAACATAACTTCCTTGTCATAAAAACTGTTTATAATATATATAATGTGACTAAACATTTTATTAATATAAACTATCTGCTGCCGGCGACTCCGTACGCGTGGAATTTAGAAAATCTTTCCGTTTTTGTGACATTTTTCACTACTGCTTCGCTCCTTTTAGTCGCAGCGTGATGTTATATAACCTATAGCCTTCCTCGATAGATGTACTATCCAACACTGAAAGAATTTTTCAAATCGGACCAGTGGTTCCGCCCATCATTTTAGTGAAATAATATTATATTGAGATTGCAAGTCATGCCAGGTACGAGTACATTCTAACATTATTAATTAAAAAATTTGATTGATTGATTTGACGTGTGCCTCGTGGTTGAGTGGTTCATGTAACGGACTGCCGATCAAGAGGTCACGGGTTCGATTCCCGCTCGGGACAATCATCTCTGTGACTTTTCTAATTGTCATACAAATGTTTGTACTGCGTCTGGGTGTTTTCTATGTATTATAAGTATGTATTTACAAAAAAAAAGTAGTATATGTATTCTATACGTATTCTGGTACCCATAATACAAGCATACAAGCTTAGCTTAGGACCAGAGGACGTTGTGTGAAATGTCCGTAAAAATGAAAAAAATAAAAAATTATAATAATGATTCTATGCTATTTAGTATGCGAGTAGTTATTAATCCAGTTTATCTGCGTTTATGGTTTATGTAACATCTAAAACAATTTTCACATAATGTGTTTTTTTTAATTGGGTTTTTAAGTACCTATATGAGTTGGTCGAAGTCGAAGAAAGAAGAATGAATTAATAATATGAGGTTAACTTTTTTAATTCCATTAAACAAAGTACAGATCAAAAAGTAACAACCAGCAACATTTTCGTCTATTCGTTTACTTTAAATGTCCCAAAAATGTATCTATTAGTCAGTATAGATAAATTAAGAATTGATCAAAATTATAACTTTTCGCAGCCTAAGAAGGTAACTTAACATGATACAATAAAAGCGAACAGCAAATATTATCTTAGGATTACTGTTAAAATCGGACAAGGCTAGTTTTACTCAACAAAAATTTTGCTAATGGTAGCAACTATTTTTGAAGCTTGCAGAGCCAGCAAAAAATATAAAGCCGAATGTTGGATGTGGTTTTTACTAGAAATCAAAACAAAAACGATTTATTTGACGGGCTTCGTGGTCTAGTGGTTCATATAACGGACTGCCGTTCACGAGGTCGCGGGTTCGATTCCCGCCTCGGACATTCATTTGTGTGGTGTTTTTATATGTCAAACAAATGTTTGTTCTGCGTCTGGGTGTTTAGTATGTATTATAAGTATGTATTTACAAAAGAAAAGTAATTTATGTATTCTATCCGTATTCTGGGATCCATAACACAAGCATAATAAGCTTAGCTTGGGACCAGAGGACGTTGTGTGTAATGTCCATAAATATTTATTTATTAGGTATTATTAGGTATTATTGGGTATCCGTCTGATATAGATATAAAAGTCTGAAAACAAAATTGGAAATGTCGACAGCTGATATTTAAAATCTTTTATATAAAATTCACGTGTCACAGTGTTAGTTACCGTACTCCTCCGAAACGGCTTGACCGATCCTTATGAAATTTTACATGCATATTCAGTAGGTCTGAGAATCGGCCAACATCTATTTTCGAAATCTTTTTTTTTTTGGTATGGCAAAACTACGTTTGCCGGGTCAGCTAGTAATTAAGTAAAGTTTTTCTAAAACGTCTATATAAAATAGCTGTTTTAACTAATACATACAGGCACAGATCTACCCGGTAGTGTGTCTATGGCTACATCACTGATTCGGCTTTAAGCCACATAAATATCTGTCTGCGTGAATTACGTGAAATCTGTATCTATGTGTGTCTCTGAGAAACGCTATACGTTATATATAGAACATCGTTAGTATAGGAAGTATAATAAAATTATTAATTACTATTGGACGCGTGTCCATTTCTGGTGAATCTGTGCTTAAAAGAATTGCAAGCAAGTTACAATTAAACTTTTCGCTACGATTTTAATGAAATATCATACTTGTATCATCCCTACTAATATTATAAATGCAAAAGTAACTCTGTCTGTCTGTTACGCTTTCCCGCTTAAACATCTCAACCGATTTTGATGATATTTGAAACATAATAACTAAGCATAGAATTTTCCATAATCACCTTAATCGAGCAGAAAACAATAACTTAAAACTATTAACACATAATAGCATCAAATACATCGTATGAACAGTAATAGTCTAAGCTCGTAATTGATTTTACTGGGCCATAAAATTGCTGTAACTTTTATTAATGGCTGGTGACGTTCTAACTATGGTGTATGTATCATTAAGAATAGAAAAATAGTTTTATTACAACTTATAAATGAAATTTATTTATTCTCAAAGTTTTAATTCTTTTGGCGTGTGATTTCTTACCAATTAACAATAATATAAATAAATATCCAATAAAAAAAGAAAAGAAAAATCAACATAAGGCCCAATGTCCCATGTAAACCTATCAAAGAACTGGGAGTTTGTCTACTGTGAAAATAAGCCATGAAAGAAAAACGTCAGTATCGAAACGAAAAATATGAATTCATTGATTAAAACGGCATTGACAAAGTATGTATAAGTACAAATTTACTAGATGGTGGGTACGCGTTAATAATTTGCTTCGTTTAAAAATTAAAAAAACACACTTAAAATTCCTATATATTGTTAAAATTATTGCATTGTCATCAGTCCTTAGCATGTGTGCAAAATTTCAGAGCAATCCGACTACTGTAAGTGTGTTAAAATCACTTTCCGAGAATCCGTTACATAGATTAATACATTGATTAAAAACTGGTTAAAAACACTTAAATTTGCTTAGCTAAATCGTACTTCATAAACTTTAAAATTTCGTTTGATGTTTAGCCTGTATCAGAGACACACATAGATTCATATTTCACGCACATATAGATATTTATGTGGCTTCAACCTGGATGAGTTATGTAGCCATCTGGTAAATCTGTATTTTTAACTTTACTCACAAACAACATAGGTTGATAGTATTTGTAATAACTAGTAGTGTTATCAGTTCGTGTATACAAAATTATAACAGATAATAAGGACTAGTAGAGATAAAACTCGAGTGCAATGAATAGAAAATAACTGACATGTTTATACTACATGTATAAGTATATAATAGTTACACTATCGAACTATAATTACTCTATAAAGTCGACAACAAATTGCTACGAACACAATCCATGCAATGCCTATATAATTATATGTACTTAAAAGAGATGTAAGAGAATTTAATAATTCTAAATTTAAAAAATTCATTAAAACTAAATTATGTAAAAAGGCGTATCATAAAATTTCTGATTATATTAAAGATGATAAAGCTTGGGAGTAAGTTGCTCTGGAGCAATACATATTCTATATTGTAAAGTTTTATTAGCATTGTAAGTATAATTGACATTTAATTAAAAAAATATTGATTTGATTAAAAGCTCTGCTGAGTTTCTTACGCCGGTTCTTCTCAGCAGATTGCGTCCTGAACCGGTGGTAGGGAAAAAAAATTTGGACATGTCATAAGCACATAATTTTTCTGAAAAATTGTGTCTACTTGATTAAATGATTTTTCATTTCATTTCATTTCATAATGTCCTATAGACTCAGGTAGTTGTTATTGGTCATTTGGTTGATAACAACCTTAATTGTACATTAATTTTTAGATCAAGTCAACCCTTTAGATATTAAATCAATATTTAAATGACTTAAGAAATTGTTAGTAATTCATATGCTCAGCTCACTCACAAATGCAAATCCTTACTTATTATAAAACAATGTCAGTATTTTTGTATGTATGTCCCTGTGTGAGCTTGTTATATGAGCGAATATTTATAGGCTACGGTGGTTACCGTAACATCATTCCCCCGTCGAGTCAGGCCCCACATAAAGGGGCCACCCTTGCCTGGTCATAGTAAGGCTCAAGGCAACCATCCTGGTCCAGAGAATATACAAATAAACCTCCTATCATCATCCTATCTCATGCAATATATAAATAAATAAATAAATAAATTATTAATAATAATTGTTTGTAGTAGTATAAAAATTACTAAGTCAAATACGAAAAGCTTACAAGCTCATTTAAAACATTAGAAGCTAGGCGCATGTTCCAAACGTGAGTTCTATGGAGAAGAACAGACCAAATGTTCTATGGATAATTTTTTTTAATAAAACTAGAGTGTTCTTGACGAAATCGCAAACAAGTTTAAATGCCGAAACAATTCCATAATTTATGCATGTATATCAAGTATATAATAAAATATATTTATCACCTCGTCCTTATCTATGTTAATACATTTTATTTTGTTGTTACTCTGGTAATATTATCGTGTCCTAGATTGCTGCTGTATCAGGTGTAATTTATATTGTAATTTGGGTGATTTAGATAATTTCAAATATGTTAAAAACATGGGTAATATGTAGAAACTACCTATGCAGTTTAGATTAACTTGCATGCTTATATGAACAAACCACACAAACTCCTAGGGATAAAAAACACACGTAGACTTCATGATTCACAGATTTGCCCCAAATACAAAGAAAATTTCATAAAAATGAGCCGTTTTGTAGGAGTTTAGTGATACACACTTTCGTATGCGTGCTTTTACAAGTTGTGTAATACATGATAATTTAAACCTTTCTCTCGAACCACTCTATCTAAAAATCGCATTGAAATCTGTGACGAAGTTAAAGATTTAAGCTCATACACATACAGAAATAACGGCTTCGTTTTTAATTTAAGATTCCACATTTATCCACATTTATCGCTAAAAACTAGAATTCCCTTTCCCGCGGTATATTTTAATAAGAGTATAGATATAAGTACTACATGATACCACACAGACCTTATTATTCTCTTGTCCATATACCGTTATTCGGCGCCAGCGCAACATGACTACTTGTTCATGTTACATTATGAGTTGGCTGATTTTTACGACCAGAAACAGAAAGAAAAGAAGAATGATTGATGAATAATGATGATTTTGTGTTTTAATGACGTTACACCAATGAATGTTATAATTTTTTTTTTGTGTTCGATTTGAAATTGTTTTTGTCTTCTCTATTATAACCTTGTATCTATCTATGTAACCTTATGCGCAAGCAAGAAATAAAAGTTTTTCTTTCTTTCTTTCTTTCAATGATATGATAATGATATAAAGATGCCACACAGACTGTTAAACATAGTATTTGTTATAACATTGCTATATTCCTCCAACGACATTGTATAATGGCTTAACAATTAAAATGCCATTATTTTACATTGTCAGGGCGATATAGTCTGGCCAAGCCTTTTAAATAAAAAAATACAAAAATTAAAATACCATAACGATGTTAGAATATAACCTTCCTATGCATGCTGTTACAGTAAATAATGTCTTGTAATAATTAAGATTGGAGTTTGTTAATGGTGGCTACGAAGCTCTCGAAATATCGATATACTAAAACTTAATGTTACAAAATAACTGCGGTTATTATAAGCAAATAAAAAGTTATTTATTTAATATTTTTCGTACATTATTTAAACAGCCGGACTTAATGTTAATATTTCTATGCTAAATAATATCTAAGTAAAAGAGTTAAGAAATCAAACTAATAGTAAACGAAATGAGCGGGACTTGAACTTACGAACTCGGAATACCGTTTCGTTGCTTTGCTAATTAAGTTAGCTATATGCCTGCAATACTCGTAGTCAACACTTCTAGGCATATATTCCACTCTTATTTAATTTACTATCGTTACTTATTATAAAACATAAAACAGAGTTGATATTTTTGTATGTATATAGGTATATGAGCTTATATCTTCAAAACTACGCAACGGATTATGATGCGGATTTCTTTTAACAGATAAAGTGGTTTAAGAGGATGGCTTTTTGTATAATTTGTTAAGGTTTGAGGTATATGGAGGGAGGATGGGCTCAATAACTATTAACGCGGGTGAAACCGCAGGCATTAGCTAGTTGATTATGTTTTAATGCACATTTATATTCATCATCATGCATATATTGCCTAAAGATGAAATGATGCGAAAGAAGAAGAAATTGCCTAAAGATTGCCTAGAAATTGCAACATTGATTTTTTGATTGAAAACTGTATAACAGAATTAAAATAGATATAGAATATAGATAAATCCTAAATATTTATGGTCTTATTCATAATGACTTATTGGAGGTATAAACGGAGATTTTATCGGAGAGATAATAAACGTTTTAGCGTAAAAAGAATATTATGAATAACAAGTTTTGACAATTTTCGCGAACTGATTTTAGCGAACTTTTAAACCTCCGATAAGTCATTATGAATAAGACCATTAATCTTATGACCTATATGCTTCCAATAAAATTACTACTGCTAATCAAAGTTCACGTAAATAATTTCAATAGTAACTTTAAATTATTGCTAAGAATGAAGTCCAGTAAAACTGCGGGACATACCTAGCAAATGTTAATACTTCTACGTAATTACAGCCATTACTGAAAATATCGTATAAATACTTTAAAAAATTACACAAAGATAATGTAAGTCGACAAAAAATTCCACAAAAGTTGAAACCTGAAAGCGACAGTTCCAATTACTTATGAGTCTTTCCATAACAATGAATGTTATGTATAGTTTCACGATCAATGATGATGACGTCATCGGCGAGCCCTGTGTAAGCTCGTAGACGAGCTTCTAATATTGGTAGAAATTTTAGTACAACATACATTGGACTCCATTGAAATTTTTTACGGCTTGATTTCCTGCTTTGATAAGTATTATTTATAAAACTATACTATTGCATATATTTTCTTTGGTCTCACTAGGATGTGATTAAATGGAAATTAATTTTATATATCTTCTTTACTTATTTATAGGTAGAATGGTTCAAGAGGATGACTTTTTTTGTATAATTTGTTGGGGTTTGGTTTCTGCTTTCCCCTATTTACTTGATAAAATTTGGTACACGGATAGTCTAGAGCCTGAGAAAGATTTATAGACTATGTTTTTATGTAAAAATGGGAGTTCCAAATTACACACGTACAAAGTCGCTGGTGACAGCTTATTTATAAATAAATATTCAAAAATCTATTACACAGATTATGAATAAATCTATTAAAATAACGTAATAATATTCATAGCCTATGAATATTTCTTACAAGACTGGTCCCTCTTAAACATTGAGGTCAAGATTGACAGGGGGGAATCGCAATTTATTGAGTTACTAGCTGGCCCGGCAAACGTTGTTTTGCCATACCAAAACAAAAGTAAAAAAAAAATTAAAAAAAAACTATAAACCTCACGGAGCCCGAGACCTTTCCAACGAATGCAAAACCGTGGAAATCGGTCCGTGCGTTCTGGAGTTATAGCGTCAGGAAGGAAAACCCGACTTATTTTTATATACTTAGTAGACTAGCTGGCCCGACAAACGTTGTTTTGCCATACCAAAAAAAAGAAAGAAAAAAAAAAAGAACTATAAACCTCACGGAGCCCGAGACCTTTCCAACGAAAGCAAAACCGTAGAAATCGGTTCGTGCGTTCTGGAGTTATAGCGTCAGGAAGGAAAACCCGACTTATTTTTATATAGTAGATAAGTTACAGTCACATTAAGTAAATGATAGCTGGGTCCGATGATTTTGCATCCGTTTGCCTCATTGACTTTATAGACAATACTTAATGCGTCCATGACCTTTACAAATTCACAATTTGTGGTAATTGGCCGACCACGATATAGTTTGCTTACAATGGTACCAATTCTAAGTGCACAACTAAACTAAACTTAACTAAAACATGAATTTTGATAGTGTCGATAACACAATTCGGCAATGTTAACTGAACTTTCATGTTATAAAAACTGTTTCCTATAGATTTAGTCCATAGTAAACAGTTGTTAGTAATTAGTAAACAGCAGTCTCCGTGTGGTGACGGATTAAGAATACAAGTGTCTCCACCCCATCTCCTCCCAAGGGTGCTGTAAAAGCCAGCTAAGGGATATTGAACACAGATAACATCTTCTGTGAGAGACGGAAAACTCGAAAATAAAGCCTGTGCCAACACGCCTGGTCAGCGCGGCACAGTAGACCATAATCCCTCCTAAAGTGGAGGAGGCCCGTGCCCAGCAGTAGGACGTGAGTGGGCTGGAGAAGAAACAGTTTTTGTTAATCAATATGACTGTGCACAACAAAATAGGCAAATAACCCAAATACACATTGGTGTAAAGTAAAATAGGCAAATAACCCAAATACACCAATGTGTATTTGGGTTATTTGCCTATTTTAAAAATGATAACAACTATTGAGTTGTTATCAGAGATATACATTTAGTTCTGTATGTACATAAACTCATGGCAGATATAAGCTTATTCATTGCATCAGCCCCGCGGATCTAAGTTTAATTGAAAGCGCAATTTATGCAAATAGAATCCGTCGCGCTAACTTCATATCCCCGGGGTCCATGTAATCTGGGATATCGTTCGATAATGGCTAATCTAACCAATTGTCGACCATCTGTTGTTTACCTACTTTGGAATACAGACTAGTAGGACTTAATTCTCATTTAATTGCTACATGCTTTGGAACTTATCGTTGACTTATATTGTTTTATCTCTCTCTCCAGCCCATTTAAGTCCCACTGTTGGGCACTGGCCTCCTCCACTTTGGGAGGGATTATAGTCTACTGTGCCGCGCTGACCAGGCGTGTTGGCACAGGGTTTATTTTCGAGTTATTTCCGTCTCTCACAGAGGAAGTTATCTGTGTGAAATCCCTTAGCTGACTTTTACAGCACCCTTGGGAGGAGATGGGGTGGTGACACTTGTATTCTTAATCCGTCACCACACGGAAAATATCTTATTAAAGATGTTTTATCTCATAACGGTTATATTTGAGTGGAATTGGTGAGAAAATGCAACCAAAATCATTTCAGAATCTTTAAACTATAATAGAATCTTTAAAAATGCTATGAGGTTCTAAATATTACGATTGCCTTTTTCTATATATTTTCATGAGGGTTACAGCTGGGTTCATTGCATTCTCCTCGTCCTTTACAGACTACGGTAGCAATGTGTAGCAATCTCAATATGGCTCTAGTAACGGCAATATGTTCAACAACAAACTCAGAGAAACTAAATGATTATGTCACCGATTAGTACAGAATAAACAATCATTGTAAACTGCATTACTATTATAAAGGAGAATATAATAATATAGCATTACTTAATGTGAATAAAGCGGTATAAATTTCCTATCAAACTATTTATCTTATCAAAATATCGCAAAATAGCAAGGATAAACATGTTAGTTGTCAAATTGAGTGTCCATTATCGAGTGCAAAATCACATTATAATATTCGCTTAAAATGAAGTGCTCAATCCACGACAGTCGATTACGCAAGATCCAACCCTATGTCATTAATTGCCGATTATGAGTTTGAGGGTATTTTGGCTGTCCGCTCTCTGTATTCGTTGAAAGCTCGAAAATAGAGTGGCATTAGATTTTAGCCACTCACTACCAATAATTAGAAATGACTAAAACAATTCTCCACTGGCTGTCAAAAGTGCTCTAAATACGAATTCACTTTAAACATTTATGGAGTGATTTCAATGGCATTTTTTACAGAATATTACTACTTAATATTCTCATATCTCATGGCCTAATTTATTTTAAAACAGTTTGATATTTATCATATTGTTGTTTTAGTAATAAAGAAAGTCATGATTTAAATACCAAGATTTCTCAAATACCTACGACATTTTACTAAGCCATAGTTGACTATCCGAGATAAGGATTTAAGTGTAAGTAAACTTCCGATAGCATTGAATCTTATATCCTCTAATCAATAGCCTCCTATAATGCCTAAGCATTTTGTGTAACAGCACAATGCAACTAACTAGCCATCATTCATAAGCGTCGCTCTATAAAACACCGTACAATACATATTTTCACAGAAACACCAACAAGTATCGAACTGGGTCGCGCAGTAAGTAGACCTGTATTTGTAGCGAGAAATAGGTGGGCACAGTTTGTGTATCATTGTTGGTGCATAAAAGTTGTTTTTATTTTACTACTGAAAATTACTGATGGCTTTAACTATAATAAAATATGTTTTTGTATAGCAATAGTATTGTGCAGACGTTTTCTGAGCTGTACGTTATGTTTTAAATTACTTGGCTTTCTTTCTGAGTCATGCGTGATTGTCATGGATTGTACATACGGAAGAAGTTAGTTACTTAGCTGGAATTAAAACCTTACGTCCTAAATTTATTATAAACTGGGAATTTCATGGAAATGCCGTCTAGTTGTCTCTTATTCACAAGTTTATGAATTCGATTACAACAGGGTTTAATGTTCAAAATAATGATTATAGAGTCTTTTGATTTATTTTTATAACTTAAGAATTCAAATAACCTAATTCAAAAATTACTATTATTTAAATTACCTACATTTTAATTTCAAAAGAACTCTTTATCCTGTGTAGATAGGGACGTATTGCTATAGTTTATACTTGCATGTAACTAAAGTATCTCAACATGTGTAAACGTGTAATCAGTTTAAATACAATAAAGGGGCCGACAATGTGTGTGATATCACGAGATGATAGTTCACATCCTGTGATCATCTCGTTTGGTCGATACATTTACCAGGGTTAATACCTCTTACCAATTTTCTTTAAGTGGTTGTTACTTGATACAATAAAGGGATTGTTATAGTTCTAATCTGTCTTAAACTCAATCAAGTAAAGTAGTTTAAAAAAGATACAAACTCGACTGCGTCAAAATACATTAAACTCAGTTTTAGCAAGTTTTATGACGGGCTACGTGGTGGAGTGGTTTATGTAATGGACTGCCGATCACGAGGTCGCGGGTTCGATTCCCGCTTGGGACAATCATTTGTGTGATATCCATAAATGTCACACAAATGTTTGTACTGCGTCTGGGTGTTTTCTATGTATTATAAGTATGTATTTACAAAAGAAAAGTAGTTTATGTAGTATATCCGTATTTTGGTACCCATAACACAAGCATAAAAGCTTAGCTTGGGACCAGAGGAAGTTGTGTAAAATGTCCGTGAATATTTATTTATTTATTTATTTATACCTGCCGATGCTGGTTTTCAAACGTATAGATTATTTATAATTCATTATTAAACTTTTAGATGTAGGTTTTCATTAAAATTTTCAAGTCCTCAATTTAATTTAATTTTCAAGGAAACAATTGCATTATTAAGAGAAATCCGTTTAACAAAATATTAAATATGATCACGCAAAGTTAATGAAAGTATATGGAAAAAACAATATAACTAATTTATTTTTAAAAATTCTGCTTCAATCTTATCTTTATCTCTGCAGTAACATGAGAGGTCTAATTGATTATGAGCATGCAGGCTGCCTGCAGCTCTATTATGCCTATTTTCCACCATCTCTCAATATGACAAAACATTTAACTTAGTGGTTTATGATAATTATTTAGAAAATTATACCATCATCATTAATTTATACTGTATCGTAAAAGCATCTCATTAGTATTCGTATTTAATCGTAAATCATAATATTAAAAACAAATTTAACAACATTCGTTTGGGTCACTAATATGTCGTTTGCATGCAGCGATGACTTACATTTATTCATATTAAAGGAAAATACTGATTTACATTAAAGAAATAATAATAGGGGATCGTTGAAGTTTATAAATAAATAAATATAAATATTCAGGAGATTTCACACAGCGTCCTCTGGTCCCAAAGTAAGCTATATTTCTATGCTTGTGTTATGGGTACCAGATACGGATAGACTACATATACTACTTTTCTTTTATAAATACATACTTATAATACATAGTAAACACCCAGACGCAGAACAAACATGTGTATGACATTTATGGATATCACACAAATGATTGTCCCAAGCGGGAATCGAACCCGCGACCTCGTGATCGGCAGTCCATTACATAAACCACTCCACCACGAAGCCCGTCAATATTCGTCGTCCCGTTTGGAATAAATACTTGTATTTTTATTAAAAAAAGCCGCATTCCAATCCGTTGCGTAGTTTTGAAGCTCACATATGGACATTACATACAAAAATAAAGACTTTGTTTTATAATAAGTAAAAGAGTAGTAAACTACATTACTCATTTTCATCGATTTACAAACGATATCGAGTAAGGGCAGTATCGATCATGGACCTTGACATAATGTTCATTGACCTCAGCAGGCGTTCCGAAGACTCTCGAGTCTAGGAATAATATTAAAAACCAGACTGGTATTTGTTAATAATGCACTTATCAATTTTCACCATTATGCTAATCTGGGAGAAACAATCATTTTCTCAGGAGGAGACCTGTCTACAGTAGAAGGGAAAATAGTGACAGATGCTTTACAATAATAGACATTCTTGGCATTGTACAGACCAAGATCTACTTTAAGTGATCCTTGCTGCCGTCAAGACGTTGGCTAAAGTGAAATAGTTTTAGCTCTTACAAAATAAAACACATAGAGCAGACGTTTCACTTTTAAGTTATATTCTCTGTATCCTTAAATTCTTATACACATTAATGTTATGAAATGTTCCGATTAAGGAAATGAGAAGAAAGTTTTTGAATTTTAGTAAATTATCTTTTATTTATCAGCAACTGCAGGGATTATCGATGATAGACAAACAAGAGAATCTCAACATTGTCTACAGACTGTATCGCACTTGAGTGACCCAATTTCTAAAGGTTGCATCTTGTCCTAATTCCGGTGTAGACTAAAATGTGAATTCAGTTAGTCAGCATTTCGTGGAATATCTAAATAGCTCTTTGATGTGAATTCGTAACCCCAATACCGACACCGCCGAATAATATCATGAACTAGCTTCTAAATATCTAGAATTTATTAGTATTTGACAACAAGATGAATGATAGCAATGTAAAAGTTTTTATATCACCCAAAACATTACACAGCATTTCTTTAAATGGGATAGTCCTTTATAAGTATTTTAACCGACTTCAAAAAAGGAGGAGGTTCTCAATTCATCTGTATGTTTTTTTTGTTTGTTACCTCATAAATTTTAACTGGGTGAAGCGATTTTAATTGAAAGCTGGTGGTTCCCGTGTAGTCCCATTGGCGCCAGATCAGGATTTGATTATCTCCTGAGAAATCAAGAAAGACCCTCAAATTTTAAAGGCACACGAAGTCGGTAGAACTATTTAAAAAAAAAAACTCAATTATAACAATCAGCTAGTAACGCACTTAGAATATGCATTTTTTCATATTCTAAGTCTTCTGCCGAAGGAGTCGTTAAGGGATTGTAATACATATACTGTAAGAGACAGAACCTGGAAACAATAAGCCTAGCCTTATGTGTGTATTTTAGGAGAAAAAAAAAAGAAAACTTAGTCTCCTACGAGAGAAGTCCCTGACCGATAGCAGATGTATATAAGATGCAATGGATTTTAGAAATACATTCACGGCTATAGGTTGGATAAGATGCTATGATCTATTCTGCTACTTTAGATTATGATCTCATTTCAATCATGTTTTTGTTTCACATAACTTCACATCCTGAGGTAGTTATCAATTAATTTTATCACTGTGTCCAGTATATGACTGTAATCGGTATTGTTTTCAACACCTAAGACATTAAGAGCAAATAGAAGAAACTGTATCAAAATCTTCTAGCCCTACAAAAGAATAACATAAAAAAAGCTGTAGGTATGCGCATTTATCTAACACTAAAAGCTAGAAAAGCACGGATTTACTACTTATTTTTGGTACTGTGAAAATTATTTCCTTTTCTATGAATTAAATCTATTATTCTGCATTACATTTAGGTTTTTTTATATTATTAAGTTGGCGAGCAAGTGTACGTCCCATCTGAAGGTAATATTGCTCTGTTTCCGACCTTTCCACCTTCAGAGGAATTATGGTATACTAGGTCACACTGTCCGGGACTGTTAGCAGAGGGTTTATATTCGAGGTTTCCACCTCTCACAGTAGATTTTATCCGTGTATATTATCCTATAACTAGCTTTTACAGCACCCAAGGAAGGAAAAGGGGTGGTAGCACTTGCATTTCAATCTGTCACTTCACAAAAAAAATTAGATACATGTTGATATTATCCAGTGCTAGTACTCATAGAAGAAAAAGAGTGCTGGTTGGTATTCAGTCCGTTCGTATTTATTTACATGATAAGTGTACAAATCTTAATACTTTTGTTTATGACAGTACATGTCTTGTTTGTGTAGTATTGACGTGATGAGTAATTTCACTATAAATCATGTATTAATAAATAATGGAGACATGTTTAACATTAGGTATGCGTCATACTCGTGAATGAGTTCTACGCGTGGTAGCTTATTGTAATGACGACAACGATATTATTGAAGAAAATATATTTTTTCTATTGAGATATTCGTAATTTCTTTATTCATAATCAGCCAAAATAAATTTGTGAACGTAAAGTGCAAATGCACTGAATCAGAATTGAAAATTGAATGGCCCCCGTCCTGTTTAAGACCAATATTCGTTTAATACAGAATAAATAGTAGGTTTTGGAGATTTTCTTATATGAGCATTATAGAGACCTGCTAAACGCCAAATTCTAATGGTCTTATTCATAATAACTTATCGGAGGTTTAAAACGGAGGATTTTATCGGAGAGATAATAAACGTTTTAGAGTAAAAAGACTATTATGAATAACATGTTTTGAAAATTTTCGCGAACTTTTAAACCTCGATAAGTCATTATGAATAAGACGTAAGTTAATAACAGAGGGTTTTTATTTGCACATTTATTTAGAAAAAACTCTTGTAAAATCACTTCGGTGACCGTCTGTCTGTAGTAAACTCAGCTAGTTCTGATGTCTATGACATTATGTTTTTGTAGTATACGGAACTAGGTAATAAGAAACAACGTCATTACACAATGAATACTCGTTTATTACTAACTGACATTAACACGTATCTTAGTAACGGTGCATCTTTAGGCCCAAGTAATGGCCAGTGTTGAGACCTAACTAAGGAGGCGCATACATACACATCAGTTTTACGCTTAGTTTAGAAGTAATGACCTTGTACAAAATGATTAACAGAATGTTTTTACCTGCTTAATATAGGCATTGAATTCTCGTAAGATCTTATTTTATGATATGTGTGCATATTGAGGCTATAATACCTTTTTGTTATTAGCTCCTACAAAATAATATCGAACATTATTTAACTTAAAAATTAGTTTGTTATATAATATAGAATAGAAAATACGCTGGTATGAATATTCTTAGTAGAAATTATGTTCCTCGAGGAAAATTCTGAAAAATTCCTTGATCATTTATCTTACAGATAGTGTCTATATATTTTTAACATTGTGGTAAGATCAGATTGTTAGCCCTGTGTAACTTTTAAATGTAGAAAACATCGGATTACCACAGAATTACATACAGATTTTTCAAAGGACTATCATTTTAAGCTTCTTGATTATAACCAGTATCGAAACTATCACGTAGGTATCATAAACTCAAGAAAAACACACACACTCATACGTTTTGAAGGGAAACCAGAGATACCACACACTTTTAAAAATAGAATACGTAAATAATGTTGCTACATCAAAAAAATCCTTAAAATTATGTAGACACATATTAAAAGCTCAATTTTACCTGCGAGCGGTTTTTAAAAGTTAAATATAGAGGGTACGAAAAAGGTAGCGCTGTGCTCTGTTTAATATTGGAAGCAGCTCTACCTCTTATTTGGTTTCAACGCCATCTTTACACAAACGTTGAATATATATTACAAAGACTGAAAGTAAAATCTCATGAGGGTTACAATAATTAAAAGATCCAATTTCTTCTTTATTCAAATCCTTAATTTTTGTATTAAATAAAACTAGATTCTATTACATGCTTCCTCCCGATTTTAAATTTTGTATATAATCGTTTAGCGTTATTTAAATTGTTTATTGATTTTAATAAGTAATGTTAAAATCAATAGCTTTTTGAATAAGTTAGTGGTAGTATTTGATATAATTGGATTATAACAGTTACAAATAACGTAATAAGCAGATTAATTTCAAACATATCCAAACTTTTAAAAACCTCGTCTTTTTAATATATGTAAATAAAGCAATCATATTACGTTATATAATTAACCTACATAATATTCGTTAGCCGTTGTAATTCTAACCATTGAATCATTCGTTCTAATACAATAATAATAGCACAAATTGACTTGGCAAATACAATAATACAATACAATCTACTTTTTATCGAAGCGTATACGGTTTAATGTGATTAAAAAATGCTTGCGCGGTATTCCTCGTGAAAATGGCACGCCATGAAGCCTTACAAACTAGCACTCACCAGACTTAGGGGCATGGGCGCGGCGCTTCGCTCAGACCCACCGCACTCCTTTAACTAAATAAATCCACGACTATAAACTGCTTCAATTTTCGCCATTTTCTCAAAAATCCACCGAACATTTGACTTAAGACTAGAAGATCGCTATCGCCACCGCCGTTGTTGCTAGGTGCAGATCAATTGCGAACCTTTGTAGGTTACATGAATGAAACCTACACATTTTCGGTGCGTCATAGTTAGTATATCACTACCTAATATATTACTTGTTCTACACCACGATTATTTTATTATACTTTGTAAACGTGTATAAAACCGAGTCAATTGAATGTTAACGTTACGTTTTGCAATGGATTTGGCACGTAAGAGGGGCGGAGGGTTAGTGTAGAACCTGACGTGTCAGTGTCGTGTGTCGACCGAATCGTAGACAGCGGTAACGGAAGGTCGGGGAAGCCGGGCTCTAGGCTCGAGCCCGGGCTCCGCTGACGTCAGCGACGGCTCGGCGCCGAGCGGTGTTCACCACCGGCCTGCCAATTATTATTTTATGTACACGAACGGCGCGAAACAAAAGGCGGCGACGGTTTAGCGGGGAGCGGGCGGAAAGCTCTCGCCGCAGGAGCGACTCTCAGCGCCATCTATTGGAGCGCTGAAACCACTCGCGCCTACTCTAAGTTGTCGAATCGAATCCAGATGAAACCTTTAAACTAACTGACCCTCAGTGAATGAATTCTAGTAACACTGTCACTCGTTAAAAGATATATAGAACGTGGTAGTAAGGGATAACGTCGCTAGTTGGGATCCCGTTCGAGATACGTTCACAGCGAGATGCGTACCGTCGTCAGAGCGTGGCTGCGTGTGGTGGTGGCGGTAGGGAAGGCCATGCTGTCAGGCGGCGCGGGATAGGCGCGGGCCGGGCATGGCGGGCTCCTGCTCGACACTGCGGTGCGGGCGTCCGCGGCGCGATCTGCACGCCACTGAGTCGCGCACCGCCCGCGCCCGCACCTCGCTCCTGCGCGCGCAAGCCCGCACCGACAGGCCGCACCGCCCGAACCTTCGCCCTCTGGCCTGCAGCCGCGTGCACCGGCAACCAAGTCCACTCAACACAACAATACTTATCGATTCTGCACCTCATCAACCATCATCACCTCAGGATGGCACGTGCACTGCTTGATATTGAAAGTCGTAAATATATACGATTTGACTATCAAATAGAATGTACGGGGTAGTGAGACTTCATTGAAATGTTGAACGTCCTTTTTACCTTGTGTTTTTATCAGTAATTTGTAGGGTCAACGATATTACAGAAGCTACACCTGAAAGTTTACATGCAGATTGGATTTCAAATTTTTTATTTCTATTCGTCAAAGCTTAAATTCATCCCTTAGGGTGATGAAAATAGGGTGAAAATATGTATAAAGGTTTGTCATATTTTATATAGATATGAAATGAGGTGTATGATACGAGTCGTACCTATAGTAGGTATATGAGTGTATCTTAACGTGCCTTAATTATGAACACCTATTCTATATTCATTAAATTTAAAACTGAAGGGAGTGAAAGAGGCGTCAAGGTTAACATATAAATTTTATAAAAATCAGCTAACTGCTCTGTAGATCCCTAATCGTTGGTGGCTTACTTATTTTGAATAGTAGTAGTTGAGTATTAGAAGGGGTTTTTTAAAAACTTAACTTCAATGGGAGCGAAGAAAAGTTAATAAAAAATATGGTAACATATTATGAATTTGAATGAAATATTTTTTCTTTAACCGTTGCTTGGGCCAGCTTCGTATTTTGACCATATTTTTAAAATGTTGGCAAAAGTTAGCAAGGTTTCGGCACTGGAATAGGCGAATACTGTAAATTTAAATACTCAAATTAATAATATTTTTTCACTAATGAACATAGAACAGTTTCTTAAAAATATGTAAAACGTAATATTGTTTACTTTCGAGAACTTCAGAGATGGAAAACTCTACAATAACCTTTGTGCCAACACGCTTGATCAGCGCGGCACAGTAGATCACAATCCCTTCTGGAGAAGGCCCGTGCCCAACAGTGGGACGTTACTGGGCTAGAGAGAGAATATTGTTTATGTCGTTGAAGGCCTAAATTCCCCTGATTCGAAAGGAAACAAAAGCCATAGCAAAAAAGTGTCATTCCTCCGCACAATTATTAACTATTAACACATAATAAAAGTTTATTTCTTTAACATTGATATCCTTGACACAGTTTCTATTTATACAGCTTTTAAGAAACGAAACACATACACATACTATTGTTTTCTTATTAATGTTGTCAAGAAATCAATCTGACATCTATACTTACTATAAATTTGTAGAGAGGTCAATTCTGTACATGAAATATATTTTCAAAATAACTATCAGGGGGTGATTAGTGATCGATACTGATGCCAAAAATGCAATCAGTAAAATTTTTGTCTGTCTCTCTGTCTATCTGTATGTTCCTTATAGAAACAAAAACTACTCGAAGGATTTTAACGAAACTTGGTAAGTACAATTATATTATTCATACTCCTGGGCAGGTTAAAGTATACTTTTCATCATGCTACAATCAATAGGAGCAGAGTAGTGAAGGGAAATGTTGGGAAAACTGGAGAAGTTACTCCATTTTTTAAGCTTCCGTCGCGTGTGCAGCCTTAATGGTTAAAGTTTCATAGAAATCATGTATGACGGAAATATTCTACATAAAATTGTCAGCCAAACAGCACATATCTATATTTTATGGTTGAATGAAAACGCTGCCGTATCTATGTGAGGACAACAAACTATTTTATACTTTACTAGCTGTCGCCTGCAACTTTGTACGCGTGGAATTCGTGGTGTTTTTTTTTATACTACTAAATTGGCGAACCAGCGTACGGCCCACCTGATGGGAAGCGGTTACCGTAGCCTATAAACGTCTGCAAAGCCAGAGGTATCACTCGCGCGTCGCCGGCCCTGTAGAAATTTTTGACATTTTTCACAATTATACAATAAAGCCATTCTCGTAAATCACTCTATCTATTAAAAAAAACAGCATCAAAATCCGTTGCTTAGTTTTAAAGATATAAGCTCACATAGGGACACACATACAAAAATAACGACTTTGTTTTATAATTATATACCATATACTGACTCCTGGGTATATAATTTTTTTTTTATATTCCAATGATTTACATAAATAAATAAATATTTATGGACATTTCACACAACGTCCTCTGGTCCCAAGCTAAGCTTATTTGCTTATGTTATGGGTACCAGATTACGGATAGTATATATACATATACTACTAATACATGGTCATTTATGTTAAAAATATTTTTTTATTCTATTGTATGATGTATGTAATTCTATTCACTTTAACGGACCTCGTGGTCTATGGGCCATGCAACCGATGTTCACGAGGTCGTAGGTTCGATTGCCGCACAGTACAGGTTTTTATGTGACATTAGTATTTGTCACGTAAATTTAAGTATTACGTCTGAGCGTTTTATGTGTAATAAAGGTATGTATTTAAAAAAAAAGGAAATATTTAGTTTATCCATGTTTAATATATATAACAGAAGCCTAGAAATAAAGCTTACTTTGGAACAATGGGACGTTGAGTGAAATCTCCACAAAATATTAAATTAAATTGACACATCCATATTGATTTCTTGTACTTAAGAATATACTAATTTAGTAGCGTAGTAGTTAAGAGGGCACGATATGAAGAAATGATCCATTCAAAGATACGGGCATCGAACTCCGTTGTTTTCTTCGTTGATATTGCCTCTAGAGTCCAGAACAACGAATTTTTCTCACAGTATCTTATGTTTCTATGCTTCATTTACTTTTTTTCCAAAATATGATTATTTAAAGAAATATGTCAATCCAAAAATCCCGTTTATTATATTTGTCTTAAGATAAATTTGCAGCCTCTGTCATACTAATTTTTAAAAGCTTTTCCAAAAAAAAGGAATAGAAGCATAAATATACTCTTCATCTATAATATGGCGTTAAAATTATAAAAATCGGTTTATTTTTTGCAAAGAAAACAACGCACTACAAAATCTCTTTTTTAAAAGATTTTGTAGGTAAAATCTGACTGAACTATAAATGTCCCTTTCGGCGCGGCGCTTGGGAATAGGGATAGCTATACCTACTGCAAATACCAAAATTGAAGCTGTAGTTCCCTCTTAGGTGTAATTGAAATTAACATTAACAATGCAAACACAGTTCTGCAAGGTATAATTTATATTATGTAATCAAAGTATGTTTCAGTAAGTTACTGGAAACTTACAAGTATTAGGAAGAAGCCATAAAACTACGTATGTGTTGCGTGACGTATAATATAGGTATAACTAGGTATACATTGCACGTGCACGTAACAGTATGGATTCAGAGGTACATAAATAAATTAATAAATAAATATTCATGGACATTACACACAACGTCCTCTGGTCCCAAGCTAAGCTTATATGCTTGTGTTATGGGTACCAGAATACGGATATACTACATAAACTACTTTTCTTTTGTAAATACATACTTATAATACATAGAAAACACCCAGACGCAGTACAAACATTTGTATGACATTTATGGATATCTCACGAATGATTGTCCCAAGCGGGAATCGAACCCGCGACCTCGTGAACGGCAGTCTATTACATAAACCACTCCTCCACGAAGCCCGTCATAGGAACTGCATTGATGGTTAATTGCATTTTGTACTTACTGTGTTCATTTGAGTCGTAAATTAAAAAAAATGTGGTCATTAGTTCTTCTAAACTTCTAGAAGTTTCACATAAAAACTTAAATTTATTAAAATAAATAAAATTTTATGGTCTTATTCATAATGACTTATCGGAGGTTTAAAAGTTCGCTAAAATGGGTTCGTGAAAATTGTCAAAACTTGTTATTCATAATAGTATTTTTACGATAAAACGTATATTATCTCTCCGATAAAATCTCCGTTTAAACCTCTGATAAGTCATTATGAATATGACCATTAGTATTTTAGCGTCTTTTAGTATGCAATAAATATTTGAATTTGAATTTCAATTTGAAAATATAGATATTATTATAAAGACCAATAACCATATTTATATATGGGTAAGACCAAAAATATCCTTGCATCTATCCATCCATATATTCTTGTAAACGTTAGCGTTTTATTAGTAGAAAGGATAGGACTTCGGATCACATCGTAAACCTATTTGTTGTCTCAGTATTTTAACATACTCGTAGAATGATTTTAATTGGCTTCAAAATTTACTTAACTAAAAATTCCATATATAAGGAAAAAAAACAACTAAATATCTCTTAATTATTTTCTATGTAACGCGTAGGTAAGTTTATTTAGTACTTTGTACATTATGCACTGCTGCTGCCAAAGAACCGTGTGTAAGTTCACCAACCCAGTTATTCGCAGACAGCCTCAAAATATATGGCACGGAATAGGAGACATGTTTAAAATTATGGATTTTAAATTAAATTGAACTGATTTTCTTCATCTATTTATTATTGCCAGCCTTTATGCAGATTTCTAACATGTATGTGTTTTTGCCACTTGAATGAATAAGCCATACTGCAAAACATATTTAAATTATTTTCAGAAAACGCTAAAATTTAATTAGGGTAAAATTAAGGATTTTCTTGAAAAGTGACAGTTACGTTGTTATAGTGATTTTTTTTAAATCTTAGTGAAATAAATAAAACTTCTTTTTACGGATATAACTGCGTTACGTTAGTTTAAATCTTTTCCCACTGTTTGTAGACATTTCTATTCACGGCCAGTCAATTTCTATGCAATGATATCCTAAAACATAGAATATTATTTAATTAGTTTACAGTCTGAATTAATAGCTAGGAGGTTATTTTTGAGTGTATTTTAAACCATGTTGATATTATTTTGGATGCTAATTCTTAGGAATACATAAAAGAAAATTATAGGGCACAGTGTCACCCTTAATGTGACTATAAATTAAGTAAAGCAGAACTACTTAGAACAGAAAGTAAAAGGTTTAGTGATGACCTACCACCTAATGATGACAATTTAAAGTGTGTTATAATCAAAAAGAACTCATCATCCTCCTGCCCTTATCCCAATTTTTTGGGGTCGGCGGAACATGTCTTTTTCTTCCATAGTCTTCTATTAGCCGTCATGTCTGTGTCAACTCCTCTTTCTTTCATGTCATCTTTCACACAGTTCATCAATCTTTTCTCAGGTCTTCCTCTATAC
The DNA here is from genome assembly GCA_916999025.1 of Orgyia antiqua. Lineage (NCBI taxonomy): Eukaryota > Metazoa > Arthropoda > Insecta > Lepidoptera > Erebidae > Orgyia > Orgyia antiqua. The sequence goes on from OU779861.1 coordinate 5,160,462, forward strand.
TTTTTTCCTTCCACATTTATACTCAGAACTCTCCTACCGACATTACATATTTTCTCTCGTCTCATGACATACCCATACCAGGACATCCGCTCATTCTTCAATTTTTCAGTCACTGGCATCACTTTCAGACTTCCTGTAATATATTCATTCCTTATTCAAATCAAAAAGAACTATTTCTCTATAACACTTAGTTTATCAACAACTTTTATTCACAGAATCTCTGTAATTCTAGAAAAGTATGCTCAAGATAATTTTAGGTATAATAAATCAATGATATAGGTTTAAATTGATCAAAAATTTCATAATTTGTTATGAACTCTTTCTCACTGTGAAAGTCTGAAGTCAATCGTAGAATCATCAGAATATTCAGTGTCTTCAATAAGATAGACGTCTTCTCTCAGTTAACAGCTTTATTGCGATAGTAAATTATTTGCTTTTAGTCTATTTACAGAATATAATTCTATTTGTACGATATATATAACAATGAAAGATGAATTATGATAACAATTTTAATAAATTAAAGCACAAATTGATTTAACTCTACTGTTATATTAAAATACTGACAAGATTTTAGGAGCAAAGTCATGTCTGATAATAGCCAAAACAATTAGACGACTTACGGATGTAGATACGGCTAGAATGGCTTACTTTAGTTATTTTTACAGTGTAATGTGCTAAAGAATTCTTCTTTGGGAAGCTGTGCGGACATTAATCGGAGATTTGTGCTCCAGAAACGCGCTGTTAGAGCTATATATAACTTAGGTCCTCGGGATTCTTTAAGGGAGAAATTCAAAGCCATGAATATTTTAACGGTCGCTTCACAATATATTATATATGAAAATTTATTGTACGTTCATAAAATAATTATATACATATTTACAAAAAAAGCGACCACTATAATGTTAATACAAGGCATATACACAATCTTGTATTGTAACCCGTCTCCACAAAATATGTAACTCTTTCATGGGTCATTGTATACGTTTTTAGGGTTCCGTACCCAAAGGGTAAAAACGGGACCCTATTACTGAGACTTCGCTGTCCGTCCGTCCGTCCGTCCGTCCGTCTGTCACCAGGCTGTATCTCAAGAACGGTGATAGCTAGAGAGTTGAAATTTTCACAGATGATGTATTTCTATTGCCGCTATAACAACAAATACTAAAAATAAAATAAATATTTAAGGGGGGCTCCCATACAACAAACATGATTTTTTTACCGTTTCTTGCTCGATACTAATAACGTTGCCTTATGTTGCATAGATAATGGTACGGAACCCTTCGTGCGCGAGTCCGACTCGCACTTGACCAATTTTTATAATAAACTCCCTGTGTAATAAATGTATCCCTTTATAATAGTATCCCTTTATAATAAACTCCCTATGTAATGTAAGAAAATGAAGAATTGTAAGAAAAAGAAGAATTATGTAAAAAAGCGTATTATAAAATTTCTGATTATATTAAAGACTAGCTGTAGCCCGCGACTCCGTAAAATAATATAGATCCGTAAAATAATATAATAGTGAAAATTTGTTTTTTTCGCAATAAAAGGTAGCCTATGTCTTTTCTCAGGGTCTAAAGATTGTCTGTGCCAAATTTCATCAAAATCGGTTGAGAGGTTTAAGCGGGAAAGCGTAACAGACAGACAGAGATACTTTCGCATTTATAATATTAGTAGGGATGATAAAGCTTGGGAGTAGGTTGCTCTGGAGCAATACATATTGTATATTGTAACGTTTTATTGGCATTGTGAGTATAATTATAATTAAGTATTAAAAAAAAAATTATTTAATTAAAAGCTCGGCTGAGTTTCTTACGCCGGTTCTTCCCAGCGTGTGTGTGGAAGAAACTGTCCAAACACTTTCTTCTCTATTCTATAAGCACATAACTTTCTCAAAATGATGTCTACATGATTAAATGATTTTTCATTTCATTTCATTTCATTTAGCCAAAAAATAATTGGGAAATCTTGGACTTCATAAATCCTACAAATCGAACTTTTTAAATATTGTGGCAATGTTAGCCGAAATTCTAAAATTATAATAAAACTTTGACGTTTGTTAACTTATCACTGCATACTGCAACTTTGTTAATATAAACCAAACACAGCAATGTTTCTGTCAAACTTGGCTGAACCCCCTACTGTATTTTAGTAACAAAACAAGCTTACACGTTTCAAAAATGTGAGCTGTTGTAATAATAAGCCTAATTTATTTTATAACATAGAATTCAATATTTATCATAAATTTTAATGTACTAAATATATAAAGGGATGTCGATTTTAATCTTGATATTTTGTAAATATATAAATACTAATAGGGAGCCCTAAAACAGTGAATATCTATTATTCTTCAAACGACAAACGTGACACAGAATATAGCAAGCTCCAAGTCTCACGTAAAACTCAAGAGGGTGATGACTTAGAGCTATTGACACATGTGCATAAGTTACACAACATTTAATAAGCATCGATAGAGCCGTTTTGGAGGAGAATTGCACACGGATATACCAGATGTAGTGTCTATGGCTACATCACTCAGTCGGCGCGAAACCACTTACATATCTACGTGTGCGTGAAAATGCATCTATGTGTGTCTATGATACAGGACATACGTCATATGAAACGTTATTATTCTATGAAGTACGATTTGTACGGTGGAAAAAGTGATTATCACTTTTTCAAGCGGGACTCGAAACCACGACCTCGGAATACCGTTCCGTAGCTCTGCCAACTGAGCTTATTGCGGTCGTGCTTTTCAGTAATCAATTAGGCCACCGTAATCGTCACTCGATTGAGTTTGTATCGTATTTCTACGTGCACGTGAGTAAATTTTTTTTTTTTTTTATCTTTATTTAATATTAATTTATTAAGTAAAAGCAAAGCATGTCAATTGCAAAATTAATAAATTACTTTACTTGTCCTCAATTTTAAACGTAAACCCACCGTCTTATATATCTGTGTTGTTGCATATTTAAAAAGATCTAAAACTATTTATTTACGTATTTACTAAGATTCTTACTGTTAATATGCAAAATTCTCTATACAAAGAATATAATATTATTTCTTTGTTTAAAACAACGTTCGGAGTTAACAGTTATTTCCTTTTGCACAGTACAATGTCTTCACATAAAATATTTCAATGTATAGCTGGTACGTTAAAAGCGGAAAGTTTTCTTTTATTAACCCAGTTTGTATTACTATATAGGAGAGATATTATACGGTATTTGCAAACGTTTGGTGTTCCTTGCATTCAACTACAATAGTTTTATATTATCAAATAAACTTTTGGGAACGTATATCGACCTACACATTTAAAAATAAAATGTTTTGTAATAAAATGTATCTGTAAAACATATTTATGTACTATATTTTGTGGTTTAAGTGATGCCTTGAAGAAGATAGATTTTCTGTGCACTGAAAGGAAATCTCAATTGTTTTCAGTGTTTACTAAAAAAATTAAGAGTGGTTTCTTAAGATCAGTACGAGACATAGGATGCGTAGTCACTGTAGTCAGTGCAGTAGCTTAAACTTGCCACCCTCTTCACCGTATTATAGAAGATAGATTGAATGTTTGCTACTAAACTACGCATAATACCTATACGGTTTTAAATCTTCTTTTTTCTGCAGCACGTTTCTTTATGTCAAGCTCTCCTGTCAGCCGTGACATTCTCATCAACTCATTTTTCTTTCATATCGTCTCACACACGATCCATCCGTCTTTTCAATGGTCTTCTTCCTTATTCTTCCGCCGGCCATCAACATTTTTTATACCTTTAAAGATAATACTTTAAATGATAAACTGAAAAAACGTGTTGTAATAAGACTTTTAACTTTATTGATAGCAATCCATTACAGTTGAAATTCTTCTCCTCCCTAGGGAACTAAAATAATACCGTGTCACGCAATTTCTGTTTGTTTACTCCATTCAGAAAATTGTTTATAATTATTACTTGCGCTTGCGCATCATGGTAGACATAGTGAAATTTTTTTTTTCATGGATATTTCACTTCAAGTCCTCTGGTCCCAAGCTAAGATTATTATGCTTGTGTTATGGGTACCATAATACGGATTTGTAAATACATAATTATAATACATAATAAATACCTTCAACTACTTTAACTTTGAAAGTACCAAACCATAGGTTTACCGTTACGGTTTTCAATCGAGTAATATTCTTTAAGTCTAATAAATCCAAGAATCCATGACAACATTTATATTTTAGAATAAGTAGAATTAGAATTTTATAAGTAAAATTAAAATTGCATTGAATTGTGGTAACTATTCCACTGTATAATTTTGTAATATTTATGTTACTGGTAATTTCCTAGCAAAGTGGATCCTGCATTCTATCCGAGTGCTATTGGCTATACCTTATAAAAATTAGAGTTAAGCCAGATGAAGTCGGTAACAAAAGGCTAGTCTCTCATAAAGTTTATTTATTTATTTATTTATTCTTTAAAAACTTTACAGCTATCTTTACAGGGTACATCCTAATACGATAGTGTCGCTACTACATAAACGTACAAACTAAATCACAACATATTCACAAACATGTATTAAAATCAAATTGACAATAAAAATTTACAATAAAAATAACCATCAAAAATAACAATCAAAATAAAATATTAATCTTGTAAAACATAATTATCTTATTATAATAATTAATCACTCTGGTAGCTTATTACATACAATAAAACTTTTGTGAGTTCACCCAATTTGGCCGAGAAGATGTCAATCGTGCACATGCACCTGGTTGCCTACTAGAATAGCTCTCGTGAAAGATGCTTTTTTCAGCAAATTAGTCCTGGGCACAGGCACGGCCAGCAGACGCGGCGCCCGCCTGCGCGCCACGTACCGGTCCGGCACGCTTAGTTTTTTTTTTTTTTCTATACGCCTTCTTACATGCATTAACGATATGGTCCCGAAATGTTAAATCTGGTTTGAATGTAACACCAAGATCACGAACCTGTAATTCTGTCTATGCCTACAGTTTCTATTTTGTAATCATGTCGCAAGGGGTTCCGCGACCGTGTATATGTCATCAATGAACATTTTGATGTATTAAAACTTAATTTGTTATCATGACTCCACTGAACCACTCTATTACATCAGGGGTCTGAAATTCAAAACGATTTTATTGAGCTCGTTGCTATTGTATTTCTCTCTCCAGCCAGTTAATGTCCCACTGTAGGGCATTGGACTCCTCAACTTTAGAAAGAAATAAGGTCTATTGTGCCGTGCTGACCAGGCATACTGAGACAGCGTTTATTTTTGAGGTTTCCGTCTCTCCCAAAGAATCTTATCTGTGTACAACATTCCTTAGCTGGCTTGTACACCACCGTGGGAAGGAAAAGGGTTGTCGACACTTGTATTCTTAATCCGTCACCACACGGAAATTTCACTTGATGCATTACTAAAAGTAAACCTTGTATTTCACTCTTTTTAAAGCAATTTCAAGTTACTGCTTTTGTAGTCTAATAGAATCTATAATTCAATCTTGTCTGCAAACTGTTCTGTTTATTGGAACAACGGAAGACGCTTAATGAAGTTATGTATCAATACATTTACTGTCATTTTATAGTGAACATCGTTGCCAATGATACCAACTCTACGTGCGCAACTAAACTTAACTTAAATAAAAAATGAAAATTGAAAGTGTCAATAACACAATTCAGCAATATCAACAGAATTTTTTCATTACAAAATCACTATATTAAAGACTATTTTAACTAATGAAAAGGGGAATGCCCATTCTCCTTAGGGTCTGGGGCCACTCATGGACAGCAAGTACTGATATATTTGCTATGCATTTCAAAATCCTAAATATATCAGATATCTGAAAAACATATTTAAAATGCCGCCATTACTTTAAAATAAATCGAAAATAAAAAAAAACAGTTTTAGGTTTAATAATGTGCCTGGCAGCAAGGAAAATCAAGTATTAATTTATTTTTATGCTTGCTAAGTAAAACATGGTAAGAAATGTGTTTTCATCATCTTTTATTTAATTATACATACGGGATAAACATGAAATAAGCAGGTTTTTATGTCAAGTATCTATATTTTCATCACTTTCATATATGATCAAAATATCATCCAGGATTGTCGTATGTGTTATGTTAGGTTCATATCTTACCTATATATATAAGCACTGTCGTAATGTTGGCACAACAACCTACGGTGCGTGTTCCAACTATGCAATTAGAACAATATTGTTGGATAGCATTTCGGCCATTATAATTGTTGTTTATTAAAACATAAACAAAATATACCTTCCGAGTAAATATATAGGATTCCGAGTAAATAAATATATAGGTTCAGTCAAACGTGTAAATCATAATCAAGTTCATATAACAAAGCCAATTAATAAAAATACACCATAGTTGATTTCATTTTTAAGCTATTGCATAGTTTCTATCGCGGGCCTTGAGCGTGGAGACCGAATGCACAAAATTCGAAATTTAAATTCTGCAAGTAACGGAAATAGCGTAAAAAACCTTACACATCGGCGCTACTGCGCATGCGTAATCCCCTCTTCACCCCGCAATTTATTTCATACTGTTAATACCAAGGGTAAACGCCTTCCTCAAATTAAACAACGTATTAAAATAAGGATTTTGAATCGACAACATATATCCTAAATGTTCAGATAACAGCGTATTTTAGATTTTAATAATTTAAAATAATGTCAATACTAAAATTGTATACCAACAGATTGACATTTGATTGACAATCGCTATTTTATCATAATTACCATAAACAATGGACAGATGTAAGCATCAGTAAATAAGGATTATATATTATTTTAGTTTACGGTATGTAGATTCTTGCATAAATAAAATAAATAAATAATTATAAATACATAAGTTGATAAAAAAATGCTATACAATAGCTTTACCGCGGCAGTCCCCGAGTGCCACACGTCTTTTTTTTTATTACAAAATCTGTATATTATAAACTAACTATTTTAAAAAAATGTGTACAACGAAATATCCAATTAATCAAAATACACCATAGTTGATATCATTTTTAGGGTTCCGTACCCAAAGGCTAAAAACGGGACCCTATTACTGAGACTTCGCCGTCCGTCCGTCCGTCTGTCACCAAGCTGTATCTCAAGAACGGTGATAGCTAGACAGTTGAAATTTTCACAGATGATGTATTTCTATTGCCGCTATAATAACAAATACTAAAAATAAAATAAAATTAATATTTAAGGGGGGCTCCCATACAACAAACATGATTTTTTTACCGTTTCTTGCTCGATACTAATAACGTTGCCTTATGTTGCATAGATAATGGTACGGAACCCTTCGTGCGCGAGTCCGACTCGCACTTGACCAATTTTTTAATTTTCCTTGTATTAAGGCTAGCAGATTAAGAAAATAATTTATTGTGTGGTTTACGGTTTACGTTTTACAACACTAGTATTTTTTCTCTCTTATCAACTTTTTGTAAAACTAAATGTTACTTGTAATAATTAAACGAATTCATGCTCATATTTCCAAAATTGAAACAGGTGAAAAGTTTTGCCAACATTAATGGGGATTGTTCATAATTTTTGACCTACTGTTATTATATTTTTTTCATAAAATATAGTCTATTTTAACCAACTAATTTCAATATTATTGAAATATTCAGTATATAGAATTTTTTAAAATACTTAATGATTTTGTTTTAAATGTTGTGACGTCATCGTTGTACGCAATCTGTGTATTGCCTTTTCCTGATAGACTTAAGACAGATTGTAATACATCTTTTCAAAGTTGCCAAGTTGATATAATAGACCAATTTCAACTCCACCACAGAGTAGTATATCACTAAAAACACCTTAATATTTTAAGTCCTTCATTTCAAGGGCAAATAGAGATCATTTTCTTTTTTGGAAAAATTATCGTTAATATAGCAAATTTTTCGAAAAAAGCTAATGGATCATGATCAGGAACTCTATTCCTCAAAATGGTTTTCGAATTTAAGAGTTTTGAAAAAATATGAACAATGCCAATTGGTGGCAAAACTTATATAATATAGAAACATTCATCAAATGTCGCACCCTTGCGACTTATTTGCAGATATAGGTACTCTTTCATGTGATAAATCAGTCCCTTACCGCATCGCAAAAGAATTTTTATATAACTTTTTTCACTAAAAATAATTTTGTGTCAATTAAATATCTTCTTCTTCTTCTCCAGCCCATGAACGTCCCACTGTTGGGCATGGGCCTCCTCCACTCTGGGAAGGATTATGGTCTACTGTGCCACGCTGACCAGGCGAGTTGGCACAGGGTTTATTTTCGAGTTTTCCGTCTCTCACAGAGGATGTTATCCCTGTACAATATTCCTTAGCTGGCTTTTACAGCACCCTGGGAAGGCAAAGGGGTGGTAGACACTTGTGTTCTTAAACCGTCACCACACGGAAAAATACACAATTAAATATCAATCACTGTAAATTAGTCTAATCTTTGACAAAATATGGCGTCACAATAATTGACCCTATTTAGTACTTATTGTGCACTTAGTTAAATAACTGTCCGTTTTCCGTGTGGTGACGGGTTAAGAACACAAGTGTCACCACTTCATTTTCTCCTCAGGGCGCTATAAAAGCCAGTTAAGGGATATTGTACCCAGAATAACATCCGCTGTGATAGACAGAAATCTCGAAACTAAACGCTATGCCAACACGCCTCCAAATGGGAAAGAGGCTCGCGATCAACAGTGGGACGTTAACGGGCTGAGAAAGAGAGAGAGAAAGAGAGAGAGAGAGAGATAAATAACTTAGTACACGATAAGTACTAAATAATGTTGTAAAGTAAAGCAAAGAATCCCGTCAATCGCAAAGTTCAAGTGTAGGTACAAGCGGGCTGCAGTGTGGCCATGCTGCGGCGTCGGCCGACCTACTGACCGAGGTCGATGCCCCGGTGCACACAAGCACGCGCTCACTTTGTATTGTATGGTCAACAACGCAAGAATTAGATCAACTAAATTCTGAAAAGGCTATCCGTGTTTAGTATAAACTGTCAAGAATACGATTTAGATTGAAATTAAGATAAAAAAAATATACAAATATTGCTTTAGTAAAGTCAATTGTTTCGTAGAGAAATGTGTCGCGTATTTTGAAAATCTTCTGATTAAACACTTTTGTTTTTGCCGGCTATACTCGTAAACAATAATTAATACATTAGGAGACGTTTGATTCTTTTATAAAAACGAATGACGGATACGTAAGTAATTAAAAGCGCGTTTGGCGCATATATTACCTGCTTTTGTAAATAGAGACAAGACGCCACTGATCATGGACAGTTTGAAATGTTTAAATTCAACATTTGAACAGCAAGAGTTGAAAATAATATTTTTTTTATAATCAGTTATTTTAATGAATTGATGTAATATTGTATTCCAACTCATTCCGGCCTGTTAACGTCCCACTGTTGGGCATGGTTTTTAGTCTACTATAATGCGTTGTTAGCATTGGGGTTAATTTCGAGTTTTCTGTCTCACACAGTTGATATTCAACCGGGGAAAGAAATGGGGTCATGTCACTTGTATTCTTAATCCATCACCACACGATAAACAATATTAACATTGTATATAACGAGCTTCGTGGTTGAGTGGTTCATGTAACTGAATGCCGATCACAAGATCGCGGGTTCGATTCCCGCTCGGGACAATCATTTGTGTTATATTTATAAATGTCATATAAATGTTTGTTCTCCGTCTGGGTGTTTTCTATGTATTATAAGTATGTATTTACAAAAGAAAAGTAGTATATGTATTCTATGCCATTCTGGTACCCGTAACACAAGCATATAAGCTTAGCTTGAGACCAGAGGACTGGTTGTGTAAAATTTCCATGTCCATAAATATTTATATAGACCAATAAGGAACAGTTCGCAAGAGTCAACTAAAATCTCTTTTAAGATTTGAGATACGGAATAATGCAAGTCATTATACCCCGATTATTTTCAAGAGGAAAACATAAGAGCCCATTTATTTATTGCATACTGTGCATGTGCCCTTACATGAAACTGCGAAAACAATATAATATTTATGAAGCGCGGGCTGTTTATTTTGCAATAAGAGCTGCAACTCAACACCTTTAAATTCCCGTAAGTTAAATATTTGAAATGGTTGAATACTTTAAAAGATAAGAAAAGGGAATCCTGTTTCTTTTATCTCAGAAAATGATCTTTGAAGGAGAATACTTCGCGTGTATTTAATGCGTAGCTACTTAATTAAAACATTTCGTAAGAAAAAAGTTGTAATGCTATGTTGTGATATAAAAAAGATTATTCCTTATAAGTTATTTTAAACAGCTTCTGTGTATTAGTATCTATCAGGAAACGCCCAGATAATTTGTGATTAATCAATAAGTCAATCATTTGTTAGACTTATACAATTGCTAGTATACTGTGCGTGAGTAAATATAGGATAACTTGTCTATAACACATGCTTAAAAATAAATATATTTACTTAATAAACTAAATTATAGTGGAAAAAATGATCACCATGAGCGGGACTTGAACCCACGACCTTAGAATATCGTTCCGTTGCTCTCCCAACTGAGCTATGATGGTTCCAGCACATGTTTACCAAATCTTCCACTAAAATCTTCTCAATGTGAGTTAAACATTGCTTCGATGTTTTTCGTACAACGCCAACAAAGTTTATTAGGTAAAAGCATAGCAGATCAATTAAAAAAAAATAATTTTTTTTTTTACTTTTATTAAACGTTTTTTTTTATAAAACAGTCTTTAGTATCAATTAAATTTATTCTATTCTTGTATTTTGGGTGAGGTATAGATAACCTGTTGTAAATATATGTATTACCTAAGCACAGACAAAAAACGAAGACGTAAAACAAATATTTGTTTTTTTAATACGAGGGTTCAAGCCGCGACCTCGTGAATACAAGATTACATTACCGATATGTCACGAGGCAAGTCAAATACAATTAAAATAATTAGAAAACACGACAAGATCCATTTAAACATGTTTAGTTCAAATGAACTAAACATGTTGACCGTATTATGTTTTTTTCTATCCTTGTTTTTCCTTTTGTTGATAAGAATATTGATTACTTTATCAACCGGATTAGTAAGACAAATCACAATTAACTACAATGTTTATCTCTGCAGTTTTGGTAAACTAGTAAGTCAAATCTCTGTTCCAGATAAGAACATATCACATAACTGTGCTACAGAATAGTCTATGCGTTTTTCGCTTCCGTGCATTTCCATTTTCTCCGGGAACTCGTCGCTTGATTATGTGTCCCAAATCTAGACCATACTTTCTTTATATTTGAAAAGTTTTTTATTTTAGTTATAATAATAAGAACATTTTTTATTATAACATACGTAATAGTGTTGTTATTTATATTTGGTCTCTTATTTTGCACTTATGTCCGTAATATATGAGTACTCTTATATGAATAAGTACGATTAAACAGATCTTACATAGTACGTACGTATTAAACATAGACATTACTAGCCGTTTCAAGTGTCGTTACTCATATATCTACTTAGAAAACGTATTCCTGTGATTATATGTAGGGTAATCAATAGAAATTAAAAGTCAGTAAATGGAGTGAACGGTAGTGTAACGGCTGACAAAGTAGCCTAAAGAAAACGTCGTGCTGTGTTGACTTTAAATAGACCCCAAATGAGAAAAGAAACAGAAACAGAAAAAATAGAGACAAGAAAAGATAAAACAATATTTTATTACTAGAGTTGCAGACTAATTTATGATGCCAATTGTATGTATTTTCAAAATACTGAGTTTTTATGCGAAATAAATATCCAAAATATACTCGTATCTATGCATAGGATTGCAAATTACAAGGCTAGTTATGCCACCAATGTTTACGCCTCAAATGTAACACGAGGCTACAGACGCAGTTTACGGAATTGGACAGCCCAATTAAATTAACTCGCACAATGAATACAGTGAGTCACAATATTATAGCTGTTGCCAGCGACTTCATACGCGATGTATTTTGAAAATTTTCTCCGTTTTTGTAACATTTTCACTGATGCTTGGCTCCTATAAGTTGCAGCATGATGTTATATTATAGCCTTTTTAGAAACATTTTTCAAATCAGACCAGCCGGCGTATTATGAGCTTTTTAAAATCATTCAAGTTCCAGGCAGGCCGTAAACTGCATGGCTAAATTAGGTATTATAGCAAAAATAAAACTTTTAGTTGAAAATTTTTAGTTAGTACTTTAACTTTTAGTTGTACCTTCTCCTTAAACATATTAATGTATGACTGGTTTAGCGAACTGACTGACTAATAATTTTGTTCATAATACGAATTTGCCAGACAGTTCAATTCACGGCGTAAACTGCCTGTAAATAAAAGCTCATAATACGACCGCTGGTGGCGTAAAATTTGCGTGTTCAAACAAACAAACAAACTCTTCAGCTTTATAATATTAGTATAATTAAAATAATTTTGAAAATCGCTCCACAATTGACGGAGAAATCGGTGAACATACATAAGAAAATAAAAATACAACTGACCAAAAACCTCCTCCTTTTTTAAGCCGGTTAACAATTGATTTACTATACATTTCAACTGAGAATAGGATTGGCAATGACCTTTAGATGTCAAAAGTGATTAGGAAAGTACTGTCGGCAACGTAACTTTATTTGCGTATCAATAATGTTTTTTTTTTCTTTTACCTAAACTCGGTAATTTGAAACGAAAAACGTCTTAAATTAATTTAAATAGTTAAATATTATTAAAAATGAAATACTACATATTTTCATTCAATAATTTCGTTGTTGTATACTACGATAATAAGTTGAATTACCAACCGCCATTTTGTTTTTGTTGGTGAGTTTTGTTGAGTATATGAATTATAAGGCATTTTATTTTAAATTGCTTCCGTTAAAAAATAAATTTATACAAATGCTTGTATTCCGGTAAAAAATAAATTTATACATATTTCTCATTCTTTTTGTTTGTTAGTGTTGTTATTTTGAACTTGTCGTTATTTGTTATAGTTTTTAATTGTATTTGTCTCGCTAATTGCTCGAAAATTAGTAAACGATAATGACAAAGTTTAAGATAAATTATATTATAAAAATGTCTTGTTTTGCTGGCCCTACCAAAATTGTTCAAATTGACAACTAAGACGTCATTAAATGACACGGGGTCAATCCTATTCTCATTTGAACGGCATAGTATATGTCAGTATAATACATGCACGAGTACAAACGTCTCACTTGCACCTATTTCCAAGAAACTTAACACATTTACTCGTACTGAAGTGTGAGCCATTTGCATTTAACCACACCTTTATGAACTCAAGACTGCACCGACATAGTCACCCGTGGGTTGGCTTACTAGTTTCTACGAATTAATTAACCTTCTTACACGTAGACGTGACGTAAATAATGTGTATAGATGTATTTAGCTTGTCAATAAGGAGAAACTATTTTGCGCAATATATAACTCACCGAAAGATTGTACAAAATATGCACCGATAAAAATATTATAATCATTCTTGTTGTGTTTATATGAATATTTATATTCTTAGTCTTTTTTTATCATCATAAAAATTACTCTAACATAATAACGAAATCTTAGTGGACTGAAAATTTTGCAAATATCTATTTTGAAATGGAGAAATTCTAAAAAATATAATATTCAAATAATATTCACAGACATTTCACACAACGTCCGCTGGTCCCAAGCTAAACTTATTATGCTTGTGTTATGCGTACCAGAATACGGATAGAATACATAAACTACTTTTATTTTGTAAATACATACTTATAATACATAGAAACACCCAGACGCAGGACAAACATTTGTATGACATTTATAAACATCACACAAATGATTGTCCGAGGCGGGAATCGAACCCGCGACCTCGTGATCGGCAGTCCATATAAGCACTACAGTTGCCATTTAAAATAATGTTTACATTTTTTATTAGATATTTCTATTTAAAATCTGTGACTTATGTTCTCATTTACATCAAATTTATTGATGTAAATGAGAACATAAGTCACAGATTTTTTAATATATTTATTGCATACAGCCTAACCTTTAACTGTGCTACGCCGTAGATGCTACGTCGTAGGAATAGCTACGAAAGTAATATTTAACGTTTTTACCTACAGACCTCTTCCGTTTTTTATTATAAATCATCATCGTCATTATAACGTTACGTTTTCTTCTCGAGGGAGTAAGCAGAGACTATAGAACGCCACCTGCTGCTCTCCAAACAAACTTCTTTAGCTTAAGTAATTTACAGTTATACAACTGGTCATAAATGCACGACGGTAGTAAGTGCTACGTACTTGGCCCTTTTTAAATACATATTATAAATATTACTACATTATTTAAAAACAAAGTTTATCACTAAGATTTTCTACCTGCCTGTCTTATCTAAAATCTACTCTCGTTATGGAAGGTATGGAAAGAGAGGTAAAAGTAACAGGACGCTGTTAAGGATATCGTATATTCGGGTCGAATATACGATATCCTTAACAGCGTCCTGTTACTTTACACAGCACAACGACTTATTTTTGTAATAAACACAGATAATTATACCTGGTCAGAAAATGTCCTATCCATTTTATGTATGTTAACTATAACAATTTATTTCACATGAATTAAAAATATATATGCAATCTGGTACCCATAGCTTATTTTAGGAAGAGGGGATATTCCGTAAATATTTACTAATGTTTAAATTTTTTTTTTTCCAAGAGGTTACTCTGTGGTGGTCTAACTAGAAACATTCAAGTAAACGTCGTCCGTAAATAAAAAGTTATAAAAGTGCAAACAGTGATAAATTTTGGCGCCTCAGTACGTAATTTAATAACAGTGATATCAAAGAACAAAATTAGTTAATAGTTACAGTGCAAAACAAAGGAAATCATCTAAAAAAACTATTATCAAAAGTGAAAAATTTACTAACTGCCTCTGAAATAAACAGAGCTACCCACATTATTTCACATTCACATTATTTGAATATCGGTCAAACGTCGTTTTGACACTGACACCAGACAATCTGACATTGTCAGTTGTAGGGTTACCAGCGAGAACAGATAAATTACCACTGAAAAAGTATTACCAGAACAAAAATAACATCTCAAATGGATGGTAATATGGAGTTACTGCTGCTAAAATTGGATGAAAAACTAAACCAACAAACAGAAATAATAACGAGGTTGGTAACAAAAAATGTTATGGAGGCACTGGATGAAAAATTTAAATCAATAATGGAGGAGAATAACAAACTTAGAGCCAAAATAAGCACATTGGAGCAAAAAATTAACACAATAGAATTGGAAAAAAGAAAATATAATATAGTATTTTTTGGAATAGAGGAATCGGCCAGAAGGGAAGCAGAGATGGTTGATTACATAAAAGACTTAGTGATTGAAACGGGGACTCACATTGACAGTCACGAAATAAAAAACTTATATAGAATCGGCAAATACAACAATAATAAAAATCGCCCTGTCGTAGTTACCATAGCATCATTATGGAAAAAACACATTATTTTAAAAAACAAGGCCAATCTACCGCCTGGCATAAATATCAAAGAGGACTACACTAAAGAAGTACTGGAAAAACGTAGGCAATTACAACCACAACTAGAAGAAGAAAGAAAGAAAGGAAACATTGCTTTTCTTAAAAATGACAAACTCATTGTAAAGAAACCAGCCGAAAATTCTAGGGATAAAAGAAAAAGAGATGATTCTAGCTCACCTCACTTATCAACTCAAAAGAAAATAAACTTTACCACTATGAAACCTTCATCTAGCAAGAAAACCACAAATGAAATTATAAAACCTAATATTCTTCAATTTGTAGAACGAGGAAGAACAGCCTCACTCTCCGAATCTTCAAAAAACTAAAAATGACCACCCGGAATAGTATTGATACGAAATCTACAACATTGCTTAAACAGACTTTTGAAAAATGCACCCCAAGCCGGCTGGTCACCGTGGGGCAAGATGACCACTACCCTCAATCGAATAAAAATAAACAGAATTATATAAATATAACCATTACAAACAACCCTAGCTACGAAACTAGAAATAACAGTAAAAAGTTGAAACGAGAAAACGGCCTCAAAATATGCACATTCAATGTAAGATCCCTAGCAACCATAGAAAGACTCTTAGAACTAAATAATGCATTGGATAAAATAAACTGGGATATTTTAGGACTCGCGGAAGTCAAGAGAATGGGATATGCCATTGAAGAGCACAAACACTACATTTTCTGTTTTAAAGGAGAGACGCAAGGTCTCCATGGCGTCGGATTTTTAATAAATAAACCACTAAGAGACAACATAGTAAGCTTTGTGGGAATATCTGAGAGAGTGGCTCTGCTAAAACTGAGCTTCAAACAGGGACCCCTGTCATTAATCCAGGTATACTCTCCTACTGAGAGTTCAAGTGATGAGGAAATTGATAAATTCTACAACGATTTAATAACGGCACAAGATCTAGCTGACAAAAACAGGTTAATTATAGGAGATTTTAATGCAAAAATTGGGAAACCTAAACCACACGAGAATCTTATACTAGGCAAATATGGTTATGGTATAAGGAACAACAGAGGAGAACGCCTATTACAGTTTGCGCACGAAAACAAGTTGGCAGTGTTGAATACATATTTTAAAAAGAAAAGCTCTAAGAAATGGACATGGATATCACCAGACCATAAAACAAAAAACGAAATCGATTTCATTCTGTGTCCCAACCCAAAATCCGTAACAAACATAGAAATTCTTAACACAAGTTTTCCCTCCGACCATAGAATTGTAAGATGCTCTATAAAAACCAAAAAACCTAAAATTAGCAGAGGGACATTCAAAACTATGACTAACAAGTTAAAGTCTTCATGTGAGAAAAGTAACTACATACAGAACCTAGGAAAGAACTTGCCAATATTACAAGAATTTTTAAAAGAAAATAGAGATGTTCAATCCTTTAGTGACAAATTAGAAGAAACCATTAAGAAAAGCCTTAGAACAGATAGTAAAGCAAACAATAAACACAAAGACAAGATTATTAGCCAGAATACACAAAAATTGATTGATAGAAGAACAGAACTTATGTTCAAGAAAAACAAATCTAAAGTAACAAGAGAAGAGCTAACAAAATTATTCAAACAAACTAATAAAGCAATAAAAAAAAGATTATGCCAAATACAGAAAGAATATAATAGAGAAAAATATGTTACATTTCCGGAGCTCGAAGAAAGCTTTTAAAGAACTATCTGCTTACAAAAACTGGATTCAAAGCTTGAGCAATGAGAAAGGGGAAAGTAAAGATAGAGAAGGCATAACAAAATGCGCTACAGCTTACTATACTTCTCTTTATAAAAAACCCGAAAAAGACGAAACTCGAAATCTGGATGAGAATAGTTGCAATATTAGTAATACAACTGAAGAAGAAACACCAGTGGATCCAATCACAGAAATTGAAATTATAACCCAAATCAAACGATTAAAATCAGAGAAAACCCCAGGAGATGATAAAATCACTAATGAGGCCTTGAAAGTTGGCGCACCAATTCTGGCTGTCTATCTAGCAGAATTATTTAACTTGGTTCTGACGAAAGAGCAAATACCAGCACAATGGAGCAAATCAAACATAATACTATTGTATAAAAAAGGAAATCCTTGTGACATTAGCAACTACAGGCCTATCAGTTTACTATCATCTATTTACAAACTCTTCTCGACAATCATTCTGAGTAGAATAGCACCCGATATTGACAAAAATCAACCGATAGAACAGGCAGGATTCCGGCCAAATTACTCAACCATAGACCACATTCATGTAATTGATCAAATCATAGAAAAATATAAAGAATTTAACAAACCACTTTACATTGCTTTTGTGGACTATTCCAAGGCATTCGATAGCATAATTCACACATCTATATGGACTGCTCTACAAAATAATGCCATAAATAAAAAATACATAAACTTAATAAAAAATATTTATTCTAAAAGCGTAAGCAGAGTAAAACTTGAAAGACAAGGAGAAGAGTTTGTTATAGGCCGAGGGGTGAGGCAGGGAGACCCACTGTCTCCAAAACTATTTATAGCTGTACTTGAAGACACATTCAAAAACATTAACTGGACTAATAAAGGCATCTGGATTTTGAATAATAAATTAACACACTTAAGATTCGCTGACGACATTGCTCTTTTTAGTGAATCCGCGACAGACTTGGAGAGTACCTTACAAAAACTAAACAATGAAAGCAAAATAGTGGGTCTGCACATGAATGCAAGCAAAACTAAAATTATGACCAACAGCGAAAAGAAAATAATTAAAGTAGATGAGAATCCTATAGAATATACAAATGAATATGTGTACTTAGGCAAATTGGTGTCCTTTGACGCAGACAGCAATGAGAATGAACTGGATAGACGAGTGAGTACAGCGTGGAAGAAGTACTGGAGCCAAAAAGAAATTCTAAAAGGGCATTATAGCCTCAATATAAAAAAGACTATCATGGACTCGTGTATTCTTCCGAGCTTGACTTACGCTAGCCAAACATGGGTTTTCACGGAAAGAGTGAAAAACAAAATTTTGTCTTGCCAACACGCAATGGAAAGAAGCATTCTAAAACTAAGAAGAATACATAAAACTAAAAATGCCAATATTCGCAAAAGAACAAAATTAACGGATGCTTTGAGATACAGTTTAGGACAAAAATGGAAGTGGGCTGGGCATGTTGCTAGACTAAAAGATAAGCGATGGACATTTCAAGCTACCAAATGGCAAGGTCCAGTAGGCAAGAGAAGAGTGGGTAGACAGAAGAAAAGATGGACAGATGATATAGCTAACATAGCAGGAAGGGGCTGGATGTATGTAGCCAAAGATAGGGAAAAATGGAAAAATATGGAGGAGGCTTTTACCCAAGAAGGGGCCACATAAACAATAATTACTTATAAAGAAAAATACTAAATTATAATCAATCTGTAATGTAACCTGTTTGTTTTTTGTGGAAATAAAGCTCATTTATTTATTATTAAATTTTTCCAAGTACTTCTTTACTTATAACAATTGTAGCCGGTGTTATTAATATGCGATATAAACGTGACGTAGCAGTTGTTCTGTTCACGCCTTTGCACTCTACCTAGTGTCAAAGCAGCAACTGGATGCTCTACAAAACAAACTAGTCACAATGCCTCGTGAAGACTTACAATTATTATAAACTAGCTGTTGCCCGCGACCGCGTCGCGTGGAATTTAGAAAATTTTCCCCGTATTTGCAACATTTTTAACGACTGCATCGCTTCTACTGGTCGTAGCGTAATGTTGTATAGCCTAAAGCCTTTCTCAATAAATACCCTATCTAACACTGAAAGAATTTTTCTAATCGGCCCAGTGGTTCCTGAGATTAGCGCGTTGAAACAAACAAACAAAATCTTCCGCTTTATAATCTTATCTTATCTTATTCTTATCTTATTTATAAAATTCACGTGTCACAGTATTATTTACCGTACTACTCCGAAACGGCTTGACCGATTTTTATGAAATTTTACATGCATATTCAGTAGGTCTGAGAATCGGCCAATATCTATTTTTCAAACTTTTTATTTTTTTTGGTATGGCAAAACAACGTTTGCCGGGTCAGCTAGTATTACTATAGATTGTTATAAATATTTCTTATATTGAATGGCTTCATTCGCCTGAATTTTGAAATTCCTACAATAGCCTATGTTACTTAGTATATTATTGTATTAATGGTGCAAAAATTATCGAAATCCGTATTAATGTATAATAATAATAATAAATATTCATGGACATTTTCACACAACGTCCTCTGGTCCCAAGCTAATTATGCTTGTGTTATGGGTACCAGAACACGGATATAATACATAAACTACTTTTCTTCTGTAAATACATACTTATAATACATAGTAAACACCCAGACGCAGTACAAACATTTGTATGACATTTAAAAACATCACACAAATGATTGTCCTGATCGGGAATCGAACCCGAGACCTCATGATCGGCAGTCCGTTATATAAACCACTCCACCACGAGGCCCGTCATGTATGGATTATTTTTAAAGTTACAAACATA
This sequence comes from Orgyia antiqua, assembly GCA_916999025.1. Lineage (NCBI taxonomy): Eukaryota > Metazoa > Arthropoda > Insecta > Lepidoptera > Erebidae > Orgyia > Orgyia antiqua. Next base: position 5,180,541 of record OU779861.1, read on the forward strand.
AAAAAATTACCATTTCCCATTTATATTAGTATAGACTAACACCCACAGGCCTGTGCAGAACAGTGCGACTTCAATGGGCTGGAGAGAGAGACATGAACAAAGCTAATAAAGTCGTGTTAAAAATAATGCATAACAATGCGTTAAATAAAAAAGTCACCACGCTCGTTTTCTTGCGTTTGCCACACACATATCATATTAAGGTTATTTACAAAGTAATATTCATTACGTTTAAATAGTATTTAGCCAATTAACACTGTCATAAATATGTGGAATTTGTTTTCTCTAAGCTCAGACGTGCAGGTGTCTCGAGCTAGTTGCGGTCGCGTTAATCCGACGATTAAAGTTACACGTAGTAAATGCTCTTTTGTTATTGTTTTAACATTTGTTTCTGTTAATAGAATTTCTATGATTCTTAATAAAATTTTAAAACGCTATCATCTTTACTTATTATAAAATAAAGTCGTTATATGTGTGTATATCCCCACGTGAGCTTATATCTTTACAACTAGGGGTAACGGATTTTGATGCGGTTTTCTTTACACTGGCGAAACCGCGGACATTAGCTAGTATCGGTCTTATTGGTTATATGTATTAAGATACCATTTTCACTACGATCGATTTATAAATATGTTTATTACAATAACTCCGAAAACACAATCAAAATATCATTATTTGAAAATTACGAGAGAATCAAAATCTTCAAGTAACTTTATATTTATCCTAGGGTCATGAAATTTGGAATAGACTAAACCTATATAGTGCCGATATCGGAACAAATCCAAAATGTTAAAGTTTGTTGGTCCAACACATAACTTATATATTGTACCTGGATTTTAAGTAGCTATCCGATAATTTTAGATAGGTAGGCGTTATACTAGAGGATAGCTTAGAAATATATCCTAGTCTTTTCTCTACATGAAATAACTATATATATCTATCTTATATTTAAAAAACAATGTTTTGTAAAATTATATGTTATTTATTAAACATAATTGTTCGTTATGTTTTGTTATCAGAATCTATAACATAGTGTCATATACATGTTTCTATCTACTGTTCAGATTACACCGCGCCTAATAAACTTTTCACCTAATTACTTAGGTTGTATTAATATAGGCAAAGCGGCATAAAAATAGGTCATATATTGGCGAATGAAAGAGATAAAAAATAGTGCAACAAATTGAGATATGGTGTTGTCTCGTTCCTGCGCCGGAAATCAATAATAGCATCTCACCACGTGGAGGCAGGAAGCGAGACCCGCTCCATTTACTTTGGCTGAAGTTAGTGAACGGATGACTTGACTATCTACATTTGAGACAAAATGAATCTAAACATCGGCTTTTTTTGATGATAAATGGAAATTAAATTTAGAATCAACATTGCGTAAATTTAGTTGAAGAGGGACATTTAATCGCAATTACACATACAATCATTAACTTTAAACACCAATTTAAGAATACTTTTTATGAATCAAAATTTTTCTCATCCTTCTAACCTATTCTATGTATATAACATACTAATTTGTCTAAATCCAGTAATTATTACTATTGTAATTTACAGAATTATTGTATTTACTTTGTTTATTTCATCTAACATTACATGAGCGATGATAACTTGTATAGACATCTACTGGTGGAAAACAGTAACTTTGTTCTTTACATAGTCAGGGAAAATGTTTGAGTACTGCGAAAATTACACAATGTACAGAGCGCCCTCTTGTATTCCTGTTACAGACTCACAGAGACTTCTAATATTGAGTATAGATGGCGCTACGATGCAGGATAAGTTCCAGTTTTTGCCGTACCAAAGCGCTGTAGGATTTCAGGACGACATGACCTGGCGACGAATTTTGCTAGCATTTTCTCCAAAAGCTGCAAGTATGCAATCACGAAAAGTTTCAGGAATATTGTTCCAGATGGCGTTGTAATCAGAATTTCCAAACTACGGTGGTAAGTTTATTTTCGGAACAAACAAAATTTTTATTTTTATTAAAAAAAAACAGAAGTTTGTCTTCTTTACTGTACGTATTTTTCTGATGTTTACTAAACTTGTTCATTACGGTTGCCTGGAAAAGATCGCATTTTGCAATAAGGCCGCCTTTTGTACAAATGTTGATTTAAGTTTACATAATGTAACTACATTTTGTATTTATTTTTGTGCAAATAAAGAGTACCTACCTATTCTATTCTATTTTTAGTTATTATGATGAGTAAAAAAAGAAAATGAAATTTTATCCACCTCAGAAATTGAATTCCAGGAATATTCATTTCTAAACAGTTAAATCCTTCCTAGCTAGCTTGTTTTAAGAGTTAGTTTTGCAGCTTTCAGTTATAGAAAGTTATTTTCATTTAGTAAAAACGAACGCACAGCAATTGATTTTAATACTCGTACATAAGAATTTAACTTTTTGTAATATAAACTATACCCTTATTTATTTAGTTGAAATAGATTTCTAATATATTGTGATTAGGATGGTATTCTAAAAGTCTGTGTCACGTGTATTCTTATATGAATCGTAATAACTTAGTTGGAACAGTATTAAGAAGATGCGAGTTCTTAAAACATTTTCCCTTAACCAATATATTTATTTACTTTTATAACAAAAAATACATTGTAGCTTACGTAACTTCCAAAAGTATATTCTTAAAAGGCTTATAAATAAACTTTATATAGGGCTCTTTCATCCAAAAGTAATATTAACGCCCATTCACCTTTGATAATTGCGTTATTAGGATATATTTAGATTTGTTACGAAGGTTTATACCTACAATGTTAATTCACTGCAATAAATTTCTTCGTAAATCGTAAATATTTAGAATATTTACGATTTACGAAGAAATTTATTGCATATATATTAGGAGTGTATCTAGTATCTCCCCAACAGAAACGTTATTGGTTAAATGCCACGTTGACCAGGTGCTCAAGTCCACTATTTTGGAACAATTGTCATACCGGCACAATACCGGCACGATACCGTTGCAATTGAAGTCAAATATCCGTAGTCTGCTATATGCCGTCATAACGGTCTTTCAATGGTAATAGAATTGTCGATCTCTTATAACTATGCATTGAATTTTCGGTCTCTTTTATCTATGGATTGTGTTAGAATGGTATGTATGTGTTGCCGTTTTTAAAAAATGCGTTAATTGAAGTGATTTTCGAAAAACTACTAATAAATTTAAACATTTAATCATGCTATACGTCGTTTAAATATTATTGTACATACTATTTATTAGTATAAAAAGCAATGTGAAGTTTAGGAGATTAGTAAATTGCAATAAATTACAAAGAACAATTTCTAATATTTCTATCTATCTATTTTTTATTTATGGCAATCTGTCGACACAGGACAATTTAAAAATATTACTGTCAAATTCAAAATAGCAGACTACCGAAACATTTCAGACATTGAATTGCAATTGTGAAGCAGTTGTGTACGAGACTAGCAATTTATGTCACTTTGACAATTGTAAGACAATGATGAAGTCGTTATGACGACACATTAATAGTAGACTACCAAAAACTTTACTATTGCACCATAATGGTACAATAATGGTACAGTTGTGACACCGTTGAAATACCCGACTCAGGGCCCAGGCGTGTTCGTCAAAGGTAGAGCTTTGAAAATGCGCTTGAGATATCGATAGTAGTATGATGAATACTTGCTAGAAGTGATGGTTTTGGTAACAACAACCCAGAAAGGAATTAAGATTGATGGATTAATAACACCATGGACGGAAACTATGAGAGGCGGAAAGCTTCAAACTAACTTGAGCCTACAAGCCTGATCAGTACGGCAAATGCCTTCCGGAAATAAACAAGTCTTGACAAATTAATGAGCTGGAAATGTTATGTTTTGTAATGCACTTACATAATGTCGCCCAACTTGAGCCTGGTGTGTATGAGCGCGCATGTTTTGTGATCGGAAGCGGCAAGCGCGGCACGACGCCTTCGCATGGGGCGAGGTGACGACGGCGGAGAATCACCGTCCGCCGTGGCCGCGCCGGCGCCTGCCGCGTACCGACGCACTCCCGGCGAACTGCCACGCCGACGCACGGACGCATGCCGCCCTCCCACGCCGCCAAGCATCCTGGTAACAACAGAAAAAAATAATTTAATTTACGTAGTTTAAAAATTAGAATATTAGTTATCTATGTAATGAGCCGATGTTCTCTTTTAGCATAGCTAGACATATTTATTTATTTATTATATTCTTTATTGTACACCATTTAGTTTTACATTACTGCTGTCGTATTATGAGCTCTTATTTCCAGGCAGTTTACGCCGTGAATTGAACTGCCTGCCAAATTCGCAATATGTACATAACTCCCAGCCAGTCAGTTCGCTAAACCAGTCATAGATTAATATCCTTATAGAGAAGGTACAACTAAAAGTTTAAGTACTAACTAAAAATTTTCAACTAAATGTTTTATATCTGCCATAATACGTAATTTAGCCAGGCAGTGTACGGCCGGCCTGGAACTTGCATGATTTTTAAAAAGCTCATAATACGCCCGCAGGATATTCTTAAAATAATGTAGTACAATGGGCGGCCTTATCGCTTAAAGCAATAAGGCCGCCATAGATATAAATAAGGTGCAAAAGGGTAATCTATTAAATATTGAGCAATAGGGCATCCAAAATACACCTAAACTACAAACAAGGTACAAGTTTAGCTGTCCCGTAGATAACTTATTTATATGTGAAACACGTAACAACATATTCGACATTCTGGTTTGCTAAAACTTTTATACCTAATTTCAGGTTTCTACAGTTGTTTTAATGAGTCAGTTAATCAGACAGTCTATTGCTAAACTTCTTTAGATCATTATAAATATCTATTCAAATAGGTAGTAAAGTAAAGTAAAGTAAAATAAAGTAAAGGTAATATATATATAATAATAAAGGTAAAAATAAAGTAAAGTAAAGTAAAGGTAAATAAAAGTAATAAATACACATCTAAAGATTGTAATTTAAATTGTCTCAGATTTCACTCATTAATGTCACAAGTTTAATTTTCCATTTATTAACTTTAGATTAAATTTATTTCGACATAAATGTGTTTCTATAAGAAGATTTCATTTTAATATTTAATCCCAGCCCTTTGAGTCTACTTGTTAATAATTTGTGTAAGACGGAAAGGTCTCAGATATTCTAATTAAGATGACCACAAGACGTAACGATTTTCATTATTACAGAAACTGAATACTGAAATTCCCATCAAAGAGGACTCTCTTTGACATTCGAATTATATAAAGAAACTAGCTGTCCCGGCAAACATTGTTTTGCCATACTAAAAAAGAATGTTTAAAAAATAGATGTTGGCCGATTCTCAGACCTACTGAATATGCATGTAAAAGTTCATAAAAATCGGTCAAGCCGTTACGGAGGAGTACGGTAACTAACACTGTGACACGTGAATTTTATATAAAGAAATATGTAAACGTTATTAAATTTATGGCCAACTTCAAAGTAAGAATTCCTCATTTTTAGGTGCTGTTTAGAAGTAAAATAAATATCTTTGAATGATAATTTGATACACTAACTTTTTAGGAAATATACGGGTATATGTTATAGCTAATCTATGAAAAAAAGCCGACTTATGTAACTATTAACGAACAGCTAAAACTACGAGTACATAGGCAAAAAATTTAATATCGACGAGGATTCAAGAATTTTTGACAAATTAATCCAACAGAAATTTCTTACCTAAAGACCCGTTATTAATACGTACATGAAAATACTGTTTATGTCTATAAGTTGCCTAAAATAAAATCATTTTCGTTTATCTCATTCCTCTTACCACAGATAATATAATAAAGAGAAGAGAAGCTCTTACGAAATATATTGTTATGTATATAAATGAAGCGTTTATAAAAATACGAATAATCACTTCAAGATCTTCCCTCGGGCAGAGCCATTATTTAGAAACACTTGCCATTTTCCAGTTAAAATATACCGTCTATACTCTTAAGTAATATCCTTTTCCTTTGTTTTTAGGGTTCCGTACCCTAAGGGTAAAAACGGGACCTTATTACTGAGACTTCGCTGTCCGTCCGTCCGTCCGTCTGTCACCAGGCTGTATCTCAAGAACGGTGATAGCTAGACAGTTGAAATTTTCACAGATGATGTATTTCTATTGCCGCTATAACAACAAATACTAAAAATACAACAAACATGATTTTTTTTACCGTTTCTTGCTCGATACTAATAACGTTGCCTTATGTTGCATAGATAATGGTACGGAACCCTTCGTGCGCGAGTCCGACTCGCACTTGACCAATTTTTTAAATCAATACTAAAGAGCTCCCTAAGTAACCATTAAATGTCTCTGAGTGCGGCAGTAAGAGATATTGGTGTGAATGCAAAGGCTGATTAGCTAAGTTTCGGCTCATTTTAGTATTACCTTAAAACGCAAATGTAGAGCCAATCTCGAACCATTTGTGTGATATTTGACATTATAAAAGACTTATATAAATTACATTTTTTGACAATAGAACTTCATTACGTGTCCCTCACTGTGTTTAGATCAGAAAAAATAGTTTTAAAGCTAGCCATACTATGCGATACTTTGTTGGTTAATTTATAGCCATGGTAATAATAAATATAATAAATAAATATTCATGGACATTTCACGCAACGTCCTCTAGTCCCAAGCTAAGCTTATATGCTTGTGTTATTTATGGGTACCAGAATACTGATATACTACATAAACTACTTTTCTTTTGTAAATACATACTTATAATACATAGAAACACCCAGGCGAAATACAAACATTTGTATGATAATTATAGATATCACACAAATGATTGTCCGGAGCGGGAATCGAACCCGCGACCTCGTGAACTCACAGTCAGTTACATGAACCACTCAACCACGAGGTTCGTCATGGTGTTTTAATAACTTAAATTAATGCAACTACTACAAATACTCAGTACTGCTATCAGAGACAAAGATATACGGATACAAAATAAACTTCTGAACGCTGCTTACTCCTCTCTTTTTGTTCATAAATGTATTTAGAGTTGATAAACCAAATAATAGAGGCCGTCAAGAACGCAACAGGCTGTAATGAATCCATTAATATTGTGCCAAATCTCACAAAACGCTATGTGATCCCGAAGCAACAGGTCGATCAATTTGAAAGAAATTGGAGCTCAGTGTCAGACTCCGGTCTCTTAAGTTTATTTCTACAATGAGTTATGAAACTTGTAAAGGCAATGGAATGCTAGCACCAGCATGTGAACAATTGACTATAGTTTTATTTCCCACACTAATGTGAAACACCTAAAAGTTTTATTGTGCGTGTGCATGTAACTCCTTAATGCTTAAACGGCACAACGGAATGAATTGTAATTTCTTACCAGGATAGTTTATAATGTAATTAAAATACATGGAATATTGAACACCTCAAATTTGGTTTTAGTTTGATGAATAGATATAGATGGCGTTGGCGTCAAGTTACGAAACGAAATGATTTTGTTACCGCTTTTTACCGCTGTAACTTTGTCACCACAGGTAATGCAAGAGGCAGCTAGCAAAAAATCTAAAGAAGTGTTAAACTTATTCAAATTAAGTAAAAACAACTTTTCTTTTGTATATCTAAGCCATATTTTTGCATTACTTCCTCAACACAAACAGTAGATTAAATCTATAAGTACCATTAATTTGAAATATGATAACAGGAAGCCGTGTGTAAACTTTAACAACACAAAACTTTTACCTTTATGTAATAAATATGCCAGCTCTACTAAATATTGTTGTGAATCTATGTTTACTTCGTAAGACAAAGTAGTTCGCGTCGCTATTGTATTAAAGGATAAGGATACCTCCAACTGGGGCCGCATGATATCGACTGTCTCTTACCACAATAAAATTGGATTCTCTCAACATTGTGTTTGTAGTTTGTTGTTGTAATGTAATATTTCAAGCGACTAAGATATACAACTAAAGATAATAATGGACCTTGAAGTATTGTACGTCTCACACGTAGCTGGGAATGTCTTATACCTACGTGTTACGTAGTTACGTACATAATTAATTAACTTTGCTAAGTAAAATTATATTGATAAAAAGTAGAATTATTAATTGACGCACAAACAAACTTGTGCCAAGCGGAGGGATCCTTAGATCGAAAGTAAATGAAAGAAGTGTAGATATAACATATTATAAGCTACTTGAAAACGAATAAGTATCATAATTTTTTTATTAAAAAGTAAGAATGATTTATTCGCAGAACTTTTGTATACATTTTTCCATTGATTTCGTAGAGCAGTAGTTCTCGACTGCCGTTCGTGAGGTTGCCTATTCAGTTCCTACATACAATAATTTTATTAATTTAATAGTATATATAAATACTTTTGAACTCATTTAACATAAATCATTTGTCACAAATATATTTTGTATGGCGTTCTAGATGTTCTAAGCATGTATTTACAAAAAAAGGCTGTGTCAAATATGACTCGTTAAAATAAACAAATTAAATTTAATGTATTACTGTAATAAACTAAATTATAGTGGAAAAAATGATAACCATGAGCGGGACTTGAACCCACGACCTCGGAATACCGTTCCGTTGCTCTCCCATCTGAGCTATCATGGTTCCCGCACATGTTTACCAAATCCTCCACTACAACCTTCTCAATGTGAGTTAAACATCGTGCGATGTTTTGTGTACAGCGCCATCTATTTAGCGGTTTGCACCAACTCGATCAATCGATCACTTAGTGTTCTTTACAGAACACAATTGGACCGAAATAATGACTGTACATGTATTTCTACATTAATTTATGAATTTTTGCAATTGACTTGCTATGCTTTTACTAACTAGTAAAAGCATAGCAAGTCAATTGCAAAAATTCATAAATTAATGTATTACTGTACACAAATTACATAAACAAAACTTAAACCTACACACTATTTATGAAGGGATAGGGGGTGGGATTACCGTTAAAAGTGACGTCTTCCAGACATAGATCCAACATAAATCTATATTTTCTAATCGTGTTCTCAGTAATAACATTTTCATAGACAGTTTCTACAATGTTTGTTGTCTATTTACCTGTCTGAACTATTAGATAGCATTCAAACAACTTAGAGTTAGCCAAGTTTCAATACACCACCCTATTTCCTGCTAACAAAGTGCCGTCGAAGTTATTCACGTAATAAACTGAAGGTTTGCTTGAGTTATAGAAAATTACTAGAAACGATGTAATAGCATTTTAGAACAACGTTCTTGACCAACTGTGTAGGAAGGGATATGTTTTTCGTGCATATCTTCTTTACTTATTATAAAATTTTGAAAATTGTATTTTGAAAACCACGCAAGGATTTTTATGTGGTTCTTTAAATAGACAAAATGGTGCGAGAGGACGGTTTTCTTGTATAATTTGTTAGTGTTTGTATTATTCCACGCGTACGAAATTGTGAGCAACAGCTAGTGTAGGTATCTACATATGGGTCTACAGGTAGAGATTTCTTCTAGAAATATGTAGATCCCTACACTACTTGTCTTATGACTGTATTAATTACTGTTTCCTTATGTAAAATCTATTAAATAAATAAATGGTAAGTATTAAGTATGTCCGTAAATTTATTACATCGTATGTACTAAATAGATTAACTGATTTTGACAATTAGCGCATTCATCGACCCAAGTGTGTTAAATAGGTTAAAATTTTTTTTTTTAAACCTATTTTAAAAATATTGGTCCAATTCTATGGGTACAACAACGTGGAGGATGTCCGTGGCTAGCATAAGACGTTAATAGGCTGGAGAGGGAGAGAGAAAAGGAGACACAGAGGTAAAAAAGTACAGTTGCAGATTCCTATTTAAAAGAAAATACCTTTAGATCAGTTACATCAATCAAATGTTTTAAAATGAAAGTCACTCAAAGCTTGCAAGACAAAACAACTCAAAACTTAGATATGAAATGTACATTATATTTCTATACAAAGAAGATCGCAAAGATATCTATTTAACAATACCTATATATAACAATAACAAACCCTCTCAGAACTAACAAAACAAGAAAACACAACAATGTTTAAAGTTTCAAACAGTGTACTTTATCGCTCGTTTGTAAAGAATGTCCGGAACTTACAGGACATACTGCCGCACTCAGAGACATTTAATGGTTACTTAAGGAAAGTTAAGGAGCTCTTTAGTATTGATTTAAAAAAGTAAAAGTTAAGTTAAACCTTTTTTAAATCAATACTAAAGAGCTCCCTAAGTAACCATTAACATTTAATGGTTACTTAAGGAGCTCTTTAGTATTGATTTATAAAAGGTTTAACTTAACTTTTACTTTTTTAAATCAATACTAAAGAGCTCCTTAACTTTCCTTAAGTAACCATTAAATGTCTCTGAGTGCGGCAGATAGTGACACATTTGGAGTTCTTTGTGGAGAAATGTGTTACACTAGATTGTGTCCGTATTATACAGTGGCATATCTGCCACTAATATATTTATTCTATATGCACTGTTGGACGACTGTAAATTTATTTCCAAAGTTTTCATATTTTTACTTGTTTGACACCGACTGTTTTAAAAACTAAATTGTGTAAATTTATCTTTACGTTATACGGATTTTATTTAATAGATAAATTGATTCAAGCGGACGGCTTTTTTGTATAATTTGCTAAGGTCTGGTTACTAAATCCAATGTGTATACAACGTGACTATTGATTGGACATTTCTCTGTTTAAACAAGGCAGTGTAAATAGAACTCACTAGTTCCTGTGTGAAATAATATGTATCGTATAAAAATTATCTAATGTTAAATTTAAGAACTCTTAGAAAAAAAAGTGTCTAAGAGGGTACTGTACTCCTAATTTAGGTATTTGCCTTAGGTATTGCTATCCCTATTCCCGACTACCGTGCTGAAAGGGACAAATATAGCTGACACAGATTTTTTCCTACAAATTCTTTGAAAAAAAGATGTTTCGTAGTCCCCTTTTTCCTTCGCGAAAGTTAAACCGATTTTAATTGTTTTTACGCTACATTATAGACGAAGAGTATATCTATGCTTGTATCACTTTCTTTTTTGGTAAAACGTTACCAAATATGTGTGATAGACGCTGCAACTTTACCTGAAGAAAACCGAAAAAAACGAGATTTTCGGATGGTCATATTTCTTTAAATTATTTTGTATTGTAAAAATGAAAATGACAGAAGCATAGACATACTCTTTATCTATAATATAGCATAGAAACAATCAAAATCGGTTTAACTTTCGCGAAGAACAAAGGGAAGTACGATACCCATATTTTTGTATGGAGCATAATTTGGTATCGAGCCCTCATAATGGTTCAATGGTTCTGAAACAGGCCCCATTCTTAATAAACGATTAAATAATATATATATTTAAAAAAAATACAAAATAAATTGAAACTATATTATTTATATACAACTAAGTTGGTGTCCACCATGACATCAATAGGTATATTACTCGGCATAGTGCTGATAAAGATTTCACTTCTATTTCAAATATATGATTCGTTATATACCTACTTATCTAATGTATACTACGGGATTTCAACTAAAACTTTTAGACGTAAGCAAATAGGATGAAAACAAGAAAGGATTATTTGCATAATCTTCGAACACACTGATGGATCTCAAGATTGTCTTAGCCCATCGAGAAAGTTTCTGCCAACATAAAGTACAAGATTTCTATAGGTGCAAATATAAACAAAATCTTATAATAGTCGGTAGGTACTTTCTTCGTTTTCTTATTTACTGAAAAGATTTTAATTCTTGACAAATAAAACAAAACCGTTACACTACTTTTAACCAATGAGCGGTCGTAACGTTCCATTACGTTCGTCTGTTCAAATCCTACTCTTGATATCCACTTTTACAGCTTTCTTTCACTTGTTAAAAACAACGGCTCAGTCAAGTCAATTGCACAAATATTCACAAAGTTTTCTAAACTTGTATATTGAAATTTCTGTTACAATAACTAATATATTCTAAAAGATACACAACAGAGCCTTGAATCAATTATCACTTAAATCCAATCTTGTAACAATAAAATTGACAAGAATAATAAACTAAAGATATTGTGCAGATGTACTTAATACAAAATTTGTTTAAAACATATTATTATGTAGCAAATTCGTAGAAAAACATGGCGTCCATTAACGCACACTAAATAAACGATAACATTACAATTTACAATCTAAATTATTACTGTCAATATTTTAGCCATTTGCTTTATTTTAGAATACTTGCTATAATAATATGATATGAATTAACTTATAGTAATATATAAAATAAAGAAAAACTACATTAATTGAAACATAACACCATCAGCTATAAAAGATATATTTGATAGAATTCTATATCAGTACTATCTGTAGCCCGCAAAGTGAACGTAGAATTTAAAAACCAAACCCTAACAAATTACACAAAAAATCTTATGGAACCTATTAATCCGAAAGATCTATTATAAAACCCATCAAAATCTATAGCGTAGTTTAGAAGATCACATTGGGACATATGTACAAGTAAACAATGATTTTGTTTATTATTTATAACCAGCCCGCGACTCCGTACGCGTGGAAGTTACAAAACTCTACAAAAAGCTCCATTCGCTGTAGCTCCACAGTTCGTGAACACAGCCCTGACCATCTCTGATCACATCGGGATCCTAGGAGTTGACATCTCCAGTGACGTCCAATATCGTTGTCATCTAGAGGATAAGGCCAAGCTGGCATCGAAAAAGCTAGGTGTGCTCAACAAGGCAAGGCGGTATTTCACTTCGGGTCAAAGACTTGCCCTGTACAAGGCGCAAGTTCGGCCCCATATGGAGTACTGCTGCCATCTGTGGGCGGGCGCACCGCAATATCAGCTTGGGCCTTTTGACTCAATCCAACGACGCGCTGTGAGGATTGTCGACGATCCCGTGATTACAGGCGGTATCGAGCCCTTAAGTCTTAGGAGAGATTTTGCCTCCCTGTGTGTGTTCTACCGCCTGTATAATGGGCTGTGTTCTGACGAACTGTTCGAAATGGTGCCAACGGCCTCCTTTTATTATCGCACCTCTCGTCATCGGCAGAGAGTTCATTCTCACACTCTAGAACCAATGCCATCACGTACCGTACGATTCCTTCGGAATTTTATCCCCCGTACAATAAAGATGTGGAATGAACTACCTGCCGAGATTTTCCCACTGGACTACAGCATGGAGTTCTTCAAAAAAGGTGTGAAGAGATTTCTGCAGGGTCGGCGACGCGCGTGTGATGCCCCTGGTGTTACAGACGTCTATAGGCTACGGTAACCGCTTTCCACCAGGCGGGCCGTACGCTTGTTCGCCACCTCAGAAGTATAAAAAAAAAAACTTTTTCTCGTTTTTGCAAAAGTTTTCACTTATGCTTCGCGCCTATTGGTTGCAGCCTGATGTTTTATAACCTAAAGCATTCCCCTATAAATAGACTATCCAACAAAAAAAGAATTTTTCAAATAGGAAAAGTAGTTCCTGAGATTAGCGCGTTTAAACAAACAAACAAACAGACAAACAAACAGACAAACAAACAGACAAACAAACAGACAAGCAAACAAACAAACTCTTCCGCTTTATAATATTAGTAGTATAAGTCCTGGTCCTTTAAACTGACATGAACTACTTAATTCTTTCAAATCAAACTTTTCATAATTTAAATTATTTTTATTGTATACTCAAGGAGGGTCCGTTAAAATTTAGTTCCCAACTCAATATCTAATATAATCCCTTCACCTCTGATATATTTGTCTGTAGACTGATAACATGAACACGTATTTACTCTTTGAAGATATTACCGTCACATGTGGTGTTATAATTAGCGGAGGGATGATAAGGGTGCGGGAGTGTGACTAGAAATAATTCGTATGTTATTAGGTTCACAATGTGGTTTTAATAACGACAAAATATGGGTGAAAAGTGGCAATTTATAATGGTTGGTATATTATAATTACTATATCAGGCAATGCGTGCCACTCGAAAGCTTTTAAGAATTAAGTGACGTAAGTTACAAACAAGATGTGTGACAAAGTTGTTATTAATTCACATTACATTTTATTATTTTACAAAGAATTATTTTGGAAGATATTTATAACCGAGAAAATTTAAGAAGCACAAAATTAGTCATATGTTTATCTGTCGCCCCAGATATATCAGATGGTGGGTTGACATTTAAAATTGAGGACAAGTAACTTTAGCCTGGCTAAATCATAAATAGAATAATGATGTTTTATATGACGTATAGCCTGTATCATAGAAACACATAGATACATTTTCACACATAGATATGTAAGTGGCTTCAGGCCAACTGAGTGATGGTGCGATAAACTGAAGATCTAGTGAATCAATGTCTGTAACTATTAAATTGCTCTAGTTATCACCTTACTTTTTTTTTACGTGGGGAATGCATTTACGCACTTCGCCTTTCTGGTTGCGGGGGCAACCTTCGGACTTCGTGTGGGACTCCCGGCCTATTGTTGCCGGACTAGACATTAAACCCCACGGTATTCCTCCTCGCCCTTAGCCGGGCCATGATAGTCACTCAGGTATTACCATGACCCGACCAGAGGTGGCCCCCTATCTATGGGGGCTCACTGCGACGGGAATCACCTTACTCACTTAAGGCTACGAATTTTCGCTACAAAATGGCATTTATTGGTCTCGTAGACAACAACCTATATCATTCAAATGACATATATATTTAAGTTCTACATTCTTGGTTTGGAATAAAAAGAAAGGGTTTCCTAGTATATTATTTTCAATACCCCAATGTTTGCTATTCTATTTTTAGTCACTTATTGCCGCTTATTTTTAAACTCTTAAATTATAATATGTGCTAAAACTTAGCGTAGTGAAATTCCTAGAATAAACATACTGTATGAAAACTAAAATAATACCTAAATCATTTTTATTTTATTTAAAAACTAAAAGAGAAAGGTACAATATTATTGCGTAAATGTATTAGTATGTACACAAAGACACCTAAATCCTCAAAGCTTTCTGTTTACACTAGTAGGGGAATCTGTTAAATTAATAATGATAACTCTTACTACTTATTACAAACCTTCTGTTTTGGAATACCTGCCTAAATAACCGTGATATTAAATTGTAATTCCAATCCAATCAACACAATATTCAACATTAACTAATTCCCTTTAAATTTCCGGCTCAGAAAGGGTACTGTTGTTTGTGAAATGATTTTCAATTAAATTTTAAATTAATTATGTAAACAATTTATTTGTTACTAAATTCAATACACAGCTTTATTTGTAATTCTAATAGATGTTGAGTTTTCTTGCTATTTCTATACAATTTAAAATGATCTTGAATCATTTTAAATCATCTATCTAATAAAATCAAAAAGGCTGTTGCTAGTCGTCCGGTTATACGGACGACTAATATTCAATATTTGTCCGGTTATCGGATGAATAAAATATATTAATCGTCCGGTTATCAGATTAATAAAATATTTTAATCGTTTACTTTATTATTTGTACTAATTACGTTTCATATAACTTTAGAAATTAAACAAAATGAAGGTTTTCGAAAAAAAAAAAAATAACCCTAACCTAACCTTCACTCGGTTAGCTTCGAGATCTAATAACTCCGCATTTTTTCTTTTTGCTCCTTAGTCCTCCTTAGTAGTGTAATCTTCAGCTCCGTGGACAGTGTCGAAAAAGATTTTCACTTTTTTCACGAAAATAATTCTTAGTTATAAATTTAATAATAAAAAAATAATAATATCCGTATGAATATACTCATTCAAAAAAAAAAGCCGTACAAATAGTCAAATCCACGATTGACGGACGATTTTTTACCGGACGACTAGACACATCGAATCAAAAATGTCGAAGTTCGAAGATATTGAAAAAAAAAAATTGTTTTGCAATTGAATATTGGATAGGCGGTTTTATTAGCGTCACGTAAAAATTACTGCATGGAATAAAATCCCGTTTCAGTGATATGTTGGTAGAGATCTAACTTAAATTAAAGGCTACAATTTATCCCGGGATAGTATCTTCCTTCGGGAAAACCTGCTATAAATTTTTTATTGCCCAATCATTCACAATTACACCCGAATGTAGTCACGGACAACAGCTAGTAGGTATTCAATAAATCAATAATTCAAAGGTGACGGTAATAGGGTCCACGTGTATAGAATAATCTCTAGTATATATTATTATTCGGAATAAATCTAAATCACGTCTTGTGTGTAGTTAAGTGTTCTGCAAAAATAGCATCATTTTAATGAGATTTTATTAAGTGTAATAGTTTTATTACAAATTACGGTATTTAATGACCGTGATTTGTCAAAAAATGGTTTATCAAGTTATACCATCTGAGCCCCGGCGAAGGAGAATAATTAATTTACGGTGTAACCACACGGCGTGAAATTTATTTCGAGCTACGTCATATTTTATGAAACGAAGCCTGTCATATTTTGACGTTTTATATTGTAATAAAATACGGGTACCGTACGGTCCGATTGTTTCAGTAGGTATTAGGTACCTACGTTTTATAAAACCATAATAAATTTTAATTTATGCAAAATTTCATTTCAAGTAGTTTTTTTCGCATTTCACTGGTATATTTCTCTCTCCAGCCAATTTACGTCCCACTGTTGGGCACGGGCCTCCTCCACTTTAGGAGGGATTATGGTCTACTGTGCCGCGCTGACCAGGCGTATTCGCACAGGGTTTATTTTCGAGTTTTCCGTCTCTAACCGATCATGCTATCTGTGTGCAATATCCCTTAGCTGACTTTTACAGCACCCTTGGAAATGGTATATAAATGCTACACTGATAAACATTGCTTATTGCCAAATTTTCTTTCATATTGTTTATAGAGTCACCGTTTTAGGGTCCCTTACCCAAAAGATACAACGAGGCTATTTCTCGGGCAGTCAACCCGTCTGTCACAGTAAAGTTTTAAATAATGTCTATATAACAACATTTATATCTAGCTACTAATTTTAAAAGGTTGTTACTGTTTCGCAGTTAGTAGATACATGTACAGTAATCGTATTTAATACATGTTACTTGGTGCAAGGAGAAACTTTTATAAAACATCGTGATTCCTATTTTAAGGTTCTAGAAGCATACTTCGAGTTTCAAGAACTTTCAAAATAATATTCCAGGTTTTCTGCTTCCAATATTGGAATCGCAATACACGAGTACCTATAACAACCGTACCATTCTCGGAATGTTTCAAGTAATCTTGAAAGTTTCTGCTTGAAAAATCATTAAATTTGCTACGTTCAAGATGATTAGACTTCTATTCTATACTAATACTAGCTGACCCGGCAAACGTTGTTTAGCCATACTAAAAAAAAAGGTTTGAAAAATAGATGTTGGCCGATTCTCAGACCTACTGAATATGCATGTAAAATTTCATAAAGATCGGTCTAGCCGTTTCGGAGGAGTATGGTAACTAACACTGTGACACGTGAATTTTATATATTAGAAGAGAAGATTATGACATTATAAAGGTAAAGAGCTTGTTTCTTTAAACGCACAAATGTCAGGAATTACTGCTCCGATTTGAAAAATTCTTTCAGTTTTGAATACTACATTTATCGAGAAAGGCTATAAGCTATATAACATCACACTGTTACTAATAGGAGCGAAGCATCCATTAAAAAATTTTGTAAAAACGGGGAAAGTTTTCTAAATTCCATGCATATGAAGTGGAGGACAACAACTATATAAAATAAGAAAAAAGGGGAGGTAATACATTCGACGGGCTTTATTGTCTCCTGGTTAGTATAACAGACTGCCTTCATGATGTCGCAGTTTCAATTCCCGCACAAGATAACTGTTTGTGTTATTCATATTGGTCATGCAAATATTCATACTGCGCATCTTCGAGTGTCTTCTACGTAAAAGTATTGACGGCTTAAAAAAGCATTTTCAGCTCCATGATATTGTTACGAACACACAAAACACGAAGGAGCTAGCGCCATCTAGCAGCAACTAGTAAAACCAATTAAAGAACCGAACAGAGTGAAACCCCTATTAGATACTAGATGGCGCTAGAGGAACTACCGTACATGCTCGAACCTTCTAGAAACATTCGTTCCGGGCGATCACGTTCGCGCACAGTCGGGAACATTCTGGAATAGTCTGGAACTCGTCTTGGCGCATATAAATAGCGGCAGGGAGGCGAGCCCGGGCAGTTCAGTTCGAGCTACGATAAAGGCGACTTCGAGAGCGAAAACAAGTGATCAAGAGTGATACCAGTGAAACCTACAACTTGGCTACGATCTAGGACATTGTTAGTGCTTAGTGTTTGGACCTAGTGCTTAGTGTTTGGACCTAGTGCTTAGTGTTTGGACCTAGTGCTTAGTGTGTAACTAGTGCTAGTGAATAAAGTCTTCTAAAAGAGTCAGCAGGTCTTTCTCTCCAAATCCTTCGAACCCTAACACGTAACAACTGGTGTCGGAAGTGAGATTTGGAGATGCCATTGACTCCGAGAGAGGACTTCGAGGGCGTCAGGACAAGGGCACAACGAGCTGCGGAGGCCACGCCCGCTGTGGACCAAGCCCCGCCCACTGGCCCCACCCACCAGGCCCCGCCCACCAACCACGCCCCTCTAGACCCGCCCACTGGCCACGCCCACCATGCCACGCCCACCGACCACGCCCATCGGGCTCCGCCCACCCAGGCCCAGGCTCCGCCTACTCAGACTCAAGCCACGCCCACAGGCTCCGCCCACCTTGCCACGCCCACCACACCGGCCACGCCCACTAGACAAGCTCCGCCCACTGACTCCGCCCACCTTGCCACGCCCACCACACAGGCCACGCCCACTAGACAAGCCACGCCCACCAGCAGCACCGTAGTGTCAGTTCCTCAAGTAGCACTTCAATTAGGAAGTTTAATTGAACTGATAGAACACAAGCTCGGCGCTTTGCAAGAGTCACAAGAACGCAAGCTCGGCGCTTTGCAAGAGTCACAAGAACGCAAGCTCGGCGCTTTGCAAGAGTCACAAGAACGCAAGCTCGGCGCTTTGCAAGAGTCACAAGAACGCAAGCTCGCCGCTTTGCAAGAATCACAAGAGCAACAAAAAGACCTCCAAGAAAAAGTGCTTTGTGCTATAAATGATGTTAGTAACACGGTGATTAAGCTTCGAAAAGATGTCGACGTAGTGGAAGAACGAGTTACCGGGTTAGGATTGGATGTCGAAAATGTGAAAACCGGCCTCATTGAACTACAGAAGAAAGTAGTGCGCCTTGAAACCACGGGAGTTGCGATCTCTAGTGGAACTATCGGAGTGGCACAAGGACCAAGAGTGAAAGTTCCGCCATACGACGGTACTACTTCCTGGAACGCTTATCGTCAGCAATTCCAGACGGTTGCTACTGCCAACGGATGGACGGAAGAACAATGCTTGACCGCTCTCACTGTTGCGCTCAGAGGGCAAGCTTTGTCGGTCCTGGAAGCACTGCCACATACAGGAAATGGGTTCCAAGACCTGATGGAGGCACTTGAATCCAGATACGGGGAGCGACACCTGGAGCACGTGTTCCGTGCCCAACTGCGTGACAGAGTCCAACGCTCAGAAGAAGGACTACAACAATGGGCGTTGGAAATTGAAAAACTCGTCAGGAAGGCACACCCAGGAGCCGACACCAAGATGGTAGACACGAATATTGTTCAAGCATTTGTCGACGGAATCAAAGACCTGGAGGTCAGAGCTGCAGTGAGGCTTCGCCACCATACCTCGCTAAAGGAAGCATTGGCGCATGCTTTGGAGGTCGAGGCTGTTCGCTATGACATACGGCATACCCATAAGATCCGCGAGGTCTCTGAGGAAGTCAAGGAGGTTAAGGCCCCTACGAAGAAAAGTCCTGGAGCCATGTGCTACAAGTGCGGCGAGAGAGGCCATCTTCAGCTCAACTGCCCGCAGAAGGAAACCCAGATGGCAAGGATGAAAAGGATCGAGGAATAAATAGAGGTGCTGAAGAAGCAGGGGGCTTTGTCCCTTGCCCGGGATCAAGGGAAACGAATAAAAGCCAGGACTAAGGGGCGAGTGCTGGCTGACGCGGAGGGAGCCCCGATAACTGTTATCTCTCAGGCATGCAGCGGAAATAGTCTTGCGATTCAGGGGACTATTAACGGGACGGATTGCAAAATGACTCTGAAAGAAAGAAAGAAAGAAAGAAAATAAGTTTATTTGCGAGGTTACATTACAAAAGTTGTTAACAAAAAAGAAGGAAAAGAATAAATCATAAGAGTAATGTATCCGTCACAAAACGGTCCCAGCTCAGCATATTGCTGGTTAAATACCAGCGCTGGTCTTCCGCTGGGCCGCTTAGTGACGTCACAGACTACAAGTTTAATTTTAAATTGAATAGTAAGAAAATAATAAAATTAAACTAAAATTATAAAAAGTAATAATATAACAAGCAATTATAGGTGACTATACAGATTATAGTGTATATATTATTAGTAATACAGAACAAAATACATAATATTTAAAACAAAAATATAAAAATATTAATATATAAAATGTGAGAGTAAAAACAAAAAACCATAAAAACAATACAAGTATGATATAGTATTAAGTATAGTAGTAAGTATTATTTATTATATCTTATACAGGGTGTGGCGTAAATAGTGGTCCACCGTTCAGGGTTAGGTACATCAGGTAGGTACCTACACCATACCAAAATTTTAAACCGGTCCGCCGACTGGTTACGGAAAAAAAAATATTTTTAATTTTTTTCAAGAAATTCCCATTTTCATTACGAATTTGACCACAGTTTCAACAAAAAACATTATTTTTGATTTTCTATTCGTGTTTATTCATGTTGAATGTATGAGCTATCATAAAAAAATAAAGATTTGTATTGAAATTGTAGCCTTTACGAGAAAAAGTGATTTCTTCTCAATTCTTAACCTACATTTTATCGCATCACTCATATTCAGGAGCGTTTTTTGAAAAAGAAATGTACTACACTGTTAGTGCCCATGCATTTAAAAATATGCTCATGATGTACTGATTATAAAATGGTATAATAGTACCGCTTTTCAAAAATAGAAAAAAAAATACTGCATTTGTAACTGAAAATAAGTAAGTCTTCCTGTTACCATTTTCGCAACATAATATTGAAACAAAAATTTCGTCTACCTTATTTATGTGCCCATTCTTACTGTAAACTTGGTCATAGTGACAACGACAATATTATTATTGTAATTGTGTTGGCAAATGAGAACACAAAAGTTACTACAGACAGGGTATTAAAAAAAAACAACTTTGACATCATAATTATTTATTTATTGATTAATACAATCGGTGCTCAAAATGGCCCCCATTCGCAGCTATACACGCTCTGCACCGTCGAATAAAGGAGCGTTTAAGACGTCGAGCAAACCCGCTTTCATTGATTTTTCCAGCTGCTGTCAGAATCCTGGTCCTTAATTCTTCAATATTATTTATTGGTCCCTTGTATACGTCTTCCTTTAAGCATCCCCAATAAAAGAAATCCAAAGGATTAAGGTCTGGGGAGCGTGGTGGCCATAGTATTGGGCCTAACCGCCCTATCCATCTGTTTGGATAGGCCACATTAAGGTGCTCACGTACCCTTACTGCATAGTGAGCGGGACAGCCATCATTTTGTAGCCACATGCTGTCTCGGATCTCTGTAGGGACACTTTCTAGAAGTACGGGTAAATCTGTCTGTAAGAACCCAAGATACCTTTCTGCGGTTAAGGTTTCTGGCAGTTCTAATGGACCAATTATTTGTCCGTTAATAATGCCGACCCAAAGGTTTATTTTAAATTGGTATTGCGATCGATCTTGTCTCATGACGTGCGGATTTTCTAACTGCCAGCTGTGCAAGTTGTGTAAATTTAAATATCCATCTTTTCTGCAAGATGATTCGTCACTCCAAAGTATTTTATTAAAAAATTGCTCGTCCTCTCGTATTCTACGCAGCATTTCTCTGCAAAATCTCACTCGCGGAGGATAGTCCCTTGGTAACAGAGTCTGTACCCTTGTATAATGGTAGGGATGTAGCTCGTGTCTTTTTAAAATGCGATGTACGGTTCTGGTAGATATCCCCGTTGTGCGAGATAAGACTCGGACTGAGGTTGTAGGATCTTGTTCTGCCAAATTCAGTACCTGATCATCGGCATGTCTCCGTGGGCGTCCTTCTCTTGCACCGCCTACGCCTGAGCCGGGTATCCTCCCTTCGGTGTATGCATTGTGGACTCGCCCAAACACCCTGTGGTCTGGATGTCTGCGATCGGGATATCTCTCCCTGTAAAGCCGAGCCGCCTCTCTGCCGACTCCTCCACATTCTCCGTAAATAAAATGCATGTCAGCATATTCGCGCGGTGTATACTGAGACATTTTTGTTATCACTGCACTGCACGTTTGTCCAAATCGTTATGCAAATCAGAGTCCGGTAAACGTAAGCAAGATTATTAGATGTCACCAAAACGACAAGTCCAAATCACTTAGGCAATCAACCGGAGTCCAGGGGAATAGCAAGAAACAGCGGAGTTAAACACAAATGAAACGAAACGTATACGATGCACGGGAGCGTAGATCGTACTAATTGTTTATGTACCATTTCTTTCCGATCTCAATTGCTAGAAAGGAAAGGGACAACAACAACAAACTACATCCTTTCCTTATCACTATCCTATTGTTTAGTTACTCCAGCTACGTTACGCATTACAAGAGTGTGCGCACTTCAATAGGTCTTTTGTTATGGTTCAGGTACAGAGCGACCTTTTTTTATAGGACACGACATGATGTAGAATTATTTGGAGACGTGGAGTCAAATATCAGTTGTAAGATTGAGACTTTGTTTTATTTAATTCCATATTTAAATGGGTAAAAACAAAAAGACAACATTTTTGTTTAAATATTATGTTGCGAAAATAGTAACAGGAAGACTTATCCGTTTTTAATTACAATTGCAATAAAAAAAAATCTATTTTTGAAAAGCGGTACTATTATACCATTTTATAATCAGTACATCATGAGCATATTTTTAAATGCATGGGCACTAACAGTGTAGTACATTTTTTTTTCAAAAACCGCTCCTGAACATGACTGATGCGATAAAATTTAGGTTAAGAATTGAGAAGAAATCACTTTTTCCCGTAAAGGCTACAATTTCAATACAAATCTTTTTTATTTTATGATAGCTCATACATTCAGCATGAATAAACACGAATAAAAAATCAAAAATAATGTTTTTTGTTGAAACTGTGATCAAATTCTTAATGAAAATGGGAATTTCTTAAAAAAAATTAAAAATATTTTTTTTTCTGGAACCAGTCGGCGGACCGGTTCCAAATTTTGGTATGGTGTAGGTACCTACCTGATGTATCCAACCTTGAACGGTGGACCACTATTTACGCCACACCCTGTATATAAAAATCAATTGCTGTTCGTTAGTCTCGCTAAAACTCGAGAACGGCTGGGCCGAATATGGTGATTTTGGTTTTGAAATATTCGTGAAAGTCCAGGGAAGGTTTAAACGGTGACAAAATATACGGGAATCTAAAATTCCACGCGTACGGAGTAGCGGGCATCAGCTAGTCTTATATATAAAAATCAATTGCTGTTCGTTAGTCTCGCTAAAACTCGAGAACGGCCGGGCCGATTTTGGTGATTTTGGTCTTTAAATAATCGTGAAAGTCTAGGGAAGGTTTAAACGGTGACAAAACATATGGCGATCTAAAATTCTACGCGTACGGAGTAGCGGGCATCAGCTAGTATATAATAAAAGGACTCTGGACACAGGAGCCTCTAGAACAATAGTGAACCCAAGTCTGGTAAAAACCGCAACGGGACACAAGAGGAGAATTAACTGTCGGCTTCTTACTGCCTCCGGTCAGCCAATACCCGTCCTGGGAGAAACGTCAGTTACGATGTATGTAGGGGGGTCCTCATACTCTCATAACGTAATCGTGGCTGAGATTGTGGATGATTGCATCTTGGGTTTGGATTTCATGAAGAAACACAACTGCAGAATTAATGTCGCTGACGGAGTTTTCAAGTGTGGTGAAGAAGAAATCTTCATTCTTGGAGGCGCCTGCGGGAAAGTCGCATGTGTAAAGAAAGTCATCATACCTGGACGAGCGGAAGCTCAGGTACTGGTGGAACTGCCGCCAGCTGGTAAGAAAAAGTCAAACAGATGCGTGTTGATCGAAGACACACCTACCAAGACATCGTCACAAAAACTGATGACGGCGAGAACCCTTGTTAGTGGAAGCAGTAACGCTGTGGTCAGGGTTTTGAATCTTGGTGATCGCGAGATCTGCTTGAACAAAGGTGACGTCATCGGAAAGTGCGAGGAAGTTGTCTGGATGAAAAAGTGTAGTTCGATGACAGGCGCAGACTCAGCAAACAGCAATAACTACGATTTAGTGACTAAGCTACTCGATGACTGTAAGAGTAATCTGACTTATTAGCAGAGCATGAAAGCTAAGAAGTTTTTGCAGCGCTACGCGAATATCTTCTCCAGTCAAGAAGGAGACCTTGGAAGAACGTCAATGGTTCAGCACAGGATAGATACCGGAAGCGAGAGACCAATTCGTCAACGAGCAAGACGGATACCAATTGCAAAGGAAAAAGAAGTTGAAGGCCTTTTGGAGGACATGAAAAGGAATAAGATTATTGAACCGTCTACAAGTCCGTGGTGCTCACCTGTTGTATTAGTGAAGAAAAAAGATGGTAGCACGAGATTTTGTGTGGACTATAGGCGTCTCAATGATGACACTAAGAAGGACAGTTACCCGTTACCTCGAATCGACGACACTTTAGATACCCTGAGTGGCATGAAATGGTTCTCGACCCTAGACCTGAAATCTGGCTACTGGCAGGTGGAAATTCATCCAAAAGACAAGGAAAAGACAGCTTTCTCGACCGGTAAAGGTTTATGGCAATCTAACGTCATGCCCTTCGGATTGTGCAACGCACCTGCCACCTTTGAGCGACTCATGGAGTGTGTACTGGCAGGCTTAGTTGGAGAGGCTTGCTTAGTCTACTTGGATGACGTCATCATTGTCGGCCGCGACTTCGAGGACCATTTGCGAAACTTGGAGCGAGTTTTCGCCAAAATAGAGGGAGCCAAATTAAAGTTGAACCCGGAAAAGTGTCGTTTATTCAGGAGCAAGGTCAACTATCTCGGCCATATTATCTCCAGTGATGGAATCCAGACAGACCCGGAGAAACTGGAAGCAGTTCAAAAATGGCCTACCCCTAAGGACAAAACCGAAGTGCGGGCATTCCTCGGCCTATGCTCATACTACAGGCGTTTTGTTAAGGGATTCGCAGAGGTAGCCAAGCCATTACATAGGCTGACAGAAGATAAACGACAATTCAGTTGGGATGAGACTTGTGAAGATTCTTTTCAGAAACTGAAGAAGCATCTGTGTGAAACACCAATCCTGGGGTATCCACAAACTGAAGGTCAGTTTATAGTTGACACGGATGCAAGCAACACGGCCATTGGAGGGGTGTTATCTCAAAAACAGGGTGAAAGAGAAGTTGTTATTGCATATTTCAGCAAATCTTTATCCAAGCCAGAGAGAAACTACTGTGTGACAAGACGAGAACTCTTGGCTGTTGTAAAGACGCTACAACATTTCAACAAATATCTCATCGGCAGACAGTTTTTACTACGAACTGACCACGCAGCCTTGAAGTGGCTACTGCAATTCAAGAACCCAGAAGGTCAAGTAGCTCGATGGATTGAACAGCTCCAGGAGTATGACTTCAAGACGGAACACCGCAGCGGAAAGACACATGGGAATGCCGACGCACTCTCACGAAGGCCGTGTTCGGAGGACTGCAAACATTGTGTTAAGCAGGAATGCAATGAGGAAACATTAAAACTAACGAGAACAGATCCTTTGAGTCTCTGGGAGAATGATGCTATGAGGGAGGCTCAAGAAAAAGACGACGACCTTCGGCACATCATCACATGGAAGAAACGGGGTGACGTAAAACCAATATGGAGTGAGGTTGCACCCACTGGCGCTGTCACTAAGGCGTACTGGGCGCAATGGGACAGTCTGATACTCCAAAACGGAATACTCTACCGGAAATGGGAGAAGACTAACGGCAGAGAGTTCCATCTTCAGATAATTGTCCCAAGAACGAGAGTACCAGATGTTCTCCGTGAAATACATGATGGCGTATCAGGAGGTCATCTAGGTGTCAAGAGGACGTTAACAAAAGTGAGAGAACGATTCTACTGGTTGCATTGTCGAGATGATGTACAGGATTGGTGCCGCAAATGTACTACTTGCGCTGCTGTGAAAGGACCACAGACCAGGAGCCGTGGGAACCTGCGGTTGTATAACGTCGGCGCACCGTGGGAACGAATCGCAGTTGACGTAGCTGGGCCATTTCCTGTAACGAATTCGGGAAACAAGTATTTTATGGTCGTCATTGACTACTTCACCAAATGGCCCGAAGTTTTCGCCATACCAAACCAAGAAGCCACAACAGTCGCTTCCAAGTTAGTCGAAGAAGTGATATGTCGCTTTGGTGTGCCTCTGGAAATCCATTCTGATCAGGGCAGGAACTTCGAATCGCAGGTGTTCCAGGAAGTGTGCAGAATTTTGGGCATGCATAAGACGAGGAACACCGCGTACCATCCACAGTCTGATGGAATGGTTGAGAGATTTAACCAGACCCTTGAGAGGCATTTGGCGAAATTGGTAGATGACAAACAAAAGGATTGGGACAAGTATATACCACTCTTCCTTCTGTCTTACCGAACCGCCGAGCATGAGAGCATAAAAGCTACCCCGGCGTATGTCAATTTCGGTAGAGAACTACGAATACCAGTAGACCTATTGACAGGAGGGTCACCGGAGGGACCAAAGACTGTACAAGACTATGTCTGCGATTTAAGGGAAAAGATGCGCTATATACACGCCTTGGTTCGGGAAAATGGGTTACAGTCAAGTGAGAACATGAAAACCAGATACGACCGGAAATCGAACACGAGCGGCTTCGAGGAAGGGTCACTGGTGTGGCTGCATAACCCAACTCGCCGGAAAGGGAAATCTCCAAAGTTGCAGAGCAAGTGGGACGGTCCATACAAAGTGGTTACCCGATTGAATGATGTGACCTATAGGATTCAAAAGCAACCAAGAGGGACATTCAAAGTGGTACACATAGACCGTCTGGCGCGTTACCATGGTAGTAACAACGATGCTCGGGACGAGCATCTCTAAGAGGGGAGTAGTGTTACGAACACACAAAACACGAAGGAGCTAGCGCCATCTAGCAGCAACTAGTAAAACCAATTAAAGAACCGAACAGAGTGAAACCCCTATTAGATACTAGATGGCGTTAGAGGAACTACCGTACATGCGCGAATCTTCTAGAAAACATTCGTTCCTGGCGATCACGTTCGCGCACAGTCGGGAACATTCTGGAACTCGTCTCGGCGCATATAAATAGCGGCAGGGAGGCGAGCCCGGGCAGTTCATTTCGAGCTACGATCGAAGCGACTTCGAGAGCGAAAACAAGTGATCAAGAGTGATACCAGTGAAACCTACGACTTGGCTACGATCTAGGACATTGTTAGTGCTTAGTGTTTGGACCTAGTGCTTAGTGTTTGGACCTAGTGCTTAGTGTGTAACTAGTGCTAGTGAATAAAGTCTTCTAAAAGAGTCAGCAGGTCTTTCTCTCCAAATCCTTCGAACCCTAACACGTAACAATATAAACAAACGATTGAATTAAAACAAATATTGTCTCGTGATCTCCAATAAAATTCATATAATTATTAAGCTTTGTTAATTTTGTTGATCATAAAAGCCATATTTAATTAAGATTTACGAGCTATTTTATACTGTAATTAAGTCTCGTGTGTATCTACCTATATAGTAAGTATCAGCGGTTAAAATTGAGGTCAGGATTATTATTTTTTTCATATTATCTCCGTCCGAAGGAAATAGAATAAATAGAATTGATATTTAGTATCATAAATTAGAGCGTAAAGTGGCGCAAATATCACAATCTAACATTAGTTATCTGTACGCGTCATCAGAAGAAGCAAATCTTTACACAAAAGTATGCCAGCCATTTTTTGCGTACAGATTCGCTAATGCCAAGTAACATGGCAATGCAGACAGTCCTCTGTTCATATTGCCAATAGATATCGACGCGAAACAATAACTTAATCTTTAATGATATTAATATTAAAGAAAGTCTAAACATTAGTCTATACTTATAATTAAATTGATCTTAAACCAGAGCTACTTTGTAGACTCAACTAACTTCATACAAAGGGGTGGAACAGACATAATTCTAACAACATGACATCAATCACTGCTATCAAAGGCTCAAGGTCATTACGCTAAAGGTGACGTCACGTCAGAGTTCGGCTAATAACCTTCGCCCACCTTAATGAGTGCTAGAAAGACCTTTGTTTGTTAGCGTTTATATAGTAAAGGTTTTCGTAGAAATTATAGGAATAAGCTTTAACTTTATGGGATACATTGCAAGATGAAAAGGTAAATAATTTCACTTTTAATACTAACCCAACACGAGCAGAAATATACAAAACAAGATGTCGCCCAGAAAATAATTCAATGATAAATATTACACTCAGAATAATAAAGTTAAAAATCACTACAAAGCACTGCAGCGCACGTCAGAAGATCGCAGACACCGCTGCGCGCTCGTCCTGAAGATGAGAATCGACATCATCGATCTCATCATAACAGTGAGAGTTACCCAGTAACATATATATATATATATAAACTAGCTGACCCGGCAAACGTTGTTTTGCCAAACTAAAAAAAAAAAGGTTTGAAAAATAGATGTTGGCCGATTCTCAGACCTACTGAATATGTATGTAAAATTTGAGAAGAATCGGTCAAGCCGTTTTAGAGGAGTACGGTAACTAACACTGTGACACGTGAATTTTATATATTAGATTTGTTATTATTCATATCTAAAGGTATTCTACTAATTCTAGTCAGGCAAAAACTATCGTAATATAATAGGTAATTATAAGTTTTTCTAACTATTTGCTATGATCTTTTTTGAATGCACTTGTCTAAGTCATCTTTACGATAATATCATATCGATATTGTACCTTCATTTTCCGGAAGCCTCCTTTGTGTCATGTTTTGATAAGTTTATCAACGGGAACAATTTCTTTGATCGTGAGAAAGCTTTTTATATCTGTCACAACCCATCTTTGTACAGCAAAAATCAAACAATATGTTCATTCTAATATATAACATTTACAAACATCTTACATGCATCTTAAAATATTTAGTTTTGGCAAGTTATTCTTCGGCTATACTTTCAAAAAGAAAATACGAGTAAATATAGTTTAGAAATTAATATACACAAATATAATTCATACATAATTAGGTACATCATGCACTAGCTGTTGCCTGGGACTCGTACGCGTGGAATTTAAATAAAATTCGCCGTTTTTGCAATATTTCTCACTGATGCTTCGCTCCTAATGGTCGCTACGTGATCTTGTATAGCCTAGCGCATTTCTCGATAAATGTACATCTAACACTGGAATAATTTTTCAAATCGGACCTGTGGTTCCTGAGATTAGCGCGTTTAAACTAACTCTTAATCTTAATACTATTAGTATAGAAGTATAGATACGCTTACAGTATTAATACGACAGGAGTTATTACACTTGCTGTTTTATGTATCAAATATACTATCAGGTCGGTGGGGTGCAGAGGTAAGGCACACAAACATTATAACATAACTTCTTTGGTCGCTACACACACCTGGCCCAAAATCACATCACACACTCTAAGAGACGACAGTGTCCGTACACAATGAGTATAAGTATTGCTCTTAAACTTTTTTCAGCGTGGTCGCCTTGTAATATCAATTCCTGTTGAGTTAATGCTCTAGGTACATACGTACCTTGAAGATACGAGAAATAAAAGTATCACTTCCTAGGCAGTTTGGCAAAAAGGCAAGTAAAATAAAATGTATTTAACACAATACATTTATAGTCTAACTTTGAACAATCTCACACTAAACGCTACATGTCTAGAAACTTTTTATGATACAATTACGAGATATAGGCCACGAATAATACATTTGAGACATGCTCTCAATTCAAGCAGATTATCACCAAACAAACTTTAGTTTTAAAAGTTTTATTAGGATAGTATTTTGCCCGCGAATTTGTTAACCTGTAGATCGATTTTCATAACAATATCTAAAAATAACGGTGTGTATTACAAACTATAAGTGACTCTTTTGCATCCCAATAATACGATCACACGAAAATGTGTCTGATATGATTCTTGTAGGATACGATTTGGTCACAATTTAGTTTATATTATTCACACGTGCATTCAGTTTGAGTATCCAGCAAAAATTTTATCCTTAAACTTAAGAGGGCACGATACCAAATTATGCTCCATACAAAAATATGGATCTCGTAATTCCCTTTTTTCTTCGCCAAAGTTAAACCGATTTTAATTGTTTCTACGCTATATTATAGATGAAGAGCATATCTATTCTTCTATCACTTTCTTTTTTTTTTAAACATAATAACTAAAAGAAATATGACCATCCGAAGATCCCGATTTTTTCAGTTTTCTTTAGGTAAAGTTGCAGCGACTATCACACATATTTGGTATGGTTTTACCAAAAAAGAAAGTAATAGAAGCATATATATACTCTTCATATATAATATAGCGCAAAACAATCAAAATTGGCTTACGTTTCGCGAAGAAAAAGTGGAACTACGAAACGTCTTTTTTTTCAAAGAATTTGTAGATAAAATCTGCTTTAGCTATATTTGTCCCTTTCATCGCGGCGCTCGGGAATAGGGATAGCAATACCTAAGGAAAAAAATTAGGAGTACAGTACCCCTCTTAACTGCAGCATAAATTTTTTTTATTATCAAACCGAGCTACTTTCACTTATTTTCACACCTCTGTATTAAAACATGAAAATGTTTAATACAAAATCATTATTTGGCAGCTTAACTTAGCTAGTGCAAAATAAAAAATTGGTCAAGTGCGAGTCGGACTCGCGCACGAAGGGTTCCGTACCATTATCTATGCAACATAAGGCACATTATTAATAAATGAGCAAACAACACACACAATACTTAATTAATCACGTTTGTTGTATGAGAGCAAGAAACGGTAAAAAAATCATGTTTTTTGTATGGGAGCCCTTAAATATTTATTTTATTTTATTTTTAGTATTTGTTGTTATAGCGGCAATAGAAATACATCAGCTGTGAAAATTTCAACTCTCTAGCTATCACCGTTCTTGAGATACAGCCTGGTGACAGACGGACGGACGGACAGCGAAGTCCCAGTAATAGGGTCCCGTTTTTACCCTTTGGGTACGGAACCCTAAAAAGAGAAAAGAAGGAGACCTTTTTTCACAACCCACTCATAGATATATATGCTTATTATATATTGCTTATTATTGATATACTATATTATGATGGGCTTCTTGGTCTAGTGGTTCATGTAACGGACTGCCGTTCATCTTATATATAAAATTCACGTGTCACAGTGTTAGTTACCGTACTCCTCCGAAACGGCTTGACCGATTCTTCTCAAATTGTACATACATATTCAGTAGGTCTGAGAATCGGGCAACATCTATTTTTCAAACTTTTTTTTTTACTATGGCAAAACAACGTTTGCCGGGTCAGCTAGTAGTCTATATAAGTATGCATTTACAAAAGAAAAGTAGTATATGTATTATATCCGTATTCTGGTACCCATAACACAAGCATAGAAATATAGCTTACTTCGAGACCAGAGGATGTTGTGTGAAATGTCCAAAACATTTATTAAAAAAAAAATATATTATTGACTAGCTGCTGCTCGTGACTTCGTACGCCTGGAATTAAGAAAATTTTCAACGTTTTTGCAACCTTTTTCATAAACACTTCGCTTGTATTGGTCGCAGCGTGATTTCATAATAGCTTATCAAATACCTTTGCATCAGCCTATCTCGATAAATGTACTATCCAAAACTGGATGAGTTTTTTTAAATCGAACCGAGCAGTTCCTAAGATTAGCGCTCAAATAAACTCTTTAAATAAACTCTTCAGCTTTATAATCTTTCTTCTTATATATAAAATTCACGAGTCACAGTGTTAGTTACCGTACTCCTTCGAAACGGCTCGATCAATTTTGATGAAATTTTACATGCATATTCAATAGGTCTGAGAATCAGCCAACATCTATTTTTCAAACCTTTTTTTTTTAGTATGGCATAATAACTTTTGCCGGGTCAGTTAGTATTAGTATAGATATGTAAGTAGATTTGATAAATACATAAATAGGCAAATATTAAATCGTGATTTTCTAAGACAGCGTAATAGAAAAACATACCTATCTAGGTATAGGTTATAAATCTTCTTAAATCTTTGTCACCGTCTTATTATACTGCTTGAAGAAAACGTTATTTATGGTATGCCTACTCAAAATAATGAATCCTGTATACAATATCTGAATAAGATTTATGTTTTTTTGTATAAATAATGATAAAGTGTCGCGTAATGGCTATAATAGGATGATACGTGGGTTCATATTTCATCATCTTCGAGACTTTACTTAAGTGAATATCAATTGATTCTTAATAAGTGGCCTGTACTTTTTATATTACCTAAAAAGTTTCTATTATTATTATTTTTTTATTGAACGCGTTGGGCATATGACTGCAGTCCACCTGATGTTAAGTGGAAGTGCAATCCAAATGCGAGGGCGGCTACTACAGTGTATATGCACTAGCCGCCCCCGCCTTGCCGGGCCGCAAGGTGCCTCTTCACGCCTCGTTTAAAAGAAGAAAGAAAGAGAATTCCACATGTTATAGGTGCGGCAAAGAAATGAGTCACCAAATTTCTTGGTGCGACAAGATATGGTGGCCACAGTAAAAGGATGACATTTGAAGCGAGCGCGTGTGGTACGAAGATGGAAAGGAGAAGGAGGGAAAAGAGTTCGTCAGAGCACTTGCCCTGATGAATTTTATAGAAGGCGCTAAGCGCCGCACCATCTCTACGCAGTTGTAGAGGCTCCAGACAGTTAGAGACCTTTATTTTTATTTAGATTATAAAATATTTTGATCATAACAATATTTCAGAATCAATAATTGTTAACTGATCAATTGTTCAAAAAGTTAGAGGTTTTCAATTTGACTATATTTAATTTTCTTTAATGTGTAACTTTACACTGGGTGAACCGATTTGGATAAATCTTTAGAAAACCACAAGACTCTTTTAAAAATATATATATATACAGTTTGTATCGATATACAGATCTCTCTCCAGCCCACTAACGTCCCACTGTTGGACACGGACCTACTCTACTTTGATCTGTAGATCAGGAGTGTAAAAATCATACCTCTAAAATTTATCATTATATTAATAACAGTATAGTTATATTTAACATAACACTATATTGGCCATACAAATCACAAAGGATATCAATTATGACCGGAAGTTTGAAATTGATTGGAATACTACAATCTCAGTTGGCTGTCATGTTCACGCCTTCAGCTATGAAATAAGCGAGGCTCGCCTTGAAACACACAGCTTAGCATATAATTTAAGACACATTATTATAGAGATTTTTTAAATAGTTTTAAACTTCGATAGAATATGAAGAATGTTCTAGATAGATTTTATTAAAGTTATGTTCATTTTTTCATGTAAAGACGTGAGTTAAGCTGTCGATGTTATTTCACGAGATAGGTATTTCATATTATGTATTGTTATTTTAAGTGTGTTGCCTATAACGTCTTACAATATTTAAATTAATTGGTGAAAATGTTTCATGTCCATGAGATATTTATTTTAAGGAATGGTTTTTACTTATTTATTTAATTCAATTTATTTCTAATTTTAGCTTTTAAAATGTAACTTTTATTTATTAGTATTTATTTTTGTGTTAATGTAATGAAATTGTATAATCAAATATGGGTCTTTTGCCTGAAATAAATGATTATATTAATATATAAAATATATATTATTATTATATTATAAATAGATATTAGTGTTACTTAATTTACAAGTTTATTTATTTTTACTTATACGATATCGGAAATATAGGCAGAATATTGTTTTGCCTTATATGAATAGAGTTTTTCTTTCTGATATTTCACTATAGTTCAGTAATTTCAGTAATTTAAGATAATATAAAGCCTGTACAGTGTAAATTCTTACATAAAAAATCTTATAATAACTTTTGCATTAAACCCTAATTGATAAACATCGTATTCTCTGTGTGGTGACGGATTAATATTACAAGTGTCACCACCCCATCTCTTCCCAAGGGTACTGTAAAAGTCCGCTATGGGATATTGCACATATATAACATCCTCTGTGAGAGACGGAAAACTCGAAAATAAACCCTGTGCCAACACGCCTGGTCAGCGCGGCACAGTAGACCATAATCCCTCCAAAGTGGAGGAGGCCTGTGCCCAAAAGTGGGACGTAAATGGGCTGGAGAGAGAGATAAACATGCAAATTCACATTCATAAGTAAATACTATAATGTACAGCGCGTATTTTATTGTATTATGTTACGTATATCGTAACATTTTAATCAAATATCACTCCTGGAACGAATCTATGCAACTATGTATACCTGTGAATCTAAATGTAAATCAGAATCGACTCTGAACCGTGGACGAGAGAATTCGTTAGCTTTATTTGTGAGTTAAGCTACGATGCAATGTAGGTGTATATCTACAATGTATTATTATCTGGTTCGTCAAAATATATTGGAGTGCAATTTAAATGTAAATTTACTGTTGAATCTGAAAACACAAAGTAAGTAATTAAATTTATAACGATATGACTGGACTATAATTTGATAGTCGAAAAATATAGACATGTTTCAAACGGACTTCTAAAAAAGGGATGTTTTAAATTTACCGGAATTTTATTTTTCACTCAATTGGAATAAATACCGCTCTGCTGAGTTTCTTACGCCGGTTCTTCTCAGCAGGTAGCGTTCTAAACCGGTGGTAGGGAAAAAAATGTTTGGATCTGTCATAAGCACTTAATTTTCACTTAAGTTTCGTACAAACCCTTATAGTCTCACTCCGGTGTCCGTCTGTCTGTCTGTTCGTCTGTCAAACTTTTTTACTCAGCAACGGCTGAAGGTATCAACTTGAAACTCATACTATATGTAACTTATGCTAGGGAATCAAAATTCACAGGTTACTTCCCGTTGCGTAGGTACGAAACCCTAGGTGTTCGAGTTTATCTCGCTCTTGACAGGTTTTTTCCTAAGTGTACGGTCTTGGTCATTGTGTTACGATCTTATGATATAGAAAGGTAGAGATAACAAAAATATTCGCTATATTTTTATTTGCTGGTTCTTTTCTTTATCAAATTTATCAAAATTTTATAACATTTAGCCATATTCTAAAGAATAAGATATCTAACAAAAAACAATCAGGAAGTAAAACCTAATCCCTAGCTTTTCCGTAAATACAAACATCATACGAGATCATAACAATTACTATTCAATATTACATACGCGAAACCGAGAGTAAAATAAATTTTATTTCTCTATTCATTTTAGAAGTAAACATTAGCTTGAGTCAGTCAAACATAATTTGTTAAAGTCTTGTTTTATAAATAAAAATCAGATGTCTGCGATCCAAAAATAAAAATTTAATTTTCACTAGCGTAAATTTGTTTGTAATTTTAAAATAAATAATTACACCAAAGCCGATTTCAATGATATTGATTATAAACATGCCTTCTAAGAATATGTAAATCTAATTTTAAGATTTCGTGAGTCACTTTATATCATTTCATTTCGTTTATTAGGTTTTTTAATATACCTACTATTCTTTCTTGGATTAGTTTTTACGTGGCATATTAATGTTCATTCACATCAATACAACATCTTGGAAACTATTATTATACCACGTAAAAGCTAAGAATACAACATGGAAACATGGAGTTCCAAGGTTTGCCGAACTGTAAGACATTGTAAGCTCTAAAAATCTTTTGTTGATGGTTTAACCTACGTAATAAAACCGAATCTATACTTATATTATAAAGCGAAAAAGTTTGTTTGTTATAACGCGCCAATCTCAGGAACCGCAGTTTCGATTTAAAAATTCTTTCAATTCTGGATACCTAAATTAATGCAGTATTAATTTAGGCTATATACCTAATTCGGCCTAAAATTTAAAACAAAATATACGCATTGAAATCCGTAAATAATTTTATTTGAATACAAATTAACAGTACCCCATTTTAAAAATCTATTCAAAATTCAACTAGGTTTAATTAAGTCGTTTTGTGTTATTATATCAACTTCAAACTCTTAGAAATATCCTATATCGATTTTCATTTAATGTAAATTCAAATGACATTAATAAAATGCATGATATAATTTTATTAAGCTAACGAACCGACTCTCCGAAAAAGAATATTATATTGAAAGCTAGTTCAATCAAACTACTCCGTCTCACCCACGCACACGTTGTTTTTTC
The DNA here is from genome assembly GCA_916999025.1 of Orgyia antiqua. Classification (NCBI taxonomy): domain Eukaryota; kingdom Metazoa; phylum Arthropoda; class Insecta; order Lepidoptera; family Erebidae; genus Orgyia; species Orgyia antiqua. Next base: position 5,217,009 of record OU779861.1, read on the forward strand.
AACACGTATTCGATAGGCGTAACTTTTTTTTATCTATCCATAGGCTTGGTACATATCTCCTACCAATCACTTGCTTCTGAAAATAGAAATATCTGTGGTGGTTGATTTTTTCCTTTTCCGTTATATTTTTTCATTCAACATATGCAAGAGCATCACCATATTATTATGTTGGCATATATTGTAACGATTCTAATAAATATACAATTTAATACTAAAAACAATTAATTTATTAATTTTTGCAATTCACTTTGTATGCTTTTACTTAATAAACTAAATTATAGTGGAAAAAATGATCACTATGAGCGGGACTTAAACACACGACCACGGATTACCGTTCCGTCGGTTCAAGTCCTGCTCATGGTGATAATTTTTTTCACAATAATTGAATTTATTAACTAATGAACAATTTAATATTGAAAAACAATGAATCCTTGTTGTACAGGTCAGGATTTAGGTAGAGATAATTTAGTACTTATAAATGAAACACGTAGATCCGTTAACAACCAACACACACCTCGCTAGTACGGCGGACCACAGTCTAATGAGTATAGAGTAAACCAATATAGCTAGTGACAGTTTAGTCAGCCCGTGACGTACTGAGTCAAGATGTCCGTATTTATTTATTGTCATACACTACATCTACCTTTTACAAAATTAGAAAAGAATATAATAATCTTATCATATAGTTATAACCAAACACAACTTGCCAAGTTACAATCATCAATAGTAATAATTTATCTTATCATATAGTTATAACCGAACAGAAATTAGCAAATTACAATCATCATTAGTAATAATTATCTTATCATATAGTTATAACCGAACAGAAATTGCCAAATTACAATCATCAATGGTAATAAGTATATACTAAAACATTTTTTCTAAAGGACTTATTTAATTCCGTTACTCGCTTTGTTACCGATGGCATCATCATTAAAATTTTTTTTTTTAATTTATTTACGGCAGTGGGTTGGCATCATCAATTCCTGCAGTATTATCGTCTCCATTCAGGCAAACTTCCCACTTTCCTATTGCTGAGTAATCGTTTTCCACTGTCATCATTTACCAATTCCACATCGTTTCCTTCTTTATTTATAACTGTGCATGGTGCATCATTGAATGTGAAATCTTTCACTGTATTTATTACATATCTATCTTCTCTCCGACATCTATGGTAGATTCTGTAGCTTACCTCTCTCTGTCTGCATATTACTTTCCTTTGTTTTTTTTTTAGAGTATCCTTTTCGAATTCTGTGCTAATAAGTTCAAAATTATCCTTTCCATACAGGTACATACATTCTTTACTGTGCAGGCTATATTACTATGGAACAATCTACCTATACAAATTAGACAAGCACAGTCTCTCTCTAATTTTAAGCTACAACTATCGAATTATTATCTATCGTTATAATAGTGTTTAAGTAATCTGTATCTTAGTATTTATAAAAAGTGTATGTATAATATATAGTAGTTTTTGCTTATATATTAGTGTATATGTATGTTTATTATTTTTTGTTTTATGCATTTGTTCATATTTTCAATTTAATTTAAATATAATGTAGTATACACAAACAACCTCCGCAATGTTTATTTTAGATTCTATCCATTATACGGTTGCCTGGAAGAAATCACATTAGTGATAAGGCCGCCTTTTGTACAATAGCTTTTAAGACTGTCTTTTTAAACTTCTGTGTAAAATTGGTGTTTGTGCAAATAAAGAGTTATCTATCTATCTACATATTAAAATGTTCTACCACCCAAACTAACGCAAGGGCTTCCTTTTAGGCTTAGGTTTAAAGAATTTATTTCTCAAAAGAACAATACAGCTCACTTATATGAGATAGGTAGTTAAATTACATTTATATTATTACATTTCGCCTAGAGGCAAAGCATGGAGGTACACTTATATGAATATTACATCCGTATAGTAACCACAAAAACTAATTTGCCAGATAGGCAGTTAAGAAACGTTTCATATAAATTGGTTTACAAAATTCGCTAAAAATATGTAATAATAAATATTACATTTTAATTCACAGAATTATTTTATCAATTACACTCAATCTGACATGGCAAATTTAATTAATATAATAAGATATTTAGTGAGCGTACACAGATGGCAAACAATTTTAGGTATACCCACATTATGCGCACGCGGCACTCGATTGGTTTCATCGCAGTAGGCCAAACCCAGTGTACCTACCCGCTTACAGAAATCATACAGAATGTCTAAGAGACAGCATAGGTACTGTAATTCTAAACTATTCTAAATTTGTTTGTTTGACAATCCCTTTTCTCACGGTTTGTGAGACTCTTGTTGCCATATGCAATTACTTGAGACTCATTAGTGCCATGTTGGACAGTACAGCTCCCAAATCGACCGAACTAGCATCAGCAAACATTTGTGTACGGTCAAGCAGATCAAAGTACCCTAAAGTCCTAATTTGAGTCATAGTTTTTGTCGTTTAACAACACATTATTATCTTTTAATATTTGTAATTAATAGTATCATCATTATCAATATGAAAAATGTAATCTACCTCTTCAGGTTTACCCTTCGACCTCTTACTGAAGTTAACGGGCTTAGAAACAAAACCATCATATTTACGTTTTTTCGCTCTAGTCCTTCATAGTTTGCGGTAATGTCCAACAAATCCGCACTTAACACGTTCCCACCGGCACTAATTTATCTGTACTTTCCATTACCGCGTTACGAGGCGTTGGAAACCTCTTCCTGAACCAAGTTTGGAACGGTACAAGGCTTAGTAAACTCCACCGGCCATTAGAGACAAAAATCCTTTTTTTTTTTGGCGCAAAATAAAGGAAATTGTAGATTATTTAGTTTAGAATCTATACATAAAAATGTGGGGTTGTATGTACCCGCACTGAAAAAGGCAGTTTTTCATTCTGTATAGTGATGGAAAAAATAATTGATTTTATTTAATTATACTTATGGATGCTTTCATTAAAACAGGATAAACATACAACACATTAGAGTGTATACTGTATAATTTATAATACTATATATTTTATTTATACACCATATTCTAAATATACATAGCTGGAACTTATTTATTATATTCCTGCATCATTATTTCACTTAGACTGAGTATAACATGAAAATATTGATTGGAAACTTACCCGTTTTTGAAATATCGGGAATTAGATTCCTTTTCATCATCATTAATATTATCAATTAATATTCTTCGGCAACGTTTCGACATCTTATTATAGCGTCGCGGACGCAGCGTCCAACGTTTTACACAACACTAACCGCGTGAAACTAGCGTAGGGTGCGGCACGAGGTCCGCGGGGGTACGAGGTGTTCAGAACCTCGTTCCGCACTGTTTTAAACTTTTATTTATTCAATGTGACACGAGGCCTAAAATATCCGGTATTTAGGTAGGTATACCAAAATACTCAGAATGAGTAGCACATCTCAACTATATAGTTATCTCTTTCCTAAGCTAAACCAGACGGAAGTTACGCCTCTCGCACAACAGAGAAGTTTAAGTTTTTCCTTACCGCTGTAAAGACGAAACACGGACGAGGTCTTTAAAGCCTCGTTTCGCACTCTACGTGTTAAGACATATTTTATCTTGGGCAGGAAAAGATTTGGAATCACTTGAATGACTAGCCCCACAACGTCCACATGAATCGCTTAAGGTTTTTTTAAAATGTCTACTTTATTAACACTCGAATCTTTACTCGCAACCCAAAATTATTAAGTTGTCGATTCGCAGTTTCTAGAGCGTTAGCTTCGGAAATAATTCTGTCAAGGGTCACATCATCACCAAGATTTAGAATAGTTTTCTTTATAGGTACCGTTCCGAATTATTCGAACTACCTCTTGATATTTTTAGGTCCCGTTCGAATTAGTCGAACGACCTTTTGATATTATTAGGTACCGTTCAAATTAATTGAACTACCTCTTGATATTTTTAGGTCCCGTTCGAATTAGTCGAACGACCTTTTGATATTATTAGGTACCGTTCAAATTAATTGAACTACCTCTTGATCTTATTAGGTACCGTTCGAATTTATCGAACTACCTCTTGATCTTTTTAGGTACCGTTCGAATTTATCGAACTACCTCTTGATTTTATTAGGTACTGTTCGAATTTATCAAACTACCTCTTGATCTTATTAGGTACCGTTCGAATTTATCGAACTACCTTTTGATCTTATTATATTTGCTTTAGTTTATTTAGTCTATTACAAGATCATTTAGGTACCGTTTGCCTAAACAAACTACCTCTGACGTCAATGATAACTTTGATTACCTATTATCAGAATAAAAAGTGTCAGTTTGCAAACCAAACTACCTTATTATTTAAATCAATCTTAGTCTAACATCAAGATAATTAATGCAGTGCAACCATCCCATATTAGAATCGGTTGTGACATCCTTAGCATGAGCACATATATTTATAACGTTGAAATATCTTACCAAAACAAAATACAACACGTCGACTATCGGATAACAACATAGTAATGCAGACCGACTCGGTGTTATACTTCGTCGCGCGGCTGCATAAGTACCGACTCAAGAGATATATTCTAAGAAACAATAGCCGATAAGACATTGTATAGACTTAATATTAATTCATGTTAGAATTAAAATTAGTTTTAATTTTTAAAGTTACTCTTGTGCTCATTTGATTTATCTACATTACGTCGTCAGACTATAACATACAAATTTGCAAAAGACCTAGATCTTCCTTATAGGTATCTACCCCCAATTCTTCTCTGCCAATAATCAAAGTTTTTATTCATTGACGTACGAATTTATAATATGAATATTTAGGTACCAATCGAGTAACTGTTTAATTCAGTTTCGTATTTCAACAATTCAAGTTAAAACAAACTCAATAGTATATTGTGAACAACTACAAAACTGATCTGTTACCGATTTACCTCTTAATACCTCTTTGTAATAAAATTATTACCTCTAACGTACCTTTCAACCTTTAAAATGAATCCTGGCAGGGTCGCCACTTGTACAGGTCAGGATTTAGGTAGAGATAATTTAGTACTTATAAATGAAACACGTAGATCCGTTAACAACCAACACACACCTCGCTAGTACGGCGGACCACAGTCTAATGAGTATAGAGTAAACCAATATAGCTAGTGACAGTTTAGTCAGCCCGTGACGTACTGAGTCAAGATGTCCGTATTTATTTATTGTCATACACTACACTTGTCTCAATTGTTTTAAGCAAATTAAACCTATGTAAAAAAAGATCGGCGAAATGTTTAAGAAAAAAGTCAAAATAGCGGTATGAAATGCGCCGAGTTAGTTAGTTTAAAATATTTAAATGTTCCGTATTAAAATCTTTTGAAGCAGCTTGACCGATGTTTATTCGATGTCTATTAAACTGTATCTACATATTCTTGTAATGGTTCCTGGTTGAACTACTTCCTGAATTCGTGCACATCGTACCTTAGCAGTATCACTGCTGATTCTGATCAAATCTTACTGTTAAAGTCGACTAGATTAACATTGGTTAATAGTAGTCAAATGTATAGTGCCCGTGTGGTGGATAAAAATCAGTCAAAACATATTGCAACATGAACAATCAGTAATCAAGTTGCGCCTACCCCCATATAACCGGATGAGGGAAGAAGAATGATGATGAATAAATAGTAGTCAATCAAGGTATCATTTACATATCTATATTTTATAAATGTGATGTGTATCCACTGGTGTATTTTTGGTAATTAAAAAACATTTAAAACAATAAAACAAACTCTCTTCCACATTTCATACAAACATATCTATTCATTACCAATTGTTTGTTGGCTGGATCCAGATATACTATCGCATATGACACAAAGCCATGCGGGATATGTCATAACATGAATCCTATATATATACCATGTATATAATAGGGCAGACCATTATGCATTATCCTCATCATCGATACATATTATTTGAAAGTTTCATAGTTTTTTGCTCTACAGCAAATTTGAGGTGTGGATGTTGGATAATTATATTATTACTTGTTAATTACACTTCTGTCTACATTTTCTATAAAATACGAAGATGCAATAGGTAAGTAAAAATAGTCTAGAACAAATCTCATTGACATGAATGAATGAAAATAAAATTAATCTAAATGCTTATTAGCTTTGAATTACAACAGGACATAAGAAAACTTTGTTGTTTATCGTACAATCGTGTATGTATAAAATACAGTTTCTAATCCACTTCAAAGGACCGTTGTTTTTAACACGCTTTTATAAGTTGGCTGTTGATAATCGCACGACAATCGTATGAATAAAAAATTGGTCAAGTGCGAGTCGGACTCGCGCACGAAGGGTTCCGTACCATTATCTATGCAACATAAGGCAACGTTATTAGTATCGAGCAAGAAACGGTAAAAAAATCATGTTTGTTGTATGGGAGCCCCCCTTAAATATTTATTTTATTTTATTTTTAGTATTTGTTGTTATAGCGGCAATAGAAATACATCATCTGTGAAAATTTCAACTCTCTAGCTATCACCGTTCTTGAGATACAGCCTGGTGACAGACGGACGGACGGACGGACGGACGGACGGACGGACGGACAGTGAAGTCTCAGTAATAGGGTCCCGTTTTTACCCTTTGGGTACGGAACCCTAAAAATAATTATTTATACGACAATCGTGGCTGAGTCTATTAATACGAGTACCGTACGAAAAATTTATAATTATTAATACGGGTACTAATTACGTTTCATATAACTTTAGAAATTAAATAAAATAAGTTTTCGAAAAAAAAAAAACCCTAACCTAACCTTCACTCGGTTAGCTTCGAGATCTAATAACTCCGCAATTTTTTCCTTTTGCTCCTTAGTTAATCTTCTGCTCCGTGGACAGTGTCGAAAAAGATTTTCACTTTTTTCACAAAAAAAATTCTTAGTAATCAATTTAATAATAAAATATGTACGATAAAATATAATTTATTCGTCCAGTAGCCGTACAAATAGTCACATCCACGATTGTCGGATGAATAAAAAATAATTAATTATCCGATAATCTTATTAATAGACACTTCCTTATTTTTAACACGCTTTTATAAGTTTGGTATGTATGTATCAATGTATTAATCTGTATAACGGAATCTTTGAAAGCGATTTTCAGCCACTTGCAGTAGACGGATTGATCTGAAATTTTGCACACCTAACAAAGACCGATGACAATGCAATAATTTAAAAGAATAATTCCTTGATCAGAACTACTAGAATAGCATGTTGAAGTATCACTATGACCAAATTTGTATTTTTAATTATACACGTAAAAGTTTAATTGTATATGAGTAGACTCACCAAGATTGTTGTGGTTCTACGTATGCCTTTCATATACAATCAGATAATTTCTTATAAAAATGCTTTGTTTATAGAATCAGGTAAAAATATCATAATTGTTTACTTGTGTTTACTACGATTGTGACAACATGTGACAACAGCAACTTATGTCTCTGACAACATAAACTGTCAAAGTTTTGTAAGTAGGTAGCGTAGAATTAAGTAGGTATTGATGACAATGCAATCATTTAAAAAATATTCAGGATATTTAAGCGTGGTTTTTAGTTTTTAAACTAAGTAGATTATTGTATGTATATCTCTTAGCCGAGTCCTCTGTCAATTTTTGATCGATCGCATTTAATGTACCTACATACAAAATTTCATACCAATCAGTCCAGCTGTTTCGGAAGAGAATTAGAGAGCACTGTATAATTATATGCATACTAGCTGTGCCCTGCAGTGTTACTCGCGGTAAAATGGATAAAAAATCAAGCAGTAAAGGATGCTTTTAGGACACCACTTCTATCTTAGTGTCAAATTTAATTTCAAACAACACAGCGATCCTGGCGTGAAGGAGAAAGAAAACACAGTTTGTTTTTCGATTATCCCACGGGAATCTTGCATTCTTTCGGGATAATAAGTAGCCTATGTGTTTATCTGGTACATTAGCTACATTATTGTAAAGTTTCATTAAAATCCATTCAGTAGCTTTTGCGTCAAAGAGTAACAAACATCCAAACATCCATACTCACAAACTTTCATAATATTAATAATAATATTAGAATATTTAAGCCCCTCTATAATTACTATAGTAACGTAATTAAGTAACGTTTACGGGGGAAATTACAACGCAGTTAACACGCAGTTGAAATATAAACCTGTTTGTATTATATTCAGTTAATAAATATTTCAGCGTTGTTAAACATAATTACTGGCACAGTAAAACAATGCTCCCACACATCATGTTACCAGTTATATTTGGAGAGAAGCGTGTGAATTACACGACTAGCAATAACATATGCCGCGTGTTCTATTAACGATGTGTATTTGTATTGAATCACGGTGTCTGTTAGCAAACCACAATATTATAAATACTTTATTTACTAATTAAACAAATTGTGGATTTATTATAATAGAGATTGTTGCTAATTCCTTTGCAATGATATTGGAAGTAGTTACCTATACTACTTTATACTAAATATATAAAGCTGAAGAGTTTGTTTGTTTGTTTAAACGCGCTAATCTCAGAAACCACTGGAATGATTTTAAAAATTTTTGCGGTGTTGGATAGTACATTTATCGAGGAAGGCTATAAGCTATTTGACATCGCGCTGCGTCAAATTGAAGCGAAGCCACAGTGAAAAATGTTGCAAAAATGTGGAATTTTTTCTAAATTCCACGCGTACGAAGCCACGGGCAACAACTGGTCAATGATATGTGTAGTAATTTAATGTTATAAACTCTGACTCTAATACCGGATATTTCATTAGCGTCCGTATTTTCATATTATCTTCATTAACTGCTTATCTATAACTATAAAAATACATATATTTACTTATTATTAAACAAAGTCCGTGTGTCAATTGTCCGTGTGGTGACAGATTAAGAATACATGTGTCACCACCCCATTTTTTTCCCAGGGTGCTGTAAGAGCCAGTTAAGGAACAATATAAGCAGTTAAGGTCTACTGTGAGAGACGTAAAACTCGAAATTAAACACTGTGCTAACACGCCTGGTCAGCGCGGTACAGTAGACCAAAATCCTTCCCAAAGTGGAGGAGGCTCGTGCCCAACAGTGGGACGTCAAAGGGTTGGAGAGAGAAATAAAGTAATTATTTTTGTATGTATGTCCTATGGCTTAAAGCTTTACCACTTCGGGCTGGTTTTTGCTCTACTTTGCGGCGCTGCCACGCTGCCCAGGCATGTTGGCACAGGATTTCGTTTGAAAAGAACCTCTCGTAGAGGATGTTGTGTTAGCTGGCTCATACCACACGCCGGGGAAGCAATAGCGTAGTGACAGTTATATTCTTAATCCGTCTCTAAAAGGTAGTATAATATAGCGTCAAAGCATCTTTAATAAGTACATAACAAACCCAGTCACGTGTCGCTCGTATATAAAAGTAACATTTTAATACCGACCACACGCTGTCAACGTAATGCGTCTAATACCCATCCACTATTAAGGTTATTGACTGCCCGCTGTTCAAGTTTATCAAGAATTCATTACAGCGTTTATTACTTTGTATTATCGACTTTATCTGTTAGATGTTTGGGAACATTAATCTTTATTTCATTGGTTAAATAGATAGACACATAACGATACATAACGCTAAGCAAGTTGCTTAATAAATTGAAACCCATAATTAGAATTGTATTTTTCTGTCTAATAGGTGTGAATAAGACCAGACTAATAAATGTTGTTTTTATAAACTGAACTCTAAAACCTGGTCAAGTACGAGTTTGACTCGAACACAAAGGGTTTCTTACCAATATATATGTCATGACATCATAATAAAGTCGATGACGAGTAAGCGTATCATCAAGTTACACTGAAAACGTACGTTTATTGTATGGGGGCCTTTCAATTATTTCAACTCTCTAGCTATCACCGTCCCTGCGATAGAGCCTCGTGATAGACAGAAAGATGGAGGGATGGACAGAGAATTCTCAGCAATAGGGTCCCAATTTACCATTTGATATGGAACCCTAAAAATCAGCGAAGTAAGAGTTGATTTTAAACAAAAATAATGTCATAAATGAGAAATCTATACTAAAACTAGCTGTCCCGGCAAACGTCGTTTTGCCATACTAACAAAAAAAAAAAAGTTTGAAAAATAGATGCTAGCCGATTCTCAGACCTACTGAATATGCATGTAAGATTTCATAAAAATCAGTCTAGCCGTTTCGGAGGAGTACGGTAACTAACACTGTGACACGTGAATTTTATATATTAGAAGAAGAAGACTAGCTGTCCCGGCAAACGTCGTTTTGCCATACTAAAAAAAATTGGTCAAGTGCGAGTCGGACTCGCGCACAAAGGGTTCCGTACCATTATCTATGCAACATAAGGCAACGTTATTAGTATCGAGCAAGAAACGGTAAAAAAATCATGTTTGTTGTATGGGAGCCCCCCTTAAATATTTATTTTATTTTATTTTTAGTATTTGTTGTTATAGCGGCAATAGAAATACATCATCTGTGAAAATTTCAACTCTCTAGCTATCACCGTTCTTGAGATACAGCCTGGTGACAGACGGACGGACGGACGGACGGACGGACGGACAGCGAAGTCTCAGTAATAGGGTCCCGTTTTTACCCTTTGGGTACGGAACCCTAAAAAAAAGTTTTGAAAAATAGATGTTAGCCGATTCTCAGACCTACTGAATATGCATGTAAGATTTCATAAAAATCGGTCTAGCCGTTTCGGAGGAGTACGGTAACTAACACTGTGACACGTGAATTTTATATATTAGACTTGCTGTCCCGGCAAACGCCGTTTTGCCATACTTTAAAAAAAAGTTTTGAAAAATAGATGTAAGCCGATTCTCAGACCTACTGAATATGCATATAAAATTTCATAAAAATCGGTCTAGCCGTTTCGGAGGAGTACGGGAACTAACACTGTGTCACGTGACTTTTATATATAAGAGATTATAAAGCTGAAGAGTTTGTTTGTTTGTTTGAACGCGCTAATCTCAGGAACCACAAGGCCGATTTAAAAAATTCTTCCAGTGTTAGATAAAACATTTATCGAGGAAGGCTTTAGGCTATATAACATCAAGCTACGACCAGTAAAAGCGAATCAGTAGTTAAAAATGTTACAAAAACGTGGGAAATTTTGTAAATTCCACGCGGACGGAGTCGCGGGCAACAGCTAGTTGATACAATAATACGTTCAAATTGCGTGATCACCACTAAAACCCGAAACCTAACTATCATCAGCAATGTACATACATTAAATAATTCACAGAATTTACTTGTCTATAAACAAAAAATTGGTCAAGTGCGAGTCGGACTCGCGCACGAAGGATTCCGTACCATTATCTATGCAACATAAGGCAACGTTATTAGTATCGAGCAAGAAACGGTAAAAAAATCATGTTTGTTGTATGGGAGCCCATCTTAAATATTTATTTTATTTTATTTTTAGTATTTGTTGTTATAGCGGCAATAGAAAAACATCATCTGTGAAAATTTCAACTGTCTAGCTATCACCGTTCTTGAGATACAGCCTGGTGACAGACGGACAGACGGACGGACGGACGGACAGCGAAGTCTCAGTAATAGGGTCCCCTTTTTACCCTTTGGGTACGGAACCCTAACAAATGATGTGAAAATTATATTTTCTTGTAAACAAAACTGACGTCATCCTCAAACTTATAGCATCTTTTTAGTTCCAAAAGTTCTTCAATGTTTATTTCAGTATTTTGCCTACCTGTTGCTATGTGTTCAAGAATAACCCCACACAGTATTCTTACCTCTAATTCCTTGAAATAGGGTACAAAACAGACACAATATTTTGTCTGATACACCCACGTAACCTAAATGAAACATTGAGGTGAAACTCAATTTTAAGATTCCTCAAACGATATTTACATAAGTAAGGAAAAGCGAATGCGGCCCTTTGACTTATAAACCACCCTTCATATTTATGACATAAATTATGATTGAGATATTTGAAAATGAAAATGTTTATTTTCTTTATCGTCGAAATACAGTACTAATGATCATGCCTGGAAGGAAATTAAATTTCCCAGTGTGAACGCTTTTCTGGTGGTTTTTATTTTGATAAGTTTATTTTTTATTAATTTCTATCTAGATGATGAGCTCTCATAGATCGAAGATCGAAACAACCAATTGCATAGACAATGTTATTCGCTTATATTATGCCTTACCTAGCTAGAAATTAGGTGGTAACACTTGTACTCTTATTTTGTGTGGTGACATACATAGGTATACATTGGTACCGATTCCACGTGCACTAATAAATTTAACTTAACTAAAAAATTAAAACAACTAACTATTCCTTTTGATTAATTGGCTGTTTCGTGATAAACATTGACATTATTTTAAATTACACAGTTTTTATAATAAGAAAGTTCAATTAACCTTACCGAGTTGTGTTATTGACACAATCAATTTTAATTTTTTAGTTAAATTTAGTTTAATTGTGCACTTAGAATTGGTACCCTTGTATAAGTTAACACACTTCCTTATTAAAAGAAACAATTATTTAAATATCTGTTGTTTTCACTACAAGCTTTAATATTCTATAAGTCATGGCAGAATATACATAGAGGCCCGCGAAAATGTTTTATATTACCTGTAGACGAAACCTGAACTGTACGCTAGTATCCTATACGTTGGGTAGTTGTGATGTAATTTCATTTGTTGACTGTCTATCACCATGACAACCTGTTGGTCCCGAAACATTTTACGATCACTAATTTATATGCCTACAGTGTCTAATCCACTATAAAGCTCGGCTATACGGCAATCTATTGAGCTTACGATATATTTTTGGGAACATTTGAATGAATTTGTATTGTACCAGCGTAGTTAGTGCTATTTGAATGCAAGAACGAATCATTATAACCATAATGAATTTTGATTAAAAAAATACCAATGACCGTGTAAAAGTCAATAACTGATGTGGACTATATAATTATTGTTTGGATGGGGAACACGAAAATTATTAATAACTACGTCATGTCTACCAGCTACTTCGAGAATATATTTATTTATTTAAAACTTTGAGCACAATACTTAATTGCGCCGACAGTTTTGAACAAATAAATATACACATAGGTGGACTTAATGGTAAAAGCATTATATACCAGGCAACTTAGAGTGAGGTATGTTGCATGCAATGTCATTGTTGTACTTAGTAAAATAACAAATTACATACAAACATTTAAAAAAGTACTGAAGTAAAATACATAAATTAGCTTAAAATATTAATAGGCATATTATACTACATTAAAATATATTATACCTTAGAATATGTCAGCGTGATTATAATTAAATCTGAATAGCTTGATCACAGTTATTAGAAACTAGCAACTCCGTACGCGTGGAATTTAGAAAACTTTTCTCGTTTTTGCAACATTTTTCAATACTGCTTCGCTTCTATTAGTCGCAGCGTGATGTTATATAGCCTATTGCCTTCTTCGATAAATGTACTATCCAACACTGAAAGAATTTTTCAAATCAGACCTGTGGTTCCTGAGATTAGCGCGTTTAAACAAACAAACAAACTCTTCAGCTTTATAATATTAATATAGATATATTATATTTCAAACCGAATTAAATTTGAATCTCATTTTGTAGCCTAAATACCGTAATATTGGGCAATTATCGGATAAGTCAGTAACAAACACTCCAAGCTAGTTTTACAACAAATTTAGCAACGCCACAGGTGTAACAGCTGTTGTATTCTCAAACAATTTGCGCAAACAATAATCTGTTCATTCAATTCACAAATAACAATATCGGTTTAGAACACTTACAGAAAAATTTGAAACATTTAACGCGAGTAACAGAAGCAGTGTAATAAATTATATTCATCGATTGATTTACGATTGTGAGAGATTTATATCTTCGTTTTCAACTGTTATAAAACTGGAACTATAAATTGCTAAAGAATGCATCAATGTCGTTGTTACAGTGTTTCGGTAAGGCATCTGTAAAATTCTCGAAAGCTCGAGAAAGGTTAATCAAGAATTCAGTGATATGAAATGCAAAAAATATCAACTAAATAAAAATCTGAATATTTTTGTAGTTTTAAATAATTTTCGTTTTACTACATTTAATCCATTAACAGTTGTGTATATTTTATCAAATTATCGTTACAATTATGCAAGTTTATATTGTATAAAAGCTGCTTAAAAATATTTCCAGCCTTAGTACTAATCACTAGATACAAAATGGTTTACAAATTCTACAAGAGAACGAAGAGTGCAACAAAGTAAAATATTTAATACAAAAGTCTGTGTTGTTAACTTTGTAGCTCACTTAATTACTGCCCAAAGTGATCATGTAATTAAAGTCTTAGCGTACTTACTCCTTAGAGAACAAACTAAGTAGCCAACAAGTTACTCCAGAGCCTGGCTTACCGATACAATTTTAGCAGGGGCTGTAAATAAATGAAGATGTTATATTTACTAACATACAAATTGAACTTCGCAGTTTCTGTTTACATTTTGATTTTGCAGCAGTTTTACATTTTAATCTTATATCCTAGAACAATTTTATGACCTCTAAAGCGCTTTGACCGCTAAAGGCACAGTGACTAATATTAACATCACAGCGTAAGGCTCTGTTAAAGCTGTATGTTGCGGAATTAATAAAGCTTTTTTTGTTTTTATTTTAGGTATTTATGTTTCAATCAGAAAGACAATTGAATTTAGTTATATAAACGAAATACATGGTTTCTATTATTACACATATTCTTCTAAATTTTCGGGACATAGACATGACACTGCTGGGTAGGTGTGGGTTGTTTGCACAATGTAAGGACATATGGTCTACTACAGCGCAACCACTGGGCGTTAGATTTCCTCCCATAGTTACTGTAATATTCATTATAGTGAAAATCTTAAGACTTAATTTCAAGGCACAGAAACTAGAAAACAATTCTTATAGGATTACGCATGTCACCTACCTGTAGTAGAAGCTTTTCACGGAACTAAGAGCCAAGCAGAATAATTATCAAATGCAGAAATGAAACATTGTAGTTAAACTTACATATTATCCACTTATTGCTCTCTATAAACACGACAACATTGTTGACTTTTAACGCTAACGTTAATGCCACATTTTGACATTGTTGTTGACATTTTCGTAAGTGGCACGTATAGCGAAACCATTACATACTATAAATCCAATAAAGGCAAAGCTAATCAGTGTTTACGAGCCCTTCTTTATTGTCCACTGAAATGATTAGCACTAGATGGAAGTGTCCCATTGTAATAAAATATTATTGGCTACTGATGCAGAATTAATGAAATAAGAGTATTTATTTACACAATACCAGGATTGAGACTATAAAAAGCCAGTTATTTGATATTATGAGCAGTTTACATCAGTTATGTTAGACGAAAATCTCGAGCATAAACCCTATGCCAACACGCCCTTTCAGCGTAGCATAGTAGACCAAAAACTCTCTGGGAGTAAAGGAGGCCCCTGCCCAACAGTGGGACATTAATTAAACTAAAAATAAGACGAAGAATGTACACAAAAATAATTGCCTAAGTTCATAATTACTTCGGCCATATTACCTACGTTTCTTACAAATAGCAATGCTATGCTATGTTGTGTATACACTCGCAAGAAAAGCCTGAACGTCGATCATAAATTAACATATTACTTTTTTTATTGATACGCAGTTCATTACATTTTTATTTGTAAATTATTAGAACATTAGTATTTATTTTAATGTCTCTCTCTGGATTACGAGTACACTTAAGAAAATAGATATACACTAAAGTAAAAACAACATCTTTTCGAAAGTGAGAAACTTGTCAGTTTAGTAATAGAATTTCGTCGGTCATCCTTTGGGAATAGAGCAAAAAACCTCAAGAATTACGAAGTGATCATTAACATAAAGGGGGCTTAGGCTGAGATAGAAAACAGATGAGAACTGTATCTTTTAAGCAAGAATAAGAACACATTTTTTGTGTGAAACTAATGGTCATTTTAATTCCCATCGAACAATAATAACACGAATTTAAAACCAAAAACAATAAGAAAAAGAAGAAAAAGACGATTTGAATAAGCAGAGAAGCAAATCCCATTAACATTATATTTTATCTTGTATATTAAAAGATCTAATAAGCAATATGATAAAGTAAAGAAAAATCCCTACACTTTTTATTCACCTGTAGCCTCATAAATAAAATTGAACTGTACCTAGCAAAGCACTCACGTAAAGGTTCAACATAGAAATAAACAGCCAATAAAATCATCGATGGATAAAATAACCTTTCTCAATGAAACATAATGGAGAACAAACTCGATTTCTCACTAAAACGTATACAATCTACAGAACATGTATTGTATTGTTATTGTTGAATAGTTACTGAGAAATACTATACAAAAGGATAGAGTAACAATATCATTGTTCAGATCTCTATAATACAGCTTTTTAGTACTGCTATCTAGCAGCTAAGTCACGTGTGACATGTGTGCTGTTTTAAACACAGTAATAAAAGGTTTTACTAAGTATTTATGTATTTTAAGTTTATTTGTCTTAAAAATGATAGATACTTTGTTAAAGTAGTACATGACTGACGTTATTTAAGAAAAAGCATTTTCTTTTGTAACAGACTACTGATTTATTAGAGTTATTTTCACTTGATTTAGTAAATACATGCTAGATTTATAAACATACAGATGGAGCACACAGTTGTTTTTTTTTTTACAAGAAACACTTTTCACAGATATGTCATCAAGGCACTCTGCCACACGAGCAAAAGCACTCCTGAGTCTGCGGCGCACGTAATCTGCGCGCGTATCTCTATGAGAGAAGGCCAGGACCTCTAATTGAGACTGCCTACTAAAAATAACGGCAAATACCCTTCAATATTGAGGCGAATAAGTATAGTACGGCTCTCCCTTGCTAATTCTTGTTCAGTCATCGTATTGAACTTTGAATAACGAACAAAAGTATATCTGCTGTATTTCTATCAATGTATTACAAACGATCGATGCAGCTCTACGGCAACAGGTTCAACTATAACGATGTCTTCGTAGCACCGAGATTTCTCAGTAATTCTGCCGATATTATACTCCTTTTTATTTCAAAGTGCCTTTGTACTATTCTTATTATAATGAGTTGCACGTCAGTACAATTTCATAAAAGAACCTCGACTATTGTTAGTTTATAACTTTCTACATAGAAGTAAAATCGTTTTTTGTTTAGAAAAATCACGATATTTTATCAAAACTTGTTGAAAGCTTACGTCAAACGTTTATTTTGTTCAAGTGCCGATAATAGTTAGGGTAATATAATTATGTGTTTACAGCTTTTTAAAAGTAAATTAAGTATCATTATTTTTGTAGCCATTCCGTACAAGTGAAGGTTGAGTTACCCATAGAGTAATCTTCATACATTTATAGACGTAACCAGTGATCATACGTTGAAATTGTGAAAATAGGAATAGTTACTCGGAACATTTTCATTGCAGCATCAGCAGAATTTATGCAAATATTTTCTTATTCAGTAAATATATAGCCGTTTTGAAGGAGCTCTAAAGCCAGAGCTTACTGAGTAAACCATGTTAAATTGTATTTTATCTCTATACTATTCGTGAAGAAGTAGTGGTTTAACTTAATACTAGCTACTTTTTATTATTGCAGCTCTTTCCATACATTCCTTTAACTCGAAGCTATAGTAGGACGCTTATTCCACGTGGCATAAGAAGACCTCATACTCTCCTAAAATAACAGGACTTGTGGTCTAAAGATACGGACTGCCGTTCACTAGGTCGCGGATTCCATCCCCACACAGAACAATAATTTATCGGATAATTAGATTCGCACAAATATATGCGACGAGGTGCTATTCATCTATCTAAAGTATTACAATAGAGAACGGACAGAGGATGTCGTGTAAGACGTAAAAAAAAGAGTGGAGGAGGCTCGTTCTTTTGGGCAATTAACACACAGAGTCCCACACTCTGTAGGAAAATAATGATTAAAAGAGAGAAATCCACAGATTGAAGCTGTTGTAATAAAATTGTCTAAAACTAAGTGTGATATTTAGTATAGTAACATAAAGAAAACTTTCACAGTACTATACATTTTTAACGAGATTTAGTTGAACTGTTTTTGTAGTACATATTTTATCAAATACATTTTTCTTTTCGACCTAACTCGAACTCGTCAGAAGTGTTATGTCTTGTCATGTTATTGAGTACAATGTGCTACGCCTTATAATAATATAAACTCAGAAACTAGAAATGTTATTCAACTTATATTTAAAAATTCATTTTATTTTCATTGAACACAAAAATGTGTGCCTACCTAAGTATAACAAATTATTTTATTTTAAATATGGAATCAAAAATTAATTCTTATTTTATTCTTTATACTTAATTTTCTATATTTAAAGTTTATATAGAAGTGTATATAAGTTAAGCACAATATACTTATCTACGCTTAGTTTTCGGCTAATAGTCTTTTTATAGAGTTTTTTGTAGAACATTTTTGTAAATACCCTATTACAACAATTGCCATTTAAAGAATTTTAATAATTTTAACTTGCAAAATATGTAATTTTCGAAACAAATACAAAGAACAAATAACACGATCTTTATTTAAAACATCAAATTACTTATACAACAAAACAATTTATTTTCTTACTTTATTAAATAAGAATAAAAAAATACGCCCTCATCGCTCAATTAATATAAGTAAGCTTAATAAAAAAGCGGTAAATTGAAAAGCTTCTCGTGAAAAAGACACCGGTGAGAGAGGTATTAAAAGCACTCACTAATATAACTTATTTCTCATTTTGTTAAAAATAATTAAAGAGAGAGAAGCCTTATAAAGATACACTTACAGTAAAAAGAAATATTTTCTTTTACGTAAAGTAATAAATAATAATAAATAAATATCATGGACATTTCACACAACGTCCTCTGGTCCCAAGCTAAACTTATATGCTTGTGTTATGGGTACCAGAATACGGATATACTACTTTTCTTTTGTAAATACATACTTATAATACATGGATACACCCAGACGCAGAACAAACATTTATAAACATCACACAAATGATTGTCCCGAGGGGGAATCAAACCCGCGACTTCGTGAACGGCAGTCCGTTACATGAACCACTAGACCACGAAGCCCGTCATGTGAATCAATACTTTGAAAAAGATTTATAGTACTATTCAGGACTTAGAGTATTAAATCAACAGGAGCTGTTGAACACGCTCTTTGATTTGACAAAAATACTGTCGCGTCGGTGGGGTGCCGAGATCACGCACACAAACACTATAACGACATTTTATTGATAAATTAAATTATATTGGAAAAGTAATCACAAAGCAGTGAGCACCAAGAACAACAAGCGGGAACTGATCTCACGACCTCGGAATACCGCTCCGTCGCTCTGCCATCTGGGCTATTTCGGCCGTGCTAACATTGTTAAGTAAAAGCGTAGCAAGTTGCAAAATTAATAAATTACTGTAGATATTTTACTGGTCACTACACAAGCCTCCCCCAAAAACGCCTCACGTATATTAAAACATTACAGTGTCCGTACACAATGAGTATGATCATGGTTCTCGTAACCTTTTCAGAGGGTGTCGGCCTATATTGTCAACTCCTGTTGAATTTATGCTCTGAGGTTCAGGTAGAATGTAATCCTGGTTGGCACAAATGAGATTACGGGTCAACAGCCCTCGTTACAAAGGATACGATAAGTACTGTTGTAAGTGAAGCGAAGAAAAGGTAATAATAGTAGGTACAACCAGACAATACAATGGGTATTTGATCAAAAGAAAGAGTTTTTTTACGTATACAGATATGGGTTCAGTTCACAATATTATAATAGAAATGTACGTACTTGATACTGTTAACAAGAAGTTGTATTGAGTTAAAAAAACTGTATAGTTACTTAGATATCTACACTACTTATGAACCATAGAGTTTGCAAAGAAGACTCTTTAAACAAGAAATTTGGATATTATTGTAGAAATCCTTTATATAGCATAGTTTTGGTGTAAGTAAAACCGGTATTCAAATAAAATCACTTTTTACGGATTCAGAAGCGTATATTCGATTCAAACTTTAGCCCGAAATTTCGAAGACTTTGCAGTCACCATTGTCATGTCTGGGACAGTCTCCCCGTGACCCAGTGGCGGATTTACCCTAAGGCCCAGTAGGCCCGGGCCTAGGGCGGCCAGATTTAGGGGCGGTGATTTATATGGTGGATGCTAAGAAAGAGGCGGCTGATGGCCTGGGGCTTAGAGCGGCCGAGACTGCAAATCCGCCACTGCCGTGACCATGATGACTGAATCCGTAAAAAGTGGTTTTATTTGAACGAATAAGTCGCGCAAGTGTTAGAGAATATTACCTTAGGTATTTCTTTTTTTAACCAAGGAAGCATGTTCAAACGTGACACGATATAGTGCTTTGCCTACATCTGTACGAAAAAAGCAACACGATAAATATCATACATACATATTATGGCTATGTATTTTTCTACATTAATATTCAAGACTGGCTGTCGCCCGCGAATTCATGTACATAAAATTCGGAAACGACAGGTTTTATGTCGAAATATATCGACAAAAATCACATTAAATTCCGCGCAGTAACGTTTGTGTGATGTACATACAAACACACAGACAGATAAATAGACAAAAAAGATTGTTTTAGCTTCTATTACGTCACTAAATACGTACATCTTTTTGCAACATTATATTCAAAATATAGACGTAACTATATTTAATTTGTTTCGTTCATATGCAAAGATAGTAAATTACGTAATATTTTAATACGCAACTACAAAAGATCAGAGGGAAATATCACAGTCTGGAATTTGAAACCTCTGTCAGTCTAATAGTGTTTCAACTAGGCCAGTGCACATCGTCTTCTAAATAATAGATAGTGAGTGGAACCACTTACGTACAAGATTCCTGGCTCTCCAGTCAATTAAAACTAATGTATGTAGTCTAACAATAGGGAGACTGTTTCATAATTGCAAGCATTTGCTACAACTACATAAAGTTATTTTCAAATAGTTGCTCCACAGAAAAAACTTGGTAATAAAAATACTTAATAGGCAATTTTTTTTTTCAAATCTTTATCTTTACTTCTTATAAAACAAAGTCGTAATGTTTGTATGTATGTCCCTATGTGAGCTTATATCTTCAAAAATACGCAACGGATTTGGATGCAGTTTTTGTTAATAGATAGAATGGTTCGAGAGTATGGCTTTCTTTGCATAATTTATTGGGATTTGCTGTATATTGGATGAGATATGATTAAATTTGCTGAGGATTTCGGAAGTTCGCGAGCTTTAAATGAAAACGCTGCCTTATCTATGTGTGGAACAACAAAGTAATGTATGGAGGAATTGTTTATTACCAATAGTTCTTCAAAAAAGTCCGCAAAGGCATATGTCATCTTTTAAGGAAAACCCGCTGTACCCATAATAATGGCAAAAAAAAATATCAAATTCAATAGGGTGTTTTCAAACGCTATTTATGTGTATATATTAATATTTTTTATCAAAATAAATACGTTAGTTAGCTTACGCATTTAATATAGGTTATAACTGCTTTTTACAGCATGCAATTTAAATGAATATCTTGGGAGATATGACGAAAAAAGAATTACGCGCGGCAAAATAAAATACTTAAACTGTTGGCTGAGCAACGCGAACGTTTCCTCGCTCTTCTATCTATTCTCCAATGGCAATGTTTGGATATTGCCATGAATTTAAGGATGTTTGTTGTTCTTTCACGAAAAGACATTTTGCAAAAACCGGGAAAATTACCTAAATTCCACGCGTATCGTTTACCATCATAGCGTCACGCCCTTTTCCCATGGGTTTAGACAAAAACTACAGAGCTCCATCTGCTTAATTCACACTCATACAAGTTATACACCTGGTCAAATCAATCATGGTTCTAAAGTTGCGCTATTTTACTACAGCGCAAATTAAACTACAGTTTTTCTCTTAGTAATTTTAAACGATTTGATAAAAAGAGCTTTAAAAACTCAACTATTTCATATAATATATCTCTCTCTCTATATTCTACTTACGTCCCGCTATTGGGCACGGGCCTCCTACACCTTGGAAGAGATTATGGTGTACTGTGCCGCGCTGACCGAACCTATATATTTTCGAGTTTTCCGTCTCTTACAAAGGATGTCATCTGTGCTGAATATCCTTTAACTGGCTTTTAAAACATCCTGGGAATTAAAAGGGATCGTAACATAAAATATTTGATATTTTTATTGATTGGTTTAGTTGTTAAAAAACGTATTAAAGTGTGTCAAAATAACTACTAAAGATAAATATGTTGTATGTTATCCCTGACTAATATCTATGCTAATGCATAATGTTTGCATTAAATTGTTAATATGCAAAAAATATGTCTGCTAAGTTATTAATCAATCATCAAAAATACCCGGTTTTTATGCGTCATACATAAAAGCCTTCTCTGCACGCGTGACATCATGATGACGTTGGGAGACGTCAGACATTTGTTGAAGAATTATATTGAAAAATTTTTGACGTAATATTACATTTACTCTTGTTACTTACCGAATTATGACTAACGGGGAATCCGTTTGGCATATGCTTTTGGTTTATTTAATAAAAACTAGCTGTTGCCTGTTACTTTGTACGCTTGGAATATAGAGAACACACCTTAACAAATTGTACAAAAAGACAATCCTCGTGAACCACTCTATCTATTAAAAAAACTGTATCAAAACCCGTTGTGTAGTTTCAAGGATTTAAGCTCACATAGGGACTTACAGAAATAACGACTTTGTTTTATAAAAAGTAAATATGGTCATACATACATGATGGTTGTAAGTGCTATGCACCTGAGTTAACTTAACCTTTTTAAAGGACATCGCTGATGAGATCAGAGTATGTTCTGTACGATTTTGTCTTGTAGCTTTATTCAGTTTATTTAAAGCGATGTTTTGCCACTTTTTGGCATAGGCTCTTTCTTCTATATCACAAGGGTATTTTATTTGACAAATCATAGTGGCTAGGTATGTAATAAGAAGCTTTTCCATGTGGTGACTAATTAAGAAGTATTATCTCTCTCTCCAACCCATTTACATCCCACTGTTGGGCACTGGCCTCCTCCGCTTTGGGAGAGATTATGGTCTACTCTGCCGCGCTGACCAGACACAGGCACAGGGTTTATTTTCGAGTTTTCCGTCTCTCACAGAGGATGTTATCCCTTAGCTGACTTTTACAGTACCCTTGGGGTGGTGACACTTGTATTCTTATTCCGTCACCACACGGAGATATTAGATTTAAGAAGTATTACTACCCCTTTTTCTTCTCAGGGTGCTGTAAAAGCCAGCTAAGGAATATTGTACACAGATAACATCCTCTGTGAAGGACGGAAACCACGAAAATAAACCCTGTGCCAACTGTCGCATAAGAAGGAAGAGAAAATTCATTTCCTTGGCTGACTCTTGAGATATTATTCTTAAGAGGATATGGGGTAGTGATATGACAAATAGTCAAAGTTGATGTATCTATTTACATCTTTACTTATTATAAAACAAAATTGTTATTTTCGTATGTATGTCCCTTTATGAGTTAAATCTTCCACACTACGCAACTGATTTTGGTTCAGTTCTTTTTTATTACACGCTTTATATTAGCTTCACTTGTATGTTTGTTTGTATGTTTGTAACCGACTCCTTTGGACGCTATTTTGACCCACTTTAAACGGTCAGATTCTATTCAAATTTTGCACACCTGTCAAAGACCGATGACAATGCAATAATTCGATTAAAATATCCGATTATCCTGGTTAGATTCGCCAGGATTCATTAATCTCTTTCCGGATCCTTTGCATGAGAGTAAGAGAGAGGGCTAGTACGCGAACTACGCATGCGTGCATTTCCAGAGAAACTCTTTTTTCTATTTTTTTGTTGGGTTTTCTATATAAAGCGTGTTTTTTAGTTTTTTTAAACTATTATTTATAGATACTGTGTAAGTATCTTATAATTTTTTATCCGTTTAAATCGAATGTAAGAATGTAGTTAGCCATTCAACTTTTCATTTTCGTAAAACTGAATTAGAAATAACATTATACACGCACACAAATACACTTGCAATATTCGCTCGCGTAAAGAATATGCAAAAGCGTCACACTGGCTGTTGCACGGGACTTCGGTTTGAAAGTTTTTCCCGTTTTTACAACATTTTCACGGATGCTTTGCTCCTATTAGTTGCAGTGTGATGTTATATAGCCTATAGCCGTCCTCGCTAAATGTACTATCCGAAACTGAAAGAAGTTTAAATGAGACCAGTCAGTGGTTCTTGAGATTAGCGCGTTCAAACAAACAAACTCTTTAGCTTTATAATATAGATTTTGTAAATTAGATATGTCTTCTATAAAAAAATTAAATGTGGTGTCGTACCAGGTAGGAATGAAGTTCCTTCGGCTAATTTAGAATGGACACAATTTGCAAAAAAAGAAAGAAAGAGAAATGTATTATACACTACTCGCTTGTGTATACGACTGTCGCGCCTGCGCACGTCTCATTTAACGGTTTTATTCCACGGACTTTTTCTTACGGTTTTACTATCACATTTTTTTCAGTTCGGTCGCGCAGCAAAATCCTAACCAAAACCTTATCTCCTCCAAGCCTGCCGTAAGGAACTTCGTTCCAATAGTCCATTTCGATTTATCTGTATAAAATAGTTAATAACTGTGTGCTCCATTATTATATGAATTTGAATATAGCAACACTTTGGGTCATATTATATTATAGCGTTAATAATTGGAAATTGAGGTTAACAGATCAATTAACTGACAACCGAGCATATATCATTAACAAGAGTTTGTGAAATAGAGTTATTAAATAATATTACGAGAGTAAGATTCATATTATTAAAACATCGAATTAAACGGCAATACATTTTCAGAACTTTACTGAATGATTGACTAGGTGTATAGTCCAGTCGTGGGAGATAATGACATGGATGTGGCTTGATGTACAGAATTTTTTTTTTCTAATTAGTCCGAAAAAATGTACAGAATCCGAAAATCAACCTGCTGCGTGGGGAAAATAATGGGAAGTTTGTTTAAATAAACGGAAACTGCAAAATGACTGATTTTGACTTGAAAAATCCGTTGTAACTTGAAAAGCAAGCCTGTTTTTTTTTTTTTTTTTTTTTCAACCTTTTTTTTTTTTTGTTTTTTTTTTTCGTTTTTCTGTCATTTAACAATGTTAATATCGTAATTTTTAATTTACCAATACATTGACCGAGTAGAAAACTTGAAAATAAACAAAAAAGAATCAGTGATATTTCTTCGTCCGAGGCTTACTTTTCAAGTTACAACGGATTTTTCAAGTCAAAATCAGTCATTTTGCAGTTTCCGTTTATTTAAACAAACTTCCCATTATTTTCCCCACGCAGCAGGTTGATTTTCGGATCTGTACATTTTTTCGGACCAATTAGAAAAAAAAAGTTCTGTACATCAAGCCACATCCATGCACCTATCTTTTTTTGGCTCCCCCGACTGGACTAGTATGTTTTATCTTCTGTTTGTATATTCATAAGTACCCTGCAGTTTTGCCTGCTTACGAAAACGAGTATCCTTTTCGTAAGCAGGCAAAATTACTGTAGGATTACTTTGAATTATGACGTAAATTACTTTTACTTACAACCAAATTTTAATAACCAAATTAAAAGTAATTAACGTCAAGTAATTTACAACAAAAGTCCTGAAAAGTGATAAAAAATATTTTGTAATGATAGGTTTTTCGGATAGAAAATGGTATTAACCAGTACTATTCATTGCATACCATTATCGATTTCAAGACTTAACCAGCAGTTGCTACAAATAAATGAAGTAAATTAAAGTAGTACCTAAACGCAGAATTATGTTTCAAACGCCACATTAATAGAGAAATATAAGATGAATCTACATTGTTACATTTCAAGATCATAGTTTAACACGATCTTGTTGAGTACTTAACTCGTTTAGAACCAGCTGTGTCAAAGTTTAAGTTGGCGTGTTGCTACGAATGACTACTTACAACGTGTACAAGTACCATATTAGTCCCTGGTCGCCGACAGACGGGTACTAACATCCCAGGGGGTGGTATGATTATGGAGGATGAGGGGAAGTAAACCCGGGCAACAGGTGCCTGGAGCGTTGCCAGGCATCCCCTTTAATAAATCAAACTTGAACAATATCTCGTTTTGTAATTTTCACCTTCATTGAACGGTGCTTTAAAACTTAACGAATCCTAGTTTGATAACAAACATCAATGGACTGCGCTCTTGTTGAAATTGTCGAAATAATTTTCGTTGTATTAATGGAATGTAAGGTATTAATCACAAACAAGATAATTGTAGGATTGAAACAGCAAATATTGATACCAAAGTATATATTTCAATTTGGTGTTGACTAAAATTGTTTTATGCAAATTGTATGTATTTGTTTATTAATTGGACATGGATTAATTGAATTTGAGTGTGTCTTTCGTATTATATAACATTTACTTCGTTTTTAGGGTTCCGTACCCAAAGGGTAAAAACAGGACCCTATTACTGAGACTTCGCTGTCCGTCCGTCTGTCACCAGGCTGTATCTCAAGAACGGTGATAGCTAGAGAGTTGAAATTTTCACAGATGATGTATTTCTATTGCCGCTATAACAACAAATACTAAAAATAAAATAAAATAAATATTTAAGGGGGGCTCCCATACAACAAACATGATTTTTTTACCGTTTCTTGCTCTCATACAACAAACGTGATTAATTAAGTATTGTGTGTGTTGTTTGCTCATTTATTAATAACGTGCCTTATGTTGCATAGATAATGGTACGAAACCCTTCGTGCGCGAGTCCGACTCGCACTTGACCAATTTTTTTTAATATTATTTTTTAAAGTAATTATTTATTTTTAATTCAATAAATTGTTTTAGACGTGAAAAAGAAACATAGACAGACAACTCTACTAGCGAATTTATAATCTTCTCATGGACAGTAAGTATTAATGAACACGTGAATAAACTTTGTAGAGATTTTATCAGAATACAGACTTTATGGGTCACGTGTGACAGAACGACCGTGAATAATTATTGTTATATATCTCTCTCTCTCTCCAACTCCCGTTAACGTTAGTATTTACGTCCCGCTGTTGGACACGGGCCTCATATACTTCGGAAGGGATTAAAGTCAACTGTGTCGCCCTGCTCAGACGTTTGGCATAGGGTTTATTTTAGAGTTTTCCGTCTCTCATAAGGGATATCATCTTTGAACATTAAGTATCCCTTAACTGCCTTTTACAGCACCCTAGGAAGGAAGAGGGATGGTGTGGTGATGTATAGAGAGCCAAACATATAATCTCAACATAGAATCTTTTTATATGACGAGGCTCGTGGTTGAGTGGTTCATGTAACTGACTGCCAATCAAGAGGTCGCGGGTTCGATTCCAGCTCGGGACAATCATTTGTGTGATTTTTCTAATTGTCATACAAATGATTGTACTGCGTCTGGGTGTTTCTATGTATTATAAGTATGTATTTACAAATGAAAAGTAGTATATGTATTCTATCCGTATTCTGGTACCCATAACACAAGCATATAAGCTTAGCTTGGGACCAGAGGACGTTGTGTGAAATGTCCATGAATATAAACATAATAAACAAATTTTTTCATTATTATATAGCTGAAGAGTTTGTTTGAATGCGCTAATCTCGGGAACTGCTAGATCGATATGAAAAATTACATAGTACATTTATCGAGGAATGTTTTAGGCTTCTGCGACCAATAGGAACAAACCATTATTGAAAAATGTTGTATAAACCGTGGAAAATTTCAAAATTACACGCGTACGAAGTCGCGGGCAACAGCTAGTATATAATATAAATACCAAATTGCATATTTAATACACTTTGTATGCAACGATATACAATATTTTAACGAAGATATTCATCGTGATATTGTATGAGTAAGCCGTCGTCGATGCAGAGAATTATGCAAATACGCTGTCTAGGTGCACGCTGCACAGGAATATTGAAATAGTAAGCCAAGTGCCACTTGCTATATTTTGATGCCAAAGACTCCATCACACGTTAATACCTCATTGCCTTAGGGTTGTACATGACGCCTCTGCTGACACTTGTTATTTAAAAATATAAATAACAAGTGTCAGTAAACCTTTATTTGTTTAAATAAAACCACTTTTTACGGATTTAGACGCATACCTATATTTGTTTTAAATTTTAGGCAACGTTTCGGAGACGTTTCAATCACTATGGTCACATTCTGGACTGGCCTATAGTGTCCTCTAAGATCAATTGTTACGGAGTTCACCCCCAGTTTATGCTTATTTAAACAAATAAGTCGCGCAAGTGCTAGAGAATAGTAAGTAAACTCATGTCTGTGGCTTTTATATTAATTAATCTTTCCTATTTAGGGTGCCAAACCGAAGGTAAAACGAGATCCTGTTACTGAGACATCACTGTCTGTCCGTCCGTCTGTCACCACAAATACTCATCATCATTCTCTTGCCCTTATCTTATAACTAGCTATTGCCCGTGACATCGTACGCGTGAAATTTAAAATTCAAACCTTAACAAACAGACGTTTACTATACCACTCGATAGATGGCGTTGTACACATTAACACTTAAGCTCGTTACAATTTTTACAGTGTTAACAGCTCGTTTTCACATTTATAAATTCGTAAGGATTTGGGGTCGGTATGACGAATGCATTACGACATCACAGTACGGGACCCTTCGTGGGCTAGTCAAACTCGTACTTGGCCGTTGTTTTAATAAAGAAGACTTTAAAATTATGAACAAAGGGAGTATTCTAACGATAGCATAGGTTTAACATTATTTCCGTTCTGAATTTGCCAGGAGTTACTAATATTATAAAATTAGTTAAAGCAGGAAGCTTGACAAACCTTTTAAAACCAAACAACTATTATAGGTAAGGCAATAAGCGAACGTACACAATGGACTTTAACAATATTAATGACAAAGTTGTAAACTCCATCAGAACTATTATAGGAAACACTCGGATACTACCTAAAACTATTACAATTATCAAACTATATTATGGCTTTGCCACATAATGCACTAAAGTATTGTAATAACCTAGGGAAACATTATGAATGCCAAGTTCAAAAGGTGAGTTCATTAAGTAAAACTAATTGTTAAAGTTAATTATGAGATTTATTTAGTCTGTACTAGAACAAGTTGAATTAGATTATGTATTTATCTGATTATCTCCATCTATTTTGCTTAACTGATTTAACGTTAAAGAATGAATAAGTAATAATTGATAATTGTAATTAATAATTGATGATTGATTGAGGGATGA
Organism: Orgyia antiqua; assembly: GCA_916999025.1. NCBI lineage: Eukaryota > Metazoa > Arthropoda > Insecta > Lepidoptera > Erebidae > Orgyia > Orgyia antiqua. The sequence goes on from OU779861.1 coordinate 5,246,370, forward strand.
AAGGCACTTAAACAAAAAGGTTATGAATATAAATGTTGATGGCCGGAAAAAGAGAGGAAGACCAAAGAAAAGATGAATGGGCTGTGTAAGAGACGATATGATAAATAATTGGTCAAGTGCGAGTCGGACTCGCACACGAAGGGTCCCGTAACATTATCTATGCAACATAAGGCAACGTTATTAGTATCGAGCAAGAAACGGTAAAAAAATCATGTTTGTTGTATGGGAGCCCCCATTAAATATTTATTTTATTTTATTTTTAGTATTTGTTGTTATAGCGGCAATAGAAATACATCATCTGTGAAAATTTCAACTGTCTAGCTATCACCGTTCTTGAGATACTGGGTACGGAACCCTAAAAATCATGTTTGTTGTATGGGAGCCCCCCTTAAATATTTATTTTATTTTATTTTTAGTATTTGTTGTTATAGCGGCAATAGAAATACATCATCTGTGAAAATTTCAACTCTCTAGCTATCACCGTTCTTGAGATACAGCCTGGTGACAGACGGACGGACGGACGGACGGACGGACGGACGGACGGACGGACGGACAGCGAAGTCTCAGTAATAGGGTCCCGTTTTTACCCTTTGGGTACGGAACCCTAAAAAGGAGTTGACAAGATTATGACGGCTGAAAGGAGAGGCTGGAAGAAGAAAACTTACTGCGCTGACCCCAAGTAGCTTGGGATAAGCACAGAAAGAAGAAGGAGAAGAATGAATAATTGATTTAAGCAATTCCACTTCTCCTACAGTGTACTTACGCGGTTCTTTGCATAAAATACAAGATACGAAATAAAGATTGCAATATTACAAAATTATTATAGCTAGTGCCTTTTTCATGTGTGATATGTGAATTGAATTAGTGTAATCGTTACTAATATTAACTCTGTCTGCATTTTTGTCCTTCTTTCACTCACTTATGTACTGATTTAAACAGACGGCCTAGAAAGGCATAGACTAAATAACTTTTCAACAAAAAAATGTGAGTAGATATGTTATGCCTCCAAATTCCATGCGACTAAGTCGCTGGAAATACCTTTCTCTCTCTCTCTCTCTCTCTCTCTCCAGCCCATTCAAGTCCCACTGTTGGACACGGGCCTCCCACACTTTGGGAGGGATTATGGTCTACTGTGCTGCGCTGACCAGGCGTGTTGGCACAGGGTTTAAATCGAGTTTTTCGTCTCTCGCAGAGGTTGTTATTTGTGTACAAAATCCTTAGCTAACTTTTACAGCACCCTGGGAAGAAAAGGGGTGGTGACACTTGAATTCTTAATCCGTCATCACACAGACAGGAAATACCTAGCAGATTATTATACTATAGAAGAGCTCTATTAATTATATTGATTTGACGAAACAAACATTGCTACTACATACATAATTTGAAATTGTATACACATACTCAAAACATTAACATAAACGGTTGCCTCACAAACCTCATAAACCAGTAACGCAGTCAGCGGCTGCTGAATATATTAATTATTTTAGCTGTAACCGATAGTGTGTCGACTGCGGTAAGTGACGAAGGAAACCTCTAAGTGTATTTGATTGACAATACAATTACACCGGTTGCGTACAACCTCTTAGTAAGCGAGTGTTTATCTATACCATATCAATATATAGCCTCTATTTGGCTATTTTTGGGATGGTTTTATAATGCTCACATAATAACTTGCATTAACTAAGACGCTAGATATTGTAGTAATAGTTTATTGAATGCATATGTGATCATTATCTCGTGCTAGCTGTGAAAGACTTTAAATCGTAGATATGTGGAATGTTAACATCACAAATCTTGAGGTAGGCTGTTGGTCAAAATTCAATAAGTTTTCCTCGTCGAAATGCGCGAGACGAGATTAAATAATAAAATAAATAATAATAAATAAATAAATAAATATTTACGGACATTTCACACAACGTCCTCTGGTCCCAAGCTAAGCTTATATGCTTCTGTTATGGGTACCAGAATACGGATAGAATACATAAACTACTTTTCTTTTGTAAATATGTACATACTTATATTACATAGAAACGGCCAGAAGCAGTACAAACATTTGTATGACATTTACCTAAATATCACGCAAATAATTGTCCCGTGCGGGAATCGAATCCGTGACCTCGTGAACGACAGTTCGTTACATAAACCACTGGACCACGAGGCCCGTCAAAATATATTGCCGATTTCTGTGGGGTTCAGAGGTAACAGAAACTCACTATGTTTCGAAATGAAAGTATGTCAATGAATGTTTCCTATAATCTAATCTTTTCGATATGTTAACACAAATGAGGTGTTATCGATTAATTTAATGGATAGAAATATTACGAGTTGGTTTGTATTTAAAAGATGACAGTTGGTAGAATTGTGGTAAGTGATAACACGAAGCCCGTCAAGATTGTTCTCTCTGAACAACTAAGTACGGGTTCTTAGTTTTTTTTGTGGCGCCTTCCGCTCTACCTGGCCATGGTGGTGCCTTGAGCCATTGGTACTTAGATCTTGAATCTGACACTAGTTATTCGCTTTTTAAAAAAATATCAATGGATAGTATTTTATTGTTTTGCTTATTTTTAATACGTCAAGCATTTCTGTTAATTTCCTTTTTAAAATGCATGTTTAGAACTATACAATTATCAAAGCAAATTCCGCATTGTCATCCAGCCGTCGACCATTTCAACGACAGCAACCTTACCTTAAAAGGATACAAAATTGCAAATTGCACCTGACCAATCAACGAAGACAACGTGTATTGGCCGTGGCACTGATTCTACTTCACAACTAAACTTAACTAAAGCGTTAATTTTGATAGTCGCTATAACACAATAAAACAATGTTTGATGAACCCATTTTAATATAAAAAACTATGTAATAAAGATTAAAGATGATATATAAATAAAGTTTTGTACAATTAACTAGTTAAATAAAAATAATTCACACATTAGTTTTAATATAATCAAGTTAGATTAAGTTGTCATGCAAAAGAATTGATGTCTTTGTTCATTAGTAAGTTACCTATCCTCGACAAATGTAATTTTCTAGAATACACTCGCCATTGAACGTTGTAACAAGCAACACGTATTTTATTTCATACCACACCTACCATATTCTAATACCATTTTTTAAGGGCTGCATCACGCCCCAACATATTGTGGTCCTTACGACCCAAATTTTAAATCACCGACCTATGGATTTTCGGAACTACGGAAAACATATTTTTGTCTAACGGAACTTAATTTTGGAGCTCTGCTTGGAATTAACTTTGAGGCTTTGCTTGGAGCTAACTTTTGGAGCTTTGCTTGGAGCTAACTTTTGGAGCTTTGCTTGTCAGAAACGAGCGACAAATCAACGAAGATCTACCTGGCCACGGTGCGTAGTAAAGTTTCAGTTTACAGGAGGTGCCGTGATCATTGTTATAATATAATTCCGTTATACAATTCCAGGAAGTGTGGTGTGAATTGCCTACTGCACAGTGACAACAGCTGATCGTGCGATTTCGAGCACAAGCCGGTTTTACGCGTTATCTTTGCATTCACGTAAGTACTCAGTGTTCTACATAAGCCACCAGGATGTCATTATCAAATAAAGATACAGAAGGGGTTAAAAAGCGCGATCGATCTCCCTATAGACATAGCGATGAAAATATCGAACCAATATTACGCGAGTTAATTAGAAAACGTGGCATTGTCAAAGGCAGATTAACTAAGTTCTATTCTCATTTATGTAATATTGCCGAGGTGTCTATAACTAATGAGTTAAGGATAGATTTAAAATTAAGCGTGAAGGGCGCGGGTATGCTATTTTCTGAATTTAACGAGATACAGTCTAAAATAGAAGAGTTAGTGTTGGATAGTGATATTGAAGATCAATTAGAACAACGTCAACAGTTCGAAGATAGTTATTACCATACACTCGCCCGTGCTGAATCTATTCTTACCCCTGAAGAGATCGCTAACCACTCTAAATCGTGTCAACATACATCACAACAATCACTAGGGTCAATTAAATTACCTACCATTTCGTTGCCTACATTTGACGGTTTGTATGAACACTGGCTTGAGTATAGGGATACGTATTTGTCATTAGTACACAATTCTAATGATATTAGTGACATACAAAAATTTCACTATTTAAAGTCTTCACTTAGGGGAAGTGCCGCGTTAGTTATCAATTCGCTAGAAATATCTTCTACTAACTATTCTGTAGCGTGGGAACTACTTTTAAATAGATACAATAATAGTAGATTATTAGTACATAGTCATGTCAAAGCATTATTTTCAATACAACCATTACCAAAAGAGTCTCCTTCTCTAATTAGAAAACTTATAGACATCATTATAAATAATTTACGCGCATTAAAAACTCTTGGTGAACCGACAGATACATGGGACACTCTTATTATTTATATTATCGCTTCCAAATTAGATAAAATGACTGAACGAGAGTGGGAACAACATAAAGGCTTATTGTTATCGGAAACAAATATTAAACTAAAATTAGACAGTTTACTTAACTTTTTAAAAAACAGAGCAGATTTATTAGAAACATTAGCATTATCGCATAATAAAGGGCAACATAGTCATACATTTGATTACACAAACACAAAAAACACACACACAGTTGTACGAAGTAATTTATCACATCATAATGTCGCATCGTCCAGTGGAAAGCCGTCACACTCACAGTCGTCGTCGATAGCTGGTCGCAAATGGTCTTGTGTTGTATGCAAAGGTAAACATCCTATTTACACGTGCATGCAATTCATTAACATGGATTTAGCTAGCAAATTAAAAATTGTCAAAGACAATAATTTATGCGAGAATTGCTTGCGTTCCGGTCACAATGTAAAGAGTTGTCTATTAGGGCCTTGCAAATTTTGTAGCAATAAACATAATTCAATCATACATTCCGATAATTATTATTCGAGTATTATAAATAAACCGAGCGAGGCGTTGTCGGTGACAACAGTACAGCCAGCCGCGCGTTGCGTCACTGATTCACTGCGTGAAGGCACCGGAGATGGCAGGACATGCATGCAAGTCAGTCACATTCAGTCGCACACTCACTCACAATGCATGCCTATGCAGCAAGTTTTGTTGTCTACAGCTTTAGTTGAAATTCGTGACAAATATAATAATTATCAAACAGTTTGCGCGTTGCTGGACAGTGGCAGCCAGAGTTGTTTTGTTACGCGTTCTTTATGTAAATCATTAGATATTCCGCTAATACAGTCCACTCATGAAATACGAGGAGTAGGTAATACAGTTTCACACTGCACACAAACGTGTGAAATCGAGATTAAATCACGAACTAATGCCTACTCAATGCACATTAAATGTTTTGTTCTTAATGAAATTACGGCTACTTTACACACGACACAGGAACAATATACCAGTTTTAATGTTCCTGATCACATACAATTAGCTAATACGCACTTTTTAGAACAGCAAAGGATAGATGTTTTATTAGGCGCGGATCGATTTTGGGACTTGCTTACCGACGGCAAGATACGCTTACCGAATGGTCCGTTCTTACAAAACACAAAGTTGGGTTGGATAATCTCCGGGCCTATATATAACAGCCCAGCCCATAATCGGGGACCAGTCCACTGTAGCTTTTCGCAATCTATCGATAATCAATTACGTCAATTCTGGGAGTTGGAGGAGTTACCAAGGCCTCAGGATACACACACAGACGAAGAGCGGGCTTGCGAACAATCGTTTATTACAACTACTACACGCGATAAGGATGGACGGTTTTGTGTTCGCATACCTCTCAAGGAGTCACCTGACGTCTTAGGTGAATCGCTTCACCAGGCACAACGTCGCTTTAAATCTTTAGAAAAAAGGTTATCACACGCACCTATTGGTTATAAAAAATTATATACCGAATTCATAAAAGAATACATTAATTTAGGTCACATGACTCGAGTTGACGCTTACTCGAGACCTTGCTACTTCATGCCGCATCATGGCGTTTTTCGAGAGCACAGCACAACTACGAAGCTTCGTGTCGTGTTCGACGCCAGCGCTGCGACCAGTAGCGGTAAATCATTTAACGATATTCAATGTGTAGGTGCTCCTATTCAAGGGGACTTACTAGGCATTTTGCTACGCTTTAGGCAATTTAAATACACAGCAATTGCAGACTGCGAAAAGATGTATCGGCAGGTCCTTGTTGACCCGTCTCAACGTAATCTGCAAATGATTTTATGGCGCGATGATCCACACAAACAAATAGAGTATTATCGATTAAATACTGTGACGTATGGCACCGCGTCTGCGCCTTTTCTTAGCGTTAGGTGTTTAAAACAACTCGCTAATGAATGTTTAGACACTGAGGTTAAAAGGGTCATAAGCGATGATTTTTACGTAGACGATTTATTAACCTGTCACAATGACAGATTCAAGTTAATAAAAATTTGTGAAAACACAAAAAATGTGTTGGCATCTGGTTGTTTTCCACTTCACAAGTGGACTTTTAATTTTAATCTTGAGAATGCAGCGTTTCCACACACGTCATCTGACGATTGTTTTACGTTTCGAAACCTAAATCTAGATGATCAGAGTCAATGTAAAACGTTGGGTTTAGGTTGGTGCAGTATCGCCGACGAGTTTCACTTTAATACGCAATTAAATAATTACAACAATCCTATCACTAAACGTACAATTTTATCAAATGTTTCTCAGATATTTGATCCACTCGGATTGTTAAGTCCATCTATTATCATCGGCAAAGTATTACTGCAAAGGCTTTGGTTATTAAAATTGGGTTGGGATGATCCTCTTCCCAGTGATATCGTACAAACATGGAATCGATTTATTCACAATCTTTCCTTTCTTTGTAAGATAAAAATTCCACGGCACACTTTTCAACTAAATGCCGTTCGCACAGAATTACACATATTCACAGACGCGTCACAAACAGCGTATGGCGCGTGCGCCTATGTACGTACTATAGGTCCTAACGGAGTCACAGCCCAGTTGCTGATATCTAAGGGTAAAGTTGCGCCATTAAAGCCTGTAAGTATACCTCGCTTAGAGTTGTGTGGCGCGTTATTAGGTGCAAGGTTATATGACAAAATTCAAAGCTCACTTACTCGTAACTTTGATGACGTCATATTTTGGTCCGATTCTACAATCGTTTTGGGTTGGTTACGAATGCCACCTAACTTATTAAAGGTCTTTGTTCAAAATCGCGTCGCGGAAATACATGAACTTACGAGCAAATTTATTTGGCGACATATATGCGGAAAGGAAAATCCAGCTGATCTGATTTCACGTGGCGTTAATTTTGAAAACTTGTCGTCAGCACAGTCATGGTGGCATGGACCAAAATTTCTTACTAATTTGGAGTTTGATGTTAATAATTATTCACGTTCACCGTTAAACACAATTGATAATTTGCCTATCGATTTACCTGAAATAAAATCAAATACTACGACTTCTTTATTTACTAAAAGTGAAATTAACAAATTTGAAACATTTTTTCCTTTTCACAGATTTTCACATTTTATTCGCATGATTCGTACAGCTGCGTATGTTCTTCGTTTCCTTAATAATCATGTGCGTAACAAAACAGGACAGTTAACTGGCGCGTTAACTGTTGCTGAATTAAAACACGCTGAGATTACACTTGCTAGGTTGTCACAAATGGAATCATTTCCATACGAATACAATTCATTAAAAAATGGAAAATCTATAAAATCAACTAATAAACTAGCAAACTTAAATTTATTTTTAGACGATAATAATGTAATGCGAGTGGGTGGTAGAATAAATAATTCTGTTGAATTTGATTATGACAAAAAACATCCCATTCTTTTATCTTCGGATCATCATTTCACTCTTTTATTGTTTAGACACGAACATAATCAATCTATGCATTCTGGCTCGCAAGCATTATTATATCGCTTACGCCAGCATTGGTGGCCTATTTCTGCTAGAAATTTAGCAAAAAAGGTGACCCATTATTGTGTCGTTTGTAGACGCCTTAAAGGCAAAACATTGAGCCCACTAATGGGAAGCTTGCCTGAGGTAAGAGTGACGGCTAGTTTTCCTTTCATTCGTACGGGGGTCGATTATGCCGGGCCCGTGTTCATACTAAACCGTAAAGGTCGGGGCGCTAAAGTAACAAAATCATATATATGTTTATTTGTTTGTTTCACTACGCGCGCAATTCATTTGGAGCTGGTCAGCGATCTGTCTTCCGACGCATACTTACTTGCGCTCAAGCGGTTTATCTCACGTCGAGGAAAACCTTCCGAAATCTTCTCAGACAACGGACGTAATTTTGTAGGTTTAGGTAACGAGTTCATAAAATTTTTATCTAAATGTAGACAAGACATAATTGATTACGCTACTGATCAACAAATTAAATTTTCTTTTATTCCTCCATATTCTCCGCATTTTGGTGGCTTATGGGAAGCTGGAGTAAAATCTTGCAAATTTCACCTACGTCGAGTGGTAGGCAATGCGCACTTAACTTTCGAAGAATTTACTACGGTGTTATCGCAAATAGAAGCCATATTAAATTCACGGCCAATCTCACCATTGTCATCTGACCCGAATGATTATCTGCCTCTTAGTCCAGGACATTTTTTGATCGGCCGGCCACTAACTGCTCCTGTCTGTGAAAATAACCTAACAGACACACCTGTTCATCGCTTAAATCGCTACCAGAGGATAGAGCAGTTGCGACAGCAATTTTGGTCACGTTGGACCAGAGAATATATTTCAGAGCTCCAAACTAGAACTAAATGGACAAAAATGGTTGCTGACATAAAGCCTGACACTCTCGTAATATTAAAGGATGAAAACCTTCCTCCGTTGAAGTGGCAACTAGGTCGGATTATGAAGACAATACCAGGCAAGGATGGAGTTTCACGTGTTGCCGATATACGCACTTCGTCGGGCATAGTAAGACGTTCCCTAACGAAGATTTGCCCTTTGATGGATGGAAATTAATACTATACTAATCGTTGAAAGCTGCTTCTTTCAAGGCGGCGGGCATGTTTAGAACTATACAATTATCAAAGCAAATTCCGCATTGTCATCCAGCCGTCGACCATTTCAACGACAGCAACCTTACCTTAAAAGGATACAAAATTGCAAATTGCACCTGACCAATCAACGAAGACAACGTGTATTGGCCGTGGCACTGATTCTACTTCACAACTAAACTTAACTAAAGCGTTAATTTTGATAGTCGCTATAACACAATAAAACAATGTTTGATGAACCCATTTTAATATAAAAAACTATGTAATAAAGATTAAAGATGATATATAAATAAAGTTTTGTACAATTAACTAGTTAAATAAAAATAATTCACACATTAGTTTTAATATAATCAAGTTAGATTAAGTTGTCATGCAAAAGAATTGATGTCTTTGTTCATTAGTAAGTTACCTATCCTCGACAAATGTAATTTTCTAGAATACACTCGCCATTGAACGTTGTAACAAGCAACACGTATTTTATTTCATACCACACCTACCATATTCTAATACCATTTTTTAAGGGCTGCATCACGCCCCAACAATGCATTTTATAATAAATAAATGAAAACTAAAACGTATATCAACTAGAAAAGTGTTAACCCTATAGATTTAGGCTTATTAAGTTACTTCGACAGTACAGTAAAGTGCAGAAAGTGCAGACAGGCTTTGTGCGAAGTGCACCATAATCTATTCCAGAACACCTTCCACGTATGACGTATTATCGCGGTAATTACTCTGTCGTAGCAGCTTCTATCCATCAAAAAGTGTCTTTTTAAAAGAGTTGAACTTCTTTAATGGCAAGAAGATAGAAAATATTACTTGAAAATTAATGAAATTATCTTTTCGTGTTTATTTTACAATGTTAATAACCTTAAATAAGTAATATGTTTATCCCTAACAATAGTGAAGATACTACAAGTCAACTCCCATGACACCATTTGATTTCGGTTTGACTAGCTTAATATAAATAAATAACAAAACTGTTATAAAAGTGATCGTGTATAGTAACACATTTTTGTTTCCGCATTTTTTTTTTGTTATATGAACTCATAGGAAGATGAAATGTGAACCTATTTCCCAAATACTGGCTTACTGCGTAGAATTGGACCTAACACCGAACTAAATGTCGAGCCAGTTTGACGAGCCTCGTGGTTGAGTGGTTTATGTAACGGACTGCCGATCAAGAGGTCACGGGTTCGATTCCCGCTCGGGACATTCATTTGTGTGATTTTTCTAATTGTCATACAAATGTTTGTACTGCGTCTGGGTGTTTCTATGTATTTACAAAAGAAAAGTAGTATATGTATTCTATCCGTATTCTGGTACCCATAACACAAGCATAATAAGCTTAGCTTGGGACCAGAGGACGTTGTGTTATTGTCCATGAATATTTAAATTTATTTAAAATGTGGTTTTAACTAGTATTGCTGAAGGTCTAACTTAAAACATACACTTCATTTCACCAGACAAAACTATTTGTAATTTCACGAGTTAGATAAATAACAGAATAATTAAATACAAAATTTTCGTCCTGTGAGTTTCAGGTACATAGAATGCAGTACATTAATGCGATACTAATGACTGTAGCAGTACAAATTATGACATTACCCTTACTATAATATATACTCGTATAATTATGTAGACGTGCCCTTCCTTTTTTGTACGTGATTCGAAAACCTTTATGGGTAATGCCCTGCCGGACGGCGTGTTCTACTTTTCTTGACTGAAATAATACTTGAACTTATCGTGAGCTGAAAGTGTGAAAATACTATTCTACAGCTTTATGTGTGCTGTGACATAAGCCTTTGTTATGTACCGAGGTTATAATGTTGTAACCCGGGGTAGAACAACAATAAAATAAATAAATGATTTATTTTTCTCACAATGTACAAACATAAATTTAAAACATAACGAGCAAATAAGATAGTTATAATCAACATCGTGAGAGCTAATGCCTATTATGGATTTATTTAAAAACAGAAATCGAATTCAATCATTATTAAATCTCTTACATTTACCTAAAGCTAGCACTCCATAGCCCGGTTTTCGTTCATGGTAACTTACGACGCGACGTGATCTGTGGCGAACATCATCATTAAAACATCAGTATGAGTGTAAGTAAAGCCAAGAAAGTATGTTTCGTTCGTAACAGATAGTGCTCTATAGTCTCTGTCTACTCCAATAGAAAAAAGGCGTGATACTATGATGATGATGTTAATGATGACGATGACAAATACCTAAGTACCTATTTAGAACCCCGCCTTGCCTCAAAAGACGATAGGGTGCACTTCGGTAAGATTGACAGTTGGCTGAAACGGAGAGAAGCCGAATAATAATAACAAAGACATGAAATTTTTAATATACTTCTAAAAACAAAGTATCATTAAAAGCAATATTATTCAAGAATGTGACGCCCCTTTTAGAACTCACAATAAAATTTTAGATTGAACATCACGGCACAATAAATAATTGCCTCTCAATTAGGACGTCTTCTGGCTCTCGTTTTAATATCATTCATAAAAATACCATTGCTAAAGTGAGTTTAAATTTATTAGTATTTTATGTATTGTAATAATTTTCATAATATTTCTATTTATTATTGCTGTTACTTAAGGCAGAGAATGATAAAAAAATTGATAGTCAAAAATAAAAAAATGTCATGAACTTATTTCGAACAAGAATTTTGGATTAATTCAGAGCACACTATTAACTCTAACATCGATTTTAATATAGTATTATCAAAAATTTAGAGCCCCGAAGCAATCGATTATCACAATTCAGAGGCAAATCAATTATTCATTTACGTTTTCTTGCATCTTTGGATCGCATAAGTTACACGAAGAGAAGTTATTAATTGGCCTTACCGATGTTATTATAAATAAATAGATTCCAAATACATTAGAGGCTTGTTTGTTAAGTAACATATTATTAAAAATATTCAGAATTATATATTAAAAAAATCACTAGATAGATCACTAAACTATTATATCACGCCCTATTTTTAAATTAAACAATCTTTTTGTTTGCGCAAATTGCCTGGGAAGAGAACAGCTGTTACGCTTGCGGGCGTACTGAATTAGGTGTAAACTAAAATCTCTTAAGAGTTAAGAGGATACCAAAATAGCTTCGTGCATTTTTCTACGTACGAAGTTTTCATTGTTTCTTTAGATTGAATGGCTAGAGCTCTAATTTTTAAGTATATGTTTTTTCAATATATGATCTAGGATCGCATAAACTCAGAAACGCGATTGAACAAAGTTTTCTCGATAGAAAATCTTAGCGAAACAACCTCTCTAATTTTTTATTTTTTTCATTTGTCGGTCTATTATCGCGTATTAACTACTGAAATAACTTTAAAAACATAAGTAACTATTATATATAGAAACACGTAAATCAGAATTAAAATATATTATTTAGTAGATTTTGAGTAAATAGGAAAAGTATCCCTAATTCTTCATTTTCTGTGCCTACTGGCTGTGTTAATATGTACGTGTCGGCGATGATATACGATAATATTGATGTAGGCCCTTAATGTATCAGATAACTGTAGGTACCCATGCAGTAAAAAAAATTACATTAACTACAATAATTTAATAAACCCAATCGAACGCTTGTTTGAAGTATTAGCTAAAGCTATCTAGTATTAAAGCGAATCCTTGTATGTACATGATTATAATTATATGCATGATTATAATATTTAAATGAAATAATATACAGATACTTAAGTAACGACGCCATACTGTATATTAAAATTTGTGAATACATAATTAAAAGAATCACTTGTAATACAAATCACATGAATATAAATTATTATTATTTAAGTAATTTATTAATTTTGCAATTGACATTCTATGCTTTTTACTTAATAAATCGTACGTACGTAAAAAAAATGTACATAAAAAAAAGTAATAAAATAATATATAAACTCATTAGAGTGACAAATGTGGTGGTTAATTTGAGATGTTGCAGGCACTACCGCAATAAGCTCAGTTGGAAGAGCTTCGGAACGGTATTCCGAGGTCGTGGGTTCATGTCCCGCTTGCGGCAATTCACTTTTTCCACCATAATTTGATTTATTATTGTTATTTATTTAGTTACAAATATGGCATCATCAATTTATACGTAATATTATAAAGCTGAAGAGTTTGTTTGTTTGAACGCGCTAATCTCAAGAACTACTGCTTCAAATTGAAAAATATTGTATCGAAGAAAAATAAATCTAAAGTTTTATTGAATATTTCCAATAGAATATAATTTTTAACCTATGATAATAGTACTTTTCTACCAAACTAAACCTAGTTCAAATCAAGAAACAAAGGTGAGATCAGAGGGCATCACTGCCCAATGTCCTTGAATCATAGTTCTTTATTCATTTTATTTAATACAATAAAATGGGTCACGGATGGGATTGAAAAGTCCTCGATACAGGCGGGCTAAAACTTTTAAAAAACATATGCGTCTAAAATCCGTAAAAAGTAGTTTTATCTATTAGGAACACTTTTTCATATTTCAATTTAGATTAAAAAGATTTTCGTACATAATAGGCAAGTAATGTCGCCTGTAGCGAGCAATATATGAAAAAAATATATTCACAAAAAGGTGAAAATAGCTCGATGAGGTTCACTGAGCACACTGAGGATGTTCACAATGGATACAACAAAATTGTGTGAAACTGATACAAGGTACGAGTATATGCGTTTTTATAGTGCAGTGCTTTATATTTTGACTTTAATCTTTGTTTCTCTTTGAGTACTTATACTAATTGCTTTTTATATTGAAGACTACAAATGCTACCAAGGTTATGATTTATATTAATTCATAAACCGACATAAAAAAAAAGGTTCTCAATTCGTCTGAATGTTTAATGTTTTTTATTTTCTTTTTACTTTTGTTACCTCTTAACTTTTAACTGGACGAAGCGATTTTAATGATTCTTTTTTTATTTCAAAGCTGGTGGTTCCCGTTTGGTTCCATTGCCACCAGGTTAGGATCTGATGGTTATCTCCTTAGAAATCGACCTTCAAATTTCAAAGGCACCTGAAGTCGGTTGGACGTTTTTTTTTAAATACCCGAATATTAGCTAGTATTGAACCAACAGGAGCAGTTACATACGTTGTTTTCTTTAACAAATATACTGCCGCGTCGGTGGAGTGCTACGCTAATGCACACAAACACTATAAACTATTATCATTGCTCACTGCGCAGTCAAATTTCCAAAATAATTTCTCAAAGCCAGTATAAAACATAAAAAGTAGCAGGTTAAGCTATGCGTTGATACGCCAGTCAGTCTGTAAGCTTTTTCTTTCTATAGATTAAGTACCATAATATTGTCAAGTGGAAACTTGAGCCTCGGTATTATTATTCAACAAGTTGCTCAATGGGAACGTTAAGCCAATATTTATATTCTCGAGACTAATTCTCCAGACGCCGTCAAACTCGGGTTTGTTATATTCATAGCAATGTTTATTCACCTTAAATGTAAATTAATTACTTTTCTTGGCTTAATTAAACCTCAACACAGATCAATAATGTACTTAATGTTTTACTTAAACTTAATGTTAATGTTATTATGTAAAAGTTCTATTGAGTAGAAATCTATTCTTAGTATCGAGAAATCTCTCAAAAAGTATTTATGCATAAGTTGGCTTTGTCTTGCTAACTCCGCTAAAAAGTTACGAAAGTGGTGCTCATGCTCCTAATCTCATAGCGTACGGAAAGAGTCGTCTCGTAGTTTTCTTGCGTTGCATGCGTGCCGAGGGAAGCGACCAATTGAAATACGTAACTATTCGTATTCATTTAATAAACAAGATCTACATCTTTGTTTAGAACACGATTCAACCTACGTTCAACGAGAATAATGTTCTGTGTATCAGTAATAAAAACTCAGATAAGCGATACAAGGCCTAGCTCTGTTTGTCTTTAACTTAATGTCTCTATTGTTAATTTACTCCAGTATATTATATTATGATATTCACATTTAGACAACATTATACAGAATATCATATACACAATATGCTTGAATAAAAGCAGTCGCAGACAAAAGCTTTGAACGTCTACATTTCTGCAAGTCATGTCAAGCAAGTATTATTCCACTCTATATTATTATAATAGATACCTTTTGATGTATTTCATATCTGATCGATGCAGTTTCATGACATAGTGAGATGAATGACGCGTATATTCAAACCATTCAAAGCGTCGTACGTAATAAAAACAATAGAATAATAATAAATTTTGTTATTCTCTTAAGTTTTACATAAAGTGTACATAATAAATAAATAAATAAAAAATAAAAAATAAAAATAAAAAAGCCTTTATTTGATCCTGCTACATTTCATCTTAATTTAGGTACTATCTATAACACTTAGTTACATTTATTAGCAAGGTCCCCAGGTTGGGTAAAGGCCTCCTCCAATTTTTTGTTCTTATTTCTGATATTCCTATAACGTCGTATTTTATTTCTTGTATTGCTTCCTCTAGTTCTAGTAGGCGTTCGTATGACGATAAGGATTTAGTATTGTAAGTTGCTATGTGTAAATATTGTGGTTTTTCTTTGTTTCTGTTCTTAGCCTTTGTGGCGTCTATTTTTGGAGGGTTATGGTCGTACTCTTCCACGGTGACCGGCCGGTCAGCAATGTTTACAGAACGTTTTAATTAGAAAATCGGTTTATTATAAGCTAACGATTTTAATTAATAAAAATGTACACAACGGAATAGCCATTTAATCAAAATACACCATAGTTGTTTTCATTTTTAAGCTATTGTATAGGTTCTAGCGCGCATCTTGAGCGTGGAGACTACATCCAGAAATTCCGTAATGAAATATAACCTAACAATCCGACGGACGGATGGGCGGACGGACTGACGAACGGACGGAGGGAGGGACGGACGAACCGTCGGATGGACGGACCGACGGACGGACGGACCGACGGACGGACGGACGGAAGGACGGACCGACGAACGGACGGATGAAGGGATGGATGGACGGACGGACCGGCGGACGGACGGACGGACTGACGGACGGACGGACCAACAGACAGACGGACAGACAGACAAATAAAATGAACACATAATTATAATTGCATAAGATAAATAATATTAAATAATTGTACAGAGATTGAAACTCGAAAATAAACCCTGTGCCAACACGCCTGGTCAGCGCGGCACAGTAGACCATAATCCCTCCAAAACTGGAGGAGGCCCGTGCCCAACAGTGGGACGTAAATGGGCTGGAGGAGGAGGAATTGCATGAGTTCATAAAAAATGCTATGCAATAGCTTTACCGCGGCAGTCCCCGAGTGCCACACGTCTTTTTTAGTTACGTTAGTTGTGCACGTAGAATTGGTACCCATTATCTACAATGCAACAATACTATCGATAATAACTTGATGTGATAAGGATGTCTACAAAATTTTAAGTTATTACTCGTAGTATCGTCGATAATGCAGAGTCTAATTCGTAACGTTACGATATATAGCTAGGCTGCGCTTGATGAACGTGTAATACTCTCAGTACTTGATGGCATTTCAGGATTACAGTGAGCTCGGGATTATAGGGGTGTTACGTGACTTCATTACATTAAAGGCACAGTGCAACATTGTGGTGACATGTTTTACATTCCATTTATTGCTTTTTGGATGAATGAGCAACATTTAATGACTTTGTACAAAATAAAAAGAGATCGACCTGTGTCGTCAAATATTTCAATGGTGAAAATATTGTGTACTGTAACTGGGTGGTTTCTATGTACTTATTTTGTTCAAACGGGCTGTTTCTCGTTGACCATATTTCTAAAGCTTGCCTCGAAGTATAGTTATTCTTTATTCATTTTAAATTTCATCATTTCAGCCTAGGTTACGCCGGTGTGGTGGTTCATGTAACGGACTGCCGTTCACAAGGTCGCGGGTTCGATTCCCGCTCGGGACATTTATTCGTGTGATATTTATAATTGTCATACAAATGTTTGTACTGCGTCTGGGTGTTTCTATGTATTATAAGTATGTAATTACAAAAAAAAATTATATATGTAGTATATCCGTATCTGGTACCCATAACACAAGCATAGATATATAGCTTACTTTAGGACCAGAGGACATTGTGTGAAATGTCCAAAATATTTATTTATTTATTATTTATTTATTATTTCACGAGATTAAAAGTAGCTTGAATATCGGTCTATCTAAATGATTTTAATATAAAATTTTGTACATATCTATATAGCTGTTTAAGCATGAAATGTTAACAAATACACATACACACATAATAATATAAACTTTTGGCTTTGTAATATTAGTGTGATGTGATTGGGATCTACAGAAATTGCGAATACACAGAGCAATCTTGTAATCAGATTGTGCTGGATTACTCGTAAATTATGAGGAGCCTGGGGGGGCCAATTAAGCTCGTGCGGTGCTTACAACCTTTCTACATACACTGATTATTAAATAAAGTAAGGGAAAGATTATTCAAAATCAAAGGTAAGACGGCTGTGAAATTTGTACAAGGGTTGCGTACGTGATGAATTAAATTAATATTTGCAGCGGGGTCGTGTATAAGATTCGTGAATTTTTGATTAGAGCCTTCTCTTTGTCATTAGTTAAACTGTTGCGTTCAACCTGGTGTTTTAATTAATAATAGGTTAAGTGGAAGCGTGATATCTCTCAGGCGCGAGAGGAACGAACATATACTGCATTTCACAGCGTTAACGAATTTATAATAGTACAAACTTACCCTGTTTTTGTCCTTCAACAATGTCTTCACCGTGTCACCCTAGCTATAGTTTAAATAACCAACCACACAAAATTTGGCCAAAAATTACGCAGGAAGATTAATTATACTGTACCAGCTTTTTCAGGGAGAAGACACAGGCTCGCTCGACTCAAGCGGTGAACTTTCATCAATCGTCCCAATAAAATTACGCTATCACAATTATAGTTATCAAACAGTTCAATTTACATTAAATAGTATTAAGTGTGGAGACACAAAACTCACTAGTTTTTATAACACATTTATGTCATACAAAATGGCGAATACTCAACTTCGCAACGACAATTCACTGTTCGATCTCAATGCTAATTATCGATTCGCACAATAGGATAATTAGTTTTATCAACAAACAATTTATTAGTAATACAATTTTAACTCTTAAACCGCTGCAAGAACACGTATCTTAGGCGTACAATTTTAACAAAACGGCGCACGTTCTCGCTCACAAGATCGATTACAGACTAACTCGCGCTCGGTAACCGCGCGGCGCACCCGGCTGGCCAGCGATCCATCGATAGTGAAGTTACCATCTCCTAGGGATGCGCGCGCGCAACTTAATACGATAGGTTAAGTTTGGTACATAACATCTACCCGCCTCGGCCAGGACTACCTGGCCGCTAATTTACTGGCAGTCGCGACAAGGTTGATACAGCTCTCTTCAAAATTGAACCGTCCACCCGGACCTCAGCAAAACGGGGCACTCCATCTGCTCCAAAGACGAGGTTGAGAATGCGCCCCCTGCGCCAACACAGTGGCGGTGAGTTAGCGTCCTTAACCAGAACGAGGTCACCAACATGAGGTGGATCAGTCTTGTCAGTCCACTTAACGCGCTGCTGGAGAATGTGCAAATATTCTAAATTCCAACGTTTCCAAAAGCTCTGAGTGAGTTGTTGGACCAATTCAAACCGCGAGAGACGATTAGGTCTCACATCAACAAGGGGATATTCCGGCAGGGCGTTCAGTGGCTGCCCAATCAAAAAATGGCCCGGCGTGAGGGCTTCCAAGTCGTTAGGATCTGAAGAGATCGGGCACAACGGGCGTGAATTCAAAACGGCCTCGATTTTGCAAAACACAGTTGCGAGCTCTTCAAAGGTCAATACAGACTCGCCAATTACCCGTCGCAAATGTGTCTTAGCAACCTTTACTACGCTTTCAAATATTCCTCCCCAGTGGGGACATGACACGGGACTGAACCTCCAAGTTATTCTACGTGTAGCTAGTCTAGACGCAATTTCAGTCTCGTTAGCCGACAAAAAATCATACATCGCTTTTAAATAGTTGTTTGTGCCTTTGAAGTTGGTACCGCAATCCGACCGAATCAAGGACGGTAGTCCTCGTCGTGACACGAATCTATCTAACGTCGCAACAAATGCCTCTGTCGAGAGGGCTGAGACGAGTTCCAAATGTACCGCCTTGGTGGACAGACAGACAAAGACGCACAAATAAGCCTTGACAGTTTTACTGTTCCTGAGGGTCGAGGTCTTAACAAAAAAGGGGCCTGCAAAGTCCGTACCAACTCCAGCAAAGGGCCTTATCTCAGTGACCCGATCCGAAGGAAGGTCGCCCATGATAGGCTGCATGGTAGGGGCCTTGAGCCTATAGCAAGGCATACAACGAAAGGCCACACTACGGATCGTCCGGCGGGCCGATAAAATCCAAAATTCCCGTTGCAAAATGGCCAATAAGGCATTACAGCCGGCGTGGGAGTTCTTGATGTGACGATCAGTCACCAACAGGTTCACCAAGTGGCCACTCTTGGGCAATAAGAGGGGGTGACGAGATCCATAAGGGAGGTTTGCGTTCCTAAGACGCCCTCCGACACGCAAAAGACCCTCACTATCCAAAAAGGGGTTCAGCTTACAAATGGCTCCAGACAGTTTGGATTTGCCTTTCCTCAAGATGTCAATCTCGTCTTCAAAATGTGCCTCTTGCACAGAACGAACCCAGTGAAGAAGAGCATCTTGGAGCTCTTGTGGCAATAAGAAGGCCTCCAAACATTTGTTCTGTGGATGTCTACAATTTCTCATGAAGCGCTTGATCCAAGCGGTGACACTCAACAATTTGTCCAATGAACTGTAACGATTAAGTAAGAAATCTGGGTCGAACGGACGGTCCTGCCGTTCGAGCGCAAGCGTTCGCAACCCAGGCAGTGCGACGATGTCCAAGGCCGGAGTTCGCGGCCAATTAGATTCTGATCTGGTCAACCACTCAGGTCCCCACCACAGAGAGTGCTCAACTAAAAGGGGGGCCATACATCCCCGTGACGCACAATCAGCAGGGTTGACCTCGCCAGGCACATGCCTCCAAACCAACGGGGTCTCCGATTTCTGTATCTGAGAGACACGATTTGCTACAAACACCTCTAAGGTGTGAACTGACGTCTTCAGCCAACATAGCACAATCTGACTGTCAGTCCATGCATATATCGTGGAAATGTCAATTGACGTGCACAAGGTAGACATGACGTGATTCAAAAGGCGAACAAGAAGGGCCGCCCCTGACAACTCCAACTTAGGGATTGTCAAGGCAGTTCGAAGAGGCGCGACCTTGCTCTTCGCCATGACCAACAACACTTTCACCTGACCATCTGTGGTCACGGTGCGCAAGTATACGGCTGCTGCGTACCCACGTTCCGAAGCGTCCGAGAAACCATGAAGGGACGCGGTGTGCTTCCCTGGCGGAAGCAGAGCACGGGGTAACGATATCCTATTGATGGCAGGCAATGAGGAAGCAAATAGGAGCCAGTCCTTCAAAACAGCTTCGCGAAGTGGCTCGTCCCATCCAAGACCTGCAGTCCAAAGTCTCTGCAGGAAGCATTTGGCCCAGAATATGACCGGGCATATCCAGCCATTGGGATCAAAGGTTCTCGCGACAGTCGACAGAACCAGTCGTTTCGTCCAAGTGTGATGCGAATCCAAATTGACATTAAATGTAAAGATGTCCTGGACTGGTCTGTACTGGATTCCAAGCACTGACATCATGGTAGGGTTGTCACGGTTCTCAAATAGGTGAGGATCCTGCTGGTGGTCATCCGGTAGCCCGTCCAAGAGCGCAGGTAAGTTGGAGATCCATTTACGCAACTCATATCCTGCGGAGGCTAGAATGCCAATCAACTCGTCACGCAAGAGCAGGGCCTCTCTCTCCGTGGCCGCGCCAGTGCACACATCGTCAACATATAGGTCCTCCTTCAAAATGGCGGCTGCGCGAGGAAACGACATACGCTCTCGATCCGCGAGCTCCCAAAGCGAACGTATAGCCAAAAAGGGGCTAGACCTCAGCCCGTATGTGTTCGTGTTGAGCTCGTAGACAAGCATGGGATCTTGCTGGTTTTCTCGCCACAATATCAGCTGGTATCGGCGATCATCCGGGTGAATTACCGTTTGCCTGAACATCATCTTGATGTCAGCCACAAAAACAAATTGATGACGTCGAAACCGCGTGATGACGTCACAAAGGTCCTTCAGCAATTTGGGACCAGGATGCAGACACTGGTTCAATGACACTCCTGAAGTAGTCTGCGCAGAACCATCAAATACTGTGCGTAACTTACCACTGGATGGTTTTATTACAGCATGATGCGGGAGAAAGAAGTGCTCCGTCGAACGCCAATCCAATTTTGACACAGACATGTGTCCCAAATCCTCATACTCCCGCATGAAGTCAATATACTTCTCCTTGAGTAGTGGGTCCCTGCTCATACGGCGCTCCATCGCCAACAAACGCTTCTCTGCAATAGGCCGCGAGACGCCAAGTGGCGGCCGTACGGCGAGAAATGGCAATCTTGTCATGATCCGGCCAGAACGGAGATAACTGGTGTTGGTCTTGTAGAACTGCTCACACTCTTCATGCTCCGGATCAGAGCGGGGAGCTTGTGGTGGCTCCTCCACTTCCCAGAATCTCTGCACGGCGTCAGAAAGGGCGGACCCCACCATCAAGGCCGTTCCAAGTTCGGCAGGGGGGGGAGTCCTCAATACAGGCCCCATCAGTGCGAACCCGAATATGGTCCGGAGGGCTACCAAGCCACCTGGCTGCAAAACACGATCCTTGCCGAGTAATATTTTACCCAAAACATCGGCACCAAGCAACAAATCGACCGTGCCAGGCAGGTCAAATTTAGGGTCAGCCAAATTCAAATCCGCGGTCAATTTTACCGCATCCGCAGACAAACGAACTTGCGGGTGATTGCCCAAGATATTCTCCATCACAATGGCCGACGATTCCAACGTCGGACGTGGAGAATTTGAGGGGGAGAACTCAAACCAAACGCGGCCCTCTACCGTGGCCACGGGGGCGTTCCCGACACCCCTTATTACATCTGAATAATTTTCAATAGTCTGGCCAGTCTGCCCTACCAACCAAGACGAGGCTATGCACCCCTGTGAGCCTGTGTCCAATATCGCTCGGACTACAACTGAGGCGCCCGTCCGTCCCCAGACCCTGACATGGGCCGTGGGCAAGAGGACGGTCTCAAAGGGGGGCGGTGCATAGCGGGGGCAGACGCCAACATCCTAATGCTGGCGTGGCGGCGACTGAGCGCCGTTGTCCCGAGACGGCAAATCAAAGTGCGGGTAGTGCCTAAACTCGGCCTCCTCTCGGTGACGACTGCCACGAGCCATAGACGGCGGTTCGTAGCGCCTGGAGCGTCCGTACCGAGGGTTGCGCGTCTCCAAACGGGGACGTTCCGCCAGAGGGGGGGACGGTAGTGGTACCGGACGTGCGTCACGGTAATCGTGGTACACTACCGGAGGTGATCTCGCTTGATCACGTGGAAGCGGGGAGGGCGAGCGGGACACAAAGGTGCGGGATTGAACCCGGGGCCCGCTTTCATACCCGCCCGTGGGGCTGCGCGCCGAACCAACTCGGCGATCGATGGCAGCACAGTCTGCGGGGCGTGGGGGTGATGAGCCGGACTCCAAATTGCGGGACTGGTCCCGGTGTCCACTGGCATACCCGCCCGAAGGCGACCCCGCGTGGTCGCGACGGCCATTCGCGTTGGCGCACAGGATTTTCAGATGGTGCCCTCCGCAAATAGGACACGGGTGAGTGTCGGGACAGGCGCGCTGGTAATGATTCCCTAGACAGGAGAAACACCAGCCGCGGGCCTGGGCAATCCGCCTACGAGCGGCCACGTGCAGGACCGCGAAGTCTGGGCACCGCACCGTTTGGTGTCCCTGCGACTTGCAAAAACGGCAGTCCGGTGGCGCAGCTTGAGCGACAGCGAAGCGGGCGGCCGTACCTCCCCTTGGTGCAGGTTGGGCATTGCGCCGTTGGTTGGTGGGTCTGGGACGTGATGCTTCCACCGGCGTGTCGGCGACCATGACGTCACCCATGCGACACTCGTCCTCCAGGAACGTCAGGAGCTGCTCAAAGGTAGGGAGAGCAGATGCCTCATCCCTAGTGTGCCCCTGTTCAAAACGTGCCCTCAAAGACACCGGCAATCGCTTGAGTACGATACGCACCAGTAGGTAGGACCACTTGGCAACCGGCAGTCCCAAGCGGTTGAGCGAGTTGGTGGCTATTAGGAGGGGGTTCAGCAGCTCGGTCCTCAACTGGGCAGCATTGCTCACGACGGGAAGGTTCAAAATCTGGTCGACATGGGTATCTGCCAGACAGCGCTGGTTGTGATAGCGCTTGGTGAGCAACGCCCGCGCGATCCCATAGCTCCCGTCACATATTGGGAGGTGCTGTATTAAGCCCCTCGCCTCTCCATCAAGCACGGAGAGTAAATAGGCCAGTTTTTGAGACGGACCCAAATCGTCCCTCGAGTCCACAAGGCTCTCAAACAAACCAATAAACCCCATCCACGTGTCTAATCGACCATCAAAACGTGGAAGATCCAAATTGGGTAATCTGGTCAAAAGGCCCACGGGAGTCTTCAAGGGGGCCCGGTGAGCCGGTACTCCGGCGCGCGAGGCTAAAATCTCCCGCGCGCGCTGGGCGATGTCGTCGGCAAGGTCCATCATTTGGAGGTAGTCCTCGTGGACTTTGTCCCGTCGCTCCTGGGGAAACGACTCCAGGGGCACATCATCCAGATGCAAGATGAAGCGCTGGTAAAGCGCCTCCACCTCCTGAAGTCGTGTAGGGCATTTCTCATGCCTGTCCAACAATGCCTCGATTCGGTTCTCCCTTTTCACCAAGGCGGCAGCTGACGTGAACCATCTCAAATGAGTCGCAATCCCGGAATATGATTCGCGGACAACATTATACGCGGCGGCAGACATCTTCAAAGCACAAACGGCACGAAACAAACAATCTTATAATAACAACAAAAAAAAAACAAATATCTTTCACAAACAAACAATATTACAATAGCGAAAAACAAAATATCTTTCAATGAGACAAGCCGCTATTATTCTAAACAATTATCAAATCTTAAATAGTTTAAATCAAACAAACAAAACAATTCTTTGCCAATGTGCAATTAATTTAAGACTTGAATTATTTATTTTAAGGTAAACAACAAAACAAACAAACGTATAAAATAAATGTTGTATTATACAACGCACAACGCCACAATTTAACTATAACGTTGTTCAATATTAGACAATAATTAAATAATAATTTATATTAAATAATAACCTGAGCAACAACAAATACGATTAGCAATAGCACAAATGATTATCAAACCCTTTAAAATCTAATTGCCAATTCAAGTGCTCAAATTAATTATGCAAAACTATACCAACAATTTAGATTAAACAAACAAACAACCAAATTAATCAAATTAAATTAATTAAATTAATTAAATCAATTTTCACAAATAATGAGGGTATAGTTTGTTCAACATGGAACATTCGAGAAACGGAGTTTAAACCACGCTCTGGGTACCAAAATATGTTGCGTTCAACCTGGTGTTTTAATTAATAATAGGTTAAGTGGAAGCGTGATATCTCTCAGGCGCGAGAGGAACGAACATATACTGCATTTCACAGCGTTAACGAATTTATAATAGTACAAACTTACCCTGTTTTGTCCTTCAACAATGTCTTCACCGTGTCACCCTAGCTATAGTTTAAATAACCAACCACACAAAATTTGGCCAAAAATTACGCAGGAAGATTAATTATACTGTACCAGCTTTTTCAGGGAGAAGACACAGGCTCGCTCGACTCAAGCGGTGAACTTTCATCAATCGTCCCAATAAAATTACGCTATCACAATTATAGTTATCAAACAGTTCAATTTACATTAAATAGTATTAAGTGTGGAGACACAAAACTCACTAGTTTTTATAACACATTTATGTCATACAAAATGGCGAATACTCAACTTCGCAACGACAATTCACTGTTCGATCTCAATGCTAATTATCGATTCGCACAATAGGATAATTAGTTTTATCAACAAACAATTTATTAGTAATACAATTTTAACTCTTAAACCGCTGCAAGAACACGTATCTTAGGCGTACAATTTTAACAAAACGGCGCACGTTCTCGCTCACAAGATCGATTACAGACTAACTCGCGCTCGGTAACCGCGCGGCGCACCCGGCTGGCCAGCGATCCATCGATAGTGAAGTTACCATCTCCTAGGGATGCGCGCGCGCAACTTAATACGATAGGTTAAGTTTGGTACATAACATAAACTTTACAGTTATATCATATGTATATCAACACATGGCAACTTTACAAAATAAATACAGCTACACCTGCATATATATTTTTAAAATCCGATCAGTTGTGCAGTGTGGTTCGCGAGATTAATAAATCAAACAAACAAAGCATGAAACTATAATTGTGATACAAAACTTTTTACAGGTATACTTATTTTCGTCATATAATAATATATTTAGTTACAATACAGTTTTCGTAGTCTCCTCTACGACATCGCTACGCCGTAGCAATAAAACAATTGTATAGCGCCATGTCGGTCGGTACATTAGCTGTCGTCACAATGATCACTAATGGTTCTTTCCACGATACATAAAACAGAACACAACAGCTTTCAAACTTTACGACTGGCTATAAACTACATCCAGAATGTTGATTTATTACTGTTTCTAAGGTCTAGTACCTTGCCATAAGTGCCATAAGTCTATTATTCTTATAGACCACACAATACATACGGTTAAGATGTTATAAAATTCCCTGAACTCGGTTGAATTTCAATTCGTTTCCCGATAAGTCTGACGGGACGATTCGCATAAATTACTCAACAGGTAAAAATGTAAATAAACTAAATTATAATGGAAAAAATGATAACCATAAGCGGGACTTGAACCCGCGACCTCGGAATGCCGTTCCGTCGCTCTCCCAACTGAGCTATTATGGTCCACGCAAATGTTTACCAAATTTTCCACTACAATCATCTCAATGCGAGTTTTAACATCGTCCGATGTTTTTTCGTACAACGCCATCTATTGAGCGGTTTGCACCAACTCCATCAATCGATCAGTTAGCGTTCTTTACAGAACACAATTGGACCGAAGTAATGGCTGTACATGTATTTCTACATTAATTTATTAATATTTTGCGATTGACTTATCATTTTTTCCATTATAATTTAGTTTATTTAGTAAAAAGCATAGCGAGGCAATCGCAAAATATTAATAAATTAAGGTAAAAATGTTTTCGTGAGAGTGAAAATGTGTCACTTAGGATACGATATCGAATCAAATGAAATTGCTTTTATTTTGGGATAATACTTGCTATGCATAACTGAATATGATTACTATAAATAAAAGTAAAACCATAGTTGTATTTCTTTATTGTTGTTTATTATATCCTATTATTTGCGGTCAGCGCAATGTACTCTATTCTTCAATACGATTGCTTTTAACATCATGTCTGTGTTCATTGCTTTTTCTTTCAAATACAAATAAATAAATAAATATTCATGGACATTTCACACAACGTCCTCTGGTCCCAAGCTAAGCTTATATGCTTGTGTTATGGGTACCAGAATACGGATATAATACATAAACTACTTTTCTTTTGTAAATACATACTTATAATACATAGTAAACACCCAGACGCAGTACAAACATTTGTATGACAATTAAAAACATCACACAAATGATTGTCCTGACCGGGAATCGAACCCGAGACCTCATGATCGGTAGTCCGTTATATGAACCACTACACCACGAGGCCCGTCAAACATTTAATATATTCATCAAATGAGTATTTTTTTTTAAGTTCAACCGAGTTCTTTCTTGCCTTTAAAATTTGAGGGTTTTCCTCGATTTCTCAGGAAATAACCTTCAGATCCTAACCTGATGCCAATGGGACCACACGGGAATCGCCAGTTTTCAAATAAAAAAGAATCATTAAAATCGCTTCTCCCAGTTATAAGTTATGATTATGAGGTAAAAAACATTAAAAAAAAATAAAAAATAAACATAGAGACGAATTGAGAGCCTACTTCCTTTTTTGAAGTCGGTTAAAAAGTTACCTATGTATATTTTTTGATATATACCTATGTAGGTATGTACAAAAGCTTGTATAAGCGTCGAGTCTGGGTGACGTATTGCGTATTAGGTAATTTCCTGAGTACATTTGCCCGACACGAGTTTCATAGCACACTTTTATAACACACAATCAACTCGTTTATATTAGGCGCGATGTTATGAACCGATATATAATCTAAAAGAATTGTTTTTTAGTTGATATTAGAAATGAAAGCGACATGATTTTATACATAATGCTTTTTTCAGCATTAGATTTAGAGATAGCCTTAGCTTTTAAATAAATTGTTTAACTACAGCTTACACTTAAGCTGTAATTCCAAACAATCATCCAATTACATTTTCGGGGTTCTAAAATTACTATCTGAAACTATCACTTCGCTGTCCGTCTGTCTATTTCTATATCTATCAGAAACAATCACCTGCAAATCACAAACGAAAACTTGAGAGGACTAGACAGGACGAAGTTTTCAAGTTACTATTAACCAACAGTATTTTTACTCAACCGGTATTCAGCGGGGCTGTTGGCACTCACCCAATTTCCTTTGGGATAATATTCTGTATGAAATGGTCGGTCTTATTAGCAAATAACATCTATTTATTACCTGTGTTGCGAGTGGTCGAGCGGCGTGAGGCGCGGCCAATCGCCGTCGTCAACTTAACGG
Source organism: Orgyia antiqua (assembly GCA_916999025.1). Classification (NCBI taxonomy): domain Eukaryota; kingdom Metazoa; phylum Arthropoda; class Insecta; order Lepidoptera; family Erebidae; genus Orgyia; species Orgyia antiqua. Next base: position 5,274,202 of record OU779861.1, read on the forward strand.
CATGTCGACAGCCTCTGCGGCCGGCGACAAAACACTCACGCGGCACCGCGACAAATACACGCACTACACTTCACTCTTCAACTTGTACACATTTTTTATTCGCACTTCACTTTATATCTGAAACAAACAAACACAATTTAATACGCCTTTTTATCATCAGAATCGCCGAGAGCCGCTGGATGTAGTGCGAAACTACGCGTTGTGGTGCTTAATGAGCGAGGCCAATGTCTTGCAGTATACGAAATAAGAGATTATGAATGGGTGAATGGAATCTCTATTAGTTTCGTTCGTATCTATTTATCTATATAACGGAACCTTTGCCCTTTTGCCCTACTAATATCATAAATGCGAAAGTATCTCTGTCTGTCTGTTACGCTTTCCCGCTTAAACCTCTCAACCGATTTTGATGAAATTTGGCACAGACAATCTTTAGATCCTGAGAAAGGACATAGGCTACCTTTTATTGCGAAAAAAAAATTTCCAAATTCCACGCGGACGGAGTCGCGGGCAACAGCTAGTAAGTAATCATTTAACACCATCCAAGTTGTAGATTAATTCGAAATTATGAAGTTACACTTGGCATGGACAGATGACGATAAATAGGAATTTTCAAGACTGTTTGCGTGTTGCTAGTGTGTAAACTTAAGGATTTAATTAATTTCAAATAGGCAGTAATTAATCAATCTAAAAAAAAAGACCTACGGACGAATTGAGATGCTCCTCCTTTTTTGAAGTCGGTTGAAAACTAAAATATCTTTACTGAAATAATAGAATTTTTACATAGGTAGAATGGATTGAAAGTAACTAATTGAGTCATTACCATACAGAACGATCATAAGAATAGTTACCGAGTCAAAACCGTAGTAGCCCAGTTATTGGCATCAAATGAGCTTTCATATTATTTTAAGAGCTATTCATGTCTGTATATCTTTGTAAATTAGTACTCTATTTGCTACATATATTTAAACGTATCGACGAAGGCGTACTTTGCAAGTCCGTAATTTACTTCGTACATACTTTCAAATACGCGCTCGGAATAAATATTAGACTTAAAAAGCTAACATACGATGAATATATAGATATAATATAACATTTCAGTAACGGATAAATAAGACTTGAAAGATTCAGACATAAAATGAAAGAAACCGTTTTCTAACTAACGAATATTGAAAAAAAGTACCTACTTATTAACGGTCTTATTCATAATGACTTATCGGAGGTTCAAAGGGAGATTTTATCGGAGAGATAATAAACGTTTTAGCGTAAAAAGACTATTATGAATAACAAGTTTTGACAATTTTCGCGAACCTATTTTAGCGAACTTTTAAACCTCCGATAAGTCATTATAAATAAGACCATTAGTCTCAAAGATTGTGCTTACACTATATAATCTAAGCATTGCAAAATATTGTAAACTTAAGACAAGAGACAAGAATAATACTATAATAGACAGTTACCCGCGACTTCGTTTGCCTAAAATATAATGTCAAATAAGAAAAAATAAATATATTTTAAATAAGAGTTTGTTTGTTTGAACGCCCTAATCTCCGAAAGTGGATAATGTATTTATCGAGAAAGGCTATAAGCTATATAACATTACGCTGCGACTAATAGGAGTGAAGCATCAGTAAAAAATGTTTTAAAAACCGGGAAAATGTCCTAAATTCCACCCGAACAAAGTCGCTACACCTAGTATTATATATTATAGTCCTTAGAAATAATGAAGCATCTCAGTTATTAGTAAAAAAACGTTTTGGGATCGGATCTATCTTTCAGAGACATTGCAAACATATATTAAACTTTATCTCATCGTAATATTAATATAGAATCATATATAATTCACTAATATGCGTGCTTAAATTATTTAACTTTTCAAACGACAACATATGCTAGTCAAAAAACATGATGAATGTTTTAGATACATTTCATTTAGAGGAGAAAAACATTACTCTTTATATGACAGTCATAAATTCATCGTTAAATGTAACACAGGTATGTGATGCTACCATAAATGGTACACTCTAAATGGGCTTCAACGAAAGAGTGCTTAATATACAGTTTATTGGGTAACTTTATGGTCTAACATACGTATTGACAGTGTGTTATAAATAATTACTAAAAAAATATTAACATTCTATGTTCCTTCTCTATATCTATACTAATACTAGCTGACCCGGCAAACGTTGTTTTGCCATACAAAAAAAAAAAGTTTGAAAAATAGATGTTGGCCGATTCTCAGACCTACTGAATATGTATGCAAAATTTGAGAAGAATCGGTCAAGCCGTTTCGGAGGAGTACGGTAACTAACACTGTGACACGTGAATTTTATATATTAGACTAGCTGTCCCGGCAAACGTTGTTTTGCGATACTAAAAAAAAAAAGGTTTGAAAAATAGATGTTGGCCGATTCTCAGACCTACTGAATATGCATGTAAAATTTCTTATAAATCGGTCAAGCCGTTTCGGAGGAGTACGGTAACTAACACTGTGACACGTGAATTTTATATATTAGAAGAAGATTATAAAGCTGAAGAGTTTGTTTGTTTGATCGCGCTAATTTCAGGAACCTCTGGTCTGATTAGAAAAATTCTTTCAATGTTGGATAGTCCATTTAGCGAGGAAGGCTATAGGCTATATAACATAACGCTGCGACTAAAAGGAGAGAAGCAGTAGTGAAAAATGTTACAAAAACAGGCAACATTTTCTAAATTCAAACAGGCAACAGCAAGTATGATATAAACTTTTTATATCATTTACCATAATTCTACCAACCGTCATCTTTTTAATAAAAAGCAACTCGTAATATTTCTATCCATTAAATTAATCGATAACACCTCATTTGTGTTAACATATCGAAAAGATTAGATTATAGGAAACATTCATTGATATACTTTCATTTGGAAACATAGTGAGTTTCTGTTACCTCTGAACCCCACAGAAATTGGCAATATATTTTGACGGGCCTCGTGGTCCAGTGGTTTATGTAACGGACTGTCGTTCAGGAGGTCGCGGATTCGATTCCCGCACGGGACAATTATTTGCGTGATATTTATATGTAAATGTCATACAAATGTTTGTACTGCGGCTGGGTGTTTCTATGTAATCTTATATATAAAATTCACGTGTCACAGTGTTAGTTACCGTACTCCTCCGAAACGGCTTGACCGATTTTTATGAAATTTTACATGCATATTCAGTAGGTCTGAGAATCGGCCAACATCTATTTTTCAAAACTTTTTTTTTTTAGTAATGCAAAACAACGTTTGCCGGGACAGCTAGTATAAGTATATATTTACAAAAGAAAAGTAGTTTATGTATTCTATCCGTATTCTGGTACCCATAATAGAAGCATAAAAGCTTAGCTAAGTAATGTCCATGAATATTTATTCATTTTACAAAGATCTTATACCTGTTGGGTTAATAATCAAAGATTGACTACCAAAACGACTACCTGTTCAATTGCATAGCAAAAATCAATAGCTAGGATCACTAGTAAAAATCACAGTATTGGATGATCGCCAATAAGAATCGATTAAAACAGACATTAGAACAGAATTCCAAGGTCTCCAAGTCGTTATCCGACGCTATATCCGTCAGTAAACATCTTGATTGACATACCATCCTGTGAGATGCTTTATTAATTCGTCTCCGTGATATTTTAAACAACAGTAAATTTAGGTGACATATGTGGATATAAAACTGTAATAGAATATTTTCTTTCGCTACATATACCTTCATAACTCATTTTAGGTCTTGGTATTAATCAATATTTCCTCTCCAGCCTATTTACGTCCCACTGTTGGGCACGGGCCTACTCCACGTTGGAGGGATTATGGTCTACTGTGCCGCGCTGACTAGGCGTGTTGGCACAGGGTTTATTTTCGAGTTTTCCGTCTCTCACAAAAGATGTTATCTGTGTCCAATATCCCTTAGGTGACTTTTACAGCACCCTTGGGAGGAGATGGGGTGGTGACACTTGTATTCTTAATCCGTCACCACACGGAGTCTATATTTATAGTAACTAATTGTAAGCCATAAATAGACTTATCTAAAAAATGAAAAAAAAATTTGTGTAATTTGATTATTAGGTATTTGGCGCCTATGTATATTAATTAAAATCGTTTGTCTATTTTAGATACTCAATTTTTGTAATAAGAAAGTTCACTTAACATTGCCGAATTGTGTTATTGAAACTATCAATTTTAATTTTTTTTTAGTTATGTTTAGTCGTGCACTTAGCCAATTCTAAGTGATAATACCAGTATTTGACATAGGCAAAAATATTTTTACTGAATCTCTTGAATATTATTAAATTTACCAATCCTAACTTTTCAATTTTTTTTATATTTCTGCAGATAATGAAATTAAACGTTCAATGCTGGAACTCTACTAAGTTATATACTTCGGAATATTAAAAAGATAAATGCTGGAATCAATTTCATAGAAACTTTATTTTCAATCACTCTACTGCCTAGCAATCGATACATAGTATACAAGAAAAATAATGGATAGTGGACGCGTAACTGAATTTCGTGTCGCGTAAAAGCTTTCCATACCTATTAATTATCCTTGAATATTCAGTTCGACATTGGACAGTGTTCGTAATAAAATGTCGATGAAATACGTAGAAACACAATTTTGTAGGTATATTTTTATGAGGGAAATATTAATTTTTATAATGTTAGTCTTAATACAGTCTGAAGCAAGTAATAAGTCTGAAGTAATAAACACCTACTACAGCTACTACAAGAGATCCGTGTGTAGTTAAGTTTTAAGTTCAATGTTTGGGTCCAAGTTCTAAACTTGCAACTTTGTATTGAATTTGCAGCGACAGTGACAGCACTGTTGGCAGTTCATATAAACAGCACACCATATTACATTTCACTTCACATTTTTATATTAAGTAGACTTAAGTTACTTCATATAATTTTAAAAATGAGTTGAAAATTTACGTAAAGTTGCATAATTCTGCGTCGCGCGCTGCTTCACCGTGTCACTATATTTTAAATACCACTGGCTTAGCCACTTGATTTCTCTCTCTCTCTCTCTCTCTTTATCCAGCCCATTAAAATCCCACTGCATGGCACGTGGTTCCTCCAGTATGGAGGGAATATGGTCTACTGTGTCTCGCTGACCTAGCGTGTTGGCATAGGCTTTATTTCCAAATTTTCCGTCTTTCACAGAGGATGTTACCTGTGCACAATATCCCTTAGCTGTCTTTTACATTACCATGGGTAGGAAAGAGGGTTTTAAAACTTGTATACTTAATCCATCACTACACGAACCACCGGATTATTAAGATCTCATATAATATTTATTTTAATGAAATAAAACTTAATTTACAGTATTAACATTTTAAGGATTTTGTCCAGAAAGGGACTTTAGTGTATGGTATGGTCTATTTATACGTCAATCTGTCCGTCTGTTTGTCTGCCGAACTGTTTTACATGATGCTGTCATGATCATGAAGTCTCTGTTAATTGTAATAAAAAATATTAAAGAATATAAATACCGATTTAACATGAAGATAATCTGACGGGACACCCGTCTCAGGGGTTCTGCAAGTTACATCTAAAAATGATAGCAGAGTTATCACAGGCTATAAATCATAATAAGCTTGTACGTTGTTGCGGGATGGCTCTAACAAGGTGAGAAGTATTACTGTGCCTAACGACTCCAGGGCGCACAAAATATGTAGTGTAGGAGCTAGTAGTCTATTACTGTATCGACACTATTTGTTATTTTGTTATTCTGTTATTTTGTGTATTCCATTTGAAAAAAGAAAAGTAATTTTTTATATGTTATTTCAGTATCTAATATGTTACCAAGTAGGGATAATATTAGGAACTTATTTCAAGTTAGGACATGTAAAACACTAAGGTGAACTGCGTTATAAACATGTAGAAAAGTTGACTCACAAAAAATTATATTAAACTTCTTGACTTTTACCAGATCCTTAACTTCAATATACTAATAAATATTTTCTTATTACAAAAAAGTCGTTATTTTTGTATGCCCTTGTGCGAGCTTATATGTTTAAAACTACTCAACGGATTTTGATATTATTTTTTCATAGACGTTATCTGTCCGAGTCTAAAAAGAAAGATTTATATGTACAATTTGTTAAGGTTTGATTTCTAAATTTAACTCGTACAAAGTCGCGGGCAATAACTCGTATCAGAATAAATATGTTTCTGGTTCAAGAATAAATATTCTATCATCAGCGCCCTCAGACAGATAACGTCTTAAGTTGATATAATTACATCAGAAGCATAGTAATCTTGTTGTTAACATTACAGTTAACTTAAACGACTTAAATAACTTAAACTTACTTAACATAACTATAGTAACTTAGTTACTAATTGTTTAGCTTTAGCTCCTAATGTAAATATGTACCACGCAATTTATATACAATCCTATGATGTTAACATCACTGTGAGTTTGTATCTGCACATGTTATTGGACAATACAATACTTTGATTTTATAAACAAACTAGCTGTTGCCCGCAACTTTATTAGCCTAAACTCTAAAACCTAGATACCCACAGCAGCGCCACTTACTGAGTCCAATTACAAATCTAAGCCTCTCTTGGTTCCACTGGATGTCGCACACAAAATTTCATCGAATCGGTCCAGCTGTCTCGGAAGAGTTCAAGTTCAAACATACACACACACACATACATATATAGAAGAATTTTATATATAAAGACATTTGCGGACATTACACACATCTCCCTGTACTATTGCGTCTGCGTGTTTTCTATGACAAATATGTATGCATTTACAAAAGTAAATTTTTCATGATTTTTCTAAAATAAGTAACTATGTTCAATATCCAGATTTCTAGCACCTATAACACAAGTAAATAATCTTGACTTAGAACGGAAGACGTTGTTTGAAATATCCGGCAACTTTTTTTTTAACGTTGCTTAGCTCTCTGAGTATTTAGCAGACACCTACTTTAGAGCTACAATCTTATCATGGTGTTATAATGTTACACGCTATGTGGATGCATTACCACGGTTTATTAATGTACTCATGCGTCACTAACTGATTTGAGCTCGTACTTTAGATAATAGCGTCATACTTTTTTATCACACGATAGCTACATATATATATCTAATATATAAAATTCACGTGTCACAATGTTAGTTACCGTACTCCTCCGAACTGGCTTGACCGATTTTTATGAAATTTTACATGCGTATTCAGTAGGTCTGAGAATCAGCCAACATCTATTTTTCAAACCTTTTTTTTTAGTATGGCAAAACAACGTTTGCCGGGACAGCTAGTATATATATAAAAATGAAACCCGTTTTCCGTTGTCACGACATAGCATGAAAACGGCTTGACCGATTTGGCTGAAATTTTTTGTTGTTGATGTTAGAACATTTTACACAGAACGTGGGACAGGACAACGTCTGTCGGGTCCGCTAGTTATCAATATTGGTTGAGCTCGACACTTTTTTTTCAGAGTATACTTTGCAATTAGTTATCACCACCCTTATTCCTCTTATGGGTATTGTATGAATCTCTACTAATATTATAAATATATTATAATTATAAAGGTAAAGAGTTTGTTTGCTTGAACGCGCTAATCTCAAGAATTACAATTCTTTCAATGTTAGATAGTGCATTTATCGAGGAATGAAGTATAACATCAGTGAAAAGTGTTGCAAAAACAGAGCAAAGTTTCAAAATTCCACGCGCACAAAATCGCGGGCACCAGCTCTACCGTGCATAATATAAAAAAACTTAATATTAAAATAACTGGAGTATATATAAATAGTTTAAACAGCCTTTCACAAAGCGGGTAGTAACGTCCCCTTGTAGGCAGTCCAGGCCTAAAGAGGGGCCATATGACATCCAGAAAAAAAATGAAAGCGCTAAAAAATAACTTATCCTTAAGGTGGGTAGGTGATAGACAAAAAGGTTTGGGAACCTCTAGTTTAAGTGAGACAGGAAAAATGGCAGAGATTTTATACTAGACTCATTTAAGTATCCAATCCTTGCCCATAGTTAAGTGGATTTAAAGACTTTAAGAGAAACATGGACTTATCTCCATTTTGAACATCTCATCCTATTATGGTAACAAAAAGTGAACGTTATCTAAATACAAATAGCTTAAGTAATTTATTAATTTTGCAATTGACATGCTATGCTTTTACTTAAGAGGATACCAAAATAGCTTCCTGCATTTTTCTATGTACGAAGTTTTCATTGTTTCTTTAGATTGAATGACTAGAGCTCTAATTTTTAAGTATATGTTTTTTCAATATATGATCTAGGATCGCATAAACACAGAAACGCGATTGAAAAAAGTTTTCTCGATAGAAAATCTTAGCGAAACAACCTCTCAAATTTTTTATTTTTTTCATTTGTCGGTCTATTATCGCGTATTAACTAATGAAATAACTTTAAAAACATAAGTAACTATTATATATAGAAACACGTAAATCAGAATTAAAATATATTTAGTAGATTTTGAATAAATAGGAAAAGTATCCCTAATTCTTCATTTTCTGTGCCTACTGGCTGTGTTAATATGTACGTGTCGGCGATGATATACGATAATATTGATGTAGGCCCTTAATAAATTAAATTATGGTGGAAAAAGTGATTACCGCAAGCGGGACTGGAACCCACAATCTCGGAATACCGTTCCGTAGCTCTGCCAACTGAGCTTAATGCAGTCGTGCTTGTCAGTAATCAAATTAGCCACCATAATCATCACTCGATTGAGTTTATATCGTATTACTACGTACAACGCCATCTATCAAGAATGCTTTGCAACATCTTGGCGGAACGGTATTCACTTTTTCCACGCTAATTTAATTTATTAAATATACAAATGCTTTTTCAAATCTTGAGTTAAACTAAGGCGAAATCAATGATAAATCTTCTTTATTCTAAATTCCGTACCGCCTTTATTTGATCTTTGACACTATTAATTCAAGTACAAATACACCCTAAGCTAACCACGTTTGCATGTGAACCGCAAACAATTAGATTTTGGCTTAGTTTAGTTTGCCACTAGTTTCTCATAACGGCATAATTTAAATAAATCTTATGTAGCTAATAGAATTTAAGTTTAGGGATTGTAAATGAAACTATTTACGTACTTGTCTATCTGAGGTTTTATTGGTTTTATAAAGATAGAAAACACCCAGACAAAGTATAATTAATTGCATGGCAAATATAAACATCACACAAACTTGTTTCGTGCTGGAATCGAACCAATGACCCCACACTAGCGACATTCTGTTACATCTAGTGCACTAAGAGGCCTTTCTTATATCTACTATAACAATACCTGAATTGCTGATGATTGATATTATAATTATATACGACTAAACTTCTAGTACCATTATAACACCTAATGACTTGAAATTTTCTTGTTAGCAAATCTTTCTATTATAGACTAACGATTTTAATTAATATAAAAGTGCACAATAAAATAGCGAAATAATCAAGATACAGCAATAGTAGTTATCATTTTTTGTTAAGTTAAGTTTAGTTGTGCACGTAGAATCGGCAGCATTATCTGTTGTATATACACTAATATGCAAGTATAATAGTTACATAGAAAATAATCAGGCACAATTTATATGTCTTAGGAATAGGTTCTGAACCACTGATCTAAGACAGAAAGTAGAGTCAGCGTCACTGCTAACTACGCTACGAGGTCCGTATTATTATAGACAAGAACAAGACTATAATTAAATTGCTTAACTATTATTAAGTACCTACTCGTAATTAAATAGCTAAATCATTTTGTATTTATTAGTCACCATATATATCGTGTCTTACTAATAGTTGATAGTTTCGACTACAATGGACTTCTCCATCATGCGTTCCCGTCCGAGCTATGACGCCCCATAGAAGATCTCAACGTGAGATTCTGCGCCTCTTAAATCCAGCGGCTGTCCAATACCGTAGAATTAATTTCATAATTGATTAAAGTAACACAAATTGTTAAGAGCTTTAGCTGCGGTTTTGATAAGAATAAGAATAAGAAAACATTTATTTGCAAATATATGAGTTATCAATTTATGGAATATAACATAATGTAGCTTAATCATGCTTTACCAAATGGGTGTGCAAATTTATAGTCCAGGAGCTGGATAAACAGTTCCTGCTTTAATAAAACTAAAAATATCATGCAACTTGATGTTATGTATGAAAAGATAACGGCTTTAAATAATAGTAAAATTAGGCAGTTCACTTAGGTAAAAGATGATAACATAAATTATTTTCTAAATGACGAAGGATTACAAAAAAATAGACATAATTTAAAAAATTGCCCAGTTCAAGAGATATTTTTTTATACCAGTTTGTATAAAATTTAATAAAAAATACGTACACAGTACCTAATCGAAACTCCTTAGTCCAAAATAATACACACGCACTAACTCACTTCACCAAATAAAACTAGCCACTTCACTGTCGCACCGATGTTCGATAATTAAAAGAGCGTTAAAGCGTCTCAATTCAAATATCCCGCCATTCCATGGTATGGTAATACAACGTAACGCGTTTGCCAACCTCACGTCAACAGGTCGCATCCCACACTGATGTCTGCCGCCCCGACCCGGTTCGCGCTCGCGCCAAAAATAATACTTTGAGAAGGACATTGGAGGTCTCCAATACCCCTGTTGCTATTGGAAAATGGCTTTCTCTGATACTCTATTGTCATGCGATGAGATCAAATTGATTTGTTACGGACTCTAACTTTTTAAAAAATTGATGAATGGCGATTTATTTTTTATTGCCATAAATTGTTTATTGTAAGAAATGAGAAGGTTATATTTTTTTATTACCAAATAATACTTTCCTATACTACTAAATTTTAATGTCTTCATTATATACATACATAGAGCACATATAGCTATGGAATAGTGATAGAAAAGTAGTCCAGTTTTTCAAGCATACTACATATACTGTAGCCCAACGATTCTACTGCAGCCATAAATCAAGTACTTCTATTAATTTAGTCAATTCAGTAAAATGCTATAGACAGACAGTTTTTCATAACCTCTGTGTTATTTTTTACAAGCACCTTTAAAACACAGTCCTTTGGTTTAGGTGGGCTTTGTTAAAATGTTAATTAAAACTTCAAATGCACACCCAGGTACAGATTATTTTCTAGAAAACTTTGTTTCTGTAACGCTAGCCTAAAGAAGGATTTGAAAGATTCCCTTAAGGCGGTAAAAGGTCGATTTTTATTCTATCAAGAAAATCCGTTCAGAAAATACTGCTTATGTTAATTAATATAAATAGTCATTTAAATAACGGCTTCGACCCTTTTTATATTTAGCTTGGTAGAATAATTTGTTCGTAACGTAGCAACAAATAACATTATTTTTTCATTAAATAGACGTAAATAGACAGGTGCACGGTTGAAACTACTGATACTAGATACTTGAAGCTTTCCGTGATGGTGATGTCCGTTAACGAAGTATTGAGAAATATTTTTAAGAAATACGGCCTATAAATGGGTAAAAAGGTACTTTTTTTAGGTACGATAAACTTTCTATTGGACTTCCATTTTTTAATATTAAAATTATGAAAATTAGTACATAGGCGGATAAAATCACGTATAACGTATCCAAGGAGCTAAGAAATCGTAGCGTGTGGGTCTGCATTTTGAAAATATCTAATTTTATGTATGTGTGTTTTTTTTTTCTTCAAAAAAAGTGTAATATTCTAAGATTTTCGGTTATTATTAAAGACGAAATGAAATATAAAGACTGACTACATTTCATGGTTATTCGAGTTATTCAAAGTTATTCGAGCCGCCTCTGTACGATTATCGTTTAACTAATTAATACCTGTAGAATAAATAAGTTTATTATAAAATGCTTTAATATAAGAGAGTGATATGTAGAAATCTTAGCGAGATTATGTGTCTTAATTTTACTCAAAATTACATACCGAATCTTCGGTCACATCAATATCACTCATCTGAGTATGATATTTAGTAGAACCCTTAGGAAATTACAAAGTGGGTCAGCGATTGTGGCCATTGATAACTTGTAACCAAGTGTTTTGCCTGTCATTGTATGAAATGTTGCTTTGGTATATGGCTCAAATCTGGAGATTGAAGACAGGTCGCAATAATGTTCTGTAGGTACATACATTTGTATGTCAGAATCTATAGTTATATCGTTCGAGAAATAATGTCGACGATAAACGAATGGGCAGTCGGATAGATAGACGAACTGCGGAATGTCAGTAATAGAATGCCATTCTACCTATGATATGGAATGGTTTGGAAACCTAGAAAATACATTAATTTTATACCTGAATGTGGTCTCTTTCTACCGCTGTAAGTACATATTATTACAATTATAACCTGTTGGCCGTGACTTCGTAGGCGTGGAATTTAAAAACGTTTAACCTTTTTTGCAACATTTTTCACTAATGCTTTGCTCCTATTGGTCTTAGTGTGTAGCCTATAGCCGTCCTCAATTAATGGACTATCCAACACAAAAATAATTTATCAAATCGACCCAGTAGTTCCTGAGATTAGCGCGTTCAATAATACAAACTCTTCAGGTCTGTAATATTAGTAAAAAAGAAATAAAATATAAGATGGTAATTAAATAAATAAAATCTGAGAAACTTGAAACGAATCATTGAGTTATATCAACCTTATCAGTAAACTTAAGTTTTCTTGTACGTGCTTTTAGGTTACGTAAACAAATTATTTATAAACGTTAAAAATAAATCTTCAGTTTTCATAAGGAAAACGATAAGATTTGAGCCGTTGCGAACAACATGAGTAATTACGTAAAGAAAAGCTTTGTAATAACAGTCCTACTTTTGGTTTAAATATTATATACTAACTTATGCCCGCGACTATGTACACGTCGGATTAGAAACCACTAAACAGAAGCCTATGTCCTCTATTATATTTCTTTTCATAACACAAGCATATAAGCTTAGCTTGGGACCAGAGGACGTTGTGTGAAATGTCCGTGAATATTTATTTATTTATTTATTTATTTATTTTCAGTACTAAACTTCATTTGAATCACTTCAGTAGTCTTGGCATCAAGGGAGTGACAGGCAGAGTCACGTTCACATTTTTAATGTTACTTAGTAAGGATTTCTCTATAGCATTTTATATTGTGTCGTACCTATTAATGAGTCACAAAAATATACAATAAGAAATCACAAAAAAGTATTAATTTCCGTACATACATTTACAAAATATTAGCTTAAACTAGGTAACATTTTGTTATAAATAATATTAAAAAAAATATTCATTGTTTACAATCATCATAGTAATAGGTACATACAGACAGACCGAGATTTTAATGTATATATAACTTCTTTCTTCTAATGTCAGAGCAGAAATTCACTAAAATAGCGACTGCGAGAGCATATATCTAGCAAATGTTTCTACTAGTAGCCGTCAGTGGAATTCGTTTAAAAACCAAGAAATAAATAAATACAGTAAAGATCAATCAAACGCCTGATCGCTTACGCAATTTTAGAAATATATACATTGGAATTTTGTAGTATTATGTATATACAAACTAAACTATTATTGTAAATCGCATGTTATATCCGGGATCTAGATTCTTTCCGGGTTATCTAATTACTATAGAAGGTCAACAGCATTATTTTGTTATGAAGGTATAGTTACTACCAATCGATACCTATTCTTCTATTTATTTTTCACACAAGTACGTTGAAATAATGCCTACAATAATCTTTACATAATATAAAACAACGTCGTTATTTTGTATGTGAGCTTATATCTTTAAAACTACTCAACGGGATTTTTATAAAAATTTGAACGCGAAGAGTTGGAGCTTTCTTCGCTACAAGAATATGTACTGGCTACTTGATAAGCATTTTTAGTTGTCAGTACATAATAAATTGCTCTTATACAAACAGGCGTAGGAGAACTGGCGTGTCCGACATAGCCCGAAAGGTTAGCACGCTCTGAAGTGGCAATGGGCAGGCCACATTGCTCGTAGGACTGATGATCGATGGGGAAGGAAAGTCCTAGAGTGGCGACCACGTACCGGACGACGCAGCGTTGGGCGGCCCCCGACAAGGTGGAGCGACGGTATCGTCAAGATCGCGGGGAGACATTGGATACAGGCGGCACAGGACCGCGCGTTGTGGCGTTCTATGGGGGAGGCCTATGTCCAACTGTGGACGGAGAGAGGCTGATGGATGGAAGAATACAAACAGGTCCTAATACCAGTGTCGACTTATGGTATCCAGCTGTGGGGCTATACCAATATAAGTAATTTGCAAATTATACAAAGGTTCCAAAATAAAGTGCTTAGGGGTGTTGTGAACGCACCATGGTATGTCCGAAATGCTGATCTTCACAGCGACTTAAGCCCATAAACGGAGGCTTCATCAACACGTTAACGTCAAGGCTATCCAGCTCCTTGACAATACGGATCTAGTGAGAAGACTTAAAAAAACAAAACCGTTCGATCTAGTTATTTAATAGTGATAGTGTTAATAGTGCAGTGAGTGCTAGTTTTAAGGAAAACAAAAACAAAGTGCCTTCGCCTTAAATAGAGACAATAAGAAAAGTGTTGATAGACACATTTTTAGTTATTATTCTATTTAGTAATTTAAGTTAGATTAAAATTACTTATTAACCTTGGTTGGCTAGATTGTAATATTTTGATGAATGTGGAATTAAAAGACTGGAGTCATCATAAAAAAAATATCTCTGTTAGTGTAAATAACACTTGAATTGATCTCAAAAATGTAAAACAATATTGTAAATATTTAGATCATTTGGTAAATATCGTTAGTGTGGCGGTCACGAGCTCCTAATCTACTAATTTCAAAGTTGCGTAGATTAAGCTATTAAGATATAACGAAGAAGATAATGACTTCTGTTACGCTTACGGCAACATTACTTTAGACATGTCTGTATATTATATACGATCAGTTTACTAAAATCATTTCAACCATTAGTTAATATATCTTCTTCTTCCTGCCCTTATCCCAATTTGTTTACGCATAAAGAAGCTAATTTTGATACCCACCAACGCGAAAACATGTAATCTTCACATATGAAACAAAAACCTCTGTTTTCTAGTCGGATGTCGGATGTTAAATAAACTTCTCTCCTCTTTATAAATATACATTTCAATAAGAATTCATACTCGTTTACCAAAACCAGCAACAATTAATATTCCTAAAACATTTTGAGTCTTTAATTAAATACTTCAAATCGGCACAACGACAAAGCTAAATTGATTTTAATCATTATGCCAGTACCTACCCAAGTTTCAATGTACATAAAGAGTGTTTCCAAACGCCATTATGGCGGTAACGTGTAGAGAGGTAATCAATCAACTGACGTAGATTCGAAGTGGTGGACTTTCAACCGGATTGGTGTCAGTCAAAACCTTTATACTTTTGCCACCGAATAGGAAAAAGGCTTACTTAGTAATTGATGAAAGTGGCTTTTTGTGACTTTGTATAAGTATTTGCAAACAGCTAATAAACCGTCAGCTTTATTGATGTTAACTCACTCATTACAGATATTGACATACCTATACTGGTTTAATGTATAGAAATCATGTAAATGAAGTAACTGTCGTATGTAAACCTTGTTTTAGAAAATTCCTGCCATGTAAATAATCTTATATATAAAAATCAATTGCTGTTCGTTAGTCTCGCTAAAATTCGAAAACGGCTGGGCCGCTTTTGGTGATTTTGGTCTTGAAATATACGTGTGAGTCTAGGGAAGGTTTAAACGGTGACAAAATATATGGGGATCTAAAATTCCACGCGTACGGAGTAGCGGGCATCAGCTAGTTCTACATAAAGTATACAGCTATAGAGAGGGCCATGCTTGGTGTTCCCCTACGTGATAGGATTTCGAATACGGAAATCCATAGAAGAAGAGGTGTGTGCTACATAGCCCATAAAGTTAGCACGCTTAAGTTAGTATGTCGTAGTAGGCCTATTGTAGGCAGGCCACATCACTTGATGATCCGGCAACCGTTGGAAGGAAGGTTTTTGACCAACAATGTACCGGCCGACGCAGGGTGGGGCCCCTAATAAGGTGTATTGAGGACATCGTCAAATGTATAAAATAATGTTGAACTTATTACGTCTTCGTCTCCTTTTCCTCCTTCTCCCAGCCACTTAACATCCCAATTTTGAGCACGGGCCTATTCAACGTCGAGAGGGTATTTAGTCTACTTATGCCGTAATAACTGGGCGTGTTAACACATAGCTTAGTTCCATGATTTCCGTCTGTCTCAGAGGATGTTTTTGCTTATAATATCTCTCAGCTAGGTTTTACAGGGACGAAATGAGGTAGTGACATTTATATATCTATCACCACACATACAGTTATTACATCGGTACAAGATTATTGTTAAATTATACGTCGGCCAAGAACACAATACGACTATGCCGTTAAGACCTTATAATGGAGTGGCGTTATACCACAACGGGGGGAAAGTGTCATTTTCTCTTATCAGTTGAAAAATTAAACACTTGTAAGTTATTGTTCAGGGAATATATCATGTCAAGAAAGTACGGTGTAATAAATACTGCAACTGTATACCCAAAGGTAAAAGACCGAAATAAATGTATGAAGTCGTTATAAAGTTTTAGTAAGTACCTATTTTTATTTTGAAAAACTCAATACAGAATGAGAATACCTGAACAGTATATTTGTAACGATAAATTGGATTTTTTGAGTAAGTAGTTTGTAATTCACTTGGGTGATGCGTCAAGATTAACATTATTAACTATTCGAATAATTTAATTTGATCATTACTGCAAAACTGCTTTAATGCATTAATTTAAAACTATTCACTTAATTTTGCTTAATCATATTTGTTTCGTAACCGTAATCTATTTCTATTCGAATTTCAAATCTTCCCGCCTTTTATCATATGTTGGGTTTTAATTTGCAACGATCTGGAATTTTCTATGATATTGTTGGGAGTTAACCAATGGCAGGGCGTATATGTCACGCCATACGTTCCGTCCAATGACAAGCCGCATCCATTTCGCGGCAACACTGCGTCATCGGTCAAGACGTTGACATTCGAATGGATTTAAAAAAGGGTTAATACGTTTTAATAAGAAGAAAATTCGTAAAACTTTGAAAGTACAACAAAGCCATCGCGAGTGCAAATCTGTATAAACATTATTCGGGGTGTGTGTGTGTATAAACGTTTTAATCGTGAGGAAAGTGGAATTAATATAAAAAATCATTAATAAACTATTACAAGCAAGTACTTTATGTGCCGGCCGGCGAGACTTCAGCGGTGTACCCAGCGCTGGACAGGCTTGGACATAGGATCGTACATATCCAGAGGTAAGCTTCCACATTGTCTCTGAATATTTTAGACGTTGCAGCCCAACTTTACAAAAACGTAGCTGTTACCCAAATAGTGTGAGGACCATCCGCACACATTTTTATGGTGCCGAAACCCGGGAAATAAGCACCCATTCCCTTTAGATCGGCTTATTTTCCATTAGATATCTATGCAATTATATGCACATCTCGTAAAATATCGTATATTTAGCGCCCATTTAAAATAAATTTTATTAACAATTTCGTTCTGCCGCCATTACCGGCTGACATTCCGTTGATCTTTTGCATTCAATTCCGCTTGAATAACATACCAAGTTAGTTACGAAGGCATATGAACATTAAAATTTGTATTTTTCTGTGTTTAATTGCGTTCAAAATTCCTGTGAAAATTTGTTATTTTGTAAAAAGGAAAACCGGGATACGTCATTATTAATGCGAATCGGTTCGGTATAACCCGACAGAATTTAGTGGTCGTTAATTTACTTCAATTCGATACGTATGCACGCACCAACATTATTTAGCCGTCTTATACGTCATTCGATGCACTCGCGCTTCGCGCTCCTATTGGTTGACTGTTTAACGTAAACAATTGATAATCGTTTTTAGTTTAACTTTATTCTCTCAATTCAATTGTTTAATTTCGTGACGCATTCGTATTATTCGATAAATAATTTTTTATTATTTATATTTATTTTTTAATATGTCTTACGTAACTATGAGACGCCGTTCCAAGCCTAAGTCATTAGAAAAGGAAAACCAAGAAGATAAAAATGTTTTCACAGTTCTTGATTTACCTGTATTGCGCCGTAAACGTATAATTGCGTTAAACCGCTTAAAGAAAGCATTCGAAGTAGCTGAGTTGGCAAAGAAAGATGACTCGTATTTGGATTCGTTTCTCGTTCATTATTCGTCTTTTCAAAAATATTGCAACAACTTTGAGGAAGCGCATTTTGACATTCTGAGCGTGATTGATAGCGATCAAGAGGAAGAGGAAGATTTAATTCGCGAACAATTCGATGATATATACTATGGTATCATGATAATTCATAGACAGTTAGTACCAACTGAAGTAAAATCTTCCCATTCATTCGAAAGCGCCTTAGGTCGTTCTTGCGTTTCCAACATCAAGCTACCTAAAATCACTATCCCCACCTTTTCAGGATCAATTAAGGCTTGGCCCGAGTTCTATGACATATTTAATTCATTGATACATACGAATGAAGCGTTATCGGATACTGAGCGTATGCACTATCTTTTATCGAGTCTTTCTGGCGACGCTCTTGGCCTCATACGTTCCTACCCCGTTCAGGGTAGTTTCTACCAAGAAGCATTTCAAACTCTTATCTCTCGATATCAAAATAAACGCGAACTCGCATTCGAGTGTTGGAAAGAAATATCAAACCTTAATTTCAAATTAAATTCTCCAATCGAATTTCGTCGCTCGCTAGATCTCATTAATGAGAATTTAAATATTTTAAAAGGGGTTAATTTACCTACTGACAAATGGGATTTTATTCTATGTTATTTAGTTTTATCTAAATTGGACTCTAACACGCGTTGTTTATTCGAACAAAAGTATACTTGTTCTGAGTTGCCTAAATACGGAGAATTAATGAAATTCTTAAATTCTAAATGCGAGGCGCTCATACGAGATACTCATTTCTCTTTACAAAGTCAAAGTAACTCTAATCGGTTTCAATTTCAAAGTAAATCTAATTTAAATAACAACAATAAAACAAATAACAAACAAAAGCAAACTTCTGTGTTTCTTTCCAATACAACTGATAATTCGAAGCCTCAGTCCGATCATACGAAGCTGCAGTTCAATAATACGAAGCCCCATTCGATCTCCGTTCCAGTGACACCTTCGCCATCCGTATTGAAGTGTTCATTTTGTTCAGAAAATCATTCTCTTATGCAGTGCAAAGACTTTGCACAGTTATCCGTTTCTGAACGGACTGATTACGCTAAAACTCATCGTTGGTGTTTCAACTGTCTCAAATCGTCACACAGTGTGAAGGAGTGTAAATCTATTTTTAAATGTCAGAAGTGTCGTCAGCGTCACCATACACTACTTCACCAAAACGAAAATTTGACTACTTCTTCTTCTCAATCCGCTTCGAGTAGTCAAACGACCGATCAAGTCCGTGTACTTACAAATATAGGTGAAAGTTCACTTGTATTACTTTCAACCGCTATCGTTCAACTTCGTAATTCGTTAGGTAACTTCCAATCGTTTCGCGCCCTCATTGATTCGGGAAGCCAGGCACACTTCATCACCGAACGCGCTGCCCTACGCTTGGGTGTAGATTGTACTCCCACTTCTCGGCGTGTTCGTGGCTTAGGCCAGTCGTCTTCTGCTGTTTCAGTAACAGTCAGACTCGAAGTAGGTGCTCATGGTAAACCTCTATTCAACGTCGACGCATTCACGTTACCTTCCATATGCGGCAGGATGCCATCCACCCGTATTGATAAATCATCGTGGCATCACCTGCAAGACCTGCGGCTAGCTGACCCAGAGTGTCACCAGCCAGGTCCTATCGATCTTCTTCTTGGCGCAGAGGTGTTTGCTTCGCTCTTGCTTCCTGGTACTGTTAGCGGCGGTCCCATGCAACCCTCTGCATTTAATTCTGTGTTCGGCTGGCTACTTCTGGGAGGTGTTGGCTGTAAAGAGGAAGACATTCAATCATTTCTTATCAAAGAAGACGACCAATTAAACGAAGATATTCGACGCTTATGGGAGTTAGAATCATTCGATACTTCTAAACGCTTAACTCCTGAAGACGAACGCTGTGAGGAGATATTCGTCTCGCAACATTCTCTTGATTCAACGGGTAGATACGTGGTTTCTTTACCTTTTAAGGAAGAAAACGTTCAATACTTTCCAGGTTCCCGTGATGTCGCTTTTCGTTGTTTTAATTCGCTAGAACGTCGACTCGTTAAGAATCCAGATTTACACAAACAGTATAACGATTTCATGAAGGACTATTTAGATAGTGGTCACATGAGCTTAGTTCCTATCCAAGAGTTAAGAAAAGGAAAATATTACATTCCACATCACTGTGTTTTACGTCCTGATTCGGCTACAACTAAGCTTCGCGTTGTCTACAATGCTTCTTCGAAAGACGCCAGAGGCATCTCACTTAATGACTCGCTTCTAATAGGGCCTAAACTTCAAACGAATATAGTCGGGATTCTTCTCAATTTTCGCATTCATTTCGTGGTTTTTACTGCTGATATGCGACAAATGTATAGAATGATTTCTATACGCAACGACGACCGCGACTATCAACGTATTCTATGGCGTTTTAATCCCGACGAACCCGTTCAGGAATATCAGCTCAATACGGTTACGTATGGCGTGTCTTCCGCTCCGTTCCTCGCATGCCGTACTATCAAACAGCTGATTTCTGACGAAGGTAATGACTTTCCTCTTGCTAGTAAAGTTTTATCCAGGGACTTATACATTGACGATGTCGCAACCGGCTGTGACACACTCGAAACCGCTCATGAAACCAAATCAGAGATTATTGCTCTTCTTAAACGTGGGAACTTTGAGCTTCGCAAATGGGCGAGCAATTCACCCGAACTTTTGTCTGACTTATCATTAGAGCATTGCTTAACCGCCCCTGTCACTCTAGACGCAAAAGAAAATTACACCCTTAAAGTTTTGGGTCTAAAATGGGACCCATCTAGTGATAGCTTCTTCTTCGCAGTGACTCCACAAAACAAAAAATGTACCAAGCGCAGTATACTCAGCGAGCTCGCGCGTGTATATGATCCCTTGGGCTTTCTTTCTCCGTTAACTATTGTCGCAAAAGTTCTCGTCCAGCGCCTTTGGATCCTTGGTGTAGGATGGGACGAAGATCCTCCTGAAAAAATCGTAAACTTCTGGCATCGTTACCTCGAAGAACTCCCTCTTTTGAAATCGTTGCAGATACCTCGATGTGTGTCTGTAAAAGACATAAAATCGTGTGAAATTCATGGTTTTTCGGACAGCTCTGAAACCGGTTACGGCGCAGTAATCTACTTAGTCACAGTTGATATCTACGACAACGTAAAAGTCTCTTTTGTGTATTCCAAAGGTCGTGTCGCTCCAACAAAATCGACGTCATTACCTCGGCTCGAGTTGTGCGCTGCTGTCCTCCTCGCCGATCTGCTGAAATTCGTTAAGGATTTATACTTACCTGTGTTTCCATGTACCGGTATCTACGCGTGGTCAGACTCCACGGTAGTGCTTGCGTGGCTGAGATCTCACCCTTCACGTTGGAAGACCTTCGTCGCGAATCGCGTAGGTCACATTCTAGACGTCGTTCCAGATGCTCGCTGGGGTCACGTGGCCTCCGAAGAGAACCCAGCGGACGTAGTCTCCCGCGGTCAGCTTCCGTCAGCTCTTGCCGACAATAGGTTATGGTGGGCGGGCCCTAAGTGGCTATCCCAACCGTCTGTCTCTTGGCCTACAGGCTCAGATGAAGCTCCCGACAAAACCGTTCTTGAAAGTGAAGAGAGAACGCTGCGTGCGCTCTTCACACATGATGACTTAACCGTCTCGTTTATAGACTTGTTATTCGACCGTTATTCGTCCATTCGTAAAATCCAACGCATTATTTGCGTGTGGCTAAAATTCTTAGACTTCATTCGTAATAGACGTAAACGCTGCTCTTCTCCCATTCATAAACGCTCAGAGCTTCATGACGCGCTAACGACTATCGTCAAGCACGTTCAATCAACTCATTTTGCGAATGACATTCATCAAATTCAATCTAACAGCCTTTTATCAAAACAAATGCGTAAGTTGAACCCGTTTCTGGACTCCCACGGAGTTCTCAGGGTGGGCGGTCGGCTAGTCCGATCCGGACTCGAGTTTGAACACAAACACCCTGCTCTACTTCCCCGCGACTCTAGATTAACGTACCTTATCATCGAAGCCTTTCACCGTGAAAACTGTCATCCCGGTATTAACACGATGCAATACCTTTTGACACAACAATTCTGGATCCTCTCTCCTAAACGTGCTATTCGTCATTGTTTGTCAAAGTGTTTGCAATGCTATAAACTGAAACCTACTCCGCTCGAACCGTACATGAGTGATCTACCTGCAACTCGCGTAAATCAAGTAAAACCGTTCTCTGTCGTCGGTACTGACTACGGCGGTCCTTTCCGTATTAAACTTGGTAAACATCGCGGTGCTAAAATCGGTAAAGCTTATCTTTGTCTATTTGTCTGCTTCAGCACGAAGGCTGTGCACCTCGAAGCCGTCTCTGACCTCTCAGCTGACGCGTTTCTTGCCGCTCTTCGTCGATTCGTAGGCCGTCGCGGTAGAGTCAGTATAATACACTCTGATTGTGGTACAAATTACAAAGGCGCGAGTAATCAACTTAATTCACTCATGCACTCAGCCGCTCAAAGTGAAACCATCGAATTCCGTTTCAATCCGCCTTCGAGTCCTCACTTTGGTGGAGTTTGGTAAATTCAAATAAAAGCCGTTAAGACGCATCTTTACCGTATCGTAGGTGATCAAGCTCTAACTTTTGAAGAGTTAACAACTGTATTCGTTCAAATTGAGTCCATGCTTAATTCGCGACCGCTCTGTCCATTGAGCTCTGATCCCAACGATTTAAGCGTTCTGACCCCTGGTCATTTTTTAACGCTGGAACCGTTAACGTCTGTTCCTGATGAAGACTTAACTTCTATTAATATACATCGTCTTGATCGTTGGCAACTCATTCAGCGTTTTCAACAGGATTTTTGGAATCGTTGGAAAAACGAGTACCTTCAAACTCTAACTCAACGCGCTAAGTGGACAAAACATTCTAAGCCACTTGACATAGGAACAGTCGTTATTTTAAAAACTGAGAATGCAATGCCATTACATTGGCCTCTTGCACGCGTACTAAAACTACACCCTAGCCCGGACGGAATCATACGTATCGCTACAGTGCGTACCGCGGATGGATCTCAACTTACTAGGCCATTAGCTAAGCTCTGTCATTTACCTAACCAAATCGCATAGTCTTGAAAATTCATTATACGTTATAGTAGATTTAAGTAGTTTTAGTTCAAATGCCTTCATCAATTTAGATTACATTTATTCTTTAGTTTATTTCCTGAATAGAAAATACACAAGTGTATTTTGGTGGGCGGAATGTTTCGTAACCGTAATCTATTTCTATTCGAATTTCAAATCTTCCCGCCTTTTATCATATGTTGGGTTTTAATTTGCAACGATCTGGAATTTTCTATGATATTGTTGGGAGTTAACCAATGGCAGGGCGTATATGTCACGCCATACGTTCCGTCCAATGACAAGCCGCATCCATTTCGCGGCAACACTGCGTCATCGGTCAAGACGTTGACATTCGAATGGATTTAAAAAAGGGTTAATACGTTTTAATAAGAAGAAAATTCGTAAAACTTTGAAAGTACAACAAAGCCATCGCGAGTGCAAATCTGTATAAACATTATTCGGGGTGTGTGTGTGTATAAACGTTTTAATCGTGAGGAAAGTGGAATTAATATAAAAAATCATTAATAAACTATTACAAGCAAGTACTTTATGTGCCGGCCGGCGAGACTTCAGCGGTGTACCCAGCGCTGGACAGGCTTGGACATAGGATCGTACATATCCAGAGGTAAGCTTCCACATTGTCTCTGAATATTTTAGACGTTGCAGCCCAACTTTACAAAAACGTAGCTGTTACCCAAATAGTGTGAGGACCATCCGCACACATATTAATTCTCAAACGGAAGCTGTAGAAAAAGTGCAAACGGCTATAAACACGCTATTTATGTGGACAAAAAAGTAGCGAATTAAGTTAAACGAGGCAAAGTCTATTCATATAGACTTTACCAACAAAAGAGAAAATTATGTACCGTTGTACCTAAATAAGCAGATTATACCACACGAGAACACAGCCAAATATCTGGGCGTGACATTAGATACAAAGCTGCGATGGAAAGCCCACGTCAAAAAGAAACGCGAAGAGTTGGAGCTTCGCTATAAAAGTATGTACTGGCTTCTCGGAAAGGAATCTTCGTTGTCCGTACAGAATAAATTATTACTATACAAACAAGTCCTTATGCCAGTGTGGACTTATGGTATCCAGCTTTGGGGCTGTACCAAACCAAGCAATGTACAGATTATTCAAAGATTCCAAAACAAAGTCCTAAGAGGCATAATAAACGCACCCTGGTATGTGCGAAATGACGACATCCATAGGGATCTACAGGTTAACAAGGTCGCAAATATAATTAAAAAGTTTGCTGAAGCTCATCACAATCGATTTCATCATTAGGTAGATGTTGAGGCTATCCAACTCCTTGACAAAACGGATCTAGTGAGAAGACTTAAAAGAACAAAACCGTTTGAACTAGTTTTTTAATATAGTGATAGTGCTAATAGTGCAGTGAGTGCTAGTTTTAAAGAACACATGAACAAAGTGTCTTCGCCTTAATAGAGACAGTAAGAAAAGTGTCAATGGACACGTTCTTAGTAAATATTCTATTTAGCAATTTAAGTTAGTTTAAAATTACTTAATAGCCTTTGTAGGCTAGATTGTAATTTATATGATGAATCCGAAGTCCAAATTGCAGATACATCATGAAAAAAAAAAAAAAATATTGAAAATATTAGAGATTCAAGTGATATTATCTTTTGAAATAGTGAAAATTTGAAGCAAAATTAATAATTGTTATTGATATGTCTGAAAATAATTTTTAAAAACATGTATTTATTGGTTTATTTTGGTTTATGTTCTAACGTTCCCCGGTTAATACACAAAAAAGATCAAAGAACACAATGTTTATAAGCATTATTATATATTAATAAAATATACCTAACAGTATCTGTTTCTTTTCATTACGAGCCTTTTGTGTCACCAACAAAGAAACAGGTATACTGCTTCATTTAACTGAAATAATTACGTCTTTGTACATCGACTTATCTGCTTAAAATATTTTGGAGAGAACATTCTATAGGGGAAATGAATTTATCAATTTATAGCTGTCTTATTATCTATTGAGGTTTGGACGTTTGCAGGTTAATTTCTGTGTTACTTATTCAGTTTATTAATAGCCTCTCCAATTCCTATTATGGCCCGCTGACATATACATAGCCTAATGCTATATAAATGAGTTAAATAATGTTATAAACAATATCAAAACTATCTTTAAACAAAATTACAACTAAGTACTCGATCAATTGGCATCATTAATGTAATGGACTACTATTATCGCGAGCTAAACACTACATCGGGATTTATGAAGTACATATTCGAATAAATCGCTTTACTGAAATCGATTAGGGTCAACCGTATATTAGAGCCATAAAATATTCAAACTAACATCAGTATTATAATATCTTAACCTATGAATATAAGTATATTTCAATTTGTCATATTTTTGTTTTTATTTTTTTTATATTCATGGATTCACACAACGTCCTCTGTTCCAGTACCACTTTTTTGTAATATGCATATAATACATAGTAAACACTTTATTAGTGAAATATAATTACATTAGACAAAAATTATAAAGGTGACAGTTTGTTTCTGCGTGTTTTTGTTGTTTTCAAATAGTTCAACCAATTGTAACAAAAGTTGCTAGTAAACTTAACATCTAGATTTACATTTAGGCTACTTTTAATCCCGAAAAAAGTGGTGTTGTTAAAAATGTGAAGTTCGATTCTCGTAATCGAACTTCACATTTTCACACCTACATTAGCGTCATCTAGTATTACACGCCATTTTTATGAAATTTATGTAAAAAAGTTTATGTGCTCTATTTTGGTCGAATAAAGACAATATTATTTCAGAAAAGGTTGTTTACAAATAAATGGAGAGAAATTGTACCTTCGTTTTTCCAAGTAACTTATTGATCATATCTTATGAAAAAAGATCTCTCAGACGACCAACAATTTATAATAATTTACCTCAGATTATCTTTATACGTTTATTTTTCTTAGTGAGAGTCAAACAACAAGTTGAGGACGATTTACTTTAACTATATACTTGTGATAGATAATTATCAATGAAAGATAGACACATTGCCAAATGAGCCACTGGGAGTTATGCCGCATCATTAATCTTGACTTATTGCTACAAAATTGTTCATATAGTAATGTTAAATTTAGCCGTTTGATTCATACATAGTTTAATTACATCTAACCAACGTTTTTTACGCTTTAATTATACAGACTTAAATTAGAAAGTTAAGTCATTCATATTGGTAAACATTGTGAAAAATTTGCAGCTCCATTTATTTTCATGATTTTTTTTTTCAGAAGAGTAGATAATGACATTGTTATTATATATACATACTAGCTGACCCGGCAAACGTTGTTTTGCCATACAAATATCAGTGGGGGGAGGGGTTTGAAAAATAGATGCTGTCCGATTCTCAGACCTACAGAATATGCATGTAAAATTTCATAAAAATCGGTCAAGCCGTTTCGGAGGAGTACGGTAACTAACACTGTGACACGAGAATTTTATATATTAGATAAGAGTGCTATCCATAAGGTTAAGTGAATATTAATTTAACATTAATTTAAATTTTTTGACGGGCCTCGTGGTGTAGTGTTTCTGGTAACGGACTGCCGATCAAGAGGTCGCGGGTTCGATTCCCGCTCGGGACAATCATTTGTGTTCTTTTTCTAATTGTCATACAAATGTTTGTCCCGCGACTGGGTGTTTCTATGTATTATAAGTATGTATTTACAAAAAAAAGTAGTATATGTATTCTATCCGTATTCTGGTACCCATAACACAAGCATATAAGCTTAGCTTGGGACCAGAGGACGTTGTGTGAAATGTCCATGAATGAATATGAATATGAATAATTTAACTTATTAAATTGTTCATTTTTAACGAACCTATTTTAATGTACATACATCATATGCAGCTCAACACTTCATCAAGTTTTATTGAAGCTTCAATTGTGAGCTTTTGGTGTATTGGTTTAATCAATGCTATAATTAATCATGCAAATTTTAATTTATTGAACTGGACTCTATAAAACTTATTTTAACCGTAAATCTATATTTTCGGCCCAATGAAGCACAAAATTAAATTTGTTTATCAATGAGGAATCTGTGACTGTTAAATTATAGGAATTATCGAGTACTTTACAGCAAACTACCTGTACGTCGCATTTTCGTTGATGTACTTACTTGAAAAATTCTAACGTAGGGGTATAATACCTAATAGTTTATATCTACACATTATGTTTATGATAGACACAAAATTCTGTTAATGCAGTTAAACACTTGACAAAAGCGTTAATATATAAAATCCCTAGATATTAACATTTCTTTAAATCAATTTTAAATATAACAATGAATCTTACATTTCAGAATGGTTCAATCGCAAACAATAAAAATCTAATATATAAAATTCACGTGTCACAGTGTTAGTTACCGTACTCCTTCGAAACGGCTAGACCGATTCTTATGAAATTTTGTATGTACATTCAGTAGGTCTGAGAATCGGCTAACATCTATTTTTCAAACTTTTTTTTTTAGTATTGCAAAACAACGTTTGCCGGGTCAGCTAGTAATATATAAAATACTAGGACTTACTGTGTGTAAACATCAATGTTCATTAATTGTTTGTCCTCCCATCCACAATAAAACTCACTGGATGCTCTCTGTATTTACTTTTCGCAATATATTTGACACCCCTACTAATTGAGCACCTAAATAAACAAGTAACGTTTAAAATAACTTTCTATATTGAAACATATAGCACAACTTGGCTACATATTTGCACTTAATTTTAACAACTAAGTATTATTAGCAAAGTTGTTGTTAAACTTTTCAAATTAAAATATTATCACATACAAAAGCTGCTTGATTCAATTGCCATTGTAGCGTAAGGTCAAATGTCACTACCCCATTTT
This sequence comes from Orgyia antiqua, assembly GCA_916999025.1. Taxonomy (NCBI): domain Eukaryota; kingdom Metazoa; phylum Arthropoda; class Insecta; order Lepidoptera; family Erebidae; genus Orgyia; species Orgyia antiqua. Next base: position 5,302,431 of record OU779861.1, read on the forward strand.
CTCCCCAGGGTGCGGTAAGATACAGCTAAGGGATATTGTTAAAAATAACATCTGCCAGAGACGGAAAACTCGAAAATAAACCTTGTGCCAATAAACCTGGTCAGCGCAGCACAGTAAACCATAATCCATTTTAAAGTGGAGGAGGCCCGTGGCCCCCAGGCGTGGGGCGTTAATGGGCTGGAAAGAAATAAATAAAATAAATAAATAAATATTCATGGACATTTCACACAACGTCCTCTGGTCGCAAGCTAAGCTAAGCTAAGTATGCTGGTGTTATGGGTACCAGAATACGGATAGAATACATAAACTACTTTTCTTTTGTAAATACATACTTATTATACATAGTAAACACCCAGACGCAGAACAAAAATTTGTATGACATTTATAAACATCACACAAATTAATGTCCGAGGCGGGAATCGAACATGTGACCTCGTGAACAGCAGTCCGTTATATGAACCACTAGACCACGAAGCCCGTCAAGAAAACGAGATGGGGAAGGATTAAGTCCTGTAGAGGAAGGAGAAAATCTGATGGGTATACGGATAACAAAATTAAGACGAAAAGCACATTCTTTCTATAGTTAAGTATAGTATTAATTTAAATAAATCAACGCTATCTTGAGCAATTTGTTACAAAAGTGTGATTGGTATTTCACTTGATGCCAGAAGTAAATCCTTTTAGTGTGTTTAACATTAAGAAACTCTACAAATAGAGTAAGAATTTTAAGAAAACAATAGCGTACAAGAAAATCCGAGTAACTTCTCAAGGTAAATGCTAGCTATCGGGAATATAGGTCGGAAATTGCACCCCAAGTAGAGGGGGATATAATCTAAGCGTTGCGTGTACCGGCGCGATCATTAGCGCTATCCACTGATAGTTCACCTTTCTTTACACACTCGCTATTTGCATGAGGTAAACACAAATTCAGGTGGTTGATGCCTAAAACAGTTCGATGAATCGTGCTAAGTGATTATCATTTAAGATAATGCCTTCTTTATCTCGTTAGCGTAGTGCTGCCTACACAAGTGTCTAATTCCAGAGTTAGATGCAAAAAGGGTACCATTTACAATAAATGTAAATAATGAATACCAAAAAATTTGGTAACCTTTCTGAAAAAAGTTACGCGAACGATTCGGCACCCTGCGCTTATCTTTATGATGTAGTTTTTAATATATCTAAAAAAATGCATAAAAAATTATTTATGTTTGTATATGTTTCCATCTATCTCTCAAAAGAGATACGAAGAAAATAAAAAAAAACATGAAATAAATACTTTATATGTACCTACCCTTTATGGTACGTTCTTCTTTTTTTTTATTGCCTTTGGCGGCAGACGAGCCAACGGCCCACCTGATGGAAAGTGGTATCTGCTGCTCATGGACTAGGCAACACCAGAGGCATAGCCGAGCCGCTGCCTACCTTTGGAATATTACTCTCTTCAAACCTCGCTTGAAGAGGGACATGTCGTAGCGCTTGGGAAATACCGCAGCAGGTAGTTCGTTCCAGAGATTGCACGTGCGTGGGAGAAACGACCGCTGGAAACGTACCGTGCCACAAGTGTACGTACCCAGGTAGTAAGGATGAACTTTGCTGCGGTATCGGTATCGGTTCTGTAGCCATTAACGTAATGCTTAGTTAGTCTACTTCCTTTTCAGTCTTGTGGTGCTTTGTCTTTTCAAAGGAACATTATTACACGTTTATACATCTACTAATTACTTATACGTTTCTTAGGGTTCCTTGCCAAAAGGTAAAAGGGGATATTACTGACATTTCACTGTCCATCTGTCACCAGGCTGTATCTCTGAAACGGTGACAACTAAAGAGCTAAAAATTTTATAGTTGATACTACAGCAAATATATATCATAGTTATTATCCCGCCCCTATCCCGTTATTTGGGGTTGGGAATGTGACGAATATAATTATTAAGATATTAAGTTGAGAATATAGTTCTTTATTTCACATTGTACTGATTTATTCTTTATATCCACTGCTGGACAATTATAATAATGATTAAGCAAAGACTTTCACCTAAATCCTATATAATGTTACTTTCGCCAATAAGCTATTCGGTAAGTAACCGGTATGTTAGAGCTTGTTAAAGCCTATTCATGCATAACTTTTTCATAACTTTCGGTATTCAAACTACATAATAGGCATTCATGTAGATCGATCTTTAGAGGGAATCTTGTCAAGTAACATTTTCTTGTCATTCAAATTGTTTGGGACTGAAAATTGATGTTGTGATAAATGTAACAAGATAAAATTGTCTATTCGATGCGACTTTAATTTTATAGTAGCGCTCTAACAGCGGCGAGCAAATTGGAGCTACGATATCATCAAGATCGCAGGGAGCTGTTAACTGCCAACCTTGCAATCAAGGTAGGCCAGAAGTAGACTTAGAGAGGCTAATGGATGATTTGTTCAATCAAACAGCAGCTTTACGGATAATACAGGTAACATTTTGTTACATCAACCTTAGCTGAATACATAGAGTCACCATTTTAATATTTTGTTAATTATTGTATCATCACACAGTATTACCTCCTAAGCAATTGCCCTTTGCATATCATACTGTAAAGTTGCTGTAAATGTCAAAAGCATAGTTTCTATTTGGTAATATTTATAATACATTGACGATATAACAATCAAATTGAGTCATTCATGGTTTTAAATAAAATTCATTACGAGTTGACATAATATTTTCTAACACTTGCGCGACTCATCTGTTTAAATAAAACTACTTTTTACGGATTTACCACACCGTTAGCACATTTTGCAGACAACAAGACTTAAAATCCCCTTAACTTCACTTTAGACCGACAACATAAAGTTAATAATAAATAATTTTCTTTGACTCCCCTTGAGTTTTCTTGCCAGATCTTTCTCAAGTGGGACGCGTTCCGATCTGGTGGTAGTATATTAGATAAAATAATAAAAACTAAATAATTAAAATAAATACTAATTTTCTATAAATTCAAATAAAATTAACAATTTCTTTTTAATATAAACTAATTTAAATCTTAAACCAATAATTCTTTTTTAAAAATTCTTGTTATTATGTAAATAATATTGTATTTAAGTATATAAACTTAGTTTTGCTTGCTATATTGTATACTACCTCTATAATAATTAAAACTTTAGTCTATGATAAAATTATGCATGTTTCACCTTATATAATTTAAAAATTTCTTTATATTGTTACAATTTGTATGTATTTTAGAAACTAAAATAATGTTATTGATTTTATGTAGTCTGAGCACAATGTAATATGATATAGTTTATAGTAAAAGTCTATCTTTATGGTCAAGGTAAAATTAAAATCGAATGTGGGTAAACCCTGTAATAACTGATCGTAGAAGACACATTACAGCTCAGTCTCACCCGTGACCATGGTGACTGCAAAGTCTCCGAAACGTCGGGCCAAAATTTAAAACAAATATACGCGTCTAAATCCGTAAAAAGTAGTTTTATTTATTCATTACGAGTATAAGAAGTATAGTTATGAAAAAATTATGCACGAATAGATATAAACTGATAGACGTTCTAATATAGATATCTAATGCAGAGCCAGAATTTACAGGTTTTCGTTTGTTTTATTTCTTTGACTCAACAAGAATTAAATACTAGAAATAGTGTACGAAATACGACGAGCGAGACGAATAGTTGACGAGCCTCGTGGTTGAGTGGTTCATGTACGGACTGCCGATCAAGAGGTCGCGGATTCGAATCCCGCTCGGGGCAATCATTTGTGTGATTTTTCTAATTGTCATACAAATGTTTGCACTGCGTCTGGGTGTTTCTGTGTATTATAAGTATGTATTTACAAAAGAAAAGTAGTATATGTATTCTATCCGTAATCTGGTACCATAACACAAGCATGATAAGCTTAGCTTGGGACCAGAGGACGTTGTGTGAAATGTCCATGAATATTTATTTATTTTATTGTCAAATCTTCCCGTTTTAGGAGAGTTTGTATGCCCGAAAGCTCTGTCTACGCCCCGTATAGCTACAAACATGACGTACTAAAATGTATAAATATTAAGAAAATATGAAGCGATTTTAGTACCTTTCAATGTATTTCCCTGTATTTTTAATCATAAATCTATCTATATTATCTTGACCGAGATAGCAATTAAATTCATTCCCCTCGCAATATTTTATCGTGCCAGCTTGTTACGGTAGAAAACCTTGAAGATAAGAAAGCCAAGAATCTAGTTTTAATAAACTTTATATCTAAGTGGGGAGGTAAACAAATTGAACTACTGATAACAATTCCATAAAATGTTTAGACGGATTGTAAACTCAATTACTGACGTGATCTCTGTTGAAATAGATTTTCAAGTTGGTAAATTATGAGCTAGCTAAAGCAACATAATTCATAAGAACTTACCTCTCCAGGGAGCTTTAAAAGTCAGCTAAGGGATATTGTACACAGACAACATCCTCCATGAGAGATGGAAAACTCAAAACTAAACCCAGTGCCAACACTTCCATATACCATAATCCTTCCTAAAGTAGAGGAGGCCCGTACCCAACAGTAGGACGTTACTGGGCTGGAGAAAGGGAAATCATCCAACTACGTTGAACTTAAAATACATTAAAATTATAAAGTTTGTTTCAATAATATGCTGGTCAAACTATATAGATTTTAGGTTTGTTTTATAGTTACCCCAGCTCTAAATAGCTTAAAGCGCTTCGTTTTAATACCCCTTTTGAACGTCTAGGAAATAGGATTTTGGCACCGCATGATAGTGCATAGCATCCACTATTTTAATGTATAATGTTTTAGTACCAAATAACACTCGAGGTACCAAGACGATACCAGTTACTAAATGAAACATAGGTATACACATGTAAACATTAAATACATGTAAGGTATTTCATGCAAGGATTTTTGTACTAAGTCCTCCAAGAGTAGGGATGGTTTTTATCTGTGGATTAGCTGTTGCCCGCAACGTTTTACACGTAAAACTTAAAAAATAAAAAATAGCTTAACAAACTATAAAAAAAGGTTTCCTCTTGAATCATTATATCCATTAAAAAAACCGCATCAAAGCCCGTTGCGCAGTTTTATAGATATAAGCTCAGCTAGGGACATACATACAACAATAGCGACTTTGTTTTATAATAATTAAAAATGGTGACACCCCAATATGTTCGCATTCAAAACAAATATAAAGTACTGTTTATCAATTTTGCACCTTATAAAAAGATTGATTGAACTGACGAACAAAGATTGATAACTCACCTTATATTTGAGGTTCACCTGTACCAATCAATTACGAAATTCGTTTCTGACAGAGATAGATGGCACAAATACAGTTGAACTAATTGATAATTTTTTTACATTTTGTCCGTTGATATATGTAATTTTTTCTATTGCACTTCCATGACTGGTATCAGGAAAACACGGGTACACATTTTATATTGGTATTTGGTGGATAAGAATGCTTGTTCAGCGTGGCAAATTAGAACAAATAGCCTTCCGAAGTAGAGGAGGCCCGTACCCAACAGTGGGACGTTAATCCGCTGAGAAGGAAGGAACCAGATGTTATAGAGGCGATATTTTTAAGCTATTGCATAGCTTCTATCACGGGCCTTGAGCGTGGAGACCGAATCCACAAAATTCTAAATTTAAATTCCGTATGTAACGGAAATAGCGTCATAATCCTTACATTCAGCGCTACTGCGCATGCGTAATCCCCTCTTCGCCCCGCAATTTATTTCATACTGTTGATACCAAGGGTAAACGCCTTCCTCAAATTAAACAACGTATTAAAATAAGGATTTTGAATCGACAACATAAGTCTTAAATGTTCAGATAACAGCGTCAAAACTAAAATTGTATACCAACAGATTGACATTTGACATTTAATTTAAAAGAGATTGACATTTGATTGACAATCGCTATTTTATCATAATTACCATAAACAATGGACAGATGTAAGCATCAGTAAATAAGGATTATTAATCTTATTTTAGTTTATGGTATTTAGATTCTTGCATAAACAAAATAAATTAATAATTATAAATACTTACATAAGTTGATAAAAAAATGCTATGCAATAGCTTTACCGCGGCAGTCCCCGAGTGCCACACACCTTTTTTTTTAATATTTATCTATATTCTTTACAACATTCTCTGGTACCTACTAAATGAAACTATCTATATTTCTAAGCTTGCTTATGTTATGTTATGAATATACCACGCAAACCAACTATTTTGTTAAGGGCCTACATCAATATTATCGTATATCATCGCCGACACGTACATATTAACACAGCCAGTAGGCACAGAAAATGAAGAATTAGGGATACTTTTCCTATTTACTCAAAATCTACTAAATATATTTTAATTCTGATTTACGTGTTTCTATATATAATAGTTACTTATGTTTTTAAAGTTATTTCATTAGTTAATACGCGATAATAGACCGACAAATGAAAAAAATAAAAAATTTGAGAGGTTGTTTCGCCAAGATTTTCTATCGAGAAAACTTTTTTTAATCGCGTTTCTGAGTTGATGCGATCCTAGATCATATATTGAAAAAACATATACTTAAAAATTAGAGCTCTAGCCATTCAATCTAAAGAAACAATGAAAACTTCGTACATAGAAAAATGCACGAAGCTATTTTGGTATCGTCTTAACAAATATGTATTTACGCATAGAGCAACACGGAGCAACTCCGGTCCACCGGTGGCCTGTGTTGCTCTATGTATTTACGTTACTAGTGTACTACAAAGCCCATTCGGAAAAATGACTAATAAGATATAGAGCGTTATTCCAACAATAAAAAAAATTATCAATCATTATAAAGTCTATCTAATAGCTTTATCTTAAAGATGAGATTTTATTCAAGACACAACTTTTACTTAATATTTAGTATTGAAGTTTAGTTTATTATTCAAAGAGAATTTGTGCTTGTGTGGGTGCGTATTTACTGAATTGACATATTGCAGGAAATAATATGATGAGATCATCTAAAGTATATGACTATAATAACTATTTTATTGTCATACTGTCCATTATAAATAGTACCTCTGTTATTACCGTAACGTAATAACGTGATTTTATGAGACACCATAAATTTACACATAGAAAAAATGTTACGTAGTATTGAAAAACACATTGGATATTTTGATGTTTGTATTAATGCCGTGTGAGGCACTTGATATCCTAGATATATTGGTCTACACTATTCAGAACAATACCTTAAATATTTAGGTACGTGAGTATTGAGACACCAGTACAGCAGAAGTAGAGAAATACAGAATAATGGGCACTCGCCCATAAAATAGATAATTCAGATTTTACACGTCTATTTAGGAAAGAAAGTTCTTTATTATTTAATGGGTGAAGCTTAAATTTGTAAAGTTTAAATAAACATATAAATAAAATAACTCTCTACATGTCCTATAAATTGGAATATACAGAATTTGTTAGTGTGGGTATATATGCATAGAGGATACAAAATTTTCGGTGACCAAAAGTTAATGTTCTTTCCAACCCTCAAACATCGCGTGGTCAATTAATATCACGCCAAGAACACAAAAGGAAGTGAATTACGAAGTTTTCCAAAGAAATATAGTTTACAATTAATTTGCTATATTTATTACAGTGTTACGAAATTACAAAAACCGGCCCGTACGAGGTTCCGTATTATTATTACCATGACATATTTGTCATATTCGCGACCAAAAACAACACGATAACAGCAGTTGAATGATGACAATGAGTATTTATTTATTATTAAATTCAGTAATGTTACAATGTTTGCTATTTTTAAAAGTATCATAAGCTAATATGTATAATGTTAATATAATACAGCTTACCTAGGTTAATACTTTCCACTTAAACATTGTTTCATAAAGATGTTAGCACTACTCTCCGTACTAATTAGAAATTGTATCACGATATACATAAACTACAAAATTTTTAGCTCTCTACCTATCCCAGTTCCAGAGACAGTCTAGTATAGTAAGTGATGGACGGACGAATAGTCAGTGAAATGTCAGTAATAGGGTTATACCTTTTGTTCGGAACCCTGATAAGTGGATACAACACAATATTGCACACTAAATGCTATTTTTTATGATTGTTATTCGCTATGCTCATATTTTATTATGACGTAATAATTTAAAAACGAAATGTCTGGTTTATTTTTCTCACCTTGGCTATTATGATATATTGCGCCAGAGGGCATTTTGTTTATTATGAATCTGTGGTATTCGTGTAGTTATAACTCTGTGTAATATCAGACTTAATATGAGTAACCTAGTCGTATACTACCCAAGAGCATTAATCCCACAGGAGTTGAGATTATAAGGCGACCCCGCTGAAGAAGTTACGAGAACTGAACTGAGAATGATCATACTCATTGTGTACGGACACTGTCGTGTTTTAGTGTGTTTATAGTGTTTGTGTGTGTTACCTCGGTACGCCGCCGACGCAGCATAGTTTTGTCAGATCTAACAGCGTATGTAATAGCGCCTGTCGATTTAATACTCTAAGTACACTACTGACTACTACCGGTTTCTGAAAATATAATTATATTTAAACATTTTTGTGTTTAATAGTCTCTAACACTTGGGCGACTCGTTCGTTTAAATAAAACCACTTTTTAAAGAAAGAAAGAAAGATTTATTTGCTGTGTTACACAGATTTTACCAATAATACAGTTACAACAATAATTAAAGTTAACACTGTGGCAAATATCGTGCCACACCAGCAAGTAGGCACCCATTTCAGCATAAGTTAGGTCACAAGGACCTAACGCTGATTTTCAAATGGGGGCCATGAGAGTGGTGACGCGGATACCCACACAGATATCGACAAGCTAATCATAACTATTAAATATAGCATTTTACAGTTTGACTTACTCACATTCATAACAACAAAATTACATGCGCATTATAATTTTGGTAGGTTTACCTATTTAGATGCGTGTACTTGTTTTGTTCGTGTATTTATTATGTATACTATATTCACCAAATGAGTAAAAATATATAATATACAGACGTGATATTAACCTTATTATTAAAACTAAGAAAACAATCGAAAAATGTTATGTGCCCCTGATACCTGTGTTACGAAAAATCATAACATAACAGTTGATATTAATATATACAGAATCTATTCATAAATCCTGTGTAGTCTAAGCGTTGTCATCACATCGCGCCAGTAAATACATATGACAAAATATAATATATTTATATACACCTTCACATATTCATGACATCATCAGCACGTAAACGTCTTGCCGTTATTTATATTACCATAAACTTATGTTGCGCATTTCTCTATGAAAGTTTCTATTTTGCCACATTGTATAGGTACGTGTTCACAAGTCACATTAATTTAATTCATCGTTTAAATTAACATATCTATACTAACGTTATAATAAATAAATAAATATTCACGGACATTTCACACAACGTCCTCTGGTCCCAAGCTAAGCTTATATGCTTGTGTTATGGGTACCAGAATACGGATATAATACATATACTACTTTACAATTTATATATTTAAAGAAAAAAAGAAAATATTTTTATTACCGCTAAACCAACACATACAATACGTTGGTTTAGCGGTAATAAAAATATTTTCTTTCTTTCTTTAAATATATAAATTGTATTATTCAATATTTCTTTGTATGTCATCAGAATTATAATAAAATATTACTAAACGGATAATCTATATAAATTAATACCTTATATAAACTTAAACTATAAACTTAAGTATATAACTGCTTTAAAATAAAGATTTACGGTCTAATTCATAATGACTTATAGGAGGCTTAAAATTTCGTTTAAAGCGGATTGTCAAAAATTGTAATTCATAATAGTTATTTACGCTAAAACGTTCTATATCTATCCGATAAAGTGACATTATTCCGACAACGGTCTTATTCGTAATGACTTTTCAGAGGCTTAAAAGTTAGCTATAAGCGGATTGTCAAAAATGTAATTCATAATAGCTTTTTTACACTAAAGCGTTCTATAACTATACCATAAAGTGACATTATTTTAAACAAGCTCCGACCCTACTTTAAGCCTATATTAGTGAAAAAAATGGCGTATATATTCATCAGCTGATTATTTATATTGACGTTTGCCCCGTCATTTGCAAAGGTGTTGTTCATAGAGTCACAATAATTAACCAAAAAGTTATTAAACTAACGAGGTTTTATATTATAGTGATACGTGCATAAATCACGATAAATATCCGACACGGAATTTGCTTAATTATACATGTCTTATGAACCCTGCAAAGCATTGCGGCATTAACAATCTTGTTAACAATCGGCGAAGAAAAGTGTACCGCTAAAGAAGTAAGATATTTTCTTTGGAAGATGAGGAATTCTGAAAGTGGTAGTTTACAATGCGATGGAGGACAATGAGCCCATTATAGAAGGGCTAATGGAACAGCCAATTAAAGTAAATGCAAACCATATGTGAGGTAGAAATGCCGCAATCTTGAAAACTTTTATTACAAGGCCTTGAAATGAACAAAGTTCATCCTACTTGCAAGTAAATAAAACAAAATAAAATGATTGATTTAATAAATTTATTGTTTTTCATTTACCGAGTTACGGGCTATTTCTATTAAAGAAGAAATTCTTTAATAGAAATAGCCCGTAACTTGAACATCGAAGAACACCGGTGTGAGTGGCTTGGGGTGTAGATATTCTATTTTATATTTGAGTGATTCTTGCTCCAACTTAAAATTTTCAGATTTTTTATTCTCATCATAGCTATTATGTTTGTAGGTTTTGGACCCAGCGCTTGCGAATCTCAAGACATTAGTGGATCCAGCAAATCTGCAGGTGTTGGATGAGCTGGTGCCTCTAATGTATCATACATTAAAGATTACCTGATTTTCACTTTCCTGCTGTAGTTTATTTACTACAATAACACTTCTCGAATATTGTGTAAATTACAATGTATGTTTATAAACGCTATGTCAAGTTTGACAACTAGTAAGATTTTTTTTCTACCATCCATATTTCACCATGTTTCTACGAAATGGTAACATTCTGTAAATTAGAGCCATTTTAGCTATCGGAAGTTTTTTAAACGAATATGAATTAGGATTTTTATCTGACATCTGATAAGCTTAAAAGACTTTTTAACTAATATAGGATTATGCTTTAATTTTTGATTATGCTGATCTTCTTCATCTAGTTATTGATGTTTGCAAAGAAGTTGAAAAGAAAAGCCATTAAAATTGTTACATTCAATTATAATTCTTAAATATCAAGCCTTACAAATCCTACACAGTATTGGGATTGTCCATAATTTTTGACCTGCTGTTTTTATATTTTTTTTAGAAAATATAGACTATTTTAAGTAACTAATTTCAATATTATTGAAATATTCGCTATATAGTTTTTTTTTAAATGCTTAAATATATTATTTTAAATGTTGTGACGTCATCGTTATACGCAGTCTTTGTGTTGCCTTTTCCTGATACACTTAAGACAGATTGCAATACATCTTTTCAAAGTTGCCATGTTGAAATAATAGACCAATTTCAACTCCACCCCAGAGTAGTATATCCCTAAGAACGCCTTAACAATTTAAGTCCTTTATTTCAAGGGCAAATAGAGATCATTTTCTTTTTTGGAAAAATAATAGCAAAAATAGCAAATTTTCCGAAAAAAAAATTGTGGATCATGATCAGAAACTCGATTCCCCGAAATGGTTTTCGGATAAAGAGTTTTAAAAAAATATGAACAATGCCAATTGCGGTGATTGAAAGTCTTGCTTTTAATCCGCGCGGAAAAGTGAACGTTACGTTTACGAAACTACAAATTTTCTTCTTATTTTATGGCTTTCCCTCTGTCCAGCCCATTTACGTCCCACTGTTGGGCACGGGCCTCCTCCACTTTGGGAGGAATTATGGTCTACTGTGCCACGCTGGCCAGGCGTGTTGGCACAGGATTTATTTTCGAGTTTTCCGTCTCTCACAGAAGATGTTATCTGCGTGCAATATCCCTTAGCTGACTCTTACAGCACCCTTGGGAGGAGATGGGGTGGTGACACTTGTATCTTAATCCGTCACTACACGGAGAAATTTTTATGGCTTTGTAATTTGGAAGAAACATACCACCAAAATGATTCATAAAACTAAAATAACTAAGTGAGAAAATAAAAAATTATACTAAAAAGAAATAAATCAAGAAAAAAAAATAAGAAGCAGAAAAACTAATGTAATGAATGAAAATCAAAACTAATAATAGTTTATAATAATAAGATTATTAACAAATAAGTTTGTTTACATTTACAAACAGCGTCAAAGATGCATTTTGTTAACTTGTATCAAAACCAGGGATAAAACTCATAACGAATTTGAATGGTAGAAAAATGCTACCATTCATATTTCACCATTTTTCTACAAAATGGCAACAAAGACATTTTATAGTTATCGGAAGTATAATAGACGAATATGAATAAGGATTTTTATCTGACATCTGATAAGCCTAAAAGACGTTTTAACTAATATAGGAATATGCCTTCAATAAGCGTTTCAATATGAATAAGACTGTAAATATTTATAAACATTTGACATAAGGTCTTCAGGTTCCAAGCTAAGCTTATTTTTGTATTATGGGTACAAATAGATGTAAACTACACTTAATAATTTACTTTCGTAAATACAATAACTTTAAGGATTCCTTTGTGTAAAAGGAATCCTTAAAGTTATTGTATTTACGAAAGGAAATTATTAAGTGTAGTTTTTTATTACGCCTCATGTATATGGTGTCAAAAATAGCAAATTTAAAACATTATACAATTAAAATAAACAAATTAAAAATTTGACGTGCCTCGTGGTTGAGTGGTTCATGTAACGGACTGCCAATCAAGAGGTCGCACGTTCGATTCCCGCTCGGGACAATTATTTGTGTGATATTTCTAACTGTCGTACAAATGTTTGTACTGCGTCTGGGTGTTTCTATGTGTTATAAGTATGTATTTACAAAAAAAAGTAATATATGTAGTATATCCGTATTCTGGCACCCGTAAAACACAAGAGCATACAAGCTTAGCTTGGGACCAGAGAACGTTATGTGAAATGTCCAAGAATATTTATTTATTTATTAAAAAAATTATTTAAATAAGAGAGAATTCTTTCACAAAACATTCTTTGACTCAAATTTCTTCATGTTTGATTTTCCAAGAGCGGTCAAATTAATTAGCCACCGCCCGGTAATAAAAGTCCCGGGCGATGCAATATTTGAAGGGCCTCCCCAGGCTCCTTTAAGTGCAGGATCGTGGGTGAGGACCCACTTTGCTTAGCTACACTGCTTTTATAACTTGTATCAGATGACACACGGTTTGTTACAAGATCTAGCACTCAATTATAGTCTATCTCATTTCATCTCTATTCATTTCTTCGCAAATATTGCAGGTATCACGCAATGAACAAGGATATTTCTAACAAAACTTTTTCTGGAATTTTGCAATAAGATTGCGCAGGGATACTTATTATAAAAATAATCTACTCAGATCAAAAACCAAAATTCACGCTTAAAAATCCTGAATATTTTTTTTATTACTGCATTGTCATCGATACTTATAATATGTGTGTGTATCCGACCACTGTTAGTGAGTGACAATCACTTTCAAAGATTCCATTAAATAGATTAATACATTGATAGATACGTTCCGAACTAATATAAGCGTGTTAATAACTAAACAGTGGTCGCATCTTATCACCAATCGGCTTAAGCACATACAAATATATAGGTGCGTAAGAACCACTAAACGTATAAAGACAACACACAGAATAAAACTGCTCTCCAAGTTTTATCAACGCTATAAAAAAGATGAATGTTCGTATCACGTACTCTATGCCTACGGCTACTAAGCTCTAAGTAGCGAAATGACAATCTTTATTGCTTTTTCCCTTCGCAAACAGTAGGTACAATGATAACTTGTAGACCAAAATCAGTCGTGGAATATTTGTAGCTACATATTACAAGTATATCTACACACCATCAAAGTGTACAGTGGACCGTTATGGACCCAATATTCTAATTTATGATTTTATCTAGGTTTTTTGCCAATTTGTAGAAATCACAACCATAAGAACATCCTTTAATTTTTTCCCCTGATGAATGATACTAATGAACCACAGAATAAATGAACATGGAATCTAATTGCATTCAGTTCCATAAAATTTTATTCAATATATATTATATTACCAGAAACACAGTGACTTAAAGGGTTTCTCTATGGGAAGGGTTAATAGAAACCGCAAAGGGTTGATTTCATTAAAATTAAAAATGTAGTCTCGAAAATTTTCATTTGTATTTTGTAAATCAATATGGTAACCGAAGATGGTTTCTTTACTAGAGCTAATATATAAATACTGTAAAATTTCAACAAATATCTTCACACTTCATTCTTGTTAAAAATATTGATCATAATTTTGCATAGTTTCCTTATTTATTTATTTATTTATTAGGAAGACCAACAGCATTTAACAATGGATCATAAAAAAAAATCAATATGCAACGTACAGCCAATTATAGGTCTTCACCTATAGTGTTTCAGTAGAACAAATCAAAAATGTGACAGTAGAGCACATCCACAAATTAATACATACATAGTACATTGATAAATATAATACACTAAATAAGTAACAACTGTAACAACAAAAAACAATATATCAGTAACAACTATATAAACAATAATTTAAAAGAGAGAATTTGCAAATCTACAGTAAATTATCCCAATTTCTACTATGAAACCTATTAAAGAAATCAAGGCTAAGCAACCGCCTCACTAATATTATCTAATATATAAAATTCACGTGTCACAGTGTTAGTTACCGTACTCCTCCGAAACGGCTTGACCGATTCTTCTCAAATTTTGCATACATATTCAGTAGGTCTGAGAATCGGCCAACATCTATTTTTCAAACTTTTTTTTTTTTTAGTATGGCAGAACAACGTTTGCCGGGTCAGCTAGTATTATTATATATTTTTAATTAAATTCAAAAATATTAATCAAACTTAAATTAAAATCCCTCCCAAACTAGTGGAGGCCCGTGCCCGAGGCCAGTGGGACATTAATAGGCTGAACTCTCTAAAAAAAGAGACAAATATTATCAATAGATATTATAAAATTTATTAATAGATGATTTAAATTATCAATATTTATGATTAGAAATAATCTACTAAAGTTTTACAGAGATCCATGTATTATTTTATTTTTAGATATATACAGGTCCATCAAAAGTTCAAAGATCTCCAACTTCACAATAGCTTGTAACTTCAAATCAATCAATTTAAGTTTGCTTTAAGAAATAGCTTATTCAAACCAAACAATATTTTTGAATAATATTGTAGATTTAATGATAAATCCTATTCAGGAAAATGAAAGCTAAATAAACCGAGTTATCATTTTAATTGACTTTATGATTAAGTAATATAAGTGACTTTGTTTCCAAAATAAATAATTTATGCAATTTTGTATGTATATAAAAACTGGATCAAAATCCATTGTGAAGTTTTGAAGATATAACCTAACATAGGGTTAGGGACACATACAAAAATAATAACTTCATTTTTATAATGAGTAAAGAAAAAAAGATTAAATGAGAATAAAATAAAGCAAATAAAGCCAATAAAGTAACAAGATTCGAATCCATGTTAAATGCCATTTAATAAACTGAATTACAGAGGCAATTAATATAAAGAAAACAAAAATAAAAATAAACTAAACTAAAGTAGCAATGGAGGATGTTATTTGTCTCAGACAAACAATACAATACATCATATTTGCGGTATAAACAATGAAAAGCCATTCGCCAATTGGAAATTATTGTTTCAGAGAGCAATGTTAGCTTAATTGGAAGCGTTATGGTTCTGTTTTAAAAACTCCTGGAAGTAAAAAGTACCAGTTTTAATTGTTTTTATACAACAACATGTTTTGTACGTTGTCATTGTTTAGATATTACTTATATGTACAACAGGTAGGTATCTTTATTATTGCTCTAGGTTGATTTGAGTCTTTGAGTATCTTATAAATTCGCAGTTTCTGTCTTGGTGGATATTTAAATTAAAACTTTTGCTTTCGTAGTAGTTCTTTAACTTTAAGTGTCTTCAGTAGAATAAATAAGTATATTATTATTATGCTACTTGCAAAATACGCTCCTAAAAGCATAAAAATGGTATTTCATCAAAAACATTATATGTACAAAAAAATATTTTTATTAAAATCAGGAAAACAATACTAAAGAGGTTTTAAGCAAATACAAATTTTGTTAAAATTAAAAAGGGACGTACCTAAAGATATTATGAAACGAGTTTTTAATTAAATTATCTATAATTATGACCCAAGGCAAAACCACTCGACCGCTTTACATTGCAAAACGAGATAAAATTCTATATTTATTAAAAATATATTATATCACACTTACAAAATTTACCTATCTTTTTTCAAAGTACAGAAACAATAGTTTCTTTTCCCAGTCCAAAAACTTCCCTCAGTTGAGCATAAGGCTCCTATACTGCGAAAATGGTGCACTTATACAACGCTGTATGTATTATCCCTTAGCCAACTTTTTAAGGGCCTGTCCAATTGTAATAACAGCATGTCTATCGCCTCACTTAAGTACTAAAGTTATTTTATCTGTATCTTAAGAAAGAGACAGATGGACTGACTGACTAACTGACATGTCAACTCACCACCAAAACAACTCAAGCTAGAACATGACTGTCTACAGGTTTTAGAAAGAAAAACCGTTTTTATCAAAGTCCGCTATATCTTCTAATATATAAAATTCACGTGTCACAGTGTTAGTTACCGTACTCCTCCGAAACGGCTTGACCGATTCTTCTCAAATTTTACATGCATATTCAGTAGGTCTGAGAATCGGCCAACATCTATTTTTCAAACCTTTCTTTTTCTTTTTTTTTTAGTATGGCAAAACAACGTTTGCAGGGACAGCTAGTTTTGATATAAATATATGTAGATAAATGTTTGGATTAATAAAGTTACAGGTAAAAGGCTACTTAAAAAATATATTTACACTAATGACCAAAAATAGACAAAGTTCTTTACTTTATTGTTCAATACAAGTCTAAATACAACGCAAAATAACACACGAAACAATCCTAATCATATTACATTTAGTAATGAATGTCATTGTACATTTGGGAATTAACAGGTTGTCAAAAGCTTATTAGCGTAATTCTGATTAGTAGAAATAATACAATCAATTCCCTTCATTTGTCTCTCACAACATAAGTCTATTACGTCAATAACTGTTTAGGTAGGCAGGTACATAAGTAATTATGCGTAATTACAAATCAAACGGTTTTACGATATATACCTAATATTATAATCCCGCCAACTTATTAAGAGAAACCTACGCATTACACTAAACAATCATTTATTGCATATCGAATCGCCTGAAATAAACTGTTTGTAATTTTCAATTTCAATTTAAAAATTTTTGTAATTAAGATTGTTCATTATTTTTGACCTACTGTTTTTAAATTCTTTTCAGAAAATATAGACTATTTTATGCAACTAATTTCAATATTATTGAAATATTCACTATACAGAATTTTTAAAAAATTCTTGAATATATTACTTTAAATGTTGTGACGTCATCGTTTTACGCAATCTGTGTATAGACTTTTCTTGATAGACTTAATACAGATTGCACTTTATCTTTTCAAAGTTGACAGGTTGATATAATAGACCAATTTCAACTCCACTTCAGAGTAGTATATCCCTAAAAACGTCTTAATATTTTAAGTCCTTCATTTCAAGGGCAAATAGAGATCATTTGGTTTTTTGGAAAAATAATCGTTATTAAAGCAAATTTTCCGAAAAAAACTAATGGATCATGATCAGAAACTCTATTTCCCGAAATGGTTTTTGAATTAAGAGTTTTTAAAAAATATGAACAATGCCCATTGAATTTCTATGAAACAAATACGATGGTAATTTTCCGTCTTGTTCTACTTCCTGCTATAATATAAAAGCTGTTTCCCGCGACAACGTACGCGTGGAATTTAGAACATTTTCCTCGTTTTTGTAACATTTTTCACTAATACTTCGTTTCTATTGGTCGCAGCGTGAAGCCTTTCTCGATAAATGTACTATCCAACAACGTCACATTTTTTTATATCATTCCAATGGTTCCTGAGATTAGCGCGTTCAAACAAACAAATTCTTCAGCTTTATCTAATATATAAAATTCACGTGTCACAGTGTTAGTTACCGTACTCCTCCAAAACGGCTTGACCGATTCTTCTCAAATTTTACATACATATTCAGTAGGTCTGAGAATCGGCCAACATCTATTTTTCAAACTGTTTTTTAACTAGCCTATGTCACGTCAGAGATAACATTGCTTCTGATTGTAAAAGAATTTACAAATCGATCCAGTACTTTCGGATCCTATTCGTTTCAAACAAATAATCAAATCTCTTATTACTACAACTCTTTTATTTTAAAATTTATTTTAATGCGAAATAGTTTAAATAAATATTAAACATTTAATTAAGAGACTCAAACTTATTCTTTCAAATCAGTCATGCTTAAAATAAACAACTCAAATACTGGAGATTCTCAGTATTTACATTCCAATTTACAGTACTAAATTCTCTAGTTTTAGTCTTAACCTAATACAATGACCTGAATATAAATGATAGTGAAATATAATTAATTTCAGTTAAATTTTTAAGAAGAAATATACGTTATTTTATTTAATATATTCATACACAAGGACGGGTTCTCTAATCCCAATGTACTACGGATCAAAATCCGTACCCACGTAATCTTGTTTACAAAAAAGCGCTTATAGAAATGCACACATTTCCTTTTTACTTCAAGCTTCTATAGGTAAAATAATCCTATCAAAGAATCATAGAATAATATTTTACGGTCAATTTATCAATAAATATATACTTACATATATTGTTTACTAGTTTATAACGGAAACTAGATATTCAGAATCAATCTTATTCAATCAGGGAACTGAATGACTTTCAACGTACTGCCAAAACTACAGAAGAGCCTATAAGCCTACATGTACCTTTGCATTTGCGTATACAAAACTCATCGTTTTACAAATAACACAAACACTAAAAAAAGAGGTTTTCAACTATCCAACTTGGCTACTTATCCAACTGGAATTTGTAACCATTTCCTAAAAAATATACAAAAAGCATCCTCTTGAACCACTCCATCTATTGAAAACAAGATACATCATAAGCCATTGCGTAGTTTTGAAGATAAGCTTGCATACAGATATACTCGTATTATATACAAAAAAAAACATACAGACGAATAGCTTATGCAGAGATTAAATAGAGTTATATTGATTTCCTCGCTGCCTACTGAAATTAAAAGTATTATTTTATTATATATATCGTCAACACATTTTTGTACTTGGTAAAAAATATACTTAAAGGACAGATATGATAATATATCTATACTAATACTATAAAGCGAAAGAGTTTGTTTGTTTGTTCGTTTAAACGCGGTAATCTCAGGATCCGCTGGTCCGATTTGAAAAATTCTTTCAGTGTTGGATAGTATATTTATCGAGGAAGGCTATAGGCTATATAACATCACGCTGCAACGAATAGAAGAGAAGCATCAGTGTAAACTGTTGCAAGAAACGGGGAAAATAGTCACGCGAGCGAGCTTTAAATGAAAACCCTGCCTTATCCATGTGAGTTACAACAAAGTAATGTATGGAGAAATTGTTTATTACCTATAGACCTTTCAAAAAGTCCGCAAGACCATATGTCTATCTCTTAAGGAAAACCTGCTGTACCCATAAGAACGTCAAAAAAATTATCAAATTCAATAGGGTGTTTTTAAAAGCTATTAACTTTCCAATAATATAGCTTACAGGTCGTTACGCTGTGCAATCCCCGACGTATCGGTGTATAGTTGGTCTTTATAGGCGTCGGCGTCGTCGTCGGGGTATGATCGTTACACTGCTCAAATCCCGACGTATCGGTGTTGAGTTGGTTTTTTATAGGCGCTGGCGACGGCATCGGCATCGACATCGGCGTCAGCGTAAGGTCGTTACGCTACTCAAATCCCGACGTATCGGTGCTGAGTTGGTTTTTGTCGGCGTCGGCGTATTGTCGTTACGCTGCTCAAATCCCGACGTATCGGTGCCGAGTTGGTTTTCATAGGCGTCGGAGTCGGCGTATGGTCGTTACGCTGCTCAAATACCGACGTATCGGTGTTGAGTTGGTTTTTGATAGGGCATTTATCGAGAAAGGCTTTAGGCTATATAACATCACGCTACGACCGGTAGAAGCGAAGCAGTAGTTAAATATGTTGCAAAAACGTGGTAAATTTTCTAAATTCCACGCGACGGGGTCGCGGGCAATAGCTAGTATGATATATTTTGTCTGTGTGGTGACGGATTGAGAATACAAGTGTCACTACCCCATTTCTTTCCCAGGGCGCTGTAAGAGCCTGCTGAAGGACAATATAAGCAGTTGACGTCTACCACAGAGTATTTAAATAGTCTTATTTAAATACTCTGTGGTACTCTGTCTCTGTACTGTGAGAGACGGAAACCCAAACCCTGTGCCAACACGCCTGGTCAGCGCGGCACATTACTACCCCTCCCAAAGTGGAGAAGGCCCGTGCCCAGCACTGGGACGTTAATGAGCTGGGAAGAATAAGAAGAAGACATCTTTTTCTGTCCGTTATCGTCTCTTATACCCTTATTAAGAATGTTTCTACCTAGCTCTACGACACATCATCCTCCTGCCCTTATCCCATTATTTGGGGTCGGCGCAACATGTCTTTTTCTTCCATAGTCTTCTATTAGCCGTCATGTCTGTGTCAACCCCTCTTTCTTTCATGCTACGACACTGGCGTACTAAAATTAAGTACCTACTTGTTCGTTAAACATATCCAAGTTCGATACATAATTCCATCCCACACTTTGACTACTGACATTTGCACACTCTATCTATAAATAACATAACCTTGTAAACATAAAAAACAGGCAATTTATAAGATAATCTAATCAGAATGTTCTATAGTCACATTATTACATGAAACAAATTGTGTTAATTATAAAACTGCGTTAATAATGCATATAAAATTCGGCCCTTTTCAACATAAATCTTTTTAATAATCTGTGTAACCCAATTTTATGCGTAACCTAAATTATTGACGGTATCCAGGTGTTCGTAACGCTATTCTATAATGCCAAGTTATTTTAAATTATCAATAAAGTTGGAATTTACAAATATTTATAATACAAAGGATAAATAAATATCGTAAAAAAGAAACTTTTAGTAATTACCTCTGAAATACTACTGATCTGAATCTAAAGTCTATATACTAAAATAAAGTTAAAGGGTTTGTTTGTTTGTTTGTTTGAACGCGCTAATCTCAGGAACCACTAGGCCGATTTGAATAATTCTTTCAGCGTTAAATAGGGCATTTATCGAGGAAGGTTTTAGGCTATATAACATCACGCTATGGCCAGTAGAAGCGAAGCAGTAGTGAAAAATTTTGCAAAAACGGAGAATTTTTTTTTAAATTTCACGCGGACGGAGTCGCGGGCAACAGCTAGTAATATAATAAAAGCTGATGAGATTGTTTGTTTGAACGCGCTAATCTCAGGAACCGCTTTTCTAATTTGAATATTTCTTTCAGTGTTAGATAGTAAATTTATCGAGGAAGGTTATAGGCTATATAACATCACGCCGCGACTAATAGGAGCTAAGCATTAGTGAAAGATGTTGCAAAAACGAGAAAATAATTCTAAATTCCACGCGTAAGAAGTCGTGGGCAACTTAGAATATAAAACCAGTCAAGTACGAGTTGGACTCACACACGAAGGTTTCCGTACCGTTATTATCATAATATACTCGTCATATTCACGACCCCAAATAACGGGATAAGGACATGAGAATAATGATGATGTGTATTTAGTTTTATAGCATCATACATAAATTGTAAAAATGGCGAAAACTCCATATTTATTTATTAATAAATAAATAAATAAATATTCATGGACATTTCACACAACGTCCTCTAGTCCCAAGCTAAGCTTATATGCTTGTGTTATGGATACCAGAATACGGATAGAATACATATACTACTTTTATTTTGTAAATACATACTTATAATACATAGAAACACCCAGACGCAGTACCAAAATTTGTATGACAATTAGAAAAATTACACAAATGATTGTCTGCAGCGGGAATCGAACCCGCAGTCCGTTACATGAACCACTCAACCACGAGGCTCGTGCTTTATACATGTATTTTTTTAGTTTCATGTCGTTAGTAACACCTGAGTAGCACTAAGATTATTTTTTCTCAATTCTAACCAATTAGAATAAGCTTCTAATAGTTTTATATTAATAAAATAGTTTATCTTAGAAATATAAGTGATCACAAATGTAATATGTACATATTATATACTATATCCCGTTTCAACATAATGTAATAGGAATTGTAAGGACCATTTTACCAAGCACTCGTACAGGCATTTCGGGTCCATTTATCACTAATAAATCATTTTCAGTTACACTTTATTTTGGGAAATGTTATCCTTTGCATCCATCAAAGTTTGTGAATCGTGGAAGCCGATTCGTTTCACATCCGGGCTTCACCGCCATTTGGGTGGTCATACATAATCTATATCACAATATTACACAGGACATAGTAATATATCACTATAAGCACAGAAAGGTAGTAATTTAGGGGCTCGACCGCCGTTCAGGAGGTCGCAGGTTTGATACCCGCACGGGAAAATCATTTGTGTGATATTTATAATTGTAATACTAATGTTTATACTGCGTCTTGGTGTTCTATGTATTGTAAGTATGTATTTACAGAAGAAATGTAGTTTAATATGTATTTTATCCTTATTCTGTTACCTAAAACACAAGCATAAGTTTAGCTTGGGACCAAAAAAATGGCCACGAATATTTATTTAACTCTCTTGGTTACCAAATAATTAGTTTTAATACTAAAGATATGCCTATATAAGGTTTTATTACATATGTTTATAAGGACTTGGCATAAATAGGTAGATAATAATATAGATAGCTACATCGAAATGTACGATGAAAGATCAACCGATTTATAGCATTATGCTCCGTTCTGTTTTTGAAATTTCATTATGTGGAATTATGGATACATCGTGAACGATGTTTTGCAGGCAAGTCTACACCATTATTAACGTAATTAAATGACCTTCCTTCTGATATCAATACCCATTGGTTTTTAGGTTACAAGTTGGCCTTCAGCGTCATCTATACTATACATACCTACCTATATGAAAGTCTAGACTAAACTTTCGCTGAAACTATGTAATATATGCAATACCTTAATCAGTAAATGTAAACATGCCTTCAATAGATTATGTGAGCTTTAATTTAGTTTATCAACTCGATGAAGTGATGTTCTATCTGTTATTAACTTTATCCTTGGCTTTACACACAATTGGACATATGGATTATCATTGATCGGATAGATAAGCGATTATAATGCCAGAATTTCCTACAACGTATTTTAAGCCTTAGATCTTAGGTCTCTCTTAAGTTCGTGTGGTAATGGATTAAGAATACAAATGTCACCACCCCATTTCTTTTCCAGGGTGCTGTAAAAGCCAGCTTAGGAACAATATAAGCAGTTAACGTCTACTGTGAGAGACGGAAAGCTTGAAACTAAACAACACGCCTGGTCAGCGCGGCACAGTAGATCATATTATTCCCTCGCAAACTGGAGGAGGCTCGTACCCTGGTAAGGAAGGAGAGGAAGTATCTCTTAAACATAGCTTGAGAACAAATGGATCGTAATATGGACTTGTAAACAAAATAAAACTTAGCTAACACGATACAAAAACATTTCAGTAAAACAAAGCATGTTAAAGTATCTGTGGCATCAAGCAGAATTAAAAGTTTAGGATAGTATCCAAATCAGTAATAATCCAAAACAGCTACATATTACTTAGTATAACAAAATATGTGTTGTAACACTGGATCCAACTGTCGTGCCTTCTGCAATTATTCTGTATTGTGTCTTCTATGTTTTTGCCTCTTTAAATATTTTCGAATGACCAAATTGTTTAAATGAAAGAGACTAATCTCCACAACACAGGGTATCCTAGTGTGGAGATTAAAGCTATCAATCTATGTAATACTTTAGTTTTAAAAGTGTCTCAATA
The DNA here is from genome assembly GCA_916999025.1 of Orgyia antiqua. NCBI lineage: Eukaryota > Metazoa > Arthropoda > Insecta > Lepidoptera > Erebidae > Orgyia > Orgyia antiqua. The sequence goes on from OU779861.1 coordinate 5,326,629, forward strand.
AAGAATTTCTTTATTTATTTTATTTATAGGAGCCGAGCATATAAAGAACAGATTGACTAAAACTTTATTAAAATTGAAATTCTACTCATTTCTATATGTAAGGCTTAAAACTAATATTAAACTAAACATATGTGTTTTAAAATAAACATATCGCATATTGTAACAGATATTACATGGTTAGCTAGGATTAACTAACTACAAAGGCTCTTAGTTTGAATTGACGTTGGGACTAACAGCTTAATGCACTGTCTTACGGGAATATACGAAAGCTCTCAATACCTATAGGTATAAATACACATAGATATGCATTTCGAACATTAAATTAATTAATTGTATGTCATGAAATAGTCAAAATGATTTGTACAAAGCCGAAGAGGTTGGATGTTCATATGTACACTAGCTGTTACCCGCGACTCCGTACCCTCGAGAAGTCCGAGGCCATGTTCTTCCACGGTCCTCGGACGAGGCCCCCCTCCGGGTACTCAATTGCGGTGGGTGGCGCCTCCATCGCTGTCAAAGGCACGATGAAATATCTTAGGCTCGTGCTCGACAGTCGGTGGAGGTTCAACGAGCATTTCCGCGCGCTGAGTCCCAAGTTGCTAAGGTGCGCGGGGATGCTCGCGAGGCTGCTCCCTAATTGTGGGGGGGCGGACCGAGTCGGTCGCCGCCTCTACGACGGCGTGGTGCGCTCCATGGCATTGTATGGAGCGCCCATATGGGCGAGGGAGGCCCTCAGCACCGAGAACATGACCCTGTTGCGAGGTCCGCAGCGGGTCATGGCGCAGAGGGCTTCCAGAGCGTACCGCACCGTCTCTTACGAGGCGGCTTGTATAATTGCGGGCAGCCTCCCATGGGACCTCGAAGGCGAGGTCCTAGCGGAGATCTACCGCCGGAGGGCCCTGATGCGGCAGGAGACAATAGAGCCCCCCGCGGAAGAGATCGTTCGCTGGAGGAGTGAATTGCGTGACGATCTCTTCCGACGATGGGCGGAGAGGTTGGAGAACCCCTCTGCGAGCAGGCGGCTTGCCGAGGCGGTCCGCCCGGTCCTCAGAGACTGGGTCGAGGCGAGGCACCGGGATCCGACGTATCATCTCACCCAGCTCCTTACGGGTCATGGCTGTTTCGCCAAATACCTGTGGGAGCTGGTTGGTATCGAGCCGGATCCCGAGTGCCGTAATTGTAGAAGTGGGGCCGTGGACACGGCGGAGCACACCCTCGCCGTGTGCACGGCCTGGGATGCCCAGCGCGCCGAACTAGTTGGTGTGCTGGGTGAGGACTTGTCGCTCTCAGCCATCGTTTCGCTTATGGCTGAGAGCGAACAGTGTTGGGCCGCTGTCGCCTCCTTCGCTGGGGAGGTGATGGCGGCAAAGAGGGAGGCCCTGCGGGAGCGCGAACGCGCTGGCGAAACTTTGCCACCCCGCAGGGCCCCGGGTAGGGGTCGTCGGCGCGCAATAGCCGGCGGCCCTCCCCTAAGAGGTGGTCGTGCGCGGCGGGTTGGCATCCAGAGACCCGCCGCAGCAAACGCGACAGGGGGGACCAATGCTCCCCTCATCAGGTCGGGCCCCGATTAACGGGACCATCCCTTACCGGGTCATGGTAAAGCTCAAGGCACCATCATGGCCCGGTAGGGCAAAACGGAGAACAAAAAAAAAAAAAAATACCCGCGACTCCGTACGGGTGGAATTTAAAAAAATTTCCCCGTTTGTGCAACATTTTCACTAATGCTTCGCTCCTATTGGTCGCAGCGTGATGTTATATAGCTTATAGACTTCCACGATTCATGGACTATTAAACACAAAAATATTTTTTAATTTGATCCAGTAAATCCTGAGATATGCGCGTTCTAACAAACAAACATTTCAGCTCTATAATATTAATATAGATTTGATTAATTGTGAGGTAATTATTACGATAATTAGTTTCTCAAAAACCAATAGAATATAACTAATAGAATATCAAGTAAGCCCCTTACTTGATATTTTATTAGCATCGAATAAATAAAAATCGAATCTAGTTTAGACAAACTTCTTGAATCGATTTTATTCGTCATAAGAAATTTCGTTGGACTAAATAAATCGAATGCTTTTATTGAAGTGATACGATCAAAAATCAATAGGTAGTCAGGTCAGTTCTTTATAGCAAAATTGAGGTTATGTGCCTACAAATTCAGAAAATATGACCAGAATAGACTTAGAGCCACATACACGCAAGGGAATCAAAATCTACAGATTACTTCCCATTTTCTATTATGCTAGAGTCGTAAAAAAATCCAAGGAATAGGCTCAAAGTATGAGTTTGTGCAAGAAAAGCTTCCCAAATATTTTTTTTCTTTTTACATAAAATATATTTCTGTGATTATATACTTTTAATAGCTTTTATATAAACTAGAAAATTATGTATGTCAATCAGTTTACTATTTCACCCGTCACGGATAATGGTGTCGTTTTTAATGTTTCGACACCTCATTAGTAAAATAAATCTATATCTATACTAATATATAAAGCTGAAGAGTTTGTTTGTTTGTTTGTTTGTTTAAACGCGCTAATCTCAGGAACCACGGGGCCGATTAGAAAAAATCTTTCAGTGTTAGATAGGGCATTTATCGAGGAAGGCTTTAGGCTATATAACATCACGCTACGACTAGTAGAAGAGAAGCAGTGCAAAAACGGGGAAAATTTTCTAAATACCACGCGGTCGGAGTCGCGGGCAACAGCTAGTTACTAGATAATCATTTTATATCAATGTCAGCTATTATTATTTACTAGCTTATTAATGAGGTTAACATTGCTTTTTTAACTATATTTTTTTTATTACGACGAATTATTAGAATGTCGTGTCATTTAGCAACAGATAGAGGGATAAAAACTAAAAAAAATCTATGAATATTTCGTATTTTTTATATCTATTTCCCTTTTCTATTTAACCATGCATTACATAGTGAAATACGTTTGGTTGCGAATTAATAATACAACCCAATTTTGGCTTAAAATCTTTCCTAAGTATAGGGTAAGCAAAACCAATAGTAAATATCAAAAACAATTTAACTAAGAAATCTTACTAAGAAATGGAAACCTCGAAATTAAGCCTATGCCAACTGGCGTATCTTCAGTGAACTAAATATGCCCCGAATTGGATGCTCCAGCAAAATAGTGGGACATGATAGGCTGAATGGAAAAGAAAGAAATATAGAGAATAACACCATTTACTTAATAAACTAAATTATAGCTGAAAAAATGATGACCATAAGCGGGACTTGAACCTATGAATACCGTTCCGTTGCTCTCCCATCTGAGCTACCATGGTTCCTACCCATCTTGATAATTATTTTTTCCACTATAATTTAGATTATTAAGTAAAAGCATAGCAAGTCAATTGCAAAAATTTATAAATTAACTATTCCATTTATTTTTCCAGCCCATAAATGCCTAAGTGAGCATGGATCTCCTCCATAATAAGAAAATTGTTCTACAGGCGATGGCTACACTGTACAGGCGTGTAGATTTTATTTTCAAATTTTCTTTTCCTCCCAAAACATGTTATTAGCTTAAATTTTGGGAAAAGGCGTGGTGACAGGTGTTATTAATAAGAAATAAAAAAACTCTTACTTCTAATCTGTGATGATTGTATTAAAAAAACGAGAAGCATTGTATATTTTAACTGTACATTTTTGTAGTGTAGGTAATCAAATAAAAAAGCTCTACTTATTATTGCAACCCAGAATTTTTCATAGTCGCAACATATGACGCAAATTTTTTGTCCATACCTACCGGTACCTTTTGATTTTTGGCCAATCAACTATAGTACAACATAAAATCAATTGAATTGAATAAAAAATGTACGCTATATTTACTAACCGAAAACGGAATAAAAAAGTTCTTTTCTAATTTAACATACATTGTTACACATACCCACAAAGTAACATCCAAACAGCCTCTGGAACTTCACAAGATTTTTATCACCACACCACAAAATAATCCAATAAAAAAACAAAAATAAAAAAAGTTTACCACTGAATATTTATTTAAATTTAGAATGCAATAATTTTCAAATATCGCGGTTAAGCTAAGGCGTTGATCCCGCACAGCCTGTCCGTGTCAGTATGCGTCCTAACATTGGTGGATCGCGGCGCTCACTGCTCTACGCGCAACGCTCGCGTCGTTTTCACACAATACAAGCTTTTCAGAACTAAAGCTTGGAATATACTTTCACGAGGCTACATGGGCTTAAAGCAACTGTTGCTTTTTATCTTTAAAACGCATTCAAATATCGCGCTCTTTGTTTTTGCATATACCAACTCGACTGAAATATTTCAAATGGAGATAACATGTTTGTGATGTCTACAACTCTTGTAACAAACTATGTTGTTGCTAGTGTTATTATTTTTCATTTTCAATAGAAATAAAATATGATGTAGGTAGCTATGTAACTATTTTAAGAAAAAGAAACAAGTAAAATGTTCGTAGTAGGTTTCGTGACTGGAAGTTAACGGGAATAAAAGCCTAAAAAGTCCGCCTGTACATTCTGCACAATGCTTAGTATGAAATGTGTAAATAAATAAATTAAACATTTACTCCCCTTTAATTTAAAAGATAATGGGTTAGTAGAAAACAAAATAACTAAGTAAATACTTATTTATGGAATATGCAATAAAAAACTGCCAGTCAAATACAATAAGATTCTTAGTTACGCAATATACCGTTCTATTATTTTTGAATTAAAATATAGAAACTTCAGTAATGGAGCCAACCAATTAAAATAAATTTAAATTTGTGAGTGATTTTGCAATTAATTTTGTGAATCTATATTGACATTATGTTTAATTAGGAAAGGTTGGAGACGGGATCAGCTTTACACTTCCGGAACGGAATTACTTACTTAGTACGAAGGCCCAGGTTTACCCCAAATCGGGCACTTTATTTAATTGAAAAAATCATTAATAATTATCATTATTTACAAAAAATTAGGTACTAATAGCTTAGGTATAAAGCTGAAGAGTTCGTTTGTTTGTTTGAATGCTCTAATCTCAGAAACCACTGGTTCGATTTAAAAAATTCTTTCAGTGTTGGATAGTTTATTTACTGAAGAAAGCATTCGTAAAAAATGTTGCAAAACGGTAAAAAATATCTAAATTCCAGGCTTACGAAGTAGAGGGCATCAACTAGTATATAATAAAAATAGATGAAAAACAAATTCTTTATTTTCAAATACAGAAAATTGTTTTAAGTTGGTAAATTAATTCTTTGCCATATTTCCCAAAAACCATATGAAAATCTATTTTCATAGACTTTTAAAAACACAACTTAACTTAACTTAACTAAACAATTAAAACAACTATTGATGTATTCCAATTAATTAACTATTTTGTTATATTGACGAGCTTCGTGGTCGAGTGGTTCATGTAGCGGACTGCCGATCAAGAGGTCACGGGTTCGATTCCCGCTCGGGACAATCATTTGTGTGATTTTTCTAATTGTCATACAAATGTTTGTACTGCGTCTGGGTGTTCCTATGTATTATAAGTATATATTTACAAAAGAAAAGTAGTATATGTAGTCTATCCGTATTCTGGTACCCATAACACAAGCATATAAGCTTAGCTTGGGACCAGAGGACGTTGTGTGAAATGACCATGAATATTTATTTATTTATACACATTCACAGAAATTAAAATTGTTATTCTGTATAACACATTTTCATAATAAGAAAGTTCAGTTAATATTGCCGAATTGTGTTATGGACACAATCAATTTGCATTTTTTAGTTAAGTTAAGTTTAGTTGAGCGCTTAGAATTGGTACCATTTTATGAATTAAGTAAACCTTTAAAAATTTGCCTTAAGATAGGTACATTCCTAATTTTAGGGATTTAAGCTCATCCTGTACGAGTATAAGCTCAAATCTTTACATACATACAGAAAATACAACTTTATTTTATAATAAGTAATGATTTCATATTTAGACCCACTTAAAACCACGAGTATGAAAGTGCGTAGAAACTTGGCCTGTTCGAATTTAAAAATAGATCGTTTAATAATCTGTGTATTCTAATTTTATTCGTAACTACATCTAAATTATTGACAGTACCCAGGTGTGCTGTAAGAGTATGTACGGAAGCTTTAATTTTACCAAATAATTTGAATTTTAGGTCTTCTTTACATATTATAAAAAAAAGTCGCTAATTTTCTATATAGATAGATAGATAGATAGATAAATAACTCTTTATTTGTACACCTTTTTACATAATCATAAATTACATTACGATTAAGTCATTGCGTGCTAGTACCAAATGGCGGCCTTATCGCTAGTGCAATTTCTTACAGGCAACCTTGGATGGATAGGAGTGTGTCTGACCTGATGAGGTAGTTAGGTGTCACTATTACAACTCTATTAAAAGATAAACCTACATAAACCAGTTGAATACATAAACAAATCACATTGAGAAGGTTGTAGTGGAAGATTTGGTAAACATATGCGGGAACCATGATAGCTCAGATGGGAGAGCAACGGAACGGTATTCCGAGGTCGTGGGTTCAAGTCCCGCTCATGGTTATCATTTTTTCCACTATAATTTAGTTTATTTAGTAAAAGCATAGCAAGTTAATTGCAAAAATTCATAAATTAATTATTAATAATTCATTGTTTTTTTATTTTGATTGTTTAAATTTTATAATTGAGTTATGTGATTATTGGCAAAAACAGTAACGTACATAATATTCTATTTTATTTTTAATTTTATATGAAGTTTATTTTAACAAACTGCTGACTATTTTATATGACCTATTCTTATTTTATTATTATTTTTATTATAATTTTGTTGGATTTTAATTTGTGATTCTGTCTGTTATGTGTTTAGTTTAAATTAAGATCATTTTTACAAAATATGTTGTGACATAGTAAGCACTGATTTTTAATTATATTATTTTATATATTAATATGGATTTAAAGTTATATGTATTTTAAATCTGAAATAAATTATTTTGATTTGATTTGATTTGAATGTAGACTATATACTTTGTTAAATTACTTTCAGTAGGCGCCGGCATTTGTATCTTCTTTTGGCTGCTACCTTTTGCGCCATAATTCTTTTGATTTCATCTGTAAGCCATGGAGATGGTAAGTGTTTGAGTTTAATTAGGCGAATAGGAGCGTGAATGTCGTAAAGTCCAATTAGATTCTCGGTAAGTAATGTAACTTTATGGTTTTTATCAGTTGTCTCAAATAAAAGTCCCCAATCTAAGCCGCCAGCGTCGCTACGAAGTTTGTCATAGTAAATTCCACGGAAATTGCCCTGCAGGAAGATTTTTCGCGTAGTCTTGGGAGGACGAATTTTGTAAGATATAAAGATCAGATCGTGATAGGAAAATGCATCTGCTGAGCACTGGCCATGGCTTACAACATGGTCAGTGGAAGAAATAAGAATGAGGTCTAAAAGAGATAGGGTACAGTTCGGGAAGTATTGAGTCGCATTAAGAGGTAAAACCTAACCTAACCTAACTAAGGTTGCAAGATTTTATAATTGAAGTAAAGGAGGAAGTACGATGATCTTGTTTTAACAAGCAAGTATTAAAGTCGCCCATAGTAATTATATGCCTATAGGATGGCGTAAGAGATTCCAATATTTGTTATATATAAAATCAATAAAATTAAATAATAACCTAACCGATAGAAAACTTGAATATAAAAACAAAACATTACCGAATGGTTTAATATCTGACATTTTAAGTGGAATAAAAAAATCCAAGTCATCATCTACTACTTCCAGCAAATATAAAAGCTATCAAAGTTAAATTAACTGTAGTGACCTAATTTGTATACTCGTAATATTCCTTGGACCAATCTACGGAGGTTATCTACATTAACTTTTAACACATTTATGCAATGTAATCTTGGACATTTTCATTTTTATAAATTCGTTCTAATAATAAGCGATTTTTCTTTAGTTTAGATCACGGAATAATTCTATTTAGTATGTATGCGATGTACGATTGGTACATCGCATACATACCTAGAATTAGTCATAAGATCGTTAAACTATTAATGAATTATTTTCATTGTGAATTAATTTTATCAAACTCTAATGTAACGTAAAAAGTAAAAAGAGTTGTAGAACGACTGTAATTTAATTAGGGACATGAGTAGTTTATAGATAAAAAAAACAAGGAAAATCTTATTGCGTAGAATCTAACGTTAGCATCCTATCCCATAAATGAAACGTGATGAAACCCTGAAAAAAATAGAATAGAATAGAATAGAATAGAATTTATTTATCATCTTTTACAAAGGCAGCTTATAAACTATGGTACATTGAATATATATTATCATGCATGTATTACAAATTATTTATGTAGTTATTGTAAACTTACCGGCATCCTAACTAGACTACAGAGTAGTCTGTGTTTAAGACACCAGTCCTCTCCTCAGAGTGAACTAAATATATTTCATATTCAATCATAGAACTAGAATATATACTTAAATAACTCCTAGATTACAAAATTTAAATTAGTAAAAAATAATCTTATCTTTGGCATAGCGATGCTAACGCTGCCTGCCATGAATGACGAATTAAAATTAATAGATTATTATATCGTTGCATTTCACACATTTTATTGCGAATTTATCTCCTTAAAATGTTATTTAGCATTCATTTATAATTTACTTGGCAGGGATTGCGTCGACCGCATTTTGTTAAGACAACATCGATGTCGAATTTTTATAAAATAAGCAAGTTGTTTTTGGCTGCTACAGCATATTTTAGTTGACTCTATAATCAGAATTGATAGGTAATTCCCTATATTTTACACAGTACTAATTTTACATAGTTCCAATTTTCAGTTTCAGGTAAGTAAAGATACACGATTTGTAGAGATGACAACTGATAAAAACGATATTGAAATATTAAACCTGTAATAAATTACCTAATTAACCTGCAACAAATTTCCTTAAATAAAAAATTAATATTTTCATATTTTTATCTGAGGCCCAAGAGCGTACCGCCTGCTAATTAAAACTTCTTGTCAATATTAAAAAAGTAACTTTCAGTTTTATATTTACGTAATTGGCTAATTGCTATCAAGGCTCTCAACCTTAAAAGGTAGATGACGGCCGCTGAAATTTTCTATTTCATTGACGGAATATAATTTTAATCAGAATATCAAATAGGTATTGGATATAAAAGACCATTTCTTATCAAATTTGGTCAAAAAGGTATTTTTATATTATATTCAGTACATATACCTGTTTGTGTGTAGGTACTACTATTAATAATATAGATCTAAGTAGTATGCATCTACAATAATATATAATTCAATGACTAAATCAATCAAACTATAACAATAATTATCACAGAATATAGTAATATCTACTAGCTGCTGTTGCTTGCAACATCGTACACGCAAAATTTTAAAATTTTCCCCGTTATTGCAAAATTTTTCACCGATGCTTCGCTCCTATTGGTCGCAGCGTGATGTTATATAGCCTATAGCCTTCCTCGATAAATGGACTATCAAACACAAAAAGATTTTTTTAATTCGAACCAGTAGTTTCTGAGCTTAGCACGTTCAAACAAACTCTTCAGCTATGTGATATTTGTATAGAGAAATAGTTTTATTACTCAACTAGCTGTTGCCCGCGACTCCGTCCGCGTGGAATTTAGAAAACTTTCCCCGTTTATTCAATATTTTTCACTACTGCTTCGCTTCTACTAGTCGTAGCGTGATGTTATTATAGCCTAAAGCCTTCCTCAATAAATGCCCTATCTAACACTGAAAGAATTTTTCAAATCAGCCCGGTGGTTCCTGAGATTAGCGCGTTCAAACAAAGAAACAAACAAACTCTTTAGCTTTATAATGTTAGTTTAGATACATGTGCACTGTGCTACGATATATTTTTGTTTTGTGCTACAGCACAAGCAGAAATAATTTATCAAACAATAATATAAAAAATCCTTCATTTGCTACGGCAACTTTAGATAGTAACGGCATAAACAATTGCTGACTAATATTATGTAAAACAAGGCCAATAAATTTAAAACCCTATGTTTCAACCATGATAGAAATAAAAATAGAAACAAACATACGTACGTACGAAGCTTCAAGTTTACGATCATGTCAGCATGTTTATCAACAATTGCTGTTGCTGAATGTTTTTATCTTTTAAAATATTTGGATAAAAACATCCATAAAAATAAATTTAAAGAGGCTAAAGAAAAAGTTATTGTTATAATGTAATAATATTGACCAACTGGTGATTTAACTTTTATTACTCTACATTCCAAACAGCACGCTAGAGTTATGTCGATTGCATCTACGATGTTGATGTTTCGCTTTTAGAATGCTTTTTCTAGACATTCTAGAGGCTAGAAGGTACATCAGGGCACTAAAGCTTATATGTTGTTATTCATAATGACTTATCGGAGATTTAAAAGTTCGCTAAAATCGGTTCGCGAAAATTGTCAAAACTTGTTATTCATAATAGTCTTTTTACGTCAAATCGTTTATTATCTCTCCGATAAAATCTCCGTTTAAACCTCCGATAAGTCATTATGAATAAGGCAGGTAGACTTTGTTTTTAACAATAAGCACCCATAGCAGTTTCAAATTACGGACGTAAGTAAGAATTATTGGTACCAATTCAATGCGCACAACTAAACTAAACCTAACTAAAAAAATTTTTGATTTTGTCAATAATACAATTCGGGAAGGTGAACTGAAAACTTACTTTCGTGTTATAGAAACTGTTTATTATAGACTAAAGATTTTAATAAATATAAATGTGCACAATAAAATAGGCAAATAATCAAAATATAATAGTTGTTTACATTTTTTAGTTAAGTTGTGCATGTAGAATTGGCACCATTATCATTCAAATATATACTTACAATCAATAATCAGTGATAGCTGTTGCCCGCGACTTCGTACGCGTAGAATTTAGAATACTTTCTCCGTTTTCAACATTATTCACTGACGCTTCACTCCTGTAGGTCGCAGCATGGCTGTAGGCTATATAACAGCCTAACCTAAAGCCTTCTTCGATAATTCTGCTATCCTACACAAAGAGAAGTTTTTGATCCCAGAGCCAGTAGTTCCTGAGATTAGCATGTAAACAAAGACTTCAGCTCTGGAATATTAAGCATAGATTAATAATAAATCACACAGATGCAGTACTAGAATCTGTATGTCTCTAGTTCTTATTGATAGTCGATTGAGTTCTATCTAAGATACCTGTGTATATAAACTTCCTAAAATTTTACCTTAAGGGCCTACATCAATATTATCGTCGACATGTACATATAACACAGCTAGTAGGTATAGAAAATGAAGAATTAGGGCTATTTTTTTTGTTTACTCAAAATCTACTAAATATATTTTAATTCTGATTTACGTGTTTCTATATATAATAGTTACTTATGTTTTTGAAGTTATTTCATTAGTTAATACGCGATAATAGACCGACAAATGAAAAAAATTAAAAATGAGAGAGGTTGTTTCGCTAAGATTTTCTATCGAGAAAACTTTTTTCAATCGCGTTTCTGAGTTTATGCGATCCTAGATTATATATTGAAAAAACATATACTTAAAAATTAGAGCTCTAGCCATTCAATCTAAAGAAACAATGAAAACTTCGTACGTAGAAAAATGCACGAAGAATTTTTGTATCCTCTTAAAAAGCAGTATTAATTCAAATTTTATGGTGGATTTTCCACTTGTCATCAAATATAAGCCAGCATAAGTTTCAAAGTTGTCCGTTGTCAACGAGCGAAGACAGACATTTCCGGACATTCTCCAAGTTTGTTCGGTGCCACCTGAGAGCAGAGAAGTCATTTCATTCTAAACAGATACTTACGAAAGTTATAATGAAATTTGTAGACTTCATGCCATAAATCTCTTGAGATTGACATTCGTATTATCGAATCAAAAGTTCATTCCAATAAGGCACATTATTATCATATATACCTAGCGCTTCTTTGTTTTGTTAGCTGTGATAATATACAATATATAATCCGCTGGATAAAGATAGTACTAGATTACGCACAGTAGCGTTGTAAGAGGAAGGCATATGCCTAACAATAGACGGAAAAAGGCTGATGGGTGGATGGATGAAAATGCTAAATCACACAATTTTATTTTTTTTAATCATAAAATTCGTCGTGTGATTTTATTATGCGAATTGTTAAATACTAAACTTTATTTTCTTAGCCCGTAGCCTTAATTGAAATCTGTTCGTTATTCCGGATACAATTTTACTGAAAGTATAAATGACCTAATAATATTATATAACAAATCAATGTTTAAAGATCTATAAGACGCAAAAGAATTGGCATAAATACTACTACAAAAAGCAAAAAGGTTGTATGCCAAAGTTTACCAAAACTCAGCAAAAGTTACTTACATGAGGTAATGTAGTCCCGTTTCCCCTTTTACATACGGCATAGAGTTTGAACAAAAGAGTAAAAAGTTGTGTTACCTTGGTGAATAACACGAAGTTATATACATTTATATTGTTTTTTTGTATCATTTGAATGAATTTGTGGTTACAGCATCATCGAGAAACTTTTATAACGCAAAATGATGTGAAAGACAACAATATAAGCTTTGTCAAAATATTTTTGAGCAAGTCAAGGAAACAAATAAAAAATTTGGGAACCTTTTTGAACTGATATTAAAAGTAAAGAAAAAGAAGTGATAAGGGTTGCTTATTTTTTATATCACCTTTCACCAAAACAACGTTTGTAACTCTAGCGCTGAACCCACGACTTCGTTAACGGAAGTAGGACTACCTACCTAAAAAACTGATACGCCACGAGGCCCCTCAAATTTGAATGCATAGAATTTTCAAACTAAGGAGAATTTCTGAACATAATCCATATTTAAAAATCTAAACCGCTATTAATACTTTGTCGCACAAAAATCCCTGAAACACTTATTCACCAAACGGTGACCGACCCTGTAACGAAATTAAAACACCCGCATTACAAGATTAGAGTCTAAGCCATTACGTTATAGCGAAAATGTTTTACGCAAAGGTCGAAATCTTTTAAAGGACCTTTCTTCACTTTATTTAGGTAGGAGAGATAATCGTTATTATGTGACAAATAGTCCCATACCTACTTTAGCCTAATATTTAAATCCTTATAGAAGACATAATATAACCTACGAGTGTATACACCTTACATAAAGCACTGCCTAAAATCGCCCTATGTCTAGGTAACTTGTGATTTGAACTTCTTTCTAATCTATATTTTGCTACAAGAAATAGTTTAAAGGTATTTAAATTATTTGCTTTGCAATTGAATTGCTCTTTCTGCTTTATTTGATTTGTTAAAAATAAAAATGTGTCTAGAATTTAAAAAAATCGGTGCTGTTAAAATATCATTATGGAAAATGCTTAAGAATCAAAGTACTCGTAGGTATACTTGTGTATAGATAATATGTTTAGGGTTATCGAATAAGAAATAAAATGGTTTAAATAAGTGATACGAGTTAGTAAAAAAGTAACCCTTGTCTTATTACGGGTTAAACTTACAAAGGCAATTTGTCATTTTATCGACATTCGTTGAATAAATTTTGTTCGCTTCCATTGAAACAGAATATATATTTTTAGAAACCGTTCGCAACCACACGATCAAGACCAACTTTTCACAGTAAATTGATATAATTGAACTCAGTACGACTCGGTTACTGAGCTGTGTGTATGTACGTGTTTTTATTTTATACTAGCTGTTGCCCGCGACTCCGTCCGCGTGTTATTTGGAAATATTTTGTTTCGCAATAAAAGGTAGCCTATGTTCTTTCTCAGGGTCTAAAGATTGTCTGTGCCAAATTTCATCAAAATCGGTTGAGAGGTTTAAGCGGGAAAGCGTAACAGACAGACAGAGTTACTTTTGCATTTATAATATTAGTAGGGATTAAAATCTGTGGTAGACAATATTTCGAATGCTCGATTTAACTCGTTACAATGTTAGTCATAATTCTGTTTGCGTGACTAAATTACTAAATTATACCAAAACCCTGTTACCATAGAAAAATGATAAAAAGGATGAAATGGTATAGTGAATGTAATTATTGACACGAGATAAAAAAAACAATATTTTTCACAAATTTTCAATATTGGTGAAGCAGCGTTTCTTTTTTTCCTTTTGTAACCTTTGTTAAGTGTTGCACCAAGACTCAAGTTTCATTTAAACTGTAAACTTGCATCGGTAGGTAGGTACTCTGTTAGTTTAATAAAATTAAAAAGAAATATTTCCTCGACGTCTAGATTGCTACTGTTTTTTTTTGCTAGCGTTAGGTCAGGCAGGCAGGAGCGGTGCGATATTCTTTAGAACTTAATTTACTAAATTGTTATTAAAATTCTTTAACATCATCTCGGTTCAGCTTTCAAATAATATGGTAGATATTAAGTATATGACAAGGCTAGTACATATATCTAAAATATTATACCATTGTAAAAATAATAATCCACTCAGGAAGTCAACATTTTAATATCAACAATTCGTCGCATCATATAAATAATTAGGCATAGGTAGGAACTATTATCTCGCCTCCGCCAGAATTCCAACAGTTACATATGTCATCAAAATCAATATTTAAGCAACTGTTAAAATATAGGTGATAATTTGTAAAACATCTACGTTTTACAAATAACCCCTATTCATATTCTGAATGGAAGTTTATTACAGCTCTTAAACACTCTCATGAGGGTTCAGCTAACACTAATCGGACCAACAACTTTGCAAGCCCTGGTTTTAACTTTTCTCATTTACTAATCCTGTAAAAAGTTAAGCCTGCGAACAAAATGGTCCGTCAAACGGGACTTTTCTTAACATTATTAACTTGATTTTATTGAAAGGGATTGAAATTTTGCCTTTAAAAACTTAATTTTTAAAAGATTTTCTACAAGTAACGTATAATTATGCTTTTAGTAGGAACGGTTGTTGACGTAGACAAAATCCCCCACGGTAATCTGAACACTCACAATAGAGCCCACTTTTACACTATTGCTATGTAATTTGATAGCCCTCATAGTCTAGCGGTTCATGTAACGGACTGCCGTTCACGAGATACGGGTTGGATTCCCACTCGGGACAATCATTTAAGTGATATTTATAATTATTATACAAATGTTTGTACTGAGTCTGGGTGTTTCTATGTATTCTAAGTATGTATTTACAAAAGAAAAGTAGTATATGTATTATATCTGTATTCTGGTACCCATAACACAAGCATATAAGCTTAGCCTGGGACCAGAGGATGTTGTGCAAAATGTCCATGAATATTTATTATTATTATTTAAAATTTAAATAACATTAATTGTATCAACGTCAATACAGCCTCTTATAAATAAATCCGTATTCTCAATTTCATAACAAGCAGAACACAATACTTACCGCACGAGTCTTTTGTTACAAATATGTTCGTAGCGGGATTTTCTCTACTGATGTTGTCTTTGCTTTTGTTGCGATATAAGTATGGCGATATTATAAAGCCTATTACAAATTTTTTGATCGAAATTTATGACAATAAGGAATCGCCAACCATCAAGATGCAGGTCACTCAATTGTTCACTAAAGACATTATAATAATAACGTAGGTAGCAAACATCCATACAAACCAAATCGCTGGTCGTATCACATCCTCTAAATAAATACAATAACTACAACTACTAACAAAGCAAACACACAACATATGCAACGCCTTAAATCGCTCCGTTCAGGGATCACCTAAAACTTTACAAAGTGATAGACACGCCACGCAGTTGAGAAGTTAAGCTAAAAATAACATTATCAATGCAGATTTAAAAAAATCTCCATTTGCATCTCAGGATATCATTTACTCTTCCTCCTGTTTATTAAAATGTATTAGCCGCGCCTTAGAAGACAGATAGGTATAATTTCCATCACGACGCCTGACGTCCCTCTAGGTTAGTCGACCCAATTTCACGGCCTCCACTAATAGCATAGGATATAGACGCCATTATCTTGAACTCCCACCACGGTGGTCCTTATTTTATAGCTATTGCGTTAAAAATGTATTAAACAATTTGCGAGTAAGTTATCGAATTGAACTTAAAAGACCACTAACTATTAAGAGGATACCAAAATAGCTTCGTGCATTTTTCTACGTACGAAGTTTTCATTGTTTCTTTAGATTGAATGGCTAGAGCTCTAATTTTTAAGTATATGTTTTTTCAATATATGGTCTAGGATCGCATAAACTCAGAAACGCGATTGAGAAAAGTTTTCTCGATAGAAAATCTTAGCGAAACAACCTCTCTAATTTTTTATTTTTTTCATTTGTCGGTCTATTATCGCGTATTAACTAATGAAATAACTTTAAAAACATAAGTAACTATTATATATAGAAACACGTAAATCAGAATTAAAATATATTTAGTACATTTTGAGTAAATAGGAAAAGTATCCCTAATTCTTCATTTTCTGTGCCTACTGGCTGTGTTAATACGTTCAGTGCGGCTAACGCTTATGCGCGTTTTTCTGATCTTCACCAAGTGCAGGCCGACGCGTATACGCGTCCATACAAAAAAAATCTGTAGGCAAGCGGGGTGCGCCGCACCTGTGCGTTTATAGCGTGTATTCTGGGTGTCTATTGTTTCGAAGCGGTCGTAAAATGTGGAATAGATTATTGAAATAATTTTATTATGACTCGCTCTTTTAACTAAAGTAATAGGTAGTTTTAGTATATTTATAAATGGTGTCGTATTACGAGGCGGGCGAAGTGTCGTAAATAAAAAAAATTAAGAATAAAAGGGCTTTCGGGAGAAGGTACCTTTACTATTACTGTTTTATTAAGGTATAACTTACTATTTTAACAAAACCGAACGAAGGTATATTATGGCGTAAACTTCACAAAATCTCTTACAAATAAACACTAGTGTGGAAGCACCTTTATCCATCCAACACCTTTATATGACCCGTAATTGTTATATGACAGTCATAGAACTCGAAAGTTACCGAACGCACATAAGCGTCGGCCGCACTGCGGGAAGGTAAAAGACAACGCGCTATAGCGTCCAGCCGCACTACGCGAGTTTTCTATGAACGCTTATAAGCGTTCTTAGCACTACGCGAAAAATTTTTTGAACGCACATACGCGTTTTCAGCACTGGGCGAATGACTCTTTTTTTAGCATTGGCTATAAATTCGCAAATTATTCAGCATTGAACGCGTTAATATGTACGTGTCGGCGATGATATACGATAATATTGATGTAGGCCCTTAATGCTACTGAATTATTTAAAACTAGAACATAATATAGTTGTTTTAGTAATTTTAGGCATCCGTGAGGGAGTTATTTTAACAACATGGTAAATTAAGTAACATAATATTAATTTAGATAACAAATACTTTATTCTTTATTTAGGAGACTTATTAGGATATTTCACTACATTTTTATACGAATCCGTCTGAGCTGCCGGTAGCGGTAAATATCAATGCACTTATACTAAGAAATCAGTAAAATTTTGCTGGTTACCTTTATATTAAACGTCTATTTTATCGGTATCATAGTCGCTAAACGTATTATAATATCAATGTTAATATAGGTATACGTTAAATATGCGCGTTAACTCGGTGATAAAAAGATCTTTACTTCAATTTCACCTCCTCAGTAACTTTTTTTTTTATACCACTACGGTGGCAAACAAGCTTACGGCCTGCCTGATGATGAGCAGTTACCGTAGCCTATGGACGCTTGCAACACCAGAGGTGTCACTCGCGCGTCGCCGACCCTGCAGAAATCTTTTAATCCCTTTTTTGATGAGCCCCATGCTGTAGTCCAATGGAAAAACTTCGGCAGGTAGTTCATTCCACAACCTAATTGTACGTGGTATAAAATTCAAATTCTTAACTGTCCCTGTGTCAATTAATCTTACCATATTTCTATAACAATTATTATTTTTAACACGCTTATATATTATGATTTCATTCTGTAATTAAAGGTATATCCAGCCTGTTTATTCCAGAAGTACAACAACATTGGTTCGAACCAGAGTCCATAGTGCGGCAAGAATGTATTTACTAGTGGAGGTTACTCATCGCCACCTGTCTTTTAAAATTCCGATGTTTAGGATATCTATAATCATCCGAGTGAATACTTTATACAAATGTAATCTCCTTATCTTCTTCCAAGGCTGTTAGCCTTTAAAGCCAGCTAATGGATATTTCAAGCATATTACACCTTTTGTCAAAGTAGGAAACCTCGAAATTAAGCCTTGTGCCAACACGTCTAGTCAGCGCGGCATAAGGATTCCAGATACACTCCTGAGTGAGGCTGAGGAGGAAGAGTAATCACAAGCTTTGTGATAATTCCGTACAAAAACAGGTAACAATAACAACAACACATAAACTACTGAAAATCTTTAATTTTAATACATCCAACAAGTTTAGTACTCTTAAGCGACATTTTTTAAAATTAATTCTTAATTAAAACATAATCGTTACAACTTGCTATTTTGTATGTCATATACAAAAATATTTATATCTTATACAAACACAAAATCCACTCTTACCAACTGATACACTAACTTAATGAAATAAAACGCACTTCCAGTGTCAGCGTCCATTTAAGTCAAGATCGATACTCGACTAGTATCCCTAATAATAAATGTATTCACAAGTCAGAGGCGTCGGTTTTCAATACGAAGCGCCACATTATCCGGATCAGAAACTGATCAGGTATTCTGTAACAAATATAAAGTCGCTTAGATTCATTGCATAGAGATAAGACAAACAACATAATATGTATTTGTATATACTCTTACAAAGTAAGCAAAGTGACCAACGAGAATAAGAATGGTAAAAGGGAATATTATCCGTATTTTGCAACTAATTCTGCTCTGAAATGTTGTATTTTTGATAATGAAAGTAGGGATCCTAAATGTTTTTTCACCATTACATAAATGATGTGCAGGCAAGTTATTTATTAATCTAATTAAAATGGTTATCTTTGTTTCAGCTTAATTTAATAATTAATGTTAATACTTACATAACTTAAAATTTAAGTATCACTTTTCCATAGTTTAATGGTCTTGTCATTTTCAAGTGCTGCCGACGCGATAATGTTCTCGGTGGGGTGGCACGCCGTACAGAGTACTGTGTCTGTGTGTCCTGATAACCGCTGTACGATCTCCTTTGATTGTAGATTCCAAATATATACTAAATTGTCTTCTGAGCCCGATACTATCCACTGTAACAATATGAAGAATAAATATTTATTATTTTCATTTTAATAATTACATTACGTATGAGAAACCATGTTAACGATTGATAAAAAAGGCGTGGGAGAATATAATTATTTAAATAATTATCAGGATAATTTTGATAATTATCAGGTGTGCCAACTTATTAAATCGTACTGTGTCATAATATTTTAGTTCAGGATACAAAACTTGCAACCACCCAGATTTCCTTTAAAAGTAAGACTTTACTAAAGAACAAAAATCGAAAACTCATTCGCAGCTAACAAAATAAAATTTAAAGAGTACCCTATTTGTCTATCCACAAAATACATAACTACACTAATATAAGAGATTGTTTATTTAAAATTCAAAAGTAGCTATATCTGCCGCTCTCTCTCTCGCTAAAACTAGGCATAGGCTACTTTTGATATGAAAAAAGTATTTGGGTTATGAGAAAACTGAACTAATCATGATGTATTCCTATCAAGTATATATAGTAAGATAAGCATCATAAATCTGTGACACAGAAATGTACGCAATAGATTACAAAGAGAATATTTTGGACAAGATAACAGCATTATTATCACCTTGTAATAATGTAGGCTTATTTTTAAAATGGCTATGCGTTAAAATAATAAAAAGTAAGCCTATTTTTAAGATGTATTTAATTTCATTCAAATATGTTAGTATAAACCTCACCTGTATTGAACTAATCTATAAATATTGCATTAAAAGAAGCAATATCAATATGTAAATATAAAAGGATATAAGTGAATTACTGAATTCTACTGTTGACACTAGCAAATTTCTTAATTTTTTAGTTAATATTAGAAATTGTAATAATGTGACTTACTTTTCCACCAGTAACACTGAAATTCGCGAAGATACAATATTTCTCATTCTTATGTCCTGTATATGTCTTGAGGCACTTGCCTCTACTATAGTCCCATAGTTTTAATGTGTTATCAAGTGTTGCCGCCAGTATGTATTTGCCATTTGGTGAGAATTTAACAAACGAAACCGGAGGATTGTCGTCGTCAATTAGTGTTTTCAAACATTGACCTGATGCCGTATCCCAAATTCGACTGTAACAAAGGAATATACATTTAACTTAGATGGTAATTTAGGATTTATGAAGTAAAAACTTTAGACATGTTTCTTATGCCGCGTTCGCGTCAGACATAAATAACGTCCGCATACACGCGACGACATTCTACGTACATAAACACATAATTCTATTTAATTTAATCGGAAGACCCTACAACTAATCTAGGGTAACTCGGTTCTGATACTCACATCAGGAATTACCCAACCGCATCAGTTACGTAGATTGTTAATATTAGGCAGACTATTTATCTTGTCGGGTCATGGTAAGGCTCGTGCCTTGAGCATCATGACCCAGCAGGGCAAAGCGAAGGAAAAAAAAATAGGTCACAAAAGACCCTAACTTGGACAACCTGACACATACTGTAAGCCAGTATTTGTTAGTTTGTGCTTGTCCATGTCTGTAACCTCGGTCACAGGTGTAAGTAGTTGTCTTCTGCGATTATAAAATACTTGCGATAAAATCTATCCAGCCAGGTAAACATAGCAGGCCATATTTTTGCATGTGTGTTCTAACTCTGAATTAATTTTATAAATTACTACCTATACATATCAAAATGAATATTTACCATAGCCCGTCATAGCTTGACGACACGATAAGACTCCCATCCCTGTTAAAATGTACCGCTGACACAGGGTCTGAATGTGCTGGTAGAGTTTTTAAACATTTGCCTGGAAACAACAGAAATGTGCAAACTTAATAAACAGATAATTATTCTTAATATGAACTAGGGTTTGTAGCTTAGCTTTTAGCGTAATTTATAGCTTATGTATGTGTCATTTTGATATAAGTACATAAGCTATATAATTGTGAAATTCATACATTCTAAGAAACTTCCTCGTTAATATTATTAGTAGAATGTGTGAGCTTAGCAAACAATTCATTTAGTAGTCTCAGGTAAAAATCATCACTCAAATAACTTCATAAATATCTTCATATGATCTTATTCATAATGACTTATCGGAGGTTTAAAAGTTCACTAAAATAGGTTCGCGAAAATTGTCAAAACCTGTTATTCATAATAGTCTGTTTACGCTAAAACGTTTATTATCTCTCCGATAAAATCTCCCTAGAAATCTTTTCACAGTACAATGTCAACAGACAACAAACAAGTTGTGTAAGCTACATTGAGATAAACAACGTAATATACAGACAGCCTATTTCTTACTGACAGTCGTGCGTTTACTTAGAATTAACACGTTAGTTATGCGTAAAAAGTCAAAGTTGAAGATACTTGAAGCGATGACTTAATCAGGGTCGCGGGAAAACGTTGCATACGGACGAGAAAAAACCAACTTACTTTTCCAAATTCTGCCAATTTGAAAAATAATTAGGTTTTTTTTACACTACTCTACTTATTATAAAACTAAGTCGTTATTTTTGTATGTATGTCCCTATATCAGCTTACACCTTTAAAACTACGTAACGGATTTTGATGCGGTTTTTTTTAATAGATAGCATGGTTCAAAAGGATAGCTTTTTTGTATAATGTATTACGATGCGGTTTCTAAATTCCACGCATACGAAGTAACGGGTAACAGGCTATATAGGATATATTGATACAACAATATCATAGCAATCAAAGAAACAATTTTACTTAACATTAAATATATCGACATTATCGACGGGCTTCGTGGCGTAGTGGTTCATGCAACGGACTGTCGATCACGAGGTCGCGGGTTCGATTCCCGCTTGGGACAATCATTTGTGTGATATCCATAAATGTCATACAAATGTTTGTACTACTTATTTATTTACAAAAGAAAAATAGTTTATGTATTATATCCGTATTCTAGTACCCATAACACAAGCATAACAAGCTTAGCTTGGGACCAGAGGACGTTGTGTAAAATGTCCATGAATATTTATTTATTTATATGACCTTGAAAAACTACAATAGTTATACTCTTTTCCATGAATAGGTGTTAATATTTACTATTGCGTGAGTAAACACAATGGACTTAACCTAAAACCATAGATGATAAATAAAACAAAATCTCACCGGTTCTTACGTCCCATATTCTAACACTTTCGTCGAAACTGCCAGATACAATAAGATTGCTTTGTGGATTAAAATTACAACAGAAAACGTAATTGCTGTGGCCTTTCAATGTTTTCAAGCACTTGCCTGAACTCAGTTCCCAAACCTGCAACATAAAATTAACAGATCAGTAATAAAATAATAAGAAAATCTACTTTTACATTTACGACGCTATATTTTACGCAGTAGTTATTTAAGAAAACATATAGAGCAATGTGATTAAGTAGTAAGAATATATTTTCTTAGTTTAAATAACAGAACACAGTAATTGATAGAAATACGCAGCCGAGTCGGGCTAATCGACCACATAAGTTGGAAGATTTTACAAAGAATAACAAAATAGAGATGGGAAAACGCTCGAAAATGATTGTAGTTTGTTAAAAATCGAGATTATAAGAAGTAAATACATTAAATTTTACGTAAGGATACAAATAACGGTTATGAGATTAAACCTAACATATGGCAATCCACATTAGGCTAATAATAAACCAGAACAGTGCACAATGTGCCTATGGAACAGTTATAAATAAAAATTTACGAACTGTTCTAATTACATCACAGTAACACAACGCAACACTTCCTTATCGAATATCAAATGGAACTTTGTCAACGGTTGGCAAAGTTTTGTTCTTTTTTATTTCTCTTGGACTGGAACTAAGGTATTCGTTATGTACGCACAGGTTTATTTTAAGATTATTATTAGAGTAAGCAACTTATGATCACGACTACACGGATTTACAACAGAAACTATTCGTTTGGAATAAACCTTACAAAGAATTCGTAATAGTTACTTATATGTACCTATATAAACTTTGAAGCTCTTACAGCACAATATGAGCAAAAACCTCAGAAAATTTACGCCTCTCAATAAGTTAAAAATAGAAAGCACAAGAGTCCATAGAAGTTTAAAAATTTCCACACACCACAACCAACTTATCTAGACTTATATTATAAAGCGGAAGAGTTTGTTTGTTTGTATGTTACAAACGCGCTAATACGCTCAGGAACTACTGATCCGATTTGGAAAATTCTTTTTTGTTGGTTAGTGCATTTATAGGGGATATAACTTCACGCTGTGACCAATAGGAGCGAAGCAATAGTGAAAAATAATGCAAAAACGGAAAAAAAAAAATTTAAATTCGACGCGTACGGAGTCGCGGGCAACAGCTAGTTGCCGAATAATATAACTCCAAAAGCCGTTCCATGTGGCTAATTTGAGCATAAAGAATTATGCAAGCAACACAACAACAACCTACTATTTAACATCAAAATCGTCATTATTGGTAATCTTAAACATTGCAAATTTAAAAAAAAAATTATATATTACTAGCTTTTGCAGTTTTTCAAGTTTTAAGTTTTCAGCTTAATGTTAACGGATAAATCAATATTAGTGTAATTCAGTAGGTGTTCAAAGTCCAAGGCACAAGATTCGATCATCAGAATGTCCACATACATTTTTAACGCGCGGAATCTCACACACCAAATCTAATAAAACAAACTGTTATCAGTCTAACATACATAAATATATTCAGTTCACCAACCTGTAGTATATGTTATCTACATTCTCACACTATTTTTATCGGGGTCATGATATTATACATAGATACGTTTAACTATCTTTTTTAAGAATTATTTCCGCGGTTATAAGGATTTCACTACAGTCCTTCTGAATATAGGTATGCTGTAGACATTTTTAACGCTGGGGCTTAGGCGTTGCAGACAGAGAAACAAGTGCGTACGATTACGACAAATCATTCCTGAAAAAGTTATTGTTAATACCTGAAGGTTTGTTAGTTAACCTTAGTTTAAAAACAAAAAAATACGCTTGAAGACCCTGGATGTTTTTTTTTAAATTATTGCATTGTCATCGGTCCCTAACATGTCTGCGAAATTTCAGATCAATCTGACAACTGCAAGTGGGTGAAAATTACTTTCAAATTTTTCGTTAAATATATGCGATAGATACTTTACTTTGGAAGCTAATAAAAGTGTGTTAAAAGTATACGTATTATTAAACAGAGACGTTACGCAATTTATATACAACAAAAAAATGAACATCCAAGTTATGGAAAACACTTTTTCAAAACGTTAAAAAAAATACGGAAAGGCTTCAAGACTTCCTTTTTGTCCACAACGATACCACAAAAACGTTACGTAGGTACATACATCATACACTGATAAAAACAAAAGCGCAAAAAGTCAATAGCGTTGGTAGATGTTCGAATTAAAAGTTAGTATTGAGGCGACATTTTACTGGTGCTTGAATGAATTGTTTAAAATTCTGTAAGTTTCCGTATTTTATGTTTGATATTTAAATTGCGTGTTCCAGAGTCGTTAATAAAGTTGTTACCAAGCGATAACGGAGGTAATTTAATACAAGTCTACTACAAGCAAGAAACGTAAGCATATTGCAGTAAAGGATTTTAATATGTAAATCAAAGTGGACAAAGTTATCGCATTTAATTCCCAAATTCTGTCGTGAAGAGTTTCTTCCGTGGCTGAATTAAAATTTCCGTGACAATCAAATTCAACTGTTTAACATTAGTGGCTAAATATTTCCTAAACGGTGATTACACTTATGGTCATAATAATACCACTAGTATTGCGATGACCATAACTATACATTTGAGTGGAGAGTGGTAATATACCACATAATACCTCTCTCCACTCCACTCCCCAAACTATTCTTTATCGCTACTGAATTACTTCTTCAACATTTTGACTATGTCTGTACTGAATAACCCGAGAAGATAGTTGTTTGCGGTCTGTTATATTGCTTACAGACGCAAATGTAAATTGTCAGAATATAATTTTTATCTTTACATAATATAAAACAAAGTCATTTGAGTATACATATATATATATGGATTTTGATGCCGTTTATTTTAATACATTGAGTGGTAAAAAGAAAAGAGAAAGAAAAGATGGCGTTATGTATTTTTTAAGATTTAGTTTTTAAATACCACGCGTACGAAGTTGCAGGCAACACCTATTCATTGGAATCAAGCAATACCAGATGCTTCCTGTCCCTTTATGAGAACTGACGAGTATTGTTAATCAGGACTATGTTGTTAACAAAGTTTCCCCTAATATTTGGCGTCCTTTGTTCTTCATTTCATCCAATTGCGCAATACAGGTTACAGCTCAAATTCAAACATTACATCATTCGGAGCATGCTTTTGAATATACGTTTTCATCCGAGGTCTTATTGACTGTAAAGAAATGCTTTCATACAATAACATTGAACCTATGTTTTGAAGATAACTGAACAATTTTCACAGATCGACACTACGTTTAGTGGAATACTGAGCTATCATAATACCAAAACGGTAAATAAGTCGCAACTTTCGGAACTCAATTGCATGAAGCCCTAGTCCAAGCAGTTTCTTTGACCTATGACGTCACAGCCATAGCTCGTATAAAGCACCGACTAATCATAAATATGCTCTTATTACTTTTATCACGCTTTAAATGCAACGACTTCAATGAATTTTGAGAAATAAGTGAAAAATTGTTTTCATGGTCGAGGACATTTTTGCACATGAAGCGCATAACACGCGGTGTCAAAATTAATTCGATCTATTCAGGCGTTAGTGGTGTGATATTCAAACAAGAGAAGGAAGTAACTATCCAACGACTTACAACATATTTATATTTCTTTTGTCCTTACGGTTGCTATGCAGAACAGTGTCAAAATATAACGGTTATTTACCCCAACTTTAAAAGTTGCCATAACGGCTTTTATAATCAACGGTAGAAGCGTGTTTTTAAAAGGTCACTCCTTGTTCCCGACAATTCCGCGCTCTCCATACCTCATAACTTGACTGTTCTGTACCCGCGCTTATACACAAAACACCTGCGTCATCCTTTGCACCTTGACATTAATTATGGTGAAATGAAGTGATTATGGACCACCCGTTCCACATTTAAAAAAGGTTATTATGTTAAATTTGCTGATCATAGTTTATTCGGTGGTATAGTGTGTAACGGAATTACTTGCATCAGTTCTATAGGTCAATTTTACTCAGTTTTAACGAACAAATTACTTTTGTCATCATCATTCTCCTGCCTATTATTCGGAATTTGGCTAATTTTTTACGACTATCTGCCTGCCTGACGTCAACCCTCCTTAGGTATTTGCGCAGATGTCATGCGAAGTGCTTCCATATTAAGTCGGTTCTTACGAACCCCGCGAGCAAGACATGGAGAGGACAAAACATCACACTCGTATTCTTTTTGTCTGTCACCCCTCGGAAAATATTACTTCTGTTTCGGTATTTCATAAATAACCATTATACTAACGCATTCAAGAAAAATTTTGTATTATCCAATCCTGTACCCACAGAACAAGACAAAAATTAAGGGTAATTTAAGATAGTATTTCAGTGTATACTTATTCAATATTTTTACAAAAATCTCTTCCCAGGTTTGCCTTTTGTGTTTCTGTAAATGACTATGGCATTGGGTATGAAAAAAAAATACCACTTACCTTTAATGTCTTATCATCGCTGGCACTGACTATCAGTCTGCTATCTGAAGACCAGGCCACATCACTGATACCCATCTTGTGTCCGGATATTGTCTTTTCAAATTTTCCATCATAAGCCCCCCACACTTTAATAAGTTTATCCGCAGCTGTAAATTATATGTATGTGTTAATTAAATTAAAAACAGATTATAACTTTATTCAATGCTCATGCTTAATAATTTTTAAATTCAAATAAAGAATGCACAGCTGGATTGCATGGTTTTTAAACATTTGATCATATCTTAGATGCACACCTTTTATAAGCTTGATAAAAGCTAATTTACTTTGTACATATAAATGTTTACAAACTAGCCATATGCTATGTTTACAAAAGAAAAAAAAGTACTGCTAAAATTAATTATCAATAAATTTTCTAGTTAATTTATTCAAAACAATATTTTCTTGATAACGCAAATAACATATCAATAAAATTAGGAAACAAAACTATATTCTTAATATAATACCAACATAAGGCTGTGTTTATTCAAGGTCAACTTTAAACATATTGCCTCAATATTGCCGAATGGAAATTTTATGATGTTGTGTTAAGAATAAAATATTTTTATAGGTGAAGATTTCAAAGTAGGTCAATGGTGCTACACTGTTGCTATGCTGTTGCTATGTGACATTCCTAAACTAATACAAAATATGAAGTAACATTTAATAAAGTTGCTATATAAAAATAACAAAGCAAACATTTTAAAATTGTAAGTACCTACCTACCTAGCAACAAAAGCTGTAACTACTGACACACTCTTTAAAATGGACATTATGCTAATCACATAAGGTTTAGAACCACGCACAAAACTATTTTAAAAATAAACATCAAGTAGGTAGGTACTGATAACGAAATATAATAATCTGTAAGAGAGTCAATTTGATAAAGAAGACATTTCCTAAGAATAACAAACAACTACCAATTATTAGAAGTTACGTTAAGTAAATAGATACAAACTAATTTATATTCCAAAAAATATGATGTACTTACAAGAGCTAGCCAACCATTCTCCATTCGGACTGAATTTCACTGACGACACTGCTTTCGTGTGACCCGCTAAAGTAAACTTCAGCGTATAATTGGGCTTCTGGAAACCAAAATCAAAATGAGCGCCAAATCGCACGTGCTCTTTTTAGTTGAAGTTACATAAACATGTGCCGCCCGCCAGGCTGACGCAAACTAAAGAAAAATATGTGTAGGACGATACTTACCGCCACGGAAGACTTATTGGACTGTGGAGTTGATTGCGATAATGAATTAGGGCCGGAAAGGTTTGCGGAGGGCCCACCGTGTGTTTGATGTGCAGCAGGATGGCCTGGCCCGGGACCTAGCGGCACCATGTTTCAACTTTAGACGCACTACGTTTTAGTTTATTCGTCACCCAACACAATCACAATCACTCAACGAATAGCAATGTAAATTAAAGTTAGGAACAGATAACACACGAAACTTATCAATCACTTCAGTTTTTACATAAATTTCAACGTAGATATTCAAAGAACATTCTAAATCCGGGCGTCTCAATGCGTGCATATTTCGCGAAAGAGACGAAACGACAGCGCTACCAACATAAAGAACTTAAAGCAATGTTGCCAGTGAAAAGCATCATTACATTTAGTAGAATTTTTTTAAATATTAAAAATATGTTTTTTTAAATTAATTAATTAATGTTTGACGTTTATTACGAATAAGAATTTTATCTAATACTATTATATTACATTTATACTCATTCTTAAAATAAATGATATTATTAACACTGATCATTTATCGCCATATCATCGAGAAATAACTTATACATGAGTGGCACAGTTGGATAAAACACTGATAAGTTTTAAAATTGTTAGTTTATAAACTTCTGGTTCTTTATTAAACACACCAACACTGCTCATTCATTATATCCCTAGCTGGCGAGTGGCTGGCGATTGCAGCACTCTGAAAATTATCCCTTTAGCGCCATCTAGACTTATTAAAACATATTATAAGTATGAATGGTAATAAATGTGTTGTAAGATGGCATTACTATCATGCGTTCGAGACCGAGGACTTTTTGGCGGGAAGTCAAACGAGGCGGCAATAATTTTTTTCAAATTTTTCATTTTATTAATTTAATAATTAAATACAACTAAACTATCACTTATTGATACGAAGAAGATGAGCGTCTGCAGTGGCGCTGGCGGCGAAGAGCCGCCAGAACCAGGCGAGGCCAAGAAAAGAAAATTCTACAACGCAAATTATGCTGGAGGTAACGATTCTAATAAATATAAAATCTTTACCAAACCCAATTATAAGAGACTTTTCTTAGAAAACAGCAGCTCTGAATTCACGGTATATGTTGAATCAACAGAACAAGAGAAAATAGGTAACAAAAATCCCATAACTCTTACAAATTTAATAGCAGAGCAAGTCAAAGATGTGTTAGGGGTGCATAGAATAAATGCTCACAAAATAGGAATTACATTTAGAAAAGCTTCGGCTGCTAATAACTTCCTTAAAATGGAAGATTTTATGTGGAAAAATAAAATGAAGGCATTTATTCCTTCTTACTTAACTGAAAAAATTGGTGTAATAAAGTATGTTCCTAAAGAATTATCAAATGAAGAACTATATAAGAATATTGTTTGTGACGCTGAAGTAGTCTCCATTAAACGATTTATGCGTAAGGTTGAGGGTAAACTAGTACCTCTCAACACTGTTGCCGTTACTTTTGCATCAACCTCTCTACCTCAGTATGCGTATTTGAAACTATTTAGATATCAAATTGACACTTATATTCCTCCACTTCTTCAATGCTATAAATGTCTAAAATTCAACCATTCCGCTAAGAACTGCAGAGGTGAACAAAACTGTTCATCATGTGCTGGACGCCATTCATATAAAGAGTGTGATGTCGATGAGATCATTTGCATCAATTGTTCCGGCAATCACCTTGCTATTTCAAGGGAATGCCCTATCAAAAAACAAAAAATTGAAGACAAGAAAGCAAAATTTACCATGCAACAACCATACGCTAATATTGTTAAAAGACCATCCAGTATAAATGACAAAAATTATCCACCCTTGCCAATACCACAGTCACAGCCTTTACCCAAAACTAAAGATAAGTCAAATAATGTTTTAAATTTAAGAGAAGTTGCAAGCAATGATATAATTATCAATGCTATAGTAAAATCACTAGTTACACTAGGTAACAAGAGTGACTCTGATGGGCCACTCACACATAAGAAAATAAAAGATGTATTTTTATCTAATTTAATTTAATGGATAAATATTTAAATATTTTACAGTATAATATACAAAGCTTACAGAGCAAAAAGAGCCTATTACAAAATTTACTAAATGAAAAGAAAGTAGATATTTGTCTTCTTAATGAGACTTGGCTAAAACCAAGCTCAATAATCCCACATTTTCCTAATTACAATTTCATACATAAAAATTCAAAAAATTCTCATAATGGTGTAGCTATTTTGGTAAACCATCATATAAAGTATAAACTAATTGATACAAGATTTTCAGAGTCTATACAAAATATATGCATTTCTATAGAGACAGAATTAGGACAAATAGCAATCCTTTGTATATATAGCCCACCCAGTAACAGATTTGATTCAACTAAGTTAAAAGACCTTATCAATAATATACCTAAACCATGTATAATAATGGGCGATTTTAATGCTCATAGCATAGCCTTTGGATGCCGTAGTGATAACAGTAGAGGTAGATGTTTGTATAATATAATTGATGAGTTTGACTTATGTATTATGAATGATGGTGCCACAACAACAGTTCCTTATCCCAATAGGCAAGCATCAGCTATAGATCTTGCTCTTGTCAGTCCTTCAATCGCACATTTATGTCATTGGTATGTTCATGACGATCCCATGGGCAGTTATCATCTTCCAACTTTACTTGAGATAAATGTTCAGCCATCCATGTATGACACCTCACCACCTGTAGATCAAGATAAATATATTTACAATAAAGCAGATTGGAACAAATATTATAGTCTTTCAGAAACTTATTTTACACACTTAGATATCAATGAACCACCTATCATAGCATACAATAACTTTGTAAACACTTTAAATGATTTAAGAGATAAAACAATTCCAAAACGAAAAATTAACTCAAATACACCTATAAGAAAACCAGTACCATGGTGGAATCAGAAATGTAGTGATGCTGTTATAGAATCAAAAGCAGCATTAAAGTATTATTTTTCTGAGCCTACAATAGAAAACTGGATTAAATATAAAAAGTTAGATGCTAATAAAAAACGAATATTGAAAGAAGAAAGAAACACTTCATGGCAAGATTTATGCAATAGTTTTAATAGGTTAACACCAGTTTCTAGAATATGGGAGTATATTAAAAAATTCAAAAAGATTGGCACTAATCGAAACAAACATTTTAATGATGAGTGGGTACCAAGTTTTATAAATAATTTATCTGATAATAGTGAAGTAGATACATCTAGACTAGAATACTTGTTTGAAAATGCTAAAGTAAACACTACTAATGATTTTCTCACAAATAAGTTCAACATGGATGAATTGAACATATCTTTAAAAAGTAGGAAAGACACTACACCAGGATTAGACAATATACCATATATGTTAATTAAAAAACTACATTTAAATGCACAATCCATTTTACTAAACATTTATAATAAATTATGGGAAAGATTAATTGTACCCGAGCCATGGAAAACACAATGTGTCATACCAATATTAAAGCCTAACAAACCTATAAATAATGCATCATCATACAGACCTATCTCTCTGTCATCTTGTTTGGGTAAACTCTTTGAAAATATGCTAAAGTTAAGATTAGATTATTTTATTGAATCCAATAGTCTACTGCCTCCTATACAATTTGGTTTCAGAAAAGGCAAAAGTTGCTCTGAAAGCTTCATATCTTTATTATCAGATATAAGACAAGTTAAATTAAGTCATTCTAATGCAATATGTGTCTTTCTAGATGTAAAAGGTGCTTTTGACAATGTAAATATAATGGAACTAATTCAAGTATCTCATGATATAGGTATGCCAGGACACATCTTAAGGTGGCTATATTGCTTCCTGAACAATAGAACAGTTTATGTTAAATATAATAATAAGTTACATGGGCCTAAGATTGTTAATAAAGGTACAATGCAAGGTGCAACATTGTCCCCATTGCTATATAATGTGTATGTCTCAGAGATATTAAAATATGTAATTACACCAGGTGTAAATATTTTACAGTTTGCAGACGACTTGCTTTTGTATAGTATAAATCAAAATGTGGAAACAGCAGCAACAAATATTAATAATGCTTTAAATCAATTGTACAGTTATTACCATACTAAATTAAAGTTGGAAATAAGCCCAGAAAAGAGTTCAGTTTTGATTGTGAGCAAAAATTTAAACGCTCACAATAATGTAAAAATTATTTATAACAATACAGTAATTCCTGTAGTTAAACACCAAAAATTTCTAGGGGTCATTATTGATGACAAATTAAAATTTGATGAACACATAAAGCACATAAGCAAAAAAGCATTAAGAGGCATTAATATAATGAGACACCTGGCTGGAACTTATTGGGGATCTGATCCTAAAGTAATGAGTATGCTATACAAAAGTATAGTGAGAAGCCACTTTGACTACAGTAGTTTAGCTTATATGAATGCCAAAAGCACCTTATTAAAGAAACTGGATGTCATACAAAATATAGGATTAAGACTAATATGTGGAGCAATGCGATCAACTCCAATTAACTCATTAGAAATAGAAACATGCATACCTCCGTTGGTGTTACGTAGGTTAATGTTGGCAGAGAGATTTTTATTGAAAGTTCTTGTCTCAAATGATAACCCTCTAACAAAGAGAATAATGATGCACCCTGTAGTCTCTCTGTCAAATTCTGTCGCAGATATCATCTCAGCTTCGTCTTTGGTAGAAGGATCCTTGCCTGAAATCCCAGTAATATTTAAATATGTAAATGATAATTCAGAAAACATTTTTAGAAACAATATTTGGCCTTTATATAAAACCTCCTATATCAGTCTTATTACTAGTATAAATATCCATTTAGATTCAGTGTGTAATAAATTTGAATTTTTAGAATTTAAAGGCAATAGACCTGAGCACTACACCATATACACAGATGGGTCCAAAACAAATGAATATGTAAGAGCAGCATATTATGATCCACAGATGCATTTCACTAAATGCATAAACTTAAACACTGCATGCAGTATATTCACTGCAGAAAGTTATGCCATTTACTGTGCATTACAATATGTTACTTATTTTGTAAATAATGTACATAATGTTCTTATAGTAACTGATTCTAAGAGTGTTTTATCTGCTTTAAAAAATGTAAATATAGATTTTAAGCTAAATTATATAGTGTATGACATTAGGGATAGTCTTAAAGAATTACATGATAACCACATAAATGTGGAATTTGTATGGGTACCTTCACATAGTGGTATTGGTGGCAATGAAATAGTTGATACAGCAACCCGATCAGATCATGATGAAGACCAATCGGAGTTAGTAAATGTACCATTTACTGATTACTACACACTGTACAAAAAGCTTACCAAACAGCTGTGGAAAGATTACTGGGCTATTACCCTAGAAAAGAAAGGCAAATGGTATGCAGAGATTCAGAAAGAATTACCTGTAAAGCCTTGGTATTATAACCTCAAAAATATCACTAGAAGATTTATAACTATTATCACACGCATGCGATTAGGACATTGCTTAACGCCAGCTCATTTACAGAGGATCCAAATTTATAACAACAGTTGTTGCCGTCATTGTGAATCTGAAAATGCCGATTTAGATCACATTATTTTAAGATGCTCAAGTTTTAATTTGCAACGGTTGATTTTAGTGAGTGAATTATGTGACATTACTGACAGTGAACAACAACAAAGTGTACCCTGCCAAGTCAAGGACATATTATCAAATAAGAATTATTATAATGCATTGTTTATGTATATTCGTAATACTGTAGAAAAAATTTAATGTAAAATGTTTAGTTATAGGTAAATAAGTATTTCTAAAATTTCTATTTTAAAATTTTAATGTTATTGTTATTACTTTGTAGTTTATTTAATTAGTTTGTGTTTTTATTAATGTATCCGGCTGAAAGACTTTGTTTCTATGGTCATGAATAAATGGAAAAAAAAAAAAAAAAAAAATTCGAGACCGAGTGCATAATAAATAGCCAATAGCCATTAGTTATTTTTATAATTCTATGGGGTACACTTTACTAATCTGTGATAATACGTAAATAAATTATTGACTGTAGCAACACAATTTGGTTCGACTTCGACTGGACTTTTTGGCGGGAAGTCAAACGAGGCGGCAATAATTTTTTTCAAATTTTCATTTTATTAATTTAATAAATAAATACAACTAAACTATCACTTATTGATACGAAGAAGATGAGCGTCTGCAGTGGCGCTGGCGGCGAAGAGCCGCCAGAACCAGGCGAGGCCAAGAAAAGAAAATTCTACAACGCAAATTATGCTGGAGGTAACGATTCCAATAAATATAAAATCTTTACCAAACCCAATTATAAGAGACTTTTCTCAGAAAACAGCAGCTCTGAATTCACGGTATATGTTGAATCAACAGAACAAGAGAAAATAGGTAACAAAAATCCCATAACTCTTACAAATTTAATAGCAGAGCAAGTCAAAGATGTGTTAGGGGTGCATAGAATAAATGCTCACAAAATAGGAATTACATTTAGAAAAGCTTCGGCTGCTAATAACTTCCTTAAAATGGAAGATTTTATGTGGAAAAATAAAATGAAAGCATTTATTCCTTCTTACTTAACTGAAAAAATTGGTGTAATAAAGTATGTTCCTAAAGAATTATCAAATGAAGAACTATATAAGAATATTGTTTGTGACGCTGAAGTAGTCTCCATTAAACGATTTATGCGTAAGGTTGAGGGTAAACTAGTACCTCTCAACACTGTTGCCGTTACTTTTGCATCAACCTCTCTACCTCAGTATGCGTATTTGAAACTATTTAGATATCAAATTCACACTTATATTCCTCCACTTCTTCAATGCTATAAATGTCTAAAATTCAACCATTCCGCTAAGAACTGCAGAGGTGAACAGTACTGTTCATCATGTGCTGGACGCCATTCATATAAAGAGTGTGATGTCGATGAGATCATTTGCATCAATTGTTCCGGCAATCACCTTGCTATTTCAAGGGAATGCCCTATCAAAAAACAAAAAATTGAAGACAAGAAAGCAAAATTTAACATGCAACAACCATACGCTAATATTGTTAAAAGACCATCCAGTATAAATGACAAAAATTATCCACCCTTGCCAATACCACAGCCACAGCCTTTACCCAAAACTAAAGATAAGTCAAATAATGTTTTAAATTTAAGAGAAGTTGCAAGCAATGATATAATTATCAATGCTATAGTAAAATCACTAGTTACACTAGGTAACAAGAGTGACTCTGATGGGCCACTCACACATAAGAAAATAAAAGATGTATTTTTATCTAATTTAATTTAATGGATAAATATTTAAATATTTTACAGTATAATATACAAAGCTTACAGAGCAAAAAGAGCCTATTACAAAATTTACTAAATGAAAAGAAAGTAGATATTTGTCTTCTTAATGAGACTTGGCTAAAACCAAGCTCAATAATCCCACATTTTCCTAATTACAATTTCATACATAAAAATTCAAAAAATTCTCATAATGGTGTAGCTATTTTGGTAAACCATCATATAAAGTATAAACTAATTGATACAAGATTTTCAGAGTCTATACAAAATATATGCATTTCTATAGAGACAGAATTAGGACAAATAGCAATCCTTTGTATATATAGCCCACCCAGTAACAGATTTGATTCAACTAAGTTAAAAGACCTTATCAATAATATACCTAAACCATGTATAATAATGGGCGATTTTAATGCTCATAGCATAGCCTTTGGATGCCGTAGTGATAACAGTAGAGGTAGATGTTTGTATAATATAATTGATGAGTTTGACTTATGTATTATGAATGATGGTGCCACAACAACAGTTCCTTATCCCAATAGGCAAGCATCAGCTATAGATCTTGCTCTTGTCAGTCCTTCAATCGCACATTTATGTCATTGGTATGTTCATGACGATCCCATGGGCAGTTATCATCTTCCAACTTTACTTGAGATAAATGTTCAGTCATCCATGTATGACACCTCACCACCTGTAGATCAAGAGAAATATATTTACAATAAAGCAGATTGGAACAAATATTATAGTCTTTCAGAAACTTATTTTACACACATAGATATCAATGAACCACCTATCATAGCATACAATAACTTTGTAAACACTTTAAATGATTTAAGAGATAAAACAATTCCAAAACGAAAAATTAACTCAAACACACCTATAAGAAAACCAGTACCATGGTGGAATCAGAAATGTAGTGATGCTGTTATAGAATCAAAAGCAGCATTAAAGTATTATTTTTCTGAGCCTACAATAGAAAACTGGTTTAAATATAAAAAGTTAGATGCTAATAAAAAACGAATATTGAAAGAAGAAAGAAACACTTCATGGCAAGATTTATGCAATAGTTTTAATAGGTTAACACCAGTTTCTAGAATATGGGAGTATATTAAAAAATTCAAAAAGATTGGCACTAATCGAAACAAACATTTTAATGATGAGTGGGTACCAAGTTTTATAAATAATTTAGCTGATAATAGTGAAGTAGATACATCTAGACTAGAATACTTGTTTGAAAATGCTAAAGTAAACACCACTAATGATTTTCTCACAAAAAAGTTCAACATGGATGAATTGAACATATCTTTAAAAAGTAGGAAAGACACTACACCAGGATTAGACAATATACCATATATGTTAATTAAAAAACTACATTTAAATGCACAATCCATTTTACTAAACATTTATAATAAATTATGGGAAAGATTAATTGTACCCGAGTCATGGAAAACACAATGTGTCATACCAATATTAAAGCCTAACAAACCTATAAATAATGCATCATCATACAGACCTATCTCTCTGTCATCTTGTTTGGGTAAACTCTTTGAAAATATGCTAAAGTTAAGATTAGATTATTTTATTGAATCCAATAGTCTACTGCCTCCTATACAATTTGGTTTCAGAAAAGGCAAAAGTTGCTCTGAAAGCTTCATATCTTTATTATCAGATATAAGACAAGTTAAATTAAGTCATTCTAATGCAATATGTGTCTTTCTAGATGTAAAAGGTGCTTTTGACAATGTAAATATAATGGAACTAATTCAAGTATCTCATGATATAGGTATGCCAGGACACATCTTAAGGTGGCTATATTGCTTCCTGAACAATAGAACAGTTTATGTTAAATATAATAATAAGTTACATGGGCCTAAGATTGTTAATAAAGGTACAATGCAAGGTGCAACATTGTCCCCATTGCTATATAATGTGTATGTCTCAGAGATATTAAAATATGTAATTACACCAGGTGTAAATATTTTACAGTTTGCAGACGACTTGCTTTTGTATAGTATAAATCAAAATGTGGAAACAGCAGCAACAAATATTAATAATGCTTTAAATCAATTGTACAGTTATTACCATACTAAATTAAAGTTGGAAATAAGCCCAGAAAAGAGTTCAGTTTTGATTGTGAGCAAAAATTTAAACGCT
Source organism: Orgyia antiqua (assembly GCA_916999025.1). NCBI lineage: Eukaryota > Metazoa > Arthropoda > Insecta > Lepidoptera > Erebidae > Orgyia > Orgyia antiqua. Next base: position 5,364,194 of record OU779861.1, read on the forward strand.
CACAATAATGTAAAAATTATTTATAACAATACAGTAATTCCTGTAGTTAAACACCAAAAATTTCTAGGGGTCATTATTGATGACAAATTAAAATTTGATGAACACATAAAGCACATAAGCAAAAAAGCATTAAGAGGCATTAATATAATGAGACACCTGGCTGGAACTTATTGGGGATCTGATCCTAAAGTAATGAGTATGCTATACAAAAGTATAGTGAGAAGCCACTTTGACTACAGTAGTTTAGCTTATATGAATGCCAAAAGCACCTTATTAAAGAAACTGGATGTCATACAAAATATAGGATTAAGACTAATATGTGGAGCAATGCGATCAACTCCAATTAACTCATTAGAAATAGAAACATGCATACCTCCGTTGGTGTTACGTAGGTTAATGTTGGCAGAGAGATTTTTATTGAAAGTTCTTGTCTCAAATGATAATCCTCTAACAAAGAGAATAATGATGCACCCTGTAGTCTCTCTGTCAAATTCTGTCGCAGATATTATCTCAGCTTCGTCTTTGGTAGAAGGATACTTGCCTGAAATCCCAGTAATATTTAAATATGTAAATGATAATTCAGAAAACATTTTTAGAAACAATATTTGGCCTTTATATAAAACCTCCTTTATCAGTCTTATTACTAGTATAAATATCCATTTAGATGCAGTGTGTAATAAATTTGAATTTTTAGAATTTAAAGGCAATAGACCTGAGCACTACACCATATACACAGATGGGTCCAAAACAAATGAATATGTAAGAGCAGCATATTATGATCCACAGATGCATTTCACTAAATGCATAAACTTAAACACTGCATGCAGTATATTCACTGCAGAAAGTTATGCCATTTACTGTGCATTACAATATGTTAATAATTTTGTAAATAATGTACATAATGTTCTTATAGTAACTGATTCTAAGAGTGTTTTATCTGCTTTAAAAAATGTAAATATAGATTTTAAGCTAAATTATATAGTGTATGACATTAGGGATAGTCTTAAAGAATTACATGATAACCACATAAATGTGGAATTTGTATGGGTACCTTCACATAGTGGTATTGGTGGCAATGAAATAGTTGATACAGCAACCCGATCAGATCATGATGAAGACCAATCGGAGTTAGTAAATGTACCATTTACTGATTACTACACACTGTACAAAAAGCTTACCAAACAGCTGTGGAAAGATTACTGGGCTATTACCCTGGAAAAGAAAGGCAAATGGTATGCAGAGATTCAGAAAGAATTACCTGTAAAACCTTGGTATTATAACCTCAAAAATATCACTAGAAGATTTATAACTATAATCACACGCATGCGACTAGGACACTGCTTAACGCCAGCTCATTTACAGAGGATCCAAATTTATAACAACAGTTGTTGCCGTCATTGTGAATCTGAAAATGCCGATTTAGATCATATTATTTTAAGATGCTCAAGTTTTAATTTGCAACGGTTGATTTTAGTGAGTGAATTAAGTGACATTACTGACAGTAGTGACAGTGAACAACAACAAAGTGTACCCTGCCAAGTCAAGGACATATTATCAAATAAGAATTATTTTATTGCATTGTTTAAGTATATTCGTGATACTGTAGAAAAAATTTAATGTAAAATGTTTAGTTATAGGTAAATAAGTATTTCTAAAATTTCTATTTTAAAATTTTAATGTTATTGTTATTACTTTGTAGTTTATTTAATTAGTTTGTGTTTTTAATAATGTATCCGGCTGAAAGACTTTGTTTCTATGGTCATGAATAAATGGAAAAAAAAAAAAAAAAACGACTTCGACTTGACTTCTATTTCGACGGATTCGACCTCTTTGTTATTGTCAAGGTTAAAATTGTCATTTTTGAGTCAAACTTGCCGCTGCTGTAATCGATTCAAGGGATATTTAATTTAAACGTTTTAAATAGTACTGAAAAATGGCTTTAAATAAACTCAGTATTGATGCCCTGAACTTGCAAGGAAAGCGTGTCCTTATGAGGTAGAATACTTGTTTGTGTACATTTTCGAATTAAAACATGAGTTCGTACTAAGTCACCTATTTGATTGCAGAGTTGATTTTAATGTTCCTCTGAAAGATGGGGTAATTACTAACAATCAGCGCATTGTGGCCGCATTGGACTCTATCAAATACGCACTGGACAAAGGTGCTAAGTCGGTAGTTCTCATGTCACATTTGGGTAGACCAGATGGACAAGCAAACCTGAAGTATACTTTGAAACCGGTAGTTGAAGAGCTTAAGAAACTGCTGAATAGGTAAGGATTTATAATTTCACAAAATAAATTGCGTAAAATTTTGAAAAATTTTCCCGCATTTGCAACGTTTTTCACTGATACTTCGCTCCTATAGGCGCGTGGTGTTGTAAAGCCTAAAGCCTTTCTCGATAAATATTATAGTATCCAAAGCTGAAAGAATTTTTTTAAATTAGCTCAGCTGTTCCTAAAATGTTTAAACAAATTTAAAATATTAGTATAGATAACATGTAAGTAGTTCATTAGCCACACTAATCCAGCAACTTTTAGAATAAAAAGGTTGAAGGATTATAGTATAATAGACTAGCTGTTGCCCGCGACCCTGTCACGTGGAATTTAGAAAAATTTCCCTGTTTTTTCAACATTTTTAACTACTGCTTCGCTTCTACTGGTCGTAGCGTGATGTTATGTAGCCTAAAGCCTTCCTCGATAATTGCCCTATCTAACACTGAAAGAATTTTTCAAATCGGACCAGCGGATCCTGAGATTACCGCGTTTAAACAAACAAACTCTTTCGCTTTATAATAATATTGTATGTATAATAGATTTTGTTCAATTGTGAGAGTTAAAGAGAAAAATACCACAATAGAGATAAGAGACTAATTATTACGGATTAGTATAAATTGACGACGTCCGCTTATGCCACTGATACATATAAACCAATTTCTGAATGTTCTCATGGAACAGTTTGCAATAAAAGTACACAAACAAAAAATTGTGAGAGTGTAAGATGATAAGTGTAGAAAGGAACATATTTGGTTTGGCATCATTCTACTTTATTGAAACATCAGATTTTGATTTCATAGTTATAGGTCTAATGTAAGAGTAGGGATTATCCTTTATATTTTTAAATTCTAAACTAGCGGTTGCCTACAACTTTATACACGTAAACAAGAAAATTCTCGTGAACAACTCTTATCAGTGAAAAAAATAGTATTAAAATCCATTGTGTAACTGGGAAGATATAAGCCCACATAGGGACATACATACATACATACAAAAATTACTGCTTTGTTTTAGAATTAGTACAAATAATCTCTGTATTCAAATTTATGATTTACTAGCTGTGCCCCGCGGTGTTACCCGCGGTAAAAAGGAAAAAGAATAAGTTCGTTTTCTATTCCATTTTCCATTGGAAAGTTTTATGAAAATCCATCCAGTAGTCTTTACGTGAAAGCACAATAAACATCCTTACATATCCAAACATTGGAGTATGGATAGAAGACAGAGGAAACATTCGCGTTGCTCAGCCATCAGTTTAAGTATTTTATTTTGTCGCGCGTAATCCTTTTTTCGTCATATCTCCTAAGATATTCATTTAAATTGCATGCTGTAAAGAGTAATTATAATCTATATTAATTGTATAAGCTAACTAAGCTATTTAATTTGATTAAAAATGTTACTATATACACATAAATAGCTTTTGAAAACACCCTATTGAATTAGAGATTTTTTTTTGACATTATTATGAGTATAGAGGGTTTCCTTAAAAGATAGACATATTATGCCCTCGCGGACTTTTTTGAAGAACTATAGGTAACAAACAATTCCTCAATACATTAGTTTGTTGTACCTCACATAGATAAGGCAGCCTTTTCATTTATAGCTCGCGCGCGTCCGAATTTCTCGTTAAATTTAATCATATCTCATCCAATATACAGCAAACCCCAATAAATTATACGAAAAAGCCATCCTCTTGAACCATTCTATCTACTCGTATTAAAAAAAAACCGCATCAAAATCCGTTGCGTATTTTTGAAGATATAAGCTCACATAGGGACATACATACAAAAATAACGACTTTGTTTTATAAGAAGTAAAGATCTGCAGGATCCGTTTGGGTCACTGCTGCTCCCCAGTCTTCCTCCACAAGATAAGAGTTCGTGATAGCTCTATCTGTGAATGTGGCCTGGATGATGGCTCTGTCGACCATATCTTTTTTAATTGTCCTCTTAATAACCTTCCTTCCTAATTTCTTAATAATCCCCTTGACGACACTATCTCCAAATTAAAATTACCTCGGCCTGTCAATATTCGACATCTGCTAGCTTTATTCCCAAACCCGAGGATAGTAAATGCTTTTATTAAGTTTATAGATTCTAACGACATAAAATTATAATATATGTAGTTTATTTCAGTATAAAAATGATTCATTGTTATGTACTATATCTACTAACAACTATTATGTGTTTGTGTTTGTTACAGGCCCTATTGCTGCCACATTTGGATACTCTTTATTTTTATTTTAAGTTTGCCCTAGTTATCAAGTAGCCCATGAGTATCCATTATATGACGTTGGCAGTAATTGCTGATTGACTACACTAAATCAGCAGATTGCCATTAAACAAAACTATAATAATAATAATAAATAATCTCAAAAAAACTAGTATATAATATTGTTAAAGAATATTTTATGTTATAAATAAATAATCTTGTAATAATTTTCATTTCAGAGATGTGACTTTCTTGTCAGACTGTGTGGGCCCTGAGGTTGAAAGTGCTTGTGCAGACCCTACACCAGGTACAGTCATTCTACTAGAAAATGTCAGGTTCCACATTGAAGAGGAAGGCAAGGGTGTTGATGCATCCGGTGCTAAAGCAAAAGCAGACCCTGCTAATGTCAAAACATTTAGAGAAAGCTTAAGGAAACTTGGTGATGTGTATATAAATGATGCTTTTGGTAAGTGGTAAAATAATTCTAATATAAATAAAACCACTTTTTTTGGATTTAGACCCGTGTATTTCGGGCTTCGTGGCGTAGTGGTTCATGTAATGTACTGCTGCTCACAAGGTCGCGGGTTCGATTCCCGCTTGGGACAATCATTTGTGTGATATCCATAAATCCATAAATGTCATACAAATGTTTGTACTACGTCTGGGTGTTTCTATGTATTATAAGTATGTATTTACAAAAGAAAAGTAGTTTATGTATTATATCCGTATTCTGGTACCCATAACACAAGCATAATAAGCTTAACTTGGGACCAGAGGACGTTGTGTGAAATGTCCGTGAATATTTGTTTTAAATTTTAGCGCAATGTTTTGGAGACTGCAGTCACAGTGGTCACTGGTAAGACTCACCATGGTGACTGCAAGGTCTCCGAAAAGTTGGGCTAATATTTAAAACAAATACACACGTCTTAATCCATACTTCGTTCCTGACGTACCCAAATTTAATTTTAGGCCACGTAAGCATAATTTATTGGCTTTACCGCAGACACATACTGTTTCGCATGCCAAGTCACCCCTAGTCCGTGCGCGTTTCATGTTAAACTCACTCTTAGCATCAAGACCCAAATGTGATCTGTTTGCTGCAAAATGGATGGATGTGCGTCGCGAATGCCTTAGATATTGTGAACGGTCATTATTAGTATAGTATATAGTCATGATTGTATTTGCTATGTGTATTTATCTATTTTGTGTTTTGTATTTTTAGTTTTTCATTGTTTTACAAAAATTTATTTGTTTTCTTATATTTTTGTCATTATTTTTGTTGTGTAATTTGACTTTATGTTTTAAATGTATAACGCTTTAGATTTTAAACTGTAATGTTGTACATTGATTATGTGTAAAATAAATAAATAAATAAAAATTGGCAAATTAAACTACCGCCCCAAGGTGCTATATAGCCAGCAAAGGGATATTGTAAGCAACTAAAGACCTCTGTAAGTGTGTATAGAATAAGTAGTAGTAGGGTAAGCCCATGCCCAACAGTGGGATGTTTACGGGCTAAATATGAATTTGTATATACCTCTAAAATTTATTCATTGATTAAAATAGCATATTTTTTATTGTTCAACAGGCACAGCACATAGACCACACAGCTCTATGATGGGTGAAGGTTTTGATCAGAGAGCCAGTGGTTTCTTACTCAAGAAGGAATTACAATATTTTGCCAAAGCTTTACATGAACCAGAAAGGTAAGAATGAGGCACATGACATATTATTATATGATACTAGCTGTGCCCCGCGTTAAAAAGGATAACAAAATCTGTTTATTTTTTAACATTGCACGAGAACGTTGCATTTTTTCGGGATAAAAGTAGGGTATATGCTATTTTGATGTATAAGCTACATTATTGTAAAGTTTCGTTAAAATCTATGCAGTAGTTTTTGCGTGAAAGTAACAAACATCCACCTTCGCAAACTTTAAAATTTATAATATTGATAGGATAGATATTCTTATTGAACTATGAAATTAATGGTATTTAGTTGGTAGTAATGGTATGATAAAAGCTTAGGAACCTGCTTCAATTAAGTATTATCTATATATTTTTCAAAGTTATGGAGTCAAACATAGAATGAAAAAAAATAAGGCTCTAATGTTAAGGTTGTTGTTTCAGACCATTCCTTGCTATCCTTGGTGGTGCTAAAGTGGCTGACAAAATTCTCCTAATTGAAAATCTATTAGACAAAGTGAATGAAATGATAATTGGTGGTGGCATGGCGTATACTTTCCTCAAAGAATTAAAAGGCATGCCTGTAAGTATGTGTTTGTCTTTCTAAGTAATTATGATCTTAATTACAAAGTAAATTGTTTAACACACAGTGATAGCATTAGTTATAAGAGAATTTACTTTGGAAAGAAAAGCAAGTTTTAGTTTTGTGCATATATTTGTCATATATTTGTGTTTTTTGTATTTTGTAGCTTATCCTATTAGTTGTTGTCTAAAACAAACTTCTGAGCAATGTGTACAATGTACTTGCAAATCTAACTACAGTATTAAAATTTTTTTACATTATGTCCTTTATTATTTCTTCAGTAACTAATAAATTTCATATCTGTATATCTTTGTTGGTTTTAGATCGGTAACTCCTTGTATGATGCTGAGGGTGCAAAAATTGTCACAAAATTAATGGAGAAGGCAGCAAAAAATAATGTGAAAGTCCACCTTCCTGTTGACTTTGTTACTGCTGATAAGTTTGATGAAAATGCTCAGGTAATATAAAAAACAGTCGACTCTTATTAATTTAACTGACCGACTGTCCTTTATAGTGTCTGCTTACCCCCACGGAAAAAAGGCGTGATAGTATGATGATGAACATAATGATAAGAAATTAGTATAACCAGAATAAAAAAAATGAATACAGATACACACACCCACACACACACATCTATATTTTTTCTTGAAGGGGTAGATGGAGATTACACAGCTATTTGCTATATTTGAAGAACAGAAAAAAAAATTAAATTTTTTTAAGGTTGGCAGTGCTGATGTAGAAACTGGCATCCCTGATGGTTGGATGGGTCTTGATGTTGGACCTAAATCTCGTGAACTTTTCTCAGACCCTATTGCTAGAGCCAAAGTTATTGTATGGAATGGGTATGTGATAAAAATTTAATTAAGTCGTTTTTATTCATATGTATTGTGATTATACAGGTATTTGTTATGTACATCCAATTACCGTATGTATACACATGAAAACCTAATGCTGTAACTGACTAAATTCTAATAAAGATGGTGATGGATTGATGGGCTTTGTGGTCTAATAGTTCATGTAATGGACTGCCGTTTACGAAGTTGCGGGTTCGATTCCCGGATGGGACAATAATTTGTGTAATAATTCTCATACACATTTTATCCATGAAGAAAAGAAGTTATTGAGATTCAATTATTTATTTAAGCTTTATTATATTAGTATAGATTTTTCCATCATCATGCATTAAAAATCTCAAGGCAAAAAATAACAATGTGTAACTCTAAGACAAAAACATTAACCACTAGCATCTAAACTAGGCCGAGCCTGTATCTTAGATGCTAGTTTCTCCTAAAATTAAAACAAGTTTTTTTGTATAGATTATTTTTTTTATTTTAAATTTTATTTTACAGACCTGCAGGTGTGTTTGAATTCGAGAAATTCGCTGGTGGCACTAAGGCGTTGATGGACGATGTTGTTAAAGCTACTACTAATGGCACTATCACTATTATTGGTACGATTTTTATAACATAGTGTTAAAGTATGTAGGTACTATAATATGCTGATAATCTAATGCTATATGGTGTAGGATGGGGAGAGGTTTGGGGTTTGCAGAGCAGAAATTTATAGTCACACTGGACAATTATGTAACAAACATTCCTACCGCATTTGAGTGTATCTATCTATACAGATATACCAGATGCTGGGTTAACGTTTAAAATTGAGGACAAGTAACTTTAGCCTGTCTGAATCGTACTTCATAGAATAATGACGATTCATATGACTTAGAGCCTGTATCATAGGCAAACATAGATACATATCTCCTTATCCTCCAGCCCATTTACGTCCCACTGTTGGGCACGGGCCTCCTCCACTTTGGAGGGATTATGGTCTACTGTAGCGCGCTGACAAGGCGTGTTGGCAAAGGGTTTAGTTTCTAGTTTTTCGTTTCTCACAGAGGATGTTATCTGTGTGCAATATCCCTTAGCTGGCTTTTACAGCACCCTTGAGAGGAGATGGGGTGGTGACACTTGTATTATTAATCCGTCACCACACGGACATTTATACACATAGATACATTTATACACAATTAAGTAAGTGGCTTCAAGCCGACTGAGTGATGTAGCCATAGACTATACATCTGGTTAAACTGTATGTCTATATAATAAAGACTAAAAAGAAGAAATCTAGCATAATGAAGAGATGAATAATAAAGATCATAAATCTATAGAACATTGTGTGAAATGTCTATGAATATTTACAAAATATATCTCTATTTGAAATACCATATTATTCATCTGGTGTAATTGTAACTATAATATAATTGTAATATTACAGGTGGCGGTGACACAGCTACGTGCTGCGCTAAATGGGGCACTGAAGATAAAGTGTCACATGTATCTACTGGCGGTGGTGCTTCTCTAGAATTACTTGAAGGTCAGTACATAACTGAGTGAAAATACACAAAATTATCTTTGCAGGTGAGCAGTTTAGTTTTTTAATAGCATCTTGTTTAATTTTGATTATTTTTTCAGGTAAAGTACTGCCTGGAGTTGCTGCTTTGTCAGATGCATAAACCTACTAAGTCAGAAAATAAGAAGATATGATAATTTGAATAAAATACTAATTATATAGTTAAACTCAAATATAGAATAAGTAAAATATGTAGAAAAATATTTGATTATTGTGATATGTACCTAGTAAACGAAAAAACAATGTTGTTTAAGAATACCGATTGTTGTATCAAAATATAATAATGTTTGATGAAATATGCAATTAGATTTTTTTTTATTTAAAAACAATGTTGTTATCTAAGCGACCGACGTCCGAGAATAAAATTAATATACTTACCGATAAAAAATAAATCTCATAATCATTCATCCAAATGATTGGGCGGGTTTGCCATAGTGGCAATAATTTATACCCATATAATGTACCTACTCTCTACATGTCTACACGTCATGAACTTAGTTGGATACCCCATTAAGTTTAGCACAAATAAAGCTCGAAAATAAACCTTGTGCCCAGTGGCGGATTTGCAGTTTCGGCTGCCCTAGGCCCCAAGCCATCAGCCGCCCCTTTTTTAGCATCCACCATATAAACTACATAATGAAATTCTGGCCGCCCTAGGCCTGGGCCTACAATAAATCCGCCACTGCTTGTGCCCTCAGGCCTCGTTAGCGCGGCAGAGATGATGTGTGAATGTGATCCCTCCCAAAGGGAGGAGGCCCCTGCCCAGCAGTGGGATGCTAATGGGCTGGAGAGATGTTAAGACGATACCAAAATAGCTTCGTGCATTTTTCTATGTACGAAGTTTTCATTGTTTCTTTAGATTGAATGACTAGAGCTCTAATTTTTAAGTATATGTATTTTCAATATATGATCTAGGATCGCATCAACTCAGAAACGCGATTGAAAAAAGTTTTCTCGATAGAAAATCTTGGCGAAACAACCTCTCAAATTTTTTATTTTTTTCATTTGTCGGTCTATTATCGCTTATTAACTAATGAAATAACTTTAAAAACATAAGTAACTATTATATATAGAAACACGTAAATCAGAATTAAAATATATTTAGTAGATTTTGAGTAAATAGGAAAAGTATCCCTAATTCTTCATTTTCTGTGCCAACTGGCTGTGTTAATATGTACGTGTCGGCGATGATATACGATAATATTGATGTAGGCCCTTAAGCACTCATACGTCGTATTATGTATTCGATAATCCATTCTCATATCATCTTATAAGACTAAATAAAAATCGTATTTAAATTTTGCAGTGAATAATAATAGTGGAAATTTAGATAAAAATGAGCAAAAAACTGGCAATCGAGAATTCTCGCCGCCATGATATGGAAGTGCTCAATTTAACCGGAGCTAAGCTAACGAGTTAACTAAAAACCGCGTAAGGGTCAGGAAGGCAGCCCAAGGAACGTGCGCCGCAAGTCCGTCGCAGCCGCGCGGGCGATCGTCCGCAGCGCACATTACAAGAGGCTGGGCCTGGCAACGAGCGCGTGACGTCACGGGCTGTAGACCTTCTAACGAGAGCTAGTGATCTATATACAGTTGTAACATCACACTAAAGAAGACACTTCCGACTGAATTTTCATTCATATCGAATACTTCCTTATTTTTGCTAAAAACTTTAATAGTGCGAGTTAGGTTTATAAAAAATTACTGTTAAATGCTTTACTAAAACAAGCTTTTGATATCTCTCACGTATAAACTTCATACTAACGTGATGTTTAATAAAAAAGAAATGCTAATTTATTAAATATGTAATTTAATTTTGATAATTATTTTGACTTATTAGAATAAAAATGAACTACAGCGCCATCTAGTAGTAGTGTTCACCCATACTGCATTATACTTTTGACCTTAGCAAATTTATTATAGATAAAGATAGCCTAGAGCCGTTTTATCCATTGAAACTGTTTAAAAGATAGTTATGATTAAAATATTTATTTATTTAAAATCTTAACATCTACCACTACATGATATCCTAATTCGATAGTGTCGCTCATATACTAAAATCTTAAACTATACAATGTTTTATTTTAATATCTCTTCGGCAATAAATAGAAATGGCACCGTCGCGCCGTCTCTCTAAATGTTTACATAAGTTTTTTACATACGTGGTAAAGATAGTGGATCTTTTTAGTCTCATTGTTTTGGATAAAATTAGATGGTCGTAAAATTGTGACAACAGCTGCAAGTTTGTTAGTATTCGAATTTCTTTGTTATAGCCATGCTTGCTTTTGCTTGCCATGCTAGCTTTGCTTTTAATATAATACTATGTACGACGTACAGATGGCGCTTAATCGCTTTGAAAATATAGAAATGAAACAAATTCGATGAAACAATTTATAAACATTAACCAGGTTGTGGGTTCGATCCGTGGACGGGACATTTATAAATAAAATAGTAGTAAATAATATTAGTACTTCGTCTGGGTAATGAAATATGTATATCCGTATAATGGTATCCATAACACAAGCTTATAAGCTTAGCTTGGGACCAGAGGACGTTGTGTGAAAATAATAATATGACTAATAACTGTTATAATATCTACAAAATTAACTAAATTATATTCAATTTCAAATTCTATTAAGGATAATTTTTTTTTGTTAATACATAAATAAAATATTATGTTGTTTTCATCACTTATTTAAAAAATAAATCATTAGGTATGTCATGTTCTTTGTCTGCTAGACTTGTAATAAATACAAGTACCTAATACCTGTGGTAATACTATGATGTGTACCTTTAACTTGGGACAGATGAATAAAACTAAAATATGCTATGCCTAAAACTTTAAAAAGAAGGATGACAGGTACTTTTTATTTTTTCTTAAGGGCCTACATCAATATTATCGTATATCATCGCCGACACGTACATATTAACACAGCCAGTAGGCACAGAAAATGAAGAATTAGGGATACTTTTCCTATTTACTCAAAATCTACTAAATACATATATTTTAATTCTGATTTACGTGTTTCTATACATAATAGTTACCTATGTTTTTAAAGTTATTTCATTAGTTAATACGCGATAATAGACCGACAAATGAAAAAAAGAAAAAATTTGAGAGGTTGTTTCGCCAAGATTTTAATTCATTTTATATGTCGTATTATAAGACTTTATCGTATACATAAATAATATTAGAGACGTGGGGTGGCGTGTGTCTATGTCTTCTTTCTATTACATTATATCGAACAATAACATCATTATCCGTTACCCTATTTTGCGTGAAAGGGGATCGAAGTAACCTAATGGGTTGTGTTTAACAAAATATTATGATGTAGGCGCCTATTTTTAACCAACTTCAAAAAAGAGGAAGTTTTCAACTTGTCTGTATTTTTTTTTATTCCCAGATAACTATAAAATAAGTCAGAGATTTATATTGTACTTTCTTACGGCAATCCTTGGAATCCAAATCCAGAAATTAAATATTTTTTTTTATATTCCCTTTATTTGTATTACCTGGTTAAAATCGAAATCTTAGTTGTTGTGTTCGAACTTTGTGAAAGCTATAGATTGGTCGTTGACGAGTGGAACCGTTGTAACTCAAGAGGACTTCGAATCAATAAAATATTTGTATTATGCAATATGTAAGCAAATATTTCGATAATAAGAATAATAACTTTACAGTCCACTAAATAGCTTTCTTAATTACTATACCTACTTACTATACCTCCGTGTGGTGACGGATTAAAAATACAAGTGTCACCACCCCATCTCCTCCCAAGGGTGCTGTAAAAGCCAGCTAATGGATATTGCACACAGATAACACCTTCTGTGAGAGACGGAAAACTCGAAAATAAACCCTGTGCCAACACGCCTGGTCAGCGCGGCACAGTAGACCATAATCCCTCCCAAAGTGGAGGAGGTCCGTGCCCAACAGTGGGACGTGAATGGGCTGGAGAAGAGTTACTATAAAATAAAAGTACCTTTATGTGTAGCTGGCACTCATTAAACTGAATTCGAAAGATGCTCACGAACAAAGACAGCTCTTAAGATAGGTAATATATTTCATCACTTATTTCATAATGATAACTCATATAAAAGATAAAATTAGCAAGTCATTCGTTCCAGTCCATTAACTAAGGCGCCATTAGCTTTTAAACTGCCTCAATATTTTAGAAAATTCAACACCTAGCGACCCTTTTTATAGTAAAATCTTTAAAAATAATAACTCACTGGTACTGTAGGTCAGAACGTTTTTTTATGTCAAAGTGCTGTACATTGTAGAAAATATAAATAATAAAGTAAAATAGTACAATCACGCACAAGTCATTGAGGGTATAGGGGAGGCAACCTCGACCGCCACTATCGCTATGGGATAAATACTCAGTAATGAAGGTGCGAATGATATTTTCTACAAAATAAAATTAGGCAAAAATATACCTTTTTGATGGACATTTCAGACACCGTCCTCTTGGTCATTATAGGTGCAAGATAACCGATAACATAAACCAGTCATGTAAATATTAAACTAATAACGCATTGAAAACAGAAGCAGACAAGCAGTACAAACATCTGTGTTCATTACACAAATAATTTTAACGTGTGGGAGTTGAACCCGCGATACTCAAGAAAGTAGTTCTGTTTCAGTGTATTATCACAGCCGATGGAATTGGATAGGCACGCCTTGAAGCTTAAAGCCAATGCATAACTATTACTGGGATATATACAACATATTAACACACAAAGAGAAAGTAATGTCTCGAACGGTATCTACAAAAGTAGTAGGTAACTTTGAGTTGAGGTATTATCGAATAACTTTCATAAAAGCTCAGTTTAATTGAAAAACTTTGTATACACGCTAAGCCGAGCTACTATTTACGGATAAACGTGTGGTCTAAACTTTATGATCCAACTTTATAACGTAGGTATTTTTCTTTAATTGAGAAAATTTCTAAAATAATTGTAGTTTATAATAATCAATGAATGTCGGCCTCATAACAAAACTCAGAGTCGCGCAGCGCGCTATGGAGAGGGCTATATGCTCGGTGTTTCCCTACGTGATAAGATCCGGAATGCGGAGATCCGTAGAAGGACTGGTGTGTACGACATAGCCCGAAGAGTTAGCACACTGAAGTGGCAATGGGCAGGTCACATCGCTCGACGATCTGATGACCGTTAGGGACGGAAGGTCCTCGAGTGGCGACCACGAACCGGACGACGCAGCGTGGGGCGGCCCCTAACAAGGTGGACCGACGATATCGTCAAATACGCCGGGGGCCGCTGGATGCAGTTAGCGCAAGACCGCACGTTGTGGCGTTCTATGGGGGAGGCCTATGTCCAGCAGTGGACTGAGAAAGGTTTATGGATGGATGGATAATAATCAAAATACTATTGTAGTCCGTTCTTGTAACCATATGTATGACAACAATATACTACTTTCTACTAATTTAACCACTAATCATTTTTTCAAAGGTCTAATTTCATTTGTAAAGATTATAGAACGTCTCCTAAAATTACGTTATGTATATCTAAAACCACTCCAAAGCTTTCCAAAAATTTTGAATTTTGTTGCAGTTTACTTTCAGCTCTTTAGATAATATTAGCAGTGACGGATTTACCCTAATGCCTGGAAGGCCACGGCCTAGGGCGGTTAGATTTAGGGGCGGTGATTTACAAAAAAGCTTCAAATTTTCTTGCGGAATAAAACTGATTTTTTCTCCTAAATGTCTAAATCTACTTAGATAAAAGTTAGCAATGAAGTAATTCCATTATTTATGTAGTCTATATGGTGGATGCTGAGAAAGGGTCGGCTGAGGGCTTGGGGCCTAGGGCGGCTGATGGTTTGGGGCCTAGGGCGGCTGATGGCTTGGGGCCTAGGGCGCATCATGGCTTGGGGCCTAGGGCGGCCGAGGCTGCAAATCCGCCACTAATTATTAGCTTTATTTTGTTTGTTTATATTTTAAGCAACTTTAAAAATGAAAATTTAAATTATTTTTCTTACCCAAGACTCAACCTTTTGCTTACCTGAATATCGTTTAGGTAGGTATCGTGTAAGACTTTAATATTCGATTCAAGATTCATTATTTCACCCTTCGAGGGTTCATTTAAAGGGCACAGGGCTCGTTTATTATTATAAATATCACAGTGGCCTGTACAACAAATCCAAACTTGTTTGACATTTATTTATTCATCAAGTAAACACTTTGTTTTACTTTCATGAATGAGTTCTATCCTTTTATATTCGAAGCAATCTGTTTCAAACTCACTGCCTATAATTTAAGCAGCATTTTCGTGTGATGAAAGTATTGTTACCGGATCTATTGCAGTTACGTACTGCCTATCGATCTTAGCTTCGCGCAAGCGTTTCAATGCATTGTAAATTAGCCATCGTTGTGAATAACATAAATATGAATTTACCAAAATTTATAAAAAAAAAATAAGAAACTAACAAAGAGTAATAATGTCTAAGTGAATAAAAAAAAAGAAATTACAGCTGTTTCTCTATAGAATACAAATTAAGCTCAATGTTTTTCAATAAGGGTCTACTGCTCCAATTGGCGAAGATTCACGCATGCTCAGTTTGATAAAAGTAAATTTTCTTACAAAAATAATAATTTTACTTAGTATCAGTGATGTAAAGGATACTTAACGCCGCCGAGAGTCCCGGCTGGCTAAAAAAAATGTAGTAAAGAAAGTATAAATAAAAGAAATAAGACGATTAATATAGTGAATAGCGTTTGTCAATTGTTAAATTATATATATCCATTGTGTGTAAAATAATATTCGTTGTTTTTAGGTGAATATATACAGGTAAGCGGTTACTCGATACTAAACATAGCTTTATTTTAGACTTACCCAGGTTATTTAATATTAAAATATGTATTACGTTTACTGTTTTTCTTTTCAGTGAGATAATTGCAGTTTTTTTAAAATAGATTATTGTTTATTTTTACTGATAGAAAAAAGAGAACTAGAATCACTTGTTGAAATATCAGTGATTCATGAAAATCGTTTTTTAGTTTTAAGCTGTGTGCTACTCGTAATATTTATTTGTGTTTCGCAGTTTCCTAACTACATATTAACTAGCTATAGCTTAGAGCTGTGATATTCCTAAGGATTATTGTAGGTAAGCAATTACGAATCTACAGGTTTACTTTACGATTTATATAAATTGATGACTGACACCTACTATATGTATGTTTTATTTTCACTATATCATAACATTGCAAAAATTAAAACATTTTCATGAACACATATCTAATAGAAAAAATAATGTTTTTAAGTTGAAAGAATATTTTAATCCCGAAACTTATATTTAAATAAATAACTTATTAAAGACTTATGTAAGTAGTCGACTTATGACAATAGGCTTACAAGCTACTACGGGGAAATCAAGAAAATTTTAGTGTTATCTACTCTTTTTTATACTTCCTCTGCCCTACCGGGCCATGAGTGGTATCTGGAGCCATACTATGACCCGGCAGTGTTATCTATTTGCTATGTTGTGACATGCTCATTTATTTATTTACTCTTTATTATACGCCAAGTCAAGTAAGTGTTACAATATAATTTGGTTAGGCAAAATAGACAGTCTTATCGTATGCTGTAATTACTTCAAACAACTTTAGGAGGGACTTGTAAGATTGGAGGGAGAAGCTTGTTTAGTTTGATGCTCATGATTTAAAGAACAGTCCATGACGGGTTAAATATAGAACCACCAATGTGTCACCACCCTATTCTCCCCCTAGGGTGCTCAGAGAACTCTAAAGGATGGTGTAAGAAGATAATATTCTCTGTGAGAGAAGGAAAACTGGAACTAATAGTGAGAAATAAATGGGCTGAGAAAATATCAATTTGTTTAATCTGATATTTCAACAACTGTAAGATTAATGTACCTTAACTTACCACCTGTTACACAAAAAAGTACTGTTGTAAACTGCAAAAATCAAAATTCTGAAAACCTGTAAATTTAAAACCAAGAAAAACGTAGGTAACATGTCTCTTACAAGGCACACAGTATGCACACTCAGGGTTCCGTACCTACTAGATGGAAAAATATAAATAACTTCATACAAATGATCAGTTGATTAAACTTAAACCAACTCACCAACTTAATTTTGTAGTTGAAATATTGGGAATCGCCTACTTTTCAGCTATTTCATAAGTTGGTATTAGCGTAAACACATTTTTCTTGTGATGTGTTGACAAATTAAAAAATTTTGGATTTTTTTCCTATATTATCATTATAGGCTTGGTCAAATTTCAAGTCTGTTAGGCATCGGGAAGTAACCTGTAGGTTTTGATTCTCCAGCATACGTTGAAAATTCTTTGTTTTATAATAAGTTAAGATTAATTCAAATGTAATGAAATGATTTATTTTTAATAATAAATTATTATTCCAAATGCTATGTGTACGAAGTCACGGGCAATAGCTAGACTACATTGAAATTGGCAGATATATAACTATAATAGCTTCTACTACAGTCACATGAAAAGATTTCACAAGTGACTTCATTACTAAATTAAATTTCGGTACCTACCTCATTACACTTTAATACATTCATGAATGCAAACGGTTGGTGAAAGATGATACGAGATTATTCCGGAGATCTTGACGTGACTAAAAATAGTCGACCCCATCTTGCGTAGGAGCTGTAAAAATTAAAGGACTGAGATACGCAAAAGTTACTACTTTGCGACATAATAAAAACAGAGTATTTTTCTCGGAGCTTTCTCAGAGATATATCTTTTCATAATTCTATGCTTACAATTACAGAACTCATAATACGTTACTCATTAGCGTCATACATCAGTTACATAATTAACTTAACATAATCATTCTCACACTCTAATACAACAATGTAAAATATTTTTGGAAAAAAAAATGAAAAGAAATGAAGAGAATAGAAAAAAAAACCCATGGAGTTTCTTGTCTGTTCTTCTCCATATGGTTCGCTTTTGGAACAGACACCTAGTTTCTGACGTTTTAAAAGAGCTTGTAAAACATGCCAACATGAAATAAAAAAAATTGACTTTGACTAACTGTTCTCTCCCTCTCTCCAGCCCATTACCGTCCCACTGTTGGGCACGGGCCTCCTCTACTTTGGCAAAGGTTAGGGTCTACTATGCCACGCTGCCCATGCGTGTTGGCATAGGGTTTAATTACAATTTTTCCGTGTCTCACAGAGGTTGTTATCTGTGTACGATATCCCTTAGCTGGCTTTTACAGCACTCTGGAGAGGACATGGTGTGGTGACACTTACATGTATTCTTAATCCGTCAATATCCGTTTACATACGATATAGATATTAAGGGAGTAATGGGCTAACACATATAAACTGAGTATATGTTAAAAAAATTGTTCATTAACTATTGATGAACGTTGATGTTGATTTTTAGTGTCAAATTAATCTACGCGAACGAAGTACATAACAATATAACGGAAAGCAGGATTAAAGGTTTGAGATTCAATCACTTGTAAGTCTTCCCTTAGTAAACAATTTTCGTTTGCAGTATAACGGAATTGATTGGAAAATAACTTAGAAAGATTACTCAAATTGATCACATTGCATTCGGATTAGTCTGAAAATAGAGATTTTCGGGATCGACAACGTTTTGAAAATTTATTGTTGATCATAATTTTTATTGTCCTGTTCATAGTATAGCTGTAAAGTAACCATATAGCCAATCTATCCTAACTAATTACATTAATAAAATTTAATGATTCATGCGAAGAATATAAAAAATAACTAAATTACGAAAGTTTTGAAAGTAAAATTTGCCCGCGACTGCTTTTCCAATTTTCCCGTGATGCTTCGCTTCAGTTGATCACAGCGCAGCGTGATACTATATACGTAGCCTATAGCCTTTGTCAACAAATGTACTATCCAACACTAAAAGAACTTTTAAATCGTACCAAGCAATGGTTACCGAGATTAGTGCGTTCAAACAAACAAACTAACTCTTTAACTTTATTATTAGTATAGATTTTCAATTTCGTGCCTGAAGGAGTCGTCATTACTTAAGAGGATACCAAAATAGCTTCGTGCATTTTTCTACGTACGAAGATTTCATTTTTTCTATAGACTGAATGGCTAGAGCTCTAATTTTTAAGTATATGTTTTTCATTAACTAATCTAGGATCGCATAAACTCAGAAACGCGATTGAAAAATCGATAGAAAATCTTAGCGAAACAACCTCTCTTATTTTTTATTTTTTTCACTTGTCGGTCTATTATCGCGTATTAACTAATGAAATAACTTTCAAAACATAAGTAACTATTATGTATAGAAACACGTAAACCGGAATTAAAATATATTTAGTAGATTTTGAGTAAACAAAAAAAAAATCCTTAATTCTTCATTTTCTATACCTACTAGCTGTGTTAATAGATACATGTCGACGATAATATTGATGTAGGTAGGCCCTTTACATTATATTTATTTTGTATATATCTAATCTTATCTAAAATATCTCGGCCTCATACTGCGTAGGACATGTCTGCGGTTAGGAGATTAATAGATTACCTAACTAATTAAGCTAAATAACACAACACACCTTGTATATCGTAGAATTTATTATATATATGTATATTTATATGTTACTTTATTCTCATAAATATTAATAACGTTCTCTGCAATAAGGCTGATCCATTAGTAAATTGTTCTTCCTTTTTGTAAATGGTATTATTTATAAAATATTCCTGTGCCTTTTAAAAAAACCTTTTGGGCTACCGAGACATACTTTGAACACGTAACATTTTTAAATTAGCTACTCTTATGTCCATTTATGTTAAAATATTTCTTGGGAAATTTTTATAAGCTGAATTTCTTTTTTGTGACTTTCATTATCATTGATCTTTATAGTTTTATGGCGTTATTTGATTTAAAATTGAACTAACAACAAAATATAAGATATTAAAGTTCTAGGTTAAGGTAAGGTTCTAGGTCCTAGTCCTTTCCAGGATGCAGTAAAAGCCAGCTATTTGTACAAAGATAACATCGTCTGTGAGAGACGGAATATCGCAAATAAACTCGGTGCCAAAACGCCTGGTCAGCATGACACAGTAGACCATAATCCCTTCCAAAGTGGAAGAGGCCCAACAGTGGGACGTTAAAGGACTGGAGAGAGGGAGAGTAGTTTTCATTCAAGATGGGTACTTACGTTATGCTTTTATCAACAGTAATTAACGCTAGAACAATGCCGGACTGGACGTGGTTGCTGTTAGCGGCGATGCTTGGAGCAGTGTCAGCACTGTCGTTACCATTAGTGCTGTTTCTCTACTACGTACGCCCTTTTGAAAAGAAGACTCTTGAACAAGAAGACTTTAGTTTACCAGTGACTCTACCACCGGTATGTTCCCATAGTTCTCAATTAGACAAAAGTGCATAATTTATCAGTGTTCATAAATACGTACTAACCGTCTTTGTTTACGAGGTAGCAATACTAACAGAGCATTTGGTTGTTACTAGCTGTTGTCCGCGACATCATGCGTGTTTAATTTAGAAACCATACCTTATCCATCCATATAAACCTTTCTATTAAACCACTCTAGGTATTTATAAAAAAAAACCGTATTTAAACTTATTGCTTTACTAACTGTTGCCCGCAACTCCGTACGCGTGGAAATTAGAAAACTTTTCCGTCATTGCAACATTTTTCACTACTGCTTCGCTCCTATTGGTCGCAGCGTGCTGTTATATAGCCTATAGCCTTCCTCGATAAATATACTATCGAACACTGAAATAATTTTTCAAATCAGACTAGTGGTTCCTGAAATTAGCGCGTTCAAACAAACAAACTCTTCAGTTTTATAATATTTGTAATTAATATAGATACATATCATCATCATGCTAGTAGTTGCCCGACTTCGTACGTGTGATTTGAATTATTTCCTGTTTTAGGAACATTTTTCACTGATCCTGCGCTCCTGATCGCAGCATGATATTATATAGCCTACAGCCTTTCTCCATAACCAGCTATCCAACACAAAAACAAGTTTTCAATTCGCGCCAGTAGTTCCTGAGATTACACAATGATATTATAGTATAGATTCTTTTATTATGACATGTTTTAACTTTACGGCCGTCTTTACTTACCTTACCACGAAAATTGTTTTAATAATATTTAGTTTACGACTTTTACTAAATCGCTAGAACATTTTTCTTAAAAAAATATTCCAGCATCATATACTTCTGAGAGTTGCCTATTTAACCTCTAGAGCGCGAAAATAATTACATTACTGAAGTTCTGATAAAAATGCCTTTCAGAACATTTTAATATCGCAAAGCATATTTTTAATATAGTTAAACAGAAATAAGTCACCCTCCTTAATAAGTAAACCTAGCCCAGTACACAAGGCTACACCCCTCTAAACAGGTGGGGTGGAAATGTAGAATTTATACAAACATTGAATTATATTGACTTCAAATGTGTTTGAATGAAGAAAGAAAAGACGAAGAAAGTATGTTTGAGTGAATAGAATGACACGCATGTTTATTATGTTTTTATCTTTTTTTTTACGTGGGGAATGCATTTACGCACTTTGTGTAGGACTCCACGAGCACACCGGCAAGGGGCGAGGAGGACCCACGGTGTTCCTCCTCGCCCCTTGGCCGGGCCATGGTAGTCACTCAGGTATTACCATGACCCGACCAGGATGTTTATTATGTTAACATTTGGTTTACTTAAAAAAACAGGCAGCAATTAATGAAGAAATTTAACTCCCAGAAGAATAAAAGAAATAATTGGTCAAGTGCGAGTCGGACTCGCGCACGAAGGGTTCCGTACCATTATCTATGCAACATAAGGCAACGTTATTAGTATCGAGCAAGAAACGGTGAAAAAATCATGTTTGTTGTATGGGAGCCCCCCTTAAATATTTATTTTATTTTATTTTTAGTATTTGTTGTTATAGCGGCAATAGAAATACATCATCTGTGAAATTTTCAACTGTCTAGCTATCACCGTTCTTGAGATACTGGGTACGGAACCCTAAAAATCATGTTTGTTGTATGGGAGCCCCCTTAAATATTTATTTTATTTTATTTTTAGTATTTTTTGTTATAGCGGCAATACAAATACATCATCTGTGAAAATTTCAACTGTCTAGCTATCACCGTTCTTGAGATACTGGGTACGGATCCCTAAAAATCATGTTTGTTGTATGGGAGCCCCCCTTAAATATTTATTTTATTTTATTTTTAGTATTTGTTGTTATAGCGGCAATAGAAATACACCATCTGTGAAAATTTCAACTCTCTAGCTATCACCGTTCTTGAGATACAGCCTGGTGACAGACGGACGGACGGACGGACGGACGGACGGACAGCGAAGTCTCAGTAATAGGGTCCCGTTTTTACCCTTTGGGTACGGAACCCTAAAAAAAATTAAAGATATTCTGTTTACCTAAATGACAAATTAGAAATATATATAAAATGAAAATACAAAATGTAACCTAAAACTAAACATAAAATTCAAACGAAAATGCGTTGCTGTTTAATTTAGGTGACAAGAATGGTTTGTTACGACGAAAAAAAGTGTGCTAGTTATTTGGGAGAGTATGTTAGATAGAAACTAGTGCTAATCGCTCACTTTGCCATCTAGGATACTGTACCAGCAATCTCATTTACAGTCACATAGAGATATCAGCTCAATACAATTACTAAGTAATAACTTTTATTTTAACGGTACCACATACATATAATTTTCATTGCTTCCCTTGGGAAAACACAAAGAAAGAACATATTAGGTGCTGCATAACCAAAATTACCTACAAAAGTTATTCTATATAGGAAACAGTAACATACCCGTAAGGCCTAACGAACCTTTAACTAGACTGGAAAAATCAACAGTTGTTCGCCTGCTATAACAACAAAAATAGGGATAACAAATACTAACTACTTTTGTTTTTTTTTAACAACAATATTCCTGTTATTTACTAAATGATGTGGTCTATCGATTCTTACTGCCGCACTCAGAGACATTTAATGGTTACTTAAGGAAAGTTAAGGAGCTCTTTAGTATTGATTTAAAAAAGTAAAAGTTAAGTTAAACCTTTTTTAAATCAATACTAAAGAGCTCCCTAAGTAACCATTAACATTTAATGGTTACTTAAGGAGCTCTTTAGTATTGATTTAAAAAAGGTTTAACTTAACTTTTACTTTTTTAAATCAATACTAAAGAGCTCCTTAACTTTCCTTAAGTAACCATTAAATGTCTCTGAGTGCGGCAGTTAAACCTTTTGCGACTTTTGTAGAAAAGACGTAGCTGACCAAATACCCTCCGAAAGTAAAAGGGGCTAGAGCTCAACAGTGGGGACATTAATGGGCTAGAAAGGCAGGAAAATATTTCCATTTATGTATTAAAAATGGTAGTTCATTTTACTTTACATGTACCTAGGTGTTAAAGTTGCCATTAACTTCACGTTCAATTAGAACTGAAATATCAACACGGTGAGACCTAATTAACTATGTAATTACATAATAAGATTTAATTAAAAGAAACGACCTTTATGGTTATCGCATTACTTATCGCTAAACAATCAAATAATTGTGTTTATAATTTCGTCAGTGATTATATTCCTAATTTTTACTGCTTCAAAAGTAACAGGTTCTTCAATCGAATACTTTCTTCAAATTCAGAGCAATTGGTTTTATTTAAATAGTTCGTTATGATCCAATTTAATTTAAAAAATATTATCTATTAGCATCTCTAAAGTTTTGTAGAACTTTGAGTTTAACAATCGGATGCATCCATCTCTGTTGGACAAAGGCCTCATTATGACAAGAAAAATGTGAAGTGAAAATATCACTCATTAAGTAAACCTACCAATAAGCCAAACAAATTATGACGCTATAAAATCTACGTCACTACTGTTATTAAACAAAACTTACCTACTTAAAATAATTACATACTACGTGTTAATATGTACCTAAAGCTAACTGAACATTAGAAGTTTCCTTTGATTGATCACACGCGCCACTTACCCGAGAAAGTAGAACATAAACACAAATAGCGTATATTTGTGCTAATTGTTTTGTTTGGTAATAACATCAATCACTCCTAACGTAGCTCCCAGTTGGATTCTTATAATAATATTTAGATTATTAAACAGCTGTGTAAATATTTTTTCTATTTATATTTATTGCTCTAATGCTGTCTGGTAATTTCTCTTTCCTGTATTTTTTGCAAGTCTCTGTGATATGATAACGGATTAAGAATACAAATGTCACCGC
Source organism: Orgyia antiqua (assembly GCA_916999025.1). Lineage (NCBI taxonomy): Eukaryota > Metazoa > Arthropoda > Insecta > Lepidoptera > Erebidae > Orgyia > Orgyia antiqua. Next base: position 5,388,585 of record OU779861.1, read on the forward strand.
AGATACAGAGAGTTTGTACAGACAGATAACACTATGAAAGATAGTAGACTCGTGAATAAACCCTATGCGAACACGCCTGGTCAGCGCGGCGTAGGATTTATTCTCATGCATTCCCATAATCCCTCCCAAAGTGGACGAGGCTCGTGCCTAACAGTGGGACGTAAATATGCTGGAGAGAGAATTGGTTTCTAACAGCTTAGACCTTGTGGTCGGAACTTTCATTTAGAGCCTTCAGCATTTCAGCCTTCTCATTTAGAGTCTCATAGACATACCAGCTCAATTCAATTACTAAGTATAACATGGTATAACTCTATGTAGTTGGCATAGAGTCCCATTATTTATCGTTTTAAAGAAATTCAAAGAACTCTTCTTAAAATAGCGCAATTTAAATACTTCCCGTTTGCGTAGTCGGTACTGAGTACACATTACACTAATTCATATTTAATTACATGGAGCTTTCAGGGATGCTTTCATACAAGTGGGTAATTCCATCAAATTATAATATTGTCAGCGATGTAATACCATTACCAAAATGTTTTATTTATAGAATATTATTGTGGAGCGTTCATAATAATATTGAAATAGACAGTAAATGAATTTTATGTATGTCATCCGTTATTAGAATCGTCCCCTTACGAGGTCAATTAGCAATTACTATTGTATATTATTGATTTCACTAGTCACGAGCAACCTTGTTGGTTGATTTTGTGTAAATTTTTCTCTTTAGAAATCTTATGCACCCTAAAGAAGAAACGAGCACAGATTACCTTAAAAAATTTAAAATACGAAGTTGATAGCTTTTTGAGCGCATAACCTATTAGCATAACAAGAGTATTTGTGTTTTTATTACACAACACTGATCAAGCATTTAAGTTGCTTTGTACAGGTCTCCATGAAAATATATGAGAAGGACACACTTATTGTGTTAACTTGTCATCACACCCGGACGACAGGAATATTTAATCATTCTTTGGGGCTGTTGTACAATGCTTTATATAACAATAGTTTTTTTTTTTCAAACAGGAAATATTGAACGAGCTCACTCGTGGAGCAGGTAGCACACCAGAGGGTGCGCTGAACGCGATGCTGCAGTTTATCTTTCAACAGAGCACAGCTGACACTCGCTGGTTGCGTCGACGTATGGCTACTGAACTTGCAGAACTTCTTGCCAAAACATCGTCGGGGAAGATTTTTGAATCGTTAACGGTAATTGGCTTAATCAATTATTTTCTATCGTTATTATTATTAATATTTTTTTTAAGATCACGTAACATAATATTTAAAAAGGTCCTTGAAGTCTATTTTTAATTTACTTATATGCTAAAGTCCTATGTTTTGTAAATGCCATAATTACTTAATTGCTAGGAAAATTTAAATAATTATTTTATATTTAATTATTAAAAGCAATGTATTCTATTTTAATAGCTTACATTACTTTATGTTTTACTGTGATGTTTTAATAATTAGAACAGCCGACGCTCCATTATTTTAATAGCTCTTTTGAAACAATCACAGAAATGTAACTACGCATTTCCAGAGTTGTCTTTTTTTAAAAGGAATTTAAGTAGATTGACGCAGATGCGTTATTAGAATCTATAGTTGTTAGCAAAAATGTGGGTAATCTTATAAAATCTTTGATGGTCTTCGTCCCTTATTTAAGTTTCTAGATAATGCTCGTGAAAGAGGGTAGTCCGTTTACAGTATAGGTACTAGTTTGATATTTTAGTCACTTATTGTCGCGTGTGTTAAGCGATATCTGTACATATACCTAGTTCAGACAATAATTTTACCTAGACAAAGCGGTGCGCAAATATTAGCAGAAATCCTCAAGAAAATCAATTAGCAATATGCAAAGTAATTTGTTTTTGTTATTCTTATTTGGTACGCTTAAGTTTGCATGATGGAATCCTTTACTTGTTATCATCGTCTACTTATTTGTAGTAAGTTTAACTTTATTTTATATTTAAGGGAAATTTTCCAACTATATTAACTACTGGATATATGATAATTCGTAATAATATAACATCAAGATATCATTCGTAAAGTACATACACAGTAATGCCCCAAAGTAGTGCCGAGAATTTGACTGCCGGCAACAAGACAGTCGTAAAGAAGTTCTGAACAGTTAAACACTTGGTTTTATTTTTAATTTCAGCTTCGTTCTTTGGAAGTGGGTTCGGAGTTCCCAAGTATCACCAACTTAAGACTTTTAACAGGAGAGCTGGAGGAAGATGGGGCCAGACTTAGATGTTTAGATCTAAAGTTCGATCTCGCGTATGATGGAAACTTTAGGATCGATGTAGACGCTGTTATGCTGCTTGGAAAGATCGCTAACATATCTATAACTGGTATATAACTTGTATTCAACGTAGTTTAAGTACTTCTATAGAAACTGTTTGTTATACTTGACATACTGCGCTTATCAACAGTAATTTCTTGGTGATAGAAAATGTACGATAATTATCTATATCCTTCCAGTCGAAAGTATTAGCGGCAATGTCCGGGTAATGTTTCGGAGGACACCGTACACACACTGGGCACTGGCTTTCGAATCACCACCGAAGCTTGAGCTACGAGTACGAGGACGGTTCCAAGGAAGACAGATCAAGCCTAGACTGGCTTCATTGGTCGCAGCACATATCAGGAGAGCAGTCGCACAAAGGCATACACTGCCTAACTATAAAATACGGTATACTTATAACTACCATACAATCTAAGTTCTAGTAGGTTCTACGTTTCTACCTCTGTTTCGTGACAATATTATATTTCCTTACCGGATTCCTCCAGTGTGGACGACATGATGATGATATGTTTAGTTCATTCTACAGCCCGAAGCTATCGTAGTTCTAAGCCTTCATAGACGGAATTTAGTTTATTTAGTTTTCAGTGGAAATGTACACATGCTAGTATTCTGAAGAACTTCTAAATGATTTTTATGACACGGAACTAATTTCCGTTATTTGTACATTATTTAAAACAATGTTTGTATTGGTTATTATTCTAAAGGACTGATACTTAGGTACTAACTTAAAAACATAAAATTAAAATAAGTCTGTATCTAAGGTTATTATTTGTTACTTATAATATTTATTTAAGCGTAAAAGATAATTTAAAATCAAATTCTGTGTAAAACTTAACTTTAGGAAATCTATCACATATCGTACCCTAATTTTGATATTAATATTTCACCTGATACGCAATTTAAAATCCTATCATGTTATTCTATTTATTTAGGTTATCATGACAGTTATCCACATACCTATATCAATAAATATTTATCAACGAAAATAACTTTTGTAGATAAGTGCTTGCCTATAAATAGTCAGGTTGTTAGTTAACGGTTCTATTCGGCAGCTACAAGCCATTCTTCCCGAAGTCCGATCCAGGAAGTACAGAAGGTGAAGATGGACCAACTCCTCATGGACGCCTCACGGTGCGACTTATGGAAGTCACAAGGCTTCAATGGTCCGGAGCTCCTGCAACTGTTCGAGCCGCCTTAGCTATTGATTCACATGGATGGGTATGGAGACAATATAAATATTTTTATATTATTACTTACTGAAAAATTTATTGAAAAGAACGCGTTTATTATTTATCCTAATGTTACTGCCAAAGAACCTAGAGAAACTAGCGTAAATAATTATTTAAAATTCTACAAGTCGTGGTTAGTACCATAAACGTTAAGGAAATATTTATTAAAGGTCACAGAGGCAGTAATTTTAACAACAGTGGTATTTATTTAAGTATTTATTTCCTCTATAAAATTTCGTTTTAAATATATATAATTTCGTCTTAAGACGATACCAAAATAGCTTCGTGCATTTTTCTACGTACGAAGTTTTCATTGTTTCTTTAGATTGAATGGCTAGAGCTCTAATTTTTAAGTATATGTTTTTTCAATATATGATCTAGGATCGCATAAACTCAGAAACACGATTGAAAAAAGTTTTCTCGATAGAAAATCTTAGCGAAACAACCTCTCTAATTTTTTATTTTTTTTCATTTGTCGGTCTATTATCGCGTATTAACTAATGAAATAACTTTAAAAACATAAGTAACTATTATATATAGAAACACGTAAATCAGAATTAAAATATATTTAGTAGATTTTGAGTAAATAGGAAAAGTATCCCTAATTCTTCATTTTCTGTGCCTACTGGCTGTGTTAATATGTACGTGTCGGCGATGATATACGATAATATTGATGTAGGCCCTTAAATATACAACTAAATATATTTTAGTTTGGAGAAATTTGAATTAACTTCTGCCTATTTCATAGTTTTATATCAATGTAAGAAATTGATAGGTTTAAGAAAATTTACAAAATTTATTGTAAAATAGTTGTATGACATATATGTAGTACCTACGCGCAAACAATACATAATTGTATTGTAATAGTACTTAACACACGTGTGTTAAGGGCCTACATCAATATTATCGTCGACATGAACATATTAACACAGCTAGTAGGTATAGAAAATGAAGAATTAGGGATATTTTTTTGTTTACTCAAAATCTACTAAATATATTTTAATTCTGATTTACGTGTTTCTATATAAAATAGTTACTTATGTTTTTAAAGTTATTTCATTAGTTAATACGCGATAATAGACCGACAAATGAAAAAAATAAAAAATTAGAGAGGTTGTTTCGCTAAGATTTTCTATCGAGAAAACTGTTTTCAATCGCGTTTCTGAGTTTATGCGATCCTAGATCATATATTGAAAAAACATATACTTAAAAATTAGAGCTCTAGCCATTCAATCTAAAGAAACAATGAAAACTTCGTACGTAGAAAAATGCACGAAGCTATTTTGGTATCCTCTTAAGCGCTTTTCGTGTATAGCGAAAGAATTTCCTTTCTAAAAAAATATGCCCACTTCAAGTCTCACGTGGTTCAAGTTTTGAATGAATAAGGAAGTAAATAAACATTTTTTGCAGGTATCGCTTCGTCGTGGCGTATTAGTATTAGATGTAGTATTACCCACCGTGACAGGGCCTCTAGGGCTCGTGTGTTGCCAGGGCGTGGGTGCTGTACTGGTCGACACTGTGGTACCAATGTCGCCTGCTTATCGCGCTGACTTGAGGAGAGACGATATTGTGCTCGCTATAGATAACAAACCTGTTAATAATGTAGCACAGGTACGTTGACTTTAAATTCTATTAACAGATACCGTAACATTAGAATATTTGTATTTATTAATGACGTCTTCAAAAGTTTTAAGTTTAGGAATAATTATAACCACAATAGTATAGACCAAGCAAGAGTAAGTTGTAAAAACTATATCACAGCCACACAGGTCATGACGATCATGTCCAAAAGAATAAGGAAAATGAATAAGGCTATTTCATTTTTGGAGTGATTTCTATCATAAATTCTATATCACCAGGTGGGCAAACTTCTTCGTCTTGTAGAACGAAGAGCTGTCACAGTACGCGTGAAGCGTGGTGGAAACGGATCAGTAGCGCGGAGAGATGACACTAGCGACAGTAAGAAGATGAAGCCAAACTTCTCTTTCAGAAGAGTGTCCGAAGTCATGGAAGGAGTTAGGCTACAGGGTATAAAAACAGCAGCATCCAAGGCTAATTTACAGGTTATTAGCAAATATTACTTATTAACTTGGTGAATCTAAGCCATGAAGCCTGCTAGAATATCTTTTTATTAGCTTTTAACAAAAATTAAATGTTCGGTTTTATGTAGGATTCAGAGTCCAGTCCAGCAAAAACAGTAGAACACCAAAACGAGACTGAAGCACAAGCCAAACAAAAAACGGAAACTACGCGACAACCAAAATCTTTAGAGCACTCGCCGTCAGCTAATTTAGGTCTTAGGAAGCGTCGCTGCTCAGTAGAAAATAAGTCTTCCGATAGCTCTGCCGGAAGTACTCCACCAGCTTCTGGAGCGAGTACACCTCTAAGACAAGCAGCAGTCATCAATAAAACAGTTAAACATCCCGACATTCCAATAATAAGAACTGATTCCTCAGAATGTCGAGTGTCAGAAAAAAATGCCGTAGATGACGAAGAACAGGTATTTGAAACAGGTGGCCCTAGACAAACTGAGCACGTTGAGATCTGTCAAATGTTCTGGACAAAGGCTACAGCTCTGAAACCAATAATACCATTTGATGAAGAAACCGAATTTAAGTTAAATGAGAATCATAAATATTTAAACATAAATGTTTGGGCGACTACAGCTGGCGAAAAAGATGACATTTTGTTAGGATATTTAAATATACCGTTAACTGCGCTACTAGCTGAGTGCCAAGATTCAACAGTGCCACATCATATGAAGAGGTATCAATTTTTACCGCCAGATGTCGATATTAAGTTCAGGTGAGATCGTTATGACAAATTCGTATCCTTAAAAATAAAATCTTTCATCTTTTAGCGCTTCAGTCTTTAAACAGTTCTTCAAATATTTTATTTCCACAGGCTTTAATAACACAACAACACTTTTCTTGCATGTCTTTCATATTTACTACACACATTACAAGTAAGCATCCTATCTCTTCGCTATGTACTAGATAAGTAGATATTATATCATGTTTAAATATTATCTTATTATTTTTTTATCTCTACATTCTTTTGATAGTTAAGCTCTTCTGAAGTGATAAATTTTGTTAATCCAAAATTAACTTTTATTTGAATTCCAAATGAAAGTATTTGGAATTCAAATAATATAGTACGGGATCCGTGTAGTACATTTTTTTCACTTGATTACTATCAAGCTGATTTTCCGTGAGTAAGTAGCTTTATTATGACGAGACGCCCAATCATTTTCTATTCCAAAATCTTGATTGTGGTAGCTAACAGAGATAGCAAGGATAAAATATCGTACTACCCGTAAAAAAAAGACGTAAGCGAAATTGCGTCAAAAATTCAAACGAAAAATTTCAAAAAAATCACTTACTGCTTTCTTCCAGTAATGGTACGATATTTTATCCTTGTTACCTCTGTTAGCTACCACAATCGAGATTTTAATATAGGATAATTATAATATAGGAATCATTGGAGATTATAAATAATTGACAGAATTGACCCACTACATTTGTAAGGATAACATAACGTGATTTGCAGCAATGCAAAGTCCCAATTTAAATGATGTCATCAAATGAAAATAATGAAACAATGTCTGACGAGAACTGACTTGAATAAACACAAACTGAAAATTAAACAAAATTAAAAATTTTATGTACGAAAATTGTCAAGATTAATGAGATACTTAATGTATTTTCAGCAAAAGTCACAAGTTATCGTCACATGCGGGCTTTGAACCTTGTCTTTGTTTCGGCGATGCATTGGTTTGGTGGGAGTGGGAAGGTCTGAGTAATATGCGAGCTGCACCCAGAACATCCCGAGACCCTGTGTTACCGAAGCCTCCAAAGCCTACGAGAGCAACGCACGATTTCGTTCGAACGCATTTCCATAGATCAACTCAATGTGATTTTTGTAATAAGAAGGTTAGCATAAGATAATTAAATTTTAGTAAATTCATAAATTTTTAGATACCTAAATTTTAACTAATAATAATTACGTTACCAACTGTTTTTTATTTTAATTTTGTAGAGTTTGTAGTAAATAAGTAAAAAAGTATTTGTTTGCATAGTTCAGTAGTCTTCCTTTTAGCAGACGAATACAGTCAAGGTATGGCTAGCTTCATCGCTAAAAATCTAGCCAATACACAATTTCATGCCCTTTAAATAGGATATAATTTTTTTTCTATGTCCACTTCACACACAGTTCTATTAAACTTGTAACATTAACACATTTGCTTCAGATCTGGTTGAAAGATGCCATGCAGTGTCGAAATTGTGGACTATCTTGTCATAAGAAGTGCGTGACTAAATGTCAAGAGTCATCACCGTGTATAACAAAGCAAGATCGAGGTATTACTTCATACTTCCTTAGAATAGATTTTAAGTATATCTTTAGCTTCTAATTTAAGCAAAGATTAGTGAACAAATATACCTACCTCAGGGACGAAGACATAAATATAATAATATTTCGCTATTATCACCGAAGTTTTATCTAGAATTCTCATCTCTCAATAATGTTTTTCTTTTGATGATTTCTACATAGACGAATCCGCTGTATTTATTTTATGTAATAAAATTATATTTTAATTTTATGGTTTTTGTCTTTTAGTTATTATTTCCACAACCAATGTTGTCTCGTTATCATATTCAAATTTATTTATCATATCATATTAAAAAATTACGTGTTAAAAGTCTGTTAATGTATAAACCCACAATTTTGAAACATAGCCAAAATTACCAAACATCTTGATGAATACAAGTAATTATGGTGTACTCGCATAATTCGTTTTGTCCTATTTAATTTTATTAGATATGCATAAACTTTGGATTTCCAAGTATTAGTAGCTTATTCATTGACTACGTTTTACGAGAAAAGACAATATTTTCTGTGAAAAGTTCATTAATCACCTTTCAATCTTTATTTACACAACATAACACATTCTTTGCCTGTAACTATACCTATGAGCCTTAATTTTGTACTGCTTTGTACTATGCTTAGTACAATTGAAGGCAATTTGGTTTCCAACAACCATGATTAGACGTCTTTAAATATAACAGGGTATGTTATGATATCTTAATATATACTTTTATTTTATTTTATTTTATTTGGGAAAAACAAACAGTTATACAATAAATGATCTTATTCTAAGGGATTGACAATAATTTTTTTCATTGCATAACTCACAGCGTTATCCACATTTTAAGCAAAAAATATATATATTTTTTACTTTAATTACTTTAATCTATTAATGTAAATTAAATCCAAACTATTACACAAGTACCAACACCAAATAAAGAAATTAAACTTAATACTTTGTAGATTGTAATGAAATGAAATGAAATGAAAAATCATTTAATCAAGTAGACACAATTTTTCAGAAAAATTATGTGCTTAAGACATGTCCAGATATTTTTTTTTTGTAGTTTCCTATCTTCTGGTCTTATTTAAGAATATACGTAATAATTGGTCAAGTGCGAGTCGGACTCGCGCACGAAGGGTTCCGTACCATTATCTATGCAACATAAGGCAACGTTATTAGTATCGAGCAAGAAACGGTAAAAAAATCATGTTTGTTGTATGGGAGCCCCCCTTAAATATTTATTTTATTTTATTTTTAGTATTTGTTGTTATAGCGGCAATAGAAATACATCATCTGTGAAAATTTCAACTGTCTAGCTATCACCGTTCTTGAGATACTGCGTACGGAACCCTAAAAATCATGTTTGTTGTATGGGAGCCCCCCTTAAATATTTATTTTATTTTATTTTTAGTATTTGTTGTTATAGCGGCAATAGAAATACATCATCTGTGAAAATTTCAACTGTCTAGCTATCACCGTTCTTGAGATACTGCGTACGGAACCCTAAAAATCATGTTTGTTGTATGGGAGCCCCCCTTAAATATTTATTTTATTTTATTTTTAGTATTTGTTGTTATAGCGGCAATAGAAATACATCATCTGTGAAAATTTCAACTGTCTAGCTATCACCGTTCTTGAGATACTGGGTACGGAACCCTAAAAATCATGTTTGTTGTATGGGAGCCCCCCTTAAATATTTATTTTATTTTATTTTTAGTATTTGTTGTTATAGCGGCAATAGAAATACATCATCTGTGAAAATTTCAACTCTCTAGCTATCACCGTTCTTGAGATACAGCCTGGTGACAGACGGACGGACGGACGGACGGACGGACGGACGGACAGCGAAGTCTCAGTAATAGGGTCCCGTTTTTACCCTTTGGGTACGGAACCCTAAAAAACAAAATAAACAAAAAATATGTACTTACACATAAAGCTAAACGCAAAATATACCCATGTTCCTTACTCGGTGCCAAAAATATAAAGTAGATTTAGAACAACTGCGCACTACATCGCATCGGCGTAAGAGTATAACACAACATAATCTTATTTAAACTTTCATATCAAAACATACGCAGATTATATTCCTAAATACTTTTAACATCTGAAAAACATCGCTCTTCTTCTTTACTTATTATAAAACAGAGTCGTTATTTCTGTATGTATGTCCCTATGTGAGCTTATAACTTTAAAACTACGCAATGGATTTTGATGCGTTTTTTAATAGATAGAATGGTCTAAGAGGATGGCTTTTTATATAACTTGTTAAGATTTGGTTTCTAAACTCTAGTTAGTAAACCTAGTTTATATACATATATATAAACTGTTGCGGAATGATTCAAGAATTTCACTTCAAGTAAATTTTCTGCAAAAGGAGTTAAATTTACGCACTTATTTATTTTTTAAGTGCACTGTTTGAAAACAGGCCAATATATTCTTGTCATCAATGCTAATGGCCAATGCGGTCAGTGCTCTACAGATATTTCAAACCGTAAAAACCTTAAATATGAAGAAAATAAATCTCGACCGTTTCTCAGGTCAAAAAACACGCACACAAAATTTCTTCAAAATCGGTAGAGTCACTTCGGTGGATTTTGATAAACGACACATTCACGGAAATTTTTATATAACAAGACTAGCTGTCGTTACTACGTACGCGTTAAATTTAACATGTATACCAAACCTAAGCAATTATACAGAAATCCATTCTCATGAACAACTATATCTATTAAAAAAACGCATCAACATCCGCAGCGTAGTTTTAAACATTTAAGAGGATACCAAAATAGCTTCGTGCATTTTTCTACGTGCAAAGTTTTCATTTTTTCTTTAGATTGAATGGCTAGAGCTCTAATTTTTAAGTATATGTTTTTTCAATATATTATCTAGGATCGCATAAACTCAGAAACGCGATTGAAAAAAGTTTATTCGATAGAAAATCTGAGCGAAACAACCTCTCTCATTATTTATTTTTTTCATTTGTCGGTCTATTATCGCGTATTAACTAATAAAATAACTTTCAAAACATAAGTAACTATTATATATAGAAACACGTAAACCGGAATTAAAATATATTTTGTAGATTTTGTGTAAACAATAAAAATATCCCTAATTCTTCATTTTCTATGCCTACTAGCTGTGTTAATAGGTACATGTCGACGATAATATTGATGTAGGCCCTTAAGCTCACATACATATAAATAAATATATTGTCCATGTGGTGACGGATTAAGAATACAGGTGTCGCCACCCCATTTCTTTCCTAGGGTGCTGTAAGAGCCAGCTAAGGAATAATAGGTATAAGCAGTTAACGTCTACTGTCAGAGACGGAAAACTCGAAACTAAACCCTGTGCCAACACGCCTGGTCAGCGCGGCACAGTAGACCATAATCCCTCCCAAAGTGGAGGAGACCCGTGCCCAACAGTGGAACGTTAATGGGCTGGAGAAGAGAAGACATATAAAAATAACGACTTTGTTTTTTAATAAGGTAAAGATTTAGGAGTCTTGTGATTAATTTGATTTGGTTAATATCTACTATTAAGAACCTTCTTGTAACAAGAAATGGTACAGTATTCAAAATAATAAATATTATGTTATAAATAAAAGTATTATTTCATTACTAGGGATATGATAGTTGCATGCTAACAATATATAATTGGAACATGATAGATGGAGAGTAATTAGGAATATTTAGGTGACAACTATTAGCTACTTAACGACAGGGATATTTATCTTATTACTTTAAACGAGCAATTCTTGTATATATGTATATATATAATTGGAATCTCGGAATCGGCTCCAACGATTTTCATAAAATTTAGTATATAGGGGGTTTCGGGGGCGATAAATCGATCTAGCTAGGAATTTTTTTTTTTCTTTTTGGCCACACCACCCGAGCGAAGCTCGGTCGCCCAGATATTGGTTTATAAAGTTCACAAAGCTATTATTTTTTACTTAGAAGACAAAGACAAACCACATTTAACAGTCTTGTACAAATGTGAGGATTATCCCGAGGACTTTCGAGGTTTTTATTGGCTTATGATAGCCTATGTGTTATTGTGATATCTTCTGAACAGTGAACTAGGACACTATAGTATGTGCTAAACAAAACATTCCTATTTAATAAATTGAACGAAGATTTATTAACATAATAATTATTTCGATAGTGTACAGCATACATAGAGAATTAACGTTATTTTTATTTATTTTAATTAACATAATATTAGAATACAGTATTTGTGCTCTTGAAATTACAAACAGGTAGGTCATTACGACTAGGACTAGGTCACGTGAATGTAAATAAATTATAAATTAAATAATTTCAAATTGTAATGTTTTTAAATGTCTATTATAATATTTTAGGAATCCCCATCTTCTGTCATATTAAATATGTTGATAATCCACATTAACTATCTCAGTGCTTTCTCCAATCACATATTTATGCGTATTTTAATTAAACATTAATCTGCCTCTATTCTGAATATCAGGACCCTGAGTCGGGTATTTCAACGGTGTCACAACTGTACCATTATTGTACCATTATGGTGCAATAGTAAAGTTTTTGGTAGTCTACTATTAATGTGTCGTCATAACGACTTCATCATTGTCTTACAATTGTCAAAGTGACATAAATTGCTAGTCTCGTACACAACTGCTTCACAATTGCAATTCAATGACTGAAATGTTTCGGTAGTCTGCTATTTTGAATTTGACAATAATATTTTTAAATTGTCCTGTGTCGACAGATTGCCATAAATAAAAATTAGATAGATAGAAATATTAGAAATTGTTCTTTGTTATTTATTGCAATTTACTAATCTCCTAAACTTCACATTGCTTTTTATACTAATAAATAGTATGTACAAATATATTTAAACGAAGTCTAGCATGATTAAATGTTTAAATTTATTAGTAGTTTTTCGAAAATCACTTCAACTAACGCATTTTTTAAAAACGGCAACACATACATACCATTCTAACACAATCCATAGATAAAAGAGACCGAAAATTCAATGCATAGATAAAAGAGATCGACAATTCTATTACCATTGAAAGACCGTTATGACGGCATATAGCAGACTACGGATATTTGACTTCAATTGCAACGGTATCGTGCCGGTATTGTGCCGGTATGACAATTGTTCCAAAATAGTGGACTTGAGCACCAGGTAAAGAACATAGTTCTTTTTTTAGTTAGTTAGTCTGCCTTTGGCCTTACATTGTGTTAAGGGCCTACATCAATATTATTGTCGACATGTACCTATTAACACGGCTAGTAGGTATAGCAAATGAAGAATTAGGGATATTTTTTTTTGTTTACTCAAAATCTACTAAATATATTTTAATCCCGGTTTACGTGTTTCTATATATAATAGTTACTTATGTTTTTAAAGTTATTTCATTAGTTAAAACGTGATAATAGACTGACAAATGAAAAAAATAAAAAATAAGAGAGGTTGTTTCGCTAAGATTTTCTATCGAGAAAACTTTTTTCAATCACGTTTCTGAGTTTTTGCGATCCTAGATTATATATTGAAAAAACATATACTTAAAAATTAGAGCTCTAGCCATTCAATCTAAAGAAAAAATTAAAACTTCGTACATAGAAAAATGCACGAAGCTATTTTGGTATCCTCTTAATGTAAGCACAACATCATGTATTTTCATAACTGAGCAGTTTATTATCGAAAAGTTAAGAAAGAACTTCCAATTACTACTCGTAAAGATGCGTTACTTTAAATCGAGATGTCACTGACGTAATACAAAGACTATATTTATTCTAGTCATGAGATTTCCTACTTAAATAGCTACATAACCAATGATTCCATTGTATGTTACACTATACGTCATCTTGGCAATACAACCGTTGACGCTTTAAGGAAGTAATTAGTGTTTGCGACATCACTCGCTATATTTCCAATGTGACTTTCTAAAATGCGATGTATATATTCTTAAATGACCACACACTTGCGTACTTACTTAAAAATATAATAGGTATCTTAATCTTAACGACTAATCCTTGCAAGTAAGTTGCCACATGACAACACTAGTAGCTAATTACATCACTAATTACATTACAGGTTTAATACTCAGGCGTTATTTACTAGAGTTATACTGCAATAAATATAACGAAAGATACATATTACAAGAATTTTCGACATAAAGGTATAAACATTTCAAAGCGTTGCATGTCCGTACGCGGAAGAATATGTGCTCTACTTTTTTCTTTATTGAGCTACGGCGCTACCATTTGCAGTATCTTCTAGTAACATTAATATGTATTTATGTAAAATGAAGTAAGATATTGTTAAAAAACTCTCATGGGTAGACCTTTGTATAATATTCTGGTCCATATTATATAAGTAATGTTTAAGATTTTTTGAAATAATCTAATTATTATTATTCAACTATTGTGCTGTTCAAAAGACTACCAATAAATAGCGTGATATTCAAGTAAGTCTTGCTCAGGTCGATACCGTAGTAACATAGTCATTAATTATCTATTATTAGTATGAATTTCCTTGACATTATACCGTTTTTAAACTTTCCGTGTTGTTATAAATGAATTTATAGTATGTAAGTTTTCTTGACGATCTACATTTGTAGGTATTACATATAGGATACTAGCTGTTGCCCGCAACTTTGTACGCGTGGAATTTAGAAATATACAAAAAAGCTATCCTATTATACTACTCTTCCTGTTAAAAAAATACATCCAAATTTGCTGCAAAGTTTTGAAGATATTAGCTCACTTATGGACGTTTATACAAAAATAACGACTATGTTTTATAATAAGTCTCCAAAGATAATAAATAACATAAGATACATGATCAACACATTCGGTAAGTGCTAGAATAGAGCTATATTCGTAGAGTTACTATAGCTACCATTTCTAAGGCAATGTGATGAACCATAGATGCATCTCATGTTTTATTACAGTTCTTACAAGCAATCAAAGCGTTTCACATCGTTGGCGCCTTTAAAATCTGCCCAAATAAATCGTCTAAAAAGTCTGTATACTTATCGTAAAAACTGCAGACTTTATACAAACGCGCTCACCAAGGCTGGAATTAAAAAAGGCGATATTTGATAATTAACGACCGGGATAAAATATTTTTTACGTCAATGTTTCTGTGTTCCAATTTTAAAATAAAAATTTTCTTTTCGCAATGTGTGTATGTTGCGTATTATATAATAATATTGAGTATGTTATTTACAGATGCATCAAACACACTAAACTGCCGGCCTCCCGAATTAATTATGACGGAAGCTGACTCTATCGTTGACCCTGACTCTGATGAAGAACCTGAAAGAAAAGATTCCCTAGATGTACATGAAGAAGGTAAGTTGCCTAAAACTTTATAAATGCTCTTGCTCTTAATATATAGTTGTGATTGGAGACAATTAATCTACAAAGGATCTAATGTAGGCCTAATAAACACATAAAAATAAAATGAGGCAATTTATATTGACAAACTTGCCGCTATTAATTAACGATTTATCTTATAAATACAGATTTACTAAGAACAAATATAATATAAATCTGTGCTCACAATCATTCATTTTTAGGGTTCCGTACCCAAAGGGTAAAAACGGGACCCTATTACTGAGACTTCGCTGTCCGTCCGTCCGTCCGTCCGTCCGTCCGTCTGTCACCAGGCTGTATCTCAAGAACGGTGATAGCTAGAGAGTTGAAATTTTCACAGATGATGTATTTCTATTGCCGCTATAACAACAAATACTAAAAATAAAATAAAATAAATATTTAAGGGGGGCTCCCATACAACAAACATGATTTTTAGGGTTCCTTACCCAGTATCTCAAGAACGGTGATAGCTAGACAGTTGAAATTTTCACAGATGATGTATTTCTATTGCCGCTATAACAACAAATACTAAAAATAAAATAAAATAAATATTTAAGGGGGGCTCCCATATAACAAACATGATTTTTTTACCGTTTCTTGCTCGATACTAATAACGTTGCCTTATGTTGCATAGATAATGGTACGGAACCCTTCGTGCGCGACTCAGACTCGCACTTGACCAATTTTTTAATTCTAAGAAGACAGTTTTATTACATGAAATTATTATTATCATATTTGTTTTAGCGACAGAAAACATAAGTTTACACCTTTCTACGTAAATGTATTTATTATATAAGAAAATTGCAAAAACAAAATTACTCATTTATCATTTAAATTTAATTTTAATTTTCGTTTATTGCCAATATTTCCTTAGAATGCCAATTTCAGTTCACTACAACGTTGTCTTCGTGACATAGTTTTTATTTAATGTAGTTTACGCAATAAATGTGTTATATTTATATGAATGCGGAAAAATAAGAAGAAATTTTCCGAGTGTTTGTAAATAGAGTTATTTTATTTCCTGAATGGCGCAAACGTTGAATAATGTGGTGTGATCAAAAGAGTTTCAAGGCTATGGGTGGCATTTGAAATGGTGACAGTTGAATGGCAGTGTAAAGTTACAAACACGTACCTACCTTTAAGATCTAATGAAAACGTTATCGAAATTAGCAAATCTATTAATTAATTAGCCACCTAATATAGTTTTATTTTTGTACACAGACGAATTATTCGAATGCTGACACAGATTTTGTCGTAATATTAGCTCCTTCGGATTCACACGACCTGTTTCTACACTACTCATACAAAAATACAGGTTTAATTAATGTAATTTTTTTCCTGTAAAATGTTTCCATTTGTTCTGTGAATTGTCTTATTAAAAAGTGAAATGTGTTATTAAGAAGTTTTATGTCCCCGATAACTCATACCCCACGTGTTGTCTATAATGTATTTACTTAACTAGCTCTTGCCCGCGACTTTGTACGTGTGTAATTTAGAAAACTCTTCGTGTACAACTTTTTTCACTGATACTTCGCTCCTAGTAGCCAAAGCGTGATATTATATAGTCTATAGCCTTCCTCAATAAATGTACTATTCAACACTAAAAGAATTTTTTAAATCATACCTGTGGTTCCTGAAATTAGTGCGTTCAAATAAATAAACAAACAAACAAACAATCTCTTCAGCTTTATAATATTGGTGAAGATCAGTAAAATTATTACACCTTACCTTTCCAAAATTGGTCTAACAGTGTGTAAGTACCCGTAGTTTCACTATCATAGGTACTTACTGGAAAATATACCATATCTCTCTTATGAGCTAGACGTACCTACATAATTACGACCAAGTCTTAGACTTGCCTGATATGAAAAAGAATGTTGGTCCTACCGTTTGCGAGAAGTTAGAATTGATTCGATATAATTTTTTTTCTAGACATGAGGATAATAAAACAAATATTTTTTTATAAAACGTAATTGTTTTCTCTACCACCGGTTTTGTTAGGGCCCGCCCCGTCACAGTGAGTCCCCACCGATAGGGGGCCACCCCTGGTCGGGTCATGGTAATACCTGAGTGACTACCATGGCCCGGCTAAGGGGCGAGGAGGAACACCGTGGGGTTTAGTGGGTAGTTCGGGTCCGCTTCTGACCCGGGAGTCAAAAGTAAAAAAAAAGACATGCAATTAAATAGACGTAATATTTGCGTGAGAGTTTTTTTAATAATGCATTAAAAATTATTGAAACCATAGACAGAACCCCTAGAGCTATTGTGAACTAAACACACGACTGTATGTGCTACGAAATATTTCATATATCTTTATCAGCACTGCCTTCAATGTTCTCCATATGAATGGAGCAATTTATTAACTTGTCCTTTAACGCTCTGGTTAAGATTGTAACAGAGTTAAGATTGCGTATTTGCTATCTAGTGTAGGCAATACAGAGTTACCAAAAATATGCGAAATTGCACATCAAATGTTTGTTACAATTTCTGCATTTGATCGCCTTGATCTAAACTGGTATAATTTTGTTTTTATTTAAAACTCTGTCAAAACACTTTGTTTCTAATAAAATAAAACTGTGCCTAATGTACATAAACCATGCATTATCACATATCTGTGTAAATTTAAATGTAACAGACAATAGTACCAATTGCACGTTCACAACTAAACTTAACTTCACTAAAAAACAAAAACAGCTATGGTGTAATTTTGAATAATTGGCTATTACGTTGTGCACATTTTTATTAATTTAAATTGCTATTTAAACGCATCAGTTTTAACATTTTTATTGATTTAAATCTTTATAAAACACAGATTTTCTAATAATTCTTTTTTAATTTATAATTTATTTTTTATTTGTTATTGTTATATCAATTTTCATTTTTAGTTAAATTTAATTGTGCACGTAGAATCGGTAGCAATATTACACGTCTGTGTTTCTTCCTAAGGTTTATTACTAAGCGCATAGTACCTACACACTTTATATGAACAAAAGTTGTATTCTTTAAAAAAAATAACTCTTCATTTCTACTGCTTATGATTGAGCTCAAGTTTTAGTCAATAAAATACTGTTATTTAAAGAGCAAACAGCAATTGCCATGAGAATTTACTTTAAAAATAATATTTAGAAACATTTAAATACCAATCCAAACAAATCCAAGGTAACTCGGAGTTAATTGTGTTAAAGTTAGCTAATATAAAGACTATTACTATTAAACAAACTAAACAAACTAAATTATATAAATAACTAAATTAATAAATTAACTATTACTATTAAGTATTAAAAAACTCTACTACAATTACGAAACATCAAACGTGATATACTCGTAAAAGCGTATGCACAAAATCTTACAAATGAACCTTACATCGACGCTCTCATTTTCATTCATGATATTTGGTATGTTATTCTGTGACATAGAGATTTATAAGTAATGATTTATAAAAATGTTGCCCGCAATTTCGTTCGCGTGGTATTTAGAAACCAAACCTTACGAATTTATTCAAAAAAAACATCCTCTTGAACCACTCTATCATTTTAAAAAAAACCGCATCAAAATCCGTTGTGTAGTTTTGAAGATATAAACTCACATAGGGACATACATACGAAAATAACGACTTTGTTTTATAATAAGTAAAGATTTTAATCTTTTTAATTCTATACTTATTATAAAAGCTTATATGTTCAAAAGTGTGGCACGGATTTTTATGCGGTTATTTATAATTGGTAGAGGGGTCCAAGGGGATGGTTTTTTCTTCTGTAATTTGTTAAAATTGATCATTCCTGAATTCTACGTGTACGAAGTTGCGGGCAACAGCTAGTATTCAGATAAAGTCAAACACCTTCATAATTATTATAAGCATGTCGTGTATTCCCAGCTACAAGCAGTTGCACAATTAACAGCAGTTAATAGAAAAAATCCCCGTAGTCATTTTTGACTAACCTGGGCAAGCGACTTTATACAAAAACAGCACAGAAGCAGTGACAATATCATACTCATGTCGCTATTATGTATTGTGTTATGATGTGTCAGTATGCACTAATAAGGTTGACCTACGTATTGAGTCTTACATTCACTCTTGTGTAAAACTAGTTACGATGCCTTAGTATATTTCCTGATTCCTTGCAATCACAATGTTCAAAGACATCACGCATTGTATTACTGCTTTATAAGTTCAGTATTGTATATCTACTTATTATCTATCACAGTTTTTTTTATCGAATCTTATATAGGTATATCAGAGTAATAGGCTATATTCATATCAATTAAGATATTGAAGATATTTTAATTGAAAAGCAGAGATGCAATAACACTGTTAGATCTGTAAGTAGTTCAGCAAAAAATATTTCCAAGTAAAACTGTCAAGTTTCGCTTTTATTTAAATTTTAAGTGCTGTGCAAAGCAGTACAAATTGTTTAATTAATACGACCTTCCTTTAAATATATAGGTATTAGAGGGACTTATTAAGTTCTAACCGAAAACCGAACTGCGTAATAATAATCTCATTGGTGTATCAAGGGGGATGGTTTTGAAGATTCCTACATTTCGAACAAGCAAAATTTTTACCCATTTTTTTTCTACATATTTACCCCCGAGGGAAAATAAAACCTCTCTACGCCCATAAATTGTTTAATGTTGTGGTGCGTACATTGATCCCTAGCATGTCCATTGATCTTCCACGTTTTGAACATTTCCTTTATCATTAATTATTTTTTATATTGTCCTTGCTATATGTCAAATCTATAATAAATACTATAATATTTTATATTGTATGCAGGAGGCGGAGCTATGAGTGCGTTGGTAGCAGGACTGCGACGAGCGGGTTCAGCTCACTCCCTGTCAGCCCCTAAAACAAATGCATCTTCGAGATCATTACCACCCTCGCCCAGTCATACACCAAGGTGAATTATATTCATAAAATTAAAACACTTTATTGCACATAAAGTAATATATTTTTGCAGAAGTAATAATATAATAAATGGCCTTACGCAGCATTATCGCTAAATGCAATCTCTCACAAACAACCTTTGTAATTAATACCGTATTATTTCATAATACATCTATTGGTATGATAACAGAATAAAATACAGTAATTTTCTAATATATCAACACCAGTCTAGACAAAAAAGCTTTTCAAAAGAGAACTACTAGATGGGTATAAAAACCACAGCGGCTTTTAATCTATTATAAACACTAGACCTGAGATGCTGATAATTTGTTCTGACAGGGCGGTGTAGAAGCAAAGCGACCAAGCCCGCTTATTAAAAATAAATAATCACAAGACAATTTATTAATAAGTAGATAGGTCATTACGCTTTCTTTAGTCAAAAACTCTCCTGACCACGAGCTTAGCCAGGTTATACTTTTGAGAGAGGTTTTCTAAAAAAAATATACCTACAATTTTGTTTTAATACAATATTTTCTTTTTATTTTTATATTTTGAGTCCATTATCAAATTCTCTGGCTAAGCCCATGGCGAAATAGTTATTTAAATTAGTCTTTAGAAATCTTTATAATTTTCATCATATTTATGAAGCGTATGTATTGATAAATATAATTTTTCCGCTTTTAACCATCAACGAAGCTGATCACCATCAAGGTACTTATCTAACATCTCTCTCCTATTGATGTTACAATTTTAAGGTCATATGTATACCTACTTCATCTACTAACCATGTGTGATCTGTTACTGAAAAGAGCAAGAAAAAAAAATTAAGAAAACTTCTTTAGAAATAAATCTTACCGCGCGACTAGTTTCAATAGCCAAAAAGGTCTTACTATTTTTTTATTTATTGATCATTTCTGGAGTAAGTTAATATACAATGTTGTTAAATAGTAGCTACAATAAACCATACGCTAAATAACGTACACAGGAATTGAATAAAACAATTACTCCACCCCCTTTTTAAATACGGATAAACAGGCTTTTTCGTGATACCTTGCCACTGATTATCAGGTGACATGATAGAGTACTGACTTGAAAGAAATATTACAAAACCAAGCAAAAAATATTTCGTTTCTAAAATGGTAAAAATGACAATTTTTTATGGAGGAAATCCAAATATATCTGGGCTGAATGCCAAAAGTATGTTGGAGCCAACATTTTAAGTATGATAATTCACCCAAATGTTTTCACTTTCAAAATATAATTATTGCTCATTTTGTAAAACAACTTATATACTTGGTGTTGTTCGAATCTTCGTACGCCTGGATTTAAAAAAACTAAACCCTAACAAATTATACAAATAAAACTATCCACTTGAACCGCTATATATATAAAATAAAACCGCATCAAAATCCGTTGTGTAGTTTTGAAGATATAAGCTCATTTAGGAATATACCTACAAACCGACTTTGTTTTATTATAAGTAAAGATTTAACTATTATCGAGAGCTGAGAATCTAGGTGTCTAAGTTAAGACGAATGTTGTAAAATTTCGTTTTCCAGCCAGTCATGTAGTACGTGACCTATCCATCTAATGACGAACCGAACGTTAATTAAATCCTAACTTTGTAAACATCCTCTCCATTTCCACTAAACAATATGCTTCATCATTTTAATTTGTTATGCAAAGTAATAGAATAAATGGGCTATGTTAGTAAAACAAACATTAACACAATCTATTTCTTTTAGAAATCATCTATTCTTGATTAGAACAAACGAATACAAAGTAATAATTTTTTTTAAAGTTGTCTAAGCTTTTTTCCATGCAGAGGCGTTCCTTTTCAGTAACAGATCACTCAATTATATTGACTGCTCCCAAATATATGTACCTATTCATCTATTAATTTATTACGTCATCAATTAGATCTATGTTTTCGTAAATGTCAATCATGATTTTATTAAAGTAGAATAGGAACATATGCATTATGTACTGCCTATTTTAAATATCCCTTTATGTATTTAGAGTTAGTTATTTGATTCTTTGTGTCTTCTCCTGTGTTTTTTTTTATTGATACTGGCTAAGGTTTTGACTGATTTGCTCATCCTTAATATTTAAATTGATTTATTGAATTTTGGAAAGTATGTCAATAAAATTTAACTGTTTTTTAGGGTTCTGTTCCAAAAGGTTAAACGGGACCCTATTACTGAGACTTTGCTTTCCATCCGTCTGTTACCGAGATTGATAGCTAGAGAGCTGAAAATTTCACCGTTGATTTTACTAAAGCAGCAAATACTCATCATAATCGATCTCTTACCCTTATCTCGTTATTTGGAGTCGGGAATAATAATGTATTACGATAGTACAGAGCCCTTCATGTGTTTGGGATACGTGTACTTGTATAAGCTATAATCTATTGCTTCCGTAAGTAACTGAATTCGAAGATAATTTCACAGCCTTGTCGAGATTTATGTTACGCTAGTGTGGACCTTGATAATCTTAAGGTAGTTCAGTTTACTAATATGGTTATACATAAACCCGGTATAGAAAACGTAAGTCATTGTACCTAACAATAATGATCGTGATATATGTTGACAAGTTTCTCATTTACTTCAATGATATAGTTAAACACAGCTTGACTGAACTATCATACGTTTACTTATTTTGTTTCAATAATTTGACATAAATATCATTTAATTAAAATCTTTGTTTTGGTAGAGTTGAAACTAGAGTTACTTTCAATAGAGATATATCAAAGAAAGAGACTTTGTGTCGATACACAATAATTTTAGCTAAGTATAAGGCGATAGACCTTAGCTAACTACGTAGACGAGGCCACATGATGTATAAATGTAACTAATACAATGCAATTATGGGTTCATTGAGGAAGCATGTTGCGTGCATGGTGCGTGACATGATTGACAACATTATCTATTAAATTTTTGAACATTCACGATCTTGATATAACTTGGCGAAATAATGTTTTAGTGCAGATTCTATTTTAGAAACCCGTCATTAATGATTACGCCTTTAAAAAGAACAATAAAGCATGCGTAACTCTCAAAAAAACATTCATTTCTGTAATTTCAGTAAATCATGCTACATGTCCTCTTATCGTTTCCTTATTTTTTTTAAAAACATGGTTAGGTAATTCATTGTACGCATATTTTTTTTGTATCACAAACGAGTGTGGTATAGAAAGAAAGAGCCGGTTACACTTTGTTGACGAACAGCTGTGACGTAAAGGAAGCAGTCGCTGGAGGCGGGCAACCCGTTCGGAGGGTGCGGCGCGACCTGGTTGGCGAAGGGCGGCGTGAGCGCCATGCTGGCCCCGGCCTTGCGCAGCGCCCTGCCGCCGGACGCGTTGCTCGCAGCCGCACGGGACTCCGCGCCTGAGCTGGCGGCCAAGCTCACTGCGCAGCAGATCCACGAAATGGTAAGGTATTAATATTTTATGTGAAAGACTGGAATATGGAATCCGAATCACATCAAACATTATCATGTGGAGGATAATATAATAGATGCCTTGAGACCCACTTTGATCTTAAAAGGCTTAAATGTTCATACTAATCGTAGTAAGGTATTTCATACAGTTAACTGTTTAGGTTCTGCCCTATATCGTTGAAAAGTAACGTCCTTTTTATTTGTGTAAGACTACTTCTAAGCACAAAATCCAGTATTTCCATTCCTGAAGATTATTTGAAATGAGTTTTATTTGTACAGTTACTAGCAGTCCGTGAGGAGCTGTCTGCGGAGGATGCCAGTGGAGATGCGAATGCTGGTGAAGGTCGTGCGTACGCGCTCACCGCCTTGATGCTGCATTGTTGTGCGGCCGCACAGCTGGCTCAGCAACGAGCTGATACCGCGCCCTCTTGAACATAATAAATGTCTATTCATTGTCAAATGTTTTTAATTATAACACTTCTATGGACGTTTAACGTTTACGTGCTTCTGCTCAACCTGGAAATGTCCCACTACTACACTCGGCACTCTTTTACAGTATCATTTTAGCTATACTGTACTTTAAGGTATACTATGATGACTGGCATATTATTACAGCGAGATGTTACGTCTTAGTAAATAAGAAATGAATAAATAATAAGAAATAAAATTTTTGCACTAAGTGGCCATCGAATCATAAAATATGAAACAAGGAATAGTGTTAAGACAACCCGAATTACGGTCAGTTGACATTGATATTAGAACAATACGCTAAAATGTTTTTAAAAACAAACATCATATTATGCTACTAGAATAATTACGTGTCTATTTTCGTTAACACACTGCCAATTATCCTCGACGAAGATTACTCCTCTACTACGCATTAGATAAACTGTTTATTTTTTTGCGTTTACATACCATAAAATTTTAGACATTGATCGAATACGTATTACACCCAGCTATTGATAGTATAAATAAAGAAATTATTTTGTAAATACATACTTTTAATACATAGAAACGCCCAGACGCAGTGCAAATAATTGTATAACATTTTTATATATCACAATAATAATTATCCCGTGCGGGAATCGAACCCGTGAGCTCGTAAACAGCGGTCCATTACATGAACTATTGGACCACGGGGCCCGTCAAATTTGGCTGTAAATACTTTTTATGTTACAATGTAAAGTTCAAAGGCTCAATAGCTAAATGAAATTACGAATGTTATTAGAGATACTAGCTGGCCCGGCAAACGTTGTTTTGCCATACCAAAAAAAAGTTAAAAAAGAAAGAACTATAAACCTTACGGAGCCCGAGACCATTCCAACGAATGCAAAACCGTGGAAATCGGTTCGTGCGTTCTTGAGTTATAGCGTCAGGAAGGAAAACCCGACTTATTTTTATATAGTAGTTAACTAACACGTTTACAATGGCTTAATTAAGATAACTGTCTATGTTACACCTATAGGAGATGAAGCAATATTTTGCATGTGCCTGCGTCATGCCCGCCAGGAAACCTCTATACATATAAATATAGCAGTCCAAAGAACAAAACAAAGCTCATTCCAAAGGCAATATTCCCATCTAAATTTTGACTAAATATACACAAAGAATCACAAAAACAAACTCAACATTAAACATTATTACAAACCTTACAGTGCACGAATCAAAGCTGACTTTCGATTGCTGGAAGAAAGGGATCAAGGAACCACATGCGTTCGAACTACGTCG
Source organism: Orgyia antiqua (assembly GCA_916999025.1). NCBI lineage: Eukaryota > Metazoa > Arthropoda > Insecta > Lepidoptera > Erebidae > Orgyia > Orgyia antiqua. Next base: position 5,413,903 of record OU779861.1, read on the forward strand.
AACAGGGAACTGGCTCATATCCAAATTTTCCTGAAATAGCACAAAGGATCGACCTCAGCTTTCGCCATGAAAAAAGACTTCTGCGAAATGTCAGCGGTCGGTGCGCTGCGGAAAATTTGGTGCGTCATCGACGCGTGCGCCGGTGATCTAGATAAACGGATGATTATCGTGCTATACCAACACATTCTCAGTGTTGAAATATAATTGGCATACACCAGTTTTGCACAAATTACGTACCATGTACGCTGATAATCATGGCGATTTCTATGAAGTAGAAAATTATAACTTTTATCGCTAAATTAGGTCACATGAAAATTAGAGGTAGCTGTTGACGGAAATTGACAACGAATTTAGTAAATTTTTTTAAAATAATAATATGATCTTTGTGATAATCCAGTTAGCAATAAAGAAATACATTCTTACAATATTGTAATTGTGTTATAAAGATATCGTGAAATCACTCAAGTATACATATATAAATCGTAAATCGTTCTTAAATTTTCTCGATTTCAAACTTAAGATGTTTATTTGGTAGTTAGTAAGAAATCAAAGGGGAAATTTATTTCAGGGAACATTTCGCAGCTATTATTTATGGCAATTTGTAATATTTAAACAACAAACACATCGTTTTGAGAAATAGTGACTCGAGATAGTGCTTTGTCAATGAGTAATTAGGTAACCTTAACCAAATGTAAAGTAAAATATTTTTATAACATTTAGCAGCTATGATGCAAAAAGAAAATTAAATTGATTCGTATCATTCAACAAAATAAAAGCTTTTACTAAAATTGCCTAAGGATTGCTAAAATCATCAACATAAATATGTCGATAAACAAGAAATTTTCCGTATTTACAACATTCGGCAACGTGTCTTAATAAATAAAATCTGATGCGTAAGAAACTGGGCTACGAAAATAATAAATGGAAGGAAAATTAATGTCATTAGGTACCTACTACGTAATATTTTGTAGTTGAAAATAGCTGTTGCTCCCAATCTCGTACGCGTTGAGTTTAGGAACCAAACAGCCATCCTCTTGAACCATTTTATCTATTCAAAAAACCCGCATCAAAGTCCGTTGTGTAGTTTGGAATGTTTAGGCTCATATAGAGACATACGTACAGAAATAATGACTTTATTTAACCGTAAGTAAAGATTATAAAAAATGGGATAGTCAAAGACTAGAATTAGTATTGGACTCTAAATATTAGAACTTCGTTTTCGATTGAAATAGCATTGACCTGAAAAATAATATTATTTGAAAAAACTGGCCGAACAAAGAAACGCATTATGCTCATTTTTCAGGAGTTATTGCTCTTAAATCGTAATGTGGGATATCTACACTTAATTATAAACATGTTAGTTAATATTAAACTCATTTTTATTTGGAAGACTACCTAACTGGCCTCCTAAATTTACGAACAAGTCCTTAAAAAACCTTTGCTTATGATGCATAAAAAGTAGACGAATGGTTTAACTTAAAAGTAAGTAATTTGTATATGTATTTAATTAATTAATTCTGAATTCCTAGATACCTTTCGATTTAAAGATATACACACATGGTGTACCACGTAAAATATGGGTGCACATTATGTGAAAGACTTTTAAAAATAACAACAGACAATGTCTTCGGATACCAAATTAACAGAATCCTGGTCCCAAGAAAACGGATATACACACATTATTTTTGTTGTTTTGTTATAAATACATACTTATCTTATATATAAAATTCACGTGTCACAGTGTTAGTTACCGTACTCCTCCGAAACGGCTTGACCGATTTTTATGAAATTTTACATACATATTCAGTAGGTCTGAGAATCGGCCAACATCTATTTTTCAAACCTTTTTTTTAGTAGTATGGCAAAACAACGTTTGCCGGGTCAGCTAGTAACATATAAAAAAGCAACCTTTATTTTATAATTGGTTATATTGTTTTACATTTTTAAACTCACTGTTTATTTTCTCAAAATATAGTTTATTTCAAATGTTTACTGGATCATAGCTGATGTTATTTATATACTCTGGCACATATTCAAGGTTGTTACTGGCGAAAATCTACAACTCTCTTTGGCTGAAACATCAAGGTGGTGCGTTGAACGCAAGAAGCGGACATCATTAATAGGGTTTAGTGCTTTAAAACACAATTAAAATTATCCAATATTATTATACTTATTCATTCGATAGTTTACTTAAAAATAACCCTTTTTTGTATAGACTTAAGAATTTAGTAGTAATGAAATCGTCGAAAGTCACTTTCATTTCCATATAATTTTTAGTGTTACATGGTCCCAAAACATGAGTTGGGTAATAATTTACGTAAGTAAGTATAACTTTAATTTTATTATAAAACCTTATACTACATAAAATATGTACAACATTATGTTTAAACATTTTCAGGAATAGGTATCCAAAATTTGTGCAAAGGCACACTGTGTCTAAATTAGACAGAAACCGCTTAAGGGCCTACATCAATATTATCGTCGACATGTACCAATTAACACAGCTAGTAGGTATAGAAAATGAAGAATTAGGGATTTTTTTTTTGTTTACTCAAAATCTACTAAATATATTTTAATTCCGGTTTACGTGTTTCTATATATAATAGTTACTTATGTTTTGAAAGTTATTTCATTAGTTAATACGCGATAATAGACCGACAAATGAAAAAAATAAAAAATGAGAGAGGTTGTTTCGCTAAGATTTTCTATCGAGAAAACTTTTTTCAATCGCGTTTCTGAGTTTATGCGATCCTAGATTATATATTGAAAAAACATATACTTAAAAATTAGAGCTCTAGGCATTCAATATAAAGAAAAAATGAAAACTTCGTACGTAGAAAAATGCACGAAGCTATTTTGGTATCCTCTTAAGGCGAAGAGCCTGCACAAAGATTGTACAAGCTTGAAACAAAGTGGCTATTATATACTTACTGTTATTTTGTAGCTTAAAAATGTACAAGTATAAAGTCGTATGCATATACCAGTATGCAATTATGTGTTGCATACGGATTATACGGAACCATTGATTGCTACAGTAAAACGAACTTTACTGATTTCGCTGTAATCGGTGCAATTATTTGCACGCTCATAGCTCTTAACAAACATCTGTGTTTACTAAAACAATACAATTATGAACAAGCTCTGTCAAAATAAATCTTATATATAAAATTCACGTGTCACAGTGTTAGTTACCGTACTCCTCCGAAACGGCTTGACCGATTTTTATGAAATTTTACATGCATATTCAGTAGGTCTGAGAATCGGCCAACATCTATTTTTCAAACCTTTTTTTTTGAGTATGGCAAAACGACGTTTGTCGGGACAGCTAGTCTAATATATAAAATTCACGTGTCACAGTGTTAGTTACCGTACTCCTCCGAAACGGCTTGACCGATTCTTCTCAAATTTTACATACATATTCAGTACGTCTGAGAATCGGCCAACATCTATTTTTCAAACCTTTTTGGGTTTTTTTAGTATGGCAAAACAACGTTTGCCGGGTCAGCTAGTATGAATATAAAATAATTGAATCGTTCTAATGCTATTAGATTCCAATTAACAACATCCTAAACAGGAATATGTTTTGGGCACGAATTACTCAAATTTTCCTAATTTTAATACATATTTATTTTTAACAATCTGTGCTCCGCGGAGTTACCCGCGATAAAAAGGGTAAAAAATCTGTTCTTTTTTTATCATCAGACGGGAACATTGCATTCTTTTGGGATAAAAAGCAACCTATAAGTTATTCGGATGTATAGAGCTACATAATTGTAAAGTTTCATTAAAATCCATTTAGTAGTTTTTGCGTGAAAGAATAACTAACATCTATACTCACCACAAACTTTCACATTTATAATATTATTAACACAAGGATGATATTTAAGACAATTTGAGTAAATCGTGTCTAAATACCGATTCGAGTTTGTTGCTAATTTGCATCCATTAACATTAGGATGATTTAATTAATTAGGTATATGTTTCTAGTTATTTCTATATAGTACTGAGATATGCGGGTTTAATCACAGTTTTTAGTTTCTTTCATAACTAGAGCAACTATTTAAAAATTCACAGAACCGTAACTAAGTATCTATCTATTACACTTTCTTGGCGATTTGTTAATTCACGACCAGATGGATTAATGCCAAGGTCATTGTGAAATTTATTAACTTCCTTTTCATATTAATTTGTGTTCCGGCAAAACTTACAGTAACATAAAAGTACCGTGAATCATAGAACCTGCTTCCTAGCTAGTACCATGATCATTTTGTCTTCAGCCCATTAACATCACACTGCTGGGCAAGGCTACTTTGGGAGGGATTATGGTACCATGGTATATACTGTGCCTCGCTTACCAGGCGTGTTGGCACAGGGCTTATTTTCGAGTATTCGTCTCTCACAAAGGATGTTATATGTATACAATATCCCATAGCCGGCTTTTATAGCACCCTGGCCACCCTGGAAAAGAAAAGGGGTAGGTACTGACACTTACGTTCTTGCGAAACTTCAGATCAATCGGAGTACTAGTGAGTAAAAGTAGCTTTCAAATATTTTGTTACATAGATTTTGTGCATAGATTATTACAATGATAGATACGAACCGAAGTTATAAATGCGTGTTAATAAAAAATATAGTCATAATATAGCAATCATGTCTATACCATAAAATATAGTCATTCATATCTATTAGATTTAAGATAAACTATGTTATATGTTATAACGTCCATGACATGACTCATATGTATAGTCGGTTTACGATTGTGCATCGAATGATACGCAATGAATTGCATCATAATAAGTAAGTATATGATGGCACGTTAGGAATTAGGCTGTGAAATGATTGACTGCCAGCCCGTCTTTCATATTTAATTGATAAAGATGACACATGCAATCAGGGATTTATGTGAACGATCCTACACTTACAGAGAATACTGATCAGCTTTTGATGAAGAGATGACATTGTAAGTAGTACTACAATAGAAAATAATGTGTATCATAATGGGAAAGAGCGATCTCTTTGTGAGAAAACCATGCGGTTGCGAAGTAAATATTTTTCTGCGTACGCTTCCGCTAGAAGCCAACTTGCGTCAACTGCGCAGCAGACAGCGTGAGCGAAACAAGTGTTTGTTGTTGATGCTATCTCCTTCCCGCACCACGCTTCTTTGTTTTGGCAATGATATAAAGGCAGGCTCCGAACGCGGCGCTCGAATTTTACCAGAGTGCTACTGTCGAACCAGGCGCATCGCGTTTCGCAGCAGTAGTAGATGATACGTGATTCTTTCAGTACGTGAAAGACCTTCATTGTCGTGACTTGCAGTGATCTTTAAAGGGATTGTGCAGTGACTATTGATAATCAAGTGCAGTGATGAGGCCTCCTTCGGAATACGATGGCAGTGCGAGGATGCCTACCGAGGCGGAGGAAAATGTGCGGCAAGCACCAGCGATGTTGATCTGTGCTAGACTGGCTGGACGAGCCATCGTCAGAGTAGTTGGGCGATGTGAGGATGCACAGGAAAATAGTCAATTAGGTGTGTACTTCCTATAAGTATAGTACATTCATTCAAAATATAGTATAAAGTTTTGATGTTGCTGAAAAGTTTTAATAGTTTATTGTGATACTGTTGGTTTACTCAATAAATTAAAAAAAAAGAGTTTTAATGCAACTAATGTAACTCACTAAGAACTCACTACTAAACACACACTAAAGTTACGTGGGAAAAATTTCGAAAAGAATATTGCACTAAAAATAAAATACATCTAACCAATATTGTGTTATCATTAATTTTATTACAAATATCTGGGCCGTTAAGTGTTTACGAAATGCGTAATAAATAAAACAACGCTTAACAAACTAGTATAACATAGTTACCAGTGAATTAATTACTTATATCTGTGTCATTGAGACAAGCTATTTGCAAAATTAGCACATAATAATACAAACAAAAGAATATGAAACTAGTTGCTATATTTTGGTACCGCTAAAAAACGTAATTTAAATTTAAATTAATTAACATTATGTTTCAATATCACGTCTAAAACTAAGTATAAATATAGAAACAGCTAGGTCTAAAAGTTCTAATAAATAATCTGATGTCAAGGTCGAGTATACATCGGTCATCTTTCTATGTTTACAAACAACTTGTAAGCTACATAGAATATATCATAATATTAATAGCAGCTATTTATCTATTTATTATGTAAAATATGAATTAAGTTTCGTTTATGTCAAAGGGAAAGCGCTTTCCGCTCTTCGCAGTACACTGCGAGATTTCGAGTTCGAGTCCTTGAACAAGCAAAAATAATTAGAAAAAAATTGACAGTTTAAAATTTCTTTCAAATTACCATATACCAGATACCCTTGGAATAGGTTCCTATTACGTAGGTCTTAGAAAATCGTTAGAGATCGTAGGGACCTCTCGCCGAAATGCACACAGTGAACACAGATTCACCTATCTCTACACGAACATGCCGGCCGGATAGTAAAACATGGATAGTGGAAAATTGTTAAAAAAAAAACATATAGAACAATTTAACCCTGACATATACGATATTTTGACCTATGAAATTAGCCGAAAAGCCATCAGTTTTTATGAATTAATAAAATTTTAGTATACCTATTACGTCCAACACTAAAGTTAGTGTTGCACGGGTGCGCGAAATATATTTTTTGTTCAACAGTTTTTTCGAGACTGGGTGGCGCTTAGCCTCGCCCTAGGTATCGGTTTCGATCTTATCCGAAATAGTTAATATTCGTTCTGGATTGAAAAATAAAATATCAAAAATTTTTGTTAGGTCATTATTTCATTAATCATTGACATTAATCATCAGAATCAGAATCCAATGATTCTGATTCTGATGTTTAATGTCAATGATTATTATTAGTTAAGTATCATCTAATTAAAATTTTTCTGTCAATACTGAAAAATTTTAATTAGATGATACATAACTGAGGCAGCGTTAGGCTTTATATAGATATATTGAAATAATGATAATTTGGAAATATGAACTATTTATAATTTACTATTTCTCAAAGTTACTGATTATGATAAATTATTCACTGTTAGAAATTAAATTAATTTCCTATATCATTTAATGGTAATCATAACAATAAACAATGCTCCTTTGTTTTGAATTTTATCGCTATCATTTACTAATCGGCAATGTTCACGCGTGACCAAAACATTGATAAAGATAATATATAGAAAGAAAGAAAGAAAAATGTTTTATTTACTGTGTACACAACATATAAATAAAAGCTTATACTTAATTATGATATTTTGTGTCACCGCAGCAAATAGGCACCCATTTCAGCAAATGTTGGGTCACGAGGACCCAACGCTAATTTTCAAATGGGGCCCATGAGAGTGGTGACACGGACGCCCACACGGATAACTTATTATGCTTATTATGATTATATTATTAGACATTTGATTTTAATATTCACTAATAATTATAACTATTTATAGTCTTGGCCTCTTTTTAATAGACATTTGAGCCATTTTATTCAAAGATCCGTGTAAGGTCATTCAAAGAGCTATATCCATGATAAAATGATAAAATACAATGAATGGATTCGAGACGTAAAGATTGCCACATAGAGTTCGATTCATCTACAGAAAAACAGTTCTTGAGGATCAAATTAGGTACGGAGAACGAACTCGATTTGAGAACTATTTTTAAAGTTTTTATTAGAGTGATGAAATTCTTTTAAAATGTAATCTTTTAATTTCAAACGAGCAATATTTATTTGTATCTGTCAATTGGTAAAAAAAATTATAGTTTATTAGTAAAATTCTAATTTATGTATTGATGAAGTTTGACGAAGTTACGTGATTATAAGTCTTTTGAAATGTACAAATATATCTACTTTGATGAAGAAATCATCTTTTTGACTCATGACTGGTGAATGGCTTTGTCCAAGGTCAGATAGTAATGTCTTGCAAAGGTGTTTCTAAATGCTGTGAGAAATTTTACACACATACCTAGGTACATTAATATTCTGCATAAAAATTAATTATGTAAGTAACTATGTAACGCGTTGCATCGAAGCCCATTGCCTAAATTAAATGTTCCCGTCTAATAAATTATTAAAATAAGCGGTGAAAAGTAACCTTGATTTCGCGAACAAACATTATTATTATATTTCTTTATAATTTTTTTTTTTTTAATAAATAAATATTCATGGACATTTCACGCAACGTCCTCTGGTCCCAAGCTAAGCTTATATGCTTGTGTTATGGGTACCAGAATACGGATATAATACATATACTACTTTTCTTTTGTAAATACATACTTATAATACATAGAAACACCCAGACGCAGTACAAACATTTGTATGACAATTAGAAAAATCACACAAATGATTGTCCGGAGCGGGAATCGAACCCGCGACCTCTTGATCGGCAGTCCGCTACATAAATTACTCAACCACGAGGCTCGTCATATTTCTATGTTTTGTTAAATAAATTAAAATTTGAATCTTATTATTTACATTATTCTTACGTGTAACTTTAACTATAAATAGTTACAAGATTTTAGTACAATTACAATCTATATCTCTTGTAATACACATAGATAAAAAAATACATAGAAAACACATAAACACAAAAAAATACGACAGAGACAAATATTACAAAAATAATTGTCCTTTAGGTACGCGAATCGAACAGACGACCTCGGGAACGGCAAACCGTTACTATAATATTGGGCTGGTTTTCGCAATTCGCAAAAAATTTTGACGGGCCTTGTGGTGCAGTGGTTCATATAACGGACTGCCGATCATGAGGTCTCGGGTGCGATTCCCGGTCAGGACAATCATTTGTGTGATGTTTTTAATTGTCATACAAATGTTTGTACTGCGTCTGGGTGTTTACTATGTATTATAAGTATGTATTTACAAAAGAAAAGTAGTACATGTATTATATCCGTATTCTGGTACCCATAACACAAGCAATATAAGCTTAGCTTGGGACCAGAGGACGTTGTGTGAAATGTCCATGAATATTTATTTATTATTTATTATTTACTTCTTGGCAATTAAACAGCAGCGATAACTGAAAGTGTGGTAAATAATAACATTATTCCTAAGCTACACATTACTCTGTGTAGAGTCACTGGCTTTTCTTTAATTATTGTTTCAAAAATTACAAGGTAGTGATGGCAGTGGTAACGATACATGATGCATTACATAGTTGGTATACAAGCTTGTCTTGTATATTATAGAGCAACAATTTGTGTGTTTAATGTCTCAAACACTTATGTCTGTCTTTGCGTAACGCAAAGCTTGGTAACTCAAATGAATATTCTTCCAGTCGACTTTCGTAAACGAAGATATCGTATAAAAATTGTGTAACTTAGTATGGCCGCACCAAGTTGGAACATTATCACTGGCCTTTGTTACACGGATTAATTTCGTTTAGTTAATTAACTCATTGTGATACACAATCGCTTTTTGTAACAAAATCTAACACAATTGTAAAATAACGAAGGCTTTACCTTCGTCAAGAGGTATGCGTGTTTGTTGCTAGTCTGGCACGGCACAAATAACTGCTTGTTGTTATTTTTATATTTCCGCTATTGCTGTGGATTATAGACTATAGGCTTATACAACATAATGTTCGTTAATTAATAATAATATAATATGTGTATACATTAACCGTTCTATCTAATCTTTTCACAATTTCCTAATTAAAAACGAAAGCATAGCCTTGAAGAGCGTGCCTTGAAAAAGGATGTTTTTAGACATAATAATATTATTTTATCTAAACCGTACGTTACATATTATTTTCGAATCTAAAAACAATAAAATTGTCAAGTGCGAGTCGGACTCGCGCACGAAGGGTTCCGTACCATTATCTATGCAACATAAGGCACGTTATAGAACCAAATATTCTGTGAATAGTTAAAGCGTCTACCTGTCAACGTTATTAGTATCGAACAAGAAACGGTAAAAAAATCATGTTTGTTGTATGGGAGCCCCCCTTAAATATTTATTTTATTTTATTTTTAGTATTTGTTGTTATAGCGGCAATAGAAATACATCATCTGTGACAATTTCAACTGTCTAGCTATCACCGTTCTTGAGATACAGCCTGGTGACAGACGGACGGACAGACGGACGGACGGACAGCGAAGTCTCAGTAATAGGGTCCCGTTTTTACACTTTGGGTACGGAACCCTAAAAACGAAGTGAAAGTTATCGATATAAGTGGGTTCAAAGTTGATTCCCGACAAACCCTGTGACACAGGTTTTGGTAGTGATATTTACTTTATTAGATTAGATACTATTTGTAGTTGAATACTTGATACTTCCGTGACAAACCCAAAGAAGAAATTAAAACGTATGTAATTATTAGGTATGTGTGCCGCATATACTAATCTGAATGCGGAAGGCACGCTACGCATGGGTTTATAGTGCCGCACTAGGCAACCAAATCAATCTATTAAATGTCATACATAACTGATCGTTGATCCTACCAAGTATATTAATATACTTACCTACTCTTTGATCCTACCTAACTATTTATTCCACCAGCGAACAGTTAAAGATTCATATTCATTTCAGAACCTACAATATTCGTAGTGACTCACAAACTTGTTGTTGAAATGCTTGGAACCAGCATCATAATCTAGTTATCTTTTTCCTCAACGTAAATACAGTCAGCAAATTTAAAAAATCATATAAAACAAAAATTATCAAAATATAATCTTCACTTTTGTCAATAAGCGTGATAACATCTAATAATTAATTTCTTACATAAGTAATTTTTAACCACAGTTTTTAATTAAACTAATTACAAAGAGTAATCATTACAAGCCAAAATGTTGTCTTCTTTGGCTTTTTATATAATGAAAGAAAATATACCTAATGTTAAAATACCTAGTTAATAAATGTTTAGAAAAGTATCTGTAAATAGGAAATAAATAAAAGTGTTTGGAAAAGTTGAAACCACCTTCTTGATTTAATCAATGATTGTAAAGATAGGGAAACACAGATTTTGGTACATTATTAACGGTGGAGAGGAGAACATTATAAAAAATTTTTTAGCTTTTGAAATTATCTATTGCTATCCATACGGTTCATGGGCAAAGAGTTCAGTGTTCATTTGTATGAATCATTCACAGTTATGAAAGAAAAAATATCACGCAACCACAGGTCAGTTACTTTATCCTCCTTGTCGCTAACATCGTACGACATGATTCATGTTTTGATAACAGGTATTATAGGATAGCCCATAGATCATTATTAAATTACTCATTGGCGAAACCTGTGTATTACTTACAAACATCCAGTATTAGTGTGAAGGAGTAACCTAACTTTGACGATAGCTGAAGGGTTCGAGGACCATCCCGTTAAGGTGTGCTGACAAAAGTACAGGCAGCGTCACAAAATAAATACCTGCGTAACAAGTTCCGATTCGGAATTTCCTGCTTTCATCTCGCATACCTATGTTTAGGTATTCATAGTGATTCATTGAAATTGAAAACCAGCATCTGAACATAAGTCGACCTTAGTTATCTACTTTTTCCTTATAGGTGCAAAATCAGAAATAAATACATTAAAAAGATCCCTACTCGTTAGTTGACGTCAGATCTGTTAAGTATCTGGTTCCTAGAGTGATTCACTCGCCTTTATCTAGCTAAATAAAGGATTCGTAATGTTCTTTAGTTATCTTTATTCAATTAAGCCTCATGATAGGTACTTTGTATCATGTTTATTTGCTACTGAGGAAATAAAACGATAACCGATAACATTTTTATTCTGGTACCCATAACACAAGCATAGAAATATAGCTTACTTTGGGACCAGAGGACTTTGCTTTGTGTGAAATGTATGTCCATTTTCTTACTATTTTTTTTTTGGCGTTTTTGCTTCCTGTTACCTATGTCTATTTTTATTTACACTATGCCATTTAATTTTAGGTAATCATGTTTCATTTGGTGGTTTAATGCGAAAATCTTAAAAATGATCTTTTGAGGACCAAAGAAAAGATTGGTGCATTGTGTGATAGAAGATGAAAGAAAGGGGATTGGGCATATACAAACACACGGTATGAACTTATTATTATATAATAACTAGCTGACCCGGCAAACGTTGTTTTGCCATACTCAAAAAAAAAGGTTTGAAAAATAGATGTTGGCCGATTCTCAGACCTACTGAATATGTATGCAAAATTTGAGAAGAATCGGTCAAGCCGTTTCGGAGGAGTACGGTAACTAACACTGTGACACGTGAATTTTATATATAAGATATTATGTCCAGAAGAGGATGGAAGAACAAGACATGTTGCTCTGACTGATGTCCCTATATTTAAATTTGATTTAAATCCTCTCAAATCCCGATCCGTCTCTGAAAACGAATGAGATGAATGAACTAATAAATAAGGTCGCCAGCTTCATTCTTGGCTTTATTTTGCCGTTACATACCCGTTGCCCGTTAGATGTCAACATTGTATGTGAATATTAGTCTAGTTGTCATTTATTTGACGTAAGCATGCGTATAAATTAGTGTACATGTACAAACAACAAAAGTGCAAATTACGAACAGAGGTTTTTTTATATTTTAATCAAAATTATTATTGTAAAGTAAATACCTACACTCTGTAAATACAATAAAAAGAAATCGATCGACAGTTATTGTTATTAGTGACAAAGAAAAATATATACTGTGAAATCAACTTGCGGATTAGGTTGCAGAAAGAGTTATTTATAACCACAGTTTTTAACATTTAAAAATAACTTGAATATCTAGCTACGTAACACTCGCTGTTTCATTTTATGTTTAGTTACTAGACTGAGGATAATTTAACTGGTATTATAAATTAGTTAACCATGGCTTTAGCTGTGACCCGAGTGGTATTAAAGTGTGAGGATGCTCAAAAATCTCAGATACTAGGTATGCACACCAAATTAAAGCTATAAATATAATCAGTTATCCAATAAATTCTTTTCCTTATATTAATTATTATTAAGTGCAGTAATTTATTGATTTTTGCAATTGACTTGCTATGCTTTTTTACATAATAAATAAAATTGTATAGAAAAAAATTATTATTGTGAGCGGTGTGCGGTTTACTTGAATATTGAGGTTGTGGGTTCAAATCCCGCTCATGGTAATCATTTTTCCCACTATAACTAGATTTATTATTTAGTGTCTTCTGATGATCCAGTAACATACTTATCAGAATAAGAAATTGCAACTCATTGTTTTCTGTATATATTCTATGAGGTACAAAACTTAACAAAAGGAACCTGCCTGGTAGCATCATATAGTACACCATTTACCTTTTCATTATGAAGATTCATGCCTTTTAAAATTATGTATTATAAGTGTTTCTAGGAGATATTGATATCCATAGATTAATATTTTAGGTTATATAGTTTAAAAAATAAACATGATATAATTATTTTATCATATTATTTTAATATGCTTTTTATCTTATCATCATTGTGGAATGACTAGTATCTGCTTTTTTTATGTTGTATGTACCTTATTAAATCACATTTCCCGGTTGCATTTTAAAGAAACAAAAGACCCCATAGAGGCAGAGATAATAGAGTAAAAATAATATTTATATAATATTTTTTTTATTTCCAGATTTATCAGAGTGTCAGCTGATGCAAGTACCCGATGCAGTATACCATTTGATGCGACATACCGAGCTCAAGAGCTGTGATCTCAGTGGAAATGTAATCACAAAGATACCTCCTAAGTTTGCAGTCAAATTTAGTTTAATTACAGGTATATTAACTTTATAATTACTAATAAATTAATACCACTGATTGTTCAGTGAGTGGCAAATTTGCTGATTCTTTAAAGAATGTATTGAATATGAAACCTAAATAATCTGAATAGTTATCATTTATTTTAAACTACTACTACAACTTATGGTTACCTGTAAGAGATTTTGACGGGCCTCGTGGTCTAGTGGTTCAGATAACGGACTGCCGTTCACGAGGTCGCGGGTTCGATTCCCGCTCGGGACAATCATTTGTGTGACATTTATAATTCTCATACAAATGTTTGTGCTGCGTCTGGGTGTTTACTATGTATTATAAGTATGTAAAAGAAAAGTACAAAAGAAAAGTAGTATATGTATTATATCCGTATTCTGGTACCCATAACACAAGCATAATAAGCTTAGCTTGGGACCAGAGGACGTTGTGTGAAATGTCCATGAATATTTATTTATTTATTATTGCATTTCGCGATAAGGCCGCCCGTTTTGCATTTGTCATTGTAATCAATTAATTTTGTGAAATGTAAATCATTAATGTGCAAATAAAGTGTTATCTATCTATCTATCTATCTACTCAGTCATATCATTGTAAAGTGTGTAATATTAATTTATTAAATTAAACCATTTTATTCCAGACTTAAACCTGTCAAATAACCAGATGGCAAAGCTACCAGATGAGCTGTGCACACTAGCATGTCTCGAGCGACTGGATATCTCACACAATACCTTTGTAGCCCTGCCACATATCACCTTTCAGTGCCCCAGTCTCACTACACTTCATGCGCACCACAATCAGATCATCGGTAATTACTATTTTATTATTATAACCTAATATATAATATATTAATATTAGTACAGTGGAACTCCGGTACTCCGACAAACATTTTGCAGGGCAGTGTCGAACTATCGAATTTGTCAGATTATAGAACTAACTAGCCTAAGAACAGTAAACAATGAACGCTACCCGCGACACGCTAGGCGCACGCACCACTAACCTCATCGGCATGTAGTCAAATTCAAACTAAGCAATCAGAATCAAAACAATACCCTACGCGTCGAGCACAATAGTGATAGTGCGTACAAGTTGTAACTTGTTCAATCATGCATTAGTGAATACATATTATCAAAAAAGTATTCAGTAATAAATAATAGACCATGTCGGATTACAGGGTGCGCCGGATAAGCCAGGGTCCGGATTACCGGGACTTAACTGTACTTGTATTACCTCATAGAAACTGTTATTCATTTGCATTATTTGGAATAGCAAAAAAAGAATAAACTTCATAGTATCGCTAAGTTTTGGGACTCATAGTAGTCAGCAGTGATACTAGTATGATTCAGTTATTGGATTTGTTATGATTTTTTATTAGAGATTGTGGTAAGGGGACAGTTCTTTTTCACATCTAAAGAGATAAAAATTGTAAAACCATCACAGCTTTTAATATTTTAGTCAATTGAACCTTTTATTTATATAAATAATTAAACAGCAATTTTAAATTGCAGAGATTGATGTGGACAGACTGGCTAGGTCGCGCGCCCTCGAATATGTTGATCTCAGTGACAACCCTATTCCTCCACGGACTTATGATGAACTGAAGCAGTTGTCGAGGCCCACAATCAATGTCTCAGAGAGACAAAAGGAAGACTGGGAAGAAGATCTAATGCTATAGAAGTGTGCTTCTTTATAAACTTGTGCATTCAGGGCCAGGGTTTTTAAAAATAAAGTTGATAGCTAGAATATTGTTATGAACTAATGAAACTCAAAAAATGATTTGAGTGAGACTATTTTATAACTACCACATGTAGATCTAGCACAATGTTGTTATAAGATATCTTTAAATTAGATATTCAAATTGATGAGACTTTACGTTAGATATTTAATTGATTTAAATAATATAAATTGGACATAGTACTTACTTTTTTGTAAGTGTGATATTTATCTTTTTACGAGATAATTTGAGACGTTATAAGATTCTAGAGATTACTTAGTATCTAGTAGTCATTTATAATTATATAAACATACACGGAAAAATATCGAACTCGCATCTTATGTGTAAACTTGGATATCTAGTTTAAACAACCCATAAATGGATTGGTATAATATTATTGTTATAGTGAAAAACTGGCCCTAACTAAACTGTGATCTTCTCTGTGAAAAGAGGACAATATCATGATTTTATATTGTATGTTGTAGTTATTAGTTTATAAAGGATATTGTTAATTAATTGAGATTTGTAAGAGATTAAATATTGATACCTTTTGACTTGCTCAAAAGTAGCCTACTGAATAAGTGGTCTTATGAAACGACAATTTAATGGAGATAAAGACTTTACACATTTCGGTAAGTGGCGCAATGAGGCATTACAGAATTTAGAGTACATCATAAATGTGCCACATTTGGGCATTTGACAGTATTTTCAATATGATATTTAATTATGGCAGCAACAATCAGGTTATATTGACTGTGGCGTAGATATAAGAGTTGGCTAAGCTATAAAAGTTATGTAATATGTCTTTAAATACTTAAATGCTGTCCCAGTGGGTTCAAGTCTCATATAAGTGGCCTTTGTTTGAAATTATTCGAGTTATGAAAAAGAATGAATTAGAATTATATATTTTTGATACATGATTGGATAGTAACATGTTGATATATCTCATTGTATTGAATACTAGTCCAGCATTAGGTAAGCTTTTAATTTCCAAGAGGAATAAAATTTTATTTTAAGTAATTTTTTATAATATAGATATTCGAAATTAAATTTTGATAATATGTTTTATCAATTGAAAATTATATTTTAATGCAAAATAATAAAATAGCTACTTTGTTTTTGCTTTTTACATAATTATAAATTGTACGCCAATATTGTGAAGTATAAAAATTCCACTTTACTGGTCTAACACCCTTTTATAGTGTATTTGTGTTTTGGAAAAAATAGTCATAATAAATAAACTGCATTTACAAAATGCAAATTAAGTATCCAACGCTTTTTATTTTTTATCCATTAATTAATAATATAATTGAGATGGAAAAGGGAGGGGACTAGCTCAGAGGCGTATTTACCCTAGGGCCACAGGGGTCATGGCCCGGCGCGCCAGCCTGAGAAGGGGGTGAAAGCCTTCAAGTTTAAAATTTGGCTCTATCTCTGTTGATTATTAGGGCAGCTAATTAAATTGGCCCGGGGCATCAAATCAAATTGACCGGGGACGCTAATTTTTAAAATACGCTTCTGGACTAACGTGTTAGTAATCATTAAGTACATAATTTGTTTATTGCAAATATTACCATTGTCTGCACTAAATAATCCAACGATACGGGACAAAATATCTTGCAATGTTATAGACATTTTTACTGAAATCTGTTAATGTGATGGGGTTCTATGTAGGTATAAACCAAATATGGCTATAAATGTAACTGATTTGTATTAATTGACACCGATATATAAGTACAGAAGGCTATATTTAGCAGATTTCTTGTTTTATACAGAACATTGTCGGTAACGTAATAAAAATGGGCGTGTGAGTTTTAGGCCACATCCCATTTTATGTTTACGCTTATAAGCCACACAAATTGGTAATGCGCCTGGCGGCCATGTTGGTGACGTCATAGTGAGAGATTACATTTTGATAGATGAGAACATTACATTTTGTTAGCTGTAATTTTTCTTTGCTGATGACGTCACAAGGGCGTTAATTTGACCAGGTTCCAGCGCATTACCAATTTGCGTGGCTTATATCAGATACATGGACACAGCGTACTAATATTGAGAACTCTTTGCTACAATTTTTTTACTTTGTGGTTGTCACCATAATTTTAATTTGTCACTTCCATAGTATTTCGTTTGTCATTTTTTGTTCAAAATAATCACAGTTTGGACTTTTTATCCAACAAAATTTTGTTACAGTTTTAACTATCTTCTATCTATTCTGTGGTTTTAACCGAATTAACGAAAATTGATTTGGATCGTGCACAAATTGATTGTGGTTATTTTATGGCGGGTGAAGGTGTTAAAGATGACCCAAGCCTAAAAGGCCTGAGTCGTATTTTTAACAGTCAAACAAACCGAGGAAGAGCGAATGTTAGTACCTTCTTCAAGTAATTGCAACATCTACACGATTGAAAAACTGATGGAGATAGGAGACTACAAGCTACAAGTGCCTTCTCTTATTTTTATTAATCTTTCAAAACCCATTTTTATTGTTCAGCTAAAATCTGTAAGGAACTAGTAAGCTGTTCCTAGTTCTTACTAGTAGGCATAGGATGATTGATGATTCCGAATCTGGTTAGGGTTAACCCGCCTACACAAGTCAGGTGCTCAAGCAGTGTTGCCAGAGTGATTTGGTCGAAAGTTACGTTGGCATCCATGAAAAGTTACATTTTTAAACTAAAACTTACGTAGTGGTAATTTTATGAGTGTGAATGTAACAGCCATCAGCCAAATTTATAATTATTTACAAATAGAGTAAATAATTAATAAAAGATTTTTTTTTAAATGCGCATTTAAAAAATTTTCAAATTAATAAATGCATTTTTTATAAATATTATTTTTTAAATTATTTACTCTATTTATTTGTAGTTTTAAATTTTTCTGATGTCTGCTACATTCACGCTCATGTAATTTTCAGCTCGCAGATCAAAAATTATTATTATTTTATTTTTTCTTGTACACAATAATTTAAAAAAAATTATATTTATCAATATAATTATAACCTTTTTAATTTTTTGCGGTAGTTTTTGTTTTCATTAAATAAATTTAGATAAGAATATTTTAATTTTTCAAGATTTTTTTTTCATTTTTACCTCTTTTGTAATTCTTGAGAAGTTACTTAAATCTAACTAAAATTGTTTCTTACATACATGTTACATGAACTGATCAAAAGTTACGTAAAATGTAAAAAATGTAACCTTCTGGCAACACTGTGCTCAAGTCCACTATTTTGGAACAATTGTCATACCGGCACAATACCGGCACGATACCGTTGCAATTGAAGTCAAATATCCGTAGTCTGCTATATGCCGTCATAACGGTCTTTCAATGGTAATAGAATTGTCGATCTCTTTTATTTAAGCATTGAATTTTCGGTCTCTTTTATCTATAGATTGTGTTAGAATGGTATGTATGTGTTGCCGTTTTTAAAAAATGCGTTAGTTGAAGTGATTTTCGAAAAACTACTAATAAATTTAAACATTTAATCATGCTAGACTTCGTTTAAATATATTTGTACATACTATTTATTAGTATAAAAAGCAATGTGAAGTTTAGGAGATTAGTAAATTGCAATAAATTACAAAGAACAATTTCTAATTGCAATAAATTACAAAGAACAATTTCTAATATTTCTATCTATTTTTTATTTATGGCAATCTGTCGACACAGGACAATTTAAAAATATTACTGTCAAATTCAAAATAGCAGGGCCCTGAGTCGGGTATTTCAACGGTGTCACAACTGTACCATTATTGTACCATTATGGTGCAATAGTAAAGTTTTTGGTAGTCTACTATTAATGTGTCGTCATAACGACTTCATCATTGTCTTACAATTGTCAAAGTGACATAAATTGCTAGTCTCGTACACAACTGCTTCACAATTGCAATTCAATGACTGAAATGTTTCGGTAGTCTGCTATTTTGAATTTGACAGTAATATTTTTAAATTGTCCTGTGTCGACAGATTGCCATAAATAAAAAATAGATAGATAGAAATATTAGAAATTGTTCTTTGTAATTTATTGCAATTTACTAATCTCCTAAACTTCACATTGCTTTTTATACTAATAAATAGTATGTACAAATATATTTAAACGAAGTCTAGCATGATTAAATGTTTAAATTTATTAGTAGTTTTTCGAAAATCACTTCGACTAACGCATTTTTTAAAAACGGCAACACATACATACCATTCTAACACAATCCATAGATAAAAGAGACCGAAAATTCAATGCATAGATAAAAGAGATCGACAATTCTATTACCATTGAAAGACCGTTATGACGGCATATAGCAGTCTAGCAGACTACTGATATTTGACTTCAATTGCAACGGTATCGTGCCGGTATTGTGCCGGTATGACAATTGTTCCAAAATAGTGGACTTGAGCACCTGACTACCGAAACATTTCAGTCATTGAATTGCAATTGTGAAGCAGTTGTGTACGAGACTAGCAATTTATGTCACTTTGACAATTGTAAGACAATGATGAAGTCGTTATGACGACACATTAATAGTAGACTACCAAAAACTTTACTATTGCACCATAATGGTACAATAATGGTACAGTTGTGACACCGTTGAAATACCCGACTCAGGGCCCTGGAATTGTTACGTAATTAAATTTCAAATTACCCTTATCCTAAGAAGTGTTTATGGTTCTATTTACATAAAAGTACCTACTGTATTACGTAACTAATATGATAAAATCATCGATCAAGTAAGTATAACATAATATGGTATAATTGATCGATGGTAACACGAAGTATAGATACAAGGAGTCCGAACGTAATGTTGAACGAATGGTCTCAATTTAAGGGACAGATTTTTGCCGGTAGAGTGCGCCATTTTTCAAGAAGTACTCGTTTGAACTATTGACACTTGTGGTAAAAAATATTCTGAGAAACGTGGATATAAATATAAGTTTTAGGAAATTTTTCGAGTGCTTTAAACCCAACAATACAGAGAAGGTTAAGAGATATTCTGATATTCTATACTAGCATCGGTACGTCCGGAATACTTGCGCAGCCAGTGGCAGAAAATAGAACTATGATCTGGGTTGATTATTGTGTACACGAAATATTATGGAAAAGCCTATACCGTTCGGACTCCTTGTATCTATACTTCGTGGATGGTAAAATGAATAAAACAATCACAATATGTAAAAAAAAAACGCACATTGGTTGCATAAAATTGATATTATTGTTGCTTTTTGTGGAGTTTTAGACTCCTCTCCTTTAGACTTGTATGTCTTGTGTCTATAGAATAAAAAGTTAGTTTTTTGTCTTACAGACTGCAAAAGCAACGATGGGCTTAGTAGCAGCCTATTATTTTTACTGTAAACTGCGAAAAAAGCCGAAAAATTAAATATGGTAATACTTTCTAAGTCAAGCTAATTACATATTTATTTTCCTCATCACTTCATAAAAAATACAATTCCAAACTCTATAAGTACTACATAGTAGGTACGTGATATGCCGTGTGTGTGGTGCTCGCGCGTCGCGGAGTAGAATAGAATATACTTATTTAAGTAATCTTGTCGTGGTTATCGTAGAAGGCGATTATGGGTGTGTGAAAAATTACAGAGCCTTTGTAACATTTTCGCCGTCACCTTCCAACTATATGTCCGTGGGGTGACGGACATTAAGAAAATAAGTGCCACATCCCCAAGTCTTGTCCACGGGCTCATAAAAAAGGACGGAGGGAATTACGTTGCATAACATTTATACATAATATAATACTAGAGTAGGGTTGACGCCAGGCCGGCGGCTGATTTAAAAAACTAAAAAAAAACAGCCGAAAGACACTTCAAAATAGAGACCTGTTGCCTGGACCAACCATAGGACCTTAAAAATCTAATGTTTGGTATTTAAGTATGTAGGATCTAGGTACTATAATAAAGGTTGCTTTCCAATTAATACAAAAAGTGACGCAGTGTAACGCAGTGCTCGATAAAGCGCTTTCCATCAACGACACTGTTGAACACAGCCGTACACTGTTCGACACTCGAAAAAGTGGTGTTTTGAGAGTAAACATATTATTTGGTTTGGCTATTTAAGGGCCTACATCAATATTATCGTCGACATGTACATATTAACACAGCTAGTAGGTATAGAAAATGAAGAATTAGGGATTTTTTTTTTGTTTACTCAAAATCTACTAAATATATTTGTTCTTTGTAATTTATTGCAATTTACTAATCTCCTAAACTTCACATTGCTTTTTATACTAATAAATAGTATGTACAAATATATTTAAACGAAGTCTAGCATGATTAAATGTTTAAATTTATTAGTAGTTTTTCGAAAATCACTTCGACTAACGCATTTTTTAAAAACGGCAACACATACATACCATTCTAACACAATCCATAGATAAAAGAGACCGAAAATTCAATGCATAGATAAAAGAGATCGACAATTCTATTACCATTGAAAGACCGTTATGACGGCATATAGCAGTCTAGCAGACTACTGATATTTGACTTCAATTGCAACGGTATCGTGCCGGTATTGTGCCGGTATGACAATTGTTCCAAAATAGTGGACTTGAGCACCTGACTACCGAAACATTTCAGTCATTGAATTGCAATTGTGAAGCAGTTGTGTACGAGACTAGCAATTTATGTCACTTTGACAATTGTAAGACAATGATGAAGTCGTTATGACGACACATTAATAGTAGACTACCAAAAACTTTACTATTGCACCATAATGGTACAATAATGGTACAGTTGTGACACCGTTGAAATACCCGACTCAGGGCCCTGGAATTGTTACGTAATTAAATTTCAAATTACCCTTATCCTAAGAAGTGTTTATGGTTCTATTTACATAAAAGTACCTACTGTATTACGTAACTAATATGATAAAATCATCGATCAAGTAAGTATAACATAATATGGTATAATTGATCGATGGTAACACGAAGTATAGATACAAGGAGTCCGAACGTAATGTTGAACGAATGGTCTCAATTTAAGGGACAGATTTTTGCCGGTAGAGTGCGCCATTTTTCAAGAAGTACTCGTTTGAACTATTGACACTTGTGGTAAAAAATATTCTGAGAAACGTGGATATAAATATAAGTTTTAGGAAATTTTTCGAGTGCTTTAAACCCAACAATACAGAGAAGGTTAAGAGATATTCTGATATTCTATACTAGCATCGGTACGTCCGGAATACTTGCGCAGCCAGTGGCAGAAAATAGAACTATGATCTGGGTTGATTATTGTGTACACGAAATATTATGGAAAAGCCTATACCGTTCGGACTCCTTGTATCTATACTTCGTGGATGGTAAAATGAATAAAACAATCACAATATGTAAAAAAAAAACGCACATTGGTTGCATAAAATTGATATTGTTACGTGTTAGGGTTCGAAGGATTTGGAGAGAAAGACCTGCTGACTCTTTTTGAAGACTTTATTCACTAGCACTAGTTACACACTAAGCACTAGGTCCAAACACTAAGCACTAGGTCCAAACACTAAGCACTAACAATGTCCTAGATCGTAGCCAAGTCGTAGGTTTCACTGGTATCACTCTTGATCACTTGTTTTCGCTCTCGAAGTCGCCTTTCTCGTAGCTCAAACTGAACTGCCCGGGCTCGCCTCCCTGCCGCTATTTATATGCGCCGAGACGAGTTCCAGACCATTCCAGAATGTTTCCGACTGTGCGCGAACGTGATCGCCCGGAATGAATGTTTCTAGAAGATTCGCGCATGTACGGTAGTTCCTCTAACGCCATCTAGTATCTAATAGGGGTTTCACTCTATTCGGTTCTTTAATTGGTTTTACTAGTTGCTGCTAGATGGCGCTAGCTCCTTTGTGTTTTGTGTGTTCGTAACACTACTCCCCTCTTAGAGATGCTCGTCCCGAGCATCGTTGTTACTACCATGGTAACGCGCCAGACGGTCTATGTGTACCACTTTGAATGTCCCTCTTGGTTGCTTTTGAATCCTATAGGTCACATCATTCAATCGGGTAACCACTTTGTATGGACCGTCCCACTGGTTCTGCAACTTTGGAGATTTCCCCTTCCGGCGAGTTGGGTTATGCAGCCACACCAGTGACCCTTCCTCGAAGCCACTCGTGTTCGATTTTCGGTCGTATCTGGTTTTCATGTTCTCACTTGACTGTAACCCATTTTCCCGAACCAAGGCTTGTATATAGCGCATCTTTTCCCTTAAATCGCAGACATAGTCTTGTACAGTCTTTGGTCCCTCCGGTGACCCTCCTGTCAATAGGTCTACTGGTATTCGTAGTTCTCTACCGAAATTGACATACGCCGGGGTAGCTTTTATGCTCTCATGCTCGGCGGTTCGGTAAGACAGAAGGAAGAGTGGTATATACTTGTCCCAATCCTTTTGTTTGTCATCTACCAATTTCGCCAAATGCCTCTCAAGGGTCTGGTTAAATCTCTCAACCATTCCATCAGACTGCGGATGGTACGCGGTGGTCCTCGTCTTATGCATGCCCAAAATTCTGCACACTTCCTGGAACACCTGCGATTCGAAGTTCCTGCCCTGATCAGAATGGATTTCCAGAGGCACACCAAAGCGACATATCACTTCTTCGACTAACTTGGAAGCGACTGTTGTGGCTTCTTGGTTTGGTATGGCGAACACTTCGGGCCATTTGGTGAAGTAGTCAATGACGACCATAAAATACTTGTTTCCCGAATCCGTTACAGGAAATGGCCCAGCTACGTCAACTGCAATTCGTTCCCACGGTGCACCGACGTTATACAACCGCAGGTTCCCACGGCTCCTGGTCTGTGGTCCTTTTACAGCTGCGCAAGTAGTACATTTGCGGCACCAATCCTGTATATCGTCTCGACAATGCAACCAGTAGAATCGTTCTCTCACTTTTGTTAACGTCCTCTTGACACCTAGATGACCTCCTGATACGCCATCATGTATTTCACGGAGAACATCTGGTACTCTCGTTCTTGGGACAATTATCTGAAGATGGAACTCTCTGCCGTTAGTCTTCTCCCATTTCCGGTAGAGTATTCCGTTTTGGAGTATCAGACTGTCCCATTGCGCCCAGTACGCCTTAGTGACAGCGCCAGTGGGTGCAACCTCACTCCATATTGGTTTTACGTCACCCCGTTTCTTCCATGTGATGATGTGCCGAAGGTCGTCGTCTTTTTCTTGAGCCTCCCTCATAGCATCATTCTCCCAGAGACTCAAAGGATTCGTTCTCGTTAGCTTTAATGTTACTTCATTGCATTCCTGCTTAACACAATGTTTACAGTCCTCCGAACACGGCCTTCGTGAGAGTGCGTCGGCATTCCCATGTGTCTTTCCGCTGCGGTGTTCCGTCTTGAAGTCATACTCCTGGAGCTGTTCAATCCATCGAGCTACTTGACCTTCTGGGTTCTTGAATTGCAGTAGCCACTTCAAGGCTGCGTGGTCAGTTCGTAGTAAAAACTGTCTGCCGATGAGATATTTGTTGAAATGTTGTAGCGTCTTTACAACAGCCAAAAGTTCTCGTCTTGTCACACAGTAGTTTCTCTCTGGCTTGGATAAAGATTTGCTGAAATATGCAATAACAACTTCTCTTTCACCCTGTTTTTGAGATAACACCCCTCCAATGGCCGTGTTGCTTGCATCCGTGTCAACTATAAACTGACCTTCAGTTTGTGGATACCCCAGGATTGGTGTTTCACACAGATGTTTCTTCAGTTTCTGAAAAGAATCTTCACAAGTCTCATCCCAACTAAATTGTCGTTTATCTTCTGTCAGCCGATGTAATGGCTTGGCTATCTCTGCGAATCCCTTAACAAAACGCCTGTAGTATGAGCATAGGCCGAGGAATGCCCGCACTTCGGTTTTGTCCTTAGGGGTAGGCCATTTTTGAACTGCTTCCAGTTTCTCCGGGTCTGTCTGGATTCCATCACTGGAGATAATATGGCCGAGATAGTTGACCTTGCTCCTGAATAAATGACACTTTTCCGGGTTCAACTTTAATTTGGCTCCCTCTATTTTGGCGAAAACTCGCTCCAAGTTTCGCAAATGGTCCTCGAAGTCACGGCCGACAATTATGACGTCATCCAAGTAGACTAAGCAAGCCTCTCCAACTAAGCCTGCCAGTACACACTCCATGAGCCGCTCAAAGGTGGCAGGTGCGTTGCACAATCCGAAGGGCATGACGTTAAATTGCCATAAACCTTTACCGGTCGAGAAAGCTGTCTTCTCCTTGTCTTTTGGATGAATTTCCACCTGCCAGTAGCCAGATTTCAGGTCTAGGTTCGAGAACCATTTCATGCCACTCAGGGTATCTAAAGTGTCGTCGATTCGAGGTAACGGGTAACTGTCCTTCTTAGTGACATCATTGAGACGCCTATAGTCCACACAAAATCTCGTGCTACCATCTTTCTTCTTCACTAATACAACAGGTGAGCACCACGGACTTGTAGACGGTTCAATAATCTTATTCCTTCTCATGTCCTCCAAAAGGCCTTCAACTTCTTTTTCCTTTGCAATTGGTATCCGTCTTGCTCGTTGACGAATTGGTCTCTCGCTTCCGGTATCTATCCTGTGCTGAACCATCGACGTTCTTCCAAGGTCCCCTTCTTGACTGGAGAAGATATTCGCGTAGCGCTGCAAAAACTTCTTAGCTTTCATGCTCTGCGAATAAGTCAGATTACTCTTACAGTCATCAAGTAGCTTAGTCACTAAACCGTAGTTATTGCTGTTTGCTGAGTCTGCGCCTGTCATCGAACTACACTTTTTCATCCAGACAACTTCCTCGCACTTTCCGATGGCATCACCTTTGTTCAAGCAGATCTCGCGATCACCAAGATTCAAAACCCTGACCACAGCGTTACTGCTTCCACTAACAAGGGTTCTCGCCGTCATCAGTTTTTGTGACGATGTCTTGGTAGGTGTGTCTTCGATCAACACGCATCTGTTTGACTTTTTCTTTCCAGCTGGCGGCAGTTTCACCAGTACCTGAGCTTCCGCTCGTCCGGGTATGATGACTTTCTTTACACATGCGACTTTCCCGCAGGCGCCTCCAAGAATGAAGATTTCTTCTTCACCACACTTGAAAACTCCGTCAGCGACATTAATTCTGCAGTTGTGTTTCTTCATGAAATCCAAACCCAAGATGCAATCATCCACAATCTCAGCCACGATTACGTTATGAGAGTATGAGGACCCCCCTACATACATCGTAACTGACGTTTCTCCAAGGACGGGTATTGGCTGACCGGAGGCAGTAAGAAGCCGACAGTTAATTCTCCTCTTGTGTCCCGTTGCGGTTTTTACCAGACTTGGGTTCACTATTGTTCTAGAGGCTCCTGTGTCCAGAGTCATTTTGCAATCCGTCCCGTTAATAGTCCCCTAAATCGCAAGACTATTTCCGCTGCATGCCTGGGAGATAACAGTTATCGGGGCTCCCTCCGCGTCAGCCAGCACTCGCCCCTTAGTCCTGGCTTTTATTCGTTTCCCTGATCCCGGGCAAGGGGCAAAGCCCCCTGCTTCTTCAGAACCTCTAGTTGTTCCTCGATCCTTTTCATCCTTTCCATCTGGGTTTCCTTCTGCGGGCAGTTGAGCTGAAGATGGCCCCTCTCGCCGCACTTGTAGCACATGGCTCCAGAACTTCTCTTCGTAGGGGCCTTAACCTCCTTGACTTCCTCAGAGACCTCGCGGATCTTATGGGTATGCCGTATGTCATAACGAACAGCCTCGACCTCCAAAGCATGTGCCAATGCTTCCTTTAGCGAGGTATGGTGACGAAGCCTCACTGCAGCTCTGACCTCCAGGTCTTTGATTCCGTCGACAAATGCTTGAACAATATTCGTGTCTACCATCTTGGTGTCGGTTCCTGGGTGTGCCTTCCTGACGAGTTTTTCAATTTCCAACGCCCATTGTTGTAGTCCTTCTCCTGAGCGTTGGACTCTGTCACGCAGTTGGGCACGGAACACGTGCTCCAGGTGTCGCTCCCCGTATCTGGATTCAAGTGCCTCCATCAGGTCTTGGAACCCATTTCCTGTATGTGGCAGTGCTTCCAGGACCGACAAAGCTTGCCCTCTGAGCGCAACAGTGAGAGCGGTCAAGCATTGTTCTTCCGTCCATCCGTTGGCAGTAGCAACCGTCCGGAATTGCTGACGATAAGCGTTCCAGGAAGTAGTGCCGTCGTATGGCGGAACTTTCACTCTTGGTCCTTGTGCCACTCCGATAGTTCCACTAGAGATCGCAACTCCCGTGGTTTCAAGGCGCACTACTTTCTTCTGTAGTTCAATGAGGCCGGTTTTCACATTTTCGACATCCAATCCTAACCCGGCAACTCGTTCTTCCACTACGTCGACATCTTTTCGAAGCTTAATCACCGTGTTACTAACATCATTTATAGCACAAATCACTTTTTCTTGTGACTCTTGCAAAGCGCCGAGCTTGCGTTCTTGTGACTCGAACTTGCGTTCTTGTGACTCTTGCAAAGCGCCGAGCTTGCGTTCTTGTGACTCGAACTTGCGTTCTATCAGTTCAATTAAACTTCCTAATTGAAGTTCTACTTGAGGAACTGACGCTACGGTGCCGCTGGTGGGCGTGGCTTGTCTAGTGGGCGTGGCCTGTGTGGTGGGTGTGGCAAGGTGGGCGGATCCAGTGGGCGGAGCTTGTCTAGTGGGCGTGGCCGGTGTGGTGGGCGTGGCAAGGTGGGCGGGGCCAGTGGGCGGGGCTTGAGTCTGAGTAGGCGGAGCCTGGGCCTGGGTGGGCGGATCCCGGTGGGCGTGGTCGGTGGGCGTGGCATGGTGGGCGTGGCCTGTGGGCGGGTCTAAGGGGGCGTGGTTGGTGGGCGGGGCCTGGTAGGTGGGGCCAGTGGGCGGGGCTTGGTCCACAGCGGGCGTGGCCTCCGCAGCTCGTTGTGCCCTTGTCCTGACGCCCTCGAAGTCCTCTCTCGGAGTCAATGGCATCTCCAAATCCCACTTCTGACACCAGTTGTTACGTGTTAGGGTTCGAAGGATTTGGAGAGAAAGACCTGCTGACTCTTTTTGAAGACTTTATTCACTAGCACTAGTTACACACTAAGCACTAGGTCCAAACACTAAGCACTAGGTCCAAACACTA
The DNA here is from genome assembly GCA_916999025.1 of Orgyia antiqua. Taxonomy (NCBI): domain Eukaryota; kingdom Metazoa; phylum Arthropoda; class Insecta; order Lepidoptera; family Erebidae; genus Orgyia; species Orgyia antiqua. The sequence continues at coordinate 5,442,427 of OU779861.1, forward strand.
AGCACTAACAATGTCCTAGATCGTAGCCAAGTCGTAGGTTTCACTGGTATCACTCTTGATCACTTGTTTTCGCTCTCGAAGTCGCCTTTCTCGTAGCTCAAACTGAACTGCCCGGGCTCGCCTCCCTGCCGCTATTTATATGCGCCGAGACGAGTTCCAGACCATTCCAGAATGTTTCCGACTGTGCGCGAACGTGATCGCCCGGAATGAATGTTTCTAGAAGATTCGCGCATGTACGGTAGTTCCTCTAACGCCATCTAGTATCTAATAGGGGTTTCACTCTATTCGGTTCTTTAATTGGTTTTACTAGTTGCTGCTAGATGGCGCTAGCTCCTTTGTGTTTTGTGTGTTCGTAACAATATTATTGTTGCTTTTTGTGGAGTTTTAGACTCCTCTCCTTTAGACTTGTATGTCTTGTGTCTATAGAATAAAAAGTTAGTTTTTTGTCTTACAGACTGCAAAAGCAACGATGGGCTTAGTAGCAGCCTATTATTTTTACTGTAAACTGCGAAAAAAGCCGAAAAATTAAATATGGTAATACTTTCTAAGTCAAGCTAATTACATATTTATTTTCCTCATCACTTCATAAAAAATACAATTCCAAACTCTATAAGTACTACATAGTAGGTACGTGATATGCCGTGTGTGTGGTGCTCGCGCGTCGCGGAGTAGAATAGAATATACTTATTTAAGTAATCTTGTCGTGGTTATCGTAGAAGGCGATTATGGGTGTGTGAAAAATTACAGAGCCTTTGTAACATTTTCGCCGTCACCTTCCAACTATATGTCCGTGGGGTGACGGACATTAAGAAAATAAGTGCCACATCCCCAAGTCTTGTCCACGGGCTCATAAAAAAGGACGGAGGGAATTACGTTGCATAACATTTATACATAATATAATACTAGAGTAGGGTTGACGCCAGGCCGGCGGCTGATTTAAAAAACTAAAAAAAAAACAGCCGAAAGACACTTCAAAATAGAGACCTGTTGCCTGGACCAACCATAGGACCTTAAAAATCTAATGTTTGGTATTTAAGTATGTAGGATCTAGGTACTATAATAAAGGTTGCTTTCCAATTAATACAAAAAGTGACGCAGTGTAACGCAGTGCTCGATAAAGCGCTTTCCATCAACGACACTGTTGAACACAGCCGTACACTGTTCGACACTCGAAAAAGTGGTGTTTTGAGAGTAAACATATTATTTGGTTTGGCTATTTAAGGGCCTACATCAATATTATCGTCGACATGTACATATTAACACAGCTAGTAGGTATAGAAAATGAAGAATTAGGGATTTTTTTTTTGTTTACTCAAAATCTACTAAATATATTTTAATTCTGATTTACGTGTTTCTATATAATATATATTTGTAAATAACTTTAAAAACTTAAGTAACTATTATATAATAATTTATTATATAATAGTTACTTAAGTTTTTAAAGTTATTTCATTAGTTAATACGCGATAATAGACCGACAAATGAAAAAAATAAAAAATTAGAGAGGTTGTTTCGCTAAAATTTTCTATCGAGAAAACTTTTTTCAATCACGTTTCTGAGTTTATGCGATCCTAGATTATATATTGAAAAAACATATACTTAAAAATTAGAGCTCTAGCCATTCAATCTAAAGAAACAATGAAAACTTCGTACGTAGAAAAATGCACGAAGCTATTTTGGTATCCTCTTAATGCTTATATTTAATTTATTGAACATTACTTACTTTAAAATTATAGTTGGTTCAAATAATTATTATTAAACAAAAGTAGTATTATTACAAAACAATTATTTATTTGCCCACAAACTGTCAAAGTTCTTTAACTTATTGGAAGGTTATGTTTATAAATTATTGAGGCAAGACTTTGTCAAGGAACTTGCATTTAGGTAAAAAAACGCCCATAATTTTGCGATATTGATGCACTCTAGTGTTATTTTGAGACAACTAGCTGTTTCATTTAAACTTTTACACTTTACACAGTGTTTGGCAGTGTTTCACAATGTAACGCAGAGTCCCTCTGTGTCAAAGAATATACTACTCTCTAACTGTGTTAACTAAATGGAAAGCAACCATAATTTAGTACCTAACATCAAATTTTTAGTAATCTATGGCTGGTACGACAGATCTGACAGTGACATATCACAATTGTCTTTGGATTTAGTAGTAATTGGTAGAATTACAACTACTTTGCCTTTTTTAGATTACATAAGGCTAAAATATCTATTTATCAGGTAAATTATTTATTAAAATACATTAATTATCATAAAATTAAAAGAATTATTATGTACTATTTATAGAAGCCTAATTAATGTAACATTCAAAGTAGTTTAAGATCGCCTTTATTTACGCACTAACCTCTGATTGTAGAATGGCCGGAGACAGTTCTGTCGATGAATCCCAACTTAAGGGCTTGGCCAGATATTTCAACAGTCAAACATACAAAGGCAGAGCTAATGTAAGTAATTATGTTTTATATACTTGCGCCTTGCTTAGGTTATTTGACTCCAGGGCATATTAAAAGGTCTGTCTGTACATTTAGTGTCATTGTCACAAGGTCTAATTTGAATATTGCTACAAGATTGCACAGACACAGGTCTATCAGCTGATGCAAACTTAACATGTTCAAAATTATACTGAATTCTTTTAGCAATGTTAAGTCAGTCTAGTTTTATGTCAGATGTATTTGAATACCATAACTAGGGTGGTTGGCATAAAAAATACATGGGAAAAATTTAACAAAGTTTTGGATAATAATTTCTAATGTATTTTTAACTTTTCCTTGAATGTATGAATGATGTCATAATGGATAACAGACTCCTAAATTATAATATTAATCATTAAATTATTGTGCAGAATTTACTAAATTAAAATAACTATTTTCTTACAGACGGCCAAAGCAACATATGCAGTGATGGGAGTAGTAATTCTCTACCTCACACTAAAGCCCAAATCAAAGAAGTAACTGGCAGTGTTTTGTTGTATATTAGTTCCAAATAATTTAATTTCTGTAAGGGCAGTGTTAAGTTATATAGTGAATAAAATCATGTGAACATCCTAAAATGTTTAATTTAATCTCCAGCCGACGTATTATGAGCTTTTTAAAATCATTCAAGTTCCAGGCAGGCCATAAACTGCATGACTAAATTAGGTATTATGGCAGATATAAAACTTTTAGTTGAAAATTTTTAGTTAGTACTTTAACTTTTAGTTGTAACTTCTCCTTAAACATATTAATGTATGACTGGTTTAGCGAACTGACTGACTAATAATTATGTTCATAATACAAATTTGCCAGACAGTTCAATTCACGGCATAAACTGCCTGTAAATAAAAGCTCATAATACGGCCGCAGGGCACCTAAATAAAGTTCATGTAATACAATTTGAATAATTTCTTATCTTCATTGCAATAGCAGATAACAGAAAAATATCTGGTAAGAACAACATGTTGTAAAAATAAAAAGGGGTGTGGCCTCTTGAACTTTTATTAAACCACTTGGGTTTCTTGTAGTCTAGTAGCAATGGGAGTTAAAAAAGTTGGAAGTATTTTGCCTTGCATGTTAGGGAATATAACAAGGAAGAAATTTTTTTGGCAAATATTTAAGTAACTATATTAATTTCAATAAAACAAGATGTCTTACTAAATATATTTATATTTAAACATTATATGCACATATAAAATAAATAATGCAGCACAGGATAGGTCATATAAAAGCTCCATAGTTTCAGATCTGAAGAGGAAATACAACTAAACTACCTATTCTCTTTGGTGTCACACACAATAATTGATAGAATATATTTTTTTGTAGATGGATGTTGTACTGGTATAATATGTAACGTTTATATTTCATTAGATTACATACACATTTTGTTTGTTAATTTAGACTTCTAATTTCTTGGTCTTAATACGAACTTGCAAATGCCTTAATATTACAAGTGATTTTCGTTTGCCAAGTACATTTAACCATGTTTACTTTCATATTTTTCTTCTATTGTGAAGTTGTTTTACATCTGATAAGGCATGTAGAAAACAGTGGTTATAGACAGCAAACTTAAAAAAAATAGAGCTAATGATGATTACATCAGAATAAAATGTATATCTCAATATTTTTCCATATTGTGGATACTTTTACATTTATATTTTGTGCATTTTATAATAATATATTCATGAGTATAAAAACGTATTCTAATCGTGAAACACTAGCACCAAAAGCCTACAGATCGTTTAGTCTACAAATGACCGATTCGCGAAATGACAACGTAGTCTATAAATGACCAATTCTCATAATGAACAATTCTATAAATGACTGATTCTACAAATGACCGATTCTCAAAATGACCAATTCTTAAAATGACCGATTTTCAAAATGACTGATTTCATAAAAGTCTGAATCTACCAAAGACTAATTTTGTTTAAATTTATCAGTAGTAGGTAGGTACTATGGTTTTGAATACGAATGGTAATGAAAAAAATTAATCTTGCGGTAATCACTTTTTCCACCATAATTTTATTTATTAAGTAAAAGCGTAGCATGTCAATTGTAAAATTAATAAATTAATTTAGATAAATAAATATTAATAATAATTTTTTTTTGTTTGGTTATGACAATGTATGCTTTTTGTTTTAAAAAGATAACGCCAATTTGCTTTTTAATTTATGACAGAAAATAATAATATTAATGTATATAACGCTGAAAAAGTTAATGTTATCTGTTTCAATAGTGAAAAACATCTGTAGTGTCTTCAATTATTGTTATTGTTTAATGTTAGTGGAAGATTTAAGTTTAAAATAAATACCTACTTCATTAAAATGTGTCTTTTTTATTTTGCACTAGCCATTAGCCCGCTACTTCACATTAACACTGTTTTTCTAATGACGCAGATTCAAACACCATTTCACACCATTTGCCATACATATTATTCTGTTAAAACCCAAGCGGGTAATATTTACCTATAATATGTATAAACAAAAAAAAAATTGCCATTGGCTTAGTCGTTTCAGAGTAGGTAGTATATAAAGAAAAATTGTGACACGAGAGATATGGCAAGTATTCAAAACCTTACGTATGTACGTACCATATCTCTCGTGTCACAATTTTTCTTTCCACTAACATTAAACAATAACAATAATTAAAGACACTACAGATGTTTTTCACTATTGAAACAGATAACATTAACTTTTTCAGCGTTTTATACATTAATATTATTATTTTCTATCATAAATTAAAAAGCAAATTGGCGTTATCTTTTTAAAACAAAAAGCATACATTGTCATAACCAAACAAAAAAAAATTATTATTAATATTTATTTATCTAAATTAATTTATTAATTTTACAATTGACATGCTACGCTTTTACTTAATAAATAAAATTATGGTGGAAAAAGTGATTACCGCAAGATTAATTTTTTTCATTACCATTCGTATTCAAAACCATAGTACCTACCTACTACTGATAAATTTAAACAAAATTAGTCTTTGGTAGATTCAGACTTTTATGAAATCAGTCATTTTGAAAATCGGTCATTTTAAGAATTGGTCATTTTGAGAATCGGTCATTTGTAGAATCAGTCATTTATAGAATTGTTCATTATGAGAATTGGTCATTTATAGACTACGTTGTCATTTCGCGAATCGGTCATTTGTAGACTAAACGGTCCAGATTAAAAATACTAGCGAAGCGACTATTCAGTAAACATCTATTTAATAAATAATTAGAGATTACATAATAATATACGATTGAATATTCTCTACTTAAACAATATCAATGACTATTAGTAACACACATATTAGATGTATGTACATTTAGAAAATTAAATTATAATTCGCGAAGAATAAGCTTAGTTGCTTGTGATGAAAAGTACCTTTTATACCACCTACTTTGAGGGGAAATAAAATTATAATGATATGAATGTATTTTATGTTGTTGTACATACATACAACATTTACCAAAACAAAACTGGTTAAGACTAGTTAGTACCTACTTCAAAGTATGTTAGTTTATCTTAATGATTACTTTAAGTATGTACAGTCAAAGACACAGTCGTTTAGCCACCTTAATTGCGAGTATAGGCGTCACCATTCTGTGCAAGCGATATTATTTTAAAATTGGTAAATGACAGTGACCACTACTGTACCTATTTGATAGCATTGTTTTTTTTCTTGGTATTGGTAATTATTCCTAATTCTCATTAATCATTACAAATATCTCATAAAATAGGGTTCGAGTTTTATCAAATTGTGCATACAAGACTAAAAAGCAATTTTATGTTAAAATTTTTCTTAATTTATGTACTATCAATATCACGATACAATATTCGAATCTTAAAATAAGATTATTCACACCCGAATGTTTATTTTTATTATACCTAATAATTTCCAACATTAAATATTGGTGAAAAATTTATTTCAAGTACAGACCAATCCTTCTACATAATCTTACTGTTATCATTTTCAATCTCCAGATTATTGATGTAACATCTATACTTATGACATTATATTGCAACCAAAACATTTTTTTTAACAATGACTAGCTTTGATAAATAGTTCAATATATTCCCAGCCTTTAAAAATAGTTCCACCACCAATATTCTTTAACAAGTCCTATCTAATTGCAAGATCGTCATTTATACCTATAACATCACAGTTGAAGTATCAAATAGTTAATTCATACTTTGTTCATTAACTGGAATAGTGAATATTAAAGGCGGTTTGACTACGTAGCAGGCGTAACAAACGCTAGGGGTGCGCCTTTTGGTGACACGCCCTTTAAAATTTAATCAAATACTTCTGTTCCCAGTCTCTTAAAGTTCCCCTATTAGGCACGGCCCTCCTACACTTTGGGAGGGATTATGGTTCACTATGCCGCGCTAACCGAATGGGTTGGCATAGGGTTTATTTTCGAGTATTCCATCCATATCTCATATAGGATGTTCTGGGTAATATCCCTTAGCTGGCTTAACAGCCCCCTGTGGGTCTCTCATAGAATTTGCCACAGGCCCCACGATAGCTTAATCTGGCATAGGTCATGGACCATGTTCAAGTATAATCACTCAAAAAAATATTTTTATTGATGAACTACTCAATGATTATAATTAGCGCTTTAGAATATCAGATTAAATTATTCAATAATTTAGTTTATGAATTGGTAAATTACCAAAATCATAAATGGTGAATTGGTGACCATGAAATAGTGTCATAAAAATTATGTTAATCCTAACACTTCCCCGTTTGAACGTTTATATCATTTATACGTAAAATGTATATTCATAAAATTATAATAATTATAAAAAATAGTCTTATCGATTATAAATATTAAATTTGTGATGTCATTTAAAATACCATAAGCCCGGTTTCCACTGCGAAAGGGTAATGTGCGGAAAATGGTTAGGCGGAACGGACTCCTTTTTAATTAAATAGGTTTGAGTTTCCACCAACGAAGAGTTGGTGCTCCCTAGAACTGAGCGAGCTCATTTCTACTCTTTCTACACGCTCGGCTCTTTCCGTCCGACTATTTGTTGGTGGAAATACAAGTATGCAGTTTGCGTTTGCGAGTTTAACGAAGTCATTAATGGGTTCGTTCCGCTCGCGGTGGAAACCGGGCTATACACTCTTTACGATACAAGTCTGTTATGTAGTTTTGTTACGTGTTAACTTGCGGCCATTTTCAATAACCAATCTATAATTACAGATAAATAGTTATCCTCGCTTATCGGTTAGATGTTTTTAATTCCTGTCAAATTTTTAATAGAGAATGCTGTCATCAGTAGCTTAATTTTAATAGTAAGAATCGAGGATAGATAAAATATTGAAAACAGCTTTTAATAGTTAACATGTAATAAATCATTATGTATGTAGACTTGGAAAGCATTCAAAAACCTTACACCTGATATGGAGATCATATAAAATTACAATATTTTAAGACCATGTTACAATGGTAAAATGGAATGTGGCAGTGATGCCTCTCGTTGTATATAATATTCGAAATAATTATTCCTTACTGGAGGACAATACCTATTTAATTTTCTAAGTAATGTATAGTGGTAAAGTTTAATAAATAATTGCTTTAATAAATCATATTCGAACTTATGACATACTTGTAGTTAGCAAATAACTTGCTGTGCATTTTTGTAATAAATCAAATTTAATTAGAAAAGTAATTAACCACAAGTGCGATATAAGCCCAAAACCTTAGAATTCAATGCCATCATTTTAATAACTGAACTTTCGTGGACTTATTTTTACTAAACAGCTCGATAGATGCCGTAGTTCCACGGTAGTTCATTCGGTAGAGCTATGAAACGGTGTTTTAAGCTATGTCTTTCTAGTGGTAGTTAACCACATTTTCTGTCCAAATTAGATTTGAGATAATATATAAGTAATACTATTGTGCTTCATTAAACCTTATTCGAATTTACATAAAACACATTACATAATCGTAAGCGACTCCACAATTTAGACTAAAACATGGATGGAATGCTATCTAAAAAAAATTCAAGTCGTATCGTTTTACATGTAATCTTAGCTTATATTGTACAAACAATATAAGGAAGTGTTTATTATTGAAAATAAAATAACTGCAATAATTATTATTTTTAACAATCTTCATCGATATTTCTGCAAATAAATATGGACGAAACTTTAATATCGATTTTAGGACTAGAGCTTGCATTAGTATATCCTTAATAAACAAGTAACCAAACGCAATTATAATAAAAGGCAAATATTATCTACTATTGAATATTATAATACAAAAATCTGTGATAGACATACAACAAAATAACACAGAACTTAAAGTAAAGTAAAGTAAAATACTCTTTATTGTACACCAGATAGTTTTACAGAACTTACTAACTAAACTAATATTAGGTACAATGGGCGGTCTTATCGCGGGCTGCGGTCTTATCGCGGGCTGCGGTCTTATCGCGGGCTGCTATCTCTTAAGATGGACATGATTGAGGCAGAATAGGTGACTTGAGGTGTACTTTAATAGTTACTTATAAGGAAGAGTGAAAATACAAAATACTATTAGCAAATGCAATAAAAATAAATATATTACATACCTATAGATAGACTTACTTAGATACATTATCTGCATACATACAAATATATATATATATATACATAATGATATACATACATACAGATAAATACATAACGATATTCACATGGATCTCTCAGTTGGTTTGTAGTGACATGTAGTGATCCTTAACGCGCTTTTTGAACGATGTTAAGGTTTGAGCCTTCCTTACGGTCAATGGTAAGGCATTCCATAGTCGGGCCGCTTCTATTGTAAAAGATTTGCTGAAGAACCCCGTGGAATGTGATGCTACAGTCAACGTTAAGTTTTCCGATGATCTTAAGCTCCTCGTATGTGTATCATGGAGAAACGTGACGCGTATTTTGAGATAGTTGGGAGTGTTTGGATTGAAAAGGATATTATAAAGAAGACTAAGAATATGACTATTCCGTCGAAGTCGGATGGGCAACCACTTAAGCATAGTTCTGTTCGTACTTACAATTACCATAGTTGTACTTACGTGTTAACCGTATGAGATAAGTAGTAACTATGAGCATTGTGTTTTGTCTCAAAATCTCAAAACAATTAAAACACTGAATATCTGAGCAAATAAACAGAAGATGTTAACCACCAAGATGTTAATAGAATTGAATTTAAAATGCAAGCCCTATTTACAAACCTTACTCTATAATTAACGTAAAATCCACAACTGGGTCTTTATGTCTATGTCTTCTTACAAAATATTAGTTGCCAGTGCCATTCATATAATCGCACTCTTAAAATGTAAGAGAATAAAAATATAAACTGACCAGAATTGGTCTTAACACTGGCTGTACAGCGGTTTGAGGAGAGATACATTGATATAGGTAAGGTTAGAATAGGTTTTATTTGCAAAACCATTCTCCAAATATAAACATTTGAAAGTGACAAGTGTTTATTTTTGCTACGACACCCTAAAAACGAGTAAAGCTCACTCGTTCAAGCAGTCGCGTTTTATGTATATATTTTTGGGTTGTCACTTTTCATTTTAAAGGTGCGAAATGTAGTGTTCTTATAGAGACGTCGGTGGTCTATTTAATGAGTATAGTGGCGGCGGTGGATGTACTACCGAGGCAGGCGCAGGCGCAGCATCTGCTTCAGAATCTGACTCCTCAGATGAGACACGTTCAGCCGCACTGAGAGCAACACGAGCGTACTCATCCGTGTCTATACTCTTACAGAAATGAATTGCGTACCTGTGAAATATTTTAATAGATACCTTAACGATAAATGAATAAATAATTTATACCAGACATACAACTATAAAAAATAAGAAATTAAATAATATAATTTTCATGTAATAGACCACCTCTTGCTTGCAACTTTGTACATGTGGAATTTAGAAAAAAAACTTTAACAAATTATACAGCCATCCTCTTGAACCACTCTATCTATTAAAAATCCGTTACGTAGTAAAAAGGGACATACATACAAAAACAACGACTTAGTTTTACGATAAGTAAAGATTTTTAGGGTTCCGTACCCAAAGGGTAAAAACGGAAACCCTATTACTGAGACTTCGCTGTCCGTCCGTCCGTCTGTCACCAGGCTGTATCTCAAGAACGGTGATAGCTAGAGAGTTGAAATTTTCACAGATGATGTATTTCTATTGCCGCTATAACAACAAATACTAAAAATAAAATAAAATAAATATTTAAGGGGGGCTCCCATACAAAAAACTGATTTTTTTTACCGTTTCTTGCTCGATACTAACAACGTTGCCTTATGTTGCATAGATAATGGTACGGAACCCTTCGTGCGCGAGTCCCACTCGCACTTGACCAATTTTTTTAGAATGTGAGTAGGTAGTATATTTTGTTCCGTTACCATCGCGGTTTTCTTTATAAACGTTTATAGATATTGAGGTAAATCTTTAATTCGAATACTTTATCATATTAATAGCTATATAGACAAAAAAATAAATAACAAAAAGGAATTAAAATACACACGAATCACAAAAAACTCTTGAAGATAAAAGTAATAAAATTACCTGAGCTTCTCTCTTAGCACAGACTTGCACGAATATCTTGGCATCTTGAGCAGGAAGAAGCAAGTATAACTCTCAGGTAAGAAGTGATCTGGTGGTTGGTATTTGTCTAATACCTAAAATATTACAAGTAATATTATATAAGTAACCCATTCACAATTCGTTATCTATTTAGGGTCAAAAATTTATAACATAAATAAAAGTTGACTGCTCCAAGTAATTCTATAATAGATAAGTATTTCCAATTAAATAAATAAATAAATATTCATGGACATTTCACACAACGTCCTCTGGTCCCAAGCTAAGCTTATTATGCTTGTGTTATGGGTACCAGAATACGGATATAATACATAAACTACTTTTCTTTTGTAAATACATACTTATAATACATAGTAAACACCCAGACGCAGTACACACATTTGTATGACAATTAAAAACATCACACAAATGATTGTCCTGACCGGGAATCGAACCCGAGACCTCGTGATTGGCAGTACGTTATATGAGCCACTGCACCACGAGGCCCGTCAAATATAATCAATATTATTAAATAATGTTTAGATTATTGTTTAGATAGAGTTTAGATTATTATTTAAATTCTCCAAAAATAATGATTCAATATACCATAATGTCCGCTATCCGAAATAACTAAGTTATTTAAAATTGTAATAATTAGTAATTTTTAAATAATAAGAAAATAAATGAATGAGAGTAATGTATGGTAAATTACATTTACAAATTAGAAATAGTGGCCAGTATGTCAATATACCTGTAATACAAAGTCCCTCTGCCGTGGATCTTGAGGTGCCCGCGGCAATCTGGTTCGTCCCCATACGAAACGTAAGAATAACGCACGTTCCGTTCCTGATAATTCCTCCATCACCTCCCAGAACCACTGAACTAATGGGGCGTTGGGTTCCACTCCTGTAATTTGTAAAATACGGTATCCTATCTAAACTAATCTCATGTCTCCTGGTTAACAAAAGAACACATACATAAGATAAAAAATATTATAAAGACAAGACTTTGTGTAACTTTGTTATTTATTCAGTCACTAATTGCTTAGACAATTTTTATGCAATTTTGTATAAGTTAGCTGAGACTCAGGACAAACACTTAAACTACTTTAAATTCCCTTGTGCTACATGTACGAGGGAATAAATATTTACGAGTTATGCAACACTAATTTGGAATCATGAAATTAAGTCAGGGCAAGACCAGTATATGAAAAATCTAAAAACCTATCCACATCACACCAAAAATAATGCCTGGTTACAAACTTAGCAGTAGTTCTAAGTTTAAATATTTTGTGGGTAGTCTGCTATAGGATCGTTGTATTAGAGCAATAAAATTATGCTATCGTGCATTTTTTTATGGAGGCTCAGTCCAGTCAAATACCAGTCTGCTTCATTCTTATCATTATTATGTAAGTACAGTGTTACCTTTATAAGTAGCAGATGACCTAAGAGTATGTACAGGTATATCAGGCGAGCCACAAACAAGCGTCTCCACTTCAGCCGCGGTGAAGAGAGCGAGCAGCGGCGCAGGAATAACACGAGACATACCGTCACGAACTGCTCGGACTTGTTCGTCGAATTCGTGTAACCTATACAGGCAATTATTAATCAATATCAAAAGATAATAAAGTAGGTTCTGATATTTAATGAGATTATAATTGTTCTTAGCCAATTAATGCCCTAATATTGGCCACGGGCCTCCTTTCCTTTGGCACGGTATCTGGTCTATAAGTATATACCCAGTCCAAATTGTCACCATTCCTCATTGTTAAAACTTATTATTCTACTAGCTGACCCGGCAAACGTTGTTTTGCCATACAAATGTTAGGGGGTATATATAATTTGAAATAAAATATTAATGCGACTATAAATTGAAATGTAGGCTATCCTATCTTTCAAGTTGGGTCGAATTGCACAACGGTGTGCAAATCAAATTTAAAATCGGTTCAGTAGTTTAAGAGTTCATCGCGGACAAACATCGTGACACGTAATTTTTATATATAAAGATACTTCACAATCCGTTAATGGACCACAGTCGGAAACAGGTATCTTATTAACGTCCCACTTTTAAGCAAAGACCTCCACTTTGTCCTATGCCATGCTAATCAGGCTTATTAGCATAAGATTTAATTTCGAGTTTGTATACTGCTACATAAAATTTTTTTCCGTCGATTGTCCCTTGTGGCTCTTACAGTTCCCTAAGTAAATAGAGTCAATCCAAATCAGCCACCAAGAACACTGAGAGGACGTTAATAACTGGTAATTATAATAGTATAAAAATACATCTCACCTATAATGTAATGCGAGCTGCACATATTCGTCTTTATTTTCAGGTGTTACTCGTTTATGTCTCGATGACAGCGGCACCTCGTGACCCGCCGCTGAAGGTATTGAGAATGGAAGCTCGAGATTTTGTAGCTCCTACAACAATGAAATTGTTTGCGTAGTACCGTTTATTAGCAACATAGACAGCTCATAAATGCAATACCGTGTTTACCATAAGGGCACACGGGGCCAGTGCCCAGGGCCTCCATTCTTAGGGGGCCCCGAATGTCCGAATTTTTTTTCTCACACATCCAAATATTTTTGTTTTCACAAAACAGTGATCCTATCAGAAGGTATTAGAAAGGTGAAGAGAAAAAATATGTATTCTTCTAATGGGACAGCAAGTTTTGAAAACCATTGTCAAAGAACGTAAATCAGAAAAGTACTATTCTATTATCGCTGCTATGCCAAATCTGTCCCACGTTTTTTTACTTTTTAAAAGGGCCTCAAATTCTTGTGTGCCCAAGGGCCCCAGATTAGTTTAAGACGGCCCTGCATAAACGTCCCACTGTTGGGCACCTCCTCCATATTGGGAGGGATTATGGTTTACACTGTACTGTGCCGCGCTGTCCGGGCGTGTTGGCACAAGGTTTATTATCGAGTTTCAGAGTCCATCTCTCACAGAGGATATTATCTGCACGCAATAATCATTAGCTGATTCATACAGCAACCCGTGACACCATCACCACATGGACACATGTCACGTAAAGAAAATAAATACAAATAATAAACAAATTTTTCAGCAAAAATTTTGTTAAATGTGTGATTATTACTTAAAATTATGTATTGTAAAGCAAGAAAATTGTTTCATTGATACATTACCATAGAGACACAGTAAACACATTTATATAAAAGATTTTATTGCTCAATAATTCCAGTCAATATACACAATCTAAAGGAATAAAACTTACCTTGTTAGTAGGCGTCATATCGCGAATACAGAGTAGTGCTGGTAGGAAGTCTTTGTCCACTTCTGCTAAGTCTTGAGGCCTTAGAGATTGACCAGCCAGCTGTCGCCACACTCCCTCCGCGAGAGACAACGAGAGGGGAGATCCAGTACGGATTGCAATACCCATCAATACACCTATACATAAATAGTTTTACTGAATATTCGCATTACTAAGTCTAATCCATTTGTCAATTTAATAATGTCAAAATACCAATAAACATACGTCACTTTATATAAGTAATTATTTGTTATATAGATTCTTCATATTTTGAGACCTATTTTAAAAGCTTTTAAAAAGGAATTAATTTTAGTTTTATGTCATCCCTTTGTATAAAAACGGATAGTCAAGTCTAAGTCTGTCAAGACCTATTGAATTTATGTATACATAACAAAATGTGTAAAGCTTTACCAAGGAATCGGAAACAATTAAGATGCAGCGGTGTGTTGGCAGTAGGGTTAAGCAAGAATGCATCTCTTGAGGCACCAGCGTCACCACGACCATTAGGCGTCGCCATCAACAGCGGCAGGGAGCCGTTCTGTAGTTCCTCACACATCTCCGCTATACTCTCGCTATATCCACCGCCACAGTCGTCCACGCTTTCACCTGCACATAGTTAAAGTATTATTCAAATGTTTAATTACTGAAAACTATGTTCTAGACAGGTACAGAACACCAGTGGTGTAGCTACCAAGGGGTTAGGCGGGGCAGTGCCCCAGGGCCCTCAAATCCTTACCAGGAGGGCCTCAAATCCTTACCATAAATCTTGATAGAACTAAATTAGCTTTTTTAGCATCCTAAAAATATTTCATATTTTTATTTTATAAAACCTAGTCAGTTTATATAGGTGGTGGGGCCCAATTTTTTTTATTTGCCCCAGGGCCCTTGGTTACCTAGGTGCGCCACTGCAGAAGACCTATCTTATTAAATAATGTACATACCAACAAACTTGACCTTCCAGACTCTATGAGGTAATGCGAGCGCGTCGTGTGTAAGAGCGGGTAGACGCGCCACCATCTGTCCGAACACACTGCGCATGCCCGCCGCGCCCGCCAGCCCCGACCCACCGCGACGTGCACGACGAGCTCCCACACGGGATAGCTCCACTACTGGACCGTGCTGACGTTCACGAACCATCGTGCACATTATAGCCTGTAAGTATACACATAGGATTAGGGTATGATGTCATACCCAAAGGGTAAAAGTTCCAAAAATAAGGATATAAAAAGTATACACACATCAAGTAAACATACTGTCGAGCTATTTATTGCAAAACGCAGTTAATTAACTTCGAAGATTGTCCATAGAGGTCACTGGAATTTCGTTTCGGCGAGTGGTTTCAGTGTCTAAACACGAAATTTAGGAACTATTTTGTTAATTTTATCTCTATACTATGCCTATTATATCAACAACAATTTACCCTTCTGAACGCAGCTTCTTTAACACTATAAAACAGCAACGTTCTCAAATGATCTAGTGGTCCATCCAAGATCAATAGCGGTAAGTTTGGACAAACTAGCTCGGAAAACTGGTGTAATAAAACCTGAAAAAATAATTAATAGTATTACAAAATAGCAAAATAAAACACGTATCTATTTATTATCACACACAAATACTTACGAATGTGACATGTTAAATGTTTACGTACCAGTCTATTACAGATGATATTGCTCGGTAAGTCTCTGAGCAGATGACACTCGAGGGGTGGGACCGGCGGTGGGCGGGGCGCTCGTGGCGCCTCAACGCACAGCGCCACCGTGTGAGCGCTACCGCAAGCTACTTTTGTGACTCGCTTACCCTAATAACGTGACATTTTAAAAACTCAGGGACATGTATTGTGTTTATTGGAAAATTTTAACTGCTATAAATAATCCTATAAAACATGTTGAAACAAAAATATAAATGTAATAACACACGACTACTATACCAACACATTTTTATGCAAATAAATCTATTCTAAGATTGTATCTTTCTCTGTGAATTTATAATTATGTGGAAAATTTTAAATAATTTTTGAGCTTTTTTGGATTCGACAGTAGCGAAATATCTATGCAAATCTAAGGACAATAATAAAAGAACAATTAAGGTAAAATCATATCATTAAAAAGACTAGAGATTACAGTGTTTAATTCTGACAATTTACTAATAATAAAATTAAACTATAATACTTAGGTTACAAAGAATAAATCCCTATTGTCAATTTACCTGTAAAGCCATCAAGAGCCTTGGTCGTTGTGCAGCGAGTGTAGTACCATCACCAAGTTGTCCTTCGTCATTATCTCCCCATGTGTATACTTCGCCGTTGTCTGTACACGCCACGCAGTGGAGACTACCTAGATATTAATAAACATTAACAATTAAGACGCCTATTACTATAGCACATACCTATTTTTCCTATGGGGGTAAGCAGCGACTATAGAGCGCCATTTGTTACGATCCAAACTATAATTTATATACTATATTTCATATACATATTTTATAGGTATGAATATGTATTTACTTACCTGTGGCTATTGACACGATAGTTTTGCCCTGCATGCCAGTAACTCGCATTGGACGTCTCACGTGGTCATAAGTACCATGGCCCAGTCTATGGTAATCACCTTTACCCCTATAAGGAACACACCAATTTTAATATTTTCTTTTTTTACAGAATTCTGTTAGATGTCTGTGGCGCGTACTCATAAAATAAATATTCTCTCACCAGGTATAAACACTTCCACACTGACATAGTGCTACAGAAAATTGAGATCCACATTCAACTTTTATAACGCGTAGACCTTTTAAACAGTCTATTCTCATTGGCAGTTTGCATCCTTCTGAACCTCCCCGGCCTACGAAAAAAAAAACAATTTATTCTATAGTATCTTTATCCAAATACACACAAAGTAGATAGCTCACATATTTGTCTTGTTCCTACCTAATTTCCCATAATCACCATCGCCCCAAGACCAAACATTATCGTCATCAGTGATACACAGTGTTTGAGCGTCTCCCGAACCGCAAGCAACATCTATCACACGATACGATGACAGTGCTTCCACCTAAAATATTAAATAGAAGTACTTTTTAGGGCGTTTAGAAAAACTTCCAAAGTCTAGAACATTTCTTTGACGACCATTAGGGTTGATTCTAATAAGCAGAATTGCATTGAAAACTTCTATTTCAAACCGGTCGCATAAACGATGACCTTATACAGATAACACAAGCGCAGATGTTAATAAGACATTTTAGTAAAATTACAATACACAAAATATTTACCATTTTGGGCACAAGTTGGTCTTCTGAATCTCCATGTCCGAGTCGTCCATACCGTCCTTTACCCCACGTATATATACGTCCCCTCGCTGTGAGACAAGCCGAGTGAGCGCCTCCACACGCTATTGCAACTACTTCTAGTCCCGCTAGAGCAGTTATCAGTTTAGGTCGGTCGTAACTCCTAAATTTAATAAAATAATACATTACAATTTTGAAGTCTTAAAAGACTTAAAAAGTGTCATAGATACCCATATCATCGCATATTCTAACTAAAATACATTACATTACTTTTAGACTGTTATAAGTGACATAATTTATGTGCTTGCGAATGATATACTTACATTCTATTTCCATGACCAAGTTTTCCGTCTTCTCCTTCGCCCCAACTAAACACGTCTCCGTCTAACGAAAGTGCTAAGCAATGTTTACCTCCTGAGTTACAGGCCACCTAGTGACGAAAAAAAATTAAGAACCATGAATTAGGACAGATATTTGAGAGGCAGGCATAGAAAAGGGTGTAAATGGCAAAATATGTAGAAGCATTGCTATAAAAATAATACATACCTTAGTGATAAAAACATGTTGTATGGACGCTAGTAAAGTTGGTTGCGATACAGAATCTATGCCACCAATACCCAAACGGCCACCAGCACCGTAACCTATATAAACAACGTTTTTAGAAGTACTGAAAAAATGGCTGCTTCGGCCCAGGACAGGACAGAAGTGATAAACTAATATAAGTTGAACTATTTAACGCGTTACGTAACGACGCAGTTTACCCTATTATAACAAAGTTATGACTTCAAAGCTGCCACTAATAATCATATATAATTCTATGGTTAATATGACAATAAATAATGCTTCAATAATTTATAAGTTAAAATAAATCTATTATTCATATTGATATCCAAAGGAATCTCAATAAAAAAAAACTAAACAAATAAATGAATTGAAATATAAAAATAGATAATACCTGTAGCATAAACCTTCCCATCAGGTGTAACAGCGAACAGAGTCTGTTCTCCTCCTACTAATTGCACCGGGTTAAGCCCGGCTAATCCATGGCAAGGCGTCGGTGTACGGACTTTAGCGCCCTCTACACCACCCAGCTGTCCGCGGTGATTGTGTCCCCACCCGTATACAGCGCAACCACGAGAACCCCCACTCCACCAACCACACCAATCTTCTGGGCGCCTGGTAGTTACAGTAGAATACATTGATTAAATAACAAATAACTACTAAAAGAAGTACATACATAAAAGAAAGACATACATTAGCTAAAAAGAAAAATTTACTAGTTTTAATATGCAGTATTTTCTCATTCCACAGAACTATATAGTTAAGTGACGCTTCAATGTAATAAATAACAGCATAATATCATACTTACTTATTAGCCCAATGTAACAACTGCTCATCATGTTGCCTTGTAATCTTAGTGTTATCTTCCCACGGATAATGCGCATCACTGGTTACTTCCTCACTATTATATACACCTAGGTCCGTCAGTCTTTTCCTCACATCTGATAAAAATGGCATGGGCATCGTTACCCGACGTATGAGCGCGTCAGCAGTTCGCATACAAAGACAGTAACGTTTGAACCAAGCCCAACGTGCTGCGTCTGGTCCACTGCATACACGTGAATCCATGCGAAGACCACATGCTAACCATGCCAGCTCCTGTTGTAGTGAGATATACAAAAATTTATCAATTAAAAAAAGACATGTACAGCAGTAGCAGAATCAATAGTTTTTAAGACACCACAGTTAAGCGTTATTTAATAGTATGTAATCAATAAAAAAATAAGATAAAGAGAATATTTATAATGTGGGTAGATAGTAAATAATCACTAGTGTTAGAACAGAATTTTTTTTTATTATTACCGGGGCATAGTTCTACGAAAGAAGCCGATGTATGCTGACACCCGCGCCATGCAGGGAGGAACTGAATTAGCAAAAGCTTCGAATTCTTTTTTTAAAGTTCAAGGGTGACAAACAGGCATAGGGCCTGATGGTAAGCGATTACTGGGGCACTTTTGCAATAGCAGGTTATGCAGTGCTCATTTGTTGTTTTTAGGGTTCCGTACCCAAAGGGTAAAAACGGGACCCTATTACTGAGACTTCGCTGTCCGTCCGTCCGTCCGTCTGTCACCAGGCTGTATCTCAAGAACGGTGATAGCTAGACAGTTGAAATTTTCACTGATGATGTATTTCTATTGCCGCTATAACAACAAATACTAAAAATAAAATAAAATAAATATTTAAGGGCGGCTCCCATACAACAAACATGATTTTTTTACCGTTTCTTGCTCGATACTAATAATGTTGCCTTATGTTGCATAGATAATGGTACGGAACCCTTCGTGCGCGAGTCCGACTCGCACTTGACCAATTTTACTTATTTCTTTATGTGATACAATAAGGTTAGATAAAATTACCTTGAGATAATGTGTATGCAATAGATGTGTGGGTGTCCTAAGTGCCGGTTCCTCTTGTTCGTACTGCGCGTGCAATAACTGTGGCAGGTGGTGCAGCGCGGGCGGAGCGCCAGTACCGGGCTCCCCTGCTGCAGCACCCCCACACCCACCCCCGCTGCCGCATACCACGCCTCGTAAGCGACGGACGCACCATACGCGAGCACGCCATGCTATAATGAATGAACACTAGACTATTTAGACGTAGTTCCTTAAAGGCTAATCATCATCATTTTTCAAACATTTCTAAACATATTTAATACTTTATACAAATAACTTACAGAGAGTAGGCATTTGTGCGCAAATAGCCAATGCTTGTGCCAACCGTGGAGCCAACTGATGATCTGTTGATATCGCCGCCAACAAAGGACCGTCAAGTAATCGCCACGCTAATTCCACCGACGGACAGGATAGAACGTATCTGTCTGAACCAATTTCCTGGAATAAAAAAAATCATATGAAACTATTCATACAAATTTCAAGACCTAATAAGAAGAAATTTACTTACAACTACCTACAGTTTTTTAAAATAAATGAAATAGTCGAAAAATCTTAAATCTAATAGTGGAAAAGTTTATATAAAACCAATCCACAGATAAAATTTAAAAAACAGTATTGTGAAGAGAATACTACCGTAAGAGATTGCGATGGAAGTATCGGATGTGCCGTAAATCTCCAGCCCCAACCGTTGACTGAACCGTCGCTTGTAAACCTCCAACGAAGTTCATCGCCTTAGAAGTAGAAAACAAATATTAGCTTACCGATTCTAAATAATACAAGCAAAAATAAGATTAGCCTGGGACCAAAAGTCTCTGTGTGAAGTGTCCATAACTATTATTTTATTAGAACTACATATTTTGTATATTTTGTTTCCATAAAACCTCATCATAAATAATTAGATATAGCCGTAAACATACTTAGAATAATATTACACATCAACATTTTTAAAAAACAATGTAAAATACTCAAAACCAACATCGTCATTTCCATATCGTCACGCCTTTTTCTCATGGAGTTAGGCAGAGACCATATAGCGCCATCTGCTACGTTCCAAACATACTTATAAACCAACATAATTTATATTAGCTGCATTAACTTTGACAAAAAATGCTTAATTTCTAGAAAATGTTAACAATTAACTATACCATTAACAACAATCTCCTGCGCCCAGTCAGTGGGTTCACGTCCAGATCTTGTAGCAAGAACTCTGCCCGTACTGTCCGATATAGTGAGAGGATCGTTGCGTCTCTCCGTAGAACATCCCTGTTCGAACACTACGCGGAGAGATGATGCACCCGGAATCTTTACTACACCTGTTAAATATAAAAGAAGGTAAAGTCTTTATATTTTCAACACGTAAAACGTAGCTTCTTGGTAGTGTTTTTTTTTTAAATATTCATGGACATTTCACACAACGTCATCTAGTTCCAAGCTAAGCTTAAATGCTTGTGTTATGGGTACCAGAATAAGGATATAATACATATACTACTTTTGTTTTGTAAATACATACTTATAATACATAGAAAACACCCAGACGCAGTACAAACAGTTAACATAGTTTGGCAAATATTACGGCTCTGGAACAAATTCACCTATTGTTATGAAATGTTTTGCATAGACTTGACAGGTCTGAGGTTACTCGTAGGTGGTACACAAGGGTGATATTCTTCCATTTTCTTTTTGTAGTTTGGAATTAAAAATACTGACGCTTTCACCACCCACCACATGTACAAAGTTGACAAGCTAGTAAAATTATCTCTCTCTGCCTATTCACATCCCACTGTTGGGCACGGACCTCTTTTACTTTGGGAAGGATTACCGTCTACCGTGTCGCGCTGACCAGGCGTGTTGGAATGCTGTCTCGCACACAGGACGTTATCTGTGTACAATATCCCTTAGCTGGCTTTTACAGCACCCTTGGGAGGAGATGGGGTGGTGACACTTGTATTTTTACTCCATCAACGCACAAACATAAAATTCTTCTTAATACAGTATTCTCTCCAGTTCATTTACGTCCCAGTGTTGGGCACGGGCCTTCTCCACTTTGGGAGGAATTATGGTCTACTGTGCCGCGCTGATCAGGCGTATAGGCACAGGGTTTATTTTCGAGATTTCCGTCTCCCACAGAGGGTGTTATCTGTGTGCAATATCCCTTAGCTGACTTTTACAGCACCCTTGGGAGGAGATGGGGTGGTGGCACTTGTATTCTTAATCCGTCACCACACGGAGAACTTAAGGGCCTACATCAATATTATCGTATATCATCGCCGACACGTACATATTAACACAGCCAGTAGGCACAGAAAATGAAGAATTAGGGATACTTTTCCTATTTACTCAAAATCTACTAAATATATTTTAATTCTGATTTACGTGTTTCTATATATAATAGTTACTTATGTTTTTAAAGTTATTTCATTAGTTAATACGCGATAATAGACCGACAAATGAAAAAAATAAAAAATTTGAGAGGTTGTTTCGCTAAGATTTTCTATCGAGAAAACTTTTTTCAATCGTGTTTCTGAGTTTATGCGATTCTAGATCATATATTGAAAAAACATATACTTAAAAATTAGAGCTCTAGCCATTCAATCTAAAGAAACAATGAAAACTTCGTACGTAGAAAAATGCACGAAGCTATTTTGGTATCGTCTTAATACAATAGTTAATACTAATTGATATCAATACCTGATATATCAGTATCGTCGGCGTATGGATGTGGACTGTCAACAGTGACAGGTTGAGGGGGAGGTCTTCCTCCGCCAGCCGCAGCTTCTTCTAATTCACACACGCACACTTCTACCACCATGTCGGCGACAGCTGGCTTACTTGCGCACAACGCTGAACAATAACAAAATTTTTAATTGATATGCAAGTAAGGTAAAATGCTTAGACTAGTTTTATCAAGGATAGATAAAATATTGCCGTTTAAATACAGGTTTAGGTGACAAGAGATTCTCTGAAATGTCAGATATATTAGTAACTAGTTGTTGGCCGCAACTTCGTATGCGTAGAATTTAGAAATCAAAACATAACAAATTATACAAAAAAGCCATCCTCTTGAACCAATCTATCGTTTAAAAAAACCGCATCACAATCCGTTGCGTAGTTTTGAAGATATAAGGGACATAGATACAAAAATAACGACTTTGTTTTGTAATAAGTAAGGATTAATAAAAAAACTTTTTTTACTGTTCTCTTAATTTGGCAATAATATTAAGATTATGTATCACTTTTTTGGTTAATAAACAATTTCATTTCATAATACAGCAAACGGTCAAAGGCACGGACGTTTCTCCACAGTAAGTGCGATTTTCGCTTATTAAGTCATCGCTACTTAGGTACTTGGTGCAAGCGCTATTGTCTCGGAACTAAGCGAGCATGTTTCAAACCTAGAGTGCTACAAAAAGTTTACTATCTACTGTCTATACTTAATTACTACTTTATATCTACTAAAGTACTACTGTTTATAACTTACCCATTAAAACATCAGAGATGATTTTAACAGCGTTAGTTGCATCTGGTATTCTACCCGCCGCTGCAAGTTTCAACAAGTCGACCAGCGCTCGTGCATCCGATTCTCCTAATTGTGAAGTGAATTCATCGAGTGCCAACTAAAATATTATAAACACATATTTAAAAATAAAACAATTGTATGTATTATATCCGTAATCATACCCGTAATACAAACATACAACAAGTAATATTAGCTTAAATTAGGACCATAACATGTATGAAATGTCTGTGAATATTATTTCATTCATGGTTTGTCTTGTATAGGTTCTTCAAAGTATTTTTAAGAAGTTACTTTTATTTTAAAATTGTTTGTTTCGGTATTGAAAACGCGCATGGTACCTTTTTTTATTATCTCATTTCTCTGCAAGGCTATAGTAATAAAAAATTCTTTCTTGAGAATTAATTATAGTAGGAACATGGTTATTTTATTAAGAAATATTGTTGATTATATTTACCTTGGGCGCTTCCGATTGCTGCACAGTCATAGTGGCAGCAGCTACGGACACAGCACTTGAAGACATCACTGCTGAATGTCGTGAAGATATTGATCCACTTAAAGGACTGCTTGCACCGCTCTGAATGTTTAACACAACCATAAATTACAATTATAGTTTTAAATCTAATACATATTATTACTATATTCAAACGATATTGAAACACAGTATAAAAGGGCGCAATTTCTCGATGTAGCTATGTTTGATTTCTAAAAAAATGCAATTTACAAAAATAAAACTCTAGCGAGCAAACCATGATCATCTGGGTACTGCTGTTAAATAAGATTAACAGTTAAGAAATATAAATCTCAAGAGAACGTTACAATAAAGCAATGATTTTGCTTTTGGTGTTATTATAAGTTTTCGGGAATCACCAAATGCAAATAAACATGATTGAGTATTTTTTTTTAAAAGTTCAACTGACGTCATGTGTCCTTGAAATTTGAGGGTTTTCCTCGTGTGTGTGTGTGATTTTCAGAAGATAACCATCAGATCATGACCTAGTGCAAATGGGACCAAACAGGAACCACTAGCTTTCAAAAAAAAAAAAACATTAAAATCGCTTCTCCCAGTTAAAAGTTATGAGCTAACAAACATAAAAAACATTCAGACGAAATGAAAAGCTCCTCCTTTTTTTTGAAGTCATTTAAAAATCAAGTAGAAATGCATATCCATACTAATATTATAAAGCTGAAGAGTTTGTTTGTTTGTTTGTTTGATTGATTGAACGCGCTAATCTCAGGAACCACTGGGCCGATTTGAAAAATTCTTTCAATGTTCGATAGTACATTTATCGAGTAAGGCTATAGGCTATATAACATCACGCTGCAACCAATACGAGCGAAGCAGTAGTGAAAAATGTTGCAAAAACGGAAAAAGTTTTCTAAATTGCACGCGTACGGAGCCAATAGCTAGTCTTGAGTATATAGCTACTAAGTTAAATAACAAACCGGTAAGGTAGCCCTATCAGCAGGAGCCTCGCCCCCTCCAGTGCGAGCGTCTGCTTCAATATCTTCATCTTCTGTGTCTATGGTGGGTACTACAGGCGCTGCAGTATTACACACTTCATGTGCACGAAGAGCCTCTACTAGCAACACTCGGGCCTGATAATAAACATGCGCGTTATAGAAAAGTTATAAGAATAAAACCTCTTTAAGGAAATAGCGTAATAGTACATTACGATATTAGTGTGTTAAGATGGTTATAACATGCGAGGCGGAATTTCAGCCCGAGCCGAAGACGAGGGCGTAATTGAGCCGAGCATGTTATAACCAATACGCACGTATATCGTACGACGTTTTTTAACACATTTGCGAGGAAACAGAAAAAAAAACATTAAATAAACTCAATCTGTGAATGCACACTGTTGCTTTCCCGCTATTTTAACAGCGCGCTAGCACTGCCTACTGACTGGAGCCGCGCGGCGATTAGTTCGAAATTTGAATAGCAACAGCGCGCTGCTCGAGTCATGCAGCGGCGATCAGTTCCATTATTGAAATGGCAAATAATACTGTTATGAAATTCGTATGGACTACAACTTAACTATTTGCTTTGGTAACACACGCGTTTTTTATGACCCGCTTTACATATTTAAAACCGGTGGAATTACATCAGCTTTACGAGCAAGGGTGTCAAAAATTTGTTTTAAATTTTAGGTCGACGTTTTGGAAATATTACGTACAAGTTGGCGTCGTTGGTGCACAGGTTATGGGCGAGCTCCAATAGCTTACTAAAAGTATTTTCTAATAAGATGGATGGTGCGATTCTTAGACGGTTTACTGAACTACACGTTAATCGTGTGGCTAGGTAACTCTGTCCGGGATTATTTTATACTCTGTTTCTTGTTTTATTTTGTTTCTTTTATTGTGTGATTTAGTCATGGATTCTAATTGTCCGGATAAAGAATATATTATTATTATAATAGCCTACTATGTTGCGCTAACTAGGCGTATTGGCACAGGTTATATTTTCGGGCTCTCCGTCTCTCAGAGAGGAGCAGAGTGGGATGGAAAAGGGGTGGTGACACTTCTATTCTTAATCCGTCAACACACGGGCGATTAGCTTTAACACGCATAAATTATGTGTTATAATTTACATGATTGGCTACATCGATTTATATCGCTTTAATACTGAAATAGCAACAATTTTTTTTATTTCAAGTTGGCATGTTTTACAAGCTATTTTGAAACGTCAGAAACTAGGTGTCTGTTCCAAACGCGAATCCTATGGAGAAGAACAGACAAGAAATCCATGGATTTTTTTTTCATTTCAATCATTTTCTTTTTCAATAATATTATACATAGTTGTATCAGGGGTGTGAGAATGATGCCAATCAGTACAATTACAACTAACTTAATAACCCACTAACTTAATAAGCACTTAACAGACACATAAATAGTTCCTACCTGTGTTATGTGCAAAGCAAGTAATATTAGCGACAATGCATGTTGAACAGCTACTGGAGGTTCTAGAGCTAAGGCTGCTACGGCTAAAGAAGGTCGTGGTCCTTGAGGCTCTTCTACAACGCTCTCTTCAGAATACAATCCTGTGATTAAAAAAATACAGTTAGGTGCGAAAAACGTTCTAAAAAGGGTTCTTTTTAATTATAATTACTACTTTTAGGGTTTTCTAAAAAAAAGAAACCTTTACAGGACCACTTCGATGTGCTTCTACCCGACAATTTTTTTAAAATAAAGCTAAAATTATACAAAATTATTTCTTAGTTTAATGAACACTTTTCTTAGTTTAATTCTTGTCCAACATCAGATCTTAGCATGCAAGCTGAATTGTTTTTACACTAAATAAACTGTCACTTATACCGCCGCATTTCAATCAGGTATGATAGACTAATATAGTAACAGAGAAGGTAGTATAGACCATATTTAAATAGACCCCAGCTAAACAATAATCTTACCAAGGCTATGGGCGCCTAAAGGATCTTTGAGGCAAGGGAACGGCAGTGGTGCGATATGAGGTGAATGGGTGTCAGTATGTAATGCAGCCGGACGTAGAGACCATGCGGCAGAGTGCGATGAACCAGCCGCAGCACGCTGAACTCCTTCCACTCCCGCGACCAATGCAGGACGACGGTTAACGCACGTGGTACCGTTACCTTGTTGGCCGTGATCGTTATCACCCCAAGCCCATACCTATATGAAAAAAAAAACATATTTGTTCATAATAAAACAGTGGGTATTGTTAACATTGTGTATTTTGGTGTTAGTTTTTAGGGTTCCGTACCCAAAGGGTAAAAACGGGACCCTATTACTGAGACTTCGCTGTCCGTCCGTCCGTCCGTCTGTCACCAGGCTGTATCTCAAGAACGGTGATAGCTAGAGAGTTGAAATTTTCACAGATGATGTATTTCTATTGCCGCTATAACAACAAATACTAAAAATAAAATAAATATTTAAGGGGGGCTCCCATACAACAAACATGATTTTTTTACCGTTTCTTGCTCGATACTAATAACGTTGCCTTAAGTTGCATAGATAATGGTACGGAACCCTTCGTGCGCGAGTCCGACTCGCACTCGACCAATTTTTATAATAGGAATTCGATAACTACTATGACTTGGAAGAGAATTGAAAGTGACCTAAAAGGTTTTTATTAAAATGTCCACATTATGGTAACAGAAGTGATTTTAAAAATATAAAGCAATATAAATTACAAAAAAAAAAATATTAATAATTTTAGATCATATTAATCATTAATACAATTAGGTACATATAAAACATATTTTATACTGATAAATACTTTAGATATTATGCTTGACTCTGTATTTCTAGGTATTTTACTTACAGTAACGCTAACTTAATAACTCATCCTGTGTATTATTTAAGAAAATATTTTACAAGCCCTTTGAAACTTTTTATGAAGTGTACAATGATATAGTTGTGTAACAGCAAGGTAATATGTCATTGATGATGATATGATAAAGATAAACAACAAAACTTATAATAATACCTGATGATCACTAGTGACCGCAAGACAGTGCAATGCTCCGACCGCTACATGTACTACGCGACGACCGCGTAGAGCTTCCACCAGCGTCGGTCTACGAACGTGAGCATCACAACCGTGACCCAGACGGAAATAGTCACCTTTACCCCATGTCCATACCTATGTTAATACATTTAGTCATTATTATTTATAAATTCATTAAAGAAATCAAAAAAAGTATTTTTATTTTTAAATAAACGTAGGTACTTTTTAGTTATCCGTGTAGTGATTTAAGAATACACGTGTGCTGTAAGAGCCAGTTCAGAGATAATTTAACAGCCTTGCGACTGATGGCAAACTTGAAACTAAACCACACCAACACCAACATGTCTGGTCAACGCGGCATAAGTAGACACCCTGGCTATCCTGCCTAAATGGAAAACCTGGGAAGTAGGTACTTTTAACGGATTCAGACACGTATATTTTCTTTTAGTGCAGGTTTTGACGCCTTGGGGACTAAATACCAAGTGAGCATGTTCCATGTTAAGACTCATATTTTAATGTTAAGATTCCGTGACATGGGTACAAGGATTAATTGATGGAGAGAAATAATTCTAACTAAATATTACAGTCTGTATACATACCTCACCATCTCTTG
Organism: Orgyia antiqua; assembly: GCA_916999025.1. Taxonomy (NCBI): domain Eukaryota; kingdom Metazoa; phylum Arthropoda; class Insecta; order Lepidoptera; family Erebidae; genus Orgyia; species Orgyia antiqua. Next base: position 5,471,096 of record OU779861.1, read on the forward strand.
TCAAAGCTAAACTAAACTGTGCACCACACTCCACTTGAACAACTCCTAATGTATTGAGCCTCTCAATATTCATAGGTACAGCACACCCATCAGAACCGCCGCGACCTGCATCAGAACTAGCTAATATTACTTTCATAGATAAATCTGTATTTCTATATAAATGACATATAAGCAAGGAGCATGGAGATGATTACTATCGATATCGAAGCAAAGATAGCAGGTTTGCTCCATTAACATTTATTTATATACAGTATACACGTCTAAACATACATGCAATTGATGATAAGTTATATTTGACAGATTCCAAATTCACGGAAAGTTTTACACATCAATTTCACAATAGAAAGTGGTTACAATCTACTACACTTTTCGTATTACCTGACGTCATAAGACACATGCATATAAAACACTCGTTTTGTACCGAATATTAGAAACCTATACAATTTTGCCTAGTTGGACATACTAGAAGATGCTACACTAATGATTAACAGGGGTAATACATACCTAATTTTCCAAAATCGCCATCTCCCCACGAGAACACTTTCCCGCACGCAGTGAGCGCTAGTGTTTGTGCGTCTCGAGATCCACATGCTACTTGAATTACTCTTAGACTCGCCAGAGCTTCTACCTAAATTATTACATGAAAAAAAGATATATACATATACATTTGTTAAAAAAAAATCATAAACTTCAGCTTTAAAAAAATCTTTACTACGTTCGGTCTGATTGTCAAAAGCTTTTAGTCTGTCAGCGACTTGATTCGACGCGGCACTCAGCCATTTTATATTCTGCTTAAGTCAAGTAATTTTATAAAATGGAGGTATATCGTAATTATTTGCAGATTAGTGCGTGAAAAATATTCGAATCGATGTAATTGACTCATATTTTTAGTAAAGTAATGATGTCTTACCATTTTAGGTTGTAGTTGTGTCATATCATCTCCATGTCCAAGTCTGCCGTATTCCCCCAGGCCCCAGGTATATAAATGTCCTCTCGCGGTCACACACGCACTATGAGCTGACCCACAGGCTATACTGACTACCCGCTCCCCTGATAGGGAATCTATAAGTCGAGGCATTTCTAATGTTATACGATTACCATGACCTAGTTTGCCGTCTTCACCTTCACCCCATGAATATACCTGCATCAAAAATAATAAAATATCTACTTATTGCAATAAATGACGCACTTTACAAAATAACATTCCAATTGAGACTAATTGTGCAGTGGGTGGCCTTATTGCTAAAGGCAATTTCTGCAGGGCAATTTTAGGAGATGACATAAATATCAGATTATAAATAACAGATAAGAAAACAAGGGGCTATCACCCCAGTAACTCTCAAGGGTACTGTAAGAGCCAAAACAAGGAAAATATAAGCAGATAATACCATAATTAAAAACTGAACCCTTTGCCAACAGGCCTGGTCAACGAGACTTAGCAGATCAAATACCTTCTCAAAGTGGATGAGGCCTGTGTCCTCAGTGAAAACGTGTGATACATGAGACAATATTTACAGATGTGAGATAATAAATTATTTTCATCTACCTTTCCGTCAGCAGTGAGCGCTAGTGCGTGCTTCCCGCCAGAATGTACGGCCACACGTCGTACGAGCACGTGCGCCAAGTACGGGTTAGCTCGTGGACTTGATACGTTGTTACTGTGACCGAGACCAAGCCGACCGTTCGTGCCTTCACCACACGCGAATAACTATAATTTGAAAGTATAGTACATTACGATATTAGTGCGTTAAGATGGTTATAACATGCGAGGCGGAATTTCAGCCCAAGCCGAAGGCGATGGCGTAATTGAGCCGAGCATGTTATAACCAATACGCACGTATATCGTACGACGTTTTTTAACACATTTGCGAGAAAACAGAAAAAAAAAACATTAAATAAACTCAATCTGTGAATGCACACTGCTGCTTTCCCGCCATTTTAACAGCGCGCTAGCGCTGCCTACTAACTGGCGCCGCGCGGCGATTAGTTCGAAATTTGAATAGCAACAGCGCGCTGCTTGAGTCGTGCGGCGGCGATCAGTTCCATATTTGAAATGGCAAATAATACTGTTATGAAATTTGTATGGACTATAACTTAACTATTTGCTTTGGTAACACACGCGTTTTTTATGACCCGCTTTACATATTTAAAACCGGTGGAATTACATCAGCTTTACGAGCAAGGGTGTTAAAAAGTATATTTTAATTGCTGAATTTATAGTTTACTAACTAAACTTCTTGTTGAGAGAGCTATTATACATTGTAGCGACACTATTACGTTATATTTTGTTAAAGCACAGAATCAATAAGAACATCTAGGAAAAAATATAAAGGTTTAAAAACAACTAGTTACAAACAAAAATAAATGCTCTACTTTTATAACTCAATAAAACCATACAAAAAAACTTACTTTTCCATCATGAGATACAATAAAAAGCGTCTTTGAACCTCCGGCGATGTGTACAGGTCGCAATGAACTGAGACTCGGTGAAAACACAGGTACTTTTACCTTTGAACCCTTTACACCACCCAATTGATCTTTGTCGTTTAAACCCCACACATACACCTAAAACGAAACAAAACATTAATATAATCATAAAATTTTGCTTTTATGAACATAATTACATTAAAAAGAATTATCTACCTTTGGAGAGTCATTTGATAATGACGGTACATTATTATCTGTAGATACTGCGCCTGTCAAATTATCTTTCTCTATCCAGTCTTCAGCTACAAAGTTCATACTCTGTAAAGAGAACACTCATTTAATAATCCGCACAAACGTATTACTAGTTTTTTTTGTTATTTACTTTTAGATATACCTGTAGAATTTCAGTGTAAAGCGGGTTCGGTCTAAATCCCGTAATGTAGAGACCATATACGCGACAATCAGCATTCACGTTCCGGTTTTGTTTGATGCTTATTTCTATGCAGGGGTAATACTGGAAAGAAACAGTTTACAAAACAAAATGGATTATCGGAGCAATAATTTAAATTTATCCCCTAATAACTGTAGTCTCCTTAAAATCATTGCATCAAAGAAACAACTAGCCTGTTTTTAATTTCCTGACGCAGAAATTAAGGCAGCTTTGATAAAAATGTACAGTTCACAAAATGTTATGAAATTATCTTTTTAGGGTTCCGTACCCAAAGGGTAAAAACGAGACCCTATTACTGCTTACTTACAGACTTCGCTGTCCGTCCGTCCGTCTGTCTATCACCAGGTTGTATCTCAAGAACGGTGATAGCTAGAGAGTTGAAATTTTCACAGATGATGTATTTCTATTACCGCTATAACAACAAATACTAAAAATAAAACAAAATAAATATTTAAGGGGGGCTCCCATACAACAAACATGATTTTTTTACCGTTTCTTGCTCTCATACAACAAACGTGATTAATTAAGTATTGTGTGTGTTGTTTGCTCATTTATTAATAACGTGCCTTATGTTGCATAGATAATGGTACGGAACACTTCGTGCGCGAGTCCGACTCGCACTTGACCTATTTTTTTTTAGTAATAAACTTGCATGTATTCTTCAGTATTTAACAATCTAAGGGAGAAAACTGATTCTTGCAAGATAGCCCTAACTAGGCAGAAACAAGTTTGAAATGCGTATTAAATAAGAAACTGTAGCAGTAACCTGTTTACAATCAGCTAGCAGCTGTATCTGTTGCAGATGTGGGTGTCTTTTGAGATGATGCGCGTGCTGTCTGGGCGGCGGTGCGGGCGCGGCGCTCAGTGGAGCTAGTGCCGCCTCCTCGAAGGTGACGCCCGCGCGTACTGCCAGCGCCGCGCCCCCACATACACCCACACATAGACGACGGATACGTACACCTGTGCGGACTTCTATGCGGATCCAATGCTACAAACGTATATAAAATATGACGTCATACTGAATTACTTGTTACATACTACGCAATAGCAGAATATCCCAAAGGCAAAACACAAAACATTTTCAAACGACGGGCTTCGTGGTCTAGTAGTTTATGTAACGGACTGCCATTCACGAGGACACGGGTTCGATTCCCGCTCGGGACAATCATTTGTGTGATGTTTATATTTGTCATACAAATGTTTGTACTGCGTCTGGGTGTTTCTATGTAGGTATTATAAGTATTTATTTACAAAAGAAAAGTAGTATATGTAGTAGGTATATACGTATTCTGGTACCCATAACACAAGCATATAAGCTTAGCTTGGGACCAGAGGACGTTGTGTGAAATGTCCATAAATATGAAAAAAAAAGCCAATGATCACCTGAGCAACGCAAACTCATATATTTATTTACCATTTTCAGAAGTCTTGCAATAATATTACCTGTCCAGTGCCACTAGAACTCTGCCAGTATGTATGTGGTTGTGAGTCAAGAAGTCGTCTAGCTCCAGCACCAGGCCGACATGAAGAGACGCGGACCGCTCGTATTGTTCCGCGCCAACCCACTGTTGTACCGCCCGCACTTTCCGCCCATTCAGCTAATAGATTATTATTAGAAAGATAAACTCTTAATAATGCACTTTACAATAAACACAATAAAGCAAAAAATTATAAGCGGAATCGCGACCTTTGTATTTTTGTTTTCAAAAACTTACATTGGTCAGTAACAAGCTCCATTTCACTGACTTGTCCCGTCCAACCAGGCTGTTGGGGATAGTCGACAGTTAAGTCACGACCGTTGCTTGATATTGCTGCAATGCACAATAAACGTATACAATACACCTTACTATCAGTAACGCATGTAAATAATAAAGTAGAATTAATTTGACGGGCTTCGTGGTCTAGTGGTTCGTATAACGGACTGCCGATCATGAGGTCGCGGGTTCGATTCCCGCCTCGGACAATCATTTGTGTGATGTTTATAAATGTCATCCTAATGTTTGTTCTGCGTCTGGGTGTTTCTATGTATTATAAGTATGTATTTACAAAAAAATAGTAGTATATGTATTCTATCCGTATTCGGGTACCCATAACACAAGCATATAAGCTTAGCTTGGGATCAGAGGACGCTGTGTGAAATGTCCGTGAATATTTATTTTAATTATTATTTATTAGAATCACACATTTTAAACACTTAACATGGTGAACTTTTTTCAGTCTATCACTTCTCCAGATTTCTCCCAACCAGTATTTATTACTACAAGGGTGACAAACAAGCATGTGGCTCGGCTGTTGGTAAGCAATTCCTGTAGCCTATGGACGTTTGAAAAACCAGAGATATCACATCTATCAATATTTTACCTAGCTTTAAGCGGGGTCCCTGATGACTCAGTTTGACACGTTGTTTTGAATTATTTGCATCCTAATATTACCCGTGCTCAATTAAATAGGATGTTATTAAAAACCACATTACGTCTTTGATAGCTTGCATTAATATAAGATACATACAAATATACAACAATATACTAACAAGTAACAGTTCCCACGCTAGTATGATCAATACATCCCCATTTATATCGCGGCTGTGTTACTGCAGAACGAACACGTACACGATCACCAACTGCAAACGGCGGCGCGCCCGATACCACTTCAGCGTGCATTGCACGAACACCAAATACACGACCTAGGCCTCGCCATTCTACCTGTATTGCAGATAAATTATGGTTAAGTTATTATAATGGAAAATTGGGCTTGAATTTATCGGAATTAATCTGATTATGGCTATATAACCAACTGCAGATGAACGAAAAAAAATGGTTTTGTAAAACAAAATTATAAAGCTCAAAAATGAATAATATTTCTTAACACTGCGCGACTCATTTATTCAAATAAAACGGATTTAGACGCGTATAAAATACGAATATTGAAAAAGAAAAATTAAATTTATCATTAAAAAATCACATATTTTCGGAATTCATTTCTATTCGCGACGTCAGAAAATAGTAAGTACAAAACAATATATGATATGGTATGTGTATAGAAAAATAATGATTACAGGTCATACACCCAGTTGCAGAAACGTTCTTTAAATTTTAAAGACGACTTTAAACACTAAATAATCATTAAATTGTTGCAGAAAGCGACATTAGCGCTAATTTTCATTACAATATTTAAAATAAATAATAATTGAATATTTAAATCGTACAATTATTGTGAAAATAACGAAACTATGCCAAATGATTTAAAACATAAGACTTACATGGAGAAACACATTTTGTTTTATATCACGTTCAATTTTCTGTACTTGTCCAACGTCACCAAGTGCAACCTGAAAAATAAATAAATAATAAGTTAAGCAATAGCTACGAAAATGTGTTTGTATAAATAAATAACAGATAACAGATACTCGCAGGTTCAATTGCTTTACAACAGCGTACAGTCATCCCCGGTGTTATGACATCAGATAAATATTGTCCATACTCTTCTTCTGAGGCGAAACAACTGCGCCATCTGTACGGTGTCTGCTTCTTTTCAAGTTTGATAGAGCTCTGAGGTTTCACTTCGAATAATGAGTCATTTATACCTTGTTGTGGTAGTTCTAATAAATACGCTACCAACGATTCTACTGAAGGTAAGCTGTTCCCACCTGTAACAGATTTTGTTGATAATGCTTTGGTTATTATAAAAAAAAACTAGCTATTGCCCGCAACTTCGTACGCATGGAATTTAAAAACCAAATCTTACGAAATTATACAAAAAAGCCATCCTCTTGAAACACTATCTACTAAAAACACCGCATCAAAATCTGTTGCGTGATTGTGAATATAAGCTCACATATGGACATATGTATATACAAAAATTACGACTTTGTGAAAGAAAATCACGGACATTATACATATAACGAGTAAAATACCTCACGATTGTGAAAATAGTTTAAAAAGATAATTAATTGTGTTGAATATATACATTCTATTACCCTTTTAATAAGCTTAGAACATTAATTCAACAGGAGACTCCCACCAAAAAAGTACGAGTGTATGGTCAGTGTTGTCTCTTAGTGTGCACGTGCCAGTTTTCTGTGGGTGTGTGCTTAGTAACCAATGGAATGACATCATAGGGTTCATGTGCGTTACATCGGCACTCCACCAACCTGACAGTATATCTGACAATGAAAATAGCGTGTGTAACAACTTCTGTTGGTTTTATACTCTAGAGGCTATAAGTGCAAAGCTGAGATTATTAAATACATCATACCTAAAGCTTGAATAGCATTATATACAGCGTGTCTTGAAAACCCCATTTCTATAACTTGTTGTACTTGCGATGAGTTAGCCCATGTGTTCAAATCTTTCCTTGCTAGAAGCAAAAAATATAATTCATGCTAGCAATACAATATTAACTTTATTTTATTGTTTAAAGATAAAAACTGTAGCCACTGTAAGTCCAAATATAAGTGAAACGATTCAAAAAGAATCTGTCCATAAATATGTAAAAATAAAGCTTGATCACAAAATAAGCTATTGTGTGGTAATGTTATGTAAAAGAAATAATCGACAACACTTTAGACAAGCACCTTGAATGGGCCCTTCACCTGATTGGAGACATATTAAATTTTTATACCTATTTAATCGTAGGCAGGTACCTATAGTTGTCTTACAGAAATATCTTAGGTGCCCGGGTGTCCACAAACCAAAAGAAAAGTCAATAATACTTACACAGAGACGTAGAGGCGGTACTGGTGGATGGACCCATAGATACCTGTACGGAATTGCTCTTGTCTATGATGGGCATTTCAGGAGGCAACTCATAGTCTCTCTCTGATCCTGAAAAGTTACACAATATTAACCCAAACTTGTAAGTTTTTAGGAGGTAGACAACAAAATATTTTATTTTAGTGGGCTGATTACGGATACAAAAATCCACTCAATGACATTTTTGACGGCCCTAGGGACTTAGCGGTAGTAGTGTATACAGGGTCGCGTTTTTAATACCCACAAATGGCAATGATTTTCTAAACTCTTTTTTTTTCTCATGGTGTTATTATAATTTCTATGTTGTATGTAGTCCAACATTTTAGTTGTGCAGTCATGTAACATGTTGTGCAGTGATGAAAACTTGATATGTGACTACATAAAATTTCAGGCCAATATATTTACTTCATAATAAATTACAATCTTCTACTTGACAAACAGCTATAACGCAATCTAATTAAAAGCTTATAAAAAGGAAGTCAAGAGAGAGAGAGTCAGAAGAGATTTCATAAAGTGACGAGAAAAGAAAGATCGAGAGATCAATACTTACTATTGACATGTGCAGCTAATTGTTGTACTATAGTCAGTGCTCCTGCCTCCAGTTCTCGCGGGGTATGAGACGCGGCGAGAGGACTAGGTCGAGTTGCTAACGCGAGCAATCGACGTAACAGCGTGCCTTCCGTACCTAATGATGTACCTCTATCTGAACTACCTAAAGTAAATATCAAATATATGTTATATTGATGATTTAGAAGTAACAATTATCTTATATATAAAATTCACGTGTCACAGTGTTAGTTACCGTACTCCTCTGAAACGGCTTGACCGATTTTTATGAAATTTTACATGCATATTCAGTAGGTCTGAGAATCGGCTACTATCTATTTTTCATACTCACAAAAAAATTTTTGCGGTGTCATCTAGTTTGACTATAAATGTACATCAAAATCACTCTCACTTTTGAGCGATTTGACAGACAAAGAGATAGTCTTCTGACCCTTAACTTTCAAAGGTGTGTTTCCTAGGTATAAGGCATATTTTTCTATTTAAACAGTTCACAACACACACACATTGCTCAAATGGCAGTTCCTTGTTACAAAAAAATCAAGAGGACAATATAAATTTCTATGTCAATTTCGAAAAAATAGTATACCGATGGGAAGCACTGGGAGTTCGAAATGTCGGATGTAAAAAAAATAACGACAAATCTATAACTTACCAGCATTATCTGGTGGTTGCATCAACACTTTTCGTAATCGAGTACGAGTGGTTAATAATCCTCGCACAGCACAAAGTGTTAGCAATTCCATTTGTTGTTTCCTCAAACCATATACGTCTATTTCAGCTGTAAACATACAAACTTCTTATATATACTGATAAACTAATGTAAGGGTAACAATATACACACAGACAATATACATTTACACATACCAGGTAAATAATGGGGATGCATAGGTGATGCTTGTGGCCCCGCCCCTAACAGCGCCGCACAAACACGTAAAGCGCTCTCACCGCCACCTAGCGGGTGGGATAGACGCTCACTTTCTGCACTCTGGATACCACCTAGTTCGCACTGTTTAAATAAATTAATGTATAAATATTGAGACATAATAGACTAAAATCGTAATACATATTTATTAAATTAATATAAATTATACCTTTTCTGCAGTTTGTTACAATAAAAATTTGATGCCGATACGAAATAAAATCTTTTAGTACGGGATCCGTAGTACATTTTTTTTCACTTGATTACTATGAAGCTGATTTTCCGTGAGTAGCTTTATTATGACGAGACGCCCAATAATTTTCTATTCCAAAATCTCGATTGTGGTAGCTAACAGAGATAGCAAGGATAAAATATCGTACTACCCGTAAAAAAAAGACGTAAGTGAACTTGCGTCAAAAATTTCAAACAAAATTTCAAAAAAATCACTTACTGCTTTCTTCCAGTAATAGTACGATATTTTATCCTTGTTACCTCTGTTAGCTATCACAATCGAGATTTTGAAATAGAAAATTATTGGGCATCTCGTTATAATAAAGCTACTCACGGAAAATCAGCTTGATAGTAATCAAGTGAAAAAAACGTACTACGGATCCCATACTATTTTGACAATAAATTAATGCTACACAGTGCGGATTTGCAGTCTCGGCCTCCCTAGGGCCCAAGCCATTAGCCGCTCTAGGCCCCAGGCCATTAGCCGCCCCTTTCTCAACATCCACCATATAAATCACCGCCCCAAAATCTGGCCACCCTAGGCCCGGGCCCACCGGGCCTTAGGGTAAATCCGCCACTGCAGTGTGCAAGCGATATTGTTTCGAAATAAGCATTGCTACATATAAGTGCTGCCAATTTACGGAAAATGAAAGAATTATTTGAATCTAAGGTGAGTCATAAATGAGTTTATTTAAAATCTAATCAAATATCTTCGTAACCTAAGACCCCAAACTATGATTTAGCTTATGTTGTGACAAAATCATTACAAATTACCTTAGTAGCAGTGTTATCTTCATGTACGAGGTTTATTTTAGCTCTAGGTGAAAGTTGCGTAACGATTGCATTGCGCGGAGGCGTCCCAGCCATCACAAGTTGTCCCAGTCTTATTCGCCATTCAACACCACCAACTACGCCGAGAGCGCCAGCTAGATATTTAAAGAGGAAAACTAATTATTCATGCACAATCAGCTAAACCTAAATTAAACGCAACTCAATTGTACTTACCAATAAGACAGCTCTCTAAACTCGGTGGGGCTGGCTTCATGGTCTGGGTCATATCTTGTTGACTAGTATGGGGCCACCAGTGCCAGTCGCTTGTCACCTACAAATAGTAATCAATGTTTGTGTTTATTAGACAACCGTGATTCATCTCAGGGCCTTCTGGATCAAAATACACCCACCACGTATATCAACTTATTGTTTCGAGCAAAATGCCTATTTTACTTATAAAACATTTGCATCAAATTCAGCAGTCTATTAGGTGTATGTATAAAATCATACATTGAAGTCAATGCACAAGTTCAGAAATAAGTATATTAACCATCTGTGCAGCAAGTTGCAGCTTATCCAGTAGTAGAGCTGAGAGAGGCGTGTGCCAGTGGGGCGTGGCGTGTAGCGCACGTACTAGCGTCACTAGCGCCGCGCACGTACCACCCGAGTAGCTCGCAGTGGCCGGGGCCCGCCATCTTACGTCTGTATTACAAATCAACCATAGGAAGTCAACATAAAAAATATTTTCCTAGTGCAAACCGTCCCCGTTTTCCAATGGCAGAGCATAATGCGACTCAGTGCCGCACAATGCTGAACAATGCTGACGCTTAATTGGAACGTGAATTAGTTTTAAAATGCGCCAGCAGAATGCGCTAAGTTCAGTGTTGAAAAAAAAAAATTCTAAAATAAACATTGTATTCACATTATATGTGTGGAATATAAAAAAAGTCATTGTTTATACCTTCATCCATACTTATATTTATTTATTTTTTAACACAGCTTGAAATAACTTTGAATATTTCCAGAAAACTCCAACCGAAAGTAAGCCTTAAATTTTTTTTTAACAATAAATAATATTACTAACGATAATATATAAATAAAATTTCAATCAATGCCAATTTAAAGAAAAAATACTTGTTAATTTTCTGTCGCTGAAGTTGGTATGGATTGCACGCATCACTTTTGAGAGTGCTCGATTGTGCGATGCGATGCTGTAATTGGAACACTCAACGTTGAGCATTGTGCCGCATAATGCGCTATTGTGCTCTGATTGGAAAACGGGGATTGTTGTTCTTGGTAGACGAGGGTATTTGGTCCACTTATGCCACGCTGACCAAGTGTTGTGGCACAGGCTTTGATTTCGAGTTATCCGCCTTTTACAGAAGATGTCATCTGCTTATATTATTCCTTAGTAACACAGGGCTATTGACACTGATATACTTAATCCGTTGCCACACGGATAATACGCATATCGTAACAACCCTTTTTTATTTCTTCTACTTACTTCGTATTTCTTAATAAACATTTATTATACAAACCGAATCTATAAAAGGGCAGTAAGCCTATGTTATAAATTAATGTATATGACATACCCACTTCCTCCTCCTCTGTGTTATTGCAGATAGCGTGCCTATTTGGTTTAAAGGCGGGGTCCCAAGCATGCGTCTCTAACCAGAGCCTTCCTATTAGGGCTAGGAGCTGAGTAGCCACTGTACGACGCCATTCTACCGACCCAGTATGCTCCACTAAGACTCGTCGTAGCAACCATAGAGCTTGTATCTACATGTGAAAAATTTTAACTCTTACTAATAACGACTTCGTACGAGAACTGTGTGAAAAACTGACACAAACCTGTGTCTGTTGATTTTTCACACAAGCACTACGCACTACTGAACTGATTTAGTAAAATTTAATAGACATAAGGAAGGACATAAATATATGAAAATATTTCTAAAGTAATATTCTAAAATAGGGGTGTGTAATTGATTAGAGATACTTCTCTTAGGAAGTCGCGGGCGACATATAGGTATACTAATATCAAATATGTAATTAAATCTGATAAGTAATTTAGAGTACAAGTTCCTATTTCCTAACAATAAGTTACTCATAGAACTTACCTGTAAATATATAAGGTCTTGCGTAATAGGCTTATCGGCAGCTGAAATGATACTGTAACAAAGCTCAAACCATGAATCAGTGCATAGAGATATTCGCATCTCCAGTCCTTGTGCACTTGCTGGAAGAAAAAAAGAGAAATGTTTTACTTATCTTTATCGATAATGGATAATAGATAACTATGAAAGTAACATGTAGTACCTCTGACAAGTGCGAGAGCTGTATGGAACTGTCCAGCGAAGGCAGTAGGCGGCGGTGTTGCGTGCGCATGTGCGAGTGTCAACAGGCGCCGTTGTAGCGCGGACACATTGCGACGAGCCACGCCCCCCAGCGCCCCGCACGAGCCCGCGCCCGCACATAGTACACGCAGCGCGGTCGTACACGCCAACCTTACTTCGTTCACAGGCCACCACTCCACGTTCGTGTCTAACACTTACGAAATAAGAAATCATTGTTAACCATTATTCTATACAAATTATAAATGCCTTACATAATAATTATCTTAAATTTCTATGAGTTATAAAATTTGTACTTTATAATCCGTTGTTATGGATATACTCTCATTTTAATTTCTAATGATAAATTTAATGATCATTGAATTGAATCCAGTAATTGCTTATAGACACAATGTTAACTACTAACAAAAGAAGAAATCATGAAAATAAAACTTTTTGAACCACTTAATTAGTCTGATTGGTAGTGAGATTTTTATTCTTAAGTCGCAGTCTTATTGTTACATAGCGTAATGTTTTCTTTATTATTGAATAACGCTTACCAGGGCCATGTACCGTTTCATCGACGGACGGCGGTGGTGAGGGCGTGCGGGCTAACTTCAAATCATACTTGCCCTCCTTGCCCATACGATAAGAGTTTGTCCCTCCAGCGTCCCACGCAACTCGAACCCATCCATCTTCACCGAGCTCGCCTATTACACGACCTTCGCTACCTGGCACTCCATCCTGCATAATTTCATCAGAAATTATGTTATTTATTTACTGTTCACACGGACTGCATAAATAGTTTTACTTTATTAGATATCACTGTAGGTCAAATTTTTACCTGATCTCCCCATTTCCAATCCTTTCCTCGAACAACACGAGTACCGATCTTCATAAGTGAAGCTAGTTCTGGACCAGACAAAGATGTACCACGAGCGCGAGCGCCAAGTCTTTCGTCTTCATATATGATCAAACAATCCGCTGTGAAAGAAATACGTGTAACATTTTTATTAGGCAAACTGAAAATGTCTTAATAGCTTAGCTTATTTGGCGTTAGGTTTTAGAATGGCAATAAAAATAAACAATTTTAGTACATACGAAGGTTTTAAGAACCAAACATAATTGGCTAATAAAGGTAGATACGTAGAGCTGAATAATTAGTTATACTTACACTTAGACTTCAGGCCATTAGTAATAAGCGAGGTCAACTGGGAAGTATCACCTCCGATCTGTTTTAGCAGAGTAAGGCATGTGCTCAAAGCTCCACCGTTAATCAGCTGCTCCAGCTCTGGACCCTGACATCCTTCGATTAGCAGTGATAGTAAAGTTATTAGGAATCTGAAACAGGATAACTTTGTTAAACATTTACTTTCCGTGAGCTACTTGTTAATACATATAATTGATCAGTGCGTCGGATACATATGTCTACTACTTCGGTACTAACTACTGTAAGAAAGTGTGAGGAATTATACTATAGCCATAAATTTGAGTAATGTTAGAATCAATACGAACCTAGCTCGAGATGGTTTATTTAACAATGCATGAGCACCGCAATTTGCACTCATTTTTAATGGCAATGCCGCATTTAATTCACCCTCCAACACTCGCGCTTTTAACTCTATTAAAATAAAGTCTATTAATTTAGACCTTTCTTGCAGCAACATATATTTGGTGTAAGGTATCACAGATTCAACTCCTTTTAGTGGTGGAGTTAAAGGTATTGTTGGTTTCAATGGCACGTGTGGTATAGAGTCCGCTATACAGCCACCAAGTAAACCGGATAATGCTCCGTATTTAATACATTCTGACATCGTTTGAGCTGAATGAAGTATACTGTTTATCATACTATATCCAGTTTTTCTCATTTCAGCTCTTTGCACCTAAAAAATATTTGAATAGTTTTGGTTAATGGAAACATCACCACTAACATATCATCAAACTAAATTTTATCCAGTAAGAGAGTCGGAAACGCTAGTAAATAATAATAATATAATAGTTACCTGGCAATATAATGCTCTCCTAAGTATATCTATATCACAGGGTTCTTCTTTCATAACAAAGTCAATAATAGATAACGTTAAATTTTGCTGCTCGGAAGTCACTTCCTCCAATAACCAGTATAAATCTAAAAGCATGAAAAAAATTATTTAAACATATACTTAAAGCTCAAGAGTTTGTTTGTTTGAACTTTGAATGCGCTAATCTCAGGAAGCACTGGTCCGATTAAAAAAAATCTTTCAGTGTTGGATAGTACATTTGTCGAGAAAAGCTATTGGCCTTATAACATCACGCTGCGACCAATAGGAGCGAAGCATCAGTGAAAAATGTTACAAAGCAGGAAAATTTTGTAAATTTCACGCGTACGAAGATGCGGGCAACAGCTAGTTAGCAATATTTTTACTACTATAATACTTTATAATAAACAAATACATATAACTTTGCCCAAAATAATATGCACAGAACTTAATGTAGAAAGTTAAATTTGGTCAACAAGAAAATAAATAAGACAGCTAAAAAAGTTAAATGGCCTTATTTTTATTTTCTCACCTTTCTCCTCACAAGCAAGTTTAGAAACCCATGCGTTAACAAACTTGTTTCTCTCTGAATTATCGTCATCTTTCTCTTCATCAGCTAAAATTAAATCAGTCTTGATATCTTCAGCCAGCAACATGACTTGCTTCTCACTCTCCATCGATTCTTTCAGTATCGAGTTCTCGGTTAAATCGTTAATCGAACTAATCGATAACTCATTAGTGGGCGTTTTATCGTCATAATCTTTATCTAATAAATCGTCTTTATCATAAGATTTCTCACCACGCCCTTCATTCTTCATATCGTCATAATTAGTTGCATTTTTTAAGTCTTTTTCTAATATTTTCTCCTTAACTTTTAGAGACACTTTATTTCTGTTTGACAATTCTTTTGTAAGGGACTTAGAATTTTTACTTCTAGAAGATTCTATAACAATATTTGGTGGATCGTCGGGTGTTTTATTCGATGTGTGAGCAGATGATTTTATAAGGAGAGCATCGCCTTGTAAAAGGCTTCCAGTGGTCTTGAGCATGCTTTTGCTTAGACTGTTCTGTCTATTTCTGAGCTCTTTGGTTGTTTCGAAACTAAAAAGAATGTTTGAATAAAATGCATATTATCTAAACTAAAAATTGAAAAATATTATAATTCAGGTACTTTTATTATAATTCGGATATATTGGATACGCATCTCCTAAATCTCTTACATGAAAAGTCACTTACCACTTACTGAATCCTGGTTTTTTGGCAGCTTTGATTACTTTCTGGAACATTCTCTTAGCAGTAGGTGGTCGGCGTGTGGGTGGTCGAGAATGCAGGGCTGTCACCGCTGGGGATATGGCGGCTCGAACTTCATGAAGAAGAAACCTAGCTCGTTCTAAGGGCGCCGCGCAAACCTAGGTTGAATATTCATTAATATTAGAATTGTAAATACTGACCCATCATTTACAAATATTGGCGTTATTGCTGATTATATAAGAGATAAATAATTTAGTTAGCATTGTTATGATAATATATTTAAAATGTATGATATTACCTCCTTGTAGCCTCTCGACAGTTGTTGTCTCGTTCGCATCAATGTCCATTTACTTTGTTGTACTGCTTTAACTATTTCAGACATAGCTGGAGACAGTTTCACTTCACCTTTTTCTTTTTCTAAAATGTCAGATGAAAGCAAATTTTATTTCTAATGAAAGAATCGAGTAACATGTTAAAAAAAACTACTAAACAATAGTTGGTATATTTTAAAATATGTAACATCATAAATTATACCACACATTATTTGGGTTAGCATACAATTATGACCTGAAATATCAAAATAAATCGAACAATGTGAAATGCTAAAAAGAAATTAAGATTTAATATTAACTTCACGTACCAGCCATAGCAGTCGCCAATGCGTGTTCTTTCAACCCGGCGTGGTATAGTAATGCAGCTAATAGCGCTCGTCTTAGCTCTTCTAAAGGATGTTCGGGAGGAAAATGTGGAGCACAACCCTCACGTCTCTCACATGCCCACCATAAATGCAAGGCTAAGGGATCCTAACAGAAATAACACGGCTTTAAATCACATTTAACCAATACAACGAAAAGCACAAAAATAAAGCTGAGTTCGGTTTTACATAAGATGTAATCCACTAGCAAATAATGAGGTAAACAGTCGAAAAGTATACTTTACTATGGAACCTTAAAACAAGTACTTACATGTAGCTTGGGTTCAGCAAGCGCGTACAAAAGTGCGCCAGCTTTGGCATCCGAGGCGAGTACTTGCACACGAGGTAGAGGGCGTGGCCGTAACGATCTCTGCTGTAGAGGCACTTCACCCGCAGGACTATTGCCGCCGGTTGAAGAACCACTGCGGGCTTCTGCTTTCTCCTCGTCGAAAGGATTTGTTAGCTGGGATACCTGTAAAAGAAAAAAAATCAGCGCGGCACAGTAGACCATAATCCCTTCCAAAGTGGAGGAGGGCCGTGCTCAACAGTGGGACCTAAATGGGCTGGCGAAAGAAAAGAAAGACATTTTGGTATCGTCTTATTCACATGCTAGTAATACCCACCCTGCAGCCCTGGTATGAAAAAACTATTACACATCACAGAAAACTGTTATATATAATATGCTCATTGATCCAATGATTATATACATCATACTGGAGATAAGAACAAAACTCACAAGTCAGTAATTCGGTATACCACTTACTTGAAGTCCTCCTCTCAAGAAAACTGCAGAAGCGTATGGTGCCTCCCGCTCCGCTTGTTGCATGGGCAAGGATGTTGCTAGGCGAGCACCGCACTGGGTCAATCCTATCGATATATTAAACGCACACGTCGATAGAATGTGGTGTACCCTGACCGTTGCTCGACTTTCCTGTGGAAAACATAGAAAGTTTTATCACGTTGACGTATCATAATTAAAAAAATATGTATATTATATTAGGATAACTAAATAAATTTACCTACACAGCAATTTAAAAGTTAACAAGCATATGGGTCGTCTAAGCGTTATCATAGTCTATGAACTGTGCCCATAGATATTTGTAACACCAAGAATGTCACTTTCGTTTTTCAAAATCCTGTAGGAGATTTTAACATCTATAATTTTCACATTCACGAAAATCTTAAGCAAGGCCCAAGGCCCTTTTTGCACATTTAGCACAGAAAACAAACTTAAGCTTGCTTTAACTTTAATACAAAGTCGTAAAACAATTATAAACCCTGAGATGCAGAAATAGATCCTACTCACTTTACACTTGTAGCTGGAGATCTGATCTGAGAACATCCCGACACAGTTCTCTGTGATCACAGACATGTACGCAGCATGCGGCTCGACGCTCAAGGCGACAGTTGCATCGGTTCCTCTTAGTTTACGGACCAGCTCCACAGTACTGGCATTGTCACACTCGAACTTGGCCACGTCGTACACGTAACCAGCTATAACTATCCATGAACCACCTTCCAATGTGTGGTTTTGGAGGTCACATCTATATAAAGAGTTTAACATATTTATTTGTCTAATTATTTATTGCTTACAGTCTAAGAGCCTCACTCTGTTTACATTTTTTTTTTGTAGAAAATCGTAAAATTTTGACAAATACACATACTTGCGGACAATATTGGATTTCCGCTGATGTTTCTTGGCTGAAAGTCCTGGCCAACCAAGTGGATCTGTGCCAATCTTGGCCGACGAAGGCAAACATTTGGCCGCTTCATCACAAGATCGCGCTATCTTGACTAGAGAACTTGTGCAGTCGGTCAGTACACAAGGCGAACGAGCAGCGCATGCGCACAACCACGCACCCAGCTCGCTGACCACGCGACCTGATCAGTAAGTGAGTATTATTATTGCGGGTAGATTTGTATCAGATTTTGATTATTAACCAACAAAAATATTTTGAAACAAAAGCTCAAATTTACTTTAGATGACTATTTTCAAGGTACATAGAAATATATCAAACAAAACAGTTATTCCACATGCATTTTTACTAATATTTTCATTGTACCTTCTTTGCAATGACGAATGTACATGAAATTCAAGAATATTGGATAGTTATTATGATAAGGTAGCGAAATTTTGGCCAAAATGGCACCACAAATCAATCGATATACATATCCACATGCTTACCAACGATATCAGCAGTGATAAGTTTAGCAAGAGACACCAACTGAGTCTTGTTAGCCCAACGAACTGCTCTGACGAACGAGCTTAGTATAGACTGCACATGTTCAGTTAACAGCGCTGTGTATTGTGTAAAAAGAGTTCGTACTCCACCTCTTGTGCTTCTACCGCCGCGAGACCACATCGCTTCGCAAAACAACAGCCTGCAAAAATCATTTGTAACATTGTATCTATTAAAGAAGCAATCAGCCTTTAGAATATAACATGGTTCCGCATATATGTATTTATTATGAAATTGGAACGTAGGATGTTGCTATAATAAATAATCATCACAAAGCCAAAAACCCAATGGCGGAAAGTAATCTGTATCCAGTAATATTAAAATCTATATAGATATACTGCGATCATCATGGCGTAGAAGAAGCAATAAAAATATAATAAAATTCTAAAATTTGATATTAACTTACCTTTGAAATCTTATAAGTAAATCACAGCTAGGACTCATTGTATCATGTCCTTTTGGATCATCAGTCTTAGAAGTATCTCCCTGTAGAATACTGTTTATGTGCATTTGTGTTTGGCACGTGGCATTACGTATTAAATGTGTTACCTATAAACATTACTCGTCTTAGTTACATTACAATATTATTGTATAATATGTATGTAATTTGGTCCTAATTTCGGACATTAATATATGATTTAAAACATTTAATACCGAGGAGGTAATAATATGACAACTTACCAAATGCATTAACGGCACAGAAGCTCCATTGTCGACATCAGTTGCATTACTTAAATGATATTCTTCAGTGCAAACTGTAACTAATAGTTAAAAGAAATGAAATTTTATCTTCAGTAAGTTAAAATGTCCATAAATATTAATTATTTATTATTACTTGTGAACTATTACTGACGGCAGTTGCCCTTTTATTTTATATAACACAGAATATCTGTGTTTTTTTTATGTCTATTCTGCCTTATCAGCCTGGAAACCATAATGTTAATCCACTACACACAAAATAAAAACTTTAATATAAGTAGTAGTAATATCAAATACCTGATACGGAATCTGTTCCATCGCCAATACTATTAGGTGGAGGAGTTCTTTGCCCTGTAACTATATCTATTTGATCGTAATCTCTGAAACAAAAGAAAACCATTTATTACACACTAGCTGTTGCTCCGTTTTTGCAACATTTTTCATTGATACCTCGCTCCTATTGGTCGCAGCGTGATGTTACTAACCTATCCAACACTGAAAGAAAATTTCAAATCGGAGTAGCGGTACCTGAGTTATAAGTAAAAATTACACATAGCTAGATTTTTATTTAGTCAATATGTGAGTAAAAACATAACTTAAGACAGATATGGTTTATAAAAAGTCACTCTTGTACTTTAAAAAAAATGTTATTTAATAAAATATTATAAACTTACACGTCAAGCTGTAAATGGTTGTATGCATCTGTAGTGTGAACCTGAAGAGCGTTTTTCAATGCATCGCGTAGCCCACCCCCGCCTAGCAACGACCACACTAATAACTCAGTCATAAAACGTGCACCTGCACTGGCTGGCACCGACCCTGAAACCAAATATAAACTTAATTTTTAAAGAACTTCAAAATAAAGAGTTTCTTTATTGAACAAATTAAATTACAAAACTATATATACTTAATAGGTACAAACATTATTTTTTTGTAATGGATATACAGAAAGACATTTTATTAAAAAAATACAACACAGATTCCTATACAGCACTTATCAAGTGTACGTGCACGTAAAAGCAGTGTACGTTCATGCGAACGCAGTGTATGAAGATATTTGAATGGTTCGTTTGGGTACATTACACATTTAAGGGTACACAGAACCTGTAACAACTTTCCTTAACCTTTAGACTTTTATGACCACAAAAATTTCCAGCCTGTGGGTATATACATATAACACAAAACACAACAACAACACGGCCTATATTCGATAATAAAGATGTATATTTGCCTTCAATACATACCTTGTGGCAGCAATGTTATAAGATGATGTGCTCTGATATGCGGTGTAGGCAATAGTATAGGCCAGGCTGCTGAGAGAGCTCTACGGGCCGCAGCGGCAGCAGCCTCCCCCGCGCGACCTTCCACCAACGATACGAGTGCAGTATGCACACCACTGCACCATGAATGTGCCTCACTTGATAAATCGTCTGTATCATTACCGCGAGTACATTGCCACGCTTGTACCTACAAATATAATTTGAAAATGATGGCTTGTAAAAATACAATACATATATGAATACTAAAATAAGCATAAATTAGGGATTACTGTACACTACAGTCAAATGAAACTATATGCCAGAACTAAATAAATTCATAAATTAATGTATATGCCAGAAATTATACAAATAAACTAAAGATATTTAAAGATCAGTACTTTAGAAAGTTATTTGGTTTCCATTTACAGAATTAACAAGTGCAAAAGTCAATGTTTTATCGAATAAAAAGTGTGACACGCGTTTAATTATAAAAAAACTTACCTGAAGTCTTAATAAATTCAAACAAGCTACTGCCATGCATTCTAGTTCCTTTATCGCTCCAGTACTACTTTGTTCGACCACCAATCTTAATAGCTTCTCTAATAGTCTGCAAATTTTTGGATATTAGGCAATAGTAATGATAAAATAAATAAACATAAAGTAATTTATTAATTTTGCAATTGACATGCTATGCTTTTACATAATAATTAAAATACTTTAAAAAAAATTTAAAAAAAAATCCGCTTGCGGCAGTCACTTTTTCCACCACAATTTGATAAATAAACATATTATATGGCTTTATTAACACTTACTTAAAAGTGCTCTCAGATAAATCAATAACAAATGGCATGGAAGACGGTAGATCTCTGGGAGTTTCTTCACTCCAAACGAAAATCTGTGTGGGTCCATTTGCAACACCTAAAATGAAAATATTTTTTTTTCAAAAACAGACATGCAGCTTTTATAGTATTCTAGTAAAGAAAAAATATTTCAGGTAAAGGCCTTGTTGTACACCTATGCAAAGTTACTTCAATTTGAAAAAACACAATACATAATATTTTCTAACACTTGCGCGACTCATCTGTTTAAATAAAACTACTTTTTACGGATTTAGACGCGTATATTTGTTTTAAATTTTGGCCCGACGTTTCGGAGACTTTGCAGTCACCATGGTCACGGGTGAGACTGAGCTGTAATGTGTCTTGTACGATCAGTTATTACAGGGTTTACCCACATTCGATTTTAATTTTACATTGACCATAAAGATAGACTTTTACCATAAACTATATCATATTACATTGTGCTCAGACTACATAAAATCAATAACATTATTTTAGTTTCTAAAATACATTAACAAATTGTATTTGTTAACAAATTGTATTTGTTAATGTATTTTAGAAACTAAAATAATGTTATTGATTTTATGTAGTCTGAGCACAATGTAATATGATATAGTTTATGGTAAAAGTCTATCTTTATGGTCAATGTAAAATTAAAATCGAATGTGGGTAAACCCTGTAATAACTGATCGTACAAGACACATTACAGCTCAGTCTCACCCGTGACCATGGTGACTGCAAAGTCTCCGAAACGTCGGGCCAAAATTTAAAACAAATATACGCGTCTAAATCCGTAAAAAGTAGTTTTATTTAAACACAATACATAATATAATAATTAATCAAATATTACTTTCTATGTTAATATGTATATAATCACTGGGTCTACTTCGCGATAGCTATATTTTATTTCAGCTGCGATATCTGTTTTATGTCCCGGCGACGTTTCCTTATATTACTATGCGTACAAGTCGCGAAAGATTAAAAACATCAATACATGTTAGTTCACACGATTAATTCAATATTGAGCCAGTTTTGGAAAATAAAACTAAATTGTATCGTTTAAGTAGGTAATTAAGTTACCACTAGTTTTGAAAGAAGGGTTAAGCGCTTGCAGTAGTTGAGGCACTGGGCGAGTTATTTTTGCCCTCTCGTGAGTTCCCCACGCGTATAATGCACCCTCTGACGTCACAGCAATACCGTGCGAAACACCAAGCGCTAGATCCACTACTTTAACACCTGAAAAAGATTTCAAAATTATTAAAAAATACACGGAATGTTAACTTAATACTTAAAAATATAAATATAATAGTCACCCTGAAACGCCTCCACCAATTTTGGAATTTTAAGACTTTCGAAGTTACCATGGCCTAAACGATAGCCTTCACCTTTACCCCAAGTATATACTTGACCACTGAAAAGAGAAAAGTGAGTTTAACAGCATTGCTGACAGTGCAGCAATAGAAACTAAAGAATCAACGTTATACTAAACGAAATAAAAAAGGGTATGTACTTTCAATGCCAGAAAAACGCAGAATAAAATACCAAATAAATCCTCAAAAAAAATACTCACGTGTCAGTCAACGCTGCGTGCCAATGTTCGCCAGTATAAACACGTGTTATTCTTAATACGGATAATGAAGTTAATGTTCTGGGCACACCTGCCTCATTGTCCCCAAATACCTGGACCGCACCTTCCCAGGTACAACAAAGAGTAAGAGCTTCACCCCAACCTGGTATAAAACAACAAATAATACTATTATGACATTAAACATTGATTTTCACCCATTGACTTTCACAATTCCCAATTACAAATTCCAACGCCTACAGTGCCAATTCTAAGTGCACAACTAAACATAAAAAAAAATGAAAACTATGGCGTATTTTGTTTAATTGGCTATTTCTTTGTGCATATTTTTATTAATTAAAGTTCAGTTCCAGTTAGTGTGTAATATACAGATTTTCTAATAAAAAAGTTCTGTTGACATTGCCGAATTTGTTTACTGACAAAATCAATTTTAATTTTTTAGCTATATTAATATTAATATAATAGTTAAGTTATGCACATAGAATAGGTACCTATGTATAATTTTCCACATTACCTATAGCAACATCAATGACACGTTCGATGTTATGAGCATTAAATGACACTGGTTGAGGCGTGAGACAGTTCTCGATAGTGCCATGGCCGAGACGACCTTGAGCTCCTCTACCCCACGTGTATAGGGCGCCTCGGGATGTGATCACAGCACTAGAAACAAAATTATTATTAATTTGGATGATTTAGGAGTTATTAATCATACAACCTAAATAGCATTAAATTATATTCTATCGATAAAGAGGCACATTGATATATCATCCAATTACGACCTTATTAAATTAATTTAATTTTCACATGGCAAAAGCGTCGTAATCGCCTTGAAACTCGTGGCTCTTAGGGGTTTCCTTATAGACAGAATACCTTTTGGATTTATAAATCTCGATACCAGGCATTCCCCATAATTAATGTTTGAATGTTTACATATTATTTTAGGTCGGGGAGAAAGTTTTTTCGTATTTTTTATATAAACTCAAGATAGTTTTTCGTTACTTTTGTTTACATTTGATTATAATATATATGCACCATTTTGTTCTACTTCTTATGGCCTTTTTATAGGTAGTGACATAATGCCTTGTTGTAGAAATTTTGGGAATTCTGATCAAAAAACTGCAACAAGTAGTTTTGGCAGTTTCCTTTTGATCCAAACCTAACTTTACCTAAGGAATTCTGAAGAGACCGAAATAGATGAAAATCTGGTGGTGCAAGGTTAGGGCTATACGGCGGATACATTAACACTTCCCAACCAAACTCTCGCCATTTTGCTGAGTGGCTAAAACTGTGTGTGGTCTGGCGTTATCACGGCGAAAAACCACACCCTTTCTATTGACCAATTTCGGCCGTTTTTTCTCAATTTCTTGCTCGAGTCTCATCAGTTGTTGGCAGGAGACATCCAAGTCAATTATTTTGCCTGGCGGTAAAAGCTCATAGTGAATAATGCTCTTCCAATCCCACCATACACACACCATCACCTTATTGCGAGTTAACCCGGGTTTTGTTATAGTCTGAGGTGCTTGTTTGCCTTCTGAACAAGATCTTTTTTGCACGTTCTTGTCGTAGGTAATCCAATTTTGATTAACAGTGACCAATTTTTTTAAAAACTGTTCGATTTCGTTACGCCCCCATAGAGAAATTTATTGAGTACACGATTCACTAAGTTTCTTTCAGTGAGCTCGTGTGAGATCCAAATATCGAGCCTTTTCGTATATCCAGAGATTTTCAAATGGCTTAAGGGCCTACATCAATATTATCGTATATCATCGCCGACACGTACATATTAACACAGCCAGTAGGCACAGAAAATGAAGAATTAGGGATACTTTTCCTATTTACTCAAAATATACTAAATATATTTTAATTCTGATCCACGTGTTTCTATACATAATAGTTACCTATGTTTTTAAAGTTATTTCATTAGTTAATACGCGATAATAGACCGACAAATGAAAAAAATAAAACATTTGAGAGGTTGTTTCGCTAAGATTTTCTATCGAGAAAACTTTTTTCAATCGCGTTTCTGAGTTCATGCGATCCTAGATCATATATTGAAAAAACATATACTTAAAAATTAAAGCTCTAGCCATTCAATCTAAAGAAACAATGAAAACTTCGTACATAGAAAAATGCACGAAACTATTTTGGTATCCTCTTAAAACTGTTTTGTGGTCAATTCCTAGCTCTTTCGCTATGTCGTACGAACTAATATCCTGATTTTGCTCCATTTTTTTCCGAAATCGCATCAACTTCTCCCGTAACAGTTCGGCTAAAGCGAGGCTTATCTTTGACATCAAAATTGCTGGACTGAAAACGCTTGAACCAGTTCAGTGCTATTCTTACCGGCACTGCATTGGGTCCATAAACGTCACAAATTTTTTTCGTGGTGATTCGCATTTTTGCCTTTGTTGTAAAAAAAATTTCAAATGTATCGAATTTCTATGTTACATTGGCGCATTTTAATCAATAGAAAAACTATAAAAAAGCGGCGAATAAAATTTTTTTTTATTTTTCTCTTCTCTAAAATGTCTTCTTTTTAATGGTATATAAACTGGCCAGATATAAATAGCTCTTCTCAAAAAAAAAATTACTGTAACTTTTTACTTATAAATTACAAATTACTTTTTCTCCGACCTATTATAACGCACATGTACACCTAGGATTTTGTTAATTTTAAGTTTATAATTATTAAATTGTTATAAGCCCCGAACAAGTACGTAGACGTTTTAATACATATTATAATCACGTTTAAAGATGCTGTTACATAGATAAATTACCTGCACGCAGCTCCAGCAGCAACCCTAACGACTTCATGATGAGCAAGATGATGTAGATGAGAGGGTACATCCCTTGACGCAGTATCACCGTGCCCGAGGCGTCCGTCTTCACCCGCACCCCAAGACCACGCCCCGCCGCACGTAGAACAACATAAGTAATGACGACCCAATGGGTGACATGATACTTGACTTATTATTTGATTTTCCAAACCTATAACGTGTAATAAATGAGGTTTTTATTTATATGGTGACCCGGCGACGGTAATGAAAAAGGTGGAATTATTAAAGATTTTAGCGAGACGTCCCAATTTAATAAGAGTTCACTCGAAATCCACAAATATAATTTTGAATGCAAAGAAGAGGCAATCATAGTCACAAGTTTCTGAAATCAATATAAAAATATTCCTAATCCTAAATTAAGGTTGATGCTTACACTATGAGTACGAGACTCGATAAATAATAATTGTATTGCTGTTTTTAATACATAAGAAGGGAAAAAAAGAGAAATATACCAGGTACAAGTTGTGGTGTCATAGTATCATATGGCATAGAATAGACGACGCCATCGTGAGACAAGAGAAGCGCTAACTTCTCAGCACAAGCTATTTGTTGTATACGCAGCATTCCCAAATGCACAGGTCCCACACCAATCGACACCACTTCTTGTGCAGATTCCATACACTGTTATGAAATTAAACATTAATTATAAAAGGAAAGTATGGTGAATGTGGCCACTTTTTCATTTTTTCGTGCCCATTAACGTCCCGCTGTTGGGCAGGAGCCTCTTCCACTTTAAGAGAGATTACGGTCTATTACGCCACACTGACCAGGCGTGTTAGCATAGGGTTTATTTTCAAGTTTTCCATATCTCACAGAAGATATTTACAACATCCATGAGCTGGTTTACAGCAACTTGGCCAGGAAATGGGGTGATGACACATGTATTCTTAATCCGTCACCACACGGAAATCAACATACCACAATCTCATTGTGTATCACTTAATGTACTAATTTTACTCACACAAACACACACACACAATCACACACACACACACACAATCACTCACACATATATAGAACTTAATGATGTATT
Source organism: Orgyia antiqua (assembly GCA_916999025.1). Classification (NCBI taxonomy): domain Eukaryota; kingdom Metazoa; phylum Arthropoda; class Insecta; order Lepidoptera; family Erebidae; genus Orgyia; species Orgyia antiqua. The sequence goes on from OU779861.1 coordinate 5,498,001, forward strand.
TATTCTTTCTCTTTATTTCTCCCCTTTCTTTACTTTTATAATTGAAATCTTGTAATGAAAGGGACTGAGCCCCACAACACAGGGTATCTCACTGCTATTGTAAAACTACTGTAATTTTTTTGGATCTCAATAAATATATTATTATTAAATATATTATATATTATTATTATCTTGCCGTACGTTCTTGGTTCCATGTTGGGCGCCATTATGGCAATGGCGCCCAACGTGGGACCAAAACCATGATCTATTCTATAGACTAAATTTTTATACATACATTTACTACGCAATACAAAACATACAACTTAAATATTGAACTCCTTAGATTGATCAATACAATTATTTTTATATCACGATCGTAAATCATTAAACTTACAGTTGCAAACCCTTTCATTGGTGGCAATAATGGTGCTCCCAATCTATCAAGATGACACAATAATGCGATGCCGGCTTTTCTAACACTCATTAATCCATCGCCAGCTGGTAGATTTAGTTCCCTAAAAACAATATAACAATAACGTCGAATCAAAATGTATTCAATGAAAAAAATATTACAATAATAATAGTTTAAAAAAACTAAAAAACACGCTTTATTTAATCGAGTTATTGCATTGTCATCGGTCTTTGACAGGTGTGCAAAATTTGAATAGAATCTGACCGTTTAAAGTGGGTCAAAATAGCGTCCAAAGGAGTCGGTTACAAACATACAAACAAACATACAAACAAACATACAAGTGAAGCTAATATAAAGCGTGTAAAAAGCAAATAACGTTTGAACTACTAAACCTTAAGAAAATAAACCATCCAGATAGACTCTGGTGTTGATTTTATAAGTATACTAGCTGTCCCGGCAAACGTCGTTTTGCCATACAAAAAAAAAAATTAAAAATAGATGTTAGCCGATTCTCAGACCTACTGAATATGCATGTAAAATTTCGTAAAAATCGGTCTAGCCGTTTCAGAGGAGTACGGTAACTAACACTGTGACACGTGAATTTTATATATTAGAAATATACTTTTTTTTTATAAAAATTATTAAAGAACATATTTCACTTACTTTAGATAAGTTTCAGTAGGATTTGGTTCTGTCAATGGTTCATTATTGACTATGGGGTTAGGGGCCGCTACTTTTGCCATACGTCGAAGAAAAGGCCCTAATGGTGCTGTGCATTCTTCAAGTGTTATTCTAAAATTATATGAAAAATTTAATATATAATTTCGTATTTTTTTTTTTATAAATATTCATGGACATTTCACACAGCGTCCTCTGGTCCCAAGCTAAGCTTATATGCTTGTGTTATGTGTACCAGAATACGGATAGAATACATATACTACTTTTCTTTTGTAAATACATACTTATAATAAATAGAAACACCCAGACGCAGAACAAACATTAGGATGACATTTATAAACATTACACAAATGTTTGTCCGAGGCGGGAATCGAACCCGCGACCTCATGATCGGCAGTCCGTTATACGAACCACTAGACCACGAAGCCCGTCAATAAAATAATAATAATCAATAAGTCAATAAGAAGTATTTATCTTGTTTTATTTACACGATTGCCAGCGACACAAATGTGATAGTTTTTTGCTACTGTTTATCACTCATGATAACATAACTATTTCAATTTACCTATTATCAGGTTGACGTTTTTGTTTGGGTGGCAAAGTAACTAGAACATCAGCTGCCTTCAATAACGCTGGTAATTCTGCTCTTCTTGCGCACGATTCTACCCAAACGCATAGAGATGTACGCCAATCGCCCAACGGAACATTACAACCAACATCCCTGAAAAATATATTAATGTCCAATGATAAAAATAGGGAACAACAAAAGTACACAATTACTGTTTTAGTGATAATTAATGCTTACCCAGTGACAACTTGATGTAGAAACTGAGCAGCACTGTCCACAACCTCTGCCCATATTCTTTGAGATCTTGGAGCATTATGTGCAGCACCTCCCGCAAACAGCGCAGCATCAGGTAGTGCCCGAACTGCGTCGAGAGCATCTCGCAACAATGCTGAACAAACATCCGCGTCTTCTCCACAACGCCACGCACGTCGTACTAACGACAGTGCGAGACGGAGAGCTGCGCGAGCTCCCACACGCTCGAGCCCAAGAGAACTGTAAATTACGTTATTTGTCACAGAAAAAATATTAACATAGCATTTACAACCATCATACATATATTATGACCAGATGTACGAATGTACAGAAGCCAAACAAGTGTGTTTAAACCACTAACCACTTTATAGTCAAGTTTTAATACAATATTTATTACCTTTCTGAGTGATCAGTATGCTCATCATTGTCCTCATGGCTCTCTGCTGTACTTTCACCAGTTTTGTTCAATGTAGTGACAACACTACTCAAGGCTCTATTACTGATTGCATGAGGTTTTTTATTTAATCGCGCCTTTTTTAATTCTTTGTCTTGATGTTGGTCTCTGAAAATATATTATCATTTAGCAGCACTATATCGGTTACATGCTCGAAAAAAAAAATCTGATTACATATTTCATAAATGCATACTTTTATTTATTTATTTACCTTATAACTGCAACGAGATGCCTGTTACACAGTAAGATGAGTCGAGAGATTTGAGTTACAAATGGACAGGTGACTGCTGCTGCTATGGACCGGACACGTTGTTCCCATAGCAGTGATTCTATTAAGCTCTGCAGGCATTCTAAACCTGTAACAAATGAATTCTGTAATTCTATATACAATTAACAATAGGTTTCTATAAGTGACCAGGCCTGGGTAAAATACATGCTTTGTTATAGTCGACATACAAATTACAAAATACTGTATGACAAATAATTAAAAAACGAAATGTGTATCTTTAGTAAGCATTTAAAATACGAAAATCGCAATGCATTTAAAATACAAAATTTTAGCTTATATATAATTAAAATAAAAATTACAGTAAAGTAAGCTTTTATAATTTAAGTTGAAAAATCACTTAAAACTTTAATAAGAAATTTAAAAATAAATGCATTCCTTGAAACAGGACCACAATTAATATATTGTTATCATCTTAGAAAGATGACTTTTTTTGCTGCATATAGATCATAGCAGATGGCGCTGTATCTTTCTACCTACCTCCATGGGAAAAAGGTGTGATGTTATGATGAAAACACCTTGTGAAATTTACCAAACATAACATGAGATTTGCATTACTCTCTATTGCTATTATGATCAATACCATTCTTATTTACATAATATGTTAATTATTAGAAAGGCTAATGAATATACATACTGTAATAATTTTTTTTATATAAGTAGTCATTTATATATTATAAATATCATAAAACTGAAGAGTTCGTTTCTTTGTTTGAATGCACTAATCTCAGGAACTAGTTTTGAATTAAAAAAATATCTTTGTGTTGAATAGTCCATTTATTGAGGAAGTCTATTTATTATCTTCATCATTATCAAAATTTGTTTGGTAAAATTTAAAAGCTAAACTAGTTTAACAATATGCTCCAATTCATTAAACAATTATGTTTTACGTAGAAATGGGATGGTGACAAATATATCTTTAATTTAGGAATAGCAATATGAAAAATAATTTTACCTGGATCTAATTTCCACTTCAGATCATCAATTATTTGAATGGAAGGTGGTGGTGGCTGTAATTTAGCCTGAATTGAGATTCTGAGCTCCTCCTCCGTTGAAAGGGCTGCACATGGCAGGCATGCACACCCTGAGTGTGGGCCACATAAACCATCACAGCAGGTACAAGTCAATATCTGTCAGGATTTAAATAAAAGTATTGATTTATATAAACTGCCATTGAAATAAAGAATAGAAAAAATGTAACTAGGTATATATATCACAACGTTACAAGCTAAAATCTTGATTAATAACTTACTCTAAGGCCACAATAATATTTGCCACTATCACCGAGTTGAGCAGTTATACCAGCGCTATTTATAAGACCATTTCCAGCGTTAAGATATACCTCCTTATCTTGTAGAAGGCTATTAAATAAGTTGCATAAAACGTCGGATTTATGAAGTGCTTCCTGTAAATCAGGATTCAGCCACTTTCCATCTAAATGTGGCTGCGGACGAAATATGAAATCGTATTGTTCATCGGGTTCACATTCGGACATTTTTGCAACTCATAACATTCTTTTATAATCGCATTTCAACTCAAGGTAGAATACAATAAAGCCTAGTCAATTATTAAAAAAATCATTCACGTTTCCACATAATAACAAGAATCGGAATTTTATTTTATTTCAAAACACACCCCAAAAGCCCAAAACCAACAAACAAAATTCGACACTGACAGTAGTAAGTAAAGTGACAAGTGACACTTGACAGTACTGGCAACTGGCAATACTGGCATCTGGCATTGACAGCAAATCTATGTTTAGTTAGTTCATGGTTCAGTTTAGTTAGTCTATGATTTGTCGTCGAATGCGAGCGTTGCGAGCTAAAACTCGTGAATATTTTAGATGTTTTAAATTTATTGTTGTTATGTGAATATGTTTATATAGTTCTTCGTATTTGTTTCAATGGATACTTTTATATTATCTGAAAATAAGGATTGCTTATACGGTAACATTATATTTCCATAATTCGTGTATTTATAATCTCCGGTGTACAATACCTTATATTTTATCAGTAAAACAATGTGGGAAGTTGAATCACACATGATTGAACTACCTTATTTAAATATACTACTTAAAACATCATTTTATGTTACACCTGGTTCTTTTAGTAACATTTTATTTCCAAGTAATAAAATAATTTTTATGGATTTGTTTACCACGTATTTTGAACGATGTGACGACTTATCTTAGTTATCTCATAGGTTTCTTTATTACCTGTTGTCAATAAACAGTAGTATGTGTAATTATTTTCGTATTATTACTTAGGTGAATATTTTCTTGATGATTTAATATCCAATGACTACAAGTGGTCATCACTACTCGATGCACCCGACGCATCACCCAGTGAGATCTTGGCTGATGCAGCACCGTCTCTTATACCACCAATTTCACCAATATTGAGTATAAAATCATCCTCAAGTAGTAGTAATTCCGATTCTGGTAGTGAAGATGATACTAAAACGTAAGTATTACTTTCTCTTATCACTAACTTGACACAGGTTTTCCATGTGGTGACAGATCAAGAATACAAATGTCACCACCCTATTTCTTTACCAAGCTGTAAGAGCCGGCTAAAGGATGCTGTACACCAATATTAGTCACTGTGAGAAACGGAAACCTCGAAAGTAAACCTAGTGCCTTGGTCAGAGAGACACAGTTGATCATAATCCCTCCCAAAGTCCACTTTGGGAGGGAATATGATCAACTCCTCCAGGAGACCCATATTTAATAGTAGGATATCAATGATCTGGAGAGAGGTTAGATTATATAAGTTATTAATATTATATCACTCTCCTCCTCTCACTGGTATATAGGCAGAGATTCCTATTAGAAACATGTAGACCCTCTTACACTATTTTTTCTTCTACTGCTGTAAAATCAGTTTTAGTGTGTAAAGTTATAATATAAATATTTATTATATATACATACATAGATATTTTTTGGTAACATTGCTTAATTCGCAATTTATTAAACTAAATGATAAAGTTTTACATTTATCAATTTCTTTTATTTTTCTTGTATAAATTTGTAGCAGTTCAGTTAATACATCAGAAAGAGCATCAATATCACCTATTGATTGGTTAACAAATTTCAAGGATGAACCAGCCAATACTTTAAAACTTGAAGATATAGAACTCTTTCTACAAAAATCAGGTATGGTTATAACTTCATTAATTATTTGGTTGTCTGTGAAATTTTACCTTTGATTTTTATTTTGATTTATAGTTTCTATTTCATTTCCCATTTTAGTCTAGGTTCAACTTTTTATTTTAGTTTTTAAACTTTTCTATATTGCTATTTATTTTAGCTTTGTTTTTAGTATCGCATTTAGTCCAACATTGTTTGTTGTATTGATTTCAATGTTGTTTTTGGTGACATTTTTGTCATTAATTTTAGTATTGATTTCAATTCAGACTTCAGTTTTGATTTTAATTTCAAATTATATTATGTTATTGCCAGATCCAGATCCTATAAAACACTCACCATCAGAATTTCACTCAAATGGATTGTTCTCACAGAGAAAGGGGCCTGTTGTTGCTATTGAAAATGGTGTTATTAAGGTAAAATCTTATGTTTTTCCTAACTTTGTAATTTCTTAATACTGTATTACCCTAAAAATGTAACTACATATTTAATTTTCCAGGGTATTAAAATGGAAAGCAACATATCTGATAAACAATCAACTCCTTTCCAGAATAAGGTGCACAGAGGTGAGCATGTTTGTTTACATTTATTATAACTATTGTGAAGACTGACTTATCTTTTTTTTTTTAGCCTCGCAGTTTTATATAAAAATATCGAGTTTTCCATCTCTCACAGATTTAGATGTTATCTGTTATAATTATCATGTTTAAATTGACTTTGAAATGTTAAGAGGGCACGACACCAAAATATGCTCCATACAAAAATACATATAAACAGCGGACTAGGAAACGCCTTTTTTTCAAAGAATTTGTAGGTCTCTCTCAACTATATTTGTCCTTTTCAGCGCGGCGCTCGAGAATAGGGATAGCAATACCTAAGGCAAATACCTAAATTACGACTGTAGTCCCCTCTTAAGTAACTTAACTTTACAGCAAAATAATGGCCAATCCACATGGTGCTTACATAGAGTTCTTGCTGCGTCAATTTCCATACTAATAATTAAAAATAGTTTAAAAAAACTAAAAAACACGCTTTATTTAATCAAATTATTGTATTGTCATCGGTCTTTGACAGGTGTGCAAAATTTGAATAGAATCTCACCGTTTAAAGTGGGTCAAAATAGCGTCCAAAGGAGTCGGTTACAAACATACAAGTGAAGCTAATATAAAGCGTGTAAAAATCATAGTGTACACACGATATGCTGCTTCGACGCAATACACATTCGGCCGGACCGATCAACAGCTCCCTAAATGAAGCGGGCGGGGTCTATGGCTACATCATTCAGTCGGCTTGAAGCCACTTACATCTATGTGTGCGTGAAAATGTATCTATGTGTGTCTATGATACATGTCTATGTCTAAAGTATGGCTAAAGTTACTTGTCCTCAATTTACACTTTTCAACCTACCATGTGGGTTGACGTTTATAATTACATATCAGATATGTTGAGATTATCTGTGTTTATTTGTTTATTTTACGCGTCGTCGTAGCAAGAAGTCAATGCCTCAAAAAGCATGACATGCAAAAATATGGAACCGAGTTAATAACAAAAATATACCAAATCGTCACGTATTAGTAAGCTATTTGTGTGGCTTGCGAGTCAATGCCCGCTGCAGTGGGTGCGTAATACGTCCAATCTGAAAGTAATATTTTTGTTAAAAAGTAGATATGTGCCAGAGAACAGAAGGTTAGGACTTAGGACCATCTGTCACGAAATAGCTGATACCTTGCTAGGCTAAATAGATTTTCTTGAAACGAGGTTCCTAAATAAATCACCTTGCATAAAATAGAACTAAGCCAGAAACCGGTCACCAATCATACCATAGGAGAATTACTAGACGTAGGACGTAAAAAGCTAACCACCCATTAATTAGGTACCTAGGATACGATAAAGGAATTAAAAAGTCTGTGTGCCGTCTCTCAAAACTTATTTGTACTTCTTTCTTATTTGTATATCTGTAGAAAAACACATTAAAAAATGTTACCGATTGTAAGTGCACCAAAAAAATGAAAAACAGCCAGGTATGGCGTGTTTTGATTATTTTCTATTTCGTCGTACACATTTGTATTAATTATAATCGTTGGTCTATATTATACAGATTTTCTAATAAAAGAAGTTCTGTTAACATTGCCGAATTTTGTTATTGACATAAATCATCACAATCAATTTTCATTTTTAGGGTTCCGTACCCAAAGGGTAAAAACGGGACCCTATTACTGAGACTTCGCTGTCCGTCCGTCCGTCCGTCTGTCACCAGGCTGTATCTCAAGAACGGTGATAGCTAGAGAGTTGAAATTTTCACAGATGATGTATTTCTATTGCCGCTATAACAACAAATACTAAAAATAAAATAAAATAAATATTTAAGGGGGGCTCCCATACAACAAACATGATTTTTTTACCGTTTTTTGCTCGATACTAATAACGTTGCCTTATGTTGCATAGATAATGGTACGGAACCCTTCGTGCGCGAGTCCGACTCGCACTTGACCAATTTTTATTTAGTATATTTAGTTGTGCATGAAGAATCGGTACCTACCAAATGTTGTACCTGTATCTACTGAGTGTACTCTGTTATTTAACTCTCAAAATTATCGTGTTAAATTACAATATTCTTTGTACAAGTGAATTTTATTCACTTTCACACTTTAACACCTAGCGTAAATGTAAAATACTTTAGGAAATGTTCTATATTAGGTATTCTTTGTACTTTAACTCTATCGTAACGGTAATTTGGTGTTATTTTACATTAAAAGTAATTTATTACTGAACGGCGTGACGTCACGTGTACCAAAGTAAAAGTTACTAATGAATATGGACAGTTAAATTATACAGCGTCATACAAACTTTATTTAATAAATAATATTATTGCATATACATATTATCTATAAGTGAAAAGGGAATTTATGGTGGTAGCCAGAACGGGACGGTTTCTAAATAACTAAATCCTGGCAGGGTGAAACTTATTCGCCATTATGTATTTTCTTCGAAGTATGAGAACTTCGTCCAGTTTGGTTCTACTAGACTTAAGGAATTGCGTTATTACCAAAATTTTCTAAAGATATTAAATCCTTTTCCTCTTTGTAGGGAATGGTCATCAACAAAATTCATTCTTTAAAGTGGAAAATGAAAACACTATTAATAATGTGAATGACAAGCAATTAGTAGTGAACGGTAATATCCAGTTGGTTATAGAACAAAAAAAAACGCCAAGTATACTTAAAAGAGCTATCAGTATAGTCAAACCACTTAATAATGTAACACCAGCAGATAGTACAAACAATGGCAAGGTTGCAATTCCATCGTTACCGCAAGCTAAAGTCACTGACGCACATATTAAGGTAAAATATACCAGCCATGATAAGATTTAAAACATTCTCAATTAATTTTATACTTGTCAATATTTTAGGACTTAATTTTCGTATAAAGTGTACATTATATGGTATTTGTAATGATAATAAAGAAATCGCTATTTTTAAAGGTCACATCACCTAGAAGCAATATAGCAATTAATCCTAAACCACTTTTGAACAATGGTACGGTTCCACAAGTAATACAAAACCACGTCATACCTCCAGTAGAATGTGATTCACCAACCAGCCCTTCTATGGACATGTCAAATTACAGTGAAGCAGAAATGAGAGCGATGAAGAAACAACAACGAATGATAAAGAATCGGTAAGTATTTTGACATTAATTAATGGTCTTATCCATAATGACTTATCGGAAGTTTAAACGGAGATTGTATGGGAGAGATAATAAACGTTTTAGCGTGAAAAGAGTTTGGACAATTTTCGCGAACCGATTTTACCGAACTTTTAAACCTCCGATAAGTCATTATGAATAAGACCATAATATTGTACAATCCTTGCCAAAATATGATTCTTTACCTATTAAAAATGTTCATAAATAAACAGTAATAGACTTTTACAAACTTGAATGGCAACATTTTGAAAATTGAACATAAAGGTAAGTTGTTTTGTACAATTTATACATCGTTAATGTTAAATATCTTGTTTAGTGAATCAGCGTGTCAATCTCGGCAAAAAAAGAAGGAATATGTATCAGCTTTGGAGCAACAATTGCTTGAAGCACAACAGGAAATAGCCAGACTACGACTTGAGAACAAACTTTTAAGAGATCGCCTTGAAAGCAATGGACGAAGTCGAAAGGTAAAGCATAGTCTTGAGAGGTTGCATTTTAAGGATAAAATTAGGATCGTAACTTGGATTCTCAATGTTGCTAAAGAACTAAAGAGACTTAGGGCGCCTTTCAGAGTATGTATTCATGATTTTTCTTCCTGTCTATATCACAGATACCCAGGCTAGATGCGTCGTTACTAATACCAAAGAAAAACATAGCAGTCATATTCGCAATGGTTTTTATGGTCTCAATGAATTGGAATGGTTTAGGGTAAGTAGAATTAACTAAAATATTGATAATTATAATTTTGTCATACAAATGTGTACTGATCTTCCTCTTAAATGACAAATATTTGGAGATAAAATAGGAAATTCACGCTGGAGTTATCTACTTGTTAATGTATGTATAGCAATATATTCATCACTTTGTACGTGCGACTTAATAAAATTGTAGTAAATATTTAACTTGGATAAAAAAAATTGTATTATGGTGTACAATAAAGTGTCATCCATCCATCAACCTTTCTCCATCCACTGCTGGACTTAGGTATCAGGCAACTGCATCCAGCGACCACCGGTATATTTGACGATATCGTCAGTCCACTTTGTAGGGGGGCGCCCCACGATGCGTGGTTGCCACTCGAGCTCGAGGACTTTCCGTCTCCAACGGTCATCGATCGCTGAGCGATACAATAAAGTGTATTCTATTCTACTCTAATACTCATTCACACCTTTATTGATTATTAAACCTACACCTTTATTGATTGCAGTGTCATAATAAAATTAATAAGGATAAAATCATAACAACGACATGCAAATACATAATACACCATATTTGTTTAATGCCTTTATGTATTCTATTCAAATATTTGTATAAATTGCAGGTGGAACTCAAAGCCTTTTGTTAGCCAGTCGACGCCACATAGCAACACGCGACATTTATTGTGGGCTGAAGATAATGCTGCTGATATCAATAATGGTGTGTAATTTATTATTCTGTTATATAACAGTGTTCTATAAGTCATAGAATTATTGCTAGCTTTGCTACAAATTGTATAGATAATATTTTTTTTACCTTTTCATGCAAAAACGTTTAATTTAACTTCAAATTTCTTATTAATTAACTATATAGTATAAACTAGCGTATAAAGGGTTACCCGGCTAAGAATTGTACGATAAACTTAAGTTTTTATTAGACATAGATCGCGTCTTCATTTCAGCGTACTGCTCGTTGGTAGACGGACTAACGTAAATCGCAATGTTAATAAATTAAAGAGTATCAGAAATCGATTCGTGTGGTGACGGATTAAGAATACAAGTGTCACCACCCCATCTCCTCCCAAGGGTGCCTTAGGGTGCTGTAAAAGTCAGATAAGGGATATTGCACACTGATAACATCCTCTGTGAGAGACGGAAAACTCGAAAATAAGCCCTGTGCCAACACGCTTGGTCAGCGCGGCACAGTAGACCATAACCCCCCAAAGCGGAGGAGGCCCGTGCCCAACAGTGGGACGTAAATGGGCTGGAGAGGAGAGGAGAGAAATCGATTACAAATGTATCTTGATCAAATTTTCTAAAAATACGATAAAATAACTAAAAGTTAAACGTAACTACGATGTCGATATTGTTATTTTAAATAGCCAACGGATATGGTGATTAATGAATTCCTGTACAATAAATAATGCATAATTTAGGTAGCTTGATACAGAGATATCTAGAAAATTATACGACCTTGGAAGTTCGATGCTTATAAATATTTAGGTAGCTTGATACAGAGATATCTAGAAAATTATACGACCTTGGAAGTTCGATGCTTATAAATATGTATTTTGTGTCGAATTATTTTGTAAAAACCGGTTATGTTGCGTCGTATGGAATTAATATTTATTGATTTTGTTGTATAATAATTTTAATAGATTGTTCGTGAATATTTGACTAAAAAGATTTATTTGACTAAAAAGATCGGGATTTGAACCTCGAGACCACTTGAACCACTCTATCTTTAAAAAAAACCGTTACGTAGTTTTGAAGATTTAAGCTCACCTAATGACATACATACAAAATTAATACTATGTTCTATAATAAGTAAGGGAGCGTTCAAGTATTACGTAACGCAATTTTGAAATTAAACATTACTCGAAATAAAATCGTATTCTTAACAAAATTAAAAAATAATCAACTATTAACCAAGTAGGTCTATAAAAACAATTCGATTGAAATTACTGGTCCTCTGTCCACGGGTTTGCTAGCCACTCGGATTCTTTCATCACTGACACCTGGAGTGCAGACGAAGACGGTTATGGAGTTGTTAAGCCACTTGCATCCACTTCGTCGAGTCAGTCAGCATCCTCAGACGATGTTTCATAACGACGCGACGCACAATGCACCGGTTTGTACAGGTGGACTAAAAGAAATCGTAAGGCATCGTAAACGAAAAGGGTTGCCAATTTGGGAGTTTTAATTCCCTAATTTTTTATATAAAAAGAAATAGTGTTACGTAACGTGTTGTAAGAAGGACACCCTGTAACGCATCGTAACGTTTTACGAGACCCCCCACCCCCAAATTGCGTTACGTAATACTTGAATGCTCCCTAAAGATTAATTCATAAATTAATATAGGCTATATTAGTTTCAGATGATACAATAAATAGCACATATACAACAGATTGCCAAAATTCAACTACAAAAATGGCAGATTTTGTAAATCAAACGGAAAGTATACGGATAGCCGGTGATTTGAATCGCTGGATTGGTGGTGGCAAGACCTTGAATTGGACATATGATGCACCAAGGAGGAAACAGCAAACGTATCTTAGCGAAGAGAAGATCAATGGTAAATATTATTAACTATTATATTTTAAAGAAAATCTTAGTCTTAGAGGATGTACAGTAAAGCCCTAAAACATCAATAAAATTCCTTAAACTTATAAAATTAAATCTCTGATTCTCTTTCAGGTGGTTTATTAGAAAAAACATACAGGTTATTCAATAAGTTAAATATAGATAACAATCTAGTGGATATTCCAACTGCTAAAAATTATGGAAGGACAATCAAAGAAAAATCACGATTACGACGTCTTAAAAGGAATAAAGAAATAGATTTTGCGGAGCACGCTGTTATTGATTACAAGACATTGTACCGTAAACCTATTAGGAAAACAGATTTTAATATGGATGATTTGGGCGAGTGGAATGCATTGTTGGAGGCGTTACATCGTAGAGATGATACCTTTTATGTAGTAGGTGTGGGTAAAGGAGAACATTTATTACTACCCGCAGTATCTCACAATGTTACCAGACCACCAAAAATGGCGCTAATCTTACCTGCAAGAACAGCTAATGGTAGGTTGTGTGTTGTGTGAATGATTTATATAAAGTAGATTTTTATATCCTATAAGATCTTGTCATTGATTCAAAGTTGAATATCGATTTTTTAAAACTAAATTGTTGTTATAATTTTTGTGTTCCTGTATTGTAATTACTTTAATTGAACATAGGCTTACAATATTTGTCATCATCATATCACCATGCCTTTTGCCCATGGGGGTTGGCAGAGACTATAGAGCGCCATTTGCTACAATCCAAACATACTTCCTTTTATTCCCTTACATTTATACATCTGATTATTCATACCCGACGGTTAGAAGTGCTACGCACTTGACCCTTTTGATGTATACATTATATGAAGTATAATATTAAAATTATTTCAGATTCCATAATGAGTGATCATGTGACACTAATGCAAATTGATTGCTCCGTGGTCAATACATCTCTAGTCAAATTAAAGTCCGATGCATTGCCCGAAAGCTTAAGGAAACAGTCTGCCAACGAAGATGTGAAGAACAATCATAAAAATAAAAATGTAAAAACAAATATTTTACAAAATTCCAGTCTAACAGAATATCCAAATAAGGAAAATATATCGAAAAAGGAAATAGATATTGGTAAAGGTGACTTCTTTGCTCATTACTTGTTATCTAAGCATGAGGAATCCATGGACAGTTTGACTAAAAGATCGTCAAAAAGTGTTAAGAATGTAGAAAAATATATTACTAATCGCAGTTTAAGTTCTACTTAATAATAGAAAGCAGTACCTAACGTGCAATGTGTAGATAATATAAGTAATTATTTCGTTAAAAATATAGGCTTGAAATAAATTATTTTTAGTTACAAATTGTAAACTAATTTGTTAGATTGTAGTTCACAAACATACTAGTACTATTTTATGTTATAATAGCTGACCCGGCAAACGTTGGTTTGCCATACAAATGTTAGGGGTAGACAAATAATTTGCAATAAAATAATATTGCGACTATAAATTTAACTGTAAGCTATCCTATCTTTCAAGTTGGGTCGAATTGCACACGGTGTGAAAATCAAATTTAAAATCGGTTCAGTAGTTTAGGAGTCCATCGCGGACAAACATCGTGACAGGAGATTTATATATATAAAGATTGTATTCCATTATATAGATATACTATTAAGAATAATTATATAACCGATCTCAGTTTGATCTATAAAGTAAATTTGCTAGAAGAATTTACAGTATATAAATAGATCCAGATGTTACCATATTATATAATAATATAATTTTTTTTACATATTCGTAGATATTTAGTATAGTCTCGGCAAAGTAACATCCTGTTTTATGTAGCAATTCAATAAACATGCATAGACTAAAACAACTCGACATGGGGCATTTAATTGCGGTTTAACATATTAAAAATGCATCGACGCAATACATACGACTTACCTGCATCCCCTAAGATGAAGCGGGCGAAGGTGTCATCGCGACGCTTGAATGAAATAACGCTGAGATGGCGTAGTGCTCGTATGGCCAAATATGCGTTAAAATATATTATTTATATGTGCGGCCGCAACAAATCGTGAGCTACGGCCCTTAGTTATCATGACGCTGCCAATCCTGTCAAGTGGTGGGCGGAGCTACAGCTGTCGTGAAAAGATATGTGTAGAAAGTATCACTAAACTACAATACCACCCACGATTTTATTAACCATCGGATCTTGTGTAATCTAGTCTAGCTTGTATAATATGTAGACCCTGTTAACCAGTGCGTAAAAGTAAGATAATACTTTTGTCAAATTAAATGTATCGTTTGCCAAATGATCATTTGGTGAAACATTGTTTGTCAATTGATCATTTGTCAAAAATTTTTTGGTCTATCAGTAGGGAACCAATTACCTACATGATAGTCACCATAATATTTTTTATTTAATCTATATGTCTGTAAATTATTATATCAAATATAAAAGTAATTCGTAAATACAAAATTTTCATTGCAAAATCAAGTTGATTTAGCTATAGTAAAACGAGATTTCGTAAAAAAAAAACCAAATTTTATATAAAATTTGTGTCTTATTTTGTTAAATATTAGTTCTATACAAAAAAGAATTACTATATTTAATTTGTTAGGTATTAGTTCATATTGTACTTGTTCTATTTTTATTGTTACTTTCCATATTTTTATTAATTACTATTACATAATATCTGACGCTCTGTGGATTCTACGATGAACTTATGTGAAACGTATGTTCAAGCAATCTGCTGCTTAAAAATATACTAATAATCTATTTTTAATTTTTTGTGATATATAATTCCATGATAATAAAATTAAGATGATGTTAAAATTTTGTATCGTTTTTTTATTACTAGGTATAGAATCATCACCTTTCACTTGCCATTAACCTATTATTGGTGGTCACTGGTCGGCCCAACATGTCTTTTTCTTCCATACCGAGAAAGTGAGAATAATATTATGTTGTTTAATTTTCAGAAATTAATTATAATTATCAAACAGAGCTATCGTTTGTTCGGAATAAATTCAAACAATATAAAACGTTTTTTTTTGTTTTTAACCTTGCGCCAGATAAACGCCAAAACCTCTATTATAAATATTTGGGTAGGAATATATTAAAATATCTGAAATCTTTAGTTATATATGTTTGAGCGGGCATTTTAGTCTTGTTTTTCAGTATCGCTATCTTTTTTTTTTGGAATGACGTAAAGGATATTAGTATTGGTCTCACTTTTTTTTATCATCTTGTTTCTAGAGACGATAGAAATGCGCAAAAATTTGCAGGAAAAACTCAAACAAGAGAAACAGAAAGAAAAAGATGCATTCATCCGAAACAATAAGATAGTGATAAAAGAAGCACCAGAACCAGAAAAAAGAAAGAGAGAGATCTCAATGTCACCTAGGAATACAACAACAAATCCCAAAGACTCCAATAATATTACCGCACCACTAAAATTTCAAAAAACGAATGCTTTCGAATATATGAGAGCAAGATCTTCATCGTGGACTGACAAATCGTCTCAACAACATAAGGCATAGGAATTGCTAGACACCGGTGATATAACTGTATCAAATATAGGCAAACATTTACACAAAAATAAAATCCCCAATACGGCTGGTCACCGCGGGGCTACTGACCAAATCCCCCAAGCATTATCTAAAAATCTCCAAATACCAAAAAAGATCCAGAAATCACGACTATACACAGCAACACTTAATACACGGTCTTTAAAATCAGAAGAATATTTAATAGAATTAGAGCAAGCATTGAAAGAAATTCAGTGGGATATTCTTGGCATAAGCGACGTCCGGAGATCCGCAGAAAAAATTGAAGAGTACGAAGAACACATTTTATATTACAAAAATGAAATACCCGGACTATACGGTGTGGGTTTTTTAATAAAGAAATACTTGAAAAATAATATTATAGAATTTAAGGGAGTGTCCGACAGAATAGCCGTCCTAAATATCATTCTTCCTAATCATAAACAACCGACATCGATAGTTCAATATATGCACCCACCGAAGTGGCAAAAAAAGATATTAAAAATAACTTTTACGAAAACCTCAATAAGACGATGGAGACTTTGTATAACACGGTGATTGTGATGGGCGACTTCAACAGCCAAATTGGCAATAGACAAAAAAATGAAGAAAAAGTACTTGGTCCATTCACAAGTGGTAAAAGGAATGATAACGGACAACGTTTCTTGAACTACGCGTTAGAAAATAATTTACAAATTATGAATAGTTTTTAAAATAGAAAACCGAAAAGAAAATGGACGTGGGTATCTCCTAATGGCAAAGTAAGAAATGAAATAGATTTTATAATTACAAACAAACCAAAGCTATTCTTAAATGTAGAAGTACTTATCAATTTTAATTACAATTCCGACCACAGACTACTCAGAGGGCATTTACATACATTGGAGCCAAAGAAATCAAGGAAACATATACAAAATACAAAACAAACAAATATCCTGCCGACATTACCTAGTCAAGTCTTGGAATCTCTAGAAATGAAATTAAAGCGAGTAAACAACTTCAAAACGGCCCAGGAAAAATACGATAACTTAGAAAAACAGTTAAAAGAAATCAATAAAACAATAAAAAGAGTCAAACCATTTAAAGACAGATTGGGAGAAAAAGCAAGAGATCTTATCAGAGAAAGGAAAATACTACTAAAAAACCGAACTCGCAACAAAAACAATATAACTGAAATAAGCAAAGAAATAAATACCGAGATAAGAAAATACAGAAATAAACTGAAATCAGAGACATTACAACTTTACATAGAAAGATCAGGTGGTATTAAGATGGCATGGAAAGAGTTCCAAGACAATAAAAGCTGGATTACTAAAGTAACTAACCACAGAACAAAGAAAACTAAATCTAAAAGAAACGAAATACTAGGAGTAGCGACTGACTTTTGATAGTACTGAACGTAGAGAACTCTACGACGATGACATCCCGGCAACCATAAATCTTAGTATTGCTGCCGAGGAACCAATTCCAACTATACTACGAGATGAAGTTATAAAGGCATTGAAATCTCAGAAAAAAGGGAAGGCGCCGGGTGATGATAATATCTCAAACGAGCTGCCCATCGAAACATCCGAAACTATTTGCAATGCTCTTGTAGAAATTTTTAATGAAATATTAAAAACTGAAGTTATACCTCATCAATGGTCTATATCTACTATAGTTCTACTGCACAAGAAAGGAAAAACAGACGATATATCTAACTATAGACCAATTTCCCTGATGTCTAACGTATACAAAATCTTCTCTAAGGTAATACTAGAACGATTGGCTAGAACCCTGGACGAAAATCAGCCAAAAGAACAGGCAGGGTTTCGAAGCGGGTTCTCTACACTCGACCACATTCATACCATAAAACAAATAATTCAAAAATGCAACGAATATAAAATTAACTATTACCTGGTTTTTATAGATTACCACAAAGCATTTGATTCGCTGAAACACGAAAAAATATGGGAAGCTCTTGCTACACAAAGGATTCACAACAAATACATTCGTATAATCAAAAACTTATACGCAAACATGAAGGCGAAAATACGTACAGAAAGAATTGGAGAATATTTCCCTATAAAACGAGGTGTAAGGCAGGGTGACCCATTATCACCAAAACTTTTCTCGGCATCCTTAGAACACATATTTCGACAGCTAGAATGGTGTAAGTACGGAATAAATATCAATGGGGCACTAATAAACCACCTAAGATTCGCTGATGACCTTATATTAATAAGTGGAGATCCAAACACTTTACAAGTCATGGTTGAACAACTCTTGCAGGAAAGCGACAAGGTAGGATTGTCGATGAACACTAACAAAACGAAGATAATGACAAACCATATTAGGACACCCATTAAACTCAACAATGTGTCTGAATTGGAATATGTGAACGAATATACATATCTTGGACAAATTATATCTCCAGCTGACATCACCACAAAAGAAATTAGAAATAGAATATGTATAGGATGGAAAAGATATTGGGCCCTTAAAGATGTTATGAAGAACCCGGCTATACCAATTGAATGTAAAACAAAAATATTTAATACGTGTATTCTACCAAGTATTACCTACGGCTGTCAAACATGGAGTTGTACAAATAAAAATATAAGCACTACAGACTTGCCAACACAGAATGGAAAGAAGTATACTACACCTAAAATTAAAAGATAAAGTTCGTTTAAAAACAATAAGGAAAAGGACCAAGCTCATAGATATAAAATATAAAATCAAAGAATTAAAATGGAAATGGTCTGGACATCTAATTAGAAATAAAATTGAAAAGTGGGCCAAAGAAGTGACTGAATGGTGTCCCAGATATAAACGGAGAGGTAAAGGAAGACAATACTGCAGATGGGAAGATGATATCAAAAAAATAGCAGGATTAACATGGACAAGAAAAGCAAACGATAGATTGTTATGGAGAACTCTTGGGGAGGCCTATGCTGGAAAACAAGACAATCGAGAAATCGGTGTCTAACGCAACCAACTTTATTTTTTTTTTATATTATTCAAAATTTATACCTAAAACCGAATTTGAATGTAATAGATTGTTAATAAAGGCTTTATTTATTTATTTATTTATTTATTATATTAAAATATCGATAAAGCTATCTGTTTTTTAGGTAGTAAAAGGTTCCTTTTGGTTCAGAACCCTAAGACATTGGGACCCTTTTACTATCTACTTTGTGCTATTAGTCCCCGTTTTCCAATCAGCGCACAATAGCGCATTATGCGGCACAATGCTCAACGTTGAGTGTTCCAATTACAGCATCGCATCGCACAATCTAGCACTTTAAAAAGTATTTTTTTCTTTAAATTGGCATTGATTGAAATTTTATTTATATATTATCGTTAGTAATATTATTATTTGTTAAAAAAAAATTTAAGACTTTCTTTTCGTCGGAGTTTTCTGGAAATATTCAAAGATAATTCAAGCTGTGTTAAAAAATAAATAAATATAAGTATGGATGAAGGTATAAACAATGACTTTTTTATATTCCACACATATAATGTGAATACAAACCCCGTTTTCCAATTACAGCATCGCATCGCACAATCGAGCACTCTCAAAAGTGATGCGTGCAATCCATACCAACTTCAGCGACAGAAAATTAACAAGTATTTTTTCTTTAAATTGGCATTGATTGAAATTTTATTTATATATTATCGTTAGTAATATTATTTATTGTTAAAAAAAATTTAAGCTTTCTTTTCGTCGGAGTTTTCTGGAAATATTCAAAGTTAGTTCAAGCTGTGGTAAAAAATTAATAAATATAAGTATGGATGAAGGTATAAACAATGACTTTTTTATATTCCACACATTTATTGTGAATACAATGTTTATTTTAGATTTTTTTTTCAACACTGTACTTAGCGCACTCAGCTGGCGCATTTTAAAACTAATTCACGTTCCAATTAAGCGTCAGCATTGTGCGGCACTGAGTCGCATTATGCTCTGCCATTGGAAAACGGGGAAAGTTTATTTTAAAATTTTTTTTTTCAACAGTGACCTTAGCGCACTCTGCTGGCGCACATTATTCAGCATTGTGCGGCACTGAGTCGCATAACGCATTATGCTCTGCAATTGGAAAACTAGCTGTGACTTTTTTTATATTCCACACTTATACATATGTAATGTGAATACAATTTTATTTTAGTATTATTTTTTTTCAACACTGAACTTAGCGCACTTATTACCCAAATATTCTGAAAAGTGTGAATTCATATCAATCTGTGATTTAGTATTATGCATTTTATGCAATAATCTGTGATTTTCTATTAATCTGTGACTTCCATTATTTTCAATTTTGAGGTTATGTTAATGAAATTTAAAAAATGAATCAAAAATTGCTAAAAATTATTAGCCCATTTGTAGGGTTTTTCAGAAATAAAGGATACAAAGCTCCAAATGGAATTCGTTACCCTGGAGGGATAGTATATTATCCAAGGTAAATTTGTAGGAGCAGCACCCAGATATTTATATTTTGTTGATAAGCTGTTGTTCAATTTAATCTGGTGATTGTTTCTAGATATCCCGATC
Source organism: Orgyia antiqua (assembly GCA_916999025.1). NCBI lineage: Eukaryota > Metazoa > Arthropoda > Insecta > Lepidoptera > Erebidae > Orgyia > Orgyia antiqua. The sequence goes on from OU779861.1 coordinate 5,518,812, forward strand.
ATAAAGATCCTGAATACACACCGTCTAAGCTGTTTAGAGTTGAAAGAATCAAGTCCTCTAAACATTTTCCTTATTGGCAGAAGATCATTTTGAAAGAACTTAATATTTTGGAAAAAGTATGTATTGATTTTTCGTTAATGTGTATATATAAAAAATAATGTAAATGATTTGTATCACATCTATTACATTTTTTTTGCTTCAATAATATTAATTGTATTAATAGTGCAAAACAGTGGATAATACTTTGAATATGTACTCTATATTAGTGAATTCTTTTTTTTAGTGTCCCTCAAGAGTGGCTATAGTAAAAAACATACCTGAAATTAATGCAAGATTATGGAAAGTGAAGCATCTGATCAAAATTACACCAATTGTGTTTCCTTATGGAGAACCCACTAATGAAGACATTAACCATACAGTTTTAAAGGAAAATGGCCAGTGTTTGGTTATGAAAAAATTGGAACCAAAACTAGAGCAAATTGAAGCGTTGGAGAACTTTGAGAAGGATGATAAAAAGATGGATACTACAACAATAAGAAGTGACTGTAGACATAAATGGAATAATGCATTTAATGGAGGATTTTAGAATTTTCATGTTAATTTAACCAGTAATTTGTAATGTAAAATATTAGGAAGATATTAGATAAATATTGATTATTCCACGTTTTATTTCTTAAGATAACCAACAGCCAGTCATCAGAGGCCTTATTAGATGTAATCATCACCTGATTCCCTGATATTTTCTACCAGTGTCCAAATACACAGTCAACAAGTGTCCACAACTCCATTTCCCTATAGAGCTTTATACCTAGTATTTAATCCTAATGTCTGGGTGTTTACTATGTATTATAAGTATGTATTTACAAAAGAAAAGTAGTTTATGTATTATATCCGTATTCTGGTACCCATAACACAAGCATATAAGCTTAGCTTGGGACCAGAGGACGTTGTGTGAAATGTCTGTGAATTGAAAACAGGCATGTTGAAACATTATTTCCGTACAGAATCTTGCTTGAATGGATCCTCGAACCATACTCCTGTTTTACTAACCATCAGCACCACAGTTATATGTAACGAAAAACCACTCGCACTATTATAATCACAAAACTGACTGGGACAATTTTCGTCAGTACTTGGATACACATTTAAATTTAAAAATCAGGCTTAATACGTTCAGTGCGGCTAACGCTTATGCGCGTTTTTCTGATCTTCACCAAGTGCGGGCCGACGCGTATACGCGTCCATACAAAAAAAAATCTGTAGGCAAGCGAGGTGCGCCGCACCTGTGCGTTTATAGCGTGTATTCTGGGTGTCTATTGTTTCGAAGCGGTCGTAAAATGTGGAATTGTAAAGGAGACTACACACTAGTCAGGTTTCTGCTACGAATCTTGCAGGGGGGGGGGGCGGCGGCGACGACAACAATAAATATATATTCATGGACATTTCACACATCGTCCTCTGGTCCCAAGCTAAGCTTATTATGCTTGTGTTATGGGTACCAGAATACGGATATAATACATATACTACTTTTCTTTTGTAAATACATACTTAAAATACATAGAAAACACCCAGACGTAGTACAAACATTTGTATGACATTTATGAATATCACACAAATAATTGTCCCAAGCGGGAATCGAACCCGCGACCTTGTGAACGGCAGTCCAGTACATGAACCACTACGCCACGAAGCCCGTCTACAATAACCTAATTTAGTACAATAGATTATTGAAATAATTTTATTATGACTCGCTCTTTTAACTAAAGTAATAGGTAGTTTTAGTCTATTTATAAATGGTGTCTATTACGAGGCGGGCGAAGTGTCGTAAATAAAAAAAATTAAGAATAAAAGGGCTTTCGGGAGAAGGTACCTTTACTATTACTGTTTTATTAAGGTATAACTTACTATTTTAACAAAACCGAACGAAGGTATATTATGGCGTAAACTTCACAAAATCTCTTACAAATAAACACTAGTGTGGAAGCACCTTTATCCATCCAACACCTTTATATGACCCGTAATTGTTATATGACAGTCATAAAACTCGAAAGTTACCGAACGCACATAAGCGTCGGCCGCACTGCGGGAAGGTAAAAGACAACGCGCTATAGCGTCCAGCCGCACTACGCGAGTTTTCTATGAACGCTTATAAGCGTTCTTAGCACTACGCGAAAAATTTTTTGAACGCACATACGCGTTTTCAGCACTGGGCGAATGACTTTTTTCTTAGCATTGGCTATAAATTCGCAAATTATTCAGCATTGAACGCGTTAAAGAGGAAGATGACATTGAAAAAGCCACTCACTATTTCACTAACCTAGTACAGGAAGCTTGTTGGAAGTGCACACTTTTGCTGGATGCACGAAAGGCCAGAAAAATATCTAGGGAGCTAAAAGCGCTAATTCTAGAAAAAAGGCGACTGCGAAGAATATGGCATAATAGTCGACATCCTGAAGACAAAAAAGAATTTAATAAAGCTGTAAAAATATTAAAGGTAGCGCTAAAAGAAGCTGAAGAACTGACACTAAAAACGCGACTAGAAAGCCTTACAGCCACATCTGACACAAACTACTCTCTCTGGAAATATACAGCGAGATATCATCAACCTCAACGAGTAAACCCTCCGCTAAAACTAGCAAGCCACAAATGGGCAAAAACGCGTGACCAGAAAGTGGAAGCTTTTGCCCAGCATTTGGCTACAGTTTTTGTCCCAAATTCACCTAGGGAACCTCTGGAAAACGATAACGATATAGATGCCACACTGAGACAAGACTTCCAAATGGACTTACCACCGAAACCAGTATCGCCAAAAGAAATATCTGGAGAAATAAAGAGACTGAAAGAGAAAAAAGCACCCTGGTATGATCTAATAACCAAGAAGATACTAATGGAATTGCCAAGAAAGGCGATTGTATTCCTGACAGTGCTCTTTAATGCAATGTTGAGGCTCTCATACTTCCCATCACAATGGAAAATATCATAAATAAAAATGATACACAAGAATGGCAAACCTGAAAATGATATCACCTCCTATAGACCAATTAGCCTGCTAACAATCACCTCATAATTGCTGGAAAAAGTAATACTAAATCGTCTGAAACCAATTCTAATTCAAAGAAAAGTCATACCAGATCATCAGCTTGGGTTCCGCAAAGGTCACTCGACCGTAGAACAGGTGCATCGGGTCTGCCAAAAAATACGCCAGTCTCTCGAGCAAAAGGAATACTGTGCGTCAGCATTCCTAGACGTACAACAAGCTTTTGATCGGGTGTGGCACAAAGGCCTCCTTTTTAAGATTAAGACCAATTTACCACACTGCTACTTTGGAATCTTGAAATCATACCTTTCGGGACGTCTTTTTAAGTACGAGATGAAGACAGTTTCTCTAAATTCTACGAGATAAAAGCTGGAGTACCACAGGGATCTGTGTTGGGTCCTGTGCTTTACACTTTATACACCGCAGACATACCTCAAACTGAAGACGTTATTGTTGCAACATTTGCCGACGACACCGCAATCTTGGCCAGCAATAATGATCCAGCAGTAGCCTCAAGAAGACTCCAACTAGCACTTAATAAGATAGATGACTGGCTGACTAAGTGGAAAATAACAGCTAGTGCAACAAAATCTACACAAATAACTTTCACGCTTAAAAAAGGCGATTATCCCGCAGTAACACTGGGCAACAGCAATTTACCACATAAAGATACAGTCAAGTATTTGGGTATGCACCTGGACAGGTGACTCACTTGGAAAACTCACATAAAAACTAAACAAGACCAAGCCAATATCACTTTTAGAAAGTCCTACTGGTTGCTTGGAAGAAATTCTAAGTTATCACTGGAGAACAAATTGTTAGTTTACAAAGCTGTGATAAAACCAATCTGGACGTATGGGATACAACTATGGGATAGTGCCACAATATCTAACATAAATATAATCCAGCGACTACAAAATGGAATGCTAAAGTCAATATGTAACGCACCATGGTTTATTACCACCGCTGAAGTGCATGACTATCTAAAACTAAATACTGTTAGACAAGAGATACAGAAGACAGAGATGGCATATCAGCAAAGACCCAAAAAACATCCGAACTTGATGGTGTTGGAGCTCATGCAACCCATCACAGCCTTAAAAGGCACCACATATTAGAGGCCATGCTATAAAAGTTATATCCAATTGTGCGGTACTCACTGGTGAACTGCGCATCTCACGCCAAAAGACAAAGAACACACTTGCTTATAGCTGATAGGCTGATTGCAAATGACTAATAATAAAAAATAAAAAATATATTTTATAAACAATTTTTCCTTTATTCACTACTTATTACACACTATATAACATTGTCCACAATATTAGGAGCTTTATTCTTCTACCTTGTTCTTGCCTTTATATATTAAATAATTTAAACACTCGGGCGTTTTAAAGTATTGCTCCAATAAAATTCCTTTCCTCTTGCCAAGCTTGTATTTGGAGTCACTCCATGGAAGTACCGTTGATGAATTAAGTTTTTCAAATTCATTAAGGTTAAATTTATGCTTCCGTATTGAATTGAATAAAAATCCTCTGTATACAGCTAAATAATCATCACCACTTTGATAAAGTCTGACAACATACTTTGATAATACTAATTTTACAGCTACATGTAAAGCGATGAAACTACCAAGATAGATGAAGCCTTCTATTGGACTGTTAGCTATCACCACATCTTCACCTAGTACTACAGGAGTGTTTATGTCGGCTATATCAAATACAAATGCTGCATAATAAATGCTACCAATACCAACCAGTCCTGTGGTGAGTGTTAAATATGCAGATGCAAATTTTAGTGCTACGTTCATAGGTGCTTTATATATCAGCTCCCATCGCTTAGAGACATTGTCTTTGTCCCTCCACATATTCTGGGTTTCTAGAAAACGCATTGGAAATTGAGAAGAATAGCAAGCAGTTTGTAATTTTAAGAAATTGTGATATTGACTTTCGCCGAGTCGAAGCAAACGAATGCAGTTCATGTTGCAAGGTTAACAAAAATGCGGTTTGATAAATATCACAAAAACATGTTATTTCATTTTAATATAATATAGAAATCACGTCGGAAAATATTGTTCCGAATAAAATTAAATCTAGGGATGCGAAAAAAAATCGATTATGAAAAAAATCTATTTTATTATTAGATTATTTTTAAGAAAAATTCGACATTTTTACGCGATTTTTTTATTTCAAATAATCTATTTTTTTATAATCATCGCAAAAAATTAATACCGATTTTTTATTTGCAACCCACGATATAAAGGCTGGTTTTCTGACCCGGGCACCTGGTGCTCAAGTCTACTATTTTGGAACAATTGTCATACCGGCACAATACCGGCACGATACCGTTGCAATTGAAGTCAAATATCCGTAGTCTGCTATATGCCGTCATAACGGTCGTTCAATGGTAATAGAATTGTCGATCTCTTTTATCTATGCATTGAATTTTCGGTCTCTTTTATCTATGAATTGTGTTAGAATGGTACGTATGTGTTGCCGTTTTTAAAAAATGCGTTAGTTGAAGTGATTTTCGAAAAACTACTAATAAATTTAAACATTTAATCATGCTAGACTTCGTTTAGATATATTTGTACATACTATTTATTAGTATAAAAAGCAATGTGAAGTTTAGGAGATTAGTAAATTGCAATAAATTACAAAGAACAATTTCTAATATTTCTATCTATCTATTTTTTATTTATGGCAATCTGTCGACACAGGACAATTTAAAAATATTACTGTCAAATTCAAAATAGCAGACTACCGAAACATTTCAGTCATTGAATTGCAATTGTGAAGCAGTTGTGTACGAGACTAGCAATTTATGTCACTTTGACAATTGTAAGACAATGATGAAGTCGTTATGACGACACATTAATAGTAGACTACCAAAAACTTTACTATTGCACCATAATGGTACAATAATGGTACAGTTGTGACACCGTTGAAATACCCGACTCAGGGCCCTGGGCCCTAGTCAATAGTAAAGTTTTTGGTAGTGTACTATTAATGTGTCGTCACAACGACTTCATCATTGTCTTACAATTGTCAAAGTGACATAAATTGCTAGTCTCGTACACAACTGCTTCACAATTGCAATTCAATGACTGAAATATTTCGGTAGTCTGCTATTTTGAATTTGACAGTAATATTTTTAAATTGTCCTGTGTCGACAGATTGCCATAAATAAAAAATAGATAGATAGAAATATTAGAAATTGTTCTTTGTAATTTATTGCAATTTACTAATCTCCTAAACTTCACATTGCTTTTTATACTAATAAATAGTATGTACAAATATATTTAAACGAAGTCTAGCATGATTAAATGTTTAAATTTATTAGTAGTTTTTCAAAAATCACTTCAACTAACGCATTTTTTAAAAACGGCAACACATACATACCATTCTAACACAATCCATAGATAAAAGAGACCGAAAATTCAATGCATAGATAAAAGAGATCGACAATTCTATTATACCATTGAAAGACCGTTATGACGGCATATAGCAGACTACGGATATTTGACTTCAATTGCAACGGTATCGTGCCGGTATTGTGCCGGTATGACAATTGTTCCAAAATAGTGGACTTGAGCACCTGGTGGAACGCGAACTTATCTTTTATTAATCTATACAAGTATACACATATCATTAATCTATGGCGAACTGCTACCCTCCATATGCGTCTATGACGGCATTAAGGCGTTTCTTTTGTACTTTTGAATTATATGATAATTCAAAAGTACAAAAGAAACGTAGATATTTTATTTAATCATACATTTGCCGATTCTCAGACCTACTGAATATTCATACCAAATTTCATAAGAATCGGTCAAGCCGTTTCGGAGGACTATGGGAATGACGGAGGGGTATGAGTATGAGAGTGACACGAGAATTTTATACTTATATTAGATTATTCAAAAACTTTATACGTTGGCTATATTATAAGATCCTACTATTTCTGTTGCTTGTTTTTAATTACTCATAATAAACCTATTGATACCTATTTGGTTTTTGTATTTCTTTATCATCACAAAAAGTTACATTGTTTACCCTCTATCCAGGACTTCTAGTTCCATTGAAGATTATTTGATTATGCCAAAGAAGTACAAATATACCAATAAGTACCTACATCAAGACTGGCATAATCCGGCAATACTGATTAGAGTATTAATTTCTTTGCGCTTACAGGGTGCAAATAATTCTAGCATCTATCTTTTCAGCCCATCTCTTCATCTTTTCAGCCCATTAAAGTTGGGCACACTGTTAGGCACGCGGCTCACTTGGGAGGGTTTATGGTCTAGAATATCCCTCAGCTGGCTCTTACAGGTACCCTGGGGAAAAAATGGGGTGTTGACACTTGTATTCTGAGTCCATCACCACACGGACGATAGGTCTAGGTCAGGTGTGGCCAACTTTTGTGCACATAAGATTTACTTTTTATTTTAAATACAAATACAATGTCATACAAAATGTTTGTCCTGCGTCTGGGTGTTTCTATGTACTATAAGTATGTATTTACAAAAGAAAAGTAGTTTATGTATTCTATCCGTATTCTGGTACCCATAACACAAGCATAACAAGCTTAGCTTGGGACCAGAGGTAAAGGCTAAAGGCTAAAAAATCGATAAAAAAATCGATTTTTTAGCGCCAATGACTCATCCCTAATTATATCACATCACAGAGTTCACCTTCACAGCATAGACTAACTAACAGAGTACCTACTTATCAGTTCCTTTTCTAAATTTTCCGTTCGTTCCTTTGTTGTAAATAACCTACTAGAGTCTGTCAAGCGAGTCTAGTCCCATGAAAAAGGCGGCAAATTCAAAAATCTTTCAGGTGTCAACACTGATATAACACGCTAAAAACTTATTGATACTTGAATTTTTAATAAAAAAAAAACATATTTGAAATAAATAAAAAAAAAGGATTTCAATGTAAGTATTTATTTGTCACAATCAGAACTAAAATCAGAATCAAGAAATTCAATGCCTTCATATGAGAAATCACTGTCAGTATCATCATTACGCACAGAAATGATGAAAGGTTCCAACTCAGTTTCGGATATCCTGTCTCTTACTTTATATTTGTTTTCGACACTAATAGTGTGATCGCTGCATTTTTTCCAATCATTGGCTGTGACACTATTAAAACATTCCTTTATAAGGTTCTCCATTTCATTACCTGGAATCCCTAAATTTTTGCTGGCTATTTTTCTTTTAGCCAAACTCCATATGAGTTCAATAGCGTTCAGGTCACAATGATATGGTGGAAGTTTCAAAACTTCATGGCCATGTTGTTTCAAACATTCTTCAGCTTCATATATTGGAGTTGTTTTATTTTCATTCACAAGGCACATAAGCTCAGCCTTTGTGAAAAATTCTTCATAATGGATTCCATTTTCAGTTAGCCATTTCTGAATGTCAGCCTTTAAATCATTCATAGATGGTGGCTTATTTATTTGTGTTACATGGTAGCTAGCGTTGTCCATAACAATGACACTGGGCTGACTTAAATTAGGTATTAATTTGTCACATAACCATTTCATAAAATTATTTCTGTTCATATCATCATGATAATCTGCCATTTTTGATTTAGTACTGAATACTAATAAAGCATTGGGGACAAAACCTTTTTCGGATCCAGCATGAACAAATAACAATGACACTGGGCTGACTTAAATTAGGTATTAATTTGTCACATAACCATTTCATAAAATTATTTCTGTTCATATCATCATGATAATCTGCCATTTTTGATTTAGTACTGAATACTAATAAAGCATTGGGGACAAAACCTTTTTCGGATCCAGCATGAACAACAATATGTCGTTTGCCTGATGATATTTTATCAATTACACCGCTTGTTGATGGCCCTTGCCATGATTTTTTAACTTTATAATTTTGGTGGACATAGGTTTCATCGAGGTAAACTATTGATTTTCCTTGTTTCCGCTTTTCATCAATAGCTCTGAGATACCTATGTCGCCATGCAGCTAGTTCATACTTTTCAAGAAGAAGAGATCTCTCATTTTTATTTTTTTTGAATTCAAATCCATTTTTGAGTAATAATTGTCTCAATGTTTCATGACATCCAGTAAATCCAATAGACTCTCTTAAATCTGCAAGCAAACTTCGTAGAGTTGGAACTTGCCTTTTCACACAGTAAAATTCATTAATTTTATTGCGTATGGCTGATAAATCAAAACTATCCAGGTTGGCTACAGTTGGCTGTCGTGGACGCTTTTTCCCTGGTGTGTTCCACTCACCTTGGTTAATAGCACCTTCTTTTTTAATTCTCCGCAGTGTATTCACACTTAAATCTGAAAATTTAATATGTCAGTTCAGTATCAAACGCACAAATTTTATGATAACATAATAATATGTAGAAAATGCAGGGTAAACCAATAAATGTGTACTAACCTGTCATAGCAGCAATTTTTGTCAGATAGTCTGTTTCAGATTTCATTTTTTTATTGTCTTCTATGGCTATGACTTGCTTAACTAAATCATGAATTGTGCTTTTTATTAATTCATCATCCAAGGTGGCTGAAAAAAATGACAACAATCTTTATAGTAGTTTTCACTTAAAGATGCCCCAGTAAGTTTCAAGGTCATGAACACGACGTCTGGATCTAAACCAAAACGGAAATCGTGATCACATCACAGTAAAATAAAAAAAGTTAGACAATTATGCTAAAAGTATCAACACGTTGTTGCCAACCTACCTGATGTTGAAACGATTTCATCCAAAAGTCGTCGTTTTTGCGATAACACGTCGTCAGATTCACTCTGTACACGATTATATTTATTAATCATTGTAAACAACAAGCTCCTGACACTACTTTTAATAGGTTTCGGCATTATAACATTAAAAAACTCAACAAAAACCGGATTATTACGAGGTTTCAACAGAATTTGTGACAATCTGTTTGACAGATCATAGTATTGCCATTATAAGAAATCAGTAAAAGGGTTGTGGACTCGACTCGCTTGACAGACTCTATTTCCCTAATTTTTATTTGAAAATGGCAAAAGTTAAAACGATGCCAAAAAAAAATCGGGTTCTTATAATCTTAGAACAATGTAAATATTAATTTGTGTAGTAAAATAAATCCAAATATGTTTAATAGATGGCACTGCCTGCAATCACAATCAATCAAGTTCACAAAAAAATTAGATAGATGTCATGTTTACATATTTCCATCAATCATTTCCATACTGTTTGCCTATCAGTACATAAAATTAAAACGTTTGAATATCAGTAAGAAGTAAACAATTGTTAAAGCTATCTCTATGGATTTATGTATACAAAATATTATTATATTTATGTATATAACTATTCACAATATATTATACCTTTAAAGAAGCTAATTTAATTTTGTATAAACAAAATTGAAATCTGTGAAATGGCATCATTAGATTGGGAAGCAAAATTTCGCCTTTTAACTCTCACCTTATTAATGTGGTCAAGGAGTATGGGCAGGCGTATACCGAACAAGAAAATTACAGTTCAAATCCTGGCGGTTGGTTTATCCTCCTTGTTATTTTTTTCATTATTTTTTCTGCCAATCAAGAGCGTATTGTCAAATGAGACGTTTAGATGTCGCTGTACCACGTTGCTCTAATAAGTAATAACCTGTGAAGATAAGTCTCTATTTCTAGATATATAATAAAGTACTCTGTGGCTTTGACATTACCAAAGAAATTATATAATATAGAACGCTCACGAGCCGGCAAAGGCGTTCCTAGAAAGAGATAAGCACGAACGACCTCCGTGTCCCTTTCTAGTAGGGTATACACAGTTCATAAGAAATTTGGGACATTTAATATACTTCAAAATTTTTTTTTTGTTAAAGATTATTATTAATAGTAATAGGTACCTACAAAATAAAACTCGAACTATATTTTTATAGTATACTTGCGACCGGACCCGGCTTCACGTACCTAGTGCGTGAATGGCACGTTCATACAAAAACGGGAAGAAATACAAATAAAACAGCAAACAAAGAACTCAAGCTAATTGCAGAAAAATCGCAAACAACTACAGCCTCAGGTTTTAATTGACGTCTCTTCACAAAAGTGCTTAAATAATTAGATTTGAAATGTATACTGCAAATGTTTAATATCTTGTATTTTGTTGTTGTGGGTTTTAAAAACAATACAAACAAACATAACAATAAAGGAGGAGGGTAGAACCTCCTCCTTTATTACGTCTATTTGCTTCTCTTTTTTACAGAACATTATACTCACCCTACACAATATATTTTGTAAACAAACTGGTAAACACTTACCTAAACATTGAACGATCACAACCGGTTAATAATAACTATCATATCCTCGCACACAACAATTTTTTGTCATTTTAAATTATATTTTTACCTCAACCTTGGAAAATAAAGCGCGATCCCTTAAAAATACGAAAAACAAAAACTTGCATCGGCCATATTGATTATTTATCTCGAGATGTCATCGGTGTTGCCATTCTATAATTTACTACCTACTTATAATGTTATTTTTTATTTATTTTTTTTAATCACAATAAATGCCTCGATAAAAGTTGAGCTAAGCAGTTGGTTATTTTAATGCATAAACAATCACGTATCACTGATATAGTATTGTACATCAACGTGAATAACAATTCAAGTGGATGAAGTTTATGTATAAAAGTTACCCAATTCGTATTTTTATTTTACACGGGCAGTCTGTGGGAAAGGGACACAGGGTCCACTCGATGCCTCTCATCGGAACTTTAGGTATTTATGTGTAAGCTTTGTGGCAATATAAGCGTTACCAGGTTGGTTTTAGGTTTAGTTTTGAATGTTGTTGTTTCGATATTAATATTACTCGAAATCATTCTACTAATATAACTTCTTTGGACATTACGCATTGAACGTAAGTTCTATATGTAATCTGTGACTTTTATTACTCTTTCTCTGGCGCGCGTTCGTTTTGTTTGAAACTCAAAGTTTTTGTTTTGGATTAAATAAACTTAAAATAATTCATTATATTCAGTAACATGTGATATTTATCAGATATTTGTGTGTTAACTGCTTTTCTCCTGTTACAAGCTAAGCAGACGAAGTACGTAATTGTAGTGAACACGCATAATTTGTTTGTTTTAAATGTGTTTATAGTTCACCACTGTACACATGAAGAAAGTTCGGTTTGAGACACCAGATCGTGGAGTATGCAATAATATGGAAGAACAAGAGTGCCACTCGCCCCGGCCTTTTACCGAAAGACAAATAACTACGAATTTCCAAGATGTGTACAGTTTTACTAAGGTTTTGCCGTATTCCCACGATCCTGAAGAGTTGTTTGAATCAAGCAACAATTCACCATATCCAGGTGTTAATAAAACTAACTTAACAGTACCTGAACGAGACCCAGTGTGGTCACCTTGCAGTGATTTAGAATTAAGTACATTTGATGCTCCTAATTACGAGCCTCGACAAACAACATCTTGTAAGTCTATTTTCAAGACCACAGACTTTGAATTCGACCATGCAGCGCTTGGCAATGTAAAAGCTACCTCTAATAACAGGTTACCAGTGTTATCTCCTATTGAAAATAAATTAATGAAACCATCTAAAGTGCTAGTAAAAGATGACGATTTTTTCATAAGAAGAAATGATTTTAACAAAACACATTTTGCTGTTACTTCTATAAACAATAAGAATGCCTGTATGAGCTTAGATAAAGAGAACAATCCAGCATTCAAGAAAGCAGAAATGGTTCAAATGATGTGTTTTAATGAAGTTAAAAATAGAAGTTTTCCTGTTAACACTGCTAGTTCTTATTGTAGATGCCATCACTGTAACAAGAGCGTTCAAACTGCTATGAACCAAGAAGGCACTACAGTCTCTTGTATGGGTAATACTACTCCTCTTTTTATGGGATATAATACTCAAGAACACAATAGTTGTAAATGTGCTATCCCTCCACCAATAATGAGATGTTCTTGTTGCAATCACAGATCTTATCAACAATACTCCGAAAAAACCTGTGATAGACAACCAAATGATGTTAAAATAAATGCAGTTGACAAAAAGACACTGGCAATTCAGAAATATGAAGAATTAAAAAAATCAAATGCGTCGGAGGTTGATAGGCAAGAAAATATAATAAAAGAGAAGAGGGAACCTACTGTCTCTGACCTTTTTAGAATAATAAAATTACAAAATGAACAATTGCAGTTACTACAAGATAAAGTAGATAAATTTATTTTAGGTAGTCAACAAAATAATAGTATGCCTGTACAAAATTGTATTACAGAGAATGTAGCTATAGGAACAGTTAGTGAAGAAAAATGTAAGATATCAATTGGGGTCATGACAAGCTTTGAAGTGGTCAGAACATCGACAATAATTAATAAAGAAGTTTTAAAAACGAATGAAAATGCACAGATACAGTGTAATAGATCCCAAATAAGTATAAAAGAGGTTTTATCTAAATCACAGTCTCCAAATTTGAATTTCCTTGATGGTATACCTCATATTGACAAAACTAAACCTGATTATGACACAGGTGTAATAGAAAATGCTGGCACACAACAAATTAATGAAGAAAAAACTTTTAATGAATTAAGTTTATATAATGTTCAAGTAGATAATGCAACTACTCCACTTATGTCTCCAGACCAGAGTTTATATTTAGATGTTAGAGATTACAGTGAGTAAGTATTGTTTGAAAATGATAGTAGAAAATAATTTGCAAGCAAATCTTAATAATTATGTTATATTTTACAGTTCTGATCCTGAAAGCGATGATCAGTCTAACATTGGGTGGACTTATTATAATAAAGTGATGGTAATTAATATTAAAATTATTTTAAAGTGTTGTAGATGCATGTGAATTATGATGACACAAAAGTTATGTTATGATAATATTACTAACAAAAGCAAATATATTTATTGCCTACATAGACTCACTAGCTGCGGCTTTACACACACACACACACAAGTATGACAATTTTATTTAAATTTGATAAAATATCCTTACTTCAATATATAAAATTTCCAGACTCATGTGAATGGTGTACTCCAAGACTCGGATATGCCATCCTCAGCCAGTGCTTTGTATAGAAATGCAAGACAACACATGCAAACTGTTCAGATGCAAATTGATAAAAGTAATGTCAGTGTTACTAAGAGGTAATTTGTAATTATTTACTTGTAATATGTACAAGAATTTGTTCTAACCCTACAAATAACAAGAGTTGAAGGAGCTTCAACAGTTAATTTTTTACATACTGATGAAAGAAATCTGTTGGAGTTCAGAGTCAGTTGAATGAGGTTGTTGGACCATTATTGAACCTGGGTTTAAGAGTTTTCATTTTTCTAGAAAAAATTAAACTAAATGCCAAAAAAAGGTTGTCAATGTGCTATCAACACTTCTGGTTTGGCTAAGTCTATACACGTTTACTGTGGCGGTTCCATCAAGCAGAAAGTAAGCTTCTCAAGTAATGTGTACTTGACAAGCTTACTTTCCGCTTGATGGAACTGCCAGAAGTGTTGATTGCACGTTGATGACCTTTTTTTACACGCTTTATATTAGCTTCACTTGTATGTTTGTTTGTATGTTTGTAACCGACTCCTTTGGACGCTATTTTGACCCACTTTAAACGGTCAGATTCTATTCAAATTTTGCACACCTGTCAAAGACCGATGACAATGCAATAATTCGATTAAATAAAGCGTGTTTTTTAGTTTTTTAAACTATTATTTCGTATGAGAATGCCTTTACTCAACCCACAGCTGTCTGACCTTGATCGAAACTGTCATGGTAGGAGTGAGTGGGTAGTGTTGGATTAGGATTTGTGAGAGGAACTTAACTGTGTTGCTCTCCATGTCCTCCTGGAGCGCCAGAGGTTCTCTGTTCTGGACTTCTTCTGACGCTCTGACCTTACGCGTCGATGACCCTGCCGAAAACTTAGGTTTCTTTTTGTTTTTTTTTTACAGACATTTCACACAACGTCCTTTGGTCCCAAGTTATGCTTATTATGGTTGTGTTATGGGTAACAGAATACGGACAGAATACATAAACTACTTTTCTTTTGTAAATATAGACTAATAATACATAGAAACACCCAGACTCAGGACAAACATTTGTATGACATTTCTAAACATCACACAAATGATTGTCCGAGGCGGGAATCGAACCCACTAGACCATAAAGCCCGTCGAAGGTATCTATACTATATCTATTACTTTATATAAATAATATTAATGTGTAATAATTGTGTTGTTATTAGAGTTAAATTTGGTGATGATCCATTGGGTGTTCACCAGCCACATATCTACGCAGCGACGACTGATACTAGTCTGAAGATGAACCAGCTTGCAGCCAAGTACTTGAAGGAACCTCCTGTAGCTTCACAGAGACCTTTGTCTAAACCTACGAACGCACCTACTGACATGTCCTTTGCAACTAGAAATTATATGGAAAGACATCAATTATTACAGAGTAAGTGAATTCAGAAAGATTTTGTACTTCATACTTGTTCCTACATTAAAGATAATCATGGCAAAAAGTGTCTGAATCTTATTAAACATAATTACAAAAATACTATAAATATCGAAGAAAACCCCTTAGACATGACCTGTATCCACAGCCAGAGCAGTCATCCATCTAAAGACCTTGTAATACTGGACAAACTAACTACGTTAACTACAGCATTCTATTAACAACGATGAGATTGATCCGTGGCTTACGACACGTGTAGCTGGTTTGGAAGGATCCTTTTATGAATATTCAACGGGTCACCATTCATTCTCATCTAATAAACGAATTACTCACCATTGACACCATTTGAGGACCCACTTCACAATCTTGGAACCTAAGTTAAAACTATAAATCCTTAAGTAAACTATTTTAATCGAGTCTCCAAATTATCCTGACGCCCACAACCTGTGTTGAGCGATTCTGATTACAGAATTTTCAAAATTGGAAAATTGTCAAATGTAGTTCTAATGTTTTTGTGTTTTAATTAATTGTTGGCCTGTGCCTGTCAGTGCAGTAGTACAGTGGGAAGTAAATGTACTGGAAAGAGAAATTCGAAAAAGTGATTTTATTGCTAACAAATAATTCTTTTGTGATATTTTAATTTCAGGTGTGCCAACTACATCAAAGCTCCCACTAGCGACAAATATGCCCAGGTTTTTAGATATAACTGCTTTAAAAAAACAACCAAAACTTTTATAGTTAGGTTTACATTAGGTTTATTATTTAGTTGTACAATTTGTTATAACTAGTTTTATATTGATTTAGAATTGATTGGCTTTGTAAGTCAAGTAATTGTATTAGTAGGTATATTTAAAATTCATTTACCTAGTATTACGATATACACAATGTATTAGATAATTATATATTTGTTGCATTTGTGCGCGTAAGATATTTTTAAGATATCTATGTATTTTGTAATAAATTATTGTTTGCACGTGTAGGTGTAAATAAAGACGCATTTTAGAATATTATTATTGGACATACATCTATTTATTTGATGTAGTTTACAGACGAGAGTTTATAAAACAAAAATTTGTTTAATATTTAAAACTATAAAACACGCTTGAAACTCCTGAATATTTTCTTAAATTATTCTATTGTCATCAGTTCTTAATAAGTGTGTACAATTTCACATGACTACTGCGAGTGGATGAAAATAATTTTCGAAGATTCCGTTACATAGATTATTACATTGATAGAAATTTACCGAACTAATAAAAGCGTGTTAAAAATGGTCAGCTATAGCTTTAAAGTGTTCTCCACCAAAAGGTAAAAAAACAAGCTCCTATAATTGAGGCGGCGCTATCCGTCTATCACCGAGCTGTATCTTGGGACGGTTAAAGATATAGATAATGACAGTATGGAACCCTTTATGACATGTGCTCGTCCAGATTGTACTTTCGTTTCGTTTTTTAATTAAAAAACACAATTTTATCTTTTTCGGTTACGAAGCGACAACGAATTGAAATGCCGATTTATACAGCGGAAATAATCGTATGTGACAAAGACCATTTATTTAAATAATTTGATATCAAATAACATGGTAATTTCAACATTATGTTATAGACCCGTATGTCTCGAATGTTCTGTAAACGACTCACGGCTTAGCGTTATTTAATCACTACCGTATTTAGTATTATGGTTATACTGAATTCAATCAAAACTAAAATTAATCCTCTGCCATCACGCTCGATCAGCGTGGTATTTGTGGACTAAATACCCTCCCGGAGTGGGAGAAGGCCTGTGCCCAATAATGGTATGTTAACAGGCTCCAACTTAGAGTGTAAAACCTACAGGAGCTGTTATACACGCTGTTTTCTTTGACCAATATACTGCCATGTCAGCGGGGTGTCGAGGTAACGCACACAAGCAACGTAATTTCATTAGTCGCTATGCACTGCCCGCCTAAATTCACAATACGCACACTAAGAGATGATTGTGTCGATACACAATAAGTATGAGCATTGCTCTCGTATATTTGTCAGCGGGTCATTATAAGGCCCCCAACTAGGACTGACGATATCGTCAAATATGCCGGGGGCCGCTGGATGCAGTTAGCGCAGACCGTGCGTTGTGGCGTTCTATGGGGGAGGCCTGTGTCCAGCAGTGGACTGAAAGGTTGATGGATGTATAGCTTATAATATCAATTCCTATTGGATAAATGCTCTAAGGGCTGAAATGAAAAGTCAAAGTATTCTGAACAGACATTTATTAAAACCTCAGAGAAAAATAACAGAGTAAAATACTACACATATGTATATATACTTATATGTTGTGGAACAGTTTCTCAATAGTTATATATTTATATGTACCTATTCATCTGTATTAAATATAACTTATTACACTTAATATTCAATTTTTTCTACCATAATATTATGTTAATCGTAAATTTCGATTTTATCTCATGTGCTTTTTAATTTTTTTTTTACAATATTATTAGAGTACATTTTAAAAATGTTATTTTAACACGTAGAAACATCGACGATAACTTTATATTAATTTAATAAAATATTTTTCTGTGTGATTCTCGTTTTTCTTATATAATTAACAATCTACACATTCATTTTTGTCTAATGAAATTAACCAAAAACCAATCAGTGAATTGATTTGGTCATAGGACAATATAATTGAAATCACTGATTTAATTGTGGACCTTTAAAAGAAAACGATTTGTGGATATAATGTGGGATAGGTATGTTTGTGTTCGTCAATGTTAAGTGGACAAACATTGGGCCTAAATGCATGCCTAGGTTCGAACTCTGCCTTTTGTCATTAATACCAAACATAAAAAAATATTACATCGAAATGCAATTTAGGCCTCTTCTACAGTGTCTTGGGGAAAGTGTGAAAAAAAGCAGGGTCCAGAGCCGCTATATAGAGTCCTGGGGTTCAAGTCTGCTATTCAATGGTGTCACAATGATCAGTCAATGATGCCATCATGGCGCTATAATGGCGTCATTGACTGATCATTGTGACACTATTGAATAGGAGACTTGGCCGCCTGGGTTCTTACTCGTTTATCAATCGGAAATTGGAGTATTAGACACTACTAGGTTGTTTATGTAAAAGATACCTATTTTTCGTAGACATGTAGGCAAGAGGACAAAGAAAATATAATTGTAGTTTACACACATTTTTGAATTTTTACTTCGTCGTTAATTTTATAATATGTAGTCCCTATGTGAGCATAATATCTTCAAAACTACGCAACGGATTTTGTTGCGTTTTTTTTAATAGATAGAGTGGTTCAAGAGGATGGCTTTTTTGTATATGTATTTAGTTAAGGTTTGGTCTATATTTGGGAAGGGAGGTCTCAATAACTATAAACGCGAGTTGAAATCGCGGGCATAAGCTAGTTTACAATAAAATATATTTTATATAATATACTTAATTATTCAGAGGTATTTAATAATCTCTCACAAGTCATTGTACTTACAATGTCCTTAATATTAGGTACATTTATCGTAATTTACGTTTTAACGTATCAACTACAATTTCTCTTACCAAACACATTAGTAAGTTAATATCTGAGTCATACAATATTATACTTCTTTGTTACATAAACGTCAATTGGACAAAACAATTTACATTTGTACCAATTCAATGCGCATGACTAAAAAATAAATTTTGATAGTGTCGATAACACTTTATCCAAACTTTCTTGTTATAAAAACTGTTTATTATAGACTAAAGAATTTAATTAAAATGAATCTGCACAACAAAATAGCCAAATAATAGATAGCCAAATATAGCAATAGTTGTTTTAATAAAACAAACTGTAAGCACATTGTAAAATTCCGTAACCGAACGCTGTCTCTTATGATACAGGTTGTCCTAGTTTAAATTGTGAAAGTGCATATTTGTATACCTATCTGTGTAATTTTTGATTTAAAATAAATAAATAAAAATAAATAAAAACAATTTTAGTTGTGTTAAGTTTAGTTGGCGCGTTGAATTCAACATCTATACGTTTAAAATAAACGTAATTGTACGATAATTAAACTTAATTTTATTACGATATTAACAACATCCATAAATTCTTATTTACACAATCTTAATTCTATCAGTTTGGTTCTTTCTTTGGTTTTATACAATTTTTTTTTTACAACATCTATACTCGCTAATCGAACTTAGTTAAAATTACTTCTGTAAGGTTTACATTTCTTATGTACATTGAAGTTATCTATAAACACTTAAATAATATTTCAATTCTCTTGCATCGCAAAATATTATAGTTTTACATTTTATTACTAAATAGATAACAGAGTTGGATGGCACTTTTTTTTTGGTGTTAGACTTCCGAGATAATGTACTAGACATAATGATTACTATTACTAAATAGGTACCTACTAAACATCACTTTTTGTCTTACATGTTGTACAAATGACTAGAATATAATATGAGATTCAGCTTCGTATTTATGATAAAGAATTTTTTCAGAACTTTATTAGATACTAACTGTTGCCCTCGACTCCGTCCGCGTAGAATTTAGGAAATTTTCCCCGTTTTTCCAACATTTCCCTTCACTTCCACTTTTCATCACGATGAAAAGTATACTATAACCTGCCCAGGAGTATGAAGAATAATTGTACCACGTTTCGTTAAAATCCGTCGAGTAGTTTTTGTTTCTTTAAGGAACATACAGACGGACAGACGGACAGACAGACAAAAATTTTACTGATTGCATTTTTGGCATCAGTATCGATCACTAATCACCCCCTGATAGTTATCTTGAAAATATATTTCATGTACAGAATTGACCTCTCTACAGATTTATTATAAGTACTAGCTGTTGCCCTCGACTCCGTCCGCGTAGAATTTAGGAAATTTTCCCCGTTTTTGCAACATTTTTAACTACTGCTTGAGTGAGAGTATTATAAACGTAAGAGTAAACAAATATAATCAGAATGAACCAACTGCTAAGCTATCAGGAGTTACACGTGTTATTGTGAGTCAACCATAAAATATAGATATGTGCTGTTTCGGGATATTTTTTAGACAATTTTATGTAGAATATTTCCGTCATACATGATTTCTATGTAACTTTAACCATTAAGGCTGCACACGCGACGGAAGCTTAAATAAGAAATTGGTCAAGTGCGAGTCGGACTCGCGCACGAAGGGTTCCGTACCATTATCTATGCAACATAAGGCAACGTTATTAGTATCGAGCAAGAAACGGTAAAAAAATCATGTTTGTTGTATGGGAGCCCCCCTTAAATATTTATTTTAGTTTATTTTTAGTATTTGTTGTTATAGCGGCAATAGAAATACATCATCTGTGAAAATTTCAACTCTCTAGCTATCACCGTTCTTGAGATACAGCCTGGTGACAGACGGACGGACGGACGGACGGACGGACAGCGAAGTCTCAGTAATAGGGTCCCGTTTTTACCCTTTCGGTACGGAACCCTAAAAATGGAGCACCTTTTCCTGTTTTCCCAACATTTCCCTTCACTACTCTGCTCCTATTGATTGTAGCGTGATGAAAAGTATACTATAACCTGCCCAGGAGTATGAAGAATAATTGTGCTAAGTTTCGTTAAAATCCGTCGAGTAGTTTTTGTTTCTATAAGGAACATACAGACGGACAGACAGACAGACAGACAGACAAAAATTTTACTGATTGCATTTTTGGCATCAGTATCGATCACAAATCACCCCCTGATAGTTATTTTGAAAATATATTTCATGTACAGAATTGACCTCTCTACAGATTTATTATAAGTATAGATAGATTAGTACGGGATCCGTAGTACATTTTTTTCACTTGATTACTATCAAGCTGATTTTCCGTGAGTAGCTTTATTATGACGAGACGCCCAATAATTTTCTATTCTAAAATCTCGATTGTGGTAGCTAACAGAGGTAACAAGGATAAAATATCATACTATTACTGAAAGAAAGCAGTAAGCGATTTTTTAGAAATTTTTGTTTGAAATTTTTGACGCAAGTTCACTTACGTCTTGTTTTTTACGGGTAGTACGATATTTTATCCTTGCTATCTCTGTTAGCTACCACAATCGAGATTTTGGAATAGAAAATTATTGGGCGTCTCGTCATAATAAAGCTACTCACGGAAAATCAGCTTGATAGTAATCAAGTGAAAAAAATGTACTACGGATCCCGTACTATATACATATATATGCGGTAGTTAATCCCACTGTACATTGAAACTACCCACACGTAAAATTTCTTACACATACAGATTATCTTTTAACATCGAATAATATCTACATTATATCTTCCTCTAAAGTATTTTACTTGCTTATATTGAGCATTGTTTTACAGGTAAAGACTTTTGGTCTTATTCATAACGACTTATCGGAGGTTTAAAAGTTCGCTAAAGTAGGTTCGCAAAAATTTTCAAAACTTGTTATTCATAATAGTCTTTTTAGGCTAAAACGCTTATTATCTCTCCGATAAAATCTCCGTTTAAACCTCCGATAAGTCATTATGAATAAGACCGTTTATAAGTATCTTACATCAATATTAGGATATACTAGCTGTTACCCGCGACTCCTTACACGTGGTATTTAAAAAAAAATCCCTGTTTTTGCAACATTTTTCGCTGATATTTTACTCCGTTTGATCGTAGCTTGATGTTAGGTATATAGCATTTTTTCTCGAGAAATGTACTATCTAAAAACAAAAGAATTTTTCAATTCGAACCAGTAGTTCCTGAGATTAGCGCGTTCAAACAAACAAACTCTTCAGCTTTATTATATTTGTATAGATTTCAATTACTTTATGGTACTATTGTTAAGATAATCTTTGATAAACTTTTAATATTGCAACTTTAATAAAATATTTATAGTTATCAACGTAGAATAGCTGTGTAAGAATTTCTCCGTACATTATATTTATGTACTTTACGATATATAATTTTTTTCACTACTGATCACCCATATTTTTATCACATTTTTCATTCAACTGTATCGCATTACTAATCTCTACTGTCTACATAAGATGTAGTCGTAAGTGTCGTAACTAGGTAGGTACGTTAAAATCATCATTATTTAGTTTTTGTTATATCTATTAAAATAAATAAATAAATAAATATTCAGGACATTTCACACAACGTCCTCTGGTCCCAAGCTAAGCTTATATGCTTGTGTTATGGGTACCAGAATACGGATAGAATACATATACTACTATTTTTTTTGTAAATACATACTTATAATACATAGAAACACCCAGACGCAGTACAAACATTTGTATGACAATTAGAAAAATCACACAAATGATTGTCCCGAGCGGGAATCGAACCCGCGACCTCTTGATCGGCAGTCCGTTACCAGAACCACTACACCACGAGGCTCGTCACTCGTCAATATGCTGATAAATTAAAATTTATTATTTTTTTGGTTAGCTGACAATTGGTTCACTTAATATTTTCTAACACTTGCGCGACTCATCTGTTTGAGGTTGGGTGAGACTCACCCGTGACCATGGTGACTGCAAAGTCTCCGAAACTTCGGGCCAAAATTTAAAACAAATATACGCGTCTAAATCCGTAAAAAGTAGTTTTATTTAAATTGGTTCACTTATTTTCGTAAGAGGGTTTAACGAGGAATTCGTCGTTTTTAAGCTAAGATAGTTGGTTTACTGGTTGAGGGGCAAATAATAACGAAAATAGACACTGGTATCAATTCTGTGCGACCAACTAAACTAAACTTAACTGAAAATGAATTTTGATTGCGTCAATATTACAATTTGGCAATGGTAAATTAACTTTCTTGTTTTAAAAACTGTTTATTATAGACTAAAGATTTTAATTAATATAAATGTGCACAAAAAAATAGCCAAATAATCAAAATACAGCAATAGTTGTTTTCATTTTTTAGTTAACAACTTAACTAAACTACTAACTCAACAGTTTAGTTCTGCACATAGAATTGGCACCAATATTAAAATTTTTACCGTATTTACAATAATATATGAATAGTTCATCATATTCTTGAAAATAATAAGCTGGGTATCTATTTATATCTTTGTGTGTGATTTTATAAATATGTGTTTATGTTTTTTCTTTCATACCTTTCACACAATCCATCCATCTTTTCTCCGGTTTTCCTTTGGTAGGTAAAGTGCTATTCAGAAGGAGAACATACGAGTATATTTTACATAACATATTTACATTACAAGCAAATACAGATTATTCTTGTTAATATACACATTTATCTAATTTAACGACAAATATCCAACACTTAAATATTACTTATCTATATATGAAAATTGTGCATCTCCTTTCGTATCTATATAATATATCGCTTCTAGGATTTAGACTTTATAGTGTTTCATCATCGCCTCCCCCTCTCGATTTACTGTCCAGTCGCAACTCTGCTAACCTTTGTCGCATACTGTTAGGCCTGAAAATATATACTTAATGAAGAGTTTGAAAATATCTTAATGTCAATGGCATAATCTGTCCGCGTGACGGATTAAAAATACAAGCTTCTCTCTTTCCTTTCCAGGGTGCGGTAAAAGCCAGCATAGCCAGCCATATTGTACATAGATAACATCCTGTGTGAGAAACAAACTCGAAAATAAACCCTGTGTCAACACCTTAGACCATAATACATACTTTAGAGGAGCAGGCCCGTGCCCAACAGTGGGAGGTTAACGGGCTGGAGAGAGAGTGAAAATGGTATTCTTTCATAGATATTATATATTTATTGCATGGGTTAAAAAGTAAAACTAATAAAGACAAGAAATAAAATAAAATAAGACTTCAAGTAAGATAAGATATCGCTATACCTATTCTAGAAGGTTTTATTACAGTCAACCAAAAAGAAACACTAAAAGTATTGTGAAATGTATAAATACCGTCGGCACCTGTCTGAGAAGTATGAAGTGACAACTTGGTCTGCGGACACAGATTGCCTCTGGTACGCGCCTGCACTCAGATTGCTCTGAGGGATCTTGTAGATACGTACACATCGTCCACTGTTCTCCGGTAACACTGGAATAAATACACAAATAGTTAAGAGGATACCAAAATAGCTTCGTGCATTTTTCTATGTACGAAGTTTTCATTGTTTCTTTAGATTGAATGGCTAGAGCTCTAATATTTAAGTATATGTTTTTTCAATATATGATCTAGGATCGCATCAACTCAGAAACGCGATTGAAAAAAGTTTTCTCGATAGAAAATCTTGGCGAAACAACCTCTCTCATTTTTTATTTAGTAGATTTTGAGTAAATAGGAAAAGTACCCCTAATCCTTCATTTTCTGTGCCTACTGGCTGTGTTAATATGTACGTGTCGGCGATGATATACGATAATATTGATGTAGGCCCTTAACAACGACCACCTAATTACTGAGATGAAAAAATATTGCCGTAGTAATCAGGTCGTAAAATAATATTTACTCCCATTCATCTAAAAAACTATTACGAGTTTATCCATGACACATACGATTTTCGGTTGATTCGTGGTCTGGTGAATACCAAAATAAGTGCTAGTCCAGTGCCGGTATCCACCAAATCAGAACTTCCCAGATGATTTTTTTTTTTGGGTGTTTTCTATGTATTATAAGTATGTATTTACAAAAGAAAAGTAGTATATGTATTATATCCGTATTCTGGTACCCATAACACAAGCATATAAGCTTAGCTTGGGACTAGAGGACGATGTGTGAAATGTCCATGAATATTTATTTATTTATTTTATTTTTCAGCAAATCTTTTACTGTTGAGGCAGCTAGTTTATGGACCTAATGCGTTTCCAGAATCGATTAATATTTCTTGTATAAGGTTTCTGTAGTACCTTGGGGTGATGTGGGTGGTGAAATGGGCGGAATGCGTTGTAGGGGCGGTTTCATGTTGTCCTGTTCGGACGATATGGAGCTACTTCTGCTTGACGCGGAGTTATTCTCAGAAGGCGCTGTGCGATTGTTTGATGTGCTGTGGTCTCCTCTGTGATATTTTATAGAGTTTAGTTAGACTACATATAACACCTGCAATCCTGTATTTAGATAAACGGTAAATAATAGAGTCTGATGCTTTTGTGATTCTCCAGTAAGAAAGTAGATAAATAATACCTCAAAATCACCTATCAATTTTAAATCTACAAGAGCTAATAAATAAGTAAAAGTTGTCTTAGAGTGGGTAATGACAATAGATATTCTGCAATAAAGCACGTAACGTAATTGTTCGCATGTCACTTAAATTGGTACCAGGACTGATAATAATATGCGTGAGTGAAAAAATTTAAAATCGCGTAAATAGTTTTAGTAATTTATGTATTAAATTTACCTGTCGTGGTTGTCATCTTCGTCAACAGAGTAGGGTCCGCATTGTTTGCTCATCTGTCGAACAAGTTCGTCGTGCAAACTGAGGCAAGGATCAATCTCTCGGGATAAAGGCACGTATTCCGGTGCGCATGCCACATAAAATATATCCTAGAAAAACCAGCGATTAAGACTATTTTAGAATTTAGACCTATTTACGTTAGTTACATTCTCGATTTTTGCGTTTAGTATATAAACTATTAATAATTACATATTTCCTACATATCCTAAATGCGATTAACCTAACCCAAGCAATCCTCTCCTTCGCTCTACTCTACTGTGCCGCGCAGATCAGGCGTGTCGGCACATAATTGATTTTTTTATTAACATTACACACAACGTCCTCTGACCCCAAGATAAACTTATATGCTTTTATTATGGATACCAGAATACGGATATACTACATAAACAACTTTACATACTTATGTTGCTTGCTTGTTCTTTTAATTCTTTTAACATATGCTATGAAAATTGCATGTTATAATATTTATTTGAATGGGCCTCGTTCACGATAGATTAAAATAAAGGAGAGCGGGTCTAATAGGGCAATCTTCGACGTTTATTCATTAGCGAAACTATCCTAACTAAAGTATCACTACAGTCTACGTAGACAAGCTCGGTTACTCTCGCTCTAATGATCTCTACGTGTATATAGAAATGAGAGTATAGATTAGATTAGTTTATATACTATTTAAGTGATACTTAGGTATAGGTAAATAATGTTAATATCGGCCTTACCTCGTCCTTTTCCCCCAGAGAGTTACCATTCTCAAGTCGGTAGCGCCTTGCGACTGCGTCCAAGGCACCCGGTTCACCAGACCCCGACAACTGTAAACAAACCCTCATTATAATTAATTGTCTTTGTTATTTATGAAAGACATATTATTGTCTTGGAGCTGGAATTTGGAAAATCATTAAGAACTTTTGAACGACAACGAGTTAAATAGAAGCTGGAAGGTTCTTTTATCTGTATTGTCCTCAGACATATAACTTGATAATTAATTACAGTTTGACGGTATTGAATTTCCATAAATAGTATGTGTAGAGAACTGGAGAGTAGAATGTTGTTTTATATATTGTATTGTTTTATGAAAATGGTGTAAATGATCACTATTTTTAGGATAAAAGTAAAGCCTTTCAGGACATCAATTGTTAATTAAACAAACGTAACAATCGAACGAATTATTTTTACAAAATATTCTAATATTTTTAATTAAACCATTATTGTATAAGATCAGAAATTAAGGTTAACGAAAGACTGACGAATATATAGAGGGTCAGGGGCGTGCGCTCCATAAAGGCAGAAAAGTACTGCTTTACTTGCCATTCACAGATATTTTAATAAAACGTTCGTATGTTTTAGATGACTTTATTCATTTATTTACTATTAATTAAACAAAATATTATAAATTAAAAACGCCTAATAATTCATAAATAGCACCAATATGTGCTTGCAAATTGCTTTTTGCCAGGCGTTTGGCGAAGGAATAATATTGGTCAGACGAAAGCGTAGGACAAGCTCGACACCTGCCTGCCATGAGTTCATATGTGTGTAGAAATTTTGGTGTCCGTGCATAGTTTACAAACGCACACAGGCTTGCATATTGAAGACGCCTTGTACTGTATCTCATGCGGCATGCTTTGGCGATCGGATGTTTCCGCGAGTATTCGGCGTTCGTTCGTTACCTATATATAATCCGAATAAATATAATAGTCGGAAGTCTAATAAATCACGTATGCACACTATGCATTTTTAGTTTTATCTATTTAAATAGCAGAAATGTTTTGGTTCGACGGAGGCCATTTTATTTTTTCATGTGATTCATTGAACTGTTTAATATTGAGTTTCTATAATTTAATAATTGTATGGTTTTCGTTTGTTGATTTTAAAATGTTATTTGATTGTGAAATGTGTGTTGATAGTGTGTGTTTGTTAAAAATTAAAAATAACAAGTTCTCACAATTGTCATTCAGTGAAAAGATTCTGTGTACCCGAGTTACGACAACTAAGCCAGCAAAAATGTAATGTAACTCGAAAATTTCATGATAAAAGTTATGAAACGTATGTACATACGTACATGTACGTATGTATGTACGTACGTAGTTATTGTTTAGTAATTCTAGTACAGTGTGGACTGATTCGGGATATTCAGATTTAAATTTGTTCTGTTGGCATGGTTTCCGACTTAGAGATCCGTCGCGTGGCTATGCTAAAAATCTATAAAAGAAAAAGTTTTTGTGACTGAGTACAGCGCCGCATACCCTGTGTCATATTCCTGTGCACGCCACTGAGAGGGATTTAATAAATGGGGGTATAAAAGAACAAGAAAGAAATAAAGACATAATGGGATAAGGACAGGGCAATGATAATGTACTACAAATTTAATCCATCCAAAATTATTAAATGCAAACGTAGATAGTACGTCAGTCAGATTTCGTTTAGCAATGCGGCCTTCTTTTAGAAAGTACTGAGTACTGTGACCTTTACAAACTCGATTCATGCTGCTAAACTAGAGCTTTAGGTTCTACTATAAGTAATCCCACCGCTACAGTACATGTACAGGTTATGACCTGAAATTTCAGCATGCAATAGACATACCTACATTATACCACTCGTTGTATATATACCTATCTGAACTATTATTATAAAGAGCAAAGATTTGTGTGTTGTTTGTTTGAAACGAATAGGCTCCGATAGTACGGAAATAGTTTTAATGCTTTTAAAAGTGGTCTTTATGCATTTTATTTTGCAAAGCCACTGACAGCCTTTAATTTTTTAATAGCTTTTGTAGCGTCGCAATATAAGTATTTTTTTAATTGTGTTCTACGTTTACTCTTTCTAGGTCTATCGTCAATAAAGAAAGAAGATACCTGATAGAGTCTGGATAAATTTTGACGAACTTCTTTACGATCGTCCAAGATGGAAATTAAAAAATATTTTCCCCATTCATATATTTTTACCATCATTATATTTTATCGTAATTTCAAAATTATTTGAAGCTAATTAAGACATATTTAAGTTCGACAATATTCTTTGATCTTGTTCATCGCATAAATATGTAACTAGTAAGTATTTGTATAACATTATATGAGACGTATTAATAATGTTAAAATTAACGTACCTACTGTAGTTCGATAATTGCTGTAAAATTCTGTCTTAAGGGCCTACATCAATATTATCGTCGACATGTACCTATTAACACAGCTAGTAGGTATAGAAAATGAAGAAGTAGGAATATTTTTAGGGTTCCGTACCCAAAGCGTAAAAACGGAAACCCTATTACTGAGACTTCGCTGTCCGTCCGTCCGTCTGTCACCAGGCTGTATCTCAAGAACGGTGACAGCTAGACAGTTGAAATTTTCACAGATGATGTATTTCTATTGCCGCTATAACAACAAATACTAAAAATAAAATAAAATAAATATTTAAGGGGGCTCCCATACAAAAAACTGATTTTTTTTACCGTTTCTTGCTCGATACTAATTACGTTGCCTTATGTTGCATAGATAATGGTACGGAACCCTTCGTGCGCGAGTCCCACTCGCACTTGACCAATTTTTTTTGTTTACTCAAAATCTACTAAATATATTTTAATTCCGGTTTACGTGTTTCTATATATAATAGTTGCTTATGTTTTTAAAGTTATTTCATTAGTTAATACGCGATAATAGACCGACAAATGAAAAAAAAAAATTAGAGAGGTTGTTTCGCTAAGATTTTCTATCGCGAAAACTTTTTTCAATCGCGTCTTGAGTTTATGCGATCCTAGATTATATATTGAAAAAAACATATACTTAAAAATTAGAGCTCTAGCCATTCAATCTAAAGAAAAAATGAAAACTTCGTACGTAGAAAAATGCACGAAGCTATTTTGGTATCCTCTTAATAGGCGAGTAATTAATTGCAAATTGTGATCTTTAATAAGTGTTGCCTACTTGAATGTTTATGTTACTACTTAGTGGTTTTCCATGACTAATCGCATGTCGGAATATCCGTGAATATTTTTTTTGTTAAAACCCCAAAAATTGGATTTAATTTTACGCATTAGGTCTTATGTGCCGCGTGTACATAAATTCAGAAAGTTACAGTTTTAAAAAGAGACATTCTATTTATTCCTTATTTTTTGTTTTATAAATATAACTATAGTACAGAAAAAGACTTATTAAATATTGTATAATGTATAATATAATGTATAATGTATGTATGTATAATGTATTGCTGAAGATACATCAAAGTCGTAACTTTATAAAGTGTCATGTTATTCTACTAATATCATAAATGTGAAACTACGTTATGAAACTTGCTTGTTGCTTTGAAATTTATACTTCAGACAAACACAATAACCACGCTCAAAAATCCAAGGCAGTAACTAGATATTCTAGAACATTCTCTTTTGTAAAAGGTATTAGGACAGTTTTCATAGACAGTATCATCTCTTAGTGTGTGTTTAATAGAAAGCGTAGAGCTTCTGTATGGTGACGGATTAAGAATACAGGCGTTGTCACCACATTTTCTTCCCAGAGGGCTGTAAAAGCCAGCTAAGGGATATTACACAGATAAGATCCTCTGTGACAACACGGTTAGTCAGCGCGGCGTAGTGGACCATAATCCACCCAATCACAAGGAGGCCTCCTTCATTGTCTTGCCCAACAGTGGGGCATTAATAGGCCGGAGAGAAAGAGAGAGAGTAGAAGTTTAATTGTACAAAAAAAGTAATAGAGTGAGATAATGGTGTGCAATGTGTGCATGTGCTTGGGTAGCAATACGATACGATGAAATTACGTACATGTGTTAGTGTGAGTTATCTCTGCATCCTACATTACATATCCTACTTATACCTACCTATCTTATTATAATACTTTGGCAGGATCCTTACTAATTTATAATTGCGAAAAGCGGATCAAAGACCAAAAATTTTGACGAGCTTAAGTGTTAATGTGTGTAACCAAACCATAGTGCGATTTAAAAACGTACGTAAAACGCTATCTATCGAGTGGTATAGTGAACTTCTGTTTGATAAGGTTTGATTTCAAAATTTCACGCAGATGAAGTCGCGGACAACAGCTAGTATTTCATAAAGAAAAGAGCGCATATAACTACTCCTGTTTGTTTAATAATCAAAGCACTTACGATATTTATGAAAATATGGGACCTACGAGAATATTACCTCCTTATTAATACAGTTGATATCTTTACTTAAGAGGATACCAAAATAGCTTCGTGCATTTTTCTACGTACGAATTTTTCATTGTTTCTTTAGATTGAATGGCTAGAGCTCTAATTTTTAAGTATATGTTTTTTCAATATATGATCTAGGATCGCATAAACCCAGAAACGCGATTGAAAAAAGTTTTCTCGATAGAAAATCTTAGCGAAACAACCTCTCTAATTTTTTATTTTTTTCATTTGTCGGTCTATTATCGCGTATTAACTAATGAAATAACTTTAAGAACATAAGTAACTATTATATATAGAAACACGTAAATCAGAATTAAAATATATTTAGTAGATTTTGAGTAAATAGGAAAAGTATCCCTAATTCTTCATTTTCTGTGCCTACTGGCTGTGTTAATATGTACGTGTCGGCGATGATATACGATAATATTGATGTAGGCCCTTAAAACAAAGTCTTTATTTTTGTCTAAATGTCCCTATGTGGGTTTATATCTTCGAAACTACGTAGTAGATTTTTGTGCGATTTCTTTTTAAAAATAGAGTAGTTCAAGATGATTGTTTTTTTTTGTGTAATTTGTTTAGGTTTGGTTTCTAAATTCCACGTGAACGAAGTAGCGGGCAACAGCTAGGTTTTTTATACATCAAAAATTAATATTTCTAAAGAAGCAGCTCCAAATATTATATGTACATTTATTAAATTCATTTGGGATTTATTCTTTTGAATATTTAATAACTAGTAATACCAACTTGATGTAAATATATGAAATCATTACGTATCAATATAAAGCTATTAGGTACAAGTATTATTACAGATCTTTATATAATATTATGTTCAGTACATTTAACACAAATTCATAATTAAATCGACGTTTGAAGAACTTCAGACAAGTGTATTTATATGATGTTTAAGTAAGAAAATTGTATTATATTATATTTTTTGATGTATTTCTTATTATGTAACGAAGGTCATCGCTACGATCGATTGGCACATAGCTAATTAGCTTTTGGCCGTAACTTCGTACGCGTATAATTTAGAAACCATACATAAACAAATTACATAAAAAAGCCATCCTCTTGAAACAAAAAAAAGAAAAAAAAATCCATTGCAGCAGTTTTGAAGATATAAGCTCACATAGGGTCACACATACTAAAGTAACGACTTTGTTTTGTAATATACTAGCTGTTGCACGCGACTTCGTACGCGTGAAATTTAGAAATGAAAGCTTAACAAGCAGAAGTTTACTATGACAATCTATAGATGGCGATCTACGGTTTTTTTAAATCGCGCTATAGTTTCGATCGACACATTAACACTTAAGCTCGTCAAAATTTCTATAGTCTCATCAACTCGTTTTCGCATTTATAAATTAGTAAGGAGTAAAGATGTACATATAAAGATAAAGATTATGTTTACAAAGGCCATCACTACGATCGATTGACATATAGCTAATGAACGAATTTTATGTCCCTCAGTTTAAATAAAATCACTTTTTACGGATTTAGACGCGTATATTGGTTTTAAATTTTGGCCCGACGTTTCGGAGACTTTGCAGTCACCATGGTCACGGGTGAGACACTCCCTCAGTTTACTAACATCCCACTCCTGGGCAAGAGCTTCCCATAAAACGGGAGGTTATCATTATCTATTATATCACGCTGATCAAGCATGTCCGTAAAGTAGAATAAAAATTTTGCTAATTTTTAGGCATAGCAGATGAAACAAAAAACCCGCAACAATGTTACAAACAAGGAAATTGTGTTATTTTAAAATGTCCGCTTTATGACAAACATTAGATACAGATATTCAAAACCCGAGGTATGCTTTATAACCATAATGAAATGAAATTTGAGATATTTAGGGTTCATATAGGAATAATTTTGTGTCATTAAAATTGTTATTCTAAGCTAATTCTTCTAATTGTGTGTGTGTGTGTGTATATGTATTTTTTACTTTATAATCAGACTATTCTATATATACATATACTGCTTTTAAATAGATGATCTCGTTAGTTAAATCCACAGGTTAAATCATACTATCTAATTTATTTAAAGCATGTATATAGTATATATATATTATATATATGATAAAGACAAAATTCTTAGCACTTTAATGTCAACCTCGGCTCAGAAAATCATAAATAAATAGGCGAAGTTATAGAAGTTGGGCTTTAAAACACAGTATGGTACGGCTCTACAACGAATCCAGTACCAACATGACACGGCTAGTCTAAGTAGAGCTTCCGGCATACATCCTCTAACATAAATGGTAGGTTGCCTACGGAAGTTGCTACGGAATTTGATTAACCCCTGTTCAAATTTGGCAGTTGGAACGGAGTTGTAAAGGTCAAAGCGCTCCGAACTTTCCCAAGGGTAACCTCATCGCTAAATGATAACTGAAAATCGTATCATTTTTCATTTCATATTTGCAAAAGGCTTAAATTCATTTAAACTTTTTGACATATTTTATTCCTTGTTATCTGCAAGACCGAAAAATATTTTTCTGCTCCGAGGAATACGATATTCATCTGATCACATACTACTTATAGCTAGAAATACCTAATATAAGAACGATTTTGACTTATGCCACCTTAAAAAGTCGTAAAAGTTAAAAAAATATGAATATATAAATTATGGAAAATTTAGTTTAATCATTTTCAATTCTTTATCGTTAATATTTACTTTAAAGAAAATCTACTTTGGTAAAATATAGAAGCGATCATCCGAGAAATTAGTTTCTAATTCCATTACAAGCGAAACGATTTTCCATTGTTTACCCTGGAGATGTATTAGTTGACATCTCTGTACTCTTCAAAGTCGGGCCCTCCCTAAAGAATAAAGCAATAAGATTCGACCCACGTTAGCGGCGGTCAATGAACACGTTCTCCGTGTTTTTATCGACTACAAAAAATAATGTAGTTCTGAAATTGAGCTTACAATAAATAAAAACAAATTCGAAGTACCAACATGAAGTACTTCCAATTTGTTTTTTAAATTACTTTTTTCTGGTTTTAAATAAATACTAACATAGAATTTCCGTGTGTTGACGGATTAAGAATAGGAGTGTCACTATCCCATCTCAGCCCTAGAGTGCTATAAAAGCCAGGTAAGGGATATTATACACAGACACCATCCTCTGTGCGAGACGGAAAACTCGAAGATATACCCTGTGCCAACACACCTAATCAGTGAGCAAAAGAAGCCCTTAATCCCTCCCAAAGTGGAGGAGGCCGGTGCCCAACAGTGGGACGTGGGATGGGCTGGAGAGAGAGAAAGAGGGAGAGAACATAACACAGAAAAATTGTAGATAAGAACTAACCTATCTATGACTACCGTGGCACAGCTAAGGGCGAGGTGGAACACTGTGAGGTTTAGTGGGTAGTCCGGCACCAATAAGGCGGGAGTCCCACCTGTAGCCCTAAGGTTGCCCCCACAAACGGAAATGCGTAATTCCCCATGTAAAAAAACCTATCTATAGTCTTAGTGTAGTCAATATCTCATATTAATATTAAAATTCTGGTTTCAAACTTATTGAAGAATGATATCTTCAAAGCAATAAATCTGGGACATTTAAAGGTTATTTATTAATAACTAATGAAGGTGAGCAAGTTAGAGTTATAGCCGCGATTATCCCTCGTACAGCTTGGATTAAAACTTTTAGGAGCTATAAGCCCAGTTCTCCAAGTGATGTATTAGGATCTTTTGAGACTTATAATGAAATTCTTTGGTTATAACATTCGATAAACTTTGAACTAAGACATCTTATAGTCGCAGTCACTAGAATAATAACATATCCTTATCAGACGCTTATAATATTCTTATTTACGAACAACACAATTTACCTAGTAAAAAGTCTATAAGCAGTATATTATCTAAAATACAATTGTGTGTTAATTACAATTAGGTACTTCATTACAAATTAGTCGTATTTTTTAATTATGTAACAAATATAATATGAAAACAAATTATGTACTTCGAATCTATTAAATCCTTTTAGCCGCATTTGGTTTAGGTACTTCTGCAGTCTCAGTAAATAAATTGTTTAAATAAAAATTAAACAAGTTTTAAATATAGTTGGTTGGTTGGTTGGTTGTTGATTGTTAATGATAGACTTCCAAAACTCTAATATTCATCGAAAAAATCTACAAGGATATTTCGAATCCATTAAACTCTGATAGTAACGAGGACATTTAAGTGAGTTATATACAATAGCTCCGTGACACATTGTGTCAACAGATTTGATTTGACTGTGATTAATTCATATGGCCCGTTGGTTTCGTCATGTTAATTAGCTAATTTGTATTGGCCATTTCGATGGTCTCATATCGATCGCAATTACGTAGAACAAGAGTGTTTGTTAACACATTCGCCACACCCTTTTATGCCTCAAAGGATACGCAAATTAGTTTGTCTCGGCAGATATGATCGCAGTGACATTTAAGAGACACAAGGCTCTAGAAATCTTATTAATATAATGAAACTGTCACATCTAATTTAAAAGCAAACTGCATTTGACTAGACTCCAATAGCTTTTATACTTACTAAGTTAAAATGTGAAAGAAAATAATAACATTGATTTTAACTAAAACAGAATAGTTACTGTACTAAATGTTATACTCCATTTCGTTACAAATATTAATGTGTAGGAATAATATTCACATAGTAACAATATGTAAATAAAACAAACGTATATTATTGAAGCTTTTTTAGATCCTTTTGAATCGTAACCTTTTGATTTCGTAAATTACCAATGGCGGAAATTGAATGGTATTCACAGGATATGACTGCCTTCCCTAAGATAGAAAATTATAGATATTTTTGAACTATACAGGGGTGGAATATCTACAAAATTGGGACTGATTCCGAAGGGAAATTATATTGACAGTAAATTAGTTTCTGTGAAGATAAGCAGAGTTCCAATGAAAGTTAAGATCAGTACACTTTCTCCTACTATGTTAATTACAACATCTACTAAGAACTGACAGAAAATTATTATCAGTATGTGAATTAAAAAATTTGAAACCTGAATATAAATTCTTTTTAAACCTAGATCTGGAAAATTAAATGACAAATTGTAAAATGATACTATATTATAGCTAACTACAGCGTTAAATATATAAAATATTAAAGGTTTTAATTCTTTCGAAGTAATTAATACTAAAACTTATAGATATTTTTAAGTAAAACCTTTTTAAAGAGAAAAAAATATCTAATAGTCCGCCAAGTTCCGCTAAAAGGATTCAACGGTATTTCATACATGACAATCTGTAGTGAAAATTATTTCTTTCAGGGCACAAGGGCTTTTCACTGTTATTATGATTTACGAGATACTACAGAATACGGAATAAATGTCGTCTCGAAGGCTGAATTAATGTTTTGTTATCCAGGTGGCGTGAAATTAATGTGAAATCTCAAATTTTTTCCATTAGACGTGATTAAATAATGTTTACTGGAAGTACTGTACTTCCTTTGAATAATTTACTTTCACTTATATTGTTCTTGACGAGATGCTTT
This sequence comes from Orgyia antiqua, assembly GCA_916999025.1. Taxonomy (NCBI): domain Eukaryota; kingdom Metazoa; phylum Arthropoda; class Insecta; order Lepidoptera; family Erebidae; genus Orgyia; species Orgyia antiqua. The sequence continues at coordinate 5,555,332 of OU779861.1, forward strand.
GAAGCAAAGATGTATTGTAATATGAGTTGTCGTTGATTTTTAAATATACAAGGTAGTAATTAGGTAACTTTGCGTTGTATATACTATATTGTTTGGTAAAATTCTGATGTCTAGAAGTCTTGGCGATAAGAGCTATTGAAACAGTCTCGACCTAGTTACGTATAACAAGTTATTCTTGTGAATAGAAGGTCGGCTTAGCTGAGTAGTAGCAGGTAAGCCTAACGACAAGAGCAATACATAAGGCTTAATGGTCCCAAAAGCATTAACAACAACGCGACCGCTTGATGAACATAAGTTATAGAGAGATATAGCAAACATAAAGTTAGTAAGAATAAAATACAAATATGCTAAACAATTAAATATACAACATAGATATTTTTTCACAATTTATAAGAAACACAGAGTTAAGCTTCACATGCCTCATTCAAGTACTGCGCTCAGTGTTTTAGCGGTCACCGCTTTTGGATACTCCCGACTTATTGGCAGAATAGAGTCGGTCCATTTCAAATAATATGTATTAAGACACGGCATCTATAAAAAATATCAATTCAATAGAGCTACTTATAATACTTAATATAAGTTAAAATTCTCATTTTAACTCAGATACTTATGCTTCTTTTCTACTTTAAAATTATTTTTATTCACAGTAATATAAGAATTTCTATTTAAGTTAAACAATAATATGGCAGTAGAAAGACTTGAAATATTTTGGCAAACTGCCGCGACCCGTGTAGTGACCCGAGACAGACAAGCCAAGAAGTAGCTTGCAACCAAGTTAAGAATAATAAAACAACTGCAACAGTAGTTAGAGCACTTGAATATTAAAATAAAATATGTGGATACTAAAATAAATAAACATTATGTAATAACTACAACGAAATTAATAAATCATTTAATCATTTATTTAATCATTTATTTATTCAATACTTAAATAGCATACATATACATCTGCCATAAACACTAACTCCAGATATAGTGTGTTGGAAATGTTATAAAAATATAAGGCTCCTGTTAAAAATAGCAGCTTTCAGAACAACGAGGCCTAGGTTTACTCCTAAAATATTAAAACCATTAAATATACCATGCGTTCATAAATTAAATGATCATTTATTTAAATTAGAAATCGAAATTCATGGTCTTTTTTTCTAAATTGGGAAAGTAAAAAGAAATTTCACCATGACCACTGAATATCACCATTTTGCAATTTTACTCGGCACAATCTTCTAGATGTGTAAGATTTTGAGTGCGATACAAAGGGAAAGCGTACTTGTGTTTGATATAAGTTGAGAGTTTTTGTAAGTAAAGTGAGGGGTTTCCTATTATGATACTACAATAAAGTACATATTCTTAAGAAAAAGATTCTGATGACAAGTATCAACCTATTGTCTTGGTAGTAAAGAGAATTATTTTGACTTATTATAAAACAAAGTCGTTGTTTCTGTATGTATGTCTCTATATGAGCTTATGTCTTCAAAACTACGCAACGGATTATGATGCGGTTTTTTTAATAGACAAGATGGTTCAAAAGGGTGGCTTGTTTCGCATAATTTGTTTAGGTTTGATTTCTAAATTCCAGGCGTACGAAGTTGCAGGCAAAAGCTCGTTTTCTATAAAACCTATGTGTTTATAGAGAAATATAACTGTTTGCTGCGGAACGTTTGTAGTTTGTTGTAGTTTTTCTATGCACATAACCTCTGAACTACTGCAAAAAATGCACAATCCCCTTTCGGTTATGTATATCAGTCAGGATACGTGAAAGAAAATCAGAGAAAAAGATTTTTCTCTAAGAAAAGGTACGGTGGTATGCAGTTCACTCAATTAACAGTTTTAGAAAGCAATTTTATTATGCTCTACGATGGCTCTACGTAACTAAATGGGCCAAATATACCAATTTTTAAACGCTTTTGTTAGTAAAAATATTTCTATTATTATATATTACTAGCTGACCTGGCAAACGTTGTTTTGCCATACAAAAAAAAAGTTTGAAAAATAGATGTTCCGATGTCCGATTTTCAGACCTACTGAATATGTATGTAAAATTTGAGAAGAATCGGTCAAGCCGTTTTGGAGGAGTACGGTAACTAACACTGTGACACGTGAATTTTATATATTAGACTAGCTGACCCGGCAAACGTTGTTTTGCCATTCTAAAAAAAAAGGTTTGAAAAATAGATGTTGGCCGATTCTCAGACCTACTGAATATGCATGTAAAATTTCAAAAAAATCGGTATAGCCGTTTCGGAGGAGTACGGTAACTAACACTGTGACACGTGAATTTTATATATTAGAAGATAATATTTATGGTTGCTTTTACTTCAAATAGAACCAATAAATAATTTTGATTAAATAATTTAGAAAATATTATTAAGTCAAAGTTAGTACGTAAAAAAAACTTGTTCCTATCCAATATTTTTAGATTTCGGAATGAAATATCTTCAAAACTCATTTTCTTATATTGTAAGGCTTAGTGTAATCTTCTCAAATAAAACAGGTATTGAGAAAAAAACCGAAGTTTTATATTATCTTTGTAATTTAGTAACTTGAGCCCGTTATGAAAGTCTTCCGTATCGGATTGAATAAAAAATTGTATTTTGCTTCTACATAGATTTGGTTTTCAAATATTTCTCGTATATTATTGTAATTACAACGCTTCTCAAATCATCGAATTTTTATTTATAAATGTTAATTAAATCAATAAGTACCTACTGAGTTCAAAAACTAAAAAAACACGCTTGAAAATCCTCTATAAGTTTTTAAACTTGTCATTGGTGCTTAACATGTGTGAAAATTTTCAGATCAACTAATTGATCTGAAAATTTTCACATGGTCTAAACCATTGCCAGTTGCTGAAAATTATTTTCAAAGGTATTGATAGATACATACCGAACTATAACCAAAGCGTGTTAAAAATAATGATCATTAAAAGTTCTATTGTTTATATTAAAGTGATATAAAGTGCAGAATTGTTTTATTTCATGACAGATAAAAAGGGTTTCGTTTGTTCAATAACTTACAATAAGAGTACAATAGTTAAGTACAGTATGAATTCTTATTTTTAACACGCTTATATAAGTTTGGTATGTATCTATCAATGTATTAATCTATGTAACGGAATCTTTGAAAGTGATTTTCACCCACTTGCAGTTGCACATATATCAGGAACCGATGACAGTGAAATAATTTAAAAAAAAAAACAGGATTTTTAATATGCCACAATACCAAGTTTAAAAATAAGCTTCAGTACGTTTCAACTTAGCTTTATAAAACAATAAAATCTCAAAAAAGAACTGAACAACAAACATTGTCCCATGTTTATGTGTCTGCTTGGGGGAAGGTTAGTATAATTTGTGTTATCGCATTAGATAGTCTATTAAGGGCCTACATCAATATTATCGTATATCATCGCCGACACGTACATATTAACACAGCCAGTAGGCACAGAAAATGAAGAATTAGGGATACTTTTCCTATTTACTCAAAATCTACTAAATATATTTTAATTCTGATTTACGTGTTTCTCTATATAATAGTTACTTATGTTTTTAAAGTTATTTCATTAGTTAATACGCGTTAATAGACCGACAAATGAAAAAAATAAAAATTTTGAGAGGTTGTTTCGCCAAGATTTTCTATCGAGAAAACTTTTATCAATCGTGTTTCTGAGTTGATGCGATCCTAGATCATATATTGAAAAAACATATACTTAAAAATTAGAGCTCTAGCCATTCAATCTAAAGAAACAATGAAAACTTCGTACATAGAAAAATGCACGAAGCTATTTTGGTATCGTCTTAACCGACTGTTATTCAAATTATGACAGAAATAATAAATACCATATGACTACATTAATTTATTAATATTTTGCGATTGACTCGCTATGCCTTCACTAAATAAACTAAATTATAATGGAAAAAATCAAAAAAAAAAAAAAAAAAAGTAAAAAAAAAGGAAAAGTCCCGCTTATGGTTATCATTTTTTCCATTATAATTTAGTTTATTTACCATATGACTAATTAATTACAGACAGTTGGAATACTCACATTTGTAATAGATCATTAATTACGACATTAAGAACAAAGTCATAATTGATATATAAAATTTATACACAGTTATTAATGTTAAAATTTTTTGTTTCTATGTGTAAATTGTAATCGTTACAAATAAACTTATTTTTCTTTCTTTCTTTCTTTCTAATGAAGGTAAACAAATCACATTTCTTTACTACTTGTACATAAATAAAAAACTTGAGAGGTGTCAAGGGACACCCGGATGGAACGAAGTTCCTTTCGATTAATTTTTTTTTTTTTTATTATTTATTATTTACAAAAAACCTGTATACACTCAACAAAAATAATCGTCGCGACACCACACTGTTCAATGCGAAATAGAAATGAAAATATCTGGCTTGCTTTCTATAAGAGAGAGAGAGACAGACAGAGAAACATGCGACGCCGCACAGCTTACAATAGCTTACTATAGCAAAAAGTGTCGTGACAACTTTTCGTAAGAATTTTTTCCGTCTAGCCCCCTTTCACAACGCGCGATAAGGAACTTCGTTCCAATAAAAGAAAGCAAGAGATTTTGTTTACAATATTTAAAAAAGAATGAAAAAAAGAAAAGTAGTAGGTATATGTAACATATCTGTATTCTGGTACCCGTAACGCAAGCATTTAAGTTTGGGACCAGAAGATGTTGTGTGAAATGTCCGTGAATATTTATATTTAATTATTTTCTTATAATATAAAATTCACGTGTACCGTACTCCTCCGAAACGGTTTCACCGACTTTTATGAAATTTTACATGCATATTCAGTAGGTCTGAGAATCGGCCAACATCTATTTTTCAAACCTTTTTTAATTTTTTTTTGGTATGGCAAAACAACGTTTGCTGGGTCAGCTAGTATTTATATAAGAATGTAATTTTTAGAGTTTCGTTAAAAAGAAACCTTTATTTTTACATGAGTTCATGTTTTTAAAGTCGATCAGATTAAGCAAGCACAGGTTTATCTGTGTAAGATAATCTATATTAAAAATATAGATATCTTGTTTAAGTAAGCAATATTATAACAAGACGTTATTTTACAATCTAAATTAATAAATTTTAATTGGCTATACCAATTAGTTATAAGGCTACATTCACATTTTAGAAATACTTTTTAATATTCAGGCTGTAAACTAACTTTACAACGGTTTGTCAGAAAACTGGAGCATTGGTCGGCCTGTTGCCGGCCTAAATACAAGGGTCAATTCATATTGTAAAGGCGCGTCGTTCTTTGAAAGGGTGTGACCATGGTCTCCAAGATATACTTGTATATATACGTCCTAAGCTTAGATAGTAAGTGTGAGAATAGGATTACCAATAAAAATTGTAACTGCTATAAATAAAACTATCCATCTTTATCACATTAATGAATAATATTAATATTGTTTTTTTTCTCATTACTAAATATATACTCGTAGATCTATTTATCAATAGAGACTGTTTGCGTTGATACTATGCATAATTAAAAAAAAAATACAAAATGCGAAGTCATCATCACTTGCGTTGTTTGAGATTAGCGAATGAATTTGCTGTATTCATTTTTGTTTATGATGTAATGAATAATGTGACTTTGGTGTTTAACAAAATAATAACAAAAAAATGAATTGAAGAACAATGTTGATAAACTACTTAAGTATAATAATCTCAATATTTATACAAAACTACAAAATTATGTATTAATTAACTATATTTAAATTAAGCGTACACACATTAGTCTAGTCTAGAAATATTATATTACCATTATCACGTTACAACTAACTAGATCTATTTAAAAGACGTAACAAACGGCATATTAATATATATTAACATAACGGGAAAGAGACAGATGTATTTAGAAAAAAATGACAAATTATAAGTTTTTGGATTTCCCTATATCAGCACTATATAGACTTGATCTATGTCAAATTTCAAGGCTCTAAGGCAACGGGAAGTAACCTGTGAATTTTGATTCCCTAGCAGAAGTCGAAAATTCTTAAAAATGGTCGTAATTCGGTTATATCTTTTAAATGCGTAGAGGTAAAAGGTTGATTGTATTTTTTGCAGCAAGGGACTGCATAGATCTACGAGTACATGTCGTATGAGTTTCAAGTTGATACCTTCAGCCGTTACTGAGTAAAAAAGTTTGACAGACGGACAGACAGACAGACAGACACCGGAGTGATCCTATAAGGGTTTGTACGAAACCCTAAAAAAGACGAGATGAGAAAGAGACAGATATATCTGTCAGGGACGTCATAAGTATAGATACATCTTGGTATATTAATGTATATGCCTCTTTCTCGCCTCGTCTTTTTTCCACATAGGTACATCTGTTTCTTTCTCTGTCATTAATATTTTGTAATATGACGTTTGTGGTGCCCTTTAAACTGTTATAATATAGCTATATTTAGATATAGTTAGCTATGTTTTCCTTACTAACTAACCATTTAAATTTTAAACACATTATGGAACTAGGACATTATTAAACTTGTCGCTTTGTCCCAAATTTGCCAACCCACAAAACCACAAGCCCGAGGCATGCTTTATTAGTATACATTGCAATACTTGTTAGTAACTCTATACGTAACTTCACATTTTTGGGTTTGTTAAAAATACCGGAAGGTATATAGATGAATACAAATAATAAAAATTTTGGAAACTAATATAACTAACTAGCTGATGCCTGCGACCTGGTGTAGAATCACGAATCGCCTTCTTATGATAAAAAAGTAATCTTATGTCTTTTCTCTATTATTATCTACGAAATCAGTTCAATAGTTTTCACGTGACACATCGGAAGACAGACAGAGTTACTTTTACATTTATAATATTAGTAGGGGTATTCAGTTTGCATTTCACATCGTAGAATACAACAAGACAGCAAAAAAAAATTAGTTTAATTTATTCCTGTACCAATATAACCACGACTAAAGTATAGTTTGCTATTGAATATCAATGGCGCCTATGCAGGAGCATTATGTTAACGTAGTTTCTGATAGGTTAAGGCTCTGTTAGTTCCATAGATGATCTGAGAACCCATTCTTAATGACACTCTCATACATATACAGTATACTTGTATATAAATCGATTTTGTAGAAGTTAATAAATAGAGCCGGGTCATGCGAGAGTGCTTTTAATAAAGGTGCACGGATGAGCTAGACTTATTGCCGAGATTTCTATTGTACGTGGCTAATCATTGCTGTTAAGAGCGCTATTAGGTTTTTATTTAACAAACGTTGTTGTACATTATGTATTTTCATTGATATAACGGAAAAATTCGACGAACCTCGATTGAAAAACGGTCAAAACCGTGTCTACCTCAGTACAGATCAAATGTTCAGTCATGGTGTGGCGGCAGAACAAGTCTTTTTCTTCCATACTATTCTGTCAAACGTCACATCAGTGCTTATCCTCCTTATTTATTTTATTGAATAGCTTTAAAGCTAGTAAAACCCTTTATAATATATAGCTTTTGTTTAACTACTTTAAAAACACTTTAAAGGCCAAGTAGCGAACAATTTTTATGCCGTAAATACAGCGACTGTCAGCTGTTGGTAAACAAATTAGTCTCTCTAGTTCATTAATTACAAAATAATTAGCATTCAAGATGTATTTTCTGGTATTCCAGCTCGAATCTATATTTAAATATATTGGAAAGTTTTATTAAAGAGAAACATGTCTTTTGTAGATACGGATGTGTATCGTTAGGTAATTTGCGCTATACAGATTTTGCCCAGACTTTTATCTGGTTACTATATATTTATATGAATAGGTACTGTATATGTATTAGTTTCTCGTCTAATCTTCTTCATAGGCTCCACTTTTGGTTACTTGTTATTCTTGTCTACTTTAAATAAAAACCTTTGAGGTTCGAAAGATTGAAAGATGACAAAGATGTATAAGGATTTTATAAGTAAAACCAAAATTGTTCGATCTGTGAGGAAATCGCTGTGCGGTAATGGACCGTATACGTTCTGGGATTATAATGTTACACAAGGGTACATATATGACAAGGATGCAGTGATTCATTATTACGTCAATTTTTCATAGTCGCAACAAGGGTTTTTAGCCTGATTTATGAGAGGCGGTGACTGCAGAACAGAAAACACATAATGATTCTCTACCACTTGCGTAAGTGATTTATTTAAATAAAACCACTTTTTACGGATTTAAAGTCAAAGTCAAAGTCAAAATATTTTATTTCAAGTTGGCATGTTTTACAAGCATGTTCGCATGTTATACATTTAGACGCGTAAACCCGCATAAAATGGTTTTATTCACATAAAAATTTACAATTCATTACTATGCTGGCGAAAGTAACGTAAAGTACCTACGATAAAGGATTTTTATTCTAATACAAGTTTTACAATACAGGTATTAAGAAAAGAGAAAATATTTGGACATCGCAGCTTGATCACGTTTTTGTAAAATTTCATTGAAAGAGTATCTTTTTACTCGTGAAATGTACTTGTATTATGTTGTGCGATACAAAGGAAAGTATTCTTACATTTGATATAAGTTGAGTGTATTTGGAGACATGAGAGGGTTTTTCTTTTATACTACAAAGGGAAACATTTTCTTAAAAAACGGATGGCAAGTATCGTCTTTTTGTTTTGATATCAAACGACTTGCACAATCAATTTTCAAGACTTTTTGGCAACAACTATAAAACATATTAAAACGGGTTTCCTTTATGTTCGCAGACCAACGATTATGGAATAACCTGAATAGATAACAAATTATTTTGCTTTTACACTGACAAAGCGACAACATCCACATGGAAAAGTGACTTTGGGTAGCCTGAAGGATAAGTTTCATGTTTCTAGCTTTAAAAATGACGATTTTCATATTTCATATAAGTAAATTATCTGTTTACTAAATTTCGTTTAACTCGTTTTAGTTGTTGCGTAAAACAGCAACAGATATTTAAAGGAAGGAAGGGTTAGGTGACTACTAAGGTTTGTGGTAGAAACTTGAAACGGAAATTCTCAAATAATTTAACAAGAACAAAGTATTGAGGATTCGGTTCTATTTGGACAGAATTTTGTAAAACTTTATAGAACACGTTGCATAGATTCCCATTGAGATACTATTCGCTACTTGGCTACGCTTGGCTATTTGCCAGAGTGGTTTTCAAGTAATTTGTGAAAACATATTAATACTTATTTTTAACGTATTAGTTTTATAGAGTTTTTTTTTATTTGGTCACTAAAGGAGGCTAAAAGCCTGGGCTGACCGAATTATATGAATATACCTAATGAATCATGTAGGTACTATAAGATATCACTTACGGGGACACACTCATAACCTAGTGCTGCATACAGCTCTCGTCTGCGATAGGCTTAAATAACTTAACAATAACCTACAAAGATTAATTAATGTCGCGTTGTAAGAGTTAGCAGAGACAATAGGCTATCAAACAAAAGGGTAAAGGAAACGTCATTAAATTAATCATCAAGGGAATAATAACAGTAGAGAACCGGTTTTATCTCACCAATTATAATTTATACTTGTTTTCATCATTTTATTCCTTAGCATTGTGTTGTTCATACAGTTACTAAGAAAATAATTCAAGTAATTTTTTTAACAGACTGAATATTATCCAACAAATTGGGGTAAGAAATTGGGGAAAAGTAAATAAATATGGATATTTTTTTACGAGTTTCATAAAAATTAACCTTTTTTTTTTTAATTTCAGATTCAGCATTTCCGTCTAGTTATTAACTAAAATTGTCCTTGTGGTGACAGATTAAGAATACAAGTGCAACCCCATTCGCTTCCCAGGGTGTTGTAAAAACCAGTTAAGGAACATTGTACACGCTGTACGCAACTTGAAAATAAATGCCCTATGCTATTTTAGCACGGAAATTTTGATTTTAATCCTATGCAAACACGCCTGGTCAGCGCGGCATAGTAGACTATAATACCTCTTAACCTTTTCAGGACCATAAGGTTTCCAGCGATAAATATATGTATGTATCTAACTTTTTTAGCTGATTTGGGTGTGAAATGAACAATTATGTACAGAAAAACAGAATAAAGCTGGTATGCATGGCATGGTAAATATTTTTCCCAGTGGTCCTCAAGGGTAACCGAAGTAACAGTAAGGTTTGCATAGGAAGTTTTTCAAGTCTGACTTTATTACGCGACACAAACATCATATTTAATAATTTTTTTAATTTTAATAATTTTTAATAATTTTTTCTACAATAATTTAATCTAATGCAATACAAGACAACGAGCGAACATTACTAACAACTACCTACCTATTTTAATTAATAATAATATTTTAATCATAAAACGATAGAATAATATAAAAATTATATAGAATACTAATACTACTAATAATCTTTTTACGATATTTGGCGAAAACAATTTAGATTAGTAACGTAATGTAAGTCCGCGCTTACATTGCACATAGTATATTTATATTGAGACTTATTATCTATGCGCTTTTTAGTAAAAGTTACGCATATTTTCATTACTTCTGTCTTTTGCGTATTCTGAGCTGGCAAAGTGCACTAGTTGTCAATACGAAGCTTATATAAAATTATATACATATATTGAACTTTTGGCCACTACCTAAATATATATATTTTGGCGAATCGCCGTTGGAGACACTCCAGGGTAATTAGAAGTGGTCCTTCTTTGCAATGTGCTACGCGTAAGTTTAGGCAAACTATCTATGCCCTTTTGGATATAGCTACGGATATCTAACATATCAAGAGTCGGAGCTAAAAGCCGCGAGTTACCTATAACATTATAAGATTTGTTTTGGTTTATAGGTTCCAAAATACTTATGTAATTATTTTACTATAACAACATCCACATTACGATTAATTTTAGCAGTTCTTGCTAGCCTCTCTACTATCGCAAAATACGTGTGGTACATAAAAATTTCTTCGCAAGGCGACAGTTAGCTTCTGTAGCATCCAAAGTGAAAAAATAGAAATTTTTTGTAGCTAAATACTACATTATTTCTTCAACATGTACGTGAAACTCTTAGCATCATCTTATAACCATTTATGTAAATAAGGGATATGATAAGCTCATTTAAAAACCAAGAAAACTATTAGATATAGTAGAGTACCATACTGTTGTACCATTATATAAATATGACCGTTGTGGACCACTGGGTACAATATTTACCTTTAGAAAATGTTGCATTTTGAGACATTTGTGCTAATTATTTGCAGTTGTTATTATTTTTTATGTAAAATCATACATACCAAACTTAATAAAACAAGTGAAAAAATACTGCAAGTTTATGATTGTAACTCTGATAAACCTTAACGAAATATGCAGTTCAGTCCGCGAATATTATGACTTTTGCGCGAAAGATATATGATAGTGATTTTCTTTGTTAACGCTGCCAAATGCATTATATGCTGGCTACATATCTTCTGTTGTGATATTCAATCAAAATATGAATTAAGTAGCAATTGAATAAATAGTTGCGCATTTTAAACATGGGAAACATATTTCCCTTAGTCCTCAAAGGGTTACAGTGGTAGAAGTCCGTGTCTAGCAGTGGGACGTTAAAGGTCATAGCTCATTAGAGCCACCCAGCACACACTCCGCACCGCCTCGCCTCGTGCGGTTAGTATTCTTGATATGGATTTGTATGGGTATGCGCTCACTACATCAACTCCGTAGCGTCACCGGATCGCTCCCGTCGTAAGCCCTCCACGCGCGGACAGAGGGTGGACCACTCGGTGACAACTCGGTGCTCTCATGCTTGCCTTGCGCTGACTGCGCATCGCCAACGCGCGGGTCCGAAGCGGATCGTCTCAATTGTTAAGACTACACGAAAATTAGTTGACGATGCGAGGTCATAAGACCTGTTGGTGATAAAGCGATGTCCACCCGTGGACCACCTGTCGACAACGAGTGGACGCCATCCGGTGAGGCGGTGCGGGGTGGGTGCCGGGTGGCTCTAATGAGCTTATGACCTTAAAAGTTGAGTATGTGGTCCGCGATAACATCATTTTTAATTACAGAATTCTTCTTATAATCAGAAATGTGTTCTAATTGAGCAGTTCACGCAGGGACATGTATTGATTAAATTGGTGGTTTGAGACGCGTTCTAAGTAGTTTATTTCGTACTTATCTACAGCCTCGCAACTATTTAGAGAATATATGACAATACGCGTGTTCTATTCCGTCACTGACAGCTAAACTTTTGTCATTAACGTTCTTATTAAAAGCTCAGCATGCCAATTGTTTTAATTTAACTAAAAATTATAACCCTAAAGTCCACTAACAAGGGCTTTATAATTCTCACAACTTTTTAATTCACTTCTAAGTTGTTTCGTCTGGAAAACGTTAATTGTAATAATCTCCCACTTTGTACGACTGATGTTTTTGAAATTTAATAAAACTTTTAAAACGTAATTAATGGAACTTCTCAACAAATCTTATTTTTATTGATTTTGACACTCTGAAAGTCGATCGGTTTTGTTGTAATGACGTTATTATCCTATATTGTTTACGTATGTAAATATATAAAATACCTAAGTAATATTGTCTAAGTTATAAATACGACTCGTAGCTCAAATAAAGCCACTTTTCACAGATTTAAGTTAACACATATGTTTCAAATTTTAATCCCGCGTTTTGGAGATTTAAAACCTGTTCAAACAATAGAAAATAATCCAAGTAGCATTTTTTGAAAAAATAAATCCTTCGTAATAATTTTATACCAATTTCAGATAAAGTTAATTATTATGCATGCCAAGTTAAACTAAAGAATGAAAGGTGTAGTCTTGACCCACTTCCATAACGGAAATTAAAGCTCATCCCTCGACCCAGTTGGTGTTAGACTGGCTAGTGCCCGCTAGTTTGTCAAAGATAGCCCGAGTGTCCGATGTTTGGATAGATTATCCTTTATTAGTCCTACAATTGTCGGTTCTTTGTTCCAAGGACAAGTGGCTACGATAAAACATCCAACATTTTGTTAACTTGAACGATATCTCACAATCATTTTAAGTCTCGAGGTTATGTAGGTTTTCATTACCTTACACATGCCATATAATATTATGTAGGTATTATAAAAATCAACTTTACAACATAAAAAGACAGCCAAATGGATCGTATTTTAGTCTTAAGTACGTATAATAAGAATAACTTACTTGTTCTACAGAACCGTACTGTCTTCTAGAAAACACTCCTCGCCTGGAGATTAACTCGCTCGCTGATGATCTGTGGACAAACATAATAATATTAAAGTTTTTACGTTAACATTTAAATATAAATAATTAAACAAGTAAACAATTTAATTACAGTCAAAAAAATTTAGCATATTTATAATGATAGGTAAAGTGTTTGTTTAATTAAGAAGCTTCGCAAATCAGTGCACCTATTTGGTGAATCTATTCATAATTGCTTGTACTCGTATGTCAAACAAACCTGATACCGTACTTGATCCTAGTATAAAAGTTTATTTTACGACGGGCCTCGTGGTCTAGTGGTTCATATAACGGACTGCCAATCACGAGGTCTCGGGTTCGATTCCCGGTCAGGACAAATATTTGTGTGATGTTTTTAATTGTCATACAAATGTTTGTACTGCGTCTGGGTGTTTACTATGTATTATAAGTATGTATTTACAAAAGAAAAGTAGTATATGTATTATATCCGTATTCTGGTACCCATAACACAAGCATATAAAGCTTAGCTTGACCAGAGGATGTTGTGTGAAATGTCCATGAATATTTATTTTATTTATTTATTTCCAATTAAATCTTCCTACCATTGAGTATTGAAATAAGACAACATTTTAATATATTTTTCAATCATTATAGCTCAATAAAAATATCCACAGAAAATTGCTACATTATGTTGGATATTTTATGACGTCGGCGTCGTGTTGTATTAAACCCACAATTTGTCCTCTTATTTGCTATGGAAACAAGACAAATTGTGGGCTTAGTACGAGAAAGGCATTACATTGAGGAAACTTATTTATAAACTTTAGTTAAACGTTAAATATATTATATTGCAATCTAATTAGTGATATTGTTTTCTGATGATTGAAGAATAAAATTGGCCAAGTGCGAGTCGGACTCGCGCACGAACGGTTCCGTACCATTATCTATGCAACATAAGGCAACGTTATTAGTATCGAGCAAGAAACGGTAAAAAATCATGTTTGTTGCATGGGGGCCCCCCTTAAATATTTATTTTATTTTATTTTTAGTATTTGTTGTTATAGCGGCAATAGAAATACATCATCTGTGAAAATTTCAACTCTCTAGCTATCACCGTTCTTGAGATACAGCCTGGTGACAGACGGACGGACGGACGGACGGACGGACGGACGGACGGACGGACGGACGGACGGACGGACGGACAGCGAAGTCTCAGTAATAGGGTCCCGTTTTTACCCTTTGGGTACGGAACCCTAAAAATGAATAAATGATAAAAATGAATTCTAGATTTATCATTAGATACCTTTTAACTTAATTACCTTGCAAGTTAGTTGTATTTCAATTTTGTACTTTACATTCAAAGAGCGAAACCGACTGAGCGTAATGAGCGTACGCTTAAGACGATACCAAAATAGCTTCGTGCATTTTTCTATGTACGAAGTTTTCATTGATTCTTTAGATTGAATGGCTAGAGCTCTAATTTTTAAGTATATGTTTTTTCAATATATGATCTAGGATCGCATCAACTCCGAAACACGATTGAAAAAAGTTTTCTCGATAGAAAATCTTGGCGAAACAACCTCTCAAATTTTTTATTTTTTTCATTTGTCGGTCTATTATCACGTATTAACTAATTAAATAACTTTAAAAACATAAGTAACTGTTATATATAGAAACACGTAAATCAGAATTAAAATATATTTAGTAGATTTTGAGTAAATAGGAAAAGTATCCCTAATTCTTCATTTTCTGTGCCTACTGGCTGTGTTAATATGTACGTGTCGGCGATGATATACGATAATATTGATGTAGGCCCTTAACACTATAATCAATTATAAATTATTGAATTAAAACGAATTTCATAAACTTTGGCGAGTTTAGTTACAGCTTACAGCATAATATGAATAAAATTTTCAATAAAATATTCACATTTTGCTGTTGTATTTTAACGGTCTTATTCATAATGACTTATCGGAGGTTTAAACGGAGATTTCATCGGAGAGATAATAAACGCTTTATCGTAAAAAGATAAATAACAAGTTTTGACAATTTTGCGAACCGATTTTAGCGAACTTTTAAACCTCCGATAAATCATTAAGAATAAGATCATAGATGTAAATTTATAACAATCAACGAAGTTCGTAACAAGAAATATAGTTCATTCATTACCTACTCTATTCGCGTGAATAGATATCATCAGGACTATTCAGCGCTCCAATTAAATCCTTCACTTCGAAATAAGTTTCCTGTTAGTAATTTGCGATTCGTCGTATTTCAGGAATATACTACTAATTTATCTAAAGGTCACATGTTTATTCGATAAACTTTAGCGAAGGGTTTGTAGGTCAAATTCTGACCCGACATACATTCTCTCCATTCTCTCCAGCCCATTTACGTCCCACTGTTGGGCACGGGCCTCCTCCACTTTGGGAGGGATTATGGTCTACGGTGCCGCGCTGACCAGGCGTGTTGGCACAGGGTTTATTTTCGAGTGTTCCGTCTCTCACAGAGGATGTTATCTGTGTGCAATATCCCTTAGCTGACTTGTACAGCACCCTTGGGAGGAGATGGGGTTGTGACTTTTGTATTCTTACTCCGTCACCACACGGAGAATCAACATACATTAATTGATAGAAATTAACATTGAGATTATATTAATTTTCATTCATTTCACCATCATTATTCATAGCGTACGTGTCATAAATTACTGCATCAACAAAATCTTAATAAATTGAGGAAATACGAATTCAAAAGGGCATAGACGGAACAGGAAAATTGTCGATGTATTTTTACAATTAACGAATAAGCAAATATAAAACGGCCAAAAATATAATAAAAGAAATATATCCATATTCTTGGAAATAAATGATTATTCTATTCTATTCTAAAGGAATAACAATTTTATCCTACTATGTGAAAGTTTGTGAGTGGAGAATGGATTTTAATGAGACTTTACAATAATGTAGCTTTTAATCAGAATAACACATAGGCGACAATTTATTATGTCGTGTGAATTGTCCAAAACGATAAGTGTCAAGTTAGTAGGAAACAATCTACCATCTGCGAGCTATTCTGGCGTGCACATCCTGAAAGGATCCTTTACTGCCTGTTTTTTTATCGTTTTTGCCGCGGGTAACACCGAGGGGCACAGCTAGTATAAGATCATTGTCTCTTTAGTAAAATTGTTGTAAATGATGTTTGCAGTTAGTTGCGCTCGTTTTTAGTTAATTCCGACAAACTTTTACGATTTGTTATTTACTTATTAATCGTCTTATTTATAATTATTATGACTTATTGGAGGTTTAAACCATAAAATAATCGAAGAGATAATTTTAGCGTAAAAAGGCTATTATGAATAACAATTTTTGACAATTTTAGTGAACTTTTAAACCTCCGATAAGTCATTAATTCATTATGAATAAGACCATTGAGTATTAAACCAACAAGAGCAGTTACACACGTTCTTTTCTATAACATATACATATACTGCTATGGTGAACTGAGTTAGCGCCACTAGCGCACATAAACACAATAACGTAATTTCATTAGTCGTTGGGCACGCATCGCATAATATCGTCACACACTTTGTTCTTGTACCTTATTTGTAGAGTCGCATAAAAACGTCAAATCCTTTTGGATCAATGTTCTGAGGTTACAAAAAATAGTTTAGTTTAAATATAGTAATACTCCTATATAGACAAGTACAACTTCAGTTTGTTTAAAACATGTATCTTTATCTGTACTTTGTTTGTTTGAACGCGTTAATCTCAAGAACTACTGGTTCGAATTGAAAAATTATTTTTGTGTTGGATAGTCAAGGAAGGCTGTAGGCTAATATCACGCTACGACCAATAAGTGCGAAGCATTAGTGAAAAGTGTTACAAAGCTGCAAACATTTTCTAAAATCCACGGGTACGGAGTCGCGGGCAACGGTTAGTTGATTATAAAGTAAATAGTTTTGGTTTATTTAAAATTTAAAGTAACTATTATCTACATATTATTATTAACGATGGGTGATGAATTGGAGGTGTTTGAATTTTCGGAGAGCGACGATGATGAACAAAACACTAGTCGAATGCGAAATAAGTTAAATAGAAAAAGTAATATTAATATATTATTAAAATAATTATTCATTACAATAATATCGCCACGTGTATTAAAGTTACTTTCATGCGAATCATCAAACAAAAAATATTTTTAAAAAGAACTTAAATGCCCGTTCTAGGACAATGAAAAACTAAGCCTATGTTCCCGCTATATCAGCTGACAGTTCAAGTGACGGGTGTCGTTCCAAAACTAAATCCCAAAACATAGATAAATTATATAAAATAAAAAAATCTAAATATAAAAATAGATAATAGTATTACCGTTCTTTTCTTTTATATAATGGTCTAAGTAACTTGTGTTTAGCAAATATAATTATTACATTTTGTATTATATAGAATACAAAAAAAAATGTAAAATGTAACCGTAACTAGCCGATAAACACAATAATTAAGTTTCCGAACGACTCTATCAAAAAGCTTTACAAAAGTCAGACCGTTTGCCGCCGTCAACAGACAGAATCGCCTGGAACTTGCATGATATTTTGAAAGCTCATAATACGCCTGCTGTTTCAGACAGAAATTAAACTAAAAATTTAAGTTGACAGGAATAAAACAATTTTTAGTTAAGTTTAATCAAGTCGGTAGACCGAATAATAATTTAATCGGCACCAATATCTTCAAAACGGTTTTTTAATAGATAGAGTGGTTCAGTGGTGTTTTTTGTATATGTAATTTGTTAAGTGTTTTTTTTCTGTCTAAATTCCACGCGTACGAAGTTGCGGGCGACTTCTAGTAGTAGATATTATATTATGGAAATAGTTTTGACGGCAGCAAAACAAGGGGTTAAATTCTTTTTGCACGAGACTGTGTGAGGCCTTCGGTTCAACGTTCCCAGTGTTTTTGCTACGATTCATTATACGCTGTCCAAATGAGTAATGGTTTAGTACATTGTACAAGCTCCTTTCTTTGTTTAACTATCTATTGTTAATGTTTTGTTTGTATCGCCTTTACAGGTGTTAAATCTGTTCGTAATAAAAGAGCTTCTGTAAAATGGGCAATGGTAATTAAGCGATCGGTCGTGAAATTATTTTATTAATTTTATTTACAGTAATTAAATAATTTTTAGCGTCACTGTTATATTGTTTACGATGTACTTCCATAACACAAATACTTGTAATACATCAATTAAAATTTTTCTATTACGCATTACGTAGAGCTCTAGTTTTGCGAACTGTAACCCAGTTTCAGTTTCTTACACGTCGGACATGTTCCATATAAATCTATACTTAATATTATAAAGTTGAAGAGTTTGTTTGTTTGTTTGTTTGTTTGTTTGTTTAAACGCGCTAATCTGAGGAACCATGGGCGGATTTGAAAAATTCTTTCAGTGTTGGATAGGGCATTTAGCGAAGAAGGCTTTAGGCTATAAAACATCACGCTATGACCAGTAGAAGCGAAGCAGTAGTAAAAATGTTGCAAAACGGGGAAAATTTTCTAAATTCCACGCGGATGGAGTCACGGGTGACAGCTAGTTATTTATGTTTAAATTCAGTTTCTGCTAATGCCAGATAAATTAACTTTATGATTAAAGCTGCAGATGAAGTCTAGATGTAGGTAATAACTTGTCATAACTTGTTCTAAAGTCTAGTGTTGACATTACTAAGATGCCCAGAAGGGCTATCAAAATTAAAGCAATTAACAAACTTTCTTAAACTGAAATGTACATAATCAAGTTGCCTGACCTAATTCACCGGAAACTACAAGTTTAATTTGTATGTAACATTCCTTAAAAGAGATTTCACACATGAATATGTATTCCAATGCTATTCAGGGCCGACCATGAAAGTAAAGAGTTCGTTTGCATAAAGTAATGGTAGATAAACACAGAGATAATATCTACATAAGCGAATATTGTCCAAATTTACATATGTGCTGCGTAGGGTGTTTGTTTATATCATTTGAGAGAGAATTATTTTTGCACAATATAAGAAAAATGTTAGAGTTTTCTGTTGTTCTCTATGTCACAATATGTTGTTTATAGTAGAACAAATCAACGTTATCAGTGTGTGTGATAAAACGATATAATGTAAGTTATAAAGAGACAAGTATAATGGAAAGTTTGTTGACAAGAAATTTTCCTCAATTCGTCTATGAATAACAAGTACCTTCGAATTTTCTTTTTGATATTTGGTAAATATAAGTATAGCTTTACATATATGCATTGTTTTCAGTTTAATGGAAATTTTAGTGTTAACGCGAGTGTGGTATGATGGAGCAAATCACAAAGGAAAAACATGAATAATCATCCTAATATGGAGTACCTAAGTAACTTTGTTCATTCCATGTTTTAAGACTTTACTTAACATTACAATTTACATTAAAAAACAAATAAGGCTAATCAATTTTAAAAATTCACATTTTTGAAGTCACTGGCAAAACTAGTCTACAAATAAGAAACAACGTTATTTACAACTATTTTACAAATAGAGTGTATATTTTCTAAGTCAAAACTACGTTACGCTTTACAGTAGCCATTTTGCTAATGAAACTGAGAAGAAAAGTAATTCGATTGAAAGGTTTTTGAAATGAAAACCGTCCGGTCAGACCGTACCCAACGTTTTAACCTGTACCCATATTAGAATTTCATTAACCCTATGAAAAATTAAAAAAGTTACACGTAATTAAATATTCATAAGTTGGTTAAAAATAAAAGTCACACATGCTACAAGTATAGATCTAAGGCAATTTTATGAGTTTAAAATTACCAGGACGACAAAATAACTGTTGTAAAGTTTTTTATATCAGTGGTAAATATTATAAAGCTGAAGAGTTTGTTTGTTTGTTTGAATGCGCTAATCTCAGGAATCAGTGGGCTGATTTGAAAAATTCTTTTAGCGTTAGATAGGGCATTTATCGAGAAAGGCTTTAGGCTATTTAACATCACGCTACGACCGGTAGAAGCGAAGCAGTAGCGAAAAATGTTGCAAAAAAAGGATACAATTTTCTAAATTCCACGTGGACGGAGTCGCGGGCTACTACTAGGGGCGGGTATTACTAGCTGTTGCCCGCAACTTCGTACGCGTGGAATTTAGAAACCAAACCTTAACAAGTTATACAAAAACTATATTCTAGGCTCACCATGACTTTATTTTTTTATCTATTACATCTCCAGCTTTTAAGAAGCTAGATAATACTCATATCTTCTTCTTGCTGTCCGTAGTTGGCTATGGGGGTTGTTTTTCACTAAGGACACTTACATAACCAAAACGCTTATTTCAATGATGACTCGACAGTAACAAAAAATTACAAGGTCTGTAAAAACCGTAAAGTCATTTGTTTTGATTTCTTTTGACTACCGAATTCCCCAGAAAGTGACAGATTTTTGTACCAGCAGTTCATAAATAAAATTGTACTTTATGCGACGATACATTTGTCGTTTTATTTTTCTAGAAAAAGTATCGAAACGTGAATTTATTGTGGGCTTAATTTGTTTTTATCGTCTTGTTTTCGTCTGAAACTCCGATAGTAGGAATAAATAGATGTTCTTTAGGTGAGTATATTGGATTTGTTTTGCACGAAATGAAGTGTAAACAGTATGAAGACCTCACGTATTGTAGCACAAATTCAAATGATATTGCTAATTTATTTCAAGTAAGTAAATGTATATATGAATGCAGAAGTGAATGAGAATGTAGAATGAGTCACTGTACCCGTACCTAATATGTATTTGGACTTTACGTATCATACAATTTTTTGAAATTTGATAAACACAATCTTAAAAAAAATAAAGCTCTTGCTAACCTACTGAGCAATAGACATCGTACATATTTCTTAGGAGGAAGCCGACTAACTGAAAACTAAAAGTTTGTATACTGGCCCATTTTACATTGTAGGCGCGCATTTTATCTGAACGATATTGAGTATGGCTATAAATTAGTGTTGCCCAAATTCAGTCTTGGTCTTGCAGTCTTGGTCTTGTTCTTGCATTTTTGCAAGACCAAGACCAAGAACAAGACCGCGTATTTTTAGCAAGACCAAGACCAAGACTGACCGTGCAAGACTTGAGCAAGAACAAGACTAATCCGGCAAGACTCTTGCGTCTTGCAGCTAGGACTTAGCGCTATTTCACGGAGTAGTTAGGTATAACAGTTCGGTGTATAGGTACGCTTAGGAATTCTATGAGACGCAAAAAACTGTATCAAAACTGTATAAAAAACTTAATTTTTAATCCTAATTTTATGCAAGGAATACTAGTTATAGTCAAAAGAATTGATATAAAGTAACAGAACCTAATGACAAAGCTGTTGTGTACTGTTATGTTATTTGATTTGTGTTATATTTTATTTTTTATTAAAATAAATGATAAATCGTAAAACTCTTTTATTAAATTTCATATAAGTTGAGGGTTCAATCTCTTTCTAGATAGATATTGTCCTTTAAAATACAGTCAAGTTATTGTAATTAATTTGTTTTTTACATGTTTTAGAAAACGGCATGTAGCTCAGTTTATCACCATGTGGCAGTTAATTTTTCGAATTTCTCATCAAATCTTCAGACATTTATTAATCTGATTGTTCTTTACTATGGCTATGTTAATTCAAGCTCACAATGTTCCAATTCTAATACGTTTTTCTAAGATCTAAAGTAAACTTTAATAAATAGCAATAGTCTAATAGGTAATTGCAAGACTTGCAAGACTCTTGCTGCAAGACTCTTGCTGCAAGACCAAGACCAAGACCAAGACTGGGAGCGCAAGACCAAGACCAAGACCAAGACCAGGTGTATTGGCGCAAGACCAAGACCAAGACTGGCTAAGTCTCGTCTTGTTCTTGCATTTGGGCAACACTACTATAAATAGTAATAGGTAGGTACTTCAGTACATGATTGGTTTTAATTTTATAATTTGCCCATGAGAAGCATATTTAAGAGGTAACAATAATTTTAGTTATTAGGTTTTTTGTAATACTCAGCTACTTTACAGTAAGTGAGTTTTCCAATAATTTGAAGAGCACAACTGTGGCCCTCTGTAACCTCTTAACGTTGAAATATCGCTTACTGCGCCCCTCAGCCCATTGCTACTTGACACAACTGAAATTCAAAATCAAGTGGACTTGACTACTTCGTCGACACCGCCAAAATCTTTGCTTTTATTAAATTTTATTTTATACTATCTGAGCAAAATATCTTAATTAAAATGAAAGGTCCATTGTTCATCATCATCATAACATCACGCCTTTTTCCCATCGGGGTAGGCAGATACTATAGAGCGCCATCTGCTACGATCCAAACATACTTCCTTGGCTTCAACCACACTCATACATCTTGTCATACATGCCCGACGGTTGTAAGTAAGGTCCATTGTTTTCGCAAATAATACGCGCATAATCTCGCTTATTACAGCAAGAGTATATTGATGTAGATTGTATATAGATTATATTTTTAGGGCATTTTACATAAAGGCTTATTGCGCTTATATGTATCCTGGAGTTAATATAGCCTAGATGCAAGTATGGTTACATAACCTTATGTATTATTCATCTTTTTATACAAATGAGTAGATAAATTACTTTAAACTTAAAAAAATTATTCACCTCATGACAGTGTTGCCAAAAAATATACGATTACATCATAAGAGACGATAGACTTATAAGGGATAGGAAACATTTTTTATTACAGAATACTAAAATTGTGGAGCTCAATTCAAATATCTTTTTATTGAATAGATACGGAATATGTTGAAATTCTGGTCTCGTTTTTAGCTTGCCGTTTTTACAAGATATCATCGTACATTTTGAAACGATAGCCATGTTATTTATTGAGATGGCAACATGTTTTGCTTGAAAAACGGCTGTAACAGTTTGTTGCTGTCAATGTTAAATATCTCAATTTTTTGCAAATCTTCTTGGAGACGGTGGATTATTGTTGAATTTTCATTTTAACCATTTAGGGCATTGTAAATGCTAGGTATTGTAATAAAGAAAAGTCTGTAAAAGGCTTAGATTAATCAACGGTAAAATGTCATTATAAAACATACTTAGTCATGGAACGCGGCTCAAGGCTACAAGTAGCTTAAAAGTTGTTAAATTCTGTTTATCTACATGTATATTATATTTTAGTAAATCCTTCTTCTTATTTTATGGCTTTGTATTTTTTTTCAAGACTTGCTATGTATGTGATACTAGTATCATAAAATTTGAGATTAAATATTTGTGTACATAGGAATTTGGCCGGTCCACAAACTATTCGTCATTTCATTTTAGTAAATTGGTTAGTATTATTGACTGACTTCTGTCACACTTATTAAATCACAATTTTCATTTATAAACAAGAACATAAACAAGCTGAAAAGTTTTAAGATCTACATCTACATGCGATGTATATTTACGTAATGTACAAGGGATGACATGTCCTATACTGAGTTATAATATAAAGTTAAGCTGAATAGAGATGCGTCTTTGTGTAGGCTTAGTTTCTAGAACACTATTAAACTTTACGCCTGTCCCAGTTAATGTATTCTCTTGAATAGGTATATGAAAAAACGGGTAATTATATTGAATAACCCTACTAAACAACATTGTTGTTAATGTCACTTCATACTTTTTCAACCTAAAACAAATTTTAGGCTATTGTGATATTCATTCTCATGCAATACCCAGCAGATATATTATGTAGAATATAGGTTAGGCAGTTAAGGGCCTACATCAATATTATCGTATATCATCGCCGACACGTACATATTAACACAGCCAGTAGGCACAGAAAATGAAGAATTAGGGATACTTTTCCTATTTACTCAAAATCTACTAAATATATTTTAAATCTGATTTACGTGTTTCTATATATGATAGTTACTTATGTTTTTAAAGTTATTTCATTAGTTAATACGCGATAATAGACCGACAAATGAAAAAAATAAAAAATTTGAGAGTTTGTTTCGCCAAGATTTTCTATCGAGAAAACTTTTTTCAATCGTGTTTCTGAGTTTATGCGATCTTAGATAATATATTGAAAAAACATATACTTAAAAATTAGAGCTCTAGCCATTCAATCTAACGAAACAATGAAAACTTCGTACATAGAAAAATGCACGAAGCTATTTTGGTATCCTCTTAATAGCCAGCCACGTTTCGCTACAAGAAACCGTGGTATAAATGGGGAACAATGTACTTTAATAGACTTTCCATGTTTGCGACTTTACTAATAAATTTATAACAATTTTATTATATTTGTTATCACAATCTTATTACTCGTACTCGCGTATATAAATACAAACTGTTTAATAAATTTAAATATCATAGTTGCTGTTTAATGTATTCAGAACACTGCATTCGCAGGCCAAGTCTATGAGCGTCACTTAGAGTAAAAAAAAATTGGTCAAGTGCGAGTCGGACTCGCGCACGAAGGGTTCCGTACCATTATCTATGCAACATAAGGCAACGTTATTAGTATCGAGCAAGAAACGGTAAAAAAATCATGTTTGTTGTATGGGAGCCCCCCTTAAATATTTATTTTATTTTATTTTTAGTATTTGTTGTTATAGCGGCAATAGAAATACATCATCTGTGAAAATTTCAACTGTCTAGCTATCACCGTTCTTGAGATACAGCCTGGTGACAGACGGACGGACGGACGGACGGACGGACGGACGGACGGACAGACGGACGGACGGACAGCGAAGTATCAGTAATAGGGTCCCGTTTTTAGCCTTTGGGTACGGAACCCTAAAAAATAAGTAGGCTACTACGCTATTTATTTAGGTAGGTACGTGACTAACTATTTAGTTCGAATAACATTAACTTTTTATTTATATTGCATCTTACAAGTTAATATTTACTAAAGGTTTTTTGAAATTTGTTTACATTTCAACTCATTTCAACCAATTATATCACGATTCAGTAACATTTGATTGAAAGCAAACATGTTCAAGAGTGTATTTACTTATAATTAAAGTTCTATTTGAAAATGAACAGCTGAATTTTCTATTTGTTTGATTTATGGTATATTCTGTATGGGATGAATTACGCAAGCTCGGGTTTGTGGGACTCATCTACGAATCGTTAAACCGTTGAAATGCGGGATTACAACATGTAATCTTAATATTGTACTTACTAAATTAATTTAGTAAGTACAATATGATTTGATTACAGATGATTCATTAAATGCATCAAAAAGTTGGTTAGTTGAGCTTTAGTCTATTTGGTACTTAATTGTTAAATAATTAAATAAACCTAATTGACAAAATAATATTCATAATTCTCATTTTAAATGAAAAAAATCACATGTCAATATTAGTCACAATAATATTAACTCTACATAAATGTTGTAAGTACTGCCTATTACTTAGGTATATCCGTAATTTTAGCAGACCATATTTCAATATTTCCGTCAACAAAATATACTCGTACATTAACAATATGATATTATGAATACTCAAGGAAACAAGTATTTCAGTACTACAAGAGCTGTTATCTCCACATGGCTAACATTTGACAGTGATATTCAATTAACGTCTACGAGTATATCTATCCATACACTTCGAGGAATAATGTTCTACGAGTTTATTAACAAAGTAAATTTAATTAAGGCATTTAGTTTGTGGTCAAATTCTGACATGCCCGAAACTAGATTGGAATGTAAATTAACGTCAGTGATGTAAAATATTTGAACAAAGGTTCAGAGAGAAATTACGTCGTTGGAAACAGAATGTTCAAATTCTCTTCAGTATACTCATTTTAAATTCATTTAGCATTTTTAGGGTTCCGTACCCAAAGGGTAAAAACGGGACCCTATTACTGAGACTTCGCTGTCCGTCCGTCCGTCCGTCCGTCCGTCCGTCTGTCACCGGGCTGTATCTCAAGAACGGTGATAGCTAGAGAGTTGAAATTTTCACAGATGATGTATTTCTATTGCCACTATAACAACAAATACTAAAAATAAAATAAAATAAATATTTAAGGGGGGCTCCCATACAACAAACATGATCTTTTTACCGTTTCTTGCTCGATACTAATAACGTTGCCTTATGTTGCATAGATAATGGTACGGAACCCTTCGTGCGTGAGTCCTATTCGCACTTGACCAATTTTTTTCATTTTGATGCAACACGATTGATTAATATGATTATTTTTTAAACTTTTTAAATTATTTTTTTTGAATTTTCATGGAAGTTATTTAGTAAAAAGTGCCACACAAAATTAGTAGATATTTATAAATAGTCACAAACTTCAGAACTGTTTAAAATTCATGACATGTAGTGGTCGAAATTTACATGCTG
Source organism: Orgyia antiqua (assembly GCA_916999025.1). Lineage (NCBI taxonomy): Eukaryota > Metazoa > Arthropoda > Insecta > Lepidoptera > Erebidae > Orgyia > Orgyia antiqua. The sequence continues at coordinate 5,581,821 of OU779861.1, forward strand.
CATGGAAGTAGGCTATCGCTGTAATTAATGTTAACAGTGTACAAAACTTATGTGGGTTTTAACAGTTATAGTCAAAGATATATTTAACTTTAAGATACGTTTTAAGTTACGCTTGCACTGCCAAGACTTTTCTGTCAAACCACACCATGTGAAAGGCGAGAGGAAGGTCTGACAAGGGATATGGTTTGCGACACATGGAAAAACTAAGAAGTCACGTGTCACTCCATCCATCTCCATCACATTTGTACGGTCGTAACTTCCAAAGTAAACGATCACTTGTAACACGAAACAAGATACAGATGTTTACCTATGAATGATAGACTGGTGCTTATTGCTAAAAATACAATTAAAAGCTCTTACAAAATGTATACAAAACACTATATTCCAGTTTCTAAGAATATTCTTATAAATGTTTGATAACAAACATATAATGCGTTTATGTTTTTTTCATTCTTATGAGTTACGAAGAAGTTTAGGAGCGCCTACTAATACATCAATTAGGTTATGAGAGTGTGATATTAGGTTATGATAGGTTTCATATAAATGTTTTATAAATGTGTAAGTTTTGAAGCATTCAAAAACTTATGAAATACATACGAATACATATTAACGAAAGTTATTCAAGGTAAAAATTTGAAGACACCATGACACTCGCACTTGATTGTGATATCATACAAATACTTTACTTAATTTAATGAAATAGAGTCTACATTTTTTACATAGTAACTTTCTGCAATGGTCCAAATTTATTGAGTCTACGGCTTAACGCAGTGGAAAAATAAGGCCAATGAGACGTTTATAGGGCACTGTTGAAATAAATGAGAGAGATGACTATGTCGTTCAACGAAACGGTCGAGATTTGTCTCGTAATAAGTGTCATTTATTTTAGCGTCAGCACACCACACCAGGATACGAAGAAAGCAAATGGAAGACTGGTGATTAAGAACAGCCATTTTTTTTTTTGTAATTGCGTTTTAATATTTAATTTAAGTTTATATTACAATTACTAACTATTAATTTCAAAATATACATCTTGGGACTCTTACAGCCGTATTCACTAACGTTACTGTGAGGTTTCATAGTAGGCATGGACGCACAGGGGTAGCAAAATCATTTCACAAACAATACTTATGTGGTGAAGCGCACTATGCGTTTGTTAAACTGAACGCATAGCTAAGTTTTGTCTATGAATACAAAGGCTCGATGAACGGAACGCACTGAAAAGTGTTACCCTTTGCACAGTGCATAAACACTTAAGTACTTACATATGTAAATATTGTTTGTGAATACGGGTGTCAGAAGCGTTCTTTGGGAAGCGTTCATACATCAAGTTTCTATGTTTTGTTTATACCTGTGTGACATTGTAAAAACACATTACGCTCTGGAAGCCTTTGCGATAGCTTTTCTCTCTCTCTCTCCGGCACATTAGCATCCAACTATTGGACACGGACCTCTTCCACTTTGGGAGGAATTATGGTTTACTGTGCCGCACTGGCTAGGCGTATCGACACATGGTTTATTTTCGAGTTCTCCGTCTCTCACAGAGGATATAATCTGTGTAAATTATTATCAACCTAGCTTTTACAGCAATGGGGTTATTACAATTGTATTCTAAATTCGTTATCACACGTCATAAAGTGTAAAGTGATTTAATTTTATTACCAGAAAGAAATTTTTCCATTGTGCAGTATAGACGAATCTTTTATAGTTGTTAAAATCTTGTCTATAAGTAATTTATTAATTTTGCAATTAACTTGCTATGCTTTTACTTAATAAATTTAATTGTAGTGGAAAAAGTGATCAAGTCCCGCTTGCGGTGATCACTTTTTCCACTACAATTTAATTTATCTTGTCTACAAGTTTCTAAAATTTGTTACAAGGCATACAATTTTTAGCATTTTACCGAAAATTAACGTATGATCTACCATACAAAATTTTGATGACGTCATATTCTACAACATGCAGTGTGAAGTATATGGTGTTAACTGAAACGGTTAGTGCTTCGCGAATATGTATGCAAATTATATTATCTGTCGACGCGGGACAAAATATTTCAAACACTAATCTCTTTATCACGTCCTCACAAGCGTCGACCATACTTGCTACGTTATACTCGCAGTAGTTTAGTGGTAGAATAAATATCTAAGTATGATTACTTAAGTGAACACATAGTGCTAATACGTATATAGAATACGAACTGTTACCTGCGGATTTAGGAAATCCTTACTAATTTATCCTTATCCTTACTAAATTATATATGCGAAAAGCGAAATAATAACCAAAAATTTTGACGAGATTAAGTGTTAATGTGTGTAACCAAACCATAGTGCAATTTCAAAACGTACGTACAACGCCATCTATCGAGTGGTATAGTAAACTTCTGTTTGTTAAGGTTTAATTTCTAAATTTCACGCAGACGAAGTCGCGGGCAACAGCTAGTAAAACATATAAACCACTAACACAGCTTACGCAACGGAAACACCCCAAATATAGATAATTTTCCCCATTTTTGCAAATTTTTCACTTATCGTTGTAATTATTAGCAATATGTAATAAGAATAACAAACAATAAGGATTTCATAACAAGAAGCTCTTTCAATAAATTAATGTCTAAAGTCCGTGAATTTTTGGAACGAAGTTCTTTACGGCAGGCTTGGAGGGGATAGGGATTGCGCTGCGTGACCGAACAGAAAAAAATGTGATAGTAAAACCGTAAGAAAAATGCGTGGAAAAAAACCGTTAAATGAGACGTGCGCAGGCGCGACAGTCGCATACACAGACGAGTAGTGTATAATACCTTTCTCTTTCTTTCTTTTTCTGCAAATTGTGTCGATTCTACATTAGCCGAAGGAACTTCGTTCCTACCTGGCGTCCCACGACACCACATTCTTTTTAATTTTTTTACTTATTAGTTATAGCTTTGTATCAATTCGTCATAAGTTATAAAATTTATGGTATAGTTGGTATTGTCGGTATTTACAATGTACCTACTTAATTATTTCCAAAAAATGTACTGAAAAATTGGCATTAATTGTAATTATAATAATATTTGAGGAAAAATACCTACTCGAAGATTTTATATGGATTGAGTTTTAATCTCGTAAATAACGAGTTTTTGTATCACAAGTCACAACCCACCCATGTAATGTAAAAGATTTTATAAAATAAAATAAATGTGTCCTCGATATATTTTTAATTAATATAAATCGGTTCAACTTGGACGGTTCCATTGCGGAAGTAATTTTGTAGAAGAATGGAAAAGCTTTCCCGTCTCTATTTTTAAATAAAAGGATTTAATAGATTTTGTGAAGCATTTAATTTTGTTATGCTTTATTCGGAAATTACTTTTCGATCAAAAACTCCAAGTATTGTGATAAATTCGCATGTAGTATGGTAAAAGTTGTCTGTGTGGTGACGGACTAAGAATACAAGTATCACCACCCCATTCCCTCCCAAAGGTGCTGTAAAAGTTAGCTAAGGGATATAGCAAACAGATAACATCAGCGCGGCACAGTAGACCATAATCCCTCCCCAAGTGGAGGAGGCTCGTGCCCAACAGTGGGACTTTAAATTGGCTGGAGAGAGGATGGTAAAAGTTAGTTGAAAAGTTTCTTACCTTTTATTTAAATAAAATCAACTGCTGTTTGTTATTGTACTTAGTGTCGCTAAAAATACCTTTGTTTTGGATATGTTGTAGCCAAGAGAAAGTTTTTATAACGTGACAATAGTGAAAAATTGTGAAGGTGATAATAAAAACAACTTACTTTTCCATAAAAACTGTAAGAACGTAAGTGAAACTGCAGGACACAGCTAGTACTTGAATTAATAACTAGCAGAATTCGTGACTTGTACGAGTATGTATTAAAAACATAAAGCAGCGAATGAGCATTTCATTAAGATCCAGCCCTCATAGTAACGTAAAAGAAAATGCCAATAGGTCCATCTCTTGGTTTAATTTTTTTTACAACTACGTTAATATAGTACTGCTTTAGTATCTAGCTACTTCACAGAAGATATTAAGAACTGTATTTTTATTTTTCACAAAAATATTTCATCAAATGTGCAATAGGCCTAGAAGCAACGCTAGAAGTAATAAGCACTTCATGAGCACAAAACTACAGCAAACATTCACTTACATAAGCTTGCGTATGAATTAATGTCAGTCACATTTGGAAACATAGTTCTGAACATTAACAAACAGAAATATTACCCAGTTTGCTTGTTGCACAAGAGTAAAAGGCAATTAGCTTTAATAACTGTGCCTGTTTGACTTCAGTTAAAACTAGTGTCCGACCGAAAGTTCGGTTTCGGTTTCGGCCAAAATCGGCCCAAAACTTTTGCCGAAACCGAAATTTGTGTCGCAGTTTACGCACACTTATGCGCGATCTTTGGGAATTATGAGAACATAATTAAAAAAAATAATGTTATTAATATTTTTTTAAATTATTTTAAACTAATGATTGCAACAAACTTAATATACTGTGTCTCCAATTTATGCCCTAATTAATGCAAAATAATAGGTAAAATGCACCAAATTTCAGTATTTAAAGAAATTTAATACTTGACTACGTGAGTTTCGGTTTCGGCCGAAACTGAAGCCACGGCCGAACATTCGGTTTTCGGTTTCGACTGGAAAACCAGTTTCGGTCGGACACCAGTTAAAACATTTCATAAAGTGTATTTCAAAAGAGAAGCATATATGAATGAGTATATAATTAGTTCTGGAAAAAAAATTGCAATAATATGAATTAGTATGTCTTTCTCTCTCTAACACATTAAAGCCACCCTGTTAGGCACGGCTCTCCTCCCCTTCGGAAGGGATTATGGTCTGTGCCGCGCTGACCAGGTGTATTGGTACAGGGTTATTTTAGACTTTTCCGCCTCTCACAGAGGTCATCTGTGCACAACATTCCTTAGCTGGCTTTTACAGCACCCTGGGAAGAAAACACCTTCGTGTGGTGACGGCCCTCCGTGTGGTGAAGGATTAAGAATACAAGTGTCACCACCCCATCTCCTCCCAAGGGTGCTGTAAAAGTCAGCTAAGGGATATTGCACACAGATAACACCTGTGAGAGACGGAAAACTCGAAAATAAACACTGTGCCAACACGCCTGGTCAGCGCGGCACAGTAGACCATAATCCCTACCAAAGTAGAGGAGGCCCGTGCCCAACAGTGGGACGTAAATGGGCTGGAGAAGAAGGGTAGAAAAAGTGCGTTGACATTTGTATTCTTAATCCGACACCACGTGGGCAAGACATACTTTAAAGACAGTAAAATCTATTTTTATATGCATTATACACATTGACGAGCCTCGTGGCTTTTTCGCATAATTTATTGGGGTTTACTGTATAATGGATGAGATATGATTAAATTTGCCGAGAAATTCAGACGCGCGTGAGGTATAAATGAAAACGCTGACTTATCTATGTGAGGTACAACAAACTAATGTATGGAGGAATTGTTTGTTACCTATAGTTCTTCAAAAAAGTCCGCGACAGACATATGCCCATGTCTATCTTTTAAGGGAAACCCGAGGTACCCCTAATAATGTTAAAAAACTATTTAATTCAATAGGGTGTTTTCAAAAGCTAGTTATGTGTATATAGTAATATTTTTTATCGAATTAAATAGCTTAGTTAGCTTACGCAATTAATATAGATTATAACTGCTCTTTAAAGCATGCAATTTAAATGAATATGTTAGGAGATATGACGAAAAAAGAATTACGCGCTATAAAATAAAATACTTAAACTGTTGGCTAAGCAACGCGAACGTTTGCTCGGTCTTCTATCAATACTCCAATGTTTGGATATGTAAGGATGTTTATTGTGCTTTCACGTAAAGACTACTGGATGGATTTTCATAAAACTTTCCAACGAAAATTGGAATAGAAAATGAACTTATTTTTTATCCTTTTACCGCGGGTAACACCGAGGGGCGCAGCTAGAATTTATATAAAACATTGACATAATTTTATACCGTCTAATATTTTTGAAGATTTTATATGACTTGCGTTTTAATCCCATTTATAATAGGATTTTATATTGTAACCCTTTTAATGTATAATGTTTTATAAAACAACGTGGAAGTGTTTTCAATTTTGTTTAATTAAGGACGTCATTTATCTTGATTGTTTTCCTTTGCGGCTGTAATTTAGCTGAAGGATTAAAACGCTTGTGATCTCTGCTTCTTAAATTTTAAATAAATAAATAATTTATTTTATAAATACTTATACAGCAATTAATTTTGCTATTGAGTTGCTATTCTTTTTTAATTAAATTATAGCGGAAATAACAATAACCACGAGCAGGACTTAAATATATTATCTATACGATATGGTCTAGTGGTTCATGTAATGGACTGCTTTTTACGAAGTCGCGGGTTCGACCCTTGCACAGTGATATTTATAACGCAGAACGTTCAAACGCGCTGTTTCAAAAATATATATGTAGTAAGTATATCGGTATCTGGTACCGATAACACAAGTATATGTTAGCTTACTTTGGGACCAGAGACGTTGTGTGAAGCTTTCATTCATATTTATTATATTATGATTCATTTAAAACTAATTATTATAAGTTTTTAATATAGTGTTCACGAACTTCTGAATCAGTTTCCAAATCTCACATTTGTATTCGTAAACATTATTACAATATATAATATTATTTGTAATACAAATAAAGTAATTTAACTCTTAAATATTTTATTATGCTATTGCGGCTGTCAGACAAGACAGTCCCATCATACAAATAAGCTTTTTCGCTATCGGGATATCTCGAGACTGAGCAATTTTGGGTTGCACAAAAATATTATTGCTCTTTATTAGAATTCTATAAAGCATGTTAGACTATGTAAATGTTCTTGATGTACGAAATTGTTAGTATCAAAACATTAAATGTAGTTTTACCAAAGAGTAAAACAGGACTGTCAGACTCTAGGCTAAACAGTAGTTAACAGCTAAACAGTTGAAAATTGAATAAATAATGAATTGCTGTTCCCGCTATATTAGCAAACTAGCAATCCTCCCAGCTTCGCACGGATAACCTTATTAAGGGCCTACATCAATATTATCGTCATGTACATATTAACACAGCTAGTAGGTATAGAAAATGAAGAATTAGGGATATTTTTTTTGTTTACTCAAAATCTACTAAATATATTCTAATTCTGATTTACGTGTTTCTATATATAATAGTTACTTATGTTTTTAAAGTTATTTCATTAGTTAATACGCTATTATAGACCGACAAATGAAAAAAATAAAAATTAGAGAAATTGTTTCGCTAAGATTTTCTATCGAGAAAACTTTTTTCAATCGCGTTTCTGAGTTGATGCGATCCTAGATCATATATTGAAAAAACATATACTTAAAAATTAGAGCTCTAGCCATTCAATCTAAAGAAACAATGAAAACTTCGTACGTAGAAAAATGCACGAAGCTATTTTGGTATCCTCTTAACGAAAACTACTTTTTGTTCGGATTGTGATATATTTCTCACTCGAATATATTTTATACACGTCATAACTTCGAAACAAAAACTTAGATTATATTAATTTAAGCTGCAGTTTACACGTATAATATAAAATAAGATAAGATAATCTTATCATATTATTTTATGAAGCTTTAATTTCTTTCATTTATATTTTTACACTATGAGTATACATAATTAAAAAGCAAGCGCGTTACTGCACTATATAATAATTCACCATAAAAGTGTAAAAATAAGCTTGTAGACTACATTGTGATATAACTGCAGTGAATGTTGCCAAGCAACGTTGTCAACACACGGTGCAATAAAATGTTAAAGTTTTTACGAGCTGCTATTTTGCATCTTGTCTGAGCCACATAAAAGAACGATCACATTTTTTAAATTTAAACATAAATAGTAGTGAAATTTTTTGTAGTATGTTTAGAATCCGGTATCTTTTATGTAGGTAACTTATATAGTGCTTATATGGATGTCAACCCCTTATATGTATGTTAATTATATAAGGGGATAAGGTCAGAGCAATAATAATAATGTTATTCTCATATATTAGCTTGTAGTTTTGTCTTTATTGTTGGTCGTCCGCCGAAACACTGATTTTCATAAGAAATGCCTTTAGCACTCGGGAAGAATCTCAAATATATATAAACGTCACGCAAATAATTAACTCATTAATTTCATTATCTTGTGCGGAAATCGACCCGGTGATCTTGTAACCAGTCCACTACGCTGATTTTTTTTTTCATTGCAACAGGGGATCCGGTTTATGTTTATAAAAAAGTATGCACTGTTACATCACGATGCACGAAGCTTGGCAATTAGAATACTGACTCTAATTGTCATGATGTTAATGATGACTGAACTAAAAATATTTTTATGGGTAAACCCTAAAAAAGATAAATTCGGCGTGGAAACATAATCACAATATCATTTCAGATAAATAAAACAAAGTCTATAGACTTTGTTTAAAATCTGAGACTGTCCCTGACAGCGCACTCCACTAGGTTCTTCAATAAATCCTTCACTATAGAGGCAGCTCTCCTGTGGAACGCACTGCCAAACAGGATTCAAAATGCTCAATCTATCGTCTCATTTAATAAACTTCTCAAGGAACATTATTTGTAAACTATTCAATAATCCCACATATACCGTTAAGTCATTATGTATGTATAAGTTTATGTATGTATATTTAATTTTAGGTAGGTTTAACTAAAGTTTACAAAACAAAGTCTATAGACTTTGTTTTATTTATCTGAAATGATATTGTGATTATTTTTCCACGCCGAATTTATCTTTTTTAGAGTTCCGTACCCAAAGGGTAAAAACGGGACCCTATTTACTGAGACTTCACTGTCCGTCCGTCCGTCCGTCCGTCCGTCTGTCACCAGGCTGTATCTCAAGAACGGTGATAGCTAAAGAGTTGAAATTTTCACAGATGATGTATTTCTATTGCCGCTATAACAACAAATACTAAAAATAAAATAAAATAAATATTTAAGGGGGGCTCCCATACAACAAACATGATTTTTTACCGTTTCTTGCTCGATACTAATAACGTTGCCTTATGTTGCATAGATAATGGTACGGAACCCTTCGTGCGCGAGTCCGACTCGCACTTGACCAATTTTTTTTAGTTGACAGGTAGATATAGGACCGCAGAAACAGTTATTCATCACTATTTATGATTTATACGTGTGCAGGAAAACGGATCATAAAGCTTTGTGCAGACTTTTACTACATTTATTTTTCCCTGCAATTATTAAATATTCTAGAGAAAATCACCAACTACTGTTTTTGTGCAAGACGGTTTATCCTGTTAAATAGGACAAGGAGTAATGTTTTATCATTTCATTTATATCGTAATTCAAGACCATCTTCCTTACTTACTTATGAAGTAAAAAATAAAAAGAAACATTTTTTTTACCTTTATATTTTTGTAAAAAAATACACATAAACACTTTCACCAAAATTTAGAATTAACAGGCATTAAGGAGATATCCTTTTTATTTCAATTAAAACCAAATAAAGGTTTAAAATTATCATTGTCATTTTTTGTGGCACGATAAAATGGTTTGCTCGATAACGTTTTATTTCTTATTGTAAATAGAATAGAATACACTTTATTGTACACCAAAACATATTACATGTCACTTATGTAACGAAAATAAAATAAAACTTGTACAATTGACGGTCTTATCGCATATTGCAATCTCTTCCAGACAACCTTTGAATGGACCCAGTTGATCTGGAACTGGGGTAAAGTGGTGTACCTACTACTTAAAAACAATAGTGAAAACAGTTAAACTTTAGTTAAACCTACCTAAAATTAAATATACATACATAAACCTATACATACATAATGACTTAACGGTATATGTGGGATTATTGAATAGTTTACAAATAATGTTCCTTGAGAAGTTTATTAAATGAGACGATAGATTGGGCATTTTGAATCCTGTTTGGCAGTGCGTTCCACAGGAGAGCTGCCTCTATAGTGAAGGATTTATTGAAGAACCTAGTGGAGCGCGCTGTCAGGGACAGTCTCAGATTTTCCGACAATCTTAAGGTTCTCAGATGTGTGTCATGGAGAAACATGAAACGTTTTTTGAGATAAGTAGGGCTAGTGGGGTTAAAGAGAATATTATAAAGTTAAATAGTTAGTTTTCTAAAAATAAAAACTAATTAATTCGATGAAAATCCTCTGTGTACAAAATTTCATGAAAATAGTTGGAGCCATTTCCGTATTATTAAGGAATTTCCTCGTTTAAAGATATTATTTTTCAAATAAACTGAAAATAACAAAATATGAAAAGGTGAATTTTGTTACATAGTTATTCTATAAATAAGATGACTAAGTCCTTAACATGTCAAACCCGAGATCAAACGAGACCCTTAGCAGGTAATAGAACACTGAATTATTACGAATATATCGGCTCAGCTACGCTCGCTCTATCTTTCAGGGGTAGTCGTGACACTTGAGAGACAGTCTGAAATGAGGTCGAACTAATGCTCACAGATTTCTTTACGTTAAAATATCTTTGGATTAAACCTTATTTTATCATTGTTTTTTTTCAGTATTTTTTGTATTTTATTAAAACTTTTCATTACAGGCCATAAATTACTAAAGAAGTACTTCTACAGATTTCAAAATACATATTTACTAGTAGATGCCTGCTGCTTCAAATGCATGAAATTTAAAAACAATTTTTTTAACTAAATTGAAATCAGTTCAATAGCTTTGGTGTGAAAAAGCAATAGACAGGGTTAGTTTTGCATTTATAAGTAATATTCTACTAAGAATTTGTATGGATTGATCGCAATATAATTCCCACCCCTAACTTGGAAAAAAGTCCTAAAATAACATCACACGCAAAAACTACATTTCGTTGATAAGAATTGCATGTTTAAGGCACTAATGGCAAATTTTCATTTTATTTACACTATTATGAGTTATTATCGGGCCAAAACCGTTGCACCGCGAAGGTAATCAGTCTGAACTACTCTGAATTCCTGATATCATATTTTTGCAATAGAGTGACTGTGTGACAAAACATACATACCTAATATATCTAGTACCCAGATAAGTGCGTCAGACCCGACAGAGTTAATGTAATCATTTTCTTATCCTATTCCTGCACATACTTCTAGCTAAGCCAGTGTTGATTAAAACACTTTTAATATCAAAATAAAAAAGGCAAGTGACTAATACGCTTACCGTTATTAATTTATAAACCACTGTTTTAGATATTAAGTATGTGTATTCTCTTGTTAGAACTAACTGAGAAAATTACGAAGAACTATGCTTATATCTGTTATTAAATATTTATGTTAAGATTCACTGTGCTCATTTTTGTATAAAAAATTATTAAAATATTTGCTCTATCTCACTTTGTTAGTAATAAAATGAGAGGCGAGATTTCATTAAAGAAAAATACTTCGTAAAATACGATATTCAGGTAATTGGCCTCGTTTTTACTTTAGCACTCTCAGGGTGTTTAGATCATTATTAAAATGAAGAGAAAAGTGGTTGAAACCTCATCGAAAAGAAAGGTTATGTAAGTTAAGCAAGTTAATTGAAATTTCAAATTAATTAATAATTTATTTATACATATATGGATAAGGCAAAGTATCTTAGGCAATACACAGGTTGCTGTAATTTGCTTTTATTCCCACAACGCCTCTATTAGTCCATTAAATCTGTAATTGATATTGATGCCTCAGCGTTGTAATCTCTGTATTAATCACCAACCGTTGGAGCCCTTTAAGTACCATCTAAACTGATCTTTCTCTTTGTTCTCAGCCCGTTATTGTCCCTCTGTTGGGCATTGGACTCTTCCATTTCGGAAGAAGTATATCTATTATTAGACTAGGCGGTAATTTGGAGTTTTCTCACGAAACATGTCTTTTGTTTATAAGATCTCTTATATATCTTTTACGAAACGTTTAGACGGAAATGGAGTAGTGACATTTGTATTCTTAATCCGTCACGACATTGACCAAACTAGCATTAACGAGGAAAATTTGATCCTTTCATTATAAGTGATTGTATGAAATCGGCATTTTATTTATATCGACATAAAATAACTATTTGGTCCACCTATTACGACATTATTTACACGAAATTGAATTTCGTATCCATTATATAAATGGGATCACCGTTTATGATCACGATAAAAATTAAATATCTATTGAAGTGGTGTATTGAAAAGGTTCCAAAGCAATATCCAGCACTTGTACAACATAATAAGCGTTTATGTATGACGTTTTGTGGTGTATTTACACATAAAATAAGCGTGGATAAAGGCAATCATTTGTTTATGACTGTGTTTGACAGCTAATCTCCGTTTTTACGATACATTCGATATTATCGTAATAAATCAGTCAGTGTTACGGAGTATCACGCATATTGGGGGTTCTTTACGTGTTTCGGTTACGTTCTTCAAAATATTACTTATGTAAGTTCTAAAAAAGAATTTGCTATTTTTAAAAACTTTGTATGTTAGCAGTGTAAAATAATAATAATAAATAAACTTGTGGACTCGGCGATCATTGTGCCGATAGTCATCTCAGTCAATGGACTAATAGCCAAGAGCCTCGATCAACATCTAGAGAGGCTCGCGTTAGGCAGTTGGGTCAAGGGTGTGATGCAGAAGCTCGATACGGCTCGCATAGTGAGGAGGTTCCTGTCTTTGGATCCCTGACCACCGACAGCTTGGTCCCTGTACTCGATGCCGGTGGTGCACAATTTTTTTTATATTTTTTAATTAGATTATAAATGTGTGAGTGTGTTTTTAATTAGTGTATTTATTGTGTGTTTATTTTTTATTTTTATACAGTATGAATGTCTTATTGTTATAATCTTTAAAAAAAATATAATATGTAAAATATGAAAATAAAGGAATACGGGAATAAATAAATAATAATAAATATTTATGGACATTTCACACAACGTCCTCTGGTCCCAAGCTAAGCTTATTATGCTTGTGTTATGGGTACCAGAATACGGATAGAATACATAAACAACTTTTCTTTTGTAAATACATACTTATTATACATAGTAAACACCCACACACACACACACCTACAAACACAAATCTAAACTTCAATAGAGAAAAAGGAATGAGTAAAAGAATTCTTCATTTCAAGTTGATTTTATGATTGCGACTAGCTTTTACCTGCGACTTCGTACGCATGGTTTTACAAAATTTTCCCCGCTTTTGCAACGTTTTTCACTGATGCTTCGCGTCTATTGGTCGCAGCGTGATGTTATATAACCTAAAGCCTTACTCGACAAATTGACTACACAACACCGAAAGAATTTTTCGAACCAGCGGTTTCTGAGATTAGCACATTCAAACAAACAAACAAACAAACTCTTCAGCTTTATATTATTTGTATCTTTATCTTTACCTTCTTTAACTTTACTGCTTATAAAACAAAGTCGTAATTTTTGTATGTTTGTCCCTATGTGACCTTATATCTTCAAAAATACGCAACGGATCTTGATGTGGTTTTTTTTAATACATAGAATGGTTCAAGAGGATGGCTTTTTTGCATAATTTGTTGGGGTTTGCTGTATATTGAATGAGATATGATTAAATTTGCCGAGAAACTCGGACGCGTGCGAACTATAAATGAAAACGCTGCCTTATAGATAAGGCAGCGTTTTCATCGTTTTCGTGAGGTACAACAAACTAATGTATGGAGGAATTGTTTGTTAGCTATAGTTCTTCAAAAAAGTCCGCGAGGGCATATATCTATCTTTTAAGGGAAACCCGCTGTACCCATAATAATGTCGCAAAAATGACCAAATTCAATAGGGTGTTTTCAAAAGTTATTTATGTGTATATAGTAATCTTTTTTATCAAATTAAATACCTTAGTTAGCTTACACGTTTAATATAAATTATAACTGCTTTTTACAGCATGCAATTTAAATGAATATCTTAGGAGATATGACGAAAAGAATTACGCGCGACAATATAAAATACTTAAACTGTTGGCCGAGCAACGCGAACGTTTCCTCGGTCTTCTATCCATACTCTAATATTTGGATGTTTGGTTAATGTTGGATTGTATGAATGTTAGGATGTTTCTTGGTCTTTCACGTAAAGACTACTGGATGGATTTTCATGAAACTTTCCTAAATTCCACGCGTACGGAGTCGCGCGCAACAGCTAGTAGATAATAAAAACCGAAATGCTAATTTAGATCTAAGGTCCGTTTTGAATTTAATGAAAGCATTATTTAAGATTAATTTCATAGTTTATCTAATCTAGTATTCGAGAAAAATAATATTGGATTCTTAACGCAAATTAGCTGTAATTGAAAGAAAAAAGTGAATTTACACTCAAAAATCTGAGTATCGCCGAAAGTTTTTTCCGCGTGACATCCTGTGTCCATGGTCCGAACTAATCGATATTCCACCTTCCCCTATGTGGCACAGACGGACGTGACTCTCATACGGATTACATTGATCCAACCCGATCCAATTGAATTTCGATTAGACGTTTCATTTGTTTACATAAAACATTAATGGTTCGGGTACATGTTTCGATTGATATTACTATGGGTTTTATTTTTTGTACCTGTTGAGAATTTATTTGTAAATGTTTACATTATTCTGGACATTTTTGGATTGTAAATTCGTAAATAGTTTTTCAGTAAAAGAGTTTGATCCTGTTTAATAAGAAATTTTAGTCTATAGATACCATTATTTAAAGAGGTAAAGTTTGTAATATCTATAATATATTCAATAGTACATTTTTTTCGCGGAAGTTATAGTCTCCGGGAGTACTACTTACGTAATTAAGTTACTGTGAGGTAACTATACTATTGTTTTATAATAAGTAAAATACAAAAAAAAATTTCATACATTTCTAAAATTTTTCTTTCAGCCAATAAACATGAAAAGTTTATTATTAGTCTCGGACTTAGGAAATTAGTCCAACGTTCTGCCTATTTACTTAATCTAGATGACACCGAGTGTCGTTTGAATCTAGAAAATGATTTGTTTGTATTAGTAATATGATTGTACTCGTAATTTACGCGACGGAGAAAATAGAGGTAATAATATGACCAATATTTATTGTAATAAAATAATCTATTTGAAACAAGTATTACTTCTGAGTATTGAAATTAGCATTAGGTGAACTCAAGGTAATAAGTACGCCATGGGTCAAACGGTCAACCATATTTTTCTCTAACTAATCCTATTAGGCTCATAGCGGTTATACTACAACAACTACTTGTTTATAGAGCAATCTATTTAGCCTCACAGCAGTTATACTAAATAAATTACTTGAAAAATTTAAAATGGCATTATGCAATCGAAAATGTATATACAAAAGAAGTTTCTTTTACGGGAAATTTAGTGGCGAAACATAAACATATAATATAAATATATAACCTCTACCTCACCTTCCAAAACGATAATAGATCGATTTCTACGTAATTCGATAAAATATTTTATAATGAAACAAAATGAAATCGCTTAAAATCAATTTCATTATATTTTATATAATGAAATATAATGCAGCATATAATGAAATATGAAAGCAGAATTTTCATAACGAAAGGGCTAAAGTTGGGAAAATCTTATGTGTTCAGAATACGGTAGCTGGTTCAACTGTTCAAGCCCACTTCATTAGCATTTACAATTTGATTGATATCCGTATATTGACACGTACACTTTCATGTTTGTGACATTTATAAGGTCTGTGTTCGACATTGATTGTGAGAAAGCCTTAATTTTGTCGTTACAAATTACAAGTATTAAATTAGTATTTTCGCTTTGCGTGAGCTCTTTTATGGAAATGTAATTACAGACCACATGTACGTATGCCCTTTGTAAAATAAATAAATTACGTAAAGCATTTTTCAAATATTGTGACTCCGACTGAGTGCCTTAATATATAAAAAATATGTAATGGCCATAAACATTACGTATTGATGTGAGAAATCCTCATTTTCACCAACTGAAATTTAAATAATCTTGGTTAATAATCTATGGTCTATTAGGCTGCTAATCAGGCGTGTTGGCATAGGGTTTAGTTTTAAATTACCGTCTCTCGCTGAGGCTGTTAGCTGTGTGCAATATCCTTTAGCTGGCTTTTATAGCACCCTGGGGAGAAAATGGGGTGTTGACACTTCTTAATCCACCATTACACAAATAATATCTATAGGAATGTATACAAAAACAAAAACAGGGTTGCAGCAACTAAATAAATAATTGAAAAGTTATGTATTTAAGAATTTAATGGTTGTGTTTTTGAAGCGAAATGCGAAATTTTAAATATAATATGTTAAATATTGTACAAAGGGCGGCGTTATCACTAATACCACAGCTTATAGGTAACCTTACATAACGACTACTACATAAATAATAATAAATACTACGACTTATACTCCACCGGGAATTTATTTTCAATTAATAATGTTTTGTAACAGTTTTTGGAGTAATTAGCTTTTTATTGTACACCAATTTCATTACATGTTTTTATTTAAGTAGGTCTGTATATGACAGGTAAATATTGTTAATGAAATACATGCCACACCTATCTATCTTATATATAGTTTGGCACACATTTACTAATGATACGATGCAATAACTATGTTCTTTTCATTCCAATTGATACATTTCTCGCAGTATTAATTATCAGCTACAAAGTTAATTCCTTTGAAACGGCTTAACAGATTTTTAAGGAACTTAGTGTACATCACTTTGACGAGCCTCGTGGTTGAGTGGTTCATGTAACGGACTGCCGATAAAGAGGTCGCGAGTTCGATTCCCGCTCGGTTTTCTTTCGAGTTTTCCGTCTCTCACAGAGGATGTCATCTGTGTAAAATATCCCTTAGTTGGATTTTACAGAACCCTGGGGAGGAGATGAGGTGGTGACACTTGTATACCTAGTCCGTCACCACACGGACTGGACTTACTTAGATGCGTATATTTGTTATAAAATTAAGACTACTTATATAGAAATAAATTTTATATTTTTATTGCAATTAGCTTAAGAAGCTTTAACATTCTATGCTAATCATTTAATTATATATAGTAGAAAAGTTGAAAACTGAGTTTCGTGCAAAGTAACGTTTATTATAGCAGTTTCCTGTTAGTTAAATTGGATGTATAATTAGTTATGTTAAAGGCAGTAGGTCAAAAGTTCTAAACACTTTATAATGTTATTTTTTCATATCTTATAAATAGATATGAAAAAAAAATGATGCATGACATATTATTGTGAGTAGCTCTTATGTATCAGGATTACTTGTGGTAGAAGATAAAGTAACATTAATAAATTTAAAGATATGTAATTATTTTTATAAGTTGTAAATTTTACCCCGATATTCTTAATCTTTTACACTAAGCATCAGAACTTACTGACTAGGCACTGGCCAGGTACCTACTTAATTACTTCTGATCTGAGAAATATCTATGTGGCGCTTAAGCCCATTCATTATATCAAAAATCTATATTTTACGTGGAACAGAAAAGCTTTATATTAGTCTATGAGTCTTTCTATATGTATGAGTATTAGTCTATCTATACTGCTACTCTTCTGTGCTGCTACTTGATCGCACTTGCGTCGTAGACGTACATGACAAAACAGACGATAAATAAATAAACACGCCACAAAGTGGTATGACTAACCTTCTTACTAAATAATTTCCTTAGTTCAAAAACTAAAAAATACGCTTATATATCCTAAATATATTTTTAAATAATTGTATTGTCATCGGTCCTTGATATGTATGCAAAATTTCATATCAATCGGACTATTGCAAGTGGGTGAAAATCGCGTTCAAAGATTCTGTTACATAGATTAATATATTGATAGACACATACCGAATTTATAAAACCGTGTTAAAAAGGTTGTAGTTTTTGATAGGTTGATGAAAGGTTGAATAGTGAATAGAAACAGGGAAGAAAAAGGAAAATAGATATTTGAAGTATCCCCTTCCTTTAGAAATGAAGTTAATGCAACATCTTCTAAAAACGGTAATCAACTCTCAAGCCGCTAAGCCAATCTTGTGCAGAATTGTGTCGCTCTCACTTAAGTGTTGTGTATACATTGTTATCAGCTTCACTGTTGAGAATGTAAGTGTGGACTAATTGCGTTGACACACAAACAAACGTTGCTTGATCAATACCACGCTAGGACTTCGTCGGCCCCTTTTGATCATTAACTTGATATAAAATCAACAGAACTATTTGTATTGTGTGCTGCCAATATTGCTTGAGCGAAATCCTTTTGAGTTGTAGTGTATTATTTTTCTTAGGTACATAATGCTTGTTGATTTGCTGATTCTATTCTTGCTCTAAGGGGAGTATGACAAATACAACGGTAACAGACACACGTATTGAGTAGGATATGTTTAGGCAGGCTTTAATTAAGTTTTAACAGCATATATCGTAGATCTGCATAGACTTATTTTAACAAGACGGTGATTAATAAAAGCGATTAATAAAACCTAGCAAACTTCATAATACATTCATGTGCAATTATACTCATAAGTCATAATTTTATAAAATAATTAAAACAGAGTTTCAAATTGTTTTAATTTCAAAAACAATATAAATTATTCTTCTCTAATATAAAGTGATTGTTTTAAACTAACATATAACTAACATCGAAGCTAATATAAAGTGTCTACTTGTGAAGACCAATGAAACTTCTTAATTGGCTCTTATGTAATTGTTTTTCAGTGTTCAATTAAAGTTTCTGTAAGAGAGAGAGGAAACTTCCACGAGAACAGGCAAAAAAACAAATAAATTTATATTAAGAATTTAATATCGTTGTATTAAGAGGAATTTGTCCACTTGTTTATATACTTTGTGGTAGATTGTACCATCGCCATTCAAGAAGATTATTCATTTAAGGACTCGTTATTTTCTACGAGTTCGTTCACGTAGAATTTGGAACCACCTTTTTCGCATACAGCCTATTTATGTCACTAGACTATTTATATACCCAATTTTATTTTAATAAGTTTATGGCTACAAAATGATAGGTAGAAAGACGGGGGTTCCTTTCACATTTATGCTAAGTAAGAATTAAATGACTAAAAGTGCTAGAAATGATAACTTATAATAATTGAATATATTTATACTGAACTAGCTGGCCCGGCAAACGTTGTTTTGCCAGACCAAAAAAAGTAAAACAAAAAAAAAATTAAAAAAAGAACTATAAACCTCACGGAGCCCGAGACCTTTCCAACGAATGCAAAACCGTGGAAATCGGTCCGTGCGTTCTGGATTTATAGCGTCAGGAAGGAAAACCCGACTTATTTTTATATAGTAGATTGAGAAACATTAATAATTAAATTAAAACTTGAATATTAAATTACTAAGTTTATATTATTGTGGCAGGACGCCACATTAGGATGATGGGGTCCTAATGTTCCCCCGTCGAGTAGGACCACCCTTGCCGGATCATGGTAAGAGTCAAGACACCACCATGGTCCGGTAAGGCAGAAATAGATAAATAAAAAAAAAATGCTATCCTGCTTGAACCACATCATGTTACATGTTCTAGCGGGTAAAAAGTTGGCTCTACGCATTGCTGTCTACTCGTAGCCATGTTCTACGCCCGAATGGATCGTAGCGTGTAGCGCTCTAATAATTTTTACTTTCTCGGATTTTTCATACTAGCTCTTAGTACGAAAGAAAGTTCGTACTACCTATATATATAAATTAGATAAAAATGCGTTAAATAGATTTAATTTAAGGAATAATGAAAAGGAATAATGTAATTCCAAGCAATGCAATGTTACCTCTCCATTTTACGATATTGATCAATCATTTAAGTAGATTGTTAAGCCTAAAAAATTCATAGACAGCATTAAGTTTTTAATATACGTTGCATATTCTCAATTTATGACCTATGAAAACACGCTTTTAGTTAAAATAAGGTCATATTTACAAAATTCTAATAAAGTGGCTATGTACCTATATATTAAAATTGGAATAGGAATGAAGTTTATTATTTTGTTATAGTCGTCTTAATACAATTTTTATGGTTAATACCACAATTCGATAAAGAAGTAGTAAAGATTTTATTTCGGCAAGTCGTAAACCTGGATAGATGTAGCAGGGCAATTTGTAAAGGCACTTAAGACATTGCACACGATTAGCAAAGGTCAAGTTTGTTAAAGCGTTTTATGCCCTTCGGAGATGACTTTCTGTCTACACGTTTTTGTTTCTCGATAGCACCTGTACGTATAATATACATACTTGTAGGTATAGTTTTATTTAGATTGCAACTGAACTACTACTACTTAACTAATGAAATGATAATTTCAGTAAGTCTCAAAAACATCTGCGAAAAAAACAGAATTCTGTAGTAATTTACTACATAATTTAATATAAAAAAAAATGTTTTGATTTCCTAAATGCTATACTGATTTTCCGGTGTGTTCGTTATTTGCATATAGGTAAAAGGTAGTTGAATTTCGAATACCGGATTATCACTAGATAGAAATAATACGAGCAGTGGTATTCAGTAAGAAAAAGTGAAGTGAATTTTTGGTGAACCTTGATCACGTGACAGCGCTCCTCCAATAAAAATAGAGGGGCGCTGTCACGTGATCAAGATTCACCGAAAATTCACTTCACTTTTTCTTACTGAATACCACTGCTGAGCAGCAGAACCTATTATTTCTTTTAGATTCGTAATTGATTACAGTCGATTAAAAAATTCATTATTTCAATATTTTTTTTCAGGTCCGTCGCCGTCTATGTACCAAATTATGGTTGGGTAATCATCCCAATAGAGGAGGATCTCAAAAGAAATAATAAGTCCAATATAAAAGAAAGTTTTAACTACACTCTTTGGGAATAATCCTTCTCTTCACTTTAGTCATGAATGTAACGTTATCATTTATTATAAACGACCTTTTCCAAATTTAAACTCCTAAAAAATTTTACATACAAAATTCCAAATTTTTTTAGATTTTAGTATGTATTGATTACATTAGTCATTTAGAAAAATAGGAATTTTTATTTGTTTTTTAAAGCTCTTGTTTAAAATAATGTTTAGAAATAAATAACAATAATGGAGATATTAAAGATTTTTACACGTAACTAACGACTAAATACTAACTTATTTATGTTTAATAAGATAGAAATGCTATTTCGAAGCCAACTCAAAAAATATTTTGTACCTTTAGATAAAGGAAGCAAAAAGATGATTTCGTACACTACCAGACTGCTTAATGATACACGTAAATCAAGTTACGAGAAAAGAAAAGGCCGGAATAAAGCCATAATATTTATAAACAGGCTAAATATAAAGACGACAGTAACTCGACTAAGTAGTTCAGATGAGAATAACAATATGATGAGACAAGCGGACAGTGTTGTCAGTCTTTTTCCTGTTTGTCCTTAACAAGCGATAAATAACATAAATACAGGGAATTGATGTATAAATCTCTCTTTTATTTTCCGCAACCAATCACTTTTAGTAAACATCTTATAACGGTTAAGACATTAAGACGCGTTTTCAGACGGTAAAATAGATTTTAAGTGCTTTTGTTCACTATAATTTAGTTTATTAAAATTATAAGTGTATAATTTTAGTATTTAATTTTGTTTTCTGTGAAATATATTTACATACTTGCTTGTATTTAGAATACTGTAAAAAGTAGAGACATTATAGTGAAATAAAATCATTTGAATAGCATTAAATAGATTAAAACGTGTTTCTTTTCTAGCTTCATTTGGTATCTTTGGCTTTGAAGAGAGAATTAGCGAAATAATTTTTAAAAATATTCACAGGGGATAGTGCAAGGTATCTGACGGCGTAAGAATTTTATTAATCAGCCCATTAGTTTCAAATCCTGTTCGGTTTAAACAATCATTTCTATTCGTAATATTAGTATACATATTTAGAACATAGCTTCAACAAGCTAGGATATATTTATCATTGTCGTTCACAGAATAGATAGAAGATACATTTCAAAATTTTAAGTTTTCTAAACTGTGCTCACACAACTTTGTTTAGACATGAAACTTCAAATGTTTTGATATAAGATGTATTTAAAATTATAAACTGAATAATACATTTTATAATAAATCAGTGTTGTCGTTGAGTGCAAACGGAAATGTCACAGCCCCTTGACAGTGGTCTATCCTTTGTAAGTTATCATTCAAAAGGCGACTGTTTACCACAAAGTACATTATCTGTTTACTTAAAACTCCTTTGTAATATACGAAGTAGGTATATTTTACGAATTAAATTTCCGAAACGTGTCTTTATAAAATGTTTCTGTCTTTTGTATCTTTTTTTAGTGTTAGTAAAAGTAGTGTATAGTGTTGAATATAGGGGATTTTTATTTATTTCTAGCTGTTGCCTGCGACTCCGTCCGCGTGGAATTTGTAAATATTTTTTTTTGCAATAAAAGGTAGCCTATGTTCTTTCTCAGGGTCTAAAGATTGTCTGTGCCAAATTTCATCAAAATCGGTTGAGAGGTTTAAGCGGGAAAGCGTAACAGACAGACAGAGTTACTTTCGCATTTATAATATTAGTAGGGATATCCATTTGTAACAGTAAAATCTGTTTCTATATTTACACATGTTAAAAAAATCTGTAACAACTAACAATATTTCGAAAAGAAAAGTAGTTGGAATTTTTTTTTGTTGGTGGATATTTCAATTATTGATATTATATCTCTAAGAAGTTCTCCCACAAATGCTACGGCAAAGTAACTCCTCGCGGACTACGGCGCAGTTAGTACAACAAAATTTTAATTAATCTATCCATATTTCAAAAATAATATTAAATTCTAAAATTCCTTATCAATCGAGATACATTTTCAGTTCATTGATTCTAATATATAAATCAGATAATTCATGAAATGAGAAGCAAAGTTTTGTGTATAGACGGCCATCTCTACAAATTTTTATTATAATATCCTTTAGTCGGGGGCTGTTGTTTTTTGTGACTTTGTTGTCTATTAGAGCTATATTATTCGATATTTATTATGTACGAGGGGAGGTCCAAAAGTTCGTGGAGTGGCATGGTCTTTTTAAACATGGTCGGGAGTCGATTGAAGACGACCCCCGCTCAGGAAGGCCAGTTGAGGCCACCACATCAGACATCGTCGAAAAAGTGGAAAAAATTGTACTGGAGGACCGTTTGAAGAAAAAACAGTTATCTGCATTAGTTGGAGTATCAGATACCACCATTTTGCGAATCCTACATGACCACCTGGGTATGACAAAAGTCAGTGCAAGATGGGTACCGAGAATGCTCACGCCGCTTCAAAAACAGCAGCGCGTCGAAGCGTCAAAACATTTTTTGGAGTTGTGTGGCGACGATCCTGGACCGATTTTGGAGCGAATTGTTACCGGCGATGAAACATGGGTTCATCACTTTGAGCCTGAGTCCAAACAAGAGTCCATGCAATGGCATAAAAAGGGGACACCACCGCCAAAGAAATTCAAAGTGTCGGAGTCGGCTGGCAAGTTGATGGCTACTGTTTTTTGGGATTGTGAGGGGATAATACTGATTGATTATAAAGAAAAGGGCAGGACCATAACCGGAGAATACTACGCAACAATACTAGAAAAATTAAAGGATGCCATCAAAGAAAAACGTCGGGGAAAATTGACCAAGGGCGTGTTGCTCTTGCAAGACAACGCGCCGGTTCACAAGAGCAAAGTTGCAATGGCTGCTCTACACACGCATGGCTTCGAATCACTAGTCCACCCACCCTATAGTCCAGATCTGGCCCCAAGTGATTTTTATTTGTTCCCCAATTTAAAAAAAGACTTAAGGGGAAGGAAATTTTCCGACGACAATGAGGTAAAGGAGGCAATTTTGGCTCATTTTGAAGGAAAAGATAAAAAATATTTTTACGATGGTTTAGAAAAATTAATTCATAGATCTAATAAATGTATTCAGCTTAAGGGTGATTATATTGAAAAGGAAAAATAAATTTACTGTTTCATTTTTACTAAAACCCTTTCATTCCACGAACTTTTGGACCTCCCCTCGTATATATTATTATTATTGTTGATTATTCGAGCTTTGTTTTGTGAACAGGTTTAGAAATAAGTCTCTCGTCTTTTTTATGAGAGATATCAATTCATTGATATGCTTTTCTAACAAGAAATTCTTACAAGAACTTTACCCAAACTAAGTACGCAAAAAATCAATAAAACAATTGATTAAAATCACAAGTAATATTCTCCAATATTACTTGTACAATATTGACATTCTATATATATCAGATTACATCACCACATATAAAAGATTAATAATAGCTACTCAAGCGGATTACAAACAGGATAACATCCAAAAAATATAACTCTGTCCCAGTTACATATATCAGAAAATTCCACACAATTTGGTACAGTTGCATCGGCTGGCGTCACGGGCCCATTCACGCAGGAACTAGGTCGGCCTTATTTGTCCGTTTTGGCGGCAAACGGCGTCCAATTGCCGCCACCGTCCGTGGACATACGGTACAATAAACATCCTTTATGTGATAGATACGTGTACTTTATCAGGATACATCGCGTACGATTTAACAATTTATTGTTATGAGTTATCATAAAAATATGTTGAATTCCAAATTAAGCATACGAAGCAAAGCCAGCCTGTCGTGAGACCCCTGGGATGATTTTATCGTCATCAGTATGTAAAAAGGCTAAAAGTAGCTTAAGCTTTTGCAAATTTAAGGTCCGTGGGCTACGTAGCAGTGCTACTCCTGCTACGTGGTTTATCAATTAAGAATGTATCACTATTCGTTGATAAATTATAATATAGTCATGATTATAATGTCCATCAATATTTTAAATTCATTTTCTTGTTCCTTTGTATTCCCTGTTTCTTGGCAATGCTGATGCCTAAAATAGAACTTCACCACGAAATATTTCAAGTTATTATTAAGACTAACATAGTATATTTAAATAGTTAACTAACGTTCAAAATTTGCTTAAATCCATAGTGTTACATAATAAAATACTTCAAGGTTAATAGAATGAGGTCACCTGACCTAGAAGACCTTCAGTATGAATAGCGGTGATCAATCTTGAAACACACACATAAACTTTTAGAAACCTTCGAACGTAGCTTTCAAAGTGCTACGCGTTAGCCTAATCAGTAATATTATGTGTATATTTTTTACACCTCAATATTAAGTAATGTATAATGGAGTTTCTTTTGCACTTTTCTGTATACAATACTGCGTCATCGTTAAAAGATTTCATAAATCCCATAAATGAAATTTCAAGTGCTGATTATAGTCAAAAATTCTTATAAAAATCAAACTTTTCTTTCTTTCTCCAACTTCCCCTACGTTTTATAAAGACATATTTATAAACACTTTTAATATATTTTGTGAAATCACACAGAAGCAGTCTTTCGTGCATAATATTTTTTATCAAGTTTACGCTTACAAAATTATGTGAGGTGACTTCCAAAACATCCGTGTCACCTCTGCTGGAGTTTGAATTCATGCCGCGATTCGAAGAGGCGTGATTTAATTTAGAGTTAAAAGCTATTTTTCTGTACAAAATCGTGCAATACGTTGAACGTTTTATTAGGGGTTGGTGCCCCTTTTAAAAAAACGCACACGGCTGATTCTAGGTTAAATGCTATCGATCTATTTTGATCCTCTGGTTGTATCAAAAGGTGTATTTTAAGTTAAAAATACTTATTGTGTTACATCTAACTGTAGATAGGTAATCTAAGTAATTAATATAAATGTTAGAACTATTTACAAATAAGGGATATACCATAAAAAAAAATTTATTCTTAACATTATGCTATAATTTTGTCAAAAGAATATAATAATATAATGTTACTTAGGTATAGCCGAATTTGTAAAGTAGGTACCTATAATTACTATAGCTTTAAATCACTTTGCATGTAACAATATAATAACCAAGTAACATATTATTAAACAAGCGTAATGCCATGATTTTTTTTTATTATAATAAATTAATAACTTATGATATTATTTATGTTGTAAATCTAATTAATCTTGTTTTTGTATAAAATTTCCTGTTTACTATAAGGGTATTTAATTGTAAACAGGAAATTTTTACACGATAGCTTATATGGAGAATTTAATTATGAGTACGTAGAGTGATGAATTTAGTTTAGGTTTTATTCGCCAGAGGCGCTCGATAGATAATAAATGGTAAAATATACGGCATGACGTTATGACGTGTGAACGGATGATATAGTCACGTGAGACTAATATGACCATGACTACGTTCATAAGGTGCATGTTGAAATAGTATGCCAGTCACATAATTCATTGACTAACCACGATAGAACAGCGAAGCATCATGCGATTTATATATGGAAGCATGACTTAATCGCAAACGCTGTTGTTTCAAAATACTGTAAAGAATTAGAGAATGAAACTCCTTTTTTTTTATATAGAAATTCCACAATTGTAAACAGATTTTGATCACATTATGAACTCTTCAGGGACTATACCGTAGGTACCTATATGATAAATAGAACTAGGTATATAGATAGTAGTAACCTATGGTCACAAATTTTAATAAAATCAGAAGTATTTCGTGATAAACATTTATGGACTTATTCATAATGACTTATCGGAGGGTTAAAAGTTCGCTAAAATAGGTTCGCGAAAATTGTCAAAAAATGATATTCATAATAGTCTTTTTACGCTAAAACGTTTATTATCTCTCCGATAAAATCTCCGTTTAAACCTCCGATAAGTCATTATGAATAAGACCATATATATACAATGTATATGTGTATTGTCCGTGTGGTGACGGACTAAGAATACAAGTGTGATCACGCCTTTTCTTTCCCAAGGTGCTGTTAAAGCCAGCTAAGGGATATTGTACACATATAACATCCTCTGTGAGAGACTGAAATCTCGAAACTGAACCCTGTGCTAACACGCCTGGTCCGCGAGACACAGTAGACCATAATCCATCCCAAAGTGAAGGAGGCCCGTGCCCAACAGTGAGACGTTAATGGGCTGGAGAGAGAGAGAGATACTTATGTACTTAAAATTTTAATTTATTTGACGGGCTTCGTGGTGGAGTGGTTTATGTAATGGACTGCCGATCACGAGGTCGCGGGTTCGATTCTCGCTTGGGACTATCATTTGTGTGACATCCATAAATGTTTGTACTGCGTCTGGGTGTTTTCTATGTATTATAAGTATGTATTTACAAAAGAAAAGTAGAATATGTAGTCTATCCGTATCTGGTACCCATAATACAAGTATAGAAATATAGCTTACTTTGGGACCAGAGGACGTTGTGTGAAATGTCCTGAATATTTATTTATTTATTTATTTACTGCTGACTATAAATAGATTAGTCCTAATAAATTGGTTTATCAGATGGATTATCTAACAAAATTAATGGCAGTCAAGTGGTTATTCAAATTAATGAAGCCCCATTGATATTATCATATTGATTTTTTGATATAATACTTTACGCCTTTAAGTTATAATTAATATTTTGAGTGCTCACAAACAGAATGAAATCTAATAAAACATCACGTCATCAAATTCACCAAGTGTATGAAGAAAATATTTGAATCTAATAATACTAGCTGTCCCGGCAAACGTTGTTTTGCCATACTAAAAAAAAAAGTTTGAAAAATAGATGTTGGCCGATTCTCAGACCTACTGAATATGTATGTAAAATTTGAGAAGAATCGGTCAAGCCGTTTCGGAGGAGTACGGTAACTAACACTGTGACACGGGAATTTTATATATTAGAAGACTAGCTGACCCGGCAAACGTTGTTTTGCTATACTAAAAAAAAAAGGTTTGAAAAATAGATGTTGGCCGATTCTCAGACCTACTGAATATGCATGTAAAATTTTATAAAAATCGGTCAAGCCGTTTCGGAGGAGTACGGTAACTAACACTGTGACACGTGAATTTTATATATAAGATTATAAAGCTGAAGAGTTTGTTTGTTTGTTTGAACGCGCTAATCTCCGGAACTATGGGTTCGAATTGAAAAGTTCTTTTTGTGTTGTATGTGTATTCCGTTTATCAAGGTAGCCTATAGGCTATATATCATCAAGCTGCGATCAATAGGAGCGAAGCAGTAGTGAAATATATTGCAAAAACGGGGAAAATATTTTAAATGCAACGCGTACGGAGTCGCGGGCAACAGCTAGTATTGGATGTTTTTTCTTACTGTAGGTAGCCTAATCTATTTATTTACCATGTTAGTGCATATCACTTAATATTATTAGCTATTTTTTTATAGCAGTAAGATGGCGAATACCGAAAAATATAATAAGAATAAAGACCGCCTGAGGGTAAGCGGTTGTTATGGCCTATATATAGATAAACGTCTATAACGCCAGGGATATAACTCGCAAATCGCAGACCCTGCAGAAATCTGTTCACCTCTTGTTTGAAGAGAATCGTAAGGTCAAATAACGTTCAGTTTTTATGAAATAAGACGTAATTCTAAATAAAATAGGTGTGGTGTTTGATACTGTGGCGGAAAATTTCATGATTCATGGATTTGGATAGATTTGTGACATTATAATCGCGTGTGGATCTTGAAGGGCGTAGTAATAATTGTTATCGTAGCAGTGGGATCTTTGTTATAACTACGAAGGTTGTACATATGCTAGTTCTGAGGTCACCAGTGGTAAATACAATCTTCAAATGCCCAAATTCTTTCTTTCTTTCTTTCTTTCAAATAAAAAAAAACTTGAATGTCTGGAGGTTTGTTTTGACGTAATCTCGGGATTGGCTAGTACGGGACGAACGAACTTGCCAAACTTTGACTGATAGATAGCAATGGTTAGAGAAAGAACTAACTACATTTTAAAAATTAACAGTACAGTAATTAGTCTTTTAAACAGATTTTGCGAAGTAATTTATTAATTTTTGCAATTGACTTGCTATGCTTTTACTCAATAAATATCACTTTAGTAATAAAAGTCGCGTCATTATTTTCAGCCCAATTGTATTCTGTAAAGAACAGATCTAAGACTAGGTCGCACGTCGACAGAGTCGGTAGACAAAGTCGCAGGGTATGTATAGACGAGCGTATATATAGTAATTTGTCCTTAAAGTTCACTGAATATGGATGAATAGTAAACAAATAAACTGCTTTTATTTTGACGAAGTGTATTGCCTTAATTTCACACTTAGTGAATTTACAACATTTGCCTACGAATTGAGAGTATTTTTAGACAATACTAGTTGACCCGGCAAACGTTGTTTTGCCATACTAAAAAAAAACGTTTGAATAATAAATGTTGGCCGATTCTCAGACCTACTGAATATGCATGTAAAATTTCATAAAAATCGGTCAAGCCGTTTCGGAGGAGTGCGGTAACTAACACTGTGACACGTGAATTTTATACAGGGTGTGGCGTAATTAATGGATAAGCCTGTGCCTGTGGATAAGCCTCCTACTGCGCTATACGAATATGTATATTTTTAATTAATCCTATGTATGGTCTTGAAAAAAATGGCATAAGTCATGTTTTTCATAAAATGACTACTTTCACTAACCAATTCTGCTACTGTTGCCACAATTTTCAAAAGTTTTGCTTTCTGTTTTTTTTATAATACAGCTTAAGAGTTGAATTATTGCAAGCAATAAAGAATTCCCTATTCGTAATACAAATTTTTTGAAAATTATGCATGAAATATCAAAAAAGGGTTATTGATTATTCAATTTGTTGACTTTGTACATCATCTAGCTTAAAAAATCTTTATGGGAGTTGATTTGCCCAATATCTTAAAAACATGCTTGTTTTATGCAGTTTCCGAAATGGTATAATACTTATTATAATACTTATTAAGTTTGATGTGATATTAAAGAACCAAATGACACTCGTAAAAAAATGTTCTTATTGTGATTTAATTAATCAAATTAATACTGTTAACTTAAACAAACTGTCAGTGGTATTTTAACTTATCTGTCTGAGTTTACCAGTGGGAATGTTAGTCGTTGAAAAAAAATTACAACTTATTTTATTTTTTTTATTCTAAAGATGCAAACACTACATAAATTTTATTTTACAAAAAATGTTCGAAATGGCGGCCACCTGCGGCTATGCAGGCCCTGCATCGACGGATAAATGACCGCTTTAGGCGTCGGATGAAGCCGGAGCTCTTGATTTCATCAGCGGCTTCAAAAATCAGGGCCTTTAGTTGTTCCAGGGATGCTATTTCTTTTTTACACACTTTTTCTTTTAAACACCCCCAGTAAAAAAAGTCTAGAGGGTTCAAATCAGGGGACCTTGGTGGCCACAAAATGGGACCCAAACGACCTATCCACCTCTCATTGTACTCATCATTGAGGTAGTTCCGTACAATTCGTGCGTAGTGAGCGGGACAACCATCATTTTGTAACCAGTAGTTTTCTGGCACATTTAAACTTTGTAATAGTTCCGGCAACGTATTTTGCAGAAAATTTAAATAATTGGGACCTGTTAGTGTCTCGGATAGTTCGACGGGCCCAACTATTTGTCCATTTAAAATTCCTGTCCAAAGGTTCACTTTAAACTGGACTTGAGCTCGGTCTTGCCTTATGTTTCTCGGATTGGTTGCCTGCCAACTATGAAGATTGTGCATGTTGACGTAGCCATTTCTTTTACATGATGACTCATCGCTCCACAGTATTTTGTCAAAAAACGCCGAATCTTCGCGTATTTTTCGCAACATGACGCGACAAAATTGGACTCTAGGCTCATAGTCTCGTGTCATTAGTGTTTGCACCCTTTGATAGTGATACGGGTGAAGCTCATGCCTGTGCAGAATTCTGCCCACAGTACGCGTATCTACACCGGTTCCTCTACTTAACTCACGAATTGATAACTCTGGATTAGCACGCACAGCTTCTAGAACTTCGTCATCACGATGTCGTCGAGGTCTGCCTTCCGAAGCACCACCAACACCGGTACCAGGCATTCGCCCTTCGCTAAAAGCGATGTGCACACGTGTAAACACCCGGTAGTCTGGGTGTCGCAAATCGGGGTATCTTCGACGATATTCGCGTGCAGCTTCATTTGCATTGCAGTTACACAGGCCGTAAATAAGATGCATATTTGCATACTCTTGAGGAGTGTACGTATGACGCGGCATGATCAGTAGTCCAGGAATATGTAGAAGTCGTCGATAATATCACAATTGTCCAATTCGTATAGCAAAAACAGAGTCCGTAGTACATAAGCCAAATTCACGTCACAATAACAAACACGATAGAGCAAACGATATGTGCGCAAGAGACGATAGTCAAAAGAGCACTAACTTTGTTAAACAAGTTCAAAAGCTGTTTTGTTGTTTGTGAGAATAATAAAAATCTATCTCTGTCGCACAACTGTTATTTACCTGACATCAAAATGCTTTGTCTCTGTCTTATGATAAGACTAACCGTCTGGATTTGCCGTGCGATAAACAACCACAAGTAGTTGACTTAGAGTCGTTATCTGCTTACCCTATTCATGGTGGATGACTACCTGCTCCCGAGCACCCAAAAAAGGGTCCATTGTGAATGACTACCTGCTCCGGAGCACATAAAAAAGGGTCCATTCAAACTGTTTACAAAGACATGTTTAAGATAAATTAATAATTCTGTTAAAGAAAATTAGGGTATTTTTTTACAACTGTCGTTTTTTTTTAAAACCTCGTGAAATGTAATAAGTATTATACCATTTCGGAAACTGCATAAAACAAGCATGTTTTTAAGATATTGGGCAAATCAACTCCCATAAAGATTTTTTAAGCTAGACGATGTACAAAGTCAACAAATTGAATAATCAATAACACTTTTTTGATATCTCATGTATTTTTTCCCAAAATTTGTATTACGAATAGGGAATTCTTTATTGCTTTCAATAGCTCACCTCTTAAGCTGTTTTATAAAAAAAACAGAATGCAAAATTTTTGAAAATTGTGGCAACAGTAGCATAATTGGTTAGTGAAAGTAGTCATTTTATGAAAAACATGACTTATGCCATTTTTTTCAAGACCATACATAGGATTAATTAAAAATATACATATTCGTATAGCGCAGTAGGAGGCTTATCCACAGGCACAGGCTTATCCATTAATTACGCCACACCCTGTATATAAGATGTCGTGCGTTCAAATCCCACACGTGATAACCACCTTTCTGCTTTATTTGATTTGTTAAAAATATATCGTGAGATTAAATAAATATTATTAATATGTAGTAGATAGGAAAGTGTCGCATACAGTTAGTCGAATTTGTGTGAATCAGTTAGTTTTAGAAGGTTACGTTGCATGTTAACTTATTATAAACAAAGTCGTTATTTTTGTTTGTATGTCCCTGTATGTCCCTATATGAGCTTATATCTTCAACGCAACGGATTTTGATGCGGTATTTTTTTAGTAAATAAAATGGTTCAAGAGAATGGCTTTATTGTCCAATTTGTTAAGGTTTGCTGGATATGTGGCTCAATAACTATATACGTGAATGAAATCGCGGGCCATTAGCTAGTGTTTATTAAATTAGAAAATTTCTACGTTTATTTTGTGATAATACATGTTTTACTACGTCAAAAGGTTTTTAATTAGTTTAATTTTATAAATGGGTATGAAAAACTATTGTGTTTTATATTTTTAATTTACGTCACCTATGAAGGTATCGTGTTTGTATAACAATACAAAGGTTACCTTCATAAGATATCAATACACGAAAATAAACTACAATACACGCTATCTATTTGCTATACATTAGCTGTTTCCCGTGTCATCATACGCCTTAAATTTCGAATCTCTACAGATGGAGATAACAGCCTATAACACTGTCGATGTCTGTAAGCTTTCTATATGAAAAACAATTTTAAGATTCGGACCATTATTTTCGGAGATTACCCCCTACATCTTGACATACGACACGCTGTGTCTAGCCAAGTTCAAGTTACAGAACTCAAAATCTATTCTCATAATCGTGTCAAATTTGGCTCATATATTGACACTAGCTGACCTGGCTAACGTTTTTTTGCCATACAAATGTCATTGTTTGAAAAATAGATAGTAGCCGATTCTCAAACCTACTGAATACGCATATAAAATTTGGTAAAAATCGGTAAAGCCGTTTCGGAGGAGTACGGTAACTAACATTGTGAGATGGACATTTTATATAATAGATGTGTCCACCAATGGGAAATAATAAATATTTTTCTTTCTTTCTTTCTTATTCTTAATATTATGAAGCTGAAGAGTTTGTTTGATTGTTTGAACGCACTAATCTCATAAACAAGTGGTCCGATTTAGAAAATTCTTTCAGTGTTAGCTAATAAATTTATCGAGGAAGGCTATAGGCTACATAACATCACGCTGCGACTAATAGGAACGAAGCATTAGTGAAAAATGTTGCAAAGACTGGGGAAATTTCTCAAATTCCATGCGTACGGAATCGCAGGAAACGGCCAATAGATTATGAAATATAATTGTCGTACACCAAAACGAACCAAAATCTACAAGGACCTTCATGTTTCAAGGTGAAGACATCCAAAATGGTTGCCATAATTTAAAGTTTCCTAACTTTGTGACATGGAATGGAACTAATGGAGTACAGGTGTTTTAAATGCGTCAAGTTAAATTGCTATGGTGATACTGAAAGTTTACCCTATATAATAGGATGTATATGATATTAACAGCATCAGATTTTACTCTAGTAAATGGTACGAGTAACCATGTGCTATATGTTATACTCGCTGTGCATGTAACTTCATTAACGTAATGTTTGCAACCAATTTTTTAGTTTCTGAGATAAGCACGTGGAAACAAACCTATCAGCTTTATAATGTTGGTATAAAATAGTATTAATTAGATATTATGTATTTACAATAAGTATAATAAGTAACATGTAGTTTGTAGCATTAATAATAGATTATGCAGAGATCCTAATTCGATAGTATTCCAACAAAACCACTCTTTACAGACTTAAAAGTCGTGCAAGTGTTAAGAATATTATGTGTAGTAGTGCTTAATATTTACATATATTATTTTTTCCTAGCCTAATCTCTAGTTTCATGTAGGCATTGTCTTATATAGAAAGTAAAAAAGCAATCATTATCACACCCATTTTATTTTCCTGTAATATGTCCAAACCGGGATAAAAACTTTATGTTATCGAAAAACTCATAAATCTTCAGCCTCCGCGCACTTAATTTTATTTTTTTCTTCTTCTTCGGTCATGTCGACTTTTTGACTATACGCGATACTTACGAGGTTAGGCAGATAACAATTAAATTGTTATTTTATAAAGTTTATGATAAATGAAATAATATTGTACTAAGGAATGGATAAGTGTGGTCACGGATTAAGAATACGAGTATTACAACTCCATTATCTCTCCAGGGTTCTGTGAAGGCCACCTAAGGAATATAAGCAGATAACAACCTCGGTGAGAGACGAAACACTCAAAACTAATCCCTATGCAAACACGTCACGTGTCGTTAGCGCGGCATAGTAGAATAAAAAGCCTTCTTGTAGTGAAGAAGAGTCGTGACTAACAATTGGACGTTAGTGGAATGGAGAAGAGAATCAGTAGAGATGAATCCAAATGCGTAAGTTCGGGTTTTAGTGACTAATAATAGGTACCTATATAAATCAACAACACATAGGTTAAAAGTATCAAAAGAATAAAGTAATCTGTGCTCTAAGTTCTATTTTTGTCGCAAATTGCGGTAAAAACAATGTCGGCACGGATTAATCTGTGCCAAACTTTAAGTAGATTAAATGACAGTCATTTGATTGGCTTTTCGTGCCGATTAATCACTACTGGAAGGCTAATGCATGCATTATTACTTTTTTATTAAGATGAACCTTAATGAGGCCTTTAAAGAGAGTTGTCGTGATTGTTTAAAATTAATATTTAAATTTGCGACGGAAAATTGTCATCGTTTATCAAATTTTGTTTTAATAATGACATAACGTTATTTCTTTTAATTACATATTTATAGGTAAAAACAGCACTGAAAAAGCAAATGAAACCAAACAAAAAAGGATGTCTTAATATATGTATTTAGAAATAAAATTCTCATAGCACAAATCCACTCTTCTCCGAAACAATATGACAGATTTTGTGAGTTTATTCAGCAAGTCCATAAAGATACGTATATTTACACCTTGTATACTGATATAACTGGGTGCTCACTGTAAAGGTTGACTTAAATGTTAGTAGAAAGAAATAGATTAAATGACACTAGTAATTATATTATCATAGCTCCCTTCTATACAGGAAGACAGCTCATAATTATACCAGGTAGTTCTCTTATCTGCTAGGTATATATTAGAATGGAGCTATTCATATAATAATGATAGAACTCTTGTGAAGTTGTTTTTTATTTTTTTTTATTACCTAATTTAGCAGATGAGCTAACGGCCCACCTGATGTTAAGTGGTATCCGTAGCACATGGACTTAGTAATACTAGGGTATGGGTAGCCGAGCCGCTGCCTACCGGGAAAGAAGACTCTTCTTAAACCTTGTTTAAATGAGGACATGTCGTAGCGCTTGGGAAACACCTTAGCAGGAAGCTCATTCCAGAGCTTACATGTATGTGGTAGAAACAATCGCTGGAAACGTACTGTGCTAGACCTGTACGTATCCAGGTAATATGAATGAACCCTGCTGCGGTGTCGAGTGGTACGTTGATAGAAAGGAGACGTTGGTACCAAGTCAAACAGTTCCTCGGAGCACTACCCGTTGAAAAGTCGGTATAGCACGCAGAGAGATCCGAAATCTCTCCGCCGCCGCCGCTCCAACGATTCCAGTTTGTCCGTGATATCGGAATCATCGATGATGCGAACAGCTCGTCTCTGCAGGGAGTCAAGTGGGTCGAGTTGATATTTAGGTGCGCCACGTGTGATCGTATCTGTGCCACATATTATTATTCTTCTACTTCCCTTTTTAAAGATTTATAGAACATCATTCTTTGACCAGACGTGAAGCACCGCTTCGCTCTGTTTAAGACGCCTAACGTTTTGCTAGCTAGTTTGGTTTAGTTCTCCAAGTGACTCCCAAATTGGACTTTGCTGGAAATGTCGACACCGAGGATTCCGATACTTTCGGACACTGGGAGAGTAACCCCTTGGAAATGAGGCGCCACGACAAAAGGATCCTTCTTTGCTGTGAAAGAAGTTTGTTTAATTACATATTATTTTTGACTCTTGAAAATATCAAAATGTATATCAGTAAAATGACAGGGTAACTGTGGATCACGCCTACACCTTGTAGCTATATTTGTATTTATGTAAAGGTAACAAGCTTAGGTACTGACATTTATCAGACTGTTTTAAACGGGAAGCTATTGTTGATAGCTTTCTGTCACTAACACATTTTATTAGGAACAATATTTCTATATATTATCTAACTAACCCACTGCTCGAGACTTCGTCCCCTTGAAAACAGATTTATGTATTATAGTAAAATCTAAAAGGCGTTAAACTTTTTCACAACCTTAGTTACTGAGTACATAACTGTTAGTTACAAATAATTGGTCAAGTGCGAGTCGGACTCGCGCACGAAGGGTTCCGTACCATTATCTATGCAACATAAGGCAACGTTATTAGTATCGAGCAAGAAACGGTAAAAAAATCATGTTTGTTGTATGGGAGCCCCCCTTAAATATTTATTTTATTTTATTTTTAGTATTTGTTGTTATAGCGGCAATAGAAATACATCATCTGTGAAAATTTCAACTGTCTAGCTATCACCGTTCTTGAGATACTGGGTGCGGAACCCTAAAAATCATGTTTGTTGTATGGGAGCCCCCCTTAAATATT
This sequence comes from Orgyia antiqua, assembly GCA_916999025.1. NCBI lineage: Eukaryota > Metazoa > Arthropoda > Insecta > Lepidoptera > Erebidae > Orgyia > Orgyia antiqua. The sequence continues at coordinate 5,618,556 of OU779861.1, forward strand.
TATTTTATTTTATTTTTAGTATTTGTTGTTATAGCGGCAATAGAAATACATCATCTGTGAAAATTTCAACTCTCTAGCTATCACCGTTCTTGAGATACAGCCTGGTGACAGACGGACGGACGGACGGACGGACGGACGGACGGACGGACGGACGGACGGACGGACGGACGGACGGACAGCGAAGTCTCAGTAATAGGGTCCCGTTTTTACCCTTTGGGTACGGAACCCTAAAAAATTGGTCAAGTGCGAGTCGGACTCGCGCACGAAGGGTTCCGTACCATTATCTATGCAACATAAGGCAACGTTATTAGTATCGAGCAAGAAACGGTAAAAAAATCATGTTTGTTGTATGGGAGCCCCCCTTAAATATTTATTTTATTTTATTTTTAGTATTTGTTGTTATAGCGGCAATAGAAATACATCATCTGTGAAAATTTCAACTGTCTAGCTATCACCGTTCTTGAGATACTGGGTACGGAACCCTAAAAATCATGTTTGTTGTATGGGAGCCCCCCTTAAATATTTATTTTATTTTATTTTTAGTATTTGTTGTTATAGCGGCAATAGAAATACATCATCTGTGAAAATTTCAACTGTCTAGCTATCACCGTTCTTGAGATACTGGGTATGGAACCCTAAAAATCATGTTTGTTGTATGGGAGCCCCCCTTAAATATTTATTTTATTTTATTTTTAGTATTTGTTGTTATAGCGGCAATAGAAATACATCATCTGTGAAAATTTCAACTCTCTAGCTATCACCGTTCTTGAGATACAGCCTGGTGACAGACGGACGGACGGACGGACGGACGGACGGACGGACGGACGGACGGACGGACGGACGGACGGACGGACGGACGGACGGACGGACAGCGAAGTCTCAGTAATAGGGTCCCGTTTTTACCCTTTGGGTACGGAACCCTAAAAATGAGATACTAAATACAGAATTTCATTAGGTACTCGATGTTCAAAGGGACGAAATCTCAAAGAGAAAGGGTTTTTGAGAAAAGGCACTTTTACGAAAATTTAATAATACTAAGTATTATGTATTAGGCACTATCATAGGTATATCATAATCTTATGAGATTTTTATGTTTGATAAAATTCTGGTGCGCTTAGTGGTAATAACTACTGGTAATGTTATTGAATTGACGAATTGATTCTTACTTAGACCGATATTTATAAAATGAATGTCAATTTTACATGTATTAATCTGGACGTATACGTAATAAGTATCTGGACTTTTTATTTTGTGTACGTATTTACAAAAGAATAATACTTACTACCATTTAATGCATGCAACTTATTTCCTGTTATATTTTCCGTAAACACTTGTAAAGACAAATTATGAAATCAAGTAGGTATATAATGTAAACAGAATAATGGTTGTTAATACATTTTAGCATATTTCTGTTACCTATATATGGAAAAGAATTAAAAATCATTTGTTTTAAGATCATCATATCATAAAACAAACAGTTTTGAAATGGCTTTTAGATACTCGTAGTTTCTACCAAAAAAGTGATATAAGCTACAGACAGTAAACAACCGCTCCCACTTGGGAAAGTATCACTTTCACTTATGCCACACTGTCCCGGGGTGTTTTAGAATTTTTGTTCTCTCACAGAAGATTAGTACCTCTACAGTCCGTTGATCTCTTCCAGCTTCCAGGTAAAGAAATGTGAAGATTATAATTGTAAATAAACTAAATTATAATGGAAAAAATGATAACCATAAGCGGGACTTGAACCCGCGACCTCGGAATGCCGTTCCGTCGCTCTCCCATCTGAGCTATTATGGTCCACGCAAAATGTTTACCAAATCTTCCACTACAATCATCTCAATGTGAGTTTTAACATCGTGCGATGTTTTTTCGTACAACGCCATCTATTGAGCGGTTTGCACCAATCGCAAAATATTAATATATCAATCGCAAAATATTAATATATTAATGTAGATTATAATTGTATTAATCCGAAATCAAACAAAGCAACATATTAATTAAAACACTGAAGGAGCTTAAATAAAATTACTTTTATTTGCTTAACAGTCGCTTCGTTGTAAACTCTACTATTTAATAAACATTTGCCGCATCAAGCATCTTATTAATGGCATTAAGCAAGTTGGAGGCCACCAGTGTGGTATATCCTAGCTATATTCAATGTAGGGATGCGTAATTAAGGCATTTATGTTGGATTGAGAGAATGGGTTAATTGTGTTGAGGCAAATTGACTATAATAATTAATCGACAGCTTAGCGATTTCAACAGATACTTGCTACGGTTATCAAAATTTAATGATTATTATCTTAATTTATAATTAAGGTTAATGTAGTGACGAACAGAGCGGTGGAACTCTGATGACAATTTTTTGCGAAATCCCTAAGTTATACAGAATCCGTTTTAAGAATCCCTGCAATGGAAAAATTTAGTAAGTATTTTAAATACATTGTCTCTACTTATTATAAAACAAAGTCGTAATTTTTGTATGTATGTCTCCTATGTGAGCTTATATCTTCCAAACTACGCAACGGATTTTCATGTGGTTTATTTTAATAGATGGTTCAATAGGATCGTTTTTTGTATAATTTTTAAGGGGTTGGTTTTTAAATTCCACGCGTACGAAGTTGCGGGCAACAGCTAGTTTACAAATAAAATTAAAATAATAAAAAAATCATTTTGATGTACTTTAATATTCTGAACAATATTTATGAAACTAGAACAGGAAATTAGTAAAGCCGTATATAGTTAGCGGCCCCCTGATGTGCTATTGTTACGATGTTTTATGTCTGTCCTCTATCCTTACCTTTTAATTACAGGTTTTGTTAGCGTTGTTGTGTAAAATTCTGGTATTCAGTGTGACAGTTACACTATATTTAACTAGAATATGACAGATAATTGTAATTGTGTTTACGCGGTGTGGGTTCTATGTAGGAGGTTTACGTCCAGTAATAGATGGAGGAAGGCTGATAGTTGGATTAAAAGAGTAATATTTACACCCTAAAAGAATAATTTATTCTTCTATCAGTCCTTTTAATACAATTTGCGTTACTTGCACTCTACAACATGAACCCATCGTAATACCATAAATAAATAAATAAATAGTCAGACACTCTCTCTCTCTCTCCAGCCCATTATCATCCCATTGTTGGGCACGGGTCTCTTCCACTATGGGAGGAATTATGGTCTACTATGGTGCGATAACAAAGTGTCTTGGAATAGGGTTTGATTTCGAGTTTTCTGTCTCTTACAGAAGATGTTATCTGTTCACGGTGTACAATATCCCTTATCTGGCTTTTTCAGTTCCCTGCGAAGGAAATAGGGTGGTGACACTTTAATCCTTAGTCCGTCATCATACGGACTGTTCTATCATATATTGGTCAGACTATTCTATCACACTGAAGTTTGTGGTATGTTTTGTTGCACAAAAACAGCAAAATCGCTTTTAGCCAAACCGATAGACAAAACCTAATAATCTTAGATGTTTAGTCACTGTGCTACAGACTGATGAGTTCTTTCTATGTTCACTGGTCAGGAAAACTCAACAACGATTTATTTTTTCCTGCCATGTTTAGTAAAGGATTTTGTTTGAATACGGCTAGATTACGTAAACAACATGTAGGTACCTATACCTCCAAAAATAAAGATAATCTTTAGGGTTAGATAGATAGAAAGAGATATGTATAAAAAAGTAAAATAAGATCCTATTACATAGAGTTCATCTGCCACGAGGCTATATTTCTGGAGCGGTGATAGCTAAAAAGTTGAAAATTTTACAGTTTATCCCCGTTTTCCATAATGCGACTCAGTGCCGCACAATGCCGCACAATGCCGCACAATGCTGACGCTTAATTGGAACGTGAATTAGTTTTAAAATACGCCAGCAGAGTGCGCTAAGTTCAGTTGAAAAAAAAAATCAAAAATAAACATTGTATTCACATTATATGTGTGGAATATAAAAAAAGTCATTGTTTATACCTTCATCCATACTTATATTTATTTATTTTTTAACACAGCTTGAATTAACTTTGAATATTTCCAGAAAACTCCGACGAAAAGAAAGCCTTAAATTTTTTTTAACAATAAATAATTTTACGAACAATAATATATAAATAAAATTTCAATCAATGCCTATTTAAAGAAAAAATACTTGTTAATTTTCTGTCGCTGAAGTTGGTATGGATTGCACGCATCACTTTTGAGAGTGCTCGATTGTGCGATGCGATGCTGTAATTGGAACACTCAACGCTGAGCATTGTGCCGCATAATGCGCTATTGTGTGCTGATTGGAAAACGGTGTATGTATATCAGTTAATGCTTCAGTAACAAATACTCATCAACATCATGCTGCTATGCTTCTCCTGTTATTTGGGGTCGGCAGTATGACGAATATATTATGATAATAAAGGTACGGAACCCTTCGTGTGCGAGTACAACTCGTACTTGACCGATTTTGTTATTATTAGAATTTAGAAAATGTTCCCCGTTTTTGTAACATTTTTCACTACTGCTTCTCTCCTATTACTCGCAGCGTGATGTTATATAGCCTATCGCTTTCCTCGATAAATGTACTATCCAACACTGAAAGAATTTTTCAAATCGGACACGCGGATCCTGAGATTACCGCGTTTAAACAAATAAACCAACAAACAAACAAACAAACTCTTTCGCTTTATAATATTAGTATAGATATAGATTTGAAAAATATTTATTTATTTTATTCTTATGAATTTTACACCATACAAAAACATATAACTAACATGGGCGGCGCCCTATACATATTTATGATTGTAAACATTACTGCTATTCCAAAGAATAAGTTAATTTAACCGAAATCTTTCCGTAATTACTTTAATTACTATGTAAACAAACTGATATTTGTAAGTTAATAAAGATTTAAGCTGTGGAAAGTTCTTTAGATAATGGTGGTCATTGTGCAAAAGTTAATGTTGCCGTTCACGAACAAAGATTATCTTCATAATATTAATGGAACCATTAAGCGTTGTTTTAAACCAATTATTTCTATCACAAAAGTATAAGTAAATGAATAGGTAGACATCTGCAACTTGCTCAATTATCAATTCTATATACTTATTATAAAACAAAGTCGTTATTTTTGTATGTATGTATATGTATATACGAGCTTATATCTTCAAAACTACGCAACGGATTTTGATGTGGTTTTATAACAGAAAGAGTGGTTTAAGAGGATGGCTTTTTTGTATGATTTGTTAAGGATTAATTTAAAAGTAACAGCTAGTTTAAAAATACAACACACAACTTTCTTAAGTTTTAGGTTCCGTATGAAAAGGTAAAATCTATTACTGAGTATTCTTTGTCCTTCCGTCCGTCCGTTTGTCACTATGCTGTATCTCAGGAACGGTGATTTCAGAGCTCAAATTATCACAGACAATTTTTGGCTGTAGATGCTATAACAACAAATACTAAAAATTATATTATAACCATATTTAATTTAGTTTATTTTCTATACAACTAACTTTTTTGTGTATGTTGATGACATGCTCTTGACGATGTACGATGTGATTATGACGATATCATAGATTTGTTACAACTATTATGGTACATAACTCCACGTGAGCGAACTCAACTCGTACATGGCCAGTTTCTTAGACATAACTGTAACGGCATTTTTAACTTTTACAAAGATTTATGTATTACTAGCTGACCCGGCAAACGTTGTTTTGCCATACTAAAAAAAAAGTTTGAAAAATAGATGTAGGCCGATTCTCAGACCTACTGAATATGCATGTAAAATTTCATAAAAATCGGTCTAGCCGTTTCGGAGGAGTACGGTAACTAACACTGTGACACGTGAATTTTATATATTAAAAGATGTTATAACATTAATCGGCTATAAATAAATGCTTTATAAGATAGATTTTGGGGTGTGTTTGCACAATTAATCTATTGGACCACCCATAGCAATGACCTCATGATATGTATCATCTTACGTAAGAGAACACCTTTAAAATAAGAAATTATAATTATAAATATTTATAGAATTAGACATTTCATACAACGTCCTCTGGTGCCAATCTGCGCTTATTTTGCTTGTGTTTTAGGTACTCGAATACTGGTACACATGCAATAATTTTCTTTATAAAACTAAGAAAAACAAAGTTATAAATGAAAGCGTGTTGTCATAATCGGAACGTACCTACACGATCATTCCATTCTTTTCCTTTTACTGATTTCAGGCAGCTATTACAATCCGATTCAGCAAGAAATTGGTTTAAAAAGGAATCAAGACGCATATGTGGGCTGGAAAAAGAAATCGGAAACGCCGATTAAATTATAATAATGAAACGTTAGCGGTAAACACATGCGGCCAAGCTAAACGAGCGAACAAATAAGATTTTATTCTTTTGCGGCAATGCATGCATTACATATCATAACTATTTGAACACGCTTTATTATTAGCGTCTTTTGTATCCACATGAGGGTACGTTCACACGAAGACTTATCACATCTGATACGGTTTAGTCACAATGTCTTTACTTGTTATTAAACAAAGTTGTTATTTTTGTATGTATGTACCCATGTGAGCTTATATCTTCAAAACTACGCAACGGATTTTGATGCAGTTTTTTTTACTAAATAGAGTGGTTTAAGTGGGTGGCTTTTGGAACGTAGTTCCTTGTCGCGCGTTACGAAAGGTGGCTAGACGGAAAAAATTAAGACCAAAAAATTGTAACGACACTTTTTGCTATAGTTCTAAGCCGTGCGGCGTGCGCGTGTTTCTCTGTCCGTCTGTCTCTCTCTTTCTCTCTCTCATAACATGAAGAAAATAATAATATATTATTTTTTTATGAATTGTTGAGTATCTATTATAATATATAATAATTTATTATATAAAATTTTATTACCATTCCTTTACTAGTCGAAAGGAACTTCGTTCCATCCAGGTGTCTCTTGGTTTGGTTTCTAAATTACACGCGTAGTAAGTTGCGGGCAACAGCTAGTAGTTTATATGGATGGCTTCACAGGTGCAATCGGTTTGAAGAGACGATATTCATATAATCTTTAATGTGACTAAATCGCATCTAGCAAAATTTTTATCTGGACATGCCGTATGAACGTACCTGACTAAATTCCGCAATAGTTCGACTGGCACCCTACTGACCCATTTCGCCTAGTTGCTATTTCGGCAACTGATAGATAAGGAAATGATATAATTTTCATTGTGTTGATATTTGTGTTATGTCATATTTAGTTCTGTAATAATTTAAAATAATGTTATTATGTTTACACAATGTAACCGTAGAATCTATACTTACTAATATTATAAAGTTGAAGAGTTTGGTGTTTGTTTGTTTGAACGCGCTTATCTCAGGAACCACGGGACCGTTTCTTACAGTGTTAGATAGGGCATTTATTGAGGAAAGCTTTAGGCTATATAACATCACGCTACGACCAGTAGAAGCGAAGTAGTAGTTAAAAATGTCTCAAAAACAGGGAAAATTTTCTAAATTCCACGCGGACGTAGTCGCGGGCATCAGCTAGTTATAGATATACTCTGTTAATTATGGCCGAACGTATAACAAACATGCCATATTTTTATACTAATTGGTACTAAACCTATTCTGATTTTTAGATTTAAGGTGAGTATAGACTACAACATACAACATATCTGGAGCATTTCTGTGTAATGTAACGTTCTTACGAATGGTACAATACAGGCAAAAGCTCAGTTTCCAAAGCATTTCCATATAATGTAACGTTCCTGCGAATGCTCCGCGTTATGTTACAGGTAAATGCTCACAGCGAGTGTGCATTTACCAACATTTCGTTGTGCCTTGCGTTCATTCTTTTTTGAAATGTCGGTCGAAAAATAGAAATAGAAGATGGTGGCACCGCAACCGCGCATCGTCCGCACTCGTGGATCGACGAAATGTTACACCAATACGCTCGACGAAATGTTACACCAATATGCTCGTTGTTTTGTAACAAAGAGGCGAGCGTGCTCGACGTTTAGTTCGTAAAAGGATGATATACTAGAACATACAGTGGCGTGCACAGGAATATGACACTGGGTATGCGGCGCAGTACTCAGTCACAAAAACTTTTTCTTTTATAGATTTTTAGCATAGCCACGCGACGGATCTCTAAGTCGGAAACCATGCCAACAAAACAAATTTAAATCTGAATATCCCGAATCAGTCCACACTGTACTAGAATTACTAAACAATAACTACGTACGTACATACATACGTACATGTACGTATGTACGTACGTACATACATACGTACATGTACGTATGTACATACGTTTCATAACTTTTAACATGAAATTTTCGAGTTACATTACCTACCTTTTTGCTGGCTTAGTTGTCCTCTCACAATTTGAATCTTTTCACTGAATGACAATTGTGAGAACTTATTATTTTTAATTTTTAACAAACACACACTATCAACAAACATTTCACTATCAAATAACATTTTAAAATCAACAAACGAAAATCCATACAATTATTAAATTATAGAAACTCAATATTAAACAGTTCAATGAATCACATGAAAAAAAATAGCCTCCGTCGAACCAAAATATTTCTGCTATTTAAATAGATAAAACTAAAAATGCATAGTCTGCATACGTGATTTATTAGACTTCCGACTATTATATTTATTCGGATTATAGGTAACGAACGAACGCCGAATACTCGCGGAAACATCCGATCGCCAAAGCATGCCGCAGGATTTACGGTACAAGGCGTCTTCAATATGCAAGCCTGTGTGCGTTTGTAAACTGTGCACGGACACCAAAATTTCTACACACATATGAACTCATGGCAGGCGGGCGGTATCGAGTAGCGATGCGCAGAATAGTTCACTGAATTGAAAAGAGTGATTCACATCTTTTGACCATGCTGAACTATACAACTCTTTTAGTTCAGTAGTTCTTTTAGTTCAGTAAATCATATGCTTCAGTACTTCGTTTGTTCTAGTAGTTCATTTAGTTAGTCCAACAGCTAATATCGTACCGTGCTGTACTAATAAATAGATAAATAATTTACCTCGAATTCGTCTTTTTATGGACCCCTCACAAAGCGTCTTTTGGTCCCAAGCTAAGTATATTGGAAAGAGGAAATATTTAAAAGGTGTATTTATTTTATATGTATGGACATTTAACACCACGTCGTCTGGATCTAAACTAAGCTTACTCATGAAATTTGGTATACAGGAAGTTTTGAGGGCGGTTCCATATACACATATGAAATGCTTTTCTGTCGATGTTTTTTACATTGAACGTGCAAACGTTCAATGTAAAAACTCATAGCAATATGAGTAATGTTATTAGAATAGGAATTAAGTATATCGTTTTCGGATCGAACCCTGATGGTCGTCTTTCAGATTGCGTGCCAAAAGGTAAAATGGGATCCTATTACTAAGACTTCACTGTCTGTCTGTCACCAGGCTAAATCTCAGGAATAGTAATAATAATTAATAGCTAGAGTTGGTTTATCAACTAATTATTTAAAAGAATTATTGCATATTAGAAACGAGTATTAAAATAACAACATATTAAAATGTCTATTATCCCCTTGTAATAAAGTTTAATTCTTGAATTGTTATAGTAACTGACTACGAAAAGTGCGAGCGAGCGAGATAAAAATATCTCTTTTGCACGCGCGTGAAACGGTGAGAGTCAAGACATCAGCTCGGTATTGTTCGTTCCGCGTTCGGAAGTATTCGGCGGAACTAGTCAGTCAGCTGGACTCAGAGTTACTGAGTTACTGAACTAAGTGAACTATACACAGTACGTTTTGTTACTAGTTCGCGAGGACTGAGTGACTGTTGTGATTTACTGAACTACTGAACTGTTAGTATTCGAAGTGAGCGACTGACTGACTAACTAAGCGCAACTGAAGTAGTTCAATTGAGCGATTTGTTCGCGAACTACACACGACTAGTATCGAGCTTGTCCTATCGTATTCCTTCGCCAAACGCCTGGCAAAAAGCACCAATTTGCAAGCACATATTGGTGCTATTTATGAATTATTAGGCGTTTTTAAGTTATAATATTTTGTTTAATTAATAGTAAATAAATGAATAAAGTCATCTAAAACATACGAACGTTTTATTAAAATATCTGTGAATGGCAAGTAAAGCACTGCTTTTCTGCCTTTATAGAGCGCACGCCCCTGAGAACATATCATAGAGCGGCTCGTTGTTCTATTACAAGTAAATGTTGTAGTCTATACACACCTTTACATTTTTCCTTTTACTATTTAACTTTTTATTTTACTTTTCCCTAAAGACACACTAAACGTTTTCTAAGAACGGTTTAACAGGCACAGATATACCTCATGGTGGGTTGACGTTTAATATTAGGACAAGTAACTTTAGCCTGACTAAATCGTACTTCATAGAATAATGACTTTTCAAATATCATTTAACCTGTATGATAGATACACATAGATACATATTTCACGCACACATTGATATGTAAGTCGCTTCAAGTCGACCGAGTGATGTAGCGATAGACTCTATACATTTGGTAAAATTGTGTTAGCAGGCAAATAAACTGTTAAGAGAAAAATAAACTGTTAATGTTGAAAAACATGTTTTATTTACCTGTGAATGTAATATATATGGTTTCTTTAATTAAAATAAAATTTAATTTATCAACAGATACAGTTTCCAAACATGTTTAGAAATATAATATATCAAAAGGTTTTGTAGTCAAATTTCATTAGACCCTTTGGCAAGGTAACAAGTCTGTGATTTTGTTTTTCATCGAAGAACTTTTTTGTTTTTACTACCCAACAGCTTATTAGGATTCCCGGTACACACGAGTGTTTTAATTTTGTACGTATTTGTAGATCTCGATGTATCAAGTTGTATGAAAATCTGTTTGACTGTGGCTTTGCGACAAGTAGTTGAATCAAACGTTGTTTACTTTTTAACACGCTTTTATTAGGTCGGTACGTATCTATCAAAATATTAATCTATGTAACGTAATCTTTATAAGCTAATTTCACCTACTTGCAGAAGTCGGATTTCTTGAAAGGTGACTTAATGATAACTGTTTTCATGACATTAATTTTATATTCTTCTCCTCCTCCAGCCCATTTACGTCCCACTGTTGGGCACGGGCCTCCTCCAGTTTGGGAGGGATAATGGTCTACTGTGCTGCGCTGACCAGGCGTGTTGGCACAGGGTTTACTTTCGAGTTTTCCGTCTCTCACAGAAGATGTTATCTGTGTGAAATATCCCTTAGCTGACTTTTACAGCACCCTTGGAAGGAGATGGAGTGGTGACACTTGTATTCTTAATCCGTCACCACACGGGCAAATTTTATATTATTAACTAGCTGTCCCGGCAAACGTTGTTTTGGCATACTAAAAAAAGGTTTGAAAAATAGATGTTGGCTGATTCTCGGACCTACTGAATATGCATGTAAAATTTCATAAAAATCGGTCAAGCCGTTTCGGAGGAGTACGGTAACTAAAACTGTGACACGTGAATTTTATATATAAGATTATCAATGAATTTTCCAAAAAAAATATTATCAATTAAGTGGACCTGAGTGTAAAACATAAACTGAGTTATTGCTAACAAGCAAAATAGGTACAGTTACAGTATAGACAGGTTTTATTTATTTAATTAATAGGTAATTTTACACACAGGATAATTGGATAAAGAAACATGTATTGAACAGTTCGTGTAAAAATCTACATATTTCTTAAAAAAATCTCTGCCTATAGACCTGCGAGAGAAGATCGTGATAAGAAATGAAAAATTATAGGTATTGATATATTTAACGGTAAAATAATATACACACATTTCAATTACTATTGTTAAAAGCAATTTCATCTATGTAGTTGTTTGCGCCTTGTTACATAATGTCATAAAATAATGCATCAGCATTTATCAGGATTGGTGGACATTAAACAAGGCTCATCCGGGATTAGTATACTTTATTTATTGGATATAATAGCCCTTCCCTTGGGGCCTGTTTCACACATAAATATGTCTGCTTTTAATGCAAGGATAATTAAATAAATATGAACAAATCGATCAATATAGGTTCCCAATTATTTTGCACTTAGTTTGCTTTAAAGTAATTTTTGGCTGAATGGCATTTTTGTCTAGTCCAAGTGGAAACAACAACAATTAAACCGCGGTGAGACGCCGCGACGGTTTTCTTTGGAAAATAAATTGTGTTTTCTTTCCGATCAATACAACTTACATAGCACTGCTGGCTCTTCGGTGCAGTAGCTGTAGGAGGCTTCCGTCAGCGCCTGAGGAGCAGAGACTGTGTGAACGCGCTCGTCGCGCCCCCTCGCGGTCGCTGCGCTCGCGCCATCGCGCCATTAGCGACTCCAGGCAAAGCATCGCGCCACCATCGCACACCATCCGACTAGCGGAAAATATGCACACACCCTCCAACACTTCACTCAACAAATAAAACTAAGCAATATTGCAAAAAATTGTATTTTTCAAACATTTTACTTAATCCTTCAAACTGTCTGTTACGGTACTGAAATTATCAAGTAAATTTTTTTTTACAAACGATCAACGGTCGTGACTCATATGTGTAAAGCCTTAATTCTTAATAAAAGTTGCATTACCATCAAAAAACGAAGCACTCAGAAGCTATACAGTAATCCCATATAATATTCAGCAGAAACTTTATAAATTTAATTTTATAGTTGTTGTCTTGAATGTTTCTTTAATATATTCTAAAATGTAATTTTTATGCAGTGGAAATTTATTATACTTACACAGTTTTATTTCTTTAATAATAAATAGTCCATATTCATGACAGGGATGTCACCTTACGAGAATTGATGGCAGTTTTCAACCTGCAGTCGAACGAAGTCTTGTATACACAGAGATACAATCACATTAGTAAATAGGGCAAAGTTGTTATATTACGTATAGGTTTGCTGTAAAGTTAAGCACTTATTTTTTTATAACTGTTTTATTTAATCGATAGATAAGTAGTAGTTAAGTTTAAAATAAATGTTATTCGAAATGTTTATTTAGAAGTTTCCCGCCGGTGCGATGGCGAGCGCTTGCTGTTTAGGGTCGAGTCCCTTGGAGCGCTGGTAGCCGACTGAACGAGCGCAGTACTACGGAACGTAGAGCGTCTACTACCTACGTCGACGTTACGTCTGCTTTTAACTTATAGCGCAAACTCGAAGTGCGTTACCAGTACCACCCAAAGTTTTCAATACAAGTTTCGTTGTTATAAATCATATGTGGTTTCATAGCTGTCACTGTAGATAATGCGTCAAACTTAATCGAAATTATAATTGCCTTAATTAACGTTAACGTGTATTGTTCTACCGTGTGAATTCATATGATGCTTATTTTATATTAAGGTATCAGTATTGTTGATTGTGTAATAAACGTACAATATCCCTATTTCTTATTATTAGGAAGCGTCATAGTACGGGTGATATCAAATAGAAAAAGTATTGCCAGAAGAGGATAGGAAACATCGATAATTAAGGGAACAATGTATATGTATAGTATACGTGTTTCTTAACTATCCTTTTAGAAAATTACACCATTGTTATATGTATAGACTATACATATTCATAAGGTCAAGCTTAAAATAATAGTTGATTAAAATTAGATTAAGTTTTGTGGGTGTTAGCGTTAGTATCTGTGTAATGTCAGGTTCAGGTTGAGCCTTTGGGATTCTATTTTCATAACCTTAATTTCTAATTATGTTGCAGACAAGACTATTTTGGTACCTATATCTATACTAATATTAAAATGCTAAAGAGATTGTTTGTTTGTTTGTTTGAACGCGCTGATCTCAGAAACCATTGGGCCGGTTTGAAAAATTCTTTCAGTGTTAGATAGGGCATTTATCGAGGAAGGCTTTAGGCTATATAACATCATACTACGACCAGTAGAAGCGAAGCAGTTGTGAAAAATGTTGCAAAAGCGGGGGAAATTTTCTAAATTCCACGTGGACGGAGTCGCGGGCAACAGCTAGTACCTATATAAGTTTGTTCTCATATATCACCTGGTGATTGTTAGCATCTTAAAGCTAGTTATTTATTAATCCAGTTCCACAGTCTAAAGTTACAGAATGTTCGTAAGTATTTAACCGTCTCTAACATTTAACACTACGAATTCTCGTTGAACTAAAAAAAAATTCACATCTTTTTTGGTGTAAACAATTAAACTTATTGAACTAGATATAAATAGAGAGTGGAAATATACCTGCAAATATATCTTCTTGTCAAATAGAAGTAATCAAAGTGCTTGAAATAGCAAATGAAAAACGTGCCTCAATCGTCATTAGAGAACTGCACTGCAGATACGTGCAGACGTCTGCATAGAAAAAGGCATAAAAATAACTTTGTGAAATTCATAATGAAAAGAGCAATGAGAGTTTCAAATAATTTGTTCCAATTGTACTAAATTCATATTTGGTGGTGAACTTAAGTATATTATATCGCAGCACAGGTGCTGTAATATTTACATAAACAATAATTAATATGTGCATTTTATATAGATTAATTAATGTTTATATTTTTCAATAAAATCACTTAAAAAGATTCCGTTACATAGATTACCTATTACATTGAAGATACGTACCGAACTTATAACAGCGTGTTGACATAGTTATCCCACAACGTTGATCATGTGGAATTTAAAATCACTAAGACATCTATATCTTGTCAAAAAGTAGACTACGCCCTTTTTCTGGCTATAGAATATTTGTACAGTCAGACAAAACTTTTTTTTTGTACTAAAAGGGTGACAAAGAAGCATACCTGATGGTAACCAATCACAGTAGCCTATGGACGTTAGCAACACCAGAGGTATCACCCACGCGTTGCCGACCCTGTAGGAACTGTTAAACGCTCTTTAAACATAACAATACATTAAAACATAAGTAAGGATAAGTGCGAATCATCTTCTGAAAAGCATATAATATATGTTGATTGAAAAAAAAAATCGTGAAAATAAAACCCAGGTGCGGATGTAGGGAGAAATATGATATTGCGTAACTATTTTCAATGAATAATACGCCACAATATTAAGAGGATACCAAAATAGCTTCGTGCATTTTTCTACGTACGAAGTTTTCATTTTTTCTTTAGATTGATAGGCTAGAGCTTTAATTTTTAAGTATATGTTTTTTCAATATATAATCTAGGATCGCATAAACTCAGAAACGCGATTGAAAAAAGTTTTCTCGATAGAAAATCTTAGCGAAACAACCTCTCTTATTTTTTATTTTTTTCATTTGTCGGTCTATTATCGCGTATTAACCAATGAAATAACTTTCAAAACATCAGTAACTATTATATATAGAAACACCGGAAAACCGGAATTCAAATATATTTAGTAGATTTTGAGTAAACAAAAAAAATATCCCTAATTCTTCATTTTCTATACCTACTAGCTGTGTTAATATGTACATGTCGACGATAATATTGATGTAGGCCCTTAATTGTAAATTTTACTTCAAACTAGTACAACGTAGTTCTGTTTAGAACAAATAACAATGCAATTGACAAGCTGTAACCCTCGATGAACTTATTTAATAGTTGAGAAACTTTAAAATAATTGTATAGTGAATACAAACCCGACAAACAAGTTGGGATTTGTTAGATTTAAACAATACCGAATAGAGAAACATCGCTGTTTTAACCGACTTCAAAAAAGGTGGTGGTTCTCAATTTGTCTCTGAGGATTACATATTCAACATCAGTTATTATAATTTTGAATGTCTTGACGACGAAACACAGCGGCCTGTACTAGTACTGAGATCATAAATGACATTGTAACAAAATACCCAAGCAGTAAACCCAGTTTCGTAGATTTCTGCTTTTATAATCAATTAAAACCTAAATTAATGTAGGTACTTGCTTACTTAATGTCCTATGTCCACTATTGAAACTAATCATTTGTATAAATTAATATAGTAACAGCAAAAATGTACTAATTGCAGCGTAAGTACTACGCTGCAGATGTTTATAATGGCTACGAGTCGGCCGAGTCAATGCACGCTTTATTTGCGGAACTTTGCCAAAAGTAATACTTACTTTATGTGTGTTCAATCGTGACCCCATTGTACCTATAAAATGTTAGATTAAAAAAATCATAATAACTTAATTTTTATACGAACTAATGAGCTTTTATTTCTAGGCAGGTTACGTTGTGAATTTAACTGCCTGGCAAATTCGTATTATGAACATAACTCCCTGCCAGTCAGTTAACTAAATCAGTCATAGATTAATATGTGTAAAGAGAAGGTATAACTAAAAGATTAAGAACTAACTAAAAATTTTCAATTTAAAATCTGCCATAATAGGTAATTTAGCCAGGCAGTGTACGGCTTGCCTGGAACTTGCATGTTTTTTAAAAACCTGATAATACCTACGCTTGCAGAAAGGGGGTTATGTTTTTACCGTGTTTGTATGTAACCAATATCTATATATACTAATATTATAAAGCTAAAGCCTCAGGAACTACTTATTCGAATTGAAAAATTATTTTCGTGTTGGATAGTCCATTTATCGAGGAAGGCTTTAGGCTATATAACATCACGCTGCGAATAATAGAAGCGAAGCATCAGTAAAAACTGTTGCAAAAACGAGGCAAATGTTCTAATTTCCACGTGTACGAAGTCATGGGCAACAGCTAGTATTAAATATTCATTCGTATGTCGTTTGTAGCTGCTTACTTATCGGCATAACGTATTTTAATATTTATGTTTTGTCATTCACTTGTTACAATAAAATCAATATTTCAGAACTGTTGCTTTGATCTGTGATTAGTAGCAGCGCTAGATTTGATTTTACTTGGCTTATTTTAACTACAATTTGTGATAAATAAATAGACCAGAGGTGGGGTTTTTGACATATGACTACTATGAGAACAGCAGAACAGCCCGATTTGGCTAGAAGTCACAAGTCATAATTTCTCTAATTGGGGTTGCATAGTGCAACCTAGAAAAAATAGAAAAATAGTGTTTGAGACGATATAAACAGATGTTGTTTATACCTTTTTTGAAAAGGACCGTTGGGGCTTTTAATCAAATATTTAAAAAAAACGGGTCTCTAACCTTTACCGTCCTTTGAAGGATCCCGGAAGGACGTAACTGTCAATCACAGTCCAACGATCAAAGTATTGAATAACGTTATAGAATGTAACATGGGGTGTCCTAGCTTTTGCTGGGAATATTAATTAAACTTTGGAATTTTTTGAAGAACGACTTTTTATCGTCTTTTTATAAAGAACTCACTAATGCTTATGAATTGATCTTATTCGTTTTGGTGATTGTATTTACGTAATCATTCAATATATTTACAAAAGAAAAGTAGTTTATGTAGTATATCTGTATTCTGGTACCCATAACACAAGCATAAGCTTAGCTTGGGACCAGAGGACGTTGTGTAAAATGTCTATGAATATTTATTTATTTAAATTAAGAATTCCAGTGAATCTGTCTAAAGAAGTCTATAAGTGTTAATATAAATAATTAATTAAGTAGATTTATTTATAATTTTTGATTCATATATCAACATAAATAACAACACGATGCAGTGGAACGGAAGCAACATGGTCGTCATCACTTTGATGTTCATTTCACGTTACACGCGCGACAATCGATGAGATTTCAGATTGATATGGAATTGCGGCCCCCAAATATACATAATAATACAACCACGAATCAAATTGGATTTCTCTTTCCCAAAATAGGGAACAGAAACATAGTAATATTTCATAAGTCTTTGTAAAGCATTCTTGCGTCTACGCGTTATTGGTTTTGTGGGTTGTTTATTTATTTTTCTTACGGTTTTATTCATAATGAATTAATGTCGGAGGTTTAAAAGTTCGCTTAAATAGGTTCGCGAAAATTGACAAAGATTGTTCTTCATAATAGTCTTTTTACGCTAAAACGTTTATTATCTCTCCGATAAAATCTCCGTTTAAACCTCCGATACGTCAATATGAATAAGACCAAATGTATAGTTAGACCAAATCTTTATTATTATTAGCTGGGCAAGGAGTATTATTGCCCCCGCTCCTTTCGTTTTTAGCTTAATTATACAACAAGATAAACATAGGCTTACACAAAAATAAAATACAAATTCTGCAAAATTTGTGTCAGTAGTTTTTGTGTGAGAGAGCAGCAAACAGCCTAACAAACATAGATCCATGTATATAATAAGTTCGGAAATTCTTACAAACTTTCACGTTTTCAATATTATTAGAACAAATGCATTACTCTACGAAAATAAACAAAATTGGTTAAGTACGAGTTGGACTCGCACACGAAGTGTTCCGTACCGATAACAGCATTATATGATGTTCGTCACCGACCCCAAAAAAATAAGAATAATGCGATCCCAAATAACGGGATAAGGATAAGAGAATGATGATGATGATGTATTGGTTGTTGTAGCATCAACTACCTAATATAAATAAACTGAGAAATGTTCAACTCTCTTGCTACCTATAGGTACCTTTTCGGAGATAAAGCCTGGTGAAAGTGGACAGTTACTCGGCAGCCACTCGATAGCTACTCGGTTTCAGGTTTACTTAAATACGGAACTCTAATAAAGATCATCTAAATAGTAACAACATCGGGGATACGTATCGTCTACTTATACAGTTTCTAAGAAACATTCATCGTGTGCTGCCAGTTTGGATATTACGAATGGTTATTAACGAAGCTCTCTGTGTTTTTAATTAGCACAAGTGATGGTATTTAATTACCAGAAAAAGTTAACAGAGCAACTCGCTAAATTGATTAGCCAACATCATGCACTTAGAACACGAAAATAATGACTGCGGTGCACGTGCAACTATCATATTATTATCATGTAGCAGTTAATAAAAACTGATATTAGTAGACCTAATAGGATATGCACAGTAATGTATAGGACATCAGCAAAGACCTAAATAAATGTTTTAATTAAATAACTATGTATCTTGATAAGGATGCATCCTTAGAAAACATAAGAGTGTTAGTCTCGAAAGTGACATCTATCGGTCCCTACACAATACTCATTCTGTCGGGGATAAATAAACACAGTGTAGAATGGATGAGAGCTGGTCGCGGGTTCAAATCTCTTTCGTGGACACTTTGCCTGCTTTGGCAAATAAAATTGGGATAGACGTAAAACCTTTTTATATCTCCACTCCAGTTCCTACTCCTCGTGCTAAAATCATCATTGTAGGGACGACATTATATATTTTACATGTGCTTTACATAAATGTCACAGCTTAAATAAGTAACGATCCCTATTGTAAGAACTGCAATAAATTTGAAACATTGTTACCGTAATTTATAGCTACTTATGGACCAATTCATGTATGAAATTTGACCATTCTGTTTTTTACTTAAACATTTGTTTCTCACATTGTATAGAAATTAGTTAAGAATTGTTTGTTGTTAATGACATGGGTTTGACAGGCGCGTCGCATCGTTACTTTTCTTGTAGAATGTAAGATTAGAAATAAGTTAGTCGTAATAGTCGTTAATAAATACTGTTCAAGTGAACACGCAACATCTTTTATTTATTAGTATAGGACATTTATACTAAGGTCCCACACCTACACACAACATTCTTCAATTATAACCTAAAGAGGTATTATCAACAAACATACCTCTAAAGTGGTGACCCCTTTGTTAACAGTGCATTATAATAGTATTTTGAAGACGAATACTAGTAGAAATGAATACTACAACTGCTAGTACATCTTCAACACAAGCTCCAGATCAAATACGCTAGTAGGTAGAGCGTCATACCATCATCTGTTACGAACGAAACATCATTCCTTGGCTTTATTTTATCATATTATACGTATTAGAAATGTTCCAGTTCTCCTAATTATCCAATGTACGTGCTACATTCACCTCTCGCTGAGTAAATCCTCAGTAATAAATTAGCACACATAGGTATTCAATGAACTATGAACTCGCCGCATCGCTAACAACTTTGACTATGAGAATGTGTTTTCCATAATATTCAAGTAACAACCTTGAATAATTTTATAAATCCCTTTATTTAACTACCTAGCTTTCAAAATAATATAATATTTCATTAACCTAGTGAGAATTAAAGCACTTGATTAGATTAGGTACACTAAGAATTTAAAATATCCCGACAGTGAATTTGAATCACATTACGGTATTAACTCGATCACTTTTGAAGTATGATTGTGAAACAAGCGGACTTTCATTAAAACTAACTATTCGAAATTGTCCAATAAACAAAACTGACAGCTAGCTGTATCATGGGGCACTTATAAATTACCTCGCATGTATGCTCAACCCGTTTAATAAAAAAATAGTCATGACATCACATAACAGGACGCAACGAAACTGAGTAATTGGACGTAATGCTGATTTCTAAATTAACTTTATGGCTTTTTGTCATGCGCGACAAACTGACGTATACCTACACAATTTATATTATGCACCAAAGAGACATACGCCACAATAACTTCTATTCTCAGACTCAGAATTCGTTATGTAGTCTCTTGATGGTGATGAGTTAGAAATGATTAGTTTGTAAACAAACTAGCTACTCCCGCAGTTCCCCTTGAGTTCTTACTGGGATACTTATAAACTAGAGATATAGAAATAAATGATTGTTGATTTATCATCAGCGGCCTTAGTATGACTGGCATGAGCTTTTATTTCCAGGCAGGTTACGTTGAGAATTGAACTGCCTGGAAAATTCGAATTTAAACATAATTACCAGCCAGTCAGTTTGCTAAATCAGTAGGTAATAGATTAATATGTTTAAACAAGAAGTATAACTAAAAGTTTAATGGTCTTATTCATAATGACTTATCGGAGGTTTAAAAGTTCGCTAAAATGGGTTCGCGAAAATTGTCAAAACTTGTTACTCATAATAGTCTTTTTACGATAAAATGTTTATTGTCTCTCCGATAAAATCTTCGTTTAAACCTACGACAAGTCATTAAAGTCATTATGAATAAGACCATTACTACCTACTAATTAAAATTTTTCAACTAAATCTTTTACATCTGGCAAAATACATAATTTAGCCAGGCAGCGTACGCATGATTGCTGAAGCTGGATCTTGCATGATTTTTAAAAAGCCCATACTTACCTAATATGCACACAAAAATGTATAAAACTCACTAGAGCCGTTTGGAATAGTATTAACTAATACCGCGACATTTCTTATACTGTGCCGCGACCATGCCGCGACCCATTGAGACGCGACCACATACGCGTTATGATGTAAAGCGCACAAATAAATAAGCTTAGCCTAGGAAAAGAAGTTGTGTGAAATTTTTTTGAATATTTATATATGTTTTCTCGCAGTGTAGTTTAACCAAATCAAATCACACCATCGAAACGTATGAAAATTTTATTGAAAGCATTGAAAGGTAGGTTAAATTTCTTAAACCATAAAAAAAATATATAAATACTAGCTGACCCGGCAAACGTAGTTTTGCCATACTAAAAAAAAAAGGTTTGAAAAATAGATGTTGGCCGATTCTCAGACCTACTGAATACGCATGTAAAATTTCATAAAAATCGGTCAAGCCGTTTCGGAGGAGTACGGTAACTAACACTGTGACACGTGAATTTTATATATAAGACTAGCTGACCCGGCAAACGTTGTTTTGCCATACTATAAAAAAAAAGTTTTGAAAAATAGATGTTGGCCGATTCTCAGACCTACTGAACATGCATGTAAAATTTCATAAGAATCGGTCAAGCCGTTTCGGAGGAGTACGGTAACTAACACTGTGACACGTGAATTTTATATATTAGAAGAGTAGCTGCCCCGGCAAACGTTGTTTTGCCATACAATTCTGTATAAAATAAAATTTCATCAAAATCGGTCCAGCCAATTTGTAGCCTATGTGTTATTCTGATGTATAAGCTATATTGTGGTAAAGTTTCATTCAAATCCATTCAGTAGTTTTTACGTGAAAGAGTAACAAACATCCATACATACAAACTTTCGCCTTTATAACTGTGAGTTTCCACTGACGAAACATGCACAAAAAAACACGTTGACAACTCTGTTTTCTGTCAATGTATTGAGCCGCGTTCGCATTGATACACAACTTGTGGAACCTAAACATATTTGATGTTTCACAATCTAGACAATACTCATAGAAATTGCGCTCTGGATTAGTAACGCGACATTCTATATTGATTTGTTTATAAACGTTGTTTTGACGTTTCGCTGAAACTGTCACAACAGACGTAGGTACTTGGTTTGTTTACTACTATTATCATATTATTAAACCATGGATTCCAGCGACGAAGAAGATTTATTGTTTTTAACTACTATTATTTAGATTGGGGTATATCATCTAATCCAGCACCTGATTTTGTTCGTAATTTATTTATTTCCCGATTATATTGGGTTTTTAAAGAAATAACTTTCTTGTCAATTGCAAAGGTGTCAGTGCCCATCTCCTGTGCTAAATGTGACGAAGCATCACGACGCTTTTGTCTATGTTTGTAATTTACGTCTTTTGTATTCCACAAACATGGAAAGCCTTGCCAAAGCTCAATAAATTTTAACGTATCTGCTTTCGTCCATTCCATATTTCACTTTAATTAACTCATATTATTAATTATGTAATAAAAATCGCACTAATATCACAGTTGTTTACCGACGGTGCTGGGAAACAATATATCGAGATTTTAAACAAGTTGCGAGGCAAAGTTTAACAGCAGTGTGAACGTCAGCCATGTCAAATCTTTAAACAAACCTGTCAAAGATTATAATTTTACATGAAGGTACAGATAAAAGTGGAGTCCAGACTCTGAATACCTACTTGAAGCAAAAATGATGTATGGCTATCTCGCTCACTGTGGTCAAACCCTTTCTTTCTAAGTAGGGTAACCTTTATTGTATTTCTTCCAGGACAAAACTTCAAGTAGTTGTGTTCCATATAGTGTCAACAAAATGTTCACTTCTAAGACCTAGCCCGTATAGATTTTATGTGTCGAGATACTTTATGTACTGTGCGTAAAAAAAATACTCAAAAAACAAACTGTTTGTTATCGCGTGAAAGTTTGGATAATTCTAGTTTTTTAACAGTAACTGGAGGTTCGGTTGTTAAATTTATTATTCTTTTTACATTTATAAACACGTAAAATTTCCTAGTTCGTATGTACGATGTACCTATAGAATATTGGTGGGAAATAGATAATTACTAGAACAAAGGTGTAGTTCCTACGGCAATACGAAATTAATGAATGATTGTGAGATCTGCTTGAGATAAAATAATGATAATTTACCTTTATTTCAGACCTAAATACATGTTACAAAGATACAGAAAAATGATTCCAACGAATTGAGAACCTCCTTTTTTGAAGCCGGTTAAAAATAACAAGGTGTTAGTAATTTCTTAGTAAACAAAACAAGTTACACAATAAAATCTATTTGGCATACCTAAGTGGAAACATAACTTTTTGTGTAGGTAGCGTAAAAACGAAAAAGGGTTATTGTACTCATATTTTTAAACATGTACTGTTATTAAGGGACCAACCATGAAATCGCAAAAGATATATGTTTCATTAATTTTGCAGATTAATTAAACATTATGAATACATACTGGACAATAGTTTTTCCTAGATTTCTGGGTTAGCCAATGTATTTCTATTTATTAATGTCAGTTAAAGGGCAAATTCGGTCAATAATACTTCTGAAAAAAAAAATACGTTACGTTGATTAAAATTAGTTTGTCGGAAAATCTGTAGTTAATAGTCATTTTAACTGACAATATGAATGTGGTTAAAAGTGGCTGACGGAAGAACGGAGAATCAGTCAAAATCAATTTTTACGTATATTTCTGTCTACAGCGTTTAAAGGAACCTATCATGAATGGCATGACGGGAGCTAAAAACCTAACCCACCCTTGTCGGGTTGCCCTTGGCTCCCTGTGCCTTGTGTTCCACTACTTGGCGCTAGGCAAGTCAGTTAAAATTACATTTAAACAGCTATATTGGGTAAAATTAGTTTTGAATAATTTCAGTCAAAAGTACTACTGTCGAGAGCTTACAGTCTATTGAGTGGTTATAAGTTTTGACTGTGACATATATCATAGGGGGCTATAATAGGAACGATAATAAAGTTACAAAAAAAGGGCAAAAAAGAAACAACAGCACTTTCCAAATTAAAATCATTTAATAACTTTTCTTTTATACATGACTAAATATTATTGTTTTGTGTAATTTCTGTCTCTTACCACGTAAATCACTAAGTATATTTTCTGTATGACTCTTTAAGTGTTAAAAAATGAATTTGCAATTTTCTTAATTAATACGCTTTCATGCAAATCATTCCAATAAATTGAGTCCGTGATGGGATGCTTAAACATTTCTTGCAACAGAGGAGTAAAATGTTGTGATACAACATTAATTAATTTGTTTTCTATATTGTTTTCTCTGAGTTGGCCCATCAGGAAGGATTACTTTCATAAATGCCAGAGCTAGGATTTGGTACACCCAGAGTAGCTACTTGCCCCATAGACTCTTCCTGTAATGAACTGTCTATCTGAAAATTATAATATATTTTACAAAATATAGCCTTTTGCCATATATTCGAACTACTACATTTCTGAAACATAATAATAATGTAAGGCTCTCATTAGGCAGTCGGATCGGGGGGGGGGGGGCTGGTTCAGAAAGCAGCAATTATCTCTGGAGCCTTGAGCGCCGGTAGTTTGGAAAATGTTCCTGATACTGGTGGGGTATTTTTTTTCATACTAGTTTTTATATTCCTTATAAATTCAAATATTTAACATTGTATAACATGTGAGACAATTAAAGGAGTTTGTAAATAGATACTTGAAATTTTACCTTGCAAGGTGATACTGCTTCTTGATTTCTAATTATAGTAGGAACTGCTGTTTGTTTTAAAAAATCCTTGCACTTTCATAAAATTTCATTTTCAATGGTACAATAATTTCCTCTGGGTACTATTTTTAGGAAATCTAAAAAAATAATATTGTAGGTAAGTATATTAATGTTGTAAATAATGTGAAATAAAAATTAAATGACTAAGCAAACATGTATAATTTAGTTCAGGTCCCACAGAAAGTCCTAGATATGTCCTCAGTATGGTCACACTATTTCAAAATTACTTCTTGTAAACAAGAAAGATAAAATTGCACTAAGTCCATGAAATTCAATGTAAGACTATTAGATCTTTACATCGTTATCAGTATAGTTAGTTAGAAGTATGCTGAAAACATTGTTTAATCATTTTATGAAGTATTTAATTGAAAATACAAAGAAATATGTTTGCAGTTATTCAATGCCAGAAATCACGATCTAAACACTTACGCGTGAAATTGTATATCACCTCCTGGACACCACGTACTACCGCAACCACGCACTACACAAGTTTGCACCATTTCTTTAATTATAAAAATAATTAGAGTCGAAAATTTGAAACGAAGCTGTGAACCGTAAAGTAAACAACCGACATATTGGCACAATTTTGTCGACAACTTGACATATGGTGACCAATGTTGCCAAATTACGAAATCCTTAGGAAATGGGGAAAATAATTCACTGATTCGTTAACCATGAAAAGCATCCGTGATCTACTATTTTATTATTTTTAATTTCATTCATCGTATTTCAACTAGTTATTTATAGTTACGATTAAACACTATCAAATGACAGTGTTTAACTTGTGATTTGATATGTGTGGTGACTCTTTTTAAGAATTTACTAGGAGATTTTAATAAGGAAATAGCAGTACTAAGGCCACACTAAAAAGAGAGGTCAGACCACAGAGAGTGAGATAGAGATACGTAGGTATTTGCCTCAAACCGATGTTCCAAGTATGGCCTCCTTTTTTTATCTATACCTTCATGTAATTTTAGTCAGTGCGAACACAGACAACAACAAATCTTGAATGCTGTCAAAGATTTTAACTAGTTTTCTTGAGTGCGAACGTAAACTCGACAAAACCAGTTGTGTGATTGGTTTGACAGCGTTAAGTTTCGATACATTGCATGTTTAATGTTTTTAGTGGAAACTCACAGTAATATTAGTAGGATAGTAGGATAAATATTTTAAATTTAGTTTAGCGCCATCTATTGTATTTACTTAAAATCAGGTTTACGATGAACTGCTTACGGAGAGTTTGACCTGCCATCTATAAGAAATTTTGTAACACTTCCAAATAATATTGTTCTTCTAACGATGTCGGCTTTTAGTAACAGAGGGCGCTGATCTGTATTACAAATACAAATATTACACAGACTAATTTTAGATAAATATAAATTTAGATTAGATTCAGAATTTGAAACAATAAGTATTTTTTAATTGAAATGACTTTAATTATGATTTTGCCAAAACTTTATTATTACACAGATGTATTTTATACTCTTGCCCAAAAAGAAAATTCTCTAAATATTAATTCAAGTTTTTCTAAATCTACGGATATTACTCTTCGGTGCGCATTGTTTTTGTTGAGTTTTCGTGACATTATTTTGACATTGACATTTTGTTATTTGTCGCGGTGTTTGTATGTTGTCGATAAATAGTCTAAAAATCTAAATAAATGTGCGTTCATTGCTTTATGAGTTGAAACAGAGTGACAGTAAAAACAGGTATTATTTGTTTTATTAAAGTTAAACTAAACTTACCGACCAGACCATCCTTCAAGCGAAGAGCTCCTATGGCCACTTTTACATTTTTTCTTCTGTTGTACATTATTTAATTTGTTTTTAAGCTTAACACTGAGTTTATTTGGACTGCCTGGCAGCTTCAGACTTGATGTCGCGTTCATTACTGTAATTTGCTATATAATACTCAAAGTACTGTAAATTACAGTGTTTTTGTTGTTACAGCTGTAAAAATGGAATCAGAAATCATAGAAACACAAAATCCTGATTCTGACGAGGAATTTGCATTCGAAACTGATCACATTGCCTTACGTGGTAATAAAGATTACTGCGAACTTCTAAAATACATTGTTCGATTAGAGGCATTAAAATCAAATGCATTGAAAGACATAGAAGATTTATCACTAGCACAGAATAAGGCTTTAAATGACCCACTAAAATTTATAGATGAAATAAAAGAAGGCAGCCATAATTTTCCTCCTCGACAAACTATACCTGAATTGCCAAATATTAACTGGAGTAGTTATGGGATTGATACGTCGATTGATGGTGATGATATAAGGGATACAAAACCAAATATAGATGACCTAGAGTCAGGCATGAAAGTAAGAGGCAGAAAGTTTACAGATAACAAACCAGAAACATTCAACCAGTTATGGTCTTGTGAGGAACAAAAGAGATTAGAAGAACTTCTTGAGATTTACCCCGAGGAGCCTATTGAAGCTAGACGGTACAAGAAAATTGCTAAAGCTTTAGGCACAAGAACTCCAATACAAGTTATGAGCAGAATACAGAAATACTTTACAAAATTAGCTAAAGTTGGCTTGCCCATACCAGGTAGAGCACCAAAAGGTATTGGACGAGATAAGAAAACATTGCTCTATAAAAAGTCAACATTCTTTCCTCAGTTACATGTACCAGTCAGTATGGAGGACAATTATGATAGTGGTGAAAGCCATGACAACACTCCTTCATTTGATATAAAAAACAATAATAGACACATGGTAGAATTACTGAAATCTGCCAAAGAGCAGAGGCTATTAGAC
Source organism: Orgyia antiqua (assembly GCA_916999025.1). NCBI lineage: Eukaryota > Metazoa > Arthropoda > Insecta > Lepidoptera > Erebidae > Orgyia > Orgyia antiqua. Next base: position 5,646,196 of record OU779861.1, read on the forward strand.
GAGACATTACCTGTTTATCAAACTAAGACTAGATGTGTTGGATGCCAAAAAATGGGATTTTTGGGTGCTCGATGGACAGATAACACTGGCACTGATTATTGTACAGACTGTGTAGTAAAATTACTTCCGGCAGAACATTTAATTCCCGTGAGACAACCCTTATAATTTTAAATAAAGTTTTTGATATAATATTTTCTAATTTGTTTTTTCTTACTGACTTACTTGACTACTTAAATCATGCCACTACCATGTTACTAAATTCATTCACTGTCACTTGTTTTCAACTATTTTGCATCTAAGGGAACTAAATTTCTCTTTTAAACAAGCTAAGTTTGAGTGAGCGCGTGTCACACTGTGGGCTAGTCGCGGCGACTGACGAAGATGCACTGGCCTGGAACAATGAACACGACTCATACTCGTCTATCCCTCTTGCCGAGACCAACCTATACATATTAGAGGGTGAACTGTACGACACCTGTCACATACTACCCACGCTCAACGTGCATTATTTCATTATAATATCACTGTGACATGCACTTTATGAAGCAACATCTCGTAAACCCAATAGTGGCTTTCCAACTAGACTCAAAAAGCGTGTCAGTGCAAAGCACACTACAGAATCAAACACTCACCCAGGTCCACTTTTGCATTGATACACTGCAAATAATATACAAATTAATTATTTATTTATTTATGGTACACGCAAAAATTCTTTACATTTTATAATAAAATAGATTAGTGGTGTGCTTAACTGCTGTGTCTGTAATCAAGATAGATTTTATTACCCTAGAGAGTACCTACGAGATATATTACGTTAAGAGATATTTATATTTAAGTTGGTAACTACCTACCACCCCTACCGGTATTGTTCTAGCTGCATGCACATTAGGCAGTTATAAAAAAATTGGTCAAGTGCGAGTCGGACTCGCGCACGAAGGGTTCCGTACCATTATCTATGCAACATAAGGCAACGTTATTAGTATCGAGCAAGAAACGGTAAAAAAATCGTGTTTGTTGTATGGGAGCCCCCCTTAAATATTTATTTTATTTTATTTTTAGTATTTGTTGTTATAGCGGCAATAGAAATACATCATCTGTGAAAATTTAAACTCTCTAGCTATCACCGTTCTTGAGATACAGCCTGGTGACAGACGGATGGACGGACGGACAGCGAAGTCTCAGTAATAGGGTCCCGTTTTTACCCTTTGGGTACGGAACCCTAAAAATCATATCATAATGTATTAATGATTAAAACGGTTTTTGCAGCTGACAGAGATCTGATATCCTTTTTATACAAAATATTATATCTATATTTCAACCAAATCTCGTAGGTTCACCAATAAAGTAGAGACCTTTTTGATGGCTATAATTTTTAACAAACCTTACGAAATAAAGATCGAATCAATATGAAAATACTATGAAATCGTCATGGTTATATATTCATTTGAGTAGATTGGATGAACTAGTATAATAAATTGATAACTAAAACCTACCTTCTAAGTAAGAGTAAGAAATAAAACAATTTTTTAGGTATATACACGCATACCTATATTTGTTTTAAATTTTAGCCTGACTTTTGGGTCACCATGTTCACGGGTGGAACTGAGCTGTAAGGTGTCCTTTGTGATCTAATCGGACTAAAATTTCATACAAATATACGCGTCTAAATTTGTAAAAAGTAGTTTTAGTGTAATCAAAATACCTTCAACATTATTTTTATTCAACTAGATGAGGCTCGTATCTGTTTTCCGTTGTGTTCGGTAGGCTATTCGTCTCGTAGATTACTATGATTGTATGCGGCGAGGCGTATCGGACCAGTCTATTTCCTTTCCTTATTGTTTTCTAGTTATATAAGATAGGAAAGACTTGCTTTGTTTATTTAATGTTCGTCTGCCGGATAAAAATACTGAACGAAAAGGAAAGTTTTCCGATAAATTTTAGTCAATTAAAAAGTATTAATTTATAATTTTTAAAATTGACTTGCTATGCTTCTTAGATTAATTAATTAAAAAGTAGTCAATTCATATAAAAATTTTAAAGGTTTTATTTGTTCTTAATTTATTTTATGTGATACAAACGTTTGTACAGCGTCTTGGTGTTTCTATGTATTAAAAGCATGTTTTTACAAAAAAAAGTAGTTTATATAGTTTATCCGTATTCTGGTACCCATAACACAAGCATAAAAGCTTAGCTTTGGACCAGAGGACGTCGTGCGAAATGTCCATGAAAGAATATTTATTTTTTGTATTATCATTCACAGTTCTATACTGAGTATTGAATTAAATAAAATCATCAAGTTATAGCCAGTGCCTACCTCGTAAAATGGTTAATAGTCATTAAAGAAGGAAAACGAATATTTTTTATCGCTAAACAATTTCTATTGTGTCTGAAATATTCTGCTTCATGGCCTGGAAAGTCGATAACAATTTAATAATGTTTATAGCCATCAAAATATGGATGTCAGCCGATCAATAGCTCTGTTTAATATACAAAGCTTCCTAAGCTATGTAGGTATGAGATTTAGGCTTTTGTGTTTGTACGAACAACGTTAAATTTACCTTAGGGTCATTTCGGTTTATTGAAACCTACATCAAGAGTCATGACGTAGGTATCCAAAGCCTGTGGTCATGATTCATGACCACAGGCTTTGGATACCTATTGTCAAGTGATAGTGATAAAATAATTTTGTATTAAGGTGTGTTATAAACGCCCACAACAATATACTGAGATCCTAGAGACCTAATCTATAAAACATTACTAGGTGTGTAAGTTATGAAGCCAAGTAGGTATGGGTTTTATATGTTCCTAAAATGATATTGTTTGAATAGTTAGTAGTAGTAGTACAACTCTTCAGTGTGTTCTATGGTCTGTATCCTTTTCACTTGCTTACATTTTTCAGATTTAGACATGACTACGCCCATGGTTTGTTAAGTGTATTCAAAGCTAGATTATATAAATCGGCGTCGGCGTAGCAAAAGGCAAATTCTATGAAAAGGCCTCTTGATTGCTTGATCATAAACGTAGCGATGGAGGGATAGACAAGAACTAAGTAAATTTCTGTGGAAGGGGTCCATTCCATTTGTTCATTTATTACATTCAAAATGGCATTTGCCAGCCGCCCCCCTAGCGGAGGTGAGCGTGATCCCCACAGAGCCTCTGGGTATTCACCACCATTTAATCTCGAGCCCCAGACTTGTGGTCAGCCACCCAGGCACTTCCAGCTCAGTCTGACTCTGGAGAGCGATGGCGAGGAGTTCGTAGCACTTGCTACTTCTGCTACGTGGTTAATCCGCTTATGGTATTTCTATCATATTTCTTATGTTTTATACAAAAATTTTAAATAGGACGTCTATTTGATTACTCTAAGTTGCTAAGATACCGTGAGGCACTTGTTGGTCGTAATTATATCGACAAATATTCATGTCAACTTCCATGCCGTAATTATGCGTTTTTACATACCTACCTATCGCTTTTGAGGAGATAATGGAATAATATGATTAAATAACTGCGGGCTACGTATGACAAATTGAATGCGTCTACCGAAGTTCCATCTAAACATTGGCAAGTAATTTCGAAAACAAATCTAATTTGGCTAACAGACTCCGAGTTATAGCTGTTAAGAGAGTCCCCGTTGTTCAGTAATTGATGACACTGTTTTCGAATAAGTGGCTTTACGGTTTACTTTATATTCCTTCGGCATAAATTCGTTGCTCTAGAGTTAGATAGAATCGATATCCATCGACCTACATGAGTATCGCAATCTAGAAAACCTTTTTTTACGTAATTAGCTTTGTTTTGTAAAGGACATTTAGGAGTTTAGTTAGAATATTAAGTCCGGGTAATGGTTAAGCAGTTGGATGCAGACAATCACATTAAAATAATTTAAGACATCACTCTATTTATTGATCTTAATCGTGCATTGATATATAAATGCCGAAACTATGTAAGCTTAGGGTAACACATAAAATGCTTTACTTTTTACATAATATTGATTTTGCACGTATTTGAAGCCTGACTGTAACTTTCAAAGAATAAGTGTCAAAATTGAATGATTATACGCTATAGATCTTGTAGAATAGCCTACAATCCATCAGTATCCGTTTGGATTGATTGAGGACTTCTACCAATCAAACCCTTTTTCTTAATGATTAGATCTTGTGGATAAATGAAATTCTGTTTACTTCAAACATAAATTGAACAGAAACAAAACCTATTCCAAATAGTTACAAATTATAGCCACTGGTATTTTAAAATCAATAGTTTTCCTCGTATTCACTTGCATTTTATTTTGCACTACGTCATAAAAACAAAAAAAAGGTTTTAAATAACTTTTATAAAAACGTTCTAAATTTGATTTTAAAATACCATAAACGGTGTACAACGCAAATGCATAGATATAATTGAAAAAAAATGTTTTAAAATTAAATTATTTTTATTTGTCCTTACAATTTTTAAATAAATAAATTTGCTTACAATAACTTGATCCCGTGCTAGTAAAAACTGTATTACGGGAATTAGGTACCTACTCTCAGTTATAGTGTTATTATTAATATTAAATAATACTTTAAATGACAAATACAGTACCTTAAATCCTCATGTACAATAAAGTAACTCCTCAGTAAAATGAATGTGTGGACAGATTATATGATGGTCGTTAATCTTAACTCCCCTTTTTGGAGAGGTATATAGAGCAGCAATTGAAAAAAACATGCCATAGCACTTTTGAAATAATACATGCTAAATGTAAATATAACTACTACATTACTTCTTTATTATTTGCTGATAAACTCCTATAATTCGAAATATTATATTTTATTGTGTATCTAATGTCAATTTATATACTGCTACCAATTCTACATACGCAACAATACTTAGTTAAAAAATTGGTCAAGTGCGAGTCGGACTCGCGCACGAAGGGTTCCGTACCATTATCTATGCAACATAAGGCAACGTTATTAGTATCGAGCAAGAAACGGTAAAAAAATCATGTTTGTTGTATAGGAGCCCCCCTTAAATATTTATTTTATTTTATTTTTAGTATTTGTTGAAGCGGCAATAGAAATACATCATCTGTGAAAATTTCAACTCTCTAGCTATCACCATTCTTGAGATACAGCCTGGTGACAGACGGACGGACGGACGGACGTACGGACGGACGGACGGACAGCGAAGTCTCAGTAATAGGGTCCCGTTTTTACCCTTTGGGTACGGAACCCTGAAAATTAAAACAACTTTGGCGTATTTTGATTAATAAGATATTTCGATTCCCGCTTTATTTATTATTTTTTATTTTCGCGATTATGGGTTCGATTCCCGCTCGGGACAATCATTTGTATGATTTTTCTAATTATCATACAAATGTTTGTACTGCGTCTGGGTGTTTCTATGTATTATAAGTATGTATTTACAAAAGAAAAGTAGTATATGTATTCTATTCGTATTCTGGTACCCATAACACAAGCATATAAGCTTAGCTTGGGACCAGAGGACGTTGTGCGAAATGTCCATGAATATTATATTTATTTATTTATTTCGTTGTACACTTTTATATTAATAAAAATTTTTAGTCTATCATATACAGTTTTCATAATAAGAAAGCTCAGTTAAGAGGATACCAAAATAGCTTCGTGCATTTTTCTATGTACGAAGTTTTCATTTTCTCTTTAGATTGAATGGCTAGAGCTCCATTTTTTAAGTATATGTTTTTTCAATATATAATCTAGGATCGCATAAAGTCAGAAACGCGATTGAAAAAAGTTTTCTCGATAGAAAATCTTAGCGAAACAACCTCTCTTATTTTTTATTTTTTTCATTTGTCAGTCTATTATCGCGTATTAACCAATGAAATAACTTTAAAAACATAAGTAACTATTATATATACTCGTAGAAACACGTAAACCGGAATTAAAATATATTTAGTAGATTTTGAGTAAACAAAAAAAATATCCCTAATTCTTCATTTTCTGTACCTACTAGCTGTGTTAATAGGTACATGTCGACGATAATATTGATGTAGGCCCTTAATATAGCGGAATTGTATTATTAACAGTATAAATTTTCATTTTTTAGTTTAGTTAAGTTTAGTAATGCAGGTGAATTAATTTTGTCCAATGGGCACTGTTCATATTTTTTTAAAACTCTTAATCGAAAACCATTTCGGCGAATAGAGTTTCTGATCATGATCCATTAGATTTTTTCGGAAAATTTGCTATATTAACGATTATTTTTCCAAAAAAAGCAAATGATCTCTATTTGCCCTTGAAATGAAGGACTTAAAATATTAAGACGTTTTTAGGGATATACTACTCTGAAGTGGAGTTGAAATTGGTCTATTATATCAACTTGTCAACTTTGAAAAGATAAAGTGCAATCTGTATTAAGTCTATCAAGAAAAGTCTATACACAGATTCCGTAAAACGATGACGTCACAACATTTAAAGTAATATCTTCAAGAAATTTTTAAAAATTCTGTATAGTGAATATTTCAATAATATTGAAATTAGTTGCTTAAAACAGTCTATATTTTCTGAAAAGAATATAAAAACAGTAGGTCAAAAATAATGAACAATCCCCATTGTCAGAACAGAACATAACCCTAAATCGACTGAAAATATATATTTTGTCACCCTTTTTCCTTGAGAATGGATTTTTGTATAAATTGAAAATGGGATCAGTTTATTGTAAAGGTTATTGTAAGATATCGTTTTCATAACAATCGTACGATTGGTGATTTAAGGGTGACAAAATATATATTTTCAGTCGTTTTTAGGGTTCTGTACCAAAAAGTAAAACGGGACCCTATTACTAAGACTTCACTGTACGTTCGTCACCATAATTTAATTTATTAAGTAAAAGCATAAATAAAATAAATAAATAAATATTCAGGACATTTCACACAACGTCCTCTGGTCCCAAAGTAAGCTATATTTCTATGCTTGTATTATGAGTACCAGATACGGATAGACTACATATACTACTTTTCTTTTGTAAATACATACTTATAATACACAGAAAACACCCAGACGCAGTACAAACATTTGTATGACATTTATGGATGTCACACAAATGATTGTCCCAAGCGGGAATCGAACCCGTGACCTCGTGATCGGCAGTCCATTACATAAACCACTCCACCACGAAGCCCGTCAATAGCAAAATTAATTAATTACTTCAAAAAGATAAAATTAAAAATATACATATACTGACAGAGTAGTGCTAATGTGCCCACCCATAGGAGAAAAAAAGGACGTTGCTCAGCTTTATGTTGCGGTTTTTACACCGCAACTCTGACAGTACAACTCGTACTTTACCGATTTTTCCTCTTCGTCTAAGAAATAAAAAATATATTTTTTTACGTTATTTTTTTTCAATTAGTTTTAAGGCACGCGATTCGGTTTGTTTGAAACAAGATAGGTGATGGTTGCATAACGTGATTGAAATGTAACAAATCGGTACAGATTTCCATTTACATACTTTATACTCTCTCTATCTCTCTCCAGCTCATTAACGTCTCCTCTACTTAGAGAGCGATTATGATCTATTGTGCCGCACTGACCAGGTGTGTTGGCACAGGGTTTATTTTCGAGATTTCCGTCTCTCACAGAGAAAGTTACCTGTATGCAATATTCCTTAGCTGGCTTTTACAGTATCCTGGGAAGGAAAAGGAAAGGTGACACTTGTATTCTTATCCGTCATCACACGGACAGTACTTACTTTACAGACATTGAATTAAAATGTGGTTCTGATATTGGTTTTTAATACTGGTTATGTTAATATTGGCTTTGTGACGATGCACTTGGGAAATAACAGAAACAGCAATATTGTTTGGCATAAAGATAACAACGTAGTTTAACAAAAATATACCTACTATCATAACATAGTCTGTAGCCGTCGGCGATCCGATAATATTAATTCGATGTGTTCGCCAAAGGTCAGATACGAATGGCGAAAACTAACAGAGAGATAATAATCATAGCAATATAAGTTATTTGTTTTTATTTTGCAACTTATTTTTGGAAGAATCCTACTAATATTCTAAATGAGAGTATGGAGTATGTCTAGTTTGTGAGTATGGATGTTTGTTACTCTTTCACGCGAAAACTATCGAATGGATTTTAATGAAACTTTACAATAATGTAGCTTATACATCTGAATAACATATAGGTTAGGTACTTTTTATCCCGAAAGAATGCAATGTTTCCGGGGGATAATAAATAATTGGTCAAGTGCGAGTCGGACTCGCGCACGAAGGGTTCCGTACCATTATCTATGCAACATAAGGCAACGTTATTAGTATCGAGCAAGAAACGGTAAAAAAATCATGTTTGTTGTATGGGAGCCCCCCTTAAATATTTATTTTATTTTATTTTTAGTATTTGTTGTTATAGCGGCAATAGAAATACATCATCTGTGAAAATTTCAACTGTCTAGCTATCACCGTTCTTGAGATACTGCGTACGGAACCCTAAAAATCATGTTTGTTGTATGGGAGCCCCCCTTAAATATTTATTTTATTTTATTTTTAGTATTTGTTGTTATAGCGGCAATAGAAATACATCATCTGTGAAAATTTCAACTGTCTAGCTATCACCGTTCTTGAGATACTGGGTACGGAACCCTAAAAATCATGTTTGTTGTATGGGAGCCCCCCTTAAATATTTATTTTATTTTATTTTTAGTATTTGTTGTTATAGCGGCAATAGAAATACATCATCTGTGAAAATTTCAACTCTCTAGCTATCACCGTTCTTGAGATACAGCCTGGTGACAGACGGACGGACGGACGGACGGACGGACGGACGGACGGACAGCGAAGTCTCAGTAATAGGGTCCCGTTTTTACCCTTTGGGTACGGAACCCTAAAAAACGAACAGATTTTTTATACTTTTTACCGCGAGTAACACCACTGGGCACAGCTAGAAATAAAGAAAAAATATGATGTTAACATATTCTTCATAATATTGTTTGTTAGATCTAAGATATATTTAGTTTACTTAGTTCTCATAACTTTTTTAGTACCTACTACATATTACCCGAACTGCCTTAAGGTTATGTGTTTAAATAATGTATGTATCCGTTTTTTTGGAAATATCTATTCCTATGTCGGGTTGTAACTAGGTACTCAATGGTTTAATGGGTGTTATTATAACTCATTAAGCTGCTAAGCAGTTTTACATACACAATATCTTAAAATATAGGTATACTAGCTGTTGCCCGCGACTTCGCACGCGTGGAATTAAGAACATTTTCCCTGCTTTTGCAACAATTTTCACTGATGCTTTGATCTTATTAGTCACAGTGTGATAGCCTATACATATAGCCTTCCTCGACAAATGTACTACCCAACATTGAAAGAAATTTTCAAATCGGACCAGTGGTTTCTGAGATTAGCGCGTTCAAACAAACAAACAAACTCTTCAGCTTTGTAATATTAGTATAGATTAATGGTTTTATTCATAATGAGTTATCGGAGGTTTAAACGGAGATTTTATCGGAGAGATAATAAACGTTTTAGCGTAAAAAGACAATTATGAATAACAAGTTTTGACAATTTTCGCGAACTTTGAAACCTCTGATAAGTCATTATGAATAAGACCATAAGTGGGTACGTTTTGGCATCGTGAGTATAACTTGGTTCCTATGTACAATTATTAAAAAAATTGTATCAATACCTAACAAGTATCGACTTTAAATTATACAATACTAATTTTGTGATAAAGAAATTAACAATGTCAAGGCTAATCACATTGTGATCACAATGTTAATCAGGAATTAGACTGATGAATGATGATTGGGGATTACGTGAGAATTAGGCAGGTGACGCTGCTTTACTTGAAAGCGTAGTAAATGTAATTTGTAAACACGTAATTTTATAGAATCGATCTACTTATATAACACACCTTTAAGTGTAAATTATGCTCATCTCATTGCATTTTATCTAAATTCAATAAAATATCAATTTCCCACGTAGCGGCTACTATTTAACCTTGGTAACCAAAAGGGATAACGATATTTTACAGTTCATCACCTTTCAATCAATGTTAAGGATTTTATCGAAAAATATTTATTTATTTTTATTAACAAGGAATCTTTACTCTGAACTAGTTGTAGCCTGCGAGTCCTGCGACAACATACGCGTGGAATTTAGAATCACTACACTCCATTTTTCGCATCAAATTGTAGACCAATGTCCTTTTAGGCTTTAAAGTATCTGTGAACCATATTTCACATAAATCGTTCAAGTAGTTATAACATGAACGAGCGGCAGATAGAGTTAACTTTCACCTTTATAATAGTATCTACTATGGAATGGAAGTATGAATTTTCTTTTTGTTTTCTCATAACAAGAAATTCTACAGATATTTTATGATAGGTGACAATGAATTTAAAGTGCTCTTCGAAATACTTCCCATAAAAATCCAAAGATATGCTATTCTCCCGTAACGATTTCCTTTACGATAAAACCAAATGATCATTTGGTAAGTATAAATGTATCAAATATTGTGTAATATTGCAATACTTACAGTGTCTATATCGGAGAATTGCAATCGTTACGTTTAAATACGGAGCGAATCAACGAAATACACACAAATAATGTTAGTAAGGCACTTGTACCTCAAGAGCAAATTAAGTAATCATGTGAGTCACTCGCCATAAATCTACTATAATTATTTAGGCTATATAACATACTACTTGTTGCCCGCGACTTCGTACGCATGAATTTTAGAAATCAAACCTCGGCAAACAGAATTTTACTATTCTGCTCAATAGATGGCGTTGTACAGTTTTTTTTAAATCGCGCTATGGTTTCGTTACACACATTAACACTTAAGCTCGCCAAAATGTTAACGTTGTCATCAGCTCGTTATAAAGTAAGGATTTTCTAGATTCCACGCGTACAAAGTCGGGGCAACAACAACAACTAGTTCTAAGACAAATATTGAGAAAGAATTATATTTCGAACTTGCAAATTATATTCTGATATGTAAGTAACCATTTACTTATCGATTATTTATTTATCGATTATTTATTTATGAATGAGTTGTTAAAATTTGGCAATTTAGGGTATTTAAACTAATCGATACAATGTTATGAAAAAAGATACTTATTAAAGCGGACGAAATCGCGGACGAAATCGCGGAAAAAAGCTAGTCATGAAATATTAGCAATATTCATTATTTATTTTAGAAATATTTACGCTTAGCTTTTTATTATAAGCACTTATAAGTAAGTATTTGTATCAGGTATTTGTGATATTCATAGATCAATAATCATCACGTTATACCACGTTGTACATACTAAGGTTACGTTATTGTATGTAGCAATATAATAGTCTCTAAGATTAAACGGTCTTTATGTAGCTTTATTACATTACACACATTCTTGAATATTATCACGAATATTCGGGAACAAATATTTCCTCTGAGATGTTTTCTAAGCTGAGACTCTAGACAAGGGACAATAGTTCTTACGGTAGTGACATATTTATTTACTGTACACTTAAGATACAAGTATCGTAATAATTTTAAACTTAACTGTTGTTTTATCGTCAATACTGATTTGCGGTAATTCGATAAATAAATACTGTAATGCCTTATTCCCATAGGGTTTGGTAGAGACCGCCATCTGTTATTATATAAACACAATTCGCTTCATTAACTAGTACATTTGGTCATACATACAACAACCCTAGATCGCTTCTGTAATCAGAGTATGTATTTAACGGGTGTCCTTTCTGGGCGTTACAGTCTTCTTCTTCTTCTTCCTGCCCTTATCCCAAGCTACTTGGGGTCGGCGCACCACGTTTTTTCCTTCCAGTCTTTCCGATCAGTCGTCATATTCTCATCAACTCCTTTTTCGTTCATATCGTATCTCACACAGACCATCCATCTTTTCTTTGGTTACAGTACTATTATAACTATTATAAATTACAAAGACAGGGATATCATTGACATGATATAAATATAAAACATTCAAGAACATTGTTTATCTTATTCATACAGATAATTAAGCCTACTTCATTATACGAACATTCACACCACGCCTCTGTGGCCCTAACTAATTCATCACGTATCCTTGACATCGAATTAAGCTTGACAGCTCTTTTGTTTTGAATGACATTAATTTTGTTTGGTAAAATTAGTTTCTAATAGCTCTTTATTTACAGAGCTTAACACTTCGGATCTTTTCTAATTTTAATGTAATATAGTTGCATTAAGTTAACACTGGGTGATGACACTTACTACCCGATTTATTCCAAGAGCTTGCTCAGGGAATTTACGAATCGTGTCAGGGATAAAATAAACTCTCTGCCTGTATCCGCTCCTGAAATACTGCCGGCTGACAACGGACGGACAGAGATGCCTCAGTAATAGGGTCAATTAATGCCTTGTTTTAACTTTTGGAATCGAACACTACTTATAAACATATTTTAACCATTTTATAGGTTTGTGTTTTGCGCATAATTGCTGATAGTTTTGATATTAGAACATATAACAGCGATCTAGGTGACGTTATAAATATCCGCCATCGTTAATTGTTGTTTTTTAAATCGCTAGATAAAATGATCTTGCTGTGTTTCAAAAGTGGTGACTTAGGGTATCTTAAATAAATATTCTTTAAAATTCATTACTTCATCTTCGTATTCATTTCTTCTAGCAAAAACATGAAATCCGATTATATTCGAGTAAATCACCACAAAGGCTAAAAGCGAGTTGAAGCGTAAAATCGTTGGAAACAAAGTTTAGCTGCCGCATTACTTGACAAGGATAAACGATGTGTTTTATCGACAATGTATTGTGGCTTTGAACAACAATTCCTTTTCATATTTCAAAGGATAACATATACCCTTTGCTAAAAATTACCTATAATCTTAGGTATAATAAAATTTTTGAAGCGTAATTAAACCAAGTATAAACTACTGGTATCTGTAAAGTCCGTGTGGTGACGGATTAAGAATACATGTGTTACTACCCCATGTCCTGCCCAGGGTGCTGTAAAAGCCAGATAAGATATTGTAAACGACTGGAGAGAGATAGAGAGAATCCGTAAAGTAGTAAGTTTGTAAGGATGGATGTATGTTTGTAGCTCTTTCAGGCAAAAAACTACTGTATGGATTTAAATAAGTGAAGGTCTACTGTCATCGTGTAAATTATATCATAAAATTTCACTCTCAATAACATTGAAATTCAACGCTGCCTAAATTATACCGTGAGAAATCAGCAGATGGCTAAGCTTGGCAAAAATGACTGGATTTAAATCCATGTACAGTTTTTTAACGTAAAGTGTATAAGTTCTACAAAGATTAAATAACTATTACACAATCAATTTTACCTTAAAAACCTTTGATATACCTGTTCATTATGATTAACTAATTTTATTGTAAGTACATGTAAACATAATATTAAAAGCAGATGTTACGGTGCTCTTTTCACTTCTACCAATTTTATTGGTTAATAATATGTGGATAATGTTGTGGGTTGCATGTATAGTTATTATATTTTAAAACTTATTCTTTGTGTTAACTATTCGAAGCATGTAACTGTTTTTATCCCTCAATAAATAAATAAATAAATACTTTTAATCTCCCTCTTTCCAGGTCATTGACGTCCCACTGTTGGGCACGGGCCTCCTTTACTTTGGGAGGGGTTATGGTCTTAAATGGGCTGGAGAAGAAGAAGAAGAAGGTGCACATACATACACAAAACAAAAGTAGTTTATGTAGTATTCTGGTACCCATAACACAAGCATATCAGCGAACCGGAGGACGTAGTAAAACAAGTAAAAAAAGTATTTCCCACCCTTGGGATATCTTGAATATTTACATATTACACTTGAAACATCTTTCTTACGGCCGCGGCAAGCGCCATAAGCTACAATGAAAACAATTTTCACGTAAATACGACTCTGCGCCTTATTCAAAGGGCTCACGCGTCCATGAAATATAAATGAGATGGTATACTCTTAATAGGAGGGCATTATTACATGCTAAATATTTATACTACATAAGCTGTCAGTTGCAAGAATAAGATTTGTTAGCTTTCAGATTTCATATTTAAGAACTTAAAAGAATATTTCAAATTATTTTCTCCTAGATTAATTTGAAATATTTCAAGAAATTGGCTGACTTAAGAAACTATTAAGAATATTCTCTACTCCTCAATTTTTTTAAAGTCGATGAAAATTTTTGACAATAAATACATCTTTAACAAAATTAATAAGATATGAGCCTACCTTCACATACTATTTGCTTTGCAAATACTATCGAAATTAGTTTTTTCTCACGAAAACGCTTATAAGGAAAATTACGAGCAAATGCGTAGCGCTCACATCTTTACCTGAACCGTAAATATGTGGTAAAGTAAAGGTAGTAAATGAGGGCCCTTGATGTTTTTTGGTGAAATATCAACATTTTATGTATTTCACGACAACATCCTGTTAGAAAATATATTATTTACTAGCTGACACGGCAAACGTTGTTTTGCCAAACAAATGTCCACTTAGGGGGATGAAAAATAGATGTTGTCCGATTCTCAGACCTAACGGATATGTACATAAAATTTCACGAAAATCGGTCGAGCCATTTCGGAGGAGTATAATTACAAACACCGTGACAGGAGAATTTTATATATTAGATTTATATTTTAGATATATAGATAGTTACCAATATACACTTTTAATGACGATTATAGTCATCCACGGAATAGGCATAAAATATTTTTGTTATTGTTTCAATAAATATAGGTATCTACTTACTCATTTTATTCTTCTTTAGTTATTATAAAACGTGTTCATCCGTCGTCGTCGTGTCCGTGTGGTGATGGACTAAGAATACAAGTGTCACCACCCCATCTCCTCCCCAGGGTGCTGTAAAAGCCAGCTAAGGGATATTTTATGATGATATCCTCTGTGAGAGACAGAATACTTGAAAGTAAACCCTGTCCCAACACGCCTAGTCAGCGCAGCACAGTAGACCATAACCCCTACCAAAGTGAGGGGAGGCCCGTGCCCAACAGTGGGACGTTAATGGGTTGGTAAGAGAGTTATTATAAAACAAAATCGTTATTTTTGTATGTCAGCTTATACCTTCAAAACTACGCGACGGATTATCATGCGTTTTTTTAATAGATAAGACTGGTGCAAGAGGATGGCTTTTTTGTGTGGTTGGGTTTCTAAGATCCACGCGTAAGAAGTTATGAGCAACCGCTAGTTAATGATTATCTAAAATTCGGTTTAGTACACGTCCAATGCTTAGCTATGTCGAAATATTTTTACGACTGTGAATACGAAGGTAGTAATTGACAGGGCGTATATAAATTTGACGGGCTTCGTGGTCTAGTGGTTCATGTAACAGCCTGCTGTTCACGAGGTCGCGGGTTCGATTCCCGCTCGGGACAATCATTTGTGTAATGTTTATAAATGTCATACAAATGTTTGTTCTGCGTCTGGGTGTTACTATGTATTATTAGTATGTATTTACAAAAGAAACTAGTTTATGTATTCTATCCGTATTCTGGTACCCATAACACAAGCATATAAGCTTAGCTTGGGACCAGAGGACGTTGTGTGAAATGTCCGTGATATTTATTTATTATTTATTAAAAATAACGTCAGATTATTTTTTGATATGCTATTAGCAGTAGAATGTTACAGGCTATGCATTCCATATTAAAAGAAGCTTGTTATGCAATCTATGTTAAAAATATTTTTAAGTACTTCGAACGAAACAGAAATATTTCCAAATCCATCTCTCTTTTAGAGCCACTTGTTTTGGGCATTCGAATAATTCACTCATAAACAAGACAAAGAACAAAAGCTTCAAATTAATAACACAATGAGTGTTATAAATTTAAAGAAGAACTTGTTTCTGTTAAGAGTTTTAAATAAAATCAGAATTTGGGAGCAATTCTTTTAAGTAAAGTTTTAATTAAATAGCTATAAATTAATACTGTTTTGTTTTGTACTAGTATATGTTTGTTCCTATATCTAAACTAATTATTGAAATGATTAGCCACTTATTTAAAATTAATATTTTGTAGAACTTGCGCGACTCATTTATGTACATAAAACCGCTTTTTACGGATTTAGACGCGTATATTTGTTTCGGTGACTAAAATTCTCCAAAACTTCCGACTGAAAAAAAAAACTATTTAAACTGTTTATGAAAGAAAATTGTGATTTTAACAAGTCAAATAAAAGATGCTGGCTGGCTTCCATACATTATATATTATGTCGAATATTTCCTCTGCCTCAACTGTCTATATGTTCACGATAAACAGAAAGTTTACTTATGCTTTTAATAAACTGGTTGAATTAATTTGATAATTTTTGTAATTGCCTTGCAATTAATAATTTTTGCGACCAGCACAAATATTTCGCTATAAATACATGTCATATATACAGCGAAATTCGTATATATTTCAAGCTAAAGCTAATTAAGGTTAAAACAGTAAAATGAATATAATTAGGGATTTAAACAGAAAACAAAATTACTGTTGCCCTTAATGTCGTGTCCGGATTACCTAACTAATTAATTAGGACTACAAAAGGAGAGTGCGAAGGATACCTAATTTATAGCTGTACTAATGAGTAATAAATGTTGTAACTATTAAATTGAGGAGGACAGAACACAATTTGTCTCCGGAATTTTTAACTACTGGCCATGTAGAATTTCTATAAATTTTTTTTTCTTCATTTTAGACTCCAACTACTACGAGTTCATGTCAGTCCTATAATGTGAAAGCTTATAATTAATCAGGTGAAGGCAGGATCCTATCTACCTAATAAAATAAAAATGTAATAATACTAGCTGTGCCCGCGACTTCGTACGACTTAAACTTAGAATCACTACACGTAGAGTTTACATACTGTTCATAGCACTCTCAAATGAAAATTATTACCCGCTAAATACGTATTACAAACTTTACCTCCGTATTATCTATACTAATACTAGCTGACCCGCCAAACGTTGTTTTGCCATACTAAAAAAAAGGGTTGAAAAATAGATGTTGGCCGATTCTCAGACCTACTGAATATGTATGTAAAATTTGAGAAGAATCGGTCAAGCCGTTTCGGAGGAGTACGGTAACTAACACTGTGACACGTGAATTTTATATTGTTACGAACACACAAAACACAAAGGAGCTAGCGCCATCTAGCAGCAACTGGTAAAACCAATTAAAGAACCGAACAGAGTGAAACCCCTATTAGATACTAGATGGCGTTAGAGGAACTACCGTACATGCGCGAATCTTCTAGAAACATTCGTTCCGGGCGATCACGTTCGCGCACAGTCGGGAACATTCTGGAATAGTCTGGAACTCGTCTCGGCGCATATAAATAGCGGCAGAGAGGCGAGCCCGGGGAGTTCAGTTTGAGCTACGAGAAAGGCGACTTCGAGAGCGAAAACAAGTGATCAAGAGTGATACCAGTGAAACCTACGACTTGGCTAAAACCTAAAGGACAGTTGTTAGTGCTTAGTGTTTGGACCTAGTGCTTAGTGTTTGGACCTAGTGCTTAGTGTGTAACTAGTGCTAGTGAATAAAGTCTTCTAAAAGAGTCAGAAGGTCTTTCTCTCCAAATCCTTCGAACCCTAACACGTAACAACTGGTGTCAGAAGTGAGGTTTGGAGATGCCATTGACTCCGAGAGAGGACTTCGAGGGCGTCAGGACAAGGGCACAACGAGCTGCGGAGGCCACGCCCGCTGTGGACCAAGCCCCGCCCACTGGCCCCACCTACCAGGCCCCGCCCACCGACCACGCCCCCCTAGACCCGCCCACTGGCCACGCCCACCATGCCACGCCCACCGACCACGCCCATCAAGCTCCACCCACCCAGGCCCAGGCTCCGCCTACTCAGACCCAAGCCACGCCCACTGGCGCCGCCCACCTTGCCACGCCCACCACACAGGCCACGCCCACCACACAGGCCACGCCCACTAGACAAGCTCCGCCCACTGGATCCGCCCACCTTGCCACACCCACCACACAGGCCACGCCCACTAGACAAGCCACGCCCACCAGCGGCACCGTAGCGTCAGTTCCTCAAGTAGAACTTCAATTAGGAAGTTTAATTGAACTGATAGAACGCAAGTTCGAGTCACAAGAACGCAAGCTCGGCGCTTTGCAAGAGTCACAAGAACGCAAGTTCGAGTCACAAGAACGCAAGCTAGGCGCTTTGCAAGAGTCACAAGAAAAAGTGATTTGTGCTATAAATGATGTTAGTAACACGGTGATTAAGCTTCGAAAAGATGTCGACGTAGTGGAAGAACGAGTTGCCGGGTTAGGATTGGATGTCGAAAATGTGAAAACCGGCCTCATTGAACTACAGAAGAAAGTAGTGCGCCTTGAAACCACGGGAGTTGCGATCTCTAGTGGAACTATCGGAGTGGCACAAGGACCAAGAGTGAAAGTTCCGCCATACGACGGCACTACTTCCTGGAACGCTTATCGTCAGCAATTCCAGACGGTTGCTACTGCCATCGGATGGACGGAAGAACAATGCTTGACCGCTCTCACTGTTGCGCTCAGAGGGCAAGCTTTGTCGGTCCTGGAAGCACTGCCACATACAGGAAATGGGTTCCAAGACCTGATGGAGGCACTTGAATCCAGATACGGGGAGCGACACCTGGAGCACGTGTTCCGTGCCCAACTGCGTGACAGAGTCCAACGCTCAGGAGAAGGACTACAACAATGGGCGTTGGAAATTGAAAAACTCGTCAGGAAGGCACACCCAGGAACCGACACCAAGATGGTAGACACGAATATTGTTCAAGCATTTGTCGACGGAATCGAAGACCTGGAGGTCAGAGCTGCAGTGAGGCTTCGTCACCATACCTCGCTAAAGGAAGCATTGGCACATGCTTTGGAGGTCGAGGCTGTTCGTTATGACATACGGCATACCCATAAGATCCGCGAGGTCTCTGAGGAAGTCAAGGAGGTTAAGGCCCCTACGAAGAAAAGTTCTGGAGCCTTGTGCTACAAGTGCGGCGAGAGGGGCCATCTTCAGCTCAACTGCCCGCAGAAGGAAACCCAGATGGTAAGGATGAAAAGGATCGAGGAACAAATAGAGGTGCTGACGAAGCAGGGGGCTTTGTCCCTTGCCCGGGATCAGGGAAACAGGACTAAGGGGCGAGTACTGGCTGACGCGGAGGGAGCCCCGATAACTGTTATCTCCCAGGCATGCAGCGGAAATAGTCTTGCGATTCAGGGGACTATTAACGGGACGGATTGCAAAATGACTCTGGACACAGGAGCCTCTAGAACAATAGTGAACCCAAGTCTGGTAAAAACCGCAACGGGACACAAGAGGAGAATTAACTGTCGGCTTCTTACTGCCTCCGGTCAGCCAATACCCGTCCTTGGAGAAACGTCAGTTACGATGTATGTAGGGGGGTCCTCATACTCTCATAACGTAATCGTGGCTGAGATTGTGGATGATTGCATCTTGGGTTTGGATTTCATGAAGAAACACAACTGCAGAATTAATGTCGCTGACGGAGTTTTCAAGTGTGGTGAAGAAGAAATCTTCATTCTTGGAGGCGCCTGCGGAAAAGTCGCATGTGTAAAGAAAGTCATCATACCCGGACGAGCGGAAGCTCAGGTACTGGTGAAACTGCCGCCAGCTGGAAAGAAAAAGTCAAACAGATGCGTGTTGATCGAAGACACACCTACCAAGACATCGTCACAAAAACTGATGACGGCGAGAACCCTTGTTAGTGGAAGCAGTAACGCTGTGGTCAGGGTTTTGAATCTTGGTGATCGCGAGATCTGCTTGAACAAAGGTGACGTCATCGGAAAGTGCGAGGAAGTTGTCTGGATGAAAAAGTGTAGTTCGATAACAGGCGCAGACTCAGCAAACAGCAATAACTACGGCTTAGTGACTAAGCTACTCGATGACTGTAAGAGTAATCTGACTTATTCGCAGAGCATGAAAGCTAAGAAGTTTTTGCAGCGCTACGCGAATATCTTCTCCAGTCAAGAAGGGGACCTTGGAAGAACGTCGATGGTTCAGCACAGGATAGATACCGGAAGCGAGAGACCAATTCGTCAACGAGCAAGACGGATACCAATTGCAAAGGAAAAAGAAGTTGAAGGCCTTTTGGAGGACATGAGAAGGAATAAGATTATTGAACCGTCTACAAGTCCGTGGTGCTCACCTGTTGTATTAGTGAAGAAGAAAGATGGTAGCACGAGATTTTGTGTGGACTATAGGCGTCTCAATGATGTGACTAAGAAGGACAGTTACCCGTTACCACGAATCGACGACACTTTAGATACCCTGAGTGGCATGAAATGGTTCTCGACCCTAGACCTGAAATCTGGCTACTGGCAGGTAGAAATTCATCCAAAAGACAAGGAGAAGACAGCTTTCTCGACCGGTAAAGGTTTATGGCAATTTAACGTCATGCCCTTCGGATTGTGCAACGCACCTGCCACCTTTGAGCGACTCATGGAGTGTGTACTGGCAGGCTTAGTTGGAGAGGCTTGCTTAGTCTACTTGGATGACGTCATCATTGTCGGACGCGACTTCGAGGACCATTTGCGAAACTTGGAGCGAGTTTTCGCCAAAATAGAGGGAGCCAAATTAAAGTTGAACCCGGAAAAGTGTCATTTATTCAGGAGCAAGGTCAACTATCTCGGCCATATTATCTCCAGTGATGGAATCCAGACAGACCCGGAGAAACTGGAAGCAGTTCAAAAATGGCCTACCCCTAAGGACAAAACCGAAGTGCGGGCATTCCTCGGCCTATGCTCATACTACAGGCGTTTTGTTAAGGGATTCGCAGAGATAGCCAAGCCACTACATCGGCTGACAGAAGATAAACGACAATTTAGTTGGGATGAGACTTGTGAAGATTCTTTTCAGAAACTGAAGAAACATCTGTGTGAAACACCAATCCTGGGGTATCCACAAACTGAAGGTCAGTTTATAGTTGACACGGATGCAAGCAACACGGCCATTGGAGGGGTGTTATCTCAAAAACAGGGTGAAAGAGAAGTTGTTATTGCATATTTCAGCAAATCTTTATCCAAGCCAGAGAGAAACTACTGTGTGACAAGACGAGAACTCTTGGCTGTTGTAAAGACGCTACAACATTTCAACAAATATCTCATCGGCAGACAGTTTTTACTACGAACTGACCACGCAGCCTTGAAGTGGCTACTGCAATTCAAGAACCCAGAAGGTCAAGTAGCTCGATGGATTGAACAGCTCCAGGAGTATGACTTCAAGACGGAACACCGCAGCGGAAAGACACATGGGAATGCCGACGCACTCTCACGAAGGCCGTGTTCGGAGGACTGCAAAAATTGTGTCAAGCAGGAATGCAATGAAGAAACATTAAAACTAACGAGAACAGATCCTTTGAGTCTCTGGGAAAATGATGCTATGAGGGAGGCTCAAGAAAAAGATGACGACCTTCGGCACATCATCACATGGAAGAAACGGGGTGACGTAAAACCAATATGGAGTGAGGTTGCACCCACTGGCGCTGTCACTAAGGCGTACTGGGCGCAATGGGACAGTCTGATACTCCAAAACGGAATACTCTACCGGAAATGGGAGAAGACTAACGGCAGAGAGTTCCATCTTCAGATAATTGTCCCAAGAACGAGAGTACCAGATGTTCTCCGTGAAATACATGATGGCGTATCAGGAGGTCATCTAGGTGTCAAGAGGACGTTAACAAAAGTGCGAGAACGATTCTACTGGTTGCATTGTCGAGATGATGTACAGGATTGGTGCCGCAAATGTACTACTTGCGCTGCTGTAAAAGGACCACAGACCAGGAGCCGTGGGAACCTGCGGTTGTATAACGTCGGTGCACCGTGGGAACGAATTGCAGTTGACGTAGCTGGGCCATTTCCTGTAACGGATTCGGGAAACAAGTATTTTATGGTCGTCATTGACTACTTCACCAAATGGCCCGAAGTGTTCGCCATACCAAACCAAGAAGCCACAACAGTCGCTTCCAAGTTAGTCGAAGAAGTGATATGTCGCTTTGGTGTGCCTCTGGAAATCCATTCTGATCAGGGCAGGAACTTCGAATCGCAGGTGTTCCAGGAAGTGTGCAGAATTTTGGGCATGCATAAGACGAGGACCACCGCGTACCATCCGCAGTCTGATGGAATGGTTGAGAGATTTAACCAGACCCTTGAAAGGCATTTGGCGAAATTGGTAGATGACAAACAAAAGGATTGGGACAAGTATATACCACTCTTCCTTCTGTCTTACCGAACCGCCGAGCATGAGAGCATAAAAGCTACCCCGGCGTATGTCAATTTCGGTAGAGAACTACGAATACCAGTAGACCTATTGACAGGAGGGTCACCGGAGGGACCAAAGACTGTACAAGACTATGTCTGCGATTTAAGGGAAAAGATGCGCTATATACACGCCTTGGTTCGGGAAAATGGGTTACAGTCAAGTGAGAACATGAAAACCAGATACGACCGGAAATCGAACACGAGCGGCTTCGAGGAAGGGACACTGGTGTGGCTACATAACCCAACTCGCCGGAAAGGGAAATCTCCAAAGTTGCAGAGCAAGTGGGACGGTCCATACAAAGTGGTTACCCGACTGAATGATGTGACCTATAGGATTCAAAAGCAACCAAGAGGGACATTCAAAGTGGTACACATAGACCGTCTGGCGCGTTACCATGGTAGTAACAACGATGCTCGGGACGAGCATCTCTAAGAGGGGAGTAGTGTTACGAACACACAAAACACAAAGGAGCTAGCGCCATCTAGCAGCAACTGGTAAAACCAATTAAAGAACCGAACAGAGTGAAACCCCTATTAGATACTAGATGGCGTTAGAGGAACTACCGTACATGCGCGAATCTTCTTAGAGATGCTCGTCCCGAGCATCGTTGTTACTACCATGGTAACGCGCCAGACGGTCTATGTGTACCACTTTGAATGTCCCTCTTGGTTGCTTTTGAATCCTATAGGTCACATCATTCAGTCGGGTAACCACTTTGTATGGACCGTCCCACTTGCTCTGCAACTTTGGAGATTTCCCTTTCCGGCGAGTTGGGTTATGTAGCCACACCAGTGTCCCTTCCTCGAAGCCGCTCGTGTTCGATTTCCGGTCGTATCTGGTTTTCATGTTCTCACTTGACTGTAACCCATTTTCCCGAACCAAGGCGTGTATATAGCGCATCTTTTCCCTTAAATCGCAGACATAGTCTTGTACAGTCTTTGGTCCCTCCGGTGACCCTCCTGTCAATAGGTCTACTGGTATTCGTAGTTCTCTACCGAAATTGACATACGCCGGGGTAGCTTTTATGCTCTCATGCTCGGCGGTTCGGTAAGACAGAAGGAAGAGTGGTATATACTTGTCCCAATCCTTTTGTTTGTCATCTACCAATTTCGCCGGAAAGGGAAATCTCCAAAGTTGCAGAGCAAGTGGGACGGTCCATACAAAGTGGTTACCCGACTGAATGATGTGACCTATAGGATTCAAAAGCAACCAAGAGGGACATTCAAAGTGGTACACATAGACCGTCTGGCGCGTTACCATGGTAGTAACAACGATGCTCGGGACGAGCATCTCTAAGAGGGGAGTAGTGTTACGAACACACAAAACACAAAGGAGCTAGCGCCATCTAGCAGCAACTGGTAAAACCAATTAAAGAACCGAACAGAGTGAAACCCCTATTAGATACTAGATGGCGTTAGAGGAACTACCGTACATGCGCGAATCTTCTAGAAACATTCGTTCCGGGCGATCACGTTCGCGCACAGTCGGGAACATTCTGGAATAGTCTGGAACTCGTCTCGGCGCATATAAATAGCGGCAGAGAGGCGAGCCCGGGGAGTTCAGTTTGAGCTACGAGAAAGGCGACTTCGAGAGCGAAAACAAGTGATCAAGAGTGATACCAGTGAAACCTACGACTTGGCTAAAACCTAAAGGACAGTTGTTAGTGCTTAGTGTTTGGACCTAGTGCTTAGTGTTTGGACCTAGTGCTTAGTGTGTAACTAGTGCTAGTGAATAAAGTCTTCTAAAAGAGTCAGAAGGTCTTTCTCTCCAAATCCTTCGAACCCTAACACGTAACAATATATTAGATTATGAAGCTGAAGAGTCTGTTTGTTTGTTTGAACGCGCTAATCTTACGAATTTCTTTTTGTGTTGGATAGTCTATTTATCGTGGAGGGCTATAGGCCATATACCATCACGCTGCAAACAATAGGAGCGAACCATTAGTAAAAAAAATTCGTGGGCAATACACAGAATAGATATAAATTCAAACATTAAAGAAAAAAATATAATGTTGCTATATGCAAATAATTTGGCTAGAATAGGCGAGGTTAGATTGCGTTGTAATTCCATCTCTGATTATAATTTATCCGTGTGCAGGGTGTAAAATTTGATATAACAACATTATAGCGGCAACATTAAATTGGACCGGAAAGTAATCTCACATCGCAATGTGAGTGACGATAAAGTTATTTTATAGCTGTGACGCCTAGTGTTTAAGCGAAGCTGGGATAGGCTTTATAATTTACATTTGATCAGGAGAATTTAGATTTACATGTGCTATAAAATATAATGAATGTATCAACTTTTATAGGATATGGATAGGTGGATAAATAGGAATGTCAATGGCAAAAAGTACCACCTTTTTACCATTGACATAAAATAAAGGATTTAAAAGACAACTTTCGGTCTGTTTAATTTTATGAGTTGTTATCAACCATTCACAGATAACAAAATCTTATTTCCCTCCCTCTCTCTCCAGCCCATTTACGTCCCACTGTTGAGCACGGACGTCATCCACTTTGAGAAGGATTGTTGTCAATTTGTCCGCACAGACCGGCCGTGTTGGCACAAAGTTCGTTTTCACATTTTCCGTTTCTCATAGAGCGTGTTATCTGTCTACCATATTCTTTAGCTGACTTTTCTTTCTTCTTTATTTCTTTCTTCTTACTTTTATAGCACTCTGGAAAGGAAAAGAGGTGGCGACACTTGTATTCTTAATCCGTCACCACATGGACAAATGCTATATAATCATTGCATAACTTCAATAAGTAAAAACAGTTTTGTGATTTAAAATTTCACGCGTACCAAGAAGCGGGCAACAACCAGTTCTTAAAAATATAATATATATTATCTAAACACATAATTAATTGTTATACGGATATCCACAAGCAGCCTCTGTGTTCCTATCTAATTCATCACGTATCCCTGAGACCCTGATATTTAATTAAGAATGATAGCTCATGTTTACTATTGTCATTTATTTAAGTGTGTTCCTTTTTATTGCCTGCCTTCTAAACGTATAATGCCTCAATAAGTTATTTTTAATCGATTTAAAAACGGTTACTATCGTAAAGTATAGCTTCCTTTGGCAAATAAATACACTGCGCCGTATTATGTGAAACGTCTATATAATATCAATACACTAGATGCCCCCACTTTGCCTGCTCTAACGATGGTTTTATGATTGTTCTTTAATTACAACAATTATGTGATTCTATAACCTATTCTCGATGATTTTATTTAATTTCTTTTTTTGAAGCAGCTTTACAGAAAACTATAAGCTTTTTGGGACGTTTTATTTTTCACTAAATTAATAAAAGGCTACGAAAAACTTAATGTTTAAAGTTTTGAAATTTTTGTCGTTACTGAAATCAGTAAAAAGTTTAAGGTAATGAGAAAAATGGGACATAATAATATATTTTTCGAACATTTACAGAATTCAGAAAATGCCAATTTTCCGACGTCTAAGTGACTTGAAGCAGAAAATAGTTCGCAACAAACTTTAGCTATCTCATTACTGGACGCTATTGATAAAATGAGTTTTCTAATAACGACGTTTTGTGACTTCTCACAATAGTCGGTACTTTTTGTGTTGCTGATAGCACCCAAATCTAATATATAAAAGTCTCCTGTCACAAAGTTCTTTCCCATACTCCTCCGAAACGGCTTGACCGATTGTTATGAAATTGTATATGCATATGCAATAGGTCTGAGAATCGGCTACTATCTATTTTTCATACCCCTAAGTGATAAGGGTTCATCCACCCCTGACATTTATATGACAAAACAACGTTTGCCGGGTCAGCTAGAAGTACGAGTATATATAATATCTAAGAATATCCAACATAGTTTTAATTTTCAAATGTAAGCCCGTTTTACGTATTATATATTTAGACACGTATATTTGTTTTAAATTTTAGCCCAACTTTTCAAAGTCTTTTTATTCGCCATGGTCACGCATTGTTCATCAGTTGTGTATTCCGTAAATAGAACTCAATTGCCAGGTCTGTTGCCACATTAAAGCAAAATAGCTTTAAAATGTAGCTAACAGCCTGACTATACCTAATATAATTTTATCGTCGCTCGAACTGCGATGTACGATTATTTTGTCTTCCCGTTTAATAGTTATCGTTATAATTATATTTTTATACATTTTCAAAACATAAAATCCATATTTCAGCTGTTTAAAATATAACAATATAAAATCTTAAGTATATATAGTCATTGTCATTGCACTACCCTTATTCCTTTATTCGAGGTCAGCATAATATGACTTATTGTTCATTACTAAACTGGGTTTTGGCTAATATTTACGACCGGCGGCATGCCTGACGCTAACCCTCCTTGAGTATTGTACTCGCAGGTGTTATTGCGACGTGATTTCCTCGGCTGGTTCTTAGGACCCCGCGGGCAAGACTTGGAGAGGTGTCACTAGCACTCTTAATCCGGCACCATCCATCCATCTATCCATCCATTAGCCGATCTCTGTCCACTGCTGGACACAGACAGTAAAAGTCAGTACACCTTGTTGGGGGCCGTTCCACGCTGCGTCGCGTCGTTCGGTACGTGGTCAGCATTCGAGGACTTTCTGTCCCCAACCCTCATCACACGGAAAAATATACATATTTTTTGAGGTATAATACGTCGAGAAAAATAAATAGGTAACGCAATAGAAATACTCATCTAATCTCTTTTTAGAAAGTCGCCATTTTATCGTAGTTTAACAAATCCGAAACACGTCCGAGATAATGAGAAAAATCTTCCAAAGAATAATTCAACTCAGCGCTTCAGCGGGAAGCTCTAATGAAAGTGGAACAAGGTCATTTTTAATTTAGCTTATCTCCAGTTAAATCATAATTGTTATTATTTTAACTCGTTATATTAATAAAGAATTTAGACATGTCTTTTTGGTATAATCTAAGCGTAATGTATTCGTAGAAAATTTCGCACATTTACATACTATCTGACAAATATTTTTCCTCCGTACAGCCCATAATGGCATGTTGGGCATAAGCCTTCTCCAATCTCCTAATTCAGTTCCAATCGCAGACCAGT
Source organism: Orgyia antiqua (assembly GCA_916999025.1). Taxonomy (NCBI): domain Eukaryota; kingdom Metazoa; phylum Arthropoda; class Insecta; order Lepidoptera; family Erebidae; genus Orgyia; species Orgyia antiqua. The sequence goes on from OU779861.1 coordinate 5,673,518, forward strand.
GACAATAAAATCGGTTATATTTGTCGTAACTTTGTTGCCAGGTAGATGGGTAGGCACAATTAATTGTGTATTTCACTATGATAGAAAGTACTTACTCACATTTAGCAAGCCTCGTTGTTGAGTAGTTCATGTCACGGACTAATAATAATATAATAAAGCTGAAGAGTTTGTTTGTTTGTTTGAACGCGCTAATTTCAGGAACCACTTTGTCGATTTGAAAAATTCTTTCAGTGTTAGATAGGGCATTTATCGAGGAAGGCTTTAGGCTATATAACATCAAGCTATGACCAGTAGAAGTCAAGCAGTAGTAAAAATGTTTCAACAACGGGGAAAAATCTCTAAAACCCACGCGAACGGAGTCGCGGGCAACAACTATATTTTATAAAGTTGAAATGTTTGTTCGTTTGTTTGAACGCGCTAATCTCAGGAACCGCTGTTTCGATTTGAAAAATTCTTTCAGTTTCGGATAGTGCATTTATCGAGGAAGGCTATAGGCTATTAAATATCACGCTCGCTGTGAACAATAGGAGCGAAGCATTAGTGAATAATGTTGCAAAAAAGGGAGTTTTTTGGAGCCGGAAAGGATTTCGCGGGTAAGCAGTAAAGTAATTAAATAAAAAAAACAAAACAAATACACCTAACATTGTATACATATATTGCGTGTTGTGTACAGTTACGTAGAAAATTCTGAGTAACTTTAATAACACGCAAGAGGGCTATTACTTTACACATGATAAAATGGTTATAATATATGGCTCCTGTCAGATACTATCGGCGAACCCTTAAATTATCACGCTTGGCAAATTCATAGCATATTGCATCACAACTTTGACACAAAAGCTCTTGAAATATAAAAAACTTAACTAATACTGTATCATAAGGACAGTAAGGTAACATTTTAATAATATTATAGCACGTTTTAATAAAATAAAACATATTTTTAATGACTTCTCATACACCGTCCGACCTATTTTTTACATCATAGGCTATATAAAACACATAAAAACACCCAGAGTTACTAAAGTCATCTGGAGGTGGGCGGATAGGTTGACCTCTGTGTCGTCGGGCGCGCGGCTACTTTCCGCCGTGCGCCCCGTCTTGCGTCAGTGGGTCGAGGCGCCGCACCGGGTGCCTACATACCATCTAACCCAGCTCCTCACGGGTCACGGCTGCTTCGCCAAGTACCTGTGGGAGCTGGTGGGCATCGAGGCCGCACCCGGCTGCAAGAGCTGCCCGTCTGGAGCCGTGGACACGGCCGAGCACACGTTGGTCGTGTGCACGGCCTGGGCTGTCCAGCGCGCCAGGCTCACTGGCGCAATCGGCGTCAATTTATCGCTGCCGGCCGTCATCGCTTCGATGGCCGGCAGCAAAGAGTGTTGGGCCGCCGTCGCCTCGTTTGCATCCGGGGTGATGGCGGCGAAGAGAGAAGCCCTGCGGGAGCGTGAGCGCTCGGGCGCAACACTGCCCCCCCGCAGGGCCGCGGGTAGGGGTCGTCGGCGCACAATTGCCGGCGGCCCCAGCCCGCGTGGCCATACGCGGCAGGCCAGGGGGCCTGTCGCTAGGGTGGCGGACGACCTCTCGCCCCGTGTTCGGGCGAGGGGTGACGGTCCGACGGGGGTGGGCACGCCGCTCACCCCCGTCACAGTGAGCCCCCACCGTTAGGGGGCCACCCCGTGTCGGGTCGCGGTAATACCTGAGTAACTACCGTGGCCCGGCAACGGGTGAGGAGAACACCGTAGGTTTAGTTGGTAGGCTGGGTCGAGATTTCCCCCCGGGAGTCCAACACGACGTCCGAAGGCTGCCCCTGCGGCCGGAGGGTAAGTGCGTAAAAAGCATTCCTACGTAAAAAAAAAAAATACTAAAGTCATCTGTGTTAACACGCAAATAATGTTGTTCTTGGCGGGGAACGAATCCTTGGTCTCTATAACGGCAGTCGGATACTTTACGCTGCATCACAAAGCACAAAGTGCAGAGCGCGTCAAAATATCACAATGTTGGTGATTTATAAAAATGTATTATCAATAATATATTATAGGAGAGTATTTTAGGATTCCGTACCAAAAAGTAAATCGGGACTCTATTACTATGACTTTGCTGTCCGTACATCCGTCTGTCACCAGGCTATATCTCTAGAACGGTGGTAGATAGAGAGCTGAAAACACAGTTTAAGCATATTAGTTGACGTTATAACAACAAGTACTCATTACTATCAGATTCATGCCCCTATCCTGGTTCGAGAATATTATGACGAATATTTTATGATAATAAAAGTATGAAGCCCTTCGTATGCGAACCCAACTCGTACTTGACTGGTTTTATGAACTTTTTACTAACTGAATATTTTTAAGACATTTCATTTTAGGGGTGACCTTAAGTTTTCACAGCTTTTAACTGAAGGCTATTTGAGAAATTACAACGAGTAAAAAAAAAATATTACAAGTAAAATTACAAACGGTATGTTAATCCCTATTTATGATATACTAGCTATTGCCCGTAACTTCGTACGCGTAGAATTTAGAAACCAAACCGTAACTAATTATACAGAAAACCATCTTTGTAAACCACTCTATCTGTTAAAAAAAACCGCACTAAAATCCGAAGATTCAAGCTTACATAGGGACATACGAGTATATACATACAAAAATGTTATGTTATAAGTAAAGTTTTGCTACTAATGTTTTTAATCTATACTTATAATAAATCTGTAGAGAGGTCAATTCTGTACATGAAATATATTTTCAAAATAACTATCAGGGGGTGATTAGTGATCGATACTGATGCCAAAAATGCAATCAGTAAAATTTTTGTCTGTCTGTCTGTCCGTCTGTATGTTCCTTATAGAAACAAAAACTACTCGACGGATTTTAACAAAACTTGGTACAATTATTCTTTATGCTCCTGGGCAGGTTATAGTATACTTTTCATCACGCTACAATCAATAGGAGCAGAGTAGTGAAGGGAAATGTTGGGAAAACGGGAAAAGGTGCTCCATTTTTTAAGCTTCCGTCGCGTGTGCAGTCTTAATGGTTAAAGTTACATAGAAATCATGTATGACGGACATATTCTACATAAAATTGTCTAAAAAATATCGCGAAACAGCACATCTCTATATTTTATGGTTAACTCCCAATAACACGTGTAACTCCTGATAGCTTAGCAGTTCGTTCATTCTGATTATATTTGTTAACTCTTACGTCCGAAACGGCTAGACCGATTTTTATGAAATTTTATATGAATATTCAGTAGGTCTGAGAATCGGCCAACATCTATTTTCAAACCTTTTTTTTTCATATGGCAAAACAACGTTTGCCGGGACAGCTAGTTTAAATATAAATTGTATGTTGCGAGTTGAATGGTTTATCTTTTTATAATGCTTATGTTACCTCCATTTTTCCTAAGCACGTATCAAATTGTTCATGAATATTAAATGAACCTATTAGCAGAATTAACATTTTATTTATGAATTAATGTTGCCCGATATTTTAGATTTTTGACTCACATAAAATTAGATGATCATAATTTATTTAAATCTTACATATTACTGTCAATATTATCATAGGCCAAACGTAGAACATTTATTTGCCGACTATACCGCGCTGACCAGTCAAGTCATTATAAGATTTTGTTAAAGTTTCTCTCACACTTACGTTGCAGAAATTCGAAACACCTTTAAGCATTGAATGTATTTATTATATTGTTTGTATGTATATTATGTAAGTATATTATTCATCAGTAGTATTTAAGTTCTTTTTATTTTTATTGATCTTGCTTAAATTATGCATCTATCAAATAAACTAAATTATAATGGAAAAAATGATAACCATAAGCGGGACTTGAACCCGCGACCTCGGAATGCCGTTCCGTCGCTCTCCCATCTGAGCTATTATGGTCCACGCAAATGTTTACCAAATTTTCCACTACAATCATCTCAATGCGAGTTTTAACATCGTGCGATGTTTTTTCGTACAACGCCATCTATTGAGCGGTTTGCACCAACTCCATCAATCGATCAGTTAGTGTTCTTTACAGAACACAATTGGACCGAAGTAATGGCTGTACATGTATTTCTACATTAATATATTAATATTTTGCGATTGACTCGCTATGCTTTTACTAAATAAACTAAATTATAATGGAAAAAATGATAACCATAAGCGGGACTTGAACCCGCGACCTCGGAATGCCGTTCCGTCGCTCTCCCATCTGAGCTATTATGGTCCACGCAAATGTTTACCAAATTTTCCACTACAATCATCTCAATGCGAGTTTTAACATCGTGCGATGTTTTTTCGTACAACGCCATCTATTGAGCGGTTTGCACCAACTTATGGTTATCATTTTTTCCATTATAATTTAGTTTATTTAGTAAAAGCATAGCGAGTCAATCGCAAAATATTAATATATTATGCATCTATCAGTTTTATTTTCTACATCACCTAAAGGTTGACTGGTGCATTTAATCCGCTTATGTAGGAAATGTGAATCATGAAGTTTAAAATAAATAAAAATAGTAAAGAATCTTAAATAAATTCTTTTAAACTACTTAGCGAATTAGTACCCTTAGTTTAAAACTCAAATAAATAAGAAGTCGTTTTGATCAGTTAGATATCATTCTATTTTGCTTTTCTTCTGAAGAAAGCCTTGTTTTCCATACAAGAAGCTAGCGGAAAGAATCAAGGAAACTTCTCTAAAACATAAATATTTTATATTATGAAAAAGGCACAGCAATATTCTCAATGAAATTTATAGAGCAATAAAATTATAAAGGCAGATAAAACGTATAAAACCATCATAGTGTGACATTGCGATAACGTAGCACACATTAATCAAATTCATAAATAATTCAGTTCCAATCGCAGACCAGTGACAATGAAATCGATTTTATTTCCTTTTGTAACGGTGATTTGGCTAAAGATAATTAGGGTGGACATAACTCTTAGGACATCTTCATATTTTTACTTCATTATTGGAAAATGCACAATAAGCTAATAGAACTATATCATACTATTTCTTTGTATTCTCGACGACAGCTCTTGTTTTACTTGAAGGAGCGTCTTTTTTGCATTATGCATGCATTATTTCATAAAATATGACGCTTAAACACGTTCAAAGTCATACTAAGGCCGGGGAATGTGAAAATTTATTTTAAATATCTAAAGGTCTACATAATAATATCTACATGTAAAAGATTTGAAAAATAAGGGTACAACACACAATGGAAACTGAAAAGGACAACACATGGGGTTACCATATCCTTTATCCAAAAAATAGATGATATAAGCTTAGTACTAAATATACTGAGCTCATTACAATCGTGACCAAAAATAATTAAACTTGCTGGAATAATTTGAATAATCCCAAGAAGATTATATTTATGATACGATCGTTGGAGAGTTTAACAATTTACCGCATGGAATGTAAAATATTTATGAACATTTGGTTTTATTACTGCGCCAACATAAAACTGGGGTTATTAAACGAGTGTCGGTACTCAGTGTTTTATTAGTATTCACGTCTTACATTACAACTGTTATATTATAATCTTATCTTGAATTTTAAAGGAAATCTATACGCATTCCTCTAAAATTGAGAAATGACTATTTTAAACTTTAAAATTGAAATTGAATTGCCGCAAGCGGGACTTGAACCCACGACCTCAGAATACCGTTCCGTAGCTCTGCCAACTGAGCTTATTGCGGTCGTGCTTGCAACATTCAAATTAACCACCACATTTGTCACTCGATTGAGTTTATATGTATGTATATTTTTACGTACACGCTTGCGGCAATTCACTTTTTCCACCATAATTTGATTTATTAAGTAAAAAGCATAGCATGTCAATTGCAAAATTAAAAAACCAGTCATGTACGAGTTGCACTCGCACACGGAGGCTTCTGTATCGTTATTATCATAATATATTCGTGACACTACTTATAGCTTTATATATACCGCTTATATCTATAAGCTAATGCCCGCGGTTACTCCCGCGTTATTAAACTTCCCACCCCAATATACGCCTTAACAAATTATAAAAAGACATCCTTTTGAACCACTCTATTAAAAAGCGTTGTAAAAACATGTTATATTAACAGGTATAAAACTTTATTGGGTACAATATACCTTTAAGTGAAGTCAAGGGAAGTGTCTTTAAACAAAGCAGATGACACTCTATTGTCTCTGTGTCTGCTTCCCCATGCAAAAAAGGCGTATTGGTAATTGGTATGCAAAACTTCAAAGGAAAAGAATATGACTTTTTTCGTTGTACACAGTTCCAAGCTAATCTTAAATATTAATAATATTCATACCGTAAACAGCGCAGGTTTGTTAGATATAACATAAAATTTGAGCAAGAAACTTTGTTACTTTGTGAATATTTAAAGTGGCGTGGCAAAATATCTTTGTTTCTCTTGAACAATATTAATATTCCAAAGTAGAATATTTGTGTTCTAGAAACTAAGGTTTAGGTGTTATATATTAAAATCAACTTGTTAAAATAACCTCATTAAATAAAATATCACATAGAATAAAACTTACCGCAAGTTTTTGTAATAAATAAAGTAAAATCCTGACGCTAAGACATAAATCCTTCCATTTTGTACCTACGAATCATTGCACTATTGGCGTACACACAGTTTAAATATTAGTATTTTATATAGATATCTCTCTCACTCTCTCCAGCCCAGCTGGGCACAGGTCTCCTCCACTTTGGAAGGGCTTTTGGTCTACTACGCCGCGCTGACCAGGCGTGTTAGCATTGGGTTTATTTTTGAGGTTTCCGTCTCCCACAGTTCAAGGGGAAGAAATGAAGTGGCGACACTTGTTCCTATTCTTAATCCGTCACCACAAGAATGTATTTTATATATTTACAAGCTGTTGCCCGCAACTTCCTATCCGCGGGAATTAGAGACCACACCTAGCAAATTATATAAAAAACCATCTTCTTGAACCACTCTGTCGATAAAAAAAACCCGCATCAAAATCCGTAGTGTAGTTTTAAACATTAAAGTTCACAAATGGACATAGGTACCTACATACAAATAGCTTAAAAATAACGACTTTATTTTATAGTAAGTAAAGATTCACAATTAACAAAAGTGTAACTATAATATCCGACAGCTAGTTTAAGCTGTGTACAATATGGTGTCTTCGACTGAACAATCCGTCCTCACTGAAATCAATTTGAAGATGTATAAAATTGCCCGCGCTATATAAGTTGTATGATGTAGTGAATACAATTTTATTTCATCTGTACGTGATACACATAGTCATAGGAATATAGATAAGCCCGCCACAGCCTGTGATCGATTTAAATTCAGTCAGACATGAACGCTATCAACAAGCTCTTGCACTATGATATACAAAAAGCGACATAAGATTTTTAAATATTATTTGCTTGTATAAGTATAGCAATCATAACGAACAAACACACACAGAACACAGAACGAAGTAAGTAAATAATTATCGCATAACAATACTAGCATTTCACTTGCGTTTGAATTAGACCCACTTTGCTTCGGGGTGCCTATAAAAATAATAGATGTCGACCTCACTATTCACACACTTTCCCGACAAGAAAACAAAATTTCATAAACATCGGTTAATACGTTGTCACGTTTTGGAGGAGAATGATATTTTTTTGTCTTTAAGATTTTTTGCACAGCTTAACACTTTTTAGCACATCTTATGACCTTATCATCTTCATTGTTACTTTCAAAGACTAATTTAAATATTCAGGAAATTTCAAAGACTAATTAAAAGGTTTTCGATATATGTTTATTAATTTGAGTGTTTTCATCAGCTGGCTCGTTGGTCTAGGGGTATGATTCTCGCTTTGGGTGCGAGAGGTCCCGGGTTCAAATCCCGGACGAGCCCAGTTCTTTTTGTGTTTTTCATTTTGTACAATAATTATTGCATCCGATTAATAGTGAGTTTACATTCATTACAATGACATAATAGAGAGTGTGATGTTATTTTTGCATTTAGTTCTAATTGCACTCCATAGATGGCGCTACCAATAATTTTAATAAAGCAAATCACGCTCTGTGGCTAAGACTCGTACAACAGAATTGATAAAACTTTAAGTAGGTACGTAATACCTATGTCCAGTTAACCTAACAAAGCTACCAATTCCATTGCGTCAAAAACTAAATTAAATTGTTTTTAATACAAGAAGTTCAGATAACATTATCGAATTGTTATTGACGTTACCTATGTATTAACATTTACGTTTTGGATAAGTTTAGTAGTGCAAGTAGAATTGGAACCAGTAGGTACCTAAGTATGAATCTAATGATAGCTAATGCTATTTTACCATAAATCATCTTAATTACAATCTAAATGAAAAATGAACCAGGAATCGCGAATCATTACTTACTTATGAGAAGATATTTTAATTCAGGCGTTCATTTGCTGTGGTATATAATATATTACTGACGATGGATGATAACGGTTTATGAAGACTCATGAATTAAGTATTAATCTATACTATACGATCAAGAGGTCGCAGGTTCGATTCCCGCTCGGGACAATCATATGTGTGATTTTTCTAATGGTCATACAAATGTTTGTACTGCGTCTGGGTGTTTCTATGTTATTATAAGTATGTATTTACAAAAGAAAAGTAGTATATGTATTCTATTCGTATTCTGGTACCCATAATACAAGCATAGAAATATAGCTTAATTTGGGATCAGAGGACGTTGTGTGAAATGTCCTGAATATTTATTTATTTATTTCTTTACTTCTTTATTAATTAATTAATTAATTTATTTATTTATATACTAATACTAGCTGACCCGGCAAATGTTGTTTTGCCACACTAAAAAAAAACGTTTGAAAAATAGATGTTGGCCGATTCTCAGACCTACTGAATATGCATGTAAAATTTCATAAAAATCGGTCAAGCCGTTTCGGTGGAGTACGGTAACTAACACTGTGACACGTGAATTTTATATATTAGAAGAATAAAAAGCGGAAAAGTTTGTTTGTTTGTTTGAACGCGCTAATCTCAGGAACCATTGGACCGATTTGAAAAAAATTTTCAGTGTTAGATAGGGCATTTATCGAGAAAGGCTTTAGGCTTTATAACATCACGCTACGACCAGTAGAAGCGAAGCAGTAGTGAAAAATGTTGCAAAAACGGGAAAATTTTACTAAATTCCACGCGGACAGAGTCGCGGGCAACAGTTAGTTTAGAATAAAATTGAAGAATATTGAATTATTTACTTAACATTGAGTATACTGAGTACCTGTTGTTGCTTTCAACTTCGTACGCGTGGAAACTAAACCTTCTTGAACCACTCTATCATTTAAACAAAACCGCATCAAAATCCAGTAGTTTTAATGAAATATTTAAGTTTATATGAAATGAAAAATCATTTAATCACGTAGACATAATTTTTCAGAAAAATTATGTGCTTATTATATATCTTCAAAACTACCCAACGAATTTCAATGCGAGTATTTTTTAGGGTTCCGTACCCAAAGGGTAAAAACGGGACCCTATTACTGAGACTTCGCTGTCCGTCCGTCCGTCCGTCCGTCCGTCCGTCCGTCCGTCCGTCCGTCCGTCCGTCCGTCCGTCCGTCCGTCCGTCCGTCTGTCACCAGGCTGTATCTCAAGAACGGTGATTGCTAGAGAGTTGAAATTTTCACAGATGATGTATTTCTATTGCCGCTATAACAACAAATACTAAAAATAAAATAAAATAAATATTTAAGGGGGGCTCCCATACAACAAACATGATTTTTAGGGTTCCGTACCCAGTATCTCAAGAACGGTGATAGCTAGACAGTTGAAATTTTCACAGATGATGTATTTCTATTGCCGCTATAACAACAAATACTAAAAATAAAATAAAATAAATATTTAAGGGGGGCTCCCATACAACAAACATGATTTTTAGGGTTCCGTACCCAGTATCTCAAGAACGGTGATAGCTAGAGAGTTGAAATTTTCACAGATGATGTATTTCTATTGCCGCTATAACAACAAATACTAAAAATAAAATAAAATAAATATTTAAGGGGGGCTCCCATACAACAAACATGATTTTTAGGGTTCCGTACCCAGTATCTCAAGAACGGTGATAGCTAGACAGTTGAAATTTTCACAGATGATGTATTTCTATTGCCGCTATAACAACAAATACTAAAAATAAAATAAAATAAATATTTAAGGGGGGCTCCCATACAACAAACATGATTTTTTTACCGTTTCTTGCTCGATACTAATAACGTTGCCTTATGTTGCATAGATAATGGTACGGAACCCTTCGTGCGCGAGTCCGACTCGCACTTGACCAATTTTTTTTTAATAGATAGATTGGTTTAAGAGAATATTTTCTAACAATTACGCGACTTAAATATTTCATTATATAGGGGCTTTCATTATATAGGCTCATATAGGGACATACATACAAAAATAACGACATTGGTACCAATTCTACATGCAACAACTAAACTTAACTAAAAAATGAAAACAACTGCGGTGTATTTTGATTGATTTGCTATTTCATTGTACATAAATAAATAAATATTCATGGACATTTCACACAACGTCCTCTGGTCCCAAGCTAAGCTTTATATGCTTGTGTTATGGGTACCAGAATACGGATATAATACTGTTGGATATTATTCTACCCCACTTCTATTGCACAATATAAAAAGGCGAACAATCAAGCATTGGTACTCATTCTTTCGCGAACCGTCAAACCGTGCGGACGTTATTCTGTAGTTTTTAGTTTGTAATAATATTCTTGTATAAGTAATTGTTTTAGTGTCAGTAAAATTGTTTATTTAAGTTATTTTGTTAGTGGTCTATAATATCAGGCGTGGGATAAAGAAAACACTTCCACTAGTGTCCTGACAAAATTTTTATTCATTCAAAATACGTGTGTGGGTAGTGATATTTTTTAGTGAAAAAGTTTTTGAACTTCTACAAACTTAGTGCACCAGTGTTACGTTACATTTTTGTTATAAATGGAACGATCAAGCCGCTCTCACTCACGGCATGATAAACGCTGCCGATCTGATGATTCGAGTGGAGAAAGTTCTCCACGACGTCGACCGCGTAGTATTTCCAACGGCCAACGTGGCTGTGATTGTGAGTATAATTCACAGCAATAATTATGTTTCTATGGAAGTTAGCTTTCCAAATCGTGAGGCAAGAAGAGAAATAACGAGATAGAGGACGGCCGAACGGTTGTCTGATAATCTGGTGGCTATGGACACCTAATCTGCTCTGATATTCTAACCGTGATTTTTCTGATTTAAAAGTGATTTTTCTGATTTAAAAGTGATTCGTGTTAAACGTGTGGGTAAACGTGTTAACCAACTGTTTTAAGTATAAAGGTGATACGATGCCTTCCAATAGTAGAAGGAAAGAGAGACGTCCTGCACGATCTTCTTCGCCACCTAACAAGCTCGACGAGATCTTGAGGAGACTTCAAGATTTAGAGGAGCGAACGCGCAGGAATGACCTGTGACACGATTCGACTACAAGACAGGAGTCTGGTTGTACAGTAAACGGATCAGACACGACGTCATCAGACGCGGGGCTCTCCACAACCCGCCGAGGCTCAGCGCGTGGCAACACGGGGCGAGAGCCTTCTATAACCCCGTTGCCGTCTGAAAGCGACGCCAAGAGCGTTGCTGAACGCTTCTTGGAGACCATGATAACATTCCCGGTGAGATCAAACTATTATTTTGTTTCTGATTTTGATCCAAGTATCCATGACGTTGACACGTGGTGTCAAGAGGTAGATAACTCTGCCTGCGTTCTGTTGATATTGGAATATTTTTTATGACGTCATGACTACAGTCTGATAAGTTCTCCACTTACGCTATGCGCGCAAGTCCTTATTAAAATTACCTATTGAGCAAAGTCTTAAAGACGACTTGACACCAGCTATTGTGATTTCTGGCATTACCAATTCCTATATGTGAGCGTCGCTACTAATGCTAACCTCTTATATGCATAACTGACGACTTAATTAAATTATTCTCTATAGATCTAAAGTCTACAATCTGAATTAATGCCGTACTTATGAAATGTGTGTAGTAATGTTAAGGAGCAGAATATTATTATGTCATTTAATTCAAACGGAAAATGTCGATAGAATTGTTTGATGAAGGTCGATGGTTTTTGTATTTGGTAACCTTACAGGTCATGTTCAGTTCAAACGTAAAACTGATACAAATAATGAGTTCTAGTAAGCCTAATTATGACGTGGCGAGTATTGTAAAATTTAATATTTGAGTGATTTATGGTCAGGCGAGGCCGAGCATTTACGTCGTGATGTTACTAAATGCACCGATACCTACAAATGTGAAACAATTTTGAGTTGGTTTTTCTGTGCTTACAAAATGTAGACAAAGTGATTATTATTAATGTCTTCTTAACATGTTACAGATCTTTATTTATCTTGCAACGCAGTGTATGTACAAGTTGGGGTAAAATCTTAAATGATTTTACAGTGGTTATCTTCAACAGATGGAGCTGAAATTATGTACACACGTTTGGTGTGGATGACAGGATGACAACGAACAGTTGAATCTGTGACATCATTTTAAATCTGCTTGAAGTAGTAGACTGATTGTTTTTATGATGTCCTGCAATATGGATATTAAATGAAAGTACTTGTTGTTATCAGCTTATTTACTTGATTGTTTTGTGTGTTATGTATAACGTACTCGTTGTTACAAAGTACACTGATTCTATCATTTTGCTTCCTAGATTACGATGTGAATAATTGTGGTGTGTTGGTCTTTGACTAGCCAGTTGAACTCGTGCGTGCGGTGACAAACGCACTGCTGTGAATGCGGCCACAAAGGCGGTATGAGCAACGCCTTCTGTTTGGTGCCGGCGCTCAGGCTGTGACTGAGTAAGGTGTATGCCTTACCACGGGGGATGAAAGTTTGTGCTGCTTACGTAATGAGTACGAACTAGTAATAACGGCTGGCTCTTTTGGTAATGACCAAGCAGCTGCCGGGTTCATGGTGTCGTGGGGAGGCGAGTGGACTTGTGAGTCGTGCTCCTCCTTCTTTGAAGGTATGCGTACCTTGTGGCCCTTGAGGCAGTACTGTGTGGCCCTTGAGGCGTTGACACAGGTCTTTGGAGACAGTGTCTTTTCTGGCCATGGAAGCTGGTCGGCTTTGCAAGCCGACCAGTCACTGTGTGATGTGCGCACACAGTGTAATATTTTTTAGCATGTTGGTTTGGGTTATTATTTTTTATTTTATAGTGACTGGTGGCTTACCTCTGAGCTTATGGTAATAATGGTTGGTGTAGTATGGTATGGCTAATGGTCGAAAACTTAATAAAGTTCAATTTCATAATAAAGCAGTATCTAGCTATAATTAAATTTTGTTGTACTAACAACCTAACTAATCATGTTAAAGTAAGCCCTACTGAAATCTTAGAAATATTTTATTAATGACCGTTTTTCTTTGTCTTCTCCGCAGCTATGAGCAATGATGATTATGTTGATAATGATTTAGACCAGCCACAGGTTGCAATACCTGACCCCCATGATTGCACAGCAACGTCCAACCACGAAACGAGACAAGCAGTGACTCTGCAGCCCGATATCCAGCACCCAGGCCCATCACAACTACCAGACATGCCTTTCATGACTTGACCTTCTAACGATGAATCTGTCGAGACGCCAGATGTGTCAGGAGAAGCCGTGTTGGATATTATTCTACCCCACTTCTATTGCACAATATAAAAAGGCGAACAATCAAGCATTGGTACTCATTCTTTCGCGAACCGTCATACCGTGCGGACGTTATTCTGTAGTTTTTAGTTTGTAATAATATTCTTGTATAAGTAATTGTTTTAGTGTCAGTAAAATTGTTTATTTAAGTTATTTTGTTAGTGGTCTATAATAATACATATACTACTTTTCTTTTGTAAATACATACTTATAATACATAGTAAACACCCAGACGCAGTACAAACATTTGTATGACAATTAAAAACATCACACAAATATTTGTCCTGACCGGGAATCGAACCCGAGACCTCGTAATCGGCAGTCCGTTATATGAACCACTAGACCACGAGGCCCGTCACATATTTATATTAATTAAAATAGTTAGTCTATAATACACAGTTTTTACAATAAGAAAGTTTGGTTAACATTGCCAGATTGTGTTATTGACAGCATCCATTTTTATTTTTAGTTAAGTTAAGTTTAGTCATGCACGTAGAACTGGCACCTTTGTTTTATTTTAAGTAAAGAAAAAATTAATAAAAATTATGTCTTTGAAATAAATTTTATTCCCAAGAAAGTAATAACTAGATTCAAGTTGAAAGCACTGAAATACGTACTTAGCAGTAATAAAATAAACTACTTTTAAAATTTTTAGTGTCCGCTCAGCAATAACAATGTAAGGATCGTCTATAAGTAGCTACGTATTCGTCTATCTTTGTTAAAGTTGAGCAAAGAAAATTTATTACATGGTCGAGAACAAAAACAACTTTTTATCAAAGTAATCTTCATATTATTATCTTAAAATTCTTAAGACATTTTCCTTTAGCGTACATAAAATATGGTTAGTCTAAAATTGCTTAGTCACACTTCAAAACGGTTTTAGTTTTATAATATCTTCGTGAAACTAAGTTGTTTTAACCGACTTCAATAAAAGGAGAAGGTATATCAATTCGTCTATGTTTTTTATGTTTGGTACCTCATAACTTTAACTAGGTGAAGCGATTTTACTGATTCTTTTTTATTTGAAAGCTGGTGATTTCCGTGTGGTCCTGTTAGCACCAGGTTAGGATATTATAGGTTATCTCCTAAGAAATTGAGAAAAACTTCCGAATTTCAAAGGCACATGAAGTCAGTGCAACTTTTTTTTTAAATACCTAATTATAAAGTTTTACGGTTGAATTTTCTTATAAATGATACATAACCATAAAGAAAACTATTGCTAAATAATAGCAGAAAAGATAAATATAGTAGATAAATAAACAGAATATCTTTTGTAAGGTTGAATAAACTAACGACTGGCAATAATGGACATCGTAAGGAAAAGACCAATGACCTTTCCTATATATACAAAGTTGTTATAGAGAAGATTTTTGTTAATGTAACAAATGTAAACGTGTGATAAATGGATCGTGAATTATAATATACTAGTTGTTGCCCCCGACTCCGAACGCGTCGAATTTAGAATTTTTTTCCCGTTTTTGCAACATTTTTCACTACCGCTTCGCTTCTACTGGTCGTAGCGCCTTATATAGCCTTAAGCGTTCCGCGATAAATGCCCACTGGGCTGATTAGAAAAATTCTTTCTACATAGATATAACTTAGACAGAATTTTTCTAATCAGCACAGTGGTTTCTGAGATTAGCGCGATCAAACAAACAAACTCTTCAGCTTTATAATATTAGTATAGATTATAGTAAATTATATTAAGAGGATACCAAAATAGCTTCGTGCAGTTACGCGTGTACGAAGTTTTCATTGTTTCTTTAGATTGAATAGCTAGAGCTCTAATTTTTAAGTATATGTTTTTTCAAAATATAATCTAGGATCGCATAAACTCAGAAACGCGATTGCAAAAAGTTTTCTCGATAGAAAATCTTAGCGAAATAACCTCTCTCATTTTTTATTTTTTTCATTTATCGGTCAATTATCGCGTATTAACTTATGAAATAACTTTAAAAACATAAGTAACTATTATATATAGAAACACGTAAATCAGAATTAAAATATATTTAGTAGATTTTGAGTAAATAGGAAAAGTATCCTTAATTCTTCATTTTCTGTGCCTACTGGCTGTGTTAATATGTACGTGTCGGCGATGATATACGATAATATTGATGTAGGCCCTTAAGGGCCTACATCAATATAATCGTCGACATGTACCTATTAACACAGCTAGTAGGTATAGAAAATGAAGAATTAGGCATATTTTTT
Source organism: Orgyia antiqua (assembly GCA_916999025.1). Lineage (NCBI taxonomy): Eukaryota > Metazoa > Arthropoda > Insecta > Lepidoptera > Erebidae > Orgyia > Orgyia antiqua. The sequence continues at coordinate 5,689,446 of OU779861.1, forward strand.
ATGTTTACTCAAAATCTACTAAATATATTTTAATTCCGGCTTACGTGTTTCTATATATAATAGTTACTTATGTTTTTAAAGTTATTTCATTAGTTAATACGCGATAATAGACCGAAAAATGAAAAAAACAAAAAATGAGAGAGGCTGTTTCGCTAAGATTTTCTATCGAGAAAACTTTTTTCAATCGCGTTTCTGAGTTTATGCGATCCTAGATTATATATTGAAAAAACATATACTTAAAAATTAGAGCTCTAGCCTTTCAATCTAATAGTAGGGGAGCCGAAGAGGGGATTTCGGGATTTACTAAAGCGCGTCAGATTAATATACAGGAGGATACCTTGTACCCGGTTAAGTACCTCCACAAAACATGAGACCCATATATAAGGCCGCCCGTGAAGGATACAGGATCAGATTAGTAAAAAAAAATTGACCATCAGAAATTCTCGAGCGCGTCAGATTAAGGTAGGGTGAGTTAATTACATCCTAAAAAGTGTATATTCCACTAATCTGACAATTTGAGAGTGACGAACAATTAAAAGTGTATATTCCACTAATCTGACAATTTGAGAGGACGTAAAAAAAGGGGAGGGCAACAAAGTTGTAAAAAAAAAACGTCATCTCGACATTCTCGAGCGTAGCTAAATTTTTTTTATTTTGAAGGTAATAATTCAAGAATAATGAAAAATATATAATCTGACAATTTCCGCAAGCCGAAATAACAAAAATTCGTCGATAAAGTTAAATGCGTGCAGCTGCGTGATGCCTACATTTGGGTTTGTTTGAGTTGGACTTCTAAATGTTTAATTAGGACTGTTTATGAGATATTAAGCCATCAAAATATATCGTAAAAAAAGTTGCAAAGTTACACTGTCGGCTTTTAAATTGTTAGATTTACCAGCTGCTCTGTGTCTAGCCAACCGGAGTCGCCGATAAGAGATAACAATAGATTTTAAGGACAATAGAGTCGTAAAATCTCATCTCCATTGAATCATAGCTAGACAAGAAGTACAATTAAAAACCTCTTAGGAATGTTTATGAGTATGTTGTAAAGATAAATCATACAAATTTTTAGACAAGTATAAAATATTATTTCTATTACAGCGTGATTTGAGAAAAATAAAATTGAAGCGACTATATTCAATACTAAAAGAAAGTTAGTAACTTCAACGTTTCCTTGTGTACCAAATACTTACACCTCAAAAGTAAATAGTTTGAAGAACGAAAACATTAACGAAAGTATTTACACTTTCAAATTATTGTCCATTATGTGATAAAACTATTCTGTGATACAAATTATCTTAGATCATAATATTTACTTTCTTTTTAATTGTTGTAAATTATAAATGATCACGCTGTAATAGAAATAATATTTTATACTTGTCTAAAAATTTGTATGATTTATCTTTACAACATACTCATAAATATTCCTAAGAGCTTTTTAATTGTGCTTCTTGTCTAGCTATGATTCAATGGAGATGAGATTTTACGACTCTATTGTCCTTAAAATCTATTGTTATCTCTTATCGGCGACTCCGGTTGGCTAGACACAGAGCAGCTGGTAAATCTAACAATTTAAAAGCCGACAGTATAACTTTGCAACTTTTTTTACGATATATTTTGATGGCTTAATATCTCATAAACAGTCCTAATTAAACATTTAGAAGTCCAACTCATCTTTTTAAAATTTAACTTTTTCTAGTGTCGGCTCCTGCACTATAGTGTGGAGGACTGGGAATAAACGGCACCTTTCCCTCCACACCCTTTTTATTCCCATTCGTCCACACTATTCCCATACCTCGACACTGTGGACGACGGGGTGTGGAGGACTGGGAATGACCCGCTGAGTTCAAAATATAGTTCAAAGTACAATTTTAAGCGCCCAGGAATGGAATTAGCGGGAAGTTGCAGGGATGGCCTTTAAGGTGAACCGTTTTTCGATTTTTTTTGTCAGATTAGGCGAACCCCTCTAGATAATCGTCAGATTATGAGACAGTACGTTTAGAACATAAAGATGAACCATATATATCTTAATCTGACGCGCTTGAGTATTTCAAAATGGCGAATTTTTTTTGCACATTATGAAACTGGCCGTGAGTTTGCGTCCCATCGAAATCGTCAGATTAGTGAATGAGAGCTTTTTTTTGGTGCACTTAACACTCCCTTAGAAAATCTGACGCGCTCGACAAAATTTTTTTTTTTTTTCATTTTCAACCCTTAAATACAACCACCCGCATCATGCAAACGATCAGATTAACATACGTACATTATTAAAAATACGTAGGGCATTGATGCTATCAATATCTGACGCGCTCGAGGATGTCCATGCAACAGTTTTTTTTTACATATTTAAAAATCTATAGCCGCTTTCCCCACCGATAAAAGTGAAAAATGACATAACATTTTTTTCTTCTTATCATCTAAGCTTTGCAACTCAATAGGTCTCTATGACGCTCGAGTAAATCCCCATTTAGCATCGTGGGCTCCCCTACCATAAAGAAAAAATGAAAACTTCGTACGTAGAAAAATGCACGAAGCTATTTTGGTATCTTATTAAACACTAGCTGTCCCGACAAACGTTGTTTTGCCATACTAAAAATAAAAATAAAAGGTTTGAAAATAGATGTTGGCCGATTTCTCAGACCTACTGAATACGCATGTAAAATTTCATAAAAAATCGGTCAAGCTGTTTCGGAGGATTACGGTAACTAACACTGTGATACGTGAATTTTATATGTATATAAAATTATATTGTCTAACATTTGGGGGACTAAATTTTTTTTAGTTTTAAAATCTATCCCGAAGTTTTCAGCCACCATGGTCACATGAAGTAGTAAACAGCCCGTTGTGATCAGTTTTTGCGGAATATTGATTTCAAAATAAAGTAAATATGTGTTGTTTAATAAAGACATATTCTTTTGTTTGTATTCAGTTGATTTTTAAGAATACAGTCGTGACATACCCAAAGGATCCCTCTCTTTCCCTCTTTCGCCCTTCTTAGTAGTAGATAGTATCTATCGTCTACAAACTCTTAAAATACACAATTCCTAATTGAAAATCTGTAGCTACGCATATTGAAAATTCATAGCCATCTTGCGATAAGACATTAATGTTATTGCATCACTAAAAGGATTAGGGAGATATCGAGCTTAGCTTCGAGAAATATTCTCAAACAATAGCTTTTGAAAATCTTTGGAACAAAATAATTAAAAGTTTTAATCAAAACAATTTTAAATTATGCTTCCAGGTTAATTTCCATTATTATTCAATAAAAGTTGGTTTTTTTAAATGGCAACATCGGTTGACGAGCAGGAGACTGTTGTAGAAGGAAAGTTTTAGAGTGGCAACCACACATTTTCGCAACGTTGTTTATCAAGGTAGAGCGACGATATTGTTGACCGCAAGGAGTCATTACCTCAACATTAGCGCGCCTTATGGCATTATGTGATGAGGGCCGCAAGCTAGCAGTAGACGGAAAATAAATTATGGACGAAAGGAATATGTCTGTGCCACATTATTTTATATTAACTATAAATTATCATTAGCTTTGTTAATATTTATCCCCCTGATTATACAGTGCTAATATTAGCATTGTTAAATTGAGTGGATAATAATGTCAAAAGGTAGGTAAAGCAGGTAATTAATTAATTAACTCAGTTGCGTTTCTGTTTAAAACTAACCCCAGTTGAAACTTAATTCATGTTTTAGTTTGTTTTCTGCTCGAGGCTTGAGGTCGCCCTTGAGACGATGTCTCCTGCTTTTATATTTAGTTTGGATTTAATTAAGGTAAAAGACAAAAACAGAAAATAAAATGATACTTTTTTACTTATTATAAAACAAAATCGTTATTTTTGTATGTAGGACATTATCTACATAAAGACATATTATGGAAGCTTATATCTTCAAAACTACGCAACGGAATTTGACGCGTTACTTTTTGATAGGTTGAGGATAATTTATTTTTTAAATTTCAAGGTACGCGTAAGTTGTGGGTATTCCCCTGTTCTTGCAACATTTTTCACTAATGCTTCGCTCCTATTGGTCGAAACGTGATGTTGCATACCTAAATCCTTCCTCGATAAATGTACTATCCAACACTGAAAGAATTTTTCAAATCGAACCAGAGGTTCCTGAGATTAGTGCAGTTAAATAAACACAAACAAACTGACACAACACATGAGGTTTAATGAAATATGTAAATTGTGAAAAAAATTAATAATATCGGTATATGATTGTCAGAAACAGAAAGAGCAAAAAGCTTTGATAAATACCTACAGGATAAATATCCAAAATCCCTTTAGCGAAGTTGAATAAACTAACAACTGCCGAATAATGGATATCGTCTGAAAAGGGCCATTGCTCGACCTTTTCTACAGTTACACAATGTTGTTATAGAGAGCCAAGAGGGGGTTTTAGTGTCAATTAATGATTCACGTAACAACGTAAACGTGTATGTAATGGTCTGTGAACGATAATAATATGAAACGCACACCATAATAATCACTGTATTCTTACGGTCTTATTCATAATGACTTATCGGAGGTTTAAAATTTGCTAAAATCGGTTCGCGAAAATTGTCAAAACTTGTTATTCATAATAGTCTTTTCACGCTAAAACGTTTATTATCTCTCCGATAAAATCTCCGTTTAAACCTCCGATAATTCATTATGAATAAGACCAGTAATGTTAAGCTATAGGCCAGATTTCATATCGAATTTAGTATCACCACGAAATTCTATAATAATATACAACGTGATTCTTCGAATAGTCTAAAGCTCAGACACCCCAAAAAGTATTTCATTTAAATATAACATATAAAAAAAATTTAATAATAATAATGAAAACTGACGAACTTATAAGCTTTTAAAATTATCTTGTTTTCTCTGCGAAAATATGTTCACCCATGCACGTAGGTACCTACGTTCGAAGCGACGCGGACGCAGTTAGTAAGTAGGTAACAAACAGCTGTTCGTTTCGTATTGATAATAATACATATGTTGTTATGTAAACTATGTTTAGTGATCATCACATTTTTCATCACACTATTAACAGGCTGTGGACTGTCAGAATGATAAATTAACTGTGAATATGTATTTATTACTAATATTAAATAACTATTGTAGCTATTTAAGTACCTAAGAATTTCTTAGTAAATAATGTTTGTGGTGTCAGTAGACCGGTCTATGTTATTTACATACGCCAAACGCGTTACATAACGCCAAAGTCCGCACCATTTCGGTGTATTCTACATTTGTGTAATTATAAGACATGTTTACGTAATTCGCACAATGATAGTGACGAAGGCGTGCAGTACAGTACTGTTGTAATCGGTCACTGAGCAGAGGCGCGTGCGATCAGTGTGACCAGATTAAATTTTACGAAAATACCGAGGCACCTCAAAAAAATACTGAAATATACCGACTTACATAGGACAGATATACCAATAAAAATACTGATTTTCTTAACACGTTTTATTTATTCATACTCACAATAAATGTTAGAGTTATATTTTAACATCCTTTTCGAAGGATTAAAATTTACACAACCTCCTTCATCCTTAACACCTTGCTTTGTTTTTAAAATAGCTGACACATTTTTGTTTATAAACCTGTTTCTTTGGTCCGTTTTTATTAAATTTATCTGTGAAAATATGCGCTCGCATGCAGCATTCGACACCGGTATACATAGAAGAGATTTACTAAAACTAGTTATATTTTTGTATTTTAACATGCCATCACTGTTAGAAATTTTCCCAACTTCCACCCAAAATTGTTCACACGAGATGGGTGAGCCAGTGCTGGAAGATTGTAACAAATCACTTACTTTGCGATCAAACTTTAGGGTTCTATATTCTTCGTCACTAGACATGCTGTCCGGATGAATGCAACTAAGTAAATAAAAACAACAATAATCGCGTTCTATTTATATGATGACAAAAACATCACCTATTTTGGGGAAATTCCCGAATTATCGAAAGAAAGTCCTCAAAGATTAAGTCGAATGCAGAAGAGACAATCATTTCACTTGAACCGTATTAGACGATTTGATACTAGTAATAAAGTATCTTTTAAGTTTAACTACTACCTATTTATGCAACTGAAAACTTAAAAACTAGACGTTGTTTTGAAAATTATAGATAAACTAGCGGCCCGTCCCAAATTCGTCCGAGTAGACTGATATTCATGAAACACAACGAATTTGAATGTATGCAATCTGGAAATTACGCTCTATCTAATAGTGCAAACCGCATTAAAATCGGTCCAGCAGTTGTAAAGTTTTAGGCGAACATACATTCTGCAAGTCTGATTAATACTATGTATTGATTGATAATTGTATATGTAGTATTACAATACTACAACGCCGGCACTGGCCGTCTTTCTTGTCATATCTGTAACTTACTCATCTTTGCTCATAGATAACATGTATAAGTATAAACTAAATCCGGGAAAGTCCCCAATGTTCGCGTTTCGGGGAATTCCGCAAACATTGTCGCAAAGGCGATCACTCACTACGGTGTTGCCATAACTTCAACCAAAATATACCCAAAAATACTGACTGCCAGCAATATACCTGAAAATATACTGATGTTCGGAAAAATCGCTGAAATATACTGAAAAAGTATTAAAATACTGAATCTGGTCACACTGCGTGCGATGCGATGCATCCGAGGATGTTTGTTGGGAGTGCGGGTGCGGGGTGCCAGGTACACAGGGCGCCGCGCCCGGCGGTATTCATTATTATCTAGTACCTACCTATTATGTATGCACTCGACGAGCTTTTACGATCGTTAGGGTGTCCAATTACTTTGAGATTTTAATTGAATTTTTTTTTTTGGGATAAAATATAAAGTAATTTGAAAATCACTCCATTGGAATATGCTACTGATTCTGAGCAAACTACTTTCAGGTTTGCACTATACCAAGAATCACGTTGTATAGTCAGAAAGTGGCCTAAGTCCTATCTCTGACTATAGAATATTTGTGAAGAGACAAGCAGAACTACTTTCGGATGTATAACATTAGTAATGATAAGTGCAAATCCAACTGAAAACCAACGGTCTTTTTAAACAAAATCGTAAAAATAAAACACAGATGCTGATGTAGGGAGAAATATTTTTTAGCACCCTTGCTCGTAAAGCTGAAGTAATTCCACCGGTTTTAAATATGTAAAGCGGGTCATAAAAAACGCGTGTGTTACCAAAGCAAATAGTTAAGTTATAGTCCATACAAATTTCATAACAGTATTATTTGCCATTTCAAATATGGAACTGATCACCGCCGCACGACTCGAGCAGCGCGCTGTTGCTATTCAAATTTCGAACTAATCGCCCCGCGGCGCCAGTCAGTAGGCAGCGCTAGCGCGCTTTTAAAATGGCGGGAAAGCAAGTGTGCATTCACAGATTGAGTTTATTTAAATGTTTTTTTTCTGTTTCCTCGCAAATGTGTTAAAAACGTCGTACGATATACGTGCGTATTGGTTATAACATGCTCGGCTCAATTACGCCCTCGCCTTCGGCTCGGGCTGAAATTCCGCCTCGCATGTTATAACCATCATAACGCACTAATATCGTAATGTACTATTACCTTGCTTTCTTACTATCAAGTTTAAAAAAAGGTTAAAAAAGGAATACGTAGTAAATGTTTTAATCTATTAAACATCTTTAGACATTCATTTAGTAATTAAGTCTGACTGCGAAATCTACTGTCATTTACCTTTAGTAAATGTACTGCAACAGAAATGTACCAAATTGCTACTTAAAATAATTGTAATGGAACTGAGCACAAAAGGTGATAATGGCTCTATATTGCACAAACTTTACCAAGGTCTAAAGGTAATGGAATTTGAGACAAATATTATGTTTGTCTATGTTAATGGAACGTCTGTTGACGGACATAGATACTTATTTAACATGACTACACCTACATTGACTTGTACCGTATTATTAATTCATATAAAGTGTTATTCACCACACCAAAGTAAGATCAATATTTATAAATACGGTGAACAATTAATAATGTGTCGCGCAAGTGTTAGAGAATATTATGTTATCGTAATTCTGTGTAGTGACGGTTTAAGAATACAAGTCCCAAGACCCTATTTTGAAATATGTAAGAGCCAGCTGAGACAATAAATTGAAAATATCTTTTGTCAGAAAAAGGAAATCTCGAAACAAAACACACCGACTCGCCTGGTAAGCGTGACATAACGAGACCCGAAGTGAAGAAGGCTTGTAACTAACAGTGGGACCGAGAAGGTATACCAAATCGTTAATATGTGTCCATGCGTGTTTTTCTTAGTGTGTATTTTACTTTTATAATTTTATTTTTTAAAAGTTAATAAAACAGTTTGAAGTACTAGTTAAAGTGGCTATTCTCCTAATCAAATAAAAATATTCCACGTTTTCTTTTATTTCGCAGACCATTATTACTTCCTGCTGTTGGGCTCAAGATTCTTCAATAAAAAAGTGAAATTAGGCTATTATACTGTGCTCGCTATAGAGTAATTAGGTACTCGGGGTGTAATGGGGTTTTGTATTGAGTTTTGTTTCTCACTGATCGTTTCTATTAGATAATATTACGTAATTGCCACTGACTAAAACTAAAATAAAAATAAATGCACTTTAACTAATATAATATTTAATATCCTTTTACGCCGTTTTCACTATTTCAACAAAGATTAAATAAAACTCATAGACATAATTCAGACATTAGTCTTTGGCATATGATTCTACCACTACAACATTTAAGCCATCCCTAATAATATAATCACACTCACTATTTTTCAGCTCTTGTTTTAATTTCATATTTCTTATTCTTTATGTAATAAGAATAATATAGGTAGGCCATGTTATTATGAACACAATTGCCTACAACAGTTGGTTGTTTCATTATAGTCTGGCAAATTATTCTCCAAACAATACATCCTCTTAAACAATTCAGTGCAGTAAAGCTGTGAACGGAAATTAGATATTGTCGTAGATGGCATTGACGTCATTGCATCGGGGCTCTGAACATGAATAACGTGGCTAACGGGCGACACCACCGGAATGGATAACGTGCCAGACTTATAACAGTAGTTTCGTTAGTAAACATGCTATGAACTTTCTAAAGATACATTTTCATCCTTTATTATGGATATTTCAGAAATAAACAGTACTTAATTTTATATTAAACACTTAGGACAGGTATTGTGTCTATGTGGCCAGAAAATTGCTATAGAAAAATTAAAGATAAACACTGTGCCAACACGCCTGGTTAGCGCGGCATAGTAGAACATCATCCCTCCCTAACTAGAGGAAGCTCGTGCCCAACAGTGGGACGTTAACACATTACAAATGTTTCAATTTTTTAGATATCCAATAAACACATAAAATTAACAAGCCTTGTCGGATATCCATTATATTATTGCCGAATATTTACTTTGGCATTTATGAAGCAGGAACCAGTTCCCAGTATATGCCTAGTTCTACTTAATAACTCCGTGTACTTACTTACTGTGTGTTAAGCCCTTAGATTAGTTATGTAACTATCTCGGGAAATTCACATTAAAACGCCAAACTCAAAATACATTTATGTTCTGGGAATTATGTTGAGAATCACAAAGACCAGTTACTACAAAGCATAAAGAATAAAATTTTGTGTTTATGTAACTCTTGTGTCATTAATAATATTGAGTTTTATATAAATAACGATTAAAAAAAGTACGATGACGGTTGTCTATTATACTAATGTGGCAAATGCACTAGCAGCGGATTGCGTGGTAGGAACTAGTAACACAAGTTTAAATAAAAATCAAATTCAAGTTCATGACATAACATTCCAGAATTCCATAACATTCCAGAACTGTATCTTTAAAAACTTTTCTTTATTTTAAAAGTTAATAGAATTATCAGTGGATCAGAAGTTGTGTGAGTAACCTAACTGTAAGTTAGGTATGAAATTCTAACGTTTTGGATTAACTTGGTGTTTTTAATTAAACCATAGAATCTTATAAAATTGTTTTTAAACAGCGATGGAATATTAATTTGTTTCATCGCAAGATGGTTTACCCAGAAGATATAAAGTGAAATTAGTAAAATATCTTCAAACAATAACTTCGAAAGATTATGGTCGCACAATAATTATAAGTTCCGTATTTTAATTAAAATAATTTAAACTTATGTATATCCTGGTTATTTGTTTGTGGTAGATTCATTATAAGTTGGCTTACTCTATGACGAAAAGGCTTGATTGTTTCTTTGTTTGTTTGTTTTAAACCAAAAGATCCCGATTGTAATGAATAACAATAACTAAATTGGCATTGTTATTTTTTTTTAACTCATAATTCAAAAACCATTTCAGGGAATAAGGTTTCTAATCATAATCTATAAGTTTATTTTAGTAAATTTGCTATACCTAAGAATGTTTTTCTAAAAAAGCAAATGACCTTTGTTTGCCCTCGAAATGAAGGACTTACAATTTTTAAGAGTACTTACAGACACGATACTCTGTATTAGAGTAGTAATGACAATTTTGAAAGATACAGTTACAACTAGTCTGTGGTTACGACTTACGTCAGCGCTGTCAAACAAAAATAAAAACAAGTAAATAATGTAAGACAAAAATTTATAATAAAGTACAAAATAAAAGTAATTAAAAATCAGGAGATTTATTATGTTAAGGTTACTAAAAAAATAGACAAGAAACACAAGATAAAAATAAAACAATTCAAAAGTTTATGTGACTGACTTCCGCATAGACTAATAAATCAACTTGACAAGATATAGATTAATGTGTTGTAAAAGTTTATTAGGTAAAGGCAATACACAGTCTGCATACAACGATGACGTCACAACATTTGAAGAAAAATTTCCTTGAATTATTTTTAAAAAATTCAATTTTATGAATATTTCGATAATATTGAAATTAGTTTCTTAAAATGGTCTATATTCTCTTAAAAAAATATAAGAACAGCAGGTCAAAAATTATGAACAATGCCAATTATTTGCTTAGTACATAAACTAAATAATACGCTTCAAAATCCTGAATATTTTTAAAAATTATTGCATATTCATCAGTCTTTAATATGTGTGCAAAATTTCAGATGAATCCGACAACTGTAAGTGGATGAAAATTATTTTCAAAGAGAGACGTACCTAGCAAATAAATAAATATTCAGGACATTTCACACAACGTCCTCTGGTCCCAAAGTAAGCTATATACTATGCTTGTATTATGGGTACCAGATACGGATAAACTACATATACTACTTTTCTTTTGTAAATACATACTTATAATACATAGAAACACCCAGACGCAGTTCAAACATTTGTATGACATTTATAAATGGATATCACACAAATGGTTGTCCCAAGCGGGAATCGAACCCGCGACCTCGTGATCGGCAGTCCATTACATAAACCACTCCACCACGAAGCCCGTCATATATCATCCATCATCACCCATCAAATAAAAGATTGTTAATAAATAGTCACGATCAGATCGGAGAGATTTTCATGGATATGCCATTTTTATTAAAGTTTAAAAACTTGAACAATATTATTAATGACAAATAATGTTAGTCGCTTTAATATTATATTTTGATGTTAAGGGAAACGACTTTTATACAAAGAAAAACGAAAAATATCGTTGAATATATACAATAATGCCTTTTGTAGGTCTGAATAAACTAACTACGACGGATAAATAATTAACACCGTCAGAAAAGGCCCAATGCACGACCTTTCTTTTATACTTAGTTGCTAAAGAGGGTTTTAGTGCCGATGAATTATTTATATAACAATGTAAATGTATATACTAAATGATTTATGAACTACATAATATCATGTTCAAAGCTGATAGTGCCTATTTTATTGAAAAATAGGTAAGTTCTGAAATCACGAGTAGAGATGGAATCTAGGAACCCCGCAGAAAAACACTACTACATAAATACGTCAAAGTTAACGAATAGTGAAAATGTTTGCAAAATTCTATTAATTTTACCCAGATTTTAACATTAGGCTACTTTTAGTTTTACGCTTGGTTATATTTTAAGTAGCTCAGTCCTATTTGATTTGCATTATCTAAAATCTCCATATATTCAATTAAATTAGAATATATAAATCTATAGTAACATTGAAAATGTAATTACTTTTATTCCACATCACTAACTATTCAACACTAACGAAGCCTCAAAGTTTGGTCGTCATTTTTCGCCTAGTTCTGGCGTGTAACAATGGGTTTAGCCCGAAGATTAGTCACGTACTTACCTCGGCAAGTCAATTTTGACACGGCACAATAATTACAGCTACGTCCTGGGATTTAAGTTGGATTTAACTGGGGTTTGTAATTACTATGGATGTCTAAAGGATTATTGTAGAGTTGTCGTTGTCGTCATTCGAGGAAAAATATAAAATGAGTAGGTATAGTACTAGAAATGAGAAAGTTTGGTGAAACCAATTTTTTACTTTCAAAGCAAAAGTTGGTTTATTTAAATCTGTTTGTACTTGTGGTGACGAATTAATAATACAAGTGTTACCCCTTTTCCTTCCAACGGTACTGTAAAAGTCAGCGAGGGATAATCTCCCAATACGTCTCGTCAGCGCAACACAGTAGACCATAATCCCTCCCAAAGTAGAAGAGGCCCGTACCCAACAGTGGGATTTCAGTGGGCTGAAGAGAGAGAAAGACAGAAAGTGAATCTATTTAGCACTTTTCATTGCTGATTTTAAAATATTATGTCTAATTTTCGTCGCTTCACAATAAATAAATAACAAAAAATCTATACATATTTTTAAGAATAAAACCTATGTGGGTTTTGAAATAGTTTATATAATATGTGTGGAAGCTTATTTATTAATAATGAAGTTGTCGATAGAAGCTTGCCAACAATTTTGAGTTCGTCGTGTAATGTTATTAGCTACTCTCATATCACCTGCCACGTTGAATATATAGCTATGGCTTGGCTCTTATCCTTATTAAAGTTAGTGTAAAACTATTTCTAACCGAATTCGAAAAAAGGAGGAGGTTCTCAATTCGTCTGTATGCCTTCTCTTTTTTTTTATGTTTGTTACTTCATAACTTTAACTGAGCGATTTTAATGATTATTTGAAAGCTGGTGGTTTCCGTGTGGTCTCATTGGCACCAGGTCATGATCTGATGGCTGTCTAGCTATCACCGTTCTTGAGATACAGCCTGGTGACAGACGGACGGACGGACGGACGGACGGACAGCGAAGTCTCAGTAATAGGGTCCCGTTTTTACCCTTCGGGTACGGAACCCTAAAAAAAAACTCGTTACCGTATCATTTCTTAGCCGTTACAGATAGAATGTAAAATTTTGTAATTATGTACCTAGCTATAACAGCCGCTGTATTTCATTTCACTTTTGACAAAGGAAAGCATTTTTTTAATAAATCATCACTGACGATGTGTGAGTGCTGCAAAAGCTGTTTCAACATGAAACACGTGTTTTTTGCTATGACCTACAAACAATGATCTCTGAATAAGAATATTTAGTAAGTAGAGCGCAAACCACAATCACTAACATTTGACAGGACAGATATATCTAAATTTATGAATAATTATTACAAATTCGGTCCGGTTTGGTATCTACTGTTATATATATCATAATACTAGCTGACCCGGCAAACTTTGTTTTGCCATACAAATGTTAGGGGTAGACAAATAATTTGCAATAAAATAATATTGCGACTATAAATTTAAATATAAGCTATCCTATCTTTCAAGTTGGATCGAATTGCATACGGTGTGCAAATCAAATTTAAAATCGGTTCAGTAGTTTAGGAGTCCATCGCGGACAAACATCGTGACAGGAGATTTATATATATGTACTAGCTGACCCGGCAAACGTTGTTTTGCCATACTAAAAAAAAAAAGTTTGAAAAATAGATGTTGGCTGATTCTCAGACCTACTGAATATGTATGCAAAATTTGAGAAGAATCGGTCTAGCCGTTTCGGAGGAGTACGGTAACTAACACTGTGACACGTGAATTTTATATATTAGATAAAGAAGATATTCGTCATGCCGACCCCAAATAACATTATATGTATATCGTGACTCCAAACAATGAGATAAGAACAGGAGGATGATGATGATGAATATTTTTATTTCTTAAATATTCATGGACATTTCACACAACGTCCTCTGGTCCCAAGCTAAGCTTATATGCTTGTTATGGGTACCAAAATACGGATATAATACTACTTTTCATACTTATTTTAAACATATTATGTTAATACATACTTATTATAAGTATGTATTAAAAAAAAAAAAGTACATAGAAACACCCAGACGCAGTACAAACATTTGTATGAAAATAATAAAAATCACTATCACAATTGTCACGAGCGGGAATCGAACCCGCGACCTCGTGAACGGCAGTGCGTTACATGAACCACTCGACCACGAGGCTTGTCGATATTTCGTCGTATATTTGCTGCTGTAGTATCAACTGACATACACATACTGCAAAATTTACAGTTCTCTAACTATCACCGTTCCAGAAATACAGCCAGGGTGCCATTTTACCTTTTGATATGGAAATAAATAAATAAAGGTTATTATTACATCCCTTCAGTTCTATCATAACTTACCTACTTGTATAAATTGAACTAATATTTTATTGTTAGTTTTAGCCAACATTGTTAAATCCTATCAATGAAGCTTAAAAAGCGTTTAAAATCCTAACAGTAAACGAGCTATACCTATAGGATATTAGTCTTTCAGTGTACATTAATCACAGCTAAAAGTTACTTTCTCCTAGTTTTTAGTTTGTTTAAAATGAAGGCTTTGTGTAATCCTTGAACAATGCGTCCCACTTTTATGTTTATTAAAAAATATTGGTCAAGTGCGAGTGGGACTCGCGCACTAAGGGTTCCGTACCATTATCTATGCAATATAAGGCAACGTTATAAGTATCGAGCAAGAAAAGGTAAAAGAAATCAGTTTTTTGTATGGGAGCCCCCCTTAAATATTTATTTTATTTTATTTTTAGTATTTGTTGTTATAGCGGCAATAGAAATACATCATCTGTGAAAATTTCAACTCTCTAGCTATCACCGTTCTTGAGATACAGCCTGGTGACAGACGGACGGACGGACGGACAGCGAAGTCTCAGTAATAGGGTTCCGTTTTTACCCTTTGGGTACGGAACCCTAAAAAAACAATTAATTATGAAGCTGGGAATTTATTCATAAATAACGTTTTCTTACACTACTACTACTACCACCAAACTAAATGAGTATATAATTTAAGTGGATACCAAAATAGCTTCGTGCATTTTTCTATGTACGAAGTTTTCATTGTTTCTTTAGATTGAATGGCTAGAGCTCTAATATTTAAGTATATGTTTTTTCAATATATGATCTAGGATCGCATAAACTCAGAAACGCGATTGAAAAAAGTTTTCTCGATAGAAAATCTTAGCGAAATAACCGCTTTCATTTTTTATTTTTTTCATTTGTCGGTCTATTATCGCATATTAACTAATGAAATAACTTTAAAAACATAAGTAACTATTATATATAGAAACACGTAAATCAAAATTAAAATATATTTAGTAGATTTTGAGTAAATAGGAAAAGTATCCCTAATTCTTCATTTTCTGTGCCTACTGGCTGTGTTAATATGTACGTGTCGGCGATGATATACGATAATATTGATGTAGGCCCTTAAGTTAGACTGACCATACATGAAATACGCACTCAACTATTGGTATTTTCACATAATTATATACGATATAAATAGTATCTATTTTTTTTACCACTATCCTGTAGCCAAACGATTTAATTTTTAAAATCTACAAGTATGGTGTCATTATTCAGTTTATTTTTACCATTTATATAAGCTTAGCTTGGGACCAGAGGACGTTATGTGAAATGTCCGTAAATATTTATTTATTTTTTCCTATAGATAAGTATTCAATTCTGTTTTGTTGTATTCTGTTAATTTAATGTATTGTTTTTAATCAGACAACTGGTCTTTACTATATTATAATATTTAGAATATTGCAGTGTTACATTTCTGAAATACCTGTGCTTAACTTTCAGCCTTCTGTAGAAATAATTTGTCCCAATTCAATTTGTTCTGCCTTTGATACTTGCCTGTTATCCCTAACTTTGATGTTGACAATTTGTCCTCACGTTTCATACTTCACAGTTCACACCCTATGCTTTATTACATTAAGTTAGGTACTTCCTGTATGCGGCATATTTACAAGCTTTTTATCTCTGCGAATATTTTCATGTAACATACGTATTTTTTATGCGGAATTTGAAATATACTCCAACAATTTATAAACAAAATTAGACGTTGCCCGCGATGTCCGCGTGGAATTTAGAAAAAGAATTCCGTTTTTGTAATATTTTTCACTGATGCTTCGCTCCTATTGCTCGCAGCGTGATCTTATATAGCCTATAGCCTTCCCCGATATATATATATTTTATTTCCCATTCCCATTTTATTTTTTATATTCCCGATAAATATACTATCTAATACTGAAAGAATTTTTCGAATCGGACCAGCGGCTCCTGGGATTAACGCAAACAAACAAACTCTTCAGCTTTATAATATTAAGTATAGGTAGATTTGCTAAAATATGGGTACCTACTTTTTAACAAAATGATGGTTCTAATAGTTTTTTAGACGACGTTGGTGGCATTTGTATTCTTAATCCTTAATCTCGGATAATATTTTGAAGCTATCATAGAATATCTGTAGGTATGTACAATCAATCGAAACCTTAGAGTATCAAACCTACAGGAGTTGATTTTTAAAGGCAAGCCCACTGGTACAAGAGCAATAATCATACCCATTGTGTACGGACACTGTCGCCTCTTAGTGTGCGTGAAGTTCTCCTATTCGTTTAATACTCTAAGCTGGAAACTAACGAACTGCTAACTAAATTTGTATACGATCTGGAAACAATAATGAAACTTCTGTACGTAGTTTGTTCCTGCGGGTTCTAGTTACGGTCGTGACATACTAATTTAACTTTGTACCTCGTTCTATAATGTCAAGGTAACGTTTATAAACTGGGTTTGGCCGTTAAAAGCATGATCGATGTTAAATACACTTTAAAGTTCTTGTCAACATTTCACGCAACGTCCTCTGCTCCTAAACTAAGCTTAATATTACTATTGTTACCAGATTATGTATTTAATATATTACATTATACTACTTCTTGAAAATACCTGTCTCTCCAACCCATCAAAGTCCCACTGTTGGGCACAGGCCTCCCCCACTTTGGGAGGGATTGGTAGAGGGTTTATTTTTCTGTATCACAACTAGGATATTATCTGTGAACAATATTCCTTAGCTGGCTTTTACAGCATCCTGGGAAGGAAAACGGATAGTAACACTTGTATTCTTAATCCACACCACCGTCACCACACGGACCGTGGCAACCATGTAAATATTTATCTACATACATACTTAGAATAGATAGGAAATACCCAGATGCTGTACAAACTTCTTTATTTATCACAAAATTAACTATCCGATGTGGGGATAAAAGCCAAGCCCGTTGTTATCAAAACTATTCCAGATTTGTTATTATAGGTTGACTACTTATACAATACACTATATTTTCTTGTCGTAGATAATTAAATCTAGACACGCGGTAGCGTGTCAAGCCAAGTTCAATAAACAGAACTGGCGAGCTGCACTATGTGTGCAATATTTCAAGAACCATTTTAACCGAACTTTGATACACTTATAAATCAAAAAATATTTCATATAATCGTATCAAATTTGGTTCATTACATTGAGACTAGCAAGGTACATGTGTATGTGGTCCAAATTTCATAAAGACAACTTGAACAGTTATTTAGATATTAACAAAAAAAAATTTTTTTCCTGAACTTGGCTTTCATTTCACATTTATTTTTCGATGGGATAACGTAATTTATTTTCAATACGGTGACCTTTACAGCCGCCATTGTGACAGAAAGGATTGAAATGATTGAAATTCAAAGCAGCAGATGGATTTACTAACATTTTGTTATTATTACCTAATAATAGCTGTTTTATTACGATTTGTATTCAAAATTCGAATACAATTGCTTTTAATCTCATCTGGGATCATGAAATATTGTAATGTTTCAACCTCGTCATAGTGTCCCTTATGTTAACATTTTAATGTAGATAGAGATCAGAAGCAATAATCAAACGGTCGCCAAATAATAAAAGTTATAATCAAAAATTTACCATTACGGATTAACTGGGCGGCAGGTCTCCTCCAACCGCCCAATTAATCCGTAATGGTAAATGGCTTTTCGAAAAAAGGAGTACAAGGTTTTTATTTCCCGTATTATACTTTATTAAAATATACTACGAGTTTGAGGTTTTTCCATTGGATTACAGCATGGGGAAAAAAGAAAGAAAGTTCAGAAAAGGGATTAAAAAACTTCTGCAGGGTCGGCGATGCTCGAGTGACATCTCTGTTGTTGCAAGCGTCATCATCAGGCAGGCCCGTAAGCTTGTTTGCCACATTAGTAGTGTAAAAAAAAAACTTTAGACTGGCCTTTAAAAAGGTAAAACTTTAAGTACATGTGTTTATATATGATTGTAGCTAGTCCTTACGATTTGCAATTATGTTACCGTTTAGGTTAGGTACTAAGAGTAGAGATACTACTCTTAGTACCAAATCTAAACGGTTTTAGCGACTTTGAAATTTGGAAGTTTCACCAGAATAATATTCCCCGGAGTGTGGCAAGCTTTGTGATGCTAGCAAATAATTTAATTAATTTATCGGATGGAAACTGTCAATATTGGAGAACCGTTGTGACCTCTGTGACTTAAATAGTTTGACCTATTTTCAAGTGTTTTTGAGTTTCTCGGTCTCTTTACTGATAGATTTGTCAAGAAAATTCTTAGCAAGTTAACTACTATCATTATCATTACCTTTTTCTAATCACATGGAGTCCTCACAGCGTCCTTTTCCTTCCATAGTATTCCGTCAAACGTTATCTCCGAATTCACACCTGTTTTCTTCATATCCTCTTTCACACAATTCATCCATTTTTTCAAGGGTTTGCAAAGGCTAACATACATCAAATTTTTAAAACTTTTCATGTTAGTTGCAAATTAACTAAACGCTCTTTAATAATTTATGAACTAAAAAGTATATCCATGATTTAATCACAAACATCTCAGACACATCTTTGTGGTTCGACTAAAGGACTGTCATGTTTATTCGATTCCAGGGTGCCTCCCTCCAATTAACAGACGTATCCTCCATAAACTATTATTTATATTCAAAAGAAGACAGTTTTGATAACGGGCCCTTGTCTTATTTTAGCAGTCATGTATGTAATCTAAACTATTAATAAGGAGGTAATTGTAATATGTATGTAGGGGGTAAATTCCGATAGTACCTACTTGACCCTTAAATTTTTCTCACTTATAATGAGGAAGCTAGTCCCCGTGTACGCTATATTATAATTATATAGAATATAGCTAGCTGTGCCCCGCGGTGTTACCCACAGTAAAAAGGTTAAAAAATCTGTTCGTTTTTTATTATCCCATGGGAACAAAGCACTCTTTCGGGATAAAAAGTAGCCTATATTTTTATGTTATTCTGATATATAAGCTACATTATTGTAAAGTTTCATTAAAATCCATGTAGTAGTTTTGCGTAAAAGATTAACAAACACCCAAACATCATACTCACTAACTTTCACATTTATAATAATATAAGGATATTTGAAAATTAACGTTAATTAAATTAAATTGACGTTTATTAGGTGCACAAATTCGTTAGTAGATAACAAACATAATATAAAATAAATAAAATAAATAAATATTCATGGACATTTCACACAACGTCCGCTGGTCCCAAGCTAAGCTTATATGCTTGTGTTATGGGTACCAGAATACGGATAGAATACATATACTACTTTTTTTTTGTAAATAATACTTATAATACATAGGAACACCCAAATAATATCAATATATCAATAATAATAATCAATATATCAATAATAATAATCAATATATTCATTAATTAGGTATATCGCTTAATTCAACATATTATATCTGTTTAAGTTAAATACAAATACGCGGTCACAGAATGCAATATATCAAAAACAAAACAAATTAAAAGAACCCATTTCTCTTTTTAATCATTAATCACGGCGCAGTTTGTTTTGCAGCCATTTATGTAAATGAGTTTTGTGATTTATTTCAGCTTTAGTTCAGATTGTGAACTACAAGTTACATGACTTATACCCTCATCGGTATTCCGATATCAATAAATTTCACGTTAGGTAGAGTTTATAAGCAAAGGAAATAACTATGATCATACTAGTATTATTGAGGAAACGTTATTAGTTGCATACTTAAAAAAAAAAAGAACTATCGCAACTAACTCTCAGAACTTTGTGTTGAACCGAACACAAATAGAGTAGTCGTCTAACCTTTTTAGCCTCTATGGTCATGGGTTGGCCTAAGCTATATGGTGTCCTTTAAGTTGTAACAAAAAATTGAAGAATAATTACGTATAAAGAGTTTTATTAAAAAAAATATGTCAATACGTGAAACAAAAATTGCTTTGCGAGCGGACCAGTATGAAATTGCGAAGCTTACAATTAAGGTAGAGAGGAAAGGAAAAAATATATAAAATAGAATATTTATGGACATTTCACGCAACGTCTTCTAATCATAATAAAGAATGCTAATATGGTTTAAATAATCTACTTAGTTCAAAAACTAAAAAACACGCTTGAAAATCCAGATTTTTTTTTTTAAATTATTGCATTGTCGTCGGTCCTTGATATACTCGTATGTGCAAAATTTCAGATCAATCTGACTACTGCAAGTGGGTGAAAATCACTTTCAAAGATTCCGTTACATAGATCAATACATTGATAGATACATAACGATTTTATATAAGCGTGTTAAAATAGTTTAAAATCATTATGATTGAATTTCGGCTTATCGGCGACGACTAGTTTAAATAAATGAGTCATGCAACTGTTACAGAATATTATTTTAAAATGTTTTTAACACAATATCAGATTCATTGTGTTAAAGATTATGTAAACCTGATTTTGTTTTAGCGGATAAAAGCATAAATTTTAATTAAAATGTATTCTGGCGAGTTTATATTGCCTACCAAGATTAAGTTTGTTACTAGAGTCAGTAAATGAAAGTTATGCTTTTGATTAAAACCACTGTGAAATATTCTTTAAACTAAGAATTAACAACCTCAATAATTATTAATAAAGAATAAGTTGGAACAAAGATTTAGAATAGCGAAACTCAAGCGAAATTATTGTTAACATTATAAAAATGCGTCCCCAAACAATTTCAGTAGTTATTCAGAGAAACGCATTATGTAGTCATTCGTTGACTTAATATCCAGTTTGCGAATATTCAATTTAAATATTAAAAGCTTGCAATCAGCAAGGAAAATACAATGACGCTAATGGATTATTGTTTTGTGTTCAATCGTTAAGAGGATACCAAAATAGCTTCGTGCATTTTTATACGTACGAAGTTTTCATTGTTTCTTTAGATTGAATGGCTAGAGCTCTAATTTTTAAGTATATGTTTTTTTAATATATATTCTAGGATCGCATAAACTCAGAAACGCAATTGAAAAAAGTTTTCTTGATAGAAAATCTTAACGAAACAACCTCTCTCTTTTTTTATTTTTTTCATTTGTCGGTCTATTTTCGCGTATTAACTAATGAAATAACTTTCAAAACATAAGTAACTATTATATATAGAAACACGTAAATCAGAATTAAAATATATTTAGTAGATTTTGAGTAAACAAAAAAAATATCCCTAATTCTTCATTTTCTATACCTACTAGCTGTATTAATATGTACATGTCGACGATAATATTGATGTAGGCCCTTAAGTTGCAAATTATAAATACTAGCTGTGGCTCGCGACTTCGTACGCGTAGATTTTAGAATTTTTTCCGCCCTTTTGCAACATTTTTCACTAATGCTTGGATCCTTTTAGAAGTTTCGTGATGTTATATAGCCTATAGCCTTCCTCGATAAATGCCCTATCTAACACTGAAAGAATTTTTCAAATCGGCCCAGTGGTTCCTGAGATTAGCTTGTTCAAACAAACAAACAAACAAACAATAGATATTAAGTATAGATTTATCTTCCAACTTTACTTACTGATGATCTACGGTTAGTGCTCTGCGCGGCGGTGCGACCAGTGCCACAGGCCACGCCGCCTGCACTAGGGACTCTCTCACGAACTGCTCCCACGATGGTGAATTTCCTGAAACAAAAATAACAAACTTTACAGCTTCTATAGGGCTAAATACTAATTGCATTATTAAAATTATAATTTTTTTTTATCTTAGAGCATTAAACGAACAACCAAATAATAAATATAAATAGGCTAGATAATAAATATAAAACTATAAATATAAAACCAAATAATAATAAAAACTATAAGATAATAATATAAAACTAAAACAGAGCAAAAAAAATAATCTTTATTCCACCAGAGATAATTACAGGACCAGATTAAGTTAAAAACGGTACAGGCACAACCGTCTTAGCGCACAATAGGTAGGTATCTACGTTCAACCATAGATTTAATACACAGTAGGTGGCGTAATTAATAAAATCTATCCAGGCTTTAACAAGTAATCCCGGACGTTCGTAGCGAAACCGCGTCTTATCAATGTTTTAATGCAAACAAAGGGCGGACTTGTTTAATTTATGTACATACTAGCGATGTGGGAGGTTTATGGTACTGATTTTAAAAGCTTCTAATTAGTGAAACACGCAGAAACTAAATAAAGCAGCTGTATATATGTAAGTTTTTTGTTCATGTGTGTGTTTATATAGGCACTTTTTATTTCAGTAAAATGTGTTTAACTTTGTACAAGTCTCTCCTTCCTGCTCTTTTCCCAATCATTTGGGGTCGGCGCAACATGTCCTCCTCCTCCATACTCCTCTGTCACACGTCATCTGTGGATTTACATCCATCTTCTTCATATCCTCTTTCACACAGTCCATCCATCTTTTCTTTGGTCTGCCTCTGGCCTTACATCCATCCACTTTCATATTTAACTTTGTACAAGTCTCAGTTATTAAATCAACGGGAGATGTTAAACACGCTGTTTTCTTTGTAAACTAAACTAAAATAGGTCGGTGGTAGGCCGACGTAACGCACACCAACATAATAACATAATTTTATTGGTCACTACGCACACCTCGCCCAAAATAGCCTCACGCACACTATGGTACGATAGTGACCGTACACAATGGGTATGAGCAGTGCTCTCGTACGGAAATTGACTATGAAGATCTTTGGTTTAATGCTCTAAGAGTCTCAAGTAGTGTGTAGTAGAAAATATTGAGTTATTTTTTAACTTGCGCCAAACCTATCAGAAGAAAGATGATTTGTTTTTCAATTATTTAGGTAAAGATTTTTTAGATTAGATTTACAGACTTTTCTCAAGGACAATATACACAAATAGCATAAGAAGATATTTTTACTCTAATTAATTTTAACAGAGCTTGTTAATTGAATAAATAAACGCATTTTCGTCCCTTCTAAAGAGTAGATATTGATAATTCTGCATTATGTAAGATATCGTCTAAACCTATTTTAAGTTTCCGGGTAATTATAGTTAACGTTAATGAAAAACATTTGAAAACGCAATTTGTAAAGTGTTTCAACTCAATATTCTTTTCAATCGCGTCATTAAGCTTTACTGGCTAACTTCTTAGACGTTAAAACTTAGAAAGCTTTTATTATCATCGATAATGGCTCCTTGCTGAGAAATTGACTTAAAATTCTATTAAATTATTAAGATATGATATTTTTTTACAGATTTTTATTAAATGTAGTAGATTATTTAATTTTTTTTTCTAAATAAACATACTTACCACACTTGCCAGAATAGGTAAATTCAAAAATATTAAAAATAAAAATTAACTAAAAAGATAATTTAGAAATGAAAGCTGGATAAAAATATTTTTAAATTATGTTTTAACTTGTAAATAATACAGTTCTCTAATATTTTTTATGAATACTTAATACCATTTGAAATATATTTGTAACGTAACACTAATTTACATTAAATTCTAATTGGCATTAAGTCCGCCATTGTACAAATTTTGTTTGTGTGAAGTATAAATAAATAAATAATTTAAGCAAACTCTTAATACATTCCGATAGTAACATAAATACATACTTATTCTTATTTATTGTATGTATGTCCTTATATGAGCTTATATTTTCTAAACTACGCAGCGGATTTTCATGCGTTAGACTGCTTCAAAAGGGTGGCTTTATTGTACAATTTGGTTTCGTTTCAAAATTTCACGCGTACATAGTTGGGGGCAACAGCTAGTAATGAATTAAAAGGTATTTCACACCACTTATACGTTACATTTATCTACGTAATTTCTTTTATTTATGACAACACTAAGCCATAAAATTTGCGTAACACCGCTCTCCCTATCTTGTACCATATCTAAATTGCGCGGCGTAATATATTAAATATCTACGTGATGTTACTTTTCTAAGTTTTTCTACCTATCTTTGTCTCTCACGTATAACACGTACTTTATTGCAACAATATTTCCTTTTAAATTATATTTGATATTTTTCTCGAATGTAGACCCCAAAAATTTGACCTAATTTGAAAATATCGAATGCTAGAATGTAAAACTTATTTTTTTTGGTACTAGCTGTGCCTCCCAGTTTTAGTTGTCCAGTTTTACTAGTCTAACTTGGATGTTTGAAAATAGATGTTGAAAAAATTTCACAAAAATTGGTAGAGCCGTTTCTGTGAAGTTTGGTGACTAATCCTGCAAGTCTGCAATGCAAGACGAGATCTAAAATTCTCTTAAAATCTACTTCTAAAAATTATAAGACATTATTTTTCTCTTTCTTTCTATCTCATTATATTAGAATTTTCTTTTTTTGATGGAACTGGTTCATAAAGATCTTTAATTTAATGTATTCTTTATGTGAAACTACCATTAAAAGTAAATCTGCTGACTTTTTATCGCATGTGACTACTCATGCCAATACAATAAAATAAAACCATTTGAATGGAATCTCTCTACTCCCATTTACCAAGTGCACTATTTTTTTATGTCACATTAGAGTCAGTAAAATTCATGACGTGAATCTAATACGAAATCAAATAGTGTTTATTCAAGCTTATTTATACGCACGTACGGCTCTCTCTCTTCGTACATTTTAGTTGAGTACGAATAACGTTATAAATTCTGTGGTTAGTTAAATTACGTGGTTAGAATTTCAACTTTTAGAATATGCTTAATATGTTGCTCACATAATATTATAAAATTAAGCCATAATTTTATTTTTGTAAAAACTACAATTAAATATAAATAAATAAATAATAATAAATAAATATATCTTTACTTCTTATAAAACAAAGTCGTTATTTTTGTATGTATGTCCCTATGTGAGCTTATATCTTCAAAAATACGCAACGGATCTTGATGCGGTTTTTTTTAATAGATAGAATGGTTCAACAGGATGGCTTTTTTCGCATAATTTGTTGGGGTTTGCTGTATATTGGATGAGATATGATTAAATTTGCCGAGAAATTCGGACGCGCGGGAGCTATAAATGAAAACGCTGCCTTATCTATGTTAGGTACAACAAACTAATGTATGGAGGAATTGTTTGTTACCTATAGTTCTTCAAAAAAGTCCGCGAAGGCATATGTCTATCTTTTAAGGGAAACCCGCTATACCCATAATAATATCAAAAAAAAAATCAAATTCAATAGGGTGTTTTCAAAAGCTATTTATGTGTATACATATAGATATATTTTTTACAAATTAAATAGCTTAGTTAGCTTACGCAATTAATATAGATTATAACTGCTCTTTACAGCATGCAATTTAAATCAATATCTTAGGAGATAATATAACGAAAAAAGAATTTCGCGCGACAAAATAAAATACTTAAACTGTTGGCTGAGCAACGCGAACGTTTCCTCGGTCTTCTATCCATACTCCAATGTTTGAATATGTAAGGATGTTTATTGTGCTTTCAAGTTAAGACTGCTGGATGGATTTTCATGAAACTTTCCAATTTAAAATGGAATAGAAAACGAACTTATTTTTTATCCTTTTTACCGCGGGTAACACCGCGGGGCACAGCTAGTTAATATATAAGCCGCAAAGGTTTAAAAACATTAATAAATAAATATTCACGGACATTTCACACAACGTCCTCTGGTCTCAAGCTAAGCTTATTATGCTTGTGTTATGGGTACCAGAATAGGGATAGAATACATAAACTACTTTTCTTTTGTAAATACATACTTATAATACAGAGAAACACCCAGACGCAGGACAAAAATTTGTATGACAATTAGAAAAATCACACAAATGATTGTCCCGAGCGGGAATCGAACCACGAGGCTCGTCAAATATAATTGATTTTTATCACTAAAGAAATGTTATCAGTTACTTTTAATACTTTTGATGAGGCTCAAATGAACTTTTTAATGGACTTGATCTACCGAGATCCGCTTGATACGTTTATTGTATAATAAAACAAAGGTTCTTCGGCTTGGATATCCATGCAAAATTAAATGAGCTTGATAAACATGCTCTAACTTTATGTAGTATACAAAATAATAGCACCAATTCTACGCGTAAAACTAAACTTAACTAAAAAAAAATTGGTCAAGTGTGAGTCGGACTCGCGCACGAAGGGTTCCGTACCATTATCTATGCAACATAAGGCAACGTTATTAGTATCGAGCAAGAAACGGTAAAAAAATCATGTTTGTTGTATGGGAGCCCCCCTTAAATCTTTATTTTATTTTATTTTTAGTATTTGTTGTTATAGCGGCAATAGAAATACATCATCTGTGAAAATTTCAACTGTCTAGCTATCACCGTTCTTGAGATACAGCCTGGTGACAGACGGACGGACGGACGGACGGACGGACGGACGGACGGACGGACGGACGGACGGACGGACGGACGGACGGACAGCGAAGTCTCAGTAATAGGGTCCCGTTTTTACCCTTTGGGTACGGAACCCTAAAAATGAAAACAACCATAGTGTAATTTTCATTATTTAGCTATTTCGTTGAGCAGATTTGTATGTATTAAAATCTTTAATCCATAATAGGCGGTTTTTATAACAGGAATGTTTTAGCTAAGCTTAGTTGTGTACGTAAAATCTGTACAAATATCTAACATCAAGAAAAATATATTATCAACGTATTTACATAGATATACTAAACGATATACATTCGAAGCTCCGGATGACGGTTTCCGGTCGTTTGACGTATGTATCGTGTTTCCTAATAGATATTCTGCTTTCTATACAAGTCATTTTAAGACGGGGATGGTTTCATGCGACTGAAATACGTATCCTGACCGTAACTTATCTTTTAGCTTTGTGTACTATCTCATGTTTAGGATGTCAGTTCCGTTTATCTATTTGCGTCAAGAGAGGCAAGGAAAATAGAATTTATCATTGTGTTACTATTTGAAATGGTTAGCTATTGTTTGTATCTTAGCAATAACAATAGTTGATAGAGAATGTTTATATTATCTGTTTATTTTATATTATCTTTTACTGTTCTCTCTTTTACGTAATATTTCTCTCTTTTTCTCTCCTTTCCATTAATGTCCTACTGTTTGACAGGTACCTTCTCCACTTTAGGAGGAATACTGTCTACTATGCCGCACTGACCAGGTGTGTTGTTTTCCGTCTTCCACAGTTGATGTTAACTGCTTATAATAGGCTTTTACGTAATAAAAGTGTCTTATTCGTTTACGCATACATACATTCACGCCTTATTTCCGTAAAAGTCTCTAAGTTTAGGCTTTATTTATAGTATTATCATATATTTTTTTTATAATATGTACCTATTATGGCAAATCTTTAGTAAATAATGTTGGTTAAAGGAATAAATAAGGTATGTTTGTATAGTATTGCATGTTAATTAGTATAATGTATTATTAAAATTTAATAGAAATAAATTGTAAGTGTTACCAATAAGTAATGCAGAATTAAAAAACAAAGGAAGCTGCATCTGCCAACAAACTGTTATACAGCTTGGCAGAAGTATATTTTATGTTAAATCTATAATTATTTATTTATATAAATAAACTTTTTTTTTTCATTTTTTCATTAACTTTCATTTCAATATTTTTTTCTAATCGTATGGCTAATAAGCTATTAAAGAGTATTAATAGCAGAAAAGTAACCTTAATTTTGAAAAAAATGACATATGACTTGCAAAGAAACTGTCACAAATAAAAGAAACCTTGCAAACAGTAGTACAAGTGCATACTCAGAACAAGACAGTGCATAACCAGTCTATTGTTAACGTGAAGCGCTTGCTATAATTACACCCTGTTGTCAAATAAGTGTCGCAAAGTTCCGTAGTCACACATCCGAGCTTTTACTTCTGCAACTTTGTAGGTACATAGCTCTAGGCGATTATGTGTATTTATATCAAAGACAAAAAAAAAATGAAGTATGAAAAAAAAAATTAGCACTCTCTATCTAAGTAATAAATTGAGCACGTCTAAAATTTGCACTACTTCAAAGAAAAGGCTATAAAAAGGAGCCATTTTTTATTTTTATCTAAAAAATCGCTTAGGACGCAATTTGTTAATAAAAATGTTTTGTATGTGTTATATTGCCACTTAGCGCTACACATAGAAGAAAATACATAAGATATTTATACTAAGTTATCAAAATGAGTTCTGGTTTGAAAATTAAAACATGTGCAGCCTGGGACTCCCAACAGAGATGAAAAATAAGCGTGAGAGGAAGAGAAACCAGATAGACTGGGGCCGTAACACGTTACGTAAACAAGCTGTTTACTCTCCTTCAAGAAGTTGTCATACCGGAACTACTAAATATATTTGCTGTACTCGTGTTAATATTAACAAAGGTTTTTTCGGAAACCCGTCCCAATAAAGCTTATTGAAATGAGTTCCTATTAATTAGAACGTGATCGAACAAATAACTATAATTTCTATTAACTTTGGTAAGCCGCAGACACGGGATACGACTTTATACACATTCGATTGAGATTTCAATATTAATTGCAAAATATCAATTAATTGTAATTGTGCAGTTAATTTTGTCTTGTTACAGTTTATTTACGAATCATAATACACTTACAACAAACATGATAAAAATGCTTTTTCTGGTATAGTACGCGTCACGTAAAAAGAACGCTTGAAGAAAGTGGTGGTCTTTGCGCATGGGTACAGTCTCGCACGAAAGTTATTTTATTTTTGAACTAGGCTTTCGCTGGCAAGTCGTGTCTTGGTACCTACAAATTTGTTATTCTTATTAGTTATTATATGACATAGAAAAATATATTAGATAAAATATCAATAAAATGAATTAAAAACACGTTTGAATTATGTATTAAAGAATGTTTACGAGAAATAAAATTAAAGTAATATTGAAACTACTTCCATTAAATCATAATGTTAGTTAGTGTCTGTTATTGGTTTTGTTTTTATTCTTTTATTTTTGCCGGGAGTTCGGAAAACTAAGAAATTCCGAATCTTTTGAACTCTTTACTATTCGTCTCACTGTCGACTCGGAACATTTTGTTGCCTCTGCGATCCGTTTCATACATTGTTTCAAATAAATAAACTGCATTATTATCAGCTTCCTCTTGCCTCTTCATAAAACACTATACGTCATAAATCATTTTTCTAACTTGCTAATGACAAATGCTCTTGTTGCTAATGTCAAACTTGAAAATAATGCTGCCACATTTTTGTCTATGGTGTTGGCCAACTTAACTTTTTTGTCCCGGTCAGTACCTACCGATTATTCAAACCGACCAGAAATGTCGTTTTAGCTATGCGAAGTCGTACACGCGGAATTGGGAATCGCAGCGTTGTATTATAAAACATAAAGTAAAATAAACATATCTTCAAAAACAAACAAGGTTAAAAATTCGCCATTTTACGGTTAGTCATTATTTGATTCTCGTTGCACTGTTCTATGATTCTGGCGAGCAAAGCACCATGCTGAACTCTAGAAAGGTTATTAGTTATATGTATATACGCGCATATCTCAGAAGTACTCAGGGTTGCACTGGTCGTTTAAATCCGTAAAAATAGTTAACTTTAATTAATTTACAAAATTATATACATCTGCTAAAGATTTACGTATAGTTTTTTGTTTAATAACGGTTGGAGGACATGACTATTTTAAAAGTTTAATTGCCTAGCAACACAGTAAACGTCAAATAACATTACGTAATTTAAAACTTTTGTCCGCGATGTGGTGTTATTTGTGTGATATTCATAAATGTCATACAAATGTTTGTACTACGTCTGGGTGTTTTCTATCTTTATATATAAAAATTACGTGTCACAATGTTTGTCCGCAATGGACTCCTGAACTACTGAAACGATTTTAAATTTGATTTGCACACCGTGTGCAATTCGACCCAACTTGAAAGATAGGATAGCCTACAGTTCAATTTATAGTCGCAATATTATTTTATTGCAAATTATTTGTCTACCCTGACATTTGTATGGCAAAACAACGTTTGCCGGGTCAGCTAGTGTATTATAAGTATGTATTTACAAAAGGAAAGTAGTTTATGTATTATATCCGTACTCTGGTACACATAACACAAGCATATAAGCTTAGCTTGGGTACAGAGGACATTGTGTGAAATGTCCATGAATATTTATTTTAATCTAATACATAAAATTCTCCTGTCACGGTGTTTATAATTATACTCCTCCGAAATGGCTCGACCGATTTTCGTGAAATTTTGTGTACGTATCCGTTAGGTCTGATAATCGGACAACATCTATTTTTCATCCTCCTAAATGTTAAGGGTGGTCCACCCCTGACATTTGTATGGCAAAACAACATTTGCCGGGTCAGCTAGTTTATAATAAGTTAATAAGCTTTATGAAATTCTAGAGGTGGATTAGACTAGACTTAATGTAAAATATAGTAGTATAATCATTGTAATACAACATTAAATTTTCTCTTAATATAGCGAGCAACAAAAGCAGTTTTTTATGTAAGTAGAAATACTTATATTATTCAAGCCTTGATTAAATATTTAAACATAGAATATTAGAAGCTTACACGGCAAAAACAGAATAGAGCTTTTATTTTAATTTTCCCTTCAGCGTGCTTGTAGGTTAGTAAATTACTACATTCGGACGTTAAAGTGTAGGTAAAACATAGGTGACTTAAGAGATTCTCATTAAACATATTTTTAATACATAGAAACACCCAGACGCAGAACAAACATTTGTATGACATTTATAAACATCACACAAATGATTGTCCCGAATCGAACCCGCGACCTCGTGAACGGTAAACCGTTACATGATCCACTAAACCACAAAGCCCGTTAACTTTAAACTTCTAATTTATATCATGATATAACCAAAAATCTAAATAAAAGTATTTATACCGAGCTCATCCACTTAACCCTGACCTAGAGCGACCCGCAGCTCGCTTGATTCAAGGTAGACAGTGCCGCACATATTTCGATAGCTATCTACACTGAATGAATGAAACAGCGCACAATAGTCTCAAAAAATAAAAATCTAACAAGGTCCCTGATTATTTTAGGGGAGAATCGCGGGCCGGGTCTTAGCATCCGGACAAAAAAAAAAAAAAAAAAAAAAAAAAAAATGAAACAGCGAGAACACAACAGAAACACATATTTTAAACTGTAAAATTAAGTTTTCTTCTGAAATTATCAAATTCGAAGTTCTTGTACTGATAAAACTGACTATGCTTGTAGAGTCTAAACTTTAGGATGGTAACCAATCCCTACTAATATTATAAATGCGAAAGTAACTCTGTCTGTCTGTTACGCTTTCCCGCTTAAACCTCTCAACCGATTTTGATGAAATTTGGCACAGACAATCTTTAGACCCTGACAAAGGATATAGGCTACCTTTTATTGCGAAAAAAAATTTTCCAAATTCAACGCGGACGGAGTCGCGGGCAACATCTAGTTTTAAAATAATGTAAAAATCTGAATAGATAATAAATAAATAATTGGTCAAGTGCGAGTCGGACTCGCGCACGAAGGGTTCCGTACCTTTATCTATGCAACATAAGGCAACGTTATTAGTATCGAGCAAGAAACGGTAAAAAAATCATGTTTGTTGTATGGGAGCCCCCCTTAAATATTTATTTTATTTTATTTTTAGTATTTGTTGTTATAGCGGCAATAGAAATACATCATCTGTGAAAATTTCAACTGTCTAGCTATCACCGTTCTTGAGATACTGGGTACGGAACCCTAAAAATCATGTTTGTTGTATGGGAGCCCCCCTTAAATATTTATTTTATTTTATTTTTAGTATTTGTTGTTATAGCGGCAATAGAAATACATCATCTGTGAAAATTTCAACTGTCTAGCTATCACCGTTCTTGAGATACTGGGTACGGAACCCTAAAAATCACGTTTGTTGTATGGGAGCCCCCCTTAAATATTTATTTTATTTTATTTTTAGTATTTGTTGTTATAGCGGCAATAGAAATACATCATCTGTGAAAATTTCAACTGTCTAGCTATCACCGTTCCTGAGATACAGCCTGGTGACAGACGGACGGACGGACGGACGGACAGCGAAGTCTCAGTAATAGGGTCCCGTTTTTACCCTTTGGGTACGGAACCCTAAAAAATAGGTACCATAATATAATGTTCTTATTTCAAAAACAAAACAAAGCACGCTTGATAATCACGAATATTTTTTTAGATCACTGCGCTGTCAATGGTCCTTAATCGCGTGCATTTCTGATCAATTCGACTACTGTAAGTAAGTGAAAGTTATTTTTAAAGATTTCCTTACATGAATTAATTCATTGATAGACACGTACTGAGCTAATAAAAGAGTGTTAAAAATGGGTCAAATTTCAAATATTTCGGTTATCTATTACAATCTCAGTCACAGTAGATTTGAAAATAGATTATGCGAACAACATCAAAGCAGCTATAACAAAAGGACATCAATTATTTCCGTGAATTTTAAATCCGGAGTAAAGCCGCGTATTAGGTGCTGGAGGCAGATATTTGTTGCGTACAAAATATGTTGATATCACTTCTGATTTATATTTATCTTACACTGGGAATAGAGGTACGTTCATATGAATATGGTGAAATCTACATTGATGTGTTCTAACTAGGGATTACAAATAAAAGACGAGTACGTTGATGCCCCTTAAATTAAAGGGCAAAATCTACAAGTCGGTAATAAAACCTGCTATCGTTTATGGCGCTTCATATTGGACAACAAAAGCTATGGATGAAAGACGAATGCACGTTGCGGAGATGCAAATCTTGAGATAGATGTGTGGCGTCACGCGATTGGATAAAATAAGGAATGAATATATTAGAGGAAGAATGAAAGTGATGCCAGTGATTGAAAAATTGAAGAACGAGCGGATCTGGTATGGGCACGTGATGAGACGAGAGGAAAATAATATCGTTAGGAGAGTTCTGCATGTAAATGTGGACGGAATAATTTTCTTAGTTCAAAAACTAAAAAATACGCTTGTAAATCTTGAATACCTTTCAAAATCATTGCATTGTCATCGGTCCTTGATATGTATGCAAAATTTCAAATCAATCCGAGTACCGCAAGTCGGTGAAAATCGCGTTGAAAGATTCCGTTACATAGATTAATACATTGATAGATACATACGGAACTTATAAAAGCGTGTTAAAAAAGTCTAGAGGAAGACCTAAGAAAAGATGGATGGACTGTGTGAACGAGGTCATAAAAGAAAGAGAAGTTAATTAACACAGATACCTATGTAGGCTGATAGAAGACTATTTAAGAAAAATACATGTTGTGCCGACCCCAAACAATGGGATAAGGGCAAAAGAGTAATGATACGTTTAATCAATTTGTTTGAATTTGATTTGACCTACAATTTTACTTTTAGATAAGGGCAGAAGGATCTTTAATATTTGTCAACTAAATAAGCCGAGGAGTTATGTTTTGGGTTAGATACCACAGGGTAGTGAGGGTAGGATATAATGGGTTTATATGGTTTGGATACAATTTAATATAAAAGTCTAAACTAATAATAATAATCTCTAAGTGTAAACTATAATGGTCTTATTCATAATGACTTATCGGAGGTTTAAAAGTTCGCTAAAATCGGTTCCTGAAAATTGTCAAAAACTGTTATTCATAATAGTCTTTTTACGCTAAAACGTTTATTATCTCTCCAATAAAATCTCCGTTTAAACCTCCGATAAGTCATTATGAATAAGACCATTAGTCTAAACTATTTAGTGCCTGGTATAACTACGATACTTTTGATTAAAGGGGCTAATTTTGCGTGGTTTCATCTAATGAATTTTAACCTGAACTGTGTGTACGTTCATGGATCGGATGAGCCCTAAATTGGCTAGTAGCGGTTTTAAACGTTCTAGACTTGTTCCACTTAAGAAGTCAAAGGTTTTCAATATACTTACTTGATAAACTTACTGACGTTATGTGGTAATATATGATCTTCCAATCTGCTTCTTTAAGGAATATTATAAACCACTTAGAATCAATTTTCATGTCCTCTAAATATTATATTTTAACAAATTATCTTTTCCATAGCTTTTTATGTTTGTCCTACAAACATCGAACTCAGAATAAATACTATGGTTGCGTTATCATAATAACGTAAAATTTTCCATATTTTCGAAAGTCTATTATTTTATTTACATAAAAGCTATTGAATTTTTCCCTATCACAAAAATGTAACCAAAAGCTGTTTCATTTCGGTAGGGAAGAGGAAACGACTGGAAAAGGAAACGTAAATCAACATCCGATTTCATATTTTAGTCAAGCTCGAAGAGAAAACAAGAACTCAAGTCGTATTTACTTTTACTTAGAGTCTGTCCTACTTTTTGTCAGCAGATGTTTTAAACAATTGAATACGAAAAAATATTGCCCAAACCTCTTGAAATTGTATTGCCGTCTTTATAGGATGCTGTATTACTGTACTGAATTTTCAGTAGCAGCGCTAGACTAAATTCAGATGTCGGCGAGTTTTGTGAAGCCCTATTAAACAGGTGCGAGGCACTCACGGAAAGGCCGAAATTTATAGTAGGTATGTAAAAATTATAAATAAATAAAATAAAATACTCTTTATTGCATACCATATTAATTTACAGAACTTACTAGACTTAATAATAGGTACAAAGGGCGGTCATATCGCGAGCTGCGATCTCTTCCAGACAACCTTAGAATGGACTTGACCGAGACTGAATAGGTAACTTGTGGTGTATTAATATTATGCTACATACATATATGCCAAAAATAAGTGAAAGTACTAATAGCTAATACAATTTATATACATACACTACACACACAATTTTACTTATATACATATATAAACCTATACATACATATACCTAGTATTACCCAGCACATTAAAATATATACCATAAACCCCAAAATAAAGTCGACGAAGTGATGAATAACGTGTTATTGTTAGTTTATTGCTAATCTCAGTAAAGCGCGAGTCCCATTTAAACGCAAGGCCATCGGCAGTCGTTGACGTCGCCAATGCCTTCCGCCGCGTTTATGTATTACTGTACCTGCTTATGTAAGTATTACAATTATAGGAAAAATATTGAAAGGCAAAAGTAGTCTAAATAATAATAATAATACCTACATGCACACCATATACGGGCCATATATAGACGGGCCTCGTGGTCTAGTGGTTCATATAACGGACTGCCGTTCACGAGGTCTCGGGTTCGATTCCCGGTCAGGACAAATATTTGTGTGATGTTTTTAATTGTCATACAAATGTTTGTACTGCGTCTGGGTGTTTCTATGTATTATAAGTATGTATTTACAAAAGAAAAGTAGTATATGTATTATATCCGTATTCTGGTACCCATAACACAAGCATATAAGCTTAGCTTGGGACCAGAGGACGTTGTGTGAAATGTCCATGAATATTTATTTATTTATTTAATGTTTATTTTTCTATGACTGTTCGACAAAATCTTACTCGCATTAAAAATTTACATAAGAGTTACTATAACCATCCATCTATGGTTAGAAAAAAATACGAAAGAGTCACGATAAAAACAAACAAATTTTTAAAATAACAGTAATATTAGTACACTTACATGTATTAATATTACCTTTATTTTAAGAATTTGTAGATTCGTAGAAATATGACCAAGAAATCACTGTCATCAAAACAGTAATTGATATAAAATGAATATAATTTTACTGACTGTACAAATATTTCGATTGATGTATAAAAGGCCCAGAGTTTCTAGATAGTATAGATATTTAATATTCATGGATATTTCACAAAACGTCCTCTGATCCCAAGCTAAGCTTATATGCTTGTGTTATAGATATAGGTATAGAATACAATACATATACTTTTCTTTTAAAAACATATACTTATAATACATAGAAAACTGAAAACACAGTACAAACATTTGCATGACAGTTATAAACAATGTCACACAAATGATTGTCCCTAAACGGGAATCGAATCCGCGACGACTCGACCACGAGGCTCACCATATTCATTTCTATAAGAATGAATATGTCTACCTTATAAATTTAAGGTTAAAATTACATAACAGTGGCGGTTAAATACACATATTAAATGCAGGCAACGCCGCAACTTTCCGGCTACAAACCTTATTAATTTTATAACAAATCAAGTTCAAATAAAGTTTCCCTTGTTACCTGAATAATACAGGAACATTTTCATAAACATATAAGGACACAGTTTTTGTAGGAGTAAACCTTGTCTAGAAACGCCACATAAATATGATATAACATTAATAAAAACGGTGGAATAAAGAGTTTAATACAAAGTGCTAAATAACATCTCTGCTCTTATCAATATTCCTGCATATCTCTGACGAAATTAAATATAAATAACTTTAAAACACCTTTTATGATTGCATGGTGACGGTTGCTAATGTCAAGTGTCACCATGCCATTTCTTCCCCAGAGCAGTAAACGCCGGCTAAGAGCCAAAATAAGCAGAAAACATTCACTATGAAATACCTAAAACTCGGAACTAAATCCTATGCGCTATAGACCAAAAACTCCATCAAAGTGGAGCAAGCCCATGTCCAGCAGTGGTACTGTTAGTATGCTGGCGAAAGAGATAGCTAGTATATACCGAAAGGCTTGTTCATACATACCCTGATCTTGTGATACGGCTGCTCGAAGTCGACCGTCGTCCGTCCGTCTCTCCATATCAATAATTAATATCAATTTCACATTATAATTTATGGCACTATGCACTATTTATTAACAAAGTAAGATTATTATTTATTAACAAACTAAAAGTCTTACACACACTAATATAACATACCTTATTCTATGGTACGTTCAAAATCTAAATTCAGTGTTATAAACGTCCATTGTTGTCCGTTCAACTATTTCAATAACACAATTACTTTTTACTTGTGGACAAGAGAAAGGCAAAATAAATTTCATCTAATTGCAAAACATTTGTTTGTTGATTTTCGATAATAAAGAAATGATAATAGCAAGATCTTAATTTTATTTAAGAATAATTAAAAGAACTTCATTATTTTCACGGGTTTTGGTGCTAAAGTAGAACTAAATAACTGTGCTAGATTATTAACTTACTTTATTATTTTTTATTCGACTGCCGCCAGAACTATCGCCGAATAATATACATTAATTTGGTTGTACTACAAAAGTTTCACACATTCTGTATTAGTATTTGCTTCCTTTGCTACATTTTACTACTTTCATTATTGCGGCCTTAACGCTACGCGCTACGGCTCGTAGCAGTTTGGTCTACGGATATTCTAACCGTAATATTTAAAATAGCTAGGATATTTCATATTACTTATAATAGAGTATACTTCTCGTTTCCAATTTATTAGACCTTATTAGAATAAAATTATTACAACTTTTTAAATGGATTCTTCTAATACCTATAAAGGCAAAAAAAGCCAAAAGCCTCTAAAATTTACAACACTTTCAACATAAATTTTACCTATATTGTGATTTTATGAGTGTATCGAGTACGAGGATATAACTACAACTATTACAAAAAACGTTATTCATGCAATATGCAAAAGAAATACTTTGACGAGAAACATTTGTGTTACGTAATAGAGAAACATAAAATTCTAAAATATAATATTTTAGAATATTATTTACACAGTTATCACTAATTTAGTATATACAAATTTTGTTATTTCTTGTAATACTATATTTTACAGTAACAGTGGCGTGTTTATGTTCTATACCGCAGAAAACGCGCGTTCAACGAGAGACGCAGAGCGCAACTGTTCAAGTTTATGGTGGACTGCTATTTGTTGCGTCGGAATCACTTTGTTCTCACCCTTTACTTAGCAAATAAATGTGCTTACGTTAGTTTCAAGAAATTGCCATCATATATAGCTGTTTCAACATGCTGTTATACTAAAACACGTTTAAAATAAGTTATATCTAATGAGATGTTTCTTTTTATCATCCTAAGCTTGAATAAAATTTAGCAAGGTGATTAATTGTTAAATACCGATATTCATAACTTTATAAACAATAATGATGAATTTTCATACAAACTTCTACTCTTCACGATATCTTTAAAGGGCAGGGCAAGAAATTCTTGAGTTCCTTTTTAAAGGTTTTATTTCTAAAATCATTTTAGTGCTTTCACGACGTGTAAAAGGAACCAAAAATGAATCTATCTAGTTCGTAGCTTCAGTATTTTCGTTTGTGGAGTGAGACGCCAGTCAGTATCCTATTTCATTTTCAGATAGATCGATAGATTAACTCCTTATTGTAAACTTTACAATCAAGTGATATCTTCCAGGCAACCATGAAATGGAAAGAAAAGTTAGGGATATTTTAGGGTTATTTACAGAACAAGCTAACACACATTCTTAACCATTTTCCTAACGTTTCTAAAGAACACATGATGACTAATAGTGCCTTTAGGTAAATAGATTGGTACCTACCTATCTATCTTTCTACATGGTAGCAGTACAGAGCAAAGTATAATTGGCAATTTATGTTTCTCGTATCCATGATGAGGTTCAAACAAGTAGTACAAATTACTTTACTATACATCTACGAATATGTTATAACTCACATAAGACGCTTTGTGATTGACGGTCCAAGTAACATAACTTCTGTTTATAAAATAGTTTGGAATAAGTTCATAAATATAATAGTTACTTCTTCGTTTGACGTAAATAAGATATCCACTACAATCCTTTTTTGTAATCTAATGAGTGTAGCTGAAATAAGGTCGTGTCCATGAACAGAATTAATGAGCTATCACAACAAAAATTAATTTAACCATCACCCTTTTTTCCTTTCATCCATCTTTTAGAAGGGGAAATATATATTATCAATCCAACTCTCTCTCTCTCCCTCTCTCTCTCTCCAGCTTATTAATGTCTCACTGTTTGGCAAAAGCCTCCTCCACTTTGGTATGGATTACGGTATACTGTGCCGCTGTGACTTGGTGTGTTGGCACAGGGTTTATTTTCATCCGTGCCTCACAGAGGATGTTATCTGAGTGTAATATCCCTTAGCTGGCCTTTACAGCAACCTAGGAAGGAGAAGGGAGTGGTAACACTTACATTCTTAATACACCTCCACACGGACAGATGCTAATCAAGATGATTGTATTTTATTTTGTGTTTTTAGCACTGTTACCATGCGCTATTTTCATGAAGCTCTTAGCATCCATCACAAGTGTCAACTCTCATTAGCCTTAAGAGGGCACGATACCAATTTATGCTCCATACAAAAA
This sequence comes from Orgyia antiqua, assembly GCA_916999025.1. Lineage (NCBI taxonomy): Eukaryota > Metazoa > Arthropoda > Insecta > Lepidoptera > Erebidae > Orgyia > Orgyia antiqua. The sequence goes on from OU779861.1 coordinate 5,729,205, forward strand.
TATGGGTATCGTACTTTCCTTTTTTCTTCAAAAGTTCAATAAACAATTAAAATCGGTTTAACTTTCGCAAAGAAAAAAGGGAAGTACGAAACGTCTTTTTTTCAAAGAATTGTAGGTAAAATCTGTTTCAGCTATATTTGTCCCTTTCAGCACGCTGCTCGGGAATAGGGATAGCAATACCTAAGGCAAATACCTAAATTAGGAGTACAGTACCCTCTTAATGAGTGTAACTTTGGCATTAAGTTGTTGATCTACTTCGAGCATACGAAGAGCATAAGGAACTCTGTAAAGCTAACTTTATTAGGTACTAATGGCCCGCCCCGGCATTGCACAGGTTAACATAAAAAAAATTGTAGCCTATGTTACTCAGGGTGAATGTAGCTTTCCAATAGTGAAAGAATTTTCGATTACGGCACAGTAGTTTTTGAGTTTATTCAGTACGGACATACACACAAAAATACATAAATCTTTCCTCAATATAATAGTAGTGTAGATATAGAAAATGAGGTAATAAATAAGACACATATTCCAAGACTATATAAAATAACAGGAAACGGAAATCTACTTAGATATCTCTTTGTATAAGCATGCATATAATACTTCTATGTCAATAGAATTCAATGTCGTTTATTTGCACAACAAAGGGGCTCATTCCAATACATACATCTAGCTGTTTATTTATGTACTTCTATCAAACTAATCCCACATTACCACATTGTGACACTGAAACATGATTGCATTGTATTTGTGAACGCCACCGCATAATTATATTATAATTAAATTGTATGCAGTGATATTATATTTGTTAATATCCACGGTTTCACTTAAGTTTATCGTTACTAAGCCTTCCCCCCACATATAAACACCAAACGACTGTTTTTATAGTAAAGTGATAATTTTTGAACTTACAATAATATACTGACTGCGAACGTACTACAGCTATGTATTTTTTTTAAATTAATTTTAAATTTCAACTCAGAGACAGTGTACTTTTTGCCAAACGTCGTTAGTAAATAGCAATTTAAATACGTGACTATAATTAAAACATTATGGTTCACTGTAGACTTAAGTAGCTGGAGCTAAATAAGTACATATATTATACATGTCCTATAGAAAGTATTGATTGGAAGAATATAGTTAAGCACTTTTAAAAATAAACTGAGCAAGAAACTCGAGTATATAAAAGAATCAATGTATTGGTGTCATGTTTGATTAGAGTATTGTTATAATGAAACTGACATCAATAACGGACACCAATATCCGGATCACAAACATGACACAGCGTTGCACAGCGTATAGCACCATGAGTTTGAGGTTATATTGACAGGTCTCACAGTCTAGTGGTTCATGCAACGGACTGCCATTCACGAGGTCGTGGTTTCGATCCCCATACAATTATTTGTGCCATGTTAATAAATGTCATACCTTTTTTGTACTGTGTCTGGGTGTTTTCTATGTATAATATAATAAGTAGGCATGTATTTACAAAAAAAGTGTATTTGTAGCGGAGGCGTATTTACCCTAGGACTAGGTATAGGAGCCATGGGCCGGGGCGGCAAAACTGAGAAGAGCGGCGAAAGCCTAAAATTTTGCTCTGTCTCTATTAATTTATAGGGCAGTTAATTAAATTGGCCCAGGGTGTCAAATCAAGTGGCTCGGGGCGCAAATTTGCCCCGAAATTTGTAGTACATATATTCATATTCTGGTAACCATAGAAATATAGGTTACATTAGGACCAGAGGACGTTGTGTGAAACGTTCATAATAATATATGTCGGAGTAACATAATAGAGAATGGAATTGCTATGGTTTATAATCAGACGTCTAACGTCTCAAACGATACTGACTATTAGCTCTGTGGCTGTCTCGGTTTTATAGTCACTACGAGGTGGGGTAGCGTAAAACACAAGGTGGGGAAAACACGTGTTAGGACTTGTCTACAATTATTTACGTTAACGAATTATACGTTTATATTTATATTTATTTTAATTGTCGCTCCGTCATATATATTTATTATTCTTTAAATTAAATATTGATCGTGCTGACCAGGCATGTTGGCATGGGGTCAATTTCGAATTTTTCGCTTCTTACAAAATATGTATCCATTAGTTGGCTTTTACATCACTTATGGAAGGAAAAGGTGGATAATACAAGTTCATTAATTTAACACCAAACGGGCCAATGGTTTTTTTGTGTCTCGTTGACTCTGAAACGGTGATAACTAGAGAGCTGAAAATTTCACAGTTTGTGTGTGTCAGTTGATACTACTAACAATTTTTGAGGTCCTGTTATCTCTGGAGCGATGATAACTAGAAGGCATCAGTTCATGCTACAGAGACAAATACTCATCATCATCATCATCCTGCCCCTATTTAAATATTTGGGGTCCTGTTATTTAGTGTGATATTACCGGTACGAAACCCTTCGTGTACGAGCTCGACTAGTACTTGACCGGTGTTATTATCTCATGCTATGTAATTTTAATTAATACATAACATACAGTACACGTACGTCCACGTCTTAGACAAGTTAATCCTAACTAATACCCTATATGCTGGAGTATTGTAACATTAAAGTTGGAAGGCCTTCAGATATTTGTAGCCACATGAGAGCAATAAAACATTCGTAGATGTATAGGTCCCGGCACGAATCTTGAGCGCTCGGTGGTAAAGTGGGGATCGCTTTGCGCATCGTATACTTCATTCCAAAAATTGGGGATGATTTACTTTAATATAATAATATTTTTCTGAAATTTTTGTGACATAACACATGTTGATGCTTGACTACATTCCACCTGATGGTAAGCGCTAATTAAATTAAAATACTTTTATTATTGTCTATTATTTATATCATTTTAGGTATAATAATTGTTTCTAATTAAGAGTAAATAAATAATTACGGACATTTCACACAACGTCCGCTGGTTCCAAACTAAGTGAAATGATACTTGTGATATGGATACCAGATTACGGATATAATACATATACTACTTTTTTTTTGTAATTATATACTTATAATAGATAGAAAACACCCAGACGCAGTACAAATATCTGTGTTCATCACACAAATAATTGTCCTGTGCGGGAATCGAACCCGTGACCTCGCGATCGTAAGTTGGCTACATAGCCGCTACGCCACGAGGCCCGTCGATAAAAACAAACAAATATAAAAATTTATATTTTAAAAGATCAGTCCAAAAATTTGTATGTATCAATATAATTGTCTTGAAGTGTACTCGTAGTCGTAAGGAAAGTGCATCTAGCACAGAGAACGAATCACAAGTGGCAGATATGACGCGACGCGCAGCAGGCCAATCACATACGATAACTGGATTCAACCGCGCCCGCACTTTACCTCCTACCTCCAAACAGACCCAATATTTCACTACTGCGCGGGTAAAGACCAGCGCTCAAGATTCGTGCCGATACCTATACAACAAAGTAATTTGTGTAACCTTACAGTTCTTTGAGTATAAAACCAACAGGACTAGTAATCTTAATGCTTGCTACTAAACAACATGTATATACACATGTTGTTTTCCTTTAATAAAAATCATCATCATAACATCACGCCTTTTTCCCATGGGGGTAGGCAGAGACTATAGAGAGCCATCTGCTACGATCCAAACATACTTTCTTGGCTTCATCCACACTCATACATCTGGTCATACATGCCCGACGGTTGTAAGGTCAAAAGGATATTTATGTCAACTCCTTGACATAAATATCCTGCAAAGTCTTAAGTAACGTACATAAATAGGTAGGTACTAACTTAATTCTGTTAACTGCCATTTTCAATAATCAACCTACGATTACGGATAGATTATTATCCTCGTTTGACTGTAAGATATTTCATCTCTTGTCAAATTTTCACCTTAGAATTTTTTTATCAGTTCATTATTAAAATGCAAGTAAGGACAAAGGTATAAATTTTTCTATCATTAGTTGCATCTTTGGATATATACAAACACTGTCTGTACAGTATAAGTATGAGCCTTGCTCTTATGCATTTTTTCAGTGGGGTAGCTAGACATTGCCAACTCTTGTTAGGTCAATGCTCTTAGTTGCAGTTATTTGAACGACACGAGGATACGAGAAACATAAATTACCAATTACACCTTAGTGTGTGCCGCTGTTAAACAACATGATATTTTAGTAGGAAAAAGATTCTTTGTATTATGTCTAAAAAAACTGGGCTCTTGATTTAAATATATTACTAGCAAATCCAATTTCAGCTGCGTTTATAGTTGTTAAGCGAACCCTCCCCCATCCCTAACATACACCAAGACTTAAGACATTATACAAAAAAAAACATCCTCTTAAACCAATCTATTTATTAAAAAACCGCATAAAAATCCGTTACATGGTTATAGGTATAAAATCACATAGGGACATACAAAAATCACGACTTTGTTTTTTAATAAGAAAAAATAAATAAATATTATTCATGGACATTTTACACAGCAGCGTCCTCTGGTCCCAAGCTAAGCTTATATGCTTAGCAAACTGCATACAAAGTGTTGCAATACCGTTTCAGTTGTATTTATTTATTCTGTTTGATCTTTGAGCGTGGAAATGTAGCTATTAATTAGTATGTGTATTTTTATTATTCAGTATACCTCTTCTCCAGCCCATTTTCGTCCCACTGGAGTGTTGGCACAGAGTTTATTTTCGAGTTTTCCGTCTCTCACTTATATTTCCTATTGTATATATAAGCTATATACATACACAATTTCGTTTACATATTCTGTGTATAAATATTATAAAGCTTTATGAATTTATTGCAGCCTACTTGTGACTTAAAAAATTCCTACTTGAGTTACATGAAATATGTGCATACTATGGTAAAGAGATTTCAAATCTTAACAAGCTTTTATTAGCTTCGTACGTATCTATGTATTAATCTATGTCCGTATCAATCTATGCACTGGAATCTAAATCGTAAACTTGTAATTGTCGGATTGGTCTAAAATTTTGCACACATATTTAGGATAGATGGCAAAACAGTAATTACAAAAAAATATCCAGAATTTTCAAGAGTATTTTTTAGATTTTAAACCAAACCAATTTCTATTAGTTATGTCTAAAATAATTAACTGATACTAATAAGCTCTCATCAAAATATCAAAGGCTTTATAAATGAACAAACTTGTTGCTACTTAACAACTTTGATAAAATTTAGCTTGACTAGAAAGTTAGCATAAGTTACGTTGGATAATCAGGTAATCATTTAAGGGTTGTCAAGGCTTTTCACTTTGAAACTTTTGCTATAACTTTGTCCAAATGATTAGGTGGTAAACTCGCGGTAAACGTTATAATCGCAGTTGGTTTACTAAAGTCAACTTCTTTTTAACATTGTCTTTTTTGTTTTTGAGAAAATACTAGCCGAGAACCGCATTTTCACTTGTAAACTATAATAATATAATAAATTTATTTTATTGGTATTCCATTATATAAAAACATTGTACATATAAATGGTTTGGCTTCAATATAAAGTATACAACATATGTGTAGGCTTTCTGTTCTCCTAGCTAGGTTGCAAGCAACTTGTGTTAAGGAGATACAGTGCTGCCCCCTTAATGGGTGTACATACTTAATTACCAATTAAGAAAAATGGGTTAATAAGATTTCAAATAAAATTATGTTGTAAGTGTAACAAACTCCGTCACCCGAAATTATTTATTTATTAATATTTTTTTAAAAATAGAACATAGATATGACGTCTGACAAAAGACTATGGAAGATCACAATAGTTCAATCTGGTCGCAGTGATACTAGGCGTAATATAGCCTGAATAGCCTCTACTCAAAAAAAAAATTGGTCAAGTGCGAGTCGGACTCGCGCACGAAGGGTTCCGTATCATTATCTATGCAACATAGGGCAACGTTATTAGTATTGAACAAGAAACGGTAAAAAAATCATGTTTGTTGTATGGGAGCCCCCCTTAAATATTTATTTTATTTTATTTTTAGTATTTTTTGTTATAGCGGCAAAAGAAATACATCATCTGTGAAAATTTCAACTGTCTAGCTATCACCGTTCTTGAGATACAGCCTGGTGGCAGACGGACGGACGGACGGACGGACAGCGAAGTATCAGTAATAGGGTCCCGTTTTTACCCTTTGGGTACGGAACCCTAAAAAGACTATGGAAGAAAATAATCATGTAGCGCCAACCCCAAATAATGAGATAAGGACAGGAGAATAAATCATTTATCGCTGTACAATGGCGGACTTAATGCCAAAGGCCAGCCAGTTAACCAAATTTTAAATTAGATGATTTATTAAAAAGATTATAAAGTATCTATATTTAAAATTCTATGCATCAGAATTTTACATGCACTTGAGAGAAAACAATACCTCTATTGTGAACACAAAGGGTTACTGATTCAGCTCAAGCGGTCTCGTAGATAAGTACGCAAAGTTCCATACTACACATCCGGCTCTTTAGTCTAAGATGTAGGTTACAGAGAATATTTTACTATTCAGATCATCATATAAAAGGTATTGTTATCAGAGAAGATTACTTTTTTACGTTTTTACATAGAATTAACATCTATTTTCTAAACTACGACTTACTAATCGCATAGAATTGGGCATTACACGTGAGAATTACTTAGGCTTAAAGCTAAAGAGAATACATTATACATATTAGGATTAGTGTTTAGTTCGGGGCTTCGTTGCTTATAATAAATAATAATAAATATTCATGGACATTTCACACAACGTCCTCAAGTGCCAAGTTAAGCTTATATACTTGTGTTATGGGTACCAGAATTCGGATATAATACATAAACTACTTTTCTTTTGTAAATACATACTTATAATACATAGTAAACACCTAGACGCAGGACAAACATTTGTATGACAGATTTAGACGCGTATATTTGTTTTAAATTTTGGCCCGACGATTCGGAGACTTAGCAGTCACCATGGTCACGGGTGAGACTGAGCTGTAATGTGTCTTCTACGATCACTGATTACAGGGTTTAGCCACATCTAATTTAATTTTACATTGACCATAAAGATAGAATTTTATTCATAGTATTCATAATGCAAAAAAAAAAAAAATAAGTGTAAGAAGCATTTTTTGTGCACCGTACTAGATTATTATTATAAGCAACGCAAATTGGTAATGCGCTGGAACCTTGTCAAATTAACGCCCTTGTGACGTCATCAGCAAAGAGAAAGTACAGCTAACAAAATGTAATAAACGTCACTATGACGTCACCAACATGGCCGCCAGGCGCATTACCAATGTGTGTGGCTTATAACAGTACGTCGAATGATCTTAAAACTAATGGGAATATACATAAAATATTTTCGGATACCATCTGCGCAATTTTAACTTTTAAAATGGTCACGTATCAACGCTTGTTTTTTCCCAAAGACTTTTGCTGCGATTTATTAAAATTATTAATTTATCTTCGAGTGACATTATGTACATATTGTAAAAGTAGTTATTGTCATAATATTACTTTATGATATCTTCCCTAAACTAATGTCCCTCATCATAAGCACTTACTTATCAATATGTTTAATTTCTATATGTTTATTTTATAAATTACACAACCTCACAGGAAAATATTTCATCCAGAATTACAAAAGGAAACTATTCTAAGATCCATTAAATTGCCAAGTCATAATCTAACACTAAACTATCTTTTAGTACGTTGGTTACCGCACTAAACTTTTATCATAGTTTCGTTGTACGTGGAATATTTTACTATTTTAGTCTGCCTACATTGTTTGTTAAGGTTTATACCCAAGTAAGATAAATAATAATATTTGTAATGAAATTTATGGGCTTACTTTAACGTTTTATAGTTAGAGGGCAAATTAGATAGCCTATTATTATTGTGGTATACCTTTTATCATAAAACAGGCTACCTCATTTATCTGTCTGGAACTAGGACCAACAATAGACAATGGTAACAATGATTATTACTTAAAATCAGGTATAGATAGTACTGTCTCTACGCATTACTCTAATGTTTAGTAACTCAAATTAGTAGCAGAAAAGATGTATAAATCTTAGATAAACTTTCACTTGTTTTCAACATTGCGACAGACAGGTAAAACCAGAAATATGATATTAGCTACAAGCTGTTGCTCGCAACCTTGTACCCTTCAATTTAAAATTCAAACCCTAAGAAATTATACATAAAAGCCATCCTCTTGAACCACTCTATCTATTAAAATAAACTGCATCAAAATCCGTTGCGTAGTTTCGAGGATATAAGCTCATATAGAGATTGCCAAAAATCTAATAATTAAACTATTCTTTTTACAACAATAGGCATATAGTCTCTGCCTACCCCCATAGGAAAAAGGCGTGATGTTATGATAATGATGATGATGATGATGATGATTATTTTTACAATAAGAAAATGCCTTACAAAAAAAGCTTACCTACATTTTAAAAAGAAGAAGTAAAAATACAAGGTATTTATTTAATAAAGATAAAAGATTTTTCTATTGTTAGAGCAGCTTGTAACAATATTGTTTATAGTTAATAACTAGCCTAAATAAATATTAACGAAATGTTTATTATCCTAAACTAATATTTATTGTCTTCAGTTTTAATTAAAATTTGAATTAACTCATCAAAAATAAGTTGCTCTACAAAATGAGCATTTAGCTATTTTTACAAATAACCTTTCTTAAAGAACGTTCTAAAAATAAATGGAAAAAATATAATCAATAAAATATAACTGATATAACGAATTTTCAGATAAAGAATATTTAAGTTTTATCGTATTTGGCTCAATTTATGTTTTCTATGGATGACTATTGTGCTAACCTCTAATAAATATTTAGCAAACGCTTTAGTTTATTTCTAATAAAATGAAATATGCATAGAACCTGCCAGGTATAAACAAAATATAGATTATTTATTTGTATTATTTCTGTTCTGCTTTACTGCTTGTCTGTATTATCTGCCCAATATCTACAAGAAAATAGTTCACAAACCTGATACAAGGCACAAAACCTATGCTAACAATTTTACACAGAAATTAACTACAAAATGCACAGTTATAAAAACTATTATGATAAATACCTTGATCTAGTGACCCGCTTGATCGGAATCTACCTTCCTCTATTCTCCTCTCCATCTCAGGAACCACCACTCTCACATTATATTTTAAATATATCACACTATTTTGACTCCATTTAAAAATACTTACTTTGTAGTAACAATGAAGTTTTAAAATGTCAATTTTTAAACTGTACAACATGTGAAACCCATATTTGCAAACAAATAATGAATGAAATGAAATTTTCAACCGGTAATTGTTGTATTGTTTAATTTTATATTTTATGCAATTCTTTTCTATAAAATAAAATTGTCCTTGTGGTGACGGATTAAGAATACAAGTGTCACTACCCCTTTCCTTCCCAAGATGCTGTAAAAGTCAGCTAAGGAATATTAGACACAGATAATATCCTCTGTAAGAGACGGAAATTTTAAAAATAAACCCTGTGACAACACGTTCAGTCAGTACGGCACAGTAAACTAAAATCCCTTCCAAAGTGGAGGAGTCCCGTGCCCAACAGTGGGACGTTAATGGGCTGGAGAGAGAGAAAGGAAATAAAAACACCTTGGAGCACATAATATGTTAATTAATTCATATCTAATTTCTAGCTAAATCACAATGTAGCAATTTTTTTCTTTGCAGACGGAATTATGATTATTATGAATGATATTCAACACAAATAGGTACATGACGTGCTAGCTATCTAGAGGCAAGGAAGAATGACCTAGTTTCTTTAGAAGGACCAGACTAAGAACAAAGGTAAATGTCGCTACCACACCAACCTTTTATAAGTATAACATAACAGTAAACACACAAACAAAATATAGCATTAAACGAAGTATTGAGCATAGACATAAAAAGTATGTACAATTATCAAATAACACCAACTTTCTCGGTAAATTCTAATGAGTTAATATCTTTCTGTCTCTTTTGAACCGATTTAAATGAATTTGGTACACAGATTTTCCGTGTGGTGACGGATTAAGAATACATGTGTCCACCACCCCATCTCCTCCTAAGGGTGCTGTAGAAGTCAGCTAAGGGATATTGCATACAGATAACTTCTTCTGTGAGAGACGGAAAACTCGAAAATAAACCCTGTGCCAACACACCTGGTCAGCGCGGTACAGTAGACCATAATCCCTCCAAAGTAGAGGAGGCCCGTGCCCAACAGTGGGACGTAAATGGGCTGGAGAAGAGAAGGTACACAGATATGGTCTGAAAATAAGACATAGGTACCAATTCTACGCGCACAACTAAACATAACTTAACTAAAAAATGAAAATTGATAGTGTTAATAACGCAATTTGGCCATATTAACAGAACCTTTTCATTATAAAGTCTGTAAAATATTATAGAATAATTGTCTTATTCATAATGACTTATCTGAGGTTTAAAAGTTCGTAAAAATAGGTTCGCGAAAATTGTCAAAACTTGTTATGTTAGTCTTTCTACGCTAAAACGTTTATTATCTCTCCGATGAAATCTCCGTTTAAACCACCGAGAAGTCATTATGAATAAGACCGTAAAGATTTTAATTAATAATAATATATACAACGAAATAGCCAATTAAACAAAATACACCATTATTGTTTTTATTTTTTAGTTAAGTTTGGTTTAGTTGTGCTCGTAGAATTGATATAATGGGCTACTTTTTATTTCGAAGTTTTTCGTGTATGCGGGCAACAGTTACCTAGTCTTTATCTTTAATTATTATAAAACAAAGTCGTTATTTTGTATGTATTGCGCAACTGATTTCGATACTGTTTTTTTAGTAAATAGAGTGATTTGTGGGGATGGCTTTTTGTATAATTGGATAATTGGATTCCACACGTGCAAAGTTGCGGGTAACTGCTAGTTATTTATATATTTGCACTAATAGAATAGAATACACTTTATTGTGCACCATAATTTACATTTTATTAAAACTAATGTAACAATAGAGCATGTACAATTGGCGGTATTATCGCGATTTCTTCCAGACAACCTTTAGATGGACTCAGTTTATTTGATTGAGATTTAATCTGAAATATTTGATCATACATAGTGAATAGAAACGCAAATATATAACTACTCTTGTAGGATGTATCTTATGTAGTCTCTATTTTAACAACTATCTAACATTTATCGCTACATATACGAAAATACAAAATCGATATTGAGAGGCTGTCAGCTGTGCGTTCACACTGTTCAAAAATTGTAAACTACAATGTAATATTCCCAGTTGGCCATGACACAGTTGCAAACATGTGAAGTTTGAATATACGATTTTATAAGGTGATACCTCTAGCGTAATACATACATACCCGTATACGTAATATATATATATCCTCAGATTTACCAGCCAGTTGGTACGAGTTCAATCTTGCAGACATGTAAATTTCGATTGGCTAAATCCTACTTCATAGACTAAAAATTTATCATATGACTGCCTATATCAGACCCACTCATAGATACATATGTCACGCACACATAGACATTTATGTAGCTTCAAACTGAGTGAGTGATGTAACCATAGACACTCTATTTGGTATATCAATAAGAATTGTGACAAAAGATTTATTGTATAAAAATAGTCATTATTTAACGTTAACTCAATATTAAGTTACATGACAACATTAATATCTGAAGGATAATGTCAAAGGGATGATATCACCAAAACATCCGCTATATGACAAAAATGTTGAAAAAATATTGTCACAATAAGATAATCTTAACGTTTACGGAACGTAACTAAACTCGTATTCTTGTAAACTTGTATTTTGTTTTCTTTTATATTAGCTTTGTACATAATATTTGCCAATTTTTTTAAACTTTGTACATAATTTATGTTATTAATAATAACTTGTATTTATTCCTGAGTTTACTCCGTAAACAGTATTTACATAAAGATGTGTGGAAATATTCATTCATATCCTCAAGTTTAGCTCACAGGTTCGTAAGAACCCAAGGAAGATTGACGTCAGCCAGGCGGCCAGTCGTAAAAAGAAGGCAAAACTCACTGTAACATGAACTACAAGGCATGTTACGCCAACCTCATATAATGATATAAGAGCAGTAGAATGATGAGTATGAAGTTACATAAATTTTAATTAAATACCAGTCATTGTTATTTTTATAAGTGCTACGTGTTCTACACCTCGTAGCTACACGTAACTGCTCTACATTTTTCTCTAAGAGATGTATTATTGGTATTGGTAAACAAAACATGAATGCTTCATAATAATATAGACAATCCTTTGGATGCGCATGAATTTAAACTATTGCAAAGCTATATGAAGTTTTAAATGAAAAGCAATCATTAGAAACAAAAAAAATAACAATTCACCCACGTTTCTTTTATGAATGTTGATATAGGTAGATACGTTTGTTTCTATAATATTTTCTGTACTATCTATAAATGTCACGTAGATATATATGTTATTTGACATTCGTTAAACAACGATTTTATTTACGATCTTATTCATAATGACTTATCGGAGGTTTAAACGGAAATTTTATCACAGAGACAATAAACGTTTAAGCGTAGAAAGACTATTATGAATAACAAGTTAGGACAATTTTCGCGAATCTATTTTAGCGAACTTTTAAACCTCTGGTAAGTCATTATGAATAAGACCATTAGCCACAAATTCATTTTTATATTACATAACACGTCAGCCTTCAATAAATTATATAAAACGTAATTGTTGTAAAAGCTATCATTAAAAGTACTGTAATTACTTATTGTTTCCGCTGAAACAACAACGAACGGAACGTCTGGTTGTTATTTATATTCATTAAAATTTAGGAATAGCAAAGTCACTAACAATTCGCAAATCCCTGACTGAAGTAACTTTTTGGAAATTTTTATATACATCTAATTAGTTTTTGTCCATTTAATACAGTAATCACAAAATTTTGTGTTGATTTAGTTTGTTTAAATGTTTATTTAGTTTTTAGAACTCAAATCGTAATGTTTTAACACAATTTATGCCTTTTTTGTTCCGCACAAAACACGCGTTCAACATGACACGTAGAGCGCGACTGTGCCGACGGCTCGTTCTGTTTAATTCTAAGAACTAGCTAACTATATTAAATTAAGGACGCTTCAGTAAGATACTATCATTGGTCACAGAAAAACATTTTTTGTGGTATTTTCAATATAACATTGCATTATTAAATAATTCAATTTTATATTTAATTAGAAACAGGACATTTCCTGTTCTTAATAAAGAAAAAAAGTAAATGTTGTTAATAATAGTCAAAAAGAAAAACTTTACGAGCTTTTTTACTTTAATAATTATTGTGTTTGTTCATTAATGTTTGATATTAATATTAAATTCAGCTTCAATAAAATTAGACAGATCGGGAGAATAATTCCCTATAATTATTAAGATGTGTACCTATATATAGGGGATCTCGTTTCATCTCATCAATATGACACCTAATTGAATGTAACATATGCCTCCAACTGAATATTCAACGTACTTAATTGAATTGCCACCCCATATGGTCCCTAAAAGCTTAATATATACTTTTTTACTTTACAAATTCCTTCATTTCTTTCTTTCTTTATTTCTCTTACAATTTTTTAATTGTTTTTAGAGGTTCCCAGATAATAATGGAACGCTGTATGCATTGAGTTCGCAAGCAAACAACTCTCTAGTGCAAGCTTAAGAGGATACCAAAATAGCTTCGTGCATTTTTCTACGTACGAAGTTTTCATTTTTTCTTTAGATTGAATGGCTAGAGCTCTAATTTTTAAGTATATGTTTTTTCAATACATAATCTAGGATCGCATAAACTCAGAAACGCGATTGAAAAAAGTTTTCTCGATAGAAAATCTTAGCGAAACAACCTCTCTCATTTTTTATTTTTTTCATTTGTCGGTCTATTTACGCTTATTAACTAATGAAATAACTTTAAAAACATAAGTAACTATTATATAAAGAAACACGTAAACCGGAATTAAAATATATTTAGTAGATTTTGAGTAAACAAAAAAAATATCCCTAATTTGACGGGCCTCGTGGTGTAGTGGTTCTGGTAACGGACTGCCGATCAAGAGGTCGCGGGTTCGATTCCCGCTCGGGACAATCATTTGTGTGATTTTTCTAATTATCATACAAATGTTTGTACTACGTCTGGGTGTTCCTATGTATTATAAGTATGTATTTACAAAAAAAAAGTAGTATATGTATTCTATCCGTATTCTGGTACCCATAACACAAGCATATAAGCTTAGCTTGGGACCAGAGGACGTTGTGTGAAATGTCCATGAATATTTGAATTCTTCATTTTCTATACCTACTAGTGTTAATAGGTACATGTCGACGATAATATTAATGTAGGCCCTTAACTCAGAATTCTACATTGTGCCTGTGACTGTTTTTTCAACATTTAAATGCGCGACAGAGATATTAGTTTTATTTATTAACGGTAGGACAACTATAATATTTATTGATTATGAAATACAATTGCGTGACGTAGTGTTTAAAGAATAGAATATTACTAAAATATACTCATGCATACATGTGATTTAGATATTCACTGCTGTTTAAACAATATTTGAATAAGTGTATTACCTAACTAAATTAGTTGTATTAGCTAACTATATTAACTAAACAAATTAAACATAATCTAAGTTTTGCTATTATAATAACACATGTATAATAGATAGAACACGCCAAGATGCCCTACAAATATTTGTGTTACAAGTATAAACATCACACAAATGTCTTGTATAGGAATCTAAACTGCGAACGATAGTCCGCTACGCTATATCACAACGTGGGTCCGTCACATTATCCCATGTTCATCTTTACGTGCATATTATAAAACTGAGAGACAAAGCTTCTTTTTTCATCTGTCCCCACTGGCCTATTACAGACGGTTTATCGTTGAATAGCCATAAAAAATAATGGCAGTATGCATAATGTATATTCGGATAAGGGATGCCATCTATGAAATTTCAACATTTTTAAATGAGTCACGTACATATCGCCTTTTCTAGAGGCAATTGGGATGGTTCATAATTTTTGCCCTGCTGTTTTTATATTTTTTTTTGAAAATATAGGCAATTTCAAGCAACTAATTTCAATATTATTGAAATATTCACTATATAGAATTTTTTAAAAATACTTAAAGATATCATTTTAAGTGTTGTGGCGTCATCGTTGTACGCAATCTGTGTATTGCCTTTTCCTGATAGACTTAAGACAGATTGCAATACATCTTCAATACATCTTTTCAAAGTTGCCAAGTTGATATAATAGACCAATTTCAACTCCACCACAGAGTAGTATATCCCTAAGAACGCCTTAATATTTTAAGTCCTTCATTTCAAGGGCAAATAGAGATCATTCGCTTTTTTGGAAAAATAATCGTTAATATAGCAAATTTTCCGAAAATTTAAAAATTTTTTTTATAAAAACTTAAAAAAAAATATGAACTATGCCAATTGCTGTGGGCTATTAGATTCATCTATCGGTGCTTCATATAATTTATAGCAGTTTATTTACTGATAAGTTTTGTTAGTCATGTAAGTTATATTTTAGATGATGAATGCATCCATTTGACGAGCCTTGTGGTTGTGTGGTTCATGTAACGGACTGCCAATCACGAGGTCGCGGGTTTGATTCCCGCTCGGGACAATCATTTGTGTGATATTAATAATTGTCATAAAAATGTTTGTCCTGCGTCTGGGTGTTCACTATGTATTATAAGTATTTACAAAAGAAAAGTAGTTTAAGTATTATATCCGTATTCTGGTACCCATAACACAAGCTTAAAAGCTTAGCTTGGGACCAGAGGACGATGTGTGAAATGTCCATGAATATATATTTATTTATATTTATATATAACACCCAGACGTAGTACAAACATTTGTATGACATTTATGAATATCACACAAATAATTGTCCCAAGCGGGAATCGAACCCGCGACCTTGTGAACGGCAGTCCAGTACATGAACCACTACGCCACGAAGCCCGTCACACATTTATACTTACATTGCTATATATATTTATATTTACACTGCTAGGTATAAGACTCTTCCAGTGAATTCCATTATTCGCGTTCTTACGCTTACGTCCTGTACGTGGTCGCTATTCGATGACCTATATGTTATAAGGCAATATGAAAATGGACAGATTTTCGACACAGAAAGAATATCAATTAATTTCGTATAAAAAATCTGTCTAAAATATTCTAATCAGACTTTTCGTTTCAAAATTAAGACGGGCATATTTTTTTTAAATAAGAAATTCTTCAACATCATAAAAGTCGTGTTTTTATTTATGAACAAGTTATTTACTAAATCGTTTAAATGCAAGTAACACCGAAAGTGGCTAGTAACCTCATTAAATTTGTACAAAACACCCCACAAAGCCGCTTATGCTCAAAATAAAGGTTCTCTTGATGCTGTGAATAAATCATGACAATATTCATGAATAAATAAATATCTTACTGTTGGAGATCCATGAAAAGGCAATATAATACTAGACCAAAAACATTTTAAAATTTTTATAATTCAGAACTTTTTTATTGTTTTGTCAATGGGGATTGTTTATTATTTTTGACCTACTGTTTTTATCTTCTTTTCAGAAAATATAGACTATTTTAAGCAACTAATTTCAATATTAATGAAATATTCACTATACAGAATTTTTAAAAAATTCTTGAAGATATTACTTTAAATGTTATGACGTCATCGTTTTACGCAATCTGTGTATAGACTTTTCTTGATAGACTTAATACAGATTGCACTTTATCTTTTCAAAGTTGACAAGTTGATATAATAGACCAATTTCAACTCCACTTCAAAGTAGTATATCCCTAAAAACGTCTTAATATTTTAAGTCCTTCATTTCAAGGGCAAATAGTGATCATTTGCTTTTTTGGAAAAATAATCGTTAAGGGCCTACATCAATATTATCGTATATCATCGCCGACACGTACATATTAACACAGCCAGTAGGCACAGAAAATGAAGAATTAGGGATACTTTTCCTATTTACTCAAAATCTACTAAATATATTTTAATTCTGATTTACGTGTTTCTATATATAATAGTTACTTATGTTTTTAAAGTTATTTCATTAGTTAATACGCGATAATAGACCGACAAATGAAAAAAATTAAAAATTAGAGAGGTTGTTTCGCTAAGATTTTCTATCGAGAAAACTTTTTTCAATCGCGTTTCTGAGTTTATGCGATCCTAGATCATATATTGAAAAAAACATATACTTAAAAATTAGAGCTCTAGCCATTCAATCTAAAGAAACAATGAAAACTTCGTACGTAGAAAAATGCACGAAGCTATTTTGGTATCCTCTTAATATAGCAAATTTTCCGAAAAAATCTAATGGATCATGATCAGAAACTCTATTCCCCGAAATGGTTTTCGAATTAAGAGTTTTAAAAAAATATGAACAATGCCCATTGGTGCTGTGTAACTCTTAACAGTAGATGCCATTTTTGATAATAATATAGTCTGTTTTATATCTAGTTTGTTTAAAGTGACGCAGCGGCAAAAATTTTGGTTTTAATATATTTTATTTTTTATATATAGCCGTTAAATTTTTTTTTAATCCACATAAGTACTCATTATTTATAAAGAGGTAAAGTTTGTCATATGTATGTAGAAATATTCACCGGAAGTAATAGACTGATCTGACTGATCATACTTTTTTTCACTAATAGAAAGCTTCAGACTCCTTGATTTGAAAACCAGCGTTTGAGCAAACGACGTCGCGTGCAACAACATATTTCTAATAAAACAAAACATTTATGTTATTTTAAAGAAGACGCCATATTATTAAATAGCAAATTAGAAATCTGCTTGGATATTCAATGTAACCATTTTACAAGCGAATAAATAAGATGTTACAAACTGTCTTGTAAGATAGATACATATCTCTGAGGATGTCATCCACGTCATACTTTTATGCCTTCGTGTTTTATATCTTGAAATATTTTATTTATTCTAAGTTTACAGAAGTTACGACCTCTCGGAGCGTATAGTACAGCGAATAGGTCTGTATATATATTCTAACAAAACTATTACGTCAGTGGAAAGTATATAAATGGATAACACTTTATTTGCAAATTATTATCATAGGTTTAGTCTCAATTAATTGTGTTACTTAAATATATTTGAGTGATAACGAAATAAAAAAATTTATGTATCATTTTATTGTGTTTGAGGTTGCGGATATTGCACAACTTTTTATACACCTCTGCTCTGTATGATTACAATAATATGGAAAACCTCGAAAAGCTCGGAGTGAATATTAGGTCAGTGATGGCCTCAAAGCAGAAAGCACTCTATCTGGATAGTGCATGTATAACATGTATACATATATACCATCGCTTTCTTTTATCTTAGGCCATGAAGTCTATATAAGTTTGTTAGCCATTGTCCGAAGAAATGGCTCTTCAGACAACTGTCGTCGTCGGAGTGCGTCATACTTATACAACAATAAATTCTCAAAAAAATATAAATATGTTTAGGCACCTTGAACAATTTGAACGACTTGCGACGTTTAACCTACTTTAGTAGTAAACCAAACAATATAATAGCCAGTTGTTGATAAAAAAATGTATTACAGCACTTTATATTCGCTGACCCAATTACAGTGTACCTTTAAAGCAAACAATTCAAACAAAGCCTCGAGGAAAATCAATCTTAACATATTTTCATTCGTACTATTTTCATTCAGCTACATAAAATTGAAGTTATAAATATTCCATGTCTGCAGCAATAATTTATTGAGGGTCTACAATTCATAATTTATAAATTGTTGAGAAGAGACACATTTTGTCTTAAGTTGACACGGAAACAGGCGATGTAAAGGAATATTACACTTAGAGCATTAATTCAAAAGGAGTTGACATTAGAAAGCGACTTTTGGTTTAATATTCTAAGATTTTAGATGTTGTTGTGAAGAAATTCATTATTATTCCCGAAATTTTCGAACTGAATTTTGCAAAACCAGAATATTTGATGAGATAGTTAAGTAATGACTTTTTTCCGCGGTTCTGTGATTGGAAATGAGACTAATTGTTTAATGAAGGGTTTTGAAGTTAATTGAAACTATAAAATATGTTTTTAGACGTTTTAATAGTAAGAAAGTCTATAGAGCAGCTGGAACCAACTTCCTAAGAATATATGTAGTTTCATAATTAATTTCAAAAGCGATTAACAATTCTCTTTACAAGGAACAAAGCAATCTAGTAAGTTGTACAATTCCTTTTATACTTCTATCGTTGCTTTATAAGCACTTTACGTTAGTAAGTACCTACATATATATAACAAACTGTCTTTGTCTTTTATTCTTAACAATTGCCAGTTTCTGGAGTTTCATTTCTAGCTATTTATAAATAAAATAAATAAATAAATATTCATGGACATTTCACACAACGTCCTCTGGTCCCTAGCTAAGCTTATTATGCTTGTGTTACGGGTTCCAGAATACGGATATAATACATAAACTACTTTTCTTTTGTAAATACATACTTATAATACATAGAAAACACCCAGACGTAGTACAAACATTTGTATGACATTTATGAATATCACACAAATGATTGTCCCAAGCGGGAATCGAACCCGCGACCTTGTGAACGGCAGTCCAGTACAAGAACCACTACGCCACGAAGCCCGCCTAAATTATAAGTTATAAATTAGTTACTTACATATTGCTTCGTTCACATCTTTGATTGTCTCGTTAGATGCTGTTTTATCGTTACTTCATGAAATAGCGAAGATATTTGTAACTAAACACTACATCAGAAATATCATTGCAGCTTTTATAAATAAATATTCATGGACAATTCACACAACGTCCTCTACTACCAGCTAAGCTTATATGCTTGTGTTATGGGTACCAGAATACGGATATACTACATAAACTATTTTTCTTTTGTAAATACATACTTACGATACATAGAATACACCCAGACGTAGTACAAACATTTGTATGACATTTATGAATATCGCACAAATGATTGTCCCAAGCGGGAATCGAACCCGCCACCTCGTGAAGGGCAGTCCGTTACATGAACCACTCCACCACGAACCCCAGCATAATATTCTAATTTAAATATAGAAACGAACACGCCATTGATTTATAGGTAGAAATAGTTGACTTATAGATAAACAACTATTAGATGTTTATTGTGTATAGGTATGTACAAAGTCGGTAGGTAGGTACAGGTTTTCATAAGCATTTTCACATATACATTGTTTACCTACAAGTAAGGTATATAAATAAACTATAGAGCTCCGAAAACATATCGGTGATGTTATTCTGTTTTCATATTCATAAACACAATATTTTCATTTGGGGAATGGTAAACAACTTCAGGATTTTGCTATGTAGGTTGTTTCTTTTACATGCAGGAAAATTTAAAACGTTTACTGTTTGGTAAAATACAGTATAGTAAAACAAATGTACTAGTAATAGAGAACATTTAACCGGATGCTAGATATAAATTATCCAGGCAATAAAGGCTCACTTTAAACTGTAAGCTATTTCAAAAGGGTTAAATTAGTCTACTGCGGTCACTAGTTCCGATGTATTCGGCTATGGGTACAACGACATTACAAAAGATATGTGTGTGGAATTTTACTACTAAAAGCCAGAAAATTATTTGCTAAATTCAGTCGTTCTATAGAAAATTATTAATAGGAACCATTCTATATTGTTCATGTATGTTCTTATTCCTATTAGCGCTATACTTTTGAACTATTATGTGATTGCGCTATAAAATCCTGTAATACCTACTGTTTATGAACTCTTTCTTGTTTGGTGTTCTGAAAATTATTTCAGACTGCTGTATTTTTGCTATCAATTAATTAAGATTAAGTACAGCTTATTGTGTGGTGATGCATCTATATACTAATATATGAAGTTGAAGTATTTGTTTGTTTGTTTGTTTAAACGTGCTAATCTCAGGAACCACTGAGCCGATTTGAAAAATTCTTTCAGTGTTAGATAGGGCATTTATTGAGGAAGGCTTATAACATCACGCTACGCCCAGTAGAGCGTAGCAGTAGTGAAAAATTTTGCAAAAAAAAAAAAGGGAAAATTTTCTAAATTCCACGCGGTCGGAGTTGCGGGCAACAGCTAGTATATTATAAAGTTGAAGAGTTTGTTTGTTTGTTTGAACGCGATAATCTCATGATCCGCTGGTCCGATTAGAAAAATTATTTCAGTGTTGGATAGTACATTTATCGATGAAGGCTATATAACATCACGCTGCCACTAATAGGAGCTTTTAAAGAGAACGTTTCCTAAATTCTACAGGTACATAGTCGCCGGCCACAACTAGTTAAGAATACAAGTGTCACCGTCTCATTTTCTGCCGGGGTGCTGTAAGAACCAGCTAAGGGATACAGCTTACAGCCCGGTTTCCACCGCGAGCGGAACGGACCCATTAATGACTTCGTTAAACTCGCAAACGCAAACTGCATACTTGTATTTCCACCAACAAATAGTCGGACGGAAAGAGCCGAGCGTGTAGAAAGAGTAGAAATGAGCTCGCTCAGTTCTAGGGAGCACCAACTCTTCGTTGGTGGAAACTCAAACCTATTTAATTAAAAAGGAGTCCGTTCCGCCTAACCATTTTCCGCACATTACCCTTTCGCAGTGGAAACCGGGCTTACTGGTAGAATTAATAGGTATATTTCTATCTAGAAGCATAGACTAATGTCTTTGAATTAGCCTAACATTATTTTTTGTTAACAGCACTTTTATTACTCTAACTTTGTATTAAACCTATACACTACTTACATAATAGTTGTTATTGTTTTAATTTTGTTTATTGTTCTGCTTCCAAAAAGTTTCAGTATAACATAAGTCGCAAGGCGCAAATATAAACTCAAATAACGGTTCAATCAACAATCCGTTGAAAATGTTGAATTTATCTTGTAAAATGTATTTATATGATCATAATAAAATTGTTTATTTAGGATTCATACAAGCTCTTAACAGAGAGTAATTGTTTGTGTTTCATATTATTGTTAGTTTGCCTTTTGCTAATGAAGTCGCATAAATGTTATAAAAATTCTTTTATTTATTGTGAGTAAAGCCCGTTATTTTTTTATTTTTGTATTTTGACGGGCTTAGCGTTCTAGTGGTTCATGCAATGGACTTCCGTTCACGAGGTCGCGGGTTGGATTCCCACACAGTACAATCATTGGTGTGATATTTATAATATTGTCATACACATACTAATGTTTGTAGTGCGTCTGAGAGTTTTCTATGTATTATAAGGATGTATTTACAAAAGAAAAGTAGTTTAGGTATGTAGTTATGGGATGTAAATATGTATGTGTTAAACATTATTTCTAATAGTTACAGAAATTAAATTATAATTACACAGTCGACACCACTTGTGGTCCTATTCGAAAACTAGCGTCAACTCTTTGTATAGACTTGGCATCATGCATCGACCTATTGCTGCTGCCATCGTGGGTACAACATACTTTTGTATATAATAAAAATGTACCATAGTATCTTTTTTTTTCTCCCTCCGTCCATAGAAGAGGGTTGGCTTCTCTTTAGAGTGTCTTTTTAATTTTTAGGGTTCCGTACCCAAAGGGTAAAAACGGGACCCTATTACTGAGACTTCGCTGTCCGTCCGTCCGTCCGTCCGTCCGTCCGTCCGTCCGTCCGTCCGTCCGTCCGTCCGTCCGTCCGTCCGTCCGTCTGTCACCAGGCTGTATCTCAAGAACGGTGATAGCTAGAGAGTTGAAATTTTTACAGATGATGTATTTCTATTGCCGCTATAACAACAAATACTAAAAATAAAATAAAATAAATATTTAAGGGGGGCTCCCATACAACAAACATGATTTTTAGGGTTCCGTACCCAGTATCTCAAGAACGGTGATAGCTAGACACTTGAAATTTTCACAGATGATGTATTTCTATTGCCGCTATAACAACAAATCCTAAAAATAAAATAAAATAAATATTTAAGGGGGGCTCCCATACAACAAACATGATTTTTTTACCGTTTCTTGCTCGATACTAATAACGTTGCCTTATGTTGCATAGATAATGGTACGGAACCCTTCGTGCGCGAGTCCGACTCGCACTTGACCAATTTTTCTTTTTATGTAAGTGTATGTGTATAGGTTGACAGTAATAAATTTTCTTTCTTTTTTTTTCCTTATTTGTTCTTATTCAAATTGAGGATATATTTTTAGATTTTCTGCCTCTTTTAACTTATGAAATATTATACCAATAACGGTCTACAATGTAATTTAAAAGACAGTATAAAATCGAAGCCAATCTATACAAATGTAGATATAACGCGGAGCACGAACTCTAATCAATTATGTAATAGAACGACTCCAAGGAGATATTGTTTCAAATCTTGTTATCCTAATAGCTAAAACATGTTATCCTTATTTAACTACTATGTTGTAACATAAAACTAGTTCTTTTATGTGAAGAATATAACTTGCTCTTTACTATCACTTTAATAACAACAGTTCGCCTTTTTGTCACAATTTATAAAAATAACCTTAATTAAGAAAATTTTCCCCGTTATTGCAATATTTTTCACTGATGCTTCGCTCCCAATCTATTTTTAATTTATTATTCTAATATTAGTCGCAGCGTAATGTTATACAACCTAAAACCTTCCGCAATAAATGTACTATACCACACTGAAAGATTTTTTTTAAATAAGACCAGCTGTTACTGAGATTGGCGCGTTTAAACAAACAAACTCTTCAGCTTTATAGTATTTACAGATATTTCTCGGCACACTCTTTGAACCCAAGCCATTGCTCGTGCTATGAATACCAGAGTTATATGAATACAAAATATTTATATACATATTATGTATACACAAAATACATTAATGGAATCTCTAGTCTCAGAACTAACCTTAATCGTATGGAAATCAAATGGAGTAAAAACAATGCATTAGGTTTTTAAGAGTCTTACGTAAACGTAAAATCTATACTTGTAAATACACCCGACAATGTTATTGAATGAAAGTATTTTTATCAACCTGCCCACTTGACCCTGACCTAAAACGGCTGAAAGCTCGCTCGATAGTAGACACACTCACAAATCTTGTTACAACAGTTACTTACGTGCTAACTGAATGAGAAACTGATACCATAACTTATTACGGGCATGTCATTTTACTTAAAACAATGCTATAAAATTCCTTGGACTTTATTACTTCTTTTTCCATGGGGTGACGGAAAAAGAATACAAATGTTACTACCCATGTCTTGCCCGTGGGGGTCGTAAGAATCGACTGAAGGTACCACGTTGCATAACACCTGCGCTGGTCGTACAAATGAATAATGGGATAAAGGCAGGATAATGATGATGACGTGACTTTCTTACAATAATATTAAAGAAAATCCCAAATTTTCTAAAGTTAAATATATCATCCAATTTATTTCACACTCGTTACTATGTTACCTGGATAAATTACAACATAAATAAATTAATCCTGATCCTTTCGTGAAAGTATCGTATAAAATAATAAACATGACGCCAGTAATAAATGATGTACGTAATAGTGTATTAGAATTCGTATTTTACAGGTTAATGATGTGAAGTCATATTAAAAACTAAAAAGCAATGTAATTATAACAATTCTTTTGACATTTTCAATTGAAAAGCCTATTGGGAAGGCTGGTTTAATTGATTTCATATGTAATAGAACAATTTTCCCTTAATTTATTGAAGGCCTCCAGGTACACAGTCAAGGTCAATTGGAATCATAAAAAGCTTACCGTACTTTACGTTTAGGTAATTATATAAAGGTTAAAGCTAAATTATTTCAAACATAATTTTTTCTTCATTTCAGTGAGGTCGAAATTCTATTCGTAAGTATTATAATTCTAAGAAATTAAATAACTGTCTAACCTCTATAATATTTGTAAAGTAATGAAGGTTTATCTACATACTCGTAGCTTATTATCAAAACATTTAGAACTTTAAACAATTTATCAAAACAAAGGAAACTTACGACATACAAATATTGACGTATATTGTTTCACACTTAATTACCCCGCGTAAACCCAGAGTTTAACTAGTGTAGTTACATACAACTGATGATAGTTTAGAAATTGTTATAAATATGGATGCAATATAGCAATATTTTTGCTTGTCCAGCAATAGTCCGGGAGTTCCACACAAAGCCAAAGGTTCCACACAAAAGTTCCACACAAAGCCAAAGGTTTACCCCGCATCCATAACTTAGGCGAAGTGCGTAAAAGTATTCCACACGTTAAAAAAAAACAAACGCTGTCCGTTATTTGAAGTACTAGACCACGCCCGTCATAATATAACTTTGTAATAAATAGCATAAGTAAATAGTTAGAGAAATCTATCTTCCATTGGTTGTTTCATAAGTTAATATACGAGAAATAGTTTATTTTAATTGTAAGATAACAATTGGTTTTCCATCTCATTGAATAAATATGAACAGACTCTGAGTTAATAAAACATAGCAATTTCTCGTGAAATATCTTACTGTATTTACCCTATTCCAGTTAGAAATATAAGTTTTTATAAAATAAAAGACAAATTTATGTGGAAATATAATATATGATATCAGACAGCAACATATATTTGACTAAAATAAAGTTTGTGGTGATGGATTAAAAATACAAGAGTTGTCTTACCAATTCTTTCCCAGAGAGTGTAGTCACCATAGAGCCAGCTAAGCAACGATATAAGTGGAAATCATCTTCTCTGAAAGCGGGAACTAGATATTAAACCCTATGCCAACATTTCTAATCAGCATGGTACAAATATAACAGATAGATACTCTCGCTAACTGGAGGAGGGTCATGCACTATAGCAGAACATGAGTGGGTTAGAAAGGGAGACAACGTAATAGACTAGTATTCTCCTTTTAATAGAAAGGAGGTTCGTGCTCTGTAGTAAGTCCTTATTTTTAGTTTAGTATAGTAGCTCAGTAGTAAGTCCTTTATTGACGGGCTTCGTGGCGTAGTGGTTCATGGACTGGACTGCCGTTCACAAGGTCGCGGGTTCGATTCCCGCTTGGGACAATCATTTGTGTGATATTCATAAATGTCATACAAATGTTTGTACTACGTCTGGGTGTTTTCTATGTATTTATTATAAGTATGTATTTACAAAAAAAAAAGTAGTTTATGTATTATATCCGTATTCTGGTACCCATAACACAAGCATAATAAGCTTAGCTTGGGACCAGAGGACGTTGTGTGAAATGTCCATGAATATTTATTTATTTATTTAAATATTACTACAATCCCACCTTAGTTGTAGCCATAGTAATATGAATTCCCTAAATACAATAATGTATTAAAATATAATTTAAGTCTGATCAATTTATTCCGAAACCACTAGCACACAATTTATTTTTAAATGACAATATTTATTGGGTCAGTGATTCTCATGAATACAGTATAGGTGGTACCACATAATTTAGGGTTTATTCAAGCTTTATAATTATTCGTATTGGTTGGTTCTATTTATTAAACTTTATTTACACAAAACAAATTAATTGACTTGAATTGTTACTGTGTAAGCTGAAGTGACAATGGGCAGGCCACATCGTTCGAAGGACTGATGACCGTTAGTGAAGAAAAATCCTAAATTGGCGACCACGTACCGGACGATGCAGCGTTGGGTGACCCCTGATATAGTAGAGAGCCAATATGGTCATGGTCGCGAGGAGCCATTGAATGCAAGTGGCACAAAAAAGTGCGATGTGGTGTTCTATTTGAGCGGCCTATATCAACAGTGGACGGCGAAAGGCTGGCTTATAAATGTATGATTGCTTTATTGCTTTAAGTAAGTACTGGAAATCAAAAGGATTATGAAAATTAAAACGAGGCACCCCGCATAGAAATGAATAGCGATTATACTCGTAAGTACTCTATATATTCACAGATACGAAAAGTGGCGCAGTGCCAATACAGAACAGTTCCAAAACCATTAATTTACACATACTACATAGCTTAATTAGGCACGACCTATGTACGTGATATGCATTGAAGCTAACAAATATTGGACATAATGAAACGCAATGGATATATTGGCCAAATATTGCTGCTGTATACTGTATAGTACTGATAAGTAGTAAATTGATTAGACTGATTCCATACATCCATCCATCTATCAGTCTTTCTTCTGCCTCCCCATAGAACGACACAACGCGCGGTCTTCTGCCGCATGCATCCAATGGCTCCCCACGCCGCGTCATCCGGTCTGATTTTATCCCGTAGGTAGATAAATACCGAGTATAGCCCTCTCCATAGCACGCTGTGCAACCTTGGACTTAGATACGAGGACGACATTCAAAAACCACGTTTCTGTTTCGTAGCCAGAAATGTCCTATGCTTCTTTGATTTTAATAAAATATTTTTTTTAATAATGATATTTATGTCCCTTGTAATCTAGATGTCACTCAGGTGTCATCTTTAAATACATGGATTTAAGTACTGGACAAGGGTTACGGATTCTACAATAAAGAAATTCCATAACTATAAAATTCTATTTTCCAAATAATCATAAATATATATTATTATAGGTTAATGATTATTTTAAGTCACGAAATGACAAAAGCCCTGAAACAAATTATGCACTAGAGAAGAAGTATAAACCCTTACCAAATAAAATGCCCTAGTCGACAACTTCGTGGTCTTAGAATGTAGTCACGTATCTCTTCGCAGCTTTCCTTTCAAGGGTCTACCCTTCCATTTACTATTACTGCTGAGGTGTCCCTCTGAAGTCACAGTATGTGTCAAACACAAAAGCTACGTGCAAAAAATTAAAGTTTATATATTTATTCTTACTTTTATAACTGCCCGCCCGTGAATAATTCCCTATATTACAAACCTTTTGCAATAAATGGTTGGAGTTGTTGTTTATTTTAATTTAACAGTAACGTGTATATTTTCAGTAGTTATTTCAAAGTCGCGAGCAGCAACTTGTAGTCTATATCAGGTGTGGCCAACTTTTGTGCACATAAGATCTACTTTTTATTTTAAAATTGAGTTGCGATCGACCTATTTCTTAGGTAAGAAGGGGGACGTTTATGGAACTTGGGAGTGATCGACCAAAATTGGTCGCGCGATCGACCGGTCGACTTGTTGGACACTCCTGGTCTATATGTATTGAAAGAAATGCGTGTTTATTTATTTTTCAAAAATCAAACTTTCTACGTAGCGAGTTTTAAGGTGGGTACCTATTTTAAAAAGGGAAATGGTTGCTTCTATATTATGTAAATCGTAATTACCAAACCTTTTTTCATTACGTAAATATTACACTCTTTTTAAGGAAAGAAAAATATCCCTACTTTTTATTTCCTGTTATATTATAATTAAATTAACAAAATTTCTCATTGTATCTACTGGTTTTTTGTTTCATTTTAACGCACAACATGAGTCATGGTTGAGAAATTTTAATGAGTCTACATTCGAATCATTAATGGGTACTGTTTACAGTATGGTTGAAGGTTTGTATAACGAGTTTTGTCAGGAAGTCCTTAGGAGAAACAGTATGTACTCGTTACTCCCGCATCTACAATACATGCTTTTCTCATTATCATCATCATAACATCACGCCTTTTACCCATGGAGTAGGCAGAGACTATAGAGCGCATCTGCTACGATCCAAATATACTCGTACTTCCTTGGCTTCATCCACACTCATACATCTTTGCTTGCATGCTTTTCTTTGTTTTTGTTTTAAAAGTAACTGCTTCTTACTACTTCTTCTCGTAGATTGGATTACGAGGCAGGTAAGAATCAAATGAAGAAATTGAATAAACAGAATCGTATTAAAACTACAACCAACTAAATTTAACGCAAATTAAATACATTGAAACAGAAAAATTACATTACGATGATCACATACAATTACTTTTAAAAGCCACAAAATGTCTACTTTGAAACTTTATTTAAATGAACAGTAATTTTTGATAATCAGCTACTATTACGGATAGCTTGTTATCCTCGTCTATCAGTAAGATATATCTATGTCAAATTTTCAATAGAGACCACTGTTATCAGCAGCTTATTGATATGCAAGTAAGGACAAAACTTCAGAGTAGTCTGATTTTGACAAGAATCAAGAATGGGAATAGATAAAGTAATAATAATAATAATAAGCCCCTCACAAAACTAACTCCACGTCCAGTCCGAACATCTGTGACTACGTGTGGGGCGGACTTTAGCAGCTTTTAGCTAGTGACTTACTAAAGACCAACGGAGCAATAGTTTACAAATGCGATGCGATTAAGAAGTAGATGTATATTACCCCAGGCGGGTACCGGAGTCAACCACAATGGAGAATCCCGCTCCGAGCAGTCATGCTCGGGCTGTCCCACATATTCTGGGGGGGACACCGTATCGCAATCTATGACATCTGCCCAGTCTTCAACTGTTGCAGAATACCATCGTCATAATTCACCATCTGTCACTCATACCTCTACTACAGCCGATCACCATGAGTTGACTCAAGCCGTCGAGACTACAACTGATTTCTCAGACGATGACACTAATTCACTTTTTCCATCCGTTCCTTCAACTTGCTTTTCATATATGACCAAAAAATCATCAACCGTATCCACCAGTAGCATACCTGATAGTGTTGTGCAGGATGTCAATTTTGACAATGAGCTTGCATCCACCTCAGGTTCACGCAAAAGATGGACAAACGAAATGAATAAGTTCATAATGCGTACTTACTTTTTACTAACTACTTTAAATACCGATACCAAAAATTATCTGGAACCATTACACATAAAATTTACAGAAAATTATCCTAATATGCAAGTAAGCAGGCAAAGAGTAGGAGACCAACGTAGAGCTATAATACGCAATAAATTATTACCACAAGACACTATAGATAAGATATATAACGAAGTCAAACAAGAACTAACGCAACTAGAAACCACTGTCTTAAATCAAACACATGCAAAAGCATACCAACAAACACAAATTACACATAAAATAACACAAAATACAAATACTCGTATGAAATGGACTAATCAACACAATGAAGCAATTATGCGATCATACTACCGTACAACCAACTTAGGCACTAATGAAACTGTATATAGAAAACTAATGCACACCGACCTCACTCAGACTTACCCACCTTTAGCACACCTTAGTGAACAACGCATAGCAGATCAGAGAAGAGCCATAATCAACAACCAATACATCAGCACAGAGAGATTAACTATATTACAACAGGAAATAGCAAAAGAGCTAGAAATAAATAATAATACTGTAACAAATAATTATACACAGATAAACTGTAACGTAAACCCAATTCCAAATAATAATATAAATCAAAACACTGAACCAGATTTCGACAGAATTCACATAACTTCTGAACCCATAGTATTAGGCAGACATCCTAAAATAGACGAAGCTTTTCAGGAAGCATTCCAGTACTACGTAAATACCGATCCAACTTCTAGAGTCTACATCCCGAAACAAAAACCCTCTAAAAATCTCGCAAAAATAATAGATTACATAAACAGAATAACTCTTAAAGAAAATATAGAAAACGATACAGATTTTCCCAAATTTCAAACTGTTGTTTACTGTGCTGCTTGGGCAGCAGCCAAAATAAATGGCGCAAGATTAACCCTTCAGACTGGAACAGACCTACATAGAAAGAAAAAAGAAAATAAACCCAAATGGCAAAAAAGATTAGAAATGAAATTAAGAGATCTAAGGAAAAATATTGGCCGCTTCACTCAGTTTATACAAGGGAATAGGAGTAGAAAAGTAACTGAACATGCTAAAAAAATTATGGAACAGTATAAATCTCACACAATACACGAAGAACCAAACACACACACTGCACATGTACTGGACACACTAAAACAAAAACTCTCTGTCATAACAGGCCGGTTACAAAGATATAAAAGCTGTTCATTACGAAAACAACAAAATTCACAATTCACCTTAAACGAAAAGCTTTTTTACCGTAACATTAGGAACACTACCACCAATACTCAAGAAAACTGCTCCGATTCCACTGTACATGATCCCATTACCCCTGAAGCATTAAAAAACTTCTGGGCAGGTATATGGGAGAAACCCATTCAACATAATGCTGAAGCAGAACAGATACCTTCTGATACATATAACAATTTGCAAACTATGGAATATGAAGCTGTTCCCACAGCCATTTTCCAAAAAGTTATCCGTTATTTGCATAATTGGAAGTCACCAGGATCCGACAATATACATAGTTTTTGGTACAAAAAATTCACAACTATTCACAGTTCGCTACACAAATACATTAATAGTTTTATAAAAGATCCTACTACTATCCCACCTTACTTAACTATGGGCACTACTTACATGATCCCAAAAGACCTGAAAGACCTAACAGACCCGAGTAAATATCGCCCTATCACATGTTTGCAAACATTTTGTAAAATAATGACATCTTGTATATCCGAATTAATTTATGATCACATAGACACAAATAATATTTTAGCCGAACAACAGAAAGGTTGCCGAAAGTATAGTCAGGGCTGTAAAGAGCAATTAATTATTGATTCCGTTATACTGAAACAAGTTCAGAAAACTAAATCTAACTTATTCACTATGTATATTGATTATAAAAAGGCATACGATTCAGTTCCGCATTCTTGGTTAGTAAAAATTTTAGAGATTTACAAAATTCATCCCACCATCACAACATTCTTAAAATCAATCATGGTTAAGTGGTCGACCGTTCTTAAAGTGTCTACAAAAAATGAGACAATAGTCACTGACCCTATTCATATACAAAGAGGCATTTTCCAAGGAGACGCACTTAGTCCACTTTGGTTTTGCCTTGCGTTAAATCCCCTCTCTCAATTGCTAAATGCTACACCTCATGGGCATCCAATATGTTTAGAAAAGGACATACAAACTGACAACCGGACATCTAAATTAAATCACTTATTGTACATGGACGACATCAAATTATACGCTGCAACAGAAAACGAATTAGAAGATTTAGCTGATACTGTAGACAAATTTAGTACTGATATAAAAATGGATTTTGGTATAGATAAGTGTAAAATAAATTCTATTAAAGCTGGCCAACACTACCCACACCACTACACCTCAACTTCAGGAGATATTATAACACCATTATGTGAAAACGATGTCTACAAATATTTAGGGTTTAACCAATCACTATTAATACACCACAAAGAGACAAAACAAAAATTAACACAGCAATTTCAACACAGACTCAATACGATTTTAAAAACTCAACTACACTCTAAAAATATCGTTAAAGCGATCAACACGTTTGTTATCCCATTATTAACTTACTCTTTCGGAATAATAAACTGGAATAAAACAGAAATTAAAAATTTACAGCGAAAAATCAATACTACTATGACCCGATCTCGTAAAAATCATCCCAGGTCATGTATGCAACGAGTAACTTTACCTAGAAAAGAGGGTGGAAGGGGTTTTATCGATATTTTAAATTTACATAACAAACAAATAACAACTCTCCGACAATATTTCTATGCTAAAACACAATCATCAATAATACACAAGCTTGTAGCACAAATAGATCGCAAACTTAGCCCCCTAAATCTCGCAAATACAGCGGAACAGATGAATGAAAAGATAATTGACAATAGAACTAAGATAGCAGATTGGACCCAAAAATCCCTTCATGGTAGACACCGCCAAGATTTGTGCCTTGAACACGTCGATAAAGAAGCATCGAACGCATGGCTAACAAGAGGTGAACTCTTTCCAGAGACAGAGGGTTTCATGATCGCCATCCAGGATCAAGTCATCGAAACTAAAAACTACCGAAAACACATAATTAAGAACCTAGCCGTTGACCACTGCAGAAAATGTAATAGCTCCCCGGAAACTATACAGCACATCACCGGTGCTTGTAGATCAATCGTCCAAACAGACTACAAACATCGACATGATCAAGTTGCTAACATCATACATCAAAAACTCGCGTACAAATACAATCTCATTAATACTATCACACCGTACTATAAATACAAACCAGAAACTGTACTGGAGAATTCTACTACTAAATTGTACTTTGACCGAGCCATATTAACAGACAGAACAATTCATTACAACAGACCTGACATAACCCTAATTAACAAAACCACTAAAACAGGATACTTAATAGATATAGCCATACCAAACACACATAACATACAGACTACAATATCAGAAAAATTAACAAAATACACAGAACTCAAAGACGAAATCACTCGCCTCTGGCACCTACAGAATGTTTCAATTATTCCGGTCGTGCTCTCTACTACGGGAATCATACCAAAACTACTGCACCAATCTCTATTAGCTTTAGACTTACCAGCAAACACTTTTCATCTGATGCAGAAAGCAACAATATTAAACACTTGTAGAATAGTAAGAAAGTTTCTACAAGGAGACAATAATAATAATTCAGTCGCTAATAATCGTACAAATACATCAGTAATTCATCTAACAAATAATATGACTACTCCCGAGTTACTCAACTAGTGTACACTTGGCTTAGGCCCGTGCCATTAGTTTCTTTCCGGTTAGCCGAGATAAAAATAAATAACAACATAATAATAATAATAATAATAAATCTTTATTGTCACGTATAAAAATGTTGCATTTTGCTTAAAACTACTCTGGTTCCCGTACTAGTATGAACTGTGTTACAAGAACCAGTGCCTTACTACAATATCGACAAATTATAGAACACAGGTAAGCGGGTGAACATTAACACAAGATTAAATTACAGTTTAAAACCCTATATACATGCATAATAATAACAAAATTTTAATGAGTGGGATGATTGTCTGACTGTGTGTGTGTGTGTGTGTGTGTGTGTGTGTGTGTGTGTGTGTGTGTGTGTGTGTGTGTGTGTGTGTGTGTGTGTGTGTGTGTGTGTGTGTGTGTGTGTGTGTATGTAAAGTATTCAAAACAGCTGTAAATAAATAAATAAATATTCATGGACATTTCACACAACGTCCTCTGGTCCCAAGCTAAGCTTATATGCTTGTGTTATGGGTACCAGAATACGGATATTACATAACAATACTTTTCTTTTGTAAATACATACTTACAATACATAGAAACACCCAGACGTAGTACAAACATTTGTATGACCATTAGAAAAATCACACAAATCATTCTCCCGAGCGGAAATCGAACCCGCGACCTCTTGATTTGCAGTCCGTTACATGAACCACTTAACCACGAGGCTTGTCATATTTATATCATACGGTTAGATACTCGTAGCTTGTTACTGTCCGTAATACCATAATGTAGGAGAAATAACAAATTTCCTTTGTACGAAAGGTAATTTTGGTGCTTTCTTCTACATCAAATGGCTTCTACATATCCGTGGAATTTGCAGAAAGCTCTTGAGCCTACATATAAATATGTGTTATTTACTTCATTCCGCAGTAAAATACATGCAATCTTTTAATAAGAATCTTAGAAGAAATTCATTTTTGACTTTGATCTTTTTTTACGAGACGGTGAGAGGAAGATGTTTTATTTTCTCTTTAATTGCAATTATTAGTAAGTAATTGTAGTTGTTGGGTAATGATTGATATTGATATTTTTCTAATAAAATCAAATTTACTATCAGATCGTGGTATTGAAATAAAATATACCTATTACAGAATACGAGTACAGAGGCAATATTTTCTTTCGTCAATACAAAACAAAGAAAATACTGCCAAACATAATTACATAAAGGAATTAGTTGAGCCATAAATCCCATTGTTCTAATGAGTTCAGTCGACACAAACTTGTCCTTAATGGCACCGGAAATTGTTTTCCTACCTATTTGTATAAAATAAAAGAATTCAAGGAATTTTGTGACAATCATAGTGCCTAAAAGAAATCGCTTTCAGCGTTCTCTCTCTCTGTTTCTGATATGTTCTGTGATCTGTTTAAAATGAAAATCTGTACTAATATTAAAAAGCTGAAGAAAATATTGTTTATTCTTTATCTTAAAAGCTGAAGAATTTGTTTATTTATTTGAACGCGCTAATCTCAGTAACCGCTCGCAAATTCTTTCAGTGTTGGACAGGTCATTTAACAATAGGCCATTTAACATAACGTTGCGACCAACAGGAGCAAAGCATTTTTAAAAATTTTGTAAACGCGGGGAAAATTTTCTAAATTCCACGCGTACGTAGTCGTACCTAATAACCTAGTCAAAGCACCGCCTTTCTAGGTAAAACAATCCATCCATCCATCAGCCTCTCTCCGTCCACTGTTGGACATAGGCCTCCCCCATAGAACGCCACAACGCGCGGTCCTGTGCCGCCTACATCCAATGTCTCCCCGCGACCTTGACGATATCGTCGCTCCACCTTGTTCGGGGCCGCTCAACGCTGCGTCGTCCGGTACGTGGCCGCCACTCTAAGACTTTTCTTCCCCAACGATCGTCAGTCCTACGAGCGATGTGGCCTGCCCTTTGCCACTTCAGCGTGCTAACCTTTCGGGCTATTTTGGACACGCCAGTTCTCCTACGGATCTCCGTATTTCGGATTTTATCCCGTAGGGAAGTACCGAGCATAGCCCTCTCCATAGCACGCTGTGCAACCTTGAGCTTATTTACGAGGCCGACACTTAAAGACTACGTCTCTGTTCCGTATGTCATCGCTGGTATCATGGTCATAGACCTTCGTCTTCAGGCACTGCGGCATATTGGACGAGAAGATATGCCTGAGCTTCCCGAACGCTGCCCATCCGAGTTGGATTCGTAGGTTGACCTCTTTCTCGAAGTTGGATTTGCCTAGCTGGACTGTTTGTCTTAAGTAGACGTAGTGGTCGGCCACTACGAGAATCTGGTAAAACTGTATCTTTTCAAAATGTTCAAAAATCAAATTTTATATCTTTATTTTTTCATTGATGATATTCTATTTTTCTTGTCTAGCTCACCTTCACGAAGTAATAATATAGAATTTTTAATTTCCGGCATATAAAATTCACTTTGATGTTATCCCAGGCGTTTATATGTCTATAAACAGTTGAGTATTTGTCTAAAAGATATGAATATAAGTTACCTAATATACCTAATATAAGTAAGAAATTTGTTTTATTTTAATTCTTAGGTAGTACCTACATGTTCCGTACCACCCTAAGGCTTGACTTGAATTTTATTTATTGCCATAAAAACCGTACCGCCTAATTTTACAATGAATGCTACATAAGGCTTTCAGCCATTTATATTTCTTTAAAATTTGTCGCTTACGAATCTAGTTTCTAAATTACAATTTATTTTATATAAAGTACCTATTTATATAATATTATTTCTTTAATGATTTCAAGCTTTTCCGTTTCATTGTTATTAACATTTTCATCACCAATAAAGTTTCTGTGTCGCAGCTTGCTTTAAAAAAATATTCAACTCAGTTAATAAGTATACCCATTTAGTTTTATAGTCAGCAATCAGGATAAAACGAGTATTACAGCATTTTATATTCACTGACCCAAATCACAGAGCGCTTTTAACGCAAACAAACCACACAATGGGACGAGGGAAATTACTCTTAATATATTTTTATACAGTAATCAGTATACCTATAAGAATTTCTTGATTATACTGACTGGAAATAAATGATTACTTGTTTTGGTAAACTGGTTAGTTTTATGAGCTAATATGACAATATCATAATACGGTAGTTTTTGTGTGTAAAAATGAATCTTTTCTATACGAGTACTTATGCATTTATTGTTAACGCACCTATCTGCTTTTCCTCTCTGAAATTACAACCTCCATCTCATTTAAGTAGGTACGACACCGAAATCTATACAAAAATATGGCCATCGTAGTCCTCTGTTTTCTTCGTGGATATTGCCTACAGAATTCCAGGCCAATTTCCTTCCAGGGGGAGCAGAAAATTACAAACGAATGTGAAACCGCAGTCAATAGATAATATGGCGAGTATATTATAAACCCAAGGTTTCTTAAACCTGCAGTCTTTAGTTATGAAACTAGAAGATCAATGTAAACCTGTTTGAAAAGTTACTTCAGTCAGTTGGTAAGCCATCTAAGTTTGTAGAGTAGTTTTATTTAACTTGGTTAGAAAGTTTTTAATTAAAATGAAGTTGCATTACTCGTTCTCTTGATTTAACAAAGAACAAAAGCAAGTCTGTGTGTTAGAAGAGAAAAACTCTTATCAGAGCTCTTTTTGGATAATTGTTGTTAAAGAAATAGCGACTGCGTAGTGAAATACAATACAATATACTATTTCATTTAATTTTCGTTACAGTTATAAATAAATTATTTGCGTCCGTTATTGGTACCAATTCTGTTTGCACAACTAAAATAACAATAATGATAGTGTCAATAACACACCTCGGTGATATTAACGAAATTTTCTTAGTCAAAAATTCTTAACATTTTCATTAATATAAACGTGAGCAGCCTAATAAATAAAATACATATACTACTTTTCTTTTGTAAATACATACTTATAATACATAGAAACACCCAGACGCAGTACAAACAATTGTATGACAATTAGAAAAATCACACAAATGATTGTCAATTTGTTGGGAATCGAACACGCGACCTCTTGATCGGCAGTCTTACAACTACATTAACCACTCAATTACTACATTAACTACATTACTACATTAACCACTCAACCACGAGGCTCGTCGTAATAATAATTATAAAGTAAAAATACGCCATAGTTGGTTAATTTATTTTTTAACACCCTTGCTCGTAAAGCTGATGTAATTCCACAGGTTTTAAATATGTACAGCGGGTCATAAAAAACGCGTGTGTTACCAAAGCAAAGAGTTAAGTTATAGTCCATACAAATTTCATAAAAGTATTATTAGCCATTTCAAATATGGAACTGATCGCCGCCGCACGACTCGAGCAGCGCGCTGTTGCTATTCAAATTTCGAACTAATCGCCGCTAGGCGCCAGTCAGTAGGCAGCGCTGCCGCGCTGTTAAAATGGCGGGAAAGCAACAGTGTGCATTCACAGATTGAGTTTATTTAATGTTTTTTTTTTCTGTTTCCTCGCAAATGTGTTAAAAAACCTCGTACGATATACGTGCGTATTGGTTATAACATGCTCGGCTCAATTACGCCCTCGCCTTCGGCTCGGGATGAAATTCCGCCTCGCGTGTTATAACAACCTTAACGCACTAATATCGTAATGTACTATAACTTTAGTTTTTGAATTAATATAAGTGGTGCCATTGCTACATATTCATGGAAAGACAAGAGTAGTGGCTTCGTGCCAATCTAGAAATGTTCATTAATATACTGCGTGTCGTAATTAAGCACTAACCTGAGTACGTGAGATGCATTAAAGCGAATAAATAATATGATGCACTGCAATTGACATTAGCATGAAAGCTATTCCATGTCTAAATATATCTCACCTTCATTATGATGCAAGATGTAGCCCTAACTAATAAGTTTAATACGAAGATATTTAAAGTGAATCCTTACTTATTATAAAACAAAGTCGTTATTTTTGTATGTATGTCCCTATGGGAATTTATATATCTTCAAAATTTTTGATGCGATTCATTTAATAGATAGAGTCATTCAAGAGGAAAATTCGTAGATTCTAATATCATAAGCAATTAGTTTTTCTGCTTTATTTAATTAGTTAAAAAACTTAATAAGTCTAACGCAAAATATTAAAAATAATGGTTATGACAGGTCCTATTCGAATTGAACTAAAATCAAGCAATTTTTATGCGTTACAGTTACAGCAATGTTATATAAAAATCTTACACAGTAACACCCTTTTTTAGGGCAGAAAATCCTGTCACGTAGTTCACCCTTCACCTGTCCACCCTTTGCAATTCGGTACTTAATATGCAGCAAAGGTACAGTATGTGTCAAATAAGCTTGTGCTATGTCCGAGCAAATTACAGCATACATTCCTGTGGAAAAATTGTTACCTACCTATACTTTGTAGTAATTAATAAATAAATCTATTTAAATAGGTATGATACCTGTATTATATATCTTCCGATACGACCACAATCTTCTTATATAAAAAAATCAATTGCTGTTCGTTACTCTTACTAAAACTCGAGAACGGCTGGGCCGATTTTGGTGATTTTGATTTTGAAATATTCATGAAACTCCAGGAAAGGTTTAAACTGTCTAAAATTCAGAGTAGCGGGCATTAGCTAGTTATATAAGTAATTCTTTTTTTGTATGATTCCTATTTCCTATTGTCAAGACAAGAAAATTTAGAAAAATCATCATCATCTTTTTTCCAATTGGGGTAGGCAGAGACTATAGAGCGCCATCTGCTACGATCCAAACATACTTCCTTGGCTTCATCCACACTCATACATCTGCAGGCTTACTCTTGAAAACAAGCGCAATACCAATACAATTTAAATTCTAATCCAAGGATAGTCTTAAAGTCTTACTCTTGAACACAATTACGTTGTCATTGGATTGAAATGTCAATCGCTCAATAATTGGCTACATTCGACGTGAAGTGAGCAGCGTTAACATCTGTAGTAGTGCTGTGGCATAGGGATCGATAAATTGTTGTTTAACTATTTCTAGTGAAAATAAAAAAAATACGGCCAATTAAAGGTAGTTTAACCTTAAGGTTGCGTAAAAAGAAAGTATTTGATAATATTCTATCGTAATTTACTTAAAAATACCTCGATTATAGAAAAAATAAATTGGCTTAGCTGTTTAAGGACTGCCTGTTGCCTATATACAATTTAAAAAGTAAAGTGACGTTTTAAGACCATTGACGAGCAAACAAAACCACAAAACCATTCTATCTACGAGCCATCCAGAGCTGCTGAACTAAATTAGCTCGCAATGCGATTCCTCTTCTTAGATTATTGATAGTTGTTACCCACCAGCATGAGGAAGAATGTTCACATCATCAGTTGTAATGAAATTTTCATCATCATTTATCATATTATTTACTTTATTACATTATTTATTGTACACCATTTAGTATAACATTGTCATCATAAACATCACGGCTAATATTTCACAATTTGAAGTCCAAGCGAATTTAATTAAAATTCGTAAAAATAACTCTGCTTTCTCTTTATTTAGCTGTAAATTCATCGTCACCCATAGAAAAATCATTGGTCTTTTATTGTGCAATATGACACTCATATCTTCGTTGTTTCAACTCATTTCTATAAACTGCGTGAAAATAAGATATGGAAGAGCCAGTCAAGCCATTTTTGTAAATTACTTTACACTTTTAAACAGTAAAATCGATCGAAATCACCTTCACAATTTCAAAAAAGTTACTCTTTGGTTATTGTGTTAATCCCAATCTCTAACGCAATTTCTATTTCAATACGGAGCTGTCCAAAAGCGTCAAGAGTACGGTTTTGGCGACATTGGCTAATCATGTTTAGTTCACTCGATATCCGCTCAATATTAACACAATATGGCGCTAGTGTTGTGTTCAAGAGTACGAAACGTGATGAAACGTCATAATCTCAATGCCAATGGATCGGAATTGTTTTCAAGAGTAACCCCGCTGGTCATAGATGCCCGACATGTATGTTATTTTGAAAAAAGAATCATTTTTATACGAAAAATAATACTAACGTATAATTCGTAAAAGATAACATTGTATAAAAATAATCATAATATATTATCATCGTATAAGAAAGAAACTAAAACTAAGAAAGTTCACAAACTTTCTCAAACTGACATGCTGATACAAAAACTTAGGAAAGTTTGTGTCGAACTCAAGCTGACAAAAATAATCTGTTTGTTATTTCTTACAGTGACTAAAACAAAAAGTAAATTTCGAAGACTTACGAGTACGTTTGAATTCCCAGGGTGATAATTGTCACAGAATAAAAATATTAACAATAGCTCCGTCTTTGCGTACTTACCAGTAAGACCTCCAAATGACCTAGGTGTATAAAAATTAATAAAATCTATTCTCAGACATAATATATATGAAGATCGTAAAATTTTATCGCAATCGGTCAAGCTTTTATATAGAAGTAAGGCAATTAAAACTATGACATTAGAAACTATTATATTGGAAATTTCTATCCATTAGCTCCATTGCTATAAAGAGAGATAAAAACGACCTGATTGTTAATAGGTAATATATCTATTAGCGATTAAGTAACTACTTGAAAAATATTATCTTGAAATGAAACCAAGACAATGGTACCAATTCTACGTGCACAACTACTCTGAACTAAAAATGAAAATTGATTATCTCAATAACACAATTCCATAATGTTAACTTAACTTTTTTCTTATAAAAACTATTTATTATAGACTAACAACTATAATTAATATAAAAGTGTACAACAAAATAGCCAAATAATCAAGATACAGCAATAGATGTTTTCATTTTTAGTTAAGTTATGTTTAGGTGTGCACGTAGAATTGCTACCAATGCCCATTGGTATAATTTCGAGAAATATTGGAGAATCGTAAAGCGCTAACTTATTTAAGCCAAGTTAATTATATAAACGAGCATTTTAAGTAGACAATTTATTTCAATAATATATTTTCTCCTTCTTTCTCCCTTGACATTTGAATGAGATATTAAATTTTAAACTTGATTTAATATTGGTTTTTAGACTAAGGTAGATTTTATATTACGCAGTAGCAGTTTCACTTGCGACCTACTGAAACAACCGATGTTAATCGATGATTAGAACTATATACATGATATACAATTAAGTATACATGGCAAATATAATCAAAATAGGTTGAGCCGTTTTGGAGAAATTTGTTAACTACTAGAATTTCGTATATACTCGTAAGATTAGGACTATAATAAGTTTAAGCTACCTGCTCTAAGCAAACACTAATGATATTTTCTAACACTTGCGCGACTCATCTGTTTAAATAAAACTACTTTTTACGGATTTAGACGCGTATATTTGTTTTAAATTTTAAAGGAATAGAACTTTTAGGCTTTCTAGGCAGAAAATGCACAGCATAGTAAGAATTCTAACTTTAACAGTAAACCGGGAAATAATTGCTCAGAACACAAATATACAGCTAAGTTTTTATTCACATTGTACACAAACACAAGTTAACGTCTCATATTGCCGTTATTAAAATCTGACAACACGTTAGCATAACATTTTGTAGGTTTAGGACAAAATAGACAAACATTGTAGCTTGTTAACGCTGACCCAAGTTATTCCAATTTAAATGCAAATCACAAGACAATGTATCGAGGCAAATACAATTTCATTTTCTTTCTTCAGTAAATATTGCCATGAATTATGCAAATTTTTTATAAAGAACTGTTAATGGCTTAAAAGCTACTGAATGGATTTTATTAAACCTATACAATAATGTAGCATTATACATCGGAATAACATATAGGCTACTTTTTATCCCGAAAGAATGCAATGCTCTGGTGGGATAATATAAAACGAACAGATTTTTATACCACGGGTAACACCGCGGGACACAGCTATTAAAACATACATGTATTACCAAAAAGGATTAACACAAATAAAGTTAGTTAAGTTTGTAATTTATTTAAACCGTGCCTTAGCCATATATTTTATGGTAAGTCCATTATTTTTCTACATTTGATTTGGATGATAATGTACGATGTTAGGACAAGACCTTAATTTAAGGGCCTACATCAATATTATCGTATATCATCGCCGACACGTACATATTAACACAGCCAGTAGGCACAGAAAATGAAGAATTAGGGATACTTTTCCTATTTACTCAAAATCTACTAAATATATTTTAATTCTGATTTACGTGTTTCTATATATAATAGTTACTTATGTTTTTAAAGTTATTTCATTAGTTAATACGCGATAATAGACCGACAAATGAAAAAAATAAAAAATTAGAGAGGTTGTTTCGCTAAGATTTTCTATCGAGAAAACTTTTTTCAATCGCGTTTCTGAGTTTATGCGATCCTAGATCATATATTGAAAAAACATATACTTAAATATTAGAGCTCTAGCCATTCAATCTAAAGAAACAATGAAAACTTCGTACATAGAAAAATGCACGAAGCTATTTTGGTATCCTCTTAATATTATTTTGATTACCGATCAAATCGATTGTCGAGTCGGACAAATATTAAATTTTCAATGCCCTCGTAGCACGTGTGCCACGGACTACATTGAAGATTTAGTTTGTCATCCGTTTTATGCTGACAACGTCGCATACTATATATAAAAACGAAACTTAAACATCAAACGATAACATAACCAGCAAATGGATTACAAAATCTCAACATTACTATTCTTTAAATTATTTTGGTACACATAAAAACAAAAGAAACTCACAAACGCCTAAAAAGCTTAACGACTCGAATTCGATATATCACACAAAATGGATTGTCCCGAATTGTTTCATATTATTAGTATCCGTATTTCCGCAAGATTTCCTTAGAATTCAATATAACGTTGTCAATTCTTACGAATCATTGTGCAAAATTTCGATAAATTGTATTCATTGGCGTTTTTATTTTAAGATGAATAGTACACTAGAAATATTTTTAAATCCCATAATTAATGCTATTAATTGATTAATTTAAAAAGAATAATACGCGCAAGTGTAATTTCTTTCCAATATAACACAATCATATAAGCAGAGCTTGGGTACAGAAGACGTTGTGTAAAATGTCCATGAATATTTATTCATTTATGTATCTATCTATTTATTTATTTAGGACGATATAGTTGCAAAGCGACCAAGACCTAAATAAAAAATAAAAAATATATTTATGTATTAATTGTTTTAAATATATCAATGCGAGACACGTTACTACAGCTAAGAAATATAAAGTAGTTTATTGCTAGTTCCTGACTAGGTAGTATGAGTGGTACGTGCTAGTCGGTAGTTCGCCTTGAAACTTTCAGGAGAAACACGTTTATTTTATAACACAATATACTTACTTATTTTGCGACATTGTTTTTGTTTTCTTAGTATAAGGAAGCAATGTAAAGGTTCTTTCCTTTGCTAAATGACTCTTGTAGTGTATGATAATTATGTTTTTTGGAATCATATATGCTTGATCATCCCGGCAAATATGGCGCTAAAGATCAAATCTCTCTTTCTAGCCCATTAACGTCCCACTATTGGGCACGGGCCTACTTCACTTTAGGAGGACTTTTCATATTCTATACTGATCTGACCAGGTGTGTTAGCATAAAGTTTAGGATGTCATGCTATCAAGTCAAATATTTTGAAGACTATGATAGAATCACGTCTTTAACATTTTTGTAAATCATTGCCAAATATTGATTTTAAACTTACGCGATTTGAACTCATAATTTCTTAATATTACCTGGACTATAATCGACCGTATATACCGACTATAATACCGGGACTATAAAACCGGGATATATAGTCGACCCGTGACCACGATCGATGCAACTCGGTCGA
The DNA here is from genome assembly GCA_916999025.1 of Orgyia antiqua. Lineage (NCBI taxonomy): Eukaryota > Metazoa > Arthropoda > Insecta > Lepidoptera > Erebidae > Orgyia > Orgyia antiqua. Next base: position 5,773,606 of record OU779861.1, read on the forward strand.
AACGTCGGGAGCAAAGGCATTGCCAAATGATCAGTTACTTATAAATATTCATAGTGACCAAGTACATCAATATTAAACACATTTATTTTGTTAGTAATACATTTTAAAACGTTCACACTAGACCCCATATTTCGGACTCAATGTGGACGGATGTCCATTATGCCCAACTAATAATTTGATGTTATAAAGAACTCAATTGTATGTACAAGTAGATAGCTTATATACAGCTATTACCAAGCTGCCCTATTCGTAGCTTCCCCGGAGGTATGGTCGAGCTCCACGAGCTGTGTCCACGAGTAACTGCAGCTGCTGCTGACTGGCTCCACAAACTGAACATTTGTAGGTATATAATTAGGGCTTTCACAGGACGCCATACGAAATGATGACCAAGAATTTAGACCTATTGTTAAAGTTAAGAGCATTACTTTTACAGCATAGAGTAGTTAAATATTATACGAGTATATTCCAAGCTTTTCTTGCTACTTATCATATAAATCGTTTCAGGTAATAAAAAAACCTGTTTAGTACATTTAACAACATTTTTAAGTATGATTGCTACTTCAGGTAGAACATAAATTTCTTTTTTGAGTATTATAGAGCCTCGTGGTTGAGTGGTTTATGTAACGGACTGCCGATCAAGACGTCGCGGGTTCGATTCCCGCTCGGGACAATCATTTGTGTGATTTTTTTAATTGTCATACAAATGTTTGTACCGCGTCTGGGTGTTTCTATGTATTATAAGTATGTATTTACAAAAGAAAAGTAGTATATGTATTCTATTCGTATTCTGGTACCCATAACACAAGCATTTAAGCTTAGCTTGGGGCCAGAGGACGTTGTGTACGTTGTGTGAAATGTCCATGAATATAAAAAAAAATTAGAACTCACATACCTAAACGACATGAGAACCTCTTTTTTTCAGATAAACTTAAACTATGTAATTTTCAGCTCTCTAGCTATCACCATTCCAGAGATACAGCCTGGTGACAGACAGACGGGCGGACGGACAGTGAAGTTTCAGTTATAAGGCCCCGTTTTACCTTTTGGTACGGAAATCCAAAAATTTTTTTTTACTCGACTTACTCTGTGTTAATTCAAAAACATAGCACACTAAAATGTCGAATAAAAAGTGATATTAGGTTTTGACTCTTTAAGATGTCTCTTTTGTAATGTAACTGCAAAAATATAGCTAAAGGGCTCAAAGTAATAAATTTGTTATGAAATAAAAATCCTGTAATGGAAGTACTTATAAGTTTAATTATAGGTGTTATGAATGGTAACAAAGAAAGCTATAAATCTTGGTAATGTATAACAGTTTTATAAAAGAGCTTAGGGGCCTACATCAATATTATCGTCGACATGTACCTATTAACACAGCTAGTAGGTATAGAAAATGAAGAATTAGGGATTTTTTTTTGTTTACTAAAAATCTACTAAATATATTTTAATTCTGATTTACGTGTTTCTATATATGATAGTTACTTATGTTTTTAAAGTTATTTCATTAGTTAATACGCGATAATAGACAGACAAATGAAAAAAATAAAAAATGAGAGAGGTTGTTTCGCTAAGATTTTCTATCGAGAAAACTTTTTTCAATCGCGTTTCTGAGTTTATGCGATCCTAGATTATGTATTGAAAAAACATATACTTAAAAATTAGAGCTCTAGCCATTCAATCTAAAGAAATAATGAAAACTTCGTACGTAGAAAAATGCATGGAGCTATTTTGGTATCCTCTTAATTTACTAAATTGCTATTGTATTCATATTCAGTCAGTTCAGTGCTATTGTATTTCTTAGCTAATACCTATAAACCACCGAAATATATACTAATACTAGCTGACCCGGCAAACGTTGTTTTGCCATACAAATGTCAGGGGTAACCTTTAACATTTAGGGGGATTTGACATATAGATGTGGTCAGATTCTCAGACCTAACGGATATGTACACAAAATATCACGATAATCGGTCGAGCCATTTCGGAGGACTATAATTACAAACACCGTGTCAGGAGAATTTTATATATTAGTACTAATATTATATAAAGCTAAAGAGTTTGTTTGTTTGTTTGATCGCGCTAATCTCAGGAACCACCGATCCGATTTAAAAAAATCAGAAGTCTTTCATTGTTAGATAGTACATTTATCGAGCAAGACTATAGGCTATCTAACATCACGCTGTGACCAATAGAAGCGAAGCATCAGTCAAAAATGTTGCAAAAACGGGTTTTTTTTTAAATACTACGCTTATGAAGTCGTGGACAATTATTATTGAAGTTATACAATGAAATAGTATGCAAGACTGTCAGCCGCGTGTATACCCAGGATTGCAGAAATGACTTTCTAAGCTTCGTTCACAGCTAAAAATTAGTTTTTAACATTCCGTACCAAAAGGTAATACTGAGTCCCTATTACAGAGATTTGCTGCCCATCTGTCCGTCTGTGCCCAGCCTGTATCACTAGAACGGTAATGGTTAGAGAGCTGAAAATTTTGCAGTTTAAGTATATCAGTTGATGCTGTAACGACAAATACTTTATCATCATCAATCTCCTACCTTATTTCGTTATCTAGGGTCGGTATATGACGTATATAATAACATAATAACGGAAACGAAACTTTCCTATGTGTGTCCAACTCGTGCTTGGCCGGATTTTGATAGCACTTATTTGGTAGTTGGATAAAAAGACTAACTTTATAAACATACATAAACTGAATTAAATTGTTATTTTGTTAGCTTTCTTGGAAAATTTTAGGCATTGGGTAAACATCTCCAAGAAAATTGAGTTACATTCAATGTTGACAGAGGATCTACAAAAGCGTTTAATAAATATTATTTCATCCTACTATGTTAGTATTAGAACAACAATCGATCAAGAAAAAGATGTATTCTTAGAAGCAACAATACTTCAAAAGTAATCTTTCCACATTAAATTATTAATTTTGCAATTGACTTCCTATGCTTTTACTTAATAAATAAATTATAGTGGAAACATGATCACCATAAGAGGGACTTGAACCCACGACCTCGCAATACAATTCCGTCGCTCTACCAACAGCATCATGGTTCCTGCACGTGTTTACCATCTCGTCCACTACAATTTTTCTCAAAGTGAGTTAAACGTCGCATCGATGTTTTTGTACAACGACATCTATCGAGCGGTTTGCACCTTTTCATTTCGTAGAGTAGTAACCTGCTTTTTAGGGTTCCGTACCCAAAGGGTAAAAACGGGACCCTATTACTGAGACTTCGCTGTCCGTCCGTCCATCCGTCCGTCCGTCCGTCCGTCCGTCCGTCCGTCTGTCACCAGGCTGTATCTCAAGAACGGTTATAGCTAGACAGTTGAAATTTTCACAGATGATGTATTTCTATTGCCGCTATAATAACAAATACTAAAAATAAAATAAAATAAATATTTAAGGGGGGCTCCCATACAACAAACATGATTTTTTTACCGTTTCTTGCTCTTGCCGTTTCTTAATTGGGCACAAGCCATCTCCTCTTAAGGAAGGTATCTAGTTTACTAAGTCGCTCTGTTCAGTAGTGTCGTGGTTAGTTTCGAGTTTTCCTTCACTCGCAGTTCATATTAACTGCTCAACTATCCCTTAGATGGCTCTTACAGCACTCTGGAGAAGAAATGGGGTGATGACACTTAGGTACATTCTCCATCGATCACCACACGGATAGGTACATCATAAAATGTTAATCTATACAAAATGTTAGTAGACAAAATTGTACCCAAATGACAAGGAGAACATTACGTCAAAGTCGAGTGTCTAAGGTATTTTACGTCAACTATGTTAAGAATTTCTAAGTGTTAAACGTTATATTTGCTATGAATATAAACTTCAAATAACTTAAGAGGTTTATTTTTTTACTTTTACTTCTTCTCTTTGCCCTGCCGGGCCATGCTGGTGCCTTAAGCTTTACCATGAACCGGCGAGGGGTGGCCCCGCTAACCAGGGCCCGACTCGTCGAAATAACTTAAGAGGTTTTGTTCTTATGAAAATGTAAAGAACCTTAAGAAAATTCAAATAGGATAATATTTTAATTAGTGTGTGAATGTTCAACAATATTACATAATAACATTTATTTACATTCCAAATGAAGCAGTACAAACTGGTAGGTACTATTATAAATTAATGGATTATCATATTATTAACAAAATTATGGTATCGTTATTGTATATACATTTTATGGAATTTTTTTTATTTTTTATTGTCATGTAACCAAATTATTACTCTTTCCAGATATAATTGCATTTGTACTTAGGTATTGGTATCAACGTTTTGATATCGATTCTAAAAACTGCGCAGCTTCATGATCTCTGGTAAGACTAAATTGTAAGATGTCCTATGCGCGAAAGATACACCTAACACTTTGACTACACCCATGATAATGTTCAAAACCTGGGTCGATCCCATAACTGTGAGTGTTAGCCTGTTGTTTAATATGACTCAAACTCACGACAGTACTAAAAATGCTGTTTAGAAAAAAATACTTAAATGTGACTAGTGAATCATTATATACTATTGTACATAAACCTAGTGAAGCAATGAATTGAACAAGCAATATAGTTTTTAAATTGGTTAGACGTGCGTAGCCCTGACTGTGCGTTATAATTTAGCATTTCCATATAGAACGAATACGCATAAACGAAAGGCATGCAATATACATTTGAATCGTGGATACATTTCAAATAATGACAACAAATTGATCTACTTGAAATACGACCTCAACAAAAGATATATTTACTGGAATAAAAATACGAGATATTTAAAAGACTGAAATATAAAAAATTGGTCAAGTGCGAGTCGGACTCGCGCACGAAGGGTTCCGTACCATTATCTATGCAACATAAGGCACGTTATAGAACCAAATATTCTGTGAATAGTTAAAGCGTCTACCTGTCAACGTTATTAGTATTGAGCAAGAAACGGTAAAAAAATCATGTTTGTTGTATGGGAGCCCCCCTTAAATATTTATATTATTTTATTTTTAGTATTTGTTGCTATAGCGGCAATAGAAATACATCATCTGTGAAAATTTCAACTGTCTAGCTATCACCGTTCTTGAGATACAACCTGGTGACAGACGGACGGACGGACGGACGGACGGACAGCGAAGTCTCAGTAATAGGGTCCCGTTTTTACCCTTTGGGTACGGAACCCTAAAAACGGTCAAGTACGAGTTGCACTCACAAAGATGGTTAGTATTTAACATCATGTGTCATCATATTGACTGTTGCCCGCGACATCGTACGCGTGGAATTAAGAAATTTTTCCCCGTTTTCTATCATTTTAACACTAATGCTTAGCTCCTATTAGTCTCAGCATGATGTTATATAGCGGAAAACCCTTCTTGATAAATGGACTATCTAATACAAAAAGAGTTTTTCAATTCGAACCAGTAGTTCCTGAGATTAGCGCGTTCAAACAAACAAACTCTTCAGCTTATTAGTATAGATACATTTTCATTCCGTTGAAATTTATCTCAATCTAAATATATAAACGCTATAAACTTCTGTTAAATTTATTTAAGATAAATAAAATATCGTGAAGGGATAACAGAAGTTTATAGTGTTTATCATTTACTTACACGTTAAACAGAATTTTCAATAAACAAAATTTATGTGTAAATACATAGAAGAACGTCATTACCGTCGCATTTCCAAAATATTTGAGCACAGTTATGTTAAGAATTTCCAATTCTTAAATTGTTTGCTATACGTACACATAATCATTGAAATGTAAATGGCATTTACGTTCATTCTTATTCAAAGCGGATTCTTCGGGATTTTTTTGTTCACAACAGCCTCTTTTTTAATTGTTGAACGCTCAATGACAATAGTTATGTGTGTATCTATGGAACCGTAACATAAACTAATAAGCATCCATATTTATTAGAGAGCGGAGTAAGTTCTATTTTTAAAAAACACAAGAACCAGTGAAGGTTCTCTCTGAAAGACAATAAAGTAAATAGAAATCTATGATTTAAAAAAAATCTTTATTGTCACGTTACAAATGTTACATTTTGCTTAAAAACTACTCCAAATAAAATTTATAATAATATTATTATCTACGACCACGTGTAAATAAATAAAATTCGTAGTTCACATTACAGCTCAGTCTCACCCGTGACCATGGTGACTGCAAAGTCTCCGAAACGTCGGGCCAAAATTTTAAACAAATATACACGTCTAAATCCGTAAAAAGTAGTTTTATTTAAACAGATGAGTCGCGCAAGTGTTAGAAAATATTAAAATTCGTAGCATAAATATGCCTACGCCATTCGTAGCGAACTTAAATATGAAAATACGTTACGATTTTGTTTTGTCCAGAGCAATCAAAATGCTGTTAAAGATAAAACCGAATCAATGCAATTAAGAGGATACCAAAATAGCTTCGTGCATTTTTCTATGTACGAAGTTTTCATTGTTTCTTTAGATTGAATGGCTAGAGCTCTAATTTTTAAGTATATGTTTTTTCAATATATTATCTAGGATCGCATAAACTCAGAAATGCGATTGAAAAAAGTTTTCTCGATAGAAAATCTTGGCGAAATAACCTCTCAAAAATTTTATTTTTCTCATTTGTCGGTCTATTATCGCGTATTAACTAATGAAATAACTTTAAAAACATAAGTAACTATCATATATAGAAACACGTAAATCAGAATTAAAATATATTTAGTAGATTTTGAGTAAATAGGAAAAGTATCCCTAATTCTTCATTTTCTGTGCCTACTGGCTGTGTTAATATGTACGTGTCGGCGATGATATACGATAATATTGATGTAGGCCCTTAACTATAGATGTTGAACTGGTGATTTGGGTATGTGATATCCTGGTCACCTTAACCTAAAAATAGTAAGTGTAGATAATATTGCACTGATGATAATTTACTTAAATATAGTACCTACATATTATTCTTAGACTAACAATCAAAATAGACTTAAACCTCTTGATGAAAGCTTTATAGGCTTGAGGGTTACAAGACTCGAAGAAAGATTCTTAGTACCTAGTTTTTTCCATAAAAAATTACAATAATCTCAAAACACTGGTACGAAGTTAAATTATTAAGGCTAAGTTCACATGTAACGCACGTTAACGCAGGTCAACGCGCGATCAAATTTTTAAAGAGTTCAGATATCAAGCGCTAACGCGCGTTGCGAGGAGCTCGTCAGTCTGTATCGATGGAGCTTAAAAAATGGACGTGGAAGATGCTATTATTTTGTGGTTATATTATAAAAAAAATATTGTACAAGAAAACGCACACATTGGGTTGGTCGTTTTAAAATTTTATTTTTATAGGATTCTGAAGCTAAATCCCAAATCGCTGGCATTTTCCTGACTTCGTCAATTAATAAGTCGATGTCAATATCTAATTCACTCATTTTGAACTGAATACAAAAGCAAGTCAAAAAAATACGTGCAATTGTGTCAACAGATGTTATCACAGATGTCAAAGCGCGCGTCAACGCACGATCGCCTGCGTCTAGAGAATTTTTCTCTGAGCGCCGCGTCAACGCTTACTAACGCGCGTTAACGCGCGTTCATGTGATCGGTTGTATGCAAATACTACGATGTTTAGTCGCGCGAGTTGAAAACACGCGTCAAAATGTTGCCATCTGAACATGGCCTAAAAGGCACAAAGTATTCGCTATAATTATATTTAACGAAATCTTAAATATTTTCATAAATACCTTGATCCTGTGACGCAGCTGTACGAAGTCGACCGTCATCCGCTCGCCTCTCCATCTCCACAATTAATACGAAACTTACATTATAAGGTATGAGACAGTATTATACTTAGATAATCACTTTAAAGCTAATATTATTAATTTGTGGTAACTTTATACGTTTATTTGGAATTTTGTAAGTGTTAGTGCAGTATTTCTTTTTTAAGTCTCTCAATTAGTAATCTGTTTAACGGAATTTTTGAAAGCGATTTTCACCCACTTGCAGTAGACGGATTGATCTTAAATTTTGCACACATATTACGGACCGATGACTGTGCAATACATAAAAAAATATTTTAACAATATTTCCAATCGTTTCTTTTAGTTTTCGTACTGAGCAAATGACTATATTTTTAGGTAACTTCATTTGACAGAATACTGTAATGTTTTTGTTGTTTTGTAACTACTGAACTTGAGCAGCTTTTTAGGGTTTCGTACCCAAAGGGTAAAAACGGAACCCTATTACTGAGACTTCGCTGTCCGTCCGTCCGTCCGTCCGTCCGTCCGTCTGTCACCAGGCTGTATCTCAAGAACGGTGATAGCTAGAGAGTTGAAATTTTCACAGATGATGTATTTCTATTGCCGCTGTAACAACAAATACTAAAAATAAAATAAAATAAATATTTAAGGGGGGCTCCCATACAACAAACATGATTTTTTTATTTCTTTTAGTCTCCATGTTCTGTCGGACTAAAACGTCAAAACACGAATCAGAGTAGAGTAAAGCACAGAGTACTTTGAAGTACCTAGCTTCTATCCCCGTTTTCCAATCATAGCACAATAGCGCATTATGCGGCACAATGCTCAACGTTGAGTGTTCCAATTACAGCATCGCATCGCACAATCGAGCACTCTCAAAAGTTATGCGTGCAATCCATACCAACTTCAGCGACAGAAAATTAACAAGTATTTTTTCTTTAAATTGGCATTGATTGAAATTTTATTTATATATTATCGTTAGTAATATTATTTATTGTTAAAAAAAAAATTTAAGAATTTCTTTTCGTCGGAGTTTTTTGGAAATATTCAAAGTTAATTCAAGCTGTGTTAAAAAATAAATAAATATAAGTATGGATGAAGGTATAAACAATGACTTTTTTAGGGTTCCGTACCCAAAGGGTAAAAACGGGACCCTATTACTGAGACTTCGCTGTCCGTCCGTCCGTCCGTCCGTCCGTCTGTCACCAGGCTGTATCTCAAGAACGGTGATAGCTAGAGAGTTGAAATTTTCACAGATGATGTATTTCTATTGCCGCTATAACAACAAATACTAAAAATAAAATAAAATTAATATTTAAGGGGGGCTCCCATACAACAAACATGATTATTTTTTTACCGTTTCTTGCTCGATACTAATAACGTTGCCTTAAGTTGCATAGATAATGGTACGGAACCCTTCGTGCGCGAGTCCGACTCGCACTTGACCAATTTTCTCAATACGTACCTTAATTTCATTAGCTACAAAGGCGCATTTATATTTGTCTGACGTTAGGTGACATGTTGCATCACAAAGGTAGGTATCGTTTTCTAACGTTTATTCACTATTAGCATCAGAAGAACGTAGCACACACTACCACAATACCTAAATGTAGGTATAAATGTCATTTAATTTACATCGGACAAAAGGATGGCTTTAGGAATATACTTTTTTTTTTTTTTTTGTTTTTTTTTTTTATAGCTAGAGTAGACAAATGACTACACTCCACCTGATGATAAGTGGGGTGCAATCCAAATGTTAGGACGGCTAGTACAGTGTCAATGCACTAGCCACCCCCACCTTGCCGGCTCACAAGATGCTTTTTCACGCCTCGCTTGAAAGACCCCATGTCGTAGGAATCAGGAAACACATGAGCAGGGAGTGAATTCCAAACCTTGGCGGTGTGACAAAGAAATGAGTTGCCAAATTTCTTGGTGCGAGATGGTATAGTGTCTATGGTGTAAGGGTGACATCTCAAACCTGCGCGTGTAGTACGATTTAGGAAAGGAGAGGGAGGGATAAGGGAAAAAAGCTCCTCAGAACATTCACCATGATAGATCCTGTAGAATGCGCTAAGTGCCGCAACATCTCTGCGCAGTTGGAGAGACTCGATGGATTTCGAGACCTCAGCGTCGTCGATGATGCGGATGGCGCGACGTTGTAACCTGTCCAGAGCATCGAGCAAGTACTGTGCGGAACCATCCCAGAGGTGCGAGCAATATTCAACGCATGGCCGGACCTGACATTTGTACAGTAGGCACAGTTGTTGTGGCGTGAAGAACCGCCGCACCCTGTTTAGGACACCGAGTCTGCGTGATGCTGATTTGATCACAGTTTCTATATGGCTCTTGGGATTAAGGTCACAACGCACCTCTATTCCTAACATGGTGATGCTGTTCTGTGTCGTTAGTGGGATGTTATTGAGGGAGGGTAGGGGAGAGAATGGTGACTTCTTGGTGGAAAAGACGCACACCTGTGTCTTCTTGGCGTTGAACTCAACCAGGTTAGAGGTGGCCCACTGAGAGATGAAATCCAATACCTGGTTGAGCTCAGCTACAAGATGCTCTCGTTCTTCCACAGTTTATACATATTATTACCACAGATATACATCATTCTTGTCCAGTCTTATCACTTTTCTGCCTTTTTTGCCGTCAATCCTTATCATACTAAACATTTCTTCCTCAATGTATGCATTAAGCGAAGGTTATAGAATAGATAATAGGACCGAGGTTACAAATAACAACAGTTACAAAAGCTTATCAGTGTTATGTACCGTTATTGTTATACATATATTGCAAACATTTCATTTATTTACATACAGATAAAATGTGACTAAAAGCTGTTTTATCTCGGAACAGGAATTGAATCTAAAGAGAGATTTAAAGCAAAATATTTCCTGGTTTTGTTGAAAGTGGAAAATTGATATAGTGTAATGCTGGCCATTTTATCCGTGTGGTGACAGATTATGAATAAGGGTGTTATAGAAGCTAGCTAATGAATATTTTAGTTTGCATCAGCAATTAGCATCAACTGTGAGAACGTAAAACTCAAAACTACTCCCTATGCCGACACGCCTGATCAGCAAAGCATAGTAGGCCAAAAGCCTTTCCAATATTTAGAAGCCTCGTGCCCACTAGAGGGACGCTAATGGGCTGGAGAGGGAGAGAGAGAGAGAGAGAGAATGATTATTCCGGTCCTAGTTTGTTTCATATTAAACTACTATATGTAAGAGTTCGAGTAGTAAACTATATCAAACGGACAATCAATTGTAGCATGACCTCAATGTCAGTTAGAAGTCATTCTACTGTTGTATGAAGTTATATATAGGTATTTATGAGAATTAGATTTGTTTATTCTTCTCTTCTTAAAACCTGCCTAAAATAATAATTAAAAACTTTTTTTAAATCGTTCCGATTGACTTTGAGTTGGACAGTCGCTCAAAAAACGATCTACACTTTATTTTGTGATAGCCAGTTCAGACTACACATCATAAGAACGCCCGTTGAATTCTCAATACCGCTGTCCCAGCTTTCCTAACCAAAAGCGTTCATGACTATATGTATTTAACTAGCCCCCGCCCGCAACTTTGTACGCGTGAAATTTAGAAAAATTTTCCCCTTTTCGCAACATTTGTCACTAATGCTTTGCTCCTATTGGTTGTAGCGTGATCAAATCAAATCAAATTTAATATATAGCCGTCTTAGATAGATATACTAACAAAACTGAAAGAATTTCTCAAATCGGACCAGTAGTGATTCCAGACATTAGCGCGTTCCAACGAACAAACTTTATGTTAGTTTAAATAGAAGTAGTAGTATTTTGAAATTGGATACCCATTATTTTAGTTCGTTATGTATTTAAACATTATTTTATGAATTCTTTAACACAAGTTTTCCTATCATACCAACTATACCAATACAATATAACAATAACGAAAAATAAATATAGAGAAATTAAGCAAAACTAAACATTTTAAAATTTCCTTACGTGATTTTTTTAACTAGGTATAGAAAGTTATTCCATACGTTTTTGAGACCTCGAGTTATTAGGCATAAAATAATACATACATTGAAACTGAAAACTAAATAAGAAATAAAGTTTACATACTTGCGATCATGGCCTTTCTTGCTTCAAGAAATATTCAAAACTTTTTTATTAATGCAGATATTAGTTAGTTATTATATATTGATAGATTTTACTTTTCAGTTTGTTACCACAAATTAATATAGCATTTTACGCTATCGGCTGTAATATCGTACAACAGAGAGGCACACAGATGCACGGTAATTTTCGCTTCACACGAAACGCGCCTTCATCGGGAGACGCAGAACCTCGACTGCTGCTCTCAACTTCAGTTTATGACGCGCTGGCTGTACCTATTGTGAATGGAAGACATAGCGTATAGCCTATTAAATCTCAACAGAATACCTACAATATTTTTTTGTACCTATGTCTGTCTATTTATTGGAGGTCATTTAGGATCTGGTGGTCCAATTTTGAACTTTCTTTAGCTGAACTTTTTTGTTAGTAAATCTCTGTAGGTTTAACAGACTATCGATTTAAATTAATAAAAATGTGCACAAGGAAATAGCCAACGTTTTATTTAAATTAAGTTTAGTTGGGCACGTAGAATCGGTACCAGTGTCCCCCTTACTTAAATAATTAAGTTATTCTGTTTTGTGGTATAGAGCGGCAACAGAAAAACATCGCAACCTTGAGGTAGAAAAGGCCAATCCCATGGGAAAAAGACGTGATGATTTAATATGAAAAGCTGTTGCATGAGCCTGGCAATAAAGTATGCAGTTAAAATCTGCTCAACGCACAAAGTCATTCGTCACATTTAGTTAAAAACTTCATGGTGTCGGGTTTTGTGTCGCAGTGAGCGTCCATTGAAAAATTTACTACCTAAGAATCGTTTAATAACCGTGAATGAGTAAGTCTTTGTATCGTCAAATTGAATATCAATCCACTAGGTACATGGAAAACCTATGGCCTGTGCTGTGGGCTTGTGTTGGTAATATTTATCATTGATGTAGGAGTAGGTAATATATGCAGTGTAAAGCTATGTTAGTTAGTGGCATTACTATATTAGTGTAGAAATGAGTTAAAAAATACAGTGTTTAATTTGACTTTTCATTATCATCTCCATTAAAAATACATACATAAGTATAGGATAAATGTTATTTATTGTATACACGCAACGGTATCAGTACGTGTGTATTACTGTCTTGTGGAACAACAAAATTAGAGGTCACGTTCTCGTAAGCAATAAAAATGCGGAAGTTTTCTCTCTGTTCTACGCTATTAATAGTAATTTACTACTCTACTCTATGTCTTTATTTGTCATATCCAAGAAGGCATGGAGACTAGAAGTAAGGAAGAAAAAAGGCGGGAAAGCTCGAAAAAGGCGGTCGCGTTTTTTTTATATTAAAAATAATTTTAGCAGTTTTTTCGTTCAGTAGAGGTTTAACACTTGTATTTATTGTATATTATATGTATAGATTAGTTTTATAAAGTAGTGTAGTGAATCTCAATTAACTGGTAAGTCTTTTCTAACTATTTATCATGAATGAGCCTCCAGATCCCGGGGATCCTGGTGGGTCTGTCCCTCATGTAGGGAGCTATGTAACTATATGTTCAGAATCAGGTATGGACACTGATTCGTCTGTCAAACCATCAAAAGGACAAAAACGTAGTCGTTTACATAGGACGTGCAAAAATTGCAATAAAAAACGAAAACATGTATCGGGTAATTACACCCCGTGTGATTGTATGGAGCGTAATGGTGAAAATACCTTACCATCTAATGAAATTATCAATAAAAACATAGACGTAAATGCAACGGAAACACATAATTCAGTCACACCGAAGCCGCCACCGTTACAAGTTACTAGACTTTTATACAATTCTTTCGATTCTTCACCTTATGTAGTACACGTTCAGAAACAAACCGACTCTTCGGATGATGGCACCACATTCCACCCAATCACTTTCGGTAAGTTCTTACAACGTTATTCATTCAGGAATATTATAAATGGAAGCTTGAAAAGAATAGGAAGAAATAGAATTTCTATAGCATTTAACAATTTTGTAGATGCCAATGCATTCCTTGAACATTCCATCCTCACTGACAACAATTTAAAGGCATTTATACCTACATATAATGTGTCCCGTATGGGCGTCGTAAGAGGAGTTCCAATTGATTTGTCTCCAGAAGAAATAATCGACTGCTGTAGTGTTCCTAATGGATGTGGAAAAATATTGAAAGTTAGGCGTATTAATATAAAGCAAATAATAAACGGCGAAGCAACATGGAAACCATCTCAAACTGTTGTGGTCACATTTGATGGTCAAATTTTACCAGAGAAAATCTTCATGTGTTATACTGCACTCTCCGTTCAAATGTATACATTCCCAACTATTCAGTGTTATCACTGTTGTAGATTTGGCCACACCAAACTCCAGTGCCGCTCAAAGCCTCGCTGCTTTAAGTGTGGTTGTGAGCACTCTGGGGATAGTTGTGATGTCGATGATGACCATATATGTTGTTGTCTCTGTGGGGGAAGTCATTTCGCCACTAATAAAACATGTCCAGAGCTTAACAGACAAAAGCAGATAAAATACTCAATGGCAGAGAAATCTATCTCATATGCAGAAGCTTCCAAACTCCATATGCCTTTGTCTAAGTCTTATTCCGAGATCTTGGCAACTCCAAAAGACCCATTTAAACACCCCACAAATAATCCCAGTCATCAAATAAAACCGCAAACACCAACATCATACCGGAAAACCATATTTTTGAAACCCCGTGAACATCCAAAGCTTGTCAAAGGCTATGACCAACAGCAGCATCGTAACCTCACCAGGCAACCTTCTTTCTCTCAACCGAATGGCAGTGCTATTCCAACTAATAGACGGACAGACACACTTGACACTAATAGTATTACAGACATAATCTTACTTTTAACTAATGTAATAAAATCAAATATCGTAGAACCGTCCAACGCAGCGAAACTAAATGAAGCGATTTCTATTTTAAACAATCATAATGGATCACAAGTCCACAGTTCTGCAATGGAACTGCAGAAGTGCAGTGAATAAAAAGTTTGAAATAATCTATTTAATAAATAAATATAACCCTTTTCTTTTAGCTCTATCTGAAACCTGGTTTCGACCAGGTTTCCCTTTTAAAATCAGTGGCTTCTCCTGCCTCAGGGATGATAGACCTGATGGTTATGGAGGAGTTGCTCTTCTTATCAAAAACTCTCTATCTTTTTCTCAACTTACACTAACACACTATCCAAATTTTTCTGCTGTAGCATGTGTAATAAATAAAATCTGTTTTCTTTCTATCTATGTTCCTAAACCTTCCTATCAAACTTCCCTTGCTATAAATAATCTTATCTCTTCTCTTCCCAAGCCACTTTGCATCATGGGAGATTTTAACTCGCATCACATATCATGGGGAAGCTCTATAACAAATTGTTATGGAGAAGACCTGCTAGATATTTTGGACAATCATAATTTATGTGTAGTAAATAATGGTACACCAACTCGCCTAACCAGTCCTTTAGAGAACACTAGCGTTGTAGACTTGACAATAACATCTCCTGAACTGGCTTCTAGTATTAATTGGCAAGTTCTATCTTCATCTTTTGGAAGTGATCACTACCCAATTATATTTAATCTACAAACCATTACTACAAGAAATACTGTTAAAACATCATCTTACATGAAACACAGGGTAATAAAAGACAAATGGGAGGATTTTACTAATTATGTGGAAAGTAAGTTTTCTGCATTACCATCTCAGAATAATTGTGATGCCTCAACAAGTTCAGATATTCTAACTTCTATTATAATTGAAGCAGCTAATGAAGTATTTCCTTTAAAGAAACAAATTTCAAATAGTTTACCATCTCCACCTTGGTGGGATAACGAATGTAGTCTAGCTGTAGCTGAAAGGAAGAGAGCTGAATATAAATATAACAACAATATGTCTCAAGAAAACTTTATTACACTCTTAAACATAATGTCTAAAACAAAACAACTTTTAAAAACAAAGAAATTTGACAGTTGGAGAAGATTTTGTAGCTCTATATCTCCTCAATCCAATCCTACTCTTATTTGGAATAATGTTAAGCGTTTCAGGTCGGGAGTTAGTAATTCTATATTTGTGACAATGCCATCTTCTTTGCGTAACAACTTTTTGGATAAATTAGCACCGCCAACAGCTCCAGTTCAAGATCTAATTATGACACCGTATGTATATACACCATCCACCTGTCCGCATGGACTTGATACCCCTTTTAACTTGGAGGAACTAAAGGGTGTTTTGTCTGGAACCACTGATACTGCGCCAGGAGCTGATGGTATACCATATTCTTTTTTCTCCCACTTAGGTGACAGCGCTTTGAATTTTTTCCTTCATATTATCAATTCTGTCATGTTGACAGGAGTAATTCCGTCCGATTGGCAATTTCATACAGTGTTACCATTTTTAAAACCATCAAAAGATCCCAATTCAGTTTCATCTTATCGCCCCATAGCTTTATCCCCAGTAATAACTAAAGTAGTAGAACATTTAATTAAAAATAGAATTGAATGGTTTATTGAAAATCAGAATATCTTACCGAATTCACAGTATGGGTTCAGAAAAGGTAAAAGCTCAATTGACAATGTAAGCATTTTTGTAACAGATATTAGAATAGCATTTTCAACTAATGAATCCATAGTCGCTACATTTTTGGATATCAATTCAGCATACGATAACGTGTTGATAGAAGTTTTGTGCCAAAAATTAGTTAAATTTAGAATACCCGTTATTTTGGTTAATTTCATAAAAAAATTACTTTCTGGTCGCAAAATTTTGCTCAAGGATACTGACCTTATAAGAATTTCTTGGAAGGGCTTACCACAGGGATCTGTGTTGAGTCCGCTTCTTTACAACATATATACCTCTGATTTAGAAGCATCTGTTAAGGAATCGGTCAGCATATTACAATATGCGGATGATTTATTGTTTTATTGTAAAGATAAATCTATTACTAAATCTGCACATCAACTTACTCTATCTTTAAAGTCACTAAAATCATGGTTAGATGACAATGGTTTAGAACTGTCGCCATCCAAAAGCGTGGCTGTTGTATTTACTCGTCAAATAAAACCATCGCGAGTGGAAATTCAATATGATAGGAATATTATTCCAGAAAAAAGTCATGCAAAGTTTTTAGGAATAGTGTTAGACTCAAAATTAACTGGTCACGCTCATTGTGAACACATTGTTACCAGATGTGAGAAATATCTGAACTTGTTAAGATGTCTTACTGGAGTTAAATGGGGAGCACATCCCGCTTCTCTAAAATTAGTATATAACAACTTAATAAGAAGTATACTGGATTACGGGGTATTTTTATTGGAACCATGTAATATTGCGGCATTAAACAGATTAGACAAAATTCAATCAAAAGCATTAAAAATTGTCATGGGTGCAATGAAAAATAGTCCACATAATGCATTACAAGTTGAAGGTGGTGATCCACCCCTTAATTTACGACGCCAATATTTATCCGACAGATTCTTTTTCCGAATTTGCAAATTTTCAAATCATCAGTTATTAGATAAAATTCAACAATTAGCAGAACACATAACAACATCTCAATATTGGAAACATAAAAGCATCCCATGTCTAGTAAATAGTTATTACAAGTTCAAAAATCTATCGGCTCCAGTCATTAATTCTGCGCGATTGCCTATCTATAATTATAGCTATTTGAGTTTAATACTTTCACCCAATGTTTACTTTGACATATACATAAAAGGTAATGTAGGTAATGTTAAACATAATTTTAATTTCATGCTTGATGATCGATGGCATGGATGGCATGAAATATATACCGACGCTTCCAAACATTCGCAGACCGGTAATGTAGGTGTAGGAGTTTTCCACAAGCAATTTAATATTGTGCAAAAAGTCAAACTTCCCCCCGAAACTTCGGTATTTACAGGTGAATGCTTTGGCATTTTAAAGGCATTAGAATATATTTTACTATTAAAGCTGCAAAAAACTGTAATTTTTTGTGATTCTATGAGCGTACTTCAAGCACTTTTAAAGTTTCCATTTAGGACTAAAAACCAGAATCCTCTAATATTTGAAATTAGACATAAGTTGTTTGCGTGTTCTCAGTCCGGTTATCTAATTAATTTTGCGTGGGTGCCCAGCCATAGTGGGTTGTATGGCAACGAATATGCAGACAAATTAGCAAATGAGGCAGTGGAATGTGGGGACATATTTCCGTACTACATTTATCCTCAAGATTTACTGGCGCTTCCTAGAAATTATCTCAAGGCATCTTGGAATAAAGTTTGGGAAGTGTCTAGCAAAATAAAAGGTAAATTTTATAAGTCTATTCAACCAGTTGTTTGTTTTAAACCATGGTTCTGTGGTCGTGCTTTTAACAAGCTCAGGCTTGGTAAAAGGGCGACCACAGTCCTTATTAGAATGCGCCTAGGGCACACATGCGTACCAGCTCATCTGTCAAGGATGAAAATTCGATCTGACCCGCTTTGTAACTGTGGCGAAATCGGAGATATTAATCACTTACTTTTTTCCTGTGTCCTATATGATCACTGTCCACTCCTAAATGAACTAATAACCTTAAATATTCCTCTTCCTACAAATATAGATACCCTTCTTTTTTCACAAGATCCTTCTGTATATAATTGTATATCTTCCTTTATTGTATATAATAATATTTCTGTATAATTAAATTTTTCAGTTTTTATGTATTTTTTCAAATATTTATTTTATTAATTTAGTAATTTTTCTTTTTAAAAAACCTTTCCTGATCCGATCCTTTTTCCAAATTCACGTTTCTTTTGTAAATAACCTACTTTCCCAAATTTTTGAAAATGGCAAGGGTTAAGTCCGACGCCAAAAAAAAAAAAAAAAAAAAAAAAAAAAAAAAAAAAAAAAAAAGTAAGGAAGAATATCTTGTATGGGGGATGAGTCCAAAAAGTGTCCACTTGTAAACAGCAAATTACACTCACCGAAATTGCGCTAGTGTAGCAAGTGGAAATGATATGAATGTAGCAGTTATAAGCAGAGTGAAGTATGCTACTGTTGCGGTAATTCTTTAATACTATTTTCTATTTGCTATTTACAAATATTTGGGGTACTTAAAGCACCGTATAATTTTGTTTCATACTCCTGTTTGTCCATATAATATAATAATTTAAAAAACTGCGCTGTAACAAAGCGGAAGTTTTTCTTTCCTTTCTAATAATTAGTGGCGCTCTTTTTAAAATTCGTCCACTTGCTACTATAGCGCCACCATAATTTGCTCCCCTTCAATGGACACTTTTTATATACTGAGATAGTCCTCCTTACTTCTAGTCTCCATGCAAGAAAGCACGAAGTATAGATACAAGGAGTCCGAACGTAATGTTGAACGAATGGTCTCAATTTAAGGCACAGATTTTTTGCCGGTAGAGCGCGCCCTTTTTTAAGAAGTACTCGTTTGAACTATTGACACCTGTGGAAAAAAATATTCTGAGAAACGTGCAATTAAATATAAGTTTCAGGAAATTTTTAGAAATTTTTCGAGTGCTTTAAACCCAACAATACAGAGAAGGTCAAGAGATATTCTAATATTCTATAATAGCATCGGTACGTCCTGAATACTTGCGCAGCCAGTGGCAGAAAATAGAACTATGATCTGGGTTTATTATTGTGTACACGAAATATTATGGAAAAGCCTATACCGTTCGGACTCCTTGTATCTATACTTCGTGCAAGAAAGTTATAAATAGGGAGCAAAGAGTAACAACTCGGGAACATAGATTTGTTCCAAAGCAGGGCAGTTTATGGTTTAAAAGTAAAATAGTAAATAGTAGCCTTGCTTTGTCTTTTACTCCAGCTCAAAAAGAAAGAGTTAGAAAGGCTACTAAATAGGCTTTTTGTCATTTATTTTTCTTATTGAGTTCAACTAAAAAAAGCAGCAGGCCGGATTCGTTGTACCGAGTGTTACGTCTAGATCGATATCCTAAGTCTATGGTCAAATCTGTGGCACTCACTGGCAAAATCTTCTATCTACTCTGTGCTGGCAAATGGAAAAAAAACGCGATTTGTTGTGTGTTGTTTTATGGTAGTTTTGTTTTTGTTTTGTGATTTGAACTGATTTATTGTGTGTTTAGTAGAGCGCAAAACGCAGTAGTTATATGTTTTTTAATGATTATATGTTCATGCTTTCTTTTACATCATTTCGTACTGAGTCCAATCTTATCTATGAAATGAAAACATTCTAGATTTTAGTTAGTATGAATTCTATTATATTTACAGTGTGTTTACACATGTTTTTACCACGATAAAGCTTTGTTTAACAAAATAAACTTAATTAATACGTTTGTATACACTTGAACTCATTTAATAAATAATTGTCTTTCTTATATTACAGAGAGAAGATACAATCATGGCGAACGATCCCAAAAACCGTACTAAAAGGGAAAGAACGGATGTTTCACCGAAGTCCAAGATAGGTCGGAAGGAACTAAAAAAAAGAGTAAAAGTAAACAAATCCTTTATCAAGGATAGTATTGCGATGTCACAACAATTAAAACGGAAAACTGCCCAGCATAATGAAATATCTAAACTTTGTACAATTGTTAAACCAATGCCATCCTTAAAGGATCTTGAGAAAATGTATGAAGATTCTGATGAGGAAGACAATGTAGTTGCTGTGAGATCTCCCACAGAATTGCACTCCAAAACACCTGAACTGTGTGCTAATGCCAGCAATGACTTGCTTGAGTGTACTATACAAGAAAATATAAGTAACCTCAGCAAAAACTCATTATCACCGACAAATAGCATAGATATTGACACATTAAATGATTTACCTGATGTGCTATCATCAACTGAACCTTCACCTAAAAATAGAACTAGTTGTATTATTATACAAGAATATCCTAAGAATGAACACACTAAATCATGCTTAAAAGACACCTTAGATACACCTGACAATAAAAATACAACAAAATTAACATCTATGGATGATAATATTGATTGTAACAGTTCAGATAGTAATAAAACTGTAGACTATAATCTATCTACAAGCTTTACATTCTCCCCTTTACCTAGCACATCCAATGATAAGAATACAATGATTAAAAATGATAAATTATTCTATGAAAGCTTAAAGAATGCTTCTTTGTTTTACAGTGATGGTAAAACAAATAATTCTATTTTAGAGCAGAAATCTAAGAGTAATCTAAATGATAAAAATATTGTTGATGTCGATGATGATTGTATAATCATTAATGATAGCACAGATTCAACTAAGGCAGAACATATTATTGACGTAAAAAAGAAAAATAAAGTGACAGAAACAATTAATCTAGATGATAGTTTAAATATAGAGAAATCTGTAGTGGCACTTGATGAGCCTATTATAGATATTGATGCGTTAATAGCTGATAACCGATCTATGCTGACTAAATATCAAAACTCTCAAACTTTCAGAGATCCAAATAACAGTATCATAGATGTTTCTCTTGACAGTCAACAAAGTAATTGCACGGAGCAAAATCAAAGGCATATACCAACTTCTAGCAATAAGGTATTAAATAATCAGAACAATAGTCAAGAAGTTCTCTTCGTTTCTGAAACTTTACCTAATAAACCTAGGAAGGTTGATAACATGCATTCTTTTTATCAACAAAAACCAATATACGGTCCAGATGGGGTACAAATTGATACTCAAAATCAGGCAGAATATGCAAAATACGTCCTTGGTAAAGTTCAAGGCTTCATAAATAGTAAGTGTCTATGGTTTTTATCTTAATGTATAAAATTAACAGGACCAGTTACAAACTCTTTTTTTTTATTGCAATTCTGTCGCTTGTCTAGCTTTTACCTGGCACAAACTTATTATTTTATTAGGGTCCTTAACAACAATAATCTTTTACATAAGAAATAAATTAATTTTATTTGAGTTTTAAAACACATTATGTATATTTAATTTCAGATTACAAACAGCAATTGAGGGAGACAGACAACATGTCACAAATTTTTTTTAATTCATCACCTAATTCCACGACTGCTTTTAGACATTCTTCACCCGTACCTCCAGAAATAACTTCAAACACAATTGAACTAAGTGATACACCTCCTACAGTTAATAATGTTCAGGAAAGTTTAAAAAATAATAAACGTAAGAGGAAGAAACCTAAATCAACTGAAACATTAACATCTAATTCTGTTTCTTCTTATACACCGTCACCTACAAGAAATTTAGGTGATTGTCCTATTTGTATGGATACGTTTTCTGGTAAAATATTAGTGTCTACAATATGTGGACATGTCTTTTGTATGCCATGCTTAGAGATGTCAGTTAGGAGCAACAGAAGATGTCCAACATGTAGAAAGATTCTTAAAAACAAGACATCATATCATCAAATATTTTTGTAAAATTATGCTGTGCATTAACAAATTTGGTATTATAATCAATATGATTGTGATTCATGTTGCCAATTAATATCAGACTTTTGTGACAAAATTATATAATGTTTAAACAGTGCCCTACACTGAAGTCATTGTGTTTAATTAAAGCATCTCAAATAATTATAAATGTATGATACATTTCCAACAGTGATCCTATCACTGGCTCTCAGCAACTGGCCACACACCCTGTCAATGACACTTGTATGATATGAACATTATATAATATTGTTGCATTGAATGTAAAAACAATGACTTTTTCTGTGATTTCTAGTCTAGTCTAGATATAGGACCTATATTGTAATTAAAATTTGTGCAAAAAAAGTGGATAAAATACTGCCTTGTCTCGAAAAGCGGCTCACGAAGTTTTTAACAGTCTACCATAGCAAGATAGTATGTTAAGACAAAAACCGGCGAACTATTTGGGGATTCAGTGGGACTGCGTTTTGCGTCTGGACGGTCACTGATTCATTCTTAATTAATACATTTCACCCTCCACCTCGTGGACCAAGTCCAGACATCTTCAGTTTGTGCCAAATTCTCAAGAGATGGATCAATATCTACCAGAAATATTAAAAACACCGACCAGTCCATCAGCACGATGAGATCGTGCAGCTTATTCACAAGTACAAATTAGTTTTAGTACTGCGACCGACTCTGCGAACTTGACGCTGTTTACTTCTAATACTTCGTCGTCGTCTTTCAAAACCTCTGTTGATAAATTGCTCAACGCATTAACATTCCATTACTGAGCACAAGGACCGAAACAGGATTTTCTATAGCCAATAAATAAAATTTTTGAATATTGATTAGTTTAATCACAGGATTTAATTATAAATTGCATTTAAGGGCCTAAATCAATATTATCGTATATCATCGCCGACACGTACCTACATATTAACACAGCCAGTAGGCACAGAAAATGAAGAATTAGGGATACTTTTCCTATTTACTCAAAATCTACTAAATATATTTTAATTCTGATTTACGTGTTTCTATATATAACAGTTACTTGTTTTTAAAGTTATTTCATTAGTTAATACGCGATAATAGACCGACAAATGAAAAAATAAAAAATTTGAGAGGTTGTTTCGCCAAGATTTTCTATCGAGAAAACTTTTTTCAATCGTGTTTCTGAGTTGATGCGATCCTAGATAATATATTGAAAAAACATATACTTAAAAATTAGAGCTCTAGCCATTCAATCTAAAGAAACAATGAAAACTTCGTACATAGAAAAATGCACGAAGCTATTTTGGTATCGTCTTAAGAGGATACCAAAATAGCTTCGTGCATTTTTCTAGGTACGAAGTTTTCATTGTTTCTTTAGATTGAATGGCTAGAGCTCTAATTTTTAAGTATATGTTTTTTCAGTATATAATCTAGGTTCGCATAAACTCAGAAACGCGATTGAAAAAAGTTTTCTTGATAGAAAATCTTAGCGAAAATACCTCTCTCATTTCTTATTTTTTTCATTTGTCGGTCTATTATCGCGTAATAACTAATGAAATAACTTTAAAAACATAAGTAACTATTATATATAGAAACACGTAAATCAGAATTAAAATATATTTAGTAGATTATGAGTAAATAGGAAAAGTATCCCTAATTCTTCATTTTCTGTGCCTACTGGCTGTGTTAATATGTACGTGTCGGCGATGATATACGATAATATTGATGTAGGCCCTTAATATGCGTCACTTATTACATTTTTAATTTAAGCGACGAAATTCTTATATAATTTCAATATTTTGTTATTCTGCTATTTAGATTAAAACTTTGTTATTATTTTTAAATTACTTAACATAATATGAAGCATTTAAATTAAAAAATTATGCCAGAGAAGTAACTGTCTCTGACAACCATGTGAGGGGAGAAAAAAGTAATTTTATTGATGTAACGTAATTTTAAGACCTTACACAGATTTACGACATTAAATTACTTTATAAATAAAATAATTATTAAGATATAAGACTTTCTTTTATAAGACAGGATTAATTTTTACCGACCCTGACTTGTGTTACTAATAACTTGAATTTCGACCAGAACTGGGATCTAATTTAATACAATTCTTATCTAAAAATAGGCTAAGTATACCTTATTAATTGAAAACAGGGAATTTGTCTGCTGTGTTTTTCTGTGTATTCTACTGCTCTTTCTGCCCTATCAATAAAGATACTGCAGCCAAATCCACTAAAACGTAGCTACATTATGAAATTCAAAGCAATGTTATTCCGTTTATTATCCACGCTGCCGATTCTTCAAGGGTGGTTATACAACAAGCATTTTCTTGCATACCAATTTGTGTTGGTAATTTTATTAAAAATCCTAAGTATACATTTTTGGTGTCTGATAACTATTTACTATAAGATTATGTATATAATATTAAATAATAGTCTTTGTTATTATAAGTTCTGTACTGATTTAGATTATATTACATTTAGTGGTTTATCTCAATTATTAATAAGCTGTTTATTTACATATATGTACCTATTTTTAACGCCTAGGTCCTTAGAGCAATGATTTATTATCTCAATGGGACCGATAGTTTAATTTTGTGTTACCATCTATGATGAATATCTATTGTAGGTTTTATTGTAACCATAGGTATATCTAGTAGACATTACTTAAGACAAGTCTTAAGTGTTTTGTATTAAAGATATTGTGAATAAACTAACTGGTTCTTATTTCAATTTGATGTTATTAATTATTGTGTGCCTCCTCCCCTTTGGGAGGGATTATTATCGACTCTACGCTGACCAGGCATATTGGCAGAGGGTTTACTTTCGAGTTTTCTGTCTCTCAAAGAGGATGTCATCTGTGTAAAAATAGATAGATTGTGGCTATGCAGTCAATATTTAAGACAAGTAAATTTAGCTTGGCTAAATCATACTTCATATGGTCTATGATGTTACATACTACTTCTGGCCTGTATAAGATACATATTTCATGCACACAGATATTCATGTGGCTTCAAGCCAGGCAAGTGTTGCCATAGACACACTATATGGTAAATGTGTTCAGATTTCTTACAAAGGAATAAAAATTACTGATTTATGTTATCCCTGATAGCATAACACTTAAATTAAAAAATGTTAAATATTATTCTTTAATGTTTAATTTACATATTTTCTCCAGAGTCCAGAGAGAATTCTTATATGATTTACAATCTATTATTTTTATCAGTACTTTTAGATGTTTCCTCATGTATCTATTGTTTGTCATCGCTTGTATCTTCTGTTTTGCTATTTACAGGATTGGAAATATTTACATTTGAATGCAAATGTTCTATTGAAGCTGATAACTGTGCTAAACTTTGAACAAGCTGAGCCATTTTATCTCTAGATGCTGAATTTTCAAAATTATCTTCCGTTTTATCAGGTTTCTCAACATCTGCACATAGGCGAAAATGTAAACGAGCTAAATGTTCTTGTTGGTCTCTTATGTTTATCATCTGTTCCATACTGCAGCCTGTGCCAAAAGCACTTAACTTACCAGTGTGAAAATCATCTAGTAATTCTAAAAGGGCTTTTTCCATGTTTTTGACATCCGGTGTTTCCTTTGGAGTATTTTTTGGCTTATTATTAGAACGCATTAAGTCCCTGTGTAGCCTCCTTTCGCTAACATAAGATATTTTGGTTGATTCATGTAAGCTGGTATTGCCTGTACCTGAAACGGTTTGTCCTTGATTTTTTGAAGTGAGACTGGCGCCACCGCTTGATAATTTATTGCTAGTAACAGGAGACGTTGCAGACTGGAATACTTTTTGTTCGTCCTCTTCTCCTTCATTCTGCATGAGTTGTTGAGTTTCGGTGATTTCTTCCAAATGTGAGATCATGTAGGACTTATTTATTGCTACTGTGATTTTTGAAGACGTCAAACAAGGAATGTACAATCTGTAAATAGTCTTGTGGATTTGGATTAATTTATCTTCAATTTATAAACAACAAGGCAACAAGGGAATCCAAAAAGACACTAATGACATTTAACAATTTTATTGACAATCAGAGCTGACAATTTTATTGAAATTACAATGAAGTGAATGAAATATGAATGAACGGAATGGAGGAGGCGGAAAACCGGAAATGAATGTTGTTAGACGTTTGTCGAATTGTCATTATTTGACAGCAAAACACAGATTAGAGTCAGAAAAGTGATCCAGCCAAAGAAATTATTAAACTCAATGGAAATTATATAGAACGCTGACGAGCCGGCAAAGGTATTCCTAGAAAGAGATAAGCACGAACGACCTCCGTGTCCCTTTCTAGTAGGGTGTACACAGTTCATAAGAAATTTGGGACATTTAATATACTTGAAAAGTTTTTGGAGTTAAAAAGTAAGAGGTACCTACAAAATAAAACTCGAACTATATTTTTATAGTATACTAGCAACCCGACCCGGCTTCACGTACCTAGTACGCGAACGGCACACGTTCATACAAAAACGGGAAGAATTATAAATAAAACAGCAAACAAAGAACTCAAGCAGTGGTTTAATTGCAGAAAAATCACAAACAACAACAGCCTCAGGTTTTAATTGATGTCTGTTCATAAAAGTGCTATAATTAGATTTGAAATGTATACTGCAAATGTTTAGTATCTTGTTTTTTGTTGTTGTGGGTCTAAATGGAATATCTTTAGCCCACTTTTATCGAATTCCATTATCACTTGGAAAGCTGTAAGAAAATTGTGTTCACCGACAATCAATCAATATTATTAATAAAATGGTTAGGTTAATTATTCAAGTAAGGTTGTACACACACTTTTTGTAAAAGTGTAAGGTAAGTATAGCTAATACAGATAGTTGACATCGTACACTGATACGCTGTTTGATAATTTTCTTATTACATAGTAGGTATAAAATTATTTAAGAAAATATCCAATTTTATGTACATATGTCTTAAGTCTATACTTTAAAAACAATACAAACAAACATTACATAATAAAGGAGGAGGATAGAACCTCCTCCTTTATTACGTCTATATGTTTTTACAGAACATTATACTCACCCTACACAATATACATATTTTGTAAACAAACTGGTAAACACTTACCTGAACATTGAACGATCACAACCGGGGTAATAATAACTATTATATCCTCGCACACAACAATTTCTTATCATTTTAAATTATATTTTTACCTCAACCTTGGAAAATAAAGCGCGATCCCTTAAAAATACGAAAAACAAAAACTTGCATAGGCCATATTGATTATTTATCTCGAGATCTCATCAGTGTTGCCAAAATTTAAAACAAATATACGCGTCTAAATCCGTAAAAAGTAGTTTTATTTAAACAGTTGGTTATTTTAATGCTTAAACAATCACGAATCATTGATATGATATTGTGAATAACAATTCAAGTGGATAAAGTTTATGTATGAAAGTTACCCAATTCGTATTTTTATTTTACACTGGCAGTCTGTGGGAAAGGGACACAGGGCTATTCGATGCCTTTCATCGGAACTTTAGGTATTTATACTATTTATGCGTAAGCTTTGTGGCAATATAAGTGCTATGCGGTTGGTTTTAGGTTTAGTTTTGAATGTTGTTGTTTCGATATTAATATTACTCAAAATCATTCTACTAATATCATAATACTTCTTTGGATCCAGCTTCATAGGAGCTAAAAAGATAGTAATTGGTATCATGATCACTTGGCTTACGACGACCAATAAATTGACGTTGTAGTATTTGTATGCGTTATCTCGGCACCTCACCAACGTGGCAGCATTTTTGTCAAAGCAAAAGCTCCTGCTGATAATACTCTTATGTACTTTCAGACTAATAACAAACTAAAATGGAAAGGGATACTCGCTATTTTATTGGTAACATAAAGGTGACCTATAGTTTTGTTTTTCTACAACATGAGACTTTAGACAAACCATGGAGACTAGAAGTAAGGAGGAATATCTTGTATGGGGATCAGTCCAAAAAGTGTCCACTTGTAAACAGCAAATAACACTCACCGAAATAGCGCTAGTGTAGCAAGTGTAAATGATATGAATGTAGCAGTTATAAGCAAGTGAAGTGTGCTACTGTTGCTGTAATTCTTTAATACTATTTTCTATTTGCTATTTACAAATATTTGGGGTACTTAAAAACACCGTATGATTATAATAATAAATTTATTTCATAGTCATGTTTGTCTATATAATATAATAATTTAAAAAACTGCGCTGTAACAATACGGAAGTTTTTCTTTCCTTTCTAATAATTTGTAGCGCTCTTTTTAAAATTCTTCCACTTGCTACTATGGCGTCACCTTAATTTGCTGCCTTTCGGCGGACACTTTTTAATATACTGAGATATTCCTCCTTACTTCTAGTCTCCATGAGACAAACATAGTACTTGTATGACCTACTTATTGTTACCTATTATATCTATGTATTTATCCCTATAACAGACACAGGTATTAAAAAAAGATTCCGACATTTTAAGAACTTTCTGCTTTTTCTAAGGTCCGTTAAAAACGTATGGGAAATTTAACCACGGTCCACAGATACGAGATACGGCTGGATTTATAGAGTGATATTTATGCTTCACAATAACATGTGTCGTATTTATTTGACACTAGGAATTACAAAAAATCTGCAAAACAAACAAACAAAACTGTTTTACACAGAATGTGAAATACCAAACTAGTTGATCAATTAAAAAGATAAACTTTTTAACCGGACATAAGTAAAAATAGGAAGTTCTTTAAAACGTAGGAATCTTATTTTATAACATGTGTTTTCTCGAACACGTTACAAATCATTTGGAATTTTTTTATCAAGGTTCTTGTTTCGTTTAAGCAATAAATGTATACAAATAGTGCAGTAGGTAACAATAGGTAGGTCATACAGGTGGCATATATTAATACTTTTTGTATGTATGTTTACCTAAATCCCCACGTTGTGGAAAAATAAAACCAGAGGCCACTTTCTCGTGAGCAATATAACTATACGAATTGCCTCTCTGTTTTACTTTAGTAATAGTACTCTATGGTGGTGTAGTGTTTTGAATAATGTCAATTAATCTTGCTTGATCTGTGACTGCAAGCGACGAAGATTCAGGTAGGTAGGTGAAATTCATTCAGGCGTTTTTTTATAAAAGTAAGCAATTAATCGTGTTCCGAATTAACTTTTCATATTTTAGACGAATTAAACTTAATAATTTACAGAGTTTTTTAATAAATTTAATTTGTTATATTCTCGTAATTTGTTTGTTAAAACTGGATAGAGATTCACATTGTCAATTTTTGCTAGCCACATCCTCAGTTTATTGTGGCACATGTTTCGCTCGAATACCGACAAAAAATTAATAGTTATGACGCTCAGTGCATTTACCTTTGCTTACGCTATTCTTTACAGGTTTGAATAAGTGACGAATAATTGGGATTGAAATCTGGATGATCACAGCAGAAACTTGCATTGTTTATGCAATAATATTTTGCTTTTCGAATCGTTTTTTACTAACTGTAAAAGGGTAACGAACTGGTGACAATGGCTCAGGCGACGAATTCGGAGGCGGTGCCTCTTGATCCCAAATTGTTCAACAGGATTACACGATTTATCCACACTGGAATTGAGGTTCCTAAATACTTCCCTGGCTGCTGGGCATCGCATAAATATTTTGAAGCTGAAAAACTGGCTGCCGTCAAAGAAGCCTTCGACAGTGGAGTTGCCAGTGAAGAAGTGGTTAACATCATTTTAAAGGTGAATATACCTACTTCTTTATTATAAAATAAAATTAAGTAACTACGGTAACCTATTTTACTAAAAACTGTTTCATTAATTATCAAATTCGTGTATTTAACACTCATTTAAATGGTTTTGGGCACTATTTTTCAAAGTATCTCCTAGACAGTAGATAATCATAAAAATAATATTTCCGCTGAATAAAACAAGTAAAACTATAGAAACTGGATAAATTAGTACTTTTTTATGCTTTTTTTAAAGCATAAAGAGTTGCAATTTTTTATTAAGGTTTAATTTTAGATATACCTACATTTAAAATAAAATTGTAGAATTACTTCGAAAATAGTAAGAATTTTAGACTACCTACTTTATTTAAAAAAACCATTTTTTTTATATTGTATCTTAATTTTACGTAAATAGAAACAGTTACCAAAGATACAGTCTACGTAGATTATCCGTGAATATACCAGCAATAAAAATTAAATATGTCATACTAGTACCAAATTATACACTTAAAAATAACCACAAATTGGTAACATGGTTTGCCACAAATTGCACAAAAAACGTGAAGGAAGCTCATGTTCAACAGTGGTACATTAATATTCAGCCCAGAAGAGAGGACTAGGTACATATTAACTTTTTTCTTTCAGGCAGCAAAAGATGGTTGGTATACCAGATTTGAAACTATAGCTTTTGCATTGGCAAAATGTCTTCTGGTCGGAAATCCTACTGTGAAAGAGGCTACATATAAAGCAGCTAATGAGATATGTCACACTCCTGAGCAAATGATGCTCTTCCATAAGTATACAAGGCTATTGAAAACAGGTATGGTATTACTTTATATCATTACTCATAAAAAAGGTACTTAGTTTCAAAATTTAAAATATACAGGTGTTGTGTTGTTTTGTTAAAACTATAGCAAATGACACTATCTCTGCAAGTGTAGTAGTGATTATGGTGCGCGAAAATAAGCCTTATGCTTAACAACATAAGGTTCGGGCGCCCGCGCAAGCGAGGGGTAGGAGAAGGGGGAAAAACGGCCTGCCGGGCGGCTCTTTTGGAATCAGTAGTGACCGTGACCTGATTGCGTAAGCGCATGCCGCTCTTATCGTGCGCCGCTGTTGTATCGCGTGTGCAGTTGAGTGTTGTTGTGACTTGTGACACCAATCATGGCGCATAATTATTCACATGCCGAACGATATGAGATGGTGCGTTGCTACATACTTAGTGGAGAAAGTTTACGTGGTGCGCAAAGACTTTACCGTAGTGATAGTTTACCCCGTTTACAACGTCGAGGAATCACCTCTTCCAGGGCCATAATTTTAGCTGCGAATCAAAATTTACTGGATTTCGGACAATTCACAACTCCTTCACATACCGTAGTGATAGTTTACCCCGTTTACAACGTCGAGGAATGACCTCTTCCAGGTCCATAATTTTAGCTGCGAATCAAAATTTACTGGATTTCGGACAATTCACAACTCCTTCACACGCAATTGGTGGCGGTGGTCATAATTAAATTTCACCAACACTTGACGATACAGTAATTGAATTTTTTGAGCGAAATCCGTGTGCTAGCACACGCGAGGCAGCGCGACGTTTTAACGTGGCCCAATACTACGTTTGGAAGCTTTTAAACTCAAATAATTATCACCCATACCATTACCAACGCGTGCGTCCTGCACGCGTTGGTAATTACACGACGGTGATGGACCCGCCCGAATACGTTTTTGTGAGTGGTTACTTGCGAACAATAACAATTATCGGAAATGTGATTGTAGGACCAGTGTTTATTGAAGGGTCATTGACCGGTGGCGTGTTGATGAAATTGCACCGTCTGTGCACTGCATAAGAACTTGTTGGCGCGCTTGTCGTTATGTGGTCTGCATAAGGTCGTTTTTGACTCTGGTCTCTGATGAATGACAGCTCACGCGGTGTCTCTTTGTTGAGTTACTTTTAAGGACATTTCGAATAGTTTTTTTTTGAAAAATACTACGGTTATAAATAGTTACTACAAAGACGTATTTTAGTATTGTTCTATAGAGCTTATTTCAAAAATTTGGCAACACCTTGCAAAGTCACCCTTCATGGGTATTGTAATTGGTCCTGGATAAGTATATTAAGTATGCAGCATTTTAATTAAATTTCAAATCTCTATTACTTAGATATGGAGAAATTAATTAAAAGCATGATAAAAAAAAAATTGCTGTAATCTGTTAAAGGGTTATCAAAATACACTACATTTTTAGAAGATAATAAAAACTGTAACTTGTATTCTATTGGTTATTTTACTATTAAAATGCTTTTTAAATTTAAGTTTTTCTAGATCTTAATTATATTTTTGATTAATAGGTAATGGCCGTGGTTGGTGTAAGAGCGTCAAAGATTGGTACACTTCAAAGGAACCGATGGAACTTGCAAAGGAGATGTCTAGAGTCCGTGCTAGACATGGACGATCTCATAAAACACTTCTACGTAAATCTCACATGAAACTTGCCGATGAAGATTATGGTAAGTAATAGCTTTTGAATCAATATTAAAAGAATTAAAAAGAATTTGCAGTTTTTGGTAGTTCAGTACTATATAATACCTAAGCCAAACTGTACTTAATAAAAAACCAAGGTGTAATTTTTTATTTACGTCCCTATTTAAGCATAAGGTTTATATTTTAATAAGTATAATGATTCAAGAGGATAGTTTTTCTTTTGTATAATTTGTCAAGATTCGGTTTTGTAATTTTATGTATACATTGTTAAGAACAATAGTATATGTAGTAATCATTTACTGTGTTTCTAATGTATACTACATTAGATAAATAGTATATTAGTATGCAGTAAGCTGATTTGATTGAAGCAGCTGCAAGTGCTGCAGTGTGCTTATTATTCTTCTGTATAGAAAATAATGGTTTTTGTATGATATGAAGTACTTATTTGAAAGTTGACTGGATTTTAAATGTAGTGTCTTTTAACAGCCCGTGATGCAGTTGTAAAGTATGCATTACTTGGATTGAAGCGCACAAAGCAAGTGTTGGGAGAAAGACAAGAAACTAAAGCGATATTCGAATATTTAGCGAAAGTAGAAGATATGAGACATTGTGAAGACCCTGAGGCCGCAGCCGCTATTGCTACTGCTAACCAGTTTACTTTGGATCATGTACCAGGACATTTATTGACGTCACAGGATGTAAGTAGTCACTTTCTCTTTCCCCTCCCTCTCTCCTCTCCCCCTCGCTACCTCTCCCTCTCTATCTCCCCCTACTCTTTTCCTCTCTCACTCTCGCTCTCTTAAAGATGAAGCCAGTAGTACAAAATTTTACAGTAGTATCTTTTTTCCACGAGGGTAGGGAGATTATAAAGAAGTTGGCTGGAAACACACACTTCTTAGGATTATTTACACTCCTTCCATCCGTTTGTATATGTAATGATTGATGAATATGAATATGAACTTTATCGGAATGCACTCGAATTTCTAACCTATTTCTTCCCGAGCATAGGAAAAAATATATGAATTCAAATATATTTCTTTTGCCATTAGGTATGGGATGCAGTCCTTCCTCAGCTAAGTCTTGAAGATATCCTGAATCACCTTCAGCGTATCCACAACATGGGATTTTTGACCAATGATTCGACCACTACTGCAATCTTACTGTCCTTATTCAATAATCCAGATGTTATCAAGAAATCAAAGGTGACACCGTTGGCTGTCTACATTACCATGCGTAACTATGACAAGAAAAATAAGTGAGTTACTTCATTTGCTAATCTTTTCTTATTAAAATACAAAGTCGTTATTTTTGTATGTATGTATGTGCCTATGTGAGGTTATATCTTCGAAACTACGCAACTAATTTTTGAACTACCAGTTTGTTATCATTATGTAGTTCTTTTTCAGTCTAGTCTAATTAGTTTTTTTTTTATATAGACCTGCAAAATACGAAAAAGCTAAAGTAGCAGCCGAAAAAGAAGTGCGTCGGCGCACTCGTCAAATATTTGATAGCAAGACTGGTCTTTGGGAGTGGACTACCACAAGACGACACCCAAAGGAAATCAAACATTGGGGTTTGTATTTAACATATTGTTTTTCTTTCTATCAGTGTTATTTTTTCTGATAAATAAATCATATTATTTTAAGGAATTTTCTTGTTAAACACTTCATTTTTGTACATACTTTATTTTTCGAATACATAGCTTGCACAAAATATCAAGGAACAAGCTGATGCTCTCCGAATTCCGTTCGCTTGGAATTTTAGATCCAAAGATTTTGTCACCGTTTAAACCTTTCCTGGACTTTCACAAATATTTCAAGACCAAAAATCACAAAAATTGGCCCAGCCGTCCTTGAGTTTTAGTGAGACTAACAAACAGCAATTCTTATCAATATCATCATCCTCCTGCCCTTATACCATTATTTGGGGTCGGCGCAACATGTCATTTTCTTCCACGGTCTTCTATTAGCCGTCATGTCTGTGTCAACTCCTCTTTCTTTCATGTCCTCTTTCACAGTGCATCCATCTTTTCTTAGGTCTTCCTCTAGACTTTTTTCCTTCCACATTTATACTCAGAACTCTCCTAACGACATTACTTTCCTCTCGTCTCATAACATGCCCATACCAGGGCATCCGCTCATTCTTCAATTTTTCAGTCACTGGCATCACTTTCAGACTTCCTCTAATATATTCATTCCTTATTTTATCCATTCGCGTGACGCCACACATCTATCTCAACATTATTGATTTTTATATATCAAGGACCCATAACAAATCTGTTTATAGTCAAAAGACTGATTGCAGATGGCAAGAGCAGAAAAAAAATATCAAGGAATGACCTTTTTTACATGTAAAATATTCTAATGGAATAAAAATATAGTGGTCACTAAAGATATTGTTCTGTTTAAATTAAAGCTTATAAAGAAAATGGCTTGCTTGCTTTTTCTATTTTAAATACCTTTGTTTTAATTCTGTTGGTATTTTCACAGGTATTGACCAACCATCAAACCCGGCTATTTTGGCAGCACTCAGTAACTTGATAGACCAAACATGGCTGCTAACCCCTCCAACTAATGCCCGCTACTTGATTACCATGGATATGAGACACCATATGTTTAAAGGTAAGGCTTAAAAACAATAGACGTGTATATAGTGGCGTAGCTACCAAGGGGCTAGGTGGGGGAGTGCCCCGGGGCCCTCATGCTCAGGGGGCCCCCGAATCCTTACCAAAAATCTTTATTGAGCTGAACTAGCTTTTGTATTTTTAGCATTTTAAAATATTTGTATATATCTTATTTTTATTTGATAAAACCTAGTCAGTTTACATAACAGTGGCCCCATTTTTTAATTTGCCCCAGGTCCCTTAGTTACCTAGCTACGCCACTGCATGTATATTTTATTAATCTATAATTAACTATAACATTTTAGGGCTACGACAAAATCAAATGTGGCTTCAGTGAGCTATCACGAGCTGATTATATTATACAAGCTGTTGCCCGCGACTCCGTCCGCGTAGAATTTGGAAAATTTTTTCTTTTTCGCAATAAAAGGTAGCCTATGTCCTTTCTCAGGGTCTAAAGATTGTCTGTGCCAAATTTCATCAACATCGGTTGGGGTTTAAGCGGGAAAGCGTAACAGACAGACAGACAGAGTTACTTTCGCATTTATAATATTAGTAGGGATTGCATGAGTATGTCCCTTGAGTACCTACACGCCGTATCTCGTTGTAAATTCCACGCAACAATGGATGGAACTCCTAACAAATCCCTTAGGATAATAAAAATGACCAAGAATCATTCATTCATCATATCTCTCAAGAAGTCCATAACTGTTTGACAGTGGCGTGCACATAAATTTGAAGCAGGGTAGGCTCTTATACTGTAGGTAGTACTCTTATAGATTTTTAGCATAGCCACGCGACGGATCTCTAAGTCGGAAACCATGCCAACAGAACAAATTTAAATCTGAATATCCCGAATCAGTCCACACTGTACTAGAATTACCAAACAATAACTACGTACGTACATACATACGTACATGTACGTATGTACATACGTTTCATAACTTTTAACATGAAATTTTCGAGTTACATTGGTGCCTATTCTATGTGCAGACCTAAACTTAACTTAACTAAAAAATGTAAATTGATAGCGTCTATAACACAATTCGGCAATGTTAACAGAACTTTTTTTATATAAAAACTGTTTATTATAGACTAACGATTTTAATTAATATAAATGTGTGCAAAAAAATAGCGAAACATTTAAGATACAGCAATAGCTGTTTTAATTTTTTAGTTAATACCTATTATACCGTTGTCCGTCCAGCTACGCGTGGCGCTGATTCGATCGGTACCGCGCTCGCATGTTGTAACAAAAAACCTTTATAGCTTCTTATCTATAATACCTAGAGTGAAGACAAATACTACGAAAAATTACTAGAAGACTACAGATGAAATCTATCTATTTTTTAAGATCTGAAAATTTATTTTAAAGTATTAAAAATGAGAACAGAAGAGGACAGAGGAGAAAACATAATTCAAAATATAACTCGATTTTACTCTTAAAACTGTGATATGTATGCTATATGTATACTTAATTATAAAGCAGTCTTCTCTAGTTTATCTTGATGTATAATAATATTAATAATCTATGAACTCATAAATAAAACTAAACTACTTACGACAATCCGCTGGAACTTCAAAACCACTTGTTTACTAAACACAAAGCGTAAAGTGGACTGAAGATAAAAACTGCCATCTAGTGATTATGGATTGTGAAGTAATTCATCAGCTATCTATTACACAACTTATAGACGCAAAAAATAACGCAATTTGTCCATAGATGTCGGTATATCTAATCGTAACTGACTGTTGATACTCGTTTCGATACGAGATTTACCAAAAGTATTTAATTTTAAGCAGGCCTCCAGATGTTTTTCTGTATGGTCATGCTTCTTTGTCGCGGAATGGAAATTATTTAAATCTGAATATCCCGAATCAGTCCACACTGTACTAGAATTACTAAACAATATGCAAGGGAAACAAATTAATTTATTCGTGTGTACACAACCACATAGCCAGTTATACGTTTCATAACTTTTAACATGAAATTTTCTAGTTACGTTACCCTTTTGTTGATTAAGTTGTAACTCGGGTATACATCTACCTATAGACACAATTTGAATTTTTTCACCGAACGACAATTGTGAGAACTTGTTATTTTTAATTTTTAACAAACACACACTATCAACACACATTTCACAATCAAATAACATTTTATAATCAACAAACGGAAATCCATACAATTATTAAATTAAAGAAACTCAATATTAAACAGTTCAATGAATCACATGAAAAAATAAAATGGCCTCCGTCGAACCAAAATATTTCTGCTATATAAATATTATTTATATTTATTCGGATTATAATAGGTAACGAACGAACGCCGAATACTCGCGAAAACTTCCGATAGCTAACTCATGCCGCATGACATGCAGTACAAGGCGTCTTCAATATGCAAGCCTGTGTGCGTTTGCGAACTGTGCACGGACACCAAAATTTCTACACACATATGAACTCATGGCAGGCGGGCGGCGTGGAGCTTGCTCGCTACGCTAATATTATTCCTTCGCCAAACGCCTGGCAAAAAACAATTTGCAAGCACATATTGGTGCTATTTATGAATTATTAGGTAGGCGTTTTTAAGTTATAATATTTTGTATAATTAATAGTAAATAAATGAATAAAGTCATCTAAAACATACGAACGTTTTATTAAAATATCTGTGAATGGCAAGTAAAGCAAGCTTGTATAGAGCGCACGCCACTGCTGTTTGAGAGATATGATAACACAGACACACATATTATAGTATTTTTGTGTTCATTATTAGGTCGGCACTTCTGCAAGAATTTTGTAGTGCCTAAAAAGGGTAAAAAGGCGGCTGCAAAAACCACACCAGCTGCAAGCGGTGACGCAGACACAGAGAAGAAGAGTAAGAAGCACTTGTTGGCTGAATGCTTCTACAATCATAATATTACACCGGGACATGCTGGTAAGAAATTATTCCTAACATTGTTACATATAAATTGATATTATATTTAAGTACTAGCTGTTGCACGCGACCGTACCCGTCGAATTTAGAATTTTTTCCCGTTTTTGCAACATTTTTCACTATTCCTTTGCTCCTATGTTCGATAAGTACGTTTTTACAATAATAATAATAATAAATATTCACAGACATTTCACACAACGTCCTGTGGTCCCAAGCTAAGCTTAAATGCTTGTGTTATGGGTACCAGAACACGGATATACTACATAAACTACTTTTCTTTTGTAAATACATACTTATAATACATAGAAAACACCCAGACGCAGTACAAACATTTGTGTGACATTTATGGATATCACACAAATGATTGTCCCAAGCGGGAATCGAAACCGCGACCTCGTGATCGTGATACAAAGGAAAATCAGTTGTATTCTATTCGTATTCTGATACCAATAACACAAGCATATAAGCTTAGCCTGGGACCAGAGGACGTTGTGTGAAATGTCCGTGAATATTTATTTACATATTTTATGTTTACACATAATCGACGTACGAGTTTTCTTAGACGTTGCTAAGAATAAATTTTCTCGTGCGACAAATTTTTATGCGATTTCGTGCACGCGATCATTTGAAATCGCTACCATATAGTTATTTTAGTTTTTAGGGTTCCGTACCCAAAGGGTAAAAACGGGACCCTATTACTGAGACTTCGCTGTCCGTCCGTCCGTCC
Source organism: Orgyia antiqua (assembly GCA_916999025.1). Classification (NCBI taxonomy): domain Eukaryota; kingdom Metazoa; phylum Arthropoda; class Insecta; order Lepidoptera; family Erebidae; genus Orgyia; species Orgyia antiqua. The sequence continues at coordinate 5,812,266 of OU779861.1, forward strand.
GTCCGTCCGTCCATCCGTCCGTCTGTCACCAGGCTGTATCTCAGGAACGGTGATAGCTAGAGAGTTGAAATTTTCACAGATGATGTATTTCTATTGCCGCTATAACAACAAATACTAAAAATAAAATAAAATAAATATTTAAGGGGGGCTCCCATACAACAAACATGATTTTTAGGGTTCCGTACCCAGTATCTCAAGAATGGTGATAGCTAGACAGTTGAAATTTTCACAGATGATGTATTTCTATTGCCGCTATAACAACAAATACTAAAAATAAAATAAAATAAATATTTAAGGGGGGCTCCCATACAACAAACATGATTTTTTTACCGTTTCTTGCTCGATACTAATAACGTTGCCTTATGTTGCATAGATAATGGTACGGAACCCTTCGTGCGCGAGTCCGACTCGCACTTGACCAATTATTTACTAAAGCAATTGAAGGATTGAGTTAGATTGAATGTACTGTTTATATTTTAGCTGTAGTCCTGGCATTACAAATATTGAAAAGAGAGAAGCAAGTTAAGTTGGCAGTGTTCACTGAGGAAGGAGTACAACTGGTCACTATTGAGAGGAACTTTAGCAGTATTGAAGAAGCTGAGTTTGTTTTACGAGTAAGTTATTATTATGTATCTCCTACCCTTATTCCATTGTTTATCCATTTTTTTTACAGTCATCCATAACCTTGGAATCAGCCAGAGTTATTGTAACACAGAATGATCTGATATTCTTATATAAATTATACTACTTCTTTCTCCAGCCCATTTTCGTCCCACTGTTGGGCACGGGCCTCCTCCACTTTGGAAGGGATTATGGTCTACTGTGCCGCGCTGACCAGGCGTATCAGCACAGGGTTTATTTTTTTTTTATTTTTTTTTTATTCATGGACATTTCACACAACGTCCTCTGGTCCCAAGCTAAGCTTTTATGCTTGTGTTATGGGTACCAGAATACGGATAGAATACATATACTACTTTTCTTTTGTAAATACATACTTATAATACTTAGAAACACCCAGACGCAGTACAAACATTTGTATGACAATTAGAAAAATCACACAAATGATTGTCCCGAGCGGGAATCGAACCCGCGACCTCTTGATCGGCAGTCCGTTACCAGAACCACTACACCACGAGGCCCGTCGAATTATTTTCGAGGTTTCTATCTCTCACAGAGGATGCTATCTGTGTGCAATAACCCATAGCTGACTTTTAGAGCACTCTTGGGAGGATACTAGACTTGGTGACACTTGTATTCTTAATCCGTCACCACACGGATATTATACTACTAGTGCTATATTAAAAAGTTTGTGAAATAAAAGGCCTTTCTGAACCACACATTGGTTCAGGGCCCCAAGATCAGTCACTAACGCCATAATGGCGTCATTTATGACAAAAAATTTAGTAAACTACCAAACTTTATAAAATTCGCCATTATGCAATCAGTGACTGATCATTGTAACAAATTGTAATAGCTTTTTGTTTGTTCATGTAACTGAATCGAACTGTCGATCAAGAGGTCACGGGTTCGATTCCTGCTCGGGACAATCATTTGTGTGATTTTTCTAATTGTCATACAAATGTTTGTACTGCGTCTGGGTGTTTCTATGTATTATAAGTATGTATTTACAAAAGAAAAGTAGTATATGTATTCTATCCGTATTCTGGTACCCATAACCAAGCATATAAGCTTAGCTTGGGACCAGGGGATGTTGTGTGAAATGTCCATGAATATTTATTTATTTCACAGAAAGCTAATTTAGGTCGTGTGCAACTCGACGCACCGATCCAATGGGCTACTAAGACTAAACAGAAGTTCGATGTGTTCATAAACATGGTGGATCGTACCACTCGGTATATGGAGTTGGACCAGACAGCACGTGGTGGTCGTGGATCAGGAGGTCGATTTGGCCCTCCGCCTGCTCCCAGTAAAGATATACCAGATCATTGTCCAGTGAGAGCTTTGGAACGTTATAGGACTGAAGTTAAAGTACCAGACGCTAAGTAAGTGGCTTTTATGTTATTCAAGTAACTTAAGATAAAGTAATTTATTAATTTTGCAATTGACTTGCTATGCTTTTACTTAATAAATTAAATTATGGTGGAAAAAGTAATTACCGCAAGCGGGACTTGAAACCCACTACCTCGGAATACCGTTCCGTAGCTCTGCCAACTGAGCTTATTGCGGTCGATAAACTGTAGTGGTTAAACTGTTGGTTAAACCCAATTGTACTCTGTAAAGAATACTAGGTGGCTGGTCGAGATTGTTGCAAAACATTCTCGATAGATGGCGTTGTACGTAAAATAGGATATAAACTCAATGGAGTGACGATTATGGTGGCCTAATTTGATTACTGAAAGCTGGTCGTGGGTTCAAGTCCCGCTTGCGGTAATCACTTTTTCCACCATCATTTAATTTATGAAACTTAAGATAAAGCCTACGTTTTGCTGTCATACAAATTTTGCAACAGAGTCTTTAAACACGATTTTGCACACTTATCAATGACCATAAATGTCCCTATGTGAGCTTACATCTTCAAAACTATGCAATGGATTTTGATGCGGTTTCTTTTAATATATAGAGTGGTTCACGAGGATGTTTTTTTTTTGTATACATTGTATAGGTTGTTTGTAAAATTCTACAGTACCTACATATGAAGTTGTAGGTAATATGACAATATAAGGATGTAGTTCATTGTAAAGCATTTGCAGGACAAATATAATTTTATATGATCACAGTATTATAGAATCAAACAACCATTTCCTTTAAAATATTCTAACATACTGCTGTAGTAGTAATCTAACATTTATTTGTCATAAAGCTTAAAAATCCGCGCAACCTGCTTATTTTTTTTATTAAATTTAATTTTCAGATTGATTGTGATGAATTTAGCATCTCATCGTGTGGCGACTACAGATGGCTCTCATGAAGGAGTACTTGATATCATTGGTATAGACGAACATGTTCCGAAAGTAATAGATGCCTTTGTACTCGGACAATTTAAGTGAACGTAACTGACCAATAAATTAAACGTTGCATTGCAAATCTCACTATATTAGATGTGAGGAACTATTTATGAATTGATATAAACGTTTTAGGTAAAAGAAAGGAGCGATAAAAACTATATAAAACTCTATTCTACCTAATGTGTTCTGTCGTTTTATGTAATATTCGACAATATTGTGAATTTTGCTTTTTAAAATAAATCTCCATATAGATTTCTACATTTTTATGTTTATCACTTTAAAATGAAAAGTAATTTTACTAAAAGATATATTTATTGGAACGGAAACAGATAATTCAAAAATAGCTCCTCATGTCATATCTCGATCGATACGATCTTTACTTACCTCAAGTATTTACTATTCTTTCAAATGATTACCAAATCGTTTTACAACGAACCCTATATGAAGTAAAGAATACTGAACTGATATTTAAAGAAATATATACGTATTTCTTAATACTTGAAGATCTTAATATTATATTTGCATGTTTTTTTTTTAGTATTAATTTGTTTGTAATCGCTTACAAGGTAGTTATAGAACGGTTTGTCATATTAAAACTGTTCCCATTAACCCCTGATTTTGGATCTCTGCTTATCGATAATTATGGCCCATGTTTTTGTTATATGGTACATCCCTTAGTATATAAGTTTTTAATATCATACCAGTCATGTTTATTAAATTATTGTAATGAAATTTCTTTATTTATTTGTGGCTTAAAATCGGTAAAAGGAAATCTTGCGGACACAAAGCGACCTACAATTACTAAATAGGCTATATATATTTCAGTAATATTCAAACATGTGGCCTAACCCTGCAATTAAACCTTTTGGCTTAATTGTAATTAACCACAAGCCGATAAAATGTATTGGTTCTCCGAAATTATTATATGCCTATGAAATATGAACGAAATACGCAGTATTTTTATACAGTTTATCTTATATATAAAATTCACGTGTCACAGTGTTAGTTACCGTACTTCTCCGAAACGGCTTGACCGATTTTTATGAAATTTTACATGCATATTCAGTAGGTCTGAGAATCGGCCAACATCTATTTTTCAAAATTTTTTTTAAGGTTGGCAAAACAACGTTTGCCGGGTCAGCTAGTCTAATATATAAAATTCACGTGTCACAGTGTTAGTTACCGTACTCCTCCGAAACGGCTTGACCGATTCTTCTCAAATTTTACATACATATTCAGTAGGTCTGAGAATCGGCCAACATCTATTTTTCAAACTTTTTTTTTAGTATGGCAAAACAACGTTTGCCGGGTCAGCTAGTTTATTTATATAATGTATAGGTAGTCAAATACATTCGTTTTTCAGAAATTCTATGAAGTTTATTTAGAGAAATGATTTAATTTAGTGCTATGAAATAAGTATAGAAATTTCATTGCAGTAAGTGAAGATTTTTTAAAAATTATTTTACATTGTTATAGAGTCGTGGTATGTTAAGTTTATTTTAACCCTTTCAAGCAAGACTTAGGGGTGATAGCTATGTTTATGGACAATCCCTATTGCTAATTTAGGCTTAGTTCCTTTGTGAAAGCACTGTCTGCAAGCTTACGCTGGTTAGTATAGCAGAAGACTTTTAAATTTAAAAATGAACTGCTTTGGTAACGGATAGCTATTGAGCTTTTTACAGTGTATTTTTTTATTTTATAAGTGTGTAACCTTAGTTTTTTTTTATACATAAGCTTGAAACGTATAGCCAATGGATAATATAACAGGGTCTTTTTGTTTAATCAAAAATATGCACCTGTCGCTCACTATTCAGTTATGTGTTCATTAATACAATCACCTAGTAAAGGGGTTACACAGTGATTATATAAGGGATATATCTTTTATTCAATATTTTATAAAAGAATGTATTTCACACATGACTGTCAGTAGTTACTTTTGCCTGGTTCGGAATTGCGTTTACTCTGTGGTAATTTAATAAATTCTTTACTAAATAAATGAACGCCGTGAAATTCAATTTTGTTCAGATTTGATAGTTTTATTAATATTCTGAGAATAAACAAATTAAAAATTATGTGGATTTAAGTCCAGTTTACGCTTGTATCTGGTATGACAACTTTGAGCTTATGCCAATTCTACAATACTACTATTTTATTGGGCAACCGCCTGCATGAAATCATATTATCTTAATAGAAAAAAAATAAGTTACAAAAGATTAAAAATTTCGATTTTGAGATGTTATGTATCTCGATTTGTAAACTCCATTACTTGACGTAAACCCAACCAGGCAATCAAACCTCAAATATTTGGACGCCAGTACTTTTAATTAGTTGTTGAGTTTCAAATTTTATTTATATACTAGTTACTCTTAAGGTCATAACATAATGGATTTGTATGACAGATAGAGAATTTGTATTTGCCAAAGTAATGTTGCATTTGTAATTTTATTTTTAAAAAAGTACTGGCACACAAATGTGATTAGATTTTAATTATGATAAGCATATCTTTGTAATTTTATATGAATTTGTGAAAACAGATACATGCTCATGAATTGTTCAACTTAGTCATGGGGGAATTAATATTTTATACCTACATAAAACATTTTGTAAAATAAACAGTTCTTAGGCTTGAGGGTTTAGTTTCCTGTTAGTCAAAGTTTTTTAATTAAAAATGCGTATGATAAGAGCTTTTAAACCATTTCTCTCATTGAGTCTCTCTATCTCTTGTTCTATCTCCTCCTGTTTTCCCTTCCCTTTAATCGGATCGATCGGTGTCTCACAACGTCTTCCATTTCTTTCCTTCTTCTTCCTTCCCTCTACTTCTACTGAACAATCTTCTCACAGTACTTTATTAAATCGTGTTATCGTCTATGTATCCTGACACTAATATTGTTTATCTTTTCTTTTTTTTTTCTACTACAAGGGTCACAAACGATCATACAGCTCGCCTGATGATAAGCGATTTACGTAGCATATGGACATTTGCAACACTAGAGGTATCACTTGTGTGTTGCCTTTATTTTAACTGACTAACAGATGGACAGATTGAACTTGCATCTGTATTTTTTTAAAGGGTATTTGATGTTGAGTCAAGATCTGGGCATGCATCAGCTTTCATGTTCTAACGTAGTTGATAGGTAAATCCGTTTCAGAAAATTGGTTACTTTTGTACTGATAAATGAACGGAAATTTCAAAATCTGTGATCACATGGTACTCTCTCGGGTTTAAGTAATTTTTATATCTGTAAAAGTTGAGAAAGTTTCAAAATAAGACAATGGTAACTTGAAATTTTGCTAGGAATGCTTTGTTGTTTAATGTATTATTGTTTTTGTTGAGTTATAGACACATAATTGTTTAGTATGAATCTACTTCACAAGTATGCTCAGTGCTTATTGTAGACATTACATTCTTATGGTCTGAGATTCTGTCTAACATCGATATTCACTTAAGAATTAAATTGTGTTCTATCAAAGAAAATATGTTAGTTGATTTACATAAATTTGATTATTACCAATCAAGGCATTGATAATAATCAAATTTAGCACAATTTTTATGTTGGAAACTCTTTTCTTTGATAAAATATATATATTTTTGTTAAAATGGGTGAATTTCCATGTAAGATGTGATTCTGTATTATTTAGGATGCAGTACCTAACAATGATATTATATAGGTACTAAAGCGTTGAGATTAGAGGGAATGATTACGCATATATTGCTAATAATATCAGCAGGCCTATAGAGAAATCACTCCGATTATGTTATGCTCTAATCGGCTCTATGTCTCTACTATACTCTATATCTACCTTATATAATATCATTGGTTTTCGATTATCATGTTACTTATTATTTTTGTGATTTTAACTGGGAAGTATGTTTATGGCTCATCTCTTTTCAAAAATATTCCTACAACAGGAAAGAACTACCATTTGGTTAACATTTTTTAGCATTGGCAATACCTCACACGTTATTGCTTACCGAAATTGTTTAGTTAGTTAGAGATTAGGTGAGCCCCTAAAAAGTCCTATAAATTAGGTGTAATACGACTTTGTTACATTATTCACATTCAAAGTCCGCTTATGAGCAGCATATGAGCTTGCTAGCGCAATCTGTAAAGAAAATGGTTATATCAAAAATCCGTCCCATTTTACACACAATTCAACTGTTGTATTTCGATACATAATTATTATGCTTTTAGCATTAAGTTTAATTAGTACACACGTAATCATTTTTATTTTAACCCATTCACAAGCAGCGTATCAAGAAGCACTTAATGTATAACAAAATGTAACAACATTGGATAAAATGTATTTGCATGTTTGTTTTCACGTTAAATAAACTTTTACTATATAATTATTTTGTATTATTTTGTAACGTCCATTGAAACTTAATAATAAATTAAAAACTAAATAATATAACTTAATAATTAACTTAGTTAATGTTTATGCCCCGCGCGTTGATATTGCGATGGAACCTTGTCAAATTAACGCCCTCGTGACGTCATCAGCAAAGAAAAAATACAGCTAACAAATCTATACGTCACTATGACGTCACCAACATGGCCGCCAATCGCAATATCAACGCGCGGGGCTTGTAGTCCGTGTGATGATGGACCTCAGTCCATCTCTCGTGCAGATTTTTAATCTCGTGGCTTTGGAGTTTGCTGTGACACTTATTCTCAAATACAAGTGTCACCGCAAACTCCAAAGCCACGAGATTAAAAACCGGCTGTGAATGATGCATGTTGTTATGGTTCATTGCCATCACTCGTACCTTTTGGACGACGCGATTTGTCAGGAGGCAAACAATACGAAACGGTGGGCGGAGCTTACTGCCCTTAGAGGATGTCATGAGCATGTAGTCAGGGCGATCTCGGTAAACTACTTATTAGAGGCTCTGGGCACATTAGAATATACACATTATACACCCCGCTGCGACCTATCACATGTAAGAAAAATATGATGAAGTAGGGAGTAGGGACCTTTATGATTGGAAGGTACTGGGCATGTGTCCACTGGAGAAGATGGGCCTGGATGTAGCTTTGATTATATCCTCTCAAGTTACTGCCCTAAGAAAGATAGGTATTTATTGAATTAAAATCATTATTGTCTTACGCAAAGAGTATAATAATGTCATAGGCTCCTGAATTAGCTATCTGCTGTGAATCATGTTGTGTACAAACGTAAAGTACCCACTTGTATTGCTGTATTACATAGACTTACATAATATATTAATTAATTTTTTGATACTACCTGCAATGCATTAAGCAAGTAATAAGGATACATATGCCTAGATTTTTCATTCTACCGTCCCATAAATTGTTTGGGAGGAAGGACATAGGGAGGACAGTGAATGTCGAGTTGTGGGAAAAGGGGAGAAGGGAACCAAAAGATATCATAGAGTCTAGAGATTGGAAAACATAGAGTAATGATTAATACTAAAAATAAATAAAAGTCATTTTGAATTTGACAGTATGAGTTTGACACTTTGGCTAATAGGCGGCGGAGGCCGATGTGGTTTTGTAAATCAAGTTTATTTTATTTTTTACTTTGCCGAAGATTTAATAAGAGTATTAATTTACAAAAGTAATACATTGCTACAAATAGAAAAAGCTAGTGATTTTCAAATTAGCAGTTACAGGTGAACTCGTCTAAATCAAATCAAATCATTCTTTGTAAATCGTGAAAATCTTTAAAAACGATCATGATGGACGTAGATAAGTGGATAGAAATAGCTAAGAGATGTAAATATCTGCCCGAAGATGATCTTCGTGAACTATGCAATATTGTATGTGACTTGTTATTGGAGGAGCCAAATGTACAACCGGTCCAGACACCTGTGACTGTTTGTGGTGATATACATGGTCAGGTAATTACAAAGAAATTTGTATTAATTGTACATTTCGTAGTTTATTTATTCAATTATTTTGTTACGACAATATTTTAAAATAATATCACAAAACTACATTTAGAATACTTATGAGAAAATCATATTCCTAAGCATCTAATTGCAATCAAGTATATAAAGTGGTAAACTAGTTATTCTATACTAATATTGTAAAGCTGAAGAGTTTGTTTGTTTGTTAGAACATTCTAATCTCAGAATTCTTTCAGGGTAAGCTAGTATCTTTATCGAGGAAGGCTATATAACATCACACTGCATATATACTTTATCACGTCATACACTCTGAATTTAAAATCCTAATGACTAAGTCATTATTTTATCTGCTACCCTTAGAAAATATAAAAGAAAAGCCCTTTTATATTTTCTACGGGTCTGTTTTATAGTAAGTAATATTCAGAATATACACCTATTCCTCATTGATATATGACAAGCAGAGCAGATGTTTTATATTTAGTATTAGTGCTATTGTCTATTTTTAAGTTCAAATTTGGAATGTTTTAGTTTTACGACTTAGAAGAACTGTTTCACATAGGTGGTCAAGTGCCACACACAAAATATATATTTATGGGGGATTATGTTGACCGGGGATACTACAGCCTAGAGACACTAACATTGCTTATGGCACTCAAAGCAAGATATCCAGACAGGTAAGTACCATACGGCTAACTTGGTTATATTATTTTCAAACTTAATGCTAGAAGACATTTCTACGACTAAGAACCATGATAAAATTTCAGCCATTGCAACATTTGCTATGATTTATTTTACAGAATTAGTGTATAAATATTTTCTCACCCCTTTCCACTTATGATAAATAAATCAATAAACAGTATATCTAAACAGTAGTAAATACCATAATATTTTACAAATGTGCAATTTTTTATTTTGATATGCTATTATTTGAACCACCAAAATCTTCCCCCTTAGCAATAGATTGCCTCAATATACTTAAAATATAATTTATTATTTCAGAATTGTTTTACTGCGAGGTAATCATGAAACATGTCAAATAACAAAAGTATATGGTTTCTATGATGAGTGCCTTAATAAGTATGGCAATGCTAATGCTTGGAAGGACTGCTGTCGAGTATTTGATTTATTAACGGTTGCTGCAGTAAGTTTACGATATCTTTATTTATTTTTGTTAAAGAGTAACACCAAGTAAAAGCATGAGGTTTTGAACATTTCTACAACATTATCGCCATGAGTTAACTAATTATCGCATCGATGTTTTTGTACAACACCATCTATCGAGCAGTTTGCACAACTCTATTGATCACTTCAGATTTCATTATATACATATATTAGGTAGAAATCGCTTTAAGCGATAAGGCCGCCCATTGTACTACATTATTTTAAGAACATCCTGTAATGTAAAACTAAATGGTGTACAATAAAGAATATAATTAATAAAAATAATAAATAAAAAGGTGCTGGTGCAGAAGGCGGCACTCCTCGGCACGGCACGCATTGTGAGGAGGTTCCTTTCTCTGGGGCCCTAACCACCGGTGGCTTGGTTCCTGTACCCGACACCGATGGGCCTCCGCATAATTTTATATTTTTAAATGTATTTTTATTTTGTAATTTTATATTTAAAAATGTAATTTTATAATGAGTTTAAATAAAGAATAAGAAAAATAATAAATAAATATATTATATAATTAAATAAAGCCATAGCAAGCCAATTGCAAAAATTATATTAAATTATTGGATCTTATTATTTTCAGATAATAGATGAAACTGTACTATGTGTACATGGTGGTCTATCACCTGAAATATCAATGCTAGATCAAATTAGATGCATTGATAGAAATCAACAAATCCCTCACAAAGGTGCTTTCTGTGATCTCCTTTGGTCTGATCCTGCTGAAATTAAGATGTGGTAAGTATTTAATATTATTTATAAAGATTAGAAGATTAAACTGCCATAATTCGTTGTGTAATCTACTATTTTTAGGGTTCCGTACCCAAAGGGTAAAAACGGGACCCTATTACTGAGACTTCGCTGTCCGTCCGTCCATCTGTCACCAGGCTGTATCTCAAGAACGGTGATAGCTAGACAGTTGAAATTTTCACAGATGATTATTATTATTATTATTATATTGCAATCACACTAGCAGCTTTATGCTAATGCGTGTGTATCACGAAGATTTAAAGAATTTGTCTAGTCTATTCTTGAAACAGTTCAAAGTAGGTGCCTTAATCACACTTTTAGGGAGTTTGTTCCAATCTGTGATCACTCGGTTTGGCAGAAAATATTTTAAGGGGTTTTTCTTTGCAGAGACCCTCCACAGCTTCAGCGAGTGCCCTCGCAGGCGTTTGTTGTTATTGAAAGTGTATAAACCGTCTATTCCAGAAACGTTGTAGAACCCTGAGAGTATTTTGTATGTCTCAATAAGATTTCCCCTCCGCCTACGCCTTTTAAGAGAAGTGAGACCAAGAGCAATAAGGCGTTGGTCATAGGACTTGTTCTTTAATGTGCCAACCATCTTTGTGGCCCTTCTCTGTACATTCTCCAAAAGTGAAATGATGTATTTCTATTGCCGCTATAACAACAAATACTAAAAATAAAATAAAATAAATATTTAAGGGGGGCTCTCATACAACAAACATGATTTTTTTTACCGTTTCTTGCTCGATACTAATAACGTTGCCTTATGTTGCATAGATAATGGTACGGAACCCTTCGTGCGCGAGTCCGACTCCCACTTGACCAATTTTTTTAAATTCATATTTTCTTTCTATAGGTCTGTCAGTCCACGAGGCGCAGGTTGGTTGTTCGGCAGTTTCGTCACAGAGCTATTTATGAATTATAATGATTTAAATTTAATATGTCGGGCACATCAGTTAGTGAATGAAGGTTTGTATTTTGAATATATTTGGTATCATAATATACTTTCGACCTCTTTTGTGGAGTGCTTACGAACTAAAGAAACAGGACATTTTGATATAAGACTATATTGTTGTAAAGTTTCACCAAATAATTTTTTTTTGTGTGAATGCATAACTAATGTTCCCATTTTATTACCATTGCCTTATTTACGGTTGTCCTATATTTTCCTAAAGTGCTGTATTAGAAAAGTTGAGTGGACTATGTATTGAAATTTCGATAGACTGCCATAAATCAAAAATAGAATAGAATGTATTGAAATTGTTACGTTTTAATTTAGTTGTATTTATTTTGCAGGTTACAAATATATGTTTGATAAGCGTTTGGTGACTGTATGGTCCGCGCCTAACTATTGTTACCGTTGCGGTAATGTCGCATCTATACTAGAATTCAACACAGTGAATGATAGAATTGCTAAATTATTCCACGCTGTTCCTGACAGCGAAAGAGAAGTCCCTCCACAACACACTACACCTTACTTTCTTTGAATTATTGTTTAAGTGTAAGTAAAAGTATTCCCCATCTGTAATGAAATTAATGTTTTTGTATAAATAATAAATTGTTATACATAAAATTGCATTTTTATTTATATAACTTGTGGCCAGTCCTGGCTTTGTATGAGCAAGAGTCATTGAGTAGTAATTGGAAAGTAAGTACTTAGGAGTAAGAGCATTCCAATGAAAGAAGTATCGAAATTTCATATACTAGTATAGATTTATTCATACAACCTGTTGCAGAAAGGTGTAGTCATATTTGACCATCGTTACGTACGGCCGGTGACTTGGCACTAGGCATGGATGTAATCACAAATATATAATATTATGACTTTTATGTGTTCATACAAATTTAATTACTTTATTAAATTAATCTTGTTTAATTACAACATTATTTAATAAACCGTAAAAATCGCATAATTGATGCGCTCCTGGTAGTTATTTAATAGTAGGCTATAAACAACAAAAAAATTACCTACTGTATTTTTCTGTGTAACTGTAATATTTATAATATTTAAGGCCTATTCAATGCAACCTTAAAATATGACTACACCCTTTCTGCAACACGTTGTATAGTTACTGTCTTGTATCTCTTTTGACAGCAAGAAAAAGAAATGTAATATTTAAGGACATGGGTGCATGAAAATGTTTAAACAAAGGGGGATCTAAAATAGAGTACATACCAGTACCCAGTTAGCTAATAAGGAATAATAACACTGAATTTTTTTTTCTCTCTTTCTATCTTCACTCACACAAGCAGCTAAAATTCAGATTTGTTAATTTGAATTAAATATTATATAAATAAAACAAAAAGTATTAAAAATTAGATTTATTGACATTTATAGTACAATGAAGTTTTGATGTTTACTAATACTTGCTCATGTAAGGTTTACTCTCTATTGTAATCAAAGGTATAATCGAAGTAGGATTGATCAAAACTCTGCACACGAACATAGCCGTCTTCACCACCAGACGCGTAGCTCTTACCATCAGGATGGAAAGCCAAACTGTTGATAGGTCCAAAATGTCCCTTGATCCTACCAAACTCCTCTTCAAAGACCAGATGGAAGAATCGAGCATCAAATTTACCTTGTCGGGTGGAGGTTGTAGTTACTTCCATAGCATCTTGACCACCTCCTAATACTACATGATCAAGGATTGGGCTTAGAGCAGCTGAGTTAACTGGTCTCTCAGTTTTGTATTCTTTGAGTAGCTCCAATGAGCTGGTGTCAAATAGTTTAGCAGTTTGGTCCTTAGACGCGGTTATGAACATGGATCCATCACGTGACAACTGCATGTCATTGATCTGGTGTGTGTGCTCTTTTATGGAGTGGATTTTCTTGCCAGTCTGAAAAAAATGATTCATTCAGATGAATAACTGATTGTTAAAAATAAAGTTTTGTGATCAAATTGTGTTGTGTGACTTCATCATGTTCAAAATATAAGTTTTTAGAATTTTTCTCATATTAACATACACACATGGGCTTGCTTTTTCTTTGAAATAACCTCTAGGTTTTGATATCTTTGACAATGAAAATGGTCAGATATGGACAAAGATATAAAAAAAATTATTGCAAAAAGAGACTGCACTAGTTTTATCTTAATAATAATAATTCATGGACATTTCACGCAACGTCCTCTGGTCCCAAGCTAAGCTTATATGCTTGTGTTATGGGTACCAGAATACGGATATAATACATAAACTACTTTTCTTTTGTAAATACATACTTATAATACATAGTAAACACCCAGACGCAGTACAAACATTTGTACGACATTTATGGATATCACACAAATGATTGTCCTGACCGGGAATCGAACCCGAGACCTCGAGATCTTGATAATAATGTATGAGGGACAGCATCTTAAAAATATTTTCTGTAATAATAATAATAACTAGTGAATATAAGAGTGGTAATTACCCTAAGATCCCATTGTATAATATCACCAGCTTCATGTCCTGTTATAATAGTCTCATCCATTAGACCCCATACCATTGAGGTAACCTTTGAGTCTGTGACTTCCCACTTCAAGATTGGAGATTGGCTGGACATGGAATCATCAACAGTCCTTGTGTCAATTACGAAAACCTGCAAATAGTAGACAAAAATACATTATTATAGTATTGAAATTTTCGTGAGTTTGAGTCATATAGTATGGGATCCGTAGTACATTTTTTTCACTTGATTACTATCAAGCTGATTTTCCGTGAGTAGCTTTATTATGACGAGACGCCCAATAATTTTCTATTCCAAAATCTCGATTGTGGTAGCTAACACAGGTAACAAGGATAAAATATCGTACTATTACTGGAAGAAAGCAGTAAGTGATTTTTTTGAAATTTTTGACGCAAATTCAAGTGTCTTTTTTTACGGGTAGTACGATATTTTATCCTTGCTATCTCTGTTAGCTTCCACAATCGAGATTTTGGAATAGAAAAATATTGGGCGTCTCGTCATAATAAAGCTACTCAGGGAAAATCAGCTTGATTAATCAAGTGTAAATGTGTGTGTGAGTAATCAAGTGAAAAAAATGTACTACGGATCCCGTACATTAATATTAGAAATACTATATTACTATATTTTTGGATGTACGACTGATTCGAGAACCGACTGGACGACTGACGCATACGATTTATCGCAAACCTACACATACGGATCGATATCTTCATGCTAGCTCCCACCATCATCCTGCACACCTGTCCTTAGTACCACGGTCTCTAATAAACCGTGCCCTTAGACTGTGCAACCCTGAGTGGGTGACAGGAGAACTTGGGTACGTCAGGGGCGTACTAAAGGACAATGGCTACAGTTGGTGACAATGTTGCCGGTGGACAAATCCGAGTGAGCGTAAGAAACTAATTAAGGTGGATCGTTCTCCAACGCACTTACCGTTCGTAAGAGGAATAACGGACAAAATAGGTTACCTGTTGCGACGCAAGTTTGACATCAGAACGTTCTTCCGTGCACCTGGTCAAATCAGACAACTATTACAGTCACCAAAGGACAGAGACCACCTCAATGTGCCAGGAGTATACAGAGTACCGTGCGACTGTGGCAAGAGTTACATCGGAGGGACTCGACGCAATATAGCTACTAGATTAACGGAACACATAAGGTGCATTAAGAACAATGACACGAACGTTGATGCTCTGGCGGAACACGCACATCTCACGGATATAAATCATTACATCCGATTCGACAAAGCCTCCGTATTAGCAAGAGAAAAGTTTCTGGTACCTCGTAAAATACGCGAGGCCATACAAATTCGTCGATATCCGAACATGAACAGAGATGTTGGGTGGACGCTATCTCCTTCTTGGATACCTGCTCTTAATGCGACCTCAAAATTGAAAGTGGTTGATCTAGAGAGCGACACAGTAAGCCGTGTTTGCGATGGCACTCGCGCTAACACAGGGTCGGTGAACATCAGCAGTGCAGAAACCTCCCCCCCACCTCAAGACCCTCCACCCCCCACACTGTCACAGCGGGCTGTACGAGCTGTCGCCCGCAGTGCACGCAGGAAGGTCGCAGACGCCGCTGCGCACTCGTCCTGAAGATGAGCATCGGATATGCTCGAAACCTGGGTCGACAGCTTCGATCCCAAAACTGTGAGTGTTAGCCGGTAATATAGTATTTCTAAAAATACATTAATAAATCAATTTAAAATGAAACTGCATTTAAAGTTATTTAAATCTTTATTGACGAAGAAAAAGATGTGCTGTGCCTATATCAAATAATTTGGGATAACTGTATACCATGATAGATATGATTCTACATCTTCAGCAAATGAGCTAGCCATACAGATTCCAGGCATAAATTGCACACTTGTTAAAATTATGAATGTGCAAGTATACTTATGTAGTGTTCTTTCACACTAAAACTACTGAACTGATTTAAATGAAATTTGGTAAAAACATAGTCTAGAGCCTTGTAAAAGGACATAAGCAACTTTCTAACCCAATTTTAACTCAATAATACACTATGAAGCGTTTTTAAAATATCACTTTATATAAAATAAAATTAAAAATGAGTAAATACCTCACAAGGGTGACCCATAGCTTTATCTGTGGTGTAGGCAGCTTGGTAAGCACTAAAACTGAAGTTACATGTTCTCACAGAGGAGTTTGACTTTATTGTTGCTATATTTTTACCAGTCTCTAAGTCCCATAATCTGAAAAAATCCACATCTATAAAAATCATAAATAGGTGTTACCAATTATTTTTCAAAAGAGTAAGGCATTTATTAAAATTGAAAAAAAAAACCATTTTATTTCTTTCCTAAACACCAATAGGAAAGCATTTCCAATTTTCTAAAATGCAGAAAGACAAGAACACAAAGAATATCCCCATAAATTAAACATGGGACTCTTCACACAGCAAACAAAAGGAATAGAGTAATAAATGTACTCAATTATGACACTTAAAAGCAATAAATCTTTTTATATATTTATAGCTGCTTGAATAGCACAATGTTGTTATTATTGGTATTACAATATACATTATAATGGTTACTTTAAGGTAATTTAATGATAATACCTGCAAGAACTGTCACCTCCTCCAGTAATAAGGTTTATACTTTGCCAGTCAACATCTAAACACCAGACGACGCCACCATGTCCATTGAAAGTACCAAGACGTTCACCGTTTAGCGACCACCAAACATTTGGTTTGGCGTCTTTTGCCGCCGAGAACAGCAAGTCACCTTCCCGATTGTATTTGATTTGGGTTATGGCACGCTCGTGCCCTTGGAGCATAAGGGGTTTCTGTAATGGGTTAATCTATGTTAATAACGTCATGCAACGTTGTTCAGGACAACATGTTATGCAAAGGTTCATAGTAATAAAAAGTGATTACTGTAACAATTAAACTTGGGCAGCAACATACCATTTTTCTGAAGAATTTAGAGATTTACGCTTCAAATAATTTGTATTTTCTGTTGTAGAAACCACACGATTTATAGATATTACTTGACATGTGGCAAGCGGCAAGCAAAAGACAGATAACTTTGACAACTGAATGACATTTGACAGTTCATCAAGGGTTGCCAGATGTTAAATAATTTAAGTCGCCAAATTTTTCCTACAGAGTAGCATAATTCTACATATAATAAAATTCTTGTTATGGGACCGGGATCCATTGTGAAAAGTATAAGGACAAAGCTCTTTCCCGTTATGTGCAAAGAGTTTCGTCCCTCGTTGTGTGTTTTAAATAGAGTTTGTAGCGTAAATTGATGATGCGATTCCAACGTGTCGCTACGCATGGTAATGGGCTGGAATTGCATTAGTGAGTTTGCGTGTCCGAGCTTAGAGTTTTAAATTAACAGGAGCACATTACATTACACACGCTGTATGCTATGATAAAAATAATGTCGCATTGGCCGGGTGCCGAGGTAACGCACACGAACACTATAATGTCATTTTATTGGTAGGTACATTACTACATTGCAGGTACACAATGAGTATAAAAATTGTTCTCGTACCTTTTTCAGCGGGGGTCGCTTTATAATGTCAACTCTTGTTGGATTAATGCTCTAAGTGTGTGCGTTACCTCGTCACCCCACTGATCCTCAAATTAATCTACTCCTGCTGTTTTAGAATTCGAATAACTACAAGCTTTTCTTCCCAAAATTCAATCACATTAAAAGACATTGAAACTTATACCATGATATATCTATATCCAAAACATGGCCAGTTTTGAGCATTTTTCAACATAATAATATGCGCTAAAGAATCAAAACCTATCAAAATGTTAAAGAGAAGAAGCAAGTCTATTTAGGGCTGATATAGGGAAAACACGAAAATCTGGTAATTTATTTTCATGCCACACGTAAATCAATCAATCAAAGCTTATAAACCAAGCAGATTATGCTGTGATTGATTGATTTTGATGATTAGCTAGAAGCATGTATGTAGTGTTTATTTAATTAGTGTGTTTATACTGTTTGAGTAGGTATAAATACAGTCGCTGTCGTAGAAGTACTTCTACGACAGCGACTGTATTTCAGGATTTTGTAATGACATGCACTTAGTAAATGATATCGTGTGGTTGATGATGAAGGCAACTTAGCTCTCCTGTGTGCACGACGTATTTTATTCAATGAATCTAAGTTGCCAGAAGCCTTCATCATCACAATCGTTTCTTTATTAAGCTTTAGAGATTCTGCACGATTAATTAGGTGTTAAGAGGGTATTGTACTCCTCATTTAGGTATTTGCCTTAGGTATTGCTATCCCTATTTCCGAGCGCCGTTCTGAAAGGGACAAATATAGATGAAGCGGATTTTACCTACAAATTCTATGAAACAAGACGTTTTGTACTTCCGTTTTTTTTTTCGCGAAAGGTAAATCGATTTTAATAGTTTTTATGTTATATTATAGATAAAGAGTATATCTATGTTTCTATAACTTTCTTTTGTGGTAAAACTTTACCAAATTTGTGTGATAGACGCTGCAACTTTATCTAAAGAAAACCGAAAAAAGTGGGTTTTTCGGTTATATACCTATATCTTTTAGTTATTATGTTTTGAAAAAAAAAAGAAAGTGATAGAAGCATAGATATACTCTTTATCTATAATATAACGCTAATATAATATATATATAATATAATAAAACTATTAAAATCGGTTTAACTTTCGCGAAGAAAAAACGGAAGTACGATACCCATACTTTTGTATGGAGCATAATTTGGTATCGTACCGTCTTAATAATGCGCATATCTGATATACTTACGTAGGTTAGGTAGGTACCTATAAACTTTTAAAATGTTAGGGTCAATTGAAAAATCATAATATATTTCACATACAATTTATTTTCTTAAATTATTAACCATTGATTTCCAAGAGTAAAACTAAAAAACAAATTAAAGTACAAACACGTTATGCATCGCTAAATAAACAACTGTAGGTAACTTCTCTTGGCAAACCAGTACACATTGACTAACGTCGGCGCACCACACAACGAGACATAGACAAACTCCTCAGTACAAACTGCTAACAGTCACTGTATTATCTTAACTTGGTCGAATTGTAACAACAGCCTTTATACCATCAAGAAAAGTACAGTATTTAGCTATATGTGATTATCTACGTACAAACATAGAATTCTATGATAATACTTAAAGTTTAAGCTAGGTCTGAAAGCGTTAAGTCTTGATATTGAGCGAGCCCAACTAAATACGTGAAATACAACACACTCAACCACATCGAACTCTTATAAATAAAATAACGTCACTAACAAATGTCCATGTATTACACACAAATGGGCACTTGCATTGACATACTGGTGAATTAAATAACCTGCGACTATTAATTAAAAATTTCAAAAATAGACACTTAATGTATCTAAATAGTAGACATAGAAATTAGTAAGTTAAGCGAAACGTGTTTGTTATGATATAACAACTGTAAAAGATTACTGTCATTATTATAATTTCATATAAGTCATTATTTAATACATGAACTTGTAGAATGTTTATCTTTAATATACTTCAAATATCCATCTGTGACATGTACATACAATAAACACTCGTTAACGTTTCCAAATATATATTCTCTTAGGGCGTTACACTCGATTTCATAACTATTTTATTACAACGTCCAATGTACACTTCGCAAACCCTTCTTTTACCTGAAATACTCGAAACACTATTTTAATACACAACAAACCTTATTCTACGAATGTGAAAATATTTCGCCATAATTCTTAGATGTAATTAATTATTCTATTATGGACTGTAAAGAAATCGTGAAATGCATTAAGTTTTTGTTACACCCTTATAAATATATTAACATTAATATGTATATTACATAACTATATCAGTCAAAATATTTCCGCAGTATTATCTACGAACCGGTTGGCTAACTTGTGTAAGTAACGTTATGTGATCATTTCTATTTTAAATTTGTTTATTTACTATTTTTAATTTATGTAATTATGCTAATTGACAATATATTTTAATGTGTATGTAGTGTATAAAAGTGAGTGTAATTCTTTAACAAGAATGTTGATATTGATTTTGTAATCTTACACAAGAAAATCCAGAACCAGTTGTGATCGTCAGTAGTCTCAGTTGGGAAGATCTACCCGAGATTGACGTCACAATATTTATGTAAATTCATAAAAATAAAATAGCAAGCACATACAAAATTAATTAAAAAGTCTAATATGAACCGGTCAGTCAATTTTGATAATCCAAATGATTTAATGTAAATTTGAAGATGAATGGCGAAAGAACTGTATTTTATAGTCAAGCAAACAATTGAGAAGTGCAATGAAAACGTTTAGCCACCCTACACATCGAAGCATAATTTGTATTTACATACTATTTGAATAGCCTCGCGGGCTGCCATGTACTATTCTAATTAGGTACTCGCCAGTAATGCGCCAATTTCATTTTTACACTAACAATACTTATCTTTTGTACAACGCCAATAACATTCTTACCAATCTACTTTCATTTTGATACACTGCCGTTAGTTTCAACTTAACTTTACGCTATTATACTAATAAAATAAGTGTCAATATTACTTACTTATATTATGATTTACATGTATAATATTAGGAGAACGATGCACGATTCGCGTTTCATATATAGTTACGATTTCTGTCATTACAAGTTTAAAAATCTACAAAGGCATCTTTACCTCAGACTTTAGATTTACCACCGTCGTTCTGATGGTGTTTTATAGAACTAATTAATTATAATTAAGTTAAATAAAAAATAATAAATAAATGTAATTATCCCATCGACGTGAATGGTTTCGTGAATTGGGTTCATGTAATGAGACCGAATAGTGTAGCGCAACGTTTCAGTTCGCGGTTGTTTGATGAAGCGACGATTATGCGTTGAGAGTTTGATAAAATTATTATCACTGTTTAACTATCACAATAACTAATCAAATCATTTTATCAACTTCACTAACTTAACTAAATGTACATAAAATAACAAAATTAATTGGAAACTATTTAGGCATTTGATGGCAGTATTGTAACTGGTTGTATTCTAATAATTTATAATGTACAAAACACTTTTAATAATCGCTAACACTTAACTAATGGTAACAAAATGAGGAACGGACGTGTATCACTCATTCAGGTAACAGGATTATCTAACATTACAAGTTATTTGTAAAGTCGCGTCGACTGCTAATATTGTGTTCAGTTTACAACTATCCAGTGGCAATTGTGTGTTCACTAATCACGCCCTATTTATTGGTGATCACAGGTTGTGGAATATATTTGTGTTTATTCAATTTGTATCTACAATCTGCAATTTAAGCCGACGTCGACTATGAGAAAGCTAAGGCATAAAAAATCTAATCAACTAGAACCTAAGTCCTTAGAACGAACTTTTTGGTTGTAATTACTTAATTTAAAAAGGCTTGCATTGCCTCCTATAGCTAATGGTAACTGTTCACCGTTGCTGGAACGTTTATTACAAATTTTAACATTAACGATTAATACGAAAGTTATTATTAACGATAACGGCAAATACATTGTAAGAAAATGACAGGCAGTAATTATTGGTGTACAGTTTGAGTCTTACGTTTAATTTTATTATTACTATACGCCTATAACTATTGTTTTTTTTCAGATGCTGGCCGGGATATTGATGTTTCAAGTCTGTATAGGTTTGTAATAAACAAGATTTTGTTAATAGAGATACGAATCAGGTGGAAATTTTATGCCTTCATACATGACTATATTATACAGGAATGCTACATGATTAATGTGACGGATGATAAGCAATGATGAACGAATATGGTTTGAAGTGTTTAAATGTTTTCTTTTTATAATGATACATGCGGTGTGATTTTATGATATGATAGGGATTTGAGTATAGTTTCTTGTATAGCTAAATATGTTATGCAATCGAGAATTAACGCATTAAATTTAAATATGTATAATACAAATAATTCAAGTGCAAAATTTACTAAAAGAACAACATGGTATGATAATGTTTTTGTAAAATTTATGATATGAGAAATTATTATAATATTTGATTAAAAAAAATGGTATATTGAGCATAATTACATTTGAACACATCAAAGGAAGCAAAGTATAATTTGTAAATATTTCCGAAGGATTCAACGCATATAAGGATGACTGTCACGTGTCCGCTCAGAAAATGCATTGAGAGTGCGCTGTCAGAGTCAGGCAGAGTGCATGCTGAGACGGCATTAGGAGTGCACGTACACCACCTCCATTTATATCTAGTTAGACCAGAACAATACAAGTGAAACATACAGAACAAAACATGCACAAGTAGAGTTATGCGATATCTTGGCAATAAAAATGCAAAAGTTGTGACTATAATAAGACGCCACTGCGCCGGTTTTAGTGAATATAGTTGTATACAAGCAGTCTTGGTAAACACTGAGAGTAGGTACTTAGTGCTACTTACATTACATACGAACAAGTTATATAAAATTATTCTGAAATTCTCAAAATTACACACCCAGTAATTATTCTACTGGTTAACCCTAAACAATATAAAATGCAAACTAAAACAGCAATATTTCAAATACAAGAAACAATTCTGTCTAAAACAACGTCTTAATGTTTAAGTATATCTATATTTACACAAATACGTAATATATTATGCGATTCTCCGAATGACAAATTTAAATAGTAACATAATATATATATTTTATTCTATTTAACACTATGTAGTATACACTATCACGTATAAAACACGCATTCAAGTCCCTGGTTTCTTACGTAATAACAATTTAATAATAAATCAGTCTGTCAATTGGGACGTTTTAATTCCTCTACTAAACAATAAACCGATACACTCATCGACTCAACAAAGGTAAAAGTACCGCACTGTTCTGTATGGCTGGCTGACACTGAACACACTGGAGCACTGACAAGTTCACAGCGACCAAGGAAGTCCGAGTGTGGCCGGCCTCTCAGCGTCCTCGAGTAGGAACATTTGTACGAACTCTTGTGCTGGAGCGGTCTCAATGTGAGAACTCTTGAACACATGGTGGCTTCGTGGCGATCATAAGACGAGGGGGCGGCAGGGACGCGGGCGGGGATTCAGCCGCTCATACATCGAGAACTAGACGCCCTGCTGGGCCATATACTATCTGATCTCCGCTGAATTCAGCACAAATGGAACGTAGAACATTTTGCTCTCCAGCAACAGGTTTGCTGCCGCTTGGATCTGTAAAGTGAAAACGTGTATTAGTTCATGAAACTAAAGCTTTCCTAAACGTGTACTTTCTATTGTAACTGGTTTGTGTTACAATGTAGCGGCACTGATAAATCTATTTGTTAGGTACCCTTCGAAATGAACATGTTTACAACGTTGAAACGCTAAAACTAGTTCAAGAATATTTTGAAATAAATGTCAGGAGAGAGAGCAATACCTCAGGTATCCGGGCGAAGAGTTCCTGTAATCTGCCGGGGTGATGTGGAGCGATATGTTCCAAATAACTGCGTAACACTTGTACGTAGCGGTCTTGAATACCTTCTAGTTCAACTTCTGAAACAAAAATAATAAAGAAATAAATAACTACGTATAATTATTTATGGTTATGTTTTTATTTTTTGCCTTATTAAAATTAAGTTTTTATTACAAACATGAATTATTTTTGTTAACAAATACGTAATTACAATATAAATATACGACTTTTTGAACTGCAAATAGTATACCTAATTGTCCATAAAATTTTGTTCTGATTATAAATCGAACCCCCTTGAACGAAAAACAACAATTATCATCGGTTAAATTGCTGACTACTGCTAAAAGGTCTGTCAATTACGTTAAGACTAATTAATAAGAGAGCATAATATGAAACTCATAACATCATGTGGAATTATTAACCTAGTTTGAGTAATTATTTTCGTAGCCATTTTTTCATAGCAGTAGGTACAACATTTGTAATTATTCTACTCGCTTATAGATGGCGTTGCGTGGCAGCGGTGAACCAATGCCAGGGCGCGCGCGGTGCGGCGTTGCGCGATGACGTCACTCGCTCAGTAGGTCACTCCGATAGCAGGGCAACGACCGCGGCTAGCCGTTGACCTCCGCTCGAGCTCACTTGCGTCCTCAGTTACTAATGCTATCTCGTTCACACGCGGGCATTTTTCCACGATATTGTACTCGCGACTGTTTTGTGTATGCTATTATTGCGACTACATTTTAATTGGAGTTTGTTTATTTTTGCTGAACAATAACTAATAAAATTGTAGATAACTGGACTGAATTGTTTTACTAGTAATATACTACTTTATTACAAACAGTATAGATGCTATAATATAGACTTTTTAATCATAAATAAGTGTGCATTTTTGTGTTCCGCATGTGTAGTAGTGGCGTAGGTTACGTAAATCAGTGCGCACGAGACGTAGCGGTACTCGTTCATTCTATAATCTGCGCTTGCGCTTTTTCAATGTGCGCTGTGCACAGCAAAAGAGAAAGTTCGCCTTCCGCGTCGCGCTTTCCGCTCCGAGAGTGAAATGCTGTCCCGTTTTAGCTGACGTAACTAACTCTATGTTATTATACTTTGCAGTGCGCTTTTGTATAAAATACAAGTTTACAACCAGATGAGTGATTTAGTACGATCTGATGCAGTTTTTCTCGGTTGGTATTTCTTGCATAAAATTATAATGTCCACTTGCATTAGACTAATATTAAATGCGAACGCAGAAAATATTGATTTAATTTTAAATTCTAATGTATTACTCAATCTTTCTACACGCAACACTACGTTAGTATACAGTACGCACACAGACAAATACACACAGACAGGCACACGCACACCGTTACCGGCGAGTGTTGCGCAAACGCTTTCCTTTTCACCGTACGTGTACTGTTATGGTATCACAGCAATTACATGTGAATAAGTATTATTTATACCAATATAATGTTTCTCTCTGTCATCCCATTAACGTCCCACTGTGGGACACGGACCTCCTCAATAACCTAAGGGATTATGGTCTTCTATACCGTGCTGACCTGACGTTCATTTCCCGGCTTTTACTGCACCTTGGGATGAAAATGGGGCGTCAAAAGATGTATTCTTAATCCGTCACCAAACGGACATAAATTATGAATGCTTATAAATATTATTTTACTTAAATTTAAATTTATAAGAACTTTTTTATATTTACTAAATTTACAGTTTTTATAAAAACAAATATATATCACGAAATAAAGCCAAAAATGAAATGTGCAAAGAAAACGGGTTTTAAAAAAAATAGGCGTTACAAAATAGCATATCAATTTACTGACTGAATATCGATTAATGTAATTTCAGTTTATAAGGAAACTTAAAAAAATTTCAGAAAATTAACGCTGTAAATATAAATTAAAATTATTAATATATTTAATTTATTATAAATTAATAATTATAAATTAATTATAATTACTTATAAATTAATAATAATAAAAATAATTTATTATTATTAATTATAAATTATTTTTAAAAGTGACACCATTATATGTTACATAATGTTAAAATATAGAGCTGTAATAATTAATCTTTCGACGTTATTTATTTTTTAAATATCGAACACCCTTCTTGTTCTTATTTATTTTCCTTATGCTTTGTAAATTTGTTATGTATATACTTTATTATATAAATAAACTGGCTATTGCCCGTAACCTCGTACGTGTGAAATTTAGAAAGCACACTTTAACAAATTGTTCAAAAGCTCATCCTCTTTTACTAAGAAAATAATCTATGAAAGATATAAGCTCACATAGAGACATACAAAAATAACGACTTTGTTTTATAATAAATAAAGATTTACGGTCTTATTCATAATGATTTATGGGAAGTTTAAACGGAGATTTTATCGGAGAGATGATAAACGTTCTAGCGTAAAAAGACTATTATGAATAACAAGTTTTGACAATTTTCGCGAACCGATTTTAGCGAACTTTTAAACCTCCTTTTAAAAAAGTCATTATGAATAAGACCAAAAGACTCTTTCATATAAATAAGTAATAATTTATTTAGCTAACATAAATCATTATTATGATGTATCTTTTTTTATCAATTATTACAATTAAATCTATACGCAATAGTTGTCGATAATAGCTTATATCCGTACCACTTAGGTAATATCCTACTTCCTATTCTATTAGTCTACATAATCTTATTTATGTAAAAGTGTTTCGGTTCTTTTAAAGGGTACAATTGTGTTACCCCTTCAAGTTACAATCTGTAGCAGTGTTACACTTTAAAGTTATCTTTAAACGAGCAAGTAAGGAATCATTCATCACCTAGTAATAATATTTTACTGATGCTTCGCTCCTATTAGTCGCAGTGTGATGCCGTATAACCTAAAGCCCTCCTCGATAAATATACTATCCAACACTGAAAGAATTTTTCAAATCAGATCACTAGTATTCGACATTAGCACGTTCAAACAAACAAACTCTTCAGCTTTATTTAATTAGTATAGATATAATTCTGGGAAATGATTTTCTTAAAATATTGTATGCATTGAGTTATTTATTAATCAAACTAGATTTTATTTCCAAAAAACTCCATCTAGATATAAATATTTAAATAAATATTTTGGACATTTCACACAACGTCCTCTGGTCCCAAAGTAAGCTATATTTCTATGCTTGTGTTATGGGTACCAGATACGGATATACTACATATACTACTTTTCTTTTGTAAATACATACTTATAATACATAGAAAATACCCAGACGCAGAACCGACATTTGTATGACAAGTATAAACATTACACAAATGATTGTCCTGACCGGGAATCGAACCCGAGACCTCGTGATTGGAAGTCCGTTATATAAACCACTAGACCACGAGGCCCGTATAAAAATACTAAACAAAGCTTGCACCAAACATAAATAAATAATATTTCTTTTGAGTTTCTTGAGAAAGGTATAAATGATTGCAAGTTTTTGCTTTCCTAGGTTAATCAATAGACAAATAGGTATTTTGGTTATCAATAGGTAAGTAATGGCTTTGTTATCATCATCATCACACCGTCACGAGTCCTTTCCTTGGGGATAGGCAGTTGTTATTGTGATCATAACTTTTATTAAATACATATTTACGTTTTGTATAAGAATTTAAGGCCAGAAAATATCTTTCATGAGAGAAAAAAAAACAACACGCCTGGTCATATTTCTATTGCGTCCTATAATTTCTTTTTGTTTGTTATCCTTTCTTTTCAAGCAGTTATCAGTTCCTCGTAGCTTTCTCTTTAATGGAGGTTAAAAGCTACAGAATATTTTTTAAAGTGTATCACTTGGATCTGATTTAGTAAAAGTGAAAATACGCCTTTGCTTAGATTAATGAATTGTTTCAGCGACAAGTACATGTAACACAGCTCGACATTAGTTACGGAATACTTTCACTTAAGTAAAACAAATGCTCTATAGTGTAGATATATTTAACCTGATATTTATATATTATTCATTTTGATATTCATATTCTAAGCTTAACTCGGGTCCAGAGCACGTTGTGTGAAATGTCCGTGAATATTTATTTATTATTTATTTTATTATTTTACACATTAACAAAGGTAATAATTACATTTTCTAACAATCATTTATTCATATAAAATCACTTTTTACAGATTTAGAGGTCTATATTTGTATTAAATTTTGACCCAAAGTTTCGGAGAATTTTCAGACACCATGCTTTTACGTCTCGAATTGTGCTGTAAGGTGTCAATTAAATTACCAATGGTAATAATTAACAAGATTTGTATGAAATTTGTAATTATTTATATGAAAGATACGGGCGTGAAGTCAAGAATGAATATAGAATGAAAATAGTTAAAATAGCTTGCGTGTTTCAGATACAATTATTTTCTTGTTTATGTTACTTGGACCGTATTTAGAATTGGGTGAGTATGATTTATGTAAAAGACGTGCAACATAACAGCAATACAAAATACCGCCCTTCGTTGAGTACTTTGATAGTTTGATAAACAGCGTACAATATACCAGACGGTGGGTTGTCGTTCGAAATTGAGAACAAGTAACTTTAGAATGGCTAAATCGTATTTCATAGAATAACGACGTTTCATATGACGTATAGCCTGTATCATAGATACACATAGATACATTTCGCGCACACATAGATATATAAGTGGCTTCAACATATACATCTAGTCTAACTGTGCGTACATACTTAACGTTATACGCATGCACTGTGAAAATAATTTTCAAACATGGCTCTAGAGCGTATAGTGACCTAGTTAAGTGCGATAACACAGGATGTCATAGTTTTCCTACATATATGACGCAAGTTGAACTACCACTGTGCCTTATATATTTATTATCAAAGACGTTTGAATGATTAGTTTAGGTACTGTTAGATATACTTGTGGGCTTTAATAAAAGTTATTTTAAATCTTAATAACTTTAAAATAATTTGAGACTTTTATTCAAGAAATTCTAAGTTTAACTTAAATAAGAAAAAAGTAATTATAAAAATATCGAGATTAACTGAAGTAAATTTACTTAATTGCTTAATAGTAGTTGAATTTATTAAAGTGTTTTTAATTTGTATATGCAAAATTAAAATAACATTAAACACAAAACGTAAATTACAATCTTTCTTTAACGGTTAAAATGTGACAATCGTGGCCTTATTATTGTTAAAATATGTAGTTTAAGGGCCTACATCAATATTATCGTCGACATGTACATATTAACACAGCTAGTAGGTATAGAAAATGAAGAATAAGGTTTTTTTTTTGTTTACTCAAAATCTACTAAATATATTTTAATTCTGATTTACGTGTTTCTATATATAATAGTTACTTAAGTTTTTAAAGTTATTTCATTAGTTAATACGCGATAATAGACCGACAAATGAAAAGAATAAAAAATGAGAGAGGTTGTTTCGTTAAGATTTTCTATCGAGAAAACTTTTTTCAATCGCGTTTCTGAGTTTATGCGATCCTAGATCATATGTTGATAAAACATACACTTAAAAATTAGAGCTCTAGCCATTCAATCTATAGAAACAATGAAAACTTCGTACGTAGAAAAATGCACGAAGCTATTTTGGTATCCTCTTAAATAATCTTAACAATTTCATGTGTCACTACAGTTTACCGAGTGAAATTGTTATCAACGTCTAAAGTGGTTCCTAATCGATGCTGGCGATGCTGCGAGCTCTCGACTCCCCTAAGTAGGCTAAACATAACATAAATCATAATAATGTAGCAAACACTACAATAGTATGTCGTACACCGAATGTTGAGTGATTTTTATTGTCATGTCGAATATTTTAACGCATATTTTACCAATTAGTAACAGTGGATCAAACATTTATGTTAATTCTTTATTTAAAATGGAGTTCACATACATATTCCTGTTCTGGTATCCATTACACAAGTAGATAAGTTTAACTTGAGGCCAAAAGACATATTGTGAAAAGTTCATGAACATTTATTTTATATTCAATGTAGATATTTATGTGTTTGTATAATGCAGAAAAATTACAAACTACATGTAGAAAAATAGATCGGATTTTAAGCGTCTGTTTTAGTTCTATAAAGCATCTGTTTTAGATTTTTAAGTAAAGTTATTTTTTTATAATAATCTATAAGGTAAGTAATAAATGTATATAATTATAATAATAAGGGTATATTAATTTTTCCCTGTACAATAATTTATTCATAGCATAAGAGGTTTTCCCTGTGTCGGTGTATGCGTGGTGAACAGTACTATCGGAAATAAGTGTATGTTTATGTTGATTTGCGTTATATTTTTTGTTAAGATATTCAATATAATCCTAATATTAAGGGCCTACATCAATATTATCGTCGACATGTACATATTAACACACCTAGTAGGTATAGAAAATGAAGAATTAGGGATATTTTTTTGTTTACTCAAAATCTACTAAATATATTTTAATTCTGATTTACTTGTTTCTATATATAATAGTTACTTATATTTTTAAAGTTATTTCATTAGTTAATACGCGATAATAGACCGACAAATGACAAAAATAAAAAATGAGAGAGGTGGTTTCGCTAAGATTTTCTATCGAGAAAACTTTTTTCAATCGCGTTTCTGAGTTTATGCGAATCTAGATCATATATTGAAAAAACATATACTTAAAAATTAGAGCTCTAGCCATTCAATCTAAAGAAACAATGAAGACTTCGTACGTAGAAAAATGCACGAAGCTATTTTGGTATCCTCTTAAAGTACTCGTTTGCAAAAGTTTAAACGTACATAGTGACGTATTTTATATTAAATGATATTTTATCATAAATATTTCAAGTTATCTACAATTTTATAATTATTTAAATAGTTACTTAAAGTATTTGCGAATATTTATTTATTCCAAGAATAAAGGAAAATATCAACAAATATAGTCAAGATTTAATTAGACGTCATTGTCAGGATGCCCTCTTTGCATATAAGGACTGACCTACATGAATCCTAGTCCGATGCAACCCTTCAGTAACTGGATTAAAATGACTACAAGTGCGTTGACATGGTATGATCCCAGGCACTTGGCTGTATGAGGACCGGCTACAGGCTACATGCCTGTGTTTCCAATAAGGAAACGTAAACGGAACTCATGTGTATATAAATGTAATACAAGTAACGGCAGCAATTATGTAAAATATAAATTTGATAATACATTGATCGTTGTGTTGTCATGTTGGTCAAACTTTAAAAAATGTGCTGAAGATACCAAATGCCGAAACATAAGTGAAGGTAAAAGAAAAAATAAATATTAACACAAGTTTTAACCATCATCGTTCAAAACTAAATTAAAAACAGATAACGGATTTGTTTTTTTTTTAATATAACTTTTAGATATGGAATTACAATATATTCTATCAACTATATAAAAATAAGTTGGGTTTTCCTTCCTGACGCTATAACTCCAGAACGCACGAACCGATTTCCACGGTTTTGCATTCGTTGGAAAGGTCTCGGGCTCCGTGAGGTTTATAGTTCATTTTTTTTTTTACTTTTATTTTGGTATGGCAAAACAGCGTTTGCCGGGACAGCTAGTACAATATAATATATTATCTTATTATGATTTTGATCGTAAATCTATGTTCAGTAATTAATTTTCCCATTACCAAGAAGTATTATTAATTCAAATCACGAGTAAATATAAAATATTTACTAAAAACTGCAAAAAATTAAAATAAAAATTAAAAATAAATTTAAAATGTTATCTAAGTATTAATTAATAAGAAATTTAAATTTACCTTGATTTAATAAGATGTAGACCTTGAGACAGACGTATTCCTCCATCCTTAGTTGAATCCGGCGAAATACTCGGGTGATCTGCGTCATTTTTTCCACAACAAGGCCGACGTCTAATCTTAACTGCTCTAACGTGATGGGTCTACCCATCAAGGAAGTCAGGCAGTTCTGCAGCGTTCGAAGGTTTGCATTTACCTATCAGAACATTAAAAACTTAGATTATCTTCAAGAACTAAAATATTTTAATATTTGGGGAATCATTTTCAAAGTGAAGTTTGGACTTGATTTTTAAACAGTAACTTGTTTAAAATACCAATAACTATCACTATTAAATTTATTTTCTTTCTTTCTTCTTTCTAAAATAGTGTTGGGATTTCTAGGTTTTGATCGTCAGTCAAAAAGTCAAAATTAAATTCCTTTTCACCCGATATTAATATTATTTAAATCCTTAAACATAACGATCTGTAGAATTAACAGTGAAAAATGGCAAATTATCGTTTCTTTATAGTACATGTTATTATCTGTATAGACAAAGAGGAACTATTCTTAATAATGAAAAAGAACTTTCTGTATAAGTTTACCGCAATGTTACTAGACTGATTGACGTTTATGTAAGACGTGCAATTTACCTGCCGCGTTTTAAAAGGGTACTGATTTATTTATGTTCATATTACAGTTAATATTGTAACAAATGCAGACAATGTAACAAAACAAATAGAAAGGTGCTAGTAATGAACACAGACACATATATCACGGTTATAATTCGATTATTATGGAGATAAAGACATTTCACATTAGTGAGTGCATTAATTTAGAGCATAATAGAGGTTATGCAGCGGCGATAGTGCAAATGACCGAATGCAACTAGTTGTTCGCCACCGGGCGACTTTCTACCGCGTGTTGCGCAAGCGATGCAGATCACGTAACTGCACTCCTGCGCATATGGCGGAAATCTTTGCTGTTTGCGACCTAAAGCGTGTTTGAACCACATCTAGGGCTCGTTATTTAAATTATGTGGAAAAATACCTTCTATGACATTATACTATGTGCTTTCGTAATATATAAACATCTATTACATACTCACCTCTTGCATAAAGTCTTGTTCATGGTCTGAAGAGGGCGCTGCGTGTGCGTGCTTTCCATGCATCGCTTGATACGCTGCCGTCGTCAGTACTGAGATCTCATGCCATTTTTCCATCAGCAGTTTGGAATGTATTTCCATTGGTATTTCCATTATAAAAGGTAATTTTTTTGTCCAAGCAACCATTTTGTGTACGATAGAATCTCCTATTTTACATAATTTATCTCCTATTTCCGCGGTATCATGGAGGAGGTCCGGTAGATGCCGAACTGTGGCTATGTCTTCCATCGCATCACAATCGATTAACGCTCGGATCATGTGTAAAGCTCTTTCAAAAGGTATAGCACGATCTCGCGAAGATGACACTGCGCTTTCTAATCGTGCTCTTAAATGTACAACCTAAAAGAGAAGCGTAATGTTATTGTTCGCAAAGTTACATAAGTACTAGATATGGTTTTTATGCAAATACTCACCTCACTGGGATTCGTGAGTGCAGTCTTAAGGATTTGGCCATTAACCAAATTAGATGGGAGCGGTGGTAAAGGATCTTTAGGCTTCTCAGGTGGTGATGCTCGACTCGTTGCTGTGGCCGCTTTGTTCCCTCTCTTGTGTTTCTTATATTTTACTTTGTATAAATTATACACAGCTCCACTATTTCTTCCGCCAGGCATTCGATCTTCTCGAACGGCTGCATAAAAAAGTTCTCATAAAAATGTGAAGCACAAAATGATCTAAAATGTATTATATAAAGTACAACTGAACACTCACCTTGTAAAACCATTCCTTGTTCAATACATTTCTTAAATCGACAATATTGACACCTGTTCCTCTGCGCTTTTGTTATTTCACAGCCACCGTCAGCGACACACGTGTAAACACGTCGATTCTGTACAGTCCTTTTAAAGAAACCTTTACATCCTTCACAAGTAATGATACCATAATGTAATCCCGTAGCTTTATCTTCACATATCATACAAATCATTGGTTGTTCATCCTCATCTCGTTCAGCTTCAGGCGCATAAGCACGAAGTTCTGGCCTGGGTAAAGCTAATGGGCTAGTTCCTGACATCTGCGATGCTCCAGCTACGCTTCCTGCCGCAGCACTAAGATTTAATGCAGTGAGTTGCTGGTGTGCGGGTAGCTGGGATACATCACCTGCCCATAGCAACTCCATGTTGAGAGGAGGCCCACGAGGTCGCCTTAGTTCCCCTAAGTTGAGTAACAATCGTGCAGCTGATTCTTCACTACACGTGGTGGGGTCAGGAGTAGGCGGCGCGGGGGTATGTGATGCACTGGCTGCTGGTTCACCACTAGGTGTGGGGGCAGGTAACGTCCAAAACATTGTACGTACGCCACCCGATTCACCCATAATGACGGCAGGTGTACCTCGCCATTGCGTTGAGCCTCTCGAGCCTGGTTTAGGTTCGAGAGGTTGCGGTGGGAAATGTCCGCCTATAAGTTCCGGTTTAACACCATTTATACAGGCGGCAGGAGGCCACACTCCAGGTGATATAGAATTATGCGTGCCTGGAGGTGGCGGTGCGAGAGCCCGTGGCCTGTAATGGTGCTGTGGTTCAGGCGTGCTCTCTAGTTTTACTGAAGATAGATGAGATGGGGATGACGCTTCGTGTTTTCCTATGACGGATGAATTTTCTGATTTGGTAGAGCCCGCTGCACCTTCAAACTTGATGACTGAGTGTGGTGGTGCGGAGCGGATGACGGTGGGATGGCAGGCTGGCGATGGTGATGGAGAGCCGCCGCCGTCGAACACGGGCGGCGGGTGCGGCGGCGTGCTGCACCCCGCGTCGGCCATGCGCGGCGACGGCGGGCCCGGGTCCGGCGAAGACGTGCTGGTGTCGGCGGCAGACTCGCCTGTGAGCAATACGTGGATCGATCAATAAATGCCTGTTGACCTCTCGTCCCGAGGCGATTAAAAAAGAATACCATGGACTATTAGAAGCGACAAATGCAGAAAGTAGGTGAAATGTCGTTGACCGCGCGACGTGGTCGTAGTTAGAGCGGGGCGCGACGCGGGGACGCGACACTGCACTTCCCGACGCCACCAACTAGATTAGCGAGCCGATTGCGTCACGATGTGAGCGTCGGTAACGTACTGTCCTAACCACATATCCACCTATTGTATTTATGGATAACACATAAAACGATAATAAGATATGATTTCATTGAAAAATCATCTATGGTATAATGATTAGATGTTATAAAATTAATGTTTTAAGGCAAAATTTTATGTAACTGTCCGGAATAGATGTAAATAAAATAGGAAGCGTCTACTAGTCGCGTTGTAAGCGCGGCGAAGGCGTGGAGGCGGCTTAGCGAACACGAGATGCAGTACGAAGCGCGAGGAGAAAGTGAAAGCGTCGCGAGCGCAGATGCGCCGCCCGGAAGCGTTGCGCTTGCACACCATACACACATACATAGATAGACACACAACCACATACACAAAGGGCTCTACGTCATACAATAATGCACAATGTTATATCACTATCATATAATACACTATCACCTACATGTACTGTAGAGTAAACAAAAATAGATACTAATCAATAATTTACACAAATAAACTTTTGTAAGAACAGAACACAGTTTTAGAATCTATATTGTCTATAGTGTTTAGTAGTAGTTATAATCCAATAAACATTATAAATATCACAATACCTTTTATGGGAATCTATACACATCACTTTATTTAAATCGCAAAAGTTGTTAATATGCATGTAACTTTAAATTGTTCGAATACGTAATATATTGGACAGTTACGTTTCAGGTACAGTTTCTAATAAATAATAATTGATTTGGATTTAAGAAAACCTTATTAAGCCTTACAATTAAATCCAAAAGCGTCGCAGATTTTCTTTACATTGCAAACACAGGGAAATTAAAATTCTAATAACAATATTAAATATATTAAATTATATATGCCAATTTATAATCATGGATAGTTGAAATTTTGAGTCCGATTAATAATTGACCGTATTAAACTTGTAGAAGGGCCTTAGAGGGCTGTTTAAGCCACGCGAGCGCAATTTTTGCACAGTTTTGTTTACACGAGGAAAAGTCGCGAAGAAAGTTTTCCAGTATCGGCGGCGCGACGGCAAGCGGGCGCTCGCAGTGAGCCCGACCTACCGCACTCGCGGCAGCGGAGCCCCGCGCCCCGCTTAGCGCTTCCCGGTCCCTCCCTCCAGCTGCTATTAGGTCACTCAAACGGCCGTGCGTGCGAACTGCAGCTACACAATGACTAGTGCAAAGCGTGCACCGCTCTCGCTTCGAGGACGATCTCTATTTCACTTGGCGTCCTTTACTACATCATTGGTGGGGACCGATCTTTCTAGCCACGTGATGCAATAGCTCTAGGTAGACAAGACGCCTAGATATACCTATATCCCGTTCTGATTAGTTGTTTACGGCCACTACGCTGTTGAAAACGCTAAGTTTTCCTCCATTAACGTGCTTCAAGTTTTACAGTTCATTGTTTTGTTTGTTAGAGCTCACGGTTACGTATGATAGTAATTGAGTCGAAGTAGGATGGGCATGAAATAGTTGCACGTCGGACAGACAACAATAAAAAGTGTTATGCAAGTAGCAAGTTTTTATTTCGGGGCGGATGTATGCGATTGTTTATTCGGTCGCTTCAGGCTCGAAGGTCGCTTGCGGTCGCCGACCTATGAGAAAGTAGGTCAACCCCCTACCACGTCACTTCTACCTACATTCCGGATGTCATGTGGGGCGCCTATCGTGGTTGTATCGCTGTCACTTGCCAAAACGTATCAAACAAATTTACTACGCAATAAGTTGTTAACGTAGCAGTGACATTAGAAAACATCCTACCACCTCTATAAATATATACGAATATGTATGACTTTATAAAACATGTTCACATAGATTACATAAGTATATATGTACCTACATATTTTAGTACTCCATATGTATGCTTGTATGAGTTTAAGGGAGGGTTAACAGCGAATGTCACAAATTCTTATAAAGTCA
This sequence comes from Orgyia antiqua, assembly GCA_916999025.1. Classification (NCBI taxonomy): domain Eukaryota; kingdom Metazoa; phylum Arthropoda; class Insecta; order Lepidoptera; family Erebidae; genus Orgyia; species Orgyia antiqua. Next base: position 5,848,790 of record OU779861.1, read on the forward strand.
AAATTTATTATTTCAAGTTGGCATGTTTTACAAGCTCTTTTGAAATGTCAGAAACTAGGTGTCTGTTCCAAACGCGAATCCTATGGTGAAGAACAGACAAGAAACTCCATGGATAATATTATATTAATTATTGATTATGTTATCCTAAATACTGGAACTAAATGTGTTTTGACCAATCGCCATAGTATGTACCAGATTTGCACGTACCTTTAAATCGAGATGTTAATGAAACTTCTATATTGTGTTGATATGCTCGTAGTTAAAGTAATGTAAGTATTAACTAGGTCAGAATTCAGTATTTATAAAAGAGTTTACTATTAATTTGATTACGCATTTCGCTTATCGGGTAACCTTCATGCATGTAGTAGCATATATTTACCTATATACTCATGTAAATGTAATTTAACATAAAGGAGTAAAATTTTTTTTCTCAGTACATTTAAGTCCCAACATGGAATGTCCACCTCATGCAGAGTAATTGGTCACATATACTGCACCCACCTAATCAATTTTGCAGTATTATTTAGTATTGTTTGGGTTTCTATAAGGAACTAGTAAGTTTGATGGACTTTTCAAATTGTCCAGGAAATAATGGACGATGGAAATGTTATAAAAATCAGCGTTCAAGGTTATGTTATTAATAAATATAAATAAAAAGTATATAAATGACTTTTATCTCGTTACCGAGTGTATGAGCCAACAGCACACACATGGATTAAACTGCACATCAGCACATTTATATTACATTTTCCACACAATACAGTTACACTTCAGTACTCAGTTAGCAGTCGTAGCAATCATACGCGAACATCACTCATAGTCGTCGTACACAGATAACACTGTTAGCAGTACTCACACATCAATAATAACCATCATATTAATATAGTCAAATAAACAGCATCTTTCATCCAGGCTATATTACAGTGTTATTATTTTACAAAACCTACGTGTGTACCATTCACTCAGCGGTGCCCACGTAACAGTACATCATTCAATACAAGGTGTGTGGTGTATGCGACTCAGTCAACGCGCATACATCTTCTTGGACTTCTGAGATCACTCAACAACTTGGACGTCTAAGACCATACATCTTTTTGGTCCTTCGGCCTTCAAGGTAAGTCTTTCGTTTTTCTTTGTGCGGTGGCGAATCGGTTAGACTGGCCTCCCAGAAGCGGGTCTCACCAGTTTGATTGAGAAGTCGCGATAGCCGTACAGGGGACACGAAAAGTACTTACAGCAACCAGCACCTAAACAACACACAGTTCACCGAAGATAATTTTCGCTGAAATATTTCATTTTATTTTAAAACATGGAGGGAGTTATTGAAACTCAATATGAGATTATGCAGGCTCTGAACACAGTCCTTGTCAATTTCAAGAAGGACAGCATAAGTCGTAAGACACCAGACTATGTGTTGAAGAAGATAGACCTTATTGATCGTTATTGGGCAGAGTTTCAGAAAAACCATCAAAAAATTCTGGAACAAGGCAACCCCTCACATGCATATTTTGAAGAAAACTCTCACGAGCAGACAAGCAGTTTTTATACCAGCACAAGAGAATACCTCAGCAAGTTCTTGAAGCAAGAACAAAAGCCCACATCACCATCCTTAACACTTGACCCAGAACCATCAACCTCAAAGTCATTGGTGACAGGAATCAGTCAGGAAGAAAATATGGGAGGCACCAAGCATCAAATTCCATCACCAATCACCATTAAGGTACCGGAGGTGTCAGCAACACGTGACAAATCTAAAGAAGAGATGTTACGTAAGCTAAGAAGCAACTTCAAGGCCTTCCAAAGAACTACATCAAATATCAACGTGGACACTCTTAGGGAAAAATGGCAATTTGAAGATGCTCTGAAGTCTATGGAAACCAGATGGGGAGTAGTTGACTCGCTTTTTTGGGATCTGGACAGCTTACCTGGCGTCAGCATGGATTATGAATCCACATACAACTCTTGCGAAGTTACTTACAATGAGTTGAAAACCAGTATCAATTCAAAAATGTGGTCACTGGCACACAGAGAACAATCAACCCCAAAAATTGAAATACCAACTTTTGGTGGTTGTTATCAACAGTGGACCACATTCAAGGATTTATTTCACGACACCATTCATGCAAACCCATCACTAACACACGCACAAAGAATGCAATTTCTCAAGAGCAAGGTAAAGGGTGAAGCCGAGAAGCTCATCCAGCACCTCACCATCAGCTCAGAAAATTATAAAACCGCTTGGGAAATTTTAGAACACAGATATAACAACAAAAAACTAATCTTCTCATCTCACATCAAATCTTTATTCGCGGTACCCAACACACAATACCTCTCGGCTGCGTCGGTTAAAAATCTACACGACACCACAAAAGAATGCCTGAACGCGGTCAAGAACCTTGGCGTGGATACGTCATCATGGGATCCGTTAATCATTGAAATTCTGTCTCAAAAATTGGACACAGTGACCTACAATGATTATTTACAGTCACTGGAGGACCCACGTGCTCTGCCAAACATAACAGAATTTCTCAATTTTTTGGAAGGAAAATTCATGTCGTGGGAGTCATCTCGTCGCAAACCAGAAATACCAAAATCATCTCAAAATGAGCAGCCTACACAATCCTACAAGAAATTTCATTCGTATAAAGCATTCAGTGCAAATCAAAATTTCAAAAATAACTTTAATTCACATGACTCAAATACAAATGAACATCAAACAATTTGTCTATACTGCAATAAACCACACAAGTTATTTTATTGCAAAGGTTTTCTCGGATTACAGCCCGACGATAAGCGGCAAGTCATTGTGAAATACAATATTTGCAAGAATTGTTTGAACGTACATAGCGGCGAGTGTCCATCAAAGAACCGATGCCGCGTATGTAATTTGAACCACAATACGCTACTTCACGACACTTATGGGAAATGGAGTAGACAGAAATCAAATAACATACCAAATCAACAAATTTCAAACGCTTCTGATTGCAAGAACATGTCAAATATCAGTAGCAACCACGCATCTCAAGAAGAGTTATCAGAAACCTTGCTTACGACAGCACTTATCAAGGTACAAGCAAATGACGGGTCTATGATAACGTTGAGAGCGCTTTTGGATCAGGGTTCACAAACATCCTTGATTACAGAAAGGGCAGCCCAATTGCTAAAACTACCACGTGGTCGATGCAAGGGTGTCATTTTCGGCGTCGGAACTAAAGAAAATAACTGCAAAGGTGTCATACGAATCACATGCAGTGATATGCAAAATGAATACACATTCAATACAGACGTATTCATTATGCGTAATTTAATAAATAATTTGCCAAATAAATCATTCGCAATACCCGAATCTTGGACTCATCTGGAGAGTATCACGTTGGCCGACCCAAAGTTCAATCAAAGTCGTCCGGTAGATATTTTACTAGGGGCCGAAGTTTATTCAAACATCATACAAGAAGGCATCATCAGACATAAAAAATCACAACCAGTAGCTCAACAAACACGTCTTGGTTGGATTTTATGCGGAAACGTGCAAACATTCAACTGCAACGTTGTCATTAACAACATCGAGGACATTCAAAAATTTTGGTCAATTGAAGACATACCAGAAAATTCTGACATGTCACAGGACGATCTGGACTGTTTACAACACTACAAAAACACCACAACACGCAACGATGAGGGTCGTTATATAGTTGAGATACCATTTGAGCCAAATTTTGAAGAAAAATTAGGTAACTCTAAACCTATGGCCTTGGCACAGTTTAGGCAACTAGAAAAACGGTTTGAGCAACAACCAAAATTATTAGAAGCATACAGCAGCTTCATTACAGAATACCAATCACTAAATCATATGGTTGAATGTACCAGCAAGGAAATACCAAGCTGTTATTTACCTCACCACAGTATTCAACGTCCTGATTCAACAACTACTGCATTAAGGGTAGTTTTCAACGCATCAGCAAAAACGTCCACGGGTTATACGCTCAACGATTTAATGAAGCGTGGTCCGAATTTGCAACAAGATCTCATGTCATTGATCTTGCGATGGAGGCAGTATCAATACGCATATACTGCTGACATTGAAAAAATGTATCGACAGATCCTTTGCAATCTCAATCATCAAAAATATCAAAAGATACTATGGAGAGATTCTCCGAGTCAGCGGTTACGTGAATACCAACTCACAACGGTCACCTATGGAATGAAGGCAGCCCCCTTTTTAGCCATGATGACTGTAAAACAGCTGGCGACTGACGAGGGCCATAAATATCGTAACAGCAGAGCAGCTCAAGCACTAAAAGAAGAGTTCTATACAGATGACCTTGTCAGCGGAAATTTTACGTTGTCATCGGCCAAACAACTACAACAAGATTTAATACAATTACTTAAGTCAGGAGGCTTCAACCTTCGTAAATGGGTATCTAATGACGAGGTTCTACTTCAAAATGTTAGCAGAGCATCTTCAAACGTGTCATCATACGACTTTAAACAGTCAGAATCCACAAAAACACTCGGACTGAAATGGCACCCTAATGAAGATGTATTTTCATTCGACTTAAAAATAAGTCAGACAAAACAAGACAAAAAGCATACAAAACGTTCATTACTATCGGACATCTCAAAGATATTCGACCCACTCGGTTGGTTGTCTCCGATTACAACTAAACTAAAACTTTTGTTCAAACGGGTGTGGCTATCTAATATTCAATGGGACGATGAACTTCCCGCAGCAATTAGCATCGAATGGGAGACAATAAAGTCTGATTTGCATAACATTCACGAATTTAAAATTCGAAGGTGGTACCACACTGGAGAAAAAGATTCGATTCAATTACATGGCTACTGTGATAGTTCATTAAAGGCATACTCATGTGTCGTTTATTGCAAAATCGGTAACGTCATAACACTTGTAGCTGCAAAAACGAGACTTGTGCCGGAGAACAAAAGGCTCACTTTGCCGCGCCTCGAACTAAGTGGCGCGCATTTATTATCAACGCTCATGTATAAAATTCAGCAAGCTATCATTGGACGTGAAATCACAGTATTTGGTTGGACCGACTCTACTGCTGTTCTCGGTTGGATTCAAGGTGACATAAGCCGCTGGACCCCCTTTGTAGCAAATAGAGTCAAGAAAATCAGACAAGTAATAAAACCAGAGCGCTGGTACTACATCAAATCATCGGAAAATCCAGCTGACTGCGCGAGTCGAGGTGTCACAGTTAAACAATTGAAACAGAACCACATTTGGTGGGACGGCCCTCGACAACTTACGGTCTTTGAAGAGTCTTCAACAGCAAAAGTACACACACACAATACAGTTACACTTCAGTACTCAGTTAGCAGTCGTAGCAATCATACGCGAACATCACTCATAGTCGTCGTACACAGTTAACACTGTTAGCAGTACTCACACATCAATAATAACCATCATATTAATATAGTCAAATAAACAGCATCTTTCATCCAGGCTATATTACAGTGTTATTATTTTACAAAACCTACGTGTGTACCATTCACTCAGCGGTGCCCACGTAACAGTACATCATTCAATACAAGGTGTGTGGTGTATGCGACTCACTCAACGCGCATACATCTTCTTGGACTTCTGAGATCACTCAACAACTTGGACGTCTAAGACCATACACCGAGTAAGTATATTGTCGGAACGCGTAGGGGCGCGTCACAGCTAATGTGACGAATGTTCCCGCGTCATATTCTCTATGCGTCTCTTACGTGGGGCGTGCCACGTGAATGAGTTACTTATTAACCGATATAAAGTTATAAAAACTGATTTTAAACTACAGCTATTTGAAAGATTCTAGATAGTAAATATTTTATTGTCAACTAGCTGTTGCCCTCGACTCTGTCCGCGTAGAATTTAGGAAATTTTCCCCGTTTTTGCAACATTTTTAACTACTGCTTGAGTGAGAGTATTATAAACGTAAGAGTAAACAAATATAATCAGAATGAACGAACTGCTAAGCTATCAGGAGTTACACGTGTTATTGTGAGTCAACCATAAAATATAGATATGTGCTGTTTCAGGATATTTTTTAGACAATTTTATGTAGAATATTTCCGTGATACATGATTTCTATGTAACTTTAACCATTAAGGCTGTACACGCGACGGAAGCTTAAAAAATGGAGCACCTTTTCCCGTTTTCCCAACATTTCCCTTCACTACTCTGCTCCTATTGATTGTAGCGTGATGAAAAGTATACTATAACCTGCCCAGGAGTATGAAGAATAATTGTACCAAGTTTTGTTAAAATCCTTCGAGTAGTTTTTGTTTCTATAAGGAACATACAGACGGACAGACAGACAGACAGACAGACAGACAAAAATTTTACTGATTGCATTTTTGGTATCAGTATCGATCACTAATCACCCCCTGATAGTTATTTTGAAAATATTTTTCATGTACAGAATTGACCTCTCTACAGATTTATTATAAGTATAGATAGATAAGTTTTTTAATTAAATAAAGAAAATCTCTTACTTTCAGGAGTTGTACCAAAAAATCGTTTGTCGTAAACATGGATTTTTAGAATAACAAGTTACAAAGCCTATCTACATATAGAAAATAAACATATACTCGTACGTAACACGTTATTAGTTTATGTATCTATGTAGTATTGAGAATAGATCATTATTGTTTTAGGGTTTCGTACAAAAAGAAACCCTTATAGTTTCATTTTGGTGTACATCTGTCTGTCTGTCTATTTGTCAAACATTTTTTAGTATTAAACCTGATTTGGCAAAATATTCTATAATACTATTTCGTACAAAAAATAAAATCTTTTTTTTTGTGAGTCAAGAGAATCTATTAAACAATAATATATTATAAAGCGAAAGAGTTTGTTTGTTTGTTTGTTTGTTTAAACGCGGTAATCTTAGGAACCGCTGGTCCGATTTGAAAAATTCTTTCAGTGTTGGATAGTACATTTATCGAGGAAGGCTATAGGCTATATAACATCACGCTGCAACGAATAGAAGCGAAGCATCAGTGTAAAATGTTGCAAGAAACGGGGAAAAAAGTCACGCGCGCGAGCTTTAAATGAAAACGCTGCCTTATCTATGTGAGTTACAACAAAGTAATGTATGGAGAAATTGTTTGTTACCTATAGATCTTTAAAAAAGTCCGCGAGGCCATATGTCTATCTTTTAAGGAAAACCCGCTGTACCCATAAGAACGTCAACAAAAATATCAAATTCAATAGGATGTTTTCAAAAGCTATTTATGTGTATATAGTAACATTTTTTATCAAATTAAATACCTTAGTTAGCTTACGCATTTAATATAGATAATAACTGCTCTTTCTAGCATGCAATTTAAATGAATATCTTCGGAGATATGACGAAAAAAGAATTACGCGTGATAAAATAAAGTTAAACTGTTCGCTGAACAGCGAGAACGTTTCCCCGGTCATCTATCTATACTCCATTGTTTCGATGTATGGTTGAATGTATGAATGTAAGGATGTTTGTTGTTCTTTCACGTAAAGACTACTGGATGGATTTTCGTGAAACTTTGCAATAATATAGCTTACATATCAGATTAACACATATGCAATAATTTATAAAGATACCACGTGTCACGGCGTCTTAGTGTGTGTAAAAGTCAGTATTGTACAGGTTGTTACGCTGCTCAATCCCCGACGGATCAGTGTTGAGTTGGTCTTTATAGGCGCCGGCGTCATCGTCGGCGTATGGTCGTTACGCTGCTCAAATCCCGACGTATCGGTACTGAGTTGGTTTTTATAGGCGTCGGCGTCGGCTTCGGCGTCGTCGTCGGCGCCGGCTTCGCCGACGCCTCCGTCGTATGGTCGTTACGTTGCTCAAATCCCGTCGTATCGGCGCTGAGTTGGTTTTTATAGGTGTTGGAATCGACAGCGGCGTCGGCGTATGGTCGTTACGTTGCTCAAATTCCGACTTATCGATGCTGAGTTGGTTTATATAGGTGTTGGCATCGGCGTCGGCGTCAGCGTATGGTCGTTACGCTGCTCAAATCCCGACGTATTGGTGCTGAGTTGGTTTTTATAGGCGTTGGCATCTACAGCGACGCAGGCGACGACGTCGGCGTCGGCGGCGGCTTCGGCGTCGTCGTCGGCGTCGTCGTCGGTGTCGGCTTCGGCGTAAGCATCGTCGTCGGCGTCGGCTTCGGCGTCGGCGGCGTCGCCGGCGCCGACGCCTCCGGCGTATGGACGTTACGTTGCTCAAACCCCGACGTATCGGTGCCGAGTTAGTTTTATAGGTGTTGGCATCGACAGTGGCGTCGGCGTATGGTCAATAGGCTCAAAAACTGCTAGACCGTTTTTTAAAATTCATTCACCATTTGAAAGCTACATTATCTGCGCTTAAAATAGGCTAGATTTTATTTTGGAAAAATTAGGGTTCCGTAAAATATTTGGGTTTTTCGGAAAAAAATCAACTAAAAGAGTTAACTATTTTGCTTACGCTGCTTAAACTTTAAAAGATAGAACAACAAAATATTCTAATTTTTCATTTATTTATGAGATTTATTTATTTCAAGGAAGACCAACAGCTTCTCAATCAATATGAACAAAAAAGAAATATTCATCAGCAAGCGTATTATATGTCCTCACGGATAAAAAAATTAAGAGCCATGTTTATGGTATTATAAGGGTGGGTGTTTACTATGTATTATAAGTATGTATTTACAAAAGAAAAGTAGTTTATGTATTCTATCCGTATTCTGGTACCCATAACACAAGCATATAAAGCTTACCTTGGGACTATAGGACATTGTGTGGAAAATTCTTATTTATATACGCTTTAATATAATGAAGTATTTTTATTTATTTATTTTGGACCATGCCAAATTTCAAGTCTCTAGGATAGTGGGAAGTAACCTGTAAATTTTGATTCCCTAGCGAAAGTGGAAAATACTCAAAAATGGCTGTAGTTCGGTTATATCTTCTGAATGCGTAGATCTAAATTATTGATTGTATCTTTTGCAGCAAGGGACCGCATAGATCTACATTTGGTATAAGTTTCAAATTAACAACTTCAGACGTGGCTGAGTAAAAAAAAGATTAACGAGTGGATAGACAGACAGACGGACACCGTATTGAGAGTATAAGGGTTTGTACAAAGACCTAAAAAGGCATGATGAAGCTCTGAGATATCATTTACTAAAATGACATTGGGCCGTGTGTGTTACTTCTTTAGATCTGTGCAAGAAAAGAGAACCACACTGACGATTTACTAATTAGCTGTAAAATGGCCTTATTTTTAGTTCATTTAATTTTTCGTTTCTTATTTCCACGCGTACGAAGTCGCGGGCACTGCTAGTTAAACAATAAACAGGTAATGAAAATGAGAGACCGCACTTGATATTGTAGTGAAATACTTAAAACATTATATAAACTACAACCTATGTAGAAAATAAAATGAATATTTTGCGCATCACATATAAAAATTTCGGTGCTACCGGTTCGAGCGTGATATTACGTTATATGACAGTGAATACATCTTTCACTTGTGCATTATTCATGAGGCCACAATAGCAATAATTACAGCACCGCTATTTATTGCTTTCTCCTTTCTTAGTTTTACGTAAACTTTCTTTATCTAGTGAGTTCACTCACCACATCGCTATTATATAACCGTTCATGAATAATTTCAAATAATAATAATAATGATGTGAACTTTTATTTTGGCAAGTTCACTGTTATTATATAAATATGTAGAATGTTCTGAATATGTATTTTAACCGACTGTAAATAAAATGAGAAATCCGAATTTTACAGATTACATTCTTAGAGATGTAACTATTACTTTTTATTATTAATTCATTTTAGTAACGTTTCGCATTTTTACAAACGCTTTCTTTGCCCGAATATTTTAGTGTTAACCACATTGTAGTTAAACCCGTCTCGACAAAATTCTAGAATTAACATCATTTAAAATACTACACAGTGCTTAATTTCAGATAAAGCCATTCCTTAAATTAACCAATTTAACAAACAATTCTTTTTTTTACTATACTCTTATAAAAATATCTATACACTCTGTCTCTCTCTACAGCCCACTAATGTCCCACTCTTGAGTACTGGCCTCCCCTTCTTTTACAGGGTTTGTGGTATACTATGCTGTGCTGATGTGTTGGCATAGGATATTATTTCTAACTTTCCGTCTCTAGCAGAGAATGTTATCTGTGTACAATATTTCTTAGCTGGCTTTTACAGCACCCTAGGGAGGAAAAGGAGTAGTAACACTTATATTCTTAATCCGTTACCATACGGACAGGAAAAAATATACTAAATAAGTTATAACATTTTTGTTTGTTTGTTTCTTTTTTCTCAAACCAAGTATTATCTAATAAGTTTATGTAAATCTGTGAAGTATACAATGTTCTTTATTTACTTTATTTATATATTATCAATGTAATCGTAGTTATAAATATTATAGATATCGTTTATTCATAAGTTGCACGATGCTGACAGTAACTCGTTGAACCGGATCCGTTTTCGGAAGACTTTTTTGCAAGTGAAAGTACCATTTCTCGAAACCTGTCGAGACTCTCTCACGGCATGTTATGTCCAACTGTTATTCAACTTTCAGTGACACTCATTATCAAACACTAATTTTGTTTATGAATATATTATTATGTAACATGATATTATTTTATTACATTTGTGTTAGAATAATATTGTAGGTTTTTAACGTAACATTTTTCCGAGTATTTAAAAAATGTTGTATTATTGTTGTAAGTTTATGATAAGTATAAAGAAATCTTGATTTCAGTTTGTAAAACTTAAAGCTTAAAAACATATTATTATATAATAAGATTTGTGCTTTAAACCACAAATAAATATTTCTTTCAATGAGTTTATTTACATTACTAATATTATACTCGTACTGTAAAAATGTTCTGTGGGCATTTAAATTAATACATTGATTGTCATAATTCTCTCGCGGGCAGGAATTTCATTAAGAAATATGTAGAGCCCTACACAAATTGTCCTATGTATAGGTAGGTATACTGTATTCATTATTCCAGTGTGTAAAATTATTTAGAAAATAATATAGGTATAACATTATTGATTGGAAAACTGACTGTAGAACGTCATGGTATCGTTAAAAGAAAATTATATGAAGGGCGTGTTTAAATGAAATTACGAGTAACAAAGAAGTTCCCAGCTACAGTTGAAAGTGACAGGAGTCCGTGATCAGAGTCACAAGTGTGGACGATATCTCGACATGAATATTAAGTGTCTTGGTCATCGTGACCTTATCGTGTCTAGGTCTTTAACTATTTACATTAAAAATAAACAATACGTTATTCGCTAATAAGTCCCGATGAGTCAAAAAGTTTAGTAAATATTACCTTTTTTAGTAAATATCATCTTTTTTAGTTAAGTTTATTTGTGCACGTAGAATTAGTACCAATATCAAACATAAATTTTAAATCATAATAATCGTGAAGTATCCTTAAACTTTGGGAGCTTACACGTGGCGCTAGTGTACGATATGTTTCGAATAGGATAGACTAGGCCAATGATTATACTCCATCTAACGTTAAGTGGGGTGTACTTAATATCAAGTGAAGTTAATAGTCATTTACCTAATTTAGTTAAAAAAAAATAGTCAAAAGTACTTACCATCACTACTACATCGGGAGTCAACTTTCCGCCTTTTGAGTTTGAGGTCTTGGAACAGACTCATGTTGTCGAGGTCACACGGGCCGCGGCTGAGTGTCATTATTCCTGATGACAAAAAAAAAAAAAAAACTATAAAAATGTACAGCTGTTTATGTTTTATTTTTGTTTCATTCATTAAATTTAGAGGACAATGATCAAATAAAGGATATTTTTAAAAATGGTAAATGTCGCCAAAATTCACTGACATGCTTTTATTTTTTCTATCTAATTGCTTATTGTTTTGATAGTGGACAGTAAATTTTTTGTCTATCAGAGAAATTAATGGGTTCTGATGTTCGTTACCGCATTATATTTATAAGGAACAATTCATTAATATTTTTATTCTGAAAGGTTGTGAAGGTGGATATTTGTTATTAGAAGAGGATTTTGATGAGATTTTGCGAATATGTGCCATACATATTTTTTTATATAAAATGAAGTGAATGTCCTCAATTTCTTCAGGACTCCATCATCAATGGGCGTTCTTTTAATAAAATATACGTTAAAATGTAAGTCTACGTAATTATCTAAGTTTTCTCTGTGTTTATGCGGAATATATTTTTGTGGTTTTTATTGTTAATCAATTATTGTTTACCTTCTGTCGTACAAACTAAGTGGTGATCTATTCCAAGTTTATCAGGTGTTTTGTATGTAATAAAGAAATTTTATTGCATTTTAAACCACATACCTATTGTGAAACTTAGTCATTTGGTTAGAGCAATTTATAACTTACTACAGTTCGGTGACACATCAGGTCTTTTTATGTAATATGGTCCACAAATAACTGGATATGGTGCATACATTTTATTTATATTAAAACGTTGGAGAAAATAACAATGTCAACTCGATTCACGGTCGATATTGAATTAAGAAGGGTCTTGAATGACCCAGTATTATATGTCCGAGCTAACGTTTCACAGACGTATAATCCTTTACGTAATGAAATTTTATTACTTTCAGAACGCAGTAGATTTATGATTGAACGATATCGGTGGTTAATTTTATGTTAGTTGTGTCGTTTATGCTCTCAATTGTAAGGAATCTCCCCTGAGCGGACTTTGCGTTCTAAATATTTGTTTTATGTCTATACGTAGACATAAAACGAATCCTTATTAGGTTTATTACGTATTTTGCTGTTTAAATACAAACAATTATCATGTTTAATGAAATTAATAAATAATACTTGTGCTAGTCGCTTAGTTTGTTTACAAAAATTTACTTGTTAAACTACTAATATTACAAAGGCAAATGTTTGAAGATGAATAACAAAACATACTGAATGGATTTTTATAAAACTTTGTGGCTTATATATTGAAAATAGCAATATACTGCTCATATCAGCAGGCTAAAAACCAAGGAGTTATAATATAAACGCGAGTGAATTCGTGGGAATTAGCTAGTTATCATTGAACGTAGCAGTTGTAAGATGCGCATAAACGATCAGGCGCTGCATTGGTACAAAATGAGCTCTGAATGGCGTCTTAATTATATTACGTCATATTTTTGCGTTTCGGCCGTGAATACTAGATATGTATATGAATACAACATAGTATGCAGCGTATTTTTTTTTTATTACTATACGATATATCTTTTGAGTAGTGGCAATAATTCAAATAAGGATCGAAACGTATCTGCAAAACAAATTTGGAATATTTGTATGACTTGTATAGACCTCATGTCGCTAAGAAATGTAAAAAATACGTACTTCCCAGATTGGAAATTCTGTGAAAAGCTGGTATTTACGTATTTATGTCTAAATATCTATAATAAGCAGCAGATATTTATATAGAAAATGTATGTTGTAGTAACAATGTCGATATGAAATCTAAATCAATTTCAAGGTATCCAAGGTCATCGATTATTATTATTAAAATAATAAAACTTCTTTGACCACGGGAATCTTTTTAAATACTAAAATAATTGGTCAAGTGCGAGTCGGACTCGCGCACGAAGGGTTCCGTACCATTATCTATGCAACATAAGGCAACGTTATTAGTATCGAGCAAGAAACGGTAAAAAAATCATGTTTGTTGTATGGGAGCCCCCCTTAAATATTTATTTTATTTTATTTTTAGTATTTGTTGTTATAGCGGCAATAGAAATACATCATCTGTGAAAATTTCAACTGTCTAGCTATCACCGTTCTTGAGATACTGGGTGCGGAACCCTAAAAATCATGTTTGTTGTATGGGAGCCCCCCTTAAATATTTATTTTATTTTATTTTTAGTATTTGTTGTTATAGCGGCAATAGAAATACATCATCTGTGAAAATTTCAACTCTCTAGCTATCACCGTTCTTGAGATACAGCCTGGTGACAGACGGACGGACGGACGGACGGACGGACGGACGGACAGCGAAGTCTCAGTAATAGGGTCCCGTTTTTACCCTTTGGGTACGGAACCCTAAAAAAGCTGGTATTTAAGTATTTATGTTTAAATATTTATAATGTGCAGCAGATATTTATATGGAAAATGTTACGTTCATCTATTACCTATTTTTAACTTACTCGCTATCGGCGACGAAGAAATGGATTACATAATTCAACTATTTATGTCAAGAAATGCAATACTGTTTACGTTTTTCACAAGAATTTCATTCCGTGACTGCATTAAATCATGTCAATCTACGTACATTTATAACCTAGTGTTGTAATCCTGACGTAGAGTAAAATTAAAATACGTAGGTGAATTTAATTATAGCTCACAGCATGGCTGATAACGGATGAATCACCTACACGTCATATCACGATGCTGTCATAATTTTAGTCGCTGTACCTATAGCAACTGAAAATTTAATGTATAATAAGTGTACTGTAAACTTAATGTAACTGAAAATTTAATGTATAATAAGTGTATAATATTTGAGATCTATGGTGATACTTGATCCGTGTGGTGGTTGAATAGAAATATACCATGACGCCACTCTATTTCCTCGTTTCATCGAGTCATCTAAGGGAATTAAGATCTTCAGTGAGAAACGGCATTGGTCAGTGCGGTGTTGTAGCTTCTGTATTAATATTTTTTTATGTCCGTTATTCCATTTTCTTTAAAATTTTCATTGTCATTCAACATTGATCTAATATGTACTGAGTCTTTGAAATTTCTTGGAAATCTTTTTAAGTCTTTAATTTGTCACTTTTGATTTGTGCAAAAGTATATTTCCTAGAGCAACATTTAAAAGTGCGAGCTATGATAGACATAAACACAATAATTATTTACAGATTTACTGAGAAAAGTGTGGCTCCTTTTAGTTCTCAGAAACTATTACATGTTTCACGACATATTATTGGCTTTTCGGCTTTTGGCCAAACGATAAGCCCGGAAACCAATAAAGCATTACATTTCTCATTATTGAAAATATTTTTCATATATAGGTATCAGGTGACAAATGAGTAAATTTCAAAGACAGGAATATGAACTCGCTCAGTAAATTACGTCAAAATCTCGATAAATTACTCATCCTATCATTTACCGGTACCTAGCGGATTAAATTAGAATTACGACCCGAGTGCAATGTTCTTTGCTATTTTGTCAACAATACGCGAACACAGGTTACTGAAATAAACCAGAATGAGTCAAGAACCTTGAAAATGACGCGGCGATAGACTCAATAAAATTATTCGCGACTCAATAAGCCGTTGTTTTAGCAAGATTTTTCGACGAGGTCGGGGACCGTGACTTCCGTGGATATTAAGGAAACATGATAGCAAACATGTAAATAAAAAGTTGATGAGTCCTCTTTATGTCCCATTAATAAATACTAAACTTATTTGTGTAAATTCGTTATCATTTAAAAACCCGTTCATGAACCGTATTAATTTATTAAATGTAAATAATATCATACATATACTCATATGACGTAGACATTCTTTTTTCAAATGGACTATTATAATATATGACCTGCATCAATCGAGAGTATTTATTTTGAGTTCACACGTTCGGGGAAGCGGAAATTATTACCGAATGGCTTTGCTTGTCATATTTGGTTGTAGTGGTCACTAACCTTTTCAAGGTGCAGCCTACACTAAGGCCGCATTAGTTATTTGTATAATTTTAATGTTACTAATAATAACAAGACAGGTTTTTATTAAAATTATTTTTATGTTCTTCACATAATGATGTTGCAATTGAGTAAAGTAGTTGCCATAATTGATTACAAGTTAAAAATTGTAAGTAAGTTAAATCCCATTATTCTAGTAATTTCTTGTGATTTTAGATTGTTGATTGTTTGCTAAGAATTTTATGGGTATATAACATACATGATCTTAAAATTTATATAAAATATATCGTAATATTACATTTTTTATTTGTCATTGACACTTTGTGTACAATTTAATTGATTTGCATATTATTTGGTAATATTTGTTGATTGATATTCAAATATATGTATATGTATAGATAAAGGGATAATAGAATTGTTTGTTCTTGAACGTTTCTGCCCAAAGCAAGATCACACGGAAGCGTGCGCCGGCGCCAAGGCTGATCACTTGACCGATTCTTCGGTCAGCTTTGTTTAATTGCATTTATTAATTTATATTTAGACTGTTCTTTAAATAGATTGACAAATTTTAAAATCTCGCGCCTCATATTCACATCACTTATTTACTTTATAGGCTGTTAGACACCAAACCGGAAACTTCTAAAAGGCTTCATCTTAAAAAAAAAAACAATCGCAACATAACCCGATGTGTACTTTTGATGATATAGCTCACATAACAACGTTTTGATACATGAGTTTTGGTATTTCGATTGCAATGTTTTATTATGTCCTCGAACCAGATTTTATTCTGGATAAATTGTACAACACAATTTTGGTTAAAAAGGCTGTTACAGTAGCTAAACAGCTATATATAATATGAGTAGATTGATATTACATTCTAAGTATGTATTGTATAATAAATTACAACAATGGCTATACAATTTAAAAACAATAAGGTCAGTATTTCCTACCATCCATGGTCAATATGAAGGGCTAGGTGTACATGTCATTACCCGAGCGTCAAAAGTAATGTACTAGACGGTAATACCGGAAGAAGTTTAACCTCCGTCACGGTCATCTGTTTAAATTCTATATTTCCACGGTTCTATACAAAGTTGATTCATCCAACTTTTAATAGATATTTCAACAATATAAGCAATAAATAAAAAGGTATCTAGTCAATGTCGAGTTGCCTACTATATAATAAAACATTATCGTGAATAAATAATGCAATAATATAACATATAGTAACTGCACAAGTATTATTTAAATGTTTAGGCTGCGACTTTCTTATTTCTATTTACTTTATTAAAAGTAAGTGCATAAATTTATAGACATTACCAAAAAGTATTTTGTAACATTAACAAACTATAATATTTAAATTTACAGTAAATAAACTAAATAAATATAGTAAGATTGTCAATTACAGGAAAGTTACAATTGAAATCCGTTAAACTTTACTTGGCTGTTTAACTTCTAGAGTAACTTGAGAAGATTTTTCGTTCTTGTTGTTGCTATAAAGATACTTCTTCACTAATTTATATCTCTTGAAAGACAAAGTATATAGCAAATATCTACAATAGTAAAACCCGTTGCACTGAATATAATATTAAATGATACGCCTAGTTAAATATACACAGTACGAATAATAATGTTGAGGTGACGTGGATGCGTTGTTATAAAAATTCCTCGCTTCGGAGACGCTGGCATCAAGCCATATTACTTTGTCAAACTGTTTATTAAGCCATAAAAGTGGTTGTAGTAAATAGGAACATTTGTAGTAAAGTGTAGTAACTTTTTTTGTTTCCATATGATTCTTATTAAAACAAAAAGTCAAAAATTCTTACTCAGTGCTCATGCTCATATGTGAAGTTTTACTAGTAAATATCAGGCTTTGAGTTCTTGACAATTTAGGAGCAAGTACATAATAATAATGATGTTCAACAGCTAACAAGTAACTAGTTTCTTAAAACATCCAACTGAGTTATGAAACTAAGTTCGTATACAATGAATTTAATTTTAATATTATTTTTGCTAATTGCCTTACAATGAATAACGTTCACGTCATATATAAAATACTCAGTCAGTGATAAAATTGAAGGTGAACTTTGAAACTTGAAATTTTCTTTACAAGTTACAAGAGAGATTTTTTTTTAATTTCGCGTAAACTCTTCTGATTTCCTACTAAGCCATATTAATTTGCGCAGGCTATAGGTATCTTTCCGTGTGCTGACGGATTAAGAATATAAGTGTCACCACCCCATTTCCTATCCAGAAGAGTCCTAGTAAAGAAAGAGTCCTAGTACTGATCGGCATCATTCTCACACCCCTGACACAACTATGTGTAATATTATTGAAAAAAAAAAAAATTTATGAAATGAAAAAAAAAAATCCATGGAGTTTCTTGTCTGTTCTTCTCCATAGGATTCGCGTTTGGAACAGACACCTAGTTTTTGACGTTTCAAAAGAGCTTGTAAAACATGCCAACCTGAAATAAAAAAATTTGACTTTGACTTTGAAAGGAAGCTCGTTCCCAGCAGTGAGAATTAATGGGTGTTGATTAGCAGAGAAGGGATGGGTATTCAATTATGAATGTAATATATATACTATCTACAATTTTATAAAATTACATATAGCATATAGCTTCGTTCGAGACCCGTTAAAGTTAGCAGATTGTTTTGGTGATTTAACTATTGAATGTATTCAAGCTAGTTCTAAGTAAACGTGAATGTTACACGTGTTCCTCCAAGGTTGGTTGGTGTTTTAACTTAGGAAGTCTTGCATCACGTCTACTTAAGTGACTTGATTGTACAAAAATCAAATGTACCATCGTTGTTTTTCGAACATAAATCTTTTGTGTTACTTCTTTCTCTTCTAGTGTTGTTTCATTTTAGTATTGTATATATTCATATTACACATTCCGTAGGTCTGAGAATCGGTCAGCATCTATTTATCAAACCGTTTTTTTTTTGTATGGCAAAACAACGTTTGCTGGGACAGCTAGTCTTATATATAAAATTCACGTGTCACAGTGTTAGTTACCGTACTCCTCTGAAACGGCTTGACCGATTTTTATATGAAATTTTACATTCATATTCAGTAGGTCTGAGAATCGGACAACATCTATTTTTTAAACCCCTTCCCCCACTGACATTTTTATTGCAAAACGACGTTTGCCGGGTCAGCTAGTTTACTATATAGATTTCGAGTTATTGGCATGGCTCGTAGCTTCAATAATGATATTGCTACTATCTAAATACATCTTTAAGTATTAGATTTTGTGTCCATAAACACATTTACAATATTTAATTCCCTATCTGTTCTAAACAATTATTTATGATTAAAAAATATTTAGGTTACAGTTTTAATAATAATTTTTTTAATAATAAATTTTTATAAAAAAATAAAAAAAAATTAAAAAAATTTTTTTTGTAGCTTTACTGCTGAAAAATTTAAATAGCATTGTAGATTTAGAAAATATCTGCAAAGGTCAGACCCACATCTGTTCGGGGCAAAATGACACTGTTTGAAGTATTTTTTACAACACAGCCTTATGATATCAAGTGCAAAGTGATGTGAGGTGAGTCATTTAACTACCAATTAATAAGATAAATTACTAGGAAGAACTTTGTTAAAAAACAATTTTGGCAATGTAATTTGTTTTGAATAATGTTTCAAGCTATTTATTGATACTTATAACTAAGAAACCTATTGAATAAGTTGTTTGTCTATACTCTATACCAATATTATAAAGAGGAAAGATTTGATTATCTGTTTGTTTGTTTATTTAAAATGAATAAGCTCTGAAAGTTAGAGAAAAATTCATTCCACATCGCGAGAATACACTATATCTAGTAAATATAAGCTGTATTATAAGCTGTATTATGTATTAATAACATAATACACGCGCGGGGGTCACATTTGTCGGGTGCAGACATGATTGAGTGACAGAACTGTCAATGTCAGTGTCGACAGACTAAGTTCTAACATAGACTAATATATAGTATCGGTAAATAGTTAGTCATAATAATTTAATCACCCTCATAATTTATAATGCATTAATGCTACCGTAATTCTAATTTCACTTTTATTACATATTATTATTATTTTAATTTTTTTATTTTGTTGCTCTTTGTGTTTACTTTAGTGTTTAGTGTTATATTCTAACTTGTGCACTAAGTAATCATTATAATATACTCTATGCGTCGCCAATAGGGCCCAGCGGAAGACCAGCGCTGGCTCCTTGCCAGCATTTTGCTGAGCTGGGTCCGCTTTGTAACGCCTACTATGTGTGTTTGTAATTTGTTGTTTCTATGTGTAAATTGAAATCGTTACAAATAAAATTATTTTTCTTTCTTTCTTTCTTTCTTTCTTTCTATTATTATTCCTCTATTAAGTTACTCGTGAGAAGCCAGGGCGGATTACAAGTAATTTAATAATAAGAAACTTATTAAAGAAGTTGTTTGTTTATTTATATAAATATTTGAAAGTGTCCATTTTGAGATGGTCGTGCTATACGGGAAGTGGTCGGTCAGTCCCGGTTGCAATGTCAGTGTCGTTGACAAGGTCGGTTGCATTATTCGACGTTAACGATTATCTGACTATACCTGTTATGTATATAATCTTACACGTGTAAATATTTTAATATTATTTTTTTAATAATTTAGAAATACATAGTTCGTTTTGAAGATTGCGAAATGAGTGTAGAAGAGACCTGAGATTCTATAGTTGCTATTTTCAGTCTTTTCCATCATAAAGACTTATTTACAAGACAATAGTGACCCGATAATCTGTTAAACATCGTCGCTGATATTTCTAATAAAATTATGAGCCTTTATGGCAAAAATTTATTTGATCATATAAGAAGACTAGGTATTCAGAAAATCTTAGTTTGACAACTTATATTTGAATCACGCAAGCAGACATTGTTTTATATGCAATTTACTAAAAGATAAATTGTTATTTTCTTTAGTATGTCGTGACAAAACATAATAGTTGTTTGAAGAATTTCAGCTCCAAGTTTGGGCCTTTCTGTTGGCCTCCAACGCGTACACCTTGACATTCAGGTTACGCTGCGGGTGAGCTTGAAGCTAAAACGTTCCATTTTTAAACACTGACACTTCCGATTTAGTAACTTCCTATTTAAACACCAACATGCAAAACTGCATTAATTAAAAAATATTTAAAGGACGCGCTCACGGATTGGATAGTTATATTTATAAAGAGTACAGGTTTTGTCCCAAATTCGAAACAAAAATTTCCTAAATAAAATATCAGGATCATCATAGGATGACAGAGGCAACGGGTTGGTACATATACAATGTCGTATACGCTTATATAGTTTTAAAATAATTTTTGATACTTATCTAACTCTACTAGTGTATTGTATACAAATCAGCAAACAATGGTGTTTTATGACAAGCGAAATAACGCACCTATTATTATTGAAACTCAACGTCCTCCCACTACAATGCTATGAAAGGAAGCAGTGTCATTCTGTACCTTTTCGCTTTCACCACATTGGAAAGTGAGCGTAAAAAAAGTATTTCGGCAACAGCAAAATGGCGGGAGATCAACAACCTCACGGAGTCATAGAGCATAGACAAAGGGCGGTTATGTCTTAACGAAAGTAAAAGTAGCCGGTCATAACTGATTGTAGAGTCACGATCGTGATCCACGAGATGATTTGGGAATGTCACGGTTACCGTTCAATGAAACAACGTGCTATTGCGTCTCTTTTGTTTTGCAACTATTTTATGATTTATTTTTTAAAAAT
Source organism: Orgyia antiqua (assembly GCA_916999025.1). Classification (NCBI taxonomy): domain Eukaryota; kingdom Metazoa; phylum Arthropoda; class Insecta; order Lepidoptera; family Erebidae; genus Orgyia; species Orgyia antiqua. Next base: position 5,870,214 of record OU779861.1, read on the forward strand.
AGTATAGAATCTATTAGTTGTTTATACAGCCAGCTGTTTATCCAACTCGCTATATAGATAAGAAATATGCAATAATAGATGTTAAATGTTATCATTTATGGTCGAAAATCTGTAGCTAGTACTGGCGTTACAGGAAGTGTAATTGAAACGTAGATAAACTTCTTGTTTGTGTTTATCTATTTATAAGTATTAAGAATTTTAATATCGAACGAAACGAAACCATAAACATAAAGTCTATAAACATCGATTGCTAAATAATGTTTATGCAATTCTTTTTACGTTTTCGTTTCCTTTATAATCCAATGATGATATTTTTCGTTTTACATATGATATTTTTGGTATCTTTTATGCATGTTATTTTTAAAAGCTTAATAATTAAATACTGCTTTTAGCATTTGTAACACGAAGTAAACAAATCTTAAGATTTCTTTATTAACGTGATGTACATTTATTAATGATAAGAATAAGTGTTCAACACCACAATTAAATTGGTAATGAATAATCGAATACAATTGGCACCTAGGACACTATTATAACCTATGCACCTATTATAACTTTAGTAAATTTGTTAAGGCTTTAATATTTGTACCTAAGGCTATTAAATCTTGTAAACGAGAAAATGACACAAAATTTTATAGAATAGTAATACATATATATATTTTGAATACTATAATAATATACTGTAGTGGAAATAAATAGTCGCGGCGAACATTACATCGAATATTTTGGTTAAACAGGTAGCAAATATCCAGTAATTTTAATATATTAATTTATTTTACTAACGAATTTGTGTGAATATTATACGTTACTTTTATTCATATATATCATATATGTTACTTTTATTATTTCATGTCATAAATTTAAACATGATCAAGTGCCGCACATTATAATTTATTTTATACAAATCGCCAATACAGCACATCGTAGCGCATATCGTAGCACTGTCTACGAAATAGACGCGTGACGAGCTGTTTAACTGACCACAGTACAGAAAAATATTTTCATGAAATATGTTTCTAATTAGGAGAAGATATAAATAATTTGCTTAATTAAAATTTATGGATTTATGATTTAATCACAGTAATTAAGGTGTTAGTCAACTTATATTTTACACGTTGTTTATAGTTACAGCTATTAATAAATATATTATAAAATGTTATTAAAATATGCTGTACACTATTTTTAAGTATTTCCGAGCCTAGGAATATTAGCGTTTAGTTGATGTTATTGAGTACTTGTATCTCGTAGCCAATGGCTACACCGCAACGACGGCACGTTGCTTATGTTTATAAATACAAATTTTATACCATACTGTAGAAGCAAATTAGTTCTGTAAAGAAATTTATTTAAAAACTGTTTTAATAATTTCGTTTTTGGATGATTTTTAAAGGGTCAATTTTTTATATGAATAAATGTTTCAATAATATGTATATAGTTACCCATCGTGGATGTCATCGTCTGCAGTTGGTGCGCGTGTGTGGAGGCGTCTAACGCCTCGTCGGGCCCCAGCTTGTCGCCCTCCGACAGCTTGCTTAGCGTTGGAACACGCACATCACACGAAGAAACACCTTGTTCCAAATACACCGATCACCTTTTTAATTTACGTCTCCGGAAATTTTTTGACACACCAACTCTCAGCATAGTTTTTGAACGCAAACACTAGACACGTTCAGCATGCAGAGTCCGAGACACTTCCTGCGGAATGAGCAGCACATGAGGGTTGCGCACACGCGGATCGCAGTCGCGTCGCAGTTGCCTGCGTACTCTTCGTACCTCTAGATTCGGCAAAATCACGATAACGACTGTGCGCGAATGTCGTCATGTCGAAATTCGAAACACTTTCACCTAAATATTCCGCCTCTGTTTCGGCGCACGCGGGCGTCGCTCTCGGCGCTCACGCACACACCGCTGTCTTCGTCAGTGCTCAATTACGTACGCTGTAAAAATTGCGTCAGTGTTTTTCGTTGCCGACCTCGTCGAGTACACTACCGAAATATAGTTATCTCTGTCTGGTACTCATTCACCGTTACACGAGATGTTTTTTTGTTTCGTTTTTTATCTGGCCGATTTGTTCGAACTTACGTATGTAAGTGTGCGGATTTCGATAGCGGGGTCATTGAACTGCCGAAAAGGGATTCGATATAGGTAATGTAATGTGAGGTTTCAGTAGTAGGTACTTTGGATGGGTAACAGCAATAGTTGAAGCAAGGAACAGCTAATAGCAGCTTGATAACGTCGCTTCCAACGGGCCTGATGGTGGGTCTCACTCAATGTTCGCCCGAGCATAACTAGGTCAGAGACGTACGTTCGGACTCATGATAATATCACAACGTTCCAGTAGACAGTATGAGTATTATCTACAGACATTTAGAACTAGGCTACGGTATTATTATTACGGACATTTTATGTCCGTAATAATAATAAACAAATAAAAAATAAGAAATTTGTAAACTTGAAAGAAGTTATAATTTTATAGTATATTATAAGCTGCGCCTTGCAGTTTTACTCCCTTACTTACCTGACCTCCCCTTATTATTTTGTATAAAAAATGTAGGTTAAGGGCCTACATCAATATTATCGTCGACATGTACATATTAACACAGCTAGTAGGTATAGAAAATGAAGAATTAGGGATATTTTTTTTGTTTACTCAAAATCTACTAAATATATTTTAAGTCTGATTTACGTGTTTCTATATATAATACTTATGTTTTTAAAGTTATTTCATTAGTTAATACGCGATAATAGACCGACAATAGAAAAAAAATAAAAAATGAGAGAGGTTGTTTCGCTAAGATTTTCTATCGAGAAAACTTTATTCAATCGCGTTTCTGAGTTTATGCAATCCTAGATCATATATTGAAAAAACATATACCTAAAAATTAGAGCTCTAGCCATTCAATCTAACGAAACAATGAAAACTTCGTACGTAGAAAAATGCACGAAGCTATTTTGGTATCCTCTTAACCGATTCTTAAACCTACGAGATGTGCACAAAAAATTCTTAAAAAAGCCGTTTCGGAGGAGTTTGATACCTTTAAAATATACAATATATTATAAGATTTCTAAATATTTATGTTAATTCCTGAAGAGTATTTAAAAAGCAAAACAAACATATCCTTGGGTATTCATAATTAAGAATCTACGTATATATTATTTAAAATTATTCCAATTGTAGGTACTTAAATGTTTATCAAATGAAAATAATGACGCGGGGTAACTATTGTTAGTATTGTATTTATTGACTATGTATAAATATATATATATATATATATTTATATGTAGCTTAGTTAGTCTGTTATTAGTTTTTGTCTAAAAGGTTAGCTAGGCCAATGGCACACTTGTTTTGGGTTACGGTTACATTAAAAGTGAGTTCATTCGCACCAGGCGGCTTTTCAGTATCATGTAGTTTAAGCGTTTGATTCATTATTCGCACAAAGTGGTGACTAGCATGTATAAAATTATCATCATACCGTTTCTGTTTAATTTTAATGCAAACATTTGAAATGAAAATCATTATACAGCCTAATATACAAACTGAAAGATATATTTTAGTTTTTTTTAAAGATAAGTACATAAGCATATAAATAAACTCACATAAGGATATATATACTAAAACTAGCTGGCCCGGGAAAACGTTGTTTTGCCATACCAAAAAAAAAGTAAAAAAAAAAAATTAACTATAAACCTCACGGAGCCCGAGACCTTTTCAACGAATGCAAAACCGTGGAAATCGGTTCGTGCGTTCTGGAGTTATAGCGTCAGGAAGGAAAATCCGACTTATTTTTATATAGTAGACTAAAATAACCACTTTGTTTTATGCTAAGTAAAGATAATACGGAATTGACTTTATGATTTACATATTGGAATACAAAACGATTAAATAACACGTATGAAATCCCTTAAGTGTAACAACTATTCTAAGCAATTAGTTTCAAATAAGATATAAATCAAAATCTTCAATGAAATATTACGTAAGGCTTATTAGATTTGAACATGTTCTGAGAATCAGCATCTGAAGGTGTTCAACAGACTACCGTGTGTTGCAAAAATATGTTATTTAGATATTGCAATAACGGCTTACTTAATAGTGATGGGTGCTGTGTTCCCTTCAGATGTACTGACTGTCAGTCAATTGTGTATTAGTATACAGGTATATGTAGTAATTTTTTACTGCTGCATAATATTATTAGTTTATTATTTGCCATATATCGACCAATATTTATGAAATTATTATATTAAAACAAAATGCAACATGGTTTAGTATAACATGGCGACCAGGCGTATAGGCTTTTAGTTTTTTGTTCTCACAGATCTTTTACTTGTGTTATTATTTTTTAATTTGTTACGGTTATAATTTATTTATTTTCTTTTTTTCATTTTCTCCCTTTTTTGGTGTTTTGTGTATATTATTGTTAATAGTTCGTAGAATAAAGAAGACGTGTGGCACCGGGGACTGCCGCAGTAAAGCTATTTCATAGCCTTTTTTATCAACTTATGCATTTATAATTATTTATTTATTTTATTTATGCAAGAACCTAAATACCATAAACTTAAATAAGATTAATAATCCTTATTTACTGATGCTTACATCTGTCCATTGTTTATGGTAATTATGATAAAATAGCGATTGTCAATCAAATGTCAATAAAATAAAATAAACATTATTTTACATTATTAAAATCTAAAATACGCTGTTATCTAACATCTATCTACATTTAGGATATATGTTGTCGGTTCAAAATCCTTATTTTAATAGGTACGCTGTTTAATTTGAGGAAGGCCCTTACCCTTGGTATCAACAGGATGAAATAAATTGCGAAGCGAAGAGGGGATTACGCATGCGCAGTAGCGCCGATAATGTAAGGTTTTTTCATTACGTTATTTTCGTTACGGAATTTCTGGATTCGGTCTCCATGCTCAAGGCCCGCGATAGAAGCTATGCTATAGCTTAAAAATCGAAAAAAGAAATGTTTGTAGTATTTGAGTATGTTGATAAATAAGCACGTAAATCCAAAGGTATCAAAGGGAATCTTAATAACATTAATTAATCGATTTAAGGTACACAACATATTGCATCTTACATTCCAGTAAGTTATTTCAGTACCAACAGATGTAGCACATGAGTACATATTTTTATACTCCACGTGGCTCATCTGGTAGAATCTGAGTCATCACTTCGTGGTAGCAGGTCACCTAAAACATTATGTAGTGAAAGAAATCCAGCTCAACTAATTTAAATGATAGACAAAATAAAACAAAAATAAAATATGACGGTGGAAACAAGATTGACAACATGTCACCGCTTGTTATGTCCCCTTGGATGCTGGCATTATGCGCTAGCAGTCAGGTAGCCGAAGTATATTTAGCTAGGAACGACTGTAACTAGGTTAACTATTCTCCTGTAGAAAACACAGCTACTCGGCATATTGACGCAACGAGCTATGTATGGTTGGCCTATCTGAAGAATAGGTGAAAGCGAGCCGGGCCGAATAACCCCATTTTGGTACGAAAACAGGAAGTATATGAAAACTTCGATACTCATTATATCATGGAAAATTTTGATTTACTTTAGTGACGTTTGTGACTGTTAGTTGCTTTTGGTTTTAATTATAGTATTACGCAATATTAATATTAATTTTTTTTGTGAATATATGTTATTGAATTGGTGGATTAATATATAGATTGATTGAAGATTTTGCGTCTATGGGGCAACGGCATTTATTTCAATTTAAAATAAAAACCAAAATATGACCTATATGACTAAAATACGACCGAAATCTCATTTTTAATGAATGTTTTTTTGTGTATTGTTGTTATTCTGTATATTCGACTAGACACCATTTCCATATAGACGCAAAAGTCCCAAATGGTTACATAATATATTTTTTGGGTTTATTGGGTCAGATTAAATGTATACAATATACATGATAACACATTAATAAATACTGCAATGTATTATTAGCAGAATAAAGAAAAATCGGTCTAAACCTGTATCTATTGCAGAATCATATCTTTATATTATTTACTTGTGTACAAGTAGATCAAGAAAACACGGCCAAATATCGATAAATGTTATCAAAACTTGTAGGAAGTGTGAGTACGTCTGTTTACTTTTCTTGAATTCTTATTTAAGCAAATATTTGCTTTGATATTACTAAAAGAGACCTGTCACAGTTATCTTTGACAAAGCTGAGAATGTTGGTTGGTATAGCGATTTATTTAGAAAATGTCACAATACGTTACAAAATACAAAGATTTTGTGATATTACATTAGTTATATAATAAAGCTATACTTAATTCTTATTGTATGTTACTTTGGTGTAAACTTATAATTAAGAAGTTCATAATTCACTCAGTTAACTTTATAGACTACTTGTTGACCCGGCAATCGTAGTTTTGCCATATAAATGTAAGAGGAGGACAATCCTTATCACTTAGGGGTTTGAAAAATAGATAGTAGCCGATTCTCAGACTTACTGAATATGCATTTAAAATTTCATAAAATTCGATTATACCCTTTCAGAGGAGTGTGTTAACATTGCGACACGAGATTTTTTTACATAAGATTAGCTGTGCCCCTTGGTTTCATTTGGTACGTACAGTTTTTATTTCATTGCTAGTTTTAATATATTCTCACCGTTTAAATGTTTCTTGGACCATGACAAACATTTCAAAATCACAATCAGTTAAATCAGACCAGTCGTTCTCGAGTTTTAGCGAGGCTAACGAACAGCAACTGATTTTATTTCGATAGATAAATCATAAGTATATGTTTTTTTAGGCAATAGCCGATCTAGGTGAAGTTGAATGACTTATTTTACACACTATCTTGTATAATTTGTCAAAATAAATCACAGTGAGTCAATCACTAAAGTCATTGTATGATAAAACTATTAGCTGATCACATTTTTCCTCATAGTTTTGTAAACATTTCTATAATCTATTCAATCAAGGTATCATTTGAAATAAATTATTTCGTCTACTGAGAGGTACAGGCTAATCCTAAAGAAGAACAAAAACAAAGTCTTCCGCCACTTGCATACAATGACTAACAAGCGATCCTAATAGAGTTACTGTTCCGTCTTGTGAATTTTAGTAGAAAGCCTACCAATACTTAGTTACCCGTAGAAAAGAATATGAAAATAGGACCAATAAGAGCATAATAATGATGTTAGATGTTATATTTGACAAAGCTGCAATTTGATAAACAATTGAAGCAAAAAGTGTATTCAGATCATATCACGTGACACTCTATAGTCTCTATTCTACCTCTATGGAAAATAAGGCGTGGCGTTATGTATCTTTATATATATACCTGTGAAATTAATATAGACATATAATTATAGAAAATAAAAATTGGTCAAGTGCGAGTCGGACTCGCGCACGAAGGGTTCCGTACCATTATCTATGCAACATAAGGCAACGTTATTAGTATCGAGCAAGAAACGGTAAAAAAATCATGTTTGTTGTATGGGAGCCCCCCTTAAATATTTATTTTATTTTATTTTTAGTATTTGTTGTTATAGCGGCAATAGAAATACATCATCTGTGAAAATTTCAACTCTCTAGCTATCTCCGTTCTTGAGATACAGCCTGGTGACAGACGGACGGACGGACGGATGGACAGCGAAGTCTCAGTAATAGGGTCCCGTTTTTGCCCTTTGGGTACGGAACCCTAAAAACACGTGCGTTTACTTAGTGACCGATTATAGTGACGTGTTGTTATGCTCTCTTTTGGTATCAGTAGACGCGTCGCTTGATGACAATCCAAATTTTGCCGACTGGCACGATAAAGGTGTGAATGACCTCACTCATTTGTATACTGATACAAAGCAAAATTAGTATAATGCAATACTTTCATTGTGCACATTTATACCTAGTTGATGCCTGCGACTTCGTACTCGCGGAATTTCGTATAATTACAATTACACTAACTAATACACAACTTATATCATTCACGGAGTCTGTAGATTATTATTGTGATATTTTTTTAAGAATTAGTTTCGGAGATTTACCTCTTACATATGCATTACAAACTTCACCTTTTTAGGGTTCCGTACCCAAAGGGTAAAAACGGGACCCTATTACTGAGACTTCGCTGTCCGTCTGTCCGTCCGTCCGTCCGTCTGTCACCAGGCTGTATCTCAAGAACGGTGATAGCTACACAGTTGAAATTTTCACAGATGATGTATTTCTATTGCCGCTATAACAACAAATACTAAAAATAAAATAAAATAAAGATTTAAGGGGGGCTCCCATACAACAAACATGATTTTTTTACCGTTTCTTGCTCGATACTAATAGAGTTGCCTTATGTTGCATAGATAATGGTACGGAACTCTTCGTGCGCGAGTCCGACTCGCACTTGACTAATTTTTTTTATTTTTAGTTAGGTTATATATTAGTTATTGAATGTTGGTATTCCTTTTCTTAAAGAGCTATTTTCATTTCAACTAATAAATACAGAACTATTCGTATTGTTTTAAGATAAATCCTGAAAAGTCAACTACATTTACAAATTTTCGTATTTTGTCTTTAAATTAATTACTATATTTAAGGCTTTTTTAGATTTTCTCTGTCTTATTATATTAAGATCATTAATACTACTGTTTGTTTTGTCTTTTTAAATATTTAATTAAAAAATATTGGTTGTAAATTTTTTTTTTGTCAAATCTAAACGAGACTTCCTCCAAATGTAGATTGATTTTACACGTTGTTATATTAATAATAATATGAATAATATGTCACATATGCATTTACTTTCTGAGTAATCATCCATATTATTGTCTTTTCATCAACGAATGTTGCAATAGATATTTTTGCATTATTTGCATTTTACTAAGTTGCATGTAATTGTATTGTCAGCCTACTTTTTGTTATATTTGATTTAGCATTTCTGTTGTTACACAAGACTGATAATAATATTGGGTATTAGAAGATATATTAATGTATATGTGTTATCTGTGTTAAAGAAAAGTAGTTTATGTATTATATCCGTATTCTGGTACCCATAACACATGCATAATAAGCTAAGCTAGTGACCAGAGGACGTTGTGTAATTTATCTATAAAAAAAAAATTAAAAAAATCTCCTCAAGGTTTCTGATTTCAAAATTACGTATTTTATAGAAAGCTATACGATCTTATCCTTCCTTCTTTTTAGGCCCCTTAATGTCTCCCTCACTTTGGGAGGGTTTTTTGTCTACTATGCGACCAGGCGTGTTGAGTTAGGGTATAGTTTCAAGCTTTCCATTTCTGACAGTTAATAACTGCCATATATTATCCCTTAGCTGGTTTTTATAGCATTCTAGGAAATAAATGGTATGGTTATATCTGTTTTCTTAATCCGTCACCCCACGGAAAGAATATTTTAACAGCTGACGAAACATGGGTTTTATGCTTGAGCCTGTCTGTCATATACAGGCATATAGATTAACGTCTTCTTTACTTATTATAAAACAAAGTGATCTATGTGAGCTTATATCAACAAAAATTTGCAACGGATTTTGTTGCATTTTGTTGTATTACAAAGAGTGGTTCAAGACTTTTTTGGATGATTTGATAAGGTTTTGTTTTTAAATTTCACGCGTACGACGTTGCGGGCAACAGCTAATATGACATATACTTTAATACATTTTTCAATATTGGTGGAATATTTTATGTGAAGATAATGGAATTGGAATGGCATAGTTAAGTATAATTTTAATAACTTACGTTACGTGTACTGATTTTATAATCAAGAATTGCAGCTTTGTACAGTAAAAGTTAAACTGCGTCAATTTCAACAATGAACAATAGTTATGTCAATGACACAAACCATAGCTATTGTTAAAAAGACCAGTACCTGCATATTAATTGATGACGGTATGCCAAAAAATCGGGCATATTTGCATATTATTACTTGCGAAAGAAAGTTGTTATTTATTATTGGAATTAAATCCTTGCTAATGTTATAAATGCGAAAGTAACTATATCTTTCTGTTTATCTGACGTTCTTTCAGGCTGAAACGATTGAACCGATTCAAATTAAATTTGGTGCGCAGATAGTATTGAGTCTATAAAAGGATATTGGCTATTTTTAGGCCCAAACAATGTGATTCTTAATTCAACGCATACGAATTAGACAGGCAACACCTAATAATATACTGTGTACTACGAGTATAATAACTCATGCCAATTTAAGAACTAAAAAGTAAAATATATTTTATTTCTAAATAACATTTTGCATCATACAATGTTTGCACGTATTTACATTTTAATAGAAAATACCGAGTTGAATGTCAATGGCATAAAATTTGCGTAGGTTTTAAATTGTTGCAATAAAATTACTTTTTTGACCTCTAAATAAATTTACTTGTTATTTGGTTTCCTTAAAAATGTGTCATGTTGCTACGTTGTTCATGTTAATTTTGTAAATTTAAAGCAGATTTTTAATTATTTTTTAACACGCATGCTGTAGCTGGTTGCGTTTAAAAAAGTTGAAGTGAATTTTGTGTTAAATTGTTCAAGGAAGGCTACGAATTATAGACAAAAAGTCAAACATTTATGGATGGTACTGGCGTAGTATCCATATAAATATTATAGAAAATCGGATGAAACTACAAGTTGCATAATTTTAAAGACGATCTGAGTAACTTTACAAATATGTTATGATCAGTTGGCATAAGTCGTCAGTGCGGCTTGTTTTTCTGTTATATAAGAATAGATTGCTGGCGTACGCGCACCATCGTAGCGAGACCTCGCGTCGGAGCCTAGTTTCACAATCACAGCGCTCAGCCACTGCAGCCGTTTTCACTTTTTCGCTGTCAAGAACGAGTGCTAACTATAAACAAACTAACATTCTGGCCGTCACTGCTAAGCAATAAGTATAGTAACATGGTCAAAACCGCCATCTAACATCAATTGATTTCAATATCTATTGCTTTGTGTCTACGTCTAAAATACGTTAATATAACTACCACGCTTAAAACATCGTTGACCGAGTAAATCGTGGATTGAATAACAAAATATAGAGTCTTCAGTCAGAGTATTTTTTAAAGTAATTTAAACTTTATATCTATGTAATAGCTTTTATAGTGTAAAATCATATTTATACAACAAATGCCGTTATGTATATAAGGTTTAGCAATAGAAATACCGAGGCTGTTCATTGACCTTTTCAAAGCACATAACACTATCGAAACAAAAGACGAAATTTATAAGATATAAAGAGAACCTTGATCTGCAATACACTACCATGTTACGAAAGAAAAATAAAATATACTAAATTATTTATTAATAGTAATGATCCATTTAAAGAGTTTTATCTTATAAGATAAAACTTTTATTTAATAAAAGTTTTATCTTATAAGATAAAACTCTAATATAAACGATATATTAGTTTAAGTCTAAATAATATAACATCAATAGTTGTATATAATATCACTAAGTATTTAACGTACTACTTATTTAACCTTCTAACATTTTGATATTTGATCAATTAGTTATTGGGCTTGAACCTTAAACAGATTATTTATTATGTCAAAATATTTTAATTTCCTATTCAATTCCAACTGCTGTGTCAAGAAATATCATTTTTAATATCATTAAGCATAACTTTAAAAGAAATTATTTTATCCCATTATGAGATTCGTTATGATAATAGTACTATTTCACTTTGAAACGTATTTTTTTATTTTAAAAATAGAATAGACTAGTTGATATAGACAAATTACTGTTAGCCTTCCATATGTTATTTCCGTAGACGGGCAATAAAACGTAGCGTTCACTTCGTAGCACAAGTCCCGTCGTAGCACCTAGTAGCTCAACTGTAGATCTATTAGTATAGCGATATTGCTTCAATTATTGTAAAGCATATTTGTTATTGCAAAATAATGTTATTATAAGTAATTATATGGTGTAAAATCTCTGTTCTATTAATTAACGTTTTGAAACTTATTACAATTTGAATGTACAGATCATTTTGACCTCCACCTTTCATTTTTTGTCTTCGAAACTGTATATGTAGTTTCAGTAATTGATGCTAGTATGGAACAAAGCCTGGTACATCATTTTATTCGTAACAAAGCATTGTGAGAAGATCTAAGTCTGCTTGCTTGTCATAACAATCGTAAAGGCTGACATTGCCTCTCACCGTCACGTAACAGAGGCTTACGTAAAAGGTCTTTACCCTTGGTTATTTGGGACAATTATAATAAAGTGATGGTTTAATTTACGCGCGTATTAGCACCTCTTAAAAGCGATTGAGCAACTACTTACAATAATAGTGGTCACCAAAGATAATTCATAAACTTTTCTATTTATATTTTATGTAACATTAAGTTATTTCATTGAATTTAATGTTTAAACTTTTATTTGATTAGTGTGTGCGTAGGATTATAATCGGAAAATGTATTTTCGGCACTTTACACTACTCCAATAATAACCACCAAAAACGTGCTTTTATAATTCACTAGCTGACCCGGCAAACGTTGTTTTACCATACAAATGTCAGGGGTGGACAAACCCGTATCACTTAGGGGTATGAAAAATAAATAGTAGCCGATTCTCAGACCTACTGAATATGCATATAAAATTTCATAAGAATCAGTTAAGTCGTTTCGGAGGAGTATGGGAACGAACATTGTGGCAGGAGAATTTTATATATCGCACTATTCCTGAAAGAAAGCAGTAAGTGATTTTCGCCAACTTTGTCCTATTTTTTTTGTATGAGTTCTATAAATAAGTTTCAAAGAGAAAATCGTAGGTAACACTTGCCTCCAACTACGCGTGTTATTTAATAATTTAGGAACAGCTTTATGTACTTCGAGATAATCTAAAAAAACACGGTTACTTCTGTATTCCACGAAACGCAAAATATATTTGCAAGAGTAATTACAATTATGGCTTATTCATTACAAAAGCATGTAAGTATTCAAAATTATCCAACATCAACCGTGTAAAATGTCTCGTGTAATAAAGAAGTAACTGCAATTACACTTTAAGCATTCTGAAGTTATGCTGGGTAGAAAGTACGTAACTATAATTACACAAAAGTCCTAGATTCTTAAACATGGGAACAAGTATTTAAGTACATTTGCGTTACAATTTTTTTTGTAAATCTTCTGTAAAAATTTACATAAACGTAATTATGACTTTATGAGCGGAAAAAAATTTAAAGCGAATAATTGTAAATATGCATACCTCTTTTTTATCTGGAATTTTATTTTTTCTAAAGTCGCAACTTTTTTGTATTTTGGCATTTACTTCTTCATTTTTGCCGATAGCTTCACCAGATTTTGACAGAAGGTGTAAGCCGTGAAGCTCGATTTATTTATGCAATAAAAAATTTTTTACTCAAGTTCACTTACGTCCTTTTTTACGGGTAGTGCGATATTAGAAAGAATTACATTATTTTTAAGATAAAGGGAAGTGATGGTCTAATTTTAGATTAGATTCTTAGAATTTTCATTTCTAAATTAATAAATAAAAAGTGTGTTAGTTACACTTGTATTCTTTATCCATCACCACACAGATAGAACTAATGAAACTATACAAAATCTTCGAATCCTAACAAAGTTTCAATCTCTCTCTATCCAGTCTATTACTCCGTCCGTCGTCTTGAGTATGGGCCTTCTGCACGTTAGGAGAATAATTAGTCTAAGTAGAATGCCGCGCCAACCATAGGCTAGCGAGTCGGAATAGGGTTTAGTTTTGGGTTTTCCATCTCTCATAAAGCATCTAATCTACTTATCTTGCAGCACCTGGAGAGAAAATGGGATGAGAAAGCACTTGCATTCTTAATCCGTCACTACAGGGACAGCAGTTTTATTACAGTTGTATAATTGTTGTTAATCATGTGTATGTATGAATATACATAATGTATGTCAATAATTTTAATCTTTATTAATTACTAGCTGTTGCCTGCGACTCCGTCCGCGTAGAACTTAGAAAATTTTCACGTGCGACGGTGCGATGGCTTATTTCATGTATAAGTTTGGTGTTTTTATACCGATTTCTATGATTCTTTTTTTATTGAATAGGTAATAATGTTAACTTTTTAAATTAGGGATGAGTGAGAGTATTCTAAACGTAAGAGTAAATAAATATAATCAGAATGCTCCGAACTGCTAAGATATCAGGAGTTACACGTGTTATTGTCGTATGTTTGAGTGGTTCATGTAGCGGACTGCCGATCAAGAGGTCGCGGGTTCGATTCCCGCTCGGGACAATCATTTGTGTGATTTTTCTAATTGTCATACAAATGTTTGTACTGAGTCTGGGTGTTTCTATGTATTATAAGTATGTATTTACAAAAGAAAAGTAGTATATGTATTCTATCCGTATTCTGGTACCCATAACACAAGCATATAAGCTTAGCTTGGGACCAGAGGACGTTGTGTGAATTGTCCATGAATATTTATTTATTTATTTATTGTGAGTCAACCATAAAATATAGACATATGCTGTTGCGGGATATTTTTTAGACAATTTGATTAGACATGATTTCTATGTAACTTTAACCATTAAGGCTGCACACGCGACGGAAGCTTAAAAAATGTAGTAACTTCTCCCGTTTTCCCAACATTTCCTTTCACTACTCTGCTCCTATTGATTGTAGCGTGATGAAAAGTATATTTTAACCTGCCCAGGAGTATGAAGAATAATTGTACCAAGTTTCGTTAAAATCCGTCTAAAAAAAGACAGACAGACAGACAAAAATTTTGCTGATTGCATTTTCGGCATCAGTATCGATCACAAATCACCCCCTGATAGTTATTTTGAAAACATATTTCATGTACAGAATTGACCTCTCTACAGATTTATTATAAGTATAGATTATATTTGATGAGGTTCAGACCACTAAATTTATAATATACACATATAATTTTTACAACTAGTGTCGAAATTGATATTATCATCTGTGTTAGTTATTGACGTGTAGGCGTGAAGTTTACTTTTAACATCGCGAATGCCCTATTTTCTCTATTTGATATGAATAGTGAGACTATGAGGCAATTTTATGTATTTTTCGACGAAATAGATTTTATTGATGTGCTCAATCAACTTTAAATCAAATTTATAGTTTAGAACTTATGTGACCAGAGCACGTTCTGTAAAATGTCCATGTGAATTGATTTATTTAATATTTATTTATTTTATACTGTCTAAAGTCTGTAGTGTCGATTCTGAAGTTCAGTACACTTTTTGTATTGTAATCTAACCATTTACTACGTTATGTATAAAATAGGAGACTCTTCTAAACAAAGTAACACATATTTCATGTAACTTTTGAATTTTGGCACTTACCATCAGTTGAACTGCAAATTCGTCTGCAGCCAGAAAGAAAACAAAACGAAATTAAATATACATTAAAATTTTATCGTAAATTTGATAATATCACTCAATGTTTACAAGAATATACACCACAATATTAATTATTTGAGAACAGAAATAGTTTACTGTCACAGAATGAACATAATTTAACGACAGTTTAAAATAACACAGAAAAAATACTAGTTACAAAAAAGGTAAACACGTTACTTAGGCTAGGATAGATTCCAGCATGATAGAAAAACAAAAATCACTTTAGCATAGTGCTGTGGTGATATGCCTACTTAGTATTTTACCACAATCCCTACTTGAGTGACAGCCCTATTGCTAGCTCTTATGTTTTTTTGGTTGTTAAAAGCGAGGTTACTGGTTATATTGTATGTTTATACACATTTTACATAACGTCTTCTGGCCCTAAACTAAGCCATTCTTCTATGCCTGTATTTTAGGTACCAGATACGGATGTACTACATAAATACTTTTTTGGAAATGTATATATATTTATTATACATAGAAAACACTCAGACGCAGTATCAACATTTGTATGATAAATAAATATCACACAAATAATTGTACTGTGAGGGGATCAAGCGCGCGTCCTCGTGAAAGGTAGTCCGTTATATGAACCACCAGAATAATTAGTTTGGTAAATACATAACCTGTAACCCGGCTTTGAACGACAAAATGTTTTCCTCTTCGTTTCCCTATTCACGGGAGCTGCAACAGTCAGCTAAGTGAAACTTAAGGACACAAGACATGCTAAAGACAGAAAACTTAGATGATATTCTAGATGAACACCTATGATCAGTGAGTTATAGCAGAATAAATCCCTCACTCCATACAAGATATGATAAAAGCATAGATATACTCTTTATCTATAATATAACGCAAAAACTATTAAACCATACTCAAATACTCTTAATACAAATACTCTTTATCTATAATATAACGCAAAAACTATTAAAATCGGTTTAACTTTCGCGAAGAAAAAACGGAAGTACGATACCCATACTTTTGTATGGAGCATAATTTGGTATCGTACCGTCTTAATTAGATGCTAAATTCGTGCAGATATTTCAATAGTTTTTTTTATAGAATTGTTTGTTTAGAATGTTTACAAGGTAATTTTAACGTCTTTTTCCATAAAATTTGTTCGGTAAATATTTATATATGTGAACAGTACCACCGTTTACTTTTATTAACAGATCGCCAATGGACGTTGCATCTTTGCGCAATCAGTCTCACTCACAATGTCACACATTATATAAATCTTATGACAGTCATATTATTTTTTTGAAAATATTTTTGTGAGATAATTAAGTACACTAAATTCGGATCTTCTAACAACAATTCAATATTTATATCGTCGACTACCAGTACGTAGGTAAAAAAACCAATAGGTACCTGAATTAGTTTCATTATTCACAAACACACCGTTTTTAAAATTTCAAAATGAAGTAGGAAAACGTACACTTTCCGTTTTTGGTAAATAAATATATTGCTATCAATTTACGAAATTATGAGGTATAGGGCTTCATTTCACTTTTGGGGCTTCACCACGACGCGTTGTATCGTTATTTTTCCATATGCAATAGGTGTGGTAAATAACATGTGATGATTTTTACAGATTATAAATATCTCGGACCAAACATTTTCAAAATTAATATGGACGTAAAAAATAAGTGAATCCAATGAAGTATGTTTGGATCGTAACAGATGGCGCTATCCCCATGGGAAAAGGGCGTGATGCTATGATGATGACGTTAAAAATAACATGTTTCGAATAGTATTGTTTATACTGGAATCAACTCAGTTGCAAACCGTTACGAAATTTTCACGAGACGAAACACTAACGTATTTCCTCATACACTCGTGAACTGACATTAACTCAGCTATAAAAATATTTGTTGTAGCTTCATTCTGTTTCATGATATTTTAGTTTCCCTGTTAACTGATTACGCATATTTTGTTACACTATTATTTATAACCAAAGTAACTAATATACCTATAGACATACATAAAAACATATATAAAGTTGAAATCACTTATAATTCCATTAATAGAGTCAAAAATAAACAAACTGTTAACAAGTCATTTATAAACAACGAAGCGTTCTTAATTAAATGTCCCTTTAATAGGAAGTAAAATTCATAAGACATCTGACAACAGCTTTCTTTTGCCATAAAAACACAGCTTTAATGTAGGTATTTACATTACAATTTGAGTTTGCTTTTATTTTAAGGTACAAAATATTCCTTTCTCAACAAAATCGTTGGTAAAATTATTATCTTTCGCATTTAACGAGAAAACGAGCTGTACCTTGTCAATTTCCGGTACAGAATAAAAGCTAGACGTTAGTTCAAATGCTTACATAGTTGTCTCATGCGATAAGATAATTAGGTCTGTAGTTTTAAGCAGTTTTAATCCAGCGGGTGGGTTGGCGGGGGTGATCAAACACGCGAACGAGTCACGCGAGCTTGCCACAGTAACACAGTGCTAAAGAAACTGCGAGGAAAATGCCTTCCGGGGTGAATGGCCGTGTTGCGTAAAACGCCCGCGCTATGGCGCAACCATGCGGTCCCCCACTCTACGTGACGACCTGCGTATGCGCAGCGACATCTAAAAAAGTATACATTATTTTTCATGTTTAAATTTTATGGCAAAAGTTATATATGTTTCTACAAATTCTGGTTTAAAAATTACTACGGAGGCTTCTAAAATAGTTAGTTAGCTGATAATTTTATTTTAGAGGAAAACTTAGTTTTAAGTTGAAAAACTAAAAACTGTTTTATAGGAGCAATGATTTTATAGATGATTATATATTAAATATCCATAAATATAAAATTTATTTGTTAAGAGCTTTTTTCAGCACACATTTCTTTCGTTTCCTTTCGTCGCTTTCCAACTATTTTTGGTTGCCCTTAGAACCGTGATCTGTTTCAGTTCCTAACTTCTTTACATCCACTTGTCAAAGTGGCACCGAAAAGTGATAGCACGGGCAAATAATTACAACCTAAATATTTAAGTTAAGTTCAATATTGCGTCCAAAATATTCTTAATAATACTTGTGGCTCTTAAACAACAAAAAACAGCATTACTTATACTAATGAAAGACATTTACTACGAACATGGCAGGTAAAATTTGCAACTCGACTAAAGCGTCAATGACGAAACTAAATTTAATTCCTAGGTCAAGGTTTGGCTTCTCTTCGAAATGGGAAAATTGCCACATATTGGCGACCTTAACTCGCAGCGGGACCGCCAGTTTCGTAAGACGATACCACGAATAAAGTGCCGAATACACTGTCAGCGTCAATGTAATCATGCGGCAAAAATCTAACACATAGATTTATAAATATTTAGAAAAAAAAACAGAAGTACAGTTATGCGAATATTTTGTTAGCATATGTGAAAATGATCACATTAATCGAAATGTCTAATGTATAATATTTAATTACAGCTAATATTTTTATTTCAAATATGATGGTAAATTAATAATTTGACTAAAATGTTGGCGGTGAGTGTATCATTGTGGAGATGATGTTTAAACTTTGTTAAAGAAATGGAAAGTCTGTTATACAACGAGCACCTGAGTGAGTCGTGAAAGGCGCGTAAGTTTTTAATGTCAGCTACCCGTGGTCAAGGCTCAAGTTTTCGAGTGCTTGCTTCACGCGATTTTATCTCCCACTTTAGTACACGCTCACGGACATCGATTGAAGTCGTAAATACTATAATTTTGACAGCTCATTTTCAATACTTGGTATTCAACACAAATACCGGTACATCCTGGGTACATCGTTTGATAAATCTATGACTATTTCAACTCTAATTTTCTATTATTGTGGTAAAATATTGGTTATTCTCATCAAATTGTATTAAGATTCAAAAATTTAGACTGAGTTTTTACTAGCAAAAATGGAAGTTTTATTCAAAATACTTTAATCTAATGTAAATGCAAGCCAAAACAGTAACAAAGCAGTTAAAAAACAAACGAAACAATAGTCGGCATGAAATTAATAAAACACAATTCTCATTAAATTGGTTACATAAACTGTAAAAACAATAAAACGAAGAAAGTTCATTGTCTTCGAAAAGAGGCTTTAGATTGAAAGCGAGAGTAATTGACTGTCTAGGCGGCGCAAGCGCACGTAGCGGGCACGAACCAACGGTACCGGGTGTAAGTTACGGTATTTCCCGTAGGACCGGTACATAGCGATAATACGGTCCCGCTCAGCGGAATAGGGATGTGACACGACATGACGTCATATTATCGATTCTATTTATTGCTCCAGTAGTTTTTTTTCTTTTTTTAAGCATAACACAAATGCTGCCTGCTTTTTTAAATATAAGTACATTTATAGTTAGTTTTTTGGATATCTGTGTAAAACAGATTCTTGTAAAAATTTTTTTATGTTTATAATTAATAGCTGTTGTTTGCGACTTCATATGCGTGGAATTTAGAAAAGTTACCCCGTTTTTGCAACGCCGTGATGTCGAGATTATTATTGAAATAAATTTGCTACTAATAAAATACTACCATTACAACATTTTTTATAATCAAGGACGTATAGGTAGAAATTATACCGAGTTCTTTCTTTGCATTTAAGGCGACTGATGATGGTGGGTGTAGAGTGATTTTAGATTAATATAGTTTATTATAACAACACTTAGTAAACGCAAATAAATTTTACATCATGTCACAACACTAGTTGTGCACTAGTCAGGCACCGTCGAGACCTTAGCTACTTTCTCTTTCGATAGCCACTGCTCGTGCTTCATCACATATCACATACCTATGTAATATACAAATGTTTGTGTATGTGTGTGTTTAATATTGGTTACATCACGTTACTTTGGCTGACGCATCTGTTGAGCGAAAGGTCAGTATCTATTTATAGTACAGTTACGCTCACTTTCCATAAGAATATCCAAGAGGTACGACTATATTCGATTTCAAGATCGTTCACCTCTGTTGATTAATTGCATCACGAACAAGTACTTTGTTATGGAATTAATATAATTTTATTAAAGTCCACGTGGTCTTTATACGGGATATGATTAAAACGTAAACATATTATTAGGCATCATGTTAAACAATATGATGAAATTTTATTTAATCTTGTATTTTTCTAACTCGAGATTAGTAAATTATTATTTTTCGTGATGACTTTGGATATAGAAGACTATCTTATGTCATTATGATCTTTAGGAGACTTTTACCTTATACACACTTCCGCGATAGATATCGAAAAAGAACTGTAAATCTGTTTATGTGTTGAGGTTGTTTTAACTCCATTTGAATTACGTACCTTAATACGTAATTCAAATGGAGTGCAAATTATTGATATAACTACCTAAATTATTGATATATCAGTAGCGAGACGCAAGCCCGTTGCCAGCTTGTACTCATTCCATGAAATAAGTAAAAGTTTGCAGGACTTATGCGATCACTGAATAAGGTGAAATTCTTTGTGTTGTTTTATTTTGTTAATGACCTACAAATATCTGAAATTAATACGAAAATAAAACTAAGTATGGTGTTTTGTTACGCTGAAAAATTTCTCTTAACAAAGTATTTTATTACCTAACTGTAATTGATTAATTGTAATTATTTTTCTATAGTTCAAGGACACAAATAATTACTAAAGATGGAGATTACTACATTAGTATTGTCTATATTTAGATACTTAATGAGATTAAAAACTATAGTCGACCTGTAGAAGGCCTGTGACTCGCTATAAACACTGTAGGAGTACAAAGGTATAACAGCAAGGCTATACAGCGTTGCTGCTACTATCTGCGTGGGAAACCCTATTGCACATACGCCGGCTAACGTACAATAATTGCACGCAAATTATTTGTGTATTTATGTATATACAAGTCTATTCACATTTGATTGAAAACATTTGAAATCCTAGATTTGAAAACAAATAATTAAACAATTTAAATTCATCAAGTACTTACCTAAAGGTTTATATATATCAATCTATCAATAATTGGGGACCAGAGGACGTTGTGTGAAATGTCCATGTCCAAATATTTATAAAAAAATATTTTATAGTTTAAAATCAACATTGAACGTACGATAGATGTGTTTATTTTAAAATAAATAGGAATATGCTATGTTAACTTCAGGAATATGTTAACTAATTACTTTCATAATGATATAAGATGAAATGATTGGAAGAATTGTCAACAAAATCCTTCCAAGGACTGAATCGATAAGCATGGTATAAAAATCCAACTTATATCTTTCACCAGATTGTCATAGTAGATAGAGATAGACATATACACATAAATGAAAGAAAAGTAGAGCCTCTTTACTTCCTCAGGCTCCTTGCTTTAAATGAAAATTGTTTCATTTAATTCTGTTCAGTAGTTTGACGAAAAAGAGCGACAGATAAGAAAGGATTTGAATATATTGTGCTATCGAGATGTATAAGACCGGGGAAGGAGACTTATTGTGGAATGTTGGAAGAGCGAAGTACCAGATTGAGACACTTTGTTTATACTTTATTGTCGAAATACCTAAATTTGATTGCTATACATGAACTTGTAACTTGTAACTTGCAACTGTTGTTAAATCTGGTTTTACTGATATATATAGGTACTAGGTTTGTAGTTAAAGACGAAGGTGAGTGGGTGATGATCGCCTACCTTATCCGCCGACGTGGATACTGATGTGGATTTAATTCTCTTCATGCAACACTGCATTACTCGTATGTTCGTATTGTACATAACTAAGTAATCTAGTTGTGTATTGGCTGATAGAACAGATTCAGTACGTCATTATTACTTTGAATAAATAATAAATATTTCATACAAAGTCCTCGGGTCCCAAATCTTGCTCTACCAAAAACTCCAAAGTGCTAAGGATTTTTGATAGTGTTATGTTTAAAAATAGAATCTAGTAAATGGATAGCTAACAACAGAAGAAAAATCTGATTCGTGACGTTTCCAAATTCAAGATTTTATACGGTAAAGTGTCGCTAAAAATTTGTACTACAAAAGAGATTATTTTAACTACATATACCTACTTCATACTGGTTTAATATATTTACTTCATATAATACATTTATACCGGTTCACCTCTTATTTTTCAGTGAACAACGGTCCTTTTCAAAAATTTCTATCAATTTAGTTTGAATCGGTATCGGGATAACCAAGTTTAAATGCAAGCTTAATTAATTCATGTGCGATTTTTTATAGTTAATTATTACAAAATGCTATTGTTTAAAAAACGTTAACAAGAGTTATTAAAGTAATATTAATGGAGACATTCTATAAGGTAGCATAAAAACAATTGTACTATCTGTGACGAGATCAAATACCTAGGCAATACTAAACATTGTTAGAAGTGGCGGTGTATGTCAGTTTTACGACCTTATCATCATTGACCCTAATTTTAGATTATACCTCCCGCACTGTGCAGGCTAACCATCTGTGAATATGATTTGCTTCAAACAGTCATCTAATATATTTTTATAATTCAACACATGGTGTTGTATGAGTAACAACACTATTCATGTGAAAAATGCTCTTTTTTGACTCATAAGTAACTAAAAGGTTTTATACCTAGTTGCAAATGCGTATTCAAAATGTGACAAATAAAAGTACGTGATATATTCCCTGATTAAGACGTACAATTTAGTACATAGTACAGTAATAATCTTCTTATATATGTATAAAAATCAATTGCTGTTCGTTAGTCTCGCTAAAACTCGAGACCGGTTGAGCCGGTTTTAGTGATTTTGGTTTCGAAATATCCGTGAAAGTCCAGGAAAGGTTTAATCGTTGACAAAATATATATGGATCTAAAATGCCATGCGTACGGACGGAGTAGCGGACAACAGCTAGTATTTTATACAATAATGACTCTTTGATTATTTGAATGATCGAAATCAGTTTATAAACTCCTAACCGTACTTTATACTTTTTTAAAATATTGTTACAGCCAATAGCGTTTATATGAGAATTGCTGTTTGTCCAAAACCAGAGTAGGTCGCTAGTATTTTAATAAAAAAAATTGTAACAATAAATTTCAGAACATAATTCAGTGTACCTAAACACATTTTAGGTTCACTGACTCATAGTTAACTATTGTTATTGACCCCAATTTGCTTAGTAATTACTAAAACAAATTAAATTATTTTAGAAATTTTGTCTAAACGATTAATTATTGTATTGCCCGTGTGGTAATGGAAAATAAATAAAAGTGTCACCATCCCATTTTACTCTCAGAGAGTTTTAATTAATTTTGCTGTTAGGGCTAATGTAAAAGGAATCGGCAGCGAGTTCATTGTCACACCTTAGTACCGATACCATCCCGTACTATACGGTTCCAGCGCAACTTTATCCTACGTACGATCAGGTTGTGGAATGAACTCTCTGCTGTAGTTCTCCCACAGGACAACAGCATGGGGCTCTTCAAAAACCGCGTTAAAAGGTCATAGGGTTGACAACGTCAACGTGCAAGTGATGGCGCCCTGGCAAACGTCCATAGGCTACGGTAATCGCTTACCATCAGGCGAGCCATATGCTTCTTTCATCACCCTTTTAGTATAAAAAAAAGAATGGTCACCGTGGCATAAGTTTAAAATATACACTCCCATAGTAGGGGAAGTTCGCTCCATAGTAGGATATTAATGAGAAGAAGCAGAGAAGAATAAATTGTATCACTAAAACTGCAAAAGCCAGAGATATAAAGACAAATTTACTATTTGAAGCTAGTTTGTAACAAATAAATGATGCTTGTAAATGGCCGCGTGGGTTAATAAAGCCACAGTAGGTACCTACACGATGACTAAATGTAAACGCGCTCTGAGATTGTTACTACATGACTTGTAAACTAGGACAACCGGACCGACATCCCGCTTGATGTATCTCGCGTTATGATGTTAGTGATTGTTATTTTCTATGTTAATTTTAAAATAGTTCAATTTAACTGTTTCAGATATGAATATAGGAATGGATTTATGGATTTAGGAATATGTGTACACATAAATAAATATAAACTAAGCTTATTGCTTGTGAATTACGAATTTTATATACAGTCATACTACTTTAGTTTTGTAAATATACATTGAATATTTATGAAACACAAATGTAGTTAACTATATTTAATATATTGGCACTGATCCATTAATATCTCGATTACTTCCATGGCTTCAGCCATTGAAACAATCGAGAATTTCGGGACAATCAGGAATTTCGAAATAAAAAATTGTATGTAATGAAATGTATTGAAATATACAACAAGATAAAACAAATCCATGTGTATACTTCAAATATACAAAGGCACTCAAACAGTCTCAATCACAGTTAAAAGGCTTGACGTTCCTTAAGACGATACCAAAATAGCTTCGTGCATTTTTCTATTTACGAAGTTTTCATTGTTTCTTTAGATTGAATGGCTAGAGCTCTAATTTTTAAGTATATGTTTTTTCAATATATGATCTAGGATCGCATCAACTCAGAAACGCGAGTGAAAAAAGTTTTCTCGATAGAAAATCTTGGCGAAACAACCTCTCAAATTTTTTATTTTTTTCATTTGTCGGTCTATTATCGCGTATTAACTAATGAAATAACTTTAAAAACATAAGTAACTATTATATATAGAAACACGTAAATCAGAATTAAAATATATTTAGTAGATTTTGAGTAAATAGGAAAAGTATCCCTAATTCTTCATTTTCTGTGCCTACTGGCTGTGTTAATATGTACGTGTCGGCGATGATATACGATAATATTGATGTAGGCCCTTAACGAATAATTCATACTTGTTATTTTTTTATCAAACAACGCCATCTGTTGCCGCATAATTATGATCATGTAAAGTGTTGATTGAAATTTTGACAAAGCTGTCGTAATGTGATTACGGCAATATTTGTGTGTGGCTGCATAATATTGAAGTGTTTACACTTGAACCGGATTTGTTGTTCATAGTTCTTAGAAAAATATTGATTTGAATATTCTACAAAGAAAGGACAAACATTACACTCATTACATTCGACGGGCTTCGTGGTGGAGTGGTTTATGTAATGGACTAAGATCACGATCACGATGTCGAGGGTTCGATTCCCGCTTGGGACAATCATTTGTGTGATATCCATAAATGTCATACAAATGTTTGTACTGCGTCTGGGTGTATTAAAAGTTTGTATTTACAAAAGAAAAGTAGTTTAAGTAGTCTATCCGTATCTGGTACCCATAACACAAGCATAGAAATATAGCTTACTTTGGGACCAGAGGACGCTGTGTGAAATGTCCTGAATATTTATTTATTACAAAAGTTTGCATTGTGTCACATTCTAATCATTATTTAAGATTTGGAAAACATTTAGGGAAAAATAGTACCTACACATATCTTAACAAATTTTCCAGCAATGAAGTCAAAATAAAATCACAACGTATTTTCATTCCAATTCCACCGTTGAATGTAAACAGACCTTCCTCACAAAATTAGGTCAATTAACGCAAGTCTCTGTATTTTCACCTCAAACATTGGGCGCGTAATGTAAATTATCAACAATGAATCTAACCTAACTATATATAGGACACCCGTTATACATTTACGTATGTTAAGTTCATATATTTTTCAATGAGCTATACTATATTACGCACAAAACATCACTAGTATTACAATACCTAATACATTCCTAGTGACAAAGCCTCACCTTGCCAGCGTTCGTTGACGCATCTACGTTTTGTCCAAGCGACCTTATGCCTAAGCGTGTTAGACTAACTACTAATAACAACAACCAATTTATTGCATCCCGCTCGCTCTAATAACAGTTATTATAATCAAGAGTGAGATGATAATATATGAATGATGATTTTAGTCGATTCCAGCAAACGTTCACCTTCATAAAGGTAAAGTGTGGACGGCGCTAACGAAAATGAAGGGCGATGGTAGTTTCAAGTGTTTGAAGGTAACGTGTTTAGGTGGAGTACTAATTGCTAAGAATTTAGGTTTGTAAATATCACGATGCCATGACAGCATCAGTCAATCATAGTAAAATATAAAATATTCTATTTTTATAGGGGCCCTATTGATGTAAATTTTCCCGTATCAACTTGTGTCATCCGATATATAGAGATTATTGGAAAATATTACTACACAAACATTTCTAATTATATTAATGTTTAATTATACATCAAAAATGAAAATAAAATCTACGAGAAAATTCTATAAACAAACTTTATTATATTCGTAAATAACATATACATCAAAATGATAATATTGTTTGTTACAAATACCGAAAAAAGAAAAAGTGCAACGTGCTTACTATTGCTAAAAGTAAATAAATGTGATTCTAAATCACATCAATTTAAGCTTTAGTTTAATTTATATTAGGTTAACAAACCTCTGACAGCGCTGCAAGTGACTCGTAGTCAAGGTCAGTACAATTTAATAAAGATGTCAGTGTGTGCAATATGCAACAAATAAACGTAGCTATTAATTTAATGGTAATCTTTACTTAATAAAAAACGAAATCGCTACGTTTGTATATCTCTATGTGAGTTTGTATCTTCAAAACTATGCAATGGATTTTTCATGGTTTTATTAAATGATAGAGTGGTTCAAGAGGATAGTTTTTGAGTTCAATTTGTTAAAGTTTGGCTTCCATATTCCATGCGTACGAAGTGTAGATAGATAAACCAAGGCAAATTGGAAGAATTAGCCAGCTGGAAGAATTGCTAGAATATGCTGTTTAATATAAATATTATGTTCTCCTCTCTCGCTGTAATTTTGTTAATTATATTATAAAGGATAGGACGCAAGTAGAAACCAGGTATTAGTGAATATAATTTATGCAAAAGACATTGCCTATACACAGTCAGTACATCCTCATTCAGAAGAATGTGACAAAATTAACTTCGACTATATTTAACTTTGCAAACATGTCCGAACCGCTGTTAACAACAGCCTGTACATGTGACGTCATCAATTCACATCCTCTCTCTCTACTTTCACCGTCCTTCGCGAGCTAATGATAATAGGAGCCTTACAAATTTGAAACAAAACAATGATTAATATTATATAGTTCTTTTGTGTTATAACATAAGGTTCTGAATTGAATATGTTTGGTTTTACTAACAGCATTTTGTTTGCCAACTTGCAACACTTCATTGGTATTGCACGCGTTGTTTGTAGGATCTTATCTGTAAGGCAATTTAGTGAAGTATAGACCAGAAAAAAGTTTAAGTACCTCGTTATGCTATAAGAGAAAGTGAGGCGTTGTCAAAAAAAGATATTTGTAGAGATTTATGTCGTATTTCAGTATGTGGATAGACGTAATTCTCTAAATCAAATAGCTTTGCTGAGGTGAGGTTTTTTGTGCCGTACTTAGAGTTTTAAATCAAAAGGAGCTGTTATACACGGTGTTTGCTTACAAAATACTGCCGCGTCAACGGGGTGCCGAGGTAACGCACATTAACACTATAACGCAATTTTATTGGTCGCTACGCACGCCTTGCCCAAAAGCACCTCACGCACACTAAGATATGTCAGTGTCCGTACACAGTGAATATGAGCATTGTTCTCGTACGTTTTTCAGCGGGCGTCGCGTCGCCTTATAATGTGAAATCCTATCTCTAAAGTACAATATGAATCAGATTAATTAAATATTATAAAAAAAGTTGTTTATTTATCGAACAAGTTGTTTATTTGTGAACGCACAAAAGTGACGAGAGACCCGTTCATGAATGTAGAGTTAGTAGGAAAACTAAGGTCTGTAAGCTTAGTCAAACGTTTATACATTAATCATTATTTGATGATTATTTGATAGTCATAGACCCGATATGCAAATTTTATCAGTAAAATTGATTTTTTTATTCATTGAGTGTTTTGTTACGTTACTTTATTTCGTATTGACCGAATATTTTTCCAAAGCTTAGCTGTTATTAAAATTATATGTGTGTATGTATATAAGTGCTAATAAAATAAGCAAAATACTAGTTATGTATTACTAGGTTAATCAAAGTCAACAATATTTTTAACTGAATTAAAGCATAATTGAATGTTTTGAGTACTGTAGTAGGTGATTTCTCCGTGTGGTGACGGATTAAGAATACAAATGTCACCACCCCATCTCCTCCCAAGGGTGCTGTAAAAGTCAGCTAAGGGATACTGCACACAGATAACATGCTCTGTGAGAGACGGAAAACTCAAAAATAAACCCTATGCTAACACGCCTGGTCAGCGCGGCACAGTAGACCATAATCCCTTCCAAAGTGGAGGAGGCCCGTGCCCAACAGTGGGGCAAAATGGGTTGGAGAGAGAGAGAGATTACTAGGTAAATACAATATGTCAGAAGTTTAAATGCCAAAATCTTAAATCTCTTTGACTTTCTGTAGTTATCCAAATTTTACAGTAAGACATCATCAGTTTTGTTTAGCAAAATAATTTTACGAATTACATAGATTTACGGTGCATATACACTGTATGTTTGCTACATATAGTGATTATTTAATTATAATCAGTGTACTGATTATATTAGAGACAGGTTGCCCGACAGATAACCCAAACGAAAACGCGAACGCATTGATATGATAAGACCGCGAGTCGGTACGGGCGCAGGCCTTTCGCGCTCGACGCCGCACAATCGTTAGATAAACATATAGGTCACTGAACCGACCCAGTTTCATTCGAGAGCCCATACGATGAGCCAGTGTGCACGTTTAGTCAAAAATCCACACAAACACTTCATTTGCGCACACATTTACATTTACTACACATGCGACACGCACACATGTGCACACCCTACGAATTAGTACCTACTAAGCAATGTACTCACATCATTCTCGCTCTAAATATTATTGACCAATACCAAATACGCGTCATTGCTTCGAATAAATTCGTGTTAACTGTTTAAACTAAATTGTACCTACTTTGACGTTATTTCAAAATTATGCTACGACGATATGTAATACATATATGCTTATGTAACAGATTTGAATAGCTTTTATATTTTTGTAATTTTTAAGTTTTGATTTGGAGAAACTGAGTTTTACGTTACTTCACACGTAAGTTTTTATATCCATTCGTAATTACAAAATATATAATGCAGAACAACAAAAATAACTGGTACGAATTTCGAAAGTTACATGGTCAATGGTCTCTGGTAGGCCTTGGCCATGACGACTGCAATGTTTTCGAAATATTGCCGGGCTTCCACATCAATTTGATGCGTACCCTTTCACGAACGATGTAACTGACAGTGGACTGAATGTTCATACATTCAATTACTTTAAATGTACATACATTCAAGTGTTATAACAGGATGTTTAATACAAGTATGTACCAGACTCTTATTTCTGATATTTTTTTACCAAAGGCAATGCAGTCCATATTTTTAATTGCTACACAAGACCCATGTTTAAAACTAGCCTATTTGTTTGTTGCTGATTTGATCAATAGCTAGATCAGATATATTTTAATTTCTAAAAGATATATAAATTAATTTGAGAGGTTGTTTCGCCAAGATTTTCTATCGAGAAAACTTTTTTCAATCGTGTTTCTGAGTTTATGCGATCCGAGATAATATATTGAAAAAACATATACTTAAAAATTAGAGCTCTAGCCATTCAATCTAAAGAAACAATGAAAACTTCGTACATAGAAAAATGCACGAAGCTATTTTGGTATCCTCTTAAGGGATATTGTAAACTGTTAATATGAACTATGGAAATCGAAAACTAAACGCTATACCAACACAACTGGTGAGGGCAACGTAGTACCAAATGCTCTACCTAAGTGTAAGAGGCTCATGCCCAACAGCGGGAAATTAATGGGCTGGGAATAGTAAGCTCCAATCAGAATGCCTTTGAGCTTGAAAGCTCAAGCTATAAATGGTCTAGGAAAAGCTCATATTAATTTACGACCGAAATACACGCATAGTATACATAGTATTTTGTGTGTGTGTGTGTGTGTGTTTTTGTATGTTATCTATGCCCGTTTACTTAAATTATATTGCAATGATAAATATGATAAAAGAAAATATATAATTGAGTATTCAAGTTATTGAAAAATATATTTTAACACTTTTTAATTGTTTATGTAAATCCATTAGGTTTGTAACTGTTTTAATAATCTTTAAAGTATTTCGAATATTTGGATAATTACTATTAGTACCTACCTACTAAAGGGGAGATATTAAAGTCTAGTATGTATACAACATAAACCTAAGTTTAAATATGATAAGAGAGTCAAAACAAAAGATAGTAATGTGATAACCTACATTTGAATTCATTTATAAACTAAATAAATTACTTTTATTTGCAAATCTAATATATAAAATTCACTTGTCACAGTGTTAGTTACCGTACTCCTCCGAAACGGCTAGACCGATTCTTATGAAATTTTGTATGCACATTCAGTAGGTCTGAGAATCGGCTAACATCTATTTTTCAAAGTTTTTTTTTAGTATGGCAAAACAACGTTTGCCGGGACAGCTAGTATTTGTTATAAATCTGTTACATATTTTCTACAATCCTAATATCGTAGTCGATTGAAAAATGTTAACATAGAGAGTCGCTAGAGGGCGATAATATTAATACATAGACAAATCAAATATGGCCGCCGGTTCTAGCTTTGCTGTTCGTTTCATTAACTCTACGCAAATAATTTTCACCGTATATAATAGTTAAAATAACACATATATCTTAGTTATAGTGCCACTAAAATTAACATAAAAACAAATACACATAAATATGAGTTATATCGATGTTGAGTTGAGTTATATGTGATACGATACATAAGATAGACAAATAAGCTAGCTTTCAAATGAACGCTTTGAATAATATGATAAGAAATTAAGTTTCATTGAATTACACGATTGATATGTAAGTTCAGTATACTAGTAAAAAAATGTGATTTATAGATTAAAACAATAATTAAATAAATCCGTTGCAAATGATAATACCTACTAGATTCAGTAAAGATAACAGTTTTAATTTTGAGCATTCGTAGTAGTAGAAGAATCAAGTAAAGGATTTTTATAGTTTGTTTACATTGAAGACATTCAGTTTCATAGGGAAAACACGTGTTGTCCGTGCAGTGTGTGCGTGACCGTCTAATTATTAAACAAAGAATGAATGGATCGACGAGACTGCGAAGTGCATGCTAACGTGAAAAAAGAAAATAACATATTATAAGCTTTACAAGACGTACACAACGTCATCTCACCATAAAACATTTTGTTAAATTGCCCTTGTCGTCCGGTCAGCTTTATCGCGTTTTTGTCCATTCAAAATCAACGGCTAAAGCCTGAACTGCGACAAAGTCCTATTTAATAGTATTCATATAATAGTTCATCACTGTAACATATAGTATGTAAGCGGTAAGGGTGAAGCTACACACGGGGCTAGCGAGCGTGCAATGTAGCGGGAGACGCGCTCGCGGTTGGCGCCCGCACGGAAGTAGGTTAGTAACTAAAGTTTTGTTTGCGTGAGGCTGCGACGGTGCACTCGGCGCACTAGTGCTGCCGCGCGGACCGACCCAGCTGCTGCCAGCGCTGGCACCAGCGGCGACCCCGCGCCCCTTCACCTCCGCTCATCTTTCACTTTCGGACTCCGAGCCGCCCGCCCTCACGCGCTCATTGTTGCGCCCTAACACAAGAAAATTCTCTGAAATATGGTCCTAGCTACGCTCATTCATACGTATTGAATAACTGTCATTATTAAACTTGCTGTAATCATTCATATTATTTCTTTATTATGTTTGATTTTGTACTACATAATGATTTTTGTTGACATTTTACTTTTTAGTAAACTTGTTTCAAAACCGAAATTATATTATGCAGTTTTTATTAAAATAATGTATTTTTATATACCCATGAAATATTAACATAGCAAAATTAATTAACAATTTGAAAGCACAGTTAGCTAATAATAGTACGCAGGTCTACTTAAAATTGTGAAATAACAAAAAATTATATTTATTTATTAACAGGTTGTAAATGATGCAATAAATTAATGTAGGAAAGAACCAGAACATAAACAAATTGTTATGGTAAATTCTTCGTGTACAAAATCAAATAGATGTACCGTGAAGTTGTTGTGTAGTTATGAGTGGCACCCCACAGTGGGCCCGCCATCGGTACATCGCACGCATTCGGTGAGCGCTCATTGTCGTTGGTTATGTAAGGCGGAGGCCGCGTCGATGCCGCTGCGCTGCTTCGAGTCAACGAACGGCATTGACACGCGCCCGCCTCCCGCCGCTGGCCGGCGTTCCACCCCCCGCGCACTTCTCTTCACTCCTCTGCGCCCCTCACTGCTGCTGAAACCAGCAGCTGCGAAATTGGGTCACGAGCTCCGAGCCACCTCACGTACACATGCCCATTTAACCGAGACCTCTGACGTGCGCACGATTCCCTTTAATTCGCACCATGCCCGTCTCGAGCGACAGGCGTCAAGTGTCTTGTGTAACTGGTACTGTACTTGCAAGACGACAAATGAAATAAACCTTCTGCTGTTTAAAATAACTACGTATTTCAACATAATAGATCGGACGCGGAATCACCGCGCATCCCGCGGTGGACCTTGAATTCTATCATCTAAGTACTTTATATGTTACTACTTATTTGTACTGAATCTTTAGTTACATATTTACAGTTGTATATTGTCGTCACATTTAAACTTGTACGATTATATTTGCCTGAATTCTACGATTACGTGGAACATGATAATGGTTAACTGTAGGAATAAACCATACAATAAAATTGTTGGAATCATAATCACCTTAATTGGTAGTTACATTTTCAAAAATTTTAATACTGTTCTTTTGGTTAAAATTTTTATTCTGTAATTAAGTAATTACTCCAGACCTATTTATTTATATAGAATAAGTTTTGTATAACTAATACACTATAGTAACAAATTGTAAACTAGTAAAAATAAATATCAAATAATAATAGTTTAAAAAAACTAAAAAACACGCTTTATTTAATCGAATTATTGCATTATTGCATTGTCTTTGACAGGTGTGCAAAATTTGAATAGAATCTGACCCTTTAAAGTGGGTCAAAATAGCGTCCAAAGGAGTCGGTTACAAACATACAAACATACAAACAAACATACAAGTGAAGCTAATATAAAGCGTGTAAAAACAACTTTAACACGTTTTACTATACATGCTTTGTACAAGGTTAACAGTAATTAAATGCAAAAACTTATGTATTTCGTAAGGGTTAAAATTTTAAGGTCAATATCTTAAGTAAATAAATAAATAATTAAAAAAAAAGACCCAAGTAATATTGAAAATACATCTAAACATAAAGAGTACACAATATAACAGACTATAACATAAAATATTTTTCTAATATCAATGCATGAAAACAGAGAAGGAAAACAGCACTGCGCCGGCATCGAACGCTCGAGTCAATGAACGTCATTGACGACATACATCATAGTATTATCAATTCAATGTTACAAATTATAGAGTTTAAATTTGAATGGCACCATCACCCAACCTAGCCTTGGCTCTTACTGGCCTGGCTGACTTAGACATTCTATCTACTTTTACGAGTACATTAGCGAAGGCTCTAGTACTCTGCTACTTATATTTAGTACTTAGAGTTAATAAGTTTATAGCGAACATCATTGTGTCCTTATTTATTTTTTAATCTAATTCTTATACGTTGTATTAGTGTCACCAGCGCTAACCTGTTGTTACACTTGTTGTGTTATGTCACTGCGTCTGTTATTGACACAAGTATTTATCTAACAAAATAACTGTAATTTATTGTATTTCTTATGAAATTTAAGTAAAGGCCATGAAATGTATGTTAAGAGATAATCAAAAGATAAAATTTAGTATTGATTTTTATGAGAACGCGGACGGGAAAGTACAGAAATGAGGATATATCTCTACATGTTTTATATTTCTGTTTGTTGTTTGTTTGTATGTTGTTTGTTTGTATGTTTTATACTTTCATGCTCTTTTTAAAGCATGAAATATTAAGATATAGTCAAATTTTGGGGACTATTAATTTCAGAAGTCTCAGATTGTCGAGTTTATTTCTAAACTGATTGTATAATATTACGAAAAGCTAAAGTTAATAATGTGTATAAAAAGATTTATGATCTTAGAAGATAAATAAATATTTTATATAAATAAAGATTTTTCACTATTATAAAACTATAGTTGACGGGCTTCGTGGTGGAGTGGTTTGTGTAACGGACTGCCGATCACGAGGTCGCGGGTTCGATTTCCGCTTGGGACAATCATTTGTGTGATATCCATAAATGTCATACAAACGTTTGTACTGCGTCTGGGTGTTTTCTATGTCTTATATATATTCATGGACATTTCACACATCGTCCTCTGGTCCCAAGCTAAGCTTATTATGCTTGTGTTATGGGTACCAGAATACGGATATAATACATATACTTACTACTTTTCTTTTGTAAATACATACTTAAAATACATAGAAAACACCCAGACGTAGTACAAACATTTGTATGACATTTATGAATATCACACAAATAATTGTCCCAAGCGGGAATCGAACCCGCGACCTTGTGAACGGCAGTCCAGTACATGAACCACTACGCCACGAAGCCCGTCAAATTATAAGTATGTATTTACAAAAGAAAAGTAGTTTATGTAGTATATCCGTATTCTGGTACCCTTAACACAAGCATATAAGCTGACCTTGGAACCAGAGGACATTGTGTGAGATGCCATTGAATATTTATTTATTTATAGTTTTCCTAAATGCTATAGGCTATACATATTATGAAAATTATAGTTTTAGCAAACGAACTCGCGGCAACTGTAACAAATACAATACAATAGAATAATGTTAAGGGCTAACAATTTATGCAATTTATTCAGTCTAAGTATTCTTATTATTTATTCTGTGGCTCTACTCCACGACGGACGTCTCTATAATCTAAACAATGTTTGTATCTAAATAAATACCATCTTCTTCTTATATATAAAATTCACGTGTCACAGTGTTAGTTACCGTACTACTCCGAAACGGCTCGACCGATTCTTATGAATTTTTACATGCATATTCAGTAGGTCTGAGAATCGGCCAACATCTATTTTTCAAATCTTTTTTTTTTTAGTAAGGCAGAACAACGTTTGCCGGGTCAACTAGTATTTTATAAAAGTGACTTCTATGCTCAAGGTCATGTAATGCCACTAGCCAATCACAGTCGTCCCCTCCTCGCTGTTGACTTTCAATTTTGTTGACCTAGTGTGATATAAAAGAAGTTTCACTTTAAAATTCTATGTATAGACTAGAAACATCTGTAGTTAAATAAGAGATGTAATCTATGACAGTTGCATTCGAATATCAATACACCAAGGTCAAAATAACATTAATAATTAATTAGTAACCCATAGTTTTAATTGGCTATTGTTAGACAAAGTAGCGCTTTGTAAACATGAACATCAGTAAATAATAATTTATTGTTTAATTTATAAATAAAATAGGTAATCTTTACTTATTATAAAACAAAGTCGTTATTTTTGTATGTACTCGTATGTCCCTATGTAAGCTTATGATACCAATTCTACATGCACAACTAAACTTAACACAACTAAAAAATGAAAATTGATGATGTCAATAACGCAATCCGCCAATGTTAACTGAACTTTCTTATATAGACTAAAGATCCTAAATAATATCAACGTGCACAATAAAATAGCCAATCAATCTAAATACGGTAATAATAGGTTGTTCAGAAAGTCATTTCGTTTTTTTTTTTGGAATTAATTTTGTTGAAGTTGAAGTTGAATTTAATTGGAATTTTTCACACACAAGCCTGCTATATGAGCTCTCAAAGCATATAAAAGTTATACGGCTTAAATGTGAAGTTGGGTGCAAAAGAATACAATTAAATCCTCTGTCGGGAAAAAAACGAAATGACTTTCCGAACAACCCAATAGTTGTTTAAATTTTTTAGTTAAGTTACGTTTTGTTGTGCACATGGAGTTGGTACCTATGTCTTCAAAACTACGTAACAGATTTTGATGCGGTTTCTTTTAATAGATAGAGTGGCTCAAAAGAATGGCTTTATTTTGTAATCTGTCAAGATTTAGTTCCTAAACTCCACGCATATGAAGTTGCGGGCAACAGTTAATAACTAAATATTGTATTATATTATGGCAATAATTTAGTTTTTCTCAATATGAGTTCCTATTAATTAGGTTTGGT
This sequence comes from Orgyia antiqua, assembly GCA_916999025.1. Classification (NCBI taxonomy): domain Eukaryota; kingdom Metazoa; phylum Arthropoda; class Insecta; order Lepidoptera; family Erebidae; genus Orgyia; species Orgyia antiqua. The sequence goes on from OU779861.1 coordinate 5,906,701, forward strand.
TAATTTATTTTTTTACCACCATAGCGCTTTTTTATTTTCAGAAAGCTATCATAAAATAAAACGAATCTTAAGATACCCCAATTGTTGAAATAGAACCATCCATTAAGAGGGCACGATACCAAATTATGCTCCATACAGAAATATGCTCCATACAAAAATATGCTCCATACAAAAATATGGGGATCGTAGTCCCCTGTTTTCTTCGTGGATATTGCCTCCAGAGGAGCACATTTTTTGCACAGTATCTAGGTCTATCTATGCATCTATCACTTTCTTTTTTCAAAACATGATAACTAAATGAAATATGACGATCCAACAATCCCGATTTTTCGGTTTTCTTTTATAAAGTTGCAGCGTCAATCACACAAATTTGGTAAGGTTTTACCAAAAAAGAAAGTAATAGAAGCATAGATATACTCCTCATCTATAATATAACGTAAAAAAAATACGATCAGTTTAATTTTCGCGTAGAAAAAAGGGGACTACGAAACGTCTTTTTTTTTTCAAAGAATTTGTAGGTAAAATCTGCTTCAGCTATATTTGTTTCTTTCAGCGTGGCACGCGGGAATAGGGATAGTAATACCTAAAGGCCTAACCTAAATTAGGACTATCAATGGTCATGTTTGTAATAAATCAATTTAATAATTAATTATTATGCATACATTTTATAACGTTTTCAATGGTCTAATCTAATTGGTCTTTCTCTATGATATTTAATTTACATATGTACGAGTATATGCCAATCTTATCAAGACCAAGTTCGTTGGACACTAAGCTTAGAAATAATTTTGTCAATGCAAACAAATTGACCAAAGTCCATATACTTCTAATTGGGTACAAGATTCCCTCCATAAAAGCTGGATAATTGCTATTTCTTTTTCAATTACTCCTCATTGTTATGTAATGACGTTTAGAATTACCTACGCTTGGAATTTTCCTCTCATTGCTTAAACATGTATTAATCCTCACTTTACTTGATAATAGTTATAATATTTAGGTGTATTTAAAATCATTATAAAATATAATGTGCAACGGGTCATCCAATACATAGCTAAATTATTTATCAATACAGATAACTATAAGAGAATCATTGAAGGAGATTATCAAAAGAAACTATTTTAGAATAATAGTAGGTAGATAATATTACCAATTCTATGTGTACGACTAAATTTAAGTTAACTAAAAAATTAAAATAAAATAGGAATGTTCAGTTAACATTGCGGAACTGTGCTATTGACAGTATCAATTATAATTTTTTTGTTAAGTTAAGTTTAGTTTTTCGCGCTGAGTCGGTACCAATTTCATTGTAAGGATAAAAATCTCAAAGCAGAAGTGACTGTTACGGACCATTTCATTGTCAGAATAGCTGTCCTTGTTTATAAGATAAGCCCTGGTGAAAAAAATTGGGACAGAGGAGTCCCATTAATAGAGTCTTGTTTCCCTTTGGTACGAAAACTTAAAAACTTAATTTTTAAAGTTCTTACACATGCTAACAAACTCATCCCTTTGTACTAAAAATCAGGCTTGTAATGATCCGAGCAGGGGAAATCCGTGCCCTATTCAAAAGGCGAAGTGAATGTGTTTCTACATAGAGTGGAAAGTTATGTCCATAAATAATGAAAGCTTTGTTCGCAAGGGGTTCGGCTTATCCGATAGCCTTCAAGCGAACTGTAACGACCTAATGCCTTAATAGTACGCAGAGGAACGAACAAAATACGGGGTGGTTATTTTATTTCTAAAGAGAGAGCTTTGTTATCGTACTCTCTAGGAAAAAACAGGGTAAATGTTATATATAGTTAAATTTCACATAACTTAATCACGCTTAGAAAAATGTTATCCGATGTCATCGCCGGCATACTCCAAAAGGGGTAAGTGCGTAGCACTTACAACCGTCGGGCATGTTTGGATCGTAGCAGATGGCGCTCTATAGTCTCTGCCTACCCCCATGGGAAAAAGGCGTGATGTTATGATGATGATGATGATGCTTAGAAACGCCAACTACTATTTTTGTTCTAGCAATTACACAAGGAGCGTCATGTACTTTAAGATTTTATAGTACATGGTTATATGCGAAGTAAATCTTATATAAATTTTTGTTTATTTGTTTCTACTAATTCTTTGATTTTTTAATAGTCTTACTAGCTATGCCTCGTAGGTTTACTCACGTTCTTATACTTTATATTATGAGAACATGTATATGTTTTTGTTTGCGAGATGGTGTTGCCTATGTCATTGTGTTTAAAAGTCTACGTAAAATTGAATGCTACAAACAGGTTCTATATCTTTTTAAAAAGATTAAGTCAGAAAATTCACAACGTCATCTAGTTTTAATAAGTAAGAAGCTGATTGATCTCGGCTAGTGTTAAGTCTGGCACCCTTACATACATAAGGAGGGGTGAAGTGCATTGAGCGTGTAGCCGAGTGGTATTTAGCCGCCCTAGTTTCAGGGTGCGCTGGGGTGAAGGAACGTCATTGACCCACCTAGTACCTGCGCACTTCGCCTCTCCCCGCATCACTTCCCCTCGCAGACCAGACTGATAAATATAGCGATCTCCAGGAATATGGCATTGAAACTACTGTACATATACATTCGTATTACAGTATAGTACAGTTACTGTTACTAGAATGAACGTAGATTATTGCGTCAAAATACATACGTCAAATCACTAATCATTAACTGTTTCGGCTAGTGAATCTGATTAGTAGATCGAAAGGAAAATAGTTGGATGTGTTAATTTTTATTTGAAGAATTGTAATTATTACGATTAATAGTAAAATATTTTAATACTGAACTGAAATATTTGAGTCCAATATCTTTCGACTTTAATCCCTGCTAAAATAGTGGACGCTCGTGCCCAACAGAGCTCAGAGTTATGGTTAAGGGCTTCATTTTCTTAAAAAAAATTCTGGCGATATCCGAAATCCCCGGGGATATTTTCTTACTGTAAATTTGCGTTAGCATAATTAAGTAGATACATAATTATGATTGTTAATTATATTATGTTTCTAGAAATTTGCTACGATTAACAAAATATGCACATTTGACATTATAAAATTGTTAAAATATCCACATTGTAATGACTATAATATTCATTTATATACTTATTTACGTTAATACAAAATAATAATTTTGTTTAAAATGTAATTTTTTTTAGCGCTCTTATTCACTTGGTGACCAAACTCCTTAAAAAAAATCAATAATTTGTTCGAGTTCGCAAATAGTGCAAGCAATCCAATCAATTTAATTGGGTATGTTCCCACGCACTTAGCGACAGGCATTTTGAAAGGTTAGCAATAATCATAATAAATTTGGAAGGCAGGGGTGGGTTGCGCGTCTTAGAGGGGTGCGGTACGGTGGGTGGGAAGAAGGGAGATGCGAGGCCAGCACGTGCTGGTTGCAGCGGGTGAACGAACGTCATTGACCCAACTACAGTCCTACTTCCATCGAGGCGATAACACCCCCGCTGATACCGCACAAACTGTTACAATTCGTCTGTATACGTTTATCTTTATATGAATTATATTTAACGATTTATTTTGAGTGCTATACGTAGTTAGACGTGTATCTACGTACGTACGTCCCCGTTAATGTTGCTGATAATGTAAATAGCAATCAAGGTTTTGCTGTTTGTTACACATTCTAAAGTTCGATATTTATCTGTTTGTTTCAATTGAACTATTTATGTTTATTAGTTTGTTATTTTTGTTTAAATTTAAATAAGAACAAAGAAATATTCTATTCACGTATTTTTTAAAATTACTGTATGTTTTAAATATTGCATTAATTGAAATTAACCAAACTATTTAGATCCTAATGAAAAACGCTAAAATAAACATATATTTTTAAACATATTATAAACTTAAAACGAATACATAATTAATTTTCTATTCCTGAAAAAGTGCTATTATTTAATTGAATAAAGATGATTTAATTAAAGATGGTTACGTATCTTCAGCGTAGTGCTTGTTACATAATAATGTCTTAAATTTACATTGAGACCTACAATTGTTTCATGAGATATTAATTACTCAACAGCCGCATAAAATCGGAAAAAAAACGAATAAACAACAACGGTAAAACGGTTAACAACAGAGTTCAGTACCAAAAAGTAAAACGGGGGTCCCGTTTTAATTTTTGATACTGAACTTTTATTACTGTTAAATTTGAGATTTTTATTTGAAGAATATCATGGAAGAATGATTTCGTGCAATCTGCTTCATTCTAGAATCATAATTAGATTTAGATTTATTGTCGCCAAGTTTTCAAACAACAAAATAAAATACTTAATAAAATAATTTCATCGTTTCTTTGACAAAATATTACTCATATGACTAGATTATAGTCGAAGCTGTTTTCCTTCTGGCCTAATGATTTTGTGCCAATGTCAAGTCTAACTAGGCTACTAACTATAAATAATATTGTTTATCGCCTAATTAACTGCACTATGACATTGAAACTTGAAAACATTTAATTTAATATTTGATGTTTTTTTTTGTTTCTATTTCATCTTTGTTCATTTATTGTACGCAATTTATTTATATCTAACAGTCTATTAGTCTAGACATCTGATCCGCTCTGTATGGTGACAAATAAAAGAAATAAGAGTCATCAGCCTATTTTCTCCAAACCAAACTGTAAGAGTTAACTAAGCGATAATGTAAACGAATACATCACTACGTAGTAAGAGAGACGAAAAACTTCGGAGACTCGTTTCCAACAGTGGGACTTTAATGGGCTGAGTAGAAGAAGAAGTCTAAATATCTAACCATTCGAAAGTTTGACTATGTGAAATTATTTCTTTACTATAATTATTTCTGTATTAATTAAAATCATATTTAAAAATTACGCTAATTCTGTGACAGTGTGTTTACAAAATGAGTCTTTTGTCAATGCTTGTGCTGAACGTGCGTCAATTTTATACATATAGGTATAGTATAGTACCTGCCATCATTACTATATTTATGTTATCGTCGTATTAGTAGACATAATAGATTCACTAAAACAAAATGCACTTACTTTGTCAGTAACGCACATTAAGTTTTATTATATATATGCAACTGCTACGAGATTTCAAATAAATGACAATAGCAAAGAGTTTAGAGCATCTAAAATCAATATTGAAGCTTACTAACATAATTTAAATTGTCTGTTCGAGGGAAAACTGGGACAAAATTCTTAAATGGATTTACGAGTTGTTGGACTGCTCATGCAGTACTTTCAATTTTCTTCTTTCATGCGTATTTTCTAAGGTGGTGTTGACGACTTGATGAAGGTCCGCTGCACCGTAGTCCCATTTCCGGCCTCGACATGACGATCAATACATATCGGGGAACGAACCCCTGACCTCGGACTCAAAACTGGGGCATCGCGCAGGCGCTACCACGACCAGATCCACGGTGCATCCTCACTCACACTCCATTATGAATTTCTAATTTTATCTTTCAATCTACTTGAAAGCTAAAATATCGAACAGCTTTACTGCTATACAGGATCCACAGGCCCTGTAGCATAGACATGCGTATCGTGTAGTTATGAATCATATTAAAGATATTAGTGCTTAATTTAATTTTACTGTTATTATTTAGTTACAGTTATTATAATAAGGCATAGCTTTTTATTGATACCTGAAACCTTACGTTAGTAGCTAGATTATTGTTTCTTTAAGATCGTAAAACAGATGAGCTAATAAACGCAATTTAAAAACTTAGTGTCTCATTTTAAACACTCGATCCAAGTCTCCATTAGTACATGAAATTATTAAGTGCTCATGAATGCAATACGATGCAATTGATCGAGTTAAGTCGACAGCAAGCTAAGTATATTTAATAGAAACACAGAATAGCTAATTTACGTGTGTTATTTCCGAACAAAATTGATACGGTCGATACTGTTATGACACACAATCCATGCAGTAAGTGTGAATTTTTTAGTTTATGTCTACGTTATATCTGGTGTAAATATTTTTGTCAGTGTTCTCTATATAAAGTACTAGGTCTGCGTTAGAAGCATTTGAAGATCTTAGTCAAAAAGTGCTTTAATCTTTAAAAATTATGATGATTTCATCGGCATATTTGCGTTACCGTGCGTCCTAGTGTTATGTCTATTAGCTTGTACTTGTACATCTTATATTAAGCGATTTAGTTTGCAATAAATAAGATTCATTTTGAATATATTTTGAGCGTCCGCAGTCCTCAAGTTCGTTATAAGCTTAATGACGTATACAGCAGGAAATTAAAAATATTGAAGGCTCAGAGTGCCACGTGTAACGTTTATTTTTGTAACCTTAAATATTAATGACTACTATCTTTTGCTAAATATTATGAGTTTATCGAATGTTCCTGACTCTTGACATCGTATACATTGTATTAGGTTCTGAGAGACTACTGTATATTCCAAAATTGTTTTTGGAAAGTCTAGTTAAGCAATAAGTTGTTATTGTAAGCTTAATCTTCAAGGAGCTATTGCCCAATTCCAATAAGGTAATACCGTAATGCGTTTTCTTATTTCTTTTGTATATTTGATGGTGCAATATCGCGCACAACGAGATACAATCCAACAAGATAGTGCCCGATATTAACTCCAATGACCTTTATAATAACACGAAGTACATAGATCGAACAAAGCAACCGTCAAGTTCTATGATTAAAATAGAACGTGTAATTTTTTAAATTATAAAACCGAAATAAGGTAGTGTGTTAAAGGCAAAAGCGAAGGTAAAGGACAGTTGATGTTGTTGTTCGACAGTCAGTATTCGGTTTCTGACGCTGCTTTTTGAATGCGGCCCTGTTGCAATGCCAAGGCGACTGCCAAAAGACGCAGTGAGGTCAAAGCCCAATGTCAGGGGCCCCTAAGAATTTTGTCTCCATTGCATTTTAATGATCCGTTCGGAAATAATTGCGCTAGCCCAATATAGTCGCAGCTACCAGTTGCTAATAAGTTATACATGCTAGTTTTCCTTAGATCTAATAAGTGTTTTACTTCATAATGACGTTCTATCAATTAGTTAAAATCAGTTTAACTAACAATCTTTACTTTTCGTATGAGTATTTGTATATAGGTACACATGCTCCTATGTGAGCTTATTTATATCTTTAAAACTACGCAACGGATTTTGATGCAGTTTCGTTTAATAGAGGTGGAGTGATGGTTTTTTTACAACTATTTAAGGGTTTTTCTATTTTTTAAGTTCCACGCGCATGAAGTTGTGGGCAAAAGCTAAATTATTTAAACTACTTGCTCTAGAAATATTCAGAAGGAATTATTTTCACACATTATTACATAAATAAAACATATTTACTTAGGTTTTTATTTTCTAAACAATGACAAGGCACTTGGCTGTAATTTTCCATCAACAATATTTTTTAATGAATTTCAACCTCATTTAAATTTAGAATACCGAAAAGTAATTAAGGTTAACAGAACGAATCTATTTATACTAAAAAAAAATTAATTTTTGGTTTTTGCAAATATACGGACTGCATCATAATAGTAACAAGATAGTAACAGATGATTTAAAGACTAAGGAATGATATAGGATACTTTTAAATGAGATGCCACGCATTTGAAGTCGCGAGCTAATGCTAGAAATACTTAAATCTTTCTATAAATATTATAATGTACCTAATTTAAACTATATTTATAGCGTAAGGCTATTCTAGAAAATATTATACGAGAAAGCTTTGAAAGGTTTCTGTTTACACACTGCTGTAATTGGGGCAGTGAAGTCAATAAACCTTCAAGGACTAAATCGACTTGTAATCGAATTAATCTTTCTATGCCTTCCAGGTCATAAATGCATGTATAATATAGTCAGTTGATATTATCATAGTGATAAGATTTTTGTTATGAATCACAACTTTTTAGAACAAACATTAGATATGTTATTCATTGCTAAATTGGTGCTACATAAGTACAGGTAGACGCAATTTGGTCTGTATGCTTTTTATGTTTGTTACCTCTATATTTATGATTCTTATTTTATTTGAAAGCTAGTGCTTTCCGTGTGGTCCCATTGGCACCAAGTCAGGGTCTGATGGTTATCTCCTAAGAAATCAGGGAAAACCCTCAAATTTCAAAGGCACACGCATTGTTTTCACATATTATATATCTAAATAATCAAAGAGTAGACTAACGAGGTGGTCTTATAAAGTCAGTTCAACGGTTTTTTGAAAAAAAAACCCTATCATGTTTTCTTAATAAATTAAAGCATAGCAAGTAGCACAGCAGAAGCATAGCAAGTCAATTGCAGAATTAAGAAATTACTTTGTTTTTCTTTTTGTGCATTAATAATCTTCCTGGTAGGTTACTTGCATACATGCCAGCAACTTATTTCTTATACCTACTCCGTATCATCGCTAAATGTTTACTCGTAGAACCGTAAACAGAGGTTATTTTGGTATTCAATTAGAAATATGACAAATATAACATTTCACACAATGTCCTTTGGTCTCAAGCTAAGCTTAAATGCTTACGTTTTGGGTACCAGAATACGGATAGAACAAATAAATACTACTTTTATTTTGTAAATACATACTTATAATACGTAAAAACTTCCAGACGTAGTACAAACATTTGTATGACAATCATAAGTATTACACAGATGATTGTCGCGAGCGGGAATCGAACCCGGTATAATTAAATGATTTCAGAATTTTAATTTAAAATCCTGTACATAATAAAAAATACTGAAAATTTTTCTCGTATATTCCATACGTTTTGTTTTCATCATCTGTATAAATCAAATAAACTTTGGCTATGTATGTGCTTCACGGAAGCCACCGGTATCGCTTACGATAATCTTTTAATAGACCTTGTGAACTACAAATGTGCACCTAACCACTATTATATCTATGTATGTATTAAATAAAAATGTTGTAGTTATATTTTTGCAATTCTGAAATTATAACCCCATCCCAAGAAATGTTCAAACGAGGATTATTAGGAACCAAATCTGTTTAATAATGCATCAAATTATAAATCACAATAAAATATAGTTAAATAATACTTTTTTTTCTCCTAAAACAAAATACAGCAAGCATTTACAACATAAAAATCACTTAAACACCTTAAGTTGGCATGGAAACCGTATAAGATTCCCAGGATTGTTCAGGTGAGATGACCTGTTGAAAATTTACCAAGGTCGTACGAATTTACACATGCCATCATTGATTTTTGGGTTCCAGTAAATTTACGGGTATGTACGGGTTTATCTCTAGTGGCTGTGTGCTATGGCAGTGACAGTGGTTCGGCCCCATTTTGACCTATTTTCACAACGGGATAGTGACGCAAGCACGCACAGGAATCAATAATACTGCGTATAGCTGTGACTTTCTGACGGTTAAATTATTGAGTTAAATTTACTGTAAAATATTTACTGTGGGAAAAGGAGGTGACTTGTTTCAAATAATGAACATTTAAATTTTCCTTCGCTGTATTCAATATATGCATATTATGGAATCGTGCAGTCTTGACTTCAAGTTGTAGATTTAAAAAAGTGGTATTTACGTGTAAACAATTTAAGCAATTGCAATCAACCTGCTGTGACTATTTAATGGGCCGAGCTACTTAGTTATAGATCAATACATACTTAAGAGTTAACTGTATTTCAATAATGCATTCAAATTAAATAGAAAGTTAGTCCCAAAATCAATTCTTTAATCTTATTTGATAGTCCTACATATTTCGTGCAACTTGACAGAATGATCGATTGCAGTAAAATAAAAATATCGTACTAAATCTGAGCACTTTCTTAAAATAGCTCCTAAATTGGGTTATGAAGGCGTCATCTGAGGGGTACCTAAACAAACCGAATGTGTTGGTTTGGAGGCAATAGATTGGGCGGCTGTCTGGGGCGGCGGCGGCGCGGCGGCAGGCGGCGTAGTCATAGCAACGCTGCAACCCGACGACGCACCGACCTAGTTCTTACCGCCCGCCCAAATGTTAATGACCTCCAAAACCCAGGTCGAAGTTCACGCTCTACACGGGTAACGGATCTCTCCATGTACCCCGAATACTTTTTACGGGTCAAACCGTGTATTGATCCAAATAATTTCAATACCGAATCTAGGTTAGATATGGTGTCGAATTAGCCATTTATTTTCAGTTACCCTTGAACATTTTATACCTATTTATGAACACATGCAGTTTTTTTTTACTTGTTTAGTCTTTCTGTTTATTTATATGAAAAAAGGATTAATATATATATTAATTAACAAAGATGTATAACTGTTTATGATTTAAATATTTGTGTGTTATTTATAAACAAACCGTTTTAGTATATATTTATATGTTACAGGTTTGAATCCAGAAGAGGGACACAGACAGTGCGGTGATTGTACTCAATAGCTGAATACTTCTGAAAAGCTGTTACTGGTACCAATTCTATATGCATAACTAATCTTAAGTAAGAAGTGAATATTGACAATGTCAGTAAGACAATCCAGCAAAGTTAACAGAAATTTCTTATAAAAACTGTGTAATATAAACTAACAACGTTAATTAATACAAACGTGTAAGACGAAGTAGCCAATAAATCAACATACACCATAGTTAGTTTAGTTTAAGTTAAGTTAGGTTAAGCTTTTGACATAGAATTGGCCTCATTGTTGCTTAACTTTATCAGATAGGCATTGCGGACTTTTTAATGAGCGATCATTTGTACTTTTAATATAGAGAAGTGCTATTTTTCTACAATCCTTAAACTTTCAATATAAGCTAGTCATTATCTTTAATTATTATAAAACAAAGTCCTTATTTTTGTATATCCTTGTGTGAGGTTATATCTTCAACACTATGCAACTGATTTTAATGCGGTTTTTTTAACAGATAGTGTTGGTCAAGAGGATGGCTTTTTTGTATAATTTATTCAAGGTTTGTAGCAGATGGCGCTCTATAGTCTCTGCCTACCCCCATGGGAAAAAGGCGTGATGTTGAATGTATGTATGTTATTAAGGTTTGGTGTAAATTGGGGGAGAAGGGGATTAATAACTATAAACGCTGGTGAAACCGCGGGCATTAGCTAGAATTTAATAAATTCATGTGTTACACACATGGTAGAATAATTCTATTTCGAGCTGTGTTAGTGTATATAGATCAAGCTGAGAGGAAATTGCTAATAATTTTAGCTCATTACTGCCAGTACACCTAGACAGCGTTAGTATGACTGTATGGGTGCGCGTATGTGTATATTTTCTATACAACCACAAGCAAGGAATAGTGACAGGCACACATAAGCAAGTGTAATCGAAGGACTGCTCGCGTGCATTTGCAGTGTTGGGTAGGGTTGAAACCGTTTACTTTATTTATAGTTACTACAGCTCTATAAGATGCGAAATTTACTTTGAAATTGCTTTTATCATTGACCTTTATTTTATAATGCTTTGTGTAGCTAGAAAAGAGTGCGTAAATTATATAATTTAATACCATTTAGGACCAACATTTTTGTGGATATTAGCTGTAATTGTATTAATCGGTACGACACAAAAGTTATCGTTTCAGTTAGATAAACATCAAAAGTTATCATAAACAAATGAAAATATTATTATGAAGGCATGTTTAAAATTATGAATAGAATTATTTCTACATATTGCGGAACTCTATCTAACTAAATTGTGTCAATTTATGAGATGTACGCAATAATGGATGTATATAGCTAAACCGCTTAATGAATCTAGTGATATAGTGATAAGAAATATTAAGTACATAAATATATAAATAAATATTCATGGACATTTCACGCAACGTCCTTTCGTTCCAAGCTAAGTTTATATACTTGTGTCATGGGTTCCAGTATTCGGATAGAATACATATATTACTTTTATTTTGTAAATACATTCTTATAATACATAGAAAACACCCAGATATACATAGTATATAAATAAATTTAAAAGTAAATTATTAAACTTCAGCAGATAGTTTCTAAATCATATTTCGTTCTAAAGTTGGAAATATTAAGGCACTGTGGCAACCATATTGTAGATCAACTAAGTCCCTCATGATGCAATGCACCTTTGCACACTACTCTACAGATCATGTTATTTACAATCTACTAACTTTAATTAGTTTTGACTATATACCTATAGCTGTGTAAGTGTGTACTATACTAAATTATTCATTTAAATATACAATTACACTAAAATTATAAAGTTTTGTTATACTTTGAAAATCCTAGGACATTTAAACAAAAAAATCTTATACAAAAATATTGTGAAAAAATATCTTACGGTTATAAGATATTTAAGTATTAGAAGATTCTACACATGTCTAAAATAAATTTTCCCTGAAACTAAACTGAAAATAAAGATTTGACACTAACTAAAAAAGTATTTATTAGCACATTTCTCTCTGATGGTCATTATACTTCTAAACAATAAACGTCCATTTTCTTTGAGCGTAAGATGTCGAATATAAGACGTTTGAAAGAGCACGAAGCGTGAAAAGATTATATATGAGTGTCCTTTAACTAGCAGTACTTGGCTGGTAGGGCGCGAAGCGGAGGCGGCGCCTATTCCCATCGCAAAAGTAGGCCGGCCGCCGACCGCGGAGCGTGGTTTGAACATAAGTGCCTAGCGGTCGAAACTAAACAGCGGAACACGTTATACTTTAAAGCTCTTTAAGTCATATAGAATGAGGTTTTTAGACTACAGTTAGCTTTTGTCAAGTATCTAGAAAATATATTTCTGGTAACGCTACAATTAAAAAAACATGTAAAGATTTTATTCTCAAGTAATTTTTTTTTATTTTTTTAAATCTGCAATCAGTATTTCTACTTTTAGCAGGTGCGTTGTGTGCTGAAAATAATTGGCATGTGGAGCGTGATTCCAATGAATCATCAACCCCGTATGTATATTTCTCTCTTGAGTAGGTGGGCTATATGATGTCTTTTCTTTTCAGTCTTTTTGCATAATCCCTTGTCAAGAGCGCCGTTGCCAGGTGGTTTGGATGACGTTGCAATCTCTCTCGGTACCTTATTTGGGTTTTTTGAATTTCATCAGCAACAGTGTCCATCGCCAATTCTTCGTGGATTTCGTGATTTGTGACGAACCATGGTACGTCACTTATGGAACGTAGAATACCATTTTGCATTCTTTGTATGATGCTAATATTGGATTTGCAAGTGCTACCCTACAGCTGAATGCCGTAGAGCCACACAGGTTTCAGTATGACTTTATATATTAGCAACTTGTTGTCTGTGCTTAGTTTGCTGTTTCGTCCCATGATCCAGTGTAGATTCTTGTATCGTAGGTTAATTTCTTGTCTTTTACTTTTGACATGGTTTTTCCAGGTTAAGCGGCATTACGACATTCGAGCTGGCGTTCCGCAGGGATCTGTGCTAGGACCGATCCTATATACTATCTACACCGCAGACCTTCCAAGCATAGATGGAGTAACAACTGCTACTTTTGCCGATGACACAGCAATCTTAGCAAGTCATCCCAACCCCACAAGAGCTTCTAGTATGCTGCAAGAGGGTCTACAATTGATAACAACTTGGTTGCAAAACTGGCGCATAAAACCAAGCGCGAAAAAATCCGTCCACGTAACATTCACGCTAAGAAGGGGAGACTGCCGGGTGGGCAGTCTCCCCTTCTTGTCCTTCAGTCTGCCTTGATGGCGTTATGTTGCCTCACCAGGACACCGTAAGGTACCTTGGATTACACCTCGACCGCCGCTTAACCTGGAAAACCATGTCTCAAGTAATTGAATTACTTTATTTAAGTGTCCTGTTTACGTCTTTACCATCATATTAAGATAAAGTACAATATATAAATATTATACTTTATTTATTATGCACTTATGTTCTAAATAATAAATAGTTCCTATATGTATATAACTGAAATAAATCTCATAACGAGGTGGAATCGCATAAAAAGTTCTTTGAAAAAACGTTGTTGATAAAGAGTTGGCTTTTTTTTTTACCTCGCTTTACGTTACTTTCACTTCTTATTATGTTCAGTGTAAAAAACCAACTACCTATGTATAATATGTTAATAACACTAAGTAATTATTATATAAACACTTGTAACTATTTGTAAATGTATTTGTTACTTCATAATAAATGATTTATGTCTTGTAAATTAGGCCAAGCACCGTTTTAAACTCCGGACGCATGCAGTGCCAAAGCAAAAAGACTTCTTAGAACAAAGGTTCAAGAATCAAGATCTATGTCATTTGAACATTTTTAAATATCAGATCTTCTTCCTAATGAATGTGTGTCAGTGAAAATAAAACAATTATAAAACACGAAAAACTGTTTTGTTTTTAGTTGCGTTGTTAATCTTAGTAGATGTGTCACTAGTTAATTGCTTCTAATCTTTTTTAGAAATTAATTTTAGATTTTTAGAAACAAATATTTTACTTGCATGATTCAAATATCAACACTGTACATTAAATCATAGTTAAAAAATTTGTTATTATGCTAAATTGGTCAGAAATTCTGGTGAATTTGGACGTAGGGGTGTCATTTTCATTTGGATTCTAAAAGAAAACGTAGACGTCTTAACACCCCCCATTTTATACATTTGTAATTTGTCACTATCAACTGGAATATTTCCTAAAATTTATAAAAAATCACGTATTCATCCGATTCACAAGTGTGGGCCCAGAGACTGTGTCAATAATTACCGACCGATCTCCATCCTACCTACTTTTTCAAAAATTTTAGAGCGAATTATAAATAATAGATTAATAAAATATTTGGAAACTAAAAATATTTTATCGAAATCACAATTTGGTTTTAGAGCTAATAGATCAACATCGGATGCTGTGCTTGATCTGACAAATTATGTAGTTAATAATTTAGACAGTAAAAAGAAAGTCATAGGTATATTCTTAGATCTGGCAAAAGCCTTTGACACGGTCTCTGTCCCGATCTTGGTTAGAAAGCTTGAATATCTCGGTATCCGTGACGTCCAGTTGAAACTACTTCAGGATTATCTGACGGATAGGTCGCAGTGTGTAGCTATTGGCGATATTGTCAGCGAGGAGGCCCCAGTAACATTTGGAGTCCCCCAGGGAAGTATTTTGGGCCCTACACTCTTCCTTCTTTATATAAATGATCTATGCCAAATAGAACTTCCCAATACCAAAATAGTTACATTCGCAGATGACACAGCCCTTCTTTTTAGCGGAAACACTTGGGATGAAGTTTTTTCTTACGCCCAGAGAGGAATGAACTATGTAACTAAATGGCTTAATACAAATATTCTAACGTTGAATGTGGCAAAAACAAATTACATAACCTTTGCTATTACAACTAACGATAAGCCTGATTCCTCGTGCCACATTATCTCGCACTCGTGTTTTAATAAAAATGTTGCAAACTGTTCTTGCCCTAAACTTATCCAAACCGAATCAGTTAAGTACCTTGGTGTAATGATAGATAGAAATCTAAACTTTTATGAACATATTGATCTTCTTGCTGCTAGAATACGTAAATTGATGGTAATTTTTAAAGCGATAAGGCCCGTGGCGGATGTTGGTGTAATTAAGTGCATATATTACGCTCTTTGTCAATCACAATTAATTTACTGCATTACTTCCTGGGGCGGTGCCTTTAAAACTAGGTTTATTAAACTAGAGAGAGCTCAAAGAGCACTTCTGAAAGTTGGTGCATTTCTACCATTCTATCATCCTACTTCTGACCTTTACAAACAATGGAAAGTTTTAACAGTCCGACAGCTGTTTATAGTTTATACTGTAATAAAACAACATTCCTTGCTTAAATATGAACCAGATAAGTATAAGAACCAGCGACGTAACGACCGTGTCTGCACTTTGACTTTATTTAGAACTACGCTCGCACATAGATCTTTCTGCTACTTAGGTTCTAGGTTATATAACAAGTTAAATCGGGCGTTGTCGATGTATTCATTACCTAAAAATAAATGCAAATCTCTAGTCATGGAGTGGATACAAAATCTTGACTATAACCTTACAGAAAACTTACTGCACTCAAACTAATCACTATCATACCCATTAGAGCATCACATACACGCACGCACGCACACATACTCATACACGTAACTCACCCGCACGTATTGAATGGCACCTTTGTTAATAAATTTGTTGATATTTTTAATGTATTGTAACTACCCTCCTACTTTTCACTGTTTGATACTGGTTTTTATGGCTTATTTACTAATGCCCTAATGCTCTTGTTCGCCGTTGGTTGGGGACCTGGTGATCTGTAATACAGGTATTTTTATGCCTAATTCGGACACCAGCTCCTCACATGCTTAGACTAAACAAACTGTAAATAGATTAAGTTAACTTGTAATTACCTATGTATATATGTCTGTATTTGTGAGGAGGAAATAAAATATATTATTATTATTATTATTATTATTTCCATAAAATGGGGTTTAATGGTTTGTATGTGTTTCCTTTTGTTTAGTGTCTTCAAGAGAAGTATCAATAAGTATACTTACTGGTTTTTTTTATACTGCTAAGCTTCCGTATTCAAGTTCAATTTTGTGACATTAAGTGTTTCACTGGAGGTTTTGTAGCCATTATTTTATTTTATTTTATTTTAGCCATTTAATCAGAATTACAACTCTAATAAAATAAACATGCATAGTGGATATAATATTACAATATATCGCGCAATTCTGAGTGCCTTCTGGCATAGGCCTCCTCTAAACCTCCTCTCTCCTCTCTTTTCCCACTGTGTTCTGTCGCGAGCTACTCTTCTCCAAAAAAGTCCTGCTGTGAGTTTAATGTCGTCTTCCCATCTAGTTTTTTGTCGTCCTCTACTGCGTTTGCCTTCTCTAGGATACCAGTCTGTAACCTTTTGGCTCCACTTTTCTTGGGGATCTCTGATCATATGTCCTGTCCATTTCTGTAGATCTATTTGCGCGAGTATGTCAACTACTTTAGTTTTATTTCTTATTACAGTACTTCTTACTCTGTCCTGTTTCTTTATTCCTGTCATACTCCTCTCCAAGGCTCTCTGGCAGCGTGCTAACTTCTCTCTATGGTTCTTAGTGAGTGACCAGGTTTCACATCCATAGGTTATAACTGGGAGTATACAAGTATTAAATACTTTGCTTTTTGTTTAAATACCCAACTCTTTCGATTTCATTACTTCCTTCAAAGACCAGTACTTTTTCCAGCCATTTGCTATACGTCTGCTAATTTCTTTGCTTGTTTGGTCTTTGTGGGAGATTATTTGACCCAAGTAGGTGTATTCTTGTACATATTCGAGCGTGTGGTTTCGAGATTGATATTGTTTTTGGTTCAGAGTTAGTTAAAAGTTTTGTCTTCTCCTTGTTCATAGACAGGCCAACCTTCATACTTTCATCTTTCAGTGATTTTCACATTTGCTCGAGGTTTGATGGGTTCTCTTCGAATAGCACTATATCGTCAGCAAATCATGCGACAATGGATCCCCTTGCCTTACTCCTCTCTCGACCTCAAATTTCTTCCCCAGGGTTTCAAGTTGTATCCATGGTTTGTAGCCATGGTAGGTACTAAATTAAGTAACAATTTCTTTAAAAGACTCAATTTTGGAATCGGATAATTTATTAACGGACATACATATTTGAATCTTTCCATCTTATCATATTGGCGACGACTTCCTAGGTCAACTTAATTCATTTCAGGCTATCACTGCTATCTTAATAATTATTTTTTGACGAACGCTTAATTAACATACGATAACAATGGTACCGATTCTACAGGGACAACTAAACTTAACTAAAAAATGAAGATTACAATAATAATAACACAATTCGGTAATGTTAATGAAACTTTTTTATTAGAAAATCTGTATATTATAGACTAACAAATTTAATTAATAAAAGTGTGCACAAAGTAATAGCCTATTAATCAAAATACGCCATAGATGTTTTCATTTTTTAGTTAAGGTAAGTTTAGTTATGCATTTAGAATTGGTACCAATATCTCACATTAAAAAAGAAATAAAAGTTGTTTAAGCAAGCATACGTAAAAAATTATTTGGTCAGTATTCGTCCATTATTTTTCTGAAAATATATTGAATCTATCGCCTGTAGGGTAAAAACATCAATTGGATTACTTCGACCACACAGATATTTTAAATGTGTAGTCATTTACTACATAATGCAAATTATGCTTTGTTGCAATACCTAGTTTCTTATAAGGATCACGATTGCTTAGCCGTGTGAAGGTCGATAAAGCACTAGGTCGATTGTAGACTAGCATTGGAACAGGATTTGACCTTGTGTAAAACATATTTCTTATAACTGAGTATTCGGATGCCATAGTGGATTTTGTTTGATTTGATTGATGATTTATTTTTCTGTTTAACAGACTAATTGAATATTATAGTATTGTTCCATAAAATGGTGAGTTCGGAGCATATTTATGTGCACATCATGTTTCTGAACTAGTTTCTACACGTGTAGAGAATAAATATATTTAGTTTTTCAGTTGCTGGAAAAAATTAAAACATAATTATGACAAAAATTTAGTAAGAAAATAAACTACATGTATAATTAGTAACCTGAGGTCTGTGACCTAACCTCATCGTAGTTTGACCTTGTAACATAATGAAAACTATGCAAACGCAAGGCGACGCAGCCAATCAACGTCTTGCAAGTTAATTTCATACAACCAATAGAAATATTACTAGCGTGTGCTGTTCAAGCTTTTTTGCAAATAGATGCCAAAACCTGTTTATTTACCCTACTATCCGACTTTGTGTCTGCTATTTCGTATACTGGAAGAAATTTGGCAGAGTATGCCGAAGTTTTATGGACACACATTCGTTTTGAAGATGAGAATCGGGTATTCGGGAAACCAGCTTTTGCTGGTTCGGTGTAGTCTGTCATAATCGAGAATTTAAGTCGGTATATTATTTCCTATTTAATATTTTTGATAGATGTTCATAATACAATAAATTACAAACCATGATTTGCTGAAATGGCTATATTTCACATTCATACTATCTCCCGTAGACATTATAGTCATTAGTATCGCTAGAATTCTTGAGACACTTCTATTATGAGTCCATATATATTTATAACGTCTAAAAATGAAATAAAGATCTTGACCGTTACCATTGCATTTGCTGAGATATTACCTTGATTTACAAAGTAATCGTGATAAATATAAATCGAATTGGTATTTAACCAAGTCTTAGTTGGTTCAACTGAAATAATAGATAAGATAAATTCGAGTATTACACGAGTAGAAAACGTTGTAAGTCGAATAAGTAACTGCGTTCGCCTTCACCAGATCGCCAGGCTATTGCGAAACGTCCGCATTCGCTAATGTACTCTCAAGATGATCTATGAACAAGATACGCAACTGAACCACATTTCGCTTGCACTTTCGAAAGTGACTCTTTGTTTTCACTTCGTAGCAGTAATGTATAGTAATGAGGAGAGATCATTGTCCGAAGTTTTGTAAATCGTTTGACTGAAATTTGGCTAATCGCCAGATATCACAAATTGCCATTTGATTTAGCGCTTTATGGTCAAGCTTTGATTTTAATTATTCGCCACTTGCACAAAAAGTTTAAAAAAGTGTGAAAATGCTTAATTTAAGTCAACAGATCCATACTTTAACGCATAATATTGTACACAATGTCTGTTGAATATATATTTTACATTTATACAATGTAAAACATTTACTTTTATTTTTATCTCATTTATGTTAAACTGTGTGTACCTGTCTATGCAGGTGTTAAAACCTTGACTATTACAGTAAATATACTTTCACTAAATGCATTCGATGGCGGGACTAACTGGACATACAGAATACAGTACACTAACACACACATACAACTGCGCGATGATTCTCTTTGAGTTACGGTCGTAATATATCTGGCCTTGAATACTAATTTCGATGTGTGTCATAAAGTGTAGCTAATAAAGTAACAGTTAGTATTACGGCATCTAATAGATTGAAAGTTTTGTATAAGTTTAGTGTGTTATCGCAGAAATCCTTCAGCATTTAGACTAGAATATAGTTTGTAAACAGAGTCACGGCCGGTTGTCGATCTCCTAATTTGATGGTCACCCACTTATCGTTGCTTCGGACTTGTTGCCTTGAGAAGATAAAACGATTATATATTTCAATTTATATAAAAAGGAATATACAAGTATAAATGAATCACATTGAGCTATAAATTATTATATTTAACGTACTGAAATTTAAAATTCTAATTTTGGAGTAGGGGTTCAGGCCACGGTCTTGGGCTCGAACTTGTCCGATTTTTATTGCGAGTTTAAAGAAGCAAACGAACTTGCCCCAGTGACCACGGGTAGTGGTTGATATAAATATATTACTTAGGCCCACGTCCAATAATAAAATTTGTTTGTGGCACTTTGCCGCCGCTCTGAGAACCTGAGCCCAAATTCCTGACTATAGTCACGAACATCGCGGTTGCTAGTTGTTAATTGTTAATTAATGTGATTACTCCAACATTGCATTTTCCAAATATGAATCAGGTATATTATGTTACATTGATATTAACAGGGTACATAAAGTCTTAAATGAGCTTAGTACCAAAAATAAAATAGCTTTAGAATCTAGATATAGACAATATTAGAACATTTTTTATGTTCTTAGTTTGTGTCTGACGAACGTCTTCCTGGTAACCTATTTATTGCTGCATCTGTGCCAAAGAGTCCTCGTTAGAGACGTTGCATTTGACATTTTCTTGTCTAAAAGTACATAGATCATAGAAGTAGTTGCGTGGTGTTCGGGGTGAGGTTTGTGGTGCGGGGGCCGTTCGCCGGTTCGCGCGGTGTAACCTACATACCGGTCAACACTCCGGCTCAGTCAACACTCGCTACAGGGACATTAGGAGCATTTGATTAGCTAGTACTCTTGAGCAAGTATCCTAGGCAAGTACTAATAACAGATAAAAACAATTATATGTATCTACGTATTTAATGCACACTGTACTCTAACCTTGTATGAGATTACTATTAACATTACTAGATTTTACAACTTACTTTAAAACTTTTTATTTGGTTTTATTAATTTAGATCAATTATTGTGTTATACAAGGGATGACTTTTTTTTTGGTTTCATAACATGTAAATGTTTGTCATACAATTTAATGATTAAGGAACTTGAAGTATTACTATGAAGATAATGTCGAATCTACACGGTGGATTAGGTAAAACTATACCCAAATGAATTAAAAAACAAGTTTTTTTTCTTATCCATTATTTATGCATGATTTTGTGGTTACTGTGATTAGTACTATACCAACCTTTAGTCGTAATGATGTCCTTACATGAAACTAGACTCACCTGAAACAAATTAAAATAATTTAGTTATTACACTTAACAAATAAGTTTACAATGTACGAAAGTTTCTTATTTATGCCAATGACCGTAAAATTGTTTTAGCCTAACATCTGTATATTTTAACACCAACTATATAACCTACTTAAGTAATATTAATTAGAGTGCGTCATTATTTTACATACTGGTAAATTAGCCGTACTGTATAACATGATCAAATTTACTTGCGTTCATTGTATCTTAAATAACTAAGCACGTTATATATCTGCGAGTACTCGAGCAAGTAACTATCACGTTGCAAACAGACTAATGCCAGCATTAGATGCGACTAGACAAGGCCATAGCTATCAGTGAAATGTCGAGAAGGAAAGAGATGGATACATAAAGTATTTATTGCACACATAATAACACCACAAGTGCAATTCACGCACACACTGACATCTTTTCTATTTCTATTACGTGTTCTAGGGTTGACTACTTGTGTTAATAAAAACAGTTAAACCGACAGTTTATTTCTGAGATATGAATATATGTACAAGTCAAATGTTGGAGATAGCGAATATATCCTAAGTATGTCATGGACATAAATGGACTTAACGATAATATAATGTATCACTTTAATGAAAATCTTAACCATTTTTAAACAACAACTGTCTATTTCAATATTGTATATTATTCAGCATTTACCTACCTATTTCATTTTTGTAAACACACTTGTTTCGTAACAAGGGTAATACTAAGACGTTTCTAGAAGCTGTCAGTAACCAGGCTAAGGTTTTATAGGTAAACTAGCTGACCCGGCAAACGTTGTTTTGCCATAATAAAAATAAAAGTTTGAAAAATAGATGTTGGCCGATTCTCAGACCTACTGAATATGCATGTAAAATTTCATAAAAATCGGTCTAGCCGTTTCGGAGGAGTACGGTAACTAACACTGTGACACGTGAATTTTATATATTAGATAATACAAACCAACAATGAATATCAATAAAACCGACTATTAAATATGTACCGAATATACAGACAAAAAAGAAAGCATAATAATAGTGATTACAACAGGAAAAGGTGTTTCACCATCTGGGTCGTGTAAGCAGGTTACACAGTATCATCATAAATTGGGTGAGTAGCATAATGCGCACTTGATACACAAAATACCTATCTTGATAACGATAAGTCCGAACTTGGTGTTGCGACAGTCTGGCCTAGAACCCGCTGTGAACTCGAGTAGCCTCAATAACACAGCCTAAATTTTTATATTATAGTATATATTTCAAGTTATTGCGCGCCATTCTCTGTATGTTTGCTTTCTTGTTGGCGAAGCATAAGCTAACGTTAACACTATTCGTTCTTTGGGTAAAAAAAGTTCTATCAAGTTTTCTCTAGTGATAGAGCGTATTGAATTCATGGCGTTAAGGATTACGAAAACCGATTTGAATAAATGTCAAACGAAATTGATTTTGATTAGACTTTTAGAAACCGAGCTATAGTAGGAGCACAGATCCCCCTCAATAAATTCCGCACAAAAGGTAGTCAAGGTACAAGTGAAGGAATGCGCTATTCTCGCATAGGCGATGTATGAGAACTAGGCGTATAATTTTCCTATGGCCAATGAAAATGCATGATTATATACCCCGTAACCAACACCAACCACGAACGTTGGTGCGTTTAGTTTTTGACCATAATTTCATAATGTTCTGGATATTGGTAGTCTGTTAATAAGCTAAATGAAATACAAATGTAAATTTGTTTTATTTTCGTATCATATTTAGGCATAAAGTCATTTTAAGAAAATTCTATTTTTGTAGTGTAAAAAGAAACATATTTTGTGGCTGGTTGTGAATATCAACAAAATTATAATGTTAAAGGTATATCATTTGTTACAGTTTTTATCAAAGATCTTTGCCAAATAAGTCCATTACTGATGACACTTTACCAAAAACATAAGAAAAATGAAGACATTATAATTAAGATTTTATTTTCACACGCATTTAGGAGAAAATAATAATATATCTGATATAAGATGGTTGGAATAAGATCACATATTTAATGGTTATCAAAAAAGTCATCTTACTTGTCCACTGTTGTTCTACTGATGTGTTGCAAGTTTACCGAATGATATGCGCATTTGAATATTTATTATATTCTCAAATAGAACTTCGCTATGTTAAAAATAAACTGTGCAAAATTAGTACTTTATTTAAATATAACCCGCATCTACATTTGTGGATAAGGAGTTTTGATCTAGTAAAATAACTAGAGAAAGACAGATTCACTAATCCAGTCTTTTACTACCAACTGAGCACTTTACGCTTTGATAAACGAATTAAATGAATACTATTCATCATACGATTATCATCATATGATTATTATTATAAAGTCTAGAGGAAGACCTAAGAAAAGATGGTTGGACTGCGTGAAAGAGGACATGAAAGAAAGAGAAGTTGACACAGACATGACGGCTAATAGAAGACTATGGAAGAAAAAGACATGTTGCGCCGACCCCGAATAATGGGATAAGGGCAGGAGGATGATATGATCACAAGAAGTTATTTATCAACTGCGGCTTAATTCCGCATTAAAAAATAAGAAGGCTGTGCTCATCCAACGGAACATTTGAGGGCACAGGGCAAAGTTGTTTGTTATAAAAACTTTATGCAATATTTAACTTCAGAGTTTCATTTACAAGATATGAGCACACAATTCCCATGGAAATTGGGTTATCTTGATAGATTACTGATCCCGAAACACGATAGTACGTTGAAGAAAGTATCAGATGCTGAAATCTTTGTGATTTATTATGTGTTCAAGTTTCGCAACTACACTCTAGAATGGATTCATGTGAGTTACTTTGTTATATTAACGTACCTACACATACATGCCTTCAGAGTTAAAAAAACAAACGGGAGTGCTCTAAATGTCATTATTTTAAAACTATTATTACTTGATGACTATTGATGAGATGAAATGAGGATTACTAAAGCATTAGCATATAATACCGTTTTCACTGATATAAATTCAACCTCTAGCAACAAGCTTCATTTAAAAGCTCCATTTTAACCCAGAAATACTATTTAGGTACTATATAAATTTGACTAGAAAAAATGTTGATTCGTAAATGTACCAAGTGTAGCGATTACGAGGGCAACTTCCAGTTTAAATGCATCTTACCAATCCTCTTTATATTCTTTTTATCAAATAAAAAATAAGACCAAAATAAGTAGAAATAGCAATAACGGAAAAAGCTAGAAAACTGCAGTGTCATCATAGTCATTACATAGTTTCTTGTGTGATGAGCACTAACCTTTGGGGAATGTTTTGTTCGAAGCAACATCTCTGACGCCCTATATTCACGTTTCAGTCTGTCGGCTGGCAATTTGCCCAAAAATAATTAGTCATCATTCGCTCTAAACCACAGTGGTGTTCCGATAGGACCAATCTCAAAACACGTGTCCGTTTCAAATAACTTTATTTATGTTCCGCTTGCATTCTAAGAAAATTGTAAACGAGGCGAGTTTACTCCTACAAGGCGCCTACTTTGCTTTAAATAGAATAAGTTCAATCAGGAATTACTGTAAGTTAAAATAACAATTAATTGCTATGGGTGAAATCTTTGATTGGGAAATAAATTTACTTATAAAAATATTACTTATTACATTATTGTCTTTACATTATTAAATTCGCCATCTATCGGTAAGGAGCCTAACTTTTAGGTTTCGCCGCTCGACACCAGATGGCGTTAATAAGTTATAAACGCAATAAAAATTAACAAACTAAGTATTATTATATAAAAATATATAAAAATATTAATTTAATTCTTGAAATGTAATTAGTCAGGTAATTTTGGCAATACATTATATCAGTTTTCTTAAGCAATACGTAGGTACATCCTAATATAGCATTTAATTTTATTTCTATAATAACTAAAATCAATATAATATGAAGCAATTTTGAAAATAAACTAATAATCTATAACATAACCCTTTTATATGTACAGAAACCAAAACAAAAAATATCCGTACGTAGCAGGAGCTACGCCGTAGGCGTCTCTACTTAGGGTATGTAGACATTTGTAAAAGAAAAACGTCTAATATGACCTTAGTAACATCGTACCTACATAATGAGTATGGATTTTTTTCGTTTATATAATTTTTTGGGGTTATTCCGCAATTGATCAATTTACGAAATATACATTATTACGTCTTTTATCTTATAGAAACGTTTCTTTTTGTAGCTAAAGTTAGGTATAATTTAAAAGCGTTATACTTTTGGTTCAATTTTGTTGATGAAGAATAAGAATAGGTATCAGAATCCTGCCCTTCCAACTTCCTATCATACTACTATTTTAAACGTGAAAGTTTGTAAGAATGTATGGATGAATGTATGGACGTAAGAATGTTTTTTGTTCTATCACACTTTTGTGTGATAGAACAAAAAACATTCTTACGCTACTGATTTTTTATTAAACTGTGGAAATTGTGAAATAAATGTGTTTTACAGTAATCACTCACTCACAAATCACTTTCGGTTTTTAGGGTTCCGTACCCAAAGGGTAAAAACGGGACCCTATTACTGAGACTTCGCTGTCCGTCCGTCCGTCCGTCCGTCCGTCTGTCACCAGGCTGTATCTCAAGAACGGTGATAGCTAGACAGTTGAAATTTTCACAGATGATGTATTTCTATTGCCGCTATAACAACAAATACTAAAAATAAAATAAAATAAATATTTAAGGGGGGCTCCCATACAACAAACATGATTTTTTTTACCGTTTCTTGCTCGATACTAATAACGTTGCCTTATGTTGCATAGATAATGGTACGGAACCCTTCGTGCGCGAGTCCGACTCGCACTTGACTAATTTTTTCTTTCATTTAATCCAAATCTTCCATTAAAATTTTAGCTCCTACCTATAATGCGTATATGCTCGAAGCAAAAATATTTTTCATGCAGAGTGGCGAATGGTGTTAGATTTACTCAAAATACTTATATACTCCAAAACAAAAATTATTATATTGTCTAGCTTTGTAGCTTTGAAATGTTATGTCCCAACGGACCTTTTCCAAGCGCTCTACGTCACGACGTCTTATTTTGAAAAGTAGCAGGGACATTGGTTTATCTCTACTTTTGCTGCTTTAATGTGCAATGGATATCACCTACAACTACTGTCTTTTACTTTATGCAATATAAAAAGTAAAACTTTACATTTAACAATATACAATAATAACATTTACATAATCGATCTTCATGCAAATGCAAGATACGTATGTGTGTTCTTTGCATATATGTGTGCAAAAATGCATACATCACATCGTCGGCATATTATAAATATGCATTAAGGGCCTACATCAATATTATCGTATATCATCGCCGACACGTACATATTAACACAGCCAGTAGGCACAGAAAATGAATAATTAGGGATACTTTTCCTATTTACTCAAAATCTACTAAATATATTTTAATTCTGATTTACGTGTTTCTATATATAATAGTTACTTATGTTTTTAAAGTTATTTCATTAGTTAATATGCGATAATAGACCGACAAATGAAAAAAATAAAAAATGAAAGAGGTTATTTCGCTAAGATTTTCTATCGAGAAAACTTTTTTCAATCGCGTTTCTGAGTTTATGCGATCCTAGATCATATATTGAAAAAACATATACTTAAAAATTAGAGCTCTAGCCATTCAATCTAAAGAAATAATGAAAACTTCGTACATAGAAAAATGCACGAAGCTATTTTGGTATCCTCTTAAGCACTATCACATTTAAACTTGAAACCTATGCGTGTGTTGAAGGAGGTTCATACTATATTTATGTTTTGGCTATTTGTTTATAAGCTACATAGGGAATTCATATTAAGAATTGAATGGTAAACATTGTTATAGAGGAAAATAAGTGGCTTTGCTTAAAAACTTGAAAATAAGTATATGCGTAATGCGCCTGTCCTTACACTTTGTATTAGACCGAACGCTGATTGATTTATAGGACCTCAATAATACTAATTCTACGTGCACACCTAACTTAACATAACTAAAAAATGAAAACTACTATGTCGTATTTTGATTAATTGGATATTTCGTTGTGCACATTTTTATTAATTTAAATCGTTAGTTTTCTGTAATATATACCTATAATATACAAATTTTCTGATAAGAAAGTTCCGTTAACATTGACGAATAGTATCATTGATACTATCAATTGTCATTTTTTAGTTTATGTGCACGTAGAATCGGTACCAATATCTCATAGAGAGATCGAAATCTGTTTGGAAGAAGTTAAATACATTATAATCTTATATATAAAATTCACGTGTCACAGTGTTAGTTACCGTACTCCTCTGAAACGGCTAGACCGATTTTTATGAAATTTTACATTCATATTCAGCAGGTCTGAGAATCGGCCAACATCTATTTTTCAAACCTTTTTTTTTAGTATGGCAGAACAACGTTTGCCGGGTCAGCTAGTATTCTTATAATAATCTTCATTGTTTCTTCTAATCTAAATATCATAAAAGACATGATAATCGGTGTTAACATTTTTATGTCACGTTAGAATCAATTAGTACTATTCAATCGCTAAAAAGTACAATCAATTGATTGATATAAGGCTTTTATTGTTTATACAAATGTGTAAATAGATCTTACGTTTAAATATATAGATAGACAATGTAAACGTTGCACTCGCACACCAACGAAAGCCTAGAACCTGCATATGTGTGCGCGTGGGGGCTGTCCAGTCTAGACATCTATCTAGATAGCTAGATATCTAGATGTGGGTGCATCGCTGCAGCGTTGGCGTAGGTCCTAGGGGGATGTTGGGTGTTAGGGCAGGTCGGGTATGGGACTGATGCATACTGGGGTGGGTATATGCAATAACTACCATCGCGTAGGTAATGAAACGCTTGGTGAAAGAAGGACCGTTATGACACTCCTGGTTATTTCTCACTAAGTATAATAAATTTTCTTTGTTATTTCTTTTATTTTTACAGTAGTAAATATATTTCTATCAGTTTTTAGTTTTATAATGAACTTTATAAGATGAAAGATGTAAAACGCAAGTTCGACTAACATAACCGTATATTGTTAATAGCCATTATTGGAAAAATTGATATTGCAAATTGCATTGAAAAAGGGTCTATATCACAAACGTTAAGGTAATCGAAAGCTTAAAAAATCATGAATCGTTACTTTTTTTTAACACATTAAACCTAAAATTGCCTGCACTTGTATTGATTTTATCAGAAGTTCAAATAAAATCTAATGGGAGATATCGATGAATGTTGATGTGAATAATTTGAACAAATAAAAAAAAATGTGTTTGTTTAAAAGAGAGTGTAGTAAAATCGTAAGATTTACTTAAATTTAGCAAAATTTGTATATTATTTTTAATAATTGAAAGAATTTAAATTTAGAACGATATTAAAAAAGGCACTATATGAAAAAAGTCCGGACTTTGTATAATGTGTGTGCAATGTGCGGATTTTCTTTATGATTTAGTTTTAATGCAATATTATGTTGTTGCATATTATTTTGTAATGTTTAAGTAAAAAGAAATAACGGCACCATATTAGGATTAATGCTTTTCTTAATTGCTAAATACTTTACTTGCCTGTAAAGTAATTATCGTACTAAAAAGTAAAACCAACAATCGATATTTCCGTTAATCCCATCGCGGAACAATAACGCGCTAATAATGTGTAAATGTAATTCAATTTTTATAATATAATGTAACACTGATTTTTATTTCTCTAATTCATATAGTGCAATAATTGAAAAAGTAACGTTTTATTGCAATTAGGATTGTTCATAATATTTGACCTCCTGTATTTATATATTTTTTAGAAAATACACACTATTTTAAGCAACTAATTTCAATATTATTGAAATATACAGAATTTTTTTAAAATACTTTAAAACATTATATTAAATGTTGTGACGTCATCGTTGTACGCAATCTGTGTATTGCCTTTTCCTGATAGACTTAATACAGATTGCAATATATCTTTCCAAAGTTACCAAGATAATATAATAGACCAATTTCAACTCCACCACAGAGTAGTATATCCCTAAGAAAACCTTAATTTTTTTAAGTCCTTCATTTCAGTCCCCGCTTGGAACAATCATTTGTGTGATATCCATAAATGTCATACAAATGTTTGTACTGCGTCTGGGTGTTTTCTATGTATTATATGTATGTATTTACAAAAGAAAAGTAGTATATGTAGTCTATCCGTATCTGGTTCCCATAATACAAGCATATAAATATAGCTTACTTTTGGACCAGAGGACGTTGTGTGAAATGTCCTGAATATTTATTTATTTATTTCAAAGGCAAATAGACATTATTTGCTTTTTTGGAAAAATAATCGTTAACATAGCAAATTTACCGAAAAAAACTAATGTATCATGATCAGAAACTCTATTCCCCGATATGGTTTTCGAATTAAGAGTTTTAAAAAAAATATGAACAATGCCAATTGTTATCAAAAAAATAAACAAGTTATTTCTATTAATAACTGGAATTAATCATTCATCATATTATAATTATGTAACTCAGCATCAATGTTTATTTACCAATATGTATGTCCTCGCAGGTCGTTGACCCGGCTGATGATCGGGCATATTCGGCACTATCCGCACTTTAGAGTAGGATAGGCTTATGCGGAATATGGGGGGTGTGAACGAGTGTATTGAGAGGGTAGAGACCTTGAGCTGGCAAAATCAAGGGTAAGGCTATGCGAGTGTGTGTGAATCCTGGACTGGGTCTGTGTTTGTGTATCGATGGAGTACTAACACATGTATGTGTATGTGTGTAGCCAATAATGAATACACCACTACATCTACATAGTTATAATATATATTTGCCTGTTTTCTCTTGTCCGCTGAACCTTGGTTTAAAAAAAGTTCTAAGCATATAAGTGGAAAAGTTAAAGTTGCTGTACTAAGTTAGATAATTATATCACAAGATATTGCGATTTGGTAAATCAAACAACGAATTCCTATACCCTATAATCATGTTACAAGAAAGACTATTGACACCAATTTCGTTTGAAGTTTTAAAATAAAACTTTGTAAGGACAATTACGCTATATCTTTGTCATGGAGAGAAATGGGTAAAATCAAATCATTGTGTGTATATGTATAGCTCAATAAATGGACACAGCCTTTTCTTTTTTAAAAAAAAAGCTTTTCTGATTTTTC
This sequence comes from Orgyia antiqua, assembly GCA_916999025.1. Taxonomy (NCBI): domain Eukaryota; kingdom Metazoa; phylum Arthropoda; class Insecta; order Lepidoptera; family Erebidae; genus Orgyia; species Orgyia antiqua. Next base: position 5,937,143 of record OU779861.1, read on the forward strand.
TTAGTTCTGATAATAATGTAAAATAATGTACATACATATCTTCATATTTTACAAACAATGACTTAATTCAAAAGAATTTTATTTATGTGTATCAAAATAAAAATCATTCTCATCGTTTCTAATTCATTCAAAAAACTTTTTCATTCCTAATACATCTACATACATCTACATTGAACTATGGATTAAATTTTCCATAGTTACGCGGAAGAAACAATAAAAATGTTGTAAGACAGCTATCTATCTCTACGGAATAAAAAATAATTGCCACAATATCGTAGAGTATACATTACAAATAACAGTTACTAAAATCACAAGTCATGATGTAAATTAATTAACCGATTAATCCGTAAATCCGCCATAAAAATAAAAACGCATGTCAACAAGCAACAACTACGACCACGTGCTCAACTCAAAATAGACGCGTACGCACACAAGCGTACAGAGCGTGCACGCAACACGCACACAAACAACCGCCACGCGGCCCACCGACCCGCGGAAAAATCAATATTTTGAGCAAAACTACTTCCCTTTACGCAAGTGTGTGCGTCGGTAACCTCCCTACAAAAGAACTCAAAAGGTCTTATACACAATTGAGCCTGCAAACTGAATCACACCTTATTGTGTACGAATAAAGTGTTATTTTCTCTACTCATAACAGGGGTGGTTAGGTCATAAGGGTATAAGTTAATAGTGTTGTCCTGCTCCAATCAATCGGATAGCTCGGTCTCACGGCCGCGTGGCGCCGGGCGTCGACCTCAGCCCGGTCGTTACCCCGCGACAGTTGCACCCTGCTACCCCGTCCGTAGCAGCAACTACGCACCCTTGTTCTTGTTGGATCTTGGACCCATGCATTGCGCCTTACCGCCTCTGACATTGACTCGACGATCGGTTCAATGACCTATGCAAGCACTTCCGCCTTCCGGTATAGTTTATCAAAATTCCAAATAATGTTTTTCAAGTGGAATTTTATTTAAATAGTGACATAAACAAAGTGAGCACACTTAAAGATGTGAATTGATACATTGAACATGTATATAACTGTATGAATATTTGAGTTCTAATTGCCCCAATATTTATAAGTTTGTTTTGTTATTCAATAGTAGTATAACATATTCGCTTTTACATTTATAAATATCAAATAAATATTTATAAATATGTATACATATTTACTTTTAAATAACGTTTTTTGGTCCTAAAGTAACATAATCGGATCCAAGATAATACAAATATATTTTTACAGACATAAAAATAATAGGTACATAGAAAAAACCCAAAAACAAAACGTTTCTTTTCGTATTTGTTTCTTTCCGGATGGAAACCCGTTGCGGGATCGGATCCCATCCGGAAAAAAACTAACAACTGAAGTCTGTATTACTATTGAACACCTAATTCTTAGCGCCAGTTACTTTTAAGCTTGTGATTTAGACAAAAAAAAATGTGATATTAAGTTTTTAAGTACATGTTACAGACGCCCAGCATGAAAATGATAAAGGAAGCTATCTATTTGAAAGAAGCTGTGAAGCGCACACTAAAATATCTCTAGAACATTTTCTGTGTAGAAGATAACTATCGTAAAAGAGTTAAATTTGTAATAGCAAAACATAGTACTGTAAATAACATAACTCGTAGCGGCGTTAAAATAAATATTGTTAATGCTAATCGACACTAATGGTCTTATTCATAATGACTTATCGGAGGTTTAGAAGTTCGCTAAAATCGGTTCGCGAAAATTGTCAAAACTTGTTATTCATAATAGTCTTTTTACGATAAAACGTTTTTTATCTCTCCGATAAAATCTCCGTTTAAACCTCCGATAAATCATTATGAAAAAGACCATAATAATCTACACTAATGATAAAAGGAAAGAATTAATTATTGGTAAGTTTAAAACGAATATACTTACACTAAAAGTATTGGATCTAGTTGAAAAAATATTTCACCGTTGTATAGCTTGTATACTTTATAGCAAAAAAGAGCAGTAGTCCTTGCATTTTCATTTTGTGTTATCATAAAAAAATTACATACATTAAAGATAATCCACAAAGAAATGAATGAAAGTGATGATGAATGAAAATGAATGTCTGTCTCATTCATGTTGGCATAAGAACAAACAGATGCTAATGCGTTGAAACCAAGACACAAATCATTATATCTTTTAAAATGAATTAGACATAAATGCATAAGAAATTAAACACAAGAACAAGAAATAAGCTTAAAAATGTAATAAACAAATGCGCCATCTCCGTTTTGATTGACTTTAAAAAACGAAAACCGGCTAAGTACTAGTTGAACTCGCTCACGAAAGGTTCCGTACCATTAACTTTATTTTATTTTATTTTTAAACTTTTTGCACAAAATACATAGTACAATGGCGGACTTAATGCTAAAAGCAATCTCTACCAGTCAACCATTGGGCAGTGTGGAAAACGGAACAGGTAGGCGCATTACCAAAAACTAACCAAATTAAAATATTTTTCACCTAAAAATTAATAGACATATAAGAAATAATATATTCCATTATATTTACTTATTATAAATCGAAGTCGTTATTTATGTATGTATGTTCCTATGTATTGTCCCGCTCGGGACAATCATTTGTGTGATTTTTCTAATTGTCATACAAATGTTTGTACTGCGTCTGGGCGTTTCTATGTATTATGAGTATGTATTTACAAAAGAAAAGTAGTATAGGTAGGTATTCTATTCGTATTCTGGTACCCATAATACAAGCATAGAAATATAGCTTACTTTGGGACCAGAGGACGTTGTGTGAAATGTTCATGAATATTTATTTATTTATTTATGTGAGCTTATATCTTTAAAAACTATAAATAAAATAAATAAATAAATAAATATTTATGGACATTTCACACAACGTCCTCTGGTCCCAAGCTAAGCTTATTATGCTTGTGTTATGGGTACCAGAATACGGATATAATACATAAACTACTTTTCTTTTGTAAATACATACTTATAATACATAGAAAACACCCAGACGTAGTACAAACATTTATATGACATTTATGAATATCACACAAATGATTGTCCCAAGCAGGAATCGAAATTTGGAACTTTAAAAACTATGCAACGGATTAATTTATTGCTTTTTAAGTTTTGGTTTTTGCAACAATCTCGACCAGCCACCCAGTATTCTGTATTAAAAGAGTCCCTGTTTTACCTTTTGGACGGATCCCTAAAAATGTACCTTATAATTAGCGAGGTGACTAACTTAATATTTAGGATGCGATTACACATCCTTTTAACGAGAAATTATTTTGAAGGCGAAATTTTTTTAACCTTAAAGATGGTGTTTCACCGAGAGCATTAAAAGTGACTTTAATATGAGACTTGTAAACGAAAACCACAAAGCATGAGATGTGGCTCTTCTCATTTATTTTATGTGAGTAGGTAATTTTTTTTTTTTGTTATTTCAAGATTAAATTGTGACTCTCACTTGTTTCATAGAGCCAATTCTTTAGGATCTATCAAAATCAAAGTCTTTAACTCTTTTACAAAGTATAGACTCCTACACCTAAATATGTAAGCAAAACAGCAAATTTAACACTATATAATTACGGCGTAAAGGTATAAAAACTAAAAATAAACTGTTTTGCTTAAACATTTTACTACAAATAAAATAATTAACTGATAAAATGTATCAATTTTCTAATGAGCAAATTATCTCACTTCATATTTTGTGGAGGGAATTTTTTTATTGTCAAGTCACAGTCGTTCTACTATCAGTTATTCGATTAATATGATCTCTATAAGATATTGAACTAGTTTTTTATTTAATAAAAATTAGTCAATTTTACTCAGTATTTTTTACGCATAAAGAAATTACTTTCTGCAATTGAATTTGACAAGTTGCAAACTTGCTGCAGCAATTATGATTAGACTATCGATATTACTTATATCAAGATTGAATTGGGTAAACAGATCTCATAATTATTAGGTACATGGAGAAAAAATTATAGCAGTTATCAGTGAAGAATACATGTAAAAATGACAAAATTTCGATAATAATATCGAATCGCTATGGCAATATTCTAAAAGTTTATAATCATTAATGTATAATTAGTAAAGCGTTTAGGAATTGTTCATGAAGAGATGTTGAAATATTTATTAATTAGCACTGTATATGAGAATATTTCGATTATTGTTAAATATTTTAATGTCTCTCCAATTTTTAAAATTGGTATTATGAATGTGTATACCTAAGAATTTTTTTTTTAAATTTGTAAACCGAAATAAAAAATTAATGAACAAAATTTGCCGCCCCTTAAAATTTGCCGCCCTAGGCTCCAGCCTACTCAGCCTGCTGGTAACTCCGCCACTGGTACGAATTAATATATTTTTGTACACGTTAACACTTTCATCAAAGCTTTTTCTCGAGATTTCTTTTTCTGATATTTACTCTTTTCTGTATTTAAATACTGGTACCAATTCTACAATTAAACTTAACTAAATAACAAAAACAATAATGGTGTATTAGGGTTAAATGGCTATTTCGTTGTGCACGTTAATATTAATATAAATCTATATGGTCTTATTCATAATGACTTATCGGAGGTTTAAACGGAGATTTTATCGGAGAGATAATAAACGTTTTAGCTTAAAAAGACTATTATGAATAACAAGTTTTGGCAATTTTCGCGAACCGATTTTAGCGAACTTTTAAACCTCCGATAAGTCAATATGAATAAGACCATTAGTCTATAATAAACAGTATTATTAATAAGTTCAGCTATCGTTGCTGAAATATGTTATCTTGTATGTAAAACTTAACTTTACTTAACTTGGAAAACTACTATTAAGTATTAGGTACTCTATTTTAATTATTCTTCCATGCAAATTCACTAAGTACGTTTAGATTGCGAAATGAGTGCAATAATTTGGTTCAGTCTTGGTGGTTAGTTAAGGTGTAATTGGTATTAATGCAATATACATTTGATTTGCAAATGTCTTGTTGTAATTAAGTAATCATGTTGCCATATGTGGATCATTTTGTGTAGCTTATTAGGTTAGAAAGTTGTTTAATACTGATTATTAGTTATTTGTATTTGCACCTATATGTCTATCGATCTGACTGACGGGTTGGTCAACTTACGGCCAAAACTACTAAACACTAAGTTCACATACCCATCGCTTTTAAACTATATATGAGCACTAAGTAAGAATTTTTGGAAATCGAACTTTCAGTGGGCAAAGCGTTATAATTTTTTTATACAGAGTTATGAAAATATGTTTTTAGCTGTTATAGGAAAGGAAAGTCAAAGGCAACTCTGAACTGGCATGGAGTTACTGACTATAGCTATAGTTACTATTCGTTACAGGTATAAGAAACATTTTTACAACTCATAAAAGGCATTAATCGACTGAGATGAAAAAAAAGCATTTGTAACAAAATATGGTAGGATAAGGCCAAAACAAATAGTAACTTCGTTCTTCAAGATATGAAGTGGCTGTAGTATCTAAGTGTACACTAATATCTGGCGAGTAATGTGGCGTTTATCTCAGATCTATGGGATGGATGTATGTACTACGTGGCGGTGCACATAAATAAACGCATCACGAGATGCGCCGCGCTAGATTCTGTAACAGCTGTACATTCAGGCAAGCCCAGGCGTTCGGGGTCAATGCCCATTCGTATTTTCAACATGTGCCGACGTTTTCCGCGTTCCAAGGAAAGCACTTGCTTGTCATTCCTTCGGGAACCTCCGCCTTAACTTCGATAATCTTCGGCTACGTCTCAGTAGTTTTGTAAACGACGGAATCATGGCCGCTGCAAAATGTCTTTTTTAATCTCCAACTATTTTGTGTGCTCATCAAATTGCTTTTACGTTTGCATAGCAAAGCTGCTTTCATGTAATAGTCTGTTTGCGCGATGAACGCCGAGGAAATGAGACTTCTGATAAAGAATAATATATAAGTTTAGTGTTTATGAACAACATAGTAAGTAAGAAGGGTTACTATTGATTCATTTATTTATAAATACAAATAAATTTTTAATATACCAGTAAATAAGAATTACGATATTTACATAATAGAAAAATAAGTCGTTATTTTTGTATGTATGTGCCTATGTGAGCTTATATCTTCAAAATAATGCAACGGATTTCGATACGGCTTTTTAATAGATATACTTAGTTTAAAAAAAAAACACGCTTGAAAATCCTGAATACTTTTTTTTAATTATTGCATTGTCATAGCTCCTTATATGTGTGCAAAATTTCTGATAAATCCTACTATTGCAAGTGGGTTAAAATTATTTTCAAAGATTCCGTTATATAGAATAAGACATTGATAGATAGACCGAACTTATATAAGCGTGTTAAACATGGTTTAAAAGGGTGGCTTTAATGTATAATTTCTGAAGGATTTTAATTTTCTAAATTTCACGTGTACTAAGTTGCGGGCAACAGATAGTATCAGATATGATATTATCAGACAATGTTTTTACCTTTGTTAATTTATGTTAACAACCAATTAATCAAAATACAGAAAACGAATTTTTTTTATGTAGTTTTATAAACCATTATTTCTACCTTAATTTAATAATGGTCTTATTCATAATGACTTATTGGAGGTTTAAACGGAGATTTTATCGGAGAGATAATAAACGTTTTAGTGTAAAAAGACTAATATGAATAACAAGTTCAGACAAATCAATTACAAGCAAAGTAAGTGCTTACATTAAGACAAAAAAATTACTTAAGTTTAGACAATTTTCGCGAACCTATTTTAGCGATCTTTTAAACCTCCGATAAGTCATTGTGAATAAGATCATAAATCATTATTTATCAGCATTACAGTAAACAATTGATGTTTATCAATTCAACACCTTTCACCATAGTTTTTTTTAATACTTAATAACGCGTTACACACGCAACATCAGCATTATTTAGACACATTGTTGTTATTTTTACATCAACTTAGACACCTTCACCACTTCCCTATTGAAACTTCAGTTATATTAGTAACATTGTTTCATGATACTAACTGAACGGTAGTCATCCCTGTAGTGGCGCCGACGCGGTGTAATAAAATACTGCATAAGGAACTCATAAAATTACATGCACTCGGTATTGTTCCGGGAAAGAAAATTATGTAATAGCGGGTTTATAAGGTAAAATCTTGTTTTCATGTATTCTTAGAAGATAATTAATTATATACAACTTTATAACGTTTTCAGAAATGAATTATTATTGGCATTTTTGAAAGATCTATGCGTAGTGGGAGTTATTGGCCAAGATACCAAATGATCAATGCAATACCACGATGAATGATAAAATATTCTCAAACTCTACTTTAGTTGGCGTCTGCAAAAATGCCATTATTCGGGGAATCAAAAATCGAGGGTATCATCAATCAGGTAAGAGCCATGGCAATGCCAAACCTTAATAGTTATAAGCGATTTAAATCATAGTTTACAGAGAATAAAATTTAACATTTTATAAATTTCCAACTGCTATGTATTTTTATTGCGGTATTAAAATCATGTCTTGGTATCGTTATAGAATAGCGTTGACCTCAAATCGAGTAGCTTGATGTACTGGCAAGGTTACACGATATATATACTATGAACATAGATGTTGTATATTTGAATTTATAGTGACCTTGAATCTTTGAACTCATTACTTGATTCTTGGTGCAACTACTATTTATTCTGTGCTGCAGCGATAATATTTCGTTAAATGTTAGTTTCTGTTGTAGATTGTGATATTTTAAGTTTAAATTACCTTAGTTTATAGTAATTTATTTAAAAGATACTTTGTTACTGATACTTTGTTAATAGAAAAAGTATTAAAAGTTAGGCAATATTCGTTATACACTCTGAAGTCAATGAAAGATTAATGTAAGTCTTGCAAAAAAGCGATGTCAACCAAAGGTATGAATGAATAAAGGCCAAAGTCTCCAGCCTCCAACATAATGACTTGGAGCAGAAATTTTATAGTATACATACACACACACTCACAACAAACATAATTGCATGTGTTAATTTTATGTAATAGAAGTCTCACAGATGTATAATAACAATTTTTGTTTTATTACTCTTTTCTCATGTGTCACTGGAAGGCAGCTAATGCTTATAACACAGGTTTACCTTTTTAAGCATTAGCAGAATTCTAACCGAATTGTAACATTAGTACTAACCATTTATTTAATCTAAGTATACGCTGTACAACTTCTTGGAAACAATAAAGAATTTATTATTATCTTTTCACATTTCATTTATTCCTCTTATCAATTACATTTTTAAATATAAAATTATAAAATAAAAATACATTTAAAAATATAAAACATAAAAATCACCGACCGGCAGCGGGCATAGGTGCCAAGCTACCGGTGGTCAAGGTTCCAGAGAGAGGAACCTCCTCACAATACGGGCCGTGTCCAGTATCACGGCCTTCTGCATTAGACTCTTGACCCAACGACCTAACGCGAGCCTCTCTAGGTGACGGTCGAGGCTCTTGGGTATTAAACTTATTATTATTATAAGTTACTAAAATATTTGTACATTAATTTGTTAATTTTTGCAATTAACTTGCTATGCTTTTACTTAATAAATCAAATTGTAGTAGAATAAATGATCACCAGGAACGGGATTTGAACCCACGACCTCGGAATATTCCAACTGAGCTAGCATGGGACCAGCACAATACATGATAACCAAATTTTCACTACAATATTTCTCAATGTGAGTTAAACATCGCTCGATAAATATTGTATTAGAATTTGGTTATCATGTGTTGGTTCCACGGTAGCAAAGAGTAATGGAACCGTATTCCAAAGTCGTGGGTTCAAGTCCCGCTCGTGGAGATCATTCTTTCCACTATAACTTGATTTATTAAGTAAAATAATTTTGTCCAGAAAATGCAATTCTTTTCCACTTAATAAATTGACTACACGAATAAATGTTAATGTAATTGCAAATTCTTTGCTTTATAAGATTAATTTCTTGCATTACATAAATTGTTCTTTAAACAATTTCGATCTTCATTTCCAGGAAATCTTGCTTCTTGCGATTATTTTTACATTCAGATATTTAAAAATGTATAAAGAATAACAACGCTATCAAATGACAAAGTTTATACAACTATAATAAGGTACATGCCCAGATTTCCAAGGTATATGACCGCGTACGTGCCGGTTGTCATGCACATGTTAAAGCCGATAGAGCCTTAGAATTATTGTTACTGCTTCTTATACAGCGTACTGATTAAATCAGCTTTTTTAGTAGGTAACTGCAGAAAGTGCTGGTACCCTTAAAATATAACCACATAATGTCTTCCCAAGTGCTTAGTCAAATATGCAGAGATATTAGTGTCATTGTCTTCAATAACATGATATTGAAATAAAACCTCGAACCGACCCAAAAGACGGCATTTACATTCCGGAACGTTTCATTCGGACCGTTTCATTGAATACTTGAAGCCATAAAGATCCCGCTTCTCAATAACACCTTAAGAGGATACCAAAACAGCTTAGTGCATTTTTCTACGTACGAAGTTTTCATTGTTTCTTTAGATTGAATGGCTAGAGCTCTAATTTTTAAGTATATGTTTTTTCAATATATGATCTAGGATCGCATAAACTCAGAAACGCGATTGAAAAAAGTTTTCTCGATAAAAAATCTTAGCGAAACAACCTCTCTAATTTTTTTTTTTTCATTTGTTGGTCTATTATCGCGTATTAACTAATGAAATAACTTTACAAACATAAGTAACTATTATATATAGAAACACGTAAATCAGAATTAAAATATATTTAGTAGATTTTGAGTAAACAAAAAAAATATTCCTAATTCTTCATTTTCTATTCCTACTAGCTGTGTTAATACATGTCGACGATAATATTGATGTAGGCCCTTAATACAAGAATAGAACACTTCTATCGAGGCTTTAAAATGCTAGTTGGATCCCAGTTGCAAGAGACAGAAGTTATTGCATTTCATTCACAGTTTTAATCTTTCCTGTTGAAACTAAGATATTTCTTTTTAACAAGGGTTTAATGAAATCAAGGACATCGGACAATGACTGTCTGAATTGCATTCAGTTGCATTCGCACAGATGCTCGATGTTTATGGTTTCGTAACACCGATGCGCGATGGTTGGCATGCGTGAGTCATGGCCGGCCAAGTTCAGTGTCGCCCGGCCGAACTTGAACCCGTTGACGACATCGCAATTATCACACTACAAGATATAAAATATACTGTAATTTATAGCTATGTGTACTGTGTAAATCTTATTAGATTTCAAGGCCGGCCGTCAAAATTAATGAACTACGTTCAAGGTGAAATTGATTGCCAAATGATGCTAAGCATAACATTTCGTAGCGGTAAATTAGCCACCTCTACAGTATTACAAAGTGTATTGAAGTAAAAACTTATTTAAACGCATTTGCGCTAATTGCGTCTGTACTGTATTTGAACAATTGGATTTATTTAATAAGATCAAATAGAGAAATAGAAGGTAGGAAGCAGAATGGAATGGGTTAAATTTATGCACATATTCTGGAACCATTTTCTAATCAAACCTAAATACTAAATGCATAGAGTTACTAATTCTAAAGTGTATTTGTTTATTTAACATAGTTATTCGTTTTTAACGTTTTATAAAACATTACATATCCGGAATTTGTTATTGGAATAGGATTTAGATTAATAAATAATATATATCGCTCGCGTCATTCAATCAATAGCATTGATTATAGCTTTGAGTACAACACATGCCTAAGTATGTTATTGATAAGGTTGGTAAACACGAAGTATACAATGGACGCTATGTGCATAGTATACGTGACAATGACTCCAGGGCCCGTCTTCAGATATCGTCGTATCATTACACATGCGCCGATAACCGTCCAATCACACCGATGTTTACATGTTCATGTGAAAATATTAACACCTCGTACGTATCAAGTCAACTATAATGTTATTGTTATAACATTTAAGAATAAATGTTTTAGTCACTTTTAATTCGCGATATATGAACTATATAGACTAACGGTCTTATTCATAATGACATAATGGCAAACCGATTTTAGCAAACTTTTAAACCTCCGCCCCCTTATTAAAAAACGCGGCTCAACGTTAAATCCAGATTTAACAAAATTTATTTACGAGGAATTGGATAGTTAGACCCGCTCTGACACTAGTTTGGCGTCGGTTTAAGACTAAGGCCGTTGTTAGATCTAGGATTTGAGAAAAATCTGCTTGAAATGCGCAATTGAAGTGTTTAAAAAGCCAGGTTTAAACTGTGGCTTAAACTTAGTCCACGTTTTGTAATAAGGCGGAAAAGGTTTAAAAGTTCGCTAAAATCGGTTGGCGAAAATTGTCAAAACTTGTTATTCTTAATAGTCTTTTTACGCTAAAACGTTTATTATCTCTCCAATAAAATCTCCGTTTAAACCTCCGATAAGTCATTATGAATAAGACCATAATATTACAAAGAGGAATCATTGTATTTTTGACTATAACGGATAAACTTAAAAACAAATAGGTAGACGAATTTCGATAATTGGGATTGTTCATAATTTTTTACCTGCTGTTTTTATATTTTTTTTAGAAAATATAGGATTTTAAGCAACTGATTTCAATATTATTGAAATATTCACTATATAGAATTTTTAAAAAATACTTAAAGATTTTGTTTTAAATGTTGTGACGTCATTGTTGTACGCAATCTGTGTATTGCCTTTTCCTGATAGACTTAAGACAGATTGCAATACATCTTTTCAAAGTTGCCGGGTTGATATAATAGACCAATTTCAACTCCACCACAGAGTAGTATATCCCTAAGAACGCCTTAATGTTTTAAGTCCTTCATTTCAAGGGCAAATACAGATCATTGACTTTTTTGGAAAAATAATCGTCAATATAGCAAATTTTCCGAAAAAAAAACGCATTGATCATGATCAGAAACTTTATTCCCCGAAATGGTTTTCGAATTAAGGGTTTTAAAAAAATATGAACAATGCCCATTCTTTTACCATTAGAATGCTACATTATATCTGAATTACATAATAATAATAATTAATAAAGATATTGTAACAACAGATAGTAAACTATAATTGGATAAAATATTTCAAATTACGATCATTATTTAATTAGATCCCAATTTTTAAAATGTTAAATGATTGTTAAAGAAATTAGACCCGTATTTAATTTCTATTTCCGGTGGAAATATACATACAAGTAAATAAATTATAATAGAAAAATGAAACTCAATGTTTGATAATAGCACGACAATGAATTTAGCATAATCTTTGTCCTTTTAACACGCTTTTATTTGTTCGGTACGTATCTATACTAATACTATAAAGCGAAAGAGTTTGTTTGTTTGTTTGTTTGTTTAAACGCGATAATCTCAGGATCCGCTGGTCCGATTTGAAAAATTCTTTCAGTGTTGGATAGTACATTTATCGAGGAAGGCTATAGGCTATATAACATCACGTTGCAACGAATAGAAGCGAAGCATCACTGTAAAATGTTGCAAGAAACGCATACAATTTAAATGAATATCTTAGGAGATATGACGAAAAAAGAATTACGCGCGGCAAAATAAAATACTTAAACTGTTGGCTGAGCAACGCGAACGTTTCCTCGGTCTTCTATCCATACTCCAATGTTTTGATGTCATGAAACTTTCCAATAATATAGCTTACAGGTCGTTACGCTGCTCAATCCCCGACGTATCGGTGTTGAGTTGGTTTTTATAGGCGTCTGCGTCGGCGTAAGGTCGTTACGCCGCTCAAATCCCGACGTATCGGTGCTGAGTTGGTTTTTATAGGCGTCGGCGTATGGTCGTTACGCTGCTTAAATCCCTGAGTATCGGTGCTGAGTTGGTGTTTATAGGCGTTGGCGTCCCCATCGGCATCGGTGACGGCGTCGGCGTACGGTCGTTACGCTGCTCAAATTCCGACGTATCGGTGCTGAGTGGGTGTTTATAGGCGTTGGCGTCGGCATCGGCATCGGCGTCGGCATCGGCGTCGCCGTCGGCGTCGGCGTATGGTCGTTACGCTGCTCAAATCCCGAACTATCGGTGTTGAGGTGGTTTTATAGGCGTCGGCGTCGGCGTCGGCGTCGGCGTCGGCGTCGGCGTCGGCGTATAGTCGGTACGCTGCTCAAATCCCGAACTATCGATGTTGAGGTGGTTTTATAGGCGTCGGCATCGACATCGGCATCGGCATCGGCATCGGCATCGGCGTCGCCGTCGGCGTCAGCGTATGGTCGTTACGCTGCTCAAATCCCGAACTATCGGTGTTGAGTTGGTTTTTATAGGTGTCGGCGTCGGCGTCGGCGTATGGTCGTTACTCTGCTCAAATCCCGACGTACGTATCGGTGCTGAGTGGGTGTTTATAGGCGTTGGCGTCGGCATTGGCTTCGGCATCGGCATCGACATCGGCGATGGCGTCGGCGTCGCCATTGGCATCGGCGTCGGTGTCGGCGTCGGCGTCGGCGTCGGCGTTAGTTTTTAGCAAATCTTTCATGTGATGTGGTAATAAATTACAAGTTTTTTTGGATTTTTATCAGCACTATGTAGACTTGGTCATGCCAAATTTCAAGTCTCTGGGATAGTGGGAAGTAATCTGTAAATTTGACAATTCGGTATCTTCTGAATACGTAGATCTAAATTACTAATGTAGTGAGACTATAAGGGTTTGTACGAAGCCCTAAAAAGGTAAAACTCTGAGATATCATTTACTAAAATGACATTGGTGCCAAGTGTGTTACTTCTTTAGAATTGTGCAAAAAAGAAAACCAAACGGACGATTTATTAATTAGCTGTAAAATGGCGTTATTGTTAGTTCATTTAATTTTTCGTTTCTAAATTCCACGCGTACGAAGTCGCGGGCACAGCTAGTCTATTAATATTATAATATTTATAATATTAATCTATGTAACAAAATCTTTGAAAGTGTTTTTCAACCACTTGCAATAGTCAAATTGATCTGAAATTTTGCACACTTATTAAGGACCGATGACATTGCAATAATTTAAAAATGTGTTTAGCATTTTCGAAAGTGATTTTTAGTTTTTGAACTGAGCAAGTTATTAAACTTGAAAGTAATAGTGCATGAAACGTAGTGTGAGGTAATCTATATCTTTGAATTAGTTGACTCATTTGATATTATAATAACAAATCGTTACTAAGAATTAAATGTGACATATGCAACTATGTATTCTATGTTGTCACGATGATCTAGATGTATTGTGTTGTGTACTTGTGTATGTTATGTACACAGGTGAAAATTGTATAGCCTCTACGTTTTTATTGTATCTATACTCTATACTAATAAATAAAGAATTTGTTTGTAATCATAATATTATACCGAGGAAAATTACACCTCACATAACGCTGATCCAAATTTTACTCTAGTTGTAGTGTGGGGAAACAAATAGTATAATTCGGATCAGCGGTAGTTAACTACCCATTAAAGGGTAAATTAAATATTTTGTTTATAGGATAAAAAAGAGTATATAAATAAAAAATATAGAGCAGGTAGAATACTACTTAATAACTTAGGTAGAATACTAAATAAGGTTTATTTATAAATTATCTTTTGTCTATTCATAATACTTCCATGGTGACTGAAATGTCTCCGAAACGTCGGGCTAAAATTTAAAACAAATATGATATGCGTCCGTATCCGTATAAAGTGGTTTTATTTAAAAGTGTTTGAGAATATTAATTTTAATAAGAAGAGTACATATTTTTAAATTTTGTATATTTTGTTTCGAACAGTAGATAGTATTGGCACGTGTACAGTGCTATATTAGAAAGATCAACAAATCGTCTTATAAGACACAACATTAATATTTATAGGTTAAACAATACGTATAATTACATGCCTGTATTATAATTAATTACTATTATTTTGATATTTATTTCAGTGAATAACTATAGTATGAGTGTATCGACAGCTGCTGGAGGCATTGACCTCATGCTATTAGAAGGAAAACAATTTAGGATACGTATCGAATGCCATGGTTCGTGATGTCATTTTCAATGTCAACGTCATTCACAGCACTAAGTCTATTACAGATACCAATGTATTTATTCGTAGAAAGTAACTGTTTATATTAATTTGTAAATGTTCCAGTTTACAGTACAGCATATTCTTTTGGTAATAAAATAAATAAAAATTGCAATGTTTATACATTTAAGTAGGTACAATGAACTCTTGCTTGAGGGTTCACAAAAAATGTAATATTTTTGTACATAATGATATTTAAAACCAAATTAAGCTTAAATTGTTACTTGTTAGTAGATACAATACTTTTTGGTAATAAATACATATAAAGAAAATAGAAAACGATAAAAAAATTATATTATTGTGCGCAGTTAAAATCAAACATAGGACCTTACGCGCGAATGCTCAGTATCGGTATCTACACGGACATTATCAGTATGAAGTAAGTTTTAAAAATGACATTAAAACATCTAAGGGATACTACAAACGTATAAATGTTAGTTAAGAGATTTACAGTGTTATTTAATAATATTTCAAATTTAATTTATCATCTTCTAAGCATCCAAGGTCTTTATACTTGAAATATCTCCTACAATTAAAACAATAAAACAAAAATAATATCTAAATCACTTCCAGAACAAAGATGATATTATTATGGTAGAGCATTCATAAAAATCACAGCAAAGACAAAACATCCTCCTTTTTGCACTCAGTTAACAATCAAACGACATAATAACATTAAATATAAATGATTACCTGATTGTATGCAGAATCTCGTAATACTTCAGTCACTAATAGCCCTATATATCGAATTAATGAGCGGAATCTCGTAGAGAGAAGTACAATAAATAAACGCACACGATAATATTTGGAGTTCACTTGCGGCCGTCGACGGGGCAACGACCGTCCTTAGCACAGCTGCGCGGAGCGCACACATATATATCCATCTCTTTCTTGCATAAATCGCACGCTACTGTACCGATTTTTATAATTATTCAAATCAAGTAAATTTATTGGTAACGGTTAATTACGAATGTGTACTACATGTGATATTATATGATTTATGATCTGACGTAACTGTAGTAATATTCGTATATTTGTGTTGCAATTTTTTTAGTTAACACAAGAATTATTGAGAATTTATCAGTTAAAAAAATGTTATCACACGGACATCGCGAAAGAGGTCGATAGTTAAAGTTTTATAATGTGTGCGTATTCTACAACGGCATTTAGTGAATAGATAGTTCACAGGTTCACCGGCAGGTCATTCCACGTTGTAAAATTCAGATGATTCTGGTATAAATCGACTAAATGGGAGATATTATTGTTTTTTAAGCCAGGTTAACATATATCATAGTAAATATACTCCTAATGAGATTTAATACTTTAATATATAATTCATTAGTGTGGTCTATGGAGAGTTTTGTGAGGTAAAATATTAATTTGAGATTGTGATTGTAAAAGTTGCTGAGAAAAATATATTTCAGTTGCTAAGTATATTAAGGAAGTAATAAATTCACACACAGCATTTACAATAAACTTATTGTGTAAGATTATAATTAGCTAGATTGTTTTGTTGAAGTTCTTCATTAGTGTTCATTAAAATTTTATTTTTAAATACTGTTGAAAATAAATTGCCAATGACCTGATCGGGAAATCGCACTTTAACAGGAAGAGGTAATAAATAGCATGGAAGAACGGGAAATAATGGGACTAGTGGAAGTGTGAACGCACCTGGCGAGCCGATGACCCCGCGGCCGGCGATCCCGTGACGTCAGTCTTGGGACCGTCTACCCTATCAAGTCGTCATGTGTCATCGTACCGCGTACGCATCTCGTCTGATCGCGTCAAATGTTGAATAATAGCTTTGTGGTTTAGTTGGTAGTTGTACAATCCTTAGATTTGTCGTTCAAAACGACTAGTTATGTCATAATTTTCTTAGTTCAAAAAGTAATAAACACGTTTAAAAATCATGAATATTTTTTTTGCATTGTCATTGGTTCTTAATAAATATGTGTGAAAATTTCAGATCAATAGGACTAACGCAAGTGGGTAAAAATCACTTTTAAATATTCCTTTACACATACTGATAGGTACGTACCGAGCTAATAAAAGCGTGTTAATAAAAATATATTATTATATAAATAATAAATATAAATAAATATTCGTGGACATTTCACACAACGTCCTCTAGTCCCAAGCTAAGCTTATATGCTTGTGTTATGGGTACCAGAATACGGATAGAATACATATACAACTTTTCTTTTGTAAATACATACTTATAATACATAGAAACACCCAGACGCAGTACAAACATTTGTATGACAATTAGAAAAATCACACAAATGATAAACCCATTCCCACTAGATTTCCACTCATAACATACTTCTGTAAAAAATTTAGCATAAATATTATGAGTGAAATAACATTCACAAAAAAAAATTCATATTTTTATGGTGATTTGACAAAGTTGAAGTGCAGATGATGTCGTCGCTACCTACTTTTAAATCTATATTCCTATTTCATTAGAAGGACAAAGGGACCATCTCATTACATTGTATACATCTCATTAAATTGTATACATCTCATTACATTGTATACATCTCATTACATTGTATACATCTCATTACATCTCATATATTTTGCGACGCGACGTGTAATGCATTTTAAAATAACAATATCTACAGTAAGCTATTTCATCTTCCATTTTATTTGTTAATTTTTAGGGTTCCGTACCCAAAGGGTAAAAACGGGACCCTATTACTGAGACTTCGCTGTCCGTCCGTCCGTCTGTCACCAGGCTGTATCTCAAGAACGGTGATAGCTAGAGAGTTGAAATTTTCACAGATGATGTATTTCTATTGCCGCTATAACAACAAATACTAAAAATAAAATAAAATAAATATTTAAGGGGGGCTCCCATACAACAAACATGATTTTTTTACCGTTTCTTGCTCGATACTAATAACGTTGCCTTATGTTGCATAGATAATGGTACGGAACCCTTCGTGCGCGAGTCCGACTCGCACTTGACCAATTTTTTTATATATTCGTGTGTCCTTAAGTATATAGGTCAATGGAAATAAATGCTCATTTTAATATGTATTAATGATATAAAATACGACACGTGACAAATCAATGGTATGAAAAATAAGTTTAAATTATTAACATTTAAAATTTTTACACATGACTAGTAGAATAATAGAGTTGCTGAATAAATCAAGCTTCGTTGTCTGGTAGTTCATGTAACGGTCTGCCGTTCACGAGGTCGAGGGTTTGAACCGCACACAGTACGAATAAATAAGTAATCGCAAATTTGCTAAGGGAAGTTATTTAAACATGGAAATATAAGAAAATTCATAGAAAAAAAGCTTTCGATTGTTATTTTAGTACCAGT
The DNA here is from genome assembly GCA_916999025.1 of Orgyia antiqua. Taxonomy (NCBI): domain Eukaryota; kingdom Metazoa; phylum Arthropoda; class Insecta; order Lepidoptera; family Erebidae; genus Orgyia; species Orgyia antiqua. The sequence continues at coordinate 5,955,519 of OU779861.1, forward strand.
TTACATGATAAAGTAGATAAAATGGTATGTACTGTGTGTACTATCTCAACTTTTCTGAATGGACGTTAAGAGGATACCAAAATAGCTTCGTGCATTTTTCTATGTACGAAGTTTTCATTGTTTCTTTAGATTGAATGGCTAGAGCTCTAATTTTTAAGTATATGTTTTTTCAATATATGATCGCATAAACTCAGAAACGCGATTGAAAAAAGTTTTCTCGATAGAAAATCTTGGCGAAACAACCTCTCTAATTTTTTATTTTTTTCATTTGTCGGTTAAATATCGCGTATTAACTAATGAAATAACTTTAAAAACATAAGTAACTATTATATATAGAAACACGTAAATCAGAATTAAAATATATTTAGTAGATTTTGAGTAAATAGGAAAAGTATCCCTAATTCTTCATTTTCTGTGCCTACTGGCTGTGTTAATATGTACGTGTCGTCGATGATATACGATAATATTGATGTAGGCCCTTAAAGGTAAACATATATTTAGGGTTAAAAAGCTTTCAATTATTTTTTTAAACATATTAATCTTGTAAAGTAATAAATAAACATAATCTAAATTTGTGGCCAATTTAAATAGACTTAGAGCAAAAAATATCGTGTTAAAAATAATTTAAATCGTGTAACAATTAATACTACAGTCATTAAAACATTCATATTGTGTAGCAAAAGAAAGTTTTGATTTTAGCGTAACCACGCTAAAATTTACAGACATAAATAAAATGTTAAAACAATATTTATTATACAAGACGTGAAAACATTCATGAATAACATTATTTCATTTATTTTATGAATAGTATTATGCTTAATAAATTTACATATAGTTATATCATATTATTACTCTGATGCCATTCGCTCGGATCTAATTTAAATGTCTACGCGGCTTGTATAAAGAACATTAGAAATTTTCCAGTGAAAGTGATAGACTTATGACTTCAAAGCTACTATTTTCAAAGGAAGCAATAAATTAGTAATAGTTGGCATACTATAAGAAGCAAATAATCATACTAAGAATATTTAAAATTAATTTCATGATTGCGTACTCTAGTGGAAGCTGTGAATGGCAATCTTTACTCGTGTCATAAATGAGAAAGTAAGTCTATTTGTCTATCTGTCTGACTATCTGTTGCTCTTTCATGGCAAATTTACTGAACCTATTTAAATGAAATTTGTTACACAGACAGGCCAAAAGCTTGATAAAGGACATATGCGACTGTTTGCTGCGAAAAATAGATGTGCCACGCTAATCGCTTCCGCTGTCGCTGGTTTTTGAGACTAGAAACGCTATATAATAATTTAAAAAGTCTTTTAAATTGTAATGATACTCAAAAATATATTAAAACTAAGATTGTTGTCAAATTGTAGCATAATTTTCACATAACCATGTTAATGTTGTAACATAAAGTTTGTATATTCACGAAATAGTGAATACTCGTATTCCACTGTTATAATTATAGTATTCAACTCTGATATATTGCATGGAAAATTGATCATCATGGATTTGTTATAAGTTCTTTGCATTTGTAGGTACCTTTTTTGTGGTTATTTATTGAAATATTTTCAATAAAATGTGTTGACACTTGTCTTAAAAACTTTGGCTTGTTTGTTTATCTCTCGCGTTATTCTACCTTTCTAACTATCGTCAAAATTACTAATATATATTCTAAGTTTGTTATATGACTTCAGATTGAATTTAATTTTTTTATTACAGATTGAATTTCCTTAAGATGATACCAAAATAGCTTCGTGCATTTTTCTACGTACGAAGTTTTCATTTTTTCTTTAGATTGAATGGCTAGAGCTCTAATTTTTAAGTATATGTTTTTTCAATATATAATCTAGGATCGCATAAACTCAGAAACGCGAATGAAAATCTTAGCGAAACAACCTCTCTTATTTTTTTATTTTTTTCACTTGTCCGTCTATAATCGCGTATTAACTAATGAAATAACTTTCAAAACATAAGTAACTATTATATATAGAAACACGTAAACCGGAATTCAAATATATTTAGTAGATTTTGAGTAAACAAAAAAATATCCCTAATTCTTCATTTTCACCTACTAGCTGTGTTAATAGGTACATGTCGACGATGATATTGATGTAGGCCCTTAACAGAGTTCACACATTCCCCATTCAGGCCCACATTGTAAAAATTTACTCTTATTTTTTTATTTGAAATTTCAAAAGCCGTTTTCTTAAATTCATTATGTCTTAAACTTTCTGTTGCTGCATAGTATTTTATTATTGTACAGTTTTTAACGGTGTCTTGAATTTATCTTAAAGCAAAACATTTCGTTTTTAGTACCTATACAGAGGCCAAAATATTCTATAATTAACTAATAAAATTGTTCTTTTATGTGCATTTTGTTCTTATAAGTATGGCAATAGGTAAATAAATAGTCAGAAATTTATTTTATTAATTGAACCTGTAATGTTCGTGAAATTGTGATTAAGATGATTGTAATAGAACCTATTTCTCTTATTATGCGTAATTCTATGCCATACCTAGTTCTTAAATGGCTAGACGTTTTTGATTTAGACAACGTTTTTGAGGCCTCTTCTAAGATTGATTCTGTTTGTTTTAGAAAATTCCCTTGGAATTGACAAATGTTATGGTTATAAAAAGTAATATAAAAAGCAAATTGTTGAAAGTTTTCAAACGTAAATAATGTAGTTTTAATATATTATCTTATGAATATAAAAGTGAAAAGATCCGTATATTAAATCGGTATAAAAGATAGCAATCACACAATGCATTGTAGAAAATGAAGGTTTCCATATTAAAGTAATTTAAATATTCAAAGTGCAGTTAAGAGAAAGTGCGTTGCAAGCAGCCGCTCACATTAATACCTTGTTTAGTGTTAAAATCAATGCGCGTGTGAATTCATTATCTATTACTACTATTTTAATGTAATGTATGACTAAGCAAATACATATGTTAAAAAGCGAGTTTGTAGTCAAGTGTTGTTTTTTTGTCCGGATTAAAAACACAAATGTCATGACCCCATTTCCATCCCAGAAAGTTGTGACTAGCTATCACAACTTTCTTTCTTCTAAGGGTGATATAAGCAGAAAACATAAAAAAAATGGAAAACTTGAAATTTAACCCTATGTTGACATAGGTCTTAGTCTGGTCAGCGTGGTATAAGTGCACTAGATACCCATCCTGAAATGAAGCAGGCTCGTACCCAACAGTGGGACCTTAATGGTCTGAGAAGTAACATTAATGGTTAGAAAATTTATTAAAGTTATTTTTGAACTATTTATTTATCACGAATTTTAAATTGCTGAACAATTTAGTAGCGAATTCAAAGAGCAGTCTCAGATGTTGTCTTCGGTGAAGATAAGAAATTTTTAAATATTTTTTTTCTGTTCGAGTATGCACTTCACAATCAGAATATAAACGCCAACCGCACTAGTTGGCGATTATTTTCTGATTGATCTCTAATTATGCAAATACATATATTAATTACTAAGTAATTTTAGTGGGATAAGGGCAAGAGAATGAATGACTAAGTAAACACTGTTAGTGAATTTAGATGAAATGGAATTACGCGACTAAAGGAAATATAAATTGAGATAGTAACACGTACAATACAATACGTACATATATATTATATCACTGTGCTTAGATATCTATTAATGTAGTGTTATCCTTACATAAAAAGAAAAGTGAAAGTGAGTTTGTTTGTTTGTTCGTTTGTGACGTTTTCACGCAAAATCTACCGCATGGAAATGCACGAAAATTTGTATAGAGATAATTTATAGTCCTGGAAGTAACATAGGCTATATATTATTTCGCTAAAAACTCTGTGCGAGGCAAAACATGAAAACCTTTTTGAAATACGGTATAAAATAATAAAACCACCATTTTGTTATTTAACACTTGTCACAGCAACCCATAGAATCCATCATCTTATAGGTATTTTATATTTATTTGGCCAAGAAGATTTTTAATCCCAGACTGACACATGTGATTTGCAATAACTTGGAATAGAAACTCCTTGTGTGGTACTTACTTTCAACATTTTTTTTAGTGAGAGAGGTTGGTATGGTTAGGTATCTATACTACGTCGATTTCTATTTATTTTGACAGAAAGATGAGTTGCAGTATTGAATTAATATTTTCTTACAATATGATTTCCGTATCGATTATAGAGTTGTGATTTTGGTATCGTATTTTTTGGTTTTATTAGATATAATTTTTAGCATCGATTGCTATTGATTTCAAATTCTATTCGGCCACTATTGCGTGCGAAGCCGCGGGCAGAAGCTAGTAATGTAATAATCTCATGATGATGACTATTGTTTCCGCATCAGCGGGAGCGCGTGACGACCAACCAATGAAAGTAAAACTATTCATTGAAACACGAGCTTATATCTAACACAAACAGACATACACACCATAATTAGCATAATTCATATATAACTCCTAACATCCATATTTAGATCTATGTATTTTTAATTATCATTTTATAAACAAATAAAAATATTCATGGTTATTTTACACAACGTCATCTCGTCCCAAGTTAAGCATATTTGCATGTAGTATAATCTTATTCTGGTACCCATAACCAGAATAGGATTAAACTACACTTTAATTTTCTTTTGTAAGTACCTAAAATATATTGAAAACAATTTTGTGCATCATTTTAGGCTACATTAAGAGTCAGGCAGCTTAATTTTTAAATTCTTATACAGATTTGGAAAAAAATATTTTCAGCTTATTTCACAAGCTTACATTTTTAGTGTAAATATCTTATTTTGCAAACAGATTTCATTCATTCACTTATATCTATCTATCTACTTATATCTATTCATTCACCTATAAATTTATTTTCGACAGCTACTGAGAATGTTCTATTGTATTCTAAACCAATTTTTGACACATATTATTTATTAGCAACAGCGCATAGGTATATTTCTAGACCCATACCTACTATAAATTTTTCTAACCTATTAAACCTTTTGAGATTTTTTTGTAAGACCCATTTCACTCTACTTTAACCTTAAATAAAATATTTTAACTTTAATATAAGTAAAAGTCAAAATATGAGATTTTGTATTAAAAAGTTGAACATTTATTCCAAATACTTCAACAAATTTTTTGGACTTAAAATAATAAATTATAGTTACAGAAGTGAATCGGTAACTTCAAGTCAACTAATAAATTAAAAGTAAACAATGCGGTGAGTAATATATCAAACATAATACTCATCGGTAGACATTGCAACACACTAGTGCATCGACGCGAAATGCAGTTACGTATTGCAAACTAAACTCTTCCGCATGCAAGCAGGAAGCTTCAAACACTTTCCCTTTTGCCACAGCGCAGCAGCCGACCAATCTATGCATCAGTATAATCCTACTAAACTAAAAAACACCTATCATAAAACCACATTTATTAGCACAACATTCTCTACAACTTAGTCGATTTATAATGCAGTTAACTAACTAATGAGGTTAGGTGTGGACTGCTTCGTGATGCGTAGCAGCTGCTTAGCATATGAAGCTATCTCATTTAAACTAACTTGATCAAGCATATGTCTAAAGGGAAAATTAATATTATGTAGATCTACTTCCTACTAGTTCATTGACCATTGTTACCGACTCTATTCTGTAGTATCAACGTATTGTACTAACAATAAAGGCTAACCGTCTTGACTTTCTAATCTACGCTAATCAAGCTTATTATTTATAAATAATAATACAGTTTATATAACCCTTTTTACATTTTATGAAACCCTATATGCCAATTCATATAAAATTAACCGGTTATAATTTTTGACCTATATAGTACCAGTTATAGAGAAACAAGTACAAGTTATAAAAAATTCTGAAATTATTAATACATGCTTAGTAAACAGGAATGTTTTGTAGCAGTTGGTGAATTGACATGGCATAATCGAGCTGATATAATACAGACGACATGGCGCCTTGTATTGACCTATATACCAACTGCGAACATTGACCTCAGCGTCGACACGTGCCGTTTGACGCATCGAAATGGGGAGGCTCACTAAATCCTATCAAGAAATTAGTTAAAATGTACTAAACGCACTTATATGTAAGATATTTGTTTGTTAATAGAAACATAAACAAGAAATTACATATATCTCAAAGGTAATAATTACAATAAAATAATATAAAATGTTGAATGTTGATTAATAATAAATATCAGCTTTCTAGCTAATCTTTTTAAGTATTTGCAAGCTATTTTAGGAATGGTAAATGCTTTAAAATATTCTAGAAAAGACAAAATAAGAAAATGGAAACAGTAGGGCGGTAACGATTGAACGGAGTGTAGAGTTCACAATCGGGCGGCGACCTCCTAAAACTAGGACGGGCTTAGTCTGGAGGCTTGTGGAACACCAGAATTTTCACAATAATACCGCTTTGTCTGACACAATCTCCTAGGCTTGTTTATTCTATTCAAAAAATACGCTTTTGCGATCTCTCTCATACTAAAACACGTCAATTATTCATTTAAGTTATTTTTTATTGGAATATAATTATATCTTTAGAGTTGCTTTTTGCACAAGTTTATTAATTTTTATTTACACTATCGTTTTACAATAAATTAATAATTCTTTAGAAGAAATCAGATGGCAATACTGATAAAATAAATCGTTATATTATTTCTAAGTAAATCTCATAGAAATACAACATGGCGTATCAGTAAAGAAACATTATAAAGTTTATGGCACAAATGTTGGACGAGAAAAGCGTAAATTAATAATCACGTAATATGTTCCACAATAAAGTTGATAAGGAGGAGAAACAATACTTTGAAATGAGGCTATTGTATACCTTAGGAGTAACGCTGTAGAAAATTATAATTTATGCCTCGACTTGATTATATATAAACTTATTTTTCCTTATTGAGTTTAACTTACATAAACGTAAATGTATCTCTTCATTCACAATATGTTAAAGCGTGTTAACATTATTACTGAAATAAATATTCATTTTCTTAAATAAATATCTAATTTTTAGCCAAAAATGAAGATACAGTATACTCCAAATTTAAACGATGTTATAAAATTATAAATTTTACCAAATTCTACTCTCATGCATTTAATTTTTGTTTTGACTTTTTTAGTTTGTCTATATTTATTTTAATATCTTTAAGTTACAAATAAAGTTTCATTTTTAGGGTTCCGTACCCAAAGGGTAAAAACGGGACCCTATTACTGAGACTTCGCTGTCCGTCCGTCCGTCCGTCCGTCCGTCCGTCTGTCACCAGGCTGTATCTCAAGAACGGTGATAGCTAGAGAGTTGAAATTTTCACAGATGATGTATTTCTATTGCCGCTATAACAACAAATACTAAAAATAAAATAAAATAAATATTTGAGGGGGGCTCCCATACAACAAACATGATTTTTTTACCGTTTCTTGCTCGATACTAATAACGTTGCCTTATGTTGCATAGATAATGGTACGGAACCCTTCGTGCGCGAGTCCGACTCGCACTTGACCAATTTTTTCTTCTTTCATTTAAATTTTAGCTCCTACCTATAATGCGTATATGCTCGAAGCAAAAATATTTTTCATGCAGAGTGTCGAATGGTGTTAGATTTACTCAAAATACTTATATACTCCAAAATAGAGTAAATATTTGACATCATACAAATAAATATATAATCCTTTTTTGGTTGAATAGTTCAATGATATCCCGGACTATCGTAGAGGCATTTTCGTCATAATATACTTGACAGCTTTATGTAGAATTGTGTAATGCATAGTTGAACATAGAAAAACACATACAATCTTTTAATGGTCGTTAAAAGCGCGGGGAGCTTTGCTAATCTATCTGACCTATATAACGTGGCGGTTAAAGACCTCGTAAACTACCGCCACCACTGCATTATTCCTGCAACAATGCACAGAGTAACCACACACGAATATATGTCTTAGTTCTGTTACTAATACATCTAATATCCTCTAAACATCACGCACAAAACGCGTCGTGCGTGTGTATAGCAGTCAGTAATAGCTTCGTAGAATAATTTTGTTTAGAATACATTCATAGTTTTAAGTAATATCTGAAATTGAGGACGTGCAGTCAATATAACACGTTTATACGTTCGTGTTTTCACGCTGCTTTGGGTACGAAAGGGAAATATTTCCTTGTATTTTGTATACAAACGTGGCTATCTAGCGTAGCGTTGCTTTATAAAAAAGGTTATTTTACAGCGTCTGTTTATTTAAAAAACATAAAAACATCACAACATAATCTACTTTCTAAGCAAGCAATACACATTTTATTTTTGCGAAAATGATTGTGTGCACACAATTGTCAGCAAAAAATTACTTTACTCTTCTCCAGCCCATTTACGTCCCACTGTTGGGCACGGGCCTCCTCCACTTTGGGAGGTATTAAAACATTTCTATGTTTTCTATAATAAAGTTAACAAACTGATACATTAAATTATTATTATAGTTTTAATTACTTAATGAATTTTAATAACTTTAATAAAGTACTTGAGTCACTAACCTAGTCCAGGCCACCGAGTGAACTGTAATTATTGTATAACATTACTTGATATTATTATAGAATTTATTTATATTAGAAATGTTAAAAGGAATAATGAAAATCAATGTCACAATGTATTAAAACTAATTGTATAAGAAATACAGAGATACAGTTAACCACTAGTATGACTTTTTATAGCAGCTATTTAAAGATAAATATAGTTAAATAAAATCTAAGGCAACAACATTTTTAAGTTACAGTAATCGCATGGGTTGAAAAGCTTACTACATACATACACATAGTCTGTTGTTCTAATCTTGTTATAATTATTAAAGGTACTAGCTGTGACTCCTAATAGCGTACTAGAGAAGAGTCTTTCTTTAGGACTTAGTGGAACAATGAGATCCTAATCTCAGATCTAATGAATTTTGAACACATTAAATAATTTTGTATTTTTAAAAAATTGAGGGTTGTCCTCGATTTCTTACGAGAATCTTAGGAGATCCTAACCTGGTGCCAATGGGACCACACGGGAATCACACCAGCTTTCAAATAAAAAAAATATTAAAATCCTTTTACCCAGGCCTAATTTATGAGGCAACAAACATAAAAAAAACCAATAGGCGAATTGAGAATGTCCTCCTTTTTTGAAATTGGTTAAAAACAATTAGTCATATCAAAAGCTGCATGTAGAATTGTTTTACTAATGTCATGTAAGATAGTGTTTTTTGTTTTGAGTATCCGTTTAACAGATGAATCCGGGGTTAATGGATTAAAACCAGGTTGACATTATTTAGCAAAGTGATATATTTTTTTTATTATCACTAGGTAATTTAATATAAGCTTAAAATATTTAGTTTCGCTCTTAGATCTCTTAAACCTATCAATTTCTTTAGCTTTTTTAGTGTTTTTATGCATGTTGTGTGTACAATTTTAAAGTTTCTTTGTATAACGTTAGTAAATACGTTTAAAAACTTTCAGTTGTAATACTATTTTAAGTTATTGTGATGTCTAAGTGGAATTTAGATGTTCTAGCTTTCTTATAAGAACTTATGAGAAGATACAAATTCAAAATATATATTTTATAAACAGCATTTCACGCATGGAATTTAGAAACCATGGCCAACTTTACAAAAAAAAACCTTAATCTTGAACGACTCTATGTATTAGAAAAAACCGCTTCAATATCCGTTGTGTAGTTTTTTACTTACACAGGGACATACATTACATACTCGTACATACATAAATACGAATCTGTTTTATAATAAGTATAGATACTTAGAATTTGATTTTTCACTTACTATTTAAATATGTATATCTAAATAAGTAAATAAGATATGTCTATGGATATATATTGTCATGTCTCGCTGATTCGTAAAGTTATTTTATATCATACAGTTATAATATCTTCCATACAGGATACCATACATAAACATTTTGCCCGGACATAGTATCAAATTGAATACCTCATAATTGCATGCAAATAGACGTGCGTGCCATACCAATATGCCGGAGAGATAATTAGATAATGGTAACGATTATACTGGCACAACTAAACTGAATTAAAAAATGACAATTGAATGATGATTTTTTATTTATTTATATATTTATTTAAGTGTCATCGGCCCATTTCCTCCCCAGGGTGTTCTAGAGGCCAACTAAGGGATATTGTTATGAGATAACATTCTCTGTAAGAGACGGAAGTCTCAAAAATAAACCTTGTGCCAACACGCCTGGAGAGCGCGGCATAGTAGACCATAATCCCTCGCTAAGTGGAGGAGGCCCATGCTCAACAGTGCGACGTTAATGGGCGGGAGAGGGAGCGAGAGAGAGATATTTATTTTGGTCAAGTTAAGTTTTTGACGCGTCAGAATTGGCCTCAATGTAGGTACCTATTTAATTCTGAAGACGCTTTTGAGTTCTGTTAATTTCAGTTACAGTATTGTAACTGGCGGATCATAACACCCGTCACCTTTTATGACATCCACGGGATATGATGCGCTAGTTCATCCCAACACATACACACAATATGTTGAAATAAGGTCAAATAACGCCATTAAATTTACGGGTTATTTTAAAAATAACATTCTGACAATAAATTTTAACGCGTTTTTTATTACTCAATTATTTCATCTCAGTCAATATTTATTCTACTGTGAACTACCACACTAACTACCACACTGCTACCTCGAAAAAAAGAAAAAAATATGAAAAGTTGTCCGAAGTAAGTTTATACCGATGATTTTCAGTAAAACTCTCGTAAGTTGACTCTGACTATCAATAAGATTATTAGAGAACAATCAAATATGTTGATCAAATAAAAAAATTATGTATGACTTGCCATGGAAAATCCCATCTTCATTCAAAAATATATCACTTAATCCAGAAATCGTACCTAATCTCTAAGCAAAGCTTATAATGCAGTGATAACTAGTGAAATACTCATAGTTAGTGTGTAGAAGCTATACTGAAGTCAGTAGTAATCGATCTGATCGTCGATTGACGATTTGATCATTCACCTGGACCAGATTTTTACACACTTTGAATATTCAACTAACCGTGGAAAAAGGGAAGGCTATATATAGCACGTTTAAAAATATAATTTTGGATATATGTGCGTATAAAAATAATACATTCACTTTTCAGATTATATAGATATTGTGCAGAAAAATGTAAGAAGTTTTAAGTATAACAATACTTTACAAAATTTCTAAGTTTAGTTCTTAATCTACATATTAAAGCTAAGTTAAAACTGTTACTCAAGCTGTTACAATAACAATATACATTTCTTTAATAAAACGTTTCCGTAATACAATAAGCCAAACAGTATAATTTAAAGTCACATAAATATAGGCAAAAGCCTTTATAAGCCGTACCTATAACACGCCTGAGTTGGGTGGACCTAGGCGTAAAAAGGTTCGCAATAAAAATACCTACATAGGTAAAACGTATTACTTACATTTTTATTCTTTGTCCGCGTGTGTATCCGTTCAGCCTTTTTCCCGCATTTCAGCAGGTACTACGCGAAGGAGTGATCTTGTGGCTGTAAGGAAAATTGCAATTAGTTTTCACTTATCATCATAAACTGATATGTGAATGATTGTAACGCATAATATCACTAAGCAAAAATCACAGGACCGATCGAGACAGTAAAGTTACCCATACATACAGGTAAATAAATTCCGTATCAACTTATTTAAGCAGCGATAGGTTATTTTGATATTTTTTTTGACTCCTTGTGGTGATGGATTAAAAATAAAAGTGTCACCACCCCATCTCCTGCCAAAGGTGCTGTAAAAGTCAGCTAAGGGATATTGAACACAGATAACATCCTCTGTGAGAGACGGAAAACTCGAAAATAAGCCCTGTGCCAATACGCCTGGACATATAATCCCTCCCAAAGTGGAGGAGGCCCGTGCCCTACAGTGGGACGTAAAGGGGCTGAAGACAAATTATTTTGATAATTGAAATTTCATCACCACACGAATATGTTAAAACTTTCTTTAATGGTGTTTTTTATCGCTTTAACAATGGAAGCCTACAACCGGTATAACCCGATTCTGTATATTTAAAGCTTGGGGCTGGGTTTTTGCAAAGGACAGCATAGCCCTACTATATCCTATTACGAAAAAAATCAGTTTCTTAATTAAATTCAAATTTACGAAAAATTAAAACAAACAAAATAGCATAAAGCCTAGGTAACTTATGCGCACAGTCTAATAAAGCATAATACATTCGGGCGATTATAACTGAATTATATTCGGATATTTTGAACAATGCTGTAAGTTCATGGCATAGCATTCAGACTAAGCAGCTGTTTTTTTTTCTTTTTCCAGCCCATTAACGTCCCAGTCTTAGGGTCGGGCCCTTTTCACTTTAGTAGGGCTAAAAGTCTACTATACCGCGCTGACCACGGGTGTTAGCAAAGGGTTTACTTTCGAGGTTTCCGGCTCTCACAGATGATGTCATCTGTGTAAAAAATATTCCTTAGCTGGCTTTAGCAGCACCCTGGTTATAAAATGGAGTGACGACACTTACATTCTTAATCCGTCACCACACGGACAAACAGCTACCAAATATTAATTATGTGACCGAACAGGTATTAAATATAAATCCAGTGTCTTAATACTAGCTTTATATGACAAATACAATATTGCAATATCCCTCTGACTCTTAAAATTGTACACTGAGTTTTTCTGGTAATCTAGTAGTATACTTAATTTTCTTATCAGTACAAGTATTTTACAGATCTATCCATTCATCAGCCTTTCTCCATCCACTGCTGGACTTCCCCTAGGCTAAGCTTTCCCCATAAAACGCCAGAATACGCAGTCCTGCGCTATCAGCATCCAGCGGCATATCTTTACAGATAAAAGATAAATATGGCTTAATTACGTTAATTTCTTTTCTATATTATTACTAACTCCTAAGATTATATGCAAATATAAATAAATAAATAAATATTCATGTACATTTCACACAACGTCCTCTGGTCCCAAAGTAAGCTATATTTCTATGCTTGTGTTATGGGTACCAGAATACGGATAGACTACATATACTACTTTTCTTTTGTAAATACATACTTATAATACATAGTAAACACCCAGACGCAGTACGAACATTTGTATGACAATTATACACACAAATGATTGTCCCGAGCGGGAATCGAACCCGCGACCTCGTGGACGGCACGTCCGTTACATGAACCACTGCATCACGAGGCCCGTCAATATCTACTATCTTTACATAAAAGTATACTTGCAATTTGCAATAAAGTCGTTATGCAATAGGAATGAAAGTTATTTCGCTTAATAATATTTGAGTTTATTCTATTTATTACGTGTAATATTAGAATTTTATGACGAAACTGATATCTAAACGAAAAGCATTAAAAATATCCGCTGTATCCTGATTTTAGCCACTTGGGTGGTACGGCCTGATGCTGATGTGTGGATTCTTACATACTACATATTACTGTCGCTATTTTTAGAAAATCAGAAAAATACTTATAGAAAATTAACACAAATAGAAAATATTTTAATTTTAAACATTGGAATTCCAGTTTAAAGAAACAATTTCAGTTAAAAATACAACTATCCTCAAGGAACAAAATGCTATCAGTTTATTAGACATAAGAAAATCCTTAGTTTACAAAAATGACATAACATTGTACGTAATAATTAAAACATATAGATAGCTTTTCCTTATTAAATTCCAAATAAAAAAACCAGATCTTTACGTTAAATATTTGAACCTAACAATTAATATCGTTAAAATAATGAAATAATAGTAAATACTATTACAACGTGCACAATGAAACAACACAAAAAACGCAATACAAATCGTAATTACCAAGTTCAATGTAGAATATATTTTCCTGTAGGTGGTTTATTATTATGTCAAGTCGAGAGCTAAATATTAGCCCAAAAGAAGCGATTTTTACAAAAACCTGCCAGGAAATAAAAGAGAAATTTCTTACATTGAAGTTTCGTGTTTTTAAGTCTTCAGGCTACAGAGCTTCAGAATAAGTTGTCATTGTAAAGTCTAGACGATAATTTATTAGAGATTTTCTATTTACTTCATTTAACTAAATCTATTAATCTCTATTAATAGATTTAGTTAAATGATACTCTTATCATAAAATTATTTCTTAGATATAACTTAGTAGAGTTTATAAAATATTGCACCTGCAGATTTCACTGTATCAGATTCCACTGCAGCATTCCCAAGAAGATCCTCAAAAACAAAAATCCTTGATAGTAAGTCACTTTCCACTATCATACACATATACGGTAAAATCCACTGAAAGATAGAGCCACTAGTCTGAAAAGCAGAAATATCACGTCACTAGTTCATACTAGACGTGCCATGCGTACCAGGGTAGCAGATAAACATGGGAGGTGTCGGCTACTCGAAACAATAGCAGCGCGGTTTGGAGCAGCGCTAAACAACACAGCAGCGAGCGCGCGTCGCGCCGGTAGAGCGGTGACTGACCGGCACACTGCCGCACCACCCCGCCTGGATCGTTCCTCTGGGACCCTTCCGCCGGGAATCAGACCCGCAACACACGAGTCCGCGATATTCTGTTCACGCGACCCTGCGCACATGTGCCAACACCGCTGTCTTTGCTCTTTGCTTCATTGTCTCAACAGGTTTATTATCCGTTAACGTAGCAATCACACTGCAAAATTCACCTCTCCATAATTTCATCTCATGTTCTGTGAGTGATCAAAATTTTGCACATACTTCAATTACAGTATATGAAAGTACCTATGCGGATCATTGTATTCAAATGTCCGAATTTTTATGTACTGTCTGTCTACGGTCATTGACATTACTCGTTTATTTTTCTTATATCGAGAAAATTATCTTCATTTTACTTTGCTATATATAATAAGTAAGTATGATGTAATATCATATTAGGTATTATCTCACGGTAATGCTCTACGTAAAAGTATTGAATATCCTACATCCTCCTACAGTTAGTAATTGGAAATCTCGATAAATATTATGAATCCAAAAGTAATTTCACCAGTTATCTTCAGAACGAAAATTACAGAACCTATTTTAATAACTTTTTAGTAGACAGATAGACTAGAGACTGAGGACCAGTATCGGCTACTTTTTAATGCGAATGAAGGTGATTCTATAAAAAGTGTGCGAAGTCCAGGCATTAGCTAGTATTGTTATACCTATACCAATACCTAATAAACAAATATACCTTTTAAAATTTACGACACTTTTTTTATACAAAGTGTATGGAGCATAGACAAGTAAGTTTTATTCGTCAGTAGCATAAATTTAGGCGAGTGTTACGGCAAGTGTAAGCGGTTCTATAATGGTCTCCCATGGTCTCACTAGAGAGTGAAAGTGGTCGCGGTCTAGGCGAATGCACCTCGCGGGGGCAATACAACGGTGCGCCCTGTGAGACCTTGAACAAACTGTGTAAAGTTGAGCGAAAATAATAACGTTTGATTGACTCATGGGGAAATTAACGCTACTTTTAGTGTTTGTATAACTTAGTCTATGTATTCTATGTAGTCCAAAATCTGGGGTAGAATGGCGGTGCGGCCTTAATTCGTTGAACCCTAATGACTCAAACTTTGTGTGATAAAGGTTAGTTAGGTCGGACATGTGTAAATGGCAAATCCATTTGAATGGAGAACTTTGTCAGGATATTGCCATCAATCAGAAAAGGGCTATGACCGCATGTTTAAAGGATTTATACTTATTACTTTGTATTTGAATATGGAGGTTCACAATTGTTCAAAGCTTTTATTTTGTTTTAATTATGAATGCATTAGGATTAAGAGTAGGAAGTTGGAAAAGAAAGCAAGAAATAAGTACAAGTGGCATTCACATTAATAAAACGAACAACTACCGGAAAATAAATAAAAAAATGATTACTAAAAATATTTAAACAAACACTGTTATTTGTACATATAATTATAAAAAAATATTAGTCATTTGTTAAATGAAACCTTGGATGGTACAATAATGTTACTAAAAATTATTAAATAAACTGCATTTCTTTAACCGATATTTTTCAGAATAAGTCGCAAAAGATATCGCATATTCCAAACCGTTGGTAAATTTACTCGCAAAAAAATTCCATGGAATATTCGGAGATTTCAAAAGACACCTATCTGGCATTTTTCCAGCTCGTCATGCCCCATTTTTTCAGAACGATTTTAGCAGTAATGTATCTCTGAATCTGTCGATAGATATCTTTCAATCTTTATTAAGTAATGAGAAATGTAAAAAATATTCTCGGATACATTTTGCGAACAAATAATTTTAAATACAATCGATTATTTCAGAGTGAACCGTTACATTGGTGACAATTCGGTAAGTTGCAAAGGAAGCTTCCGGAGCATCGGTCACTTACCTGGGTGTAATCATACGAGAACAAAACGTTTCATATCTAACTTTTTTAAGGTAAACTCGTATACATTTCAAAAGATTGAGCAAGAAACTTATTTGTAGAGAGGAATTATCTATCAAAGTAAATACGCTGATCAGATGGCTGATCGTATTCTCAATCTTCATGAAGTTAATCAAAGTCAACAATATTTTTAACTGAATTAAAGCATAATTGAATGTTTTGAGTACTGTAGTAGGTGATTTCTCCGTGTGGTGACGGATTAAGAATACAAGTCTCGCCACCCCATCTCCTCCCAAAAATCAGCTAAGGGATATTGCACACAGATAACATCCTCTATGAGAGACGGAAAACTCGAAAATAAACCCTGTGCCAATACGCTTGGTCAGCGCGGCACAGTAGACCATAATCCCTCCCAAAGTGGAGGAGGCCCGTGCCCAACAGTGGGACGTAAATGTGCTGGAGAGAGAGTAGGTGATTACTACGAAGCCATGTTTTTTGACTCCAAGTCATGAACTAGAAATCAATGACCTTAATCTATATAGCATAAGTTTTACTTAGTAACTGGAGAAATAACAGTTAAACAATTGTTTGAATAATTTACAAAATGTAATGTTATACTTTTAACAACCAACAGAAATACTTAAGACTAAACAATAAAATTGCCTTGTTATAAGTTCAAATTGCACCAATATTACCAAGACTAAACTTTAAATAGAGTAGAAACACGTTGTTTACCTATTTCCCAAGAGTGTTGACCTTTTGCAAACACCATAGTTTAGTCATCGACTATACAAAACGAAACAAATTATACAACGAATTCATTAATTCAAATTGTAGACTCATTAATGTTTTGAATGGCTCCGATACGATACAAGACTAATATTTTATTAGTATTTATTTAATGTTATCAAAGTTCATGTCGATGTCTTTACATTGTAAATGTACGTGTCATCTTGACAGTGTGCGTGTTTATTATGTCGGGGTCTGCGTAGAGTAGGCAGGAGCGATTACGCAAACCTCACTTCCCCGAGGAGCGAGGTCGTTGGCAATGGACTCGGTTCAATGTCACCAAATATATCACCGAAACAAATAGTGCGCTCTACATATCTTAATACTTTGTACATGATCGTATTTTATTACCATTATATTAAAATTAACTCATGTGTTACTTTTAAATAAATTAAGTATGTTATGTAGTTATATTGTTTACCATATTTATTACAGATAATACGTTGTAGACTTTGATACTCTGGTTTCAATTATTACGCAATAATGTTTAAAAATTTTGTTATAAATTATGCAACAGAAATAAATAAGGAAATTGGCAACAATAAACATAATAGTCATGTACAGTTCCCACCTATATCCTACTATCCTTCCTCTTAATATATCCTTTAGTTCTTCCTATTCACTTTAAAACTGTGAAAGTCGATTTCGAAGGATGTTATGATTTTTATCATATATATCCATCATATATATTATCACTATTTTATATTATATCATATATATCCATATAAAAAATAGGTAAATAAGAACACTAAACTAAACACAGGATATATTAGATGAGGTTGGGTTTTCTATGTTGTTAATTATTCTCTATAAGGTAGATTATTAAAACACAAAACAAAAGCTCATTCACAACTTTAATGAAAATAATAACTATTATCAAAAATATATATATTTTATATAATTATTTTTCATAAATAACATTTAGTTCATAATATGTTTACAATATTGTAATATGAAAACTTAACTAAACCTGTATACATTGTACATATAAGTACATTACTTTTTTAATTTACATTGGCATACAAATTTTAAAAGTATCAAGTTCATGAGCACGCACTATACGGCCGCGCTCCTGACCGGGTCGACGACCGCAGTTTTCGGCAGGCGCCCCAAGTTTCAGCTGTAACGCGATCCTGCACACACACACCAACGGCAGCTGTGCACAAACACAAATATAGAATAAGTAAGTATAATATAATCGCCCACAACACTGCGATACTATCACCGGGAAGCGATTTAGGTAATGTCAATTTTTTAAAGTATGTAAAATATATTTGGAGTACCTATATTATCAAAATTAGTTGATTTTGAATCAAGAATGTGCTGTAACTCTAGACATAGGTTGCACATTGTTACAATACACCACATTAATTTCTTATTGTCGTAAAAACAATATTCTTCAAATCTTTTTGTACAATGGACAAAGCAAGACTTGATATAAGAAATACGAACTCCTTACCGTTTCATCAACAGAAATTGTGGGAAGCAAAC
Source organism: Orgyia antiqua (assembly GCA_916999025.1). Lineage (NCBI taxonomy): Eukaryota > Metazoa > Arthropoda > Insecta > Lepidoptera > Erebidae > Orgyia > Orgyia antiqua. Next base: position 5,974,176 of record OU779861.1, read on the forward strand.
TTAACTATGCATTTTTATTACCAGCCGGCGTATTATGAGCTTTTTAAAATCATTCAAGTTCCAGGCAGGCCGTAAACTGCATGGCTAAATTAGGTATTATGGCAGAAATAAAACTTTTAGTTGAACATTTTTAGTTAGTACTTTAACTTTTAGTTGTACCTTCTCCATAAACGTATTAATGTATGACTGGTTTAGCGAACTGACTGACTAAGAATTTTGTTCATAATACGAATTTGCCAGACAGTTCAATTCACGGCGTAAACTGCCTGTACATAAAAGCTCATAATACGGCCGCTGCTCTTTAAATTTACCTCTTTTCAAAGACGGTGTCAATTCACATGTATTATTATGTTTTTGTAAAATAGATAGGGGATTGATACTTCTAGCTTTTCCTGTCTTAGAGTGGTTATTATACACGAAGTGTGACTTATTCTAAATAGCAAATGGGAGGAAACGGGGATATTAATTGTTTAATTCAAAGATACACCACTTTGCAAATTAAATTTTTACGACTAAGTAATGTTAATCTATTAATTTATTACGCCTAGTGATAACACACTAAAATTATTTTACAGTTCTGGCATTTTTCGTGATAATTTTTACGCAGTCGTCAAGCTGAATGAATATTTGAGGTTGATGGATTGTTTGTGAAATATTTCAGCTCAGCCCTGACCTCTGTAACCTTTGAACTTGGAGAAGTTAACGTACCCTTGACTCGTACAAACGCCTCGTTGTCTCTATTATTAGAAGTTGATAACTGATATTTTCGTTCATATGATACCAGGCAATTACTAGTAGACAATGAACTAAAATACGCGCGTGTCATTTTTCATATCACGGATAACGTACTTCCGCGTCTACGGAATGTGTAGATATCTAACGAAACTTAAGAGTTTATTTAAAACTGTTGGAGAACTTTTAGATAAGAAATGAGTTAAAAATACTTATAGCTCTCTTGGTTAAAACTAAGAGTCTCTTAAGCCCATTACCGTCCAAATGTTGAGCATTGGCCTCCTCCAATTCGGGAGGGATTCTGGTCTACTGTACGGTGCTCACCAGGCCTGTTGGCACAGGGTTTGTTTTGAAGATTTCCGTCTCTCACAGAGGATTAATCTATGTACAATATCCCTTAGCTGGCTTTTACAGCACCCTGGAGAGGAAAAAGGATGGTGAAACATGTATTCTTAATCTGTCACTACACGCCGGCAAATTGACTACAAAGTTGGAATTATATTCATCCTATGGGTTTATGGCCCGTAAAATCGAATAGTAATCGAATATAATGCATATACGAAAGTTGCTTTTGCTTTTTATATAAAGGAAAGGAACTTTAGAAGAACTGGTTGTTCAAGCTGAGTAAATTTTAAAGGTTAGGTCATTGAAATTGATCGACGTAAGGGTGAAGTGAGTTGTTTTCATTAAAATTTTCGTTTCAATTCCTATCTTTTCTTTTTATTTGACAAACATTCTTAAACAGTTTACCTGGACACACGGCTCATGTACAACGTGTAGCCAAGCACTAAAGCTAAGTGGTTTTCCCAATGAATCACTGCTTGACTTATAAAGAGACCTATTAAAAACTTCCAAATCAACTTGTTTAATGCGCTCGGCTCTACCAGAGTTCATAGTCGAAGATACTCTGTATGGTAAAAATAAATGTCTCCTCAAAGCATTAAGAGGTTGTTCACCCAATATTTGGGCATCGCCCTTCTCCCTTCTAGGACTATTTGTCAAAGGACATAGTCTTGTATTCTCATCTATTGTGCTTTTACTTTCACATTTTACGTACTAGAAACTTGTAAGTGATCTTGTGATGTATTGTAAGTGTCTTCTAGTGTCTGTATATAAAACTAACATAAATTACATTTTGTACAACCTCTCATATTTAAGTAAAAAATTCAAGTCACGTAAATTTGCTCAATAAGATGAATAATGCGTAATTTAATAAAACTCAGTTTAGTATTCTTCGCGTCATTATTTTATATTATTTCTATAATTTACAAAATCCTGAATTTCCTAATACAATATTAAATAGGTTATTAATCTAAGGTCTCGGAAACTTCCATTGAAGCTCTCAGTTCAGCACCACGACTCTACATTATTTTTATAATATTTAGCAACTGGTATGCCAGGATTTTCATTTGATTTTCGGCATAATTTAACCGAATAGAGTATTTTAATAAATCTATATTAGTGAGCTAGTTTAACTGTAACTAGAATTTAGGTGTTTTAGTCGTAAAACAGTAAAAACTAACGCTTATTTTCACACGGAAGTGATCGATTTTACGCTCAGTCTGTCAAACATAATAATATGTTTTATGAATATTTTTATTTTTACTTCTTGTCTTTGACTGACCGACTTTTTCAAAATCGCGTCACAATGAGTATGAGCATTGCTCTCGTACCTTTTAGTGGGGGCTGCTTTATAATGTCAATTTCTTTACGATTAATCCTTTAAGTATGAAATACATTAAAAAGTTGTAAATAATAATTTATTAAGTAAAGTAGATACATTTTTTTATAAAACGAATGAATAAGTTGTAAGCAAAGATAACTTTAAACTATTTTATACGTTTGCGATAATACAGCTTAACTGCTACATAAGCGTTACATAATGTGTGGTTTTACAATACGTAAGAGTACAGACTCAGTCGTAGAGCACACATATCAGCCGACACGTGCATATACACATGCATACAAGATAAGAGTCCGGTCAACGAACCTGCATGAGAAATAGCGCCTGAAATTTATATACACTTACGCATCTTGCAAGATGCATTTTAAAAAAATTTGAATATAATACACTACATTCAAGTTGTATTATTCAAAGATGCATCTATTATGCATTATAACTTGGCATTCAATCTGTATAGATTTCTATTAATATTATAAAAATGAAGAGTTTGTTTGTCTGTTTGAACGCGCTAATTCCAGGAACCACTGGACCGATTTGAATAATTCTTTCATTGATGGATAGTACATTTATCGAAGTAGTCTATAGGCTATATAACATCACGCTATGACTACTGGTTAGCGCGGTACAGTTTAAAAATGAAAGAGGCCCGTGCGAACAGTGGGACTTTAATGGACTACAGAGATGAAGAGAGTGGTAAAATGTCCAAAAAAATTTTTTACAAATATTTTTTACTTCAGTCTACGGGCATAGGCTGTTTGATATGTCTTTAAGTAATGATTTTAAATTCTAGATACACAAAAGCGCGGGCAATTACTAGTATGTAAATTAAAATGGTAGCAGGAGTCCTCAACATTAGTACTTGTATAGTTAGAATAACGGCTTGGCATTGCACTAGGCGGAACGAGCGACTGTGATCTTGAATGGAGTGAAAGTGCCTTCGGATACTTCCTGACACGTGGAAAGTGAACGCCGGTTTATGATCACCCATGCAGACATGACAGCTAACATTGTAGCCCTATCTAATATCTAACTCGAACTTAGAAATCTTGCGTACGGAAGAATGCAAAACAACGATCGATACAATCTTTATAAAAAATAAAACATTTCGTATGTCAAAAAATTATCACTATGACACGTAGAGCCCTGCTATGCGAGAGTTTTGGCTAAGAAGAAGAGCCGAAAAGTTAAGTCATTAATGTATTTCATAAGATATAATAGCCTAAGAGCCCACGACGGCCAGACATATCTCATTTTATGTCATTATATGTATGTGTTAAAAGCACTTTTTTGCACCTTTACTAGCTGTTATCTGCCAAAGTAGCCACAATACAAACTTTATATTCGCTGGTCTTTCTTACCTGTATAGGAGACATGTACAGAGAAAATTTGAACCTTTAGAAATAAAAAATTTGAACTTTGAGAAACCTGTGATCTATAATTTGTTGATATTGTAGTAAGGCACTGGTTCTTGTAACACAGTTCATACTAGTACGGGAACCAGAGTAGTTTTTAAGCAAAATGTAACATTTTTATACGTGACAATAAAGATTTATTTATTTATTTATAAAATGAGGTACCTATGTCTGGCCGTCGTGGGCTCTTGCTCTATAATGCAATAATTACAAAAATGACACGATTTTCATCATTTTCAAGCGTGTTTTTAGGGCAGCATGCCAAAATAAAAGGTAAACCTGGACATTATAATAATAATAATAATAAATATTCATGGACATTTCACACAACGTCCTCTGGTCCCAAGCTAAGCTTATTACGCTTGTGTTATGGGTACCAGAATACGGATATAATACATAAACTACTTTTCTTTTGTAAATACATACTTATAATACATAGAAAACACCCAGACTACTTTGTACTACAAACATTTGTATGATATTTATGAATATCACACAAATGATTGTCCCAAGCGGGAATCGAACCCGCGACCTTGTGAACGGCAGTCCAGTACATGAACCACTACGCCACGAAGCCCGTCGTCATTATACTGGTTTACCTTTTGTTTATTTTTGTATATAAGTTTACTGATATAAACTTACTTTATACTAATAAGTTTATACCAGTAAAACCTTACTGGTATAAAAATCAGCTGTAATTATGAAGAAGAATTTACTTTTAAAGCACATTTTAAAAACGAAATTGTGTTACGAACTTGTCTAGACAAGGCAGTAAGTCAATGTACAGTATCTTTAATATAATCAATGAATCATATTAAATTAAAGAATGTGTATTCTTTAAAAGGCGTTGTTTTGTCATCGTCATGAGTCCGGCCTCTATAAGCGATGGTTATAAACACATATATTAAATTTAATATCGGGTCAACCACGTCATATAGACGATTAGTTTTGATCCATTGTTAGAAGTCGTGTCAAAAATCACAATATTCATTCTATAGGCGGAACATTTATGATGTTCTCCAGTACTTATAAATATAAATATTCACGGACATTTCACACAACGTCCTCTGGTCCTAAGCTAAGCTTATATGCTTGTGTTTTAGGTACCAGAATACGGATAGAATACATATACTCCTTTTTTTAATAAATACATACTTATAATATATAGAAACACCCAAAATAAAAGCCAGTTTGAAAATCTGATGGTAAAAACTTTGTGAAGTTATTTTTGATTCAACAGTTTAATCAATATGCTGGTAATTTTTACAAAATTTTTGTTTCTTTACAAGCTTTGTATGTGGCCAGAGAAAAGTTAAGATCGATTCATGAATTTGGGATAGAATAGATGAAATATCTCAAGTAGCCGAATTTAGTATAAGAAACAAGAATTTCTTTTATTAATTTCTCTATCCATCATATTGGCCTATGACACTCCATTATTGGACATCCGCCTATCCCGATTCGCGCCCGAATATAGCGTCCTCCACCTAACGCATCTCATCCTGCTACCTTTTTAAGGTCGTCAGTCCAAGAAAGGGTGTCTTATTTTCCGCCTGCCGAATCGCGATGAACGCTAGGACGCGTCTGCTCTATCAGTTATCCGGTTCTTTGGCAAATTTGACCAGCCTGCTGTCGCTTCAGTGATCTTGCTCTGCAAACTAGAATTCTACTGTTCACTAAGTCACTTTTATATTTTATGACATTTGATTTAACATTTGTGTAGGTGTTTCATGTATAAAGAAATATTTGAGGAAAATAGTAGAGCAGTTCTACAATATATGAATTGTTTTTTTACCGAGCCTATTGGAGGAAATGTTTTATACGTTTGGTCATTGTTTTGACACACTGTCTATGTAATGCGTCGAAACGGTCATTGGCCGGTCTTTGTGACCCAGTCCTATTTACATGCTAGCAATATTGTACATAATTTGCCCGTTTGTTGAACATAAACTATTTGAATCTCATAAATAACGTGATTCTATAATAATACTATCAGATGCCCGCAAGTTCGTACGTAAGCAGTCGATTGTATTTGAATGTTTGAACAAATGTAAAGACTAAAGAAAAAGAGCTTTGCTAAGTTTCTTGCGCCGTTTTTTCTCAGCGGATTATTATTGCGTATGTCTTTAACCGGTGGTAAGAAAAATTAATTAAGCCTTATCATATAACAATAATTCTGTTAAAAAATCGTGCCTACATGATTAAATGATCTTGATCGTCATTTTAACATTATAAAGTAGTCTGTGTAGTTTCTCGGGCTTGGGCTCTACTGCCTGTGTTTCATAGACCGAGAGTTGCTTTCGCATTTATAAGCGACTAGCTGTTGCCCGCAACTTCGTACGCGTGGAATTTAAAAACAAACCTCAGAAAATTATACAAAAATGTCAACTTCTTGTACGATTTTGTCTTTTAAAAAAATCCACATCAAAATCCGCTGCGTAGTTTTCGAAATATAAGTGCACATAGGAACATACATACAAAACCGACTGTTTTATAATAAGTAAGGACATTTATGAAGAAAATCCGGATAAAATCTGATGTTATACAAGGAGATAAAATCAGTTAGTGTAAATAACACATGCGGGTAGCGCATGCTCAAGTCTTCAGGCACCATTTAGTTCCCAAGACGCGGGTCGCGTGATCGCTCAATTTTCACGTTGTCAAATGAAGACGAGAATTGTGTGAAACGGGGTGACCCATGGGCTGCACAGCATGAAACAGAAAGAGCATAAATATTATATTCTTGTCTTTTGGAAACCTGTAAATTGGCTTGTTTTCCGGTCTCGCGATCCATGTCGCTAGAAGCCCGATGGCACCTTCACTTGACTTTTGTCTAATATAATATTTGAGAAAGAAATATTAGATGATAATTTGTATCCTCTTGTAGTTCATCATCCCTCGATTTTGCATACCTAATAGATGTTGAATGTTTTGTGTGGCAGAAGAAGCACGAAAGTAGAATAAATGCTGTAGAGATGCGCTCTTTGAGAAGTATGTGTGGTGTGACTTTGAAAGAGAGATTAAGAAATGAAGTTATAAGAGAACGTTGCGGTCTGAAAGAGGATGTAGTCACTAAGGTGGAGAAAAGTATGCTTAGGTGGTTTGTCATGTGGAGAGGATGGATGGACCTCCTCCAAAAGGGGCAAGTGCGTAGCATATACAACCGTCGGGCATGTATGAGTGTGGATGAAGCCAAAGAAGTATGTTTGGATTGTAGCAGATGGCGCTCTATAGTCTCTGCCTACCTCCATGGGAAAAAGGCGTGATTTTATGATGATGATGATAGATACACAGATGTTTATAGCAAACTTTTACGAACCAAATGATACAGGAATAAAATAAAACTTGCCTAATAATAGATATTGGCTTTAGTGGACAGATATGAGTGATATCATGAACGAAATATTATTAAAATGAATGTCGTTGACCACCACTTATACTTCATTCAATACAATGTTTACGCCAGTAATCTGTAGCAACGGTCAATACATACGACAGCATACGACCGATGAAACCTTCTGTTTGATTGATGGTTTCCGGAATTAAGTATGAAAGCTTAAAATATTGTGATGAATTCGCCTGTGCGTATGAATGAGGTAAGGAATTATTCAGGTGACGTATGACCTAGGGGCGTTCAACTCAGGGTGCGGGTCTTCGACCGGCCGAGTTTCACACAGCTGATCGCGCCATACAACTTGGCTGTCTCTGTCGTCCCCAACTACCGACGCGCGACTGCGTTTATACGTATGTTTAAATAAATATTTTAAATGCATAAAGATTAACACACCGTTATTTGTCACTGAAAAAATATTTACAATTACGCATTCGTTATAAAATTTAGGTGCGGAAATATGGTAAAAGATACAGGAAAGAGAATTAATAGTTTTGCTACTCAACGATAGATGGCAGTGTTACAAATTTGAACGTTTAATGATTCTTCTCCGCAAATGCTCCAACTGGATAATAAATAAACAAAAAAGTAATGGGTAGTTTAAATCAATTCAGGTCTATAAATTAGTTCGGGTCTAACTGAGATCTGATTGTATATTTTATGGGTACCAACTGTAGGAAATAACCTGAGCAGAACTACATAACCATATTTATATCAGTATTTTACAAGCATTAATACTAGACTATGGATCTAAGTTTAAGTTAATACCTAGTTATCACCTTATTAAAGCTTTATTTTAGCTTTAATAAGTTGATATTATAGGTATTAGCATATAATATATATATCTGCATAAGCTTGGGACCAGAAGACGTTGTGTGAAATGTTCATGAATATTTATTTATTTATTAACTTAGACTTAGGTCCATACTCTAATATTATTTAAATAAAACCACTTTTTGCAGATTTAGACCCGTATATTTGTTTTAAATTTTTGTCCGGGGTTAATCAATTTTGACACCACTGCACTTCATATTGACATAAGTCATGGAGTTTTAATGTTGTTTACTAAATTGCTTATGAATATTTTTCTTCTAAATTAATGTATGTCGTTATGTTTGTGTTATAAATCTATTTATTTTCTAATCATTTCCAGTTAGTTATCTATACATTAGTGTTAAAATGGTTCACGAGGAAGCACCCGCTACAAGCCATGATGAACACGCCAAACAGCACCTGCGTATCGTATACACACGAGAGACCAGGGAGAGGCAAGTGTTTATGCAAGAACTAAAGACTTACCGTCACAAGAAAGAAAAACAACTGTTTAAAGAGATAAATGATTCAGTGGTTCCTCGTTGGTATCAAGCGCTTAGTGTTCCACAACGAGACGCGCTAGATAACTTAGAAAGTGCTATTTACCAAGACCTATTAGAAGGACGAGCTTATAGGACTGCCGGTATAATGCGATCTTTAGGTCTTTACCCTCGTCCTAACTATGACGATCTTATGACATGCAATTATTTTGGACGTAACGACCCTAAGGAGATGCTAGCGTATTTGTACTTTTTAACTTTTGGATATTCTATTGAAGGCAAACGTATTTCATATAATCTTAACGCTAAACTCATGTTGTCAGCTATATTCTATTTAGGGTTGAATAACTTGTTACACTTACTTAAGGAGAAATTTCGCCCCGACGTTATTGTTGAAAAACAGCCTCGAAAGGTAAAACCAAAAATAGAACCTAGTTTAGCTTCACCATATTTGCAAAAAATGGTAGCATTTCTTTGGGAAAGACCCAAACATAAACGTTCACCTCCCCTTCCGCTTCCAAATTTGGATGACCTTAACGACCCTTACGAGGAAGAACCAGTTGTGCGGAAGCCGCCTCCGCCACCTCCACCGCCACCACCACCAAAAAAAAGAATACCTCGAGAAGTTTGTGATAAATTAGCTGGTGTCTATAAGATAGAACCTCATCAGCCTTCTGTAACAGATGTTGGTACAAGAAAACCTATCAAACCAAGTCATAGAAAGACTCGTTTATCAAAAGCTAACATTCCAGAAGGGAAAAAAGTTTATGGCTTGGGATTGAGCTGCAGAAAATCTAAAGGACCACGTCGTCGAAAACCAGTAGCACCTTCAACAGGCTTGGCTAACTCACAGTATACCATTAACGGGGTATTTATCATTAATAACAGATCGGTATATGTTTCGGGTAATGTTAGCATATTACCTGCAGATGGGGAATTAATTCATGGCGGATATCGCTATATCGGAAACCAATGCGTTAACATTCACTGTGGATATCGTGGGCGACCACCAGCAAGCAAAGCAGATCCTTGCGACTGTATAAAGAAATGGAATGACTCTGTCTTTGACTACGTAAAAAATACTAAATGTTATTGCTGTCATTATTACGATTATGGCAACGAAGGCACTTTTCCTATAGATGAATTACCTTATTTTAACAAACCCACCCGCCACGTACCTATGGAATTTAATTATCAAACAATTTTTAACTTGGACAGTAAAAATCTATTGGTTGAAAAAGAATTTAAAAAGCTTTGGGAGACTGATAGCGTTTTACGCAGTGATAGAAATGGGCCCGTAGTGAAGAAGAAGAAGAAGAAAAGAACGTCTAATACGTGTCTTGGATCAAAACCAAAGCCTGAGGACTACTTACGATGTGCACTCCGCTTTATGAGACGCGTGAATGTCGCAGCACGTCTACCGGATCTGCATTTAGCTCCTGAGCTAAAAGAATGGATGAGACATCGTATGTACGGTCCAATGACAGAACAAGAAAAAGCACATTTGATGCGAAAAAGCACCTCGTATTGGTCATATTTCCAAGCGCTTGCCATTAGGGGTTTCGGCCACGTATCAACTCGAAAAGAGGTTAAATTCGAAGGTCGTACGAATTGGTTACAAAAACAGCAATTAAATGATCATTTTAGGCGATACACTCAAGAGTATAAATTATCCATGTACAAATCGAATGCATACATTACAAACTTGTTGTGGCGATCCATGTGTCAGGCGGAGTTTCCAGACAAAAAGTTTCGTGAAATATTTTTTTCTTATTTGTTTGGTACATTAGCAGATTTGCAAATAGTACAACCATACAATTCTAAAGAGGTTGAGGAGCGGAAAAATATTATATCACAGAAACGCTATATTTGTTTACCTGCTGGTATAGATAGATCTCAATAAACGGTTATGATTATTAAAGTAATTTATTAATTTTTGCATTTGACAAGCTATGCTTTTTCCTTAATAAATCAAATTATGGTGGAAAAAGTGAAATGCCGCAAGTGGGACTTGAACCCACGACCTCGGAATACCGTTCCGAAGCTCTTCCAACTGAGCTTATTGCGGTCTACTTGCAACACTTCAAATTAACCACCATATCTGTCACTCGAATGAGTTTATATATTTATTATGTTATGATTAGGTTATGATTAGTTTTATTGCAATTTAATTTACAAGAAAACGCAATAGCTGTTTTGTCCATTTATAAAGCCATTTAAATAATATTTTTACGATAGTTCTTGTACAGTTGTACTATGAAAGCGATATACCTCTTAATGTTTTCCCATAGGTTTTGTGTGATAAATTGATAATCCAAGCTGATACTTACGTAATTATTTTCTTCATTCTCTACACATTTATGTCTTGTAGGTAATAGTTTCAGACAGGACCATGTTAGGATTAAAATAAAAGTCAAAAAATTACGTAATTTATAATTTAATGTGATAATTTTGATACCTGATTGGGTATATTTACTTGGTGTTAGGGCTAAATTATATTTGCGCTTTAACATGTTGTATAATACACCAATGTGTATGGTTAGATTAAAAAATTTCTATGTAGACACGTTTTTATTTTATTTTAATTAACTTAATAAGTTCTCTAACATTCAATATATCCCAAGATATAATACTCCATAGGTACTAAAAATAAATTTTGATTTCATACCACATTTCACTTAACATACATCTAAGAATATTATGATACAAGTCTTATTATAAAATCTAGTTAAAAATACAACGCTAGGACTGCCATTGCAGCGGGTTCGATTGGACCACTACAACAATAGTCTAAGGGATATTCAATCGTCTTTGGTATAATTGTTATTGAAACAAAATATCGACACGTGAAGCAAACGTACCATTGAATTGTAAAAATACTGATATTTATAGAGAAATTATGTCATTTAAAGCATATTTTAATAAAACTAATGAAACAATGTAACAATTAAAATGGCTGAACAATTACGATTTACGTACACAGAAAGGTATTAAAAGTATTAATACGTTACAAAAAAAGTCTACATATGTCTACATATCATCATAATGAATTTACAGAATTGAGATTATTTATCAAAATAGGTGCAGTACTACAAATTGTGCATTTAAGAGAAAGGAAATTATATTATAAAGACGTACAATGCCGTTTTATAAGTGCTTTAGATTGTGATTAGTAACATGCAACTCACGTTTGAGTAACTCCACGGGAATAATATGTAGATTTTTCTTAAATTACACACCAGCATATTATGAGCTTTTTAAAAATCATGCAAGTTCCGGGCCAGCCGTACACTGCCTGGCTAAATTACGTATTATGGCAGATATAAAACATTTAGTTGAAAATTTTTAGTTGTACCTTCTCTATAAGGATATTAATCTATGACTGGTTTAGCGAACTGACTGGCTGGAAGTTATGTACATATTGCGAATTTGGTAGGCAGTTCAATTCACGGTGTAAGCTGCCTGGAAATAAGAGCTCATAATACGACAGCTGATATAATGGAAAATATAATTTGTGCGACAAATAACATTAAAATGTTAAAATATGATGCAACTAATCGCTCTCTTCCGTTTTTAAATACAATGTTTTATTCATCATGTATACCCAGCGTATTGTGAGGATTAGGGTTCGATACTTTTATTGCATGGGCGAGTTTCTTACGACAAAAAGCCCTTTTATAAAAAATAATGTTAGTTTTTGAGACCTTTTAAGTAGGTATATTTAACATTTCTGGGGGATTTTTGTCTCACACAACCACTGGCTAGTTCTAATGGTCAATCTAACCCATATTCTAGCAAAACCAAATGCTTATAATGCTTAACGTATTCACTTTATCGTTTCATTTCTATAGAAAAATACGTTGATTTATTTAACGATTTGCACAAGATAGTATAAAATGAAAAGGTGATGCCTTTTTAAAAAGATAAAATATTAATTAAGTTTAAATTGTTCGCATAAGTAAGACATTATAACAACATGAACAGTTTATAAAAACCGAAGTCTTAAAAATATAGTACTTTTACAGAAAAAGTATATACAATTTAGAAAAATTATATAGAGTAAAAAAGAACATAAGCATAACATAAATTATTTTATTATTGGTACGAAATCAATCAATGTATATGTTAATTTAATAATTTATAAAAATTCATAATAAGTTTCCGTGAAAATATAATAAGTTCGCTATCTCATAGATAAATTAAGTATAATTTTTATGAATACTTTAAAATAAAAATTAGGAATAGGTATATATTTTGTAAACATAATATTCGGAAGTTTTTGTTTTTATTGCATATCTTTCCAGAAGTACAAAATGTACTTATGAGGACCGTAGAAAAACCAACTTTATTAATTGAATAAAAATTTGCAGATAATCTAGCATCTACATTAACAAATCTCGCTTTTTGGTAACATACCAAATATTATTATCAGTTTCTCCGGGAAATTCCGGGAAAATGAACAATTTTAATTTCTAATACGAAGAAATATAAATTATTCCAAAAACATAGATTATATTTGTAGTTCTTGGTGTGAGTGTTGCGAGTGTGTGTTTGTGTGCGTATTATTATGTGTGGGTGTGTGTGTGGGCGAAGGATGTGGTCCACGTTGTTGTAAATGTACGAGCGCTGAAAGTAACCGTGTGTTTGCTTCATCAAGCGCTGCAATGCGATGTTCCTGCGCTTCTATTACACGTTGCTTCAACGATAAAGCGGCAGCCATCTTACGTTGCTCATTTCTCAACTCTTCTTCGACGCAAATTAACCTGAGAATAGAATATTATTTATATATATATGCTTCATGTTGGTTTTAAATCCGAAATCAGGTAACACATATCCAGAATAATCTCTGTAATATTTTTAGTGAGTTTAGTGGTCTGCCTCGATATGACACAAAATAATTCAAACTTGTTTCCTTACCTAGATATGATAGCCTTCATTTTAGCATCTGTAGGATCTTGTGCCTGTTCAGCTGGTCCTAATCTTCCTCGGAGTAACTCAACTGAACGTTTTAATCTCTTGATTTCACGTTCATACTGCAAACGAAAAGCGATCACGTTTAAATCGTGCAGGGCTAAAATGTTTAGAATAATATTAAGTTGTTTCCAGAGACTAATAGACCTACCTGTTCGATAGTTCTATGGTGAGTATCTTCCAGCTCATCAGAACTATCCGTGAGTTCTCTCGCTGACTCCGGGCTGAGTCTTCGTTGAAGCTTCTCTCGATTTCCGCTTTCACTCCGAACTGTTACACGTTCACTCGCCTCACTTGATCCAGACTCTCGACCGAACATGCCTCGTGAAGGAGAGTCTCGTCTTTCTCTTACACCATAATATTCATGATGCCTCTCCAACTCCTCATTTAATCTACTACTTGACATCTTTGCATTGGAATAAGATCTGTCTAACGGGTAATTTGTTTCTGGAATCGCAGTCTCTGACATGGAATACTTTTCAAGAGAATTTTTTGTATTTTCCATATTGTAGAGAGCTTTCTGACTGCGTGAAATTTGTAGTCTGTACATTTCTTTGTTAACTTCCTCAACATTCGAGTCCGACCTGCTCATAGGATAGCCGGAATCCGTAGAAATATGATGAGGCTTGCTTTCGTATAAAGATTCTCCTCTCTGTCCGAAATGTTTAATGTTCATTTGGTTTTGATTGGTAGAATAAGAGAGCATAGGATTTGTTCTCGGCATTCGCGTTTTACTACTTTTACGTAGACTTGGCGAATTGCTGGAAGATTCGTCGTCTCTTATTCTTGGAGATTGGCTATGGTGATTGGTTCTCTGATATACATCTTCATAATTACAATTATCTCTGGTAAGTTTTCGGTGGGTACTGTTGCGATTCTGTTGGTCGTAGTTTCTACTATCCTCATTAAAGTTAGTAGAACCTTCTTCAGAGTTTGTCTCAACATTGTCTGTGCTCAAGCCCTCCTCATCGATCGATGAACTGGATGAGCCACAAGGACAACGCTTTGAATTTTTATTTTCATTAATTTTTTGCTCTTGCGATTGACGATTTTCATCCATGTTGTAAACTGGATTAGTGAACACTAGTGGTGCTACTTTGGAATTAGTATTCGTATTTGATGGTACGTTATCAGCCGTTGTGAAATTTTGTATTCCATATTTCTGAATATCGTACTCAATTTTTTGTTGTACTGGGCTCTTTGGGTAGAATTTTTCTTTTTTGCTGTCATAATATTGTTTGTCTCTTTGTTTCTGATAGTTTATTTGCGAATAACGACTCATTTGTTGTCCACCATTTTCATATGGTTGATGATGATGCGTTGTGTTTTCTATAGGACTAGAGCTCTGGCTATAAGTCGCTATACTTTGGTAACCAGAACTAGCAACATTGGAGAGTCCACTGATGGAAACATTCGATCCATTGTTTATGTAATTTGTTTTATTGCCGTTAATCATGTTGTTATTGTTTGATAAAGACTGTGATAAGTTCTTTTTATTCATGATAAGTTTATCCTCAACGATGTCGCCGTTATCATCTGCGTATTTCAAAAGATCCGAGAGTTCCTCCAAGTTGGCTGTATCTTTTATTAAGTTTTGCATATCGTTGGGGCAATAATTGTGGTTGATACTATCATTGCTTGGAGACCGTTCTGTACTGTTGTAATTGGAATTGTGGAAAGTTTGTTGATAATTATTCGGTTTATATCTCTCTTGGAATCTGCGCTCTAAGCTTTCACCCATTCCATTGTTGATGCCTTTTGGGTACTGATCAGAGCCAAAACCAATTTGTACGACTTTTAGATTAACACAATGTTCCTGATTGTTATACTGTGAACTATATCTGTCTGGGTTCAGGGCTTGACTCGGTGGATTAGTCCTATATCCTTTTCTGGGTAGTGTCGCTGATCGGATATTAAAGCTTGGAGACTTTGTAACGCCTGTATAGTTTTGTTTAAATTTAGAGTCTTCTACGTTAGATTTTGAAGGACTGATGTTAAATTGGATGCCATTTTTATTCATGATTGGTGAACTGTGAGCAAAGTTATTATTTATTTGACCATTTGTGGCTGGTTCAACAATAGGCTTCGTTGGTGTGTTGCATGTCGGGTCGTTGAACCTAAAAACAAACATTTTTAATATGAAGGTCAAAATATTATGCCACAGTATGTTATATGTTATGTATGTTTTAAAAATAAATATAAAAATATTACCTAAAGATATTATCAGTGACGGGCTGCATAGGGGTTGTGATATCATTGCTCACTAATCTTTTGCTCAGTTCATCCAAAATATCAGGTAAGGGATCCAACTCCTGAAACAGAATATGAGTGAATAATATATTTTGTTTCGACAGTATACAATATTTAAAAAATAAAATGTTAACTCTAATTAGTAGAATCGTTAGTCTCGTTACCATTTTTGGCCAAAATTGGTACCCTCAGGTAAGCTTAGTATATTATTTAGTTATCCAATATTACCAAGAACATCGTTATAAAAGACATATTTGTGATTACAAGATTGTTAATAAAATAAATATTAGAGTATTGTAACGAAATAAATATTTAATATCAATCAAACCTGTATTTTATTAGCAGTTAACTTCGGCAAGCTATCAACAAGCAATGAATGTAGTGTCGCCAGCTGTTTCCCAAGGTCTACATGTGGTGCCCACTCCGGGTCGGGTTCAACTGAATCTCGAGGTTCCATCCCGATAGAGTTCTGTGAACTGTGTGATGTAGACGAGTTGCGTTTACTACCGTCTTGCTGCTGTTGCTGTTGCGATATTTGTTGCTGTTGCTCTTGTGGACGTGTCTGTTGATATAAAAGTGATACTTTAGCAATTTATGGTTCGCATTTTTAGTAATGATACTAAAATCCTTGAATTTTTTTGTTAAAGGAACGTACATCTTTTGGGCGGTTTTTAATAACAAATACTAACTATTAGACCTAATTATTTGTGAAAGTTCCAAAATTAACATGCTGTCATCATTTCAGAGCATATCTCGCACGCACAGCCCCCGTCGGATTGCGTCATCGTGGTTCAAAAATACTTCTAGTGAGTGATAATAAATATTCCTGAATTACTGCTATGCCGTTGATATAATTTCTTTGATGCTCACTATTTAGTTAATCAATATTTCGTTTAATACATTTTTATTGATTTAGGTCTAATTAAATAAAACTACTTTTTACGGATTTAGACGCGTATATTTGTTTTAAATTTTGGCCCGACGTTTCGGAGACTTTGCAGTCACCATGGTCACGGGTGAGACACGCCCGTCCGAGTCTCACCCTTTAAACAGATGAGTCGCGTAAGTGTTAGAAAATATTAGCTCTAATTAACTTAGCTGACTTATTTATCTTAACATTTTATATGTACATTTTTTGTCAGTTTATATTATCAAATGATTGCTAGGTAAATATCATATAAACATACCGATATAGCTCTTAAGAAAGCCTTCATGTTAGGCGCCTCTTGCTCAAGGAAGTCATTGAGGAACTCCATGAAAGCTTCCTTACCCTGGAAGCGTGTGAAGTTTGCCAATGTCTGCAAGGTTTTCGCTACCAGTGTTAAATTTCGAGCCGCCCTCTCATTCGGGTACTCTGTAATATAGATAAAATAAAATAATATCTCAATTTTAAACATAAAAAAAATTTGTGACTAGCCTTGCAATACCTGATGTATAAATACGCGGGCCTGAAAAGTTAGTGACTGCACTGTGATTATTCATAAATTTTAAAAACAGTATGTGATAATGCATTTTCATTGGTCTTAGCAAAATTACAAACCGCAAATATACATCCGGCCATCATACCTATGCTCGTTAGTGCATATGTTCGTTGTTGCGTTAATTGACATGTGTGAGGAATATATTGGGTGCATGGGTGTATTGGTCTCTCTCTCTCTCTCTCTCTCTCTCTCTCTCTCTCTCTCTCTCTCTCTCTCTCTCCACAGCCCATTAACGTCTCACTGTTGAGCATGGGCCTCCTCCACTTCTGAAGGGATTAAGTGTGCCGAGCTGACCAGGCGTGTTGGCACAGGGTTTATTTTCGAATTTTCTATCTCTCACACAGGGTGTTATCTGTGTACAATATTCCTTAGCTGGCTTTTCCACCCAGGGAAGGAAAAGGGGTGGTGTTACTTATATACTTAATCCGTCACCCTACGGACATCTGATACTAATATGCGCATTATACATTATGAAAGTATGCAAATTTATTGTTATTTGAAATCGCTTTTTAAAAACATCTAGCTAGATTATAAATTGAGTTCAAATATTGTACCATGTATAATTCCAAAAAGACTTGGAGACAGTATCGCTGGACAAAGGAAGCGAAGGAAGATGGACGCGCTGATTAAGTTATCCGATATATCTTCACGACCCATCGCCGTCAATCTGAAAGTAACATAAAAAATGAATAATGAATGCACATTTCTTTCTGGCGGACTGATTAAAAAACAGTTAAATATTAATGGAACCTGTCATAAGCTTCTAAATGCTTGTGCAAAAATTCAAATATCCCCAACGTTTCGAAAATAATAAAATTTACACTCTGCATTCTATTTCATGAAACAATCGGCTTCGCCCGCGACTTTATTTACCAAATCTCAAATTTTTGCAATATAGAGAATATAGCATAAAAGGAGAACTATAGCTGCCTACCTGCTAGAGAAATTTTTTTGCTAACTAACCAATAAACTTTCGGAAATTACCCGTACATACATATTGCAAATTGTACGTCTTTTAATATTAGTATGGGTTCATAGATAGATGCGACTGAAGCTAATAATAGTACGTAAAAACGCAGTATAGTAATGTTACCTTTCGCGGAAGGTAGCAAAGCAGTCTCTTAGTGGTGGCGGGAAGCGTGCAGGTGAAGTCGCTATAGATCTCCAGGCGAGAGTGACCGCGTCACGTAGTGCGCTCTGTTGTCGACGCAGTGCTGCCGCGCCGCCCGCACGAGTCGGGTCCACCTCGCACTCCGCTGCGCCTGCTCCTGCAGCCACTCGCACTGCCTCCGTTAATGTGTCCTATAACAATTAATATAAATAAATATTCACGGACATTACACACAACGTCCTCTGGTCCCAAGCTAAACTTATATGCTTGTGTTATGGGTACCAGAATACGGATAGAATACATATACTACTTTTCTTTTGTAAATACATACTTATAATACATAGAAACACCCAGACGCAGTACAAACATTTGTATGAAAATTAGAAACATCACACAAAAGATTACCCCGGGCGGGAATCGAACCCGCGACCTCTTGATCGGCAGTCCGTTACATAAACCACTCAACCACGAGGCTCGTCGAATATAAAAAATTATTAATGTTTGCTATTGCCTTGCTATGCTTTTACTTAACAAATAATATACAATTAATATAGTTTTATACTTCTTCCTCCTCTTTCTCTCTATCTTTAGTTCATTAACGTACCACTGTTAGGCAAGGTTCTCCTTCGCTTTGGGAGAGATTATAGTCTGAAAGGATTTTCTCTAATAGTATTGGATTGAACACAGCTTCGCTTTGAAATGCGGTAGGATGCATTCCGACAAGTTTGGCAACCGACTGAACCGGTGGAGTTTAATGGGAAACCTTGTATGGTCTCATTGGTCCTAACTATATTTTTACATCTAATTTATATATTTATTTTTATTTATTTATTCAACACATACAAATTAACAGTAAACAATAAGTACAATTAGAGACAAATAACTGTTCAGTTCTACATGCTAACTTTAGTTTAACATTATTATATTGGTGTCGATTCTACGTCCACAACTAAACTTAACTTAACTAAAAAATGAAAACAACTATTGCTGTATATTGATTATTTGGCTGTTTTGTTGTGTAATTTTATATTAATTACAATCGTTAATCTATAATAAACAGATTTGCTAAAAAGAAAGAATCGTTAACATTACGGAATGGTGTTATTGACACAATCAAATTTCATTTTTTAGTTAAGTTAAGTTTAGTTGTGCGCGTAGAATTGGTACCATAGTTTAAGAATTTTACTGGTGTCCTAACTAGGCTACATAATAGTCTGTGTTTAAGACACCAGAATGTTTAATATCAGAACAACACACATTATATATTTATGTACGAACCTGCAAATACTGGTCTCCAACCAACTTCAAATAAGCCTCCATACTCTTAGTAGCGAGTGAATTCCCTCTGAATGTGAGTGAATGATCTCCAGTTCGTCGCACGTCTAATGCAACCACATCAGCCAGATAACGAGGAGCGAGCCCCGCGCCCGCCATACACAGAACTAATGCACAACCTATATCTTCTTTTGCTTTTACCCCTGTAATAAAAAAAGAAGATAGGTATAACTATAGCTTCATTTGTAACTTTGCAATATAATTTGACCAAAAGTACTCTTCTTTGGCTTTAACTACTAGGCCATAAAAATTTACCATTGAGCTGACAGTCTCATTATGGAAAGCTTTATTAAACCACATTGATATATCGCATATTAATATAAAGACCACATAGCAAGAAAGAAAAAATTAAGTAACGTTAAATAAAATTAAGTGCGATCATCTCATTGCAGTGTTTACAAATAAAAGGCTTTTACCAATAAAACGAATTTCCATTGAAAACATTGTGTAGAGACTGATAAAAATATGAGAAAAATAAGTTTAATTTCGAGATTTTCATCTCTCACAAAGTAATTATTAATTTCCTTATAGTATTCCAGGGTAGTTTTTACGACATCGTTTAGGATGCCATTTCTTCTTTTTTTTGTGTATGCGACATTTGAATTCTGAATCTGTCACCACACGGACTGGAAGAATTGAACGTAAGCTGTTTTTTAGTATTACTTACCGATTACTGGCTCTAGATATTCACAAAGCTTCCTATAATTCCTTTTCAAGTAGTCCAGGAACCTTGCGTAATGATCAATGGGTAGTACATCGACGCATTGGTAGCGACACTTGATCCGCAATGCTGGCGCTCCAGTAGTCGTTGACTGTTTCTCTACCTCGGTTAGAGGGTACCATCGTTCATTCAGGTATCTTGATGCTACGTCATCCACTGGTATACGTACCGTACCTTAAAGAAATAACAAATTGGTTTAGTTGTAGCCAACATTAATTAATAAAATCCAAAGTTTTAAAACCTATCATGTGAGACGCCGTGGAAAAAGTTCCAATTTGAGGAATTTTACAAAAATTGCTATACGTTTATTGGCATTACTGAGGACACTCAGTTATCATATTTTGACCTTAGTTACGCATAACCATTGTACATGTCATGATCAAATAAACATACCTGAGTTTATATCGTAGTTAATTACACTTTGTAGTAAAAATATTGTGTTTTATATAAAAATTAAAAACCATGCTTGAAAATTCTTGTTATTATTTTTAAATTACAGCACTGTCATCGGTTCATAACGTGTGTGCAAAATTTCAAAACAATCCGACTATTTCAAGTAGATACAAATCACTTTCATAAGTTCTGTTACACGGACATATAAGACAAAGCTAATTAAAGCGTCATAAAAATTTGAATTACAGTTTGATACAAAAAATCTTTAACTCACCAACAAGCGTGTGTTTGTCCCGTTTACGTTGACGTCGCTCTGGTTCTCGGTACACGTTGACGTGTATGGCGTGCACCGCGGGCAGATTACCGAACTCATACACTTCACCCCAAAAGCATAGCTCTGTCTTTAATTTCGATGATGACCTGCAACAGAAACGAAATTATTGAAGTGCATATTAAGAAATTTTTTTTCGCATTAAAACACCATATACCTACATAGAGCTATGGGTGCAGATTTTAGTTACTAGGTGTTTTAAAAAATATAGTACTAATTATGTGGTAAAAAAACTATCATGTTTTGAGATTACGGTACAATTTTCAACATTTTTATGGTGGGACTGCTAGCAGTAGCGAACTACTATAAAGAACGTAAATGTGTTAAAATTCATATCGAAGTGATGAACTAATCTGTAATGTTTCATTGTATAAAAAGTAGTTATTATTACACATACCTGGCGTATAATGTATCGTCCAATAAAATCTCACAATAATATCGCTTCTTGGGTGGTATCTCTTTAGCTTCTAATAACCACAGCTTGACCGTTCGCTCGCATCGGCGCGTGCGCATCTCGTCTGGTCGCGCCGCTTGCCGCAAGCTGAGAAAAATCAACAAACACATAAGACATAGGAAAACAATGGTTAACATTCTTCAGTAACTGTTTCAATATATTTTATACAATCTCGCATTTTTTCATAATTTGATCTTTACGATGATGCTCATTCGTGAGATATTTTAATAGATCATAATACACAATGTTTATATGATTAAAATGATGATTCATTGCCATGGTATAGTCTGTGGTTAAGTTATAAACAAAAGTATTTCTTCGTATCCAATGAGTCGGGCAAATATTATTAAGCTTCTCGAAAACTAAATTTCAGATAAAAAATTAGCTTGTTAAGATTTTAACCTACATTTCAGGAAACCGCAATTATCCTTGTGCAAAACAGGCTATTAATATGAATATTCTATTTAATTTTCCTAATAGAGAGTTTGGAGCGTCAAGTTGTTTATTCTGGGGCTTTAACCCTAATATTCTTTCATAAATGCGTCTTTTTCTATTCACTGTCGCACATAGACCTGCTTAAAGGATTCCACTCATGCAATACTATGTCGCTCTCATCCAGGAGCTTTGAATAATATTAATTTACCTGTATATCCAGCGGTCCCGTTCCCTTCGTGAAGCGCACGCAAAGTATCTCGGTGTTCTGTTCTCCGCACTGAGAGCGAAGCAGTGCGGCCTGCCTAGCACTGACGAGTGTAAAGAACGAATTTCTACCTGTAAATTGAACAATTGATACTTACAATAAAGAACATAATATTCTGTGTGTGTGCGCGTGCGTGTATGTTTGTGTGTATTGTGTTCTTTTTACGGATTTAGAGGCGTATATTCTGTTTTTAATCTAGCTCACGTTTCAAAGATTTTACAGGTAAGAAAGAAAGAAAGTTTTTATTTCTCCCCCATGGGGACACAACAACGTACATAATATTACAACTAAACATAAAGGTACAAATAAAAATAAACGAAAAATCACAAAACATAACAAAAAGATAAAAATAGAAAGATGAGTATACATATACTGACAGAATAGTGAGTGCCAATGTGCCCCACCAGCTTTCAGCAAAGCCAGTGACGCCCGACGATCTGCCCGAGTCCACAGACCACACACACACACACACACAAATACATTATATGCTAGGTAAATATATCAAAAATAAAAAGTAGGTGCTTAGTAATTAAACAAGTCGCGAAACCCAAATAAATTATAACAGGTGCCATGGTTACAAGTATTACGTATCAAATCCGTAAAAAGTGGTCTTATTTTAGAATATATTAATTTGATAAAAATATGGGGGACTAACAATCTAAAATAAAAACCCATTTGTGTGTGTAACTTAAAAATACGATTTTATTAATTTAATTTAGGTATATGGAATTTATAAAAAGGCATATAAATATTACTAGAAACGAATGTACGTACTTGATTAGGTGGTCCCAAATCCATAGTCGAGACGGCGGGCGAGTGGGCTGATAGAAGGCTTTCGTGAGATCTGAAACAATAAAATAATCTAATATATAAAATTCACGTGTCACAGTGTTAGTTACCGTACTCCTCCGAAACGGCTTGAACGATTTTTATGGAATTTTGCATACATATTCAGTAGGTCTGAGAATCGGCCAACATCTATTTTTCAGTTTTTTTTTTGTATGGCAAAACAACGTTTGCCGGGACAGCTAGTAAAAATATATAATCATAATACATTCATATTTTTTATAATTTGATGACCGTTTTAAGTAATTACACGACTGACATATTTATTTTAATATAAATTGTTATAATTAATTATATAATTAGTATTTACATCCTAAACAATATACAGCAAAATAATTTGCAATTTAGATTAGTTATATTGCAACACGAATATGTACAATATACACATTACATCTGTGTAAACGCACACTTATGTAACTAAATTTCAAATCTGACATTTTCTTTCAAGATTATAGAAGTTTATCAATAACGTTAATTGGTTACGGTCATATAATGCCTATACAGGGTGTCCCAGAACGTAACGTAGCTGGGAAGGGGGGTGATAGGGGGGGTCACAAGGGTCACCAGAAAAATAAAATAAAAATTCCCCTCTGGCTATTTAAAAAATAAATGGCATTTTTTTAAAAACTAAAAATTTTACACCTTGTGGGGCTATTTTGCTAACTGTACCTACAAATATAGCTGTTTAAAAAAAAAAAAGATGTTGTGTAATCCTCAATAACCCTTCATCAAATTGAATTAAAAAAATAATACATATCCAACCAAGATTTTAAAGAAAATTAAGTTCTTTTCCAGTCAAGGACTTAGTAATTACAATTTCACTCAACTTTCTCCAAGTGTACTGAAAAAAAAATGTACTATGCAGCTCCGGCGTGTAACTTAAAAAGATAGGTAATTTTATTGCAATTCCAAAATGGTATAACACTTATTTGAAAAAATCATACTTAGACATTTAAAAATAATTTTCGGGAACAATACCCCTGCAAAACAAAACATATCAATAAAACAATAGTCTCAAATTCCTAAGAAAATACATTTTTAACTTACACATTTTTAAAATACATTTTACATTTTAATTTGAATAAATAATTAGAATTATGTTTTATTTCTGAGTTTCATTTAAATTCCTTGTCATAAAATATGGTAAAGCTTTATCTGGCCTAGACTGTACTTGAGTGTTTGAGGTATGTACAGTACTCCAATCTTGAGTATTAACGGGCAGTAACATTAGAGGAACAGAAGAGACATTTAAAAATGTATTTTCTTAGGAATTTGAGACTATTGTTTTATTGATATGTTTTGTTTTGCAGGGGTATTGTTCCCGAAAATTATTTTTAAATGTCTAAGTATGATTTTTTCAAATAAGTGTTATACCATTTTGGAATTGCAATAAAATTACCTATCTTTTTAAGTTACACGCCGGAGCTGCATAGTACATTTTTTTTTCAGTACACTTGGAGAAAGTTGAGTGAAATTGTAATTACTAAGTCCTTGACTGGAAAAGAACTTAATTTTCTTTAAAATCTTGGTTGGATATGTATTATTTTTTTAATTCAATTTGATGAAGGGTTATTGAGGATTACATAACATCTTTTTTTTTTTTAAACAGCTATATTTGTAGGTACAGTTAGCAAAATAGCCCCACAAGGTGTAAAATTTTTAGTTTAAAAAAAAATGCCATTTATTTTTTAAATAGCCAGAGGGGAATTTTTATTTTATTTTTCTGGTGACCCTTGTGACCCCCCCTATCACCCCCCTTCCCAGCTACGTTACGTTCTGGGACACCCTGTATATGAATTAAAAATCCTATTGAGTTTTTTGATGCAAAATTAAACCTCATAAAATTCAACAACTATCCCGACCTTGTTATGTACATCCTACAGACGAGGACACACCCTCTTATTGAGGCCAAACCCCCTTTGCCTTTCCTCCTGCATCCGCCCTCTACAACTTTTGCACTTTTGCTACTTCGGCTAATACCAATACATATATAGCCCGATCTTGATCGCCACACGCATATGTGACCAAAATAAATCAGCTACGTTTCTCTGAATTTCGCAGTGTAGC
Organism: Orgyia antiqua; assembly: GCA_916999025.1. NCBI lineage: Eukaryota > Metazoa > Arthropoda > Insecta > Lepidoptera > Erebidae > Orgyia > Orgyia antiqua. The sequence goes on from OU779861.1 coordinate 5,999,368, forward strand.
TGTATTTGTAGCTAAAATAAGCGCTTCTAATAACGCAGGTAAAACTTGGACATTAGTGCAATATTTATAGACACAAGATGTATAGATTCCTGCTCTATACATATAATAATGTATTATAAGTATGTATTTACAAAAAAAAAAGTAGTATATGTATTCTATCCGTATTCTGGTACCCATAACACAAGCATATAAGCTTAGCTTGGGACCAGAGGACGTTGTGTGAAATGTCCATGAATATTTATTATTTATAAAAAAAAAAAAAAAAAAAAAAAAAAAAAAAAAAAAAAAAAAAAAAAAACAAAATTATAAATAAATAATAAATATTCATGGACATTTCACACAACGTCCTCTGGTCCCAAGCTAAGCTTATATGCTTGTGTTATGGGTACCAGAATACGGATAGAATACATATACTACTTTTTTTTTTGTAAATACATACTTATAATACATAGAAACACCCAGACGCAGTACAAACATTCGTATGACAATTAGAAAAATCACACAAATGATTGTCCCGAGCGGGAATCGAACCCGCGACCTCTTGATCGGCAGTCCGTTACATGAACCACTACACCACGAGGCCCGTCAAAATATAATATATAAATAACATACAACTTATTTAAGCCTGAGATTCTCTTACGCTCTAGTAATTTATTGCCTATCCTATAGGAACCTAATGACCTAGTGGTTATAGCACGATACTAATTTACTAATAGTCTATTTATACTGAAAATATACAAAGCATGTAGGACATAATCAACTTTGATAATCATAATAATAGTAAGTGTAGCTTGGTTGTTAGTTTGTTCTGAGTATGCCAGGGTGATCAGTGGCAGGCGACGTTAGAAGCTTATTTTCCCTGCGTTGGATTTTACAGAACCCTGGGGAAGAAATGGGATGGTGACACTAGTATTCTGAATCTCTCACCAGATAATAAACATAGTTTCATATATAATAAGTTATTTAAATTTTTGAAACCACTACAACACGTTCGATTTAAAAAGACAATCGCAAAATTATTGCATAATAAAAATATTCTTTTCAAGGCTGTCATTTTAGATATTTACTTATCAATAAATAAAATTACTAAAAATAACTGTTTAATTTAATTATTATTGACGGGTTGCATGCTATTATTAATTTAAATATAAACTGTCATGTTTCATATTGAAATTAAAATCCTGTTTTTTATAATTTTTTCAATGATTAATTAATTATGATTAAAACATGTACATTGTAAAATTCCATGAATTTTGATTTATTTCAGTTTCTCTTAATTGACATTTTTTCTTAATTATTTTTGAATACTTTGTTGCATATTTTTATTAAATTCAATGAAATTCTATCATACATATTTCATAATAAATCACGTAATGTAGTTTTTAAGCATAACAATGTTTTAAATTTCTATGAATGTTGATTTCGTTTATCTTTTTTGACATTTAATCTTAATTATTTTTGCTAGTCGTCAATATCGCGGATTTTAATAATTAATTACAGTTAAACATGTTGTGGTTTAATATTTTCTAACACTTGCGCGACTCATCTGTTTAAATAAAACTACTTTTTACGGATTTAGACGCGTATATTTGTTTTAAATTTTGGCCCGACGTTTCGGAGACTTTGCAGTCACCATGGTCACCAGTCTCATCCGTGACCATGGTGACGGCAAAGTCTCCGAAACGTCGGGGTAGTTTTATTTAAATGTTGTGGTTTTTTGTAGAAATGTAGATTGCTGAGATAACTACAATTTTGAGAAGTAAACGGATCAATTACGCAATTGGCGAGCTATCTCCAGCCCATTAACGTTCCACTGTTGGGCACGGGGCTCCTTCACTGCGGGAGGATTATGGTCTACTATAGGCTAGAGAGAGAGAGAGAGAGCTTATACTTTGGAGGATATTCAACGAGAAAGTGAAATTGAATTACAAAAAGGCAGGACTCGCTTACAAATTAGTACGATAAATAAAGTGTCAAGTGTACTTAGGTTATGTCGTGACTGTACAACGTTATATAGCAGTTTAGCTTGTGATATACTAATTTAATGTTCAGGAGTGCCGCCCCGCCCCGTCTGCGGCTATTTAAAAATGTGTTTAATTACTACACCCCAACGCAAACACGTCACCTTCATCGAAACCTAAATAAACAGAGATACTTTTATCAATTAACGCCCGCCGTTTTTTCAAACGGTTAGTGAAGCTTTCTTGTTTAGGGCAGGTGTTAAATCTCATATAAAGTTATAAACTTTATTACTTAGGAGTATATATTAAACATCTGGCAAAGTTAGACATAAAAATATTTACTTGATGTTAAAAATTGTATAAGTTAAAAGACTCGTATAGAGCATTTGTAGTGAACGTGACTGAAATCTTCTGCAATGCTTTTTTAATTTTAAGTTTTTATTTTACACTCTGTAATTGAAATAGTTTATAATCTATAGATTTTAAATATTTCTAAGAGTGGTTTTGTTGGTATATAGGTACAGGAACATAGAATACTACATAGGTGCGAATGCCATCTATATATAAATTAAGAATTAACCTGAGAAGCCACACTTTGAAATAAGGCGTATAACAGAATTAACCACGTTAACCAAAAATCTATCAAACAATTCTACATAAAACCACTTTTCGTACTAACATAGTAAAAATAGTACCTTGATGTCCGTAAAGCATGACCGGGAGGATGATTGGGGGCGGCCGCTGAAGTACGTTTCTTCTCGAACTTTGTAACAGACTCGGTCCTCTTGATGTTGCTTCGGAAGGACCGCTTGGAGAAGAAGAATGCTGCCAGGCGCGAGGGGCTGTGTTGCGCCTGCGCACCCGGCACCGGTGTACTCGGCGCCGACCCGCGACGACATGCCTTCTCATATGACGTGTCTGGGAGAAAATAATGCACCAATAAATAAATATGTTACAAATTACATCTATTTACCAAATGAAATAGACTATTCTCAAAACCTATATTGAACATCAAGTGTGATTTTTCAGTACTTTGGGTAATAATATTTAGTATTTGTAAAAATACCTCCGTGTGGTGACGGATTAAGAATACAAGTGTCACCACCCCATCTCCTCCCAAGGGTGCTGTAAAAGTCAGCTAAGGGATATTGCACACACATAACATCTTCTGTGAGAGACGGAAATCTCGAAAATAAACCCTGTGCCAACACGCCTGGTCAGCGCGGCACAGTAGACCATAATCCCTCCCAAAGTGGAGGAGGCCCGTGCCCAACAGTGGGACGTAAATGGGCTGGAGGAGGAGGAGGAGGATGTGTAAAAACCTAAATGTTATAATTATGTTAAAGAAATTCGTTTATCCATTTTATTTTCTGTCCAGCAATACTGTCTAATCTTAATGTTATCCTTGAACTAAATATTGTTTATTGTAGCAACTGTGTTGTCAACAAAACGATTGTAATGTTTGCGACGTTTCAAGTTACATTATAGATATGTTATATGATATCAATCACATAGCACAGGCCATGTACAGCGTGACATCCGGCGGAAGTTGCGCGCACGCTGCCCGTGACCACCGTATATGCGGTAAATGCACCACAAAAAATAACATTATTATTTCATCCACGTCCCGAAATTCATTACAAATTCAGAATTTAAATAAATATAGGTAAAATATGAACCAGGTGTTTGTAAACTCACTATGCCACTTGTTGATCTCTGTTAGGTTAACTCGTGTCAGGTTATTCGTAAGTTGTTTGTGGTAAAATGTTTAAAGGTACATCCAACACAGATAATAATAAAACTATAGTCTCTTCCATGAGAGATAACGTTTTGTACTTAGAACACAATAAAATTATTATCACTTCATTTTCTCCCACGATTGCTGTATGAATCACCTAAGGGTTAGTTAGGGTTATGTGAAATATTGTCTTAGAAATTGATCCTAAGTATTTATTACCACAGTAGATATAAATGCATAACTGTCTGTCTGGTTTCAGAACTCTGAATCAGCGTGCAACATATAGTAAAACGTCCTCCTATACAAACTGTTTTAATAATTTTAATTAATTTATCATTAACTATAACTAATTGGATTTAATCTTTACTTATAAAACAAAGTCGTTATTTATATCTTCAAAACTACGCAACGGATTTTTATGTGTTTTTAATAGATAGAGTGCTTCAAGAGAACTGTTATTTTTACAATTTGTTTATTTTCTAAGCTAGGTAGTTTACTCAGTAATATATAAATTAAAACTATGTAAATTATCTATATGTTTAATAAATCAAATTATGGTGGTAAAAGTGAAATGCCGCAAGTGGGACTTGAACCCACGACCTCGGAATAATCGTGGTTAATTTGAAGTGTTGCAAGTAGACCGCAATAAGCTCAGTTGGAAGAGCATCGGAACGGTATTCCGAGGTCGTGGGTTCAAGTCCCACTTGCGGCATTTCACTTTTACCACCATAATTTGATTTATTAAGTAAAAGCATGTCAAATGCAAAAATTAATAAATTACTTTATCTATATGTTTTAAACTAAAGTTCCTAATCAAAATATCTGTTACTAGGGAGTAGTAACAGGGTAAACAAACAAAAGAACCAAAATAAATAAAGAAATAATAACTTAAATAAATAATAACTTTTATATTTGATATAAATTAATTCATTGACATTATAACACGTAAAGAAATTATAGGAAGCATTCCGCGTAAGTATCTAGGAAGTACATTAACAGTAAAACATATGGGAACGTTGTGGCACTACGATGTCAACGACACGGCGAAAACAACAGATGTTAGTTGGAACCATTATCGATATTGCTTCGGTTAACGAACACACTCTGAGTTATGTACTACTGTTTACTGACAATCTATATAACAGGTGAGGAAAGTTCCTGGTATAAATAAATACGCACAGAATAGAATATTCATTTAAAGTTTTTACTTCCATCTGGTCATATGAAGAGATAAGATTACCTACTGCTTTATTACGCCTCCCGTTTTCAATATTTTATCTTAACGCTACTAATGACAGGCAAGTCTAAACTTCTGTTCTGAGTTGCTTTTTTAAAGCCTTACGTTTTATTAAAATGTGGACTAGGAATAGATAAAAAAATTCTGATAAACGAGGATACCTTAGACTGTTTATTAGCAACGCAACGGTCGCAAACAAAGTTTAAAAAAGTTCATAAACTCGAGTTGTTTAAACAAAATTCAAAGTTATATGATTAAAGTAAACTAAGACTCTGTAAAGCTTTCACTAAACGTAACTTCTAAATTACGCTATAAAGTTACCATTTGTGTCAATTTTCTATGCCCACTGTTCCGATAATCCAGCGTAACGATTGATATCTTCCAGCATGTACAATGTTAAGAAAAATATTGATACAATCCAGCTTGTATTGTACTTCAAATGTATATATAATTGTGAGTGAGTTCTAGGGCTGCTATCTGCTATTTGTCCAGGTTTACCAGAATTTGTACTAGTTTAAAGGGCGTTCATCAGGGGGCCTCCGTTTGGTAAATATAAAAAAAATATTATTGTAACACTATATTATGAAATTGTGAATACAAGACACTTTTCCTATCAGGGGAATCAAATATTGAATAAAAAAATAGTACCAATGTTTTTTAAATCATAATTTTTGGATATGATCAGGAAAAATGTCCGAGATTTGCGCTGAGTTCCATTATGGTATTGGCAGCCCTAGTAAGGACCCATTCTGTACGCAATCATTGCACGTAGTTTATTTGATAAAGCGTTGATAAGAGTCCACGAGGAGAAATGTGTTGTGATTATACAACAACCAATAGTAATGCCACATTACAAACATACTTGTTTGGAAAATATAAACAACATCGTTGTATTTTGACTTATTTATTATGATATTATCTACTAATAGCAAAAGACTACATGATTACGAAAATTTTATGAGCCATGAAAAGCAGGGTAAGTTTTAGATTTGAAATACTAGATTTTAAATAAACTCACCCGTGACCATGGTGACTGCAAAGTCTCCGAAACTTCGGGCCAAAATTTTAAACAAATATACGCGTCTAAATCCGTAAAAAGTAGTTTTATTTAAACAGATGAGTCGCGCAAGTGTGATTTTTTACCATATCATAAATAGAATGAAATCACTCTCTCTCTCTCTCTCTCCAGCCCATCAACGTCCTATTTTTAGCATATTATCTGTGTTCAATAACCCTTAGCTGACTTTTACAGCAGCCTGGTGAGGAAAATGGTGTGACTTGTGTATCCTTAATCCGTCACAACACACACAGGATGAAATCATGAGGACTTCTTAAAATACAAACGGCATAATATTATTATAGACGGAAAATCGCAAGTGTATACATTCCTGGAATAATATTAATAGGATGATAACATAAAAGGGAGCCACGACAATACGTCCTGGGATTTCAAACAACCTTTTATAATCCGAGGCAGACTATTTACAGTTTTAAGAGGATAATTTTATTATTTCAATAGCGGTAAAATATAGGAGAAACAAAGCTTTGTTCTGTTTCATCACGTAGACGGCGCAAATCTAATAATAGATTTCCTTTATGCAATGGGAATTCCTATTCCATGAAATACCAGGTATTACTCATATTTCATTATCATTGCAACATCATAGATATACATTTAAAAGTATGCTTTTGATAACGTTCCTTAATAAACACTTAATTTTCAAAATAGTTATGTCTAGTATACGTTGTGAATATTAAAATAATATAGGTAAGTAAATGCTTTTAAGAAAATCCTTACAAAGTACTAATATTAACGTTCTATTCTTTGTAAAAACAGTTTCTAAGTAATTCAAAAGGCAAGATGACTTCCACTTTTCGTAATGCTAATTTCAAGACATTATCTATAATTTGTTAAAGGCCTTCTACATTATATCCTTGACTTATAATTAGAAGGTATTGTCTGATGTAATGAATACAGTTTGAAAAGCAGTCATAAGACACTCAGCGTATTATACAAAATAGACTTGACTATCAGTTCGTAGTTATCTAACAAAATAACAAATCAATAAAATAAATCACGTAACATGAAACTAATTAATAATCGTTGACACAGAAAAACTATTTTACAAATATTTTTTTTAATAAAGACCTAAAAAGCCCATTCTATGGATTTATTAAGTAGTTTTCACAACAGCTGCAGCTAGAGCTGTATTTTTTAACATCAATATCATCATGGACAATATTTCACATTATAAGTACCTATAAGAAACTAATACGTAGTATAAGAAAATATCTTAACTTACTGTCTATCTCTCTGATTCATAGTATGTTAATCATAATAGGTACATTCATTTTAGAAAGGGTCTCGTTCATACAGTCTAAGCGGTTTTACTTAGTTTCGTATCAATGCCGAACAAGCGCACGTCTCTCTTTTCGCGTTATATAATTGTAAATGGAAAGGGCTACATAATATAGCAAACAGAATAAACAAGAATTACAAATAAATAAATTGTAATAGCAAGATTAGCTAACCGTTTGGTTAAAAATATAATACCTACATTAGGGTCAAAAATCTTACCAGAATGAACAGCAACGTCGTCATCCGCATCAAGGTATGCTCGACGAATGCTCATCGGACTATTGGCGATTTCAGCTTCATGCTTTTTAATTAGTGCACAAATAACTTCAGATTCACCACCATTATTATCCACAAAGCTATCATAATCCTCGGTTATATCCGCGACTATAGGTATATGATCTTCTAAACCTTCCTCTATATGCTTCGATGTAATACTTCGCAGTAGAGAATTGCTACGAGACAATTTCGTACTACGAGAACGTCGAATGAAATTTAACCCTGACATTTTACCAGGACTTTTATTGGGGCTATCAGGAGTGACAGTTATATGCGGCGTTCGGAATATTGATGTAGAACTGCTGCTAACTCTAATAGGTGATGGTACATTTAGATTTTGTGGCAGCGTTTTTGATTTCTCCTTTGCAGGCGATATCATTTTTGGTGAATCAGGTATCAATGATAAGTTGGAATTCATAATGGAGACTTTAGAAGGTGTTTTGTTTCCAATATTAGTTGTAGAACTATTTAATTTATTTGATGATGCAGAGCTTCCTATTGGCATAAATATTCTATCATAGCGAGGTTCACACGAAGTTGTACTCCGTAATCTTGGTTTCGTATTTCTCATCAAAGTACTCTGGGCGACCAATCTTGGGCTAGTTAAGTCACGCTGACCTAATCTTGTCAAGGCCTCATTAGAGCTTACTGTCGATGAAAGAGGTCTCCTATAACGTCTTACTGGACTAAATGTGCTCATATCACTTTCACTTTCCGTAAAAGATGAATCACCGCGTGATGATATTCGTGATCTGCTGACATTTAACGCATTTCGTCTGTTTGTTTTGTTAGAGATGTTTTCGGTTATTTGTACAGTTATCAGAGCTTCTTTTTCTTCTGGCGTCAGAGGCAAATAGTTATCAAAGCTTTCGAACAATGGTATATAGAAGACAGATCGCCGTCGCGCCTGGTCGTCGCCGCCGGCGGCTGGCGAGGCGCTCGGTGACAACACACTCGACATGGCGATGCGACCACTGCGCGGATTATGCGCGGCGGATGCACGCTGCGTTTAACGCCTTTTGGCCTCCATGAAGGAGACTCACCGCATCGCCGCCGCCATTCGCTTCACTGTTCCTCTCCTAGCAGTCCTTTTTCTGTTTTCATTTCACACTTTGTATCTGTTAATTAAAAGATCGAATGATCTTTTTAATAACCACTGAATAAAGAATTGGTTTTACAATCTAATCATTATACTTGTTGGAGTATTAAAGACTCTGTCGATGTAAACTTTGAACTCTTTAATAGCAAACTGTTGTTTTAAATAAGAAATTCAACATGTGAGAGTAGTGAACAGAAGTGCATCGTTAGTAGTATTGATCGGAGTAAGCAAACCGTTTTGTTTTATCAGACAGCGATAAGATTATGTTTTAACAGCGACCAATAGAAATGTACGTAGCCTCGTAATGAAAATAGGCTAGGTGAATGCTATATCATTATAATGAAATTATAGTGTTGTTAGCGTTACAGGTTGGTGATAACTTTTAAAAACATTAATTATCTACATGTCGTATGTATGGGAACCACAATATTCGTATCATACAGCTGTTTAAGTTGTACTTACATACGGCTGTAGCCGTTACATACAACCGGGAGTATTATTAGGGCAACATGTGTGTTCGTTCTTTGTATAATTGTAACAGTGGGTGTCGTACGAATAAAATTAGTGCCAGCGCTACACACCCGCAATTAATTTACAGCACACAAATAATTTTATTAAAGTACACGAGTGTTTAGAATATTTTATTACGGCTTACGGCACTGGGAAGGGTGTGCGACTCGTTGTATATTAACCTGGTTTTTTAGTTGGTTGAAACTTCTTAATTTTAGTTAAAGAGTGTTACATTTTTAGTCTACTTATCAGTCACAAAATCCTACCTAAAAGTCACAAAAAGCATCACTAGGAAGAATCAGAAATGAGAGATTTGTGTTAAAATGAGAATAAAATTAGTTCCTTAAAACAGTACAATAATGACTAGCAGTTTCTAGATTGTCGATTAGCGCCTGTCAATCTTACTGACATCATAGACATTATAATATGCATAATTTTCGTCACGACACATTTAATGATCGTTCGACTAACTAAACTGCACTTAAAAGCGAGTGTGCTTTAATGAGAAGCTGGAAAACATAACGTATTCTTTAGGGTTGCCTATATACAACAACCAACGTGAAAAGCAAGCAATAAACTGATACTTGAATAATAAAGAAATGACTCATATAGCTGCAATAGCGTGTAAAAAAGTAAAACCTTGAGATATGTGAATAACAAATCTATACATATAACATAATTGTTCTCCATACAAGCCTGGAGTAAGTTCGTTGTACCGTGCTTAAAGAAACGCAAAATAAAATACCGGATGTCGTATACATGTATATAGATGAGGAGCGAATGAGATCTGTGTGATCGCACGACGAAAGCGAAGCTTACGGAACGAATGCACATACGAGTTGAATGTGGTGGCTTACAAAATGTACAAAACAAGTTTATTATCATGATCACTACCTACTTACGCGTAAGTAAAAAGGCCTGATAAAAGCAAAGTATTAGATATGTTTGTTTATATTAATTCACACTGCCACACAATATGTGACATAACGGAATAGATAGTGACATTAGAAATGAGTCAAGGTATATATATATATATACTAGCTGACCCGGCAAACGTTGTATTGCCATACAAAAAAAAAATGTTTGAAAAATAGATGTTGGCCGATTCTCAGACCTACTGAATATGTATGTAAAATTTGAGAAGAATCGGTCAAGCCGTTTTGGAGGAGTACGGTAACTAACACTGTGACACGTGAATTTTATATATTAGAAGAAAGATATATATGTCTAATAATGAATGTGCATTTAATTTCTTTTGATAAACAAAGTAAAATATAACATATAAATGGAGCCAGGGTGCTACTACAGCAGCCAAACGCAAAATTCCTAGAACAATTTTCTTTCTATTGAAAGCTTTAAGTATTGAAATATATTTCTAAAATAATAATTTCTAAAGCTCTATATTCTAACAAAGTTTTAGGTTTATTAACGACTCCCTTTGATTTCTAATGAAATAAATTTAGTAGGGTGGGGACATATCCTAGGTGGTCGCGTCGCATCGTTTCGGTTCGTGGACGCCACTTGGAAACCTTTACCGGAACGGTTATCGTTGGATGACTTAAAAATATTCGTAAATAAACAGAAAATATAGCAAAATTTTAGAAAACAAATAACATTTAAAACATTTAAATCTGTAAAACATGAGTGAAAACAAAAGCACATTCAGTATAAAGATGATGATGAAATGATTAGAATACGCATTCAGTATTTTATCTTGGAAAGACTGTCGGGTGGCATAGTTAGGTATATAAATAGAACACCATAGATATTAGGTACCGAAAGAAGGCTTTTATGAGGCTGAATGGAATTCCAGCCCTAAATAAACACGCGTTCCTTAACCAAAATTCCAAGTATTTCAGTAATTACATACGAGTTATGTTTGTTGGCGAACGCGACGATTCAATTAGAGCAAAATGTTGGGTTTATCAAAACAAACTAAATTCCATAATGTACTGATATCACTGTGTAATGAACGTTGCCTAATTGATTTTCAGATAATAATAACTTATGAATATTACCTAGATTTTTTGGAGACTTTAATAAAAAGTACAATTTTTAATGTTGAACTGGCTTCATATGCCTTTGTTGAGGGTTTTTTCAATTTCTTGGGAGATAACCATCAGATCCCGACCTGGTGCCAATGGGACCATACGAGATCACCAGGTTTCAAATAAAAAAAGAATCATTAAAATCGCTTCGCCCAAAGTTAAAAGTCATGAGGTAACAAAAAAGAAATAGGTACCTAAAAGAGCTTTTTTGAAGTCGGTTAATTAAAAAAATATAAACAAAAATTAAGATATTTTTACTTAAAAATGTTTTGATGTAGTAAACTAAGAGAGATAGTTAACAAGGTTTTAAGTTTTTGTTAATATAGTTATTTCTAAAAAACTTTAAGGAATTTTTAATTGAGACAAATATGGAAGTGTTTATTTTTTTTAATAATATTTTAAAAGAACATAAATATTCCCCTAATGACAAAGTAAAGCTTGCAAACTTTGAAATTAGAAAATAAAATGTAAGATGAATAATGGTAATGCGAGCCTTCACAGAGAGTGTAGGTTGGCGCGGTGGCGTGACTAACACGAGTGCGGACAATCATGATTCAAGGTAGCGCAAGCGCAGCCGGCAGCCGCCTTACCACATCTACAACTATGCATGTACTCCGGTCTTTCAACTCCACAACTTGAATGTGTAATGTACTCAAACATCTAGTAATTCCGATAAACTTACTACAGCTCACTGTTTTTTAAGTTACATAAGATGTATACAAACTTTTATACGTTATACATTATGTTGTATTGCATTTATGGCCACAAGATATTATTATTACAGTATTTTCCACAACAGAGATCAAACAAAATTTTAGGAATAATTAAGAAGGACCTTATCCGAATGATATCTTGTAACACTTGTCTAATAAAACAAGCTCTAAATCCTTCCTTCTAAAGTTTATAGTTATTCATATTAAAATAAAAAAGTTAGACCAGGCCTCGATTCTCAAGGTCTAAACTATTCTAAATATTTTTGATGGGTCTTCGTATGTATACCGTACGATATCTATATAAAACAATTTCGGTTAAGTTTTTTAACCAATTAAGGAATAGTTTAAGAAAGCATCTGCTATAACATGTTTGTTACATTTCTGAGATTTTATTTAGCGGCTATATAATAGCAGGTATATGATAAAACATAAATAATTATATTAAATATTTGTCATAAGCCAGTAAAGTGTTTTTGATATATGAATAAACAAATAATTATAGCTTATCTAGTTATTACAGGAGGTATATTTAAATATATATTTTTTAAATATATATGCACATTTTTATGCAACAATATGAAAAATAAAAGCAAAAAAATGCAAAACAAACAACGCTAAGTTAATAAAGTGATGTGTAACACGCGGTAATCTTAGTGTGTGAAGTATGGATACCAAAATAAAACATTCCACTATAGCATCTGATGTACATTTCTCACGCATTCTACACATTGCGAATTGTACATAACCACTAACATCATAACTCACGATCTTTATGGAAATTGGAAAGATATTAGAATTAATACAATTTAAGACTTGGTTACGAGTTATTAATTTTAATCTAGAAGTTAAGTGAGTGAGAAGATATAAGTGGTTCTAATGAAGTCTAAATCACTCAAAACACAAAAGTAAGTAATTAATGAAACTCGGGTCATTAGTCGTTAGTTAGCAAAAGATTTATGGAAATAAGTTTCTGGCGGCACTATTCTTCACGCTATCCCGATATCTAGCCTGATGTAAGTTTCTCTATAATTGTATCATTTAATATGTCAAATATCGCAATTTCAAAGAAAAATTATATTATTCTACGTATGTATCTATTTTGAAAGCATTAATTATATTATCAATGACCTGAATAATAATATTAATAGTTTTAAACTGCAGTTTACAAAATATAAGATCGCAATTGTTTAAAAATAAATTTACTTATAATAGCTAGATTATAAAGAAGACACAAGCGAATGTTTTTAATTTTGTGATTATCAAATGGTTTCAAGTGACCGCTGCATTATGAAATGGATAAAGTCATCTTACAACTGCATAACTGTATAAGAAAAATCTGGTTTAAGCGAGTAGCTATTACTTCTAGTCCAAATCACAACAGAGTTCTGTTATTCTTTTCGTTTAATCCTGTACATAATGGACATAATATTAATTAATTCAAGCACGGTTGGTATTTGATATTTATACCAAATATCGGGATTTCAAACAAAACAATACCAATTTTGATTTATTTTCCTCAATTAATTACTGTATTATTGTTTCAAACGGATTCATTGTTTATGTATGTATGGAGTTTACGTGTATTTTAAATCCGTGTTTATGAATAACGCGTAGAATATTTTCGGATGCTGGATTTCGTTAACAAAATATGACTATCTTAGTCCGGCCTATTGGTGTAGCCTATGGTCACGTAATGTGATGATTAAACAGGCGGAAAAATACAAGACAAGAATTCGATCACTAGAATTATACGATAGGAACTTGTGTTTATAGTAACCCAAAGACAGAACGAAGTATGTGTTCCAACTGATTATTTAAAAGATATTCACTTGGGAGATTGAGCAGCAAAAAGTATATTAAATACCAACACAAATTGTACATTATACAGAATTAGCCTTGACCAATTAGATTATGAGCGTCCGATGTAATCACCATACTCCACCATTACGATATCTGGTTCAAACTGTAGCAGTGAGTCAGTGTGCATATACCGAGATATTTCTGACAATAATTAGATAAGTACCACTGCACATGAAACTAAAGCATTTACGCAAGTTTTCTCTTGACTTTCGCAAGCTATTCCGAGAGCGCCTGCTCGGTGAATGCAACGAATACCATAAAACCACAACACCGTTGCTATTTCGCAATCCAAATATCATAATTTGTACAGACATAAGCTTATTGACAGGAGATTAGATTGATTTAATAAGACTTCATATCATATTGGTAAAATGCTTTACATTAACTTAGTTCGACAACCCTAATATATTTTACGCAATGTGATCAGGGTTCAAGGGATTATTCAAGTAGGATTTTTTTACATTAGCCATCTTAATCATGTTTCTTGATGATCAATATACGCCTACTCACATTGGATTAGTGGATAAGGGCAAAGAACGTTTCATGAAATAATATCAGGACAGCTTGAGTGTTACTGTTATATTGTATCAGCCTGACTTCTCGCTTTGTCAATTAGAAGACATCAATAAAGTTTTACAACTTATTTGATATATTTGTTTATGTATTGTGTAATAGAGCAGTAAAAAAAATCTAATTGATTCAGATTTATTCATAACAGTCTTAACAACATCTAGGAAAAGAATCGGAGTAATTATGTTAATTTTGTCAAACATTACGCAGCGTTGCAACTCATTAATAATGTGAACGCCTACAAATAATTATTCATGCAAATTACAAAAATTAATTGCTAGCGAAAATCTTCAGAAAGATGTTAACGCTACGTTTTATGAAGATGCTGTAAGAGGTCATCTATATTACTGTACGACATAATGAAACATAATCTTCGCTCTGTTGGAGTAATAAATCATAAGTCCGATAAATTGAGTAGGATGCGAATCGTTAACAATATTGATGATAGATTGCTTGCTGTTGTATTTTATGTATCATATTTTATTACGGCTAAAAATAGAAGGTAATGAGAAGGGCAATGTATAGATAATAATTATTTATGTACGTACTATCTGTGACATAATGTGAGTAAAAGAAGAAATCATTATAAAGAGCTTTAATAGCTTTTAGCAGATATACGCGTCTAAATCCGTAAAAAGTAGTTTTATTTAAACAGATGAGTCGCGCAGTTGTTAGAAAATATTATATAATAGCTTTTAGCAGTTTTAATTTAGATTTGACTATGATGTGCTAAAAATTTTATTATTAAACAAAAACAACAGAGATAATTATCCAGCAGAGGCAATTTAAAAGTCAGCAAGTCAAAAGATTACAAAGCTAATTACAAAGCATGACAACATTGAGTGAAAAGAAAATAATTTGCACATAACAAATTACATCTACACGCGGAAATTTTCACTGAAATAATAACTAGTTACGAAATTAAGCAATGGATTGACGTGCATGTCATTCTTCAACTAAACCCTTTACCCCCACGTTTAACTATTTAGTTGCTGAAGGAATTTTCAAAGACATCAATCACGTTTTAGTATTGAAAAGGATCCCTGTCAATACGCCAAAATCATGGCTGAGTTGTCAGACAACGACACAATTTAACGAAGTAAATTAAAGCAAAATGGTACCAAGTTTTACTTTGCAAAAATTGAAGTTAAGAAAAACTATTGCCTACTAACTCTTGAAATAAATTTAAATCTAGTGTATGTATGACTATAATCTTTAACAGATAAAATAGTTAAAATGGCCATGAATCCCTCTACAAGCATAAACATATCGTAAATATTACTATACAGGTTGTCCCGTAAGTAGTGGACCAACGGGTTATGGGGGGTAGTGAGACTTATTATCTAACAAAAATACTAAAATAAACTAAATTGTAATGGAAAAAATGATAACCATAAGCGGGACTTGAACTCGCGACCTCGGAATGCCGTTCCGTCGCTCTCCCAACTGAGCTATTATGGTCCACGCAAATGTTTACCAAATTTTCCACTACAATCGTCTCAATGCAACTCGCATTGAGACGATTGTAGTGGAAAATTTATTTTGTTTGGATAATTAACATCGTGCGATGTTTTTTTTCGTACAACGCCATCTATTGAGCGGTTTGCACCAACTCCATCAATCGATCAGTTAGCGTTCTTTACAGAACACAATTGGACCGAAGTAATGGCTGTACATGTATTTCTACATTAATTTAGTTTATTTAGTAAAAGCATAGCGAGTCAATCGCAAAATATTAATAAATTAATGTAAAAATACTAAAATTTATAGACCTTGGTCTTATAGTTCTTGAGTTATCCTTTGTTTTCAAAATTTCGTAAAAACATCATCCACCAAAGCGTTGATGTTTTTATATATATATACTAGCTGACCCGGCAAACGTGGTTTTGCCAAACTAAAAAAAAGTTTGAAAAATAGATGTTAGCCGATTCTCAGACCTACTGAATATGCATGTAAAATTTGAGAAGAATCCATCAAGCCGTTTCGGAGGAGTACGGTAACTAACACTGTGACACGTGAATTTTATATATTAGATATATATTTTATTATTATTATTTTTTTGTTTCGATGTTTTTACGAAATTTTGAAAACAAAGGATAACTCAAGAACTACAAGGCCTAGGTCTATAAATTTTAGTATTTTTGTTAGATAATAAGTCTCACTACCCCCCATAACCCGTTGGTCCACTACTTACGGGACACCCTGTATAATCACCGGGTCTACTTCGCGATAAACATAATTTATAAATATCGTAAATGCAGGTAACGTCTCTTGTTGTGGTTGCATAACATATTAAACCTGAATCGTTAAGATCAAAGTATTTTACAGATAGGCAGATAAGTGATACTTTAAGGGTTTCTATTGTACGAAATATAAAAATATAACCAATCACGCATATAGCAGTGGTTAAGGCTGAGAAAAGTACATCAATAGTCCCGTTAACTTGAGAATGTATCACGGTCAACTCAAAGTGCACAAATGAGTTGTACCTACTCACGTACATCATACAAAGTTGGAGGTTAAGAACAGTTATCTCTTGCAACCGATAGTATAATTTGGCCACGATATTCAAATATTGACGGTAAAGTATTTGTTTAAGTTGCTTTCAGTATTTACTTTCAGACAATATCTACAGATAAACAGTATCGATACATTGAATGTTAGGGGAATTCAAAAACCTTCGAGACGTATCGAGTACTTAATACTGTGATGACATTTTTATTTATATCGACCGTTTTCTCAATAAACGAACACGTTTCTAGACAATAAGCTAAAATAACACCTAAGCTTGATACAAGATTCTAACTACATATAAAGTTATGTACAACATATCACCTAAATAGTCTTGGATTGACAGGATTTAAAAAGAAAGTGAGATTTGAGAAACCTTTACAATGATCGAATTTCATTGAATGTAATTCTAAGCAAGAGTTCACAGAAATGATTTTTATTCTTACGAGTACATCATAACGTAAGGTAAGGTAAGTTAACATGATTTACTCTAACTCAATAAGCTATTAAATCAGAACACGTAGGCGAAAAAGGCATACATGACATTGGCAGATACAATTTATTTGCTTATTCGTATTCGTAGGCAAGCTTGTACATTATGTTTGAACATTCCCGTTGCCAAATATCAAGAAACGCGGTGTGTCATCATAGCCGCGAGATATAGGGCATGCGGCGGGTCACATTAAAAGCTCTTAGTTAGAGCGCATCTCAGTAAGACTAAAATGAGGACAAGAGCGTGACTACCAAGTGCAATTTGTTCTAACAAGAGCGCCCTTTGATGCTTGCCGAATATTTCATTGTACTTATATAGAGGCGAAGACCGTAAGATAAATAGGTATATACAATCATTGAGTATACTCTATTTGTTTATATAAGATAACAAGTTTTCTATGCAATATTTCGTGAGTGTATTTTTTTAAATTTTAGTCCGACGTTTCGAGGATTTCACTGTCACCATGGTCACGGATAAGACGAATGAGTCTCGCAAGTTTTAGAGAATATTGCAATAAATGTCATATTATTTTTTATGTGAAAGCTCTACATTATTAAACGCTAAACTTCTATTCGACAGACAAAATAATTAAGTAAGTTTTAGAGTAAAAGTAGCAGAAGAAAGATGTCTTTCATCTAAGGTTTTGTTACGTACTATCGTATTTATCTTAAGTGGGCAACAAAATGAACTTATTCCAAAAGCAATCTTAGATGCGTTGTGGCAATAACGATTTTCTATGGCACGTCAAGCGTTGTTTGAAAATGAAATGCGTAGCGAAGGCATATCTTATATATAAAATTCACGTGTCACAGTGTTAGTTACCGTACTCCTCCGAAACGGCTTGACCGATTCTTCTCAAATTTTACATACATATTCAGTAGGTCTGAGAATCGGCCAACATCTATTTTTCAAACCTTTTTTTTCTTTTTTTTTAGTATGGCAAAACAAAGTTTGCCGGGTCAGCTAGTTATATATAAATGTTTGTTTAGAAACTTAACTTATGCTGCAGCGAGTTATAAATACATACAATATTATTAAAAGATACAAGAAAAAAATAAAACACCTATAATATTAATTAAGAGGTAAAGTAACTATGTAATTGTAAACTTAGTGATAACTTTTAATGTAAGACTTGATATGTAAATTGATTGTGCAGTAATAAAAACTTTTTCTTTCTTCTTTTTTTCTTTCTAATATAATATAATCTCCTAAAATAGTGGCCCGATCCTTAAAATTTTTCACAAGTTATCATATTTTGTGAATTTTTTTTCAGGCTCTAAACATATACTATATAGTCCACAGCACTCTCAATGCTAGTTACGGTCTTGAAGAATGATGTAGTATCATTTATGTCTATGTAACTAGTGATTTCAAATTCCACGCCTACAAATTCGCTGTAGACTAGCTGTTTCCCAGCTAGTCTTTTCTAAGTTCAATAACGTAGTAGGAAATATAAAATGCAAACGTGTTTCTGTAAATACAAAAGACAATTTAATAGATAATCAGGTCGTGCTAACACTTAGTTGCAATATTAAACAGTAACATTCACAAATGAAGGTCACGATCACAAACTATTAAATGTCGTCATGTTATTATTTCTACTTATTGAAATGAAGCTACTGAACAAGACTTTGATTAAACATGACGTATCAACTATCGGAATACTTAATATAAAATATATAAGAATTAACTAGTGTTAATGCCGTGCATATACGAAAAATTTGCAATCTTCGGGCAACGCAAAAAATCATAATGAAACTTCCCAATGTTGGATTCCACATGAAAGTACAAATGCAAACCCTATACCACAGAGGCGATTATCTTTATTTATTATATACATAAAGGTCAGGTATCAGGTATTGGTTTTAGTTGTATGTCCCTATAGTTATAAGCGTAAATCTTCAAAACTTGCTAATAGATGACAAGAAATTTGCTTTATTCTACGCGTACAAAGTAGCAGCTAATAGCTAGTGTTTATAAACAATTGATATATCTATTATTATGTTTAGGAAATCTAAAGTTGATTAAAAATATAGAAAACTATTTCAGTTAAGTGTTTGAGGTAAACCAATCTAAACTAAAAAACTAATCAAAGAATTCAGTTCGGAAGTCATCCAATTACTTTATTATTGACTAGGGGATCATGAATCAACAGTCAAAACTGCCGATTGCACATCAAGTTATTTGTGCAAAAGGTGATGAGTCAGAGCTCTATGCCTTCATTGGCAACTTAACTACTGCAAGAAGTTCGTAGACTAAATATACGTTAATCTATAACAGTAGATTTGATATTCAGCACTTTGAATTTATAGTAAGACGTGATTAAATAATATTATTTGTTTTGTGATTATAAGACCGCAAATTTGTAAAACGTCAATAGATATTTTTAATATAAGATAACTAAGTACAGTAATAATTTTAGAGATAGGTTATCCTGTTAATAGTATGAAGATGTGACACGCCTGGTTTATGGTTCATTTTCAGTCACGCATAAGACGTCTTGTGTATTTGTATTCAAAATTTATTTATTACAGACGCAAAAAATATTTTTTGTATAAACATTTATATTGAATTATTGACCAGTTTACAATTGGTCAGGATACTCGTAATTAAATTAAGCAAGGGAGGAAGTGTTGAGTACTTTAGTTGTCATTGAGAAGATAACCCGATTTCCTGTCGAATGTTTCATGGTTGGGTTTAACAGTCATTTTAATGCCTATTATATTATAATTTCCATAACAACTTTAAATGTTTACAAGTAAATGTCTGTTGAAACAGCTCATGATACGAATTTTCTCACATAAATCTAATGTTAATAGTCCAATATATATATAACATTGATTTAAAGATAATCACCCGAAAAAAAAGTATTCGTGTTTGTCTATGTACGTAGTAAAATCATCACAATAAAACTACGTAATTAAGAATTTTGTTGCAATAATTTTGAATTGATACAGTTGTTTAAAGTTTTGCAGACTTTATAGCCACCGTGATCACAGTCTAAATTTGTTAATGGTCTTGTGGAGGAGCGTGCTTAGGGATTTCTATTCTTGTGTTGAGTAAAATAATAGAAGCACTGGTTTCAACAATTGTATTTCACAGTTTTACACCACAAGTAAAATAGTAAATAAACTGGTATAAAAATAACTTTAATAGTTCTTAAGAGCACTGTCATCCTAAGGGAATATTAATAGTACAATCAGACTGTATTTATCTTGAAATCGCCATCCCGAACACAGAATAGATAGAAGATACTACGTATCAGAAGGGAAACTTAGAAGAACGGGTAAATTATAGAGGAGGGGTATTTTGCATTCTGACAACTGTCATTTGATTGTCATTTGACTGCTCAACTGTCAACCTTCTGTCAACTGAGTACAGCCGTAATAATTAATCCATGTTAGATATTAACCACACGCTTAGACCACATGTTATAGCTATGTAGCCACATATTTTACACAATAGATAATTATTTAGATGCAAAAATAAAATTACAACTATGTGGTTACCGAATTATTTTATTGTAAATGACAAAACAGAATGAACATATCTACGAAAATACACTTATAAATATAAATATTATATAGGTACACTTATTATCAAGGTAAGGTAAGGTCAGAGCAAGCCAATATACTTTTAAAAACTAAACAATATGTATTGCCCCAGAACTACCTACTTACTCCAAAGATTTATTTTATTATCATTAACATAGTCGAGTTACATGCATTACAAGATTGTGCTTATGCCTCGTGTTAACAAATGGCGGACGATTATTTAAAATAACAATTTTATTTTTTATAACGTACAATAAATTTTCGTCTCTGACAGAGGATGTTATATGTGTACAATATTCCTTAGCTAACTTTTACAGCACCCTAGGAACAAAAAGGGGTGGCGACACTTGCATTCTTCACTATACGGACAACAGAAACAGAAACAGAATTTACAACAGTAAATTGTTAACTTTAAAATTACCTAGCTGACTTCATAAATTAAAGCAGAAAACCCGGGTACTAACTGACACCCTGAATAGCCGATGGGCCTTGAGATTCATAACTAGTAGCAAGTGCGTCAGTCTCAATTTCCTCTTTTAAGAATATTCTTATTCTTTATTCTTATTCTTATTCTTTATTGTACATATAAAATATATTTACAGAGTTTGAAATTTAAATCTAATGTACACAGGCGAGCTTAATTCACTATGGAATTTTCTTCCAGCAAACCTTATTGTTACGTAATTTGTGGAAGATGGGCACGTAATGCACAACAATAAACAATAACAAAGTTATAGCAAATACTTACTAATTAAATTGTTAAAATTTTACTTATTTCTAATATAACAATACATAAACACTAATATTTACACACGATTACCTAATAAAATATATATTTAAGTTACTATAAATAAACTACATACACAATACATAAATATAATATCAACTTATAGCAATGACAAGAAATAGTTCTTAACTCTCCTTTTGAAGATATGAAGAGATGTGCTGGCTCGTATTGAATGTGGCAGAGAATTCCACAAACGAATTGCACGAACAGTAAAAGACCCACCATAACGGCTGGAAGTATGAAATGGAGTTTTGAGAAGCAGAGAAACAGTAGTGCGGCAAGGTTTGTCTCTTGGTACTAAATATTCAAAGCGTTCACGAAGATAGTCAGGAGCATTAGAATTATGAAGAATAGAGTAGAGTAGACAAAGAATATGACATTCTCGACGCCGACGAATAGGCAGCCATTGTAACTGTGACCGAAAACGTGAGACATGGTCATACTTCCTGAGGCCGAATATAAAACGAATGCATAAATTCTGCAAGCGTTCCAGCTTATTCAGGAGCTCCTCAGTTGCGTCAATAAAGCAAACATCAGCGTAGTCAAGAAGAGGAAGTAAAAGAGCTTGAGCAAGAGTGACTTTAGTACGAAATGGAAGAAAGTTTTGAAGACGCCTAAGGGATCGGAAAGAACAAAACACTCTCCTGCTTACCTCCGCAATGTGGTCGGTCCAAGATAAATTGTGATCTATAAGAACACCCAGATTTCTAGCACACTTGGAAAAAGCTATAGGGACATTTTCATAAGTAACAGGAGATAGTGTGTTAGTATCAAGAGCGTTGCACATGTATCTACCACCAATAATGAGAGCTTGTGATTTAGAAGGGTTCACCAGGAGGCCAAAAGATTTCGCCCACTTGCTTATGTTTTCAAGGTCATTATTGATGGCAGAAACAGCCCCCCCAGAGTCGACAAGTGCAAAATGCCGATAGATCTGCAAGTCGTCTGCGTAGAGATGGTATTTAGAAGTTAAAATGTTAGTAATCGCATTTATAAACACAGAGAATAACAGTGGGGAGAGCACACCACCCTGGGGAACGCCTGCAGTAAGCTCACACCATTGAGAGCAATTCTCGTCGCAGCGAATCGCCTGGGATCGACCTCGGAGATACGAGTCGAACCAGTCAATTACGGAAGTAGAAATATTTAAGGAGGAGAGGATGCCAAGGAGAATATCGAAGTCTACAGAGTTGAAAGCACTGCTAAAATCTAACAAGACTAAAATAGTAAGTAGTTTTTGGTCCATAGCCGAGCGAATGTCGTCTGTAACTTTCACAAGTGCAGTAACAGTACTGTGGCCAGGGCGGAAACCTGATTGGAAAGGACTAAGGAGTTTGTGGGAAGAAAGGTAGTGAGATAGTTGCGTATGTACAATATTCTCGAGAACTTTGGAGAGGAAAGGTAAAATGGATATAGGACGGTAGTGACTCAAGGAAGAAGGATTGGCAGTTTTTGCAAGCGGGATAATGTGAGCTCTTTTCCAAGCACTAGGGAAAGAAGATGATAGGAGAGAAAAGCTTATTAAATAAGTAATGATAGGAGCAAGTTCATCAATTATTGGGGAAAACATTTGTAGTCGGAGACCATCATCACCTACAGCTTTGGAAGATATAGATTTGATAGAATTTATAATATCACTCTCTGCAACCGGTTTGAAAGAAAAGGAAGTAGTTATAGGTCTGGAAAGATTGGAAAGATATTGAAGAGTCGAAGATTTAGTGTCCGCACTCAGGGTCGTAGGTGGTTTTGCAAAATGAGTGTTTAAAATGTCTAAATTTATGGAATCCACCTTAGTTTTGTCGCTGGAATCCTTGCCTACACCGAGAGACTTCAAGAATTGCCACACTTGTGCCGTACCCAGGTTATTGATAGAATCATGAATGTGGCGCCTCTTTGCATCTCTACACATACGATTGCAACGATTACGAAGTTTTTTAAATAGAGTCCAGTTTTCGTCAGTAGCCGTTTTCCTATATCTCCTCTTCGCCCTATCCCTCTGGGACATACATTTTTTGATGTCGTCGCTAAGCCAAGGTGCCGGTAAATGTTTAACTTTAACCTTCTTCAGAGGAGCATGCTGGTCATATAGGTCCAACAGTAGTTGATTAAAGATAGCTACCTTGCCGTCCAAGTCATTGCAGCTGTAAACAGGAGACCAATCTATACTCCTCACCTCAATCCTCAAGCTGTCCATGGAAATATTTTTAAAACTGCGGAGAGTGAGAAATTGGGACTTTCGTCGTGGGCAACGTATTTTATAAGCAATAAATATGAGATCATGATAAGAAAAACAAGCCGATAGTTGGCCATAGGTTGCTACTTTCGCAGTGTCAGAAACCATAATAATATCTAAAAGGGAAGGGGAAGAATGAGGAGCGTGATGTGTGGCCCTGAGCGGGAGTATGTGCATATTGACGGAAGAAACGAGTGACAAAAGTCGACGACTTCGCGTATCATCCCTGAGCAAACAAGTGTTGAAGTCACCGAGTATTATTATATGATCATATATAGAGGAAATATGTTCAAGTTTAGCCTCCAATGAGCCGTAGTAATCAATCTGACACGAAGGATTATAAAAAACTCCCAGTAGCATCTTTGTACAGTTAACAGTTACTTCTATAAAGAGATTTTCAGCACATTTAGAGTACTCGCTTGGAGACCGATCAACTATCCTATGCTTAAGATCCGCACGAAGGTAAATAGCGACACCACCGCCACCCTTTCCTGTTCGGTCATTCCGCAGCAACTTATAGCCAGGTAGAAGATAAGAGGCAGAGGGAAGTGTAGGTTTGAGAAATGTTTCAGATACAAGAACAGCATGGATGAAGCTAGCGTCGAAGGAAGAGAGAAGATCAGGATAATGGGAATGAACACTTTGAACATTTATGTGAACAGCATTGAAACATTTAGAGGAAGTAAAAGAAAATTGAGCGTAAAGTTGATCCCGCAGCTGAAGTGATTCATCATCACTAAGTGCACTAGCGTACTGTTCATCAGAGGTAATAGACGAAGAACAAGAATTAAAAATATTACTATCACTGTCATCGGACATTACTATAATATAAAAATTTAAATAAATAAATACTTAATATACTTAAATATAATAGAGTCCTATAATAAGAACTAAAATCTAACAAATTCCAATAACTCCGATACACTCACTGTGCAAACATATAAAAAAGAAAAATAATTATTTTTAAATAGCAAAATGCAGGCAAAAGGCCAGGGTTACATAACAGGAAAAGACAACAAAAAAAAAAAAGAATTATTTTAAGCATAGACAAATGTCAATGTCATGTCAATGTCCTGTCAGTCGGCACAAAACGTAAACAAACAGAGGTTATGTTATGACATTATTAATTACAACACTGATAATAATTCAGAAACACCGTCAAAAGTGATAATTTGTATGATATATTACCATAATAAAAAATAATGTGAGACATTTTGCGACATGTTAATCTACCAAATAAAGAAGGTTAAAGCGAAACGGGTATAAAGCACTTCTCACTTAGCTTGTCTACGAGTGCGTTTATCTAAAACTGGAACCGCCGGCCTATCCGGAGCCTGCGACGCCGTCTCTTCGGGTGTATCGATCTGTGACTGCTTAGTTTTGGGAAACAGATCGATCAGTTGATTAAGTTCGGCAACAGTCTCAATCTTCCGACGTGTATGGTTGGGTAAAAGTATTACCACCTTTCCGTCTGATGTCCACGAGTTTTTAATACCCCAATGCTTACGAGCCTGCACAAAGACCTCATGACGCGGCTTCGTGAGAAACTCTGTAAGCGTCATACCGGATCCCCTGAGCAAGGTTTTGGCGTTCCAAACGTCATTTCTCACACCGAATTGCTTAAAGCGAACCAGAAGAGGTTGCGGCCTATTCCTATTATTGGAACCTAGTCTATGACAAGCAGCTATATCTCCAGAGGCCACACCAGGCAACTGCAATTGATTGTGTAGTATATTCACAACTGTCTCAACAGGATCTTCTTGCTTCTTGACTCCATGCAAGAGTAGCACCTTCCTGCGTGAGGCCATCTCGTGTCTGTCTAGGCCCAACATAATGAGCTCCATTTGTGACTTAAGTGTGCTTAGAGTTTGCAAAACAAAGTCTTTAAATTCTCCAAAATCCCGGGACAAACCAGTTAAGGTCTTGTGTGATGAGTCAGTCCCAGCTACTGCCTTCAGCTCATCCTCATGTTGCGCCATCCTAGCAGTGAATACCTGTGACAACTTATCCATCTCAGCTGACAACCTTGAATACAGGTCCATGATGATGTGTGATGTGATTTTAGTGTTTTGGTAAGAAAATTGAAGATTCTTATTATTAGGTTGAGTGCACTAGGAGTTATAGTTCTGAATTATCACAGTTTTAACATATTAAAAAATGTATAAATATTATTAAAACGTAAGTAAAACACAGAGCGCAAAAAAATTGTTGTTTACACTAGGGCTACCCACAAGCAAAAAAAAAAAGAAGAATATAGTAGAATATGAGAATTGCCAGCGTCGTAACAAATCGTAGTTCAAAGTGTTTGTTACACACATATGACGATCTTACTTGATCTTCCGAAAAGCCCTTCAAAAGAGCAGAGTCAATACTCTAAATACACTTCTTGGTAACTGTTTCTCGAATCGGAAATTGGTGCAGAGCCACATTCTTTCGCTTGCTTTTGCATTTAGGAATACAGCATGTCGTCTTCATGATAAAACATATACGGAATATTGCAGTTTTGATGAGAGAAGATATGCTCGCAGAATATACTCCTGATACATTCAACTTATAACCAAAATTATAATTAAAACAAATAAGATGTAAAAAATTGCTAATTAAAATAAGGGCAAATTATACAATGGTGACAACCATGTGACGACACAGGTGACAAGTTGACAAACGGCGACAGTCACAGAAAGAATAAAGAAACAAAATTTCTCTAAAAAGCTCTTATTCTTCCACTACATCACATAGGGCTCCTTAAAAAAACGCCGAACTTCGAGACCCTGCGCCGTTTGCACTCCTTCAATCCTAAGACCCCAAATAAATCATCACAGTGTATGAAACAAAGACAAAAATCGTCACCCCTTTTATAATTAGATTTTTTGGAGAATTTAATTTGATGAATGAATTTAGTTTAGTTTGAGAGGTTAGTTCTTTGGAGGAGCCCTATGAACCAGAGGTGGTTCCAAGGCTGCTATCAATCCTCGTCTCCCGGTTTGTGGCCGCCGCATATGTACTTACAAATTTGAATCATGGATCAAATCTGTGCTCTTAAAACCTATCACAGAAAGTTTAGAACATATTAGTCTGTGCTGAACAATGGCAACACTAAAATTAGTGTCATGGACAGACATGACGCCTTTCAAAACCTAAGTTTCCTCAAATTTCCTCTGACGTCCGCTGTCACAAAATAGTTGTCTATGGTTTCTTCTAAGATTCCGGGCAGTGATCCCGAATAATCATAAAAATTACAAAGCTATTTATATTGACATTTTTACATTCTAATTATGAATATTTGAATTAAAACATGTCAAGTCCGACAAAGGTTTAAGTATTTTAACCAAAAAGATTTAATGCAAAAACAATGTTCCCACAGTCTTATTGACTAGCTAACAAAAAACTCAGTCACAAAGGATATCATCAACATAATAAGAAGCTTTATCTACTATACTTTGCAGTAGTAAGTACCTTTTCACTGCTGTGGCTTAAAGGGATAGCAATATTCCAAAGTAAAACCAGTATTTGCGGATAATGACTTCCCATAGCGGGTGTGTTAAACGCTCATAACAGTCCATACGCAACGTTTGATAACTGATGTTTATATTTAAAAACGTAATTTCAAATTCTAAAGTATGGTAACAGCTCGGCAGTTAACCACCTATAAAACACGCAATAGTTTATTGAGCCTGATTATATTAAAAATTCACGGACATATTACATAATATTTTCTGACCATAAACTAGAAGTAGCTTAAGTAATTTATTAATTTTGCAATTGACATGCTATGCTTTTTACTTATTAAATCAGTCCCGCTTGCGGCAGTCACTTTTTCCACCATAATTTGATTTATTAAGTAGAAGTAGCTTGTAATATTTAATCATAATTCTAAATAATAATGTGTAGATTTTGGCTTTTCTCAACAATACTAACGTGAAACGCTACTTTAACTATTTTGACTTAAACTATCCATCCATAAGCCATTCTCCGTCCACTGTTGTACAAAGACCTCCCCCATAGAACGCCACAAAGCGCGGTCCTGTGCCGCTTGCATCCAATTACTTAAACTAAGGACATGCATAAATGCTGTAAGTTAAATTAATTTCAACAAATAAACGAATAGTAATCGAAAATGGCAAAGTATAAAGCAAATGTTTGTTGCTGCAATTGTGACAAATGAACCGTAGAACAGAAACAATAGGCAATGTTTTACACGTTCAATGCACTAGTGCACACTGTGTATACGTTCTACAAGCAAAATAAATAGTTTGACGGGCCTCGTGGTCGAGTGGTTCATGTGACGGACTGCCGTTCACAAGGTCGCGGGTTCGATTCCCGCTCGGGACAATCATTTGTGTGATATTTATAAATGTTATACATTTGTATGACATTTACAACATTTGTTTGTCCTGCGTCTGGGTGTTTCTATGTATTATAAGTAGGTATTTACAAAAGAAAAGTAGTATATGTAATCTATCCGTATTCTGGTACCCATAACACAAGTATAGAAATATAGCAAATAGTATAGCAAGTTAATGCTGTAGAAATAAATTAAATAATTTGAAAATATAACAAACTTATTACAGTAAATTAAAGTTAGGTGACCGCAGAAGCTAAAATATTTTACAAAATCATATTTATTAGTGATTTGTAAACATAATTTTAAAACAAGAACTTAATTAAATTAAGATTTTAGGTTTTGTTTTAATTATCAATTAATTACTTTTTTATAATTTTTAATATAATAAGTCTTCCGGCGCCCTCGGTGGTAATGCACTATTTACACGGAGGGTAAGTAATTTTCTACTATTTGTATTATTTAACAATATTTATAATTAAATTGCATTAGTGTAATATAATTTAATTAAATTCAAAGATATTAACAATATAATATTTTCTAACACTTGCGCGACTTATTTGTTTAAATAAAACTACGTTTTACGGATTTAGACGCGTATATTTGTTTTAAATTTTGTCCCTACGTTTCAGAGACTGCAGTCACCATGGTCACGGGTGAGGAGTCTAAATATTAACAATACATAATGTTCTATAAACATAATTTCAACTCTTAGACTAATTTCTTTATTAGAAATGATTATAATTACTTAACTAAACGTGAGCTTTAGTCAAATATAGGCTACTTTATTTCTAATAACATATTTTTTTGTAACCCGCTCATTAATATAACAATGTGTGATGCAACGAAACACAATATATTTATTCATTCAAATCCAAACGTTAAAATAGATACATAAAAGATAGAAAAATAGGAACGGACATAAAAACTTGTATAATTGAATGGAATCGAAATAAATACCGGTTCTACTGCGCTTGAGCTGTACAAAATATTGCTCAATCGTACAATCACGATGTTTAAATAGTAAAGTATGTATTATTTTATTAACAATTACATAGCTTTGTAATATTAATACTTAGTTAAATGCAGATTTTCATGAATGCTGGTAAAATCATGTTTAGGTTTATTTAGAGTAAAATTCATCAGCGAAAAACCACATACAATAAATATTAAATGATGACACAAATATTTCTATTTGTTGTTAAGAGATGAATTTGAATTGTATGTACTATTTTAAGGCTTTTATTTTATAAATTTTTAAATTTAGGCTTTTATAAATGGTTTTTTCCATTATGATAAACCTTGAGAATGTAATTAAATAATGTTACTATTCATCTCATAACGGATATGATTCCTTTATTTTCCACACCCTTTCTACTCGTTCTCTATGTCCATAAATAAATAAAACAAATTGAAATCACCTGCTACTTATATAAAAAAATTGAGACACCTGTCTCGGCAGATGGTTGTCAAAAACCTTTGTGATCGCACATCTAAGCTTATGGCAAACTTTTAACATACGGGCTTATGTATGATTTTATGATATTAACTTAAAACCAAACGTTGTAATTTTTAGATCAACTAGTCAACTAACAAATCCAAAATTAAATAACTAGGAGATGTAGTATTATGTAAATAAATATTCCGTAAACTTTAATTAACTACATATTTTACGCGACTTTTATGTTTAAAGAAAGTTACATGAACGGAAATGTTATAAAAAAGGAACGCTTGTAGTCGTATAGGTCCGGTTTTGAGCGACTACGTCGGCAGCCCTGGAATGTGACCCACAGCTCGATGGGACTCGATGTGACTCATATGAGCATATTTTTTTTTATAATACGCCGACGAATATTGCTGTTTAGAAAGTTCACAAAATCTATCGTGGGTGCATAGGTAAGCAACATTACACACGGCCACGCATTTTAGTCATGCGGCATCCTACGTGTTATGTGATTATAATTTATTCACGGTTATTTTATTCGTTGATCATAAGCGTGATATTTAAAACAACAATGAAGTATAATGTATATGCGCTCTGTCACTATCCTTCATGCCGACTATGCCGAGTCATTATGCAATTTGTAACTCTAAGATAAACGAGGTCACTGTTGCACAAAGTAGAGGTTTGCTACGAAGATTTTCATAGTTATTTATTTTTTTTATTTTAAATCGTGCTTACTTTAGTTAGGTATTTATTTATTTATTAAACTTTATGCACAATAAGTAGGTTGTACAATAGCGAGCTTAATGCCTAGGGCATTCTCTACCAGGCTGCCATTGGTAGGTGCAGAGTGTTACTGGTAGGTTTTTTTGCTTAAATGAAACACAATACTAACTAGCTATAAACGATTACATAAATGTTGTTTCTAAGATGTAAATAATCAATCACATGTTTAAGACGATTTCACTAAGGAGCTTAAGAATTACTAAATATGTAGAGTGTGGAGCAGCGCTGCAGA
This sequence comes from Orgyia antiqua, assembly GCA_916999025.1. Lineage (NCBI taxonomy): Eukaryota > Metazoa > Arthropoda > Insecta > Lepidoptera > Erebidae > Orgyia > Orgyia antiqua. Next base: position 6,030,121 of record OU779861.1, read on the forward strand.
AAGCCGGCGCCGGCGATTAACCATAAGGTTACTGAATCATGGTAATTAACATGTGATTACGTTATTTGTTTACAATAACTGTAAACATAGTAAGGCGCAATCACAATTAGGTTAAATTCAATCATAGTTAGCCCTCAAAAGTGATAGATCTTTATATATATATAAATCTTCTGTACGTGTGTTTGTAATTGAACTCCTCCTAAACTGCTGGACCGATTTTGATGAAATTTGTTGTGTGTATTCAAGGGGGTTTGAGGATGCTTTACATTCACAATTGGCTGGACCGATTTTGATGAAATTTTTTGTTGTTGATTTTTACACAGAATTGTATGGCAAAACAACGTTTGCCGGGACAGCTAGTAGTATAATTTTAAAAAAACGTAACGTAACGTTTAAAAAACTTGTTAAGGACCACTACTTATCACTACCGATTAACTGATCTACTTTCATATGAATCTTACTAAGTATTAGTATTTATGTATTTGCTGTAAATATGTATGTATTGCATGTGTATGTATATATGTATGTATATGTTTATATATGTATATAAGTAAAATTGTGTGTGAAGTGTATGTATTTATATTGTATTAGCTATTAGTACTTTCACTTATTTTTGGCATATATGTATGTAGCATAATATTAGTACACCACAAGTTACCTATTCAGTCTAATATGGTGTGCAATAAAGAGTATTTTATTTTATTTATTTATTTATAATATAATTTACCAAATAACTAAAACTCGAAAAGCTGCGTTCATTAAGAGGATACCAAAATAGCTTCGTGCATTTTTCTATGTACGAAGTTTTCATTGTTTCTTTAGATTGAATGGCTAAAGCTCTAATTTTTAAGTATATGTTTTTTCAATATATGATCTAGGACCGCATAAACTCAGAAACGCGATTGAAAAAAGTTTTCTCGATAGAAAATCTTAGCGAAACAACCTCTCAAATTTTTTATTTTTTTCATTTGTCGGTCTATTATCGCGTATTAACTAATGAAATAACTTTAAAAACATAACTAACTATTATATATAGAAACACGTAAATCAAAATTAAAATATATTTAGTAGATTTTGAGTAAATAGGAAAAGTATCCCTAATTCTTTATTTTCTGTGCCTACTGGCTATGTTAATATGTACGTGTCGGCGATGATATACGATAATATTGATGTAGGCCCTTAAGTAGTCTTAATAAATGGTACGGTTTAATATAATCTCTCATTTATAAATTACTGTTCAGAATATATAAATCTTTTAATAGCTAGTTGTATAAAAATATTAGTTATGGTTTTTTAACTATAAAATAAAAGTACCTACAAATTAACTGCCCCTAAATTGATCAAAGGGCACCTATATAGAAATTATTTTTATTCAGTGTACAGTGTGTAGTGTCTACAAAATCGAAGAAAATAATTCAAATTAAACCTTATTGCCACCTAAAAATTAATTCTTGAATCGTCCCAGCAAGTCAAAATACTAGGTAATAATTATCCTCTAGAGCTATCATACCAATGACATTAAAAAATTGGTCAAGTGCGAGTGGGACTCGCGCACGAAGGGTTCCGTACCATTATCTATGCAACATAAGGCAACGTTATTAGTATCGAGCAAGAAACGGTAAAAAAATCAGTTTTTTGTATGGGAGCCCCCCTTAAATATTTATTTGATTTTATTTTTAGTATTTGTTGTTATAGCGGCAATAGAAATACATCATCTGTGAAAATTTCAACTCTCTAGCTATCACCGTTCTTGAGATACAGCCTGGTGACAGACGGACGGACGGACGGACGGACGGACGGACAGCGAAGTCTCAGTAATAGGGTCCCGTTTTTACCCTTTGGGTACGGAACCCTAAAAATAAGTCTTTATTTATCTTCGTTTCTAAGGATAGTAGTATAAATTTTTCCTTTATTTACATAAATTGTCGGGACACCGTTGAGTTATGTGACAATAATACATTCCATTTGATCTGCGTCCTGGTACATCGATATAAGTGTTGGAATTTAATTTATGCGCTATAAACATTGTTGTTTATATCTATTTAAATTTAACACTCGTAAACTTTATGTTTTATCATTGCATGTCATTTGCTTTTTCTTTCTATAATTTTAAACAGCAATACAAGATTTAGTTAACAGGTTTGCTAACAAATTTAGGACCATTTAATTTCTTTATTTATGGTACGCATTACACAAGCCAAAACTTAGCTTGAGCCTTGAGGAGGCTGTGTAAAATGTACAAAATAGTTTATTTTATCGAAAGAAAATATTATTTTAGGATCGACAAGCATGGTAAAAGAACAACATATGCAATAAGAAACAATGACTAGTTTTTATACAACAAGTTGTGCCACACGTGCTAAACTTATGTCTTAGAAAAATAAAAAAAACATCGTCCCTTGAGCACATTGTACGTAGGCTCTTACCTAAGGGTATTATGTTACTACCGGAACCAGTATGCTAATAAGATAGTCTAATGGTCTTATTCATAATGACTTATCGGAGGTTTAAGAGTTCGGTAAAATAGGTAGCGAAAATTGTCAAAACTTGTTATTCATAATAGTCTTTTTACGCTAAAACGTTTATTATCTCTCCGATAAAATCGCCGTTTAAACCTCCGATAAGTCATTATGAATAAGACCGATAAAGGATAGGGCCATAGGCAGTGTTAAGGTGAAAGTCTTGTGTATTTGTTAATTGTTACTGATATTAAGTAACATGTTCGACTAATAATTTAAGAATTAATTGGAAAAAATTCTAATAAAATAATTTCTTTATGCCCTACATTTGTATATGGTTTATGTTAAGTAAATTAATAAACAATACACTGATAACATACAACATCAGGTCGTAATACTCCAACATTCCTTTTAAAACTAATGAAATACCACTTCAAATACCCATATAAAAATAAACAAACACTAACTCAAACAATATTTAACTTTTTTATTCACTTTCACAGTTTTAAACACAAAATGCACTTAAAATATTCGCGGTTATGGAACGAGCCCAGCATGAAAACACGCAACCGGCAAGGCAGTCGAATGAGTAACTTTGTTGACAAGCTCTACGCGCGAGCGAGCCGCCATGTTTGAAGCCTTCGGCAATCTCCGCTACCTTTCGGACAACTTCGTTGTTGTATACTACCTGTTTTACTCACTGATTCAACAGGGTAGTTGCCAAGAAACAAGTTCTACTCGAACTCTACTCAAACATTGTTAGTAGTGAACTTTTACAAAATGTAGAGTTTTAACTATTTCGTTATCCATTTATTTGATAATATACTAGTAATATCACTATTTAGTTACATTATATTAGAAAATAATTGATATACAATAAATAAGTGTGTTTCAATTGACTGTCTCTTGGTATAAGTAAAAAACTTTTTTCTGTACACTTCACGATGCATAGAATCTCGTATTTTCCTATTACATTAAATATAATATTAACCCAAACTACGCAACGGATTTTGATATGGGTTTTTCTAATAAATAGAGAAATTCAACAAGACTTTTTTGTAAAATTTGTTAGGGTTTGTTATCCACATTTCACGCGTAAAAGTTGCGGCGAATAGCTAGTACACCATAAAATTATAATTAGTTAAGAGGGCACGATACCAAATTATGCTCCATGCAAATATATGGGTATCGTACTTCCCTTTTTTCTTCGCGAAAGTTAAACCGATTTTAATTGTTTCTACGCTATATTATAGATAAAGAGTATATCTATGCTTCTGTCAGTTTCTTTTTTTCAATACATAATAACTAAAAGAAATATGACCATCCGAAAATCCCGATTTTTTCGGTTTTCTTTAGCTAAAGTCGCAGCGTCTATCACACATATTTGGTATCGTTTTACTAAAAAACAAAGTGATACAAGCATAGATATACTCTACAGAATTAAAATCGGTTTAACTTTCGCTAAGAAAAAAGGGGAGTACGAAACGTCTTTTATTCAAAGAATTTGTAGGTAAAATCTGTTTCAGCTATATTTGTCCCTTTCAGCACGGTGCTCAGGAATAGGGATAGTAATGCCTAAGGCAAATACCTAAATTAGGAGTACAGTACTCTCTTAATAAATCAAATTGTGGTGGGAAAAAGTAAAAGCATAGCATTTCAATTGCAAAATTAAAAACTTACATTAATTATAATTAGTTCATTAGTATAATATATTATTGTGAGGATCATAAGGATTCGGAAAGATTCATCGGAATCTTTTGTATTTAAAAAATAATTAGAAAGTTATATAGATATATTTAAATATTTACACAGTTTAAGACATTTTAAATTTTGTGATTTATATTATTTTTAGATGTATATCATGTGATTGTGTACGTTTTTGATGTTAATATTTATTTTAAGACTCGGCAAATGTTACATTAATTGAATAAAATAAGAAAGCTATGTTGACAGTAATAACATAAGAATGTTGTATTAACATATTTAAATTATGATATAAAACATATATTGAATACACGACAACTTTTCATAATCCTATTATAACATTATTAGCAAATGTCCGCGATTTCACCCGCGTTATTAGTTATGAGCCCACGCTCCCCAAATATACACCAAACCTCAACAAATTAAAATTTCGTAGACTTTACAGTGGCCATGGTTACAGGTGGAACAAGTAGCACAAGTGCTGGAGAATCTTTGTTGCGTTCAACCTGGTGTTTTTAATTCTATTAATAGGTTAAGTGGAAGCGTGATATCTCTCAGGCGCGAGAGGAACGAACATATACTGTATATCACAGCGTTACAAATTTACAATAGTACAAACTTACCCTGTTTTGTTCTTCAACAATGTCTTCACTGTGTCAAGCCCTAGCTATAGCTTCATTAACTAACTACGATAAATTGGCCAAAATAACGCAGAATGCTAATTAAACTATACTTAACTTTATGCAGGCAGACACGAACTCTTTAAGTCCTCAAAATGACCACATTTGGCGCGACTTAAGCCGTGAACTTTCACCAATCGTCTTAATGCAATTATACTATCACAGTTATAGTTATCAAACAGTTCAATTTACATTAAATAGTATTAAGTATGGAGACACAAAATTCACTAGTTTTTATAATACTTTTATGTCATACAAAAATGGCGAATACTCAACTTCGCAATGACATTCACTGTTCGATCTCAATGCTAATTATCGATTCGCACAATAGGATAATTAGTTTTATCAACAAACAATTATTAGTAACAATTTTTAACTCTTAAACCGCTGCAAGAACACGTATCTTAGGCGTACAATTTTAACAAAAACGGCGCACGTTCTCGCTCACAAGATCGATTACAGACTGAGGGGCGCTCGACAGCCGCGTCGCGCGCGGGGCCGGACTGCGTCCGCGCAGGGCCGTACTGCCCGCGTAGTTATACGATAAGTTAAGTTTGGTACATAACATCTACCCGCCTCGGCCAGGACTACCTGGCCGCTAATTTACTGGCAGTCGCGACAAGGTTGATACAGCTCTCTTCAAAATTGAACCGTCCACCCGGACCTCAGCAAAACGGGGCACTCCATCTGCTCCAAAGACGAGGTTGAGAATGCGCCCCCTGCGCCAACACAGTGGCGGTGAGTTAGCGTCCTTAACCAGAACGAGGTCACCAACATGAGGTGGATCAGTCTTGTCAGTCCACTTAACGCGCTGCTGGAGAATGTGCAAATATTCTAAATTCCAACGTTTCCAAAAGCTCTGAGTGAGTTGTTGGACCAATTCAAACCGCGAGAGACGATTAGGTCTCACATCAACAAGGGGATATTCCGGCAGGGCGTTCAGTGGCTGCCCAATCAAAAAATGGCCCGGCGTGAGGGCTTCCAAGTCGTTAGGATCTGAAGAGATCGGGCACAACGGGCGTGAATTCAAAACGGCCTCGATTTTGCAAAACACAGTTGCGAGCTCTTCAAAGGTCAATACAGACTCGCCAATTACCCGTCGCAAATGTGTCTTAGCAACCTTTACTACGCTTTCAAATATTCCTCCCCAGTGGGGACATGACACGGGACTGAACCTCCAAGTTATTCTACGTGTAGCTAGTCTAGACGCAATTTCAGTCTCGTTAGCCGACAAAAAATCATACATCGCTTTTAAATAGTTGTTTGTGCCTTTGAAGTTGGTACCGCAATCCGACCGAATCAAGGACGGTAGTCCTCGTCGTGACACGAATCTATCTAACGTCGCAACAAATGCCTCTGTCGAGAGGGCTGAGACGAGTTCCAAATGTACCGCCTTGGTGGACAGACAGACAAAGACGCACAAATAAGCCTTGACAGTTTTACTGTTCCTGAGGGTCGAGGTCTTAACAAAAAAGGGGCCTGCAAAGTCCGTACCAACTCCAGCAAAGGGCCTTATCTCAGTGACCCGATCCGAAGGAAGGTCGCCCATGATAGGCTGCATGGTAGGGGCCTTGAGCCTATAGCAAGGCATACAACGAAAGACCACACTACGGATCGTCCGGCGGGCCGATAAAATCCAAAATTCCCGTTGCAAAATGGCCAATAAGGCATTACAGCCGGCGTGGGAGTTCTTGATGTGACGATCAGTCACCAACAGGTTCACCAAGTGGCCACTCTTGGGCAATAAGAGGGGGTGACGAGATCCATAAGGGAGGTTTGCGTTCCTAAGACGCCCTCCGACACGCAAAAGACCCTCACTATCCAAAAAAGGGTTCAGCTTACAAATGGCTCCAGACAGCTTGGATTTGCCTTTCCTCAAGATGTCAATCTCGTCTTCAAAATGTGCCTCTTGCACAGAACGAACCCAGTGAAGAAGAGCATCTTGGAGCTCTTGTGGCGATAAGAAGGCCTCCAAACATTTGTTCTGTGGATGTCTACAATTTTTCGTGAAGCGCTTGATCCAAGCGGTGACACTCAACAATTTGTCCAATGAACTGTAACGATTAAGTAAGAAATCGGGGTCGAACGGATGGTCCTGCCGTTCGAGCGCAAGAGTTCGCAACCCAGGCAGTGCGACAATGTCTAAGGCCGGAGTTCGCGGCCAATTAGATTCTGATCTGGTCAACCACTCAGGTCCCCACCACAGAGAGTGCTCAACTAAAAGGGGGGCCATACATCCCCGTGACGCACAATCAGCAGGGTTGACCTCGCCAGGCACATGCCTCCAAACCAACGGGGTCTCCGATTTCTGTATCTGAGAGACACGATTTGCTACAAACACCTCTAAGGTGTGAACTGACGTCTTCAGCCAACATAGCACAATTTGACTGTCAGTCCATGCATATATCGTGGAAATGTCAATTGACGTGCACAAGGTGGACATGACGTGATTCAAAAGGCGAACAAGAAGGGCCGCCCCTGACAACTCTAACTTAGGGATTGTCAAGGCAGTTCGAAGAGGCGCGACCTTGCTCTTCGCCATGACCAACAACACTTTCACCTGACCATCTGTGGTCACGGTGCGCAAGTATACGGCTGCTGCGTACCCACGTTCCGAAGCGTCCGAGAAACCATGAAGGGACGCGGTGTGCTTCCCTGGCGGAAGCAGAGCACGGGGTAACGATATCCTATTGATGGCAGGCAATGAGGAAGCAAATAGGAGCCAGTCCTTCAAAACAGCTTCGCGAAGTGGCTCGTCCCATCCAAGACCTACAGTCCAAAGTCTCTGCAGGAAGCATTTGGCCCAGAATATGACCGGGCATATCCAGCCATTGGGATCAAAGGTTCTCGCGACAGTCGACAGAACCAGTCGTTTCGTCCAAGTGTGATGCGGATCCAAATTGACATTAAATGTAAAGATGTCCTGGACTGGTCTGTACTGGATTCCAAGCACTGACATCATGGTAGGGTTGTCACGGTTCTCAAATAGGTGAGGATCCTGCTGGTGGTCATCCGGTAGCCCGTCCAAGAGCGCAGGTAAGTTGGAGATCCATTTACGCAACTCATATCCTGCGGAGGCTAGAATGCCAATCAACTCGTCACGCAAGAGCAGGGCCTCTCTCTCCGTGGCCGCGCCAGTGCACACATCGTCAACATATAGGTCCTCCTTCAAAATGGCGGCTGCGCGAGGAAACGACATACGCTCTCGATCCGCGAGCTCCCAAAGCGAACGTATAGCCAAAAAGGGACTAGACCGCAGCCCGTAGGTGTTCGTGTTGAGCTCGTAGACAAGCATGGGATCTTGCTGGTTTTCTCGCCACAATATCAGCTGGTATCGGCGATCATCCGGGTGAATTACCGTTTGCCTGAACATCATCTTGATGTCAGCCACAAAAACAAATTGATGACGTCGAAACCGCGTGATGACGTCACAAAGGTCCTTCAGCAATTTGGGACCAGGATGCAGACACTGGTTCAATGACACTCCTGAAGTAGTCTGCGCAGAACCATCAAATACTGTGCGTAACTTACCACTGGATGGTTTTATTACAGCATGATGCGGGAGAAAGAAGTGCTCCGTCGAACGCCAATCCAATTTTGACACAGACATGTGTCCCAAATCCTCATACTCCCGCATGAAGTCAATATACTTCTCCTTGAGTAGTGGATCCCTGCTCATACGGCGCTCCATTGCCAACAAACGCTTCTCTGCAATAGGCCGCGAGACGCCAAGTGGCGGACGTACGGCGAGAAATGGCAATCTTGTCATGATCCGGCCAGAACGGAGATAACTGGTGTTGGTCTTGTAGAACTGCTCACACTCTTCATGCTCCGGATCAGAGCGGGGAGCTTGTGGTGGCTCCTCCACTTCCCAGAATCTCTGCACGGCGTCAGAAAGGGCGGACCCCACCATCAAGGCCGTTCCAAGTTCGGCAGGGGGGGGAGTCCTCAATACAGGCCCCATCAGTGCGAACCCAAATATGGTCCGGAGGGCTACCAAGCCACCTGGCTGCAAAACACGATCCTTGCCGAGTAATATTTTACCCAAAACATCGGCACCAAGCAACAAATCGACCGTGCCAGGCAGGTCAAATTTAGGGTCAGCCAAATTCAAATCCGCGGTCAATTTTACCGCATCCGCAGACAAACGAACTTGCGGGTGATTGCCCAAGATATTCTCCATCACAATGGCCGACGATTCCAACGTCGGACGTGGAGAATTTGAGGGGGAGAACTCAAACCAAACGCGGCCCTCTACCGTGGCCACGGGGGCGTTCCCGACACCCCTTATTACATCTGAATATTTTTCAATAGTCTGGCCAGTCTGCCCTACCAACCAAGACGAGGCTATGCACCCCTGTGAGCCTGTGTCCAATATCGCTTGGACTACAACTGAGGCGCCCGTCCGTCCCCAGACCCTGACATGGGCCGTGGGCAAGAGGACGGTCTCAAAGGGGGGCGGTGCATAGCGGGGGCAGACGCCAACATCCTAATGCTGGCGTGGCGGCGACTGAGCGCCGTTGTCCCGAGACGGCAAATCAAAGTGCGGGTAGTGCCTAAACTCGGCCTCCTCTCGGTGACGACTGCCACGAGCCATAGACGGCGGTTCGTAGCGCCTGGAGCGTCCGTACCGAGGGTTGCGAGTCTCCAAACGGGGACGTTCCGCCAGAGGGGGGGACGGTAGTGGTACCGGACGTGCGTCACGGTAATCGTGGTACACTACCGGAGGTGATCTCGCTTGATCACGTGGAAGCGGGGAGGGCGAGCGGGACACAAAGGTGCGGGATTGAACCCGGGGCCCGCTTTCATACCCGCCCGTGGGGCTACGCGCCGAACCAACTCGGCGATCGATGGCAGCACAGTCTGCGGGGCGTGGGGGTGATGAGCCGGACTCCAAATTGCGGGACTGGTCCCGGTGTCCACTGGCATACCCGCCCGAAGGCGACCCCGCGTGGTCGCGACGGCCATTCGCGTTGGCGCACAGGATTTTCAGATGGTGCCCTCCGCAAATAGGACACGGGTGAGTGTCGGGACAGGCGCGCTGGTAATGATTCCCTAGACAGGAGAAACACCAGCCGCGGGCCTGGGCAATCCGCCTACGAGCGGCCACGTGCAGGACCGCGAAGTCTGGGCACCGCACCGTTTGGTGTCCCTGCGACTTGCAAAAACGGCAGTCCGGTGGCGCAGCTTGAGCGACAGCGAAGCGGGCGGCCGTACCTCCCCTTGGTGCAGGTTGGGCATTGCGCCGTTGGTTGGTGGGTCTGGGACGTGATGCTTCCACCGGCGTGTCGGCGACCATGACGTCACCCATGCGACACTCGTCCTCCAGGAACGTCAGGAGCTGGTCAAAGGTAGGGAGAGCAGATGCCTCATCCCTAGTGTGCCCCTGTTCAAAACGTGCCCTCAAAGACACCGGCAATCGCTTGAGTACGATACGCACCAGTAGGTAGGACCACTTGGCAACCGGCAGTCCCAAGCGGTTGAGCGAGTTGGTGGCTATTAGGAGGGGGTTCAGCAGCTCGGTCCTCAACTGGGCAGCATTGCTCACGACGGGAAGGTTCAAAATCTGGTCGACATGGGTATCTGCCAGACAGCGCTGGTTGTGATAGCGCTTGGTGAGCAACGCCCGCGCGATCCCATAGCTCCCGTCACATATTGGGAGGTGCTGTATTAAGCCCCTCGCCTCTCCATCAAGCACGGAGAGTAAATAGGCCAGTTTTTGAGACGGACCCAAATCGTCCCTCGAGTCCACAAGACTCTCAAACAAACCAATAAACCCCATCCACGTGTCTAATCGACCATCAAAACGTGGAAGATCCAAATTGGGTAATCTGGTCAAAAGGCCCACGGGAGTCTTCAAGGGGGCCCGGTGAGCCGGTACTCCGGCGCGCGAGGCTAAAATCTCCCGCGCGCGCTGGGCGATGTCGTCGGCAAGGTCCATCATTTGGAGGTAGTCCTCGTGGACTTTGTCCCGTCGCTCCTGGGGAAACGACTCCAGGGGCACATCATCCAGATGCAAGATGAAGCGCTGGTAAAGCGCCTCCACCTCCTGAAGTCGTGTAGGGCATTTCTCATGCCTGTCCAACAATGCCTCGATTCGGTTCTCCCTTTTCACCAAGGCGGCAGCTGACGTGAACCATCTCAAATGAGTCGCAATCCCGGAATATGATTCGCGGACAACATTATACGCGGCGGCAGACATCTTCAAAGCACAAACGGCACGAAACAAACAATCTTATAATAACAACAAAAAAAAAACAAATATCTTTCACAAACAAACAATATTACAATAGCGAAAAACAAAATATCTTTCAATGAGACAAGCCGCTATTATTCTAAACAATTATCAAATCTTAAATAGTTTAAATCAAACAAACAAAACAATTCTTTGCCAATGTGCAATTAATTTAAGACTTGAATTATTTATTTTAAGGTAAACAACAAACAAACAAACGTATAAAATAAATGTTGTATTATACAAACGCACAACGCCACAATTTAACCATAACGTTGTTCAATATTAGACAATAATTAAATAATAATTTATATTAAATAATAACCTGAGCAACAACAAATACGATTAGCAATAGCACAAATAATTATCAAACCCTTTAAAATCTAATTGCCAATTCAAGTGCTCAAATTAATTATGCAAAACTATACCAACAATTTAGATTAAACAAACAAACAACCAAATTAATCAAATTAAATTAATTAAATTAATTAAATCAATTTTCACAAATAATGAGGGTATAGTTTGTTCAACATGGAACATTCGAGAAACGGAGTTTAAACCACGCTCTGGGTACCAAAATATGTTGCGTTCAACCTGGTGTTTTTAATTCTATTAATAGGTTAAGTGGAAGCGTGATATCTCTCAGGCGCGAGAGGAACGAACATATACTGTATATCACAGCGTTACAAATTTACAATAGTACAAACTTACCCTGTTTTGTTCTTCAACAATGTCTTCACTGTGTCAAGCCCTAGCTATAGCTTCATTAACTAACTACGATAAATTGGCCAAAATAACGCAGAATGCTAATTAAACTATACTTAACTTTATGCAGGCAGACACGAACTCTTTAAGTCCTCAAAATGACCACATTTGGCGCGACTTAAGCCGTGAACTTTCACCAATCGTCTTAATGCAATTATACTATCACAGTTATAGTTATCAAACAGTTCAATTTACATTAAATAGTATTAAGTATGGAGACACAAAATTCACTAGTTTTTATAATACTTTTATGTCATACAAAAATGGCGAATACTCAACTTCGCAATGACATTCACTGTTCGATCTCAATGCTAATTATCGATTCGCACAATAGGATAATTAGTTTTATCAACAAACAATTATTAGTAACAATTTTTAACTCTTAAACCGCTGCAAGAACACGTATCTTAGGCGTACAATTTTAACAAAAACGGCGCACGTTCTCGCTCACAAGATCGATTACAGACTGAGGGGCGCTCGACAGCCGCGTCGCGCGCGGGGCCGGACTGCGTCCGCGCAGGGCCGTACTGCCCGCGTAGTTATACGATAAGTTAAGTTTGGTACATAACAATCTTAGTTTATAAATTGTATACTACATTACCCTGTTTAAATCACAATCATTATTATCTTGTACTGTTTACTAGCACACTATTCAAACCAAGTCTATTTGTAGTGACCAACGCATTGCAAAATTTAATTTTGCCTGGAAATGTCACTGGACTTTTACTATTGCCTAGAAATGTTAGGTACGTGTTTTTCACTACATTTCAATTAGAATACAATTCCGGAAGAATAAATAAAGGTTTCTTAGTATTTGCTGGCACACTATTCAAACCAAGTCTATTTGTAGTGACCAATGCATTGCAAAATTTTATTTTGCCAGGAAATGTCACTGGACTTTTACTATTGCCTAGAAATGTTAGGTACGTGTTTTTCACTACATTTCAATCAGAATACAATTTCGGAAGAATAAATAAAGGTTTCTTAGTATTTACTATATATGTATGTAAAGTGAATATGTATGTTGCGTGTGGTGACGTATCAAGAGTACACGTGTCACCACCCCTTTTCCATCCCAGAATGTTCCTCTCTGAGAAACGGAAAACCCGAAAACAAACCCTGTGTCAACACGCCTAGTCAGCTCGGCATAGTAGATCTTAATATCTTCTAAAGTCGAGGAGGGATGTGCCCAACAGTGGGACGATAATGAGCTAGAGAGAGATAAATACAATATGTGTTTGTTCTACTGTTTAAAAGGATATACCTTTGATATAAACACTCGTGAAAATTAGACGCGTTATTCTTATCCGCATTCAAATTAATCATAATACCAGTTCTAATGACCTCCAAACTGCTGTTCAATACTTAATTATTTTTTTAACCAATCTGTAAGGAGTGGTCGCAAAGGAGACTTCCTTTCTCAATGGTGCTTTTTATGTAGAGTTGAGTACAGTTGTATAGTTCTTACCGCATGGTGTGTTCGGAATAAAAGTGCGCAAAGAGAGGTAATTTCTTTTGTTTACGATGGATTTATGTCATTCATAACAAATTGTGTTTAGTGCGAAAAGCATAGGTTTGATTGTCACTTATCTAAAAAATATAACTGACTGCCGCACTCAGAGACATTTAATGGTTACTTAAGGAGCTCTTTAGTATTGATTTAAAAAGTAAAAGTTAAGTTAAAACTTTTTTAAATCAATACTAAAGAGCACCTTAAGTAACCATTAAATGTTAATGGTTACTTAGGGAGCTCTTTAGTATTGATTTAAAAAAGTAAAAGTTAAGTTAAAACTTTTTTAAATCAATACTAAAGAGCTCCTTAAGTAACCATTAAAAGTCTCTGAGTGCGGCAGTTAGAAACTTAAAGATTTACACTAACTAACAAATTTTCACTAACTAACAACTAACTAATTTTTTTTAAATTCTTTCATCGTATACTGCATATACTGGCCTTACCTACCCCTAACATAATTGTTTTTATTGCCTTTGTAAAGTAAAATTATATTACGGATGCAGGGGGTTATCTTCGGTAATAAAAGTTCGATCCTGAAACTTTTTCACTAATAGGAAACTAGTCTTGCTAAGTGCTTTAAGGTATAAGTTTGACCACTTTCATTTGGAACGGGTGTATACACATGAATAAATCACGACGAGAACGCTTGGCATTATGCGAAGCGATGGCAACGGCGTCGGTCTTGAACTTACAAAACCGGTTCTCGGTGGTATTGTTCTTGGTACTTATCAAAGTAAAGATTAAGTACCTTGCCTATTGATACCGACTAGTTCGGATGAGGACGTGGTTAGACATAAAAACCGGTAAAAGAAGAGTTGAACTCGCACATGAAGGGCTCCATGCCGTTTTTATCATAATCATAACGAAAAAAATTTTTCGTCTCACCGACCAGCAATATTACCTCATAACGAGACCCCAAATGACGGCATAAGGTCAGGACAATGATGATAGGTATTTATTGTTGTATTATCAACTAATATAAGCGAACTGTAAAAATTTCAGTTCTCTAGCTGTAGTTTCAGAGATAAAGGCTAGTGTCAAACGGACGCGGACGGACGGAACGGAACCCTAAAATAATGGTGGTGGTCAAGCCATCTATGGTTCTTAATTCAAAATCCAGAAGCGTAGTTTGAAGAAAAGGGAAGTGTATTTAAATAAAGCAAAATTGTGTTTTTAAATGAATTAATTAATATCACTTATCTAACAGCATTGAATGAAATATATATCTTATGTAAAAAATATAAGTGTACCAAAATAGGGCGAAATAGTTATAATAAAAGCCTTATTAAACCTTCCCTATAAACATGTTATTATTGCAAAACTTTTTAAGTACATATTTAAAACGTGTTGCTAGCGCCATCCTGCGTCGAGTAGCCTTAAAACTAAACTTACTTGTATATATTTCTAAGAGATGGCGCTGCCAGTAGTTTATCAGTGTACTCACCTGAAACAAAAATAAAACAATAATAATTTTGAAACTCTACATAACTAATTAATTTACAATATATCAGTAATGATTTTGAGTGTATTTTTTATCTTACAATATTAATTTCTAATTACTATTGATATTAATACTACAGTAAATTCTTAGCAAAATTCACAACAATGTTAAATAGATAATTATAACGTTACATAGTATGTATGGCGGTACAATCTATGTAGTTGAAAAATAAATTAGAATACTTAATGTATATACTGTTATTTCCTGCGTACGGCACACTTTTCACATGCGATAACAGTAGACCGTCATTATGTTACACTGAACAACTCCTATTTTAAAAATATTCTTTTAAATCCATGTTAGAGAATAACTTGTAGTCACAATTGCAGTATAGAGACTTATCTCTTAGTATTCTTTTTGAAGTTACACTGGGGTGACAGGTCTCCACTATCCGCTGGGGATATTTGGTCAACTATGCCACGCTGACCAGGCGTCTTGGGATAGGGTTAAGTTCCGGTTTTTCCTTCTCTCACATAAAATGTAGTTTGTTAATAATACTCCTTAGCTGGCTATTACCTGTATGGTATTCTGAATTCGTCATCATAAATATAGGTTTTTCAGTTAATTTATGCATAATTATGCATATTATTATGCATAGTGATCAAATGAGATGGATAGAATATATACCTAATGCTGATGATGATAATGAATGACCTAATTACAGTGCAACAACAATAGTGAGAAACATGGCGATATTATAGTACTTTTGTCAGGTGGATTGTAAGATTATCATGTGGCTTATGTTATAACACGCTTAAATATAAGTTCGGTATGTATCTATCAATGTATTAATCTATGTAGCGGAATCTTTGAAAGTGATTTTCACCCACTTGCAGTAGTCAGATTTATCTAAAATTTTGCACATTTATCAAGCACCGATTACAATGCAATAATTTAAAAAACGTTCAGGATTTTCAAGCGTGTTTTTTAGTTTTTGAACTGAGTAGATTATTATTGAAAAATGTTAGAAAATGTTAACAGTAAATATGTATTTTGTGAGAAGAAATAAATAAATTTGAATTGAATTTGAATTGAATTGAATTATTTATTCTTTATAGATAAGTGTATTTTTTGCAATTACAATTAACTACAAGTACGTGTAGATTTATAGATACTAAAGAAGACTACATGTCTACCAATACCTTTTTATTTCATCTAAAATAGAAAATACTGGCAGGTACTAATTACGTTAATGATTCTACAAAGAATATAAAAAAATACTCTAGCTAGACTACTACTTAAATGTTCGATATAACTAATTGTTTTTACTGTCAACATATTGGCATAGACTTAGGATATAGATCTAGACGTAACACTCGGTACAACGAATCCGGCGTGCTGCTTTTTTTTGTTGTTCACATTAAGAAAAATAAATGACAAAAAGGCTATTTAGTAGCCTTTCTAACTCTTTCTTTTTGAGCTGGAGTAAAAGAGAAAGCAAGGCTACTATTTACTATTTTGCTTTTAAAACATAAACGGGGCGGCCCTGCCTTGGAACAAATCTATGTTCCCGAGTTGTTACTCCCTATTTATAACCTTCTTGCATATTGGACGAGTAATAACACATTCCACATTTAAATAAAATTATATTTCTGTAAGTTGGTAGGTAATGTTGGTAGCTCTGAGCTACAGCTGGTAACTCCCGCGAATCATAGTATGCTACCTATATTTTGAAGGCAAATTTGGTATGTCTTAATTATCTTTCGCGGTGGATCAAAAAGTACTGAAAACTTAAATAAGCCCGGATTGAATACAACAAACACCATAATCGATAAACCGTCTTTAAAAAGCCATGAACCTCATTACGGTAGGAAATGAACTACCAATTAATAGAACGTCGTTAGTCCGTTTATGACCAAGTTTTGTCTATAATTAAACTGTGGACACTGAGATGCAGTTACTTCATGCAATGGAAATATTCTGGTTCTAGTGGCGAGTTAATAGATTCGCCAAAATATTCAATACTGGAGAAGAAACTCCTAAAGTTCTTGTATCATACGAGTATTTGCCATTGTTGTATAGTAAGCCAGTTTCTCTGCCATTATGGTAAACACTGCTAAGAAAGATTGACATGATATTATAATAAAAAATGGTCAAGTGCGAGTCGGACTCGCGCACGAAGGGTTCCGTACCATTATCTATGCAACATAAGGCAACGTTATTAGTATCGAGCAAGAAACGGTAAAAAAATCATGTTTGTTGTATGGGAGCCCCCCTTAAATATTTATTTTATTTTATTTTTAGTATTTGTTGTTATAGCGGCAATAGAAATACATCATCTGTGAAAATTTCAACTCTCTAGCTATCACCGTTCTTGAGATATAGCCTGGTGACAGACGGACGGACGGACGGACGGACAGCGAAGTCTCAGTAATAGGGTCCCGTTTTTACCCATTGGGTACGTAACCCTAACAAGAAAGGACATATTAAAAATTAACAGAAGTTTCCTTGAATTTCGAGCCTAGTGCATCCTCACTTATTATAAAACAAAGTCACTATTTTTGTATGTATCTCCCTACGTAAGCTTATATCTTCAAGATTACGCATCGCATTTTAATGCGAATTTTTTAATAGGTAGAGTGGTTTATAAGGATGTTTATTTTGTATAATTTGTTAAGGTTTAATTCCACGTGAATGAAGTTGTGGGCAACAGCTAGTACACTATATATCTATGGTGCTATGATATGAATATCAAAGATATTTTCTTACAAAGGACTTGGTAAGCGCTAACAAGAGTTGGTTACAAAACGTAATCTACCAAATGTACGTGTTGAAAATAGGTATCTATCACGCACTTTTTAATGTGTTCTATATTCAAAATTCAAATTTCATTCAGGCTTTTCATTGAAACCAGAAAGAAAATATTTTTCATTTATGTAGTTACTTATTTTATTAATGCCAGTACTCCACATGTAACGGCATCCTAACTCTTTTGTGCCAACATGATGCTGTGGCCTGGACCTATAACTCCTTGCACTTTTACATAATTATTTTCGAACCATCCCGTTCCCTCAATTACTTAACTATTTCAATATCAGAACTCGTTCACACTCGTTCGCAAAGTTCGTTCAGTCGTTCTCGAGTTTTAGAGAACAACAAGTAATAAATAAAGTATTTTAAATATTTAAATATTCATAGACATTTCACACAACGTCCTCTGGTCCCAAGCTAAGCTTATCTGCTTGTGTTATGGGTACCAGAATACGGATATAATACATAAACTACTTTTCTTTTGTAAATACATACTTATAATACATAGTAAACACCCAGACGCAGTACAAACATTTGTATGACAATTAAAAACATCACACAAAATGATTGTCCTGACCGGGAATATGATCGGTAGTCCGTTATATGAACCACTACACCACGAGGCCCGTCGAATTTATTTATACGCATTACACGTACGATAATATATTTTATACTCCTAACGTACCTATAAACATATGGTTCAGTTGGCACGCTTTGTTCTTATTATGAATGGCCTTAACACCATTGGCTGGTTGACAAACGGTTGTAGTATCAAAATCTAGGAGTAGGCCATGTAAGCGACAATCTATAGTTATATTATGTAAAACAGTCAAATTAATCATCACTTCTCGGCCAATGTGACATAGTTTAATCGGACACGATCTAGTATTCTAAGTAATGCCTTAATATATGTGTAATACCAATACCATTTCTATTATTGTTTGATTAATGCTATTGTTCGTTTTGTTGGCAAAACATTAGCGTCTAATTCTAAACAGCGTAAATTGCTCGTGCGCTTGTACTAAATATTTGGTGTTTTGCGCAAAAATTTCATCATCATGGTAATAGTATCATAAACATCGATAATTGTAATATTTTGATTAGCTCACGGGTGATATCATGCGCATCTGAACGCGGTTGAGCGTAACGAACGTTTTAATTGTCACAATTTGTGTATAATTGAACAAGACACGCCTCGCTAAGATAAACTCCGTACCTTTATAGTTATAGCGATAGTAAGTTGTGGAATGTGTAAAAGATTGTGAGAAAGTAAAGCCGCAGTATCCGTGTTACTGCTATTTGTACTGACAATTAGCATGCGCATCTATTCCCTGCCTTCTACAAATCTCGCGCACGTAGGTACAAATCACAAAGGGACAGAGTTATGTATCTCTCGTAACCCGTTTGTGTATAAAAACCAGCCCCCGCAACAAGATGTCGGTGATAATACCTCACAGGATTGACAATGTTGACGAGCTCGGCGGATGCTAATAATTAACAAAATATCTTGATACTACGTGTCTCCTTCCATACATCACAGAGCTACTTTTTGTTCGTTGAAATATGGCTGGTGGGAACACGATGTAACTACGATAAAATAAGAGGCCACAATTGTTTATATATACAGCACAATGAAAATTTATATTTACCAAGGTGAAATGTGGAATGGACCTGTTTGAAATAAAAGGTTTTCGTAGGTTTCTATTGTTTGTGTGAACTTATACTAGAACTTCATTGTAAATAAATGACATTGAACTAAAAACAAACGGAAAATATAATAATTCTGTGAACATAAAAGGTTAGAAATAATTAAGAATACAATATATAATTTTATGTGATAATTAACAACTTCAATGTAAAGGTTGTTTTTAAGTTATGTAGGTATATCTATTTGAAACAAAAACTGTTTTAGAAAAATTTACTACATCATGCTTATACGTTATACTGTAGGCTTCAAAGGCAAGACGTATTATGAGAAGGTTGGGTTTAAATAAAACTACTTTTTACGGATTTAGATGCGTATATTTGTGTTAAATCTTGGCCCGACGTTTCGGAGACTTTGCAGTCACCATGGTCACGGGTGAGACGTAAAAAGTAGTTTCCTTTAAACAGATGAGTCGCGTAAGTGTTAAAAAAGGTTGGGTTTTCTTAAAACTCTGCTTCTCCTTTGGCTGTAAGTTTCTCTATCTGTTATTTAATTTAATGCTTCCTTCAATAGAAAGCAAAAGAAAAAACGATTTTGTGCTTTTTACTTCCCAGCAATACATGGATAAATGACTTATCAAGTAGTATTTTCATCTTGTATTACTAAACAAGTCAACCTTGAAAATCATTCACATATAATAAGATTAAGAAAACAAATTAAAAAAAAATTAACTTGTTTAGATGAAACAAAATGATGATAAAACTTCCTGAGCTTCCTACAAAAAAGTCTCATTAATGGATCCCAGTAGATCACTGAACACATTGTTTATTTTACCTTGATATTAATATAATATGGAGCGGAAGCCGTGCCTGGTACTGAGAAGGGTAGAAAAGACAGGAACACAGGAAGCGGATGTGAATGGCGTACGCCAACAAGCCGACGCAAGCGCACAGGTGCAGTTGACGCTAATGTTTTAGTTCAAAGAGAATCTAAACATAATTCTATAAAGATGAGATTAATATTAGGTGTGTTTAGATTATATCGACATAAAGTAGAATATTATTTTGGTGTTCCTTTTTTCCAGTAGAGACGGGACTTTTTATGTAATATGTAATTATAGAAAATAATCATAATCTGATAAAATTCAGTTTATCAATACGGAAACGGCAAATATCTAAATCCTATTTATCTACTTTCGTACCATCTTTATTTGTAAGTTTCATACGACAAACTAATATCAAAAGTAGCTGTATAAAGAGATATAACTCAATTGACTTATCTAAACAAAACTTTAATAACTTCCTTTAAATAAAACTCCTTTTTACGGATTTATACGCGTGTATTTGTTTTAAATTTTAGCCCGACGTTTCCGAGACTTTGCAGTCACAATGGTCACGGGACGCGTCTAAATCCATAAAAAGTAGTTTTATCTGAACGAATGAATCGCGTTAGCGTTAAAGAACTTCCTTTAAATTTCTTACTGGAATCGACTTCATAAGATACTTCATAACATACTAGACTTATTGGTCTATCTACGAAGCAGTATAAAACCTATGATAGTTATGATAAAGCATGGTGATTACGACATCAGTATCGCCTTCGTGCCAACGTATATCAAGTAGGTAAGTACCTACGTCATTCAACCCACGATCACGTAAGAAGCAGAGGCAGTATCTATCCGGTGTGTATGACTCACAATACAGTAGGTAAATAACGAATCAATGTCAAGATCATATTTACATTATAACGTTGAAGAATATAGTTTTTATTTTAGTAATACATATATCAAACATGATTATTCTGTTAACACCTTGTGTTGAAGATTAGATTAGATTTTTTCTAGTTTTGTTTCTTTTATAATCCTGATGTTTTTGTTAAAAGCGTTTCTTAAAATCCAAGTTAAATAACTAAAAAAAATTTTTTTTTGTTTTTGTCGTCAATGCTGTATGTCTAATTGTCTAGTGACCTGTGCAAAGTTAAGTAATTAAATTAGACATTTCTAGTCAGCAAAATCAGAAAACATATCTACTAATTACCATCATAACATCACGCCTTTTTCCTATATGCAGAGACTATATAGAGCATCATCTGCTAGGATCCAAATATACTTCCTTGGCTTCACGTACACTCGTACATCTGGTTATGCATGCCTGACAGTTATAAGCCAACGCTACGCACTTAAGAGGATACCAAAATAACTTCGTGCATTTTTCTATGTACGAAGTTTTCATTGTTTCTTTAGATTGAATGGCTAGAGAATGGCTATATGTTTTTTCAATATATGATCTAGGATCGCATAAACTCAGAAACGCGATTGAAAAAAGTTTTCTCGATAGAAAATCTTGGCGAAACAACCTCTCAAATTTTTTATTTTTTTCATTTGTCGGTCTATTATCGCGTATTAACTAATGAAATAACTTTAAAAACATAAGTAACTATTATATATAGAAACACGTAAATCAGAATTAAAATATATTTAGTAGATTTTGAGTAAATAGGAAAAGTATCCCTAATTCTTCATTTTCTGTGCTTACTGGCTGTGTTAATATGTACGTGTCGGCGATGATATACGATAATATTGATATAGGCCCTTAACCCTTTTAAAGAAAAATACCTATCCACTAATGCTAGATTCCTAAGCCCTAGTATTCTCTGGCTAAAAGTTAGTAAGTATATTCAATCTAACCTTAAGTTTGGGAAATTGTACCTGATCATTAGACAACATTGACCTACTTTTGGTACAATAATCATTTAATATTACCAAAACACATCCGTGATGCATTCTTGTTTATTAACAATACGTACTAGAAGTACCTCTATTTTTTACGGTAGGTACGTTTTATTTGTCCATTTACATAGTAGTTTTTATATCACTTGAATAACCTCCGACGTCGTATTTTGTTGTCTAGTACCGGATTTACTAGCATATGGTTATGTTTTATGCGCACGCGCAAGCATTGGATCCATTCCGACTATCTTGAAAAACAAGTGTTTTAAAACGAACTTTTTTTTTATAAATCTTTTTGATAATACTTTTGCCTCAACTTATTATCACGGACAGTAGATTATAGGCAGTCTCACCAGTGACCACTCACTTCACATAGATAAAGTAACGATAGCGTGGTGTTCAAATAAAATATATTTAAGCATCGTGACATGATTTTTCGAAAATCGAATTTCGAAACAAAGCATGAGGTTTTAATGACGATTAAATTCGAAATGTGTATTATTACATGTATGTATAACGTTTGTTTTATGTTCATAAACAGTTGACATACGGTTTTAATTAAGTATGCTAATGTTCTATATGTGGTTAGTGGTTGTCCGACACCTATACCACTGCAGTTTGATACACATTGAATACTTCTTGCTATCTTCCTCGTGTGTGTATTTACACCATATGTATGTGAGGATAATATCTAATTTAGAGTAGGTACTATTTATTACATTGAACTCATTAGTCTATATTTATAACTATTTCAAAGTTCCTCCGATTTACTAACTAGTATCAATTTCTAATTAAAAAAAATAGTTTAAAACCAATTTCAGGCTGATTGATATAGACTAATGACACTTTATCAAAATGAAAATTTTGTAAATATCATGCATACGGAGTCGCGGGCAGCAGCTAGTTCAAAATATATGTACAAAGTCATTTAATTGTAATAGCGCTGCAACTAAAAATTGCATCAATATAAAAATTATAATACCTATGAGTATGAGGATATTTATGGTTAACGCTGTAATAACTGACCGCTTTAGATGTGAAATACCTTCAGTAACATAATAATAATAATAATAAATAATAATAAATTAATAATAAATTAATGTTTATTGTTTAAGAAAAAGTTATACAGCTGAAAAGAACTTCTCTAGTCTCCACACTAGGATTCCCTGTGTTGTGGAGACTAGTCTCTTTCATCTTACAGTAACACATTAACTTAATTTACAGTATATGATGTAAGAGGGTTACAATTTAAAATATGTTTAAGAGAAAGCAGATTAGGTTGTTATGTATAAATCACAGGTATACTTATATAAAATAAGAAAAGGTCAGAAAAACAAAAATAAAATAAATAATCTACTTAGTTCAAAAACCAAAAAAGCACGCCTAAACATCCTGAACAATTTTAAATGATTGCATTGTCATCAATACTCAATTCTATGCTACCTACTTACAAAACGTTGACAGTTTATGTTGTCAGAGACATAAGTTTCTGTTGTCACAATCGTAGTAAAAACACTAAACACAAGTAAACAATTATGATATTTTTACCTGATTCTATAAACAAAGCGTTTTTATGTGAAATTATCTGATTGTATATGAAAGGCATACGTAGAAACACAATAATCTTGGTGAGTCTACTCTTATACAATTAAACTATTACGTGTATAATTAAAAATACAAGTGTGGTGATGGCATGGCAATAGTTCCATTAAAACAGGCAATTAATGATGAAAAAACAGTTACATTTTTATATTACAGACATTAAGTAACTATGTCATACCATTGCGTAGATTACTATACATATTGCATATAGTAAAATTAGTGCCGTATTCTGGTACCCATAACACAAGCATAAGAGCTTAGCTTTGGACCAGAAGACTTAGTGTGAAATGTCCATGAATATATATTTCTTATTTATTTATTTATTGCATTCAATCTACACAGCATTTATTTATTACATTCAATCTACACTACATACAGCTGAAGAGTATGTTTGTTTATTTGTTTGATTGCGCTTATCTCAGGAACCACTGCATTGCACTGGTCCGATATGGAAAATTCTTTCAGTGTTGGATAGTACATTAATAGCTTTATAACATGGCTCTGCGACCAATAGAAGCGAGGCATTAGTTAAAAATGTTGTAAAAACTAGATTTTTTTCTAATTTTACGCGTACGAAGTCGCGGGCAACAGCTAGTAGAAATATAAAACATAATCGCCATACAAAGATACAGGGATTATTTTTAACTGAATAAATGTGCATAGTTTTATAAGAAGCTTATAAACATCATCAACAAATTCTCACCAGTTTAAATCTTAATAATAGGGCTGTTATCTGCAAATTGCCGATGCCAGTTAAATACGGCAATAATACCAGATAATTTGTTAATATTACCGGGACTATAATCACGTTAATAACTTAAAAAGGCACAATACCTTTGCAAGACCAGGCGAGGGTAGTTCGCGAAACCCGCGCCTCCCAGAGACGTCGCTACGCAAAACTCCAGTCGACCCGTGACCACGATCGATGCAACTCGGTCGAAACGTCGGGAGCAAAGGTATTGTGCCTTTTTAAGTTATTAACGTGATTATAGTCCCAGTAATATTAACAAATTATGAGTTCAAATCGCGTAAGTTTAAAATCAATAATAATACCAGATATTTAGACGAAACACGTCTACCTCCCTGGACATCTTTGAAAAAAATTATAATTGGCGGAAATATTTAAAAAATATGTGTTCGACCACTTGCCTTGCTGAACGGCCTGAAATTGCATTTCAAACTAGAACCAATCCGGGGAGTCCTAAAAAAAAGGCAACCCTATCGAAAACTAACTCATACTATAAAATTGAAAATAGAATAACTAAATAAAAACAAACTGAAAAGAAAAACAAAGTCTACGTCACATGTTTAATTCTTAACTCAACAGACATGTTAAACAACTTTTAATTTATTATATCTCTGAGAACATAAACACCTCACTATTATAGAAACGGTGCTAGTTATATAAATATAGTCGTCATTGAATTTAAATACGGCTTCATTTTCATCGTTTAAGTTATTATAAGTTGGCCAGAAATAAGTTAAGTTTATTGTGTGAATAAAAACATTTTATGGCCTCAAACTGGTAGCTTGTGTGTAACTTCTTACAATTTGACCGTAAAATATACAGGTATGTGCGTAATTAGAGTAAATTGAACGTAATTGATGGTTCTCGTAGTAGCACAAGCTGGATTAATATCATTTACTATAGCTATGATCATGGATGTACATATTGTACATATAGTTATTATTATAATCATGTCACGAAAAAAAAGGTCATAGATCCCCAGCGATTCCATTTGGCGCGTTAATGAAAAATTTAATAATATAGATAGATAAATATAAATTTTACCCGAGTACTTAGGTAAACATAGTAGTGCAAATGTAACAGTTTGGCAAATGCAAATTTTCTTTTAGTTAAAGAGGCCGATTAGATTAACATCCAGAAAATAAGTATTTAAATAAAAAAAATCATAAAAACTGCTACTGCGTTATTGTTTTTCTCGGAGTGTGAATGGAGAGTATTGTTTTGAAAACATTATATGTTTGTATACTTTGTCTGTGTAAAATAATTAAATATAGGTATGCATTATTTACATTTCTCTCAATTGATATGTACACAAATGTAAATATATATCTTATTTTATCCTAACGTAGGTTTATCCTTTATGCCTTTTAATTTAAATAATTTTATACGATATTAAAAGTATTTACCACTAGTACGATAACTAGACGCAAAGTTCCAACAAACATGGAACGACTTCCTGGAATATTTCTATGTATTTTCACGTTATTTAAGAGATAATCATTTATCTAATAAAATAATAACTTAACAGATTCACGGGACAGAAAGTCGCAACTATAATCGCTTTCGGTCGTAAATATTTGACTCTTTATTAAGCCCACAACACAGCATGTAATAATTTTATTGATAACCTACTATTACAATGGAAACAGTCCATTAAGCTACTGTATTACGTAATTTACAACTGCATTAATAAAATTGTGACATATTTTCCATTTCACATGATCATAAAACTGGAAATATCACGTGTCAATTTAATTACTTTGTGTAATATACATAAGTAATAATAACCATTGAGTACTTTTCTCTTAATTACCGGTAAAAGGTTAGCTGTTAGTATGTGTCATCAATAAATAAAAGTGCAATACGAACCATTATTTTCATCTTGTGTCGTTTCAAATTCAGCCAATGAGACATTGGACAAATCTTCAACATATACTTGTGGCTGTCTATTGAAAGAGTGTCTGCCTCCTAATGAATGGTAGCAACTTTCATCGTCGTCTGCCGCATCCTCTGTCGAAGAACCCTTCAAGCAAGAGTGGAAACTCCGGGAAAGGCGACGCTCTGTACTCATCCTCATTCATGTCCTGAATCACCTCACAATATTTTAACCTTGCCACACAGATTTGTACCAGCATTTATTTTATTCAATTTTTATTCACAACTGGTGTTTAATATTCACACTGTTGAAACATCTGACATCACACTTTATCGTCAGGGTTCTTGAGACGTCGATATTAGCATTTCTACAATGATCCGTGTAAACTGCACGCTTTAATAGATAACACTGTTTATTTCACATTGTCGTTGCTTATCACTCGTTATCATGAAGGACTCGGTAATCTTGAGGATACAATAATCTACTGCACTAATGATCTACAAGTTAATAATACATTTTCAGAATTATTTGTGTCATAGTATACTTAATATCAATAAAAATCTCGGTAATGAGTCTTAAACTCCTTGAAACATCATTCATTGATATAAATCAGTAATAAATTATACACATAAATCTTTGCAAACTTTAGTACTATTCCAAAGCGCAAAGTTTTGATAATAAAGAATAGATTTCTGCACTTTAAGCATCATACGACGGTATTTTACTCGTTATCAGGCGTTACCGGCAAGCATACTACATATAATTCACAATACTTTGAACGAACATTACTGTAAAAATGAAATGGAACCTACATCTTATCTGACTTCAGTGATTGCAACAGTCAACGATAACTAAAATGGAAGTCAACTCGTAAAGCTCGTTGAAACATACTAAGACGCAGGAAATATGACAGTAGGTTCAACGCACTCCTTAAGAATGGGGCCTACCACGCCGGCTAATGAATGGCAGACGAACAAAAGAACACATCTTTGTGGCGCCGTACACCTATTCACCTACTCATATGCATGTGACTCGTAACATTTTAATGCGTCCGTTTCTTGCAGCAGTCGTAAAATAAAGATATTTCAAACAAAACTCTTTCCATATATTATAATTAATTTTTTAAGAACTAAGCATGATACAGCAAATCATTTTGATTTATATATTTAGTTGTTTATATACGTTTATGTGAAGAGTTACAAGATCTAATTGGCTCTATTTAAAATTAGGCTCTACAATTTCTATAAAGGTTAGTTTAGTTATATTTTAAAAATTGCATTTGTGTTTGAAAACAGAAACTAAACATCTCCAGCCTCCAGCTCTCCTCTACTTTGGGAGGGATTATGGTCTACTGCGCCGCGCTGACCAAGCGTATTGGCACAGCGTTTATTTTCGAGTTTTCCCTCTCTCACAGAGGATGTTATCTGCGTGCAATTTGCCTCAGCTGACTTTTACAGCACCCTTGGGAGGAGATGGGGTGGTGACACTTGTATTCTTATTCCGTCACCACACGGAATAAGCTAAACATCTGTCACGCAATAAATAAAGAATAGGAAATTAACTGTCTTTTGGTTTTTTATTTACGACAGGATAATATTTATGTAAGAACACGGACGTAATTATAAATATCTGAATATCGTAATTTAAAGAATCCTACATTACATGAACGCCATGTATCTGTGTGGGAAGTACCGCTCTTATATAACAATTAGTGAAACAAACGTAAAACCTGAATCGAGGAAGAGGCAGTTACGTCTGATTTTAATTAACTTAGGCTTGTGATATGTTTAAGTGTTGACAAAAACAGAGAAATCTTGAACGACCTATTGTCTTAGTGGAAAGTCTGCGTGGGATTCCAACACTGGGTTTGTATTGACTTGCCGGAGTGAAAATGCCAGAATCAGTGAATATTCCGTACCGCGTTGTTGGTTAGTAACAATAAAATAAACGGTTTACTTTGTATACACCACGCCATAAATTATATAATGACTGATTATCCTTTACTTCAAGTTACTACGTAAAAATGACTACTCAACACTGCAAAGCATACTTTCTGTGTTGAAAGACTAGTCTATCGTGTCTTATTATACGGTTTGTTGAAATAATAGTATTGTAATATAAAAATAAATTCGTTAATCACAAAGTGTAAACTCCTTGGCTTTGATCTGGTCTTATGGCAAACAGTATAATAATAAAAAATTTCAATTGTGTACCACATGAAACAATGCAATTTTGAGTTTAATAATATAAATAAAACGGTAATGCTCTAACCTAGGTTTGAAACCCCTTTTTCAGAAATTTGCTAAGTTTAAGACTTTCATAGAGCTTTGTTATAAACTACAAATCATTACTTAAGAAATATTTAGTAAAAAATGCTAACAATTTGCTATAGTTATGCCGCTTAAATATTAGAAACGTGGGTAAAATCCACGGCTGGCGAGTGGCCAACTTTTTCCGTACGGAGCTAGATTTTCTCAAGATATAAAGTCCGCCAGGGCCCTGTCCGGCCTTAGCATGACGTGCGACAACTAAATCATTTCCAGATTATCAACACGAACATTTCACAAAGCTAAATCGTAATGTTTTATGACTAACATTATTATTTCATACAATAGAGTATGAAAATATTATTCAAGTACAGCCTTGTCGTAGTCTGATAAAGAAACATTGATTTGATATCTAAAGTGCTTACGGTGTTGATCTTTAAATATTTTAGTAAAAAAAGACGCTAAGATTTATTTTATAATTTTTTTATTTACCTTAACAGGCAACACTGCCATAAAAGTCAGACTAAATGTCGACGTGAATGAAAAGAATAGCACTTAACCTTCTTACAGACATCTGAAGCCTCGCAATGTTGTTTATGAATAGTTAGTTGGCGCAAATAAAATGCATCCGCTAGCGACAGGCGTTGACATGTTAACTAATGATGGGTCAGGTATAAATCATGTTTTATAATAGTCATCGCAAAGATGGTCAGAGGAAACAGGGGATTTACGACGGATATAGCGATTGGTGTAAGTAGAGCATTTGTAGAGTACGTGAACTCACCACTGACTTATTACTCTATCTCATTAAGAACGTGTCGTATTTATTACAATGGCTTCATTGTATAACTCTTTGCTTTGTACTGATGATTCTTCGTAGAGTTTTTATGGTAATAATTCAATGTCCCCCTATACGCGTGCTACTAACATGACTGACTGATGTGTCCGTGTGAATTATTTTAATAAACCTGCCTTTTTTATAACATCAAATAGTTTTAACTTAACTGTGATTGATCAACCTAATGGCTAGATAATACTAAATAGTCGCTAATATTTAATTAATGTTTCAAACAATTTATGTTTACCAAAATAATTCGACTAGGTAAACCGAGCTTTCCAAATTCTTTTTAAAGTATCTTGTGATTCAACTTTATGAAGATAAATCAAATACTTTATGTTACAACAAGACTGAGCGAGAGTTGGACAGTAAAGTTCCTTTGGACTAAGAATAAACTCTATATCGTGTTTGTTGTTTTCATCTGAATATTCAAAGGAGTCATTAACAAAATCATACCGTAATAATATTAGGTGGGCCGTATATGCCTGATCATACTATAAATAGCAACAAAGCATGTTTAATTTTGATTCACATTTAATGTATTATGTATTTATTATTTCTGGTCATTTTGTATCAGAAGTATTTTTGGCTACACTAATAACAGATGCTAATTTAACTCTTGACGTTCAGTAACAAGTAATTATGTTGTTTAATCACTCGCAGAACAACAATACAGAAATAGAATCACACAGAAATAAACAGACACGTCACTCACAATAAGAAAACGTGAGCACAACACTACACTAGTGGTCACTGTCACTGTTGATTAGCCATATTATAGGTTAATCCACGATAATCCGAATAGTTTCGACTTTTATACAACGTAATTAAAGAGTACAACGAAGCCCGCGTGACTGTCTCCATTCACAGATACCACTACACTGAAGTAAGCTACAAGGCGCGAAGACGAAAAAGCAGGCCGCGCGCGCACGCGCAGCTCTCCGCTACTAGACGTTTATTTACTATTCGAAGTTTAAAATTCAAACGTGTTCTAATAGTCAACACGGCTTACAAGCTGACCCAACGGTCCTTTACTGTGCATTTTTGAGGTTAGAAAAAGAAAAGAGCGCTGAAACCATTTAAACATGGTTGGAAATATTAATCTTTTGTTTCTCTCATAAAATGTAGCAAGAAACAAAACTCGCAAACAGAAATCACAAGTGTCTTTTCTGGAAGACTATTTGAGAAAGGGATATCGATTTGACGGATAAATATGTTTGTAGTGGTAAAGCAGAAAACTCCACCAAATTAATATGAAAAATATATTTGCAAAATTGTAAAAATCTAGTTACAAAATAAAAGCTGCACTAACCGGATTACTTAAGCATATATTTATTATGACAATATCGAAAGTGAAAGTCTCTGTCAGCAACAAAATCAACTTCATAAACCTGTTGAGAGTTTGAATCGCTTTTACTCTTATGTGAAAACGTCAGATAGATGAGGATGAGAAAGGAATCATAAGTTAAATGCAATGGGATGGCTGTACCGACTCTACCAACGCACTTGTGTAATTATTTTAAGCTCACTAGACGAGAGCGGACAAAAGACTGGTTGGAATTCCAAGTACGTATATGTATGTATAATGAGAGCTTCACACTACCTTACTATACATAATGTTAATACAAACACTTATTGGACTTCGTAGAAACATTGGTAGCTTGTCTTTAGTAGACTAGTGGGTAAAGACTCCCATTCGAAAACAATACCTACACGATGTTTGAACATAGGATTTTAGTTAATAATTACTTCATTAGTATGTACAGTTAATGCATTCATAACATCTCATGATGGGGTTTTGTGTTCTACTATATGGTTTTCAGAATCTATTTTAGTAAACGTTTAAACCTAATCTAATATTGCGGTGAATTCTTAGTTTATAGTAAATATTTTTACCTAGGGGTTATTTCTTTATAAACTAACTAAAAAACCGCAAAGTCTTGTGGCTCTACTCTACGTATTACTTTTCTGAGACAAACTAAACTAGGCTCTACCTGATAGAGTCAGCCTACACTAAGCAATCTTCAACGGATGTTAACAAGACATAACTATAAGCCAACAATCAGTGATCCATATATTATACACTTTATGAGAATATAGCAAAAAATATACACCCATTCATACTTACAAACATTTGAAGACTACTATCCGCCGGTAAAATTATATACACTAAAGCAACTAGACTACATAATAATATGTACGTTCAATGAATAATGATTAAATGAATTAACGAAACTAGATACCGGATCATCAAGTTCTTGTAAGTATTTACATTTAGCATTTAATCCACTAACGCATAAACTTGGCAATAATTCAGTTCGTAATAACGTGTTAAGATAGCGTTACATGTATTTGAATTTTATTTGGTGTTAATGTTTAAAGAAGTAGTTTATTAGTAATTTCTAGAAACCGACCGTGAACCTCATCTTTAAAGAGATGTTCTAAAGTTGTTAATTAACGATGATTCACGCCATCTGTCTGAAATTAACGTAACTATATGGTTGATATGTAATTGTAGAGTATAACTATATAAACTCTTACAAAATCTGGTTCTAAGGTTTACGGAAAGATCTTTCAAGGTTTTAACTAGTGGCAGTTACAGTCTTCTTTTTATAATTAACTGAATGACAATAATTAATATAGGGAGTAAATAATTAACAAGTTGACAATTCTGTTTTTATCAATTAATTTCTTGATCAAATTGTAACTAATATTCTCTAACACTTGCACGACTCATTTGTTTAAATAAAACTACTTTTTACGGATTTAGACGCGTGTATTTGTCACACGTGACCATAGTCACTGTAGTCTCCGGCACGTCGGGCCTATAATCGAAAAAAGTAGTTTTATTTCAATAAATTATAACTATATCAAAACAAATATGCTCTGAAGTTAATGACAATATTCAACTAACACCAGGAGTATAACATAATTTAATTAGCAAAATAAACAAAATGGTTTTATAACTAGGCTGTTGACCTTAAAGGGGCTGATATACCACGAACCTTTGAAATATCAACATGTTAATTTGTTTTGGTGTCTAAACATAACGCAGCTAAACGCCTGTTATTTGCAGAGGCTCTGTCAATATTGTAGACGCGTCACCGCAAGACATATAGTAGGTATATTTTGTGTACATTATGAGTATGAAATCAAGAACTACATTTGATATTGCTTATGTATTGGATTAGGGGTTAGAATTAGAAATAATTATGTTTAGAGTTATTACCAAAATTTTTCTCATACGTCAATATTTTATCCAACGCAAAGCTAGATCTTAAACTAAGCAGAATTTTATATCTTTATGGCTTTCTATAAATTAAGGACGTTGATGATTATTATTAAACCACTAGCTGATCCGGCACACGTTGTTTTACCATACAAATGTCAGGAGTGGACAACCTTTATCACTTAGGGGTGTGAAATATAGATAGTAGCCGATTCTCAGACCTACTAAGTAGGCATATAAAATTTCATAAAAATCAGCCAAGCCGTTTCGGAGGAGTATGGGAACGAACATTGTGACTCGAGAATTTTATATATTAGATTTTCTATGATGGGTATCTAAGTATCAAAATATGTAGTATGTATCTAGACATAGTACTTACTTGTAACTATGTAATATGTACTGTCATTATAATAGGTAACGAAAAAAATAAACTGTTATAAAATATCAGTAATTTAATAACTGCAGAAATCCGGTTCGCTCAAAGTATCAAGTTTTAACAAAGAGTATTTTTATAGCGAGATAATCGCCAGCTGTTGTTACTTGTTTTAATCTTTGGTATTGTTGCAAAATGAAAGGGATTACGATTTTCAAAATAAAACTGTTATAAATGAGTGGAAACTTTTAGTAAAGCCCTAAAACAAAAAATTGGTCAAGTCCGAGTCGGACTCGCGCACGAAGGGTTCCGTACCATTATCTATGCAACATAAGGCAACGTTATTAGTATCGAGCAAGAAACGGTAAAAAAATCATGTTTGTTGTATTAGAGCCCCCCTTAAATATTTATTTTATTTTTAGTATTTGTTGTTATAGCGGCAATAGAAATACATCATCTGTGAAACTGTGTTTCAACTCTCTAGCTATCACCGTTCTTGAGCTACAGCCTGGTGACAGACGGACGGACAGCGAATAAGGGTAATAGGGTCCCGTTTTTACCCTTTGGGTACGGAACCCTAAAAACGGCTTCGAAGGACCAATCTATACCATCTACATATACTAATATTATAAATCTGAAAAGTTTGTTTGTTTAGTCGTTGATTTAAAGACGCTAGTCTCAGGAACCATTGGTCCGATTTAAAAATGTATTTTAATGTTAGATAGTACATTTATCGAGGAATGCTATAGGCCAGAAGTAGCCAATAAGTCAAGTAAGAGTTTTAGACCAATTTTGGTTGAAAACTCGGAAGTTCCATTCCCTTAGACAAAGTTTTTTAACCCATTAAATAAATATTCATGTATGTTGCTGGAACTAGCAAGAGTGCACGGCGGTATAAAAGCACATTGCATAAACGAACGTCTTACCTAAGAAATACGTCGATCGCGACTCAATTTTAAAATAAAAGTAGATCTTTGCACAAAAGTTGGCCACACCTGCTGTAGGCTATATAGAATCACGTTGCGATCAAAAGGAGCGAAGCATCAGTGAAAAATGTTGCAAAAAATGTGAAAATTTTCTAAAATCCACGCGCACGAAGACGCGAGGTACTGCTAGTTTTAAGACATTTTTTGTACTGCGAAGTGTTGAATTATGAATTGAGTAATTAACAAATAATTAACTAAGTCTTTTTAATCGACAGTAAATATACAGTAAATCGTTGGTCATGTACATCGTTACTACAGCGGAAACGTATATAAACAATTATTATACCTACAAGAACCTAACTTTTACAACCTACATTTATGTTATATCTTCTTCTACTTCTTAGCTCATCAACATTCCACTGCCAACAGTGGGATGTTGATCTATGTCTAAACATAGCTCTCTTTTACTTGGAAAAATAAATATCCTACTATAATGTGCTGTATAGGAGACATGGCATGGGGTTTAGTTTCGAGTTTTCTATCTCTCTCAGAAGATATTATCGGCTTACATTATATCTAAGGTGGCTCTAACCGCAACCCTGGAAAGCAAATGGTATGGTGACTGGTATTTTTAAGCCATCGCCATACGGACAAATCTATCCTATAGCTATATCGCATAGTTAACAGTAAATAAATATCTTCTCATTCCAACACAAATCTAAATGACTGTTACGATGAGGTTACCGATAATGCGTAGGATACGTTTGGGTGGCAGTGGGCGTGAACTTGGTACCGGTGATGCTTGTGAAACCACTAAGCCCTTCTATATTCAATGACATTCCAAAAAGGATAACAAATTGTTAATATTACCACAAATGTAAGGTCACTTTATTATAATTATAATGAAACATAATTATACTACAAACGGAGATTTGAAAAATAAACAACCTGTAGATGGAGTTACGAGTAACTCTGTCTTACGACACATTAACAATACTATACTAGCTGTAACCCGCAATTTCGTACATTCGTTACTTACGAGTATTAAGTTGTTATTTTTGTATGTGAGCTTAAATCTTCAAAAATCCGCCTCGGATTTTCATGCATTTTTTTTTTGTAAATCAAGTAATCTAGGCTAGTAAAATTTGTTATATATTTCAAATTACACGCAAGTTGCAAAGTTAAATATTTAAACATAAAAATAAATATTAACTTTGTTATAGGTATAATAAGTAAAGACTGTTTGTATATGTGTATAAATAGTATAATTAACCGCGAAGGTACAAAGGTTTATTAATACTAATAATAACACAAATCACTTGCAATTAATATTACAATAAAGTTTATTAAACATCAATGTCATACCAACAACCAACATATCGCAGGAATTTCCTAAAACACCTTTTATAAACAAAGACAAAATTTTCCTTAACAATATGTATATAGACATAATAATATTATCATTTATTATGTATGTATAATAAATAATTCAGAAAACGTATTTTCTAGACATATTAATTTATAATAGTTTAATAAATCACAATAAAAATTGTACTGACGCATTCCTAAAAGTATTAAAATCTTACAGCAACTGTATTAACTTGAAATTAGTAACCACTTCTCTCATTCTTTCAAATCAAACGCTAAGAATTTTTTTTATTATTTCATATTACACCATTTATAAAAAAAAATGATTTCTTCGTTATCTTTTTACAAAGAGAACCATAACATTATTATGCATTGCGAATAATACGTGCTTTATCACAGATTATTCAATTAATATTTGTTAAAAGGTTTAGTAATAATTTCGTACAATTCGTACAAAGTGTCAACGCTACAAACAGTGAAAGCTGTCTTAACATTTTTATACTTGTTTAAAACCATCAACAGCGCAAATAATATCTATAAATGTGTGAATGCGAATAAATACAAACTTTCGTTAAAGAGAAGTGTGCTAATATAGTATTAAAGACATGTGCGTGTAGAAATACTGTGGATGAACAGTAGCCGTGCAAATATAACGAATAACTGCATACAGATATTGCAGTTAACGTCAGTGAAATTGATGTGGGTGGTGATGACCAGACAAAGGCACTCAAACATTACGATCCTAAATACCCGTAAACATACTCAAGTAATAATTTGCTTGGCTTTTATTACTACAAACTGAGAGTTCGAAAAAATGTCTTTAATTAAGATCAAAAAGATGAAATATAAGCGTTTTTAAGCGCATAAACTAATAAATAATCTTCTCACTTTTGAATTATATTTTAGTTTCTACTTATAAGCGTAAAACTAAGGCCTGGCTAAGAAAGCAATTGCACAGATTATATTAAACGTGTAGCAATGGGGTGCACATAGCAAGCCATCGAGGCTCGTAAGTAAAAACCATCTTAGAATAGTCCTCTTGAGGCTTAGCGTAAGATCATAAATGCATTGCAAATGCGATCACAAAACTAGCAAGTGACAGAATGGGGGAATCTAATAGAAACCTACACCAAAACAGTAGAAGATAGCTAAGAAAAAAAAGCCACGTAATCAGAAAATTTTACGTGGTGTACCTATAGAAAACATATTTTCAAAGTAGAACATGACGCGTAAAGTATCCATATCTATTCATTGATGGTACGGTAGAGGAGTCAATCAGGGTAGTAGGGTAAAAAGAATGCAACCGCCTTACAAATGCTCAATGAAAGAGATTAAGCACGCACGCCGACTGCTCGTCGTAGACACATTACCGTTGCATTATATATCTAGTAACTGTCCATGTGTTTACACTGACATACATAGCAATAATGAGATCATCCTTATTATACTGCTTATAGGAAAAACTCAACAGAAACAGCTGCCTTCGATGTTTTGATTTCACTTTGTACAATGACGTATATCGATTGATCCTAATAAAATCATGGAATAAAATACATGCGAATGTTTGTAAAGAAGTATGTATATTTTATACATGTTTTAAATGGATTTGAATCTGAACGATAATGACTATTGCAACAAAAATATATTCGCTACCTTTTTCAGTTCTTTGTTTTTAGGCTCGGAACAGTTTCTGTGACTCTTATGTAACTAGATGTTTACTAAATAACAATGCAATTTTATTAATTTTCGTTTTTATGTACTAAAACACAAAGCTTGTAACAAATGTATATATGACAAATTTATTACGCCTCTGTTTAGAAATATCATGGACCATTTCTAGACTGATTGCAGTGAACGTCCGCATCCGGTGTGAGTGAACAAAACGTTATGGTTCAGATAAAAGCATGTAAAGCCGAAACACAAGGCGTAGTTTCGTTGGAAACATATTTAGGTGACGGCTCGGCTCGGTAAACAGTGTCAGCTATAAACTAATGTTTGGACGTACGCCAGGCATGATCTCGATCGGTTGTGCTGTCGGAATCGATGGAACTATAACTGCATTTACAAAATTTCATTTCAACATTCGTAAACTTTGCTTAGTTTAGACGGCCTTAGTGTTGTGTTAATAGTCCAATGTTACATGGCGTTCATGTTAAATTACACTATAAACACAGAATAATAAATAACTTAACGTTACGAAAATTTACATAAAAAGTAGTGCAATAATAAAGTATTACATTAACGCTGGTAATTTAAATATAACTTTGAGCTCTTTAACTGTTGTAATATTGTAATAAAAGTAGCAGGTGCCCACGGTGGAACGACCGAAATTATGGTGAAATTCACCTTTATGTGAAATTTAAAGTAGAAGGCTAGCAGCTGCCTTTAGTAAACATGATGAACTAAGGAGACAATATGTTGCTTATCTCTTTTTTTGTAGTTTTACCTCTGACCATGAATGAAATATTTTCTAATAATAATATTCAGCTACTTTTACCTCACAACTGAGCAAGCCTAGATCGCTAAAACATGAGTTATTTTTGTAATTTATGCAAAACCGAATAGCAATGTATGGAAGGATAATTCAAAGGAATAATATTAGAAAATATTTTATTCCTTTTAAATAACGACGGTCAATTTACATAATTCTATTTTATTAATAAATATGGGGAAAATATTGTTATATTATTACAGGGTATTTCAAAGAAAGCAGTTTAATTACGTCACAATATTTTTTGCAAAAATTTTTACGTATAATAAATAGGTACATTTCTATAAATTATTTGCAAAATATACATTAGATTAACATCTATTCACATCAGGTGCAAAGACTTGATTCGTAAAAAGAAATCAGCACATTTCAGTTTAAGAGTAATTTTACTAATGACCAAGCGCTCAACGCGTTAAGAATTTTAATTTCTATAAACATACGTATTATTAAAACACTTAAAACATAAATTATATATTGCTAGTTGTTACCCGCGCAACCTTTGTCACTGATGCTTCGCTCCTGTAGGTCTCAGCGTGATGTTATATAGGTTATAGCCTTCCTCGATAAGTGTACCTACCATCCAACACGGAAATTTTTTTTATCGGATCGGTGGTTCCTAAGATTAGCGCATTTAAACAAACAAACTTATCAGCTTTATAATGTTAGTATAGATATATCCAAAACATTTAAAAATTAAGCTATAAAAATACAGCCTCGGTCTGTTTAGAATTTAATCGAAGATTAAAAGAGATGTCATCATTATTTCTCAAGTTGTCGCTTATTAATTCTTTCTACGTACACTCAAATTATGCGAGCCTCGTGGTGTAGTGGTTCTGGTAACGGACTGCCGATCAAGAAACAATCATTTGTATGATTTTTCTAATTATCATACAAATGTTTGTACTGCGTCTGGGTGTTTCTATATATTATAAGAAAGTATTTACAAAAAAAAAGTAGTATATGTATTCTATCCGTATTCTGGTACCCATAACACAAGCATAAAAACTTAGCTTGGGACCAGAGGACGTTGTGTGAAATGTCCATTAATATTTATTATTTATTATTATTATACTTATAGTATTTTTTAAGGGCAGAATGTTTTGAACACAATCAAGACATAATTGGAAATATGAAATTGCGCAATACCTAGTGAGCTTGCATATTCAGGTCCCAAGTTTGTTCCCATTAACTTTTCATCATTACTATTAGCTAGTATACTGAAAATTTACCCGATTTGCTGTAATTTGATCACATAAGGGACACATAAACAAGATAGCGTAAAAATCGGGACTTATTTATATTTACACCAATTTATGTAAAAACGTAACAAAGTATAAAAAAAGTACAAGAGTAAATGTTAGGTATGGAAGTTATGAAACGTACGCGAAGATTTCGGTAAGTTAAAGAATTTCACTTAAAGTAGCACATCGTAAAGTAGTCTAACAAGCTTTACATGGTGGTCATAAAGAGCGGAGTCCAGTAATTGACAGTCTGTAGAGAGGAACAAAAACGCACTTAAGTACTGCATTGTACTGTATGTCCCTGATTTCTCTACTTATTAATTTTACTTCTTTTTCAATTATAGAACAAAAACGTTATTTTTGTATGTACGTCCCTATGTGAGCTTCAAAACTACGCAACGGATTTTGATGCGGATCGTTCAAAAGATTGACTAGTTCCAGAGTATGGCTTTTATAATTTGTTAAAGTTTGGTTCCTAAATTTCACACGCGGGACAGCAGCTAGTTTCACTATAAAATGAACAAAACGCAAAGGTACAAATTAGCCCAACATTACGAAGATTAACTGCTTAACTACAATTTCCATAAAAAGCGAAAGTTTATTGTATAATAACGGGAGAATAACAAAACATGCTATAAACAGTGAAATAATTATGCCGTGTTATAATTTTATGGAGATTATTTCAAAGTTTCCCACGTAATTACAAGAAATACTCTCATTAGTGATTGTTCTTAAAATAGAGATTGAATTCATGACTAACGCAAGGCGTAGTAGGAAATATACAAGTCCCGGTCTAATACTTCCTACTTGCAAATAAGTAGGACTCCATTAATTATGGTCTTATTCATAATGAATTATCGGAGGTTTAAAAGTTTGCTAAAATTGGTTCGCGAAAATTGTCAAAACTTGTTATTCATAATAGTCTTTTTACGATAAAACGTTTATTATCTCTCCGATAAAATCTCCGTTTACACCTTCGATAAGTTATTATGAATAAGACCTTTGATCTATACTAATATTATAAGGCTGAAGAGTTTGTTTATTTGAACGTGCTAATTTCAGGAACCACAAATCCGATTTGAAAAACTCTTTCTGTATTCGATAACACATTTATCGGGAAAGGCTATAATATTACATCATCCTGCGACCAATAGGAGCGAAGCATTAGTGAAAAATGTTACAAATTGGAGGTAAATTTCCCAAATTCCACGCGTAACTCTCAGGCAACGGGTAGTAAGTATCAATAGGTCAAATGTATTCCTTCTCACTTACATCTATGAAGAAATAAGAAAGCTTTTAGAAAACTATATAATTACATACGTAGTTGCAGTTCAGTAGCAATTGCATTGGAAAGCGAATGTAAAGTACTCGACGCTTTCACTTCGAGTAGGTACAATCGTAAATAGACATCAACTATAAGGGCATTGTCAATATTTATCAAAATCTCGCAACATATTCGATATGTTCTAGATTCAGTTTATTTATTGCTCATAAATCAATCTCCTACGGACATAAAAAGTCGACTTTCTAGCAATAAAATCTTGAAAGCCATGAAGAAATACGGTTTAATGAGAACTTAACAAAAGGTGTCGAGATTAACTTAAAATTGAGTAGATTTATATAATTATTTCATATGGTAGTACACAATAATAGTACCTACATTACATGCATCTTTCATTTGTGTAGTAAAATAGTATAAAAAGTTTCTCTAAGCATAGTATTTTATTTTCCTTATGGTTCCGTTTCGAGTTTTCTACAAAACTTGAAACTTGGTACGGTAGCATTATATAATTTTAGATAGAGCTTTTAATTACTCGACCTATTAAAGGTCAGACCCTGGTTAAACGAACGCTCTATGAAAATAAAAACGAAGTAGCTAGTTACTTGTTAGGTCGTAATATTTTAGTTTTAGCTCACACACACACACATCACGTCTTCGATTTCTTATTTTGTGAGTCTTCTACCGATTGTATTTTCCAATTCCATGCACATTATTTTAATATTTTATGAATGATGTGTTGATATATCTTCAATAATAGTCATATGACATGGCAACATACGTAAATTTCCGGTCTATCCGCCAGGTGCCGGAACATTAGGGGAATGACCGCTAACCTAACTACAAACCGGACTTTTGAGCAAAAATAACAATCGGCGCTAATTTTTAAATAAAATTTAGGTGCATTTGTTATTGTGACATATGTAACGTACGTACGTATAACATCTTAACGAAATGTTTTTTGTAGTAGAAGTTTGACTATGGGATATTGTACATAGAAAACATCCTCTTTAAGAGGATACCAAAATAGCTTCGTGCATTTTTCTATGTACGAAGTTTTCATTCTTTCTTTAGATTGAATGGCTAGAGCTCTAATTTTTAAGTATATGTTTTTTCAATATATGATCTAGGATCGCATGAACTCAGAAACGCGATTGAAAAAAGTTTTCTCGATTGAAAATCTTGGCGAAACAACCTCTCTAATTTTTTATTTTTTTCATTTGTCGGTCTATTATCGCGTATTAACTAATGAAATAACTTTAAAAACATAGGTAACTATTATGTATAGAAACATGTGGATCAGAATTAAAATATATTTAGTAGATTTTGAGTAAATAGAAAAAGTATCCCTAATTCTTCATTTTCTGTGCCTACTGGCTGTGTTAATAAGTACGTGTCGGCGATGATATTGATGTAGGCCCTTAAAACGGAAACCTAAAACCTTGTCAGCGCGGCATATCAGACAATAATCCTTCCTAAAGTGGAGGAGGCCCAACAACGGGACATAGATGGGCATAAGAGAGAGAAGAATAGAGTTTCACTGTCACATTTAATAACTAGTAACTTGAAAACCAGCAATCTGTATTTAAATTATTAGCATAATGAATGTTGCATCAGGTATAAAATGTATTTAAAAATTGCCAAACATATTAAAATAAATAAATTATGCATAATGCATAGCTATTAAATTTCTGTTTAGATATATGACCTTTAAAAACACTTTTCTGTGTCGTCTTACGTAAATAATATCAAGAGTTTTAAACATCAAAGACGATTATGTAAAAAGCAATACCTTAAAACTAATGTCTAAATAAATTATATTGCAATCTAACTGATTTATTTATGTTGTTCAAAAATTCCAGGTTTATCCTTACATTCCCGATTCACATGCTCGTGTTCCTCGGGGAATTTAGTTCAAAAGAGATAAGCACGCACTTATCTATAGGTAAAGAATATTTGTATATAGTGGTACTCTATCAGTAAACACTCTGCTTGTGATGTATGTTATATGATTAGAATAGCTTATCACAACATAAAGGCCTTAGAAAAACATTTTACTTTACCTTTACCTACATACAAATCTTTACTAAAATCCGTTACCAAACTGGTGATATGCATAAGACACATGAGTTTATTAGTTTATTCTACTCACATATCAAGAAATATTAAGAAAATACCTGTGGGAAATACATAAGAAAGTTTTAATTCATAAAAAGGTTTGATCCTTTTAAAACATTCCATTTAGCAAAAGAATATTGTAAAAAGAATTTCTATTATGAAACGGCGATTAAAATTCCATCGTATAAGTAGCCGGTGCCGAATCGGATTCTCTTTGCATTCAACATTGGTGCACGGTATGGATGAGAGACGTGGTGCGAGTGACAAATACCAGAAACTAGCCCATTATGAATCGTTTACCTGTACGTGTACCATAAAGGCAAACATTTTATATTCTATCAATGTTTGCAAGTCTTCAACAACCGCATAACAACATGATATGCAGTTTTTAATTGCGTTTATCAATATTATTTGTCAAGAATAACTTGCGGTAATAAACCCTCAAAGCTTAATGGAAATGAAAGTGTCAAGTGCAGCTAAGATGACGCAGATAATGGAGAGTATGAGAACAAAACCACTTGGCATTGTTATTTGTAGAACAAAACAGGATAAGCAGGTCTATTATTATAAGGGGCAATGGGGTACAGTTCGGTACAGAACAATGAATAGCAAAGCAGGTAGCGATATGCGGGACCCTCAAGAGGTTCTGACGACCAAAATACAACATGTGCGAGTCTGATTTTAAAACAGCCGGCCTGGCAGATGTAAGTTTATATGTTTTGCCTTATCATTTGATATCTATCTATCTAAGCTGTATATCTAAAATATGAAATTCCAGCTAGAATTATAACGCTGTTTTGTCAATGTTTATTACGTGAAGATATAACACGAAAACTATTGTTAAGAATTTTTAACAGCAAGTTTATTCGTGTGTATCTAAACTCTTATTCATTGATAACAATCCAACCGCGACGTTTCTGACGTTCAGTCACGCGCTAACAGATTTTAAGAATCATCAAAATCTTCACTTTCTGAAGCTTGTTAACTATTTTTGATACCACAACAAATTCATTTTCATCAAAGGCAGTTACTAATTTTCAATAGCAATAACCAGTCAACAATAATTGAATTTGTTAATTCATAGTTAAACTAAATAAAAACAACGTACATTTTAAGCATTTGAAGAAAAATTGGTAATAAATGTAGTAAATAGATATAGAATACGGCAGTAAAACACTCAAAAAGGATATTAATCAAGCAGGTAAGTTAACTGTATCTTTCGTTACAAGCAAGAAGGACATACCAATGATAGGCAACACAAAATATTAGCAAACAAATTTGTTAAGTTAAAACTTTGTGTTTTACTAAGTACTTACATGTTATTTTATATGATATAGAGCAGTGATCGGTGCGACCAACATGCTGAGGGGTAGCTATATTTAGTCTCATGTTAAGGTAGGGAATCAACGACGTGTGATATTATACTTGGGTCACTTGAGGCAATCAATATACTCAATAATTAATTGATTTACTTTACCTCACTGCTCTACAGGGCCACTGTCAACATTATCGACTGACCTCAAATTTATGAAATTTTACTTTATTCGTATTACTTAAATATTTTTAATGAAAACGATCATCAAAGTTCAGAAATCGAAATTTCATATCTTATCTTATGTTATGTAAGTATAAACTTGTATAACGAGGTTAATAAACTTGAGAAAGTTTAAATGTTAAAGCATGCAGTAGATTATTGATATTAAGTATGTATAAAGATTATGACACACTAGAACTGTTATACACTAGAATAGATCACTGACCACTGACGGTGTAACACTTAACAATGCACTTAATTGTTTCACTAACACGGTATTGTTTATTGGGAGGAAACTGCAGAGTTCCTGCGTATTGTGCTCTGGTGAGGCACGAAAATTTCAACGCACTGAAATCACTGACAATGATGTTCACAAGAGCAATGAACGCGTACAATGATCGCGCCAGAAACAAGCGCGCGACATGAACGCGACACTGACCGATGCCAACTGTAGTGTTTACCAACGCGCTGTAGGCCGCGCGGTATGCATCACTAACAGGGCTGGCACACAAAATAATGAGGATAATTTTGTTATTTCCCTATACATATCACTAATTTTATTTTTATATCACTATTTGTAGAATATTCAT
This sequence comes from Orgyia antiqua, assembly GCA_916999025.1. Lineage (NCBI taxonomy): Eukaryota > Metazoa > Arthropoda > Insecta > Lepidoptera > Erebidae > Orgyia > Orgyia antiqua. Next base: position 6,074,582 of record OU779861.1, read on the forward strand.
TTGCTATTAAACAAATAATAATTATACGGAAATAATGTAGAGTCATCAGAGTCGTTTCTATTCTATTATAAGACTTTACAATAACAATATAAATATTAGAATATCCCTGATAAAATTGCAGTAGATTTTTAATTTATTAATTACATATTTCTTAATTAATCAATGGAACAACAATGATAAGATTTTAAAAAAGAAAAGCAATGATTCTTACGCTCTACGATGACACAACTGACTTGAATATAAAAGAAAACCTGCAATATAATGTAATTTTCTCAAGTTCATATTTACACACGAATATGTATAGACCCAAGTTTCCATGTTTTGCAACATTAATTTATATTAATTGTAATAAAAAATCGTTTCAAAAATAATTTCACCAACCGACAGCCCTAGAAATTTCTAAAGCGGGATTCTACAAAAAACTTTGTCACATTATGATAAGAATTTTATTATCACATCACATCGGAGTTTCGAAGTTTATCATCACGTTTACTAACGAAAGCAACGAAATATTTTCATATTATTACGTAAATATTACGGTTTAAAATATACCATTTTTGGCACACTAAGCAAGCTTTTCTATTTATTTGTAGTCCTGTGCTTTGCACATACATGTAATGCACCAATTTAAGCTAAAAAAATAAGTAATTTAATACTGAGTTGTACATATTTTTGCGTAACAAAAATTATGTATATAAACCTAGAAGTGAATAAATAATATTACACAAGTATTTAAGAAAATGCCACTCCTTACTAAGCAACTTCATTGATCGTAAACCGAAAAACAACTTTATAAAAGGGAATTGAGAATGAATCAGTTAATCTTATGGTTTACTGCTAGTATACAATAGAGGAGATTAAAGTAGATTAAATGTAAGCAACAAACAAAATAGGTAAAAATTGGTTGTCTGTAAAGTCGGTTTACTGACGATAGTTGAACGTGACAACGTCTTAATTGTTTTAATTTTGTCAATTATAGCATAACCTACAATCGCTGCACTAGCGGACCGGTGCTATTCATTTTAATGATGAAAGCACGTTCTTTGTCGCTTTGAGCGACAAAGAAGAAGTGAAGCGACTCGCTTGCACTTCAAGCCTTACATGGAACGCCTCAGAGCGAGGTAACGCCGCATGAGTCATGTTTTTTCGTGCGTGCAGCCGGCTCTATCGAATTATAAGTCAAAAACATACAACTTCATAAACAATGGTTGTCAAATAATAATAGATGGACTTCCAAGAAATGGTCCAAAAATATTAATACCTATTTGAATTACATGAAGCTACATAACAAAACTATCCATCTATCTCGTCCATTACTGGACATAAGCCTCACCTATAGAACGCCACAACGGGCACCTTTATGTACAATCAGCGGCTTTTGGTGTTATAATAAGCTAATAGAGTAACAATAAATAAATAACTTTCTGAAACCCAAAAACTTTATTACTAACAACATAACTTCTTAGTTCTTATAGTGACAGATTTTAAGTACACTTTTCACCAATTTAATTACTCCCGTGAGTGCTGTAAGAGTCAGGTATGTCCTAAGTTTAGTAAATCACGCAGACATAAACCCGTTAAATGCGGGAAATTGAACACAACTTACACTAAGATTAACAATCTGCCTGTTATGTCATTACAGATTATTTGCTTTCCTATTGCAGAAAATCTCTTTCAACAGTAAAAAAGTATATTATTATGTACATCTTGTTCATGTGTGCTTATATTAAATAAAATACATAAATAAATAAAAACTGAGCTTGCTTGCATTTTTAATCAGTGGGTTAAGTATATTGTTTTGCAAGAAACTAATATACTATTCCAAATTCATCCCATTTATAAAAAAATATATCAACTCTAAAGTAGTATGAAATACGAGTTGATCATAAAATAACATCATTAATTAGTAGAAGAATGCGAGCTAAAGAGCATAAAATAAGCTGTTTTATCTGTTTGCATCTGGCAAGATTTATATCTTTCACCGGAAGAAATAAGTAAACATTAACCTTTCACGGCTAAATTTAAATAAAGAATCCAAGTGTTGGGCTCTCTTATAAAACAAAAGGGAAAATTATTAAAATACGTCATCAAAATACTTGGTAGAGTCGCTCCTCGCTGAGTCATGTTTACAGTGAGTAGGTATTTTAATGAACACTCACGCAAATGCACCAGTTTTTCAATTAATTTAGTTATTAAATTGTTTAGATCATAAATGTGATAGCTATTTTATAATTTCGTTATTTAAATGGTGGTCATGGTAAAACTATAGCCAAACTTATTTTAGTACATATTAGGAAATGCCTAGAAATTATTATCGGATTTATCGAAAGATGACGGCGATTGGCAATCGGATTAGGCATAGTAAAGGCTTCCTACATTAGTATAAATGGATAATACAGTTAATTATTTTGTTGAATGGATGAAGCAGCAATGGCTCTATGTGCAAAACACAACAAAGTCAATAAACATGTGGAACATATTCCTTATAATCAGGCATGTATATCCATGAAGCTAGAGTTGGACAAGTATTTATAATTTTTAAATAAAAAGTGGCCCTAACAAACTCTAACCAATCCGGAAAAAAGAGGTGTTTTCATTTAAGGTGTTTTCTACGTATTATAAGTATATATTTATAAAAGAAAAGTATGTATGGATAGTACTCTGGTACCCATAACACAATCAAATAAGCTTAGCTTAGGGACCAGAGGACGTTGTGCGAAATGTCCCTGAATATTTATTTATTATTTATTAAAGAACTTTAATTAAGGTGTAAAATTAAGATAAGCATAATAATAATAATAAGTTTTAATATTATATGAACACAATAATTATCCGTATATGTATATACCAAATCTGATAAATGCAGCATACGACTTGTTCCAATTTGGATGCGTGAAATGGAACATCTGCAATGCTGTTAAACGCTTAACTCATATTTTTGGCACACATATTTAAAAATCGAACAAATGTGGTCCATTACGAAACTACTACATTAACGCCATTGATGTGGGGTCTATACTAAACTTTATTTTGGCTAATGATTTCCTTGACAAGGAAATTATAATCTTTTTTGGAAGACGTAAGCTACATTTTATTGCAGTATTTCAAAGGCACTGTGATGTGGTTGATTGATGATTATTGGTTTCATGTCCACCGTTAATGTTTTATATTCAGCGGATACAATTTTGTTCTATGTCTATGTGTATTGCGTGCATATAAATTTTAGTATTTGAAACCTCTTTAGCGGCTAAACCGGTATGTTTTCAACGAAATGTGTACACTAGGTATTTTAGTTAATTACAAAATAGTAACACAAGCATTACATCAATTATTTGGCAGATAAAGGACAACTTATGCCTTCGGTGTTGATTACATATTTTTTGTTTACATTCTATATTTCTACCCAATGACAAGACTTTATGATTAAAATTCTCACTCTAATTGTATACAGATCATAAAAACCTGATGTTCTTAGAAACAATTTAAACGGTTTGTTTAAATTATCTATTTGTATCCAAATTCTCCATACCAATGTAGGTTTCACTAGAAACTGTTCGAAGACTCCCACAGTTCATATGCGTATAGAATTGTTAATGTCCGTAGACTATGAACTGTGAAAAAATAACTACAATTTACTTACATGAATAAAAAATATATTCGACCAACTTCGAATATAAGTTCTTTCACTATTTTAAAGAAGAATTTTTATATAACTGTAGTATAAAATTATATATATTACAACATGTAAGCAAATATGTACCACGAGGATATTGATACATAAAAATACTACTTTTACTGTCTTATATTTATAGTGAAGCATGTACGATCGACGTTAACTAACCTATATGCAATTACCTTAGTTAGGTACCTACTTAGAATTCCAAAAGATTCTCTATTTCAATTTATTTTTATGCACTGTAGGCCTTACCGCAGCACTCACCGGTTGGGGAGAATGGGGGTGTAAGCCTTAACCTACATAAACTTTGCCGTGTGGCAACAACCTACCGGATACAGATGACTTGATTGCTATGACTTTTAAAAAAAATATTATAAGCGTTACTGGTTATTTTAAGCTTTTCTTATAGTTAACAAAGACTGAAAAACTAAAAAGCTTGTGAACAAAATGCAACAACTTTACATCAACAAAGATTAAAACTATGAATTGTAATACGTTGCAACATACCTATCCAGTGTCCCACTATGTTACTAAAAGTACATATATTTATAATACGAGTATATGCGGCTCTATTATTTTGTGAGTTCCAACCCCATCTCTATTTGATATTTATTTAGGTTCTTGGTAATCACACGCTTGTGTACTATCAGCTCAACGTAAAACGCTTATCGCAGGAGTCAACCAAAGAAGGATCTAGGTCTTCTTTGGTTGACTACTGCGATAAGCGTTTTACGTTTTATGTTGATCGGTAAATAGAAGATCAATCCACGTGTATACCATAGTTAATCTGATATTACTGATCTGATACCGTTACATTATCAAATCAATGTAAATGTATCATGAGTGATAACTGTTACTTAATAGACAAAGTAACTGATTCAATAACAGTTGTTCTTGTTCTGTATCAATCACAATATAATTTTGTTAATACAATTTTATAATGGCGGGTAAACACATTTAATTTACTGTTCTGTATCACAGAGACTAAGGCATTTATTATAATTTAGTTGTATCTCGCAAATATTTGATTTGAATGTCGAAAAAGGTAAATTAAATATTTAAGTTAAATATTTATCAACATCACACTATGGAAAACTAGGTATATATAGTATTTCATTTCATTCTTTTTCTTTTAAATAGTATTCCATTGTTGCCGATATCTATAGTAAGTTATTAACGTGAAAATAAAAATGTAAAAAAATACAGCTTAAATAAATAAATAAATATTCATGGACATTTCACACAACGTCCTCTGGTCCCAAGCTAAGCTTATATGCTTGTGTTATGGGTACCAGAATACGGATATAATACATAAACTACTTTTCTTTTGTAAATACATACAAATAATAGATAGCTTAAATCGTAATACTGTACGTAGCATTTACTGAATGTGTTACAAATTATTATTGCTTGCATAATATGATGTATACAAAAAAATTACATTTAATCTATGTTTAAGCAGCTAGCACAGCCGGTAGGCTTTGGAAATAAGATACAGATGGACCACCAAGCAGATATCATGTTTGCGGTCAAACAAGTCCGGTCGACATATCAGTCTGCTTCACCCGTCGACCGCATGCCCTAAGCTGTACTCGTTTCAGAACGTATTAACGAGACTGCACGACATCCGGCCGCAATGGACCGGACACACAAAGCACACATGTCATATGACACAAAATGCAAAAGAGTTTACATATGCTGGCGTTTCAAAGGTGGTAATTAACACGCTTTACATGTATATAGAATTACAGAAATATGTTAGTAGGTTTACATAACACAATGGTATCTAAGAGAATCTTAGTATGAAGATATATCAATATTTTCATTAGTACCTATTTGGAGTACATATTTATAGGTACTTATAGCTTGTTTTACAGAATGATGTGTAAATAAAAGAAAATGGAATATCTGTTATATAGCATTTTAGGCAGATTCTTATTATCCCGATTAGTTTTCTGGTGTTAAACTAAACCGCGGATATTGGTACCAGCCTTAACTAAAAAAATGAAAACGACTATGGTGTATTTTGATTAGTTAGCTATTTCGTTGTATACATTATTATTAAAATAAATCGTTAGTCTATAATACACAGATTTTCTAAAAAACTTTCTACTAACATTGGCGAATTGTGTTAATAACACCACTATAAATTTTCATTTTTAGGGTTTCGTACAAACCCTTATAGGATCACTCCGGTGTCTGTCTGTCCGTCTGTCAAACTTTTTTTACTCAGCAACGGTTGAAGGTATCAACTTGAAACTCATACGATATGTAGATCTATGCGGTCCCTTTCTGCAAAAAATACAGTCAACCTTTCACCTCTACGCATTTAAAAGATATAACCGAATTACGACCATTTTTAAGAATTTTTCGACTTATGCTAGGGAATCAAAATTCACAGGTTACTTCCCGTTGCCCTAGAGCCTTGAAATGTGGCATATATCAAGTCTATATAGTGCTGATATAGGGAAAAATCCAAAAACTTATAATTTGTCATCACATAACAAGTAAAAAAGTGTTTATACTAATACCAATTTATGAAGTAGCTGAAATGTAGGCGGTGAGTTGTTTTGAGTTTAAATAAATGATTATTTGAATGCAGTTACTTATGTTTATATGTCTAGTAGGTACGAAACCCTAAGTGTGCGAGTTTACCTCGCTCTTGACAGGATTTTTAGTTAAAACTAAACTTAAATGCACTGAACTTAGAATTGGTACCATTTTCATATTTCATTAATCTTAGACATATTTGTTCAATTTATGTTTCGTTTTGAGATTTACAGTTGCATTCTATAATAGAAAAAAGCCAAAGCATTATTATCTAAAAGATGTTAAGAACAAGATTAAAGTCCACAATAGCAGGGATGAGTGCAAATAAAAGCTTTAATAAGCAAGTTCCCCCAAGGAGGCGGTATTTATTTATAGAGGGCACTTGCCTCATCTGTTAGCAAAAAAACATAAAGGAATACAATGAGCATCAAAGCAGAACGCTGTGAAATTATAATAAAGGTATCTTGATTAAAACAGAAAGTAAGTAATTAGGTAGTCAGTACAGGCGCCGTATTAAAATTTAACTCAATTTACGCCATTTGTGTGCAGGAAGAGTTCGTTAAGACCTTTGTTTAGAGAGCGTAAATAGATAAGTACCTATGGTAGGGTAAAAAGTTATGTAACTTATGAGCTCTGAGATATAATTAGAAGATTAGGGACGATTTTCATCTGCACAGAATCTTAAACAAACATAAAAATGTTAATGCTAAAATAAAGCAACTTATAACATGTGTTTACTCGTGTTTTATGCATGTTATGTTAGTAGTAAACATACATGTATTTAAGTTGATACATCGTAGAGAATAATAATTACGTGTAGTACTTGTGATGCCAGTCTATGCACATTTGTGGATGTCTAATATATTTAACTAAAGGATACGCACAGACTTTTACAGTAACTTTAATTTGTCAAAAGGAATACAGAATCAGTATTCACTTAATGAAACTATCCTAACTAGAAAAATACGTGAGTACGCACCCAGAATTTTAACAGCAACAAATTGAAAATTCTGTAAATAAACTTATTTTATGCCAAAGTTATTATCTACCTATATAGAAGATATTCAGCTTCCGTTCTACTACTTTAATATATTAAAAACTATATACAAACATATGTACCTTTTTATTATAGAATAACATCCATTAATTAGTCAAAACTTCTGCCGTACTTACCCATTTAATGTGTAAATTAATTGATATTTCAATGGACACTTACCTGTAACAAAAATGATTGTATAATTAGAGAAAGCTTTTTATTAAAATTATAGAAGAGTACTTAGTAATTGTATGCTGTAAATTAAAATAATAGAGACATTTAATAAATTATGAATAATGGGTCATAATTACCAATTTAAGAAAATGCCTACTAAGCATCTAAAGTAAATATATTTATTTTTATAGTTCATAATATTACATATTTATTATGTTATACAGTGAAATTAATAATATTTTGAAAATATTAAAGAAACGGTAAAATAGATGTCGCAATTAGAATTTTAATTAGAATTTTTTTGGCTTAAATTTTTTCGTGAAATTCGATCTAAGTCTAACATGAAGATCGAATTTTACTCTGTCGGATCAAAGAACGTAAATTCTAAAACATAATAAATTAAGTTGCGTAAGGCAGTTCTGTCATTAAGTATTCATACAATAGATAAATTACAAGATGTATGTCTGTACTAAGATTAGAAAACAAGGGGAAGTGCGATAAGTTCCACAACAAAATGAGTCACCACTCACCAGCCTGCAATCATATGATTCATTGTTTTCGTCGACAAATGAAAACTTATGGAGCTCAAGAACCATACGTAATAATACATATAGGTATGTAGTGACGATATTTACTTATTATAAAATAAAGTCGTTATTTTTGTATGTATGTCCCTATGTAAGCTTATATCTTCAAAATTACGCAACGGATTTTGAGCGGCTTTTTTTAGATAGAGTGGTTTAAGAGGATGGCTTTTTTGTATAATTTGTTAGGTTTTGGATTCTAAATTACGAGAGAACGAAGTTGCGGGCAACAGCTGGTACGTAATAGAAATCTTACATGTTTCATGATAATGAAGAAAAAATACAAATAACAGTCTTTGTAATATAATTTCGCATCTGATCATCGGAGTGATTTAAAAACAGGATAATAAACTTTTATGTTGATAAAGCGCTACAATTAAAGTATTTATTAATCAAATATTTTCCATAAACAGACAATCAGTTATGTTTTTATTATATAACGAAAGAAGCCCCAACACATATCGATATCAAATACTCATACAGGAAAGCGAATTAGCTTCAAATCGCGCATAAAAATTGCTAATTATCTTCAATATCCTGTAATCCCAGAGGATATGCCTTAGGCACTTCCCTTAATACGTTCAGTGCGGCTAACGCTTATGCGCGTTTTTCTGATCTTCACCAAGTGCGGGCCGACGCGTATTCGCGTCCATACAAAAAAAAATCTGTAGGCAAGCGGGGTGCGCCGCACCTGTGCGTTTATAGCGTGTATTCTGGGTGTCTATTGTTTCGAAGCGGTCGTAAAATGTGGAATTGTAAAGGAGACTACACACTAGTCAGGTTTCTGCTACGAATCTTGCAGAGGGGGGGGCGGCGGCGACGACAACAATAAATATATATTCATGGACATTTCACACATCGTCCTCTGGTCCCAAGCTAAGCTTATTATGCTTGTGTTATGGGTACCAGAATACGGATATAATACATATACTACTTTTCTTTTGTAAATACATACTTAAAATACATAGAAAACACCCAGACGTAGTACAAACATTTGTATGACATTTATGAATATCACACAAATAATTGTCCCAAGCGGGAATCGAACCCGCGACCTTGTGAACGGCAGTCCAGTACATGAACCACTACGCCACGAAGCCCGTCTACAATAACCTAATTTAGTACAATAGATTATTGAAATAATTTTATTATGACTCGCTCTTTTAACTAAAGTAATAGGTAGTTTTAGTCTATTTATAAATGGTGTCTATTACGAGGCGGGCGAAGTGTCGTAAATAAAAAAAATTAAGAATAATAGGGCTTTCGGGAGAAGGTACCTTTACTATTACTGTTTTACTAAGGTATAACTTACTATTTTAACAAAACCGAACGAAGGTATATTATGGCGTAAACTTCACAAAATCTCTTACAAATAAACACTAGTGTGGAAGCACCTTTATCCATCCAACACCTTTATATGACCCGTAATTGTTATATGACAGTCATAAAACTCGAAAGTTACCGAACGCACATAAGCGTCGGCCGCACTGCGGGAAGGTAAAAGACAACGCGCTATAGCGTCCAGCCGCACTACGCGAGTTTTCTATGAACGCTTATAAGCGTTCTTAGCACTACGCGAAAAATTTTTTGAACGCACATACGCGTTTTCAGCACTGGGCGAATGACTTTTTTATTAGCATTGGCTATAAATTCGCAAATTATTCAGCATTGAACGCGTTAATACGTTCAGTGCGGCTAACGCTTATGCGCGTTTTTCTGATCTTCACCAAGTGCGGGCCGACGCGTATACGCGTCCATACAAAAAAAAATCTGTAGGCAAGCGGGGTGCGCCGCACCTGTGCGTTTATAGCGTGTATTCTGGGTGTCTATTGTTTCGAAGCGGTCGTAAAATGTGGAATTGTAAAGGAGACTACACACTAGTCAGGTTTCTGCTACGAATCTTGCAGGGGGGGGGGCGGCAGCGACGACAACAATAACCTAATTTAGTACAATAGATTATTGAAATAATTTTATTATGACTCGCTCTTTTAACTAAAGTAATAGGTAGTTTTAGTCTATTTACAAATGGTGTCTATTACGAGGCGGGAGAAGAGTCGTAAATTAAAAAAAATTAAGAATAAAAGGGCTTTCGGGAGAAGGTACCTTTACTATTACTGTTTTATTAAGGTATAACTTACTATTTTAACAAAACCGAACGAAGATATATTATGGCGTAAACTTCACAAAATCTCTTACAAATAAACACTAGTGTGGAAGCAGCTTTATCCATCCAACACCTTTATATGACCCGTAATTGTTATATGACAGTCATAAAACTCGAAAGTTACCGAACGCACATAAGCGTCGGCCGCACTGCGGGAAGGTAAAAGACAACGCGCTATAGCGTCCAGCCGCACTACGCGAGTTTTCTATGAACGCATATAAGCGTTCTTAGCACTACGCGAAAAATTTTTTGAACGCACATACGCGTTTTCAGCACTGGGCGAATGACTCTTTTATTAGCATTGGCTATAAATTCGCAAATTATTCAGCATTGAACGCGTTAAGTCGACATCGCAATATACGTAAACACATTTCAATTTTCCGTATATAATACACCAAGAGATAAAGGTTACGTGGAATAAAATACCACCAAGCTCTACCTACCTAAACATACTGTAGATTTTTAATAATATGTACTTTTACAATTATTTATATATTTGTCATTGGCGCAAATATTAATAAATAATAATAATAATAAATATTCATGGACATTTCACACAACGTCCTCTGGTTCCAAGCTAAGCTTATATTGCTTGTGTTATGGGTACCAGAATACGGATATAATACATATACTACTTTTCTTTTGTAAATACATACTTATAATACATAGTAAACACCCAGACGCAGTACAAACATTTGTATGACAATTAAAAACATCACACAAATGATTGTCCTGACCGGGAATCCAACCCGAGACCTCATGATCGGCAGTCCGTTATATGAACCACTCCAACACGAGGCCCGTCAGTATCAATATTAGTTAGAATTCGTTATTACTATTTAATATTCGTTGTCTTCGTATGCGATTTTATAAAATTGTATTTTTAGAAAAGGATCATCATTCAAATATCGGAGGAACAGCGCAAGATCATACCCATATAGATGGAAGTATATACAGTTATTTAGTAAACGTATCGTATACCTATGAAAGTAAAATAATTTAAGTATTTACAAGTATACACATTCAGACGTAAAAACAAATAATAATATTTAAAGATTAATCACTAAGTACTCAAATACTCATTTATTGGTAAATAATATTTTACAGGTCACAGTAACATAGTTAGGTAATGTACTTTATTATACATAATATTACGTAGTTAAATAATACAGGTAAGAATTATCACGTACATTATTAAAATTTATATTCAAAATAATTTGAGAGTAAAAAATACATGTCAAAAAATTGTCAATTAATATTAGTCACATAAAGATTTAAAATTCAATAAAAATAAATAAAAATATTGAAGTTGATACCACACAGGTATTCTAAGTCAATTCATGTCATTTCAGAATAAGTATTGTAATTATAATAAAGAATCAATAGAATAATAATTAATGTAGTTATATAATAATAAAATAATATGATAATATAATAAAATATAACAATTAAAACTTGATAAACTCGTCATAACTATAGAATGTTCGCTCTATAAGCCAACGTTTTAGTCGAGTCTTAAAAGAAGCTATGGTGGGAGCTGCGATTATTGCACCTGGAAGTTTGTTATAGACCTCTGGGCCCATAACACGTGTCAATTTACCGGATTTAGTTAGTGAGCGAGCTACTGGGACTAATCTATCCGGGTACCGAGTGCTATACCGATGTCCGTCACCACGACGCTTGTACGAGTCTAAGGAGATTCTTACATACACTGCCACCTGCAGGATTACTATGCAGGGCAATGTAAGAATATGTTTGTATTTATGCAGTATGTTTGTATTTATGTTTAAATGTCTATGTTTGTGTACAATGTTTCGACTGATCTGTTTTAATTTTACTACATTGTTAACTATTAATACTACCAATGTTGATAAATACTATTATGCTTATTTTATTTATTTATTTCACAGATTTTACCAAAGTTACATATATTAAAATAGTCATTAAAGCATTAGTTTAGAGGTCTACATATTCCTTAAAGAAATCTCTGCCTGTAGACCCGCGAGAGGAGGTCGTGAGAAAAATATTAGGCATGGGTGTGTAGTGTAGGTAGTATAGCTTATCAAACTACAGAAAAAATGAGTAGTAATAGAGAAAAACAAAAGGAAGATAAATAATTATCCAAAATCAACATGAAGATACAGCTAAATAAATGGTACAGTAAATAAGCGTAAATTACAGATAACAAAATCTCTAAGTATGAATTTACCTACGTATTCGTGAAATCAGACGTTCATTACTGTAAAATAGGAAATCAACTCTCTATTTCCCGGTATACGATAAACAGGAGAGAGATCGCTTTCCGTATTTATCTAAAGAACGTGTTCAGAATTACTTCTGAGAGTTTGGCTCTGTAAAAACTATAGAGAATTTTGTAATGATGGCCTTCAGAGCGTAACTAGTTTTTTGTAGAGCCAGCTCTCTCTTCCACAGAAGGAGGTGCCTCAACAAGATTGACATATATGGATGATGAACTTGATCGTGCTAAATACTTTAATAAACATTACAATTTTGTGGTACAAGGATTAGAAATTATGGTGTAATGAATTAAGGTGTAATGAATTACAGTTTGCTATTCAATTACACATTATGAGTAAGTAGGTACACTCACACAGAATGTGTAAAAAGAATATTTGATATAAAGTCGAAACAGCACTTGGGATAAACATAAAGTTAATAACTAAAAACATTGTTTAAGATATTTGATTGAAGTAGACGATACTTGGTGAAAATCTATTGTTATTCCTATTTACAATAAATTAATTACTCACATTCCTTTAAAACGTCTGTATGCGTTTCTTGGCATAGGGTTCTTGCGTAAATGGAAATAGCAAGATGCAGGTTAGTATTGATAATCCCACGTTTATTTCTTTTCACAAAATAATACTTTTCCCTATATTTGCCTTGAAATTTTGATTTATGAGCACTTCTATTCAGTCATTTGTGGCACCAATTTGATATAAATCAGTCAATGTCGTGGTTATTAACATAATGCCAGTCCACTTATTTAATTTTTTTTAGAGATTTGATAAGCACCGACTGCCATTATTATGTTTAATTCATGGTTATTTACCTAAGTGCCTAACTTTCCTCGTTATTATTATTACGAAAAGTTTACAGCGAAATGGACTAAACAAAAATGTATATTGGTTTATTATATGAGTATGCCACAAAACGTTTAAGTTATAATATTCAAAACTTATATTAAAATAATTAAAAGCAAAACAGTATTTGTAAAACAACTCCATTAAAAAAGATAAAGACTACTATAGGAATTAAACTAGGACTCGAAAAAATCTGAAAATTGCACGTATAAAATCGAGTTTTACGTTTTTGTTTTTTTAATTTCTGGAATCATAAAACAAGTTGCCTTAGAAAAAAGAAATTATAGAAGTAAGACATATTCAACGAAGTATTATCGGACAATGAGGTCATTAGTCTACCACAATAACGAAGCACTGAATTAAAAACATTCAGTTTTATTCGTCATGAGTCAGTTCTTAGAAAACGGAAGCGTTAATTTGACACAATTTGAACACAATAGCAGGAGTTACTCTTTAGCCGTGACGATGCCACGGATATGATCACTGACTTTTCGCGAATCTCAAGTTTACTTTATATAATAATATCTACTAAGCATTTATTCATCCGTGAATCAAGGTGAACTCAAGTTTAATACTGATTAGTAATTGTCATAAAAAGCAACTATAAATTAAATAAATTGCGAAAAGGTCAAAACTTATACTTATTTTAAAACTAGCAGTTGCCTGAGACTTGATACGCGTAGAATTTAGAAAATTTTGTTTTTGCATCATTTTTCACTGATGCTTCGCGCTCATTGATCGCAGTGTGATATTTTATTACCAAAAGTTTTCCTAGATAAATATACTATACAACACTGAAAGAAATTTTTTAATCGGTCCAGCAGTTCTTGAGATCAGCGCGTTTAAACAAACAAACTCTTCAACTTTATAATATTATAGAATAGATACATTTACAAGAATTACTTTAGAATTTAAATCATAGTTTTAATAAATTATCCGTTCAAGATAATAAAAAATATATTGATTTTACATATATTTTGCAGAGAATAATAACGAGACTCTACTTAGAATATTTTTGAATAAAAACTACAAGATATTAGCAAATAGAGCTTTGATAGAGATGATATCTTTGTGTAATATTGATTTAGCCCTATTTTCCCAAGCATAATAATGAAAGGATACATTATGAGTTACAATCATTAACGTTAGATTATATTTCAACCGGATGGACTAGAAACTGACGGCCTCATAGTATAATGTATACAAACCTTTGAAGGGACCCATTATACAAGTTATGTTGATTCAGAGATCCATAAATGTATGCAAGAACATTTATATTGGGTTTGAATTCCCAAAGGAGTAAACAGGACGATGGTCGATGCAATTGGGTTAAATTCGTATAGTGACACCGTTCTATTATGTCGGCATTTAGTTCACATGTGTACAAACAAACCTTGTACGACCATATTTTGTTATGTAATGTATGTATACTGTTTAACAGCTTATTACTAAGTTCATGTGGGTATAATAATATAAGTTCAATCGGAGTTTCTTGTCTGTACTTCTTCATAGGATTCGCGTTTGGAACAGACACCTAGCTTCTGACGTGTCAAGAGCTTGTAAAACATGCCAACTTGAAATAAAAAGAAAGTACATACTTTGACTTTGCTCAAAATAAATATTAAAAAATTATATCGATCGAAAAACAATGAGAAACTTTAGTTTCATACATAACCATTACACTATACGTAACATTTAATTTGCATTTCTTAATTTTAGTTTTTCGATAAATTTGTAACTAAATATTCACCGAAATTTATGCAACTAAGCGAAATGATTGTCTTATGGCTGTTAGATTATGCATATAATACATTACTTGTATTTGTCATTTCAGATAATACTTAGGTATTACCCCATAGCAATAAATTTTCCATATTCTTTACACAAATAATTGTTTAAGAGGAAATCGAAATGACGACCTCGTGCACAGAAGACTTCCTATTATAAACCATACCACAAGGCCTTTCAATTATTCAATAAGTATATTAATAATAATAATAGTTTATTGATTCACAGAAACAATTACATATACCTACATTTTACAGTTCACATATAAGTAATGTCAAAGGTGTTATGGTATGTAACATGAACGTGGACTTCTGACTCTCAAGCTAGGTAGTAACCTGTGTTATCAGAGTCAGCTTTCCCTTTTTTTAATCTCATTGACAAACAAACATAATACAGTACAAGAAACATTAAAAAAACTATTAGTATCTAAATATATTCACGTGTGTAGTGTCAGTGTATGGTTATTTGTATGTGTGTGTGTGTGTAGTATAAGTCATTTTCATCGGCACTGTAGGTTTTCTGTATCTGTATCTTCTGTATATTATAGGCACAATACAAATAGCATAATACCATTATAATATAATTTATAACAGGAAAAATTTAACTTGGTTATTACAACAGACGTTATTACGAGTTTTCCTTTACTATTTTCAATAGCTTTTAAATTGTGGAATCTTTATAGAGGTATAATTTGTAAAAATATTTTTTTATTATCAAATTGTCAATCACAATGTGAGGAAATAATGTTTATTATGCGTAAATTGCGCAGTTATTAGTAGATTTTCGTAGTCGTGGAAACCATGTCGTGGGAGTCGTATATTCTTATTGTCTAGTCTGCGCGTGAGCGGCTACATACTTAAGCAGTGTCAGTTTCTATAGATATTATAACTACACACCTACTATGCTTCTTTGCATTGCCAATTGATGTCCTTTAAAGATTTAAACTTCGAACAAAGACAATTGTTATCGAATAAGGGCGAAGAATGCAACGTTAATCTGGAATATTTTGGTTGAGGACACAATAAATTAGCTAATTAACAGATATGAGATTTGTTGCAATGTACATTTATGGGTGTAAGATATTATCAGATTAAAATTTTGGACCTAAAACTATTGTATTATTATTTAATCCTGCCGAGCTAAGAAAATTTGCTAGTTATGTATGAGAATATCCACACACAGGCGTTTACTATGTATTGTATTTGTGTACTTAAATAATTCTAAAAGAACTTCATAATTCTACCTATAAGATAAAAAACACATGCTGTAATTATTGTAAAACTATCCTCCTAATATCACAAATAAACAACAAATATAACAACCGCATATAACTAAGTATAAAGTTTGGTAAGCTGCGTTGTTCATTTCGATGCTCAAGAGATACACCGGCTATGTGATAAGGATTGGATCATTTTCAGAACGCTTCGATGTGGTTCATATAATAAATACAATGACATGAATCATATTATGTTATATGCAATGTATGTCTGAGGGTAAGGTCAGGCTTCATTATACAGGTAGTATAAAAAAAAATTATAAAAATATTTCGCTTATTTGTAAAATATACAAATCTTAAAATAAGTTAATTTTAAAACAGGTAGAAAATACATGTATCAATCTCGTTTAAAAAAAATAAAGCAAGTCTTACCTCACCTAGATTACCTAATTTGTTCAAAATGTTGTTATAAATATGATATAATGTGAAGTAACTATACCTATCCAGCCCCTTAACGTCCCACTGTTGGGGACGGGTCTTGTCCAGTAATACAGAACACACTGCTACAAAAATAGTGACAGTATCAACAAAAATTTAAATAGTGCTGCTATCTAGTGTCGAGTAGATGAAATACTTACATGCTCGTAACGCGTCAAGAGATGGCGGTAGTGTCGCAGAACTACCTCCTTGCAGTGCCGCTAGAGCGGAATATGACTCTCTGTCGCATGCAACTTCACTGTATTTTCTTTTCCTGTGTATTATCGCCTTCCACATATTAAATCTTGGACGTTTTTCTCGTTGAAGACTCATTTTGATTATTTTACATTGTTCTTGATTCACATAACATTATCAGTCTTTGCATATAAATAAAGCTAAACATTATATTTAGCAGTCATATGGTTTCTGTAGGATAAATTGCATGTAAGTTCAAAGGTCGACAATGTAAGTTGAATAAGCGACAATTGGCTTGTAAATCACTAGCATTACGACAACACGATAATATAACAAGATAACGATACTCAATGAAGATAGGGGCGCTGCCCTCAAAAGTTTCTCCTACACTTGTATTGTGGAACATATAACTACCTATCTACCGATATAGCAATTAATTCACAATTTGTTTCAATTTACGCGATAGAGTAATCGACTTGGTAAATAAAATGAAGTCATAACAGTATATAATGCCGTGCTTGTATGTTTAATTTTCGAGGCATCAAAAGCACCAAAAGTTGTAATTTGTATGAATAAGTAAAATGTATGTAAAATTACATTTTATTTTAAATCTTTTAGTTTATCTGAATGTGGAAGGAATATATGTAGAAGAAATTACAAATTACTATACCAAATTTTCACGGCTGATCATTATTTATTAGTTTTAGTATTTAGTATTCTTTTTAGTATTTTTTTGTATTTATTTATTAATCTTTGCATAACATGGGTATTTTGATCTTAAAAATAAAATGTGCTTGACATGTTTTGCCGACAGGCATACAAAGGGCCTACATCAATATTATCGTATATCATCGCCGACACGTACATATTAACACAGCCAGTAGGCACAGAAAATGAAGAATTAGGGATACTTTTCCTATTTACTCAAAATCTACTAAATATATTTTAATTCTGATTTACGTGTTTCTATATATAATAGTTACTTATGTTTTTAAAGTTATTTCATTAGTTAATACGCGATAATAGACCGATAAATGAAAAAAATAAAAAATTAGAGAGGTTGTTTCGCTAAGATTTTCTATCGAGAAAACTTTTTTCAATCGCGTTTCTGAGTTTATGCGATCCTAGATCATATATTAAAAAAACATATACTTAAAAATTAGAGCTCTGGGCCATTCAATCTAAAGAAACAATGAAAACTTCGTACGTAGAAAATGCACGAAGCTATTTTGGTATCCTCTTAATTGAAATTATCATGATTCTGTGCATGCAGCAATATAACTTCTGTCAAATTGTTTTTAAAAAAAATACCTAGTTTAAAAAAACTAAAAAACACGCTTTATTTAATCGAATTATTGCATTGTCATCGGTCTTTGACAGGTGTGCAAAATTTAAATAGAATCTGACCGTTTAAAGTGGGTCAAAATAGCGTCCATAGGAGTCGGTTACAAACATACAAACATACAAACAAACATACAAGTGAAGCTAATATAAAGCGTGTAAAAATATTTCATTTGTTCAAATACATTTATTTGATTTGATTGATTGTATTTATTAATCAACAATAAAGGCTTTATTTATTTATTTATTAATCATCTACACTTTTCTAATGATATCATTTGACATTTTGAGCTACTTACTGTCACCTTTACATAGGTAACACTTGGTAGAAATAAAAACATATACAGAAAGTGCTCACTGTGATACCGATGTGTTTGACTATTACAATATTTATGTCTACTATTTACAAGATAACAGACCATTCAGTGATGCATTAGTGCTATGTATATACTTGTTTAATGACGTCATTACAAATCCTTTACATGGTGCCTTGATGACGTAGTTATCAGGACGAATTACGGACTCCCTACATTCCTTAGTCACCAATGTCATTTGGAAAGCCCTCCATAACATTAAAGTGCCCGCTTAGTATCTAATGTTAAGGTTATTAATTCTAGTAAAATGACATTTTTATATGTCATGCTTAAATTCCAATTGTCCCCTGCCACAGATCACACCTAATAGATTACGCACGTAAAGCGATCAACGCAAACCAAACATATGCGCTAGCGAGCATGTATATAAAATCTGGGTGTATGAGAACTCGGCGTGTGATCTGGCTGCGACCAATAAAATTCCTGATTCTCTACCCAGCAACCCGCGTCTTATCTAACGTTAGAGCGTTTCGTCAAAAATATCGTAATTGTATATCTATTGGAGGTGATCTGTGTGACACATAGAAAGGATAATCAAGAAAGATAGGTGAATTGTGAACTGGCGTGACATTCGTAAAATATCATAGTTATTGTTAGAACTTTCCAACTGTGAATTACTCTTTAATGCACTTACATTAAAGAATAATTCACCGTGAGAAACTTAACATGAATAAAGTTGTCAACAAAAGAAAACGCGCTACAATTATATAGCCCATAATTGATCTAAATCTTAACACTGTAATGTGACTTGATAACCGTCATATCAGCCTATTGCAGTCCAGTGCTGGACATAGGCCTTTCCCAATACGCCCTACATTAATCAATCCCGCCTTCCGCATCCAATTTAACCCTGCGATCTTTTTCAGTTTGTCGGTCAACCTGGCAGGGAAGGCATCCTACCCTACGCTTGACGAGTCACAGTCTCTACACCAGAACTCATCTGCTCCATCGGCCATTGGTTCTGCGGCAGATATGGCCAGCCTATTGCCATTTCAATGAGCTTGCTTTTATACAAGTGCCATCAATTATGCCAATACGTCTTATCAGGGTGGCTTAGCAGACCAAATCCCCCTTTTTATTATAAAGGAAGTGCCGTGCCCAGCAGATGGATATAGGGTGAAAAGACGTTTATAATAATATAATGTCTGGAAATAAAACGAATTTTATTAATTTATTTTAGTTTTTACTACTTTCATTGTACTACCATTTACAAAAGCATACAACCAAACCGGTATATATAGCTAATAGTTCTACGTAGGTTGTAGTCAACCTATATTTTCATTACATAAACAGTAATTACAATTTATTTATGGAGATGCGTACTGTTGTCAATTATCTTTCTCTACGTCCGCATTTAGCGTTACTCACTAATTGAAATATAGCGACTGATGCTGTAATAGTTATATTAAAGATACCACGTAATATTAAGTTGTTACGATATAATCTACTCACAATAGATATCAGTGCCAATTTTACGTGAACAACTAAACTTAACTTAAAAAACTTAAAAATAACTTAAATTAAAAAAAAACAACTAAAAAATGGAAACAACTATTGCTGTATTTTGATTATTTGGCTATTTTATTGTGCACATTTATATTAATTAACATTTTTAGTCTATAATAAGCAGTTTTTATAACATGAAAGTTCAGTTAACATTGCCGAATTGTTTTATCGAGACTATCAAAATTCAATTCGTAGTTAAGTTTAGTTTAGTTGTGCGCGTTGAATTGGTACCATTACTTCATTAATAGTATACACATGGCCAAGAATAGTGTTACATATATTTTGTTTATTAGCAACCGCTTTTAAAAATAATTGGTTAAGCACGAGTTGGACATGCACACGAAGAGTTCCTTACAGTAATTATCATCGAATAACGATATCATCGAAAAACGGGATAAGGGTAAAAAAATATGATTATACACATTGTTCTGTTTTAAATTAAAATAATAATTGCAATGTTTTTAAACCGATAATTTTAGATCTTTGTAACAAAAACTAACACTTTAGGCACTCCCTTGTGAATTACAAAAATACGCCAATTTCTTTGTTAATAAAAATATATCATTATAATATAAGTAGTTATTCATTCTTTAACAGTTTTTTTTATCTTACTACGGTCTTGTTAACCTCGTGACATTTAAGTGTTAACCTGCTGTTTCGAGTTTAATATCCCGGTCGAGATAAGAGTTGGTCAGTATTTTTGTTTAATGTTAAGCAACACTATATCACGACCGTTTGTCCCGACCAAAAGGGTAAACAAAGTCAGTATTTAGATCACGCATGATATAGAATATATAAACGTCTTATGAATGAAAAAAAAACGTTATACGTCTTTATCTAATATATAAAATTCACGTGTCACAGTGTTAGTTACCGTACTCCTCCGAAACGGCTTGACCGATTCTTCTCAAATTTTGCATACGTATTCAGTAGGTCTGAGAATCGGCCAACATCTATTTACCGAACCTTTTTTTTTTTTAGTATGGCAAAACAACGTTTGCCGGGTCAGCTAGTTTATTATAAAACAAAATCGAACATTATTATAAAATAACTTCTAAAATACGGAATGGATTTTGATGTGGCTTTTTTAATAGATAGAGTTGTTCCAAAGGATGGCTTTTTGTATAATTTATTAAAGTTTTGTTTCTAAATTACACGCGTACGAAGTTGCAGGCAACAGCTACATAGTTGCGAATAAATAACAAAACTAAAGGGCCAATTTATAACGTGAAATTGCAAGTAAAATTTCAAGAATAATAGAAAGATATATAAAATATTAAGAAAAATAATAACATAAATTTATAAAAGACTGGAATTTAAGTCAACTCTACAAGGATGAAACTTTGGATCTACATGTAACAAAGACACTGTGCTCTATCAATAGAAGAAAGAGGAAACAGTCTGCTAAAGAACTTAATGGCCGATAGGATATGAAATGTCAATTGAAATTTTCCATTTCCAGATGTTTAAGCGTGAATTTTGTTAAATTACTTTCGTAATAACCAAGAAACAGCCTATTAGATATTGGTATGCAGCACATTGTTTTAACTAACTGTATATCGAATACAGAACTCTTTTAGGGCACAAATTCAACTGGATCACGTAACTGTCCGTGATACTTTAAACAATAAAACAACAGGTGCCTACAACACGTCCACGATACAATCAGCTGTAATTGACAATAAAATAATATTGACATACAATTCATAGAATGCGTACTTTCGCCTTCTTATAATAGTACAGAGACTAGTTCTATCGAAATAAAGAATGCTATAGATATGAAAAATCACGTTAATGGGTCTTTTTCGAAAGAGAACATCTTACAGAAACAACTAGAGTGTAGAAATTATACTTGGTTTCTAAGAAGATGCTAATTAAAACAAATGAGTAAAAGCTATAAGCTGTTACTAACGGTCTCATAATGACTTATCGGAGGTTTAAACGGAGATTTTATCGGAGAGATAATAAATGTTTTAGCGTAAAAAGACTATTATGAATAACAAATTTTGACAATTTTCGCGAACCTATTCTAACGAACTTTTAAACCTCCGATGAGTCATTATGAATATGACTTTAATAACGTAAACTTTTATACTAAATCATACAACTAAAAACACAGCTCTAGTAACATTTAGAGCATACTGACAAGTACTACTAACAACGCTACTAACAAAAGTAGTTTCAAAAATAGAATGAAATTTTCGAAATAACTGTATTTATTTAACAATTAACGAAATGAAGTCGCTTATTGAAATGACATATGCTGGACGCTCGCCAAACCCTTTCATTAAATATTTGATGCGGTGTCATCAATGGTTTGCCTCAATTACAGAGCTCAAATAAGTAACAATAGAATTCTCGAAAATTATATTTCAGTGATTAACCAAAACAATACTGTGACCGTAGCGATATACAATTGTTAGTACAATAATTATGAGAGTTTGTAGATGCTGCATATAGGTCAAACAATTATTACTAGCATTTCTGCAGTGAGAATCATATTGATCTTTTAAACAATGCTACAAATCCTTTCAAATACACGTTTTTAAGAATAAACATAATTTTTTAAGGTATCTCAGTCAATTCCACATCTCAATTTAAAAATCCGTTTTCACTATGCATTTTAAAACACAACAGTGTGCTATGACACGAATCTTGTTTAAGAATAACCGCACTTACTTAAGCATATCCTAACTCCTATGTGGGGCATGACCAAGTACAAGGCAATACCATAACCAATTGTTAGTGCTTTGTCTCAATTTGCCATTGTACCAAAACTATTGAAGACGTCACCAGCTTTGCATACAATGCCATCGGTTGAACATGATTCAACAACATAGTTTGTCAAAGTAGTAAATTTATTTTTATGATTAATAAAATGTGGTTAGGTGTTTACCGTGACGTAAAGGAAACATTTTACATGTTAATACTAATTTAAGTAGACCTTAACTAACTGTAACTTATGCTATTTCTTGATATTATTGGATTTTCTTGATACAATTAGTAGTTGTTTAGATAGATTCGACAGATTCGCGCCTCTAAATGCCAGCTAGGACGCGTTTAAGCAACGGTTGACAGAAGCGTTAAGACTTAAAGCTTATTAGTAAAGAAACAAGAAGATTAGTACAATGCACCTAAAAATAACTACGATTGCTATTCTATCTCATCAGTGCTATTAAAGGAACCCATGGAAACGTAATAGCCATGAAAATATGGCGTTATAATATCTAGCTATAAAATCCTGTCATCGGTAATTATAAGTTGTGAGTAATCAATAAATATAAACACAAAAAGATTTATTAGTTTAGCATTATAATTACTTAAGTTATAACAAATATTCTATACATATGTATAGTAGTGGAGGCGTAGATGGCTGAACATCCCTCCTACACAATAATTTAGTACTCCATCACTGAAGTAATAATAGCCTTGTATTTAAAGATTCATCATCCTACTTTGACGTGTGTTTAACATGCTCCTACTCGTTCCCAGGAAATGCATACAAAGTTGATAATGATTATAAACATGTTTTAAAATAGTCTTTAGTTCTCATTTTATAGTCATAACGTTCAATAAGGAGCTTAAGCAAGAGGCTAAATATTGAATTCTATTGATACTCTATTTAGCGTAATCGCATAAAAATGTTTTAGATACAGATTCACGTACTAATTGATAGAGATAGGCTATGATCCGAACATAAAGTTTTTCAACTTTCTGTTCGCAATAAATTCATCGGTATTTAAAAAACATCTAAAACTTACAGACTTTTTTTTATATTCGAGCGTAAACAATGTCTTTTCAATGTTATAAAATATCTACAGAGCTAACACAATACATATTGAATTTAGATTTTTTTTATTAGTATCGAGTTTTATGCAATCACTAATTACGTTAGTCAATAAAATAAAATCTGTTATCAATGTACAATTTTATTAACCTGTTTATAAACAACCCGGATATGCATCATAATGAAACATTATCGTCACATATTGACAAACATTTAAAGTTGTGATAAGAAACTAGGACGATAAATAATGTCAAGATTATCTAATAAAGATCTCTCAATATTTTTCATCATAATAATTATGTATTACTTCCGGTGATTTTTTGAAAGACGGAGCAATTACTTTTATCTGTTCTTCTTTTAATGTAGGTACCTGTATCGTATATAGCTATCATCAAATCCTAAACCAACAAATTCTGAATTACTGCTATCACCAGAGATAGTACAAGTAAAGAACATAATATCAGTATCCCTGATATAAAAGTAGTAATTTAAAAATTAGGAGAATATAATTAACAGTAGAAAATCAATGATAGATTTATTGTATGATCAAACCTATGTGCACGGAAATTGTCGCACTACCGACCGCTACGCTACTAAGCCCGTCAAATACTCCGCTGTGACACGTCTTCTCCAATGGGCCGGACCTCCTTGTCCCTACTTTATCTTTTTTTTCTACTTATAGCTAATAGGTCATAGCAGGACGTACATCCTAATGTGCCCAGTGTACCCATGGCGTCTAGTAGGCAAAAGACGGCCCTGACTACGCCATGGGACGTTGCCATTCACAGGCATTTTGCTTTAGGCAGTCGGTTTTACAGGCATAAATTCCTGATTGTTTATAAACAAAAAGGACCATAGTAATGTAAACTATAAACATTAAACGCACCGGCTATAATTACGTCTATCGTCATATCCTTCCCATTAACCTTGTATTACTCATCAACCAATACGTTATATCGCTAACAGATGGCGCTATGCCAACGCCATTGTTTACCTTAACTGAGCTATAAACTAGATATAAGGCTGTCAATAAAAAGTTTGTTAAGAAAAAGAAACTAACAATTAGTAAGAAATTTGATAAATTAAAGGACATCACAAAAAATGCACTTCTCCGGTATTCGTTCTTGTTTAACAAATGTTTACATGCCACGAAAGTATAGAGTAATAGCAAAACCACGTGTGTCACATGGAGCTACAAACGATTTTCTTATGGAATTAGTTCAAAACCATTTATGTAAAATTTTAACATATTTATAATCAAGACTGTTAGTAACTCAATGCGATTATTGAGCCCAGGAACCCAGAATCATATAAGTTAAAGCCACGAATCACTAAAAATAATATTTTATTAAAAGATAAATAATATTTATATGGATCACTGCTGTGAAGTAACACGATAAAGTAACGATTTCAAAATGGGTACAATATTGATGACCTTTTTAATTATCTAAATTAACAAATAACTCTAAAAGGCTGGGATTCCGCAATAGTATGTATAATATTTATTTATTAGTCTTATAATTATATATTGTCTTCTTCATAAAGTCCTTTGTAGATTTATTAGTGAATTTCGTTGTAGGTACATAATATGCTATTGCCAAAACAGATATTTAATTCATTACGAAACCACAAAGAATATGATGTATGGACTATAAATGGGATTTCATCATTTCCGAAATCAAACACAACGCGAATCTTTACTTCTTATAAAACTAAGTCGTAATTTTTGTATGTATGTCCCTATGTGAGCTTATATCTTCAAAAATACGCAACGGATCTTGATGCGGTGTTTTTAATATATAGAATGGTTCAAGAGGATGGCTTTTTTTGCATAATTTGTTGGGGTTTGCTGTATATTGGATAAGATATGATTAAATTTGCCGAGAAACTCGGACGCGCGCGAGCTATAAATGAAAACGCTGCTTTATCTATGTGAGGTACAACATATTATTGTATAGAGGAATTGTTTGTTACCTATAGTTCTTCACAAAAGACCGCGAGGGCATAATAATATAATGTCTATCTTTTAAGGGAAACCCACTGTACCCATTAAAATGTCGAAAAAATTATCAAATTCAATAGGGTGTTTTGAAAAGTTATTTATGTGTATATAGTAATATTTTTATCAAATTAATTAGCTTAGTTAGCCTACGCAATCAATATAGATTATAACTGCTCTTTACAGCATGCAATTTAAATGAATATCTTAGGAGATATGACGAAAAAAGAATTACGCGCTATAAAATACATGAACTGTTGGCTGAGCAACGCGAACGTTCCTCGGTCTTCTATCCATATGGATATTTAGGGATGTTTATTGCGCTTTCATGTAAAGACTACTGGATGGATTTTCATGAAACTTTCCAATGGAAAATGGAATAGTAAATGAACAGATTTTTTATCCTTTTTACCGCGGGTAACACCGCGAGGTACAACTAGTAAAGAATAAAAATCGATGTACTATATATTTAAAACTAACCATCTACATAACAAGACCAGTACTAACATCTCATCATCCTACTTAATAGAAAGTAGTAAAACTAAAACCATTTTATATATTTATATAATGCAGACATATCTTTATGAAATTTTATTTAAATCGTAATAATTATTTGTTAGTTATGTACATAATTGTATAAAAAATCTTAACAATTATGTGCTGAAGCAGACCTTACGATGAGTAGAATAATTTTGTTGATACTAAAAATATCATAATGTTGTTAGCTAAGAAAATAAAGCGCTGAATATGTTTATGCACGTCCTTCATGGCTCATATCCTATGCTGCTCATTACCGTTTTTAACGACATATTATTATACCAGACCACCTACATCATGCTATTCATAAAACAGGCATCGGAGCTCTTTAGTGAATTTAAATTGCATGAAGAAATAACGCCACTTAAAACATTACCGTGGATTTTTAATCTACAAAATCTATATGTAACGCTAAAAGCGATCAAAATAAAAGTAATTTTTTTTTAACTTAGCTGTTGCTCGCGTTGAAGTTTGCGTAGAATTTTGAAAATGTTGCCCGTTTTTGCAACATATTCCACTAATGCTTCGCTTCTATTGGTCGTAGCGTGACGTTATATGTATATCCTCGAAAAATGCACTATCCATCAAAAAAAGAATTTTGCAGTTCGAACCAGTAGTTCCTGAGATTAGTGCGTTTAAACAAACAAACAAACAAACTCTTCAGCTTTATAACATTAGTATAGTTAATTTAAAGACCATCGTAAAACACGTGGTTAGTTCTTCAATTAGTGTCAGAAAAGTCTATGCTGAAGCTATTGATGGGTACTTCAAGCCTATTTCAAGACATTCAGTAAAGATATTCAGTTCAATTAATTACCACCAAGACTCCTAAAGACGACCTCCTAAAGAAGACCTAAAAATCAAAAGGGGTCCAAAGTTATTCGCAATTTCAGGAGTATTATTATAAAACTGCAATATAGGAAGTATCTAGATGTTGTTACGCTAGCTATCTTATTAAATTATCTAGCTGAAAAAGTTAAATACTGTTTTAATTTTCTGTATAATTAGATATGATTACAATAAAATTTGTGTTCGTAAATAAATAAAATTTGTGTTCGTGAATGGAACATATTGTAATGATAATTGTAAAAGTTTAGAAATTCTGCGTGTACAGTCTACATTTTTTTTTATAGACTGAGACCAACTGAGGTCATTGTATTTTAAGTTCCGAGCGTGATCCTAATACAACTGAAAACATTGTGTATATTTTTATTATGATTTAAATATTATATTCTCAGATTGATTGGATTTTTTACGGATTATTTAGCATGCTTTTGTTATTTTTTAAATTTTGAATCTTTGCAACTGCCGTAATACACGCGTCTGTAATCCTGTACAAAAGCAGTTTAGCAGTGATCTTTGAATACAGTTTTCTTCTTCGTAGTTTTATTATGAATATTTTTTTTGTTAGATATCTTTTCCTTCGTTATATTTAATAATGAGCTGCAAATACAGCAAAATCATCAACAACCAACAATGGACCGCTGTTACTGAAGCCAACATCGTGTTGTCACATCTTTGAGGTATGCATGTATCTTACCATAGAGAATAAATAAAAAACTTTGCTCAAACCTTCAGGAGTATTTTGGTGTGATACAATATTAAAAATATTTTTATTAGATATCTCTTTCGAGTTCATTCAGACTTTTTTTTGAAATGACTTCACAGATAGCCGGACGATCATATCCCGACTGAACATCCTTGTGGAGCGGATGCTGGCATCAAGCCAAGAAGAGGAATGATTTAATGCTTTATTTTCGACAGTTACATCTAAACTAAGCAGAATATCGTTTACGTTCTAAACAATTTTAAGACAAATTTATTTTAGAAATTTGTTAAAGCCGAGTCATTACCTGCGAAATAGAAAAGTAGGGCAAAGTAACATCGTATATTTGCTACATACGGGTACTTCCTCATGTTTTGTAGTTTTGTAAAATAAACACTGACGTTTTCTAAAAGTAATTAAAGGCTTACATCAATATTATCGTATATCATCGCCGACACGTACATATTAACACAGCCAGTAGGCACAGAAAATGAAGAATTAGGGATACTTTT
The DNA here is from genome assembly GCA_916999025.1 of Orgyia antiqua. Lineage (NCBI taxonomy): Eukaryota > Metazoa > Arthropoda > Insecta > Lepidoptera > Erebidae > Orgyia > Orgyia antiqua. The sequence continues at coordinate 6,103,148 of OU779861.1, forward strand.
CCTATTTACTCAAAATCTACTAAATATATTTTAATTCTGATTTACGTGTTTCTATATATAATAGTTACTTATGTTTTTAAAGTTATTTTATTAGTTAATACGCGATAATAGACCGACAAATGAAAAAAATAAAAAATTAGAGAGGTTGTTTCGCTAACATTTTCTATCGAGAAAACTTTTTTCAATCGCGTTTCTGAGTTTATGCGATCCTAGATCATATATTGAAAAAACATATACACTTAAAAATTAGAGCTCTAGCCATTCAATCTAAAGAAACAATGAAAACTTCGTACGTAGAAAAATGCACGAAGCTATTTTGGTATCCTCTTAAGGTTTAACGCCTCCATGTAACGCTGTTTCATTTCTATACAAATAGATTAATACTATTTCTATGGTTCAACGCTTCACAGAGATGACTAGTATATTCGGAAATTTGTAGGTCATAGTATATTTACTTACAAATTATATCATCTTAACTATTAATGCTTTAGATCGTTAGTAGAGCATATTGACTAATTAGTAAATGAAAAAGTAAATAGTAATCAGTACCTAGTGACGTACAGATAACAATTTACACAATGTGTGAAACTAAGACTAAAGATTTTATGAGTTCGTACTAGGTAGCTTGCACTTATTTAGCGTATTTTACTCTGGTAATATACGCTAAATAAGCGCAGCTAAGCTAAAAGCTAAAATTGATAAATCTACGATATACAAAAACACCAACAACTTACGTACGAACACGTACTATTAAAATTCAAAGCCTGCTAAAACAGGCAGATATCAGTACAATAAAATACAACAGTAGATCTCAGAGCTTCCTCGTGTATTGAGGAAAAACGTCAGCATCTTTTCTAGAAATTGACAGATGTTATACACAAGCTTCTTACCCATGCCGTAAAAGTAGTTTTACTGGCATCGTTTCTTTATATAAATTTTAGAAAGTATGTATTATATAAGTAAAAACAAATGACTAAAAACTTCCACATATTTTTTTATATCTAAAAGCGTTTTATCTGAAACATGAACAACCTATAACTACTGTATGCTATCTTTCACGCCAGATTTAAATTGCATGCGTTCATTTTATGCATATAATTACTCATGACGAACATTTTGCTGATATGATCATAATAGAATAATATGTTCACACACTTTCAAAGCAAATATTTCCAGTAAACTGAAATCAGAAACTCAATATGTGATACTATATTTATATTAATGCTATTTACCTATGTTGATTTAGGGACTTTTTATCACAATGATAATGAGACAATGCTACCGATTCTACGTGCACAACACAAAGTAACTAAAAAATGAAAACGGACAGCGTCAATAACTCTATTAGGTTTGCCTAATTGAGTTATTGGCCCTGTCCGTTAACAGAACTTTTTTTTGAAAAATCTGTATATTATAGACTAACGATGAATAAAAATGTTTAACGAAATTGGCAAATTATCAAAATACAACAAAGTTGCTTTCCTTTTTTAGTTCAGTTAAGTTTTGTTGTGCACGTCAAATTGATAGCAACATCAGTCATCATCATCATCATCATCATAACATCACGCCTTTTACCCATGGGAGTAGGCAGAGACTATAGAGCGCCATCTGCTACGATCCAAACATACTTCCTTGGCTCCATCCACACTCATACATCTGGTCATACATGCCCGACGGTTGTAGCAACGTCAGCTCTATCAATTTACGGGATTATGGACATAGCATCCATTTGAAAGATGAAAATATTTTTATTAGATATTTTTATAACTAAAATACTAACTTAACTAACTAAAATACTAACTTAAACAAAGGAATTCTTAAACTACTGAAGTTAATTTTAACTACAATTTTTTAATATATTTCTTTGCTGTGTATTCTGTGCAATCAAGAAATTTACAATATATAACTACGAATTTGATAATTGCAGGCCTTATAATGAATTCGGTAGTAATGAACCAACCTTCCACAGAGGTCGTGAATTTGATGTTTTTACTGATAAGAATCTTTGTTGAGTCTATTAATATGAATTACATTTTTATGTAAATTCACATTATGATTTAAAATTTTTTGAATCATTTCTGGGTTCTTATTTATAAAAAAAATGGGAGTATTATATTTATTTTTCAAGACTTGTAGCTCGTGTAATGGGTACCCTTATTTTGGTGAATTATTCGTTAATCTGTACCAATATTATAAAGAGAAAAGTTTTTATGTACTATGTGTGATGTAGGTAATATCCGAAACTATTTTTTTTTTCAGAATTAAGAATCTATATTATTTTTGAATGCTATAGAATTTATAATTACAATTAGACTTTACGGGATTGAAGTTGCGGGGAAAAGCTAGTAAGATATTAACTAGAACAAAAATATCAAAGTAGATTTAGTTGGAATGTTATGTTAAGCGGAACACCAGTAAACTTAAAGGTAGTATTCAAACAATTTCGAAATACAGTCGCACTAAAGTGGCATAAATATTTAGAATTATATAAGAATTTTAGTATTAAAAATACTCATTATCATAATATGTTTATAAAATATATAATAGGTAAGGTCTCTACAACATAACTATTGAATATGCAATGTGGTCGGTGGCCTCTCAATCTTTGCCGGAACATATCGTGGCAACTTATATGACACATTTGTTTACATAATACGATATATTTAAAGCAATTTGTCATGTTTTAGTGTAAGATGGAGGAATTTTAAAATATAATCACCTATCATCACCACTGGGAGTCAATTTCAGAGAAATGGAGAATCAATTTTGTTACGTGCTTAATTTAATTAGTACCTACTTATTAAATTTTAGCCTGAAACGTTTATGATGGTCCCACCCGTGACCATGGTGACTAAAAAGTGTCCGAAACGTCGAGCAAAAACGTAAAACCAATAATAATAATAATAAGCCTTATTTATTTCCTGAAACATATAAAAAAAACTAGGTATACATTTCGACTTAATCTTAAGACGATACCAAAATAGCTTCGTGCATTTTTCTATGTACGAAGTTTTCATTGTTTCTTTAGATTGAATGGCTAGAGCTCTAATTTTTAAGTATATGTTTTTTCAATATATGATCTAGGATCGCATCAACTCAGAAACGCGATTGAAAAAAGTTTTCTCGATAGAAAATCTTGGCGAAACAACCTCTCAATTTTTTTATTTTTTTCATTTGTCGGTCTATTATCGCGTATTAACTAATGAAATAACTTTAAAAATATAAGTAACTATTATATATAGAAACACGTAAATCAGAATTAAAATATATTTAGTAGATTTTGAGTAAATAGGAAAAGTATCCCTAATTCTTCATTTTCTGTGCCTACTGGCTGTGTTAATATGTACGTGTCGGCGATGATATACGATAATATTGATGTAGGCCCTTAATGCATTTTTAACTAATCCTAATCTTTATTATATTTATTATATCTGTGATTGTATTTAGTATGCATCAGGAACCCTCTCCGGTAAAGGCCGAGGAGGCCTTTACCGGAGAGGGTTTTCATCTTTCTCTATCCCGAGCTATCCAAGGCTTTCCATCTTTCTCTATCCCGAGCTATTTGGATCCATTGTGGGCCCGCGATTTTTTTGATGTCATCATCCCATCTTGCGTAGGGTCTGCCTCTGTAGCGTTTGCCTGGTGGGCCTCTCCATATGGTTACTGTTTTCGTCCACCTGTGATCAGTGAGGCGCGCTACATGACCCGCCCATTTCCACTTCAGTTTTTGTGCGTGGTTTAGTGCATCAATAATACCAATATACACGTCTAAATACGTAAAAGTGGTTTTATTTGAATAAATGAGTTGCGGAAGTGTTAGAAAAAAGTACCTACTTATAACTACTTGCATTAAAACAATTTCGACAGTCAATTATTTGATTTATTTATAAAGAGTTCAAAGCCTAAGAGACCTATAACTCTGATAACTTGTATTTAAGTTTAAGAGTTGAAGCAAAGATAATACTTCTTGATAACTCTGCAGTCGGTAGTCATTCACACAAATACTTATGCCAATCACGTCTCTAACCAGGCGGCGACGTGTCGCCTCACATATGTCTCAGAACTTTATGATGGGTTTTAATCCACTCCAGTAAATAGTTATCTATATCTATACTATACTTATACCAACATTATAAAGTTGATGAGTTTGTTTGTTTGATCTTGGTTGTCTCAGGAACTACTACTTCAAATTAAACAATTATTTTTTTTGGTTAGTCCATTTATTGAGGAAGGCTTTAGGCTATAAAATCACAATGCAACCTTTAGGATCGAAATATTAGTAAAAAAAAGTTACAAAAACGAGGGAAATTTTCTAAATTCCACGCGTACGAAGTCACGGGCAACACCTACTATAACTATACCATAAGTAGGTAATTAAACTTCCGTAATTACCAGTATGGAATTATAGTTCTATTAAAAGCTACAGAGACAGAGTCTTATTTTCCGTGCGGTGACGCATTAAGAATACAAAAGTGTTAACCCTATCTCCTCTCCAGAGCACTGTAACAGTCAGCTAAGGGACATCATAAACCGTCTATGCTTACACACTTGGTCAGCGCGACCCATGCTCAATAGTGGAACGTTAATGGGCTAGGAAGGAAATCTGTCTATTCTACATTAGAAGTTACCACCATAAAACATGTCGCTCTCTTTCTAATATACAAAAATTACCGCAAGTAATTTGCAGAGATTACTAAACTAAATCTCTATTCTTTTGTAAATGAAACAAATTTAGTTAAAATGTAAGTAAAATTTTCAAAATCTACTACGATTGCAATGTTAGTGCAAATTAACTACCACTAAGTAGACATTTTGTAGTATATTTTCTATTGCTTTATTCTGAGAAGACTAAGTAATTAGTTATAATATGTTTATTGAATCAAATAGACCTTGGCATTATTAACGGCATCTGTAGACTGTCACTTAGAATATAATTAGATTAATTAGCATATTTAGTTCAAACACAATGTAAAATAATTATAACATATTGTCTAATCACGTACGTGTTTAAAATGATTAGTAAAAAATAAGATTCATATATTAGACGTTATAAATTAATTCGTAATAGACGTGACTAATTTTGAATACAGCGCTAATATTTTATATAATTTGTAACGTTAGCGTGATACAAAAAAAGTTTCGCTTACATTTTACTTAAACTTGTAAATAGAGAATATTCGGCTATGTGATGCAGAACACATTATTATAGTGTCTTCATTCTGTGCTTATAGTAGCAGTAGCACTAAATACATAGCACATACGTAGATCTGATAGTATCTAGTTTCCTTCTTCTGTCTCAGAATCTGTAAATTTTAAAGGCATATAACTTTTTTTTATTACTTGACATGACAACTTCAATTAAGCTACAATTACAGTTTAAAGATTGTTAAACTTATAACAAATAATTACAGTACAATTAATTTAAAAAAGAAAAATCTATTTATAAAAGAATCGACAATGTAAGCACATTGATCAATTTATTGTACCTACAGTATGTACCCTAAACAGTGTTGCTCATCCAAGCGTATCGGCTGCTCTAATGGACAACCGTCCCCTCTGGATTTAGTACCAGAACCCTAGGTCACCCTCCAGGGGTGCATTTAATAATGGATTGCTTTAGTACCCAACGACAATAAAAGGGGTCCGGATTGCTGAACTTTATAGATAGTTAAATTAATTCAATGATAAAAAAGTCAATATAAAGTAAAAGAAAACTGTATAGGGAGGAAATTTATATATGTCTGGAAAATATCTTATTTATTAACTTGTTATTTTAACTTCCAAATACCAATTATTATAAAACAAAGTTGTTATTTTTGTATGGATGTCCCTAAGTGAGCTTTTATTTTCGAAACTACCTACGGCTAGGTACGGACGTGATCTCACTTTAATTGAAAACAATTTTATACGTAGTGCCACGGTACTGCTTTCACTGGCTTACCAGTTATGTATTATGTCACCATTTATGTTAAAACAAAACAATGTGCAGATTACAATTTTGAGAAAAATGTGTTAAGTTTGTATAATTATTCACTAAGTAATTAGTTGACAAATCTTATATACTATCAAAATCAATTGCTGTTCGTTAGACTCGCTAAAACTGAAAAGCGGCTGCCGGCTGGGCTCAATTTTATGATTTTGGTCTTGTATTCATGAAAGTCCAGGGACATTTATACGGTGACAAAATATATGCGGATCAAAAATTCCACTTGTACGGAGTAGCAGGCTTCAGCTAGTCTTTAATAAATCGCTTGAACAAGTTGCCTTCGCGAGTTTACTGCCATGTTTACGACTGATCAAGAATACAGGATAGTATGTATTGAAATATGGCTGTATTAAGAAATGACGTGTGCTAATGACGATGATCGTAAACAATTAATTATTAATCTAGTTAGTAACAAACATAAAATTATATATGTTTCTAAATTAACCCGTGATTACTAAAGCTATCGCAACATACAAGTAAAAATTTCCTAAATGTTTAATTAATGAACAATTAATAGCAATAATTATTTAAATATTGCAAGCTCTCACTATATTTAAATAGATAATTATAGTAAATTTCTCTTAGAGAATTTTTAAGGTATGAAAAATAAAAGACAGGCCTCTTAATGTAGTTCGTAATATCGCAATTTTTGTTCGAAAGATCATGGCAAACAACTATGATGTAAAAATCTCATTCAGTAGACTGGTGAAAGCGTTTTCTTGCCTTCTTTTTTCAATTAAAAACATACACGAATTACACAAAATTAAATGTAAACACAAGTCAAAAACTAGACAGTTAATCTATTTAAAAAACTAATTAAAATCTGCAACATTGAGGTTACACCTATTTCATTGATGCTTTGCACTTTAAGAATGAAGATAAAAATTTATTCATCAATATTTCTAACAATGTAACATCTCATCAAGGTTAAAACTAACTAGTTAAAAAGTATTCTTTGGTACTATAAAATGAAACTGAATGTCTATTGTGTGGAACACGTATGAAATTTTTGCAGCGTGATTATTTATTAAAAAATTCTCCCACAGTAAAACGAGATATAAAATGCTACAATTTTCCTTTGATATATATGTCAAGTTTTACAGCTTTCAAACAACACAGCCATTCGCTCAGTGGCTGTGATGTATAAATAACAGTAAGACACTAATATGCAGCTGATGCAAAAGCATATTGTCAAATGTCTGATTTAGTTTATTTGAGTAATATTCGTTTATTTCCAAAGAGATGCTGTCCAAACATATAGAGTTTTGCATGTGAAAGCCAATTATAAAAGTTTACAATTCGTGTTAAAATACATTTACAAAACGTTAAAACTTTGTTTGTATTAAACAATGGTAAAGTTTTAAATGATAGAAAGTTTACTTTTTTAATTGAGCAATGGGAAAACTCGATCACAATAAAAATGAATTGTGAAAGTGCTGCTCTTATGTAAAGTACAAGATGATCATTTAAGGTGTATAAAATTCTATGCTTATTCATATATGTCTATCTATAATTCCCAAAGTTCTACAAAATACGAGACACTTACTGATGTTGTTAGATATTTCGAGGTTTTTATATGGAAATTACTTCTGTAATAAGCAAGTTGGCAATATAGTTTTATAACGTCTGGGATATTTAGATGCCATAAAAACATACGCAATAGGCGACATGGGATGAGACACATAAATTACAAAAACTGATATTACTTATGAGGTAATCCTGGCAAAGCACCATGTTGGCTCTGGAACGTTCCATTTTCTTACAGTTCTTGTTTGAACTGTAAGAAATCAACATAAGGAAAAGAAAACTTGGCAATTTCCATAATATACAGATTGCTTATAATATGCCTACAAATCAACTTTCGCTTAAAACATAAGTTTCACTGCGGTGGGGAAAATTGTGGTATGACAAGTTACGCTTGACAGCCATTTATTATGACAAAACTTTTGGTCAACAGATTATGTTACGTTAGTCTATAAGAATAACAAACCTCGATAATCCTTTTAGTTAAGCGTTATTCGTATTTTACTTGCTAGATATTACCACGTATCTAAACCATCTTCTCTTCTCCAGCCCATTTACGTCCCACTGTTGGGCACGGGCCTCCTCCACTTTGGGAGAGATTGTGGTCTACTGTGCCGCGCTGACTAGGCATGTTGGCACGGGGTTCATTGTCGAGTTTTCCGTCTCTCACAGAAGATGTTGTCTGTGTGCAATATCCCTTAGCTGACTTTTACAGCACCGCCACCACACGGATAATATTCTCAATTATTATCTAAACCATAACTACGTCTAAAGGCAGGCTTCGTGGTTCAAGTTCGTAGCAAAGCAGTTCGTTAATCAAAAGACTATAACAGAGAAATAAAATAATTTAATCTCATGCAAATCAATAAAAAAACTTGTCAACTGCTAATACTGAAATAACTGGCATGCCACATAAAATGCAGCATACCTAATAACATAACATTGTTCGTGACCGTTTATAATCCTGATGTAGCCTAAATACTATTTGCTATTACTACCGTAAAGTTAAGTAACGTGTTATAATAACCATAATCATCATAACACTTACTGTTTACATTATATTGCACGCGTGTACCTACTCGTACTTCCATCAACAAATGTACTGTTTGTTCGACCTACTATACTAGGCTATGTTGACTAGTTGGTTATGGCTGTAGACATTGATCTTTGGCAACTTTTTGGCCCAGCAAGCTCAATTTTGTCCCTTACATAGGTATTAGGTAATCATTTATAACCCTTTATAATCTATACGTGTCTACACTAATAAAGAGGTAAAGTTTTTATAATGTAGTGTAGGAGATAAACTCCGAAAGTAATGGCCGATCCTAGGAAATTTTTGACTATTAGGAAGCTACAGTCTCTGAGAGCGACTTCAATTTATAATAATGTCTTTAGGTAGTAATTCAAAATTCCAGGTCGTATGAGGTCGCGGGCCACGACTAGTCTGTTATAATTAGCTTGATAGTATTGGATATGTGTATATTCAATATTATCATGCTAATAAAACACACAGTTTTATAACAGTATTGTGCAACCAAGTTAATGCGGCGTACTTTATTTGATTCAAGCGATTGAAGGAAATAAGTTTCTAATATCTATGTACATAATATTTCATAGACTTATGCACGTCTAAGCTTTTTTATAATATGTATATTAACTAACGCCTTATAAGTAATTAGAGACAGATAGCGGTGTGTCTTGTATAGCGATACATATTCATGCAATAGATAGGTAATGATCTAATTACGCGATTAATTAATAAGTAGTCTTAGTTTGCATTCTATTCACGCCGCGCCGTTCTGCTGTTTATTTCTGTTTATCTTCTTTACTTCTTATAAAACAAAGTCGTAATTTTTGTATGTATATCCCTATGTGAGCTTATATCTTCAAAAATACGCAACGGATCTTGATGCAGTTTTTTTTAATAGATAGAATGGTTCAAGAGGACGGCTTTTTTGCATAATTTATTAGGATTTCTGTATATTGGATGAGATATGATTAAATTTGCTGAAGATTTCGGAAGTTCGCGAGCTCTAAATGAAAACGCTGCCTTATCTATGTGTGGTACAACAAAGTAATGTATGGAGGAATTGTTTATTACCAATAGTTCTTCAAAAAAGTCCGCGAGGGCATATGTCTATCTTTTAAGGAAAACCCGCTGTACCCATAGTAATGGCAAAAAAAAAATCAAATTAAATAGGGTGTTTTCAAAAGCTATTTATGTGTATATAGTTAGTAATATTTGTTATCAAAATGAATACGTTAGTTAGCTTACGCATTTAATATAGGTTATAACTGCTTTTTACAGCATGCAATTTAAATTAATATCTTGGGAGATATGACGAAAAAAGAATTACGCGCGGCAAAATAAAATACTTAAACTGTTGGCTGAGCAACGCGAACGTTTCCTCGCTCTTCTATCTATTCTCCAATGGCAATGTTTGGATATTGCCATGAATTTAAGGATGTTTGTTGTTGTTTCACGTAAAGACATTTTGCAAAAACCGGGAAAAAATTCATAAATACTACGCGTACGGAGTCACGGGCAACAGCTAGTGAACAGATAAATGCCTCCTAGACAAGCATGGCAAAATTTAAAAAATAGTTCTTCACTCTCACACCACCAAAGAAACGTATATTTTATCAGTAGGTACCGAATCTCTACTCCGCATAGTAAAAGTTTTATATATATTGTAAAGTAGATCTAGCTATTTGTTCAGAATAGTCCAGAATGTCCTATATATAGTTTACTACATTAATTTATTTGGTGATTATGAAGGATGACGTGAAATACGGACACACGCAACGAACAACTAAACGCATTGATTCCGTTGTTACACTTTTTCTGTTTCTGTCTTCATTTAGTAAAAAACGTATTCAATGTTATAAATGTGTTTTGAATCGACTATTTAGACTTTTAAAAGTGCAAGTCGTTTATAGTTAAAAATAATACTAAGACAAGGTAATTTTTTTCATAGCACGCAAGTAGGTATTTTAAAATTTTCCAACGGTTTCCAAGACATCACGTGTTAGACTCAAATACGTTTGTAAGCTATTGTTTGCAAATTTTTCGTAATCACCTTCAGATAGTGTTAAAACTATAAACAATTAAGCAGCTACTAAGCATAATGGTTTATTAAACAAGCAGAATACAAGACCATTTATATTTAAAATGTATTATGTAAAATTTGGTCCAAAATCTAGTACCAGATTACAATAATGACTTCATTTCAAGTTACATCTATAAAATAAAGATGCTTTTGTATATTACAACATAAATAATAATAAAATAATAATATAATATATATATAATAATAATAAAATAGTAATAATTAAATATTAATTCTTTTTCTACGCAATGATTCTACTTCTTTATTAACACCATGCTGATGCCTATTGGAACTGGACTGTTTATATTTTGTATCTGTTTCATCAGAAAGTAGTCACGTATCAAAACGTAATTTCCATTGCGTGATCTCAGCTCAGATTGCCTGCCAACACTTCTCAATAGAAACCGATAGATCAAAACAATGAACGAATAAAAGCGTCAATAGCTGACGTTAATCCGAATCACGTAATAAATCTCACATACTTTATTGGAGATAATACGATACATGTGATTACGTCTTGTATACGTCCAAAAGAGGTAAGCAGTGTACTACCATTATTAAATTTTTAAACAATGTATATACTGACTACTCTTTGGGAACTAATATTTACGAGAATTTTACGCAATAAATGGTTAGCGGTTAATCTAATCTTCGGACAGATCTTCATATTTAAAGTTTTTCTTATCGCTGAGCTACTATAAACACGAATTCTCCAGGCGTTAGTTAATTGTGTATATGGCATCAGAACACCCATCGGCTAGACTATTTTTAATTTACTTTTTTATGTCATAATGACTAATATCGAAAGAGTTCTCTGCTATGTTTAACATCTAGGAGTTACAAGCAGCTTCTTATTCTTGACGTCATATTGCGTTCACGTCTTTAGCAGTTCGAGGTTATATTTATATACTTTAAAAAACTAAAAAATTATACAAAAAGTTACTGAATTTAACTAAAGGGCTTACGACGAAATTATGTAAGCACGATTAGTTACTTTTTGTTGGTAGCTGATTTCAACTAAGAATCTTCATGGTTTACTGATCACAATCAAAATATCCCTAGCAGATGTTGTTTTATTTGTTGTTAAAATAAGAACACTTCATCTGTGGTAAAATAGTGCTGTATTGTGGAGGTCTTGGGTTCAATTTTAGGACTAGAAATTGCAATACCGCAATTAATTCACGGCCAATTGCAGTGATCCAAAACTTTTTCATTCTCTGCACTAACTTTGGTTGGCTGGTAGATAATGCCTAAGGCATTAAGTACGCCATTGTACGTCTTATGTGCATAAAGTTTAAATAAATAAATTTTCTGTAACAGTTCTATTAAAAACCCAAAGGCAAAAAGATATATACCATCCATCCATCAACCTTTCTCAGTCCACTGCTGGACATAGGCCTCCCCCATAGAACGCCACAACGTGCGGTCTTGCGCTAACTGCATCCAGCGGCCCCCGGCGTATTTGACGATATCGTCGGTCCACCTTGTTGGGGGCCGCCCCACGCTGCGTCGTCCGGTTCGTGGTCGCCACTCGAGGACCTTCCGTCCCCAACGGTCATCAGATCGTCGAGCGATGTGGCCTGCCCATTGCCACTTCAGCGTGCTAACTCTTCGGGCTATGTCGTACACACCAGTCCTTCTACGGATCTCCGCATTCCGGATCTTATCACGTAGGGAAACACCGAGCATAGCCCTCTCCATAGCACGCTGCGCGACTCTGAGTTTTGTTATGAGGCCGACATTCAGGGACCACGTCTCAGTTCCGTAAGTCATCACTGGTAACACACACTGGTCATAGACCTTTCTTTTCAGGCACTGAGGTATTTTGGACGTGAAGATGTGCCTAAGCTTCCCGAACGCTGCCCAGCCGAGTAAAAGATATATACATATGTTAACTAATTATTTAAGGAGACGCCTCTACAAAAATATAGAGTCCTCTACAGTAAATCGATTAAGAAGCTTTTATACAGTAGATACATATGAAGAAACCATTGCTATAAAAAAATTATCCATCATCTTTACGCTCATTTGTATCGGCCATTTTAAATATTTCGTAAATGTCATATCGTTAACAAATCGTCTATAATGTCGTAGTGGATGATTCGACAACAGCAACAACAATCGTATCGAATTGTCTTTCCGTTAATTGCAGTAAACACGTTAGGAAGCAACTATTATACCACTTTAGACATAAGTAAGGCTGTCATTCATCTCGAGTTTCTCCAAATTTGTTTTAAGGGCGTCCTGGGAAAGACTGTTAGGGGAGTATAATTAATTGTTTGTTATTGTTGTTGCCAAGAGGGACTAATAAAAATTAAAAAGTTACAACAACGCTTATGTTGCTGTTACAAAAAGCATTTTTCAGAATGAAATATGTGACAGAAAACGTCCGAGATTTTTATTGATTTTATTTGGCATCAGGAATTAAGGTGAGGGCAGCCCTAGATATAAGAAGGAACATTTAATTCACAAATCGTATGTGACACGATACCACTACAGTATTTTACGCAATACTACTATCATACTGGTATTACATAAACTGTGAAATCGATAACAATTATGCTGTAATATAAGCACGCGTACCTGAAATATTTATATTATGTTCTAACTATTATATGCTATAAATATATATAATTACTAGCTGACGTTGTTTTGCCATACTAAAAAAAAAGGTTTGAAAAATAGATGTTGGCCGATTCTCAGACCTACTGAATGTGCATGTAAAATTTTATAAAAATCTGTCAAGCCATTTCGGAGGAGTACGGTAACTAACACTGTGACACGTGAATTTTATATATTAGATAATAATAATATGTGTGTCAGATATTATGAAAATATTTGTGTTTGTATAAACAATGATAGTAAATGGTCGGTAAACCCGAACATAATAATAGAACCAGCACAGTATTATTTAATGAATTTACGTTATAACTACATTAACTACTGATATTCATTAATACGTTTGTATTTTGATTACTCATGTGGCTATTATTGTGAAATTATGATTTACGTGGTCATATTATTATTAAGACTGCTTCATTGGTATCGTCTTTAAAATATATGGAGTGTAAGTACCTACTTTTTGATCTCTTATTAGAGTTTATTGTATATTATGAAATGGGCGTAACAAACAAGCACGGGAAGGCCGGCAAGGCGGTGTCGGCTAGTGCATATACACTGTAGTAGCCGCCCTCGCATTTGGATTGCACTTCCACTTAACATCAGGTGGACTGCAGTTATTTGACCAACGCTTTCGATAAAAATAAAAAAAAGCATACACTTAGTAAACTTTTGCTCAAATCCGTATATACTAGATACTAGCTGTTGCTCGTGACTTCGTCCGGATGGAATTTCAAAAATTTTCCCCTGGTTTGCAACATTTTTTCTGCGATGCTTCGCTCTTATTGGTCGCAGCGTGATGTTACATAGCCTATAGCCTCGTCGATAAATGTACTATACAACACTGAAAAAAATTTCTAAACGGTCCAGAGCGGTTTCTGAGATTAGATAGATAGATAACACTTTATTTGCACATTAATGATTTACATTTCATATAAATTAGATTACAATGACAAATGCACAAAGGGCGGCCTTATCGCGAAATGCAATATCTTACAGGCAACCTTAGATTAGCGCGTTCAAAGAAACAAACTCTTCAGCTTTGTATAGATTCGGTAGATTTTCGTTGTTATAATATACTCTTACTCTTTCGTTGTTATAATTTTTAGCTGCATAAGAATGAACGGATAGTTTATCCGTTCATTCTTATGCAGCTAAAAATTATAATAATAGCAGTTTATTACGTGAAACAATAAAACCAGTTAGCACTATTAAAAGAGGAATTATGTATAGTAATATAACTACGTGTATTAAGTAGAAGATATTTACTTATACATAAATGATGTATATTTTATACATAGTCATGCTAATAACTGGTATTTAATATAGAGATGTTATTAAGTATATGACAAGGCTAACTCTGGGAAGTAACAACTCCTACGCACATGTTATAACCATATGATCGATTACCCTTTTTTAAACCACCATAAGCCAAGATCGCAATAAAAAAATATGTTAACATTGCTAATTTATAAATCAACTAGCTTTTTCCCATGACTTACTTCGCCTAAACTTTGATTTTTCTGATGATTTAGTGAGTGCTATGAATAAATGATATATTAGCAAATAACAAGTCGAGTCAGGGTGCTATATGAAAGTGGAGGAAGCCAGTACCCAACAATTCGCTATCTGTTTAATTCAAATTGAATAAATAAAACTACTTTTTAGGGATTTAGACTCGTATATTTGTTTTAAGTTTCAGGGATTTTAACAAATACACGCATCCATATCCGTAAAAAGTAGTTTTATTTAAATAAATGAGTCGCGTAAGTGTTAGAGACAAATTGAATAATTTATTATATACTGAATTATTTCAATCTTATTTAAGTTACTTAGAGGAAGTCGCTCTACTTATTATTATTATTTTTGTATATATTATTTTGATCTTAACGATCTCTAATACGGAACTATATTTAATTAAATTAAAAGTGGTCCTCAGTAGCCTACGTAACGTTAGATAACTATGAATAATTAACAATGAACATTTATCTGAAACAAACGCATTCGTAACGCGTCTGAATACTTTAACTGTATAACAGAAGGCCAACAATGCTATATTATGATCACAAATACCTTAGAAATTTGAAGGAAGAATTTTAAACGGGTTTAACAAACACTTATTTAAAAACAATAATTTATAAACATGACTCAGATTGATAGATAACTTGTTTTATTAATGTTTAATGCATGATAAATTAACTAAACAAACCACTATTGCTTTTTGCAAAATTAAATGTGGTCATCGAAAAAAATAATCTTGCACAACATTATGAATGTGCAACAGTAAGTTAGAATCACCACTGGCTACAATAGCCAATGATTTTAGAAGGAAGATTCATACAAGTTAACGGAAATGGTAAACGATAGTTGATAAACCTTATAATAATAAAGGTCATTGCAAAGTTCATACATCTTCTTATATAAAAAATTCTTGTGTCACAATGTTTGTTCCCATACTCCTCCGAAACGGGTTGACCAATTCTTATGAAATTTTGTATGCATATTCAGTAGGTCTGAGAATCGGCTACTATGTATATTTCATACACCTAAGTGATAAGGGTTGTACACTCCTGACATTTGTATGGCAAAACAACGTTTGCCGGGTCAGCTAATAAATATTTATATTTTCTTTCAAATTCACGATTTTACTAAAGAAGGCTGATTGTTAATCATCTTTATCACCAGATTTAATATAGAAACCTAACTTTATAATAATACTAGCTGTCCCGGCAAACGTTATTTTGCCAGACAAAAAAAAAAAAAAATTTGAAATATAGATGTTGGCCGATTCTCAGACCTACTGAATGTGCACACAAAATTTCATAAGAATCGGTCTAGCCGTTTCGGAGGAGTACGGTAACTAACACTGTGACACGTGAATTTTATATATTAGACTAGATGTACGAGAAACCAAAATATTATCAACCCTCGAGTGTAGCGCTAATGACACTGCCTGCTATACACGAGCTAGGGTTTTATGTCCAGACAATACAACATTTTGTTTGATGAAAACAGACATAATTAAATTGTGGTGTTTTCCACATAGCAAGTGTATTTAAAAACGTATTTTACCCGTAACCTATAACTACAACAAGGATTATGCTTAATTTCAAGCCATATGATATTGAGTGAATTACCCGTAAAAAAATAATAAGTAAAATAATTTAAAAAAAAATATAAAATGTAAAAATTTTTATTCTTTAACTGGCCTACAATATCTTTAAATGTCAACTTTCTACAGATCCACAAGAATATTAATCTGTAATCAAATTCTTGTAGTTCTGTGGAACTTTATACACTTTCCGATGAAGAAGCTATATTCTTGAATCTCAAGTCAATTAAAATAATAACGGCTACGATATTATAGATTGTAAATATTAGTTTCTAAGTAAAAACAAACAATAATTTTACAATTAATTAGGTCTCGTGTAGATAATGAAGACGATACAGTTGACCAATACGTTTGATAGTTATTTAATAACAAACGTTAAGAATGTTGTTATCAATGAGTTTCTCGTTCAAGCCCGTAATTGCTGTCATTACTACAACGCATACATCACAGAGAAATAACTGATTGCAGTGTTGTCGTAATGCAAATAATGCAATGTTCATCCATTCATAAAATTACTATAGGACAGTACTTTTGTATTTGTCAATTTAAATTTAGATTAATATTGATGAATAAAATGAAAACTATTGATAGAAAATAAAACTTATGAATCGCAACTCCAGAAACCTTATGACATATGAATCCAAAACAGCTGATATTCGCACAAAACACTACACAATCGCACTTCACAAGTATTTTGACTATATTTACTATGAGCACGCACTTGAACGTGTGCTTTTTTAATTACAAAAGCAACGTGTGCGTTTAAAATACAAATATATATAGTCCGCGATTTGTCTGAGTTTTTAACGCGAATTCAAATTTAACACCGTAGTGTACCGAGTCGGAAGCGGCGACGCACACTGACGTAGTGGCGTGGACGCCGCGAACGCGACTAGCGATTAACTGGTACTACTGCTGACTCAAAGAAATGTAGGGGCGTCACTTCACTCATCAGCATCACTGTATATTATATTGTGTTTATAATTATAATCACATCCACACCAGCACCCAAGATTCAACGAAATGACTTTATTGTCCGCGCCTAGAGAAAGCACATCTGCAATTATATATAATTGCCATATTTAATAACGTTTGTTTACTTTCTTTGTATGTACATTGCAAGATATTTTCATACAATAAACACGATATAATCAGTTTTTGTATGATATTTATACTGATTTTAATCATAGTTCACAGATAATTTTAATTAGAAATTATAATTTAAGTCCATACTTGTACACAGTGTTACTAAAACGTTAAAAACTTATTTCGGTTCTAAAATAAATATAAAATAATTATTAAACTTGTAGGCCGTTAACTTTCCACTATTGGGCAGGCCTCCTCTACTTCGGGAATGCATTTGTTATAGAATAGCATAGAATACACTTTATTGTACACCATAAATTACATGTCACTTAACTAATGTAACAATAAAACATGTACAATTGGCGGTCTTATCGCATATTGCGATCTCTTCCAGACAACCTTTAGATGTATATGTATAATTATACATTATTATAATTATACTTTATACTTATGTGACTAGGCGGGTTAAGATAGGGTCTGGTCGGAAGTTTTCTGTCTCTCGTAAAGAATATTCCTAAGCTCATATCGCACTCTTGGGGAAAAAGTAGGAAACTGATAGTTGTATTCTTAATGCGTCAGCACACGAATACATAACTTAATTTTATAATGATCTAAAGTCAATTTCAAATTCAAAAGAGTTCGTTTATATGGGATGTTCAAAATCGTTATAAATATTAAAAGCATTTTAAATACATTTTTCTATCACATTTAAGCCATAATTTTAGTATAAATAAATAATTGGTCAAGTGCGAGTCGGACTCGCGCACGAAGGGTTCCGTACCATTATCTATGCAACATAAGGCAACGTTATTAGTATCGAGCAAGAAACGGTAAAAAAATCATGTTTATTGTATGGGAGCCCCCCTTAAATATTTATTTTATTTTATTTTTAGTATTTGTTGTTATAGCGGCAATAGAAATACATCATCTGTGAAAATTTCAACTGTCTAGCTATCACCGTTCTTGAGATACTGCGTACGGAACCCTAAAAATCATGTTTGTTGTATGGGAGCCCCCCTTAAATATTTATTTTATTTTATTTTTAGTATTTGTTGTTATAGCGGCAATAGAAATACATCATCTGTGAAAATTTCATCTGTCTAGCTATCACCGTTCTTGAGATACTGGGTACGGAACCCTAAAAATCATGTTTGTTGTATGGGAGCCCCCCTTAAATATTTATTTTATTTTATTTTTAGTATTTGTTGTTATAGCGGCAATAGAAATACATCATCTGTGAAAATTTCAACTCTCTAGCTATCACCGTTCTTGAGATACAGCCTGGTGACAGACGGACGGACGGACGGACGGACGGACAGCGAAGTCTCAGTAATAGGGTCCCGTTTTTACCCTTTAGGTACGGAACCCTAAAAATATTGACTCTCATAAAATATATTAGCAAGAATGTTGTGACAGCCCTGTATGTACATTACAGAGGCAATAGTTAACTCCATATCACTGCAACTGTATGTTACTTCTGATATGAACACTGGAAATGCATTACTACCCTATATGTACTAAAAATATTGTCATGAATCACTCGATGCATACAAAAATAATACGCCTATATTTGGCCTGAGGACACCGTATGGTATTAATATTAATGTTATTACAACCCACTATTGCTGCATCATGCTTTTCGCCTTTTTGGGTTTTTTACCAAAAAGTAAAACGAGACGAGAGTAATAATATTACTGAGATCTCGCTGTCCGACCGTCAGTCATTAAGCTGTATCTCTGAAAGAGTGATAGCTAGAGAGCAGAAAATTTCACAATTTTGTTAATGCTTTAAAAACAAATAGTCCTGCCCTTAGGTATCTTTTAATTATTAAAATAACGTTACAGAACCGTTCGTGTGTGAGTCCAACTCATACTTCACCGTTTTTTTGTAAACATAATATTAAGTTGAAAAAATTATTCACGAACCAACACTTTTTGAAATGAACTGGTTATAAGCGATTAGCGATATTTAATAAATCCCTACCATCATGTATGTTCATCTCTTTATTTCTCTGTCTTTTGTATACATATATCTGCTTTTTTTCTTGTTTTTCTCTACATCAGATGCATCAACAATAATAAACTTGATCCTATAAACTTAGGTACTTCATTCCTACAGAGATAATCCGTACTAGATTATCTCTGTAGGAATGAAGTAAGTAACACAATATTAGCTCTATTTGTACGTCTTTCCCTTGGTACATCTTCCATGTAATTCTTTAGACTGCTTTAATATATGACTATTTTAATCTTTTCGAATTGTGGTATTTTTTATTAAACTTATCGGGTCTAGAAATGTGAAACTTTTCATTAACTTTAGTGGTACCTAATTAATGTTAGGATGTTTTTTGAATATTATTATTAATGTTGACGAGCTTTGTGAATATTTATTTATTTAATGTATAAGGATTCATTTTATCTTCCTCTTTAAAGAGCTCAATTGATGAATAATACATTGGGCCGCCAAGTACGTATGTTATATGATACGTACAGTACATATAGTACATATAAACCCATACATGAAAGTTCAATAACGTTCGTCTGGCACCGGTAGAGGACGCAAGCATATAAGACACTGATGTTTTTCAACTTGTAAATCATCGATCGTGTTTGAGTAACCAACTAAACTTACAGCAAGGTTTTGTGTTTTATTTTTTAGAATAATCTCTTTATCTAAATATAAAACACAATCAATTGTATAATAATTCATATCTCTGGACATAACTTCTTTTATTTCATCAATATTTATATATATTTATGTAAGATCATCATCCTCATCATCATAATATCACGCCTTTTTCCCATGGGGGTAGGCAAAGTGAAGTGAAACCTACCTAAATGTAAAGTATTCGAAATAAAAAGAATGACGTAATCTATTTTTATCGACTTCCTCGTTGATAACAATAATATTCTTCCTTTAAGAAATCAAAATGTAAAGGGCACCACAAACGGTATATTAATATACATTAATATAGCAAGAAAGGGACAGATGTATAAAGGAAAAAGACAAGGCGAAAAGAGACAGATATATATTAATACACCGAGAAGTATCTATACTAATGACGTCACCAAATGATACATCTGTCTGTTTCTCGCCTAGCCATTCCTCTATATACATCTGTCTCTTTCACGCTATATTCTCTCTGTCTCTGTCTCTCTCTCCAGCCCATTTCCCAAAGTATATATATTCCCAAAGTAGAGGAGGCCCGTGCCCAACAGTGGTTGGGCACGGGCCTCCTCTACTTTGGGAGGGATTATGGTCTACTGTGCCGCGCTGACCAGGCGTATTGGCACAGGGTTTATTTTCGAGTTTTCCGTCTCTCACAGAGGATGTTATCTGTGTGCAATATCCCTTAGCTAACTTTTACAGCACCCTCGGGAGGAGAAGGGGTTGTGACATTTTTATTCTTAATCCGTCACCACACGGAGAATATTCTAATATACACGCTATATTAATTTATTATATTAATATGGCGTGTGTAACGCCCTTAAGTATGAAGACAATGTAATAAAATACATATTATAATGGGGTATTATGTGTAGACAGCCCGTCTATAGTCACAGTCTCTTCACAGTCACTTTCATTGTACCTATATATTTTGACTATTAATGAAGAGCGGGACCATTTTTATTGATATACTTAATATTCAGGACGAGTATAATTAATTCATAGGAACTGATGAGCCACTTCCATTTCTAAATAGGGTTTAATGACTCACGCCTATTTTATATACAAAACTATGGTTCCAAAAGCAATGACACACACATTGTGGTGGAAATGTATACTAATCATCATCATCATCATCGTCATAACATCACGCCTTATCCCCATGGGGTAGGCAGAGACTATATTTACACTAATGTGCGAGAAAACTATGAAATGAATATGAAATTAACTAGTCAAGAAACATTTGAATAAAAACAATGTTGAACAAATACAACTAAAAAGGTCTAAAATAAATGTAGTCACATTTTAGATTAGGAAGTCTTGAAAAAGGGTTACTGATTACAGAAAAAGATCAATCGTTTTTTCAACGTCGAAATGTTTCAAGCTGACGTGACGAGTTTACCAAGCCACTCAGAATATTACGAAAAAGAAAAAATAACATTCAGACTAATTTAGAAAATCTTTTCAGTAAAACTTCCTTACGTCCGCTATTTCAAAGTCGTCAATCCGCTCCGTGTTCACTGTTATTTTCTTGACAAAATTCTATTTAAGAATGACAGGTTAAATACATGATATTTTTGTACATAACTCTTTCTTTTCATCTAAAAATATGAAATCTTAAAGCTGAGCGTTATACAATATGAGTATCACGGCTCCTATTAAAATGAAAGTAACGTCGTATATTGTGTTATCGTGAATGTTGTCTACGAAATTATTTTTTTCATTTTATGTAAAATGATACCGCATACTATGAGAAATATTAAATTAAGAATTTAAATAATGAATGAACAAAGAATTTGTTACGATGGCATCGTTGCTATAGGCGTACGTATATGTATTATGTTCGTGCGTACAGAATATTTAAGATTGATCCCGATTGAAAAACGATTAGATTATGGAAAAATATCCGTACAGCCGCGACGCCAAGCAATTTAGCAAATTGTATGTATCAAGCAAGCCAGATATTGAACGTCACATGAACAGCAACACATCACACGAGGGAGCAATGTCAATTAAAACCAGCCGAGCCCTAATTGTGCCTATTTTAGCTCGATTGCGCCAGACGGTGGCGAAGGGACACTGTCGCGTATCGAATTGCGATTTCGTTGGCACTCGTGTAAAAATACAAATATGTATTACCTATGTATACTTATGAAATAAATGTACTACCACATATTTGTTAAGTAGTTTTTACAAATCAGTTTAGTGTATTTTTTGTAACACCTGAAATTATTAAGTAACTGTATGATCTAAGTGCAATAGTAACTTAAGTGTTGTTATAATTCATAAACATTTAAACAGTGCAGTGTACTTTATTAACCTATGTATACATATGACTCTACTAAGCAAAGTTTCAATAAATTTAAAAAAAAAGCAATGTAATAAGAATAATTGTAGTTAAATTGACAAAAGGGCTTATCTATATACAGGAAAATAATGCCCAGACATAGATCACATGGCACTTTGTTTCCTTATCGTAACCCGCAACCTATATGACCTACTTAAATAAGTTTTAAGTGCCTAATAAGAAAAAACATAAATCATGAATACAAACCAAACAAATCAATTTTTTATTTATTTTATTTATTTATTTATTTAAACATGTATCTTAGCACTAATACACTACAATATTTGTTTAATTGGCACACACAAGTAAGTTGGATAATAATTGGAGTTATGATGATGATGACAAAGAATAGTTTTTGAGCTTTTATTGACATTTTGTAAATAATAATAGCTTCAGTAATGTACTTGAAAGAAAAGCAATCATTATCGCCAATACACTGCCAAAATGATACATGCCGTAAAGAAACTTTCAACTTATCTTATATTTAGTGCATTCATGATTAAAACTCCCAATAACTTATAACTAAAAATCAATGAGAAAAACAACTTACTATGTATCAATTTTTTTTACAATAAAACAGCTGAAACCGGGAAGACAACAAAAAAAAGTTGTGACGGTTGTTTCACAAGCTAACAAAGATAAGGAATTCGTTAAAGAAGCTAATAACTGACTAATATTAGAAACGAGAAAAAGTTTAAAAGTATGCAACAGGGGCCCAGGGGCGTGAAACTTTAGACGGAATCGATTGGTGTCGGGTGCGCGGACGCGTCACGGTTAGCGCCCTTCTCCTAGTTCGGTGTATACTGTGCATGTCACTAATGAATCAACTTATGGTTAGTAATGTAATGAAGGAAAACTTGTTACTAAAGATTAATGGGACTACGTACATTTTTAATATCAGATGCAAATTATTTATGTGGAATATTCATTAAATAATATTGTGAAATGCCATTCAAGTAAGTAAATGAGAGAGAAAATATTTCTTTAACATCATCAACACCATACATAACATCACGCTTTTTTCTCATGGGGGTAAGCAGAGGCTGTAGAGCGCCTACTGCTACGGTTCTTGTGCAATTAAATTTAAAAGTTAATTCTCGTATCTGGTAAAATTTCCAAATTGATTAAAGGTTAATGAACGGAAAGAATTTTATAAAAAGTTGTCTCTACGAAATTATGCACGATTTGCCTTAAACAATAATATTAGCGCCATCTGTACAAAATATATACAAACTTTTAACGTCATCGGTTGCAAATTTTCACGAACATTTAACGCCATCTAGCGTGGAGTAGTTGAACTTTTTGTCTGTAAATATAAAAAGGTGCTTACGGGTTCTTTACTAGATGGCGTCGATAAACCTAAATTGTTTTTCAAAATAAAATTACATCCACTAACCATTTCCAATCGACGTCAAAATCATCCAGGATATCTACTATTATCTACATTATCTGTAGTACACACAGCGTGTGCCCTCAACTATACTTTTTCTTCAAGATTGCAACGTTTAATATTTGGGTAACAAATTTTTTTTGCAGATAAAATAAAAGTATTTCTTAGATCTACTTCATCAGGACTATGACGTCATTGAAAATATTAACTCATTTTTGTGAAGCTATAGAAATTACACAGCCTTCGCAGTATAGGCAGTCCTTTTAAAATTGTGTATATTTAGAAATTTTTATTTAGGATTTTTATTTATAAATTCCGCTACAATTTAGCTTGTATATTAAAAATTATTTTAATTACTCACCTTGAGCTCGCATAGCCCGTAATGATACTGCATCTTCTTCGACTTCTTCTTCAACTTCCTCTTCGGTTATAGAAGGTGGAGCTGCCCAGCACCGAAGTCTTACACCACCGTTCCCAACGCTAGCTGCGCTGTCTAACCTCACCCGAGGTAAACTTCGCGATGAGTATTCTCCATTATTATTACTCTGGAAAAAATTAAAAACATTTATTACTTAAATGCACAGTTTAAATGATAAAATATCATTGATTAAATCAAACATGCAGAGGAGGGACGTATCTTTACTTATTATAAAACAGTTATTTTTTGTCGTCGTTATTTTTCTATGTATGTCCCTCATGAGCTCATATCTTAAAAACTATGTTACGGATTTTGATGTGTTTTTTTTTATTAGATAGAGTGGTTCTGAGGATGGTCTTTTTTGTATAAATTGTTTAGGTTTAGTGTATATTTTGAATTTTACGCGTACGATGTTGTGGATGGTGGCTAGTAGAGAATAAATAAAAAATTGGTCAAGTGCGAGTCGGACTCGGGTTCCGTACCATTATCTATGCAACATAAGGCAACGTTATTAGTATCGAGCAAGAAACGGTAAAAAAATCATGTTTGTTGTATGGGAGCCCCCCTTAAATATTTATTTTATTTTTAGTATTTGTTGTTATAGCGACAATAGAAATACATCATCTGTAAAAATTTCAACTGTCTAGCTATCACCGTTCTTGAGATACAGCCTGGTGACAGACGGACGGACGGACAGCGAAGTCTCAGTAATAGGGTCCCGTTTTTACCCTTTGGGTACGGAACCCTAAAAAACGAAAGGTTTATGGCTTACACTCGGGAATATAGAGGCATCTAGAAAAATTTAAAATCTTTTTTTATCAATTAATAATTTCTATTTTTGGCAACCCTCTATAAAACACGGACACCGTCATCCATTGAACACCCGCATTCGAAGTGCAGCTGTTAACTTACTGATAATGAAATATTCATACACTACTTCATGTAAGCCATGATGAATCAGTACATGAAGGGATTTGTGTGATTATTTACTTTTAAGCAGCTTATCTGATGCAACGCATTTGCATTGACAGTTCAAGCGTGTTGGGAGAGATTAGAATTGGCTGTTACAAAACCGATAGAGGAATACAACATGTTTTAATATATTATCTGTGCACAATATCCCTTAGCTGGCTTTTGCAGCACCCTGCGAAGGAAAAAGGGTGATAACACAATTACAATTTTACACACATTACAATATTTTTCGTGTGGTCTTAATATTTACCACGCGGAAAATATTGTAATTATAGACATTTTTTATTATTCAGTGTGAACACTCATTCTGGCGTTGGTGGATTTAATGAAGATGAAATTCAAGACTTTACAGGTCATGAATTTAGACTTCACTCAACTACAAGATCAAAATTTGTTTGATGCTCGAAAAATTTGCTGTAAATTTGGGTGTTACCATATATTAAAAATGGGTTTATCACTCTTTCTTTACCGTGGTGTAACATCATAACATAAATTTGATAAATACGTGGATGCAGGTCAAATTAATCTAAAATTTGTTAGTCAAGTTTAAATACATATATGGACATAAATTGGCACATTAAAATAGTAGGCAGAAATATAAAGGAAAACTGTTAATCTTATAAAAAGGATGTCACTTCTTGTCTCGGAATAGTTCTTAGTAATGGCTAACATGAACATCCCGTCACTGTTTTGCATTAGTGATGTTTTTACAGAGCTATTTTAGGAGCCCCTATCCATCTGTGTTGTCATTGATGATTTCGCGTTAGCTATAAAGACCATACTGTAAGTAAATGGTTAAACATCCGCACATATTTATATACAGAATTTAAAAAACTATAGAGGAGTGTTCTTCTTCAGATTATTTTTATTTGCTAATTCATATTCAGATTAACATCAAATGTTTCTTTAAAATCTTGTTTCGCTGTTTTACGATTTTCATTCTTATTCTTTAATGCACATTGCACACATAAAATATACTTACAGAGTTTGAAATTAAGTAAATGTAATGTACACAAAAATAAATACAATTCTTCAGTTGAAGAATTGTATTTATTTTATTGTATGTATTTATTTAACTTTACATCTATTACGATTGCTTATAAGTTTATAAGCAATCGTAATAGACATATCTATTTTACGTACAAATAGCTATTTATCAAACCAAATGAAAAAATCTCAAGCTGTTCACTCTAAATTACCAAAAGCGACACTCTCTGTGTTTATTCTGGGTTAGTTCTCATATATTTCGCTATACAATTAATCCCAAATCAATGGTATAACTAACCTACTATACAAAAGTAATTATGGTCTAATATAAGTGAGGCAATCATGAGGTTACCGTGAGAACTAAGTGCTCGTACTCTAATAAGCTAGTACGGGTTATTTCGAGGCCTTATACAGATCCTTTCGCTTCAAGACCATCTCACCCAGTGAGATACTGAACGGTACAGGTTATTTGCTAAGCTGACGCTAATTCGCTATAAACGTTTAGTAAACTAGAGTTTAAAACAAAACTTACGCATCATTTGACTTCACTCTGTTGAAATATCTTTATTATAACACAAAGTCGCTATTCTTTTATGTATGTCCTTATGTGAGTTTATGTCTTCCAAACTATGCAAAAGTTTTCGATTCGGTTTCTCTTAAAAGATAGAATAGTTCAAGTGGATGGATTCTTTTGTGTAAGATGTTACGGTTTGGTGTATGTTAAAGGAGAAACCGCAGGCATTAGCTAGTATCAAATAAATATCATACAATTATCGCATAATAATGTAATAAGATAAAACTATCCGAAGTATTTGCCATTTCCCAGCTTACAGATACAGTATGACATATGAACATATAACATAGCCATGTGAACGGAGTAAATAGCTGGAGCGTGACGCTTCTCTGTCGTCATATGATATCATGTCATTCTATTGTCCTTGTTTCACCTCTCTACTTATATTTCTACATACTTTGAACGCAAAAAATATGATCTAGTTTTAGTAACTTAAGTATCAAGAATTCATATCCTATTTATTTTGATACAGATTTAAAAAAATGTTTAATCTATCGAAATCGACACTGGTACATTGTTTCTAGAAGAGACCTAAATTTAGACATATAGTATAACTTAATATATAGTTTTAATATTTATGATTTCTTATATAGACGGTTTCGACGGCTTCGTGGTCTAGTAGTTCATATAACGGACTGCCGTTCACGAGGTCGCGGGTTCGATTCCCACCTCAAACAATCATTTATGTGATGTTTATAAATTTCATACAAAATATAGTATATCTTATATATAAAATTCACGTGTCACAGTGTTAGTTACCGTACTCCTCCGAAACGGATTGACCGATTCTTCTCAAATTTTGCATACATATTCAGTATGTCTGAGAATCGGCCAACATCTATTTTTCAAACTTTTTTTTTTAGTATGGCAAAACAACGTTTGCCGGTTCAGCTAGTAATATAATTATAATAAAGCTATTTTGACAGTCATCTAAAATATTACATTTTTTCCAAAAAATCATAGAGTCGTTTGCACACAGCCTTTTCAAATATTTTTGCAAACGTTGGCAAGAGAGCTATTGGTCTATAATTGCTTGGAGTGGATGTATCTCTTTTTTTGTGAATGGGTTTGGTTATAGCTATTTTTAAAAGGTCAGGCAGTTTGGCATCTGCAAAACTTTGGTTTATTAAGAGTGTCAAGGGTTCTTATAGTCCATGTGAACAAGCTTTTCAACTAACTTTAATATAAAGTACACAGGCAGAGTTTTAATACACTTTTAGTACATTAAATGTGATTTACAGTCAGGTAAATTATATAGTAAATCTTCTTTCTCAAGTATATTCGTACTATATCAATTGGATGATTATTATTAAGAAAAAAAACTACAAATAATACAATAATTAGGTAACTTCATTTATAAAGACCTATACTTATATTTACTATAAAATTTAGACAACTGCAGTCAATTATATCATTAAAGAAAAGATATCTCTTTTACATGGTAAGTTATTTAACTAAGACTTTAATTGCTCAAGTCAATTACGAATACGATAGAGACTGCATAATAATAATATGAATGTTATTGAGAAATAGCAACAGCAAATAACATTATATCAAACTGTCGAACAACAAGTTGTCACAGTCGATACGGACTACAACATCATTTCCTTAGAACTCCTTTATATCATTAGAGAATTCATTTGCTTTAGTGAATTCGTTATCTTCTAATATATAAAATTCTCGTGTCACAGTGTTAGTTACCTTACTCCTCCGAAACGGCTTGACCGATTTTTATGAAATTTTATAATATGCATATTCATTAGGTCTGAGAATCGGCTACTATCTATTTCTCATACCCTTAAGTGATAAAGGTTGTCCACCCCTAACAGTTATACGGCAAAACAACGTTTGCCGGGTCAGCTAGTTTAATTATAATATTTACTTTATT
Source organism: Orgyia antiqua (assembly GCA_916999025.1). Classification (NCBI taxonomy): domain Eukaryota; kingdom Metazoa; phylum Arthropoda; class Insecta; order Lepidoptera; family Erebidae; genus Orgyia; species Orgyia antiqua. Next base: position 6,131,828 of record OU779861.1, read on the forward strand.
ATGTCTCTATCGAACGATAGAGTAAAGAAATAAACAAGAAAATAGAAATTATCCTACGTTTGTTTGCTAATGTGATTATTTGCTGAAACATAATAATATGTAGTTAAACATTTCAGGAACGTCAAGTATCGATACATCGTAATTCCTAGAATCTATCCTAATTCATGTTATGTATTTTGTCATTCGACGGGCCTCGTGGTGGAATGGTTCATGTAACGGACTGCCGTTCACGAGATCGCGGGTTCCATTCCCGCTCGGGACAACCATTTGTGTGATCTTTATAATTGTCATACAAATGTTCGTACTGCGTCTGCGTGTTTACTATGTATTATAAGTATGTATTTACTAAAGAAAAGTAGTATATGTAGTCTATCCGTATTCTGGTACCAATAACACAAGCATAGAAATATAGCTTACTTTGGGACCAGAAGACATTGCGTGAAATGTCTAAGAATATTTATATTTATATATTTATTTTAGATTGTAATCTATCTTTATACCAAATATCACACAAATCGTTTGAATTCTTTTGGTGGCTAACAATAAATAAATAAAATGTTAATCTTGTAAATGCTAAGCAGTTAATGATTACATGATAGTAACGTGCGTTCACTCAATGATGATGATAATTACATCACACGTAATTCTTCCACGAATAAGCTTCAAAGCGTGCTGGTGGATCAAAAACCTAATAAAAACTGAACGAACAACATAATTTACGATGTAAAACAAGTTTAATGTGACCTAATTAAAGGACTAAACGGTATGATAAAGTCAGTGTTGTACTTATGTTTAGTTTCAAACGTTGAGTACTTGTTGTAATGTATTGTAACACTAACATTTAACTTATCTGTGTACAATATTCTTTAAGCAGCACCCGAGGAAAAACGGTGGTGACTCTTGTATTCTTAACCCGTCACCAGAAGATCGTTTAATCTTTAATGGTCTTTTTCATAATGACTTATCGGAGGTGTAAACGAAGATTTTACCGGAGAGATAATAAACGTTTTAGCGTAAAAAGACTATTATGAATAACAAGTTTTGACAATTTTCGTTAACCGATTTTATCGAACTTTTAAACCTCCGATAAGTAATTATGAATAAGACCATTAGAATTATTTTATGTACAAAAAAAATCATACTTTTGAACCACTCTATCTATTAAAAGAAACTATCTATATCAATATCCGTAGCGTAGTTTAGAAGATATAAGCTCATACAGGGACAGGATATATAAAACAACTTAATTTTATAAATTCATATGCTCTGAAACTCTACACACAATTTCCTCGCCTTTAATACTCTCGGAGACCGTTGTTGCATTATTACACAATCTTCTCATTTGTTTTAATCTACAATAAAATAGGTTATACACATGCATTTAAAAAAATCCGTACTTGTTAACGTTTTGAACATGTCATGTTAGATGTGCGGACATTGAACCTCGTAATAGACACCTATAAATAGGTCAGAGAAAGTTGTATGATATTAGAAACTTTGAATGCGGCCCTTTGATATGTAGGTAAATAATAACTATGTTGTGTGTGTATGTTTTTATAACGAAAATAGGAAATAAATTGACTAAAATAAAAGAAAAATTTCGACGTTTTTGAAAGGATGCAAGAACCAAGAACTCAATGACTAAAATATGTGTAGGTAGGTACTCTATGTGATACGGCAAACTAGTTTTCTGAACGCCATAATATTTTTCTATTTTTTTTTATTTTATTGTTAAAAGTAAAAGAATAAAGTAGCTTAAAGTTAAGTTACTTTATTTTTACACAAAATTTAAAGTTAATTTTGTGTCCTGATGATAATGAACATTGCAGTCGTTCGGAAGTAGTATGCACACACACAGACACACATTTCGATCATTCCTTTTGAAGCTAGAAAATAGATATGTAGATGAAGGAAGCATGTATTATGCTTCCTTCATCTACATATCTATTTTCTAGCTTCAATTTAAGTTGTTTATTTATTAGTGTCTTGAATAGGTGAAAATACCACTATAACATAATTATTACAATACTAGATATTACAACATACATATAATTACAAAACAGATGATTAGACGTTTGAAGCAATTACGTCACGTAACGAGAAAAACTTTCTTTACGTAATTTGTATTTTCTCTTCAATATCTCACAAGGAAATAAGCAATTATTCAACATAAGTATTAATAAAATTAGAGGTTATCATATCTTTGCATGCTTGCATAAATAACAAAATTTATAAGACGCGCAAACTTGATCTTATAATAATTAGGTTTTTGTTTTGCGAATTAGTTAATTTATTACCGACTACAAAAAATGAGGAGGTTCCCAATTCAACTATGTTTTTTTTAATTTTATTTTTTATATTTGTTACCTCATAAACTCACAACTTTTAACTGGGCGAAGCGATTATGTTGATTCTCTTTTTATTTGAAAACTAATGATTCCACTTTGGTCCCATTGGCACCAGGTCAGGATCTGATGGTTATCTCCTGAGAAATCGAGGAAAATCCTAAAATTCCAAAGGCATATGAAGTAGATTCAACTTTTTTTTTTAGAAATACTTCATTGTTCTTTTAATAAAAGGCGTTCACCACTTTTGTTAGTCTACGAGGGGATAATAAATCTGCATCTATACTTATACATATTACAAAAAAAACAGAAATTATTGTTTGTTTGTTGGTAACGAATAAGCTGGAAATGTAATGAACCTTTAAAAAAAAATGTAGCTTTCCGTACCCAATCAAAATAAGCTATAAGTTTTTTGTCATTGTAGTTTCCCGCACGACGCCAGAATGGATTACTAGTTAATAAATAGTGACTTTTATTAACCATCTCAATTTGCAATTCTAACCCACTTTAGTGAGTACCGCCTTACTAAATTGATTATTTATTTAAGTAATTATTTTTATTTAGATAGTGTTAAGTGCAAATAATAGAAACAGAGCAGAAATATAGTTTTCTTTTGCCGTTATGTGCTGAAAAATTTATACCAAAATATTTTGTTGCATCCACTAGCATTGTAGTTACATTAAAAATATATGGATATTCTGCTCCTCAAAAATTTTTAAATTCTGCCTATGGTCTATATTCTATTTGTCTTGTTTGTAAGCCGTGCTTTAATTAAGTTAAGACTGGAGGTATCTGCGAGCTTCGTAGTCTGGTGGTTCATGCAACGGACTTGTTTACGAGGTCGCGGGTTCGATCCCTGCACACTACATTTATTTGTGTGATATTTCTAATTGCCATACTAATGTTTGCATTGCATCTGGGTGTTTCTATGTATCTTTATCTTTACTTCTTATAAAACAAAGTCGTAATTTTTGTATGTATGTCCCTATGTGAGCTTATATCTTCAAAAATACGCAACGGATTTTGATGCGGTTTTTTGTAATAGATAGAATGGTTCAAGAGGATGGCTTTTTTTGTATAATTTATTGGGGTTTAATGTATATTGGATGAGATATGATTAAATTTATCGAGAAATTCGGATGCGCGCGACCTATAAATGAAAACGCTGCCTTATCTATGTGAGGTACAACAAAATAATGTATGAAGGAATTGTTTGTTACCTATAGTTCTTCAAAAAAATCCTCAAGGGCATATGTCTATCTTTTAAGGGAAACCCGCTGTACCCATAATAATGTCAAAAAAATTATTAAATTCAATAGGGTGTTTTCAAAAGCTATTTATGTGTATATAGTAATATTTTTTATCAAATTGAACAGCTTAGTTAGCTTACGCAATTAATATAGATTAAAACTGCTCATTACAGCATGCAATTTAAATGAATATCTTGGGAGATATGACGAAAAAAGAATTCCGCGCGACAATATAATGTTACGTGTTAGGGTTCGAAGGATTTGGAGAGAAAGACCTGCTGACTCTTTTGAAGACTTTATTCACTAGCACTAGTTACACACTAAGCACTAGGTCCAAACACTAAGCACTAACAATGTCCTAGATCGTAGCCAAGTTGTAGGTTTCACTGGTATCACTCTTGATCACTTGTTTTCGCTCTCGAAGTCGCTTCGATCGTAGCTCGAACTGAACTGCCCGGGCTCGCCTCCCTGCCGCTATTTATATGCGCCGAGACGAGTTCCAGACTATTCCAGAATGTTCCCGACTGTGCGCGAACGTGATCGCCCGGAACGAATGTTTCTGGAAAGTTCATAGTTCCTCTAACGCCATCTAGTATCTAATAGGGGTTCACTCTGTTCGGTTCTTCAATTGGTTTTACTAGTTGCTGCTAGATGGCGCTAGCTCCTTTGTGTTTTGTGTGTTCGTAACACTACTCCCCTCTTAGAGATGCTCGTCCCGAGCATCCTTGTTACTACCATGGTAGCGCGCCAGACGGTCTATGTGTACCACTTTGAATGTCCCTCTTGGTTGCTTTTGAATCCTATAGGTCACATCATTCAGTCGGGTAACCACTTTGTATGGACCGTCCCACTGGTTCTGCAACTTTGGAGATTTCCCTTTCCGGCGAGTTGGGTTATGCAGCCACACCAATGACCCTTCCTCGAAGCCGCTCGTGTTCGATTTCCGGTCGTATCTGGTTTTCATGTTCTCACTTGACTGTAACCCATTTTCCCGAACCAAGGCGTGTATATAGCGCATCTTCTCCCTTAAATCGCAGACATAGTCTTGTACAGTCTTTGGTCCCTCCGGTGACCCTCCTGTCAATAGGTCTACTGGTATTCGTAGTTCTCTACCGAAATTGACATACGCCGGGGTAGCTTTTATGCTCTCATGCTCGGCGGTTCGGTAAGACAGAAGGAAGAGTGGTATATACTTGTCCCAATCCTTTTGTTTGTCATCTACTAATTTCGCCAAATGCCTCTCAAGGGTCTGGTTAAATCTCTCAACCATTCCATCAGACTGTGGATGGTACGCGGTGGTCCTCGTCTTATGCATGCCCAAAATTCTGCACACTTCCTGGAACACCTGCGATTCGAAGTTCCTGCCCTGATCAGAATGGATTTCCAGAGGCACACCAAAGCGACATATCACTTCTTCGACTAACTTGGAAGCGACTGTTGTGGCTTCTTGGTTTGGTATGGCGAACACTTCGGGCCATTTGGTGAAGTAGTCAATGACGACCATAAAATACTTGTTTCCCGAATCCGTTACAGGAAATGGCCCCGCTACGTCAACTGCAATTCGTTCCCACGGTGCACCGACGTTATACAACCGCAGGTTCCCACGGCTCCTGGTCTGTGGTCCTTTCACAGCAGCCAAAGTAGTACATTTGCGGCACCAATCCTGTACATCATCTCGACAATGTAACCAGTAGAATCGTTCTCGCACTTTTGTTAATGTCCTCTTGACACCTAGATGACCTCCTGATACGCCATCATGTATTTCACGGAGAACATCTGGTACTCTCGTTCTTGGGACAATTATCTGAAGATGGAACTCTCTGCCGTTAGTCTTCTCCCATTTCCGGTAGAGTATTCCGTTTTGGAGTATCAGACTGTCCCATTGCGCCCAGTACGCCTTAGTGACAGCGCCAGTGGGTGCAACCTCACTCCATATTGGTTTTACGTCACCCCGTTTCTTCCATGTGATGATGTGCCGAAGGTCGTCATCTTTTTCTTGAGCCTCCCTCATAGCATCATTCTCCCAGAGACTCAAAGGATCTGTTCTCGTTAGTTTTAATGTTTCTTCATTGCATTCCTGCTTGACACAATGTTTGCAGTCCTCCGAACACGGCCTTCGTGAGAGTGCGTCGGCATTCCCATGTGTCTTTCCGCTGCGGTGTTCCGTCTTGAAGTCATACTCCTAGAGCTGTTCAATCCATCGAGCTACTTGACCTTCTGGGTTCTTGAATTGCAGTAGCCACTTCAAGGCTGCGTGGTCAGTTCGTAGTAAAAACTGTCTGCCGATGAGATATTTGTTGAAATGTTGTAGCGTCTTTACAACAGCCAAGAGTTCTCGTCTTGTCACACAGTAGTTTCTCTCTGGCTTGGATAAAGATTTGCTGAAATATGCAATAACAACTTCTCTTTCACCCTGTTTTTGAGATAACACCCCTCCAATGGCCGTGTTGCTTGCATCCGTGTCAACTATAAACTGACCTTCAGTTTGTGGATACCCCAGGATTGGTGTTTCACACAGATGTTTCTTCAGTTTCTGAAAAGAATCTTCACAAGTCTCATCCCAACTAAATTGTCGTTTATCTTCTGTCAGCCGATGTAATGGCTTGGCTATCTCTGCGAATCCCTTAACAAAACGCCTGTAGTATGAGCATAGGCCGAGGAATGCCCGCACTTCGGTTTTGTCCTTAGGGGTAGGCCATTTTTGAACTGCTTCCAGTTTCTCCGGGTCTGTCTGGATTCCATCACTGGAGATAATATGGCCGAGATAGTTGACCTTGCTCCTGAATAAATGACACTTTTCCGGGTTCAACTTTAATTTGGCTCCCTCTATTTTGGCGAAAACTCGCTCCAAGTTTCGCAAATGGTCCTCGAAGTCACGGCCGACAATTATGACGTCATCCAAGTAGACTAAGCAAGCCTCTCCAACTAAGCCTGCCAGTACACACTCCATGAGCCGCTCAAAGGTGGCAGGTGCGTTGCACAATCCGAAGGGCATGACGTTAAATTGCCATAAACCTTTACCGGTCGAGAAAGCTGTCTTCTCCTTGTCTTTTGGATGAATTTCCACCTGCCAGTAGCCAGATTTCAGGTCTAGGGTCGAGAACCATTTCATGCCACTCAGGGTATCTAAAGTGTCGTCGATTCGAGGTAACGGGTAACTGTCCTTCTTAGTGACATCATTGAGACGCCTATAGTCCACACAAAATCTCGTGCTACCATCTTTCTTCTTCACTAATACAACAGGTGAGCACCACGGACTTGTAGACGGTTCAATAATCTTATTCCTTCTCATGTCCTCCAAAAGGCCTTCAACTTCTTTTTCCTTTGCAATTGGTATCCGTCTTGCTCGTTGACGAATTGGTCTCTCGCTTCCGGTATCTATCCTGTGCTGAACCATCGACGTTCTTCCAAGGTCCCCTTCTTGACTGGAGAAGATATTCGCGTAGCGCTGCAAAAACTTCTTAGCTTTCATGCTCTGCGAATAAGTCAGATTACTCTTACAGTCATCGAGTAGCTTAGTCACTAAACCGTAGTTATTGCTGTTTGCCGAGGAGATAACAGTTATCGGGGCTCGCCGCACTTGTAGCACATGGCTCCAGAACTTTTCTTCCACCTCCAAAGCATGCGCTAATGCTTCCTTTAGCGAGGTATGGTGACGAAGCCTCACTGCAGCTCTGACCTCCAGGTCTTTGATTCCGTCGACAAATGCTTGAACAATATTCGTGTCTACCATCTTGGTGTCGGCTCCTGGGTGTGCCTTCCTGACGAGTTTTTCAATTTCCAACGCCCATTGTTGTAGTCCTTCTCCTGAGCGTTGGACTCTGTCACGCAGTTGGGCACGGAACACGTGCTCCAGGTGTCGCTCCCCGTATCTGGATTCAAGTGCCTCCATCAGGTCTTGGAACCCATTTCCTGTATGTGGCAGTGCTTCCAGGACCGACAAAGCTTGCCCTCTGAGCGCAACAGTGAGAGCGGTCAAGCATTGTTCTTCCGTCCATCCGTTGGCAGTAGCAACCGTCTGGAATTGCTGACGATAAGCGTTCCAGGAAGTAGTGCCGTCGTATGGCGGAACTTTCACTCTTGGTCCTTGTGCCACTCCGATAGTTCCACTAGAGATCGCAACTCCCGTGGTTTCAAGGCGCACTACTTTCTTCTGTAGTTCAATGAGGCCGGTTTTCACATTTTCGACATCCAATCCTAACCCGGTAACTCGTTCTTCCACTACGTCAACATCTTTTCGAAGCTTATTCACCGTGTTACTGACATCATTTATAGCACAAAGCACTTTTTCTTGTGATTCTTGCAAAGCGCCGAGTTTGCGTTCTTGTGACTCTTGCAAAGCGCCGAGCTTGCGTTCTTGTGACTCCTGCAAAGCGCCGAACTTGCGTTCTTGTGACTCTTGCAAAGCGCCGCTAGCTAGCGCTTTTGAAGACTTTATTCACTAGCACTAGTTACACACTAAGCACTAGGTCCAAACACTAAGCACTAACAATGTCCTAGATCGTAGCCAAGTTGTAGGTTTCACTGGTATCACTCTTGATCACTTGTTTTCGCTCTCGAAGTCGCTTCGATCGTAGCTCGAACTGAACTGCCCGGGCTCGCCTCCCTGCCGCTATTTATATGCGCCGAGACGAGTTCCAGACTATTCCAGAATGTTCCCGACTGTGCGCGAACGTGATCGCCCGGAACGAATGTTTCTGGAAAGTTCATAGTTCCTCTAACGCCATCTAGTATCTAATAGGGGTTTCACTCTGTTCGGTTCTTCAATTGGTTTTACTAGTTGCTGCTAGATGGCGCTAGCTCCTTTGTGTTTTGTGTGTTCGTAACAATAAAATAATTAAACTGTTGGCTGAGCAACGCGAACGTTTCCTCGGTCTTCTATCCATACTCTAATGTTTGGATATTTGGTATGGATAGATTTTCATGAAACTTTCCTAAATTCCACGCGTACGGAGTCGCGGGTAACTGCTAGTTATCTATATTCTACATCTATACGTTTAATAAAAAACTAAAAATCGCTGTCGGTACTTAGACGTTATTGAAAAAAAAATATTGGCGTTATAGAAGCCAAAGTATTTCGTGTGAAATATCCATAAATATTTATTTATTTATTTCGGTCTCATTATATTGTACAAATGAAATTAATTCTGCTTATCAATATTAATTAATTTCTGTGTAGCATAACATAAGTAATATAACGCAACATCATAATATACATATTGTGTTGTCTGATGAAAGACTGTAAATATTTGCATACTTATTATAATCAGAACGAAAACTTATTCTATAGACGCATTACACTTTTACATGCAAAACTATCATGTATATTCACACGTCGATATTTCATACTTTGCATACGAATAGGGCGACACTGTATCTATGAAGTGACATAATGTAACCACATTGTAGTTTAAAAATACCCTATTATATAATGTCCACGTGCATGTAACCATTAGGATCCGGTATTATTCATCGCCTTGTACAATATTTGATGATAGCTTGAAATTACATTGAAATCAATTTGGCCGTTGAATTGACGCCACAAATGCACAACTTGGTGGTCAAATCGCCTTTGTATACAATCTAAAAAATAGGACAAATTTATAACAGATAATAAGTACTCTGTACTAGCTGTTGACCGCGACTTCGCACGCGTGAATTTATAAAATTCTTCCTATTTTCGCAACATTATTCACTGATAATTCGCTCCTATTGGTCGCAGCGTGATGTTATATAGCCTATAGCCTTCCTCGATAAATGTACTAACTAACACTGAAAGAATTTTTCAAATCGGATTTGCGGTTCCTGAGATCAGACAAACATACTCTTCAGCTTTATAATATTAATATATTACTATCGAAAGAGGTAAATTTTGTTAGTATATTTGCAAGGGGTTAATCTACTAAAATAAGTATCCCAACCCAAAACTCTTTTTACTAATGCAAACGTACATTTTCCTGTGGCTTTATTATGATAACCAGAGTTTAGGTGAATAAAGTCAATACAAAGTGGCTAGTTTAGCTAAATTTGGATACAATAACGAAATACTACTACATATAAACAAATCAGTCCTACCAATCACATCGCTACCGAACTAGTAATCGTTGTAATTAGGCATTAGTTATCACCAAACGATCGAAACTATCTGCTTAGTTCATTTAACTCTTGTAAACATTTTCTGATTGCATAATATACGTCGAGTAGATTTTGTATAAATTTCAATGAAAAAGTCCTTGTAGATCCAAAGTAAGCAAAATTTTACGAATTTTGTTCAAAAATCTAATCCACAACCTTTTGTACAGTAACAACTTGATTAATAATTACGCCATGATTTTCTTACACCGCGAGTTTTGTAAAATAGGTAGGTACTTAACTTTAGTGCTAAGTAATTTTATAGTAAATACACGTAACCAATGCCAGGATCACAAGAGACATATAAATAATTATGTTCATTTAAATTAAAGTAATAATTGTACCAAAAATAACTCGACTACATTTTAAGTTTTACATAATGTGAGGTAAGAAAATATAATAAATAATAAATGTAAGATTCTTATGATTAACCTTGAATTTCATAATATAAAAACTAATTTTACACGAGCAAGAAACAATCGTGAGGACACTGTTTTAAGCAACTTACACGTTACGCTACTTAGCCTTAGCTGGTTTGGTTAAACCCATAATGTTCTTCTTAAGGGAGGTGCCCTTAAGAATGAGTGATACACTAAATTTATTCTTAATTCCGTCACGGCATGAACGTGTAGTTTCGTGATATTAATTTTGAGAATTAATTAATTACCTCAAATGGTAGAGTGTAATAATGTAAGATCAGAATCTCCTAACTCTATTCTTTGACAAGAGACGACAATGTAGAAACACTTATAATGTATTTAGCCAAGGGGTAGAAAGACGTAGTGTATTCACTAGACAACATAACTTAACACAATAGACTTCCTTTAAGATTATATCAATACATTTGTGTCTGTTTACAGTCTGTAAATGTACTTACAACACATAAATATAGCAACAACTGTCATGCTATTATTAATTAAGAACAAAAGTGTACGTACACTCTCAGTACTGTTATTTGGTATTCAAAGAACATACATTTTGTCTGGAATTCAAATATAACTAGCTGTTGCCCGCAATTTCGTACGATTCGTAGAATAATAAGTAAAAGAGAATAAGTAAAATATTGCTTTAAAATCAACTAGAAGAAGTTTTTGACAAAGTGATGGGATAAACTTGACAAATAAATTGATGTGATGTGTTGCTACTAACCGCGGAAAAATTTGGCACAATTTAATTGAAAAAAATGTAGAGATCCTTTTAGATTCTTCTTATCCAAGTTTTATGGTATCGGTTATAATTAAAAACAGTATTATTATTTAAGAGGATGTGCCATAGTATTATTAACATAGGACATAGTAATAAAATTAGAAATGTAGGAAATGCAGTAATCAAATGGTACTTTTTATATCATTGTTACTTCTCGTGCTTTGTTTACTTTAAGAACAATAACAAATTAAGTGAATAGGCATTGTTTCACTTGTCAATTTTGTAATCGTAAATATTGTAGTCCACTAGGAAATGTTACAATTAAAAACCATTACCATGACCAGGGAAAAGAATTTTTATCGTACCAGAAGCACAGTCAAGGGCTAATTACAAATTACAAAAATCATCTCTAGGTTTTGGTACAAAAATATTTTATTCACATAATATGAAAGAAAGAATTAAAAAACGGAGCACAAATTGGTTGCAATAAAAAAACAGGAAAATAGTATAAAAAATAAAAAATAAACTAACAAAAAGAATAAGTAAATATTACAACCACATAAACCACATATGTGTCTGTCACTAAACGGCAAAAGCTCAGCTTGGTTGCTGATTAAGACCAGCACTGGTCCTCCGCAGGGTCGTGTTATATGAATTGATTACTTGCAATATATAAAGTAATACACTATAAAGTGTAATACACTAAAGTAAATCGTGGATTGTGAACTTTAATAAATGCAGCTTCTAATATCATCCGTTCCAATAATAACAGTATTGGGAGCGATATAAAATCTTATAACATTTTTAATTGAGCCCTATACTGGTATCTATTTTCATAATCATACCTTTTAAGTACGGACCGTTTAGTGTTATTGGCCGGTTGTCTACAATCAAGTTAAACACCAATTACGTTTAATTTTATAAGCTACGCTTACATGGACTCGATAACCCGATTACCTACTTCATGTTTAATATAAAGTACTTGCTATTGGTCTTAAGGTCACTTGGAACGTGAGAATTGTTTGGTCTTTGTGCTGTGATAAACTAGATACGAAATTGATTCATCTCAACTCTCATCCCTTATCTAGAACATAATAATGTTAAAGTGGTTTGTCGATCATCTTCTTCGAATCCGTCAAATACCTATGCATTTCAATATTATGTTGAAATATTATTCTGTGTATTTAAACTAGCTGTTTAAATACACAGATTAATATTAAAAAAAAATTCTAAATCCCTTTAGAATTTCCTTTATTTTCCTTTAAATTTAGCAAATTTGTCAAAACTTTTCACCAAGCAACGATTCGCTCCTATTGGTCGCAACATGAAATTGTATAGCCTTCCTCGATAAATGATCTATCCAACACAAGGAGAATTCTAAATTCGAACCTGTAGTTCCTGAGATTAATGCGCTCAAACAAAGAAACAAACAAACTCTTCGGCTTTATAATATCAGTATAGAAAAAATAAATCTGATTCCTTATCACACCCTTATCCTATGGGGGTCGGCAGAGACCATAAAGCACTATCTGCTAAGATCCTAACACACTTCCTTGGCTTGGTCTACACTTATACGTCTAATTTCTTGAATAGTTAAATGTTCATAACCTACGATTCGATTCTAAAATCTAAGAGTTATTGGAGATCGATTTCAATTGAGATTCCGATCCTATCATAAGACTATTCGTTTTTATTTTATTGGTTCCCTGACTGATGAAAATAACTTGGTTTGGTAGTATATTTAAGTTTTGCTCAGATTATAAAAATAAACATCTGAGCGTTATGATCAACACAGTTCAACACACATGGCTTTGTTTAGGAGCATGACATCATCCAATGTGGTAGCATTTATAACGCTAAAAAAATCCAAACTTGTGTGCAGTTTTATTTTACTGTAAACCGTTTAAATCTTTTTAGAGAATATTTTTGAATGGAAAATACTATTAACCTAGGTGTCCGGAAAGTTCCGAATAGAAAATTTATTCCTTCTAAAAGGTATTTGAGGAAATATTTTTTTAAGACAAGCAAATACATATCAAAATACCTAAAAGTGAAAATTTGCGTCATATAACGTAAAAACACACTAGGACAACAACGAAAGTAAATAAATTTTCATGCATATTATGTAACGAAAAAATGTACGTAGTCTATAGGTAAAACACATTATGGAATTTAATAACAATAATTAAAATATTTACACAATGTTCATGAATATAAAGTGGGAGAAAACTGGTAAAAGCAACACACATTCACATCTTACCTTGTCCGCATAAAACCCAGGGAACGACTGTTCGGCCGCGTGCAACAATACAAAATATAATCAGTGATTTCATACATCGTAATAACTATTGTATCATACAAATTATAGCAAGACTCCCTGCATACACATTATGTATATAGATTTACCTAAAGATGTAAGTAAGTACTATTGAAAATTACCATACCAGTAGTAATAGAGAAGAAATAAAGGTTTCTCTCTCTCTCCAGCCCATTAACGTCCCACTGTTGGGCGCGGGCCTCCTCCACTCTGCCACTGTGCCGCGCTGACTAGGCGTGTTTGCACAGGTTTTACTTTCAAGTTTACCGTCTCTCACAAAAGATGTCAGCTGTGTAAAATATACCTTAGCTGGCTTTTACAGCACCCTGGGGAGGAGAGGGGGGTTGGTGACACTTGTATTCTTAGTCCGTCACCACACGGACATATCGAGTTTTAGACAAAAACAATTAGGTTAGTTTAAAAAGTAAAAAACACTGTTAAGAATAAAAATCACAGAATTTTTTTTTAATTTTTACATTGTTATCGGTCTTTCATATGTGTGCACTTTAGATCAATTCGACTAATGCAAGTACGTGAAAATAATTTTTAAACAATCCTTACATAGATACGAATCTTATTCACACGCTGAATGAATTACAACTGTATCCAGTAAGCATTAATAGTTATAAAGACCAACTGAAGTATTGTTTACTTTAAATAATTCAATTTACTTGATGATTAAGCAAAGAAAGCAATTTGTCTTCGTGAGAAGCGGAACTCTGACACTTTCCGCGTTTCCGTCCTCATTGTTTGAAACATCCTGTCTTATATTAATGACGTTGTATGATGCATTTTTGTTACATTATTTCGTTGTTGTTTTAACTAAATATTAACTTGTTTATATTATCAAAGCCTCAACCAAAATAAAAAATAATCTTCAACCAACAATAACCAAAATAATCTTTAACAAAAGGTCCAGTGATAAATACCCTAAGATAGGAGTTATATTATATAGGTTAGAAAGGGAAATTCTTTGGAAATATAATCTGCTTTTCCAAGAAAACAAAATCAGCCTTTTTCGTTGTTTTTTCCTTAAATTGAATTTGAACAATCACTTTGAAATATTAATTTAACGTTCTGAAAGTCTATACTTGTGTTATATTCTGTTACATTGTTATTTTTCATGTTGGTACACGGATAATTACAAAGTTGTACTCACATAGTATTGAAGAAGTATAAATAGGCTATAAAACGAGACTAAAGAAAACTCTAATAGTAGAGTTCATTCGTCTTATCCTGCGAGGCAAAAAGCGGTTCTTGAGCGAGCAACGCATAATTTTGATTTATGTAAAGTGCCGGCGCATGCCGCCCACACCTTACGTTCGCATTTGCTTGTATATATATAGAGGCACTAGCAAAGCGCTTATTACACTTACACCTTATGTAGACGATATTTTAAGCACATCGTAAGAATATTACAAAATACTACGATGAGCAGAATTAGTGCCTGAATCACGTACATCTTGTTAGCGCATTAGTGTTTACTGCGCCTGACTGTTTTGTCGTGCGTCTATATTTGTTGCATTTTCAGCGTGATGTAATCAGCACTTGCACTGGCTAGTGATAGAACACACAAATGTCTACAAATAAACAGCAATATAACATTCGATTATCATAATGATTTCTGATGTTTACGCGAGGAAAAGGCATTTAAATAACTGTTACCGAATTAGTCGCGTATATTTTAATGTTCAGTAGCTTTTTCACTCAGAAAGGACTGATTTTTAACCGTTATTGAAAGATTAAGAACTATTTAATGATAAAAGTTAGTTGGATGATCAGTGCAACATGTTTTGCTCTTCTAGACTTCATGTATGTCTTTATTCTTACTTTTTGCCTTCACTTAAACTTACACCGCGATCCACGTGATAATTTTTTAATTTGAAATAAGTTAAGGGCCTACATCAATATTATCGTATATCATCGCCGACACGTACATATTAACACAGCCAGTAGGCACAGAAAATGAAGAATTAGGGATACTTTTCCTATTTACACAAAATCTACTAAATATATTTTAATTCTGATTTACGTGTTTCTATATATAATAGTTACTTATGTTTTTAAAGTTATTTCATTAGTTAATACGCGATAATAGACCGACAAATGAAAAAAATAAAAAATTAGAGAGGTTGTTTCGCTAAGATTTTCTATCGAGAAAAATTTTTCTATCGCGTTTCTCAGTTTATGCGATCCTAGATCATATATTGAAAAAACATATACTTAAAAATTAGAGCTCTAGCCATTCAATCTAAAGAAACAATGAAAACTTCGTACGTAGAAAAATGCACGAAGCTATTTCGGTATCCTCTTAATTTGAAATAAGTTAACTGTAATCTTATTGTAATGTAACTAACTTTTTTTTATTAAAAGTTGAATTGAAATAATGCTCTCTTATAACATTATTACGGTTCTCGTGTATCCGTAATAAATGCATATAAATCGTGTTGACTATTACAACATTCAACATAATTTCTCACATTTATGTAACACGATCCCATACTCTCATGGTTATCGTAATGGGTATAAGCGGAACAGAACAATACATATATTAAGTTCTACATTGAAACCCATTTCTACTCAGAGCTATCAGAGTTATTTTCTACACCACCTAAAGGTTGACTGGTGGAGAATGCCTTAGGCATTAAGTCCGCCTATTTATAAATTGTATGTGCAAGATGTTTAAAATAAATAAATAAACACCGTGGGGTTTAGTGGATAGTCCGGCAGCAATAGGCCGGGAGTCCCACACGAAGTCTGAAGGTTGCCCCCGCACAACCGGAAAGGCGAAGTGCGTAAATGCATTCCCCACGTAAAAAAAATAATATTTCGCTTCTCGCAAAACAACCATCAGATTTTAAACAAAAGTAGCTTTGTTTCATTTCTTTCTTTGTTCAGCATATTTTTTCATTTTCTATAACTTAATCATTTAATAAGAGCATAACATCTGCCAGTAATTAGGAAAAATATTGGCATTCTAAATATAAAATTATGTTACCCAGTGATAACTAGACGCTAACTGAAAAATGCATTTTGGAATTGAAACAATATCATTTTTCATATTTGAAAACCCTGAACGTCAATTGAGGCCTAATGACCGACAATAGTGGCTGTAATAACGGGTCACTTGGATGCACGAGATCGTCCCGCACACGCACACGAAAAACCTAAGTGTAATTGAGTTATTTCAAACAGTTACTTAATACATACATACATACAGATATACTTTGATACTAAGGCTATATAGTACTATTGAAGATGTAATATAAAACAAATATCTCCATATTATTGTTTCGGAAAACCATGCCTATTTGAGTTTGAAATAGGATCTTTTTCTAAGTAAAAGATGATGAACTATACATCTGATACTTGTCTGCACAAAGGCAGGGCCATCTTTTACCTATTAGAGGCCCTTGGCACATTAGGATAAACGGCCTACTATGACCTATCAGATATAAGTAGCAAAAATATGATGTAGTAGAGACTAGGGGGCCCTCACGATTGAAAGGCCCTGGGCATGTGGCCCGTGTGCTCAATAGAGAAGACGGCCTGGCCATTGAAACTAAATTTTTCTGAGAAATAAATTCCCACCCAGCAATAAAAATTATGAGTTGTAGTGTTACATGTGACAGGTTTTGTTAAGCAATGCAACGAAGAAGGTAGACAAACAGGTAACATAAGGATTTTCAATCGGCATTGGAGATACTGTCTAAGGCAACAAGTAAAATATGAAACGCAATAACTATAACAGCATTGATACAACACTAAAATATGAATCAACAAAAATAGTAATTCATCTGCATAAATTTAATTTAAAAACCTCATTATAGCATAATATGACCTTGTTATAGACACCTCTCCATTTCATAACGATGACATGCTACCTTTTAACTCCTAAATGACCCACATATAACTTATCTTCAATCAATAGTAGCTTACAAGATGACTAAGTACTTATTTTTTTAAGTACCTTGATAATTTCAAAAGTAATAATGACTTGCCAATAAAAAAACATAATTATATAAGTATAAGCCTATACAGCTTAAAGAATAAGTAATTTTCACGGAATCAGGAAAGCGGAACAAACGAACACTAACTATAAATATAATAAAACAACTTGTTTGTATGTAAGAAAGTAACTATCATTTCTTATAACAAGAACTAACTATTTTACATAACAAAAGTTTGTAAAAAAGCATGAAAATGCGATAAATATTGAAAATTCAAGTACCCGGACAGTGACAATTTCTGATTCTAATATTTATAGTCAGTCTAATATTACTTAACATTACAAACAAGTCTTTACATGTGCGCAAAAGAGTAATGGAATTTTAATGACAGCAAGTTTACTGTTGATTGAGAATGTGAACTCATGATAAATGGATACCTCATTAAGAAAATAAAATTACTAAATAAAATGCCACTTGACCTAACCAGATATGAAATCGCTGAAGTAATGAAGGAATAAGAAATGACAACAAAATGCAGAGGAGACAGTTGCATGTCAGTAGAAAAGGCCAAAGTAATAAGAACACCAATCATAGATTTTATCGTTGAAGATATTAGCATACTTTCGAAACTAAGATAGAAAACACATCACATGGATGCTTGCATCTGATTTGGCACAACAGTTTTGCACCTAAAAGCCACGCATAAATTGTCATTACTAATAAAAAGTATACAAAACAAAGAAAGATAGTATGCTATCATGGGAAGATAACGACAGAGACAGTGTAATATCTAGGTTTTCTTCTTTGTGTCAATTAAAACCGTACAAAGAAATGCAACCGCCAATATCAGGGCGGCACAAATTTACTGTAATGTAAACATTACCTCTATGTATGGCTACAGTACAAAAAAGGATTTGCAATTATCTTCCAAACAAAAACACGATACGTTCGACAATAGTCACGCTCTATTGATAACAAATTTACTAACATCAACCCATCCGGTTTACTACGCTTATAAATATCACCTATTCTAGGCCATAATGATTATTTTACAGGTTTTTTAAAAAAAGTGTAATATAACACGATATTTTATACATAAAGTGCCCTCAATAATGACAATTATTCACGTTATTATGACAATATAGTCAAGAAATAGAGTGTAAAAA
Organism: Orgyia antiqua; assembly: GCA_916999025.1. Lineage (NCBI taxonomy): Eukaryota > Metazoa > Arthropoda > Insecta > Lepidoptera > Erebidae > Orgyia > Orgyia antiqua. The sequence goes on from OU779861.1 coordinate 6,150,134, forward strand.
GAGTACTAGAAAGTATTAACTATCTATTTTAGCAAGGATTGCCTACATTAAAACCTATAAACTTAATATTGGGAAACTAATTTTGTCAATAACATAAAACAATAATTGGGTAGGTATGATTTCTTTTTAAACTTGGACCGATTTCATTTACATTTGAAATTTGAAGGTTTCCTCGATTTCTTAGGAAATAACCATCACAACCTGACCTGGTGCCAATAAGACCACTCGGTCTTTTTATTTGAAAACTGGTGATTACCAGTATCCAATTAAAAAAAGAATCATTAAATCGCTTCCTTCAGCAAAAAGTTATGAAGTAACAAACATGACAAAAAAAGATAAATAAACATACAGACAAATTGAGAACCTCATCCTTTTTTGAAGTCGGGTAAAAAGGGTTTTTATAAACTGCTAGTATTTTATTTATCCTGTCTTATAACAATAATTTATTCCCTACTAAAACAACATATAATGCAGCATATAAACAGACTAATTTTATAGAATGAGAATAGTTTTCATATAATTATTGGGCATGGTTTTATTGTTTATATTCTTTTGTAAATAGTAAATACTCACAGCAAGTTCTTCACTAGTGTAAGCTGTGAGGATGCGGCGGTCCTGGTGCAGTACACAATAGAATGGTTCCCAACAAAGAGGCACTCGGACTGCCGCACCGGCCACCGCACTTGAAGCTCCATCTAAAAATAAAATAAAAAAATATTTACTATTTATCTTGTCCGTCTGGTGACCAATTAAGAAAACAAGTGTAAATTGTTTGTTCCCCAGGGTGCTGGAAATGCCAGCTAAGGAATATGTTTAACAAATAACATCTTTCGTGAGAGTCGGAAATGTCAAAACTTAATCCTGTGCCTCACGCCTTACCACCGCGGCATAGTAGACGAATCACCCTCTTTAAGTTAAGGTGTGCCCAACAGTGGGACCTCAATAGAATGAGAAAAAGATAGAGTCTCAAACATTATGGAAACAAGGTAAAATTATGTAATTATTAAGGTAATTTATATTGATAGCATTAAATATGTCACATTTACAACTAATATTTTACAGCAAACTACTAACTACATTTCTATCAATACGTTTTAATAGAGCGATTTACTTTCGCAACATATTGAGCCCAAAATTGAATTACGAACCTTAAAGTTAGCCGATAAATCACAATAGGCTGACGGATTTAGTGACCTAGTCTTATTTCCGTAGGTAATCACTTATGTGGCTATCAGTCTAGATAGGTAGTAAGTAACTCAAATGACTAACCTCCGGCGTACCTATTTATTACCACAAGGAAGTGTTAACCTCTATTTATACATGTCCTAGGAGAGCCAAGTTGTGACAAAATGTAAATAATAAATAAATAAAATAAAATATTCTTTATTGTACACCATAATAATTTAAAACAAGACTTACTAACTAGACTTATCATAGGTACAAAGGGCGGTCTTATCGCGGACTGCGATCTCGTCCAGACAACCTTAGGATGGACTTGATCGAGGCTGAATAGGCAACTTGTGGTGTACTGTGCAAGAATGCTAATAGCAGATTCAATATATACAAATAAATACATTACGTATACCTAAATACATGTACACATAAACATATACATACATATCTAAAACATATAACATACCTATACCATACATACTTAAAACAAATACATACATAGAATATTCATATGGAAGAATTTAGCTTTAAAGGTCATTCGTGTTCATGATATTATTGCACTATAGAAATAATAAAGACTGTAATTACATAACTTATAGCTTGAACTATTCTTCAAGCTATGTGAAAACCTCGCTTGAGGAAGCTACATGTTTCTACTAACTAAGCACTAACAACTACTACTCTATTAGACTACATAAAATGTAAATAGTAATCTTAGGACAATGGTGTTTAATAAAGCTTTTTGGAACTCGTCAGACTATACTAAATCTAAAGTTATCCGCTCGGTTCTCTGTAGCTAATAATATAGCATTGACAGTAAGTGTAACCGATCTATAATTTTATATCTCAGCTGTGGTCGATCATCAAAGACTGTGGTCAATACAATAACATATATCAATCAAATATCGAACTGACTTTGTTCAACGGAGACGGACTTTGTAGACGGGCTTCGTGGTGTAGTGGTTTATATTGCGGACTGCCGATCACGAGGTCGCGGGTTCGATTCCCGCCTCGGACAATCATTTGTGTGATATTTATAAATGTCATACAAATGTTTGTCCTGCGTCTGGGTGTTTCTATGTATTATAAGTATGTATTTACATCCGTATTCTGGTACCCATAACACAAGCATAATAAGCTTAGCTTGGGACCAGAGGACGTTGTGTGAAATGTCTGTGAATATTTATTTATTTATTATTATTTATTTATTAATAATAACTACGTGATGTTAAACAAACACGATTAATATAAACAATTACAATTCATCACCAAGACAAAAGTCCGATTTAAAACAATGATATGAACGTTTATACTTCGTGCATTCACAGGACACTGCCATATGAGGTAAACAAACTACTCCGGCTAGACACCAAGAACATAAAAGTCCTTCGAAGAATACTGGAATGGGGCTATGGTTAAAAATAACTCCTTACGACTGGCTTACAATTGCGCATCCATTATTATTCCTTTAACTCAAGTATAAAGTAAAAGGAACAATAGACATCGCCAGCTCATACAAGCAATTGGAACATGTTTTCAAATTTTGATAACACATACTCGATTTTAATGATATAAATAAGGAGGATAAAAATTTCGTCGCATAGGTATAGGTACTTTCCGAAGACCTTATTTCAGTGGTATACAAAGCATAATCATAAGTTTTTTTTAAAACGACCTGCGGCCGTATTATGAGCTTTTATTCACAGGCAGTTTACGCCGTGAATTGAACTGTCTGGCAAATTCGTATTATGAACAAATTATTAGTCAGTCAGTTCGCTAAACCAGTCATACATTAATATGTTTAAGGAGAAGGTACAACTAAAAGTTAAAGTATTAACTAAAAATTTTCAACTATAAGTTTTATTTTTGCCATAATACCTAATTTAGCCATGCAGTTTACGGCCTGCCTGGAACTTGAATGATTTTAAAAAGCTCATAATACGCCGGCAGAAGTTTGAAGAGTTTGATGGTAAATAAATACATTAGCATTTGTCTCATTGCACAATAAGACGTGTATCTAAACTAATTTAGCAAATAAATTACTCCACTAAGTGTAGGTATATCCTAATTGATTTGCTAAATTAGTTTAGACACAAGTTTCTTAAAATATCTCCTCCCTTATAAAAAGCCCTGCAGTCAGTCTTAAAGAGGACAATGACAGTAATTGAAGCACTTGTTCAGCTAATAAAAGTTCATCGGTGCAGCGACGCCACGTCCACATGGATTAATGCGTTCCATTTAATCTATTAAACAGTGAGTCAGAATCCAGAGAGAGCCAACAGTCATTACACAAGCAATCGAAAATAATAAACATGGAACATGAGCTTTTGCTGTTCTTAACGCGACCCAATTCTTAATGTTAATTGTTTCTTAACAAATAAAATAACAGAGATCCAGCTTAACCAAGAATTAAAGTTAATGGTACCTACTAGACAAAGAAGACGTTCTGTAGAAGAGAACAGAGAAAAGAATGGGTAAATATAAATACCCCAGATAAAGGAACTTCAGTGCTGCTTTGCGAAAAACAATTAAATCGAGTATTTATATTTGTGTAATTACCCTGAATTAATGGCTAAAGCTAATGTCCTCTCTCTCTCTCCAGTCCATTAACGTCCCACTGTTGGGCACAGACCTCTTCCGCTATTGTAGGAGGGATTTACTTCACGCGCTGACCAGCCGTGTTGGTATAGAATTTATTTCAAATTTCCGTCTCTCACAGGGAATGTTATATGTGTAAAATGTCTGTTGGCTAGCTGTTACAGCACCCTAGGAAGGAGAAGGTACACTAAACTTGTATCCTTAATCCGTCACCACTCGGACAATATTATGTGCTAGCTAGATGTTAATTTAGATGTTTTTAAAGAAAAGTACAAAAAGAATTTTACTTTGCATAGACGACGTACGTATGTCGCACCAACGAGCAAAACTATGAATTACTGATATCAACATGTTGGACTTCAACGAAGGATATTAAGTTTCTCACAAAAGCAGCTTATTTATAGAAAGAGTAAATTGAAGATAATTGACGTCGTACCATTTAATAACACTTTCGAAACAAACTTCGGACTTTGTTTTTAATATTTTATTGCAACTGACGAGATCACACCGAGGATGACTTATTTTGATTTAAGTTGACTATATTGTACAAAAATCTTACAGAATCTAAACTTTACAAAGTCTTTGTGCACACTAGATTTACTCAAGGTACAAAATTCTCAAAGACCTTATCATCACACATTATACATCATCTGTGAAAATTTCAACTCTCTAGCTATCACCGTTCTTGAGATACAGCCTGGTGACAGACAGACGGACGGACGGACGGACGGACGGACAGCGAAGTCTCAGTAATAGGGTCCCGTTTTTACCCTTTGGGTACGGAACCCTAAAAAATACATAAATGTTCGAAAAGTAATAGGCCGTAGTATTAAATTAAGTATATGCATGTAAAGATCTCGCACATCGATAAACATATCAATCATTAGGTTTTATTTGACTGATGCAACCTATTGAATGTGTAAATCAATAATAATATGCTTTAGAAACATCGGAATGTTATAGAGAACAAAGCCATACTTATATGCTTAAAACAAGGCGGATGAAAACATAAATAACAATAATGTAGTTTACAACAAATTGTACATTGTTGTTTGTTAGTAATAGTATAGTCTTGTTAATTTGGCACGTTGTCATGTAACGAAACATTGAATAGGTAGGTATACATACTTATGTATTACGAAAAAATGTAATAAATAATATGCCCACATGTTTACATGATGCGTAGGTGTGTTACACTTTAAATTTCTCAATACAGTTGTAGGCCTACCACGCTTGATGAATATAATAATACTCTTACATGCTGGTGGTCGCGTAGAAATAAAGTTTCTGATCTGAAGTTATTACCATAATCTACGATTGGCCTGTCATTGGTCTCAATATCTTATTTCAAAAGATGCAAGCTTACGAGTATGTCTGTGTTTATAGACATTTACTAGGCTTTTATCGCCGAAACCAAAATAGTAGTAACCTGTAGTAACCTCGAATCATAGGCCTTTAGCTTAGTATTGGTATAATTCATTATGTACAAACTTAATTACATACCTATGCCTATACAGAATATCCCCCCAGGCAGCGTAGATAGACAAAATAACCATCTCAAACGTAAAAAATTTAATCATTTGAAATGTTTCAGCAGCTTTTATTTTCATGGGAACTAACAACTTCGGACAACGTCGATACCTTTAAATGAACAAGGCCACCCCATATTGCGAAATTCTTTAACAAAATGCGCCTATACTAAGACCATGCTTTTAAACGTAATCGTGTCTTGAGAACAGCCGTCGGCTATAAAGCGATATCTCCCTCCGTCTAAGTCACGCACGCGACGCCTTCTCTATGATGTAGCTAGGAGCCAAAAGAAATTGTAATGTGATACAAAATGTAAATTATTTCTTCCACTTTGTAAGACAATATCGAGACCTAAGTATTTTTTTTTATTTAAAATTAAAGTCTCTTTTTTTTTAAATTATCGTTATTTCCGAGAAAACGTTGAACATGCTTTTTAGATCTGTGCTGCTATGATTCATACGGGCTTCGTGGTGGAGTGGTTTATGTAATGGACTGCCGATCGCCGATCAGGTTCCATAGCCCCCGCTAGAGAAAAATTCTTCCCAACTGTTATTAGTATTCCAAGTAATGATGCGTACCGAATACTCAACGTACTAACCCTGTTTCTTTTCTGATATCTAAATGATATTTTGTTAATATCTCAATAAAAAAATAAAAGCACATATCATAAACAGTTTTCAAGGTGAGAAGTATCATTGCAGCAACATAAATACCTCATGTAAGCAAATACACGTAAGCGCCAGCCATGTGAACATGTTGGCACTGTGCTTACCCAATAAAGTAGCCAACCGTGGTAAATATCTGTTCATAAATAGGAACCTTTGTGTGCCGATTACACATGTCACTACCCCATTTGATCCCATGAGCCTCGAAATTAAATCGTATTTCAATTACCACCGAGTTAGCGTACCATAAGCTCCCAATGATTAGCAAACCCATGCTTAACATCATGATGTAGACTAGAAAAAAAAGCAACAAAAAGTACGAATACCGTCTCTAAGTAGCACACTAATTGGCAATACACGCAACTCAAGTGAAGTGTTTGTCTTCCCATATAATCTACGTCTCCTTAGGCACGAGAATAAAATATGTATGTTATCTACAATTGCTGATCGTAAACGTTTCAGCTTATTCTAATCGAATGCTATAAGGAAATTGAAGTGAGCTAGCAGCAAATGTTAATGGGAAGAGGAAAGCTTTTGTAAAATTAATTTGTTTAAGTGTATTTATATTCGTATATGTGTATCTATATTCGTACGTTCCATATTGTATGTATTTGTAAAATTATATAACACTTTCAACTACTATATTTCAATTATTTGTCTATCCTAAGGTTGCCTGTAAGAGATTGCATTTCGCGATAAGGCCGCCCTATGTACATTTGTCACTGTACTCAATTAATTCTTATGAAATGTAAATCATTAATGTGCAAATAAAGTGTTATCTATCTATCTATCTTCACCGTCCAGAAAAAAATCTATGCATATATTTTTTTAACCAATTTTCAAGGAATCGTTTACACCTAAATATTTTAAAGACCAACTAAAATTTGCTAAAGATTTATCTACAAAAGGCCCATGAATTTGTAGAATTAGTGCCATATTCCATTTTTCTATAAATGTATGATCCTAATTGGAAATTTAATTTATAACTATACAAACAAATACCAAGTAACAACAGTATTAAACTATGAATGCAATTTAATAGGATATATCATACTTGCGTAACTTAAATCAGACAAGTTCAATATTATGCGTAATGCGTGACATTGATTTTTAAACAAATTGTAAATGGTATAATGTATTCAATACAAAACTTATTATACCTTTCACATAAGTAGGCGTATCCGGTGATTGCGATCAGAGATAGTTATGATTACCAGTCGGTGTGGTAATGGAGTTGGCACCCAGTTAGCGCCAGCCGTAGGCAAGATTCAACTCGGTATAAGCCTACATACAGTGCTGGAGTTGTCAACTAAACAAGTATTACTCGTCTGGTTACAAGTTGCCTTATAATAACATTGTACAAAGGTACAAAAGACCCCTTTCCCTTCCCCGCGACAGTATGACTAATAAGTGAGTAAGTGAATGACCTGCCAAACTTAATAATCTTAAAAACGCACATATTGAAAACTAATATAAAGTATTTATGAGTCATAAGAAATATACATAATATGCAAACTAATTCCCAAATCGAGTTTTAATTGACTTTACATAAAGATGATTATTCATTTAACTTAAAAATCATATATATGCTATGTCACGACTTTTATTACGAATAATTAATTTACAATCATATCGATTGAATTAAAAAGAGGAACCAATTAATAGTTTTTAGGGTTCCGTATCCAAAGGGTAAAAACGGAAACCCTATTACTGAGACTTCGCTGTCCGTCCGTCCGTCCGTCCGTCACCAGGCTGTATCTCAAGAACGGTGATAGCTAGACAGTTGAAATTTTCACAGATGATGTACATATTTCTATTGCCGCTATAACAACAAATACTAAAAATAAAATAAAATATAGATTTAAGGGGGGCTCCCATACAACAAACATGATTTTTTTACCGTTTTTTGCTCGATACTAATAACGTTGCCTTATGTTGCATAGATAATGGTACGGAACCCTTCGTGCGCGAGTCCGACTCGCACTTGACCTTTTTTTGTAATTTTAACATTAATTCCTAGATGCCCACAGTTTCATCATCTTTAACAAATATAAAAATATTCATACAGACGTTTCATTTCAGCACTAGTCGTGTGAAATATTCAACGGCAAATAAAACTTTGAATAAATTCTTCAAAATTCATAACAAAAAATTATATTAAAATGTCGAAGAATTAAATAATACCAGACAACAATGAACCCGAAAGCCGAAACTATTTAAGTGAAATAACTAAGTAAGTAGATAATATATTATAATATTTAAATAATCTCTTGGTTACGTTACGGAAAAGCAGAGACGATGCATTGAAATATAAAGTATAAAGAGATATTTATTTCATTAATCGTTATTCTTCACTTCACGTTTTTTCTCTCATTTAGTTCTTATTTAATTAGTTTTCAACAAAGATGTCATTTAAATACTTAAATTATAAACAACCAGTAGCTAATACATTTTAATGTTACAGTTTTTGTCTATTGTTAGATATATTTAAATGAAGATCTAATAACAAATATTCATTTATTTCCAACCCAGATAACGGTTAATGCGTTTTTCACCTAAATTATTAAATTGTAACAGTGAGATATATAACAACGGTGAATTTCATTTACAACTTTTACGAGTTAAATACTCGAAAAATATACATATTTAAACCGAGTAACAGTGACGGTTTATACCAGAGCTTAATAAATAAAACATTTAATTAAAAACGCTCCAAAATTGTAGTCTACGTAATAGATTCTCTCACAATAAAATTTTCTCACAATTAATGTTACAACTATTTATATTTTGCTTACATATTTAATGCTTAATTTGAGAAAAAATCTACTCGTTCTATTATTTTATATCTTCATAATATTATGCTGATAACTTATTATGTAAATATACTTAAAAATTATAAAAAAGTTCTAACTTTAATTGTATCCCATGTATATTTATAAAGAAGTTGACTATTTCTACATTTAAAACTAGTTACCCTTGAAAGCTTAATTTTGATCTAAATATACGATTCAGGGTGCATTAAATAATACCACAGCTGATATTAAAGAGCACATTACTAATAATAAAGAGCACTAATAAAAAAAAATTTAATCCAAAAAGCTCGTTAGCCAGAATGGCACATAAACACCAAGAAGCGCCCATATAGATGAATGAGATACTAAGAAATGCTATGAGTATTCTGCTGTCTTAGACTAATGGTCTTATTCATAATGACTTATCAGAGGTTTAAAAGTTCGCTAAAATCGGTTCGCGAAAATTGTCAAAACTTGTTATTCATAATGGTCTTTTTACGTTAAAACGTTTATTATCTCTGCGATAAAATCTCCATTTAAACCTCCGATAAGTCATTATGAATAAGACCATAAAAATCCTTTGCAGAAATATCCAATGTTGCGAAAAAATAGCAAATTGTTGCACAGATATCGATCGAAGTTTGCTTGGTATGAATTGCAAAATTGCCGAAGAAGATTAAAGAAAATACAAGGATGACGTGTTAACTTTTAAATATTAGCATCAAGCCAAATTATACAATATCATTACTTGGTTAATTGAAATTAAAAGTCAGGTCAATATTGTACGATTGACGTTTAATTATAACATGAACAGCTAATGAATACTACACTTGGTATATTAAATGTTATTAAATGCATTTATGTAACGAATTGATACACATGACTATACAACTACTTATAACCTAATGAACTCCTCATAAATATGCATATTGCATCCAATACGCACATAATTGACCTCAAATAGACAACAAAAAGTAAGAAATCCTAGTTCCCTGGAACCTAACCTCCCCGTCCCTAATAGATCTAAAGGTCACTTGTCTTGTCGGCCGGTTGTAAAGGTTGTCGCCCTTTTAAAGTTGCGCCTAGCCTTTACATTATAAATTATGTGTTTATTTTTAGTATGTCAACACTGATCGACTTTGTGACTATGATTATGTCATGTATATTTGCTTTAATTAATAAAAAAATTGTCATTAACATATACATGGCCGTAATAAGTAGCTTGAATAAGGTGGTAATGATAAGTAATTATTTTTCTTTTTTACGAATACATGTTATAGAGATACATATAGTTATAGCAATATTTGATCTTTATTCAATCGAATAACCTTTTGTGTACACATTCGATGAGCAATATCTTCGTGTCACATAACCATTCGTTTTTATTTAAATCTTATTCTATGCTGTTAATTACAATAACATAATTCAAATAGTTGCGTAAAAATGTGATTAGGCTGATGATACATTGATCACATACGTTGTTCTATAAGCAAAAATATTGGTAGATACATAAGTACATACATACCGTCAACCATTTTCGCATTATAGTAGGCTAGGTAAAGACTATAGACCACCCTATGCATCTAAACATACTTCGTTGACATCATTTATTCATCCTTAGTTCCGCACACACTTCATACACATTTATCTGGTCATACATGCACGATGGTTGTAACTGTTGTAAGTGCTCAGTGACCCTTTTGAAGAAAATCAGTAATGAGGTCAAACATTTCTTTCTCAATTTCCGTCCTGCCCCAGCGTTCCCATACTTTATAATACTTTGCATAGCCAGCATCGCTTGTGATTTATTGTGTGCATATATTTTAATTAATGGTATTTAACATGTATGTCCATACAATTTAATGTACCAACTGTCATCGCTTTTGACTTTCTTTGTTAAGACAGAGTTAATTAATATTCACGTTTCATTCATATTCATGTACTAATGAATGTCATATTCCTTTATTATTCTAACGTGTGCGTATAAAAGACAACTCAAAGCTTCCCGTCGCGTGGACTGTCGCGTAGGCGTTAAACCTTTGTATAATGGCACAGATCAACCCTCAATAGATTTCGCTCAACATATGCGTAAACAAGCACATGTATGAAAACTGGTCCCAAGTCTACTAAATGAATTGTGTCATCAATGGCACATTATAACCACAAAAAATTAACAATAGACTACCAAACTTGATAAAAAATCGCCACCAAACAATCAGTTATTTAGTGTTATTGCAAACAAATGCAATAACTGATTGCTTAGTGGCGAATTTTATCAAGTTTAGTAGTCTATTGTTAATTTTTTGTGGTTATAATGTGCCATTGAGCTACCATTGTGACACAATTCATTTAGTAGACTTGGGCCTACTTAAGACTACTACTACTTACTTACTTACGACTAAAGAAAATGCATTATTTCATACCCCGCAACCCGCGTCTTCCTCCTACGTTGATGCGTTTAGTCGTTAACAAAAATCTCTATCTATTGGATATGATCTGTGTATAATGGTAATCTGGGCGTTAAAAATGTGACCGTTTTGACAGACGTTAGTATCTTGGCATGTAAACGTTGCGCATGAAACAACATAAATCATTTTGTCGAACTTCGTGAGGAATAATATGTATATTACATTGTGCCGTGCCCTGAATATATTACCAACTAAATTATTATCACATTTCTTTACAAATTCGGTATATACATATTTGTAATGATACCAAATTGAGGTACGTACCTATACGACTGTAAATCCCGAGAGAAATAATTTCAGTTGTTACTATTTCGTTTAACACACAAATAATATTCTTATACTTACATACACAGAATATACTTACATATTATTTTTAACTAATCACATTAATAAGTACCCAAAATGTGGAGCTCGTCGTCTTAGTTTAACTCGTCTAGAAACTCACTAAGAAATGAGCATATTTTTGACGAGAGCTTTATTAACTTTTTATATGTCAATTAATACAGAACAATTAAGATTGACTCTATAAAAAATTATTAAAATGGCACAACTATTTCCTAAATTACTTTAACATATATTTCAACAGAATCCTATTATAAACTTAGGTATATGCGGCTTAAAAGCGGTTCATAAGTTTACAAAGTATCTCTATTATACAATTGTGACATAGATTTCATAAAAGGTATAAAATACTCATTATACCCGTTATTAGTGTTATTACCCATAAAACGATGGTGCTTGATGTGTCTAATTATCACAAAGTGCATATAGGTTGCGTATGTGCTCTTGTTACCCAGAATGAATCTATAAACAAACAATACTGTGATAATTATACACGCATGCAACAGTTCCCACAATTGCACGGTTGATGTAACTTATGTAGCGTTGGATAACTATTAACTATGTACGAGGGGAGGTCCAAAAGTTCGTGGAATGAAAGGGTTTTAGTAAAAATGAAACAGTAAATTTATTTTTCCTTTTCAATATAATCACCCTTAAGCTGAATACATTTATTAGATCTATGAATTAATTTTTCTAAACCATCGTAAAAATATTTTTTATCTTTTCCCTCAAAATGAGCCAAAATTGCCTCCTTTACCTCATTGTCGTCGGAAAATTTCCTTCCCCTTAAGTCTTTTTTTAAATTGGGGAACAAATAAAAATCACTTGGGGCCAGATCTGGACTATAGGGTGGGTGGACTAGTGATTCGAAGCCATGCGTGTGTAGAGCAGCCATTGCAACTTTGCTCTTGTGAACCGGCGCGTTGTCTTGCAAGAGCAACACGCCCTTGGTCAATTTTCCCCGACGTTTTTCTTTGATGGCATCCTTTAATTTTTCTAGTATTGTTGCGTAGTATTCTCCGGTTATGGTCCTGCCCTTTTCTTTATAATCAATCAGTATTATCCCCTCACAATCCCAAAAAACAGTAGCCATCAACTTTCCAGCCGACTCCGACACTTTGAATTTCTTTGGCGGTGGTGTCCCCTTTTTATGCCATTGCATGGACTCTTGTTTGGACTCAGGCTCAAAGTGATGAACCCATGTTTCATCGCCGGTAACAATTCGCTCCAAAATCGGTCCAGGATCGTCGCCACACAACTCCAAAAAATGTTTTGACGCTTCGACGCGCTGCTGTTTTTGAAGCGGCGTGAGCATTCTCGGTACCCATCTTGCACTGACTTTTGTCATACCCAGGTGGTCATGTAGGATTCGCAAAATGGTGGTATCTGATACTCTAACTAATGCAGATAACTGTTTTTTCTTCAAACGGGTGTCCTCCAGTACAATTTTTTCCACTTTTTCGACGATGTCTGATGTGGTGGCCTCAACTGGCCTTCCTGAGCGGGGGTCGTCTTCAATCGACTCCCGACCATGTTTAAAAAGACCATGCCACTTGTAAATCATTGATTTACTAGGGCACTGTTCCCCGTAAACAGTTTCCATTTCATTCAAAATGGTCTGATCGTTCTTTCCTTGCTTGGTAAGGAATTTAATGACCGCACGGTGTTCAATTTTCTCCATAGTTTCAGTTTTCTTCCGGATTGACGTGTTTAGCAGGCGAGTGTTCGTAAACGAATGACGCAATAGGGCTGAAACTCCATTTATATACTAATTATGAGTCCCCAATTAGTATGACACTAAGCGAGCGCCCCTATCCCCACTCCATCCCCTCCATTCCACGAACTTTTGGACCTCCCCTCGTATCTACATCATCCGTGTGGTGATAGACTGAGAATACAAATGTCACCACCCTTTTTCCTTCCTAGATTGCTGTAAGATACAGCTTGGAGATATTAAATTAAATGAAATAAACTTTTATTTCGAACAACAAACATCCATATTACATTCAATTACAATTTCAATTTGTGTTAATACCTGTGTTAGTATCTTACATATTATCTTGTTGCCTAATTTCAGTAGTGGTTAATGTTCTTAAAATAAATGTTTTTAAAATAGGGGAATGAATTAAAGCTACTTGCAACAGTGTTTATAACATATACATAGATAATATATTACGGTATTGTTTATATCAGATATTAAGAAATAAAATCCTTTTACTAAATAAACTAAATTATAGTGGAAAAAATGATAACCATGAGCGGGACTTGAACCCACGACCTCGGAACACCGTTCCGTTGCTCTCCCATCTGAGCTATCATGGTTCCCGCATATGTTTACCAAATCTTCCACTACAACCTTCTCAATGTGAGTTAAACATCGTGCGATGTTTTGTGTACAACGCCATCTATTGAGCGGTAAAAGCATAGCAAGTCAATTGCAAAAATTCATAAATTAATGTAGAAATACATGTACAGTCATTATTTTCGGTCCAATTGTGTTCTGTAAAGAACACTAAGTGATCGATTGATCGAGTTGGTGCAAACCGCTCAATAGATGGCGTTGTACACAAAACATCGCACGATGTTTAACTCACATTGAGAAGGTTGTAGTGGAAGATTTGGTAAACATATGCGGGAACCATGATAGCTCAGATGGGAGAGCAACGGAACGGTGTTCCGAGGTCGTGGGTTCAAGTCCCGCTCATGGTTATCATTTTTTCCACTATAATTTAGTTTATTTAGTAAAAGCATAGCAAGTCAATTGCAAAAATTCATAAATTAAATAAAATCCTTTTTGCGAGACATACGAGTAAATCTCGAAAATAAACTATATGACAACATGCCTGGTCAGCGCGGTATAGTAGACCAAATACCCTCCCGGAGAGGAAGTCCGTGCCCAATAATGGAATGTTATTAGGATGGATAGAGAGTGATGTATCTACTTCATTATTTTGTAATGTAAACCCTACGACCTCAAAACAGCCTTCGTGCGTTCATATGCATTTTGCAACACTCACGCAAGAGAGCTATAATGGATCTAAATAAGTATCAAATCAAAAGATTGTATTATGATTATAGTAACAAATTGTATAATAATCCACAGGTGCTATTCATATAGTGGAACAAATTAGATTAAATTATGTAAATTCCCCATAAAAAGGTACTAATATCTTTATAGCAATGTAATTTCACTCTTACAAGAATTTGTAATGAACATAATTATGTGCACTGAAGGGCTTCGACAACTGATAGTCAGTCCATAGTTAAAATTGCAAAATGATGATATGGATCAAACACAAAGTACAAAAAAGTCTTAGTTAAAGTTTACTAGATAACTCCAATTGTATTATTCACAAAGTTAAAAAAGTCCTTTTTTACAATTGTAGTATTCGTTTCCATCCAGGAATGATAATTTTTTACTCAATTACTCAACTACAAACATTTTAATAACAACAAACTTGTCACTCTATTTTATATAGTGTATCAAGTAATAAATGTTTGTTCTCCTAAAAATTATAAGCATTTTCTATATTTTCATTATTATTTCACATAGTTGAAGATGTTGAAGAACTCTGCTCTTCAAACACAATAGACAACTATCACGCTCGGAGTAATAACTTAGCCTCCGGTCTTACGCATTTTATAATAGAGTTTCAGTTATGTCATCGCAAACGTTATGATCTCAAGTTTTAATGAACTCACGCGTGACTAACTTTAATAAATCCTCTAAGTTTTTTTCATAGAAATATAATATTTGTATTTATCTAAATCCTTAAACCAATTAATTGGATATCGGTGCGGATATGTGCTAAAATACAAAAGCTGTTTTCTATATGCATACAGAAAGATCAAAGTACATAACATCTTCTTCAAAAGGGAGCGTAGTTACTCGAGACTAAACCCTACACTATCTCGTCTGCTTGGCGTCCTAGTTCAAAAACGAAACGTTAAAAACTGAAAATTATAACATAACGTCCACAATGTTTTTTTTTTAAATCAAGGTCTATTTGTCTGCGTCATACCTGTTTAGTAAATTACTATTAATATTCATGCTTGTAAGATAAAGATACGAAACATCATATTAAATAACACGACATCATATTTCAACATCATATGAATGTTACAGGAGCTAAGTACGAATTCGAAGTAAAAAATGTCTTCCTCCATTGCCTAACAGTAACAAAAACTATCATGACAAAATATCTACAAGTGAAATACTAAAGCATTGTTATAGATTACTTGAGAAGCTGGCTTGACAACTTTCTCTATATGACAGAACGTGTGTTAAGTGCTACACCGGAAACATATTCATTTGAGCACACGCCACTTGCAAACCTCTAAGAACTAATACTAACTTCCTTTACAATATGTGTAATAAAAATCAGATTTACATTTATGTATTTATAATGAATTATGTTAAAATACAGTGTTCATCTGACATAATCACACAGGATGTCTGATATTTATTCATATTAATACCGTACCGGCTCT
The DNA here is from genome assembly GCA_916999025.1 of Orgyia antiqua. NCBI lineage: Eukaryota > Metazoa > Arthropoda > Insecta > Lepidoptera > Erebidae > Orgyia > Orgyia antiqua. The sequence goes on from OU779861.1 coordinate 6,166,193, forward strand.
TAGTCAATAAACTATTAAGATAAATGAACATAAACAACTTGTGAATGAAACTAAGAACAAAGACAAAAAAAGGTCATATCTTCCGTAACACTGAATACATTCATTCATATAAAATGAATCAATTATAGCCACATGAATAAACTATTTCAACACGCAATGGTTACGCCTAAGAGTTGAGAACTTGAGACGTCAAACTAAGGTATATACGAGTAGTTCTCACAAGTCACGAACTCCCTAACGTTTACTTTGGCATTCAATGCATGAATAACACCTTTGTCGTTTAGGCAAAAGGCTGGACAAGGGGTCGCAGATGTGTCGAGAATAATTTAAAAGTCCATTTAAAATCACTGATTGAACATGCCACTTCTGATTTTAAAAGAAATTGAATACTGGAATTTTTACTACCAAATTACTAAATGCAATACTATAATTTTAGGCCATAACATCTTAAGGGCCTACATCAATATACCTACCTTAACTATTAACACAGCTAGTAGGTATAGAAAATGAAGAATTAGGGATATTTTTTTTGTTTACTCTAAATCTACTAAATATATTTTAATTCCGTTTTACGTGTTTCTATATATAATAGTTACTTATGTTTTGAAAGTTATTTCATTAGTTAATACGCGATAATAGACCGACAAATGAAAAAAATAAAAAATTAGAGAGGTTGTTTCGGTAAGATTTTCTATCGAGAAAACTTTTTTCAATCGCGTTTCTGAGTTTATGCGATCCTAGATTATATATTGAAAAAACATATACTTAAAAATTAGAGCTCTAGCCATTCAATCTAAAGAAAAAATGATAACTTCGTACGTAGAAAAATGCACGAAGCTATTTTGGTATCCTCTTAAATGTTGTCATGCAAACATGCTGAACGCATTAAATAATATTAGAAACTTGCTTTTGTTTCTGTTTAACGCTTAATAATTTTCTAAGCAAGTTTAAATATACATTTGTAAATCTAAGCATAAAGTTAAATAATACAATTATGTAGATTACACTCAACCAAATTACTCTACATTCATGTTTATTTTGGTAGTTTGGTAGAAGTTACACAGATAAAAAATAATTATTTACAATTTCATATTCTCGGCTCGTCACCTTGCAGCATGTAGATGTTGGAGCATAATAAATTGTTAGACATAATAAAAACTGGTTTCTTGAATGTATACCACGTAAGAAAATGTATGACAGTTGCAAGCCCGCTTAAGTTACTCCAAACGTATTAATTTTAAAGCGACCAAGTAATCATGACTAGGTCAGAGATCGATGGTAATATGCCACAAAGATGCGGATTACCATTAAATACATATTTATATGACAGGAGTCACACTTTCATTTTATATTTTTAAAATGAAACAAGTGAAACCATAGATGGAACCATCCATCAATGCAGCTTTTAAATATTTTAATGATGATAATATACTGGTAATTGCTTCAGGATAGAAAAATGGGGTTCGATTGTAGCTAACAATATTATTTTGGATTAATTAATAGGACCTTAAAATAATAATTTTCTGTTCAAACCTGTTGCAAAACCGCGTAAGTAAAACCACGGGCAAAGAGCGTTAATAAAATGTTAATAAAGACTTTGAGAACGGTGGTAAAGAGCGCATTAAAATAAATAAACATTTAATGGCGTGCCGCACCTTGACTTTTAGTTGGTATTATTGTTTTGAAAGTTATAATCGATAAACACACGTGAAGGTGACGTCAACATCAATAGTGGCAAGTAAACTGGGTAAGCAAGACCAGTCGAGCCAGTGGCTGCGGAACAGGTGCGGTCGCAGCGGACGCGTGCTTTGCCAATACTGTTCTTGTATGAAAACTATTCAGTACATTCATAACATTGCTAATCAGATGGAATGGAGTTGTTACTTAAAATGGTTATACTGTTACGAAATAGCCTAACTACATTGATCTTTTGTAATATAACGGATTCTTAATAACATTATGGAAGAGAGATTTAGACATAAAGTACATTTGGGCGTATAGCAACTTTTCAAAGGCTCTTCTCTAAACAATTAGTTATATCACATTACTAATAAAATATTGACTTTAGGAAACAAATTGCTTAAAGTTATAAGTCTGTCTGTTTAGTGAAAGGCGGTTAACATATTAAACATGCCGTCAACATCTAAATGCCAACCGGTACTTAAATCAATCGTACCCTAACTGTAGATGCGTAGCGACAGCAAAACATAAAACAAACTGCGAAGGAGACTACCTCTATATACGTGCTGGCTTTTTGCAAAGATATTTAGCCAAGCTATTAAAATCACTGTTATTTTCTACGCAAGGGATAAAAAAATCAGAAGATTTTGATTACTTCAGCACATTACATTCAATACCTCTTTTTATAATAGTTTTATTTGTCATTTTGAAAGTCAGTATCATATCTGGCTATAAATTATACATTATGTTTGCAGCAAACCAAATACCTAAAAGCCGACATCGAATACAGAATCTGACAACAATAACAGCGGGATAGCAATAATATTAGAATTGTTACATAAGTATTAAAGCTTCTGTCCTCCGCACTGGCTGGTAACAACAGTCATAATCAGTAATAAATGTTTCCAAGACACGAACAGACAGGAAAGGAACTCGATACTCTAACTATCGCCGCGTAAATCAATCCTCTAAACGTATTGCGTTCATAGTATACATAGTTTCTAAACAAGCAAACACTTCAATGTTGTAACTTACATCAACACAATAGCAACTTGTCTTCTTTGTTTGTTTTCTACTTGGTTTTTATTTTTATATGATTACTTTTTGTCAAGACCTGGTCAAGAGCATTCATTGAACAGACTATGAATTCAACATTACTAGAATTATCTTAAAAGGTAAGACATTAACGAACGAAGATAGATAATGTTTACACCAATCCCAAGAAAACTTAAAAAAAAACTTGTTGCAAATCAAGTAACTTGCAACAGTAGACCGTATACTCTTCAAATATTGAGTACCACCAATACACGAACAAAAGTAAAGATAGTTATGTGAAATGAAAATTACCCTAATCAAGAAAAGTAGTTAATGATTGACTGATTGCATAAACATGGAAATTGCTCAAATTAAGTCTCAGCCAATCGGTAAATTATACAGGGTGTGGCGTAAATAGTGGTCCACCGTTCAAGGTTGGATACATCAGGTAGGTACCTACACCATACCAAAATTTGGAACCGGTCCGCCGACTGGTTCCAGAAAAAAAAATATTTTTAATTTTTTTTAAGAAATTCCCATTTTCATTAAGAATTTGATCACAGTTTCAACAAAAAACATTATTTTTGATTTTTTATTCGTGTTTATTCATGCTGAATGTATGAGCTATCATAAAATAAAAAAGATTTGTATTGAAATTGTAGCCTTTACGGGAAAAAGTGATTTCTTCTCAATTCTTAACCTAAATTTTATCGCATCAGTCATGTTCAGGAGCGGTTTTTGAAAAAAAAATGTACTACACTGTTAGTGCCCATGCATTTAAAAATATGCTCATGATGTACTGATTATAAAATGGTATAATAGTACCGCTTTTCTGAAATAGATTTTTTTTTATTGCAATTGTAATTAAAAACGGATAAGTCTTCCTGTTACTATTTTCGCAACATAATATTTAAACAAAAATGTTGTCTTTTTGTTTTTACCCATTTAAATATGGAATTAAATAAAACAAAGTCTCAATCTTACAACTGATATTTGACTCCACGTCTCCAAATAATTCTACATCATGTCGTGTCCTATAAAAAAAGGTCGCTCTGTACCTGAACCATAACAAAAGACCTATTGAAGTGCGCACACTCTTGTAATGCGTAACGTAGCTGGAGTAACTAAACAATAGGATAGTGATAAGGAAAGGATGTAGTTTGTTGTTGTTGTCCCTTTCCTTTCTAGCAATTGAGATCGGAAAGAAATGGTACATAAACAATTAGTACGATCTACGCTCCCGTGCATCGTATACGTTTCGTTTCATTTGTGTTTAACTCCGCTGTTTCTTGCTATTCCCCTGGACTCCGGTTGATTGCCTAAGTGATTTGGACTTGTCGTTTTGGTGACATCTAATAATCTTGCTTACGTTTACCGGACTCTGATTTGCATAACGATTTGGACAAACGTGCAGTGCAGTGATAACAAAAATGTCTCAGTATACACCGCGAATATGCTGACATGCATTTTATTTACGGAGAATGTGGAGGAGTCGGCAGAGAGGCGGCTCGGCTTTACAGGGAGAGATATCCCGATCGCAGACATCCAGACCACAGGGTGTTTGGGCGAGTCCACAATGCATACACCGAAGGGAGGATACCCGGCTCAGGCGTAGGCGGTGCAAGAGAAGGACGCCCACGGAGACATGCCGATGATCAGGTACTGAATTTGGCAGAACAAGATCCTACAACCTCAGTCCGAGTCTTATCTCGCACAACGGGGATATCTACCAGAACCGTACATCGCATTTTAAAAAGACACGAGCTACATCCCTACCATTATACAAGGGTACAGACTCTGTTACCAAGGGACTATCCTCCGCGAGTGAGATTTTGCAGAGAAATGCTGCGTAGAATACGAGAGGACGAGCAATTTTTTAATAAAATACTTTGGAGTGACGAATCATCTTGCAGAAAAGATGGATATTTAAATTTACACAACTTGCACAGCTGGCAGTTAGAAAATCCGCACGTCATGAGACAAGATCGATCGCAATACCAATTTAAAATAAACCTTTGGGTCGGCATTATTAACGGACAAATAATTGGTCCATTAGAACTGCCAGAAACCTTAACCGCAGAAAGGTATCTTGGGTTCTTACAGACAGATTTACCCGTACTTCTAGAAAGTGTCCCTACAGAGATCCGAGACAGCATGTGGCTACAAAATGATGGCTGTCCCGCTCACTATGCAGTAAGGGTACGAGAGCACCTTAATGTGGCCTATCCAAACAGATGGATAGGGCGGTTAGGCCCAATACTATGGCCACCACGCTCCCCAGACCTTAATCCTTTGGATTTCTTTTATTGGGGATGCTTAAAGGAAGACGTATACAAGGGACCAATAAATAATATTGAAGAATTAAGGACCAGGATTCTGACAGCAGCTGGAAAAATCAATGAAAGCGGGTTTGCTCGACGTCTTAAACGCTCCTTTATTCGACGGTGCAGAGCGTGTATAGCTGCGAATGGGGGCCATTTTGAGCACCGATTGTATTAATCAATAAATAAATAATTATGATGTCAAAGTAGTTTTTTTTTAATACCCTGTCTGTAGTAACTTTTGTGTTCTCATTTGCCAATACAATTACAATAATAATATTGTCGTTGTCACTATGACCAAGTTTACAGTAAGAATGGGCACATAAATAAGGTAGACGAAATTTTTGTTTCAATATTATGTTGCGAAAATGGTAACAGGAAGACTTACTTATTTTCAGTTACAAATGCAGTATTTTTTTTTCTATTTTTGAAAAGCGGTACTATTATACCATTTTATAATCAGTACATCATGAGCATATTTTTAAATGCATGGGCACTAACAGTGTAGTACATTTCTTTTTCAAAAAACGCTCCTGAATATGAGTGATGCGATAAAATTTAGGTTAAGAATTGAGAAGAAATCACTTTTTCTCGTAAAGGCTACAATTTCAATACAAATCTTTATTTTTTTATGATAGCTCATACATTCAACATGAATAAACACGAATAGAAAATCAAAAATAATGTTTTTTGTTGAAACTGTGGTCAAATTCGTAATGAAAATGGGAATTTCTTGAAAAAAATTAAAAATATTTTTTTTTCCGTAACCAGTCGGCGGACCGGTTTAAAATTTTGGTATGGTGTAGGTACCTACCTGATGTACCTAACCCTGAACGGTGGACCACTATTTACGCCACACCCTGTATATTTTACAATCACTTGTCACTCGTCACGTAGCCGTTCAATAGACACAATGCACCATGGATGTATAAAAAATAATAGACGTATTTATGCAATCATGTGAATAATATATATCAATACTCTGAATCAATAGTGTGTAGGGAAATCAATAATGTTGTTGATTTTTATTGTGATCAGTTTTCGAAGGGTGGTAAAACATCCTTTAGAATAATATTAAAGCTCAGGGATATACTACGATAGAGATTATTAGGAAACAACGTAAGTAAATATTTGGATAGCGTTTCTTTATCAAAACAAAAATAGATATCGACATACGCCCTCACCTTGAACGCAATATCGAACTTGCTTATTAATCTGGGTTGAACTAGTCTGAATCATTTCTGTGACGCATAACTATCCTATAATGTAAATTATTTCTTTAACCTTTTTTATCTACTTGACCAAGTTGATCTCTCAAGGATTTTGCCGAAAACATATCTCTGTCTATCCTTTTTGTGGCATACAGGCGACAAAATACACCTATAGTTCAAACGAAATTTTGAAGAGCAATTGACTAATTTTACAACATTCTATTGTTTATCTTTTGCTGCATATCGATGAACGTTCGTGTTGGATTGATGCCAGAATCCGTTTTCCAAATGAACTTTCTGTTTCACATCTAAAACTTAATTACAGAACTTCTTGATGTTTGTGTAATTACAGAAATAGTCTCTTAGATGTCCAAGTAACAACACAAGTAACAGCAATCTAAATTAGTTCCTACCTTTCTCTAAATATGGCTCATCACGTTTAAGAACATCATCATGAAGATTGTTTTTTTGACGAAGTTATTACCACCCGTTATTAATTTCCAAATAAACCGGTAAATAAGATTACTTCATTGAAGTATGTATCATTGCTTTAGTAGGTTTAGCAGGTATTGTACACATAACGTTACATTTAAAAAGCGCGATCGAACCAAAGTCGGACGACCTCAAGTAACAGTACGCGTTACTCCAAATCCAAAATACACAACCGCACATAATCATTATGACATAATTAGATACCGTAAAGGCAATTCCGTATCCGTATTGTCTGTAAGTTTCTCATATAAATTGCTTGCTATTACGAGAAATTGCAATCACGCGAGTAGGTGACCGTCCTGTTATTGTTCTATTATCCGATAACCAACTTATAATAGTACAAGTTTGTACAAACACATAAATAAATGCGGTAAATTTAACATCATTTATGTTTCATTGACAGATTTTAGATTTTTAGGGTTAGGTGTGATAAAAGATACCATAAGACGTGTTCCCGTTTCCGTTTATCTTTTAAACGTTATATATTCATTTAACATCAAGTTACAAATAAATCAATAACAGTGCTTGGTGCATATATCTACTGTTTAGAAAAAATTATATTAATAGATTCTAAAATCAGTATTTCAATTAAAACAGTTTAACGGAATATACAATTCTCCTATCGATTGACAGGAAAATACCGAACACAAATGCTAGTAACTTCCTTCAAGAAGCAACTTACAGGAAGGGCAAGCTCATTTAAAAGTATAAACAAATGATTGCATCACATACATAACAGGACAACGATGTGGCCTGGCTGATCGAGTCTAGCAAGATTACTGAGAACACTGTGGAATCCATATAGAGTAATGTAGGTACGCCAAGAATCCAAGAGACTTTTAACTTTGCGACCCATATATCATGTTGTTAATGAAATCAAGCTTGCTGTACTCAGATCGATGTATGAATTTAATTACAGTGATTTGGAATAGGTGAAGGACTCTTTCTTCATTTATTATGGCATTAGTTAGGCTATAAGAATGATTGATGAGCAACTCTACCGTAAATAATATGCGTAATTTTAAGATGCAATATTAACCTTCAATGTGCACTCTCCTAAATCAGGATGTCCGGTAACAATTTACTTTTTATGGACATTAACTCATTTCAATATTTCAAACTCAGCCTCTAAAGGTTTTAGAGTCGCTGTTTATTATATAAATTAAGATGAAATCCTCGCTCTCTAGTCTTGACAGTGTATGACTAATATATGAAGTTACATGTACACAATAAGTTAAGTCAAAACATCAATTGATTGCACTTACTTAATGAGTCATGTTACAGTACTTCACAGCTTAAACACCATTCTTTATATTTTGCAGCTTTTCGTCAATACAATGAGGCATAAATCAACAATGTTCGCGTGTTTTGGCGACGCAATATGAGAAGGTGGTACAAAAATTATCGCTCCCACGGTGCGGTGGCCGATTATATTTACAAATACCAGGAAGTAAATACTGAAAACGAAACAACTTTACATTTGATATTATCTAATTTACCAAGTTCTTGTGAAACGGAATTTTTAACAAGAACTTCAATTTTACGAAATGTAGAGAAGGGAAAAATGTTAGTAGTAATGGACAGTATAACCTCGTAAAAATGGTTAACAACAACCAAATTCAAATGGTTATTTTTTTTAATTATATGATCATGATTTGTTTGACATTTCAAGGTACTGAGAATGCATTTACTCAACGGCCGTAAAGTATCAAGAAAGATAATAATCTACTTAGCAGCCTATGTGGACTAACAGCCTTGAGATATTTATACTGTCATTTTAAAGACGGTTAACTATTACATTAATTTATTATTTTTTGTAATTTTTTGCTCTTACTTAATTTTTCCACTATAATTTGGTTTACGGATAACTTTTAGTTTGCAGCCAAAACAAAAATACCATTAACTTTTTGCCTACTTTGTCCTCAACTTCTCAGCTATCGGTAAAATCCAAATTCCTAAATTAAAACTAAGAAGAAATGAAACTAACTCTCACTTTGCCAAACCGTTATTTTAAGGCAAACGAACAATGTTTACATGACGAATACGCCAAAACATCGTAAAACATAAACACGAACGACCTCTTAAGTATTTGAAGAATTGCACACCATGTTAGTGTTTGGCCACGTTGCGTCGCGTCGTTTAGTAGTAAATGGAGAGATTATGACTAAAACTATGCTCAAGTATTCCATTTTGAGAACAATTTTCTTTTGATTCTACATAATCTATGATTTAGGTTTTAGTTTAAAATTTTATCTTTGTGTAGATTCTACAGTACATTGCTCACTATTTATAAAACCAACATCAAATTTTCTAAGATAACTTTGTCATAATCTTTGTGATAATAACCTTGAAATTGTAGGAAAGGAAATATTCTTGAAAATAACTGCTCTATTAACAATTGAAAAAGTGGATTTTTGAACGTCGAATAAGTTTTGCTTGTTTTGACAAACTAGGCCCCATAACCTCTCCACTCACACTTAACACCGTCTTTGCTACTACATCTATGTCTATTATTTTTAATATAATACTTTTATTACAAAACGGCTATAGGCTATTTAACATCATGCTGCGACCAATAGGAGCGAAGAATTGGTGAATAATATTGCAAAAACGGGAAAAAAAATCGAACGAAGTCGCGGGAAACAGCTAGTACATACAAGCTTATAAATACTACTTCTATTTTAAGCATATTGTTACTTGTTATATGAATAATGCCTCATGGTAAAGTTTTGACATTAACACAGAGTTAATAATAATAAACATGCATTTACATTTCTAACTGACTATGCATAATGGGCATGATAGATGAGTCATTACATATTCTATAATCATAACCTGTGTTAAGACATTCTTTTACTTGCCTGGCCATAGTGAACATATACACAACGCTATCAATATACACATATTCCCCATAGAAATGCCTTACATTTATGTCTCCGTAAGTTGTATTTTTAATTATGTGCGATAATCACCAGTAATACAGCGATAAAAGCTGCTATTTAAATCGGTTTTTAATTCCTTTAAAAGACTTTTATTCATTCAGCCTTCTCGGTAAAGAATCCGTTTACTAAGCTGACTGTGCAGAATTAATTAAAGAGTCTTCTGACGCATTTGATTACAGAATTGTTTTCTAAATAGTAATAGAATACTTAATATATTACTTCGCCTCTAAAAATAACTATACACTAAGAAAAAATTTAAGTTTTCTATTTAAGTAATAAAAAAAAATACTAATACATTTGTTGTAATGTAAAATTATATTAACTTATATTTTTACTTTTATATCAAGTACAATTGGAGGCCATTAAAAAGTCATTCGGACCTTTTAATGGCAAGTAGCATTGCAACATAACGACCGACATAACAATTTTCTGTTCACACGGAAATAATTACAACAAATGTAATGTACGATAAAATACTAGCTCTACTAAATTTATTAACTTTGTTTAACCTATTATGACAGTCTAAATTATTTGAGATTATAAACTCATATCATTGCGTAAGCACAAACATTATTATCGTAATATATTTTTTCTTGGAATAAATCTTCTATCCTGGGAGGAAAATAGCATTATTATCAATTGCACCGAGTGCTTCGTCAATATAAATAATCTACTTAGTTCAAAAGCTAAAAAACATACTTGAAAATCCTGAATATTTTTCAAATTATTGCATTGTCTTGATACTTAATATGTGTGCAAAATTTTTGATCGATCCGACTACTGTAAGAGGACAAAAATCGCATTCAAAGATTCCGTTACATAGATTAATACAATGATAGATACGTTCCGAACTAATGTAAGCGTGTTAATATATGGATAATATATCTAATTCAATACTTGATCTTTCAGCGAGAAAATTAAAGATTGCCATTCACGTATTAACATGCTATCTTTGCGTATCTTGACTTATCTAACCAGGTATACAGATTTGCATGAACTAACAATTGCGCTCTATCTCTAGCAGTAATTAGAAACTAGCGGATAACGGTGGTCACTCTATAGAAATACACAATATAAAAGTTATCACTGTTTCCGCATTGCTTTCTATTGACTATTTTGATACGTTTTCTATTATTAAACTACGTTTTCATGTCAGCGTCGTAATTGATAAAATTAAAATTAATCTGTGAATATTAACCACAATGAATGTTTCAACAAATTCGTATTGAATGGCTAGTTTTAACCACGGTAACAGAAATGTTAGATTTGATCGAATACGAATGAACGTTACTTTTGAATTTGAGCAAAACCATTTTAATGATTGTTTTATTAAATTGTAAAAGCTATTCAAGTTAAGTAAATATTACTTACCAATACTGTTTTCACATAGTGAATGCAATATTCCACACAATGTCGTATTAGAAGATACAAGTTTAGTTGCAACGACACTTTCCGCACCTTCCTCAGATTCTCCTTGAGCAGGTTCAAATAGGGCCAAATCTAATCCGTCCATATCACTTCTATTTGACACACCATCATCCTCAGGCACATTATCACAAAAGTTTTCTGGTGAGTCGACATCTTTTGGACTACGACTGCAAACACCATCACTTAACGGATCACAACAACACGTATCTGAAAATGGCTCGAAATCTCTACAGTCAAACTCACACCGTTCAAAACTGTCACATGTGCAAGATGACAATGCATCTGATTCGGACTCTTCAACCGCAAACACATCATTGTCATGTACGATTTCTTTAGGACGCGAATTCTCAGTTTTTGTTGAGATGTAAAACACACTGGAAGTGTATGGCACTTTCTGAACTTTCAACGTAATGTTATCTGATATTTTTTCATTAGTATAACTACGATCGTCAGATTCTGACAAAACGTCATCAATAGGCAGACGACAGTCCTCGTAGTGAGCGAAACTAGATGTGTCTGTAAGATTTGATGAACGATCTACAGAATATACATCAGCATATGGGTCTAACGTTTCATTCGGTGCAGGCAATTTATAGGGCCCATTATGTGAACGAGTTCCGTGGAATATTGTAGTATATGGACAAGTGTGGATAGGTCGGCTACGATCGGCACGTCGAGGATAGCTGGCTATGAGAGGGTCACGCATTGGTGCCCCGTCAGTGTCGATGAACGCCTCGTTCGTGGAGAGAACATTGTATCGCCAATCCGGCATCGTTGACCGGCACCATCACTGAACTCCAATACAATGAAACAGCTACTATCGTCAAGGTCACAATACTCACTTACTTCGATGACATAGCCTTCTTAGTACATTATGTCACATTGGTTGTTCCAGCTAAAGGAAATAATTCACTCAATATTTTTACTACTGTCGGCGTTTGCAGCTGTACAAATAAACACTGTACTACTTCGTAGAATGAATAGACTCGTGCTCGTTAATGCAATAAAAATCTGTATAAAAGTTGTTAACATGCAAATCGCTTAATACAAAATGCACTTTGGCTAATCCGCTATGATTTTGATTATCCTAAATGGGCAGCCTCTGAATGACCTAGAAAGGTGACCGTGTGTAACAAGAAGTTATTGAGCTTCCTAATTCAAAAAACATCAGTTGCTTAGTGGATTTTGAGCTTATTTTGGAAATATTTTTGCATAAGCTCCGATTTTATTGACTTGCAATTTAATGAAGAATTTTATAATTTCATGAAGACCGCGCCTTAGAACGGACTATATAATCAAGTCTTTATTATTATCTAAAGGTTTCGCACAATAAAATTAAACCACTAATTGAAATGGAACAAACCGAAAATAAAAATAAATGATACGACATAAACCATGAGAACTAATCGAAAAAGCGTCTCACCCGTTTAATGAGTAAAACACAACTTGAAATGGCTCGGGTCTTATGTGGGTCACTCTCCTCGTAGAGTAATAAAAGCAAACACTAGTTGGTCTATACATATACTACATAAATACATATGTCACGAACCTGATAACGTCCACAATAGCTTAAACGACGGTAATAAAATAGTAGTAAATAGACCACGCATTGATACTATCTAATAATATATACTCACTATACAAATACTTATATCACTCAGTACTAATATCCTACTGTATAAAAGTATTACGTGATAGTAAAAAAGGGAATTTGAAATAACGTAAACAATATTATGATATGTCACTACCGACGATAAAAGGAATTTTAGCGGTATTATTTTCATATTTTATAAGTCCCGATTTTCTTAGAAGTTTGTACAAAGAAGTAATTTGGCTATAAAACGTAATGCGCTTGAAAGTTAGGTAGGAAGGAATAATTTGTAATTTTTATTGCGCTACTGAGTTTGCTAAATTCATAACTCTCGTTTACACTTTAACTTGTCTAACACTAGTGCCAATAAAAACTAACCGTACTGTAAATTACTCAAAAAAATCTATTTGTTTCTTATTTGAATAAGTGCTCGTACATAGAATAGCGGAATGTTTCCAATCAGGCTTCTATTAAAGTTGGCGGATGTATTTGATAGTGGTTTAGATATGTTACAGATCCAGTATATTACGGTATCTCAACGTTGTTTGAAACCGTTACGTTCGAATTATTTTGGCTTCTATTCTGTTTCTCCGCGTAATAGTATTTTTTTACTTTCTTTTAAAGGATGATTGTTATTAATATTCATTTATGGACATATCACACAAAGTCCTCTGGTCTCAAGCTAAACTTTTTATGCTTGTGTTATAGGTACCAGAAAACGCATAGAATACATATATGTACTACTTTTCATATATCATCTATCAATATATCAGCTCTGTTTCTGTATGTTATACGTCACATTACGTATCTTGTATAAAAAAGGGAGAATCTGTTGTCATATATATTCGCATATTCAAGACTACAAGTGCTTAGTATAAAAAAAAATACTAAAATTATTGCTATATTTGAAGCTAGTTTCAACAAATTGTAATATCTATATAATGAGTCTATTTCCCCCCTAATTAACTACATTTTAAGTGTTATGTTAATTATATACTACACGCGAATACGTACTAATTTCACTATTTGCTTATCGGGCGAATAATTGCTTTTAGTCTAGGAAATATCTAATTTTTGGTATGATATAAAAGCATAAAGCATATTATAAAGTTTGGGACCAGAGGATGTTGTGTGAAATGTCCGTGAATATTTATTTCATTTTTATTTATTTATTTTATATCATGGAATTGGTATTCAATTGTGTTCAGAAAGTTTTTATTTTGTTTAGCTCTGAAGTTTAGCAAAAAATTACTACTTTTTGAACAACATTATACCTACATTGTTTCAACAGTAATTTAATTATTTTGCAATTGACTTGCTATTTCTTATACTTAGGTTTTTTTCATCTTCTGTCCCTTTTTTTGCTGAGAGTAAAAAGATCTGAGAGGAAGTATATCAATATTTAACTTCAGTATGTGTTATCACATTTTGATTTATTTGATTAGTAAAATACATTAGCATGGAACACAAGCTAAGATAATGCCATCCAGTGCTAAATAGCCTAGACAAGGGACGGAATATAACAGCCACAGAATTATCTAAATTACCCACGTAAAACGTTTTATTAGACGTTAAAGGATGTAACCACATTTATTTATTAAACAAACACTACCTACAGTGAGTGAGTTAAGGGTCAACGTCTGGGAGTCGTGCTTGGAAAACGCAATTATTTTGTAAGTACGTTGAAATTTGTATAACGGCCTGGTAATAACAGATAGAACTTCGTGACCACTTGGGCACTATACAATGTCATAGAAAAACTCTTCACCAAGTAATGTTGCAAAAAAACATCACGATCACTACGTTGAATGACCCAAACGAAGATTTTGTTGAATTACTAAAAGATTAGATAGAATATTTAAATCGGCGCAGAAGTTTACAATTACCTAACATCTTTACTTTCATTTCGGCGATTACAACGACTTACTGAAAACAGCATTAGGCAATCAGTTCGTTTTAAATCAATTGAAATCTCCCGAATTATTGCTAAAACCATTACATAGTTTACTGTCTGCTGTCCACAACTTCGCACGTGTGGAATTTAAAAAGCAATCCTTAGCAAATTATACAAATAGAACCATCTTCTTCTTAAACCACTCAATCTGTTCAAAAAACCATATTAAAATCCGTTAGGTACTTTTGAAAATACAAGCTTACATAGGGACATACATAGAAAAATAACGACTTTGTTTTATAATAAGTAAAGATATCGTGTTAAATAAATGCTTATGTTAGTACTAACTACCAACTCAAAGATATACATATTTTCTTACTGTGATTCTTATCGGATTTTAAAATTTGTAAAATTATTCGACGTAATATAATGCGTTAACTAACATTTTATAATTAATTTTTAAATTATGTTAAGTAATACAATTTTATTACTCAAACATAACTTTATACCCGACTGTGAAAGGGTTGTTTAACAAATTAAAACATAGAAGATGCAAACGTCTCAATTATAATGTAGTGTTAAAGCAATCTAAATGTAAGCCAACTTCATATAACCACACTCTTTATACAGGGTGTCCCAGAACTCAACGTCAAGCCGAAACGGGGTGACAGGATAGATCATAACCATCACGAGAAAAATCAGAAAAAAAATCTATCCCATGCAGTTTGGAAATTATGGGCATTTTAAGAAAAACCTAGAAATTTGGTCTAACTGTACCATTTTTCGGTTATTGTGGTTAATTTTTATTATTTTTGGTCATTTAAACTTTGGAACCGTAACCCTAAATAACATCTCGAGAATCACAGTCTAAAATAATGACACAATTACCCCAAGTTTCCTAGAATTTAGACTATTTGTTAAACTATGAATTTAAAATTTTCAAACTTTGTCGACTTTGAAACACCCTCCTTTAAAAAAAATGTACTAGAGTGCCTTGGCAAGTGCCATTAAGAGTTGGCGCATTTAATCAGGATTGTAAAATGGTACAATACTTGTAAGTTTCGTACTAAAAAAAACGAGTAAAAAATAAAAACCTCAAGTAACCCGATTTTTGCTAACCCATTTTACTCAGTTAAAATGTTTTTTATTCGCACAAGCCCTTGGTAGGTTCTTTATTTTACGGTAAAATGATGAGAGATATGGATAGTGGACATGTTTGCCATGAGCGAGCGAGACAGATAGTGACGCCACTTTTACCAAAGCAACAAAATACTAATAAAATAATGAAAAATGTTGACCTTGTTTTGTTTAGGTTTATTGGAATAAAAGTCAGATTTGAAAATAACATTTTTTATTAAAACAAATGTTCAAATTGTTTACCATCAGCTTCAACACACGCCCTACATCTTCTTAAAAAAGATCTACTTATTAGCCGGGCATATCCTCGAGAGTTGATGTCCTCAGCAGCTTGAGAAATTCGTTCACGCAGCTCGGCTACGCTCTCAATGGGCTTAGAATAAACTTTTTCTTTGAGAACGCCCCAATAAAAAAAATCCAGGGGATTTAAATCTGGGGAACGGGCTGGCCACGAGATAGTGCCTGAACGTCCAATCCACCTTCCCGGATATTCTTGGTCAAGGAAATCTCTTACTTGCACTGCGTAATGCGCTGGGCAGCCATCTTGTTGATACCACATGTGGCAACGATCTGTTAGTGGTACGTCCTCTAACAAACTTGGTAAATTTTCTCGTAAAAAATTTAGGTAATTCGTGCCATTCAAATTCTCAGGCAGCTCAAAAGGCCCAACTATTTTGCCGTTTAAAATTCCTGTCCACAGGTTAACTTTAAAGCGATATTGGGATCGGTCTTCTCGCATTAAATGTGGATTCTCCACATGCCACTCATGAAAATTGTGTAAGTTTATGTAGCCATCTTTTTTAAATGTAGATTCATCTGACCAGAGAATTTTTTGGATGAATTGGGGATTTTCATTATGCCTCTGTAGCATTGTTCTACAAAATGAAATCCTTTCAGGATAATCTCGAGGGAGAAGACTTTGAACTCGTTGTACGTGAAATGGATGCATTTCAGCTCTTTGTAAAATACGATGTGCTGTGCTTTTGGGTATTCCCGTTCTTTCTTCAATTCCACGAACGGAAATACTTGGGTCATCTGCGACCTCTTCCAACACTTCTTCTTCGTAAGGAAAGCGAGGTCTACCTCCAGCCCGTATTTGATTCGGGAAATGGCCGTCCTCTGTGAGTGAATGGTGCACATTAACAAACACGCGGTGATCCGGATAGCGCTCTAAATTTGGATATCTTTCACGATAAAGTCTAGCGGCGGCACTTGCGTTGCATCTGCATTCCCCATAAATGAGATGCATGTTCGCATATTCTTGTGAAGTGTAGCGCGTAGGCATAGTGATGAGAAGGATGTCAACACAAAAGTCCAATTCCAAAAGAGAGAAGCCAAAGTTGCCGGTATGTAATCAACAAGTCCAATTCACAAAAATCCAAGTCCAAAAAGAAAAGCCAAAGTTGTCAGTACTAAATTAACACAAGCGAATACGGAAAGGTGCGCAGTAGACGAATGAGCGAAATGTACTAACTGGTGTCAGACTGGCAGCGTAGCTATTTGCTTGGTATGGCGTCTGTATCTGTTTCATTCGCACTCGTTTAAACGATGCATCTCCGTCTCACTGCGTGGCGTCACTATCTGTCTCGCTCGCTCATGGCAAACATGTCCACTATCCATCTCTCTCATCATTTTGCCGTAAAATAAAGAACCTACCAAGGGCTTGTGCGAATAAAAAACATTTTTCCTGAGTAAAATGGGTTAGCAAAAATCGGGTTACTTGAGGTTTTTATTTTTTACTCGTTTTTTTTAGTACGAAACTTACAAGTATTGTACCATTTTACAATCCTGATTAAATGCGCCAACTCTTAATGGCACTTGCCAAGGCACTCTAGTACATTTTTTTTAAAGGAGGGTGTTTCAAAGTCGACAAAGTTTGAAAATTTTAAATTCATAGTTTAACAAATAGTCTAAATTCTAGGAAACTTGGGGTAATTGTGTCATTATTTTAGACTGTGATTCTCGAGATGTTATTTAGGGTTACGGTTCCAAAGTTTAAATGACCAAAAATAATAAAAATTAACCACAATAACCGAAAAATGGTACAGTTAGACCAAATTTCTAGGTTTTTCTTAAAATGCCCATAATTTTCAAACTGCATGGGATAGATTTTTTTTCTGATTTTTCTCGTGATGGTTATGATCTATCCTGTCACCCCGTTTCGGCTTGACGTTGAGTTCTGGGACACCCTGTATATTTACAAGTCGTTTAATAAATAATTAAATTATTTATTTATACATTGTAATACTATCTTGTTACTAATTAATTTAAATATCACGACTTAACGTAATGTAATAATTGTAAAATCAAAAAGTAGATTTGTCATAAATCAAATTATGGTGGAAAAAGTGACTGCTGCAAGCGGGACTTGAATCCACGACCTCGGAATACCGTTCCGAAGCTCTTCCAACTAAGCTTATTGCGGTCGTGCCTGTAACATTCAATTTAACCACCACATTTGTCACTCGATCGAGTTTATATATTTTTACGTACAAGTCCCGCTTGCGGCAGTCACTTTTTCCACCATATTTGATTTATTAAGTAAAAGCATAGCATGTCATTTGCAAAATTAATAAATTACTTTAGTAGATTTGTAACTTAATAATTGCAATTATTTAAGTACAAGACCGTAGTAGATAAGAAAAAGCCGCTATTCATAACACCACGGGTTCGATCCCCGCACATGACAATCATCTGAGAGATGACGGATCCCGTGGTCTACTGTTTCACGTAACGGATTGCCGGTCGCGGGTTTGATTTCCGCACGGAACAATAGTTTGTGTGATATTATAATTGTCATACAAATGTTTGTGCTGCGTTTGAATAAGAATGTATTTGTACGAAAGAAAATTAATTTATGTGGTTTTGTATATCAGTATTCTGGTAACCATAACACAATGAATATAAGCTTAGCCTGGGACCAGAGGACGTTGTGTGAAATATCCATGAATTTTTATGAATACTGTATACTATCTGCGAGCTTCATAATTACATAAATATTTCCAAAATACAACAGTGTATTCTATGCGTAATCCATAGGATAAGTTAATAGAGCATACCTGTGGCACGTGCTATAATTTCTGAGCGTATTCTATTGTACCCAACGACAAAAACATCAGTTACGTACGGTCATTGAACGAAAATAACCATCAATTTCCATCGTACCTGCACATGTCTGATAGTAAAAGTTAATGCTTTACATGTACCATTACATAAATCACCATAAAGTATAAAAGAAACACTATAATGTGCTTACACTCCATTTAAACATCACTTGCACTTATAAAAATGTAGATATTTTTTTATGAATTATATGAGATATGAAGATATGCCTCGTTGGTCCCAGAGAATAAATTTACAACTATTTAGGTTAGTTATGTTCGTGTGGTGATGGTTTAAGGATGAAAGTGTCACCACCCCATTTCTTCTCAAGAGTGCTTTATCTCTAAGGGATGTTATAAGCAGTTAACATCTACTGTTAGAGATCGAAAACTCGAAACTAAGCCCTATCCCAACACGCCAAGACACCGCGGCAAATTGGATAAGGCCTGTGCCCAACAGTGGGATATAATTGGGCTGTAGAAGGAGAGATATTAGTTAGGGGTTTGATGTCAATGTATTTTAATATTCTACAATTTTTTTTTAGCATTTTATTCAAATCTTGTAATACTAAATATGAGTAAATTCTAGCTGTATCGACTAACCGTAAATACCATATAGATTGATAAATTTATAATATTTATTAGATACATTTAAGTTGGAAACATATTAATGGTTAATTCTAATATCCGTATATAGATATAATATGCTTCCTTATGGCAGCCGGTAAAACACATTCCGAGGGAGTTTTTTCAGGTTTAAATAACATACTACATATTAATTTGAATAGTTCTTCCTATGTTTAAAATAGAAAAAAAAGTTGTTTGCACGAAATCAGAAACTTTATTAAAATTTAATTTGTAATTAAATACTTCAAAATATTGTAATACAATGAAAAAAAATTGGTCAAGTGCGAGTCGGACTCGCGCACGAAGGGTTCCGTACCATTATCTATGCAACATAAGGCAACGTTATTAGTATCGAGCAAGAAACGGTAAAAAAATCATGTTTGTTGTATGGGAGCCCCCCTTAAATATTTATTTTATTTTTAGTATTTTTTGTTATAGCGGCAATAGAAATACATCATCTGTGAAAATTTCAACTGTCTAGCTATCACCGTTCTTGAAATACAGCCTGGTGACAGACGGACGGACGGACGGACGGACGGACAGCGAAGTCTCAGTAATAGGGTCCCGTTTTTACCCTTTGGGTACGGAACCCTAAAAAGGTATTGTATTATTAAGTACAAAAACTATTACTAATATGAATTACTAGCACATTTTTAAAAATGTTTGTTATAATATAATAATAATAAATATTCATGGACATTTCACACAACGTCCTCTGGTCCCAAGCTAAGCTTATATGCTTGTGTTATAATACATTTATTACTTTTCTTTTGTAAATATATACTTATAATACATAGAATACACCGATTAAAAAATAATATAAGTAACTCAATAATATAATAACTCAACCCCAAGACTTCAGAATTTAAAGCTATTTTATGGTTACTACCAAGTTTCGTTGTAGAGAAAAATAATTTTACCAGCTCTTTCCAGCACATTACTATTTGTCCATGTGTAAAAACAGTTCTTTACGTGTAAACTAGACCGTAAATTTACATCAATTGGATATACACCAGGTTGTATTAACTTTTTTTTCTTATTACTTATTTGGTAGAAATTATGTTGCTGTAGTTTAGTAATTAACTGTATATTAAAATCATAACTAATATTAAAATGGTAGCGGATATAATATAATCCTTGCAATTTTTATATATTTCTTTAAAAGCAGCAAGGTCCAACATAAATAAAACAGCCATTACAATAATAATATAACTTCGGCACGAGGCCTGCCAATATTATTAAAACTTAATTGAAAAGGAAAAATTATTTATTACAAAGATATGTATATAGAATAATAATCCGGCCATAATTTATTAGATAATGGTGCCGATTCTGAGCGCACAACTAAACTTAACTAAAAAATTATAATTGATAGCGTCATTATCACAATTCGGCAATGTTTACTGAAGTTTCTTATTATTAAAACTGTGTATTATAGACTAACGATTTTAATTAATATAAATGTGTACAACGAAATAGCAACTAATAGCTATATTGACACTACCAATTTTCATTTTTTAGTTAAGTTAAGTTTAGTTGTGTACCTAGAATTGGTACAATTCAATAACAGAATCAAATCGGTTCTGACTCGTAAAAATGCCTTGTAAAAATAAACTAATTAAGAATCATTTCTTTCCAAGTCGGTTAATTGCAATGGCATTCAATCTTACGTCTCTTCATACTAGTATATATTCATAACAAACGGTTTATATCATTCTGAATCAAAAACGTTATTTTTTACGCTGCATTAAAAAACTATGAATACCGCATCTTTTTGTGAAGCTACATAAAATTTTAACAGGTTTAACAGTCACTTTCTATTTTATTCTATAATTATCGTGTAAATATCAAGGTTAAACATTTTCATCAAATGTTAATTAGGAAAGTTATAGACAATGCAAGACCTCTTTAGGAAAGTCTTACTACTTAAGGGCCTACATCAATATTATCGTATATCATCGCCAACACGTACATATTAACACAGCCAGTAGGCACAGAAAATGAAGAATTAGGGATACTTTTCCTATTTACTCAAAATCTAATAAATATATTTTAATTCTGATCCACGTGTTTCTATACATAATAGTTACCTATGTTTTTAAATTTATTTCATTAGTTAATACGCGATAATAGACCGACAAATGAAAAAAATTGGTCAAGTGCGAGTCGGACTCGCGCACGAAGGGTTCCGTACCATTATAAATAAATAAATAAATATTCATGGACATTTCACACAACGTCCTCTGGTCCCAAGCTAAGCTTTATATGCTTGTGTTATGGGTACCAGACTACGGATAGAATACATATACTACTTTTCTTTTGTAAATACATACTTATAATACATAGTAAACACCCAGACGCAGTACAAACATTTGTATGACAATTAAAAACATCACACAAATATTTGTCCTGACCGGGAATCGAACCCGAGACCTCGTGAACTGCAGTCCGTTATATGAACCACTAGACCAAGAGGCCCGTCATCTATGCAACATAAGGCAACGTTATTAGTATCGAGCAAGAAACGGTAAAAAAATCATGTTTGTTGTATGGGAGCCCCCCTTAAATATTTATTTTATTTTATTTTTAGTATTTGTTGTTATAGCGGCAATAGAAATACATCATCTGTGAAAATTTCAACTCTCTAGCTATCACCGTTCTTGAGATACAGCCTGGTGACAGACGGACGGACGGACGGACGGACGGACGGACGGACGGACAGCGAAGTCTCAGTAATAGGGTCCCGTTTTTACCCTTTGGGTACGGAACCCTAAAAATAAACAATTAGAGAGGTTGTTTCGCCAAGATTTTCTATCGAGAAAACTTTTTTCAATCGCGTTTCTGAGTTCATGCGATCCTAGATCATATATTGAAAAAACATATACTTAAAAATTAGAGCTCTAGCCATTCAATCTAAAGAAACAATGAAAACTTCGTACATAGAAAAATGCACGAAGCTATTTTGGTATCCTCTTAATAATACTTGTCTTGTGTCTCATATCTTGCGCGTTAAAATAGCCTAATTACGTTGGCATATTATAAACATCTTCATAAACCTTTGTAGGTACTTGAACATTTGCCGCAGAAAAAGTTGACAAGCCAAGCAGTTAATGTAATAGAGTATTAAAATTTACTGACATTTACAAGAGAATTTAGTAATGATATATTGATATTATTTAAAATTAAATAATTAAATGAGTAATGGTAACGAGTAATATCGAATTTCAAATATATTTATCTCACAGTCGCAGTACGAGTAAAAATACAGAATCAGGAAGCTCTCTAAAGCCTCTACACACGGTCCAACTAGTACAACAATAGCAAAACTGCTAATTCATCATTGCATTATTACAGATAAGTTTTTATTCAATTTATACTAGTTGCCTGCTGAATGTTTGTGAGAGTTGCATCGACTATTGGGGCTTATAAACCAGGTTTATTGTTGGCATTATCTGTAGCCCCTAGAAACGAAGATCAATATTCTATGATTGCGTTCTATCGCGATACGTCGGTCGGTATCTATACCTATATTTCTTTACAGGCTTACACAGCCAATTGAAGCATAAAAATTATAGCCTGAGTGATAATTAAAAGGCATTTTAAAATAAAACATTATCCGTTGAACTGAATAATAAGTAGTCCCAGTCAGAGCAACTAGTCTCAAGGTCTTGTTTATGTTTTATATATTGGCAAAAGGTTTTACGTTATTGTGTATATATATGCAATATATCTAGCTCTTTATTTAAAGTGATTTGATAGTTTTTATAACCTTATCATAGGGTGTAAAATTACTATTTGTAGGTCACACAAAATAAAATAAAAATATGTTTACAGAGACACTGTAGACAATCTAGTTGGATTTATTGTTATGATATTTATTGTACTCTTATAGTATTTACTCTTTAATATATGCAAAATAAAAGCTAAGATACAAAACACCCAAAATCTTTGTTGAGCGTCAGTGTAGTATATTATAATGTATTTATATGTTAATGCAAAAACAAAATCATTTAATAACTTCGCTCATTTGTGTTCTCTATATAATATACAACTCAATGTAAGAGCCTTCAAAAATTAAAGCTATAAAAATTAAGTTGAAATTCCACTAAATCTGGGTAAAAAATCCGTTAGTTCAGTGTTTAACCATACAAAATCTTTATTTACTTCTCACGCAAGCTTTCAATTCAAAAGCTGTAACGTTTTAAAATGGACACGTGAAATCAAACGCCGACATAGTAGTAAACATAAACACAAATAAACACTGCAATAGGTACGGTAAATTCATACCAAACGCACACACTGAACTTGACACTGGACATGGGAACGTCACTTTTCAATTCGACAATCAACAATTGACCGTTTCATTCGAATGTTTCGATTATAATTCGATTCGATTATAAGACGCAGCAAAGAGGTGCGCGTGGCGGATCGCGCTTGCGCCGACTGGCTCTACGTTCTGCGCTTTACGGCTGCGCAGAGGGCGCCTGGGCTTATTCGCTGTAGCTACAAGAGACCCGCTCATCTGTTCACAGCTGGTTGCAGTCATCACACAAACCGTTACCACGAGTCATAGAACATTTTATGTCATAAACAAATCTCATCTAATATTCATGAAGACATACAATTGTATAGTTCAATATTCGATCGCTTTGTACATTTATCTCATCTCATCTCGATTTATGTCAGCCATACAGAAATCTATGGTCTATGTCTCTCAACAATGTTAACAATGGCTAGATTAAGAATGGGGGCTGAGCCTCAATGGTGCATTTTGCAAGCCCACAGTTTTACAATAACGCTACTGGCTCTTCGTATTGTTGTTACAAAAGTTACAATAGCTAGCTGCCATAGGGGAGCATATGATCCCCACAATATTCGGTCATTAGTAAAAATAAGGTGTCAAAAAGTTTTTTATAAAGCTCGATATTGGTACATTGCTCGTAAGCGTTACTTTATCGTTTATTTCAAACTGTAGACCGGTTCGGTTCTGATGTATTTGCATATTATAGCTTGGGATTCAACAACCAAACACAACAGTGACTGTTAAGCTGAGATATAAATATCTCAAACATATTAACTCGACGCAATCAAGTTCACACAAAGTGCTTATTGCAATTGTGCAACAAATTGTATTGTGGTTCTTAATAGAGCTTAATCGAAATGTCAAAGGTTATCTTAGACCGTTATGGGCCATAGCAGAATAAGTAAAGGCACGTTGTTGAACTATTATGGATACGTGAATATTCCGTATATATCTTGTAATACCGACAATAAATGGACGTCTCAGTCTTCTTCTGTTTTAACTTTTTTCTTTATCAATACTTCTAGCCAAGAAAGCTATAACGAGTATCGATATAATTACGAGCTTCGATGACGGTAACAATGAGAGTATTTATTTCCTTAAGGGCCTACATCAATATTATCGTCGACATGTACATATTAACACAGCTAGTAGGTATAGAAAATGAAGAATTAGGGATATTTTTTTTTGTTTACTCAAAATCTACTAAATACATTTTAATTCTGATTTACGTGTTTCTATATATAATAGTTACTTATGTTTTTAAAGTCATTTCATTAGTTAATACGCAATAATAGACCGACAAATGAAAAAAATAAAAAAATAGAGAGGTTGTTTCGCTAAGATTTTCTATCGAGAAAACTATTTTCAATCGCGTTTCTGAGTTTATGCGATCCTAGATCATATATTGAAAAAACATATACTTAAAAATTAGAGCTCTAGCCATTCAATCTAAAGAAACAATGAAAACTTCGTACGTAGAAAAATGCACGAAGCTATTTTGGTATCCTCTTAACGTTAACCTACGACACTAACTAACTAATTCTTATAAGAGAAATGATATGAATATATCTGTGTTTCTAATGTTTTGCCACATTAAATTCTTTCTAATTTTACTTCAGGAATCCATAATATCGAGTTTTACAGAAGGAGAATACTAATTTCAATACTGTTGGCCTTTAAAGACTCATTAATCTTTTAATCGTACTTTCTATGATTCTCTGCCTACCCCCATGGGAAAAAGGCGTGATGTTATGATGAAATATTAAATTACAATGCCACACCTAAAATGTTTTCGAAATTTTTAACGGATATCATTATTTATTTATTAGTTCGTTATCAGCTAATATATAAAATTTCCATGTCACAATGTTAGTTACCGTACTCCTCCGAAACGGCTTTAACGATTTTTACCAAATTTTATATGCGTATTCAGTAGGTCTGAGAATCGGCTACTATCTATTTTCAAACGATGACATTTGTATGGAAAAACAACGTTTGCCGGGTCAGCTAGTACTTAAATAATATTGCTTAGTTTATATTGCAGCTTAATTTAAATGTCAAAAAAGTTGTCGATATTCCACACAAAGTTTAATCAACAAACACTTGATTGCTATTATATTATGTCAAGGCTCCTTATTATAAATACAAGTTCATCAAATTAAGAATAATCTTAAATATTGACACACACTTTAACATTAACATTGATTAACGAATATTGGACACTGCAATCAACCGAAAATTGAACAAATAATCATTTATTTCTGCTTTATATAATCTCCAGAGAAAAATACTATTTTGAATTTGTTTTGCATAGCTCTATGTTTGGTATGATCCAGTTATGTAGAGCTGGTCCGTAACTGCTGTACTCTGCCTTTGATACAATTGACGCGAAAAGACATTTAAAAATATCATGCACAAGTATCTACGCACTTCTTTATAGATTACATTTTTCCATAACATATTCCGGAAGATATACATACTCGTATTATGTTACAACTTATATTACATTTTAAAGACAAAAGAAAGACGAAACAAGCAAATAAAGACAAAAATAAAAATGTCTAATACTGATTAAAATGTTGGTAACCTACAAACGGTATAAATTCGCTTTAATCTACATAATGTAAATATGTATTACAAATTAACCTGTTTTATTTAAATTAGTTACTCTAGTTAATATACAATATTTAGCATTTCCTTATAAATTTTGGTAACAACATGTTTCTATACAGAAATATAATTAAATTAAACTTTGCAACATAAACGCAAGACTTATAAGTTACTTGCGTACTTACTTAAACCTCCTTTTTCCTTTACAGTTTAAAAATAGAATAATTCTGATATACTCGAAGGTTTTGATTGGTATAAGCATATCTTAAGTAAAAGAATATAGTTATGCCTATTGTTAATTCAACATCGTATACAACGTTACAGTATATGTTTAGACTAATGCACAAAAAATTTATGAAAATTGTCATTATGGATCTAACTTTAATGTTATTATTTAATTATATTTTTGATAATTTTAACAAATTAAATGTACCACATAAAGTGGCTACCACAAGCGGCCTTAGAACGTAGGTACGACCTTTAAATGATACAAATCCCACTTCAAATTTAAGTCTCACTCGTGATAGCCACTTTTTCTACTTAAGGGCCTACATCAATATTATCGTCGACATGTACCTATTAACACAGCTAGTAGGTATAGAAAATGAAGAATTAGGAATTTTTTTTTTGTTTACTCAAAATCTACTAAATATATTTTAATTCCGGTTTGCGTGTTTCTATATATAATAGTTACTTATGTTTTTAAAGTTATTATTTCATTAGTTAATACGCGATAATAAACCGACAAATGAAAAAAAAAAACAAAATATGAGAGAGGTTGTTTCGCTAAGATTTTCTATCGAGAAAACTTTTTTCAATCGCTTTTCTGAGTTTATGCGACCCTAGATTATATATTGAAAAAACATATACTTAAAAATTAGAGCTCTAGCCATTCAATCTAAAGAAAAAATGAAAACTTCGTACGTAGAAAAATGCACGAAGCTATTTTGGTATCCTCTTAATTTGATTTCATAAGCCAATTGCAAAATGTAAAAATATATAAAAATAGCCCTGGAGCTTCTATCTCTCCTTAAAAAAACATTCACACGGGAAGTCATTGTTTGCGCAATGCTCAACAGCTGGTAAATTGTCAGTGCTCTGTCAATATTAAATTTCACTGTGGTCACCTAAGTCAACAAGCCTGGACAGTTTATACGCTACTGATAGCCAGCCATATGAATTTATTAGTTGTTGCCTGTGACTGTGACTGTGTGACGTTTACAAACCTTTTTCGCATTGAAAGGCAATCCATATGTATTGTATATTCGGTTTGGTAGTTTTGGCGTGAAACATAGAAAGACAGATAGACGGAATTACTCAAATTTTGCTAGCTAATACTTTTTATACTGTAAATGAGGTCTACGAAAGTACTTTTTGTAACTTCTAAGTTGAAGTGAAGGTTGCGCAGGCGAAGTCGTGGGCAAAATGCTTGTATAAATACTTGATGACAAGGTATACAGTGGTATCCATATTACAAACAAGAAAGGGTGTAATGGATTCTTTGTTTAGGGTTGAAGAGCCCCCTTGAAAGGGTTAAAATAGTAAAAGTTAATTTCCTGTTTCTCTTTAAAACTACCTACAACAAATGTGCTACAAAAATTAGCTTAATGGAACCAATTTCTTTGGCTCAAAACCAAACTTATTTTAGGTTTATTTGATTACTAAAAATTACACATTTTTAATAAAAACATTTCGCCGAAATTAGAGTATTAATCAGAATTTAAGTGTTAATTTAATAATGCAAGCAGAATTAACGCCATTGTTTGTTGTGTAAAATACATTCAAGTTACGCGTGGGCGTTTATACAAATTGCGGAGTAACATAATCATAGTTCCTCAACCCTATACCAATTAGTCTGGTCTGAACAATAAGTCCTAGTGGGTGTTAGATGTAAATAAGCGCTTTACTAATCAAATCTGGTGTCGATGACCTAACCAAAGCGCTAAAGTCATACATGAACCAACCGTACAATGGACTAATTCACATTCCCGTTTAATTAATAGCTAAACACATGTGGTAGCCATATTTAGACCATATTTTATAATTTCGTATGAATAGAATAATAGAGTTTTTATATTATTATGTAGAGAGAGTACCTTTTTGTGTAATGGCTGTTATTTACTGTATTGTATTTTTTTCTTTTAAATGAATTTCTTGCGGTCTTATTATTTATTCCATCATATACGTGCCAATCCCCGTTACTTTGTTAATTAAAGGGTACATTAGCAATAAGTGAGCAGAATTTTCATCCCAAATTATTTTAAGTCAAAAAATTTTGTTACTTACAAATATTATGTACCACGACATCTAGCTGCAAAAAGTTACAATAAACATAATCCACATTTGCCATCTAGTGACGGATCATTAAACTTAAAATAAACGTTATAAACTTGGTTTAGCTACTCACGCCTAGATGGCGCTGTATATAATATCGTTATAGTGAGTTTGTAATGTAGAACTCAAAGTAGGGTACTTATTTACTAAAAACTTCATTAAATATCATCGTTTCCGTATTGTTTTCAGGTGATGAATTTATTTGGGGGAAACATACATGTAAACACTATATTGTAATTCTGCCTAAGGAAGTCATAAACTGTTATGAGAGTCGTCACGGACTCTATGAAATAATTTCAAACTAAAAATTTCTTATCTTTTATCCCTTTTAAACTTTTGCTCTAACTATTATGAACTATAAAAAATAATTTACTATTAGAGAATACTAATACAGCTAACCTTAAAACTATACAAATTTTGATATTTATTTAATAAGCGTTGTGCGAATTCACAAATTGTAGTCGCTTAAAGACGTTATTGTATGTATACTGCATAGGTTACGTTAGACTGTTAGATCTAAGTAATTTTAAACATTACACATTTATTATAAACTAGCTGTTGCCCTCGACTCCGTCCGCGTAGAATTTAGGAAATTTTCCCCGTTTTTGCAACATTTTTAACTACTGCTTGAGTGAGAGTATTATAAACGTAAGAGTAAACAAATATAATCAGAATGAACGAACTGCTAAGCTATCAGGAGTTACACGTGTTATTGTGAGTCAACCATAAAATATAGATATGTGCTGTTTCGGGATATTTTTTAGACAATTTTATGTAGAATATTTCATACATGATTTCTATGTAACTTTAACCATTAAGGCTACACACGCGACGGAAGCTTAAAAAATGGAGCACCTTTTCCCGTTTCCCCAACATTTCCCTTCACTACTCTGCTCCTATTGATTGTAGCGTGATGAAAAGTATACTATAACCTGCCCAGGAGTAGGAAGAATAATTGTACCAAGTTTCGTTAAAATCCGTCGAGTAGTTTTTGTTTCTATAAGGAACATACAGACGGACAGACAGACAGACAGACAGACAGACAGACAGACAGACAAAAATTTTACTGATTGCATTTTTGGCATCAGTATCGATCACTAATCACCCCCTGATACTTATTTTGAAAATATATTTCATGTACAGAATTGACCTCTCTACAGATTTATTATAAGTATAGATAACATATTTCGTTTTAGGAATTACATAGTTATTTGTGTGTTAAAAACTAGTTATTATAAAATTATTTTGTAAGTTGTTTTTTTTACAAAATGTTATTGGCCTTTCGGTAAATAATTGTAACTAAACAAATGACGTCGGCTAGATCTATGTCAAGATCTTTTTACATTCAAAATTAATTCCCACCGTTGATGATATAATCTTTGACTGATTCGCTAAATGATTTGCTCATGGTTTGTTAATACTCCGTCAGGTCATAACCTCAGTGTTAAACACCACTCATTTTATATCATGTCTATAGACGCAAAAAATAGAGCTTTAATTTTTAGAAGAATTGATTTAACATACTAAATACAGTCAGTAAGTAACAACAAAAAAAATAAAAATAACACCACTTTTTACGGATTTAGACGCACACACTCGTCTTAAATTTTAACCCGAAGATTCGCAGACATTTCAGTCACTATGCTTATGAACGGGTGGGACTTAGCTGTAAGGTGGCTCCTGTGAGCTGTAGGTGTGTTTCTACATCTTTAAAAAGTGGTTTTATTTTATTGTTTGAATCGTGCAAGTGTTAGAGATTTATAAAAGAATTTGCCTGATCAGAATATGTTTCTATGTGTATATACAAGACACACACGTAGCCATAAAAAAAAAAAATTATTATAACTCCAACTCCAAGAGAACTCCAGATATATCAATGACTAAAAGTAGACTGAAATTTGTTTTGCCTTTGAAGTGGACTATGTAAGCGTATGATAATGAAGTTTCCAAACAACAGGTGCTTCAACCTGTATCACGATCACTGCTTAGTATGCATAACCGTTAGTATGAGGTCACTATTTTAGCGTTGTCCCACACGTCCGCTGGATCGCAGGGCGATATGTGTCCTTCCTCGCTCACCCATCAACGTCAATGCTTTTACCCACATCACTCCACTGTCCCGTTAATTTATTATGCATGTAGCAACATACTTTGCAAATATTACTGCCTAAAATTGTTAAAACATACATACACATTTTCGAGCTGATTTTTTTTCATCTCCGGCTATAAGAGAAGAATTATGTATAGGTTTATGTACATTTATGGATCTATATCTCTATATGTGTATGTATATCTGTAGTATGTATTGATTATGCGTAATATAAAATTTTTCTTCTTACTTGGAATTTATGCATAGCAAGTACACCACTAATACCCCTTTCCAAATAAACTGAGTCCATCTAAAGGTTGTCTGGAAGAGATCGCAATATGCGTTATGACCGCCAATTGTACATGTTTTATTGTTACATTAGTTAAGTGACATGTAATTTATGGTGTACAATAAAGTGTATTCTATTCTATTCTATAAATATAAGAGACGGCAAAATTCGAAACTAAACTCTACACCCGTATTTGTACACCCGGTCAGCTTAGAGTTAGTTCATACATTTAAGGTCGATAATTGGTTAACCAAATATATTCGTGATATAGAAGAGGACGTGTCCACCAGTAAGCTAATTTAATAAGAATATGGATTTCTGTGATCCATCTACTACTTCCAATAACAATTACAATGAAATGAAATGGCGTTTACGTAATCGAAATCCAGCTTAAAGGACCACACATGTTGTCTCAAATCTATACACGTTACAATACAACGAAGCTATCTTGGATGGAATAAACGTATGAACAGAATATTGTTCATTTAACAATTTGTCTTCCGTATAACGGATGAACAATAATAATAAGGACTATCCATAGTATCCTTGCCTCCTTAGTGGGCGTCATGCAATATACTGTGTTGAATACATAAATAGTGTGTATTATATATTCAGTATATTCAATGTGAGACAGCCTTTGATGACCCCGGGTGTTTCAACATTCGCGGACTCGCACACATTGTACCATTGTGTCTTATTACCACGTAGAAAATATTTAGGCACAATAAATATTAATTTTCTTGCACACATAAGAATAAATTAGCGAATATTTCATAAGTTTGACGATATTTTTTAACAAGTTGAGGTATTTAAACTTAAATGTTGTAACGCGTTGCTGAAATGTTTAAAAATCTTAATTAAAAGAACCATTGTTTGTTTTTAAAACGTAATAATACGTATGCGTAAGAATTCTGTAGTAGTTTATTGAATTTAGTAATGTATGAGTAGAGTACTGCAGGATTCTGTCTGCAGCCAGAACGAGAGTTCACGTCATAGAAGCTGGGATGAGATGGCCAACTCTAAGCTAAGAAGGCGTTCCTCATAAAGAAAGAAAGAAAGAAAGAAAAGAAAGAATGATTTTATTGCCTCTCCAAAATATTACACAGAAAAAGTAGTATGTATAAAATGAAATAATTATATAAAAAGTGATGCGATAAGTGCATGCGAAATGGGAGACAAAAGGAGCGTTGGTCAGCATATGTTGTGACAGCATTTAGCAATCACAACGCTGATATTCCCCAACGTCCTAATCTGCAACAGGTGACGCTCATAAAATTGTAAACTAATTGTTTACCAAACCAACACATTTCATTTTATTTATGGCCAAACAACACGGAACTTAAAACTACATCCATCAGATTTTCTTACACTCATTTACTATTTAGGACACTGGTTAGTGTTTGATCGATGCATGGCAAGAAAATAAAAGCGGCCTAAAATACATTAATGAAATAAAACAAACTGCCAGTCATATTTGGCCTAGTTATAAAAAATTGGTCAAGTGCGAATCGGACTCGCGCACGAAGGGTTCCGTACCATTATCTATGCAACATAAGGCAACGTTATTAGTATCGAGCAAGAAACGGTAAAAAAATCATGTTTGTTGTATGGGAGCCCCCCTTAAATCTTTACTTTATTTTATTTTTAGTATTTGTTGTTATAGCGGCAATAGAAACACATCATCTGTGAAAATTTCAACTGTCTAGCTATCACCGTTCTTGAGATACAGCCTGGTGACAGACGGACGGACGGACGGACGGACGGACGGACAGCGAAGTCTCAGTAATAGGGTCATGTTTTTACCCTTTGGGTACGGAACCCTAAAAAAGGATGGAAGTTTTCAACCTCTGAGCGTTTGTTAATTAAAACTACATTGCTCCATTAATTACCAAACGTATTGGTTTTTAAGCTCCTAATATATACTTAGGAGTAATCGTAGCGACAAAGTCTTTTGGTCTTATTCATAATGACTTATCGGAGGTTTAAAAGTTCGCTAAAACTGTCAAATCTTGTTGTTCATAATAGTCTTTTTATGCTAAAACGTTTATTATCTCTCCGACAAAATCTCCGTTTAAACCTCCGATAAGTCATTATGAATAAGACCGCTAGTGGTTTCTGGTGAGGTCAAGGACTTGTAATTCTCCTGTACAATTAGATTATACATAAATATAACTTACTCCTTTGCCTATTTATCAATTATTGGCCATACTTACACTGCGACCTAAAGCACAACTGCACAAGCCTAAGCTTCAATTAAGAGTTGCTAACTTTGTGTAAATTTAAACAAAAACCATATTTTACGGATTCAGATGCGTGTATTTGTTTCAAATTTTAGCCCGATATTTCGGAGACTGCAGTCACCAAGGTCACGGGTAGGTCTGATGATGACTGCAAAATCTCTGAAACACGGGCTAAAATAAAAAACAAATACACACGTCTGAATCCGTTAAAAGTGGTTTTATTTAAATAAATGAATCGCGCAAGTGTTAGAGGATATTTGTGTAAATTGTTCAATATTTATCTATTTTTGCTAAGTGCAATTGTGATTTAATAAAATAAATGATACTTAGAATAAAATAAAGCAGGAAAATGACAAAGACTAACACAGTAATGCAGAATTCTTGTTTGTTTAAAAATACCGTACCTAGACCTGCTTATATAAGTAGGTTGTAGATTAACAGGAATGACCTCATAGTATAATAATCTGTTAATTCCACTGGTCACAATAATACCTCTTTAATAATAATGGTGCTAGGGAAAAAAAATTGGACATGTCAAGCCTCATTGGCATGTCATGCCTCGTTCATTCTTCTTTCTTTGTTCGCTCCATTATTCTTTGGAATACTCTTCCGCCAGAAATCAGGATGTGCACTTCCCGTAAAGCGTTTAAGCGTAAGATACGTGAGCACTATCTCCGTATATCGACACAACCTCACGTTTAGCTGCATCCACAACTGAGTCTATGAAGCTACTATACTACTATCTATCTGTATTTAAGTACCTGTATTATATGTATTTATGGTATGTGTAATGTACGTATATATCTGTGTATGTATGTTTGTATCTGTTTAATTGTATTGTATCTCTATGTATGTGTATGTAATGTACTCTTAATAGGATTTATCTATGTCAATAAGTCTTTAACAACTATATCATACATAACATCTTTGATAATCTAGCTTTATTTGTTACACTTCTATCTTCCCTTTTTCTGCACCACCCTATGGTTGACTGGTAGAAAATGCCTTAGGCATTAAGCCCGCCTTTGCATAGTTTAAGCATAAAGTGTAAATAAATAAACAAATAAGCACACAAATTTTCTGAAAAATTGTGTCTACTTGAATAAATGATTTTTCATTTCATTTCATTTCAATCTGCATCGCTAGATTAATTCTATATTTATATTTGCTAATGGGACTCTCATTACAGGCATCATTGAATAAATTGGCATTGTTCATATTTTTTCAAAACTCTTAATTCGAAAACCATTTCGGGGAATAGAGTTTCTCATCATGATGCATTAGTTTTTTTCGGAAAATTTGCTATATTAACGATTATTTTTCCAAAAAAGCAAATGATCTCTATTTGCCCTAGAAATACTACTCTGTGGGGGAGTTGAAATTGGTCTATTATATCAACTTTGAAAAGATGTATTGCAATCTGTCTTAAGAGGGCACGATACCAAATTATGCTCCTTACAAAAATATGGGTATTGTACTTCCCTTTTTTCTTCGCCAAAGTTAAACCGATTTTAATTGTTTCTACGATATATTATAGATAAAGAGTATATCTATGCTTCTGTCTCTTTCTTTTATTCAATAGATAATAACTAAAAGAAATATTACCATCCAAAAATCCCGTTTTTTTTCGGTTTTCTTTAGGTAAAGTTGCAGCGTCTATCACACATATTTAGTAACGTTTTACCAAAAAATAAAGTGATTCAAGCATAGATATACTCCTCATCTATAATATAGCATAAAACAATCAAAGTCGGTTTAACGTTCGCGAAGAAAAAAGGGAAGTACGAAACGTCTTTTTTTCAAAGAATTTGTAGGTAAAATCTGCAGCAGCTATATTTGTCCCTTTTAGCACGATGCTCGGGAATAGGGACAGCAATACCTAAGGCAAATACCTAAATTAGGAGTACAGTACCCTCTTAAGTCTATCAGGAAGAGACAATACACAGATTGCGTACAACGATGACGTCACAACATTTAAAATAATATATTTAAGTATTTTTTTTAAATTCGATATAGTGAATATTTCAATAATATTGAAATTAGTTGCTTAAAATAGTCTATATTTTCTAAAAAATATATAAAATCAGCAGGTCAAAAATTCTGAACAATCCCAATTAAAATAGTATTAGTTTACGACTCTATCATCTACGAACACTTCTAAAAAAACAGTTGACAAATAGCGTCGTAATCTCTAAACAGATGTAGAGATAGAAAAAAAAGTTGAGAAATTACTAAACTTATACACTCGATATCAATTGGTCTCATGTTGGGTTCCAAAAGGAAAATCTTACTCTAGTGGGCTTTGTCAGTTAGAAACAGTTTCTAGTTTACGTAGGACGAGTATTTTAGGTAGGTCAGTTAATGTGGGTGGTAAAAAAATAACATCTGCGACAACAAAACAACATAATATTTCATATAGGTCAAGCATTTTCATCAATTTTCTCGCCACATTCATAACTTGATTAAGTCCAGTGCTACCAAGCGCACATGTAATCTCTTTCTAGATGGAAATTGTTCTACGCTAGGCTGGACTGCGGTCGGAATGTAGTACATGCACTGATTAAATGAGATGAGTTCGAGGGAGCTAAAAGCAATATCTGTATGAATAGTCCAAACCGCCATTTCAGTTTACGCTATAATGTAGTGCATAGCGGCATCTGACCCCTTACTACGCCATATTCATGGGCACATATGTGTGAACAGGAATTTAGGCATGTGCGTCTCATATAAATTGAAAACTAATTAGCAAGTCTAATTTCATTCCTTTCAAAATGCCCATCGATAATTTAATATTGACATTCTAAAAGATAGATAACTGTAGCACAAAACTATAGTAATATGTTAAGTGTGAAATTACGCAGTATAGACAATTCAACTCGGGCTAGTTAGTATTGATTTTTAATTTTGCTAGTCATTTACGCAATATTTAAAATTATTGCTTGTTGCGCTAATTGCTTAGTAACCAATGATACGATAGGATGAACCTAAACTAAATTATGATTTATGTACAGGAGGCAACAACCGACAATTAAGCTAAAATAGATGACGATCGATAGATAAATATGATAAATTTAGAATCAACAAACAACCAGGGCCGTATAAATATTTCTCTTATTCTCATCATTGTACATTGAGGCCAATTCCGATGCGTGAAAAACTAAACCTAATGTAACTAAAATGAAAACAACTATGGTGTATTTTTATTAATTGAACACATTTATAATATTAATTAAAGTCTATTATAATACACAGTTCTATAACAAGAAAGTTCAATTAACACTGCCGAATTATGTTTCTGATACTATCAATTTACATTTTTTGTTGAGTTTAGTGTGCACGAAGAATTGCTACCATAATGCCATTGTTTGCGCTTGATAGGTGCAAATCAAGATTGTCCTTTATTTACGAGTATGTCTATCGCTCAATTTGGGGCATAATTATTAGGAAATTTTAATCTACTTGAAGAGAAACTCATAACTGTACTTAAATTAAAATGTATATATATACATATCCATCAAAATTTATTCTCAAATCGCTACAATAATACATTTATTTGTTTAGTATCCAAAATGCGAACTGACCAACCGTTTGCTAATTCAATACCTACTCATGGCCGCCATATTGAGTAGTCATCGCTGACACAGCGGTTTATTTACAATACAGTCCAGTGACTTTGAATCGCATTTCAATATCCGTGTCAAGGGCTTATTGGAACCATAATACTACTATATTACGATAAATGTTATACAACGAAGTATATATCAATTGCTTGTATATATAAGATATCTACAAGCAATTGATTACTCTGTGAGAGATGGGAAACTCGAAAATAAACCCTACGCCAACAAGCCCGGTCGGCGCCACATTGTTGAGCATAATCCTTCCCAAAGTGGAGCAGGCCCGTGCCCAACAGTGGGACTTTAATGGGCTGGAGAGAGAGAAACATCTTAGACTGCTATATACGAAATATATTATTGTTAATTATTTTTATTTATAGTTGCGAAATCAATACCTACGTAAGGTCAACAGACCCTAGTTCTTACGAGCTTAGGTCGTTTAAAAATATAATTTTAATACGATATTCCGTTGTTACGCTAACTAAATAAATTCTTTGTTGTATTTTTTTTTCTAAAACGATAATAGGTACTAATCTATAATCATAATTTACATTTATAATGTTATGGACATGGTAGTAGATAATAGTTAAAGTATTTAAATTTACGTCTGCGGTGCACCAGAACATACTGATGCATTAAAATAAGGAAGTAACCTGACGCCCACAAGAGATAAACTTTGATATACTTATTTATTAGATATGGTTACTACATATAATAAAACTCATCCGTTACTAGCTTTGATCATCGTAACTCTTAAATATTATATTCCTAAATAGCATTCAGATATTGCTATCATTCCTATTTATAAAACAATTTCTTTGACATGATACAAGGAAACTTGAAACACCCATTTTGATTCAAGGAAACTTGAGTAAAATATTTTATACAGTAATTTATCGCTGCGGTCATTAACACTTTTAAATAGCAACAATAAACTCCCCATTGAGAGTCACATAAAGGCAAAGACACCTTATCAGTAATGAGGACGTCATCACAGAGTAACAGGGACAATAATGCTTATAAAAGTATATCATGGCAAGCAGGCACGCGTGTTATTCGACGGAGTGCGTCAGACGAGGGTTGTTACGCTCCGTCTATATCAGCGTCTGTCAATATTCGCGGGCAGAGGGGTTGTCATGGCAACGAGGGAGCGCTTCCTACATGACGGTCGCTGCCCCCTGTGCATAATGCGACGCACAGAGACAGAGGGTCACAGGGCGAAAAGCGAAAGAGGCTTGTCGTCTGGGATTTATGCAAGGGTGTCCCGAGTGACGCGCTGCATAGCTACCTAAAGAGGATTGTAATGACGCCTAAAATATTCACAAAGGGCTGTTACATGCTACATGACTGTGCAATAAATGAGAAATGTCTCAAACTTCCTACTTCCATAACATTTTCTACATCCTCATCATAGTAGGAGCCTCTTCCCCTTAGTTGTTATATAACCTAATATTTGTCAGTTTTACAAAGAATTTAAAAAACGCGATATTACACCGTCATACTTAATCAAAGCAATTTGGTAAAAAATTAATACTTATTAATAGAAACGTTAAAATACCGTCCTACCATTAATATACAAACGACTGCAGCACCTGATCGATAATGTCTGCTACCAGTTGTCTAGTATTGGGACAAAATATTTTAATTGATAGAAGAACTACCAGAAAAGTTTCACGAATTCACATCACCGCTTATCAGTTCCGCCTTGGGCTTTTGGAAATATATAATGTAGATGCATTATTACATTGGTTCTATAGTGGAGTAGCTACAGAGTAGTATACAAAATTTAGATTTTTACTCAGAAAAGTAACCGGACCTACAATACCTACCAATATTCGTACGATCATGGCTGTCTTGACAAAGCTGGCTAGTAGATGATTCGTGCGTCAAGTATCAGTTTATCACGCGAAATCCATTATCATCGGTAATTGAGAGTTCAATATCAATTTACTTGTGGCAGCCTCCCACGCAAGCGAAGATGAAGTGTAAATTTCATAATAATGAGTTCTCAAAGTAATTTGAGATAATGTCAGAGCCACAAGTCGCGCTTCACTGATCCACTAACAATAAAATTCTTCAAATAAAACTGTAAGTAGTAACGGTATTAATTGAAATTCAGAATAAAATAACTTTATTTGCATGTTTAAATATGATTTTGAAATTTCGCTCCAGTAAATGTCTTAGTTAGATTATAATATTGCACAAAAAAGCACATGCGATAGTTAGCTAAGAATTTTTACTCCGACTCTATATCTTTAGTGCTCCGACGAACATACTGGGCAAGACTCAAACATTGCGTTATTGAAGAAAGCTGATGAATCAATTAAAATTTCATACTTCATACTCTCGGGTTCGATTCCCGGTCAGGACAATCATTTGTGTGGTGTTTTTAATTGTCATACAAATGTTTGTACTGCGTCTGGGTGTTTACTATGTATTATAAGTATGTATTTACAAAAGAAAAGTAGTACATGTATTATATCCGTATTCTGGTACCCATAACACAAGCATATAAGCTTAGCTTGGGACCAGAGGACGTTGTGTGAAATGTCCATGAATATTTATTTATTTATATTTATACGTATTATGTGAATGCATATTTACGAGTCATCTGTCTGTAAAGCAAACTTCATTTTTAAGAGAATTATAACATAAATAAGTAGATAAATATAGACCTAAGATATTGACAATATTAATTATAATAAATACGCAGCCGACATCAAAATACACTTTAACGGTAGATAATTGCAATTTGTTATAGTTAAGTAATAGCTACTAACTTTCCAAGAGAAACTCTGTACATAAACCAATCGAACTCACTGATTATTAATATTTCTATACAATCTTGTGGAAAACTATATCTAGGGTTAGCTGCAGAATGTGATCAAGCGCAGGAACAAAATAAGATTAAGTAACTCCTATTTGCAGTTAATACTACTATGTGTGTACTACTGTAAATTAATGATAAATTTATGTGGGAGTAAGTTACTAATATAATCAGGTAAGTAAGTTAGTTGATTAGTTTATGCAACAATAAAAGAATTTTATTAATAAACATACTTTATTTATACAGACTAAAGTAAAAAAAAATTAAGTGTTCGCCATGAGTACATATATCATATTAAACACCCAAAAAAAATTCACCAGCACACAATTATCTATAAATTAATTTTTCTCCTTTAATCCGCCGTCGTAATAAGCCACCAGTTAACCAATATCATGGACGAAGAACAGTAAGTCAGACTTACTCGGTCTATTAAAAAAACTTCGTATTTTGATAACAACACACACAACATGAATTTCAATCCTCAACTTTGAAATGCCTCGCACAATTTCGGAGGCGTAGCTAGAGATCACACAAACAAAGTCAGCTTTCACAATAAATAACATACCCGCAATATTAGTGTGATGTAATTGCTCCCACAAATAAGCTTGTTCATATCGAGAATTTGTAAGTGTAGGAATTTCAATTATATGTATTACATGTATATTTATGGTCGAACTTGCGGTAGAAATTCTTGCTGGTACAGCAGAAGGGATTAAAGAAAAATGAGTGATAAACAAATCATTATTAAAATGGTATTTAAAGAACACATGAACAAAGTGTCTTCGCCTTAATAGAGACAGTAAGAAAAGTGTTAATGGACACATTCTTAGTCATATTCTATTTAGCAATTTAAGTTAGTTTAAAATTACTTATTAGCCTTTGTAGGCTAGATTGTAATTAATATGATGATTTGGTTCTCAAAATCCAGTAACGTCATGGAAAAAAAAAAATTTCTAATGGTCACAGACAGATTATGAGGTTAGCAGAACACACACAATATTAATAAAACACGCCTTCATCGTCAGATTCATGAGTTAACTTGGTCATAATTGTAATACCTACATAATTATGACCAAGTTAACTGATGAATCCTTGTTTCATTCCTTGTGTCAACAAGGTGGACCGACGATATCGTCAAATACGCCGGGGGCCGCTGGATGCAGTTAGCGCACAACCGCGCGTTGTGGCGTTCTATGGGGAAGGCCTATGTCCAGCAGTGGACTGAGAAAGGTTGATGGATGGATGGATGGAACTGATGAATCTGATCAAGTTCAATAGGTCTTGCTTTTACCACGCCAAAATAAATAGTTAACCACTTTTTCTTTGGCTATTTTGATTTAGATCTACTCATATAAATAATAGCATGTTAAAAATGTTGACTACTGCAACATAGTTGGCACGTAAAATGCAAAATTGCGGCGTATCTATTAATAAATGTACCGTTTAATGTATTATACAACTTGTCGCACGTCTTATCGTGATTGAAAGCGTGAAAGTAAAAAATGCAGTCATGTATTAGTTGTTTTCTCTACAACTTCTATAAACTCGTTTTTGTTTTCGCATACTTATAAGCTTGGCATGAACTTAAATTCTAAGCGAGTATACATAAAAAAGCATGACTCAGATCTCTCCCCTTTCATCCGAACATGGCCTGTTTTCCTGACGTGCTCATGCAGCATGTCAAAAATTTTCGCGCTTAATTTTGTCAATATAATAATATTTTTTCAATATTTTGTATAAACATGCATTTAATTCTAGTAGAATACCTAGAAACGCTAATACATTGTGTGTTCACCAAAATTAACAGAAAACGATAGAAATGAGTACATAGAGACACGTTTTGTAGAGATAATATTTATCAATGAGTTTCGTCATTTTGTCACACGTCAATGGTAAAAAGACCAGTGGCCTTAACTATTAATTCATGTACTAAATTTTCTTCTTCTTTTCAGGCCATTAAATGTTAGACGGCTGGGAACGGGCCGATTCAGGAGTGTAATTGGTCTACTTTGCCTTGCTTGCTAGACTTGCTATTATACGGCTTAATTTTAAAATATTATCTGACGAAAACTTTTATTGGCTTATACCTTGTGATGTAATGAGGTTGTGATTGTAGAATTCTTAATCCGTTACTACACGGACAGTACGGATATATTAAACAGCTAACTTGAATGTACTGACGTAAGACATACGTCTTGCCCTATTCAACTTACATTTGAGAAAGTTTATTACTTTTTATATCTGTCTTATTTCTATAAATAATTATTTGCCATAATTAAACTTCTGTACGTCCGTCTAAGCTTTCAAAATAAAATTAAAATCTAGCCGCACTATTGCTCAAAACAATGGGAAATTATCTGACGTTTAACAAGTTGTTAAACTAACTGTGATGAATAAACACGCCGTGATTCGTAATCGTTAGACAGTTAAATGACCATCAGACACGTAATATCACAATTAGAGATGGGTTGTCGTTGTCATATTAGCATGGACTCTGTTGCCTGGTCGCCGACCCGCTCTACATTTGTTGATAAGCCATAGCCGTGGGAGGATTGATTCTATGACCTCACTACTTCTCTAATTGAATAATAGATTTTAGTATTCAATTTTACTACTTTGTTATTACTGTATTTACTACTTGCATTTACGAGCAGCTCTGTCAGCTGTCATTTATAGGACAAGGAGGAAGGAAGTGGTAGAGAAGTAGAGAGATATTTATATCATTTTCCGGGAAATAACAATAAAATAGAACTTAAGACACAACCTTATAAGCATATAAGCTCATCGAAATAATATGAATGAAAAGAGGAAGGGAAAGAAATGAATGAAACATTGCTATTTAAATTATAATACTTTGAACACCTTTACAAAAGTATGAATATCGTTTAAACTGGACAAAATATATTGTAGCGGTCACACCTATTACATTCATTTTGCGACACCACACCCAATTTACATACGACATTCCTATTATTGATTCATCAGAGAAGACGAATTACTAATTGCTTTATTTATATTATTACATTTATATCCTTATTCTAATGTTTAAAAATCAGTTCTAGTAACAAAACATAATTATTTTTGCCTGCTCCACGTGTAGACATAGCAGTGATTAATCTGTGCAGATAAATCCAAAATTGCTACTTTCATACCATGGAGGCACTAAGAAACGTGATCGATGAATTTATTTAGATCGAGTTGTCCAGATATATCGCTAGTGTGTGGTAGGCCATAACTGACTATAATATTATTTGTATTGGATTAGAAAGGCTATTAAGGTTTTTAATGTAGTTTGATTTAAATTGAGCAGGAATTGCCGGTTTGCGCAACATTCAAGTACCTC
The DNA here is from genome assembly GCA_916999025.1 of Orgyia antiqua. Lineage (NCBI taxonomy): Eukaryota > Metazoa > Arthropoda > Insecta > Lepidoptera > Erebidae > Orgyia > Orgyia antiqua. The sequence goes on from OU779861.1 coordinate 6,209,304, forward strand.
TGATGCAACGCGGGTGTGTATGTACACAGATGAACTGTCGTTTGGTGTAGGTACATAGCAAACATAAAACACACCCAAACTCATTGTCATTTGAAATATTTGTGTCGAACAAAGCCTATTTTCTCTGTAGTATTTAGATACATAAGTAGTCAGTTAAAAACAGGTGCGCAAGTCATTACTTAGTAAAACGATGCACTAAATATTTTATACTGGCTGATCCGGACAACTTAGTTCCGAATTTATTTTCTGGTAAAAAGATCTCTTATTTTAGCCTTAGTCTGGTATAAGTAAATACAAAAAAAAAATTATATTATCTCAAAAACTTACATTACATTAAATTACAGTGGAAAAAATGATAACCATGAGTGGGACTAATGGACGGGATAATTTAGTTTAATAAGTAAAAAATTGGTCAAGTGCGAGTCGGACTCGCGCACGAAGGGTTCCGTACCATTATCTATGCAACATAAGGCAACGTTATTAGTATCGAGCAAGAAACGGTAAAAAAATCATGTTTGTTGTATGGGAGCCCCCCTTAAATATTTATTTTATTTTATTTTTAGTATTTGTTGTTATAGCGGCAATAGAAATACATCATCTGTGAAAATTTCAACTGTCTAGCTATCACCGTTCTTGAGATACAGCCTGGTGACAGACGGACGGACGGACGGACGGACGGACGGACGGACGGACGGACGGACGGACGGACGGACTGACAGCGAAGTCTCAGTAATAGGGTTTCCGTTTTTACCCTTTGGGTACGGAACCCTAAAAAGCAATTCGAAATGGTTTTCGAATTAAGAGTTTTAAAAACATATGCACAATGCCAATTGCAAAAATTAATAAATTAATGTAAATATAGGTACCAATTCTAAGTGCACAACTTAACTTAACTAAAAAAATGAAAATTGGTAGTGTCAATATAGCTATTACTTGCGTTTTCGTTGTACACATTTATATTAATTAAAATCGTTAGTATGTAATACACAGTTTTAATAATAAGAAAGTTCAGTAAACATTGCCGAATTGTGATAATGACGCTATCAATTTTAATTTTTTAGTTAAGTTAAGTTTAGTTGTGCGCTCAGAATCGGCACCATTATCTGTGATATTATCTGTACAAAAATTGGTGGATTTCATCTCGTTCAATTTTATCACACGTATTTATCTATACATATAAATTGACCATTTAATTACTCTTTAGGATTTCAGATTTTAATTAATTTACTTCCTTTATAGACTGAACAATGAACATATTATTATTGACAGCTTTGGCAATAATATATCTGCAAATAATGCGCTATCTGGAAATATCTTTCTAGTGAGTATACCATCAGCGTCGTTAAGTCGAATTAATTTATCTGAGATTCCAATAGCTGCACAATCAGCAGGGACATTCGTGTTAGAGTAATTTATATACAAAACCCAAAGGGCCCCTTGAAATGGCATCTTGGGGCGTAGAATAATTACCCGGCTTGAAAAATATCCCCTCGCTTTAACATTTTCTGCAGTTACCACCATGTATACGTATGTATACATATGTGTGTACATGTAGAGAATGTGTCCTAATATTCTACGTCAGTAATTATATTTTTTATGAAGAGAAACACATTTCTGAAATTTATCTTTAAAATAAACTATAACAATTAAAACATAATTAAGATTAACCTAGAGACAGTCATTAGTAAATATTAATTAGTCTAAAATTAACGACTTTCTCCCTTCAACCAAAACAAAGCTGAATTTTAGTAAAACGGCATGATCACTATTTCATTGTATTGTAAACAATGACAATTTAAAAAAAATGTGAAAGACTTGTTAGACTTTGACGTACATTTTTCTTTTCATGAGATATTTGTAAATAATTAACAATGTTATATAAGATGACAATTTCAAATTTTATTTATAAAATAATATAACGTATAAATAATATAATATGTACGTAGTTAACTAGGGTCAATAAGTTCTTTTAGTCTTTTTGACATTTCTCGAAATGTGGATAAAAGAAAGAATGAAAAGAAATACCACTTTATGAAATCCTACATACACAGGACAGACAAATGAATTGATTGTTGACCATAGAGTTATCATAGTTGTTGACAGCAAGAATTTCTATTCAAATTAGTGATAAGTGATAGCTATAATTCCCTATTAGCATAACTCTATAATTCGTCGCAGTAATCACCAATTTCATTTCTAATATGCCTGTCTGTATTTCTAATTCGACCATCTTATAAACTTGTAAACTCTATGTATACCTTGCCAATATCGCGCCCGTATAAGGTGTTAAGTCACAAATAAAACGTATATAGATACCTCTCTGACGACATAATGTTGTGATGTTATATTATTTATGTACGTATAACAATTGTATTTTATAGCACTAAGCTTTATTTGAAATAAACTTGGTATTTCTCACGCCTTAAAGCTAATGACCTCCGACGAATCTCTTAACAAACGGTTTCTTTATTTACAGGTCAATTATTTAGTTACGATTTTATTGTTTCTTCAACTTATGCGAGCCTCTTTGCAACTTTGCACAATTAAATATAACGCATTACTTATGTAGCTGTGGATTGAAATAACCTATAAGTACAAATTTTAAGAATACAATTAAATCTACTCGGTACTAAGGCACACGTTCGCTTTTGTATATATTATTAGATCATTGTACCGAATGGAAACAAAACTAACAGCCTTTACTATATATTTGCTTGGCAGTATTTTCCTAATACCCCTAAAATGAAATTCGAAAAATGAAAAACTAGTCTAGATAAATAGATAGAAATACTCTTTATTGCACGCAGTAACATTTCGCATCGGTACAAATAAGTAACGGTGTTCCTAATTATAATTACTGAATAATTTATGCCAATCTGTTCAGAGTATGTATATATTAAGTTAAGGATTATAAAATATGTGAGGCCAAGAATATGTTTTGATTAAGATTTTACATCAAGTTGAACTAAAAATTCAATACCGACCTTAAAATCCATGCATAATGCATACACAAATAACATTGAAGGGCGTGATATTATGACATCATTCCTGCACGATTTGTCTCTACATTTAGACATGATACTACCTGCGAGAATTGATTCAACTACTTAATTATAAACATCTTATTTCGAGTATATTATCTGCAGCTTAAGATTGTGCAGCCCTGGGTACAGAAATAGCAGTATTTTATATTCAATTCCATAATATAACAATGCTTTATTATGCACAGTATAGGTCTGGTACAAAAACTGTTAAAAGAAACTTAATAATCAGACTACATAGTAAAATGTATATGTGAATTAGTTCAAAAGTGTCATTTTTATAGTTTCGTACCTATAATTTTAGAAAAGTGGGGAATGACTCTTCATAATTTAAGCGTATGCGCAACAGTGAATTTCTTTACGAGTATTAATGGATCACTGAATAATGCAAATGATTCTTTAGAGTCGGTATTGTAAATGATGTAAGAAAATTGCAATAATGACACACATGATTACACAGAAATGTCTGTCGCTAGTTGATCATTGGGCCGTGTAATGTTATTATTTGTTCCAATTAACAACACTTTAGTTGAAGTTTAGTCTATACATTTAAGGCACATGATTTACCGTCGTGTTATTGAAGTTATATATTTTATTAAATTTGTCTTTTCTAATATGTCGTAATGTTTTCGATAAACCTAAAAATAATTAAATCCATTCTATGTCCCACAGTAGAAGGATAAAGGCTGACTGTGTCCGTTTAAGGAGAACTCAGAACATATGCATCCACATCAGTTTGTTATATTTCGGTTACAATGTTAAGTACCTACATATTGTTTGATTATACGAGTTTATTATTTGTTCAAATTATGTCTACTTAAAGGTGAATATTTCATATTGTTTGCGACTATTTGCCTAACTCTATCAATAGATGTAGCGACAAAACTAGTTTGTGGTTTAGAAACTTGTTTAGAAAAAGTATAGATCTAGGGAAAGTTATGTATTTTGCATACATTAGCATGTTGAGGTCGGCTTGTAATTGTAGTCATCATACATAATACATTTACAGCAAAATATCAGTATTTCTGCGGATTAGGCCATTAGCGTCAAACCCGTTTGCAAACATTGTTATGTCTTGCATATTGTTTAGAATATTCAAATTGTTTGACACGCTTTTCTCGTGCTCTGCAGGATGTAACAAACAGCAATCACTACATTCGATATACAACGTATATTCTTTTTTAGCACTATTAGCTATAGGCTTCCTCGATAACCAGAAGGAATTGACTATGCCGTCTAGTCCAGGTGTGTTGTTACTCAAAATCATCCGCTTCTCGTAATAAATATTTTATCCCTTAGCTCGTTAAAGTATCCAATGATAAGAAACCTATACCATAACTCGAAACTAATGGAAAAGTATTGGGCCCACTAAGTTTGTAATGCAAATGATACTCACGATCGTACAGTCCCTTGATTGAGGCTAGAAAGTGAGCCAAATGGTCCCGGGCTGATGGACCGAAACTCGATAGAAAACCACAACACGGCGTATAGTTTTCACTCTAAGTAGGTCATACGCGAACGACTTGCAAATCTCTTGACGATAAGGTCCGTCATTGTATTAATCTCTAGTTGGGTATATCTATCGATGTAAAAATACATAAGAATGTCAACCGTGTATAAAATATATCACTATAATACAGTTCAGTATGCCTCTATATTTGTTTCTTCATAACGTTTAAACATTTGTATCAACTTTAATCGTACGAGTACATCTATAGACACCCTGAAAACCAAAACAAAAAGTTTAAAAATTGTTCAAGTGCGAGTCGGACTCGCGCACGAAGGGTTCCGTACCATTATCTATGCAACATAAGGCAACGTTATTAGTATCGAGCAAGAAACGGTAAAAAAATCATGTTTGTTGTATGGGAGCCCCCCTTAAATATTTATTTTATTTTATTTTTAGTATTTGTTGTTATAGCGGCAATAGAAATACATCATCTGTGAAAATTTCAACTCTCTAGCTATCACCGTTCTTGAGATACAGCCTGGTGACAGACGGACGGACGGACGGACGGACAGCGAAGTCTCAGTAATAGGGTCCCGTTTTTACCCTTTGGGTACGGAACCCTAAAAACCAACTAATGGATAATCAAACTTTATTCCACGAAAATTACTTACCTATTTATCGTGATGAAATGGATAACTTCGTATGTAATATGAATAGAATTTACAAAAGTGTACGTAATTGGTTATTATGAATTATAATTGTAGATCAGTCACAGCTCCAAGAATGACCTAGTCCATTAATTAAACACTAACGTAAATTTCAGTACTATTCATTCAATCTCAGAGTACTGAATGACTAAGCGTAGGTCTTTCATTGAAATTAATTAAGTTTATTGTACTTGTAATTCGACACAAGTCCCGCAGTTAACAATTCTTTCTTCTTTTTTCAACTGAACCCGAGAAGAAAACCGTATAAAACAGTATCGTTACTTATTATAAAACAAAGTCGTTATATCTGTATGTCCCTATGTGAGCTTAACTCTTTAAAAATACGCAACGGATTTTAATGCCATTTTTTTTAATAGATAGAGTGGTTTCTTTTTTTAAATCCTACGCGTACAAAGTCCCAGGCAACAGTTAGTCTTTAATAAACTCACAAATCGAGGAGAATTACCACAGACTTTTTTTAATTCGGCCAGTATTGCGTCCAGGGCGAAGTTCTGATAGAAAAACTTGTTATTAAGATTCATTATATTAAGATGATTGGGCAACCTATAGAATCAAAGTATTGAACAATGGGCACATGAACACAACAATAAATTAGATACAATTACAACGTGACAAATCCAAATCATAACCAATTTAAGTCGTAAGTACCTATGTACAAAATATTTACTCGATCATTGATTTTTATAATATAATCAATATCAAAGTATTTATTGCAAAAAAATAAACATAAAGCAAGAATTGACAATATTCATTGAGAGATAGGGGAATTAACAATAATCTTCTTTTGAAGTCGATTGTAAGATGTTTTACACTTACTAGAGCATCTTTATAAATAGAGAAGCGATATTTTTTCCCCACAGTTTTAGAAGTAAAGTCCTAGGTCTGTAATTTAGCTCGATACATGTAATGCACCTACTCAGTTAACTTTATTAATATGCCAATTATAGTTTTCATTACAATTTCACTCTTTTTAGCTAATTTGGAAATCTGACCTTACAACCAAAATACATGGGTTATTTGGCTTTTGATAACATAAAGGGCATAGTTAGATACGTAGAGCTTTTTAGTTTAGTCGAATACTAGTTAAATGCAGAACTAAGATAGCTACCTAGTCTAATAAATAGACAATAGATGGAAGGTAAGATACAAATCTCTCTATTTCTTAATCATTTCTGTAAACTCAACGGCTGTGCCCGACCTAACCTCGTATTAAAAATAAAACGTGTGCCAACTCATCATGCAGGTGGCTCAAATCATGAACTCCAGGTGGGTATTACGCAAGTTCATGTTATAAACGATTGTCTGAAAAAGAAAATCGGTCCACAGTTGACGGAGAAGCCGGTGAACATACATAGGAAAATAAAAATATACAACCGAACATTTGACCTCCTCCTTTTTTGGAAGTCGGTTAAAAACGACTGTAACATGTAAACGCTTCACTCTTGTAATCTATGTACTTTAAGTTGTAATAATGCACAGCTGTACCTACTGACTTTACGAAGATGTGTAGGCTTTTGTTTCAAGTGGGTGGTGTTAAGAATGAAATACTTATTGGAATAAGGAAAACGATAAACACAGACCACTTTCCCTGGTTTGAAGAAAAAAATGTTCAACGCTGTGTTAGTATGGAAGTTATATTGTGTTTTCCTGTTGTCGTGAGTCCAAATTTCGAATTGTGGAATCACAATTTGAAATCCGAAACTCAATACTGGATTAAGTTTTGACAAACAAATTGCAATAAAGCATTTCTGCAGTTATACTTTCACGTGATTAATGTAATAATATCAACAGTACCCTTGGTCGTAAGTAAGCACTCCGATGCTCATGGAGCATTACTAAGAAAATAATTATAATTTACTAGTGATCTGCTCCAGCTGCGCACATTGATGTTATTGAAAAAATAATAATTTAAGAATAACTAATTTAAGCTTTTGATAAAGGATTTTACCTAGAAAAATCTTAGCAGAAGGAAGAAAAATAACTACTTACCACATCTATTGAGCCAACCCTCTGCGCGGCATGGATACTTAATCACCACCAACAAATCATCATTTCTCATCTTGCACACAATCACTTCTCACTCTAACAGCACTAAGATCCGATAAATCCGCAGATTCAACATAAATTACATTACTTAAATTTCACTAAACACTACGTTTAAGATCCAAGAGCTAATCAAACATTTCGAACACTGGACTCCTTGGATACACAGCACTTTCACCAACTGCAGAAAAAATAGACCACAATGTTATTATTACAAACAGCCAGCGACAAAAAGACAAAAATATCTCAATACTTTATATACGGCATTGCAGAAACGAAATCTATTTTGTGCACTGCGAGCTGGTATTTTTATTTTTATACTCAAATATTGTGCATTTACTACTCTGCTCTACTTTTCTAAATAGAGTTTTGTATTGAATTGTATTAAGATTTTAATAACAATGAGGTAATCTAATAATTTTCTATGGTGACATATTAATTTTATTAAACACTATGAACTAAATCAGACGAGCCGTATGCTTGTTTGTCACTCTTGTAGTATGAAAAAATACTATGTGCGTAATCAGGGTGAATAGTAAAAACAAAACAATTTCAATTGCTGTGTATAGTTTAGTTATTTTGTAAAATAATACAATTCTCCTCACCTAAAAATATGTAATTATTCCACTTGGTAAAGAAAATCATATAATATTATAAAGATATCAGGTTTTTCCCAAAAATTTTATAGTTTTCAATTCTGTTAGGTCTATTATGCGCGCGACTTAAAATTTTATTAAACTTTGATGGGGTCCATCACCGCAGAAAAAGAACTCGTTAAATATTTACCTTCCAAAAAAATGTACACTCGGTTATTCCATACGATTTTAAACTCTCGCGCGTGAATATTGCACTAATACGTTAACCATATCCATCAACACATCCACATCGTACGCCAACACTAAAAAACTGAATTAATAGAGTGGCCGAATGAGCATTCAGTGTTGTATATTTCCGCGAGGATAGTACGAAATAGGAATATAACGCCATTTCTTTCTATTCATTATTGACCCGCCTCCTTATCATTCATGCTGGAAAATGCGTGCGCAAAATAATTGTAATTTCTAACGTACATAATCAACGGTCTGATGATCGCCGTGACTTGTTTTGTCGGAAAATCTTACTACATCAATGATTTTTTCTAAGTCTGCAATACAATCGTTCGCAGGGTTTCATAGCATTAATAACACAATAGATTCGTCCTACCGATAATAATCATTGGTCATAAATTTAAGGGTATCGTAAAGTTGAAATAAAGGTTTTGTGTACCTACTTACATATTTTATAGGTAGTGATTTTTGTTTAGTTGTTAAAAATAAGATTAATTTTTTATGTAATTCGAACTTGTCTAGAATATAACTTGTCTTGGCTTTTTCCATGTTCATTTATTTTATTATCGTTCTTAGTACCATGGAATGTATGATGGAATGGAAGTACATTCCATTATATTCCAATCTCTTTAGCGCGCTCGTATAATCATACATATATCACATTTCTGAACACCCAACGCAGGGAATGAGCTTACGCCGCTATGTTTCATAATCTTAAAAGTTTTAGAGCGTGTAGCATGGTTGTTAGTTCAGTTATATTTAGGTTTTAACCCTACAACAAAAGTTTTACAACCGGTGGTTCATAGCCTTGCATAAAAAGTTGTACGTTTCTTAACGAGCTTAGAGCATTAATCCAACAGCAGTTGGCATGCTCAAGTGATCCATGCTGAAAAAGTTACGAGAGCAATGCTCTTTCATATAGTGGACAGGCATTGCCTCTTAGTATACGTGGGGTGATTATGTGCAGTGCGTGTAAAGCAACCAATAAAATTACGTTATAGTGTTTGTGTGCGTTACTTCGGTACTCCGCCGACTTGAAAAGAGCGTGTGTAATAACTCTCGTTGATTTAACACTCTAAGTTGGTGTGGATTTGACAAAATATGTAAACTTCTTAAAAATTATGTAGGTTTCTGTCAAAGTAAAGTAAAAGGAAACCTGCATAACTCGTTCATAGATGTAGTATATCAGTCCCCGTTTTCCAATGGCAGAGCATAAGTGCCGCACAATACCGCACAATGCCGACGCTTAATTGGAACGTGAATTAGTTTTAAAATGCGCCAGCAGAGTGCGCTAAGTTCAGTGTTGAAAAAAAAAATTCTAAAATAAACATTGTATTCACATTATATGTGTGGAATATAAAAAAAGTCATTGTTTATACCTTCATCCATACTTATATTTATTTATTTTTTAACACAGCTTGAATTAACTTTGAATATTTCCAGAAAACTCCGACGAAAAGAAAGCCTTAATTTTTTTTTTAACAATAAATAAATTTTATTTATAATATATTATCGTTAGTAATAACTAACGATAATATATTATAAATAAAATTTCAATCAATGCCAATTTAAAGAAAAAATACTTGTTAATTTTCTGTTGCTGAAGTTGGTATGGATTGCACGCATCACTTTTGAGAGTGCTCGATTGTGCGATGCGATGCTGTAATTGGAACACTCAACGTTGAGCATTGTGCCTCATTAATGCGCTATTGTGCGCTGATTGGAAAACGGGGAATAATCATTAGTGTAAAAGTTGGCAACATTAGTGGTTGACTTCTAAAAAGATGACACTGACAGTCCGTCTATGAAATTTTCTTTTAGTCTACGGTTCAAGATGGCTCTCAAAGCACTTGTGGGACAAAGTAAGTTTTTAAAATTTATATATTTATGCTTTTAGCGTACGAATTATATTTATCATGCCTATATTTAAAAGGTTGCATGATAGACCGTATTTTAAAATATTGTAATCCACCTATTCAGGATTATTTTAACACAAACTTACAGCACAGAGTTTAAGCCTTATCGATGACTAATATTGTGTTTTTTTCATAAAAATATACAAAAAGATTCATTTATTGCTGTAACATCAAAGAGTTTTCAACGAATAACTAATTCACTGTTAAATTTCCGTAAAATCGCTTTTATTCATTTTATAAACAAAATTGCGTGTAACAGAAAAGGAATTTTATTTAATAATTTCATATTAAAGATATTTTCGGTCATATGTCTTTGTTTGTTGTAAATATGGTATGTAGGTGGACTATTCAAACGTTAAAAAACACTACGGACACAGGAAATAAATGTTCCTACTGATATTGATTTTCTTGTCATGAGTAAGGGGGGTGGGGTGGCTATAGACGTCATGAGCTCATCAAGTGAACCTTGATGAAACCTATGTGCTATCCTATGCCAATTCGCTACGAATTCTCGTTTATGATATGCTTATCCATGTAATTTGCTATACATATAATTATATTTATTTCTATCAAAATGTAGACAAAATGTTCATGATAGAAATTTTCTATACATTGTGTAATATAAATGTAGGTCACTATCTTAAAAACTATTATTTAAATTCTTAAACATATTTCAAAATACTCTTGTCTTGGGATTATACTAGTTATAACCTTTTTCTCTGCTATAAATAAATATCAAATTTAATTAGACAGAGTTTATTATTTAAAAAAATAATAAAGTGATAGATGTAAATTAAATTCATCAATAACCTTGTAATGAAGCAAAAAATGATTTTATCAAAAGTACATAAAATAATTATTGGTAACGGAAAAGGCTAATTAAAATTGTAATATCACATTCTTAACAAAAAATACTATTATAATATATTAGCAATTGAAAATATGGAATATACCTAGTTCAAATGTATTTGTCTTTTTAATGAGCTTTTATTTGTTTAGTTCATATCTATTTATGTAATGGAATATTTCTAAGTAATTTTCACCCACTTACAATAGACATGATAATATGACAATAGTTTAAAAAAAAATCTAAATCTTAAGTTTGTTTTTAACAAAAAACAACAACTACATAACTGTAAACTATTTGATCTGTAGCACATTAGAATGTCTGTCTTCTTAGACACTGGTACAAATCTAATTCAGAAAACAGAATATGAGAATATCACAAGTCACAATAAAGATTTATTTATTTATTTAATTGCTCCATTTTAACTCTTTGTTACAGAGATTATGAATGAGGTGATCAAGTATCGCTCAAAAGGAAAAGATAAAATAGAATGGAGGGTGTTAATTGTGGACCAGTTGTCCATGAGGATGGTGTCTGCTTGCTGCAAGATGCATGATATTTCTGCTGAGGGTATCACCTGTAAGTTTAAATAATATTAATATTTATAATCATATCTGAGGTTCTAGTATAAGCAGAATCAAACTTACTTCCTATTGCGTCCTAATATTAACAAATTTTCTAATTATTTTTAGGATTTTTATAGTTATGGTTTTACATGACTTTATTTAATAAAATCTATTAAATCTACTTCAAAAAAGGAGGTTTTCAATTCATCGGTGTCATTTTTTATTTTTTTTGTTCGATTTAATTTACTTTCATCTATTACACACATAGTTAAATATGTAGCTACATACATTTGGCTATTACTGACTTTATTTTTATATGATCTAATATATTTTACAGTGGTAGAAGATATTCACAAGAAGAGAGAGCCACTCTGCACCATGGACGGCATATATCTCATAACTCCATCTGAGAAGTCCGTGCATGCACTCATCAATGACTTCTCAGTGGGCAACCGCATTATGTACCGTGCTGCTCATGTTTTCTTCACAGAAGGTAAAATTACTATGATTTTGTATACCATATATTTATCTAGACATAAAAACTATTTGATAGATATGGGTAAACTAGAATTTATACCCATTTTAACCTATTTGCTAGTTTTTGAAATAGCTAAACAGGTTTGAAAGAAGATCTCAGTATAACTATGAAAAATTATACCTTTAAGACATTGATATCTAAGTTTCTTTTTTTTTTTATTGTTGGCAATATCCATACACCCATCAACCTTTCTCTGTCTGCCGCTGACTGCATCCAGCAGATATGTTGGCAATATGCCAATTGTAATTTAACTTTTAGCAGTATGTTATTAATTTAACATGTTTGATAAGGAATTATGAATGTAGTATGTCACAACATAATTGTTTATATCTGTAATGCTGAAATTACAAATAATGGGGCTAGTGTAAAGAAAATTGTAACCAATATTTAGTAACTACAAAAACCACATCATAATCACTTTTTTGCATGTATAACCACTATAAGTAGCCATTGTGATAATTATGTTATTATTTTTAAATTATTATGTGTATTGGTAACCCTAATTTTTGTTTTGCTTTTTAATGTCTCATTGAAATTGGTGTTTATTAGTAATTTTAATTATGTAGAACTAGGTTTTTTTTTATTACTTTCATTTTTGTTATCTTTTTTGTTTGCTATCCTTTTTTTTTTCACAGCTTGTCCCGATCCACTGTTTGATGAATTATCACGTAGTCCGGTAGCTAAATATATTAAAACCTTAAAGGAAATCAACATTTCATTCATACCATATGAACAACAGGTTAGTTGTATATCTTTTTTTCATGTCTAACAAAGGTTTTTGCCTATAGGTTTCTCTAGATGTTGTTTTTTTTAATTATTATACTAACTATTGTAACCATTGTTATATGCTGCCTATACCTAGTGTGTCCGGAGGAATTATTCAATGAATTGTGCAAATCAACAGCTGCAAGAAAGATAAAAACTTTGAAGGAGATTAATATTGCATTCTTGCCTTATGAGAGTCAGGTCAGTCCTAATAATGAATAGCTGTTATAAGTTGGCTGCAAGCTGCTCGTTGTATAAAGTATCAATAATTATTTTCTTACTTTTACGTAAATAAAAACTGGACAATTTAAGAAATAAGAATATTGAATTTCACTCAATGGGCAGACATGGCAACAGAGCACGCCCATAATTATTAGTAATAGTGTTAATATTCAGAATAATTTGTGTCTGTTCTAAACTAAGAATTTGTGCTTACCCTTTTGAATTTGAAATGGTACGATTTTGCCATAAACTACTCATTTAATCCCTAAACTTTAGCACTGATTTTTGAGGTACTTCGGTATATCTGTAGTCTCTCTGGAAATTATAAAATCCTCGCATAACATATGATCTTGTAGTCATAAAACGTTCTTGTGTTGTGTGTGAAAAACTTTATCAACTGCAACTAGTCGCTATTTATATTAATTTCATAATTTTTATATTACTAATTATCAATTCTAGGTATTTTCCCTGGACTCCCCGCACACATTCCAGTGCATGTACAACCCCGCCTTGGCGCAAACCCGTAATGCTGACATGGAACGTATCGCTGAACAAATCGCTACCCTGTGTGCTACACTCGGCGAATATCCATCTGTTAGATATCGCAGGTAGATATAATATTAGATAGACTACATAATCTCATAATACAGATAACTTGAATAAATAGGCCCATAACCTGAATGCTATGAGTAATGTTGCTATATATGAAATATGTTTGTTTTATCAACTGTTTACACAGTAACATAATATGTTACTGTGTAAACAGTTGATAATTATGCATAAGCAATAGTGCAATCAGAACTCATTTTTTAAATAAACCTTTGCTCTCCATTAGTGTCTTCGGGTTACTCCCCAAAAGTTAAGGCAATAAATAATTTGTCCAGATTCGGCCTTGAAATGATTCCTATACATCACACACAACAATTCTTGATAAGACCTCTCTCACATCAAAGTAACTGGAAAAAGTTCTCGTCAATTAACGCATTTCAAAGTCTGTTCTTATTCTCTTAACACTTCATTAATATTTTTGTTTATTTGTAGCATGTATATCAGTCCCTCACAATCGCCATCTCTATTTAGATACTCAAGCAAGATGGAGAAATGACTACAATAACTATGCAATGTATGCTAAGCAGTTTATAATGTACAAAATATGTTTACAGTGACTGGGAACGCAATGTGGAACTAGCCCAGCTGATCCAACAAAAACTTGACGCCTATAAGGTAAGTGCATTATTGTTTTACAACTGAAATAGTTTTAATCTTAGAGTGTTAATCCAATAGTAGTTTGCATTGTCAGGCGATACCTACTGAAAAACGTACGAGAGCAATGCTTATTCTAATATTGCGCCAACAGTGTCGTCTCTTAGTTTTAGTCGCTAATGTTTGCCACATGTAAGAAACGAACCTATGATGCCATGCACAAAAATCAAGATAGTTAACGCCAAAAGGCTTATCACTATCAAATAAGCGATACTTTGAGATTTGTTTATACTGCAAAAATCTATGGAGGTACATGGTTAGTTTAGTTGGCGTTAGTGTAGTGTGTGTGTGTAAGACTGCTAACAATTGAACTATGTCTTATTATATTTCTTACTTTATTTTTTTACTCTTTCTTATTTATAGTGATAAATCTATGTGAAGGTTTTTTATAAATAAAGTTGTTAAGATTCTTCGTACTTTGGGACAGAAAACTATTATCTGTTATATTTCATAGATGGCGATACTAGTAACATTAAATCGCGATTTAGTTTTCTTACATTAACTTCTACTTATTTTATTCATTGTTGAATAACAGTAGATCTTGGGTTAATTATCCCGGGTCGGGCAACATGTTTTTTTAATTTTTTTAGAGCTTAAAACCTTAGATGTGTTTGGCTCAGTTCAGTTATTTATGTTATCTTCTATGTCTTGTCTTGTCGTCTATTTTAGTTTTTTTAGCATAAACGATGTTTCTCATTTTCGTGCACTTTTTCTCATTGTATTTATTTATATTTAAAAATTTCCATAATCACGGAACAAAATCTGGAATATAATTCATTACGTAATTTATTTATCAGGCTGATGAGCCAACAATGGGCGAGGGTCCCGAGAAGGCGCGCTCACAACTACTTGTATTGGACCGCGGGTTCGACTGTGTATCACCACTGTTGCATGAGCTCACTCTACAAGCTATGGCATATGATCTTCTACCCATTGAAAACGACGTCTATAAGTAAGTATTATAAATATAATCTACCACGGGCGTAAATGAAATCAAGACACCCATGACAGATTATGAGGCAAAAAGGACTACATTTTACAAAAATAATGATAAATCTTGTTTTATTTTGCACAATTTTTTATATTTTGAAGAGATTTGTACCAACAAACTTAACTGACATTATAATATTTCTTTCTGCTCAGATATGATGTATCAGGCAACATGAAGGAAGTACTTCTAGATGAGAACGATGATCTGTGGGTGGATTTACGTCATCAACATATTGCTGTCGTATCCACATCCGTTACTAAGAACTTGAAGAAATTCACAGAGTCCAAACGTATGGGTGGAGGTAAGCTTGCATTTTAATATAGTGTTTATCATAATAAGTAAATCCTATACTGGCGTAGCCACGATTAGCAAGTTTTCAATTCTTTGTTTAATTTAAGACATGCTGGAAATAGTATTTATTCTTAGTTTTTGGCACAAGCTTTGGAATTTCGGTTATTTGGCAATAATAATAAGGGTTCCTAGTTTTTTATTATTGTTAATTTTGTCATTGTCATTGTAGGTGATAAGCAGTCGATGCGCGATCTATCTCAAATGATCAAAAAGATGCCTCAGTATCAAAAGGAGTTGTCCAAGTATGCAACACACTTGCGCTTAGCGGAGGACTGCATGAAGGCGTATCAAGGATATGTCGATAAATTGTGTAAAGTTGAACAGGTAAAAATTACACAAATAAACACATACTTTTTAATTACAAATTTTCTCAACTCTGGTCTCGAGTTTCTACTATTTTATTGTTGTATCTAACATTCGTTATATTTTCTGTTTTTCTTGTCACTTAGGACTTGGCCATGGGAACTGATGCTGAAGGTGAAAAAATCAAAGATCACATGAGGAGCATTGTCCCTGTGCTTCTAGATCAAGTAAGTTGTATTCCATTACCATATTTATTAATGTTTTTCAAATATTTATATTGTACATAATTCTCTCTCTTCAGTTCATTGATGTTCCACTGTTGGGCACGAACGCCCTCCACTTTGGGAGGGATTATGGTCTACTAAGCTTCCCAGACTAAGCGTATTGGCATAGGGTTCAATTTCGAAATTTTTGAGTCGCAAGGAGGTTTTACACCTCACAGGACATTTTACACAGAG
Source organism: Orgyia antiqua (assembly GCA_916999025.1). Lineage (NCBI taxonomy): Eukaryota > Metazoa > Arthropoda > Insecta > Lepidoptera > Erebidae > Orgyia > Orgyia antiqua. The sequence goes on from OU779861.1 coordinate 6,225,613, forward strand.
TACATCTCTGTGTAAAATGTCCTTAAGCTGGCTTTTACAGCACCCTGGGAATCCACATTCTCTCATAGACGGAAATCTCGAAAATAAACTCTGTGCCATACGTCTGGTCAGTGTGGCACAGTAGACCATAATCCCTCCTAAAATGGAGCCGCGCCCAACAATGGGACTTTAATGTATTAGAAAAAAAAAATTCGTCGTTCTATGACTAAAATGAAGAAATATTATACTTTATATGAATTTGTGGCAATAAAACATTAATTAACAAATTTTAGACGACGATTGTACCGCAGACGGTAGTGAACTTCAACAAGATGCGCATCATCGCTCTGTACATCATGTCTAAGAATGGCATCTCTGAGGAGAACCTCAACAAGCTGGTCACTCATGCACAACTAGATCCTTCAGACAAACAGACGCTACTGAATCTTGCTAATTTGGGACTCAACGTCGTTGTCGATGTATGTATTTATAGTTTTTATTTAGTTCTAGCTTCCGCCTGCGGCTTCGCACGCATTAGTTTCCGAATCTAATTATAAATGAAACCTAGAATCAAAACTAAAAAGAACAGAAATTAATACTAAAAGTTGACAACACTTAAAATTACATAACAGCAGGATCTCTATAAAAAAATTTGTTGGGACTAAGTTTTTAACACACAAGGAGTTTTTATTTCAAGTGAAATAAATAAATATTCATGGACATTTCACACAACGTCCTCTGGTCCCTAGCTAAACTTATATGCTTGTGTTATGGGTACCAGAATAGGGATAGAATACATATACTACTTTTCTTTTGTAAATACATACTTATAATACATAGAAACACCCAGACGCAGTACAAACATTTGTATGAAAATTAGAAAAATCACACAAATGATCGTCCCGAGCGGGAATCGAACCCGCGACCTCTTGATCGGCAGTCCGTTACATGAACCACTCAACCACGAGGCTCGTCAAAGTCTAGGATTAAACCTAAAAAAAAAAAAGGAAAAAGAAAATTCCCGTGCATCGACGAATTTCATGCGTTGCTATGACAGCAGTAAAGTAAGCAAACATGGCGGATCTATTATATTCTACCATTTTTCACAAATGTTTCTTATTATTGTCTCGTACAGAGTTTTTATCGAAATAATATGTAGCCTATTTTATTTCCAGAACTATAAATTATCTCTATACCGATTTTCGTGCAATTCCATTCGCTAGGGTTTGCGTGAAAACGTTAACTATTGATAACATTCCTATATTCTTTTGATAAGTGATGTCAAGGGTTAAACATAAGTCACTTTGTTATTATCTTCATGTTTGTTTTTCAGATTTGTTTTTTACAAGTTCAAGTTCATGACATATGTAAATATTATTCTTTATTTGTGGTATTTATGAGGAAATCCAATGAATATAGGATATATTTTTTAGTAAAATAAAGGCAAGAACAGAAATACCTAAACACATTTAAATTTAGAAACTTCCTTAATCTTGCTGAAGTTTGAAAAAAGAAAACACTTGAACAATAGACTTGTTATTACGTTTAAGATGCTTACATCTGCTTTTAGATGAGACGAATTAAGAGAATTTCAATTGAGAACAGAAATATTTATTATGGTGTTACAAACAAATGGTATGTAGTCGCTACGCCCTAACTAGGGTATGAGACTAATGTAAAGTTTCACTAGTTATCCCAAGTAATAACATTAATTTCCCGTCGTTGCAATGTGTTAATTTTTTATAGCATATATGTATTATATATTTTTTTGCAGGGTAATAGAAAGAAACAGTATCAAGTACCAAGGAAAGAGAGGATTACCGAACAAACTTACCAAATGTCCAGATGGACACCCGTTATAAAGGTAAGCTAAGCGACAGTTTTAATTTCGCTTATTTATTTTCTGTACTTGTTATAAAACAAAGTCGTTATTTATATACGTATGCTCCTATTTGAGCTATCCTATCTTCAAAACATCTTCAGATCATATCAGCTTGCACTCATTATTACACTATTAGCTTAATATTCCTAACAGAAGTTACAAATGTTGGCATAAACACAGTCCTCTCCTTTACAAGATCATGCAATTGGTATTTTTTGTTAACAGGATATAATGGAAGACGCAATTGATGATAAACTTGACCAACGACATTTCCCATTCCTGGCAGGCCGCGCACAAACCTCTGGCTACCAAGCACCAACAAGGTACTTAATAAACACAATATAATATATTAAGAATACGAAAAGAAATATATTTGAAATGGACTTGAAAAAAATTACAATTTCATAGCATAGAACACACCCAGACAGCGCAAATGTAAATGTTAATCCCACTCTCTCTCTCTACAAAGCAGATCTTTATCTTCATTTCCTCAATTTGTATTTCAAAACATGCTATTGTGACTACCCTCACTTTACTAAAATAAATTATTTATTGAAACAAACATTTTTTTTTCACAATAAATTTTATTTCATAATTTTATTATTATTGTATTGCAGTGTTCGTTATGGTCATTGGCATAAGGACAAGGCGCAACAGACTATTAAGAATGTGCCGCGTTTGATTGTGTTTGTGGTTGGAGGTATGTACATTTATATTAATAGCTTTCCTTATAAGATTTGTAGTAAAGAAATTTGCAAACGATGCGGGACCCCGGCAAATCTATAAGAGTTTACAAGTTGCAGTATAATAATAATATTCATAATAATATTCATGGACATTTCACACAACGTCCTCTGGTCCCAAGCTAAGCTTATATGCTTGTGTTATGGGTACCAGAATACGGATATAATACATAAACTACTTTTCTTTTGTAAATACATACTTATAATACATAGTAAACACCCAGACGCAGTACAAACATTTGTATGACAATTAAAAACATCACACAAATGGTTGTCCTGACCGGGAATCGAACCCGAGACCCCATGATCGGCAGTCCGTTATATGAACCACTACACCACGAGGCCCGTCAACAGTGGCAATGTACAGTGGCAAGTGGCAATGGACAGGCCATATGAACAGACCTTTAGGGAAGAAAAGTCCTGTTAACCACGCGATGAGGCAGCGTAAGACTGCCTTCATATAGTTGTAACATTCTATAAAGAAAATCTATGTCCATCAGTGAATGGAGAAAGCTTGATAAATGGAAAATTCAGGTGTCTGCACCCAATAATTGAACGATATGGGCTAAAATAAATCTATGTATAGATAACAGATATGTCTTATCATGAGTCGTTAGAAAATAGACATATTCTTAATCAAGCGTACTTTAAAAATACTCTAATTACGCGTACCCTAAAAATACTCTAATTACGCGTACGTTAGAAATACTCTAATTACACGTACGTTAGAAGTACTCTAATTACGCGTAGTTTAGCAGTACTCGTATTACGCGTACGTTAGAAATAGTCTAATTACGCGTACGTTATAAGTACTCTTATTACGCGTACGTTAGAAATACTCTAATTACGCGTACGTTTTTTGAAGTACTCTTATTACGCGTACGTTAGAAATACTCTAATTAATCACAATCTACTATATTGTTTTAATTTAAAAATACTTTAAGTTTGTTAATTTATTTCCAGGCGTATGTTTCTCTGAAATCCGTTGCGCTTATGAGGTGACTGCTGCCCTCAAAAACTGGGAGGTTATCGTCGGTTCTTCCCACATACTGACACCGGACAACTTCCTCTCAGACCTCAGCTCTCTAACCGCCTAAACGCACTAACACATGGATTTAGTGTTAAACACATTCGCCTAAAAATTTAGTTTGAGTTTTTCAAATCGTACTTAGGTCTTTCTTTAAAGGAATAAGTTTATTGTCTATGCAATTATCTATAAAAAAATTACAGTAGTGCTGTATATTCAATGTTACTTACTATAACCCCTGATACCTTACTAGGTAGGCAGAAAGAATAATTTAATCATAGTTCTCAAATAACACAATCATGGTATAATTTTAACCGCTTATTATACATTTAGTTTACCTACGCCATTAAATTAGTTTAAAAAGATTGTCCTGTTAAATATTGAATGTAAATTAAATAATCTTCTGTCTCTTTTAAAGAAATAATTTCCTTACTAAAAAGTACGGATTTATAGTTTCGATGTGAAGTTAATTAAGTTTTAGTATCATTTCAATATCTTCTTGTAATTTATAGAATTTTCTAGAAGAAAAGTCCTTTCATATTTTTTTAAAATTTGGTCTAAAAGGCCATAACGACATGATCAAAATTGAATTAGCTTAAATAAATTATGTCGCGCGTCTCTGGACGCGTGACAGGAGTGATAACCATGCGTGAGAGAAAATCCAGACAAACCAACACGTAACGTCGTGAATTATTCTCCCATTAACAGTGATAACTATGTCTAAGAAAATGGGAAGTCAGACGGACTGACGCCGTAATGCCGGCCATACACGCTACGGTCTGCCGGAAAGGTCCACCTGAGCAAGTATGCCTGCGCAGGTAGACCGGAATGTGTGTGGGAATAGACCTGTGCAGTTTTTTGAGCCCGCGCAGGCGACCGGCGCAAGATTGAAAATCTATTCTTTCGAGTGACGCCGTACGGGTGTACCTTTGCGTGTGTGCGTGCACACTGGTCGCCTGTGCAGGTCGAGTCAGTTGTTTTCTAGTGTTTCTTTCTTTCTTTCTTTTCTTTAAGGTATGTTTTCTCGTCCATTCGGAGATAGTTTTAAAATCTTCTGGTTCAAATTTTAATTCATTCAATAAATTAACATGACTATATGTTTTCCTTTTCAATAACCAATGCTTACACCACTTTTTTCGCTTCCTTTTCACTGTTTTTGTATCTTTTATCTTCAAAATTAAAGCAAGGCCTAGCAATGCCAGCGCGTCATCGTCCTCATTCGATGCCATCGCAAAAAGAACTGAAGACCGCTCCGGTACACCGGAATGTCCCCATACACGCTACCAATGTTCGGTTGACCTGCACAGGCATAGCTGCACAGATGACCTCTACGGTAGACCGTAGCGTGTATGGCTTACTTAACGCGTTACGTAACGGAGTGGTTCACCCTCCCATAAGAAGTTTCAACTTGGAATATGCAAATGTGCGTTGTAATAGTTTTATAATTCACTAAGTTTTACAACATATAGATACTTTATATTGTTGATGTTATTGCTTTAAAGTTTAAATTCATATCAGAATTATTAGTATTAAGGGATTTAATTTTAATATTTTATTTATTGATTATGGTGTTAAACGCGTATTATCTTAGACTGAAAGAAAAGACGAGCACTGCAAACATTTAGTACATTCAATTCGGCGATAATTATCAAAATTCTTAGAACTTTTGAAAAAAAAATGAGATGATGAAATTTTAAAAATATGTGAATGATAAAAATATCTCATGTTGTATGTATCATTAGATATTAGCTTGTAATGTCTATTTTTGATGTGTTTAACGCCAAATACTTACAAATATATAGATATACTTTATTTGGCCAAGATAATAATAATACTTGCACGCTTGAATGTTTGTTCATTGCACCAGTTACAATTCGCTAGAGATTTCTCATAAATTATGTATATTATCTAACTATTCGTAATATCTGTGTGTTAAATGTTTTTGTCTAATATTAAGAGGGCACGATACTAAATTATGCTCCATACAAAGATATGGGCATCGTACTCCCCTTTTTTCTTCGCGAAATTTAAACCGATTTTAATTGTTTTTACGTTATATTATAGATAAAGAGTATATCTATGCATCTATCACTTCCTTTTTTTGAAACATAATAACTAAAAGAAATATGACCATCTGAAAATCCCGTTTATTTCGGTTTTCTTTAGATAAAGTTTCACCAAAAAAGAAAGTGATAGAAGCATAGATATACTCTAAATCTATAACAAGGAGTAAAAACAATTAAAATCGGTTTAACTTTCGCGAAGAAAAAAGGTGACTACGAAACGTCTTTTTCAAAGAATTTGTAGGTAACATCTCCTTCAGCTATATTTGTCCCTTTCAGCGCGGCGCTTGGGAATAGGGATAGCAATACCTAATGCAAATACCTAAATTAGGAGTACAGTACCCTCTTAATAGTTTTGTGTACATTCCAAACTGCTAATCTAATGGTGCACCTGAGCTCTATAATTATGTAACAAATCTCTTTAATCATTAATGATTTAAAAATACATTTATTAGAGATTTAAGTTATTAGTTTATTGCTTTTGTACTACTAAAATATAAACAGTCTGGTTAAAAAAAAATCTTGGACTTAAATTCATAAGCTCTTCTAAGCTATCGTGGTACATACCTATTTATACAAATTTATTGAAAAAGTATAGCATATTAAATACTAATGTTCTTATTTATAATTAGCTATCGGAGGTTTAAACAATAACTTTATCGGAGAGTTATTAAACATTTTATTGTAAAAAGACTATTATGAATAACAATTTTTGACAATTTTAGCGAACTTTTAAGCCATTATGAATAAGACCATTAGTATACATATTTATAAATGATAGGGATGATGATAGAATTTCTAACTAACAATTATATGAAAACAACTTAATTGTTATTGGCTAATACATTGGGATAGGAGTATAATTAAGCAAGGCTCTTCCTTACATGACCAACCTAGCAGAATAATGTTGCAAGTGTGACAAGTAAAGAGGCCTAGATGATGTAAAGTGAGTTTTATGAGTTAAACACAATTGTTAACGTTCAATTAATTTTATATTGTAATAATTAACTTGGCATGTTTTTTGCTAAACATTATTGCAAATAATAGTATCTTAAACTTCATGTGGTGACGGATTAAGAATATAAGTGTCACCACCCCATCTCCTCCCAAGGGTGCTGTAAAAGTCAGCTAAGGGATATTGCACACAGAAAACATCTTCTGTGAGAGACGGAAAACTCGAAAATAAACCCTGTGCCAACACGCCTGGTCAGCGCGGCACAGTAGACCATAATCCCTCCCAAAGTGGAGGAGGCCCGTGCCCAACAGTGGGACGTAACTGGGCTGGAGAAGAGAAGAAGAGTATCTTAAAAAGCCAGTATTAACCCTCGGGTGCACTAAGCAAGTTGGCATAATAAATTGTAGTTTTAAAATCGATTGTTATTCTACATATTGATTTAAACTTCCTCAATCCTACTTCAAATATGTTAAATGTCTTTAAAATTAATTATATGTAAGATATCGTGTAGTTATGATCTAGATTATTAGTAATAAGGCGCTTAACAGTTTACTAATGGTGTTTGATAGATTCTTTGAAAGAACCTGTGCAGTTTCAAATATAATTTTCAGACATTGTGTTGTTGACGGATTGTGCAATTACTTAGGAAATATTCGTGTTATTAGCCATTTTAAACATAATATTAAAGATCAGTATTTAATTGTTAAAATTTTCATTAAATTATTTATTCATCGAATGTTATTTTATTGACAAACCATTTGTTTATTTGACATCATGTGAAAGTAAAAGATTTTACCAAAATGGTATTTTTAGTGTGTAGGTACCATAAGGCGTATGGTGTTAAAACCGTATAAATATCTACAGAGATATCTATAGTTATTATAAAACAAAGTGGTTATTTTTGTATGTATGTCCATAAGTGAGCTTAAATCACCAAAACAACGTAACTGATTTTGATGGTGTTTTTTTTAATAGATAGTGGTTCTATATGTTTTTTTTTTATGTTTTTAAATTATTAAGGTTTGGTCTTCGATCACTAATATTCTAGATAAACAATCAGTGACAAAAAATGTCCTTACCGAATGAGCGCCCACTCGAACATTTGGGTGCGCTTTTAATTTAGTAGCGTTCCAACGCTCCGACGGTAAACATGCCTCAGTGCTCCTTTAAAAAGTGTAAAAATCACACATCCAAGACGCTAAAGAAGGATGGAATTTCATATTTTCGGTATGTATTAATATTAACATTATTAAATTGTTATCACTGTATTGTAAATACTGATATTTTGTCTAGAAATCATCGTAAAAACATTTTTTAAATTAATTCGTAATAAATAACAGGAGTTATAAGGCATCTGAATTGTAAAGACCTTTACTTAATGTTTTTAATCATAGTATCACAACCCACTTAAATTGTTCGAGTTATGTGCGTTGACTGTATTCCATTTGTTGGAGACGCTATTGTTTTATTATTTTTTTTATTAATAAAGTATTATTGTTTTTTTTCTTGTTTCATGAGACTTTTTTACTGTCTAAATATTATAGAACATTTTATAGATTTAATTTAGAATAAGTGAATGTAATAAAATTAAAGATGTAAGATTTTTTGTTTTTAGCTTTCCTCGAGATCCGGTTAGGTGTGGAGAATGGATATCGGTTATAGCACGCCAAAGATCGGAAGAATTCTGAGATTAGCGCGTTCAAACAAATAAACAAACTCTTCAGCTTTATAATATTAGTATAGATACACCATAGATTAGAATATGCTTTATTAAGTATACCAATTTTTTAAAACAAGTTGAACAAAATTTAAATTACAGTAACAAAAATTATTCGGCAGTTCGACTCCACTCATTCCTTGTCCAAGCGACGAGCCTCGGTCGTAAAATTTTATTGCTTTTTATTACCACTTTGTAATTCTGACTTTAAAATGAGCGTGTAAGGTTGAATTTGTTTTGATGATGAAAAATTTATTGCTTTTTGTAAGTAGCTAGTTGTGAATACAAGGTCAAAACAATTGGCGACAGTTTTTAGAGAACTTTTGCATGGGATTGTTTATCTAGAATATTAGTGATCGAAGGGTTTGGTGTATATTATTGGTCAGTAACTATAAACACTGGTGAAGCCGCGGACATTAGCTTTTTTTTAAGTAGAGAATAGATGCTTACTATTATTTCTATACATTATCCTCCTAATAAAGACGTCTGTACTATCATCGTATGTAACCTGTAGGTTATCGCTATTCAGAAGTTGATAGCACGTGATGTTATTGTAAAATATTAGGGGGCGGCAAACTTACACTGTCAGTATTTCGTTACTTGTTAGTCGTTCAAGTCATTAACAATGGCCAAAGATCTTGTAATTCTTGCTTATTCTGGAGGTCTTGATACAAGCTGTATTTTGAAATGGTACGTTAATTTAATTATTTTTAGACAATGTTGTCTTTATTTGCAAAAAGGAAATCTATATACAATTAAATATAAAAAATATGTACATTATAAAATAAATTAAAATTATATGTATAAATAGACTAGGCATCAAAGTATTCCTCCCCATCGCTGTCGACCGGAAGTGTGCCCAGAAGGCTGGCGGCATTGCCACGTTGTATGGCAATGCTTATTTTCTGTACAAAATAAAGGCTGGTCACGAGAGGCGTCGATCAGTCGGCCCGCTAAATCTTTATAAAGATTTCGGGCACTCGGGCCCCATGAGCCTAGCGTTTCGACCCCAAACGGCGCAAAAATATAATCCCCTAAGAGATTATTGTATTTGCGCCGCTTGATGAACTCCGCAGAGGCAGCAGCAGCACCGGCAAGTGGCGATACGGAATGTGGTGTTATCCAGGAAAGTTCCTAAATTAGGTGAAGGGAGCGCCTGTAACTAAACACCAGACTCCCACTCTCCCACAGCCAACAAACGTGCCCGCTCGGCAGCACCGCTAGCGGTATTAATGAGATTTTGTCTAGCAGCACTGCAGAGAGGACCGTCCCAATGTCTTTGGGAGAGTGGATTAGCTGGTAAATCAGTGCTTGGACAAGCCATTTTCCAAGCGTTTATGGCCTCGGACTTGCACAGCACCTCGGAATCAACCAGTGTGGGTTCTAAAATTTTCCTGGTTAATTGCTCGGTGCTGTGGACCGAGGACAAAATAGACATTATTACCATTATTTTCAGATATTTAATTATGGCGCAGCAACTGCTCTGTATATGTTTAAAATCATTAATATGTATGTATTTTGATCCCAAAATATACTACTTATGCCCAAAACAAAATATGCCCAAAATTTGTGAAATGTACTTCTCTGGTAGGTACCTAAAATTTATTTGTTATAACTTTTCCGCCCGAAAATATCTTCAAGTTTTTGGACTACAGAGTCCAAGCTCAAACACAAAGAAGTAAACTCGTAGATTGTTTCTTAAAGAATTTTATAAACAGCACTCTTCTATTCTAGGCTCATCTACAAAAATTATGATGTTATTTGTTATATGGCTAATGTTGGCCAGGATGAGGATTTCAAAAAAGCAAAGGACAAAGCATTAGCGATCGGAGCTAAAGATGTAAGTATTTAATCTGTATTATTAGAAAAGTTGATCTTGTAATATGTTCGTACTCTGAAAGTAATGATCCGATCCTAGAAACTCACTGATAGGAAGCTACAGTCCGACAGAGCGCTATATGGTATACAGTATACTTACCTCTATATTATATCTTAGCGATCCGAAATTCCAATCGTACACCGTTGCGAGTTTTTTTCCTATAATTAACATGTAGGTAGGCAACCTAAGGAGAACTATGAAGAATGGATAATCGGCAACATCGTGTACTCTGCATTTAATAATTTTGTACTGCCTTCGTGGCATAGTGATTAGAGATTCTCCTTGAACAAAGAAATCTCGCGTTCGAATCCTATTCTGTCAATCTAAAAATGTGGCCACATAGGTTTCCCATAATCTGGTCATGTAATTGTTTGTTATCTCGTAGGTTTTAATAATAGATATTTACCACAATTTTTACATAACATTTACTTACATTTTTGTAGTGAAATTATTACTATACAACCTACCTGTACAATTTTCAACTAGGTAGAGTCACAGTCAGCCGCCCCTTCCTACCCTTTGCGCTTTTCTTTCTTATCGTATTATCCTTTTTAGGTAATCATCGAAGATTTGCGAAAAGAGTTTGTCACCAATTACATGCTGTCTGCCGTTCAAATGGGTCTTATTTACGAAAGCCGATACTATTTGGGAACTTCTTTGGCTCGTCCATGCATATCAGTTGGTCTCGTAAATGCTGCCAAAAAACTGGGAGCGAAGTAAGAAATCTATTATATACCTACATATGTTTTGAAGAAAGGTCATGTGTGTCAACAAGCTCTGTGATAGGAATCTCTGACAGCGATTTTTACTCACTTGTAGTAGTCGGATTTATCTGATATTTTGCACACTTAGTATGGACCGATGAAACGCAATAATTTATAAAAAAAAATGTTCAGGGTTTTCAAGTGTTTTTTTTTAGTTTCTGAACTAAATAAATTATTATTTTACTACTAGGGGTCAAAAATAGAGTATAGTACCAATTCTACATGCACAACTAAACTTTACTAAACTAAAAAAATTAAAACAACTATATCGTATTTTGATTAATTGGCCATTTCGTTAGCACATTTTTATTAATTAAAATCGTTATAATATACAGATTTTCTAATAAAAATAATTCTGTTAATATTGCCGAATTGTGTTATTGACACTATTAATTTTCATTTTTAGTTAAGTTTAGTTATGCACGTAGTATTGATTGATACCTATGTTAACTAATACTATAAATTTGAAAGTTAGTCACCTGTGTGGTAGTTACCTAACAGTAGCTAGGTATAGTCATCAATAACGCCGTATCTACTGTGTTCATTAACGTAAGTCTCTACCATTTAGATACATCTCCCATGGAGCAACGGGTAAAGGAAACGATCAAGTTAGATTCGAACTCAGCGTCTACTCACTGTGGCCAGAAGGAAAGGTAAGTCAAAGATGACCTAAATATTCCGGAGGTCTGAATTATTGTACAATCGCAATAATATTACTGTATATTTGATAGATAATTGCACCATGGCGTTTACCTGAGTTCTTCGAGAGATTCCAAGGAAGATCCGATCTTATCGAATTTGCTAAACAAGAAAATATTCCTGTGTCTGCAACTCCTAAAGAACCCTGGTCAACTGATGAAAACATTATGCACATTAGGTAAAAGAAAATTTTACTTATATTTCGAAAATGTTCATGTCCCGTTAGATTTCATTTCACCGTAGTAGGTATATTATCTACCTACATTTTAGGGTTTCGTACAAAGAAGAAACCCTTATTCACACTTCGGTGTCCGTCTGTCTGTCCGTCAGTCAAACAAATTTTTTTATTTGACGGGTCTTGTGTTCTAGTCTTTTATATAACGGACTGCCGATCACGAGGTCTCGGGTTCGATTCCCGGTCAGGACAATCATTTGTGTGAGGTTTTTAATTGTCATACAAATATTTGTACTGCGTCTGTGTGTTTACTATGTATTAAAAGTATGTATTTACAAAAGAAAAGTAGTTTATGTATTATATCCGTATTCTGGTACCCATAACATATAAGCTTAGCTTGGGACCAGAGGATGTTGTGTGAAATGTCCATGAATATTTATTTATTATATTAACTGCTGTTATTTCTATTTTAGTTATGAGTCCGGTGTTCTAGAACAACCTGACGCTATTCCTCCAGCCGGCATTTACAAAATGACGCGTGATATAAAGCAGGCGGAAGATTACCCATCTGTAATTGATATCAATTTCGAAAAAGGTAGGTAAATTTTATGTACAAATTATTGTAACAATTAATAGCTGAGTGAGAATACTGTTATTACAATAAATTTCAGTCATTTAAAAGCAAATGAGTACCTTTCCTGCTTAAGAGGATACCAAAATAGCTTCGTGCATTTTTCTACGTACGAAGTTTTCATTTTTTCTTCATATTGAATGGCTAGAGCTCTAATTTTTAAGTATATGTTTTTTCAATATATAATCTAGAATCGCATAAACTCAGAAACGCGATTGAAAAAAGTTTTCTCGATAGAAAATCTTAGCGAAACAACCTCTCAAATTTTTTATTTTTTTCATTTGTCGGTCTATTATCGCGTATTAACTAATGAAATAACTTTAAAAACATAGGTAACTATTATATATAGAAACACGTAACCCGGAATTAAAATATATTTAGTAGATTTTGAGTAAACAAAAAATATATCCCTAATTCTTCATTTTCTATGCCTACTAGCTGTGTTAATAGGTACATGTCGACGATAATATTGATGTAGGCCCTTAATAGGACAGTCTTTTAGCATTGTATACCACGCACCATAAATGAAAGCACGTCATCGTCACATGTAATCTTTATTTACGTTTTCTATTATTTCTTTACCAGGTTTTCCAATATCCGTTAGGATTCCAAGTGGACATGAAAAGGCGCTTCTTTTAAACGATCCTTTGGCGATAGTAGAGACATTGAATAAACTCGGTGGTCAACATGGAGTAGGGCGAATTGATATCGTTGAAAATCGTTTCCTGGGACTAAAGGTACATAATAATAGGTATACTTAATCGTAAAAATAAGTAACTAATGTTAAATTAGTACAATAACAAAGCTTTTTATAGAATATTAGATTAATGAAATGGTTCAGCAAACTATGTAGCAAGATCGTAAGTGTGTATGAGGTCGTTAATTCGATTTCCACGCGAACAAAATTTGTGGGTCAAAACCAGAATGTAACTACAAACATGATGTAACTATATGATATCAAAAAGAAATCTAAGCCAACAATTTCTTCTGGTAGATGAGGAAAACATGTACTTATTTTAGTTTTTAGGGTTCCGTACCCAAAGGGTAAAAACGGGACCCTATTACTGAGACTTCGCTGTCCGTCCGTCCGTCCGTCCGTCCGTCCGTCCGTCCGTCCGTCCGTCCGTCCGTCCGTCCGTCCGTCTGTCACCAGGCTGTATCTCAAGAACGGTGATAGCTAGAGAGTTGAAATTTTCACAGATGATGTATTTCTATTGCCGCTATAACAACAAATACTAAAAATAAAATAAAATAAATATTTAAGGGGGGCTCCCATACAACAAACATGATTTTTATGGTTCCGTACCCAGTATCTCAAGAACGGTGATAGCTAGACAGTTGAAATTTTCACAGATGATGTATTTCTATTGCCGCTATAACAACAAATACTAAAAATAAAATAAAATAAATACTTAAGGGGGGCTCCCATACAACAAACATGATTTTTAGGGTTCCGTACGCAGTATCTCAAGAACGGTGATAGCTAGACAGTTGAAATTTTCACAGATGATGTATTTCTATTGCCGCTATAACAATAAATACTAAAAATAAAATAAAATAAATATTTAAGGGGGGCTCCCATACAACAAACATGATTTTTTTACCGTTTCTTGCTCGATACTAATAACGTTGCCTTATGTTGCATAGATAATGGTACGGAACCCTTCGTGCGCGAGTCCGACTCGCACTTGACCAATTATTTTTTTACTATGTATCAATTATGTACATAATATTATTTCAGTCTCGTGGGTTGTATGAGACACCAGCGGGGACCATTTTGCACGCTGCGCATATTGATCTGGAACAATTTACTCTTGACAAAGAACTTCTAAGGTATATAGACTGACATTTGACAAAAACAGAAAAATTAAACTGAAATTTTAATCAATATAATAATTTTCAGAGTGAAAAAATATCTACAAGACAAGATGTCAGATTTCGTTTACAATGGTTTCTGGTTTTCACCTGAAGCAAATTATACAAGAACATGCTTAGAATTATCTCAGGAGACTGTTAACGGAACTGTTACCGTGCAAATATTTAAAGGCAATGGTAAGAACGATGACAACTAAACTAATAAACATTACAATACATATCTACTATCGAAATTTTTCTAATTTCGGAGTTTATGGAGTCAAATAGATGAACCCTTTTCATTAGCAATAAATGACCGATACAAATGTTTTATCAATTTATCCCAACTTCTTTATTATGTATATCTTTATATATATATAAATCTTCTGTACGTGTGTTTGTAATTGAACTCCTCCTAAACGGTTGGACCGATTTTGATGAAATTTTTTGTTGTTGATTTTTACACAGAATTGTATGGCAAAACAACGTTTGCCGGGACAGCTAGTTAGTATTATAAACGAGATAGTTTGTAAAAATGTGCGGACGTAAGAATATTTGTTCTTCTTTCACGCAAAAACTGCTGGATGGATTTTACTTAAATGCTAGTACATCAATATTTTATTAGCACGCTAAAAGTCAAGAAGCAGGGGAATAACTGTAAACACGTACGAAACCATCGGCATTAGCTAATGGGCTATATTTTTATTCATTCCTTTTTTATTTCAGTTGTCATCTTGGCGCGTAAAAGCGCAAAGAGCTTGTATAACAAGGATCTAGTTTCCATGGACGTTGCTGGTGGATTTTCACCAGAAGATAGCACAGGATTCATCAACATCCACGCTCTACGACTCAAGGAATATTCAAAATTTTCAATGAATAACAAATAAAATTATTATACCTAGATAACGGGAAGCTTATAGAGATGCATTTACAATTAATGTTGACTTGGTACACATGATAATAAAATAAATCGTGCCCTATCCAGTGTTATTATTTCATCTTCTCAACCTGTAATCTTTATAATAAACCCCCAATGTTAATAATAAATGGGGCGGGTCAACATGTGTTGTCAATCCACGTTGCAAGTATCTAATGCTAATAATTTATTGAAATGATATCGATTCCCCGCAACGAAAATTGTTGCAACTAGAAGATCGTAATGCCTCACGATTGAATTTCAGCATTAATAGCAATTATATTTATACTAGCTGACCCGGCAAACGTTGTTTTGCCATACAAAAAAAAAGTTTGAAAAATAGATGTTGGCCGATTCTCAGACCTACTGAATATGTATGTAAAATTTGAGAAGAATCGATCAAGCCGTTTCGGAGGAGTACGGTAACTAACACTGTGACACGTGAATTTTATATATTAGATTTATCTCGATGATTAATACTATGGATGTCATGATCATTGTTTGATTTTATTAAAGTGACTGCTTCGAGCAAGATTCCGACAGGAGTTGACATTAAAAGGCGACCTCGCTAAAAAAGGTAAGTACATGAACATTGATCGTACTCATTGTGTACAGACTCTGTCATGACTGTGCGTGAGCGTGAGGCGTATGTAGGCGGGGCATGCGTAGTAAACAATACAAAGACGTTTTCGTGTTTGTACCTATGCATTACCTCAGCACCCCGCCGACGTGGCAGTATTTTTACCTAGTAAACAACGTGTGTAACAGCTCCGTTCAATTTAATATTCACGAGGTTGCGGTTTCAATTCCGCGGCGTAATCATTTGTGTGATATTTATAATTGTCATACAAATGTTCATACAGCGTCTGCGTGTTTTCTATGGTTGCTTTCCATTTAGTTAACACAGAGGGACTCTGCGTTACATTGTGAAACACTGCCAAACACTGTGTAAAAGTTTAAATGAAACAGCTAGTTGTCTCAAAATAACACTAGAGTGCATCAATATCGCAAAATTATGGGCGTTTTTTTACCTAAATGCAAGTTCCTTGACAAAGTCTTGGCTCAATAATTTATAAACTTAACCTTCCAATAAGTTAAAGAACTTTGACAATTTGTGGGCAAATAAATAATTGTTTTGTAATAATACTACTTTTGTTTAATAATAATTATTTGAACCAACTATAATTTTAAAGTAAGTAATGTTCAATAAATTAAATATAAGCATTATGAGGATACCAAAATAGCTTCGTGCATTTTTCTACGTACGAAGTTTTCATTGTTTCTTTAGATTGAATGGCTAGAGCTCTAATTTTTAAGTATATGTTTTTTCAATATATGATCTAGGATCGCATAAACCCAGAAACGTGATTGAAAAAAGTTTTCTCGATAGAAAATTTTAGCGAAACAACCTCTCTAATTTTTTATTTTTTTCATTTGTCGGTCTATTATCGCGTATTAACTAATGAAATAACTTTAAAAACATAATTAACTATTATATATAGAAACACGTAAATCAGAATTAAAATATATTTAGTAGATTTTGAGTAAACAAATAAAATATCCCTAATTCTTCATTTTCTATACCTACTAGCTGTGTTAATGTGTACATGTCGAAGATAATATTGATGTAGGCCCTTAAATAGCCAAACCAAATATGTTTACTCTCAAAACACCACTTTTTCGAGTGTCGAACAGTGTACGGCTGTGTTCAACAGTGTCGTTGATGGAAAGCGCTTTATCGAGCACTGCGTTACACTGCGTCACTTTTTGTATTAATTGGAAAGCAACCTATATACATATCTTAAGAATTTATTAATAAAAGAAAAGTAGTATGTGTATTATATCCGCATTCTAGTACGCATAACACAAGCATATAAGCTTAGCTTGGGACCAGAGGACGTTTCGTGAAATGTCCTTGAACATTTTTATTCATTTCATAGTGACCGCATTAAATCTCCTCATATTTTATGTGGATTGGCAACACCTTCTTTTAAATATATTCTATGGCATAGAGTGTTTTGTCTATGCTCGTCAAGTGAGAGAAGTTGTCACCACAGGTTGTCACTGTCAGTCATGTACAAAGAATATACTACTCTCTAACGAGAGAAGAAGTACATCTCTATAGTAAAAAAATGCAACCACAGCCAATACACGTACGAGACGCTAGCGCCATTGCGGAATAGCAATAAATCAACACGCGCGGGAACTTTCAAATGTTGTAATATTTGCTCTTGGCTGTACTATATACATATTATGATCGTGAACCATTTTAAATATATATTGTTCCTTAATATATTATTAAGGATCGTGCTTCATATTCTTGCCTACAGGAAGTAATTAAAACAATCATATTATTATTTTATTTATTCTTTAATATTTTCATTTTGCATTCAAAACTTTTCTTTTTCTCTTCGTCTTCCATAGCTCTATTAATTAAAACACAATATCTTTTAATTACAATAAAAAATGAGCTTATTTTTAAATGATTTTCATTTAATTCTAAATGATTTATACATTTATTTAAAAAAACAAAATTCACACATTCTAGATTTTTAACAACATTAATTTTAAGTTGTTGCCTAAAGGCATTTGTTTTCATGAAATCATTAATTATAGTTGACATCGTTTCTACACATGTCACCATATCTTTGTTAACATAATTTAATGACTCATGACTTGAGTCATATTCCTTGAAACTTGTAAACATGTGTATGGTTTCTATATTTTGGGACAAAAATGCCTTTCGGCAATCTAGGCAGTCATTGTATTTTATTCTTTTAAATATGAAACCACACACATATCCACAAGCCTGACTTTCGGATGTCCCTTGTTCAACTGCTTCAACTGCATCAGATAGTAAATTTGCCATCTCTTTATTTTCGTCAAATTTGAAGGAAGACGAGTTTGGTTCACACGACGAAGGGATGGTTCCCGTTAAAAAAGTTAATAAATTATTTGCAATTAATGCTGAGTCATTTTCACAGTTCCTTTTTTGTCCAGCATGTTTTAAATTGGATATTATAGCAGTTTTGATTCCCGCTATAAATTGATTAATTGTTGGATTATTATTGGATCCACAGCTATATCTGATGCAGCCATAACAGTTTTCCAAGGGATCTTGATTTAAGCGACGTGTGGAAAGACTCTTAATGCCTATAGCCCGCAAATTATTCCACAATCTTTCTATTGCATTTAATGAATGAATCCACCCTTCTTGGGACGGAGGATTCGATTTACTCCCTATGTATTTCATATTAGCTATAAAAAATTTCATTTCTTTAAATAAACCTAAATGGGGAGTCCACTTTCTTAAATTTGTAGAGTATTTTTTTCCTCTCCTCAAGTCCGGGCTGTCTGCGTTGACAGCATCAAAAAGCTCGTCAAATTTTTGCACGAAAGTGGCTGTTGCATGGGCTTCAGCTGGAAGTTCATCTGAAATCACAAAAACAATGTTAATTTTTTTTTCGCCCAGATGTTAAGAGTCAGTCTCAGGATGTAACTAATACTTACTAACTTTGAAATATTTACCCTTATGCTTGTTTACAATCTATGCGGAATAAAAAAACGTCTTGCAGCAATCATTTGGGCTCATATTAGGGAATGGGCTTAATTAATATAGATTTTGTGTGTAAAAGAAGTAAATAAGATAAGAAATGATGATTTTTATCATCCTCTTATATTTTACATCAGTAGATCAAATCTGTGTTTTATAATTATTCTTGTGTATCTTTGTAATTATGGGAAGCAATAAAGCTTTTATTTATCTATTAATATTGATACCAGGCAACAAAAGTTGACATTATTTTAATATACTCACTTTGAGCAATTTTCATCAACATGCCACTTGTAACTGAGTGGCTAAAAACTTCACCCACATTCGTTGCTGGCAATTTGGATGCAAATGATGATCTGTTAGCTGAGGAGCATATACAAAATACGGATTGTTCTTGTCCAAGTTATAAAATGCTTCTATATGACTCCATTTAACAGTGCCTAAAAAGTAAATTTCATTTAGAGATACTGTATAGGCTACTAATTATAACAAGTAAGGTTTATTTATTCAGATGTGATGTGACATAAACAACTTTAATTCGGAATTTGAAAGTACGTCCTCATACACGCGCGCAGACACATCCTCCTACCATTAGTATGTAGCGGACACACACACACATACACATTCCGCTTATCTTATGATGTCTCTAGCATATTATCTGCAACAAGGAGAAATAGGTATCCCATAGCACAGGTTTTTAACCTAGTAAGGATGCCTATCTACCTTTAATGACTCAAGTTTATTTATGTTTTTACTTGTACATTTGTGTGAAATGTGTGAAATAAATTATTATTATAAATGCTAGTTGTGCAAGCCTACTACAATGCCTACTATTATGTAGAACTGTATATCTAACAACACAACACTAAAGTTATTTGTGTACCTTTTATAGGGTTTTCGTTGCATTGAACATCTGTACTTTCTCTGCAAGTCCGCTATTATCAAACTTATAATAAAGATTAAAATAAAAATCTAAAATTAATTACCTGCATAGGGCTAATGGATTCAGTTGTTCTTATGAAATCTGCAAAAGTGTGTTGTTTTGATGACCCTGTACTGGTACTAGGTTCCATCACAACATTTTCTATTTGCGACATAGGTATTGTTAACTTTGGCTGTGCAGCAATTACATCGGACTGATTGACATTCTGAAATTAATTATTAATTTTAAACTTTTGCAAGTGCTATCATAGTAGTGTAAAGTTTTAGAATCTTGATCCATTGTGCTAACTTTGGACGCATAACTATTATTGTATCTATAACAATAATAGTAACAATATTGACTAGATTTATAAAGTAAAACATGTTGGTCACTTCTAGGCTGGTTCTACCGACTTCCCTATATGCTTCACCACTGCTATTTAGAACAATCCTTCATCTGATCTCTTTCCAGCAGTGTTCGATTGTCATCCCATCGGATTATGAGAGTGAGCGAATAGTGTACGAGGGTGTGCGCAAACATAGGTGTAATCTCACACCTATGTTTGCGCACACCCTCATACACTGTAATATGTCATGCATAGTTGGCTGAACCCAACTGAGATTGGTTGCTTTTGTAGGAATTTGTTCGGGAGACTATTACTAGAACAATCTATATGAATACAATACCTGGTTGAAAATATTTTCTCTTTAATTTAGTATTTCTTCCACTATAGTTGACTCAGGAACGGCAAACTTACTCAATTTTTGCCTTTTATCATCCATAAATTGAATTGAGTTGAAATGTCTTCCACACAACACCTTATTCCGACTATAGAGTGAATGTAATGATTCAATGGAAGTCCAATCTTCATTTGGCCAACAGTATTTAGCCCAAACACGAGCCCTGTAAAATGTCCATATAAAATACTGGTATTCAGTTGAATCAGGTAATACTGGAAGCCCACTCCAACATAGTTTTGGAAGAAAAGGTAGAAGGATGATGAGTACAGTAGGTGATAGTATATGATGATGTAAATATAGATTAAAATAGTATTTTGTTTAATAAACGCATGAGGTCTTAAATATACCGGGTTGTATTTTGTACTTACCTAGTAACATTGGTTATTCCTGGATTTGGAAACCTGTGATAGGTCACCGTCATGTCTTCGGCACGTGTTCTGCCGCACTTAGCACACTTTCTATGGTTATTCACGGACATAATTAAATAACCAAACTTAAACAAAAATAAGAAAAAGTAACCTAACAATAAACGTCCTTTCGTAAATAATGTTCTCTACGCACAACACATAGAATTCACTCCAAGAACGTAGAATATTCAGTCAAAATTACTATAATAACTACTAGAGAGTATATTTTAATAATATTTTGATTCTTTGGATATAATATTAAAAACCACAATCATAACATAATAAATATTATGATAATGGCGGCCTCATTGAAGCGACAGTGTGACCAGACCAAAAATTTTTAAATTTTTTCCTATGCAATACTGCTACAATAGCAACGCACACATACATATTTGAGCATGTGTGCAAGAGCAAAATCTCGTCATACAACATAATAGACCCTGGTCATGTATTTGATATTTGTTGTTTGAGATTCAGTTCAGTGGAATTGTGGTATTTTTGCGAATAGTTTACGAATTTTTACGAACTATTTAAATCAGATTTATAATGTTTAAATTACATGTTTACAACTTATAATACACAGTTGCTGATAACAAGTGTCAAATACTAATTAAGACTACCAACAAACTATTAGTAGGTACCTACTTCAAATACAAGTAATTCTCGAAAAAATCATTCAAAATGCAGAGAAACTTGCCCCAAAACAAAGAGGCTTTGCTCAAATCTTACACAACACGTTTAAAAGAAGATGTTAAGAGTATGTTAGAAAATTTTGAAGGTAATGTATTCTTGTTTACCAATTTTACATTCATGCCCTTATATTTTTTTTATTTACCTACTCATTTTATTTATAACTACTATAGCTGTTGCCCGCGACTTGTTGATGTTATAAGGCCTAAAGCCTTCCTTTATAAATGTACTGTCTAACACTGAAAGAACTTTCGAAATTGGACCAGCGGTTCTTGATATTAGTCTGTTCAAACAACTGTTCTTCAACTTTATAATATTAAATTATACATAATTATAACATATATCACTGTTTTATATTCAGTAACATTGATTTGTATAACTGTATGTTGTATAACATGCAAATATTACTTTATTTGTACACATAAAATTTTCAGAAATTATAAAACTTGCTAAATTTGAAAATGAAACTCATCTAAACAGAATGACGCAGATTGAACAAGATACGTTTGAAATGCAAGTCAGGGCTGCTAACATAGGTTGGTACTTTATTTTAGTCTGGAAATCAAGTTTTATAATTCTTTTTTTTTTTACTTTATATATAGTATTTCTGTTATGGACTATGTTACTTCATTGAACTGTTCTAATTTTTAACCTAGATGACATTTTATTACAATTGTTGTATTTTTTTATTTTTTTTTTAGTGAGAGCTGGAGAGTCCTTAATGAAGCTAGTGTCAGACATAAAACAGTATTTGATACTTAACGATTTCCCTTCAGTCAATGAAGCTATCACACAGAATTCTAAATTGTTCCGTACCAAACAACAGGAGTGTGATCAAAAATTGATGTCACTACGGGATGATATTGCTGCTGACTTATATGATTTAGAAGATGAATATTTTACTAGTATATATAAATAAAAATAATTAAGAATCCACACTTAATTTAATTTTAATCCCAAAATAGAATATATAATGTTAATATGCAAAAATGATATACATTCCCACAAAATTGATGAAGAACCTCTTTGTTTATGTAACGGACTGCTGATCAATAGGACCCGGGTTCAATTCCTGCTCGGGACAATCATTTGTGTGACGTTATTAATTGTCATACAAATGTTTGTACTGCATCTGGGTGTTTCTATGAATTATATGTATGTATTTTCAAAAGAAAAGTAGTAACTATATGTATTCTATTCATATTCTGGTACCCATAACACGAGCATATAAGCTTAGCTTGGGGCCAGAGGACATTGTGTGAAATGTCCATGAGTAAAAAAAATTAATACCTGTTTACTAACTATAAAAGGTAAACAACATTTAGTATTAACTTTTATTGAGTTGAAAAGTAATAAATAGTTACTTGTCAGTTTCCAACATTTCTACTATGATCAATTAAATAACATGAACTACTGTGGAGAAAATAGGTAATGAGGGCCATTTGAAGGCAATTGTTTTGCTGTAACGGGCCTTCCAAATTTGTAGTCTTCTAAAAAGAAGTACAAGGTGAAGAATCCTCCCAATGTTCCAAAGAACCACAAACATTGGACTGGCAGAGAAAATCTTCTCCTTGCAGTTGGATCATATCTGTCTGAACCAAAAATCTCCATTCTTGCATTGATCTAAAATAAACAATATCTTTATCAACCATTACAATACAACTTATAAACTTTTTTTAAAGCTATAACATCAATAAAAAACTTGCACCATATCATAACCAATTATGGACTCAAACAACACTACTAAACCCAATGAGGCTCAGTTTATCAGTTAAAAACTAAATAATATTGTATTGTCTAAAGAAAAATCTTCATGAATGTTATAGATATGATAGCTCTACAGTTGTTAAAAATAACTTTATATGTGGTCATTTCTCAAGCAATGGTTGTTAGGTACTAATTTTGTTTTCTAAATACAATACAAGCCTAATCCATTCATTGTTGTGTTGTTGTAGAATAAAACTAATTTCAAGTTAAATATAAAATAACTTGTGTAACATACAGGTTCATTGAAATTCCTATTTGTTTCAGGGAAGTCGTATG
The DNA here is from genome assembly GCA_916999025.1 of Orgyia antiqua. Classification (NCBI taxonomy): domain Eukaryota; kingdom Metazoa; phylum Arthropoda; class Insecta; order Lepidoptera; family Erebidae; genus Orgyia; species Orgyia antiqua. The sequence continues at coordinate 6,249,252 of OU779861.1, forward strand.
GATAGTGTGGATCTTTTGACTCTGCTCCAATGTCAGGTAATTTAGGATAATCGCCATAACCCATATCTTCAGGATATGGTTGATACTCCTCTATAGTCATGCCATATTTTTTAGCAGCTGCCGCACGCTGTTCCTGAGTCCTAGGATAAGGACCAGGTTGGTATTGATAATTCCAATCTAAAACGCAGTGACGTAACAATTAGAATTTTACGGTAAACATACAAAATTAAATATTGTTTACACTAAAACATTACATACGGTTTCTAGTAGCATTGTAAAGTAATGCAAAGGGCTTCTTGATCGATCCTGGATTAGAAAAAAGAGCTTTTTTTAACAAATTCGAAGCCATTTCAAAATTATAAGGCTGCAAGTTTTGACCCTGACAAGGCAGGCAATGAGTAATGACAGTAATGACACTGATGGATGACTGCTGTTGATTTTGACACTTGTCTTCTTTTTTATTGTTTCCATAGACTAAAGTAAGTGATCATCACTCACGACTTTTTCCCATGGTGGTAATCCAAAAAATAATTTATCTAACATTAAAATCTTGCAAATGAGGCCACTGTTACACATTTGCCACATTTACTCAGCAGCCCAGTAAAATATCCATCATTTATCCATCCAAACTAAAAGATAAATGACCCCGGCCGTAATTCCCATTGATATACTGGCAACTCAAAGTATTAGTCTGTAAGTGTGCCACTGTCAGCTGGGATTAGGTTACGTTCGTTAGTCTGTGGTTTGCAATAACAAAATTGGACGCTGAACACATTTTGTTCTATTTTATTAAAAATCAATTCATAATACAGCATAATATCTACCTATAACATTCACTACATTGAAATGATTTATATCCCTAACAATAACTAAAATTGATAAGATAATTATGGGTAACGAGAGTTCACAAATGAGTGGAATGGAAATTGAAGAAAAGCCAGTAGAGATAACAGACTTCTGGTGCCAATACCAAGCCACTATTAGTGATAGCTGCAGGTATTTCAGTTTGAAAGGCGATGGTTCTGTTTCTGTATTTAAAGGTGAAGCAGCGGTAGGGCCTCTCTGGGCTACATTAACACCTTTGGAAAAATTCTCAAATGTAAGTTTGGAAAAGCTCATAAATGTAATGTATTTGTATTATAATGTATTGTCTACAAATCTAACATAAATGTATTGTCTACAAATTAACATAATATTAATTGTTATTCCAGAACCTTTTGAAGTTCCGCCACCCTTGTATTGTACGTTATATATCAGCTTGGCAACAACGCTCTACTCTTCACTTAGTTACAGAATATGTGCAACCTCTAGCACATATCTTGAGCACACTGACACCACTGCAGATATGCATTGGACTTAATAATATTCTGAGAGCTTTGGTATTTTTACATGAGCAGGTATGCATGTGTTTATGTGTATGCCTACTCTATTGTTTAAATTGAATAAATCTGTAAGAGACTGATGCTATTGTTGTGATCTGTTTTCAGGGTAATATGTCTCATAACAATGTGAGTATATCAGCAATATATTTAACTGGAGATGGACAATGGAAACTTGGTGGGCTGCAATATTTGTGTCAATTCTCTGAACTCACTCCCGCATATTTGAAACATGCTCGAATACATAGGTGATGTATTTTTATATAGTCAAAATATATGTTTGATTCCCTTTGTCCTAACAGCTATCTATTTGACTATGTTATCACCAGCAATCTATTTCACTAAGTTATCGCATATATTAAGATATCCTAGATACAATGAAGCTTTTGTTTCTTTTTAAGGATATACTTACTTTTATTCACTGTACTGTGGTGGTTCCGCCAGTAGTTGCCCAGCCTGTGGCTGCTCAGACAGCATCCTCTCACAGTTGACTTCCGGGCACACCAGGAAGTCATGTCTACACAGTGGGCTCAATTGTGGGTGGTCATGCTAATGTCTTCTATCTGACCACCCGTGACCTCACCCAGGGTGATGATGCGTCGAGTGCACTTTGCTCCCTGAGTCGCTCATGGTCGGTTCCCTCCTTGCGTCCCTGTCCGGGTGTTTTCGGCGAGTACCTCCGCCTCCAGGTCCACGGGAGAGTTACGGTCAATGCGTTTCGATGGACACCGTGCAGTATCCAAATATAGGTCTGACCGCCACGACCCTCTGTGGTCTCCATAAGAGTGTTTAATTACACATCTAAGTTGATATTTTTTTCCGTCTTGCGCCTCCGGGCCACGATGGTGCCTTGAGCCTTACCATGGCCCGGTGAGGGGTGACCCCGCTAACCAAGGCCGACGCGGGGAACATTAGGTCCCCCGTCACGAGTGGCCGAGTGCCACATTTGTCGCGACGGTTCTTTGAATACCGACCTGCCGCGCGCGACTGCCTCTTAGAAAAAGGCTGCTGGCTCTTGCGCGCCGACGACCACAGCCCGGTGCCCTCCGGGGTCCCGCAGTGCTTTACACATGTCATGTAAGTTAACTTTTCAAGGTTAAAACCTTACTTGTTAGCTTACCTTAGTTGTAGTTGTCACCTAAGTGACTACTACTTATTGTTAAGCAAAAAGAGATGCTGCTTAATAAATATTTTAAATTTCAGATATGATAAAGCAGTAGATCCTAATGAAGATTCATATGAAGTTACTACAAAAGTAGATCAATATGGCTTTGCTGTATTAGTTGAGGATGTTTTTAAAAACTGCAGTGATGGTAATTAACTGTTTTATAATTTTACGGTATTGTCTCTGATAGCATATGATTTTAACATATTTCGTAAATTACGTCTATAAGTTCAATGCATACGAAAAATCAAGTTATTGAAAGTCATTAAATATTATGTTATTACAGATGAAGTGCCCCATCTAAAAGAATTTAGAAAATACTGCAGAGATTGTCTACAACATCAAAATCCTGTAAAGAGACCTATTCTTTCTGAAGTACTACAACATAATTTTTTCCATCATGAATTTATCTCTATTTATAAATTCCTTAACTTTTTACCTTTAAAAACAGAAGAAGAGAGATGTGAATTTTTCTCTAACATTTTGGACAACCTTAAATGTTATGATGAGGAAACAGCAGCAAAACAGTTCAGTGGGTTATTACTTTCTAGACTAACAATGCTAGATCAAACTGCTCAAAAGGAAGTCATACCATACATTCTCAAACCAAGGAATGGTAAAGTTATGTTGTTCCTTTTTTAGATGGTTTAGTTTACTTTGCCAAATTATGCTAGAACTTATTTTTATTTCCAGATAGAGTTTCCAATGGTGAGTCGTCAGGATTTTTTAGCCTAGGTGTATTCAAGGAACACATAAAACCAAGATTGATGCAATTGTTTGGTGTGCGAGATAGTCAAATTAGAATGTTATTATTGAGACATTTTTCAAAATTTGTTAATGTATTTTCACATGAAGAGCTCTCACAGCATATATTGCCAGAGGTAATAAAATTTACGTTGATAATATGTAAATTTATAAAGTTGATAGCTATGTTAATGTTAGAACTATGTTTGATAATTGTTTTTATTGCTTAATGTTACTTATTTCAGCTGCTCTTGGGTATAAAAGATACAGATGACAATTTAGTAGCAGCAACTTTAATATGTTTAAGTGAATTGGTTCCTATATTAGGAGCAGATACTGTTATTGGTGGGAAAAGATCGAAATTTTTCACTGATGGCCGACCAGATTCCAAATATAAGCCATTATTAATATCAACTACCCAAGTATATGAATCTAAATCATTGAGAGAATTACCGTGTACTGAAGTAGTTTTCGACAATGATAGCAATGAATTGACCGCCTTTGAAAGTAACATGACATTAAATGAGAGGCCTTCTCCATTGGGTGGAGAATCTTTAGAAAATGATATAGTAATAAAAGAAACACATGTAACTAAAATCGATAGTGAAGAAGATTGGAGTGATTGGGACAATAGTCGACAGTTACCTGTTGCAGCTCATGTTAGAGGGGACAGTACTGAGGAAGAACTAATTAATATTAATCCTAATGAAAATAATACATCAAATGTACCACCCATAACAAAAATTAGTTCGAAAACCATTCCAGAATCAAGAACGAGTTTACTACAAAAGGCTGCAATTGAAGCAAAAAAGAATATAGTTGATATATCTGAATTAGATATAAAAAATCAAAAATATGATTTTTCTAAAAAGGGTATGACAGATGAGTTTGATTATTTTGCTGATATGAAGCCTGTTATTGAGAAACCGACGATAGCAACTGTTACTAACAACACATACGATATTAGTAGCAAATTAAATTTTGTACCAGATGATAACTTTGATGCAAATGAAGGTTGGGGAGAGGGTTGGAATGACTGATTGATGATTGCTTTGTATTAAGTGTATTATATGAATGTAGATTATTTGTAAATATTTTATACTAAAAGTGAATAGGGTTTTCAAAACTGAAATTCCATACATATATGCATTTTAAGCAATCATAAAAGGGCAAACAAAATACCTGAACTATTTTTAAACTTAAATATTATTTAAATTTTTATTTTTTATTCCAGAGTTAATTTCACAGAGGCATAAATAAAAAAATATAGTTAATAAATAAGACTAGTTCTCTCTTATTACCATGGACTTCAAACAATTTACGATTGTTTTTAATTAAAACAAATCTATTGTATTAGTATTAACATCTTAGAAAATTTGGGCACGTCTCTAAAAATAAGTCTGTGTATCAGATCCGTCTTCTTCACTGGGCAGATGCCCAGGGCCTCCCAATTTTTAGGGCCCTCTATTCCTGCTTTATCATATTTTTCTACTTATCTGTAGCCCGCGTCTCCGTACGCATGGCACTTACAAAATTTCCCCATTTTCGCAACTTTTTTCACAAATGCTTCGCATCTATTGGTCGCATTGTGATGCTGTATAGCCTTCCTCGATAAATAGACTATCGAACATAAAATCAATTTTTCAATTCAAACCAGTAGTTTATGAGATTAGCGCATTAAAACAAACAGCTTCTTCAGCTTTATAATATTTGTATAGATAGGTCATATCGGAGCGCATGTCCTAATGTGCCCAGGGCATCTAGTCTCGAGCCTCTACTAGGTAACAGACGGCTCTGCTGTGTATATCGTCACTAGGTACTTACGCAGTTTATAACTCAGGGGCTTTGATATATAAGCAATAAAAGAGAAAATTTGTGGAATATTTTTAATTAGAATTGCATTATTTGCACAATTTGTTTTCTGCCTCGCAGCACTCTTCGATGTGCTATTATAAAGTTAGACAATCGTATTTTTTTTTATTTTGACATGAACATATTCAAGCTCTGGCAAGGTGAAAACATGTATTAGTGTAGGCATAGATGTAATTTATTAATTGTAATAGTTAATAGATATCAAGGAATTTTACAAAATTATAATTCCTCTAACATCTATAAAAGACAACAAAACATAACTGTAAAATATATTTATGTATGATGCTATCAAATTGTGTTGTCTTCAGATTCTTATTAGAAAATATTATTGTACACACATTCTATGACGGAAAAATCAGAAAAAATACAAGCCTAATGTGAATATTAAAATTCATGTCACCTAATGTTTACAATTTATTGTATACAGTTAGATACACAGCCCAAATTATACATTGGCTTCGCCAAATAAATACCTATTTAATATCAAAAATGGTTTTATTCTAAACAAAACAATTTATTTAAATGCAAATCCCTTCCAAAGTATTTTAAAAATACATGGCAATAATTTTCATCTTTAAAAATTGTTCTAAAATCAAGATATTTACCATCAATAGCAGAAAATTGTGCCTAAATGGAGATAAAGATAATAAAATAGTGCTAACCCTGATCATTGCTTATTGGTCTCATTTATAACTTTTTATATTGGTACAGTTAGATTTGAATAATTTATAAAAAAAAAATGACAACAGTAAGGTAAAAACGCACACATTTTAGGTATCGACTAGACCGAAAAATATAAATACATAACTGTATTCAAATAAACCTGTAGGTTTTGATTCCCTAGGGTAAGTCAAAAACATTTTTAAATTAACTTTTGTTATGAGTTCCAAGCCTTCAGCTAACGAACGTTTTTGTACCAAACCCTAAAAATCTTTGGTAAGTACCTACTTATTAAAATAGAGAACTTTCAAAAAAAGAAAAGTATTGGCAATGACTAATTATAATTACTTACAACATAGGCATTTTCTTATTTGTAATAAACAAAACAATGGACTTAAAGGAAGATCACAGTAGGAATATCAGTCAACAAAATTTTATGCCTAACATTAAGATCTACTTAAAACTAAAAATGACTAGGTAGTTTAATAAGGAACTAAATTTCTAATATTGGTGCATACGATAAGCATCAGATATTAGATAAATCGCATGGAGTTTATGAACTCATCTAAAAGTATAAACAGTTAGTTAAATACTTTTCTATACAATAAAAACAACAATAACACAGTTTACAACCCCTGTTTAAGACACAGAAAAAAAATTAAACAAAAGTGCCAAATGAATTTGAAATTGCTTTTAGAGGTCACAAACATTAAAAAAATGGCATAATTGACCATTATTGAAAAGGAGTGTTGGGTTTGTCTTTCAAAATATAATTTGTTCTAAACAAGTTTGAGAATGTCTGCTTCACATGAGTGCTAATGTTATTAGAATCTCTAATAACAAAAAATTACTACAACAAACTAGAGTCAATTAAGCACTTGCCTAAAAGTGCAAGAATAAAAAAGTCGCGTGTAGATGATTTTAACAGCCTGTGAGTGCTATTGCCTAGAAACCCACCTCAGTTGTATCATTCGATAAATGTCTATGTTTGATAATATATTGAAAATATCATTAAATAGTGATATTAAAGCAATGTGACAATTATTTTTTTACGAATGTTATGAATAAATAAAATTGTGTCATTTATGTCATTACCCCTTAAAAAAAAATGTGTCACTTTGTTTACATTAATTTTTTTTTCACCTTGGATAGGTAAACTATTGAGATAAGCATATGTGCAAATTGTTACTTTTCAATTTTAACAAAATGACTTGTACTGCAGTAAAAATTTGTGATTGGAATAATAAAAATAGTTAGCATAGATCAACATTAATTTTGCCAATGAAAAGTAAAGGTGGGTTGGTGGCGGTGCAGTTCAAGTTTAGTTTAGATTGATATTTTTTTCTGCATGACTAGATCCTTGGAACTTTCATGGAAAACTTCCATCATCTTTTGATGAGCAATTTCGGATAATGTTTCAACATCAGTATGAGTCATCCCATTTGTTGGTATGGGTGGCAATGTTGTAATAATCACTTTTCCTAAAACAGAAAAATATATGCTTGACCATAATAAAGCAGGTGGTACCAGTAACATTAATAAAAAATATTTATAACACTAAAAATTAAGTACCTGGCTCAAAAGTTTTGGTTTCATTATCAAGGAAATAATATTGGCTGAAGACTACTGGCAAAATTGGTATTTGTGAATCAATTGCCAAATAAAATGCCCCTTTTTTAAAAGTCTGTATGCAACCTCTGTTGAATCTTGCACCTTCAGGAAATATCCAGAGCTTCGTCTAAAATTACAGTGATTAGTTTTACAAGATATTACAAAATCAGTAGAAAGAAACAATACATACATACTTTTTCATTAATAACTCTTTCTGTAGCTTCCCGCATAAGTTGGCGAGCTCGTTCAGTTTTTAGTCTATCAATAAATACTAGACCAGAGAGCCAGGCCCCAAATCCAAATGCACCAGTGAACATTAATGGTCGTTTAGCGACGACCGTACACCGTTTCATACGAGGCCACATTTCAAACATACCTAATTGAAAATTAAATTCAATTACTTTCTATTAATTCAATGACCCTTACAGTATCCTCACCGCACACAACAAAAACGAACATTTACCTAAAATATCTAATGAGCTCTGATGATTAGATATTACAATGTAGCACTGTTCATTATCCCAATGTTCTAAACCCCGTAATTCCCATTCTATGCCTACTATATAAGAGGCATACCTACAAAATCTGGAAGCAACTCTGTAAAAAATATGTTTTATATAAATTTAACCTAAAATCGTTGTCGCGCAAATTTAACATTAAATCGATATTTACATTAAGTTTGTTACGTTGCGAGGATATATTAGAACAACGGGCAAAAGCACCGTACAGGTAATTAAAACATATGAATAGTAAAGAAAAAACTTTAAGTAATATCGAAAAACATTGCTTTTTTCATATAAAAAAGGCAATGTAAATATAAAACCCGCCAAAAATAATTCAGGATATGAATAGGAGGAAGCCATAGCGAAGAATTATTTTGACAGATAGCAATAAAAGTTACCAGCATAAAAAAACTAAGACGTCATACTGTCACAGGTTAATAAAACAAATATTATATTTAACCCTAAAATGAAACATAGCGAGGTGCCCGAGGTGAATGTGCTAGTTTTCAAATGCACCAACAGAGTGCGCTAAGTTCAGTGTTGAAAAAAAAAATACTAAAATAAAATTTTATTCACATTAAATGTGCGGAATATAAAAAAAGTCATTGTTTGTACCTTCATCCATACTTATACTTATTTTTTTTAAACACAGCTTGAATTAACTTTGATTATTTCCAGAGAACTCCGACGAAACGAAAGCCTTTAAAATTTTTTTAACAATAAATAATATTACTATCGATAATATACAATGAAATTTTATTTATATAAATAAAATTTCAATCAATGCCAATTTAAAGAAAAAATACTTGTTAATTTTCTGTCGCTGAAGTTGGTATGGATTGCACGCATCACTTTTGAGAGTGCTCGATTGTGCGATGCGATGCTGTAATTGAAACTCTCAACGTTGAGCGTTGTGCCGCATAATGCGCTCTTGTGCTGTAATTGGAAAACGGAGATAGACTGATCATTGTGACAAAATTCTAATAGCAGACTTGGCCCCCTGTACATCTTAATTAATGAACTGTTTGATGAAGTTACCTAGTTGTAAATTAAAATTGTATCCCGGCGATGACATAGGAGTATATTTTTCTCGGGCGTCCTCTCCCCTCTCTATAGTCTCTGCCTACCCTCATGGGAAAAAGGCGTGATGTTATGCCCCGTTTTCCAATCAGAGCACAATAGCGCATTATGCGGCACAACGCTCAACGTTGAGAGTTTCAATTACAGCATCGCATCGCACTATCGAGCACTCTCAAAAGTGATGCGTGCAATCCTAACCAACTTCAGCGACAGAAAATTAACAAGTATTTTTTCTTTAAATTGGCATTGATTGAAATTTTATTCATATATTATCGTTAGTAATGTTATTTATTGTTAAAAAAAAATTTAAGGCTTTCTTTTCGTCGGAGTTTTCTGGAAATATTGAAAGTTAATTCAAGCTGTGTTAAAAAATAAATAAATTTATGTATGGATGAAGGTATAAACAATGACTTTTTTTATATTCCACACATATAATGTGAATACAATGTTTATTTTAGAATTGTAACGAACAAACCTTCCTGAAATAAATAATAAAATATTGTCTGATAATTTTCTACAATTATTCTAGCCAGGGACTCGATTAGTGTACGGAACACCGGACCTTATCGAGATATTAGCGAGTGCCACTGATAGCAGTGTACGTTGCGACAGGCGGATCCCCACTGTCGTATTAACGGACGGTTGTCAGTTGTGCTCTTAGTTTGCTTTGCCTTTGTATAATTAGTACCTATGTAAAGTGACTTGTTAAAACGCATATTACATTACTATTATACTAATTCTGGCGTTTCCTTTGGATCTATCATTCAAACCATCACACCACCGCACTACAGAATTTTATTTTTCAACACTGAACTTAGCGCACTCTGCTGGCGCATTTTAAAACTAATTCACGTTCCAATTAAGTGTCAGCATTGTGCGGCACTGAGTCGCATTATGCTCTGCCATTAGAAAATGGGGATTATGATGATTAAAATTGTCTGTGGTAGTTCTGATGTATGGTAACATTGATTTTATTTTAGTCTATGGTGGAGTGTCAATGTCAAAACTCAAAGTGTCAATTTTAGAAGAAAAAACAAGTTCTTTTTCCGGCGGTGGCCTTTCTCGGACACTCGCTTCATTTATTTAGGGTTTTTCTAAAATGGTGAGAATATGTCTTGAAATAAATTTTGTTGCCAATAGTGTGACTAAATATCCAGCTAATAAACGAAAGTTAATGTGTATTAATTGAGTGATTGTGAAAATATAGTTCGATATTTTATACCATGTCCGTGGCACTATTGCAGTTGTAGTGAATTCAGTTACCATTTATTCTGCTTATTAATTTGCACTCCGTTATCATTTTCACTATTTCATTTTGTGTTTACTTGTTATTACCACAAATATAAAATATTCTTTCGAATTATGGAATAGATAACCTCAATGATGAAACACCGACACATGCGCGTCATCTGATGCTGCACGAGAAACATAGCGGATTTTTAGTGCCATGTTTTATGTGCATTATTATTTCCAGTTACTGTTTTCGACTGTAGCGTTCATGATTATAAAGTGTCTCTGATATTATTATGGATAGGCCACCATTTGTTGACTAAACAACGCATGTTTTATGATAGTGAATGTTTTAGGGTTTCGTAAAAGTTGTGAAGAACAAGCAATACTTTAAGAGGTACCAAGTTAAATTCAAGAGGCGTCGTGAAGGTAAAACTGACTACTATGCACGTAAACGTCTTGTTGTTCAAGTAAGTTGTCTTTCACTATTACTTTAGTTATTACATTTCTGTCTAGTTTGTACTTACATTTAATTACTTTTCTAGGACAAGAACAAGTATAATACACCTAAATACCGTCTGATTGTCCGCCTATCCAACAAGGATGTAACCTGTCAGGTGGCATACTCCCGTATTGAGGGAGATCACATTGTGTGTGCTGCATACTCACACGAACTACCGCGTTATGGCATCAAGGTAATTATTATATAAATTCATTCTTGAAATATTTTTTTATGATACCTTGTTCTAAATATTGAAGGAGAGGATTGATGATGTTCCTGGTGATAAAGTTATCATCAAATAAGAATTTCTATCTACAGCCTCAAATACAACATTAAAGTCTTATTAACGATTATTTAAATGATGATTTTGAACGGGCGGTCTGAAGAGACGTACAAACTCATACAATCCTGTTGTTATATGTTCAATACTGATAAATAATTACTTTCTTTTAGTTTTACTTTTGTTGAACTTCTCATTACAATGAACAGAATGTTTGTAGGTTGGTCTGACAAATTATGCTGCTGCCTATTGCACTGGTCTGCTGTTGGCAAGGAGACTGCTGCAGAGACTTGGGCTAGACACATTATATGCAGGTGCCACTGATGTTACTGGTGATGAATTCAATGTAGAACCAGTAGACAATGGACCAGGAGCATTTAGGTATGAAATATAACTTACTGGAGTTTTTAAACACATTAATATTGATATATTGGATTCAAGAGTAGGTCAAGCAATACAATACAAAACAATCTATTTCATGAAATTTATGTTTCTCTTGATTATTATCCCACTAAAAGACTTTTTTTTTTATATTCATGGACATTTCATACAACTTCCTCTGGTCCCAAGCTAAGCTTATTATGCTTGTGTTATGGGTACCAGAATACGGATATAATACATAAACTACTTTTCTTTTGTAAATACATACTTATAATACATAGAAAACACCCCAGACGTAGTACAAACATTTGTATGACATTTATGAATATCACACAAATGATAGTCCCAAACGGCAATCGAACCCGCGACCTTGTGAACGGCAGTCCAGTACATGAACCACTACGCCACGAAGCCAGTCTTCTTAACAAACTTGTGTTATCAATACAATTATTAGTTTTGCTGTTAAAATAAATAAGCCTATAGTTAAAATAATAAATAAGCCTATAGTTAAAATAAATAAGCCTAAAAAAACATTTTTACGAATATATTAAATTTTATTGTATTAAATGTTCAAATTTGTATTTTATTTATGATCATATTTATTTGAAATTACAGTTTGTTTTCCTGACTATTAATTAATTAAAATGCAAAATGATGAAGTTATTACGGGCGGACTGAAGGCACTGTACAATGCTATCTATAAATGTTTAATCGTATATTCTGATTTAAAAAAAAACTATCTACTTTACAATTCTCTCAGTATATAATGTCTCATTCATTCATGTAAATTTTTTAGATGTTACCTAGATGTTGGTCTGGCACGAACAACCACTGGAGCTCGTGTATTTGGGGCCATGAAAGGTGCTGTTGACGGTGGCCTTAATGTTCCTCATTCCATCAAGAGATTCCCTGGTTATGATGCAGAGTCAAAAAAATTCAATGCTGAAGTACACAGGTAAGGACATACTGCACATTAGTCTTTGCTCCATTCATCCTCCAATTTATAATTATTTGTTTTAATTGGACAGCCATACTTGGAGCTACATCAATTATTAGGGTTTTTGGTTGTGATTAAAAATACATAAATATATTTTTCGTAACCGATCCTAATGACAGTTTATTTATTATAAAACTTGGTCATTTTTCTCTGTCTGTCCCTGGCCTGCATGAGCTAAAACTGTTCATAATCATCTAAGCGAATGTGTTTTTTTGTTGTTCTAGGGCACATATCTTTGGTTTACATGTTGCTGAATACATGCGCAATCTTGAAGCCGATGATGAAGATTCATTCAAGAGACAGTTTGGTAAATACATCAAACTTGGTGTCAATGCTGATGCTGTAAGTAATGTGATATTTTGTTATATTAAAACCCGGCTTCAAGAAGACAGCTTTAACAATGTTCTTAAGACTTGTTGCTTAGTTTTGTTCTACAGAAAATTAATACGTCCAAACAAATTACTGTTCTTGGATTTCTACAAGAATGGTGTCGAAGTTGGACAAAATTATTTGCCTTTCTGCTCATTTTAAACCTTAATATTGTTAAGGTTTTTGGAAGTTAAATTGCTACAGTCCATTTTAATCACATATACAGGGTGAATTTGCAAGGTGTTGCCAAATTTTTTAAATAAGCTCTATAGATCAATACTAAAATACGTCTTTGTAGTAGCTATTTGTAACCGATGTTTATTTAAAAAAAAAAAAACTATTCAATATGTCCTTAAAAGTAACTCGACAAAGAGACACCGCGTGTGACGTCATTTATCAGAGACCAGAGCCAAAAACGACCTTATGCAGACCACATAACGACAAGCGCGCCAAGTTCTTATGCAGTGCACATACGGTGCAATTTCATCAACACGCCACCGGTCAATGACCCTTCAATAAACACTGGTCCTACAATCACATTTCCGATAATGCTGGCCCAAACATTAAGACTAAACCGGACTTGGTGGCAACTCCTTTTGATAACATGAGGATTACTTAGAGCCCAATAATGTTCATTTTTACTGTTGTAAATTCCAACGCGCGTAAACAATGCTTCGTCCGTGCACAGTATGTTATTGTTATTGTTCGCAAGTAACCACTCACAAAAACGTATTCGGGCGGGTCCATCACCGTCGTGTAAGTCCTGCACGCGTTGGTAATGGTATGGGTGATAATTATTTGAGTTTAAAAGCTTCCAAACGTAGTATTGGGCCACGTTAAAACGTCGCGCTGCCTCGCGTGTGCTAGCACACGGATTTCGCTCAAAAAATTCAATTACTGTATCGTCAAGTGTTGGTGAAATTTGATTATAAATATAAATAAACTATCACTACGGTAAAGTCTTTGCGCACCACGTAAACTTTCTCCACTAAGTATGTAGCAACGCACCATCTCATATCGTTCGGCATGTGAATAATTATGCGCCATGATTGGTGTCACAAGGCACAACAACACTCAACTGCACACGCGATACAACAGCGGCGCACGATAAACGCGGGATGCGCTTACGCAATTAGGTCACGGTCACTACTGATTCCAAAAGTGCCGCCCGGCAGGCGCGGCCGTTTCTCCCCCTTCTCCTTCTACCCCTTGCTTGCGCGGGCGCCCGAACCTTATGTTGTTAAGCATAAGGCTTATTTTCGCGCACCATAATCACTACTACACTTGCAGTTTAACTTTAGCGAAACTATTGTGACGTGCGTGCGTATTTTTCTATGAATGAAGTAAATTATCCACGCGTACTATTTTTAAACAGCGGATAGGAATAATTAAAATGAAAAAAAATTATTTTTGTTCTTTACGTAAATCGATTAAGTTACTGATTCAGAGTCGCTCCTAAAAATTTGGCAACACCTTGCAAAATCAGCCTGTATACTTGTGCAGAGTTTTAAGGGAAAATTTCATCGAACTCATAAAGAGCTGGGCCCTGAGTCGGGTATTTCAACGGTCTCACAACTGTACCATTATTGCACCATTATGGTGCAATAGTAAAGTTTTTGGTAGTCTACTATTAATGTGTCGTCATAACGACTTCATCATTGTCTTACAATTGTCAAAGTGACATAAATTGCTAGTCTCGTACACAACTGCTTCACAATTGCAATTCAATGACTGAAATGTTTCGGTAGTCTGCTATTTTGAATTTGACAGTAATATTTTTAAATTGTCCTGTGTCGACAGATTGCCATAAATAAAAAATAGATAGATAGAAATATTAGAAATTGTTCTTTGTAATTTATTGCAATTTACTAATCTCCTAAACTTCACATTGCTTTTTATACTAATAAATAGTATGTACAAATATATTTAAACGAAGTCTAGCATGATTAAATGTTTAAATTTATTAGTAGTTTTTCGAAAATCACTTCAACTAACGCATTTTTTAAAAACGGCAACACATACATACCATTCTAACACAATCCATAGATAAAAGAGACCGAAAATTCAATGCATAGATAAAAGAGATCGACAATTCTATTACCATTGAAAGACCGTTATGACGGCATATAGCAGACTACGGATATTTGACTTCAATTGCAACGGTATCGTGCCGGTATTGTGCCGGTATGACAATTGTTCCAAAATAGTGGACTTGAGCACCTGGTCAAATGTTTGTATTTTACTGGTGACATTCCTACAACACTTTGTAATATGTTATAGGTTGAAACTCTGTACAAAAAGGCACATGAATTAATCCGCACTGATCCATCACATAAGAGGAAAGAAGAGAAGAAAGACGCCGGCAAACAGAAACGCTGGAATAAGCGCAAGCTTACCCTGGCTGAAAGAAAGAACAGAATCAAGCAAAAGAAGGCATCTTACATCAAGAGACTTCAAGCCCAGGCAGAAGCTTAAACAAAAATGCTATCAGAGAAATAAAAGTCTGGTGACCTTAATTGTTGTTTTAATTCTGTACCATCATTGTTAATTTTGAGCGAGATTTGAAACTAAAAATGACAAAAATTGGCAATAGGTGCCAGGTTCAGCTGTTTTTATAGACTAGCAGTGCCAGCAAACTCCGGTTCGCCTGATTATAACTCGGGGCAATAAATCATTCCTTTACCCACCGGAACATTCACACAAAATTTGATGAAAGTTGGTCCAGCTGTTAGGACAGAAAGTTGCTTTACAAAATATAAATGGCAGGCATGAATGGTTGAGAGTTTATTTCAGAGTTCGGTCGCGGGCTAGCTAGCGGATGCCGCGCGCGAATCGCTCGCGGCAATATCAAACGCATGAGGTGTTTGTGTGTGTTCACGTCGAACTAGTGGCGGAGCGCGCGATTTACTCGCGACGTCCGGTAAGTTCAACCAGCGGCCGAACATTTGTTTGCCCGTTTTAGCTATCTAAAAGTGACAAGTTCAATAGAAGCTACTACATCGTTACTTATAATAAATTGTTTCGGTTTATTTAGAATTAAAGGTAACTATTAGCTACATATTAACGATGGGTGATGAATTGGAGGTGTTTGAATTTTTGAACATGATGATTGCTGAACAAAACACTAGTCGAATGCGAAATAAGATAAATAAAAATAATGATATTATTATGTATTGAATCCATTATGTAATCAAAGCAGTTGACAGTCATTCAGGTACCTATATCCAAAAAAATCTTGTATGTATTATGTGTGGAATATAAAAAAAGTCATTGTTTAAAGCTTCATCCATACTTAAATTTATTAATTTTTTAACACAGCTTGAATTAACTTTATTTCCAGAATACTCCGACGAAACGAAATACTTAAAAATTTTTTTAACAATAAATATTAATACTATGTAACGTTAATATATAAATAAAATTTCAATCAATGCCAATTTAAAGAAAAAATACTTGTTAATTTTCTGTCGCTGAAGTTGGTATGGATTGCACGCATCACTTTTGAATGTGCTCGATTGTGCGATGCGTTGCTGTAGTTGGAACACTCAACGTTGAGCATTGTGCCGCATAATGCGCTCTTGTGCTGTAATTGGAAAACCATCAATCCCCGTTTTCCAATGGCAGAGCATAATGCGACTCAGTGCCGCACAATGCTGACGCTTAATTGGAACGTGTTTTAAAATGCGCCAGCAGAGTGCGCTAAGTTCAGTGTTGAAAAAAAAATTCTAAAATAAACATTGTATTCACATTATATGTGTGGAATATAAAAAAGTCATTGCTTATACCTTCATCCATACTTATATTTATTTATTTTTTAACACAGCTTGAATTAACTTTGAATATTTCCAGAAAACTCCGACGAAAAGAAAGCCTTACATTTTTTTAACAATAAATTACTAACGATAATATATAAATAAAATTTCAATCAATGCCAATTTAAAGAAAAAATACTAAACTTGTTAATTTTCTGTCGCTGAAGTTGGTATGGATTGCACGCATCACTTTTGAGAGTGCTCGATTGTGCGATGCGAAGCTGTAATTGGAACACAACGTCGAGCATTGTGCCGCATAATGCGCTGATTGGAAAACGGGGTTTGTCACCTTATAACCCACGGAACAGAAATCAAGTGGAACTGCAATGTAACAAAATTACTATAGAAACCAGTGTCGCCAAACGCACACAATTATACCGATAATCTTATAATGTACTACATATAAACAAATCGTTTGATTGGTCGTTTACATTTTATACTAAACTAGCATAAGCCATATAACCTACATCTGAAAATAAACCTTCTTCTTCTGGAATAGGGTTCAATTCGCTGTAGTAGGAAAAGTATTTAACACCTTTTGTAATCTAAAGTCAAACTAAAATTGATTGACGAGTAAATTCCGCTACTTGACGATAGATGGCGCATTTACCAGTGGTCGCAAATAGAAACACAATTTCGTTAAGAGTAAAGGTGACAATCGTGTGCACTAACGTGTCATTGCTGCTATTCCATCAAGGCCGTACCAACCCGAATCACATTACCGATATCGATATATGTCATCATCCTCCTGCCCTTATCCCATTATTTGGGGTCGGCGCAACATGTCTTTTTCTTCCATAATCTTCTATTAGCCGTCATGTCTGTGTCAACTCCTCTTTCTTTCATATCCTCTTTCACACAGTCCATCCATCTTTTCTTAGGTTTACCGATTATTACCGATATCAATATATACCTACCCATTTCTTATTTTTTTTTTGTTTTTAGTTTCTCTATAATAACATAACATCATGTCTAGTTTCCTCAAAGCGTAGGCTTTTTAACTACTGAAATATTGGTGTACAAGAGGGAGAAAGAGTGTCGTTGTTTTATGTGATAAAAATATACACATTTATGCGCGGTTATGCAGCCGACTTACGATCACGAGGTCGCGGGTTCGATTCCCACACAGGACAAATATTGGTGTAATGAACACAGATAGCTGTATTACGTCTGGGTGATTTCTATCTAGTCAATGTATGTACAGTAGAACTTCGTTAAGTTAAAGTCCAAGGGAAACACAAAATATTTTCAGTTAAAGATTGAGGTTTTAAGTTATCAAGGGTCTATGTCAGAGATACCCTTGTTCCTAGTTTTAATCGAATGCGTCAGATGAATTGGTTCAATAAAATACAGAAATTAAAATAATCATAATATTTAATAATTCACATTGCACATTGCAGGTTTAGTCTACTTAAAAAAGTCTGTGATTTCCTTTTGTTTTAAACGCTTCACAGTTTCTAAATCGATTATATCGAATCGAGAATAAATTATCTTTTATGTTGTTACGTTGCTCTATAAATAATCGTACAGTTGTTAAAGCTCTTTGCTTCGTTGAGTGATACGCTTGTAGATGGCGTTTGTGGCTCGTCGTTAAAATCATATTTTTTATCACTTTCAATGCAGTTCAGACCGCATATTGTAAAGTTACTTAGTAAAATAAATAGTAAATTACAAATTTTCTAATATCGGCATTTATCGATAAACTGAAATCTGACCTAAGTACATCACTAATTGAGTAGCGAAGAACTTTTAAGAACGAAATAATGAATATAATCAATGTAAAATAAACTTTAATTAAACGACATAAGGTTGATTTTAGCGAGACGTTACAATAAATTATTAGTAAATTGGAATTAACTAAAATTTTATTAGAATCAAATGATATTGTACTTACCGATGGTACGAAATACCTCCATTTTTAAGATTTCTTCTCCTACTATTATTCTTGCACTCCAAAACTGAACAATACGGCATATCTACGGCGAAATGAGCTTGTCGCGATACTAACAAAACGAGTTAACGTTAGAACAGTCTGAATACGACTAAGTAAGTACTTGTGCGACTGGAGATCAAATAAGCGCAACAGTGCTTAATTGTGACACGCGTGCCACGCCTACTTCACACTTCCATTGATCTCTGTTCCGTGTTATAACCCGTTTGACTCCTGTTCAATTCAATTAATGCTCTAAGCCTCTAATTATTACTCTGTAATATAACCTAAACAAAAATTGAAAAATACGATCTTTTTTATTTATTTTATATAATAAAATTAATAATTGCAGATAGTTACCTATTGTAATAATTGAGTTATGTATTCGATAAGTACTTTAATAAATCTACAACACATTTGTAGAATTTGTTTTCAGGAAGGTAAACTTGATCTTTTCTCAGGTGACGAGGAATCTAATAAAGCTCTTTTCAGAATACGTGAATGTTTTGATATTACTTTGCAGTACGAAAAATGCAAGCCTTCTGCTATTTGCCAGGACTGTTTAAATGAGTTAAATCGAACCTGTATCTTTAGAACTAAATGTTTAACTATAGATGAACGCTTCAGAAACTATTACACTAAACTCTCAGTAAATACTGAAACTGCACCAAAATATCAGTCAGATACTAACGTAGAATTGTGTTCTTCAGAATATACAGATAATGATTACTTAGAATCTAATAACTTAGAAGTTGTGGATGGTACCAAAGTTATTGATAAGGTTGACGGGAGTAATTTTAAATGTGATATTTGTAAGAAGACATTGAAGTCAAAAAAGTCACTATTGAAGCATTATGTCTCTATGCATGAAAACCGTAAACATATAGGCAATGTATCAGGATTTGGAACATCTAGAAGATATCACTGTTCATCATGTTTGTACTCCACACCTCATAGTCAAACTCTGGTCAACCACATGAGAAGACATAACGGAGAGAGACCATATAGTTGTGAATGTGGTAAAAGTTTTACACAATCCTCTAGTTTAGCAGCTCACTCAAAAACACATAGCACTGATACATATTTTACATGTGTATTATGTGGGAAACAGTTTAAACATGCGTTTGCAATGAAAAACCACTTAAGAGTTCATGAAGATGGCACCTTCCATTGTAATGTTTGCCAGAAAATGCTCAAGTCTAAGCAGTCATTGCAGGCTCATATGCGTAGACATTACAATATTTGTGATTATAATTGTGAAGATTGTGGGGACACATTTGTCACTTCCTCTGAATTGGTTAATCATAGGAAAAAGCATAGTTTTGAAAAGAAATTTGAATGTCATCTATGTGGCTATAAAACTCATACTAAAAAAAATCTTATAATTCATCTTAAAAGGTGGGTGCTTGAGGCTGAAATTGATCTCACTCATATTCATTTTTGGTATAAATTTAAATGACAAATGAACTTTTTGTCTTGGGCATTGCTGTGAAACGCCATTAAAGTTTAGGTTAGGATAATTTTTTTTTCATTTTGATTAAAAATTATTATTAATATTTACAGGCATACTGGCAACAGATCATTCAAATGCAGTAAATGCCATGTTGGTTTTTACACACAAAGCAACCTTCAGCGACACCAGCGTGTCCACACGCGCGATAAGCCTTTCTCTTGTCCAACCTGCAGTCAAAAGTTCACGTACAGCCCCAGTTTGAACAAACATATGAAAACTATTCATGGAGTTGACTACAAGTGGGCAGACTATAAATGGAAACAAACAAAAATTGTTAAACTGGCTGACAATATATAAAATTCACATGTCACAGTGTTAGATACCGTACTCCTCCGAAACGGATTGACCGATTTTTATAAAATTTTACATGCACATTCAGTAGGTCTGAGAATCGGCTAACATCTATTTTTCAAATCTTTTTTTTAGTATGGCAAAACAACGTTTGTCGGGTCAGCTAGTCTTATATATGAAGGGCACAGGGGAAAATCATGCAATGTCACTAAAACAATGAACTGAGAAATTGTTAAATTAACATTTTGATCCTTGAAAAATATTAGAAAAAAACTTTAAATAAAAAAAAGACATAATAATTATTAAAGAAAATATATTACTTTTGGGTGTGTAATACAAAAAAAAAACATCTTGCTTGTATTTTTTAAGTTAATAGAAAAAAAGGAAACAAATTCAGAAAATACAGGAAAAAAATATGCAATGTCCATAAAATTATTATTGTTTAAGCATCACTATATTTAATCCGTGAGAAGTATTCCTTAGCTTTTGGTCCACAAAACTTTGACAAAGCCTGGATATCCATAAATTTTGCCTTTGAAACTGGAAGGCTCTCAAGGTTTGACTTTTCGGGGAGTAAAAACTCCGAGATACCATGAATAGAATCATGAGACTTCAACTTTTGTTTAGGTCCCATGAGAACAGATGATGTCCAGGCAGAATTGTAATGTTCTCTATGAAAAATTAATCTTGGATGATCCTTTTCAACCCTGATTTCTCTTATGGGTCGAGATAAAAAAGGACATGTCTTCTTATACATAGGTGACAGAAATGATGTCCATTTTCTGACAAGTGGTTGATCAACTTTAATCACATGAAAGGGGGATGGCTTCTGTCTAGCATCACGAATCACTTTAACCCAATCATCAGGTGTTTCACATGGTACTTTCTGGTTTATGCAACCCATATTTCTGTCACACTCTAAATATGAGTGTCCACGAATGGGAAATATGATTTTGATGACATCCAAACGTTTTGCATTGTGTACAACATAGTGTATAAAACGAAACACGGTATAATTCTTATTTTGACCACCGCAAGAATCACAGAATATCACCAGCTCCCGAACGTTTATATCAAGCTTAGTAAATATATAGTGATGAAGAAATGAACATACTTCATCAGATCCTTTTTTTGCTATTGTTTCTGGGTAACAGAAGAAATATGATTCAGATGTAGATAATTCATGGATGTTAAAAATATTTAGGGTTAGTTGTCTTTTATAATAAACATCATTTGTGGTAATGTTCGGCATACTCAAATTTTTTTGAAAGTCCATTGCAATAGCTTCCTTCACAGAGGATGACTGACACTGAATCCTAGTTTTTCTTTTTCGTTGATAGAAAACACCTGCCTTCACTTTATGTAACTTATTCTCAATTTCTAACTTATTTATTTCTTTTTCAATATCACCTTTTTGTAGCTCATTGGAATTCTTGAGATTTGCTTTGAGAGCCTTTGTTTTAGCCAGAAATTCATCACAAGTACTGCATGTATCACTTCTTGGATATCCGAATCCTATGTTAAAGTTATTTACGAATATAGATCGATATGTTTCATAGGATAGTTGGTTTTTGTCTTTGAACATATCATACATTTTTTTGACATTCAACTCTTCGGGCAAATAATATTTTGAGCTATCGTGTAAACTATAATGACTTTTTCTTCCACGAAATGACCTTATATGCTCCATAACCTTAGATTTAAGTGCTGAGCTAAGTTTTTTTGGGCGGTTATTATGTTTACCTCGCATGTCGGTTGGGGCTTTACCTGCTGTGAGTAATGATTTTTTTATTGTACATACTCTTTGCCTTGTTATTCCATGTATTGCAATAAATGCAGAAGCACATACTGGTACATCAAGAGGTTGGATTTCGTCCACAAGTCTCACTCTGTAAGCGTAATTTGCTGTATGTAACTTAGCTTCATGCACATCTTTTCTGGGTCGTCTTCTTTGAATTTCTAAAATACTTATAAGACCACTTAAATAAAGGTTTTGTTCATCCCTAGATTGCAATAGATTGAAATATTTTAAAATTCTGGTCCTCTGTTCTTCATTGATAACTTCAAAACACTTGTATCTCTTGCACTTACAGTTGAATCCAGTTTCATGACTTTGAAGTCTAATTTTCTTATTAACATCCGACATACGACTGTAAAGTTTACGTTTTTTGGTAGCCAGCTTCAGATTAACGTCGTCTTCTTCTTGAGACGACATTCTTCAAATAACTGATACAAATTGAATTATTTTTGATATAATATAAACACACGCTGCACAACAAAACAGACGAATGAAATAACCTCAAAAATGTCATGTCAATCAAACCATGGACAATGCTTATTTTTTTCCTGTACGACTTGGACATTGCTTGATAATGCACTGTATCGATATTTTTGAATGAAGATTACTCCGTGACTGTGCATGTTATTGCAAAGTATGCACAGACTAGAAGATACAAGTATCAGACGGAAATCTTCCTACAGAATACAGGCGACACGAGTTCGTGCCTCCGATTGGCTAGAGCAAAATGATAAATTAAAAAAAAAAAAACTATGCCATGTAGCCGCCACAGACTATATATACACTATGTATTGTTTTAACTTCCAATTTCATTTACTGTGGGTGGACTGTGGAATACGAAATTCCTGTGAAATGAAACGATTTATTTTTATAGATTATTTATTCGCATAAACACAGATGTAAACATTTTATAGTTGGATAAACTCATGGTCACAAAACAATATGTTATTGAGTCTATTAGAATACTATATTATTATGTTATAAACTTCTCATATAATCATTCGGAAGTTTTATCTGGAAAATTTCTGAGAGTTTAAAAAGTTGTCGATGTTGTATGTCGATTTCGATGAAATTTTTTAGAATTTCTACTTTGCTACCGTGTATCTTCTCCGCTCGCACACAACAATTATGAACCAACATTACTTTGCCAATTCAATAAATTGTCCCATATTAGGGTTCCGTACCAAAAGGGTAAAATTACGGGTCCCTATTACTAAGACTTCGCTGTCCATCCGTCCGTCTGTCACCAGGCTGTATCTCAAGAACGGTGATAGCTAGTCAGTTGAAATTTTCAGATATGATGTATTTCTATTGACGCTATAACAAAAACCGACTAAGTGCGAGTCGGACTCACGCACGAAGAGTTCCGTGCCATTATTTAACTACTAGTGTGATTATAACATCATTTAGATACACAAAAGTCACGTTTGTTGTATGGGATAAAATAAAATAAAATATACATATATTTAAGGGAGGCCCTTAAATATATGTATATTTTATTTTATTTTTAGTATTTGTTGCTATATATAATAGCGGATTTGTTAGGACAAATACTAAAAATAAAATAAAATAAATATTTAAGGGGGGCTCCCATACAATAAACGTGCTTCTTGTGTATGTAGATGTTATAATCACACTAGTAGTTGTATAAATAATGGTACGGAATCCTTCGTGCGTGAGTCCGACTCAAACTTAGCCGGTGTTATTACGAAAACTGCTAGAACCGGCGGACGGACGGACAGCCGAACAGCCAAGTCTCAGTAATAGGGTCCCGTTTTTACCCTTTGGGTACGGAACCCTAAAAATGCAGCTTGTTATCTCAAATTATGACTTCAGTAGTTATTTAACGTTTTCGTTTTAATTTTTTTACGTATTTATCCAACGCTTTCCTCTGCATTTCTGGGAGGTTATTGCGATCTAAACGGAATATATCACTGCCTTTTAAAATGTTGTTGATAGTATTACACCAATTATTAATACATAATTTTATGGTTATTGAAAGTAAGGCTTGGATTACTTTATCTCGGTGGCTTTGACAAGATACATGATCAAAATCGCATTTATCTCTTATTTCTCTATTAATGTGTTGGGAAATGCCTTTTATATGAGCATTTGCTTCTAGTTTTTTTTTTGTTATATTAAATATCTTGCCAAAATACCGTACTATATGCTCGGCTGGGTAGGTAAGCTTTTTAGTATTTTTGTATTCTTTATGTGTAGTCCACTGGTGGACTTCTGTGCCTTTCTCTACTGTTAAATCTTTTTTACAGTTGGCACAGTCAATTTTTAATTTAAATAAAATTTTTCTAACTACCCAGCCGGCAGTGTAAGCACGAGATTGTATAAGTAAACGTTCTCGCCTTACTTCCTGAGAAACTGGATAACTGCCCACACAGGGTTCACAAGTGTAATCACCATGCCCTAATTCTTTTTCTTCTTTTTCAAATAAAGATTTTATTTTTAAAATTTGTTTTGTAGCATCGTTTTCACAATTGAAAGAGGCATGGTGAAACTTTATGAACCCTGTAATTAATAGGGACTTAAATGTGGAGATGAAGTTCTGGCATGTTGGACTATTGTCTCGAAAGTTATATGCTCTCACTCGGCCAAAGAAGTTTTCTATTGCGTCTGAATTTAAATATCTTGGCCTCATAGTTTTTATATTATTTAGGACGAGAAAATGCCATATTCTTCGCATGCTCTGTAGGGTAGTTATCCAGTTCTTAATACTGGGCACAGTGGTTTGTTTACCACTGTGATCAACAAATTTTAATTGACTTAATTTTTTTATTGCTTCCTCCCAGAATGCATGGTGATTAGAATTATTTGTAACGGAAGTTCGAAGTATCTTCCCTTTTCTTTTTTTATTATAATTTGCGATTCCATTCACGCTGTCAAACAAGTCGTCAAAGAATGACACTACAGCTGCCGTATTTTTCAGAGTCTTGCTCACAGGGCGACCATCGGCATAATGAGCTGCAAGTAATAATAAAAAATAAATATTTATATTGTACTACTGTTAAATAGTTAATAACAGCAAAAGTAAAGCAGACATTACAAGAAAAGGTCTTTATCTCATCTATCTATAAAAATAAATAGAACAGCAGTGTCGGTTTGTAATGTCCAAATAACAGCGTTTTATTATCGGCATATCTCCTTTTTAGTTTATGAGACATCATTTTTATTAAATGGATTGATATTTATAAAATGGAAGTGTTGGTGTACTATGGATTGTATGCTATATGAAAATATAAGGCTAAAACAAAGGGAATAATGAATGAAACTTACAAAATTGGGACGTGAAGTTTAAAGCTCCTGCCATTGTTTTGCTAAAAACACGAACACAATTCTTCACCTGTAAATATCAAAATATACCTAGTTGGTAACTTTTCTAAATTTAATATATTGTATCATTATAAGAAAAAACATATCAGACAAGTACCTTCATTTTTTTTATTTTCTCTGGGATAACATGTTCATCGTTTATTTTATGCAATAAACGAGTCTCGGTATGCTGACAATCTGTCTTATACACATCAATTATGTCAGCCCATGTAGCAAGTTTGCCGTCAAAACAAATATTCTTTGTTATAAAATTATTTCTCAGCCCTTTGATTAAATGTGGCGGATCATAAATAATACTCAAATTAAAGCCACAGACATCTATTGTGTCATCTGTAAAATTAAATAAAGTAAACCAATTAGTAAACCAATAGAAATAACAATTATAATTTAATTTCATGTATAAATGAATTGGTGAATATTGTCATTTTAAAAGTGCATATTATAATACTGTAAAACTATACATACTTATTAAATTGCTAACCACAATATTGATGAAATATTACCTGTAGCTTTATTCGCCAGTATTTGACTTCTTCGTGTATCTGCCTGAAATTGTTTTAAAACTGCCTGGAAGGCACTTCCTTGGTCTGACACCAGGGCTAATGGAATCAGACCAGCTTCTCCAACTGCAGTTACTATATATTTTAATATTTCCTTCAGTTTTAAAGATGGAGTTGCTCCTTCACAAAAATAAAAGGCAATGGGTTGCTGCCATTTTTGTACAACTCCTTTCACCATAAAAACTAAAACATGGTCTGCAAATTGGTTAACCTTTTCAGGCAGTTCTACAAACCCACATATGTCATCATCATGAGTATAATTTATGCTGGCTTGGAGCGCCATCTCATCAAATATTATACTACAATATTTCTTCTCGGATTTCCAATTCTTGCACTAAAAACAAAGTGTTATTTAAGTTAAGCACATAGCTAAATAGAATAAAATATTTTTTAAACAAATTTATGCATACCTCCTCTTTAATAGCATTAAATATTTTGCAATTGATGCCACTACAAATTTTTAGTTTTGACACCATTTTTTGTAGCGTAGTTTGTGAGGGCAGTATGAAAATCTTCTGAAGAAATTTGTAGCACTTAGGTCCTTGCTTCAAGATAGACAGGGAAATCACCTTTTCTTCAAGGGTAAATCGTCTACCTTTTCCTTTTTTTGTGCACAGTTTAATCTGCATCCATAGCAATTTTCTTGCCAAGGGGCTCATTTCTGCAGTCATGTCTTCAAAAGACTGTGCCTTGCTAAACTTCATAGCCCGTTTTGCTCTTCTCATAAAGCTGAGCTGTTTACAAGATTTTCTGTACATATCATACAAGTTCTTGCAATTTGGTGTTAAATCACTAATCCTTCTAACTGTTTTAGCTCTAGGTTTAGAGATACCTAAAAATGTATAAATTACTTTAATATTTTTATAGTTTACTTTTTATAGTTACCTATATAAAATATTTTTATCAATATCCATAACAAAAACTCAAATACAATATAGCTTATATTGTAGTACATAGATGCATCATATTTATATTTGTAATTCACATCATAGATGAATAATTCATTTAATTTTAAGCAAATAAAACTGTAGGCGACAAGTATTTAAACAATTGTAAAAAAATATTTATGGTGTGTAAAAAATATTAAAAGGATTATAACTACAATGTTAACAAAGGCTGTAAAAATATTGATTATCACTATGTAGATAATGGGAACCAAGAGATTGTTAAAAGGTAACATTATGTACACAATTTACCTAAGTGTGAAGATCTGTTTGATTGCTGATGGTCAACATTGGACTTGTAAATTTGGGCTCCAAAATCCTTAGATGTTTGTGGAGGCACATCTGAAAACCACAAAAAATATTAATACTTTATGTTACAAATGCACTGATGGTAAGTAGTGTGCCTGATCACTCTTAGCGATAACACTTAACTAACAAGCGCATGCACAATAGGTAGTGATCAAAAATTACCTGAATGTAGCACTGCCTTGGGATGTTCCGTGTGAGAGAGACAAATTTCACCTTGAACATCTTTAGAGGTACATGGTAACACAGCTGAAAATAAACAAAATACATAGGTAATTATTTATAATCTAGAATCTAAGATAACTTACTACTAAATTTAATTCAAACCCATTGAGCCGTTTGAGTGTGAAGGAGTAACAAACATACACACACATATACAAACTTTCACCTATATAATATTAGTAAGATTAGCCAAGTAAATTGTTCCTACATAACAGCTAATATGAAATACTAGAGATCACCTGGTGCTCAAAATTTGAGCGCTATTCATATATAAACTACTTATTTTCTTTATGTTTGTCATTAAAGAGAGTTCGGAACCATGTATATGTAATGGCTTATTATATTAAAATAAAGCAATATTTAAAAAATAATGACTAATGACGATAATAATATAGACTTCCTCCATATAAACTACAACCATAGCAATTTTCATACTTCTCCGTTGTTTCCAATTTTGGTACAAAAGGGCACAAAGTTTTTACTTCACATATTAATATATGTATATATTTATATATATAATATTTAATTCAAATAATACCTGTTGGATTTGACACAATCTCAGTAAATTCCTTAAAATAACTGTGATCATGGTGTGGTTTCTTTGCATACTGATGGTCAATAGTGATATTCACAGTTTCTGAAAATAATAATTATTTGATTACCAATGTAAAAGGTAGATGTATTCTACATAATAATGTTAACAATAAATAATTTTACTAACTTACCTACGATTACAGGATTGAGCGGTATACCACTCTCAATTTCTGATTGCAGAAATAGAGTAGGATAT
Organism: Orgyia antiqua; assembly: GCA_916999025.1. Taxonomy (NCBI): domain Eukaryota; kingdom Metazoa; phylum Arthropoda; class Insecta; order Lepidoptera; family Erebidae; genus Orgyia; species Orgyia antiqua. Next base: position 6,277,536 of record OU779861.1, read on the forward strand.
GCAATGCCTAAAAGACGTGATTTTGGAGTTATAAAGCGTGCCTCAAAATGTTTGTGACAAACTTGAAAGGCATTGAGCTCATTTGGTTTCTTATTTCGCAAAGTATCACAATTGATTGAGTCCAACCACAACTGAAGTATTTTCTCACACTTTGGAAATTTGTGCAAAATAGCGTCCTGTCGCAAACTCGCACAACCCGGCACACAGCACTTAATATACATAATGATGTATCGCAAATACGATAAGAAGTTAAATAGAAATATACGGAACTTAATCAACGCAAATATTTCGTTTAACTCTTCAATAACACAAAATGTAAAAACAAACTGAAAAAGCCGAAAACTCATGAATTCAATGTCTTGACATTTGACAAGTGTCAAGTGTGACAGCACTGCCATATCTACGTCAAACAAATAGGAGTATGGGAGGGTAGAGGGGAGAGGAGTCAAATGCCAAATATCATTTTGCAATGTCATTTCTTGTGTCGTTAATCTATGTTCCGATGATTTAACCCCGTGAAAGTATGTTTTGGCGTTTCGTTCTACCCATGAAGGTATAGATAAAAATATAGATTTTTTATCTATACCTTCATGGTTCTACCATACTTGTACTATAGAATGGCCAGTACAAAAAATTAAAAAATGTGACATTGCATGATTTTCCCCTGTGCCCTTCATATAAAATTCACGTGTCACAGTGTTAGTTACCGTACTCCTCCGAAACGGCTTGACCGATTTTTAAGAAATTTTACAAGTATGTTCCGTAGGTCTGAGAATCAGACAACATCTATTTTTCAAACACCTCCCCTCGCTCCCTGACATTTGTATGGCAAAACAACGTCTGCTGGGTCAGCTAGTAAATAAATATTCACAGATATTTCACACAATGTCCTCTGGCCCCAAGCTAAGCTTATATGCTTGTGTTATGGGTACTAGCATATGGATAGAAGATAAATAATTATTTATTGAAATCCCTATGCAGCCAAGAATACAGGCTCTGCATGAAAATTGGTCACAGAGGACAAAGTAATAACTCAAGATACTCAAAATGTAAGAAAAGTTATACACTGATAATAATTAGTAAATAAAACATGAGTTAAAGTTAATTTTTTTTTATTGATGCCAATGCATTTACTAAACCTACTACATAGTCAGGTAATTCAATGTCTTATAATAAAAATCTCTATGTACTGAAAATAAATATATATATATAGCAGAATTCAAATAGTTTGCCTGAAATACTTGAATTAAAATGTTTCAATGGCTTAAAATAGACGTGAACCAAAAATGCATATTTTTAGCACAATTAGTTTTACCTCAGTAAAAATTATTTCATTTCGTGCATTATGTCTACATAAATATCCTTATCACTATCTATAAAGCCTTACATATAATGTAATATATAAGAAAGCGCACATACAACCAAGTTGGTTAAAATTCATATCTTTTAAAAATTTATTATCAAGTCATTATTACCAAGGTAAAAAAATTACAGTGCAATAGTTTATGAACAAAATCTAGCCTGGTTAAGTGAATGACGAAGTAACATCAAATATAATAAAACTTATGGGTTCTACCTATATTAAAGAAAGCTATTCTATCTTAACCTAAGAAATAAGTTTTGTTTTAAACTTAAGAGATGTATCTATGCTTGTCCTAATCAAGTATACTATAGTCATAAATTTTTTTTAGAAGTTACGATAGTACAAAGTCTTCACAAAAGTGCTCAATCTTCCTCATAATCTTCGTCGTCTGAGATATATTTCCGTTGTTTCCGTTTGCGAGATGGTGTACTTTTAGTTTTACCTTTCAATTTAATTTTCATTTTGACTGAACGGTTGGATTCGCCGTCTGAATCTTCTTCATCTATGGAGAAAATATTTACGTGAGCAAACAGATTTTATGCTTTCACATTTCAGCTTATTTGCTTGTGGTACAAGAATATGGATATACTATAATTATATGTATAATATTTTAACAAACACAAATATCACATAATACATGTCCTGTGCGGGATCGAACACGCGACCTCGTTACATGAACCACGAAGACCACAGCGAAATAATAATTTACATAGTCATTATGAATTCTGCCATTTAAAAATAAAATGCATAACTGACCTTTGTCATTATCATCGGAATCATCCGAATTCTGTCCATTCTCATATCGACGCCGAATCTCTATGAAAGCGTTTCGTAAGCGCACTGAGTCCTCATAGATCAAGGACGCCTCTTCGTTGTATGTCTGTGCGTTTGCGCATAAAGTGAAGAAATCACGCTCCAAATCTGATATATCTTGATACTTTAAACAATAATAGGGAATTATAACAAAAAATCAGCACAGCCAATATATGAGAGAAAATGGTTCAATTTTTAACTTACCTTGCCCTCTTCAATTCTGTTTATAATTTTTTTAATGTCTAGCGGCTTTTTGATGACGTCATAGTAGTCTGGAAGCTCACGACGAGACGGCAGTTTCATGAAAGGCTCAGACAAAACACGACCTCCCCTAGAACATTAGATGTTTAATCAATTCAACCAACACAACATTGAACTTGACCTATATCATATTTAAATAAATATACTATTCCTGTATGTACTTACTCATCTGTATAGGCAACAAGTTTTTTCATGATATTCTTCAAACGTTTCTTGAGTAGATTCAATTCTGTTTTACTTTTCTTCTTCGGTACGGTAGGTACTTCTTCTTCATCAGATTCATCTTGATTTCGACTGTGAAATGACAACATTTTAAATAATTTTATAACCCTTGGCCTTTTATCTCGCTATAAACGGGAGAATGTTATTTTAAAAGGTGTAATTAACAGAAAAGCTGTTCTTTTGTGCAGAAAATTTGATAGAAATCTGTCCAATCGTATTGGTTCTAAGATAAGACACAATACATAATAAATTATATTAGATATAGTCCCAAATATTGGTTTGGTATTCGGTGTTCGGCAAGTTTTTGTAAGCATTAGCAATACAAGGCTCTGAGATAATCTGTCAACACATGGATAACTATATAAATTTAAGTTATTACCGTCGTTTGCGTCCTTTCTTGCGCTTTTTATCCAGCACTTCGTCATCATCGTCTTCCTCCTCCTCTTCTTCAAACTCCTCGTCTATAGCCTTAAGCCACTCCTTCTCAGTCAACGAGTCGGTGTAGTCTACCTCCTTACGTTGACGTGAACCACGTCCAAGACTCTCGTCCTCTTCTAGATAATTCCAACCTTGACCCTTTAAAAATATATAAGTAAATATAATCAGGTGATTCGAATGACGTGGAACATCGGAAGGCCACCTTTACATAACATTTTCTGAGCTAAAATAAGACGTTTGTTCTTGTAACTTACGACTATACAAAAAATTGGCCAAGTGAGAGTCGGACTCGCGCACGAAGGGTTCCGTACCATTATCTATGCAACATAAGGCAACGTTATTAGTATCGAGCAAGAAACTATAAAAAAAAATCATGTTTGTTGTATGGGAGCCTCCCTTAAATATTTATTTTATTTTTAGTATTTGTTGTTATAGCGGCAATAGAAATACATCATCTGTGAAAATTTCAACTGTCTAGCTATCACCGTTCTTGAGATACAGCCTGGTGACGGACGGACGGACAGACAGCGAAGTCTCAGTAATAGGGTTTCGTTTTTACCCTTCGGGTACGGAACCCTAAAAAGAAGTCAAAGGTTTAATTTAATTGGAAAATTTTCTAAACTTTAGATTCGTGATCTAATATTAAAGCGGAAGAGTTTGTTTGTTTGTTTAAACGCGCTAATCTCAGGAACCACCGGGCCGACTTGAAAAATTCTTTCAATGTTAGATATGGCATTTATCGAGGAAGGCTTTAGGCTATATAACATCACGCTACGACCAGTAGAAGCGAAGCAGTAGTGAAAAATGTTTTGTGTGAAAATTTTCACAATTCCACGCGGAGGGAGTCGCTAGCAACAGCTAGTTTAATTATTTTTGTGTATAGCAGTTTAATAATGTTACCTTATTGCAGACGACCTCATCGTCTTCCTTAACAAGCCAATCGGGTAGCTCAGACTCTTCAATAAGTCGAGACTGTGTTTCACTCTTCTTTCGTTCAATGTCCATCTGTTTGAATATCTCGAGCTCTTCCTCAGAGCGTGCTATCATCTCATTGATTAAATCATCGTCGGGCAATTCATTTTCTTCCTATTTTATTAAATAATTTATGTGAGTATTGTGTATAGGCGTATATTCTATATACAGGGTGTGACGTAAATGGTGGTCCAACGCTAAGGTGGTTATAGTTCAAGTATTCACCTATCATATAAAAAAAAAATTAACCATTTTTAGCCATTTTTTTACACTACTCACATCTAAAATGCATGATTTGTTAAAAACCAGAAATTAATTTTCAGTTTTTTTTATTTATTGGTTTATTTTTGGGGTTTACATGAAAAAACGAAAATGCATGTGCTAGTGCTAGTACTCGCCCGTACAACACAAAAAACACACTCAAAAAATAATGTCATTTGTCGAAGTTACATTCTCATTTATAAAATATTTATCGACTTTTTACAAAAAATAAAAAAAATCATATTTCTGAAACCAATGGCTAAAAATGGTAAATTTTTTTTTATATGATAGGTGAATACTTGAACTATAACCACCTTAGCGTTGGACCACCATTTACGTCACACCCTTTGGGAAGCTTGTTTATCCGCTACACTTGTTTCGCGTTTATATTATTATAAATCATCATCAAGACAAGAAAAAAAAACCACATATTAAGCATGTACAAGGTGATTTTAAAATAAAAATAATGATTATTACAAACCTCCTCATCATCACCATCCTGATGCAAAATACTTTGTAAGAATTGCTGACGCTCAGATCCTGTTGACTTCTGATCGAACATACCAGCTTGGATGACTTTTTCGTCCATGTTTAATTTGTATCTGTGTAGGAACATTATTTTGAATTCTTATAACACACTTAGCTAATTATGATATGTATCTTATTGAAACCGAGACAACAGAGTTCATAAATTATTGTTAAGCAATAAGTTACCAATAACTTCAGATTATATAAAGATTTTAAGTTATGGGCGTAGCTTTCGTTTGGTTATCGTTGGGTCTCCAATTCTTTGTATTATTTTAGTTGATTTGAGACAGAAAATGATTACATTTTTCGGAAATAGTATCAAATCCTAATCTACTATATTATCTTCTTTTTCTTTAGTCACAATTTTGGTTATTTGGGGGGTTTCAACCTCTAAAACCACTCTGGGTACGCCCATGAGCTATGTAGTTTTAATAAAATAGTTCAATAGTGTATATCACCTAGCTGCGGCGAGGATCCTCTCTTCGACCGAGTTGACAGTCATCAGTCGTAACACCCGCACCTCGTTACGTTGACCGATACGATGTGCTCGATCTTGTGCTTGCAGATCCTGTTACAACAATAATATAACAAATTCTTAACAAACAAAACAACTTTTACGGATTTAGACGCGTGTATTTGTTTTTAAATTTTAGCCCTACGTTTCGGAGAGTTTGCAGTCACCATGGTCACGGGCGAGACTGAGCTGTAAAGTGACCTCTATGGTCAGTTATTACAGCTAAATGCTTAACTTAGCTTAAATGCTTAACACTTTGCAAAACTTTAAATAAATAAATCTATACCATAGAGGTAAAATTTGAAATATGTATGAAGGTGATGATAATCTCTGAAAGTAGTGGTCCAATCACAATTTCTTTTTCTAATAGGAAGCTACAAACAAAGATATTGGCTTTACTTGAATATTTGTTTAGGTTAACAAAGACGCAGGTGAAAGTTAGTTATATTGATATATGTAAGTAGATACATACTTGATGTGGGTTCCAATCTGAGTCGAATATAATAACAGTATCGGCACTCTGTAAGTTGAGGCCGAGACCTCCAGCGCGTGTCGACAACAAGAACAGGAAGTACTCGGAGCCCACGTCGTTAAACTTCTTCAACAACTCACCACGATCTTCAGCTTTTGTCATACCATCCAATCTGTCCAAAAACATATTATAGTGAAAGCACTTAGCTAATAATACAATAGTCGCTGTACTTTTGTAACTAGCCATGCAAAAGTCGAAAGAACGTCTGAATAGGCGTAGGATTGTTCGTTGCTCTTTCACGCAGAACTGCTGAATGGATTTTAATATAACTTTACAGCTGTATCTTAAAGATTAGAATAACACAGGCTATATGTATAATCACTCTGAATATCAAAGAGCAGGCCAGTAACTATAAACGCAGGTGTAATCGCACCAATTATCTAGTAAGGTAGGTCTAGTATATATCAATGTCTACCTGAATATACATTTAATATAATATTGCATTCTAGGAGACTTCGCTGCAGCAGCGATCGGCGACTTTTATTTGCAGTTCATGAGTTTTACAAAATTTATTTTATAGCAATCCTACAAATCACTTACCTCAAATAAAGAAATCCTCTCCAAGAAAGGTAGTCTTCAATGATGGTCATGCACTGGGTCATTTGACAAAACACCAGTACTCTGTGTCCTGTTCGCTTCAGTTTTGGCAAGATGCGGTCCAACAACTCGAATTTACCAGAAACACGGTATAGATCGGGCCTAGTCAAACATAACAGACACGTTGTCAGAAATAAAAATTGCTAAATTCACTTGTAACTATTTCAATAATATATAGAAGTATGTTCAACAAAGAAATTGGTACATTCTGAATTTATTTCGATATTTGGTCGCGAAATATAAAACCGAAAAACATGCTTCAATATTAGTTGATACTGAAAAACCTTAACATTTTAATTTTCATGTATCTGTAAAGTTACAGTCCTTAAATGTGATAATGTAATTAATTGAGGCTAGTGGTGTTGATATATTTATATGTTATTCACATATTTGCACTTTACTACACAACACGATCATGGAGCTTGTAGAAGAGAGAATATTGCTAACACTATAAAATAAATGTTCTTATTCCAACAGTAAAAATATCGCATTATATAATTACCCGGAAACAACCCCTCCACCGGTTCCAAGATGATCACAGAACTTCTCCTCAATGTGTTGGAACATGAAGGGATGATTACATAACTTGCGGAGCTGTACTATTGTGTTCATCAACGCCTTCGCTCCACCCTTGCCTTTGTTGCCCTTTTCTGAGCCATCTGTTAGTAACACACCCTTCGATTGCATGTGCCTAGAAATAAATAAAAGTTGTTATACTAACATACTATGAAAAGCAGGGTTTTTTGTTTTGTCTTTTAATGTACTAATAATAATAATAAAGCCTCATTTATTTCCTTATATACATTTTTAAATCGTCAATTATTAGCATTATTTATTTTTTGTTGGTATTATTAAGGACCTCTCTACTAGTAAAGGCCTCCTCCAGATGTCTCCATGTGTCCCTCTCTTCTGCCTTTTCTGTCCAATTTGTTCCTGTTACTTTTATTATTTCGTCTTTCCATCTCTCCACTGGTCTTCCTCTGCCTCTCTTCCCAAGCGGTCCGGTCCACATAGTTACGTTTCTTGCCCATTTATCGTTGCTCATACGAGCAACATGACCTGCCCACTTCCATTTTTGTTTTTTGCAGTGGTGCAGTGCATCAATGGTTTGCGTGGTGTTCGTTATAATAATGTACTAATAATTGTTCAAAAATAGATTCTAGTTGATAAATTATACAGAAGTATCTAATTTTGCAATCAGTTACGTGATTGGTTTATTTGTATAGGACTTACTTGTATAGTACTCGTTGTAGACCACTCATGTCACATTTGATAATATACTCGACCTTGTCCGGCAGTTGACTCTCCACTTCTTTTTTCAACCTTCGCAACAAGAACGGACGCAACACTTTATGTAGACGACGAATAATGAGGATAGTTTCTTCTTCATTGAGCTCCACCTGAATGAAGAAGGTAGTTTTCAGAACTTCTGCTTATACATTATTTTGAAATCAGGATTTTATTGGTCGAATAATACATAAAATCAATATAAAACAGTATAGTAATACGTTTTTATGCAAAAACAGGGCTAGGGAGCGCAGATTTTCCAATCGAGACTTTAATTTTAACGTAAACTTACATCGCAATGCTATCTGCAATGGCAGCCCTGTGGGGAACCACAGAATTGATGTAATATCTAATAATATAACATGGCCAAGGGGTACCATTCCCTACTATTTTCCCCCAACTGAAAAACAAAAAGTATTGAACGCACTTAATCTAGGAGAAGATAACTTTTTTCGTGAATAACAACACCGAAATCGCGAATAATTTTGTGGTTCTACACCAAAATATAGCTGGAGCTCTAAATAAAATACAGGAATTGGATCTAGCCATTCATGAGATTCAGGAGGGTGGTATGAATATTGATGTTGTGTGTTTGAGTGAACACTTCATTGTTAAAGGTGAAGAGCGTTATATGTCTCTAAGTAATTACCAACTAGGCACTATCTATTCTCGATCAGAACAGCGCCGCGGTGGAACATGCATCTTATGTAGAAATGACTTAAAATTTTGTGAATTACTCGACATTAAGCAACTAAGCATTGAGAAACAATACGAAATATGTGGCGTTGAAATATTACCGATGAGAGTAATAGTTATATGTGTCTACAGAGTACCCGGTCCTAACATAAACATTTTCTTTGATAACTTTGAGAAAACACTATCGAAGCTACAATATAGGAGGGGCAGGGTAATTATTGCTGGTGATTTCAATATAAATATTTTAAAGAGGGATAATGTTAGTGCAAGATTCAATGATCTTTTGGCTAATTATGGCATGAAATGTCATATACAAGTACCTACTCGGATGGATGCTTGCATTGATAATATTATCAGCAGTATTCCCGTTGTCATAGCTAAAACCCACAACCTTGAGCTTATCCGACCATAACACGGCACAAACTATTCAGTTCGAATATCTAAAAACTAAAACTACAAGACATTGCTACAGTATGATAAAAGACACTAGCAAGGACAACGTCAGAAAATTTGTCACTAGTATAGCAAATCTATCTTTTTCTGATATTTATGACATACCCGAAGCAAATTGTGCATTTAGCAATTTTCAGGACCTTTTGACATTGTTTTACGACTTATGTTTTCCAGACATAAGGATTAAAGCTACCCATAAGTCTCAAAAACCTAAATGGATTACAAGGGGACTTAGAATCAGCTGCAAAAATAAAAGGGCTTTAAGATATAAATACTATTGCCATAAATCTAATTCCAATAAGGGAAGGTACAAAGCTTATTCCAAAATCTTAAGAACATGTATTAATAGATTTCAAAGATTAGAAAATTTTAAATATATCGCTAACGCAAAAAACAAATGTAAAGCTACATGGAACGTTCTTAAACGTAGTATGGGCAGTAATTCTCATGGAGGGACGATAGACGAGGTTGAGTTCAATAATGTTAAAGTAACGGCAGGGTTGGCCATTGCCAACACTTTTAATAATTTCTTTATTGATGTGATAGAAAGTGCCGCTGCTGTTAGTCAGGTTCACGCTATCGATTTGAACATTTCACCAAACGAATACAGTATATTTTTGGAACCCACTGACCCTATAGAAATATTTAACATTATAAAATCCCTTAAAAACACAAAATCGGTGGGCTTTGATAATGTCTCGACCGAACTCATTAAGCTTGTATCCTCATATATTGCTGAACCTTTATCGTATATTATCAACTTGTCTATTGAACAAGGTTGCTATCCAGAAAGACTAAAACTCTCTATAATTAAGCCCTTACACAAAAAGGGACCAAAAAATGATGTAAATAATTACAGACCGATAGCTTTAATGACAATAATATCCAAAATCTTTGAAAGAGTGATGTATGGAAGACTGAAGAGTTTTTTCGACAAGTGTGATGTCTTAGTAAACGAGCAATGTGGATTTAGAACAGGCAGATCTACAGCGCTGGCTGCATTTAAGCTTGTCAGATTACTCTTGGATGACATTAATAGGAAAATACCTACGAGCGTTCTTTTCCTGGACTTGCGTAAGGCGTTTGATTTCGTTGATCACGCAATGCTTCTGCGGAAGCTTGAAAAATATGGTATTAGGGGTGTGGCACTGCAGTGGCTTGCATCTTATTTAAGTAATAGAAAACAGATAACAAGGATAAATAAACTTAATGAAAATTCTCTTGATATTTACGACTCTCTTCCTAGAAATAATCATTTTGGGGTTCCCCAAGGGAGTATATTGGGACCATTATTATTTTTGGTTTACATTAATGACTTGCCCCATGCAGTGTCACCTCACGAATGTATTTTATTTGCAGATGATACTTCAGTTGTTGTAAGGTGTAATAATGAGAAAACTTATGAGAAAGATATAACTAAATGCCTACATGACATAACAGTATGGTTGAACTCGAATTCATTACTAATAAACACAGAAAAAACAAAAATAATCAATTTTAAAACACATCGATCTAAATTCAGAAATTTTAATATTACATTAGATAAAAAACCCATTCAGCAGCATCATGGTACTACTTTTTTGGGTATCGAGATTGACGAACATCTTGCATGGAAGGATCATGTGAACAATATCTGCAAGAGAATTAATAAATTTGTATTTGCATTGCGGAAGATTAGGGAGACATTGTCAATGCAAACTGCAATAATGGTGTATCACGCCTATGTCGTCTCTATAATTAGGTATGCCATAGTGTTGTGGGGCTATTCAATAGATGTTGCACGCGTATTTATTGCACAAAAGAAATGTATACGTGCAATATTTAATCTTAAGTGGTCAGATTCTTGTAAACCCATTTTCAAGACAAACAACTTACTAACGGTACCTGGAATTTATATTTATGAGGTTGGTAGGTTTGTAAAGGCTAATAGTGAACTTTTTGAATTGAGTGACATTGTTAGCAAACGAGCTTTAACACATAATAATTTAAAACTGCCCGTGCCTAAAATTGAAATGTATAGGCGTAATTGCGTCTTCATGTCACCCTTGATCTATAACTCGCTGCCCGATGGTATTTTAAATCTACCGTACAGTCGATTTTGTACTTCCTTACGTAAATGGCTCATTGAAGAGAACTTTTATTCGGTCAATGATTTCCTGAAAAAAAATTGTAAAAAAACTCATTTGTATAACTTTACAGCATGTGCAAATGTTTTGTAACATCCTTTGCTTATTTTGTTAGCATTGTTTTGTGATAGTCTGAACTGTTTTATGGCATAATAAGATTGATTTTAATGACCATGTAATTGTTTTGACATCTTGTATTGGCAGTTCTTGGTTTGTTTTTGAAATGTTATTGTAAATTGTAATAAGGAATATTGTGTTGACGTCTTATATTGGCAATTCCTGACTTATTTATAAAATATTTTTTAAAATGTTAATAAAATGATTGTAAAATAAAATATTTGCATGCCATTGTAATGGTAAATATGTGAACCAAATTGTATTCATGTTATCTTTTGTAAACCATATTTCCGCAAATAAATGAAATGAAATGGACAAAATAAAAATAATTTCAAAGATTTGCTCACAATACATTTTTTTCCATAAAAAAAATTCTGTATTTAGATTAAACCTTTTTATTGGTAGCATTTTCATACAGAATAATCAGGTTTGATTAACAGCTTCAGCCTATAGACGCTACAGAGAAATACCGTTACCGTATACCGTTGCAATAGATGTATTAACAACATGTTGGGGTGCAAATTTGCTCACTAAGGATTTTTGTAATAAATAGAATACATACCTTTTCACCGGTAGTTGCAAAAGGTGCGTTGAACCATTGTTCGAATGTAGAACAACTCTTGAATATGGATGGCAACAAGAAGTTCAACAGAGCCCACAGTTCAGGCAGCTTGTTCTGTAGCGGAGTACCGGTGAGCAACAAGCGATGTGGCGCGATATAGTGAGTGTTCAGTACTTGTGTCAGTTTGCAGTGGTGGTTCTTCATACGATGACCCTCATCGATTATCATGTATTTCCAGGAAGACTGCACATATATTACACAATGTTAACCCACAGCTATATTTATTGACGACGGGTTTATGGTTGTAACATAAAATGTCAGCCCCAGCTATATTACTTATAGAATTATTACTTATTTATTATATTAATTGAGAATCGAAAAGTTTAAAAATTTTTAAACTTACTTTAGCTAACACAGCTTTATCCTTGATAACATATTCGTAGGTAGTTAAAAGAACGTTGAATTTAATACAGCGCATTTGATTTTGTACTAAACGTCGAGATTGTGGCGAGCCCTTGTACGAGACCACCGACACTGTTGGCGCCCATTTCTCAAATTCCAGCACCCAATTTGATAACGTACTGAAATTGAACAATTAGTTAGAAAATATTTTCATTATATTTAATGTTCAGAATGTTCAGAATACAAAGGTAACCTTCAGAAAAATGTATTGCCATGAAAATATGTCTTTACATTAGACATTTTTTCAATCAAATTTGGCCAAATAAGAAAAATGCCATTAAATTACGATAAACCTATTATATAATTCTAATGTCTATTTTAATTAATTTAATTACAAAATCTGGTAAAACTTGCTTACTAAAATACCCCGTCCATCTTACCTGATTACATTTATAACTGGTCTTCTTTTTTCAGTATAAACAATGACAAATAGTGCCAATAAACAATACTAAACTCTTTTAGTATTGTTTATTGGCACTATTTGTCATTGTTGTTATATCCAATTCACAAACTTACCTAAGAGGTACAATGATAAGGAAAGGTCCATTGACTTTTTTCTTTTCCATGAGATATGTAACCAATGCAATAGTTTGAATGGTTTTACCTAAACCCATCTCGTCTGCCAAGATACCATTCAGGTTATTGTTGAATAGTGATACCAACCATTCCAGACCCTAAAATAAAAGCACATTATATTAGTACTATTTCGTATCCCTTGTGTCCCCTAAGGGATATATGCAAGCCCTGTATATGCAAGTGTCATACCAATTGATGAAGTACAGTTAACATCACCACATTTAAAAGGTAACACACTAGAAAAAGCCATACCTTAATTTGGTATTCCTTCAAATTTCCATTAACCAAAATGCTTGCTTGTTCTGTTACAGACTCGTGCACTGTGTGAGCAATACTGAAAAATAGAACAATAGGTAAATTAGTAGGAAATAAGCAAATTCTTGATAATCTGCCATGTCGATGGGGTGCCGAAGTAACGCACACAAACACAATAACGTCATTTTATTAGACGCTACGCTACGCATGCCCCGTCCAAAACCACCTCGCGCACACTAAGAACTACTGTTTTCGTACACAATGAGTATGAGCATTGCTCTCGTACCTTTTTTAACGGGGATTGCAGTATAATATTAACTCCTGTTGTATTCACGCACTAAGCAAATAGTACAATTATGACTTAAATCTATCTTACAAAGGTACTTTTCTTATTATATGAAATGTAAGCAGCGCTGGCCAGAGCTAGTAATATTGTTTGACTATCACGGGACTTAGACAATAGTATGGGGACTACTAAGTCATACCAACAAAATTACTTTTACAAAATAATACGTAAGTTTTTTGAAATTTTCTTAAGCAAAATAAAATATAACACATTAATTTTATTCATCATTCAGTTACGCCTTTTATTCGTATGGAATAAAACGCGTAAGTAGGTAGTGAAGAGATCGTTTAGATTTAGATCATAGCAGATGGCGCTTTATAGTCTCTGCTTGCCTTTATGGCAAAAAGGCGTGACGTTATGGTAATTTTGTATGTTTTATTTAACTTCAAAACCAACATTGGATAATAGCTAATATTAAAACACACCTGTAGTAAGTCTGTTCCTCAGTTTTATACTCGTCATCCTCAACTTTGGCCTTCTTGATCATTTCCCTTGCCGATTCTTCCTCTGTCTTCTCTTTATCACTCTTCTCATCCCTGTGTTTATCTCTTTTCTCTTTTCGTTCTATAAAGCAATAATATCTCTATATTTAATAGTGGAAACTAAATTAAATTGAAAAAATAAAGGACAGGTAAATGGCCAGTGGTTAGAAATAAGATCAGCTTGTGATTGATTTTGTGTGAAATATTATTGACCAATTATTAATTATTAGTATAAGAACTAACCATCATCGTCTTGGCTATCATCAGAGTCTTCCGAGTCAGACAGTAACTCCCAGCCAGGATTAGACTTCAGCCAGTCGGAGAATTGTGAAAACAGGGGCGCATCTTCACCTTTCAATATCTATGGACAAAAATTTTTATATTAGAAGAAAATAGTTCGTCGCAAATGAGGTCAATCAACTTGAAATTGAGTAGTAAACTAAATTATAGTGGAAAAAATTATCACCATAGCGGGATTTGAACCGACTACCTCGGAATACCGTTCAGTCGCTCTCCCATCTGCGGCCGTATTATGAGCTTTTATTTACAGGCAGTTTACGACGTGAATCGAACTGTCTGGCAAATTCGTATTATGAACAAATTATTAGTCAGTCAGTTCGCTTAACCAGTCATACATTAATATGTTTAAGGAGAAGGTACAACTACAAGTTAACTAAAAATTTTCAACTAAAAGTTTTATTTTTGCAATAATACCTACTTTAGCCATGCAGTTTACGGCCTGCCTGGAACTTGAATGATTTTAAAAAGCTCATAATACGCCGGCTGAGCTCTCATGGTTCTTGCACATGTTTACCAAATCTTCCACCACAATTTTTACTAGCATAGCAAGTCAATTGCAAAAATTAATAAATTAAGGGCCTACATCAATATTATCGTATATCATCGCCGACACGTACATATTAACACAGCCAGTAGGCACAGAAAATGAATAATTAGGGATACTTTTCCTATTTACTCAAAATCTACTAAATATTTTTTAATTCTGATTTACGTGTTTCTATATATGATAGTTACTTATGTTTTAAAAGTTATTTCATTAGTTAATACGCGATAATAGACCGACAAATGAAAAAAATAAAAAATTTGAGAGGTTGTTTCGCCAAGATTTTCTATCGAGAAAACTTTTTTCAATCGCGTTTCTGAGTTTATGCGATCCTAGATAATATATTGAAAAAACATATACTTAAAAATTAGAGCTCTAGCCATTCAATCTAAAGAAAAAATTAAAACTTCGTACGTAGAAAAATGCACGAAGCTATTTTGGTATCCTCTTAACGTTAGAAGTTAGTAGTTATGACAACTACATGTATAGCAGAAAACGCCAAGTATTCAAAGAGAAAACTAACCTCTCCTGTTTTAGGGTTTACAACATTAACCCGAGAGTCCGATGTTTGGGAGCTATCGTCCAAAGCATCGATTTCTCCACCTTCCAGCAGCTTCTTTTTTCTTGATTTCTGTAAATAAAAATATTTAACATGAAATAACATTTCCAAATTCAGTAGTCATAATCTATTGCAATCAACATAATAAGACAATATTGTAAAAATTAGAGCTCTAGCTATTCAATCTAAAGAAAAAATGAAAACTTCGTACGTAGAAAAATGCACGAAGCTATTTTGGTATCCTCTTAAGGTACCTACTTGGATAGTCATCAAACATACCCTTTTCCTGCGCTCCTCTTCTTGTTGTTTCTTCCTTTGTTCTTGTTTGTGTTGTTTCACCATCTCTGTTAGACTGGCGATGTACTCGTCTGTTTGTGATAGAAGGAACGCAAGACGCTTGTCTTTCTTCTGATCGATCAGCTTACGATAACCTTCTTCATCTTCCGCCATCAAACTATACATTTAATAAGTATAAGATATTGAGAGATGATGATTATTTAAATCACATAAACATATTTTGTACGAAAAATTACGTTTATTTTCCTGCCATTATCCCAAATTATTCGAGATCGGCACAACAGGTTTCATCTTCCTGAATCACGTAGTTAAAAACTATAAAACATCACGCTATCGCTGTGACAAATAGGCGACAGTGTCATATAATTTTTGTTTAACATGAACTAAGTGACAGTAGGTAGGTACTATGAAAACCAATTTTAAACAGAATCTGATCACAGTGACCACTGATGTATGGTTATAAGACAAAATCGATCTACATTTTCTGTTATAGACAAAGAACTCAAAGCTACTGCCTATGTTAACCAAATCTATTGTGGAGTGTTCAACATTGAAAAGTATGTCAGCTGAGGCTTACCGTCTCATACGTTCCTTTTCTATGCGCTCTTGTTCCTTCTTCTGTTCACGTTCGGCATTAGCGTGGTGGTTCATGATAGCTTTGTTCATACGTGCTAATTTAGCAATATTGTTGCGATGATACTCTTTGAAGTCTTTGGCTATAGACAAATATAAAAATAGATCATTTAATTTCAAATTAATTACAAGCCACTGACACAAAACATCATTTAAAAAAAAAATACCTGTTTGTCTGAAGTATTAGCGTAATCGACTTTTGCCGCCAGATAGCTACTGTTTTTAGGAATTACTGAGTTGTGCAAAAAAAATTAAAACGAAAAAAGTTATTGTGCAAAAAAAAATCCAGGCAAATGTTAGAAATCTTATGCAACTGGCAGTCTTTCAAATGAAGTCACAGTACAACTATCAACATAATAATATAGTTACCATGTTGCAAGACAGTCTGTAGGAATTCTTGATGTTTCTGTCGCCGTTTTCTTTCAGCTTCTAGTTTCTGTTGCTTCTCTAACTTCTCAGTAGCTCGAGCTTCGCGCAATCCTTGTCTCTTTGTACGTTTATAAGCTTTTATGTTAACAGCTGTCTCTAAAGTGGTATCGCGACGGACTTGCCCCAAAATCTACAACAAAACGTATACCACTTTAATTTATTAATAAACACGTTTCAATAAACACATTTAAGGTTTTATAAATATTTATTTATTTACCTCATATACACAAAAAGTAGTATACAGGTAGACTTAATGCCTGAGGCATTCTCTTCCAGTCAACCTTGGGTGGTGCAGAAAAAATTTGTCACATATTAATAATAAACAATTATTAAGTAAGTACCTCAGATCTCAGTTGTTTTTGGAAATTAAGTACACGTAGTGCTCGCAGCTCTATTTGCGCTTGTAATCGCAGGTCATCAGGTATATTGGCCGGCAAGTTTGACAACATATCTATACGATGAGCAATGCGAGCTGCTATCCTATAACACAAAGTTAAGTAGTTATATTATTATAAATAGATAATTTATATGGACTTACGAGGAGAGGCAAAAACAACTAAGTTTGAGTAAAAAAGGGTACCTGTTTTCTCGTTCATTTAAAATTTGCAGTGGATCAATGCCCACAGGTTTCGGCATAGTGGTGATACGATTTTGTTTAGCACCAGGCATGGGAACACCCTAAAAAAGAAAATCGAAAGTAAGTACGAATCCAAACGATATGTGACACAAACTAATATTGGTGTGCAAATACATAATTAACAAAACTATCTATTCCTTACCTGATGTTGCGGCTGTGAACCTGGAGCATTTGGTCGAGGCGCAGGCCCACGCACTGGTACACCGCCCATTGGCTAAATAATCAGAATATTTTATTAAATATATTATATTAATGATATTACCTATTAAATATGTTAATAAAGACAATGGGGCATTTCTAAGTAAAAGCATAATATTTACCAATAAGTTATAAAAGAGATAAATAAACACAATTTACCGGGTTGACGAGTGGTGGTGTGAGTTGAGTTGGCGGTGCCATTTGTCCAGTCATGGGGAGTGGAGTGGGAGGTGCGCCTCCGCCACCTCGCGCGGCGTCACCTCCTGCACCACCAGCTCCAGCTTTGCCGCCCGTCGCACCCACCACGCCCGATGGCGGCGCACTCTGGCCCTCGCCGTACGGAGGCTGTGCCGGCGGAGTCGGACACTCCGGAGGCGTATCACCGGTCCTCTTGCCGGCTGCCATCATCGCTGTTTGTTGAGATAGCGGCTGATTCCGAGCAAGACTACGGTAGGCGTTAATCTGTGCCCTAATAATAATACACTCGTAATTAGAATTAGTACACAGCTATAATAAGAAAATCAACCGCTGACTTGTACTACAACTCACTTAAGTTGACAAAGTTGACTATTGGTGAACAATCCCTTGCCGGAATCTTGAGGGTTTGTACGCGCTCGGAGGGCCAAAAGTTGAGAAAATCTCGGATCCTCCTGAAGACCTTTCTCCTCCATTGAATCGATAGTGCGCTGAATTGCATGTAAGTTATCCGGACCCGGTGCTGGCAGCGACTGCATAGGCGAGGAGGCGGGTGCGGCACCGTTAGCGGATGAGGTCGAGACGGGAGGTGGACCGTGTGGAGGAGTCTGTGCGGCTGGAGGATGAGGTGGACCACCACCTTGTTGTTGAGCGGCTGGAGGTACGGAGGCCTGTGGCGCAGAAGCACCACCGACTTGCGGCGCGTGGCCGTAGCCCGGGGAGGCCGCATGAGGAGGCGGTCCTTGCCCTGGCATCATAGCGTGATGTGGTGGCATATGTCCTGGCGCGGCCGGAGGCATACCCTGCCCATGCACACCGTGCGGATGTGGGCCAGACATTGGTAGTGGCACGCCCGGTGCGCCCTGCGGTCCATTACCCGGTGGTGGTCCTCCACCCATTGGTAACGGGCCCTGTAATCACATCATCGATTAAATGTATAAAAGTTATTGGATGTAATCTCGTTCTGTGTATCAAAGCATGCATGTGCAACAGCTCAGTATTGAACGACAATGTACTGGCTTGGTATGTACAAGCATGATTCTAGCGCATTGTGCCGTTTCAATCGCCATAGCCTCGTCGATTTATTTTAGATTTTATTAGATGTCGTATTTGTTATGTTGTCGTATATTTTAAGTAGTTTTTTCATTATTTCGCTACACTCAGCATACGGCACTAAACAGATTTTTGAACAAAACCTTAGCAACTACAACATATATGAAGTGGCAGCATTTACTACACGTGAACGTGATGTATTATGCTCATTGCATGTTAGAGTCAATGATATGATATTTACGAATGGAGTATCGAATGAAGCTGCGCTGCCCATGGACCTACTCGTCGAGGATTGGTGCACATCAACATTTGAATCAATAATGCAAGCTAATGATATGGACTACATAAAAGTGAGGAATGTTTATCTGTAAGTTTGAAGCAGTCACGATGTCTTGTTTAGCCTCCATGCCGCGGCCGATACTACTGAATCGATCTCAATGAAACACGTTTGGTACACGTATAGGGTTGAGTACTAAGAAGGACCATAGGATGCTTTTTAAACTCACTAT
This sequence comes from Orgyia antiqua, assembly GCA_916999025.1. Lineage (NCBI taxonomy): Eukaryota > Metazoa > Arthropoda > Insecta > Lepidoptera > Erebidae > Orgyia > Orgyia antiqua. Next base: position 6,296,753 of record OU779861.1, read on the forward strand.
AGTTAACATCGCTATTTTGATGTATGTGCTGGGGTATAATCATTATTAAAATACCTGACTTAAACATGCGGCTGAACCTACAGAAACTAGGAATGTCGAAATTGTTATGCCAGTTTTTTGATTTTTGATTGGTTTGTAATACTGAAAAACCCTCAATATATAAGAATCACAATAAGTGTTTTTATTCTTAATTATTTGACAGCATGAAACAGCTAACTGCAGTTAATTGTGACCCTATAACGTTGAAATTGAGGCCCATTACGAAAGAATTTCATTGTTACGACAACATAGTTCGTTGGGCAAAAATTAAAGCAAATAAAAATCCAAATTTAGAACTGATTAAACTTGGAGAAACCTATGAGAAAAGAGATATAATGGTGTTTAAAATATCTAGTGGTAAAAAAAAGAAATGCGTGTTTCTAATGGGCGGCGAAGAAGGAAAAGACTGGGTTTCTGTAGGCATACTATTAAACATGATTGAATTCCTCTTAGAAGACAAGTTGGCAATATTAACTCAATATTATGACTTTTACATTCTTCCATTATTTAATCCTGATGGATACATGTATAGTATCAAAAAGGTAACATCATCACTGTCATAATCTTCCATTTATTTTCCATGAAGTTAATTCAGAACATTTTAGATGGAACTATTATTATGCACTCTTTATTCTTTTTTTTTTAACATAAAACATGTTGGCACTTGATCCCATGCCTCCTGATGGTAAGCGACAACGGAATCTTTGATGGTAAAGCGTACCAACTATGTAGGAAGCCTATTTACCCTTTTTTTTTACTCTAATCTTTATCCAGCCGCAAAAGCTTGCAGATAGGGTATAATGATAGGAACGGGATCCTATTTCAAAAACTTTGCTGTTCATCTATAAGTCATCAGGCTATATCTCAGGAATGGAGATTTTTTTCTCCCTTTATTTACTGGGCCATGTTATAGTGCCTTGAGCATGACCATGACCAAGATTGCAGGAACATGTTGAAATTTTTTTTTTCAGAATAGATTATGGAGAAAGAATACCCAAATAAATATTCCGAAAAAACCATGTATAAACAATGAAACAGCTTTTGGAATAAATGTAGATAGAAATTGGGATTTCTTCAAGTTGTCTAGTAAGTATTACTTATATTTTGTATATTAAATTGTTGAGAATTTAATTGTAATATAACACAGTACGGCTGATATTCTCTCAGTGTAGTGATGGATTAAGAATACAAGTGTCACTACCCCATCTCCTCCCAAGGGTGTTGTAAAATTCAGCTAAGGGATAACACCCTCTGTGAGAGACGGAAAACTCGAAAATAAACCCTGTGCCAACACGGCTGGTCAGCGCGGCACAGTAGACCATAATCCCTCCAAAGTGGAGGAGGCCCGTGCCCAACAGTGAGACGTAAATGGGCTGGAGAGGAAAAGGCTGATATTATTGCTTTGTCCTCTTTATTATTGCTTTGTATGGAGAGGGTTTGTCGCGTAGCGAGAAGCCTCTCAATAAATGAAAATACAATAAGCAATAATTCAGATTATTACAAAAAATATAAAGCGTGTAAAAATTAGACTATTAGACATGCTAGATTAATTAGACTATTTGCATGCCTTAAAATGTGTTCAAAACTAACAGCAATATCTGGAGTTGCTAATACTTTATTGGTGGGAATTTTTTTTTAAGGGCCTACATCAATATTATCGTATATCATCGCCGACACGTACATATTAACACAGCCAGTAGGCACAGAAAATGACGAATTAGGGATACTTTTCCTATTTACTCAAAATCTACTAAATATATTTTAATTCTGATTTACGTGTTTCTATATATAATAGTTACTTATGTTTTTAAAGTTATTTCATTAGTTAATACGCGATAATAGACCGACAAATGAAAAAAATAAAAATTTTGAGAGGTTATTTCGCCAAGATTTTCTATCGAGAAAACTTTTTTCAATCGTGTTTCTGAGTTGATGCGATCCTAGATCATATATTGAAAAAACATATACTTAAAAATTAGAGCTCTAGCCATTCAATCTAAAGAAACAATGAAAACTTCGTACATAGAAAAATGCACGAAGCTATTTTGGTATCGTCTTAATGGACTACATCAGAGGCATTTTATAAATTAGCGCCCTGGGCTATTTGATTTGACACCCTGGGCCAATTTAATTATTCACCCTATAAATTAATAGAGATAAAGCAATATTTTAAACACGAAGGCCTTTGCCGCCCTTCTCAGGCTGGCCGCCCTGGGCCATGCCCCTATGGCCCTAGGGTAAATATGCCTCTGGACTCAGTGGCGGATTTAACCTAAGGCCCGGGCCTAGGGCGGCCAGATTTAGGGGCGGTGATTTATATGGTGGATGCTGAGAAAGAGGCGGCTAATGGCCTGGGGCCTAGAGCGGCTAATGGCTTGGGGCCTAGAGCGGCCGAGACTGCAAATCCACCTGGACAAGGTCTGGATCTGGTCCTGGTCCCTGGTCTGGACTAGATATTTGTCATAAAAATTTATGTATCTTTTTAGTTAGAAATGAAGAATGTGATCCAATATATGCAGGCCCAAAGCCAATGTCTGAACAAGAAACTATGAGTGTTTCAAAATTCCTCAATGAAATTGCTCTTGAAATGATGGCCTTTATTAATGTTAAAGGTGCAGATAATATAGTAACAATACCATATGCTTACAATAAAGAATATTGTAATAATTACCATGTATTGGTTAGTATCTAACATTATTATGATTTGTTACTGCATCCAATCCATTGACTATGAGAAATGCTCAATTTTTTGTACATACTTATTCTATACTAGCCCAAACTAACCTAACAAATTATTTAAAAAAGCCATCCTATTAAACCACTCTGTCTATTAAAGAAAACTGCATCAAAATCTGTTGTGTAGTTTTGAAGATATAAGCTCATATAGGGGACCAACATACAAAAAAGCAACTTTGTTTTTAAATAAGATGGTTCTAACTGTGAGTTTCCACTAAAACATTAAACATGCAATGTATCGAAACTTAACACTGTCAAACCAATCACACAACTGGTTTTGTCGAGTTTACGTTCGCACTCAAGAAAACTAGTTAAAATCTTTGACAGCATTCAAGATTTGTTGTTGTCTGTGTTCGCACTGACTAAAATTATAATCTTTGACAGGTTTGTTTAAAGATTTGACATGGCTGACGTTCACACTGCTGTTAAACTTTGCCTCGCAACTTGTTTAAAATCTCGATATATTGTTTCCCAGCACGGTCGGTAAACAACTGTGATATTAGTGCGATTTTTATTACATAATTAATAATATGAGTTAATTAAAGTGAAATATGGGATGGACGAAAGCAGATACGTTAAAATTTATTGAGCTTTGGCAAGGCTTTCCATGTTTGTGGAATACAAAAGACGTAAATTACAAACATAGACAAAAGCGTCGTGATGCTTCGTCACATTTAGCACAGGAGATGGGCACTGACACCTTTGCAATTGACAAGAAAGTTATTTCTTTAAAAACCCAATATAATCGGGAAATAAATAAATTACGAACAAAATCAGGTGCTGGATTAGATGATATACCCCAATCTAAATAATAGTAGATATAAACAATAAATCTTCTTCGTCGCTGGAATCCATAGTTTAATAATATGATAATAGTAGTAAACCAACCAAGTACCTACGTCTGTTGTGACAGTTTCAGCGAAACGTCAAAACAACGTTTATAAACAAATCAATATAGAATGTCGCGTTACTAATCCAGAGCGCAATTTCTATGAGTATTGTCTAGATTGTGAAACGTCAAATATGTTTAGGTTCCACAAGTTGTGTATCAATGCGAACGCGGCTCAATACATTGACAGAAAACAGAGTTGTCAACGTGTTTTTTTGTGCATGTTTCGTCAGTGGAAACTCACAGTTAGAGTAATACACACAAATTATAATATATAATTAATGTAAGCAAGAACTTCTACAGAATTAATTTACACTTTTAGAATCTGCAATTTCACAGAATAATGTTTTTTTTTTAGATGGACATGTTGTCAGCAGCACGTGATATGGTAAAGAGGTACCATAATGTTACTTTTGAATATGGGCCAACTTTCAAATACTTCTGTGAGTTAAGCATTACATTCCAACACATTTTACTAACAAATTAACTAGTTGACATAAAATAAAGGTGAATTATTTAGTTTATATCTTTCACTTGCAGATAATTTCAGTGGCAATTCAGCAGACTGGGTCAAAAAATATTTAAACACTCCCATAGTGTATACAGTTTATATGAAATTGGAACCATACATACTTCCATCTCCTGACGATATAGAGCCACTTGCAGCTCAATTTTCAACAATGATTACAGAGATTTTATTATTAGCTAATACTTTTTATGGCCCTTTGTACAACAATCAAATCAGAAATTCTATGAGTATTTATGTTTTTATATGTAAAATAATTTTAACATATTGTACAAGTAAAATTTAAACTCTGCATGCAAGTAAAACTTAAACATGTACACATGTTGGTAAATATGGTGGTTTGCTATTTAATCGATCCCTAGGTTACAAGAAACATTGCATTAATTATCAAATCCTTTACATGAATTAATAAATTCAATTTAATCAATACCATGCAACATCATTCTATAGCCAATCTAGAAATGACTATCTTAGCATGTTACTCAAGTATTGAATAATTAGGTAAAGATTGTTACCTGTCCTGGTGGTATGTGTCCCATTTGGTGTTGCATGTATCCATGTGGAGGGCCTTGACTAGGCATATTCGGATGTGGAGGACCTCCTGGCATATTAGGATGTCCATTGGGACCAGGTGGATGAGATCCCCCTGGACCAATTGAATGTCCCGGAGGTACAGGCATGTGTGGTCCCACCATATGTGGGGGCATTTGATGTCCACCAGGCGGCATACCAGGATGTTGTTGGGGCACACCAGGAGGACCGTTAGAATTAGGAGCAATTTGGTGCGGTGGGCCTGAAGTCGAAATATGATTAGGCAGCGGAGGCTGCGTGGGTGGAGGTCCATTAACATGTTGCTGGCTATAAGGGCTATGTGGCGATTGGGGCGGAGCCGGACTTTGCGTTGGAGGGCCCATTGGGCTCGGTGCTTGCGGCGGTGGCATCGGACTACTTTGAGGTGACGGACTAGCCATCTTTGAATGTTTATTATTACAAATTTATAACCATATCACACGAGGTAGACAGTTACAAATGTGTTATTGAATGAAAGCGTCCTCTTAAATCAATTATATTCGTATAACGCACGGACATGTATTCACTTTATTAAGCATAAGCCTTTGGACTTACACATTCAATAACTTTATGAAAACCAAAAACCAAAGACACAACTTGGAATGCACAAAAAATAAAGCCTTTAATTATATTATTTCACACAATTTTTAACAAAATTTAACAACAGATCCAAATCCATCCATGGCAATCCACAGATTAATAAGCACCAGTGTTGCCAGAGTGATTTGGTCGAAAGTTACGTTGGCATCCATGAAAAGTTACATTTTTAAACTAAAACTTACGTAGTGGTACTTTTATGAGTGTGAATGTAGCAGCCATCAGCCAAATTTATAATTATTTACAAATAGAGTAAATAATTAATAAAATAAATTTTTTTTAAATGCGCATTTAAAAAATTTTCAAATTAATAAATGCATTTTTTATTAATATTAGTTTTTAAATTATTTACTCTATTTATTTGTAGTTTGAAATTTTTCTGATGTCTGCTACATTCACGCTCATGTAATTTTCAGCTCGCAGATCAAAAATTATTATTATTTTATATTTTCTTGTACACAATAATTAAAAAAAAAAATATATTTATCAATATAATTATAACTTTTTTATTTTTTGCGGTAGTTTTTGTTTTCATTAAATAAATTTAGATAAGAATATTTTAATTTTTCAAGATTTTTTTTTCATTTTTACCTCTTTTGTAATTCTTGAGAAGTTACATATATTTAACTAAAATTGTTTCTTACATACATGTTACATGAACTGATCAAAAGTTACGTAAAATGTAACCTTCTGGCAACACTGATAAGCACCTACAGCACCACAGAATAAATAGTAGATACTGAAGCACAGCCATAGAGCATAGCATATTTATATTATCTATGCTCATTGCTCACATATAGCTTGGCAAAAAAGTCTAGAAAAGGAACTAATTTTTTGTCTGTTGGCAACATTTCCAAAATAATGACGTATCATAATAAACAAAGTTCACGACTTCGTAGAATTGTTGTTTCGACCTCTAAACGTTATTCAATAAACGTAAAAAGTGAAATATAATGAATAAAACCATTCGAAGTGCTGGCAGAGAGGTTATTTATAAGGTGTACGGGCGATGTCTGGCGGAACATGAGGCCCAAATTATTCTTTCTGATCTTAACAATATTTACGAAATAACCGCTGATATGACAGGTATGTAAGAGTTTGTTTTGTTGATTTTAGTTAAATCAAGTGTTAATTGATAAATACAAAGCTGTATTAATTTGCTTGCGTAAGGAATAAGTAGAAATTTGAAACAATAAATAAACGTCGAGCACATAGGTTATGTTTACATTTTTTCTGCATTGCTCTGGTATAGTGCGCCTAGATTAATTGATACTTTGGTGACTTGATTATTATGGAAACGAAAATTCTATTTGAACTTATACTTTTAGTGTGATTACAAGGTAATGAAGTAATTGGTGTAGCGTTCGCATTAACAATGTATAAGAAAATAAATAATAAAAAATAATTATAATCGGTCGAGTTACTGAGTAACATAGGTTATAATAATAATTAAATATTAATGCTTTTCACGGAATTACACCCGTGCGAAGCCGGGACGGGTTGCTAGTATTACATAAATAAAATGTGAATAAATTTGTCTACAAAAACAGCTAAGTATCAAGATTAGGTTGGTACGCTATTCGGTTGCAACGGGTTGCCATACGAACAGCACAGTGGCGCCTCCATTATTTTCTACTCTTTTTTGCCAAGCTATATCTGTGTCACATCAAAGTGTCACATTTACTCTGTAACATGGTGTTAACCTGTGGTGTTGTGTTAAAATTTTGCCACTACTGTTGTTAAAATTTGTAATTTGTGTAAAACTGTAAATTAAATAGCTGTGACTTTCGGTAACTGTTAAATCAGTTAATAATAACTGATATAAGTATGTAAAAAGAATACAGTAAAATTCAATTAATTTTACATTTAATCTTAACCTATGACTACTCAACATAAAGGCCAGGAGAACTATCATAATAAATTATGTAGCATGTATAATTTCTTATGCTTTAAAAAACTCTAGTTCGATTGGAATGTAATTATATCTAGCTGCAAAAAAAAATTATATTGGCGTGATAATGGAGGAAGATAATTATAGCGAAACTGCTTGGGCATACATTACTTTGTGTGGTGAACCAACAATCTATGAAGGATTGAGATTTGCGAAAGATTTAATAATAGCCAATGTAGTATTACGCCTTTTCATACAATACATACCATTACCTCATAACGTGCGACACAGTTTGTGTTTAGTAATTGGGAGTTTCCTACTATATCACAATATTGGACCACCATTTATATGGACTATTGGACTCACAACCGGTGCATATATTGTTATTATAACACTATCATTTTTTACAAAAAAAATGAGAGGCATTTTAATTTCAATAGGTGTTATATCATTTTTAATATTATGTGAACTCTATGTACTTAACCCAAAGATGTGGCAACAGATAAGAGGTGTTCAAATGATTGCAGCTATGAAGATTATCTCTGTAGCTATTGATTTAGATAGAGACTTGTTCAAACGCATCCTAAATCCAGTGGAATTTGGAGGATATATACTTTGCCCAGCCAATTGTCTTCTAGGGCCGTGGATATCATTTCACACCTACAGTTATTATCTTGAAGTAAAATTTTTATCAAAGAGATGGATCAAGATCATTGTTGTAAATTTATTCCTATCAATGTTATTTTTGTTTTTATCAAACTGTTTGGTGCCCTGGTATATTGATAATGACATGTCTAAATGGTTAACAGCATATAGAGATGCTCAATCATTCAGAATGTCACATTATTTTGTATCAAGTATGTCTGTTGTCTCTATGCTAAGTGCTGGGTTTGGGCTTACCAATGACTGTCATTCTGATATTCATGTCACTAAACCATTATTTATAGAATTACCCAGATCTCTTGTACAAGTTGTGATTTATTGGAATATTCCTATGCACCAATGGCTCAAAAATTATGTATTCAAAACATGTCGACCTTATGGTCAATTTACAGCAATTTTGGTTACATATGTTGTTTCATCTTTGCTTCATGGGTTAAACTTCCAATTTTCTGCAGTATTACTTAGTATAGGCACATTCTCATATGTGGAATACAATTTACGATACAAAGTAGCCACTGCACTTGAGGTGTGTTGTTTGGCAAATCCTTGCACAAAATGTGATCACAAATATAAGAAAAATAGTCTACTTGCTATAATCACAAATAGTATATTTTCATTTATAACTATCATACATCTTGCTTATCTTGGTGTTATGTTTGAAGCATCATTTGCTGAGCAAGAATCGGGCTATTCTTATTCTCACACTATTAGCAAATGGGATAACCTTAATTATTTCAGTCATGGCTTTGCAGCATTTATGTATGTTATTTATTTAATGATGTGATATGTTACTAAAAGTTACATTCTATAGTTACATAGAATTAGTATATTTTATCAGTTATTATGAATCTCTTGGTGATCTCATACAGTATTATATTTTTTATTTATTTAAGAATAAAAAGTAGTAGGTAGTTTTTTTAAGGGTTACGAAACGAAGTACATATTTGACTTATCTTGCACAAACACATCTACTTAAAATTGAAATTTTTACAAATAAATATATGTAGTCATCAATTTGAAATTGCTATTACTTTGAGTTAGCATAAATAATAATAATTATATTGAAAATATAGTCTGTATTGAATGTATTTAACATAATATACATATCAATGCAGATCATTAGTAGTTATTTTTTAGTTTCAAGAAATCTTTAGAGTAGTGAGTTACTGACTTAACAGTAGATCACATTTTATGCTTAGTAATATTTTTATCACAAATTTTTCACATTTACTAGTTTCTTGCCCATGATTTTGGGCAAGTGTCTATACAGCCTATAGTAGCTTATATTTTAAGTTAGAAATGCCTATCTCAGGGAGCATTAAATTTTATTGTAGTTTTTGCATTATCCAGGACAAACATTCCAAAAACCATTTTGTAGCTTCTGTTACGCCAATAGTGAGCCACATGTTATTTCTTCAATATCTTCCTAGAACAGTCAATGACTTGTGACATTTTTACCATATGTACCCATAAAAATTTTGTTATTTCCTCAGTTGCAAGAGCCTCATGTAATTTTTAAGTATAAAGTAATTTAGTGTTGCAATAAGAAAAGCTTCAAATAATTACTTCCAATTTATTATATTGTTAGTTATATTAAAACTCTTTTTATAACATGTCTGTGATGTTTTTACTTTTAATTCATATAAACCTTTGCCATTATGTACTACTTGAACTTTAAAATTTATATTATCTGGAAGCACACTGATGTCTAAATTGTCACTGTCTTTGATGGACCTGAAATATGCTGGCCTTGTATACATTAATATTATTTTGTATTCTCTTGAAACTTTTTGTATCATTGTAAGTAAAATTTTGGTATATAAATCCATCTTTGTTATTTTAAAACCTTGTTCTGACCAATAGAAAGCAGTTAGTGTATCAAATATTAAGAGTGATATGTTTGAATACTGCATTAAAATATTATCTAAGTTATGTATTGTTGTGTAAAACTGTGTTACATCATATATTTCCAAAAAGTGGAAATTATTCAGAGCTTTATGCAATATATCTTCAACTTTGGTATTCTGCTTGTGCTCAATTTGATTCTGAATTTTCTTTCTCAGAATTTCAACAAATTCTTCATAGTTAAATTGTCCTATAGTATTTATAAAAAGAACACCAGTGGGCTCTTCAGTAGCCTTATTGGGAAACAATGCTGTAGATATTAATTCAATCAGTAAATAGGAAATATTCGTATTACTAAATAATTCAACCGTATCACCTTGTGTCAACCCTGGTTCAAACAAAATGGAAAAGAAGTTCACTATATCCAACTTTTTAGATAGCCTAGCTATAAGTTGAACTCCTGACTCAATTTTAAATTTTGCAGCAGAGGCCATTCTTGTTCTGTTCTGATAAAATAATATAATTATATTTATTATTAAAGCTTTGTTATCGACTTAAAGCACCTGAAAATTGTAAGTAAACCAAGACACAAATTCAGCTTTCAACACACTGAGCACAGAATTTGACAGAATAGATAGAAGCAAAGAGTATAATAATATATATAGATAGAAGATACTACGTATACACTGAGTCAGTGTGTCAGTGTCACTGACACACACACACTCACCAACACAGCTCACCAAAACAAACAAAAAGTTCCAAAAATAAAAGAAAAATGTAATTAAATTTGCCACTACTATTAACCACAGACTAATGAGGTCATTACTCTACTCTCTTCGGCAATATTTTTCAAACAGCGTGCGCAACAACTTGTTGATCTAACTCATGAAGCTATAGCTCATTTTTTATCTATACCTTCATGATCTAACTAAGGTTTGTAGTGGGACTGGGTAGAAGTTTTCCAACCGTGTGACATTTGTAGGCCTGCCATGAATGGCGATTAGACCATAGAGAAAAATACTTTAAGAAAACGGCTATCTTCCTACTCTGTGTGTACAGTAGACACAAATTTAAATAGATTCTTAAATAAAAAATTAATCACATACATTGACGCTGGCAAATGCATGCGAAGCCAACCCTCGCTCAAGTTGAGGGAAAAGAAAAAAAAAAGATTCCCCGTCAATAACTTATATTTTGTAAAAGTGACAGACATTTTCTTTTAGCCCCTGGCCCCCTGCACTGTAAATAAATAAATGACGCTTTCAATTTAAAAAATCCCCGTTTTTGCAACAGTTTTCACTTCTACTTTGCTGCTATTGGTTGTAGCGTGATGATGAGCCTTTAGCCCGTGCCCGTGCTTGAAATTATGTTTAGAAAGTTGAGACCTGGCTCTCTTAGGCATTTTCAATACATTCATAGATCTAAACTCCCGTGACGCTCACCCCCGCCTCGGTGACGCTCACTTCGCAACGGGCTGAGCAGCAGAAGTCGTAATATTTTAATTTCACCTTATCTTCAAAACCAAACGTCCAATTTTAATCATTCACAGACCAAATAATTATCTACATAAACTGTACTTGGTGATGAAATAGTTTATTTTGATAAGGAATAATTGCATGAGTAAAATATATGCCCTTAAACGTAGTCCAAAAAAAATCGAAGATTTTTAAATAAAAAAATGGTTGTTGTGCCTTACCCGACATAGGTAGGTATAGTGTGTTGCCGACTTTTTGCAAATATTTATAAGATCTACAATTAATTAGAACATTTTATGGGTTTATCTTTTATAGTTTAGGCAGCGTACGCAAAATAAGTAACTTTTCAGGTTCAAAATAAAATCTAGCCTATGTCACTCGCAGATAATGCAGCTTTCGAATGGTGAAAGAATTATTAAAATCGGTCCAGTACTTTTTTAGTTTATTCGTTACATAGAAAAATACAAAAATACAAATCTTTCCTCTTTATAATATTAGTGTAGACATTTCTCATATCCAGTCTATTTTTATTCGAAGGTCTATGAAAATAATTCCCTAATTTTTAGTCTGTACTCTGTGTTTGCGATTCAGAAAGTCAGATTATTCTGAAAGATCAGTTGAGCGAAAATTTGAATTTATCAAATTTTATCGTAATTTGAACATGTATGCATAAAAATATACCGAGCTTAAGAACTCTAACTATTATTAAGTGTATTTAAATAATTTATAGTTTGATTAAACACACAGTGGCACAGTGCGATGTCGTGCAAAAAATATACTCCAATATTTCCATTCATTTATTTATTACTCATACATAGTGTTCAATCGGAACTTGTTACTTTGTCAATAATTGGATCAGCTATTGCTACAGGTGGATGGTATAAATGGGATACAATCAAAGATAATACTGTGTGTAAATACATGGAATGTTGTAATGATGAACATGTGCCATTCGAATTAAACAGTAAGTACGTAGGTTAATGAAACTTATGTTATTGTTTTATGAACTCAAGAACAGAATTGCGCAGAAAATTTTATGTTAAAAGTAGAATATCAGCTTTATTTTAAAAACTTTAATATTTTAAAAGATTTGTATCAGATGGGAACTCAACCAAACTCTTAGGGAAACGGATATTAAGATTGTAAAATTACATGCAAATGTTCTCTTGTGATTTATCATTATTATTGTCACTTAAGGCTTCTGCTCAAATGTTAATGAATAAATTTTTACAATAACAACTACCTACTCAGTTGTACCATTTGACATAGGCCAAGTCCATAGAGCAGTATTACTAATGGAGAGGGCACTTGTCCACTGTTTCACTATCTAGGCACTGTAGGTACCTATCTAGTAGTATATAAATGCTATTAGCTATTAATAAACAAATAATGAAATTTCTTTTATTTGATAAATGTATTGTATTAAGTCAATTTTATCAAATTATATTAAATAATTGAATTTAAAGCATACCAAACTGACTTTCTGTTGGTTAAATGTTAATGTTACACAAAGCAGGGCTTATATGTATACTAAAAATGTTTCAAAATTTCAGAGCTAAAGATAGCACTATCACAAAAGCTGTTTGGGCAGCCTTTAGTTAATGAATTGGTGAACATACTATATGCACACAGAGAAGCAATGTATGATAAAAACAAAAGCAACAAGAAGGCTCTTGTCATTAGCTTACATGGCTGGCCTGGTGTGGGCAAAAACTATGTATCCACAATGATAGCAGAGGCACTCTATAGGAAAGGAATGGACAGTAAATATGTAAAGCTGTACATGGGCAAAAAGGATTTTGGTTGTAACAACTTACAGCAAAAAAAAGTAAGTGAAATGCTTCTTGATAAATTAAAAGAAATATATTTTCCTGAAAGGAACTCATCAAGGGTTACGTATTTATCTACCAGTCCACCATCAAAATTATGATACTTCACCATGTAGGTTAAGTTATTATTTATTTCGATATGGTATTTTTTTATGATTTTTAAAATTTAATTATGTTATATGCTTTTAGGATGATTTGGTGAGCACCATAAACAAGTTAGTTAAAAAATGTCCAAAATCTCTAATAATATTTGATGAAATTCATGATATGTGTCCGTCTGTGTTAGATGCAATAAAACCAATGCTGGATCACCATCAATCAGTAGATGGTGTTGATTACAGGTAAGTGTATATTTTTAAAAGTATTTAAAGTATAATATAAACAAAGGTTTTTAAAAGCTTTTTTTTTCAATTTACCCCCTAGGGACAGTATATTTATTTTCATATCAAATATTGGAGGCAATGAAATTGCAGCAAAGTTATTAGAATTATATAAAGGAGGAGCTCAAAGAAATGAAGTAGACTTTCATGATTTTGAACCATTAATCAGGAGAACAGCATATTTTCAAGGTAATATGATAATCTAAATAAATAAATCTGTTTTAGACACAGTTTTGTTTTAGGAATGGATTAGTTTCTGCAATTATGTGTTGTTTTAGGTGGGTTCGAAAAAGCAGGTGCCATAGCAAACCATTTGATTGACCATTATGTGCCATTTCTACCTTTAGAACAACAACATGTAGAAATGTGTGCCCTAGCTGAATTTAGAGCACATTCTGTCTATAATCCTTCAAAAGAGATGATGGCGTAAGTTCTTTTTATTAACTGCTAAATTCTAGTCATAGTAAGAACTGTCATTTGTAGTAGGTACCTACCTAATTGTAGCAACCTATATGAAAAATAAGCATTATAATGATTTTGAACATTAGCTTTCAATCATATCTATGTAGCTGTAAAATAAAAACCATTGAAGATGATTTTAAACCCCAATATCAATTGATTTTCAAGATAAGCTATGAAATGTGTTGTTTACAGAGAGGCTTTATCCGTGATAACATATGGTCCTAATGAAGACCAGCCAATATTCGCAAACAATGGCTGCAAGAGATTCACAAGACACATTCCCTACATTATACAAAAGAATAAACAAAAGCAAGAGTTATAACAAATGTTAGAAATAACGTCATGTGATATTTTCAGCTAATAGATAATGAAGGTAGTTTTTAATTACTTTTTATAATTTTTTTTAATCAACAATTTTTGGAATAGTCTTAAAAAATACTCTAAACCTGTTTCTCAATGTTGGCCACATGTCTTCACAGGCAAACAATTTAATAGTTAAGGGACAGGGTTAATTTAAAAGTGGATTTCTACATGCCCTAACCCTTTATTTATATAACAATTTTTAAAAGGTTAAAAATTATGCTTGGGTATAGCCTAAAAAGGTTGGGAAACACTGCTCTAAATTAACTAAGGATATTAATTGTTTTGTATAAAATAAAATCATGTTTAATACATACCTGTGTAGTATGTCCAAGTGCAGGCACTCAATAGATAATTAAAAATGGAAACTTGTAAATAATAGAGGTACTTACTGTAAGTAAACAACATATTTATTTGTATCATATGGGATTAGGGAATGTTTTCATTGTGTATAAATATGTTATCATGTTTTCACATAGTGAATATAAATCTTGAATAAATTAGTTTTGTATTCCTTAGATTTAACAGTTTTTAAAATACACACAGATGCAGGAAATTGTCTGGATAACTCAAATGTTCAGAGAGCCATTGTAGTGGAGTTTCTGAAGGTACAACTACTCCATGAATTCTCAATTTTACTGAAATATTAAAAGAGTAATTTTAGTATTGGATGATATACCTGTAATTATTTTCTACAATTGAATGTTTAGTCTTGTTCTATTTGGTGTTGGACATAGGCCTACTCCAAAGATATTCTCAATTTTCTATTATACTTTGGATTCAGTCCTTCTTCAGTCATTATTACTATAAAACTCAATAGGAAAATTACACAGTTATGTTGTGCTAACATTTGGTATTTATATAAAAAAGTAGATATTAATGTAAAATAGTTGTAAATACAAACCATTATCATTCTGTGGATATAGTTCTGAAATCATTTGTTGTATTGTTTTTCTACTACCATCACTGTTCTTTGGACTGACTAGATGCTGATTACATGAACCATCCTCAGAGTATATCTTTAGAGGAATGTGTTTAAAACCTTCGTTATCTCCATGGGATTCCATTAGGCGCCTGTTTATAGCCCAAAATTGATCAAATTTGTCTAAAAAAACATAATAAAATAGAGATCTTTTAAGGCAAATGTAACATGATGTAATTAGAAATATAAATACCATTTTGTAAACCAAGCCATAACTGGTTGTGGTCTTTCTTTTGCATAGTAGACATGACTTGGCCTCTGTGTTTTAAGACATCTGCTTCTTTTATTGTGGACATGAAGTGTGCCTCCACAACATCTCTGAAATGAGTAAATTATTTAAAATAATAGCTTACTAATCATGAAGAAGGTTTTGTTCATCTTGCAGCATTTTTTGTATATATTAAGTTCTTAAACTTGACAACAATAATACATAAGCTTGACAACAGCTTTATAAATTTTTCTTAATTTTAGTTATTTCTTAGTTAGTTATTTCTTAAAAGATGGCACTAACATTAAAGTCAAGGCCCTAGTACAACTTTTACAATATTTAGCATAACACTTGTATATTATATATTATTACTTGTTAGGACAATGAAGGATGATGTCTTCTGGGAATTTTGTGAAGTGAACAGTCAACTGCCATGGTAGTTGAGGATCTTGTCCACAATATAAATCATAAAGAAATCCTATAGGATAGTGCCATTTTAAGGGTTGTCCATTATAATCTAACCACATTTCACCATCTGCATTTTCTTGAGATATGAAACGCAGGAAATGTCTTTTCATCTGAAACCAAACAATTGTCAATAAATCATTATTAAACCATTGTGTACTGTTAACTATTTTTCTTTATGCCACGCCCCTTAATTATACAAAGAATGTTTCTCAGAATTCATGCTGAATTAAGCTTATCACTGCTCACTAACTATACCCGACGTATGGTTTCTAGCCGATGCATTGGTAGAGCCTTATATCTAATAAACTATACAATTTCTCACAAAAATATAAAACCTAATTAAGCATTCAAAAAATATAATGGAATACAGATGGTAAAGAAGTCCATACCTTATCAGTTACCAGCGGGAAATAACTAAGTCTTGGCACCATCACATAAAATGGATCAGGTTGTTGTATTTCCATAATTTCTTCTTGAGCTAATTGAAAACATATAGGTAATTTACCATCCCATATTTCTCTTAAGACTTCTCTGTCGTTAGCCATGGAGACACACCAAACTAAGCGTATTTGGTAAAAGACAAATGCAATTTTTATGCCAATTTAAAGTACAAAAAAAATGCAATAGATACATACACTGGCACTGTAAAGCAAAAGCACTTTAGCACTTTGTTTTGATAAATTACCTATGATTTATGACAAATGCAAATGACTTGAAATGACATTGACAACTATGACAACTGACAAGCACAGATAACAACAAATCATAAAAAAAAAGACTATTTAAAGTTGCCATTCACGGCGGATCTGCAAAATAAAGCGCTTGTTATTTAACTCTAAGTGCATTAAGTGAAAAATTAGAGGTTGCATTAGCGATTAATCCGACGAAAGTTATATTAAGTTTCTAATTCTATGGATTTAAGATACCCTAAAATAAAAAAATATGGTTTTTTATCGAAAGGAAGCAACGCGTTTCATTTAAGCGCGTCTCAGTGTTTACCTAGGCCATTTTCCAATTACAGCACAAGAGCGCATTATGGGGCATAATGCTCAACGCTGAGTGTTCCGACTACAGCAACGCTTCGCACAATCGAGCACTCTCAAAAGCGATGCGTGCAATCGATACCAACTTCAGTGACAGAAAATTAACAAGTGTTTCTTCTTTAAGTTGGCGTTGATTGAAATTTTATTTATATATTATCGTTAGTAATATTATTTATTGTTAAAAATTTTTTTACGGCTTTCGTTTCGTCGGAGTTTTCTGGAAATAATCAAAGTTAATTCAAGCTGTGTTAAAAAAATAAATATAAGTATGGATGGAGGTACAAACAATGACTTTTTTATATATTCCACACTTATAATGTGAGTACAATTTTATTTTAGTATTTTTTTTTAAACACCGATCTTAGTGCACTGCTGGTGCATTTGAAAACTAATTCACGTTCCAATTAAGCGTCAGCATAGTTCAGCATTGTGCGGCACTGAGTCGCATTATGCTCTGTAATTGGAAAACCACGCTAGTTACTTTTTACTACTCTACTTTTACTAGTCTGTTAAGGTAGGTTGTCACTGTCATTAGTGTCACTGTCAAAAATGTCATGAACACGTGCGCGTTTGGCGAGGTTGTTTTGGTACCGCATCGCTTTTATATAAGAAAAAGAAGCTTTATCGCATGTTGTTTTTAATGCTGGGAGCATTTTTATTTACATTATAAATATACAGTATTAGTGCTCTTAATATAATACGCTAAGAACAAGTTCTGAAGGAATCGCTTGAGTGGTTATTTCTTGATTTCACTTAATTCACCACAAATGGGTAAAAAAAGGAAGCTTGTAGACAAAGATAACGAACATGAATATGATCCAGTTCCCAAACATTTAGTGACATCACATATAAAAAAACAAGAGAAACGTTTAATCATAATTTTGGAGAACGCTCAACTAGAAACTGTAAAGGTAAAGTACTAGTTAACTTTTTGTAATTCTTTTATAGATATGTTATTTATTAGCACCAATTGTACTATATTCCTGTTTATTTATTGCCTAAGAAGCTATGTGCTAGACCTTTCCTACCTAAGCTCACATGTTAATTAAATATTTTATTGTATCGGTTATTTATGAATTTATTTCTTGTTTATACTTTCAGACTGGAAACAGTTTTGAGCTGTTAAACTGTGATGATCATGCAAATATTTTAAGAAAAAATGACAGAGACCCCGGATCATGCAGGCCGGATATTACACATCAATCTCTGCTGATGTTAATGGACTCACCTCTGAACCGTGCTGGCTTGTTGCAAGTTTATATTCATACAGAAAAAAATGTTCTCATAGAAATAAATCCTCAAACTAGGATACCAAGAACATTTAAGAGATTTGCTGGACTAATGGGTAGTGTATAAATAATAAAAAATAGTTTAAAAAAACTAAAAAACACGCTTTATTTAATCGAATTATTGCATTGTCATCGGTCTTTGACAGGTGTGCAAAATTTGAATAGAATCTGACCGTTTGAAGTGGGTCAAAATAGCGTCCAAAGGAGTCGGTTACAAACATACAAACATACAAACAAACAAACATACAAACAAACATACAAGTGAAGCTAATATAAAGCGTGTAAAAATACAATGCTTATATAACTATTTTTAAGTATCATACTTTACTTGCAGACTTTTTAATTATCAATTTAAAAGACTTGTTTTGACCAATAGATCAGTGGTTTTAACTGACTTTTAAAAAGGAGGAGGTTCTCAATTCGTCCGTATGTTTTCTTTTAATTTTTTTAAATGTTTGTTGCCCTCATAATTTCTAACTGCGAAGCGATTTTGATAATTATTTTTTTATTTGAAAGCTGGTGGTTTCCGTTTGTTCCCATTAGTACCAGATCAGGATCTGATGGTTATCTCCTGAGAAATCAAGGAAAACCCTCAAATTTCAAAGGCACATGAAGTCTGTTCAACTTTTTTTTTAAAGATACTCAATTTTTGCTCAGTATGTCAGTATTATATCATATTATATGGTTAGTGTAAGTTTTAGATACATAACAAAAAATAATGATAGAATTTGATTGTTTGACTAGGTAATGGTTTATTTATGCTTATTACATAAATAATTATATCAGTAATAAGAACAAGGCTGCAGTTTTATTTATACCATTTTGTTTTTTATTATGGCTTTCGACTGTGCTATAAGCACTAATGGTATACCATTAATGAAAATAAATTAGAATATCATTAGTCTCTGCCTACCTCCATGCGAAAAAGGCGTTATGTTATGATGATAATGATGATAGAATAACATAAACACAATATTAACATTTATTTTTATTTTCAGTTCAACTGCTACATAAATTTGCAATAAGAGCATCAGATGGTCCAATGAAATTATTAAAAGTTATTAAAAATCCAGTAACTTCACATTTGCCTGTTGGTGTGAAGAAATTAACTATGTCCTTCAGTTCTAAAGTTGTGAAGAATTGTAGAGAGTTGGTGCCAAAAGATGAACCACTTGTATTAGTTATCGGTGCTATGGCACATGGCAAAGTGGAGGTTGATTATTCAGAAGATGTGATATCAATTAGTAACTATCCATTGTCAGCAGCATTAACATGTGCTAAGTTATGTACAGCCTTTGAAGAAGTGTGGAATGTTGTATGATTAAAAAAATTATGTTACATTAATTTGTATGTTAATTATAGTACGCGTCACGTAAAAAGAACGCTGGAAGAAAGTGATAGATAGGGGCGTCTTTGCGCATGGGTACACTCGCACGGAATTTATGTGCTTATTATTTTATTGTTGAACTAGGCTTTCGCTGGCGAGTCGTGACTTGGTACCTACATATTTGTTATTCTTAATAGGTATTACATAGAAAACCGATAAATCGCCTATGCGCAGCTTGGCCGCCAGCGTTCTTTTTACATGACGCGACCTATACCCTACTACTACTTTTCTATTGATACTGCCACATTAGAAAATAAGTGATTTGAAGTTAATTAATTAGGTTTTGCAATTCAGATAATTGCTTTTTGCAACTTTAATTACCTATAACATAATGTCATTACTGCATGCTATAATGCCGAAACTGTGCTAAGAAATTTATACATATCAATTTGAAATGCATAAAATATCAATTTAACTCCAGTACTGTATTTACTAGATAAGCTAGCATTGATTATAATGGTTGTAACAAAATCTAGTAATATTAGTAGTAGTAGTTGTTAGTAATATTAATTATTCATTAGTAGGTACATAAATAGGTCTAGAAGAATGTTAGTACATTTTAAGTTATATTCTGCTGATAATTAACGTCAGCTATTTTTTATACCGCCTGGAGGTTTAAACATAGCAATACTCTCCGTAGAAATTCAACGAATTCGCGGGGTGTTCATTATTTTGTTTTGAACATAAAAATATCTAGCAAACAATATTGATTGATCATAAGCTAGAACTCGGTGAAAATACATTTAGTCTTGTGAGTCTTAGATAGCTGAGCAGTGTGTAGCTTTAGAAAGCAAAGGGATATAATATTTTCTAACTACTACTACTCATTTGTTTATACCACCTTAGCGTTGGACCACCATTTACGCCACACCCTGTATAAAACTACTTTTTACGGATTTAAACGCGTATATTTGTTCTAGATCTAGAAATTGATCGTAGAAAACACATTACAGCTCAGTCTCACCCGTGACCATGGTGACTGCAGTCTCCGAAACGTCGAGCCAAAAAATTTAGAACAAATACACGCGTCTAAATCCGTAATAAGTAGTTTTATTTAAGCAAAGGGATAGTTTTTGGAATTCTTAAGGCCTGGCGGTACCCACATCAGTAACACGCCCATTATAAAGCCAAAGTAGCTTAAAAAATCGCCCTGTTATAAGAAGACACAATACCAACACAAGACCAACACAAATTTTATCGCCCTTTAAACAACTGTATTCGTTTCATTTTTAATCTTCGTAAGTACGATCACGTGTCTCCTTCTCGCTCTCAACTAAAATGGTTAACCATCCGTTACCGTCGTGAACTGCGCGCTGTTACTACACTTTTCTCCTTTTTTAAATCCCCTTCTCCTCCAGCTTACTTATCTCACTTTTTCCAGTATCTCTATTCTAACCAGGACAGACTTCCCCGTTATTCTAACGACCTTCTACTTTCTTGTATACCCCATAGGACTAACTTTATCAATTCCTCTTTTCCCGTCCAAGCTGTCATAATGTGGAACTCTCTTCCACATGAAATTAGATCCGCCAAAAGCCGGCTCACTTTCAAAAAAAGAGTCAAACTATGTTGTTACAAAGGTTAGCTGAATTATCGTAACTATAGATTATGTAGTATTTACTTTATGTATGTATATGTATCTATTGTGTATCTAGTATGTATTTTGTATGTATAGCGTACTCTGTATGTTTATTATATTTATTTTAGTAAGATCATTGTGTATTGTATGTAATCTATTGACAGTAATTATAAAATTTATTTATTATCACAGAATATACACCTAAGTACTTAATTTGTTTCTGCACCACCCAAGGTTGGCTGGTAGAGAATGCCTACGGCATTAAGTCCGCCTTTATACACTTTGTTTGTATATAAAGTTTTAAATAAATAAATAAAAACACCCAATTAAGTATTTAGCGGGAATATTAACTAGTAATCTAGGTTTACTTAGGGTTTTATGTCATTCATCTACATTTGCACTTTTGTGTTTCATCCCAGGTAGCTGTTATTTTTTGACACAGACATGTCTTTTATTTTCTTAGTAATCGATGCAGATAATTATTTACATAGGAATCAGAACTATCATTATTTACCAAGATTCCCTATCTTTTTTTGCTGTGGCTCAACAATCTAGTACAATCCATCTCTTTGGAATGTTAGGGCGGGACGGGACCTATGGAATGCGCTCATGTTTTATTTTTTTATGCCGAAAACAAAATGTAGGATAACATTTAGTTAGATTGAGTCTCACGACCACGACTCGCTCTACATCTTTAATAAGGTACGTATTATTATTATTTCAACCAAGATAATTGACTTGCCTTGGTTTGGGTATTTTCATTTCATTTTGGGAAGGATTTATAGTAAATAAACACGAAATATGTAAATATGAAATTTAATGAAAATTACTTTGTATTTCTAAAACCCGTATATCACAAACAAAAGATTTTGTTATTACTAAAAAGGTTAACCCTTTGAACTAAATAATGAAGTTTGTGCTATACTTCGTTTTTATTTTAATTACCCAATTATCTAAGTACTTAGTAATTTCACCATAACTAACTTTTTAAAATTGTTGGTATCAATCTAGGTTTTGGTTTGTAAAATTGTTGGTATTCGATTGTATTTTATTAAACATTTGTATTGAAATTCCTAATGGGATAGGTATTTTATTTGTAATCAAGATTCGTGATAATTTGCGTGTCTACGTATTACGTAGGTATATAATATTCTTGACATAACATAATAAAGTTGGAACGATGAAAGCGGTCGACCAACCTCCGCTGCACAATCCGCTCGCCAACTTGTGGGACTAGATTCTCGGCAGCTTACCTTTTATGGCACATCGCCTGACTCTGTGCGCCAATTAACTACACAATAATGTAAACAACTAGGTATCAACCTACTAGAATTATCCTCTTTTAATATACAACGTGTTTCAGAAAGGTGTAGTCATATACATATATGACCATCGTTACACATGGCCGGTGACTAGGCACTAGGCATGGATGAAATTACAAATACTAGTTATATATTATGACTTTATTGTGTTCATAAAAATAATTAATAATATTATAATTAAAGTATTTATCTAGTAAAATCACGCCGCATTCTTGTAATAAGAAAGAATAGTTTTGTAAGTAAGGGTAGTAGGTACGTTAAGTACAGTTTTTAATTAAAGTTCTATTAATTAACAATTGGCACCACCTCTATATTGCTAGAAATCTACTGTGAACTGATAGAACATTGACTGTAAATAAAAACAGTCCCCGAGGCTCCGCATAAAGTGTTTTGGTACCTACGTAACACGCCCGAGTCATTACACGTACCTATTGGTGGTATTAACTAACTAGTATTTATAATATTAGGTTTATACATACCTCTTACATCACAACCAATCGTACTATATATTTACTCTACATTATCCCCTGTATGGTCAATGAAAGTGGACTAATATAATGACTAATCGCTTGCATTGCCATAATTATGTATACAGTTTTAAGGCTTGTTTGTTGTTTGTAACAAATATATTATTTCGTACTTGTCTATTCTTATTATTTATTCAGAATCTACGATTATCGGAAATAAATAGTTGTTTAGTTTCGGTCTCTTTGTACTGTCCACATTAAGAATTACATAAGTATTAAAAACGATTCACAATTGTCACAAGGCCAAGTGTTATATTTCTTGGAATTGATTGAACGTAACGTTCATAACAACTGACACAAATAATTGTAAGGCGTAGTCGTAGATCGGTACATTATGGAAGAATTTTATATAAAAAAATCTCTTAACAGACCGTTTCGACAAGTGTTAAGCTAATAAAATTTATTAAAACTACTTAAGAGGATACCAAAATAGCTTCGTGCATTTTTCTAGGTACGAAGTTTTCATTGTTTCTTTAGATTGAATGGCTAGAGCTCTAATTTTTAAGTATATGTTTTTTCAGTATATAATCTAGGTTCGCATAAACTCAGAAGCGCGATTGAAAAAAGTTTTCTTGATAGAAAATCTTAGCGAAAATACCTCTCTCATTTCTTATTTTTTTCATTTGTCGGTCTATTATCGCGTAATAACTAATGAAATAACTTTAAAAACATAAGTAACTATTATATATAGAAACACGTAAATCAGAATTAAAATATATTTAGTAGATTATGAGTAAATAGGAAAAGTATCCCTAATTCTTCATTTTCTGTGCCTACTGGCTGTGTTAATATGTACGTGTCGGCGATGATATACGATAATATTGATGTAGGCCCTTAAAGGCCTTTGCCAAAATACTCAATTCTATTTAATTCTAACTTTGTTAGGGTTACGAAAAGTATTTAAAGATTTAGCTATTGTTATTAGATAAATAAAACTAACAGCTCTTTACTATGACGTTACCGACAAATAACAGATAGGACGAAGGCTTACCTGAACCCTTCAGGAGGCTCCAGGTACTGCATCCTACAATTTATCTACATTTAAACTTCATCATAAAAGAGAAATGTAAAAAATATGTACCTAGATATAATTTAAAAATAATATGTATGTATTCTATATTATTTTTAAGCTGTGTTTGTATTTGTCGATATTTCATATAATCAGCTCTTGGGGTCTTGGGTGTCGTCTTATATCTGTGACATTATATGACCATATTAGGTCAGAAGTGTTTCACCGTTCTAATATGACCGAAAAAAATGAATAAAAAATGAGCTCTTCAACATTCAGCAATCAAGTTCTAACCCCGGCCTGTGCCCCGGCCATACCGACTATATTTATTTATTTATTTATTTATTTCACTCTTTATTGTACACGCAAGGATTACATAAGGCAGACAAACAGAAACACTAGTTATGATGTACAAGTGGCGGTCTTATCGCACTCTGCGATTTCTTCCAGACAACCGTATGGATTTGGTGGTGAGAAATCAGTGTGGTAGTGTGATTGATACGACTATACTTCTGTTCGAATATTTATTAAACGCCTTCTCGTATCTACACTACTACATTTGTACGTACCTAGGAATACTATATTTTTCGTATTTTTTACATACATTAAACTGTTGTGTAGAAGACAGCAAACAGGTAGAGCCTCGTACAAAATCGTATGTCTTCTTCGTAAAGGTATCCAAGAACATCTGCATACCTACTCGTTGCAGGTAAGCAGATCTATTTAGATACATATGCGCTAGCAACTAAATTCAAGGAACCACGCAATGAGATACTTATATGCGGTTAATAGTGATACTGAATACTATTCTCAAGTATAAGTCACGTTACTTATAATAATTATATCTTGCTTCATTCCTAGGTTGGCTCTTTGTACGAAATATTCTTGGAGAACAAATTAATTTAAGTCTAAAGGAGTCGAGTAGGGGAAACTTGCCTTATTCGTACCTGTTAAGAACAAAGGTCAATAATTCGAATGTTAAAAAAAAATACAACTTTTGATTTTTGGATATATAATCTTTATGTTATCACTAATTAACAAAAATATTTATTTAAACTCAAACGATATTAACTACTCACAAATCAACGTTTTTAAAAAAAGTAAAAAAAGTACGATTTGGGACCATTAGGCTTAAATCGTACTATAATATTCGTAAATCGTACTTCCAGATCAATCTTACATTTCAGTTTCTTAAAACTAATTTAATTCATGTGCACTCTGTGCACTCATCACAAAGATAATTTTGCGTATTTTTATCAATACCAGCACATAGATCGTGAATCCAGGTTTCACACTCTGTACATTGAATCATATCTTCTTGAGTACTCTCTCTACACATATGACAGTACCAGTTATCTTCTTTCTTTTTTTTATTCTTTATAGTTTTCTTATCTTCACCAGTATAGTTTCTTTTACTTGTCTTTTGTTTGTTAAATAGTTGTCGCATTGTTTTCTTTTTGGATTCCTCTAATTTATCTTCCAATTCTTTTTTGTAGGGACTTTTAGTCAGAATCTGAGTCGTTGTTGATTGTTTAACAACTCGTTTCGACTGCCTAAGGCCACACAAAGGAGATATGCTCTGAATGTCCGCTCGAATCACTTCTGAGCTGACATTTTCTTTGCCACCACGATTATCTTTTACATTTTGGCTTTGCAAATCTTTTTGAATTTGCAAAGAGACGTCTGAACCCTCAATTGTACATAAAGTCTTCTTCTCGTTAACATTAACTGAAGCAAGAGGAAGAGTTTGTTGCTCCTGAATCCAAGGCGTGCTTTGTTCAATGGCTGATGGTAGAGCAACTTGGTGTGTTTGAGCATGCTGCTTCACGGTTATTATCTGTGAAGTTCTAGCTATTGGAGCAATATCAGGTGGTGCGTCATGATCTTCCTCAAGGACAACATATTCGTCATCTCTAATTTTCAAACGATTGCAGGGCCACAATCCACACGATTTAAATCCATGGATAGCCGTCTCCATACAAACAGCACGTGGGTATGCCGTCCCCAAAATTTCTGATATGTTTGATTGCTTAATGACAGAGTCTGGGTGATTTCTCATCCATGAAGTACAAGCGGAATTGAAATTTTGTTTCAGCGGTTTGAAGAATGATCTATCGAGTGGCTGCAGTTTATGCGTCGTGTGGGGTGGTAAAGAAAGCATAACAATACCGTAATCTCGTGCAAGATTGATAGCATCTATATTTTTGGTATGCGTTGAGTGCCCATCCAAAATTATAGAACTTGATTTGGTTTTGACTTTTCTACTTTCGTACATTTAATGAAATGCTTTAACCACTCCAAAAATAACTCTGAAGTAATCCAGCCACTTTCTGAACAACTATAAACTGTATTAGGTGGGCCTCCTCGCTTAAGATCATCTGTCATTCTCTTGCGCTTATAAATTAGCATTGGTGGAATAAATTCGCCAGCGGCATTCATGCAGCAAATACATGTAGTATTCATACCGCGTTCGCCACTGGTAACAGCCCCAACTTGATGTTTGCCCTTCAAGGCTAAAATTTTTGATGGTTTATGTACAGTGCTTAAACCCGTTTCATCGACATTGTAGATTTGATGGGCTGAAAAGTGTCCTTCATCAAGAAGAGCTTCGTATATATCAAAAAAATCCATAACAGATTTTTTGTTAAACCCTTTACAACGGGCCATAGATGTAGCCTCTGGGGTACGTAGAGATATCTCAGGATGATTTTTCAAGAACTTATAATACCATTTCCAGCCAGCAAGTTTTTTTTCTTTATTAAATCGGTGCGGTAAATTATATTTTTCTGCCAATTGAAAAGCTAAGTGGCGTAAATCTCGTATTGTTATTCCAAAAAATCTAGATTCAAGCTGTAAAATATGACTAACCAGCTCATCTTCCATCTCCTTGCTTAAATCTTTAGGTCGCCCAATTCTTTGGTGTACATTTAAACCTTTTAAGTGCCGCCGGAATGTTGGTTTAGGTATTTTATATATTCGACAAGCTTCATTGAATTTCAAATTTCCATTTCTATAGCCACTAAGAGCTCTGTCCATATCATCTTGGGACCAAGAATTATATGTCCTCTTGGCCAGGACAACCTGAAACAAATATAAAATATGATTACTCCTAATTCGTACCAGTACGAATTAAGCATCAACATTGGGTACGAATAAGGCGCATCACAAAAAACAATTTGAAATTTGCCGCTAAAAAAATTTACAAGTTGTTGGTGCTACTACCTATAACGAACACGCTTGCAAATACATATAGAATAATCCTTAACAAGCAAAATTCATTAACTCACAACAACACTCACTCAATATGCTTATGAATCGAGCAAAAAAAATACATTTTATGTAGAAATAACTTACTTTTTGATTATTTTTGCACAGAGACGATACACAGCGTTATCACTCAGTTGAAGTAAGATCAGTAAGATGGCGGACTAGTAGTTTCTTTTTCTGTCACTTGCGTCGCTGCTGTTGCGTTTAGGTTCGAGATAATGGTAGGGTACGATTTAAGCACAAGTACGAATTAGGCAAGTTTCCCCTAAATATATCCCTATTTTAATGTTTCGGGAAAAACTTGTCCTACTGTAAAAGACAAGTTATAATAAAGTCATGCAAATAAAATAGGTTTTCTTACTTATTTCATATTTTATCTGACTATGTTGAAGAGAAAGAAAGCTATAAGCGCTTATAGGTAGAGCTCTACCATTTACTATTAGACAAATGTTATTTTTATAACTCTAAAAGAGGATTTATTTTAATAAAAATTTATTTTAAAATCCATACTTCCCTACTAATGTTATAAATGCGAAAGTAACTCTGTCTGTCTGTTACGCTTTCCCGCTTAAACCTCTTAACCGATTTTGATGAAATTTGGCACAGACAATCTTTTGACCCCGAGAAAGGACATAGGCCACCTTTTATTTCGAAAAAAGGGATGAAATCTTTTCTAAATTTCACGCGGACGGAGTCGCGGGCAGCAGCTAGTATAAAATAATTTATTTTAAAATCTAATATTATAACACATAATATGTAAATATTTCTTTTTTCTGTAATTCTTTTTTCTTTTTCCCCCTTTTTGTGTTTTTTATAATTATATTATTTTAGAAAATTTGATTTAAACGATAATAAAATATGAATTTACATTTAATCGATATAAGCTAACCTATTAATAGTATTCAAATTGTGGATGTTTTGCGTCACTATGTTCTTGTTCTTGTTTAATGGCTTCTTTATAAGCGAGTTATTGTAGAGTTTAAGTCGCGACTCTGCCAGTATCCTTAGTTTGCGTCACTATGACTTCACAATATTTTTGAAGCAAAATTAAACTTGTGCTGTGCTCTACTGACGCCATTCTAATATTTTGTTCATTTTCCTTATGACGTTATTCCCATTCAGAAATTACCCATTTTTTATACCTACTAACACACCTACCTTAGAATACTTATAACAAAAAAGTTGTACCTAGTGGTTTGTTCACAAATACGCAACTGTTTACTAAAATATTATTAAATCAAATAGACGATAGATCATTCAAATTCTTTTGTGAAACTGTTTTTGAATTTTGTTAATTGTTTTTATTATTCACAAACAAAACAAAGTTACGACTATGCAAAATATGAATGAAATAAAATAAGTTGGTGAATGGTTTTTGCCTAGAATACTAGCTGACCCGGCAAACGTTGTTTTGCAATACAAAAGTCAGTCAACCCTTAACATTTAGGGGGATGAAAACTAGATGTTGTCCGATTCTCAGACCTAACGGATATGTACAAAAAAATTCACGAAAATCCGTCGAGTCATTTCGGAGGAGTATAATTACAAACACCGTGACAGGAGAATTTTATATATTAGACAAGCATCACGTGGTATCACCTGCGAAGTTAGTACTGAATACTACTGAACATGTGATTTTAGTACGTACCTGTATCTATAATTAGGTATATACTTAATTATAAATGTTCCACTACAATATAGATCCAAAACTTGAAATTTATTTCAAGTTTTGGATGTTCTAAGATCACATTTTCTCATACACTGTTTACAGTGTATCAGAAAATGTGATCTTAGAACATTAAAGAGAACCCAACGAAAATATGTTTTCATATTTTTAAAACATACACTATACAAGTATTTTAATTTAGATTTTGTTTTTAGAACTATGTATATATTTTTAGTGGGCTAAACATACTGTTCCTGTGGTTATATTTTTATAGATATTACTTCTCTGCGGTATCGGATTAGTTATTTTTTTTTTACGTCCATTTACCATTCTTATTACGCCCGTTCTTACCATCACAATGGATATACAATATTGCATAGGCTGGATATCTAATTTTATTTCCAGTTTTCCATTTCAAACAATTGCGAGTATTCATAGCTTGTCACCCGCCACGTGGACAGAAATAAAGCCGGAGATAAATAGGCTATGTTACTGTCGGCTAACGAAATAATGGCAGATATCAATTATACCTATATTGTGTCAAGTGTAGTGTACATTCCACAAATAGATAAGCATTTATATTGCGCATTTTACATTAGATAATAGTATTTTGTTATCGAGACAGTAATCGACCAGAACAGAAAGGAATGTGGTGTAGCTTTATAAGTATTTCTACGTACTGAGCCAGCAATTACAAGTCTTTTGTTGACTCAGTCGGATTATTATGATAGGCCAACTTCTAGTGGTGTGATGAGTGACAAATAACCGGTTTCTTGAATCATACGATCAACACAAAGACGTAATATGACTATTACTTTTCATATTAACACGCAGATTTATTAAAGAATCTACTTTGAATCCTTATTAAATGAGGTTAGTCTTTAAATGTCCTAAATTTCTCTGATTTAATTTGGAACAGGATGCCCTGCTCTAAATTTAAGCGACAGTTTGGATGATGCGGACTGAGCGCGGGGATTAACTCTCACATTCGCATTGTATGCAGATGGCATCGTTTGGCTGCATACGTAAAACGCCTCCTACTATAAAATTGGGACGATGGATGTGCGTGACAGAGCCACAAAACACCCATTAGAAGACCAAAATCACATACACAATAAGTGAACGAGAATACGCCAGACTTAGCGGCGACGAGGCCGGGCGGCATCGCGCCACCACGCCAGACCGTTCGGCGCCTACGCGCACAAAGGACTTATTGTATTCTCTGCCGGCCCATTCTATAACACCTCTTAGTTTTTCGTTTTTTCCACGAAATTCCTGATACCCAGAATAACGCTCAAACAATGGGTTTCCGTCCCTTTATTGGCACCTTATTTTTTGTGACAGCTAAGCGGGTCCGCCTCAGTTCTATATAATAACGACCTGTTTTAATGTTGCCGATATAAAAGATATAAGTTGGTACCTACAGTTACTGAACGAGAATATATTTTAGCGCACTTTAATAGATAATTTATTCTATGGCCTTGGTGTAATTGTTATCGCTCGTAATATGTAGGTACACACATAATAACGTGTATGTAACTGTATTACCTAGCTCTAGTAACATTGTTAGACCGCCAATAAAAACATTCATAGTCTATTAACAATAAAGAATAAGTACATAATTATAGATATAACATAGAAATAAAGAAAACAAAATTACAAATTGCCAATGAAAAAAATAAATTATCGAGGTAGAGCAGAGACTATCTTTTATCACAAAAATATTACATTATTATTTAAGTTTTTTTTTCAGACCATTTATGTTCTACTGCTGGAAGCAGTCCTCCTTTACTTAGGGAGGGTTTCTCTTTCTAACCTCTTACTCCTTGCCGACCAGGCGTGTTGGCATAAAGTTTTGTTTCAAGTTTTTTTTTCCGTCAGGGCTATGTTATCTGACTATTAGGTATATTGAAAATGAAAAGAAGAAAAAAAACTATTGTTGACTGAGTAAAGATGCGAAAAACACATAGTTATCGGTACCAGAATTCAGAATAAGCAAATTGATACTTCTTGAGTATTGAAGAAATAACATAACAATATTATTTTTACTGAGAAATATATGGTTTAGTTTGAAATTATTGCAATGTTCTCGGAAACAGATCACCTGATTTCACTAACGGGAAGTATAAGGAAACGTGGGAAATGTGGACATGAGAGCGGTTTGTCACTAACAGTTGGGTACATGTACCAGTGTACCTAAACAATACAACACACCTAACAATTGATCGAAATAATGAAAATCATTACTTGATAATTTCCTTCTTTAAAATAATTAAGAATAGTCATATTATGTTATGAACGTAAAAAAATGTTCTGTGTTAGATGTTGCATTTGAAACGGACCTGATTGGACGCCCACGTTTAAATCAAACAGGTTTCCTCTCACCAAGATTGTCGACGACACAAGCACCACCATGGAATAGCGTCTTGTTCACAAACCAAGTACCAGCTTGAGATGCCACACCTTATTCAAAAACTGCACATAAAACCTGTTATTTTACCTAAATAACTCTAATATCTATACACAATATCTATAACTGGTACCTAATCGACTCCAGCTACCGGATTAAACCCATATTTAACCTCGCAGCGAGAACACTTAAGTGCTATGTATACCTAAATTTTAAAAAGTTTGCTTAAGAACATAGCAATACTGCTATTTATTTCGTTCTAGGCCGTTACGATACATATTATGTCGGTTGTACTAGTAACTACATAGATGAAGCAATTATTATTGTTTGTTGAGAACTAAATAGATATCTGAGCAGATCACATATCAGATATTATACGAGTATTTGGGTTAGAGTCCCAAAATAACAAGTAATAGGTAATGTAGCTATGTCGTACCTACCCATAACGTAGTGATCTCCATTGAATTAGAACATAAGGGATTAGAGACTTGACGTAGGTATTATCGAAGCTGATCACATTTTTTTTCTCTTCAAATAAATTGTTTTTCAATGCCGCGATGCCGATTTCAATAAAAAAATCATAGATCTTGTACGTACGTAAATTGATATCATATCCATGTTAGTTGTTATACCTACCATCACTATAGATAAGTGCAGATAGCTTCAAAAATAATAAAAAATTTAAAAAAATCATAGTAGGATGAAACCCATTAGAAAAGGAGGAGAATATTATAAAAAATTGGTCAAGTGCGAGTCGCACTCGCGCACGAAGGGTTCCACAACACACACAATACTTAATTAATCACGTTTGTTGTATGAGAGCAAGAAACGCTAAAAAAATCATGTTTGTTGTATGGGAGCCCCCCTTAAATATTTATTTTATTTTATTTTTAGTATATGTTGTTATAGCGGCAATAGAAATACATGATCTGTGAAAATTTCAACTCTCTAGCTATCACCGTTCTTGAGATACAGCCTGGTGACAGACGGACGGATGGACGGACGGACAACGAAGTCTCAGTAATAGGGTCCCGTTTTTACCCTTTGGGTACGGAACCCTAAAAATAAGAGGAAAAATAATTTACGGGCGATCTGAGGTCGGGAAGGGGATGGGATGCGATGCGATTTCCGGCAAAACTAATAGTCCTATGGAAAAAAGTTAAAAGGCCAAAAGTGTAGGTAATAAAAAGATCTAAAACTTTTGTATTCACACTTTATTCACATAACCTCAAAATTTATGTGAAAAATTCAAAAAGCCAAGTTTTTGGTTTTTTATATTTTTCTTTTACAAAAATGTTTTTTCATTCACGAAATTTTGTGAAAACTTACCTTTTATGTCCTTAATACGCTGTAATTTATTTGATCAGAAATATTTATTTTTTCACCATGCGAATATTTTAAAATTTCAAATAAAAGCGCGCGTAAAATGTTTGACAGGTTTGACGTTTTGTGTCGACCATGTTTATATTGAACATAGCCGAGCCGATAATCTTATAAATAAAATTCACGTGTCACAGTGTTAGTTACCGTACTCCTCCGAAACGGCTTGACCGATTTTTATGAAATTTTACATGCATATTCAGTAGGTTTGAGAATCGGCCAACATCTATTTTTCAAACCTTTCTTTTTTTTATAGTACGGCAAAACAACGTTTGCCGGGACAGCTAGTTTTATTATATATTTGAATGAATTTAGTCACTGAAAGTTCATTCTAAAAGTTTTGTTTTGTTTTGTTTTGAGGTTAGTTTTATGTTATTTTTCAAATTTAACTGTTATTTAAGGGACAAAGTGGCATAAAAACATGAGTAAAGCACACATCAGCGAAGTTTGGACTTATTTTACATGGTGTCGATTCCAGTGCAAGTCCAACTTCACTAAACTTAACCATAAATAAACTATTTTTAGTTTGGTTTTAGTGATAAACCTATTCTGTTTCAAACAGAAATTAAACTTAAAATTTTAGTTGACAGCACTTATTTGATTTTGACATAATCATTTAAAGCTGCCCACTAACAGACAAAAATGCCTTTTATAGTGAACGAATGAATGAATGAATAAAAAAATAACTAATATAAAATTCCTTTTCAAACGTTATTTGAGCAATATAGGTATTTATAAATATTTACAACTATTTCTGCATCATTGTTATGAACATTTATTAATAATTTAATTAGTTGGCGGCCTTATTTCAGTGTATTTCTCATCTTAGATATGAGCATAGTGAGCATCAAATCTTTTAGGTTATCTGTGGAGTGATTAGCACTACTTTTACTCTGTGGTATGCCTATATTACTTTCCTTGATTACTTTATACAAAAAACACAATTAAATTCGTTAATTATTTGTTTTAATAGGTGTTTAGTGTAAATAATTACAGCAACTAAGGAAAAATATGCTTATAAGCAAATATTTACTTCTCATCTACCATAAACTGATGACGGAAACTCATAATTATCAAGATA
This sequence comes from Orgyia antiqua, assembly GCA_916999025.1. Taxonomy (NCBI): domain Eukaryota; kingdom Metazoa; phylum Arthropoda; class Insecta; order Lepidoptera; family Erebidae; genus Orgyia; species Orgyia antiqua. Next base: position 6,330,633 of record OU779861.1, read on the forward strand.
ACAATGACAAAAGCCAAAAAGTGTATTTATGGAAACATGAAAATCTGTATTTATAAAAATTTGTGATATCATGTGGTGTATAATTATGCAAGAGATATTAAATGAACCTAATAATTTATTTCTACTTTTATTTATAACTTATAAAAGTGTGTTAAGTTCAGTATGTAGTTGTATATGTTAAGTATTCTGATCTATAAGCTACACAACAGTAATTAATTCATCATAGTCTTTTCTTAAGGGCAACATATATCCATGAATTCTTACAAACATATTTAGATTAATAGAATGTTAAGAATTCCAATAAATTATATACTTTATTTCTAACTTAGCTAAGCCTGCAAGTGGTTACTATAATATAGCCTATGTGTTATGTATTCTAATCTAGCTATAAGCTACAAAACAGTATTTATGTATCTATGAATTCTTACAAACAATCTATATGGATTATTAGAATGTTAAGAATTCCAATAAATTACATATATGCATAACACATTACTTTTTGATATAGTAAGAGGCTTAATACTTACTTATTCGACGCGCCTCGTGGTCTAGTGGTTCATATAACGGACTGCCGATCACGAGGTCTCGGGTTCGATTCCCGGTCGGGACAAATATTTGTGTGATGTTTTTAATTGTCATACAAATGTTTGTACTGCGTCTGGGTGTTTACTATATATTATAAGTATGTATTTACAAAAGAAAAGTAGTATAAGTATTATATCCGTATTCTGGTACCCATAACACAAGCATATAAAGCTTAGCTTGGGACCAGAGGACGTTGTGTGAAATGTCCATGAATATTTATTTATTTATTTATTATTATACAAATAAAAATGCAATATTTATTTAAATACATGTTTTACTAAATAAATCTGAATGTTTTCCGAGTACATATAAATAAATGTTGGTCCACTGAACTCTCTGGCTTGGCTTGGCTGATTCTATTCATTTCTTCATTAGTTATTTTTAATAATAAATTTAGAAACCTACTGATAAAAAATATAGCTCACTGTTCTAGAGACAAACTGTTAGAAACCTTATTAAGTATCACAGATCAAGTAGCACCATTTGGTAGGTATAGTTTTAAGACTGGCTACAATTATTATTTCTACTATTTAATGATATTTACATAACTTTAGGCAGACACACACAAATACACATTTTTTATCACTAGTTTCAATGTTCCAAACTATGGTTCCAAAGATTTCTAGATTTTTCCTGTAGTTCACTTAATATAATTGGTAGCAACTGCATTTATAGGTACTGGACCACAATTTTCCATTAGGCCACCAACTGGATATTTATTTTCCCCTGCATGACCTGGAAAAACGTTATATTTATCATTAGACGCCATTAACCTCAAAATCGTTCACTTTGTATTAAATTATATATGTTTATAATATTTTTACGATAACTTGTATACTTACATAATATATTTTGTCTTAGAATTCTATGGCTAAGTAAAAATACGTAATAAATTATGTATGTAAATTACAAAACTATTTCGACAAAAATTAAGTAAACAAAGAAATACCTAAATAATTAGTTCTACGAATCTCCGCACTTGACTGTGATTCGTCTGTTTTTCGCGCTTTGTTTAACCTCAATTTTGGCGCCAATATTTAATTTATCAAGTATAATTTTAATTTATAAATATTTTTTATTTGCTAACAAACATTTATTATTCAATATTTAATCAGAAAATCAATTTTTAATGTTCAAAAAGCCATGATAAAATTTAGTGAATTTAAGTCGGCACCTACTCATATCCCGACTAAATAAGTCGAGAACTCACTAAATTAAGTGAATTTTTGACATTTATGATGTACACCAGAATAGCATTATCACTAAATTGTATAGATTGACTAATTTTGGTCCTGTCAAACTTAATTTAAGTGAAGTTGTGACTTTCAGAATAAGAAAGTGAGATTTGACAGGAATAAATCAATTTTTAGTTAAGTTTAGTTACGTTCTTGGACACAGAATCGACACCATTATGTGATGCTGATAATGTTAATTGTAAGTTGTGTGATAAATAGTACTTGCGCAAATGCACTCACTAAATATTCGCATAATTTTTGCGAATGCGAATACGAATGCGAATATTGAAAAATACGCGGATATTCGCGGATGCGAATGCGAATATCCGTTACATCATTAGTAGGTACTACAGCGGATATTTACATACTCGTAGATAATACTAAATACATTTCCATGTAATTGTGTTGATTAATCGGTTTGATACCATTATAAACCAATTTGCAACCTAGTCAATCGACAACATTTTGTAAATACTTTTTCTGTATTAGTTACCTATTATTTTTATAAACTGTTTAACATTTAAGTTTATTTTGACAATATATTTCCTCGTTATCTTGAATTAAAGTGCAATATCGGCTCTACAATGTCTTTGGAATGATGTCAACTAAACGAAATGTTATCTACATCCGTCTGTGGGATCTACCTTCTTGTATACGAAGCATGACAGGTATCACGTACGGTATACAAGATCATCCATTTTGTTTATTGAAATGAAATGAAATGAAAAATCATTTAATCAAGTAGACACAATTTTTCAGAAAAATTATGTGCTTATGACATGTCCAAATTTTTTTTCCCTACCAGCGGTTCAGGACGCAATCTGCTGATCTGCTATTTTTAGGTACATTTATCTACGACTCTATGAAAGATCATTAACACTCTTCTCTTCTCCAGCCCATTTACGTCCCACTGTTAGGCACGGGCCTCCTCCAGTTTGGGAGGGATTATGGTCTACTGTGCCGCGCTGACCAGGCGTGTTGGCACAGGGTTTCTTTTCGAGTTTTCCGTCTCTCACAGAAGATGTTATCTGTGTGCAATATCCCTTAGCTGACTTTTACAGCACCCTTGGGAGGAGATGGGGTGGTGACACTTGTATTCTTAATCCGTCACCACACGGAGAATGTGTCATTAATACTAAATTAGTTTTAATTGTCTTTCAAACTACCGACATCTAAATCAAATCAATAAATTAATTGATTATAAACTGCAAATAGATGGTTTGGAAAATCCAAAAGTGTTCGTATAATTTGCTTGTTAAATTGCATTTTTAATTGCGCAGGTCGTTAAAACTGATTGGTACCTGTACTTTAGATCATATCCTACTCTATTACATGATAACTTTTTCAACGTGTTCCTTATACAATACCGAAAAATTAATATCTATTGTATATCAGGCGCATGTTCAGAATCACAGATACAAGTCTGAAACAAATAATTTAACATTCGACGTCTCTACATTCTACCTATATGTAGAGACTACCTTATAAAGCTAACTAGGTTTAAATATTTACTTTAAACTACTTATATATATCCGTGACTTTTTTGTAGGGGTGTTCAAATTGACAATTCAACTTTTAAGTGTTTGTTATACCTAAGATTGTAATTAACTTTTAGATTAATTTTATTAATATCGTTGAGCGATTTATTGATTTTGTCAATTTTGTGATGCAATAACGATGCACTTTTAAAGATAAACTGACTAGAGAATTAGATGTAGCATTTCGAAGGTTACGTCTGTACTATGTAGCTTGTGTTAGCTCACAGTTCGTAAATAACTGTTGCATTAGATGGCCATGATGTTGCTGGCTAGGCGCCACTGCCACAGTCTCTATTGCACAATACATGCAAATATTGACTGCAGCTCTCCATAGATTATTTTAATAAAGTAGATACATGAAATTAGTTGTTATTTTATTGTAATACATTTCTCTCTAGCATTTACGTAGGTTTTAGAAATCTACTTTTCTAATCATTTACTAATTGTAGAGTCTGTAGTGGAATTCTTTATAATCTTGGGTTTATAAAAATGCAGATTTCTTGGAATATAATATTGCTATAATAATGATCACTTAATGTAATAATGTTGCTGAAACTATTACATAATACTTTGCATTATAGCATAATACTAATAATACATAATATGAAAAATGGGTGTTGTGAATTTTTGAAATGTGTGATTAGTGAAGTCGCGAATAGAGGTTGACATTAACTTATCTCCGTATTACTTAATGACTTTATTTTATCACATTCTTTATATAAAAAATTTAACAATCTCTGTAGTTAAATATTATGTTAAACGAGTATAAACTAAAGCTGTTTCTGCACCTCCTTTGTTGGACTGGAAGAGAATTCCTAAGGCATTAAGTCCGCCTGTATACATGTCTGTATATAAAGATTAAGTAAATAAATAAAGCACGTGTTTACAGCTTCTACACACTTCACCATTGCATGGCTGCTTTCGCAATTTGAAACATATGTTTCATTCAAGATGGTTTCAAGTGTCACATGTGTGAATATTTAGTAGCAAGTTTGTATGTAGATAATGGTGCTGTTTAATAATTTCCATTCCATTTGTTTTAATAATTTCCAAATTTAATTCCCACGGTCGCCCTAACAGGTGCAAATTCTGTTCTTATTGCTAAACGAAACGAAACATAACACGAATATTGATAGAGTCAAAATAGAATTCGGTAATGTTGGTTATAATAGTTAAATAAGATGTAAAAATGATAATCGCGATATTTACTTACATACATGTCGTACTGCGTAAAAGGCATGATATCAACATACGCCATAGTGGGTTTTATTTTAGATAACTAGGTAGTTTATTTTGTGGTGCAAATGAATTGGTACCATTGCACGTAGTAAAAAAAATCATACATAATATTACATTACATCATCAAATTCTACGAACTGATATAATAATATGTATCATTTTATTGCTCATATCAACAAAATCTACGTTAAAATGATGCGGTTTGTTACGTGGGTAACTAACTCATTGTAATATAATAAAGTTATGAGAATTAGCAATGAATTTATTTTTAAGTTTACAATGAGTAGGAACTCAATAACAGTAGTTAGAAAACTTTATCGGCTTCGTAAGCCTGGAAATTGGGATCACTACATATGGTCATAATATTACAGAATTTAGAGTAGCAAGCACTTTTGGAGACTGTAGCATCCTATGACTTACAGCGAAAACATTTTTTGATAAATTTTCGGAGATTATTCGCTACAATACGTATTATAAGCTCTATCTGTTTTTTAACAATCATTTATTAGCTCGATACGTACTTACCAATCTTTGAAAGAGCTTTTCGTTAGCTTGCAGTGGTCGTATTGATCTGAAATTTTGTACACATATTATGGACCTATGAAAATACAATAATTTAAAATAAAAATCTGGAATTTCAAGCGTGTTCTTTTAGTTTAACAACTAAGTGAATTATTATTAGTACAAGTAGGTATACGTTAAGTTTTCTGATATAATGTTGTATTAGACTTAATTAAACAATCATAATGATGTAGCAGGTATTATACGACTATGTCGTTGCTTGTCGGGTTTGTAAAGATACAGCAATAAAATTATTACCTCAAAGGTCCTTTTACAGTTGATGGCCGTAGCAAAACAACAGGCTTGTTACTTGTTCAGAATAATGCGGATAATAGTTTGTTAATATTATGTTACATAATACCTATAAAGAAAAGTAGTATATATATTCTATCCGTATTCTGGTACCCATAACACAAGCATTATAATAATATTTATTTATTTATTTACTATAGTTAATTTAGAACTTTATATTTCCAACACTTCTATAGTTATTTAAACTACATAATAAAATATTTCTTAACATAATATTTTGAAGACTCATTTGTTTAAATAAAACTACTTTTAAGGATTTAGACGCGTATATTTGTTTTAAATTTTGGCCCAACAGTTTCGGAGACTTTGCAGTCACCATGGTCACTGGTTGGACGAGCTGTAATGTGTCTTCTACGGTCAGTTATAACAGGTTTTACCCACATTCTGCAAAGTCTCCGAAACTCCGATTAAGTAAAAGCATAGCATGTCAATTGCAAAATTAATAAATGACTTCCGTAAAAAGTAGTTTTATCTCTTATCATATTCTAAATAAAATATTCCTAATAATCTGACAACTAGAAACTAAAAGTTACGATTAAAAAGGACGCGTGACGGTGTGACCCCACTGATAAGAAACTTCCAAAGAAATATACCTACTTACTTAGTGAATAAGTACGTTGAACAAACAACAAATTGATAACAGCAGACTGAATGACGCCGCCAGTGCCCTGTATCAGTTTATAAAACTGTCCCGAAACAAACTGAGCAATATCCACAATATCTAATTGATTACACTTTTTATATTACACTTTTTACATTGAGCATACCCGTGTGGTGACGGATTAAGAATAAAAGTTTCACCACCCCATTTCATTTTAAGGGATATTATAAACAGTTATCATCTGCTGTGACATCTGAAAACATCGAAAAACTGTACTGAACTGTAGGCCTCAAACTCTTCTGAGTGGAGGAGGCCGGTGTCCAACAGAGGGTGTTACTGTGCTAGAGAGACATTGAGCTACATTTCTAAAATGATCAATGTAAGGCGACTGTCTGACTGAAGACAAGAAAAAAAATAAGATATTGGATATAGGATTATGGTGGAATTTAGACATTTCTGGGTTACAGAACTAGCAAATCCCCTCTGTTAGAGGTTACATCCTTTGTATTTATAAGAGCTACTTTCCATTGCATACAATTCAAGAGTATGTTTCCCAAAAATTTTGCCTATAATAAATTTATTGTTTCTTTTTATCACGATTTATGTACTACTTAGGAGTAAATATATTACTGAGCGTTATTTATTATAAAACAAAGTCGTTATTTTTGTATGTACTCGTATGTCCCTATGTCAGCTTATATCCTCAAAACTACGCGGCGGATTTTATGCGGTTTTTTATTTTATACATCTGATTTATTAACATGAACAAAAAACATTGTAGTTTTCCACAGCTATGCCACAAGTGGGTATGTACTTCAGCTAACAAAGGTTTCAATGAGAAGTCGTTTGACCGTTGGATGAGTCATGTATTTTGTTGTAGGCGAGTTTATACAAGTCGATGATATGCTCTAAGATACGCTTCACAATTGCGCCGATTTATATGTTTTAGATAATCACTATATTAAAACGTATAAATATGTAAATCTCATATTTTCGTAACTAATCAATAATTATAACATCTTGAAAGCTATGTTTAGATATAAAGAAACAGAAACAGCATAAAACGACTGCAACTATACAGCCTAGGAAACTGAAAGTCTAAATGCGGGTTCCTTTTACATTGTAGGGTAATTCTATTGCTTATTCTATGTTTTAGAGGCGTACTAAGAAATATTTTACAAATAAAATAATTAAAATAGTTAACTTTATCTTTGCTGTAAAAGTAAGATATTTAGGTTTCTTAGAGGTGAATAAGAAATTGGCTCCAGTATTGTGTTCCACCCTAGCCCATTATTTGTAAACCAGGCCAAGTACATGATTTTGTCTTTAAGAAAATCACTGTTTCCTGAAACCATGTTTTGAGTTAAGAATTATTTTTGGCAACGACTATGAATAAAGCATTTATATAATTATATTGGAGACAACTATATTGCTCTCACATACTTAGGTATTTAATTAAAAAAATTCTGTTCTAAAAAGCTATTTTTAGTAAGTACCTATGTATAAAACAATACTTTCAGCAAATATAACATAATGTTTGTAACGAATAGTTTAATTATTGTTTAGTTATTATTTTATATTACTTGCACCACATTCCAACAATGACTGTACTTTATACCTACGTTATCACTGCGCTGCGTAATTGGCAACGCGAAATATAGCACGTAGGCGCCTCACTTGAGATAATACTATGTAATATAGAAAATAATATGATTTATGATGTAATATACCATTTAAATACGGTTTATCAGATAAATAAGATGATGTTTCGGCAGCTTATGAACATTTCGCTGCTTAGTTTTCTAGTAATTAGCAATTGATAAAATAATAAGGTGTTAATAAATAAATACCTTTTTTAATGACATTTATTTATAATTTCGTGTATCTGTAAGCAACCCGATAACTAATTTAATTAATCTATATATCGATTATTATGTTAGTTACGCTTGTAAACTTGAAATGACTCTACGTAAAAATGACGAATTGTAATTGACCTTTCCTTGTTAGTCGGGTAAAAATCGCTCTTTGTAAATACCTACCTATTTATTTGGTCTATATACTTAGATACACATAGTCATGTAACTAAAGCTTTCATGTAAAACTTAACATGTAACTAGTAACTTTGTCACATCAAATGGCCTTTGAAACATGCAACAAAAAAAAGTGATTTCTTCTGGGAAATGTGATATGAACTAAATACGGCTTATGAGGGGTTTTTCAATACAGATAGATGTTATTGACACAGTTTTCCATAATATATGAGCGTAATATAAATATAATAATATTATTACTAAGTGTATCTTTGGGAAACGAAATCCCCAAGTGTAACTTAATGAAAACTTTAAATAAAAACAATTTTCACAAAGATTACATAATTATGACGTCATTTTAGAAATGGTAGATGAATATGAAATTGTGACAAGTAGGTGTGAATCGACAGCGAATATTTTAATAATTCCGGTTAGTTTGTCTATAGAAACAGGCTCGAAAATTTAAATTTCTTCCTCTCTTGAGATTTCTATTCAATAAAAATGATTTATGGACATTCTATAATTTTATTCACGGCTTAAAGTTACTAACAAGAAAATTAACAAGAAGTTAACATTGGAGACTAAATTGTATCTTGATCAGCACTTTACTAAGCTTAGCATCCACAACAAAATCCACATACTTTAATAAATATAACCCATATCTACATAAAATCTAAAAAAATGGTCAAGTGCGAGTCGGACTCGCGCACGAAGGGTTCCGTACCATTATCTATGCAACATAAGGCAACGTTATTAGTATCGAGCAAGAAACGGTAAAAAATCATGTTTGTTGTATGGGAGCCCCCCTTAAATATTTATTTTATTTTATTTTTAGTATTTTTTGTTATAGCGGCAATAGAAATACATCATCTGTGAAAATTTCAACGGTCTAGCTATCACCGTTCTTGAGATACAGCCTGGTGACAGACGGACGGACGGACGGACAGCGAAGTCTCAGTAATAGGGTCCCGTTTTTACCCTTTGGGTACGGAACCCTAAAAACACAATCAATATTGACGTTACTTGAGTTTAGTTGTGCAAGTGGAATAAGCTCTACCTCAGTTGAATTAATTTTGACATAATATAATAGTTCAAGATTCGCTGTTTTAGAAACGATTAAATTTACAAATATACGGTCAGGTATAATAGGTGTTGTTTAATTTAGGGATAAGAGAAAAACATGTTAATCTTCAATTTTCATACTTCAATTAATTGACTCACAAATTAAGTCAATTAGGACGCAATTAGGTAGTGATAATGCAGCTATAGCATTTGCCCGTGTGATGTTGGTTTGAGAATACAATTGTCACCACCCCATTGCCTCCCCGGAGTGCTGTAACAGCCAGCTAAGAGGTATTGTACACTGGTAATTCTCAGTGAGAGACGGCAAACTCGACAATAAACCCTATGGCACACGTCTGGTTAGCGTGGTATAGTAGACCATAATCCCTTCCGAATTGGAGGAAGCTTGTACCAAAGAGTAGGACAATAATGGGCTCGAGAGAGATTGCAGCTATTTAATAGCTAAGTTTAAAAAAAAAGTCAGAGTGAGTGACAAAACTCTCTCAAGTAATTACGTCAACTCGTAGCTTTACTTTGCCTGCCTTTACGTATGTCTTCTTCATCCTGCTAAGCCATGTATATGGCATAGCAGGAAGAAGTAGTAGAAGAATTCTATACTTAGAGCAAAGCTAAAATTTATATGATAGTTTCAATAGATACAGGTCATCTATAAAGAGCTTAAATGCGCATGAAATGATATTCTAATCGATTTAATACTACGGGCTACGGGAGTATTTATAAGTAAACATATACCTATCCTATCTCTACTTAAACAAGTAGAAAGCAATATAGTGTTGTTATACAAACAGCAATGAATATTGCACATAGTTAATTTGCCACCACGAATGCAATACAATTGGAAGGCGTGGTAGTTAAATAAACTACTCAAAACAAAATAGGGCCCACCACGTTTTATTGTATTAATTTTAAAATACTTACAATTATTCAGTTTTTCTAATTAGATATGATTGAAGTAGGGATTCACAGATTATATGAGCTTAAAAAATTACACAATTTGTTAATTTTTTTTTAATTTAAGCACAAAGAACACTTTTTGGCGATATTTTGGTAAAATAATGGGATTCATTAAATTTAAATTTTATCACTGCACTGGGACCATATGTTCAAAAGTCTTAAATTTAGTAGCGTGTGGGTCCTCCTCTGCTCCGTATGCACTCTCTGAGTCTATTTGGAACACTTTCGATAAGATGCACTATGTTTTGTTCCGGTATTTGCTCCCAACACAATTTGAGTGCGTTTATTAGCTCTTGTTGACTATTCACGCTGCTGTAGTTTTCTTTGAGGCTTCTTTTCAATTTATCCCATAAATGTTCGATGGGGTTGAGGTCAGGGCTCATGGCTGGCCAAGGCAAAACTGAAATATTGGCCTCAGAAAGTGCATTCTGTGTGGTACGCGCTGTGTGAGCGCGAGCGTTGTCTTACATTAAAACAAAGTTAGCGCCAACTCTTTGTGAAAATGGAACAATATGAGGTCGGACTACTCGCTCGACGTAATTAGCGGCAGTTACGGTACCTCCATCCAGAATTACCAGCTCTGTTTTACCTAGCAAGCTTATTCCGCCCCAAACCATGACACTTGGACCCCCAAAACGGTCAGTTTCATGGATGCATGGTTCTGAAAAACGTTCTCCTTCCCTTCTCCACACACGTACTCGTCTGTCGTCACTGTAAAACTTGACTTTACTTTCGTCTGTAAAGAGTACGGATCTCCAGTTATCCATTGTCGAATCCAAATGTTCACGTGCGAACCTTAAGCGCGCTGCACGATGAGCTCTCGTCAGTTTTAGACGAACAACACGCATCCTGGAACGTTGGCCATCTTCGTGGAGTCGATTGCGAATAGTTTGATCGCTCACTCGTCTTCCAGTAGACTGCCGTAATTGATTCTGTAAGGCTCGGGCGGTGATTGTACGCTCCCGACGCGCAGTTAATCTGATATATCTGTCTTCCTGGGCCGTTGTGGCTCTCGCTCTCCCAGATCCAGATCTCCTAGCAATACTTCCGGTCTCTTGATAGCGTTCCCACAGATTTCGGATAGCTCGTCGGGACACGCCGATGGTTATTGCAACAGATCTCTGAGAGTGCCCTTCCTGAAGCAGTGCAACTGCTCTAGCTGCAGTTTCCATGTTCATATGACGACGAGGAGCAGGCATATTGATTAGAACTAACGCCGTAATCAAAGGAAATGGTTTACCAAATAAGCTTCAATAGCAACGTTTACAATACGACTGAGAACTCGAGCGACAAAAATATGCATTTAATCACTTTTTTTAGCCCTACACTTTATTTGACTATCCACTTGAGAATATTGTTAAAGTTATCGTTAGAAACGCTGGTACAGACTCATAAACATGTCAACTATACGTTTATGTACTTAAGTCATCTTAAGATAACCGTACAAAATATTTGTAAACAAATTTGTAGACGATCGTGGGGTGGGCCCTATTTTGTTTTGAGTAGTTTATATTAGCGTTCTATCAACACGTGATCTCTATATTTGGAAGTGATGCAATCGCTCGCTCTGTTATTGTGACGCCGGATTATTGTTGTATTACAAGTAATAATACAAACAGTTTTTACATTTATTTGCCGATTATTCTTAACATAATCCTATGAAATTTCAAATGTAGAGCTCACAGCGCATGTGAATACAATTTCTGTATTCTATAAGCCGTGTGTTTAAATTTACTCAAAATTATATTGAGTGATTTTAAAACGCAAACTTCCATTGCTTCTCTCTCCAGCCCATTTACGTCCCACTGTTGGGCACGAACCTCCTCCATTTTGGAGGGATTATGGTCTACTGTGCCACGCTGACCAGACGTGTTGGCACACGGTTTATTTTCGAGTTTTCCGTCTCTCACAGAAGATGTTGTCTGTGTGCAATATCCCTTAGCTGACTTTTACAGCACCCTTGGGAGGAGATGGGGTGGTGACACCTTATATTCTTAATCCGTCACCACACGGAGCATATAATTCCATTATAATTCCAACGCTTAACGAGCGTTAATTTCATAACTAAATGTTCGATATAAAATCAATATTATTGTTCTAAAGAAATACAAACGCAACTTCCACAGCTTACAGTTATACCATAAATGGGTAATAAAAGTACAGACAAGATAGAGTAAGTATTCGTTAAAAAAATTTGAAACCTAAAACTAACTACCATACTTTGAAACCGTATGAAGTTCTAAAGTCTTTTTATAAGAGCCATATAAGACTTATTAAATAATAGGACTTAATAGGACTAGGTCTTTTTCTAGAAAGAGCTAGCTTACATATTTATAAGCAGTCATTTTGTTGCTCATAGATTTTTTACCTCGGACGACAGAGAGCGGAAAAGTCATTATTAAAGCATTCAGGTCTTGTAAATAGATACTTGGAAACTGCTCTACCAAACGCATAGAGTGCGTCACAGAGAGTCGCTGGCGCATGAGGAAACGCACAACAGGTGAGATGTCTACAAACCGGTTGCCTTACTTCTTACTAAGACGCATTTCACGATTTTGTTTCCATTCTATATCTAATACAGGGGCCAAAACTTATTCAATCGCTATGTTTATATTTGTGATAATTATATTAGGTACCTACTTGATATTTCTTCTATCAGAAACATGGAGAAATTTAAAACCGTTGAGAAGGCAAAATGACTAAATGGCACTAACTATTTATATTTATAATTACAAACTATTAACATGTTGCAATAACATTGTGCATAGTACCCGAAACGAAATAAAATAAAAATTGACCACTGTAATGAATTAGATTTCCTTGTTAAATTATGTATTGTATAAAAGACGGGCTTCCTGGCGTAGTGGTTCATGTAATGGACTGCCGTTCACAAGGTTGCGGGTTCGATTCCCGCTTGGGACAATCATTTGTGTGATATCCATAAATGTCATACAAATGTTTGTACTACGTCTGGGTGTTTCTATGTATTATAAGTTTGTATGTATTTACAAAAGAAAAGTAGTTTATGTATTCTATCCGTATTCTGGTACCCATAACACAAGCATATATAAGCTTAGCTTGGGACCAGAGGACGTTGTGTGAAATGTCCGTGAATATTTATTTATATTTAACATAAGTAAAATGTTTATTTCATTAACTATTAACTATCAAGACACAACACTGCAGTATTTTGCCATTTCCAACTCTAGTTTGTATACAATGTCCATAGCTACTTCAACATGTTAAATAAGTTTGTTAAATTTCTATAATTAATTTTTTGTCACATAGAATGTTGGTGTTCGATCCAAAAAAAAACAGGTTGTTTACTAAGACATCTAGTAGTTTAGGTGGATATTGAAGAAAGACCAAGCGTACTAACAATTTCTTCTTGATTTGACGGGCTTCGTGGTGGAGTGGTTTATGTAATGGACTGCCGATCACGAGGTCGCGGGTTCGATTCCCGCTTGGGACAATTATTTGTGTGATATCCATAAATGTCATACGAATGTTTGTACTGCGTCTGGGTGTTTTCTATGTATTATAAGTATGTATTTACGAAAGAAAAGTAGTATAAGTATTCTATCCGTATTCTGGTACCCATAACACAAGCATATAGGCTTAGCTTGGGACCAGAGGACGTTGTATGAAATGTCCATGAATATTTATTATTATTATGTTTCTCTCTTTGCAATTCACGGGTTATTTCCATTTTTTTAACGAAATACCCGGTCCTTTATTAGGCTTGCGTGGGGACATGGGTCCAACACGTAGAGGCCCTTTGAGATTTTTAATGAATTTAAAAATGCGATGGGACACATACCAGGGACATTCCACGCCTGCACTATAAAAATGCAGCCATGGAATGCCAGTGGTACGAGTAAATCTATTGCAAATGATAATATGAAAAACGAACAGGTCTATTGAGTTTGGTGTTTAGTGGACTGGTTGCATTTGGAACTATTGATTAAACTATGGACGTCTGCCTTCAACACTTTTATGTAGATTGAACCGTGGCAGACGGTGACTCGCCGACTCACTAGATGGGCCCCCCACACAGCCGCCAGACAAGGCAGCAGGGAGCAACACCGGTGTGAGCGGCTTGGGGTGTAGAGCGGTGCGGCACCGGTTTCACCATCGCGGGCCAAGACCCGGAGCGGGTTTCCCCGTAATTACGCCCTTGAAATTGACACTTCCACCCCCGAGCATATAGCTCTGGCGACCCCACTCAGTCCGGCCGGTGAAGGCAAGACAGAGGCGAGAGTCCAGGCACTCTCGGTTTCCAGTTCGGCCAGCCAACGAAGGCAAGCCGAAGGCGAGTCCTTAACCGACTCTCAGGGGCACTCGGGACCGCAGTGTCGCCACTCACATTCAGCTCGCCACAAGCTGCCCTGCGGTCTGTAGGCTTTCCCTAGGTCCTGTGACACATTTTTTGATTATACCACAAGATTTTCGAAAGCCTACTATCTGCCTGCAGGTTTTGCGTTAGTCTCATGGCGAGGTAACGACTGGCCCAGAGGGGTTTATTATTATTATTATTATAGAACTTGTTTACCCAACATATCCCTATCCGTAAAACTTTAGTATAATGAGCCCCTTCATAATTAATTACAGCCAATAATTTGTGCCGTTATGTGACTACATAACTAAATGTTGGTGTTCGATCCAAAAAAAAAACAGGTTGGTTACTAAGACATCTAGTAGTTTAGGTGGATATTGAAGAAAGACCAAGCGTACTAACAATTTCTTCTTGATTTGACGGGCCTCGTGGTTGAGTGGTTAATGTAACGGACTATTTTTTCCTTTATCCGCCTTGCCGTGCCTAGCCATGATGGTGCCATGACCCGGCGAGGGGTGGCCCCGCTAATCGGGGCCCGGCCCGGTTCACGAGATCACGGGTTCGATTCCCGCACGGGACAATCTTTTGTGTGATCTTTAAAAATGTCATACAAATGTTTGTTCTGCATCTGGGTGTTTCTATGTATTACAAGTATGTATTTACAAAAGCCTACCTACCCATAACACAAGCATATAAGCTGAGCTTGGGACCAGAGGACGTTGTGTGAAATGTCCATGAATATTTATATTTATTTATTTTGACCATTTTTTTATGTATAACTGAACGTCAGTGTATCAATGAAACCTTGGAGGCTGAAAACAAAGCGAAGACCAAAAGAGTAAAATGAAAATCTTAGATTGGAGAAGATAAATTATACTCTCCAAATTGACAAAGGATGTTCTTTTTTATTTCTAATCTATTTCTTATCTATTGTCTTAGAAATTTCTGAAAACAACAAAATTTACGTGTTATCACGTATGCCAGTGCACAGGATGTGTCTCACAAATCCCAAGGATATTAACGATGCAAGAAACAGCCTATTAAGATCCGACAGAGGCTGCTATTGATACAGTTATCAGTGCTACGATCTCAGGAGATATATTATGGAGCTTGAACTGGTTCCCATTTAGGTGACGGTTGAAACACACGTGCGCCTGATACTTAAACCACTACAAACTCTTAACAAGCTTCTTAGTAGAAAAGATTTCTGTAAGCAGACACACAAGGCTTCAATTTCATTAACATGTGTGTGATATAGGGCTTTTCAGACCTATGATTACGTTTACGATGAAGTATTTTATAGCTTCAATGTGAGTTATTCCCAAGATATCCTTATTACCTTAATAATAAGATATATTATTGTGAATTTTGTTACGCGAATTAAGCTATTTTGTGTTTGAGAGAGGCTCATTGGTATGGCAAACAGGCAGCGGCGTCGATGTGTCTGTTAGTTTGATTAGCTGATTTTATGAGCGGCGACTGCTAGTCTTGCCGCTCTCTGGTACAATTATTACATTCTTAAATGTTCTTGGATCTTAGAAACTAAGAGACCAGTTGTTTTAAAGTAATGTGAACCACTTTGTTAACTGCCTACTTACTTTTAAACTAACAGTGTAATAGTTATATGTACGGTCTATAGAAAGAATAACAAAGACTACCTATGTATTTTAATTTAACCTAACAAAATGCTGCAATGTTTCCAAACGTCACCGTCATCAGGTCAAAAGTTTACTCTATTGCGGAGTCCAATTTATTAGCACATACATAACCTGGACATACAATACCTATTAGTTATTGTACCTATCTATTTAAAATTAGAAACGATAAAAAAGTTAAGATTAATGAATTTTAAGTTATCAGGTTTTTTAAGTTATCACCTTTTTATTATCTAGGGTGGCGTGGTGATCAAGTCGCTAGGTTGATTGACTCGTTGGCGAATTAATAGTGGCGAAGGTAAAAGAGCCCTGGCTCCGTCTCTGGGGATGGCGACTATGATTAATTTTTTTATAACTAAGTACATCGTGCTGCAAGGTTAGGCAGATATGATATAACAGTGCCGAGAGTAGGAAAAAAGATATTTGCTGTTGGTTTTAAAGCATGAGGAGAAATATATAAAAAGCCAATTGTAGAAGATTGGATAGCGTGCAACACGTACGAAGTGGTAGCATGAAAACGATTCAGACTTTAATGAAGCCAGCCCTTTTATGTACGATTTGTGCAAATAATTTAGTTGCGCAATTTTATCAACCTCCTAGCGCAATCTTACACACTAGGGTGTATAAAATTGCGCATTTCCCGATTTGTGATTTTTGTTCATTTCTTAAGAAGATAAGATATTTTTTGTTAAAATTATTACCGTAATCTGTAGCCAGAACGTCAAGGTATGATTTATAAAAATGATTAATCTCAAATAAGACGTATATTTTTTATTTTATAAAGCGTTGATTTCAAACTGCGCAGTCTTACACCACACTACCCTACGCCTAAAATAAGCATAGATGCGTTTAAAGGTGGAGAGAGGAGAGGTTGAACAAGGGACTATATTAGTACCTTAAGGTACACAATTACTTAGTCAAAGTTTTATGTATTTATCATGAAATGGCTGATGAGGCATGAATATATTTTTAAACAGCTCAAGATTCTCAAGCGTGTTCTAAGAGAAAAGTTGTGTGTACCTTGTAGGGATTGTGCCACAGCAATTCATTTAAAATGTCATTGCGCAGCGACCGCAATAGTATTCCTGCCAATCTGCCATTCATCCATCCATCAACCTTGCGCCGTCCACTGCTGGACATAGGCCTCCCCATAGACCGCTACAACGCGCGGTCCGGTGCTATCTACATCCAGTGGCCCCCGGCACATTTGAAGATATCGTCAGTCCACCTTTTGGAGGGCCGTCCCACGCTGCGTCGTCTGGTCGCTACTTGAGGACCTTGCAAACACCTATTAATACTCGAAGAATGTTGAAAATTACCAGTTTGGTTAATAATGTATCAAATTGTTACCAAGTTGCGTAATAACTATGATTGTTACGGTTCAATAAAAGGCCAGTCGTTGTCCATGTCGCAAATAAACTATCTTAACTAATGTGGCATGGCGTACCACGAAGCAAAAACTAAACGGAATATTTTTCAAACTCCATGATGTCATGGTGGATTAAATTACAGAGTACTATGACCTTGCTTGTCAGTCGCCAGTACCATGCCTCGGTACAAAGTACTTATCTGTTTAAAGAATGTACTTATCTAAATCATTGCGCATTTTCATGTAGTTATTTTGTAATTAAAGCTATGGTTCTTAGTCCATATGAGGCGGCGGATATGGAATGTAATCTAAATGTACATCAATTATCCCTTGAGCTGAATTTCATTCTTCTAAGGAGTCTAATTAAAATCAACTATAGTTAACTGAAAAAAAAGCCATTAGACTTTTCCTGTTTCAAAATTAATCTGTTCAAGTTACACAAAAATATACCTACAAACACTCAAAAGTGTATACTGTTTGTGTGTGTATAATTTGATACTTAATATTGTTATTTATTGTACATAATTGCAGTTGGCAGTTTGAAGCTACCTAATTCTGCTGCACCTCGGGCTGTGTGGTATTTAATGACGGAAACTTAGATCGACAGTTATTTTGCCGCACTATTATTATTAGTTAAGTATATAGCAACGTTGATTTTATTGCTTTCATTATAGTGAGCTACCTATATGCCTATAAAGACTATGTTGATGATATTTTATAACAAGTCTATAAACTTGTTTTGGCATAATGTCGCCTGGAGCGGCCTCTTATTTGCATGGATTAATTTATATTATGTTTGCTTCAAGCGATGGAATGGTTTGTGCCGCTAGTGGGCGCGACAATCACGCACACTTTGAATTACATGATGGTACAAAGCCACCGACTAATGTGTACCATTATCCACATACAGACATATACACACACATACACAGACCCAAAATAATTATACTGTATCATCACAATCCATGTACTTACAATATATTATGAAATCAATCGGACAAAGCTGAACGTAGACCACAGACCAATGACACATCAATTTGATCTTTGTTGGAGTGTAGTAATTGTTTGTAATTCTAGCTATATCTAGAGTGTTGGTATATGAAACACGTTATTTATTGTATTTATTTGCAGTGTAAATTATAATTAATAACAGCTTTAGCAATCACAGTCTGTATAAAACTTCGACAAAACCTATCAAACCCATTAGAAGAGATAGGAAACCTCAAAAAGTCATAATAATATGTTTTGTTAACAATCAAATACGTATAAAATTATTTAAGCATCTGAAATGCAGGCAATTCTTCACATTTTAACTGCAAAATTAGGTTTCTTTATAATTACAGCTTTCCTTTCATTCAATAGCCTTTCTCCGTTCACTACGGGACATAGACTTCCCCCTTAGAACGCCACAAGGAACGGTCCTGCGCTATCTGCATAAGACCGGCACATTTCAGTTTTATTACAGGTAAATATGCCTTTTTTCTCTGTAGTAGGTAAGAAACCCTTAGAATGAGGGTCTTTTACGCTCGTAACTCGATATTTTTTCTTTTTTGTGACACCATAAAAAGTGAACAAAAACGAAAATATTGATTTGTTTATGTAAAATTTTATAACTCTATAGAAGTTAAGAAATCTACTGCCTAAACGCAACCGGGAAAGGGTTGTTATTTGTTGTAATATAAACATTGAAGCAAAAAGAGCGATAAACCAAATTATAAAATAATAATATTAAATGTATTATAAGTTAATAACAAGAGATCTAAAATGTAGTAGTGTATCAAAGTAGTGAAGCATGAATGAAGCATTTATTTTGTCCGCTCTACCATCTAAAGTTACACTGTCACATACCATAATAACGTAATCCTCATACCTAATATCAGCCTCTATTTCATCATAACGTCTGTAATATGAATAGTAATTAAACATAGTAGTAGAAGGCATCAACTATGCATACTATTTCAAATTAAATTCCTTAATAATTACGAGTATTTGGCAATCATTTGACATCATTGAAACGTCCATTTCACTTCTAGGTCTAAAGGGATAGTGATTAGAGCATCTATATTATTATACTCTTTGGGTTAGAGCATGCGGATGTTAAAATGACATCCATCTAAAAAGACCTACTTTCACATTTATAATATTAACACCCACACAGTACGTAGAATGTTGTATTAATATTGACTTTAGATGGAAATTACGTGTAATAAGCAAACATACAAGACATACTTGAATGTTATCGGCATCGTGTTTATTGAGAGATGATGAAATTATAATAATATGTTTTAAATATCCCTTTAGATTATTAGGTAGGTACCTACTAGAATGAAGGACCGCAACTTCATATGCGTGGAATTTAAATATCATACCCTCACAAATTATACAAAAAGCCACCCCCTTGCCCCACTCTATCTATTACAAAAACTCTATCTATTACAAAAATCACATCAAAACTCGTTGAGTAGTTTTGAAGATATAAGCTCACAGTACTTTGTTTTATAGTAAGTAAAGATGTCTCGATCACTGTCATTATAATTTTCTTCATTTCTTTATTTGTGACCTCAGAATTCAAAATGATTATATTTTTTGGGTTTTTCACATAGCATTTGGGATCAGGAACATCTTCAACAGGGCTCATGTAGCTACATCCTGACGGAGTTTTATATGTATTTGCGCACTGGAAGCAATGATTATTGCAAAATATTTACAGCCTTTGTTTCAATAATAACATAATCGTATGATATTTTTCATATCTCTGGATAGTCTGAACACACAGAAGAATGCTATATTATGCTTTCTTCATAAGGTTCCTAAATATGTCTTTATTATAATTACTTATAACACAGATATCATAATATAGATATACACTTATAATAACATAGCACGCGTTATATTGTCAATTAATAGTGTAGGGATAATCACATTCATATTATAATATAACGCATATCACTGGGTTATAAGTTTATAACAATATAACACTTATAACTGTAGTGAAATACACAACAATCGACGTGATTATTGTAATCTTTGTTAGCTATACTTAGTCGCCATTTGTAAGCAAAGATAAGGTTAGGTTAGATAATATATTAGCATAATATTTGTTCTAACCATGGATATCAGGTTGGATACTAGGGGCATTTGGTGTTTTGATCCCTTCCCTTCAAACGTAGCATCAATCACTTTACTGTTTATTATACCATGAGCCTCGTGGTTGAGTGGTTCATGTAACAGACTGCCGATCATGACGTCGTGGGTTAGATTCCCGCTCGTGACATTCATTTGTGTGATATTTATAATTGTCATACGAATGTTTGTACTCCGTCTGGTCTGGTCCATATATTATTATAAGTATGTATTTACAAAAGAAAAGTAGTATATGTATTCTATCCGTATTCTGGTACCCATAACTCGATCATATAAGCTTATATTATGAAATGTCCATGAATATTTATTTATTATTATTAATTATTTATTACGGACTTTTCTTACTAATCGTGTCCCGTACCAGAAGATTTCAGCATGGTAGATAAAGATTTGTATTTAAAACATTCACTCATCTCATCCCTCGGGTTGATAGGTATTTGGCTTAGGTATTGCTATCACTATTCCCGAGCGCCGCGCTGAAAGTGACAAAAATAACTGAAGCAGATTTTACCTACAAATTCTTTGAAAAATAGACGTTTTGTAGTCCCCTTTTTTCGTCGCGAAAGTTATACCAATTATAATTGTTTTTACTCTATAATATATGTAGATAAAAATTATATCTATGCTTCTGTCACCTTCTTTTCTGGTGAAAATTTACCAAATTTGTGTAATAGACGCTGCAACTTCATCTAAAGAAAATCGAAAAAAATGTGATTTTAGGATGGTCATATTTCTTTTAGTTATTATGTTTTGAAAAAAAGAAAGTGATAGAAGCATAAATATACTCTTCATCTATAATATAACGCAAAAACCATTAAAATCGTTAAAACTTTCGCGAAGAAAAAAGGGTAGTACGATGCCCCTATTTTTGTATGGACCATAATTTGGTATCGTGCCCTCTTAACTACGTAGTAGAAGTAGAAAATGCTACGAGTCCTACCAATTACGGGCCCTACGGTGAGTTTAAATACACCTTACCTGAATCAAGAGCAAGGCAAGGGCCAAACCAAACCTAACCATTCAAGGAGCCTTCCTAGAATTTGCTACAGGCTGCATCCAGTAGTGGATACAGGGCGATACATACATATATTATAATAAGTATCTATTGATGTAGGTAGATACATATTGTTAGATATAAGTAGATATGTATTGCAATTATCGCCATAACATCGTTCGTATCTTCATGCTTTATGAAGAATCCATATTATACAAAGTACTGTCTTTTGCCTCTTATTGATCCTTCAAATTATTATCTATATTATTTAACTTCATGTCACTATAATTCTGTTTAATAAGTGGATAGAAGACATGTGAATGTAATAATAGTTAATATACATAAATTGCTTATGATATCGAACATTTACATAAATATTTATATAGTTAAGTAGATATCATGTACCACACTTCATAGCAAGTTTCCTAATATGGCTGCTACCAAAAACTTTATGTTGAAGTCGCCACCCAACTTATCTGACATGTTTTTGCAGCTTACCATTTAAATATTATTTTTTATATATATATTTTTTTTTTAAATAAATTCAGGACATTTCATACAACGTCCTCTGGTCCCAAAGTAAGCTATATTTCTTTGCTTGTATTATGGGAACCAGATACGGATAGACTACATATACTACTTTTCTTTTGTAAATACATTTTTTACATACTTATAATACATAGAAAACACCCAGACGCAGTACAAACATTTGTATGACATGTATGGATATCACATAAATGATTGTCCCAACCGGGAATCAAACCCGCGACCTCATGATCGGCAATCCATTACATGATCCACTCCACCACGAAGCCCGCCGCGTCCACCACGTACCACGAATTGTACGATTGCTGGCATATTGTGTTAGTAAGTCAAGTTTAACACAAAATAAACATACGTTAATGTACAAAAGATTATGATGAGTGTTATTTTTCTGACTAGCTGACGCTCACTACTCCGTACGCATGGAATTTTAAATCCTCATATATTTTGTAACCGTTTAAACCTTCCCTGGAATTTCACGAATATTTCAAGACCAAAATCACCAAAATCTGCCCAGCCTTTCTCGATTTTTAACGAGACTTACGAACAGCAATTGATTTTTAACACGCTTTTATAAGTTCGGTATGTATCTATCAATGTATTAATCTATGTAACGGAATCTTTCAACGCGATTTTCACCCACTTGCAATAGTCCAATTGATTTGAAATTTTGCACAGGTACTTAACCGATGACCGATTGACCGGTGACAAGGCAATTATTTCAATTAAGAGGATACCAAAATAGCTTCGTGCATTTTTCTACGTACGAAGTTTTCATTGTTTCTTTATATTGAATGGCTAGAGCTCTAATTTTTAAGTATATGTTTTTTCAATATATGATCTAGGATCGCATAAACTCAGAAACGCGATTGAAAAAAGTTTTCTCGATAGAAAATCTTGGCGAAACAACCTCTCAAATTTTTTATTTTTTTCATTTGTCGGTCTATTATCGCGTATTAACTATTTAACTAATGAAATAACTTTAAAAACATAGGTAACTATTATGTATAGAAACACGTAAATCAGAATTAAAATATATTTAGTAGATTTTGAGTAAATAGGAAAAGTATCCCTAATTCTTCATTTTCTGTGCCTACTGGCTGTGTTAATGTGTACGTGTCGGCGATGATATACGATAATATTGATGTAGGCCCTTAAGTATTTTATTTCATATTAATTATTTTTGTAAGATATTCAGGATTTTCAAGCGTGTTTTTTAGTTTTTGAACCAAGCAAATTATTATATATGAGAAGAAGATTAAATGCACGTATAATATAATATATCTTTTGTTAAATACAGTGTAGTACTTACTAACACTTCTAATGGAATATATTGTACTATTAGAAGATATATTAATTAAATAAGATAGTCGTTAAATAATACTTAGAAGGCATGGAGACGTTAGAGATCACCTCTATTGCTTGCAAGGATGATTTAGGTTAGGTTAGATTAGTATGGATTGTGTAAATTGATTAAACTATGATCATTGTTATTAAAAATCATGTATATAAAGTTGCATCTTGGAGCTCAAAATGATTTAGAGGCAGCTGGCAAACTAATTGTTCTACTATTCGTAGGAAGGCAGAGAGCGTGTTACTAGTTTTCTATACTTACCTATTTCTAGTTTGTGCATATTTATTGACAACTAATATATAGCACTAGCTGGCCCGGCAAACGTTGTTTTGCCATACCAAAAAAAAGTAAAAAAAAAATAAAAAAAAAAAATGAACTATAAACCTCACGGAGCTCGAGACCTTTCCAACGAATGCAAAACCGTGGAAATCGGTCGGACTTATTTTTATATAGTAGATTATAGATCATGTGTACACAAAGCACAAGCAGTTTATGAATAGATGATATCATTCGATTTGCCATAAAAAATAAAATATTGAAGAACTTCTATCGAACTAAACAAAAATGTCAAGTGCAAGCTCACAGTAAGATTATTATCGTAATAATATCATAATAATAAATTATGCTTCTTAAGCAATAAATACTGATTTCATTTCTATAATTTTAGCAATATCTTAACTGTTTTACACTATGTATGTCCAATTACCCCACTTTCCCTACATAATAAAACTTTCTATGCTATATTATTTTCTAATAGGTCTTTGGAGTCTCTTCGTAAATATTTTTAGTAAACTCGTATAAATATATATTTTATATATTAGGTATATAGTTTTGCCTAATCAAATATGTATAGGTAATTATGTATTTTGTTTGGATGATAATGGTGGATTATTTCTATGTTAACCATATAATTTTTTAAATAAGTGCACCATTTAATAAAGGGTATGCATAAGGGTTTCCAAAAACGAGTTCCCGAAAGGCAAAACACTATGGACCGGGCGACATAGCTTAATAATTTAGGAATACTCCTCTACTAAGAAAATAACTAGAGGCAATTATTACATTGAAGTTGAACGGCACAAAACAAAACCATACTTTGAGATAGTCGTTGGCAAGGCCTATAACCAACAATGCCAATACGTGTGTATTTAAATGCATATAAAGTAATTCTAGTCCAAATGACTAGAATTACTTTAACTGACGTTTATCTACATCGGCATTAACTACGTCAACTTACTCCTTACAAATTATAATTTTATTTAGGTATTTACTCCTGTATTCTAAGAGTATTTATTAATAGTTATACTGTATTTTCGAATGCAAGATGAACACTTGTACAGCCGCGAGCCGTCTTCAATTGTTCTTTTGCTATCAGCTTCAGGCACCTGTTTTTTTCCGAATGTGTATTTTTTCATGAAACTTGGCGAGTCACATCCTAAAAGAGTCGATTGATATCATATATTATGTACCTGTGTCTTCTTTTCCTGGTGTGTGAAGTAGTCAAATTGAATCAATATCTACTGTATGTAAACCTCTTACTGCTTAGAATATAATTCTAAAACTAAAGACTCAAAAATTTTATTTATTTCAAAAACATAGAAAAAAGTAACGCGTAACTATCATAAACGAATAATAAGAATAACAACTAGCCTCTTCTCTCTCTTACATAGGTATAATAAGTAGTATTAATACCAATAGATAGTCAAAAACCAAATCTCAAAATGTAATAATCTTCAAATCTTGGTTCCCTTTTTGAGTCGGTTGTTTTCACGGTCGCCGGACGCGAGCGAGGTAGGCGCAGCAGGCGGCCGCTCGACAAAAAAAACAACTTTCCTCGAAACAGCGATGGCGCTAAGTTTGTATGAAAACCGAAAACGTCGTAAAAGCCTGTTTAAATGGTGTTACTTGAGATCTTATAACTACGCCACAAACCGGGCCGAAATAACTTGTTGATGTGCGTTGCGGGTAGGGCGGGTGCGCGCGGGTGTTGGGGGGCACTAGCGCCGCCGAGCGACGGCCTGTCTACGGCGGCGAGTCGGCGACACCCTGTCTGCCATGGTCGGCAGCGTTGCCGCTTCGTGCACATTCCTATCCGCCCGCACCTCTCATGCTCATGAGCCGCCCGCACTGACTAACTGGCAACATAGCATGCAAACTTGTTTCGTAAACGGATGTGGCAGCGACCGGGCCAGGGCAGCTTTGTCTGTCTCCTTCTGTAACACGGAAATTTATGTGCATGAAAGAGATACGAATGGTGGCGCTACGTGCTATCGGCTCCCACTTGCGGCATTTTTTCACGCCGAGAATGAGGCGAGATTACTGAGTAATGACGCGTCTACATCACGTATGATGTACAATAATGATGATACGTACATACTTTAATATAGAAGCTTTAAGCCTATTTTAATAATATTAGGTAATATTAAATTTAATATGTAGGTATGTATACCTACATATTAACGTCAATTTCATTACGACAATTTCATATGTAGGTTATTATATGAAATTGACCACCTTAACTCTCTTTTAGTGCAATACATAGCGTGGATAGGTAATATGAGGAGGTTCATGCTCAGTAGCATACGTACCTAGTAAGATAGACGTGATAGTGAAGCTGATTTCAGCATTTGATTTTTTTTGCGACATTTAGGTACGCATTTAGGTCCTAACGTAATCATCACAGTAGTATAGCGTGAATATAAAGTGTATGTAAATAATCACTATGTATTTCAGTAATTTAATTTAATAAGTATCTACACGCAATTTATGTAAGATTACTCCGTACCTTTTATTACTATTACCTAATCATACAATTTATTTCTCAATGAGATTGGAACACATGACCTCATGCACAACAAAGTATAAGATATCTCTTCTGGTCTCATATGTGCGTCACGCCATGAGGTTTCTCAACCGCCATCATTATGAAGTTGCCCTAAGTTGTGTAGGAGACTCACATCGCACAGCACGCACGTCGGACAGGCAGCGGCGCGCCACTAACATCCGCGCTGTGTCGCGGCGAGAGAGCAGCCACAGTCAGTTCGGCGCCGACAACCGCCACGCGCACACGTATTCACTGAGTAATGGCTGCCGCCCACACTCACCCGGCCCCCGCGCCCTCGGACCGTCGCTCAGAGGGCCGCGCAGGCTCCCGCCGTATCTTCCCACCACAATTTAAGCTACAAGTTCTCGAAGCATATAGACGTGATGCTCAATGTCGAGGAAATCAACGTGCTACAGCCAGAAAGTTTGGAATTCATCGTCGTCAAATACAAAAGTGGTTACAAGCAGAACCTGCATTACGAGCGGCACTTATCAGGCGAGCGCCTCAACCGGCACCGTCACCACCGCCGTATTCGGCAGGGTCCCCAGAGAGTGCTCGATTACCAACACCGCCGCCTGCTATGCCTGCTGCTACACCAGTTCAAGTGCCCACGCCGTTACCTGTTGTGCCAGTACAATTCTCAGAACCAATAGACTTGTCAGTACGTCGACCTACACCACCACCTGCGCCCCAGCCTGCATATATACCACCTACGATGCCAGAGCCACCACGCAAGCCTTTTAAATTGTTTAGACCGTACCTACTGGATGAAGATGAGAAACGGCCAGCAGTAGCGTCTCTACCAGTGACGAACGGTGTCCATGTATCAGCATTTGTGCCTGTACAAAGCGCCGCGGGATGCGCATTCTCCGCATGCACGGCCTCACGCTGGTGCTCCACGATGCCTTCGTTCCCCGCTCCACTCAGATGAGAGTATGCCCCCGGGGTCTCACCCGGCCACTTCTGTGATCTAGTCGCTGACGCCCGCCTGGCGCCGCCTGGGGCGTAGCCCTATATTATCGTGCCTTAATATGTTCACGCCGCCATAGTGCATTATGCCGTCATCAGATGATGACAGATATTTTGTGTATAAGATTTTATGAATGTATTTTTATATGTGAGGTTTATGAAGCTTACTTACATTTATAAAGATTAAATATTATAACTTCTATTACTATTATAATACAAATTAATAAAGATGATTGTTTAATAAAATATATTTAATTCATTTCGCTAGCGCTGCTCGCACAAACAGGTAGCGCCGGCGCTACCAACCTACCTGATATAATAATCCCTCCCTATTATGTTAAGTTGATTTTTTTTTTTAAATGGGGTTTATTAAACATTTATTTGTGGAATAGATTCGCAGTTGTTGCAGCTTTTTTCTATTAATTATATTATCGGTAGGTACCTTGATACGATTTCATAAGCCGATAATGATAACAAACTAATCAGTTCAAAAAAGACTGGATATGCCGATCCAATTTTCTAAGACAAAAACACTAAACCGCAACCGAATGCCTCGTTGTAGGTCACGTGGCATAAGTGTATCCACACTAATCTTTTAAATAAAGAGAGGTCTTAAATTCGCTGTCTAAATATGGAATGGTTACGTACCTAATGAGGTTTGTTATTAAGGTTGATTAGAAAAAAATAAACAAAACTATTCAGATATGTGAATAATTTACATGAATATAAGATAACACAATATGTATGCGTAACTATGTAGATGATATTATATTATCTTATATATAAATCTTATATATAAAATGCACGTGTCACAGTGTTAGTTACCGTACTCCTCCGAAACGGCTTGACCAATTTTTATGAAATTTTACATGCATAATCAGTAGGTCTGAGAATCGGCCAACATCTATTTTTCAACTTTTTATTTTTATAATGGCAAAACAACGTTTGCCGGGACAGCTAGTTTAAATATAAATTTTATTGTAATTGCAGTAAACAAACCGTTACCGGTAAAGTATTTCCAGGAACAGTGCTAACATTAGGAGTCACATAGGGTTTTTCTTGGCCCATTTCTCTTTCTTACATACAATATTAATGACTAATCATGTCATAAGAACTACCAGATTTTGTTTGTGGATGCTACTTCTAAAATAACTACTCGATTTTATCGTTACATAAATTATGTAATAAATATAATAATTCATTAATAATAAAATTTGCAATAGTATAATATAGCAAGACAAAACAATGCCAAACGAACCACATAACTAAGCCCACTTAATACATTAGATGGGACTACTCTGTGAGAGCTAAGAAAACGTGCTAAACATTAGTTACTAAATCTTAGTAACTTAAAAATTAATAAAACTTTTTGGTATAGAAAATAATGGTTTGGATGTTCCAAACCATTATTTTATTAATATCTTCAACACATGTTGATAATACAACTGGTAAAACTTAATTATAATAAAAGTAGAGTAGTATAGAGCCGCTTGTCAGTTTCGTACTTATAAGTTTAATGCTTAATGCATTTCCTGGATTACTAACCCACAAAAAATTCTGTTTGCAAACTCATGGGAATCATGGAACCAACCGAGGTGCTCAGACTTCTAAGTCAAAAGAAACTTAGAAAGCATTTAGTTGCTATCACTCGCAAATTTTGAAATAGGGGCATTTTTGGGGTTTTATCATTCCAAATTCTGATTGCATAATTTTATTATCTACATATTATTAGGTATTGTTTATGTGCTTACACTTGCACAAGATATAAACGACACTAAGTGTGAATGAGACAAGTCGCTACGATTGAGAGAGATAGTGACAGTAACTGAATAACACACGACGACTCACACCGTTCTATTTAGTCTCACACTTGCCTGTTCGTCGCGAGTTTTCTTTGGCGCGCTTTTTGGCGAAAAATAAGGTTTAACCCTAGAAGCCAAATCATATTTTAGGGGCTATAAAGCCCAATCATACGTAAAAATGACGTGTAAAATTTAAATCTATATATACATATATATCTTTATATAATCTTCTGTACGTGTGTTTGTAATTGAACTCCTCCTAAACGGCTGGACCGATTTTGATGAAATTTGTTGTGGGTATTCAAGGGGGTTTGAGGATGGTTTAGATTCACAATTGGCTGGACCGATTTTGATGAAATTGTTTGTTGATTTTTACACAGAATTGTATGGCAAAACAACGTTTAGCAGGCAGCTAGTTTTTTATATATTTACTAAGTTTTTATATTATTTTATGAAAATAGGGTATATTGAAATAAAAAATGACAATTGAGCAAAGTTTACTATTTATTTATTATTTTACAATAATAACTTTAGGAACATAGAAAAAATTAACAAAAAATGAGATACTCTCAGTTTTTCTTAAAATTTTATAAATTTTACCAAAATCAACTAAAATTAAACTTGTTTTCTTAGAATGATATTAACTCTTATCAATACTAAATAGTTAAAATGTAAAAAAAAAACTTATACCGCCGCTTTCATATATTACCCGCATACAGGTTTATTGCACTTTGACTACTGTGCTTTGGTCATCCTCTATTTTTTATAGGAACAAAACCCACAATAACGCCTTTTTTTGGTCACCTCACGCCTTTTTCAATAACGCCTTTTTTTTGGTTGGATCTTCAGAGCCAGTGTCATGTAGTAAATAATCCTCTTCTTTTTCCAGTATAGCCGCTATTTCATCCTGGTTTAACTGCTGACGAGCCGCCATTGTGTCTTTTAGGCTAAAATATAATAAATAATAGTAAAATATTACAAAAAAAAAACCGTTATCTAACTAAAGAAATGTAATAAAATGAAACATTTGCAAAAATTACGTAAAGCCCAAACATACGTCAAATAGACGTGCAATACTGTTATTACTACAAAATGGCGGCACTTACCGAAGTGACATAGCCGTCTATGGATAGACCTCGGCAGCTAAAGTTGGTTCGGACGTTCGCACCAATCCGATCGTGCGTACGAAAGAGACAGAAAATTTTCTTCGGCCTATACGTCAAAACGACGTACAAGGGTTAAGAGGGCACTAAACATTTACACTACTAACAAGTATTTGCCTTAGGTATTGCTATCCCTATTTCCGAGCGCCGCGCTAAAAGGGACAAATATAGATGAAGCGGATTTTACCTACAAATTCTTTAAAAAAAGACGTTTCGTACTTCCGATTTCTTTTCGCGAAAGTTAAACCGATTTTAATAGTTTTTGCGTTATATTATAGATAAAGAGTATATCTATGCTTCTATCACTTTTTTTGTGGTAAAACTTTACCAAGTTTGTGTGATAGACGCTGCAACTTTATCTAAAGAAAACCGAAAAAAGTGGTATTTTTCGGATCGTCATATTTCTTTTAGTTATTATGTTTTGAAAAAAAGAATGTGATGTGATAGAAGCATAGATATACTCTTTATCTATAATATAACGCAAAAAACTATTAAAATTGGTTTAACTTTCGCGAAGAAAAAACGGAAGTACGATACCCATACTTTTGTATGGAGCATAATTTGGTATCGTACCGTCTTAAGTTTGCATTCAAACCTTGTGACACATCCCTGACAAAAAAGAAGGCAGAACTGATACAGAAAAGATCCATAAATTTTTTCACTACGGTGCGGTTTCCAAAAGTCAATGAAGTTACGTATAGTGACACTTCAGTGAAAATCAATTAATTAACCGGCCAAATCTGGAATCTTGTACTGTCTACCAGAAAAGTATATTTGCAACTTGTACCTGACGGATCCTTAGTAATATAGCTGAACCATGAGCTGACCCACAGGGTGAATATAGCAAAAGTAACAGGACAAAAAATTCAAAATTTTGTGGGAATTAGTCTGAATCACAATGCGCATGTCTGACATGCGCACCATGATGTGAACTATTCTCAGTAACTAAATATCATTAGCATGATTATCACTATTATCAGTGCCTTTTTCAATTCAGTAGCTATTTAGTTGCTATAATCTTTTAAGGTTATTTACATGAAAATTTTTTATTATCTTTCAGTTTTACAGAAAATACAGCGATAGCACCAAGTAGGTACAACAATCTGTTGCAATCACAGATCTAATATTTTCTGTATAGATGTGTACAGTTGCGATTGGATGAAAAGTGTGAATGAAAACTAGTAATAGAGTTTATAGTGGTTAGAGTAAAAAGTAAGATACTTTTTTAATTCTATATGGATGTAACAAAGCTCTTAAGAAAACAATTAGGATGTACTCAGTAAAAATAGAGAGAGAGTGCTTACTCTCTCTCTCTCTCTCACAGGATTTATATTTGATTTTTCCGTCTCTAATAGAGGATGTTATCTGTGTGCAAAATCCCTTAGCTGACTTTTACAGCACCCTTGGGAGGAAATGGGGTGGTTACTCTGTTGTTGTATTCTTAATCCGTCACCACACGGAGAGTGCTCACAATATACTCGTATTACTGTTATTTGTTTGAATCGAATTATCTCTCGTATGCTTGTTTAATTTTCAGCAGGATATTCGATGGAAAGCTACATCCACATAAAGTAGTTATCAAACGATCAGTCAAGTCATCGAATATAATTCTAAGACTGATTCTGAAAATGCAAAATTATAAGGTTAATCGGTGTGGTGAGTGGTTGACAGACGACCCACTATATATAAAATACCATGATGAAGAATGGGGCAAACCATCATATAATAGCTTTCATTTATTTGAAATGCTTTGTCTAGGAGGACAACAGGCTGGTCTATCGTGGATAACAATATTGAGGAAAAGAGAAAATTATCGCAAACATTTTTCAGACTTTGATCCATATAAGATTGCAGAATTCACAGATAGCGATATGCACAACATATTATGTGAGTCGGGAATAATAAGAAACAAAAGTAAATTAGAATCTATAAGAAATAATGCTAAATGCTATGTACGACTAGAAAATGAAGGTGACGACTTCTCAAATTTCATTTGGAGTTTCGTTAATTACAAACCCGTGGTTAATTATTGGACTGATTATAAAAAAGTACCAACATCAACAGCGGAATCTGAAGCTTTAGCAAAAGCATTAAAGAAAATTGGCTTTAAGTTCGTTGGTCCTACAATATGTTACGCCTTCATGCAATCTGTTGGATTAGTTAATGACCATGTCGTCAGTTGTTTCTACAAATTTCCAAGTTGTGCAATTTCCTCAGAATTATATTCTTAATTATAATTATATTTGCTAAAAAAAGTATATACTATCTTTTACTCAAAAACCATGTTTTACGAATTTCGATGCGTATATTTGTTTTAAATTTTAGGCCGACAATTTTGAAACTTCAGTCTCCACGCTCACGAGTGAGATTGACTGTAAGATATCCTCAGTGATTAGTGGTTTTACGAGGCTTAGGTACCAATATTTGATATTTAAATTTCTTACCATGAAGTCTTAAAGCTTATAAATTTCTTACCATGTCATGAATTTCATATTATACTCTATTTAATCCTAATCTACATGAAATTAGTAACATTATTTTACACATAGCTGGATGCCATTCTTTTTACAGTAAATCAGCTTAATCTAGAGTTGTCGACAGCTCTTCATGTCTCCTTACATACCATATACACTAAGCCTTTTTATTGGCCCAATTATACTTTTATGTATAGGTTTATGGTAGAGTTTTACCAAGTTATCCATTCGAAGTAGGAATCATCACGGTTAATTTAATTTCTCCTATAGACATTATTGCTCTATCAGTTACTTGAACTTTCTTATATTAGTTTGTCGCTACACGAAGAACCTAAACCTAATGACAGCATTAAATTTCTTTTTAGTGACCGTGATTATCGAAGTTAGAATCGCGAGATAAATATTGGACGTACTACTACCTAAATGATTTAACGATAATTAGGTCGATATTATGACGCTCCAGAATGTGGACAAATTAATCAAAAGTAAGTAACAATATTATGCATTGTAATTACATTGTAAATAACAAATAGATTCCACATCGGCGCTGTCAATGACCTATAAGTTTATTTTTAAGTCAACAGTTATTGTTATTAATAAATCAAATATTTCATAATTTCAAATTGGTATGAATGCTCTCCGTATAGCCCTGACATTACGAAATAATAATAGATTTTCAAAACTGCATAACACATTTTTGTGTTTCTTCATCAATTTGTGTGTATGTTAACACTAAACTATACTATGTGTATATTATCATTACATGAGTTGCAAAGGTATGTATTAAAGGTTTAAATACAGTAAAGTACAACATTATTTACTGTGGTTTAGAAATCAGATGTCCCCTGTTAAGAGACAGTGAAACCCTTCAAGAAATTACCTTCATTCAAGTACCTATTTGTAGCGAGTTAACTGCATTAGTATTCAGCCTATACAGTGTCGTATTACTTAGGTTTATTATGAAGTACTTAGTTATTAAATATCAGGTCCGGGATTGATAAAAACATACTATGAAAGGATTAATACTTTTTATTTAAATTTACAGTAAGTACTTGATGCTTTTAACTAGCAACAAATTATATTTATTCAGTAATGTACCTACTTTAAATTTAAAAATACAGGCTCAAAAAAACGTGAGCCGGTTATGGTATGTTTATTAAATTGTAAAAACAGTCAACACATTCATTCTTAAGTGAAGGAATCCAGTGTTCAGACTGAAACAATAACGTCGTTGTTTTGTTGTTAAGAACATTATATTTGTGGTGTAGGGTAACGTAATGGCGTCGAGCAGTCTGGCATAGTGAAGTCAACAAGGCACGAGCGGCGCGTACTTGCCGGCTGCGATTAGGGCTACCATCGCTATAACATAGTCTCAGTAGTAGAAACACTGATGAGAAATTATCGAATACTCAATTAATAAAGCTATAATTATTGTAAAAGGATGAATGAGTGAAATACGAGAGTAAGAATCTCGTTATTATAGAAAAAACCGGTCAAGTACGTTTACGTTACGACAAGTTGGGGCCTCGGAGGAGGATGATGATAATGATGAGTAGTTATTGCTGACGTAGCATAAGCTGATATACACAAACCGAAATTTTCAGCTATCACCGTACCAGAGATACAGCCTGGTGACAGACAGACGGACGGACGGACGAACAGCGAAGTCTCAGGAATAGGTCCAGTTTTACCTTTTGGTACGAAACTGTAAAAAATTAAAAGAGCACTTGAAAATGGTAGGATAGGTCTACACATTGTACACAATACAAAAATTTCTTTTAAATGTAGTGTTAACATGTAGTGCAAGTCTTAGCTGTTTTTAATTAACAGCTATGCTCAAAGTTGGCAACACATCATCACACAGCTCGCATTAAAAATATGCTTTAGGACCTGTGTATTTCTGTTCCTCGGCCGGGCACTGATGACATCACACTCACATGAGACGTGGCTTTGACGTCTTTGAATATTTCGACATGTTTTGAAACTATACTTGCCAGATAATTTTGCATAATTCTTAATACTTACCTAGTTTTGCTTTCATTATATGCACCAAGCTCGTCTGAATATATTTACGATGTTCAGCCGGACGGGTATGATGGCTCATAAAGCACGGGCTAGAAGGCACAGAATCTCCTATGATGTTAAAGATATTTTTGGCACTTGCGAACGTTCATTTCGCAGGATACATACACTCCCTACATTCACTCTTATATTTTATGAGGCGTTGAACCAAACCACGATAGCACATTGAACGCGAAGAATTTTATTAGAGAATGGTATTAGAAGCATCATAATGATCGATACTGAAGTAGCAGTATGTTATCGGAGTGTACGATTCGTTGTGGGATTTTACCTACAATTGCATCTCTATGTTTCATAATGTTTGTACATTAATTTATTAATTTTTACAATTGACTTCCTATGCCTTTACTTAATAAATCAAATTACTTATATTTATTTATTAAAAAATGTCTTATAGTGAAACAATGATCACCGCGAGCGGAACTTCAAGCTACGACCCCGGAATACCGTTCCGTTGCTCTTTCTACTGAGCCACCATGGGACCTGTACATGATAATGAAATTTTCCACCTACAGTAGGTACCTATGTTTTACTATCTTATTTTACCATACAAAATTAGCTGCATAGATATTTTTTATTATTGTTCAAGCCATATTTTACCGAATAAACATATTTGCCTATTCTTATGAAAAATACGGCGTAACCAAATGTTGACTGTCTCCGTGACGCATTAGCATTGTAACGTGAATATCTCCGGCTTATACTAAGAATATTTAACATATAGTTTTTAAGTATATAATCCGGTAATCATTCATTGAACTTTGTTGTTTTGTACCCATCAAAGTAGCCGCCCAATTTTAACTGCCGCAGTTAGTTGTTGCCTAGTTAATAGCAAAGAACTTCATATTATTCCGAACGTATGTAGAAATTTTCTTCTCAATAATGCGTTTCTTGTTATTATAATTAACACCTATCAGTATTATATAAATAGGTACCATATACAAAAAGAACTTTTTAATTTAATTTTAGTATAGCTTGCGCTCTATATCTAATGTCATACGTTGAGTTAGAACCAGAACAAAATCTAAAGGTATACGATGATAAATACTATAATGTCTCGGAAATATGCACGTCGGCATAAAAACTATTCACTTTGGTGTGTCTTTTAAAACATGTTTGTTTCTCAACTGCAAACACGGACTAATTAACAGCGGCAGCTTTGTTATCCTCTTCCAGAAATTGTTTTAAACGTTAAGATGTTTGAATGTAGCTGTTGTACCTCATGTTCTAATATGGTTCGCTTTGATGTCACTGTCCAAGGTATCGTCTGTCGTCATCATACAGAAATATACTTTTCTGCTTCGTTGAAACTCACGTGTCTCAAACAAAGCTTAAATATCTTATTGTTGCCATTAATTTAATATAAAGCAGAGATATATGATTATTCGACGTTAAGTAACAAAGAATTTACTTGTTTTATATTTTATTTTAACACATTTTTATTATTGGTTTACATAAATCATGAAAATACTGAACACCTATCCAGTACAACCAACAATTTCTATAATTTTATATTATTTTAAATCTATCCTGTTATTGGCTACACATTTATAAAAAAAATTGAGATTCGAAATTATAGATTTACATTTTGTTTAAAGTAAAGTAAAAAGTAAAATACTCTTTATTGTACACCAGATAGTTTTACAATACTTACTAACTAAACTTAAACTTAAAACAGGTACAATGGGCGGTCTTACCGCGGGCTGCGATCTCTACCAGACAACCTTAAGAGGGTACCCTATTCCCGAGCACCATTTTACCTACAAATTCTTTGAAAAAAAGACGTTTCGTACTCCCCATTTTTCTTCGCGAAAGTTAAACCCATTTTAATTGTTTTTCGCTATATTATAGATGAAGAGTATATCTATGCTTGTATCACTTTTTTTTTGGTAAAATGTTACCAAATATGTGTGATAGACGCTGCAACTTTACCTAAATAA
Organism: Orgyia antiqua; assembly: GCA_916999025.1. Taxonomy (NCBI): domain Eukaryota; kingdom Metazoa; phylum Arthropoda; class Insecta; order Lepidoptera; family Erebidae; genus Orgyia; species Orgyia antiqua. The sequence goes on from OU779861.1 coordinate 6,367,420, forward strand.
CACCGAAAAAACGGGATTTGCGGATGGTCATATTTCTTTTAGTTATTATGTATTGAAAATAAGAAAGTGACAAGATAGATAATTATACTCTTCATCTATAATATCGTGTAGAAACAATTAAAATCGGTTTAACTTTTGCGAAGAAAAAAGGGAAGTACGATACCCATATTTTTGTATGGAGCATAATTTGGTAACGTGCCCTCTTAAGATGGACATGAATGAGACAGAATAGGTGACTTGTTTAACTTGGGATTGAAACAGAAACTTTGCTTTTACATATGATCACAGACTTATCCACGGTGTCAATGAAGCAGTCGTAATTCCCGAGTCAATATAATTGTTTGAAATAGGATGCAGCTGCTAATGTTAGTTGCAATAAATCTTGCTAGGTATATTGCGAACTAAATATATTAACTGCTGTGGCCTTATGTAATAAACGCTTGAGCTCTACAGCCAACATTTATGCATTTAAATAATGTTCTGAATTCCTCAATAAATGAGTTTTACTTCCATACTATGAATAGGTAGAGAAAACAAGTAAAACGTTAAAGCTTATTGTTTTAAAAAACTCAATCGAGCGTCTAGCTAGAAGATGAAAGCATTTTTTTTTGAGCCATGCGGTAATATAATACCAATACGCATATGCGGCTAACATACCCTCAGGCACTTCGGATAAAAAGTAGTTTAAAAACTGATTGGATAATGAATAACACTCTCTTCGTGTTTTAAAATTAAAAACGTTTTTTAGAATAAAATATCACAAGCATTGCCGTACCCAACAGGCTGATGTTTTCAGTTGCATCACCACAACGTGTGATTTTCATATAATTTACTTAGAACTTACATAATATTTACAAAATGCAAGACTTCATAGTATTATAGTAACATTAAATAGTCTATGAGTCGGTCTTTAATATAAATCAGTTGAGAGTAACGTCACTTCTTAACAGAATACATAAATAGATCAAGTCACAAGACAGACCGGTCGGCGCGCACGCGGTAATCGGCCCAGGGGGTATGTGCGCGATGCTCGATCACCCGATGCCTACGATGGCCGCTTGGCGCCAACGCCGAGTCGTCGGCGTGTTATTTCCGACGCCATTACTCACACACACCGGCTTCGTTCGACTAATTATAATATTCGGCGAGCTCACATCGCCCGACTGTCCACATATCCTGCGTGCACAACAGAACCAAATTGTAAATGTTATTTTAGGTCTTACGCAGAATTGTTGGCAAAGAATGAAAGAGATAACCTCTGTAACATTCTAATCGTACCGTGTGTGTAGGTATGATCATCTCACTCAAAGCTTCATTACAAAGCATTTTTAAAAAGAATAAAAGTAAGCCGCTCGATTCTGTTAATTGATGTCGTCTGACGTTGATAGCGGCTGTTCGGTAAGATCACAAACGTCGGTGTAGTTCAAACGACTCTTCTTTGTAAACATGCCTGTGTATTCGTGTTAACACAATCAGCGCAGCGTGCCCTTTGACATTAGCCTCCTTACCCCTGATAGTACAGCTCAAAACTGTAGCTTTTGCGTCGTTTCATATAAAATTAGGTATAGACAAAGTCACAGATGTGTATTATCCCTAATTATTGTCAATTTTATGACGATAACATAATTATTCGCCTCAACGTTTTCTGCATATTAAATTAGCTATCACCCGCGACTGCATGCATGGATTTTGGAATCTTTTCCTTATAAATAAGATAAGTAATAAAATAAAAAATAACATTAACATTTTACGAGCAAATGATAAAATGTCATCATTTGATTTTCATGCACTGTTTTTAGGGTTCCGTACCCAAAGGGTAAAAACGGGACCCTATTACTGAGACTTCGCTGTCCGTCCGTCCGTCCGTCCGTCCGTCCGTCCGTCCGTCCGTCCGTCCGTCCGTCCGTCCGTCCGTCCGTCCGTCCGTCCGTCCGTCTGTCACCAGGCTGTATCTCAAGAACGGTGATAGCTAGAGAGTTGAAATTTTCACAGATGATGTATTTCTATTGCCGCTATAACAACAAATACTAAAAATAAAATAAAATAAATATTTAAGGGGGGCTCCCATACAACAAACATGATTTTTAGGGTTCCGTACTCAGTATCTCAAGAATGGTGATAGCTAGACAGTTGAAATTTTCACAGATTATGTATTTCTATTGCCGCTATAACAACAAATACTAAAAATAAAATAAAATAAATATTTAAGGGGGGCTCCCATACAACAAACATGATTTTTTTACCGTTTCTTGCTCGATACTAATAACGTTGCCTTATGTTGCATAGATAATGGTACGGAACCCTTCGTGCGCGAGTCCGACTCGCACTTGACCAATTTTTTTTATCTGTGGCAAGCACGGTGCTATGTTCTGTTTTAGTGAATTAATTATCTTATGATAATAATTTTGTAGCAAAACTGTAATTTCTATTGGTAAATACATAATATTTTGTTTTTATATTATTATTGTAATTCAAATGTAAACTTTGGGTTAGAAAAAGCATGTTAGGTCATTTAAGTATATTGTTTTTTAGGGTTCCGTACCCAAAGGGTAAAAACGGGACCCTATTACTGAGACTTCGCTGTCCGTCCGTCCGTCCGTCCGTCCGTCCGTCCGTCCGTCCGTCCGTCCGTCTGTCACCAGGCTGTATCTCAAGAACGGTGATAGCTAGAGAGTTGAAATTTTCACAGATGATGTATTTCTATTGCCGCTATAACAACAAATACTAAAAATAAAATAAAATAAATATTTAAGGGGGGCTCCCATACAACAAACATGATTTTTAGGGTTCCGTACCCAGTATCTCAAGAACGGTGATAGCTAGACAGTTGAAATTTTCACAGATGATGTATTTCTATTGCCGCTATAACAACAAATACTAAAAATAAAATAAAATAAATATTTAAGGGGGGCTCCCATACAACAAACATGATTTTTTTACCGTTTCTTGCTCGATACTAATAACGTTGCCTTATGTTGCATAGATAATGGTACGGAACCCATCGTGCGCGAGTCCGACTCGCACTTGACCAATTTTCTTTTAATTCGCTTTATTATTTGCTGTAATAGCGACAACAGAACAAAAATATTCCATGCCATTTTCTACTTGTTTAAGGGCCTACATCAATATTATCGTCGACATGTACATATTAACACAGCTAGTAGGTATAGAAAATGAAGAATTAGGGATATTTTTTTTGTTTACTCAAAATCTACTAAATGTATTTCAATTCTGATTTACGTGTTTCTATATACAGGGTGTGGCGTAAATAGTGGTCCACCGTTCAGGGTTAGGTACATCAGGTAGGTACCTACACCATACCAAAATTTTAAACCGGTCCGCCGACTGGTTACGGAAAAAAAAATATTTTTAATTTTTTTCAAGAAATTCCCATTTTCATTACGAATTTGACCACAGTTTCAACAAAAAACATTATTTTTGATTTTCTATTCGTGTTTATTCATGTTGAATGTATGAGCTATCATAAAAAAATAAAGATTTGTATTGAAATTGTAGCCTTTACGAGAAAAAGTGATTTCTTCTCAATTCTTAACCTAAATTTTATCGCATCACTCATATTCAGGAGCGTTTTTTGAAAAAGAAATGTACTACACTGTTAGTGCCCATGCATTTAAAAATATGCTCATGATGTACTGATTATAAAATGGTATAATAGTACCGCTTTTCAAAAATAGAAAAAAAAATACTGCATTTGTAACTGAAAATAAGTAAGTCTTCCTGTTACCATTTTCGCAACATAATATTGAAACAAAAATTTCGTCTACCTTATTTATGTGCCCATTCTTACTGTAAACTTGGTCATAGTGACAACGACAATATTATTATTGTAATTGTATTGGCAAATGAGAACACAAAAGTTACTACAGACAGGGTATTAAAAAAAAACAACTTTGACATCATAATTATTTATTTATTGATTAATACAATCGGTGCTCAAAATGGCCCCCATTCGCAGCTATACACGCTCTGCACCGTCGAATAAAGGAGCGTTTAAGACGTCGAGCAAACCCGCTTTCATTGATTTTTCCAGCTGCTGTCAGAATCCTGGTCCTTAATTCTTCAATATTATTTATTGGTCCCTTGTATACGTCTTCCTTTAAGCATCACCAATAAAAGAAATCCAAAGGATTAAGGTCTGGGGAGCGTGGTGGCCATAGTATTGGGCCTAACCGCCCTATCCATCTGTTTGGATAGGCCACATTAAGGTGCTCTCGTACCCTTACTGCATAGTGAGCGGGACAGCCATCATTTTGTAGCCACATGCTGTCTCGGATCTCTGTAGGGACACTTTCTAGAAGTACGGGTAAATCTGTCTGTAAGAACCCAAGATACCTTTCTGCGGTTAAGGTTTCTGGCAGTTCTAATGGACCAATTATTTGTCCGTTAATAATGCCGACCCAAAGGTTTATTTTAAATTGGTATTGCGATCGATCTTGTCTCATGACGTGCGGATTTTCTAACTGCCAGCTGTGCAAGTTGTGTAAATTTAAATATCCATCTTTTCTGCAAGATGATTCGTCACTCCAAAGTATTTTATTAAAAAATTGCTCGTCCTCTCGTATTCTACGCAGCATTTCTCTGCAAAATCTCACTCGCGGAGGATAGTCCCTTGGTAACAGAGTCTGTACCCTTGTATAATGGTAGGGATGTAGCTCGTGTCTTTTTAAAATGCGATGTACGGTTCTGGTAGATATCCCCGTTGTGCGAGATAAGACTCGGACTGAGGTTGTAGGATCTTGTTCTGCCAAATTCAGTACCTGATCATCGGCATGTCTCCGTGGGCGTCCTTCTCTTGCACCGCCTACGCCAGAGCCGGGTATCCTCCCTTCGGTGTATGCATTGTGGACTCGCCCAAACACCCTGTGGTCTGGATGTCTGCGATCGGGATATCTCTCCCTGTAAAGCCGAGCCGCCTCTCTGCCGACTCCTCCACATTCTCCGTAAATAAAATGCATGTCAGCATATTCGCGCGGTGTATACTGAGACATTTTTGTTATCACTGCACTGCACGTTTGTCCAAATCGTTATGCAAATCAGAGTCCGGTAAACGTAAGCAAGATTATTAGATGTCACCAAAACGACAAGTCCAAATCACTTAGGCAATCAACCGGAGTCCAGGGGAATAGCAAGAAACAGCGGAGTTAAACACAAATGAAACGAAACGTATACGATGCACGGGAGCGTAGATCGTACTAATTGTTTATGTACCATTTCTTTCCGATCTCAATTGCTAGAAAGGAAAGGGACAACAACAACAAACTACATCCTTTCCTTATCACTATCCTATTGTTTAGTTACTCCAGCTACGTTACGCATTACAAGAGTGTGCGCACTTCAATAGGTCTTTTGTTATGGTTTAGGTTCAGAGCGACCTTTTTTTATAGGACACGACATGATGTAGAATTATTTGGAGACGTGGAGTCAAATATCAGTTGTAAGATTGAGACTTTGTTTTATTTAATTCCATATTTAAATGGGTAAAAACAAAAAGACAACATTTTTGTTTAAATATTATGTTGCGAAAATAGTAACAGGAAGACTTATCCGTTTTTAATTACAATTGCAATAAAAAAAAATCTATTTTTGAAAAGCGGTACTATTATACCATTTTATAATCAGTACATCATGAGCATATTTTTAAATGCATGGGCACTAACAGTGTAGTACATTTTTTTTTCAAAAACTGCTCCTGAACATGACTGATGCGATAAAATTTAGGTTAAGAATTGAGAAGAAATCACTTTTTCCCGTAAAGGCTACAATTTCAATACAAATCTTTTTTATTTTATGATAGCTCATACATTCAGCATGAATAAACACGAATAAAAAATCAAAAATAATGTTTTTTGTTGAAACTGTGATCAAATTCTTAATGAAAATGGGAATTTCTTAAAAAAAATTAAAAATATTTTTTTTTCTGGAACCAGTCGGTGGACCGGTTCCAAATTTTGGTATGGTGTAGGTACCTACCTGATGTATCCAACCTTAAACGGTGGACCACTATTTACGCCACACCCTGTATAATAGTCACTTATGTTTTTAAAGTTATTTCATTACTTAATACGCGATAATAGACCGACAAATGAAAAAAATAAAAAATGAGAGAAGTTGTTTCGCTAAGATTTTCTATCGAGAAAATTTTTTTCAATCGCGTTTCTGAGTTTATGCGATCCTAGATCATATATTGAAAAAACATATACTTGAAAATTAGAGCTCTAGCCATTCAATCTAAAGAAACAATGAAAACTTCGTACGTAGAAAAATGCACGAAGCTATTTTGGTATCCTCTTAAACTCGGTGTCTAATAATGCGATCTCTACTACGAGGGGAGGTCCAAAAGTTCGTGGAATGAAAGGGTTTTAGTAAAAATGAAACAGTAAATTTATTTTTCCTTTTCAATATAATCACCCTTAAGCTGAATACATTTATTAGATCTATGAATTAATTTTTCTAAACCATCGTAAAAATATTTTTTATCTTTTCCCTCAAAATGAGCCAAAATTGCCTCCTTTACCTCATTGTCGTCGGAAAATTTCCTTCCCCTTAAGTCTTTTTTTAAATTGGGGAACAAATAAAAATCACTTGGGGCCAGATCTGGACTATAGGGTGGGTGGACTAGTGATTCGAAGCCATGCGTGTGTAGAGCAGCCATTGCAACTTTGCTCTTGTGAACCGGCGCGTTGTCTTGCAAGAGCAACACGCCCTTGGTCAATTTTCCCCGACGTTTTTCTTTGATGGCATCCTTTAATTTTTCTAGTATTGTTGCGTAGTATTCTCCGGTTATGGTCCTGCCCTTTTCTTTATAATCAATCAGTATTATCCCCTCACAATCCCAAAAAACAGTAGCCATCAACTTTCCAGCCGACTCCGACACTTTGAATTTCTTTGGCGGTGGTGTCCCCTTTTTATGCCATTGCATGGACTCTTGTTTGGACTCAGGCTCAAAGTGATGAACCCATGTTTCATCGCCGGTAACAATTCGCTCCAAAATCGGTCCAGGATCGTCGCCACACAACTCCAAAAAATGTTTTGACGCTTCGACGCGCTGCTGTTTTTGAAGCGGCGTGAGCATTCTCGGTACCCATCTTGCACTGACTTTTGTCATACCCAGGTGGTCATGTAGGATTCGCAAAATGGTGGTATCTGATACTCCAACTAATGCAGATAACTGTTTTTTCTTCAAACGGGTGTCCTACAGTACAATTTTTTCCACTTTTTCGACGATGTCTGATGTGGTGGCCTCAACTGGCCTTCCTGAGCGGGGGTCGTCTTCAATCGACTCCCGACCATGTTTAAAAAGACCATGCCACTTGTGAATCATTGATTTACTAGGGCACTGTTCCCCGTAAACAGTTTCCATTTCATTCAAAATGGTCTGAGCGTTCTTTCCTTGCGTGGTAAGGAATTTAATGACCGCACGGTGTTCAATTTTCTCCATAGTTTCAGTTTTCTTCCGGATTGACGTGTTTAGCAGGCGAGTGTTCGTAAACGAATGACGCAATAGGGCTGAAACTCCATTTATATACTAATTATGAGTCCCCAATTAGTATGACACTAAGTGAGCGCCCCTATCCCCACTCCATCCCCTCCATTCCACGAACTTTTGGACCTCCCCTCGTATAACGAGTAACGAAAAACGGTCTAAAAAAGATTTGCTACTTACGTTAGAATTAGGTATCTATATGATATTCAGCAGCGTATGGAAGCAGTTGGGGGGTGGTTACAATTTTAGTAATTACTACTAAGTACTAGTAATAAGTTATTAGATATTTAAGAATATCTAATAACTTATTACTAGTTAATTACTAGTGGACTTAGCGGTCCGTGTGGTGACGGATTAAGATCCGTCACCACACGGACCGCTAAATCCCCTCTTGTCTATAGCAATGTAATTTCGGAATTTGAAATGTTTCCTATGTGACAAATTTTATTTTAGGTATGCTCTACTTATTAGTTTGTCATCCCATTCCACCCTGGACGGTGACGCAGACAATGACTAAGTCGGAGTCAATTAGTAAAGAATATTTTCCTAACAAATGCTTCGTGTTGTATAATGATGTGATTTGAATAGAGAATTGTCTATTCTCATATAGTTAATTCGAGACACCGCTATTTGGTAGAGACGACTACTTGAACAGCGATTATACTGATTACATAATATTAGGACAATGACTATCGTAGCTGGTGTGATTGATCTGAGAAACTCATGTGATATCCGAACTTTACCACCCCTTTCATCCTATATGAGCCAGGCATTATATAAGCAGAGAAGATCTTCTGCTATAGACGGACAAAACAAAACTAAAATATGTACCAAGTAGCCCGTTTAGCGTGATTTAATACATTAATTACCCTTCCCCAGAGGATAATTGTCCAGTTTTAACACGTTTATGGACTGACGGGAAGAAACCTGGAAATATTTGTGATATAATTTCAAATGTTATTCACGAAGGTCACGCGACAACAGGGGTCAATGGTGTGACAATGAATAGAAATTTTCACACGTTTTCAGGAACGACGACCGGCCATGACGCAAAACGGACGTGCCAATGAAAGCGCAATACACGCACTACATTTCTTCTTGTGGGCATTGTTACACCTACTGAGTGTCAACGTGCCAACACTTAAATATAATTTGCTAGTCTAATTTAACGGTTACCAGGCAATTCTAAAATATTCATGTCACTTGTGAAAATTTTTGCTAATTATTTTGAATGTCAAAGCTTTGCATTGACATTTAGCATGTTGTAGCTTGTAGCCTCTTGTAAAATTAATACAATGTTTAGCTCATGTTTAGCTATTGTATTGTATGCATAGCAAAGCATTCAAATGTCTTCAACTTAGAACAACACTTTAATAGGTAGAGAATGTAGAGATTAATCAGTAACGAATATAATATTTCCTAACACTTGCGCGACTCATTTGTTTAAATAAAACCACTTTTTTCGGATTTAGACGCGTGTATTTGTTTTAAATTTTAGCCTGACGTTTCGGAGAATTTGCAGTCACCGCACTTAGTCACGGGTGAGACTGAAAACAAATAAACGCGTCTAAATCCGTAAAAAGTGGTTTTATTTAAACAGTAATGAATAGTGAAAATCTAAATAACATTTCAAGATAAATAATAGTTATGATGTTTTCAATGTCGCAAAGAATTCTTGTTTGGTCAAGCGATGTGCGGCTTATTAAAACCTAAACTTGTTTTGTTGGTTGTGATCGAACGCTAAGAGCCGAGATCATTAAAACGAGTTCATATCAGTTTCCATAAGTTTTTAACGGTTGCCCTCTTGATAAACTTCTGTAGATTATACGCAGTGCCACACGAATTGTGGACCACCTGAGAAGTAAGAAACTGTGCTCAATATCGTAAATATCAGTGGCGCAACGTGGATCATCCACATTATAATTTAGAGCTCTGATAAGCCAGCGATACGGAGAAGATAACGTTAATCAACAAAATCTGTTTAATTTTATTAATCTCCTTATATTATGTTGACAGTGTAATTTATAATTAATCTAGTAAAATATTTACAAGATTTACTGCATGTTTCTACACCAGTAAATATTATAGAAAATTACCTAAGTCTGTATGTCTTTTAAAACGAGTGACTGAGTTTCGTGAAACATAGCCTAGGTAGCTCTATTACTCTCAAAACCATAGCTCATCAAGTCATCAATATAAATAGATATATAAAATAAAAAGATTATTAAAAATATTCCAGCCATTTGGAAGTTACGATGTTCTTATTCTGTCGGTTAGAGACTTATAGAAAGTGAACAAACCGTCTCCTTGGTTCTGTAATGAGTTATAAAGTTTATCTATAAAAATAGGTAAGTATCTTTACTACGTAACAGCTTGATAATATACCTACCCATAGGGACGTAAAGCTGCCATTAACGAAAATGCCAAAATCCTCAACACCGGATAAATACGTAGAAATCGGAATTGCATTTGGGCGAAACATGGTTTCTTCACTGAAAAAATGTATTTATGCAACTTGAGTCCTTGAAATTTCAAAATTTTCATTAACCTCCCTCGATAAGAAAAGCGGCTACTCAGTCAAGCAGACACTTTTTACAAAGTATAAAATTTACCAGTAATGCAAGCATAGTCCGCACATAGTATATGTATAAGTAAGTTGGTAAGTAGTAGTATAGTAAGTCTAGGTACAGATTAATGTATGTTTACGTGAACAAACCTTAAATGAAATTAGAACAAACTATTGCCACCATTTACTGAGTGCATATTTCCACAGTGACAGTAAGAATGAATCATTCTTTGTTTCATGAATTGGGTCATCTATTTTATATGGACTTATTACTAATTGATAAGTACCATTCTGTATATATGTATTATTTCACCAATATGGCCATATTTCATTTACTTGTAAGTAATTTAGTACACGAAGGTACTGTAACAAGGTGGTTCTGTGCCTCTAACCGTCCCAATGTCGAGCTTGGACCTATTCGTACTTTATAACACCATGTCGAACAGGTAGTAGATACGTATTTAGTTTCGAGATTTCCGGCTCTTGCAGGGGATGTGTGATGTTGCCATGATTTGTTACGTTTTCTGAATTTTTTATCTATACTCAAGTACCTTCATAGGTATCTAGAAAATAGACAGAATAGTAGGCTTATATCCTAAATATTTTAGTTGTAATCCATTGTATATAAGAGCGGGACATTATCTAACATGACAAAATATTTTTTGTAACATCAACATTCAACATAATAAATTATTGCCCAATTCTACGCACCTTGAAAATTTTCTCGTCGTAAAAACTGCCAAATGTCTATGTGTGCGTCACCATATTGTCGGATTCGGTTTCTGAGAAACGACGGACGCGGGCGCAAGTGAGGAAGGAGGACGGGGGAAGGCAGTTTGACGGCGTCAAGCCCGGTGCCGCAATGCTGAGGCGCGGGCGCCGGGCCTGCCAGACAAGTTGTCGCTGGAGCCCGGAACCGCATCGCAGTTTGGTGGCTCCCTCTCACCTATTGCCGGCAAATTAGTTGGCGCACCCAAGCTGTTAACTAACCAGTTTGAAATCTAGTTGGATTTGGGTATCGACAATATAACGAGTCAAACGTATAGGTACCTATCTACTTTTATATGCGTATTGAATAATCAATTAATGTCACAATAGGATCACGACGAAATATTATAATAATGTGATTTAAACAAAAAATAGGTACAGCCCTAGTCGTACTAAGACTATGATTATTTATTAAGGGTTGAGTTTAATAACAAAATTTGTAAGTATAATTAATTTGAAGGGTTATAATATGAAGTTTTTAGAATCCTATAGTAACAGAATAAGAGAATACAGATCACAAATGAAAAGAAAGAATCACATCTTCTGTAAAATGTGAACATCTCGAAAATAATTTTTTGTGGAAACATTTACCTATGTGACGAATATCGGTTCCATATTCGTCACATTAAGAGAAAAGAATAGTGAAAAGACTGTTAGAAATTCTAAGACTCTTTTCACTTTTTTTTACACGCTTTATATTAGCTTCGCTTGTATGTTTGTTTGTATGTTTGTATGTTTGTAACCGACTCCTTCGGACGCTATTTTGACCCACTTTAAACGGTCAGATTCTATTTAAATTTTGCACACCTGTCAAAGACCGATGACAATGCAATAATTCGATTAAAATATCCGATTATCCTGGTTAGATTCGCCAGGATTCATTAATCTCTTTCCGGTTCCTTTGCATGAGAGTAAGAGAGAGGGCTAGTACGCGAACTACGCATGCGCGCATTTCCAGAGAAACTCTTTTTTCTACTTTTTTGTTGGGTTTTCTATATAAAGCGTGTTTTTAGTTTTTTTAAACTATTATTTCTACTAAATTTCGATTTAGGAAGACTAAATCGCTTGCAAAAACAAGCTCTTTATAAAAAGCAGACATGTAAGTAACATTACAACTCACTAGAAATTGGAAAGCGTATGGCACGCGCATTGAGCTAATTCTTTAAATGTCCATTAGTCATTCAGGAGAAACCTAGGCTCGTTGGTAATTTATTCAACAGATTAGACAACTCTCCATATAAAGTGCGACCCACCTCACCAAGTAGCGACGACGCGGCTACCGTCATCGCGTGTTGCTCGACCATACGACATATTATTATACTCTTTGCATACGACTCTACAAATTAAATATTTGCACCAACAAATGTACCTGTATATACTTACTAGTTGTCAGCCTTTAAATATTTTACACCCCGTTATTCGCTCTTAAACGAGCCAACTAATAGCTTAAATGAGTACCATGCAAACTAAACGTCTACAGAATTGTGTAGAAATTAAACGGTATGAACCACCTAAGTATGTGTTACGTAGTACTTTCGGAATTCCAGATGTCTAAATCATCGGCATACCTATACGACTCTACATTAGGTGGTAGACCAACGGATTATAATGGATAGAATTTATGCCGTTTTCGTAGTTCTGAATTCCGTATTTGTTTATTAAAACTATATTACAGAAACTTGTAAAAACTGATAAAAGTTTTTACATAAATTGACTTTATCTTAACGATAAACTTTGTTTAAAACAAAACATGTAGAGTCACATTTAAAATTAACTAAACTATCCCAGCTTTACTGTAGTTTATTGTTTTGTATATAGTTTGCTTTCAAAAGTAGTCCAGAACACAATCAAATATCTACTAATTCTAATTAACCAATTAAAATCACAATCAATTTATTTTTCACGCCTGGTCAGCGTGACATAGTAGACCGTAATCCCTATCAATATGGAGGAGGCTTGTGCCAAACAAGAAAGAATATTAATGGGTTGGAAAGAGAGCTAGAGTGAGAGCAATTAAGCGCAAAGGTTTCTAGACAAAGGGTGGTACTACAACAAACTAGTTATTAGGAGATAGAGATCCTACAAGAGATTTTAAACAATATCATATATATATGTATATATATATAATATAACAGCGTTGTGTAGATTTAAAATGGGTAAAATTTATTATTAAAATATTATAAATTAATTATAAAATAAAATTTATTAAGTATAAAAATATATTATAGTAAGTCTTGTTTTAAATTATTATGGTGTACAATAAAGAATATTTTATTTTATTTATTTATTTTATTTACTGCAAAATACTTGTAAGGACTTCAAATTAATACTAACAAAGCCAGCATGTACTAATTAAGTAAGTATAAATTGTTGTGCTTGTAGTCGGTCTAAAACAATAGTGACCTAGTTCAATCTTAATTTCATTCACAACATGACATAATGGCTACTTTAGGAATGCACAGCTAATGGACATTCCCGAGTCACAATTTCAACTTTTATGGACATTGGTATTTACATTCTTATGACAATCTTATTTGATATAACATATGTATAATGAATTGTGTACTATCTTTTGTTTACTAAGCAAATGATATAATAAAATTAAATTTTCTTTATGAATCCAGTTAACATTTCCAACAATACATATATAAAAATGGATGTTTAGCAAATTAAATTGTAAGGCTTAAGTGTTATTGTTCTGTAAAAAACTAATACATATAATATATAAATGGAAAAGTTAGAGTAAGTACCTACACAAGTAAGCCGATAGGTACTATTACTAGAGATCTATTTATTTGTTAGCATTTTATGATAAGATCTATCTATGTAATAGGTGAGTATTATACTTAAGACGATACCAAAATAGCTTCGTGCATTTTTCTACGTACGAATTTTTCATTGTTTCTTTAGATTGAATGGCTGGAGCTCTAATTTTTAAGTATATGTTTTTTCAATATATGATCTAGGATCGCATAAACTCAGAAACACGATTGAAAAAAGTTTTCTCGATAGAAAATCTTAGCGAAACAACCTCTCTAATTTTTTATTTTTTTCATTTGTCGGTCTATTATCGCGTATTAACTAATGAAATAACTTTAAAAACATAAGTAACTATTATATATAGAAACACGTAAATCAGAATTAAAATTTATTTAGTAGATTTTGAGTAAATAGGAAAAGTATCCCTAATTCTTCATTTTCTGTACCTACTGGCTGTGTTAATATATACGTGTCGGCGATGATATACGATAATATTGATGTAGGTCCTTAAATATTAAGCATTAACTTACATATATATTTCTATAAGCACCAGCAACTATGTTGGCAAATTAAATTCGTACTAAATAATATTCTCTAACACTTGCGCGACTCATTTGTTTAAATAAAACTACTTTTTATGGATTTAGACGCGTGTATTTGTTTTAAATTTTGGCCCGACGTTTCGGAGACTTTGCAGTCACCATGGTCACGGGTGAGACTGAGTTGTAAAGTGTCCTCTACGATCAGTTATTACAGGGTTCTTTTTAATAGTCTCCGAAAAGTCGGGCCAACATTTAAAACAAATACACGCGTCTAAATCCGTAAAAAGTAGTTTTATTCGTACATTATCTTACAATAGTTTTTAAAATTACTCTAGTGTATACTGATATGTTACTAATCACACTTGACGGCTGTTTAATTTCAGGTAGGTAACACTCAGACCCGTGCTCAAGAACAAAAAATGTATTCTTAGTATATTTTTTATAAAAGATTAATTTTTCTTATCGCTTCTGCGTACTAAAGGTTCAAGTAAATATATAGTTTTTTTTTTGTGTTCTGTGCTTAAATCACAAAGGTAGTGGCGCTACCTGGCGTCAATTTTTTTTATTTCATTCGATTATTCGCTGCTCAGTATGCAAAGGCAATCACGTTGGTTTTTCTCATTTCTTGGAAGGCCACCACTGAGGTAACCATTCGCTGTATTTTGTAAGAAAAAGTTGACGAATCGTTTAGAAGTTAGAGAATACTAGCTTACGGCCGAGGCTACACCCGTCTTTATAATAACACTTTCTGCCAATTTCTGCCTGTTATTTTTTAAACATTTTCAACACGGAACTTTACAAGTTTTATAACCGTACCTATTGCTTTGTCTAATTTGCATACAGAAGTGTTGAAATAAATAGACATTGGTACCAATTCTATGTTAACTTAACTAATAATGGAAATTGATAGTGTCATTAACACAATTCGGCAATATTAACTGAACTTTCTCGTTATGACAACTGTGTAATTAAAGATTTTAATTAACATAAATCGTATACTGAAATAGCCAATTAATCGCAATACACCATCAACAGCTATCTATTTTCAATTTAGATAAGCTAGGTTAAGTTTTTGACGCATCAGAATTGGCTCCATTATGATTTACCAAAATTATACATGCTTTAGTTGCCTTTTTCTATTGTTAAATTGGATTTTGTATTAATTTGACCACAAATCTGACACGATTAATATGTATACACTTTATTACTGTGACTGGTAATGTTATCCATTTTAAATTTATCGTATATTTATGCAGATTAGTTTGATGCAACTATGTAAATATTTTCCTCGTTTGAGCTGATCACTAACATTCACTGTCAGTATCATTAAGGGCAAATAGGTACGTAGGTAGGTATCAATCAAGCGTACCTATTGTTGAGTTATTAAGTTCAGAGACACGAAGGTAGCGAACCGTGGAAGGTCAAATACTCAAGTTACTCCGCCATGTAATGCATACCTATTTTTACTACACATAAACAACATATTTATCTCTATGTATATTATAAACACTACCATAAGAATAAAAACTACACCATAATAGTGTAGAATGTTTTATGTACAGAATAATGGGGTATTGTAAAAAAAATTGGTCAAGTGCGAGTCGGACTCGCGCACGAAGGGTTCCGTACCATTTATACCATCTATGCAACATAAGGCAACGTTATTAGTATCGAGCAAGAAACGGTAAAAAAATCATGTTTGTTGTATGGGAGCCCCCCTTAAATATTTATTTAATTTTATTTTTAGTATTTGTTGTTATAGCGGCAATAGAAATACATCATCTGTGAAAATTTCAACTGTCTAGCTATCACCGTTCTTGAGATACTGGGCACGGAACCCTAAAAATCATGTTTGTTGTATGGGAGCCCCCCTTAAATATTTATTTTATTTTATTTTTAGTATTTGTTGTTATAGCGGCAATAGAAATACATCATCTGTGAAAATTTCAACTCTCTAGCTATCACCGTTCTTGAGATACAGCCTGGTGACAGACGGACGGACGGACGGACGGACGGACGGACAGCGAAGTCTCAGTAATAGGGTCCCGTTTTTACCCTTTGGGTACGGAACCCTAAAAAGGTATAAAATTTCTTAGGAGTAACCATCAGATCCTGACTTGGTGCCAATGGGACCACACAGGAACCACCAGCTCTTAAATAAAAAAAGAATCACTTAAATCGCTTCGCACAGTTACAAGTTATAGGTAACAAAAAAAAACATACCTACAGACGAATTGAGAACCTAAAAGTTACTGTAAAGTATATAAATATATGCAACTTTCTCAGCATTAAGACTCATAGTACCTACTTAAGTGCCATATATGATAAATATACAATAACAGCATTTTTTAACAACATTAATTTTTTCTTCTTTATCTGTAGTCATAACTAAATATAGATATATAACTACCCCTTTTTATTTTACATACTCTTTCACACCATCCATATTCCATTATATATTACGTTATTTCCTGTATCTAGATTGACACCATTACAATTACTAAGATGAACGGGATACAGTGAGATGAGTACCTAAGCCAGGTATTTGGGTTGAGAGTGAATGATAAATAATTAATTAACATGTACAAACAAACGGTTAACATTTTAAATAATCAATGAACGTCTAATGTGTAATGTTAGTATCACAAGTAATTAAACAACTACAAATATAGAAGCACAAGCTTAGGTACGAAATGTATTTAAGTTGTTGTGTGAGATTAGAAGTTCTTATATTTGATCGCCTTTTAGGTAATAAAAAAATTGGTCAAGTGCGAGTCGGACTCGCGCACGAAGGGTTCCGTACCATTATCTATGCAACATAAGGCAACGTTATTAGTATCGAGCAAGAAACGGTAAAAAATCATGTTTGTTGTATGGGAGCCCCCCTTAAATATTAATTTTATTTTATTTTTAGTATTTACTGTTATAGCGGCAATAGAAATACATCATCTGTGAAAATTTCAACTCTCTAGCTATCACCGTTCTTGAGATACAGCCTGGTGACAGACGGACGGACGAACGGACGAACGGAAGGACGGGCGGACGGACGGACGGACAGCGAAGTCTCAGTAATAGGGTCCAGTTTTTACCCTTTGGGTACGGAACCCTAAAAATGATAAGGACTCACAGTAAGGACTTGACTTCAGTTTCACCCTATAATATTATGACATAATTACATAATTTACTTTAAGTACCTATCATGTACCACCTACTTATATGTTTAAAGTTTATAAATTTATAATATGTGCGCCAAGATTACCATATTATCTACTAATATAAACACACCTGAGAATGTATTATAAACAACTTGCTGTTTAAATAATTTCCCAAGTGATGTGTAGATTGAAAGGTATACCACCTTTCAATCTATACATCACTTGCGACAACTTCGTAAGGGTGGAATTTAAAAAACAAAGCCTAACAAATTATCGAAAAAACCATCCTGTTAAACCACTCTATCTATTAAGAGGATACCAAAATAGCTTCGTGCATTTTTCTATGTACGAAGTTTTCATTGTTTCTTTAGATTGAATGGCTAGAGCTCTAATTTTTAAGTATATGTTTTTTCAATATATGATCTAGGATCGCATAAACTCAGAAACGCGATTGAAAAAAGTTTTATCGATAGAAAATCTTGGCGAAACAACCTCTCTAATTTTTTATTTTTTTCATTTGTCGGTTTATTATCGCGTATTAACTAATGAAATAACTTTAAAACATAAGTAACTATTATATGTATATAGAAACACGTAAATCAGAATTAAAATATATTTAGTAGATTTTGAGTAAATAGGAAAAGTATCCCTAATTCTTCATTTTCTGTGCCTACTGGCTGTGTTAATATGTACGTGTCGGCGATGATATACGATAATATTGATGTAGGCCCTTAAACCACTCTATCTATTAACAAAACCGAATCAAAAATCCATTGGGTAGTTTGTAAGATACAAGCAATAACGACTTTGTTTTATAATAAGTAAAGATAAAGACGGTATGATATCATGGTAATGAATATATTATGATGATAATGGTATGATGTAAACACTAATTAAAATCCATGATGTTGGCACTAAGCACTAACACTCACTCCTACGCGATATATCCCTATTTTCTATAACCGTATGTCGGGCACATTTCCAACTTGGTGCTAATTAAATAAACTAATCATTTTACTAATAGCATTTCCTTCTTTGTATGTAGCAGAACTTGAGATAATTTATACTACATAGTGTATTTTTACTTTAATTTTGAATATAACGTTAAATAAGAGCATAGGGTTGTAGAGTAGGTTATTAATGTAGTTTGTTCATCTTTGTAGCAAATTCTTGTGGTTTTCGTATCATGTAGCTACAATCTGTTACAATCATAATTCCAATATTAAACCCATAAATAACTTATTTGTTTTATATTAAGGGCTCTCCAATCGAGTGTTCACGAAGGTAAACCGGCATGGGTGCGCAGCGCCACAGAGTCTGGTGCGGACGCCAATCACTCAACCTCCCCTCTCTCTCCGCCTTCAGCCCCGCGGACACCTACAACAACACCTACCTGTTATGCAGCCCACGCAACCGATCGGCCTACACGCCTTTGCTATATTCTATGTACACGTGATGCATAATAATGGGCAATCGTGATCCCTGCTCATAGGATGTCTTAAAACTATGTTGAAGCTTGACAAGCGTTCAACTTTTGTGATCAATACCTTATTTGTTTCTTTTAGTGCCCTTCTAGTTTTTTATAATTCACAAAGCTTACGAAATCAATGCGTGAACTGAAGCTAAAGAAACAGGTTCTTTACGTAATCCGGGGGAGACCCACTTACTGGATATCAAAGCGAAACTCGAGCAATTTGGTAGAGATACCTGTTTTCAAAAGTTCAGATTCTTGAGATGTTACCAATAGCAACTGCGTTAGCTAAAATTTTAACTTTTTGTTAAAATTTGTCGTTTGAATGAGTTGGCCAGAAAATAATCCATATACCATACCTAATCTCAAAATATGCCTACTTATTCATTAATCAAATTCTTAGCTAGAAGGATAGTAATAAAAAAAAAACACGAAGTCAATAACTGTCTTCCAGTATTTTTTTTAAATTAAAAGTTTTGTTTAGTTTTCTCAATATAAGGTTAAAAGGCCTTGAGCTTTTCAAAATTCCCTATTCAGTTGTTGATGTTGTGTTGATCAGTTTTAAACATTTCATTAAACCGAGATAAGTAAGTACAAGGTAGTTATGATAAAACTATCTTGCTAGAACCCTTTCATACCGATAGAAAGAATACCGTCCCAATTATTAATATTACATACATATATAATGTTAAGACTAATAAAGGCAATTAAAAGAGTTGGCAAGTGCTAGAATTATCTGTCGGTTTAAGGTCAAGGGGTGTGCGTATCAGTAGTACAGTAATTACCTACAGTTTAGTAAACGGACTTGCGTCAAAGTGATGGTAGCAAATGAGTCATCGTGGTGATCGTGATAACACTCACGTTCGTCGACAGCACGTCGTCGCTGTGATCACTAACTTGTACTAACTACTTACAAAACATTATACATACTGAGTAGGTATAACTTCTCACAGTTGTTGTATATTATGTACCTAGATTGTCTTTTTACGAGTATATTGTATCTATTAGCTATTATCTC
Source organism: Orgyia antiqua (assembly GCA_916999025.1). Taxonomy (NCBI): domain Eukaryota; kingdom Metazoa; phylum Arthropoda; class Insecta; order Lepidoptera; family Erebidae; genus Orgyia; species Orgyia antiqua. Next base: position 6,387,204 of record OU779861.1, read on the forward strand.
ATTGAAGATGTAGCATATATGGCCGTAGCCAGGTAAAGGTAGTGGAGGTTTAAAACAGGGGAACTTTAATGTAGTGTATTTATAGAACAAACAAACAAATATTTCCTCTTTATAATATTTAGTAATGATGACGGCACCAATGAATGTTCACAGCACCAACCTTTAATTGATTCTATTTTCCGAGGACTGGTATTTTACTTACGTGGGTACTTTACATAGGTCCGTACGTACCGTCCTACGTAAAGTGTCTGTTGTCACTTCTGCAGTGGGAGCTAGACTTACGTAATGCCTACTTCATCTAATTATCTTTTACGTCAAAGTATGAAAATGTAGGAACCAAAAGATTATAGTAAATAATAACTTCAAACACACTAGCAAAAGCTGCTAATATTATAAACCTGAAGAGTTTGTTTGTTTATTTGAACCTGCTAATAACAGACAGCGCTGGTCCAATTAGAAAAATTATTTTAGTGTTAGATAGCATAATTAAGCAAGGAAGGCTATAGAGCCTATATAACATCACGCTGTGATCAATGGGAACGAACCAGCAGTGAAAAATGTTTGAAAAAACGGGGGAAATTTTCTTAATTTCACGCGTACGAAGTCGCAGGCAACTGCTAGTTAAGTATATTTTTTAACAGATAACACAATACATCTGGATAACAATGACATGTTGAATTACTACGTCAAGTCCAAGTCACTAATCTGTACAGTGGCGGATTTACCAGCAGGCTGAGAAGGCTGGAGCCTAGGGCGGCAAATTTAGTTCATCAATTTTTTATTTCGGTTTACAAATTTAAAAAAAAATGTTTATACACACACATAATACCAATTTGGAAAATTGGAGAGAAATTAAAATATTTAACAATAATCGAAATATTCTCTTATACAGTGCTAATTAATAAATATTTCAACATCTCTGCATGAACAATTCCTAAACGCTTTACTAATTATACATTAATGATTATGAACTTTTAGAATATTGCAATAGCGATTCGATATTATTATCGAAATTTAGTAATTTTTACATATATTCTTCACTGATAATTACTATAATTTTTTCTCCGTGTACCTAATAATTATGAGATCTGCTTACCCAATTCAATCTTGATATAATATCGATAGTCTAATCATGATTGCTGCGGCAAGTTTGCAACTTGTCAAATTCAATTTCAGAAAGTAATTTCTTTAAGCGTAAAAAAATACTGACTAAAATTGACAAATTTTTATTAAATAAAAAATTGGTCAAGTGCGAGTCGGACTCGCGCACGATGGGTTCCGTACCATTATCTATGCAACATAAGGCAACGTTATTAGTATCGAGCAAGAAACGGTAAAAAAATCATGTTTGTTGTATGGGAGCCCCCCTTAAATATTTATTTTATTTTATTTTTAGTATTTGTTGTTATAGCGGCAATAGAAATACATCATCTGTGAAAATTTCAACTGTCTAGCTATCACCGTTCTTGAGATACTGGGTATGGAACCCTAAAAATCATGTTTGTTGTATGGGAGTCCCCCTTAAATATTTATTTTATTTTATTTTTAGTATTTGTTGTTATAGCGGCAATAGAAATACATCATCTGTGAAAATTTCAACTCTCTAGCTATCACCGTTCTTGAGATACAGCCTGGTGACAGACGGACGGACGGACGGACGGACGGACAGCGAAGTCTCAGTAATAGGGTCCCGTTTTTACCCTTTGGGTACGGAACCCTAAAAACTAGTTCAATATCTTATAGAGATCATATTAATCGAATAACTGATAGTTGAACGACTGTGACTTGACAATAAAAAAATTCCCTCCACAAAATATGAAGTGAGATAATTTGCTCATTAGAAAATTGATACATTTTATCAGTTAATTATTTTATTTGTAGTAAGAAAAAGTTTGGAAAATCCAAATGAGTAGGCCTTAAGCGCTCATGTCGTACACGAATTATTTAAATTAAATCATCAGTAGATTTGATAACTTTTTCGCAAAGCCAACTTTTTCAGAAAATGCCAATCGGAATGAATTAATTATAATAAGATAAAACAATACTCAGCTGCAATTTTTTATTTAACGGCTTCTCTCCAGTTAAGTATATAAAAAAAATTGAAGTGAAATAATGATTTTTTCGAAAGTTATCGTGTTTACTGTGAACACGATCATCCAAAATCCATACGATATGGCATTAAAATTGTTTCCTTTTAAATAAAAAATAATTAATCATAACCGAAAAAATAAATTTTATAAGCTCAGCCATCATTTTTCATTCTGATAAGTTGCTTTTTAAATAATATTCATGTATGTATATTTGTTAGGTACGGTTTCATGTGAGAAAAATGGGATTTAGATTTTTAGGCAAGAGTAGAGCATACCTACTACGCGCTTCGCACTTAAGGCATGTAGTTGCATAGTCGTATTATTGAGATATTTTTTCCTTAAAAGAATTAGCAAAGAATTATCAAAAAACATTTGATAATTCTTTGCTGTAAAAATAATCAAGGATCGAACACGGTACCATAGTTCTCAATAATAATAACTATATGGGAAAAGTTGATGTAACGAGGATGGAGCACAAATTATAAAGTTGGAATTTTATTGATAGAAAATTGATATGATTGTGGACTAAGATATCAAAATTTAGAGGCGGCAAGAATTGAATAGCCTACGGGCGGCAAATCTATAAATCCGCCACTGAATCTGTAGGGTGTCTTTAGACATGACAGCGTGTACCACAAAATTGCTTAGATTGTAGATAAATAGTAGGTACTTAAATCACAAAACAGCCTCTGGGTAAATAACGTGACCGTAAAAATTAACAAGAAAAATATCCAACAAAATAATGTTACCAATTCTACGTGCAACCTACATATCTAAACTTAACTAAAAAGTGAAAATAACTATGGCGTATTTTGATTAATTGGCTATTTCGTTGTGCACATTTTTAATAATTATATAATACTAGCTGACCCGGCAAACGTTGTATTGCCATACTAAAAAAAAAGTTTGAAAAATAGATGTTGGCCGATTCTCAGACCTACTGAATATGTATGCAAAATTTGAGAAGAATCGGTCAAGCCGTTTCGGAGGAGTACGGTAACTAACACTGTGACACGTGAATTTTATATATTAGATAATAGTTATAATATACAGATTTTCTACTAAAAAGTTCCGTTAACATTGCCGAATTGTGTTATTGCCATCTATAAATTTTTAGTTTTAGTTAAGTTTAGTTGTGCACGTAGAATCGGTAGCAATGTTTATTTTTGCCAGCGAATATATAAGAGTAAACTTCATTAAAATGAAAGTCAGGAACCCAATCAATTTGGCGATATAATTCTCATACAAGCATATAATTAAATGATAAGAAAGTATTTTTTTTTCAATCTTTTAAACGAAAATGTATGTACAGTTAAAAGTGTGTGTACTGTTATTTTTGTTTGGTAAGAAACCTTAAAAAATATGCTTCGAAGTATAAACGAATTTTACTTTGAACCTCATCCTAAATATTTGTTTGTAGTGCAAGTAAAATTGCTGACAATATTATCTAAGCTTTTGCAAGATTTATACATTGCACTCAATGTTCTGCTTTTTCTTTAAAATTTCCATGCCCAAGATCAAACTAATGGCTACAGAGCCTACAGATATAAAGGTTTGATTTTCCACTACAATATAATTTATTAAGTTAAAGCATAGCAAGTCAATTTGCAAAATTAATTAATTACTTTACACAATATAGACAATAATAGGTACATAATAGACCACATTATAATACAATACTTAAACAGATACGTACAAAATATACCTACCAATTTACAATTTACTTAGCGACCATTCGCACTTTAATGCGAATATAGCACAGTTGTTGTTTATAACCTAGAGAATTGTAAATAATCGACTGTTGTTTGCTATTGCAGATGTATATCATTGTTACGACGCTTCTGAAGAACGACGTATAGTTTTAAAACAGAACCCGCCACCAGATGGGCACAGGTACTTATATTTGATCAAACTAAATTAAATAAAACTGCTTTTTACGGATTTAGACGCGTATATTTGTTTCAAATTTTGGCCCGACGTTTTGGCCGAATGTGTAAACCCTGTAAACTGATCGTAGAAGACACATTATAGCTCCGTCTCACCCGTGACCATGGTGACTACAAAGCTACGCTACAAAGTCTCCGAAATTCTTATTTAAGCAAATGAGGTCGCGCAAGTGTTAGAAAATATTACCTATGTCAAACTAAATTAGTTTAAAAGTTTACAAAAATTGTTGCTATAGCTCTTGTTGCTCTATTATTGACCACCCTTAATCCTACAATAATCGAGAATTGCTACCGATTGTAACTGCAAAAAACCTTTTCAATTATACCATTTCAGATGCGGCGTGTGTCCTACGTACTTTCAGAAAATATGTGCGCATGATTTCCTTATAAAGTCTACATACATATTCGACAACCATTGCCTTATGGACCTGTGGAACTGCCGACAAGGCACCAGTAAGTACTGAAAATTCTTTTTTAAACAGCGTAACATACATAATATAAGGTAGATATTTTATATCTTCGTTCAGGCAGGTAAAGTTTTGGTAGAGTAGAATGCTGATTACTGATGACGTATGAAATATCTCTCATCTCTTGTATCGGTATATGCCTACATTAAACTTTTTAACAGAACTTTTTTCCATTTTTTAACAGATTGATTCAGTAGATTGTCACAAAAATTCACTTCCACAAAGGTCAAATGACTCATTCTTTAGTCAGGTCCTTGTTTACTGTTCATATGGTCGTTAAATACCTATCTTGCATGGCCGACCAATATCAAATATTTTTTGATTACTTAAAGATATAATTTAGTCATCGTAGTGCACACATACATATTTCGATTTGACAAGGGACCACGCGGTGACGAATCAAGAATACAAATAACACCATTACCTTCCCTGTGTGAAGTAAAAGCCAGTTAAGGGATATTACAAATAGATCATTTCTGTGAGAGATTGAGAACTGGAACCTTAAATATAAACCAGGCCGATACACCCTTTTTTTTTGCTTAGGTCGGGGGAAATGCCTGACCGCACTCCTCTTTGTCCGGGGAAAACTGAGAAGGGTAGTGTGGGGCACTCACCCAATAAAACCCCCGCCGTGTGCCTACCTCAGATGGGGATTGAGTGCGGTGGTTCCGCCATCCGTTATTCCGATAAACCCTATGGCAACACGAATGGTCAGCGTTGAGGAGGGTATTTGGTGTACTTATACACCAAATACCCACCCGAAGTAGCAAAGTCTCGTAAGCAATAATGGGACATTAATGAGTTGGAAAGAAGAAATTTAAGCCAACTCCGTAAAAACCTGAACAAATATTTGTTTTACAGACTATGTTCCAGTTCAGTATGACAAATGTTTGTTTTTCGGCAACTTTGCTTATGTGCACGGATTCAAATATGAAGATATGGATTACGGCGAGGATCACATCGTAGTCAAACAATCAGAGAAAAACCCTGACTTTGTCAATGTACATAATCGTCAATCTTAGTCTTTTAATAAATTAAATAAAGCTTATTTGAGAAATTTATATCTAAACTTGACTCCATTTTTACTGTTGAGATTTCGTAGGATTTATTCTTAATAGTATAACTTCGTGTGGTGACGGATTAGGAATACAAATTTCACCACCCCATCTCCTCCCAAGGGTGCTGTAAAAGTCAGCTAAGGGATATTGCACACAGATGACATCCTCTGTGAGAGACGGAAAACTCGAAAATAAAGCCTGTACCAATACGCCTGGTCAGCGTGGCACAGTAGATCATAATCCCTCACAAAGTGGAGGAGGCCCGTGCCAACAGTGGGACGTAAATGGGCTGGAGAGAGAGACTATAAATGCAAAAGTAAGTCCTGTTATTTTTTCACACCAAAACTACTGTATTACCTAGAGATATTCAGAGTCTAGAACCTCACAAAAGGGCATAAGCTAATCTTCAATGCAACAAAAAGAGAATTAAAAACTAAATTACACGTGTACGAATTCGTGGCTTAGAATTGTTTTGTGATTAATATTGTAAAAAAAAAAATCTTAGATTATGTCGAAGTCTTTATTTTTTAATTATATTCATTCATGATTATACAGCATTTATTAATAATCGTATTAATCGTAGTTGTTGGGATAATTCACACGTTCATATGATAACGAAATAAAAATTCATGCACACTTAAAACTAACTTACTTTTACATTATTGTACAGCATTACATAAATAATATAGTTTTTAGGGTTCCGTACCCAAAGGGTAAAAACGGGACCCTATTACTGAGACTTCACTGTCCGTCCGTCCATCCGTCAGTCCGTCTGTCACCAGACTGTATCTCAAGAAGAGTGATAGCTAGACAGTTGAAATTTTCACAGATGATGTATTTCTATTGCCGCTATAACAACAAATACTAAAAATAAAATAAAATAAATATTTAAAGGGGGGCTCCCATACAACAAACATGTTTTTTTTACCGTTTCTTGCTCGATACTAATAACGTTGCCTTATGTTGCATAGATACGGAACGTACGGACGTAACGCGTACGGAACACTTCGTGCGCGAGTCCGACTCGCACTTGACCAATTTTTATAATATTGAGGTACCTAACTAATCAGATTTTATTTATTTTAAAATTTAAGTTTCATAAAAACTGTTCGCAAGCATTAGTATTGACCATTTACATTGTTGAAATATATATTCGAGGCAGAATATTACTATGGTTATTACTACATATTTTAATTGATGATAATAAATAAATAAAAATATTCATAGACATTTCACACAACGACCTCAGGTCCCAAGCTAAGCTTATACGCTTGTGTTATGGGTACTAGAATATGGATATACTAAATAAACTATTTATTTTTGTAAAAACATATACATATATAATACACTAATAATAGTTACCAGTCCTAAATGGAGTATTTATTAAAAAAAAAAGTAAAAACGACATAAATACAGTTAACGTTGGTTATTTAAATACATGAAAATTATTGACATATCGCCATTACTTGCGCGCTTTTACCCTTTATAAACGCCACGCATTTACAAACTGTTTTACATTTCACCTATTATTATATATCGCTTATTATTTGTAAATATGATCTACGATTTATTACTATCAAGGGCGTCACAAACGGCATATTAATATATATTAATGAAAGATATATCTGTCGGTGACTTCATAAGTATAGATACAGGTATCGGCACGAATCTTGAGCGCAGGGCCCTGAGTCGGGTATTTCAACGGTGTCACAACTGTACCATTATTGTACCATTATGGTGCAATAGTAAAGTTTTTGGTAGTCTACTAATAATGTGTCATCATAACGACTTCATCATTGTCTTACAATTGTCAAAGTGACATAAATTGCTAGTCTCGTACACAACTGCTTCACAATTGCAATTCAATGACTGAAATGTTTCGGTAGTCTGCTATTTTGAATTTGACAGTAATATTTTTAAATTGTCCTGTGTCGACAGATTGCCATAAATAAAAAATAGATAGATAGAAATATTAGAAATTGTTCTTTGTAATTTATTGCAATTTACTAATCTCCTAAACTTCACATTGCTTTTTATACTAATAAATAGTATGTACAAATATATTTAAACGAAGTCTAGCATGATTAAATGTTTAAATTTATTAGTAGTTTTTCGAAAATCACTTCAACTAACGCATTTTTTAAAAACGGCAACACATACATACCATTCTAACACAATCCATAGATAAAAGAGACCGAAAATTCAATGCATAGATAAAAGAGATCGACAATTCTATTACCATTGAAAGACCGTTATGACGGCATATAGCAGACTACGGATATTTGACTTCAATTGCAACGGTATCGTGCCGGTATTGTGCCGGTATGACAATTGTTCCAAAATAGTGGACTTGAGCACCTGGTCTTTACCTCCGCAGAAGTGAATTATTGGGTCTATTTGGAGTTAGAAGGTGAAGCGCAGGAGCGGTTAAATCAAATCATGGTATGTGATTGGCCTGCTGCGCGTCGCGTCATATCTGCCACTCGTGATTTGTTCTCTGTAGATGCACTTTCCTTACGACTACGAGTACACTTCAAGACAATTAAATTGATAATTACAAATTTTTTAACTGAAGCTTTTAAAATTAAAATTTTTATACATACATATTTGTTTATTTTTTATTGACGGGCCTTGTGGCGTAGCGGCTATGTAGTAGTATGTAGCCGACTAACGCACAGGACAATTATTTGTGTGATGAACACAGATATTTGTACTGCGTCTGGGTGTTTTCTATCTATTATAAGTATATATTTACAAAAAAAAAGTAGTATATGTATTATATCCGTAATCTGGTATCCATATCACAAGTATCATTAAGCTTAGTTTGGAACCAGCGGACGTTGTGTGAAATGTCCGTAAATATTTATTTACTCATAATTAGAAACAATTATTATCCCTAAAATGATATAAATAATAGACAATAATACAAGTATTTTAATTTAATTTAATTACCGCTTACCATCAGGTGGAATGTACTCAAGCATCAACATGTGTATTATGTAAAAAAAATTCAGAATACAATTATGTTAAAGTAAATCATCCCAATTTTTTTGCAATGAAGTATACGATGCGCAAAGCGATCCCCACTCTACCACCGAGCGCTCGAATCTTGATTCGTACCGGGACCTATACATCTTGATATATTAATATATGTATGTCTCTTTCTCACTATATTAATATATATTAATATGCCGTTTGTGGTGCCCTTTACGATATATGGAAAATTAAACTATTATTCAGTCAGTCCTGTTTTACAAAGACAATCTTCATACTAAAATATTGCATGTTAGTCCGGATTAACGAAGGATGAATGTTGAGTAATAAACGGCAACGTCAATGAGATTAATTTCGTATGTTTTTCTCCTTGCACCAATAAAATCGTAGCTTTTATTAAGTACCTATGTATTGGCGTCGGGGTGCAATGTACAAGCCCATTGAATTGGTTAATAAAGACTTTTTAAAAATGTTTTTTTCTTTTAATTTTTACGGTAAGAAGGCGCTGCAACGGGCTAAAACGCGAAGCCCGTAACATTTCATACGTATTCCTGCTCAGTGGTTAACGTAACAATTAAGTTAATTAAGTTGCCCAATGCCAATTTTTTATTCATCTTTCGCTAGAGTCTAGACTATGTAAGTCTGAAGAGAGTCTAAGTAAAATACATGGGCTAGGTAACATTCATGAGTGCCAGCCGTTTGTAATCCATTTTGTCGAGTTGCACTAAGGGCCTGAGCTGATCAGCGAATGCGCGCATATCTTCAGCTATAGCATCTTGACCTTGGGGAGCTAATACCTATTAAAATAGATAGATTGCATAGTTAAGTAGGTACAATGAGAATTCCAGTAAACAAATAGTAGGAAAAAAATCCTACTAATATCATAAGCGCGAAAATTTGTATGAGTGGGTAGAAAAATGTTAGTTGTTCTTTCACGCGAAAAGTATTTTATAGATTTCAATGAAACTTTATAGCTGCACAGTTTATAGATCAAAAAATTATGAACGCGGGTGAAACCGCAAGTGCTGTCCTGTGGTCCCAAGCTAAGCTTATATATTCGTGTTATGGGTAACAGAATACGGATAGAATATATGTGTGTATATATACTATGTACCTTTTTTATAAATACTTATAATAAATAGAAACACCCAGTAATAATATAAAGTAAATAAGTACATACAAATAACATATCACACTAAAAGTCAATAAGTGGGACAATATTTTTAAGCGCCGACAACATCGCAAACATTAGCAAGTTGTAAATAAATCTGTGACACTGTATATGATCAGTGAGTTAGATATCAGAGAGTACTTACAGATAATTCCACTAGATAACTTTGTGATATAGGCTCAGGGGGCATTGAACCTTGAGATATTTTGAACACTTTAGCAACAGTTATCTTCATGCGTCCTTTTCTGAACATGTAACCTGTCAAACATAAGTCAATCAAAGTTATTAATAGGTCACTAGGTAGAGCTATTCTGATTATGAGATTTTTTTGTGATTTATAAGACTAAGATGGCGAACAAGCTTACGGCCCGTCTGATGGTAAGCAGTTACCATAGCCTATGGACATTTGCAATGCCAGTGGTGTCACTCACACAATATTTATTGACATTTCACACAACATCCTCTCACACTCACTTAATAAATATTGATTGCATTTCAGACATCCTCTGGTCCCAAGCTAAGCTTACATAAGCATAACTTTTCCTTGACATCTCTGGTGTTGCAAGCTTCCATAGGCTACTGTAACTGCTTCCTATCAGGCAGGCCGTAAGCTTGTTTGCCATCATAGTGGCATAAAAAAAAACATGCTTGTATTATGGTTACCAGAATACGGTTATACTACATAAACTACTTTTCTTTAGTAAATACATAGAAACACACAGACGCTGTACAATCATTTAGATGACATTTATGAATATGTTACATGAACCACTAAACCACGAAACCCTACATAGATTTTAATTTTAACATCTGTACCTACTAATGTTATAAATGCGGAAGTAATTTTGTCTGTTTGTCACCCTTTCTTGCCAAAATGAGTAAACCAATGTGAATTAATTTGTTATACAAAAAGTATAGTATCTGAGAAAACACAGACATTACGCCCGATGTTGGTACAGCATTTTCGAATTTTCCATGACTCATATGTGTAATCTGCTTAAATTTTTCTTTAGTTATTTTTCATTGTGGGAGTTTACAACAAATAGAAGAAAATAGGGCAGTGATATAAAATTTGGACTCTTAATCCTTCACTGCACACCAGGTGGCAAATATTGATTATTTTTACTTTTTCCAGGCCAGATTTACCATACAAGTCTCTTATAATATGTGTCAAGTTATAATCACAGAAAAAAAAATACAAACCTTTAACACTATATTCAAATTCTATTCTGCAACCTAGCTCGTTAAGAAACTCTATGAGCATTCCACTACAAGCTATGTCGAGGCTAGAACGGACAACAGTAGGTCTATTTTTATCACCAAGGTCTGGTTGACCAATGTAACGTAGTTGATACGGCATATCACGGGCATCTAATGCTTTCCTCACTCGTAGCATTAACGGATCAGTCTGAAACATTATTAAAAATCTCTTAAAGTTTTGCTACTAATATGTATAGGCCATTTAAATAAATAAACCTTTATATATTGAGTCAGTAAAAGTGAGTAAAAGTCTCCTAGGATGTCTGTTAATTAAATTAGGTAAGATAAAATTTTATACAAGTTTTGAAAAAGATACTAAAAATACCTTTTTGGTAACTTTTGCACAGGACAATTTACTTGTTATAAAAGAATATGCTAAAAGATATTATGACAACTCATACACAGTGTTTATTTATTACAAAAAACTTTATTTTTCAATATTTGTGGGTAGAATTATATTTTATATCAGAATTCTACATTGTTTTTCTTGATTTATCCAAGCAGAAAAGTAAATAACTAGATGCTGCACGATTACCTGTTGATTTGGGTCTCGCAAACTGAAACATACTTCTTGATCATCAAAAGTTTCTGGTCCGGCGTCAACATTATCACATAACCCCCGAAGACGATGAAGTAATACCTCTACTGCAGAATCTAGAACTGAACCCTAGAAATAAGAATAATTATTGTAACTCTGTAACTATCAACGACAAGATATTACATATTTCTAAAGTGAATACCTGTAATAAATATTCCTGGTTTGGTATTATGTTAGCCTTTAGTGCTTGCGATAGGCTATCGGTTGCAGTTATTGGAGCTGCATTTGCAGCAGACGTGCCAGTTGGGCCAGACATTTTGATTGTATAGCTCTGATTAACGTATTACGGGCAATAAGAGTTAATTCATCTATTTTTATTTAGATCAACAACATCATCTATATTAGTATTACAAAAATAAACAGATGGTCTCTGACTAATTTAAAGTAATCTGTGAACTAATGGTGATACCGATATATTGGTATTCGCTAAGATATTATGAATACAGCGTGTATTCATGTATCAGTAATCCGTCGCATTCTAATACACTGATATTCCACATTCGCTTTATTCTTTAACTGGCTGTCTCACATCAGTCGGGTTATCGGGAAGTATAACTCAACTAAATACTACTGGCATACATGTCTCGCGGATATATCATATTTGTCACATTCATACCAATACTATATATGACAATCCCTCAACATTCTTACCACGCTGTTATTTACAGCCCTTTAAACAACACTTGGTCATGATGAGTGTTTTAAATAATGTCGCCTACTGCAATAGCTATTTCTGAAGTACAAAGATACATTAATGACAAAATGTTGCCTAGAAACGCAAGTCCTAATGAGTGGTGGCATAAATATCATTTTTTATATCCTAACCTCAGTAAAGTGTTTCAGTTGCACTGTTGTGTACTGGCCACCTCAGTACCGTGTGAAAGGATATTCTCTAAATCTGGTGAATTTCCGACCGACGTACCCGTCTTTCGTCAGATGTCTAAAAATTACTTGTCACTAAACTAAATGTAACATACTAATTAAGAAGTAAAATTACTAGAGACATATTCATATTATCAACTTACTTCACGAATACCATACTATGTTTAACCTTTTGATCGAAGTATATTAAGATATTAGGATATATTCACATATTCGTGAAAGTATTATAATACTACTTAGTGAATATATTCGTATTAGTGAATACTGACAAATATCGGTATTAACCCATCCCTACTGTGAACAGAAATGACAGAAAAATTAACATCAAAACAGGGCCCTGGGCCCTGAGTCGGGTATTTCAACGGTGTCACAACGGTACCATTATTGTACCATTATGGTGCAATAGTAAAGTTTTTGGTAGTCTACTAATAATGTGTCGTCATAACGACTTCATCATTGTCTTACAATTGTCAAAGTGACATAAATTGCTAGTCTCGTACACAACTGCTTCACAATTGCAATTCAATGACTGAAATGTTTCGGTAGTCTGCTATTTTGAATTTGACAGTAATATTTTTAAATTGTCCTGTGTCGACAGATTGCCATAAATAAAAAATAGATAGATAGAAATATTAGAAATTGTTTTTTGTAATTTATTGCAATTTACTAATCTCCTAAACTTCACATTGCTTTTTATACTAATAAATAGTATGTACAAATATATTTAAACGAAGTCTAGCATGATTAAATGTTTAAATTTATTAGTAGTTTTTCGAAAATCACTTCAACTAACGCATTTTTTAAAAACGGCAACACATACATACCATTCTAACACAATCCATAGATAAAAGAGACCGAAAATTCAATGCATAGATAAAAGAGATCGACAATTCTATTACCATTGAAAGACCGTTATGACGGCATATAGCAGACTACGGATATTTGACTTCAATTGCAACGGTATCGTGCCGGTATTGTGCCGGTATGACAATTGTTCCAAAATAGTGGACTTGAGCACCTGAGTCGGGTATTTCAACGGTGTCACAACTGTACCATTATTGTACCATTATGGTGCAATAGTAAAGTTTTTGGTAGTCTACTATTAATGTGTCGTCATAACGACTTCAACATTGTCTTACAATTGTCAAAGTGACATAAATTGCTAGTCTCGTACACAACTGCTTCACAATTGCAATTCAATGACTGAAATGTTTCGGTAGTCTGCTATTTTGAATTTGACAGTAATATTTTTAAATTGTCCTGTGTCGACAGATTGCCATAAATAAAAAATAGATAGATAGAAATATTAGAAATTGTTCTTTGTAATTTATTGCAATTTACTAATCTCCTAAACTTCACATTGCTTTTTATACTAATAAATAGTATGTACAAATATATTTAAACGAAGTCTAGCATGATTAAATGTTTAAATTTATTAGTAGTTTTTCGAAAATCACTTCAACTAACGCATTTTTTAAAAACGGCAACACATACATACCATTCTAACACAATCCATAGATAAAAGAGACCGAAAATTCAATGCATAGATAAAAGAGATCGACAATTCTATTACCATTGAAAGACCGTTATGACGGCATATAGCAGACTACGGATATTTGACTTCAATTGCAACGGTATCGTGCCGGTATTGTGCCGGTATGACAATTGTTCCAAAATAGTGGACTTGAGCACCAGGGCCCTGAGTCGGGTATTTCAACGGTGTCACAACTGTACCATTATTGTACCATTATGGTGCAATAGTAAAGTTTTTGGTAGTCTACTATTATTGTGTCGTCATAACGACTTCATCATTGTCTTACAATTGTCAAAGTGACATAAATTGCTAGTCTCGTACACAACTGCTTCACAATTGCAATTCAATGACTGAAATGTTTCGGTAGTCTGCTATTTTGAATTTGACAGTAATATTTTTAAATTGTCCTGTGTCGACAGATTGCCATAAATAAAAAATAGATAGATAGAAATATTAGAAATTGTTCTTTGTAATTTATTGCAATTTACTAATCTCCTAAACTTCACATTGCTTTTTATACTAATAAATAGTATGTACAAATATATTTAAACGAAGTCTAGCATGATTAAATGTTTAAATTTATTAGTAGTTTTTCGAAAATCACTTCAACTAACGCATTTTTTAAAAACGGCAACACATACATACCATTCTAACACAATCCATAGATAAAAGAGACCGAAAATTCAATGCATAGATAAAAGAGATCGACAATTCTATTACCATTGAAAGACCGTTATGACGGCATATAGCAGACTACGGATATTTGACTTCAATTGCAACGGTATCGTGCCGGTATTGTGCCGGTATGACAATTGTTCCAAAATAGTGGACTTGAGCACCTGCGCAGCACAGACTAATAAATAAACAACGCCACCACAGCAACTGAGAAGCAAAGCAACCGTAAAAATATATGTCGTAGGAGACTTGATTAAAATAGTTTACTTAAGGATTTTTAGTTTTAACTTAGGTTCCAAGATTGTGATGTGGGTCCTTAAATGGTGTAAATGGTGAGTAATTCGTTTATTTACTGTAGTTGGTGAGACTGAATGGTGACCCGTTGAAATTTCATAAAAGGATCCTTCCAAACCAGCTACACGTGTCGTAAGCCACGGATCAATCTCATCGTAGTTAATAGAATGTTGTAATTATCGTAGTTAGCTTATTCAGTATTACAGGGTGTTTGATTGGAGACTACCCTGGCAATAGTTACAGGCGATGTCTACGATACATTTTCTCCGATATCAGAAGTGGGATCGAATAGTCGTTATTCGATTTTGTTTTGAAATAAAAAAAAAAAACTAGAACAGTAAAATTAAACGTAACCGGCGTTTTAGTAAAAATTTAAAGATTTCGCAAAGTTTCTTTTTGGTAAAAAATTGCTTTGATTACATTAACAACCCAAGACTGATAATAACAAGTTATAGGTAATTAGTTAATTACCCTAAAACATTGTAACTACGTAACATAAATTAAATGACAATGATTTGTTAGTAATTTAATAAATCTACAGTGTTCACTTGCTAAATTTATCTCGTGTATCAATCAATAAGTAATAGTAAAATCGTTTTACTTGATTGCGAACAGAAATATAGTGTGGCTTTATGAACATTCAACACTTCGTTTTAAAGTGTTCGGTTCCCTTTTTATAAAGTTGGTACATGATTTTCGCTTATTTATTTATAAGCGTACTTGATAACTGAAAATAAAAGTTTTAAAGAAAAACAAAGATTTAGTCTCCGCCGTGTAATAATGTGTTTTTACATATTCTAACGCGTTATTAAAGTTTGTTATTTGTGACTGGCAAATAATATCGCAAGAAACTTTCACCTAGATGAGAGGTAGTGAGAAAATCTAAATCATGGTTAACTAAATACTCAAGATTAGACCAACATGTAGTTACATGTAGAAGATAGAGTTGTGATAAAAAGAGATTGACAAAATATGCGTTTAAAATTTTAAATCCTTAGACAGCGAAAGAAAGTTTAAGAAATCTATATACGTGCCAGTCGTTTCAGAATTACTGTTTCGAAAAATCTATTTACCATTATGATCTCGACTGTGCTATTGACGTATGCAGACGTCCTGGGCCCTGAGTCGGGTATTTCAACGGTGTCACAACTGTACCATTATTGTACCATTATGGTGCAATAGTAAAGTTTTTGGTAGTCTACTATTAATGTGTCGTCATAACGACTTCATCATTGTCTTACAATTGTCAAAGTGACATAAATTGCTAGTCTCGTACACAACTGCTTCACAATTGCAATTCAATGACTGAAATGTTTCGGTAGTCTGCTATTTTGAATTTGACAGTAATATTTTTAAATTGTCCTGTGTCGACAGATTGCCATAAATAAAAAATAGATAGATAGAAATATTAGAAATTGTTCTTTGTAATTTATTGCAATTTACTAATCTCCTAAACTTCACATTGCTTTTTATACTAATAAATAGTATGTACAAATATATTTAAACGAAGTCTAGCATGATTAAATGTTTAAATTTATTAGTAGTTTTTCGAAAATCACTTCAACTAACGCATTTTTTAAAAACGGCAACACATACATACCATTCTAACACAATCCATAGATAAAAGAGACCGAAAATTCAATGCATAGATAAAAGAGATCGACAATTCTATTACCATTGAAAGACCGTTATGACGGCATATAGCAGACTACGGATATTTGACTTCAATTGCAACGGTATCGTGCCGGTATTGTGCCGGTATGACAATTGTTCTAAAATAGTGGACTTGAGCACCTGTAAGTCGTTAATAATATTGCCAACGCAACTTATTGTAGTGTACCTATAATATGCGGTTAAATTCGTCCTTTCTAAAATATCTAGCTACAAATACGAACCTGACGGTGCTATTGACGTATGGAGACGTCTAGCAACCATTAATAATTATTAACATCACTTTTTGTGGTGTATAATGAGTTTTTGAAATCTTTAACTTACTGACGTGTGAGACGTCTAGTGAGGCAGTAATAATATTAACCACACGCTTTATTGTGGCTTACTTATAATCAGTTCGTGAAATCTTCTTTTTAAAACATTTACTTACAAATATGATTTTGATAACGCAGAGACGTCTTGTAAACTATTAATAACATTAACCACACGTTTTATTGTGGTTTACCAATAACATGTTTCTAAAATTTTCATAGAGATGTCCAGTATAGCAGGTTCATCTTATTACAAATATTTAATTCCAAAATGCCTTTAATGCCCATACAATACTTCAGTTGTATTTTGATTTAAATGTATGCGACTAATATTATTGGTCTATCCAGGCTGAAAAAAATAATCACTAGCAATCTGCAACTGTTTCGCGTGGTTCTCATTGTAAATGAAGTATACCGTTTGTTTTTAACTTTATTACTTTCCGTTTATTCGCGCATACGACCCTTATTACAAATTATCGAGGCGACAGGAGATCACCTCTGAGTATTCACGAGCATAACTTTTGACCTTATTTACTTGAACAAGAATCTGTTGTAGTGGATTGACTATAGCAGATCTACATACCGTAACAAATTATCTACCTCTTAAATTTTAATTTCCGAGCGTTTTTGGTGTACAGAGACGTTCAGTGAACTATTTATAGTATTAACAACGCAGTTTACCGTGGTGTATCCACGAGTAAACTAATTATTATTATTAAAAGAGCTGTTGGCGCGTGGAGCGTTACAGTAAGCCAAAAATAAAAGATGCTATTGGCGTGTGGAGCCGACCAATAAGCCAAAAAAAAAAAAATGAAAATAAATCAATAAATAAAAGATGCTATATTGGCGTGTGGAGCCGACCAATATAAGCCACTATAATTATCCTATCCTGAAAGAATAATGGTCCCCTGTGTACGACGGCGAACAGGACCGCCTATGGCACAGCATCAACCTATCCTTTTATTCCTAGGGCCCTTGCCTACGCGGCAACGTCGACCTTTCCCTTACCTATCCTTCCCAAACCCTTTATCCTTCCTAAATCCTTAATCCTTTCTATCCTTAAGACGCTATACGCATAAATATACCACGTTACGATACTATGCACCAACGGTTACTATTCACGATTTAGGTGTTTAGTAGCAACAGCTAAAAGAGTTATGTAGGCTTAACTTCTACTTGAGCTACAAGTAGGAGGTAAAGTAACAGTGTTTATTCGTATGCCAGTACGAAAATTCTAAATTCAACTTTTTATTCACTGATAGTTTAATCATTAGCATTTAAACTAAATTAGAAAATCATTCCTTTACTGTTGAATCCGTCTAGATCAGCAGGATAGGCCAAACGGAAACCCTTCTATTTTGTTTCAACTACTTGATCTTACTTACTTGATTCTTATCTACATAGGGAACACACGAGGACGCGTGCCTTTGCAGAATGGCCGTGTGACAGTTAAGAAAAAGAAAACAAAGTAAAGAAAGGAAAAGAAAAGAAAGAAAAAGAAAACAAAGAAAAAAAAAAAGAAAGAAAAAAAAGAAAAAAATATTTTTTTTAATGTATTTGCCAACGTAGCTAAAAATCTTTTTCTGAGTAGTTTACGATTAATTAGCTAAATTCTAAATAATTCGTTATCAAATTACAGCCGAGTGGTTGTCTTTATGAAAACACAATTTTAATGTGTAGTGGATTTGATGACTAGAAACCATCTATTTAATGCTACAATTATATTGGCTCGATAAGTCGATACGAACCCACTACAACTTAAAGTTCGTTAGCAAAAATGCGAAAAACCTGACAACTAGAGCAGTCAGTATTATACAGGTCGTTACGCTGCCCAGTTCTATAACTTAAACAATTAGAATATCCTCCAAAGTGTTATTGCTTAGTGTGTATTTGTGAGAACGTGCAAAGTAACGATAATGCGGAATTAATGTAACTGACCGAGTGTGAATGTTGAATTATTGTGGAAATTGTTGTAACTGACCGAGTGTATGGAAAAATCTTAGTTGTGGATTTCTTTATTTTGCGACTTTATATTGGGTCAGAATTAGCCGAGCGGAAAAACTTAGTTCTATTGCAGATTTACACACGGGGACGCGTGTATTCGCAGAATGGCCGTGTCGTAGGAGACTTGATTAAAATAGTTTACTTAAGGATTTTTAGTTTTAACTTAGGTTCCAAGATTGTGATGTGGGTCCTTAAATGGTGTAAATGGTGAGTAATTCGTTTATTTACTGTAGTTGGTGAGACTGAATGGTGACCCGTTGAAATTTCATAAAAGGATCCTTCCAAACCAGCTACACGTGTCGTAAGCCACGGATCAATCTCATCGTAGTTAATAGAATGTTGTAATTATCGTAGTTAGCTTATTCAGTATTACAGGGTGTTTGATTGGAGACTACCCTGGCAATAGTTACAGGCGATGTCTACGGTGATTTTCTCCGATATATACATTTTCGTATCTTTAGAGTATTAATTCAACAGGAGTTAGCACTGGTGGGTAAGCGTAAGCCCAATAAAGGACAGCAATCTTAAAATAGTTCCCATCCTGTGCCGTGCTGGTTATTATAGTATGTTCAAGAACATAGTTAAAATAGCCAAAATCCTTTGTAAACGCGCTTAGTGTAAAAGTTGTCAGTACTTATTAACATCGAATACGTTGTCAGAATGTAAAATACACGTCCTACCCTGCCCGTCGTCGATCCATTCTTTGAGTGTTCTCATCTATATTATTATTTATTATACTCTTTGAGTGTTCTGCAGCAGTGACACACGTCGTCATTTACTTTGTCAATAAACATATTAATGCAACGTCGACGGAGTGCAGAGTTCTCAGAATATTAAATCAACAGGAGCTGTTACACACATTTTATATTATGTTTGCTATAACAAAAATACTGTCGGGTTATACGAACACAAATTTTATGGGTTGTGTTTTATTGATTCCTACGCCCACCCCGCCCAAAATTGTCTCATGCACACTAGGGCTCGTCAGTATCCGTACACAATGAGTATGATCGTTGTTGTTGTACCTTTTTCAGCGGGGGTCGCCCTTTAATATCAATTTCTGTTGGATTAAAACTCTTATGCGGAGATAAACAAGTAACGTAATTCTATTGGCGGCGGCACCCCTACGTACGTAGGTACACCACGAAGCTGGTAAACACACATTTAAAGACGACTCTATTACGATTATGAGCATGGCTTTTGTTCCCATGCCAACTCCTGTTGGATTAACGCTTCAAGTTTTTAATAGATGAACGCAACCATAATTAAAAAGCTTAGCATAAGTCTATGCATGTACTCTGCTGAACGCATCGCGAACGCGATTTATAACCTCGAAATCTTCTATCTATTCTGTGCTCGAAATTTATTTTGTTTTTGTTGACTTTTGTTGATTGTGTTGTGTTGTTGATTTTTTACGGGATCTAAATTAAAATGCCATATAGAGTTTATTATTAATAAATAAGTTATATGTACATTACAAATTTATGTACCAGTAATATCATAGATCTATTTTATTAGCATCAGGTTAGGTTAGGTGACAATTCCATAAGATTGTTGCTATTTGTAAGCAAATTACAGTGCAAATTACTATCATATACACAACTTATTACTATTGTAGTAATTACAATGACTAGCCACGTGAAAATTCGTTTAGCCTCAGAAAGAGTAAATCATTCTGTTCTTTCAAATAATGGGTTACCACGATTTTACACTCCTGGAGAGGTTATCACGGGTATGCAAGATTATATGCGGTAAGCAACTTAAGTTTATATTACCAACAGTTACATTGTTGTCACTGCTATATTAAGTACTATTTCTCTTATAGTGGCCATGGAACATATGTAGAAGATGATAGCTTAAAGTCCTCTGTAGCTGGGGTGATGCAAAAAGTAAACAAGTTAATATGCATCAGACCACTCAAAAGTCGCTATGTCGGCGAAATAGGTGATGTTGTGGTTGGCAGAGTGCTTGAAGTTCAACAGCGTAGATGGAAAGTTGAAACAAATTCACGTTTGGACTCTGTTTTGCAACTTTCGTCTGTGAATCTACCAGGCGGAGAATTGGTATGTTGATTTATTATTATGAAACTAGCTGTGCTTTGTACCATGTATCATCTTGAAAAGGCCACCCTTATGACGACCTATGGGTATAAAACTAGCTTACAAGCTATTGTTGGACCAAATGGACGCAGAATTTAATGGCATTTAGTCCACCTTATTGGAGCTATACAAACCTAATAAAAACCATAGAAATTTGAAAAAAGTCTTGTAATTTACCAGTAATGTTTTTTTTTTTTTTTTTAATCTTTTATTTAAGGGGCTTTGTCAATATTGACGAAGTCGCCCCATAAGGAAACTTACATGGTTTTATATATTTTACATATTACTAGTATCAGTAACACTGCTCGGCGATAATGGCGGAGCAATGTTCCTGATTCTAGCACCGTATATTCTAGCTAGCTCCCTAGCACCCTCCGACAGTGGACATGCTAGGAGGCTATTACAAACACCCACGTTATACCCTTTACTAGGTAATAGCTGGTTACGAAGATCTGCGTTTCGGACACATTCCAACAGGACGTGATGCAGGTCATCTAATACGTTGCAGTCAGGGCAGTTTGGCGAATCAGTGATTTTCATAAGGTGCAAAAACTTGTTAGTAGGAATATGTCCGGATCGCAGTCTTAACAAGGAGACTATTACTGCCCTATGTGTGCTGGACTCTTGGAACCATGAACATCGAGGAAGCGAGCTCTGAATTGTTTTATACCATATACCCTTCGTAAGCGATCGTTCATCAAAATATTCCTGCCAAGCATGTCTACATGTCATTTTCAACTTCGGGATGTACTCTGAAAACAATGGTACCCGGGCATATGGCATACCCTCATCCAGAGCCAATTTAGCAGCACTATCTGCTCGCTCATTGCCTATGGTTCCAATGTGTGCTGGGATCCATTGAATAATGACCGTCCTGTGACTCTCACAAATCTCGTTGACTGCGTTTAGGATAACATAAGCTATCGGAGAAGCTCGAAAAGTCGAGGGTAGCCGAGCTAAATGCATAAGAGCGCTCTTAGAGTCTGTCAGAATCACAACACGGTCACTAGAAAGGGTTTTTACATATCTTAGTGCCTCTAAGATAGCTACCAATTCACATTGCATAATAGATATAACATTCTCACTAAATTTAAATTTCATGTCTATATTTGCCTGTGGATCAAATACCGCTGCACTTGCACTATCGTGATTTTTTGATCCATCCGTATATAGTTTATAAAACATGTTATACTTATCGTCAATATATTGATAACAAATTTGTTTCATCTCGGCGTTAGTATAAGAATTCTTAGGCGAATTTAGGCCATCAACATTAAAATTTACATTTTTTGATAGATCAAAATTATTTAGCCATGTATATAACGAAAATATGTCTGGTTTTGGACTAACGTGAATATGTATATCTTGAAATTCTTTGTGCACTTCTACAAGTAATGGTAATTTTTTATTCCTCCAATATATTCCGCTACACAAGTCTGTTAACTCATTAAGGATATTTATAGTTATTTTATCTATCATGGATTTAGACTTAAGCCAGAATTTACCTGCTAGATATCGTCGCCGAATGCTCAACGGCTCGAGATATAATTCACTCTCCATCACATGGATGGGAGTGGTTTTAATGAATCCGCCTATAGTTCTCATACACTGGTTCTGTATCCTATCAAGTCTACTTAGTTGTCCATTAGTGTAATTATGAAGTAAAAAGCTACAATAATCTAACCTACTTCTTATAATTGATATGTACAGTCTGCGCAGATGTTTTGGGTGAACTCCCCAACTACATCCAGCAAGTACTTTAAATACATTTAAAAATCGAAGACACTTATGTTCGGTCTCATCTATATGTTTCTTCCACTTCAAGGATCTGTCCAACCACATACCGAGATATTTAACGTTAGAGACTAATTCTATATTTTGATTATCTATTTGCAGATTTACTATAGTTTTATTGTTACCACGACTAAATAAACACATTTTAGTTTTATTGGAAGAGATATTTAACCCTAACTGTTCTATAAAATTTTGAAATATGATTACAGCTTTCTGAATTTCTACAATTGAGTTTAAAGGGCATATTAATTAATTGCATATTAATAAGGTTATAGTAATATTATTGCTGACGTATATCACAAAATCATCAGCGTATTGTGACACAAACACATTTTCGATGATTTGACAGATTCTTGAAGTGGCTGCATTAAAAAGTAATGGGGATATGGGATCACCCTGAGCTATTCCGGTGCCCGTCGTGCGGCATATAGATTGGTTATCAGAGAGATTAATAAAAAGATGTCTCATATGTAAGAATGTCCAGAGATAATTACACAAGGACGATCCGATACCTAATTCGTCTAATATGTTTAATAGCGCTATTATATTAATTTTGTTGTAAGCACTGTCGATATCAAGAAAACATCCTAAAGTTGTGAATCCTTTTGAAAGCGCTATTTGTATCCGAGATATTAATCTAGATAAATTATCAGCACAAGATCGGGTTCTTCTAAAGCCAGTCACTTCGTTCGAAAAAACATTATTACTTTCAAGATACCATTCGATTCGCCGCGCAATAATAGTGTGCAGTACTTTACAAAGGCAAGATATAAGAGCAATAGGTCTGATACCCGATATGGGTCCAGAAGGACTCGAGGGCTTTGGTATAGGAATTATACAAATTCTTCTCCATTGCTTAGGGATAAAACCTGATTCTAAAAATCTCGTGTAAAGCTTTAATAGAACAACTTTACCCGAGTCTGGAAGGTTTCTGAGCATCGAGTAGGAAATGTCGTCTTCACCTGGTGCAGTGTCTGATTTCCTAATAGAATTATTGAACTCCTGGATCGATATCGGGGCAGATAATTGTGGATTAACAGAAAAGAAAGATGGTGCGGATGGAGTAACATAGTCTGGTGCCAGGCTTGAAAGTAAAGTCGCGGCTTTATCCACATCTATCGTAGTATTTCTTGAAGCCTTGCATCCCTTAATCCATTTCATGTGTCTCCACATATCGGTAGTTGACGTGGTACCGTCAGTTCTATCACAAAACTCTCTCCAAGACTGATACTTGCTGTTTCTGATCATCCTTTGCGTGTCTCTGGTAATTTTTTGCAATATGTCCAGGTTGCTGGGTGTAGGATTTTTCCTAAACGACGACAGAGCTCGTCTCCTCTCAGCAACAGCTCGTGACAGATTTGGGTTCCAATATGGTTTGGGTTTAAATTTTTGTTGATTTAAAGGATTTACACAAATCTTAATGACTGGTATGCTTTCATCTGCTGCTTTGTTTATTGTTTTTATGAAAGTGTCATAAGCGTCCTGATGATCAGAAGGCCAGTTAATAATATCTATTTCATCTTCAACTTTTTGCCTATATTTAGACCAATCTGCTTTTTTGTAATTTCTTCGAGCTTTGGATTGCGGTATAGGTGATAGTTCTGTATTGATCTTTAATATTAAATGGTCGCTTCCCAAGTTCTCGTTCATCACCTTCCACTGAAATTTAAGTGCCATATCAACGGAAATCAGAGTCAGATCTGGTGCTGTTTTTTGGAAACTACCATTGACTAGTCTGACACGTGTCGGAGTGCCATCGTTGAGAGAAATGTAGTTATGCTCTTGAACTGAGTCAAATATTTGTAAACCTCTTGAATCCGTTTTAGTAGACCAAGTAGAATGGTGACCATTGAAGTCTCCGGCAATCAAAGTTTTTTCTTTTGCCACTGATAGGATTTGATCCCAGTCTCTTTTATTAGTTCTCACTGACGATGGACAATAGACAGATATAATATTTTTTAAATGCTCACAGTTTAAAATCCTTAAATGTAAGACTTGTATTCCAGAATTTGAAATATCAATGTTAACACTAACTGCTTTTATGGACCAATGTGATATTATAGCCAGACCTCCATATCCATCGTACCGGTCCTCTCTAAAGATATTATATCCATTAATTCGAAATTCACTGCCAGGATCTAGCCAACTTTCCTGGATAATAGCAATGTGGATCTTCTCTTGGTACAATAGTGCTTCGAATTCTGTTGCTTTGGGCCTAAGACTTTGGGCATTCCATTGCAGTATATTTATTATTGAGAGTCGTGGCTGTCGCTGGTCCATTGTTTAAAGAAATTTGCTACTGGAGTATCTGATATATATTGCATCATAAATTTTATTATCCACTGACTCAATATTTTTATGCAATCAATAGCCTTGTCTTGCCAAGATAGTCCTTCCTGAAATATTTTTTCTTTAAGCTTATGTATTATGTCATGTCTTTCCTTCTTTCGCCTCTGGTTATTAGAATTTTCTTGCTGGTTAGATCTAGAATCATTATCTGAGTCTACGTTTTCTTGACTGTTTTCATTTCTATCTCTTGGTTCCTCATCTAGGTTCTTTTGGACCTCTTTTTTCTGATTTCTCTTCTTCTTATTGTTTGTACGTTCATTATTATCGCGTCCTCCTTTTGTTACTGTTGCGTATGTCGGACCTTCTACATTATTATTTGTAGCTTTATCGGAATCTAATTGAATAATATCATTATCCATAACTCTGCTGCGTTCATTGTCTCGGGCGGTCATTGTCGTAGGTACATATACTGTTAATGCACGTTTGTACGAGCAATTAAATTCTGCCATCAATTGTCTGATTTTCTTTTCTTTTTGGTAAACAGGACAGTCTCTTGCAAGAGCCATATGTCTGCCAGAACAATTGTTACACTTAAAATTATTGGTTTCACAATTGGGTTGATTATTCCCACATTTTGGACATATTACTCTTTTTGATGGACACATTTTAGTGGTATGTCCGAATCTCCAACAACGTGAACATTGTGTGACCGGGAATAAATATGGACTCACTACGGTTCTTGTATTAAATATGTATATATAGGATGGAACTGAACACCCTTTGAAGCATACACGAACAGCTTCTGATGGTATCTATCTGCCATCCTCGCTATTACGACGCTTCAATCTTCTTATACCTACTATTTGGAAATCGGACTCTAATCCCTCCATTATTTCTTCATCAGATAAATCTAAATCAATGTCTTTGATTACTCCATACGATTGACTTATCTCTAATGTTTTTTGACACTTGTAGCCCCCTGATTTAATAAATGGTGCATTAATCAACTTATCACAACTATCTTCATTATTAAATTGAATCAAAACTTTATATGGAGTTATATATTTAATACGTATAACGTCACTAATATTTTCTGATTTTAGAGTTTTTGCTAGCTTAAATTGTTTTGGAAGTTTGTCAGGGTGTGTAAGGCTCACTTCAATTTTATCTTCAGGTATTCTTGTTCTATCATTGTCATTAGATGCCTTTGCAAATACCTTTCCTTTTCTCGCTACTGTGGTCCAAATTTCGTCATCATCTATTACTCTGCAGCGTTTGAGATAACTTGATGTGGGTTTATCAATTTGCATAATCTGACTGGCTTGAATAATACTATCTTCATTTAAGTCCTCCATACTACTCATTAACTCACTATTTTCGTATTCCATAGTTCTGCTTTCATTGATATTACCTGATGTACACGGGTCTTCTAACTCGTTGTCATCCATCATTAAATAACATCGTCGTTATTTAATACAAAGCGTTAACGCGGTAAAGCGGCGAACGGTGACTCAGTACCGGTGCGAATAAAGCGATACGCGTCCAGCTGTAGCAAGCGACCGCGCGCAACTGACCAGTAATTTTTAAAATGGTATGATATTTGTTACAGAGACGTAGATCAGCAGAAGATGAGCAAATGATGAGAAAACATTTACAAGAAGGTGATCTCATTAGTGCTGAAGTACAGAGTATATTCTCAGATGGTTCTCTGTCATTGCACACTAGAAGTTTGAAATATGGCAAGGTATATAAATATGGGCTTTATTTATTTGTTACTTATTAGACTTTACTTTCTTATGGTTATGCCAGATCCCTTACAACATTGGCAGAAAGAATAATAAGCCTGGATTCTAATTTAAATCTTTAATTCAAAACTTACTATAACAGTAATTTGAGTTATATTATTATTTATCAAAAAAATATTTATATCACATTAATATAGGCCTTAAAATGCAATGACAAATAAAATGTTTTGTAATAAATAATTAAGCTACTGGAAAAGGTTTATTGTTGTTATTGTAGCTACATCTAAATCATATAATATTTTTATATTTTCAGTTAGGGCAAGGTGTATTGATAAAAGTGTTTCCGTCATTGATTAAACGTAGAAAAAATCATGTTCATAATTTATCCTGTGGTGTGTCATTGATCATTGGTAACAATGGTTACATATGGATCAGTCCATTAGAGCAATATAATGCCACTGAAGGGAATAAAGATGATATTGAAAATGTTGATACACAGGTTAGTTTCATTATCATATCTGTTAGCTATCAGCCAGGCTCATCACGCACAGATCATGTTCTTGCTGAAGTAGATAAAATAAAAACTCTCTTTCTCTCTAGCCCATTAACGTCCCACTGTTGGACGCGGGTCTTCTCCACTTTGGGAGGGATTATACTCTACTATGCTGTGCTGACATTTGCTACATTCGAGTTATAGTGAGCATAATAGATGCTATTTTAGAGTTTTCCGTTTCTCTCAGAGGATGTTATTTGCGTCCAATATCCCTTAACTGGCTTTTACAGCACCCCTGGAGAGGAGATGGGGTGGTCACACTTGTATTCTTAATCCGTGACCACACATAACGTAATATTTATAGCTTATTTTTACTACTACCCATTTAAACCCAATTGTTATAACTGGATTCTACTGTATTATTTATCTGCACAATTTTCGGCATTTCTTGGTTATGCCTATGCCTAGTAACTCAACTATTAACTTTTAAAATTTACAGAGCATAAGCAGATCAGACAGAGAAACAATGGCAAGAGTAAAGAATTGTATATCAGCTTTAGTAGCTTCTAAAATGATGTTGGATGACACTAGTATTATGTTCGCCTACGAGGAGAGTTTGAAGTATGATGATGTGAAGAGCCTCCTTGATCCAGAGGCCATGCTAGATGTTGCATTTCTAACACAACATAGATTTAATATTATGGATGAATAAAAGGTTTGTTTAATTTGTTAACATTTAAACACATGTGTAGAATTATTTTCTGACAAAATTCCTAATTCCTTCATCAAATTTTTTAACTACAAAAGGAACTTGACCGTGAAGTCTCACAGGCTAAAATTTTAAACAAATATTCGCGTCTAAATGCGTAAAAAGTGGTTTTCTTTGAACGAATGAGTTGCACAAGTGTTAGAGAATATACAAAAGAAGAGTTAGTTTTTAATGGTTCTAAAATGTATCTGTATGATTCTATACAGGAAAATGCAGGCTTTATTATTACCTGCGATTTTCTTGCGTCAGTAACAATAGTCTTCGACCTTTTCGTGAAATGAATTGTGGGATTTTCTACTAGTTAAGTTGTTATTAAGAGGTGTATGTGTAGTGATATTGAATATTGAATATTTTATTCTACTAGAAATGACTGTCTTAAGAATACAAAAGACCATAGATTTACCAGATGTAGTATCTATTGCTTCATCACTCAGCTGGCTTGAAGCTACTTACATATCTGTGTACGTGTCTATGATATAGGCTATACGTCATTATTCTATGAAGTATGTTTTAGCCAGGCTAAACTTACCTGTCGTCAATTTTAAACGTCAACCCACCATCTGATTTATCTGTGAACAATACATGTAATAAATAAAATCATAAATGTCAATACCCTATGTTTCCGCTGATGTAAGAGCTAAATAAGGGATATACACAGTTAACATTAATGGTAGAGGCGGAAAACTCGTAACTAAACACTATGCCAAAACGCCTGATTAGCGTGGCATAGTAAACCTTGAACTGTCTCGTAGTGAAGGAGGCTTGTGCCCAACAGTGAGACATTAAAGGATTGAGAAAAATAAGAATAAATTTAAATCAGTAAAAAGTATTTTTGTTTAAACAAATGGCTCTCGCAAGTGTTGGAGAATAAAAGAAGAATAAATAAAAAACATGTTATTTTTACTTGATAATTTTTTATTATCTTATAATCTGTCATTATGATTATCCAATATCAAAAATACTTAAATAGAAACTATCCTAATCAAAGATTGTTAAACTGTGTGTTATCTTGCATTTCACTTTTTTTAAACCCACTTCGAAAATTTAGACAATAATATTAAGCTTTCTTAGATTTTTAAATCAGTAGTATTAAAAATTTTTTGTTAGTAGTCATAAAAATAGTTTACGATGTTGAAGTCACCTTTTTGATATTTTTGTATTCCTGAAAGTCTTTGGTTTCATTTGAACACTACTTAAAACTACGACTTCAATTATAATTTAATAAAAACATAATAAAGTTCGTAGGTTGTGGATTTATTATGTAAAGATAGTTTACAAAATATTTGGTTTTCAATATTGTATATACTCTGATATTAAAATGTTGTAGAAAAGTATTTAAAAATATTTGCTTATAACTATCAGTTCAAAATTCTATAAAAATCTTGGTAAATTGAATTACAAGTGATAAGTATTATTTGTGACAATCTCAAACCTTTTTAACCAATCAGGAATAAGATCGTATTAATTTTTAGTTTAGTTCAATTAACCAAATAAATAATAGGATAATTATCCTTTAGGCATCAAACCACAACATCTCTTTTATGCTAACCAAACAGTTCCTAAATCAATAAATAAACACACAACGTTCTCTGGTCCTTACCTGGCGCTAACCTTATTTGCTTGTGTTATCGTTACCAGCAACCGGTACATTTTTTTGTACAAATATTTGTGTGACAAATATAAATAACACACAAATTATTATAGTTATCCTGTGCGGGAATGGAACCCGAAACATCGCCACCCGCGATTTATTGTTTGGTTAACACATTCCCTAACTTACAATCTCAATCGTGTTTTAAATTAATATTTAACATATATTCACAACTCTTAAATTTAACATTTGGCACATTAGTCAATTTTCTGGTTTTTCTTTCCAAGGATTTTCATCAGATTTCTTGACATGAAATATGGCTTTTCAGGAGACCCATCATTTCTCTCGCAATCTTCAACTGTAAACAATACAAAAATATTATTATTTATATAATGTGAATGTTTAATTCTGTCCTGACTTTCCATGGTCCCACTTGTGTAATCATTATTTATTTATTATTCATAGCATATCAATTGCTTAATCTTAAAAATTCTGGAAAAAATATCGCAACTAATAGACTTCAGTAGATTGTATTCAGCAAAGAAAAATATTACAATGGTCGTAGAACTTGCATTCTACAGAACGCTCTGATTGTATACTAAATTATTATAAGACTTTTCTTTTCCCTACATTTTTAAGAAGAAGAATCAAAAGTTGCTTCCTGGCTTATTCTTGTCTGTCGTCTTAGATTAATGATAGCCACAGGTGTATTTAGGGCAAAACGGGGCAAGGCCCGGGGCGCTTATTTTTAAGAATACGCCACTGATAATAGTTATATATATATTTATATATATATAATTATATACTTTGAAAGAGTATAAATATACTTATCAATATAGTTTGAAAGATTATACTTACGGAAACACAGGAACAATGTATCAACAGCCATCCCATAAACATTAAAGAATATGGAACATATGAGGTAGGTTGCAATACTCAATATGACGGCGGGGATGTAGCTGTAATGTAGCGGCTCGCCCTTCGTCACGTCGTATATAACTTGCCATTGTAGCAGATAGTATACAGCTACACCAACACCGATAGATATCAGCATCTTTGATAGGAAGAATAAGAAGTCTGTCACCTGAAAATATAAAAGATATCTTGGTACAGCCTCAAATATCGTCAACCAACCAATGCAATAAATACATAATTATAATTTTTGGTGCTAAGATCTGACTAAGAATACACACGCTTAAGTATGATTTGATCATGGAATATGCAAAATGCTTTGGTGAATATGCAAAATGTATTAATCCGCAGGTTTGAAAAGGGTGAAAATTACGGTTAGGTACATCTGAAAAATATAAAGAGCCATACCTTATCCAATACGACGACTCTCACAATATTTCTCATAAGCAAAGAGAACGCATCTCTAGCGCTCTTACAGAAGTTCTCTCCGTGAACTGCACACATGATGTAGGCATTTTTATTAATAAATTTAAGGAAATTCTCCAAACACCAACAGAAACATTTGCAGAAACACATGATACATTTTGTGAAAGGATTATCGAATTTCTTTAGTTTATGATCAATATATTCTAGAATCACACGGATCACTCGTACGATGGCTATTATTAATGATCCAAAAGCGACTGTGCCCAAGTGGTACCTGAAAACGAAATTATCAATGTGTTTAAAAATATACAAAATTAAATTTTTGCAAGATAAGAGCATCGGTTGCAGTAAGGGAAATGAGAATTAACAAATGCGATTAAAATTGTATAACATAAGGAATAGGTTTATAGTTGGTTCACCGATCAGAGTTATATGTATAAAAAATGATAGGTATACTAAATGAGTTTCGATATAAGAAAGGAATGAAAAATTGGACATGCATAAAAAGTCGAGAAACACTGTGTTCACTGCCTACCAATAAAAGTTTTAGTGGGATGATCATGGTTAATCTTTACTTCTTAAAACAAAGTCGTAATCTTTGTATGTATGTCTCTATGTGAGCTTATATCTTCAAAAATACGCGACGGATCTTGATGCGGTTTTTTGTAATAGATAGAATGGTTCAAAAGGATGGCTTTTTTGCATAATTTGTTCGGGTTTGCTGTATGTTGGATGAGATATGATTAAATTTGCCGAGAAATTTTGACGCGCGCGAGCTGTAAATGAAAACGCTGCTTTATCTATGTGAGGTACAACAAACTAATATATGGAGGAATTGTTTGTTACCTATAGTTCTTCAAAAAAGTCCGCGAGGGCATATATCTATCTTTTAAGAGAAACCCACTGTACCCATATTACCTAATGTCAAAAAAATATCAAATTCAATAGGGTGTTTTCAAAAGCTATTTAAGTGTATATAGTAATATTTTTTATCTAATTAAATACCTTAGTTAGCTTACGCAATTAATATAGATTATAACTGCTCTTAACAGCATGCAATTTAAGAGGATACCAAAATAGCTTCGTGCATTTTTCTATGTACGAAGTTTTCATTGTTTCTTTAGATTGAATGGCTAGAGCTCTAATTTTTAAGTATGTATATGTTTTTTCAATATGTGATCTAGGATCGCATGAACTCAGAAACGCGATTGAAAAAAGTTTTCTCGATAGAAAATCTTGGCGAAACAACCTCTCAAATTTTTTATTTTTTTCATTTGTCGGTCTATTATCGCGTATTAACTAATGAAATAACTTTAAAAACATAGGTAACTATTATGTATAGAAACACGTGGATCAGAATTAAAATATATTTAGTAGATTTTGAGTAAATAGGAAAAGTATCCCTAATTCTTCATTTTCTGTGCCTACTAGCTGTGTTAATATGTACGTGTCGGCGATGATATACGATAATATTGATGTAGGCCCTTAAATGAATATTTTGGGAGATATGACGAAAAAAGAATTACGCGCTATAAAATAAAATAATTAAACTGTTGGCTGAGCAACGCGAACGTTTCCTCGGTCTTCTATCC
This sequence comes from Orgyia antiqua, assembly GCA_916999025.1. Classification (NCBI taxonomy): domain Eukaryota; kingdom Metazoa; phylum Arthropoda; class Insecta; order Lepidoptera; family Erebidae; genus Orgyia; species Orgyia antiqua. Next base: position 6,419,869 of record OU779861.1, read on the forward strand.
ATGCTCCAATGTTTGGATATGTATGTAAGGATGTGTATTGTACTTTCACGTAAAGACTACTGGATGGATTTTCATGAAACTTTCTAATGGAAAATGGAATAGAAAACGAACTTATTTTTTATCCTTTTTACCGCGGGTAACACCGCGGGACAGCTAGTGCAAAATATGGCTTACCTTAATGTTCTGCATACACCGGACGTGAGCGTAAAGAACGGTAAGTCTCTTTTATCGTAGGTCCAGTACCAAGTGGAGAATGTACTGGCAAGCATCATGTCTGCTACACCACTGATAAAGAACATCGTCCAGAAGAATCCCAAGAGGTTAACCACTGCAATATATAAAAGAAGAGAAATATTAATACATTACTCCTCCCACTTCTATGCAAAAACTCTACACAATCAAAAATCGAATCGAAAAAGAAATTGAGCTCCGTTTGTGACGCTTTAATGAGAATGAATTGAAATCAATTTTGACTAAAATTTGTAAAACTATCAACGAAAGGCCTGTTATAAATATTCATTAGCCTTTCGGTCGGTTTGTCGAAAGTATTCATTAGCTTTTCGTCCGGGATCCGGGATTCTAATAGATATAGACATTGCATCCAAACATGAGAACAATCTTCAACACAGACTTGACAATGATGAAAATTGATTGAAAACAAAAAATGTGAACAGGTACTTACAGTGTAACCAAACAGCGCTGGTCGGGCTGTCTAGACCGGTGAAATGGCAAAGGGCTAATTTACAAGCTGAAGTCAGTCCACCGGTCTTGTCGTGGCAATTTAGTGGGAAGTCTATGGGGTCGCATGGTTCGTAATCCTAAAAATAACAAAAATAAATTTTAATTATTTGCCTTGTAGATTTACCTACGTAGAAGAGATTTCTTCTATTATAAGTATTATAACCGAGGGTCTGTGCCGAGGGTGTGTCCTCAATGGTCTAGACCAGCTTTAACCCTGCCCCGGTTAAAGTAACAATAGCGGCCTATTTGAATATGTCTGATTTGACGTAATAGATTGGGAGCCTGTTGTCATATATCTATTGGCAATCTGCCTTCTGGCGTTAATTATACTAATTACACAGTAGGTACCTACTTCTCTCCAAGATCCGATTTGTATAAGAGAGCTTCCGCCTCTTCTTTCCTTATTATTACGCTAAAGCTTACACAGGGATGTTGGCAATCAGAAATTCCAATTTCGAAATATTGCATTATCGATAAACTACTATTATTTTGATGTGAACCGGTGGTAGGGAAAAAAATGGACCTCTCATAAGCAAATAATGTTTCTAAAAAAAAATTATGTCTACTTAATAAATGATTTTCCATTGCATTAATGACCACCATTATGATTAAATTACATACTACTAGCTGCTGCACGCAACTTCGTATGCTTGGAATTTAAAAACCAAAGCAATTACAAATTATACAAAGAAGCCATCCGTAGAGTAGCCATAGAGTGGCTATTTATAAAAAAAAAACACATAAAAATCCGTTACGTAGTTTTGAAGATGTAAGCTCACATAGTCATACATACAAAAATAACGACTTTGTTTTATAATATGTAAAGATTATCATCGCCTGCAATTATCATTAGTTAGTTAACCGGTTGGTGTCAAGATTATTATTAGTAGGTATATTGTTATTATTATAGCTACCTTGGTATATTCTCCATTACAGTCACAGTCGGTATCATTTTGAAGATTGACCACTTTGAATGACGACTCGCCTAACGACAATAGGTACATTAGCACCAGAACGCCGTATGCAATCACCAAACATTCTAGAATCCATGGTAATATAGGGAAAAACACTGTGGATTTAATTGCTGTTACCGCTCTGAAAATTAATAGGTATATTTCAAATAGCAATATAGGTACAAAGTAGTGATAACTTACAAACATGACTCAGTTATAACACTTAACTTACTTGCTTCCTTCACGGATAAGCGATATCGCAATAACAATTCTTGATCTTAAGAATATAACAATCAACAAAATCACGAGCAGTATAATAGCAACTACAATGAGCAGTACCATCCAGGTTTCTTGCTTTGTAAGTAGAGATTCAAAATATCCTTTCAAGTTGGTCGTTTGTATCAATGACACGGGATGCGCTTTGTAATATGCATAATTTTTGTAGCACAGATAAATACCTGCAAACATAATTAGATCATATTAGAAATACTATATTACCGGCTAACATTCACAGTTTTAATTTTCTAATACAAAGTTTCTAATATGACTCAAACTCACGAAAATTTCAATACGAAAATAATTAGATCAATAAATAAAACTCTCAAAAAAACTACGTGAAAATTTATGACTTTATTTATTTAAAACTTTTGCACAAAAAAAATGTACATAGGCGTGCTTTACTTTTACTTTACTTTACTTACTTTACTTTTACTTTAAAAAGTAGAATCTCAACGATCCAATCAAATTGTTGCATATACAGATACTTAGATCTCTCAAACTTTTCTCAAGGCATGCCAATATATTTAAGAATAGGACTGCTAACAAGGTCATTTGTAGTAAGGAACTTAATCACTTCTAAATTAAGAAACTTTAAAACTTACAAAAACCAAGCATTCCCAGTAATGCCACGATTGATGCCCATACTACAGGTCCGACGACCCATCTCATCAGCAGTATGTAAATGAAGCAAATAATGATGATAACTACAAGGGCCCCCAGCATATACCAACGTGACTGTACTAAATCTTGAACTATTTGAGCTGATAGCTGTACACATAAATACAAATCATGTTAATTATAGATGAAACGACTGGTGTAAAATTGGTTTTGAAAAATTTTAATGCTGCAGGAGAGACTAACTTTCAAAATAGCGATAATTTCAAATAAATTTGTAGTTCTGTTTCTATGTTAATAAGATCTGCATATCATTGGAATAAGATACCAAAATGCGTATTGCAGAAGTTGAGGCATAATTATGTTGTTTATTAACATATCGGTCAGTTTTACAACTGTATTTATGGCATTATCCTTGTGCCGCGTAGATACATCATATGGCAGTCGGCTATGGATACACCATGAAACCCGTCGTTGAATGTATTTCTTGTACGGTTTTTGATATAACGTTCTCACCATCGTCACATTATTGTGTTACTTTTGAACAATAAAAAAATGTATATCGACAAACCTTTGTCCACTACTTATGGCTATTCAACTTAATAGAAGCTATAAGCTAGAAATTATTAATGCAATTTCAACTACAATTATAGTTACTAGGTAATTTATAGGCTACTGTTTAACTACCCCAATTCAGTCTAGCCACTACTAATAATGTAATCATAATCACATTATATTTAATTACATATACATTATACACATACACATTATAGTTAATTACAATTTAAAATGGAAGAAACGATTCAGTTTAGGAAATGACGTTGCTAGATAGTTTGCAGATGATTTAGAAATCACAAAATCAAATAGCTCTAACTGAGGCTTGAAGAAAATAAAAGTTATTTATTTTTACCATCTAGCAACCCCAACTATAGATGAGGACTATCTACCTGATCGAATCTTATGAGATTGGTGAGTTGTTCCAGCACCTGCTCCTCATTCAAATCAAATTCTTGAGAGATTGTTTTTATATGCTCCATAAGTTCAGTCGCGTTCACGAAACATCTGCCCAGTACTGCTCCGGCCACCAGACAAGCCCAGCCACCGCAATGTTAAGGGAAGAGAGAGCGTGTGATATATATTAATTACGTGCACATATAAATGGTTATTATAAGCAAGGTCATTCATATAAAATAGCAAAATTTACAGTCAGTGCAATGTTAACATATTCTTAGCCTGCGTGATACTTTTTGAACAAAAAAAACGTTATTTACAATTTAAATTTGTCTTGATTTGGTTTTATATTTTCACGTATCACTCTACCTAGGGGATAAAACATAAGGTATCGCACTATCACGCGATGTATGCTACAGAGCTAGTAAGACAATGTAGATTAGATGGGTCAATTATGTTCTTAATAACTTTATCAAAATAATGAAAACGCTCAAACATGGTTTTCTTTCGTTGCTATTTGTTACGGAAACAGAAATTAGTATCTTCTTTAGCAAACACGCAAACGTAAGATAGATACATTCTAGTCTTATATTTAGCGTCTGTTATAAGAATTACAAATAATAGTGCGTGTCATTGTACGTATATCGTGTGTTTATAGTGGTATTTCGTTCATGCTCAAAGGTTAGGAATTAGTATCTAGGATTAAGCATGCTACATTCATGAGAATCGCTCTTCTACGTACTATATGAGTGTTACGTTCATCCCCAGATCTCGAAAAGTAAGTCATCCAACTAGCAACGAACCAGCCAACATATGAGTCGAGGGCTGTTGCTCTGTTCATTAAAGATTTCCGAGCTTCGTTCGGATTGCGCACGCAGTGACTTTCGGACATCGGGCTTAGTGTTGATGTTTTTGACATGTCTCCTTTGCATTGAAGAGCCGACAGATCGCTGATGCATCGGGATAGCACTGAAGTTTAGTTATTACACATCTAATACTGTTCAAAGTTAGTTCAAGGAAACATCACTTAAGGGGTAGTCATGCTCTGTAGCTTTGCATTTTCAATAACAATGATAAGTAGGTACACCAAAACAACTACTCATCATTCATTTTCACGCAAGAGGCACAAACAACATAGACTTAGATAATTACCAGGTTGACTTTGCAGAACGTAGCTAGCACATTTATCGTTGTTCATGTGTTCTCTTGCCTCGGCTAGGGTCATTGTATTTACATTAACATCTCTTGTGCACACCATGCTTGATCGGTATTGAGCAAAGTTATCATTATTCAGTATTTGTTGAAATAGGATCGTTCTTGTAGGACATTGCTCCACGCAGACCTAAAATCAAGAAAAATTCAAACTTAAGCGAAAGATCTACAACAATAACAATCAATATATGTATACTAAATATAAATATTTATCTACTTATTGATTGCGTACGTGCTCCTTAAAAATATCTATTAATAAAACTAGTGTCAAAGAATTACCTGCGGCGTTGGGCAGCCAGTAATGGGTGTGCCAGGAGATAAACATTTTTCGATGTTAAAAAACACAAGATACTTCTTGTTCTCTAGGCCTGAGTCAAGCCCGCATCGTTGTCCTAATGAGTCCACAGGAGCCAACAGCTTCTGTATGTTGCCATTTGTCATGCCTGAAAATAATATTTTTATAATTCCAACTATAGGTACTGTTGATTTGTTCGTGGCTCTCCGGAGCATTAAAACACATTGGGGGTAAACTAGCATACTATATGGGCTAAAAGGCTGTCTTTTTTTTTTATAACTTCCTCTGGTCCCAAGCTAAGCTTATATGCTTGTGTTATGGATACCAGAATACGGATAGAATACATATACAACTTTTCAAAATGCATACTTATAATAAATAAATACATAGAAACACCCAGACGGAGTACTAACATTTGTATGACAATTATAAAATGTCACACAAATGATTCTCCAGAGCGGGAATCGAACCAGCGACCTCGTGAACGGTAGTTCGCTACATGAACCACTAGACCACGAAGCCCGTCAATTTTGCATTTGTATTGCATCTACCGCACCACTGATTTACATGTTATCATTTTCATTAATTGTTGCACATTCTGGCGAATCGATGCCTTACGAATATATCCCAATATTTCAGATCGTGTGACTGTAATTACCTTAATAACTATAATACGTACCATAGTAGCCAACATATCCCCATGCTCCAAGGAATAATATGAACGCTATTAACCATAAAATGTCCGTGCATGATCGGTTATGTGTGGGGCCATTGAAATCTGGATCATATCGAGTTGGCTCTCCTGTAACAAATGGAGACCATAATTATTTCAAACCATAATAATACAGAATGAGGAAACTAATTGTTAAATTGAATTAATTGTGCGATTTTGCCTATATCCTTTGTTGCCAATTTGCAATACTATGGTTTATCAAATTGAAGCACCTTTATGACAAATACGTCGAAACGAAAATAAAAATGTGTTTAAAGTTAAAATGCCGATCTACCAAAAATATCTGGAAGATTGAACTTAAAATTGGAATCCTAAAAAAACTACTTTTGGCGCGATTTTTAAAACGTTTCACACCATAAGTAGCTGTTTCACATATTTTTAATTCATTCTTTACAGTTTCTTAAAAAATATTTGCTTTCCCTTTTTACACTTTTTTCATCTGTCCCAAAAATAGGATCATAGGATGCTCCATTCCAGACATATAGGTATATTAATATATTATAATATTGTACAAATAGATACATTGGCGAAAAATATCACCAATCATTTTTTTAGACAAATACTTACACCGTATTTATATAGGCGTGTTACAATTACATACGCTAGACAAAACAAAAAAGGTCTTCATTTAATAAATAACTATTTTGTATTTTTTCTTTCGGCTTATTCCCAAATGTAAAATGGAACCAATTCTATAGCATGCTTTTACTTTTTCTGGACAATGCTAAACATGGTTCAAAGAGACCAGTTTAAAAATAAGTAAATATACTCTGATTGAAAGTTGAACTAGTCCTAAAATTCTAAGTTAATCGCGTCGTTTTATTCCTTAAACGTGATAGTTATAATAATATCCCTGATTCTGGCAATTAGGTAACAAAAGTACCCAAGCGTCCAATCCATTCGTACAAATCTCATGCACATTATTTCATGTGTTTACTTGATACGTTATAAAGAGTATAAATAATGTGTATATAGATATTAATATTATCAGTTAGCAGAGAGATAACCTGTCCCACATTATCAGGGACAGTGCTTTGGTTACTTTGTAGTAGGTACGGTTACTAAGTTAAATATTAACTCCAATTGGTAGAAGTGGTTTATATAAATATTATAATAATAGCTAATATTATAAATGAATTACTTTTCTTACCACGTATTAAGCATATAAAGGTTTAAGGACTATGTTAAAAACTTACTGGATTCTTTTGGTGGTGTACAGCAGTCAGCGCATCCCATTTTTTTTATTCACATTATCAGTCTATGTTTCCTGGCTGAATCAAAGCACATGACAATATTTATTATCCTCCTTCCCACACAACACAATTTTGATTATAGCACGATATTCTACGAAATTGTTGTAGTGAGCTTATCGTGACTAATATTGATAAGAGATATGTAGCCAATAAGAAACATTTGTGTAAAAAAATGGTGTAGTTTATTCGATCAATGTTTGTCAAATAGTTTGTGACCTACGCGATTTTTATAAGAGAACGGATGTGTATTAGGATTATACTTTACGAAATAGTCATAGATAGACAGGTAATAAACCGAAAGCCTAAAACCCCAGGTGCCACGTGCAATATACGTCACGTTTATATCAGAGACATATCTCGTAGTTACAATGACGTATTAAGGGCAGCAACAGGGCCAACAGGTGATAAAAAAGAACGTCATATTACTATTATATACTCTGCCTCATCATATGTTCGTCATCAAGTACGCACCTTAGCATTACGTTTAAAGTTACGCGATACATAGGTAGGTAGTAGGTACTACCTAAAACAAAACACTATTCAACTCCTATTATTCTGTGGGAACACCTAGCATTTACATGAGTTTCTGATTTGCCCCAATGCTTTTTGTAATATGTACTTTCTACCGCCAATGTATATATATATAGAATTCGAGCCTAGGATTTGGCTAAAAGTGTTATTGGGTAGTTTTAATTAAGTTTAGTTAAGTCGTAATAATTTACTTAGTTCAAAAACTAGAAAAAAAACACGTTTAAAAATCCTGAATATTGTAAAGTAATTTATTAATTTTGAAATTCACTTGCTATGCTTTTACTTAATAAATTAAATTATAGTGGAAAAAGTGATCGCCGCAAGCGGTACTTGAACCCACGACCTCGGAGTACCGTTCCGTCGCTCTACCGTCTAAGCTATTGCGGCGGTGCCAACAGTAACCAATTTCTCCACTACAATGTTATAAGCCACACAAATTGGTAATGCGCCTGGCGGCCATGTTGGTGACGTCAGTACCGTTAGCAACGTTGCCCGACGCGTACGCGTATCGAGTTGTGAGCTTTAATACCTACCACTATCGTTTTTATTGTTGTTTTTTTGTTATATTGTTGTGTTTGCTGCTTTTGTTGTTAAATTTGTTATTATTTTGTTTTGTTATCTTATTGTGTTCGTTGCTTTTGTTGTTATTTTTTTGTTATTATTGTTTTGTTAAAATGAGTAGAAAAATAATTCACAGTCGAGCTCGTGAAATCATTATTAAAGTGGATGATTACTTTGAAAAAGAGAAGGAGTACACGAAGTTACTACTTCGAAATGTAGCTCGAATCATGAAAAATACATCAGACTCTAGTGAGGACATAATGATGTCGAAGCAAACTGTAATAGAAATTTTAGACCACCTACAAAATGCAACCAAGGTCACACAGCGTGTAGTTAGTGCTACAGGAGTTGTTAAAAATACAGTGGCAAAGTTAAGGCGCGAAAAGGAAACTGCTACTGCTAGTGGCAGTAAAATCACAACGCCGATTAAAAAAAAGAGGGGTAAAAAAGAGTTTTTTGACGAATTTGCGTTAACAGCGTTAAGAAATATTATTAGTACAATGTACACAGTTCGCAAAGAAATACCCACTATGCGTAAAATTATGGCTGCTGCAAAAATGGACTTAAATTATACAGGAAGTGTGAACACATTACGTGGAATAATAAAGGTAAAACTAGGGTACCGATTTAAAAAATGTTACCCAAACCGATTGCATTTAATTGAAAGGCCCAATATTCAAGCTTGGAGGGCTAAATATTTACGTCGCATGAGACAAAATGACTTACTTGGCGCTGACAAAAAACAAGTAATTTATATCGACGAGACGTGGATACACGCCCATCACACAGTCAAAAAGTGTTGGCAGTCAGACACGGTCGTTGGAGTGAAAAAAAATGATAGCCCTGGTCGCCGCTGGATTATAGTTCATGGTGGGAGTGAGTTAGGATTTGTCAATAACGCTCTTTTAATGTTTAAAGCGGATACAAAAACAGGCGATTATTATGACCAGATGAATACTCCAAATTTCACGAAATGGTTTCAAGAAGTTGTTAGATTGCCACCGTACAACTGTGACCTCAACCCCATAGAATATATATTCTATGGGGTTGAGGTCACAGTTGGAACCTCGTAAAACAAAGAGTTTCAGACAAGAATGTTGAACAATTAGAGACTAAGATCGAATCTTTAACTTTAGAGGCTTTGCAATCAATCACTCCTGAAGATTGGAAAAAGGAGGTAGATCATGTGAAGAGGCTGGAAGAAGAATACTGGCGAAAAGATAGATTGGTCGACGAGTTATTTGTTATTAACACGGGAAATGATACTGATTCTGACGAGACATCAGACTCGGATACCAATTCTGAGTCTGATGTAGATTATATGAGTGGTGTTGAAGAGTTAAGATTTTCAAAAATGTGATGAATGATGCTGATTAAAAGTTAAACATTATTCAAACATTTAGTTATAATTAAAAAAACATCAAATTACCTTTATAAACTTTTATTAATAGATGAGAAAATTACATTTTGTTAGCTGTACTTTTTCTTTGCTGATGACGTCACAAGGGCGTTAATTTGACAAGGTTCCAGCGCATTACCAATTTGCGTGGCTACTCGAATGAGTCTACATCGCATTTTGATGTACAACGCCATCTATCGAGACTCTTTAGCACATTCTCGACCATTCACTTACTATTCTTTACAGAATACAATTGGACTGAAATAATGACGCGACCTTTATTTCTAAAGTAATTTATTAATTTTATAATTGACTTGCTATGCTTTTACTTAATAAATTAAATTATAGTGGAAAAAGCCGATATAATACCGACTGAGCTATTGCGGCCGTGCCAACAGTAACCAATTTCTCTACTACATCAAAATGCGATCTAGACTCATTCGAGTAACATTGTAGTGGAAAAATTGGTTACTGTGGAAGTGGATGAAAATTACTTTAAAAGATTCCGTTACAAAGATTAATACATTGATATATTATGTATATGTACCGAGCTAATAAAAGCGTGTTAAAAAAAAACAGTCGTAAGGTACATACATACTTTATGTATTCAATTGTGTGCACATACATAATAATGCTGTACAGTGTAAAATTACTTACATGTAGGTTTAATTTGCTACTTGTTAGATGCGGTGATATCATTTGAGAAAAAAATAACCGTGACGCTGGCGTAGTAATAAAGTCTTTGCAAACATTGCCAACGAGACGAGTAATCCTAATTAAACATTGTTATTGGTCTAGTTTATCTCAAGTTTACATCTGTAATATTAGACGAACTACATAATTATGTTTCCTGAATGTTGTTTTATAGGCTTCCGTACCAAAAGGTAAAATTAATACTGAGACTACATTGTCCGTCCGTCCAGCCAGTTTCCAGGCTGTTTCTCTGGAACGGTAATAGCTAAAGAGCTAAAAATTTCACAGTTTATGTATATCTATTTATGCTACATCAACAAATATTGGACGAGCCTCGTGGTCATGTAACGGACTGTCGATCAAGAGGTCACGGGTTCGATTCCCGCTCGGCACATTTATTTGTGTGACTCAAATGTTTGTACCGCGTCTGGGTGTTTCTATCTATACTAATATTATAAAGCTGAAGAGTTTGTTTGTTTGTTTGATCGCGCTAATCTCAGGAACCACTGGTCCGATTTGAAAAATTCTTTCAGTGCTGGATAGTACATTTATCGAGGAAGGCTATAGGCTATACAACATTACGCTGTGATCAATAGGAGCGAAGAAATAGTGACAAATGTTACAAAAACGGAAAAAAAATTCAATATTCGACGGGTACGGAGTCGCGGGCAACATCTAGTTATAAATATGTGTATTTACAACAAAAAAAGTAGTATAAATGTATTCTATCCGTATTCTAGTACCCATAACACAAGCATATAAGCTTAGCTTGGGACCAGAGGACGTTATGTGTCCATGAATATTTATGAAAAAATAGGTACTCATCATCATAATTTCCTATCCTTATCCCTTTATTTGATGATAATAACGGCTCGGAGCCCTTCGTGTGCGAGTCCAACTCCTGCTTCCCCGGGTTTTTATTTACTTTACAAGCACAGAATATATTTACAAGGTACAATTTTAGACATTTTGCTTGCGTTACTTCTTGTTACTTTGCTTTACGCTTATTTATTTTACGGAGACCTGTATGATTTACTAGGTAGTGACTGTGACTTCTTTTCTTAGGTCTAGGGAGGAGATCCGTTTTCCACTCGGAATAGATGTTTAGGTACATATTAGATGTCGCTAACGGTCTTCTCTGAACATATTTAAGACTAGCTATTGCCAAGAGTCCGTCCGCGTGGAATTTACAAAATTTCCCCGTTTTTGCAACATTTTTCACTACTGCATCGCTTCTACTGGTCGTAGCGTGATGTTATATAGCCTAAAGCCTTCGATAAATGCCCTATCTAACACTTAAAGAGTTTTTAAATCGGTACAGTGGTTCATGGGATTAGCGCGTACAAACAAACAAACAAACTCTGCCGCTTTATAATATTAAGTATAGATCTATGGAATTAGTAATTCCTTAAAACCTTTCTTGAAATTACTCAGTTAAAATAATTGGCATACTTGGTGAAGGTTTCGTAAGATGTATTTCCTCAATCATTATTTCAGTGACCTTCTCTTATTGCAACTTAAGCAATGGATTCAAGAAATAACTGCTCTTAAGCGACGTAAACAATAATCCTATTTTTAGACTTTGCTGTCTGTAAGAGACTCATATTGCCATGAATGTGACTCTGTTTGTTCGAAATTCGAAAATCTATTCTTATTTTATTACAAAAGAAGATTGTTAAACTGTATGTTCCTATGTGAGCTTTTTTTAAATCTTTAAAGCTACGCATCGAATTTTGATGCGGATTTTTATTATCATTGAGCTTGAGCGATATTGTGTGAGAGGCTCAAGAGGATGGCGTTAGTATAATTTGCAAATTTTTGGTTTTTAAATTACATGCGTATGAAGTTGCGGGCAATTTATCTCTATACCATTTTGGCTGACTTCGAAGAGCATGAGAGCTTTTGCAATATAGCTAAAGACAATATACCTTATCTTAGGCGCAACGGAAACGTATGACTATCAATATTATTCATTCATAGATATAATAATTCATTTCATACATCTATACTTATAATAAATCTGTAGAGAGGTCAATTCTGTACATGAAATATATTTTCAAAATAACTATCAGGGGGTGATTAGTGATCGATACTGATGCCATAAATGCAATCAGTAAAATTTTTGTCTGTCTGTCTGTCTGTCCGTCTGTATGTTCCTTATAGAAACAAAAACTACTCGACGGATTTTAACTAAACTTGGTACAATTATTCTTCATACTCCTGGGCAGGTTATAGTATACTTTTCATCACGCTACAATCAATAGGAGCAGAGTAGTGAAGGGAAATGTTAGGAAAACGGGAAAAGGTGCTCCATTTTTTAAGCTTCCGTTGCGTGTGCAGCCTTAATGGTTAAAGTTACATAGAAATCATGTATGACGGAAATATTCTACATAAAATTGTCTGAAAAATATCCCTAAACAGCACATAATATCTATATTTTATGGTTGACTCACAATAACACGTGTAACTCCTGATAGCTTAGCAGTTCGTTCATTCTGATTGTATTTGTTTACTCTTACGTTTATAATACTCTCACTCAAGCAGTAGTTAAAAATGTTGCAAAAACGGGGAAAATTTCCTAAATTCTACGCGGACGGAGTCGAGGGCAACAGCTAGTAGTATAATATAATAGTATATTATAATAATATAATATTATAATATATATTTATACAAATAATATATATTAATACATAATTCATTCATAGATAGAATTTTATCAGTTATAAAGTCGCCAGTACGTCGCCATTTTATGTTTTCAAATACTTTTCATTATCAAACACAACTTTAGGCAACTTTCGTCATAATCATTTATAACAATTGTTGGAGCCGAAGCTGATTAAAAATATTCTTTATCAATATCGATAATCTATATTTAGATTATCTTTGTTTATAGGAATTTATTGATAAGCTTTATTATTATTATTTCATTTTGTAATTGTGTGAATCATCAGTTTTATTTTATCTACCAACATTAATCAGATAAACATCACATTTCTTTGTTGTTATAAAAATTATTTAGATAAATATTAATAACGTAAAAGCATATACACAATGTCACAATAAATGAATAATAAATAATTATCATCAATATTTTGACAGGGAAATAATTTATAGTACATAGATAAGTAAGGAAAAAAAAACGAATGTTTTTATCCATAAATGCATATCACCCTTGTTCTGGTTTTCATACTTTGGTATTACGAAATGTTATTTCCATACAATTAACTAATTTTCCGTTAGCGTAACTCCTTTTAAATCTTAGCACTGGTACACGTATTTAAGTACTACATAAAGAAAGAAAGAAAACATTTATTGCCACAGTACCAAAATATACACTGATAATATTTATACTTACATATAGGTAAAAATATAACAATTAAAAGCTTAAAATAAATATACACATACTACATATTTTATATCAATAACGTAAGGTACAGTAGCAATGGGTGCCCATTTCAGCATTATGTCAAATCCATAGGACTTGACGCTGGTTTTCAAATGGACCCCAATAAGTGATGCCACGGATGCCCAACAAGAAAACAAGCAATTAGAAATTCACAAACTAGGTTACACACATATGTTGCACATTATAAACATGATTATTAAATAAAAAATAATATAAATCGTAGGAAACTATCCACAAAACTTTTAAAAACTTCAAACTTAAGTTAAAATATGAATCTAAATTATATATAAATAAAAACAGTGTAAACGACTAACACAAACTTTTATATCATGAGTATAAAAAGACAAAATCAAACATTATAACAAAAGAAAATATTTACATCTCTTTTGTAACTAGAAAAACATAATGTACATGGTAAATTCGAGTTCGTTCCGTATACCATCGTCAAGTATAAGGGGTACTAATACATCTGTACGTATGTCTGTGTATATTATTCGTCTATGTCAAATAGTAGATAAAAAATAATACAATGTATGGTACTAATTATACATTGAAAACTATTCCACAAACACAGCTTCCGGAGACAATGATAACTGACGCAGGAGCCTATCAACTGCGGTCAAGATCTTGATGCCTCTTGGGAATTATCTACCTTTCTCTTGTGATCAGTCATATTATGAGTACCCTAGATATCATGATTTTGGAGGAATTATATGGTTTTTTAATTCCGGTAGCGAGGAAATACTGTAACATACTTAAACCTTAAAAGACACAACCATAATGCTTTTAAAATTATGAAAAATTTTGCCCATTAATCAATTTCGAAAATTCACATTCACAATCATAGCATGTCGATGTAGGTAAATAATATTTGCATTATTAGATAGCCTACGTATAAATCCTTAATTATAGTAAATCGAATGATAATTTAATCTACTTCCGATTGATAAAACAATTATTCCAGATAGTTAATGATTAAGTAGACAAATACAGGCTTAGTAGGTAACAAACATTAAGAATATACCACAGTTCACAATAATGTAATTCATATATTATTTAGTACTAGCAGTTGCCCGCAACTTCGTACGTGTGTAATTTAGAAAATAATAAAACCTTGACAAATTATACAAAAAAAAAACCATTCTCAGGACCACTCTATCTATAGAAAAAATAACCGCATCAAAATCCGTTGCGTACTTTTGAAGATATAAGATCACATAGGGACATACATAATATTTTCTAACACTTGCGCGACTCATTTGTTTAATATGGTCACGGGTGAGACTGAGCTGTCTCACCCGTGACCATGGTGACTGCAAAGTACCCGAAACGTCGGGCCATAATTTAAAACAAATATACGCGTCTAAATCCGTAAAAAGTAGGGACATACATACAAAAATAACGACTATGTTTTATAATAAGTAAATGCTATGTCTTTTTTACATTCCTACACAAGGAGTTTGAGACAGAGACACTGCTTGATACATGCTATGTACTTAACATACAATGGAAAAGTGGAGGAAACACCTTCAAAATACATAATAACACAACCTTCAGCTATGAAGTGCACGAATAGGAAGATGATTTGAACATTATTCATCGTTTCCATATTGTATGCTTGACTTTGTTTTATTTAAATATAGATAGACAGATAGAAAACTCTTTATTTGTTCATCACAATAATACATTTTGCTTACGTAATGAAATCTTAAAGTAAGGTATTGTACAAAGGGCGGCCTTATCACTAGTGTGATTTTGATTTTATACGATAAACATGAAACTGTTTGAGATCAAAAGACATTGTGTGAAGTCTGTAAGTCTGAAATGTACTAGTTAACGTCTGCGTTCTACTTCCTTTAATGGCAATTGGTTATAGGCTCGTGAGGATTTAGCATCAGCTGTCTAAAACATCTTTGCCATTCCAATGAATCCGGTTGGATGGTTCCATATACCGGACACTCAGGTAGAAACTTTTTGTGTACATATTACATTACGTCGTTACACAAATGTTGCAAAATGGGATAGTTCTCTTCTAACAGACAGCTATCGGAGAGAGAAGTGGGATTTCAAAGGGTATTGAATTTCATCCATGTGCTTACAGATAGACCAGTACCGAGTAAGCAAAAAAAGGTACATAATATTTATGTTTTGCACAGATGTTCCAGTTTTGTATAGGTAGGTTTTTAAAGATTTTTTTCCCTATTATTTGCACCAAAAACTAAACAAAAATGAAACGCAACCTAAGGTATGATGATGGAACCCTGTCGTTCTAATGAAGATCGATAGTCACTTTTTCTTGTCCATGAAAATTTTCAGCACCCGCACTCAATATTTTTATTACTTTTCTCTGATTTAATCACGCTTATTTTCATTTGTGTATGCAGAATTATTACCAGCATTCTTATGTCAGAGAAAAATGAAAACTTTTCTTTTTATTTTTTTTTATTTTTAGTCATAGAAAAAGTTACGTAAGTTCGTACGCGTCGAATTTAGACAATTTTACGTGTTTTTACAATATTTCACTGATCTTCGCTCCTATTAGTCGGAGCGTGAGCCTGAATAATTGTGTTATCCATTGAAAAAATTTTTCAAATCGGACTAGTGGTTCCTGAGTTTAGCGCGTTCAAACAAAGAAACGAACTCTTCAGCTTTATAATATCAGTATAGATTTATGGTAGAGACCGACCATTAAGTCTCGAGCTGGAACCGTAGAGAAGTACTCTTGTGGTGGTCTTAATATATTTATCCCTATTTGGTAGGTACTTAATAATAATCAGTTTAAACTCACTAAACATCTCTAGTAGGTAACAGGTACTTAAATATTATCTATCACAAATGAATAGGTAAGTAATGAAGAAAACAATTCTTGTTAATTTATTTGCTCATAGTAGTAATCTAGTTAGCTCGATGTTTTTCGAAATATTAAACAACTTGTTTTTATAATGTAGTAGAACAAGTTTTAATAATTATTGTACTTGTAAATGTTACGCAAGTATAGCTATACTATACAATATGAAGATATTATGTAACTGAGAAGTGCGAGTACAGACGTCATCTCAGAAACACCTACCTTAGATGAATTAATCAATGAAATAAAATTGAGGATGCGGGATGCGCCCATCCCATATCAAGACGACTCGTCTAATATTAGAAACACCAGTATAATGTTTATTAAGTATAATATAGGCAGTTTCGTCTATTAGGAGTCCTAATATCCTCATTCATATTATTAGTCCTATACCTTCATTCATAGTCCTAATTTAGGACTATGAATGAAGGTATAATTACTGCCTATCACATTGGATACGAACAAGTCTGTAGGTATTTTAACTATCTATAATGCTATAATAGAAGTTATCCATTTATGCTCTCTATTCATGCTGTGAGCAAAAATAGGTGACAGCGTGACGTCTGTCCATGGTGTATGTTGTAACACGACCTTGTGCTCATAAAATACCATAGAAAATTTGACTTAGTGAATTAGATGCGGATAATTTTCTTCTAATGAAATTCAGACTAGTTATTTTTCAGTTTATATCTTAAGCTGTTACCCACGACTTTGTACGTGTGGAAGTTGGAAATAATTCCCCATTTTTGGCAACATTTTTCACTGCTGCTTCACTCCTATTGGTCGCAGCCTGATGTTACTCGTATATAGCCTATAGCCTTCGTCGATAAATGCACTATGCAAAATTAAAAGAATTTTTCAAATCGGACCAGTGGTTCCTAAGATTAGCGCGTTCAAACAAACACCTCTTCAGCTTTATAATATTTTAGTATATTATAGTATAGATTAATTGAGTATTTAACTCGTGTATACACTCTCTTAATCATCCTATTTGTAATACGAAATTCACCAGTACCAAACTGACGCATGGCACAGCTTATGTACGTAATTTTTCCTTGAAATTTTTTATTATTATTTTAAGGAATATCCAAAAATATAGGAATTTTACAGGCCGACCGCATTTAGTGGGTTTTCAGTAAAGGATTGTTACTTATTGCACTTCAATCAGTGGTTTATTAAAAACTGTATGACTAAGTTCTTAATTACCTATTGTATATTTAGTATATAATATTTTAGTTTTTCAATCGAAGACTTGAAATGATTCATTTTGAGAGTAAGACCGTTCGCCAGAGTATTAACCTCATTTATACTGATGTGGTTTTCCCGTTCGCGTCGTCAGAAAAAGGGAGTTTCAAAATTTCAATAACAGACATCGTAGGTACATTCGTATCATCTTAAAGTATATTTTGCCACTGGTTTTTAGTTTTATATTACCTATTTTGTAAGATTCGACATTTTTGTTACGTAGAGACATTCAGCGAATAAAATACGCTATGAAATATGACACAATGCAGAGGTGTGAATAGGCTATTACTAAAGCGCTTTTTACCACATTATCTTACAATGGCACATATCAACAGGTAGATCTTTAACTAAGTGAGTAATTACTTTATAAGAGGTAGCTAGCTCAATAGCTCAAAAATTGCCAAACTTTTGACATCACCATGCTTATTATTATATTATATCTACACTCCGCGAGCAGACGGCTCGCCGAGGCGGTCCGCTTCGCTTCAACTACTGGTCGTAGCCAGTAGAAGCGAAGCAGTAGTGAAAAATGTTGCAAAAACGGGGAAAATTTTCTAAATTCCACGCGGACGGAGTTGCGGGTAAATTACACTACAAAATTTTCCAAATGTGCAATATGTGCTTCCGTTTATAAAGTGTTGCATTTTACTGGCTTGTATTTGGATAACAAAATATCGCTAACAACCTACTGATATTCTGAATCCTGTTGTGGTCGCGACGAGGTTGAATTCCAAAGGTCATGTGATAAAGTGTATTACCGCTATATAACTCATGGTGTGGGAGTTTTGTTTTTAATGTCCTTGTTGTGGTTAACAGGTTAACTACATCAAGTAGATTACTTACCTTCCAAACAATAGCTATAGTTTTTATGGTTTTATTCATAATGACCTGTCGGAGGTTTAAAAGTTCGCTAAAATTGTCAAAAATTTTTATTCATAATACCTAGTCTTTTTACGATAAAATGTTTATTATCTCTCCGATAAAGTTATTGTTTAAACTTCCGATAAGTCATTATAAATAAGACCACTATCTTTACGTTTCGTCTTAACATAATTCTGTAGGATATCTTTAGAGATATTTTATTTTTGTCCCTACTATGAACGTTCCTTTATGTCAACAGTGTGAATGGCTATGGGCCGATGACGGTAGCTTTATTTACGTCTTCAACATGCTAGATGGGTAACGATGAACGGGTGAGCCATTAATAAACAGATAATATTTACAGTCCAGTTAAAGAGCTATTACTTGTCTTGGTAAAAGTTGGCAATGTATAAACTCAGTGTCTTATTTATAGATTTTTAGAACTAAATGCAATTATTAAATAAATAGTATCATGAAAAGCCTAAGGTTCGATATTTTTGATTACAAAATAGGTGCAAATAAATATGTAGATGTTTTTAAATCTGTGTACCTATATTGTCCGTGCATATAATATTAACTACGGCATCTCAACGGTATGACCGTTTAATATCACGTTAAAAGAGTGATAATTGGTCAAACAACACACTCTGCGTTGTTAAAAATAAAAAGTGTGCCACATCAGTGCACGTTCTTCTGTGATTGTGTTATTTATAGAATATGATATTTGTTGTGAGGTAACAGGAGTGATATTTTAAAAGATTCCTTTTCTGTTTTCTAAAGCCCCCTATGTGACATTAATGAATAAACTTTTTTCTCTCTTCTAAACGTCTTCGTCGTTCTCCACTGGGCACGTTGGGGAACCTAGGGCTTCTCGATTATTAGGGGCCCCCTAGTGGCCGCGTCATTATATTTTTCTACTTATATCTAATAGGTATTAGCGGGGTGTACATCCTAATGTGCCCAGGGCTTCTAGTATGAATCTATAGCGGGGATTTGATAGTGTTATAATTTTTAGGCGGTTGGGGATTAACACGTTAAAAACTGTTGGTTCCTTTACAAGGACAAATGCTTGAATTAACACATCGTGAGTTCTTGATTGTAAAACAGAGGTGACTGACATCAGTGACTTAGAAATCTTCTATGACCTTGTTGTGGATAGAGAGAAATTGGATTTACGCTTAAGATAATATTGATAAAGGTTAACCGTTCCGTGCGGCGTAAAATAAAATCAAACGACTTTGCACCTTTGACATAGTGTAATATAAGCTTAGGAGGGTACTGTACTCCTCATTCAGGTATTTGCCTTAGGTATTGCTATCCCTATTTCCGAGCACCGCGCTGGAAGGGACAAATATAGATGAAGCGGATTTTACCTACAAATTCTTTGAAAAAAGACGTTTCGTACTTCCGTTTTTTTTTTGCGAAAGTTAAACCGATTTTAATAGTTTATGAGTTAGGTATATTATACTCGTAGATAAAGAGTATATCTATGCTTCTTTATTGGTTTAACTTTCGCGAAGACAAAACGGAAGTACGATACCCATACTTTTGTATGGAGCATAATTTGGTATCGTACCATGTAATAATTTACATATATTTCTCGTCGTGTGAAGCTAAGACAAGCAGTTTCAGCAGTTTAATCAGCGCAAAAACTGGAAATGTTTGTATTTGTCTATATTAATGTTATAAAGTAGGTACTTAGTTAAATGAATAGGTAGCGTGTTCAACAAGCATTGTTTGTGCTTGATTACCATGTATGTACCTACATATATTATTATGTGTACTGAGTGTAGAGAATTAGTAGAAACTACATCCTCTTCATACATAGATGTAATGAGTTTTAGCATCGCTACTTCGCGATTTACTTCACAATTTACTTGTTGACTACAATAAAACTATGAGCTTTAGGAGTTTAAGGGGGTAAACATACCGAACTCCTACCAAAAATAGTTCAATGGCTCTATATTAGTATTATCTGGGATTGGTTGTGAATAACGTAGAGGGAAACCCGTCAACAAGAATATAAGGACAATACTAATTGTTATTGTGAGTGCATGAGTAATGGCACTCAGTGCAAACACAAATCAGCTATCAGTCGTATGCGTGCGGAGAATAGTGAGCCTTCCCTGTGGTGTGAGTCACTGTCACATTTCATAATATCGGCATTGAAATTAAACAGATCGACTAACTATCAACAGTGCAATAAAGTAGGGCAGAACTTGCAGACAAAAAATCTCTTTTATATAAAGTCTTACAAATATACAACACTAGTTGGTTACATCGATTTTATTTACTGTTATAGTTTGTTAATTGAGGTAATACATATTTACTAAGCGACTTTCAGACAAACTCACAAAAAAATGCTTGTTCACGCGCCCAGACTAGCCTTCTCCACTGGGCACAAACTAGGCTTGCTATGATTGGGGGCCTCCTTGTTTCTACTTCATCATAATTTTCTACATAATCTCATAGGTTATAGCGGGGCATATATTGTAATATGCTTAGGGCCACTTGCAGATAAAAGACGGCCCTGCATGGTTAAGAATAGTCTAGAGCAGTGTTTTTCAATCTTTTTGATTTCGCGACCCCTTTATAAGTTGAAATATTCTGGCAACCCCTTGTGCCAAAGAAAAGAAAAAAAAACCAAAGAAATAAATTAATTAAAGGACCATATACGTTAGTTAAGTAATGTTTTTTCCTATTTTTAACCGACTTCAAAAAAGGAGGACGTTCTCAATTCGTCAGTCTGTTTCGTTTATGTTTTTTTTTTATGTTTGTTACCTCATAACTTTTAACCGGCCGAAGCGATTTTAATAATTCTTTTTTTATTTGAAAGCTGGTGGTTCCCGTTTGGTCCCATTGGCACCAGGTCAGGATCTGATGGTTAGCTCCTGAGAAATCGAGGAAAGCCCTCAAATTTGAAAGGCACATGAAGTCGGTTGAACTTTTTTTTTATTCACGCAAGCCCAACTACAACGTTGTGTGGTAACACTGGTAACGATGCATCAGCGACGCGACGGCAACAGTAAGGGCCCCGCGCGCGCCACCCCAATTTCTTTTGTTTCATTACTTTCATTCATACCTATCACACAAAGTTCAGGTAGCTATCTAAAGGAATTGACAAGAGTTCAGATGTTCTTACAAGACGCAAATTTTCTGAATATACTGACATTTTTTGGCTCTTGAATTTAGCATTTTTGGTAGATCTTTTTAGCCACTTTAACATTGCAAACAAGAACCTTCAAGGAAGAAAAGAAAATATTTTAACAAGCTGGTAAAGGGCGTAGAAGGCTTTTAAACCCATTTTTCGACATATCCATAGATCTGGCTGATGTCACCACAAAAACGAAAGAGTCGTGTAGATTTAGCTGCTAATGAAATGCAAAAAATAGAATTTCACACGCAAAGTGTCAGATGTATCTTGAATAAAAAATAACGCGAATATCGAGAGCTGGCAAGTACTGGCAACTTAAGCTGTTAAATTATTAGTGCCATTTGCCACTTCCTATTTATGTGAACTGATATATTCTTCAATGGTCTTCAAATTAACACTAAAAAGAGAAATAGACTGCAATTAGAAAATAATTCGATTATTAACGTTTCAAAAATAACACCACAACTTGAAAACCTTTTGAAAAATAAACAAGCACATCCTTCTCGCTAACTCACTCACTAAAATTGTGTTTTTGATTTATGATGGGGTCGCCGGCTAAAAGAATAAGTCAGGTTAACTTACTCTTTTAGCCGGCGACCCCTCGAGTAAGACGTCGCGACCCCCTAAGGGGTCGCGTCCCACATATTGAAAAACACTGGTCTAGAGCTACGAGTACATAAAAGCAACAAACGGAATAAAATGACGATATTCCACGTCATTTTATTCCATTCGTTGCTTTTAAAATGCCCGTGGGAGGGAATGAAGTAATGTCATTGTGTGAGCTCTATATTAATTCAATTACTTGGTACCATAACATGTTTATGGAATTCTTGTTTCACAACATATTTTTAATTAATATCATTACCTAAATTAATACTCGTCTGCCATTTTCGATAAGCTTATTCTGTCTGTCAATATTTTTATTTATTTACAAGAGCTAAGTAGAAAAAAATATTTTATGTGTTGGTTAATTACTTCAACAGAAAAACTACTATGACACTCTTAAGCCAAGTCGGAACTTGAACCTGAGATCTTCTCAGGCGAAATGTAGACCTGCTGGTCTACATTTCGCCTGACTGCTGACCAGACAAAAAACATCCGTGATTTAAACGTCAGTTTTTGGTACTACCCATAGAATAAGCATTAGAACTACTTGGTATATGTAATATATTTATTTGTTGTAGGTATGTATTAATTAGATTTAGGTACCTAAGATATACCAAAGTAGGTACACATCGTTGAATTAATTTCTTATCAAAGTCTAAAGTATGATGTTTTAATTAAACAAGCTCGTGACTGTGTATTTGTGCTTGTAGCTATCGTAGCGTCAACAAATAAATGCACGTGCAAGTTAACAAATCAAAATACGTAATGACTGATAATAAACTAATTTTTTAGTGTATCTTTATTCAATAATCATCTTTTCACTTTTGAGTATGGTGTCATTTTGTTTTTCAAACATAAATGTTTAAGTCCCACGCAGAAAATAAATGTTCCCGACTCCCGACATACATTCATTCATATATTCAAGCTCTTAGGAGTTCTGAAGGATTTCACTATTCGAACACGAGACTTTCTGCCATGTCTCAATCACTGCGCTGTAGCAGCAATCTATGTAATAATATTCTAATAAAGAAAATAAACTTACCGTAATCTTTTCCCATTGTCAATTAACTGCACTGATTCCACAATAACTAAATATAATTCAAAAATAATATTTTAAAATCAAAAACTTAAAACGTTGCTGTATTTATGATGTACCTATTAATTGTGAGAGAAAATAGAACAATCACACTTAAACACCGACTAATTACGTTTATTAATGTAATAAACGATGATTGTGGCACGTGAACTAACTCATCTACGTTACAATGTCATAATATTTCGTTTTTACGCTGCAGTTTATTTATTTACTCAAAGTGAAAGTTTGTTGTAAATCGCTGTCACTCGATTAAAAATAGCGCGAGGTTGTCGCGCTTTTAGTACGCGCGTCGAGCGTTGACTGACTCGCTGAACTGGCGAACAAGCAAGCAAGACAATTGAAACTACGAACGGCAACAACACGACCAACCGGCTGCTGAATCATTCTATAACATTTACTAGCAGTGTATTTACGTGCACACAAAGGGAGTCTGGGTCTGTCTGTGCCTTTGTTACGTGGTAATGGTTGCACTTGTGAAGCTCATTGCTCTTTGTAATCCACTGCTAACTGGCACAATAAGTACAATAACTATCCTAATTAAACCCACTTTGTAGTATAATTAACAAAACGTAACGACATATTGAAGGTAAAACATAATTAAAACCTTAAATGAGTGCATTTTTAAGAGGCGCTCTGTAAAAAGATATTGAGAAAAATCTGCTCTACAGGGTGGGGTTGCAAACCAAAGGTCATACAGTTTGTTGAACTATTTCATAGCGCAGCATTCGAATGAATTATTATTCAAAACTAGGTACAGTGACCAATTGATACAGTCAGTTCAGCACCGTAACATCCGTAATAAATGTTTTGACGTACCTAAAGCGATAAGAAAGCCATATTCAGCCGTAACTAATTGAGTACGTAGAATTCATAGGAATGGAATGGAAATGGTTTTAACAAAACTTTAGAGCGGTAAGTATAAAAATCAGAACAACGCATAGGTTGCTTAACATCACGCCAAAAGTAAAGGGCCCACCCCTTTTACTTTTGGCGTGATGTTAAGCAACATAAGCAACAATTAACAAATGTGAAACCCATCAACTTTAAACTTTAACTTTAGTTGCTTAAAAAGTTAAAAACAAATTCTTTGCGCTCATAGCCGCGCGCATAACTAACATCTACAAAATAAATATACTCGTACTTCTTAAATATTATTGTTATCAGTTTGTCAAAACTACATTTTATGTTCATAAATACCGTAAACAAATATCAAATAATTGTTATCTCATCACATAATCGTTCCGGTGATAAATTGAAAATTAAATGGCTGTTACACTTGATAATTTTTATTGGTTGTAGATACAGGGAATTTTCTTTATTATCTTCATTGTTTTGAGTTATCATTTTAAGAATTGGGTAATTCCTAGCTGTATAAATGATATATTTAAATAATAAACTTAACTTATATATTGTGCTCTGTCCTCATTATAAATTAAGTTACATTAATAGAACAGTATTTCGTCTTGTGTAAATTTTTGCCAGAAATTTAAAACTGTATGTAGGTAAATATATTGTATGCTGTATAGGCAGTTTTATTCAAAATTTATTAAATGCTTAATGTATAAGTGTTGTGCAATAAATTAAGAAATAGACAGAGATTAACGGATATATAAAAAACCAATACTTAACATAACTAATGGTTGATAGTGGTGTTAGACATATAGGTACGGGGTAAACGTACCCTTGTCCTGGACGAGTGGAACAAAGCGCATCCCTGTCTGGTTGTTGAACTGCGATAAATTTACTTAATACACTTTCATTTAAACATTTTATTTTTATTTTTAATTTTAAGACCTCGAATTGTCTAATTTAAAGCAAAAGCTAAAATTTTTATATTTGTGTAAGTAATTTACTTTTTTTGTGCATTTTATTTTATGGATGGGAACTGTGGATGAGAATTAATGAACAAGCAATATTAAACTACAAATATTATAACCGGCTAACACCCAATCTTACAGTTATAAGATGGATGTTGTCGGTCCAGGTTTCGAGCATATCCGATGCTCATCTTCAAGAGAAGTAGGCAGCAGCTCGGACTCCTGGA
Organism: Orgyia antiqua; assembly: GCA_916999025.1. Taxonomy (NCBI): domain Eukaryota; kingdom Metazoa; phylum Arthropoda; class Insecta; order Lepidoptera; family Erebidae; genus Orgyia; species Orgyia antiqua. The sequence goes on from OU779861.1 coordinate 6,445,345, forward strand.
ATGGTAGTCTGTTCTGTACGTCAAGGCATACCAAATTAATGACTAAAAGACAAATAGTGCCAGTCCATGGCCCTTATAACAAAGCTCTGCATCACGCTACGTGCTGTGGAAGGGACTATGCTTGGTGTTTAATTGCGTGCTAAAATCTGGCAAACGGAGATCCGTAAGGACGGATGTATTCGATATAATTCGAAAGGTTAGCACACAGCAGCAAGGGAGGCCAGGCAGGCCACACTGCTAGGAGAACTGAAAAAAAAAACACGCGTCTACTGGGGTACTTTAATCTATCTCCATTAATTTATAGGGCGGCAAATAATACGCAGTGGCGTGCACATAATTTTGAAGCAGGGTAGGCTCTTATACTGTAGGTAGTACTCTTATAGATTTTTAGCATAGCCACGCGACGGATCTCTAAGTCGGAAACCATGCCAACAGAACAAATTTAAATCTGAATATCCCGAATCAGTCCACACTGTACTAGAATTACTAAACAATAACTACGTACGTACATACATACGTACATGTACGTATGTACATACGTTTCATAACTTTTAACATGAAATTTTCGAGTTACATTGGTGCCTATTCTATGTGCAGACCTAAACTTAACTTAACTAAAAAATGAAAATTGATAGCGTCTATAACACAATTCGGCAATGTTAACAGAACTTTTTTTATATAAAAACTGTTTATTATAGACTAACGATTTTAATTAATATAAATGTGTGCAAAAAAATAGCGAAACATTTAAGATACAGCAATAGCTGTTTTCATTTTTTAGTTAATACCTATTATACCGTTGTCCGTCCAGCTACGCGTGGCGCTGATTCGATCGGTACCGCGCTCGCATGTTGTAACAAAAAACCTTTATAGCTTCTTATCTATAATACCTAGAGTGAAGACAAATACTACGAAAAATTACTAGAAGACTACAGATGAAATCTATCTATTTCTTTTTAAGATCTGAAAATTTATTTTAAAGTATTAAAAATGAGAACAGAAGAGGACAGAGGAGAAAACATAACAATTCAAAATATAACTCGATTTTACTCTTAAAACTGTGATATGTATGCTATATGTATACTTAATTATAAAGCACAAATCATCTAGTTTATCTTGATGTATAATAATATTAATAATCTATGAACTCATAAATAAAACTAAACTACTTACGACAATCCGCTGGAACTTCAAAACCACTTGTTTACTAAACACAAAGCGTAAAGTGGACTGAAGATAAAAACTGCCATCTAGTGATTATGGATTGTGAAGTAATTCATCAGCTATCTATTACACAACTTATAGACGCAAAAAATAACGCAATTTGTCCATAGATGTCGGTATATCTAATGGTAACTGACTGTTGATACTCGTTTCGATACGAGATTTACCAAAAGTATTTAATTTTAAGCTTTCTTTCTATTTTTTTATATTTTATTCTTTGTCGCGGAATGGAAATTATTTAAATCTGAATATCCCGAATCAGTCCACACTGTACTAGAATTACTAAACAATATGCAAGGGAAACAAAATAATTTATTCGTGTGTACACAACCACATAGCCAGTTATACGTTTCATAACTTTTAACATGAAATTATCTAGTTACGTTACCCTTTTGTTGATTAAGTTGTAACTCGGGTATACATCTACCTATAGACACAATTTGAATTTTTTCACCGAACGACAATTGTGAGAACTTGTTATTTTTAATTTTTAACAAACACACACTATCAACACACATTTCACAATCAAATAACATTTTATAATCAACAAACGGAAATCCATACAATTATTAAATTAAAGAAACTCAATATTAAACAGTTCAATGAACCACATGAAAAAATAAAATGGCCTCCGTCGAACCAAAATATTTCTGCTATATAAATATTATTTATTCGGATTATAATAGGTAACGAACGAACGCCGAATACTCGCGAAAACTTCCGATCGCTAACTCATGCCGCATGACATGCAGTACAAAGCGTCTTCAATATGCAAGCCTGTGTGCGTTTGCGAACTGTGCACGGACACCAAAATTTCTACACACATATGAACTCATGGCAGGCGGGCGGCGTGGAGCTTGCTCGCTACGCTAATATTATTCCTTCGCCAAACGCCTGGCAAAAAACAATTTGCAAGCACATATTGGTGCTATTTATGAATTATTAGGTAGGCGTTTTTAAGTTATAATATTTTGTATAATTAATAGTAAATAAATGAATAAAGTCATCTAAAACATACGAACGTTTTATTAAAATATCTGTGAATGGCAAGTAAAGCAGAGCTTATAAGCTTGTATAGAGTGCACGCCACTGATAATACGGGCTCGAGCGCAAATTTCTAAATTGAATTGATTGTACGCCGCTGATGTTTGGACGTTTTGGTTGTTGTCGATGTTTGGTTTTAACGTACAAGGACACGTTTCCGTAGTTTTAGGCCCCTGCGAAATTCGAACTTGCGATCTCCTGTATACTAGACAGGCGCTTAACCAACTAAGCCACGGCGCCGATGTTACTATATCAAAGATGATTTGTTATACTTGATCAATGAATGATTACTATAGTACAACTACAAATTTAGATACAGGTGTTACTAATATTGAGGCAAATGCAATCAAATTTTATAACAATATCATTTCACCGTGTTTGTTATCAAATCGAACTCCTTCGAAAGGTCTAATGTAATAGAACATTGATACCTGTTTATGAAATTTGATTAAGTTTAATATATTCATTTAGTTAGTGCGACAAACCCAAACCAGTGGCGAACAGTTAGCCTGATTAGAGAATTGGCATTGTTCATATTTTATTAAAACTCTTAATTCGAAAACCATTTCGGGTAATAGTTTCTGATCATGATGCATTAGTTTTTTTCGGAAAATTTACTTTTGATTATTTTTCCAAAAAAGCAAATATTATAAGGCGTTCTTAGGGATATACAACTCTGTGGTGGAGTTGAAATTGGTATATTATATCAACTTGGCAACTTTGAAAAGATGTATTGCAATCGGTCATAAGTCTATCAGGAAAAGGCAATACACAGATTGCGTACAACGATGACGTCACAACATTTAAAATAATATCTTTAAGGGCCTACATCAATATTATCGTATATCATCGCCGACACGTACATATTAACACAGCCAGTAGGCACAGAAAATGAAGAATTAGGGATACTTTTCCTATTTACTCAAAATCTACTAAATATATTTTAATTCTTATTTACGTGTTTCTATATATAATAGTTACTTATGTTTTTAAAGTTATTTCATTAGTTAATACGCAATAATAGACCGACAAATAAAAATATTTAAAATTTTGAGAGGTTGTTTCGCCAAGATTTTCTATCGAGAAAACTTTTTTCAATCGTGTTTCTGAGTTGATGCGATCCTAGATCATATATTGAAAAAACATATACTTAAAAATTAGAGCTCTAGCCATTCAATCTAAAGAAACAATGAAAACTTCGTACATAGAAAAATGCACGAAGCTATTTTGGTATCGTCTTAAGTATTTTTTTAAATTCGGTATAGTGAATATGTCAATAATATTGAAATTAATTGCTTAAAATAGTCTATATTTTCAGAAAAAAATATAAAAACAGCAGGTGAGAGATCGCGTGGCTTCTGTAACATTTATATCGGTCACCTCCATGCCTCGTGGCACGTACCCTGTGTCATGGTATAATATTATAATAAATATTCACGGACATTTCACACAACGTCCTCTGGTCCCAAGCTAAGCTTATATCTTATATGCTTGTGTTATGGGTACCAGAATACGGATATCTTTCTTCTAATATATAAAATTCACGTGTCACAGTGTTAGTTACCGTACTCCTCCGAAACGGCTTGACCGAATCTTCTCAAATTTTGCATACATATTCAGTAGGTCTGAGAATCGGCCAACATCTATTTTTCAAACTTTTTTTTTAGTATGGCAAAACAACGTTTGCCGGGTCAGCTAGTATATTATAATATGTACTACTATGTTATACTTGATATCAATGATGCTACATATTGTGAAACCTCTGCTTCACATAAACCTTCTTCTTGCAGAACAATTAATTTATTTCCCTTCTAGGACTTGTTACATTTACAAAATAAAAACATTTAAGGCTTTATAAATAATTGTATTCTTTTTAAATTCATATTTGTTTCACCATATCTATTTTTTCATCATCTTCAATGTCCTCTCCTCCCCAAAACTTTTTTATCTACTTCCTTTCTTAAAATTTTTGTTACTTTTTTAAAAATAAACCATATGTGGTCTGTAAAGGTCGTGATCATTGAATATAACCTATTCAATGATCACGACCTTTACAATATACTGCTTTTCTTCTGTAAATATGTATTATACTTACTAGCTGACCCGGCAAACGTTGTTTTGCCATACAAATGTCAGGGAGGGGGGGAGTTGTTTGAAAAATAGATAGTAGCCGATTCTCAGACCTACTGAATACGCATATAAAATTTGGTAAAAATCGGCAAAGCCGTTTCGGAGGAGTACGGTAACTAACATTGTGACATGGAAATTTTATATATTAGAAGATAATACATAGAAACACCCAGACGCAGTACAAACATTTGTATGACAATTATAAATATCACACAAATAATTGTCCCGAGCGGGAATCGAACCCGCGACCTCTTGAACGGCAGTCCACTACGTGAACCAATCGACCACGAGGCTCGTCATATATGCCCTGTACTTTCAGCCTGGCCTATATAGGGCATCTGGTGTAATGAAAATTAAAAATAGCTGATAATTACTTTTCATTCATACCTAATGGAAATTAAAGTTAAAAAATGTTTAACGAAATTTTACAAGGGCTCACCTAATTAAAAAGTCGTATTGGTACCAATTCTACGCGCACAACTAAACTAAAAAAGTACTTTGATAGTGTCGATTATACAGTTCGGCAATGTTAACTAAACTTTCTTGTTATAAAAACTATATTTTAGACTAGAATTTTTATGCGTGCACTACAAAATAGCCAATTAATCAAAATACACCATAGTTGTTTTTATTTTTAAGTTTAGTTGTGCAGGTAGAATTGACACCATTGTCTAGACTCTAGCTAGAGCATTAGTCGATCCATTGTGGTAATACTCAAGTATTGTCTTTAGATGGACAGGGTTTCTACTCCCTCTTTCCTTACCATGTTACATCAAGTTCATCAAATTGAAACGACTTGGTATACACTAAGGGTGTATGTATTTGTATATAATTTGGCGCCAGCAAGACGACGTGTATTTAATCCATATCACCCACCCTTAGTTGGGGACACAACACAAGGTAGGTACCTACTAGAAGTTATTTTGGCTCGAAGCCAAATAGGAATGGAGGACAAATTCTTTGGAGACAGTAAATGTAATCGGTACATAGTTTTTAATAAAATAAACAAAGTAAAAAATTAAAACCACGATGGCGTATTTCGATTTATTGGCTATTCCATTATGCACAATTTTATTAATTAAAATTGTTATAGATTTTCTAACAAGAAAGTTCTGTTAACATTGCCGAATTGTGTTATTGACACTATCAATTTTCATTTTTTAGTTATGTGAAGTTTAGTTGTGTACATAGAATCGGTATCATTATTTTCGGACTGCTTTAAACGTAAATGTTGCCTAATTTTGGTTTTTACCCTATAATGGAATTAGAGACACCACATCAACCGTTTCTTTTTAACTAGCCACGCAGCTTGCCAGTGTTTCCTTATTATTAAATGGTTAGTTAGAACACGGGGCCCCCTTTTCTTCTTGCGGAGCTGTGAGAGCTAGCTAGGGATGAAATAAGCAAAAAACATCTGTAACAGAAACCTTGTAACTAATCCCTTTGATCAGCGTGGTATCAGTAGACGGGATCCTCCCGAGGTGGGAGCTCGAGCCCTATAGTAGAACATTAACGGGCAGAGAAAAGAATGCCTGGGTAAACATCATTCAATCGTAATTGTAAAACAACCCCCTGGGAAAATATTTTGCTAAAATAGGTCTATTAATAATGTACCAGTTGTTTGTGGACACACTTACCTAGTAAGCAGATTACTGTAAGCGAATACATGCTAGTACCTCTAGTAGGAACGTAACGTAACAACGTGATAGAAATAAAATTTAAGTTTCATTCAGTTATCAGACTAGTCTACTTCACTAGTTTGGTTAATGGTAAATCTAGCAGTTGACCTCTGTGATAGTAGAAAGTTGCGGGTTTAAAAGAAAAGAGACAAATTCGGTCATAATAATTTTATTCGCATATAATAATTGATTATGATACATGGAGCGTCAACCGGCCATATCTGCCAAGCGCAGTCGGTAGTCTCCACTCCAAAATTATATTTATTATTCGGTTCCATTGCATCGAAATCGCTCTGCGAAACCGTGGCTACATATATTCACTAATGAGAGGTCTCGAGGCAGCATCGGACGAGAACTCGCGGTCCTCGAGGATCTCCGGCGGTGGCGGCGCGCTCACCGGCCGGTCCGTCTACATACTTAAATATAACAGTCAAGGAGTCGGACGGGCGTCCATCGTCGTCGTACTAGTGCGAGCGGACGCGCCGCGCCTCACCGCGCAGCACGGCGGCTACGTTCACTTCCATAATTTAAGTCCTAATTAAAATATCGAAAATGTTAGAGTGCGACGCGTTGGTGAGCGCCAGTCGCGGCGGTCTCCGTGCGGCGGTGGCACGGGGCGTGGTCGCGGCGGAGTGCGACGCGGCGCGTTCACTCCGCCTTCAGGTCGGCGGGCGCGGGCACGTCCCCGCCGGGCGCCACGTCGGCGGGCTCCTCGCCGGGCGGCGCGTCACCGCCGTCGGGTGCGCGCTCCCCGCCACCGCCGCCGTCTGCGTAATGAAGACAGTGGTGAGTGAGTGGTGCGGCGCGGCGCGCGGCGGTCCGGTATACTGAGTGGTACTAACTGCGCTGGTGCTGGTGGTAGTACAGGTTGTGTCTGTGCGCGTGGTGCGCGCGCGGCGGCCCCGCCTGCGGCCCCGCGCGGTACATGGGTACTGCGGGCGCGTGTGGCCGCTGTCCGATAGGTGCGGGGTAGCGCGGCGCCACCATACCGCCGCGGGACATGCCGCCTGCTCCACCGCCGCCCCCACCACAACGATTGTTGTTCCCACCGCTCACCATTTGCTGGAAAAGATTAATACACTCTATTATTACTTACGCATGATACGTTTAATAATAGTGTGTAATGTTAAACATCTTGGTATGGGACATGTCCAGTAGTAGTGTTAACTTACTTGTTGCTGATGATGTTGGTGCGGTGTGTGAGCGGGTGGCGGGTGTGCGGGCGGTGCGTGATACTTGTGGTGTGGCGGTGAGTGTGGAGGCTTCTGTGTCTTGGCGGCACCCTTGGGTGTGGGCGAGGCGGCCTCACACAGCGGCGCGAACCCGTTGTTGTGTTCGTGGAGCGGACTCTTCAGTTGCTGGGGCGGAGGCCGGGGCTGCGGCGGGCCGTACTGCTGTTGCAGCGGTGCGCGGTACTGTTGCTGCAATGTAGCACCATTAATTTAGATCTTGATATAATTACAAACAAATAAATTACTGTTGTAAACTGGTAAAAGAATCGTCTTTAGTTTGTACTGTAAAGGACTTGTATAAAAATGACTGACTGTTCTGGTACAAAAATAGTTGCTTAAAATTATTTTCGTACGATATTAAAATGCACATAATATATAATAATACTAGCTGACCCGGCAAACGTTGTTTTGCCATACTAAAAAAAAAGTTTGAAAAATAGATGTTGGCCGATTCTCAGACCTACTGAATATGTATGTAAAATTTGAGAAGAATCGGTCAAGCCGTTTCGGAGGAGTACGGTAACTAACACTGTGACACGTGAATTTTATATATTAGATATAGTTACCTGCATCTGTTGAACGGCGGCAGCGACTTGTAGCTGTGATGATAGGAACTGTGAGCCGAATGCGCCAGACTGTGCGGGCTGTGTGAATTGTAGCGGGTAGGTGGGCGCGGGGGCGGCGGGTGGCTGGTACGGCGAGTAGTAGGAGGAGGCGGGGGGCGCGGGGCGCGGCAGCAGGCCCTGCAGGGAGTAGGGCGACTCGCCCACTGGCGCCGAGTAGCCCAGGTACTGCTGCTGGTACGTGCTCACACCGCCCACACCACCTACTCCGCCTACACCACCACCTTTGCTACCTGATATCATACGTACATCATAAATATATAATACACTAACATAAATACATATAAAACGAGCCTTAGCTTTTGTAACGAATGTTCTTTGATAACCTTAAAATGTTGAAAGAGTTCTAACTTTTTAAAGGATTTGTAGTAACTATTAATCAATTTTGAATTCTATTATATACACTATACTTCTATTGTACACATAAAACACCTAACCGAGTGTTAATTTGCCGAACAATAGAGTTTAAGTTATCGACAATTTCTAAAAATATTATCTCATACACAGGTTTGCACATTTAAACAGTATTATACTCACCAATAGCGCCAATTTGTTGTGTGGAAGGCTTGACCGTAGCCGACATGAGAGAATTAGAAGTGCTTGATATTAGGACAGTACTGGGACTGTTACCCAACTGACCAGACTGGCCGAACGCAGCGCCACCACCAGCTGCTGCGGCCTGCAGTAAAAATAAAAAATATAAAACTTAATACTAGCCGTTTTGTCATATTTTTCTGGTCTAAAAATTTAAACATAAACTCACCATACGATACTGATTTGGTAGGCCTTGAAACATATCTGGTGGCGGTTGATAGTTATATGGAGCAGCAGACCCAGCGCCGTATGGAGCACCAGGGAAGCCTCCAAACTGACCACGGCTCTGGTCTAAGAAAGCACCGTACAAGCCACCTTGCTGTGGAAGCTGCTGTGAAGAACCTAGCAGTTGTTGGGATGAATTGAACATAACGGCTGGTGGTGAAGGCACAGATAAACCACTGTATCCCCCTTGATATCCCATGTGATTGTAATGTTGTGGTGGTGGTGATTGTAATTGCTGAGTTGGCTTCACTTTACAAACATTAGGCGGGGCCGTTTCTGTGTTGTTTTCGTCAAATCTGGTAAACTGTATTTCCTCAGTACCTTCAGGCACTGAAGACATTTCCCAAACTTTCTTTACGCTGGCGATTTTTAAATTGAGATCTGCCGCCAGAGGTGAAATTGTACTGGATGTGCTCATATGTACACCACGAGGCAGACCAAGAGATTTGGCAGTTTTATCTTCCGTCAGTTGACCTAGATCAGAATCAAATGCGAAATCTAGCTTCATATCAGAGGAATCCTCAGGCTTCTGTGACGTATCGAAAGATATCGGTAAACCTAAACTAGTGTTATCTCCATCTGTTACTGCACTATCAGATATAATAATATCCTGTATAGATCTAGGCCTGGGTCTAACTTCGCCATTGAATGACTGTGGCCGGCTATCTATTTCCGCCTTCATTTCTTCAGCTTGACTTTTGGGAATGGGAGAAGCAAGTTGAAACTTTTGTTGCAATGCTTCATCTGGAGTTGCAGCTTTGTAATTAGTATTCTCAAATATGATAGTTTCAACAGGCGGTGTCGCTCCATCCAATACACCAGTTTTGTCAGGAGTCATGGCGCAAGTCGGTTGTGGAGGTTTGGTTTCGATTGCTATATCACCTGGAGTGCTACGTTGGCTTGATTGGCCAGATTTATTTTCAACGTTTTCTACAGGTTCATCAATATTACCGCGCAATGTTTGCGATATTGGTTTATCCCAAGCATTAACCGGTGGGGGCGGTGGTGCTGCTCCTGTGTCTGGACCGAAACTTGACACTAGTCCCATTTGCTGCTTCTGTCTTTGTTTAACGAAACGTGGTGCTAAATTGGCTTGTCGAGGTCGATCGTATTGTGATCCTGTTTTGTTAGATACTGGAGCAGATCCGCGCGAGTTGGATTTATCATTAGAACTTCGCGATGATGATCCATTTCTACCACCTCCTTGATTTGAATGAGATCTAGGTTGTTTTGGTGCATTTTGATTGTCTTCTTTTATAGCTCCACGAGTATCTTTAGAATTTTTCTTATTTCTTACTTCTTGGAAGCCATCATCAACAACTTCTTCATCTTTTTTGACAGAAGATAATTTCAGATCAGTCATAGCCTCTGTGATATCAGCAGTTTTATTTTCAGTTCCATTATCTTTCTTGGCAGTCTGTGCGCTACGTGCATTATTTTGACGGTTACCGGGATTCTGGTTACGTCCTCCTTGCCCCTTTTGAGATTGACCTCCTTGTCTTCCTGCTACAGAACGACGTCGACTAGATGTGCCACCTTCAGAATGTTCCGAGGTTGTTTCCCAGTTCTCATCTTCTCCACTTACAGGTCCTCCAATACCCTTTGGGCGACGTTCTCGCCCTCGACCTGTTTGAGAGCCCATTCTGGACTTATTGTTTCCTTTTGACTTGTCATCAACAACTGGATTATCTTTTATGTCTTCATTGTCCTTAACTGCTCTGTTAGCTTGGCTAAACGGACTTTTAGTGTTAGGTGGGCCATATCCAGTTACTCTTTTAGCCGGAGCAGGTGGACGGCTTGTACCTTGGAATCCACCTCGGCCTCGTCGAGACGGTTGGCCGCGGGGAGCAAATGGTTCCCTGTTTTCCATACCATCAGCTATCGGCGCTGTTTGATCTAATTGCATAGGACGATTCGTATCATCGGATTTATCATGAGCATTTTTAGGTCCACGCGGACTGCGTGGTGCTCTACGTCTATCTTTGCGCTCAGAATGTGGGGCATTATCAGTGGAACCATCAGATTCACTGGCTCTATTATTAGAACGTGAACTGCGATGTGATCGCCGTCTTGGGGCCCACCCTCTAGTATAAACAGCATAGCCACCACTTCCATTTCCACCTGTACCACCACTAGCAAATCCTCGAGATTTTTTCTCAGATCCGGACCCACTTGATTTACGTTCTATAGGTTCTTTAGCTGCAATCTTGTTGAGTTGCTCATTACTCATTTTCTCGTTTTTCTTATCATCTGGTCTTTTCTGAGAAACAAAAGCAGCATGAGGAGATTCCATAGGATAGATTTCTTTAGCTTTTATTCCTCCTAAACTTGAAGGATCTGTACTAGATTTAGAAGCTATTGATTCAGATTCTGAGAGATCCTTTTCTGATTTTTGAGACATAAAAACAGGTTTAACAATGTTTGGCTGAGCTAGTTGTTCAGATGCATTTTGCTTTTGTAAGTTAGAAGTAATGACTTCAGATTCACTATGTTGTTTCGAAGCGGCTTGTGAATTGGCAGAGTTTAAAATAGATTGACTATCCTGGAAAGAACTTTGAGATTGGTTCACAGTAACACTTGCCGGTTGTGGAATCACATAAGGTGTTTGTGATACTTGTTGATTATTTTGTACAAAGCTTTGGGCATTTGAATTAGGATTTATTTGGGTTTTGGTTTCTTGTATTTGTGGAGGCATAGGAACTACATTAGGTGTTGCTGCCTGTTGTTGAAGGTGCTGACTCAGATTAGGTTGCTGGCCACTAAGCTTATTATTATCGTTGACGATCTTTTCGCAATCCTCTTTTTGTGGATTGGTATCAACATCTTTTCCTGTAGGTGTTTTCTGATGATCTGAAGCAATTGGTTCCTCCTGAGTGACTTCAGCCCAAGAAGTTTTACCGAAATCCCTTTCAGAAGATTCTCTTTGGGATAGATTTGTAGCGGGTGTTTGACGACATTCTGGAGCAGATACCTGAGTTGTTGAATCAGATGAAACAAAAGGTGCAGCTATGCCTATACTTTTTCTTTCAAATACTTCAGACAATTTATCGGCAGCAGTACGACTGCTAGCTTCAATGGTAGTTTCTATGCTTTTCTTATCAATATCATTTCTTCGATCTTTGTGGTCAAACGAATCCTTAGAGTTTGTTCTGTCTAATTCACGACCTGATCTCTCATAATCTTGCATTTCTGAACGCCATTGCGGTCCAGGTCCATCTTTTTCTCTTCGGAAGTCGTCTTCACGGTCGGAATAATCTCTGATAAATGATAAACATGATATTAGTTATCGTTATACAAATCTACATATTAACTCTCTGTCTCTCTCTAGCCCATTAACGACGACGGGCCACGCCCACTTTGGGGGTACTTGATAAGCACATAAAATTTCATAAAAATTGGTCGAGCCATATCAAAGGAGTTTGGTAACAACAGCGACACAAGGTGTTTATATTTAAATATAAAATTAACTTACCGTGAATAAGATCTGCGACCATTATGTGGTGTATGGCGTGGAGCATTGTAAGGTGGTTCTTGTCGACGAGGTGCTTGCTTTCCAGAATATGTTCCCCAACCCTTATTATGGTCTTCTTGTTGTCTATTTTGTTGTTGCTTTAAAAATCGAGGTGGTATATTGGCTTGAAACGTTTTAGAAAACGCTGGATTTGTTTGGTCACGGTCGCGACCATAATCTCTGTCTCGATCTCTATAATCACGATCTCTGTCACGGTCACCGCGTTCTCTGTCAACTCGATCACGGTCTCGCTCTCTGTCTGCGCGGTCGCGCTCTCTATCATATCTATCACGGTCTATGCGGTCTCTATTATTATCATTACGGTCTCTATCACGAGAATCAATTTTATCTTTATCATTGTCAGAACGTTCCCTATTATCTACACGACTTCTATTATCTAATCTATCACGTTCTCGATCGCGTTCCCGATCTCTTATATCTCGTTCTCTATCACGTTGATCAAAACGATCCCTGTTATCATTTCTGTCACGATCTCTATCGATGCGATCCTTTTCTCTGTCCCGTAATTCATTGCGCTCTTTATCTCTAACGTCCATTCGATCCTTAACATCTGTACGATCTCTCTCTCTATTATCTCCCCGGTCTTTGTCGGCATCTCTGTCCCTATTATCGTTGCGATCTCTGTCAAAGTTTCTATCGTATCTGTCACGCGTTTCCTTGGCTGCATTTGTTCCATGAGAGCCATGTGTGCTGTGTCCACTTTGTGGGTGTGGCACGTTGACGTCACGCTGTCGTCGTTGTTCCTCCTCCTTAAGAAGACGTGCTCGCGCGACTGCCTGGGCTACTTCATTAGTCTGTTTTTGCCGTCTCTCCGCCCATAGTTGATCCTCGTCACCGAGATCTTGTATTTTGGAGTCAGTACGCTCGTTATCAACACTCACTCTGTTACTAGCACCTCTTGCACCAGTCTTGTTTGGTGCTGTCGATTCACCATCAGAGAAGTCCAGCTTCTGACTGAAACAATTTGACTGAAATGAATTTTATGTAGTGGCTTATTTTGTGTATAAATTTTGAAGACACATACAAGATTTATACACAATAAATGGACAGACGTTCTTACTACTGACTACAGCATGCTGGCTGTATATAACAAATGGTTATGTAATACATACTCATAATCGATGTCGTCCTGCTGTGCCCAGCCAGCGTCCCTTGAGATGTCGTCCAGTGAGGAGATCTGGTCGTCGCGCAGTATGGGCCTGGCCGTGAGCACCTCGACGGCACGCGGTGTGGCGGGCGGGCGAGACTGCGGGCGCGGCGCTGCGGCGCCTCCCCCCGCGCCACTCCTGCTGTCGCGCAGGGCGCCCAGCGCTCCAGAGCCCAGCCCGAGCCCGCCACCACTGCTACCTTTCATCTGTATCACGCAATATATTATGTTAACACCACCAAGGGACATGACCACAATTAATATAATTATCAACCTGTTAAGATTGTTATAATTTTACTCTATTGTATACTTACGAAGGATGGTAATATCGATCTTGGAAGGGAGGCAGGTGTTTGCTGTGATGAAGGAGTTACAGCTGGTGCAGTGCTGACGGCGGGTGATGGTATGGCTTCCTGGCGAACGCCCGCCGTGCCACCGCACGTCCAACTGCCTTCCGCTATACATATTAATTTGTTTTAAAATTTGACATGCCAAATTCATTTCTGGATCTTAAAACCTTCCTGATAAATGAAGTAAAGAAATCTTTATATTATTCCAATTTTAAACAAAGCTGTTTTTGTACAAAAAATTTAATGCAGACAATAAACAAGTAATCCTGTTATTGCTTTAATTTTTAAATATACATACACTTTAAAAGCATATCAACATTATTTATTGATACAAAATACAATAAAAATAATTCCTGTTCTTTTGGAAACTCAAATTGTTTTTACCTGTATTCAGTGTGTAACAATATCAGGGGCCCAAGTCTGCTCTTACAATGTTGTCTTAATGATCAGTCACTGACGCCATTATGGCGTCATTTATGACCAATGATCGGAGTAGGTAGAGCTATTTAGGTTCATTGACCACAATCATTGATGTTAATATGGACATTCCATGGGATAAAACTACTTTTAACGGATTTAATCGCGGTTTATTTGGTATTATTTACTTAAAAAATGGTTTATGTACGCCAAATAAGCCAAAGAGCGCACGAAAGACGTTGTAAATTTTACACGTTGGCAAACGGTTGCAACGTTGCCGTACATGTGATATCGCCGCACTTAGGAAACAAAAGAAAACAACAGCAGGGTGTCTCTGTTGCTACGGGGTGCGCACCTGTTTCTGTCTCTTTCTTACTAAAATTCAACTCTTACGCACCTGTTTTTGTCTCTTTCTTACTAAAATTCAACTATTTGCCGACTATTAACTTGTTGTCCATGTCCAATACAGACTCACTCGGTTACTTCGGTTCGTAGAGTGCGCTTGCTTACTTGCTGTTGTTTATTTTGTCGTTACTCCTTAATCCGTATTAGGTAAATAGCTTTTTATTAATTTACTACTTCAAAAGTAAATCCCGGGATTTTGGGCATATCCATATTATTGTAAAATACGACTAGTACATAAAATAGCTCTACCTATTCCAATCACTATTTATGACAAAAATTAATTATGCGATCAGTGACTGATCAACATTGTAATAGCAGACTTGGGGCCCTGGGATTCAGTATGAGTTTATCACATCATGTAGAATGTAATGTGCTACTGTTAATGTTAGACTAACTTTGTGGCCTCAATTGTGGCTGTGTTGCATGTTCTGCAGTCCGATGTGAGGGTTGAGCAGCTGCCTCTAGTGAGGGGAACTCTGTGCGAAAATGTGGGGACGATGGCGGGGGCAGCGCCACCCATCCGCCGGGTCCAGCTCCCGCAGCCACATTGCTGTTCGGTGTTGTAGACTGTACAAATATTACAATAGTGCTATGAACTCTAAACATCTGTTCTAACAATAAACCAATGAAAAACACATCAAAATATGAATGACGATCAGTTACTTTATTATAACATCATATTTTGGAATTTTATTATTTTGTGTGTGTGTACATTTGTAGGACTGTATACCTAATACACCAGAAGAAAATATGTTAAAAGTCAGGGAGCTAACCTAATCATAGTAGAAATATCTGCAATGTTAGTAAACAATATGTGAGTAACACTACCAACAAGGATGAAGCTAAAGTGCACTTAAATTATAGCAGATAGCACTCTATATATACTTGTGTGCTGTAGACCTATGACCAAGTCCATTAAAAAAGGCCTAACAGGATATACCTGTCTATCAAGTATTAATTCATAATTAATGCTGCTTTACAATAACTAAATAATATAAGGTGTAAATAAATCAACTTGTCAAATTTTGTGAGGATAGTTGGTATCGAAAAATAAACACGCTAAAAATAAAATAAAAATTTTTTGAGCAATTTCATTTTTTCACGAAATAAAAGGATTTCATCAAATATTTTTATGCGTATCTTACCTACAAAATAATGTAGGTACTATGCCGTTCAGTCTCACTCGTCGGCAGTCGCTTGCGCCGACCGACCCCGCACAGCGAGTGTATTGTGGTACAGTGCGCATAACATTTACGCGTAATGTAAATCATTACAAATCTTCAAAACGGTAACGTTTTTCTTAACTTTTTCACCGCGATTATTCATGATATATTATTCAAAACAACTCCTAAAAATATGACAAGCTAATTTTTTGACACCTTGTATAGTATGAATCAGTGTCAAAGCAATTATTGTGAAAATCATTATTGAAGTGAGTTTTGGATTATCCCAATGAAGGCATGTTTTTTTCAATTTTAATCTGCATTTGTAACATAACATTCTTCATACATCATCTTGAATCTAGTTGTATTAAGAATTTACATGCATTATGTAACACAGTTCTCATATCTAAAATATTTATAATTTAAATATGAAAATAAATAAAAGCGGCGCAAATACAATAATCTCTTAGGGGATTATATTTTTGCGCCGTTTAGGGTCGAAACGCTAGGCTCATGGGGCCCGAGTGCCCGAAATCTTTATTAAGATTTAGCGGGCCGACTGATCGACGCCTCTCGTGACCAGAAGGCTTGCCTTTATTTTGTACAGAAAATAAGCATTGCCATACAACGTGGCAATGCCGCCAGCCTTCTGGGCACACTTCCGGTCGACAGCAATGGGGAGGAATACTTTGATGCCTAGTCTATTTATACATATAATTTTAATTTATTTTATAATGTACATATTTTTTATATTTAATTGTATATAGATTTCATTTTTGCAAATAAAGTATCTAAAGACACTGAAAAAAAAAAAAACAATGAAAATAAATATTATTATAAATTTATCTTCACTCATTAACATGGTGTAATTTTAAGAACAATGTTACTCATATTTTATTTATTCATTGACTAATCTTACATTATTTAAAAACATTTTGCCAAAACTTTTTTTTGTTACACTTTCACAATATATTTATTTCACATTTTATTTTAACAATAGTGGCTCACCCCAGTCATAATACAAGTAAAAGCAATTCAGTTTGAAATCATTATCCAAATCAGTCCAGTAATTTTTGAGTTCATTTGTTCTAAACATACACCCCCTTATTACAAAACGCGGCTCAACGTTAAACCCAGGTTTAACAAAATTTATTTACGAGGAATTGGATAGTTAGACCCGCTCTGACACTAGTTTGGCGTCGGTTTAAGACTAAGGTCGTTGTTAGATCTAGGATTTGAGAAAAATCTGCTTGAAATGCGCAATTGAAGCGTTTAAAAACCAGGCTTAAACTGTGGCTTAAACTTAGTCCACGTTTTGTAATAAGGCGGACAATGTCTCCTCTTTATAATATTAGTAGAGAATAGAACACTTACTATAGTTTGAGTGGTGCATGTTGATGTTGGAGATACAGTTGTTACAACAGCAGATACAGAGCTGCAATAAGATATCATCTTCTTTAGTACTTTATTCATAATTAAAATCACTTATTATAATAAATTATTATGTAATATTTAGGGAACAGTACTACCAATGAGTTTTCTAAAATAATAGCTCACTAGACAGCAGTAAATAGAAGTCAAGCCCATGGAATCAAAGTGCCTATGATACTTTTTTTTACTCAGAATTTTTTGTATTCTTGACTATTAAGACGGCCAAAATTGTCCATCAAGTAGACTACTAGGTGAACAATTTTTGCCCAGACTCAGATCTGATGTCAGAAAACAGTCATTTAACAAAATTTGTTATATTTAGACAACCACATTTTAGTGTTATTTTGAAACTATAACAGACATTGTGTTTTTTTTTTAATTCTGTATAGCGTACAGGCTTTAAGACGATACCAAAATAGCTTCGTGCATTTTTCTACGTACGAAGTTTTCATTGTTTCTTTAGATTGAATGGCTAGAGCTCTAATTTTTAAGTATATGTTTTTTCAATATATGATCTAGGATCTCATAAACTCAGAAACACGATTGAAAAAAGTTTTCTCGATAGAAAATCTTAGCGAAACAACCTCTCTAATTTTTTATTTTTTTCATTTGTCGGTCTATTATCGCGTATTAACTAATGAAATAACTTTAAAAACATAAGTAACTATTATATATAGAAACACGTAAATCAGAATTAAAATATATTTAGTAGATTTTGAGTAAATAGGAAAAGTATCCCTAATTCTTCATTTTCTGTGCCTACTGGCTGTGTTAATATGTACGTGTCGGCGATGATATACGATAATATTGATGTAGGCCCTTAACAGACACTTCCTATATCCAAACACAGATAGGATGTTGAAAATTCACAACACTAACACACATATTTTATATGACATATTTTCAATGAAAAAAAAAACATTATAATTTATGAAATAAATACTTTTATAACATTTATTAGTCTTCAGCCATCTTTACTTATTAAAAAACAAAGTCGTAATTTTTGTATGTATGTCTCTATGTGAGCTTATATCTTCAAAAATACGCAACGGATCTAGATGCGGTTTGTTTTAATAAATAGAATGGTTCAAGAGGATGGCTTTTTTGGCATAATTTGTTGGGGTTTGCTGTATATTGGATGAAATATGATTAAATGTGCTGAGAATTTCGGACGTGCGAGAGTTTTAAATGAAAACGCTGCTTTATCCATGTGGGGTACAACAAATGGTAATGTATGGAGGAATTGTTAATTACCTATAGTTTTCCAAAACAGTCCGCGAGGGTATATGTCTATCTTTTAAGGAAAACCTGCTGTACCCATAATACTATCAAAAAAAATTTCTAATTCAATACGGTGTTTTCAAAAGCTATTTATGTGTGTATAGTAATATTTTTTATCAAATTAAATACCTTATTTAGCTTAGGCATTTAATATAGATTATAACTGCTTTTCACAGTATGCAATTTAAATGAATATCGTAGGAGATATGACGAAAAAAGAATTACGCACGAAAAAAAAAACTTAAACCTGTTGGCTGAGCAACGTGAACATTTCCTCGGTCTTCTATCTATACTCCAATGGCAATGTTTGGATATTGTATGAATGTAAGGATGTTTGTTGGTCTTATATGTAAAAACGTTTTGCAAAAACCAGGAAAACTTCCTAAATTCCACGCGTACGGAATCGCGGGCAACAGCTAGTATTACATATATGACAGTTTGTTAGCAAGTGTAAGCTTTTACTTCCCTTTTTACCACTTAAATTTAAAAAAAAATGCTAAAATCCCAAAATATACTTTCACAAGGTCACGGGTTCGTTTCCCACATGGTATGTATGTATTTTCAAAGGAAAATAGTTTATGTAGTATATCCGTATTCTGGTACCCATAATAAATATTATTTATTTATTATGTTTACACTGTAAAAGGAACCATTCAAATTGTAAGTTCTAAGCCCCTGTGTGTTTTAGCTGTGTTCAAGCCATGTCATCAAGCCTTCTCAGCCCTTATATCTATAGTAGGTACTTACTTTGCGTTAGGATCTTGACCAGTTTCAGTTTTCAGAGAAGGTAAGTTAGCTGGAGGGCGCCTAGCTGAAGGAACTTTTCCAAGACTTTGCATTCCATGTTTGCGACTTAGTTGTGATTTAACTGAAGAAGGCTCTAAGTTCTCGTTCTAAAATACATATTTTCTTTTATAACTAACAATGATAATTATATAGTGAAAGGAATAAGTTTCACTTCAAAGAATAAAATTAAAAAGTTAATATACAGAAGGAAACAAGGTCAAATGCTATTACTACTATATACCTACAAGGTCAATCAGCTCAGTAGATTTAAAGTACACAATGCAGTTAAATTATAAAGAAAACTCTTATTCAGATCATTAAATTTGTTTCTTTACATAATTTAAATCTCATTAAAAAGTGTACAAAAAGGAATAGGTGGACATAAATTAATTTTCTAATAAAAATGTTATGTACTCACTCTGGTAGCGCAGTACAAGCTATTGATGTCCAACTTCTGATATCTTTGCTTGCCGGAAGTCGGCTTGCTCTGCGCCGTATTGCCTCCGCCGCTCGGCGTCGAGAGTGCAGACATGCTGCGATGTACACACCATCAGGAGATCACCCTCGCACCGAACACCAACTGCAATCGGTGCAATCAACACTTGAGGATTCCACTACAAACACAAATCACTATGCTTGAAGGACCATCTCTGACAAAAGTCCTATGTATGGTATTCTACATCATAATTACATTACTTTAGAAATGTAAATATTAAACTACCAAGCACTAGAGTAAAATCACAAATAATTATTGTATTCAGTAGTTCACGAGAATTTCACAGCACTGACAAAACAATAAATTCTTGCCCTGCCCCTCAAAAGTTTATTGACGTGTTCATATCCGTATGAAGAACGCTGGATCGATGAATTTATTGGCCACCACAGTAGTAATAATACACTTTCACAACAGTCACTTTTATAAAACTTTCTAATATCTAGCACAAAATAACGGTGTATCCAGACTGATGAAAAAGAACGGTAAATAAACCAATTTTTATCTTTGTATAAAATAATAATCGCAAAATAAGGAAGTACCTTGGTCCGATACACTTGGTATAATGGAATTAATATTATCTAAGCTCGAATGCGAAGATCTTAAAGAAGATTACTTTAGATTTACACTATATTCTACACTACCAAAACTTATATCACTTTATTTTAAGATGGCGTCTCCAAAAGACGATCTCCTTCCTTTTCACAATCAATAGCGTGACGTCACAAAGACGCGTTTCAGCGCTCTCTACTGGACAATAAGGGTAATAAATTTGACATTTTTGTCTCATGTGTTGCAGTTGAAAAAATAATTTTCCTATTTAGAGTAAATGTCAGAGTACTCTCTGTTGATACACTAGTACTTACAATCTCCTTGTACACAACGTGTAAAGGGTAACCTTGGGGTAAAACCGCTTGGTAACTGCTATCAGGAAAAGTTATCATTAAATTTTTTTTAAAATTATTTTAAATTTATTAAGTTATGAAAAAGAGATATTTCTTTCTGTTGGTCTGTTGGAATTAAGTAACAGTTTTAAACAGGTCCCGGAAGCAAGTTTGTTAATGAAATGAAAAATCATTTAATCATGTAAACATAATTTTTAGAAATAATTGGTCAAGTGCGAGTCGGACTCGCGCACGAAGGGTTCCGTACCATTATCTATGCAACATAAGGCAACGTTATTAGTATCGAGCAAGAAACGGTAAAAAAATCATGTTTGTTGTATGGGAGCCCCCCTTAAATATTTATTTTATTTTATTTTTAGTATTCGTTGTTATAGCGGCAATAGAAATACATCATCTGTGAAAATTTCTACTGTCTAGCTATCACCGTTCTTGAGATACAGCCTGGTGACAGACGGACGGACGGACGGACGGACGGACGGACAGCGAAGTCTCAGTAATAGGGTCCCGTTTTTACCCTTTGGGTACGGAACCCTAAAAATTATGTGCTTTTGACATGTCCGTTAAAAGAAGCAATAACTTAGTACGGCATAGTTTTAGCTTGATGTATATGGAAACCATTTTCTGAAGGGGTTCTCTATTCATTTTGTGAAAATAAAGCGTTGAAAATGTCCTAAAAGCAACATTATATAAAATAGTATGCATATTATATTGTATAATATATTTTCATATTTAGGTACTATTTTCGGCATTTCATGTTGCGATGAGGTATGAACTCCCATCCAGCTCCTCCTGGTCACGCTCATTAAGTCAAGGTTTACAGTTCACCATAATATACTTTATCCAAAGTTATAGACACGCACATTGGTTAAAATAAATTTCGACATTCTAAACTAAATGTGGTATGGAAGTCAAAAATAAAAGCCAAAGGATGATTGAATGGATTTTAATGTTAAGTTAATATAATAATGACGGCCCTCGCGGTCTAGTGGTTCATGTAACGGCCTGTCGTTCACGAGGTTGCGGTTCAATTCCCGCATGGGACAAAACTTAGTTTAAGACCAGTTAAATTTTACATTCAACCCGTCTTACATAACACGCATGAACATAAGAATACAATGTAATTACTTAGGGTACTACAATACACATTGCGTTTGACCAAATAACTATAAAAGGAAGATACCGACTCAAAACAGATATAACATTTTAGGAGCTCTTATTTACATTTTTGTACAGAGATAGTGTTTCTCTTCTCTGTCATTCACGCCTGCGCACTAAATCTTCGCAGCATATTGATGGAAGAAAAATCAGTAAGCTAAGATCTGCGGAGAAGCTCATAACACGAGGAGGATTTGTAAAAACCGGCAGCCATGGCCGGGAATATGGGAATGGAACAATTGATTCCAATAGTTAATAAGCTCCAAGATGCATTTACACAATTGGGTGTGCATATGCAACTAGATTTACCTCAAATAGCTGTCGTGGGAGGACAGTCTGCAGGCAAGAGTTCAGTATTAGAAAACTTCGTGGGCAGGTGAGTTGCAATAAATAAACACATAATTCTATTCATAAATAGATTTCCTAAATTAAGGCATTAAATTATTAAAATTTTACATTTCCCACTAACATTTCTTAATCGCTAACAATTCAAGCAATCAAAAAACGATATTTTTAAAATATAAATGCTCAGCTTTTAATATCTAAACTAAGGTACCTATTATATTTATTTTTTAAATGCAAATATAATGTAGAATTTAAATTCAAACGTAAAAAGTATTATGTAAGACACGAAAATGGGCATTTGTATTCTGAAGAAGAAAAATCGTTTAAATACCAACTTTATATGAAAGTGACAAAAATCTTAGAACATAATGTTTTGTTAATTTCAAGCTAAACTTAATCAGAAATATGAACTTAATAATAGACTGGAACTCAAAAGTCTTAAAATGTTATTTTGGAGGCATTCCAATGAGCTAAGGGAAAAAACCTTAAAATAGCTTTACATCCAACATAATAAATAAAAAGTGAGAAAGGAGTAAGACATTGGTTAGATAGACAATCTAAAAATCATTTAAAAACAGCTTGTATTGATATCGTATTTCTGTATTTTGTTCTGGCCTAGATTTTCTGCGCATGTCCGAATTGTATTGATTTTCTAATACTCCAGCCTAAATGTCAGTGGTACGGTAGGGTCACGGATTTTCATTGATATTTTTGTTTTGTTTTCTACTATTCAAAAGATAAAACGACTGAATTGCGGATCACCACGCAAATGTATTGTTATCACTAGAACCATAATGTTATGCTACTAAATCGTTAATTTTTAATATCGAGATTTTAGTTAAGGATTTAAATGTAATTATGTCACTGTCTTTAATAAATCGTTAGTATAACCCAATTGCATTAAATATGATGCACGCCAAGACTTTTACGTTACAATTTTATACATAATGCAACATTAAGTTAACTGTTAGCCTTACAATTATTATTTTTTTAAATCATTAACTGGAATTAGTTTAGTAATTCAAATGTCCGGTTTTAAAAATAAGGGCGTCACAAACGGCATATTATATGTTTATGCCGTTTATGCCGCATATTAATATATATTAATTTACCGTTAGCGGTGCCCTTTATGCTTTAATGAATAAAACCATCCGTGTGGTAACGGATTAAGAATACAAGTGTTCAGTGTGGGTTAGTAGACTTCCACAGTGGGAACTGAGTATATTTCAGGAGCTAAAAATATTACTTGACCTGATTAATTTGCACTATAATTTGCAAGAATAGACTTATTGTTTACGACGATAAAATAAAACATTAAATTTGTTATACTTATTCCGGTACCTATGCTATAAGCCTTAGGACACAATATAAAATGATATCTAATTATTTGTAAAGACTTATGGCCTTATTCATAATGACTTATCGGAGGTTTAAAAGTTCGCTAAAATGGGTTCGTGAAAATTGTCAAAACTTGTTATTCTAGTCTTTTTACGATAAAACGTTTATTATCTCTCCGATAAAATCTCCGTTTACACCTCCGATAAGTCATTATAAATAAAACCATTAAAGTTACATGAGACGGGTTAAATTTTTTGCAATTCTATTTCATCCAGGGGCCCAAGTCTGCTATTACTATGTTGTCATAATGATCAGTCACTGATGGCGAATTTTATCAAGTTTGGTAGTCTACTATTAATTTTTTGTCATAAATGACGCCAATAAGGTGCTATAATCGCGTCAGTGACTGATCACTAAGACAACATTGTAATAGTACACTTGGGCCCCAGGTCAATACACAAAATAATGAAATTTGGACGAGGGTACCAAAGTGGTACCAAATGACATTAAAGGGTTAAGTTATCTTGATTCTACTCATTGACTGTACACTTGTGCTTTGGACTTATAAACATTTTAAAACGAAGTAAAAGTAAACATTTTATTTGACATAATTTATTAGCAAATTCAGAGGTAAAATAAAAATTAAAAATCCATTCTCGATGTTATTATGTAATATTTTTATTTATCATGCTACATTAAAAAAATGTTGCTACGCATTGTTCGTAAAGTTTGACATTTAAAAGACGATCTGGCTAAATCGGTAGGTGAATCTAAACGTAACGTAACCACCCACCACCATATTGAAAAATAAATTAGTTTATCGATGATGAATTGATGATGAGCAAGTGTTGTTAGTGTTCTAAAGTGTTAAAAGTTTAATGTATCATAGAAAAAATGGCTGGAAATTTCGGAATGCAGCAGCTGATTCCTATTGTAAACAAATTACAAGATGCATTTGTTCAAATGGGCGTGCACATGTCTTTAGATCTTCCACAAATTGCAGTTGTGGGTGGTCAATCTGCGGGAAAGAGTTCAGTGTTGGAAAACTTTGTAGGCAGGTAAGATTATGATGGACCTGAAAAGAAAATAATTGATCTCAAATTTAATAAGCACATAGATTTTAGCACTATAAATACAATTTGTTTTTGTCCAGCCAAAGATTGAATATACAAAGACTACCAATTTGGTTCAGATAGATAAGACCATTATGAGCAGATTCCAGGCTCTCTTTTAATATGAATATGATGAGTCATTCTTAACCAATAGTTAAATGCAATCAAAGTTGTTACCACCATAAGAATAATCTAAATTATTGTAGTGAATGAGGACAGTATAACAAGGTAACTGCTATACTTGAAACAAAGACAGTCCTATATTTTAGACCATTCTGGCATTTTATCTCCCAATTTTGAATTCTGTGAGACAGATTATAATCAGTTTATACACTACGGTGAAATTTGTTCTACTGACTAATAATTAAGATGTAATTCCTTTTGTTATGGTGTTAGTTAAATCATGTTTTCTTACTTAAATCTAGTTAAGATAATGAAAGTCTGGTCTAAGTTGTGTTTGATGTAAAAATTCATTGCATCGGTATAGATATTTAGTAGTATGTTTCAGATTCCATAATTAGTTGGTTAATATTTACTGGTTTAGACTAGAAAAAATAGATTACTTTGAAAAATTTCATTATTAATTCTAGTAGCTAATGCCTACGGTTTCACCTATGTTTGTAGTTAAATAAAGACCAAATAACAAATACTTTACAAACATATAAATAAAGAACATCCAACTCTCTCCAGCCCATTAATGTCCCACTGTTGAACACGGTTCTCATCCACATTGGAAGGGATTAATTCTGGTCTGCTTTGCCGCAACACAACAAGACAAACATATATGTATCGTCATAATCTGTGAATGACTGCAGAGCAGAGTATTAGAGTCTGTTAGGAGGTTACAGACTTAAGGTCATATTGTCATTGTGTATTACTAAATAAGTACAAAGTTTCAGACCATTAGATTCTAATAATTCACTTGTTCAAAAAAATCCACAAATTCAGCATAATTTTGTACAAACTGCTTAAGTTTGAGTTTCGAATTGAAAGTCTGTTATATTTCTGTTAAGAACTAATCCAATGAATCCTTTAAATTGGTTGTTAGTATGGTAAATGATATTGAAATAGTTTTAGCTATTTATTATAATTATGTGCTATTAAAAGCATATTGAATTGTACCCAGTAATGTTAATTTTGTATATTATTATAAATATATGTATATTATTTTATTATTTTTCTAATGCACTGTAAGCATGTGGTGGAATAATAATATCAGAAATGCAAAAGTTTGTGTGTCTGTACATTTGTTACCAAAGCAGTACTGGCGCTCTAATGGCTAGGCAAATTTTTTACATTTTGTATTATTTTAAACCTAGCATCTATACTAATAAAACTGAAGAGTTTATTTTTTGTTTGAACGCACTAATCTCAGGCACTACTGGTTGGAATTGAAAAATTCTCTTCATGTTGGATAGTCCATTTATCAAGGAAGGCTATATATAACATCACACTGCAATTAATTCCGCCATTCCATATACGCCACCTCCTAAAACTTTCACAATAAATACTTAATTAAAAATGTACATAATTAACAAAATGTTCATAAGGGTGCAGTTTGCATTGAATTAATGTGAAAAAAACATAAAATCGTAAAAACGAATTTTTGGATATTTTGGCGTATAATCCGCGAAGCTTGGATCTTATTGAATTTATGTTTTATTAGTTCATTAAGTTCTTAAATTTTCCAAATACGGGATCTAAATCCACATTTTAATAAAGTTATGGCGCAAATAATAATGGTCGGAATGGCGCTCTCATAAAATAGCGTCATTCCGTATACTGACTAGATGGACGCTAACAGGATTTTTGTACCTTGTAAATTAATTTAATTTTCTATTACACAAATTGATTTGTGAGATATTTGTTGTACGTTATTTATTTACACTAATATTCTTTCTGTGACGGGCCTCGTGGTCTAGTGGTTCATATAACGGACTGCCGATCACGAGGTCTCGGGTTCGATTCCCGGTCAGGACAAATATTTGTGAGATGTTTTTAATTGTCATACAAATGTTTGTACTGCGTCTGGGTGTTAACTATGTATTATAAGTATGTATTTACAAAAGAAAAGTAGTATATGTATTATATCCGTATTCTGGTACCCATAACACAAGCATATAAAGCTTAGCTTGGGACCAGAGGACGTTGTGTGAAATGTCCATGAATATTTATTTATTTATTTATTATTTATTCTTAATTGACCTGTGTACGACTGAGGGTAACTTTAAAGGGTTTCTTACAATTATGCTTTAAACTGTCACTTTTTCTTATAGTTCAGATAATTTTCCATAATAGCACTGTTACTTCGAAACACTAAATTAAATTTTTTAGGCAGATTAGAAATAAAAAGTATCGAAATGAATGTAATGTGGGCTTAAATGCTTTTGAAAGCAAATATTGAAAAGATCGAAAACTGGAAACTGTATTTCGCATTATATTATATCGCTCCTTAGTGCGCGACGTTATTTGATCAAGTTCTGATTTAGCAAGCACTTTCAGGATCAATGGAGGGTAGAAGAGCGGGAACATGCGTATTTTAATTCAGTCACCAGTGGAAATATTCGTCACCATAAGAAAAATCTATTTTAATTATTTTACTCTTCTCATAATACCTATAAAATATTTTCAATAATCGTTTTTGTGCGAATTGCTCCTTTATTTGTTACGTCATAAAGTTCATTTTAGTTTATCTAATATAAAAAAACGGAAAACGGATCCTCAGTAGTCGGAGACACTAGAGAGTCGGAATACGGTTCTTTCGAGATTTTTTCGCTCGCTAGAGTTCAATTCCAGATAAAGACATAAAAGAGCCATTTTTAGAAACAAATCTGTATATTTCCAAAAATTTATATTAATAATCTTTCAGAAAAGCATAACGCATTATGGGGTCTTGTGTTATAACTTTATCTTTAGAAAAAATCTTTGTGTAATTCCGATAAGTGGTCGGAATTCGGTACATTTGCGTTACCTACTTGATCAATTAGTCAATTAAGTCCCTTTATGTGACATGATTCCTGTACTCACATTTACCATATTTGCAGCTGGACATGGGATAAATTTACCAATCCAGTTATTATCTGTCATTAATATCTAGTTGACTGAGCGTGGCTCGGAATGAATTTTTGGATAATTATTCCTATTAAGAGAAGTCTTAGGTTCTTCAGATTTTACCTATAAATAAAAAACCTAATAAAAAACCAGCCAAACGAGTTGGACTCGCACACAAAGGGTTCCATACCATTATTATCATAATATATTCATTGTATAATGGGATAAGAGCAGAATATGGTTTGAATTGTGTTCAATTATTAATTAATTTAGTTTAGAGGAATCTACAATCAGAAAAAACCCTATAAATGAATTATAATGATTTATAATTTATGAATATACTTGATTGTCAGATACTGAACTGTTTAGGTTTTACATAATTCTCTCTGCATCAAATATTTCTCTTTATAAATGGTTTACATTAATTAAAAGTAAGGTAACCTAGGGCCTAAGGTGCCTTTCGCCTGCAAAAGTCCCTAAAAGAAATTTTGGGAAGCTGATTTACGACAGAATTTTTCATTTTAATAGAAATTAAGTTATAGTACTTTGTACATTTGTTTTCTAGCTACACAAATTACATGAATAGAGTTATTCATGAGTAAGGTTTGCAATAACTATGATAACTAATTATTTTCGCAAAAAGTTAAAACACCTTCTTAAGCGACTTTTCGTATTAATCGAATTCTTACGTGGCAGAATCGGGTCACTAGTATTACTAATAAAAAAGTCCTATAAAATTAATTTTGAACAGTTTTTGATTTGAGCAGGAAATTCTTACGTAAAGTTAGTCTGACTGAGTCATGTTAATGGAAAGATTATCTCACAATGAATTTCGTGACATCAACCAGCTTTATGTGTGTAAATAAGCAATGCTGATGGAATTTTTTTGGTCTTCAC
Source organism: Orgyia antiqua (assembly GCA_916999025.1). Classification (NCBI taxonomy): domain Eukaryota; kingdom Metazoa; phylum Arthropoda; class Insecta; order Lepidoptera; family Erebidae; genus Orgyia; species Orgyia antiqua. Next base: position 6,473,904 of record OU779861.1, read on the forward strand.
CTCTGTTCTCTAAAATAGCCTGTCGAAATATTTCAAAGAAAATCTTTGTTTCTGATTGGCTATAATTATAAATACCAGTTATAGTTATTAATTTATTATGGATCCCTATTAAACACAGTTTACAACACCTTTAGTAACAACTTGTGGAGACACAGGTGACACATCATAATCATGATAACTTTGATATTTGGTTTAGAGAATTCCAACTAATTAAACTTGAGCCTATTTAGATTTTGAAGCAAATATAATTATCTAGTTTTAAGGCATTTCTTATATTCCAATAATTTTTTGCCCAAATGCAAGCAGTTTTTCCTCTTGACATTATGAATAAAACTTATTGAAAACTGTCACTTGGTATCAGAATAATTGATACAAATCTTCGTTTTGTTACAGAGACTTCTTACCTAGAGGTTCTGGAATAGTTACCCGGCGTCCTCTGATTCTACAGCTCATACATGGCAATACAGGTAATATTATTACAAATTTAGTTAAGTGCCGGGTAAAAACTATAAAAATTCCGGAATATAACTTTTCCCTGGACATTTTAGAAAAAAAATTATTAGCCAAAAAAAAACATCGTCATAATTTGTCCTAGTTTTACCCGAATACTTGTCCCTACCAGACGGTCATCGGACGCTTTTCATACTAGGATACATCTGGGGAACTCGGACGGATGGCAGCCCTAACTATATATGCCCGAAAATGCCCGTAAGATTGACAAAATGATCTCGATGATGTTCATTGTTGTGCGAAATATGAGTAACCTTCAGCCGTATCCTGAATGTTAAAACAACTAATTGGCATACTAATAATGGTTATTACCGAATGTGCTTGTAGTTATTTGTTCGAAAATTCTTGTTACACAACACAATACATTTGTTTCAATAAGACTGCTAGAGCAATGTCATTTATTTCTGGCTGGTCTATATAGTTACTAATGAATGTCTGATATTGGACGTATTAGTCGGATTTAAGTAGCTAATCTGCTTCCTTTATGTTGTTAAGATACACATACACGTATGTGAATGGAACTATGTTACTCGATATATGATGTGAGATTATAAGATAGAATGGAAAATACGGGTGGACCATTATTACAAAGATCTTTGCCCTATTTTTTTACTGTCAGACAGAAAATTTCAAAAAATTAACAGTTATTATAAAAGGAGAACGGGTCCCGTGTGATTCGTGTATTAAATTAATTTAAAAAAAATAATTCTATAGGGTATGTTTATGAGCACGTGATAACACTAATGGTCTTATTCATAATGACTTATCGGAGGTTTAAAAGTGCGCTAAAATCGGTTCGCGAAAATTGTCAAAACTTGTAATTCATAATAGTCTTTTTACGCTAAAACGTTTACGTATCTCTCTGATAAAATCTCCGTTTAAACCTCCGATAAGTCATTATGAATAAGACCATAAAGGTTTACAACAGCTGACGGGATGCCTAAAATGAAATTACGTAATCAATCTCTGTATGTCGGTTTGCCTAGCGAAGTCTTGTAGGCAATTGTTGTACGCTAGGTATGGCAATTACAACATCCAGATACTGTCTATTACAGTATTTATAATAGTAGTTACAAATACTAATTCGATCACCACATAACTATCTTATATCAAAAACGTGCAATCGCGTAATGCACTTAAGGGCCTACATCAATATTATCGTATATCATCGCCGACACGTACATATTAACACAGCCAGTAGGCACAGAAAATGAAGAATTAGGGATACTTTTCCTATTTACTCAAAATCTACTAAATATATTTTAATTCTGATTTACGTGTTTCTATATATAATAGTTACTTATGTTTTTAAAGTTATTTCATTAGTTAATACGCGATAATAGAACGACAAATGAAAAAAATAAAAAATTTGAGAGGTTGTTTCGCCAAGATTTTCTATCGAGAAAACTTTTTTCAATCGCGTTTCTGAGTATATGCGATCCTAGATCATATATTAAAAAACATATACTTAAAAATTAGCGCTCTAGCCATTCAATCTAAAGAAACAATGAAAACTTCGTACGTAGAAAAATGCACGAAGCTATTTTGGTATCCTCTTAAGATGTAATAGGGATCGCATATCAATAATAAATAATAAATAAATATTCATGGACTTTTCACACAACGTCCTCTGGTCTCAAGCTAAGCTTATACGCTTGTGTTATGGGTACCAGAATACGGATAGAATACATATACTACTTTTTTTTTTGTAAATACGTACTTATAATACATAGGAAACACCCAGACGCAGTACAAACATTTGTATGACAATTAGAAAAATCACACAAATGATTGTCCCGAGCGGGAATCGAACCCGCGACCTCTTGATCAGCAGTCCATTATATGAACCACTCAGCCACGAGGCTCGTAATAATATAATTTTCATTGTTAATTTAGAGTACGCTGAGTTTCTACACTGCAAAGGAAAGAAATTTGTTGACTTCAATGAAGTACGAGCTGAGATCGAGGGTGAGACTGATCGTGTCACTGGTTCAAATAAAGGAATATCACCAGTACCGATTAATCTTCGGGTATATTCGCCAAATGGTAAGTTCTATTCATAGTATTAACTCGTATCATTAGGTTTAACATTTGTATCTGTTACATTACATGTGCCTGATTATGGCATTGTAACGGCTAAGTAATTAGACTGTATTTTCTTATTTATTATTTAAAAGTTAATTGGTCGAGTATTGTAAGCTGTGTTTATAACGTAAATTCACATAGCTGTTTACAAGACATGAATTTCCTTTCCTATTCACGTAATGCTTGTGAATAACTTAGTCACCTTGATTTGCCATTGACCTTAGTTCAATACTCAATGAGCGCCGTAGAGTTATCTAAAGGAAATAATGAACAAGGCAAAACAAGCTGTGAAATTGTCCAGGTCGTTGCATTGGCTAGTCTTGTTCGGGAATGCATTTTTCGGTTATTACTATTTAGGTAATGGCTGTAAAATATCCAATAACAATAAATATTTTACATAGAGTTGCCACTATTGTTGATATAAGTACGGAAAAGGAAGCATCTTCATACGCATGCGCGCTGTTATAGATTGTCGATTTTACACTATAATAATATGTATGTCATTGTCCTCTGAAAGGGTGACTTATCATTTAAACAGTAATTATTATCATAAAAGCATCAGAATATTTTTATTGTTTAAATTTGTTATCAATGAATTTGTTTACAACATTGCTAATTCCTTTCTTATTCATATTGATTGTTAATTTGAGAGTTATTAGTTATTAGGCAAAATGTCTAAAGTAAACGATGTGTGTTCACATATCGGCATAAATACCTAAATTAAACATATAAGTCAATGTATGTATGTACATGGTACAAAAATATTTTACACTGTGTCATTGTAATCGGTGAGATAAATTAAGATAAAAGTATTCTATCTGGTTTTGTTTCGCCAAAAATGACCTAACAACGAATCTACTATAATATTTTAAAAGTTTATATTTGGGTCTCAGTACTACTTAAACAATTATAGGTACTAATAATTAAGAATAGTTATATTTTACGTTTACAAACACCGTGTTTGTGAATGAAACATATAAGCAATTTAGTTCAACAACTACTATATTTTTTACGACCTGCTACATGATTATACACATATTTTGGCGGTTTGTATAACAATTAAGTGGTTTTTACAGTGTTGGTATTTAAACTTTTATTACAATAACGATGTAAATGTTTTCTAAGTCCTTTATTCCATAGGCTCATGTTTTTCTCAGGGTTTTTATTGCGTTATCATTTCGCGGTAGTTTGACGCGTATAATTAGAATGAGCCATGACTGTATGACTGAGAAATCTCCAATACAATATATAAATATATAAATAATGAGTCACTGTATAATAAAGCGCTTAAGATAAAGCAATACCTATTATATTGATAATGTACTATCAGTTTTCGTTATCAGTTGTGTGTTGTATATAATTATAGACATTAGTACATACTAAGGAGTAATGAATCCACCGCAGATAAAATCATTTACCGTTTAGGAATCAAACTTGTATTACCTACGAGTATGTGGCAAGCAGAAAGTTGACTCATGGTGCAAAGCCTTGAGTAAAATTTCTTCTAGACTGGTTTAGTAGAAAAAGCTAATAATGTCAGAGTTTTGTCAGATATGTATTGCTACATTTTATACATTACATGACCGTTATAATGGCAGTGTCAATCTGTAGTGGCGGCTGGCTGGGGGGAGGTAGTGAGGTCATGACCCTCCTTCCCCTAATCGTACACGCGTGATTCATGCTCCCAAAACGTCTGCTGTATTGCACATTTATGGTCTAATTCATAATTACTTATCGGAGGTTTAAAAGGTCGCAAAAATAGGTTCGCGAAAATTGTCAAAACTTGTTATTCATAATAGTCTTTTTACGCTAAAACGTTTATTATCTCTGCGATAAAATCTCCGTTTAAACCTCCGATAAGTTATTATGAATAAGACTATTAGTCTTTATACGCAACTATGCGATTTACCAGCCTTTTTGTATTTGTTTGCATTACAATAACTTAAGTATGTTCTTGTTTCTGTCCATTCATCCATCCATCAGCCCTTCTCCGTCCGTCCACTGCTGAACATAGGCCTCCCTCATAGAATGCCACAACGCACGGCACAGTCTTGCGCTAACTGCATCCAGTGGCCCCCGGCGCATTTGACGTTCTTGTTTACGGACAGTAAATTCTTTGTCTTTCGATCTTATGTACGCTTTTCATATTTTTGCTTTACCAACATTTCACTCTAAAACATCTGAAGCATTGAAAGTTTAGCTTATTACTTGTAGTATCATCCTTATCATTCACCGACAAATATTTACAGTATTTCTTTTTATTTTTGGTTAATATTTTGAAAAACAAATATTGTTCATTAGACTAATATTTGTGCAGAGTGAATATTGAACCTATTACTAATTATACGTCAGTCAGCATCACCACTGTCTATTATACGAGGCTTTGTTTCATACATTTAGCGGTATGATTTCCTGGATGATTGCCTATTTTTCCGGGAATTATAAATTAATTTCCATATAATTAGAATTACATGGTTGTTCTGTTCAGTGATATATATTTTATACTTATGTCTGAGTCATGTTTGTCAGAAACGCCATAATAATATGAGCACACATTTTAATATATTGTTCTAAGGAACCCAATGTTTTAATAAATCATCATTGGGACCCTTTACACTACATATTTTAAAACCCCTCCATCCAATAATAGCCAACACCTAATAAGTTATTCATAGGTTGCTAAGAAATGTCTTGGTTGTTATTTTAGTTGTTATTTTCATTGCACAACTGCTCTTCAACAAGGGCGTAGAAAGGTTCTTACTGGATCAGTAACGCGAGAGTGTCTCTTGATGTTGCAGGCTACGACACGTCCTTAGGCTACGGTAATTGCATTTCATCATACGGGCTTGTTTTTACCTAGTAGGTAGTATAAAAATATCTGCAAATTATAGCTTAGATTTGAAAGGGATAGCCTACTATAGAGTTTAGAATTTTACATTTTCATACTCTTTTCAGCAACTTTTGTGCCTCCCGCAATTAGCGGCTACCCGTAATCATTAGCAGGTTAGCGTTCTGTCTTATTGAGGGTCTACCGAAGTTAGAAATTCATAATGACTAATAGGGAACATATTATACCCCTAGCCCAAAATTTTTAGATGGCCAATTCACTTTATGGTAAATATAAATAAATAATTTACTTTCCTCGTCATGTGTAGAAATTGAACCCAAAACACTGGACATGCGTGCAGTGATGTTAATAATTATGCAATCATGATTCTTACACTCGTTTAATGTAATTATCTAGTTTGGCAATGACCTACTTGACCAATCTTCATTTATTATGTAGAAAAATGCATTAAAGACGATGTAATTCAGATTTTGCGCGAAGTGTCGGATTGAATGCAATGGCTTTTTAGACCGATACGTACGATACCGACGACACACAATCTTAGTTTCTTTTTGAGAGAGACACACACAGAGAGAGACTATATTTATTGAAGGGTCCAAAATTTTTTTTTTAAAGGTACAAATGCTTCAGTAACATAATTCGTCAGGGGTCTGGTTTTCGAGAATCCAATTATAAAATCAACTTAAGATCTTTATCATCATCGATATTATTTAAGAAAACTATACTAAAGTAGTCTAATATTTACAATCTGTTGTTATCATTTACATGACACTATTTATCAATTGAGAGTTGTTTTTATCTATTTTAATCTGTCATTGGGGGGAAATATCGAATTGTTTCATTTTTCTAAACTTCGTTGTTCTACCGGTATGGTCTTTAGGTTTATTGAGTAGTATATTTAATTCCCTGTCAGTTCAACATCTTCCGTGATCACGAGCATCTGTAACTATGTCGAAATAAACGAAGTGTAACATGAACATACGTTAAATTACCTCTTCTTTCAACACACAACTGATTTTAATTAAATACGGTACTATTGTTTGCGTAAACATTATAAAGATAGCTAGTAGTTTATGTAGTTCATATTTTACTCTTATGACGTATTTAATCAGAATCATCGTACGATGTGGATTTGTATTAGTAAATAAGTCGTCTAACACAAAATAACGCTGGATCTCGTCATAACATGTACCTACGATACCTATAATATCTCAGAAATTGTTAACCAGAAACAGCTTAAGGGCCTACATCAATATTATCGTATATCATCGCCGACACGTACATTAACACAGCCAGTAGGCACAGAAAATGAAGAATTAGGGATACTTTTCCTATTTACTCAAAATCTACTAAATATATTTTAATTCTGATTTACGTGTTTCTATATATAATAGTTACTTATGTTTTTAAAGTTATTTCATTAGTTAATACGCGATAATAGACCGACAAATGAAAAAAATAAAAAATTAGAGAGGTTGTTTCGCTAAGATTTTCTATCGAGAAAACTTTTTTCAATCGTGTTTCTGAGTTTATGCGATCCTAGATCATATATTGAAAAAACATATACTTAAAAATTAGAGCTCTAGCCATTCAATCTAAAGAAACAATGAAAACTTCGTACGTAGAAAAATGCACGAAGCTATTTTGGTATCGTCTTAAATGTGAGAAATCGGCATAAAGGAAAGCGAAATTTAAAGATTTTTTTGACGTTGCCAATTACATATTCTTAGTTTTTAATGCCCAAATATTGTTACAGTCCTCAACTTGACCCTAATTGATTTGCCGGGTCTAACAAAGGTCCCCATCGGTGACCAGCCGGCAGACATTGAACAACAGATTAAAGGAATGATCTTCCAGTTTATAAGACGTGAATCCTGTCTTATCCTTGCTGTCACTCCTGCCAATACTGACTTGGCAAACAGCGATGCCTTGAAACTTGCCAAGGAAGTTGACCCACAAGGTAGGCTACATCGTTTCATATGTTATATCAAGTGCAGAAAGTAACATTGCTACTGCAATCCAGTCAGTTTTACTGCCGTATGAAAATTGAACATTAAAGAAGCCATAGTTTATTTTGATAATATAGGATGCGTCAATTTTACGCTTCGTTGAGCGCACAGCTGCTAAGCGTAAGGAGCGGAAGTGATTGGCTATTGACGGATGTACGCTTTTATAGCTGTCTAATTATTGTTTTGAAGCTTAGTTTGATTTACCTTAATACAATCTGCATTAGTTTTACTAGATTTCTTTCCACTTAACTGGACGCTAAAAGCTATACCCGGGAGGTTTTCTTTGAATGCCTTAAACCGCATTTCTAAACTAAACACTACATTCTCGTGGGCTACACACAATGATATTTTGTCGGCAGGTCTCCGTACCATAGGTGTGATAACAAAGTTAGATTTGATGGACGAAGGAACAGACGCACGTGATGTTTTGGAAAACAAGCTGCTTCCCCTGCGTCGTGGTTACATCGGCGTTGTCAACAGATCACAAAAAGACATAGATGGACGAAAGGATATAGCAGCAGCGCTCGCGGCTGAAAGAAAATTTTTCCTTAGGTATGTACGAAGTTTGTCTATGGTATTGTTGGTGTAGTGACGAAATAAGAATACCAGTTTAATTATCACATTTGAATAGAGCTGGAAGAGACAACTAAGAGAAAATATAAGCAGAAAAATAATATACAGAAGAAAACCTCAGAATTAAACCCTGCGCAAAGACGTTCTGTTAGCAAACTATAAGTAGACCAGATTACGAAGAGGCCGATGCTCAATTGTGACGCATCAAGGGCTTAGAAAACGTACGAATTAGAATGAAATCGTATACATATAAGCAGTTGGTTTTGTTGTAGCCGTGAAAAGAGTTTATTAAAGTAATTTGAAGTAAGAAGAGATTCTTTGCTGATTTGATGTTTGCAAATACAGGACAGGGTATTGTTCTCACAAATTGTATGGGACATTTCGTACTGGTCTATATGCTACTTAATAGTACTAGACTAGTAGGCTACTTATAGTATAGGTCCCTAAATTCTTACATTCTTCTACTATCATGTTATATAATCTGTTTGGTGGTAACTAATCTGTGACTCTTTCCCTTTCACTCTTTCCGCTTTCATATACTTACTCACTGTACCAATAACTAACTTTCTACTAGGTACTTAATTCATAAATAGGTTTGTTACTATGAAATTTAAGTATATCAGACAGACAAGACATTCCCACGTATAAAAAAAAACATTAAGAATTACGTATTTAATAAGTAAACACTTAATCATAATTGTTTTCTTACTGTCTTTTTATCACTATTGCCTCGGCGTTATTAAAATAACGCATTTTATTCAATATCTATACATGAATAATGTTTATACAACATTAAGTATTGGATGATTCATAAACAAAGTGGATTTATTGAAAATAAAATTTATAGCTTTTGTTCGCGTACATCATGCATATTAATGACAATTAACAAAATAATGTGACTTCAAACTAATGACTATTCTATAGTTCTAAACTAATTTTGTAAAGAGAAACGTTCTATCTTCTTATATATAAAATTCACGTGTCACAGTGTTAGTTACCGTACTCCTCCGAAACGGCTTGACCGATTGTTAGGAAATTTTACATGCATATTCAGTAGGTCTGAGAATCGGCCAACATCTATTTTTCAAAACATTTTTTTTTTTAGTATGGCAAAACAACGTTTGCCGGGACAGCTAGTCTTTATATATAAACACTAGCTGAACCGGCAAACGTTGTTTTGTAATACTAAAAAAAAAAGTTTGAAAAATAGATGTTGGCCGATTCTCAGACCTACTGAATATGTATGCAAAATTTGAGAAGAATCGTTCAAGCCGTTTTGGAGGAGTACGGTAACAAACACTGTGACACGTGAATTTTATATATTAGATTACGTGTCACGATGTTTGTCCACGATGGACTCCAAAACTACTGAACCGATTTTAAATTTGATTTGGACACCGTGTGCAATTCGACCCAACTTAAAAGATAGGATAGCCTACATTTCAATTTATAGTCGCAATATTATTTTATTGCAAATTATTTGTCTACCCCTAACATTTGTATGGCAAAACAACGTTTGCCGGGTCAGCTAGTTTTTTATATATTTGTAACGAATAAACTCAAAAACATAAAATATTATGCCTTTATTATGGTAAAATATAACTCGCGCAAATACGCCTAGATAAATTAATTCTAAGTAATAACATGACCTTATCATATGAGACTGCGTATTCATTATAATTTAATTAATGAAATGGTAAAGGGTTTGTTGTGCAGCATGTATTGGATTATTATAGTTAACTGGCCGTTGCCCGCGACTTCATACGCCTGAAATTTCTAATTACTACATAATATACTCATAATTATATAGCCTGAATTCTGTGGCTTCCTATTAGTGAAAAAAAAAATTATATCGGACCATTACGTACTATCTTGATTAATAGTATAGAATTGTCAATCATATTACCTACTAGCTGTTGCCCGCGACTTCGTATGCGTGAAATTTAGAAATCAAACCTTAACAAACAGAAGTTTACTATACCGCTCAATAGATGGCGTTGTACAGTATTTTTTAAATCGCGCTATGGTTTGGTTACACACATTAACACTTTAGCTCGTCTAAATTTTTAGATTTGAATTCGCTTTTCGCATTTTTAAATTAATAGGGATTTATAGTAAATATTAAAGACCCTGTAATTAACAAAGTATTTACCGGCGGCCGCTATTAGCATTTAACAAATGTAAGGTCGGCAAATGAATATGATATTGCAAGGAGTTTATTAATTTCACAATTAAATCCGAATTTTCCCTCGTGCTTTTCCTCATTTGGCAACTGTTACTAAATAATACAGTTATGAAAATAATGATATTTACGTGCTAGAGACACATTTATAATAATAATAAATTCTTTATTTCTCAAAATACAAGATTTTTAGTAGTACAGTACTGCTGTTTACAAAAACTGTTTGTGAATATTACAAACATTTTTTCATAAGTACAGAGATGCGAGTGCGGTCCTGCATTACCTGACTAGGCTAAGAATTTAGCCTGTGTTTAGGATACAGTCCCTGACCCGCTATGATTGGACGTGCACTAGGCACATATTGAATACGTATTGTGTAAGCAGTACTATTAATACATATACATTGTAGATTAAATAAGATCATGCAGCATGCAGTGAAGAACAAAGGTGTGTGTAATAGTTTGAGTTTTTGTGTGTATGTATGTGTGTGTGTGTGTGTGTGTGTGTGTGTGTGTGAGTGTGTGTGTGTGTGTGTGTGTGTGTGTGTGTGTGTGTACGTGTGTGTGTGTGGGTGAATGTGTGTGAGTGTGTGAATGTGATTGTTGATAAAGTTGATACATTTGTAGAAATACTGATCATTGATTTTCCACTTGATCACCCACAATTTGAGTATGACTATTAATTTCATTTATCCACACTTCTATTCTATACTTAATATTATAAAGCCGAAGAGTGTTTGTTTGTTTGAACACGCTAATGTCAGGAACCACTGGTCCGATTTGAAAAATTCGAAATTTAGTGTTCAATAGTACATTTATCGAGGACGGCTGTAGGCAATATGGTATACAAACATGCTGTAATGGTATTAATAGGAGCAAAGCATCAGTGAAAAATGTTGCAATAACAGGGAAAATTTTCAAAATTTCACGCGTACAATGCGAGGATTTTATATGAGCAGCAATAGCCCATTTCTTGATCTTTTTGTTGGCTAACTTTCAGGAACTTAGATAGCAAATGTCATCGATTTTGTGTAGGTTCGATAACACATCACTCTTCTTTATCACTAACAAAACTGATCACTCCTTATGTATACGATTAGCATTTATTACAGTGTGACTGCGATAATAATATTGATGCGACATAGCTATCATATTGACCTAGTTCCGAGTATTGCGATTCTCTAGCGATTATCGTGAGCTGAATTACAATAACTAGTTGTTTTCATTTTACTTTAGATATAAATAAGAGCGATGCCGATAATAAATAACAACAGAATTCCAAAAGACAACAAGACAACGTCAATGACCTTTGAGCAATAGATAATAGAAAATTTATAAGCTTTTTTATCTTGGTCCTTTTTAAAAGCGTAATCCCTTTTACGGATAGGAATTTATCTCGTCATTGGCTAGTTGGGGACTTAATGAATGATTACTTCAAACACTAGCCTTATACAGACTAATATCATTACACTAGGTATCGGCTTAGCTACGTCCTAATGCCGCTAAGTCCATGATTGACACCACTTACGGTAGTTACAGTCAGATGGATCGTTAGGTCGTCTGCTATTTAATCATCATTCTCCTGCCCTTATCCCGGAATTTGGGGTAGTCAATGAATCCATGTTACAGTAGGTCTCGAACTCTCCTCAGGTATATGTATAGTTTTCATGCAACGTGGTTTCCTCGGTCTGCTTATACAACGCCCACTGGTAAGACTTGGGGAGATGACACTTTTATTATTTTTATCCGTTGCCTCATGGACAGATAATTGTAACTATTTGACGGTAAAGAAGTTACGAGGAGTCAGTCGAATGCTATTTTTTTTTAAATTGTTGATAATATGTATAACCTGTCCACAGCCATCCATCATATCGGCACTTGGCAGATCGGCTCGGTACGCCATATCTTCAGCGAGTGTTGAACCAACAGCTGACCAACCACATCCGTGACACTCTACCAGGCCTTAGAGATAAGCTACAGAAACAGTTGCTAACCCTGGAGAAAGATGTCGACCAATATAAACACTTCAGACCAGATGATCCTTCTATCAAGACTAAGGCTATGTTGCAGTAAGTTAATGGTTTTTACTTTTTCTTTAGTGCCTCTTATTTCCAGTGTTTTTAACATAAACAGAGTTTGTTAAGGGTTTTAAAGCATGTAGGTTTATTACATCTAAAATACTTCACACAAAGATAATTTCGCGAAACTATTAGTTAACTAGAGATTCTAGCAGCGGTAGTTTAAAGTTCAGTAATAAAGATATAATGTTAATGAAATATCAGTACATCAATAATAACGTATCTATTAAATAACCCACTACAGTTCATTAAAAAAATCTTTCAATATTACAGAATGATCCAAACACTACAAACAGATTTTGAACGCACAATTGAGGGTTCTGGTTCAGCACAAATCAATACCAATGAACTATCAGGTGGTGCCAAAATAAACCGATTGTTCCACGAGAGGTTCCCCTTCGAAATTGTCAAAATGGAATTCGACGAGAAAGAACTGCGCAGGGAGATTGCTTTCGCTATCCGAAATATTCATGGTATTAGGGTAAGTATTTACTATTAGATAGAGATCAAATAATGTTAAAAGGTTGTAAAGTGGCGACCACGTACCGGACGACGCAGCGTAGGGCGCCCCCTACAGGGTGGAGCGACGATATCGTTATGGTCGCGGAGAGCCATTGGATGCAAGCGGCACTAGATCACGTTGTGGCGTTCTATGGGGATGCCCATGTTCAACAGTGGACGGGGAAAGGCTGATAGATGGATGGTGAATAAATTAAGTAACAGCGTTTCGTAAGGCTTTGTAATATAGCAGAAATGATGATTTGTCAAGTCAGATTAAGTATAGCAGGAAAAGCATTATTAATGACAAACAAGCCTTAAAGTTTAATGACCTTAATCAATGATTCAGTTTGGTTCCAAACATGTAAATAATAATATCGGAAAAGGATGACGTTATTTACGTCTTTTGAAGTACACTATACTACTACTAAATCCGTTTAAAATCAAGCTTTGAAGGCTTTCTGTTGTAGGCCTGCAGAGCGGGCCTTGTTGTCTAGTGGTTTATGTAACGGACTGCCGATCATGAAGTCGCGGTTTCGATCCTCGCACAGTGCCATTATTTGTGTCACATTTATGAATGTCATACAAAATGTTTGTGTAGCGTCTGGGTGTTTTCTATGTATTATAGCTATGTAGGTATTTACAAAATTGTTATGTAATATGTTTTATTTTGTAGGTCGGTCTGTTCACACCTGACATGGCGTTCGAGGCTATTGTAAAGAAACAGATTTCACGACTAAAGGAACCGAGTCTCAAATGTGTTGATCTCGTCGTACAAGAACTGTCCAATGTCGTCCGTATATGCACTGAAAGGGTAAATATATTTTGATATTTATCTAAGTATTTATTATTGACGGATTTTATATTGACGGGCCTCGTGGTGTAGTGGTTCATATAACGGACTGCCGATCATGAGGTCTCGGGTTCGATTCCCGGTCAGGACAATCATTTGTGTGATGTTTTTAATTGTCATACAAATGTTTGTACTGCGTCTGGGTTTTTACTATGTATTCTAAGTATGTATTTACAAAAGAAAAGTAGTTTATGTATTATATCCGTATTCTGGTACCCATAACACAAGCATATTATAAGCTTAGCTTGGGACCAGAGGACGTTGTGTGAAATGTCCATGAATATTTATTTATTTATTTATTTATTTATTTATTTATTATAATAATTTTATAGTGTGTGGTCCTTGGTGTGACGGACGAAAAAAGACTAGTGTCATCTCCCCATTTCTTACCTACGGGAGTTAGAATCGACGGAGGAAACAGCGTCGCATGACACCTGCGCACATACCCAAGAAGGGTTGATATTAGGCTGGCGACCACTCGTAAAAATGGGCCAAATTCCATAGCAACTTGAACAAGTAGTCACTTTGAGAATTATCAATTTTATGTGTCTGAAAAAGTTTCCGCTTTACAGTACAACATTACTTAGTGTTCTTCTCCTTCTTCTCCAACCCATTTACGTCCCACTGTTGGGCACAGGCCTCCTCCTCTTTGGAGGGATTATGATCTACTGTGCCACGCTAACAGGCGTGTTGGCACAGGGTTTATTTTCGAGTTTCCGTCTCTCACAGAGGATGTTATCTGTGTGCAATATCCCATAGCTGACTTTTACAGCACCCTTGGGAAGAGATGGGGTGGTGACACTTGTATTCTTAATCCGTCACCACACGGATAATTTAGTGCTCATTTATCTATTTTTCAGATGTCACGGTACCCCAGGTTGCGAGAAGAAACAGAACGCATTATCATGTCTCACGTTCGTTCCCGTGAACAAATGTGTAAAGACCAACTGGTATTGCTTATTGACTGTGAACTTGCCTACATGAACACGAACCACGAAGATTTCATCGGTTTTGCCAAGTAAAATCCCAATCTAACATGTGTTTTATGTTGTTCAAATGACTATTGATAAGTCATTATTGAATGTGTAAATTTAGCGAATCGTTTTCTTCCAGCGCTCAAAATCAATCGGAGAATTCAACGAAATCAGGACATCGTGCTTTAGGGAATCAAGTTATTAGGAAAGGATACATGTGCATACACAATTTAGGAATAATGAAAGGTAAACGTTTAACCTTACAACCGTTTGATGTCAGGTCAAGAGTACACGTTTTTCCACCTCATTTCTTACAAATCATGCTGAAAAAGTCGGTTATGGAAAATCATAATCACTGAATAATTATATTTTGTCTGAGACGGAGTACTTGAAACTAAACCCTATGCCAAAGACGCCTAGTGATGTAAGATCCTACATTTCATTTCAACGTTAAAACTTATAAGACTGCTGATTGATGGCACACCTAAAAAGAATAATTGTGTTTTTAAGATTAATAAATCGATTCTAATTTTATATTTACTATCAATCACAATAAAGAAAAGACATTATTATTTTCATATTTGTTATGTAGGTGGGTCCAGAGACTACTGGTTTGTGCTAACATCAGAGAGTATCTCGTGGTACAAAGATGAGGAGGAACGAGAAAAGAAATACATGTTGCCGTTAGATGGACTTAAATTGAGAGATCTTGAACAAGGCTTTATGTCCAGGCGGCATATGTTTGCGCTCTTCAATCCTGAAGGAAGAAATGTATATAAGGTATGTATACTTTAATCGGTTTTTTTTAGTTTATTAGATTGGGTGTTAGATTAGGAATATAAAACTCCCAAACTATATTGCATTAAAAATACCCTCACAATTTAATAACTTGGTCTGAAAGATAAACTGTCTGTTTTTATTTATGTTGGAGCAAGCACAGCTAATACAACAAACAGCCTTCTTTTAGGCTAGACTTCTAGTTAGTTGACTTTGACCAATTTTTACAATGGTTTATATGTGTTTGCAGGATTACAAGCAGCTAGAGTTGTCGTGTGAGAACCAAGACGACGTGGACTCTTGGAAGGCATCTTTCCTCCGCGCTGGTGTTTATCCGGAGAAAACATCGGAAGCTGCTAACGGAGACGAGGTCAGGAAAGCTAACATTTCATTTGTCTATTGCCTGTCTTTATATTTCCTATCTATTTATATCCTTCTAATCTTCTCACCTATAAACTTATTCCAAGCTGTTTATTTATATATAAGCTTGGTTTTTATATAGCTTATTTAACAAGAATGGTGTTTATTATAATACTGATATATAAAAATATACCTGATATATATATTTAATTATGTTACAAATTCTGTTGTTTTGTCATGCTATACAGAGTGAAGGAACCGAGGTTTGTTTATACTGGCTTTACGAGACATTCACATACACAATTATATTTGATATGTTCATGCAAACACTCTGGTCTAACACTAACATTGGTTCAATGTGAATTTCAAGAATAACCAATTTTTTGTATATCGTTTAATGTGGCTTTGTAATAATTAACATTTAAATTTAGTTATCGGTGTGTGTATTTTCTTGAAATACATCAAAGTTCACAAGCATGACATGTAGACGTTTTGTCTTTTTGGTATTAGTTATCATTTTGCACCTCATGCACACAATACGTATACGCCACACAATATTAACAACTGCGTATTTTAACTTTTTGTAACTAATAAATATACAAAATTAATATAAGTATGTGTTTAACTTTTTTATAGCTAGTAACACAGTGTGTGTTTTCTGTTTGAGCTTCTAATCGAGCTAATTTTTTATTTATTCGAATGGTGGTCATTCGATAAATATGGAAATTTAATTCTATTTTGTTTTAGCATGTTTATGTTTTTTTTTATTTTTAGTTATTTCCGTCTTCCCTGGGGTTAGGTGAAAATAAAGGAAGAGTAAGTGAATCGTGTTTTAAGGCTTGTTTTGCTGGATTTTTGACTTTGTACGGGTGATGTGCAATACTTTCGTAGATCCATTTTGTATTTATAAGATTGCATGTGCAATTAATTTTGAAAGGTTTTTCTGCTCAAAGTAGGTCATTAAAAGTGTACAGAAATATTGGGATTGTGAAATAACAATGGTTTTGGTGCGATTGTTGTTATAGCGTGAACGTATTTTTTTATAGAATATTGGTTAGTACTGTCAACACTGCTTCTTATATTTAGGGCTGCCATTTAGTTTGATGGGCGTTCAGGGATATTATTTCAGTTTAAGGGCAAAGAAAATAAAAATAAATATGTTTTTCTCGTTTTGATTTCTAGTCCAGTCTGGGTTAGCCGTATTTTCTTATGTGAATATACTAAAGGCTATTATTTAATTAGGAATTCTACTACAATACTTTTTAAAACTCACAAGTTGATTAACATGCATGCTTTTCTTAAGAATAACCCGGTTTGTTGGTATTTTACCTTGAACTAAAACCTTCAACTTCTTTGCGTCGTGCTTATTAAAAAAATATAGCAGTTCTTGGAGGTTTTCTTTATATATATCAATAAGCGTATTTGCAATCATTGATGCATTTTACAATTAAAAACTAGAGATCATTTTATGCTTGGATATTAGATTAATAGGTAAGGTTAGTAAGTTTCTAGTTTGATAAAACTTGCCAGAAACAGTTGCTTGTTCGAAAACACAATATATGATTTGTTTAACTCAAGTGCTGAATATATTATGACGTCATCATTTTCTTTTACATGGATTTGTTAAATTATGTACCGTTTGACCCTTGATAGAAAAGAGATGACCTTTATCTGACACCTGTCACTATAATTGTATCTGTTTTCGACTCCATGGTGATCTCAACGGCTATACTAGCTACTCTGTTCCCCGCAACATCGTACGCGTGGAATTAAGAGACCACATCTTAATAAATTGTAGAAAAAAAACACCCTCTTGAACCAGCTAATATTTATCTACTAATATAGTATAATTGATTTATTTATCTATTAAATAAACCGTTTTAAGTCTTTTTAAGACCCGTTGCGTAGATTTAAAGATTGCATCTGTCATAGGGATACACAGAAGTCGTGACTTTGTTTTATAATAAGTAATGATTACATACATTTTACTTTCAGAACTCTGACAGTACAGGCACAAGCAGTATGGATCCTCAGCTGGAGAGGCAGGTGGAGACTATTCGTAACCTGGTGGACTCGTACATGCGCATAGTTACCAAGACCACACGGGACCTCGTACCCAAGACTATTATGATGATGATCATCAATAATGCCAAAGATTTTATCAATGGAGAGTTGCTTGCACATCTCTATGCATCTGGCGATCAGGTAAACATTATATTTTTACTAGTTGTTTCGTAAAATTGCGTCATGTAAATATGTTACTAATAGCTGTTATAACAGTGACGTTAGACCAGAGTAAATATTCTGTTCAGACTAGCTGACTCATAGAGCATTCTTCCGAACATAACTTCTTTGGCTTTATATTCTCAGTGTCGTGTTATTAACTGATTATGACTTAAGGGCCTACATCAATATTATCGTCGACATGTACATATTAACACAGCTAGTAGGTATAGAAAATTAAGAATTAGGAATATTTTTTTTGTTTACTCAAAATCTACTAAATATATTTTAATTCTGATTTACGTGTTTCTATATATAATAGTTACTTATGTTTTTAAAGTTATTTCATTAGTTAATACGCGATAATAGACCGACAAATGAAAAAAATTAAAACTGAGAGAGGTTGTTTCGCTAAGATTTTCTATCGAGAAAACTTTTTTCAATCGCGTTTCTGAGTTTATGCGATCCTAGATCATATAATGAAAAAATATATACTTAAAAATTAGAGCTCTGGCCATTCAATCTAAAGAAACAATGAAAACTTCGTACGTAGAAAAATGCACGAAGAATTTTGGTATCCTCTTAAACTGATTATGAAATACTCAAAAATATGTAATAGATCTCTTGTTAGTATACAAGATAAATACAAAAGTTTATTCGGTAATATGAATTGCATGTCATCAGATTTTAACTGTAATAATGAGACTCGCAACAAACTTATTGACTGTTTTTATGCTGAAATAATTAAGGCGTTACAGTCTGCTGCGGAATGTATGTCTGAGAAATTGGGTAAGCGTAAAAACTGTAAAGTTGTTGGTTGGAATTTTCATGTCAAGCGCGCTCATGCTGGGGCTAGAGAAATGTTTTTAGCCTGGATCTCTCGCGGTAGGCCGCGTTCGGTTTATCATTATGAAAACATGGCTTCTTCTCGCAGGGATTACAAGGCTGCTTTGAAATTTGTCGTAAAAAATCAGGAGAAGATAAGAATGGAAGTATTTGCTAGACACCGTAATAAAAATAACTTTGTAGAATTTTGGAAAGAAATAAAAAAGTTAGACAATAATATGTAGTAGTAAAATTGCAAATTTGTTTCAAAATCATTTTATTGTAAAAAATAATGGTGTTAGTGATCGGTCAGCCATGGTCTGTGGTGGCCCCAGGCCTGTCCCTCTATCGATAGCTTCGGATGATATTGCGTTGGTACTGCGGAATATGAAGAGAGGTAAATCTCCGGGCCATGATGTACTATCTATTGAACATCTGTTACACGCGGGACCTTCTATATGTCAGATTTTGGAGCGGCTTTTTAATCTCTGCTTGAGGCACAGGTACTTGCCAGAATTATTAATTCGTACCTTAGTAGTACCGATTGTGAAAAATAAGACGGGGTGATATCAGTAGTGTACAGAATTATAGGCCAATATCTTTACCTACGATTGTGCTAAGGTGCTTGAAAGAGTAGTTCAGTCCTACATTACTTCAACCAACATTGATGATGGACAGTTCGGTTTTTGTTCGAAGCTTTCTACGGATATGGCTATATTCTCTCTTAAAGAAATTGTTAAGTATTATAACAAGCATAAAACGACAGTCTATGTATGTTTTCTAGACCTCAGTCGCGCTTTCGATACTATTGATCATAACTTATCATGGAATAAATTATTATGTTATTTTCAGCATTTTAACTTGTATTTATGATTTTTTATTTTATTATAATAACTATGCATTAATGTAAACATATGGATCATGTGTCCGAAATAAAGATTATTTATTTATTTATTTATTATTTATTAATTTAATTACGTTCTATTTCAGTCTCAAATGATGGAAGAATCGCCAGAAGAAGCCTTGAAACGCGAAGAAATGTTGAGAATGTATCACGCATGCAAGGAAGCGCTGCATATAATAGGAGATGTATCAATGGCGACAGTCAGCACGCCCGTGCCACCACCAGTTAAGAACGATTGGTTGGAGAGTCGTCTGGATTCGAACCCGAGATTAAGCCCTCCTTCTCCCGGAGGACCCAGACGGGCGACACCAGCACAACAAGGTCCATTTATATACATTTATCCATTTACAGCCGATAACTCCTTTTTCAGTCACGTAGCTCTTCTATTAGGTAAAGAGAAGAATAAAGAATGTATGTTGGCATGGAATTTGTTTTCAAGTATTACGTTACCCACCCAGAAGAACTAACCGGACTTGATCATCACAATTTTTAGGGTTCCGTACCCAAAGGGTAAAAACGGGACCCTATTACTGAGACTTCGCTGTCCGTCCGTCCGTCCGTCCGTCCGTCCGTCCGTCCGTCCGTCCGTCTGTCACCAGGCTGTATCTCAAGAACGGTGATAGCTAGAGAGTTGAAATTTTCACAGATGATGTATTTCTATTGCCGCTATAACAACAAATACTAAAAATAAAATAAAATAAATATTTAAGGGGGGCTCCCATACAACAAACATGATTTTTAAGGTTCCGTACCCAGTATCTCAAGAACGGTGATAGCTAGACAGTTGAAATTTTCACAGATGATGTATTTCTATTGCCGCTATAACAACAAATACTAAAAATAAAATAAAATAAATGTTTAAGGGGGGCTCCCATACAACAAACATGATTTTTTTACCGTTTCTTGCTCGATACTAATAACGTTGCCTTATGTTGCATAGATAATGGTACGGAACCCTTCGTGCGCGAGTCCGACTCGCACTTGACCAATTATTCCCATGTAGGCATAGAATCCTCATTTATAATCTAAAAGATTATAATTAAACTTGAAAGTCCATTCGTCTGAAAAAGATAAGCATATGAAGACATTTGTTGCATTAAGCACACGGTTATTTAGTAGAGACTCCTGAAGTCATTATTTAATATAGACTTATATCATTTTAGTAGGATCACTGGGCAGTCGTGGTGCGCCGCCTCCACCAGGAGGTGGTGCCGGACGTCCCGCCCCACCTTTACCTTCCAGACCTGGGGGTGCGGCACCACCCCCACCCTCTGGCCGGCCAGCACCACAGCCAGGTCTACCTGCACCACTTATACCCACGTGAGTACTATTATTTTTGTTTGGACAGGACATCACAATAATGAAGCTACCTTTTCTTCTGCTGGGTTCAATTCCCAGTGCCAGATATTAGTGTCAGCAGTTTTCATAAAATTATAAAAAAACGTAAAACTCGCATTTTATGTTGACATAAATACCTATATATTATGTAAAATGTATTGGGCTTTTCGATTTCGTTTATACCCACAAATTAAATGATTTTAGATTTACCTACCCGCAATTTGCAAAGTTATGGTAGTTTTAGGCTATTGTTAAATGTCTACAACTACTAAAATGTGTTTTTTACTGTTAACCTTTTATAATAATATTAACCTGCTTTTAAGAACTTGTAACACAAGGATCTGATTGATTCTGATTGATTGTTTTTATAAAGTCTTAAAAGTAAGAAGTTTTTTATTACCCTAAAATCATCAGAAATAGCAAACTCAGTTTAATAAACGGGTCAAAATGTCTTTATTATTAGGTATTATCTGAATGACAGAGACAGATCAATATAATGCTGTTTCTGTTATATTTAAAATTTGTAGATACAAAATAACTTATTTCTAACATTTCATTATACTGGGTACACAAATATTTTTTTTAAATAGTGTTAATTGGGAAGTGGTTGCAGGCCTAAATGTTAAAATTATCAAATAAAGATGTTGTATGAGTTTGAATTTGTCTAGCGTGCTTTTCTAACTCTCCAAAATATTAATTTGAGCCTTGCTTATTTGTGATAGGGTGACATTGCGAGGTTATGTAACAGCCATAATATTACAATATTTAATTATGTGCTATGCTTTATATATTTGTTTATCTATATGTATTAATATCCTAAAATTGTGTAGCAGTTGTGATTAATATATCATTGAAATAAATAAATACTGATATAATATTTGTGAATCAGTGTACTAAAGTCACTTGCTTTTTGTCCGACTGTCAAAGAAGGATATATTGTTGATGCGTATCTTATTGTAAAGTCCTTGTTGACTTTTTTACAATTAATACTGATATTCACAATATTATACATCCATTGGAACATACAGTCGAGCGGGAATCGAACCCGCGACCTCTTGATCGGCAGTCCGTTACGTCCGTTTGTAATTGTTAGTTGATGCTGTAATACTAGTCAAAGTCCATATATAGGGGTACGGTAGCTGAGTTTGTGGTTGTGTTCGCAGGCGGCGCTAAGCAGATCGGCGCGCACATTAACTATCTAACATAATTAGTTACTTTATGGTGTAAGGCACTAACACGACATTGTTAACTTACTATATTATAACATAAAAAAGCATCTAACATCATTATTATATCTTTTAGTATATTTTTACAGTCGTGGTCACTAATGTCTACTATTTGAAGTTTTACTTCAGGTAGATTGCGCATACATACGTCCGGTTCCAGTTCATTGAATAAATGTTGTTATCATGCACTACAAGTATTTATGCACTTAGGTCCAAAGAATATAAAACACTAACTGTTATCCGCGTATTATAGTATTAAATTTAAATTAGTTTTCAGTAGCTTTGGTGTGAAAGTGCGAAAAATAGATATACTTTTGTATTTATAATTATTAGTTAGGATACAAGTTGTATTGGCTGTACTTTTCTGACGTAATAGTTATAGATAATTAAAGATCTTCTCGTTATAAAATTAATGCCACTGAAGGCGTACAGTGTTAATACTATATGCGTACGCCTGTCACTGCGGTAATAGAAATTAGTAAGCACAACTATACTACGGTTCTTGATATAGTAAAGGTTCGGCGTATTGCAGCTATTCAGAGCCTTGTTAGAAGAGAATGAAACATACTTCTTTCTATTCAGATTTTGTTAAATGAATCTTGCTAAGTAAACGTGACCATGACTGTACATAAAGTATAAAACAACGTTTTTCAAAATGAGAATCTGTATTGTCTATAGTAATTAACAATAATAGTCACTAACTAACATTTCAATACTACTATAACATTCTCGTTTAATATTTGAAGTGTTTGTACTAAGTTAACAAATATCAAATGGTTTATAAATAAAATATACATATGTTATATTCGATATTTAGTCATGTAAAAGATCAATACTTATGATGAGAAAGAATAACATGTTGCTTCCAAAGTAATATTAAAATTATAGTGGAAATTGTACCTTTTTGGTAGAATACAAATTATTGTAAATTATCCAGTTATGAATCGTTTGTGGGCAAGCCTATTAAAATATTTTTTTAGATATATTAATTGTATAAATAAACCCACCACAGTACATTGTCTTACATTTAGGATGTTTGTCATTTAAAAGAGTTTAATAGTGGCAAAACAGAAATGAAAATGGATCTTTATTATTAAATATATTTTTATAAAAGGTCTGTTAATTGAGAGTTATTGATTTTTGAATTAGCTACTTACAATTTGAATATAAAAACCTAAAAAGTATAAGTAAATTATGACTTAACGTATGAAATTTTCGCCCTGTAAAACCTGACATGTACAACCGAATGTTTATTTATATTGCTATATTTTTATATGCATCATTTTGCACTAAAATAAATATCTGTCTTTATTATGGTTGTGCACGCATCGAAGTAGAATAGGCTGCCTTCATATCGATATTCAATTTAAATAAACAGTATATTGTTACAACTTTAGACTTAAACACTAGTTATCTCTATAGGTACTGTGTGTAATTGTGACTATCAGCTAATAAAATAGATTAACGATTAATAATAAAAAAATACCCTGCATGCTAAGTGATTTCTCGAATTGGGATTGTTCATAATTTTTGACCTACTGTTTTTTTTTTTAGAAAATATAGACTATTTTAAGCAACAAATTTCAATATTATTGACATATTCACTATATAGAATTTAAAAAAATACTTAAAGATATTATTTTAAATGTTGTGACGTCATCGTTGTACGCAATCTGTGTATTGCCTTTTCCTGATAGACTTAAGACAAATTACAATACTTCAATCTTTTCAGAGTTGCCAAGTTGATATAATAGACCAATTTCAACTCCACCACAGATTAGTATATCCCTAAGAACGCCTTAATATTTTAAGTCCTTCATTTCAAGGGCAAATAGAGATCATTTGCTTTTTTGGAAAAATAATCATTAATATAGCAAATTTCCGAAAAAAACTAATGAATCATGATCAGAAACTCTATTCCCCGAAATGGTTTTCGAATTAAGAGTTAAAAAAAAATATGAACAATGCCAATTGTGTGTGACTTTCGTGAATTTAATGTTATCTAGCTTTTAATATTTCAATTTATTGTGGGACAGATTTCGTTAAAAACTATAATAACGCACATAAAATTGTACCAATTGCCTAATGATTTATTATAAGTATAATTGCAAATTTCATTATTCACTGTAAGCTTATACATTTCACAGTTGCCCTGTAAGAGAATAGCGATAAGTAATATTGTCGCCTTATATATTAATATTTATTTATATGCATTTATTATGGCGGTTACATTACTCTGAAATGTCTTACAGAGAAGCTGTGACGTATTTATACGTAGTTGTGTTTGTGTACTCAATTATTCATGTTTATAAAGTAACTTCTATGTACACTTAAATTGGTAAATAATGGGGCTCCGTAACGGGAATGCTTGTCTTTTGCAGTACCATAGAAAATTCCGCAAAAAAATGAGCTAAAGCTTTGCCTGTATAATCTTTTCTTCTTCAATATTCTGATTTTGTTTCTACTGTTTACTACGATTTGTTGGGTAGATCAGTTTTAATTATATTCCGTGACGAAAGTATGAAAATATGACACATCATTGTTGCCCATTTCCTTGTTTGCATTTAACATCAACGATTGTGGTCAATATTACTGATAGCATTTTTGGGCGTGATTTAGTTATGAATTCTTCTTCGAACGTATTTAGTATAGGATATGGTCGATTTTTGTACTAAAATCAATATGGTATCGGTTTTCCGACTATTCCGTGTTGGACCCTGCTTTATTAAGTATTTTAACAAAATACATAATGGCCATTCCCGCTTAACAGAAGTTTTAAAGCCTATCTATCCCAAATTTGAAAATGAAACATGGAGTATACTTGCACCTTTCATATTTGTGTAAGTTCTAATCATTCATTTGTGTGACTTGGTGATAATTGCTCAAAATTTACCTAATACTTATTTGCAGCCTTATGTACTATTTAATCTAGTATTTTCGAGCATTGACACCAAGGTACATGTTTAAATGTTATATTTTTGCAACTATATATAAACGTAAGTACGATGCAATAACTAGGAGGCCGGGCGGTACTGGTGGGGCTGTGGCGAGCGCTATGAACCAGATGCCACCACATATGCGAGCACAAGTTAACCAGGCAGTCGGACAGGCGGTCACCAACGCAGCCATGAACGAACTCAGCTCGGCGTTCGCACGATTCAAGTAAACACTGTTTACTCTACGACGCCATGTTTTTAACACTACTTACCGTATGTCATGTACGCATAGCGTTTGTTCAACGTCGTCACTATACGCAAATATACAAATTTGAAAATCCTCTATGGTCTTTGGGTCCTTTGGATAATGTGCTAAGGGGTAGTTTTAATAACGACTTTTACAATATTTATTACTTTTTGTTAATATATTTTTCTATTTTAAATTTTTGTTGTCTGAAGCGTTAAGTAAACTAATGTGGTTACTGCTGTAAAATATCTAAAATGGCTAAGGCAGTTTATATCACAAAGAAAATGGTTATCTCGAATATGTAAATGAAAAGATGTTGTCTTGGAGTCTAGAAATCACTCTATATGATTATTTATATTGAAAATAAGTGTCACAATGAGTGATTTTAAAGTGACCACGTTTGACACTTGCCGAATAACTGTTTATTTCTTTAGTTTATGAAACTTGTTTGTAAAATGACTAATATAAACGAATAATTAAACGTTAATATTTTGTTCAATAAAGCTAGGTCCCGAGCGTGTTAGAGCATTGTTATATTTCTAAGACTCAGTTGGGTAGAGATTGATGTGTTAAAGTATTGATTTTTCACGGTTGCATACAAAATATCAATCGGAACAGGTAGGTATAGATGCTACGGGAATATCATCAGTATGAATATCAGTTGGAATATCTAAAGATAAATTTAAAAAAAAACCTCAATCACGAGATATATATAATTAGGAATTGGTATTCTTTATCCTTATACCAACAAGAAAACTGAATAGAGAAAAAAAGAGAGAAAGCTTTTTAATTTGAGATTTTGTATCCTTTTCTCATTTATTAGGCTTATATTTCTTAAAAGGCTGATATAACACTGCTGTAATACCAAGAGTATTAATATAAATCCTATTTTCTTTTGCTTATTGTGTTGATATTGTGAAATGCACATTGTATAACCGCCTATCCAAATGTTTGTGAAGTTTACAAAAGGTACCTTATTACATATTTTCGATATAAATTATGTTTCCTGCATCAGATTACACAATCACAGCAGAATTATGTTTATAATTCAAGGGAAATTATTGATTTCCTTATTTTATACGTATATACGCGAATTTGCAATACCCCGACTTAAACTGCAATTAAATTAGATGTCAAGTATAAATCTGGGCATAATCACATATAAAATAAACGTGGGTAGTCTTTGATGATTGAAGATCATTTAATCGAATGCATTTTAGTTCAATAATGAGTCCAAGTTTAGGGTTATTGCGCTAACTTATTTGGTGCAGATATTTATAATAACTCAAATATGTAGTAAGGTTGCTTACCGTATTGTGTTTTGTTTTTTTATGTGTTTCAATGTCTTTGTAACATTTAAAAGTAACCATTAACACTGCTTGTGATACATTATCCTCGTTACCAATGTTAGCTTAAAAATTAACACGAGTTTCGCTCAAACAAAGAAAAAATCACGAAGATCACACGTAACAACAATATTTGTTATATAACAACAAGATATTTGCACATTTATTGTTACCAATTTATGTGGCATAAGTATACTTTGTACATTCCAATGACTCTATTTTGCTTAAAGCAAGATGTTATAAAGCGTTTAATCTTAATAATGGCAGCATAATAACGTCTATATGATACTTACATACTGTTGATAAGCGCCATTTGTATTTATATTTCGAAATGTATACATCACATGTTGCTTAAGATGATGGAATTTAGATTATTTAATAAGTTACATCATCTTTGTGTATAGCTTTGAATAATAAAATTACTAAAGATATTAACAGTATTAAATATTGAAAGTACTGTTTCATAGTACTGTGTTATGCGATTATGCATATGGGTGTCTTCAAAGTAACTGTTCAAATATACAATATTCAAAATCGTCTTCAAACAAAAGAGGTTGTCTTACTGTTTTTTTTTAATAACATGTCTTAGGTGGGATATTCAGGCGGTCTAGAAAGTTAGAGCCCCACTAATATCCCGTCGAGTGATAAATGAACATTATTAGGCCTTAGACATATGCCTGTGGTCGTAAATATAGACAATGCACATATTTTTACCTTCGAATTAATCTGCTACTGTTAAATCTTCTTATATATAAAATTCACGTGTCACAGTGTTAGTTACCGTACTCCTCCGAAATGGCTAGACCGATTTTTATGAAATTTTACATACATATTCAGTAGGTCTGAGAATCGGCCAACATCTATTTTTCAAACCTCTTTTTTTAGTATGGCTAAACAACGTTTGCCGGGTCAGCTAGTATAACAATAATAAAGTTATAATTTTTTTTTCTATTTTTAACATTGCAAACTGTAATAATGATTTGTAAAGCGTTATTTGTTCAGATATTTTGATGACATCTAATATATTAATTATAATTATTCATAGGATGATAATTAAATTTATGTTACGATTAATTGTAAATGTTATATTCAGTGGCTTAATATATAGGTGTATATTGGGATTATGTACCGTTATGTCTACGTGAAACTTGAATAGAATTATGGCAGTTTATATATACGGTTCGTTTCTGCCGGCATATCATATTGTTTTGTATTATTAGTAGTTATTTGTATACTATATGAGAGGTACTGGTTAATGTTATTGCACATATTGTCGCGTAGAAATAGCTGCCTAGTTACAATACGTAAATGTGTAGCTGTTACTGTAGGACATTTTGACTCCATATTATACCTCTCCGTGTCTATTATGTAGCGTGGACACGACATTTAATAATTATGCATTTACTATAAATAATTGTCCAAGGCTTGTTTGTTGTTATACATTTACAAATATATCGATAAACTTATGAATTCATAACGAGATAATTGTATAATGTAAATGTAATTGTACTTATAATGTATAAGACCAAAGCAGTTACCTTCATATATAATGTTGCTATTAGCAATATCTTTGGTCAATTATTAGAACACTTTATTGATGGTAATACGTTATTGAAATTATTACATAAAAGCTTATCCATATTATGAATAATCATCTTACATCATTTTAATATCTTTATGTGGACTTAACTATATCGCAGAAGTGATCATGTAATATTTTTAATCGTTTTCGTGTGACTAGATCACTTAAATATTGGTAGTTCATGAGGTAGGTATTCTAGAAGAATATCGATGATAGGGTTTTCAAAAATCCAATTTGCACCAGATTTGGTATCGGTATTGCTTGAAGATCAGCTGTGGTATTGCGTAACAAAAAGTGAAGTGCATTTTCGGTGAATCTTGATCACGTGACAGCGCTCCTCTATTTTTATTGGAGGAGCGCTGCAACGTGATCAAGATTCACCGAAAATTCACTTCACTTTTTGTTACTGAATACCACTGCAGATCAGTAGTCGTAACAAGATGAATTGTAGTTGATTCTCCTGTCTCTTTTATACCTATCTCTTTCAGCAAAGGTGTTACGTGCACTAACATTGCTGACACTATGCCAATTGGATTCATCAGATCCAATCGATACTTTGTACATTGTGTCATAAAGAGGTTATATTATATAGAGGTTATATACCTCGTCTCCTCTAATGAAATCATTTTACAAATGCTAATGTACACTCTACACACATACGTGTCTGTAAATTATATTTTTATTACTGGCCTTGTACACAATCTTGACAGGTCTTTAACAATATTTCTTAATGTAATTGTAACAATAAACTAGAAATAATATTATGGACAATGCAAAAGTTTTGCTTTGGGATATTTGCTTCCGCTGTTCATCCACTTGCCTGACATCTCGTGAATCATAACAGGTACTAAACAATGATACTGAGCAGTTTGTTATTTTCTATTAATAAAATAAACTACAAAAAAATAAACTTTAAAAGCCTTTCAAGTCGGATAATACTACGCATGTTTAGGATGTAAACTTGTATATAAGTCGTTTTAATTTCTATCACATAGGCCTGTTAAGATTGTTTATTTACAAATAAAGAAAAACCTCAAAGGAAGAGTTACAATGCGCTTAAATCATTAAATAACAGCTATTTGAGTAGCAACACGTTAAAGTGTTTAGCTCATATTTTTATCAAATATTATTACAAAGTAATGAATCATTCGAAGTTTTGCTCTCTCAAACTTGTTAATAGCTTTAGTACCATCGAAAAAGGTATAGACAGTGATTGTTGGATTTGATATAGTTTATGAATATTGTTAATCTTATGCTGTATAAATAGAATAATTAAATGCTATATGTGTATTGAAGATGTTTGATTTATTCCAGTAGTTTTGTGCGAACATAATGCCCATGGCTTATGTACTAACAATATTTGGATAGTAACCTACTTCTATCTACAGGATGTTGTATTAGGTAAGCACATTTTGTGTACTGTTCAAATGTTTCAATAAGATTTTTAACACTAAACGTTTGGTCGTAGATTATCTACTTATATCTTTATATTATATATTCTGTTACATAGTAGTGTAATTATTTTATGATTTACCATTACCTAATCATAAATACGAAACTCGGATAATTTTCAATATTAGTATTGATTTTCTCATCTATTTTGTTAACTATATTGTAATATGCATGTTAAAAAAACAAAGTAGGTATCTAAAATTGTAATATTTTTATTTATTTACATATATTATTTCTATATTTCTTATTGAAATATTTGCCAACAGTTAACTTTAGGTAGAATAATAAGCTTGCATTGATTTTAAGAATAATGGTTTGGTGCATGGAACAAGAATTAATTGAATTTAAACTGTTATGTAGTAAATATAAAATATGTACATAGTATATCATAGTCTCATTTCACTGACAGCATCGTGTGATTACCATTTATATAAACTTATGTATATGTATGTCTGTTAGTATTATGCTTAAGTAGGTACCTAGTAAAAATTTATATAAGTATGTAATATGGCATGCAGCTATTATAGGGGTTTATAGAATGGCCTTGAACTAAGTTAAAACAACATATTTAGTACAGTTCCACATTTTTTTTCAAGGGAGCTGGACTTTTCCTATTTTTTTGATATCTTTAAATTTTTTTCTTACTGTTTTTCGTTATAGGCAACTGTAAATAGTAGGATTGTAATTACAAAAATACATCTGCTTAAATTTTCTTATGCTCTGTTCGCATTTTTTGTAAGTGTAAATGTTATGCTATTTGCATTTCTAGTTGAACGCGTCCTATGGATTTCATGTATTTATATCCACAGTCATTGTATATCACTTAATTAGGTGGCACTGTATATAATGAGTTGTTTACGTAAGTAAGAATATGTTTTAATATTTATTTTTGATGTTTATAGCCGTCCGGGTCCCAACATGCCGCCGAGGTTGCCAGAACGGCCGCAGAATGGTCGGCCATATTGAACGCGCCACATCTTCGCCCGCCATTTTGTGATACAAGTGGCAGTGTAAATATTATGTTCCCTACTATGTACCTATGCTTTCGATTATTTAATGCTTAGCATTGACTAATGACTCTAAGTCCATATAATTTTTATAATTAATTTATATGAGATTAGTTGTAAACTTAATCACGATACGAAATTTAATCGAACGCCGCTTGCTGAGTAAGTTATAGAAAAAAAGGTTTATATGAAGCGTTTATGGCAGTTTTTAGTCCTAAACAAGGCAAGCTATGTATTAATTTACCATTAGTGTTGCCATTTTAAAGGTAAATTTATCACAATTGCAATCACAGTTAATGTTATAAGTACGATTTTATGTTATACGTATAGAAATAATAAGACAGTGTCAATATTTAATAGGTTAGTTATACAGTTATTTGGGTAGTTGAAATCACCTGAATTGGACATCCTTTTAATACTAGTTATTTGACTATTACTTTTTTAAAGTACCCTCATGGCCAATTTCTTAATATGATTGAAATGGATCGGTTTTACGTTTAAAGTTATACTTTCTGGGAAGTATTACCCATAAATTATCATAAATAACTGTTGTCAACTACCCAGTTAGGAATCTGTATAAAATCTGTCTCTTCCTGTGAAATACAAGTTCCACCAATCTTTTCGGTTTCCGTTATAAAATTAAAGTTAACGATCAACAGTCTGTTAAAGCATCTACTATTAGGGACTTACAAAATTTATTTGGTCAAACTCAGTAGTATTTTTAGCATTTATACTATCATGTTTATTAGTACGCATCTACCCACCCTGGGAATAAATTTAATGTATTAACGTTAAAATTATCTATATAATGTGTGTATTAGGTATCTTACACAATGTGTACTCGTTGAAATTGTATTATTGTGATTGTAACAAGCTGTCGGAACTTCGACTGATATTAGAATAAGATATTGGCATGTTTGTGATAACAGAGGCTAATTTAGCAATGTTGTTGCGGTTTTAAAGCGAATATTTGTATTATTTTCACATCAATGTAATTTTGGCATTTAGATGTAAACACTGGCACGTGACCATTTATGGGTTTAGTTAACGCACATTTTTTATTGGAGATTTTTACGGTAAACTTTTAATCATACATATTAGTTTTTATTTGGCAAAAAGGATCTGTCAGATACATCATATCTATCATTTTTTCCCGGAATTCACATAACAAATTTAATGTAAATACTATAAGCGCTTTAGAGTTTTATGAGGGTATTTATGTCTGTCTACTAAATAGATTGTATATAACAATATTGAAATTTCTCGAGTTAACAGTCTGTATTAATTTCGGAATAAGATTAATAACGCAAGTATTAAAATACTCGAGTCGTTTCTAAAAATAGCTTTGAAACTTATCAGAAAGCTATCTTTATAGATTCAAACAGAAAAAAATTGTAAGTAATGAACATGAGTTGTTTCGATTCTGACATAATGTACTTCTTCGCTCTGGTAAAAATATGTTTCCCCAAATTCTATTTTTATACTTCTATTCACTGTCAAATGGAATCTGCCTGAGTTCATTAGGATAACTTTTCTATCTATGATGTTTAGTTGCATCTCTGACGTGGTGCGAATCTGATATACATTATTGTCGAAAATTTTTTTAACGGGTTATGTCTTGATAACTTGCGTTTCTGATGATGTAGGTGTAATCCAGTTCTCGAATGAAACGAGACTGAGATTGATTACTAACTCTTTATTTTTCATAAGTATTTAGAAAAAATATTCTGCAAATACGGATTTTATCAGATATTCGAAACCACCAATCCAGGCTGACGAAAACATAAAACAAATTCATCATCAGGTCAGCTTTTTGCAGTTCACTGCCGGACGCAGACCTCGTATGCACGCCATAATATTAATGTGAGAGTTAACTATTGAATAGGTGCCGATAGCACTTCATTATTATAGCTTAACATCTATTCACTGTCAGTACTGTAGCGACTCGTAATCATTGTTTTAATTAACTATAGAGTTGCAAAAATGAGCTGACTCTTAACGAATTACGTTTCTGCCAACATCCGTTTTAACGAGTTGCGTATTTGATCACTTGGGTTTTAAACGATATTTCTAGTATGTACTTTAAAGTATTTCGCTTTATTTTATATTATAAACCCATTGAGCGCATATTCGCGAGACTGCTGTTAGTATATATTAATTCACGCACACTTGCTAACAACTGGCCACTATTCTGTTTCATTTCTATAATAATGACTTGGTTAGTCTATGAATGTCTCTATATATTTTAAACTAGTCAAGATTTGTACTTTTTATATGATTTGATGACATTTTGATCCCATTGGGATTTAGGTTATAGTAGAATTACCATTCAACATATTTGTAAATAGCAAGACCAGTTACTAGTTTAACAAATAAATACGACATGTTTTATAAATTGTCCATTTTCAGTAAACATTTCTTTACTGTTATTGCAAGGTGTCTGTACTAGCTATATGTGTGCTTAATTATATTCTTAATAAAGTGCATTTTTGATCGTTTCTGACGAATGGTGTTCGATTAGTAATTCCTACTGTAGGTACTGTATTTTAGTTATGATACATTCCTTTAGCCCGATGGTCACGCTCCAGAACAATAAATGTATATAAATGTATAAATATGTTTAAATACCTGTTTATATGTACTTGTGTACTGTTGTATGCAAATGTAATAAATGTGTAAATAAAAATATTATATCTTTCATTTTTCCGTAACTATTACCTACTAGGTGTTGTCCGCGATCTACGTGTGGAAATTTGATTCGGGTTTTCGAATTGAAACGTAGACCGATGGACATACTCGTATGTCCGTCCGTTCTTAGGCTGTCTGTGTCATTTAAATCTGTTCGGTAGCGAGAAAGAAAGATAAAGTTTACGTTTTACACTGTCTTACAACCCGATTACAGCCATCGGGTGTTGGTAAAAATTATTAAATATTGACCAGCATTGTAGTACAATAAATTGCAAAATGCTTATAAGGCAAATATTTGCCCTGTGCGGGACTGGAACCAGCGTGTGATTCTGATAAGAGCCGTTCTCGTGACACACGGGTATGAATAAATAGTTTCCATCCTATTCTCAGGCCTACTGTAGGTTATGACTTACAAAAATTACATAACGATATATCTATATGACGATAGATTTCTACTATCCGGATGTGGGCCTGGTGATTCCAGGGGCATCCTTGTAACTGCCCTAATACGGTAGTAACAAACAAAATTATTCAATCAAAATAATAATTATGAACTATTGCAAAAGTTCTATACTAAACACAATTTATTAGAAGGGGTGGTATTTGCTTATAATATAGCTAATGTTATAAGTAGCATTAAATATATTTTATTACTTTTGATGGATGCTAATATTATGGTAGTAAAAGAAGAGAGTATCTGGATTTATAGCCAATAATGGGCTAACTTTTATCTAAATAAGATTACTAAAAGGAGTAATGGCTTTTATAAGTTTTGCTTATACAAATAAATTACCTACACAGCAGATGATAGTAAACAAAATATGTACTTATGTACGCAATTATGAAACTGCTTTCAAAAAAATAAAGAAATTAATACGGCGATATTTCAAAGATAGATTTGACTATTTGAGTGAAGTGTGTTGTAGCACCTACCAATAGTGTAAATATTGGTGTCAGTAACCAAAATTTGCAATACCACATAGGTGCCGCTGTTGTTACTCATGAGACCCTAGGATGAGACCATGGTCGAAACGTCGGAAATATGTACAGATATCGTATTCAGAACTTACACCACAAAGACCCTGTATCATGTGTGTAAATAATACGCCGTAAGTCGTGCAGCATTACTTAGTATTTGTATAAATGTTTGTAGTCATACAAATTCAATGTATATTTGAGTGTTCAATTAATTTTGATGTGAGTAAACTTTATTTTTATCGCTCTCACCCCACTTAATGTTGGCTAATTGTCGAATTGCATGTCAAGCGGTGCGTTTAACTACGTGAAAACGTTTCCGAAAACAAGCTAGTTTTACATTACTTTCATAACTTTGAAAAACTTAGCTTTGATGAAAATTGTGATTTAGGTGCTAATGTGTTCCGATAAGAATCAAACCTTTTCATGCCAAGTAATTTTTAGGTTTCAAGTACATTAAGCTCTACGCGGTACGTAGGTAGGTACCTAATATAAGAAATAGTTGTAGGAACATTATATTTCAGATGTGAGTGATCATTAGCTGTATTAACCAACGGTAACGCCCATATACACCGCAAAGACAAAAACAGTGTCCATTATTACAATTTAATGAAGAGAGAAAGCCATTAGGAATAGGGGACTTGATTAAATCGTCGGCGAACAATTGTCGGAGAGCGGCGCCCTGTGTTGCGGCCCGCGGGGGCCTAATCGCACCGACACGATTCTGATTACGTGTGATTGTTGTATCAATCATTTTCCCTATCAAATTATTCAGTGGCCGGTAATTGTATCGGCGTCGCGTCTTGCCGTAATGGCCGAGAGACGGGGCCAAAAGCAACATTCGGCTGCACTTAGTCTCGGTTTGTTACCCGATGGGTTGTAATTCATATGCTATTACTAACGAAAATTAGAGAGAAAATTGTCGTAGTCAGTAGTCGTTTGTTGATGATTGCCGTGTCTATCATTACAATCTATCTATAGTGTATTGAAAAACCTTGTTACAAGCTTTTATCAAATGTAGCTGCCTATTTCGAAATTAGTTCAGATTAACAAGCTGAAAGGTCGTTGGGGCGGTAAGTAATAAAAATAAGCGCTAATGTTGCCTGCTTCTTGTACAATAATGGTAGTACCATATAATTTTAATTTATATAACATATCTAAATTGGCCTACTTAGCATTTACCAAGTAATGTGTATAAATCATTCAGGGGCATATTTTCGTTATCGCAACGTGCGTGTAGGTAACTAACTAGCAGATTACCAAAGGCATTTAATCGTATCGTTAAACGGTATAGTTGGTAATTACTTTGCATAACGAAACAAAACGTTACTAGCACGTTTGTATTTTACTTAACATTGTTGTTAAGTAAAATTCAAACGTGCTAGTAACGTTTAATCGATGTAAAGCAAAATGAAAATAGATTTGTTTGTACAAATCTATTTTCATTTTGCTTTACATCGATTGAAAAAAGTAATGAACTTGATTTTGTTGTTTTTTGTGTGTTTTTAGTAGCATCTTCATGTAGGTATTATATTTTAGCCAATAATTGTATCTTATCAATTAAAATAAAAATACAATAAAAATAATAGGCTCAATTAATAAGACAATTAAAAAAGCGCGCACTAAAAGAAAGTCTTGACAACGGCAAACTAAGTTTCGACAACACGTTATTAAATAAAATCAGTCCATGTAATACGTAACTTCAACTTGTTATAATTATGATTCCCATAAAGTTAGAAAAAAGCTTTCAAATCATAGATAAGTATCGTTAATTAGGAGCTGGTGTGGGTGACAGTTACATGGATCTCGACTATTAAACACAGCGTTAGAGAGAGAGGCAAATATAATTAAACAGTTGTCTAATTTAATTGGCAATAGGCGAGTTCCCACAAGTCAGAAAGTCACCCTCGCTCATTACGCTCCGAATTTTCCCAACAATTAACATGCGAGTTATGCAGTGTAGTAATTATAGGTGTAGTGTAGCGAAGTAAACGGTATTTCAATCACGCTACCAATATCATTGCTATAGTTCGTATTGGTATTACTACTTAGTATTGGTTTCACTTACGTTTCTCTAAAAGCCACTAAAAACGACCTCTACAAAAGAAAACTTTGCAAGCAATAAGGTTATAATTTTTATGCAAATTGTACTAATTTCACCGATTAACTTGACTATTCTATAAACCCTGCCTTGAAAATATTTATATTTATGACCTTTCTTTGTATTTGGTAAGAAATTAGAACCGTGACTCAATCAACGACATGTATGGTCTGCTACATGACAATATAAATAAATGTTCTAGAAATAAATTGCATCAATACTACAGTTGTTTAAGTTTAAATTCACATTAATTTCTCATTTGGGCCACTATTGTTAGTTCCTCCAATATTGTACACCGACATATAAATACAATGATTATTTCGCTCTTACTATAATTACCTGCTTCTACAGTTAGTAATTGAAAAAGTTTGCGATCGATATGGCAGCTCAGTTGCCTAAAATTATATTTTTCTTTTTGTTTCTTTATTTTCGATTCATATCAGTTTTATTACTATTTTAAGTTTTAACAACGCGACCAGATTTATGTCAAATTCATACGTAATGACTGTGAGAGCGTAATTTGTAAAGTTACCAAGTGATTACATTGTAAGTGATGAAATTATTTCACACGAATTAACTTTAATGTGAATCCGATTCAATCATAATGAAATATTATACGTATTTCATCATATTTTCCGTGTAGTTGTAATAATATTGTGGACAATGGTGCCAATTCTACGTGCACAACTACACTTAACAAAAAAATGACTACAACTGGTGTATTTTGATAGTTGGCGATTTTGTTGTGCACATTTATATTAATTAAAATCTTTAATCTTTATTAAACAGTTTTTATAACAAGACACTTTAGTTAACATTGCCAAATCCTGTTATAGATGTTATAAAAATTATTTTTTTAGTTTAATTTAGTTTAGTTGTGCACGTAGAATTGGCACCATTGTGTATCTTTTTAATGTGCCTATTAATGTTTAAGCAAAAATCATAATGTGTCGTAATCTCGTACATCAAGGGATGTAAGTATCTACTTACGCCCACGGGATTATATAACAACAAATTCCTAAGTGTTTAGTAAGAGATGGTGGTTTTTATTAGCCTTTTAATCCAAATTCCTAGATACTTCTGTATTTAGAAATATTACAATCCAGGAGGCTCTATAGGCTGTAGTTAATCGATTTACCTACGGTGCTCTACATTTTCATAGGACATACAATATTTAATGTAAGAGGAAGTGAGTTACATATAAACTTACAGGGAACTTATTTGTAACGTACTATATATATCAAGGTCATGTTCAATGTCCATGTCACTCCAGCACCAGTATCTGTTGGGAATGCGATTCTCGAAGTTGTCGATCATTATGTCTACCTAGGACAAACAGTCCAGTTGGGCAAATCCAACTTCGAGAAAGAGGTCAACCGACGAATCCAACTCGGCTGGGCAGCGTTCGGGAAGCTTAGGCACATCTTCACGTCCAAAATACCTCAGTGCCTGAAAAGAAAGGTCTATGACCAGTGTGTGTTACCAGTGATGACTTACGGAACTGAGACGTGGTCCCTGAATGTCGGCCTCATAACAAAACTCAGAGTCGCGCAGCGTGCTATGGAGAGGGCTATGCTCGGTGTTACCCCACGTGATAAGATCCGGAATGCGGAGATCCGTAGAAGGACTGGTGTGTACGACATAGCCCGAAGAGTTAGCACGCTGAAGTGGCAATGGGCAGGCCACATCGCTCGACGATCTGATGACCGTTGGGGACGGAAGGTCCTCGAGTGGCGACCACGAACCGGACGACGCAGCGTGGGGCGGCCCCCAACAAGGTGGACCGACGATATCGTCAAATACGCCGGGGGCCGCTGGATGCAGTTAGCGCAAGACCGCACGTTGTGGCGTTCTATGGGGGAGGCCTATGTCCAGCAGTGGACTGAGAAAGGTTGATGGATGGATGGATATATATCAAACTATGACGTTATTTTGTTGTGAAGTGCAATTAGACGGTCGTCATTAAACAAAAAGCTAGCAGTTAACAAAAACAGGGAGAGCCACTTGAATATTGGAGTAGCGATTTAACTTTTTCAAAAGTGCAACACTTTCCCACCCTGCGCTCGAGTCACTATGGCCCTTTAAAACGCTACTGCGTTTAGATACAAATGAACAACGTTGCACCCTCCACGGCACACGACACGGATAACTGTTCAATAGATACTCTGAGCGTAGTTTTGTTATAACTCGAAACATATTACGATTTATATTACTAGTATACTTTAGTTTATGATTTTAATGGTGAAAAGAATAAATGAGTACCTACCTATTTATATTCGAAGTAGTTTATGGGCATCGTAAGGATTTCATTTAGATACCTACTATTCTCGAAGTGGTTTTTTAAAACTTTGAACAATTCAAACCCCCACTATAACCGCTTGTAAAAAGAGGTAATACAGGACTTATACACGGTGGATAACTCTTGTTTGTAAACTCTAAGATGTTAGTTATCAAGAAGAATATGTTAGTTATCAAATATTCATCTAACCTAAGTCCTAAGTAATGTATATCCTTATGTAAGCTTAAATCTTCAAAGCTTCGCAACGGATTTGGATGCCTTTTTTTTCGATAAAGTGGTTCAAGAAGATGGTTCTTTTGTGTAATTAGTTAAGGTTTGGTTTCTAAATACCACACATATGAAGTTGCGATTGTATGAAGTTGCAGCTATACATAATAAAACAATCGGTGTCCGATTGTTTGACCAAAAGTCATTTGGCAAAACTACACTTGACAAACAACATTTGCCAAAACAATGAATTCGCCTATTGATCTTTTTACCATTGATCATTTTACAAATGTTTCATTTTGCCAAATGATCAACACTTATTTACATTTTATAAATTATTACTTTACAAACCTAACATTTGGCAACTGAGTTATCAGATAAATCTACTATTGGTCTAAAAATTTGGTATTCCTGTTAAAATGACCATCTTTTGCTTTTATTTTTACAAAGCCACTGCTCTGGATTTTCCTAAAAAGAAAATACTATAAGTATTAATTGGAAAAAAAAGCGCGGGAAACATTTTTCTGGAAGGACGTGTTTTTCGTATAAAATTTTATTTTTTCAAATTTGATCAGTTTGAATTAATAGTACTGTGTAATTTAGTTTGTATACATGTTTCTATAGTTTTAATAAGTAATTTTAGTGTAGATCTTTTTCTTCTCTTCATCTTTCACCTGGATTTAGGGTAAGTTTTTTCTTATTGTTTCTCTTCAACAATGGATCCCCCAGGGGACCCTGGGGGAACTATCCCAGAGGTAGGGCATGTCGTAACTATTTACGACTGTTCTAGTATAGATACGGATGCATCTAGCATCCAAGATGGCAAAGTTCGGAGACGTAAACGTGCAGCCGCCGTACGTACATGTAAGCATGGCAATAAAAAAAGGACTAAGAGGCGACACGGTGAGGACAGAAACGATAAAAGTGATGATTGTGAGTGTATATCAGATAACAATTTGAGTAATACTTGTAATGATGACAAAATGTCCCAGTCTCATACAACTACAACTAATAATTTACAGGCCATTTCTGCGTCCACTGTACCTCAGACAGTTGCAAGGCTAGTGTACCAAAAATCTGACGCCTATCCATACATTATTCATATTCAGCGCAACCTAGAGTCTTCCAATGACAGTTCAATATTACATCCAATAACATTTGGAAAATTTTTAAAATCAAATGCTATTCAGCATGTTATCAATGGTAGTTTAAAGCGTATTGGTAGGAATAGGCTGTCCATTTCCTTTTCAGATTATAAGTCTGCCAATGAATTCATGGAAAGTGAGGCTTTAATAACATGTAACTACAGAGCTTTTATACCATCGTTTAATGTAACACGGATGGGTATTGTTAGAGGAGTGCCATCTGATTGGTCAGATGAAGAAATTAAAGATAATATTTCAGTTCCTATAGGGTGTGGGCCAATATTAAAAGTGCGTCGCCTTAAAAGAAAAGTGGTTGACAATGGGGTTGCTACACTGAAATGTACAGAATCAGTAGTTTTGACATTCGATGGTCAAACATTGCCAAAAAGAGTGTTTATGTGCTACACGTCATTGCCTGTAGATTTGTATATCTTCCCAACTATACAGTGTTTTAATTGTTGCCGTTTTGGGCATGTAAAGTCTTTGTGTCGCTCAACTCCCCGGTGCTATAGATGCGGTGAAGACCATTCGGGAGAAAACTGCACAGTTGATGAAGAACGAATTTTCTGCTGTCTTTGTAAGGGTCTTCATATGGCCACTAGTAAAAAATGTTTGGAGTTTGAGAGGCAACGCGCCATTAAAGAGTCAATGGCAAACAACAGCATTTCTTACTTTGAAGCTTCTAAATTACATCCTACTGTTTCTAAAATTTCTTACGCTGATACTCTTTTAAACAATTAATTTTTAAACAATAAACCTCTATTAACAAATCACTCTAAATCTACTCAAGATATAAACCCTATTCAAAATTCACAACCTTTCTTACATCCTTCTACTACTCAATCATACAAAAAAACTGTTATTTCTCAACGCACAAGCTCACCTAAATCTTCACAGTCTACAGGTTATGACGTTGTGGCGCATAACAACTTAATAAAGGACTACAACATGACTTCATCACAGAACAACGGATGTGCTCTTAATGCACATGATAAGAACTCTAATACCTCTTTGACTGAAATTATTTTAATGCTCATTAAAATACTGTCTCAGTCTAGCACACTTTCACCGTCCAACGCTGCACCAATCATTACAGTTCTCTCACAATTATTCTCACAAATCAATAATGGACAACCTAACCAAAATAATACAATGGAATTGTAGAAGCGTTATTTCAAAAAAATCTGATTTAATTTTCTTAATCAATAAATATGATCCATGCATCATTGCCTTACAAGAAACTTGGCTAAAACCAAATACAATTTTTAAGATACCTGGTTTTGCGTGTGTAAGGGAAGACCGTGGTGATGGGTTTGGTGGAGTAGCCTTACTCGTCAAACATGGTGTTCCTTATACATATGTACCTATACCAACACACAGTAATGATTTCTCAATAATCGCAATAACCGTAAACAATATTTGCTTCATATCTTTATATATACCACATCCCTCTTTGTTTATTTATCAAAAAATAAGTGACATTATATCTAATATTTCTGTTTCTCACTCTATTGTTTTACTAGGTGATCTTAATGCTCAGCACCAATCTTGGGGAAGCACTAATACTAATACATTTGGAAACTTCATCATTGATATGTTGCATGATCAAAACTTATGTATATTGAACAATGGTGCCCCTACGCGTCGCACTGCTCCCAACGAAGCCACTAGTGCTCCTGATCTGTCGATCTGTTCTCCCAACTTGGCGTTCTCCTTAAACTGGTTTGCATTGTCGTCTTCCTTTGGTAGCGACCATTTTCCTCTTCTTCTTTCATTTCCCTTTCATCGTCGTCAGTCAGAGAAACGCTCTCCGCGCTTAAAATATAGATTATCAAATGCATACTGGGATCTCTTCAAAGAAAAAATAGATGTTAAAATATTATCACTTCCTAATATAACACAAGACAATGAAGAGATTTGCGCTGAAGCACTTGCCATGGCCTTAATTGAAGTAGCAGACGAGACATTTCCAAAAAAGAATAATTCTTCCCGTTTCCTTCCGTCCCCTCCATGGTGGGACGCCGAATGTACGGCAGCTATTAAAAGCAGAAAACTAGCAGAGCGTAAATATTGTCATTGTTCGACTGATGAAAATTTTGAGAATGTCATGCAAGCTATAAAATTTACTAAGAAACTTTTTAAACAGAAGAAATTTGAATCATGGAGATCCTTCTGTCTGTCTCTCTGTCCCAACACAAGCCCTTCAGTTGTCTGGAATAAAATAAGAAGATTTAAATCTGCCTTTAAAGATAATAATTCCCGTTCTGTCTTGCCTTTCCATTTAACAACACCGTTTCTAAACAAATTAGCCCCTCCTACTGCTCCTGAACTTATACCTCTTGTTCCCATCAGCGATTTTACTGGACTGAATGGTCCTTTTTCTATGACCGAGTTAAAAGGAGTTTTGGCCAAGACCAAGGATTCCGCTCCAGGATTAGATGGAATCCCGTATTCCTTCTTTTCTCACCTCAATGACACCTCTCTGTCTTATTTCCTTAATCTTATCAATAATATTGTTTCCTCCTGCAATATTCCTTCTTCCTGGAAATGTCAAGATATTTTACCTATACTTAAACCTAACAAAGATCCGAACCAAAGCTGTTCGTATCGCCCAATAGCGCTTTCATCAGTTTTAATGAAAATCACTGAACACCTTATTAAGAATCGTCTCGAATGGTTTATAGAGAGTAATAATTTATTGTGTAATAATCAGTTTGGATTTCGTCGCGGGAGAGGGACTATAGATAACATTAGTGTTTTAATTACTGACATTAGACTAGCTTTATCTAATAATAATTACTTACTTGCTGCATTTCTGGACATAACAGCTGCATATGATAATGTGGTTGTGTCAATTCTTTATAAAAAACTACAAGTTCTAAGAGTTCCTAGTATATTATCCAATTTTATCGTTACTATGTTGTCAGATAGATGTATAACTCTATCTGTAAATGACTCTACTGAAACCCGTCTTGTAAATTCTGGTTTACCTCAAGGATCTGTACTCAGTCCTATTTTATACAATATATACAGTTATGACTTAGAATCGTCTTTAGGCTCAGATGTTACGGTATTGCAGTACGCTGATGACTTGCTTGTATATTACTCTCACGAAAATGTAGAGGTTGCAGCAGACACGTTGTCAAATTCTCTATCTCTTCTTAAAAACTGGCTAGATTTTAATGGTCTTGATATTTCAGCTGATAAAAGTGCAGTTATACCTTTTTCACGAAAGAGGTCACCCCCAGCAATTTCTGTTTATTATAATAATATTTTAGTCCCTATAAAACAACAAACTAAATTTCTTGGGGTAGTGTTAGATGCAAAGCTTTCGGGTATTCCCCATTGCGAATATATAGTTAATAAGAGTGAGCGTTTATTGAACATTTTGAGATGTCTTTCGGGAGTCTGGTGGGGTGCCCATCCGTTTACACTTAAAATT
Source organism: Orgyia antiqua (assembly GCA_916999025.1). Lineage (NCBI taxonomy): Eukaryota > Metazoa > Arthropoda > Insecta > Lepidoptera > Erebidae > Orgyia > Orgyia antiqua. The sequence goes on from OU779861.1 coordinate 6,517,593, forward strand.
TTATATAATGCCATGATTAGAAGTATTCTTGATTATGCCATTTTTTTGCTTACACCAGTTAATAAAACGGGACTAACAAAATTAGATGCGATCCAAAATAAGGCAATGCGTTTGATATGTGGAGCGATGAAATCTAGTCCGATAAACTGTTTACAGGTTGAATGCGTGGAATCTCCACTAGACTTGAGACGGCAATATTTATGTGACAGATATTTACTCCGTTGTCTTCAATTTGCCAAACATCCTTTACATAAATCATTAAAACTCTTAAATAATTCTACTAACACTACAAGTTATTGGTCACATAAAACTCTTCCATGCATAGTTTTAAGTTATCAAAGGTATCTCAATTTACACGCTCCTACTTGTAGTTATGTACAATATCCACTATTTAACACAAATTTTGATGCTTTAAAATTAACTCCTAACATAAATCTTAATATAAATATCTGCAAAAGTGACGTCAATGCTAATACTAAATTCAACTTCATTAAAGACTGTCAGTGGGTAGACTGGCATCATATTTACACCGATGCGTCTAAGTGCTCCTCAGTGGGTAAAGTAGGGATTAGCGTCTACCATTCTCAATACAAAATCAGACAACAAATTAAACTTCCTCCAGAATCGTCAATCTTTACTGGCGAATGTTATGGACTATTTAAAGCTGTTGAATATATTAAGTTAGCAAAATTACAAAAATCTGTCATTTTTACCGATTCTAAAAGTGCCTTACAAGCACTTCATAACTACCCATTTAACTGTAAGTTAGTGTATCCTATAATAATTAGTATTAGAACCTTACTTGCTCAGTGTAGTGAGTTGGGATTAGAAGTTTCTTTCGTTTGGATACCTAGCCATTGCAACATCTTGGGTAATAATATTGCTGATCGCCTTGCGCATGAGGCTATTCAAAACGGTGACTTGTTTCCGTACAAAAACTTTAGCCATGACTTGGTAGCTCTCGCTAGAGTGTTTTTAAGAGAGTCTTGGAATAAGATTTGGATAGAAAGTTGTCAGAAAAAAGGCAAACATTACTTTTCCATACAATCTGATATTCCAGGTAAACCCTGGTTTGCCAGAATGTCATTTAATAAAAGGGACACTTGTTGTATCATTCGTATGAGATTGGGACACGTTTGTACACCTGCATACCTCGCTAAAATTCAAGTCGTGGCCTCTAATATGTGCGAATGTGGTTTAGATGTTGGCGATGTGAATCACATTTTTCTCTCCTGCCCTCACCGTGATAATAGTATGATATATAACTCTTTAAAAACGTTGAATTTTCCATTACCTACTTCTATTACTGTTCTTCTAGCATCTAATAACTTCGATATATATAATGCTTTAAGTAGTTTTATTACTGAAAATGATATTAAAATATAGCATCTATTTATTTATTCTGTTAATAAAATCTTACTGATCTTTCGAAATTCTCGAATCCAAATTTTAATTAAAATTACTGTTGTTTCCCTACCTTTGTTCGTGGCAACTGCGCAAACCGCGCGAGCCAATATTATAAAAAAAAAAAAAAAAAAAGTATTAATTGATATATTTTATTATATAGAATGAAAAAAAAAAATATTTTACAATATTTGCGTAATAATTCTTATTAACCTGTTTGTCTTTGGAGATATATATCTCTTTTATTAGATTGGGTTAGCTTAGGTTAGAACTATCAAAATAAATGTTGGTATAAAATGGGATTATCATATTATTATTATTATATAGGATTATTATGTGGAACATCGGATACGACTGGCTGCTGCGTGGCAGACTCCCCCCCGGAATGGGGATGCTCTGCTATGCCGATGACACCCTCATAACGGCGAGAGGGAGTAGCTTTGAAGCGGCGCGGGCGGCCCAGCTGGCCGATGCCGGGACAGAGGTCGTCGTTAACAAAATAGAGATGTTGGGATTGAGGGTCTCTGTTCACAAAACAGAGGCCCTCTTTTCCATGGAGCCCGACGTGGAGTTCCTCGGGGGGCGAAACTCCAAACCAATGGGAGTGAAGTGCCGGTGCGTAGCACGGTAAAATATCTGGGTCTGCACCTGGACAGCAGATGGAGCTTTAGGCCTCAACTCGCCCCAAAAATTGTGAAAGTGGAAGCCTTCTGCCCAACACCGGGGGTCCGGGCTCTACTTGTCGGAAGTTGTACAGCGGAATAGTGCGATCCATGGCCCTATACGGGGCCCCTATCTGGGTCGGTGCCCTCACCGCACGTAACAAGGCTCTTCTGAGAAAGGGCCAGAGAGTCATCGCGGTGAGGGCTATCAGGGGATACCGTACGGTGTCGTGAACATCTGCCACACTTCTGGCAAGCGATCCTCCGTGGGAGCTCGAGGCGGAGGTCTTGGCCGAAGTCTTCCAACACCGAGTGAATGCCAGATCAAGGGGCGAGGCACCATCTGCTGCCCAGGTGCGAGTGCAGTCACAAACTGCACTACGGCGACGGTGGAGAACCGACCTGAGGTCTCCCGTCGCCGGTGTAGACACAGTGGAGGCCATTCGGCCAAATTTAAAGAAATGGCTGGGGAGACGACACGGCCACTTGACCTATCGGCTAACGCAGGTACTTACCGGACACGGCTGCTTCGGTAAGTACCTGTACAAGATTGCAAGGAGGGAGTCCTCACCCTCCTGTAAAACAAGTGGCGCGCTCGAGGACACTGCGCGCCACACTCTGAGTATTGCGCTGCATGGCAGGCACAGCGTACGGCCCTCACCCAAGAAATAGGCGGGGACCTGTTACTGAAAGCAGTAATCAGTGCCATGCTTAACAGCGACAGATGCTGGCAAGCGGTTGCCGACTTTAGTGAGAACGTAATGCTCCTAAAGGAGGCCGCGGAGCGGGAGCGCGAGGCAGACCCCAACGCAGACCCGCTCCGCCTAGCAAGGCTAGGGAGGAGGCGACGCGAGTACGCTCGCCACCTCCCCCCGCCTTAATGTGTTGCGACACCGGGTGTTGTGCCGCCAGGCCAACGTCGGGGCGTCAGAGAGAGTTCAGACTGGGAACCTCTGGCATCCCCTGGAAGACGTGGAGAGCCGCAGTTAGGCTTAGTCGGTATTCCGTTCATCGGCGAGTCCGACACTACCCGCTCCTACCATGACAGTGATGGCCGAGATGACAGGAGCGGGTGTGCGTAAATGCATTCCCCTGCGGAAAAAAAAAATACGTTAGAACTATAACCCGACTTTTCATGGAATTGGCATTTCTCCCTTTATTAATGATTGATGATGATGATACATACAAAACAACTTAATTTACGAAACATTTCATTTGGTGAAATGACAAAAAGGTCAATTAACATTTGAATACTTAACACATTTGTCAAGTGTAGTGTTTGCTAATGGATCATTTGCTAAGTAAGTTTTTGTAAGATGATACTTTTGTCAAGTGTATTGTTAGTCAAATGATCATTTGGTGAAACGTTGTTTGTCAAATGATCATTTGTCAATAATTTTTTGGTCAATCATTAGGGAACCAAAACAATCACTTCCAGTTACAGTTCTACTTCTAGTTAATTACAATTTGGTAGTATACTTCCCGTCACAAAATGGCGGAACTCGTACGACACAATAAATCAATTGGAGTGGGTGGTTGACTTTTCACTCAAATGTGTGGTTAATTGTAACCGAAAATGACTGTTGATCGAGCCACACTTAATTTGAGTGGTGCTCGTGATAAAGCAGGGGTGTACGATGTGGGGTGTACGTAATGGCTCCGTTGATTTCGTGATTATTTTGATACAAATTTCGTAAAGCTGCCGGAAATAGTATAGCAATTATACTTATTACTGTTTGTATAACTGTACATTATGCAGTAATATACGGCATTGCTGCAATCTGCTGTGTCATATTCCGTAGGGTTATTGCGATTGTAGCAAATAATGCTACTAAATAGGTAGGTACCTACACAATCAAGCGTTTTAGCATTTGGAAACACGTTCTACTGAGCTGTTAATATTTTCAATAAATTTACCGTTAATTTTAATTTTAACTAATTTAATTGCTTATTAATTACGTTACCAACTTATTTAATTAATCGCAGATTGATAAAGACACGAAGGATAATAAAAAAGCTTTAAAATTGTTATAATTAGGTATAGTTACAATAATTATGTAGACAAAAAGTACTAAAACTAATTATCGTATATTAAAATATTGTGACCAATTTACTATAGAAATATCTAGCGTTTTATAAAATGATATTACATTATTCGCTCAAAGTAGTTTATTCTTCAGTAGGCCAGTAGACCTCAATAACTTTCTTCAGTCTGTCATCAAGATCTTTTCCTTCCGGTGGCTGCTTGCCAAGAATAAACACGAACTTCTCGTGGCAGTCCATCATACCGAGATACTGGCCTTCGATTATCTTCAGCCGCATTGGATAACGGTGGAAATCTGACAAGTCCAGTTTTGCTATAAACATAATCGGTATATTAATAAAACAACAGTCAAGTTTGAGGTTTATTTCTCATATTATTCAAGTATGATTCTAATTAGATCATTAATTTTAAACTTACACGATTTGAAGTTTTAGTTTATGAATTTAACCATAATTACATCACATTAACTAGATTACCTGTAGTAGGAGGCATCTGTAAAGTCCTGTAGGAACCGTCACCTTCTAGTCTTTCAAGATAATAATTTCGCGTATTGTTTGAATTTGAACTGGAGCATGGTATTTCCATCTTCAATGTCAAACTTTCCCATTTTAAGTTTTCCACGTATTTTTCTATCATTTCCTTCAGATCTTTACGTTCCTGTAATATTTACAAAGATAGATTACAAATATTACAACACAATAAGTTGCAGTGGTATATATTTTGTACGATAAATTTGAAATATTTTTAATAACTGAAATAAGTTAAGAGGATACCAAAATAGCTTCGTGCATTTTTCTACGTACGAAGTTTTCATTGTTTCTTTAGATTGAATGCCTAGAGCTCTAATTTTTAAGTATATGTTTTTTCAATATATGATCTAGGATCGCATAAACTCAGAAACGCGATTGAAAAAAGTTTTCTCGATAGAAAATCTTAGCGAAACAACCACTCTAATTTTTTATTTTTTTCATTTGTCGGTTTATTATCGCGTATTAACTAGTGAAATAACTTTAAAAACATAAGTAACTTTTATATATAGAAACACGTAAATCAGAATTAAAATATATTTAGTAGATTTTGAGTAAATAGGAAAAGTATCCCTAATTCTTCATTTTCTGTGCCTACTGGCTGTGTTAATATGTACGTGTCGGCGATGATATACGATAATATTGATGTAGGCCCTTAAGTTGTTTCTGGGATTTGGGCAGTATCGTTTCTGGTAGAACAGGGAAAGGATTACATAGAAAAATGGCTTACATTGAGAGCGCACACATGACGCTAATTCTGGGATTCACAAGCGTACCTACCTACTGCTAAATCCATCACTGATTTTAAGGTTTTTTAATAAGTTATAAGATGTAGCTCTATTTACCTGTTCGTTGACAATACTAAATTGGACACAGTGTGTGTCACCAGTACCATTAGTTCTCTCCGTCCTGTAGTGCAGTAGATGCCATGTGCCTACAGCCTGTGAGTCGTTGAACTTGAGACCCTGGGTAAACTCCTGACATGTGGGGTGTACTTTGTCGGTTTTCTCGTTTGTTTTAGGAGCGGCTAACACTGCTGACGTCAAAGCCAGCACTGCAAAATAATGTTTAATAAATTAATGGTTTATTTGCCTATTTAAAAACCTTCACAATAGCGCTTTTTAGAAGAATAAATTACAGAGGGACAGTTACCAGGTCAATAGGCCTGTCTAACAGAAAGATCTTTTGCAAAATAATGCTTTGAGACTTGCCTTCTCTATTTTGGCTATTTATATTTGATAAATACATAATTAAAGTGACATCTATCTTGATTAGGAAGATTTTTATCTCCCTTACCTGTGAAGATAAGTGTCAGCGTCGAAGCCATCTCTGCTGATGTGCGTGCGCGCACTCTATCGCGGTAATGAACTGAATGAATTGATTGCGTCCTGACGATGATGTTTAGATTAACAAATGTCAAGCAGTTATAATAAAAAATATATAAAAGGAGATAATGTCTTTTGTTATTATTTATAATCGTTTATTTACAATAGGTGCTCTTTTATTTTCCTGATTTTCATGTAAATGAGGTGTCACCACCCCATTTCTTCCCCAGGGTGCTGTAACAGTCAGTTAAGGGATATTATAAGCAACCAACGTCTACTGTGAGAGACGTAAAACTCGAAAATAAACATCATGCCAACACGCCTGGTCAGCGCGACGTAGTAGACTTCAAACCCTCCTGGAGGAGGCCCGTGGGCCATTGTTGGGCAGTGGCACGTCAATAAACCGGAAAAATAAAGAAAGAGAATACGCATACAACCTTGTTGTAGAATTAAGTGATATTTATCGGTTAGCTCTTAAAATCTTTACTTAGTACCAAGTAATTTTGGATGAATGAATGAATGTTAAGGAAAAATTTTTCAAAGCAGTTCCATATCGCGTATGTTTCACTCTAGAAGTTGATGGTGACAACTAAGAAAGCTTTTTAGCACGACCTTAAAGATAGTAAAGGGGCTATTTGGCGTAACTTCGTGCGTTAACATAATAAATAAAATATTGTATAGAAATTAAGGTCAATTAATGATAATATGTATGTTGCTCTATCGAGAAGATTTTTGAGCATTCTAAGGAATAAAATAATATTGTTTTTTTTCTTCACAAAATAGCATATACTTTACATAGTAGTTCTATGTTCTCGATGACGTCACTATAAAGAGAATAAACAGTTACTTCCCGGCACTGTCCTTAGCGAATTGTCCAGACGATGCTTTAATGTGATTATACTAATCAGTGCTGTCAGATGACGAATGAGGATAATGGATCAAATAACATTCAATACATACGAAAAATTGCTATTTGTTACTCACCTATCAAAGGTGTATTCCAGTGGCTAATAAAGTTTCATGCAATTAAAAATGAAATAATTTGAACAAAATAAGTTATGTATGATAATTAATTGATAATGAAACTCTATATTATTTTATCGCAGATGCATGAGTGTAAACGAAGCCAAGAAATTGTGTTTGTTTCGTAAATGGCGCTCTATAGTGTCTGCCTACCCCCATGGGAAAAAGGCGTGATGTTATGATGATGATGATCACGATGACCAACGCGTGGTTCACGTCAGTTCAGTCAGTACCTTCGTACCTACCTACTTACGTAATGGCGTATGCTGTAAAGAAAATGAGTTCATGGATTCGGTTTCAGATAGATGTGTGGATGTATACAGAATCATAGAACCAAATTAATTGTAAATATTTAAGAAAAAGTTATCGTACCTATAAAAGTTTTAGAAATGTGGTGACGGGCTAAGAAGACAAGTGTTACCACCCTTATTCCTTCTTTATTACTGTTACCATACCAACCGCGAGGGACAGAAACCTCGAAAATATACCGCATGGTATAGATAGACTATAGACCAACACGCTTGATCAGCGCGGCAGAGTAGGCCACAATCCCTCTCAAGGTGGAGGAGGCGTATGGCTAACAGTGGCTAACATTATGGGTTGGAGAAGGAGAGAGAGAAAGGTTTTAGATATTTGTACACTGTAGAGCGTAGAAACTATAAATATAAGCAATAACAATAATATTTTTTTAAATTGACTGTGGCAATAACATGCCCGTTGGACCACAGAGTTTTGAAAAGCTTGTGTGGTTAAAAACAAAGAGGAACACGTGCCCTTTGTTCATGTATTTAACCATCAACTGTGTGAAAACTGCAACCATGTGCCCTACAAATAAAACGTAACTTTGTTGCTATTCGTATAAAACATTTTTTAATATTTTCATGTAGGTGTATATTTAGATGGGGTTGTGGTTAAGTACGCACGCGCCTCTTACATTTAACTTTTGATTACAATTCTTTGTTACTAGCTCAATGTGTGACAGATGTTGTTTCTTACAATTTTATGTGTTATATTTATTAGCTTTGTCTTAAAACTGTTTGACTACTGTGTTTATTTACACAAAGTAACGTATTAGTGCGGCGCCCAACCGCAAAAGATATCTGATAAATATTTTTTGAGGTGTTAGGATCGTAGCAGATAGCGCTCTATAGTCTCTACCTACTCCCATAGGAAGAAGGCGCGGTTGAATGATGATGATTATTTGAGGTTTATACAAAACCAGAGTGATCAATGAAATGAAATCAATAAAACTGATATAAATTAGTATTAAGGATCTACTCAGACTATCTTGCTTAGCGATATAATAGACTCAAAAAGACTGAAGCATTATATTAAAAAAACTAGAAGGCTAAAACGTCTTGAGACGTCAAAAATACGTAGAATTGTTTTAAAAGACTTAGGTATACATACAAGTTTCCTGCATCAATATTCTTGTTACTTAAATGTAAATAATTGATTTAAATAGCTTGTGTAATATTTTTCATATCATTATATCATGTTCTATGACTGCAACTTGTTGTAATCCAACAGCCAGAATATCCGACTTCTTATTCTAATTCCTATTATGATTTTCTTAGTAATTGTATGGTGTAATTACTTTCATGCTAAAAATACAAAACGAGTGTTAAATAGACCAATTAAATCGAATGTAATTACAATCAAATATAGCTTTTAGAAACAGGAATCAGTTTAAAATTACTTAGTAACATTCAGTTATTGTGCTCGCAAAACCAATTACATCAATGTTTGATGGCACTATTGCCAATTTATAATGTACAATTAATCATCGGTTGGACGTCTAGTGAGCTCATTAAATACATTATTAGGTGAGACATTCATTTACAAACACAAGAGCGTGTCTAATACATATAATGTAGATAATAACTGTGTCATCAATCAACTAAACTTATTGACACACATACATACAGTAACACTTTCTTTTATGTTACTCATTTATGCTTAATAATATAACGGAATAAGTTAATGATAAGTTTCAGTCATGTCCGTGTGGTGACGTATTAAGAATACAAGTGTCACCACCCCATCTCCTCCCAAGGGTGTTGTAAAAGTCAGCTAAGGGCAGTGGTGGATTTACCTTAAGGCCAGGTAGGCCCCGGCCTAGGGCAGCCAGATTTAGGGGCGGCCCCAACGAAGTAATTTCATTATGTAGTCTATATGGTGGATGCAGAAAGGGGCGGCTGATAGCTTGGGGCCTAGGGCGGCCGAAACTGCAAATCAGCTACTGGCTAAGGGATATTGCACACAGATAACATCATCTGTGAGAGACGGAACTGTGCCAACACGCCTGGTCAGCGTGGCATAGTAGACCATAATCCCTCCCAAAGTGGAGGAGGCCCGTGCCCAACAGTAGGACGTAAATGGGCTGGAGAAGAAGAAGAGAAGAAGTTTCAGTCTGTGACTAGGAAAGTAAGTTTCGTAAGAATTATATAAAAATATATATATAATTATGTATGAGTATAACTGAAGCCAAGCATGTTTGAATCGTAGCAGATGGCGCTCTATAGTTTCTGCATACCCCATGGGCAAAAGGCGCGATATTATGATTCAGATGATAAATAAATAGGTAAATGTTTATGCATGTCATCATCATAATTAGACATAACACACCTAGACGTCGTAAAATAATATATCTTTATATCATTGCGGATTAAATGTACGACTTCTGGAACAACTGTGAATATTCTGAATATTATCTGCCGTTACACAATGAGGCCAGTCATATATTTTTGTAAATTACTTAATAACAAAATTTTTAGAAATGTTCCTTTCAGGTATAATATATCGATTCGTAAATATAATTTCGATAATGTAAACTGTAAAAAATATGATAACGCACATGTATTGAGCTTATTACAGCCATAGAAAGCAGTGTTAAAAGTGGCAAGATAGTTATCTAGGAGATGTTCGGTAGGTATAAGCTACAATGCTGTTAACTAGTTTATGTGGTGCCCTTATCTGTTGAGATTAGATCGTGGCGCGTTGGCATCGTGCTCACGCCCACCGGGGCCCACCGGAGACCATGCTCGAAATTTGCACACTAAGGTACCAATTCTCAGCGCATAACTAAAACTTAACTAAAAAATGAAAACAACTATGGTGTAATTTGATTAATAGGCTATTTCGTTGTGCACATGTTTTATTAATTTAAATAGTTACGGTCTTATTCATAATGACTTATCGGAGGTTTATACGGAGATTTTATCAGAGAGATAATAAACGTTTTAGCGTAAAAAGACCATGATGAATAACAAGTTTTGACAATTTTCGCGAACCTATTTTAGCGAACTTTTAAACCTCCGATAAGTCATTATGAATAAGGCGGTAAATCTATATAATTCACAGATTTTTCTAATAAGAAAGTTCAGGTAATGTTGCCGATTTTGTTATTGACACTATCAATTTTCATTAACACGCTTTTATAAGTTCGGTATATATATTATCTATTATTGTATTAATGTATGTAACGGAATCTTTCAACGCGATTTTCACCCACTTGTGATAGTCGGATTGATTTGAAATTTTGCATACATATCAAGGAGCAATGACAATGCAACTATTTAAAAAGATATTCAGGATTTTCAAGCGTGTTTTTTAGTTTTTGAACTAAGCAAATTATTTTTTAAGTAAAGTTGTTTGCTCGTTAAGTTAAGTTTAGCTGTTCTCGTAGAGTTGGTACCAATGACCAGGAATACTTGTATCAGATTAACTTTATATAGAGTTTTGGTGAATTTACGTAGCAATTTTTTAAAACATGACTACATTATAAAATGTCAAACTGATAACAAAAAATGATAGCTCAATAAAAGAATAATTATTTTTCGATGCCTATTAGTATCTTCATCAGTTTATATTTTAGTCTTACCCGATAGAATACCATGACGTATTTCTGAGGGGTTAATAATGTTATTGTTAAGCGTTGATTTAACAATTTTGTTTGTTTTATTTTATAATTAAATCTATAGCATTACTTTAATAAATTACCATTTTAATTAAAATTCAAAAAGATGATCAAAATGTTATTTGCCATGATCAATCTGATCGTTAAGAGGATACCAAAATAGCTTCGTGCATTTTTCTACGTACGAAGTTTTCATTATTTCTTTCGATTGAATGGCTAGAGCTCTAATTTTTAAGAATATGTTTTTTCAATATATAATCTAGGATCGCAAAACTCAGAACGCGATTGAAAAAAGTTTTCTCGATAGAAAATCTTAGCGAAACAACCTCTCTCATTTTTTATTTTTTTCATTTGTCGGTCTATTATCGCGTATTAACTAATGAAATAACTTTAAAAACATAAGTAACTATTATATATAGAAACACGTAAATCAGAATTAAAATATATTTAGTAGATTTTGAGTAAACAAAAAAAATATCCCTAATTCTTCATTTTATAAAAATAAATCATTCATTTTATAAATATCTACTAGCTGTGTTAATATGTACATGTCGACGATAATATTGATGTAGGCCCTTAACATTATATGCTAAATCGTTCAAGTAGAATTATGATACGAATCAACAGTTACTGTTAATTAATATAACGTTTGGTTGTAGAGGTCTAAGCAGGTGAAAATGGTGTAGGGAAAGGCACCTGCTTTAGCAAAATCATTTTTCTTCACGTTTCATTATACTTGGCATTAATTGACGCTGGCTAAACCACGTACGTTTTTATTCTGAACTAGTCCGCAGACATCCCGATGTTAGATTTAATTACAAGCAGCCAAATGCGTTAATGCAATCAAAGCTCGATACATCATACTCGTCGTATCGCCCCGCCTTGGTTTGATTAATAATTGTAATGAGCGGCGGTGCCAAACGAGTTAATTAAGCGTTTTTTACCGGCGTGCCACCGCGGCCAGTAAACGGGCGCATCAATCACCGCTTTGTACCCGCCGCCAAACTTATTAATGATTGAAATGACTCCACTCTGATGCCCTTTGACCGGAATACAATTGTATTCGCATAAAGCAGAAGTTTTCCTGTGTAGTTATCATTTCTTCATCCTTCTTTCCATCTTTTCAATTAGGAGAGAAAACAGTTGAACTTACGAGCTGAAAAGAAGAAAACCATAGTTATATATATTATCTGATATGGAATTTTTAATTTATTATGAGCTAATTGTAAAAATCATATATTATACCTACTTCTTACTCTACGTACACTGAAATGTAGGCTAAAATATATAATGTCATGTCTGATGAGAAAAAAATCGCAAACCACAAATATAACATATTTGCAAATGTATTGTTCTGTATAAAACGACACATCAAAATATTGTTCAGTGATGCTCTACGAGACGAATGGCAGACATTAATATGAATCAAAACAGTTTATTCAGTTAAATTTGTGAGACCGGTGCTCTCGTCAAACATTATCAATCACTCGCACGTCGGCCGCAGGCAGAATAGCTTTAATTTGATAAAACGCAATTAGCTACCAAAAAGAAATCTAATCATAAGAGGCGGCTCCAAGTTTTTTAGCGTCCATCTATTCAATAGGTCCGTATTCATAGACAAAATAACACTAAAATAATAGTATTATTTACAGACGTAAAACACCAAGTATAATACATATTAAACTGTATTTATAAAATAGTGACTAGGTAGTTAGGTAAGTATTTAGTAGTTGCAAGCGTCTCTATTAATTTATAGTAGATAGCTATCGTTTATAACATGGTTCATGAATGATACATAATTTGAAACTACAATTAAATTAATAAAATGTTTTTTATTATACATTTATAATAAACGCATGTTTCTACGATTGAATGGTCCTTTAATTTGGTGGCGAGTCATTCCAGTGGCAGTATCAAGTGGAACGCGCGCCGCGGGGTTTAATGTCTAATTCACCGCGCTACCAACAGGTGGCGGCAGCGTGCCTTTTCAAATCTGACAGACGCCATTGCCTTTACGTCAAAAAGCCGCGAATAAAATTAATGATGTTCGCGCCTTAATGACGTTTCACGACGCCGCTCCATTGTGTCCGTAATACAACAATTATTGAGATCATTTATTAAGTTTATTGATCTTTTAACTTAATCTTTTATTTCGTAATTTAGCTCCGTGCAAGAGCGCGAACTCTAAAAAAATATCTCATATGCGGAGGTATTTTTTGGACTATTTTTGTCATTATACGGCGTGATGTGAGCGAGTCTTTGAATATAGAGGCAATTACTGCTCCGCATGTGGTTTGATTATGTACGACGGTTCATTCCATCTAGCGATGAGGCTATAAAATGCCAGTAAAAACATTAGTAAGTCTTCGCAAGTCGTAGTTTTTAAGCTTCCGTTGCTAAATTGATGCTGACGTTAAAAGCTATTGTTATTGTATATGAACGAATAACTGTCTGCTTTTTTGATTGTCCTAAATTAGATAAAGTCGGATATTTATTCAGATTTTAAATTAAGTTGTAATAGGTATAACTTAATGCACAAAGTGCAAAGGAGTTGTAGAGTTCCTTAAAAGAGACGTCTTGCGTCAGTTAATTAGCACGTAGTATAAGTAATAGCTAAACTTGGCAATTAAGTTCCTTTGACGTCAGATAAAAGCAAGGCTGTCTCAATGGTATTAGCTGACACTAGTGTCTAGCATTTTGAAATTTTGTATTATTCAGCTGAACGTACCTACACTCGTAAAGCAGTCAAGTGTTGTGAAAAACTAATGACTAGTCGGAATGAGGAAGTGGGTAAGTTTTAATTTTAATCAAAATTATGAACTAAACAATTTTATGAAAATAAATGATAAATATCTATTCAATATGTACAAACTTAAGGGCCTACATCAACATTATCGTATATCATCGCCGGCACGTACATATTAACACAGCCAGTAGGCACAGAAAATGAAGAATTAGGGATACTTTTCCTATTTACTCAAAATCTACTAAATATATTTTAATTCTGATTTACGTGTTTCTATATATAATAGTTACTTATGTTTTTAAAGTTATTTCATTAGTTAATACGCGATAATAGACCGACAAATGAAAAAAATAAAAGTTTTGAGAGGTTGTTTCGCCAAGATTTTCTATCGAGAAAACTTTTTTCAATCGTGTTTCTGAGTTGATGCGATCCTAGATCATATATTGAAAAAACATATACTTATAAATTAGAGCTCTAGCCATTCAATCTAAAGAAACAATGAAAACTTCGTACATAGAAAAATGCACGAAGCTATTTTGGAATCGTCTTAAGAAAATATTTTATAAGTTACAGAAAGAGTTTTGCTAATTTGCTTCACCTATACCTACAAGTTTTACAAAGTTAGAAAGGATGAAAGCCTGCGTAAATAACAAAGGCTTTACTTTAGGGTAATGAAAAATATATTTAAATTAAACTTATTACAGTATTTAACAGCTTAATAAAAGAAAATAAGCTTACAGAAACGCATATTAAAAGATGCAAAACGTATTTAACTGCTACTGCAAATGAAATTTCCGTTAATTAATACAAAATTTTAAAAAAATTATTAAATTTCTTGTTTTTCGTGATTAAATAAAAATTCAAAGTTAATTAAGATATTAAATTAGTAATAAAATAAAAATTAATAGCCTGTGGAAGGTTGATAACGCACCTGCAATAATTAAGCACATTCAAAATAAGTTTATCTTATCTTTGTGGGATAAGTATGCTCATATGACGGAGAACCGCAAAGGATTTTCGTTAACCGGATACCATAAATGTTGCCATTTGTTAAAGTCTCTATTAATGAAAAATTCTAAAACTAGGTTAAATTTTATGGTATAAACACTGACATGGTACACTAAAAGCTGATTTCAATCGGAATCACAACTATTAGTTTTAAATCTAAAAACACGCATCGTTTTTTGAAAAACTTTGATGACGTAAATTAGCTTTGAATACCGTTTTCAGTGATTTATTAGTAGAGATCTAACAAGTATAGGCTATAATTTATCCCATATTAATTTAGTGTAATAATAATTAAATCTGGACATTTTATTTTAATTTTGATTATCAACAAATTAATTATCACAAAAAATAGCAAGTCAATAGCTAAATAACGAAAAAGCTCATATTTGGTTGTTTGTTTAGGTATGACCTAATGAGGCAAATATGATTTGTAAGCTAACACTTGGCCAGATTGATATAACGTGGAAATACCAAATACATGCCGCAATTAAAATTTTTTTTTAACTAGGAAGAGCCGATTTTGACATTAACTGTACGTGTAAGTGTGTAGGCAACCGTTATGGTTGCAAATTAAAATACATTAATTGACTCCGAATAAAAATGTAATTATTTTGAAGGTTTTAGATTAACGCGGCATTATTTAATGTATGTTGGTTGTTATACTTAGAAATATTATATTATTTAACTTAACTTACCCCATTGTCGGCATCATTTATCTATTGAATTAAGCAAAATAATAGTGTTTTTTGTCTTATTTTTCTGTAATTAATAATATTTTATACCTAATTCTAAAATGAAAGTAATTAGAAAATAATTTGGGACAGTTTTACTTACAATAAAACATATTCTTGTGTCTCAATGTGAGCTTAAATCTGTAGACCTACGGGACAAATTTTAATGTGATTTTTTTTAATCGATTAGGTAAGAGATTCACGAGGAAGGTTTATATGTTGTATAGTTTATGGTATTTTTATTTATTTTGTGTTGTTTGTTTCATATAAATGTAAAATTTACTACTCTATTGCATTAGGTACATATCCTGTAAAAATAGATGTATGTGTGGATAATAAATAAATAAATAAAAAATGTATAGTAATTATGTTAAGATTTTGTTATTAAATTTCACGCGCCAGTCATGGGTTAGTTTAAATATAAAATATGGTGACTACATAGATAACTTCTGTAAAGGCTGGTTTACAACACGTCACAGAATTTTTGTTAAATTTATTGCCTCAAACTGTTTCTCATTTAATCGATGTTATTATTTTGATTATCGTGTTCAAAGGCATTTGTTACAAGCAAACGTATTCAAGGAAAACACGTAGTGCAAAATGATATCTAATAAGGCAGTGTTGAGATTATCAGCGAGATAGCCTTTAACAATCCTCGAGTTCACGATAGCAGTCAGTCTAAGTACTTACAATAAGTGCTTACCGTAATTTCATAGTACCTACGTGTCTACGTGGTTAGGTTTTAGTTCCATAAATATACCTGTATCATAAAATACTAAATCATATTTCAGTTAATAAATGACAATGATGTTTACTTATTATAAAACGAAGTCGTCATTTTTGTATTTTTGTTCCTTTGTGAGCTTATATCTCCGAAATTATACGCAATGGATTTACATGCGGTTTTTTAATACATAGAGTGGTTCAAGAGGATGGCTTTTTTGTTTAATTTCTCAAGGTTTTGTTTTTAAATTCTACGCGAAGGAAGTTGCGGGGAGCTAGTGGTTACATAAATCGCGTAGGTAATTGCTATTACTACTCACTATATACTACTGTGTCCCACAGTTTCATTGGCTTAAAAGAAACCCTGCCCTCCTTTATGTCAAATATTATGACGCGAGAATTTAATGTATATTAAGTCCTTAATGACATAAATACAATTTAGCAGAGCTTTTATCTTCTAGTAATATGCATTTTAATGTCAAATGAAAGAAATTGTAAAATTTTCCCTGAACGACGAAAGGTGAAATTATCATGTACCTTATGTTACGCTTGAAATATGTTTTTGTTTATTGAGTAATTAATAAAATACAAACGATAATTTTAATCTACAAGTTTTAATGAATTTATGTTGACTGAACGAGTGTATTTTCTGAGATTTTTCCTAAATATTTTTTATGCTCGATATGCTAAACGGGGTAATGGATTTCATGTATATAATGTCATTATTTTTAATAGAGAATATTACTTATCTGCTTTTCAGTTAATAAATTTTTACGCATTTTTCGTTTTACATTTTGTAATTAAATTCGCATTTTTTCTCAAAGTGCTATTTATTTTAATGTAATTTGTAACTTAAAAATTTCATTTTAAGTATTAGTAACGGACCCGACGCACATAATGGGATTTAATTCGAGCTAGGGTCAAATACCCAAGTTTGTGGAGAGGTACGTTATATTTGTAAGTAATTCCTTGTCAGCGATTGTCGGAAACAAGCGCAATTAGATGCAATCGTGACGGAATTATTGTAATAACCAAAAAGAATTGATCGTCTAACTGCGTCCGATCGCTGCACGGCTATTGGCGAGGCGTTCACCAATGCGCGAGCGCACGATACGTCATTACTCGATCTACACGAGATAAGCTAATTATACAACAAGAACGGACGTTGATTGTTATTCGACTTTCCTCCTTTATTTTTCAGATGTAAAGCTTTTGAAGTATTTCTTTATCGTTGTAAGGAAACATAAAAATTGAAAGCTATTATTAAAACATAGATCTGAAAGCGAAACGCGTTATTATTGTAGGTACCTATACTCCGTCATCGACATGCAGGTGGACCACCAACGATATCTATTATAACAATTAAAATTAATACTTTATAAAATGCTTTTATTATTCTCAAAGGAATTTCCAACTAAACCTGTAAAGTAAATTATGGCAAGTGTTTGTTATTAATGTTTATATTTTTATCAACTTACGTGATTCTTGATGTATTCGTGTAAGTAAACTTTTCAAAAAACAATATTCAGGTAACAATTTCTTTTTTAAACCATATAGACAGTACGTCTATCCCGTAGAAAAAATACCTGCCAAAAGCGATTTAAACTCGCATGCCTAAGGTTCCGTACCTACTAGACCGAAAAGCATAATTAACTGCAGCCAAATAAACTGGCTTAAACCAATTCACTAACTTAATTTTGTAGTTGAAATATAGGGGTTGGCCTACATTTCAGCTACATTGTAAGTTGGTATTAGTATAAACAATTCTTTCGTGGGATGTGATAACAAATTTTAAAATATAGAAATTTTTTGGATGTTCTCCTATGTCAACACTGTATTGACTTTTTCCATATCTTTCAAGTCTCTAGCTAAGGAAACGGGAAATAACCTATAGCTTTTGATTCTCTAGCATACGTTGAAAATGCTTATTATACTCATAATTCGGTTTAATCTTCTAAATGCGTATATCTGAAGGGTTGATTGTATTTTTTTTGCAATAAGGGTGGTCCCTTGCTGCGAAAACATACGACATGTAGATCTATATGGTTATAGATCTACATGTCGTATGTGTTTCAAGTTGCCTTCAGCCGTTGGTGAGAAAAACAAGTTTGATAGACGGACACCGAAGTGAGACTATAAGGGATTCTTTTTTTATACGAAACCCTAAAAATATACAAGGTTAGTCTCTGGTAAAAGCTATTAAAATATACATAACTATGGAAAATAGTGTTCATTGCTCTATTATTATTATCGGGATTGTAGGTACAGTGGTCACGTACAGACGATTGAACCGGCTCTTTTCATTTGATGCTACGTGCGTCTACGTCGATATCTTGGTACATGTTGCATTTTAGCTTCATGATTGCACATTAATCGCGCTATTTTGATCCGCGATGATTATCTCAAACTTTGTATTTAATCGTTGTGTGTCTATATAAATTATCGATTAAAGGGAATGACATTTATTGACTAGATATTTACATGTTTTAGGGTTCCGTATTGAGGTGGACGGTCTGTAACGGATTATTTTGATAAATAACAATAGTTCTAACACCTACTACATATTTTTATAAGATAAGCATTACCATGGGCTGAAAAATGTAGCAATCCATGTTTGCGTAGCGTTTAAATCTCAAAATATGACAGTAGTTTCTGTATTTCAGTTCCCTTTTTACTTGTAAAACCCTCTCTTCTGAAATAAAGAATTGAACCCAAACCAAAACCATAACCTCCTAGGTCACCCCAAATAGATAACTCAGTGCTAGAACGTTGAAAGAGGGCGCTGGTTGGGGAGGATGTAGTAATGCACTTTCATTGGTCATAGCAAAATCAGAGTTCTTATACTTCCAGTTTTTATAGATTTGCTCATTAGAGCATTATGTTCGATGTGTGTTGATTACTTTGCGTGCGAAGTCTACTGGGAGTGATCTGTGTTGTGTAAGCAACTGCTACCAAATGGTGGAACATCGCGGGTATTTTAACAAGTCGAACAATTTTCCACCGCATGCCGTTTCAATACCCCGCAGTCATTATTACCTGTGGTTTGACCCACCCTTAAATGTTTATGCGAAACTCAAGCAAGCTTGGGCACTGCACCTCGCGAATAATTTTACAAACAAGCGGTAATCGTAACTATACATAATTTATATAATTATTTGTAATTTGTAACATAAATTGGTTTGTATGTTTTAATGTCACCTTCCGTAGCCTCGAGTTTTTAACATATGAGGGACATATTTTATGACATTTAAATGAATATTTATTACTATTAATGTCAGTAGTGAATTTTTAAAAGGTATTAAAGTGATATAAAGTGTTAAAATACAAATTTAATTGTTATGAATTCGCTTATTATCAGTTGCATATTGAAATGGAAGTAAGGACAAAAGTTCAAATTAGTCTGTCTTTAGTAGGTATTATAGTATAGTAGTGTATTGCAGGTACCGATTCTGCGTGCCCAACTAAATTTAACTACTTACTAATTTAGTTGTGCACATTTATATTAAATGAAATCATTAGTCCATACAACTAAACTTAACTTAAATAAAAAATAAAAACAACTACGGCGTATTTTGATTAAGTTTAGTATTCCGTAGTGCACATTAACATTAATTAAAATCGTTAGTCTATTATAAACAGTTTTTATAATAATAAGAAAGTTCAGATAACATTGGCAATTTGTGTTATTGAGACCATCAATTTTCATTTTTTAGTTTAGTTACGTTTAGGTGTGAACCTAGAATCGGCATCATTGGTTATTTATTAATTGACAGCAGTATTAATAAATAGTATTAAAATATTCACCAGGTATGCAAATATGTGTGTAAAAATAATTAATGTAAACGAAAAAAGCCTTTGCCTTTTGTGGTGTGGCTACAACCTAAGTAGGTGTGACCGCGACTACGTTCGCGTGGAATTTAGAAAACTTTACTGATGCTTCGCTGTTATTGGTCGCAGCGTGATGTTATACAGCCTGAAGCCTTTCTTGATAAATGGACAATGCAACACAAAAATAATTTCAAATCACTGGTGTGGTTATTGAGATTAGCGCATTCAAACAAACAAACAAACAAATTATAAGCTTTAAAATATTAGTATTAGTAGGTACGAAGGTGTCACGCGCCTCAACCGAGTATCAGGCGTGGGTGTCACAGCTACAAGACCAACACATTTGTACCGACGATCGCCGCCGCGATTTTATTATAATTCATTTAACATGTTTTTAACAGAAAAGATATCAGAATAGTCTTTTCATTCGATTGTTCTCGTATCAGACCACATTGGTAAAAGATAATAAGATAAGAAAATATTGAAGCAAGTGATGCTATATAATACAGAGTGTGGCGTAAATGGTGGTCCAACGCTAAGGTGGTTATAGTTCAAATATTCTCACCTATCATATAAAAAAAAAATACCATTTTTTTTTTGTTTTTGTTTTTGGGCACTGGCCGTGTAGTACATTTTTTTTTACACTACTCACATCTAAAATGCATGATTTGTTAAAAACAAGAAATGAATTTTCAGTTTTTTTTATTGGTTTATTTTTGGGGTTTACATGAAAAAACGAAAATGCATGTGCTAGTGCTAGTACTCGCTCGTACAACACAAAAAACACACTCAAAAAATAATGTCATTTGTCGAAGTTATAAAATATTTATCTATTTTTTACAAAAAAAAAAAAATAATCCCGGGTTCGATTCCCGGTTGGGACAATCATTTGTGTGATATCCATAAATGTCATACTAATTTTTGTACTGCGTCTGGGTGTTTTCTATGTATTATAAGTATGTATTTAAAAAGAAAAGTATTATATGTAGTCTATCCGTATCTGGTTCCCTTAATACAAGCATAGAAATATAGTTTACTTTGGGACCAGAGGACGTTGTGTGAAATGTCCTGAATATATTTATTTATTTATTTTAGATTTTTCTTTCAATATTTTTTTACTAATATTATCCTACAGTTTCGGAGGATGCTAAATAAGGATAAGGAAAAATTTGTTTTGCATTTCACTGAAAATTCTTCGAAAAAAATAGGCAAGCAGTTAGATACGTCTTTACTTATTATAAAACAAAGTTGTTATTTTTGTATGTATGTTAGTTTATATCTATAAAACTATGGTAATTTGGTTTTCAAATTCCACACATACAAATTTGCCGACAACAGCTGGTACCTATACTGTATGTAGTAAGGAAAGATTTGTTTAGGATTTCACTGAAAACACTATGAATAGTATAGTCAAGCAGTTATATTTATACGTTACCTATAAATCCAAGAGCAAAGGTGTACAGTTAGTACTAATAAAGTGTACCGTTTTGCCTACGCTTTGGATTAATAGCTGTTATATTTCCTCTTATCTAATGCCATTGAAATCTGAACTGTACCAACCTTCAAACATAAATTCGATGTATTGCTTATTAACATCTAATCATAGAGTTATTACTGGCCTACTAATACACAGCTATAGAAAATTAAATCGAAATCGAATACCCAAAGTTTGAAAAAAAAAAACAGTTGTCTTTGAACTGCTCATGCTCACCCATGGGAAATAATTGGCGTATGAAAAAATACAGGAAGTCATTAGTGGCAAAGCGAGCCGCATCTATTTCACGAGAATGGCCGTTTTATAACGTAGACTACATCTCACACCGTTTTGTATTCGAAAACTTTTGTTTTTTTAACATTATACATTTTTTACGAAACGAAGAAAGCGGAAAAAATGGTTATCACATTAAATTGTATGCCTAAATATTCTGTTACATACAATATAGAAAGGAAGAAATATTTAAAAATAGCTTTATACTCATATTTTATTTCATTCTGCGATTATATTATTAACAAAGTAGGCATGGTTTAAAAGATATTAATTCAAAATTGGAATTGTAGCACAAAACTTTAGCAGTAAAGCTTAGTTATGTTATTTAAAAAAACAAAGACAAACAACTAGGAAGTTTAGATTGGTGAGAAATTACTAGTTGAAGTTGCTTTCATTTTTCCTACAAATAAATAAATAACAATTAAATATTCTGCTGGGGACCAGAGGACATTTTACACGACGTCCTCTGGTCCCGAGCTAAGCTTATATGCTTGTGTTATGGGTACCAGAATACTTACAGACTATATAAACTACTTTTCTTTTGTAAATACATACTTATAATATATGTATATGTGTAAACATATGTAAACACCCAGACGTAGTACAAACATTTGAATAACATATATAAATACTTTTTTTTGTCCGTACAGGAATCAAACCCGCGGCCTCGTCAACGGCAGTCAGTGACATGAACCACAAGACCACGAATCCCGTCTATATATGTATATATTTATAATAAATAGTGTTGAATTAGACAACTTTTTAAGAGTAATATTGAACATTATTGTAGGCTTACATTACAAGACGGTGTCAGAGGCAGTTAGCTATATATTTGTCACTAATAAGCCTTGTGTCCTCGCAATTTGACATTTCAGACATTATAATTCACTTTTAATTCAACTTATGAATAGCTCTTTTACGCATTTTGTACACCATTTTATATTCATTAATATGATACTAATGCTTCTCGTTATCTGTGGGTAGTGAGCCGCACGAAATCTATATCATTCACTGTTACAAAGTTCCAATAAATTTGGTACTACAAAACTTTGTGTACATATTGTATACAACATTGATAGTAATATAATATATCTGTACGGCAAATGGTTACAAGAATAATTTGTAGCAATAAACAGTATTTAGACCGTATCTAATTTCATATTTTAATCACAGCCTTTATCAATTTCTCGAATCGTTGAAACAGTAATTCTTGTCTTCAAAAGCAATTTTTCGAGACTTTGATGTTAATGTGTTTTATTATGGGTAATTATTTATGCAAAGATAATAGCTCACAGCAATAGTTTTTAATTACACATCGTTAAATTTATGTAACACATTCATTCTGAATATAATGCTTTTGTACATTAAATTTAAGTGTAATTATAGTTGAATTTTAACTTACTATGATTTTCACTTAAGCGCGTTATAAAAAACAACGACAGAACTCATCTTACCGACTATGCTTAATTAATTAAAGGTTTTACAAACATAACAATGCTGATATTTTTATCAACTTAAATAACAAAATATTAATATGTTTAAATGTTTAAAGGGATATATCTTTAAGGGGAAGATAGAGTTGATAGGAAACCAAGAAATTACCCCAAACACTCTACTCGGTCAATGTTTAACACATAACTCTATTGGGCCCTATAGATTAGAGGGTTTTTACGAAAAATTACCGAAAATAAATTTTTTGTTTAACAAGGAGTATGAACCTAAGACTTTCAGGATAAAGGTTCTTGTTCTATCAAAATTACTACGTAATAATGCAAAAAAAAAAGTTAATATTATCAATTTGTACACAGAAATGTTCCTATTAATTAATTAAATAATGTGTTTATAGAACAGTTAATGTGATATTCTATTACAGAGGTCAGCTAGTGCTGTGTCATAAAGTGAGTATTCAGAAACGACACCAATAAAATCTTTATGATTAGTCAAACCGCTGGCGAGGACGATTCATTATAGGCCATTATGCGCCGTGTTTATCGACTTACTCTATACAAGCCAATAAAATAACGAACGACCGAGATAAGAATTGGACAGTCCTCTAATCTCCGGAACAAGGGACACTAATTCGATTGTGGTTTTGGTCGAGCCTTTTTTGGGGTTTACGGCACAAATTGAAGGCTTAAAAAAACTACAAATTGGCTTTTTTGAGGGCCATTCATTAGTTCCACGTTGAATGGTGTTGTGTCGTTTTCGCTCAATTAGTTAAACGGAAATTCAAGCTTCGTCGATCACACACGGCGCAAGACACGATATACGAACTCTTTTGAAATATTATGACGTTTTAAGTGTTGCCATCACCATTATGATTATATTCAAATTGAATAAAGTTAGTTAATGTAATTTTATTAGTAATAAATTTTATATTTAATACGGAAAGTGTTTGTAAGTGACGAGATTAAAGTATTAAAAATACAGTTTGTATTTGATTACTTATTCAACGGCAATTAAAATTTAGAAATACGTATTTAAGCCAGTCGCTTTTACATACCCATAATATATGGGAGAACACTGAGTAGGTAAACAGTAAGGCGTCAATTAACAACAACTGAAACAAATTTTGTAGTAAATAGCGTTCATCTTTTATGCACATGACTTTGCATTTGGCAGGAAATCAAATTATGACAGGCCATCAGGCCATCAAAGCCGTAGATATAAAAATAATGTAAGCTAAAAATTACAATCGAATACGCTTTCTTTTTTAATAAGCCATGTTAAAGTGACAGATTTGGGAAACTAGTATTAATCTGGTTTGACGTGTTAATTAAGTAATTGGAAGAATATATTATTATAATTTAATTGATTAGATTATAAACATAGCTTTGTAAGTTATGATATTATGATATACATATAATTAACACATATTACTAATAATATGTTAATGTTAGATTTATATATTCATCATTTATGAAAGAAAGTTTTTATTGCAGCTTAATAAAGTCATATGGCATCAAAAACAGTAACAGCTGATTAAATAATAAAATTAGTATAAAAACACGACTAGAAGGGTAATTGCTCTTATTAAGACCACAATAACCAATCTTTAAAAGGTTTTGTTTTGTTTTCCCATCTTTCACAGTTATTGGTACCGATTCCAGTTGCACAACTAAACTTAACTTAATTAAAAATTAATATTAATAGTGTCAATAACACAATTCGGCGATGTTAACAGAACTTTTTATTAGAAAATCTGTATATTATAGACCAACGATTTTTATTAATAAAAATGTGCACAACGAAATAGCCAATCAATCAAAATACATCATAGTTGTTTTCATTTTTAGTTAAGTTTAGTTTTGCACGTAGAATTGGTACCATTATCTACTTTGTATGTCGTATTCGCCTAGCTAACTCTAGCAGCACACGTACACAACACTTAACAAGATATAGGTTGATGACATAGATGCTTACATGTGTTCTTTACTACGTTTTGAGTTTAATACCAAAATGTAAAATATAATAACATAAAATCAATTTTCAACATCTCGTTATCATTTAGATTTTTAAGAACAATATTTTGTTCACCTTTAGATGCTAAAAAATTCACAAATTAAAAGCTGTAAACAGGTGACAAGTCCACTTACACATTCCTTTAAGTTAAAACACACACAATAAGATGATTTTAACACATTTAGCGTATCCTTATAGTTAAAAGCTATATAATAGCGTTATCTTAGGGCGGACACTAAATTGGGATGTCTCAGGCGAGCGTGGCGCGCCCTTATCAGTTTTGTCGTGTTCATCTTGAGTTGTGTTAGGCTTTACTTGGGATATTTATGTCCAACGTCGGGGTGGCGTAGCGAACCTACAAGCGACAATGTCTCAAAATTATTACTGACCACATCCGCAGACTACAATTCTATTTTCATATAAAATTGCCATATAATGTCTAAGAATTATAGTTACGTTTTATTTATATCAGTTTTATATGATTCATAACATTAAAATGTTCTCTATAGTTAATATTGTTGTAAATCTTTTCTGTCAACTTTTATAACTCGAATTGAGATATCATTTATGAGCTATTGAACGCATTACTAGAGTGACAATAACTGTCATATAATCGTATGATAGTGAAGCGACAACCCTTGCCGGACGCATTGGTTTGATGAAGCGCTTTTTTGATACTCTTTTACTTTTTTTCATCTTATTGTCCATGGTCCATTGATAAACGGACAGGTATACGTACTCAGACAGGCGCCAACATTCCTCGTTCCGACCTCACACTTACTCGTAGCCTTATAAAAACGGGCACACTTTTTTATATTAGCACTTTTTGGACTTATTTGCCTCCCTTTGTGTTCGTCGCTGTTGTTTGTTTTGGTTATTAGTGAGACTGTAGGAAGTGGACGCGATAAACCTATTGACTATAATCGTTTTATTGTATCAATTTTGGATATCCGTTTTGATTTCACTTAGATGTTGAAGTGTTCCGATGACGGTCATATATTTGAATGAGTTAAATTATGCCTATTAACACCTCGCTTTTAACATACAAATAGTTAGGTAATAAAAAGGTTATAAAAAATGTAGGCCAATGGTGTAAGTTGTCATTGTCCAAAGGAAAGCCGATTCATTAGCATAATTAGGTAATATGTTGGTGTAGTTTTAGCAAATGTTAATTATAGTATTAATAGCACAACCGATTCGGGCTATAAATTTAGCGAAAACAATGTTAATAAACTTATTAGCATTTTATGAATGGTTTTTACCGTGTGACAAATATTTTGAAAGTTGTGATGCCGCCTAGTTGTCATGTCGGTGGAGATGACTCGGACGGTAGACGATCAGTTCACTGACATGGATGTCGATGGTGTACATGAGTTACTTCATCATTAATTAGGGATACATAAACTTTAATGGTTCCTAGTGGAAACATTTCCTTTCTCTTATAAGAACTTACGCCGGGAATAGATCGACTTTTGTACGTATGAACATTTGCTTGGAAATTATTTATTTCAAAGTCACGACTAGGAGAAGTTTGATTTTACTATCTGTTCTGTATCTGTTACTATCAATGTATTAATCCATGTAACGGAATCTTTGAAAGTGATTTTCACTCACTTGCAGTAGTCAGATTGATCTGAAATTATGTACAAATTGTAATGACAAAACAATGTATTAATGTAAAAAATAATATTCAAGCGTGTTTTTTAGATTTGGAACTAAGCAAATTATGTATGGAAGTGGCAAATAGCTGGGTCAAATGTTAAATAAGATGGTAGTTTTTGGGTTCTACGAATTCAGTAAGTACCTAACATTTAGCTTATTTATAATGTCTGTAGTTTGTCAATGAGTGATTTGGTTGAATGATGTATTAGAGTGCAGCCTAAGGCATTGTAGACCGTCGCGTCGTAGAAGTCCAAATATGAACCGAAATTTCGTTAGTTGATGACTCGAATTATGCACAATTACAACATCCCCGTCTCTGGTTTCTCGTGAATTTAATGAATAGGCGGCTTTACGAAGTCACTCAATCTTTGGAAGCGCCGCTCTCGCTAATCGCTGCGTTTACGATCCTAGTGCAATTTTGATTTATTTGCAAAAGGATCATTTCCGGTACTAAATGACAATTTGTGGATTGCTAAGCGTTCATTCATCGTGTTTTCGTAAAACTTTACTACCCAATTTGTAAAATAATATGTTGCGAAATTAAATTAGGATTTTTTGTCCCAAAGTTGTGTTTGTAAAATGTTTTAGTATTATATATATTTTGTTACGAACTTAATGGATTCCCTTTTTACTTAGTTTTCATTTAATAAGAAGGAAACTGTTTAAGGAACAATGACTAAGACATACAGAGTTAGTATACAATAGATAAATAAATACTGTGAGATAGATAATTACCAACGTAACTACAATTTATACATTGCAAGCAATCAAATGCTGTTTGTAATAAGTTTCTCATGACTACGTGCTCTTAGAATCCATTATTTGTTATTAGGTACAAAGTTATTCACAACTACAGAATAATTAAGAATTTATCTACCTAATCAATATCTTATATTAGGGTTGGCTATTTTTAAAATGGTAAGGTGTAAATATCTAACGTGCCTGAAGAAAAAATACACAAATGGGGTTCAACTAACCACGCAAGTAAAATTGCGAGGCTCGTTTACTTGTAAGGTATTTGAATATAAACACATTATTATACTAGGTACTTAATTTTATTTGTCTTGGTACCTCGAGTATGATTAAGTAATGAAAATGGAAATATTGTACCTACTGATGACGGATACAAAACTTGACCATAGGTAGAATCACAATGTTCAAAGAAAAATAAACATAATTTCTACCATGCCTGATCCTTATAAGTGCACTGGCTGTTGCCCGCGACGTGTGGAATTTAGAAAACTTTACCCGTTTTTGCAACATTTTTCACCCATGTTTTGCTCCTATTCGTTGCAGCGTGATGGTCTATAGCCTATAGCGTTCCTCGATAAATGTACTATACAACATTGAAAGAATTTTTCAAGATTAGCGCGTTTAAACAAACAAACAAACAAACTCTTCAGCTTTTTCTATACTAATCTATACTAATATTATAAAGCGGAAGAGTTTGTTTGTTTGAACGCGCTAATCTCAGGAACCACTAGGCCGATTAGAAAAATTCTTTCAGTGTTTGATAGGGCATTTATCGAAGAAGGCTTTAGGCTATATAACATCACGCTACGACCAGTAGAAGCGAAGCAGTAGTGAAAAATTTTGCAAAAACGGAGAAAATATTTCTAAATTCCACGCGGACGGAGTCGCGGGCAACAGCTAGTACTATTATATAAAGTATAGATTATTACGGATAGATCTTAGGCATACCTAATATCAAATAATATACGTAGTTAACTCAGTGTAAATTATATTTTCTTGTATTGGAATGATTATTATTTGCCTTGTATCTGATAATGAAGGTCACTGTTGTTATTAACTCCTGTTCAGGATTATTATGTTCACATTTTCTTGCATACATATTTTGACAAAGCGGTTACGCGATGTCCAACAGTACAATTATAAGTTTTTATTTTGTTATAACAATTTTCATTTTGTTAATAGTAGTTGTGTGCGTAGAATTAGCACCAATAAATTAATTGGTACCTTGGTACCTATTGGTATATTCATTGGCAGAATTAAGAGTACAAATTTCACCACCCATCTCCTCCCCAGGATGCTGTAAAAGCCAGCGAAGCTAAATTGTGCACAGTTAACATCTTCTGTCAGAGATGAAAACCTTGACAATAAACCTTGAGTCAACATGACTGGTGCTCAAGTCCACTATTTTGGAACAATTGTCATACCGGCACAATACCGGCACGATACCGTTGCAATTGAAGTCAAATATCCGTAGTCTGCTATATGCCGTCATAACGGTCTTTCAATGGTAATAGAATTGTCGATCTCTTTTATCTATGCATTAAATTTTCGGTCTCTTTTATCTATGGATTGTGTTAGAATGGTATGTATGTGTTGCCGTTTTTAAAAAATGCGTTAGTTGAAGTGATTTTCGAAAAACTACTAATAAATTTAAACATTTAATCATGCTAGACTTCGTTTAAATATATTTGTACATACTATTTATTAGTATAAAAAGCAATGTGAAGTTTAGGAGATTAGTAAATTGCAATAAATTACAAAGAACAATTTCTAATATTTCTATCTATCTATTTTTTATTTATGGCAATCTGTCGACACAGGACAATTTAAAAATATTACTGTCAAATTCAAAATAGCAGACTACCGAAACATTTCAGTCATTGAATTGCAATTGTGAAGCAGTTGTGTACGAGACTAGCAATTTATGTCACTTTGACAATTGTAAGACAATGATGAAGTCGTTATGACGACACATTATTAGTAGACTACCAAAAACTTTACTATTGCACCATAATGGTACAATAATGGTACAGTTGTGACACCGTTGAAATACCCGACTCAGGGCCCTGATGAGTGTGACATAGTAGACCGTATTACTTCCCGAAGTGGAGGAGGCCCGTGTGCAACAGAGATAGATAGTTGTTTGTTGGTCCCCTTGGTTGCTAAAATAAAAATATATCATGATATTAGCCTAATGGAAGTTAGTTGCCTCAATAAACATACTATTGCTAAAGGCGCCTGTATCGATTATATTGACTTTGATTTGTTAACATAGGGTAAGTCAACTGTTTGTGTCAACTCGTAGTGAACGTAATATTAGCTTTGTTTTGAAGCTAGCTGACGATATATCGGCAAGGGTTTATTTGTTTTCGACTATTCGAGGTAGATTTGACACTCTAGTTCAGTATTTCGATGTATGATGAATATTTTGATAAAATTAATGGATTGGTAAATACTACAGACATGAATTTGGTAAACACACGTAAAACTTTAGCTTTGTGTGTTTTTCACTATATTATGTTTTTGATACTATAGGTACTTGTTTAAAAATTCATCTTTGCGACTGGATTACAATTCGCGTCTTTTATTTTCCTGGCGATGACCTATTACCAATCTACTAGCTTTGAATGGCTAATATTTACCCACTCTTACGGCCATTCTCAATAATCAATCTTTGGTATGGATAGATTAAAATCCTCGTTTATCACATAAATGTTTCTATTTCCTGAAAAATTTTCAATAGAGAGTGCTGTCATCAGTAGCTTATTGATATGCAAGTAAGGACAAAAGTTTAAATTAGTCTGACTTTGTTAGCCAGATTCGAGGATAGATAAAAATATTGAAAACAGCTGCATATCGATCAAATAAGTAGCAGAAACTCTTTAGAAATTTTGATTTTGTCTAAAAAGTCGGTATTGGAGCATAATGGTATTATGTGGCATGTCTACATCTTTATTATGAACATAAAATACGTTCTAAACGGTAATATTATGCGGTAATGTCTAAAAAGCTAATTTAAGTCATCCTGAGACAAAAATAGAATTGAGGTCATATAATTGTGTTTTATTTTAAACAGCCGGAAGGCTTAATTACCCTTTTTATCTAATATATAGAAAATTATACAAATGAACATGTCGATTATACGAATGAAAGCCACTATTCAAATTGTTGTCATCAAAATCTCTGAATTATTGTTATCTTACCACTTACAATACTGCGTGTGATGTCATGGTGCCTAAAGCAGGTATCATTAAGTACCTTTAACTTTACAAACATATTTAATCACATGTTAAAATAGTCAATTGTCTTATTCACACAATATAAAGGTTGAAATTCGAAGTATTAAACTGCTTCCAGTTTGTAATTCTTATCTATATCCCGACACGTGACGGGTCGATCGGGTCGTATGTACGGCGCAATGCTTAACTGGGTGTATTGAAGAATTTAAAAAAGATATTGTAAAGATTTAATTAAAAAATTTTATCTAAGTAATTGTCTATTTATCACTGCTACATTCGTGGTCCTTTTACTGCTGGACGTAGGCCTCCACATAGAACGCCACAATGCACGGTCTTGGGCCGCTTGCATCCAATGGCTTCCCGCGACCTTGACAATATCATCGCCTCACCTTGTCAGCGGCCCGCCCAACCACATGAGTAAATAAAATGTAGGCCAACGCTGCCGCTAATTTGAACTTACGTTTTCTGAAAAGCAAAGTCTTTGCTTTAGAGTTTTGATTTATACCCGAAATATTCGTGATAGAACGCTTAGTTCTTTACAATCTACTTCTAAATGAATATACAATACATTATTTAAACCTATATTACAAACAGTATAACTTTTGCAAACATGATATACATTTGATACATTCCATCGCGTAGATCGAATAAAAATTTTCACAGAAACGAACATTTAATAATACGAATGAATATAATAGGATTCAAATGTTTTATTTTCGATGTAAGCACATCACGTACGTTACTAAATCATCGGTCTGAGAGCCGAAAATATATCAGAATTGTTCCTATTAGCTTACGATGGGATTATTTCATTCAAATCGTATGAAATCGATTCGTATCGATACTAAACACTACAATCAGCAAGAAACTTGTTGCAGCTGTTAGTTATGAGATCGGCGTCATCCACTAAAATAATATGACACAGCCGTTTCTGTTTCTCCTTCAGACACTCAAAAAGGAAAACTATTGATATAGCCGTAATTAAGTGTAGTGGATGTACTGACGGCAAAAAAGTATACTATTAGTTTAACATTGTCACAATATAATATTGTAGAATTTAACTAATCGTTAATTCATTTTTATTATGAGAATAGAAATCTTTAAGTAAATTTTAAGAAACTAGCTATACAACACAGAATTGAAAACTGTGCGAATAGAATGTCATTGGTGTTAGGTTACAATAGATTAATTACTACTCGTCTAGAATTGCTGCTCTATTATTTTTATTCTGTATTTACAGAAAATATATATAATAAAAATAATAAATAAATAAAATATATATAAATAGTAACAGAAGGATTAATTAAACACTATGCTAAGGGTGCTGCAATTTGTAAAATATTGATAAGAACATCCACGAAAAACAAAAAATATTTAACTTTAGAATATAAATGAGTGAATAAATATTACCTAGGTACGCAGTTTCAGATAATCCATGTATTAATATGTTGACGGTACGCGCGAGGATCAACAGCAGACAATGTAAGTGGTTACCCATTCTTTCAGAGCCTATAATTTGACAATATTTTGTGTCATTTGGGCTTTATTATTACTTACGCCATTACAAGACTGTGGATATAAGGTTAATACACGAACATCATGGCCGCGAGGCCGATTAAGGGCGCACTAACCACAGGTCCCCCTAATTCAATATTAAAAGCATCCTACGACGTGATCGGCAACTAATAATAGTCTTATTTAAAGAAATGTCCCTGAGAAAATGTCGGAATGTCAACCTTTTTCTAATATTTTTTGAACGTCGATATGAAATGACTCGTTCCAAAATTTCTGAACGGAATTACAGTATTTATGGACACGACTTTTGTAATAACACTAGTTCAATTACTCATAAATTGGATATTATGAACGGTTTTGACGTATCATTAGGTTGTTAATGGGTTTCAAACATTTGTAATCTAGTGACGGCTTTTTTCGAAAACATATTTATCCTATGTAGAAAAACAGGTTGATAATATACATACAAATGCTTGTATACATGGCAGTGTATCAAACATGGCCGGAAAAGTCAACACTGTGTAAAGTATTTGAAAAACACTTGAGCTATGAAACACATTTTCTTAGAAATTTTCCAGCCAAAGAGGTGACTTAATTAAGTTCTTAGGTTTCGTATTACGGCTTGCTGTATTTTCCAGACAAGCCAAGTAGAGATATCTTTACTACTCTTATATTATAAAATAATTCAGATTGATTTTCAACCCAGATTGATGTCTTTGAATTAAAAGCTCTATTATTTCTATCTATCTACACGTGCCAATTATATTTGATAGCATAAAACAATGCATGAAAATATCTGAAATATCATACAAAAATTGGCTTAATTTAGTTATAGTATATATTATGAGAACGAACAGGAGGTATGACAGCATAATATGTCTAAGAAATTTATTAAATAACCCACAAAAGTAATTAAAATTAGTTTATGTAAAGCGAAATTTATAAGTTCTATAGAACAAAAACTCTTGTACCGTAGACGTAATTTGTAACGAATGAATATCATTACATTTTAATTTCAAGTAATTATAAAAAGTACACGCCTGGTACTCTTTTTAGGGTTCTGTTGCCTAATGGCAGAACCTTGTACTAAGACTTTGCTGTGCATCGGCCCATAAATTTTCACAGATATGTTTTCGCTATGACTATAAATACAATGAAGAACAAAAGTCAATAAAGGTCAATAAACTTGAAGGGGCTCCCATATAATAAACATTTTTTGCATAATCTTGAAGACATAAAATAAAATTAGTATTGAATTTTATGTACCTAATCTAAGATTCAAATTTGTATTTTACGTAACTTATGTAACACACTTTTATTTTTCATCAATTATATTATGTTAATTATGAAACTACGAGTATATCGGTATTGCTTTTTAACCGACTTCAAAAAAGGAAGAGGTTCGATTAGTCTGTACCTACTTATATTTTTATTTTATTTTTTTATGTTTGTTACCTCATAACAGTAACTGTTAACTGGGCTAAGCTAATTTTAATTATTCTTTTTTTATATAAAAGCAGGTGATTTCCGTGTGGTCCTATTGGCACCAGTTGAGGATCTGATAGTTATCTCCTGAGAAATCGAGGAAGACTCTCAAACAAAGGCACATAAAGGCGGTCAAACTTTTTTTTTCAATATATTTAATTATTTTTTTGATATTGGATTGAAATGACTGTTTGTTTTCCTTACCTCCTAAATAAATAAATCAATAGACATGTAATTATAACGATAAGATAGGATGACGAATAATTGTGATGCGGTACGGAATCCATTGTGTGCGAGTATAATTCGTATTTTCTCAGTTTTTTTTTATACCGTAAGCCATATAAATAAACATTTACCTTAATAATTGCGTAGTTTTGATTTTGCGTGCGATACATCTATGTATATAAAACTATAAAGAGATGTTTAATTTAGATAAGTTTATAATAAATTGTGTTTTTATTAAAATATTAACTTATTTAACATAGTAGAAAATGTTCGTTAGCTTATTTAATGAGAGCAAAAAATAAGTTAAAATAATGCACGCATTGGTACCAATTCTACATGCACAACTAAAATTCAATAGCACAATAGCACAATTCGACAATGTTAACTGAATTTTCTAATTATAAAAACTGTGTATAAACGATTTTAATTAATTTAAATGTTTTATTTTCTAACACTTGCCCGACTCATTCAGTCTGTGACTATGGTGACTGCAAAGTCTCCGAAACGTCGGGCCAAAAATTAAAAACAAATATACGCATCTAAATCCGTAAAAAGTAGTTTTATTTAATCTAAATGTGTAAAACGACTGTTAGTTGTTTTCATACATCGGTAAGTTTTGACACATGCGAATTGGCCTCAATGGTGGAATGTGAAATATGTTTGTTACTGTTTCATGGCGAAACTACTAAATATATTTTGAATAAAGTAGATTAATAACATGTAAATTACTTCAATAACATTTCTTTACATAATGTTTATCATAACAGAAAATACCTACAGGCTGTAATGTAGTGTATTAATGTAGGTAATAATAAAACATTATATTATACAATACATCAATGTTATGACGTCACGTAATAAAATCTAAATTGAGTTGGTCTGCATTCAAGGGTGGGCTGAATCTAGTTAGGTGTAAATGGAAGCAGCGTTTATGTACGGAACGAGGCGGCGTAATGCAACGGTAGGGCGCCCAGGATGGTCCCAGCCCATGCATACTAACACGTCTGGTAATAAGCCTCATTTCATGTTTATCCTTCGCCTCAATCTGGCCTTTGCTGCTCCCTGCTCGAACTCTACCATTCTATATAAGTATTGGAATTTCAATGTAAACGTAAAATTTTTTATTTGAATTCCCGAACATTGAATTTTCATATATAATATACGTATAGAACTACAACTTTTTTGGCATACCTAATGCATGTATACTCGTTATTTGTCCTAGTAAGTAAGCACTTATTTAATATTTTGGCGCCAAATTTAATAAGCTCACAATAGAGCTTACAACTTCCCACCTTGACTAAAAAAAGCTCCTAAATAAATAAATAAATATGAAAAAATCTCAATAAATCTATTTAGTAATTGACGAATGAAAAAGGGATCTGAAATCTGTAAATATGAAAAGATGAAGTATTTTTCTACCTCCTTAGTATGGTGTTATGAAATAATTATGTGACTTGGAGTTTCAAACTATCTCTGTGGATATTAAAGTATCTCTGTGGATATTAAGAATTTCCACGGGATATTGGTATTTGATTATATAAAAACATTATACATAAATGGTTTGGCTTCAATATAAAGTATACAACATATTTGTAGGCTTTCTGTTCTCCTAGCTAGGTTGCAAGCAACCTATATTTATACATATTTTAACAGATATTTAAACCATAGATAGCTAATTCCTTTAATAAAATGTAATCATAGAGCCATTTGTGCTGTAAATACCTATATTATATAACAACAAAAGAAATAAGTAGTTTGTGTGTAAATTGACATGAGGAAAGTAATCCGGATGTTTTGCTACGATTGTCTAATGCAGAAATAAATATTGTCATTAAAAAATAACAAAACGACTATTACTAATACAATTTTTGCTGATAAAATGATATTTAATGTCGTTTTGATGCTGAATTAAATTCTTATTGTTGTTGTCAGTCATTATTATATTAATAGCATTATAAATGGAGTTAGATTGTCATAGAGCGGATAATGAGGAGAGTTTTTGTAATGTTTTGTCCTTTGCCGTCACCGGCTATTAAGTCCGACCCTGCGGGCTGACATCACGTATTGCTACGAGATACATATTTGGGGGATAATTGACGAAAACAGTTGCGTGTTGTACAATATAATTTAACTTAAGTTTGTTATAATCATTCACTAAATTAGTATTCCAGAAAATAATAAAATATATGTATGATGTATTTAAACACACGAAAACTGTATTTTTTATTAATTAAATTACATAGTAAGCAATGTCAAAACGTCTTGATTGGCGGTAATTGTCGGGTCAAAATAGTCAGATAATTAAAAAAGAAAACCGTGTGTAACGGTCTGAAAACATAACATTTTTGAATCTATTTGCTATTTTCTTAGAATATCGTTCTATGTTGTACCTAATTAATTATAATAGAAAAGATGTCTTCGGTTCACGGAAATGTACAGCAATGGCCGACCTGGTTGGCGTCATACGAGCGTGCATCGTTCCGTAAAAAGCACAACAGAGCGTCGAGCGGTGCTTAATACAGATAATGAGACCATCATCGTTTACAGAAGTAAGTTTAATTAACGTAAAAAAGCGCGTTTACTCTAACTGGCGCGTTATCGCTTCCATCTTGGCACTTATAATAACTTTTGTTCATTATATTGTTGCGAGCTCTACGTGTCTGAACCATTTCCGGCCGCGGTTGTTCTAAACACCAATTTTATGCTTATGTGAGTGTTTGATTTTATACACGAGCTTATTTTTATTTCAATTTGAGAATCTGTTTAATTAATTTCTATTTATAAATATAATCTGTGAGTATCACAATGTGGAAAGTAGGATTTAGTTAGTTACGGGTGTAATTACTTTAATGATTATTTTCTGTACTCAACTAAATTGCAGTGTGCTTTTTAAGTTCGTAGAATTTAGAAAATAATTAATGCTTCTGTTTTTTTAATGTAAAAGGTAATAAATTCGCAGCATTATTATAGCGTGGTAAGTTTTAATAGGATCATTAACTTTAGTAAGCTTTATAAGTAGTCCACTTCACGAAAGCACCAGAAAAGCAGCAATACGCGAGGTATGGCGGTGCATCGTGAAGCGTGTCCTCCACACTAAATTGACACCACGACCACTCTGCCAAGAGTGTAGCGACAAAGAAGAAGAATAAGAGATAGATACCCTCCTAAAGAACGTTACATGACTAGGTGAGTTAACAACTGCGTAGAATAAGGATTCTCAAGTTTATCACATCCCGAAAAATACAGCGGAGAATAGTTCCCAAAAAGGTAGATCGACGGTATCAATAATATCGCGGGTAGCTACTGGATCATAGGTACTTTACAGCTACGCCTTTGTATAGCAGTGGACATAAAAACCCCTCCGTGTGGTGACGGATTCAGAATACAAGTGTCACCACCCCATCTCCTCCCAAGGGTGCTGTAAAAGTCAGCTAAGGGATATTGTACACAGATAACATCCTCTGTGAGAGATGGAAAACTCGAAAATAAACCCTATGCCAACACGCCTGGTCAGCGCGGCACAGTAAACCATATTCCCTCCAAAGTGCAGGAGGCCCGTGCCCAACAGTGTGACGTAAATGAGCTGAAGAGAAGAGGAGAGAGAGGAGGACATAAAAAGAGCTTATTATTGGATGGATTGAATGGTTTAAATCTCTAAAATATCAATTGTGTATGCATTAAATTTGTGAATAAATAGTCTTACACATATCTGACAGTCTACCCTCCAACCAAGTTGCCTAACAATGCGTTTATCATTAAAATATACAAAACATGTGCATAATTAATTACAAATAATTCCATATTAATAATTAGACATATTTTGACTATGATGAGATTTGGTAGTTCACTGTCTCAATATTAAACAAGAACTTAAAATAAAACACGTTACATGCTATTACATTTTCACGGTCCAAGGCGTACGCTGCCGAACACAAGTTCCGAAGCTTATGTTCTTCATGTGTGTATTGCATAACCACGTATTGCTCGGACGGGTGTGCATTCCACCGCCATTAGTTTTATCTACCAAAAAATTGTTTATAATGGCTATATTTATGTTTCCGACATGTTTTTGTAATGATCTTCTGTAAATAACCCAAGGGCTATATTAGCTTTAGGCTAGAAACGGAAAGAAAGAAACGCAGATTATGGCTTTTAAACGTTTGTCACCGCAAAATTTTTTATCTTCTAAGCATCTCGGGTGGATTTGCGGTGCAGTGAGACAAGAACAAAATGAGTTTCATATTCAGTGACGTGCTATTCACGTTAGATCATCATCGTCATCATCATCATCATAACATCACGCCTTTTTCCCATGGGGGAAGGCAGAGACTATAGAGCGCCATTTGCTACGTTCCAAACATACTTACTTGGCTTCATCCACACTCAACCATCTGGTCTTATATGCCCGACGGTTGTAAATGCTACGCACTTGATCCTTTTGGAGTATATGGGCGATGACATCGGAGTATATTTTTCTCGGTCGTCCTCTCCCAACATTTCCACTTATTTCTATGTTTACCATGTCACATTAGATAAAGTTTTAATATTAAAATATCTAATATTCTCTAACACTTGCGCGACTCATTTGTTTTAATAAAACCATTAATACTGATCTAGACGCGTGTATTTGTTTTAAATTTTAGCCCGAAGTTGTGGAGACTTTGCAGTAACCATGGTTACTGGTGGGACTGAGCTGTAAAGTAATTAAAATATCTCTTATGAATCCCTTAGATGGTATGACATGATCCCTCATTTGCATTTGCCTATACCTTAGACTTACTATATAGCTCACTTCATGCAAGAGTGACAGTACTTTTGTGTCAATGTAAACTGAAAAGTCATTCAAGTATTCGGCAAGAACCTTTCTCACGAATGTGCTGTTATGAATAAACTCGTGAATATACTGAGAATCTGAGAATATAATAAAATTATTATACAAAATCTTTGCAAAAAACTCCTCTTTATTAAATTGTTGAATGCTTTATTATCTACCGCACATAAAAAGTGCTGCTAGAATTATCATTATAATATTTAAAAAAGTTTTATATTCTATTTAATTAGATAATAATGAACATAAGCGGGTCTTTGATGATAGAAGTAATAAAATGTGTTGTGGTTTTTACTTTATTTGCTAGAATTAAAACAACACGTTTTTGTTAATGAAAAATTAACATTTCAAAGGAATGATGGATGTTGAGAATTTAATTTAACGGTCGGACAAACATTTTATAGAAAATAATTAAGAGGCGTTAAGATAATAGTAGTTTAAAATCTACTTAACTCTCTCATCAAAGTCTCATTAAGATAATGATGTGCACAAGTGAAACGTTACTGTAAATTGACATATTAGAATTTGCAATTTATTTCATAATACATATCCTGTATTACCATCACTAACAACATTAATATAAACGTAAATATAGCTTAATATTGTCTAATAATTCTAATGATTCATTTATTTAAATAAAACCACTTTTTACGGATTTAGACGCGTATATTTGTTTTAAATTTTACCCTAATGTTTTGGAGACTTCTCAGTCACCATTGTCAATGAGACTGAGCTATAAATAATATCCTCTGTGATTAGTTGTTGCAGGACTTACCCACATTTGGTTTTTAAAATTTATAATGACCATGAAGATAGAGTTTACTATGGTCAAACAAGTTTTACTGTAAATATTGTCTACATAAACTTTATTTTTAATATTTGACACCTAGATTTATTATAGTAGTCTTTGACACCTTCCTCTATCTCTTTCTACCTAACACCTTCCTTTCTCTCTCCTACTGTTAGCCACGAGCCTCCTCCATGTTAGGAGAGATTATGGCCTCCTGTACCCAGGTGAGCAGGCGTGATGGCACAGAGTTTATTTTCGATATGTGTACAATATTACTAAGCTGGCTTTTACAGCACCCTGCCTGCTGGACAGCCTGCTTTCTACAAGCTGTTAAATTACCACTCCTTTCCGTCGTGCTGTCCTATCCTAAGGACTTAATGATTTGTCCACAATGATAGAAATAATACAATATCCAGTGTAGTTCGAAGTTATCAATAATAACAGCGAAACAGGATATTTCGCGGCAATTCTGCGAATGACGAAAATTCCTGCAATAGTTTTTGATTAGTTATACTGGGTTAATTAAACTAATTAAATCTTGGA
The DNA here is from genome assembly GCA_916999025.1 of Orgyia antiqua. Classification (NCBI taxonomy): domain Eukaryota; kingdom Metazoa; phylum Arthropoda; class Insecta; order Lepidoptera; family Erebidae; genus Orgyia; species Orgyia antiqua. Next base: position 6,557,803 of record OU779861.1, read on the forward strand.
AAAAACACGACATAATGTTACGATACTTACGATTTTTTGTCAAGTATGTTTACAAATATAGAGGTAAAGTTACTCTAGAAACAGTGTTTCATTAGCAAAGATATGTAAGTTAAATAAAGTAGTTACCTCAATAACATCTTTTAATTAACTGAGATTCGATTAATATTACTAATTTTAAAATTGAGTATCTATACTTATATAATATTCTCATGTATACTAATCTATATATATATATATATATATATACTAGCTGACCCGGCAAACGTTGCTTTGCCATACTAAAAAAAAAAGTTTGAAAAATAGATGTTGGCCGATTCTCAGACCTACTGAATATGTATGCAAAATTTGAGAAGAATCGGTCAAGCCGTTTCGGAGGAGTACGGTAACTAACACTGTGACACGTGAATTTTATATATTAGACTAGCTGACCCGGCAAACGTTGTTTTGCCAAACCAAAAAAAAAGAAGGTTTGAAAAATAGATGTTGGCCGATTCTCAGACCTACTGAATACGCATATAAAATTTGGTAAAAATCGGTCCAGTCGTTTCGGAGGAGTACGGTAACTAACACTGTGACACGTGAATTTTATATATAAGATATATATACTAGCTGACCCGGCAAACGTTGCTTTGCCATACTAAAAAAAAAAGTTTGAAAAATAGATGTTGGCCGATTCTCAGACCTACTGAATATGTATGCAAAATTTGAGAAGAATCGGTCAAGCCGTTTCGGAGGAGTACGGTAACTAACACTGTGACACGTGAATTTTATATATTAGATTATACTAATCTCAGGAACTACAAAAAAATTAAAAATGAACTACTTACTTTACTTTTTACTTTTTTTTTAAATATTATAAAACTGAAGAGTTTGTTTATTTGTTTCTTTGAACGCGCTAATTTCAGGAACCACTGGTCGGATTTGAAAAATTCTTTCAGTGTTGAATAGTCCATTTAGCGAGGAAGGCTATAGGGTATATAACATTACGCTGCGACCAATAGGAGAGAAGCAGTAGTGAAAAATGTTGCAAAAACGGGAATAGTTTTCTAAATTCCACCCGTACGAAGTCGTGGGCCACAGCTATAGTTTATATAGTGCAAAAATCTACACCATAACTGTAATTGGGATTGTTCATTATTTTTGACCTGCTGTTTTTATATATTTTTTTTAGAAAATTTAGACTATTTTAAGCAACGAATTTCAATAATAATAAAATGTTCGAAATATAGAATTTTTTAAAAATAATTAAAAATATTATTTTAAATGATGTAACATCATCGTTGCACGCATCCTGTGTATTGCCTTTTCCTGATAGACTTAAGACAGATTGGAATATATCTTTTCAAAGTTGCCAAGTTGATATAGTAGACCAATTTCAACTCCACCACAGAGTAGTATATCCATAACAACGCCATAATATTTTAAGTCATTCATTTCAAGAGCAAATAGAGGTCATTTGCTTTTTTTGAAAAATAATCGTTAATATAGAAAATTTTCAGAAAAAAAACAACTGAATTATGATCAGAAACTCTAATCTCAGAAATAATTTTCGAATTAAGAGTTTTAAAAAAATATGCACAATGCCAATTGTTCATATATGATGTTAAATAATGATATAATCTTAGATAATGATGCGCTTTAATCTTATACTTTTTAGTTTAAGAGGATACCAAAATAGCTTCGTGCATTTTTCTACGTACGAAGTTTTTATTGTTTCTTTAGATTGAATGGCTAGAGCTCTAATTTTTAAGTATATGTTTTTTCAATATATGATCTAGGATCGCATAAACTCAGAAACGCGATTGAAAAAAGTTTTCTCGATAGAAAATCTTAGCGAAACAACCTCTCTAATTTTTTATTTTTTTCATTTGTCGGTCTGTTATCGCGTAATAACTAATAAAATAACTTTAAAAACATAAGTAACTATTATATATAGAAACACGTAAATCAGAATTAAAATATATTTAGTAGATTTTGAGTAAATAGGAAAAGTATCCCTAATTCTTCATTTTCTGTGCCTACTGGCTGTGTTAATATGTACGTGTCGGCGATGATATTGAATAATATTGATGTAGGCCCTTAATCAATCTTGCTTAAAAGACTCTAGCGTTATGGATGGTAACACGTTTTTATATGTTAGGTGTGAAACAAAAAACAAATATGTATCAAACGTTATTACATTCGCAAGTGGATCGTAATGATTTAAGTGGAGCACACGGGCTTATTATACTGTCAGGGAAATAGTCAACAGCCGTGTAAAAAGAAATGAGTGCTGTAGTTACCTCACAGTGTCTATAAAACTATTGCTAATATAATTATGCGATAAAAGTCCCGATGATCATACGTAAGTAAATAGCCTGTGGTATAAATTTATGTTACAGAAAGATATTTTTTTAATAGCTATATTAGGCAAATGACCACACTCCACCTGACGTTAAGTGGAGTGCAATCCAAATGTTAGGACGGCTAGTACAGTGTCAATGCACTAGACGCCCCCACCCTGCCGGCCCACAAGATGCTTTTTTACGCCTCGCTTGAGAGACCCCATGTCGTAAGAGTCAGGAAACACATGAGCATATCTGATAATATTATATATCGTTCGGTCATACCATATCTACTCGTATATACAATAATTATAAAGGGTTAATTTGTTAGCAACTGATTGAAATTTCTTAAATAACTAATGTTATAAAATGTATTTATTACAAGCATCACAAATTGTAATTACATTACATATAATATTATTATGTTTGTGCGCTCTATGCTTAATGTGACCATTTTTTTTTTGACTCAAAACGGGACATCGGTTTATAGGTACTTAAACTAAAATTAAATGAAAAAATAACACTTTTTAAGTTATTTATTCACAAAAAGCTAGTAGTGTCTTAAAATATTAGGTTTACTTATATATTATACTGGTGATGATTTCAAATAGGAATGATACTCTGGGCATGTTTTTGTTAAATTAACCTTCATTATCAACATCACCTTTAAAACTGATACCTGTATCTGAGTTTTCTCAGACGTCCACAATTTGTTGATGACGGGCTTCGTGGTGGAGTGGTTTATGTAATGGACTGCCGATCACGAGGTCTCGGGTTCGATTCCCGGTCAGGACAATCATTTGTGTGATATCCATAAATGTCATACAAATGTTTGTACTGCGTCTGGGTGTTTACTATGTATTATAAGTATGTATTTACAAAGAAAAGTAGTTTATGTATTGTATCCGTATTCTGGTACCCATAACACAAGCATATAAGCTTAGCTCGGGACCAGAGGACGTTGTGTGAAATGTCCATGAATATTTATTTATTTATTATTACGGAAAATACTCTTTCTACTGGAGTTCGGTTTTTTTATCAATTTTGCGTCCCAGAGGTAGTTTCGGGGACACCGGGACTAGTAGTTGTAAAAAGGGACAGTCCCGTTTAAAACGGGACGTCTGGTCACATTATCTATGTACTTGACCCCTTGTGATGGACGTCATTGACGAGATCGGTGTCTATTTAGATGTATGTCTAAATTATGGCATATAATATTAAGGGCACCATCATATTGGAAGATTAACTTTTAATTTAGATCCTAAAAAAAATCTTTAGATAATTTGAAGTGACACAATGAGGCCAATTGCGACAAATTAAGAGTACAAGTGTCATCACCCAATTTCTTCCCCAGGGTACTGTAAGAGCTAAAGGATATTATAAGCAGTTACTAAACTCTATGTCAACTGGTCCGTGCGGGGTAGTTGACCAAAAGCCCTCTCCCAAAGTGTAGAAGGCCCATGCCCAGGAGTGAGACGTTTATAGGCTGGAGAGAGAGAGAAGTAGAATTAGAACCATTATTAAATCTCAGTAAACCTATTATCACATTCATCTTCAGATAACACGAAGAAACTGATTAAAGATACACGAACACGCAAACTATCGCATGTGACTTTTTACAAGTTACTCAACGATCAAAATTGTGTGACGCTTGATAGTTGCATCATCCGATCTGGTAGAACAAAGAGACAAGCAATTTAATAAGCATTTGTTAATCTGACTTCAAGTAAAAACGTTAAATTAATGTGCACCAAGCTTCCTTATAATGAGTAATTATTGCAATTAGAGTACGGTCAGCGAGTTAGCTGTCAGCCATTTGATAAATGCGGTTTGTTATTTAATTATCATATATAATTAATGCATGTCAAGTGGGCTATGTTGAAACAGTATAAAAATACATTTTGGACAAATTAGGTGAATATAAAAGTATTAATGACTTATTGAATTACCCTTGAGTGCATAAAGAATGATATAAATTTAATCAAAAGTTTATTTGTGTATTTATATACCCCCGAATAAGTATCGATATGTATTTATAGTTACATGTATATGTTTGTGTTTATGTACCTTAAACGTTTGCTTAGTTCTATTCTCATAATGTTTAGATAAACATTATGAGAATAGAACTATGCAAACGTTTCTTCATTTATCACCCACACTGTTTATCTCTGCACTAACTTTGGTTGGCTGGTAGATAATGCCTAAGGCATTAAGTCCGCCATTGTATGTCTTACGTGCATAAAGTTTTAATAAATATAAATAAAAGTTGATTCTTTTTGTTTGACTATTATAGTAGTTATAATTACCGTGTGGTGACCGTTTAAGAATACAAGTACACCTTTATTTGTTCTCCAGAGTGCTGTAAGAGCCAGTTAAAGGATATGTTAACATCAGCAGCAGCAGTTAACATCTACTGTGAAAACTCGTAACTAAATCCTATGCCAACATGCCCAGTCAGCGCGGCATAGAGGACAATAACCTTCCCGAAGTGGAGGAGGCCTGGGCCCAACAATGGGACGTTAATATGGTATAACTAATATAAATAGGTACAACTTTCAGCTTTTCTTTAATATGACAATTACATACTACTTACAGTAAGTTGATTTTTACGGTCACAACTCTGTCTAGATAATAAGATTTCAGGTAATTAACAACTAAATACAAGCGCTAAATTATATTCTTATTTTAAATATGCGACATGCTGTGATATTTCCGCGATATTTTTTAATTAAATTAGATTGTACTTGACTAAAATATGATTACTATTAGAACCACTAAAGGCATTATTAAAATGAAATCATGAAACTACAAGTATATTAAAAAATTTTGAACAGATTTAGCTTCAATCTATTTTGAAAGTAAAAGCAATTCATTTTATTCACAATAATCAAAGAAGTTTCCCAGCCCATTATCGTCCCACTATGGGGCAAGGTCTTCCTCTATATTGGGAGGGTTTTCGGTCAAATGTGTCGCGCTGACCAGGCGGGTTGGCATAGGATTTCATTTCGAGTTTTCTGTCTCTCACAGTTGATATTTACTGGTAACAATATCCGCAAACTGACCCTTTTACCAGCAAAGGAAATGGGGAGATGATTTATTCTTAGTCCGTCATTACATAGAAAACGCATTTGTCGTCACCTGCTGAATATTATAGATATGAAAATTTCAAGAAGATAGTACTCGTACTTTTTAATGTTTTATTTAATTTTTTCTTTCTTTTCTTTAACTTTTTTGTACTTTTGATATTATTATGTTGTCGGTACCTACATGGTGATCGTTGCGCAATGGTTGTTGCGGGGAAAGAAATGCTTTGTGCTATGTGTGATATACTTATGTCATCCTAGAACATCAATTATGTAGTATTAAATTTCTTCTTATTACAAAATTATTTATTGATTTTGTTACACATTGCGCCACCAACTAATCTGAAATTATTGACGTAATGACACTAATTTGATGCGTCAAAAACTAAGCTAAAATAAAACTAACTTCGTGTATTTTAATTTTATGGCTATGTCGCTGTGTCATTCTTATTGACTAAAACCGTTAGCCTAATACACATAGTTCTTTTTAAAAATAACGTTTTATTATTATTGAGACTATCAACATTTATACTTTAGTTAGGTTTAGTTGTGAATTGAATTAGAATTGGTACCAATATATATTTATCGTAAGACTAATAGATATTTCGTAGGTAGGTACTCTATTCCTAGAAAATGCTTAAACTCAGCAATTTTTTTTACATCCGGTTCTACACTTTGCCTTCGCTCATATCTGATAATATCTGCTGTATTAAAAAGTAATTTTATTTTGTTGTTAATTCTAAACATTTTACTCATTGCTAATGTAAATTACAACGTCACAGAACTAATGGAGTATTGATAACGTTTCCATAACTTCAATAGGAAGTAATAGTTACATTTTTAGCATGTAATTATTAAGCAGTAAACACATAAAAGAAAAACCGCACACAAAAAAATACGAATGTAATTAGGAATTAAGAGAATTAACAGCGACGATTCTTTGAAAATCGATAGCAGAAATAATCATGGAAGTCAATATCTTGAACGGAAACACTCGATAAACGATCCTGTTTGCCGAGTTACTTTGAAAAATATAATTAAATGTTAATTTTTCTAATCTGCCGCGTTGAGTATATTTTTATTTTGTAGATAACACTATGGACGTTTTCAATAAATATAATACATACATAGAAATCACCAAGACGCAGTACAGATAATTAAGTGTCAAATACAAATACCACACAAATACGCTCCTATTAGTCGCAGCGTGATGTTATATTACCTATAGCCTTCCTCGATAAATGTACTATTCAACAAAGAATTTTTAATTTTTTTTTAAATTTTTTCAAGAATTTTTCAAGTCCGACTAGTGGTTCCTGAGAACAGCGCGTTTAAACAAACAAACAAACTTTTCAGCTTTATAATATTAATATAGATAAGTATGTTTTTACAAACGAAAAGTAGTTTATGTATTATATCCGTATTCTGGTACCCATAGCACTTGGGACCAGAGGACGTTGTGAGAAATGTCCATGTATTATTATTATTTTATTATTATTATCTTACACCCTTAATTAGGAGATGTTTTCACAATGTTGGGACGAAATTAGTCAATAGATGGATACTTACCTAGATGCATTTATATTCAGTTTTACTCAGACTTTTGATCTTAAGAGGATACCAAAATAGCTTCGTGCATTTTTCTACGTACGAAGTTTTCATTGTTTCTTTAGATTGAATGGCTAGAGCTCTAATTTTTAAGTATATGTTTTTTCAATATATGATCTAGGATCGCATAAACTCAGAAACGCGATTGAAAAAAGTTTTCTCGATAGAAAATCTTAGCGAAACAACCTCTCTAATTTTTTATTTTTTTCATTTGTCGGTCTGTTATCGCGTATTAACTAATAAAATAACTTTAAAAACATAAGTAACTATTATATATAGAAACACGTAAATCAGAATTAAAATATATTTAGTAGATTTTGAGTAAATAGGAAAAGTATCCCTAATTCTTCATTTTCTGTGCCTACTGGCTGTGTTAATATGTACGTGTCGGCGATGATATTGAATAATATTGATGTAGGCCCTTAAGGTTGATGTACGTTCAAATTAATGTTAACAATAAACATTTAGGATTATGTCGACCATTAAACTATATAAATAGACAGGCACGCAACCGTGAAATGTACCTACACAGGTATATAATATATAAGTGCATTTCTTTGTAGTTGTTTTATATGAATATTAGATACCAATTTAATGGTTCTCTTGACCTATGATTCAAATCGAGTTAATAAGATTTTAGCAGAACAATTTGCCAAGTATTTAAATCTTCTGAAAATCGTGAAAAAGGTATAATGTATTTTTATACCTTGGCAAGAAAATGGTACTAATTCGACGTGCGCAACTAAACTTAACTTAACTAAAAAATGAAAATTGATAGTGTCAATACGAGTATATCTATTACTTACTATTTCGTTGCACACATTTATATTTATTAAAAATCTTTATGGCCTTATTCACTATGACTTATCGGAGGTTTAAACGGAGATTTTAGCGGAGAGATAATAAACGTTTTATCGTAAAAAGACTATTATGAATAACAAGTTTTGACAATTTTCGCGAACCTATTTTAGCGAACTTTTAGACCTCCGGTAAGTCATTATGAATAAGGCCATTAGTCTATAATACACAGTTTTTATGATAAGAATGTGCAGTTAACATTGGGGAATTGTGCTATTGACATTATCAATTTTCATTTTTTAGTTAAGTTTAGTTGTGTACGCTGAATCGGTACCATTATGAGTAATAATGAATAATTATATATATTTGAGTAATAATTTAATAGTTATGAAATATAAGCAAACACTACACAACTGGGAAAAAATATTAACTTTTTATCTATACTTCTGTAGTTTTATCGTATTTATGTATACTTAGTTTGTTACTGTCCGTGTGGTGACAAATTAAAAATACAAGTGTCACTACCCGTTTTCCTGCCCAGGGTGCTGTAAAAGTAAGCTAAGGGATTATTTTACACAGATAACGTCCTCTGTCAGAGACGAAAAATTCGAAAATAAAGCCTGTCCCAACAAGCCTCGTCAACTCGGCACAGTAGACCATAATCTCATCAACAGTGAGTCGTTTAAGAGCTGTAGAAAGAGAGTTTGTTACAATTTACTCTATCTTAACAGAAAATTTTCCAAGATACCAAAAAATTCGAAGGTAAGATCCATGATTGAACTAAGCAAAGCCAAAATTATAATTAACTTAACTAATATATTAGGACATATGCATGTTTGTAGACATTGATAAACGTCTCTAAATTATACGACGATTTCGTAGAATAATATCAACGTTAGAATAAAATAAAACTAGGTACTCTCACATGTTTGAGATGTGATTATTATATAATCTAGACGACAGTAAGAAGAATGCTGGTTCCGACAGCATCCACAGAATCAAATGTAGAGCTGAATAGTTGCATTCATAATCTCTTACTAAACGAACAAAATGTATACTTCATAAATAAAAAAGACATTACAAAATCTCAATAGCGGATATACTTAATGTGATTTTCACGTTTGCAGGCGAAATAATTCATTCACTAATCTACATTTTAATTGTTATATCGTGCGATCCGAACATGTTTAGCGCAGCCCGTAAATAGCACTAATGGTTAAAAGAAAAAATAGCAGAAGTACAGCAATTACTGTTAGGTCACAGTAGAGCAACTCCGACGAACGTTCAGCGAGCGATTAAATACACAATTAAAACTACACACATGAATACAATACCAATAATAACATGTTTTTATTTCGTTATGTCATCTATGTTGTAGAATCACGTACTAACCTAATTGTTTCTTATGTGTCTGTAACGGGGCTTTTGAAATATAATGAATTTGCCGACTTTACTTAATATCTAGTTAAATTTACATTACAAGATCGTGTTGAGTATATCTCTTCAATAAAGATTCATCTAAAAGTTGCCTGGAAAAATCGCTTCAAGCGATAAACTCGCCTATTTCTCGGGTTCTTGCAATTATATTTTTAATGTCAATTTAATTTAATGGTAAACAATAAACTAGTAAATTAATAAAAAGAAATAGTTAATTAATAAAAAAATTCTCTTGCCAATAGAATAAGGAATAGCAACAAATGCTTTATGGTATCCACTCAAACTGTCTGTTAAGGGCCTACATCAATATTATCGTCGACATGTAGGTACATATTAACACAGCTAGTAGGTATAGAAAATGAAGAATTAGGGATATTTTTTTTGTTTACTCAAAATCTACTAAATAGGTATATTTTAATTCTGATTTACGTGTTTCTATATATAATAGTTACTTATGTTTTTAAAGTTATTTCATTAGTTAATACGCGATAATAGACCGACAAATGAAAAAAATAAAAAATTAGAGAGGTTGTTTCGCTAAGATTTTCTATCGAGAAAACTTTTTTCAATGGCGTTTCTGAGTTTATGCGATCCTAGATCATATATTGAAAAAACATATACTTAGAAATTAGAGCTCTAGCCATTCAATCTAAAGAAACAATGAAAACTTCGTACGTAGAAAAATGCACGAAGCTATTTTGGTATCCTCTTAAGAAGAAAAAGAGAATTGAATCTTTTCAGTGTTAGTTAAGACAATCTTAAGATAGACTTTTCTGAGAGAGATAGTGACTCGCGGTAAGTCTACTCTTTGGATCTAAGTAAAGTCTCACCCGTGACCATGGTGACTGCAAATTCTCCGAAACGTCGGGCCAAAATTTAAAACAAATATACGCGTCTAAATCCGTAAAAAGTAGTTTTATTTAAGTAAAATCTATTGTAAAAATTCTGTGATATATACTAGTAGCAGTATAATATATTATAAGTGCTGCAACTCATCAAGCACTACCTGATCCTAACACCCCTGTTTAAATAAGTTGTTAAATGAGCTGTCAGAATTGTTATCCTATCATGAAATAGAAGATCTCATGTACATGATAATCATGATATGCGTACCCGGTAATAACTGTTACACTTCAAATAGTATGTAGACTGTTACTTAGGTATAGAATACCATTCGTTCAGTATATTTGAAAGTTGTTAAGTGGCAGTTTTATACTGAACAGCATAATAATATAATTATTTTTAAGCTATTGCATAGCTTCTACGAGTATCTCGGGCCTTGAGCGTGGAGACTAAATGCACAAAATTCGAAATTTAAATTCCGTAACAAAGATAGCGTAACTAAAAAATACTACACACGGCGCTGGTGACTCATGTTTTGGCGTTAGTTTCTATTTTATTGACATTTGATTGACAATCGCTATTCATAGACATACGATATAGATCTAGACGTAACACTCGGTACAACGAATCCGGCCTGCTTCTTTTTTTAGTTGAACACATTAAGAAAAATAAATGACAAAGAGCCTATTTAGTAGCCTTTCTAACTCTTTCTTTCTGAGCTGGAGTAAAAGAGAAAGCTAGTAAGAAGAAAAGAGAAGGCAAGGCTACTATTTTACTTTCAAACCGTCAACGGGCCGGGCCTTGGGACAAATCTATGTTTCCGAGTTGTTCCTCCCTACTTATAACCTCCTTGTCACTATTTTGTTATAATTACCATAAACAATGGACAGATGTAAGCATCAGTAAATAAAGATTTTTAATCTTATTTTAGTTTATGGTAATTAGATTCTTGCATAAATAAAATAAATAAATAATTATAATTGCATAAGTTGATAAAAATAGCTAAATAGCTTTACCGCGGCAGTCCCCGAGTGCCACACGTCTTTATCGTTTTTAACGTTCTCAGGTCCCAACCTAAGTTTATATGCTTGTGTTATGGATACCGGAATATGGATGTTCTACACAAACTACTTTTCTTTTGTAAATACATACTTATAATACATAGTAAACACCTAGACGCAGTACAAACGTTTACATGACATTTATAAATATCACACAAATGATTATCCTGTGCTGGAATTAAGCCCGCGACCTCGTGAACGGCAGTCGATTACTGGAACCACTAGACTTACAAGGCCCGTTAAAATAATTTATATAGCAAGCGCAAATCGTGCAAAAATAGTTTCAATTTTCTAAATGTACGTCGGTTTTTTTGACACATATGAAACGAAAATAATTTTATTTTATTAACGTATTTATTTTAAAATTAACCCCTGTTACCTTGAATAAGACAACAAGAACAGTGAAAGCTGTGTGAAAATTGTATCTATAGGCTATCCATTCGCAGATATAAAAGCCTGAGACAGTAATAAAATGCATTAACTTAATTATATTTTTTTATACCTACCTCTAAAAGGTGTTGTTAATTAAATTGCCTTCTTAATTTAGAATTTGTGGAATTTAAAGTGTAATATTAAGTTGACATTTTGATTTTTGAGTGCTTTCTTTGAGCGTGGTATGAGTATGTGTATTAGCGGCGTGTGATTGTTCTTTTAGAAGTGATATTTTAGATGTTTTGAAAATAATTTTTGTAGTGATCACTCTCTATTTATAGTTTGGACGGTAACATTCTGTGTTTTTTTTGAAGTGATAAATTCCTATGGTTAGACCGCTTCGTTACGTAACGCGTTATGGTGCCAGTCTGTCAGTTAGATGTCCCTGCAAATAAACAAAGATAAATAAATAAAACAATTAAAAATAAGCCAAGCTTATAATAATACGATTTGACTTTATTTTTTTAGTAAGTTTAAAAAAATTTAGTAACCTAAACTATGTAAAAAGGCGTATTATAAAATTTTAGATTATGTTAATGATAATAAAGCATGGGAGTAAATTCTTTCAGAGCAATGCATATTATTATTATTGTTATGTTTAAAATTTTTTTTGTTTCTCTCCGTTTGGAGGTGACTACCACACTATACGGGACTAAGCCAAGCATAGTGTGTTATATACTGTAAGTTGATGAAATCGACGAGGATGTTAAGAATTTTCTAGTGATACGGCAGGTGTTCAGTATTGTAGCTTTTTGTAAAAGTTTGTATGTGTGTGACGGTATGTGTAATGTATTAAGGCTCTCACTGAGTGTTTTTGGTATAACACCGGTTGAGGATAAAACTATAGGTACTATGTGTACAGTGCGAGCCTTCCATTGTGTTTTTAATTCTATTGCAAGATCTTGATATTTTGAGAGTTTTTCGGAAATAACTGATTGGAGATTGTGAGTATTAGGGATCGCAATATCTATAATATATACGTTATTACTTTCTTTATCATGAACTGTTATATCTGGTCTATTAAAGTGGATGGTCTTATCAGTAATTATCGTTCGGTCCCAGTAGATTTTACAACTATTGTTTTCAAGTACTATTTCTGGCTTATATTTATAGTATGGTGATTTTTTATTTATAAATTGATAACGATGTGCTAAATATTGATGAACTATTGCTGCTACTTGATCATGACGATGTTTGTAGTCGGATTGTACTAGAGATTTGCAAGCGCCGGTTATGTGCTGTATAGTTTCTGAAGCTGTATTGCAATGTCTACATATATCTGATGTTTGATTAGGGTCCTTGATAATAAATTTTTTATAATTCCGTGTCACTATAACTTGATCCTGTATCGCTAGAATAAATCCCTCAGTCTCCGGAAACAGTTCTCCTTTCTTGAGCCATTCGTTCGACTTTTCTTTGTCGACGTATGTTTGGCTTAGGTCGGTTCGGTGTCTTCCGTGGAGTGATTTACTTGCCCACTTCGTTATTTTTTGCTGCAAGGTTAATAAGGTTTCGTTTGTTTGTGTTTGTGTGTCATGTAAATTAAGCGGGGTGAGTTTAAGATCTAATTTGGAAATGTGCTTATGTAATTCGGAGTATTCTGATTTTGTGTGAAAAAAGCGCCGTAATGTCGTTATTTGTTTATTATGTAAATTTTGGATGTCAATTAGCCCTCTGCCTCCTTCTTTACGCGGTACTGTAAGTCTTTCTATGCACGATTTCGGGTGATGTTTCCTGTATTTTGTCATATGTGTGTTTATTATCCGCTGTAAATTCTTGAGTTCTGTTTGCGACCATGTAATTATTCCAAAAGAGTATGTGAGTACAGGTATGGCAAATGTATTAATGGCTTTAGTTATATTTTTTGAGTTAAGGTGTGTGTTCAATATCAAATTAAGACGGCGTTTAAACTTTTTAATGAGCTCTGCTTTGGTGTCTTTGTGTGCAATTCTTCTAGACTGTCTAAAACCTAAGTATTTGTACGTACTGTAATCATCCATTGGTTGAATATTATCTCCATTATCTAAAACATAGCTGTTGTTTTGCAGTATTCCTTTACTTATACAAAGACTTTTACACTTATCCACCCCGAACTCCATACAAATATCTTTCGAAAACTGTTGTGTGATGTCTGCTAAATTAAATAGGTCTTCTTTATTGCTGGCGTAGAGTTTGATGTCGTCCATGTATAGTAAATGTGTTAAGTTATGTTGTCTGTCTGTAGTTTTTAATTTGTATCCTGAGTCAGTATTGTTAAGGAGATGGGAAAGTGGGTTAAGTGCTAAGCAGAACCAAAGAGGGCTTAGGGCATCTCCTTGATAAATGCCGCGTTGTATGTTAATCGGTTCAGTAGTTATTGTATCATGATTCTGCTTTAGTTTTAAGACTGTTATCCAGTTTTGCATTGAGGTTTTTAGAAACTTTATAATGGTAGGATCTATCTTATACAATTCAAGTGTACGTATTAGCCAGCTATGTGGTACAGAATCAAAGGCCTTTCGGTAATCTATAAACATGCTGTGGATATCTTTTTGCTTTTTGTATGCTTCGTTGATAGTTACTGCATCTATGGTTAGCTGCTCCTTACATCCTTGACTATTTTTACGACACCCTTTCTGTTGTTCTGCAAGTATGTCATGTTCTGTTATGTGAGTGTAAATAGTTTGACTTAAACAAGACGTCAGAATTTTATATATAGTCTGTAGACAAGTTATGGGTCGGTATTTTGATGGATCTTCCGTAAAACTTTCTTTTGGTAGCATGTAGGTTACGCCATGTGTAAAGTAGTCGGGCATTGTGTTAGGTGATTGTATAAAATTATTGAGGTGATTAAGTAGGCATGAGTGTGTTGAGGTGAATTTTTTTAGCCAGTAGTTGTGAATATTATCCGTTCCGGGTGACTTCCAGTTGTGTGTTTTTTTTATGACGTTTACTAGTGTCTCTAATGTAATGTGTTCGAATTCCATGTGAGGTATGTAGTTAGTTGTATCATTTATTACATTTATCCAGCTAGCATCTTCATTGTGTTGGACAGGGTTTTCCCAGATATTGGCCCAAAACTGGTATAAGCTTTCAGACGACGGTAATCTATCCGAAGTTGTATTTGAATTTTGGTTAATTGATGTTAAGTTACGATAAAAGCTTTTCTCTGTGTTTGCAAATGTAGTGTTTTGTTTTTTACGAGAAGTACAGGTCAAATATCTTCTTAATCTACTTGCTGCTGTATTTAATTTTTGTTTTAATGTATCCATAAAATGTTCTAATTCTGTGTTATTCTTCTCATATTGTGCATGTACCCTATATTTAATTTTTATAATTTCTACAATTGCTATAATTCGCTCGCTTCTGTTGCCCCGTATGAATTCTGATAGTCTGGCTATTTCGGACCGTAAGTTCTCTATTTTTCGTTCAATCCTTCTTTGCCACGCAGGTTTAAAAATTTTACGTATCGAGTTCCTAGCTAAATCAATTCTCGTCCCGTTGCATGTAACAGCTGTATAAGCTGCGGAATATAAAACTGTTTGAAAAGCTATGAAATCCTGACCTGTGTTTATATAATTGGGTAATATATTTTTATTAATATGTTCTATAGTAAGAGCTAATTTCTTTGATGGTCTTTGTCTGGGTAGATACGGGCGTGATGTTGGTTCAGTGTTATTAAAAATATCAAGTGCTGCACAAAATTGTTGGCGGATTTCGTCGTGGTCTAATGAATTGCTTACTGTGGTGTTATGGTGTTCCTGAGGTGTTCTGGCTGCAAAATTTGTAAAGTGTGATGAGTTAATATTTTCGCTTTCGAAGTCCATAGTAGACGCGAGATCTTGTGATAAATTGGGATGCCGTACGTTACGTGATTCTAGGAGCTGTCTTATATCGTTTTTAATTTCTTCTATTCTACTTTCTGATATCATTCTATTATTTACTATAACTCTTCTTTGGTCGGATATTCTTTGTTCGGATATATGTGCTAAATTTGGATAGGTTTCAATGAATTTGTCGTACATCTTCTTCCGGTGTGCTGTCATATTTGTTTCTAGCTCAGTTATTTCAAAGTAAATGCGGAGTAAGGTTTCATTAATTTCATTAGACCATCTCATTCTTACGGTAGCCTGGGTGAGTGCAGGCAGTGGTTCCAGGTTTTTGTCTAAATATGTAGCTGCTTCGTTTCTTATTGTATTAAGGACGTCAGTTGTTAGTAATTTGTTATTAATGATGGCTCTACGCTGATCACCTACACTTTGTTTTGATGCGCGCATTTCCGGGAATTTTTCTGTGAAAGATTTATGTAGTGAGTCTAAGTATCCTCGTGTCTCAGTTTCTAACCTAGTAACAATGAGATATGTGCGCCATATGAACATATTCATTTCAATGGTCCATTTTCTTCTAGCGCGTTTACTGGCAGTAGTGGGTCCAGTAAATAAGGAGATATCCTCCTGGACAACATCTACTGTCGGTGACGATGATGAAGTTGATAATGAGTGGGATGGAGAATGAAAGTAAGAATTAGTTGATGACGTAGACGATACATGAGAGATTGATGATGAGTTATGGTGATGATCTTGTTCTGCAACAGTTAAGCACTGGGCAGATACAACAGACTGCGATACGTTGTCCCCCCCAGAATACGTGGGACAGCCCGAGCATGACTGCTCAGAGCGGGATTCTCCGTTGTTATGAACTCCGGTACCCGCCTGGGGTATTCTATATCCACTTCTTAGTCGCATCGCGTTTGTTAACTATTGCTCCGTTGGTCTTTAGTGAGTTACTAGCTAAAAGCTGCTAAAGTCCGCCCCACACGTAGTCACAGGTGTTCGGACTGGACGTGGAGTTAGGTTTGTGAGGGGCTTATTATTATTATTATTATAGTTGTAATTTATTTATATTGTAAGAACTATTGTAATAATTATTAAAAAAAAAAAAACTAAAGATAACGGTATCTGCTGAGTTTCTTACGCCGGTTCTTCTCAGCGGATTGAAAGTCCTGAACCGGTGGTAGGGAATAAAATTTGGACATATCATAAGAGTTTATGGTTTGCCATAAAAAAATGACTACATGAATAAATGATTTTCGATTTTGATTATAACATGCACTTGTTTCTTTTTTTCACTTCTGTTTTACTATAAACTAAACGTAATAAATTACATTGTTTAGTTACCTAAATAACTTAGTATAACTGTTCTAAATATAAATAGTTAATATTATACATGGATTGAATTTATGTAAATGTAAAACGTTATTTATATATTTAAATACATCATATGCCTATTAACCTTAAATGGGTAATCTAAAGTTAATGTACACTATACAGGAAAACTAACCTATTTGTAGCTTGAATGATATAAAAACATTTTCAAATATACCACAGGTATTATTATATTTAATAGGTATTCACAAAATGGAGGAAATACAATACAATATCTAATAGCACTAAAACACACCAAAGAGTTTCGTAAATTCAATGCATTTGAGTATGAATATTTTTTTTAAAAAAGGTAAACCGACTTTATGTCCCTTTGAAATTTCGAGGTTTTCCTCGATTTCTCAGGAGCTAACCATCAGATCCTGACCTGGTGCCAATGGGAACGCACGAGAACCACCAGATTTCAAATAAAAAAGTGTGAGATTGATAGGACAGCTTTAAAGAGGAAAACATGTTGCATCGACCCCAAATAGTATGAAATAAGGATAAGGAGATGATGAAGAAAAAGATAGCTTAACCTTCGGAATATTTTTTTTAGGTATTCTGGCAAAAAATATTCGGCAGTTAAAATTGTTGAGTCTTTGTAATTGTGACTTGCACAGTTTTTATGAAATTGCCCATAAAATAAAAATAATGTAGGTACTTTGTAATAAGCCAACTTGTTGAGTATCCCTAAGTAGTAACACTTATTTTAATCAAAATAAAATACCTACTCATTTTCAACCATTTTTTTTTCTATATGACTATGATTAGTATCAGTAACAGATGAATTTGATCAGAATACCTTTAAACTCAAATTAATGTAATTGATAATTAAAAAAAAATCATCACACAAAACTCTCCTTGAATAAGTTACGTTTAAGTACATTTGAGTTTGCAAATACAAATCTATAATGTAGGTACTTATAACAACAGTATAGCCCAACTCTGACTGTAGCGAACCAATTACAAGTGTGTATTGTCGCCAACTTTCAGTAAAACGTCGTCATAATGTGTGATATCCCGCTGCGAGAACGCTTTATTTTCCTATAAAAACGTTTTATCTACGTATAAAAGCTTAAATCCGCGGAGCTTTCTCCCGGCGGCGAGTCGGCAAAAAGAGCATTAATGCCCCGCGGCAACATGGCCGGGGCACGCCTTCCGCGGAGTTGTCCGGCGGTTGGGCGGCGTTAGCCTACTCGTACACCCATTGGGTGGCACCGCCTTCTCACGCCGCGCGCACTTCGCCAGTCGCATTCTGGAGTCGAACGCGCACGACGTGTGCATTACACTCTTGCACGAATCTACACACGCGAACACAACGCATTATTATCACATCTCATACAAAGGATTGGGTTATAATTGTGTTAAAGACAAATTAATCGTGTATTTAAATTATATTGTGTTGTATATATGAACTTGTAAGACATATTGTGATTTGCGAACTTTAGAAGAACAGTGCTAAAAATTTACGAATATATCATACGATAAGAGAGGATAGAGATGTGTCTAAGTGAGGCGTGACATATTTACCTCAGCGGTTGATTGTGGAGCAAGGATCTGAGGCACTAAGTAATGTGCCTTAGGCGGTGACCGTTGGGAGCTGTCGCACTGGGGGCTAGCGAGGTGTTGGTGGCGGGGCGGGCGTGGGGCGCCCCCGCACTGGATGCGGTAGGAGCGGCGGGCAGCGGCGGCGGCGGAGCGGGCCCCGCCGGCGGCGCCCTGGCGATGACGGTGCAGCGGGACGAGCGCGATGCGCGGGCTCCCCGGACGCGCTTCATGATCACTGACATTCTTGATGCGCCGCCCAGGGACCTCAGCGCGCACCGGGACTCTGACTCTGACAGATCTGCCACTGACTCACCAGGTTTGTACTTTGTCGCATACCTAAACGGCCTATATTTTTAGCGTTTTCATAACTTATACCATACAATATGTTAGCATTGACACACTCAGTGAGATTTTCTTTTAAAAAATATTAATAAGTAAGAGCGCAAAATTTGGCAATGTGAGCCATGTATTATACCTACATAAGCGGTTCCTGAAACTTTTCCGTTTCGTAACAGTACCTAAGGAACGGCTGGACACTAGAACGCTGCTTACTTATCTATCAAGGAGAAAATAAAAAAAGAATTGCGTCACCTATTATGGGGACATTAGAAAAAAAATTTGGGTTGGAAACTTTTTTTGAAGACATTAGCCTTCTCGTAACAAAATGATATGAATATACAAGGACTTGAATGTGCCTATGCATAATATTAAGGTTTGTTATGTGCAAGTTATGCGTGTTTAGACGGAGCTTACCAAATATCTACCTAATTCAGAATTTATTCTTTACCACAATTATATGATTGGTTATATGATTGATCTTAAGCGCTTTTATTCAATTAATTTTATCTAGTAAGTCTCCGCTTAAATGCAATTGTGGGTATAGGTACTACTAGTACAAGCAAGATGAAGCGTTACAAGAGTACACCTTTTGTGAAAATTTCTTTCCCTCACTCGAGAGATAGCAAATTTTAAACCAAACGCCATGTTAACACGTTTGCTCAAGTCAGTTTAATAAACCGTAAAATCCTCTGTTATGAAATGAGTTCACTTTCAGAAATGCGCCAATCATACGTTGAAAAGGAGATATGAATAACATAGCTACATAAACATTAACCGCCGTTTGAAATAGCACAAAAAAGAGGAATTAAGATTTATAGAAATTTATAAGATAGTATTATTACTTAGTGCAAAATGATAATGACATAACGAGATATTGCAGCTTTTCTATAATATTAAAAAATTGTGTACCATTTTAAGATTATGTTATTACTTTAAATAGATGTAGATTGATTTTTATGAAATAGCTAAGTGTTTTAAAGGTTTTTTAAGGGTTTAATAAATTATTAAAATATTTATTATCTCGTAATTAATGTTTTGATAATTCATTCATGTGCTACACTTTTTATATTGATTCTCATTCATACGGTCATTTATACGGGGGATATATGTATTAGGTATGCTTTTCAACTAATTATAAATAGGTATGGTTTAAAAAAAACATTGTTAAATTGATAAAATTTTGTATTATCCACGTGAATAACCAGATTAACATAATATATTTTACGTAAGTATTAAATTTACTAGAATGTGATTGAAACAAACATAATTATAAGACTAAAATTAAGAAAAATTATATTAAACTTTTTGTATTTCTAAATTTGCAATAACTAAACGCTACAACGTTATACAATCTATGATCATGATAGTTTCCAAGCAACCAAAACGTTGGTATATTATACCTAAACAGAAATAATGAACTCTAGAATGTACTTTCGAATGTACTTACTGATAGATAATATCGAAATATTATCTATCATTATAGTAGTGTTTAAATAAATTTTAGTATTTTTATAGTATGTATGTATATTATATAGTAGTTTTACACGTTTTATCGTAGTTTTACACGTTTTATATTGATTCTCATTCATACGGTCATTTATACGGGGGATATATGTATCAGGTATGCTTTTCAACTAATTATAAATAGGTATGGTTTAAAAAAATCATTGTTAAATTGATAAAATTTTGTATTATCCACGTGAATAACCATATGGTTATTATATAATATCGAAATATTATCTATCATTATAGTAGTGTTTAAATAAATTTTAGTATTTTTATAGTATGTATGTATATTATATAGTAGTTTTACTTATTAGTGTACTTATGTATAAGTATGTATATTGATTAGATTTAGGTATGTATTTATATATTTACATCCCAGAATCATTTTGGCGTCATGCACAAAGCCCATCAGTACGACGTCCCCGGGTTCCCCTTACTTTTGCTAACATGTTTTGATGAATATTGCTTAGTTTTTTTATTTCTAGCTGCGTGGGGTACATCATTTTTTGATATTTAAATTTTTCGAGATATTCGTCATGCAGTTATGCCCAGACATTTTTGAACCCCGAACCATAATGATACATTACAGGCATCCAGGATATATAGGTGGTACTTCAGCCATGGCGTCGATTATGTAACGTCCTGACAGGATGGTAGGTACTTTGGGGAATGCGACGTTGCCAGATTTACTTTTATCATCTCTTTAGATACCTACCGCTTGCTTGTGACACACAATTTCAACATTTCATAATTTAAACATTTGTTAGTTTTATATCTATAATCTATATACGGATGCCGGATGCCCCACGTGTAATAACATACGACTACTTGCCTACCTTATAATTATCCTATTATCATAATTATTATTCATTATTCATTTATTTCTCTTATAAATTACATTTTTAAATATAAAATAAAAAAATAAAAATACATTTAATGTTGAATTAATCAATATTACTTTCTTTTTATTAATTATTATTTTGGATATAACACTGCCTCGCCTCGAAAGGCGGCAGGACGCACTCCGACGAGGTCCGCAACAGTCAGCCGGAGTGGTGGAGCATAATGGGAAAGAAACCGACGAACTATACGGGCAATGACGGGCATTGTCAAGCAAGACCGCTTTCTGCATCGGTCACCGACTTGCTATTGACGCCGAGCCTCTCGAGATTTTGTGAGAGGCTCGTTGGGACTAAACCGTTCACCGATACAACTATCGGGATTATTTCTGTTGATACCACCCTCATAACTATTAAACACATAATTAACACATAACTATTAACAATAATTAACACATATTAATTATTATTATCAATTAATGGATTGAATGGTCAATGAATGTCTTATGCCCATCTTTCACGCAACACCTATTGAAGAACTCTAATGAAAGGTAGATTTTGTAATTTCATATTTATTATGATTAAAAAACTAAGAAATACTGGGAACCATGCTTTCTGCTTACAGTTGGTAGCTTACAGTCACATAGTACCGTATATCTTCAATCATGATCATAATTGCTATTGAACGTCCGTATTCTGCAATTGAACGTCCGTATACAGCTATTAGGCGTCTGTATATTGCAATAGGACGTCCGTATTATGTGCACGTACATAGCACAAAGCTTTGCGTCAGTTTGACGATACTAAATAACAAATACTGATAGGTACCAATGTACTGGGCGTAACAGAAAGGTGTAGTCATTTAAAACCAATAATCTATCAACGAAACTGGACAAATTTACCATAAAACATAAGATAGATCCCAAAAACAAAATGTTGGTCTCCTATTCAAAAATTTCGATCAGCTGATCTATTTATTATAGGAGTCCAAACATTTGTTTTCGAATTTCAACCTATGTGTCTTGGAGAAAGTTCTTTGTTGTGTTTCATGAGATAATTTACGTCCTGAAAATTGACCAAACCTATCTGTTTCCCCTGTACAATCGGTAGAACGGTTATGCAAACTTCCACCTTTTTTTATTTCCATATCAAATATACTGCAAATCGATATACCAGGTATAGATTCCCTATACACACTTCTATTCTACTTTTACCCCTTAGGAGATGATTTCAGAGATAAAAGTATTCAAAGTTCTTTCCCGAGTCTCAAACTATCTTCATATTTTATAAATCAAGTATTTAATGTATCAAATGTGCTGGACAGCATGCTTTAATGAATTGCGAACATAAAGTAAGGTCTGACCAAGTAAAATGTGTTCCCTGGAAAGGAACCGCCCGTCAAATTATAAAGGATGCTCGGTTTTCCAAGAACTACTTAAAGTTAAATACCCATTTATTTAAATATGTGTTAGGTTTACGTACCTATCTACTAAAAACTTTAGTGAAATTTGGTAGATTTTGTAATTTAATAAATACAATTAAAAAAAAATGAAAATATACTGAGAATCGTGCTTTCTGCTTACAGTCATATAGTACCGTCTATCTTCAATCGTGATCATAATTGCAATTGAACGTCCGTATTCTGCTATTGAACGTCCGTATACAGCTATTGAACGTCCGTATATAGCCATTGGGCGTCTGTATATTGCAATAGGACGTCCGTATTATGTGTACATACATTGCACAAAGCTTTGCGTCAGTTTGATGATACCAAATAACAAATACCGATAGGTATTAATGTACTGGGCGTAACAGAAAGGTGTAGTCATTTTAGACGGTGTATCTATCAACGAAACGTTCGTCTCCTATTCAAAAATTTCGATCAGATGATCAATTTATTATAGGAGTCCAAAATATTATGCAAACTTCCATCCTTTTCTATTTCCTTATCAGATAATTATAATACAAATCGATACAGCAGGTATAGATTTCCTATACAAGCTTTTATTCTTCTTTTACCCCTTAGGAGATGATTTCAGAGGTAAAAGTATTCAAAGTTCTTCCCCGAGTCTCAAACTATCTTCATATTTCATTAAACAAGTATTTAATGTATCAAATGTGCTGGAGAGCATGCCTTAATGAATTGTGAATATAAAGTAAGGTGTGACCAAGTAAAATGTATTCTCTGCGAAGGAAACCGCTCGGAAAATTATAAATGATATATTATTATGATGCAATCATGATCACAATTGCAATTGGACGTCCGTATACAGCTATTGGGCGTCTGTATATTGCAATAGGACGTCCGTATATAGCCATTGGGCGTCTGTATATTGCAATAGGACGTCCGTATTATGTGTACGTACATTGCACAAAGCTTTGCGTCAGTTTGATGATACCAAATAACAAATACCGATAGGTGTTAGTGTACTGGGCGTAACAGAAAGGTGTAGTCATTTTAGACGGTGTATCTATCAACGAAACGTTCGTCTCCTATTCAAAAATTTCGATCAGATGATCAATTTATTATAAGAGTCCAAAATATTATGCAAACTTCAATCCTTTTCTATTTCCTTATCAGATATAATACAAATCGCTACAGCAGGTATAGATTTCTTATACAAACTTTTATTCTTCTTTTACCCCTTAGGAGATGATTTCAGAGGTAAAAGTATTCAAAGTTCTTCCCCGAGTCTCAAACTATCTTCATATTTCATTAAACAAGTATTTAATGTATCAAATGTGCTGGACAGCATGCTTTAATGAATTGTGAATATAAAGTAAGGTGTGACCAAGTCAAATGTATTCTCTGTGAAGGAAACCTCTCGGGAAATTATAAATGATGATATATGATGCAATCATAATCACAATTGCAATTGAACGTCCGTATTGTGCAATTGGACGTCCGTATACAGCTATTGGGCGTCTGTATATTGTAATAGGACGTCCGTATTATGTGTACGTACATAGCACAAAGCTTTGCGTCAGTTAACGATATTAAATAACAAATACCGATAGGTACCAATGTACTGGGCGTAACAGAAAGGTGTAGTCATTCTAGACGGTGTATCTATCTACGAAACATTCGTCTCCTATTCAAAAATTTCGATCAGCTGATCAATTTATTATAGGAGTCGATACATTTTTGTTTACGAATTTCAACGAAGTTCTTTGTTGTGTTTCATGAGTTAATTTACGTCCTGAAAATTGACCAAACCTTTCTGTTTCCCCTATACAATCGGTAGAATGGTTATGCAAACTTCCACCCTTTTCTATTACCTTATCAGATATAATATAATTCGATATAGCAGGTGTAGATTCCCTATACTAACTTCTATTCTCCTTTTGCCCCATAGATGATTTCAGAGATAAAAGTATTCAAAGTTCTTTTCCGAGTCTCAAACTATCTTCATATTTTATAAAAAAGTAATTAATGTAACAAATGTAATATTATTTAATTAACTTAGTTCATTGAATAATAAGTGATGTCATAATATCAGGGGCGCCGAATATAACGCAAAACCTATGTGTTCGAAGACTTTGTATATTGTATTGACTGTAGTAGATATTGTTTGAGTTATAGTCATAATGTTATGACTGAGCTGGCAACGTCGCAAATACGGACGCCAAATAACCGAGTCCGTAGCTAGAAATTCGCTTGGATATACGCGTGTGGATATACGCGCTGCAGCAGCGCCTCACCCGCGCTGAGATTTTTTCGGGAACTTATTAATATTTTTTTGCAGCCATTTCAACGATTTTTTTACTTCCGTCGATATTTGTACTACGGCTAGCTGGGACCAATAGCGTCTCAGAGCAACCGCTCAAAAAAGTGGCGTCCGGTATACGGACGCTCAATGCTGGTGGACGCCCGTTTAAATGCACTTTTTCCTTCAGAGGACGGCCAATCGTTTGCAGGATAAATATATTCATATATTCAATTTAATATTTAATATATATGACACCAACAACCACCGCGATGTCTATTCTAGATTCTATCCATTATACGGTTGCCTGGAAGAAATCACATTAGTGATAAGGCCGCCCTTTGTACAATAGCTTTTAAGACTGTACTTTCTTTTCAAATTCTGTGTAAAATTGGTGTTTGTGCAAATAAAGAGTTATCTATCTATCTATCTATCTACTTTCTGTTGTTTTGAACTAAAGAAATATATTAGAACATACAATTAACGACACACTAAATCCGTAGAGCGTCGTAGCTTCTAAGAAAAGACATCAACGGCTTACGATTATTCAAAAACAAAAATAAATTTCTATTATACCTAATATATTTATAATTAGATACACTACATCACTATTCTAATAAGAGATTCTATATTTATGTTCATATAATTACAAATAAATTACTGACAATAGATTATATTATATACTAAATGTATTATAATGAAATAGAATATAATGGAATTCAGATCATCGCTGCTTTTACAGCTATTTGTTTATGTAACAACCATTATTCGTAGGTAAACTATGACGATTAATTGTTTTGTTTATTGTAACAAAAACCATGTTTATAATATTATAAACATGGTTTTTGTTCTCTTATATACCTACTTACATTCCCATACATATACCTTTACTTCAAAATAAAAAAAAAGTAAATGAATTGACAAGAAAAAGTTTCGGATAATTATTTGTCACTTAGGTATAGGCGCTTAGTTATTACTTATCTTTGTCTTTCCCCAGTCCTTTGACATCCCACTATTGGGCACGGACCTTCTCTAATTTAGGAGGGATAATAAATAATAATGATCTATTATTCCGCGCAGACGAGGATTGTTAGCATACGATTAAATTTCGAGATTTCCTTATCTCACAGAGGATGTTATCTGTGCATAATATCCCAAAACTGGATATTACAGTACCCTAGAAAAAAATAGGGTGATGACACTTATGTTCTTAATCCGTCACCATACGAAAAATAATAATAATTACTTACAACCTGTTAATAAGCTTGGTTAAGCCGTTGATTGTTACAATAATGATTTAGATTATTATTCAACTAACAGCTATGTCAAAAATATTGATAAAGTTGTATTTAATTAGACCGTATCTAGTGCAAATTATTACATAGATTCGTTATTATGAAACATAGCAACGATTTAACTGTATTGTTTTAATTTACTCGTCATAAAGATTAGCTAGGCATGTACTACGAAGTGATATTGACTTGCCAATTAAAACTACCTATTAGTCTATTAAATGCGTAGTATTACCTACTTTATCTATTCTAATATTATAAAGCGGAAGAGTCTGTTTGTTTGTTTGTTTAAACGCGCTAATCTCAGGAACCACTGTGCCGATTTGAAAATTTCTTTTAGTGTTAGATAGGGCATTTATCGAGGAAGGCTTTAGGCTATATAACATCACGCTACGACCAGTAGAAGCGAAGCAGTAGTGAAAAATGTTGCAAAAAAAACGGGGAAAATTTTCTAAATTCCACGCGGACGGATTCGCGGGCAACATCTAGTCATATATAAGAATTGTTATTATTGGTACCAATTCCGCATGTACAACTAAAATTAACTAAAAAAATAAAATTGATAACACAATTTAGTAATGTTAAGTGATCGTTTTTATTATAAAAACTGTATATTATAACGATATAGTAACAATCTTAATTTAATTTTTTTTATTAGTCTATAATATGCGTCTATTCTATAATCGTTAGTCTATAGTGTACAACGAAATAGCTAAATTAAAAATTAACTACGCAATAGTTGTTTTTATTTTAATTTTAATTAAGGTAGGTTAAGTTTTTGACGCATCAAAATTGGCGTCATAGTTTAGTTATTTAAGTAATTGGTTAAATTTGAACATCGTACATAAGAACCACCGAAATTAAATATGAAATCGTCGATGTAAAGACATATTTAATCTATGTATTAAAATACTACACTGAAAAATTAAATTAAGACTTTTATAAACGTATTAAAAATTTTCGTACTGCATTTGGGTGTTTCTGTGTATTATATTGAAAAGTAGTTCATGTAGTATATCCGTATCTGGTACCCATAACACAAGCATAGAAATATAGCTTCTTTGGGGTCAGAGTACGTTGCGTGAAATGTCCATAAATACTAATTTATAATTGCGTATCTTAAGATAAATTCAACTATTCTTAATAAACTAAATTATAATGGAAAAAATTATAACCATAATCGGAATGCCGTTCCGTCGCTCTCCCAACTGAGCTATTATGGTCCACGCAAATGTTTACCAAATTTTCCACTACAATCATCTCAATGCGAGTTTTAACATCGTGCGATGTTTTTTCGTACAACGCCATCTATTGAGCGGTTTGCACCAACTCCATCAATCGCGGTCGCGGTCGCGGGTTCAAGTCCCGCTTATGGTTATCATTTTTTCCATTATAATTTAGTTTATTTAGTAAAAGCATAGCGAGTCAATCGCAAAATATTAATAAATCAACTATTCTTATTAAAAGGGGATTTATTATTGTTAACAGAATGCAAGTCCTTATTTATCACGATACCTAACTTAGTATTAAAGTGATAACGTATAAACAAACTAGTTTTGATGTGGGGTTTTCCCGACAAAATAGTGACGCACGTTTTTGATTTGATTGACAACATAAAGGCTACAATAGGTGCTAACATTTTATACAAAAGCTGAATTAATTTTGCGCAGTTGGTAATAACTATAAGTGCCACACTATATACCGTAAGATAAGCTTCACGCTTAGCTATGGGCCAGAAATGATTGTATTAAATATTTAATTTATGTATCTTATTAAGCTTCTAGTAAAATTTTAAAACTGTAACAGGTTTTCTATTTCCTATAGTTGCCCCAGCAAACTTTTCATCGACTTTTTTTTCTATGATATTAATTTTCTTCTGCGCAAACATTCTGTGAAGAAAAGGAAGGAAGACAAGGAAGGTACTAAAAATAAATTATTAGATTTGCTGCAGACGTTTACTTTTAAATATATAGAAGAAGATTATACCGATATGTTTGTATGGTAAGTACACCTATATATATTAAGAAAAGAATTAAACACGGTAATATTAAAGCAATCCTTACCTACTTTTTCGAAAGTCTAATACTTTTAGAAAGACAATGCCAAAATGTTTGAATGAATGAATGAACTTTATTTCACTTAAAATAGAGTTAACAAAGGTGTTACATAAATTTGTTACAATAGTCCATCTATTTAGCCACTGAAAGGCATGTGAAAAATTGCAACATTTGACATAACCAGTCAAGTCACATAGATACATAAATTGTCATCGTAATACATAGATATAAATATATTATTATAAATGTGGATATAAATTTTATTAATTATTATTTATCAATCAATTTCATTTAATTTAAAATGTCATAGGTACAGAATTCACATTTTTTAACTAAGTCACTCGATCATACATATCTCTTATATTATAATGTTTATTAATTTTATCAAAAGTATAACGCAATAGTTGAACTTCTATCGAGCCGCCTAATTGTCCGTTGAACAGCAGGCCAGAAATTTATTTTTATCATACTCAAATGTAGCATATTAAATAAATATTTATTTTGCTAATTGTTTCATACATAATTTAATTTTTTATTGTTAAATTATTTTTTATATCCATATTAACCTTGAATAATGATTCCGCAAAGAAACGGTTATTGCTGTTACCGCTTAGGCTTTGTTTAGTATTTAATTGGCTTATTACATACAAGTAACATCAATTTGATTGAAATAGTAATGCTATTAAAAGCTTTCCGTGTCAGGATACAAAAAATAAATCAGTCTGATAGCAATAAGATAAGGCTTTGTTTTGAAAATTTTCGCCTCACAAATCGATACAAAATTTGAAATATCTACACAAATTAGATTAACTTAAAATAGCTGAACGGAGTTTGCAGAAATATAAGTAAAATTTTTCCATACATTCAATTTGAGATAAGATCCTCACATAGTTGATGCTACTTAAAGTTACATTGCCAACTTATGATCAGTACCACGTTAAAATGCAAGATCCATCTAATTCTCAGCGCATTTGTCGGTTATCTACCCCAAAAATTACTAGATTATGGGATGATGTTTAAAATTGAAGTAACTGTAGCCTGGCTTAGTCGTACTTAATAAAATAATGACGTTTCACATGTCGTATAGGCTGTTTCATAGACAAACATAGATACATATTTCACACGCACATAGATATGTAAGTGGCATCCAGCCGACTGAGTGATGTAGTCATAGACTATACATTTGATAAAGCTGTGGCTAAAACTATTATACAATTTAAATGAAAGATACCCGCATAGTCCACTATAGGATACCCAGTTAGTAGAATATATGGTATCTTGGGTATCTTTTTCACATTAAAAAGTATCCTATGTAAGGACATATGGTGAAAAGGAGGACATAAAAGGGTGTATAGGATTCGAAATTTCAATCGTACAAAGTTTCGGGCAACAGCTAATATTTAATAAATACTGATTTATTCATTTGGACGATACATGACTATGCCCAGAACTGCATTAATTATGTAACAGCATAAATAATAAGTAATTTTAAGAAAATATAAAAAAACTAACATGACAGATGAGTATGTTTTTAAAATTAATTTAATATAATAAACAGTTCATTATAAAAGTAATACTATGTGTAATTTTGAATTCATTCGAATACGTTTACGACGTTATTTTTCGACCTTGTTCGGGTCAATATATGCAGGTGCATTTGTGAGGGGAGTGTTACGGTAGAGGGGAGAAGGACATGCAATGCAACTTGATCCGGACACAGGCTTTTGTCACAACCGACCTCTTCAAGCGACCGACCGACACTAACTCTGTGTGACTCTACATTTTTATTGTTTTGATTGATCTTTCACAACGCCGCCATTTTTGTTTTAGCTTTTAGAATAAAATTTATGATAGCATTTAACTTTAACAACTTTATAGATGTTATATTTAGATTTTACTGTAATAAAAAAATAATTTTGCATGTTTATATTATTATATTAGCTTAACTTCAGTAATTTTTACACGCTTTATATTAGCTTCACTTGTATGTTTGTTTGTATGTTTGTAACCGACTCCTTTGGACGCTATTTTGACCCACTTTAAACGGTCAGATTCTATTCAAATTTTGCACACCTGTCAAAGACCGACGACAATGCAATAATTCGATTAAATAAAGCGTGTTTTTTAGTTTTTTTAAACTATTATTTTATTATATTAGTGAATAGCCATGAATCCACAAAATATATTAGATGCCCATACCTACAATTTCTATATCCTGCTTGTAATATTTCTGTTTTTTTTCCTGCGACTTTGTTTGAGTGTAAACAATGGTGAATAACAATGAGTTTTACGATTTTCTATTAAAAAAATTACGAATTTTCTTTCAAAATTCAAATTACTTTTTCCCAAAATAAATTTCCACAAATAATTTTTTGGGACAATTTAAACGATTTAATATACCTACAAACTTTAATAATATTGTTGTGTCCAAATAAGTGAAACTGAATCTGAACATAAAACCTTATATGCGAAATTTATGACTTAATTATTAACTGTTTTATTTAAGAATGGTTGTAGCTTGAAATTTTGTTGTTGTTGTTGAATTTTAATCTTGCAAATTCTTAATCTTAGGAATACAAAATATTTGTGATAAATTATTTTTTTGTGGAACTTCTGAAGAAGTCACTGCATAATGGCAATATAAACTCTAACATGAAGGATTGCCTTGGGAGGAAACTTGAAATTCCATATTTTCCTATTTTAATACGGAATTTTAAGTTACATAGGTCGTGATGTAGTAGTAGTGTGTATTCAGTATAGAAAAATATTATTTAATAACTTTCTAAATCAAATACTTCTTTGTAAAAATTATATACTTGGTTCGCCTAGTCATTTCCATTGTATTTATGTATATATAGTATTTTATATACTGGTCGTATATTTATGTGTAATTTTATTCATTTTTGTATTAGTTTATTTGTCTATATTTTTTTTATATTTCGTATTCAACTACATCCAGACCTTTTAAATACACAACCACTTCTATACATATATCTCTGCACCACCTGAAGGTTGACTGGTAGAGAATGCCTCAGGCATTAAGTCCGCCATTATACAAATTGTGTATATGAAGCTTAAAATAAATAAATACATTTCCATTTCATATCGTTATTTTATCTCAATTTAAGAGGATACCAAAATAGCTTCGTGCATTTTTCTATGTACGAAGTTTTCATTGTTTCTTTAGATTGAATGGCTAGAGCTCTAATTTTTAAGTATATGTTTTTTCAATATATGATCTAGGATCGCATAAACTCAGAAACGCGATTGAAAAAAGTTTTCTCGATAGACAATCTTAGCGAAACAACCTCTCTAATTTTTTATTTTTTTCATTTGTCGGTCTATTATCGCGTATTAACTAATGAAATAACTTTAAAAACATAAGTAACTATTATATATAGAAACACGTAAATCAGAATTAAAATATATTTAGTAGATTTTGAGTAAATAGGAAAAGTATCCCTAATTCTTCATTTTCTGTGCCTACTGGCTGTGTTAATATGTACGTGTCGGCGATGATATACGATAATATTGATGTAGGCCCTTAAGTTGTAAGTAGAATTTATTTAAATTAACTACCCACCGCCGTTTTTTTTTCTACAAGGGTGACAAACAAGCATACGGCTTGCCTGATGGTAAGCGATTACAGTAGACTATGGACGTTTGCAACAACAGAGATGCAACTCGGAACTTTAGTACGCAGTTTTTGAAGAACCCCATACGTTGTTCTCAATGGACTACGTTATCCAACTACGTTCTTTAAATATACAGTGAAAAGATATGCGCAGGCTCGGTGACGCGCAAGTATTACTTCTGATGTTGCAGAAGTCTTTACTCTTTTAAAGTAGTTGTACCAAGAAGTAGATTGGATACATTTTTATGTAACGGATTCTGGCCAACCGGATTGGTATATCTTAAATATTGGGAACGTCAAGTACGGCCAGCATATAATAAAAATAATAACGGATAATACATCTAACAAAACAATTGTTATGACCACATTTAATTGTAAGTTCATAAAAAGATCAGTGTAAATTTAACACAAAATCATGAAATTTTATTGTATTTTTTGTAATGTCATCAATTTGCTATGTATTTTGTATATCATGGGACTTGTGCCTTAATAAAGAAATTTGTTGTTGTTATTGTATATGCTACTGTGACCGCTTGTCATCGGGTAAGTAAGTTTGTTCGGTACCTTAGTAGTATAAAAAAGTCATAAAATAAAATGCAGTATTACTTTGAAACAAGATGCGTTGTTAAAATTAATTGAATTTGCCGACAAGTTAATATAATTATGAATACTGTATTAATCTACATTTTAACATTGAACATTAACTTTAAATGCGAATAATTAACATATTTCATAAAGCACATTCATGTTACTTGAAAAAAATCATCAAAGACGATGTCATGACTTAGTAACATAATATTACTTTTTTAATTAATATTATGACTAATAAACTAGATATATGACGGGCCTCGTGGTGTAGTGGTTCTGGTATCGGACTGCCAATCAAGAGGTCGCGGGTTCGATTCCCGCTCGGGACAATCATTTGTGTGATTTTTCTAATTGTCATACAAATGTTTGTACTGCGTCTGGGTGTTTCTATATATTATAAGTATGTATTTACAAAAAAAAAGTAGTATATGTATTCTATCCGTATTCTGGTACCCATAACACAAGCATATAAGCTTAGCTTGGGACCAGAGGACGTTGTGTGAAATGTCCATTAATATTTATTTATTTATATTTATATGATAACTAATTATCAGTAAAGTACCAAATTTGCTTAATTATAAAATACTAAATATCATACGAATTAATTCCAGTTATTAAAAACGTAAGTTAAAACTAGTTTCTGAAGAACAAATAATGATTTACGAAGCGTTAAGTGTACCTGAACTCTATATCTTCTCATATCTAAGATAACTATAATAAAACGTAGAGAGTTTAATTAAAACGTAATGTATTCACAGTTTTTATGATCAAATAAAGGCTTATTAACAAACATTATATAATTAAGTGTTCCTAAGAGTTATTACTGCACAATTGTATTTTTTAATAATAACTCAAAACTATACACAACGTATATCTCTTGGTATTTTAATAATGTAAACTCTTTACTAAATATTTCCTGAAAGAAAACCCACTTTTTGTATTTTAATTACAGTTACAAATTGCTTCATGAATATGAAAATAAACTTAACTACATGCATTGTAATGAGTGAACCAGTATAACATAACATTATATAGTTGAATACTAGTCTTACAATCCAAAATTTTAAATATTATAAAAGACCCCCTTGTTTAATTGATGTAAAAGTTATTTTATGTTTCATTGTTCTAATAAAATATTACCTTATTGCGTTTTATAATAATATTCTTAGTTGAAAATAGCATTATTACAATGTCCCATCCATTTTAAGAGCTGCATACTGAATTATTAGGTTTTAAACACGACTCTATTAGTTTCATTTGCATCTATCTATATATTAATCTATGTAACCATGTAACGGATAGTTAGAAAAATGATTTGAATTATGATTTTCACCCACATTAAATATTTGGATTTTACCGAAACACACATTTTGCACACATACCACAGACCACTATTAAAGATCAACAAAAATGCAATATTTTCTGAAAATTTCCAAGATTTTTATGTATGTTATTTTGTATTTACGAGTATGTTAAATAAGTTACAAACACTTATTACTTTAATTATGCATAAAAAGGTGGTAATATGTTTATTTTAACATATTACTACAAATATTATTTCAGACAATATCATAATTTATTTGCCTCTATCCGATTATTAAGGTGCGCAACGTGTCTTTTTCTTCCATACTCTTCCGTCATAGTACTTCATATTATCTATGTTCATTCCTCTTTCTTTCATATCCTCGACTTTCATTTGTATCGATTCTTCTAAACATCTTTTCTTTAGTCTTTCTATTAATACATCCCACAATCATTGGTAGAACGCAGAACACAATAAAGCTAAAAATCCAATGTTACTTACTAAAGTAGCTTCTTCTTATTTATACATACTGCTGCCCGCTACTTTGTACGAAAAATAATAGAACTTTCATACTTGACAACCTTTCATTTCTATATCAACGTTTTTTCGCATTAAAAGTAGCCATATAGGCTACTTTTAATGCGAAACGTTTCCTCATTCTCTAGAAATCTGTATACAAAATTTCGTTTAAGAGGATACCAAAATAGCTTCGTGCATTTTTCTCCGTACGAAGTTTTCATTGTTTCTTTAGATTGAATGGCTAGAACTCTAATTTTTAAGTATATGTTTTTTCAATATATGATCTAGGATCGCATAAACTCAGAAACGCGATTGAAAAAAGTTTTCTCGATAGAAAATCTTAGCGAAACAACCTCTTTAATTTTTTATTTTTTTCATTTTTCGGGCTATTATCGCGTATTAACTAATGAAATAACTTTAGTTAAGTAACTATTATATAAAGAAACACGTAAATCAGAATTAAAATATATTTAGAAATCTACTAAATATATTTTAATTCTGATTTACGTGTACGAGTAAATAGGAAAAGTATCCCTAATTCTTCAGTTTCTGTGCCTACTGGCTGTGTTAATATGTACGTGTCGGCGATGATATACGATAATATTGATGTAGGTCCTTAAGTTGGTTTATTAGTTTTGGCGAGAAAGAGCGTCAGAAAAACAGACGTATGTAGTTACTTTCGCATCGATACTAGTATTATAAATCTAAAGAGTTTGTTTGTTTGTTTAAACGCGCTAATAACAGTAACAACTGGTTTTTTTAGGGTTCCGTACCCAAAGGGTAAAAACGGGACCCTATTACTGAGACTTCGCTGTCCGTCCGTCCGTCCGTCCGTCTGTCACCAGGCTGTATCTCAAGAACGGTGATAGCTAGACAGCTGAAATTTTCACAGATGATTACACTCCACTATTTCTATTGCCGCTATAACAACAAATACTAAAAATAAAATAAAATAAATATTTAAGGGGGGCTCCCATACAACAAACATGATTTTTTTACCGTTTCTTGTTCGATACTAATAACGTTGCCTTATGTTGCATAGATAATGGTACGGAACCCTTCGTGCGTGAGTCCGGCTCGCACTTGGCCAATTTTTATTTTAAAAATATTTTTATGTTGGATACAAACTTCACACTACATCCACTTATTGAGGAAGTTTACAGGCTATATAACATCACGCTGCAACCAATAGGAGCGAAGCATTAGGGAAAAAGTTGCTAAAACGGGGAAAATTTTCTTAATTCCACGCGTACACAAAGTCGCGTGCTAGTTATAATATTAGTAAGACTGTAAATAGATAGACCCTTCTCTATATAAATTTTAACAAGGCATCGTATTAAAACTCTGTATAAGATTATAATTTATTTAACTGACGTTTTGACCGTGTAATTTTTACTTAATTATAATTCCTCATTAACTTATTATCATTAAGCTACTAATTAATTAATGTATTTTAAGACAAAATTAAATGCTAGTTATTAAGATTATATTTTTACAAATTATGCCTTAAGCCCTTTTTCACCAATGGCAGTAGAATGTGAGTACTGTCTGCTAAGTATTTATATATGTAAATATGTATTTATATTTCACTGTCATGGTCTATAACCTACACGTATTTTAGTTTTAATATTTTCAAATGTATGTCAAATCTGTTTATGATAAGCGTTAAGTTATGGCGTTGGTGAAATCAAAGCCCTTATTTTGTATAAACAAGACTTTTAACATGCGTTTAACACGTTTTATAAGTAACGTGTTTTTTTTTACTTTTTATATTTGTTTCAATAGCAGCTTCTACCGGCTTCGCAAAGCAGAAATACAATTTAAAGTTTTTTTTTTCAAAAATTTTAACTTATATCCCTCAGACACTCTCTAACTCACACATTTCTAATGGAGAAAGAATTATTGAAATTCGTCTAGTAGTTTTAGAGATTATTCGTTACAAACATACAAAAATACAACGTTACCTCTTTATAATAATAGTATAGATGATCTTTATAAAATAAATACAAACTCAGACAAGTTTATAAAATTTTATTTTGGTATAGAGAATACTATTAAATAAGCCGATAAGATGACAATTGTATACATACATACATCATAGGGCATAGGGCTAGCTCGCTAAAGTGGCAGTGGGCTGGTCTTGTCTGTCGAAGAACCGATGGCCGATGAAGTAGACGGGTTCTGGAGTGAAGATCGCGACTCGGCAAACGTAAGGTAGGACGCCCCCCTGCTAGGTGGACCGATGACCTGAAGAAGGTCGCAGGATGGGACTGGATGCGGAAGACCGTGTTTTGTGGCGCGAATTGGGAGAGGCCTATGTCGAGCAGTGGACTACAATAGGGTGATTTGATTGATACATCAGGCATCAGTGATTGAGACATCAGTCGTAACAAGACAACAATATTGATAGAAAATACACACCCAAGAGGTAAAATGTATTAGTAGGACTCGGATTAAAGCTAAATAAATATAACTCGAGATTTCGAATACATGGAACTTGGAATCCATACACACACTTTTATTTTTTAAACTATCTCTATTCCTTTCATTAAAGTCATTTTAGTGGATTTTGAGTGAAAGAGCGAAAGACAGCCTTAATTACTTTCACATTAAATATTAGTAAGAATTTATCAGGTTATTTAAACCATCTCTAAATAAATTAAGTAAACATAGCTTCGTGTTGTAGGTACTGATAATAAAAAAAACATTTAAGACTAAGTAATGTTTGAGTTAGAATGATATTATCCCATCGACGTTTTAATAGTTAAGCGACTAAGCTCGAAGCGTTAAATAAATTAAATAATAAAATGTATAATGGGTTACGATAAATACAACTCGTTCCTAACACTCAGCTTCGAGATAAGTAAGCCCTTATAAAACGAACCAAATTAATCCTGGCTGAAAGGACACGGGGAAAAAGAAAAAAACTGACGTCATAATCAGCTTTTGTCAAATGTCAAGCTACGTTCGCTTTTTAAATTTTTAAATAGCTCACCGAAATTTTAATGTTTGGGTATAAAGTACAACCGCGCGCAAGATCATTTTATAGTCCGTTAATTTTAAAATATGATGGTGCCATTCAACAAATAGATTTATATTACAAAATTACTGTTTACTTAGATTTTTATATATAATTTTAGATAGTATTCTTGCGTAACATTTTTATGCATCACTTTACCTGCCTACTAATCTTTTCAATGCAAAAAATCTATTATAATACTTAGGCATGGTAAGGACAAACCATGCTTATTATAATTACTAACTCATACGTTATCTTACGAATTTACCTCCCAATTACTGTATTTAACATCCGTTGGAAGCAATTAAACGTTTCATGCAACTGTAAATATAAAACCTCTGGCATTGTAATTTGAAAAACCCACTTACCGAGAATGTGAAAAAAACAACGTTTACACAATTAGTGACCATACAAGTCAAGATGATTTTACTAATTAATCTATTTTTAGTAACGACTTAGTACTGCGTGGATAATCAAATTTGTAAAGTAATAATAGAGGTCGATTAGTCAAGTTTTATTTTGCACTTAAGACGCAATTATTTTGTGAAAAGTTAAAACTGATCTCAATGATAAAAAGAATGCGATTATTCTTTTTTATTGACATCAGTTATTTGCAAACATAGTTTTGTGCGTATCTGTACTTATGTATATTGCATAAGTGATGTCACTGGATCGAGTCGTCATTTGAGCATCAAGGCTAACCTCACATGCGTCGCATCACTAAGCTGCTTAGCATTCCATAAAACAAAATTTAACCTGAAGTAATTCCTTTTAACTTCAGTATAAAGTTCAAAA
Source organism: Orgyia antiqua (assembly GCA_916999025.1). Taxonomy (NCBI): domain Eukaryota; kingdom Metazoa; phylum Arthropoda; class Insecta; order Lepidoptera; family Erebidae; genus Orgyia; species Orgyia antiqua. Next base: position 6,595,718 of record OU779861.1, read on the forward strand.
TGAAGTTCTTACTATATAAATATAACGTGACTTTTGGCATCGCGATAAGGACAAGGAGAAGGTGACGATTCTTTCATTACTTCTAATTGATAACATCAAAAGTTTTATTGTGACAATAAATAGATTATCATTGATATAAATAGGGCCAGTATTCTCTCACAATACGGATTGCCTTTCGCAGCTTTGTGTCACCGTTGACAGGCGAATCGAGCTGTGAAATTGGGTTCGATTTTTAAACTATAAAGGTACGGTCTCAAGACTCCGATTAGTTTTTTTTTTTCGGATTATTTAAAGTTTGTTTAGTTGTGATCTGTCAACAGTAAGCTTTGGTAAATTTAATTAAATATTTGATAAATACGTAAGAGATGTTATATTCAGGCGTGATAAATATCGATGAGAGGCACGACCATTTGGTAGTATTACAGTAAATAATAAAAAGCTCCAATTAAAACGCATAATGTAACAAATACTTTTTTTGTGTAGATCACCAGTATTTTTTTTTGTTATTATGCTTAAGACAGCCAGTCTTACTTTAGTATCAAGCGTACATCGTAAATTAGGTAAATAAATTTTACGCCTACCAGTTTTTATGTCCTACATCGAGTCCGTTATTCAACGTAAGCACAAATTTTGCGCTGCTAATAAGAGTTAGCGAAGAAAAACAAATTTGAAACTAGCTGTTTATGTATATGTATGTACATTGTAATTACATTATTGTAGGATATAAAAATGTATGTTTTTATTTTTTTTAAGTGTTGAAACCGTTTGGTTAATTTTTTCTTTACATCAAATCTTTCTTTTATGCCTATATGTTACGTCTACATGACGAATGTTGTCAAGTAACTTTACTAGTTTTTTACATAACGTTTATTCATAAAACCAGTTATATTAAAATTTTAACACCTTTAAATAACATTATTATAATTCGGAATGTGACAAATGTGCAATTACGATTCAAATTAGAGATTTGTACGTGACAAGTGGCTATTAGTCGTAACATTTGGCTATCGTTACTCTCAATGCATTCCTTAGAACAGTAAATAAATAAATAAAATAAAAAACTCTTTATTGTACACCATATAAATTACAACAAGACTTGTAGAATAGATATTGTACAATTGGCGGACTTATCGCTCAAGCCGATCTATTCTAGACAACCATTTAGAGTACCTATTAATGTCAAAACTGATTGCTAAAATAAACTAAATTTGACTAAAAAGTAAATTTTCTGATCAATATAGTTCTAATAATTTCATGTATTTATGGCTGATTTTGAATAAAACACCTTATTTCGGCGGTTCTTTTTTGTCATAAATAACGTGAAAAGTCCAAATATGCAATCAGATTATAAGATTCACAAACCGTAAAGATACTCGTAGAAATGGTACAATTACAGATTAACTCAAAACATATTGGATAATTCATGTGTTTTTAAAATATATGATGAAAAAAAGATCATAATTAAATCAACAAAAGGATTGCGAAAAACCGACTTTAAATGATGTTTAAACTTTTTTCTTTAGGATAATTGGCTATTTGTTTCATTTTATGAAGAACCATTTGTGAGATAAGGATTTGTAAAGAAAAAGTATGGATATACAATATGTCGTAGGAGACTTGATTAAAATAGTTTACATAAGGATTTTTAGTTTTAACTTAGCTTCCAAAATTATGAAGTAAATCCTCAAATTGTGTCAATGGTGAGTAATTTGTTTATTTACTGTAGTTGGATTTGAATAATCATTAAAGAATTCTTCCAAACCAGTTACACGTGTCGTAAGCCAGTTAACGTAGTTAGTTTGTCCACTATTACAAGGCCTTTAGATTGATGACTGCTCTGGCTGTAAATACAGGTAGTTTCTATGATGTTTTTCCGAAATATATACGTATTATTATGTTCTCGTTTCCCAATTAGTAATAGTAGTATTAGAAAAGTGTAGTCTTTTTTGTCTAAACAATTGGGAAATGAGAATAATAATAATAATAAACCCCTCTGGGCCAGTTGTTACCTCACCATGAGACTAACGCAAAACCTGGAGGCAGATTATAGGCTTTCGAAAATCTTGTGGTACAAACGAAAAATGTATCACAGGACCTAGGAAAAGACCCCTGAGAGTCGGTTGAGGCCTCGCCTTCGGCTTGCCTTTGTTGGCTGGCTGAACTGGAAACCGAGAGTGCCTGGACTCTCGCCTCTGCCTTGCCTTCACCGGCCTGACAGAGTGGGGTCGCCAGAGCTATATGCTCGGGGGTGGAAGTGTCAATTTCAAGGGTGTAATTACGGGGAAACCCGCTCCGGGTCTCGGCCTGCTATGGTGAAACCGGTGCCGCACCGCTCTACACCCCAAGCCGCTCACACCGTTGTTGCTCCCTGCTGCCTTGTCTGGCGGCTGTGTGGGGGGCCCATCTAGTGAGTCGGCGAGTCACTGTCTGCCACCGCTCAATCTACATAGGAGTGTTGAAGGCAGACGTCCATAGTTTAATCAATAGCTCTAAATGCAACCAGTCCACTAAACACCAAACCAAACTCAATAGACCTGCTCATTTTTCATATTATCATTTGCAATAGATTTACTCGTACCACTGGCATTCCATGGCTGTATTTTTATAGTGCAGGCGTGGAATGTCCCTGGTAGGTCATCGCATTATTAAATTCATTAAAAATCTCGAAGGGCCTCCTCGTGTTGGACCCATGTCCCCACGCAAGCCTAATAAAGGACCGGGTATTTCTTAAGAAAAAAAATAGAAATAGCACGTGAACTGCAAACTGAGAATAATAATAATACCACATAAAATAATATGTGAAATACAGACGAATAGATTTTTTGTCCTTGTTTTAATCATAGAATTACATTTTAACAATATAAACTATTTCTACCAAATAGAACTACGCCTATTTATAACTTTAAGTTATTAGCTTATTAGGCAGAGAAATTGATGACAACTGTTTTAGAGACTACAGTAAGATAGTCAAATGGTCTTATTCATCTATAATGCATCTTAGTAACCAATGACATTACATGATCTTAATACATGATAGTAAAACACAATCGTTTATGCATCTTCACCTGTTATTGTGTATATTTCTCTAACAATCATTTTTAATATTTTATCTATTTATGGTCTTATTGATAATGACGTATCGGAGGTTTAAAAGTTCGCTAAAATTAGTTCGCGAAAATTGTCAAAACTTGTTATTCATAATAGTCTTTTTACGCTAAAACGTTTATTATCTCTCCGATAAAATCTCCATTTAAACCTCCGATAAGTTATTATGAATAAGACCATAAGAATAAAAAATGCTAGAATACTCAGTTCTCTATATGTCTACTTAAAATTCTATGCATTAAACTTGAATTGAAAAAATATCTAGCAATATGTGTGTGTAAAATGTAATGGCACGCCAACAGATTAATAACTGTTATTTTTTTAATAACTGGAAGAAATCTACATATAGTTAGAAGAGGTAGATAATGCCTAGGGCATTAAGTCCGCCATTGTACTTTTTATGTGCATAAAGTGTTTATAAATAAATAAATAAACTACAAAGCTGAAGAGTTATTTGTTTGTTTGAGCGCGCTAATCACATGAACCCCTAGTCCGATTAGAAAAACTCTTTCTGTCTTAGAAGATAGCCATTTATCGAGGCAGGCTATTAGCCGCTGTGACCAATAAGGGCGAAGCATCACAGAAAAATAGTCCAAAAACAGGGAAAATTTTCAAAACCTCCACGCGTAAAAAGTCGCGTGCACCAACTAGTCTTTATATAAATATAGATGTCAGTTAAGAACACGTAACTTGTGTGTACAAACCGTGTAATAGACTCTCGGCGTCCACTTGAACGGTAACTAGAAAAGCTATCGGAAAATGCATAATTTTTCATTCGATTTCACATCGATAAGCCCAAATATTTGCGAATCGGTATCGCTTTCATACATAGTTATTTTATATTCAATACATTTGATATCGTTATTTTGCCAATACATATATTTAATCTCTAGGGATTTCTTTCATAGCTTGGCTCCCCAATCTTTTACCAAAATTTTAAATTAGATCTATCAAAAAGTTAGCAATAAATTCCACAGCAATAATTATGTGCTTGACTGAGCCATGAAACAGACAAATACCTAGACTTCAAAACATTTATATTATTATACTTTCAAACCATTATTTTACAAAAATGATTAGAAAATGTCAGAAACTGGAACAAGCGCTTTAATATAATGCGTTAGGATGCTATTGGGAAAACAAGTGTGGCAGCTTATGTAATAACTTTTGTTTCTGATCTAGCATGGGTCGAAATATAGGTAGAATTATTATTCTTCAGATTCTAGAAAAAATCAGCTAATTTTAACACGCTGTTAATAAACAGCGTGTTAAAATTAGCTGATTTTTTCTGCCAATGCGGGAAGACCCGGAACTTAACTCTGTGATAAGACGCCTGGTTAACGTGATACTTACTCGTCATTATTGATTCATTTTTTATAGCATGATACGACATTTAGTTTACCTTAATACAGTATTTGGTCTACCCAAATACCCTCCCGATACATCAGGAATTAAATGATATTAGCGATCAGCTTTAATTCACTGTCTTGTCTTCATTTTTTTTTCAATTGTAAGAACTCAAGAAAGTTATGTCCTTGACAATCAAGATCGTTGTCTTTGTCGGTGAGTTCTGAAATTAACATTAATTTGCAATAAATGTTTCTTGCATTACTTCCTAATGAATTTTTTTATTAATTGCGGTTATTAAGTGCATATGGTTTATTACATATATTAGATTTATTTCTCGTTCATCTTTTTTAATTAAATTTCACTGTTGTATTGTAATGATGATATTATTATCCTAGAAACAATTTTGTTTAAAGTGAAATTATTTTATATGACTCTAATGTAATCTAATTTAACTTATCTGTTGATTATTTACAAGCGTTTTCAAAAATCAATTTGCGATTATGGATAGATTGTGATCCCCTTTGATCAGTAATATATTTATACATACAATCTATGTAGAGAATTCAATAGGAAATACTATCCGTCACCAGTTTATTGAAAAAAAAAAAGTAGAGACAAGGTTTAAATTTATCAATTATAATAGTAAATAAAAAATAAATTTGACGGGCCTCGTGGTTGAGTGGTTCATGTAACAGACTGCCAATCAAGAGGTCACGGGTATGGTTCCTGCTCGGGACAATCATTTGTGTAATCGTTATAAAAGTCATACAAATGTCTGTTCTGCGTCTGGGTGTTTCTATGTATTATAAGTATGTATTTACAAAAGAAAAGTAGTTTATGTATTCTATCCGTATTCTATATACCCATAACACAAGCATATACGCTTAACTTGGGACCAGAGGACGTTGTGTGAAATGTCCATGAATATTTATTTATTTATTAGTAAAGATATCCGTGTGGTGACGGATTAAGAATACAAGTGTCACCATCTTATTTCTTCCCCGGGATGCTTTAAGAGTCAGCTAAGAGATTCTGATATTATATGCAGTTAACATCAACTGTGAGAGATAGAAAACTCGAAATTAAACTTTATGCTAACACGTCTGGTCAGCGCGGCATAGCCCTTTAAAAGCCCTTTCAAAGCGGAGAAGACCTGTGCCTAGCAGGACTTTAATTTCTCTCTCCAACCGGAGAGAGAAACAGAAAATAGCTAGATAGTAAAGGTCTTATTCATAATGACTTATCGGGGGTTTAAACGGAGATTTTATCGGAGAGATAATAAACGTTTTAACATAAAAAGACTATTATGAATAACAAGTTTTGACAATTTTCGCGAACCTATTTGAGCGAACTTTTAAACCTCCGATAAGTCGTTATGAATAATACCATAAATAGATAAAATATTGAAAATAGCTGTTAGAGAAATATACAAAATAACAGGTAAAGATGAATAAACGATTGTTCTTTACTATCCAGTATTAAGATCGTGTAATGTCATTGGTTACATAAGATGCATTATAGATTGCGTCTTTGCTTTCACACGGTCCCAATGCGCTTTCGAACCAAGCCATCATTGTACATCAACTTACTAAGAATACCGCAGTACAAGAGACAGCGATGTGAACATTTTAATTACGACCCGAATCTATCACATATCTAGACAAACACTAATTGGATGCGTGTATGTATTACATCACCGGTACAGCAATTAAAATATACAGGTTTGTAGAGCATTGTTAAGAGTTATTTGTTAAATTTATTTAATTATTACTCATTACAATTTGCTAAAGCATGATTTATGTATTATCTTATATAAATAATTATTTTAGCAGATGATAATGAGTAATATTACTTCTATTATTTTATTGCGACTTAGATGTAAGCTTTTTGTGTCCTTGTGTGATCAAATTACATTTTGAATTTGATTTTAATATCATTGTACCAAATATTAACATATTTTATTTTACTTATGTCTATCACAACGTTTCAGGAACCTTTGAGTCAATATGATAACAGGTAGGATTGAACTGTAAGCCATCCTTAATGTAAAGTTTTTTATGTTAAAAAATCGCGTCTACTCATGACTTGTTGCCTCGATAACCATCATACCTAAAGGGACATTATGTATCTTTATTTTGGAATTAATTTAGGCAAGCGTTTCTGTTAGCAAAACTGAGAAAGCAAGATTTTCTGGTATTGAGAAATCTCTCAATCTAGATAGTTACATAAAGATAACAGTAGTATATTGATATAATCGCTACCTCTTATGACTTAGTTAAATTCTTGCACCACAACTCTGGAAAGCAAGCGTTACAGTAATTAGACAAATTGTATAAACGGCATATAGTCTATTATTTAGTAATTCGCTACCGGTTTAGATTTTAATTGCTATTAGATTAGATATCAGATTGAATGCGCTCACCATTCTATTTTATATAACTTTAATATACAAAATAAATACAATTTAGCAACTGCATTATGCTTAGAAGCTTGACTAATGATCCTTTCTCTATATATTTGTATAAATTGTTATGTAAACACCAGGTTCTGTAATAAAAACAGATGATTAGTACCAAATGCATTAGTATATCTGCTCTTCAAATCGACTATACCTTTTTTTAAATTATAATTTTATATATTGCTGTCAAGTAGACGATATTTTATTTGATAAAAAAATTGTTTTAGTAAAAGCCAGTCAAGTACGTGTTGGACGCGCACACGAAGGGTTCCCAACCGTTCTTATTAGAATATTTTCGTCATACAGACCCCGAAAACACGAAATAATAGGACACAAAATAATGGGATAAGGGCAGGACAGTGATGATGATAAGTATTTGATATTGTAGCATCAACTGATATACATAAACTGTGATTATCAGCTCTCCAGCTATCACCGTTCTAGATATTGTATATGCTGGTGACAGACGGATGGATAGCGAAGTGTCAGTAATAATTTCTCGTTTTACCTTTTCATTCGCAACCCTAAAAAGAAGTTAACGAAATTTTTTCCCAAATATCTTCTTCTTCTCCAGCCCATTTACATCCCACTGTTGGGCACGGGCATCCCCCAGTTTAGGAGGGATTATGGTCTACTGTGCCACGCTGACCAGGCGTGTAGGCACAGGGTTTCTTTTCGAGTTTTCCGTCTCTCACAAAAGATGTTATCTGTGTGGAATATCCCTTAGCTGACTTTTGGATCCCTTAGCGGACCTTGGGAGGAGATGGGGTGATGACACTAGTATTCTTAATTCATCACCACAGGGAGGCCCAAATATCTATTCTCGATAAATTCATTAAAGACATTTGCGGCCAAATTTCGCGCCTAGTATATATATATTTCCAAATCATGAATATGCATAAAAAGCATGTTTTAGCGTATATTCGATTATTGAATCGATTCTGCAATCGGATCTCAGTCGATACTTCTAAGTTCCAATGATAATCGAACGATTATAATAATTACGTTGTTAGTATTCGAGTAATATTTTCAACAATGCATTATTGAATAATCTCCTATAGATTATAGCCAATTAAAATGTTAAGGGCCTACATCAATATTATCGTATATCATCGCCGACACGTACATATTAACACAGCCAGTAGGCACAGAAAATGAAGAATTAGGGATACTTTTCCTATTTACTCAAAATCTACTAAATATATTTTAATTCTGATTTACGTGTTTCTATATATAATAGTTACTTATGTTTTTAAAGTTATTTCATTAGTTAATACGCGATAATAGACCGACAAATGAAAAAAATAAAAAATTTGAGAGGTTGTTTCGCTAAGATTTTCTATCGAGAAAACTTTTTACAATCGCTTTTCTGAGTTTATGCGATCCTAGATCATATATTGAAAAAACATATACTTAAAAATTAGAGCTCTAGCCATTCAATCTAAAGAAACAATGAAAACTTCGTACGTAGAAAAATGCACGAAGCTATTTTGGTATCCTCTTAAGATCTCTATAAATCAAAGTATGTAGGTTAATGTTTTGTTATTAATATAGTCATAGTTATTCAATGATAGATGCTGTTGTCTATTCGTGCAGTGCAATTCATGATGAGGTTTTGACATGACAGAATTAGATTTATCATAATCGTTGTTTTTCCTCTACTTAATTGTTTTTATAATTTGCATAATTGTCATAATATATACATAAATAGATAAGAAGATGAACGATGATGACTTAGATGTTTATAAAAAGAATGTTAGAACTATTACTGGAATTTTAGGAATATACGACGTATGTAAATTTTTCGACCCACGTACTATAGATTAGAAAGACAGTAAATAATAAATAAATAAATAAATATTCATGGACATTTCACACAACGTCCTCTGATCCCAAACTAAGCTTTATATGCTTGTGTTATGGGTACCAGACTACGAATAGAATACATATACTACTTTTCTTTTGTAAATACATACTTATAATACATAGTAAACACCCAGACGCAGTACAAACATTTGTATGACAATTAAAAACATCACACAAATATTTGTCCCAACCGGGAATTGAACCCGAGACCTCGTGATCGGCAGTCCATTACATAAACCACTCCACCACGAAGCACGTCTATTATAAAAAAAGTAAAAAAAAAAGAGTAAAAAAGCGACAACTGGCCAATAAGCAAAATTTCTCACGTGTGTACATAAGTAGGTACAGTCGACTCTTATTAATTCAAACCTGAGATAATTCGAACCTCTCTATAATTCAAAGTTGTCACGAGTTCTCCACAAAATCTCTTTACTAGAACTAAATCAATACATTTTTATGCACTTGGTAATTCGTACGAAAAAATCATTGCTATATAACAAAACCACGCGTTAATTCGAAGTCATCGGCGTCCAACACTCGACAATTCAAAGTTGCAGAGCGAAAGAGACGGAATGATTGTTAGTACATATAACAGAGTTCTTTCAAAAAATTAATTAATTTAAATTGTAAATATTTATCTATGTATGAACACGAATGTACCTTTAAACTTTTGTCATTATTATAGAATATGTAGCATTTAACAAATAATAATTGATCAACACTTAATAATTCAAAGTTTTATTTATTTTCTCTCACAAATTTCGAACTATTTGATATTTCAAACACTCGATAATTCGTAATATTTTAAACGTCCCTCGAGTTTCGAATTAACGAGAGTCGACTGTATACACACTAGGGTCCTGCTTGACCTTTTGATGCGTAGCCTAACCCCGTACCAAAAGACAAAACAAGACCCTATTGCTGAGACTTCACTGACCGTCCATCCATCTGTCACCAAGCTGTAACAAATACTCTTCATCATTCTCCTGCCCTAATCCCGTTATATTTTGTTGAAAATATGACAATATGGAGCCCTTCGTATACGAGTCCAAATCACACTTGGTCGCATTTCTATACTAATATTATAAAGATAAAGAGTTTGTTTGTTTAAACGCGCTATTCTCAGGAACCTCTGGTCCGATTAGAAAAATTCTTTCAGTTTTGGATAGTCCATTTATTTATTTATTTATTTTTAATTCACAAAATCCACAGCTCTTAAATATTACATAATTTTGAAAACCAATATTCACATTAAACTTACAGCCAATTACGGATTTACAATTTATTTATTAAACTTTTGCAGTAGTCAGATTGATATAAAATTTATAATATTTAGCGAGGAAGGCTATATAACATCACGCTGCGACTAATAGGAGAGAAGCAGTAGCGAAAATTGTTATAAAAACGGGGAACATTTTCTAAATTCTACGGGTACGAAGTCGCGGACAACATCTAGTTTTCAAATAAAATCCTCTAAATATCTCTTAGTTGCCGATGAATTTAGTTTGAACTTTTTATTGTAGTGTTAATTCCAGCAATGTGTATAAAGTTATATGCTAAAAATAATCTTTAATATATTTTTATATACTTACTAGCTGTCCCGGCAAACGTTGTTTAGCCAAACTAAAAAAAAAGGTTTGAAAAATAGATGTTGGCCGATTCTCAGACCTACTGAATGTGCATGTAAAATTTCATAAAAATCGGTCAAGCCGTTTTGGAGGAGTACGGTAACTAACACTGTGACACGTGAATTTTATATATAAGAAGATTATACTACTTGATGCCTACATGCTAAATATATTACATGAATAAAAATAAACTTAATGAAATCTACTTTATTTGCATTAAATATACTAAAAATAGTTGCGATTAAAATAATTTTATCTAGCGTGTGTCTTATAAATCAAAAGATACGGCTTTATAAGAGAATTTAAATATAAAACAAATGTTATCAAAGTTTAATTGTCCATAATTTAACATTTTTATTCATTGTACGTTATAACGTAATTTAATTATCATTGTATTGGTACTTTAGATATTTCTTGACGTACCTTTCGTCGATTATTTCATTAAACAGAACCTTTACAATGAGTATTAATAGATACGGCTCTTCAAATATCAATAAAGAATTTTACGATCAATAATTTCATTCAATATAATAATGTTATAATGAATAAATTTGTAATTATTAAAACTATTATACTTTTATGACTTTTATTTCATTTGGTGAATATAATAAACGTCTATAGTTATCCACAAGGACCCCATTCGTTATCGTGGCGCTTAAATTTAACTTTAACTGTCTTACAGTGATAATAGTAAGTTTAATTGATTTATTTATTTATTTTATCGGATATTAGATTAACATCAAGATCGTTGACTTTGATTAGTATAAGGCGTCAGCTACTTCCGGATACTGGAATTCTGATTAAAAACATATTGCAAGAGAACTGCGAATTTGTTTGTCTGTTATATAGTGCTATGACGTAACCAGACTAAGTACTTTTGTAAAAAGGAAGAAAATTTCTTTTTTTCTTATGTTGTTATACATAGTGACTTGTGAAAGATTTTAATGCCACATTCCTACGCACGTGGTTTAAAAACGCGATTATCGTATACTATAGATATATATGCCTACTATCAATTCTGCTGCAGAGGCAAGGAGAAATGTAATCGGCCCCTATCTTTGCACAGGTAATTTAAAAATTTCAAGTGCCTAGTACATCCAACTGTCATGCATTTATAAGTATTTTAGAAGTATGAGTATTTTAAAGTATAAATGAGACCAAACCAGTGTATTTACATCGCAGTAGATGACGCTCTATAGTCTCTACATATCTCTACGGGAAAGAATGAATTTGCTTTTTAACAAAGTTTTGCCTAGTGGTACTTCTTTCACTTGTTATTATAAGGCAAAATCACACGCAAATCAAAATTTATGTTGTCTTCGGTGGAAGCTTTATCAGCTCGCACTTATATCACGAGGAAGTGTTGTATCTTTGTCATCTATCGTAGTTACTTGACTAAGAGTTGACTCCCTCTTAGCTAGTTATAATCGAAGTACCTGTCTATATTACGTATATACGTACTGATGGATGAAATTGTTTTATACAATTATTTAGTTAGCTACTCGTATCATATGTGCCATATATCTGTATTACGTGCCTATCTTCCTCACATCACGTAATTATAAGGTTTGCTGGAAGAAAATTCAATAGTGAATTAAGCTCGCCTGTGTACATTAGATTTAATTACCTTAAAATTTTGTAAGTGTATTTTATGTGTACAATAAAGAATAAGAATATCATAAACTTTCACTGTTTGTGAAATAAATTATATCTTTAGTTCGTACGTGACCAAATCTTTGCAGCCTGATCAAAACATCAGGAATTATATTGTTATCATTAAGTATCAAAGTAACTTAAAGTCATAATTGTATTAATTTTTTGGGTGCTGAATAGTTTAAACTCTTTTAATTATATATCCAATTATATTAATTACAATATATCTTGTAATCATTATAACGAAGCATTGTGGAAGTTAAAAACTAATTAAATTCGTGGTCACTTTTTGTTAGCGAGATCTTGGAGCGTTTAATTAAGATTTAATTTTAGTCGTTACGGACATAATTTATACATTATATATAATATACAATTAGATTAGTTGCCGTAATACACAAGTAAATTATATACATGTAACTAATGCGCAACCAACTAAACATGCATTGTTAAGATAACAATGATAACCGTCAATAGTTTTAGTGACAAAATAGGTGCTACCCGGCACTTCGTACACGTGCAATTTAGAAAATTTTCCCCGTTTTATATTGGTTGCAGCGTGATGTTCTACAGCTTAAAGCCTTTTTCTTATCAAACATAGTGCCAACAAGTAATCCCTGAGATTAGCGCGTTCAAACAAACAAACAAACTTGTCAACAGTCATTATTTTTAAACAAGAATTTATTTTTTTATTAGTGTTCCTTAAAACAAATTCAGAAGTATCCGGGTTTACTCTGAACTCTTTTTGTTAACCTCTGTTGAACGACTCTTGGATGCGTTTCACGCCAACAAAATTTGATTTGAAAATTCGGAGAATTCCGGTCAAATGGCAGCCCTACGTTTACCACAAAATACATGCAATACAAGGTACTCTCTCTAAGAAGTGTGACAAGTACAATGACATCAGCCTTCGCTACAGATATGTTAATCAAGCTATCGATACAATCATCGAATAATTATAACTAGTTTGAAAGCATTCACGCGGATTTGACTCATTTAATATTCAATTAGGGCCTTTTATATTTTCTAATTACTTTGCATAATTTTTTTCGAGTATATAACACTCTACATTAATATTATGTATTAATATTTATTAGTTATGGTTTTTAACGGACGTACTTCGACGACTAATAAATAATAATAGAAGTGCTAATGTCACTCTGTCTGTATGTAGTCGCTCTTTTTTGCTAATATTTTAAGCTGTATTAAATAAAATTTGGTATACAGATAGACCAGAGCTCAAGAAAAAAGTAGTCTACTTTTAATGCAAGCATCCTTACTTATTATAAAACAAAGTCGCTATTCTTGTATGTATGTCCCTATGTGTGCTTATATATTCAAAACTACGCAACGGATTTTGATGCGGTTTTCTTTTATAGATAGTGTGCTTCACGAGGATGGCTTAATTGTGTAATTTTAATTTGTTATTTTTTTTTTTTAGTTCCTAAACACGTACGAATTTCTGGGCAACCGCTGGTATATTATGAAGTTTTTTTCTTTGGCTTTAGATTTGGGGGTGTTTGTATGACTATGTCAATGCTTTCTCTATACACTACTGCACATAGTTTGATCATAGTCTAAATGGATAGACATAATTCTTTGTTTTCATTTCATTTGGAATTAAAAAGTGTTTAATTTAATTATTCTAAACTGCGCCCCTCGGTAAAAAAGATAATTAATCAGACAGTAACGGGTGCTTTGGTACTTGACACTTATCGTCACATTTTAGACAATTCACACAATATCTTTATAAATTGTAGCCTATGTGTTATTCTGATGCATAAACTATATCAGAGTAAAGTTTCATTAAAATAAGGGATTTTAATGAAACTTTACGCTGAAATAGTTTAGTTTTGTAGTTTTTGCGTGAAAGAGTAACAAACATCCATACTCACAAACTTTCATAATATTAATCTAAATTTTGACGATATTTTTGGCAACCTTAAATAATGTTTATAGAATAAATGTAGTATCCACCCTATAAACAAATAGGTAGAATTGGGAAAACCATCATTTTGAGCGATTGCTATAGTTATATAGTCTTAACTGTTATATAGAAAATAAATAATTAAAAATAAATATTCATGGACATTTCATACAACGTCCTCTGGTCCCAAGCTAAGCTTATATGCTTGTGTTATGGGTACCAGAATACGAATAGAATACATATACTACTTTTTTTTGTAAATACATACTTACAATACATAGTAAACACCCAGACGCAGTACAAACATTTGTATGACAATTATAAACATCACACAAATGATTGTCCTGGGAATCGAACCCGAGACCTCGTGAACGGCAGTCCGTTATATGAACAGCATATATGGCAGAAAAACTATTATTGTTTATTTTTTTATTTATTTATGTTTAGCCCTATTATCCCAAGCTGCGATAGTCAACCAAGGAGGCTTAACACTTGATTCTAATTATAAATCCATTAGTGTACCGCTCCTACGCATATTGTTTCAAATTCACGTTTAACAGAGGTCGAACGAATGACTTGTCGACAAAAAAAAAACAAAATTATAGTCAATAAGAACGGGTTTGTTTTAGTCGGTACAAAGCTGTTATTAAATTAAGTGGAGTTAATTATAGGTTTATATGACATTTATGGACACAGGAATGAATCACTTTGTTTTACACAGTTTGATATAATTATTTTACTTAGTAACTACGACTAATATATGACTTTTGCTGAGTATTAATTTTACAAATATATTATGTACTTGAAACTTTACAATTAGACGATATGTAATATATATTTACAAAAAATTTTTTTATAAATCTGCTGCTAACAATTTATACAATGCAACTAAACTTTGCCTGAGACATCGTACGCGTGAAATGAATATAATTTTTATTTACTTAACAATGAACCTTATTAAAATAAATTTACCTTACATTAATTAATTGACGTTGGTTAATTTTTATGCTATGGAGCGAGCTATGCTAGGGGTATCTCTGAGGGACAAAATCCGGAACGAGGTTATCCGTCAACACACCAAAGTGGTCGATATAGCTTGCAAGGCTAGCTCGCTAAAGTGGCAGTGGGCTGGCCATGTCTGTCGAAGAACTGATGGCCGATGGAGCAGACGGGTTCTTGAGTGGAGACCGCGACTCGGCAAGCGTAAGGTAGGACGCCCCCCTGCTAGGTGGACTGATGACCTGAAGAAGGTCGCAGGATGGGACTGGATGCGGAAGGCGGAGGACCGTGTATTGTGGCGCGAATTGGGAGAGGCCTATGTCCAGCAGTGGACTGCAGTAGGCTGATTTGATTGATTGGTTAATTTTTAAGATTATCAGCATAAAACTTACAGAAAAACAGCTAAAATATCCAAGAAATCATTGTTTAGCTTTCTACAAAACTAGAAAACTCTTCCAAAAGGTTCCGCTTATATAACTTCTATGTACACACATTTATCTGTCTTTTGTTATAGGTAGACAATTTTGTCCTACCCGGAACACAAACTAAAAATTTGTGGACCAATAAGGCCTTATTACGTATTAAGATAATATAATATATGTGGACAGATCATGATAAGACTGATAATTCAGCTTGCCCACTGTGAACCTACATAAATGTACACTAATGATTATAATTTTCACAGTCGAGTAAACTCAGTCGGCAGTTGCAGCTTATTATAATAAATTAACGGCGGTAAACCCTAATGGGCTTCCCGTACATAATTATACTCAATATTAGAAACTGCTAAAGGGACAGAAAAATATTAAATACTACGACTGCAAATAGCAGTCACTGTACTAAGGATCATGAACTGCAATAGCGTAAACAAAGTCATTTCATTAATTGTTAATTTATGAGACGTTTAATTTCAATTACCTGAAGGTTTTTAGATGTAAAATAATTTCTGTATTAAAAATATGTTTTGTAAAGATTTTTCCGATTCTGTCATTCTAATAAAACCTCTTTTTATGGATTTAGACGTGATTAATTTCTTATAAACCAAGCCCGATTTACTAACCATTCCTACCCCTAAAAACGTAGATTAAAACTAAAAAGTGTGTATATATATTCATGTGTGTGTATGTATTATTCTTTACTTATCCTTCGCGTTATCCATCGTTTCTAGTTTTTTGAGACTAAGTGCTTTACCTAATTGGAGAAAATTTATTATCTTCATTATTTTTTTCATTTTTAAGTTTAGTTGCGTACGTAATAATAGATAGGTACTAGTATCTAAATAGTACTGGTATTGTTTAAATAGGTTTGAATCGTCAGTAGTAAGTGAGCGGTGGCCACGTGTGTGTAGACATGGGTGGCAAACCACAACCACAAACCGTTCTCACTCGACTGCGCTAATTCCTTGCACATTTAACATTAATCCATTGTCTCCTTTGTTTATATTATTTATGTATTTAATTTAGAGAGGATTCATTTAAAACGAATACTTATTCTGTAAACTGTTTGATGGTGTCTCACTTCAGATGTTAGTCACAGTATCTTTGATAGAATGACAAAACGAAAGTTCTATATAAAAAATGAATTACCAAAGGCCTGAACATTAATGGTCTTATTCATGATGACTTATCGGAGGTTTAAAAGTTCGCTAAAATCGTTTCGCGAAAATTGTCAAAACTTGGTATTCATAATAATCTTTTTACACTAAAACGTTTGTTATCTCTCCGACAAAATCTCCGTTTAAACCTCCGATAAGTCATTATGAATAAGATCAATAAAATAAATCATCACAATAACTCTTTATCCCTTTTAATGTGTAGATAGACTGTGTATCTCACACAGTCTATCTACACATTAAAAGGGATAAAGAGTAGGAAGAAAATAAGTAAGCATTCCGTATAAACTCCCTGCTAATTTAAAAAAGTTATCAGCTACAGTAAAGAAGTCATGAACAAAATAAGAAAGGATACATTATTCGAAAGTATTACAAGTTTTTAGAATAATGTTTGTCATGTCAACATAATAATGTATTTTAGAAAATCGCTTTCACTTTTAATATGTATGTTGTTAATCTGTGCTCGAAGTCACAAAGCGTGTACAAGTCGAAGGTAAGTGATGTGGGAGGATATAGTGACCGCAAGAAGCCTTACAGAGAAGGAAGGCTTCTCAGACAGGTTCGAGGGCACCAACTACTCCATTTTAATAAGAAACACGTTTAGTTTGTAAGGTCGTTGACTGATATTATTGTTACGAAAATACTGTACATGGTCGATATGGGGAAGTTGATTTTGGTAGATTTGAGTGTGGATTTAATTAGTAATATCTATTTACGATTTTTCGTTTGTATGACTATGTTTTTTCTTTTATTAGAAAGGAAAATATATATATTTATATCTAAACCACACCAAAATTATTGAAACTCGCAATTGTGACATAAATTATTTATTATAAGCTAGCTGCTGCCCGTGTGGTGACGGATTAAGCATACAAGTGTCGCCACCCCTTTTCCTTTCCAGGGTGCTGTAAAAGCCAGCTAAGGAATATTGTAAACAGATAACATCCCCTGTGAGAGACTGAAAACTCGAAAATAAACCCTGTGCCCGCCTGGTCTGCGCGGCACAGTAGACTATAATCGCTCCCAAAGTGGAGGAGTCCCGTGTCCAACAGTGAGACGGTAATGGGCTGGTGAGAGAGAGAGTGAGAGAGAGAGAGTGAGAGCTGCTGTCCGCAACTTCGTACGTGTGGAAAGTAAAAAACAATCCTTAAAAAGTATCCATCTTCTTGAACAACTCCATCTGTTAAAAATGCATCAAAATCCGTTACGTAGTCTTGAAGATATAAGCTCACATAGGGACAAAATAACGACTGTTGTATAATAAGTAAAGATGATTATTTTCCGATCTTTAGAGGTAGCGTGCCCAATAGTAAAGTCAAGTTTAAAATAAGTATAGTAATACTTATGATGTTGTTGTTTTGTCCACAGGTGTAAAAGACGATTCAGATGATGTATCAAGTAAAAGTTGTGGAGGTGACTCCTCGGGGTTGGTCAAGAAACAGAGGAAAGCACGGACAGCGTTCACAGATCACCAGCTACAGACATTGGAGAAGTCCTTCGAGAGACAGAAATACCTCAGTGTGCAAGATCGAATGGAGCTAGCGGCCAAACTAGGACTAACAGATACACAAGTTAAGACTTGGTATCAAAATAGAAGGTAAGTCTCTTTCATTACTTATAATAAGACATGTAGTATATATAAGACATGGAAAAATGCCAAATATTAACACTTCAGTTATGAAAATAAAAATAAAACACAAACATAAGAAATGAATTATTTCTACAATATTTTCACTAGTTTGTTTTTACATACGATTTGCTTGATAAGAGTAAAGAAGTAAACAAAATGAAACCTTTACACATCGTCCATAAAGAATAAACGCCTTTTTAATTTAAAACACGGGTAATGAAAATAATCATTTCAATTATAATTAAAAGTAATTAAATTATAATATAATTAGGATCTTACTATAAGAATAAATGACCTTCTTATGTCATATTCACTTATTGTATAAAAACCTTAATAATATACCTGATACGAAATAGCGGCTACCAACTTACATAAATAATTACAGCAGACTAAAAATAACAGCTAGAACACAGGCAGATTGAAGAAAACAATTATCTATCATTTTAGGAAGCCAATCACAGGATTTAATATTAACACGTTTGGTTCAAGTCATGGATATAAGCGTTTAATGTTTATTAGAGATAAATTTGTGTTCTGTAATGTTACGCTACTTAACAACTGTCATATAAAGTAATTTATTAATTTTGCAATTAACTCTAATCAACTTAACTTACTACCTCAAACCTTAGCTATTAAAAGTAAATTTTATAGATAGAAGAACAAAATGGTTCTAAATATAATAAATAATAAATAATGGTTTTTTATGAGACCCGAAACACAGATTATAGTAAAAAATGATGATGTGTCACAAACATTGTATTTTGATGTTAGAAGTACATTTAAATGTGACTTATGAATAACTCTGTATCCGTCTCAGTGTCAATTAATCACAAAAATAATTAGTCATTTGTTGCATGAGGCTTGAAATCATTAAAATTTATGTGTTGCACAAATAAAAAATCCTTCGTTGAAACTTCATCTATGTTATATCTAGCCGACCTTGCTTAAATATAAGTAGATAATTTGAGTAAAATAGTTTGTTCTATAGAACCGTTGAGTTTGTTCACATAATTTGTTGATATTATCAGTAAACGCTGCTAACTTGGACGCGATAAGGCGGTGAGCCGTGAGAGAGTCGGCACATTGTACAAAGCAATGCTGAGTCAGAAGGCCTATAGCTATAGATTCTGTAGATAGCGTCTTTTATTATTTGTATACCACTTTTGGGTGCTACTATCCAATGTAGAGAGGATAGTTTATCATGTAACATAGACCGATCTTTATATCGAAGAAAATGGCCTATGTAACAATACGGAAACTGCTAAAGTTTTTCTTAAATAAATATTAAGTTTAACTACTTAGTCAACATTAAAGATGAGGTGCTAATATTCCGTTTTTCAATATCAGTTTCTTTTTTGTTTTTAAGAAAATAGTAACTTTTATCCTAAATTCAAAAACCCTAAAACAGTAAAAATGTTTAAAAATATATTGAACAATAGAACAACAAAAAATACAAGATTACATTGCTGGTAAACAAAATTGTGTGTAGTTTCTAAAAATGTCAAATCATTAGCCAAAAATATCTTAATAGACGAAAACAAATCGTTAAAAAAATAAAACACCTAATGAATTTTTATTACAGTCAGGTTATCGACAGGGCTACATTTGTGAGGCACGCTAGTCAGAATAAAATGTGTTAAATCTATGAATTTATTTGCTTAGTATTCTTTAACACTTACGCGACTCATTTCTTTAATAAAACTACTTTTTACGGATTTAGACGCGTATATTTGTTTAAATTTTGGCCGGACATTTCGGAGACTTTGCAGTCACCATGGCCACGGAGACTGAGCTGTAAAGTGTCCTCTACGATCAGTTTTCTGGCCATAAAAATATTTAATCTCCTTTGTCATGAAAACTTTTTCTTAAGGGTCTACATCAATATTATCGTCGATATGTACATATTAACACAGCTAGTAGGTATAGAAAATGAAGAATTAGGGATATTTTTTTGTTTACTCAAAATCTACTAAATATATTTTAATTCTGATTGGCGTGTTTCTATATATAATAGTTACTTATGTTTTTAAAGTTATTTCATTAGTTAATACGCGATAATAGACAGACAAAAGAAAAAAATAAAAAATTAGAGAGGTTGTTTCGCTAAGATTTTCTATCGAGAAAACTTTTTTCAATCGCGTTTCTGAGTTTATGCGATCCTAGATCATATATTGAAAAAACATATACTTAAAAATTAGAGCTCGAGCCATTCAATCTAAAGAAACAATGAAAACTTCGTACGTAGGAAAATGCACGAAGCTATTTTGGTATCCTCTTAAGTTCAGAGTAGAGCCAGTTAATTTTTTTTTTTTATATCTCTTATTACTAAATTAAAGAGTTAGTTATGTAGTATGTTAGATTGTGAAAATCCTAACAACCAAATAAGCTCTGCTTATCTTGTAGTGCGTCAGTCAAAACCATTAAAACAATGTCAAGATTTACCAATTTGGTTTATAAGTCGAATATTCTTGATTTATGCCTAATGACGGTGATGAGCCAAATCTAAACAATAAACTTAGTCAAAACTATTAACCTGCAAACACTACGCTAAAAATTCACACGTATTTATTATTATAACAAGAAACACAGTAATTAATATGGGTATATATTTTTATTTAATTCTTAATTAGTTCTTAAGATGTAATTACGTTCAATTAAAAATATATTATTGGAGCACAATTTCCTTCTAACGATGACAGTAGAGGTAGTCTACACATTACACTAACACATTTAAATAACAAATCTTTTTAATTAGACATTTGACTGTTGGTTTAATAGAGTCGGTAGCGGTACATTATAAAAATTGGTCAAGTGCGAGTCGGACTCGCGCACGAAGGGTTCCGTACCATTATCTATGCAACATAAGGCAACGTTATTAGTATCGAGCAAGAAACGGTAAAAAAATCATGTTTGTTGTATGGGAGCCCCCCTTAAATATTTATCTTATTTTATTTTTAGTATTTGTTGTTATAGCGGCAATAGAAATACATCATCTGTGAAAATTTCAACTCTCTAGCTATCACCGTTCTTGAGATACAGCCTGGTGACAGACGGACGGACGGACGGACGGACGGACGGACAGCGAAGTCTCAGTAATAGGGTTTCCGTTTTTACCCTTTGGGTACGGAACCCTAAAAACGGTAGCTATAATAACAAAGCATATGACTATATTGATAGAATACCACAGTGTGGATTCATATTAAAGGAGCTTTTATCGAGTGATTTTATTTGTTCATGTTTTTCATCCGTCGAGCATGTATGACCAGATGTATGAGTGTGGATTAAGCCAAGGAAGTATGTTTGGATCTTAGCAGATGGCGCTCTATAGTCTCTGCCTACCCCCATGGGAAAAAGGCGTGATGTTATGATGATGATTATGTTTTTCTGAAATATTTTGTCTCTATTTGTACAAAGACATGGGGAGCCACCTTAAATATTTCTTGTATTCTGGTTTTTAGTATTTGTTTTATAGCATACGACATCTCGTTCTCATGAACATCTTTTGCTTTTTGGCTTGGAACTCTAAAAAATAGGCTTGAACTTCTGCAGACCTTTCTAGAGCATAGTAAGCAAATTATGTTTTTGTTCAAATTAGTGATGTTGTTGATGTTGCAAGAAATATAACTTTGTCAGTAGCTTGTCATCTTGCCGAGTGGCAAAGTCTGAGCCGCGCTCTACAATTCTCTCCGCCTCCACCTAGAGCGCATCTTTTTTTGCTAGTTTTTGTTGATTTTCTATAATTTCGGTTAAACTAATGTTTGGGCTTCGATTTTTCGGTTCGTGAAAGGGTGTGAAATCGTAGTTAATTGAAGGATGTAATGGCTTTTGTGTGCGGTCACTTTCATTTAGTTTTTGTGTACCGTTTCAATTTTAAAATGAAATAGTTTCTACCTTCTAATAGTACGTAGCTATATTGACCAGAAAAACAAACTTAGGTTGAGTTTTTTTGTTAAATTGTTTAGAAAAAACAACCTTTGTTTGCTTATTTATAATTTGGAAGAACATAAAGCATAATTCGAGAGCCGAACTATAACAATTAATTTTAATTACGTATTTACATAATACGCTGTTCATTTTATGATTAATTATAAATAATTGCAATCGTACCTAAAAAAGCTTTTATTATTTCTTAAATGATTATTTAAAAACTTCTTAAATTAACCTTAAGAGGATACCAAAATAGCTTCGTGCATTTTTTACGTACGAAGTTTTCATTGTTTCTTTAGATTGAATGGCTAGAGCTTTACTTTTTAAGTATATGTTTTTTCAATATATGATCTAGGATCGCATAAACTCAGAAACGCGATTGAAAAAAGTTTTCTCGATAGAAAATCTTAGCGAAACAACCTCTCTCATTTTTTATTTTTTTCATTTGTCGGTCTATTATTGCGTATTAACTAATGAAATAACTTTAAAAACATAAGTAACTATTATATATAGAAACACGTAAATCAGAATTAAAATATATTTAGTAGATTTTGAGTAAACAAAAAAAAATATCCCTAATTCTTCATTTTCTATAATTAGAATTAATAATTATAATTAGAATAAATACAGAGTAGTGGTTTATTTGTATTTTCATGAGTGTTTAAAATTGACAGCACAAAATGTTATTAGACTACTATGGGTATTCTTGTTTGATATTCTTTGGTATTCTTGTTTGATATTAAGTGTGTAATGAAATTTAAAAAAAACACAAAGATTTATTTAGTTATTTTTGATTAAAAAGCATCAAATTAATTTGTGTGCATATTAAAACTACCCACGTACTTTTAATCTTTATTATTATAAATTATTATTTTTAATTAGGTACACAAATATGCCATTTTATAAAAGTAATTAATAATGCAAATATGATTTTAAATAAACATTTGTTTCACATAAAATGATATTTTCATTATAAATTATTTAAAATACGGTCATTTAGATCTGCTTATCAGTTTAATGATAACATTGCGTCAATTTGTCTGCCTCGCCGCTAATTAATGGTGTGTAACCCGAAGTGAAAGATAACAAATGTTTTTATTATGTAATATTTGTTGAATTCTGTTTGCATATTACAAGTTATAATAGGATTTTGAGATTATTACTAAAGTTACTGTCTTTAATATCTACTAATAAAAGTATTAAAATTCAACGTGGCAATACTGACCGTCTTAAGTCAGGCTTTGGAGGTACTGGTTACGAAGAGTTCTTTAAACAATAATGTTCTTTAGTTATTCATAGTTTAGTATTAATTAAAGGTATGTTTGTATAGTACTTATTGAGTTTGAAAATATCGATGCAGTTATTGAAAGCCCAATCTCTACAATTTAGGTAATGATTAAAGTAATGATGTGATAATTGAGCTTTCTTATTAATACCAAGTAAATACTTACCTTCTTTCTTATTCTTTCATCGTGACTGAAGCCATTAAACCGATTTATCTATGAAGCAGAGCAAACACTGCTAAGCAGAAACAAAACTCTTTACGTTTTTACCTATTTTCACTTGATTGTTTTAAATAAAGAATCAGGGTATATTATGTTGATCTATGGTGTGAGCGTGCGACCGCATCGTCGGCGACCGTTCGTTGTTCCAAAGGACGCTGCAAGTCACTGGCGCGCCGGCGCCAAGTCGCTCCACGCCTCTTATTAATCGCCACACCGCCGCGTGTGTGTTTTCTTAATTGTTTTGAAATGGCTTCCTTACACCACCCATATAATTTACAAGTAGTTCCACTAGCCTTTTCATATTAATGTTGAAACTTTAGTGCTAAATAATTGTACACCTTTACTAATGGGTATGCCCAATGAACCAAGAGGAATTATATTTATTGGCTTTCTCTACTTTAGGATGATAATTGGCCTTGCTGACTAGGCATGTTGGCATATGGTTTGAAAAGTGTCAGAGTACTTGGCACATTTATAGAATACCTATCATGTCCTTTAACAGAAATAGAGAGTATTTCATCTCTGCGTAGGATATAATATGATTGTCAATGCTAAGGCTATAAACATCTTTTGAATTATCAAAACTAGACGCCAATACATTTAATGAAACATGAACGAATATTCAGTTATATAATTCACAATGAGCTAAAACTGAGCCGTTTATCATCGTTTAGCCGTGAACAACATATAATCCATCGCTATTATCTAATTATGTAGTCTGTAATGACACTGGCAATAAGAACCTACTTGTAATATGCATGTGCATCGATGCCAACAGCATTATAAATGATTGCTAACCGATTGCCTCGTGCACACGATTTTTGCCGTAATTGTGTTAGGGATATGAAAACTTTGTAACTTTTGATTGAGTAATTTCTGGCTAGACTCGATTGTTATTAGAGTTTTTCATGTTAAATGATTTCAAAAATTGTTAGTACAGTCTTTTAAAATATAAACTACTGTCTAGGGTTATATAAGATAAGATAAAAATTTATTTGATTCATATAAGTTTTACAACGAAATATTGAAAAACACTGAGACCCCACACTAGGATTCCCTGTGTTGTGGGGCTCAGCCTCCTTCATCACAAGGTTGGTTTACATAATGCTACATCAGAAGATACCTTATTATTTTATTAAGTTTATGTAATTATGCATGCAAAAATAGAATGTTAGTATGTCACGTGTGTGCATGTGTGTGTGTGTGTTTGTGTGTGTGTGTTTGTTTTTGTGTGTGTCCTTAGCAAATCAAAGTAGCGCGCTAATATATAATCAGCAACTGTTCAGTATTTGCATAGTCAAGACCCAACATCCATTCCGTAACAGTTCTTTTACACAAGTACCGTGAAAGTAACAAAATATTAAGGAGTTTATTAATTTTAGAGTACAGGTACCCATGAAAGCAAAGGATTTGTGGCCAAAATTTAATTTGCAACTCGGTATTGACCATGTAACTCTTCTCTGTGAGCGTTCCTTACATTGAACAGAAGAAGATGCAGTCCTATGAAATCTGAGTATGGTTGCAAGTATATATAGTTTTCGTACAGTGAGTACAGCAGTTTCTTTATACAGCTGTTTTGTTGGGTATTGTCTTCTTCTTCTGCACATAACTTTTAAGACTGCTCTTTGAGCACGCTCTATAAGTATGAGATGAGTTTTACCTGCCGAGCCCCATGTTAAGACGCAATAGTTTAGAATAGCTTGACATAATGCCTGGTAAATATTTTTAAGATCCTGGAAAACCAGATGCCTTCGCAGGATTTTAAATATGTAAAGGAGTTTCCTGACGCGAGTGCCCAGACTTGAAATTGCTTTTTCCATGTTAAATGTTCGTCGATTAATATACCTAAGTATTTGACACAGCTGACCCGCTCGAAATCGGAGCAGCAGCATCTACGTGTTTGGCACTGTAGGGTGTGTGCCTTTAGTACATAACTCAATGGAGCCTTGTCTCGCGTATTAACGCTGAAGTGGATTATTTTAGTTTTTTCGGCGTTCAGGGCAAGTAAGTTGTATTGCAACCAAGAGGAGATTCTTTGCATTCCCGCATCTGCTGCCTTACAGACTGTCTCCCAAGTCTTATCATAAAATATCAAAGCAGTGTCATCAGCATAGGCAAAAATCTGTGCATTATTCAAATTAAGCGAGCAGAGGCCGTTTATATAAATTAGGAATAGCGTAGGCCCGAGGACACTACCCTGTGGCACCCCATATTCAACGATATGGAAGGAGCTGAGAGTCTCACTAACACAGATTCTCTGTTTACGGTCAGTGAGATATGACTCGAACCAATTCAGGGCAGTACCCCAGATACCAACTTTTTCTAGCTTTCTAATTAGTATTTTCCTTGAAACTGTATCGAAGGCTTTAGTTAGGTCAAGGAAAACCCCACTGCACTTCTCGCCATTATCCAGTTTATTAGTAACAAAGTCTACCAAGTTTGTAACAGCGCCTTCTGTAGACATTTCGCTGCGAAAACCAAACTGATTCGGTGAAAGTATAGCGTGTTTTTGTAAGTAGTTAAGCAGCCAGCATGTTTACCATCTTTTCCAGGATTTTGGATAAGGATGATAGAAGGGAAATCGGTCGATAGTTAGATGCTACGGTAGTATCTCCTGACTAATAACGTTTTCCACTTTCATCTGTGCCGGAACTTTTCCTGGTTAAGTTACAAATGTGTGTAATCGTAGGCAGAAGATGGGTCGAAGCTAATTTAAGGACGTAGTTTGTAATGCCATCCCATCCAGGTGCCGAATCATTGTACAAAGCTGTGATAATGCCGATAATTTCAGTTGCATCGGTAGGACTCATAAAAAATGATTCACTGAAGGAGCCACCATTCGTATCTGAAACCATGCCCGCCAGTTCGTCTTCGGTTTTATTTAGATGACTTAGAGTCCCTTCAGCGAGTTGCCTGCCGATGTTTGCAAAGAAGCTGTTTACACTGTCAAGTGAAGTCTTGGGGTCATGCTCAATGTGAAGTAAATCAGTACTAGGTTTAGTTTTGCTCTCAATGTATATCTTTTTAACAGCTGCCCATGACTTCTTGCAGTCGCCTTTAGAGCAGTGTAATAGATTTTTCTCATAGTTATTCTTAAGATTTTGTAATATGTTATTGCAATGGTTTCTGTACTGTATATATTTATTATGTAAGTTGTAATTATTTTTATTTTCTTGTTTTATAAATAAAAATAAATATTCATGGACATTTCACACAACGTCCTCTGGTCCCAAGCTAAGCTTAAATGCTTGTGTTATGGGTACCAGAATACGGATAGAATACATAATAATACTTTTCTTTTGTAAATACATACTTATAATACATAGTAAACACCCAGACGCAGTACAAACATTTGTATGCCAATTAAAAACATCACACAAATGATTGTCCTGACCGGGAATCGAACCCGAGACCTCGTGATCGGCAGTCCGTTATATGAACCACTACACCACGAGGCCCGTCAAAGGTTTTTTAACCTCGGTATGTAATTTGTTTATTTTTCGAATACATTTAAGTAAGCTGGCTGTTATCCAGGGCTTTCTTATGTCTTTTGAGTTCTTTGCTATGGTTATACGTGAATGTGTTTTTATGCATTCCTTTAAAGTATCTGTGAAATGATCTGTGGCCTCATTCGTCATTGAAGAGTAGTATCTTACCCCAATCAATATTTTCGATATTGCAGGCTTGTGTAGTTTATTTAAGTTTTTTGTTGTGGGATAGTATCTCGCGTCTTAGATGGCTGATTCATGCCAATACCAATTATCACTGTATCGTAGTCAGTTAAGTCAGATTCACATACTATTGTAGTGCACGGGTTTCTTGTTTTGATTAAGGCATGATCTAAGCACGCACGATCTCTCTTTGCAAAAAGATGTCCGGGATAGAAGCCCAACAAACCTATCAAATCTAGATATTGACCAGCACGATTGTCTTTAGTTTCATTGGAAATGTCTATGTTTAGATCTCCAGTCTCTAAATCTTGTAGAACATTTTCTAAAGACTCACTGATATATAGACAAGCTTTTTTTATATTAAAACAAGTAGAGTTACAAAATATTATCTCTGCTAAATAATTTAATAGCGTTTAATCACAAACTATGAAATATTATCGAAGAAAATTACAAAAGCGCTACTTCTCGAAATCAAGTTCTAATTTCACCTAGGTTTGAACTGTAAATATTAGGATTGAATAAACATTTGGTGTTGTCGGCGAATTTGTTCTACTTGCACAAACGGCACATTATGCGTTGGATAGAATAGAACTACAACGATTACTATTAACAAGACTTTATTGGAATGGTGTCTTTAGTGGATACTGGATTACTGGGTATAGTAAACAGTAAATAAAAACAAAGAGATGTAACTTCGCCTAGAAATGGTAAATTAATGTATGTAAAGAAACGTTAGCAATATTTTTTTTATTTTAATTAGAAGGTTTGAAATTACGTCATTTATTTCAGATCTGTTTCCCAATAATACTCTAACTTTGAAAATAACTTCATTTTTATAACTATATTATATTAATAAAATAAGATAATTTTATTAATTTATTTAACAATTTTACATACAGTAACATTATTTAGTACAGTCATAGATACAATAGTACGTATACCTGAATGTTTAAAATATTTCAAATGGAAATGGACCCATGGACCCGTTAGAGGAGATCGTTATAAAATAGTAATCTTTGGTGTTCAAATAAAACATTATAACTAAAATCAGATATTCTTGATATTGGTACGTGCACCGCTATACTTAACTAAACTAAAATATTAAAATTGATAGTGTCAAAATATCTATTATTTGCTATTTTGTTGTATACGTTTATAATATTTAAAATCGTTAGTCTATAATGTACAGTTTTGATAATAAGAAATTTCAGTTAACAATACCGAATTGTGATATTCACACTATCAATTTAAGTTTTTTAGTAAAGTTTAGCTTAGGTACCATTGTTATTGTATGTGTATAGGTAAGGTTTTGGATTTACTATTCTATGAAATAACTAACAGATCATTTAATAGTCACGACCTTGAAACTAGAGCGATTGCACGCGGCATTTGCATTACAAGTATTACAACTGTGATAAAATTATATGCCTATCGTTTTAACTGCAGTATAGATTTCTGTGTGAAGCCTATAAATCGGCCTGTTCATAACATTAGCATATCCGATGTTTCTCAAACCCATTTATTGCTAATAGTTTAATAAATTTAACAAAATACCTTAAGATACATGCCCAAAATCATTTAACATTTTGCTAACAACAATCGTATTTTAGAATATTGATAGATATAGTCAAATATCGGAGTAGATTAAAAACAGATAGTAGTTTTATTACAAAAGTTTTCTTTTTACTTAAAACTAAGCCTTCAGCCCCTTTTCATACTATCTCAATGTGTGCATATCTAACTAAGATCACTTTTAATAGATAGAGCATTACGACATTTTTATTCATAGGGTATGTAGGTAGGTATTCATAGGGTAGGGTCCATTTGAAAACGAGCGCTAGGTCCTGTGACCTAGCATATGCTGAAATGGACACCTAGTTACTGCCGCCTGAGGTCACATGCTTCAGTTTGTGAACAAAACCTAGTTATAATCCCTACTATTCCTGTTTGTGTTTACCTATTGTATGTGTTTTGAAAGGCAGTAATAAACGTTTCTTTCTTTCTTATTTACACACGACCGTTGGAGGAAGGTGCGGGTTGCAGAGTATGGAAAAATATGTTTTTATCGGTCACAGAAAAATCACACGCCGTGTGCGTTGATTGCCTTGCGGAATCTATTGGGGGTGAACTGTGATAATTAATTTAAAAGCCCGCTTTCAACAAATTACTTTAAGAGTATCTAATGCTTAAAAACAACTTAGTTAGGACTCACACAAAACAGCGACGTTACCAGACGAGTGCGTACTGTGCGTAGCTATCAAATAATCGAGTTAGTATACTAGTTATGGAGAGTAATTTTGTATTCTTTGAATAGAATTCAATATTAAGATGCGATACGTGTGTCTACACCTTAGTAATGACATAATGCGTAGGGTTCACGTAGCTACCGAGAACCATCTAATCGGTTATAACGAACACATCCAAATTATATATCAGAGACACGGGAATCGGCAAGGACGCTCCGGTCGTCCAGCTTATCATTTAAGCGCTAATCATTATTTTGTGAATGGCATTTCAGTTTTGGTCTGATTTTAATAAGCGGATTCGGTACTGGATTATTCGTTGAATAGCAATTTGGAGTTCTAACTCTGAGTCATGATGCAATCATAAATTATTAGAGCGACCAGTTTGCAGAAAATATTTAATTTTATTACAACTTGCACATTAGATTTATAGTTTCGTGACAAGTAGAGCTAATCTAATATTTGTTGTGTCTTGTTTGGTGACTGCTATGGTTATGTTATTATTATTATGTGTTATTAATACAATATATAAATTTACGTCAAGACGAATACCAGTGTGCGGAAAAACCTATGTTTGGTTTATGCTACACTGTTAATATTAAGTTAGATTTAATAACAACTGTATGTATTTTACTTAAATAAAAAAAATAAATAAAAAAATGTTTGTGGCATTTACAATATTTATAGGTATTTGAATTTAGTTATTGCATCGTATGATTTCAATTTGTTTCGTGCCAATTTAAGTGTCATTGTTTTACTACTTACATTTTTTTACGTTTACGAAAAACATAACGTTGACGAGCCTCGTGGTTGAGTGGGTCATGTAATGGACTGCCGATCAAGAGGTTGCGGGTTCGATTCCCGCTCACGACAATCATTTGTGTGATTTTTCTAATTGTCTTACAAATGTTTGTACTGCGTCTGGGTGTTTCTATGTATTATAAGTATGTATTTACAAAAGAAAAGTAGTATAATACGTATTGTATCCGTATTCTGGTACCCATAACACAAGCATATAAGCTTAGCTTGGGACCAGAGGACGTTGTGTGAAATGTCCATGAATATTTATTTATTTATAATAAAAAATCAAAAGTGCAGAACTGAATACTATAGGTACATTAAATACGGAAGACTATTTTAAATATCTTTTGATCAATGCTGTGTATAAAATAAATAACTATTTAAGTCGCTAAGTTGAGATCACTTTTAAATAAAATTTAAAATACCTCATGTTTTCTAACACTTTTCAGCCTCACGCCTTTACGCAGTAATTGAACCATCAATCTTCTTCTTCTTCTTCAGCCTCACTCCGTCCACTGTTGGACATAGGCCTCCCCCATAGAACGCCACAACGCGCGGTCCTGTGCCGCCTGCATCCAATGTCTCCCCGTGACCTTGACGATATCGTCGCTCCACCTTGTCGGGGGCCGCCCAACGCTGCGTCGTCCGGTACGTGGTCGCCACTCTAGGACTTTTCTTCCCCAACGATCGTCAGTCGTACGAGCGATGTGGCCTGCCCATTGCCACTTCAGCGCGCTAAGACACGCCAGTTCTTCTACGGATCTCCGTGTTTCGGATTTTATCCCGTAGGGAAATACCGAGCATAGCCCTCTCCATAGCACGCTGTGCAACCTTGAGCTTATTTACAAGGCCAACATTTAAGGACCACGTCTCTGTTCCGTATGTCATCGCTGGTAGCACACACTGGTCATTCACCTTCGTCTTCAAGCACTGCGGAATGTTGGACGAGAAGATATGCCTAAGTTTCCCGAACGCTGCCCAGCCGAGTTGGATTCGTCGGTTGACCTCTTTCTCGAAGTAGGATTTTTTTTTAACTATCGTATCCAACTTTAATTACTATAAAATTATCTAATAGGGATCTCCGAAGAATGTACCTAGGTATTTTGTCTGCCATCCAAATTACGTCAACTTTCAGCATGTATTTAGGCATGATAACTCCTGTTGACGTTGTATTCATTCATAAAGATACCTTACATAATTATATAAAACAAAAAAGTACAATATAATATTTGTTCAGAGACATGTAGCCAAGTATTAGAAATGTTTCTAACAATAAAAATATTGTAACTTGAAACGAATCCCTTAAGAATGCTCAAACAAACGTGTTTCAAAAACTTTTTAAGCAGCCTATAAGTAACGTTCGATAAAGCTTAAATTGGCCCAGTGTCTTAGAGTCTTAATAGCATAAGCGCCGACCGCCGTGACTCGTTCGATCGATCAAAGTGCTCTTTGTTTGTCGGATATACAAGCCGAATTCGCATCACGTCCTCGAAAAACGCAAACTGAGATAAACAACTTCTCCCCCCCCGGAGAGGTCGTAAGCGTTTCGTTTTACCGGACAATTTTCGTCTTTAACAAGAACTGTTAAGGCGTGTTTTTGGACGGGTTTGTTCGTACAACAATTGAATCAGTTCACGCAGCATCAAATCACTAAACCACTGGGCGGAGCGTACTCAGACTCCACCGGGGGACGGCGGAAAAGGATAGAAGATAAACGCTCCGCACTTTTGCAACAAGTTAGACAAAGAACGGTGTATCGTCTGTCGAGAACTCTTGACTTAAGATGTCAGTCCAAATTTAAGTGTGCTGAGCTTTTTGTTTGTAGCCCACGGCGATAATAAAAAGAATAGTGTCACTGAGCAGATTGCCTCTTATTCCGCACTTGACAATTAAATAAGTGCTCTCGAATGACGTGCGCTAAGAGCTAGCCGTCATAATACCATGATTAATGAGAGAGCAGCTTTCTATCTATCATTTGTCAGCTACTGATAATTAACGTGTAGTATTTAAATTAGGATTTAGTTTAATACGGCTTATAGGGTTATTTTCTATGTGAGTCTCATCGGTTTATGTATTGAGGATATAAATTTAATCCAAATTATTGTTATAAATGGGGTTATAAAAACATAAATTATTTGAGTGATGATGAACAACAAAACATGAGAATTCCCCCTTCATTTGCATTTAATAAAATTAAATGATCCATTTACAGAAATTAATTAACGAGGTAACCAGTGAACCGTCTGGTTAACAGGCGGGCTGCGCTTCGAGGATGGCGCGCGGCTCTTGTAACAATAGCCCAGTAATAATACCAATGATAATGCTTCTACTCCCCACGAATTAATAAAAACCTCACTCAATGACAATAACCAACCACTTTGGAACTAATCGAGTACCGTAGAATGGAAATAAAATTTAATTTCGACAAGGGGATGCGTTATTTGTTTGAAGAATATAAATGCAGTAAATAAATGCAAAAAGAATTTCTATTGAGTGACATAGTAATAATATTAGCTTAAAATAACAAATAACTAGAGTAAATGGCTGACAAATCTACATGCTTTCTGTTACAAAAAGGTTATTTGGAAGGGTCAGTCAAACCAATATCTTATCTACTAAACTCTGTAACGCATCCACAAAATTATTATAATTAATTAATAATAATATAATATAAATAATTAATTCTTTTGAATACAAATCTCTTGTATATTTTTAAACAGCTATATTTAGAGCTGTTTTAATTATATATCACCACATATTTGAGTCTATAAAAAATCATGTTTATAAATTAAGAAACCGTACCTAATTCTTAAATTTATTAAATAAGGTACTAAAGTTTTTATTACTCTATCTCCCAGATAGAGCAGTACAATTTAAGGACGCTACATTATCATCACAGAATGTATAGAAGTTCACCCTTTCCCATCCGAATGAAATAAATCAAAATTAAAATACTCTACCATGCACCAGCGCACTCACGAGAGCTCAAGACGTTTTGTCATATTTATTATTTTATTTATATTTTTTTATTAGAGGTTTTAATGTGGTATTGCTATTGTTGTTTCGAGTGCACTGTGACAAATTTGATGACGATTGGGGTCATGTCATAAGGGCCTATGATCTATTGCTCTAGGGATTGTAAACGGTAGTTCACAGAGACGATTTAAGTTTTGTAATGTGGCATAAATCGATTGTGTGCACAATTCATTTCAATTTGAAATGGACTGTGAACGTTTTAATATTGACATTTTTTGCTCGGTACCATTAAAGATTTTACGATGTTTGATTTAAAAATGTACATTTATAAAATTAAATTAAACGTGAAATCTTTATTGATCGTGCAAGTCTATGGTGTAATTCACAAAGAATAATAATAATGATGCCCGGTACAAATCGGTGACGGCTCAGATGTAGAAAATAATCTTGCTAGATAATGCCCAAATAGTTTCTTTAATATTAGGCTCCACCACTCCATCCGACTGTTGCCTACCTCTTCGGAGCGCGTCCTGCCGTCTTTCTAGACGAGGCAGTTTTGTATCCAATGATTCCTGAAACATATTTTTACTGTAATCTCTTGACTTCCTAAACACTAAACTGTTTAAAACTCATATCAGGTAAAGTGCTGTTGGGTTTTTTGTTAGATAACTGTGTTTTTCCGCATCAACTTCGATTAAAATTTGCTATCGAATATTTTTTTTGTGTGTGTATACATGTTACAATTAGACAAAGACACTGTTTGTTTAGCGAATTAAGTAATTACGGCAAAACCGTGACTTAAATACCCTTAGAATTAATGGACTGAAATCACGTAATTCTATGTCCATGTTAAAACTTACTATGTGTTATGCCGATGTTCATGTTATCTTTTTGTCCACCAGAACAAAATGGAAGAGACAAACAGCAGTGGGACTAGAGTTATTAGCAGAAGCTGGTAACTATGCGGCATTTCAGCGGTTGTATGGTGGGTACTGGCCTGGTGTACCAGCGTATCCTGCTCAGCCAGCACCAGCTGCAGACTTGTACTATAGGCAAGCTGCAGCCACGGCAGCCGCTGCAGCTACAGCTACGGCCAACACTCTGCAGAAACCTCTGCCTTATCGGTAAGTTGTTATGTTGTATAAAGTACACATGTGTGTATTTCAGGAGACACCATTGCTAATGTATAGGTATAAGTTAACTGCTCTTAACAGACTATGAAATTTTACTTAAGGGAGCAGTAACAGTTTCAGGAGCAGTCTACAAACTTTCAGAGAATAGTGGAAAGTTCAACTATTAATGTTCGCGAAAACTTATCTGAAATAGACGTAAGCTTAATATCTTCAGGCACCTATAACAACTACAGATATACACAGATCAATCGATTTTATTGACATGATATTTCATGTGTTTATCAAAACCGTGTTTACCAAAGTTTCATTTAAAAATTGTATTCACATAACAATGCATTTTTCAATTTGTTAACTTTAAATAAGACCAGTTTCCAAAAATGTAGAGTCGTCTGTTTCATTGAAATTTAATATTTGTCAAACAGGTTATACCCAGGTGCACCATTAGGTGGTGTTCCACCTCTCGGTCTTGGATTACCGGGACCATCTGCACACTTAGGAGGCTTAGGTGCGCCTGCGCTTGGAGCTTTGGGTTACTATGCGCATGCGCGACGCTCACCATCACCTGACCTGGACCCTGGCAGCCCGGCGCCTCCACATCGATCACCTCTACATACCCCACATACACCTCATACGCCTGCAGACAGGGGTTCTGACGATGAAGACGATATACACGTTTAATATGGACTACTTTAAAAGTGAGGACTTATGTGTTTATATAAAAAAAAACTCACTATGTGTAAAAGTTACAGTGACTTAAAAATATACAGTATATTTAAACAGTGGTAAGGACACTATTAGTTTGATATATGTGCTTTTATATGGTTAGAGAATAAATCGCCATGTTTCCAGTTACCGATTGGGTTACTGTTTTTACAATCAGAGCTGCACGTTTATTTTGCACCGAAATTACAACTTGAATATTTTCCTTGACGGCCATTCGTCAGTGATATGTGATATTATAGGCCCAGATTTAATAAGAACGTGTAAAATTTTATTGATGTTGTGTTAACTATATATTATTAGGTAGTATTAGATGAAGCTTTGTAAGTTACAATAGAGAATAAATAGGCTGGAATACACATTCCATTCTTCGTCGTTTTATATTTAGATAATGTTCCATTTAATGTTAATTTTGGTGTTCCATCAAGAACTTGTGCAAATTGAAATATCTGGAGGATCTCCCAGCAGTACTTTTCTTCTCTCCACAAGTAGTCTCTGAAGGCAATACATACTATTACTACTAATGTACCGTTTACAGAAATATGTTAAACCTAGGTAGGTATGGTTTCCTAAATCATAATGTTGTAGGTATTTAAAAAAAATTGCATAGTTCAGAAACTAAACAACACGCTTGAAAATCCTAAATATATTATTTTACGTATGCAATAACGTAAAATAATATATTTAGGATTTTCATCATCGGTGCCCAATATGTGTGGAATATTTAAGAAAAATCTGACTACTGCAAGTGTAAATCACTTTCAAGGATTCCGTTACATAGATTAATATTTTGATGGATACGTACCAAGGTAATAAAAGCGTGTTAATGATTTTGTGGTTGACCTCAAGTACCTTAGTGCTTAATATTCTCAAAACATTATTGAAAAAAAAAGTAAAATGCAGTCATAGTTGAAGATTTAAGACTGTAGTACCAATTCCACGTGCAAAACAAAACTTAACTAAAAAATTTTAACAACTATGGTATATTTTGATCGGAATGGGTGGGTATTTCGTTGTGCATATTTTTGTTAATTTAAATCGTTAGTCTATAATAGATAGATTTTCTAAGAAAAAGTTCAGCTCTCTCTCTCCAGCCCATTTACGTCCCACTGTTGGGTATGGGCCTCCTCCACTTTGGAGGGATTATGGTCTACTGTGCCGCGCTGACCAAGCGTGTTGGCACAGGGTTTATTTTCGAGATTTCCGTCTCTCACAGAGGATGTTATCTGTGTGCAATATCCCTCAGCTGACTTTTACAGCACCCTTGGGAGGAGATAGGGTGGTGACGCTTGTATTCTTAATCCGTCACCACACGGAGAATATGGCCGAATTGTGTTATTGATACTATAAATTTTCATTTTTTATATTAAGTTTAGTTGTGTGTGTAGAATCGGTACTATTATGTTAAATGGACTTATAAGTATACATGTCAAAAGTTATTGTTTTTCTTTTATTGATTAAAAACCAGACTTTGCAAATCAATTTTAAAAAATTGGTCAAGTGCGAGTCGGACTCGCGCACGAAGGGTTCCGTACCATTATCTATGCAACATAAGGCAACGTTATTAGTATCGAGCAAGAAACGGTAAAAAAATCATGTTTGTTGTATGGGAGCCCCCCTTAAATATTTATTTTATTTTATTTTTAGTATTTGTTGTTATAGCGGCAATAGAAATACATCATCTGTGAAAATTTCAACTCTCTAGATATCACCGTTCTTGAGATACAGCCTGGTGACAGACGGACAGACGGACGGACGGACGGACGGACAGCGAAGTCTCAGTAATAGGGTCCCGTTTTTACCCTTTGGGCACGGAACCCTAAAAAGAACGTTGTGTAAAAATGCTTTGTATAGAAACAAAATATTTTTCATCTGATTTTGTAATGACATCAATAACTTTTATATTTATGATAATTCAATAGTCACCGATAATATTTAATTAAGATTTTGTATTATTTATTTGTCTCAATAGTATTTACGAGAAATTTTATTGCAATACCTAATTTCATAGCGATACAGTCTTAAATAAAAATAATATTTAATACGTTTTATTACACACTTCTTATATTCGAATAAAATTGAGTATAACCAGCTTGCGTATTTATTAAATTTCTATTTAGTAAAATATTCCGCTCAAGGTATGACTACAATATAAAATATTCTGTATAAGTCTTATTGAGAATTTATTAAAAGTATCAGTTTACTCATATAACTAGCAGATGCTCGCTACTCATACGCATGGAATTTTGGATTCCTATGTATTTTGTCACCGTATAAACCTTCGCAAGAGGTGATCGCGCACGGCGGGCCGTTACCCAGAGACCCGCCGCGCCAAACATGACGGGGGGACCTGATGCTCCCCCCATCAGGTCGGGCCTCGATTAGCGGGGCCGCCTCTCGCCGGGTCATGGTAAAGCTCAAGGCACCATCATGGCAAGGCGGAGGAAAAAAATAACCGTATAAACCTTCCCTGGACTTTTATGAAAATTTCAAGATCAAAATCACCAGAATTGGGTCAGCCGTTCTCGAGTTTTCACGAGACTAAGCTATTGATTTTTATATACAAAAGAAGATGATGGTACCAATCCTACGTGCACAACTAAACTTAACTAAAAATTGAAAAACATCTAAATATATCGATGGGCTTCGTGGTGGAGTGGTTTATGTAATAGACTGCCGATCACGAGGTCGCGGCTTGGGACAATCATTTGTGTGATATCCATAAATGTCATACAAATGTTTGTACTGCGTCTGGATGTTTTCTAAGTATGTACATATTTACAAAAGAAAAGTAGTATATGTAGTCTATCCGTATCTGGTACCCAATAATACAAGCATAGAAATATAGCTTACTTTGGGACCAGAGGACGTTGTGTGAAATGTCTTGAATATTTATTTTTTATTTATTTTGATTAATTGGCTATTTCGTTGTGAACATTTTTATTAATTAAAATCGTTAGTCTATAATATACAGATTTTCTTAAAAAGTTCTGTTGACATTGCCGAATTGTGTTATTGACACTATTAATTTTCATTTTTTAGTTAAGTTTAGTTGTGCATATAATATCCGTACCAATGTAGCACTAAAGTTGTACAGTATTTTATTCGGAACATAGCGATGTGCAAATTGTATAAATTATAATATAAATATATAACTATTATATATGATGTAACTATTGTTAGTATTAAATACACAATATTAAAGTATTAAATGTATGTAATGAAGTACCTAACCTAATGCTATAATATTAATGCGACGTTGTACTTAAGCAATCCGATATGAGACATACCATGTCGATAGATTTTGTGGTGTTTTGTAATTAAAATGTTGTCAATTATATATAGCTTTTATTTTATCTCTCTCTCTCTATCTCTTTCTCTCTCTCTCTCTCTCTCTCTCTTTCTATACAGTCCATTTACGTCCAACTGTTACGCTAACTCCACTTTAGGTTATTATGGTTTACTATACCGCGTTGATGAGGCGTGTTGACATAAGGTTTATTCGCAGGATTTTCTACTACGTGCGTTCCTCTCCTTCCTCTCCAGTCCAGTGCTGGGCACGGGCCACCTCGACTTTGGGAGTGATTATGGACTATTGTGGCGCGCTGACCAGGCTTGTTGGCACAGGACTTAGTTTCGAGTTTTCCGCCTCTCACAGTTGATATTAATGATTGTTTATATTGTCCCTACTGGTTCTTACAGCACCCTGGGAACGAAATGGGATGGTGACACTTGTATTCTTAATCCGTCACCACATGGACCAATCCGTCACGAGACGGACCTACTAAGTCGTAATTATTGGCAATAGACTACCTATTGTCTCATATCGCCTCATTTTGGCTAAAAATAAATCAAATTCCTAAGTAAAGATTTATGGTCTTATTTATAATGACTTATCGGAGGTTTAAACGGAGATTTTATCGGAGAGATAATAAACGTTTTATCGTAAAAAGACTATTATGAATAACAAGTTTTGACAATTTTCGCGAACCGATTATAGCGAACTTTTAAACCTCCGATGAGTCATTATGAATAAGACCATTAAATGATAAATTTTAAAATGTTGTTCTAATGCATTTGAAATTGCAGGCCATATCCAGATTAGATCTAAGAATATTGGTAGATACGCAAGCAGACAGAATGGTGGAACTGAATAACCGCTGTGATTTAATTTACTCGTAACTACTTATTCTGTCCCGCAATTAAGCAGTCCGCATACAATTATTGTACATGTAATAATCTTCCATCTACCATTTTATATATATTTGGAAATGTTATAAAACGCTAGGTATGCTCTTCTCTATAATGTTAAAACTGTAAATTAACGCGAAATAATTTTTATTATAAGATATGAAAAACCATTAAATGTGGCAATGATCCGCTGAAAGTACAAAATATCAGCGGGTTACCATTAAAAAAATTTAATTAATATTTAACATTGCGTAACGATATTAACTGTTATTTTAATTATAATAATTCATTTTACTTCTTATCAATCACGAGCTAAACGGAGCCATCAGCTTATAAATAGGCAACTAAGCTCGCAATATTCTACAATTAAATAAATATGTATTATTAAAAAATTTGTCTATGTAGTCTATGTATATTCTGGTTCCTATAACACAAGCATAATTATAATAAATAAGCTTAGCTTGGGACCAGAGGACGTTTTGTGAAATATCCATAATTTTTTTTTTACTTAATTTACTTAAAACTTCGGCGTATTTAACTCTTACCTTTTAGGTTAGTGTAATATATGCCGTCGAGTATCGGTTCATGTTTTCAGAATATTATTCCAAATTCTATCTT
Source organism: Orgyia antiqua (assembly GCA_916999025.1). Lineage (NCBI taxonomy): Eukaryota > Metazoa > Arthropoda > Insecta > Lepidoptera > Erebidae > Orgyia > Orgyia antiqua. Next base: position 6,635,728 of record OU779861.1, read on the forward strand.
TTGACTAATATATCAAAGTAACCAGACTTCTAAATAATTACCAATATTTATTATCTAAAATAGAGGTTTTAGCAATCAAGACTGAATACTCACAGACAGAAGGAGATAAATAAAGTATTCTACGACATTTTTGCATATATATATAGAGCTGATAATATAGAAAAGGTTATTTCTCCCTTTCCGTCATAAAATTTCATAGGTCAGATATCTATTAAATTTTTCATAGCAAACAGCACTGGTATTTGGGACCCCAATAACTAAAAAAGTTGATATGTAGGTAACATTTAACATTTGAAAAGGTAATATTAAAATTTATATCTGACAGTTTAGTAAATCTATCATCATAAACAGTACAAGAAACAACTTCAACATCAATCTTAATACAAAGATCAATTAATGGTAGTAAATATGTATATCAGTATTAAATGCAACGCTATTGTCGAAGGTACAGTTGTAACGAACACCTCAGGGCAGCCGTACGGGCTAACTCCGCTTTGACACGCCATACGGCAGGTTAAACCAGGGATGTACTAAGTACTAATGGATTGAGTACTTCTACACATGTAAGTCTCCTTTTAATAATAGAATAGTATACTCTTTATTAAACATCTTAACAATTATCATATCATACAGTAGTTATTTAATTTTAGATTGCTACTTAAATAAGGAATAGTGGTACCAATTCCACACGCCCAACCAAACTTAATTAAAAAATGAAAATTGATAGTGTGAATAACATAATTCAGCATTGTTAACTTAACTTTCTTATTATAAAAACTGTGTATTATAGACGAACAATTTTAAATAACATAATTAATATGTATAAAAGAAATAGCAAATAATAGATAAGTGTATTGACACTATCAACTTTCATTTTTAAGTTAAGCTAAGTTTTGTTGAATATATAGGATTGATACCAGAATCTTTTATCCGTATAAACTACAGGATACTTCTTTAATTCTAGTAAAAATATTATGAAAGAAAAATAAATGGAGATAACACTTGCTAACTTGCTCTTTTTTTAGCTATTTATCATTCATTATCACATACTTAAGTATTACTGAGATTAGCGACATCTATCTTTGCTATTTATTTTTTAACTGAGGTTAATACAATTTGTAAAAAGAACTCGCTCTGGTTACATGCAGTATATTTATCTCTATGGTGCTACCACACTTTATTAATAGGCCTGTGTTTAATTGTGTGTGCTATCTCTATTTGCAAGCGCTCCATAAGGGTAACTACCTATACGGCCATGTGGCTATATTAACCCTGTATGCAACCTCAGTATTGACCCGTACAATAAACGTTCTTTGGAAACGAAGTTAGTTAACTTCTTGAGAACTAGATAGGTATTAAAGCTATGGATAATCCAGCAATATAATAATATCATACAAATGAAATATTTATCACTGTACTCAATTTTATTAGACAATGAAATCTCTTTATCATAACTATATATACTTAAAAATTATACTTCATCTTGAATTCACAAACAACAAAAATATAAGAGGCAATGTTAAACATTTCATAAAAGAATTACGTTCAAATTTTACAAATAGATATACCTGTGTTAATGATAACAATACCGACAGAATTGCATGAGTTTAATGAACCTGTTTTCTATACATATATTCTCCAGGTTATGTAGATCCAGACGTGCGTATCTACAAGTAAGATGGACATCCCGAAACTGATATATAATAATATTATAATATTCACAGACATTACACACAACGTCCTCTGGTCCCAAGCTTTGCTTATATGCTTGTGTTATGGGTACCAGAATACGGATAGAATAAATATTATATGTATTCTATCCGTATTCTGGGTGTTTCTATGTATTTTAAGTATGTATTTACAAAAGAAAAGTAGTATATGTAACATATACTACTTAAAATACATAGAAGCACCCAGACGCAGTACAAACATTTGTATGATAATTAGAAAAATCACACAAATGATTGTCCCGAGCGGGAATCGAACCCGCGACCTCTTGATCGGCAGTCCGTTACATAAACCACTCAACCACGAGGCATTTATAACTGGTATATAGGTATAACTCTGACACGTTATTATATTGTGCTATTCACCTGATTTAATATCAAATAAAACAATGTCTTGAAAGCAAACTAACTAACTAGGTAATACCGCGTAGCTGTAAATCCATTAACGATGTAAATGCACATTATCATTTCTGTTAATTAGTGTCACTGTCTTAATTTATATTAATTATAACCAGTACAGCAATATTCATTGTTAAAAGCATTTATTACTCGTACATGAAATTTAATAATCATAAAACAGTAAAGTAACTAACATCAAGACTAGGTACCTACTGGTCACGGTGGTTACGCCTAATTCGCGTTTTATAAAACAACTTGTCCTCGATCGCGTTTACACAATCGACCCTCACGAAAACTTTTCTTTGATTTCCTTCGAAACATTTTTAGCGGGCATAAAAACCTATTTAAAAAGCAATCAGTCAGTGGTCGCTGATTGCCCACGGGGCACGCCACCGACCGTGTTCACAAAACGGAGCAATTAACAACACCCCTATATCCTACCAGGCCACCATACACCCTCACCTGCCTGCACAGATCTAATCGCAAAACGACCGTTTTCAAGAATCGCCTCTACAACCATTGCGTGTTTCAACGCGTCGGTATAACAGTAGTCACCTAAACTATATTCGACATAAAAACATATTTTATTTCATGAACAATATCATAACTTATTACAAACTAGCAGAATCGACCAACTTGGTACCTTTTGTAAAAAAAAAAGAACCTACGATCTTTTTCGTCCATACAAACCTTGTCCTGAGTCCTGACATTAGGAAACTTAACAAAAAAGGAATTATCCAATTTTCAATTTGGTGCAATCGTTCAGAAGTCATGCGCATTCATAAGTTTTGTCGATGCATTTTAATGTTATTTTTTCCTGGCTATAATTTAACCCTTTATTTACCAATTGCCTAAAACTTAAAAAAAAAAAATTTTTTAGTATTAAACTAGACAAATATCACGTGTTGTTAATTATTATGTCACAACAAACAGAAACTTGTAATGTACAAAAACTCATACATTTTTATACGCATATTGTTTGTATTTGTACCTAAACTGGCTAACATATTTGCGACTGGCAATACAAATCTACATTTCTGAATACTTTACATACCTAACTGTTTACAAGAAACAAGTATTTAGTGATTTCATAACACAGTACATAAATACGAACTACTCATACTTATTACTCTATGAAAAATGAGATTAAAAAATGTCTGTCATCCCGCTAACGGAAACTAGGAATTAGCGACAATAGAATTGTTACTTCTAAAAAAATCTGCTGTAACTTTAACCAGCCAGAGCAGATAGGTACCCATGCTGTTGTCTTTGACAATAACTGCCGCGTTGGTCATAGTGACGCACACAAACACAATAATTTCATTGGTCGCTACACACGCCCCGCCCAAAATCACCTCACGCATACTTAGAGACGGCAATGTCCTTACACAATGAGTATGACCATTGCTCTGGTACTTTTTTCAACGGGGGTCGCCTGACAATGATAACTCCTGTTAGATTAATGCTTTAAGACTGTAACAGTTTATAAAACGTTATCTTTACTATAAAATGTGATTAATTTTTAAAATATGTTAAGTATAACAAACCCATCATTGCCCTGCCCTTATCCCTTTATTTGGAGGATAATGACACGGCAATGTTGAGTTTGTTATAAAAATATTCATGCTTTCTAACGACAAAATATTAATAACAAAACTAAGTATTAAGTAAGTGCATAAACATATTTATATCTAAGCGATAGCATGTTTTTTTTTACTTTTACATAGACTTTAACATAGACGTCAGTAAAAACAAATAAAAGAATGAAATTTCGCTAAATAAAATTAAATCATGAATTGACAAAATTCATACCACTCGATAGCGGCATATTTTATGTATACATATCATTGTCTATAAAGTTCTTGTATATTTTGGAAACAAGAATTTTTCGGCATTATATTTTAAAATTAATGTTAAAATCTTGGCAAGTATCTTTTTAATTGATTCTATTACGAGCTCATTGAGATAAATAAGTTTGGCTGTTTAAATAAGTTAAGTTTATCATAGCCATTGAGAATTATTAAAAGCAAAGTTTAAACGTGTGAAGCTACTATAGTCATAAAAACCATGAAATAAACACAAATATTTAACTTGAGTATTTATTTTTATTTAATTAGATAACATTGTGACCGCCACACAAAACTGACATGTCGTAAAACAGTAGACTTAATTGCCTTTTAACTTATCTGATGATGATTACATATTATGGATTTGACGTTGAAAAAAAACTATAAAGAGCGAGATAGACTCGAACACTTAAGGTTCCGTAGACATTGGAACGAAACGCCAATTTAACTGCTTTAATTTAACCACTTTACTAACTTTATTTTGTAGTTGATATTGAGGCAACTGCCTACATTTCAGCCACGTTAATAAATTGGTAATAATTCAACTACTTTTTCATGCGATGTGATTAAAATTTACTAGTTTTTATACTTTTATCCTTTGGTATATGTTGCCAATAACTTTGTACGCGTAGAATTTAGAAACAAAACCTTAAAAAATCGTTCAAAAAAGCCATCTTCTGTAACCACTCTATTTATCAAAAGAAATCGCATCAAAATCCGTTGCGTCATTTTGAAGATATAAGCTCACATAGGGACATACATACAAAAATAACGACTTTGTTTTATAATAAGTAAAGATCAGCAAGTAGAAAAACCTGTAGATTTTGATTCCTAAGCACATATCAAAGACTCTCCAAAATGATTTCTGATTCGCATCTTCTAAATGCATAGACTTAAAAAGGTTGGTTGGGTTTTCAAACGTAGTTAAGATAGAAAAGCTTAACAGGCAGTCATACGAACACGCACAAAGACGCAAAGTACAAGAAAGAAACCCTTGTAGGGTACAAGGGTTTCTTTTATATACTGTACCCTAAAAACACAAAAGTAATGGTCAGTTTACTTAAACGACTTCCTTGCATTGCGTTATAGATGCCTTAAAAAGATCATTTAATAGAATGAGTTATTACTGAAGCTTCCTCAATTCGCGTTATATTCATTTTATTGCTGTTCATATGCCTTGTAATGTTTCCTGTGCTTTACTAAGTGCTCGATTAACAAAGCAAAATACGTTTCACTTTAGATGCAGTATGATCGTTAACTACTCGCGTAATGTCCAGTAATAAGAGACTATATATACTATTTCGATATTTATATCACTGTGAGTAAAGCATTTGTGGAGATTAATAACTTAATAGCATATTTGGCCGAGTTAAAATTGTATTATCTAAATAATTATGTTACATCTTACTGTATTGAAGTTATGTTTTGAAATAACATTAATAACTTCTATTAGGGTTGCGTATAATAAAAGAACTATATTTTTTTATTTACTTTATTTTTATTGAACTCTATATCAGGTAAATAATGATATTACAAAACTATAAGGGAAAAAAAGTCTACTGTCTTATCGTCATAATGACTTATCGGAGGTTTAAACGGAGATTTTATCGGAGAGATAAAAAACGTTTTATCGTAAAAAGACTATTATGAATAACAAGTTTTGACATTTTTCGCGAACCGATTTTAGCGAACTTTTAAACCTCCGTAAGTTATTATGAATAAAACTATTTCTCTTTACATACAGTACTTGTTAAGAAAAAATCACAAGAGCAGTTTTTCCATGCAAACGTAGTCCCCTATTTCCTCTCTAGATAATGCCTGTAGAGCAATAATTTATTTTATATTGTATAGCAATAGCTATATAATAATAGGCAATAGCTATTATGTATATACCAGGTATTTCCTAATAATTTATACATAAGCAATACAAACAGACATCACAACTGACTACACTAATGTTACAGTATTAGTTCCTGTAAGTTTATTTGTGATCGATGTGATAAGGGACTGCTATGTTTTAATTACAACTGAACAGGAAAGCATACATAACGACGACAATTCTGTTGCTAGCTTAACTAAAATAAAACCAACTATAGTATATTTTTGTTTAATGGCTATATTGTTGTATCTGCACATTAATTTTGATTGTCATTGTTATTTCTTTTCCCATTTCCTACCCAGGATGATGTAAAAGCCAGATAAGGGATATTATACAGATAAAATTCTCTATGAAAGACGGAAATCTCTAAAATAATCCTGTGCCAACACGCCTGGTCAGTACGACACAGTGGATCATCCCTCCCAAAGTAGAGGAAGCCCGTGCCCAAGCCCAACAGTGGGACATTAATGGGCTTGAGAGAACGAAAGAGAGAATATTCTTATTCTATATTACACAGTTTTAATAATAAGAAAGTCTGAACTTTCGGTAATGATACCTGAGTATCATTACCGAATTGTGTTATTGACACTATCAATATAAACGTTTTAGTTAAGTTTAGTTGTGTCGGTAGAATCTGAACCATTGAACGTTTTGTCGGCGAAGTGTAGCAATATTGTGTGAGTAAAGAACATTAAATATTGTTTTGTTTGTATTTACTTTGTAAATACTACATTTTATAGAAAATTCCGTATACAAAATACATACTTCCTACGGGACTTTGGTGAAATGGTTGCCTATCTACTACCTACTGACTTTGAACTTTGATTGGATATCAAGTGGAGTATAAAGCACGCTGTTTTCTTTTTCAAACATACCTACTGCCAGGTCAGTGGGATGCCAAGGTAATGCACAAATACACAGACGTAGATACACGCCCGCAAATAATCGATACACACACACACTCTAAGAGACGACACTTTCCGTACGCTATGACTATGAGTATGAGCATTGTTTTCGTTTCGTTTTCAGCCTAAGTCGCCTGAAGATACCAACTCCGGTTGGATCAATAATCTTAATTATAGAGTAAATAAGTAACTAATCTATACTAATATTATAAAGCAGAAGAGTCTGTTTGTTTGTTTGTTTGTTTGTTAAAACCCGCTAATCTCAGGAACCACTGGTCCGAATTGAAAAATTCTTTCAGTATTAGATAGTACGTTTACCGAGGAAGGCTATATAACATCACGCTGCAACCAAAAAGAGCGAAGTAGTAGTGAAAAATGACGCAAAAACGGGAAAGATTTTCTAAATGCGTACGGAGTCGCGGGCAACAGCTAGTTGCATATATGTCTACTCAAAGCTCACGCTATAAGGCTTATCACGTGGCTGTGTGTACAACTGTCATACTTGACAATTACTTAAGAAAGTTTTTAGTCTATTACTTTTTTCCATGTGGTGACGGATTAAGAATACGAATTTCACCACCCCATTTCCTCTCCAGGGTGCTGTAAAAGCCAGCCAAGGAACATTGATAGACAAACATCTTCTGTGGAATAAAAACACGAAACTAAACCTTATACCAACAAGCCTAGTCAGCGTGTTATAGTAAACTAAATATACGCCCTACGTTGGAGAGGTTTGCGCCCAACAGTGGGCCGTTAAAAGGTTGGAAAGAGGAAGGTATATTTTACACAATTAAAAGTTAAATATAACTTCACTTCTTTATCTTTACTTATTATAAAAAAAAGTCATTATTTTGTATGTAGTCTCTTTGTGAGCTTATATTTTTAAAGCTATACTACGGATTTTGATGTGTTTTTTTTTCTAATAGATAAAGTAGTTCAAGAAATAAGCCATAATTATTTTTGTACAATTAGTTAAGTTTTGTTATATATTTAGGCAGGGGGCTAAGTAAATGTAAAAGCCGGTGAAATCGCGGGCATTAACTAGTAAATAAATAAATGTGCAAAGGGAAATTATAACATAGATACACATTAAAATAGTAATCAAGTCTATCGGGTAAATGTATCTAATGAGAGCAATTAAAACAGTTGAGCAGCCCATATTGTTTCTACTTAATGCATTGTTGTTCGTTTTGCATTACAAAGTATGTTATCAATTTACGCAGGATGCAATACAGAAGTTAGTGCTATTATTATATGTCATTGGCTTCAATACACAATTTTTAACAATATAATCTTTGTTCCGTTAATTTGTAAACCTTTAGACTGTAAAACCTATTATAAAGTATTTAAGTAGGTATATAGCAGTGTAATGTATAAAAAAAATTAAGTAAAAAAGAAAAAAAAAATTTTAAGTAATAATGAGTCTCGTAGCGCTTTAACTGTCAGTATAGTGACGGATTAAGAATACAAATGTTGAATACATATCCTGTCCAGGATGCTGTAAAAGCCACCTAAGAAAAAATCGAAAATAAACCTACGCTAACACGCCTGGCCAGTGTGGCGTAGTAGACCATATTCCCTGCCGAAGTGGAGGATGTCCATGCCCAACAGTGGGATGATAATGCGCTGGAGAGAGAGAAAGCGCGTTTAACTGAGTTTGTGTTGTAACCAATATTTATACCAGGTTAGTTATAAACTTCTATTCTCGCGGTCTCGAATTTGATTCCCACTCAGAACAATTATGTCTTATACGGGTGTGATCAATAAAAGAAGGACAAAATGAGGTGGTGACACTAGTACTCTTAATAGGTACATCACAATAAGGTTATTTCAATTACATTACGTGTCAACACATTTTCCAACCCAGAAGTGACTATAGAACAAAAAGCTATAGAAAATTCTATCACAATTCGTAATCAAATACAAGCAAAGCCGTGTATAAAAGCTAGTGAACAATAAAAGTAAACATTTACATTACCATTTACCATACAGTTATATACAAATGTAGTAACGGTACACCCGGCCCTACATATATTTGTTAAGGGCCTACATCAATATTATCGTATATCATCGCCGACACGTACATATTAACACAGCCAGTAGGCACAGAAAATGAAGAATTAGGGATATTTTTTTTGTTTACTCAAAATTTACTAAATATATTTTAATTCTGATTTACGTGTTTCTATATATAATAGTTACTTATGTTTCTAAAGTTATTTCATTAGTTAATACGCGATAATAGACCGACAAATGAAAAAAATAAAAAATGAGAGAGATTGTTTCGCTAAGATTTTCTATCGAGAAAACTTTTTTCAATCGCGTTTCTGAGTTTATGCGATCCTAGATCATATATTGAAAAAACATATACTTAAAAATTAGAGCTCTAGCCATTCAATCTAAAGAAACAATGAAAACTTCGTACGTAGAAAAATGCACGAAGCTATTTTGGTATCGTCTTAAATAATAATGACTTAATGTAACTGCGCTTAAAAATGCTTAGTACTTTATTATTCATAATGATTTTATTCGTGTTACAAACACACTGGTGGATCATTTACGACAGCGACTAAATGCCCGAGTTAATTACGCCTCGATAGCATCAACCAGTAACGTAAAAATAACTCCGATTTAAAACGCTACGTCCGAACAATTACGTATCTTAATAGCGCGAGATATTGTTAACTAAGGGCTGCTGTTGTACATTTAAATATCATTACGTGCAAATTAAATTTGTTTATAATCTATAAACATACATAATATAGCAATTTTATACCACTGGAAGAGTAAACAAAGATATTTAACAACTTTTAACCGTTTTTTTATTACAGATTAAGGCCTAACGTCATATTACAAAATATTATATTTTAGGTTGTTTCTAGATTTATATTGCAAACGTACATCATAGTAATGAGAAATAACTTGTAAAACAAATCAAATCCAGAAAATCATTTTGTTTTTAACCGTTTATTAGAGTGTCGGAATCAAAACAATAAATTGACTGCTCCAAAGTGACCCGAAGATCTTGTAATATCACGCTATCATGTAAAATAAATGCTTACGTAGACTTTATTTCACATAGATAAGTCCTTGTGGTGTTGGATTAAGAATAGAAGTGTTACCACCCGTTTTCCTTCCCACGGTGATGTAATAGCTAGCCAAGGAATATTGTACTCAGATAACATCTGCAGTGAGAGTTGGAAATCTCGAAAATAAACGTTTTGGGTTAGGTTAGAACTTAAACCCCAAACGCCAGACGCGACTTTAGGGCATTTCTCCCTTTAATAATGATTCATGATGATAATGATACATACAAAACAACTTAATTTACGAAACATATCATTTGGTGAAATGACAAAAACGTCAATTGTCATTTGAATACTTAACACATTTGTCAAGTGTAGTGTTTGCTAATGGATCATTTGCTGAGTATGTTTTTGGAAGATGATAGTTTTGTCAAGTGTACTGTTTGCCAAACGATCATTTGGTGAAACGTTGTTTATCAAATGATCATTTGTTTAATAATTTTTTGGTCAATCATTAGGGAACCTGTACAATAACTATTTATATATCTATCTATCTAACGCTTCAAAGCTAAACTGTAAATAATGGTATGGGTACTACACTGACTTGTCTGTTGTATAGCTGGCGTCACTGTCTGCTATCAGCATGATGTTATCGCTCAACCGCTACATAATTAGTCGTTTCAGTTTAGTAGCATTTTATATGATTATGCCCTTTGATAAAGCTTATTTTTTTTTAAGTTAAATTGCCTTTCGATGTGGATATTTTAAAAAAGCTACGGTTAACAGAGCCTTGTAAAAATATATTATTGGAATGTTAAAGTTGTAAAAAAAATATGGAATCGAATTTCATCAAAAGCTATCGAATATACAGGGTGCTTCAAAAAAATGTATACACACTTTGAACTTCCATAGAAAATTTATTTACCGTTCTACAAAGTTAAATTTCAGGAAAATAGAAAGCTGAAAGTCCAATGTATATGAAACATAAATAATAAATGTTAATACTGTTCAAATTGGTGACCTGCAGCATCAATACAATTCTGAGTACGAGACACCACTGATTCTGTACATCGTATCAAAACGTCCAATGAGATTTCTCTACACACTTCTTGAATCTCATTCCAAAGAATGTCTAGGTTACGTGGTTTACGTTTGTACACCTCATCTTTTACTGTGCCCCACAAGAAAAGGCCAGTGGATAGGACGCAGGGGGCCAATCGAGTTTCCAGCACGCTCTCCAGACCTTACACCGCTGGATTTCTTCTTGTGGGGCACAGTAAAAGATGAGGTGTACAAACGTAAACCACGTAACCTAGACATTCTTTGGAATGAGATTCAAGCAGTGTGTAGAGAAATCTCATTGGACGTTTAGATACGATGTACAGAATCAGTGGTGACTCGTACTCAGAATTGTATTGATGCTGCAGGTCACCAATTTGAACAGTATTAACATTTGTTATTTATGTTTCATTTACATTGGACTTTCAGCTTTCTATTTTCCTGAAATTTAACTTTGTAGAACGGTAAATAAATTTTCTATGGAAGTTCAAAGTGTGTATACATTTTTTTGAAGCACCCGGTATTCTACGGGCAGGCTTTCTTAATTTAGAAAATTTTTCCAGTTATGGCAACATTTTCCATTGATGCTTCGCTCCTATTGGTCTCAGGTTAGTTCATATTATCTAGCCTAAAGCCTACCTCTATAAATGTACTATCCTCTGAAAGATTAGCGCGTTTGAACAAACAAACTCTTCAGCTTTAAAATATTAAGTATAGATAGATTTACTTTGTAGAATCTCCATCTGAAGGGTTCAAGACATTCTTTTATGAATTCGTACGTTTTTCGTTTTAATGTTGCTTAAAAAAGGCTCTGAAGAATGTGTTTTTGTGGAAATATTTTATTTTTATTTTTCAGCGTATTCTAAGTGATTTTATTTATTTATTTTATTCTTTATTGTACACCATACATATATCTTAAAATTAACTTAAACTAAAAAAACAAGTACAATGGACGGCCTTATCGCTGAAAGCGATTTCTTCCAGGCAACCTGAGCATGGACATTATGAAGAAGTAAGTGGAAGTTGTAGGTGAACGTTTATACCTAAACTACATAATATACTAACAATAAACATACACATATACTTTTTAAATACACATACACACAAATACATAATAGATAAATTTACTAGGTGCTATAATAAAAATAATAAATATCTTATATACAGTACTTAATTAAAATCTTTACAGAAAAGTATGTAGAATTACGTAGATAACTCCAAATAAAGTGATCGTTGCTATATCTACTGTCTAATATTAAACACAAGTATAGTAAACATTATTTTAACAATAAGTTCAAAGGTTATCGAACCTAAGCAGATTATATAGACATAATTGGATTTATATTCCATAAGCAGTTTTAATGTACAGTTAAGTAAGTATGGTTGCACGAGTTATTACAGCTCCAATTAGTTTCGTTACATTATACAACTGGCAACATTTATGGCCTTTTATTATTTGAATTGTGTTGGTATCATAGCGTGATGCGCCCGCGCATTTTGACAAGCAAAGTAGATAATGCGCGGGAAACGTCGCATCTCATTGTTCTCCCATCACCGCATGGCTGTCAACGTGTTTTTTTCAAAATTTAATCTGCCATTTTGTTAAATTACAGTAACATGAACGTTTCGCGGTTAGCTGCCCTCGGTCATATCTCTAGCTCATTTACTGTGTTATTGTATTGTGATTCATCTACATTCATCTTATTGTAGTATCAAAATAGGTCTGTGTCCGATAACGAAGACTCACATACTAATTCATTAACTTCAATTTGAAGAAAATTCTTCTTCTTCAGAAATTTTTAGTAAAATTCTTGCTTTTATCGTTGTAATTTTTGAGCCTAATAGTATTAGGCAAATATCGTGTAACGTGGCATACTTTAAACCATAGTAATAATATTTCGCAAAATTTTGTGATTATTTTCGAACAAAATATATTTTACACTTATTCGCTGTGTATTTCGAAATTATTTATCTGTCGTAGGGATTTGGGTGGAAGATATTTGGAAAAGCTTTAATTTAACCTTGAATACATGAACCAGGTGGCCAAGTCTGCTAATTCTGCTATTACAAACATATTACAATGTTGTTATAAAGGTCAGTCACTGAAGCCATTATTTTTTGTCATAACGACCCCACTATGGAGTGGGGTCATTATGACAAAAAATTAATAGCAGACTACCAAATTTGATAAAATTTTGCCATTATGACACCATTATGGCGTCATTATGACTCCAAACTTGATTTTTTGTCACAAATGATGCTACTACAGTGCCATAATGGTGTCATTGAACTGTTATTGTGACAACATTGTATTAGCAGACTTGAGCCCCAGGTTTTTTAATTCGCTTACATTTTTGGAAAGATATATTTACACCCATATATATTTTTAGTTAAATATTGCAATCGAATGGTCTGCAAATATCCATTATGTAGCTAAATAGTGTTGGTCAGGGTAATGAGCGCGCGATATCGGCCGTTTTGTAGCGAGTAATCGCGATGTTATCTACCCCCCTAATACCCTACACCCCAGCCACAATGACCACCCGCTGACACCCCACAACAGCCCCCTAGAAAGTTTATCACCGTTTGTAAACTGCTCATTTGCCACTCACGTCAAGAAATTCTACTAGATACGAACTAGCTAATTTATAAATCGCTTAACACTGTCTGTAGATCTCTTTATTTATTAATATATTTATGTACACAGTATAAAGCGTTAAATAACATAATGAACAGGAAATGACTATACATAGAATCTGCTCATTTCTTTAAAAAATCTCTTCAATCATTATATTGTATTTTCAATAGTTTACGTCACAAACAACGTACTTATTATCACGTTAAATCATTGTAGTGTAAGCAAGCAATACCAACAGGCTCTTGTTTTTACTTAGGATATTGGAAACGATAGGTGTTAACACCTATCGTTTCCAATATCTCTAAATGTAGGCCAAATTTGGATACGATCTATTGAATCAAAAATTATCTTTAAAATAGTTACTAGCAGATAATTTTCGATTTAAAAGTCCGAAGATAATTTTTGCTATAAGTTTTAAAAAGAGAGTTAGAGAAAGACTAGCAAATGCTAGTCCGTCTAACTCTCTTTTTAGCTCCAACATAACAAGGATATAAAAACAACTAGGTACACGAATACTAATCTTGTCTTTAAATTACGACTTTTTCTACGCATCAATTAATTATTATTAATATAAGCTTTTTCATTCTATATTCAAGGAAGATAACAAAAAAATAACGAAATAAGAATGTTAAAATGAAATAGAAAATTTCTAATATTTTTTATCTTATAATTAGTTAAATTAAAATATTAGCCTCAGAACACGACTCTACCTACATATATCCCTTTAGTAGTTTTTATTATCCTACAGAAATTCGGCGTTAATAGGTATAATTAATTTCCATTAATGTTGAATTCATTTTAAAATTTGTGCCTTTTATCTGACGGGAATATTATACACTAATTAGTTCGGTAATAGCAACGTAAAGACTTTGATATTAAGTATTTGTAACAGTAATCTATACTATAAATATAAAGCTGAAGAGTTTGTTTGTTTGAACGCGCTAATCTCAGGAACTACTGGTCCGATTTAAAACATTCTTGCAGTGTTGGATAGTACATTTATCGAGGAAGGCTAAAGGTTATAAAACATCACGCTGCGACAAATAAAAGCGTAGCATCAGTGAAAAATGTTGCTAAAACGGGTTACATTTTTTAAAGGCAACGCGTACGGAATCATATGCATATTTCAATATTTGCGTATGAGGCATTTGGTATTATCATGAAATCTATTTCTTAGTATTGTGTTATTTTAATAGATTAATCTAGATTCTCAATTCCAAGTAAACAAAAGTCTACATCAGCATAATAAAGTAGACTAAATTTTAATATAGTTCAGCGTGCTGTTTGTGCAAAACTGTAGGACTAATGACGTAAATAATTTTGCTTACCAACCTATTCCATAAAATTCGAAAAATTACGATTTTTTAATTCAGTGTAGATAAAATGAACTCGCTAAAAATGACATAAAAGTTTCAGATATGTTAAGATTTTTCTAAAGATATATGGAAGATATATATTTTCTGTTCCTTTTACGAAAACTTAAGCACCACATTCTCATTTGTCATATCTTAAGTAATTTATTAATTTTGCAATTGACTTGCTATGCTTTTAATTAATATACCAAATTGTGGTGGAAAAATTCTCATATCTTCATAAAATTCTGTTAGGCATCCCTTAGATCATTTAAAAAGATGGTTAAGGAGCACTATTTGTCACTACAATAGTCAGATATTAGCTAATCATTCTCACTTCAATCTTGTAAATATATTTATTTATATTGTATGTAAATCTATGTAAGTTTACGTAAGTTTATGTTTGTATTTTGTATATGTAGATAGTATTTATGTGTATGTTTATATTACTTATGTATTTATGTACTTGTCTGTATATTTAAATGTATCTATTATAAGTATTATTATTAACTGCTAACCTGTTTCATTCTTTTAGTACATAATCACACTACCTAAAGTGATTACTTTCATGCAATTCCATACAAAGGTTGTCTGGAAGAAATCGCCACGAGCGATAAGACCGCCACTTGTACAATTTGTATATCTTTGTAATGTATTATTATTAATTACCTATACCATGTAAAATGTACAATAAAGAGTTTAAATAAATAAATAAATAAATAAACAGTTTGTTGTAATGACTTTAGTTTTTTTTGTGTACATTTAAGAGTACTAGTTGTCTCTTGCGATTTCGTACGCCTGGAATTTAGAAAAAATTCCCCCACACGTACTTAGTCGCGGGCAAAAGCTATATAAAATATTATTGTATGCAATTAATAAAAGATTATTATATCTCGTTCCTAATTAAATGCGTCACATGGAACACTTTAAATAAATTAATAGGCACCTGTTAATTAATTAAAATAATCAGCTAACTTAAGTTGTATAAATTATACCAAATATTATTTAATTATTAATGTTTACTAAAGACACAGATGCGAGTGTGGTTGTTTTAGGGTCCTGTATAAAAAGATAAACCGTAACCTTATTAATGAGACTTTACTCTCCATGAGTCAATCACTAGGCTGTAACTTACGAACTGTAGAGAGACTATAGAGTTGAATTTTTTACAGATTATGTATTTCTCTTGCCACTATTCGAAAATCTCAGCACTTTTATGGTACACTGTACGGAAAAACACATCAGTAGGTAGGTTTTTGCATTAGCACAGCATTAGCATAAAATAAAATATAATTGACGGGCTTCGTGATTAAGTGGTTTATGTAATGGACTGCAGATCACGAGGTCGCGGGTTCGATTCCCGCTCGAGACAATAATTTGTTTGATATTTATGATGGGCATTGTTCATATTTTTTTTAAACTCTTAATTCGAAAACCATTTCGGGGAATAGAGTTTCTGATCATGATCCATTAGTTTTTTTCGGAAAATTTGCTATATTAATGATTATTTTTCCAAAAAAGCAAATGATCTCTATTTGCCCTTGAAATGAAGGACTTAAAATATGAAGACTTTTTAGGGATATACTACTCTGAAGTGGAGTTGAAATTGGTCCATTATATCAACTTGTCAACTTTGAAAAGATAAAGTGCAATCTGTATTAAGTCTATCAAGAAAAGTCTATACACAGATTGCGTAAAACGATGACGTCACAACATTTAAAGTAATATCTTCAAGAATTTTTGATAAATTCTGTATAGTGAATATTTCAATAATATTGAAATTAGTTGCTTAAAATAGTCTATATTTTCTGAAAAGAATATAAAAACAGTAGGTCAAAAATAATGAACAATCCCCATTGTCTTACAAATATTTGTACGGCGTCTGGGTGTTTTCTATGTATTATAAGTATGTATTCACAAAAGAAAAGTAGTTTATGTATTTGATCCATATTCTGGTACCCATAACACAAGCGTATAAGCTTAGCTTGGGACAGACGACGTTGTGTGAAATGTCCATGAATATCTTTTGAATTTTTTTTATTAAATACTAGCTGATGCTCGCTACTCCGAACGCGTGGTATTTCAGATACCCATATGTTTTGTCACCGTTTAAACCTTTCCTGGACTTTCACGAATATTTCAAGATCAAAATCACAAAAAACGGCCCAGCTGTTCTCGAGTTTTAGCGAGAATAACGAACAGCAAATGATTTTTATATATAAGACAATTCAAAACTTTTGTATGTAGGTACATATCTTTATGACATGC
Source organism: Orgyia antiqua (assembly GCA_916999025.1). Taxonomy (NCBI): domain Eukaryota; kingdom Metazoa; phylum Arthropoda; class Insecta; order Lepidoptera; family Erebidae; genus Orgyia; species Orgyia antiqua. Next base: position 6,652,828 of record OU779861.1, read on the forward strand.
TTATATTTCTGATTATTACGACACGATATGATGAAGAATATAATTATGTATTATGCTGGTAATGTCACGGGACCATTTGTGCGCAAGATCAGCTCGTTCTTGGCCGATTTTTATCATTCGTTCAATCGTCGGAATAGTGTCATATAAATATTACATCTTTAGTCATAGTTTTTACTTTGTTATATAGAATCAGTAGTTTGACGGAAGTAAACCCCTAATATATGTACCTATATTATTAGTAATTCGACGGCCCTCGTGATCGAGTGGTTTACTTAACGGACTGCCGTTCACGAGGTCGCGGGTATAAGCTTAGCTTGGGACCAGAGGAAGTTGTGTGAAATGTCAATGAATATTTATTAATTTATTTATTTACAAGATATTATTTTTTGTCATTTAATTTTGTCTTATTGTCTTATAATAAATGCTTATCAAAATGTATTTGCAGTTTCCCAGCTAGGCAGCTGTCTGTAAATATTCAATTACATAAAGACATATTCCTTAAAACTATTTTTAATTATAGATAATAATTAAATAGATAAAATTATAGGAATATTTAATTCGGGTAAAAAAAAACTTCCAAAATATTAATACAATTTGGTAACAATGTATGGAATATTGTTACCAAGTTGTTATCTATTTAACTTTTAACTAAGATAATTTAATCATTATCATATTGATATGCTGTATGATATCTAGTGATAGGTATTAAGAGCGAAAACACGTGCGTTATTACTAAGAACCTATTTTTATTTCCTCTAATAAACGATTGCATCAGCGAAAATGGTTGTCAGTATAATATTATAACACCTATCACTAAAAATGCCAAAAAAATCATGTATAAAATCATCTCGAAAAAAATATATTTAAAAATATTCAAATATTCAAATAATATATTAAAATTCAATACTTATTATGCAGAATCGAACAAGAAATAAGCCTTTCCGAGCTCTATCTAAAAGCCTCTACGTAATACACTTTGAGTAACTAATCTTTTAAAATCTATATGAAAGTAAGCCAGTTAATTTACCGTACTAAGCTGTCAAATATAAAAGCAAGCTCATTCAAAAACGCACTGTTACATTTTATAATCGATTAAAAAAAATAAAGAACAATGGTCTCCCATAAAAGGCGGTTTAATTATCATACAAACAGGTTTAATTTAGAGTTCGCTTTAACGCATCAAATTATGAATAATGAACATGGATTTTAAGCTTCGTTACTTCTTGTTCGAGAATGCTTTCAAGCAAAACTTGTAGTATGATCAATTGCATTGCTTTTATAAGATAGGTTTTTATATAAAACTGTACAGTAATTCCTTTTACAAATAATTTCTTCGTACAAAAACTAAAAGAACACGCTTGAAAATCCAAAATATTAATTTATATATTAGTACATTGTTATTGCAAAATTTCAGATCAATCCAATTACATACTACAAGTAGATGAAAATCACTTTCAAATATTAATACATTGATAGATACATACCAAAATAATAAAAGCCCGTTAAATACTTTTTTTTAGAAATAAAAATGATATTTCCTTAAGGGCCTACATATCAATATTATCGTCGACATGTACCTATTAACACAGCTAGTACTCGTAGGTATAGAAAATGAAGAATTAGGGATATTATTTTTGTTTACTCAAAATCTACTAAATATATTTTAATTCCGGTTTACGTGTTTCTATATATAATAGTTACTTATGTTTTGATAGTTATTTCATTAGTTAATACGCGATAATAGACCGTCAAATGAAAAAAATAAAAAATAAGAGAGGTTGTTTCGCTAAGATTTTCTATCGAGAAAACTTTTTTCAATCGCGTTTCTGAGTTTATGCGATCCTAGATTATATATTGAAAAAACTTATACTTAAAAATTAGAGCTCTAACCATTCAATCTAAAGAAAAAATTAAAACTTCGTACGTAGAAAAATGCACGAAGCTATTTTGGTATCCTCTTAAGCATTAAGTTTTTAATACTATAGCCAAATATGTAGCCAATTAAACTTATTGCATACATTAAAATTTGGGATTGCATTTAAGTTGATAAATAAAATTAGCTGACCTGGCGAACTTCATAGCACTATTCTTTTTTGTAAAAACCATATAAATCTTTTACTAGAACATGGAACATGGAATTATCTATTTTTTTGCAGTTTTCCAAAAGTTTTGCGGATAGCGCATACATACAAATTGGCAATACCTATTTTTACGTATAAAAATACAGATTAATTGGCGATATACTTACATAGGTTTCTTTCCTAAAGAAATTCTAGACTCTGGTTACAATTTATAAATGTCAACAACTTTAATGTTTAGTAATATGTTGTTTAATGAGAGTTTTACACGAAAATAATGAAACTGTTGTACAGAAATTACACGATACTTACATGAAATACTTAAGTACCGTTACGTCACGGCACTTGTTCAAATAAAAAAGTAATAAATACGATCAAATTACTTGTTATTCAGTTGTGTTTTTACCGTATTATTGACTGGCATTAATAGCGGCTAATTCGAACAATTAGTTTGTTATCGCAAAAAAAATATGGCATGTCGCGCAATTACTTGCTCAGTTTGTTTTTACTATTTTTCTAACAACACGCCTATGTTTTTGGGCCACATTTCTAAATTCTGCCTGACAAAATCTGAACGTAAACATATTCGCAAACTATATTTGATGTACATTAAAGAGTGTTGAATCAATAAATCCAATCTGTACTACTTTATTAACACATAACATGTAGATTTCTAGATGCATTTTGAGATTCCGTATTCTACTGGTATTCAGAGATCGGTACTTTTTACACACGCCAAATAGGTTCATAGTGATCACTTTTGTTAAATAGTGATTAAATAAAACTATTTAGTGTCGATATACTTTAAGATTTCTGTTTATATAATCCTACGATATCAATTTAGCATAAACGTACCCGATCAGATATTCATAGCAACCATTAGAAGAAGTGGAGCACAGATAATCTTACACTTTAATACTCTCTAATTTGTTCTAATGATCATAGGCTTTTAACAATAACTTGGAGCTATTTTAAGCCTCATGCGCTGTAAACCGTGAAGATATCACGATCTCCATCAAGATACGACTAAACGTTTGCAGCGTAACCAACCGTCCGATGAGCTCTCTACATGTAAATAAGCTTAAGGGCATTTTACAATCTGCCACTTCGTCAAATTCGATTCCAATATGTATTTAGAAAAATATTATTACAAATATTAAAAATACCTAGATACATGTCGTATCGCGTATAATGAAGAAAATCAGTAACACCTACATACAGTTCCAAATTAGCTGAGCTCTATTTCATTCTACATAACCAAGGTCCAATAATTCTTAAGATGTTTTCCCTGAAGAAATACATAGCTACCAATTCTACATGCACAACTAAACTTAACTAAAAACTGGAAAACAACTATCCATCCATCCATCAACCTTTCTCAGTCCACTGCTGGACATAGGCCTCCCCCATAGAACGCCATAACGCGCGGTCCTGCGCTAACTGCATCCAGCGGCCCTCGGCGTATTTGACGATATCGTCGGTCCACCTTGTCGGGGGCCGCCCCACGCTGCGTGGTCCGGTTGGTGGTCGCCACTCGAGGACTTTACTTCCCCAACGATCGTCAGTCCTACGAGCGATGTGGCCTGCCCATTGCCACTCATTTTTTAGTTAAGTTAGGTTATTTGTGCACGTAGAATTGGTACCATAGCTATAGACGATATTAACTCTAATTTGACGAGAATGTTGAATATAAAAGTTGATTACAGGCTCTATAATTACTAAAAATTTAAGTTCGCAATTTTGTACATGTTTAAAGTATCTTAATTCGTAATGAATCTAATATTAGTAGAACGTTTAGTATTTAATAAACATCTTAGCGTAAATGGTATTATTGAGTGCGTGTACCTATGTGTGGTGTGTGTCACTAATTGCCTCGTCCGGCGGAAGTGGCCGGTTCCGACGGTGTCAGGTGACGGCGCACGATTATACACCTGTGTGCGTACAAACATATACAACTACACACATATACAATCCGTTGTTCTGTGTACTCTAGGACTCCACCTTGCAATGTAACTATGATTAACTGTGATAGGTATGCAGCTTTCCTATTCAACTAATTATAAGTGATGATAGTAGCAGTTATTTCGAAACTCATATAAGTCCTACGTTGACTTTGGTGGTCCGTTCAGTATATACCTAGAATTTTGAAGAAATAATATACCTAACACCACCCCATAACCTCAGCAGGGCCTGTGTGTGAGGTGTGCGGCGCACAAATTTCTATAGCTGCTCAAAAACTAAGTGCAAATACTAAAAATTATAGATGGTTGTTGTCAGCGACGTCGCGACGACGGCCAGCAACCGCAGCCCACAAGTAAGCGACTACCAATAGCCAGAAGTAGGGGGAGATCGCCGGTTGATATTAATGTACTTAAATATTTTAGACATTTAAAAAAATATAATGATTTATAAATAAATAATGTATTGGTAATTTCAATACATAATATGTTATATCCACAGGTTACATTCTATTATAAGCTATAACACTGCCTAAAATAAAATAACAGTCAAGAATGAAATAAACTATAAGCGGGGTTCCATACCTACTAGAGTAAAAGAAAGTATTATTTTATTTATTTAGATAAATTATTTAAACTTAATTTTGCTGTTGAACTTGCAGGTCATTATCATTATCACGTCAGCTTATGGCAGTCCAATTCTGGACAGTGGCCTGTCCCAATTCGCACAACAATAAACGGTCCTCCGCATTGCACAAGCTCAGCAGTATTTTGTGGTGGTAGGACCGTGTATGGTAAAAAATTACAAAATATTGATTTATAATTAACATTACAAACACTTTCCACTCGCCTTGCTTCTTGCCAAAGTTCCTAGAAGCTTGTAGCTTTTTTAAGGTTCCTTTTTTTACGAAACCCTAATAATAAAACGTGATTACTTATGTTATTATCATAATAAATTACGCACAAACACAATATTACGACACCAGTCTACCCACAATGCATGTGACCAACGACCATTTAATACTTATAAGTGTGCTATACAAACATAATTACTTTTGTGTGTGTGTGTGCTCACTGCTCAGCTAATTAGCTATTCGTCGATGGGGCGATAACAACAACAATTAACTTTTGTTCTGAGTATTTTATAATATAAAAAAGGTAATAACGTTTATGATAAAATTTGAATGTACTATGTTTTAATTATTTTTATTTTTACACAAATTTAACTAACTGTAGTACACTAGCAGACGCGTGAAGGTTTGAAATTACAAGCAATGAAATTTATTTTGATTAAAATAACACATTCATTAAAATCTATACTAAGAACGGATGAATATAAGTGCTCATCACACAAATAATCGCCCTTGTGTGGAGGGCTCTCCTACTACCGCAAGATCTATTAAGAGGATACCAAAATAGCTTCGTGCATTTTTCTAGGTACGAAGTTTTCATTGTTTCTTTAGATTGAATGGCTAGAGCTCTAATTTTTAGGTATATGTTTTTTCAATATATAATCTAGGATCGCATAAACTCAGAAACGCGATTGAAAAAAGTTTTCTCGATAGAAAATCTTAGCGAAAATACCTCTCTCATTTCTTATTTTTTTCATTTGTTTGGTCTATTATCGCGTATTAACTAATGAAATAACTTTAAAAACATAAGTAACTATTATATATAGAAACACGTAAATCAGAATTAAAATATATTTAGTAGATTATGAGTAAATAGGAAAAGTATCCCTAATTCTTCATTTTCTGTGCCTACTGGCTGTGTTAATATGTACGTGTCGGCGATGATATACGATAATATTGATGTAGGCCCTTAAACAATAGCAGCCTAGATGCACCACGAGGACCGTCAAAGCATAGACGTAGGGATGAAATGCCGAAAAATGATCCAACAAAAACAAAGTCGGCACGTTTTCCCTAAAATGTTGTGCTTTTTTGCCTCAAAACCAATAGGTAGGTACCAAGAATTTGTAAATTGGTAACCCTCTTCTAAACTAATTCATGGCTACCTAAATGCGTCAAAGTAATGTTGTTGTAGAAAACTACGAAATAAGCTTAATTTTATCAAGGAACATCATGTTCAGCAATGGAATATTCTTGAAACTAGGTCAGTACTAGGAAGTAACAAGCTAACTAATAAAAAATAGCCGTCAGAAATAACAGATAAAATGTAAATTGAACTTCTAGTTAAAAATACTAATAAGATATTAAATTTATGATAATGATAATGGAAAAAATATGTTAAATGATTGTAATAAATATGAAAATTGTTAATTTACAAGTAGAATTAGTATTATAATAATTTAATTTAACTATAATTGGAGGTATTTATACATATAATTAATTAAAAGTTGAATGTACATAATAATATATATGCAATGACACAGTATGCAGGTCTAGAAAGTGTAATTTAAGGAGTTCAATTTTAGAATATTAATTTACATACATATCAGGACTGTCCAATCTTTAAAGAGAATGCAGTAATTTCATGCTTACGTCATATATTTTTGTAATATTCAAAAAACCACTCCGATTTTGATTCTACCATTTAAGTGTAGGTAGGCTGGTACGACTTCGTACGTCTTCCTACTTAATTAAATAAATAATAGCTATGAACACACAGTATGTACAACCAGTCTGTTCGGTTAAAAACTAAACTAAAGTGAAACCAGCACATACAACATAGTGAATTTTGATTTAATCGCATGTATTCTGTTGATACAAATTAATATTTTACACGTTTTCTTTAACAGGAAGAAATATTAGCTAAAATTAACAAAATATCAAAAAAAATTACCCAATCAATATTTATGTTTTAGATTAGTTTCTTTACTCTAAGGGCCTCGTTCACCATCTTCAAGTAAAGCGTTGATTAGTTACTTATCGATTAGCGTTAATTGTCAAGTAATAGTTACGAGTATCTTCTGTCAATTTCAATTTTTTAATCTTAAGATTACTGCTACTCGAACGTCGTGAACGTCGCACGTGTAGTTACTGGTGACTTTAACTAGCGATTAGTCTACTTGGCGCTTTACTTGAGAATGGTGAAAGAGGCCCTTATACTAACAAAATATGCACATAGCACTATAGACTTTAAAAATATTACACCACAGTATTACACATGTTTTATGAGTTTTAAAATGAGAACAATTTTTTTAAAATTGTATTAATAGCCGGTGCACCATTTCCGTCTACTGGCTAGTAACGAACTGAGACAAATCTATGTCCTACATCAAATGAAAAAATAATAGTTATTGATCGAATTTTAAGGTTTTATGCCACATTTAGACAAACAACCCTTAATTTAGACGCTTTTACAAAGTATCACACCTTTTTGCTTTTCTTCTTCGTGGTCCAGTGATTAGCGATATTGCCTTATGAATACTCTAAGAAATATACATCGTGTATGTATGCACCATTTAACTTTATATTTACAAGTGTTTAAGGAAGTTAATCGAAAAAAAACGTTTATAATGGTTGTATATCACGCTTTGTGTTACGTTACGAGGCGTGTTATAAACATGTGATACCGCTTAGCCCACGTCCCAGCATTAGGCATAGGCCTTCTGCACAAAATGAGATTGTTTGGTCTATATATGGCTGACCGGCAAGGTTAACATAGACTTTCCGTTTCTCTTAGCTGACTGTTAGGTTCCTGAGGAAGTAGGTAGTAAGTGTGATAACACTTTTAGGTATAATTAATTCGTGAAAATTTTAGATAAACCACCCTGGTCGAAGACACTGACGAATAGTTTGCAAACCGGTCAAATTCTAATCTCCACTAGTATTTTCTCTCCAGTTTATGATACTAGCATCACATACATTGGCAGAGTCATAAAAAAAAAAGTACAAAGCCATAAATCAAGAAGAAGAAGAAGAATTCGTGAAAATAAATTATATACTTATACGCTAGTGCGAATTTAATGTGATAATTTGTTAAGTTCCTAAAAATATTCTAGTAAGGACAATCTGTAAAAATGTGCCAGCAGACGGCAATCTAACCAATGCACGTAATTATTATGTCACTTAATTAAATATTTTCTTCATACGAATATTTTAACCCATCATGCATGACTTTCAATTTGTGGAAAAAAGTTTAATACGATGAAGAAATGACGTGAGCTAATGTGTCGAACGGTCGCAGGGCGCCGAGAATGCTCGCCATTTGGTTTTTTTTTTTCCTCCCCCATAATTACGTAATTAGTGGCGATGCGAATTGGTAGTGCATTTGTTGTGGGTCCCTTTGTCCTCAGCCGTAGTGCGCCTGCGCAATGAACAACAGCTGTTCCACGGCCCGTTGAGCTCTACGACTTTCTCATTTGACAATTATGAACTTTTTATAATTAAAACTTTTTATAATTGATCTAAAATGATTCGTTTGTCTACTCGTGGTTCGAGGAAGTGCAACCAGGCTTGAAGTAACATGCGGTATTACGGCATGCAATAGGTTGTTTCTCAGGCATACACTACGATTTCCTTTACTTGTGTATTCATAATTATAATGTTGTAAGAATATACTACTTATTATAAATCTTGTCATTGTTTTTGTTCAATTAACATTAAGAAATTTATTTCTTTTTAACTTATTTAAGAAAAAAATATATTCCTTTTTTAGGGTTCCGTACCCAATGGGAAACAGTTTGGATTTACGAAAGGATGTTCAACTACAGATGCAGCGGTTGAACTGTTAAAAGGTATATTCTCGGCCTGGGAGAACTCGCAAGATTCGTTAGGTGTTTTTTGCGATTTGTCCAAAGCTTTTGACTGTGTACAACATGAAACCTTAGTTAGGAAACTACATCATTATGGTATCAGAAATAAAGCACTCGATCTTTTAAACTCTTATTTAGACAACAGAATTCAGAAAGTTGATGTTAACGGTAAACGATCTCCAGGAGCTGCTGTTACATTGGGCGTCCCACAGGGCTCCATTCTCGGTCCATTCCTTTTCCTTACTTATATTAATGACTTACCGTACTATGTTGGGAACGATCAAGAGATTGTTCTGTTTGCTGATGATACTTCCTTGACTTTTAAAATTAATAGACAAATGCGTGATTATGACGAAGTAAACAGTGCACTCTCAAAACTTGTACAATGGTTTAATGTTAATAACTTATTGTTAAACTCTAAGAAAACAAAAGTAATAAAATTCTCCATGCCAAATGTTACCCAAGTAGAAACCAATGTACATTTGAGTGGTGCGAAATTGGAACCAGTACATTCAACTATATTTTTAGGAATCACTATTGATTCGAAATTACAGTGGGGCCCACAAATTGAAAAAATGTCTGGCAAACTTAGCTCTGCGGCATATGCGGTGAAAACAATTAGACGACTTACGGATGTAGATACGGCTAGAATGGTTTACTTTAGTTATTTTCACAGTGTAATGTGCTATGGAATTCTTCTTTGGGGAAGCTGTGCGGACATTAATCGGATATTTGTATTATATAAAGGCGTATTATAAAATTTCTGATTATATTAAAGATGATAAAGCTTGGGAGTAGGTTGCTCTGGAGCAATATATATTCTATATTGTAAAGTTATTAGCATTGTAAGTATAATTGACATTTAATTTAAAAATATTGATTTGATTAAAAGCTCTGCTGAGTTTCTTACGCCGGTTCTTCTCAGCAGATTGCGTCCTGAACCGGTGGTAGGGAAAAAAATTGGACATGTCATAAGCACATAATTTTTCTAAAAAATTGTGTCTACGTGATTAAATGATTTTTCATTTCATTTCATTTCATTTCATTTAAAAACGGGACCCTATTACTGAGACTTCGCTGTCCGTCCGTCCGTCTGTCACCAGGCTGTATCTCAAGAACGGTGATAGCTAGAGAGTTGAAATTTTCACAGATGATGTATTTCTATTGCCGCTATAACAACAAATACTAAAAATAAAATAAAATAAATATTTAAGGGGGGCTCCCATACAACAAACATGATTTTTTTACCGTTTCTTGCTCGATACTAATAACGTTGCCTTATGTTGCATAGATAATGGTACGGAACCCTTCGTGCGCGAGTCCGACTCGCACCTGACCAATTTTTAATTATTGCATTGTCATCGGTCCTTGATATATATGCAAAATTTAAGATCAATCCGACTACTGCAGGTGGTTAAAAATCACTTTAAAAAATTCCGTTACATAGATTAATATATTGATACATACATACCGTACTTAGATAAGCGTGTTAAAAAGAAAACCGCCACAAAATCTGTTGCGTAATTTTGAAGATATTAGCTTATATAGAGACATACATACAAAGGTAACGACTATTGTCTTATAATATGTAAAGATCTAAGTACTGCGCGACATTTGATGCGGACTTTAATGTGATCGTGCTGCATTTTGCACGATTATATATGCTTAGAACACAATGTTGCAACATTAATACAAAATAAAAAATAAAAAAATAAAAACACAAAAAAAAGACGGGCCTCGTGGTGTAGTGGTTCTGGTAACGGACTGCCGATCAAGAGGTCGTGGGTTCGATTCCCGCTCGGGACAATCATTTGTGTAATTTTTCTAATTGTCATACAAATGTTTGTACTGCGTCTGGGTGTTTCTATATATTATAAGTATGTATTTACAAAAAAAAAGTAGTATATGTATTCTATCCGTATTCTGGTACCCATAACACAAGCATATAAGCTTAGCTTGGGATCAGAGGAAGTTGTGTGAAATGTCCATTAATATTAATAATAATTAATTAATAATTCTTTTAAATAAACATTAATGGACTTAAATGTTAACGATTATCAGACCAAATAACTTCTCAATCGTGAAATGGAATAAAGTTCGCTAATCAAACATTAAAACAACTTAATACCTAATCCTAAAATATAAGCAATTCTGCATACCTACTCATTCGAATAGAATTGCTTTAAAATCGATAAATATTCTTATCCACTAAAAGATTTATTAGACATCTTAAGAATAGAACTTTGATTTACTGCACTAAATGCATACATGTACAGGAATTCTAGTACGCCCCAATTTATATTAGATTTATAGCAGGATATGGTGTGATGATTCCTTTTCAATTAGCACTCAATGAATGCAGTAGTCGAGTGGTGTTCGAGCTGTTGCACGATTCGATACGCAATATCGACGCGAACAACACCCGATGGCTCCATTCATCATTATTATAAATGTGCTACACTCACTTATTTACGGAAATCGATATTTTTTTCGGTATCGACTTTGAATGGTGGTTTTCGACACATCGATAAACGTAACGCTATTGTGGCAGATGACCCCTGCTTTGTGCTATGTGTGGTAGCCTGACGCGGCCTGCTGAGCACTCTCATAACGTCATACCAACTAGGCATCGGATCATTAGTTCCGCGTCTTCATAACGTTATTGTAATTATTGATTATAACAGGTCACGGTTATTGGTGAATACAGTTTGTAGAACAGACCGACATTATAAATGATAGCCCGTTCCATTGTTAGATTATGATTAGTTTAATTATCAGTAACAAAAGCAACCGCAAGATTGTACCGGTTAATATTTCATCTGTCGCGTGTTTCCATGTAAAATTACTCAATTCATGACGTGATACGACGCTCGGGTGGAAATGGTAGTTGCAATATTGATAAACGTCGGTGGGCAATCAGAGGCCGGGCAATTTGCAAGCGATTGTCCGTGCATGGACGCGAACACACGCAAATTAGTAGCGGTAAACGTTCAAACGAATATCGGTAAGAGGTCTAGTTACTAGCGGCTAGGTATCAACTAAATAACAGATGATCTCGTCAACTTAAGGATAGTTTATATTTTTTATTTCTAAAACAAATACTTGAAAATAGTCTGGGAATATTGAATTGATAAACATAATATACATAGATTAGATATAAACATGAAGGAAGAGAAAGGCTCTCACGGGGTCACACATAAATATGTAATGAGAAATACGATTGCGCAAGAAAATGATATTGATATAAATTCGATATTCCAAAGCTCGCAATCACGAAAACAAATTTGCGTTCATTTCCTTTCCCTTGGAACAAACGTAAGCGAATCCGGTGTAGCAATATCTTTTATAAGGCATCGTAATGGAAACCATTTCTCATCAATTTTCTAAATAAAGGTGCACAGAAGCCAGCGGATAAAACAAAGCCTGAGCTCTCACGACATAGATTGAGCTGAATTATCGCTTTACCGCAGAACACAATCTACCCTTCGACTGTGCAGTTATACATACCTACACTGTTACTATAGATATAAGTAGGTATACTTGATCTCGCTATAAATGCCTATATGGTGTAGTATCTGAATTCCGAGCGTGCTCGACCGCCCTGTGCACTCAGTACGGGACCAGATAACAGGTGTGAATTATGTTAAATCTAGACAGTTTTTCTCTCTTTTATCAATTTACTACTTCACTAAGTACAACGTTTGGCTCTGACCAGGCTTAAACAATAATTTCACCTTCCTTATCAACGCGATTAAATTTGAAAACGTAAATGTAAAGAGTTTAAATTATCCGCTTTTCTGAATTTGAAATTAAGTTACAAAATCTATATTAAAACACATTCGTTATTTTTATTACCGTTCTTGTCTGTCGTTAATATAGTATTGTGCAAATATGTATATACAATGCTTGGATCTGTGTAACAACGCTTTTCAATACCTAACCTTTTTGTTAAATTTCTTCCTACTTCGGACTGATACAGTGATAAGATTTCGTTTCTACTTCCCCTTCACAATACATCTATTAGCTAACTGACTTGACTGACTTCTAGAGTGCCTAGAATAATTTCCTTCTCGTTAATGACGAAAATTTCAAATTTACCATCGTATATTATAACGTCCAGCATTTATTTATTATGCTGAAATGGGCCCTATTGCTGCTGACCGGACATTACATTTTTATAATTATATGTAGCTTATTTCTTTATGACAACCTAATTTGTTTAAAAATGTGTGTTTTGTTAGTTCAATAAAAGTATTTTCTTTCTTTCTTTCTTTAATAAATTAAATTAACCTAACAAAACGAACCAATCAAAATATTTTCTAATAAGCGCACGAAACACTGAACATGATTATTTTGTGAGAGATCGCATCGACACCAAAAGCTTGCGTACAAAATTTTTCATGCGTTAACCAACACTACGTTTATAATCAAATTATGTTTAATGGCAAATTTTTCTGTCATTACAAAGACGATATTAATACTTGTAAATAAAAGAATTACAGTAATTTCAGCGACAGGGCAATCAAAACGTCGTGTTACAAAACTACCAGTAAATTTGGTGAAAGTGTGACGCTAATTCGTATAAAATGACAAATGGTATATTTCGTTCGGAATCTATGGAATAATGAGACCAAAACAAATGGCACACAATACATAATTCGCATGTCACAGGCTTAATTGCGGAGTGTTGGTGCGTGTTAGGCGACATTACAGAGTAAGTAACCACTATGATGAAACCAAACATATGTATTTTCAAGGCCGTCCTTTGAACCTAGTAAGTTTACACTAATGATTAGGTAATCTCTTCTTTACAGTCTTTTAGCTAGAGTTGATGGTTTGGTTGAAACAAAAATATCAACATAGAAAAAATCAACACAACAATTTCCCCATATTATGTGCTTTAGTGCTTTATTTTCTTAACGACCCCACTGGGAAATGAAATGAAGAATTAAGAATTTTTGAACTATGCATGGTACAGTAGAACAAATTTCTACTTTCCAACTATGGAGGAAACCTATGCTCAATAGCGGGGCCTTTGTGGATTGAGAAGAAGAATATCTAAATATAGATATATTAATCTTCAAAAAAATGCGTAATTTCAAATCACGTTAAGGCATACCGCCTTGCCGTGATTTGAAATTCGCCTTAACGCATCTATGTAATACAGTAGGTACGTACTAATGACTATTACTAACATAAATATAAGAAGTTAATACTAAATATTCATGTTGTAACATAAATGTTTATGTAAATGTGGCATTGTAACGGTAGTAGCCATAAATATACAATTTTCCATTCAAGACATGCCATAACAGTCAGCTGATCAATAAATAGATCAATTATGAGCAATTAATTACCTTTATTACTACTCAAGTATAGTACCAAGAACCCATTAAATGCAAAGAGTTTTTACTAAAACTCCAATAAATATTGAAATGTTATATCATTATGAGACGAATAAGGTTGACCTCACACACAATTAAATGTGTTAACTTGATAAATGCGCTGTTGAAAGTTTATGGGCCCTGATAGCCACGACTTGTACGCCTTATCGACATCACTTATTGAACTATTTACTATTAATTTTAAAACGAAACAACTGATTAATCGTACATTTAATGGTTCTGTGCTTTATTACGTCGGTACAATCTTTTTAAAACTTGTATAGACGCTTTTACACGACTTTTATTCTGTATTTAAATAGTTTTTATGTTAGTACGATAAGATTTTAACGTTGTGTTGAATTAAAAATGCGTTTGTATCAATGAATGTAGTTATTTAATGAACTGTATATTTTATTATAGTTATCACATACTGTCTTTATCGATGTCTGCTAGTTATTTCAGTATAGACCTTCTTTTTTTAAGCATATCAAACTTTATTCTCAAAGTAGAAGTGATGCAGAAATAAACTTCTGGACAATTAATTATACTTATCTTTTATTTATTAGCCAGAAGTAAATAGATGATCTTCACTGTACTCTCTACGAGATTCTGCCGGCGTATTATGAGCTTTTTAAAATCATTCAAGTTCCAGGCAGGCCGTAAACTGCATGGCTAAATTAGGTTTCATGGCAAAAATAAAACTTTTAGTTGAAAATTTTTAGTTAGTACTTTAACTTTTAGTTGTACCTTCTCCTTAAACATATTAATGTATGACTGGTTTAGCGAACTGACTGACTAATAATTTGTTCATAATACGAATTTGCCAGGCAGTTCATTTCACGGCGTATACTGCCTGTAAATAAAAGCTCATAATACGGCCGCTGATGAATACTAATGCCCGTTGCTAACTTATAGTAGTAGGAGAGCGAGCAGTATACTACAGGAAAAAATTTACCTTCAATAAATACTCGATTTCTTTAACAATTTAGAGTGAGTCTTTCATTTTCAATATTTTCTTACGCTAACTAATTACTAACCATGGCTTTAAATTTACCAAAGGGTTCCTAAGAGCGTCCTAGGAAATTTTGTGGCAGTAGTGGTCTCTGGTATCTCTAGACACATAAACAAACAATAAATAAAATGAGTAAGTTGATAAATATATTAAAACAACGCCATCTAATCTGCATACGTATACAATTTTTAAATTACAAACATATTAAATAACATAACTGAGTTTAACTGGAAGTAATTATAAAAACAAAAGATAATTGCTTCATAATTTTTTTCCATAGCTCTCTATGGGAAACATTAAAACATGTTATGGTGTAAATAATAACATTTAACATACTATATGCAAAGTTTAGGGTTGACAAAATAATAAGAACTTTACAATCGACGACGTCTACCTACTTGTCCATGGGGTGACGGACAAAAAGAATACAAGTGTCACCTCCCCAAATCTTGCCCGCGGGAATAAACTAGGCAGTGGAATAAATACGGTTGTACATACGAGGGGAGGTCCAAAAGTTCGTGGAATGAAAGGGTTTTAGTAAAAATGAAACAGTAAATTTATTTTTCCTTTTCAATATAATCACCCTTAAGCTGAATACATTTATTAGATCTATGAATTAATTTTTCTAAACCATCGTAAAAATATTTTTTATCTTTTCCCTCAAAATGAGCCAAAATTGCCTCCTTTACCTCATTGTCGTCGGAAAATTTCCTTCCCCTTAAGTCTTTTTTTAAATTGGGGAACAAATAAAAATCACTTGGGGCCAGATCTGGACTATAGGGTGGGTGGACTAGTGATTCGAAGCCATGCGTGTGTAGAGCAGCCATTGCAACTTTGCTCTTGTGAACCGGCGCGTTGTCTTGCAAGAGCAACACGCCCTTGGTCAATTTTCCCCGACGTTTTTCTTTGATGGCATCCTTTAATTTTTCTAGTATTGTTGCGTAGTATTCTCCGGTTATGGTCCTGCCCTTTTCTTTATAATCAATCAGTATTATCCCCTCACAATCCCAAAAAACAGTAGCCATCAACTTTCCAGCCGACTCCGACACTTTGAATTTCTTTGGCGGTGGTGTCCCCTTTTTATGCCATTGCATGGACTCTTGTTTGGACTCAGGCTCAAAGTGATGAACCCATGTTTCATCGCCGGTAACAATTCGCTCCAAAATCGGTCCAGGATCGTCGCCACACAACTCCAAAAAATGTTATGACGCTTCGACGCGCTGCTGTTTTTGAAGCGGCGTGAGCATTCTCGGTACCCATCTTGCACTGACTTTTGTCATACCCAGGTGGTCATGTAGGATTCGCAAAATGGTGGTATCTGATACTCCAACTAATGCAGATAACTGTTTTTTCTTCAAACGGGTGTCCTCCAGTACAATTTTTTCCACTTTTTCGACGATGTCTGATGTGGTGGCCTCAACTGGCCTTCCTGAGCGGGGGTCGTCTTCAATCGACTCCCGACCATGTTTAAAAAGACCATGCCACTTGTAAATCATTGATTTACTAGGGCACTGTTCCCCGTAAACAGTTTCCATTTCATTCAAAATGGTCTGAGCGTTCTTTCCTTGCTTGGTAAGGAATTTAATGACCGCACGGTGTTCAATTTTCTCCATAGTTTCAGTTTTCTTCCGGATTGACGTGTTTAGCAGGCGAGTGTTCGTAAACGAATGACGCAATAGGGCTGAAACTCCATTTATATACTAATTATGAGTCCCCAATTAGTATGACACTAAGCGAGCGCCCCTATCCCCACTCCATCCCCTCCATTCCACGAACTTTTGGACCTCCCCTCGTATAATTATGACTGGGCCTCTAACAGTTTTATTGTCCGCCGCATATGCTGAGCCTATGTTAATTGATCGTAATTTTGATATAAACCATAATAAAGCACGACTTTAGCTTAATAACAATTGTAAATGTAAACTATCATTACCTCCAAGTCCTGTCTATGATAGTGGTACACCTAAAATACACCGACGAGTATAATTTTTAGACATATTTTAGACCTTAAATTTGTATAAATATTTGCAATAGTAGTATTTATTGTTACAAATATATTAAGAGCTTAAGTTTGCCACTTAAAATGACTAACAAAACCAGTCCACGACAGTCCTATGATTAAAAAAATAACGTAGAATCGTCATTTCCCGTAGTGGGCGCGTAACCGGTGAGCAAGTCGTAACACATCGGTTATCTACGCGTCATTTCCACATATGAAATTAGAGTTTGATGATATTGACGACCAGTAGCGGTCACTAATACTTTTAAAACATGTTGGAACGACTTCCATTCGATTTCGATTGTAACTCAATAAAAAGGTTCGTGGAGATATAAGATTTAAAAAATGCAATGTTTTCAGATTTTGGAGTAAGGTTTTTCAAGTCAACCAAGAGTGATATCGTCCATAAATGCTGTCCATGAGCTAATTTTCCATCCATCTATCCGTCTGCCTATCTCCGTCCACTACGTGACATACAATACCTCCCCCATAGAACGCCACAATGCGTGGTCGTGCGCTAACTGGATCCAGCGGCTCCTGGTACAATTGACAACATCGTCATTCCATCTTGTTGGAGGCCACTTCAGCGTGCTGTCTCTTCGGGCTATGTTGTACACACTGGTAACCTTCAGTAAACTTTAATTTTATATGAGATCATCCATCGATAACTTGAAAATGTAACAAGAAAAAATAATGCTAATACTAAGGATTTTATTTTCTAATTGTTAATTATTAATTCCCTCTAACCAACTATGAATCCGCTTTCCTTCCTCTACTGCTGGGCATAGGCTTCACCTACAACCTCTGCTTCTGATAGTAAATATTTTTCTATTCTTCAAACATCATATTATCAACATTAATTTAATTCTGCGGCTACTGCATGTGCAGTAGATACCATATCTAATGTAGAGTCACCTGCACTTCTGTAATGGGTTATAATGAGCTTCATTGGCTCTTCACCTCACTCCACCATGACGGATGAGACGCTTCTTGATATAACCATTTTCTTTGTTTCTTTCTTTCTTGACTGCCCCAAATGAATTAAGAAATAAAATTGTAATTAATATATTATTATTATATATTATTATATTATTTGTATTTACAATATTAGTAAATAATATTGTAAATACTACTGATGAATAAATAAACCAAACTGTATAATATCAAAAAAAAAAATAAGAAATATTTTATTGAAACAAAGGAAATATGGTCCATGCCTCTTCACTAAAATGAAAACTAAGTGAATACGAATATATATATCTTACTTTTTTAAGTATGTTACTGGATTCCATTATTCTGTTTGGGACAACCAATTCGTTTATTTTGAAATTCTACTGATACTTGATTTTTTAGGGTTCCGTACCCAAAGGGTAAAAACGGGACCCTATTACTGAGACTTCGCTGTCCGTCCGTCCATCCGTCCGTCCGTCCGTCCGTCCGTCCGTCTGTCACCAGGCTGTATCTCAAGAACGGTGATAGCTAGAGAGTTGAAATTTTCACAGATGATGTATTTCTATCGCCGCTATAACAACAAATACTAAAAATAAAATAAAATAAATATGGGGGCTCCCATACAACAAACATGATTTTTTTACCGTTTCTTGCTCGATACTAATAACGTTGCCTTATGTTGCATAGATAATGGTATGGAACCCTTCGTACGCGAGTCCGACTCGCACTTGACCAATTTTTTTTATCTTAATAGGCACACGAGTCATCATCATCATCTTATGATGATGATGATGACTCGTGTGATGATGTCGAGACGATGACGATGACGAGTCGATGAACGAAAGCCTATAAAAAGCTTATGCTTTTTATAGGCTTTCGTTAATCGCCTATCATCCATCCCCTCCACATGACCAAGTGGCACATGAAATAAAATAAAAAATTTTAATTTACTTTTTTTGTACCATTTGTAAGTAATTTGTATTTTGGACAATTTACGAAGGTATATTTGGATAATATTCTTAGCCACAAAATTCATTGATATAAAAACACAAGAAAAAATAAAATTCAACGGATATGAAAAAATATATATATATGAGACTTTCACAGCTTGTCCTGATGATGACACAAATAAAATAACACTGACCACAGTTTCGTAGCTATTTATTACACTAACCAAATTAAAAGACCATTACATGACAACAGCGCTACAAAAGTAAATGATCAACCAAAAAGAATACGGTGACTTCCTTTTAAAAATGTAATCTGGGCTTAGATGTCGGCGGGGTGAGGTTGAGGTGAGGGGTAATCATCGAATATATCCCGTATCTAACTACAACTTTATACTGCACGTTATCATCACTGTATAATGAGTTATGTGGTTGAACGTGTTCGTTTTATATCCATCAGTGGTATCGGCCAAGGGCGTCATCCATCATCCGATGCGACTAATTGCCTGCTACCTTGCTTCAATTCTTATCCTTTTAATTCATCCTCTGAACACCTTTATAGCAAGTTGTTCTAAATTATTAATGGCCAGTTATATCGACACTAATGCGCTTGCAATAAATGTAAAAAACAAATACGTATATATTTGGACTTCCGAGGCACTATTGATACAATATATCGACTATGTTATACTTAAACTAAGATATTTTTTTTAATTAAAGATATTACTTAAAGAAAACTTAATCAAAATGTTGATGAGCAAAAATGATTTTGATTAAACATTTCATCATAATCACTACATCATAACATCATGCCTCTTTCCCATAGGGGTAGGCAGAGACTATAGAGCGGCATCTGCTACGATCCAAACATACTTTCTTAGCTTCATCCACACTCATACATTAAACATTTCAGTTCACTTAAACTTTGTTAATATACCTAAACAGATTTTATACCTTGCTAATTATAAGAAAAAAGTCTCAAAATATTATAATTTATTTTTATCTATCTGACCAAAAGTCAACACAACAAAAAGTTATTAGTAGGTACTGTTAGAAACAATAGCGTTAGACATATACACCATCCATTATAGAAGACCTTTATATACAATATCCTGACTAAAGAGTGAAAGAGAAAAGTTTCAACTTTTAAAAATGAAGTAGTACCCTTAAGTAACAGAGATTGCATTTCAGAATAACCGTTAGAAAACCATTATCGTTATACGATCTCTCATATATCAGTAAGACTATTAACGCTGTACAAAAATCGTGCACTATCGTTCTTTGAGCAATTTATGTATCGTGGATAGTGGCGTAGCTAGTCACGACTGAACGACCCGTTCGCAAATAAGAGTAAAGTTGAGGACATCGTTCTCCATCAAAGGGGTAGCTCGATTAAGTGTTGCTTTGAGTTTTATTCGCAACGAGGGGCCGGTTAAGAGGTAAAGGCGTAGTATGAGAAGGAAGGGTAGGTACGTGTGAGCCCGGCGCCACATTAATCATTAACACAGCCTGCCTAATGACACTGCCGAAATGGGTCTAATAGTGTTGGATGTTATCGATACTGTCACACAAATAGTTTTACTTTCTATTTTAACATATGAAATTATATTGGCTTTTTAGGGTTATATGTCGTATGCGTCGGTTAGAGGAGAAAATGAAATACGTCCGGACTTGAATGGCGTTTATTTGCGACTCCATATATTTGATATAATATTAGCTTATGAAGGTAAGGAGAACAATCGTTTCTATATATTCCTAATACTGCTGACACGCATAGTGTTGCATACAATGAGTCCATACATAATATATTTGTATATAATAAATTAGCCGGCGAGCAAACAAGATATACATACTGTAATAAATATATTTGTATATAATAACTTAGGTGGCTAGTACAATGGTCTCTATGCATTCGTAGACTTGTTGACATACGTCTACTTGGAAACAATGAATTCATACAATGTGTCCCTACAGCTTAATACAAATTCATACTTAAGGAAAAAGACGTGTTGAGCCGCCCCTAATTAATTTGTAATAAAAGCAGGAAAAAGAAATACAAGGCAAATCTTTACCTATAATAGTATAATAGTGATATGTTCTTGTTTCTATTTAAATTCCAACCACAACTAAATTTCATGTGCCAAACCATAGTATCATAGGTCTCAATTAGATTAGAACTTAGTAGTTTCATGGAAAGTAGACTTTTTACAGGTCTTTAAACTATATTGCATGAAATTATACAAAATTTTCTCTAGCAGCCTGTAAAGGCCCGTAAGGCTGTTCTTGTCATTTTATGCTAAAAAAATAATACATAGTTACTAATAAATTTAATTAATTCAAAGTGATTATTAAGAAATTATAATCAACTAGCTGTTGCCCTCGACTCCGTCCGCGTAGAATTTAGGAAATTTTCCCCGTTCTTGCAACATTTTTAACTACTGCTTGAGTAAGAGTATTATAAAGTATAAACGTAAGAGTAAACAAATATAATCAGAATGAACGAACTGCTAAGCTATCAGAAGTTACACGTCTTATTGTGAGTCAACCATTAAATATAGATATAATAAAGAATAATTTTATGTAGAATATTTCCGTCATACATGATTTCTATGTAACTTTAACCATTAAGGCTGCACACGCGACGGAAGCTTAAAAATGGAGCACCTTTTCCCGTTTTCCCAATATTTCCCTTCACTACTCTGCTCCTATTGATTGTAGCATGATGAAAAGTATACTATAACCTGTCCAGGAGTATGAAGAATAATTGTACCAAGTTTCGTTAAAATCCGTCGAGTAGTTTTTGTTTCTATAAGGAACATACAGACGGACAGACATACAAAAATTTTACTGATTGCATTTTTGGCATCAGTATCGATCACTAATCACCCCCTGGTAGTTATTTTGAAAATATATTTCATGTACAGAATTGATCTCTCTACAGATTTATTATAAGTATAGAGAACAGTAATCTTATACCTAGCACATATAATTATTAAATTACCTAATACGTTGACATAAAATTATCGATATAGTTCGTTGATAACATCTCTACGGCCGATATTAGATGTTGCTATTAACTCCGCAAAACGTAATTAATCGAATAAGTTTATGATTGATATAACCAGTTTGCGGGGTGCTTAATTCACTTTCCCAATTCCTAAGGCCTCGCTCGCTTTTATAAAGTTATCCTTAGGAAATTGATTATTGTTCTAGCGCAACTTAAATGATTTTGTAATAACTAAACTAAATTACCTTTAAAATTAAATCAAGTAAGCTTAGATAAGTGTAACTTACTTAACTAAGCTTAATAGATTGAACTAATAAAACGCCAATTTTACTTATATTACTATCATCTACGCTACCAGCGATAAGACCGCCGCTCGTACATACCTTAAGCTGTACTATATCAAATTATGTAGTTTGTCTTTTCTTTGGTGTATAATGAAGAATTTTGTATTGTATTGTATCGTATCTAAATATATTAATGTAATATCTATTTGTACACATTCAGTAGTGTATGTAATTAAAGAATTCTTTTACGACAAAAGACATTATTAAAAACTCTTGTTCTAAAAGTTGTTAGTTAAATAAAAATAAGTTAATATGAATGTTTAAATTGATCGTAAAACTGTATAAAGTGCACTACATATAGTAGGTATATTGCATTGAATCTAGTGACAAAATTACTTTCGCCTATGTGCTATGCGCCTGACAGGGACAAAAATCTTAAGTATTATGGATGAAAACGCTGCCCAACAGTGGGTGTTTATATGCTGTGAAGGATCACATTAATTTAACTCCCTACTATTAAGCGTAAAACACCAATTATATGATGACATCATTGAAGAGTTAACCATAATATGAATATCAAAGTATAGGAAAAATATCCACTTAACACTCGCTGATCAAGTGCCTACCCTTAATGTAGTGACATGAAAAAACAGTATAAAAGTGAAGGGGGGGTACAACGAAGAGCGGGGTTAGAGGGGACGCAATTTGTAATATTTCACGAACCAGTAGACGCTTATTAACTAGGCGTGCAAAAAATCGACGCCACAGATGTGCTCAACCTTTGAATTATAATATTAAAAGAAAATCATTAGCGTATATTTCTTTGTTGAAACTTCAGGCATCACGGTCACGGGTGGGACTGAGCTCTAAGGTGTTCTCCGAGAGCAGTTGTACCTAAAAACATAAATATTACTTAATATTTTTGTTATTATGACAGCGCTATGCCTGAAAAGATTATAATGTAAATAAAATAATAATAAATATTCATGGACATTTCACACAACGTCCTCTGGTCCCAAGCTAAGCTTATATGCTTGTGTTATGGGTACCAGAATACGGATAGAATACATATACTACTTTTTTTTTGTAAATACATACTATATATACATAGAAACACCCAAACAAACAAACAAACAAATAAAAGTTGAACTATGATTAAAGACATAAAATAGACAATAAGTTTTAAAAAAGAATGCAGATCTGTATTTCACAAACTATTAGGTAAAACGAATATAGCTAAATAGAAAATGTCTTTCTTCAGTCCAAGTAGAATGCGATACGAAATTAATTTTGTAATAAATTCTGGCATTTTTTTCCAAAACATCTTTATATATGTGTCCTAAACAAAGAAATTATTTCTAAAATTGGGAATCTAGGACAAGAACAACATTTCACCACATCATTCAAAACATTTGTCGTAAATGAACATAATTAGAAGCGGCCCTGTTTTAAAACGGTAGCGTACCCCTGACTAATGCAAAAAGTCGTATCTAGTCAACGTCACAGTATTACAGGGCGGAAAATAACAGGGGCGTAGTTGGCTATCTACTCACTTGTAATATTTTCAAAACAAAGATAATTTTCTGAAGGAAAACTGTTGTTTTTGTTTGTTTTCCTAACATTAAGGATATCGGTATAGATAAAAGAGGTTAATATCAATAATATTTAAATATAGACTAAATTCATATTTGTTTTCTTTTTGTTTTTAAAATGGTTAATTCTGGGAATTACTTTTTCCTTGTGACCGCGTGATCATTGTGTAGTTTACTAGTCGTTGCCTGCAACTTCGTACGCGTGGAAATTAGAAAACAAATTATACAAAAAAGACATCCTCTTGAATCACTCTATTTATTATAAAAAACAGCATCAAAATCCGTTGCGCAGTATTGAAGATGTAAGCTCACATAAGGACATACATACAAAGGAGCGACTTTGTTTAGCTTTAAAGGCTTAACTAACAGTTAGTGGCTAAAACATAACCGTTACTTGGCAGTATTTCTATCATGACTGAGTAAATTATTGTTTTAAACAAACCTTTGTTTATTTATGTAATAAAATGTTCGTGTTATAAGAAAATTTGCCACTTAAATGATCGGCTTATGATCATAAATCTAGATAATATTACCATTTGAAAACGAAATAATTAAGCTCGAAAATACTTCGTAAAATTTATTTATTATTTATGCGTTCCTATGTTGCCTCTTTTTGTATTTATAACAGCGAGCACAGTAAAATACTCCAATCACTCTAAACGTAGGTAAAGGGAAAGTAGAAACGCCCTGCATAATAATAGGTATAACAGACCGTTTAAACTATACGTAGAGACATTAATGCATATTACTGTGTTAAGGTTCTATATACTATAACGTTTTAGAAAATGAGCTTTATTTTAATAAAAATAAAAGCGGTTTTATGCTTGATGGTTATGAGAGAGATTGTGTCGAAGTGTTGTTTGTAGGGCGGCCCGCCCAAACGTTTAGTAATCGTTTAACGAAAGCCTCGAGGTAGGTGCAGGGACACTCCCCTGTTACTGGTACCTTATGTTCATTCATATTTTATATTACTTTAGTATATAGCGCACGCCTTTATAGAAATATAAGATAGATGATACAATTTATCTACCGAATAAGAATATAGATGAGCCCTATGTCAGCTTTGTTTTATCTATTAAGTAAAACTGTATGTATTACAAGCTATACTTTGTAACAAAATTAATACATAGCAATAGTACCAACAGATTTATACAGAGTAATAAGATTTTTGATACATTTCACATATACATATTTAAGAAACACGCTTGCAAATTCTGAGTATTTACTTTACATTATGTGTGAAACTATCAGGTCAATCTGACTACTGGAAGTGAGCGAAAATTACTATAAATAAATATTGAAACGGAAATCCTTACAAAGATTATGATATTGATAGATACTTGCCGCGATAATACAAGCGTGTTAGAAAAGAAAGAAAGGCGTGATTACGGCGTCCTTATGTGTAAAAAATGTGTGTTATCCTTTCGTAACTAACTTCAAAGTGACAGCGTTCATATGCTTCTCCTAAGCTAGTAAGTAACTTTGTGGTATCGGCTATCTACTCTCTCTCATCTTTTTTCCTTAACGCGGCAAAAGAAGTATAACTTCACTAAATATAGTGTTATATAACTGTTTTATTAAAACATAGAATCTTTGTAAATAATGCAGGTGTTAGTTAGTTGGCAGCAAGCGTCCCTGGTTGCACTTACACTCGTTCCAATTTAAAATGTCATTTATTTCTGCGAATGCAGTGTGCTGCTAACTAGATAGTGCGCGCCTCCTTGATACTTTGTCAACTTAAAAAGCGAGATTGCTTTAGATTTTTTGTTACTTACTTATATATAAGTAAAATATCGATAATAGCACCAGCACCATTTATTATAGTACGTTTCATGGAATAACTTCTTCAAATACATGAATGTTACAAAAGACAAAATTTTCTTTTACTTCTGAGACGGGCACATTTCTAGTTGATTTCACAAGTAAAAAATATTTGCACCGGTTTTCTGAATAGTGATTAAAAGACATGTCCGTTACTTTAAGCATTTATGCATAGGTATATGTGTACTGATCTTTTATTCTATCAACATTAAAAGAATATAGAATGTAACAAATAAGAACTGTAAAAGATATTTGGCTCTATTTTCTGTCTTATTTTCTGTCTTGCGATATATTCGCAAAACTTCACACAGATCACTAATTAGAATTTAGATGAACGGCAAAAACTACAAATCTCATTAAATTGTATACCACATACTGTGAAATAAACTCTATTATATTCAATTACTTATTTTGTTTGCTACTGTTTTACTATTTTAGTTTTAAACGACCAGGCTTAATTACCAATTAGAATTAACAAATTAATGTTATAAATAAATTACAATTATATTTCTTTTAAGCTGTGTGGGATTTTACAATGCATAAAAACGACAAAACAATGGTTTATTTGCTTTAAATTGGGGCATTTTAATTCATTTTAATTGGAAGGTTTGAAGAATAACACACTAAAAAGTGTAATTAGCTAGATGAACACGTTATATAGATTGCAAGCATGAAATTTCAAAGAAACATATTCAGTAAAAGTACGTTTTCAAATTTTTGCATAAATTTGAACTGTAAGAGAGACTTGGATTAAATACGCAACCGGTTGTTTTGGTTGTATGGTTCTCAATATATCATGGCTTTTGGGATGATGTTTTGAGAACAATAAGAGCGATACATAATACTACAACTGTTTTAAAACTACTCTTTTGTATTTATTTCTGTAACAATAATTATTTACGTATATATACTCGTTCTAATTCAATAAACTCAAATGCAATACAATTATTACAAAGATTATATTGGTATAGATGACAATCATTGTGCCATTGACACTCTTAAATGTTGTTAAAATAACCCACATTACCAAAAAAGGCACTGATAAATAAGGCACTCATCCAAGCTACTGTTAGCAACTATTTCGTCAATACACAAATCTAAGGCGTTGATCTTTTTAATAAAAAGATAGTATTGATCTCCAAACTCGTTTTCATGTACAATGTAAATGTTCGTATACAATGACAATTGCTTATAATGGCAATATTTTATATTTAAAACTAAATTTCTCCCAAGACATAGAACTAACATTTTGTAAAAAATACATTTTGACGGGCTTCGTGGTGGAGTGGTTTATGTAATGGACTGCCGATCGCGAGGTCTCGGGTTCGATTCCCGGTCAGGACAATCATTTGTGTGATATCCATAAATGTCATACAAATGTTTGTACTGCGTCTGGGTGTTTACTATGTATTATAAGTATGTATTTACAAAAGAAAAGTAGTATATGTAGTATATCCGTATTCTGGTACCCATAACACAAGCAAATAAGCTTAGCTTGGGACCAGAGGACGTTGTGTGAAATGTCAATTTCAAAGTATCAAACCCTGTCATTTACAATAAATAAATTCTGTTGGGGAAGTGTAGCGAGTTACGAAAGCGCGTTTGATATGTTAATTTAAATAATTTGTAGCTTTTCACTGCTTTTACAAGCTGTTTCATTGCGATCTTCGAGCAATTATACTAGGTATATGTACAATAATTGCTCTTAAATTATGAATTCATATGCTCTTGTCGACATTGTCGACAAGGCTCTAGTTGTCCTAGAGTATATATTAAGTGTGGTTTATATTATATTTAATGAACTTGACATGACAAAGCGAAATACTAGACCCGAAAAAAAAAAATCTTTAGGTTAGATCTTTAAGCAATTATTCATAAATTAAAAGAGGACCAACATATTACTGGTTTATATGTCTGAAATCTACGTTGAACGAATATAATAGACATCCTTAAGCTCAAATCTCTTCCTCATACTAACCAACGTTAAAGTAGTTAGAATCAATTTGCGCCACTTCTCTCGCGATACAATAATCTAATTTTTTAATATTTAAAAGTGACAACATTAAACCCACGCGCTTCTCTGATTCCACGTTCTGAATACGAAATTTAAACGGGAAGTGAGCGAAAAGCGGCCATATTGCTTTTAGCACCCTATAATGGAAAATATTTGAGAATAAAAGGAAACATTCTGATTAAAGTGTAAATGAAAGTGAATTGATATTTTAGCAACTGTTTGTAGATGCTTTACGCGATGACGATTGTGTTTTAATATTAAAGAGGGATGTTTTATTTTTGACTAATGTTTAGTATTCGTGACGGCATTTGTTTGACTTGTATTTTATAACCGTGTTAAATACAAGTCGAATATTCTACTAAGTACTTTTAAGTAATGTTATAACTTCAAACTCATTCTCTCACCTGAAAACCTAAGGCAAAAAAACTATCTAACTCTTAACTAATAAGAAACTACTTAGGACGGTGTTCTTTAGAAAAGACTTAAAAATGTTTGAACTCGGTAGTTGTAGATTCTACCAGTATCTTAATATCTACATGAAGGCAGGCATACAGGCTGTGCTGACAGGGTTGTTGTTTCGATCTAATATAAATGCTCGTTGAGGAATCTGATTGTGATCCTGGTATCATAGTTTTTAGTTTATCGTTGTCAAGCCCAGCTACACACATAACAGCATTATTCAACCAATACTAACAACAATATATACCTAAGTATCTATTATTCATATAACAAAGGACCTCATCAATTTCAATTACAAAAGATTTGTGGAAATTATCTTTAGAAACAGACTAGGGTTGTAAACTACGTCAAAGCAAAACAGGCGAGTTCGTGTTACAAATCCTCAATTAGCTACCATATAGCTCAGTTTAAGCCGGCGTTTAAATTCGTTAGAAGCAGCCTACGTTGTTTTCGTTCGCGGAATTATCATAGACTAATCTACAGAAGTCAAATTATATGCGTACTTTTTTGGTAGATATTTTATAATATAAACAATGAATATATACATAGTAGAAGTTTAAAAAAAACTATGTATTATTAAATAGAATTATGTGTAATTAATTAAATATGTGTAAAAATGTCACGAGTGAGCATCTCTTAAAAGAAAGCTTAAGTTCTATTTTTTTATAGAGTGCCATTAAAACTGCGCTTGCACAATCCCTTCTCCAATTTATTCTTGACTACATGACGCCAGTTATCTCTCCATGTAAGTGTGTCAGGAGTTATGTGTATGTATAAGATTATGGTGTGCAATAAAGAGAATCTATTCTATTCTAAAGTTGCCATAAAATTTCTAACCAAGTACTAGATTCAACACATCTTTGACAAACATAATCATTGTATCAGCCATCAATTGCGTATGTAAGCCACGTAGCCCACTAAGTGGATCTCCATTTTAACTCCTGAAACAAGCCGGTTGAGGCTTTCAGTCGGATCTCGGCATTTGCATGATTGGCATTACGCTGATTACCCCCCGCCCCCCGCTTCTACACCCCCCTGACGACTCTTTCGTCACGCTTCACCCCGCACTCCTCATTCGTGCCAATTTCAGATAGAGGTTTAAGCATATGCAAATTGACGTTTTAGATTGTAGAGAGTGAAAGAGACTCGAGAAATGACAAATACAACTAAATATCTTCTTGTTTAATTTTAATGCGAATTTAAAATACCTAATAGTTAACTGTTTTGTTCCAAACTTAGCTGCTATTGATATTAATGCTCTGATCGGAATCAAAAGTACTATTTAAAATAACTACAACAAATAACCGGTAACTACACGGTCAAGATACACTAACGAGGCGCGATACATAGAATCACTATTTCTTTCTTATTAGGCTTTGCTCGCAGATGCTAATAATTTAAGTTATATGTTCAAATAATTGGACGAAGTTTTCATTTCTCTACAATGATGACGAATAAATAACGAAGGAAGTACCAAATACATTTTAACCATCTTTTTTGTTAACCTTGTTTCGAACCTTTCCACTGAGCATAGTCTTTATGGACCTATTGTTAAATTAAATACGAGTATAGTAGTACCAGCTATACAGACAGTTCTCTAATGAATTTGTGCATTGGTACACATTAACTGTCTGTATGTAAAGATTAAATCTCCCCTCCCAAGTCCTCACAACACCATCTCCTACCCCCGCCTCTACAGTTGAAAGTGCTTCAGAAAGTGTCGTTTATGTACTCAAAGCATATGCAAATAGATGTTTTAAAATTTTAGGGCGAGAACGCCACTTTAGTCCCTGAAGCACTTGCGAATATCAAAATGTAAATTTACCCTTTTATGTTTATAAATCTTGTAAATGAAAGCGTTCATTTTATTGACTTTAACCCAACGAACATTGAGTACACGGCCATTTTGAAGTGAGCCTCGATGAAATATGTATAATCAATTTTCAGCTACTCATTTATATTTTATACGTTATATAAACGTCCTTTTCATACATTTATCAGAGACATACTGCTATATACATTTGAAATATATACATAAATCTAACCAAGTGCATGTTTTTAACGCTTAACTTACGCTTAATTTAGAAACTAGGGAAACTGTGTTTATATTTACTTATATAATAAAGTTTATGTTATATCTAAATTCCGTTTATCAAATGTAAAGTGAGATTAAGGAATAGGAAGACGGTGTCGCTCGCTCCGATGCGTCGGCCGCGCTCTCAGCTGATCGAGTTACTTGGACCCAACTAGACTCACATTCTTATTAGAATGCAATCTATGAGAATTAACGCCAATTTATATAATTGGCGCTTATTCTCATAGATTGCATTGCACAGTGAAATCAATAGCTTCAAAAAAATGTAAAGATATACCTTGTAGCTTTAGTCCTTATGTCTAACTGGTACGTGTTTATTTAAATAAGAAGATTATTTCTAATTAAATTTTAATTTACAATCATCGCATGATCAGATTAAGAAAAACATTTTGTACAAAATTCAATTCAAACAAGAAAATCTCCAAAATTATGGTTCTCCGGAATCCTAAATTTTTTTTTTTTTTTTTTTTTTTAATCTAAATTTTTAAAGGGGTTTTGTCCCATGACATGCCAACCCCATCGTGCCCAATTTCGCCTGACTACTTATTACTTACATACATATTACTTATATACATATCGTTACTATTATTTGTTAAATAAAAGAAAATCGTTAGTGAGGAACCAACTGGCAAAGCTTTTTCGCTTCGTCCGTATTAGGACGTGACAGTATTTCCTGAATGAGGCCAACATTTTGTAAATTCAGTTTTAATTCCTCTACTAGCGACTTTCTCTCATTACTGTTCCGCACACATTCCATTAGCAAGTGTTGCACATCCTCTACTTTTAGACACAGTTCACAGTTTGGAGAATCTTTTTTCTTCATTAGATATGCAAATCCTGCCGATGGATAATGTCCAGAACGCAATCGTGACGCTAACTTGGCATAGTTTCTGTCAACTCCAACATCACAAAACCAAGGGGAACGAGGAAGCTCACCTTGAATAGCTTTATACCAAATTCCCTTCTCCTTCGAACAATTATTAAAGTGATTTTTCCAATTATTGTAACATATATTCTTAAATTTTGTAACATATTCTATAAAATCTGGTGAGAAATTTAAGTTTTTGCCCTCAACTACTGCCAATTTTGATAAACGGTCAGCTTCTTCATTCCCTCCTAATCCTATATGAGCAGGTATCCACTGAAGTTTAACATAAACGTGATTCTGTTCTAATACTTTTAAATTGTGCAATATATCAAAAGCTATCGATTGCCCTCTGGAAGCAGAGTTACAACGAGCTATATGATCCAAAGCACTTTTACTGTCAGAACAAATTACTACCCTATTAAGACTATTAACATTAACATAGCGGAGAGCTTCGAAAATAGCAATTAATTCTACAGTGGCAATGCAAATATTCTCGTTATTAATTTTGAATAGTTCTCTGTAATCTAAATTTTTATGGTAAAAAGCAGCCCCAAGCCCAGTACTACCTTTTGATCCATCTGTATATATCACATGCCAACCCTCATATTTTTCGTTTAACTCTAGTAGTATGTTATTTCTTAGAATTGTTGGATTATAATTACGTTTAGCATCTTCTACAGAGTCCAAAGAAGAGTTAATAAAATTTTTGGTACTAATTGAATTTAACCATATATCATAGCTGAATATTTTCAGGCTCTCCAATCTATGCAGATCCAAACAATATAAGTCATCAAGTAATTTTAATAATAATGGCTTCTTTTTGTTCTGCCAATAAGGAGCATTTACAAGTTCATAAAGATTTCTTAGTACATGATTAGTTACATTATTATATTCTGATAAACTTTTAAGCCCAAACTTATAGCCTAAATACATTCTTCTTATAAAAAGTGGAGCTATGTTTAATTCACTCTCCATGACGTGAATTGATGTTGTTCTAATAAAACCTCCAATCAAGCGTAGAGCTTGATTTTGTACTTTGTCAAGCTTGGCAGTATGAGTTCCTGCACTTGAGTCATAAATATAGGAACCATAATCAATTCTACTTCTAATTAAAGCTATATATAAAGATCTTAAATGCTTTGGGTGTACGCCCCACGACTTTCCGGCAAGCATTTTTAAAATGTTCAAATGTTTTGAGCTTTTAGCTACTGTCATATCGACATGCTTTTTCCATATTAGACTTCTATCTAGCCAAAAACCTAAGTATTTGACCTGATCGCACAAAGAAAGAACATTGTCATCAATTTTTAAAGTTGGTAGTATCTGTCTACGGCCTCGACTAAAAAAACAGTATACAGATTTTTGATATGATAGTGTAAGGCCTAATTCATCCAATAAAACAATAAACATATCTATCGCATCTTGCATAGTAGTTTCACATTTTTTTACACTTTTATCGCTTATATACATGACAAAATCGTCAGCATATTGAGATATTTGAATATTTGGAATTAGGTTACAAATCTTATGGGTTATTAAGTTAAATAATAGGGGCGAAAGCGGATCCCCCTGTGCAAGGCCCTTATCTGTCCACCTAACCCCTACTTCATTATTTATGTCAGTTCTTATACATAGTAATCTTCGACTTAGAAATGACCACAAGTAATTACATAACTTTGCTCCTACATTTAATTCGTCTAAGATCTTAGTACAAGTGTCCACAGACACATTATTATAGGCATTTTCAATGTCCAAAAAACAAGCTAAAGTTGGAACATTATTGGTAAATCCTATCTGTATTTGGCTGACAATGCGCACAATTGAATCCAAGCTAGACCGGAATTTTCTAAAACCTACAGCATTACCCGATAACAGCTTATACTTTTCAGTAAACCACTCTAATCTCTTAAAAATCATTAAATGGAATATTTTGCAAAGGCAAGATATCAGTGATATTGGTCTTAATTTGGGCTCTGAGTTAGAACCCGTCTTTTGTTTTGGTATCGGTATTATTGCAATATTTCTCCACTGAGAAGGAATTTCACCAGTGTGCAAAATTTTATTATACATATTGACTAGATACTGTTTTGCATTTTCTGGTAGATGGAACAACACAGAATAGGATACATTGTCAATACCAGGTGCAGAATCCTTCTTTTTTAAGCAGTTCTCAAATTCTTGGAAAGTAAATTCGGCTTCCAGAGTGTCATTCCGGGATAGAAAAACAGGTTTGGTATTAGCTACTGAGTCGGGTGTAAGGGAATATAATAACTCTTTTTGTCTTTCAACTGATGGTAAAGTTACATTGTTACTATAGCCCTTCATCCATCTCAATTGTTGCCACATGCTAGAAACAGAGCATTTTTCTCCGATAGAATCGCAAAAGGTTTGCCACGCTAAGGATTTTGCATCTAAAATAGCACGTTTCGATTCTTCAGTTATTTTTTCTAATTTCAATAGATTTGTCGGTGTAGGATTACGACGAAAGTTAGTTAAAGCAAGTCTACGCTTGGCAACAAGGTGAGATAATGATGGGTTCCAGTAGTTTCTAGGTTTAAATTTTTTTTGGGGATTATTGCTACAGACTACATTCGGAATATATTTATTTGCAGTAATGTTAAGCCTGTCACAGAAAACATCATATATATATTGAACATCTTGTGTAAAAATTTCATCACTCAATTCATTAAAAGTATTAGAAAGACATTCTCTATATTTTTCCCAATCAGCTTTTTTAAAGTTTCTCTTTTTATTGGAATCCAAACTATTATATGCTATACTGCAAGAGATCTTTATAATTAAATGGTCACTACCAAGGTTTTCTTTTAGAACTTTCCAAATAAATTTTATTGCTACATCTGATGTTGAAAATGTTATATCCGGAGATGTTTGTTGAAGTCTACCATTAACTAATTTCAATCGAGTTATGTCTCCATTATTTAGAGAGACAACTCCTGTATCCAAAGCGGCATCCGAAATACTGATGCCTCTAGTATCCGACTTAACTGACCAATTAGTATGGTGAGCATTGAAATCACCTCCAATTATTGTTCTTTTTTTAAATTTAGAAAATAAATCCTCCCAATCAGAATACTGCGTATGTACTGAAGAAGGACAATACACCGATACAACATAATCTAGAAATTTGCAGTTTAGCAACTTAATTGATAATACTTCTATGCCGTTATTATTAATTTGTAAAGGATACATATGCGATTTAATAGAATGATGTACAATAATAGCTACACCGCCATACCCGTCATGTCTATCACTCCTATAAACGTTATATCCACTTATTCTTACATCTTTTTCTAAATTAAACCATGTCTCACTTACAATAGCAATATGGATATTTTCTCTGTATAAAAAATCTACAAACATTGGTAGCTTAGTATTCAAGCTCTGTGAATTCCATTGACATATGTTAATTGGAATTTTATCAGGTGTATTATCCATTACAAAGGTTTAAAAAAAAGTTACATACATCTCCCCCAGTCACTAAATCTACTAATACATTTTTAATCTCTGCATATATAACCTTGAACAATCTAACAATCTTTTCTTCCCATGTACCTTTTGACATAAAAATATTTTTTAGTTTAGTTAGAATCAATTTAAAATTAAATCTGCTTCTTTGGGTTCCATTGTTACTAAAATTTTGATCTTCATCTTGACTTTCAGCATCCGAAGAGTCATTGTTTTGATCATTCATACCTGAGCTTTGTACCTGTTGCTTTTTCCTATTTAGTTTTGCTTTCTTTGGCCTATTTGCAGGCTCACCGACTCTCTCACCAATATTATTTTCCTTCTTCGTTCCGTCTTGTCCTTCCTGTACCTTCTGCTTTAATACTGTTTCTGCTACGACATCACTATATAACTTACGTTGCTCGTTTGTATCAAATTGAGTTGAGCTAGACTGCT
The DNA here is from genome assembly GCA_916999025.1 of Orgyia antiqua. NCBI lineage: Eukaryota > Metazoa > Arthropoda > Insecta > Lepidoptera > Erebidae > Orgyia > Orgyia antiqua. The sequence goes on from OU779861.1 coordinate 6,687,938, forward strand.
CTATGAATATCTCATTTAAAAATTCAGGTTTTTGTGTAACTGAATTTTCCAAGTAAAATTGTAGAGCTTTTCGATAAGTTACTTGTTTTTCAGACATGATATCCCTAACAGCTCTTTCTTTTAAAAATACTGGACACTTTTTATCCAAAGCTAAATGATTGCCTTTACAGTTAACACATCGAAGAGTTGGTGAGTCACAATTTTCGTGTTTATCACCACATTTAGGGCATAAGATTACTTTTTTGGGGCAAAATTTCACAATATGTCCAAAGGCCCAACAGCCGGAACATTGTGTCACTGGAAATGAATATCGCTCAATATCAAATCGGCACCCATAAACATATATAAACGAAGGTAGTGTGTTACCCTTAAAACATATTTTAACTGCTTCACTTTCTATCCATTTATTGTTAGAGTCTAATCTTCTCAATCGTTTAACCGATACTATTTCTGAATCAGATTTAAAAATTTTCATCATTTCTGCTTCGCTAAGATCAAGATCAATACTCTTAACCACACCGTAACAATACGACAGTTCACTAATCATATAGCATCTATACCCTAATTCCTGTAATTTTTGACATTGTATTAATTTAACTGCCTCTTCTCTCATATTAAAATGTACATAAATTTTATTTGTATTTTTATATTGTATTTTCATGACATTTTCTATGTTCTCTGATCTTAACAATCTAGCAAATGATATGGGTTTAGGCATATTTTCTAATGATGTTATGCAAACAATATTTGGTTCACTTTTATTTCGTTCATCTACCTTTATACTTTCACCGCTTCCAATCGAGTCGCTTCGTAATAATCGTTTTCCTCGTCTTCTTATAACCGTAGTGAATCCTTCCTCTTCAATTTCATCACTATTATCCTCCATATTCTTCCTTTTATTGGCGCTTCTAACATCAGAAAAACAACCTTCATTTACATTGTTTTCATTTGACATTTCTTCCATTTGTTGGTGTATTTTTTCCGTTTCCATTATTTCATCGTTCATGTCACTTTTGTTTGATATCGTAGATGCTATACTTGGTGATTTACCAAAGCTATCCATAAACACAACTTATAAATAACATGAGGGTAGTACTCGAAAAACACAAAGACAAATGTAGCACGTCTGTACGCTAGCGCCGCTTGACGTAAACTGAATCCTAAATTACTAGTTAGAATCTTAATAAACATAATTAACAGTAGGTCGTTGTGTTCCACTTCAACTTGCTAGATTTAAAAACAATAACGTGAGCAGATTATTGAAAAAAAATTATGCATTTCTCATTGCAAAAACCGTAGTATGTAGGCAGCATCAGTGTGAGAGTCAAATAAATATCGATGATAAGTCATTTAACACGGGTGCAACTGCGAAACATAACTGACCGTTATTGGTACATAATTCGTGATACAATGTCGGTACAGACTATTAAATACACAGTTTAAGATCTGGCTATCGATATCACTGGAAAATTAAACCATTGCTGTTATCGATCCTTCTTACCGCGGTGTATATTACACTATGTCAGATTTTTCGTTCGTTTAAACTCGTCGAAGAGCATTGGCGCGAGAAACACACGTCACGCCCCATGCTCATATGTGACGAACACACGTACACTCTATCATTTGTATCCGGTTACTGTAACTATTTAAATAAATCTACAATTAGATTTGTTATTATCATGTTAATGGACTGCTTCATCGGACAGCTACGATCCTCTGAGACTGTTAAAGTAATGCATGCATAACACGCTTTGATTGCATTTGTAGTACAAAAGATAGCGGTAGTGTTGGCGACGCAAACATAAAACTATTGTTATTTGTAGTTGAGTAATCATAAGCTAGTTCGTAAGTATAGATTATAGATAAGTACCTATATATATGTATATTGTAGTTGCGTTTGTAACTGTATGAGTTATGGGTGCGGGGCGCGCGGAGTAGGTAACGAACATTCTTTATTATAATATTGTAAAAATGACATTTTAGTCGATATTCGCACTCCATACCTAACCGCACGTCGCGCATTCATAAGTACATTTCAACTACCTACTTGTTGTACTTACTTGATAAATAAAAGTTTTGTGCAAAATCACGTTTTTTCTTTGGTGGATCATCTGGACGTCTACAAAAGTGGTCACTTCGAGACGGATCAATGTTTAAAACTCCACCACCAGGAAAGACAATGGTTAGCACACGCAGTGTAGCGAAGAAACTCTTAGAAGCTCAGTCGAAGCCTGCTGCGGCGCAAGGATTTCCAGCGCCTACGTCTGCACCAAAGAGTAGCGATGAGAACGAGTTACTAAAGTCTTGTGCTGGCAGCCTGGTGAAGTCGGAACGAACTGGATTACCTAAACCGGCTTCACTAACTTCACGTCATTCTGTCAAATCACAACCACCGTCATCAACTCGTTCTGTACAGGCCCAAAGGAAAGACCTGGAATTACAAGCCGCAAAGGCCAAGGCGCGCATAGAAATGGAGCTTATCGATAAACAGCTAGCAGCAGATCTGGCAAACCTAGAAGATGAATACAGTCCACCATCGAATAATTCGGAGGCAAACCGCGCAATTGACATTGAGCAGTGGGTTGAACGAAGTCAACAAGAATTGGTTTTGCAGCAAGCCACTATGATAGAAAGCAACAACAACGGCAAGCCGCAAACATCAGGTAACACTGATACGGACGGGCCAATTCAGCAGTTGGCGAATGCACTCCAGCAGTTAGTCACCTCCACGAGTGTTCAACAGAATACTCACCTGATCAGTCGCCTGAGCACGCCAAGAGATCTACCTACGTTTGACGGGAACCCCATGAAATGGCTTTCATTTAAACAGGCTTATGAAGAATCTACAGAAGTATGTACCTTCACTGAAAAGGAGAACCTGTGGCGGCTCAGAAAATGTCTTTGCGGCGCCGCTCAAGAAGCAGTAGCATCGCTTTTGGTAAGCGGGACGTCACCCGCGGTCGTCATGTCCACCCTGGAGCTACAGTTCGGCAACGCGGACGTCATTCTGTGCCGCATTATGGCAGATATAAAAAAAATGTGTAACTTATCAAATGATTACTATCGTGATATAGTACCATTTTCAATAAAGGTAAAAAATTATGTGGCGGCAGTACGAGCCCTACGCCGTGAAGAATACCTGCAAGGAATGGAGGTAGTAACTTTTCTTCTATCCAAGCTACCTACTACCCTGCTGTCGAAGTGGGCTGATTACAGTTATCCACTTATCTCCGCCGGCCATCAAAAACCAAGATTGGAGGTACTATCGGACTTTCTCACCGAGGAAGCAGTGAAGATATCCAGTTGTAGTGCCATGTTATTACAACCCAGCAACATAGACAGTTATAAACGTAAGCATTATAATATAGTAAATAACGTGCAAATGTTTAACCAAAGTGATATTAAGTGTTCGTATTGCCGTAGGGATACGCATACATTACCGGAGTGTAATAAGTTTAAAAAGTCGCTTCGTAAGGACAGATGGTTACACGTAAAGCGATGCGGTGTTTGTTATAAATGTTTACTAACGTGTCATAATAAAGAGACATGCCCTGCGCCTAGCTGTGATATAAACAACTGCGGTCAAGCTCACCATCGGTTATTACATTATGTACCGCGACAAAACATCAAAATATCTGTGTCTTCGCAGACTGAAACTAACTCTCCGTCGGATATTGTAAACAACATTAATCGTAATAGTCGCGTATTATTAAAAGTTGTGCCGATAAATATACACGGGTCTAACGGAACCATACGCGCGACTGCTTTGTTAGACGACGGCTCCACTGTGTCATTAATAAGTTCGTCGCTAGTCACACAGTTAGGGCTGCGCGGCCGCCGGCAGTGTCTACGTGTGCGCGGCGCGTGGGACAATACAGAAATGGTATGTGACACTCAGCTGATTGATTTAACTTTAAGCGATATTGAGAACAGTAATGTTTTTAAAATTAACGCTAGCGTAGTAAACAATTTAAATTTACCGGGACAAAATTTAAGTAACTTTAATTTTCAAAACTTTGAGCATTTAAATAATTTAGATCGTTATTTACATACGCAATCAGTAGAACCGCAAATTTTAATAGGCCAGGACAATTATCACCTCCTCTTGCCATTGGAAACCAGGTCGGGAGGACCTGATGAACCGTACGCTACCCGGACGCCTCTGGGTTGGTGCTTGCATGGAAGAATGGGGTGCGCCACTCCATCTGTTATTTCATGTAACTCTTCACTGTGCGTTTTCTATGATGAACTGGAATCTCAACACATATTACAAGAAATTAATGAGAATGTAAAGAAATCATTCACCATGGAATCTTTGGGTATTTCGGCTAAACCAAGACAGAATTCTGAGGACTTACGTGCAGAGAAGATTCTATCACAAACTGCCACACTAGTCGATTTACAATGGCAGGTTGCCTTACCCTGGAAGGATGAAAGGTGTACTATGCCGGACTCGTATCGTTCCGCGTTATATAGGCTAAGGAGTGTGGAACAAAAAATGAAGAAAAATACAGAATACGCAAAAAGATACAAGGACCGAGTAAACCATTTACTCGAAAATAATTACGCGCGTAAATTAAGTACAAATGAATTAGAAATAACACCAAGGACATGGTACTTACCACATTTTGCTGTCGATAATCCGAATAAAAAGAAGTTGAGATTGGTTTTTGATGCTGCTTCGAAGACACAAGGTGTATGTCTTAATGATTACCTAATAAAGAGGCCAGACCTATTGATGTCTTTGTTCGGTATTATGTTAAGATTTAGAGAAAATCCTATAGCCGTGACCGGTGATATCAAGGATATGTTCTTAAGAGTAAAGATACGACCAGAAGACCAGAATGCCTTTCGATTTCTGTACAGGGAGGAGCCAGACGAACCTGTGGACACCTACGTTATGTCTTCTTTAATTTTCGGTGCTAACTGTTCGCCGTTTATAGCGCAATACGTTAAAAACAGAAATGCGTCGCTGTATGCAGGTTCGATGCCCGCCGCAGTCGACGCTATACATACGCAGCACTATATGGATGATTATATCGATAGTTTACCTGATGTTACAACCGCCGTAAAGGTAGTCCGTGACGTCATGTGGATACATAGGCGAGGTGGCTTCGAAATACGTAATTGGGCGAGCAACTGTAAAGAAGTGTTAAATAGTCTACCTAAAGAAACTTTATCGGACACTTCTGTCAACTTTAAAATCGGCCATCAATACGAGGGCGAACGTACACTCGGCTTATTTTGGGACCCGACCGATGACAGTCTCAGGTTCGACGTGACGTTTAAACAAATTCCACCTAATATTTTAAACGGGACACAAAGACCTACAAAGAGAGATATATTACGTGTAATTATGTCTATTTTCGATGTTTATGGGTTCTTATCACCGTTTACAATAATCGGAAAAATAATAATGCAAGAAACGTGGTTACAAAAAATCAGCTGGGATGAGACGGTGACCGATATAATATTTACAAAGTGGCATAAATGGATAAGGTTGTTAGAAACATTACGTCAGGTGCGCCTGCCCAGATACTATCCAAGCGCGACAGCACATCTGCAACAAACAAGTGCAAGCGAGAAGGCTTTACTCAACGTTGAACACGGGGTGCAAAGTTCATTCAACCGACTCGAGCCTGTGTTATCAGCCGGTTATATAAACTTACAGCTACATATATTTTGCGATGCTAGCGTAAAAGCGATGTGTACGGTCGCATATTGGCGTTGGCTGGAAAACAATATAGTGCGCGTCGCATTCATAACAAGTCGTAGCCGCGTCGCGCCTGTAAAACCTGTATCAGTGCCGCGTTTGGAACTTCAAGCTGCTTTGTTAGCTGCTAGATTGGCTGAAACCATATTAAAAGAACACAAAATGAAACCTGAAAAGAGATTCTTCTGGTGCGATTCCAGTACTGTACTTACATGGATTAGAAATGATGCTCGTAATTATAAACAATACGTAGCACACCGACTCGGCGAGATTGATGAGTTATCTAATATAAATGAATGGCGATACGTACCTACGAAGTTGAACATCGCGGATATTGCTACCAAGGAATCTTTTGACTGTTCTTTACTGCAAAAAGAATGGATGTACGGTCCCGCCTTTTTACACAATGTGGAAGATCAGTGGCCTCGAAATTTTGTACCTGTAATAGAAGATAAACAATTAGATTTAGAGTACATTAATTATATACAAACAGAAGATTATACATTAGACTTACCCAGTGGCGTGCACTCCATACAAGCTGATAGGCTCTGCTTTACTTGCCATTCACAGATATTTTAATAAAACGTTCGTATGATTTAGATGACTTTATTCATGTATTTACTATTAATTAAACAAAATATTATAACTTAAAAACGCCTACCTAATAATTCATAAATAGCACCAATATGTGCTTGCAAATTGTTTTTTGCCAGGCGTTTGGCGAAGGAATAATATTGGTCGGACGAACGCGTCGGACAAGCTCCACGCCGCTCGCCTGCCATGAGTTCATATGTGTGTAGAAATTTTGGTGTCCGTGCACAGTTCCCAAACGCACACAGGCTTACATATCCAAGACGATTTATACTGAAAATCCTGCCGTCTGCTTTCGCGATCGGATGTTATCGCGAGTATTCGGCAATGTTCGTTCGTTACTTATAACTCGGAAGTCTAATAAATCACGTATGCATTTTTGTTTAGTAAGGTTTTATTGGTGTGATTCATTGAACTGTTTAATATTGAGTTTCTTTAATTTAATAATTGTATGGATTTTCGTTTGTTGATTTTAAAATGTTATTTGATTGTGAAATGTGTGTTGATAGTGTGTGTTTGTTAAAAATTAAAAATAACAAGTTCTCACAATTGTCGTTCGGTGAAAAAATTCAAATTGTGTCTATAGGTAGATGTATACCCGAGTTACAACTTAATCAACAAAAGGGTAACGTAACTAGAAAATTTCATGTTAAAAGTTATGAAACGTATAACTGGCTATGTGGTTGTGTACACACGAATAAATTATTTTGTTTCCCTTGCATATTGTTTAGTAATTCTAGTACAGTGTGGACTGATTCGGGATATTCAGATTTAAATAATTTCCATTCCGCGACAAAGAATAAAATATAAAAAAATAGAAAGAAAGCTTAAAATTAAATACTTTTGGTAAATCTCGTATCGAAACGAGTATCAACAGTCAGTTACGATTAGATATACCGACATCTATGGACAAATTGCGTTATTTTTTGCGTCTATAAGTTGTGTAATAGATAGCTGATGAATTACTTCACAATCCATAATCACTAGATGGCAGTTTTTATTGATTTTGATTGTCGTAAGTAGTTTAGTTTTATTTATGAGTTCATAGATTATTAATATTATTATACATCAAGATAAACTAGATGATTTGTGCTTTATAATTAAGTATACATATAGCATACATATCACAGTTTTAAGAGTAAAATCGAGTTATATTTTGAATTGTTATGTTTTCTCCTCTGTCCTCTTCTGTTCTCATTTTTAATACTTTAAAATAAATTTTCAGATCTTAAAAAATAGATAGATTTCATCTGTAGTCTTCTAGTAATTTTTCGTAGTATTTGTCTTCACTCTAGGTATTATAGATAAGAAGCTATAAAGGTTTTTTGTTACAACATGCGAGCGCGGTACCGATCGAATCAGCGCCACGCGTAGCTGGACGGACAACGGTATAATAGGTATTAACTAAAAAATGAAAACAGCTATTGCTGTATCTTAAATGTTTCGCTATTTTTTTGCACACATTTATATTAATTAAAATCGTTAGTCTATAATAAACAGTTTTTATATAAAAAAAGTTCTGTTAACATTGCCGAATTGTGTTATAGACGCTATCAATTTTCATTTTTTAGTTAAGTTAAGTTTAGGTCTGCACATAGAATAGGCACCAATGTAACTCGAAAATTTCATGTTAAGACGATACCAAAATAGCTTCGTGCATTTTTCTACGTACGAAGTTTTTATTGTTTCTTTAGATTGAATGGCTAGAGCTCTAATTTTTAAGTATATGTTTTTTCAATATATGATCTAGGATTGCATAAACTCAGAAACACGATTGAAAAAAGTTTTCTCGATAGAAAATCTTAGCGAAACAACCTCTCTAATTTTTTATTTTTTTCATTTGTCGGTCTATTATCGCATATTAACTAATGAAATAACTTTAAAAACATAAGTAACTATTATATATAGAAACACGTAAATCAGAATTAAAATATATTTACTAGATTTTGAGTAAATAGGAAAAGTATCCCTAATTCTTCATTTTCTGTGCCTACTGGCTGTGTTAATATGTACGTGTCGGCGATGATATACGATAATATTGATGTAGGCCCTTAAAAGTTATGAAACGTATGTACATACATACATGTACGTATGTATGTACGTACGTAGTTATTGTTTAGTAATTCTAGTACAGTGTGGACTGATTCGGGATATTCAGATTTAAATTTGTTCTGTTGGCATGGTTTCCGACTTAGAGATCCGTCGCGTGGCTATGCTAAAAATCTATAAGAGTACTACCTACAGTATAAGAGCCTACCCTGCTTCAAATATATGTGCACGCCACTGGACTTACCTGTACCTGACGCTAATCGATTTTCTTCTTGGCTCCGCTTACGACGAGCTACGTCTGTAATTCTGAAATTTATTAATAAATGTCGAAAGTTAAATAAGGAATTTGATGATACTATGGACCAAGCAGAAACATTGCTACTAAGGTATTCACAAGCACAATCATTCAAGAAGGAAATTTATGAAATAAAAACTAATGGATATATACAAAGAAATAGTAAAATACTTACCTTGTCACCTTACCTTGACGAACAGGGTCTCCTACGTGCTGGTGGACGCATCGGTGCAGCAACTGAAGTCTCTTCACAAGTAAAGAATCCTATTATCCTGGATGGCCGAAATCAAGTCGCTAAATTAATCGTGAGACATTATCATCAAGTCTTCGCTCATGGAAACCAAGAGACTGTAGTTAATGAAGTCAAACAAAAATACTGGATAACCAGACTGCGACCTTTAACGAAGACCGTTACGTCACAATGCATGCTCTGCAGAATAAAGGGATGTAAGCCTAAGATACCAAGAATGGGAGACTTACCTGGTGCTCGGATGGCTCATCACCAGCGTCCATTCACTCATTGTGGGTTAGATTTGTTTGGACCTATGGAAGTTACTGTAGGAAGGCGCAGAGAGAAAAGATATGGTGTTTTATTTACATGTATGACCGTACGCGCTATCCATCTTGAAGTCGTTGCCACTCTCACAACCGATTCCCTGATAATGGCGTTACGGAGGATGGCTGCGCGACGATGTTGGCCTCAGTACTTATACTCTGACAATGGAACGAACTTAAGAGGAGCTAATTCTGAATTAAAGAAATCAGTTTTGGACTTAAACAATGATTTATTAAAAAAAGAGGCTTTAAATTATGGCACAAAATGGTCGTTTATTCCACCTGTCAGCCCACACTGGGGTGGGGCTTGGGAGCGACTCATTCGAAGCGTCAAGACATGCCTAAAAGTGGTGCTACGAGAACGAGCACCTAAAGATGAGACCCTTAATACCTTTCTAGCTGAGGTGGAGAACATAATTAATAGTAGACCTCTTACCCATGTCTCAGTGGACCCAACAAACCTGGAAACTTTAACCCCCAATCATTTTCTGGTAGGATCATCGTCCAGCTTACCTATTATTGGAGTATTTGATGACTCAGATATGTACCTACGGAAACAATGGCGTGTTTCGCAGAGGTTAGCAGACATGTATTGGCGGAGATGGCTTAAGGAAATATTACCAGATATGATACCACGCACTAAATGGCAAAAGGAGCAACGATCGTTACAAGTAGGCGATCTGGTACTTGTCGTGGACCCTGACGGTCCTCGCAACCTGTGGCCCAAGGGTATAGTGGAGGAAGTATTTACTGGTAAAGATAACCGCGTTAGGATGGTTAAAATTAAAACAAAATCTGGCTATTTGGTTAGGGCCGCGGCACGCGTCGCTCATATTTCCACCGAAGGTGAGTAAGTACTGCTGAGGCAGCACTGGGGTGGGGCATGTTGGCGACGCAAACATAAAACTATTGTTATTTGTAGTTGAGTAATCATAAGCTAGTTCGTAAGTATAGATTATAGATAAGTACCTATATATATGTATATTGTAGTTGCGTTTGTAACTGTATGAGTTATGGGTGCGGGGCGCGCGGAGTAGGTAACGAACATTCTTTATTATAATATTGTAAAAATGACATTTTAGTCGATATTCGCACTCCATACCTAACCGCACGTCGCGCATTCATAAGTACATTTCAACTACCTACTTGTTGTACTTACTTGATAAATAAAAGTTTTGTGCAAAATCACGTTTTTTCTTTGGTGGATCATCTGGACGTCTACAGGTAGTATAAACTGGTTTCCTAATGACAGACACATAATTCATGACGCCACGTTTCTCTCTCGATTTTATAGGAAATCGAGTAAGATACCTAAAAGATAGATAATATTTACGTACCTAGTACTATACTAAGATAATAGTCTGGATCGACATTGTATCACGAATTATGTACCATTAAAATCTCGAGTCTTTCCACTTCGGGAGGGTTGTCAGTTGGTCACTCTATAATGCCACTTGACACTAAGCTCATCGGCTCCCACAGAGGTTGATACTTTCCAACCCATAGACGTCCCACTGCTGGGCAGTGGCCTCCGCCTCTACTATACCACGCTGGCTAGGCGTCTTGGCATAGGGTTAATTTCGAGTTTTCCATCTCTCACGGAAGATGTTATCTACCTACATTATCCATTAACGGGCTTCTAAAGCACTCTGGGGAGGAAATGGTGTGGGGAAAATAAACTACTATTCTTAATCCGTTACATGAATAAAATCGTGACTAAATCTCACACTTACCTTACCTACTGTACATTTCTATTTGTTTATTAACTCCTGGCTGTATAATATGTATGTGATAGGTATTGTAAGAGCATCTTACTAATATTATAAATGTGAAAGTTTGTCTCTTCCACACAAAAACTACAGAATGATTTTCATGAAACTACAATAATGTGGCTTATACATCAAAATAACATATAGACTACTTTTTATCCCGAAAGAATGCTGGAAGGATAAAAAACGAAGGATTTTTATGATTTTTACCGCGGGTAACACCGCAGGGCACAGCTATTAGAAAATATAACATCAATGAAAGTAGTATAAATTGTTGAATGCACAGATTATTAACCGTAATTATAACAAAGTCAGTTAAGTGAGAACACGAGTGATATCTGACCGCAGCGTCCCTTCCTGTCCCCATCAACATCAAGTAGCTTGGACGTCAGCTCAATGAGTCGAGCGCCCAGTGGCTAATACCACGATATCATGTTCACATACTCTATTAAACATGAACCATCTATACGGACAATGTTGACCACAAACTAAATATACTACTAGCTGTTGCCCGCGACTTCGTTCGCGTTTAGAAAATTTTCTTCGTTATTAAAACATTTTTCGCTGATTCTTTGTTCCTATTAGTCGTAATGTGAGGTTATATAGCTTAACAAATGTGACAAATGTGCTATCCAACACTGAAAGAATTTTTCAAATCGGACCTGTACCTAGTTCCTAAGATTTGTGCATTCAAACAAACAAACAAACTCTTCAGCTTTATTTTATTTTATTTTATTTTAACTCTTCAGCTTTATGATATTAGTATAGATACTCCAACCATTTGATTACAACGCCATTCAATTAATTATATTTTTACTTAAATTAATTCTAGTCATGTCATTAACATGCCATCACCGAAAAGACGGAAGGATAAATAAAATAAATTTATTACTGCACACCATAATAAACTTACTAACAGACACTCTTACCCACTCTCTCCCAGACACCTTAAGATGGACTTGGCCGATGCTAAATAGGTGACTCGTGGTGTACTTATGCCATGCCTCTAATCTGCTGTAACTATTCTAAGTACTTACAATGTCGAATGTGAACCAAGAATCTTATACAACCTAAAATTACCAGATACTCACACATACACAATATCCATTTACCATACGCGTATGTGTGTGTCTTGCCTGCGGTCACCGCGACCGCTTGGTAAACGGACTTAATCTTGACTAAACACTGATCAACTACCGCTGTATACAGTCTAGAAGTTATTCAGGGCTTATAGGGATAGCAAACTTAGATTTCTGTTCATATTTTGTTACCTATAACTGCTTACTACGCCTTGTTTGTGACAAAACCGTGTTTCTCTTTGTGCTTTATAATTCGGCTAAATGCAGGGCCAACAAGTCTGGTCACCACCCGACTAAAAACCCTCTTGAAGTGGAGAAGACCCGTGTACAATATAGAATGTTACAACTAAAACGAACCAATCAGTTTAACCTGCAGTGTCCGCCTCTGGAATATTTTATCTCTTCTTACCTAACAGTATTTTAAATATCCTAATGTTCTAATTATTCTAGTCATTCTAAAGCAGTATATGCCAAATACTATCAACAAATATGTAGGTAAATTAAAGTAAGTGGAGCTAAGTTATACATAACAGAGTAAATAGGTACTTTTAAGAACGAACGTTTTCCTTTAAAAGTGTAGTTATATTAGCGAGGCAATTGTAAATCGATATGTTAAAGTTAAACTATTGGTTAATGTATCGATGACGTGTAATGCAATAGCCAATGTGGCCACTAACTCACACAGACGCAAGTTACTCACCACATTGAACACCAGGTATACAGATGTAATCATAATATTACTTCATTACATTAAACCATAAAATGAACTAAATAGAAATGACGGTTGACTTCCTTGATAATTTCACCATTAATGAAGGGCGAAATTATTAAGGAAGATCAAGAAAGGCATTTAGGAAACCACTTCTACTTTGTTAGTCTCCTGGTTATAATTCTTTTCTTTCTATTTTTAAAATAGGACGAATAAAAGTTCCCCTTCATATAACTAGTAAACAAAATTTCGTACTCACATTTCGTACTCGTTTGGGTTGAGCCAAATTTTTATTCGGTCACGCCTAGGACGTCATTAACTGGTCCGCGCTGTTAATCTTGACCAATGACTTTTGTCCTAAATTTAATTGAAATTTAAACCATGTATTGAATATCAATTGATCTTCCTCTGCCAACACTTTTTCCTCCTTCCTACTTCCCACCGTTAAATTTGCCTAGAATTATTATAGACCATTTAAGGAAAACGTAACAATAAATATGACTTATAGTGTCAAGTAAAATTATTATAGAGTCGAGAAAGTTCAACAGTTCACTATTACATTGTCGTTTTGTAAATACACACACATTTTTAATTCACTTACAAGTATGTTGCGTATGTGTTGCGCCACGGGTTTTGCTCACGCGCAATTTCGCAGTATTTGGTATCGTCGTGCGACCGCAGGCTCCGTTCATGTGATACAGTGCTCTCATGTCTCGAGTTACAACAACGCAATGTCCAGGTGAAATCATTCTATATTACAACCATTTGGCTTCTATTAACACTTTTGAGGGTTCTATAACGGACAAAAAATTGAGTATACCTACATAATATTTCTAAGAAATTTTTATTATACTAACCCATAAAGTGATGTCCGTGTGGTGACAGATTAAGAACACAAGTGTCACCCTTTTCCTCCCCAGGGTGCTGTGATAGCCAACTAAGGGATATGGTATCTTTTACACAAATAACAGCCTTTGCGAGAGATGGAAACCGCGAAAATAAACCCTGTGCTAACACGCCTGGTTAGTGCGGCACAGTAGACTACCTAACCCCTCCCAAAGCGGAGGAAGCCCGTGCCCAACAGTAAGACGTTATTGGGCTGGAGATAAGAAGCAAGAAAACCCATAAAGTTACTATACATACATACTTATATAGAACCTCCTTGTTATTCCGAGTAGGTTCTCTCACAATCGTATCTCTGCTTTCCTGATTTGGTGTGGTAGATATGTGTTAGACTAACCTATTAAAGTAAAGTAAAGTAAGTAAAGATTTATTGCAATAAAAACAGGTTTATACATTTATGTTAACTTAGATATACATTTTTTTTTTTTTTTTAAACCCAGTGGCTATATAATTATGCAAACTATTTCCCGTACTAGTTTTAAAACTGTATCACGGTGAAACAGGCTTCCTCATACAATATCTGGCTAGTTAGTTAGTTAATATACTTAGGCCTAGTGCTTTATATAATTTAAATAATATATATGAAAAAGATAAAATAACAAAGTTTTAAGTAATTAAATTGGAACAATAATTATTTCTACGCCGAGCAAAATATCAAAAGATGTAGGTAGCAGAAGATATCGTGTAGTATAAGCAAAAATGACAGACAAAACGTCTAAAGTGTACAAAGTAATATTTTGCTCGAATTAAACAAATTAATTACTAAATAAGTTGGGATTTGTGATCATATGTAGTTTAATAGGTTACCTAACGTTAATTATGTATGCAAAAAAAAAAAATACATTAAAATTTATGTAACCTAATAAAATAAAAATAAAAAATAAGATAAAAAATGAGATTTTATCACACTTTTGCTCTTCCCTTTATACTTTTTTTTTCTTTCTTAATCTTTTCTTATATTATGTAATCCTTGAATCAAGTGTGTATATAATACATATCCATGTGTGTGTGTATGGATGTGTGCATTAGTGTGTATGTGTGCGTGCGTGTGTGCGTGCGCGTGTGCGTGCGTGTGTGAGTGCGTGTGTGCGTGCGTGTGCGCACTTGGCTGGGTGTGTGTGTATGCAAGTTTGTATGTGTTGCCAGCGTGCATGTTGTGTGTCTGAACATAGTATGCATGGGTATATTGTATGGAAATTTAGGCATTAGTTTAAATCATAGTATGTTTTCTAAGAGTTTCTCTGTTTCATGATAATTTAATGTCTTTAAGTATTTTTCAATAGCTTTCTTACACTGTCTCTTCGTAAGATTTTTTATTTGCATGTTTTTGCTAATTCGGTTGTATAAAATAGGGCCAAGATAATTTAAGAAATGTTGTGCGAATCTTGTTTTACAAGCAGGTATTTTGTAGACAATGTCAGCCCTTCGTCTGTCAACATGGTGAGCTTTTACAGAATGTTGGGTAAGAACTACATTTTTTATGTACAGTTGCCTCACAGATAGTACCATAGCTTCTGCATAGAGTAATTGAGTTGGGTACGTATATTTTTTGTAAAGCATGACCTTCAGTATGCTTCTCTGAGCTCTTTCAACTGGCAGCAGAGTTGTTTTAAAACTACCTCCCCAGACGTTAATACCGTAAATTAAAATTGATTGACAAATTGCATAATATATTTTAAAAAGTAATTTTCTTGTTGTGACATTTCTGAGAGTTTTGAAAAAGTATATTAATTTTCTGACTCGACAATTTAATTTAGCGAAATGTTCTTTCCAGTTTAGATTTTCATCGACTACGATTCCAAGATATTTTATCGATTTCGCATTTTTGATTTCACCGCAATCACAACTAAGACTGGTATCACATGAATGTATTTTAATAGTAGTCCTATCTCGAGGTGGATGATTTTTGTGTAACAGTTTAAAAGAGATATATTTAGATTTCTTAAGATTTAGAGTTAATAAATTACTGTCTAACCATTGGGATACAACCGCTATACCTTCATTAGCAAGTTTATATACCCCATCCCAGGTCTTGTCGGTAAACAATAAAACAGTATCGTCTGCAAAGGTGACAACTTGCCCTCCCTCAATCTGCATGCTACAGAGCTCATTAATGTAAATCAAGAACAGTGTAGGGCCAAGCACGCTACCCTGAGGGACGCCGTAGATAACATTTTGTTCATCACTAAAGCAGTCGTTTCTTTTTGTGCATTGTTTTCTTTGAGATAAATAACTATACATTAGTTTCCACGGCATTCCCCGGATACCTATCGACTCAAGTTTCTTCATAAGTATGGGCACAGAGACAGTGTCGAAAGCCTTAGCAAAATCCAGAAATAAACCGATAGTTTTCAATCGCCCGTCCAGATTACTTACGATCATTGAAGAAAGCTTGTGTAAAGCATCACTTGTAGATTTATGTTCTCTAAAACCAAACTGATTACAGGACAGCAGGCTTTTAGTTTCTAAATATTGTTTAAGTCTTGCGTTTATTAATTTTTCCAGTATTTTTGAAATGCTGGGTAATATGGAAATAGGGCGGTAATTTGACATATCATCTCTGTCCCCAGACTTATGAATAGGAACTACAACAGATCTATTTAATGCATCTGGGAACATTCCATTGTCGAAACATAGGTTAAAAATTTTAGTCAAGGGGTTGAGCAACACATCTACTGCCATTTTAATGAATAGCATTGGTATTCCATCCCATCCAACGGCGGACGAATTTTTTAAACTTTGAATAACTTTTCTAATTTCTTCGTGGTCTGTAGGTAACAGCACAAAAGAGTGCAATGGTGGTATGCTTTGAGTTAAATTTGTTTGGCTACTGAGTTCGGTATCAGTCTTGTTAATTCTATTAAGTATATTTGTTGCTAAATCATTACCCACACCAATAAAATACTTATTTAAACAATTTAATGATTCCTTCACCGTAGGCTTTAAACTTAATAATTCAGATGTAGTTTTAGTATTTTGGTCTATATTGCACATATTTTTAATAGTTTTCCATTGACCCTTTAAATTATTTTCATCATTATCTAATTTTTGTTTGTAATATTCGTTTTTGATTGATTTTAATAGATTAGTACAGGTATTTCTATATCTCTTATAAGTGATGTTTAAAACTATATTCGATGGATCTTTCTTAGCTTTTAAATGTATACTATCACGATTTTTCATGCATCTTAGAAGCCCCGGGGTAATCCAGGGCTTGAGGTTAGTTTCTTTATTGGATGGCTTGTAAGTCTTCGTGTGATTATGTAGTGAATTTCTAACTGATTGTATAAGAGTTGTAGTCATTTCATTAGGATCATTGCCAGACAAAACATCCTCAAAGTCAATTTTTTTTAAGTCTGTAATAGCTGCATTATAGTCGGTTTTGGTCCGCAGACGATGTTTGTCTTTGATTTTTAATATTTTTGGTAAGTTTATCATAACACAGAAATGATCTGTTACAGAAGATTCACAAATAATAGTTAGAGGTTTGAGGTTAGATTTCACAAAACAATGATCCAGGCAACTAGCTTCACGAGTAGGAGAACTATGTGTTGCAAGTAGTCCATAAGATGCCATTAAATTTAAATATTCACAAGCTTTTGTTGTTAAAATTTGACCAGCAATATTAACGTTCAAATCACCGGCTACTACAACATTTTTTATAGATTTTTTGCTATCCAATATCTTGTCTAGTGAATCTAAGAAAGGGTCAAGATTTTTAAATGATGGAGGTCTGTAAATTGCTATAATAGCTAGATCACGACCAATGTTAACTATTAGACAATTAGAATCTCGACAAACAGTAGGTTCCGATACTTTAACTTTATCAATGCTATTTTTAATGTAAATGACGATACCATCGTTTTGGTTTAAATGTGTCCTAGTAAAATACGCTGTGTAATTTTTCATTATAGGTATTACAGAATTATCTGAAAGCCAAGCTTCAGTTAAAATTATTAAATCATACGTTATATCAAGACGTTGCAAAAGAACTAGCAAATTATCATAATTATGGTTTATGCTCCGAATGTTTTGAGTAAATATAGTAAGAGATTGGGAAATAGGACCATATGCAGATTTACAGAGTTCAGGTGAGGTTATTGTAATTGCGTTTTCAATCAAAATACCTTCATCAATGTCCTTTGTAATATTTCGAATGTTATCCATTAACAATTGAGTAGTTAGATAAATATGAATACTCAGAATACATGACATGACTTAGGTAGATCGATTTTTGACGCAAGACTGTACTGGAAACTGTGTAGTTTGTGAATGTGTGTGATGAGAAAATGAATAAAGTAATGTGTGTAATAAAGACAATATATAATAACGTATGTTTAAAGTATTTAGGTAAACAATAAGGGTGTAAATGAGTTATGTTACATATAATAATAAAATAGCTGCTTAGATTGAAATACAAATGAATAGTGGCATACTTAACTAAATATAGAATCGAGACCACAAATCCATTAAGACAAAATAGCGTAACTAACTTAGATAGTCACTCATTAGTAGATAAAGCTATCGTATCCGGCACTACAGAAACAGTCATAAGTTTTTTAAGATTTTCAATTGATTTAATGAGTATTACTGGAGATCCCTCTTTAAGTTTCATGTAGACTTTCCCGTATGATATCCAGCAGAACCTATAGTTCATCTGTTTCTGCATTTGCTTGGCATGATACAACAGATTTCTTGATAATATTGATTACTTGATATTTATTGATTCATTATAGTGTTTATAAGATCAGTCACTATGCCATAATATTTTAGCATACCTTTTCCCCTCTGCTAATAAGTCCCTCGTTCATTTCTATAGTTCGTTTGCATAAGAGTATTGCCGTTAATTTACTCATGAATAGTAACAAGTCCTTAGCAACAAGTCCTTATAATTAATAGCTTGTTTTTGCCACCGACACTGTGATTATTTCTAATAAAACTGTTGTTTCTAGCTGTATAAAGAGACTGTTACTAACCATTATTGTTTTTTTCACTGATACATCATGGTTTCCACATAATTAGCCATGGTCTACTATGCATCTACATCGATATTGCTTTCCGTTCAATTGCTATTTTATTATTCATTGTTTAAACGAACGTTAAAAACTCTATTTTCATTATTTGTTTTTTATTACACTCATTTTAGGGTTCCGTATCTAAAATAGAACCTCGGAAAAACAAATTGCGCGAGTGAAATGTTTCAATTTGTCTAGGAGGCAATCAAAAATATTCGAAATCCTCTCATATATTCTATAATAGTTAGTAGTTTAGCTGTATTAGTTTCTGGGAGAATTCACTTTAAATAAACCACAGTAGAATATTATACACGTTTATTGTTCGTATCCACACAACAGTTAATTTTAATGTTATATTTTACAATATTTTACAACTACGTGACGGATTTTGATGCTGTTTTTTAATAGATATAGTGGTTCAAGAGGATGGTTTATTTATACAATTTGATAGGGTTTGCATTTAAATTCTACGCGCTCGAAGTTGCGGGCAACAGCTTGTTATGTATGTAAAAAAACTGCTATACAATCTTTAATTAACTACTTACAATAGCATAGTACGGAAATCTCGTTTAACTTTAACACGTGATATGATAAAATACAAACATTCCTTCTTTATGCGCACTTTATGCTCTCATTTAAATATCTCTTATTATAATTAGCTGTTCAATATACTCTTACCACAAATAAAAAAATGCTTATTATATAACTGGCCGGTTGTACTATATGCAAATTGTCTATAAAACTATCTATTAACTTTAATATATTTGCTTTGCATGTATAGATTCAAAAGAAAAATAAAGCCGATCAAGTGCTTATCTATCCGTAACCGCTGACAGGCGATTAAAAAAATTGTTTCTATAATAAGTAACGTGTCTTGTTCATCTCTATTGAGATTTTAATTAACACATTAATATTTATTAAAGAACTTACTTTTCGACATACAAGATTCAAGAGAGAAAAGTTACAATGAAATTTTACGCTGAAATGAAGCTTTTAATTGGAGCATTCGCTGTATAAAAACAAACAGCAGTCAGTGTCATAAAGTGATAGAGATGTGATAAGTAGTTCTATCCTTACGACTCAATTAGACTTTCAAGCAATTAATTTCTAACTAGTACTTCCAATAAGTTCTAATGAAATTATAAGAATCTAGTTGGAATTAGTTCAGGTTAAAAGTGTCTACGTAAACTACATAATTAGAAAAAAAATTACAAACAATGTTAAAAGATTGCATCTTAAAACAATGCATTTAATGGCTGCTTTAAGACATACAACAACTAGGCACAGTTTTTAAGAAAAATAATATTACAGGATTCAATTGTACAAATTTTAATGTAAAATAGCGATAATTATGAATATTTTTATTTTATTCAGGAATTTACTCGTGTTCTACATAATGTTCCGAACAATATACGTATAAAACACATTAAACTTTAAATGTCCTATTTTAGCACAAAATTGTGGAGGCCGCAAGCTTTTAGCCGAGTTCCCACGGCGTTGTTACTGTTAACCTAACTGCCTGTAAGCGCTGCACTCATAATACTTAAAAATTAAAAGTTATTGTATTTATGAAACGTGTGAGAATGTTTAATTAAATAAGTGGAATAAACGGAACTAACCACTTATGTATTGTGATCAATGAAAGTGTCGACACTCGTAAACATTGTTAGTACATACAATAATGAGATTATACTAATTCGTTGAGTTCACAAGCTGATTAGGCAATATACAAGTGTATTATATCTCTTTGTAGCTTGTTATGCTATGTATATTATATTAGGGACAACTTCCTTATTATCTAACAACACTATGTAATACATTGGCGTACCTACTTAGTTGCATTCGTAGTTAATGTAGCTCTACAATTATTGTTGTAGTTATTTGTAGTACGCATTGTCTGAATACCATGTCATGATTAGTGGAGTATCGTACCTACTTCGGAAGTATTTAATCTAGGTTTCCTAAAAAATCACCTCTGGGCTTCTCTACAAATTTTGATAAATACCTACCGTATGAAACCAACGTTAATACCATAGGTCATAGATTATTATGCATATATGGTAGATAGTTCACAGAATTTCCTTTATACTGATTCCAGTTAACGTCTAAGCATCAAATAAAGCTTAGCTTTATGATAAATATCAAACGAAATCCATAAAATGTAATTACTACCCAATCACATTAAGAGGATACCAAAATAGCTTCGTGCATTTTTCTACGTACGAAGTTTTCATTTTTTCTTTAGATTGAATGGCTAGAGCTCTAATTTTTAAGTATATGTTTTTTCAATATACAAATCTAGGATCGCATAAACTCAGAAACACGATTGAAAAAAGTTTTCTCGATAGAAAATCTTAGCGAAACAACCTCTCTCATTTTTTATTTTTTTCATTTGTCGGTCTATTATCGCGTATTAACTAATGAAATAACTTTAAAAACATAAGTAACTATTATATATAGAAACACGTAAACCGGAATTAAAATATATTTAGTAGATTTTGAGTAAACAAAAAAAAAATCACTAATTCTTCATTTTCTATATCTACTAGCTGTGTTAATAGGTACATGTCGACGATAATATTGATGTAGGCCCTTAATAATAATTAGTAGATTAATAAATATTCCGCTTCTCCAAATTGTTAATAGTCTACTATTGACAGAATTCACGTAAGTACCTAAACCTGGAGTAAAAAACACAAGTGATCAGTAGCACAAACAATGATTAGTTCCATATTAACGCGCTTCCTGACCTAATCTACCATTATGCGTGTGCAAGTTTTACAGAAGCACGCTACACGCCCTTCGCGGCCCTCGTGTGCTCACTTCAGTTGCCTCATTAATGAGTTGTTGGGCTGAGGCAAAAAATATGTTCGACTATACAATACAGACGCATGACTCGCCGCTCTGCGATCAATTATTAATAAAAAGCGGGCCGCTTCATTGAAAGGGCGATTAGCTCAATATTTATATGGAATATTCGGTATCAACGGCGCTTTGTGCTTGTAATTCGGTGGGTCGTGACGCGGCGCGTTTGACTCTCCGCCGTCTGACATAGACCAACTGTTACTCGCATAGACTTCGTATAGATACCGCGGCACATCGTATAAGGACTAAAACCAAGAAATATGTGACCTATTTTTGTTTAAAAAATAAAGGAAATGCACACAAGCATTAAGTCGCCAGAAATCTACTGTCTCTTAAAATAAAGTGATCTGTATTAAGGGAGACAGTTATCTTCTGTGTAGCGAGCGTTTACATCAATGTAATCTTCGTGGTTATTAGTTACATTTGTTAAGAAACTGGATGCCAATAACTTAGTAACAACACGATGTAAATTTTATTTTGTATGCCACGCTTTAAGCATAGATGTTCATGCCTATTGCAGAGGTAAAAAGTGATATACACATTGCTTGCAAAATTAAGATATTTATTTATAAGAGAATTTAGGATCATGTCAAATTGTAATTATATGGTGTATACTGACATATCAGCTGCTTCAGTTTCTTTAGAATAAGGTATTCCTTATTAAGCCTTCGTGAGGTATCAAAAGTGTAGGCAATATATAAAGCATTATTCAATTCAATCGCAGTAGCTGGCGGCCCACCAAGTTCGGCCCTCATTGTACTACCGAATTGACTGACTCGCTTCTTTCAATAGAATTCTTCGCCGTGAAAGCAGTCACTATGCGAGCGTAGATACATTTATTCAATCTGATACATTTCGTCGTACATCAATCACTCGGCGCACATTTAATAATCGTAAACTGTATGATTTACTCGTAATTGTATAATGAATATAGCAAAAATAAACATATCAGATAGATTCTTTCTGATCTGCAGATATCTGTGCCTTTATTAGTAATATGATTAATGATTATACCAGCTAAGCTACCTACTACTCGAAATTAGCCTAAGCAGCCTCCAAAGTTGAAAATTACATACTCGTAATAGCGACTCTTCCCAATAAAGTTTGAAAAATACGTTCTTACCAATACGTTTACGTATTTATTTATTTATTTAATAAATAAATAAATAAATACGTTCATACCTCCTATATGCGCCAATTTAACGTCTCATAAGGCTATTTTAGTTTTTCCTATGTACATACATAAATAGATGTACAGACATAATAACATAGAGAAAATAATCGAAAACTGTTACAGCATATTCGAGTAAATATCTAAGAACATATTTCGCAGCAATGATTTTACCATAAGTTCGTTACGTTTCAAATTGGCAACGTACTGCATACAAAACAATGTTGCTAATTAGCATCATTTACAGATAATTCGTTTGCGTTTATATCATATAGCGAATGGTTTGCCAGAACAGAAAATACACACAGTAATTTTTCAGTAGAGCTGATGCTAATGAAAAAGCATTTTCACGAGCTTTGGCGCCGGCCTCCATGCAAATGTGGCGATTAATGACGCGCGAAGCTTTACCACACAACTATGCCGCACAAAACGTTACTTTATAGTACATTTTATTGCAGAAACTTGTTTGTCAAATATCAACGATGTGCTTCAGTTACCAATATTAGATGTTGGTTACCTCATAGGAACTAAACAAGTCGGTAAAATTTCTATCATTTGATTACATGTGGGAGCCATTGATACAATTTCATTTTACACATTTAATTTTCAGCTAGTTTACCTGGGAACCGTACCCGAAATCACTCAATTTCATACTTAGAAAGCATGCAGAAACGACCTACTTGCACATATCAATAGTTTTGTAAACTATAAACTTATTAGTACCTACGATGTTGACCACAATTAATTGTATGTTTATATGTGTTGACGATTGGGCCAGAGTATCTAAATTTATTATAGTTGGCAAAGTAATCCAGTGAATATAATAATAGTCACACATTCTGGAAAACCCCGACGTAGACACACCGTAATAAATGATTGTAACTTACTCATAAGTCCTAAGATTAACGTGTCACGGTTGAATAATTCAGAGCTTAAGAAAATCCTTATAACCTTGAAAATGCCAGAGGATAAACCGGGAAAAATGCCTCACAATACTCTTTTAATTTGTCATTATGTAGTAATAAAAACATGGTAAATGAGAGCGACAAAAAACTCGTTCAGAGCCGAACAAAAAACCGCGAGCTGGGGCGAAATTCGCAAATCATTCCGCGATAATGACGGCCGCTTGAAAAAAATTTAAATATCAAAAGGCCGGACGGTGAACAGTAATGGTTTAAAATCATTTTTCATTCGAGTCACTCGTGAGTCAGAAATATGAAAACGGTAGCCATTGGACTTCCATTAACTCGAACCGAAAGGCGATTAGAATTTTGGACAAGAACCATTTATCATTAATTATTTCGGCGAATAAATAAAACAAGAAAGTTCTAAATAAAATGTCAGTATATATTGTTCTTATTTACAAAAGTTTTCGTTCCATTGAACGAATAAAAAAATATTATTTGTTTTTCTTTTTCTTGGGTTGTGATTGATCAAGCGGCGGTAATCCACTGTCGTATTCACTTGCCGTGTGCATTGAACTTTGTTTGTTTGCTTGTCGTCCACCAAACGATCCAATTTTTACTTTCGGGAATCTATGAACAACAAAATATCTACATAAATAACTATACAAAATCATAGGTACTTACTTGAAAATAACAAAACCATTAAACTTAGGCGTAGCTCCCCGGTTAGCTACGCCTAAGTTTCAATCCAATCAATCACTTTTTCAAGAATTAAATCCAAGTAAACCAATAAAACCAAGTTTTCTTAGTATTCGATTGTTTGATATCAATAAACAGGCTCCAAATTGTCTTTTGTTTCTTTAAATTCTGTGTTCGAAATTCAAAAAAAGACTATTGAATGAAATTGTGAATGTGCCAGGTTCAAAACTGCATAAAAAGTTTTTGCTCGACCTAATATAAAATTTTAGCTAGGACCAAACGAAACTGAAAATACAAGGTGGGCCAATAGATGTGTCCAGAAGTGTATATAGCGTAGAAACAATTAAAATCGGTTTAACTTTCGCGAAGAAAAAAGGGAAGTACGATACCCATATTTTTGTATGGAGCATAATTTGGTATCGTGC
The DNA here is from genome assembly GCA_916999025.1 of Orgyia antiqua. Lineage (NCBI taxonomy): Eukaryota > Metazoa > Arthropoda > Insecta > Lepidoptera > Erebidae > Orgyia > Orgyia antiqua. The sequence continues at coordinate 6,712,681 of OU779861.1, forward strand.
CCTCTTAATTCATGAACTGTTTCAAAGTAATTGCGTTTAAAAATACCAACTCACCCAGGTCGTTTCTTCTCTTCATCTTCATGTACAGTTAGTCTATTACTTGGTCTATCCTTTTTATTAGTAGGGTTAGACTTGACTCTTCGCGCGAGGGTAGCTGGTGCATCTCTTAATGCAAACGCCTTCGCCGCGTGACCGAGGTGAAGTTGCTTGGAGTCAAGATATTCTCGTATATCGCGAGGGTAGCCCGCGTAAAAACGTACCCAAGATGTGTACGCTAAAGAAAGAACATTTTAATATGTATATAAATTTTTTCAGAAACAGACCTCTGTAAGCAGTATCTCTCTCCGGCCCACGAAGGTCCCATTGCCGGGCACGGGTCTTCTCTACTTTGAAAGGGATTATTGTCCACGCAGGCCAGGCGTGTTGGCACATTTTAAATATTATTGCAGGTCTATAATTTGGTCTAATATTTAGATAGAATATAAATATACAAAATTTCTGACGTACCTATAGGTGTGATAATAAAATGAAATAATTATAATTAATTAGTAGGTACCCCAATGTTTAATTATGAAGAGTTAGCAACAAGACTCATTGTCTGAAATTAATTGAGCATAATACTCAATTAATTTCAAGATCCCTCCTTCTCCTTACTAGCGGTACATGTAGACTTGGGTAGCAGTACACATAGTCGAGTCTACGTGTGCCTCTATAGATCCCACTCGGGTGATGCGGAAACAACTCGGCTTTTTGATCATCTGAGTCGGATGGCCGATGATGCACAGGACCGGTTTCCCAATGCTGAATTAGTGTTTCTTGGGGACTTCAATTGTCACCACGAACAGTGGCTAAATTCCTCCAAAACAGACCACGCTGGAAGATGTGCTCATGCCTTTGCTCTCACTCATGACCTAACGCAACTGGTTGATCAGCCTACTCGAATCCCAGACATCGCCAGTCACACACCATCTTTACTGGACCTATTATTGACATCATATCCGATGGAGTATCAAGTGGAATGTAGGGCCCCACTAGGGTCTTCAGACCATTGCTTGATCACCAGTACGGTCCCAACAACGCAGCCGTGCCAACCAGTAGCGACTAAGCGTCGCGTATGGCATTACAAATCGGCCGATTGGGACAGTATGCGTAACTTTTTTGCGTCGGTTCCCTGGAAGCAGCGCTGCTTCAGTGAGAAGGATCCAACAGTCTGCGCAGCAGCCATTGCTGATGAGATTGTACTAGGAATGGAGTATTACATCCCCTACTCTGATCTCATCAGCAGGGGTAGGTGCAACCGCTGGTTCAACCGCGAATGCGCTGATGCGGTTTCATCCAAGCAGATGGCATATCGCGCTTGGATCAGAGGCTGCGCACGTGGGGACTCGGAAACCAACTTACTGAAAGCGGCCTATAATAAGGCATCCAAGTTTTGTAAGAAAGCCTACATCAAAGCCGATGCCCAACGCACTACTCGAGTAGGCCTCGACTTAGTGTCGCATCCAACAGGTTCTCGCGACTTTTGGCGTTTGGCGAAGACCGTCCAGAATAACTTCTGCCAACCCTCACTGCCACCGCTGAAATGTCCGGATGGAACACTGGCTCACAAGCCTCAGGAGAAGGCCGATCTCCTGGCAAATCTCTTTGCGGCTAATTCCCGAATCGATGACTGCAATTCAGTGCCGCCAACGCTTCCACATTGTGGCGTCGCGATGCCTGAGATCAAGATTAGGCAGCGTGATGTACGCGCAGAGCTGCAGTCACTCGATGCTCGGAAAGCCAGTGGACCTGATGGCATTCCAGCGATAGTTCTCAAAAAATGTGCAGCTGAATTGACACCCACGCTCACGCGCCTATACCAATTGTCTTTTGACACGGGCTGTGTGCCGGAGGCTTGGCGAGAGGCTATAGTCCAGCCCATTCCAAAGAGAGGAGACCGCTCGGATCCTGTAAATTATAGGCCGATTGCCATCACCTCAGTGCTCTGCAAAGTTATGGAACGGATCCTTAACAACCAACTGATCCGTTACCTAGAAGATCACAGCCTTATAAACGACCGCCAGTACGGGTTTCGCCCGAAGCGATCCACCGGTGATCTTCTAGCGTACGTAACGCACCTCTGGGGTGAGGTGATCGACAAGCGGGGCGAGTCGTTAGCTATTAGCCTCGACATCGCCAAGGCCTTTGACAGGGTTTGGCACAAAGGCCTTCTCTCTAAGCTTTCGGCATACGGTCTACCAGTCCAGTTTCTCACGTGGATTGCCAGCTTCCTGCATAGGAGGAAAATCCGCGTACTATCAGATGGCTGCACTTCACAATCTCACATAGTGAACGCTGGCGTGCCTCAGGGTTCTGTGTTGTCTCCAACACTTTTTCTTCTGCATATCAATGATATGCTTCCACTAGGAGGCATTCATTGTTATGCGGATGACAGTACGGTGCACGCTGGGTACCTGGGGCACGCTACTGACGGACTCGTGGACACCGTGGAGAAACGCAGGAGTCTTGTTGCTGAACTCAACCAGGTCTTGGATCTCGTTGCTAAATGGGGTACTGCCAATCTGGTTGAGTTCAACGCCAAGAAAACCCAGGTGTGCGCGTTCTCAACAAAAAAATCGCCCTTCCTCCCTCTTCCCTCCCTTCATAATACTTCCCTAGCTCTTCAGAACAGCATCACCATGCTCGGTATAGAGGTTCGTTGTGACCTTAATCCCAGGGCTCACATCGAGACTGTGATCAAGACTGCATCGCGGAAACTCGGTATCCTGAACAGAGTGCGGCGGTATTTCACGCCTCAACAATTATGCCTTTTGTATAAAACACAGATCCGGCCATGCGTTGAATACTGCTCGCACCTCTGGGATGGATCCGCTCAGTACCTTTTAGATGCCCTGGATAGGCTGCAGCGACGTGCAGTCCGCATTATCGCTGATGCTGATGTTTCCAACAAATTAGAAACTCTACAAATGCGCAGAGATATTGCGGCACTTAGCGCTTTCTATAGAATTTACCACGGAGAATGTTCTGAAGAGTTATTCTCCCTTATTCCTCCCTCTCCTTTTTTAAATCGCACCACACGCGCAGGTCTGAGATGCCACCGCTATACTGTGGACACCATACCATCTCGCACAAAAAAGTTTGGTAACTCCTTTCTTTGCAACACCTCGAAGAAATGGAACTCGCTCCCTGCACACGTTTTTCCCTACTCCTACAATATGGGGTCTTTCAAGCGAGGCGTGAAAAGGCATCTTGTGGGCCGGCAAGGTGGGGGCGGCTAGTGCCCTGACAACGTACTAGCCGTCCTCATGTCTGGATTACACTTTCGCTTAACATCAGGTGGAGTGTGGTCATTTGCCTACCCAAACTATAAAAAAAAAAAAAAAAAAAAATTTCAGTAATTTATTATTTCAGTTCATTCCGTTAGATAATTTAGAAAAATAAATACGGATATTTTAGTCAAAACCTAATTATTTATATAATTTATTCATTTGTAGGTATATGAATTAGCGAAGAATACCTTAAAATAACTATAATGGCTAGATCCTATTCTAACGCGTTACCGATTTGACGTAAACTAATATGAAATCATATTAACACGTTTATATAAGTTCGGTATGTATCTATCAATGTATTAATCTATGTAACGGAATCTTTAAAAGTGATTTTAACACACTTGCAGTAGTTGGATTGATCTGAAATTTTGCACCTACATCAAGGACTGACGACAATGCAATAATTTAAAAAAATATTCAGGATTTTCAAGCGTGTTTTTTAGTTTTTGAACTAAGTAGATTTTATTTTTGTTTTACTTTAAAACAAAATCTAGAAAAGGTTATTTTATATATATAATAATGTATATAAGATATTACCTCTGCTAGCTCTAAGAAGCCAGTCTTTATTGGTATGTGCAGTTTTCTCTAAGCGCGCCTGTACAGCTACTGCGGCTCGTTGTGCGCTAGTGGCGGCAGGCGCTACTGTTCTTAAAGCTTCTAGTGCTCGAGACTCGTCACCTTGACGAAGTCTGTATAAAACAACATCATAGATTGAAAAATAAGGGGAAATATAAGGAGCTTCAATTCCAAGTCAGGAGTTTACTACTGCGAGGAACATAATCATCTAAAAACCAAGTATAAGTTGGACTCGCGCACGAAGGGGCTCACACCATTATAGCGAGACCAAGATAAGGGCACAAAAACGATAATGATGAGTGGTTGTTATTGTAGCAACTGATATACATTAACTGATTTTTTTTTGGTTTCTAGCTATCACTGTTCCAGAGATACAGCCTGGTGACCTACGGACGGACTAAACTGCCAAAGGAATGGCTACTCTTAAAAACACACAAAGCACGAAAGCAAGGCTCGTGGCGGTCTTGGAGTTGAGGGCTTGGGTGGGAAAAAGGCCCTGAGGAAAACCACAAATGCACTGGAAAGGCGATATTAAGAAAACTGCAGGAACGCATTGTATGCAAGTAGCACAAAATCGAGAGGAATGGCAGAATTTAAAGGAGGCCTACACTAAATCCGTAGAGAATGGCTAAGAAGAAAAAGAAGACCTACGGACGTACGAACGAACAGCAAAGTCTCAGTAATAGGGTTTTACCTTTTGGTATGGAACCATAAAAAAGCAGTTGCGAAACAATAAACGGTAGTATCATCGTACTTTCTACTAATATTGTAAACACGAAAGTTTATAAAAACGCTAAAAGTTAAAGAGCGGGGCATTAACTATAAACTATTAATTTATATATTGAAATTTTTTTTACATGTGAAAGAAAGAAAGTTTTTATTTCCTATGGGGACACAACATGTGAATATAATATTGGAGGGATAACGCAAGAAATGTTTCATAATTACTGAAGTATCATACCTAATTCTTTTCTGTTCCAAATGTCTTACGAACTTTGCTTCACTTGGCAACAGGAATAACACTGCCGCGCCTACTTGAGCCGCGCGACCTGTACGACCCACCCTATATATAACAATAAACATAACACATTTTAAATGAATAGGAATTAATTCTAGCTTAAAGATAGATTTTCTGTAGATATGCGATAAGCGTTGAATACTAACGGCCGGCCATCTTTAATAACCAATATACAATGGGCATTGTTCATATTTTTTTAAAACTCATAATTCGAAAACCATTTCGGGGAATAGAGTTTCTGATCATAATCCATTAGTTTTTTTCGGAAAATTTGCTATATTAACGATTATTTTTCCAAAAAAGCAAATGATCTCTATTTGCCCTTGAAATGAAGGACTTAAAATATTAAGGCGTTTTTAGGGATATACTACTCTGAAGTGGAGTTGAAATTGGTCTATTATACCAACTTGTCAACTTTGAAAAGATAAAGTACAATCTGTATTGTCTATCAAGAAAAGTTTATACACAGATTGCGTAAAACGATGACGTCACAATATTTAAAGTAAAATCTTCAAGTATTTTTTAAAAATTCTGTATAAAGAAACTAATTGTAACTAAAAGAAACTAATTTCAATATTATTGAAATATTCACATATTTCAATAATATTGAAATTAGTTTCTTAAAATAGTCTATATTTTCTAAAAAAAATATAAAAACAGCAGGTCAAAAATTATGAACAATCCCAATTATGGACGTTTGTTAATCTCGTTTATCAGCAAGATGTATATCTATAAACCATGTTTTGGTAGAAAATTTTATCCATAAGTAGCGTATTAAAAAGCAAGACAAAATATTTATAATTTTTGTTTTAGTGGTAAAAATTATGAGTGATAAAATATTGAAAATAATCTTCTTAGTGCTAAAACTAAAAAACACGCTTGAAAATCCTGATAATTTTTTAAAATTATTGCATTGGCATCGGTCCTTATATGTGTGCGAAATTTCATCAATCCGACTACTGCAAGTGGGTGAAAATCACTTTCAAAGATTCCGCTACATAGATTAATACATTAGATACCTACCGAACTTATATAAGCGTGTTATTGACTTTAAAAGTCTTATACGTATAAGTTCTTGAACAAAGTTACCTGTGAACGTAATCTGTGACAGAGGCTGGGACGCAAAACTGCAGTACTAGGTCAACTCGTGGTACATCTATGCCTCTCGCTGCCACATCCTGCCGATATACAAATAACTATAAACTTGCAACAAAAAAACTATAACGATAAAACTTCAACGTACGCACTTCGAAGTCATCGAGTTTGCACAAACATACTAATACTCCCTTGTACGCAAATAATGTCAACAATCGTGTTAGTACGGACACATATTAGCTTTTGAAAGCACACTCACAGAAAAAAGATTTCGGTCTAGTGATGATTGGATGGGCTTCCCTACTTCCTCATATTTTTGTACTTAATTTCATGGCGGGGTAGATATTCTAATATGCCCAGGGCCCCAAGTATGTAATTAACGGCCCTGAGCGTATAATAATTTTACATCAGACCAGAGAAAATGTCTAAAAAAAAGGTAGAAAATATTTTTTATCACGCAGAGACTTATTTAATAATCAGAAATCACAAATACTAGCCGAAACAGACGGTTGGTAAGATTAGTATTACAGAAATATCTTGACCATATCGACACAAGGAGCTTCGGATTGGAAAGCGTAAGCGCGCGAGTGCGGCGGTAGCCACCGCCCGCTGCGTCCCAAATTAAACCCGATACCATCTCATCGTGTGTCATTATCTCTCCTAATCCTCTAATACAGCACACTATACCCGCATTAAACGGTCCACTCACACCAACTAACCTCTCCGGTATTACTTTTTTCTTATAGTATAACACTCCATTATCAAACTCAATTGAAAATATATAGCAATGTAATCTTAAGTGATAAAGCATTCACTGTTTACAGATTTTTTTTATTAACTACTAACACAGTATAATCTAGTTTCATTTTGGCCACGTTATTAAAGTGTCGTGAACTCTTTATAAAAATTTTCAAACTACTAAGGAATTAAAATAGACGCCGTTCAGTAGGTACTCTATTAACCCAACCCAGGGTACTATATTATCGCGAAGTAAACCTATTGTTATATAGACAAGCAAATTAATTCATTCCCTTACATTTTTTTCCTGTTATTCTACAGCCAACGGATCAATGCAATTAAAAATACAACGCATAAACGTATAATTCTCGCGCTAATTACACTATTACAAAATTATTTTACGCTTCGCTACCCTCACTAGCCAAACATGGAAAAATTACAACTATTTTCATTTGCAAATTATTTACTCGGTAATCGAGTGAAAAAGATACATAATTGCATTGTTCACAGTGGCAGAATTATCGAGACGTTTAGTTTTTTTGCTGCATCACATTCAACATAAATTATAGCAATTATTTATTTAAATTGAAAGGCAAAAACTAACAAAGGGCAGGGATTCGAAAAAACCACTTGATCGTTTTGTAATTTAGCTATGAGTAATGTTTTATATGAATAACGTATTCAATTATGTTTTTCTGTTTGCTAAAACGTAACGTGTATGGTGTTATACGTATACAATTATACATTATCATCATCATACTGTCACGCCTTATCCCGTGGTAGAGACTATAGAGCGATGTCTACGATGTAACATAATGCATATAACCTCCATGTGAAATCCTCTTTCAAATACCATGTTAATCTTATAAATTAAGACTAAACCTCCAATATCGCCTTAATCTACTTGTACTAAGAAATATGAAACAATAATTTTGAATTCAAGTACATAATATTTTCCCTTTTTAGTGACATCACCTTCAAACTTAGTATTTCAATAGAATACCACAAACACAGATGAACGATAAATTTGTCGATATTACACAATAAATCTGTAATTACAATCCCTACCGTAACGCGTATCAGTATAATATCGAGCGGCGATGATAGATGTAATAAACACATATAATTGAACATAATCGGCGTATTGTGACGGAGGCCGGGGCCGTCTTAGAGGCTAAATAAATGACCAACTAATAGGTACCGAAGTTCCTACAAAAGCCAACCCAACCGCGCCGATACGCCAAGAACGAGATGATTAATCTAGTAGCGAGTTTTTTGATTATAATAAATTGAAATTCCATTGTCATATACATAGACGTTTAAAAATATTCGTGTGATGATCATATCTTAATGAAGTACGTTTATATACGTACGATATGTAAAAATTGGTCAAGTGCGAGTCGGACTCGCGCACGAAGGGTTCCGTACCATTATCTATGCAACATAAGGCAACGTTATTAGTATCGAGCAAGAAACGGTAAAAAAATCAGTTTTTGTATGGGAGCCCCCCTTAAATATTTATTTTATTTTATTTTTAGTATTTGTTGTTATAGCGGCAATAGAAATACATCGTCTGTGAAAATTTCAACTGTCTAGCTATCACCGTTCTTGAGATACAGCCTGGTGACAGACAGACGGACGGACGGACGGACGGACGGACAGCGAAGTCTCAGTAATAGGGTTCCGTTTTTACCCTTTGGGTACGGAACCCTAAAAAGTAGTTGTACGGTTTTGTATAAAACTATCACTTTTAAATAAAACAAAGACAACTGCTAAAAAAAATATTGTCGCCTATAGTGTCATAGGCCGACGATTCTAACTTCAATTCCTGCGATATTTATTGAAATTACATAAATTAATAAATGGTTCCAGTCTAATACGAAATTTTCAAGCAATTAAGGTGACCTTTCGATGTTTGCGACCGAGTCACGCCTTCTATTTTGGTTGTCAAATACCGTCCGATTCTAATACTTCCGAAGTCCTCACTGCTTTATATGATAAGTAAGCGTGGCTAAATGCAAAATGGCCGTAGCAAAACAAAAATTGACAGTATACACAAAACTTCAGGAATCGAAGAAACCTCCCGATATCTGCTGGGTTTTCGTTTCTTAGGATTCTTGTCCTTTTTGAATTCTTAAAACCTGGTGACCCCCAAGTAACAGATGCTCACAAGATAAATAAAACAAACCTACCGTACAAATAAGGACACCAGTGCGCGCAGTTCGGAATTGCTTGAAAACTTCCATCCTTTGTTCGTGTGGCATAGACCCATGTAGACTAAACATCTCTATGTCTACAGGAACTAATCCCCCTTCTGATGGTTCTTCGTAATCCACTTGAAATTCGTCCTCTTCAGATGATGATCCCTCATTCTGCAGAAAAAGAAGTTAAGTTCACCATTCTGTTGTTATTTTTAAGTCATCAATATGTATAGAACATAAAAACTGTTACCCATTCATGTTAAAATTTAATATAAAATCAATATATTTTTTACCTCCTCATCACTCTCGTTCACTTTTCTTTTCTTTGCTTTAACTTTCTCTTGTTTCTTCTTTTTAACCTTGACATCCTTTCCCGTAAGCACTATCTCTATCAACTCTGAAAGGTAGTCCACCATTTCCAATGTTGCCACAAACACTATCATTTTACCCCCTTTCTTGTTAATAACACAGTGTTCAACAATCAGGGAACATAACGTTACTAGTCTCAACTTCATTGGCACTATTAAGAATGATTGATTTACAGTAGCAGGTAGTACTAATTCATCTTCAACTAATGCTGTTTTCACTGCTTCCGCAAATGTATCAACAACTGGAGTTGGTTCAGTTTCATTTTCTTCTTTATCATCATCATCATTATCATCAGAATCCATTTCAACTGTAGGATTTTTAGCTGCTAATTGCTTCTGAACTTTAAAGTATTCGTAATCTGAACCACTGTCACTATCGTCTTCAACTGAATTTGTGATATCAACTTTTGCTGGAGACACACTTGTATCACTCGTTTTAAATAAATCTGGATGATTTAAACCAGTAAATGCTTTCAAACCTACAATAAAATAACCCTGTTAAAATCTAAAACTCAATCAATACGTAAAATAATAGAACCTTTTTTAATATTACCTCTTTTCATTTCTTGTGCATCATTTTCTTCTTTTTCATTTTCAATACTCTTATTAACTTTAGATTTTTCAGGTGGTTTTACCTCTGGTTTACTTTTCACTTCTCCCTTATTATACACTTCTGCCTGTTTGGGTATTTTGTTAGATTCGTTAGACTTTAATGAATCTGCAATAACTGCTTTCCCTTCAGAAGTGTCAACGAAAACTGGATTAAGTAGAGTAATACCAGCTAAATTTTCTACTGCCTAAAACATGAAAATATCATTAAAATTTAGATTCAACCAATTGAATAATATTCTGCCTTGACTGTTTAATAGATAATATTATTTATAATCTAACCTTTGTAAGTGTTGCTGATAGAAGAATGGTCTGATTTTCTTTTGATAAAAATACGTCTGTTAAATGATGTTTCTTATCAACTGTTTCCCCACTATTTTCAATTTCATTAGATTCTTTAGTTTCATCACCAAGTGGTATTTTTTTAACTATATTTTGTTTTATCATTGCCATAGGATCGTATGTTGCTGCTTTTTTATGATCTTCAATAGCTTTTACAATAGCAGCTACGTCTTTCTCATAACCCATATCAAGTAAACGATCAGCTTCATCCAAAACTAAACAACTACAAGAAACAACATTGAAATTTATTACTACATTGAATATTTCTCTTTAAAGTATGTAAGTTCTGCAGATTTTAAAAAAACATTGTGACTACTATTAGCAACTTGATTTCATGCATTTTATGATTAGAGGTACAGACACCGACATTCCGATTACACAGTATTACATATTTTTAAGTCCTAACAATTTTTATAGAAAGATATTTAGAACTTAGTCTTTGACCTATTATTTTGTTAACCCATATTCTCCAAATAAATCATTCATTCATTCTCTCTTTCATTCAACTTTTGAGTGCATCACTAGATTCTTACCCAGTCTTAGCAAAATTCAATGATTGTGTGTGTCGTAAATGATCATTGATACGGCCAGGTGTACCTACTAATATACTAAGCCCTTTTCTCAGACGAGCTTTCTCTGCTTTTCTTTTTTGTCCTCCGCTCAACAGACCAGGTACTATCCAAGTAAATGGCTAAAAATAAATAAAATTATTGTATACAAAAACATTAAAGTAGTCAGGAATTTTCATTTCATTTAAAAAGATTAATATTAAAATTACCTTTACAAGTTTAACAAACAATTCATATGTTTGTACAGCGAGTTCTCTAGTGGGTACCACCACAACAACGCTTATGCCATCATGTCTGTTTATCTTAGGTCTTATGGCCTGCAGACCTTCTATGATGGGAAGAGCATATGCAAGGGTTTTACCAGAACCAGTCTGTGACCTGATAAAAGAAGGAATTAAAATATATTTCTAATCATATTCTATCTCTATTTAACAGATAAAAATGTTATAAAATTACCACTATTTTATTATAAGCATTGTATGTTATAGTAAAAAAAACATAATGGTATTAAAATTAAGATGGTGTTTTATATAAACTTTTACAGAGTTCATAATTAGACCCCTGTTATCACAATGTCGAATATTACCAACTATAATTAAAGAATGGACTATCAGTTGCAACTCATTGCAACCACTCATACTAAATATGAATGGTTTGCCATACCATTACGCACTAGGGACCAATCATATTTATCTATGTACTCAATACTACTACTAACTGATGCAGGCTATAATGGCACACATACAAGAAATATTTATCATTTTTAAACTCACAGTAATATCTAAATATGAGTCAATAAAAACATGGCAAAATATTATGAAATCTTTGAGAGAACTTTAGATTGGACTATCGATTTTTTATCAAACTATGGTGAAAAACAAGTTTACAACAAGTTTGGTGCTCCAACTAGAGTAATATTAATTTTTACCTGATAAGAACATCTCGACCTTGCAGTATAACAGGAATGGCATTTTGTTGAACAGTCATTAGTTCTTTCAAACCAAGATTTTGTTGTAAATTTGCTACACTGTGAGGGTGTATATCCAAATCTGAGAATGTATTACCAGCAAATACTTTTTCAACTATTGGTTTTATAGCCCTTTGACCAATGCGTGGTACTTGTGGATTGTTTTTGAATAAAGATGATATCCACCCTCCACTTCTAGGTTTTTGTTTTAATTGTAAATTGTCACTTAAATCCTGATAATTCTTTCCTTGATATTTTCCTTTATTTTCACTAAGATCTCGTAGTTTAACATCTAAATCATCAGAATTATCTTCTACAGGCGCCGTAACTTTGGGTACTTTCTTTGGGGGGCCGTGGACATTATTTATGACTGAAATGTTTTTCTGAGCCAAATTCTGTGGCCTTTTTCTAGCTATGGTCTTCCCAGTAAACTGGGGATTTGAAACAAATTTATAATCACCTGCATTTTTCTTAGAAATGCTACCTTTTTTGTTATCCTAAAACAAAGTTTTATTTAACTGCCAGTGTTGTAATATTCAAGTAGACAGTATTAAAGGAATAGACAACTTACCTTCTTTGATACCGATATATTTAATTGTAAATCATCCATATTAAAGCTTTTCTCTCAATAAATAAACGTTTTTTGAACACTTGCTTCTATTTTGAGGTTAAGTGCGCACTACAATGTTGTGACATTTGTGACGTTGGGGTGAACGTTTGACGTTTACTTGACAGCTGTTCGTTCTGAAACACTCGAGTATTTTTACCGTTTAGAAATAAAACTATCTATTATCTCTCTTAATATCTCACTTTTATTTATAAAGCAACCATGTTTCGCCACATTATCAGGGCTCACTTCAATAGTGCAATATTTACTTTTGAAAATTTGTATTAAATTTTAATTAGCAGTAACAGACAAGCTCAATTTAATAATCTCAAATAATACTACTAGAATCTACCGTAAATCGAATTGAATCTACCAATCTAAATAATTAAAACTCATAAGTAGGTAGAGAAAAGAATTCTTCTCTAATTTGTTGGTAATTCTTGCTAAGCATCTGTCAAACACCACTTTTTCGAGTGTCGAACAGTGTACGGCTGTGTTCAACAGTGTCGTTGATGCAAAGCGCTTTATCGAGCACTGCGTTACACTACGTCACTTTTTGTATTAATTGGAAAGCAACCGTAATCATAGTAACAATTTTAGCGAGTTTATCATGAAACTGCTTTTGCAATGTGTAATACACAGACCCCGTTTTCCAATCAACGCACAATAGCGCATTATGCGGCACAATGCTCAACGTTGAGTGTTCCAATTACAGCATCGCATCGCACAATCGAGCACTCACAAAAGTGATGCGAGCAATCCATACCAACTTCAGCGACAGAAAATTAACAAGTATTTGTTCTTAAAATTGGCATTAATTGAAATTTTATTTATATAATATCGTTAGTAATATTATTTATTGTTTAAAAAAAATTTGAGGCTTTCTTTTCGTCGGAGTTTTCTGGAAATATTCAAAGTAAATTCAAGCTGTGTTAAAAAATAAATAAATATAAGTATGGATGAAGGTATAAACAATGACTTTTTTATATTCTACACATATAATGTGAATAACAATGTTTATTTTAGAATTTTTTTTTCAACACTGAACTTAGCGCACTCTGCTGGTGCATTTGAAAACTAATTCATACTGTCAAATTCAAAATAGCAGACTACCGAAACATTTCAGTCATTGAATTGCAATTGTGAAGCAGTTGTGTACGAGACTAGCAATTTATGTCACTTTGACAATTGTAAGTCAATGATGAAGTCGTTATGACGACACAATAATAGTAGACTACCAAAAACTTTACTATTGCACCATAATGGTACAATAATGGTACAGTTGTGACACCGTTGAAATACCCGACTCAGGGCCCAGTATTGTGCGGCATTGAGTCGCATTATGCTCTGCAATTGGAAAACTAGCATGGTCTAAAACGATATGGAACTTTAATATAAGTGACATACCGTGATGACATTAATTATTGCCTAATTTTTGCAATCTCCAAATCTGCAATCTGCGTCACTTTTGAACACACTGATACAAGTATGGCATTTAAAATCAAGATCTGTTTTAATACACCCATGAACTATACCTTCATGAATACACCATATTTAATTGACACCAATTGACACCATTGTCAGTTTGTAGTGTGAACGCCGCTACGAACAAAAAAATTAAAATAACAAAATGCGCAGTCTTTGTGTGTTCTAGTGTATCAGAATAATAAAAAAATGCCACAACCATTATTCTGTGGCCACAACATAGGATTTCACAAGTAATTTTAACTCAAATAATTCATTTTCACATAAAAACACAATTTATAAATTTAATGACAATCGTGTTTTGACGGACGTCAATAATGTTGCCCCAGGCAACCGGGCAACTTCACGTTGTACTTCACACACACATAAATATTTTGTTGACCTCAAGCCGGGTCACTGATTTAGCCGTAGACGCACTTTAATAATATAGATACGCACTGTCTTGTATGTCTATGGTGAGTATGGTGTAATATAATAAAAAATATTTATGTAAGAGCTAGTCAAGTATTTGTATAAGTAGACGATTTTAGACAAAGAACCTGAAGTTTAAAAGCCAATAATTGATAGGTTACAAAATGAAACAGGTCTAGCAGTGACAGACAGGCCAAGAGACGTAGCATGATGATTATGGTATTTCTTTCATTTTGTCTTGAAGAAGAAGCTGGCTAACTTTTCTACAGCATTCAGTTGGAGTCGTAATTGTAAAGAAAAGTAAAAGTAAAACATTAAAAGTAAATGTAAAACATCTGCTGCCGCATCAGCGGAGATGCTCAAGCGGCACAAATATAGTAATCTTGTCGGAGATTACGTATTTGAGCCGTTTGGGGTCGAAACGCTCGGACCGTGGGGTCCGACGACTCGCTCTTTTTATAGAGAATTGTCGAAGCGGCTAGTCGACGCCTCGGGTGACCAGAACGCTGGCCTTTATTTTGCACAACGTATAAGCATTGCTATCCAACGTGGCAATGCTGCCAGTGTTCTGGGCACTTTACCAGTTGAGGACGATGCGGAGGAATATTTTGACGCATAACTTTATTTTATTTTATTTGTTATTTTGTTATTTTTTTAGCTTTGTATATAATTTTGCCTACTTTAATTTAAAAATAAAACATTGTAAATATTTATCTAACTGATAAAAAAATCTTTAACATAAACATAAAAGTAAAAAAATTGTGATTTGTACTCCCTTACTGTTTTTAGGATCACGTACTAAAAGCCAAAATGGCACCCTACTACTGAGATTTCGCTGTCAATTGTTCAATAAAATATTTCAAAATTACTTATCTGGTTAATCAAAAACATTTCCAGTAAAAAAATCATTTTCTATTTAAAACTTTCTGAAGAAACAACGTATTTGTGCTAATTAAAACTTTAAAAAAGTGGGTTTGAGCCCATAACCTTTTAATACCATTGTAGGTTCTGATCTTAAACGTGATTTTATCTTTCTGCTGTAATTTGATTAAATTTCACGGACAGAGTGTTATAACACGTTTTTGTTAAAATTTTCAGCATTTAAAAAAATTTAAAAACATGCAGACGACCCTCCTACTTTGTTTGAAGTCGGTTAAAAAGCCACCGTCCTCATATAGGACAGGATAGGAAAGTTACCAACAAAACAGACTATTATTCACTTGATTTTAATGTACAATATACCTTGATATATTTGTTTGCTTAAACCTCTTATTGAAGAGAGAAACAACCGCTAAATCCGTACACTTTAAATTCAGCTTGCGAATGCTTTGGGCACACAAGTAAAATACAGTGAGGGATTGAGGGCTAAGGGAGGTGTGAGGGCGCGACGTGATTACTGGCGTCCAACCGGGACGACTCACGACCCTTGTCCTACGCCCTTCTCACAACACACAAACAACTACATGGGTATATTATGTTGAGAGTAAGGCTGCCTGTCCATTGACGCGGAGCGAGGCGGCGGAGATGAGGACTTCTCTAATGCTGTTTTTGTAATATCAACATAAATATATCGATCATCAACAATAAAATAACAATTTATATCTAACCAATTATGCAAAAAAAATCTATCTATTAAAAATATCAAAAATAACGACTTTGTTATATAATAAGTTAAGATACATATTTATTCATTTTTATTGCTTCGCTACTAAATAGCAGTCCCAAAAAAATTATTTATTAACACAATCACAACACAACCTACAAAATTTTACACCCGATATGCATCTAATTAAATAACTTTTTAATAAAACTTTTTAGAATAGAAATCATAAAAATATATGACATAAACTGTAATAAAATTTGACACGAGGTTGCTTGTGTTTACAAATAAAATAATTGTAACAAATATCGGAATTTGGAATAAAATCTAAGATAATAACGTAGACATACAGGTTGGTCAATCAATATAAAAGTATAATGGTATTCCGTGAATGTAAGTAATAAGTGTAATAACGTTTGAGCGACAAAAATAAGACGTTAGAGCGAAACCTTAGAGTGAAACGCTCGCTTTGCAGACAGACTCCATAATGGCTTAATTTTAAGTTAACTTTGATATTCCAATCCATTTCCTTGTCCAGTTCGCAATATAATATATCGTTGCCAATTTGTATCGTACTTACTGATCTATTTCAGTTATTTGCATTAGAAGCTTATCTATTTTTAGATTGATTGTTTATTGTGTATTGTGTAGAGCGATTGTTATTGGGTACATAAATATTTATATTATGGCATTGAAACCTACGACTTGTAAAGAAGCCATAGCCCGATGGGAAAAAGAAAAGGGGGAAGTGGCTGCTGAAGCAACTGTGATTGAGTTACAATTTCAATGGCCTCCTATAGAAAAAATGGATGGTGCTTTATCCACGCTTGTTACTTGCGAGTAAGTTAATTTTCTCTGTGTTGTTTTAATGCTTTATAAGCATTTTTAAATATAATTCTTGACGCAATCTAAACGTAACGCTTGTTGTTCGATGCCAGATTACGGATAAAAACTTTTTTATTATTTTTTTGTAAATGCTCATTTAAAGCAAAACGTAGAAAACAGAAACACCTAGACTTAGTGAATCACAAAATTCCACAGTATTTTGCCAGTATCTGTGCTCATCACACTCGTAGATTACACTAATAATTTTTTTATGTGAAGTTCAACCTCACAGCCTTGCAATTGGACATCATTTTCTGTTAGTTACCTTACTTCCCGACGCAAAACGTGTCTATGACATTTGACTTCATCATTCTTTACGATTTCTAAATTCCATACCTAGGTACCTTTTTTATCTACTAAAACATAAATCCTTTATAATTTCTTTCAATATATATACTCGTATGTACAGATTTCTTTTGCTGGTGCAATAATTGCTAGTTGGCACTAGACTTGATCCCAAGAATAGAACAGAATGATGTTTTGACTTTTTGTAATTCATTTTAAGTTACATTATTTAAGTAATTCTGACACTAATCAAATTCCAGAAAATTAAGTCTCTCGTCTAACACGATAGACAAAATAGCCGGGATTGCGGGCATGAGAAATCTTAAGATATTGTCAGTAGGCCGGAACAACATAAAATCTTTGGCTGGTGTGGTAAGTTATACACTAAACTTTATTGTTGATATCTACGGTGATTATTGAATATGTAAACGTTTTTTCGGCAGTATATTTTCTTGCAGAACAGCTTTCAACTACTCATCATTTGAAAACTCTGTCATAGACATTATTATCAAAGCAAGAGCGTTTCGATGTTAATTCGTTTATATATTTAAATCCTAATAACTGGATCAAAAAGCCGCTGAAAAGCATTACATCGTAAATTAAGTACGTACAGAGGGCAAAAATCCACATGTATATAGCTTAGCATCTTACACTGGCAATAAAAGATAGGTGCCCGTCCTATCCAACATTGGAAATGAAATTCATTTAAAATAAAAGTTAAAAACTTAAAACTTACTTAAGTTTTCTTGAAAGTTTTCATTTTGTGGCTGGCCGTGCCTGTGCCCAGGACTAATTTGCTTCAAAAAGCATCTTTCACGAGAGCTATTAGAGTCAGCTAGAGTAGTCAGTGTAGTCAAGTGCATGACACGATTGACATCTTCTCGGCCAAATTGGGTGAACTCACAATAGTGTTATTGTATTTAATTAGCTACCAGAGTGATTAGTTATTTTAATAAGTTATTTTTGTTTTACAAGATTATATTTTATTTTGATTGTTATTTTTGATTGTTTATTTTAATTGTACTTAATTTTTTATTGCAAATTTAATTTTAATATATGTACCTAATTATGTTTGTAAATATGTTGTGATTTAGTCTGTAAGCAAGTATATGTAGTAGCGACACTATCCTATTAGGATATACCCTGTAAAGATAGCTGTTAAGTTTTTAAAGAATAATTAAATAAATAAATAATATAAAAAATTGCCACCATTTTGGGTGTTCCGCCATGTTGGATAAATCTGTGGTTGGATATAAAAATGAAAAACCAAACTACACGTGTCCATGCAAAATTTTAACCGTAACAATCACGTAATGTTATAAACAAACATACATTGCAAGTTAAATAAAAGCATATATTAACGAGATGAATGTCTCTTTATAATTATTTATGTCCACGCATTACGATACGTTTATTGTAGGTGTGTATTATAGTAATCAGTTGGTAATATTTCTACAATTTTACAGGAAACAGTAGCAGAAACACTTGAACAATTATGGATCAGCTATAATCCCATAGACAAATTGAAAGGCGTTGGTACTTTAAAAAAATTACAGGTACTCTACATGTCCAACAATTCAGTCAAAGAATGGGTGGAATTTAATCGCCTGCAGGTTTGTTTTTAGTTTACTATAAATTCCTTCTATTTTTCTTTCAAGCGCATTTAACTAACCCAGGTTTTATTTCGGAAAAGGTTTTCAGTTTCAAGTGAGGGATTTCAATACAAATAAAATACAATTAAATGGGTAAATATGTGTATAAAAGTACATTAATACAAATACAAATATACGTACATTAAATAATGTATTTTTTACATAGGTAAATTAAAGATTTAGGTATAGGCTTAGTCTCTATCTCATTGATGAAAACCTATCCACTATCATGTTAGTTACCAAACTCCTGAGTGAAACTACTTGAGTGATTTTTATGAAATTTTAACGGATAGGTATACTTACCCACCCGTTAAAATTTTGTACCCGTTAATTTAGAAATGGTCAACATGTATTCTACACGCGTAAGTGACAGTAAGAATTTAATTTCACGGTAATTCAAGTGACAGTCAAAGAATATTCTTTGTGCATTAAATTCAATTAAAAGTATAATTCTCATAATCTTACAGGAATGTCCAGCTTTGAAAGACTTGGTTTTTATTGGCAACCCCTTAGTGGAAAATCAACCCGACATCGATACTTGGAGGCATCAAGCCTCAAATCGTTTACAACAAATAACTAAACTAGATGGAGTACCGATTATTAGAGAGGAAGCGTCATAGAGATTGGAATATTTAAAAAAAAAGCCAGCAATAGTTAGATTAACATTGCTCGAATCAAGGAAAATTCGACTAAGACTAAAAATAAAATGTCGCCGTTAGTAATTTTGAATCTCTAAGGTAAGGTACGAATTCAAATATTCAATATAAATGACAATAATAATTATATTATGTTATTATCTTAATGGTTTTTTGTATTTGTTTGCAATTGTGCAGACAGTACGTATGTATCCTGAGACTGCCTTAGATTCTACCAATCTTCTTAGTTCTAAAACTAAAAAACACGCTTGAAAATCCTGAATATTTTGTAAATTATTCTGGTCCTTAATATTTGTGCGAAATTTCAGATCAATCCGACTACTGCAAGTAAGTGAAAAACGCTTTCAAAGATTCCGTTACATAGATTAATATATTAATGGATACCTAGCGAACATTAAAATCGTGTTAAAAAGTATTAAGCTTTTTCACTGGGGAATTCTCTAAATGAAAAGCAACATTTTTAGGGAAATCAGCATTTAAATAAGAAATAAGAATTTCCCGAAAAATATTTTGTATCTAAACTAAAATTGAATTATGGAAGTTAATTAAAGGTACTTCTTGGCGTGTTTGGGAAATCTATGAAGGCTTTAATAGACGCGAGCGCATACCGCCTTTTCTGAAATTGGCTTTTTTAACACACAACTTTCTAAGTTGTAACAAACATACGGATCTAACAAGAATGCTCAAACTTTCTCAGATTTTAATTTTCTGAATAGAAAGTTTGATTGCGTGACAGTGTACGTAACAATGGTTGATAGAGGACCAATTGTTTAGTCTAAGAATTGAAATGGTAATACTTGAAATAATAGTCTCGTGTAGCATCACGCATCGCCTCGCTTACTTGACATTTATGACAGATTATGACTATGGTAACACTAATAACTGCTGCACACGCCATCTATCTATTAGGTAAGTGTCGCAACTAATACATAAGTGCGTTAAGATTGAATTCCATTAATCGGATAATGATTGCAATGGACAGATTGAAGATAACTGACGAATAATTCAACTGAACTCGTGAAGCGATAAATTGACTCGTTTGTGTTTAATTCTGAAGCATTGATCGAAACATTTTGATAACGCATTAACGATGCTTTATTGAAGAGATTTTTCAACACTATACAAGCAATTAGAAACTTATTTAAATAAATCAAAATAGAATAAATATTCATGGACATTTCACACAACGTCCTCTGGTCTAAAAGTAAGCTATATTTCTATGCTTGTGTTATGGGTACCAGAATAGATAGAGTACTTAGACTACTTTTTTTGTAAATACATACTTATTATACATATTAAACATCGAGACGCAGTGCAAACATTTGTCTGACATTTATAAATAACACACAAATGATTGTCCCGAGCGGGAATCGAACCCGCAACCTCGTAAACGGCAGTCCGTTACATGAATCACTGGAACACGGGGCCCGTCGAATACTTTTCAAATATTAGTTTTGATAATTTTGAAAGCAACTACAGTATAAAGGCGTGAGTCTTTTAAGGAATTGTCAACAAACCACCTAATCCAACGCATTAAAAATCAGCTTATTTTATGGCAAAGCCAAATCTTTATGTGAATGCGTAGCCATTGTCCAGACGGCTTTATGATTCGTTATACGTCTCAAAGCCGACTTAATAGCCTGCTTAATTCGCGCCAAAAGGAATTACGAATTGGCCGGGAACGTTATTGCCGACGGAAAAGTCCCTCCCGGCAGTAGATGTACGGATACGGTACTATTGTATTGCCACTAATAAAATTTAATGATGTAAACGGATAGCACGAATTTATCTAACTCAAGTTGTAGGGTGCAGGGCGCTGAGGGGTAATCAATTAACGGCAATATATCAGCAGTAAGGCAAATTGAATTTCGTATTGTTATTCAATACTGTTGTATTTTAAGAACAAAATTATATTATTGGTTTAAGTAAAACTACATTTACAGATTTGTGTTTACTGTAGATAACTACGATCGGGATAAAAACTTTACGCAAGATAGAAACGATGGAATTTATTTACATTAAGTATTTTTCTGAATGAAGTTTTATTTAAATAGCACAGATGTAAGATGAAAATAGCTTAAACGTATTGATTAGAATGATATCATTTAACCATTAATTATTTTATTATAACTGAAATTGTTTAAAGGCTACGAATGCTACGAACGTCGTAGCTTTCAACTTAAGCCATTTAAATTCTTTAAATCTTTGCACACACGTTTTTACAATAGACTGCAAGACAATTAGTTTAATTATTTCTTTGAAACGGTTAACAGAGTTGTTTTTATTACTACAACTAGCTGTTGCCCGCGACTTCGTCTGCGTGAAATTTAGAAATCAAACCTTAACAAATAGAAGTTTCCTCTGCCGCTCAATAGATGGCGTTGTACAGTTTTTAAATAGCACTATGGTATGGTTACACACATTATCACTTACGCTCGTCAATTTTTTTTGTTTTTAATTTACTTTGCTTTTCTCATTTATAAATTAGTAAGGATACATGTTACAAGTTTACTAAGTTTAGTACCAATCACGATTTGTATAGCTTCAATTTCTTTAGTCGAAAAGTCATTAGAAAGCCCTGTATGGAAATGAATAAATAAATATATGCGACCATAAAATAAAGTAGGTAAATGTTAATTATACTCATACAAACAGGCCATTAGATGTTCCACATCAAAATCAATTATTATTGTCCACAACATTAGACGAAAGTAAATGAACCACATGTGTAACAGGGAGTAAGTGACAGTTGAATAGTGTTCTATAATTTAATGGAAAACCGGTCATTGTGTACTCAGCGTAATGGACCAATAATTGTCCATCCAAATAGAAGTAACTCTGTTAATCAAAATGATGCTCGCACCTTCCCTACGCATTATAAATGAAGTATAGTCCCTTATTAATGTGTACAAATGCCGGCAACCACCATATAGCTAGTCATTATTTAATTATTAACACTACAATCGACCTAATTTTGATTTCTATTTGACATTTCGATTACGGTATACATACGTGCCCGCCGGCAAGCAGCCATTTTGTGACATCTGTCCTCGAATGTGTTACCAACTATAAAATTCAATTTCCCCAATCGGCTAGCTCGACACATTTATTATTCATAGATCGGTACCTAGAAGCTCGGCCACTAACAGATGTGATCTTTTACGTGAAGGAATATCAAAAAACATGACGTTGTTATAAAGAGCAGGGACTCTAAGGGACATGAATTTAATATAAGATCATATGAAACCAATATATGAAAATATTGAGTTGATATAAAAAGGGAATTTTTGTATTATACACTCACAAGCTATTCAATCGCGTGACATCAAAATTTTCCAGTAGCGGAAAATGAGTTTCCATTCTAGTTATTGAAAATTTTACTCGTATTGTTTCTGAAAATCTATTAATATTTGAGGGCAGTTCATTTCTAAAGTTTATTGGCAAGTAATCGACTTTAGGTCACGATACCGATCATATTTAATAGTTGAGTCGATTGACTGATATTACGTCTGTAATGACTATATTGTAACTGGTGACCGAACATTCCATAAAATGTGGTCAACAACTATTTGCATATAAAACGCTACTTACTGAATGTCAACATTGCTTTATAAATCAACTAATAAATCAATCTATTCCTTGGATAATGCACGATCCATTTGCTCACATGTAGCCTAATTGCTGTTGGCACCGCCCAGTAGCCGCATTACGTTAAAATGTTGGCGAGCAGCCCGTCCCTCGTACAAGTAAACACATGAAACTAGCTATTATGGCTGATTTTCTAGCTCACGAGATGTATCCCGGCAAACGGTCGCGCTTACGCCACTCAAAGGCGGAGAAAATGGCTTAAGTGCTTTCTCTATTATGTTTAAGGCCGTTCGTGAAAAGGATAATTTTCAAGTCTCGAGCACCCCTGTTGTGTATAGAAGAGAATTAATAGGGATATGACGTTATAAGATTAAATATATTTTAAAGATTCTAAAACTCTCCCGAAATGGTTTCTAGTTTCCACCGATTATAATTGCTCTACCAAAGTAATTAGCAGAGGTATAACAATAGAATGCAGGCTATAACTTAACGCAATATTTAAAAACAAGGACTGTATAATCTAAGTTCTGCATTACCTAACTAAATGCTTATTAGAATCTGGTGCAATCTCGTTGTAAAATTATATTTACTTCAGCGTTCTTAGATTGCAACAAAACTTACCAACCTAAGTAAGTTCATTTTATAAAAGTGGCGTCTTTTATTATTTGCTTGTAAGAAAATCGTCTGTTCAGATAGATAGTGTCAAAATATTATTAAATATTATTTGATTTCTTAAGCGTGTTCATACTTTTCTAGCGTCAAGAGAGATAATATATTTTTAAGTTTGGTAACCTATTGTCGCAACAAGCGTCGAGGGTAGCGAAATAAAGCTTTTCCAACAAACAATAGTTCCGGCCCTTTGTCGTATTCGGAGTTGAGCAAACATTAGTAGTGGAGGGTATTGTGAGAGGTTTCGCCTCCTCTTCCGAACCTGCCTTGGCCTCGCTCCGGCGACTCGCGGTCTAACAGTTTACAGCCAGATAACACCCACTTACCCCTCATTACCTTTTGTTTGTAAAGTATATAATATCAATGGCTGGCTTTTTTAAATTCAACAAAATCTTATATAAAAACCCAACATATTTCACTTCTCACTGAATTTATTATCCTACAGCCAAGTGTGGTATTTCTTTGTGGAGTTAAAATGTGCCTTGAAAAAGAAAAATGTACCTACTTACATGAGTGTTGACACTATTTACTTTATTTATTTTAGAAATGCGAAGTTTTAATAATCGATACGACTAACATGTTGTAAGTGTAGTAGTCACGACTCTACCATAAATTTCCCTGAACATTAACACCTACTTTCCATAATAGCCGATAAACCAAATTTAGTTTTCATGTTACGCACCCTCCATAACTACTTATAATAAGCAGTGATCAATGGAGAATAATCCTATTGTGTAGCGCTCACACAAAAAACCATGTCTGAATTATTCCGCCACGGTTTCGCGCTAATATCTCCATTACATTAGAGTACAGTGTAAAACCTCATTGTTGCCGTGCCCGTGCTACATTTATATGTAAAAGATTACCCGCCAAAATGTTGACAGTTGTCGCATAGACAAAAGAAAAGTGAGTGCACTTCGATATACGAATAATGGTTTGTGTTTATTTAATTTAAGTCACTGGCAACATAGAATAATGGCGTGTTTTCGTCAGCGGCAGCAACAGCGTTCCGACTTGAGTCGGGAGCGCCTCGGGGCAATAAAATTAATGAAGCGTGGAGATGGGACCATTTTACTTGTATTATTCGTCTCCTGCGGCCTGAGACTGGAGCGAATGTCCATTAGTTCTGTTTTAACATGTTAGCGACGTTGAAACGTTGTAAATGCGATTTACTGAGTACAGAGAGGGTGGAAAAGTAGCCGGAGAGATTTGATCACGATCAGTAGCCAAATCGATTGAAAGTGATTGCAAATACCTAGTTGTTACTAGGCGGAGCTTATATTTTATTCAGAGAACTTTATAAACGACCCTTTGCTTCACATTTAGTAAAAATGTTAGGAAATATTTAAATTTGCCAGGAAAAAATATTTTTGCGAGAACAAAGAGTGCATTAGGTACAGTCGTTAACTGATGATGAAACGCTAAAAGGGACGTGTTTGCAATTGTACCGCTCTCAACAGATTTATCTACGATATCATCTTAATCTGCTGGACTTTAGTGTTACACGAATATGTCATTTAATATCTGGCGAAAGCTTTCAATGTACTTGAATGGGGCGCAATTTACAAGCTGCGCAAAAACTTACTTTTAATCTGAACAAAGTATACATTTCATTTCAATTTTATAATTTTACATAGATACAGAAAAGTATTTACCATTACAAGCTTTGCAAGTTTAATGACTTGCAAATTTTATTATTTTCCGTCCGTAAGTGAGGCCAATAATTTCTACACTTTTAATTGACATAGTAATTTCGTTAACCTTTGGTTAGGACTTCGATTTGATTACCTGTCTGTACACGCTTACTTATTGTGTGTTACAGAATTTCACAAAAGTGTTTCCTCAATGCAAAGGGTTGCTTTCATAAAATGCAGCAATAAATCAACATTTTATTTATAAGTATTAGTTATATGCAAAATGCTGGTTTGTTGAATTATAATAAAGAACGTTGCATACAAATATTCCACAAGTACATTCAAGTGCAGAAAATTATTTGTTACGAGCTATAATCGGCACGTTAAAGCCTCCTGCAGGATGTGTGGTAGGCGCTAAACCGTCCCATGCTCATTACGCGAACATTTGCCACTACTATTAGCATATCAAATGGTCTTATCAGATGTAACGGCTGCCCGCACCACACTTGGTCACTGCATTCACTACTAATGCTCGAACGAGACAATGGCCCGATTAGCGATATAAATACAGCAACAGGAGTACCTAACAAGGGATTTAAACATTCAGATTGTTATCAGGCGTCGAGTTTACAAGGGCAAAATATATGTTGTAAAGTATTTGCTATAGAAACGACGCAGTGCACAGATTCAATCTTTATACAATTATTATTTTGATGTAATGGCTCAAATCACAAACATTATGCTTGTTACGAGAGAAGCTGTCTTGTAATACCTAGAGTTTCATACTCAAGTCAATTGCTGTTGAAGTTATTTTATTCACGTCCCTTCGTCGTTTATTCGCGTTCTTTCATCCCACGTTCATAAAACTGCGTTTTTATTGTTATTAGTAGAAACTCAACTAATAGATGGCACATTATCTAATTACATATTATTATATAAAAATAGATTTCCTTGTTTTGTAAAATTCCTCGCGTACCGGAAAATGTTTTATTTTTGCTAAATTTCGACATTGTGCAACGACTAAGCCTTGCAAACAATATATGAAAATTTGTTTTATATGAGAATGATAAACTTTTATGGGGCTGTTACATAGCAACAATAGACTGAACGCACCCGTGCTCTGAGCTTTAGTGCGTCCGATTTCCATATAAAAACTTCTATTTCCCCGGCTAAATGGCACGTGAGGGAACATAAAACTGCGGGAAAACTACACAACCTACTTGTTAACTGTTTTTTTAATAGTATAGAACACCGTTTATAGTCGTATACGTACCGTATATAGTTGACGGGCTTCGTGGTGGAGTGGTTTATGTAATGGACTGCCGATCACGAGGTCTCGGGTTCGATTCCCGGTCAGGACAATCATTTGTGTGATATCCATAAATGTCATACAAATGTTTGTACTGCGTCTGGGTGTTTTCTATGTATTATAAGTATGTATTTACAAAAGAAAAGTAGTATATGTAGTATATCCGTATTCTGGTACCCATAACACAAGCATATAAGCTTAGCTTGGGACCAGAGGACGTTGTGTGAAATGTCCATGAATATTTATTTCATTTATATAGTTACCGTTTGCAATTCACATATTAAAAGTTGCAATTCGCCAAAATTATGTACTACACATAAAACAATTAGCTATGAAGTACTTAGGTTTGCTGAACGCCAACTTCTTCAATTCGGTTTAAAACTACGGATTGTAATGTAATCTTTTACTTTCCGCAAATCATCGTGTTTATTAAAACAAAGTTATTAGATCTGTGTTTGTTAACTTAACAAACACATCGAAGTAAGTATTCAAACAGATCTGGAAGTCAACGAATAGGAATAATAAAGTGAAGTCATACTAACTAAATGCATATAACAAACTACTTACTACTAGGTATCATAAAAAGTTAAAGGGAGTCATGTACCTACAACCATGTATCGTACACGCGTCAACAGATATCTTGAGCTCACCGACTTCTGCCATCTCTTAGGAAGTGATTTGTCAGCGCCGCCCCCCTCTCGATTGAATAATTCAAATAATCGAGGTATTTATATGTAAATAGCGAGCCACATCTCCATACGAAAGGGCCGATCGGTACATAAATTTGGCAAGACGAGGAGAAAACTGCGACGCACCACTGATCTGATTTATTCACTAAGTTTTAGAAAAAGTGGCGCGCGTCAGGAAATGTTTGTCTAATCGCGTTTATTG
Organism: Orgyia antiqua; assembly: GCA_916999025.1. NCBI lineage: Eukaryota > Metazoa > Arthropoda > Insecta > Lepidoptera > Erebidae > Orgyia > Orgyia antiqua. Next base: position 6,740,168 of record OU779861.1, read on the forward strand.
CTCGACCCGGAATTTTGCGCGCCGGAGCACACAGGGGTCGAACTACTCTGTAATATGCCATGCAAAAACAACTATACCCCTGTAAAAAGTTCAGCAAACAACCAAAACATATAAAAAGAGATTTAGTAAGATACGACTGAATACTAACAAGAAATGTATGCTTTATTTATACTGTCACATTTACATATGCTAGAACGGACCGAATGTTTAAGCAGAGGCTTATTAATATCTATTCATACACTAATCAAACCTACAAATCCAAGATCTTTAACACAATTAAATTATGATACCTAATATACGGAACGGCTATAGTATTGAATCTCTTAGGTTTATCTCCCACTTAAAACTCTAGGCCATTAACGACCCACTCTTGGTCACGACCCTCCTCCACTTCGGGGGTATTATGGTTTACCACGCGCTGACCAGGCGTATTGGCACTGAGTTTATTTTCGACCATTCCATCTCTGACAGAGGATGTTATCTGTGTACAATATCCCTTAATTGGCTTTTACCCTGGGATAGAAAAGGGGTGGTGACATTTGTATTCTCAATCCGACACCACACGGACTTTAAACTGCTACAGTATAAATAAACGACTCTACTTTTTTGTTGCGGCAATATTTTTAACCTAACTCATCGCCATTACCTACTATATTTATTAATAGAAATGTGGTACCAAACAACAATGGTGAGAGTTAATTTCATTTAGACTTGTATTTGACACGTTATCATTGAAATAATAATGTGATATGAGAAATTCGGTAGCACTTTACGACAGAAACATCATATGTATGACACTCTATTAGTCATTGGTAGCGGGGAACATAAACTCATCAATCATAGCAGTATGAGCGAGGAGGAACGACTAAAGTGTTAATAATCGCTTTACGACACTATTGCTCATTTATACTTAACTAAGTAAATTCGCTTAGGAATTATTTGTGTGGAGACCTGCGCCCAATAGTGATTGTGTCGTGGTTACCGAAATACTATTGGGATTAGGAAATACTTACCTCATTATAGTAAGTACATGACACTTTAAATACCTACTATGAAATGAAATATTTCCAAATATTTATGTATTTACTTAAATAAATGTTTGCAAAAGCTAACTAATTTATTATCCGATGAATTACATTTTCACCTAACTCAAGGGCAAAAAAGTTCAACCCTAAAAATACATGAATCTTTATAGAACAGAGAAATAAGCAAGTGAGCAACAAAACGCACTTTATCAGGTGCCGGCCGCTTTATTCCGCTAATGACCAACCCCTCTAGAGTAATAAAAGTCGATATCAGCCTCCCGACGAGTACATTAACCGAGCAATCTTGATACTTATCTCTACATTATTTAGGAGTGTTATTGATATATTATAATGTTTTTAATAACTAATATCTCAATGAGTATACTATAAGGTATTCTACATCTTTACTTATCATTAAACAACGTCGCTAGTTTTTGTATGTACATATGTCCCTATGTGAGCTTATATCTTTAAAAATACTAGATAAAGAATCTTTATCTAGTAATGTAATAAATCTGATTAGTTGCGACATTACGATATACAATAACATATAATTATATATTGCGATTTAGGAAACGAGACTAACAGAGGGACCGATATAGGCTCATAAATATAGGGGAATTTTGAAAATTAGCGGCCCGGGCCATTTTATTTGACGTCCTGAGCCAATTTAATTAGCCGTCCTATAAATTAATAGAGATAGAGCAAAATGTTAAACATGAAGGCTTTCGCCGCCCTTCTCATGCTGGCCTACCCTGGCCATGTCCCCTATGGGCCCTATGCTCTTAAAAGAAGGTAAAATTGCATAATGATCAAAACATGTAACATCTACAATAGCCCAGCGAACCGAGACCGAGAATTAGCGCCGGCGGGAAAGAAAAATGATTGTGACAGTCCGGCGAACACCACTAATGGAGTCTGCGTCTGCGAAATATCCCCACTTAGACCAATGCTCGGTACATAGATACATTAAGATTAAGTAGCTATGTATTGATAAATATAATCGCTTATGTTTCGAACAAACTCAATTTAACTGTATGTTTAAAATTAATTGAAATAGGACCTCGACAAAACTCGAAAATAAACTCTGTGCCAAAACGCCTGGTCCAAGTGGCTCAATAGACCCTGTCCCTGCCAAAGTGGAGGAGGCCCGAGCCCAATAGTGGGAAGTTAGTGGGCTGGAGAAAGAGAAATAAGAGGTTCTAAGAATCAGCATTGTCATAATTATAACATTACTAAATAAAAATTTTAAAATTGTTGTTTTGGCTTCTGTTTTAGAATTTACCTAATGCCAAAATCCCAGAATCAGTTGCAATTTTTAACTTATTCGGTTTACATGTAAGTAGATAACTACATACATAAATGCTTAATTATAAATATGTGTTAGTGTTTGTAGTTTGAAATTTATAACATAGATTGTATTTTATCAATCACTAAACAAACGTATTTCATAACTATATCACTGGCTTTATATCGGGAGTTATTTGAAACTTCCACACCAGTTGTTAACGCTCTAATCTTCATTTTAAAAGTGATCAACATCTAGATAAAACTAATAGGGTGACTATCTGATTCATGTATCTATTTTAATTCAAATCGCCGTCGAAATACTCAAAGGGCAATACCAATGTAGCAATAACGGGGCTCCACCCTAACAATACAACACTCCCCTCACAAATTAAGTGTAAAACAAACCTAATGAAATTTAAATATCTTTTCGGCAACGCAATAACTGCACAAATAAAATCATGTCGCGGGGGAGAGTATAATCGTTTCTATTGTGTACACATTGTATGGAATTATTCTGCTCATAGATGTTGCAACCTTGTCGCAGTAAATATCCTCTCTCTTATTCTGTCGAATGGTTAGCTGATACATTGTTTAGTTAGTGTGACAGGGTAACTAGGGTTCTTACATCGTAAGGAGGGGCGGGCATGCTCTCTAGACAGTAATAGGCTCTTGTGGTGATGATAATCCTCCTTTGTTGGCTTATTAGTGGATAATTCGCTGTAATATGTTTAGTGTGTGCGAAGAGATTCTGTGGTAACTTTACCCACTTATAGGAATGATTGTTTAAGATACCTACTTGATAGAGTTGATGTAGAGTGGTTGATTGTATCTAACTTATTTGCTTATATTTTATTTTAATGGATTTGTTCCTAAATAGGTCTATGGATAAATTTAAACCTTTTCTACTAAATAACATTTCGTGAATCAAAATAATCGATTACACAGTACCTACCTAGGTGTTGTCTTGTTGGCTTTATTTTAGTAGACCGGACGATCTTCAGATGACAAAGATCTTGTTACACTGAGGTTCATATAAATTTTACTCTTATATCACCAAATAGTCATTAGGGATTTTCGCATGACCATCCCCAAAGGGGTAGGTAGAGACGGTTAAATAGTCCGCTGACTATTTAGGTCCAATACTTTCTTCTTTGCGGTATTGTTTTTGTTGAAGTAGAAGTGTAATTGAACTTATTATTATAGGAGTACGTATGTACCTCTCACCGCACTACCTACAGATATGTATATTGAATTTTAGTTCAACGAAAAACGAATAGCGAAAAGTTCAGTTCTAGACAAACGATTCTAATCAACAATAAAATTTAAAATGCATACCTAATTTAGTTATCTGCCTACATAGAGTTCGCCGGAAACATTATTATTCTAGCAGATTTAAGCAGAGTATCCAAATGAATCTCTTAAAATACGTTTCGGTCCCTCAAAGGGGCGGATACTAATTTTCTTTTAAGTTTAAAAGAAGGTTTCTTTCAAGAAGTGGAAAAAAGTTACAATCGAAAAGGAAATTTGCGTTTTAAATCCTCTAATGAAGCTGAGAAGTTTATAATGGAGGGGCGAAAGGCTGCCGGCAAATTGAGGAAAACTTGTACTGAGACACGGAACTGAGATTGTTGGTACCTACCTACTAAAGTGCTGTGTAAGGCTGTCGTGACATGAAAAGAACAAGTAAATTGAGAAATATATCGTCTTTTAATGAAAAAGTAGCTGTTCGTATCACTAACAGCTACTTTCAGGATTGAGATGTATCTCAATCCTGATATAATCATATAATACGAAAGTAATGGTGGTAAAAAGTACTTATGCATTGCTTATTCTTTAATTCATCCTTCCTGCACTTTGTTTTGTAAAATTCCACATTTATCCATATAGCGTTCCACATTTGTCCGAGTGCGTAGTATCTACGCACCGCGTAGGCATAGGTTTATCAAATTACCTAACATTCTACGATGTGAATTACATGGTAAACAAACGCTGGAAGTGGTCCTATCCAGGCATTAACACAAAGAATTGTTAAGAACTTACGTCAAGCCCACAAATCACCAATATATGCGACGAGCATTAGGTACCTACGAGATTTTTGTTAACAACGACTAAAACTAAACGCAGCAACATCGAAGGCAGACGTGTGTTGCAGGTTACGGAATAATTTTCATTGGTCGAGTTACTATACATATATTTTCATACATATTCTCGTTAGCGCATATTTATTACTTTCACTGGGCATTGATCGCCTTGCGTGCATAGAATTAATATATATAAATATATTATTCTTCCTAGGTTGCGTTTAGAATCTTTGGCGGTGTCCTGTGGTCAAGCCTTATCTAATGTACGTAGATACCTAAATTACAGACTTGATGAGATAAAGAAAAAACAGTGTAATTTTATAACAAAATTTATTCATGGTATATAAATACTATAAATATTTTACACTAGAATTCAAATTGAGACAATTTTATTTCTATCAATATAATTAATTGGTTGGTTAAAAATAATTTAAAATTGCGAATGTTTTCACATGCAGTATTTCGTATATATTTCAAGAAGGTGGTAATGATGACAGTTAGGTGGCTTGTTAACTTATGGGAAAGAAAACAGTTTCAATTCTTACGTTTAAGACGAAAAATCATCATGCTACGCCGTTTACCTACGTACGTAGCCGAGACTATAGAGCGCTATCTGCTACGATCTTAACGCACTTCTTTGGTTTCAAATACACCTATACATCTGGTTATACATACATGATTGTAAGTGCTACGTACTTTGCCCTTTTGGAAGGCATCGCCCAAACGACGAAGCTAGTCTATAAAACCACTATAAGGATCACGTTTATACTTTCCGTACCTACTTATTAAAAGAACTAAAAAGCAAGATGTTAGGTGATCTCTTTAACGTACCTATGTATGCTGTCATTTCACTCTTTCTAATAACAGAAAATACTGCTTGACCGATAAAGGTAAAATTTAGGTTAAAAGGGTTGAAGTTTTTTTCCATTTAATAAGATTTTTAATAGTGAATGTGGTATAATAACTCTATTGTAAGACTATAACTTAAACATTAGAAGACACGTTAAGTGAAAGTAGCTAAAAATATTATACTACTTGTCGTGTACGAATTTCTGAAGCGTTTTCAATAAATTTCTCCAATATATTAAGTACTTAGTATTTTCCCACGCAATTGTTTTATACTTATAGGACACAGATGACAGATTTTTTTTTTAATTTGGAGTGTAGTACCTAACTCTAGCCATAAGAGGAATCGAGAATGCGTCTCACACTAATTTATGTTGAATAGTATTCAGTGATAAGCAATCTAAGTATGTAGTAGAATATCCTTGATCTTGCTATACTAATGATTTTATACTGAAACTAGCTGACCCGGCAAACCTTGTATTGCCATACTAAAAAAAATTGTTTGAAAAATAGATGTTGGCCGATTCTCAGACCTACTGAATATGTATGTAAAATTTGAGAAGAATCGGTCAAGCCGTTACGGAAGAGTAGGGTAACTAACACTGTGACACGTGAATTTTATATATTAGATATAATGGAGCACACATTTCATTAGGCACTTTAGTGATTTTTACTTCCGATTATATTATATGAGTAATATATATTTAACGTATGATATAAATGTTGTAACTAGTGCAAGTATTATGTTTATATACAAATACATAATTATGTTTTGTTTCACATAAACAGGAGAAACGTTAAAACTATTTTGTAAAAATGTTGACAAAAGAATCTACTATTTTTAAAAATGAATAATTTAATATACCAATGTACCATATAAGATACATAGCTAATAGCTATATATCTTTTATGATATTGGCGACTTACGTACGACGTACCTTATGAGATACATCCATAACTTATGGGGATGTACCACATAAGGTACATATTATGGTGATGTATTGTACCACACAGGGTACAAACTCAAAACTCTACAACCTGTTCCTTTAACACTTACAGTGCTATGTTTGTTGACTTATGGAAATACAACCTGTACAATTAATAAATAATAATATTTGTCAAAAATATTATATGACAGCAACATTCGTTCAAATAATGAGAAATAACAATATTTTAAAGTCATCAAGTATCCGAACATTTTAATATAATAATTATAACAAATAATACAATTTGTTTATTAAGTTCACTGTTGCACGGCCGCGTTGGCGATGATGGAAGGAGAGTTGATCGTCTCACCAAGACTCTCCAGTAATTCTTTACGATAATCGTCAAAGTCACCGTCCACCTGAAAATTTTATCATAATTAGTAAATATAACGTTGCCAACCGCGAAATGATTTTTACCTTATTGACGTAAAAATAATTTCTTAAACCTTCAGAATCGGTCAAGCTGTCTAAGAGGAGAACGACAACAAATACTGTGACTCGAGAAGTATTTATTTATTAATCTTTGTTTAACAACGGTATTTAGATCTTTAATATAAAATATGCTTGCCATGCTGCGTCGATACGTATACAAATTATTATAAAATATTGGTTTGCCATACAATTCTGTGTAAAAATCCACAACAAAAAATTTCATCAAAATCGGTCCAGCCGTTTAGGAGGAGTTCAATTACAAACACACGTACAGAAGATTACAAAAAATTTCATCAAAATCGGTCCAGCCAATTGTGAATATAAACCATCCTCATCAAACCCCCTTCAATACACACAACAAATTTCATCAAAATCGGTCCAGCCGTTTAGGAGAAGTTCAATTACAAACACACGTACAGAAGATTTTTATATATAAAGATACGATAAAATTGTCATGCAGTAATACAATACATTTCTGTCAAATTTTAACTTAATAAAAACTAAATGATAAATAGCTATGCCAAGTTACTTCACAGAATGTTACAGTACTCTGAACCCCACTCCATTTATGACCTAGGAGATCTAAAAATAACTGATGAACGAATGTCAGATTTCCTGTATGCTCACAATCTTTAATATAATATTATAAAGCTGAAGAGTTTGTTTCTTTAAACGATTTGAAAAATTCTTTCAGTGTTGGATAGTCCATTTAGCGAGGAAGGCTATAGGCTATATAACATTACGCTGCGACTAATAAGAGAGTAGCAGTAGTGAAAAATGTTACAAAAACGGGGAACATTTTCTAAATTCTACGTGTACGAAGTCGTGGGCAACAGCTATATTTCATAAACATCTGTCGAATCGTTGTAAACAAGTTTGGTTTACTAACCAGCTCTTCTAAAACGGACACAGCTATTTTTTTTTGACGGGATTCGTGGTGGAGTGGTTATGTAATAGACTGTCGATCACGAGGTCGCGGGTTCGATTCCCGCTTGGGACAATCATTTGTGTGATATCCATAAATGTCATACAAATGTTTGTACTGCGTCTGGGTGTTTTCTATGTATTATAAGTATGTATTTACAAAAGAAAAGTAGTTTATGTATTCTATCCGTATTCTGGTACCCATACCACAAGCATATAAGCTTAGCTTGGGACCAGAGGACGTTGTGTGAAATGTCCGTGAATATTTATTTATTTATTTAAAATAAAATAATATAACGTACCTCATTAATAGTCTGGTCTTCAATAACATATAGTGCACAGTCTGTCTCTCTGATAAGTCGTTCGTCGTGAGAGACTATGATGACACCTCCCTTATAGTCGTTGATAGCGTCAGCTAGGGCGTCTATACTCTCTATATCCAAGTTGTTTGTAGGCTCGTCCTGTATTCAATTAATAAGTTTACTTCTAAATAAACTAAATTATAGTGGAAAAAATGATAACCATGAGCGGGACTTGAACCCACGACCTCGGAATACCGTTCCGTTGCTCTCCCATCTGAGCTATCATGGTTCCCGCATATGTTTACCAAATCTTCCACTACAACCTTCTCAATGTGAGTTAAACATCGTGCGATGTTTTTGTGTACAACGCCATCTATTGAGCGGTTTGCACCAACTCGATCAATCGATCACTTAGATACACTCACTCACTACAACCTTCTCAATGTTTAACTCACATTGAGAAGGTTGTAGTGGAAGATTTGGTAAACATATGCGGGAACCATGATAGCTCAGATGGGAGAGCAACGGAACGGTATTCCGAGGTCGTGGGTTCAAGTCCCGCTCATGGTTATCATTTTTTCCACTATAATTTAGTTTATTTAGTAAAAGCATAGCAAGTCAATTGCAAAAATTCATAAATTAAGTTTACTTATAGTTTTATTATGAAACAACTGAGCTCCGAACGTTTACATATAACATTACATAGACGAATATTATTTCAAGCCCCTACTAAGAAAATAAGGAATTTTTTTTGTATTTATAGACATTGAAGGTGCCATTCTAATCGAAGCGACGCGGCCCGTTAAATCAAGTCTATTTTCACGTTGCGCGTTGCCAAAACAAGACAAAAATATATTTTTGTTACACTGCTCTTGCAGTGTCAAACCACCCGACTCGGTGGGTCGTGCCATTAGCAATGTTAATTCTGTAACCACGATTCCATTAAGTCAGCCCACTTTTTATAAAACGCAGTGACCACGGCTTTGAATGGAATGGTTTCAGTACAAATCAGGGAGGCGAGAGAATCACGCGTCGCTTATATCGAAATAATCGATCATTACTTTCTATAGAAAATCAGAACGGACCGCGCGACTCCTGTCGCTAGGATCTGAATGTCACCTTAACATATTCAAAATAGAAGAACCGCAACAAATACAAAATGGAGGGACCATCAAATACATACCAATATAACAACATCAGGTGCTATTAATGTTAGTTCAGCCAAAGCCACTCTAGCTTTCTGTCCACCACTGAGATCTTTCATCTTGATAGTATGAGCGTGACTAGCCAGGCCGAAAGTACCGAGTGCTTTACGAGCCTTCTCGTATTGTAGACCGAACAATCTCTGTAGGTATTCAGCGGGCGACTCTTCAGCTGTTAAATGTTCACCTGAATGTTGATCGAAACGACCTATCCTCTGAATAAAAAAAATATTAATTATTTATATAGTCGGAGAGGGGTTAGTGTGCTGGATTAATTCTATTGAATAAATAAACTACATATATAATTAATGTAGAATATGGTGAACAACGCTAGCAAATTTTATATAAAACTTAGATGTTATCCGTGATTTAGTCCCCTCAGTAGGTACCGATTTCCATAATGATATAGTAGATTGTAGCTTCTAGTCTGCTAGTCTCTCGAAGATTGTAGCTACATACATAAATATCACCTCTTAACTAATAGTAAAGATACTAACCAGTCTGTGATTCCTAATAAGTTCTCCTTTAATAGGGCTAAGTTCTCCAACAAGAAGCTTGAGGAACGTAGATTTGCCCACACCATTGGGTCCAACGATGGCAACACGAGAATTTAAATCAATACCAAAGTCCACCTGTTTGAACAATGGCTTCTGTCCAGGGAAATTAAAATCGACATCTGTAACAATCAAACAACTCATTAGATTAACAAAAATAAATACAAAATGACACATTTTTAAAGAATATGGGAGTAAAATTAATAAAAGACTTGGCCTTAAGCCCCACCCACAGATCACCCCAAAGGATTCCGCATGCTAGCCCATTAACTCACACTGAACATATGCGCTAATAAACATATAATATGTTTGAAAACTATACGTATTTGAAGTGGGCGTGTGGTTTTGCTACGACCAATGGAAATGCATTACTTTATTCGCCGCAACCGCATTTAGTCTTTAACATAAAACTCGTATCGCGCTATCTATTGGAGGTGATATGTGGCACCGTTCAACTTATACACAAGGAACTAAGCTAAGGTTATTTTTTTATATTGGCCATGGTGGTACCTTAAGCCTTACCATAACCAGCCTCCACGGGGGCCCGACTCGGTGGGGGGAAAAGCCCCTGCTGATCCGATGTGGCTATCTGCGACAATTAGCGCGGCGGGATTCTAAAGCCCGGTTTCCACTGCGAAAGGGTAATGTGCGGAAAATGGTTAGGCGGAACGGACTCCTTTTTAATTAAATAGGTTTGAGTTTCCACCAACGAAGAGTTGGTGCTCCCTAGAACTGAGCGAGCTCATTTCTACTCTTTCTACACGCTCGGCTCTTTCCGTCCGACTATTTCTTGGTGGAAATACAAGTATGCAGTTTGCGTTTGCGAGTTTAACGAAGTCATTAATGGGTCCGTTCCGCTCGCGGTGGAAACCGGGCTTAAAACTGCGAAACCGGGGAACTAAGATAAGGTGGAAATTATACGTACTATGTAATCCAAGTATAGGCGGTTGCAATGACGGAGGATCTGGGAACGAGAACTTGACGATATATTCCTTAGGCCTCTGCAGTAACGTGGTAGGTGCTGCGGCGTCTTCGTCTTCACGTTGTGCCTTTGTACGATTCTTCTCTTGTTTCCGTGTTAGTGCGTCTTTTTGTTTTTTCTCCTATTAATAAAAATAAAAAAATGTTCATGGACATTTCACACAACGTCCTCTCGTCCCAAGCTAAGCTTATTATGCTTATGTTATGGGTACCAGAATACGGATAGAATACATATATTACTTTTCTTTTGTAAATACATACTTACTTATAATACATAGAAACACCCAGACGCAGTACAAACATTTGTAATCACACAAATGATTGTCCCGAGCGGGAATCGAACCCGCGACCTCTTGATCGGCAGTTTGTTACATAAACCACTCAACCACGAGGCTCGTCAAATAATAAACAAACATATGATTATCATCAAGCTTAAAATTAAAATAGTACTCCTGAAGGTTCCGATACGTTGTTATCTTAATGTATTCGCCATTACGACCCTAATTAATGGGATATAGGCAAGAGAATGATGATGTTGAGTATTTGTTGTTATAGCATCAACTTATATACATAAACTGCGAAACTTTCTGGTCTCAAGCCATTATTGTTCCAGAGATACGGCCTGGTAATAGACGGACGAAAAGATGGACAGCAAAATCAAAATATTAAGCCCCGTTTTACCTTTTAGTACAGAACCCTAAAAATATTTATATAGCACGGTTATTCAAACAGTGAAATAAGTTAAAGTTTACGTTTTTCGAGTTTTTAACATAAAGGGCGTCACAAACGGCATATTACGATATATTAATATACCGAGACGTATCTATAATTATGACGGCATTGACAGATATATTTGTCTCATACTCATCTCGTCATTTTTCTATATACATTTGTCTCTTTCTCGCTATATTAAGATATATTAATATGCCATATGTCTTAAACGGAAATAACTTTGTCAGGAGAATATTCATAACATCATCATCATAAAGAGTAGGGTAGGCAGAGACTATAGAGCGCCATCTGCTACGATCCAAACATACTTCCTTGGCTTCATCCACACTCATACATCTGCTCATACATGCCCAACGGTTGTAAGTGCTACGCATTTATACAACTCTAACAATTGACACGACAATACTAAGTGAAATGAACGAACTATGCTCATTGTATAACTAACCGCTTGTTTCTTCGACTGTCCATGTGCCTTCAAATCTTTCAGTCTCTTTTCTTGCTTCTCATATTCCTTGATCATCTCTTTCCTCTTTTGTGCGTACATTTTCTTGAACATGGAGTAATTACCCTTATAGTAGTACAACTTTTGTGTGTCTAAATGTATAATTTCATTACACACATTGTCTAAGAAAGACTGGTCGTGAGATACTACCAGTAATGTCTTTTTCCATCCTTGTAAATAACTGAAATGAATAAAAATAATCAAGAAAACTTACCGATTTTTATGAAATTTTACATGCATATTCAGCAGGTCTGAGAATCGGCCAACATCTATTTTTCAAACTTTTTAGTAGGTATGGCAAAACAACGTTTGCCGGGTCAGCTAGTATGTATATAAAATTCTCGTGTCACAATGTACGTTCCCATACACCTCCGAAATGGCTTGACCGATTCTTATGAAATTTTTTATGCACATTCAGTAGGTCTAAAAATCGGCTACTATCTATTTTTCAAAGGTGTTAAAGGTTTATCCACCCCTAACATTTATATGGCAAAACAACGTTTGCCGGGTCAGCTAGTTCTAATATAAAAATTGTTAATTTGTGCTGCCTGCGACTTAAGCAGCAATATAACCCATATACGTAACTCAATTAAAAAAAGAATACTGAGTCTGTTAATTTTATAAACTCTGAAATAGACGGTTTTTTTTTAATTTTTACTACTGATATCCATATCTTTTTACACGCTTTACATTAGCTTCACTTGTATGTTTGTTTGTATGTTTGTAACCGACTCCTTTGGACGCTATTTTGACCCACTTTAAACGGTCAGATTCTATTCAAATTTTGCACAGCTGTCAAAGGTCGATGACAATGCAATAATTCGATTAAATAAAGCGTGTTTTTTAGTTTTTTTAACTATTTATCATTATTTTTAAATATCGATCTTTTATGTATTTATTTATATGACGTTGATTGCAGATCATTAATTTCCACCACATGTCTACATTGCGCAGTTTTTATTAACAAAAGATAAAACCAAAATTAATATACTTACTTGTCTAACCAAATGACAGCGTTCAGATCTAAATGGTTTGTAGGTTCATCAAGCATTAACAGAGTCGGTTCTACATATAAGGCCCTAAAAAAACAACGTAAAATTAGTCAATAACACAACTCATGTTGATTTTACAAACATTTTATGAAAATTTAATAACATTGTCGTTATATCATTATTGTTATATCATTATCGCTATATTATTTTCGTTAAATCTACTTATTGTCAGGTGTGGTGATAAATATTACCTAGCAAGTGAGACTCTCATTCGCCATCCTCCTGAGAAGTTCTTAGTGGCTCTGTCTTGCATTTCTTTACTGAACCCAAGACCAGCCAAGATACGTCTGGCTCTAGGCTCGGCACTATCAGCACCTATCGCCTTCAACTCAGCGTATACTTCGTTCAACCTGTCCTGCTTACTTAAGTTGCCTTTCTCTGTCTCTGCTTCTAATTCTTTACATTCCTTTAATAATTCTGAAATAAATCATTATTATTAATAAAGCGGTAAAATTTTTAATATGTCCATTCCTTTTTTTTTTACTAATAAGAATTAGTAATTGTGCTCTAGGCGAAAAATTATGTCTGTAGTGATTCAGGATCGAAATTCCAAGCGAACAAACAACTAGTTGCATGACACCATAGCAATACACAAATAAAATTCGAAAACGGGCTTCGTGGTGGAGTGGTAATGGACTGCCGATCACGAGGTCACGGGTTCGATTCCCGGTTGGGACAATCATTTGTGTGATATCCATAAATGTCATACAAATGTTTGTACTTTGTCTGGGTGTTTTCTATGTATTATAAGTATGTATTTACAAAAGAAAAGTAGTATATGTAGTCTATCCGTATCTGGTTCCCATAATACAGGCATAGAAATATAGCTTACTTATACCAGAGGACGTTGTGTGAAATGTCCTGAATATTTATTTAAAAAAAATAAAAACATATTCGATACGTATTTCACCTATAAACTAGCAATGATATTAGGTTAACACAAGGCTATTAGAATCTGTATAGCAATGTTACTGTGACAAAAAATAAATTGTAGCAAAAATTTGCATATATCAAAAATCCTGAAAAAAAAAAACTAAAAAAAAATAGGTTTTGTTACCTGTTCTCTTAACATCAGCTTCTAATAAAGTATCAACAGCGCTCATATCACTAGCTGTGACCTCTTGCTCACACAACAGTATATCTATGTGAGGTGGGAGAGGGAAGGCACGTTGAGCCAAATGTCTCAATAATGTAGTCTTTCCATGACCATTGGGTCCGACTAAACCGTACCGACGACCATTCGCAATGAGAAGATTAGCATTCACAAACAAATCTTTGCCTTTCGCACTTATTGAGAAATTTTCTACTTTAATATCTACAGCATTTTCCAAGGCTGCCATTTGACCTGAAAATAATACTTAATTTAATATAACTAAAAAAATAAATGGTACTTTTCTTACAAAAAGGAATTAAAATGAATTATCCTAGTTATACTATCTATAAACTTAAAGAGCTGGCAACTAAATAAGCTGGTGCTCAAGTCCACTATTTTGGAACAATTGTCATACCGGCACAATACCGGCACGATACCGTTGCAATTGAAGTCAAATATCCGTAGTCTGCTATATGCCGTCATAACGGTCTTTCAATGGTAATAGAATTGTCGATCTCTTTTATCTATGCATTGAATTTTCGGTCTCTTTTATCTATGGATTGTGTTAGAATGGTATGTATGTGTTGCCGTTTTTAAAAAATGCGTTAGTTGAAGTGATTTTCGAAAAACTACTAATAAATTTAAACATTTAATCATGCTAGACTTCGTTTAAATATATTTGTACATACTATTTATTAGTATAAAAAGCAATGTGAAATTTAGGAGATTAGTAAATTGCAATAAATTACAAAGAACAATTTCTAATATTTCTATCTATCTATTTTTTATTTATGGCAATCTGTCGACACAGGACAATTTAAAAATATTACTGTCAAATTCAAAATAGCAGACTACCGAAACATTTCAGTCGTTGAATTGCAATTGTGAAGCAGTTGTGTACGAGACTAGCAATTTATGTCACTTTGACAATTGTAAGACAATGATGAAGTCGTTATGACGACACATTATTAGTAGACTACCAAAAACTTTACTATTGCACCATAATGGTACAATAATGGTACAGTTGTGACACCGTTGAAATACCCGACTCAGGGCCCTGTACGGTCTGTATGGCTTCCGTAAATTGATAAACTTTATTGAAAATAAAGGCTAGTTAATGAATGTGGCAAGTATGTTACGTCAGTATAACGTTAACATATAAAGGACCCAATCGGATCCAAGCGACGTTTATAACGCGACCCGCAGATTTTCTATAGACAATAACGTTCAGTTCATAAATGCGTGCGCTGTGCAACCATGTCATTTATAGGTATTGTACGAAAAATGGACCTGGCTAAAACGCAAAATTGGTCGCAGAATTGACACTGCTCACGGCGCCACAAACTGGGTAGCACGGGTGGATAATGCGAGAACGGCATGGCTGACAAAACTATATAATAATAATAATAGTTTATTGGTTCACAGTAACAATTACATTTATACATTTTACAGTTCACATATAAGTAATGTCAAAGGTGTTATGGTATGTAACATGATCGTGGACTTCTGACTCTCAAGCTAGGTAGTAACCTGTGTTATGAGAGTCAGCTTTCCGTTTTTTTTTTAATCTCATTGACAAACAAACATAATACAGTACAAGAATATGTCTTCTTTTAGCAACGAAGATGCGTCGCTAGGATCCGAATGACACCTTAAGAAACACTGTCGTATTATTTAAATACGAACGACGTGCGACGTGTTAGCGGTGATGTTAACGTCTTAAAACGTAAAAGCGTGTATTACATATTAAAAACAACTTTATTATTTTTCCTAAAGTACCAAAATAAATATATTATACATCTTTAAATAATCACTGACCAGCTGTCTTCTGCGCCTGGCTAACAGTGAAGTTAGCGTCGAGCTCACTGTGTCCTTGACCACCCTTCTTAGTTAACAACTCCATCTGCTTCTCATACTCTTGTTGTTTCTTTAACTTCTTCTTCTCTTTGTGACTCATTTTCTTTTCGGCCGGTTCTTCTTTTTCTTTTTCTGCCAGTTCTGTCACCTACAGATAAATATTTACACTTAAATTTTAACTAATATCGAAAACTAAGACTTTAGATATTTAGACATTTTCGTTGACATTTGTGGTTTTCTAATAAATTACATTGTCTCCAATGTGTAGTAAATAATATCTATGTACCTTATCTTCAACGTCAACGGATGCTTCATCAGCTGAACCGTCTTGTGACTCAGGCTCTGCTACTTTACTCTTCTTTTTATCCTGCAACGGTATTTTATTGTTAACAATTTTTAACATTGAGCTGACATTCACACCATTTTTCTAACGGTCATAGATTTAGCATATACTACATAGATAGGTACTGTGATGTGCCTTCTCCGGTTTTCAACAGTATCTGCCTACCCCTATAGGGAAAAAGCGTGACGGTTTGGTGACAATGATTGAATCAACAACTTACTTTGCTTTTTGCTATCGGTTTCTCAATTTCAGGTTCTGGTTCTTCTTTAATTTCGAATTTCTTCAATTCTGCTTCTAAATCATCCATATTATTTTTCTTTTTATGTTTACCTAGAATAATAATGACATAAATAGTTGTTATAGTTAGTGTGATAGTAGCAGCTATGCAGCCAGAACTGCATTCAGATTATAGGTGGACTGTAATCCTTACTATATTACTGAAACTGTGTCTGTTAGTCGCTTTTTCACGCACTTCTGAACCTATTTTAATGAAATGTGCTACACATAGCATAAAGCCAGAGAGAGGCTAATTTATAATACTCAAAAAGCTGATTCTAAATTTCCCCTGTAAAAAGTCACAAGCATCAGTTAGCATACTGAATGAACAAAGTTGATCAGCTGTAATGATTTACTGGAAATTTTGAAAGTTAAAAGTATTTAAACACACCTTTACTTTTAGGAACTGGAATGACCTCCTCCTCTTCAGATTCTTCCATTTTCAATTCCTTATCACTCTCTTCATCAGGCCAATCGTCCTTCTTACCTTTGCCTGAAATCATTCAAATATTTAATTTTGTTACATACCGAAATACTTAGAGCATTAATCCAACAGGGGACTCCCGCTGAAAAGGTACGAGAGATCAATGAGATCATACTCATTGTGTACGGACACTGTAGTCTTTTAGTGTGGGTAAGGCGATTATGGGGCGGGGCTTGCGAAACGACCAATAAAATTGCGTTAAGTGTTCATGTGTGCTACTTCGGCACACCACGCACGGGACAGTATTTTTGTCAAAGCAAACAGGGTGTGTTACAGGCTCCTATTAATTTAATACTCTAAGGCGAAATAATAAATAAATAATAATAAATAAATAATAATAAATAAATATTCACGGACATTTCACGCAACGTCCTCTGGTCCCAAGCTAAACTTATATGCTTGTGTTTATAGGTACCAGAGTACGGATAGAATAGATATACTTTTCTTTTGTAAATACATACTTATAATACATAGAAACACCCAGACGCAGTACAGACATTTGTATGATATTTATAAACATCACACAAATGATTGTCCCGAGCGGGAATCGAACCCGCGGCCTCGTGAATGGCAGTCCGTTACACGAACCACTAGACCACGAAGCCCGTCATAATATCATAATATGTTGTTCTAAACCAAACAAGAGGTGGGAAAGAGACAAGAATCCCTTTACAGTTGTTATTATTCTTTCGCACTTTTACTAGTCCTTAAATAAAATCGTAATTTTTGTATGTATGTCTACGTGAGCTTTGTTATCTTTAAAAATACGCAACGGATTTCGATGCGGTTTTTTTATGTTGGTAGAGTAGTTCAAGAGGATGGTTTTTTTAATAATTTGTTGAGATTTTGTTTCTAAGCTCCACGCATCGAAGTTGCGGGCAACAGCTGGTGTAATTATAAATTCACAATCCGTAAAAGAGAAAAGAACATGGAACAATAGACAATAGTAACAAACCTTTTTTATTCTTTGTCTTGCTGGCCGGTTTAGGTTGATTACTTGACACATTGCTCACTTGTGATTTAGTGTCATCAATGTCTTCTTCATCAGACGATTCTGTCTCTATATTTTTCTTTTTATTCTTTCCTAAAAATACACAAATACTTTCACTATTTTTATAAGAAGTCCTAGATTATGAATGTTCTGAATAATGATAAAAAATAATACCCTTCCCAATGGATAGCATCCCGCTGTTTGGGCACAAACCTCCACTAGTTGCGGAAGGCTTTTTGGTCTACTATGACAAACAGACAGTCAATATAACTGACTTAAAGTTTACTTTCAAGTTTTCCATCTCTCACAAAATATGTTCTTGTTGCACTACCAATGCCAGCCCGCATATGCACATCCCACACTCGCTAATTCTTGTAACTGTGAGAGAGTTATATAAACTAATATTATAAAGCTGAAGAGTATGTTTGTTTGTCATTCAAAAAAACAAAACGCTAATCTCAGGAACTACTGGTACGATTTTAAAAATTCTTACAGCATGTATTGGATAGTACATTTATCAAGGAAGGCTATATAACATCACGCTGCGACCAATAGGAGCAAAGCATTAATGAAAAATGTTTAAAAACAGGAAAAAAAAATATTTTTTATTTATTTATTTTATTTTATTTTTATTTAAAAATTTTCTAAATTCCACCATCTAGTTTTATATAAAAATATTAAGGTTATTGGTATACAAGTGCTTACCTTTCTTTTTACTGACAGGTTTAGCTATCTCCTCTTCTGAAGCTTCTTTAAGTTCTACATCACTGCCATCTGAAGACCAATCATCATTCTTCTTACCTTTACCTGACAAAAAAACATAATTATTATTCATACATATACCAACAAAGATACACCATAATGATTTCTTCATTTTCACTAAATAAATACATTACTATTAAAGTCAAAAAGTTAAAGTCGCGCAGAGGTACATTGTAACATTAGTATTTAAAATAATAGTAATATTTATATTTTCGATAGAACACTGTCTCGCCTCGAAAGGAGACATGATGCACTCCGATAAGGGTGGCAACAGTCGGCCAGAGTGAAAAACTGGCGGAATATACAGGCATTATCTAGCAAGACTGCTATCTGCATCTAGGCAATCACTGATTTACTGATGACGCCGAGCCTCTCCAAGGTGTTGAACAAAGGCTTTTTGGGACCAAACCATTCACCAATACAACTATCAGTATAAATATTTATTGTTATTATTAATACATAGTTTATAGCTTACAATACTGAATTGGGATCTGTAAAAATATTGTAAATAAATATATAAAAATATTTGAACCCATTTACACAAAATTGTTAATCAAAAACTTTATTATAAATTACTTTATCTCTAAGTAATATGATGTAAGGATGGGGGGCAAATAATAATTGAATTCATTCAACAAAATTTACAAATACTTAAATGAATAAATAAACTCTGTCTTTGAGAAAACAAAGAAATGTTAAATAGTATGACAAGACAGATGAAATAATTGGTCAAGTGCGAGTTGGACTCGCGCACGAAGGGTTCCGTACCATTATCTATGCAACATAAGGCAACGTTATTAGTATCGAGCAAGAAACGGTAAAAAAATCATGTTTGTTGTATGGGAGCCCCTCTTAAATATTTATTTTATTTTATTTTTAGTATTTGTTGTTATAGCGGCCATAGAAATACATCATCTGTGAAAATTTCAACTGTCTAGCTATCACCGTTCTTGAGATACTGCGTACGGAACCCTAAAAATCATGTTTGTTGTATGGGAGCCCCCCTTAAATATTTATTTTATTTTATTTTTAGTATTTGTTGTTATAGCGGCAATAGAAATACATCATCTGTGAAAATTTCAACTGTCTAGCTATCACCGTTCTTGAGATACTCGGTACGGAACCCTAAAAATCATGTTTGTTGTATGGGAGCCCCCCTTAAATATTTATTTTATTTTATTTTTAGTATTTGTTGTTATAGCGGCAATAGAAATACATCATCTGTGAAAATTTCAACTCTCTAGCTATCACCGTTCTTGAGATACAGCCTGGTGACAGACGGACGGACGGACGGACGGACGGACGGACGGACGGACGGACGGACGGACGGACGGACGGACGGACGGACAGCGAAGTCTCAGTAATAGGGTCCCGTTTTTACCCTTTGGGTACGGAACCCTAAAAAGGGACTTTAGTTTTAAAGCATGTTATTTTATTTTCTCATTCATTTATTTTCTTAAATCTTACATATTTTTTAGAAAGAAAGAAAGAAGATAAACAGACGATAAAGATATAATAAACACAAAAGTAAAGTATTTATGACATTATTATTAGCAGGCTTTCTAGATTATAAATAAGATAGTTGATAACTTACCCTTTTTGTTCTTAGACTTGGGTGCTGACTTGGATGTGGTACTAGTTGAATGACTTAATACTGATGACTTATCATTATCATGCTCATCATCGGAGTCTACATCTTTCTTCTTATTCTTTGCTGAAATTAATGAATAAATTCATTATTCGGACAAAAATCCATAATGTTATTTTCTCTTTTCCATTTCATTATTTTCTCTATGACTTCTGTTGCATCATTTTATAAACTTACACATGTACAAAGTCATACTAAAGTCTGAGAAACTGGTTACAATAGGGCAATATATAAATGGATCTGTTATTGAGAAAATAAAAAAATAATTGGTCAAGTGCGAGTCGGACTCGCGCACGAAGGGTTCCGTACCATTATCTATGCAACATAAGGCAACGTTATTAGTATCGAGCAAGAAACGGTAAAAAAATCATGTTTGTTGTATGGGAGCCCCCCTTAAATATTTATTTTATTTTATTTTTAGTATTTGTTGTTATAGCGGCAATAGAAATACATCATCTGTGAAAATTTCAACTGTCTAGCTATCACCGTTCTTGAGATACTGGGTACGGAACCCTAAAAATCATGTTTGTTGTATGGGAGCCCCCCTTAAATATTTATTTTATTTTATTTTTAGTATTTGTTGTTATAGCGGCAATAGAAATACATCATCTGTGAAAATTTCAACTGTCTAGCTATCACCGTTCTTGAGATACTGGGTACGGAACCCTAAAAATCATGTTTGTTGTATGGGAGTCCCCCTTAAATATTTATTTTATTTTATTTTTAGTATTTGTTGTTATAGCGGCAATAGAAATACATCATCTGTGAAAATTTCAACTCTCTAGCTATCACCGTTCTTGAGATACAGCCTGGTGACAGACGGACGGACGGACGGACGGACGGACGGACGGACGGACGGACGGACAGCGAAGTCTCAGTAATAGGGTCCCGTTTTTACCCTTTGGGTACGGAACCCTAAAAATGGCAAATAGTTTAGCCCATAGTATGTTACATTTTTCAAAATGGTAAGTATTAAAATAATTATATTAATTATTATAAATAAATTGTCACGTGTGCTATTTAGTCGTTAAAATACGTAGTAGTTGTATAAAGGAAGTTCCATAAAGTTCATATACCATATGTGAACATACCTTTCTTTTGTGACTTCTTTCCAGCAGGTTTCGAGACATCTTCTTCATCTGACAGTTGTGGCTGAACTTTTTTTTGAGGGCCATCGTCGTCGCTATTGCTCCAATCACCAGCGTTTCCCTTACCTTTCTTTTTTCCTTTTCCTTTATTTTTAGAGGTTACCTCATGAACTTCACTTTTAACATTCTTCTCCTCTTGTTCGTTATCAAAATCTTGGTTTTTCTTATTACCCTTGCGCTTCGACATTCTTGTCTTTTAAACCTGATGATATAACGGTAGAATTAGAGAAATAAATGGCCAACTCACAAATTTTGGAGTGGATGGATTGGGGATGATGAGTCTGACTGACAGATCGCTGACAGAAGTGACAGATCTGGCACTGACACTGACAGTAACAATGACAAAGAAAGAACCACAGACTACGACAATTTTATTATTATGACCACTACTATCTATTCTGTGACTGACCCCGTTTTCCAATTACAGCACAAGAGCGCACTATGCAGCACAATGCTTAACGTTGAGTGTTCCAATTACAGCAACGCATCGCACAATCGAGCACTCTCAAAAGTGATGTGTGCAATCCATACCAACTTCAGCGACAGAAAATTAACAAGTATTTTTTCTTTAAATTGGCATTGATTGAAATTTTATTTATTTACCTATCGTTAGTAATATTATTTCTTGTTAAGAAAATTTTTAAGGCTTTCGTTTCGTCGGAGTTTTCTGGAAATAATCAAAGTTAATTCAAGCTGTGTTTAAAAAAAATAAATATAATTCATTATTCTGTGATATAAGTATGGATGAAGGTGCAAACAATGACTTTTTTTTATATTCCACACTTATAATGTGAATACAATTTTATTTTAGTATTTTTTTTTAACACTGAACTTAGCGCACTCTGCTGGTGCATTTGAAAACTAATTCATGTTCCAATTAGGCGTCAGCATTCTGCAGCATTGTGCGGCACTGAGTCGCATTATGCTCTGCAATTGGAAAACTAGATCTCTTGACGCCTTCTTGAAGCTTTGATAACATGTACGGCATGTACCTATCTACCTAGGACGATAAATAATATTAAATTAGTAGGTAGATATCCTAATTCTCTACTAGTTAAAAACTAAAAATACAATGTAAACAGGGGCGAGTCCCAGTCAGTCTTCAGTCACGTCATCAGTGTAACTTGATGATATGCATAAATGACATGTGTGAACAATGATGTTTAAACGTGTTTATGACGGTATGATATGATGATGGTGTGTGACTCTACATACGCGACCTCAATTCGTACTTGGTCAGTTTTAACCAGGTTTAACAAACAGACATACACGGTTTCGCAAACAGACATACACGTTCGGTAATTCGGTTCCTAACTTTCGTTTTAATAATTTCGTGAGAATTTGTCTTTTCTGCAAAAGAAACAATGAACTGTAATATGTCTTTTATTGATAATATTACAAACAATTTATATAGCTTGTTCCAGGAACAACCCTCTCAGACAAAAACTAAGAAACATAATACTCCTGATAAAACACCTGTTGTCAAAGCAAAGACTTCAGATACTGCGCCAGATCTTAAAGATGTCATTTTATGTATTTTACCAATTCTTACGGCTGGCCTCGATGGATATATAGGCAAGATCATAAGTTCCTGTTCTTCATTTTTTTTTATTTTTTCATCCAACCATGCTTTGAATACATAAGTGGGTAAGAAATCAATCAATCTTTTGTTTATAGCATATGTAGATGACATTTCTTTTGTACATTCTACTTGACCTTTAGTAACAACTCCCACGACCTCGTTGTCAAACATTACTGGACCTCCTACATCTTTAAAACATGTATTTACTTTAGTTTCGACGCAATCAAAGTATCCCCTTATATTTTCTGCAACTTCTGGTGTATATCGAACTTCCATTCCAACATATTGTAGTTCGCGAGTTTGTCCAACATCAGCATTCAATCCAAACCCTAAAACTTCAATGTCTATGAGACGACGAGGATTAGTATAGTTACTTAATGAAATCTTCGAGGCGATGCTATTATTGTGCTTCTCTGTATACACAACTCCTACATCTTTCGTTCCTTCTCCGCTTGCAAAAGTTGGGAATCTCTCAGTTTTAGTTACATGAAGAGAAACAGTTGTTTCATCTTTTTTGCCAACAGTGGTATTTAAAAGTACATAACTTAATGGTTGTTGAGTGCACGTAGCAGTTGTAAGTACTAATCCGTTGGATACTACACAGCCAGAACATAAGTATTCATTTTGCTGTGACATTATTATATAGCAACCATAAATGGGAATTGGTTAAAATTTCCATTTCGTATTTCGTGCATTTGACTGTTCTGCCGCCTTGTGCATGTTATGTTGTTCTGTTCATTTTCCACGGGAATATCCAAAGATTCATCTTTTTCGTAATTAGATTCTCCGTTATCATCTCTAGTATCTTCTATACTTTTCTTTACATTCTCACTCGTGCAAAATGATATAATATTTAATATAAATAAAACAACAATCAAAAAATTCATTGATACAGAATCAGCCTTCATCCTCAAAAATATTTTCTCAAAAATTCAAATTCTTTTTTTCGTTTCTATGAATATCTAGTTTTCTATTCTTTTATTTTACAGAACTATCTATGCAACATTTAAGAAGTTTTTATTACTTCGATACTTTGTGAGTGATGGAAAATAAAAAATTAATCAATCAGACGGGCGTTGTGGTGGTATAGTGGTTGATGTAACAGACTCCCGATCACGAGGTTGCGCGCACTTTAAATTTGTACTTGTCATATAAATATTTGCAGTGCGTCTTGGTGTTTTCTTTATGTATACTTATAAGTCTGTATTTTCAAAACAAATAATAATTAGGCAAATATTTACTAAATTAAGCTTATCTTGGCACAAAAGAACGTGATAGAGGTGTCCATAAATTTAAAAAAGCAGGATATTTATCAAAGTAATTATTTTCGGGTTGATTTGTTGATACCGACAGACCACAGATTTTCTACTTGAAAAGTTTTATTAACATTGCTGAATTGTGATATGTACATATGCCACACAAATTGGTAATGCGCCTGGCGGCCATGTTGGTGACGTCAGTACCGTTAGCAACGTTGCCCAACACGTATCGAGTTGTGAGCTTTAATACCTACCACGATCGTTTTTATTGTTGTTTTTTATTATATTGTTGTGTTTGCTGCTTTTGTTGTTAAATTTGTAATTATTTTGTTTGGTTATCTTATTGTGTTCGCTGCTTTTGTTGTTATTTTTTTGTTATTATTGTTTTGTTAAAATGAGTAGAAAAATAATTAAATTACCAATTCTGAGTCTGATGTAGATTATATGAGTGGTGTTGAAGAGTTAAGATTTTCAAAAATGTGATGGATGATGATGATGATTAAAAGTTAAACATTATTCAAACATTTAATTTTAATTAAAAAAACATCAAATTACCTTTATAAACTTTTATTACCTAATAAATGAGAATATTACATTTTGATAGCTGTACTTTTTCTTTGCTGATGACGTCACAAGGGCGTTAATTTCACAAGGTTCCAGCGCATTACCAATTTGCGTGGCTTATATCAAGTTTCATTTTTTAGTTAAGTTTAGCTGTTGTGCATGCAGAATCGGTACCAATTTTAGAATATTTTTATCTTGTAGTCGATGAAGCCTACTCTGTCTGCGTAATCCATAGACCCTTACCACGAAGTATAGATACAAGGAGTCCGAACGGTATAGGCTTTTCCATAATATTTCGTGTACACAATAATCAACCCAGATCATAGTTCTATTTTCTGCCACTGGCTGCGCAAGTATTCAGGACGTACCGATGCTAGTCTAGAATATCAGAATATCTCTTGACCTTCTCTGTATTGTTGGGTTTAAAGCACTCGAAAAATTTCCTAAAACATATTTATATCCACGTTTCTCAGAATATTTTTTTCCACAAGTGACAATAGTTCAAACGAGTACTTCTTGAAAAATGGCGCGCTCTACCGGCAAAAATCTGTCCCTTTAATTGAGACCATTCGTTCAACATTACGTTCGGACTCCTTGTATCTATACTTCGTGACCCTTACTATCAGAGACGTATCTTTAGCATTTTTATTGCTTGATTGCGAGTGAACTCTGATTTTGTTGTTCCTATGCATGTATTTATGTACCTTTATTAAAGTATTTGTATTTACAGGTAAATTAAATACATATTGTAATTATTTTTTATTGCATTGAAAGTGCTATTGTAATTTAATATAAAAAAAAAATTTTTATCAAAAAAGCTCCACTGCGTTTCCTATGCTAATTACTTTTAAACGAATTGCAGATATTGAACCAGTGTTAGAGAAAATTATTTTTACATAATGAGATATACATTTTATGATACTCGTTAATCGACTCGATGTCAATAAGTTCATAATCAATCAGTGTAAATGTATTTTATTGCCATATAATTGAAATAACATGAACCAATGCTAATATTGCGGATTAAAAAATTGAGATGGCGCACTTCCCACGTAGCAAAAATTGGCAGCACATAAGTGCCATTTCCTGACTTTACTCCCCCTCCCACTGTTGTTATTGTCTAACTAATCTGTGTTTGTGACTGTGTTGAATAAAATGTGAATAAAATTTGAAAAGCTTTGAAGCTTGTTTTATTTTAAAGTTCTATAATAATCTGAGTTCACAAATTTAAAAGTCTTTTCGTGCGTAAAAATCGGCACTCTGCGGAATTAAAAAGTTATTGTAGATACTGCGTTTGTGTTTTATATTTAAATCCTTGAAGGAAGTTTTAAAATACCTACCTGATTGATTTTTAAGATTAAATAACCTGAATAAATGAATAACTCGCGAGAAGAGGTGAGTTTCATTAGTTTTTTGCATTTTATGAAATAAATGTTACGCTAATTAAATGTACCTAATCATGCTAGACGGTCGCAGCAAAAGAATAATTAAAAAATACTAATAGGTCGTAAACAGGTTATAAATTTTGTGGGAGTCTCCATATAAATTAACATTTACATGGATATAAATATGATAAGGGGTTGCCAGTTATTATATTAGGCACTAACTATTTTTTGTGTATGTAAAATTTTGATATTACTTTTTTTCGCATTAAAACCTAACCTCTCAAGATCTGTGTACAAAATTTCATTCATATCAGTTCAGTAGCTTTGACATGTAAGAAACAGTTTCTTTCACATTTATTATATTAATAAGAGCTTCTTTAGAACTGGGCTCTTTATAATCCACCGGTTTTTTTTTCAATATAATTTTGTTTTTGACGGGCTTCGTGCTCTAGTGGTCATGTAATGGGCTGCTTTTCACGAGGTCTGGGGTTCGTTTTCCACACAGGACAATAATTTGTGTGGTCTTTATATTTGTCATACAAATGTTTGTATTGTGTCTGGGTGTTTATATATATTATTAGTATGTATTTACAAAAGAAATACAGTATATGTAGTATATTAGTATTTCGGTACCTATAACACAAGCATTTAAGCATAGCTTGGGAACAGAGGAAGTTATGTATAATGTAATTTAAGATCTTCAGCTGGATTTCGTACATTAACGCGTTCAATGCTGAATAATTTGCGAATTTATAGCCAATGCTAATAAAAGAGTCATTCGCCCAGTGCTGAAAACGCGCATGTGCGTTCAAAAAATTTTTCGCGTAGTGCTAAGAACGCTTATATGCGTTCATAGAAAACTCGCGTAGTGCGGCTGGACGCTATAGCGCGTTGTCTTTTACTTTCCCGCAGTGCGGCCGACGCTTATGTGCTTATGGTAACTTTCGAGTTTACGCTTATGGTAACTTTCGAGTTTTATGACTGTCATATAACAATTACGGGTCATATAAAGGTGTTGGATGGATAAAGGTGCTTCCACACTAGTGTTTATTTGTAAGAGACTTTGTGAAGTTTACGCCATAATATATCTTCGTTCGGTTTTGTTAAAATAATAAGTTATACCTTAATAAAACAGTAATAGTAAAGGTACCTTATCCCGAAAGCCCTTTTATTCTTAATTTTTTTTAATTTACGACTCTTCGCCCGCCTCGTAATAGACACCATTTATAAATAGACTAAAACTACCTATTACTTTAGTTAAAAGAGCGAGTCATAATAAAATTATTTCAATAATCTATTGTACTAAATTAGGTTATTATTATTATTATTAGGACGGGCCTCGTGGTCTAGTGGTTCATATAACGGACTGCCGTTCACGAGGTCTCGGGTTCGATTCCCGGTCAGGACAATCATTTGTGTGATGTTTTTAATTGTCATACAAATGTTTGTACTGCGTCTGGGTGTTTACTATGTATTATAAGTATGTATTTACAAAAGAAAAGTAGTTTATGTATTATATCCGTATTCTGGTACCCATAACACAAGCATATAAGCTTAGCTTGGGACCAGAAGACGTTGTGTGAAATGTCCATGAATATTTATTTATTTATTTATTGTTGTCGTCGCCGCCGCCGTCTCCCCCCCTGCAATATTCGTAGCAGAAACCTGACTATTGTGTAGTCTCCTTTACAATTCCACATTTTACGACCGCTTCGAAACAATAGACACCCAGAATACACGCTATAAACACACAGGTGCGGCGCACCCTGCTTGCCTACAAATTTTTTTTTGTATGGACGCGTATACGCGTCGGCCCGCACTTGGTGAAGATCAGAAAAACGCGCATAAGCGTTAGCCGCACTGAACGTATTAAGGATTGTTTGTTTTGCTTTGGCACATTCACTCTTAACTTATTGCATAACGGCTTGGGGTCGTGCTGGCAAAGGGCATATGCTTCGTCTTGAAAGATCTCAAAGTTCTGAGTCATAAACCCATCAGATTTCCTACTAGTGAGTTTTACGCTGTATGTAAAGCCCGCTCTGTTAGGAAAGCTTTTCTTACTAGCACAATTCTTTGTAAACATACAGAGCTGTGGTCAAGCCCCCAGAAAATTGCACAAAAACGTAGAATCGATAGATCATGTGAAGTAAAACCTGCCAAACAAAAACTTGTCCACCAACAATTCCAATTTTTGAGCCCAATTATTTATAATAAAATCAATAAGAGTATTGAATTTCACTCGTTGCCTCCTCGAAAATGTAAAAAGGTTCTTGAGTAATGGCTTCAAAATCTCAGCTATGATGAAGTGGAGTCGCTCATTAAAACCTAGTCAAATTATTCATTCACACTTACACACACACACATGCACATTTACCATCACTAAGTGTCCTATTGCATACATACACAAATCTTCTGAATTATTATTATTATTGTTTATCTTTTTTAAGTTTTGTAAAATTAGTTACTTATTATTTTACATTATTGTCGCCTGTTCGAAGGTGGGCGTTAATAGCTGCGACACAGTTTTATTTAACAAATGCAGTTGTTATCGTGCACAAATTTGTTGTGAATATTTAACACGTTATAAAAAAAAAATATGTAAATCCATGAATATTAAACAAAATTCTGTCGCAAAGTATACTTAAACCTACTTGTAATATTCTCTTTTAGGATAGGGTGATCATAACACCTTCTGCAAGAGCAAGTATACACAGTCATAGCAATAACAAGATGGGTCGATATGGCTTGAACAACTCACAGGATAAGGTGTACAAAACAAATTCACCACGGAACCATAATCAGGAAACTGATGAAGTTGATAATGTCCTGAGGTAACTAAAATTTATTTATCTTATACTCCATGCACACAAAACAGATACATAGGCAGACTTAATGCCTAGGGCATTTTCTACCAGTCTACCTAATTAAAATGTTGTCTAATAAAAATTATGTAATGTTATTGATTTTAAACTTATGGGATTTGATCTCATAATTTGTTAATATTACCGGGAGTATAATCACGTTAATAACTGTTCAAAAGGCACAATACCTCTGCTCCCGACGTTTTGAGCACAGGTATTATGCCTTTTTAACAGTTATTAACGTGATTATAATCCCGGTAATATTAACAAATTATGTAATGTTAGTCAAGCACTTACAACTGTCCTGAATGTATGACTAAATGTATGAGTGTAAATTTAAACTCTCTACAGTTCTACAGTAGAAAGAATATTTCTTTCAAAAACTATAATTCGTCAGCGGAAAGGCAAAATTACTTAAGCACCAAAACAGCATTATTGGGAAATGGATTTTAAAGTTTTATTTTTAGGAAAAACATTCGTATAAAAAATTTTGTATTCCGTATAACTGAACATAAAATAGTATACGATTAACGTATACGTAATTTTATAAAATTGTTTTTCCGAAAAATAAAACTTAATCCATTTCCCAATAATGAAGTTTTGGTGCTTAAGTAATTTTGCATTTCCGCTGACGATATGCATGTACATACATGTATATGTACCTATACTAAAAATAATTAGCATTAGGTTAACACATAAAATAATTACTTATCAGTGAGCTTGTGTTAGCCACTGTAATTGATTATGTACCACATGTAAGGATAGAGGACTATTATGCTTGTTGTTTAAAATTCTTGTTTATTTAATGCTTACAATTTTTAAACTTCCAACCATTTGCTGAAGAATGTCCTTGAATTTGTAATAAATAGATAGTGGCTTTTATTGATTTTATTTAGTATTGATTTTAGTATCTGTTTTGGTATCGATTTCGTTATCGATCTTTGCCTTAGAGTATTAAATAACAGGGGCTGTTACACAGGCTGTTTTTTTTAAATATACAGCCGCAACCAGAGGCATATATACGCTAGGGTCATAGAAGCCATGGCCCTATGCGGCCAGCCTTCTAGTTAAAAATTTTTCTCTATCTCTTTTAATTTATAAGGCAGCTATTTAAATTGTCCTCGTGCGTCGAATCAAATGGCCAAGGGCGTTAAATTTCAAAATACAGCGCTGGCCATAACATAATTTCTTTGGTGGCTACGCACACTCTACCCATAAATAACTCACGCAATTTTAGTTTCAATTTCAGAATTGATTCGGCCACCAGCATGTCTGATGCCCCGGGAAAAAGCTAGTTAGAATTATAATAAAGTTGTTGATGATTTCCTCTGATAATCCTCTGTGAGACACCTACTAGATGCCAACAAGGCTGATCAGCATGGCATTGTAAACCATAACCCCTCCCAAAGTGTAGGTGGCTCGTGCGCAACATTAAGACGTTAGGTAATGGGCGTGTATAATAGAGAGAGAGAGTTGATAATTTTGGATCATTGATTATATAATCCATGTAACTGCGTCTGGGTGTTTCTATATATTATAAGTATGTATTTACAAAATAAAAGTAGTATATGTATTCTATCCGTAATCTGGTACCCATAACACAAGCATATAAGCTTAGCTTGGGACCAGAGGACGTTGTGTGAAATGTCCATGAATATTTATTTATTTAATTTGTATAATTTTTCAGCAAAATGCAAAAGAGAAGTCCATTACCAATACGAAAGAAAAAGAAATTTCGTACTAATTCATATTCAGAGGATGAACATTCTGAAGATAACTATAGCTCGTAAGTATTCGGTACCTTATTTAAACACGTTCTTTTATGACATGCTTATAGCTCCACTCATCAATCTTAGCCTAATGTCACTAAGTTTGACACATCTCACATCTGCTATCAATATTAATATGCATTGAATTTCAGTCACACATAGTCACATTCACATATAATATATCTGGGATTTTAGGTTTGTTATGGAAAGGCTGTCGTTACCAGCTTTTTCAAAAGATACATTTGCGTAATGATAAGTTTTAGCCATAACATACTTAACATCAATAAGATTAGCTAGACTAGACAACATTTTAGCCAGACGTTTCGGAAACTAGCCACCAAACATCAAGAAAAATTAAAAAAACCATTGTATCTCTGAAATAGGCCTTAACTGGGTAGACAATTTTACCCTGGATCACCAAGTCCAAATATAAATTGCATATTCAATACAGATACTGCTAAATATAGCTTAATATTAGACCACAGTACCTATACTCGGGGTATAGGTATACGAATATAACCCGAGTATAGTATCTTATAACTATAAGAATACCAAATTTAAAAAATAGAATTGACTAACTGTACAGTTTAAAATAAAAAGATATTCACAACAGCTGCCTGGAAAAATAATTATGATTGCAACATCCTTTACACTATGATACCACTCCATATCCTTATATAAATACGAGCTGTCCCGGCAAACGTTGTTTTCCCATACTAAAAAAAAAAGGTTTGAAAAATAGACGTTGGCCGATTCTCAGATCTACTGAATACGCATGTAAAATTTCATAAAAATCGGTCAAGCCGTTTCGGAGGAGTACGGTAACTAACATTGTGACATGGAAATTTTATATATTAGATATGTATTTGAAATATCTACTGTTGCCCGCGAATAATATCTTCGTGTGAAAATTGAAAACTAAATGCTAACAATTGCACAAAAAGTGCTTGAATCATAATGTCTAATAAAAAATCCACATAAAAACCCGTTGCGTAGTTTTAAAGATACAAAACTAACAACTAAAGTAAAAGTTTTGATTGACTTTAAAATTAGGCAGCATCATTATAACATCACGCCTTTTTCTTATGGGGGTAGGCAAAAGCTATAGAGCGCCACCTGCTACGATCTGAGTACACTTCTTTAGCTTCATTTACTCACACATAAAAAGAAAGTAGTTATTTCGCATAACATTACTGCTACAAATCATTATTTGTAATCTAATATCACGTCTTTCATCAATGGCTTTGGCAATAACTCATAAATTGTGACTAAAAAGTTGTGAGTTCCATGTTTGTTTGCAGCGATGTGCTTTCGAAATCTTTACCTTCTACACTGTCGCCACGTTTGTATTCCAGTGATGATAGTCTTCCGGAAAATAATCCTGCATTTGGTAATAATTCAAGATGTGGAAACTACAGTAGTGAGAGTTTTAATACAAGTAATCAAAGTTCAGACTCTCCCAGAAGATTTCAAAGAGAATTATCAGTAACATCGCCGGTACAAAGGCGTACCTCTAAGAAGTCATATTTCATAAGTCTAGCCGTTAGTTTATTAGTAGTGGCTATAGCTATAATATATTACAACGAGCCCACAATATTAGAATCTATTAAAAAAGATATAATTAATTATATACCAACACAAATTGAGAAGAATGATGTTAAAACATTTGAAAATAATATGGATAGTCTTAAAGAAAAATACAATATTGACAGTGATTTAATTTTACAACTTAAGAATGGTGAGTATCTCTATATTTTCTTAATATGTGTCACACTGTTACTAATTCTATCTGCACAACTAAACTAAACTTAACTAAAAATGAAAACAACTGCAGTGTCTTTAGATTGATTGGCTATTTTGTAGTGCACATTTATATTAATAAAATCGTTAGTCTAATCTACACAGTTTTTATAATCAGAAAGTTCTGTTAACATTGCCAAATTGTGCTATTACTAACAATTTTTAGTTTAGTTTAGTTGTGCGCTTAGAATCAGTATATAGTACTGATTCTAAGCGCACAACTAAACTTAACTATAGGTTAGCTTAATTTGACGGGCCTCGTGATCAAGGGGTTTATGTAACCGGCTACGAGGTAGCGGGTTCGATTACCGCACCGCAATCATGTGTGATATTTGGAGTTGACATTATTAGGCCACTCACACTGTAAAAGAGCAATGCTCACTCACTGTACAAACACTGTCGTCTCTTAGTATGCGTTAGGCGATTATGGGCGGGGCGTGGGTATCGACTAATAAAATTGTAACGTATAGTGTTTGAGTGCATTACTTCGACAACCGGTATTTGACAAAGAAAACAGCGTGTACCTATACTACTCCTGTGGGTTATTTTCTTTTGTTTCGTTAATAACTAATAATATTTTCAGGTATATCATCAATATTCAATAAAAGTGACTCTGCTTCATTCATGTTTGTATATAACAGTAAAAGAGTTAATTTTAATCCATCACAATTTGATAAGTTCATCAACGAAGTGGCTTACATGGCCGCACGATACTTACGTAAGTATATTAATATTGCATGTAGAATTAGCAGCAGTTAAATTCTTAAGGTGTAAATGACGTTATTTGCCCTACAAATGACGTCATTGATACCTTAAGAATTAAATTATAAAACCAAATTATTATTACAGGTAATAACATAGCATCTATACAACACACTGTGATGCTAAGTTCAAATCTAGATATGCAGGAACACGGAGAGCTAATAGATAGATATAGAGATGATGTGGATAAGTCCGGAGTGTTACTTGTTAAGGAGATTGATAGTGTACCTTCAGAACTTGTGATGGCGTTCCATTATTATTGTGATCAATATAACCCGGTTATAAAAAGAAGTGCTATATTCTTTACGTTGAATGCCGCTAACTGCTCGAATACATCAGGTAAGTAATTACTTAGTAAAAACATAGTAAGTCTATTGCAAAATTAATAAATTATTTTAGTTTATCTGTTGATGTTATGATAACAAAGACTCATCATAATCCTGTCCCTATCCCGTTATATTTGGGGTTGAGAAAATTACGAAAATCTTTACTTCTTATAAAACAAAGTCGTAATTTGTGTATGTATGTCCCTATGTGAGCTTATATCTTCAAAAATACGCAACGAATCTTGATGCGGTTTTTTTTAATAGATAGAATGGTTCAAGAGGATGGCTTTTTTCGCATAATTTGTTGGGGTTTCTCTATATTGGATGAGATATGATTAAATTTGCCGAGAAATTCGGACGCGCGCGAGCTATAAATGAAAACGCTGCCTTATCTATGTGAGGTACAACAAACTAATGTATGGAGGAATTGTTTGTTACCTATAGTTCTTCAAAAAAGTCCGCGAGGTCATATGTCTATCTTTTAAGGGAAACCCGCTGTATCCATAATAATGATAAAAAAAAATCAAATTCAATAGGGTGTTTTCAAAAGCTATTTATATGTATATAGTAATATTTTTTATCAAATTAAATACCTTAATTAGCCTACGCAATTAATATAGATTATAACTGCTCTTTACAGCATGCAATTTAAATGAATATCTTAGGAGATATGACGAAAAAAGAATTACGCGCGGTCAAATAAAATACTTAAACTGTTGGCTGAGCAACGCGAACGTTTCCTCGGTCTTCTATCCATACTCTAAGGTTTGGATATGTAAGGATGTTTATTGTGCTTTCACGTAAAGACTACTGGATGGATTTTCATGGAACTTTCCAATGGAAAATTGAATAGAAAATGAACTTATTTTTTTATCCTTTATACCGCGGGTAACACCGCGGTCCACAGCTGTTGCTATGGATACCAGAGTACGGTATATTACATAAACTAATTTTCTTTTGTAAATACATACTTATATTACATAGGAAACGCAGTATAAACATCATCATCATATCACACAAATGATTTTCCCCAGCGGGAATCGAACCCGCGACCTAGTCAACGGCAGTCCGTTACATAAACCACTCAACGACGAGGTCCGTCCAGATTCTTTTAACTGAAGTATTCAAATTCGTTGCATAGTTTAAAATATTTAGGTGTACAAATGAATTTATTTATAAAGATTCATATTTTAATGTTACAGATAAGAAATCCAGGCACGATTTTATTGAGAAATGTCTTGCGAGAAAATGGAAGACATTACCAGCTGAAAATATAAGACCCTTGTTAACAAGAATTGTAGATAGTATTATTGATGTCACCAGTGTATTTTAAAAGTATTAAATTGTATTGTTATCATGTATTTTTATAAGACTAAATTATAGAATTTTATGTACATTGACTTCTTTATTTTTTTATTACTTGTATCTCAAAATGTTAAGTAGTAATTCATTCTATATGTAAATTATGTTGCTGTTATCATACAAATTATGGGCGTAAACAGACATTAGTTACGGGAAAAATTGTAGAGAAGAAAATGCACAAAACTGACGGAAATAGGTACCGATTCTATGTGCACAATTAAACTTAACTAAAAAATTTAAATGTTAACTGAACTTTCTTATTATAAAAACTCCAATAAAGACTAACGATTGTCATTAAGGGCCTACATCAATATTATCGTATATCATCGCCGACACGTACATATTAACACAGCCAGTAGGCACAGAAAATGAAGAATTAGGGATACTTTTCCTATTTACTCATAATCTACTAAATATATTTTAATTCTGATCCACGTGTTTCTATACATAATAGTTACCTATGTTTTTAAAGTTATTTCATTAGTTAATACGCGATAATAGACCGACAAATGAAATAAAAAATTTGAGAGGTTGTTTTGCCAAGAATTTCTATTGAGAAAGCTTTTTTCAATCGCGTTTCTGAGTTCATGCGATCCTAGATCATATATTGAAAAAACATATACTTAATAATTGGTCAAGTGCGAGTCGGACTCGCGCACGAAGGGTTCCGTACCATTATCTATGCAACATAAGGCAACGTTATTAGTATCGAGCAAGAAACGGTAAAAAAATCATGTTTGTTGTATGGGAGCCCCCCTTAAATATTTATTTTATTTTATTTTTAGTATTTGTTGTTATAGCGGCAATAGAAATACATCATCTGTGAAAATTTCAACTGTCTAGCTATCACCGTTCTTGAGATACTGGGTACGGAACCCTAAAAATCATGTTTGTTGTATGGGAGCCCCCCTTAAATATTTATTTTATTTTATTTTTAGTATTTGTTGTTATAGCGGCAATAGAAATACATCATCTGTGAAAATTTCAACTCTCTAGCTATCACCGTTCTTGAGATACTGGGCACGGAATCCTAAAAATCATGTTTGTTGTATGGGAGCCCCCCTTAAATATTTATTTTATTTTATTTTTAGTATTTGTTGTTATAGCGGCAATAGGAATACATCATCTGTGAAAATTTCAACTCTCTAGCTATCACCGTTCTTGAGATACAGCCTGGTGACAGACGGACGGACGGACGGACGGACGGACGGACGGACGGACGGACGGACGGATGGACGGACAGCGAAGTCTCAGTAATAGGGTCCCGTTTTTACCCTTTGGGTACGGAACCCTAAAAATTAGAGAAATTATTCAATCTAAAGAAACAATGAAAACTTCGTACATAGAAAAATGCACGAAGCTATTTTGGTATCCTCTTAATATGAATGTGTACAGCGAACTAGCAAGTAGTATGAAAATAATATATCAATTAAATATATAATAAATAAAATATCAATTTTCATTTTTTGGACGTTTAGTTGTGCACGTAGTATTGGTACTATGGTCCAACAATTTTAGATGAGAGTTTTACAAGACAAGGGTTTCAAAACCCGCTTTGCTATGCCCATGCGACAAGTAATGTGATGAGGACAGCAAAATAATGATATCAGACAAAACTAATAATAAATAAACTAAATTATAATTAAATATTAAAAATAAAAAATAAATATAAAAAAATTTTATTATAAATATTAATATATTAATGTAAAACTAATAATCTTCGGGTGGATCTGAAGATGAATTAAGATAAACATCATTTAGGTCGTCTAAACTGTCTGGTTCTATTTCATTGTTATTTCTTGATGGAGAATAAGCTGGGGGGACGTCCTCCTCGTCATCTTCATCGTGTGAATCTTCAGACTCATCTGATTCATCATTTCCTAGAAAAAAAAAGATATTTTCATTATATTTTTTTAGGTAGTAATACAAAGAATGAACAAATTTTGTCAGAAATAGTGTCAGTCAGTGGCCAGGGCCCCAAGAAAAGCAACTATGAGACTAGTTTAAGCCTCTGGCTACACCTAGAACATCAGTAATGAGTGAGTGTGAATAAGACATTTTGACATTATTTCTGACAAACTTAGTCATTGTTTGTATCAAGACCTCCCCGATAAGGAACGAAGTATTGGAATCCTTCCCTAAAACTGAAGTCTACGACCCTAGTCATATAATTCAATTATTAGAATATCTACATTAAAGAATATAATATGGAGAGAGAGACCTCAAAGTAATATGAATTTCAAATTAATAATTAGATATCCACAAAGGGAAAACAGACCGAATGACATCTTTATAAGCATTTCCCCAATCACTGCTCATAGGTCTCCCTCAAATATTGCAACATTTCATTTTGCACAATTTGTATCTATCAGGAACTTTTTTTATTATTTGGAGTTTTGTGTTTTACACTGAAGAAGAAAATAAAAAAGTATTTTGGCTGTATGTACAAAGTAACCTCCAGATACTAGATAGCAAAGAAAATATGGTCTTGTGTATAAAAAAATGCTAACAAAATGCCAATTAAACAAAAAATTGTTTACCTTCTTCCTCATCTGTGTCAGCTTCTTCCTCCATAGGTTCAGCGTCAGTTTTGCCTAAAGGAGCGCGCTTCATATATTGTTGGCCAATAGAGTTAAGCTGTAATATTAAAAGCTATATAAAGCAAACTGGGCAAAGTAGCATCCTTACAACTACAGCTTAGAAGTACAATTTATTATGATACTCAAGACTTAGCAATTTAAAGTTACTAACCCAATGTTGATTTGCTTGTTCTAACGCTGTTAATTCAGTTTCTTCATCACAGGGGCTATCAGCGTTAAACCATGAAGGATCTACTAAGCGTGGGGTTAGCACAGGAAAAGGTATGTTCATTTTATCTTTA
The DNA here is from genome assembly GCA_916999025.1 of Orgyia antiqua. Taxonomy (NCBI): domain Eukaryota; kingdom Metazoa; phylum Arthropoda; class Insecta; order Lepidoptera; family Erebidae; genus Orgyia; species Orgyia antiqua. The sequence goes on from OU779861.1 coordinate 6,778,230, forward strand.
AATAACTTCTGTAATTGTAAACGTGTTAGAAAAAGGGAACCTGTAACAAAATACGTAGGTAGTACATATTTAGCAGATACTGGTAGGTAACATTAACTAATTTAAAATCAAGATATGACCGTCACCACTTTTCACTAAAATAAATGTATTTATACACTTTAAAAAACTATTTAATAAGTAAAATAGTAAATTTATATTCTATACCTTTATAAACACAGTGAAAGCGAAATATTTTCTCTTAAATTTTGCAGCATAAAAGGAAATTTAAGATTTGCCGCAAATAAATATTTTGTTTACAAACGAAACACAGAGTAGATTACAAAATTCAGGAATTATTATACACACGAAGTATAGATAGAAGGAGTCCGAACGGTATAGGCTTTTCCATAATATTTCGTGTACACATTAATAAACCCAGATCATAGTTCTATTTTCTGCCACTGGCTGCGCAAGTGTTCAGGGCGTACCGATGCTATTATTATTATTACATGTAACACGCGCTGGCTCGTGAAAGTTGAATTTAATTTAATTATTATTATTAAATTAAATATTAATTTAATTAAATATTTTTTTCCACAGGTGTCAATAGCAATAAAATTTCCCGCGTAAGAATTCAAACGAGTACTCCTTGAAAAATGGCGCGCTCTACCGGCAAAAAATCTGTCCCATAAATTGAGACCATTCGTTCAACATTACGTTCGGACTCCTTCTATCTATACTTCGTGATTATACATCTTTGATTGAGAGTAGATGTCACAAATGGTTTTCCAATTACAGCACAAGAGCTCATTATGCGGCACAATGCTCAACGTTGAGTGTTCCAACTACAGCAACGCATCGCACAATCGAGCACTCTCAAAAGTGATGCGTGCAATCCATACCAACTTCAGCGACAGAAAATTAATAAGTAGTTTTTCTTTAAATTGGCATTTATTGAAATTTTATTTAATATATACACACACTGGCACAATTAGCGGAACAGAAAAAAAAGTGAGACTATGTGATAATAACGCATATATTTGATGAAAATGTAATTAGACACAAAATAACAAATTGATTAAGGGCCTACATCAATATTATCGTAAATCATCGCCGACACGTACATATTAACACAGCCAGTAGGCACAGAAAATGAAGAATTAGGGATACTTTTCCTATTTACTCAAAATCTACTAAATATATTTTAATTCTGATTTACGTGTTTCTATATATAATAGTTACTTATGTTTTTAAAGTTATTTCATTAGTTAATACGCGATAATAGAACGACAAATGAAAAAAATAAAAAATTAGAGAGGTTGTTTCGCTAAGATTTTCTATCGAGAAAACTTTTTTCAATCGTGTTTCTGAGTTTATGCGATCCTAGATCATATATTGAAAAAACATATACTTAAAAATTAGAGCTCTAGCCATTCAATCTAAAGAAACAATGAAAACTTCGTACATAGAAAAATGCACGAAGCTATTTTGGTATCCTCTTAACATCTTTAAACAACGACTTTGAAAAGTCTTCGTTATTTTTTATTGAAAAATAAAGAAATTTGAAATAAGTGAAATTTTTAGCTGATTATGAACCATCACAAAAAATAAAAAAAAGTAAGCATTAAATGAATTAACAATAAAATTAAAGAAAAATTTATAACGAGTGTTTCCCCCTCTTGCTCTGATTACGGTTTCCATTCGTCTGGGCATGCATTATGTTATCGATGATTTCTTGAGGCAACCGCTCCCACTCCTCAAGTAATGCGTTTCCAAGTTCATTCAGATTGTTGGGGGGTGGCATTCTGGATTTAACCCTTCTTTTTAGCAAGTCCCAGACATGCTCTATCGGATTCATATCGGGGGAATTTGCTGGCCACTGCATCACCGGTATACCTACGTGGCTCAGATACGCCTGTACCGATTGTGCACTATGAGCACGAGTATTATATTATCTTGCATTAGAATAAAGTCGTCACCAATAAATGGGGCAAATGGTACAACATGTTCTTCTAAAATGTCTCTGATGTATCGATCTGCTGTCACGGTCCCTCCTGTGACTATCACTAACTCCGTGCGAGCTCCCAAACATATCCCTCCCCAAACCATAATCAAGCCGCCACCATAAGCCACTGTGTGTTCAAAATTAGACTGTATGTGGCGTTCTCCTTTGCGTCTCCATATTCGCTGTCTCCCATCGATCTGTTTTAAAAGAACTCTGCACTCATCAGTAAAGAGAACCTGCTGCCATTCGTTCAAATCCCAATGACTATGTCCTCGCGCATAGCTTAATCGGTTTACGCGGTGACGTCTCTCAAGTTTTGGGCCTTTGGCAGGTATATACGACCCTAAACCAACTTCTTCAAATCTCCTGCGAACTGTACGCTCACTTACTCGTACTCCTCGAACGTCTTCCAGTTCATTTCGAGCTTGTACAGCCGTTAATCGCGTATTCCTACGAACTCCAAGTTGTAAAAAACTGTCATCTCGCCACGATGTACCTCTTTTTCTACCTTGACCCCTCCTCCTCACAAGAGAATTAGACGATCTGTACCGCTGGATGCTGCGATGAATCGTTGATACTGGTCGACGAAGCCTTGAGGCAATCGATCTGTAGGTATGGCCATTTCTTCTCATTTCATCAGCCCTAATGATTTCCAGTGATGTTAAGTCAGGCATAATAAAGAGCTTTTAATAAACAAAATTGCCTATAGAATAACAAATTTATAAAAAACCATTAAGTGCAATTTTTCAAAAAAATTACATTTACGTAGTTATTACTCGAACAAGTTGACAAAACGTATTGTTCGGGAAAATAAAACAAATGAATGAAAAAAGTGTATGCCATCTAATTATCTATTTTCAAATTTGACAATAAATTAAAAAAATATCTTAACAGGGCCCTGAGTCGGGTATTTCAACGGTGTCACAACTGTACCATTATTGTACCATTATGGTGCAATGGTAAAGTTTTTGGTAGTCTACTAATAATGTGTCGTCATAACGACTTCATCATTGTCTTACAATTGTCAAAGTGACATAAATTGCTAGTCTCGTACACAACTGCTTCACAATTGCAATTCAATGACTGAAATGTTTCGGTAGTCTGCTATTTTGAATTTGACAGTAATATTTTTAAATTGTCCTGTGTCGACAGATTGCCATAAATAAAAAATAGATAGATAGAAATATTAGAAATTGTTCATTGTAATTTATTGCAATTTACTAATCTCCTAAACTTCACATTGCTTTTTATACTAATAAATAGTATGTACAAATATATTTAAACGAAGTCTAGCATGATTAAATGTTTAAATTTATTAGTAGTTTTACGAAAATCACTTCAACTAACGCATTTTTTAAAAACGGCAACACATACATACCATTCTAACACAATCCATAGATAAAAGAGACCGAAAATTCAATGCATAGATAAAAGAGATCGACAATTCTATTACCATTGAAAGACCGTTATGACGGCATATAGCAGACTACGGATATTTGACTTCAATTGCAACGGTATCGTGCCGGTATTGTGCCGGTATGACAATTGTTCCAAAATAGTGGACTTGAGCACCTGGCCAGTTCCTCAAGTAAAAGATTTTAAAATCCTGCAGAATCCTGCTTTTTTTGTTCCGCTAATTGTGCCGGTGTGTATATATTATCGTTAGTAATTTATCTTCTTGTTAAAAAAAATTTTAAGGCTTTCGGTTTCGGTACGTCTGAGTTTTCTGGAAATAATCAAAGTTAACTCAAGCTGTGTTAAAAAAAATTAATTATAAGTATGTATGAAGGTACATACAAACAATGACTTTTTTTTATATTCCACACTTAAATTGTGAGCACATTTTTTTTTCAATACTGAACTTAGCGCACTCTGCTGGTGCATTTGAAAACTAATTCATGTTCAAAATAGTAAAGAAAAATATTGAAACATAACGTTTCAATATTTTTCTTTAGTAGATTGTAGAAATTAAAAAAAAATGAACAAAATAATAATGAAAAATTGAACAAAATAATTGATACGGCTAGAATGGTTTACTTTAGTTATTTTCACAGTGTAATGTGCTATGGAATTCTTCTTTGGGGAAGCTGTGCGGACATTAATCGGATATTTGTGCTCCAGAAACGCGCTGTTAGAGCTATATATAACCTAGGTCCGCGGGATTCTCTAAGGGAGAAATTCAAAGACATAAATATTTTAACGGTCGCTTCACAATATATTATATGAAAATTTATTGTATGTTCATAAAAATATTCATAATTTTACAAAAAAAAGCGACCACCATAATGTTAATACAAGGCATAAACACAATCTTGTGATGCATGTAACCCGTCTCCACAAAATATGTAACTCTTTCATGGGTCATTGTATACGATTTTATAATAAACTCCCTATTGATGTAAGAGAATTAAATAATTCTAAATTTAAAAAATTCATTAAAACTAAATTATGTAAAAAGGCGTATTATAAAATTTCTGATTATATTAAAGATGATAAAGCTTGGGAGTAGGTTGCTCTGGAGCAATACATATTCTATATTGTAAAGTTATTAGCATTGTAAGTATAATTGACATTTAATTTAAAAATATTGATTTGATTATAAGCTCTGCTGAGTTTCTTACGCCGGTTCTTCTCAGCAGATTGCGTCCTGAACCGGTGGTAGGGAAAAAAATTGGACATGTTTTAATATGTTTAGCACATAATTTTTCTGAAAAATTGTGTCTACGTGATTAAATGATTTTTCATTTCATTTCATTTCATTTCAATATTTTCTAACACTTGCGCGACTCATTTGCATAAATAAAACTACTTTTTACGGATTTAGACCCGTATATTTGTTTTTACTTTAGTTACCATGGTCACGGGTGAGACTGACCGTGACCATGGTGACTGCATGGTGCAAAGTCTCCGAAACGTCGGGCTAAAATTAAAACAAATATACGCGTCTAAATCCGTAAAAAGTAGTTTTATTTATGAACAAAATAAATTTTCCAAGCGTATTAATAAATTTGTTTTGGCTGATTGCACCAAAGAATCTTATCAAGATCGTTAATATTAACGATCACTTGTTCATTGTTAATTTCAAAAACAATCACGAGATAGACTTTTTACTAGAAAGAAGCTATTGAGCATTCAAACGTGAAATTAAACATACATCGAACGTTTAAGTTAGCCCTGTGACTGTAACGAACATGTATTCATTTCAATGGAAAATATTATTTATCGTTTATTGGGTACGTAACTTCTAATCATATATTAGAATGATAACATTTGACCTATAAAGAGGATATTAATTAGCAATTTCTAAGTTACAATAGTGGGCCATATACTATTTAAGATAGATACTAATGTTTAAATAAATTTTCTTTAATATCCAAATGATGTCAATGGGAGAGAAATGTTTTATTTTATAAAGTTAAGTATTATTTACGAGACACAAAGACACTATCATTCAAAAATACTTGGAACAGACTGATTAGTGGTCTCCAAAACGAAGTAATTACTTCTAGAAGAATGAGTACCCACTCTCCCTCTCCCCAGCCATTTAACATCCACTGTTGAGCACGGGTCCCCTCTACGTTGGGAGGGATTGAGGTTTATTAGCCGCGCTGACAGCGTGTTGGCATGGGGTTTGCACAAAGGGTCTTATCAGTGTACCTACAATATCCTTTACCTGACTTTTAAAGCATCCGGGGTAGGAAATGGGTTGGTGACACTGGTATTCTTAATCCGTCACCACGCCGACTATAGTGAGTATAAACATTAGGCAATTATGATACATTATAGTTTATTTAGTTTCAGATCCGTTCTTCCATATCGATGTCAATGTTTAACAACAACCAACAACTTTCAATTTATGAAAATCCAGAAAAGTATGTTGCAGATTTGGTTATTGCCAAAGGATACATTCCCAAGGATAAAGATCTACCTAAACCATCAATAATCAAAAACTCTGGTTTGTATTATACCTACTGCCGTTCAGTTTAACATCATTGAGCTATTTTTATATTCGAGATGGCGTTTGTTAAGACTATTTGTAAAGCAAATTGAAACAGGAACATTTTAATTTTTATCGTAATATACCCTTACAGTTAATTTGCAGATAGCGACGTAACTTATCTACTTTCAAAATTGTCTAATGAAGATCTTATTAAGTTACTTAATGATCAACCAAATAAGAGTGAATATAATGTAAAAGATTTAATAAAAATAAGTGCCAATACAAACGAAAAATATAGCCCTGTACTTGATATAGGACACAGTTCAGCACCTTTATCAAATAGGAACAAACTTTTTGAGAACTTGAAGAAAAACACATTCGAAACGGTATCATCAAACAATAAGCCAGTTTTTAGATTAGAACATACAGAAATAGAACCGTTTGCTACATCGAAAAATGCAGCAACAGATTACGTAGCGGTTCAAAAATTAAATAATTTATTATATAGCCATCCGGCTGAAACAAATCCAGAGACCATAGCTGACATTGATGACGAAAAGAAAGAATTACTATTTAATGTTCTCGTTGGACAATTAAAAGCTCTATGCTGTACTAGAAATAAAGTAAAAATTAATAATGATAAATCAGTGCTTAAATTAACGTCGCTTTTAAAACAACTTGTGCCTCCAGTTCAAGTACCTACGCCGAAGAGTAACATAAAAGATTCAATGATAGAGCCGAATGAATATATGTTTTTAATTTTAAATGATGAAATAAAAAGTCATGGAGATGAGGAAGATGAGTTAATTTCAGTGGATCCAGAGAGCCTTGGAAAAAATAGTAGCGTTATGTTATTAGGTCCTATTGCAACGCCTTTATCTGATGTACAACTGAAATTAGTCGTAAGTATAATATTTCTAATATCTGTATCAGTTTTGGTCAAGCATTTATATATTGCTTCTAATAATTTATTTTGTAACATTTTTAGATGATGCGTATATCCAATGAGATTTCGAAAACAGAATATCTGCCACTTTTACAGCAAATATCAAATGGAACACTGAACAATAAACACATAGGGCTTCTCGATAGTTTTGTTCACGGGCCGCAAACAAGAAGATACATTAAGCCTCACAGATGTAATCACCAATCAGTACTAGCCCGTGTTTACGGTGGTCCCAAATGGTTAATTTGTACTGGATATCTAAACCTAAACAACCCCAGTTTATACGATTAAAATTGTAGCTTTTTATATGATTCTATATTAAACTCGTTTATATAAGCATTCAATTTTAGACCCAAAGTAAAATGAAAAATTTTAATATTCTCTAACACTTGCGCGACTCATCTGTTTAAACAAAACCACTATTAACGGATTTAGACGCGTGTATCTGTTTTAAATTTTGGGCCGACGTTTCGTTTCTAAATCCGTTAAAAGTGATTTTGTTTTAAAAAAGTTTAGTTTATTTGTGCGCATAGAATTGGTACCATGAAATGATAAAAGAAACATACAATAACAAAAATAATTAATTTATTATTTTATTTTAATTAGATTTATATCAATGAGGCCTTTTTCTGGACCTGCAGATACAATTAATAAAATGGTTATTTATTAGACCACATGCTTCCATGAACGCATAACATATTGTTGGACCAACGAACTTAAAGCCTCTTTTCTTTAATTCTTTCGATAATGTTCTAGACGTGTCTGACTGTGTTGGAATATCTTTATGATTTATCCAATTGTTAATCACCGGCTTGTGATTAACGAAAGACCAAATGAATTTTGAAAAATCTTCACCATCGTTTTCCATTTTAACGTAGCACTGGGCGTTATTAACTATAGCCTCTAATTTCTTTTGATGCTTAATTAGGCCAGGTTGTGTTAGCAATCTTTTAAGACTAACTTCTGAAATTTTAGCTATTCTATGAGGATTAAAATTAAAAAAATGATTTTGATAACTCTCTCTTCTTTTTAATATTGTTATCCAAGAGAGACCAGCTTGTTGTCCTTCTAAGCATAACATTTCAAATAAATATAGGTTATCATAATTTGGTTGACCCCATTCTTCATCATGATACTTTATGTATGTTGGATCTTTATTAACCCAAGAGCACCGAATAATTTTGGTATCTTCCATGTTTCAGAATTCAGCAAGTTGATTAGCTAGTGGTTAACTAGGTACCTAGGTACTTCAATCAATCAAACAAAAATATCAAAATTTAAATCCAATACCTACATACATACAGAGAGTAATTAATACCACAGATTACTATATATTAGTCAGAGATGAGAGAAGCCGTCGGTACTTACTGCATTATAAATATCTATTGTACTCTGTTTTAGTCGTCAACACTTTTCGCCATTTTAGCGACTTTTTGATACAGTCAGCGATTTTGATCGATCAATTAATCGTAATAAAAATAGAACTCTACGTGCACAACTAAACTTAGGTACAAAATGAAAATTGTGACGTTAACTGAAGTTTATTATTATAAAAACTGTATTTTTATAGATAGATCGTCCACACGCCACTCATGTTTTCATTTTTGAGTTAAGTTTAATTGTGCACGTAGAATTGACGCCATCGTCAATTAATATGAACCTTGTCACAGAAAGAAATAAAAATTATGATGATGATGCCCTACATAATGAAAATGAATTTAGATTTCATGCGCATGATATACCAACCTAGTATAGTATAAAATGAAAAGAATGTGGTTTCGTGGGACACCAGGTAGGAACGAAGTTCCTTCGGCTAATGTATAATCGACACAATTTGCAGAAAAAGAAAGAAAGAGAAAGGTATTATACACTACTCGTCTGTGTATGCGACTGTCGCACCTGCGCACGTCTCATTTAACGGTTTTTTTCCACGAATTTTTCTTACGGTTTTACTATCACATTTTTTTCTGTTTGGTCACGCAGCGAAATCCCTATCCCCTCCAAGCCTGCTGTAAGGAACTTCGTTCCAATAAACATATAAAAAGGTAAGACTATATTTTATATCTCGACTAGCTGTTACCGCAACTAATTTAGAAAATAAGAAATACCATAACAAATTAAAATTATACAAGAAAGCAATCCTCACGAACCACTATGTATAAAAGAAAAAAAATATATCAAAATCCGTTGCGTAGTTTTGAAGATTTATGCTCACATCCCTATGTGAGCATAAATCTTCAAAACTACGCAACGGATTTTGATATATTTTTTTTTTGCTATTTTTGTACGTATGTCCCTACATACGTACAAAAATAGCAAATTTGTTTTATAATAATATGAGGATTATGTATCTGCTAGTTTAACTTTCTACTTAAATACTAATTGTTAGAGAATGTCTCGGTTATTAAGTCCTAACATACGTATTGTCAAAACACAAAGATTTAATTATTTATATAAAAAAAAACAGTTGTGTAGCGACTTTTGGTATCTAAATTAGCGACTGCAACTAGAGGAGAACTGGCGATACGACCTCTCACGTCATGACGTCACGTCGGTATTTTATTATTCATTCATTTTCCGTTTGACACGCAGCGCCGGTCTTACAGTTACGAAAAATGGCGACGCAACGTGAAAGAACCTTCCTCATGGTTAAGCCTGATGGTGTTCAGCGAGGACTTGTTGGTAACATCATCGAGCGATTTGAGAAGAAAGGTTTTAAGTTGGTTGGCCTTAAATTCGTCTGGCCTACTGAAGAGCTATTGCAGAAACACTACAGTGATTTATCATCCAAGCCTTTCTTCCCCGGTCTAGTAAAATACATGAGCTCGGGTCCAGTCGTACCTATGGTATGGGAAGGCCTTAACGTAGTAAAGACCGGCCGTCAAATGCTTGGTGCTACAAATCCCGCTGACTCTCAACCCGGCACTATTCGTGGAGATCTTTGCATCGAGGTCGGCCGTAACATCATCCACGGATCTGACAGTGTGGAATCTGCCAACAAAGAAATTGCCTTATGGTTCACAGACAAAGAAGTTGTTGGATGGACACCAGCTGCTGAAAACTGGGTTTACGAATAAATTTGATTTGTAATACTTAGCAATAATGTGACCTTTCACTGCGTGTTAGGTTATTTTTTAAGTTATTCCGTGATATAATAATAAATCGATTATTCTCTACTTGTATTTTCATTTTATTAAGTTCTGCCGGTAATACTGTTTTTTAACACGTTCATGTGGTTTTGTATTGCCGCATTGCAAGCTGTTAATTAAATTCAATGAGCATTTATGTACCTAGGTACTGTAGTCTAATTGGAATTTCTGGCATTAAAGAAGCAGTTTTTCGAAAACTGCTCCATTATGATAAGATTAAAAGCATATTTCTGTAAATATGATTGTATGGGTTCTTCCATCTTGATAATTGCATTAGATTGACCACTCTACAGTCACCAGACTAATTTATAGGACTAGCCGTGAAGGATCCACAGACAGAAATACTTTCACATTTATAATGTTACTAAGGATTATGCTTGTGTGCCTCTATCAATATGCAACACATGCATATTATAAGGACCGAAAAAACAATACCATTTTAGACAAAATTTTACTATTTATTATTTAAAAATTCCATGTTTAACGTACAAAAGCATCACACTATGATGCGGTCGCTTCTGGATGAGCTGTACTTACTACAATATCAATTAATTATTTAATTCTAAATAAAAAGAAAACATTTTTAGTTTAAAACAGTTTAGGCATATAATTATTTGTTGTAAAGAACCATTTACCTAAATAAATTACTGCTATAATATTGGTAAGTTCATCCCATCCAATACTATACCTATATTCACCAACATTACCTTCCGATATGCTAAAATACTAGATCACATAGGCTTCAAGTGAAATTTATTTACAATTATTACAATAATTATAACGATTTTACACAACAGAAAATAAAAATAAAATATCAGAGGCCAATAAAACCATAGTAATTGATAGATAAAACCTCAATTGCACATGATACAACCATGTCAATCTCACTTTAAATACCTGTCACATTTTTGTCACCTTTTATCTATAAATAAGTTATTATTGCCGCATACAACACAAACAATTTAAACTTTGACTTGGGACAAATATGTATAATTGTATGAAAAAACAAAATTACTACCAAATGTATGAACTGCTCTAATTTATGCATAAATATGGAATCTAAGGGTCCATCATTATGGTGTACAATCACTTTTGTTACTGTGAACAAGACTAAGTGTTCTGGGCAGCACAATTAATCTTTCATTTCAATCTGAAATTGTGCACAAATGAAAATATGTGGCATGAAATTTTATATGACTGGACAACAATAGGTCATACCAAATCAAATCGGTCAGGGTGTTACAAATTATCTAAAATTTGTGCAGAAATGTACCAACCTATATGCAAGTCTTAAATTAATGCCAATCTATGGACTAACAAGCATTTGTATGAAAACTCGTGTGATTTTGTTACGACCAATAAAAATGCATTATTTCATACACCGCAAGTCTATCCTCAAAAATGGTGCCCATGATATGTTCGTCAACAAAAAATCTCAATGTTCTTTTTATTGGAGGTCATCTATGTGTGTTATTTTACACAAACACACGTTTTGTATAACAATATAATAGATTTATTTTTAATAGATTAGCATCAGTTCGCAGGTTGATTCATTTCCACTTAATATATTGTACTAAATTCAAGGTAATAATTATTGCTTCTACAGATATGATGAATGGTGGGGTCATGGTATAATACAAGTAGTTATAAGTCTAACATTTCAAAGTGCTTGTTCAGGATGATGTTCAACTTCGACTGCGGGCTGTGTGCTTTGTTGCTCAGCACTTTGTGTTTGTTGCTGTTGTTGCTCCTGTTGATTTTGTTGTATTCTTGAAGGTAATGGTGTAGTTTGTCCTGTCACACAAATTTATTTATATAACATGATACAATAAGATTAAATAATTAGTTTAATAGAAACATACTTGAAATTTTATAGATATTATGTTAAATAATTGCATTGGCTTTAATGCCCAGTCCCAAACTAAGCAGAATGCTTGTTAATTTCAAATTACTAACATTATTTTAAAACATAAATTTGAAATTGTAATTAGTTTTTTCACCGTCGACAGAAAAAGAGGGGTGTTATAAGTTTGCTATCTCCGTGGGCTAGTCTGTCCATCTGTGGCATCAAGAATGAAGTTATTAGAGATTATATTTACCATATTTGTCATGAATCCCTCTATGTCTTTTAAGTGCAAATCGGTCGGCAAACGCCGCTGTGCATATATCACATTTGAATGGCTTCTCTCCGGAATGCACTTTAGCGTGGTTCTTAAGATGAGCCGCTTGACTGAACGCTGATCCGCAAGTTCCACACCTGAATGGTAATTTAATAATAACTATTTGTTGTTTTTATATACTGCCTCGCCTTATGGTAAGCGATTACCGTAGTCTATGGACGTTTGCAACACCAGAGGTTATTTCCTGCGACACGAAAACCTCATATATCAAACCAAAACTCATTTTTATTTAAACAACAACATTCATTATAAAAATCTTAATTTCATATATGTCATGGCCTGTTTTAAGTTCATGTGCGCCAAATTTTATTTCAATCAATATAATATTTTCGCCGTAAAAGGGTGTAACAGGCAGTTATTTTCGCATCACATTTAATATTCTCAATATGAATAACATTCATATACAGAGTAAATAATATATAATGTTATTGTGAGATAAAGTGGTTAATTCGTTTTTATCTCAATAAATATATTATTTCAATCCATCCACTTCTCTGCTTCCCTTTTTAATCTTTTATAATATTTTTTTTTTGTGATTTCACACAACGTCCTCTGGTCCCAAAGTAAGCTATATTTTATTATAGATACTGAATTACATACTTATCAAGTTCATGTAGGTACATGATATGTATTATTCCTGTAAAAAATATCCAGTACAAGTTTAGTAACAATGGTTGATAATTCAACAGTACACTCACTTGTAGGGCTTCTCTCCAGTGTGTATACGACGATGATTCCATAGAGTTGCGTGTCTAGCGAAACCTTTGTCGCATACCTGCACAGTATTTATTGATTACATTTGTTATTAAAGATAGTTTATGTTTATAGCAATACAGTATATTCTAAGAATGATGTAGTACAATGTGGGGTCTTATCACTTAAAAGTGATTTCTATCAGGCAATATTTGTCTATGTGATGATGGATTAAGAATACAAATGACACCACACTTATTGCTTCCCAGGGTATTTAAAAAGCTAGCTAAATGATATCTTACATATAAGATACTCGAAAATATATCCTCTGCCAATATACCTGGTCAGCGCGGCAGAGCAGACCATAATAATCGCTCCCAAAGTAGAGGAGACTCGTGTCCAACAGTGAGACGTTAAAGGGCTAATTATTTGTTAACAAATATTTTGACGGGCCTCGTGGTCTAGTGGTTTATATAACAGACTGCCGTTCACGAGGTCTCGGGTTCGATTCCCGGTCAGGACAATCATTTGTGTGAAGTTTTTAAATGTCATACAAATGTTTGTACTGTGTCAGGGTGTTTACTATGTATTTACAAAAGAAAAGTAGTTTATGTATTCTATCCGTATTCTGGTACGTATGCTATCCCTTAGCTGGCTAAACAGCTGGCCACTAAACGCATATGCGGCCAAAATGAACTAGCTTAAAGTGTAGCTGTATTCGAGGACAGATAGCAGTAAGGTGTAACAACTTTCGCTACCAAAATATAAAATGTGAACCAGATCAAAATTTCTCCATCTCTCATTATATTTTATAAGTCTTGTCATTTTACGTAATGGAAAACTGTCAAGTAGTGTCAAGCCGTAAAACGATATAGCTGTTATGAAATGCTACTGCAGTTCAACGTGTTATAATGATGTAGGTAGATAGCTTTAGTTCCAAATAGTGAAGTTAGAAAAAGAAACATCAATGACCAATATTTACCAATATTTTTTTTTATTGCTTGTTATGTTCACACTTACCTCACAAACATATGGCTTCTCTCCAGAATGTGTTCTTTCATGATTTTTTAAATGTGGTGACTGCGAAAACTGCATACCGCAAGTATTACATCTGTTTTAAAATAATTGCAATAAGAAGATGTATGGTACACTTAACGATTTACTGATGCTTAGCTCCTATTAGTCATGGCATGATGCGATATAGGCTATAACCTTCTTTGATAAATGTACTATCTAACACTAAAAGAATCTTTTTAAATCGGACCAGCGGTTCCTGTGATTAGCAAGTTCAAACATACAAACTTTTCAGCTAGTATCAAAGAGTGGTCTACTAACAATGGTACCAATTCTATGTGCACAACTAAACTTAACTAAAAAATGAAAACTAATAGTGTGAATAACACAATTCCTTAATGTTAACTGTACTTTCTTAATAAAAAAGCTGTTCATTATAGACTAACAATTTTAATTAATATAAAAGTGCACAACAAAATAGCCAAATAATCAAGATACAGCAATAGTTGTTTTCATTTTTTAGTTAAGTTTAGTTGTGAACGTAGAATCGGCGCCAATGTCTCTGATTATACAATTCAATAAAATAAATACCTATATGGCTTTTCTCCAGTGTGTATTCTTGAATGATTTTTTAAATATACAGCTTTAGCAAATGCAATACCACAAATGCCACATTTGAAATTCTTCTCACCAGAATGCAATTTCTTGTGAGACCATAATGAAGAGTATCTTGCAAACGAACCACCACATATATTACAATGAAATGGTTTGTCCATATTTGATTGATTTAATTTATTTTTATTGCCACCTACAAATATTATACCAGAACCATTGCAGTTCTGACATTTAGTTACTGAAGCTAAGTTTCTCCTTTTAACAGGATGTTGTCCAGGTACTACAACAAATAAATTAATAAATAATAATAATTTTTTGTTAATTTGTCTCACTAACACGCGAACGAACACTGCCTAGGGCAATTAAACTGATTTTGGTTTTGAAAGGATTTTTGTAGTCTATGAAAAATTTTAACAGTATTAAGGGCCTACATCAGTATTATCGTATATCATCGCCGACACGTACATATTAACACAGCCAGTAGGCACAGAAAATGAAGAATTAGGGATACTTTTCCTATTTACTCAAAATCTACTAAATATATTTTAATTCTGATTTACGTGTTTTTAAAGTTATTTCATTAGTTAATACGCGATAATAGACAGACAAATGAAAAAAATAAAAAATTAGAGAGGTTGTTTCGCTAAGATTTTCTATCGAGAAAACTTTTTTCAATCGTGTTTCTGAGTTTATGCGATCCTAGATCATATATTGAAAAAACATATACTTAAAAATTAGAGCTCTAGCCATTCAATCTAAAGAAACAATGAAAACTTCGTACGTAGAAAAATGCACGAAGCTATTTTGGCATCCTCTTAAGACAAAATTGAGCAGAATATAGTAAAAACAACAAATAATCTTGTAAAAGATTTTTTTCAATTATGTATTTATTTTTGTACTTAAAAAAGTGAACAATGTATGTAAGGGTGTTTATTGTTTATTTTTATTCAAAAATTATTAAGTGGATTTTACTGAAATACTGTTACTAATTTTAGTTGGGGGTAGACACTAAAATTTTTCACTGATGGTCAAAACACAATTTGTTTGTTATTTTAATGTCTAATCTTTCGATTTTCGGATAAAATTTATATCACTACAGAGAAAGGGTCTACTAATGTTCACTTTCACACAACTTTTAAGCACTAAACTTTAAACTTTGCACGAAATTATATTATAAGTTCGGGAGCGCGATACGTCGTCTGCGGTTGACAGGTAACAAAAAAAAATGGATTTTAACGAAACATTACAGCAATAATTTTTATTTATAGATTATGTGAAAGCGCACACTGTAACATGGATAAAACCACAGGTATTAACCAATGATAATCCCTACTAATATTATAAATGCGAAAGTAACTCTGTCTCTCTGTCTGTTACGCTTTACCGCTTAAACCTCTCAACCGATTTTGATGAAATTTGGCACAGACAATCTTTAGACCCTGAGAAAGGACATAGCCTACATTTTATTGCGAAAAAAAATTTTCCAAATTCCACGCGGACGGAGTCGCGGGCAACAGCTAGTTATTAAATAATACTTACAAGGCTTTGGTGGTTGTTGATTTTGTTGATTGGTTTGTGTTGTAGCTAGGGGATCACTACTAGGTTGTGTTGTACGTACTTCATTCACTTCAAACTTTAAATTCTCATCAGTACCAACAAATACATGCTGACCTGTGTTTACTGAAACAAATATTTAAGTAATAAATTAAATTATGGTGGAAAAAATGACTGCCGCAAGCGGGACGTAGAAATACGATATAAACTCAATCGAGTGACAATTGTGGAGGTAAATTTGAATGTTACAAGCACGACCGCAATGAGCTCAGTTGGAAAGAGCTTCGGAACGGTATTCCGAGGTCGTGGGTTCATGTCCCGCTTGCGACATTCATTTTTTCCACCATAATTTAATTTATCAAGTAAAGCATAGCATGTCAATTGCAAAATCAATAAATTACTTAAATATTTAAGTAATAAAATCATTAAAATAAATTGTTAATTAAATGCTGAAAGCATATACCACAGTGGAGTATGTTATTAAGAGGTTATCTTTCATCTTTTAATTGGCCATATGTCTGTTATTACTTGATTCTTTGCTTTAGTTGTAAGTTTTCCTTGTAAAATAAAATAAAGTGAGTTCAACATGTCATATTCCTATAAGGTAGCCACTAAATAATTGGTTCTAGCAGTGGGCGTATTTACTTTTGCTGACAGTCGGTTAAGGGCGGCGTAACCTGACAGAGACAGGCTCCTGGCAGATATTTTTCCTCATGATAGAGAAACATACCCACCAGGAGCCTGTCTCTCAGTTTCTAAATCATCACTTTTGCCACATTCCTTGATTGTTTAATTAAAAGCAAATCACACATATCTAGTTTTAAAGACAATTTAAAAAACATACTTACTTTGATTATTTCTTTGTTGGTTAACAGAATCTTGTGCAATACAATTTTCACATCTTATTAATTTAGGTCCCTTCCTTTTAGGATTATTTGCAATAGTACCACCACATATAATACATTTTTGAATTTTGTCTATTAAAACAGGTTTGGCTGAAAAAATAAATAACGATTCTGATTAATTAGCTGTTTCATTGTACATATTTGTATTAAATAAAATCATTATGATCTTATTCATAATGACTTATCGGAGGTTTAAAAGTTCGCTAAAATCGGTCTGCGAAAATTGCCAAAACTTGTTGATTAAAATCTCCGTTTAAACCTCCGATAAGTCATTATAAATAAGACCATTAATCTTTAATACACAGTTTTTATAAAAAATAAGTTCAGTTAACATTGCCAAATAGTGTTATTGGCACTATAAACTGAACTTCTAAATTTAATAAATAATGTAATACTGACTGTCCTGTATTTGTACATGTTGCGGTTGCTCAGTGGGATCTGATGAAAGTATCTGTATGTGAGGTGGCATAGATACATCATTACTGGCACTCACACCGGTAGCTACAACTGTTATATTATTGTCTGAAATAAATAAAATATATAAAAAAAAGACTGACACTGGCAAATGTAAAGCAAAGCCAACCATTTCAATGAATGAAAAAAGTTATAAAACTTTTAAATGAAAAGAGAAGAGCTTCATTATAGGTAATGTATTAAACAAATATTTACTGAAAATAATATAAATCATAATGTCTATTTGCCTACTATATATAGATATTATAATAGTTTGTTTTTTAATCTCACTGCTTGAAGTTTTTAGAAATACATACAGCAGTAGCATTTCATCAATAGTATGTATGAGATAATACCTTTAAAATACAATTCCACAATTTCTTTTTATAATATCTACTTGTCAAATAAGAAAGAAAAAAGGTAAATACTATAACATAGTATATTCACCGCATCAATGTGGAAAGTCTATATTGTGGAACAAATTAGAATAGTCCTATGTCCAGATATAAAGTTTTCAGTCACTTGAATACATAACTTGGTTTAAATACTAATGGTCTTATTCATAATGACTTATCGGAGGTTTAAAAGTTCACTAAAATGGGTTCGCGATAATTATCAAAACTTGTTATTCATAATAGTCTTTTTACGATAAAACGTTTTTTAATCTCTCCGATAAAATCTCTGTTTAAACCTCAGATAACTCATTATGAATAAGACAGTAAGTAATACAACATTTAATTGACAAACAAATAGCAATGATTTTAAACTTACCAGTATCTTGGGTATGTATCCTTTTATGAGCATTTAGAAGAGTGAGGTGCCCAAACATAAGGCCACACACATCACATTTGAAGCTAATATTTGATATTGTGTTTTGAACACTATTCGGTGCAATTTGCATCTGATTGACAAGTGCGTAGTTAGCATAGGAGAATGGTTGAGCTATATAACATGTTTTATCATCACTTGTAGTCAGCTGAGTTATATTAACACCACCAGTACCACTGGCTGCGCTCGTGCCAATCTTACCAATCATATTGACATTTGTTGTGTAACAAAATGTTGGGAACTCCTGGAAATTTAAATATTGTATCATACAAGAGAAATATTACAGATAAATATTGTAACTATGTCCTCTCATTTAAATTAATAAATATAAGTAGCAATAATATTTGTATAATAATCTGAAGTTTTGGTAGATTTATATACAAAATCTGTTATTTGTTGATCTATAAAAAGTAAAATGCATTTAATAAAATTTACACAAAGAGAAATCAACATGCATATTATAGTTGCTACGAATCTAAATAAAGTGTAGTAGGTTATTTGACCCACTAATAAAAAAAATTAAGTCTTGGTTTAGGTTATGGTATTAATAATTATCTTTTTTTTTATTCTATTATATGACTTGACAAACTATAGATATATTAGTAAACAAATATATATACCTGCTGTTGCTGTGTTTGTTGGGTCTGCTGTGTGCTTTTCTGCTGAATATTTTCTATGTTTTTACCCTGTGACTTTTGAGTTGGGTGCTCTTGATATTGTAGCGTCGGCACTGTGCCGGTTTGAACGGCATTTGTCGTAAACATTCTGAATGTGTTTATTTCATCACACTAATACTTTCAGCTGTAAAATGTAGCATAACTGCTAGAGCATGTAAAACAATGTTGGCACATAATACTACGAACCATTTTAACTATTTACAAGTATTTATAAAAGCGCGGCTAATTATTATACGTGAAAGAGAAACACAAAACACGAAGTGCGAAGGTAACGGGAAATATTTCTTATCAGTCTACTCTACTCGTAAAAAGATCATTCGTTATGAAGGCAGTGTCTCCTGAATAGTCGATATATGCAAGAAAAGGATGACGGAATATCCATACGCGCTACGAATCAACCGACGCCATTGTATTCATATTCATCCACCAAGTGAGATGAGAAATGAGACGCGGTCATGTTAAAATTGGAAAGCCATGGAGATAGGACAAAAAACACTTACTGCTGCTAACCTGTATTCTAATGGTGTTTACTATCTGCAACTTTTGTTTGCAGACTTAAATAAATATTCGATAAATCCAGATTATTTTATTTCTGTCTCACTTTCTTGTATAATTCTCCATCTCACGATTAAAACGAAATGGCGATACACAATTCGAAAATAAAATGGCGGACGGACACAGGCTAAAGGGGAAAGGGGGCGGTCGGAGGCGGAGCGATACGATTTGCCTCTGTCATTAGCTCCTGTCAATGTCATCATAATGTCAATAGTAAACTTGCCAGTAATAAAAATTATTTAGTCATGGTATAAAGTTTAAAAAATAAATTTCCTACTTAATTTATTTTTTGTGCCAGGTATTTATGTTATATTAAATATTATGAAATAAATATCATAAACCTTATAAACTTACTTATAACCATGTGCAATGGCACCATCATGGTTCAAACGACGACGGTTAGATTTGTTTTTACTTTGTAGACCATAAATCGTGTTTACTTACGTGCCTATTTATCTCAATGCTTGCGGGTAATCAAACTGTGTTACAAATCTATACAGTTTATAGAGGTTTTTTTATTTGTTTGAACGCGCTAATCTCAGAAACCACAGGTCCGATTTGAAAAATTCTTTCAGTGTGGGATAGTACATTTATCGAGGATGGCTAAATAACATCGCGCTTCGATCAATAGGAGCGAAACATTAGTAAAAAATGTTGCAAAAACAAGGAAACTTTCCAAACTCCACGCGTACGAAGTCGCGGACAACAGCTAGTTTATTTTAAGTTACAGCATATATATATTTTACTATAAGCCAATTTTTAAAATAAAACAACAGTTTCTTGCAAACATACTTGTTTTTAATTAAGCTTAAAATTATATATAACACTGAAAAATAAATTCATGTTCCTAAATTAGCTATTATGTAGTTATCATAAGTATCCATTTACAATTTCAGTAGTACTTACTACTTAATAATAATTAATAATTACTCAATAATAAAAAAATTAACATTTAACTATATTCCGTTGCTTAGTAAAATATTTTAACACTACAGTGGGTTTTGTAACTTTATTTTTTTCTACGTCTATTATCACATTAGTTATACGATTTGCCCAACATTTACAAGTGTGGGGTTTAATTTTTTCTAGTAAATTATGTCCTGGGCACCAGAAATTCTTGATAATTCCTTCAGATAAACAATCCTTCAATTTTCCCAACATGTACAACACCAGAAAACCTAATGAATTCTTAGTCCAAAATTCGTCGCCTTTTTCCGAAACTTCCCATAGAAACATGGTTTTGATAAAATAACTGGCTAGCTTGTCAAAACCTTGTATGTCTCGAAATAGTTTAAGGAGTTTTAACGTGCTTTTTAAATTATTTTTGTTATCTGTATAATAACGTTCTTGATATGGAAATGCTAGCCTCCAACTAAAATCATCATCATTTGGTTTCGGCACGGCAAAATAATAAAGAACATTGGTTGATTTTACTTTTTCAAAATCAACCTCTGAGCACTTAGGTATATTGGGTAGTTCAAATCGTAATGTTGGCACTAAATCAACATCAATGGCATAGTCACTATTAAGATGTATACTTATTGTATTAGCGGGCCCCGAGGTTTTGTAACCAATTTCGTAATAATTGTCTTTTAACTTCAGAATCCTTTTGCTTCCCTGTTGTGTCAACTGATTCAACGCCGCGTCTACAACACCTTGCATCCAAGAACGGAAATCTTTGACTGATAACCGATACCGTGAATCACACCAATGTTCAGTTTTATTAAAACCTTTCATAGCAGTATCCGGTATTTTAGATAGCCTTCGAAATTCTTGAGGCATTCTGATACTTGCATACGCATATTTTTTGGGCTCCAAGACGATGTTGCTGTAGTTTACGTGTATGGTGAGAATGACATTAATATCATATTCAGTGGGTTGTCCTACGCGTAAACCATCAAAATAACTGCCTAAGTATTCCAATTTCGGTTTCATACTGTTGAATAAGCTATCACATTGTCGCATTATTTTCAATAGTTCTTCAAGTACCATGTACAATATAACGTTATTATTTTTTTTCTCCTGCTTTTTAATACGGACATGCCTTCTGTTTATCTCGTGCAAGATTCTTTCTAATGTTTTCTTATTTTTAACTTTACAATCGTTTTTATTCATGTTGCTGAAAAGATAAGAATAAAAATTAAAGCAGACTTCACAATGAACTCTATGTTATAGATAGATAGATATACTCTTTAATGCACAAAATTACACTGGGAATTTGGAATCGATATAATGTATGTAACAAAGACATCCTTTACTCATAAAGCGATTTCTTCCAGGCAATCATAGGATGGACAGATCTGAGGTGTTTGAAGAGGTTGTATGTTTGTATGAGATAATAAAAGAACGAAAGACCGTATTCTGAAGGTTAAATTTACAACAAAACTCAGAGCAAAATGACTTCCTAGATCGTGAATTAAATCCCACTCATTGTAACCATCTATGCAGATTTATAAACAATTTAAAAAATATAACACATTTCTAATCAGTTTCTATATTTTAAACCTGCGATACTGTAGAGAAGAAAACATAGATAGTAAATAATTCTGATGAAGTTAGGAGCACTATTTTTATGTGGTGGAGAAAAATAAAAGAGAAAAAAATAATAAGTACAACACAATACCTGCAGTTTTCATAATCGAGCATTTCTGGTAAAAACAAAACTCGTACGGTTTCGTAATAAATGAGGCACGGCAATTCAACAATAAATAAGACAGTGTATTATTAAAATACTAGTGTCTCGCGTGAAGATAAAACTAATACTGCAAAAAGTTGCAACTGCAGTCTACAAGGCTACCTACCGAGTACATATATATGCTACTCTACAAACAAACGATAAAGAACCATCGACAAAATACAAGTCGGGGAAGTCCCGTTTAATTTTATTAGATATTCATATTGGAGACTTGTTGAATATTCTTTATGCACCACAAAGACCGTCAAAACTGTTGATTAAATCTGTCGGTCTATCTATAAATTTTTAGAGATCTGTATAAAAAACCAGTCAAGTATGCGTTATTAACTTATTATCATAATATAAATTCTTTATGCACCACAAAGACCGTCAAAACTGTTGATTAAATCTGTCGGTCTATCTATAAATTTTTAGAGATCTGTATAAAAAACCAGTCAAGTATGCGTTATTAACTTATTATCATAATATAAATTCCTCATACCAACTCCAACTAATGGGACCCTATATAATGCGATAAGGACAGGACGCGTGGAATTTAAGTTTTCCTAGTTTTTAACAACATTTTTCACTGACGCTTTGCTCCTATGGTTTGCCTTCCTCGTACTAGCCATCACTGAAAGAATATTTCAAATCCGACCCGCGGTTCGTGAAACTAGTGCGTTCAAACAAAAAAGCAAACTATTCAGCTTTATAATATTAGTATAGAAGTATAAATCGTTACATTGGTACAAGCTGGTGACACGCGGACAACGAGCCTCAGTCTTTTGCAGTATTATATCCTCTAGCACAAATTTACCAAGTTATACATTAATTTTCGTCGAGGTAATTGTGGAGAATTACTCGCAAACTTAATTTATAAGGGCGACAGGTATCTATACAGTCTATATTATACTGTTTATGAGTTTTATAGCGTGGTCGATTTAGCCTTTCAACTTTAAGGATTTTAAATAAAACAAGGATGAACCCTTATGGGCCTACATAAATATTATCGTCGACATGTACATATTAACACAGCTAGTAGGTATAGAAAATGAAGAATTAGGGATATTTTTTTTGGTTTACTCAAAATCTACTAAATATATTTTAATTCTGATTGACGTGTTTCTATATATAATAGTTACTTATGTTTTTAAAGTTATTTCATTAGTTAATACGCGATAATAGACCGACAAATGAAAAAAATAAAAAATTAGAGAGGTTGTTTCGCTAAGATTTTCTATAGAGAAAACTTTTTTCAATCGCGTTTCTGAGTTTATGCGATCCTAGATCATATATCGAAAAAACATATACTTAAAAATTAGAGCTCTAGCCATTCAATCTAAAGAAACAATGAAAACTTTACGAAGTTTTCATTGTTTCTTTATATTGAATGGCGTAGAAAAATGCACGAAGCTATTTTGGTATCGCCTCGCTCTTGACCTCGCCTTATCGAATCACTATCGCGATCTACATAGTTACACAAATTCTAGAACAATGTACTCATTTGATGTACCTAATTTATTTTACTAGCTGTTGCCGCGACTTCTCAGGCGTGGAATTTGTTTGGTACATCGTTTGCTAAATTAAATCAGCTAAAAGATAGTGTCACTTGCTATATATAGT
This sequence comes from Orgyia antiqua, assembly GCA_916999025.1. NCBI lineage: Eukaryota > Metazoa > Arthropoda > Insecta > Lepidoptera > Erebidae > Orgyia > Orgyia antiqua. Next base: position 6,802,020 of record OU779861.1, read on the forward strand.
TTTAGCATATTTAATTTTGTTTTTGCGCCGCCAGATTTTTTTTTTGGTCATGGAACATTTTTGATAAAAAATTCCATACTGAGCTTTAAAACCCAAAAAATAAAAAAAAAATGCTGTTACACGCTTCAAATTATATTTTAATTTTAAAGTTTAGTAATTTTAACAGCAATTTTTTTTATTTTTTGGGTTTTAAAGCTCAGTATGGAATTTTTTATCAAAAATGTACCATGACAAAAACAAAATTCAATATCCTAAAACTATAGCAAATGACACTATCTTTTAGCTGATTTAATTTGGCAAACGATGTACCAAACACCCTGTATAGCCTTCCTCAATAAATGTATTATTCAACACTGAAAGAATTTTATTTTGTATGATGATGATGAAATATTGTTGTAAACATTATGGTTAATTTCATCATACTTGTATAATGTGAACGGCGTAAGAGGTATCAGTGCGGAATAGGGATGTTGACTCATGTTACAAATTCATGTAAATTTATCTTTTATACATTGAAGACAGTATGCTGATACCTAAATTATCGTTTTGAGAATTTAATATCTTGTTAAAATTAAATGAAAATTAATTTAAATTGCATTATTTTGTACACATTATCACGTGACAGTGAACACCAATCAGAGCGCGGTTAAGACGATACCAAAATAGCTTCGTGCATTTTTCTAGGTACGAAGTTTTCATTGTTTCTTTAGATTGAATGGCTAGAGCTCTAATTTTTAAGTATATGTTTTTTCAATACATGATCTAGGATCGCATAAACTCAGAAACACGATTGAAAAAAGTTTTCTCGATAGAAAATCTTAGCGAAACAACCTCTCTAATTTTTTTATTTTTTTCATTTGTCGGTCTATTATCGCGTATTAACTAATGAAATAACTTTAAAAACATAAGTAACTATTATATATAGAAACACGTAAATCAGAATTAAAATATATTTAGTAGATTTTGAGTAAATAGGAAAAGTATCCCTAATTCTTCATTTTCTGTGCCTACTGGCTGTGTTAATATGTACGTGTCGGCGATGATATACGATAATATTGATGTAGGCCCTTAATCCACTTATGTTTGGCATCCTTACATAATATAAAACAAAGTCGTTATTTTTGTATGTATTATGTGAGCTTATAACTTACAAACTACGTATTTTGATGCAGTTTTTTTTGTTTGATAAAGATGTTAATAAGGCTGGCTTTTTTGTATAATTTTTTAAGGTTTGGTAATTAATATCACGCGTACGAAGTTGCGGCAAAAACTAGTTATAAATAAATAATAGAATAGTAAAAAAAAATGTCACGAAAATTAATTAAAATAATATAAGAGGTGTACAGTAACACAAACAAATGTAAGTATGTATGTATGTACTTATATCACAGATACCTTCCAACAGATAGAACAATACGAGATTTTTGTAAATGCACCAACGTTGGAGAAAGGCGGAAGTTATGGGGTTTAGAACAATGCATAATACAGCTCCCTCTCCAGCTCATTAACGTTCCAATGTTGGGCACAGGCATCCTTCAATTTGGGATGAATTATGATTTGCAGTGTCGCACTGAGCAGGTGTATTGGCACAGGGTTTAGTTTCGAGTTTTCTGTCTCCCACAGAGGATGTTATTTATGTACAATAGGTATCCCTTAGCTGGCTTTTACAGCACCCTTGGTAGAAAAAGTGGTGGTGATACTTGTATTCTTGATCCGTCACTACATGGAAAGAAATACAGCTTACCTTATTTAAAAATCTACTGTGATATTATCTACATCCTTCCAATGGTTCTTAAACTTCTCTATGGCTTCTTGTAATGAATTAAAATTAATTGGTTCTATGTCAACATCAGTTTCTTGCTTTGGATTTTGAATCATTTGACCTGTGAAATTTTATATTTAATTAATTTTATTACCTATTTACTTTTTGAAACCTCATCCTAACAATAAGATAGCAAATATGTAATTTGGTGCAAGCTACAGGAAGGTACGCACATATATTAATTTCATTTTTAGGGTTCCGTACCCAAAGGGTAAAAACGGGACCCTATTACTGAGACTTCGCTGTCCGTCCGTCCGTCCGTCCGTCCGTCCGTCCGTCCGTCCGTCCGTCTGTCACCAGGCTGTATCTCAAGAACGGTGATAGCTAGAGAGTTGAAATTTTCACAGATGATGTATTTCTATTGCCGCTATAACAACAAATACTAAAAATAAAATAAAATAAATATTTAAGGGGGGCTCCCATACAACAAACATGATTTTTTTACCGTTTCTTGCTCGATACTAATAACGTTGCCTTATGTTGCATAGATAATGGTACGGAACCCTTCGTGCGCGAGTCCGACTCGCACTTGACCAATTTTTATTTTTAAACTGTCTATAAAATGGGACGCTAATGTTCTACCTGAGAGTTCTGCTCATAATTTATGTACATAGTTAATTATTTTATATCACAGGATATAAATATCTATAGAGTGAACCTATCACACCAGTTGTCCAGAATAAAATGTAAATACTAAACTCTCAAAAACTACTCAAAAATATGTAAACATATTTGACATTTCAGGAAGGACAGATTGCTATTAGAGTTGATCTGTAAGTGGGAAAAATTGAAGTTTTAACTAGTTCTATGCCATAATAAAACTAAAAAATGCACACAGTTATACAGGATCCATATAAGTATACCTTCTTTAGGCGTAACATAAGCATGTTCCATCTTCAGGTATTTATGTGTTTTGCATAAGAATTTTAAATTCTTCTCAGGTAATTTGTCAAATAAAGGATCTTCTGTCTTTGGGTCTGAATCTTCTTCAAAAAACATATAAGTTCCTAATGCATCTTCAAATTTACCTAAAAAGTTACAGCCAAGTTAATTGGCATTGTTAATTTTTTTTTAAAACTCTTAATTCGAAAACCATTTCGAGGAATAGAGTTTCTGATCATGATCCATTAGTTCTTTTCGGAAAATTTGCTATATTAACGATAATTTTTCCAAAAAAGCAAATGATCTCTATTTGCCCTTGAAATGAAGAACTTAAAATATTAAGGCGTTCTTAGGGATACTAATCTGTAATGGAGTTGAAATTGGTCTGATATATACACTTGGCAACTTTGAAAACATGTATTGCAATCTGTCTTAAGTCTATCAGGAAAAAGCAAGACACAGATTGCTTACAACGATGACGTCACAACATTTAAAATAATATCTTTACTTAAGTATTTTTAAAAAATTCTATATAGTGAATATTTCAATAATATTGAAGTTAGTTGCTTAAAATAGTCTATATTTTCTAAATAAAATATAAAAACAGCAGGTCAAAAATTATGAACAATCCCAATTAACTTTCTTTTAACTGCTTATTGTATTTTTTTATTTCCATATTCTCACACTATTGGGCATTGGCCTCATCTACATATGGAAAGGTATTTGGGCTATTAGGCTCAACTGACAAGATGTGATGTTATAGGCATAGTTCTGAATTTTCCATCTCTAACACAGTACATTCCAATTTAAGGATCATACCATTTTACCACAGCGCTTTACCAACTTTAACTCTATACTAAGTACTGTAGAATATAACATTTATCATTGATTAACTGTAAAGTGTTAAAAATGTACTGTTAGAAACCTGTGAAAAACGTATCATCCATCTGAATAACAGGATTTGGTTCATTAATTCCTAAAATATGAACAGCTCTATATTTTTCAATGTTGACAGTATCTTCAAATTCAGCATAAACTAGTATTTCTTCTTCAGTTTCGATAACTTCATTACTCATATTTTATGTTAGATAAATTTATAGAAATTTATTTATTCAATTATCTCAATACTACTGAAAATGAAAACAAAGGCTGAAAAGTACTGGAAAATAGTGGAAAAGTAAAGTAAAAACAAAACAAGGAAAGAAACGTTCAGTGTTCCCAAATGCCGCTAGTAAATTTGGTAGAAAAGTCAAAAGAGTTTCCAAAATCAGTATATTTGTACACAATCGGTAAGTAGAATAAACCACCCAAATATTGACCCATTATACGTCGGCCTAAAAGCAAAAGCTACTTTTTACGGATTTAGACGCGTATATTTGTTTTAAATTTTGGCCCGACGTTTCGGAGACTTTGCAGTCACCATGGTCACGGGTGAGACTGAGCTGTAATGTGTCTTCTACGATCAGTTATCATCAAAAGCTAGTAGATAGTAGCTAGAGCTAGTAGCTAGATCAGCAAAAGCTAGAAAAAAAATATTTCATTTTACCCTTTTTAGGGTTTCGTACTTATAAGTGTACTTATAAGTGTATGTGGGCCCTGGCTGAGCCTTAGCCATGCCATCCGTGGTGCATCGGTCTGCCGTCACCAGGGGCATCATTTGTGACAAAAAATTAACAAATGCAATAAGTAACTGATTGTTCAATGGCGAATTTTATCAAGTTTGGTAGCCTACTGTTAATTTATTGTCAGAAAACTAAAATACATAAATAAGAAAATACATATATCGGTTTTTATCCATGATGATTTTGTGGTATCATCGTGTAGAAAACCCGTAAATATTTATATAATTTCTGCATTATACGAAACAGTATATTAAACAACAACAAGTCGATCGTTCAAGTACCAAAAAAATTTTTATAAAACCTACTAAAATCCTTCCTTTGGCAACCCAGTGTATGTCAAGGATTTTTTTTTTTCTGTGGTCCATAGATTAATATTTATATTTACATAGGTTAGTTTGGTCAGTGTGGTTAGTAATTATCATATTAATAAAACGATTAAAATAATAGTTTCCATTACAATAAAAGTTCATCACTTATAATACATAAATGCTACAATTTGTATATGTGTTTTTAAATGAATATTAATATGCCTTAGATAAAAATTTGTTTACAACGAAAGCTAAAATATTTCTTTAATAAAAAGAAGCATGGTTATTTGACAGTGACTTTATGTTGGCATTGTTGGCAACTTTGGCAAGTGGCAACCCTATTTAACAACCACGGCAGCGGCACGACACCAAGTTAACACACGAATTATAAAATTAAATTTTAGTTATTTGTCGAATCAGTGTTAAATAACTGCGCTATAATGTCCGACTGGGATACTGTTACAATCCTTCGTAAAAAGCCACCAAAAGCATCGGCTTTAAAGACTGAACAAGCAGTAAATGCAGCACGCCGTCAAGGTGTACCAGTTGATACCCAACAAAAATTTGGTGCAGGTACTAATAAACAACATGTAACTACTAAAAACACTGCAAAACTTGATAGAGAGACTGAAGAATTACGTCACGAAACGGTATCCCTCGACTTGGGCAAACTCATAATGCAAGGAAGGCAAGCTAAAGGTATGAGTCAAAAAGACTTGGCAACTAAAATATGCGAGAAACCACAAATTGTCAACGATTATGAAGCCGGTCGTGGTATTCCAAACAACGTTGTACTTGGCAAAATTGAAAGGGCAATTGGGTTAAAACTACGAGGAAAGGAAAGAGGCCAAGCGTTGCAGCCTCCTGGAGGAAAGAAATAACGGATTCCCTAGGAGGCGAAGACTTAACTCCGATTTGTTTATTGCATAATTTTAATTTTATCTCATTTTTTGCTGTTAAATGTGTTCTAATGTCTTAAAGTTACAAAAACTAAAGTAAATTATGATGTAAGCATTTATTTTCCTCTGGAATGTTCCATTTGTGATGTGTTACCATCAAGGAAAAATGAATAGTTCATATGATATTGATTGCTGGTGACAGTGGTGACATGGTGATGTGATATGCAATAAATAGCTATTTATGATTATTTATTATTTATTTTAAACCTCTATTCTACAACCACTTTCTACTTGTACAAAAATAGCTACCATGTGGCATAGTAAGTAGGTAGTTTTGCTAGTTGTGTGAAGTTGGTAATAAGTACCTACCTAAATCACCTTGCACGTAGTCTAGTTTTTTTTGGCATCGTTTTTATCTTTTGCCATTTTCACATAAAAAATAGGGAAATAGTAGATTATTTACAGCAAAGGAACAAACGGAAAATTTGGGAATAGGTACTGATCAGGAAAGTAAATATAAAAATAAATAGATTATACATTTTATACCACAGGAACAAACACAGAAACAAGCAAATAAATATATACAAAAATAAGAGAAGTATTGAACCAGACAAATATACTTATAAATAGATTAAGACGGTACGATACCAAATTATGCTCCATACAAAAGTATAGGTATCGTACTTCCGTTTTTTCTTCGCGAAAGTTAAACTGATTTTAATAGTTTTTGCGTTATATTAGAGATAAAGAGTATATCTATGCTGCTATCACTTTCTTTTTTTCAAAACATAATAACTAAAAGAAATATGACGATCCGAAAAACCTACTTTTTTCGGTTTTCTTTAGATAAAGTTGCAGCGTCTATCACACAAATTTGGTAAAGTTTTACCACAAAAGAAAGTGATAGAAGCATAGATATACTCTTTATCTAATAAATAACGCAAAAACTATTAAAATCGGTTTAACTTTCGCGAAAAGAAAACGGAAGTACGAAACGTCTGTTTTCAAAGAATTTGTAGGTAAAATCCGCTTCATCTATATTTGTCCCTTTCAGCGCGGCGCTCGGAAATAGGGATAGCAATACCTAAGGCAAATACCTAAATGAGGAGTACAGTACCCTCTTAACGTTTTTAATACAAGTTAATATTATTATTTACAATAAAATCAGCTAATCAGCTAGGATCTAAAGAAGCACAGAACATATATACTCCTAGCGTAAAGAAGTAAGGAGGACGTTAATATGTGTAGGGAGAGGGATATTTAGGGCTATGAGATGAGGCTGTTGTCAAAGTTGTGTTATCATAAAGGTCACAAGAAAAGAAAATGTGATAATTTACAATCGGCTATTTACAATGAACTTTAAAACTTTGTGTACAAATTCATTCAAATATTTCATTTTATTGTTCACATGTTTTCTGCTTTTTATATCAGTTAATTTTAGGAAATTTACTATGTATACTTACCTATTTATTATGTATACTATTTAAAATGGTATTATATGATAGTTTGGATACATTTCATCACTAAAAAAATATTTAAATTGATTTCGTGATAGAACCTATCGACGTGCTATATATCAACATCATTGGCATAGAACAATGAAGTGGATAACTTTATTGCTTGGTAAAATAAAACCATCTATGAACAATAGAGGGCAGTTTACAACTATTTCTTCGAAGAAAATAAATCCAGTTTATAAAAAACTAGATAGATGTCACGTTTACACATTTCTTCAATATTTGCCTGTCATTATACATTAAATCAAAACGTATGAATATAAGTAAGAAGTAACTATAGATATAATTATATATAGCTATAGATAGTGTTTTTTTTTTTGTGATTGACATTAAATTTTTAAAACAGCATTATTAGATTAGGAAGCAAAATTACGCTATCAATTATCAAGTTGTTATGGTCCTGCGACGTAAGCGGATGTAAGCTGAACTAGAAAAGGAATACTGGTGGGTGGTTTTGTTAAGGTGCGATATGAAACCTTTTTTAATATAAGATGACAGAAGTCATTCTTTTAATTTTTGATTTGGTTTACCCTTTTTGTTTTTAGTTTTTTACCATTTATTTGGACAGAACCTGGTGTAAAATTAAAAATCTAGATGGCGCTGTGTCATGTTGCCCTATTAGCCTGTGAAGATAAGTCTCTATTTCCATGTGTAGTATATTACTCCGTGGTCAGGCTGTGAGTAATTTGTATTCTGTGGTCAGGCTTCAGTAGTAAACAAAATCAACTACTCTGTGTTTTTAAATCATTTAAAAATTCAGGTTATTTGTGGAGTAAATTTACAAAATAAATAACTATTTGTGTATATTGTTTATTAGATAATCCTTAAGTATGGCTTTTTCTTTCGGGACAAATACAAATACTCAAACTTCAGCTTTTGGGTCTGCTGCTAAACGTAAGAAATCATAAACGTTATTTTATGAATTTGGAATATCATTCATTCAGTACTTTACTTGATATTATTAATTTCAGTTAGGTACCTACTTTAAAAATGCATTAAACGTTAGGTATCGTGATGTAATTATGTTATTTATATATTTCAGCCACATTTTCGTTTGGAAGTTCAACTAACACTTTTGGAACTACAACAACATCAAGTTTTGGCTCCTTTGGAGCACCGGCTACTAGTACAGGTAAAATTTGATGCCTTAATAATACGTATGTCAGTTACAAAAACTATATACTTAGTTCTTTACTAAGAATGAACATTTCACACAATTTCCTTTTGTCTCAAAACTTTTATGTTTGTGTTATGGGTAGATACCATATACAGATATACTACATATGTATATACTTTTTTTTTGTAAATACATATCTGAGAAAGAGTAGAATTATGTCAATTGTTTTGAAAATGGCAAGAAATAGTTTATTTGATGTAAGATTTTAAGTGTAGTTTTTCTCCATCATCAGTTTTATTATACCTTCTATTTTATTGTACTTCCATCAGCCTATATTATTTATGTAATTATTTATTACATTATTAGCTGGCCCGGCAAACGTTGTTTTGCCATACCAAAAAAATTTAAAAAAAATAACTATAAACCTCACGGAGCCCGAGACCTTTCCAATGAATGCAAAACCGTGGAAATCGGTCCGTTCGTTCTGGAGTTATAGCGTCAGGAAGGAAAACCCGACTTATTTTTATATAGTAGATTAACTACAAACAATATTTTCCAGCCGCTCCATTTGGAGGATTGGGACAGACTCCTGCATCTTCAGCACCCACAATGTTTGGTTCAAGTTTTGGATCAACTGCAGCCAAACCAGCAATAGGTAATTGTTATGTTTGAATGTCTCAAATGTGAATATGAGCATTTAGTATTTAAGATACTTTTATTAGCTTAGCATGTATATATCGGAAAAACATCGTAGTCATTACCTGTATTTACAGCCAGAGCAGCCATCTATCTAAATACCTTGTAATACTGGACAAACTAACTACACCATTCTATTAACTACGATGAGATTGATCCCTGGCTTACGACACGTGTAACTGGTTTGGAAGGATCCTTTTATGAATATTCAATGGGTCACCATTCAAACTCATCAAATAAAGGAATTACTCACCATTGACACCATTTGAGGACCCACTTCACAATCTTGGAACCTAAGTTAAAACTAAAAATCCTTAAGTAAACTATTTTAATCAAGTCTCCTACGACATATACATACATGTAGTCTATGTTTTCCTAACATGTATCTATCAATGTCTTATTCCATGTAATAGAATTGATGAAAGTAATTTTCACCTGCTTGCAGTTGTTGGATTGATCTGAAATGGTACATGCGTCCTAAGCACTGATAGCCATGCAATATAAAAAAAATCACGATTTTCAAGCTTGTTTTTTAGTTTTTGAACTTAGCAAATAATTAAAGTAATTTATTAATTTTGCAATTGACTTGCTATGCTTTTACTTAATAAATTAAATTGTAGTGGATAACGTGATCACCATTCCGCTTGCGGTAATCTCTTTTTCCACTACAATTTAATTTATTTAGCAAATTATTGGCAATATTTTTGAAAAATGAAGACTGGCATATAGTATTGAGAAAGTGAAGCATTTCCTTTGATTCTTGTAATAGCATAAAATATTAATAGACCAAGTAAAAACAAAGAATTAATTATCAAACTGATTGATGCGTGAAATCCACCATTTTTTAATAGTTAAACTAGCTAATGCTGCCAACTTAGTATGCTTGGAATCTAAAAACCAAACCCTAACAAATTATACAATAAAATCATCTTTTAGAACAACTCTATAAAATAAAATTGTATCAAAATCTTACGTAATTTTGAAGATATAATATAAACTAACAGAGATATACTGGATGTATATACAAAAATAACGACTTTGTTTTATAATAAGTAAAGATAAATAATTTTATTAATTAACTAGCTGTTGCCATCGACTCCGTCCGCATAGAATTTAGGAAATTTTCCCCGTTTTTGCAACATTTTTAACTACTGCTTGAGTGAGAGTATTATAAACGTAAGAGTAAACAAATATAATCAGAATGAACGAACTGCTAAGCTATCAGGAGTTACACGTGTTATTGTGAGTCAACCATAAAATATAGATATGTGCTGTTTCGGGAAATTTTTTGACAATTTTATGTAGAATATTTTCGTCATACATGTTTTATAAGTAACTTTAACCATTAAGGCTGCACACGCGATGGAAGCTTAAAAAATGGAGCACCTTTTCCCGTTTTCCCAACATTTCCCTTCACTACTCTGCTCCTATTGATTGTAGCGTGATGAAAAGTATACTATAACCTGCCCAGGAGTATGAAGAATAATTGTACCAAGTTTCGTTAATCCGTCGAGTAGTTTTTGTTTCTATAAGGAACATACAGACGGACAGACAGACAAAAATTTTACTGATTGCATTTTTGTCATCAGTATCGATCAGTAATCACCCCCTGATAGTTATTTTAAAAATATATTTCATGTACAGAATTGACCTCTCTACAGGTTTATTATAAGTATAGATGATCGACAACTGTTTCAGGATTTGGAGGAGGATCTTTTACTACAAACACTTTTGGAACTGGTCCCACATTTGGCACAGGCACATCAACATTTGGTACTGGTACATCTACATTTGGCAGTGCTGCACCAACATTTGGTACCAATACCCTTGGTTCAAATACATTTGGTACTGGCAATACATTTGGGACATCATTTGGTACAAAACCTACTACAGGCTTTGGTGGTTTTGGCACAGGCCTTGGAACAGCACCACAATTTGGCCAGCAACAGGTTTGTTGTGTTTGTTGTTACTTAATTGTGTTTTTGACAAGTTATCTAAAAAGCCATCCTCTGAAAGTAAGCCATCCTCTCAAAGTGGTTCCTTTATGTTGTGAAAAATACCGCATCAAAATCTGATCCATACTTTTCAAAATATTAGCTCACATAGGGACATACATACAGAAAATAACAATTTTGTTAAATAATAAGTAAAAAAGATCCGTATAGCACTAGGCTTAATAAATTCCGTCGAGAAGCTATATTATCCCCTGTTAACATAGGTAGGATATTGTTTTGTTCAACAAAAAGTTGCCATGAGACTTAAACTGACGTATTACAGTTGTAATATAATGTATCGATATATTTAATAGCAACAACTACAACAGCAACAACAAGGCCCACCTTCAGCACACGAGGCGTTAGTTGCAGCCGTGTTCAACTGCTGTGTATTCGGTGATGAGAGAGACCAAGTGCTTGCTAAGTGGAACCTTATACAAGCTAAATGGGGCACCGGTGAGAATTTAAACTGTTATTAAAATATATACAGGTTGTCCCAAAAGTCGACGTCAAGCCGAAGTCGCATGATAGGTAAGGTCATAACAGTTATCAGAAATATTAACAAATATATGCTTTTTATTTTTAAAATAATTTTTGGGACTTTTGGGACCTCCTGTATATACTTTTAAACTGTGTTTAGATCGTAGCAGATTGTGGTCTATAGTCTCTGTCTACTCTGTGTTTCTATTGGTTAGGTCATGGTCCAGCTCAAGGTATATACCAAGGCCCAGTTAGGGTATGGAGGAAAAAACCCATGGCTACAATTCGTGATGGTGTGATGATGTGAATGATGATGCTGAATATTTGTAGCCTCAACCTATATAAATAGAGTGCGAAATTTTCAGTTATAGCTATCACCGTTTTCGAGATACAGCCTGGTGATAGATGAACAGACAGGCAGTGAAATCTCAGTTATAGGGTCCTATTTTACCTTTTAGTCCTGGTTGGAGTCCCTTATAACTGAGATGATAAATTACGAAAGTTAATTTTACCTTTATTAATTTTAAATTACAAAATTGTCTGGAGAATGATATTATTATTCTTCTCTTTGCAGGTAAAGCATATTACAGTCAAAATGCACCTCCATTGGAGCTGAACGAACAGAATCCGTTATGTAGATTCAAAGCAGTGGGGTACTCTAGACTAGGTGGACGTGATGACAAGGATGGACACGTCGCAATGATGTTTAATAAAACGGAACAGGATATTAAGTGAGTTTCTGTTATTCTCATTGAATATTCCAATATGAAACACATTTGACTTACGACAGACCCGTAAAATCATGATTTGAAGGACCCTGCGTTGTGCTTTACTATGATCGAAAGGGTACCTTTAGCTGTCGTGATGCTTACTACAGTTAACTAATGGAAACTGTGTAAATCTTTGGTATGACGGAAATATTTCGGTTAACGGTTTCTCTGCAATAAAACATGGATGATCTTCTAATAGTTTATTATATCACTAATACGGATTACTGTTTACAAACATAAGATTGTATCCAACCCTCTTGATGTCAATGCCTCTTACTCTTACAGATTTTTATTATTGTTATTTATAAATAAAACTAGCTGACCCGGCAAACGTTGTTTTGCCATACTAAAAAAAAAAGTTTGAAAAATAGATGTTGGCCGATTCTCAGACCTACTGAATATGTATGTAAAATTTGAGAAGAATCGGTCAAGCCGTTTCGGAGGAGTACGGTAACTAACACTGTGACACGTGAATTTTATATATTAGATAAGCTTTATTTCACAAACAAGATTTCACAAAAAGTATTTAGGTTATAGGTATTACATTATACAGTAAATAAAATAAATAAATAAATATTCATGGACATTTCACACAACGTCCTCTGGTCCCAAGCTAAGCTTATATGCTTGTGTTATGGGTACCAGAACACGGATAGAATACATATAATACTTTTTTTTTTTGTAAATACATACTTATAATACATAGGAACACCCAGACGCAGTACAAACATTTGTATGACAATTAGAAAAATCACACAAATGATTGTCCCGAGCGGGAATCGAACCCGCGACCCCTCGATCGGCAGTCCGTTACCAGAACCACTACACCACGAGGCCCGTCGTACAGTAGTACAAAGTTTGACGAATTTCCGGGTTAGACCCTGTATTTCCTAACTAGGCTTTAATAATAAATAATAAATATTCACGGACATATCACACAGCGTCCTCTGGTCCCAAGCTAAGCTTATATGCTTGTGTTATGGGTACCAGAATACGGATAGAATACATATACTACTTTTCTTTTGTAAATACATACTTATAATACATAGGCTAAGAGTTTAGCCTGTGCTTAGGATACAGTACCTAACCCCCTGTCATTATACAGTTTACAATATATTGGGCGTGTACGTACTATAGTTAAACTATACTATAATTGCAGAACTAATCAACAAGTCTTACAAACTTCTTTGCATGGTTTGTTGGGGAACAAACCAAACTTAGCTGTCAACATTGAATCTATTAAAGCTGTGTCAGATAATAAAAGTCAAGTAAGTGTGTTATGTTTTTTAATAGATACCAGCTGTTGCCCGCAATTTCGTACGCGTAATATTTAGTTATCAAACCTTGACAAATTATACAAAAAAGCAGTCCTCCTGATCCACCCTATTCATTAAAAGAAATCGCATCAAAATCTGTTAGTAGTTTGGAAGTTATAAGCTCGCATAGGGACATACATACAAAAATAACAACTTTGTTTTAAAATAAGTAAAGATATGACGCCAGTATTTGGCTTATATATACAGTGTTAAATGTGTACAGGGTTTTTTTATTACATAGAGTGCTTCGATAGGATAGTTTTTCTCTTAAGTTTGTTATGGTTATGTATATAAATCACGCGTTTAAAGTTAACAGCTATAATCCAAGGCGGAGGTTAGTAACTATAAACTTGAGCTTATGCTTGTCTTATAGGAATTAATTAATTTGTTGTGGAAAAAGTGATTACCGCAAGCGGGACTTGAACCCACGATCTCGGAATACCGTTCCGTAGCTCTGCCAACTGAGATTATTGCGGTCGTGCTTTCAGTAATCAAATTAGGCCACCATAGTCGTCACTCGATTGAGTTTATATCGTATTTTTACGTACAATGCCATCTATCGAGAATGTTGTGCAACAATCTCGACCAGCCACCTAGTGTTCTTTACAGAATACAATTGGGCTGAAAATAATGACGCAACTTTCATTACTAAAGTAATTTATTAATTTTGCAATTGACATGCTATGCTTTTACTTAATAAATTAAATTTTTTGTGTTAATTCAGGTAGTGATATATGTAGTGGACAAAGGTGCAGGCAATAGCCATGTATCCTCATCAGAGTTGTCAGCGTTTTTAAACGGTGTGACAGCAAGGAATGCTTTAACTGGCGCCGGATGTACTTCAGTGTCGTCTATCACAGCACCTTCACCGCAAATGTTGGCTCAGTACTTGCAAACACCACCTCCTGGTAAGTTATCTCTCTCTTGTTTTAAATATCTCAACTGTTCCAACCGTGTTAGACAGTTTCATCATAATCATCATAACATCACGCCTTTTTCCTATGGGGGTAGGCAGAGATTATAGAGCGCCATCTGCTACGATCCAAACATACTTCGTTTCAGTAGTGAAAAATAAATAAATACAGTCCTCTCGTTCCAGGCTAAGCTTATTAGCTCGGTACGTATCTATCAATGATAATAATAATCTAATAAACTTGCCAGGAATGGATATGCGGCTGTGGAAACAGGCGCAGGCTGATAATCCTGATCCAGAGAACTACATACCTGTACCTATGATTGGATTCTCTGAGGTAAGATGTTTCGTTATTTCAACAGGTTATGAAAGTGTAAGAAAAAGGGAGAAAACTTTTATAAAATTTGATTGTTTTACTTGTTATTTCTAAAAAATTTTGGATACATTTTCTTTTGCTATATTTTTGTGGCTAATTGTCCATTTTGGAACTGTGGAATGGAATGGATTGGAATGATTAACAAGTTTGTCTAAGAGCAACGACCTTGAACTAGTGTTAGGTATATGCCCTTCTACTCTTCTTCACTTGGTCGTGTTTTCCGTATCTTACAGGAGATATTATGCACTCACAGACTTAAGTTTTTAATAATTGCTAATTTGTTAGTGTGATTTTTGCAGTTTACTGTAGCCGCTCAATTGCTCCGCAAAAAAAAGGTCGCGTACTTTGCCACCTGATATCAAGTGCTTAGTGCGCGTTCGACCCGGCGTCATTAAAACTTTACTTGTGACGTGCTTGATTGATGTATTGTAAATATTTTAACTGTTATGAATAGCCAATGAACCAAGAAACAAAGCTCTGTTAAAATTTTTAATAAATCTTGTTACAATAATATATGTTGAGCCTTAAAACTTGAAGTACTAGCCATTTTAGACTCATTGTAAAAAAGCGGGTTTTATTGAAAAATAAGCTCGATAATAGTATAGTTATTTAATATATTCTTAAACTAGATACATTACTTATTATATTTAACAACATTTGAATGCAATTTATCCGTAAATGTGCCGTAAATATACATTTAAAACAATAGGTGAAACCTGGCGTAATATCACAAAACTTCACTGAACTTACTTTAACTGACAATTTTTTTAAATATATTTCTTTTTCTTCCAACATGTTTATAAATTATGCTTTATTCTAATAAGAATACATGTCTGTTTGATATAAATACGTAACAAATGGAGTCTATTACCACAGTATAGAGTTTTTATTCGAATAACATAAAAGTGAAGACATTTTTGCAACTGTGGTTGCATGAAACAATTGAGGGGATAAGAAACAATGGGATGCTCATAATTTCATATTGTATTTTGTTATAGATAAAGTTCCGTAGTCGTTGTCAATCAGAACAAGCTAAGCTTCAAGCACAATGGTTGAGCCGCGCGTCCACCGAACTGGACGAAATTCGTACACGACGAGCCGCAGCTTCCGCCCGCCTGGCACAGCTTGCAGCACGCTTTCATGCGCTGAGGCATACGTTATTACAAGTATGTATATATCCTATTTGAGAATATCCTCCTCCTCTCCTCTCCAGCCCATTTAAGTCCCACTGTTGGGCACAGGCCTCCTCTACTTTGGGAGGGATTACGGTCTACTGTGCCGCGCTGACCAGGCGTATTGGCACAGGGTTTATTTTCGAGTTTTCCGTCTCTTACAGAGGATGTTATCAGTGTGCAATATCTCTTAGCTGACTTTTACAACACCCTTGGGAGGAGATGGGGTGGTGACACTTGTATTCTTAATCCGTCACCACACGGAATTTGAGAATATCAACGACATATAACTAGAAGACAGAGAAGTAGTCTAGTGTTTCATATATTCTAGTGGTTCATATAGTGGACTATGAGTCACGAGGTCGCGGATTCGGTCCTCGCAAACAATTAACCGAAAATATTAATATATAAAAATCGAAAATATAAATATTGTGTTGTTATTTGAATCTATATGTAGTAATCGAACAATTAAAAAATATTGCATTATTGTATGTTTGTAACAAATACACTCTAAAACTACTCTTCGAATTTCGATAATTTTTTTACAATTAGAATGTTACTTTATCTGCGAGTAACGTAAGCGATATTTTTACTAAAAAAAAAATTAAGGATATACCATACTACATTTTACCCGTGTGTAACCGAGGCGGTCGCCGGGTAGAATATAATAAGTAAGTAAAGTTTAAATAAAACTACTTTTAACGGATTTGGACGCGTATATTTGTTTTAAATTTTGGCCCGACGTTTCGGAGACTTTGCAGTCACCATGGTCACGGCTGGTCAATATACGCGTCCAAATCCGTTAAAAGTCTGTTTTATTTAAACAGATGAGTCGCGCAAGTGTTAGAAAGTAAGTAAAGTTGCCAAGGGTGCTGTAAAAGGCAGCTAAGGGATATTGCACACAGATCACATCCTCTGTGAGAGACGGAAAACTCGTAACTAAACCCTGTGCCAACACGCCTGGTCAGCGCGGTACAGTAGATCATAATCCCTCCAAAGTGGGGCCCGTGCCCAACAGTGGGACGTGAATGGGCTGGAGAGGAGGAGAGGAGGAACTACAGTTACTGAGAGTGCTATCCTAGTAATATTGTAAATGTGAAATTTTGTGAGTATGGATGTTTGGATGTTTGTTACTCTTTCACGCAAAAACTAGTGAATGGACTTTAATGAAACTTAACAGTAATGTAGATTATACATCAGAATAACATATAGGCTACTTTTTATCCCGAAAGAATGCAATGTTCCCTTGGGATAATAAAACACAACATATTTTTATCTTATACTAGCTGACCCGGCAAACGTTGTTTTGCCATACTAAAAAAAAGTTTGAAAAATAGATGTTGGCCTTTTCTCAGACCTACTGAATACGCATGTAAAATTTCATAAAAATCGGTCAAGCCGTTTCGGAGGAGTACGGTAACTAACACTGTGACACGGGAATTTTATATATAAGATTATATCTAGTAGGCTATATTCTTCTAATATATAAAATTCCCGTGTCACAGTGTTAGTTACCGTACTCCTCCGAAACGGCTTGACCGATTTTTATGAAATTTTACATGCGTATTCAGTAGGTCTGAGAATCGGCCAACATCTATTTTTCAAACTTTTTTTTTTGGATGGCAAAACAACGTTTGCCGGGACAGCTAGTAATAAATAAATAAATATTCATGGACATTTCACACAACGTCCTCTGGTCCCAAGCTAAGCTTATATACTTGTGTTATGGGTACCAGAATACATATACTTACTACTTTTTTTTTGTAAATACATACTAATAATACATTGTAAACACCCAGACGCAGTACAAACATTTGTATGACAATTATAAACATCACACAAATGATTGTCCTGACGCGACCTCGTGAACGGCAGTCCGTTATATGAACCACTAGACCACGAGCCCCGTCAAATAATATTGTGTCTATGTGTATTTGATTCGAAATTCCAGGCGTACTATTTCGCGGACAACTGAAACGTTTAAATAAATCGAGTCTATAATCGAGTAAAGAAAAATAATATTACATAGTATTGTTATGTGGTCTCAGGTGGTATCTCGTCAAGAAGTAAGAGGTCGTGTGGGAGCTGCACTTAGCCCAGAGGAGGAAGCAGCCCGAGCACGTCTACATGAGCTAACATCGCAGCTCGCCGTGCCACCTCTATACAATGTATGTATATTTATTACATTTATTCATTACTAGCTGTGCCCACGACTCCGTCCGCGTAAATCGAGTTTTTCGATCGACCCCAATCAATTTTTTAATTCTTTTTTTAGCCGCTAGATGGCGTTGCAAGTAACCAAATTGAGAAATTTCGTATTATGTAAATATCTCTTGATTGAGTGGACCGATTGCGATGAAACAACGACTTAAGTATGTATGAACTTGAGTTGTGTACAATTTTTATGTTTAACATTTATATTTATAAGTGTTGTACATTTTACGTGATGCGTGCACAGACAAAAATTTCAAAAATGCTTGATATGGGTTCTCTTGATTGTACTTTAACCATCTGACTATTTTTTCTGTAAATATATTCAATGTATAAAATTTTTTTTTCTACAGATTTATTATATTATGTATATACACTGTTACCCGCTTCTTCGTATGCGTTGAATTTAGATAGTTTTCCCCGTTTTTGCAACATTTATCACTGATGCTTCGCTCCGTTTGGTCGGAGCGTAATGTTATATAGCCTAAAGCCTTCCTCGATAAATATACTATCCAACACTCAGGGTCAGTTGTTCCTGAAATTAGCGCTGTCAAACAAACTCTTCAGCTGTATAATATTATTATAGATTAAAGATTCCACAATATAAATAATGTTTAGCTTATAGTTAATTACCCCCATTCTGGTGTATCTATATTTGTTATAAAACAAAGTTGTTACTTTTGTATGTAAGTCCCTATGTGAGTTTATATCTTTCAAACTACGCAACGGATTCTGAAGTGGTTTTTTTTTAAAATGATGAGTGGTTTAAGAGGATGACTTTTTTGTATAATTTGCTAAGGTTTCGTTTATATATTACACGCGTACGAAGTTGCAAGCAAGAACTAGTAGACTATATAACATCACGCTGCGACCAATAGGAGCGAAGTATTAGTAAAAAGTGTGTCATAACGGGGTAAATTTTCGAAATTCTCGTATATTATGATGTCGCGGACTACAGATAGTAAATATATTATACAGACTAGCTGACCCGGCAAACGTTGTTTTGCCATACTTGAAAAAAAAATTTTTTGAAAACTAGATGTTGGCCGATTCTCAGACCTACTGAATATGTATGCAAAATTTGAGAAGAATCGTTCAAGCCGTTTCGGAGGAGTACGGTAACTAACACTGTGACACGTGAATTTTATATATTAGACTAGCTGACCCGGCACACGTTGTTTTGCCAAACTAAAAAAAAAGGTTTGAAAAATAGATGTTGGCCGATTCTCAGACCTACTGAATATGTATGTAAAATTTGAGAAGAATCGGTCAAGCCGTTTCGGAGGAGTACGGTAACTAACACTGTGACACGTGAATTTTATATATTAGATAATAATATAAATGACAACACCTAACAATTTAAGTATTTTGAAATAACATTATGAAGAACATCCTATACTAATATTATAAAGCTGAAGAGTTTATTCAAACACAACGTTCAACGTTCAAACAAATTTTCAAATCGGACCAGTGGTTTGAAAAATTGTTTTTGTCTTGGATAGTCCAATTATCGAGGAAATCTATAGGCATAAAATCACGCTGCGACTAATAGTAGCGAATCAGCAGTGAAAAATGTTACAAATACGGGAAAAAAATCTAAAATTTACGCGTACGAAGTCTTGGGCAAAAATTAGTTGCAAATATGAGAGGCCTAGCAAAAAAGTCTGGGATATAGCGATCTGATAGATGAATGGCATTATCTAGTTGAGATAAGTGTATCCGTGCGACCTTGTCTGCCGAAATGTCTAATTTCACTCAACCGATGCGTGTTCCCTTATCATTGTATTATCTCGCTATCTCCAGACACCAGACGTTTGTAACAAATATTCATATCTCTGTTACACCTATGTGTTGATAAACTGTTAATTAACATCAGCTAAAAATAATATTTATATATACACGATTGTATCATCCATGTGATGGATTAGGAATTTAAGCTTACAATCTTATTTCTTCTTTTACTCTAGAGATTCTTTTAGACTAGAGTCTAGTCGAATAAAACTGGTTATGTCCGAGTTGAACTCGCACACGAAGAATTCATTATATTCTCAACCCCAAGTAGCGGGATAAGGGCAGAAGAATAATTATTTTTTTTCTCTTTTGTTGTGCTGTAACATAGCAATCTGTTTTGAAAAACAATGAGCTACTTCTTTGTTTGGTCTAAACTGAATGGTGATTGCATGTGGATGAAGCGTCCATTGACACTTTTTCCATTTATTGATCGACCTTAAATCTGGATTCTAAATTGAAGACACTCTGTCTCTTTAATTTAAAGAACTGCACTCCTCCCGTGCCCGCCAGCTGTGCCACCAGTTCATTGACGTGTGAGGAAAGTCATTTTTGATATTTTGTGCTATAAGTAGCTACGTCTTGTCTGATGGTATTCATATTTTGGTCTTGGTGCATGGACAAAGATCGAATTTCAAGCATGGCCCTTAGGGTTTTGTTTTGAAACCTCTACAGGATTTCGATATTGCTTACACTCGCAATTCCCCATAGCTGTATGCCGTATGTCCATATATGCTTCAAGATCGTTTTGTATAGCGTTATCTTGCTCTCTGCTGTCAGTTGTGATTTCGGTCCAATCAGCCAATAAAGATTTCTTAGTTTCGTATCCAATTTTCTACGTTTTGACCATTATGCTTTTGCCATGTCAACCGGCTGTCCAAGTGCATGCCCAGATATTTGGTGTCATCCGTTTGTGGTATTGGCTCATTACTAAGAAACACAGGTGGATAAGTACTCGGATGTTTTCGCAGAGTAAAAGTTACATGCTTGGATTTGCTTTGGTTTACCTTAATGCGCCACTTATTAAACCAATCCTCCAGATCACTCAAATGTACTTGTAGGTTGGCTGAAGCTACATCCGGGCTGATGATGATGCCGAATGATGATAATGTGTATTTGTTCCTATAGCATCAAATGGTATACAACTTGTGAAATTTTCAGCTACCTAGCTATCACCGTTTTAGAGATACAGTATTACCGCACGGTGACAGACGGTCCGACGAACGGACAGCAAAGTCTGTAATAGGGTCCAGTTTTACCTTTAGGTACGAAACCCTAAAATTAAGCAATGAGAGTCTAACCCGGCATTGTCATATTATGTCACGCAAGGAAAGTAAAGTTAGAAGTGTTTTGCCAATGAATGGAAGGAATTAAGTCCAGAGGAAGACCAAAGAAAAGATGGATGGATTGTGTGAAAGAGCACATGGAAGAAAGAGGGAGTTAACATAGATATTGGTGCCGATTCTATGTGCAAAACTAAACTTAACTAAAAAATCAAAATCGATAGTGTCAATAACAAAATTCGGCAATGTTAACTGACTTTTTTCATTAGAAAATCTCTATAATAAAGACTAATGACTTTAATGAATAAAAATGAAATAAAAATACGTCATAGTTGTTTTCATTTTTTAGTTAAGTTTAGTTGTGCGGGTAGAATTGGTATAGTTATGATTTTTGTCAGAAGACCATAGAAGAAAACTAAATTTTGCGCCAAGGATAAGGGCAGAAGAATGATGAACTTTATTTCTTTCCCTCACTGAGTGCTTTAGAAGTCAGCTAAAAAACGTATTCTACGACAACACGAAAGATTCCAAAGTAAGCTATCACGTTTGATTAGCGTGATAGAGTAGACCAAATCACGCTTAGTTAGCGTGAAATACTAGACCAAATACCAAATACTCTATCGATGTAAATTAGTCCCGTGACCAATCGGTAGAATATAAATGGCCTAAGAAAATACACATTTCTATGTATTTAATACCAGTAACAATACATAACACAAACACAATGTTCTCTAACACTTGCGCGACTCGTTTGTTGACCATGGTGACTGCAAAGTCTCCGAAACGTCGCGGTAAAATTTAACGCTAATATATGAATCTAAATCCGTAAAGTGATTTTATATAACACAAACGTGTTGATATTTGCTTAATTTGGGTTCTTATAAAGTTTTTATAATGACTTATATCTAGGGAGTTATCACAGGGCGGGCGAAAATACCCAAGAAAGTTATTAAAACAACAATACGATATGTTGACTAATAAATAACTTTTCTAAATGAACTGTTTAAGATAATAAGGGGAACACCTACGTTACTACTTTAGTTATAGTTGTGTATTTAACATACTTAAGTTATGATGGTAGATATTATATCCTTACATATTTATAAAAGTGAAAGTGAGTTTGTTTGTATGTTTGTTTACAAACAAACATAAAAAAAAAATATTCGGTAGATTTTCGCAAAATCTACCGAATAGGATCACACGAAAATTGGTATAGAGATAATTTATAGTCCTGGACGTCAAATAGGCTATAATATTATTTCGCTAAAAACTCTGTACGAGATAATAAACGCATATTTTATAGATAATAAACGCATATGTTTGTGAAATACGGTATAAAATAATAGTTCGGCCATTTTGTTAGTTTTACAGTTGTACTTGTGTACACTGCAACTCATAGAGTCCGTCGACTTAAACTTATTTTTTTTATTGGCCAAGAAGGTTTTAATCCCAGACTGACATGCGATCTACGCGGTAGTTCGGAATAAAAACTCTTTGTGTAGTACTTATTTTCAACTTATTTTTTAAATTGAGATGCTTTCATAAAATTTATTTTATTTTATAAACATAGTATTTTATAACGAATGTTGGTTGATGTAAATTTTGCTATGGATTTCAGTATCGATGTTAGTATCTATTCATTTCAGTTTAGAATACAGTTTTTATTTAAGGTTTGATTTCAAATTCGATTCGATTCCACTAATGCGTGCGAAGTAGGTAATAGTTTATACCTATAGATATACAATGTGATAAGGGCAGAAGAATTATGAGTTTATAACTATAGATAGATGAGTGTAATGATGTTTATAGGATAAAAGAAGCCTAAGAATTGTGTTTAGATCGTAGCAGATGGCGCTTTATAATCTTTGCCAGAAAAAGACGGTCATGACGGTATGATGAAGATTTTAGTAAGCAGTCTATAGAGGCTTACATAACGTATAAAAGTTCTAAATGGTGTGCGCATTTGAAATTGAAAGTAACTTGTTTGGTCTTGATAGCCCCAACGATATTGCGTTTATAGAATTCATACTTCTATACTAATATTATAAAGCTGAAGAATTTGTTCGTTGGAACGCGCTAATCTCAGGAACTTTCATTTCCAATTTCAAAAACATACCTTATTTTATACAAATTTATCGCCATTTTTTATTACCTTCTTAATTACCGGAAGTTTTAACAACATTTAAGTACATATTATTAAACTTTAGAAGTTTTACCATACTAATTCGTAAAAAAATTTATACTCAATCCATATATATATAACATCTTATTAGGTATTTATATAAAATCATTGAGAAATCTTCGAAACAATGCATCTATTGTTACCCAGTGGGGGGGTCAGCGGGTCAAAGATCGCAAGGTCGCGCCAGCTGAGAGGTTATTTTGAATGAAAAACTCTTATTGTATTGTCTATTTGTCTAGAAAGGCTTTATGCTGTATAACAACACGCTGAGGCCATTAGGAGCGAAGCATTATTGAAAAATTGAAAAAAAAAACGAGGCAAATTTCCCAAATTCTACGCGTACGAAGTCGCGAGCAACAGCTATAATTTTTTAGGGTTCCGTACCCAAAGGGTAAAAACGGGACCCTATTACTGAGACTTCGCTGTCCGTCCGTCCGTCCGTCTGTCACCAGGCTGTATCTCAAGAACGGTGATAGCTAGAGAGTTGAAATTTTCACAGATGATGTATTTCTATTGCCGCTATTACAACAAATACTAAAAATAAAATAAAAAAATATTTAAGGGGGGCTCCCATACAACAAACATGATTTTTTTACCGTTTCTTGCTCTCATACAACAAACGTGGTTAATTAAGTATTGTGTGTGTTGTTTGCTCATTTATTAATAACGTGCCTTATGTTGCATAGATAATGGTACGGAACCCTTCGTGCGCGAGTCCGACTCGCACTTGACCAATTTTTTTGTATATCGATGATTTTTCACGAATATTTTGATATCCCACGTAAAGTGGGATAATTCCGAGGCTAATAACATTTAACGAATTAAAATAATTACGTTCTCTTTTTAGGGTTCCGTACCCAAAGGGTAAAAACGGGACCCTATTACTGAGACTTCGCTGTCCGTCCGTCCGTCCGTCCGTCCGTCTGTCACCAGGCTGTATCTCAAGAACGGTGATAGCTAGAGAGTTGAAATTTTCACAGATGATGTATTTCTATTGCCGCTATAACAACAAATACTAAAAATAAAATAAAATAAATATTTAAGGGGGGCTCCCATACAACTAACATGATTTTTTTACCGTTACTTGCTCGCTAATGGTACGGAACTCTTCGTGCGCGAGTCCGACTCGCACTTGACCAATTTTTCAAAAGGTAGTCATATGATTCTGCTTTTTGCATGTTTGATTCTGTGATAGACCAGACCAAAACTGTTATGAAATTATATTTAATACATTATCCTTACTTCCTTATTTAATATTATAAATAAGAAAGTAACTCTGTCTGTCTGTTACTCTTACACGCCAGAACTACTGAACAAATTTAAATTAAATTTCGTACACGGGTAGTTTCTAGCCTAAGACCTTTCTTATTCTAGAAACTTAGTTTGACACCTCACTAGAGGGTATGTAATAAAAAAGAATGCATTTTTACCATAAATGCTCAATTTTTAGCAATTATTATTATGCCTATTACAGTTCGGTTAAAGAGTATTTAACTTAAAAATATTAGCCTTACGTATCCATAACACAAGCATGGAAATATAGCTTACTTTCGGACCAGAGTACGTTGTGTGAAATGTCGAAAAATTAAATACTTATTAAAAAACAATGTTTATTTTCGAACAATATTTCTATGTAGAGTTATATATGGCTACATATTTTGTTGTTTACAAGTAACACATTTTTAAAGCACCCGGAAAATTTTCCAGGTAACCTTGTTTTTCCTAACAACTATTATATCATATTATAAGTACCTACTTCAATCTTTGTTTTATACATTTATCATTATTATGTACGTTATCTTTGTTCAAGCAATATTATATTAGTGTGTATAGGTACAATGTAACATAAAACTGGTTATTACCAGTTAGATAGGAAACATTAGATAATGAATTCGTTTGATTATCATGCAGGTAAGGTGTGAAAACTCGCATATACAAGGATTATATATTTTTATCACACTCACATATATAAAGATTATATAAATTTATCACCCAGTGTCTGACACTATGTATGCTAGAGTTTTATATCTATTTTATAGTTTATTATTCTCCTGCCTTCATAACCTCCTCCATACCGCCACGAAATGAAACCAGAAAGCCTTCTCGAAACTAACACTTGGCTACACCTATGGTATTTCCATCGCAGCCGGTAGTACTCTATAGACTCTATTTGGACGAAGGAGGAGGAGGAAAGCCATGTGTTTAAGCTTTGCTTGTTGGAAACGTTACCTTTGATAGCAAAAACAATCAAGAAGTTTTTGTTTTTCCTTATGAATACATAGAGTTGGTGTTATTAAATCAATGCTTTATTTATTTAATGACGTAAAGGAAATAGCGTTTTCGTTTATCATTTTGTCTACGGTATGAAAGTAATTGTACAATATTGACCCAAGCACAACTAAAACAATGATAATGTCAAAATGTGGTTAATGACATCGTCGTAACCTTGTAATAGAAATTACACGATTTGCTCAACAATTCCAGCGTTATATATTTAAATAGGTTAGAGAATAAATAATGATTAACGAGCGATCGATTCTATCAACGATTTAAAATAATAGTAGGCAAATACAACTGATTATTAAAGTTCTCAATGTATTAATCTATGTAACGGATTTTCTGAAAGTGATTTTAACACACTTACATTAGTCGGATCGTTCTGAAATTTTGCACACATGTTAAGGGCCGATGACAATGCAATAATTTAAAAAAATATTTAGGAGTTTTAAGCGTGTTTTTTTAGATTTAAAACTAATCAAATTATTTTCTCTTTCTGCCCATAAATGCCTCCTATGCTCCTATTCAGTCTTATTTAATATACGCCTGTAATCTGATGTCTTTACTTTTATTTCCAGTCTTCATCTGTCGCAGAAGTTATTTACTTAGATTTTCCATTTATTGACTATTGTAGCACCTATGATTTAATGTTTATATATTTTAATAGTCTAATTATTGTTACACAGGGTCGTCTGAACGAGTTATTATGCGCAGTTCGATTACAACGTAGCGCGAGTGCTGGAGCATCACAAGAGCGTTACCATCTTGATCCAGGTATGTTCTTTCTAGAACGTAGCAATAGCTGTAAAATATTTCAGATTATGAATATGTAAAGTTCTATCTTTCCAATTTTGAAGATTTTTGGGTATCTTTGTGATTTGAAAGTTAGATTTAATAGATAACCTAAATGACATTGATGACTGATTTGATGAGTCTCGTGGTTTAGCGGTTCAAGTAACGGATTTTTCACGGCTTTGCGGGTTTAAGTCCCGCACGGGGCTTCATTTGTGTGATATTTATACATGTCATGTTTATACTGCCGCTAGATGTTTATTATGTATTATTTACAACAGAAAAGTAGTTTGTGTAGTATATCCGTATTTTGGTACACATAATACAGTCACATAAGTTTGGCTTGGAACCAGAGGACGTTGTGTGGAATGTATGTGAAAACTTATTTATTACTACATGCTAGTTCTCAGTCGGACGCACCTATATTAATCGATTGTTGTTCGATAGAGGATTTAATCTCACCTATGTTTCATGATAATCCGGTTAACACGTATTACCATTTGTCCTTTATAGAGGTCATACATATTGATCTATTTATCTTTTGTCCTTTACAGAGGACTTGTAATTTTAATCTTTTTTTTTGTTAACTCAGGTGCACAAGAAGATGTTAAACAGTTCTTAACATTACAACAACGTGGTATGGCTCACCTATTGGATACAGCTCGTAATGATCTCACCGCATTAAACACTATAGCTGATGGGATGTCGAGGCTTGTAAGAGGTTAAAACTATAAATTATAATTCAATAAAAGTAAAACACCATTGTTTATCCAGTTTTTGTAAATTTTTTGAAGTAATCAAAGGAAAAACCTGATTATAGCGTGGTCTAAAAACATAATTGGCAGTAAGAAGATTGTGTACTTTGAGTTTTTATTTAATTATCATGTACTTATGTATTCGGTCTAAATATATTGAGACATGACTCAAAAACCATAATAAAATTATTAATAATAAAATTCTGTTTAGTCCGTGATAGTTGATGTACACAACCTAACTGGCAATGTACAGTTCTATAGGTAAGTTGGTACCTAAAGTTATAATGTTAAAATTATTATTGCCTCTTTATTTTCTGTTTTCTTAAATTAAACTTTAAAAATATAAAGTAATATTGTAACTATATCAATCAATAAATACGAAAATATGAAATATTATAAAGAACGAAGTATTAGTTTTGTTTAATGTGTCACTGAGAAGCTTATCGTTTGT
This sequence comes from Orgyia antiqua, assembly GCA_916999025.1. Lineage (NCBI taxonomy): Eukaryota > Metazoa > Arthropoda > Insecta > Lepidoptera > Erebidae > Orgyia > Orgyia antiqua. The sequence goes on from OU779861.1 coordinate 6,829,643, forward strand.
AACCAGATATTTCCGGTGAACTGAAATATTCCATAGTTTGTTGTTTTATTGATATATTTATATATGTATATACTTATTTTAGTGTGATGAGTTTCGATTTGTTACTAGATAAAGAAATAATCCTTTATGTTTGTCTGTCACGTACAATATTAGCACAGTGATAAAGATGTGCTTAATACGATGAACAGTACAAACATGAGCAAATATTAACATGTACTTAGATGGTACTGTTGTTATGATTTGAGCGGAAAATATTAGCTTTTTTACATGTTCAATGTATTGCCGTGGATCTTCTGTAATGGTAAAATTAGATGGCAGTCCACCTTACTATTACCTAACAGCATTTTCAAGTCGATTATTGGACATAAATCACCCCAAAAGAACGCCACAAAACTTGCATAAAAATTGCTCTTGACTCCCTGCGATCATAATTTTGTCGTTGTTCTGTATTTCTGTAATATTATTGTGGCTGATAGAAGATAAACAATTTCGAACATATGCACCAACACAACAAAATCCAGTGATTTGTTTAATGCTAATTTTATAGAAGTCTAGTAATCGGTTGATTCATTTATTTAATGTTATGATTACCATCTACGAAAGTATTACAAAAGACACCACTATGACGCGATGACGTCACATTTTAATAACTTGGCTCGTGCTATTGTAGGTTTTTGAAAAATATTTCTCCAGGTTTGAGAATAAATAATTTTAAAATTTAATAGCCTTAACTGTAATATCACATTTTTTTTAAATTTAGTCGATTACTCGACTCGATTTAGAATTGTAACTTTCAATAAATTCATTTCTTGGTAATAAAAAATAACAAAGCAATATTTTCAAATGTTTATTATTGAATAAATATTAACTTTTAGTACTTAAATCTAAAGGCAAGTCTGTGCGTCTGACTAGATCTTCAATTGACCTGTATTCATGTTTCTTTGTGCATATTAAATTTAACGGCATTTCTTCATCTAACTGCGAGTAAATTCTTGGATTTTCTTCAGTTATTATTTCACTAACTCTAGGCTGTTCTTCATAAGTAAACACTTTATCATTAATACTGGGTCCAATAGGCGGGTAATTTAAAGTACTGGAGTAGTAACTTCTGTATGCATGGTCGTACATTTTTGTGTACTCTATATAGGACATTTCGTGTGTAGGGATTCTCACTGGATACATTGGTTCTATAGAACGTATATAGGTGACCTGGTCAGATATCGGTGGGTAGGTCACAGGTGGGATATCTAATGCTGATTGGTAATGGGGCGGTGATAGAGAGCTTTCTGGTTGGTACATTTGTACTGGAGATGTACGTTCTATTACTGTATAACTATCTTTTGTAGGCGCGTAAGCATCTGAATTAAGTTTCTCAGTAGATTCTCGCCTTGCTATTTGTTCTGTTGTATAATGTTTATATGTTTTCACGTGTTTTCTCAAGCTTGATGGGTCTGTGTATCGTTTGTTGCATCCAGGTATTTTACAGCAGTAAGGTTTTTCTACGGCGTGAGTTCTTGTGTGTTTGAATCTATCGCTTGAGTTGGAATACGCTTTTCCGCAACCCTGTTGAAGAAAATAAAATATTAGAGCGGAACTTTAACTTTCTTCTAACGATGCTTATTAAACTCAATAAGAAATGTAGTGTTATGGTATTAGGAATATTATGGTTAAGTATTTTATTGATAATTACCTCATAAGGGCAAACGTATGGTTTCTCTCCAGAATGTGACCGTAAATGTATCTTCAAGTTTTCAGCTCTGGAGAAGCTTTTGTTACACTGGTTACATGTGTGCGGGCGTTCGTTTGTGTGCGTTCGGACGTGCACAAGCATTTTGTACCTGTAGACAAAACAAAATATTATATTACACCTGATTAGCTTATTGTAATAACATTTATATATTATCCTCTAAGTTTCAAAGCCTGATTTGTAAATACATGGTTTAAAAACCTAAAATTGAGCTGTAGTTTAATACTAACGATAAAAAAATAAATACCTTTATATTTATAGTAAAAAAAAATTCTGTGTTAGTTACATGTTAGGAACTAACTAAACTAGGAAAGAATTTAGTTGAAATATAAACAAATTTTGAGCCTATTATTATAAAATAAAAAAAAATCACTAAGGCGAGATAGACAGAATAGTTTATGTAGATGTTTACCGTGCATTGAATCCTTTCTGTGGTCTGGTACAACCCTTCCACCCGCAGTAGAAGAGTCCATCTCTGTGTGCTATCGCGTGTGTACGTGCTACATGTGCTGATAAACGGGCTACGCTTGGTAAACGCGCCCCGCAGCCTCTCCAACCGCATACACCCTCAGGCTTTGTAGACGCGTCATTTGTACTACGCTCAGGTGATGAACTACCTGAAGAATCCTCATCTTCAAACTGTAAACAATACATTTCATTACTATAACAGACAAAAAATAAAAAAATAAAAATTGGATCAAACTAAATACAAAAAAAGTTGAAGATTTTAATAAAATAAAACCGCACCTGTGGTGGAATCGGCGGTAACACAACAGGTCTTGCAAAATAAGGTGCAAATCTCTCCGCAGGCATCCATCTCTGTAACGTACACCCATCTCTAGGGATATCCGACTTCCAAGCCGGAAACACTAACATTGTCACAATATTTAAATGAATTACAAAAAAATAAAATTGTAAAAAGATGTGGTCACCGCTCGGTCGCGTCGGACACTGGTGGCTGTAGCTCGAGGCGCGTACTTATAAAACGTCTACGACTGACAACAAGCTGATAAGAACGAATCCCCCGCGAACATGCTATTACATACATATTTTTCATCACGTTTCTTTTGTAATACTTGATAAGCAATATTACCCTTTAACACCTTATCTTATACTTGAAACTACTACTAAAAAAGGTTTGATGAAATAAAGTGTAGTTTAGCGTGAGCGGTCAGTTAGATACTTGTGTAGGATCGTGTTATCAGAAGCCGCCTGTCTCGGCTACTGTCCAGTTATTACCGGTGCGATAGGCCTCGGTTCAATGGGTGACTGATATCGCGGTGTCGGTGTGAAGCGACCTCTTACTGGTTCTTATTTACTAGCTCCACAATAATCGCCGTCAAGAACGTTGTTTGAAGAATAAACAGATTGTTAGGAGGCGAGTAGCTTACGAGGACTAGTGTTTGGATGTGGAAATCGACATAAATGTTTTGTTTATCTATTAAATATAAGTAAAAATATCCGCCTTTATTGTTTGTTTGATGATAAAGAATACAAATATCGTCACCCCATTACTGACCTATATAGAGAGCTTTAGTAAGAGCTAGTTAAGGGGCAACAAAAGCAGAAAACATCTTCAGTGGAAGAAGGAAAATTCCAAACTAACCCTATAGCTTATTTATCGTGGCATAGTAGACCCTCCCGAGGTGAAGGGGGCATGTGCCTTGTATTGTAGTGGCATATTAATGGGCTGGGAATATAAGAAGAAACATGTCCGTAACTTTGTATTTATGGAGATTTTAATCTTTATTTACATTTTACACAAATATTTTATGCTCATGCATAATCGCAAGTATGTATTTTACATAGATAATGAAATATTAAATGCCAAAATAACTTTTGACTTTTAATCCTCAAAAAGCTAGGGCTTAGCGATGTACCTATTTGTTATCTAGCTGTATATTTTATCTATTGGCCGTCTGCAGTTTCGCGATTGTTGTTGTTAAACACGCATTTCGATTTGAAATTGGATTTTGCGCATGACGCATTTAAACCATTAGAAAAAACCGTCATTTTAAGATGCCATTTGGATCCTTGGGACGCACGTCGTTTTAAGTAAATTTTTACGTTGCCAGAAGAAGATAAGAATTATATTTAGATAGACATTTATGTCCGTCACACACACCGCTTTAATTAACAGCGTCAAACCTAATGCTACCTGTCTCCTATTTACCGGAAGTTTTAACAACATCTAAGTATTAAACTTTAGAATGTTTACATACTAATTCGTAAAGAATTGTGAGAAAAAATCATTGTGAAATCTTCGAAACAATGCATCTATTGTTATCCAGCGGGGGCCGCGCGGGGGGCGCCGCCAGATGTTAGGTCAAAGTTCAAGTTCAAGTGGTAGCTGAGACGAGTAGTTAAGAGGGCACTGTACTCCTAATTTAGGTATTTGCCTTAGGTATTGCAATCCCTATTCCCGAGCACAGTGCTGAAAGGGACAAATATAGCTGAAACAGATTTCACCTACAAATTCTTTGAAAAATAGACTGTAGAAAGAGCGTGTGTGTAGGGATTTCAATTCGTGTAATTAAAAGAGGCACTGGTTATAATAATAAAGTTAAATTTCACGTTTCACAGGTGCACCACAAGTATATTAACTGATAGATAATAATAGGCATAAAAACATATTAAACTCTAAAACATTCCTTATTCCCTCATTCTTTTAAATTATTGCATTGTCATCGGTCCTTGTTAGGTGTGCAAAATTTCAGATCAATCCGTCTACTGTAAGTGGCTGAAAATCGCTTTCAAAGATTCCTTTACATAGATTAATACATTAATAGATAGCATGGGCGTGCGCTCCATTAAGGCAGAAAAGCATTGCTTTACTTGCCATTCACAGATATTTTAATAAAACGTTCGTATGTTTTAGATGACTTTATTCATTTATTTACTATTAATTAAACAAAATATTATAACTTAAAAACGCCTAATAATTCATAAATAGCACCAATATGTGTTTGCAAATTGCTTTTTGCCAGGCGTTTGGCGAAGGAATAATATTGGTCAGATGTAACAAGCTCGGGACCGCCCGCCTGCCATGAGTTCATATGTGTGTAGAAATTTTGGTGTCCGTGCACAGTTTACAAACGCACACAGGCTTGCATATTGAAGACGCCTTGTACTGCATGTCATGCGGCATGCTTTGGCGATCGGATGTATCCGCGAGTATTCGGCGTTCGTTCGTTACCTATTATAATCCGAATAAATATAATAGTCGGAAGTCTAATAAATCACGTATGCATTTTTGTTTAGTAAGGTTTTATTTATTTAAATAGCAGAAATATTTTGGTTCGACGGAGGCCATTTTATTTTTTCGTGTGATTCATTGAACTGTTTAATATTGAGTTTCTTTAATTTAATAATTGTATGGATTTTCGTTTGTTGATTTTAAAATGTTATTTGATTGTGAAATATGTGTTGATAGTGTGTGTTTGTTAAAAATTAAAAATAACAAGTTCAACAACTAAGCCAGCAAAAAGGTATGTAATGTAACTCGAAAATTTCATGTTAAAAGTTATGAAACGTATGTACATACGTACATGTACGTATGTATGTACGTACGTAGTTATTGTTTAGTAATTCTAGTACAGTGTGGACTGATTCGGGATATTCAGATTTAAATTTGTTCTGTTGGCATGGTTTCCGACTTAGAGATCCGTCGCGTGGCTATGCTAAAAATCTATAAAAGAAAAAGTTTTTGTGACTGAGTACTGCTCCGCATACCCAATGTCAAATTCATGTGCACGCCCATGATAGATAGATACATACCAAACTTATAAAAGCGTGTTAAAAAGTGATACAAGCAGAGATATACTCTTCATCTATAAATATAGCGTAGAAACAATTAAAATTGGTTTAACTTTCGCGAAGAAAAAAGGGAAGTACGATACCCATATTTTTGTATGGAGCATAATTTGGTATCGTGCCCTCATAATTCAGCCTCTAACAAGATGTTTGCATATGCCGCCAAAAGAAGCGCGCGCTGCGTAACCGCGGCCTAAAGTACTAATTAATAAGTACTTTAGGATTACTAAATTATTTGAATGTAAAGAAAACCTATTGTATATCATGCGTTAGCTTACTTCATACAGATTCCAACATGGTCATGGTAACACAACGCGGGCCGTAACAGCGTCGTGGGTGGTCGTAAAGTAAACAATTGTTGACACAAGATTAGACTACTTCCCAATAAATTTTAGGTAATTTATTGGGAAGTAGTCTAATCTTGTGTCAACAATTGTTGGCGCGTGGCAAATGAGCGGTAAAAGGATTGAGTTACGAGGATAGTTTCCAGTTCTTCGTTTCATTTCGGTGAAACAAAATAGTACTTAAATCGAAAATGTGATTTTAGCACAATTTTGATATTCGAGGGGGTTTGATCGCCCAAAATCTCCACTAGCTAGGCCTAAGCCCGTGGTATGCATAATTTCGGCAAGAGACTCAATTGCTACAGGCTGGGTTATGAATTAGTTAACATTTGAAACAATCGTAAAAAGAAAACCATTTGACATATTTTTAAAATTGTTTATTTACAAGAAAGTTAATTATTTGGAATTTATTTTTTTAAAATAACATCATCTAAATGACTACCGCTTCGATTTATGCACTCTTCTAAGCGAACACCGAAATTTTCTAATACTCGTCGACAAAGAGGCCGCGAGTTCGCTGACATTTCTTCGCAAATTTTTTCCTTTATTTCACGTAGTGTTTTTGGTTTATAGATGTAAACACAACTCAAATAACCCCATAAAAAGAAGTCTGCTGGGGTTAAATCTGGACTCCTGGGTGGCCACGGGATGTCGCCTCGTCTGGAAATCAGCTTTTCCGGAAACATTTCTTTGACTACCGGCAGGGACTCGTTAGATGTCTTCACTTGTCACAACAAGTGGCTCCATCTTGCTGAAACCATGTGTTACGATTGTAGCCAGCAAATTCCAGTAGCTGCGGTGCCAAGAACTCCCGTAACATTTTCACATACTCAGCAGAATTCACAGTAACCGAACGGCCGCGAGAATCTTCAAAAAAGTAGGGCCCAATGATTCCTTTTGCTGAAATTGCAGCCCATACCTCCATACCTACCGTCCATACCTTGGGAGAATGAAGTGACCTCGCGTGTTTAGATTTGAGATTTTTGCTGCTCCAATACCTGCAATTCTGTTTGTTTGCGTGTCCGTTGAGGTGGAAATGGGCTTCGTCAGAAAATAAGAGGTTGTCAAAATTATTGAATCGATATAACATTGTTTCGGCATACGACTTGCGCAAATTTAAATCATTAGGTTTTAATTCTTGCACTAACTGGATCTTATATGGATGTAATTTCATATCTAATTTCAAAATACGGCGCAATGATGTTCGGGATAGTCCTAATTCAGCCGAAATTTTGCGCGTCGATAAATTTGGATCACGTGGAACTGATGCGGAAAGTCGCTGCACGTTCTCTTCGCTCCGAGAAGTCCGTGGGCCACCGGTTTGCTTCACGTTTAGTGTAGATCCCGTCTGTTCGAACTTCTTAACCCATTACTTTATTAATGGAGCACTCGGACACCGATTTAAATCGTGTAAGTCGTACTCAACGCGAAATAAGCGTCTCACAGTAATGAGCGAACTGTTGTTTAAGAGGATACCAAAATAGCTTCGTGCATTTTTCTACGTACGAAGTTTTAAGTATATGTTTTTTCAATATATAATCTAGGATCGCATAAACTCAGAAACGCGATTGAAAAAAGTTTTCTCGATAGAAAATCTTAGCGAAACAACCTCTCTCATTTTTTATTTTTTTCATTTGTCGGTCTATTATCGCGTATTAACTAATGAAATAACTTTAAAAACATAAGTAACTATTATATATAGAAACACGTAAATCAGAATTAAAATATATTTAGTAGATTTTGAGCAAACAAAAAAAAATAATTCTAAAAAAATAATTTCCTAATTCTTCATTTTCTATACCTACTAGCTGTTTTAATATGTACATGTCGACGATAATATTGATGTAGGCCCTTAACTAATTCTTGGCCCAGTCTGTATTTCTTTAATATTGCAATAACCACCCCTACGAACAACGACCACCTGTTTTTATAAAATGTGATAAGCATTTGTCAAAATCTATGATAAACCACCTGTCAGCTGTTCGTATCAAGAAGTCATCAAAATGTCACCAGGAAATGAGATAGGTACCTATTTCTTGATATGACATGCAAATGTGTTTGTGGGCAGTTTTTGATATCCATTGACACATTGACTATGCGATAACGAATTAGGAAAGCACAATGGGCGTAGTCGGGATCTCATTTCAGGGAGGTTCACAAGTATAAATTAAATTACTCTGTTTTTAACGAATTAAGAGATCACCTTGAAATAAAACCCTTTACTACTTCACCTGTTTATGGTATTATAGTGGACCAAATACCCTTATGGAAGAGCCAGTGGGTCAAACACCACCTTTATTGACTAAGAGTACTCTGAATTTCTTTAACTTCACGCTATTAGTAAGTATATTACTAGCTAACACTCACAGATATGGAATCAGTGATGTCGTCCCAGTTTTCAGCATGTCCGATTCCATCTACAGAACGAGTGCGTGACTAGAAGCGGCTTCTGCGATCTTTCGACGTACACTGCGGGTCACCGGCCAAAGCGCATGCCTTATAATATGGTCATAACATCGGACAAGCTTGAAATCGGGTCGACATCAACCATCCTATTATGTAACTATGAGTGTTAGCTGGTCCTAGTTATTGTTGTAAGAATATATGACCCATGCTTATATGAGCCTATAAACTAAATTATAGTGGAAAAAATGATAACCATGAGCGGGACTTGAACCCACGACCTCGGAATACCGTTCCGTTGCTCTCCCATCTGAGCTATCATGGTTCCCGCACATGTTTACCAAATCCTCCACTACAACCTTCTCAATGTGAGTTTAACATCGTGCGATGTTTTGTGTACAACGCCATCTATTGAGCGGTTTGCACCAACTCGATCAATCGATCACTTAGTGTTCTTTACAGAACACAATTGGACCGAAATAATGACTGTACATGTATTTCTAAATTAATTTATGAATTTTTGCAATTGACTTGCTATGCTTTTACTAAATAAACTAAATTATATTACACGATGTTAAACTCACATTGAGAAGGTTGTAGTGGAGGATTTGGTAAACATGTGCGGGAACCATGATAGCTCAGATGGGAGAGCAACGGAACGGTATTCCGAGGTCGTGGGTTCAAGTCCCGCTCATGGTTATCATTTTTTCCACTATAATTTAGTTTATTTAGTAAAAGCATAGCAAGTCAATTGCAAAAATTCATAAATTAATGAGCCTATAACTTCAAAACTACGCAACAGATTTGATTCGGTTTTTTTAATAGAGTGGTTCAAGATGATGGTTTTTTTAGTATAAATTGTTACGGATTTTTATTTTGTAAACCACGCGTAGGAAGTGCAACAGCTAGTATATTTTATTTCTATTAAGACTCAAATCCACGAATAATTATGAGTTGATTCTCGATCGTAGATTAATTTCTTTATATATAAATAGATTACATCATTTTAATGTGGAGTTTCTTATCACATACTGCGTCGTAGAACTAGACTGCAGACGGATGTTATAATAAAACCACAAACTTACAAACGCGGATTTAACGTCCAAAGGACACCAGTCAGATAAAATATTGATATTTTAAAAGATAATAGCCTAATACAAACTGCGTAGCACGTAGGTGCTGTACTTTGGTTCACACGTCTACGTTCAATGTCTACCGTATCTATTTACTGCATTACCTTTGTTATGAGTTATTAGTGACAGTCTACAATATTATCCTGTTTTGTCACCCAAGCTTTGTGGCAGGGACTGGACATAGGACTATCCCAATCCGGGCCACAAAGCACATTCCTCTGCAGCCTCTACTTTTCGCAACATCATCGCATTTCATTCGCATCGTCATCATACAGATTTTTGAAGGACAGTTTACATGTACTATAACAAAATATAATACCTTAGTCATCTCATGCTCACGTCTGCGCAGGAAAACCTAGACTATATTCGTAATACCTACCTGCTGCGTCGAGTAATGTAATTACATCTAAGAATCATTACAACCTCCTGCATGAAAACTACATATGCGGTTTAATGTACCATGCTGAATAGACGTGTTCGTTTCTAGGAATCAAATTGGCGCTACACGTATGTAAGTATGTCTTGATTTTTGTAAAATACGTGTATGTGAAAATTTGTGCTGTTCTTACAAATTTACACATGTCTAGTTAAATGAGGACAGCTATACATAAACTAGACAATAAATTATGCCATTCAATGTAAAGTTTTATTTAAAACTATATTTTTAAAGTTGATAATTTTGACTCCGCTCTAGGTAGAGACGTGATTTTTTTGCAAATTAGTGATAGCAATGTATGAAAGACAGTTTGCAAGTTTAGTTCTTAGGGTGGTAGATATGGGTAGTCCCTTGTTTGTCCCTTGTTTTAACGGATACATCAAGACGCAGTGCCACCTGGTCCTTTAATTGTTTCTATTAATATTACGGTTTAATAGAGTGGTCATATATCAAGAAGACAATCACTAGTCTTAATATCTTGACATATTACACCCCGGTCCGTGACGTAGATACTGGATTTTAGCATTGCATCAAATTATGCAATATCTTATTTCTTTAATTCTGATAGAAACTAAATTATGCTAATATTTTACTAAGTCTTTAATTGTTGTAAAGATTTCGGTTTTTATTCAAATATATAAGTGTATAAAATATGACAAAGCACCTAATTCCTGATTAATTCCGGAGCAAACATGAAAACTGTGCGTCATTGAATACTTGTTTGAACGAGTGATAATGTTATCAGTAGAGTGATACTGGTGTGCGTGCGATCGTTGGTGTAATGTTGTGTGCGTGTAGGTCGGCCCCCTGCGGCCGCACCGCTTACAGCCGGTTCTCTTATCACCGACTAGTCTTCAACGCTCTTTTGTATCAACAATAAGTTAAATATGTGCCACGTTATTGCATACCATATCTATATTTATTCGTTATTAAGTCTCGCATTAAATATTTTAATGATAGGTTTAAGTACAACATACGGACAGATTTTTACCATATTTTAGTACAGGAAAGAGATTCCGTTACTACATGAGACATTTTAAAATGAGCAAGGATTGGATATTTCCAAACATACTTAGCTTTAATTAATGAAGTCCTTGAAGTGATTAAATGACCATCTGAACAAATTGAGTATCTCAACAAAAAGTAAGGTATTTTTATTTATTTCCAGCATATATTTATAGTAAGTTGGATTGACAAATGAGATAATAGAAACAAATTAAATTAAAATACTGATTAGCGAAAAGCAGGTTGATCAAGCTCTGTACAACCACGGAGCTAAGTTCTCGATATTTACTTTCATTATGTTTGGTAAGAACTTGACTTGTAGAGTTGAGCCTAAACTGGCTTAGTTTTTACTTATAACTGGCTATGTTTGGTTCAAAAAAACTTAAGCAGCCCCTCTGTGGGCTATATTTAGTTCGTTACGTAACGTAACGAACTAAATTTAAGGGCGTTTTCAGGTATAGTCATGTTAGAGCTAGCGAAATTAATATTGAAATTTCAATAAGTATTGTTTTGTGTATTAGTAGCAAGCAAGTAACGTTCATAAGTCACATATATCCACTTGTTTACATGAGACAGTATCGCAAAGTCCGCTGGGGGCAGCCGGACAGTTCGTATTAACTGGATAGTACTGGTTACTTATTATCTCTCACGTCCACAGACATTCTGCTAAATGTATTTCATCATCACTTTGATAAACATAATTACAATACTTAGTTGTTTTTATATCATGATGCTTGAGCCCCAAGGTGTAGGCAGAGTTTATTTAAACCTTCGAAAAACTCAAAGGTAAGTACAATTAATTTAGTTTTCACAAAAAATGACTTGATTTCTTTCGATTAAGTTACGAGCGGTGTTTGAAATTAGTATTATATTAGGAGGCTAAAATCCACACTATAGTAATCAGACAAATCTCTGGAATTGACAGGACTTTTCAAAGCAAAGTCTTTAATTTACATAGAAGGTAAGAAACGCGTCAGCGTAGTATGAATATGTAGTATGAATATGAAGTAGTATGAAAAGAGAAATGTTAACATTTAATAGAGTTTTTCACATACGCTATGTTATGTAAATAAATAGTTAACATTGTAGTATGATGTCTGTATTATATTATTATTGTACCCAGTACGTTTACTTTAGGGCCAAAAAACCCATTCACGCTGTAAAATATCCTCAGAATTGGCATTGTTCATTTTTTTTTTAACTCTTACTTCGAAAACCATTTCGGGGAATAGAGTTTCTGATCATGATCCATTAGTTCTTTTCGGAAAAGTTGCTATATTGACGATTATTTTTCCAAAAAAGCAAATGATCTTAATTTGTCCTTGAAATGAAGGACTTAAAATAATAAGGCGTTCTTAGGGATATACTACTCTGTGGTGGAGTTGAAATTGGTCTATTATATCAACAATTAAAACAACTGAACAATCCCAATTAAACTTCACTGTCACGTTATAGGTTTAACTGTGGGTATAACTAAAAGCTAAAGAGAAATACCTAATTTCGTCTAGGGGAGGTTTCACCGACTTCTTTGATGGAAACTTCCTTTTAAATGAGATAAAATTAACTTACTTGTGCCTAATTTATTGACAATATTAGAAATATATAGGCAGGTAATGTCCGCTATAGATATGCCAAATTCGTTATCAAAATAACGTGCGCCAAACCAAAAATTTACAATGTTTTATCTAGCGTTCGTGTGCAGTTAATTCTGTTACATTGTATGAACATTTATTACATGACGTAGTTGCCAGACATCAATCTCGGTGATACCGATTCTATTGATAACGATAAGTATTCTAGATCCGCAGTCTATATATACAACCACGCACATTATGCGTGTTAATGTTTTACGTGACTTTGTCATTAGACCAAATATATTTGGTAATAGAATTACAACGTTTCCTTACTCAGAAATAATAGTCAACTTCATGATACTCCCATTTCCCCACGCAGAATATAGGTTTTAGTTAAGGTTTTTTTTCACCAAAAAAGTTAATCGGTTACAGAATATAATAGCCGAATTGCAACTTGCAGTTCTGATGGTGTACTCGTATGTCGTTATGTCCGTAGCACAGACGGTACCTATGGATAAATAGATGGACATGCATTATATGGATAAGTATAAGTCGATAACAGACTGCGACTACGAGTGAAAGAACTTTCAAAATTAAACTCTGTATGTACTAAACACCTGGTTAATTTTATAAAATAGGCTAAACCACACGCGATGAGCGATAGGGCCTAAACTGAGTTTCAATACGGGCTATTAATTAGCCTATATGGCAGTTCAGTATATCTTGCTAGGTAATAATTAGTTATATAGCTACTTATAATTTAAAAGTTTATCTTTATCCATTACGTCGTGGTTTTTTGTATACTAGCTGACCCGACAAACGTTGTTATGCCATACAAATTCTAGGGGTGGACCACCCTTAACATTTAGGGGGATGAAAAATAGATGTTGTCCGATTCTCAAACCTAACGGATATGTACACAAATTTTCACGAAAATTGGTCGAGCCATTTCGGAGGAGTATAATTACAAACACCGTAACAGGAGAATTTTATATATCAGAATGTATGTATGTCCCTATGTGAGTTTAAATCTATAAAACCACGTAACGGATTTGGCGGTTTTTTAATAGATAGAGTTGTTCAAGCGGACGCCCGGACGTTATTTTTGTATACCTTGCTACGGTTTTGGTGTATATTGAAAGCGGCTTAATAACTATACTCGCGGATAAAACCGGGGGCATTAGCCTGTTAAATATATAATGTAGTTAGATACAAACTCGATGGTAGAGGTCCGTGTTCAATACCAGGACGTTTATTACACAAAGAACAAACGATCATATTTAAATTCCATATTTTTAGGGTTTCGTACAAACCCTTATAGTATCACTACGGTGTCCGTCTGTCTGTCTATCGGTCCGTCAAAATTTTTTTACTCAGCAACGGCTGAAGGTATCAATTTGAAACTCATACGATATGTAGATCTAATCTGTCGGTCCCTTATTGCAAAAAATACAATATATATTTTACATCTACGCATTCAGAAGATATAACCGAATTACAGCCATTTTTGAGTATTTTCGATTTACACTAGGGAATCAAAATGTACAGGTTACATCCCATTGCCCTAGAGACTTGAAATTTGGCATGGACCAAGCCTACATAGTGTTGATATAGAGAAAAATCTAAAAACATGTAATTTGTTATCACATCACTAATTTGAAAGAATTGTTTAAACTAATACCAACTTATGAAGTAGCTGAAATGTAGGCGATTCCCTTTATTGCAACTACAAAGTTATTGGTGAGTTGATTTAATCTTAAGAGGGTAATGTACTCCTAATTTAGGTATTTGCCTTAGGTATTGCTATCCCCATTCCCGAGCATCGTGCTGAAAGGGACAAATATAGCTGAAGCAGATTTTACCTACAAACTCTTTGAAAAAAAGACGTTTCGTACTTCCCTTTTTTCTAAACCTATTTTGATTGTTTTTACGTTATATTATAGATGAAGAGTATATCTATGCTTGTATCACTTTCTTTTTTGGTAAAACGTTACGATATATGTGTAATAACTATTTATTTGTATTTAGTTATTTATAGTTTTCGTCGAAGTACGAGTAGGTACGTAACCCTAAGCGTGCGAGTTTATCTCGCTCTTGGCGAGTTTTAATTTTTGAATAAATTTTAATATTCCCGGACATTTCACACAATGATACATACATAATATACATATACATAGTCATACTACGGTTTTTTTGTAAATAAATACATAGAAACACCCAGACAGCAGACAGCACAATTATTTGTATGGCAATTATAAACATCACACAAATGATAGTGTTATGCGGAAACGAACCCGCGACCTTGTGAACGGCAGTTCGTTACATGAACCGCTGGACCACAAAGCATATCGTATATTATTTACATAGATACTCTAAAAACAAAGTAATGTTAAAATTGACTGAATATGTACATCTAAGATCTTTAAGACTGGCACAAAAGGATAATTATTAAAACTGATGAAATATTGTTAGCTGTACCTTACTCTCTAGTCTCTACCGAGAAAGTTCTAAATACAGGAAGTGGGGAAACTTTCTTTAAAAATAAAAACAAAGGGTTTGAAGCAACCAATCCTTTGTTTTAATTTTTTTACGTTTCACTTTAAAGATAACAGTATTATTTTCACAAAAGACTCACCATGTTATTTCTCTTCTGTAAATTTTTCGTTGTATTCAGCAGCTGCACCGGCTGCTACCGTCGGACCACTATGACTTTTCCCGCCAAAAGAGTATGACAGCTTCGACCACACGCGAACCACGCCAAAATAAAAACTCTAAAATAGCCGTCACGATTGCGCCGCGGCGAAATTAAAATAGTCATACGTATGTGACGTACTGTTGCTGTGCTTGCCCCCCAGACCGGGCTTTCTTTAGGGTGTGGACTAGTGCGTTCACGCAATTTATTAATAATTCGCACATGCAAATCTACGTGTATAGTAGACGTTATTGAATGATATGCTAAACAAAAACTGAATAGAATTAAAAAAATTCTACAGTTATTTCGTGAACCTATAGAACTATTTAATATTATCAATCAGTTGTTTTCTAACACTTGCGCGACTCATCTGTTTAAATAAAACTACTTTTCACGGGTGAGACTCGCCCGTGACCATGGTGACTGCAAAGTCTCCGAAACGTCGGGCCAAAATTTAAAACAAATACACGCGTCTAAATCCGTAAAAAGTAGTTTTATTTAATCAGTTGTTGCTTAGGTCCGTGTGGTAACGGAATAAAAATACGAGTGTCACCTCCCCATTTCCTCCCCAGAGCCAGTTATAGCTGTTGTACACAGATGACATCCTATGTGAGAGACGGAAAACTCTAAGACCCTACCCTAAGGTGAACGTCAGGTTGTCTGGACCAACATAGAAATCCAGTGTTTGGTATATACTAAAATTTAGTACCTTTCTAGTACCTTTTAGTACCTAAGTTAAAATATTTAGTACCTCGATAGATTCCGAGAAAATGAGAAAAACGGTGGTCCAGACAACCTGACGTCAGGTTGTCTGGACCAATTTTTTTTCTCATACTTGCAGATATAACAACTGAATTATTTTCATGTCAGTATTTAGTACCTATTTAGTACCTTAATTATTATTTTTTTCAAAATTTTTTGACATACCAGAAGAGAGTTATGCAAGTTTGAACTTTTCCAGTACTTGGTCATTTTGCGAAATATAGGACTTAAATCACTTTCTTATGGTGTATACTTAGATACGTTTGCGTTGCTGATTGGAAATCATACGTCCTGAACAAGTTGGGACAAGTCTGATATTTACCTTAGGTCCCAAAATAAGCATAATTTTTTTCTTACGTTTCACAGATAAGGATCCAGCTCTTATTTTTATCAATGCTTATAAATAAGTTACGAGTAAATAAAACGTTTGTTTCTCTCACAATGTACTTAAAATTACATGCATAAAAAAAGTACAAACTAAAAAGTTTAAATGCCGTCCGTCCGTTTGTTACCGGGCTTTATATATTGAAATCAACGCAGAGAATAACGTGAGTTAGGTGTGGTTCAGGCATTTGTACCGTATGAAAAAAATTGTCTGTATTTATGTTGTTTATGTGCGAATTCAAACTCAGCTTTTACAATTATATGAATAAGTTTGAAATTACTGATTATTAATAATAAAAACATTACTATTATTCATGTAGTTTCTTTTGTTTCCTTTCTAGGTTTTAGGCCTTCATCCGACTTTAACTTTACTAGATTTATAATAACTTTCAATCTATAATATATCGCGGACGGAAAGGCAAAATTACTTAAGCGCCAATTTGTCGAAAATGAGTTATATATTACCATTCGACTGGATTTTTTTTCTGCGTCGATCTGTCTAGGTTTCAAAGCGATTGGAGAACTTTCTTGGCGCTTAAGGTGTCCGAAAAATGGGCCTAAATTTTTTCGCATTGCTTAAGCGACACAATTTGAGGTCTTTTTTTAGGTGTGTCCCATAAGCCATTTATTTTCAAATGCAATATTTATAAGTTATATTGGCTTCCTAGATAATCATCACGAATAACTGTAGCTTTGACTTTTCATGTATATAGAATTGTAGACTTGGTACGCATTTTTGCCTTTTACTAATTTTGTTGTTTATCTCGTGTTGGTAAAGTTACTTTGCCCTGATAAAGTGGGTGAACAGCAAGTAAGTAATTTTGACTTATTGCGCTTTTGATAATTGAGGTAGCTAAGAAATTCAGCTTTGCACAAATTTACACACTACCTGACGGTTAAGTAAACATGCTTTACGTAGTATTATCACACCGGGTGTACATCGGCACATTTGAATTACCACAATTTGGATAAAAACATGTCGTAATCAAAAGGAAAGCCGATAATTTTGAAGTCTTCAAAGGTTAAAGTAAATCGGTAGTACCATTTCTTGTAACAAAATAAGTTTTTAGTCATGTTTTGTCACTTTATTGTTTGTACTTAAGTCAGTTTTCGCAGAGTGTTTTTATGAGTTGCGAGTTATAAAACTTAAAATCATAGTAAAAACTATGATAAATTGTGAAAAAGTGTACCTCTACGACATCTTGAATATCAAAATAAAATCTGCTGATGAAAATAGTATAAATAAAATTAAGAAAGTCACTCAATCTGTGTGAATATCAATAATGATAATATAGATTAAGACAAAGATATTAAATATGAATATAAAGACATATAGAAAAACATAATAAAAAAGATGATCAATAGGTACATTGAAATAAAGATGATGACAAAAACAAAAGTACGGTAACTTTTTGTCAGACAATGAAGATTTTGTTTGGAGCTCAAGTTCTTGGGAAGGTTCAGATAATTATAGAAACAACAGAATGATAAAAAACTAAATAAGGAGAGAAGAACGAAAAGAAATCAAGTTAACAAAAATAAAAAGGAAAAAAAAATACATTTTATTTCTTTTTAGTCATTTTTAAGCAACTGACATGTCTGTTGCTTAAAAATGGCTGTAGTAGTGGGACTTGGCCTCTTAATGTAAGTCTGACAACGCCTGATCAGTATTACGAGACTTACATTCAGAGGCCAAGTCACACTTCTACAGACGATTTTAAGTAACAGATATTAGTTTAGATAAAAGACTAAAGCTTTGAGGTACTAAAGTATTTTCAATACCAAGATCTTCCTCGTTTTTTGAACTAGGCACCCCACTGTGGGTAGTTAATCTCCCTCTTTTACTTATTTAGCACTACCAGTTAGACTATCTGTTCTAGGTAGATGCATAATGGCAAACTTAGACCCACGTAATAGAAAATACTAGTACCTATGGTCCCCTTAGTCTCAAATACCGTGGTAGAATACTAAGATCTAGACTAAAATCTTGATATCGCTTGCAAATCGAAGATGTGTGATCTACTCGCCATTTATGTTGATCCCAAGGGCAAACTAACGTGGAAGTTTTAAAAATATAGCACACTTCCGTAAACACTAAAAGCTTGGTATGGGTTGCGAGTCAATTGGTAAAGGCTCTAGAAAAGATATTGTAAACTTGGCTCAAACGAACCTTGGGTCTTCAGACTTTGAGAAGTTTTGAATAGGCTTGACTGTAACCTTACGATTAGGTATAATATCAGTTTTGAGAGGAAGTGCCTTTAGCCGATTCTTTCCATTAGAAATTCTAGCGAATGCTTCGCTAAGATCCTGTTTAGTAGAAAGTTTTTTATCTGTATGAAATCCAACCACTCGACTAAAGGCTTGAGTGTATGGTCACCTATCTTAGTGGTTCTAGAATTCAGAATCCGTTGCGTGGACTGTAATCATAAACTTGCCGTTCATTTCTATCTTATATTCACACTTCGTGCTCTCGAGATTTTAATGCTATACAGGTATAGTATGAATGTTATACGTCATCAGTCGTCCGCTTGATATTGAGATTTATTTAGAAGGTGTTAGTAATTTTACAAATAAAATGTGCCCAAGACTACTTCCGAAATGCAAAAAATTGTTGTATGACAAGAGCCGCCGCTCTTCCTTGTAGGGAGCAGGTAAAACAATAGCTTGATCAGTTTCGTGGAACCGTTGTATGTGAACGACACAGAGACACAGGTTATTGTGCTTTAGGGTAAGGAGATATGTGCCACACATGGCTGAAAATAGCTGATGGATGATGCCAACCAGCTTAGAACAATTTGGAACCACCAGAAGGACAGGTTTTGTGTAATTAAACCTGCTGAAATCCAGACTTTTCAATGCAAAAATGCAGCTAAAGGAGTGGTGGAAGAAGGTGACTCCCGTAAAAAAACACTCTGTTGTTCATTTCTACCACTGACTGACTCACTCTTCCAGCTTTCAGAGTTTTGACGTTAGATCGATGTAGCCTGGATTTTGTATGTTATCAATCGTCAACTGGTGTTGGCAGAATAGAATAGCATCTTATATCTTCTCACCGGTATCGTAAAACGCTATTACGGCAGTGTAAAATGTGCGGATCTCTTGTAACTTTTTCACCATCACTGTAACATGTAAACATGTTGCACCAACACAAGTAATAATGGCAGGAGAATTATGATCAGACTTACACAAGCCCATAATATTAAGATTAAAATATTTTTCACATTTAAAATGAACTGGAATCCAATATTTAAACGCAAAATTTCAGCTGACGAAGTGGCCCGTAGAAGCTGACTCCCATACTCGGATTGACCTCCTCTACGCGTTCTTTACATTTCTTTCACTGGCTTGGCACTTTGAATTGGTAGTTGGGGCCGTTGTAAGCGAATAGGTCAAAATCAAGCAATGTGGTTCATTTAGTGAAAGAGATATGTTCCGCAGAGGACCGAAAAGAGCTGATGGATGTTGGCAAACAGTTAAGATCATATTTACACAAGCAGATGTTTACATTTTTGTAAAATAAAGCCTTTTGAAATCCAGACTTTTCAACACAAAAAATACGCTGAAGGAGTGGTGATAGAAGCTGACCACAATAATAAAAAATACTCGGAAGGACCGCCCCAACACGCCTATCATATTTTTTTTTCGTTGGCCGGCACTTTGACGCTATTTTTAGGCCCAAGAGTAGGTCTAAACAACATTAATAATGTTTAAGTACCCGAACATGAAAGTCGAATGTCGTATCAGACTCTTTTCTTGGTTGTTTTGTGGTCAGTAATCTATCTGATGGTATCTCACCCAACGTAAAAATGTTGTGTTAGCAGTTTTAGTCGACGTAACATAGTTATTGATAGCACGGGAGGTAAGTGTGATTTACTCAAAATTTGTTATTATGATAGTCTTAAGAATTTTACCCTTCAAATTATATGCATTTATTCTACTATACAGAAATTTTGCCGTTCATCGAAAGGAATAATTTGCTTGGATTAGTAATTTTGCCTTACCTGCTAACAAAACGATTAAACGAAAAAAGTAAGCAATTTTGGCTTTCTTTGAATAAAACATATTTTTAATTTAAGTAATTTTGCCTTTCGTTAAATAAAACATATTTTCAATATACGAAACTTTGCTTTTCTTTGAATAAAACATATTTTCAACATAAGAAATTTTGCCTTATTATGATCCAAAAAAAATAGAAGTCCCTTTTACTTAAGCGCCCATTAATTCAAAAACTAAGCACTTTTTCAATGTACCCATATCTTTAAAACACGGCAAAAAATTCAAGCATTTGAATGGTCTTGGTTTCAAAAACATATACTGAATACAAAATTTTATACGAATATTTTTCCGAAAAAAAAAACTTTAAAACTCATTTCCCAACAATGCAGTTTTGGCGCTTCAGCAATTTTGCCTTCGACCTTTGCCTTTTGTCGACGAATGTATAGTACTCACACAAAGTACACGTAACAAAGTTAAATCTTACTATATACTGTGAAATTTTTAACTCTCAAACACGCATTGTTCTAAAAACACAATATAGGTATAATAAAGCCCAGTAACAGACGGACGGACGGCATTTAAACTTTTTAGTTTGTACTTTTTGTATGCATGTAATTTTAAGTACATTGTGAGAGAAACAAACGTTTTATTTACTCGTAACTTATTTATAAGCATTGATAAAAAATAGGAGCTGAATCCTTATCTGTGAAACGTAAGAAAAAAATTATGCTTATTTTGGGACCTAAGGTAAATATCAGACTTGTCCCAACTTGTTCAGGACGTATGATTTCCAATCAGCAACGCAAACGTATCTAAGTATACACCATAAGAAAGTGATATAAGTCCTATATTTCGCAAAATGACCAAGTACTGGAAAAGTTCAAACTTGCATAACTCTCTTCTGGTATGTCAAAAAATTTTGAAAAAAATAATAATTAAGGTACTAAATAGGTACTAAATACTGACATGAAAATAATTCAGTTGTTATATCTGCAAGTATGAGAAAAAAAATTGGTCCAGACAACCTGACGTCAGGTTGTCTGGACCACCGTTTTTCTCATTTTCTCGGAATCTATCGAGGTACTCAATATTTTAACTTAGGTACTAAAAGGTACTAGAAAGGTACTAAATTTTAGTATATACCAAACACTGGATTTCTATGTTGGTCCAGACAACCTGACGTTCACTACCCTAAGGCCTGGTCAGTACGGTACAGTAGATCATAATCCCTCCCAAAGTGAAGGAGGCCAGTGTCCAGTGGGATTTTAATGGACTGGTCAGAGAGAGAGAGAGTTGTTGCTTGGGATTTAGGATCAACTGCCTTTTCAGGTTTAGTTTCAGGTTAATATTAATGTTTCATTCCTATTGCTAGAGTATTCTAACTTGATTATGGAATTTTAATAAAAAATCTTCCTATAAGAATATTTTAATCCACTAGCGATTACGTAGATATCAGCTATCTGGTTCTTTTCAAAAACCCAGTCTTATCTATTAGTGATCACGCTAGTGTCAGTAATAGGTATCTTTTTTGGTGAGTGCCTATTTTTATCTATCAGCGATCATGCAGATGACATCTATCGGATTCTCGGCAATTGGATAAATTTTCCACAATCTTAGTACGAGACAAAGAAATCTAAATTACGACATTGGTACATCCTTATCCCTATATATATAAAAGTGAAAGTGAGTTTGTTTGTTTGTGACGTTGTCATGCAAAATCTACCGAATATAATTGCACGAAAATTTGTATAGAGATATAATTTATAGTCCTGGAAGTGCTATTTAATATTCTGTCTACCTTCCACTTTGAGAATAAATTATTTTTAGCGCCCCCATTTTTTCATTTTTCATTTCATTTTACCTGAAGCGTCCACAAGGGGGCGTTACCGCTCACTTTGGCAAAGGCTGAAATAGATGGAGACTATGAAGTGCTTTATAAGTGCATCGTTATCGTTTGGCATCAATTGGTATACCACTGTAGATGCTCACAGCAAAATCTCTACAAGTATATTGCAGATATTGCTACATATTTTGGCTAGGCACTGAGCTATTCTGGTATAAACGCATAATTAAGGTTCCGTACCAAAAGGTAAAACGGGACCTTATTAGTTTTATTACTGAGACTTCGCTATCCATCCGCTTGTCATCAGGGTGTAGCTCTGAAATAGAAACGACAGCTGAACATTTCCCTTTTTTTTAAATATTACATACACATTTCACACAACGTCCTCTGGTCCCAAGCTAAGCTTATATGCTTGTTTTATGGGTACCAGAATACGGGTATAATACATAAACTACTTTTCTTTTGTAAATACATACTCATAATAAATACTAAACACCCAGACGTAGTACAAACATTTGTATGACAATTAAAAACATCACACAAATGATTGTCCTGACCGGGAATCGAACTCGAGATCTCGTGAACGGCAGTCCGTTATATGAACCACTAGACCACGAAGCCCGTCAAACACACAATTTATGTATATCAGTTGATGCTTCAACAACAAATACTCATCATCATTCTCCTACCCTTATCCCGTTATTTGAGGCCGGTATGACGAATATATTATGATAACAACGGTACGGAACGCTTCGTGTGCAAATTCAATTTGTACGTGACCGGTTTCGTATTATTTTAAAATGATAACCATTAACCCATATAGCAGACTGCCATAGGAAAAATTAAAGGAATCGCGTAAACAAGGTGTGGCCAACTTTTGTGCACATAAGATATTTTATTTTAAAAGTGAGTCGCGATCGACCTATTTCTTAGGTAAGAAGGGGAGGTTTATGCAATGTGCTTATATACCGCCCGAGCCGTGCACTCTTGAAAATATGTAGTTGAAAACTACTAAAAGTGGTCACGCTGAACGTCTCCCTACTCGAAGCATGAGCTGCACATGTAAATGACCATTCCTCATGGAACTTGCGAGTGATCGACCAAAATTGGTCGCACGATCGACCGGTCGATCGCGATTGACTTGTTAGCCACTCCTGGCGTAAACTATACTAGCTAACCTTCGATCACTAATATTCTAGATAAACAATCAGTGACAAAAAATGTCCTTACCGAATGAGCGCCCACTCGAACATTTGGGTGCGCTTTTAATTTAGTAGCGTTCCAACGCTCCGACGGTAAACATGCCTCAGTGCTCCTTTAAAAAGTGTAAAAATCACACATCCAGGACGCTAAAGAAGGATGGAATTTCATATTTTCGGTATGTATTAATATTAACATTATTAAATTGTTATCACTGTATTGTAAATACTGATATTTTGTCTAGAAATCATCGTAAAAACATTTTTTAAATTAATTCGTAATAAATAACAGGAGTTATAAGGCATCTGAATTGTAAAGACCTTTACTTAATGTTTTTAATCATAGTATCACAACCCACTTAAATTGTTCGAGTTATGTGCGTTGACTGTATTCCATTTGTTGGAGACGCTATTGTTTTATTTTTTTTTTATTAATAAAGTATTATTGTTTTTTTTCTTGTTTCATGAGACTTTTTTACTGTCTAAATATTATAGAACATTTTATAGATTTAATTTAGAATAAGTGAATGTAATAAAATTAAAGATGTAAGATTTTTTGTTTTTAGCTTTCCTCGAGATCCGGTTAGGTGTGGAGAATGGATATCGGTTATAGCACGCCAAAGATCGGAAGAATTCTGAGATTAGCGCGTTCAAACAAATAAACAAACTCTTCAGCTTTATAATATTAGTATAGATACACCATAGATTAGAATATGCTTTATTAAGTATACCAATTTTTTAAAACAAGTTGAACAAAATTTAAATTACAGTAACAAAAATTATTCGGCAGTTCGACTCCACTCATTCCTTGTCCAAGCGACGAGCCTCGGTCGTAAAATTTTATTGCTTTTTATTACCACTTTGTAATTCTGACTTTAAAATGAGCGTGTAAGGTTGAATTTGTTTTGATGATGAAAAATTTATTGCTTTTTGTAAGTAGCTAGTTGTGAATACAAGGTCAAAACAATTGGCGACAGTTTTTAGAGAACTTTTGCATGGGATTGTTTATCTATACATATAATAAATCTAGAATATTAGTGATCGAAGTAGCTAACCCGGCAAACGTTGTTTTGCCATACAAATGTCAGGGATGGACAACCCTTATCACTTAGGGGTGTAAAAATAGATAGTAGCCGATTCTCAGACCTACTGAATATGCATAAAACATAAAGCCGTCAAGCCGATTCGGAGGAGTATAGGAACGAACATTGTGACACGAGAATTTTATCGCTTACTAGCTGATGCCCGCGACTTCGTGCGCGTAGAATTTAGAAAATGTTAAATATATATAAATATAAAAATGTTAAATATAAAAAAATTAAATATGCTAAAACTATAGCAAATGACACTATCTTTTAGCTGATTTAATTTGGCAAACGATGTACCAAACATCCTGTATAACCTTCGACGATAAATGTACTATCCTACACCGAAAGAATTCTTCAAATCGGACCATGGTTCCTGAGATTATTGTGTTCAAACAAACAAACAAACTTTTTAATATTTGTATAGATTTCGCTACTTAGAATTTATCACCGCAATGCGTGGCGTTCTTGTTTGTAAAATGATGATTTTAGGAAATGTAAATCATAACCCTGTTGTTAGGAGTTTCGAAGTCACCATAAATTATAACATTGCGACTTCGCGACAAATGGATATCGAATTTACGCTTTCTCGCACAGCAAGCAAATAAAACAATGTTTCCCATAATTATCAATCAGATTTATTCGCTATCCTTGGAAAAGTTATTCATATTGACATTTTAAATGTTGGTTACAATTTTATATTAAAAAAATATAAATGACAAATAGGTAGGTAATATTATTCTATATTATTTTTTATAACCTGTTTACTTACATTTTTAAATAATAACAGGGCGTTTGCTATTTTCTATTAGTAATAGTGTAGGCATTTTGTTATATTAAGATAGATATTATTTTAGAACATATAAATGCAAATAAACTTAATCTGGTCTTTCTGTTAAGGTAATTCGGTTAAAATGAGACATATCAAAAGTTTAAAATTTTACTATTAAGGGCCTACATCAATATTATCGTATATCATCGCCGACACGTACATATTAACACAGCCAGTAGGCACAGAATATGAAGAATTAGGGATACTTTTCCTATTTACTCAAAATCTACTAAATATATTTTAATTCTGATTTACGTGTTTCTATATATAATAGTTACTTATGTTTTTAAAGTTATTTCATTAGTTAATACGCGATAATAGACCGACAAATGAAAAAAATAAAAAATTTGAGAGGTTGTTTCGCCAAGATTTTCTATCGAGAAAACTTTTTTCAATCGCGTTTCTGAGTTGATGCGATCCTAGATCATATATTGAAAAAACATATACTTAAAAACTAGAGCTCTAGCCATTCAATCTAAAGAAACAATGAAAACTTCGTACATAGAAAAATGCACGAAGCTATTTTGGTATCGTCTTAATGAATTGACATGTACAATGGTGGTCACCGTCGCTTTACCATTTGCAAAACAGTATCGCTTGTACAAAATAAAACATAATTAGGCGTACCTACTTATAACTGTGGAGCTTAAAAATCTCATCAAAATGGTAACGCAACGACGACCGTCACTGTTCCTAACAAAAGATAAAGCCCGGTTTCCACCGCGAGCGGAACGGACCCATTAATCTCGCAAACGCAAACTGCATACTTGTATTTCCACCAACAAATAGTCGGACGGAAAGAGCCGAGCGTGTAGAAAGAGTAGAAATGAGCTCGCTCAGTTCTAGGGAGCGGAGCGGAGTACTTACGGACTCCGCTCAACTCGCAATTACAATTTATATAGCAGCGTTTCCACACAGAAAATGGTGAGCGGGGCGGATTGAGCGAGTAAAAAGAAATTGAAAAGAGTCCGCTGCGCAAGGCCTGCACCGACTAGCTCAGAACGGACTCGCTCGCATAAACACTCACTTACTCGATAACATCGCAACAACACGACCACACGCAACCAGCTCAAAACATCAACTGAACTCGTTCTCTGTGGAAATTATCTATTCGTTTTTCATTTCTCATTTTCCGTTCAGCTCAGTCCGCTCATTTCTCTATCTCAGTTTCATTTTGCAGTAGAAATCAAATGACCAACTCTTCGTTGGTGGAAACTCAAACCTATTTAATAAAAAGGAGTCCGTTCCGCCTAACCATTTTCCGCACATTACCCTTTCGCAGTGGAAACCGGGCTTTAGGTGTATGTATTACAAAAAAAGAGAACTATAGATAATAGCAACTCTGTCTCAGACTATCTTTTGATTAATTTTTTTCCAAAAAGTTACAGTAAAAAAAAAAAAAAAATATCGGATGCGAAATAAATTAAGTTTATGCGAATGTACAAACTTTACTTGTCTATAAATAATGACGCATTGAAAAGCGTTTTATCATTAATTAAAATAATACCTTCACAAAATACTCAATTCACTAATTATTATTAAAATAGTAGATTTAAGTATCATCGTAACTGGGTACCCTATTTAAGTACGTCATTTGTCATTTCTACTTACAAAATGATTTTACCTATTTTCGATGTTCGAACACATTATCGTATACATACGTAGAGATATAAAATTGAGCTACAAAGTTATCACACGATTTACTTAATAAAATACAATAAGTAGTCGTGAAAACAGACCGTGTATATAAAATTGTATGTATTATATTGGTACCTATTAATAATAAATATAAAAGATTAAGTACCTACTTAAAATAAGTAATAATAAAAAATTCCAAAGCAAGAACACCTAAGTAAATAGGATACAATATGATAAAATAGGATACTATATTTAGTCGTCGCTAATTGCTATTTTAATACATAATTTACAAAATAACAGATATTGGGAGAAGCATAAACAATTGTTTATTTAGAAAAGATTAAAAGCTAAAATGCTATTGGGGAATGAATATTATTACTATATAAGTCTTTTCAACAATTTTAGTTGTACTCCCGATTGGCAAGATAAAATTGGCCCGCTTGTATTTATTTTCGATAGTTTCTTAGCTAAAATTTATAAATTGTAGAATTAATTTAGGCGTTAAACCCATAACTTATGTTAAGCTTTTCACGCATAAGAATATAATAATACTTTCATAACTTTTATTTATTGGAAGTTCCACCAATTTGTGCTTTTATCGTCATACAATAAGTCATTTATTTTAAAAATTATAATCGCAAACAAAAGAGAATATTTTTCCTACTTTTAACTTGCTCTAACGTCAGTTTCAACTTAATTTTTTATTAGAGTAGAGATTTGCAGAAATCGTATTCAAAAATGTAATATTATCTAACACTTTCTCTCATTCAGTCATTTAATCAAATAAAATAATTTTTACGGATTTAGACGTGTATTGGGTTAGAATTAAAAACACATTACGCGTCTAAAACCGTAAAAAGTCCTTTCAATAAATAAAAGTATCTACGTTTGTAGAGGCGTTTTAGTTTGTTACATTTTTCTATTATTCTTTTAATTATTATTTTGCTTAATTATGTAGGTACGATATAAGCAGCCAATGTCTTTATCTAAGTTAACATAAGCTTGTATAAAAAGAAATGGTTTGCTCCACGCTGTAGTTTTGTTAACGTTATACTTTGGGAATAATGTTTTTTTTTTTCATTATAATAATACAGATTTAATTTATATTTAGCGATTCGTTTATTTACAAGTTAAGTACGTCCATGATAAAGCAAATTATCTTTCTAAAAACCTAACACAGGCTCTGATATTTTTGCCTAATAGGTACCTACTAAGTACTTAAAAACCTGTCCTATAAACCTACGTAATATAATATAGATGATGTATATAAACCAATCGCTAAATATACCTACAAATTTATTTATGCAGGAGCCTTCAAAACATTTTTTAGGCTAGGTAAGTACCTAGTACATTTACCCACAGTTTCTTCTTAGTAGGGTCGGAGCTTTGAGCTGGAAGGGTCCGGGTGGCTGATCAAGAGTAATGGGCTCGAGATTACATGATGGTGTATACTCAGGGGGTTCAGGGGGGCCACGTACACATAATTTGTGATTGTATAGAAAAATAGTGATCCATGTCCATATTTTGAAGGCTTTTTCTCAAACTTAGCACAGTTTTGCAAAGCATATCCATGATACCAAAAATGAAGATCTAAACAAGTGCCACTGCTGTTAATATTTATATTTATTTACTAGTTCTAATATTCGTACACGCATTTAAAATGACAATAACGTTTATCTAATATTTAAGAAAAAAATGTTAATCGATTAAAAAGGAACTAGTTCATAAAGAAAATCTTATAAGAGGTATCATTTTCTTATGTGGTAGTGTGTTTTGTTTATATGTTATCTTTTGGTATCAGTGACATGTAGTTTACAGTTGTGTAAGTGAACGTTTGTTGTTCGTGTGTGCTAGTCATGCGTAAGTCTCTCGGAACCGCTTCTGCAAGTGATGCGCTGCGTTCAGCAGGCGATGATGCAGCGTGAGATGCACGTGAGGGGTGAAGGTCGGGGGCGGAGCGGGAGTAGCTCGTAGAGGCAATGTTGGCAGCACCGCGCCGCTATCAGGGTGGCAGAAGTACGCGACACAGTGCCGCCCTCTAGCACGAGCGTAAGTTCCAGCTGGTACTACTACTCTATGCATCTGTTAAAAGTACCACAGAATAGTTATAGCAAAGTTATACATAATTCTCAGCAATTGAACATCATAATAATGGGCGTTGTCCTCCTTCAGATCAGAAGGGTATTATTTTGTCAACTATATAACACGAGCACGCTTTTGAGCTTTTCGTCTCTTACTGAATGTTGTATTTGTGTAAACCTTAATTTATTCTTACAGCACCCTAGCATCATGGGTTAAAAGTAGGGTGGTTCTTAATCGAGTGGTTATATGGACTTTGAAAACAATTATTAATTTAGGATTTAATGTTGAATTTTTCAGCTAATTCTGAAACACCTTCAGAATCATTAATCCCAGTCATAGTAATATATAAATAAAATCTAAAGAATGTATATGTCTTTTAGTCTTTTAGAAGTGTACTAACAAGTGCTGGTAAAAGGTTGGTAGTCCAAGCAGCTAGAAATTCTCCAGATTGGACAAGAATGGCACCGGGAAGATGGCCGACTTTCTCCCATTTGTCACTGCCGTTCAATTTTACCTGTAAACGAATAATTAGCAAGTTAAAGTAAAATATTAGCTAACTATTAATTAACAAGTAAGTAACTATGCCAGTTTTACTAACAAGATGTATATCGTATATATTGGATATTCGTGGTTAACATTTAACAATAGATTTTTTCAGGAGAATACCTTGACTAAAATGATATTGGCCTTCATAGGATCCAGGGATTTTTTACATATAAACTTGTTAGAGACCTATTTTTGAAGTGAAAACTTCTTTAGGCGCGTTGGGCGTTTTTGGAGGGAAAAACTTATAGGTTCGCGTCACCGCGGCCCGTCGGTCGAAAGATAATAAGTTAATAGTTTTCACTTCTATCGGCAGTCTCCATGACTGCCTAAATATTTTTTTATTTACTTTTGAGCATAATCTAACTGGTCCGTGAGGTGAGTCATCTTATAAATACTGGCTTGCCTTTAAGTGCTTCCAGGTAGGCAATTATCAGATAGTATATCTGTTTTGTTGTCATTCGATTGTTCATCTATTGGTCATGCGATGCCGTAAATAAATGTGTTAATGTTTCGGAAACTATCATTACCATAGCTCCTAATCCCCCATTCGTAATGGTACGCGGATTTTACTGACTGACTTCAGCGCTCAACCATAGTGTACTTAGTTAATGAGTTGATTCTTACCTCAAGTCCACCTTCAGAATCCTGTGCCAATAAGGTAAAGGTGCCATAATCAGAATGGGCACCACATCTAGTGTAGTGGACGGCATTAGACTGGCAACAGGGACCTTCATCTTCAGGTGGGACAGGCGGGTAGTACAACAGACGCATTGTCGAGGGATTGACACCGTCGGCCTGTAGCATACCTGAGTGGCAAGCTAATAATGCTGCTGGTGATACACCTGGAATTTATATAACAACATATTATTTTTGGATTCTGTTTATATTTTTAGGGTAGCTTCCGTCATCCGCTATATTCTAAACATAAATCACTAGTTTCTTTTATGTTTATACATTTGATTATACTTGCCCGATAGTTGTAAGCATGACGTACCTTTAGAACAACCCTTTTGAAGAACATAACAGATAAAATCAGAGTACTATGTCTTTCTTAGGTGTCCGCTACCTGAGTTTCTATGAGCCCGTCTGCAAACTTTGTCTGTTCACTTCACATAAAAAGATACTAACCAACAGCATAAGCGAGAGCTTGTAAGACGACTCGTGAGAGGTTAGTGAGATCCTGGGCAAGAGGGATTGCGTGCTGGCTGAACTCAGGTACTTCTTCTTGTGCCGGCATCGATGCGGCTGAGAGCGAAGTGATGTTGAACGAATGGCGCAACTCCTGTAACATTTGATTAAAGTATATTAATGTTAATGTGGAGACTTCTGAATTAAGTAGTAGTGACAATCTGAAATAATTCATTTTCTTCTGCTTCTCCCTCTACAAAGGCGATGACTAAATGACTGCCCCAAGCATGTACAGGAATCTTACAATATCTCGTAATATTTAAAAATTTATTGATGAATTATTTAGTGTTTTATAAATTATTTTATTAATATTCAGCCATTCAGTGTTATATACTGCTAGGTGCCATGTTTGTACATTGCTGGGGCAGTCGTCCATACTTTATTTAGTCATCACCTTTGACGAAGTTCCACTTCATATGTTATTGAAGTCACAGATTGAAGTTATGATTTTTAGGTTAGGTTAGAAAAAAATGAGTGCATCGTTACAATAAACCAACAAACATTTAGAGTTAGCCAGTTAACATTTTAATATTTTCTATAATTGCGCCAAAGAATTATAGTTTCCTACATAAGTTACACAAGTAGATACATATTATTTTTTAATTCCCTAACCACTACTATAAAATAGATAATCCGATTTATTAATATTTTATAATCTAGGTCTAGGATATGGATTTTCAGCTGTTTATTAAGTACAACCCTTGAACATAAACCTTGAGTTTGTGTAACATGTGTGTCATTATTATAATATAGCTACTCGTGTAATCAAAGGTAAAAACTTAATAAGTAAAGTAATGATACACACTTATGTTTATTCAATATCCATGTGAATTACCTTTTTGCTGGTGTCAAACTGCTCCATCCCAGGTTTAACATAGCCGTGGTTGCTGACAGGATTTTTCAAGTACTGAGCCTGACAGCCCTCAGGCAGTGCACAGAAGTTATCCAAATCAGCATACACAGCTTTTAACTAGAAAAAAAAACTTTCATTTGACGGGTTTCGTGGTCCAGTGGTTCATGTAACGGACTGCCGTTCACAAGTCTAAAAATGTCATACAAATGTTTGTAGGTACTGCGTCTGGGTGTAGGTATTCTATGTAATATAAGTATGTATTTACAAAAGAAAAGTAGAATATGTATACTATCCGTATTCTGGTACCTATTACACAAGTATATAAGCTTAATTTGGGAGGAGCTTAACAGAGGACATTGTGTGAAATGTCAAAATTCACATAATTGTTTATTTATTTATTCAAGCTTGCATTTATTTTTACGAATTATGTAACAACAGAAAACGTAAGGTACGATATGTATGAATTGAAGGTTTCCAAGTATAAATATATCATTATTAAATTTTAAATACTCGAATGTTGTAATTGCTTTGGTTGTCTTGTATGATAGCAGTCTATATACTTAATTTCTACCTTAAAAGGAATGCCACTTTATTTCTTCATCATTATCAGTCTCTTGCCTTTATCCCATTATGCTGGTACGGCGCAAAATAACAACTTGTACATGTCAGCCAAATGTCATGTCAGTCCTATGGTTTGGCTGATTTTTACGACCTGTCTGATGTCAAACTGCACTAGGTATGATGTGGATTAACGAGGTTTCCTCGGTCGGTTCTTACGACTCCCGCGGGAATGTCATGGGGTGGTGACACTTGTATTTTTTTTGTCTGTCATTCCACCGACAACCACTGTATTTCTGATCCCTTTAAATTATAATTTCGTCAGCGGTCTGTGTTAATAAGTGGTGGGAAATAAATTAAACATGAGATTAAGTCTTCTCACCTTTTCATCAGCAATGCCGTGGTTGACCAGCACCGCAAGCCCTTTGGTACTGAGCGCATTGAACAGCTGTTGTCCAATTCGTCTCAGCACAGATTTCATAGGGCACACATCTGTACCTGGAAAGAGAGAAAGAACTCGATTAATTTGTGATTAACGAATTCAATAACTTTGCGGTTAATATATATAATAATTAAAACAGTTTGAAAGTAACTATGGGTAATACCTAATGGCAAGAACTATTAAGAATGGATATAACTCGCGAGATGGCGAACAAATCAACTCATCAACCACGTCAGATATAAGCTTAAAAATAAAAGTAAGAAATATCATTACGTGGAATAAACAATAAATTATGTAAAACTTAAAACTGAAGTCTTAAAACGAGATGAATCCATTTCACGAACATTTCGTTACACGGAATTGCTTTGAATTGATGATGCATGTAATAAAATGGCGGTTCACCTCGTCATGTGCAATATGAATAAAATATATTATGTTTGCCTGTAGATAACCACGTATACATGTCGAGTTAGCTGAAGGTCTGGCCGTGACACGGTTCTCTTCATGGAATATTCAGCGCTAGTTGTACAAGCTTCAAAGATGCCATTATGTTCCATGATGAAGGATATAATTCTATCATCTACAAACCATATCTTATCTTATAACACAGTTTTATTTGCTTGACCTGCATGTATGAACATTATAAATGTAATATTTTTGTATGTAACAATATGATGAAATATTATATTGCGATTTCACTATAGGTATTTAAAAAAATTTTAAACTTGTAAATGCTAAGAATATAGAATATATCATGAAGAAATCAACTGAAAAACCGGTAAAGTACGAGCTGGACTCGTACACAAAGGGTTCCATGCCGATATTATCGTAAAACATTCGTTATACCGACCCCAAATAACACCGAATAACGGGGGCTCTAAACAATGGTATAAGGGCAGGAGGATGATGATAATAAGTATTTGTTTCTGTAGAATCAACTGATATACACAAACTGTGTAATTAATTTTTTGCTCTCGATCTAGAGGAGATAGCTCAACGGAGATAGCTATCACCGTTCCAGAGATACAATCTAGTGACAAACCTGCGGACGGACGGACATATAAGTCTCTGTAATAAGTTCCCTTTTTACTTTTTGGTACGGAACCCTAACAAGGGATAACTAAGTCTAACGATACTGTTGATATAGTTTATATATACTTAATAAACTAAGTTGTGGTGGAAAAAGTGATCACCGCAAGCGGGACTTGAACCCACGACCTCGGAATACCCTTCCGTAGCTCTGCCAACTGAGCTTATTGCGGTTGTGCTAACAGTAACTAATTAGTCAACCACAGCGTTCCTCGATTGAGTTTACATCGCATTTTTGATGTGCAACGCCAATTATCGAGAATGTTTTGCAACAATCTCGACCAGCCACCTAGTATTTAGGCTGAAATAATGACGCGACTTTTTATTACTAAAGTAATTTATTACAACCACCACCACAACTTAATTTATTAAGTAAAAGCATAGCAAGTCAATTGCAAAATTAATAAATTACTTTATATATACTGTTAGATACAGTTGTATAATTTTTAAATACGCGAAATTATAATGACGTCAACCAGCTTCAAAAGAATCCGTTAAATTCAAATTTGCCTATAGATAGATACGTAACGATTATTATTGTTGCATAAGTAATGTACAGTGTACCTGTCAGTTTTTTAGCCTTGAACTATCTTTACATATAAATAGTCCAGTCAAATTACCGAAAGAAATAATCACTAAAATACCTAGTTTGGGAATTATGAAGGATCGATCGGGGGGTGTATTCTGAGCTTATATTCCAATTTGAGGGAATCTAGGGAGGTCAGCTCAAGGTCATTTCGATGAAAATGCGTTTAATTCGATATCTCGAGAACGGTTAGTGTTAGGCAAAAAATTGTAGAGACCTTTTCTCTTCTAAATTAAATTTACTAACTATTTTATCCGAAACTTTTTTTTTATCATCAATATTTTTCAATTTATTGCTTCCGAAAGGCAAAAATTTTACTTTTTTTCCTCCCTTTTTTTTATTTTTCGCCATTTTCTCCCCAACCGTTCAATTTTATTAAATTTTACCCGAATATGAAAGTGTTGCTCTTTTAATTATGAACAACTTAATATGTAAACTTTTTTTTGTAATGCCAATACCTTCGGAGTTATATATTACTTTACCGAGCGAAATCCGTGCCACTGTCGCGACGCGTATTCACAGACACACTGTCGCGTGCATTAGTGTGGGCCTTTAATATTGACGATTCACTTCCATCGACCTCGCGTACTTAATTTTACCAATTTTATGACCTATTTTTTTATCAATAAATGTGTGAAACAGTTTCAATTATTCGTTTACTTCTTTTTCTAATCCTTATTCACATTATTATCCCATTGAATGGAATAAAAAATACCCAAATTGAAAAAGTACAATATTTAAATAAATAAATAATAAATATAATAAATATTCACGGACATTACACACAACGTCCTCTGGTCCCAAGCTAAGCTTATATGCTTGTGTTATGGGTACCAGAATACGGATAGAATACATATACTATTTTTCTTTTGTAAATACATACTTATAATATATAGAAACACCCAGACGCAGTACAAACATTTGTATGACAATTAGAAAAATCACACAAATGATTGTCCCGAGCGGGAATCGAACCCGCAACCTCTTGATCAGCAGTCCGTTACATAAACCACTCAACCACGAGGCTCGTCAAATTGTTATTTTATTTAATTAAATGATATTTCAATTATTACAATATTTAATATTTAAATGAAGTTCAATTTTTTAATAGTTTAATCGATTCACCTTTTGATACAGGTAAGTTGGCTAATAAATGATCATGGAATACTTTAATATTTCTTTCAAATACTAAATACCCACTGATGTCGATGATATTGCGACAGTGGCACGGATTTCGCTCGGTAAAGTAATATATAACTCCGAAGGTATTGGCATTACATTACAGAAAAAAGTTTACATAATTAAAAGAGCAACACTTTCATATTCGGGTAAAATTTAATAAAATTTAACGGTTGGGGAGAAAATGGCGAAAAATAAAAAAAAGGGAGGAAAAAAAGTAAAATTTTTGCCTATCAGAAGCAATAAATTGAAAAATATTGATGATAAAAAAAAAGTTTCGGATAAAAAAGTTAGTAAATTTAATTTAAAAGAGAAAAGGTCTCTACAATTTTTTGCCTAACACTAACCGTTCTCGAGATATCGAATTAAACGCGTTTTCATCGAAATGACCTTGAGCTGACCTCCCTAGATTCCCTCAAATTGGAATATAAGCTCAGAATACACCCCCCGATCGATCCTTCATAATTCCCAAACTAGGTATTTTAGTGATTATTTTTCCCATTCTCAGCCGTAATTTGACTGGACTAAAAGGACAGTAACCTTATGTATTAATATTACTCATTATGTATTCAAGTTAATGGACATATTGATAGCGGTTTAAGCGTGGTCTACTACCACTCAAGTTTTACGTATCTTAAATGCAAATGTTATTACAATTTATTATCATCATTTAAAATACAAAAATAATACTTATTAATTTGAATTTAATTCTTATATTAAATATTATAAATTTTGGCACTTGACAAAAAAACTTGCAAATTAACTTGGCGATAATAACACAAGACTTAGAACTTTTTCACATGCAGTTTTGAACAAAGGAAACTACATAAAGAAATTTATTCATGTTATAGTCGTTAATTGTATTTAATCGCACGCTATTTTATGTTTTTCTTAGATATAGCGTTGAAGTTTACAGTAAAATAAATTGGACTATTGTTTCTTGTATATTCCCAAAATAATAATACAAAATTAGTAGGTATACGAAATTAAATAGGTACTAACTTTTAAGTCATCAAAACGACCTTACTATTGGGTAGGTACAATAGGTACCTTCTATCTAAAATTGCATATACCATACTTATTTAGATACAACTATTATGAAGTAATTAAGTATACTGGACTGTATAAGTAATAATATGTTTCTAGAAGTGATATTTTATAGAATTCTACATAAGAATTTTTGTGATGATATAATAAACATTACGAAATAACTAAATGGCTTGCTATGTTACATAACATGTTCTAATTTAAAAGGGAACAAAACTAATCTAATTACAAAACTGGGTCTTGTCCTACATTTAATATGAACATGAAGCGTGCAATGAACAGAGTTTAGAAAATGATATGTGACAATAAACATTAGATTAGGTTATAAAAATTCCAATAATAATGGATGCCATTTAAATGAATCAATTTATGTACTTAGTTAGTTAATATGTATAAACAATTAAGATTAACACAAGAAATTAAGACTTAAAACTAATACGGTCTGACTTAGTTTTAACGAAACATGATATTATTAGAGATCACGTCTTTTATTTACTGCTAGGATCACTATAAAATAGTTATACTATAATTTAGTAATAATTGAATAGAAAGTCGTTTGATATGCCAAGGCACTAAATTTCACACATTTCGGACATTTCGGAGCCTCACCCGTGACCATGGTGGCTGCAAAGTCTCCGAAACGTCGAGCTAACATTTAAAACAATTACGCGCGTCTAAATCCGTAAAAAGTTGTTTTATTTAAACAAATGAGTCGCGCAAGTGTTAGCAAATATTATAAATACCTAAGTTAGTAAATTATTTAAACGTAGTAACTTAGTGGCGTCATTACGTTGACATCAATCAATGCCGAATAGTTTTATCATAACGTTATCGAGTAGACACTACTAATGTTGTGGTGCTATCATATCAGTCAGGGGTCAAGGCAACAATCTTGCCGATTTCGTCATTACCAATGTTTCTAGTTGACCGGTTCTGTCGTATGTTTAGAAGTTGAAATTCAATTAGAGTATCATGACAATTTTTTTTTTACATTTTTCGCTTTATTCGAAAGTAGGAGATTTCGGTCTACTTTTTGTATAGCTGATACTAGATAATAAAAGAAGGATGATTAGGTATACTGGTCCTGCTGAATCTGGCAGGGCGAGAACAAGTTATGGTGTTGTATAGGCTTTTATTATGGACGGGCTCGTTCTGTTTCTAATATGACTGCACCTGAAAAGAAAACCTTCCTGAAAAGAATTGAATATTAAGCAGACTCTTTATATATATTTACAGCAGAACTAGATCGTAAAGGAAGTCAATAATGTATTTAAGCAACAGATTTATTAATGTGCAATGTTGAGCACGGATATTACAATTTTAAAGTGCCTCAAGAATTACCAAATAATTAGCAATATAATTTAAAAATTGTGTAAATAAAATTTTACATTCGATAAAGTTAAGTAAGTAAAAGTAACTAGCTCACATAAGTTACATTGAAATTTTGGATTATAGATTTGGTAGTAAATAGTTGTTCAGGGAACCCCCTATACTTGTAAATATGTAGTAGTGAGCGTTTAAACGAAAAGCTTAAAATAAGCAATGCTTATTAAAATAAGCAAAAAAGCACGCTGCCGTTTATAAGCAATCCTCGTTTAATGCTTATCTTAAAATTGCAACACAGTTGTGAGAATATTTTCAAAATGTTGGTAAAAAGAGAAGAGGAAAATGTAAAAAGAGATGTAAGTGTAAAATTTTTATTTAAACGGTAAGCAAATTTTTAGCAGACAACGTAGGTAAATTAAGTTCAGTTAAATGTTTTAACGAAAAAGTTAAAAAGCATAAAAGCTAAACAGTAAGCAAACAGCATATTATGAATTTTAAGCAGACTACAAAAATTAAGTTGAGTTAATTTTCTTAATGAAAAATTTAAAAAGCATAAAATAGCTGCTTAAAAATAAGCTAACTTTTTAAGCAGCTAACTTTTTTAAGCATCTCGTTTAAATTCGTTTAAAATTTTAAGCCGTTATTCCCATTTCTACTTGTAAAAGCTTATCACCCAATGACGTATTTGCTATTTCAAATCAACAACCCTAAAACGCGTAGATTCCACGTCTCATAAATTATAAGTAAATATCAGAATTTATTTGTATATATAATCAATATTATTATGGTAATAAGTTAATCTATTACGTGAAACTAACTAGGTATATTTTCAATATCGAAATGGTAGGTAGGCGTTATTAAAAAAAACATACACTTTTAGCAAACGCTAACATTTAGTGAATAATTAAATGTTAAGATATAATTTGCACAGGGGCCGTTCAAGTATTACGTAAGCACTATGTGGGGGTCTATGTATTGATTATTTTGGATGACATGGGGGGTAGGGGAGTCTAGATAATGATTACGTCACCGGTAGAAAAATTACTTTTTTTACACAAATGGCAACCCTCACATTGTCTTCGCTTGAAAACGAAACGCATTTTCGGGGATTCCCGCAAATAATGCATATGTTTAGGCACTCGCTTTTGAACCGAGTAGGGGAATTACCGCGCGCTATTCACTTGTCAAAATTTTCTCTGTCAGTGTTTTTTTTTATTTTTTAAATCATAATTATAATATTTTAAAAACAATACATTAATAGAAAAATATTTATGTAAGCTTAGGGGGAGGGGGTAAGAGCATTGCTTACTTTTGCTGACAAGGGGGATGGGGGAGGTAATAACTGTAATAAATCTGCTTACGTAATACTTGAACGGCCCCACAATGAAATAGCCCATAGCTATTTTATTACATATGTACAGTAAGTACCTACTCTGCATTCTCTTGCCTTCTCAAGAATATCAAATTCCAAGAAACATGAGCCTGATTTTCTATGTGATTTTATCCTTGTCGTGTAACGTTACTTATTGCAATAAGTTAGTATACGCTTGCAGTCACTAGCACTAGCGTAGATATAAACGTCCTGTATCTATAGATTTCTATACAACTATATTTTATTCCTACTATGCCCACTAGCTGATGTCCTGGACCTAGTAGGCATAAGCATTATTATTACTTAAATGATTTTTTTTCCAAAAATTTATAAATATCTACTTAGTATAGATTTAAAGAAGACAATAACTATGATTTATAGACAGTCACATGAAATAATATGTAAGAATTATTATTGATTGCATTAATAAGTTGAAACAAAGTTAACAAACAATACTCGATTGCCAGTCATTCTACGCACCAACATGCACACGCTTAAAAAAACATAATATATTGCGATATTCACAAGAATCACAAGATACAACATCTTTTTGCGCAAATATCAGCTATGTTCTACGAATTCGTTTTTTGTAGATGTATTACAACAATCTTAATTTATTTGTAAGTCTAAAACTTACTACCTACTAAAGTTTTTCTTTTTTCATGTTATGACTGGGCGCTAGAGGTGAGTCAGTTGTAGTTTTAACTACCTCTATTTTTGGCAATCTTAATATATATATTTCTTGTGTGCGTGTGTATGTGACTGAACTCCTCCTAAACGACTGGACCGATTTGGATGAAATTTGTTGTGTGTATTCTAGGGGGTTTGAGGATGGTTTAGATTCACAATTGGCTGGACCGATTTAGATGAAATTTTTTTTACACAGAATTGTATGGCAAAACAACGTTTGCTGGGGCAGCTAGTTATACTATAAGTACTGAAAGAGCTCATCACGTCGTCGGGTTATAGTTTTCCGACCGAATTAATTTTTACTATTTTAAAGTACAAATTATACTTTATTTTGTATTGTATGATGATACAGTAAGTATTATGAACTTTGTAAAAAAAAACTAACGCTCATGCTCATATGTTTG
Source organism: Orgyia antiqua (assembly GCA_916999025.1). Taxonomy (NCBI): domain Eukaryota; kingdom Metazoa; phylum Arthropoda; class Insecta; order Lepidoptera; family Erebidae; genus Orgyia; species Orgyia antiqua. The sequence continues at coordinate 6,869,891 of OU779861.1, forward strand.
TCAGCTTGGATGGTGATATTCCACTGATGCTTCCCTAACTGCCGCACACGTAGTCAAATTTAGAATAATTAACTTACTAAATAAATAATACCTACTTAATTTAACAATGTAGTCATTAAAACAAAAGACCTTCAAGACATGCTTACGTTATCTAGCTATGATTAGTATTACTGAACAAAAACTTACTGACGGAATTAACTAACCAACATAACTCATGAACTAAAAACTATAATATATATCTCATATTTATTGTTATGTTTCACTTTATTTATGGTCGAATAATTAACTAATTGAAAACATCAATAATATTAATTTATAGCTGTTTGTGTTTTATAATTTTATTATAGCCATTGAAAAGTAGTACCTAACATAAAAAATTGGTCAAGTGCGAGTCGGACTCGCGCACGAAGGGTTCCGTACCATTATCTATGCAACATAAGGCAACGTTATTAGTATCGAGCAAGAAACGGTAAAAAAAATCATGTTTGTTGTATGGGAGCCCCCCTTAAATATTTATTTTATTTTATTTTTAGTATTTGTTGTTATAGCGGCAATAGAAATACATCATCTGTGAAAATTTCAACTGTCTAGCTATCACCGTTCTTGAGATACAGCCTGGTGACAGACGGACGGACAGCGAAGTCTCAGTAATAGGGTCCCGTTTTTACCCTTTGGGTACGGAACCCTAAAAAGATGTATGTCTAATTATGAGTGTTACTGGTATTGTGGCGTATATATTTCACTCCTGTCATTTCCTCATCATTATTCATTATGGCTATTGTGTAATATTTAACGATAATAGTTACTACCATAAATACTTTAGTATTAATTTTTAATATTTGTTAAATAATAGTATTCATTTTGTATTTATTTATAAAAATACTAAGTATATGGTCGGCCTGAGCCGGAAGGCCTACATCAATATTATCGTATATCATCGCCGACACGTACATAATAACACAGCCAGTAGGCACAGAAAATGAAGAATTAGGGATACTTTTCCTATTTACTCAAAATCTACTAAATATATTTTAATTCTGATCCACGTGTTTCTATACATAATAGTTACCTATGTTTTTAAAGTTATTTCATTAGTTAATACGCGATAATAGACCGACAAATGAAAAAAATAAAAAATTCGAGAGGTTGTTTCGCCAAGATTTTCTATCGAGAAAACTTTTTTCTATCGCGTTTCTGAGTTCATGTTCATGTTCGATCCTAGATCATATATTGAAAAAACATATACTTAAAAATTAGAGCTCTAGCCATTCAATCTAAAGAAACAATGAAAACTTCGTACATAGAAAAATGCACGAAGCTATTTTGGTATCCTCTTAAACGATGATTTATACCCAGGGGCTCAAGAGGCCTAGGCGCTAGGGGGGGGGGGATGGTAATTCTGGCAAATGTCATTTTGTACGTATGAGCAGTCCGACGCACTCTAAGTATAGGAGAGGTTTTCATGCTATTCCTACAACTTTCATAATTACCCACTACAACAACTAAACTCCATTAGGTTTAACTAGAAATAATATAAACAAATTATCTAGTAAAACAACAAAACTACCTTTTACAAATTAATTTAGATTTTACTCTCAGACTTATAAATTTATATGAATTTTCTTTCTGAAGACTTATAATAACCCACAGAAATACTATTTTAATGTGATGATATCTATCGCCATGTGGCTATATTTTAGGTTAGGTTAGTAGGTTACGTTTACGCTTGTAATTCGCATAACGTAATAATTTTATAAACAAATAAAATGGATAGGTAATAAATGTTTACAGGCTATGTCTTAAATTCAGACTTATGATTTTTTAAGAAATTACTGTGTGGCGTATGGTACCGGCATCACACGGAAAATCGTCGATTATCGATTTTATGTCGTAATAATTGACAAAGAAAATACAAGGAGAAAGAAAGCTTATAAAGGGCAAAATCTATTGATAGCAAAATGGTATTTCATTATCACTGTCATTGTTAAAGCTTCGCTAATCAATAGAAACAATTACGTTCTCTATGTCATATTGAGTCAAAATAATCACAATAGCAATACAAAAGACGATAGAATAACTGCAGACAGACAGTAATAAGGAAACTGGTACAGAAGCCTTATAATCATATAAGGCTACATACATCGGGTTTTATTGTGATTGAACAATCAGTAGAAGTATGGTGCTAGGGTTACCACCATTACTGCAATAAATGTCGTACGTACTAAGACTATACGCTAATTTTAAGTTACGGGTAGAAGAATGTTAATCATTAATTATGTTTCAATTGTTATACCTAATAATAGAACTTTAAGGACTATTATTTAGATAATGCAATGCAAATAAAGAAAAAATATTTTATTAGGGGAACAAACAGTTATAACAGAATAGGCTAAAAATTATCATAATTAAACTAAAACTAATCAATCAATCAATCAATCAAAATAATTTATTTCAGATTTAAAATACATATAACTTTAAATCCATAATGTAATATATAAAATTCACGTGTCACAGTGTTAGTTACCGTACTCCTCCGAAACGGCTAGACCGATTCTTATGAAATTTTGTATGCACATTCTGTTGTAATAGTGATAAATTATTAGTCTATGGTACTCCTCTATGTATGCTCTCTCTGGTTATCATGCTTGTACTGAAATGGATGTGTAATGGATAAATAAAAGATGTTTAAGTTTATAACGAGTTTTAATAAGCAAAAGTACAATACAGAAGACAAAATTACCCTAACAGGTAAGGGAACTACAACAGCAGAGCGTGGTTGAGTAAATTTCGGCCAAAAAGTAGCAAAAAGTGAAGGCCGGCACGGCACACTGAACAAGCAAAATGGCGACCGCTACGTTTGTAATTCCAAGTTTAGAAGATGGATCAAATTTCTCCAATTGGAAGTTTCGATTACTTACGTTACTTCAGGAAAAAGGTTTAGCAGAAATACTGCAAGATTTTAATGACAAGGACAAAGCACAAGTTGAAAAAGACGCCAAGGCGAAATTGGTTATAGTACAATGTGTCGCAGATCGAAACCTGGAAATAATAAAGAAATGTACAACCGCAAAGGATATGATCAAACAACTAGAAAATGTGTTCCAGAGAAAAAGTGTTTTTAATAAACTTTATTTAAGGAAAAAGTTAATCACACTAAAATGTGAAGAAGAAAAACTGCAGGATCACTTCCTAAGATTTGATACTATAATGGCGGAACTGGAAGCCACAGGTACAAAAATAGAACAAACTGATAAGGTATGCCATTTGTTGTTAACACTACCTAAAAAGTATGACACAGTTATTACCACATTAGAGACAATGAGTGATGACAGAGAATTAACACTTGATTTTGTCAAATCAAGGCTGTTGGATGCAGAACTAAAAATAACAAGTACCGTTGAAAGACAAGAAACAACAGAAAGTAGTTTCTTGATCTGTTTCAAGTGTCAGAAACAAGGACACAAAGCTTACCAATGTAAAGAGAGAAAAGAATATAATCATGAGTCAAAGAGAGGATTTAAAGGCACCAGAGGTAATAATTACAGAGGAAATAATTATAAAAGAGGAGGCATGAGAGCTACAGTAGCCGAAGAAACAGAAGAACAAATATTTGTGATTAAAAATGATAAAATTAACTCTCAACTGAGTTCAGAGATTGAAAACGATGTGATATTTGTTGTCGACTCCGGGGCAACACACAACTTTGTCCAAGACAAATACATAAAGTATATGACAGATATAAGTGATCTGAGGGAACCAATAAAAATTAGGATTGCAAATGGATCAATACTTGAAGCCAAAAAGAAAGGATATCTTAATTTAATGTATAAAAACATAAAAATAGTATTAGAAAGTTATATAGTACCAGAAATAGAACATAACCTATTATCTGTAAGTAGTCTTGTCAATAAAGGAAAAATGGTGATGTTTAGAAATGAAAAAGTTTTCATAAGTAATGGAAAAAATTATACCTACATAGGTACCAAAGTAGGAAAATTATATGTACTAAAACTAAGATTACCAGATTATATTGAATCCTGTAAGTACACTAATAAAATGGAAGATGAAGATATTTGGCATAAAAGACTTGGCCATTTAAATAGAAAAGGATTGGCAATTTTAAAGTTGCCATATACTAATAAATTGTGTGAGACATGTATGAAGAATAAAGGTACAAGATTACCATTTAGAACTATAAATAAACCTCAGTCAAGACAAATAGGAGATTTAATTCATTCCGATGTAGCCGGACCCTCCAGGACTCCTACTAAAGAAGGATATAGATACTTTCAAACAATAATAGATGATTACACGCATTTTACCCAAACATACTTGTTAACTCATAAGTCTGAAGTAGCAGATAATTTAATAAAGTATATAAATCTCTTAGAGACTGAAAAAGAAGTCAGAGTAAAAAGATTGCGATGCGATAATGGAGGAGAGTACTCTTCAGATAAATTTAAAAGATTCTGTGAAAGGAAAGGAATTCGTATAGAATATACATTACCATACTCTCCACAATCAAACGGCAAAAGTGAAAGAATGAATAGAACTATTTATGATAAAGCGAGAGCTATGCTAGATGAATCAGAATTACCAAGATACTTATGGGGAGAAGCAGTTTTGACTGCAACGTTTTTGATTAATAGAAGTCCTTCAAGAGCTGTGAACAATAAAATACCTGCTAAACTATATGGAAAACCAATGATGATAGACAAATTAGTAATATTTGGCAGTAAAGGGTGGATGATAACTCTACCAAAAGAAGATAAACTAGATAATAGAGCATCACCAGTTAGGATGGTTGGATATGGGAGAACAGGGTACAAGGTATGGGACCCAAAGAAGGATATTGTAATCTACACAAGAGATGTAAGATTTGATGAAAGTAATATAAAATATACTGTAGAAAATAAAGAAAGTAAGTTTAATAACTACTATCAAGAAGAAGAGGAAAAAGATTCAGTAAAAGACATAGAAGATACAGTTTCAGATGTAATACAAGAAGATACAGAGAATTTAACAAATAAAGAAGAAAAAATTTCAAGCAGAGGAAGAAGAATAAGAAAACCTACAAAGTACAGTGACTATGAGCTTCACGAAGCTTTCTGCTTAATTAATGAAATGGAGGATCCTACAAGTTATGAAGAAGCTATAAAAGCTAAAAATGGATGGAAAGAAGCCATAAATATTGAGTTAGAAGCACTAAAGAAAATGAATACATGGATAGAAACAGATTTACCTAAAGACAGAAAAGCGATAGATACTAAATGGATTTTTAAGACAAAAGATAATGGACAAAGAAAGGCAAGATTGGTCGTGAGAGGCTTTCAATTAAAAGAAGAAGAAGATTTTGGAAAGAATTACGCCCCTGTAGCAAGAATATCTACAGTGAGAACATTACTTGCTCATGCAATCACAAAAGGCTGGAAATTAAGACAGCTGGATGTGCCCACAGCATTCCTAAATGGAAAAATAGAATCAGAAATATATATAAAACCACCTGAAGGAGTAAAAGTGAATAAAAATAAAACATTAACTGCCGCACTCAGAGACATTTAATGGTTACTTAAGGAAAGTTAAGGAGCTCTTTAGTATTGATTTAAAAAAGTAAAAGTTAAGTTAAACCTTTTTTAAATCAATACTAAAGAGCTCCTTAAGTAACCATTAAATGTTAATGGTTACTTAGGGAGCTCTTTAGTATTGATTTAAAAAAGGTTTATCTTAACTTTTACTTTTTTAAATCAATACTAAAGAGCTCCTTAACTTTCCTTAAGTAACCATTAAATGTCTCTGAGTGCGGCAGTAAAACTACTTAGAGGCTTATATGGATTAAGAGAAAGTCCAAAATGTTGGAATCAGAGATTTAATGAATATGTGGAGACAATTGGATTTACAAGATCACAACATGATACTTGTCTATATATAGGAAAAGACATAAAAGTTTGGCTAGTAATCTATGTCGATGATATTATTTTGACAGGACCAGATAACAATTTAGAGAATGTGATAAGACATTTAGAAAAGGAATTTAAAGTAAAGAACTTTGGAGAACCCAAGACTTTCCTTGGAATGGAGATTGAACGATCAAAAGATTCACTAAAAATTACACAGAAAAGACAAATAACAAAAATGTTAGAAAAGTTTGGAATGTTAGATTGTAAAACTACATCTACACCTATGATAAAAGGATTTCAAACGGAAGAAAATGAACCAATTCTAGAAAATATACCGTATAGACAATTAGTTGGTAGTTTGATGTTTGTGTCATAGTTTACTAGACCTGACATCTCTTATGCAACCTCATACTTAAGCCAGTACTTAGACAAGCCAACACAATCTACTTGGATACAAGCAAAAAGAGTGTTAAGATACTTAAAAGGAACAGAAAGTGAAGGATTATTATATACTAAAACAGATAAGGAAATACTAGAAACATACTCAGATGCAGATTGGGCAGGAAACACTACGAACAGGAAAAGTGTTACTGGATCAGTTACACTATACAATGGAAATGTTACTGCATGGTTATCAAGAAAACAGACATGTGTAGCATTATCTACATTAGAAGCTGAATATATAGCAGCAGCTACAAGTGCATGTGATTTATTATATTTAAAAGGACTATACAGTGATTTAAGTAATGAAATAAGTGATATAAAGTGTATTTTGTTTATGGACAATAGAGGTGCAATTCAAATATCTAAATCTGTGGAAAATAGTAAACGTGCAAAACATATAGACATTAAATATCATTTCATAAAAGACTTAATTTTGAAAAAGTGTATTGAAGTGCAATATGTATGTACTGAGAAAAACCTATCTGATATATTTACTAAGTCTGTAACTAGTGAAAGATTAAGTGTAATTAAAAAGCATTTAAAATTGATTTAAAGATGCCTACTGAAGTAATGTGTGAACTGCTAATATGTTTATGTAAGAGTACCTATTATAATGGTTGTCATTTGATTAATTGATCTATAGAATAAGTGAATGTTTTGTTTAGTGTTAAAGCGATTTCAAATTGTTAAACTTTCAATCGAGGGGGGATGTTGTAATAGTGATAAATTATTAGTCTATGGTACTCCTCTATGTATGCTCTCTCTGGTTATCATGCTTGTACTGAAATGGATGTGTAATGGATAAATAAAAGATGTTTAAGTTTATAACGAGTTTTAATAAGCAAAAGTACAATACAGAAGACAAAATTACCCTAACAGGTAAGGGAACTACAACACATTCAGTAGGTCTGAGAATCAGCTAACATCTATTTTTCAAACTTTTTTTTTAGTATTGCAAAACAACGTTTGCCGGGACAGCTAGTAATATATAAAATAATATAATTAAAAATTAGTGCTTAATTTAAACTAAACACATAACAGACAGAATCACAAATAAAAATCCAACAAAATTATAATAAAAATAATAATAAAATAAAAATAGGTCATATAAAATAGTCATCAGTATTGTTAAAATAAATTTCATATAAAATTAAAAATAAAATAGAATATTATGTACGTTACTGTTTTTGCCAATAATCTCATAAATCAATTATAAAATTTAAACAATAAAAAAAACAATGAATTATATGCGTACATTGTAAGCTTTGCCAATAAGCTAGGAAGGGACTGTCATATTTAACAGATAATACGTTGAGAAAAAAAAGAAAAAGGTTAAAATTAGGTTAATATATTAATTAATTGGTCTAATTAATCAAAAAATTCATAAAAAAAAGTCATTTGTCGTTATGAAAAAAAATTCCTAAGAAAGAAATGACAACCCTATGCAAGACCATAAGTGTTGTTAGATCAAACAATAAAAACGTGATTGTCAGCAAAGACTAACTAAAATTACTGCTAACCAATGTACTATGGCCGGATGAGGTTTTTACAGACTTTACATATCCTTATCGGTTAAACCAATGTTGTAAAAAGTAATTAGTAATGTTATTTATCTAAAGCAGTACTTAGGAGAATAGGATCAATATTTACTGACTAAATGAATAGCTTTCAAACAGACAGATTATGTATTTTATTGTGGATGTTCACATCGCACATTTTGTCTGCGTGACAGTGGATAGTAAAAGCCTGGGAGATACCATATTTAACTGTTGCTTAATATATTTGAAAGTTTATTAATGCAATACTTTTAAAATAATAGATTGAGACACAACTGTGACTCTAGAAATGCTTAGAATATTTGAAAACAACACAACGCGTAAAATCCGTAAAATAATGGTTTTATTCGAATGGTTGAAACTTGTATTCCATTTTAACATTAGCTAGATTTTACGCATAACTCATAATTGACATAGTTTAAAAACTAAAAGCACGCTTACAATAAAATATTTTTTTTTGAAATTATTGCATTGTCTTTGGTCCTTAAATGTGTACAAATATTTCAGATCTATCTAACTATTCAGACTACTGCAACTCGGTGAAAATCAATTTTAAAGATTCCGTTACATAGATTAATATATTCATACATTGACTGAAAATTGTGTATTTTGTAAGGGAATATTACAAATACATATTATTAAGACTGGATCATATTTTTATGTTTGCGAATAAAAACATGCAGCTGGCAATTTTGGATACAAAACAAAAAACACTGCTGACGCAAATTCGTCGTTTGTCGCACGGGTCAACGGATAAAGAATTATTTTGTATGTAAACAGGTAAATTTATTTATCATTATAAATCCGTTGAGGATATTCATACATATGTATGTGCGTTTCTTTATAACTCAGTTTATTAATGATTACATCATAGAATTTTCTAAGAAACTTGACTACAAAAACTAAAATCTGTTGATCAATTTTACTAGAATGTTATTGGAGTCAGCCAGCGGCGTGCACTGGAATTTAACTTAGGGTAGGCGGTGCTGTACTCAGTCACAAAAACTTTTTCTTTTATAGATTTTTAGCATAGCCACGCGACGGATCTCTAAGTCGGAAACCATGCCAACAGAACAAATTTAAATCTGAATATCCCGAATCAGTCCACACTGTACTAGAATTACTAAACAATAACTACGTACGTACATACATACGTACATGTACGTATGTACATACGTTTCATAACTTTTAACATGAAATTTTCGAGTTACAATACCTTTTTGCTGGCTTAGTTGTCGTAACTCGGGTACACAGAATCTTTTTACTGAAAGACATTTGTGAGAACTTGTTATTTTTAATTTTTAACAAACACACACTATCAACACACATTTCACAATCAAATAACATTTTAAAATCAACAAACGAAAATCCATACAATTATTAAATTATAGAAACTCAATATTAAACAGTTGAATGAATCACACGAAAAAATAAAATTGCCTCCGTCGAACCAAAATGTTTCTGCTATTTAAATAAATAAAACCTTACTAAACAAAAATGCATACGTGATTTATTAGACTTCCGACTATTATATTTATTCGGATTATAAGTAACGAACGAACATTGCCGAATACTCGCGGTAACATCCGATCGCCAAAGCAGGCCGCAGGATTTACAGTGCAAATCGTCTTGGATATGCAAGCCTGTGTGCGTTTGCGAACTGTGCACGGACACCAAAATTTCTACACACATATGAACTCATGGCAGGCGGGCGGCGTCGAGCTTGCTAACTACGCTAATATTATTCCTTCGCCAAACGCCTGGCAAAAAGCAATTTGCAAGCACATATTGTTGCTATTTATGAATTATTAGGCGTTTTTAAGTTATACCTAATATTTTGTTTAATTAATAGTAAATAAATGAATAAAGTCATCTAAAACATACGAACGTTTTATTAAAATATCTGTGTTTGGCAAGTAAAGCAGCAGGGCTTTTCTGCTTTAATGGAGCGCACGCCCATGGAGTCAGCTTCATTCTGATTATTCTTTATTTCAATACCTATTTGCAATATTGTTGCGCGGACTGATCGAATTAGTAGCTTTAAAATCCTAAAAAGGTTTTCTATAAGTATTGTGAACATAATTATATAGTAATAGTTTATTACAATGTTACACCTGTACATTCATGACATCGGTACCAGATTACCAAATAACCTAGATATTGTGTGCTCATCACACAAATACCTATTTTGAAGACTATAGAGTCCACGGCCTCATGCTCATCACTACTACTCGCGCCAAGAGCGCATTTAAATATGACTATCAAGGCAGGCTTTTAAAGACAATGCTTAATGCGTCAAAACTTTAACCTAACTTAATCCTTAATCGCTAACTATCTTCAAGGGCGTCAGCAGATGGTTCGTTCTGACGACACCACATCAAACTGGTGTAACCTAATTGCCGGTGTCCCTCAGGGTGGTATACTTTCTCCATTATTATTTTCGTTATTTATAAACTTTGTCACGAATAACCTTAAATGTATGTATCACCTCTACGCCGATGACCTGCAGTTGTATTGCCAAGCTAGTGTCGACTCTATTTCAGAGGCTATAGACCTAATTAATAAAGATTTAGAACACATAAAATGCTGGTCGGACAGATTCGGTCTCACCATTAATCCGACTAAATGTCAAGCCATTGTAATTGGCAGCCAGCGCTTAATGAGCAGACTTAACGCATTATCATTGCCACTTATAGTTTTTGATGGAGCGACTGTTGAACTGACTTCACCTGTCAAGGACTTGGGTCTTGTCATCGATTCTACTTTTCACTGGCAAGCGCAAGTTACAAATATCTGCTCCAAAGTTACAAATGTTTTGCGCGCACTTTATCGCCTTAAGAATTTTTTACCACAAAAAACTAAAACGACGCTTGTGCATACTTTAATCTTCCCTATAATCGATTACGGTGATGTGTGTTATCTCGACCTGAATGCAGATTTTCTTAACAAAATTGACCGGCTTCTCAATAACTGCATTCGATTCGTGTTCAATCTCCGCAAGTATGACCATGTGTCAGCTTACCGCTCACAGTTGAAATGGCTGCCAATACGCCAACGACGTGATCTACGTACTCTCACCTCTCTTTTCTCAATACTGAAATCCCCTTCTTCTCCTTCATACTTGAAACCCTATTTTCAGTACCTTTGTGATACTCACGACAGAATACTTCGGTCTTCTAAAAATCCTCTTCTTAGTTGCCCTCCCAATAAAACTGGTTTTGTCCACTCGTCTTTCCCGGTCCAATCTGTTATCTTATGGAATGCACTCCCCCTTCGAATAAGAACTTGCAACAGCCGTTTCCTTTTTAAGAAAAGAATCAAGCAACTGTTGCTTGATAGAATTGCTGGCATGTCTCGACAATGATTAGAACATCTGTCGTCATTATTGCATCTATGTAGATATATGTAGGTATATGTATGTATATGTATGTATTATATGTATGTATGTAAGTGTATGTATTAGTATGTATGTTTGTATTGCCTATGTGTATTATATTGTGTTATTTGTTTATATATGTGTAATAAGGTAGTGTATAAGTTAGTTAGGAATAATAATGTCGTTATAGTGTTACTTTATTAGGTTTTTTATATTTTCTAAATTATAACTTTTGAATACACCTACAGAACTTCTCTACACCTCCCAAGGTTGACTGGTAGATAATGCCCCAGGCATTAAGTCCGCCTTTGTACAATTATTGTATAAAAAGTTTGAAATAAATAAATAATAAATAAATAATCCAAAATCAAATGACAACAAGCTAAGCTTATAATAATATGCTTGTGTTATGGGTACCAGAATACGGATCTACTAAATATACTACTTTTCTTTTGTAAATACATACTTATAATCATAGTAAACACCCAGACCGAGAACAAACATTTGTATGACATTTATAAATATCACACAAATTATTGTCCCAAGCGGGAATCGAACCCGCGACCTCGTGATCGGCAGTCCGTTACATGAACCACTACACCACGGAAGCCCGTAAAATATGTACAGTACCTAAAAAAATATTAATATTATCTACTTAAGCTATGCAATCATTAGCTTTTATATTTATCTATACTTATAATAAATCTGTAGAGAGGTAAATTATGTACATGAAATATATTTTCAAAATAACTATCAGGGGATGATTAGTGATCGATACTGATGCCAAAAATGCAATCAGTAAAATTTTTGTCTGTCTGTCTGTCTGTCTGTCCGTCTGTATGTTCCTTATAGAAACAAAAATTACTCGACGGATTTTAACGAAACTTGGTACAATTATTCTTCATACTCCTGTGCAGGTTATAGTATACTTTTCATCACGCTACAATCAATAGGAGCAGAGTAGTGAAGGGAAATGTTGGGAAAACGGGAGAAGTTACTCCATTTTTTAAGCTTCCGTCGCGTGTGCAGCCTTAATGGTTAAAGTTACATAGAAATCATGTATGACGGAAATATTCTACATAAAATTGTCTAAAAAATATCCCGCAACAGCATATATCTATATTTTATGGTTGACTCACAATAACACGTGTAACTCCTGATAGCTTAGCAGTTCGGAGCATTCTGATTATATTTGTTTACTTTTATGTTTATAATACTCTCACTCAAGCAGTAGTTAAAAATGTTGCAAAAACAGGGAAAATTTCCTAAATTTTACGAAGACGGAGTCGAGGGCAACAGCTAGTATAAATTAAAATTGATAAGCTATAACACACTGTGCACGTAGCATCGGTACCAATATCAACGGTACCTTGTGTCGCTAAACTCACAAGCCAATTTATTAGTCAGTTAGAGTTCAATTCAACTGATAAATGTAGGTTAGATGCAATATAATATTACCTAATGACACTGGCGACTGAAGACTCCGACTTTTAATTTACCTCAATTGATATTTATATGTTGCACATGAAAGTAACGTGATCCATAATTAAAATAAGTCATGTTACACGAAGTTTATCATTATTAACATCATGCCCTTATCGCAATTCATATGAAGGAATTTGTTAGCACCTTAGCACTAAAGATCTTGAAGAGAACTAACGTAGGATAGTTTCCTAGGTCATATTCTGCCAGCTGTTTTGTCATATAGTAACTTGCTAAGGAAATATATCTACCGTTACAATCCTTATCCTTACTAATTTATAAATGCACAAAGCGGATTATTAACTAAAAATTTTGACGAGCTTAAGTGTTAATGTGTGTAATCAAATCATAGTGCGACTTAAAAATTGGTCAAGTGCGAGTCGGACTCGCGCACGAAGGGTTCCGTACCATTATCTATGCAACATAAGGCAACGTTATTAGTATCGAGCAAGAAACGTTAAAATAATCATGTTTGTTGTATGGGAGCCCCCCTTAAATATTTATTCTATTTTATTTTTAGTATTTGTTGTTATAGCGGCAATAGAAATACATCATCTGTGAAAATTTCAACTGTCTATCTATCACCGTTCTTGAGATACAGCCTGGTGACAGACGGACGGACGGACGGACGGACGGGCGGACGGACGGACGGACAGCGAAGTCTCAGTAATAGGGTCCCGTTTTTACCCTTTGGGTACGGAACCCTAAAAACGTACGTACAACGCCATCTATCGAGTGGTATAGTAAACTTATGTTTGTTAAGGTTTGAATTCTAAATTTCACGCAGACGAAGTCGCGGGCAACAGCTAGTAAATAATACTAAATTATAATTAGACCTAGCAATTACAGAATTATAGATTATAATTCTGTAATTGCTAGGTCTAATTATAATTTAAAGTGTATAATTGCTAGGTTTACTATAACGAAAGTACGTACATATACAGCCGTATTCACAAACGTTACTGTGAGGTCTCATAGTAGGCATGGACGCACAGGGGTAGCAAAATCATTTCACAAACAATACTTAAGTGGTGAAGCGAACTATTGAACGCATAGCTAAGTTTTGTCTATGAATACAAAGGCTCGATGAACGGAACGCACTGAAAAGTGTTACCCTTTGCACTGTGCATCAACACTTAAGTACTTACTTAAGTAAATATTGTTTGTGAATACGGGTGATAGTTTCGATGTAGTAAAACTAGCAATTATTATCTAGTAGGCAATAAATAAAACATCTATCTATTATCTATACTATCTATACTATTATTATAAAGCTGAAGAGTTTGTTTGTTTAAACGCGCTAATCTCGGGAACCTCTGGTCCGATTTGAATACTTTCAGTGTTGGATAGTACATTTAGCGAGGAAGGCTATAGGCTATATGACATCACGCTGCGATTAATAGGAGAGAAGCAGTAGTGAAAAATGTTACAAAAACGGGGAACATTTTCTAAATTCTACGCGTACGAAGTCGCGGGCAACAGCTAGTATATAATAAAGCCTCAAACGTATATAAGGAACACCTACATCGTTAATACGAAACATGTAGTGTTTACAGTAAGATAAGATTAGATAGTGTCAACTAAAATATGATTGTAAATAATACGGTAGATAAGAGACAAGGGAACATAAATATAAAAAATATATTAAATTGTAAGCTCACCGCATTGGCTTGTATTGCAGAGGTTTAATTTGATATTGGAACCTCGAAGAAAAAAGGGTCAAGTGCGTAGCACTTACAACCGTCGTCGGGCATGTATGACCAGATGTATGAGCGTGGTTGAAGCCAAGGAAGTATGTTTGGTTCGTAGCAGATGGCGTTCTATAGTCTCTGCCTACCCCCATAGGAAATAGGCGTGTTGTGAATGTTATGATGATGATGATGATGGAACCTCAGTATAGATAAATTATACATATTATTATATTCTAATAACTACATTTGTTGCAATGAACCAGCGATTTCTTTACGAAGATATTCACGTACTTTCCGCTTAAAGGTGAAGCGACTCTTGGAATTCCTGATATCAAGAGGAAGCGCATTCCAGAGTTGTACCGAACGAACAAGGAAAGAAGATGTTACAGAACCTGAAGTATGTTTTGAGCATAGGAGAATTGAATTATTAGTAGAACGGAGGTTTTTAGTGTGGGTAGAAGACAAATAATTAAAGCAAGAAGTCAAATAATTAGGAGCAGAAGGATTTGTAAGGATAGAGTAGAGGGTAGTGAGAGAACGCATATCACGACGTTGACGAATAGGCAACCATTTCAATTCGGAGCGATAAGTAGAAACGTGATCATACTTGCGAAGATTGAAGATGAATCGAATGCAGTTATTGAGAAGCCTGTCGTATTTATTAAGAATATCTGCATTCAGGTCTAAATAGCACACATCACCATAGTCGATGATAGGAAACACCAAACTCTGCACAAGCATTGTTTTAGTTGTTGTTGGAAGAAATTTCCTTAAGGAGTAAAGCGATCGTAGTACTCCAGTAGTTTTTTGGCAAACAGCAGTTGCTTGCGCTCTCCAGTCTAGGTGACTATCGAGGTAAAGGCCGAGATTTTTAACCACAGGACTGAAAGGAATAGGGGTGCCATTAAAATTTATTGATGAAAGGCCGGCGGCGTCAAGTTTGTCTAACATACGGCGACTGCCCATAATGATAGCTTGGCATTTTGTTGGATTTACTGTAACCCCGAATTCAGTAGACCAGTTTTGTAAAGCTTCCAAGTTCGTGTTGAGCAAGTCGACGGCCGAATTTATATTATCGACAGTGGATTGAGCGTATAACTGCAAGTCATCAGCGTACAAATGATACGAACACCGAAGACGGTCTGTGAGGAGGTTGATGAAAATAGAGAAGAGAAGAGGAGAGAGAATGCCGCCTTGTGGAACGCCAACCTCTACATTGCACCAACTTGAACTGCTATCTTTTCCCCGTACTGATTGTTGGCGTCCATGAAGATACGAAAAGAACCATTCCAGAGCATCGGAGGAGATTATGCCAGTTTTTAATCTCTGCATAATAGCTAAACCATAGAACTAAACTATTTTGCATATCATCAATTTCTAATTAAGTTGGTAGAGATCACTTGTAGAATAATGATTGTTAACAAGATGTGCTTCTCGTACAAGTCTGGGAAGAGTTACCTCATATAAAAAGATATGTTTATTTCTTAGGGTTCACCAAAACCTATCTACTTGCACCAGATTCAACTGAAGAATTAAACCCTCTTTTATGTGTTTAATCAAGCGCTAATAATAAAGACAGCCTGCTGTAGTCAAAAAACCGCAAACATCATTTAAAATCATGGCGAGTGTGTTTGCCAACCCTAGCCTTAAAAGTAACATAGTTTTACAGTTAATTGCTGACGGTCTTATTCATGACTTATCGGAGGTTTATACGGAGATTTTATCGGAGAGATAATAAATGTTTTAGCGCAAAAGACCATTATGAATAACAAGTATTGACAATTTTCGCGAACCAATTTTAGCGAACTTTTAAACCTCCGATAAGTCATTCATTATGAATAAGGCGGTAAACCTATAGGAGATTTAATAATAAAATAAAAAGCCTTTATTATTTCATGCATTTCATAATTACTATTCATTTTATATTATACTAGCTGCGCCGGCAAACGTTGTTTTGCCATACAATTCTGTGTAAAAAAATTTCATCAAAATCGGTCCAGCCAATTGTGAATCTAAACCATCCTCAGACCCCCCTGAATACACACAACAAATTTCATCAAAATCGGTCCAGTCGTTTAGGAGGAGTTCAGTCACATACACACGCACACAAGAAATATATATATTAAGATTGAATATTATTTAAAAGATAACATTTTATTTATATTTATTGTATTACTATTATTTATTATTACATTTAATTAGCATGTAGTCAAAAAAATTTATTAAGTAGCAAAAAAAAAATTGTATGTCGTCTTTTTTTTCACATAATAAATATGAATGTCTATTAATTTATATTATCCTTAAGAGGATACCAAAATAGTGCCATTAGGTCCATTGCAGCTGGCAAGTCCCCAGGACATGATGCGCTAAGTATTGAACACCTGAGGCACGCAGGTCCGCATATATCACGAGTGTTATCGCTTTTATACAATCTTTGCATCAGTCACAGCTATTTGCCTCCAGATTTGATGCGCACCATCGTTATACCTGTTGCTAAAAATAAGTCTGGGGACATGTCTGACCGCTGCAACTATAGGCCTATATCGTTGGCAACAATTATCGCCAAGGTTTTTGATAGGCTGCTTGAGACACAATTAAATAAATATATTAACTTGCACGAAAACCAATTTGGTTTTAGACCCAAACTTTCAACGGAAAGTGCCATTTTGTGTCTTAAGCAGACTGTTAGATACTACACAAAACGAGAAACGCCTGTTTTTGCGTGTTTCCTCGATCTCTCTAAGGCGTTCGATCTGGTGGCTTATGATGTCCTGTGGAGAAAACTAGAGGACATGAAAGTGTCTCCAGAATTAATCTGTATACTACAGCATTGGTATGGTAACCAGGTCAATAGCGTGCGGTGGTCGGGTCACCTATCTGATCCCTATAGAATGAGGTGTGGAGTGAGACAGGGCGGTCTTACTTCTCCTGTGCTTTTTAATATATACCTCGATGAGCTGATAGGAGTGCTTAGCAGGACTCATGTTGGATGCCATGTTGATGACATCTGTGTCAACAACATTAGTTATGCAGATGACATGGTCTTGCTGAGCGCTTCTGTCTGTGGTTTGAGGAGACTACTGCAGTTGTGTGAGGCGTATGCTGCAAGACACGGGCTGAGGTATAATGCTAACAAGAGTAAATTCATGGTGTTTAAGGCCTGTAGTAGACGCGCTCCTAATTTACCTCCGATTAGGCTGAGCGGAGTGGCCTTGGAAGTGGTTGATACTTTCAAATATCTGGGCCACATCGTCACATCGAATATGCGTGACGACGCAGATATGGAGAGGGAACGGAGAGCTTTATGTGTTAGAGCTAATATGATCTCCCGTAGGTTCGCGCGTTGTTCAGCTGAAGCAAAAATAACGCTGTTTAGAGCTTACTGTACACAATTTTACACGTGTAGCCTATGGGAGTCGTTTACTCGAAGGGCCTATGAGGCTCTCCGGGTCCAATACAACAACGCATTCCGAATGCTGATGGGACTCCCACGTTGGTGTAGCGCGTCGGGAATGTTTGCAGAGGCTAGGGTCGATAGTTTTAACTGCATAATGAGAAAGCGAATAGCGTCAATGGTCGGTAGGGTAAGAGACAGTTCCAATAGTATACTAAATATGATAGCCAACAGGTTGGACTGTCCCTACATAAATAATTTAACTAATTATCATGTAATAGCTTTGTAATGTAATGTCCTCAAAATCAAATGTTTTAATATATGAATTTTTTATTTTTATTTTTTTTTATGTATTTATATTTTAATTATATTATTCTTAAGTAGGTAATAATTTTAATGGATGACTTTGGTTTTAAATTATGAATGAATAATATTAATATTGTATAGAAATGAAATTATTTGACTGTGTATTAATAATTATGTGATATGGATCTTGTTATCTGAATAAAAGTTATTATTATATTATATATTATTAAAATAGCTTCGTGCATTTTTCTATGTACGAAGTTTTCATTGTTTCTTTAGATTGAATGGCTAGAGCTCTAATTTTTAAGTATATGTTTTTTCAATATATGATCTAGGATCGCATGAACTCAGAAACGCGATTGAAAAAAGTTTTCTCGATAGAAAATCTTGGCGAAACAACCTCTCAATTTTTTTATTTTTTTCATTTGTCGGTCTATTATCGCGTATTAACTAATGAAATAACTTTAAAAACATAGGTAACTATTATGTATAGAAACACGTGGATCAGAATTAAAATATATTTAGTAGATTTTGAGTGAATAGGAAAAGTATCCCTAATTCTTCATTTTCTGTGCCTACTGGCTGTGTTAATATGTACGTGTCGGCGATGATATACGATAATATTGATGTAGGCCCTTAACTACTAGCTTTACAGTACTATAAATTAATATTCACTAAATTTATTTTATTAAATGCAAGCATGAACCCTCTTTAGGTGAAGGCCTCCTTCATTGATTTCCATTTTTGTCTATCTTTTGCTGTTGTTAGCCATTTTGTTCCCGCTATCTTCTTTATATCGTCTCCCAGATATAGGAGGGAGATTTAATATGGTACTCTAATGTTGTACTTTGTTTGCACACTAATCGCGTAATCATACAGAGTGTGTAATTGAATGATAAGGTAAGGATCTCCGTCCCAGATACAAACCGTGATGACTGTGGGAATGAGTATTGAGGTCAGCGATTAACTCCATTTTTGTATGCCTAATATTGGAACTACTAAAAAGATTATGTCACTTTGATCGCCATTTTTAAATTACTTTCTAATTGACTAAAAACTAAAAAGTTTGAATAAGACCTAGATAGCTGTTATTTATTTTGATTTTATGTTCTTTTTTACTTTTTACCTTTGATGTAGCTTTGAACTAAATATTATTGAAGATAAAAGACTAGAAATACTATACCTTACGATAATATTTTGAGAAAGATATAGTAAACAAATTTTGAATATCATGACATTAAATATACAGGTTTCTTATAATATTAATTTTTACACCAACGCAAACACTCTGTTTATTATTTTAAAAGCAAGTTATATGTTTAGCATTGGCATATAGATAGCATAAAAGAGTTCAAAAATTTAACGTTCATTATAAAATATTGATTTCTCAAGGCCCTTCAATATATTTGAGCATTCAAATCAGGCTATGCTTATATCTTATTAGATTTTTGTCATGTACAAAACGCCATCAAGTGAAATAACGCGCAGCTCTGAATGAAACAATAATAGAAACAATATAGTTTGTGTGATAGTAGGTACAGTATGTTGTAGAGCAGTGATTTCTAAGAAATATTATTCAAGTGCATCATATCAGGAGGATACAGATAACGTCAGTCAGTGGAAGATTGACGAGAATTTGCTGCGCACTAAACTTTTGTCAGCACATGATGATTTCATAATCAAACTAGGTGTTGCCCGCGACTTCGTACGCGTAGAATTTAGAAAATTTTCTGTTTTTGCAATATTTTTCAACTATGCTTCGCTCCTTCTAGTCGTATCGTGATGTTATATAGCTTGTAGCCTTCCTCGATAGATGTCCTATCCAACACTGCAAGAATTTTTCAAATCGGAGCAGTGGTTTCTGAGATT
Organism: Orgyia antiqua; assembly: GCA_916999025.1. Classification (NCBI taxonomy): domain Eukaryota; kingdom Metazoa; phylum Arthropoda; class Insecta; order Lepidoptera; family Erebidae; genus Orgyia; species Orgyia antiqua. The sequence goes on from OU779861.1 coordinate 6,889,906, forward strand.
AGTGGGTTCAAATAAAAAAACAAACTCTTCAAACTTTTCAGCAAAGATTGGTAGACAGTAAGGTACTCATATTTAGCTTTTGCTAAACAACTACCGCATTACATATATAAAATTTATTAAAAAAAATAAAAATGGCGGTTCCTTAGTTGTTTGGTATAGTACGCGTCACGTAAAAAGAATGCCGCGCTGAAAGAAAGTGGTGGGGTCGTCTTTGCGCATGGGTACACTCTCGCACGGAAGTTATGTCAGTTATGTGCCTATTATTTTATTGTTGAACTAGGCTTTCGCTGGCGAGTCGTGGCTTGGTACCTACATATTTGTTATTCTTAATAGGTATTACATAGAAAATCGATAAATCGCCTATGCGCAGCTTGACCGCCAACGTTCTTTTTACATTATCCAACCTATACTTATGCAACAATTATTGGAGTAACGCTGATGGTTTGATGAATGGATGATTACTAACAAAGAAACTACATCAGTGCAATTTAATAGTATGTACTACTAATAGTAGATTTACAAAGAATGTTTACATAAATGCGATACTGTAGAAACACGTGCATCTACCAACGTGAATGAATGTTAATTCTGTAAACACCTGAATGTAAAAAAAAAAACAATTCAATCATAAACAATGGAATTGATTTAGCATGTACGCAAATAATTCGAGATTAAATTGAATTGATTTATCGACGTCAGATTATAGTGACAAATATCTATCACATGTATGCAATTTTTAGCGACAGGTATTTCTTGGACGATTATGTATTATTTTATCTGGATATGTAGATATGACTGGGTAGATCTAATATATAAAATTCACGTGTCACAGTGTTAGTTACCGTACTCCTCCGAAACGGCTTGACCGATTCTTCTCAAATTTTGCATACATATTCAGTAGGTCTGAGAATCGGCCAACATCTATTTTTCAAAATTTTTTTTTTCAAGTATGGCAAAACAACGTTTGCCGGGTCAGCTAGTAATATATAAAAATAATTGATAGCAAAATAAAGCAAGCAACGTTATTCAAAACTATTTATTAATGTTAGTTTTATTGTTCTTATTAAATACAGTTTACAAACACATATGGTCTTATTCATAATGACTTATCGGAGGCTTAAAAGCTCGCTAAACTAGGTTCGCGAAAATTGTCAAAACTTTTTATTCATAATAGTCTTTACGATAAAACGATTATTATCTCTCTCCGATAAAATCTCTATTTAAACCTCCGATAAGTCATTATGATTAAGACCGATAATATATACCAGATGGTGGGTTGGCGTTTAAAATTGAGGACAAATAACTTTAGCTTGGCCAAATCGTACTTCATAGAATAATAACATTTCATACGACGTATAGCTCTGTATCATACACATAGATACATTTTCACGTACACATAGATATGTAAGTGGCTTCAAGTCGGCTAAGTGATGTAGCCATAGACACTACATCTGGTATATCCCTGTTTACCAAGCTGTCTTCTACTACTTTATGTATTTGTGTAGTCCTCAAGTACGGATTAAATTAAAGAACAAGATTTTATTTCATTTAGAATCCTATAATAAATATTAACTCCATTGGCAAGACATTACACTGTCACTATGTAGGTGGGACCTTATTTATGAATGGGAATAGTGGTATTGCACAAGTTGTGTGACTCACGAATGGTTACAGTGGTATTGCTTATGGTAGGGGAGCCCACGATGCTAAATGGGGATTTACTCGAGCGTCATAGAGACCTATTGAGTTGCAAAGCTTAGATGATAAGAAGAAAAAAATGTTATGTGATTTTTCACTTTTATCGGTGGGGAAAGCGGCTATAGATTTTTAAATATGTAAAAAAAAACTGTTGCATGGACATCCTCGAGCGCGTCAGATATTGATAGCATCAATGCCCTACGTATTTTTAATAATGTACGTATGTTAATCTGATCGTTTGCATGATGCGGGTGGTTGTATTTAAGGGTTGAAAATGAAAAAAAAAAAAATTTTGTCGAGCGCGTCAGATTTTCTAAGGGAGTGTTAAGTGCACCAAAAAAAAGCTCTCATTCACTAATCTGACGATTTCGATGGGACGCAAACTCACGGGCAGTTTCATAATGTGCAAAAAAAATTCGCCATTTTGAAATACTCAAGCGCGTCAGATTAAGATATATATGGTTCATCTTTATGTTCTAAACGTACTGTCTCATAATCTGACGATTACCTAGAGGGATTCGCCTAATCTGACAAAAAAAAATTCGAAAAACGGTTCACCTTAAAGGCCATCCCTGCAACTTCCCGCTAATTCCATTCCTGGGCGCTTAAAATTGTACTTTGAACTATATTTTGAACTCAGCGGGTCATTCCCAGTCCTCCACACCCCGTCGTCCACAGTGTGGAGGTATGGGAATAGTGTGGACGAATGGGAATAAAAAGGGTGAGGAGGGAAAGGTGCCGTTTATTCCCAGTCCTCCACACTATAGTGCAGGAGCCGACACTAGAAAAAGTTAAATTTCAAAAAGATGAATTGGACTTCTAAATGTTTAATTAGGACTGTTTATGAGATATTAAGCCATCAAAATATATCGTAAAAAAAGTTGCAAAGTTATACTGTCGGCTTTTATATTGTTAGATTTACCAGCTGCTCTGGTGTCTAGCCAACGGGAGTCGCCGATAAGAGATAACAATAGATTTTAAGGACAATAGAGTCGTAAAATCTCATCTCCATTGAATCATAGCTAGACAAGAAGCACAATTAAAAAGCTCTTAGGAATATTTATGAGTATGTTGTAAAGATAAATCATACAAATTTTTAGACAAGTATAAAATATTATTTCTATTACAGCGTGATTTGAGAAAAATAAAATTGAAGCGACTATATTCAATACTAAAAGAAAGTTAGTAACTTCAACGTTTCCTTGTGTACCAAATACTTACACCTCAAAAGTAAATAGTTTGAAGAACGAAAACATTAACGAAAGTATTTACACTTTCAAATTATTGTCCATTATGTGATAAAACTATTCTGTGATACAAATTATCTTAGATCATAATATTCACTTTCTTTTTAATTGTTGTAAATTATAAATGATCACGCTGTAATAGAAATAATATTTTATACTTGTCTAAAAATTTGTATGATTTATCTTTACAACATACTCATAAATATTCCTAAGAGCTTTTTAATTGTGCTTCTTGTCTAGCTATGATTCAATGGAGATGAGATTTTACGACTCTATTGTCCTTAAAATCTATTGTTATATCTTATCGGCGACTCCGGTTGGCTAGACACAGAGCAGCTGGTAAATCTAACAATTTAAAAGCCGACAGTGTAACTTTGCAACTTTTTTTACGATATATTTTGATGGCTTAATATCTCATAAACAGTCCTAATTAAACATTTAGAAGTCCAACTCAAACAAACCCAAATGTAGGCATCACGCAGCTGCACGCATTTAACTTTATCGACGAATTTTTGTTATTTCGGCTTGCGGAAATTGTCAGATTATATATTTTTCATTATTCTTGAATTATTACCTTCAAAATAAAAAAAATTTAGCTACGCTCGAGAATGTCGAGATGACGTTTTTTTTTTACAACTTTGTTGCCCTCCCCTTTTTTTACGTCACTCTCAAATTGTCAGATTAGTGGAATATACACTTTTTAGGATGTAATTAACTCACCCTACCTTAATCTGACGCGCTCGAGAATTTCTGATGGTCAATTTTTTTTTACTAATCTGATCCTGTATCCTTCACGGGCGGCCTTATATATGGGTCTCATATTTTGTGGAGGTACTTAACCGGGTACAAGGTATCCTCCTGTATATTAATCTGACGCGCTTTAGTAAATCCCGAAATCCCCTCTTCGGCTCCCCTACTATTATGACTAGAGCATTTATTTCAGTGATATTACACAAGTTTCCTGATGTTAAATGCCCACAAAATTTCTCTGAATTCACATGTAACATAATATATCAATTCTTCAATGAAATCATCAATCCATGTTGCACAATGTAAAATACCACAAAATTAAAATTTCTCCGTAAAATATCACACTTTTTAAATCATAGTTCTTACTACTTCTTACGATGGTTCTACTAAGTGTATTGATAGTGTGTTAAATTTTTGCCGTAAAATAAATCTAACGAATTATTTAGATGTGTGTGCTGACGAATGTATTTTAATATCCATGGTAATCACGAGAATTATTATTTAAATTAATTAAATTTTACGCAATTTTGATTATGCAACAAAATATTTACGTTAAGAATTGAAACAAAGAATGAGGAAGCAAATATACTTAACAACGGCATTGTCTTAGATAAAGTTTGCGTACGTCATTTACGATTTATATAAAAAAAGTGTGAAGTATATAAATAAAGCATTAGAAACGTGCTCATTGAAGCGTTGAACAAAGATATTTATATACCAACCAGATTATATTGCAACATACAAAAAATACCTCTTTGTAATTAAGTGATTGTATACAAAAATAACTCGTTACTGCCGTAACTAAGTAGTTGTGCGTGCTTTATTTAGAATTTCCTATAACTGATATTCTTTTTATTAACGCATTAATTGCTCTATTAAATAAATAGGATAGCCGTTATCCTGAAGGCACAAATGCCACTACGTTGAAACCAATGTGGTTCAGTCCACTAGCATAGCAATATATTCTGAAGCTGAGAAGTAAAAAGTAGCAAATGCTAAGCTTGCAGTTATCTCCCATTTACAGAATTTTTAGGCTTCTTCTAGTAAGCTATTAGAACAGGTAAGTAGCTTCAGAAATAGTTTATGGGAAGTGATTTCCATTTAGTTTGAATCAGTCATTAATCATTATCATGATAGATGAAGTAGAAACTAAAGCATTAGATTTTCTGGGGCCTATTTTCTTAATGTGCCCAGCCCAAGGCTACTTGTAGGTGAAACAAGAACCAGGTACCTTTATCTAAAACTGTCTAAATGGCTTATTTATATATTTAATGCACCGCAATCAATTAAAATAAGGTATAATATGAACTTGTGATGATATTTCAAAATAATAAGTAACCTTAACCTTTGCTAAGTCATAAACGTAACAAATCATAATTGATGACAGGAACAATATGGCACATTGATCATTTATATTATTTAATTCAACAACACATTCAAGTAATTTTATACTGACCGAGTTAAATATTGCTAATGTAATACGTAATCAAAGAAATTTTAATTGTATGATGCTTTTAACTGACGCATGACGTCGACGATTATGTACGCATGTCATGATATGTGGGTTGTTTGAAGTCTATTTTATATTAATCACAAGAAATGTAAAAAGTTTACACAATATTATATTTCTTTTACTGCTCTTCCGTACGATTAATTATATTATGTACCGATTTTTTAAAGTAATATACTTTAAAGAAATGAAATTTTAAATAGAATTGAACAATAAGAAAGAAAACTCAATATTTATTTAAGTTTTTATTGTTTTTCAAAATAATTTGCCGTTGAAAGCGCAAGTTTACCCAGTACCTAGATGGCGCTACTTATAATGTTTATTTTACCTAGAGATAACAGGATGTAATTAATGTTCTTGTATGTACAAACTATTTGTATTTTCCTTTTAAGTGTTGCAGCATCTCCAATCAAGGCAGTGTTTAGTGTGTGTTTTGCCTTGACACTTGATGAGGATACAAACCTTCACTTCGCGCCAACTGGTACAAGGCAAACGTTTTTCGATAAAAAAAGGTTACATGGCTGTTTAGAAAGTTATTTTTTTTATCGATTAAGTACTGTCGTGCCCAGGTTTGTGAAATATTTCAATTAGAGATGCACTTTGCAACCGGCGGCGTAATATATTTCATTTAAAATAAATAATTTCGTTTCCGTTGCAAGATCGGCATCGATTTAATACTTAGGTATCTCTCTCTCTCTCTCTCCAGTCGATTAACAACTCACTGTTGGGCACTTGTTTTCTCCACTTTGGGAGGGACTATGGTCTACCGAGCCGCGCTGGCCAGGCGGCAGGCACAGGGTTTATTTTCGAGGTTTTCCGTCTCTCACTGTCATGTTCTCTGTGTACAATATTCCGTAGCTGGCTTTTATATCACGCTGGGAAGGAAATGGGATGATGACACTTGTATTCTTAATCCGTCACCTCACGGACACTTGACTAATACTAATTTGTTTGTATTTGTTTTTATCTCGATAACATGGTTTCAACGTCCCGTATTTCATTTAATTAGACAGACTTTGACAAAACACGGAGATCCGTAGGAGATCTGGCGTGTCCGACATAGTCCGAAAGGTTAGCACGCTGAAGTAGCAATGGGCAGGCCACATCGCTCGTAGGACTGACGATCGTTGGGGAAGAAAAGTCCTAGAGTGGCGACCACGTACCGGACGACGCAGCGTTCGGCGTCCCCCGACAAGGTGGAGCGACGATATCGTCAAGGTCGCGGGGAGACATTGGATGCAGGCGGCACAGGACCGCGCGTTGTGGCGTTCTATGGGGGAGGCCTATGTCCAACAGTGGACGGAGAGAGGCTGATGGATGGATGACAAAACAAGTAAATCGTCATCAATTGTCATTAATAAATCATATAAAGTAAAATCTTAATCTAAAAATATAAGTAGTTTATTTATATCTTTTGTTTATTTACATTCATTCAAGAATGTTGCCAAAACGTACTCATGTTTACGTTTTACGGTGTAAGTAAGTAGCGTACGTACACACCTACGTAATTGGTACGTTAAAAATATATATTTTCCGAATACATGTGGGCAATACGAAGTCCTTCGTAGGTAAAAGAAACCCTTCTATAATTACTTTTATCTCCGTCTATCTGTCACATATTATGTTTGTATATCAGTTGATGCTATAACAACATATACTCATCATTACATTCTCCTACCCTGATCCCGTTATTTGATGATATATTTATTCGATGTTATTAAACAACGGTACGCAACCCTTCGTGTGTGAGTCTAACTCGTACTTGGCCGGTTTTTTATTTATTTCTTACTAGCTGATGCCCGCTACTCCGTACGCGTGGAATTTTAGATCTCCATATATTTTGTCAATTTTGCTGTTTAAACCTTCCCTGGACTTACACGTATATTTCAAGACCAAAATCACCAAAATCGGCCCAGCCGTTCTCTAGTTTTAGCGAGACTAACGAACGGCAATTGATTTTTATATATAAGAAAGAAGATTGTATCTTCTTACTTATTATAAAACAAAGTCGTTATTTTTGTATGTATGTCCCTATGTTAACTTAAATCTTCAAAAGTACACAACGAATTTGATGCGGATTTTTTTAATAGATAGAATAAATAAATAACACACACACAATTTTGGACATTTCACACAACGTCCTCTGTTCATATACTTAAACTACTTTTCTTTTGAAAATACATACTTATGATACATAGAACACACCCAGACGCAGTACAAACATTTGTATGACGATTATAAACATCACACAAATTATTGTCCCGAGCGGGAATCGAACCCGTGACCTCGTGAACGGCAGTCAGTTACATGAACCAATAGACCACGAAGCCTGTCAATGTTTTAAGAGTATGCCTTTTTTGTAAAATTTATTACAATTGCTAAGATTTGATGTATATTGGGGGTGGGGTTCAATAATTATAAAAGCGGGAAAAATCGTAGGCATTGGCTTGTTATCTGTATAAATAATTACCTCAGCTCATGAAGGATAATAATTATCAATTCTATGCCTCAGCTAAAGAAACTATAAATTAAAAAATATCGCAGCTGTCATAATAGTTCATTGATTGTATACTTGGATTGGACTACTCTTGGAAGTACATATCTACCTTATTCTATATCTACAACCGACCTTCAGTTCTTAGGGCTACTCTTTTTTATTTTTTACCGAATTTATGAAAATGACGTCTTACCAAATACCACAGAGTACTAAACGATTGTGGAGATGCATACCTGAAACAAGAATAAATTACAGGTAAAATAGGTATAATAAGCTTATAAGATATATGTATCTGAATATTCTAACAAATGAAACCCATGATAACTTATTTATTTATGAATAATAAAATAAGCCTTCACGGTTATCCGGGCTTTTTCAAAGAATATGAACCATCTTATACGATAACTTTCGTTTGTAAAAACTAATTGTGCGTGATTGGCTTTGGTATTTTCCTAAAGGAAATTCCAAATGACCAAATATATGACACATAATTGTATAGTTTAATGATACTGTTAAATTATTATCTAGTACCTATATTCATTTATTGTTTGAAATGTTATCGGCGAAGATTCAAACGTTTAGATAAGATACGAATAAAATAATAGTGTAAATTAACACAACAAGTATTTATTTTAAGGTAATTTATTCTTGATACATTATTTTTAGACAATTAATAGATAATAGTTGTTACCGCAACTTTACACTGTACACGTGGAATTTAAAAACCAAACCCTAACAAATTATACGTAAAACCATCTTCTTGAACTAGTACTACTTAAGTAATTTATTAATTTTGCAATTGACATGCTATGTTTTTACTTAAGACGATACCAAAATAGCTTCGTGCATTTTTCTATGTACGAAGTTTTCATTGTTTCTTTAGATTGAATGGCTAGAGCTCTAATTTTTAAGTATATGTTTTTTCAATATATGATCTAGGATCGCATCAACTCAGAAACGCGATTGAAAAAAGTTTTCTCGATAGAAAATCTTGGCGAAACAACCTCTCAATTTTTTTATTTTTTTCATTTGTCGGTCTATTATCGCGTATTAACTAATGAAATAACTTTAAAAACATAAGTAACTATTATATATAGAAACACGTAAATCAGAATTAAAATATATTTAGTAGATTTTGAGTAAATAGGAAAAGTATCCCTAATTCTTCATTTTCTGTGCATATTGGCTGTGTTAATATGTACGTGTCGGCGATGATATACGATAATATTGATGTAGGCCCTTAATAAATTAAATCATGGTGGAAAAAAATAACCCAATTGTATTCTGTAAAGAATACTCGGTGGTTAGTCGAGATGTTTCAAAACATTCTTGATAGATGGCGTTGTACGTAACAATACGATATAAACTCAATCGAGTGACGATTATAGTGGCCTAATTTGATTACTGAAAAGCGCGACCGCAATAAGCTCAGTTGGCAGAGCTACGGAACGGTATTCAGAGGTCGTGCGTGGGTTCAATTTCCGCTTGCGGTATCACTTTTTCCAACATAATTTAATTTAGTACTACTTGTTAAAGCCGCAATAAACCGCATCAAAATCCGTTGCGAGGTTTTGAAGATATAAGCTCACATAGGTATACCATGCCTATGTAATATGTAATATAATGCCTTTTTTATAATAATTTATTAATTATCATACATATAACTGATATAAATTTACCTAAGTATTTAGTACTAAGCATTATGCAAAACTAACTTCCCTTTTGATTTAGAAGAAAAACTCTAATACCTAAACAGTTATTACGTTAGATTTGTAAACATGAATCAATAGTTATTTATAGAATAACGATCATTTACCTTTCATTACCTTCAAATGTCACTTTACTTTTTGCCTTCTATTCATACTTCTATTGTGACAGGTGACAGCTGCTTTAAATGTATTAACTGATTAGCTACAAGAAACTTTGCTTTTGCGAAAAAAAAGGGGACTACGAAACGTATTCTTTTTTCAAAGAGTTTGTAGGTAAAATCTGCTTCAGCAATATTTGTCCCTTTCAGCGCGGGGCTCGGGAATAGGGATAGCAATACCTAAGGTAAATACCTAAATTAGGAGTACAGTACCCTCTTAGGCCTGATATTGCTCTACTAACTCTATCAGTTCGAGCTAAAACAATAGTTTAGTTCAAGTTGTCATTTCGGTTTTCCGCACTTCTGCGGGAATTTCTTCATATTCTTTGTTTAAGTTATCCGTAAAGTAACTCTTACAGAACCCATAGAGACAAATGGGGTCGTGACATACCTAGTACGTTGTCTTAATCCATTACCGACAATGTAGCTCATATTTTTCCAAGCGTTTAATCACTTGTAATGATAAAATAATTATTTAGATTATATAACTTAGGTAGCATCGCAGTAGCAGTAGATCTAAAGCTGTAACGTCATAAATAATAGTTTGCGAAGTAACTCTTAAATAAACACCAACGTAACAATAAAACTAATTAGATAATTTATTTTCTTTTATTTTATGTTCGTTGATAACATAGGCCAAGGACATCATTATTATAACTAGATACTACTATCGGAACATACAGGTTTCGTGTTATCAGTTTTTAAATATCTTTCTGATTTTAGTAATAAAATAAAAATATTTTAAAAAAACTAAAAAACACGCTTTATTTAATCGAATTATTGTATTGTCATCTGTCTTTGACAGGTGTGCAAAATTTGAATAGAATCTGACCGTCTAAAGTGGGTCAAAATAGCGTCCAAAGGAGTCGGTTACAAACATACAAACAAACATACAGGTGAAGCTAATATAAAGCGTCATCGGTCTTTGACAGGTGTGCAAAATTTGAATAGAATCTGACCGTCTAAAGTGGGTCAAAATAGCGTCCAAAGGAGTCGGTTACAAACATACAAACAAACATACAAGTGAAGCTAATATAAAGCGTGTAAAAAATAACATATTTTGGTTTTTATACAGAGCGGAAAAATTTATGTAACTTGAAAAAGTTTCTAAAGTTTTTCTAAGAATATGTTTGAATGGAGGGTAACAAAGAAAATAAAAAAAGGTAATATAGTCAAAGGTCAAAAGTCTTAAAATATAGTCAAAGGTCTAATAGCACGATAAGATGAGCATAAATTACATCGAGGGCATTTTAACATTGAATTCATATTTTATCATTATATCCGACCTTAGATTAGATTAAATATGTCAATAATATAATCTTCATTAGATATTACTTGATTGTAACAATATACTAGGTATAATGTAGATACGTTAAAGAACAAATAGTTTACCTTCCTTAATTTATTACATAGTTAAATCATAAGTTCTAACGCTACGAGTAACTTATTTTATAATATTTGTTACTTTAATTAGGTTAGCAGTGAAAATTTCCTTACTGTCATAAAATTTGATTTAGTTATTGGGAATCATAAAGCAAGTGTGGTTTTTCACAGATAGGTATACATAGTAAGTGTTAATAAACAGTAAGATTTCCAGTTCGTTAAATACATAAGTTGGGTATTACCAATCAAAATGTGGTCACTCGTAACAGTAGCAAGTATTGCTTTAAGTAAAACTAGCTGTTGCCCGCGACTTCGTACGTGTGGTATTTAGAAAACAAATGATACAATATAAACCACTAACGCAACAGATACTCTCAAATATGGGTAGTTTTCCCCGATTTTGCTACATTTTTCACTGATGCTTCGCTCCTATTAGTCGCACTGTGATGTTATATAGCTAAAAGCCTTCCTCATTAATGGACTATCCAACACAAAAATAATTTTTAATTTTAAATCAGTAGTTCCCGAGATTAGCGTGTTCAAACAAACATACTCTTCAGCTTTATAATATTAGTAGGTAAAAATAGATTCCATATTCTCAATAAATCGGTATTCTATTCCTGGGACGAATAGATATTGTTAGTGTAATAGTTAAACTAACAACTAAATATAGTATACATACTCTACTGTAGAATAATACAAATGATTTCTCAGTAATATTTGTAACCTGACCGCCATTTTGAAAATAACTTTGTTGTTTAAAATTCAAGGTAACACAACAAGGATAGAAAGTGATATCTATTTATGAAATGCCATTTACTACTTAGAATTTGTAATCGTTTATTTAAAATACAATTACATTGTTACGTTTTTGATCTAAAATAAAACTTATTTTTCAGAAAATAAGTTAAAATAACAAAGTTAGCTGTTCACCGCAACTTAAAAATCAAACCCTAACAAATTAAATAAAAATAAAACATTATGAACCACTCTATTTATTGATCGAAATCCGTTGCGAATTTTCGAAGATATATCTAAGCTCACATACAAAAATTGGTCAAGTGCGAGTCGGACTCGCGCACGAAGGGTTCCGTACCATTCTCTATGCAACATAAGGCAACGTTATTAGTATCGAGCAAGAAACGGTAAAAAAATCATGTTTGTTGTATGGGAGCCCCCCTTAAATATTTATTTTATTTTATTTTTAGTATTTGTTGTTATAGCGGCAATAGAAATACATCATCTGTGAAAATTTCAACTCTCTAGCTATCACCGTTCTTGAGATACAGCCTGGTGACAGACGGACGGACGGACAGCGAAGTCTCAGTAATAGGGTCCCGTTTTTACCCTTTGGGTACGGAACCCTAAAAATGACCACTTAATAATTAAAGATTTATAAAGGCATAAAACGATAAAATTCAAGTTATTAAATGGAATAAATGGAATTATAGCGTTATCAATCAGACAATTCCATGAAGAACACTGAAGTAGGTAGGTACCTATTATCAGTTTTGGAATAGTCAGTTATAGGAAATCAATTGCTTTAATTATTGTTGTAACGGAATGTTTTAGAATTATTGTATAAATTGCATACAACAAAACTAATCATGTATTATCCATTATGATGCTATTAAAATTCCTGACATCCCAAGGTGTTAGTTGCTACGTAACAATGCGTAATTACTCATCATTATCAGATATACATACATAAAACTAATAGATAATTCAATAGTTAACGAAGGTCATTTTTTTACTGATTAAATCGTTATTAAAATATTATTTTTTATTTATTAAACTTTATGCACACAAATTAAATTGTACAATGGCGGACTTAATGCCTAGGGCATTTTCTACCACGCAACCATTGGTAGGTGCAGAAAGTGTTACTGGTTGGTGCTATTAATTTAACTATAATTAAATTTAACAGCACCAACCAGTGACACTTTATATATATTAATATCTACAACAAATACCTACAACCTACAGCATACACACAATAATCATTACATAAAAATACACAATATATATACCCATAATAATATAATACATGATACATCTTATATATAAAATTCACGTGTCACAGTGTTAGTTACCGTACTCCTCCGAAACGGCTTGACCGATCTTTATCAAATTTTACATGCATATTCAGTAGGTCTGAAAATCGGCCAACATCTATTTGTCAAACCTTTTTTTTTAGTATGGCAAAACAACGTTTGCCGGGTCAGCTAGTATATAAATAAAATTAATGTAATGCGAGAAAAGCTACTAAGATTCTGCCGAAAGATTAAAATAGATCTGACGAACTCTGCGTTTAAAAAGACTACGAGTAGACCAAGTGTTAGTGTCTTACTATCTTAAAGATCTAACGCTGGTTAGCATGGTAGCCAATCATCGTTACTTGTTAAGAAACACTATGTATAATGATTGTGTTTTGTATGTATGTCCCTATGTGAGCTTATATCTTCAAAACAACGCAACGGAATTTCATGCGGGTTTTTATAATAGATAAAGTGGTTTAAGAGGATGGATTTTTTTTGTATAGGTAAATAGTTAACGTTTTGTTTATAAATTCCACGCGCATAAATTCGCGGGGAATAGCTTGTCAAGGGATAGTTTACATTTTGATAAGCTAGAGGTATTCTTGTGCTTTTGGGTTTATTTGTCTCTATAAACATGTTTTATGTTTATTAGACAATAAATACTTGATTTGCGTCTATTGTTATATATCGAAAATGTATACAATATATCCATTTTCTTTTATTTTTTCGATTCTAATGCTCTGTATATACCTATTACCTAGTAATTTCTTTGTAGGTACATATTAAATAGTAAAAAGTGGTTTTAATTGAATAAATGATACCATTGCGTATTGCAAGGGTTCTTCTGAGCTTAAATGACTTGCCATGGGCTCAAAAGTCAGGCAAAGAAATTCTTATAATATTGGAGTTTACTTGATTCAGGTATTACGTACATAAGGCGCAGTGTTTAACAGTTATTTTATTTGTGTTAAGAATAATTTGGTATAATATATTGATTTTGTACACGGCCAAACGGTTTCTCTAACGGCACAACTAGTCTAAGCTAGCCTCGTTCTAAGTGACAAAAGCAACTTGTGAGAAACACCAGTTTGTTGGCTTTCTAAATGTTTTGTATTATAGCAGTTTCACACTTGTATGTATTATCTAACATTAGATTTATTTAATAACTAGCTATATATACATACCTGCGACTTTGAATTTTTTCCCCTTTATGCCAATTTACTAATGCTTTGCTAAATAAAGAAACAAACAAACTCTTCAGCTTAATAATATTGTAGTACAGATTATAAAATAATTTAAATTACCATTGTAATCAATTGAAGCATTTAAAATGTTATAAAAATTTGTTCTAAAATTTATTACGAGACTTCTTGTTAAATTTAATTACTTAAATGATATCAGGAATCTTATGGCTGTATAAATACATATTATAGTTTACAAAACATAATAGTTTGCACACATACGGACACGTTCTGTTTACACGTGCTGAATCAATACGGTACTAGTTATAAGTCACATTCAATCAGGGCTGGCTAATTTATAGAGGTACTGGCTAATGTCCGTGATTTCACCCGCACACAAGTGCGGGTGAAATGGGGCTCAATAACTACAAAGTTATTGAGCCCCTCTCTTCCCGACTATACACTAATGGCCTTATTCATAATGAATTAATGACTTATCGGAGGTTTAAAAGTTCGCTAAAATCGGTTCGTGAAAATTGTCAAAACTTGTTATTCATAATAGTCTTGTTACGATAAAACGTTTTTTATCTCTCCGATAAAATTTCCGTTTAAACCTCCGATAAGTCATTATGATTAAGACCATTAACCTTAACAAATTATTTATAATAGCCATCCTTTTAAACTACTCTACGAATTAAAAATCGATCGATCTGTTGCGTAGTTTGGAAGATATAAGCTCACATAGGGACATGCATACAAAAATAATAACTTTGTTTTATACATAACTAGCTGTGCCCCGCGGTGTTACCCGCGGTAAAAGGGATAAAATATAAGTTCATTTTCATTGGAAAGTTTCATAAAAATCCATCCAGTAGTCTTTACGTGAAAGCACAATAAACATCCTTACATATCCAAACATTGGAGTATGGATAGAAGACCGAGGAAACGTTCGCGTTGCTCAGCCAACAGTTTAAAGTATTTTATTTTATAGCGCGTAATTCTTTTTTCGTCATATCTCCTAAGATATTCATTTAAATTGCATGCTGTAAAGAGCAGTTACAATCTATATTAATTGCGTAAGCTAAATAAGCTATTTAATTTGATAAAAAATATTACTATATATATATATTTTTTGACATTATTATGGGTACAACGGGTTTCCCTTAAAATATAGACATATGCCCTCGCGGACTTTTTTGAAGAACTATAGGTAACAAACAATTCCTCCATACATTAGTTTGTTGTACCTCACATAGATAAGGCAGCGTTTTCATTTATAACTCGCGCGCTATCGAATTTCTCGGCAAATTTAACCATATCTCATCCAAAATACAGCAAACCTCAATAAATTATGCGAAAAAAGCCATCCTCTTGAACCATTCTATCTATTAAAAAAACCGCATCAAGATCCGTTGCGTATTTTTGAAGATATAAGCTCACATAGGGACATACATACAAAAATTACGACTTTGTTTTATAAGAAGTAAGAAGAAGTAAAGTGAAGATAAAGATAAGTAAAGACGATTAAAATAATTGATCTAAAATACTTACAATACTGTAACTACTTTTTACAGGCTAACTGCTGCTATCTTGGCCTCTAGCTACTACAATATAGGTATAACCTACAGTCTACAGTTACCCTGTCAGATAAAATGTATTAAGTTTATGTTAGAAATTATTGACCAATAGCCCAACAGGGCCCAACTATTATACATAAACTTTTAGAGCGTATATACACGAAAATACAACTCAATCTCTGTGCTCTAACCTTCTAAACTTCAGGGGAGATATAGTTAAACGTGTATCTACTTAATTTGTATGTTCCAACTTCTGTATCCGTAACATCTGATCATAAAAACACACTTGACATTATTTATATTGCTTACAAACACTTTCATTTATTTATATTGCTTATTATGATTATGAAAAATCTATTTCGTGGAAAATGCGAATTTTAATCAATCAAGTACCTCACAGGATTCTAGTTTCCTTCCATTGGCTTTATTATTGACCACACTTGGTAACTAATTGTGTAAAACATAATGTTCAGCTTCATTTTGATTCTAAATTTAAATTTCCTTGAAAGGCACATTTGGCGAATATCAAATAATATCAATATTACATTATTGGTCAACCCTATAATGCACTACCTACATAATAATATATCAATGCAGAAAGTGCATGATGCATAGGTACTTGACATGAATCGTATTTATGAAGCTAATGCATTGTAAGAATGATGGACGTATGGCCTTAATTTTTAAAATACTAGCTTGTTGCTTTGCAGACATCTCAGACATGAAGTAAGCCCGCATGTTGCTTGTTTTAGCATCTTGAAGTGTTTTACGTCACTACTGAATAAGTATAGAATTATACACATCGTTTTTTAGGGTTCCGTACCCAAAGGGTAAAAACGGGACCCTATTACTGAGACTTCGCTGTCCGTCCGTCCGTCCGTCCGTCCGTCTGTCACCAGGCTGTATCTCAAGAACGGTGATAGCTAAACAGTTGAAATTTTCACAGATGATGTATTTCTATTGCCGCTATAACAACAAATACTAAAAATAAAATAAAATAAATACTTAAGGGGGGTAAAAAAATCATGTTTGTTGTATAAACATGATTTTTTTACCGTTTCTTGCTCGATACTAATAACGTTGTCTTATGTTGCATAGATAATGGTACGGAACCCTTCGTGCGCGAGTCCGACTCGCACTTGACCAATTTTTCTTTCAAATCGAGTGTGATTCTTTGTAGGACTTAGAAATATTGTAAATTAAATTTTGATATTAAAAAAATGGAAATATTACTGAATAAATTATGTTTCCTTTATCGTCTACCGTCTGAAAGTTACGATATTATTTAGAGAATAGGCTACGACTACGACATCTATAACTCTTTTCGTAGGAGTAAAAATAATTATATGTCGTCGCACCTACCTAAAAATAATAATAAATATCTACCAGAAATTATAAATCAATGGTTTTACGAATATAATATAAAAATGAACAATATTTTTATTAAAGTAATTTATAAATTTTGCGATTGACTGCTTTTACTAAATAAATAAATAAATATTCATGGACATTTCACACAACGTCCTCTGGTCTCAAGCTAAGCTTATATGCTTGTGTTATGGGTACCAGAATACGGATAGAATACATATACTACTTTTTTTTTATAAATACATACTTATAATACATAGAAACACCCAGACGCAGGACAAACATTTGTATGACAATTAGAAAAAGAACACAAATGATTGTCCCGAGCGGGAATCGAACCCGCGACCTCTTGATCGGCAGTCCGTTACCAGAACCACTACTCCACGAGGACCGTCAAATTGTAGTGGAAAAAGTGATGAAGTCCCGCTTGCGGTGATCACTTTTTCCACTACAATTTAATTTATTAAATATTTTTATTGCTATTATGGATTACAACAAAATCATGAAGTATATAAAAGTTATATTATGATTGGCTCAAACTTTTATTTGCTTCATGATTTCGTTGGGTTCTAGTCTCATCACCATCTCAATCATGGGTTCTAGTCTCTTTGTTTTATTGGGTAATCATAGGTAGTCTTTTTGTTGATAACCAGTCATTATTAACATTTTCTTAATTGTAAATCCCAAAGATTTTAATTAGGTGCTTTTGAAAACAGAATAATTGGCTGGGTGAAAAGTTATGACTTTACCTACAAACTAACTGTCATGCTTTTGAGCAGCTATGGCTGTATTAGTATTTTGAAAACAGTGGATTTGTCATATTATATGGACTGTCAATATTTGAAGCATATGGAAGATTTACCTACATACTGTGCCTAAATAGGCATATTTTCTAATTTATAAATTACTAGCTGTTGCCTGCAACTTGTACGCATGGAATTTAGAACCAAAACTTTAAAAAAATTATAAATAATTAAAAATAGTTTAAAAAAACTAAAAAACACGCTTTATTTAATCGAATTATTGTATTGTCATCGGTCTTTGACAGGTGTGCAAAATTTGAATAGAATCTGACCGTTTAAAGTGGGTCAAAATAGCGTCCAAAGAAGTCGGTTACAAACATACAAACAAACATACAAGTGAAGCTAATATAAAGCGTGTAAAAAGCCATCCTCTTGTACAAATCTATCATTTTAAAAAAATCGTATCAAAATCCGCTGCTTAGTTCTGAAGATATAAGCTCACATAGGGACATACATACAAAAATGAACACTTTGTTTTATAATAAGTAAAGAATATAAACACAATTCCGACACCAAATTCAATCAGGCATCAATATAGTAAAAATGTTATACAATATTTTTCTTAGTTACAGAACGTACAGGTGCTAGTTGATAAAAAATATAAATGGTGAATATATCATTGAAATGGTGCTTAAAAATCTATAAAAACCATTGATTATTATGACTATTGACCATATTTGACAAAACTGAACGATTATAATCCGGAAAAACCAATGAATAAGTTATGTAAATATACTATTAAACTTTTTGTTATCTTGCATTATCAGGGCGGTAAAATACCTACTGACTGTAAACAGTATAGGAAACGTGTGACTAAATTATATAGTAATCAGCTAAATAAACAACAAATCATATTATTATCTTGAAATGATGTTATTATCGATACACTATATACAATTTTTTTTTGTTGCGTTTGAAATGGAAAGTTACTCGAAATGAATTTAAGTCTAATGATCTTATTCATCGGAGGTTTAAACGGAGATTTTATCGGAGAGATAATAAACGTTTTAGCGTAAAAAGGCTATTATGAATAACAAGTTTTGACAATTTTCGCGAACCGATTTTAGCGAACTTTTAAACCTCCGATAAGTCATTATGAATAAGACCGTTAATTTTTACCTAACTAACTAAATCCATTTTTAACCGACCGTAAAACGGAAGAGGCTTTGAATTAGTCGGATTTATTTTATCTATGCATTTTCTGTAGTACCTGATTTCGCAAAAACTAGTCTAGTCTTAAGTATTTCACTTTTTTATTTGAAATGGTTTACTTTCTAGTTACTCAAAAGAAATTAAAACCTGTTAGACAGAATGAAGAAGAAGGCCCGTGCCCAACAGAGGAACGTTATTGGGATGAAGAGAGAGAGAGAGAGAGACAATAAAGTGTCAGAATTCCAATTGATTCGGAATGTAATACTTAGTTCCATAACTAAAGTATAACGCAGGCAGTCTAACATTTATCGTTGGAAAATTCAAGCTGTTTATTTACTGGATATTTGCGCACTTTGATTCGATGTAGTGTACGTAATTCTTGCTGATACTTGAAAATATTTGCAACGTAAGTATTTCGTGTACACAGATGGCATGCGATAAACAATGGCTTGTCTACGTCATTAGGATGTTCAGCAATTTAGTCGAGGACAATGCCGAGGTGACATGGCTGATTCGCATTCTGCAAATACAGTTGGTCAACAGTTAACGCCTAATGAGTTGGGTGTTAGCGAAATCCGTATTTGGACAGTCGGAGACCTTGCCGATATTTGAGTGACTAAACAAAACTTATAAACACATGGTATGAAATTTAAACTTACATTACCTAAGAGACATATCTATAAGTCTTTAATGTCTATATGAAGCGTAATACTCTTAAGGTGAGTATACACTACAACATTTACTTGTAACAAAAACGACGAGCCGTTCTCTGATATGTTCTAGTGTATCATCCTTTTACGAACTAAACGTCGAGCACGCTCGCCACAAACCAACGAGCATATTGGTGTAACTTGGAACATTTCGTCGAGCGTATTGGTGTAACATTTCGTTGAGCCACGAGTGCGGGCGATGCGCGGTTGCGGTGCCACCATCTACTATTTCTATTCTTCTTTTTTCTTCTAATATAATTCATCAATATAAACGCAGCACACGCAACTTGTAGGTCCGATATTTCAAAGAAGAATGAACGCAAGGTACAACGAAATGTTGGTAAATGCACACTCCCTGTGAGCATTTACCCGTAACATAACGCCAAGCATTCGCAGGAACGTTACATTACATGGAAATGCTTTGGAAACTGAGCTTTTGCCTGTATTGTACCATTCGTACATTACACAGAAATGCTCCAGAAAATGTTGTAGTTTATACTCACCTTTACGATTTCCAAAATCGAGGTAATTTTCATGGATAACTAAACGTACAAAAATTATTTAAAACAGCACCATAAATATATAAATTGTTATTATACTTTGTACGATAGATTAAGTGAATTGTTACAATAGATTTAGTTTGTGTATGTAAATAAAAAAAATAAAATAATTAAGAAGAAGAAAGGGTATGTACAATTGTCAAAAAATATTTAGATGAAACGTCCGTAAAAATAAAATACTACGGATTTCTAGGCAATACACAGTCATAAATTAACTACTTCCTCATAGGCCTGTACAGTGCGATCATAAACATCAAATTATAGTACGCACTTGAGCGTATTTACAAAGTTTATAACGATTTAAAGCACTATTAGATTTTAGTTCCTACAATGTAACATCATTATTATGCTGTCTGTTAACGAACAACACATTATTCCTCACAATGCGAATATTATCATGAAATATAACAGTAGGTATCTAATAAGTAATGTGCCACAAGCAATAGTATATAAATACCATACTTGTCATTATATTCTTTGTCGAGGTTTAAAGTATAGACTATCTACGTACCAAATTTCATTAAAATGTATTAATTAGTTTTACTGTAAAATAACGACAAACAGGCTAGTTTTACTTTGTAACTGGCTGCAGTAGGTAACGCTACCAATAGCAATAATAAATAAAATAAATATAAATATTCACGGACATTCCACACAACGCCCTCTGGTCATATGCTTGTGTTATGGGTACCAGAATACGGATAGACTACATATACTACTTTTCTTTTGTAAATACATACCATAGAAACACCAACAGGTAGAGCCGTAATATAACATAGTGCATAGGAAATACCTATCCGCGCTATATAAATAAATAGGTTATTAGGGATTATCCATGTGCATAAATTAAAATAAACATACACAAATTATGTAACTAACTAGAGACTACATTATGTGTCATTAACTCCAGTCTGTTGCAAACATTAATAATAATAAATATTCATGGACATTTCACACAACGTCCTCTGGTCCCAAGCTAAGCTTATATGCTTGTGTTATGGGTACCAGAATACGGTTAGAATACATATACTACTTTTCTTTCGTAAATACATACTTGTAATACATAGAAACACCCAGACGCAGTACAAACATTTGTATGACAATTAGAAAAATCACACAAATGATTGTCCCGAGCGGGAATCGAACCCGCGACCTCTTGGTTGGCAGTCCATTACATAAACCACTCAACCACGAGGCTCGTCATTCATAAAGGTGAATTAAGATCATGAATCACGACGTATTATTCAGAGGTAAAACTTAAACAATCTGTAGAAGCGACTACAAAGAGTCTTAGTTAAAGTAATGGTCTTATTCATAATGACTTATCGGAGGTTTAAAAGTTCGCTAAAATCGGTTCGCGAAAATTGTCAAAACTTGTTATTCATAATAGTCTTATTACGATAAAACGTTTATTATCTCTTCGATAAAATCTCCGTTTAAACCTCCGATAAGACATTATGAGTAAGACCAAATGTGTTTGCAACACGAGCAGTAAAAAGTAATATAAGCGACTTCAACAAATTCGCGGAAGTAGCGGCATATATTACGGTTTTTGTGTGACGAATTTTGTGCTCAAATGCTCAATCTCAGGTCAGGACAACTTGATTCGTTTCTCACGACTTCATAAAAAGAAATTTAACGCTTTCATATATGTATTATCTAAATACATATTTTTTATTTCCTATTAATGATGTCACAAGGAAATACATTTTCGTATACCAGGGGAGCATTACAAAAAAAATGTCTACATTTAAAGACCAATCTTCTTTTTCTGAGCCAATAAATGTCTCATAGTTGGGCAAGGGCTTGCTCTATTTTGGGAGGTAGGTATCCCGTATCTGGTCTACTTAATGGTATGCTGACCCGGCGTGTTGTAGTATGGTTTTGTTTAGTTTTTCTTCTCTTTCGGAAGATATTACCTGACTGACCCCTGGACAGGAAATAGAGTAGTGATTCTTGTCACACGAACAAAACGAATAGCACAGAGAAATATACGTTGCATTATCTTTATCTATATGTCACTATGATAGGAATTAAGCACGTAACATAGACGTTCCTTCGTTTTATAATTATCTTAGACGTTTCCTTATAATTGCGTGTACATTTTTTCCTTAATATCTTAAACGAGGACGACACGAGTCGCTTGCGTGCTACCTATACTAAAGTCCGTGACTCAGTATTAAACTGGCATGTTTTACAAGAATATTCTAACAGATACTAAAGCCATGTGTATGTTTTATATTACTGAAAACATAAGCATTAACATAACTTTATTAGTATCATATAAATGAAGACAATTTTTAAAAAAGATCTAATCCTTTCACTATAAAGAAGAGCTCTACTTGAAATATAAACATTCTAATTAAAGTTTATGTTGAAAGGCTTCGATTTTGGACGTAATTATGTGTACATAACACTTTCGTAGAATGTTCTAGGACAAATTCAGCGACCTAATGTGAGAGTTGTTTTAATAACATGAACATAAGAAATATGAAGCTGAGCGTGTCTCACGATTTCACAAACGCTCTATTTTGAGTTTCTTCACAAGTTTGAATACGCATAACATGGGTGTAGTGTACAACTGTACACTGTACACGAAGTATATTCTTTTTAATTTTTCCATCTAGGTACAATAAAATTGCCACTATTTTTCTAGCATACTTTCCAGTTTTACAAGACTGTATTTTCCTCTTAGGTTCATATTGATATCGACAAATTTTGGGCACGTTTCAGCCCTTTAAATTTTCCTAATTTCATTTCTTGGAAAGTACCTAATTTTAACCTTCTACACTGTCCATTTAAGCGCATCAGTCTCTAACATCGCATCAATGAGTATAAAGGAGATTGCAGCTGGATTGAAAAAAGATAGAGTTCTAAATATCTTTGTCCCGCATATACAGGATGTCCCAGAAATCAACGTCAAGCCGAAAACGGATGACGGGCCAAGGGATGGTGATTCTCAGAAAAATAGGAAAAAAATTTTTTTACCAGCACTCTACATATTATAGCCATTTAAAAAAAACGTGAAAATCAACACCTTGTTATAATTTTTCAAGTACTATGACTACAAAATGTTACTTAGCTTAATTATTTTGGGGGGGGATTTGTAACTGAATAATGCTAGTATAAATTACAATTCAAAATTTGAACACAACTATCTCGGTTTTAGAGGAACAACACGCTTGGTCAGCGCGGTACAGTAGACCATAATCCCTCCAAAGTGGAGGAGGCCCGTGCCCAACAGTGGGGCGTAAATGGGCTGGAGAAGAAGAAGAAGAAATTAGAAAAGAATGGTGTGGGTACGGATTAAGAATAAAAGTGTCACCCCTTTTCCTTCCGAGTGTACTGCAAGAGACAGCTAAGGGATTATAAGCAGTTAACATCAACTGTGGGAGACGGAAAACTTGAAACCAAACCTTCTACCAACACGCCCGGTCAGCGCAGCATAGTAGACCAAAAGCTTTTCCAAAGTGGAGGAAGTCCGTGCCTTGTGGGAGACGTCCACGAGGGAGAGAGAGGGACGTTGATGGACTAGAGAGAGATTACCTATTATTTTTGAGCCTCATTGGCAGGTACAAAATATATATCAACAATGAGGCCTACGTAACAAAAATACAATGTACCTAAATGCTAATGATATACAAGAGCACTAATAAGTTTATTCTTATTTAAAAAACAACACTGCTTAAAGTCAGGTTTCCACCTTAACCACCAATAATTATTCTCAGAATTTAGGTAGTATAAAGTCATTAACACTTTTGGAATATATTAAAGGTAAATAAAATTTTGTAAAAGGTTTTTCCTTACCTGTGCTCAGAAAAATACCAATGATCGGTAAAACCTTAACTTATGTACCTAGGTACTTCTTGGTCTTTTGACCGAGCTACCTATACACAAGTGCTAAGCCAATCAGTCTTATTTTTAAATCGTGACAAAAACAATTGCTGAGAGTCGTTTAGATTCCTCCTAATTAATCGTTTGGTTTCGCCGAAGTGTTTTATCTATCTCATTATCTTTAATAACTCCAAGTTACGTCAGAGCAACCGAGTTGAGCATTTTAGACACATGCTCAGGTGCTCAAGTCCACTATTTTGGAACAATTGTCATACCGGCACAATACCGGCACGATACCGTTGCAATTGAAGTCAAATATCCGTAGTCTGCTATATGCCGTCATAACGGTCTTTCAATGGTAATAGAATTGTCGATCTCTTTTATCTATGCATTGAATTTTCGGTCTCTTTTATCTATGGATTGTGTTAGAATGGTATGTATGTGTTGCCGTTTTTAAAAAATGCGTTAGTTGAAGTGATTTTCGAAAAACTACTAATAAATTTAAACATTTAATCATGCTAGACTTCGTTTAAATATATTTGTACATACTATTTATTAGTATAAAAAGCAATGTGAAGTTTAGGAGATTAGTAAATTGCAATAAATTACAAAGAACAATTTCTAATATTTCTATCTATCTATTTTTTATTTATGGCAATCTGTCGACACAGGACAATTTAAAAATATTACTGTCAAATTCAAAATAGCAGACTACCGAAACATTTCAGTCATTGAATTGCAATTGTGAAGCAGTTGTGTACGAGACTAGCAATTTATGTCACTTTGACAATTGTAAGACAATGATGAAGTCGTTATGACGACACATTAATAGTAGACTACCAAAAACTTTACTATTGCACCATAATGGTACAATAATGGTACAGTTGTGACACCGTTGAAATACCCGACTCAGGGCCCAGATATATGATTAACTTGATATTTTACGTATTTTATTACTGTCAGTTGTGTGGACGGGAATTATTAGTCATCGCGTCCCGCACACTCAATGTTGTATACTACTTAAAAAAATAGACGTCTATTTTTTGTGAAACCATTTATCAAATGAATGAATGATCAATGAACTCGTCGTTATGTGGGTCAGTGGTCGAGTGGCAGGATCACATGTGACAATCCAATTATCGCCACATTCACTGTGAATGAAAAACGAATTTAAGTAATTTGCATGTGTACTGCTTTGTATTAGTCACTGACATAGGAAGCTAGTTCAGTTAGGGTTATTGTTGGATCACGATTTACATTTAGACCCGATGGAAATGGCGGGATTTATAACATGACGTTGGAAAATTAATATATTTGTTTGTATAAACGCAGAATAAGTAGATAATAGTGCTAGTATCAAGATAAACTTTCTCTCAAATGAACAATTAGATTTTGAATTTAATTTCTGTATTAAGCTAAAGTTAATTTTTAATATCTATTAATGGTCTTATTCATAATGAGTAATGACTTATCGAAGGTTTAAACGAAGATTTTGTTGGAGAGATAATAAACGTTTTATCGTAAAAAGACAATAATGAATAAATATGAATAACAAGTTTTAACAATTTTCGCGAACCAATTTTAGCGAAATTTAAGCCATTATGAATAAGAGCATAAAACTCTACCTGATTCATACTAATCAGATTTGCTATAGCATTCCAATATCGCTAACTATATCGTTTGAAAAACCACAGACTTGATTAACTAATTTATTAAATGTATATCCATGCTGGGGTATTGTTTTTAGTAGGTAGATACTAAGTGCAGCTGCTACTTTGTTGTCAGTCGGTCACAATTTGTTATTAAAGTTGCTCCCATTTAGGTCAATGTCAAACTGGTTCGGTAACAATAAAAGGGTCTAACCAGACACAGCTTAACTGTTTGAAAGTAATATTTTTAATAACCAGTCCAACTTGCATAATATAGTTCTAGGGAAAACTGTGTATGTAATGAGGAAGAATTTTTTGAAATTATAAGTCTTTAGCGATTTTTGCTAGAAGTCTCGACTATTCTATACTAAGTATAGAATCTAGGAATTTGCAGTTATACGGCAAATACGAAGTCTTCATATTTGCCGTATAACTATAACTGCAAATTCCTCAAGCAACAAGCTGCTCAGCCGTAGTTTTTGGAACGAAGTTCCTTATGGCGCGTTGCGGAGGGGTACCCTAGCCGGCAAAAAACGTCCGTAACGCGATGAAAATCGAAACCTTTTTATGTATAGTCTATGTACCATATATACCTTTTTATGGTGGCTATACACTGTCTAATGTATAGTCTATGGGATGACTGTTATAATTTTTTTTTTTTTTGCAAATTGTGTCGATTGTACCTTAGCTGAAGGAACTTCGTTCCTACCTGGTGTCCCGCGACACCATTTTTTTTTTATCTCTTTTTTTAACCTTTACCCTTTAGGTATGACAGTCCCATCGTACCCTAATCCTTGTTCACAGAAATCACCCGTAGTTGAAGAATATGACTTCGTTACAATTTAATTCATCTTTTTAATTCACAAATAATGCATTCAGACAGACATATTTATACATTATCTCCCATTTAACCTTGAGTGGTATAATAGTAACAAAGTATTATATTACTTTACAATTTATCTGCACTGCTGTAGGAATACAGTCACTAATCAAGAAAAATAAATTATAATCAAATGAATTCTTTCTTGTCAAGAAATCACAAATTTATGACAATAGAAAATACTACAAAAAAATTATCTCTTATCAATAGATTCGAATTGTTTTGCAATAATATCTACTTATGTATCTTATCGTATGCCAAGTTCTCAACTCAACCTTCAACCGAAGCAACTAGCGACAAAATTATTTTGTTTTGTGTTGCTACGAGTTTACTTAAATATTTTATGTACATATTGTTTATAATATGTACCAAATTACATGTAAATGCATCATTTTGTACAGGCGACAATGGCAGTTACAAAATATCAAATTTAGCCGTTGTAGTCAAAATGGACCTGGACGGTGAGGCTCTTTATATCTTTAACAGTTTTACGCCCCAGCAGACAAGTATTATTGAATGTCACCAAGGAATTTCTGAAAACAATCTACATGACTTCAAACCTTGCAATCATTTTGTAGCTTTTCATTAAAAGGCATTTTAAAGAAACAGCAAATAAGGTAAAGTTGCGCATTAAACAGCACTAACGACGACAAAAATAACAATGCCGGCAGAAAGGTTTTCGTTTATTGTAAGTATTTCACATTAGTTCAACTTTAACATTATTGGTTGAGGTGTACCTAATTAGATAGTAATACTTACTTAATTGTCATTCGTATCTACTAACTACTATTGAATGTTTAGTTTCATTTTAAAGAAAAAGAAAAATATATATTTAAGAACTATGTATTTGAACGTTATGTACCTTAGTGTTTATTTTTAGGTAATAAATGTTTACAAAGAAAAAACGCAGTACATACAAGATGTAAGTAATAATTATAATCGTAATTTGCTACAATACTACACATACAAACAGAGAAACGGTTTGATTTGGTACCAATAAACGTAGTGTGAAATGTTCTTATGTATTAAAATTGTTTTTACCTATCTATATTATACTAGCTGTTGCCCGCGACTTCGTACGCGTGGAGTTTAGAAAATATCCCCGATTTTGAAACATTTCCACTAATGCTTCGCTCCTATTGATCTCAGCGTGATGTTAAAGCCCATAGCCTTCCTCGATAAATGGACTATCAAACACCAAAAGAATTTACAATTCGTACCAGTAGTTCCTGAGATTAGCGCGTTCAGACAAATAAATAAACAAACTCTTCAACTTTATAGTATTATAATAATAATTATAGATTTGCACACAGACGATGAATGAATATATGTGGCGTGTCGTGGCTGACTATGTGATACACTATATTGTTTAAATCGGGATGCATTGATGTGTGGTTGCCAAGCTTAGTAAAGGCGCAAAGGGCCGCTCGGCCATTGCCCCCACATTGCACAGGTTCCTTTTTTATGTCTGTCTCGTTTAGACTTAGTTTCCAACGGGTTCGTTCCCATTATAACAACCTGATGTACTGCGTGTATACCGAATGTGGTATTTATAAATAGAATATACCTTGGTGAACGATCTCTAATTAAGACATCCTACCAAAGTAACCTGAAAACCTTTTATTAAGCATTTACAAAGTTACTGTACTGGAACGTCGGCATTACTCTGTTTTTAATTTTAATTTGTTTTTAATTTGACGGGCCTCGTGGTGTAGTGGTTCATATAACGGACTGCCGATCATGAGGTCTCGGGTTCGATTCCCGGTCAGGACAATCATTTGTGTGATGTTTTTAATTGTCATACAAATGTTTGTACTGCGTCTGGGTGTTTCTATGTATTATAAGTATGTATTTACAAAAGAAAAGTAGTTTATGTATTCTATCCGTATTCTGGTACCCATAACACAAGCATATAAGCTTAGCTTGGGACCAGAGGACGTTGTGTGAAATGTCCATGAATATTTATTATTATTTATTATTAACGTCTTAAATACATAAAGACTTTTCACATAGATACCTAAATTAGTCACGCAGGTTTTGAGACTGTAAAATTAAATTATTTAAACCTTTCAAAGTTAACATTCCTAACATTGTAACTACGATATCTAGGCACTAATAAATGCAGGATACTAATACGCAGATTTATTTTTGCCTTAGAAAAATCAATATTGTTTTTTATCCGTTTTAAAATGCTTATATTGATGGATGTAAGTACAGGATGAAAATATAACTCTTATGTGTATCTATCTCCAACCAACATAACTTCTATAGATACTACATAAAGTTGGTTGGTCATGATTGACTTGTTAATTTTGTATAGGTATTTTAACATACAAATACTTATACAGAAAACAGTAAGAAAGTGCTACTGCATATTGCAATGACATAATCTATTCTATGCATTAGTTGGACGACTAAGTAATTAGAATTTAGAAACACTAAGTTAACTGTAGTTTCCTCACGTAATTTCAAGAAACTTATTACTAACATAGCGTTAGTACGTACTCGCAATATTACATGTGATATTTCTGCGTATTCTATTGTATGTTTTTATATTTATACACAGATCAAATAGTGATTTATGTATTTTCAACTTAACTGGCAACTTTATTGTATAATATTAGTAGTGATTCGTGAGCCTGTGGGTTTTTTAATATCGCCCGCAACACTTATATCGTAAATAAGATAAGAAAATACTAGAACTGTAAGAGATCTCGTGTAGGTAGATATAGCTTAGGCTTAGAGGTACAGCAAATATTTGATAACGCAAATTACTTATTGATTACTTAACACAATATGGAAGATTCAGTCTTTGTTTTATTACTGGAGATGACAGATGATAAATGACACTCGTCTTTTTTTGTCTCGCTATCGACTGCTTCCAAAATCAAAAGATAACAATAAAACCATCTAATAATGAATGTTCCTGGCAACGCTCTATGAAGCGCATGTGCATAAAATTGAAATAAATGAAAACCTCAATATAGTAACGATCTTTCCAAGGACGATAAATCTTTGAATCAAACTTCCAAAACTGAGTAAATTTGTTTCAGAAAGCATGAATGCCAGAATTTCTTGCATATCTATTTGGTTTCTTATACTACGTTATTCTATCTACCTAATAAATGACTAGCGTGTTTTATCATTTACAACATTTCAAAAGTCAAGCAAATTTAGTCACCCAAAATAAATCTAACCGTTTTGGTGATTTGCATGAACAAAGGGAGTACCAATTTCTGTTACGTTGTTTGAATTTAAGCTATGTAGCGACTCAAATCAAATTTCAGTTAGATTTGATACATACCTATTCATAGATATAAATATATATATAGGGTAAAAGATAGGTTATTCACACTGGTTGACTCAATGTCGTGTCTTTCTGAATTTATAATATAACTGACCGTTGATTCACACATAGTCAAAATATAAGTAAACCATTTCATCAGGCCAGTCAGTTACTTAGTCATCAAGCAAGTTAAAATGAGCTTTCTTTGTTTATATTGCACATTCATCGTATGGTAATATCGCCTCCTTTTAAACTACATAGGTAATTACTTTTCGAACGGTAAAAGGTTTCATTTAGTGCTATTAGGTGGATGAACGGATCGCTTCAGGGAGTTCGGTCTTTGAACCCGCATAAGAGCGGGACGCTTAAATTATTTAATGACAACAAATAAAGCATCTATGCACAGCTGTCAAAAGAATGTCGCTCACATGCGGCCTTCGGCCTTACGAGGGTTCCCTATTATTACAGAAGGCCCAGGTAGTCAGTTTTATTTTTAATTTTTGTCCAAGTTTTATTTTTATTAATTTTGAAATAAACTGCCCGTCTTCGTTGTTAAGTCTCATGAATAGCTGTCTACGTAATAATAAAACCCCGTCTTGTTTAAGGCTGGTTGTAACGGAATTTAATTATGATACCAACCTATTGTACAGTACAGAGATAACAAAAGAACTGATATAACTTATGTATACATAATGTTATTATCACTAATTGATTACTATAATTACGCAATACAGTCAGGTGAAAATATTTGTCAAGTGAATGTTCAATCGTGTGCAGGACTTTCGCCAGTTTAGTTGGGCTGTGAGTGTACTGGTAATGTTTGTGTACAACTAACTTAATTGTTGTGTATTTAAAAGATGTTTGTTTTTAGCTTACCTATATGTGCTAGGTCGATAATGGGGATTTCGCAGCGCGCAAGGAGGCTCTCCTCCTGTGGAGCCGCCATCGCAGTTGCTTGATGAGAACGCTCTGACTTTAGCACGACGATAGCTCGATTAGTCAACAATCACGACTCGTTATCACTCGACTTCCACAGTAATTAGCAATTAGCGAACGTAACACCGAAAGATAATAAACGTAGAGAAATTATAGATAAGCACTTAATACACAGTTGAAACTGAAACGTTAAAGTTTATTAAAGTTGTGAATGGTCTTTAGATTACCCCTGGTATAGAAGCGTTCAGAACTCATTTGCATAACCTTATAGTTCTTGCTCGAGGCGTTCAGCGATCTGACGTAGCAGCAATAAGCTATACTGACGTGACACATTAAAAATTGGTTTCCGTTGCTTCTCTCACAGTAAGTCACTATGTGGAAAGGTTGATCCCGCGTGTACGAACGGCGGCGTCGCGCGCCCCCCGACCCTCACAGCTGGCGAGTTTCGAATGTCTCTCGTGGAATAAATTGGCTCACCGTGTGCGATGAGCGTTACCCTGGCGTCCGATGTCGGCTCTCACTTGTATATCATCGCGTCACACTTTCGCAACCGAGTGCCGTGTCGAGACTGCCTTGAACACGCTGCGCTGTGGGGAAAGCGTAATGTGTCCACAAGTGTACACGGCCCGCTCGGACTTCAGAATAACACTGGCGGCGCGGCACTCGGCGCGGCGGTGAACTGAGTCACACTGGCAGTGGCGGTCCTGCTATCTGCGGCTCACTTCACGCCCGTCCACATCTTCCTTCCTTGTGGTGCGGAGCGAAGTATCGTTGCCGCTATTGTTCCACTGCAGCCTCGTCTGGTGCCATTCACTCGACTGTCTCTTAGCAAGCGTAGGTCAACTAACTTTGTTAAATTACAAACATTAGAAATTCACCTTTATAACTAGGCTACAAAGCTCATAATTGTGTGAAAAGATCAACAGTTGTTTATTTAACTTTGATTCATGTTACCCACATAATATTTTAATTAAACATTATACAATGTTACCTACACCCAGGAGTCCAATCTGTAAATCACTAAGATTAGAAGACAAAATATACATTTGACTGATAATCCTACCAGTAGCGCCATCTGCTGCAAGGGTATTAAAATAAAAAAAATGTTTATATTTAATTTCTTATCGTCACTTAGTTTATTGTTACCAACATATTATAGTTTATCGTTTCAAGTAACTACAAAAGCGATTTGTAAAATAATGTATAAAAATAAGTTTACCTAAAAATTAATTAATTATTTATAATAAATAACGAAATGCTTTGTAGTGAGATTGTTTTATTTATAATATATAGTTGGTATTATTAATTTACATTGTTGTGTTTATTTGAGGCATCGTTCGAAGTATGATGAGCCGACATAGCCGCCCCTCATTGCTCGGTGCACGTGTTGCTCAAACAACCTTCTGTTGCTTTGGAGTTCGTCTGCCGCCTCTTTGTTTAGGGGATCTTCGGGATTTGGTTCCTGTAAATAACAAAAAGATAACACATTTTTAAATTATCAGAAATAACGATCTCCCACTCAGACAGGACTACTTTGTAAAGGATTAAGTACAATTTAATTAGATTGTTAATCTCTCATACTCAGGTATTGCATTACTAACTAATTAATAAAGCGTATCGGAATACAAAGTATATTTAATACGAATACGAAATAAAAATTACCACATCGCAATGCTAACACTTCTTTAAAAATATAAATAATTCGTCAATATACAAATACACTAGAGTCACTCAAACGCGTACAGCTTCCTAGTAAACTGAAGATAGTACCTGTTAACTACAGGTAGTCATATCATGATCCCTTATCTGTCTTTCATGAACCTCGTTAAAAAAAGGTAATAAATTATATTTCTCGCAACGGTCTTTTTCTGACGCGGTTGACTTTGTTAAACGTCTTGTACTAGTCAGCATCGTCATTAGGCAGAATTCAGTTTCAGTTATCAGAGTCAACTGAGACCTTGTTTTTTCAAGGATAGACTCCTCGTTTTCATGTACAAAACCATCTCAAAAATAGATTAAAAGATTGGTTTGACTTTGTAGAAACAGAATCGGTTTGTTTTACACAACATCGATACATACATGCCACGTATTTATCGCAGGACTTGTTTACAAAAGTCGGCTAGGCTAGTATGGCGAATGACTACAGTCCGCCTGATGGTAAGTGGCTGTATAATCCAAAGGCTAGATAGCTGTCTCCATTTTGCCGGTCCGCTAGGCAAGTCGCGTTCAAAAGATGAAGGAGGAAACACGGGCGCCGATTGTTTATTCTCTAGAGGGCAGATTTCCTCAAGTTTTATATTCGTTTGCAGTTTCAGGTAGGTTACCTTTGAAAAGAGTGGATGTCTCCCACAGACATGGCCCTAAAGGGTAACTAATGCCATAGAGATCTTATGGTTTTAACTAACACGAAAATTGGTTATAGTAACAATATTACCACGGAAAAATTCATGGGACCATTTTGAAAAGATGGTTTTATACTCGTGTTTGAAGAATTCATTGCTTCTTTGCTTATCGTTTATAAAGCCCATGGTAATTAATTACCATAGTTAGAAAACAAAAAACCCGGTAGGTAAATGGCGTAACGTGTTTGATATAAAATACCATGTTTATACATATAATATGGTGCTAATTTATTTTAGGTAAAATGATGTGGTTTAAGTTCAATAGATCAATAATAAATATCTACATGCATTCCACACCACTTTCTCTTATCCTGCACCCTAAACTATATTAAAAATATAGCATGATATCTAATAACATTATTGTATTTTATTTTGTCTAATACTAGGGTAATGTGATGAGGTGAAGTCCATAACTTTGAACATGGAAGTTGGCTACACTACTGATACCCCAAAAGACAAGGAGTTTTGAGGACAAAATGAAATTAAAAACATACCAAAAATAAATATTGTAACCCATAGACTATAGAGTTAACAGTAAGCACTGGTTTCCAGTCTTCCCTTAAGATGTTGAGACATACATTCCCTTCAAGGTCTATGTTAGGATGGTATACAGCTGTCTCACACTTCACCTTAGGTGGCTCATGAGGATAGTTTGGTCCTACCTGAAAACAATTATAATAGTAAGATTTTTACACTATACTAGCTTTTGCTGTGACTATGTATGTAAGGAATTTAGAGAACAAATCTTAATGACACTATTTGGAGTCAGCACATCATGTCTTTTTCTTCCATAGCCTTGTGTCAGTCAATATATCTGTGTTAACTCCTCTTTCTTTCATATCCTCATTCACACAGTCCATCCATCTTTTCTTATGTATTCCTCTAGACTTTTTTTCCTTCCACATTTATTCGCAGAACTCTCCTAACGATATTACTATACTATTTAGAGAACAAACTATAACAATTTATACACATAAACCAACTAAAACCAAAATATAATTTGTTTAGTTATTGATCCTTACAACTTCCTTCATCATTCTTAGTTGTCATTATTAATTTTAAGTACATTGTTGTCTAAATATTTAGGTTATATGTTGTCAATTTGAAACCTTTAATCAAATACGCTCTCTAATTTTAGCTGGAAGATGTAAGTTAAGTTGTACCAAAATGCTGTAACTAACATGACTTTCTTTTACATATTTTGATTCTTTTGAAAATGATAGAAATATGTATATATGATAAATAATTAATATATTAATAATGATTTAATGTTTTTAACTTTAAACTGAGCAATTCAAGCAAAATCACATAATAATAGCATTCTCTCTCTGTAGGCGTACTCCATACAGATACAGTCATATCACCTTTTCACAAGGCGCGGATACCTCCTATGCAACAATAAATTTTAATAAATAATTTTTTACAGATATACCACACACCCTCTCGTCCCAAACTAAGCTAATGTTTTTAATTGATGTCAGATGCAGATGTAATACATATATCACTTTCTTTTGTAAATATTTATGCAGAATACATAAGAAGACACACAAACCCAGTAAGTATAAATAACAGTCTCTCTCATAAAAAATTTGTTCTGCTATAAATATAGGTTTATTTACTGTCCGAAAATATACCTATATTTAATTTTATTACTTATAGCATTTAAATGTATGCATGAAAGCAATTATAGTTTCCAACAGAATAAAGAATCAGAACTTCATCTAACGGGTGTCAAATTTCCAACACTGAATGCTTGACCTAAATTCTTTTATAAAATGCTCAATCAACATTATCTGCTAGTTTAATGGAAATATATTAATGACAACAACTATATTAAAAATAAATAAATAATATTCATGGACATTTCACTCAATATCCTTTGGTCCCAAGATGAGCTGTTATGCTTAAGTTAAGGTACCAGTGCAAAATTAATTGTAAAAATTTTTCAACAGGCCTTATGGTCTAGTGGTTCATATAACGGACTGCTGTTCATGAGGTCTCGGGTTAGATTCCCACTCGGGACAATCATTTGTGCTATGTTTTTAATTGTCATACAAATTTTTGTATTGCATCTGGGTGTTTGTATTTATTATAAGTATGTATTTACAAGAGAAAAGCAGTTTATTTATTCTATCTGTATTCTGGTATCCATAACACAAGCATGTAAGCTTAGCTTGGGACCAGAGGATGTTGTGTGTAATGTCCATGAATGTTTAATTATTTACTTATGTTGTTATAAATTTATTTCTGGACTGACCATTGAACTTGGTATCCAATAAGACCTCATTTTTTTGTTATTGAAGTTAAAAACCAAGTCATATATCATAATGTTGAAACTTGTCATTCATTTTACATTTTACTTTTTTTTTTATGGAAATGTCATTTACTTAATACATTAGAGTTCGTAATAAGCCATACAATTATGTGATTACCTTAAAACTAAATACAAATCTGCCTCCTCTATAAAAGCCTTCATCAGGGCATATGATTAGTTTAAAATTTAATAAATCATCTGGATCTGGAAATTCTGTACTGCAAGTCTTCGGCAAATTTAGTTCATTTAAATCTGAAAGTAAACAATATAATGCATGTGTAGAAACAATGTAAGTAATAACAAACTACATTATCCTAAATATAATACTGTAAATGTGTGCCAGAACTAGATGTAGGTAGGACAATCGTGTCGTCTTATAGCGATGATGACGATGGTTTCAATGATATATATATCCAATTATATACATTGAGTTATGATGGCACATCTCTTTTGTTTCAAAATCAGTATGATAAAAGATAATAATCTACAATAACAGCAAATTTACCCCGTGAAAATCGATCTATTTACAGTATCGTACCTTTAGTAATTCGTAACTGAGCGGCCGATGCCTTTTTCTGTGAACCTCCTGCTCTTGCTGAGCCTTCCTCATCTTTCTTTTGTTGTTTTAATGAAAAAAGTTTGATCATTGTCCTAGCTAATCGATTTATTTAGAAATTAATAGAAATAAAAGCACGATCTATTTTGACAGTTTAATTTTGTACCTCAGATTAATAATTGAGTACCTAACATAAATAATAATAATTAATAGCAAAACAAGAAAGTACTCTGTAGGGACAAAGTAACCAAGAATGTTGGTATTAAGAGCATTAATCCAACAGGAGCTGGCATTATAAGGCGACCCCCGTTGAAAAAGGAACAAGAACAATGATCATGCTCATTGTGTACTGCCACTGTCGTATCTTAGAGAGTATGAGGCAAATTTGGCCAGTGCGTGGGTGATATATGATGGAGGTGATGGGACAAATAAAATGATGTTCTGGTGTTCTTGTGCATTACCTCAGGGCCCCGAGTCGGGTATTTCAATGGTGACACAATTGTACCACAATGGTACCATTATGGTGCAATTGTAAATTTTTTGGTAGTCTACTATTAATGTCTTGTCATCATTGACAAAATGACATAAATTGCTAGTCTCGTACACAATTGCTTCACAATTGCAATTCAATGACTGAAATGTTTCGGTAGTCTGCTATTTTGAATTTGACAGTAATATTTTGAAATTGTCCTGTGTCGACAGATTGCCATAAATAAAAAATAGATAGATAGAAATATTAGAAATTGTTCTTTGTAATTTATTGCAATTTACTAATCTCCTAAACTTCACATTGCTTTTTACACTAATAAATAGTATGTACAAATATATCTAAACGAAGTCTAGCATGATTAAATGTTTAAATTTATTAGTAGTTTTTCGAAAATCACTTCGACTAACGCATTTTTTAAAAACGGGAACACTTACATGCCATTCTAACACAATTCATAGATAAATGAGACCGAAAATTCGTTGCATAGATAAAAGAGACCGACAATTCCATTACCATTGAATGACCATTATGAACTCATCTACCAGACTACGGACATTTGACTTCAATTGCAACGGTATTGCAGGGCCCTGAGTCGGGTATTTCAATGGTGTCACAATTGTACCACAATGGTACCATTATGGTGCAATTGTAAAGTTTTTGGTAGTCTACTATTAATGTCTTGTCATAATGGTGCCATTACGACTTCATTATTGACTTACAATTGTCAAAGTGACATAAATTGCTAGTCTCGTACGCAATTGCTTCACAATTGCAATTCAATGACTGAAATGTTTCGGTTACAACGGTATTGCAGTTGCATCGTGCCGGTATGACAATTGTTCCAAAATAGTAGACTTGAGCACCAGCACCCCAAGAACGTGGCAGTATAAATGTCAAAGGAAACAGCGTTTGTAACAGCTCCTGTTGATTTAATGCCCTAAGTGTTGGGAACATTATTCTGGTGTGTATGAATAAAAAGGAGATATCATGAGGCACAGTAGGTAGATACACTGCAAAAGACTGTAATTTCTTCGTCGTCGTGGCGTCGTGCCTTTAGAGTATTAATCTAACTAATGTTGAACGTGTCCCATATTCGTACTGTTGTAAGCACGTAAAAAATAATACTATTTTGTTATTCTATGTTTATACTTAAAATAAAGTTGTCATTATATTACGACAATGAAGTGCGGGTGACGTAATAATTTGCTTTCATATGTGTATGAGTGTAAACATTACTGGTATATCTCTTTCAGCCAAGACTAGGCAGTGTTAGCGCCTCCTGTAGGAATAATGCTCTAAGTAGTTTAGTTACTTAGTTTAGATATAGAGTAATCCAGTGGCCGGAAAGTCAGAACGTGACATTGCAGCGCTGGCATTTTTACAAGTGCGTCATCTTGGTTTTTGGTCCGCAATATTTATGGCGTTGGTCACATTATTTTTATTATTATTTATTTAATTATTTAATACAAACAGACATGTATACATTATTATTAGTAACATAAATAAGAGCAAAAGTAATAGGGCAAGTAAAAGTGGGACTGGCACACGAATGGTTCCATACCGTTATTATTATAAAATACCCCGACTACAAAAAACGGAGTAAGGGCAGGAAAATGATGATGATGATGAGTGATTTTAGTTATAGCATCAACCGTGAAGTTTTCCGCTTTCTAGCTATAACTGTTCTAGAGATGATAGATTGATGGACGAACAGCAAAATCTCAGTAATAGTGGCTCATTTTCCATTTTGGTAGTGAGCTCTGAAAATAATTATTTTGATACTGACAAGAAGTTAGAAATGTATAATGTTTTTACTTGTCATTCTTACTATAATCATTAATCATACAAAATATAGGTTATGTATATTGACTATCTCAAGCTGTGGAACTCCAAAATCAGTGGGCCTGTAGGAACACATTGTATGAATTCACCGTTTGCAAGTAGACGTAATGTCAACAGGTCTACGAATGCATAGAGACCATTGTGCTAGCCACCCAAGTTATTATAAACAAATATATTTATTACAGTATGTATGGTCCTATTGTTTGCTCGCCGACTAATTTATTATATACAAATATATCATGTATGGATTCATTGTATGCAACACTCAGCGTATCAGCAGTTTTAGGAATATATAGAAACGATTGTTCTCCTTACCTATTTAAGCTAATATTATATCAAATATATTGAGTCGCAAATAAACGCCATGCAAGTCCGGACGTATTTCATTTTATCCTCTAACCAACAGACACATTTAAACCTAAAGGCCCTTTCATGCAAGCAATAAAAATGCGGAAGATTTCTCTCTATTTTATTATCACAGAATAGATAGAAGATACTACATAGTGACACTACTACTACTCTATGGTTTTGAATTTTTGTTCTAGTGATGTGCCAACTCGGAAAAAACAAAACTCGATTTAACCCGAATTAAAATCCACATAACTCGAGTTACGTAACTCGAGTTAACTGTATGGACAAGTGAATGCTTTTTTTTTTTGAATTTTAACCAGTTTATTCCATCAGCTTAGTATTAATAATTTAAAAAGTTGGAACAGACATGATGATGATGAACTCTGACTTTACTCGATGGCAACATTAGGATGCTTTTTTTTTAAATGTTGTTTAATAATGTGGTCGTATTTCTACTATATTTCAATGAATCTGAACACTGTTTACACGCAACACCTCCACTCACTGGCGATTCGAATACATCCCAAACTAGAGATTTTCTTTTAGGACCCGGCATTTTTCAAAAACAGAACATAAATAAAACATGAAAATCTACAACAAGAACCGGTAGTTTAAAGTTAACCTCAAATCTAATATGTGACACTTGGTTGTTAAGCTTTGTTATGACTGAATGAATGGACTCTGCCGCCGGAATTGTTAGCGATTAAACGGTTTTCAGTTAGTCGCGTATTTTAATTAATTTTCGGGGGTTTTTATGCATATTTTCGTACCAGCTTGATTTATTTGTGTTGTATTGTGTCTTTGTGTGTGGTGTCGGTAAGATTTTAGTAATTATTTTGTGTTATTTTTAAGTTTTTCTTTAAGCGTCCTCTCCGTGTTTAGGTTATAACCTAAACATGGCAAGTGAGGAACTAATTACGCCGCCGCCGGCGCCAGATCCTCCGGATCCGCCGGACCCCATGATTATAGATCCCTTATCTTCCTCGACAAATTTAAAAAGACGCATGCCGACAGAACCGGCTGACCGATCTCAAGCTAAGAAACTAATTACTTCCCCTGAGCTAGCTGTTGCCTCCATCCAGTCTGTGTATACACATCCTTCTTACGTGATTGGTGCAATAAATACTTACTCCGCGGATGACAAGGGACCGTACATCGTACATGTATCAAGAACTACTCCTGATCCTGCTGCTGGCACTTCGATTCGCCCTATTAAATTTGGTCAGTTTCTTTCTACCCATAAGTTCAAAAATGTATGTACAGGGGGCGTAAAAAAAGTAGGGAGGAATAAGGTGTCTGTGGAATTTACTACGGCAAACGATGCAAATAACTTCACAGTCTCTAGTATTCTCCCTCTCTATAAATACTCAGCTACAATTCCTACATTTAACGTTACCAGGATGGGTTTGGTTAGGCACGTACCGACTGATCTTTCCATGGACGAGTTCGCGAAAGATGTATCTCTTCCTACAGGCTGTGGTATCATAGTAAAAGCTCGCCGGCTAAACCGGAAAACATTTGATGATGGCAATGTCGCATGGGTTCCAACTCAATCAGTTGTGGTTACTTTTCTAGGACAGTATTTACCGGACAAAATTTATCTTTATTACACAGCTTTACCTATCGAGTTATATCATTTTCCGACGATCCAATGCCACGCATGCTGTCGTTACGGTCACACAAAGGCTCAGTGCCGTTCAAAACCGCGTTGCTTCCACTGTGCCCAGGAGCATCTTGGGGAAAGCTGTGAGGTGACAGAAGCAAATGCCTCCTGTATTCACTGTTCTGGACATCACTTCGCAACTCACCGAAGTTGCCCAGAACAAGAGAGGCAAAAATCTATTAAGCTCACCATGGCCCAGCAATGTGTTTCTTATGAAGAAGCCTGCAACCAGTTTCCACCTTCTTCCCGATCTTATTCAGAGGTTACCAACCAAGTAGCTTTACACCCTAATGCCTTCCCCCCACTACCATCTCAAATACATACTAGTCATACCCAACCCCCCCAACCTTCCCGCTCCTACGTTAGAACTGTATACACACCTCCTCGCCCTAGACCTATCCCTAGTGGAAAATCATATGATAAGAATTCACATAGAAATATCACATCTACACCCAGGTCATCTACACCTAACGGCTGTGCCCTAGGTAAAACCAATAATAATTCTGAAACACAAAATGATTCAATGATAGAAATTTTAATATCCCTCCTAATTGATCTTATCCATAAGAACTCCATACCGTCCAACGCTGCCTCTAAACTTAGTAATCTCTTCTCCTTATACTCCAACCATGGATCTAGTGACCGTTCTTCAATGGAATAGTAGAAGCATACAAACGAAGAAACATGAACTTTCACATTTAATTACCAAATTCCATCCATCAGTCATTGCCATCTCGGAGACATGGCTGAAACCTGGTTCTCGGTTTAGAGTTCCTGGTTTCTCGAGTTTCCGGGATGACGGGACTGATGGATATGCTGGGAGCGCTTTATTTATAAAGCATTCCCTCCCTTTCTCCCGTATTTCCCTTCCTCCCCATCCCGCTGGTATTAATATAATTGCTGTCAGATGTCTTAATATATCCTTTCTATCTATCTATATACCCCACCCTAACTCTTCTATGATACCTGACCTTTTATACATCTTATCAAATGTTCCCTCCCCTATGATAGTTATGGGTGATTTTAATGGTCACAACACTGCGTGGGGCCACAGCCACTGTGACCTATTTGGCCACTCCCTTCTGGATGTCTTCGATGAGGTTAACTTATGTATATTAAATAATGGTTCTCCTACCCGGAGAGTATTACCCTCCCAGGATATAAGAAGCGCCGTTGACCTTTCTCTTTGTTCCCCTCCCTTATCTCCCCACGTTACATGGAATCTCCTCTCCTCTACCTATGGTAGTGATCATTTCCCCATATTAATGTCAATTTCTATCCCTAATAGAGTCACTCCCCTTTTTGATCCTTGCCCTCTCCATAAATTTAATACATCTCGTGCTGATTGGCAAGCATACTCGGACACACTAGACGTGAAGCTGTCTTCCCTTCCCCCGATCACTACTGATTCTTCCCTTAATGCTTATAATATGTTCGTCGAGAGCATGATTTCTTCCGCCCTCTCACACATCCCTTTAAAATCTTCTTCAAAACATGCTAGGGTCTCCCCGCCATGGTGGGACGCAGAATGTACTACAGCAGTGAAAGAACGTAAGGAAGCTGAGAAACGA
This sequence comes from Orgyia antiqua, assembly GCA_916999025.1. Classification (NCBI taxonomy): domain Eukaryota; kingdom Metazoa; phylum Arthropoda; class Insecta; order Lepidoptera; family Erebidae; genus Orgyia; species Orgyia antiqua. Next base: position 6,932,022 of record OU779861.1, read on the forward strand.
TACTCTCGGTCGATGACGGAAGAAAACTTCTTAATCTATAAACGGGTGGCTGCAAAATTTAAGAGACTGGTGTCCAAGAAAAAACGACTGGGATGGATTAGTTTTTGCGAAACTCTGTCTCCTAGAACGCCGTCATCGATCATATGGAAGCAGGTTAGACGATATAGAGGATCTTACAATGCTGAGAATATTTCGGCTAATGACCCTTCAGCTTGGCTGGAGGCCTTCTCGAACACACTTGCTCCCCCCTCGGTTCCCTGTCTACATTCCCTTCCATCGGACCCATGCCCCCTTCCCTCTCAGAACTCTTTTGATTGCCCCTTCTCTTTTCAGGAATTAAAGTTAGCATTGAATGGACTATCTGACTCCTCTCCTGGCATCGACGGTGTCCCATACTCCTTTCTAGTTAACTCCTCTGATTCCTGTAAATCCATTTTCCTATCAATTGTTAACTCCTTTTTTGAATCTGGCTTAATCCCTCCCCAATGGAAAACCCAATTGATCGTTCCTATCCTAAAACCTGGTAGGGATCCCTTGGACCCTAATAGTCGTAGACCCATTGCCCTGTCTTCAACAATGGTGAAAATTGTGGAGCACATGATTAAAAATCGTCTGGAATGGCTTGCAGAACACAACTCGTATATCGGTAAGTCGCAATATGGATTTAGGAAAGGCAGGAGCACATTGGATAGTCTCAGCATATTGGGAACAGACATTGAAATTACGTATAAGAAAAAAGAATATCTAGTTGGAGTCTTTCTTGACATTAACACTGCTTATGATAATGTATTACTTCCCACCCTCAGGAGAAAACTCACTCAGCTGAGGATTCCGGAAAAGTTGGTACGGATTATTCTTAACTTGTTAATGGAAAGATCAGTCGTCGTGAAGACCAATTCTGGTCTACAGGCTCCTCGTTCAGTTTGGAAAGGATTACCACAAGGCTCAGTCCTAAGCCCTTTACTTTACAATCTGTATACTCACGACTTAGAGCAAACTGTTGAACCCCAATGCAAAATTCTCCAATATGCTGATGACCTTGCTTTGTACGTTTCTTCCCGTAACATCGAAAATGCTACTAACCGTTTAAATTTATCTTTGACCTACCTTTCTGACTGGTTAAACGAGCACGGGCTAAACCTTGCGCCTTCAAAAAGTTCCGCTGTGATATTCACTAAAAAAAGAATCATCCCTCCTATACAAATTCGGATTAACAATGAAATCGTTCCACAAACAAACTCAGTCAAGTTTCTAGGTGTCACATTTGACTCCAGAATGACTGGCTCACCTCACTCCTTGTCTGTATCACAAAAATGTGAAAAGAACATTAACATTCTTCGTTCTTTGTCAGGAGTCTGGTGGGGTTCGCATCCCTACTGTCAAAAACTTGTGTACAACGCTATAATTCGTAGTCATTTGGATTATGGCTCCATCCTCTTTAACTCTTACAACAATTCAAACTTAAAAACCCTTGATAAAATTCAGTCGAAATGTCTGCGTATTATTCTTGGAGCGATGAAAAGTTCACCCATAAATGCTATGCAGGTCGAATGTGGTGAACCTCCCTTGAATTTACGTAGACAATTCTTGTGCGATAAATTTTTTTTTAAAATAATACAGAATTTAAACCATCCCCTGCTCCCTAAACTTTACTTCCTTGCGGAACTATATCCTAACTCTCCCAAAATTCCCCTTCTTCTAAATAGTCTTAGGTCCTCCTCCCAGATCTTAAATCAGGTTATGCGTTTTCAGATGAACCCTTTGTTTCTTACCCCCTTTGAAGCATTAACCTATCAACCTAATATCCTTCTACATTTCGGTATAAGCAAAGATTGCGTTGAGGCTCGACATATTTTCAAAGACAATTTAGATAGGTACTTTCGTGGCTGGCATACTATTTATACTGATGCGTCGAAGCTGTCCACTGAGAATGAAGTAGGTGCTGCGGTCTGGTTTCCTTCCTCTAAAATTTCCCTTAATTTTAAATGTCCATCTCTCTCCACAGTCTTCACAGGTGAAGCTGTAGCCATTTTTGAAGCCATCCAATTTGTAAAGTCCCATCATTTGAATAACACCATCATTTTTACAGATTCTCTTAGTTGCCTACAGGCAATTTTGACCAACCCTTTTCGATCCAATTTTGCTCTTCCTACTATACTGAATATAAAATCGGCGCTCCTTGAGTGCCATAACTTAAAAATAAACGTAGTTTTAGCCTGGATTCCCAGTCATGTGGGCATCCCAGGCAATGAAACGGTGGATTCATGCGCTAAGACAGCTTCACTGCATGGCACCCTTGAACACTACCAGATATACTCCCGTGACTTATGTTTAACTGCCAGCTCTCTACTTACAAAATCTTGGACTACTGCTTGGACCTCTTCCAAATTAGCTAAGGGAAAACATTATTCCGATATCCAGCCTGAAATTCCCATAAGACCATGGTTCTTCAAGTTTAGGAAATCTAATAAAACAACTACATCGACCATATGTCGTTTAAGATTGGGTCACTCATGCACTCCAGTATTTCTTGCCAAGCTCAGGATTAGGAGTACAGCACTTTGCGAATGTGGATTAGATGAAGGAGATGTTAATCATATCTTTTTTTCTTGCCCCAAATTGCACTACTCTCTTTATGACATCCTTCCCCCAGAAATTCCTCGTCCTACCTCTTTAAAATGCCTCCTATCTCTTATCTTTTCCTCCCAAATCAATTCAATTCTATGTAAATTTATAGATAGGAATAATATAAAGTTGTAAATACCTATATATGTTGTATGTGTATCTAATAATAACTAATTTTTGTGTGTGTTTAACTAACCCACTAACAATGTGTTGTCATATATTTTATTTTTAGATATATCACCCTGGTCGAAAAAACTGACAAGTAGTTTACAAACCGGTCACATTCTAATCTTCACTTGTACTCTCTCCTCTCCTGTTTATGACACTATCATCACATACATTGGCAGAGTCAAAAAAAAAAAAAAGTACAAAGCCATTTAATAAGAAGAAGAAGAAGAAGAAGACTGAATGAATGAACATACATAGTCTCACTCACTCACTCAAATGATCGGCAAACTTCGCTCCATGTCGGTTCCATTCGGTTCACGAACTTGAGTTAGAGAGAATTCAACTCGAGTGAGTACGAGTTACGCCCAACTCGAATTAACTCGAGTTAGTTACTCGAGTTGACCATCACTATTTTGTTCATTAGTCTGTATTTTGTGTTTTGTGCGTACGTACTTGTCTTGCTTGAGCCAATTTATTTTTGAGGAAATAAAATGTTTATGTGTGTTATTAACAGCATATACACTAATTAAAATAGACAAATAATTTACTTTATAGTTTAACAATGTAATTTCAAACTATATATTGCAACTGTATAAAAGTTCCAAGATGTCAAGCGAAGATGTGATTGAATTGGGGTCTTCGGACGAAGAAACTAGGGAACCGGCGCCAAAAAAGGTGAGTAAGAAGACATTACATTAATTAATTATTAATAATTAAACAGTTTAAAAAAGAATTTTTCAATCCATTATTTTTTTGTTTTCAGAGGAAACCGATTCCTAATGCTATGGTGCGTATTCCAAGCAAACTACACGAAGTTACAATAAAACCAACAAAATCTGCTTTACCAAAAGTAAATATGAGAAAAGAAATAAACGTTCCGAATGTATTAAATGCTAAAATGGTTATAAATAAAGCAGTAAAGAAAATTTTATCAACAACAAAAATGAAGCCTAAACTGTCATATAATCCATACGCTGACCAGAGAAAGCCTGCTAACTATCCCATAAAACCATGTAACAGTTCAGTGACATTTATGAAATCCCCTTCTATGAAAAATATAATGCCAAAGATTCAAAACGTAGATGCACCTCAGGTTTTAAAGTTACCAATAAAAGTACAAGAACACAATGTTAATAAAATAAATTTACCATCTAGTATTACGGTAAAAAGAACTGTATCTAGTAGACCTATAGTGACATTAAACATTAATAAGAAGATACCTGTTAAACCAAGCAGTTTAGTATCAAATGAAGTTTTAACAGTGGAATTAGATGATGATGATGTTACTGCACAGAGTTCAAACTCTCCACAATGGTATATAAGACCGGAAGAACAAGAAGTTCCTATTGAACAACAAAATAATAAAGAGCCTGATACATCTAAATTTATAGAAATTACTATCGAAGATAGTCCTGTGAAACCGAACCTAAATAAAATAAATAAAGTACGTACAGAGATAGCTATTGAAATAGAGGACAGTCCTGTAAAAGGAATTGCAGATAAAAAACATGACAGTGATAATGAGGAGAATTCTGTAAATAATGAAGAAAGACAAAGCAAAAAGAAATTAGAATATCCCAAGGAAACTGAAAGTAATAAAACTATAGAAATCGAAATAGAATCTATATGTAAGGTCCATGATAGTAATGAGGAAGTGAATGACAAATCTGAAGAAACTACAAGTAAAGATGGAATTATATCAAATGATAATACACAACACCACACTTTACCAGAAAGTTCGAATGTGAAAAAATCTGAACCAGAAAATGGAGATCTTGGTGAATTTCATCCTGTTTATCAAAGTTTTATTAACCTATGTTTTGAATTAGAAAATACTGATGATATGAGGAAAATTGTGGAGAAGAAAATCAAAGGGTATTATAGGCAAGTACCTAAAGAATATACAGAATCTGAAGAGTTTACTGATCTAGTATCTAGTAAAATATTGTCTATGAAGGCTGGTCCTCATAATATGTACCTATACATAAAAGATATAGTTGATGAGTTGAATATGCAAAGGAAGTTAGCAAAGTCACAGCCAATAGCACAAGAAACAAAGACTGAAGGTAAGGTTTCTAAAAGTGATAAGTAGCATTTATTTATAAAAAAATACAGTTGTATATAATTAGTAGTTTATGGTTATATGAATAAAATGAAATTATGAAGTATGAATTTTTATTCTTTACACCACCTATACAGTGCCATCTGTTGAAAAACTTGGTAATACATAGATGGTATAAATGAAATAAAATGAAACAAGCCAGTGTGTGAGCTTTCTCCTACATAAATAAATATTAAAGAACCCATAGCTAACACCACTTCCTTTAGCTAGCTTGGTTAAAATGGGTCATTGGGTCAAAAGTCACACTATGTTATGAAATATTACACAATTTTAATTCTCTGTTTTAACTTTACGTGGCTTTTACAAAATGCATGGGAATAACCCTAGTAGTTAGTTCTGTCTATCAATATACATATTTAAATGGTCACCACCATTAATTTACAAGTTAACACATGATTCCAAAATTATTTAAAAAATGTGTAATTATCTCTAAAATTAGAAATTTAATCACAGGGTTTGTTTAAGTTCCTTCTTCTCTACCGTTCTGGGAGTTTTTAGTCTCACTAAGTCACGCTGACCATGTGTGTTAGCTATAGTTTGGTTTTCAGTATTCCATCTCAAAGAGATCTTAACTGCTTATAATCTGACATTAAAATTATGGTCTTATAGTCTTTTAACAACCTTTTTTTTCAGAACCCATAGAACTATATGAAGAGAGCAGTAGATGCGTTACGAAGCGTGAGCGACAAATACGTAAACTGGAGAAGACTATTAAGAAACTACATAGAGCTATACAAAAATTGGAAGAACAAGAAGTTGACTTTGATGATGATGATGATTCTGTTTATTTGTTGACGGAAAGGTATTTAAAACTCTCTCTGTCTCTCTCAATCCAACCAATGAACGTTTTATTGAGCCTGGGGTTCCTACACTTTGGGTAGGATTGTAGTCCACTATGCGACTCGATCAGACATGTTGGCATAGATTTTAAACTACTGTTATCTAATTGACTAAAAGTAAACATAGCCCCATCTTCTCGTCCAACATTCCGCAGTGCTTGAAGACGAAGGTCAATGACCAGTGTGTGTTACCAGTGATGACATACGGAACAGAGACGTGGTCCTTAAATGTTGACCTCGTAAATAAGCTCAAGGTTGCACAGAGTGCTATGGGGGAGGCCTATGTCCAACAGTGGACGGAGAGAGGCTGAAGAAGAAGAAGAAGAAGAAACATAGCTCCCTAGTACATCAGCTTTTCACTGTTGGGCATAGACGTCCTACACTTTGGAAGGGTATTTGACCAACTATGCGGACCTTACCAGGTGTCATGGCATAGAGTTAAGTTTCAAGTTTTCCAACTTACAAAACTGAAGACGATATATTATCACTATTTTAAAAAATATGAAATCCAAAGGAATAGAAACTGGACTATTAAGGTTATTTGTAGTATGTTATCCTACTTTAAAATATGCTGAACAATTCTAAATAATACGGAATTTTAATACTCAATACTGATGTATCCAATTTTAAGGAATTCATTCTTAAAAAGGTTTTATTTATTTTTTCAGATATAAAGAGCGTATGGTACGCGTCTATGCAAAGTTCTGTCAGTTATCTAATACCAAAATGCCTTCAGAACCTCGTATTGTATTAGACACAAGACCAGGTCGACCAATAGGACCTGCCAAGAGGCTTGAAAAATGGATTAACAAAAAAGTCCCAATTGGTACACCTTTGCCATTTCCTGATTTCCATGATGTAATGCGATGTGTCAAGGAAGCTAATGTGGAAGATAAGTTGGGTTTTAATGATGCTGATATAATGGAAGAAGGTGAGATCGTATTTCTGCGGACCATTCTTTTCTGGAAAGTTTACGGGCGTAGTCAAAAAGGAAAATTTGTCAGAAATCGCGCCGAATCTTGTTTTTGCAATAATTTTCGGTACTTCGATTAAAATACATTTAAATCCCTAAATACCCTTCATTTAGGGATTTATCGGTACTTCGATTAAAATACATTTAAATCCCTAAATACCTTTCATTGAGGGATTTAAATGTATTTTAATCGAAGTACCGAAAATTATTGCAAAAACAAGATTCGGCGCGATTTCTGACAAATTTTCCTTTTTTATCACAAACACGGTCCCCTGCCCATAATAGAATGAAAAATGGAAATTCTCTGAAAATGAATATAAAGATTTATAATAAAAAAAATTCCCTAATATAAATAACAGCTGACATCTTACGCCTTTACAAAAAGTTCCTCTTTTTGCTATGCTATGATGCTATGTTAATAGATGACTGATAAATTACTATTATGATAAATAACTATGATCTTCCAACATTAAAAATAGTATTAAGGAATTTTAATTTTTACCACAAAGTCAGTATAGGGACTGTATTCATTTGACCATTCAAATAAATGCATTTGACTATTCAAATCGTTATGTATTGTATGCTGGTGTAAGCTTATAATTACTGCTCTAATGTCAACAGCCCGTGATCTTTTTGTTCGATGCGGAAAAAAATTGCAACGAAGACGTCAAGAAAATGAGTGGAGACTAGCAGTTTCGAGAATTAACCTAGACGAAGATCCTGCAGAGAAAAATATTGAGTTGCAGAAGAAATTAAGTGAAAATAAAAAGATTGCAGCACAAAAGGAGAATGACATTTTTACCAAGTGAGTCTTAATTTAACCTAGAAAGAGTAGTCTTGTTAAAAGTACAAGCCTAATAATTACTAATGAGATCGTATTTTAGTTCTCTGTTTAGTCGAACATTATTGTACATCAGAAACAGTTTGCATATACTTTCAAAAAGACAATGTTCTCTAACACTTGCGTTTAAATAGAAACACTTTTTACGGATTTAAATTTAATACAAATATTGAACTAATCGAAAATTTAAAACAAATACACGCGTCTAAATACGTGAAAAGTGGTTTTCAAAAAGAGTTAACTTGTTTACTGTTTAAATAACGTACGCAATGGTCATAAAGTTTCTTTTAATTGACTATGTTGGCTATGTAAAGTACACTTGAGTTTTAGTTTGGAGACTATGTAAAATAAGTGTATGATTGTTAATTACAGATATGCAGATAGACAAAATCTGTTAAAATTAGAAGCTGTAGAAATTGGAGATAAGGAGGCAGAAGAGTCACCAGTAGAGAGCGAGGAAGAAGAAGAAGATATCAATAATCAAAACGTTTCTTTAGAGAATACTGAAAGAAGAAAAGAGAGACTCAAGAGATTAATACAAGAACAAACTAGAAAATCTAACGAGGATAAAGATATGCAGACTTCAAATGAATGCCAGACCAATGAAAAAACAAATCTAGAAACTGAAACTAATACTCCACAAGAAAATGTTGACGATAAAGAAATAGTTTCAGAAACTCTTACTGAAACTAAAACCGACAGTGTGGGCAGTGAAGCTGTTAAAACAGTTGCAGATGCTAAAGAAACAGAAAGTAATGATAAAGCGGAATGCAAAAATAAAAGTTTAAAGACGAATGACGATAAAGATAATAATACAAAACATTCTATAACTAAAGAAAAATGCACCGAAAATGCTACAGAAACGCTCACACTCAGTGACAGTGATGAGCTAGAATCAGATATCGATGAATTGCATCTCCTACAAAAACTGCACAAAAGAAACACAGATCAAAGTTCATCAGTTGATACCTCAGATTCTGACAGTCCTATAGCAATATCAGATTCACTAGACTCAGGCGAAGATAACAGAAAGATGATCGAATATGATGTTATAAGTATTGAGAATTCAAGCTATTCAGAAGCTGACAATGAGAGTGTAGAATATGCACAAGAAATAGAAACAGACAACTTTCAACCTTTTGATAAAAATACATCTTGTATAGACACAGAAATGGTATCGGCTACGGATGATAACGCTATGGATTTAGAATTTAGTTGTTTTAAAGATATAGAAGTGCCAAATTGTGCTACTAACGATGACGACAAAAATTCCGCAGATGTTCTATTAGAATCTGCCGAGGAAGATAACAGCGGGCCTGCAGATGCAGCGTGCTTTAACTCAAGTGATGATCTCATTTCCATAGATGAAACTGTAATAGGCGTAAAAAACGGAACTAATGCCACAGCTAATCCAAATAGTGCAAAGCCTCACAGCAAAAAAAGGAAACAAGTAGATGCAAGCGATGTATGTAATGAAATATCTACTGATGACTTAACAATTAACTCTGTCGAATCTAATATTGAATTTCCACAAGAAACTGATATTCTTATAGATAAATGCAATCAGGATGACAAAAGTAATGAAACACCAACTGATGTGTTAACAATCAATTCTATTGAATCTGATTGCAAATCTCTAGAAGAAAGCGAAACTGTGTTAGATAAACCGGCAGTATTAGATTTAGACAGCGACAAATGTAGCCAAAGTGATGAAAATACTCAGGGTAATGATGATTTATACTGTGAACTGTTGGACAGTTCACAAAAAAGTGGTGATGTTGTATTTATTGATGATAATGCGTTAAGTGAATTGAATACATTAGATAGTGAAGTGCTGGATGAGAACGGTGATAAAAGTAGGCAAGTTAAACAAAATATTGACGAAATAGTGACAAATGAAACACCAGAGGGTAGTTCAAAGAAAAATAGTGGTGTTGTTTTAGTGGAAGACCATTCAAATGAGTTACTTGAAAATATGAATGTTGATCATGATAATGAAATAAGGATGTTACAAAACCAAGAAGCGAATATTTTAAGTAGGCGTACAGAAATATCTTAGTGAAATTTGACTTTGATATTCAAAGAAGTGTTATTATCTATGCTTAAGTTTACGCCTTTTATTGATTGTACACTTATCCAACTTGATTTTTGTATACATTTTTAAAATAAAAATAAATAATTGTATGCAGAAGTTTAAAATTTTACTTGACTTAAGTATTTTAAGTTGCTATAAATCTTATTTATAAAGTTTAAATAAATAACGCAATAATATGGTCGGTGATAAAGTGTGTTTATGTGATATAGTGCCTGGCTATTTATTTGGCGGTTCTAGAAACTGTATTTATTGTAAAAATTACTTTTAGTGGCTTATAGAATTTTAACCAAAAGTTTAATGTAATGCGGTTGTCATCCTCCTGCGATTGTCGCTTGTATAGGTCACTACAAATATGTTGTTATGATGTAAAGCCCAGGTGCTCAAGTCCACTATTTTGGAACAATTGTCATACCGGCACAATTTAAAAATATTACTGTCAAATTCAAAATAGCAGACTACCGAAACATTTCAGTCATTGAATTGCAATTGTGAAGCAGTTGTGTACGAGACTAGCAATTTATGTCACTTTGACAATTGTAAGACAATGATGAAGTCGTTATGACGACACATTAATAGTAGACTACCAAAAACTTTACTATTGCACCATAATGGTACAATAATGGTACAGTTGTGACACCGTTGAAATACCCGACTCAGGGCCCAGAATGCTTATAATATTATATATATTATGCTAACATAAAAAAGGGCGTGGCTTGACAGTTATTGGGCGACAAAATACAAGCCACGCCTCTTTTTATGTATAAGGTGTGGTTGAGAATTCAGTGTATACATATACCCAGTTTTCCAATGGCAGAGCATAATGCGACTCAGTGCCGCACAATGCTGACGCTTAATTGGAACGTGAATTAGTTTTAAAATGCGCCAGCAGAGTGCGCTAAGTTCAGTGTTGAAAAAAAAAATTCTAAAATAAACTTTGTATTCACATTATATGTGTGGAATATAAAAAAAGTCATTGTTTATACCTTCATCCATACTTTTATATTTATTTATTTTTTAACACAGCTTGAATTAACTTTGAATATTTCCAGAAAACTCCGACGAAAAGAAAGCCTTAAATTTTTTTTAACAATAAATTATATTACTAACGATAATCGAATATATAAAATTCACGTGTCACAGTGTTAGTTACCGTACTCCTCCAAAACGGCTTGACCGATTCTTCTCAAGTTTTACATACATATTCAGTAGGTCTCACAATCAGCCAACATCTATTTTTCAAACTTTTTTTTTGTATGGCAAAGTGTATTTATATAAAATTTCAATCAATGCCAATTTAAAGAAAAAATACTTGTTAATTTTCTGTCGCTGAAGTTGGTATGGATTGCACGCATCACTTTTGAGAGTGCTCGATTGTGCGATGCGATGCTGTAATTGGAACTCTCAACGTTGAGCATTGTGCCGCATAATGCGCTTTTGTGCGCTGATTGGAAAACGGGGAATATCTTTCAAGCTACATCGAAATGTACATTGACCCAGACTTGAGATGTAGAATAGCTGTTTTATATTAAAATTACTTAAAAATGTCTGTATGGTATATATTAAAGATATCCTAAACAAAATTGTATGTATATACCTATTAGTATTTTCCGAAGACGCTATGTTTTATTTGGTAGTTATTATAAAAAAAATCAATTGTGTACTGGCATCAATCGCAACATAAATAAAACTGAATGAATAATCTGTAAGTAAATAATAAATAAATAAATAAATATTTATGGACATTTCACACAACGTCCTCTGGTTCCAAGCTAAGCTTATTATGCTTGTGTTATGGGTACCAGAATACGGATAGAATACGTAAACTACTTTTCTTTTGTAAATACATACTTATTATACATAGTAAACACCTAGACGCAGAAAAAACATTTGTATGACATTTATAAACGTCACACAAATGAATGTCCGGGGCGGCAATCGAACCCGCGGCAATCGAACCCGCGACCTCGTGAACCTAATTTATACACCACATTAAACTAATTTATCAGTAAAATAATAAAATATGCAAAACTATTTGTTGTTTTTCTATTAATATTAATTACTAGCCATGCCTCGCAGTTAACTTTTAATTTTTCTACGTAAGAACCATTCAGATATTCATTTTTAGTGTTTCGTACCCAAAGGTAAAACGGAATCTTATTACTGAGACTTCTCTGTCGCCATTCTTCCTTCTGAACCTACATATCAGTTTTTATATAAAAACAAACTAGGTATGTATTTTCTTATTGATTTTAAACTTACGCGATTTGAACTCATAATTTGTTAATATTACCGGGACTATAATCACGTTAATAACTTAAAAAGGCACAATAATTATCAGGACGGTACTAGCCATAAGAAGAGTGACGTAGTTAGTGTTGTGTGTCGAAGTACAGACTATAGTGAACATTTGCATGTGCGAGACCAGGGCGAGGGTAGTTCGCGAAACCCGCGCCTCCCGGAGACGTCGCTGGCAAAACTCCAGTCGACCCGTGACCACGATCGATGCAACTCGGTCGAAACGTCGGGAGCAGAGGTATTGTGCCTTTTTAAGTTATTAACGTGATTATAGTCCCGGTAATATTAACAAATTATATGTATTTTCTTGGCGTTACCAGGATTTAGTCTGTTGAGACCATTTCTTCGTTTCCCTTCTGGGTTGAGATAAAGATGGCTTTGTTCCCATTAACGTTTTACTATTTTACTACAACTTTGAGTGTAAAATTAATAATATCCTAAATCACGCTGATCTTATAAGATCAAGCTGGTTTTCTTAGTTTTCTTTGGAATAAATAAATATTCGTTATTAAGTCGTCACAACATTTATTTACAATATTTACAAAGGTCACATATATAAATATCCTTTTATTTACATAATAAAGTGTAAGTTTAGTCAAATATCATGTGAAACAGACTGGTCCGGTAGTAAATGTAAACTCGTGTTCGGCATCAGCAAATGTTAGAGGCTGGAAGTCAGTTATTGGTAGACGTTCAGTTCGTGATGTTTTTATCTCCAAAACTATTTTGCCAGCTCCTTCCTGCAATGTAAATATTATTATGTGAATTTCAAGTAAGTCGAAAGTGAAAAAAGTTTAGTAAATAAAATTGTGGTGGAATAAGTGATCACCGCAAGCGGGACATGAACCCACGACCTCGGAATACCGTTCCGTAGCTCTGCCATCTGAGCTTATTGCGGTCGTGCTAACAATAACCAATTAGATCACCACAATCGTCACTCGATTGAGTTTACATTGCATTTTGACATACAACGCCATCTATCGAGAATGTTTTGCAACAATCTCGACCAAGCACCTAGTATTCTTTACAGAATACAATTGGGCTGAAAATAATGACGCGACTTTTATTACTTTGAAGGTACTTATATTTTTTTGACTCGTCTGCCACCACCTTGACAGTGCCGCCGTACTGGACAAAATGACGTCACAAAGGTAACCATGTATGCATACTATACACGTACAAACAGCTCAAGCGGTTGAAGAAAACAATTGTAAGGTTTAACTCGAACTTAGATAAAAGAATCATTTGGCTATGTCCTTTCTGCTTACTGTGTTCTGGTTTTGGGGTAACGATAAATATTCTTAAGAAATAAAATTACCTTGCATTCGTCCAGAATTAGCTGAGGCTCTCTGAACTCCGCAGAATTATGTCCAAAGAGCTTGAGTGCATTCAGTTTAATTAATTCAGCTGGAATGTCCGATCTGAAACAATAAAATACATATTTTTTCTCACAATATGTGGGTACGGGTCAGTATGACTATTTAGTAGCTCGATGAGGTATGCAAATAAATCCGTTTATTTTGTTATTTCTATCTCATTACAATTGATAGATAAAAAAGAATAGAAAATATATTGATACTAAAATAGCTTAATTGTTAAGTAAATCCTTAAGAGTCCCAATATCATCGTTTGCTCCTTTCTCTATTCCTAAATATATCATATAGGTACTTTTACGAATTTACTTTTTTTTGCCGTAGCCAGGGGCCGACACTTTTCCCCAAAAAACACAAACAATCGCCCTTTCTTTTCTCAAACATAAAACAAACCTGGAAACTCTTCCCTACATTCTGGCTACGTAGTGGAACGATAGGTTCTTTTACTAATTAATTGAGTTAATTTATTAATTTAAATGTATGTTCAGCAATGCATAGTTAATATGTACCTCTGTGGAGCCTTGGTGTTAACGCATGTGTATGTGAAATTCTGTCTTGCTCCCTTAGACAGTAACCTGAGGAACTTTAATTGTATAGCACCGTTACCTTCACCATCATACGTCACCTGGAAATAATTAATTTAAAAACATAAAAATACGATTATAAATCCCGTTTTTTTAGGGTTCCGTACCCAAAGGGTAAAAACGGGACCCTATTACTGAGACTTCGCTGTCCGTCCGTCCGTCCGTCCGTCCGTCTGTCACCAGGCTGTATCTCAAGAATGGTGATAGCTAGAGAGTTGAAATTTTCACAGATGATGTATTTCTATTGCCGCTATAACAACAAATACTAAAAATAAAATAAATATTTAAGGGGGCTCCCATACAACAAACTTGATTTTTTTACCGTTTCTTGCTCTCATACAACAAACGTGATTAATTAAGTATTGTGTGTGTTGTTTGCTCATTTATTAATAACGTATGTTGCATAGATAATGGTACGGAACCCTTCGTACGCGAGTCCGACTCGCACTTGACCAATTTTTAAATTGCTGCATTATCATGTCAATAATATGTGTGCACAATTTTAGATGAATCCATGAGTAGCAAGTGATTTCCACTCAATACATATATAAATTTGTGGATTGATATATAGATACGAACAGAGCCAATAAAAGCGTGTGAAAAAAAAACATGCAGGTTTGGAATTGAAATTTTTTTTTTAAAGTAGGTCACTCGCGACTCAATTTTAAAATAAAAAGTAGATCTTATGTGCACAAAAGTTGGCCACACCTGGTTTATACTATGTATGTATGTCTGTACGATTTAAGCCTTCGTCCAGAAGCGAGTTATGATCCCAAGAATGAAAAACCTAGCTAGACTAGTTGCCCCGGCAAACGTTGTTTTGCCATACAATACTGTGTAAAAATCAACAACAAAAAATGTCATCAAAATCGGTCCAGCCAATTGTGAATCTAAACCATCCTCAAACCCCCTTGAATACACACAACAAATTTCATCAAAATCGGTCCAGCCGTTTAGGAGGAGTTCAATCACAAACACACGTACAGAAGATTTATATTATATATAAAGGTACTAACTTTAAACCCATTATCGAGTTGTGAGAACTTCTGCCCCTGTGTACTGGCAGTATACACGGCTGATTCTCTCTCGTCTGAGTATATACAAGTGCTTTGTCCTTTACAATACACTTTCATTGGATGACCGCTGCCAGCTCCACCGCGAGCATCTATCCAGTAGTAACCTATGAAATTAATTAAATATTGTTAAATATATAAAAAAGCACTAGAACGGGCTCTTTTGGAAAGACATTTTTATCGTATATAGCTGTTGCGACTTCGTACCCGTAGAATTTAGAAAATTTTCCCGTTTTTGTAACATTTTTCACTACTGCTTCTCTCCTATTAGTTGCAGCGTGATGTTATATAGCCAATAGCCTTCCTCGCTAAATGGACTATCCAACACTGAAAGAATTTTTCAAATAGGACCAGAGGTTCCTGAGATTAGCGCGTTTAAACATACAAACAAACAAACTCTTCAGCTTTATAATATTAAGTAGAGATACAAGAAACTAAACTGGTAGTAGTAGCTTTTATGATAAACGCACGATCCATTGCATTGCTTTAAAGCTTACATAGGGACATACAGAAAAAAGTTTTTTGTTTCTTAATAAGTAAAGATGGAAGCGGAGGAAATGGAGTGGTGGCACTTGTATTTTTAATTCATGTCTCTTACCATCAGTCAGATTAACATGCGTAGTTCTCAAATCGCGACAGGATAGAGCTGGATTGTTCCTAGTTCCTCGAGGACGTTTCATTGTCTCTAATGTTGCACGAGCTTGGAACACACCAGCCATGATTTCTTTCATCCATTCTATATCTTCCTCTGCTTAAAAGTAAACGACACTAATCAAAATAAATTTCTACATATTTATTTAAATCATCGAATTATTGTAATTACTTTAAATAGTTTAATCGAAGAAAAATCTATCGTGACGAGACGTATAGGCCTCGTTCATAAAGTGACGAAGAGAGACTCTCAGCTCTAGCCTCTACATCTCTCTCTGCAGTCTAGGACGTGTACGCATTAGCGAGACTACCCTAGCTAGAGTATCACTACAGTCTACGTAAACAATCTCCGCTACTGTCGCTCTGATGATCTCTACGTGTACGTAGAAATTAGTGCATATATTAGATTAGTCTTCAAGCTTGTATAACTTTTAAATATTCATGGACATTTCACACAACGTCCTCCGGTCCCAAGCTATGCTTATATGCTTGTGTTATGGGTACCAGAATACGGATAGAATACATATATGTACTACTTTTCTTTTGTAAATACATACTTATAATACATAGAAAACACCCAGACGCAATACAAACACTTGTATGACAATTATAAACATCACACAAATTATTATCCTGACCAGGAATCGAACTCGAGACCTCGTGCTTGGCAGTCCGTTACATGAACCACTAGACCACGAGGCCCGTCTGGTCTTTTATTGTTTTCTTTGCGAAGACGAGGGACTTAAGATTCCACCCAGCGACTAATTGTTTTTGTCACAGAATAATGTCAATTATACTGCCACTCTAGATGAACAAAATGGAGCAGACTAAACGAAAAACATGTCCAATTTACCATCATCAAAATTGTCTTCGGTAGCGGTCTCCATAGATTCTAGATCAGCGCTTCGTCGTCGCCTTGAGTATGTCGCAAACATTTCTGGTGGTATCTGAGGGGCTGGAGCTGGAGGACCAGGAGGACCCGGACTCCCAGGTGGTCCTGGCAAACCTGGCCTTCCTTCCGGCCCCGGTGACCCTTTTGGTCCAAGTTGTCCTTCCGGTCCTGGTAAACCTGGAGGACCTGTGTCTCCTTTTAACCCTATAGGCCCAAGAAGACCCTGAAATTGTTGTTCAAAACTTACTGTTAATATCACTAAATGTATTTTTAATACCTTAATGTGTAGGTACTGGGAATTCTATATTACCATGTCTCCTTTAGGGCCCTGTGGTCCAATAGCGCCCGGTGAACCTTGCTTGCCGATTTCTCCTTGATCACCTTTTAGTCCCATTATGCCTGTATCTCCAATATGTCCTTTCGGCCCTCGGTTTCCTTTATCACCTTTGATTCCTTGAGATCCAGTCTGTCCAGGCTTTCCAGGTGGACCCGAAGGTCCTGCAATGCCTGGTTTACCAACTTCACCCTATAATAAAAATTATACCATAAAAATATTTTATCTTTAGGTACTTAGTGCTACAGCACCTACCATATACCTACCTAAGTCTGCCCTAAGTCAGTTACGTCTACAAGAAAAATATAAATATTGAAACTAACTACTGGTCCCGGTGAACCTCGAATTCCTCGCTGTCCCTCTGGCCCTGTAGGGCCAGGTAAACCATTAGGCCCCGCTTCCCCTGGTGGCCCTCTGGGGCCTACATCGCCTTTCTCTCCAGGTACGCCAGGACTGCCTTGTATTCCAGCTGGTCCTTCTGATCCCTAAAAGTGAAGAAAGTTAAAGATATTGGGCGGGTCAATGCGATTTGGCTTGTCTAACAATTAGGTAATTGGTGGTTACTAGTACCCACTCAGTTCCGATAAACGCAATTATATAAAAAATTGGTCAAGTGCGAGTCGGACTCGCGCACGAAGGGTTCCGTACCATTATCTATGCAACATAAGGCAACGTTATTAGTATCGAGCAAGAAACGGTAAAAAAATCATGTTTGTTGTATGGGAGCCCCCCTTAAATATTTATTTTATTTTATTTTTAGTATTTGTTGTTATAGCGGCAATAGAAATACATCATCTGTGAAAATTTCAACTGTCTAGCTATCACCGTTCTTGAGATACTGCGTACGGAACCCTAAAAATCATGTTTGTTGTATGGGAGCCCCCCTTAAATATTAATTTTATTTTATTTTTAGTATTTGTTGTTATAGCGGCAATAGAAATACATCATCTGTGAAAATTTCAACTGTCTAGCTATCACCGTTCTTGAGGTACTGGGTACGGAACCCTAAAAATCATGTTTGTTGTATGGGAGCCCCCCTTAAATATTTATTTTATTTTATTTTTAGTATTTGTTGTTATAGCGGCAATAGAAATACATCATCTGTGAAAATTTCAACTGTCTAGCTATCACCGTTCTTGAGATACTGCGTACGGAACCCTAAAAATCATGTTTGTTGTATGGGAGCCCCCCTTAAATATTTATTTTATTTTATTTTTAGTATTTGTTGTTATAGCGGCAATAGAAATACATCATCTGTGAAAATTTCAACTCTCTAGCTATCACCGTTCTTGAGATACAGCCTGGTGACAGACGGACGGACAGCGAAGTCTCAGTAATAGGGTCCCGTTTTTACCCTTTGGGTACGGAACCCTAAAAAATATATACACAATAAATAAAGGTACTATTAAAAATCACCAATATTAAATCATTAATAAATCACCAATATTAAAAAAACTAAATATACCACTATATTATTAAGCGACACAAACGCAAAAATTCCTAACTTGTTACAAGTTTTTAACAAGAAAACAATGAGCCATCAATTCTCGCTAAAAATTGTTAAATTTTCAATTGAATATTCTTTAATTAGATACTGTGACTACAAAAAAATGTCCTCGTGTATCTTCAATGTCACTTTCTACGCCTTTGCCTAGTCAAAAACTTTATGTCGTATCAAAAATGAGTAAAGAAAAACTTATATTATATTCAGTTTACAGGTTTTAGGCTATTAGTTCATGTACAATAAGTTTTTGTAATATTTGTATAGGTACATAGATCCTTTGTATCTTTGAAATCACCAACATTTAGTTTAACATTAATACTTACTGCATTGCCAGGCAACCCAGTTTCGCCAGTTTTTCCTGGGGGCCCGGTTGGTCCAGGTGGTCCTGGTGGTCCTGGGCTACCTTCAGGGCCTTCTGTCCCCGGTTCACCCTTGATACCATGTGGACCAGTTTCTCCTCTTTCGCCAGGGAATCCAGCCGGTCCTGTATCACCTTTGGGACCTTCTGGTCCGGGAGGTCCTGATGGTCCGGACTCGCCTTGTAATCCTGGTGGTCCATCATCGCCTTTTGGGCCCACGGCACCCCTGGGGCCCTGATATTTTTTGATAAAACAATTAGAATAGAATTCTTTAATAAATTATTAGTTTATCTGACCGTCTTTGAATGATCATAAAATGCTTACCAACTTCCCTTCAGGCCCTGGTGAACCTGTCGGGCCAGGTGCACCCGGAGCACCTATTTCACCCTGCTGCCCTTCAGCCCCCCTAGGGCCAGCTTCACCCGCAACTCCCTTGGGACCCCGTCGACCAGGTGGTCCAGATGGTCCGGCTGGGCCGGTAGCTCCTAAAATAGACATATACTTGGGCTATATTTGTTGGTGTGTATGTAGATCACCACACGCATTATTTGGAAGTACCTTTTTTATTAGAAATAGTTGTAATAGATGATCGTCTCTTACAGTTATAATAAAATACACAATTTTAATTACAGCAAAACTAACAAAAAGAAGTCTACATACCCATTGGTCCAACATCACCCGTGTCTCCTTTAGATCCCTGTTGTCCTTTTTCTCCTTGAAGTCCTGCGGGGCCTGCAGGGCCCACTGGTCCTCGAGCACCGTCTGCGCCTGGTAGACCAGGGGGACCTATTTCACCAGGAGGCCCTTTATCTCCAGGTAAACCAACAGGACCTGTTTCTCCACGTATTCCTTGTGTGCCAGGTGAACCGGGTGGGCCCTGTATATAAAAAAGAATGAAATTACGTACCATAACTATGATGCTATTATGTGAAAATGGATAATATTTTAAATACATTAAAATACAGTAATGTAAAGCGATAATTTTTTTTACCAGTTTTTGGATGGAGGCGAATGAAATCTGTTTTTTAACAGAAGTGTATAAGGTATTGGAGACTTCAAATAAATGTGGTGTCAACTCACGGGTTCTCCAATAGCTCCTTTAAAACCCTTTTCTCCTGGTAGTCCAGCCTCTCCTTTGTCTCCGTCTTCGCCAGGGGTGCCAACAGGACCAGGCACGCCGTTTAAGCCTCTTGGTCCGGGCAAACCATCTCGACCAATAGGGCCTAAAATTAATGAATCTTGATCATCATAATGATTCCGATTAATTCCAAGTAAGTACAACAAGGCTAGTACTTGCTAAAGTTTCCTTCTATGACCTAAAGTAAACATTTCTGTATATTTTTAGCACAAAACGTACTAGAAATTTTAAACTTATTCAATAAGTCTGCTTTTTTACTCACCTACAGGGCCAGGTTCACCAACTTCACCCTTCTGACCACCAGGCCCTGGAGATCCTCTCGGTCCTTCACGACCTTGCGGCCCTTGTGGTCCTTCGTTACCGGTGTCTCCTTGTTGACCTTTATCTCCTCTCAAGCCTGCGGGTCCCGGTGGACCCATGTCTCCTTTAGAGCCAGGTATTCCCTTTAATATTTACTGATATTAGGAATATGTATAAACTAAATATTTAGTAAATATTGTTTGAATATGGTACTACAGAACCCTGGAACCACCTTCTGGTTATGCTCACAGGGTCAAAGATACGATTCTCTTGATTATATGTAACAATCTCTTTTAAATAGCAGAAAATATGAAAATGTAATTAATACAATTAGTACTGACATAGGGCCCAGGTAATCCCGTTTCTCCATTACGCCCCGGTGGGCCTGGCGAACCAACTGGACCAGGTTTTCCTTCTGATCCTGGTGGCCCTGGTGGTCCTTCCTTGCCTACTTCTCCTGGAGAACCGACTTCTCCTGGGGTTCCAGGTATTCCAGATGCACCTTGTGGACCCGGTGGACCTGGATCGCCAACTTGTCCTTGAGTACCGATAGGGCCAATGGGACCAGCTGGTCCTACAGAGCCTGGGCCACCCTGAATAAAAATAGCATTAATCTAGCAACATTTCAGAAGTGTGTAAGTGAGACTCCAGCTATATATTTTCAAAATAGGTTTAGTCACAAATAATATTGAAACTACTTGATTAATTTACTTACGGTGGGACCGCGTTCACCAGCAGGTCCTGGTAAACCTGGTTTTCCATCTGTTCCTGGAGGACCCGTCGCACCAGGAAAACCGCGTACACCTTCCACACCTTGAGGGCCTCTTTCTCCTATAGAACCTGGTGGTCCAGGTTGGCCTGTGTCACCTTTAGGTCCTGGTGCTCCATCTGATCCCCGACGTCCTCGGGGTCCTCGGTACCCCTAGATAACGAGTTCCATTTTAAGATCCATAGTACTACAAAGTTAAAGGAAGGTAAAACTGTTATTTTGCAAAATTACTTACTCTAGGTCCCGTTTCTCCGCGATCACCTGGTGATCCTGTCAGGCCCTGCAAAATTATT
This sequence comes from Orgyia antiqua, assembly GCA_916999025.1. Taxonomy (NCBI): domain Eukaryota; kingdom Metazoa; phylum Arthropoda; class Insecta; order Lepidoptera; family Erebidae; genus Orgyia; species Orgyia antiqua. The sequence goes on from OU779861.1 coordinate 6,953,250, forward strand.
TCTTTATACATAACAAACATACATTTCTGGCCCTGAACTCATTTATCTACATCATTGATCACCGATTTATCGATCATGAAATAAAAACAATAATATTGTACCTATGCTAATTATCATACCATTAAGCCTTTAGCTCCACGTCGACCTCGTCTTCCATAAGCACCTTTATCACCTTTCTCTCCTTGACCTCCTGGGTATCCCTGTGGCCCTTGGGATCCTGTGGCTCCTTTTTCACCAGCTGCTCCTACAGGACCAGTCTCTCCTCTAGGGCCTTCCACTCCCTAAAATAAGAAAGTGCGTAAGTTTCCTCCATCGTAACATTTTCATATTTTGCCGATAGCTCTCATATTACCTTTGGTCCTTCAGGGCCTTCTATGCCTTGCAGCCCAGGCTCGCCAGTAAGTCCTCTTTCACCTTTTGGTCCCATTTCCCCTTTTTCGCCTTCAATACCTAAGAGAAAAAAAAATAGCTTTTTGTAATTATATTTTTCAGTCGGTATATATTACATTTTAATAGTATAAAGACGAAACGCTACGATACGAGAGTAATACTACCAAAATTATAAAAAAATTCCCAACTCACCTCTTAATCCTTTGTCGCCTTTATCTCCTGGTAATCCTCGCGGTCCTTCATCTCCTTTCAAACCTCGACTACCGGGAAAGCCAAGCATTCCCTACAAATTCGGTAATTTAAATTAAAAAAACGCCATTATTACAATTGCTGTAGAAACACAAACTACATCGAAAATTCTATGCAATAGAGGTACAAGTCGTAAAACTATTCATCTTTAAAGTCTAAAAGTCGTTGTTCAGCTTCAATACATGAATAGAAAACAAATAAGTATGCATATACCTGTGAACCTTGTGGTCCAAAGTCTCCTGGGGATCCCTGCTGTCCTGGATTGCCTGGTGTACCTGGTGAACCTTCTGGTCCAGGTAGCCCTGATATGCCTGGTTTTCCTTGGGGCCCCTTGACATAAAAAATAACCATTTTGTATGTTGACCATACATTACTTTAATTTAACTAGTATGGTTATAATGTGCACTTTGTACCTGAATCCCCGGTGCGCCTATAGGGCCTTGGGGTCCAGGTGAGCCCGATGAACCCATAACTCCTGGTTGCCCTGGTGGTCCTGGAGTACCTGGTTGCCCAGTCGCACCTTTAGTACCTTGTGGTCCTTCTAATCCGGGTATGCCGGGGTACCCAATTAATCCTGGAAAGCCTCTTGGTCCCATAAAACCTCTAGGTCCCTGAAAAAAACATTGAATAATTTAAGAAAATATGCAATATTTTATTATTTCACATCGGCAAAACACAATTAAATATTTATTTACCAGTTCTCCAGAAATCCCAGGTGGTCCTGATGGTCCATCGTCACCTGGCGGCCCATCTTGACCAGGAGCTCCCGGCTCACCCTGTAATCCTTGACTTCCTCGTTCACCTTTATCGCCTGGTATCCCCATTAAACCAGGATATCCCTGTTCACCCTTTGGGCCAGATGGACCCGTTAGTCCTCTATCTCCGTCTCTCCCTGCATGACCGCGACGTCCTAATCTGCCTGGTGGTCCTTGTAAACCTCGGGGACCAGGTGAACCCTGTCATGTTAAACAGTTTGTTTTAATGTAATGTCACATCTATTAAGACAAAATACAAATATAGTGCTATCGTGTGAATCTTCAGACTAGATTACCTGTTCAGTTAATCCGAATTACAAAAAGAGTTAGACACCGAAATATTTGTGTAAGCCAAAATTAACAGACTTATTTAGTAAAATCTTACAGGTTCTCCTTGATCGCCTTGTTCTCCTTTCGGTCCTTCCGGTCCAGTTTCACCTTCAGGTCCAGCAGGTCCAGCAAGACCCATGGGACCTTCAGCTCCTCGCATCGCAGCCTGTAATGGGTTTTTAATGAAGTCGGTTTTAATAGCAAAAGGGCGTTAGATTAATTTAAAATAACAAAGTGTAATTTTCTTTTACCATGTGTTGAGTGAACATTTGTCGAAGAGCTTCTGCTTGAGCATCGGGACCTTTCTCATTTCCTGATTGCTGTAACTGTAAAAAAATAACACAAATTTATCTTAAGGGCCTACATCAATATTATCGTATATCATCGCCGACACGTACATATTAACACAGACAGGAGGCACAGAAAATGAAGAATTAGGGATATTTTTTTTGTTTACTCAAAATCTACTAAATATATTTTAATTCTGATTTACGTGTTTCTATATATAATAGTTATTTATGTTTTTAAAGTTATTTCATTAGATAATACGCGATAATAGACCGACAAATGAAAAAAATAAAAAATGAGAGAGGTTGTTTCGCTAAGATTTTCTATCGAGAAAACTTTTTTCAATCGCGTTTCTGAGTTTATGCGATCCTAGATCATATATTGAAAAAACATATACTTAAAAATTAGAACTCTAGCCATTCAATCTAAAGAAACAATGAAAACTTCGTACGTAGAAAAATGCACGAAGCTATTTTGGTATCGTCTTAACTGTTCCTCTAAAATTTACGTAATATGTGACATGGCTCAAAGAGAATGTTAACTATGATATGACGCCTAAGGGCCAACGACGTCCAGACATACCTCATTTTATAAAGGTCGTTCTTACCTGTATAGGAGACATGTACAGAGAAAATTTGAACCTTTATAAAATGAGGTATGTCTGGCCGTCGTTGGCTCTAAACTTATTACGCGCCCAGCCAATATTTGATTTGAGGAGGTCAAATCTTGTTTATTTTTTGACACAATTTTCGTTCATTCTTTTCTAGCCCAAAAGCCTCTCCTGCTTTCGGATATAATATGACTATCGGCTACTAATACTAATGAATATTATATAGAAGTCAGGAGACAAAATGGATATTGCCATCACATTTTCTTAGCACTTACAGGTATAACAAATACGTTTCCAGGTGCTCCTGGAAATCCTTGTGCTCCTTCTGAACCAATTTTTCCTGGCTCTCCTTTGGGGCCACGGGGTCCTGGTAAACCAGGAGGCCCCGGGTAACCTCTAGGCCCAAAGTAGTTACCAGAACTACCGTAATCGTAGTATTCCTTGTCTGATGTGTCATATCCAGATGAGGAATTATCCTAAAAACAAAACTAAGTACAGATGACGTAATTTGAAGTACGCATATTGAATATTCATATTTTTTTTCTTTTATTATATACAGAGATACATGCATTAGTTAAAAATACCTAGAGGCAGCACTGTATTGTGTGTTTGTTACTTATGAAAATGTTTTATGTTAGGATTGAACCTCAGGCTCTGTAATTAAAATGTCGGTTACACTATTTTTTTTATCGAGATTTTTCGAGGTCTCTCTTTTTAAGAGCCGTTTTATATCACATCTTTCTCATACCATTATCAACGTTCACTATATTTTAAAAACAAATCCAAGTCTATTACAGCGTACTTCGTGTTGAGTTTCCTAAACACTAGGTATGTCAATGGCCAAGATACAATTTTTTTTCACAAAATATGTACCTATATAGATACAGACTTAAAAGCTAAATAAAACGTAACTTCATCTAACTTACATCCGGCGGGTGTGTAAGCCAGTCGGTATCCTCAGTAGTCGTGATACCAGGGATGTAGGATGTCTCTGTTACGGTTAAAGTGGTCGCCGTCATATCCGCGTCGTCAACGCTCTCTCGTTGAGGCTAATACAAATAATTCCAGATAAAAAATAGCAACTTATTACCTATACTGAAAACCATTGCTGTGTTTAATTTTAACTTTCTAGGTCAAAAATATTTTTATTTATACAAAGTGTTTGATTGTACAGGCTACTAATTCTGTGATCTACAGTGACTGTTTTACAGTTTGTTCATAGACATATTACCTAAAAAAATTGTGTACCACAGAATTTAGAATTTGGGATAAGTTGGCGCGAAACATACGTGTGCTTGGTTTATATTTGTAATTTTTTACAAAATGAATTATGTTTTCTGAGTATGATTTTGATAGATAGATAGATAAATCTTTATTTTTACACCTTTTTACATAGTCATAAATTACATTAGGATTAAGTCATTACGTGCTAGTACAAAATGGCGGCCTTATCGCTAGTGCAATTTCTTACAGGCAACCTTGGATGGATAGGAGTGTGTCTGACCTGATGAGGTAGTTAGGTGTCACTATTACAACTCTATTAAAAGATAAACCTACATAAACCAGTTAAATACATAAACAAATTATGTATATATATTGTATATATACAATACACATACATACAAATAAATACACATATAATTATAGGTAAACTATTGTTTCGATAAATAGTATTCACTTAATCTATTTTTAAAGCTATGTATAGACTGTGCCTGTCTGATTTTGAATGGTAAATTATTCCACAAAAGCACAGCTTTAACAGTAAATGATTCACCATAAAACTTGGTAAAATGCCTTGGGACATTCAGCCTCAAGTTCTCGGTCGACCTCAGACATTTTGGATGTGTGTCACGACGGAAAACAAAACATTCCTTAAAGTAGAGGGGAGTATTGGGATGGTATAATATTTTAAATAACAAAATAAGGACGTGAGTATTCCGGCGAAAGCGAATTGGAAGCCACTTGAGCTTGCAAACGAGCAAACGATTTCGTTGATTGATTCTGTCATAGATTTACTACATAGAATATCTATGGATACACCATACACACAGTTTCAAGCCACATAAATATCTATAGTTATCTATACCTCCGTGTGGTGACGGATTAAGAATACAAGTGTCACCACGCCATCTCCTCCCAAGGGTGCTGTAAAAGTCAGCTAAGTGATATTGCACACAGATAACATCCTCTGTGGTCTGTGAGAGACGGATACCTCGAAAATAAACCCTGTACCAACACGCCTGGTCAGCGCGGCACAGTAGATTTTTCGTATTATTTAATTTTCTCAAAAATGCTTGTTACTATACATATTTTTAGTAATATCGTACACATAACCAGAGCCTTAATACTTAGTTATCTAAGGGCTCTTCGTCTATTTTAGGAATAAGGTGTAGTCGACTGCATTTTGCATACACACAGTCGCGTCTTATTCCATCAGGGTAGGCCCTCATTATAGAGCCATCTGCTACAAACAAAAATCTGTATGTTTTTTCCATCACTCCTTTTCCATGGGGGTATGCAGAGACTATAGAGTGCCTAAGGCTATGAAATTAGAAATTAGCTGCAACTGTTAATCTATCAATTTGATCTTGCTTTCGCTCTACATATGTATTACTAAAACATTTCCTTACCGCTGGCGTATTAAGTTCAGCCTCGATCAGACCGTTCTCTTCAGGTATAGGTGACGCCGGAATATATTCATTGATATCCGTAAATGATCCGAAGATACTGTTTTCATCTGAAGAAGAACATTACAATAATATTTTTTATACATTTAAATAAGCATTGTTATTAATATTGTTATATGACGGGCTTCGTGGCGTAGTGGTTCATGTACTGGACTGCCGTTCACAAGGTCGCGGGTTCAATTCCCGCTTGGGACAATCATTTGTGTGATATCTATAAATGTTTGTACTACGTCTGGGTGTTTTCTATGTATTATAAGTATGTAATTACAAAAGAAAAGTAGTTTATGTATTATATTCGTATTCTGGTACCCATAACACAAGCATAATAAGCTTAGCTTGGGACCAGAGGACGTTGTGTGAAATGTCTATGAATATTTATTTATATTTATTATTTATTTATAATATTGTTATAGATGCGGAAGTAGCTTCGTCTGTCGCGGTTTTACGTCAAAACTACTTAATCGATTTGAATAAAAGTACACGAATGACCGTGTTTTTAGGGTTCCGTACCCAAAGGGTAAAAACGGGACCCTATTACTGAGACTTCGCTGTCCGTCCTTCCGTCCGTCCGTCCGTCCGTCCGTCCGTCCGTCTGTCACCAGGCTGTATTTCAAGAACGGTGATAGCTAGAGAGTTGAAATTTTCACAGATGATGTATTTCTATTGCCGCTATAACAACAAATACTAAAAATAAAATAAAATAAATATTTAAGGGGGGCTCCCATACAACAAACATGATTTTTTTACCGTTTCTGGCTCGATACTAATAACGTTGCCTTATGTTGCATAGATAATGGTACGGAACCCTTCGTGCGCGAGTCCGACTCGCACTTGACCAATTTTTATTTTATAAATCGTGTTTTTGGAAATAGTAGTTAGATCGATTAGCAGCCCCATATACGACCATACAAAATTTTATGAAAATTTCGGAACTACTTCCGAGATTCGGATTAAGTATAGGCCATAAAAATTTTTTTAATGTAAGAAAAGGGTATTTAAATGTTACCCACACTTACTTCCACACAGACAAAATCACTGGAACAAATAAAATAATATGGACACAGATATACCAAATGTAGTGTCTATGGCTACTACTAACGCTCAGCCGGCTTGAAGCTACTTCCATATCTGTGTGCGTGAAAATTGGGGTCATTCCCATTCGTCCACACCTCGTCGATTAAACTTTTTCGAGTGTCGGCTCCTGCACTATAGTGTGGACGAATGGGAATAAACGGCACCTTTCCTCCACACCCTTTTTATTCCCATTCGTCCACACTGTGGACGACGAGGTGTGGACGAATGGGAATGACCCGATAATTGTATCTGTGTGACTATGAAACAGGTTATACGTCGTATGAAACATTATTAGTCTATGAAGTATGATTAAGCCTGGCTAAAATTATGTGTCTTTAAGATTGAAAGCGAATAAACTATCTGGTATAACTGTGAATATAGAGTAGTTTACTTACCATACTCGGCCGGCGGAAGAAATTGATTAGCAGCAGGGTATGAATTTGATGCAACTTGCCATAGAGGTCTAGATGTGGTTAGAGCTGGCTTTGGCCACGAACTTTCGGATCCATTCCAGTTATTAAACTGATGTGTGTCATAACCATATCTTCTTAAATCTTCCTCTGATCTATCTGTGTTCGGATGTTGCGTTGTGTCTACGTTATTAGTGTAAACTATAGGTTTAATCTGTGGTTCTTCAAAGGATGATATGTATCCGGAACCCGAGCAGTCTGGGGCAATGGCGATGCACATGTCGTAAGCGGTGTCCGGTTTGTTAGAGAATTGTAGGAGTTCGATGTCACCCTGTTAATGAACGCAATGTCGTAATAGTTTTTATACAGTGTTATATCCTAATCCTTACTTATATATAAAAGTGAATGTGAGTTTGTTTGTTTGTGACGTTTTCACGCAAAATCTACCGAATGGAATTGCATGAAAATTGGTATACAGATATTTATAGTCGTGGAAGTAAAATAGGCTATAATTATTTCGCTAAAAACTCTGTACGAGATAATAAACGCAAATATTTGTGAATTACGGTAATAAAATAATTGTACCGCCATCTTGATTTCTTTACAGTTGTCATAGCAACTCATAGAGTCCGTCGACTTAAAAGTTTTTTTTTTATTTGTCCTCTAAGGTTTTAATCCCAGACTGACAAATGCGATTTACGCGATTGTTCGGAATAGAAACTCCTTGTGTGGTTAATTAGTTCCAATTTGTTTTTTATTAAAATACTTTCCAATTTAAAGAGGTTAAGTAAATGAAGTATTTATTATTCTATACAACGTTGATTTTTTTTTCGCAATATTGTATTATTATAATTTCTTAGAGTTTTAATAGTAATTGATTTTTGTAATTACTTTGGATTGTGTTTTGATATCAATCGTAGTAGTAATATTGGTATCGTGTTGAACTTTGATTTTAGTAGATATACGACTCGTACATAGTATTTTGTATCGATTGTTGATTGATGTAAATTTTGCTACGGATTTCAGTATTGATTTTAGTCTCTATTAATTTCAGTTCTCATTTCAGTTATTATTTAAGTTTGATTTCAAACTAGATTCGGCAACTAATGCGTGCGAAGCCGCGGGCAGAAGCTAGTAATATTATAAATGTGAAAGTTTGCGAGTAAGGATGTTTGGATGTTTATTACTCTTTCACGCAAAAACTACTGAATGGATTTTAGTGAAACTTTACAATAATGTAGCTCATGTACCAGATTAACATGTAGGCTACTTTTAATCCCAAAATAATGCAAGGTTCCCGTGGGAAATAAATTGAGGGTAAGTTTTCTAAATCACACGCGTAAAGTCGCAGGCAACAGCTAGTTTATATAACAATTAAAACTATAAATAGAGTTTAAATGAGATAAAACGAGACGCTATAAAATATTTGAAACAAGAAATAGAACAGAAATAAATGAAATTTTCGAAAATGGAACGATTACATTTTTTTATCAGATGGACAATTAGATACGCTTTGTTCTTTTTATGAAGCCTAAAAAAACTAATTCCTTAAGTATGTTTGTTATATACCTACTCAACAATAAATAATTCTAATTGAGAGCGTATAATATAATTCATATAAAATTCTAGACAATAAGGCCAGACAGCTTTTTGAAAATTAAATGTATTCTTCTTAATTTAATTAAATAAGAAACCCCTAGAGACTATTAAATTTTATTATATTTACAATTTAGATACAACAAAAAGTTTTACTGGATTAGGTCTGCATTTAAGATATAGGTACGCTATGTTTTAAGTAAAAGTATATTATCTGTGGTAAAAGTAAGTAAGTTTAGGACGCAATGAATATAAAAAAGAGTCCCTGTTAAATTGCATTTAGGTGATTTCGATACATTTTAAATGCTGCTTGAAAATAGTATGTATTTATTAGGTATGACGATTAGGTCTCTAGGCTAAGTTGAATATCTACTTAAAGCATCGGTGCAATGCCTGTAAGTAAAAGCTCTAAAATCTAAAAAAATTTAAAATAGAACAAGTGGTTATCAAAGTTTTCGTCGAGCCTACACAAACATTATCAAGTTTTGTTTGTGCCAACTTAGCCCCGAAAAACTATTTCGCTAGATTTTTATATAGGTGTATATTTTCTTAGTACAGCTTCTTAGTTGTTTTGTTTCCTTTACAAGCTTATTAACAACGAAAAAGTAAAAGTCTTTTATAATTTCTGTGATATATTTTTTTCTTGGAGTGATCAAAAATTTCAGTCATCTTATAAATTCATTCATCTATCTCAATTAATTAAGCTTGCTTACTCCTAATTTGCAAACGCGAACACCGCGCTAATTCTACGAAAACCTTGTGTCCATTTCTTGATTGATATTTAATGCATGGCATGATTATATCGTTATTAGACATCAACTTCGTGTAAGAATGAAGTAGGACAAGAGATTATACTATCAAGTAACGCGAGCATTTAACTGTTTAGAACTATGATAAATAATGGAATAAGATCAATCCTATAATAATAATATTGATAAAGCCGTCTTGATAGACAATGCCCGTATAGTTCGTCGGTTTCTCTCCCATTAGGCTCCACCACTCCGGTCGACTGTTGCCAACCTCGTCGGAGTGCGTCCCGCCGCTTTTCGAGGCGAGGCAGTGTTGGCAATCCATATTGATACAAGATTTTTTGGATTCAAGATTTGAGAGGCCCTCGGACAAGGTGGAGTGATGATATCGTGCAAGGAGCAAATCAGTGCACGACCGCGCGTTGTTGCGTTCTATTTTATGTTGACGGGCAATGACGGGCCTCGTGGTCGAGGTCACGGGTTCGATTCCTGCTCGGGACAATCATTTGTGTGATATTTATAATTGTCATACAAATGTTTGTCCTGCTTTCGGGTGTTTACTATGTATCATGAGTATGTAGTCACAAAAGAAAAAGTAGTTTATATACATAAATAGTAGTTTATATATATATATCCGTATTCTGGTACCCATAACAAAGCATAATAAACTTAGCTTGGGACCAGAAAACGATGTGTAAAATGTCAAAAAAATCTTATGTTCAGCAGTGGACAGTAAAAGGCTGATGGATGAAGACTTTGACTTCAAAATTATTACGTATGCTTTTGCTACTACATAACTACAAATTTTGTACAGAAAAACTTAAGTATGATCAATAACTGTTTAATTTTGCTTATAATATTACTCTAGACAAGCAATGAGTACTTACTTCGTAATACTGATCAGGTGTATATTGCGTACCAACGACAATAGCTCCAGCCAAGTTGAAGGTACTTCCAGGGTTGCGCCTCAGAGGTAGTGTCTCTTGTATTTGACAGTCTACTAATAATGTAGCAGAGTCACCCTTAATGCTGATAGCTATGCGGTGCCACCTGTATAGTTAAACTATGACTCTACAATCGGTAAATTTTATTAAACCTAAAAACGATGCTATTGGGATCAATATTTCATAATAAATTGCTTTAAAAGCCAAAAATACACGTAAAGTTACAAACTGATCATGAAAATCTCTGATTCTTTCTCATAATTATAGCATTGTCATCGATCCTTAATATTTGTGTAAAAGATTATGTTTTTAGATTCCAAGTTACATAGATTAATTTATAATAAAAATTTAAAAAATTTGTTAAAATACGTATTTTACCATCACGTGGGGACGTGGGGCGATGGACTGTCCGTTTGGTCACGGACTAAAAATACAAGTGTCATTACCCCATCTCTTCCCCGGGGTGCTGTAAAAGCCAGATAAGCGAAATTTTACACAGATGACATCCTCTGTGAGAGACGGAAAACTTTAAAGTAATCCCTCCCAAAGTGGAGGAGGTAAGTGGCCAAAACTGGGACGTTATTGGGCTGGAGAGAGAGAGCGAGAGAGATGACGTGTGTTTTTTATGGAAACCCTTTTTTAAGTTCGTCTTAAACTACTTAGCATCTAATTTGCTTGTAGCTGTGTTTTCTAGATAAAACTGAAACTTACCGTCCATCAGCTACATCGACCCTATAAGTGAGCAGTTCATGATCTTGGGGATCACCACGAGTGTCTTCATAGTACAGCTCTACCAAATTGCCTACCACTAGTTGTAACTGTTCGTCGCCATTATCCGAATATAACACGAATACCGGATTTTGTTCCGTTTCTAAAAACATTTTATTATTAGAAAATTACTATATGAAATGCAATGAAATTGAAGCTTTAGGTCAATATTTAGTATATAGCATACATATACGATAAACTTAGGAATAAAACATGAAGATCTAAGTAGGTACTTTATTTAAACAAGCCAGTTACGAGGCAGATATAAAAGTGAAGATGTATCAGCCCTTACACCAGCACCTTGCTGCTGTTGAATATTTGATTTCTTTACCTGGTAGTCTGACAACAGCAAGAATAGAGAAGTCTTCTGGGAAAGTGTTGTAGAACATTCCAGCGGAGAGTTGGTGTAATGTGGCATTTTCATTGAGAGCATACGCGGTATAGTCTTGTTCAGGAAGTAGTGGTGACTGACAGCGTCCTGGAGCCCTCGTCACACCGTACGGAAGGTCGTCAGAATCCCGTAACACAGACAGAACGTCATATGTTTCTGTCACGGCTAAAATAATAAATTATAATGAGCAAAAGGTTTTTATTTATTAAAACTACTGATTGCCAAGTGGTCGATATTCAATAGAAAATGCACTTTGCACTCCTTCTCTTAAATAGGGATCCAGATATTTTGCTGCACATATTAATATATAACTCAGATGTCAGATGTTTTACTTCTATGTTCATCTATTGCGCTATCCTACATTTCCTATCTTCAGAGTAATGACCCAGGCGTCTCCTACATTTGTAACAAACTTTAGCTCATAATTTTCCCCTAAACAAAGAATAAAACAAAAGAAAATAATAATAAACAAAATAAAACAAAGAAAAAATTTTCCTGAGTGAGATTAAAACATCAAAATGCATATGCGTTCGTTCTTCTTTAGAAGTACCAGCTTGATGATATAAACATTTTACATTGGTAGACCATTGAGATAAGAATATCTGAATAAAAATCTATAAAAGGAGAAAAAACTTAGAGTTGCTCACTTTAATTCAAACAGCAAAACACTTTTGCATTACAGAATTAAACTGAAGAATTATTATAGAAAACAAATGCCGTAATTCTAAACCAAACGGCAGTGTTGACCTTTACTTAAATTTTACAAAATCCCTAAGTGCTCATAAGTGCGAAAATATATTGCGATATTGCTCTTAAATTTTTATACAAATTCCTCTAGTATACAAAAATATATCGTGGCTATTATTTCGCTTTTAAACAGCCTCTTGACGATTGAGTGCAAACATTTCTAAAACAAACACTATTTAATGTAAAACGCATTAAACTTATCGAATAATATTTACTTACCATCGCTGTAGCCCTCGTTGAATAGGCATAACAATAAAAGGAGAAATAGTGCTTTTGTTTCTGGAGCCATTTCGGTCCGAATAAATATTCTCGGTGGTTTTTATTTACATTCGGTCCCATCCCGGTGGGCGCGTTAGGTGAATCTTGGGGGCTGATGGGCAGCCTCTGGCCGTCCTCGTGGGACGGACATGCCAAGCCGACGAGCCAGCGACGGCTGGAAAGATACTGTTGCTTTACATCTTAGAACCACATCACATCACTTGCTATCTATATTAATTTGATGTCAAAATAATAAACGTTAATAAAAGTAGGAGATCGTCAACCGTTTTAATAGATTATTGTTTAAAACGGTTCAGAGGAAATATTTTACTCTCTATATAGACATAGAAAGGTGATGCTAATGGCATCTTAGATGAAAAGACATAATATGAACGATATACATGCAAGACCTCCGGGATAATTTTCAAACAAACTCAAATATTTTTTACAGCGCTCTTAGCATGTGATTTTTTTCAATAATCTAAGCCTAAATTTATTTCTAAATATAAATGACATAGTAACCTAGTCATGTTAATTTCTCTTTTTAAATATTTTTCAATATTGGATGAATATTTTATAGTTAAATATCATATAAATGTTGTTGATCTATGAGCCCATCGATTAAATTCCCATTCGCCGTTATATTAGGAGCCAACAAGTACCAATTTAATAGAGATTCATTTTTATTGTGTCTTTGCAAGCAATTTTCTTAGGTTATTCAACTTTACAACATCGCTTAATATTAAGATATATTAGCTATTGCCCGCGACATCACACGCGTGAAATTTGGGATCACATTTTTTCGCATTTAATCTTATGTAGTTTTAGTTTGTAGGTAGTAGTTTTAGTCTGTGTGGTGACGAATTAAGAATACAGGTGTCACCACCCCTTTTCTTTCCGAAGGTGCTGTAAGAGCCATCTAAGGGATATTTATTGTACACAGATAACATCCTATGTGAGGGAAGGAAAACTCGATAATAAAACCAGTTAGTCGTTACTAATTGGTCTAAAGTCATTTCTTATTTTTATTTTCACTTGTTGGCTTCTCATTTTGGAACGAAATAAAATAAATTAAATTACTATAAAATATATTTATTTTATAAAATTAAAGAATGCACTTATATTATTAGAAATATTATGTTATAACTAGTTGTGCCGCATCTTTTTACTTGTAGTTGGTAGCAAAATTAAGAACTTTACAAAACCTATATCATAATTACGTAAATATTTACTGCTACGCTGTGCTATTACGTAAGAAAAGTAAAATAATTAAGTAACAGTTTTTGAACTTAACTTTGAAACTTTTTGAATTATCGCCTTATTGACGGATTCTATAGGGTTGCTACGACTCTTGAAAATATCCTATTCCTCAATTAAGTTAATTTTCGTAACGTGTATGTTCAAGAATATTTAAGTCTTACGTGAAATTTTCAGTTATTATTTTGATTTCGTTGTCAATGAATTTGCACAAAATTTGTAAACCTTCTTCAGGAATCAGTCTAATGGTGGAAACACTAAAAACTGCATGAGAATCCGTTCTTTTCGAGAGAAACTCTTTAAAGAAATGTCGAAATGGAATGAAATGGTCGGTTGTAGTCTTTAGAGCATTTATCGGTTGACCCCTGCTGAAAGAGGTAAAATAACAATGTTCGTACTCTTGGTGGACAGAGAGAGTCGACACTTATTGTGTGTGTGTGTGTGACGATTTACTTCAGCTGTTATAAATTGTAGTATTGTATTGTATTTGTATGGTCTTAGACGTCCAAGTTGTTGAGTGATCTCAGAAGTTCAAGAAGATGTATGCGCGTTGAGTGAGTCGCATACACCACACACCTTGCATAGAATGATGTTCTGTTACGTGAGCACCGCTGAGTGAATGGTACACACGTAGGGTTTGTAAAATAATAACATTGTAATATAGCCTGGATGAAAGATGCTGTTTATTTGACTAAGTATATGGTTATTATGGATGTGAGTACTGCTAACAGTGTTAACTGTGTACGACGACTATGAGTGATGTTCGCGTATGATTGCAACGACTGCTAACTGAGTACTGAAGTGTGACTGTATTGTGTGGAAAATATAATATAAATGTGCTTATGTGCAGTTTAATCCATGTGTGTGCAGTTGGCTCATACAGTATTGTTACTTGGTAGTGTTTTTGACGATTGAAAACATGTGTAACAATCCGAATAAAAATTCTTTTAAGTGAATTTTTATTTTTGGGTTAAATACTCAAAATCATTATTATGTCGTGACTGTCTTGTCACAACATTTTACAGACACAGATCTTCATAAATTTTAATACGATAGGTACTTACTTCGTTATAATATTTTAGTACGAGTAGCATCCTTATTCGGCGAGATCATAGAGATTATTACAACGTTTTTATTTATGTTAATTAATAATTAAACTTTTTGTTTTTGACATGCTAATTAGAAAAATTTGGAATGGATTTTTAGAAATATTCCCGTTCTGTATATGACTTGATTTATTTTAAAAATAATTCTTAATACTTTTTATCAATCGAAATAGTTAAATTCTAAATAGAAGTGTTGCTTATAGGAGCAATCAACGTTCCTACGCCAATTCATCCATTTTTATAAACTTTCGCAATTAATTTGCACGAATTAGTAAAATTTTCCTATGAAAACAAGAAACAGATGGTATTATCTGTTTCTTGTTTTCATAGGATTTTTTTTTTGCTTTCATTTTAAATTTCGCTAATTTCTTCATTTAAAGACTATGTCAAAATGACATCTTTGTAGCACTTCGCAGATGTTTAATATTTTTAGCCGTTACGTACATAAAAATGTCGAGACTAAATATTTTTCCTTTCTTGTACAAAGTCTACAGTCATTTAGGTCTACAGGCTCGTCTTTCAACTAAATAATATACCTACTATACTGGCTATGAATAGCACGATTTGTAAAGAGTTCAAGATACTAACTCTCTTTTTTGTGTCTCCTAAAACTGAACAGTGTCCATTTAAAAGCAAAAGGCGACGACTTTATTTTTTCATCTTTTAACTTCATTTACTACTGCGAGGCACCTTTTGTAGGTTTTATTCACTTTTTTGGGAACTTACTAAGACGTTCTTTTGATTTAACGCTGTAGTATTTAATAAGTGCATAAAGTATTAGAGATATCTTATTCTTTGTGGAACTAACTATAACTAACTAGGTATCTCTTTAAATTAATTGAGTCTCTCAAGGAATTTTTAAATTAAGAATTGAAAAATTCTGTTTATAAATTCTATAAGAAATTTGAATTAAGAATTTGTATATTATACGACCAGATAAATTCATCTGGCCAGTATAAGAAACCAAAAATTATATAGTTATGTACTTTTTTTTAAACTTTCGTAGGCGCATTGAGCATTTTAGAAAATGCATTAAGTAATAACATAATACTATTTTAAACAATACTGTTGCAAAATATTACGTTAGATTTGAATAAATTGTAACAAATTCGGTTACATTTTACATTAAATTTAATTATAGATACAATATTTTAATTAGAAATATTTTATGAATAGGACACCCTCCATGTTGCTAATTATTGTAAATTATTATTACCACGACTAAAACACATCGACATGCCAGCTATTATTTCGTTTATAAATGAATGTAAACTACAGTTTAACATATTGGGTATCAAATTAACCTTAACCAGATAGACATCAATAAGACACTTAGAAGCGATTTTATCCTCTTACTTTGAAAGCCGATAAAGTTTAAACTCATTAGATTAATGTAGCTTAAATGACTAATCTCGATTTAAACCGCAATTTCTTAATGGCAGCGTTCTATCTATTGTAACTACCTAATAAACGTCTCTCTTTCTCTCCAGCCCATTAAAGTTCCATCGTTGGGCACGAGACTCCTCTACTTTGGGAGGGATTATGCCGCGGTGACCAGGCGTGTTGGCATAGGATTTATTTTCGAGATATCTGTCTCTTACAGAGGATGTTATCTGTGAAAAATTATAATGAACAGAATCACAAAACATTATGTGTACATCTCACCTCCGTACAAGAAATACAAATTCTTGTACGGATTTGTACTTGTCACATATATATTTGCACAGCATCTGGGTGTTTTCTATGTATTGTAAGAGCAGGTCTGCGAATTTAAAATACGTATTTATAAGTAACTAACTAATGCACACGATTTCACACGCGTTTATAGTTATTGAGAGCCCCACCTCCAACGCACTCCTCCCCAAATATACATCTTCTTTCTTATTTCATATACAATTAATAAAAAAATTTCTCAAACCAGTCTCTCTGTTAAACAAACTGCTTCAAAATCCGTTGCTTAGTTTTAAGATATAAGCTCACATAGGGACATACATACATACAAAAATTACGACTTATTACTTAATTGTTTTATAACAAGTAAAGATGCAAATTCATATTAAAAAAGAATATTATTATATCCATATTCTTGTACACATAACACAAGTAAATAAAGCTTAGCTTAGGTTCAGAGAATGTTATGTGTAATATCCATATATTTATTTATTTACTTCTTCCTGTTTTTCTGTGAGATGGGCTTGGAATAGGTAAGTAAATAAAGCAACATGATCGTCGAAATATATGTTATATTTGATCAAGATTTTTCAATGGCAATTTTTTCTTAAGCTTTAGGTACATGGTTTTATATTACTGTTGTCAAATATCACTTCTTCTTTCTAATGCTTTGAGGATGAGTCTCTTGAAAATGTTTTTCATTCAACAAATTTTCGTATATTTTCGAGACTATTGGGTACTTAGCAAGGTCCAATGAATACCTGTGGAGAAATAAAAAGATTGGTTCATAAGCAGAAATTTACGTTGTTCATAATTTTTGACCTGCTGTTTTTAAATTTTTTTTAGTAAATGTAGTCTGTTTTAAGAAACTAATTTCAATATTATTGAAATATTTACTATATAGAATTTTTTAAAAATATATGAAGATGTTATTTTAAAATATTGTACGCAATCTGTGTATTGCCTTTTCCTGATAGACTTAAGGGCCTACATTAATATTATCGTATATCATCGCCGACACGTACATATTAACACAGCCAGTAGGCACAGAAAATGAAGAATTAGGGATACTTTTCCTATTTACTCAAAATCTACTAAATATATTTTAATTCTGATTTACGTGTTTCTATACATAATAGTTACCTATGTTTTTAAAGTTATTTCATTAGTTAATACGCGATAATAGACCGACAAATGAAAAAAATAAAAAAATTGAGAGGTTGTTTCGCCAAGATTTTCTATCGAGAAAACTTTTTTCAATCGCGTTTCTAAGTTTATGCGATCCTAGATCATATATTGAAAAAACATATACTTAAAAATTAGAGCTCTAGCCATTCAATCTAAAGAAACAATGAAAACTTCGTACGTAGAAAAATGCACGAAGCTATTTTGGTATCGTCTTAAGACAGATTGCAATACATCTTTTCAAAGTTGCAAAGATGATAATAATTATAATAGACCAATTTCAACTCCACCACAGAGTAGTATATCCCTAAGAACGCCTTAATATTTAATTTTTAAGTCCTTCATTTCAAGGGTAAATAGAGATCATTTGCTTTTTTGGAAATATAATCGTTAATATAGCAAATTTTCCTAAAAAAACTAATGGATCATGATCAGAAACTCTATTCCCCGAAATGGTTTTCGTATTAAGAGTTTTAAAAAATATGAACAATGCCAATTAGTTATTGGTCGTAATTACGTAGACTTACGTAGGTAACTATTATCTAACTTAAATAATAAGAAAATAATTATGCTGTATTTTGATTAATTAGCTAATTTGTTGTACACTTTATATTAATACTAGCTGTTGCCCGCGACTTCGTACGCGTGAAATTTAGTAAACTTTCCCCGTTTTTGCAACATTTTTCACTGATGCTTCGCTCCTATTAGTGACAGCGTGATGCTAATAGCCTAAGGCCTTACATGCTAGATGTACTATCCGACACTGAAAGAATTCTTCAAATCAGAGCAGTGGTTACTGAGATTTGCCCGTTCAAACAAACAAACAAACTCTTCAGCTTTATAATATTAGTTTAAAAATATAGAATAAAACCGTTAGACACAGCTTAAGTCGTTTTTATTTAATACATAGTTTCGAAAGTAAGTGAGTTAATATAGCCAAATTGTGTTAATGACACTATCAGTTATTAGTTTAGTTTAGTTGTATGCTTAGAATTAAGCCCATAGATTAAAGTATTGTAGTTAAATTTATAGACAGAGTTTGAAAACAAAATTTAAAAGGAAAAGTTTTATCTTATTGCGTTTTTATTTGACATCGTGCTTAATTTAACTGCGGACTGTGAGTCTACACCATTGAAAGTCTCAATATAAAGTTAAATATTTTATTATCGAGTTATGAAGACAGATCTGTTTGAATTTCATTTTTTTGTTGTCTAACAATCTATCTAGAATATAAAACAGCTTAAAACTTTAAAACATAGTTTTGAATTAAGGGGCTAGACACGCTGCATTTATTTACCGACTGATGAAATCTAAAAATGTCGCGAAACTTTAACAATATTAATAAATACCATAGCATTTATAGACTACCTATGCTTCATAACGATATCGGCGTATTACGAGATAATTGCTTTTATTTCCTTTCGAGAATTTCATTTTATCAAATCTTCTTTAAAATTTCCATTCTTTAAACATAATAAATTGATAGATAATCAATAATAATTCAAAAAGGGTGTGAAGAGATTTCTGCAGGGTCGGTGACGCGAAAGTGATACCCCTGGTTAACATAATATTTTCTAACACTTACGCGACTCATTTATTTAAATAAAACTACTTTTTACTGATTTAGACGCGTATATTTATTTTAAATTTTGGCCCGACGTTTCGGAGACTTTGCAGTCACCATGGTCACGGGTGAGACTGGGACGTCGGGCCAAAATTTAAAACAAAAATGCGCGTCTAAATCCGTAAAATGTAGTTTTATTTGATACCCCTGGTGTTACAGACGTCTTATAGAGGTGACCGCTTTCCATCAGGCGGGCCGTACACTTGTTCGCCACCTTAGTAGTATAAAAGGAAAGTATACATACACTGTATTTAATTACCTAGAAACAGCATTATAAAGTTGTGGTACAAGGCATATGTCCGCAATTGAAACTCGGTCTCCTACACAATATTTGCCAGCTGTTCTCTTAAGCAAATCTTCAAGTGTCTCTAAGCCACGTTCTGTAAAATGCCGAGTGAATTTCTGAAACTTTTCCTCATTCTCGAAATGTGGTTTTAGTCCAAAGTTCTGCAGAGGTTGAATGCCAGCCACGACGATCTGCAAAAAGATTTTTTTTTTCTAATAGAATAGTTACAGCAAAAAATTACATTATTTGATAGTCAGAAAGTCCTCTTTTAAATTTTGTTTTCTTTTTTTTATTTCTTCTTGTAATTTCTTGTCATCTTGTTATTTTTATTAATTTTTTTTACTTTACTATGGCCAATTACAAGTTTTGAAACATTTAATCTGTATTTAGCATCTCGTCAAAACCTATACCTACCGTAGTTTGAAATTGAGGAAGAAACAAACTTTATATAGAACCAGATTTTATTTTTAGATATAGCCTACATGACTTCCAACGCAGGCTTGTGAAAAAGGCTATAACTCAATATAATTTCCAGCAAAAGTTTTTGTTTACGTACGCCATTTATTTTGTTACCTACCTCACATATTTCTCTCATCCGAGCTCTCAACAGTGGAGTGGTTGGTGTCAAGGACGGGTCTGGTCGCGTCTCTTCCAAGTATTGAATGATAGCCATCGACTCCACGAGCACCACATCATCTGCAGACATTGCAAAACATTTTTGCTATTTTTATCATTGACTGATGGCAAAAAATCAAGTATGGTGTAATTATGATTGTGGAGTTCCATATCAAAAAGTAAAACGGGACCCAATTACTGAGACTTCGCTGCCCGTCCATCCATCGGTTGTATTTCATGAATGGGGATAGTTACAGTTGAAATTTTTTTAGATAATGTATTTCTGTTGCCATATATCAAACCACAATTATTATTTTTTCTTTTTGATTACTCTGGTCTTTGGAGACCACATTCATCAAACTATTACAATCTAGCCAACCAAGGCTAATAGGTAATTTTAGTCTAACATAAATTACTAAATAGAATAATATCTAAGAATGTGTCCATCAACACTTTTCTTATTGTCTCTATTTAAGGCGAAGGCACTTTTTTGTGTTCCATAAAGTTAGCACTCACTGCACTAATTAACACTATCACTAATAAATAACTAGTTCGAACGGTTTTGTTCTTTTAAGTCTTCTCACTAGATCCGTATTGGCAAGGAGCTGGATAGCCTCGACGTTAACGTGATGATGAAGCCTCCGTTCATGGGCTTCGGCAACCTTTTTATTGTATTAGTGACCGTGTCCACATTTAAGTCTCTGTGAAGGTCAGCATTTCGGACGTACCATGGTGCGTTAACAATACCCCTAAGCACTTTATTTTGGAACCTTTGTATAATTTCCACATTACTTTTTTTGGTACAGCCCCACAGCTGGATACCATAGGTCCACACTGGCATTAGGACCTGTTTGTACAAGAGCAATTTATTATGTACTGACAACGACGAATGCTTATCCAGTAGCCAGTACATATTCTTGTAGCGAAGCTCCCACTCTTCGCATTTCTTTTTGACATGGGCCTTCCAGCGAAGCTTTGCGTCTAATGTCATGCCGAGGTATTTGGCTGTATTCTGGTGAGGTATTTGGCTGTATTCTGGTGAGGTATTACCTGATTATTTAGATACAAAGGCTCGTAATTTTCTTTTTTGTTGGTAAAGTCTATATGAGTAGATTTTGACTCATTTAACTTTTTTCGCCACTTTTTAGTCCACTTGAGCAGAGCGTTTACAGATGTTTGAACTTTTTCTACAGCTTCCGCTTGAGTAGATCCTGTGGCCATAATAGCCGTGTCATCAGCAAACGTAGCAATTATATTAATCTACAAATGAAAAAACACACCAGACTACAATAAATAGTCAAAGGGGCAACAAACTTTTCCAGTGTAATTTGGAGATGCACTTAGACTATATGATGAAGACAGTATGATATTGCGATTATGGCGATAATGGGATGAAACCCTTCGCGCTTAAGGGAACCCGGAACTAGCTAGCTTTTTGAAAATTTTGGTTTGGAAAATGTGTAAGCAGTGATGTCTTTTCAAACATGCTAAAAATTGGTTTGCGGAAAGGTTTACCGCCACTAAGCTAACTCTACATCGCGAAATAAGTAGATAGTTTTTATTGTCACTGTTTTTTTTTTACTTTGTGCCAACATAAAGTATTTTATAAGGTCCACATTAATTTCATAAAAAGAATTTAAAATGATAAATATCTGTCTACGCACGAACATCTATGTAAAGTGCCCTTTGAGTTGTCGCATGTAATTCAGTTAGTTCATCTCGTATTTGCAGCTAAATTAAGCGAACTACACAAATTATTTGAGGTGGAATGTTTCAGCAAATAAGCTCGCCAGATGTTAAATTATTATCCTAAGCACAGAAAGCATTAATTAAATTGAACCTAAAGTTATCGGGTTTACGTAGAAATTTCTGTAACAGGGTCTTCTTGCTTGTAAGGTAAATGCTTTGATCAGTGTAGCGAAAGCATCTGTACTATTTAGTACGTATCAGTACAGTCAATATTAGTCACACTAGTTGGCTTAATTTTTCTTTACATTTTTCGTTAAAAGAATCCAGAGGCTGATTATAATCTACTTTTTTTTTTCTCTTCCTTTCGTCCATTTAAGAGGGATGGCTTCCCATTGGATTTGCCAGTATATAATCCACTTGTTATGGATATTACTTCTGTAAAAACAAGTGAATAAATGTGTATAAATTACTATAGCTATATAAATTACTGTTTAGATAGATTTATTCACTTGTTTTTTCAATACCAATTTTCTTTATAGTAGACTGTGATAGTAGATGACCTTTGATCGAAAATCGAACATAATTAATTTCAATTCTTGGCATTATTTCATTAATATTTTAATATATGTAACGGAATCTTTGAAAGAAATTTTCACTGAATTGCTGTTGGTTGGAAATTTAAGGACCGATGACAATGCAATAATGTAAAATAATAAAAAATTTGAAAAACTTTCTACTGTTTGTTTAAGAACCATAACATTAATTTATTTTATTTCGATAGTTTATTACACATGTTACAAAGTAGGTATCTTTTTAATAAATAAATAAATAAATATTCATGGACATTTCACACAACGTCCTCTAGTCCCAAGCTAAGCTTATTATGCTTGTGTTATTAAATTAGAATAGTAAAAAAAATTGCAGAATATTGCACCACAAAGGTTACAATCAGCTATCATCCACCAAAATTTTAATCAAATATAGCCTAATCTCTGTCTCAAAAAGTTAAATTAAGTAAAAGTTAAGAGGGTACTGTACTCCTCATTTAGGTATTTGCCTTAGGTATTACTATCCCTATTTCCGAGCACCGCGCTGAAAGGGACAAATATAGATGAAGCGGATTTTACCTACAAATTCTTTGAAAAAAGACGTTTCGTACTTCCGTTTTTTTTTCTCGAAAGTTAAACCGATTTTAATAGTTTTTGCGTTATATTATAGATAAAGAGTATATCTATGCTTCTATCACTTTCTTTTGTGGTAAAACTTTACCAAATTTGTGTGATAGACGCTGCAACTTTATCTAAAGAAAACCGAAAAAGTGGGTTTTTCGGATCGTCATATTAGAAATAATTATTAAAATCGGTTTAACTTTCGCGAAGAAAAAACGGATTGTACGATACCCATAATTTTGTATGGAGCATAATTTGGTATCGTGCCGTCTTAGGAAGTTATAAGCTGAACTTAAAGATTAACTTGATTTTGTTCTTAGATATTGAAACCTATTTCGGAAATCGTAGCATTATGACTCTTTGTCAACCGATTACCTTATACAAATATTAATCGTGGTAACTTATACTCTCGTATTTTCATTTGCATAAAACAAAAAGTAAATACCATCTCAATAGATATCCAAAGTTTAAACAGATGATTAATGTTCAAACGTTTTTGTTATGCTAAGATATTTAATAATCTAGAATTGTTAAGCTATTATCTTAAATTATCTATACTTATAATAAATCTGTAGAGAGGTCAATTCTGTACATGAAATATATTTTCAAAATAACTATCAGGGGGTGATTAGTGATCGATACTGATGCCAAAAATGCAATCAGTAAAATTTTTGTCTGTCTGTCTGTCTGTCTGTCTGTCTGTCTGTCCGTCTGTATGTTCCTTATAGAAACAAAAACTACTCGACGGATTTTAACGAAACTTGGTACAATTATTCTTCATACTCCTGGGCAGGTTATAGTATACTTTTCATCACGCTACAATCAATAGGAGCAGAGTAGTGAATGGAAATGTTGGGAAAACGGGAAAAGGTGCTCCATTTTTTAAGATTCCGTCGCGTGTGCAGCCTTAATGGTTAAAGTTACATAGAAATCATGTAAGACGGAAATATTCTACATAAAATTGTCTAAAAAATATCCCGAAACAGCACATATCTATATTTTATGGTTGACTCACAATAACACGTGTAACTCCTGATAGCTTAGCAGTTCGTTCATTCTGATTATATTTGTTAAGTCTTACGTTTATAAGACTCTCACTGAAGCAGTAGTTAAAAATGTTGCAATAACGGGGAAAATTTCCTAAATTCTACGCGGACGGAGTCGCAGGCAACAGCTAGTTATAAAATAAAGTCGTTATTTTTGTATGCATGTCTCTATGTGAGCTTATATCTTCAAAACTAAGCAACTGATTACAATGCGGTTTTTTTTATTAGATAGAGTCGCTCAAAAGGAGGGTTGTTTTGTGTAATTTGATAAGGTTTGTTTCTAAATTCCACACGTTCAAAGTTGCGTGCGCCAGCTAGTTATTTATATGAAGTAAGTCACGGGGTTTCTTATTGTAGCGACAACTAGTGAGAGAGCCCTCGTAAAATCGATTTACTCCTTCTGATAACCAGATGAAACCTATGTTTAATGAAAGCTTATCGACTTTTATTAACGCCTCATACAAAATGTGTATAATAATAATAAATGTTTTATTTGCTCCCACATACAAATTGATAACTTGTATTGTTTGTGGAAGTCAGGAGCCCAAACTAGATTTCCCTGCGCTAAGGGTCTCCTGGCTCCCCCTCCTGGATTTGCATTATACAATATTTTAGTAGTATATTTAAGTAGTAATAGTACTAAGCAAAATACATTATTATAAAATTATTGTAAGCGGTAGCAGTACCTAGTACATGAAAAAGAATAAACTAGTGGAATAAAAGTTATGTTAATAGAACAAAATATACTTATTCGTAAAATACTCTAAAGTAAATAAATAAAAATATAAGTATAATTAGGAAGAGAGAATATGGTCCTAAATGTTTTTAAATATTTATTTATTAGTGTATCTTCTTCGAAGATTCATTTTTGTGTAATTAGAATTTATCAAAAATATCTATTACTTATACTATTTTGTTGTTTCATACTTTATCACTGTTTAAAACTTTCCTAGACTTTCAAAAATCATCCAAGAACAAAATTAACCAAAATTAGTCGAGCCGTTCTCGAGTTTTAAGGAGACAAACGAACAGCAATTCACTTTTGTATAACTACAAATGTAAAGATTTTTCTCAATTATAAATATTTCTTACATCACCAATGTAAGGAAATGTTAGAATTAGACATGATACATGAATGTGATATGTTATTTATGTTATCATATAGCAGATATTTTATGTGTCTAAACGTTTTAAAAATATTAGAGACCTAAAGGACGCCAATTCTGTTGCGTCAAAAACTTAACTAAAATGAATATAACTATAGTGTGTTTTGATTTATTGGCTATTTTTTGCACACATTTATATTAATTGAATTCGTTAAGTTTTTGTAATAAGAAAGTTCAGTATAGCCGAATTGTGTTATTGACACTATTAATTTCCATTTTTTAGTTAAGTTTACTGTCCGTGTGGTGACGGATTAAGAATACAAGTGTCACCACCCCGTCTCCTCCCACGGGTGCTGTAAAAATCATCTAAGGGTTATTGTACACAGATAACATCTTCTGTGAGAGACGGAAAACTCGAAAATAAACCCTGTGCCAACACACCTAGTCAGCGTGGCACGGTAGACCATAATCCCTCCCAAAATAAAGGAGGCCTGTGCCCAACAGTGGGACGTAACTGGGCTGGAGAAGAAGAAGTTAAGTTTATTTGTGCACCTAGAATTGGTACCAGCATCACATACGCGTTGACCTAAATACCTTCCTATTTACTGATATATCTGTTAAACTGTGTGATGTAGTTAAATGGCGACACATTCGTTTAATAGTTATTTGCTGTGCTATTGACCGGACCACTTAAATAAATGGTTGGTGGGTCCGAGCTAGGCGAAATTTAATCATATATGATTGAGCGTCAACTGTTGAATAGAAACTATACTCTTCATAAAACTCAACTCTAGATGATGTCTTTAATGAAAAATGTCTGAAACTTTAACCAGCCGAAATCATAATCTTTACTTTTAAAAAACAATGTCGTTATTTTTGTATGTATTTCCTTATGTGAGCTTATATTTACAAAACTATGGAACGGATTTCGATGCAGATTTTTATAAATAACTAGCTGACCCGGCAAACGTTGTTTTGCCATACTAAAAAAAAAAGTTTAAAAATAGATGTTGGCCGATTCTCAGACCTACTGAATATGTATGCAAAATTTGAGAAGAATCGGTCAAGACGTTTCGGAGGAGTACGGTAACTAACACAGTGACACGTGAATTTTATATATAAGATAGAGTGGTTCATGAGGATGGCTTTTTTGTATAATTTCTTAAGGTTAGCTTTCTAAATTTCACACATACCAAGTTGCCGGAAACCGCTAGTTAGTAAACTCTACATAACGTGTTTAATTAACATTCTTTCAGTAATAATTTATTATGTACGAATTTCTGATAAGTGTCCGGTACCCATTTTTGTTTAAATTGATTTTAACTGTTTAGTTTTTGTATTGTCCCGCAATACTTACGTACGGAGAATATCAGCTCAATTGATCGAATCGGGATGTGTTAAATTTGGATTGTGAGATTTGATTACAGACAAACCTAATGCAAATTTAAAACTTATGGTGTATATGAAAAAAACAAATTGAGAATTTACTCATTTATTTAAATTTAACTTAAATATATGGAATAAAAAATGTAATTATTAAATTTTTCATTCAGATCTTTTCTAAACGGTTTTACGAGCACTAACGGGTCTTTTATGTTCCAGATAGCAAATTATTGGTTTGTGTACATTAAACCGCTAATGTTCCATTAAGGATCCGGGTTATGTAGATAAACTCAATGGTTTTATTAATATCGCCTCTGTAGTTAGCAAAAAATATAATATGCTAGGTTCAGTATTTATCGCTATTTGATCGGGTATTCGTGGGTATATTTTCTAGGGTAAACATTATGAGTTAAGAGGGCACGATAGTAAGCTATGCTCCATACAAAAATATGATCTTCTTACTCCGCTGTTTTCTTCGTGGATATTACCTCTAGAGCTTTTTTCTCACAGTATCTAGGTCTTATATATCTATGCTTCACTAACTTTCTTTCTTTTTCAAGACAATACATGATAATTGAAAACTATAAGAAATATGATCATCAAAAAACCCGTTGTTTATGGTTGTCTTGTGATGAATTTGCAGTGTCTATCACACTTTGGTAAGGTTTTTTCACAAAATACAGTAATAGAAGTATAGATATACTCTCTCAAAACAGCGGAGTACGAAATGTTTTTTATCAAAGATTTAATAGGTAAAATTTTACTGATAAATCTTTATTTAGCTAAATAGTTACATGATACAATTATATCACACTAGCTGTTGCCCGCGACTCCGTACGCGTGGAATTTAGGAAAATTACATGAAAATCCATCCAGTAGTCTTTACGTGAAAGAACAACAAACATTCTTACATTCATACAATCCAACATTAACCAAACATCCAAATATTAGAGTATGGATAGAAGACCGAGGAAACGTTCGCGTTGCTCGGCCAACAGTTTAAGTATTTTATTTTGTCGCGCGTAATTCTTTATTCGTCATATCTCCTAAGATATTCATTCATCATACATTCATGTAAGCTAACTAAGGTATTGAATTTGATAAAAAAGAATACTATATACACATAAATAGCTTATGAAAACACCCTATTAAATTTGATAATTTTTGCGACATTATTATGGATACAGCGAGTTTTCCTTAAAAGATAGACATATGCCCTCGCGGACTTTTTTAAAGAACTATAGGTAACAAACAATTCCTCCATACATTAGTTTGTTGTAACTCAGATAGATAAGGCAGCGTTTTCATTTATTGCTCGCACGCGTCCGAGTTTCTCGACAAATTTAATCATATTTCATCCAATATACAGTAAACCCGAAAAAATTATGCAAAAAAAGCCATCCTCTTTAACCATCCCATCTATTAAAAAAAACCGCATCAAGATCCGTTGCGTATTTTTGAAGATATAAGCTCACATAGGGACATACATACAAAAATTACGACTTTGTTTTATAAGAAGTAAAGATAAAGATAAAGATAAAGAAAATACAGTTTAAGGGCCTACATCAATATTATCGTATATCATCGCCGACACGTACATATTAACACAGCCAGTAGGCACAGAAAATGAAGAATTAGGGATACTTTTCCTATTTACTCAAAATCTACTAAATATATTTTAATTCTGATTTACGTGTTTCTATATATAATAGTTACTTATGTTTTTAAAGTTATTTCATTAGTTAATACGCGATAATAGACCGACAAATGAAAAAAATAAAAAATTAGAGAGGTTGTTTCGCTAAGATTTTCTATCGAGAAAACTTTTTTCAATCGCGTTTCTGAGTTTATGCGATCCTAGATCATATATTGAAAAAACATATACTTAAAAATTAGAGCTCTAGCCATTCAATCTAAAGAAACAATGAAAACTTCGTACATAGAAAAATGCACGAAGCTATTTTGGTATCCTCTTAAACATACCAATACTACAAAAGATGTTATAAATATAATACATAAGTGATAATAGCATTACATATTAGCATCTGAAAGTTAGAATCTCTGAAAATTTTGGAGATTTTCGTGATCAGGGATAGCAATACCTAACACAAATAGATGAATTGCGATTTTATCGGCTCTACAGTTCGCTCTTAAACAAATTTCGGCAATAACAAATTGTGATGGTACCATCTTCCATTCTTGTACAAGAAAAG
The DNA here is from genome assembly GCA_916999025.1 of Orgyia antiqua. NCBI lineage: Eukaryota > Metazoa > Arthropoda > Insecta > Lepidoptera > Erebidae > Orgyia > Orgyia antiqua. The sequence continues at coordinate 6,981,846 of OU779861.1, forward strand.
AAATATGTACCTACTTTTGTTTGTAAGTTCAAATTGTCCAGCATTTTATCTTTTAATCTGACAGAATATCTAGAAAATAAACTATTAGTCTAGACGACAATTACACTAGAATTTAGATCAAAGTAAAATGTTCACTGCGTGTATTATTTAGTATATAGTACTATATTTAGTAGCACAAAATTTGTTGCTGTCGTATATCTAACTTGTATTTGTACGTGACGAAAATAATAATATTTAAATAATTTTCATGGTTTTTTTTAAATATTGCGTTGTCATCCATCCCTAATATGTCTGCATAATTTCATATCAGTCTGATCATTATAAGTGACTGAAACTAACTTGCAAAGATTGCATTTCATGAATACATAGTTGCTGTTCGAAATTAAATGTGTAAAACATTTTTTGAGAGAATTTAACAACATGATAATGTGTTAATTGTCATCATCATTTTATATAAGGTCCATGCCAATGCTTTTGAAGTACTGATTTTTTTTAGATAGAGTGTGGGTAATGAAGTGTGTTAACATAACGGTTATTAGCGCAGCCAGAGTGCAGGAGGGCACTCGAACACGCCGAGGGAACGGAGGGCTATTGTGGCGATACGACGTGACATCAGCGAATATTGAACTAAATATGCACACTCAAATGGATGACGGTACATTTATCGCCCTAATTTTTGATGAATAGACTGACGTCAAAACATTTGTACTCATATCGGTAAGCGTAAATAGAACGAGGACTAATATTGTTATTTATTGCTGTGTTCATGGTATTCCTACACACACACACACTAATCATATTTAGTTTATTTAAACAATTAGTCTAATTTTTTTCAACAAATCATATTAAACATTATTTTTAGAAATAAAAAGCGTAGTGAGTCAAATGCCAAAATATTGCAAATATCAAAATTTTACGTTATACACATCAAGCTAGTGTCTGATGCCGGGATCGTATTAAAACTGATGGAATTCTTAAAGTGCTCGGAGTTATTTCAGCGAATTTTTGATTGATTTGAAGACTGTTATTTTTCTTGAAAATTGGACTGTAATTAACCGGTTCTTTGGTTTCTGTAACACGGTAATATTTCTATGATTTTGTTTTAAAGTTATACCAGGTACTTTGATAGGCGTACATGGTGACATGGATCGAATACGTAGAGACTGATACCTACTAAGGCACTTAATTACTGCACATTTTTGTTCTGAAAAAAAAACATGTTATTTACTTAGCAGCTCAAAGGCCAATTTTATTATTATCCAATGCAATCGCGTTGTAGTGACCCAATCTACTGACCAAATATTCCATAATCTCTTTTCAGCATTCGGTCCTTTTTTCAATGTTGTTGGCTCCGAAGTAAAGGCCCATTATGTCGCAACACTCCGTGACTGTTTGTCACCTAAATTTATCAAATTAGATAGTAATATTGAAATAGTCACACTGTCTAGCTTCACTTTTGAGTTTGGATTAAGTAAGGTTTCTTGTGTGGTGACGGATTAAGAATAAAAGTGTCACCATTTTGTCCTCAGAGTGCTGTGAGAGCCAACTCAAGAAAATATCATAACTAACTTAGAAGTAGAGGAATTACATGTGTATTCAGAACACGAGAAGATTTCATAAAAGTAATATCACACAAAAGATGGTTTATTTAAATCCATCGGCGCTTATCGTTAATGGCGGCCGCGTCAGAGGTGAATGTTTCCCTCACATTTTTACTTTTTGGCAAACGGATATTGGTGAATTAAAGGCTTTTATAGGTTCGGGATACAGCGGGTTGGTATTATTATCTCATATCATTGACGATATTACTGTAAAGGGTAAAAGTATAAAAGAGATTCGATATTAAATTGATTTTCACTTAAACTAAAATAACTTCTATTCTTAGATTTCTTCGTAATATTATTTGGTTTACTTGTCTATCCAAATGTACCCTACATTTTAATTTTAGTATTTATCTTATATTTGTCGTTGCGGTGCAGTTCCTGTCATTGCGGTGATATTTTGATTTTATTTACATTAGGACATTTTAGTATAAAGCAACGATTTAAATATGGGCGCATAAATACAATACATTGATTAATAACTTCAAGGTCACATAATCAAATTCTTTAGCGAATTTACTTAATAAATCTTTAGCGAATATTTTCGCAGAAATTACTTATTATTTCTTTTGCCTAAGGGAAATTACCTTTTCGTCCTTTTGGGATGCTATGAACACATTCAACCTACTGATATTTATGACTGACATATTGTTACAATCAGATAGTCGTGTCCGTGTGGTGATGGATTATGAATACAAGTGTCATCACCCCTTTTCCTTATGCAGTAAAAGCCAGCTATGGGATAAGATGAGATCGTCTGTAAGAGACGGAAAACTCGAAAATAAGCCCCATGCTAACCCTGCCTGGTTAGTGCGAATAGACTTAATCTTTCCCAAAGTGGAGGACGCCCGTGCCCAACAGTGGAACCTTAATAGGATGGAGGAAGAAAGAAAGATTGGTAACTATACTGGCCAATTAATATGTCTGTTTTGATCTGTGTTTCTGATTTTCAGTGGTTTTTTTTTACATTCCACATGAATGAAAAAAGATCACTGAAAATCTTCCCAAGAGTGCTATAAGGGACGGTTAATGATATTGTTTAATTAAAGCTTTTTTCAACTTAGTGAATTTTTGTTTGTGAGTAGTTTATTGTCAACAAACAGACAGATGCGGCAGGGTCTTTGCTTTATATTAAGTAAGAAAGCTCTCATATTAAGGATAACATAAAAAGTTTTTCAGATGAAATCAGATTACGTTTTTGTATAACAAATATATCTGATCTTGTTGAATTTTGTAAACATCGATGGTGTGAATTCCTTCTAAAAATATCTAAATATTTACAAATTTTATACTGCTATGTAATACGTATTTATAAGTAAAGAAATCAACATTCTCTCAGCAAAATAAATTTAAACATACAAGTATATTTTCACAAATAAATAAGGAAAACTCAGCTCTACCTAAATCCTTCTATTGAAGTATTTTACTCAATATTCGATAGATATATCACATTTAAGACGCTTTTATTAGCTTCGTTTGTATGTAATGGAATCTTATACTATGATAGACTAGCCTCTTACCTATGACTTTGTCTGACCAAAAACTGATATTCTAAACTTTATATTTAAGAAAAAGGATGTAGTTTCATACAAAAATTTAGATCCTTGAATATCTAATTCGAAAAATTTAAATTATGGTTATAACATAGACCTTAGGGTTATGATGTATGGCAATTTCGGGCTAATAATTAATAAAATAAATAATTATGAATAAAGATGAAGATGAAGATTTGTTTTTTACGATGTAACACGACGAATATGGGGTTAAAGATATGGAAACTTCCGAACCCAAGTCTAACTTGCACTTAACTAGTTTTCAGATTATCTTACCAATAGCCAGTGCCGGTACTTTTTGAGCAGGGTTGATGGCTCGATACTGTTCGGTGAACTGCTTCTTTTCCTTCACAATATCAACAGAACGCTCCTCAAACTGAATCTTCTTCAGCGCCAGTGCTGCTCGGACTCGCCAAGAACACGAAGATTGCCAATAACCATATAGTATTGCTTTTTCAGCCTAAATGCACGTTAAAATAGATGAAATCATTCTATTTTAATCAAATCACATACATGATGTGTTACAACAAAAAGCACAAAAGTGATTTTATAGTTGATCCGCAAGTTTGGGATCTCTAACAACAAGAAAAACAAAAATTTATATGATACCAGTACTAAATTCTTGGATTGAGGCAACAAACCTTAATAGGAAAACATTAGTGACAGCCCTTAGATTGCGCTCAGGTCATATTGCATCGAAAAAGTTTTCTTTTCTTATGGGTAAAACCATCTCTCCCAATTGTGAAGTTTGTGGCGTAAGTGAGGACGTAGACCACATCTTGTTCATCATTGTCACATCATCATCGTGTTCCAGGAACATAGTACATTGAAATATACATTTCGGTGCTTGGATAGATATGGATATTGGTCGTAGTAATGCTATTCTTACTGACACCTCAAGTGATAGAGCCAAATTGTTATATAATTTAGTAGACTTAGTATGCTAAGATCGTATTAATTTTTTAACTACATATTATTCATTTTGTTAAGATACTGTGGATTTGGACTGATAGGGCGATATAGTCGCAAAGCGACCAAACCCTTTAAATAAAAAATAAAGAAAGTACTAAATTCTGAATTCTGATTTCAATCTTTATACCTACTTATTATAAAACAAAGTCGTTATTTTTGTATGTATGTCCCTATGTGAACTTATAACTTCAAAAATACGCAACGGATTTTGATGCGGGTTTTTGTTATAGGGCTTTTTTGCATAATTTGTTAAGGTTTTGTTTTTCTAAATTCCACTCGTACGAAGACGCGGGCTACGCGGCGGTATATATTAAGCTGTTCTTAATATATAATTATAAATCTGATACCGTAGTTTTTAAGTAAATGAAATTTTCCAGTCGGTTTATAAGATCAAGAAGGTTCTTGTAGGTATCGCGGATCGACCTCATATTGATGCTAACCAGGTACGCAAAGAGTACAATAATGCAATCTAAGAAGTAACTGCGAGTATATATTTTATATCAATTACGTACATCATCTTATTCTTAAAAGCGCAGTAGCCTCTGTCTTCCCAGCTAATCATCTCACATGGTGGCGGGAAAGGGGGACTTAAAAGTGTAATAGTAGTTTTAAAAATTACAACTCAACTCGACTTATCTCTGACTTCCTGAATCGAAATGACGGACCAAGGGAGGCCTTGGAATTCACGGAATTAGACTTATTGCTATTTTTATCAATTGTGTGTCAATTTATTTTTGGAATAAGCCAATAGCTATTTATAACAAACCTGGCTATAAATTTAGAAATGAAAGTCTACAAGAATCTTCAGCTATACTTGCGACATCAATTCCGATAATTTGTCAAGTTTTATTCAAAGAATTCAACTAAGAATAGGGGAGAGTACTTCACTTTTCTGCACACCTCAGCGGATATAGGCTTGTCACGATTCAGAGAACTCTTGCTTGGTGTTTTATTTTCTACACTTGGTTGTGGCGTATAGGACTCGAAAAGTCTTGTAATGTTTAATTGTCATTAATTAGGAAATTACTTGTAGTTAAACTTCCACAAAGTTTTAGAGATTTTCCAATCTTATGTTTCTCGAATATAATTTTTGATTATTACGTCAAACAAATATTGTCGTGACGTCAAACGCTATTGTTAAATATTATACGTGATTCAAACTTAAAACAAAGAGCAAAGAAGCTTGAAATTGAATATTTTGTATCATAACTACCTTGTTTGAGTTTTGTGATAAATATTGCGTAAAATTTAGTTATGTGAATCATAGAGAAATTATTGCTTTTAATGTGAATACAATTTTATTAGGTAAGACTTAAACGCACTGTGAATTTATGAGTTATGATTACTTATGATGAATGATACTAACCATGAATAATTACTGAATTGAATTCATTTGACAAATTAGTATCTATTGTATATAGAAATATAAACAATTAATTGATCATTGACTGCTACTAGTCTCTAATAAATTTAACTAATTAGTGCTAATTAGCTACGTTATCGTAACACACAAATAGATTTGTCACGGTTTATCCGAATATTTAGTTAGTTAGTTAGTTTGTTTATCCCGTGAATATTTCAATAATATTGAAATTAGTTGCTTAAAATAGTCTATATTTTCTAAAATAATATTAAAACAGCAGTTCAAAAATTATGAACAATCCCAATTAATCACTAAAATTAAATACAAATAAAAATATACCAGATACCTACATTAATTTTGGTAATTTATTCAGTCATAAATTCATATTAATATCCAAGGTTCTAACTTACGAACGCGAGGTCTCGTACAACGCAATATTTCGAGGTTATGTTATGAACGCAGTAAATTGACGCTTATCAGCCGGTCTGCGCTGCCAAACAATGCTAGTTAATAAGATAGGGTGTACAGAATTATAATAATTATAACGTATATTACGTAAGTATCTTATTCACCACAAATGTATTTGTAGAAAATTATCTACGACTTGTGAAGGCTATGAAATAAACAAAACTTTAATCTGCTAAAGTCATTTGCTAACAACAAGCGGTGATAATTCCGTGATATTTTCTTAAAATGATTAAGAGTTAATCCATTTGTGCAAATTAATAGAAGTGAGAAATAATTATACAAATAACAATTAATAAAACACTCACCACCATTATAATTATTTACAAAATTTTGGGCACTTTAAATTAATTGGTTAAATTAGTAAAAAAATAAAACAGCTCTTTTGCTTTAGACAATCAGCTGTTTGCTAGTACTTCCCTTTTGATTTTGACATCTGTCAAAATCACATCGTACGAATCAGTACGAATGACAAAACTTGATTCAAAATTAAATTGTTAAAATATTTATATATGCACCTACATTGAGCACTGAGATACAGGTGCTAGGTAGGTACTGAAATACTGGCGCTTTTTTTAACGGCAACCATTAAATTGGGTTAACCAGGTGTAAACATAGATTACATATATTTTTTCTTCGTTTTACGTAGTTTGTCTTATCACCGGTAGATGTCACTTTTCTCATTTTGCCTCATTGTTTTGCCTACAACTATGAAATTTATGCGTAACATCCAACGATGATTTCTAGCGATTGCGGTAATAGTGTAAGCCTATTTTTCCACAATTAATATGAGTTAGGTCTTAAGCTGAGTTGGGGACACTATTTCATATATTAGAAAACATTCCTCTAATTAAGGACTTCGAAGAAAATTTATAAAACATGAAGGCTGATATACATTTTATTTATTTACATATATAATAGCAATATACGTAATTATTATCATTATCATTTCCAATACTTTTCTTTTTTTTAACATTATAGACAATTTATATTTGGAAGTTATACATTTTATAATCTATGGACTAAAAATTACAAACAAGTACATATTATATTGTTTTTAAAAAGACAATAAGTTAGGTAAGCATTTAAATCAAGCATATTACAAGAAAATTACTTGTCAACTGTCTAGTAATACTTATCTTACATACTATTTATAATATTATTGTACTAACTATTTTAATTAGTTTTTTTTTTGTAAAACAGTCGGTAAAAATTTTTGTTCAATATTTTCTACAAGAAATCTGTCAAAATTATAGCAATGATTTGGTCAATTTATTGTACTATTCAGCATTTTTATGCTATTAATATGGCAATAGTTATTACCTACCAATATGCAAAAAAAAAATTGATTTGACATCAATTAACAAAATATCTCCAACGTTGTCGAAAATGTGTACCTAAATACACAAATAATTAAAATTTATGAATTTTATTGCTTTCAATACACACGACTTGACATATCTTCATATTATGTTAAGATGTCTAGCACTAGGTACGTCTACAAATGCTAACATTGCACTTGATAAAATACACAATCAAAATTGCTAAGATTTAATCTTGAACTAAGTACGTAAATTATATTTTTCACTGCCTAAAGTGATGGACAAACAAAAAAATACTAAAGGTTTTTGACTAAAATGACTTGACACGCTTGTACTGACTACACATTACACCATCCTCAGAGGCATAGACAAAAGTGTATGTACAGTTAGTACCAATCTAAGAAATAAAAACGCACTGTTACCATTATAAAAAAAATTAATTAGAAAGAAATAAAGAAAATTTTGATTCGAGAGGTCAATCTAAGATGCTTGCATTACAGAAATGACTTCACGGATGCAATCTCGAATAGTCTAATAAATCATGTCTTCTCTTCCCTATGACATAGTTGTTTTATTGCTTGGAAAGTGACGTTAGTAGTTTAATAGCATTACATATCCCATATCTCGTTATACCATGCAACCGCAGTGCATGAGTGATTACATCATTTATTAAATACATTTAACAAAAGTAACTTTATAAAATCAATGAGTTAATAAAACTAACAGTGCTGAAATTAGTTTTATATTCTGTTACTCGTTTAATAAACCACCACTCCATTATTTTACATTATAAATTTTACAACTCAAACATATCAATCATTTCATCCTGCAGTTAAGATAACTATTACAAACATATTTTAATATTTAGAAAATTTTCTCAAAATTATATATTTAAGGATTTCATAACTTTAACACGTTACTATATGCAACGTAATGTAAAAATAAAAAGCGTTTAAACATTCTAAAACATTTATCCCCATCGTAAAGGTGAGCCAGGGGGTCGCATTAGTGTTGCTCTGGTTTCCGCAGTAAGTGTCCCTCCACCATCAGAATCTGGTAGACCGTAGAACGCGTGGAGATGCCGCCGATGTTGTAATTCATGACCTTTATGGTTCAGGCTCTGTATACGACTCCATAATGAAAAGATCCTTTTGTTTACTGATTTGTTTTGGTTTGATGGATTATCTAAAAGATAGAAAAGAATTGATTTACTTTTATTGCTGTGTCGAAGAATTCATTATTTATCCAATATTTATTTTACACAAAAACTACTGAAAGTAATTTAATGATCAGAATTATACAAGCTGCAAAATAGGTGTTTAGTTTATCATAAGATAAACTTTACTTTAATATTTAAAAATTCGTATCGATAAAGGTAAACTCCATCTATAGATTACCAAAGTTTCTGTTTCCTTTCATATTTACTGAATTTATTCACACACGTATAAGAAATTCTTCCTAACAATAGGCTCGGGTGACTTTTACGTGAAGGAACGTGAACGCTTTTCAGTAATAAAGGGTAATGGAAGGTGTTCTCAATATTTAAACTTTATTGGGGTTCTCGATAAGTTTTGGTTATTTTTTAGTATCACTCTAAAAAGTCGAACGCCAACTAGTGTCTGTTTTCCGTAATGTGTTGGTACCTAATTTAAAAATAACATTAAAATATGCGATAGTTAGGAATTAAGTTGCGATCAAATCATATTTTGAGATGTAGATTTAGCAGTTCTTTTTGGACATTAAAATATACAGAATCCTGATTATGGCGATTGAGTTACAACTCTTAAGTATGTAATCTTTTCACAAACTCTTGCGTTTTTCTAAGCTTACGCTATAATCACTAACCTGACGATTCATTGTTTTGCGTGCTGGAAATACCTTCCCTTTTGACTTTTATTACATTTACAGTAGGATTTTCTTCCATCATCAGCCCATTGTTGTCAGCATCAGTAAGATCATTTGATTCTATTTCCGAAGTTATAAGATTATAGAACGGACTATCTGGTTTATCTATATTTTTATTTAAACAAGCCATTCCTATTTTTAATATAAATAGAGGATTTGCGGGTATTATAGCTTCATAGATATTATTTGTACCAGTATTGCTCTTTAGTTGAATATCGTTGCTTACGTCATTTATATCAGGGTTTTCAGATACAACGTCTACGCTGTATTGTTCTTTGCTAATATCGGTGTCATAATTTCTCTTGTCAATATTTTCTTCGTATATTTGGTGCAGCCGGTCTAATTGTCTTGGGTAATTATGCCATTGTTCTTTTCGAAAACCCTCGCCATCGTAATTTTCATTTTTACTCAATATATTTAAAATATCAGCGTCACGATTACTGTTTGTGTCTTCGTATATTATCTGTAGTTTATCCATTTCCGGTTTGTTTTCTTGTGCCATATACAATTTATATATATCAGTTAATATATCTTGTGTTTTATATTTATTACTAAATGTATTGTCATTATATTGGCCATTTAAGTCAATAGTTTCTTTATTTAATTGGTTAACTGATATTGGTATAACATTGCTTGAAGATACTGCTATTGTTGCGAGGACCAGAACAGGAATTAGACTTTGATTCATCTGAAACAACGGAGAATTATGATAAGTTGATTTGAATAGCTGAATTTATAAATAATGTATACTTAGATTTTGACGGGAATATTTAAATGTTGCAAAAGAATGTTACGTATCGGATATTAGGTTGTGAAAGGACGATTTATCCAGTAGATTTTGCTGTAAGAGACAAGTCACTTAATTCATTTTAAAATTTGTAGTAAATCTTGTCCTTAAGACGATACCAAAATAGCTTCGTGCATTTTTCTATGTACGAAGTTTTCATTGTTTCTTTAGATTGAATGGCTAGAGCTCTAATTTTTAAGTATATGTTTTTTCAATATATGATCTAGGATCGCATCAACTCAGAAACACGATTGAAAAAAGTTTTCTCGATAGAAAATCTTGGCGAAACAACCTCTCAAAATTTTTATTTTTTTCATATGTCGTTCTATTATCGCGTATTAACTAATGAAATAACTTTAAAAACATAAGTAACTATTATATATAGAAACACGTAAATCAGAATTAAAATATATTTAGTAGATTTTGAGTAAATAGGAAAAGTATCCCTAATTCTTCATTTTCTGTACCTACTGGCTGTGTTAATATGTACGTGTCGGCGATGATATACGATAATATTGATGTAGGCCCTTAAACTGACAGACTCGTAACTGGTCTTATCCTACTTTTAAATAGAATTGCTAGCTTAAATAAAAATAACAAATAAATAAATATTCATGGACATTTCACACAACATCCTCTGGTCCCAAGCTAAGCTTATATGCTTGTGTTATGGGTATCAGAATACGAATAGAATACATATTATACTACATAGAAAACACCCAAACGCAGTACAAAAATTTGTATGACAATTATAAAATATCACACAAATGATTGTCCCGAGCGGGAATCAAAACATGAACGAAAATGTTTGCAATTATGTTACAAGACATGTAATTCTAGTTGTATTAGTTGATGTAAAAATGTTACGAAATTAATGTTTCTTGCTCAAGTTTGTCGTTCGCGTAGACATTTGTGGTGTCAGAGTGTCAGTCTAAAGGAGCAATGAATGTTATTAATGGCTAGCACAACTGTTAGTAATTAACGACTAACTTGAACACGATACTCTCACCATTTTAAAATTCAAATTCAAAGAACAAATATCATCAAATTAATCTCCAAGTATTAATTATTTAGTTATAAATATTTCCAGAGATTATTTTGATCGAATTTATTGCTGTATTAAGTTTAATATTAATTTTGGAACAACATACGTACAATCTCGCTGTAATACATAATATAATGACGACACCAAAATTTTATAAGTTGTCAATTTTTATCAAAATATTGCAGTTCAAAAAGTTTTTATCAAAATATTGCAGTTCAATCAGCAATTCAAAAACATTTTAACGAGAAAAGCATTAACTTTTCGCATTATTAATGACTTTCTCTCATTAATTTTTCTAATCACTAAACCGGAAAAGACGAACAATATTCTTTTTCTTTCTTTATTGTTTCAAGGTACCTATTGATAAGAAGTTTATTTTGTATACTTGTTATTTCGCGCTCATTTTATGTTGCATGTTATCTTAACTTGGGGCTGCCATCACTTCCATCCGTTCGGGTTTCTCCGGATTTGTCGAAACTATCAAGGGAATTTGGAAATTTGTAAAAGGTACCCCAGGAAATAACCATATTTCTCCCTAATGTTCGGGATTTTAGCTGGGTTTATCGGCAATATAGGAGATGGCACTATTTTGACTTCATACAAAGTTTATTTACCTAATTGGTTTAAATATTTCAAACGAATTAACAAGCACATAAGTGAAAATAGTCTAAATCTGTGGCCTAGTGTGAATAAAGCTGTCCTTAGCAATTTCTATAATGTTTTCTTGTTGATAAACAAGCTCGATTGAAATAGACTGCAGTTCCTTCTGATGGATGAGGTGACACTGATCGATGTCTGCTAATACACACATAAAAAGAAATCTGTAATAATAATTTGCTTAGTTCAAAAACTAAAAAAACACGCATAAAAATCCTGGATATTTTTATAGATTACTAGCTGGCCCGGCAAACGTTGTTTTGCCTTACCAAAAAAAAAGTAAAAACAAAAAAAATAACTATAAACCTCACGGAGCCCGAGACCTTTCCAACGAATGCAAAACCGTGGAAATCGGTTCGTGCGTTCTGGAGTTATAGCGCCAGGAAGGAAAATCCGACTTATTTTTATATAGTAGATTGCATTGTCATCGGTCCTCAATAAGCATGCAAAATTTCAGATCAATGCAACTACTGTAAGTGGGTGAAAATCACTTTTAAAGATTCCGTTACACAGATTAATACATTGATAGATAAATAAAACTACTTTTTACGGATTTAGACGCGTATATTTGTTTTAAAAATTAGCCCGACGTTTCGGAGACTTTGCAGTCACCATTGCATGCACCACCACAAAAATTAAAAAATCTTTAGTCTAATAAATCAAATTATGGTGGAAAAAGTGAAATGCCACAAGTGGGACTTGAACCCACGACCTCGGAATACCGTTCCGAAGCTCTTCCAACTTAGCTTATTTCGGTCTACTTGCAACACCTCAAATTAACCACCATATCTTGTCACTCGTATGAGTTTATATATTTTTACGTACACCGCCATCTATCAAGATATCTTTACACCATCTCGACCAACACTTGAGTATTCTTTCCAGAATACGAATGGTTGAAATAATGACGCGACGTTCATTATTAAAGTAATTTATTAATTTTTGCATTTGACATGCTATGCTTTTACTTAATAAATCAAATTATGGTGGAAAAAGTGAAATGCCGCAAGTGGGACTTGAACCCACGACCTCGGAATACCGTTCCGAAGCTCTTCCAACTGAGCTTATTGCGGTCTACTTGCAACACCTCAAATTAACCACCATATCTTGTCACTCGTATTAGTTTATATATTTTTACGTACACCGCCATCTATCAAGATAGCTTTACACCATCTCGACCAACACTTGAGTATTCTTTCCATTTTTATAATTTATAATTTTTGGTATTATTGAGGTGTTGCAAGTAGACCGCAATAAGCTCAGTTGGAAGAGCTTCGGAACGGTATTCCGAGGTCGTGGGTTCAAGTCCCACTTGCGGCATTTCACTTTTTCCACCATAATTTGATTTATTAAGTAAAAGCATAGCATGTCAAATGCAAAAATTAATTAATTACTTTAATAATGAACGTCGCGTCATTATTTCAACCATTCGTATTCTGAAACGAATACTCAAGTGTTGGTCGAGATGGTGTAAAGCTATCTTGATAGATGGCGGTGTACGTAAAAATATATAAACTCATACGAGTGACAAGGTATGGTGGTTAATTTGAGGTGTTGCAAGTAGACCGTAATAAGCTCAGTTGGAAGAGCTTCGGAACGGTATTCCGAGGTCGTGGGTTCAAGTCCCACTTGCGGCATTTCACTTTTTCTACCATAATTTGATTTATTAAGTAAAAGCATAGCATGTCAAATGCAAAAATTAATAAATTACTTTAACTTTAGTCTAAGATAAAATTATGTATGTTTTACCTTTATATAATTAAAAAGCTTACATTGTTGTTAAAAAAAAATTTTTATATATTTACAAACTAAGATTATGGTGCCTATTCTATGTGCAGAACTAAACTTAACTTAACTAAAAAATGAAAATTGATAGCGTCAATAACACAATTCGGCAATGTTAACAGAACTTTTTTAATATAAAAACTGTTTATTAAAGACTAACGATTTTAATTAATATAAATGTGTGCAAAAAAATAGCCAAATATTTAAGATACAGCAATAGTTGTTTTCATTTTTAGTTAAGTTAAGTTTAGTTCTGCACATAGAATAGGCACCATTGTTATTAATTTTATGTAGTCTGAGCACAATGTAATATAATATAGTTTATGGTAAAAGTCTATCTTTATGGTCAATGTAAAATTAAATTGGATGTGGGTAAATCCTGTAATAACTGATTGTAGAAGACACATTACAGCTCACCGTACCAGTATCAGCCGTGACCATGGTGACTGCAAAGTCTCCGAAAAGTCGTGCTAAAATTTAAAACAAATATACGCGTCTAAATCCGTAAAAAGTAATTTTATTTAAGCAAATGAGTCGCGCAAGTGTTAGAAAATATTACATTGATAGATACCTACCGAACTAATATAAGCGTGTTAAAAATACACGCGTATGACAATAAAAAAGTGTACTTAATCTTTGCAGTGTAGGTAATTTGGAGCGTTATTTGATTGTAAAAAAAATCAAATCATCAATAGATTCATAACTGCTAATTTTGTATAGATATTGAAGATAAGAAAGGTGACATTTAAATCCCCAGTCAGACACCTTAGGTCAATAAACTCTTAGTCATGTTTTATTGAAATAATGAAAAAATAAACTGTTTATAATTACAATAGAGAAATGATAAATACGAAATGGTTTATACGAAATATGTGAATCATTAAAAAATTTTTGTTTGTATACATATAGTATAGTTTAAACTGTATAGCTCTCGTTCTCTACGCTACTGTTCATAAAGTGCAGTCCAGTGACTGCGGAACAGCCGGACGGGCGGATTGACATCGGACTCTCAGTATTTTATCCTTCGTTACAGAACTCCAAAAATAAACGGCTTAGACAAGGAAGTATCTACATTAATTATTTAAATACAATTACGTACGTGATTGAAGTGAAACATCTCAGTAACTTGAGAATAACTGAGGCTCTTCACGAAAGTAAGTCGGAAACAACATTGATTATATAAATTCATTGAACACAGAACTTTGGGAGTTCAAAAACACTTGTTTTATTCACATTTTATGAATATTGTAAAACTTGTTTGTATTTTCTTGTTGACTTTTGACTGAATTTTGCCAAAACTTTCTGATTTCTGGTACCTGCCAATAACACAAGTATTGTAGGCTTAGCTTGGGACTAGACTTGAGACAGTGAAAAATTTGGTACGAGCGCTATGCTCATACTTATAGTGTAAAGACAGTGTCGATTCTTAGTGTGTGTAGAGTAAGATTAATGTGTGCGTCTAAATAGTCTATAACCTACTTAAATTGTACCACGAAAAACTTGTTGGTTCTCTTTTAACACAGGCGACACCTAGTAGGTATTATTTAAAAAAACACAATTTTTGTCTACGTGATCCATAAGCAATGTTAAAACAATAACCTGAATGTAAAGAAATACGTTGACATTTGCGAAACGTATCTATTCGTCAATCCCCTTGAGTTTCCATCTCCCTTCTTGGAGATTATCACATGATAAGATTTCTACCCCTTTCAATACGTATATATAACAATAGTCGTCAATTTTCCATGTAAGTTTATATTAAAGAATGTGTTTTAGGTTTTGCTATGGTAAGATTTACTGGAAGACTTTTTGTTTTTTCTAGATAAATATTTAATATGTGACTTTATAAGCTTGGTATCTAAAAAGAACACAATTTATGGCAAATATCTTTTATAATATACGCAGATTTTTCAATTTTTTTTTTTATTTGCTACCTATAATTAGGAGTGCTTAGTAGATACGAATGCTACAGATTCTGCAACTTAAAGCAATGATTAATTGCTTTTTCAAACAATCACATTATGCTTGTACATTTTTAAATGAGTTGATACTAAATAACATAATCATTTAAATTTTTTCCAAAAATACCTTGTAACGGTAATTTTTTTTATTAATTTAAACTTCTTAAATCCGTCCTATTGGTTAAAATTAGTAATAATTTTTAAGAGATTACTTTTTAAAGTATTTCAAACTGTTACTGTTTCAATTTTTCAGTGTTAGAAAAAATAATAATGATATTGTTTTTGACATTGTTTAACATGTTTTTTTTCTTTTTCATCCACCTATTAATAAATTCTACTAAGCGTTTCTCACACCAAATTTGATGGCAAAGGGGTGTTTATTTATAAACGTCTTCTAAATGAATCAGTCATCCTTATATTCCACTTGTATAAATACAGACAGTTCTATATAAATGTTACCATTAATGTTGTGGTTCATTAAATTATCTAGTGCTGTCTTGGCGTGTATTAAATAATTTATGTTAAGACATTTAGACAGGTTAATGTGTGTAGTAACGTTTTATTCACAATGATATTGCTACTATACTAGTATTTCTATTCTATGTCTACATGCTTTAACGTTCAACTATGTAATGATTGCGAGTCTGTTTTGTTCAAATGAAATTAAAGGGTTTTTAGGAATCCGTACCAAAAGGTAAAATAGGGCCCTATTACTGAGATTTCCATTTCCGTCCGTCTGCCGACAGGTTGTATTACTGGAGCGGTGATAGTTAGAGAGCTGACAATTTTACAGCTTATGTATGTCAGTTGATGCTACAACAACAAATACTAATCATCATCATTTTCCCCCATTTTATGATAATATCATTGGTAATAACGGTAGTGAACCGTTCGTGCTCGTAAATTTAAGTTCATATTTATTACAGTTAAACATAAGTTTTTAATTAAGTTTAACATAAACTTAACTAAAAGTTTATGTCAAAAGTGTCGTCAACCGACACTTTGCAGATAGATTTAGAACGGACGAATTGTCTTTAAATGCTCGGTAATCTGAATTATACATCTTCTAAGGAGAATTGGAAGAAAAACACTTAATGTTCTCACAAACTATGTATAATTATAGTATGTCCATGACATATTCCATAGAGACTGGTTGGAATTGAGTTCTAAAAGTTTTCCTTGAAACACAGTGGCGGAAAAATAAATGGACAAAGCCTACGTCTGAATGGACACGGCTCTTTAGGGAGTCTCCGAACTAGGTCAAATAAAATTTATTAAAATAACGTGCAGTTCAAAACTATTTGCCTTGATATTTGTAAATAATAAATATAATATGCCTTTTGCCAAGGTGCTATAAGAGCCAGCCAACGGACATTGTACATAGAAAACATCCTCTGTGAGAGACGAAAACCTCGAAACCTCTTCAATCAGTTAAGAAAGAAATGTACATTGTAGAATACAATGGCGATGTTAAAGTGAATTTTTAGAAACAATCTTGTAACAGCGTTTTAATAATTAATTAATTCATATATGAACTCTTAACTTAAAGTATTTGCTTTACAGACCAACCACAATCAATTTACATTTTCTACTTGCATAACAAGAATATCTCGTTAAGTAATGCTGTTAGAGTTACTTACTATAGAAATAAAAGTTGCATTTACAATGAAAATGTGTGTAATGAAATTTTGTAAATATGTATGTAATTTAGAGTCCCTCAAACAAAACCTTCACGAATTTAAGCGCGTACTTATAATTGTTCTGTTTGAATATATAAATCGCGCAAGTGTTATAGAATTCATACTAATATTATAAAGATGAAGAGTTTGTTTGTTTGTTTCAACGCGCTAAACATAGGATCTACAGATTCGAATTGAAAAATTGATTTTCTGTTGGATAGTCCATTTATCAAGGGAGGCTATAAGTCATATAACATCACGTTGCGATCAGTAGGAGCGAAGCACCAGTATTGTATAAAGGCGTAATAAAAATTAGACTTGGTGTGCTGACAGATAAAATAATTGGTCAAGTGCGAGTCGGACTCGCGCACGAAGGGTTCCGTACCATTATCTATGCAACATAAGGCAACGTTATTAGTATCGAGCAAGGAACGGTAAAAAAATCATGTTTGTTGTATGGGAGCCCCCCTTAAATATTTATTTTATTTTATTTTTAGTATTTGTTGTTATAGCGGCAATAGAAATACATCATCTGTGAAAATTTCAACTTTCTAGCTATCACCGTTCTTGAGATACTGGGTACGGAACCCTAAAAATCATGTTTGTTGTATGGGAGCCCCCCTTAAATATTTATTTTATTTTATTTTTAGTATTTGTTGTTATAGCGGCAATAGAAATACATCATCTGTGAAAATTTCAACTCTCTAGCTATCACCGTTCTTGAGATACAGCCTGGTGACAGACGGACGGACGGACGGACGGACGGACGGACGGACGGACAGCAAAGTCTCAGTAATAGGGTCCCGTTTTTACCCTTTGGGTACGGAACCCTAAAAATCAAGTATCATCACTCCTGTTCCATTCTAGGGTGCTGTAAAAGCCAGCTAAGGAATATTGTACACAGATAACACACTCGGTGAAAGACGTAAAACTCGCAAATTGTTCCTGTGCCAACATGTCTGGTTAGCGTGGCACATTAGAACACAATCCTTCTCAGAGTAGAAGAGGCCATTGCGCAACAGTGGGTAAGAGCGAAAGTTTTGAAAAAAAATTGTAATCGTATGTATCGGTAGCGAAAAATTATTAGGATCAGATTGCTTTCGTAGCTTACGTCCTAGATACATTTACAAACTTTACTTTATTATAGTAGAGATTAGTATGTAGCTAATTTTCAAACGCAATAATAAATGTTTACACAAATAGATATCAGCTTCCTTTAGACTCAAATTGTCAGAAAATAATTAAATTGCTTCATTAATTAATTATAATTTAAAATTGATTGAGAACATTTCGACCCCTACTACAATCAAATTAATTTTGTTTGTCTTTATGCAAACGGTTTGGCTGAAACTTATAATAAGAGAAGGTATTTTAACCCGACGTCTTGCATACTAGCTTATAAATATTCATTGATTTGGTACTATTATGCTAAATTTGATCATTAAGTGTTTGAATATTGATGTAATGAATTTTCATAGAATTAAAAATAACTCTCTCACACTTCGGGATACCTATGGTAGGTTTATAAAAATAATCTATGATAAATAAAGACAAACTAATAAATAATAATAATAACTCCATGTATATAATATTTCGACTAGCTTCACTCTTGATTTCACTCTTGACTTGACTTCACCCACGTTAATAGTTATGGAGCCCTTGCTCCCCCAGTATACACCAAACCTTAAGAAATTGTACAAAAACATACTCTTGAACGACTCTATTTATAAAAAAAACCGCATCAAAATCCGTTGCGTAGTTTTGAAAATTTAAGTTCATATAGGGACAGACATACAAAGATCACGGCTTTGTTTTGATATAAAGTAAAGATTAAGGTTTTATATGTCTACCTATTATTAAATGGACAAATATCGATTTTAAATAGGTAAACAACTGAATTATGGTGGAAAAAGTGATTGCCGCAAGCGGGACTTGAAGCCACGACCTCGGAATACTGTTCCGAAGCTCTTTCCAACTGAGCTTATTGCTGAGGTAATCACTTTTCCCACCATAATTTAGTTTATTAAGTAAAGCATAGCATGTCAATTGTAAAATCAATAAATTACCTCAGGTAAACAACTGAATAAAGTTTTCTAACTTGTAAAGAAACCTGGCAATTATTTCCATCGACCGAGAGGGTGAGGTTTATAACACATAAAAGCACTACCAACTAAATCGATTCATAAAATACGAAATGGATGTCTCTTCACATAAGTGAGGGAGCAGAATGCGTGAAAATTATAATGTAACTGATTCTGTTACCCATGAGATTTGACGTTGTCGCTTTATAGGATAAAATTGAGCGTGAACGTTGGATACACGTATCTATGGTAATATAATACTGTGATTTTCTATATTTTTTAGTTTAGAACGAATTTTGATAAATCTTTAACCATTAACATGCCATGTCCCCGAGTAACATAGGCTATAATTTCAATAAAGAATTTGCTTAGTTCAAAACCTAAAATACACGCTTGAAAATCATAATAATTGCATTGTCATCGGTCCTTGATATGTATGCAAAATTTCAAATCAATCCGACTATTGCAAGTGGGTGAAAATCATTATATTTTTTATTATATTTTATTATCATTATATTTTTATTATTGTACAAAGATTCCGTTACATAGATTAATACATTAATAGATACATACCAAACTTATAAAAGCGTGTTTAATAGACATGAAATAACTTTTACCCGTGCGATGCCGGGACGGACCGCTAGTATCTGATATTACTCTTTTTATTTTATTTTCTTTTATTATCTTTTAAAAACTAAAAAACACGTTTAAATACTACTTGATTTCTTTAAAAGTCTCTGTTTATTTTTATTTTTTGCATTGTCATTGGTAAGGATCAATTATCGAAGTATTCTGAAACTTCGCAAATTCGTCAAGGGACTACCGAGTATGCGAAATTCCAGTATAATTCAAATATTAAAAAGTGATAAAAACCTCATTCAAAGATTTCGTTATATAGATTAACAGATGGCCAATAAAAGTGTGTTTAAATTGATATACTCATACATTGTTCAGAGTAACTTCGAAGATATGCTAAACTAAACTATTTATTTGGTTATGTGGTATTTGCATAGATTAGATATGATAACTATGTTATAGCAACGATATAACGGAAAGGGCTCTAAAGGAGGGACCTTCGTTCAATAGTGGATAGACAAAGGCTGATTGATGGATGACAGAGATATTTTGTATTAGATATCACCTAAACGCATGAACTATTTTCAATTATGGAATAATCAAATCATTAAGGTCCTACCACCAAACTGTAATATATAATTATGTATGTATAATTATTTCAAATTATAATACGTCATTTATTATAAGTTTTGAAGCTTTAGTGAATATTTACATTCATATACATATACTCGTAAATATGTTACGTGCGAAAAATACACTCATACCTTGACAGTTGGGTAAAAAGAACTCGCTGCTTGCGTTGTACCTAGACTCTAAACTTCAAGTTGATCGAGTTCTGGTTGTAAAACATTAAAATAATTACGAGCACTTAGTAAAAACGTTGAATTATATTTTATATTATATTTCCTGAAACTTATTCATAAACACAATTAGAAATAAATCGTTTCTACACTTGCGCCGCGCTTAATTATTGTTGTTTTATGTTTAAAGTTTAGAGCAATTATAATCACACACCTGTGTTTATAAACATTGGTGACCCTATTGTGTCTAAATATAAATGGAGCGAAATAAATTTTGAGGAATGTCAAAATTATTTTGGTAGGAAAAATTTGAATTTTTTTTTATTTTTTATTTATTTGCATATGGTCTATTTATCTGGCCACAAAATCTGAACAACTAAATTTTTTATTAAAATTTAATTTGTACCGAAAATTAGTGTTACTAAATAAACTATTTATGTAAAAGTTACCAAGAATTTTGTGGGCTATCGGTTGATAGGGATCTCATTAGTGGTGGAAACTTAAACCATATGCAGCCATACTTCAAAATTAAATCTGACATTCTTCAAAGTTAATTTCGCGTCATTTAAATTTGGTGGAAATTTAGACGAAAGTCCCAGACAAAAATAAAATAAATATTCATGGACATTTCACACAACGTCCTCTGGTCCCAAGCTAAGCTTTATATGCTTGTGTTATGGGTACCAGAATACGGATAGAATACATATACTACTTTTCTTTTGTAAATACATACTTATAATACATATTAAACACCCAGACGCAGTACAAACATTTGTATGACAATTAAAAACATCACACAAATATTTGTCCTGACCGGGAATCGAACCCGAGACCTCGTGAACGGCAGTCCGTTATATGAAACACTAGACCACGAGGCCCGTCAAAAAAAAAAATACGTTTTGTTTGTGCTTAATATTTCTCAATAATTGTGTTAATAAATGTTGTTAATGTATATTTTTAGGTACCATGGAGGCGAAACGTGTAAGTGACCATAACAGGCGACAGGTAATTTTCTTTGAAATTCGTAGGGTTATAATAAAGCTGTAAATATCGCTACTGATAATACATGTGAAACCCAAGAAGTAAATAAAGCTTTTAAGATTATCAATAAAGTGTGAAAAAATGTTCACATACTATGCTATCGGTACTGTCTTGGGTTCTTTCCGACTTCCGACGAATGTCGAATGGTAGAGATGAAATGTTGACTATATCTTAGACGACTATGGTGTTCGAGTGTTTTCTTAACAATGAAGGCTTGGAAGAATATATGAATTATACGTGTATAACTGGACTTATTTGTTTAGTAAAAACAATACCGTGATTATACAGAGGTATTTGTGCGAGTTTTACACTTAGATGCATAAAAAATTGTACTGCGAAAGATTTTCTGTAGGTGTACAACAATATAAAAGATACTCTTTCAGTAAGTACCCACATTGGTTTAAAAAATACATATTAATATTATTTTATTTCAACATTTCATTTCCCGCAACAGTGTATAAAACAAGTTTTCTATGTCGAGTTTGCAACTCCGGTACGATTAACTTTGTACATATGACTCTACCATATCTGTGATATTTATGATAATTATACAACTATATTTACTTATATTTTTATAACGCATACTTGAATGGCGATTTATTTGTAACCTATTACCGTGTTGTATATGTAAAAAAATAAATATTATCTTCTTATCTTATATATAAGGTATCTGTTAGGTTGGTTAGTTAGTATCTGTTAGGTATAGATGTAAAGTCAAGTAAACGATCCTTATGGTGACGGATTAAGAATCCAAGTATCACCAACCCTTTTCCTCCCCAGGGTGCTGTAAAAGGCAGCTAAAGTTTTGTTTTAGACAGATACCTAACATACTCTATTAGAGACGGAAAACTCGAAAATTAACCCTATACCAACACGCCTGCTTAGCGCGGCACAGCAGATCACAATTCATCCTCAGGTGGAGGACGCCCATGCCCGACAATGGGAGGTTAACGGGCTGGAGAGAGAGAATCTAAGCAAAAAAATCTCAGGTACAATATTTATATTGTGCAAACAATAATCACATCACCTAAAGACTAACAAAAAGAATATGAACATCGTAGTTCAGACGTTTTACTATATGTCATTCAACCTACAGAGTATTGAATTTTTAAGGTGCTAAAACCTGAAATGTAAGCAAGTAATCATTGTCATACAGGACTTTAGTTAATTCTTCTTTTTTATTTTAAAAAACAATGAAATAACATTTCGTATTGAGTAGTTTACAGAAAGAGATTATTATATATACTCAAATGTATTATATTTGAGTAAATACATTGGATCGTAGCAGATGGCGCTCTATAGTCTCTGCCTACCCCCATGGGAAAAAGGCGTCGTGTTATGATGATGATGACAATAATCTCCTTCTTAGCTGTTAGCTAAATTTGAATTTCTATAACATTTCCTAGTACTGCGTGACTAATTTAATTAAATAAAACCACGTTTTACGGATTTAGCTTCGTACGAGTATATTAGTTGTTGTATTTCTATATATCAAACTAGCTGGCCCGGCAAACGTTGTTTTGCTATACCAAAAAAAAGTGAAAAAAAATAATTTAAATTATAATGAACTATAAACCTCACGGAGCCCGAGACCTTTCCAACGAATGCAAAACCGTGGAAATCGGTTCGTGCGTTCTGGAGTTACAGCGTCAGGAAGGAAAACCCGACTTATTTTTATATATTAGACAATAATATAAAGTTAATTGCATCAGTGTTTTTGTTTTAAATAAAGACCGCTCTCAATAAAAATCAAAGAGGATTGTTCTTTATTTAATTAGCAATAGCTAATCTATTTTTAGCTTATTGAAAAGTATTGATAGTAAATATCTGTATTGAAAAACTATAAGTAGGTTCAGTGAAAACTGTAAGGGAAAGATTTTCTGTGTTATTGCGATGGGAATTCAAGATTATATTCGCAAGATTTCCGTTCAATCTACACACTTGTAGGTGGCGGATAGTCGCTTTTTGACACTTATTCTTAAATTTCTACTTATTCCTTCGTGGTTTTATCTGACTTTCATCAATCATCTCCTTGGCAGTTTTTTTTTTGTAAAATGCGTTTGCTTATCGGATTCATTTCTTTTGCTGAATAAAAAGATATTTTTGATCACCATTATAAAAAAAGTGACGGACAATATTAATGTCTCAGTGCTGGGGGTTTGAGTTTTAATTAATTTGGACCTATTTTAGATTTTAACTAATTTGGACCATTCATCTGGCGTTTTTTTTATTTACGTCTACTTAAATCAAACCTCATTTTTTTAGTTTATTGTGTTGCATTACATTAAATCTTATCCATATAGGTACATAAATATGAAGTCATGAGCAAATCGCGATATTTTAAAAACTACATAGGTTAGTAGTACTCTTTACTCGGCATTTAGATAGATAGATAGATTAACTCTTTATTGTACACATTTACAAGAAACAGAAAACAGAAATTAAGCTTAAAACTAGGTACAAATGGCGGCCTTATCACATAGAGTGATCTCTTCCAGGCAACCATGGGATGGAAAGAAAAGTAGTAGAAAGGAAGAAAAAGAAAAAAAAAGTAATTTTAATATTATTTACAATTGTTTATTTACAAGCATTTACATAATTATTTACAATTGTTTATTCCTATGAATTACATTGTCCATTTATTTTAATGTGGGTGAACAGTGGCTCCTGTAACACAGTTGTTACTAGAGCAGGGGCCAGGGAAATATATAGTAGCCATTTCGAGAAAAAAAAGTTACATCAATGTTTATTTGACTCCAATCCTAATTATCATAAGCCATTCAGATCTCGTCAATCTCTTTTACTTCGAACTTTCATAAACATTGTGTTTCTTTTTTACTGCAAAATTTTACCATTTTCTCATTGTATAATCTGGACTAATGCGCTAAAATTTCATGAAACTAAGGTCTAAAACAGATTTCAATTTGAATAATTTACTTTTAATCTATCTTATAAAAGTTCCTCTTATTGGATAATCCTGGTGAGATTATTCTTTTAGAGTAAGCATTTATATTTTAGACAAATATAATCGCACGCGTTTTAAATAAACCCAAACTAAGTGTTAGGCTGTAATCACGTATAATACCTAAATTTTTTAAACAATATATAAAATATGTCTCATTATCTATGTCTATGTCATTATCTATCATACGTCCCAAACGAAAATAAAGTCTACAAGCTCGCGGACATGAGAGTGCCTCTACTGCAAGCAGCTTCATGTGGAGTTGTTTATGGTAACGTAACTGAATTCTCCAACAAATTCCACAATAGATATGAACATCGTTATCTCTATGTCTAAAAAAATCTTTTATCACCTATGTTCATTATAACAAGGAATACTCCGGCCTATATGCTAGATAATTTGTGTTGCAGAAGCCTGTACCTATCACAGAATAGATAGATAGGTAGATAGTACGTGTACCTATATAAAATTTATAGCATAGAGTACTATTACTATGCTTCATAGTCAATTTTCAATAACACCGATTACGTAAAAAATCATTATTGTTTATTTCCTTAGTCTATAAAAAAATAACAAATACTTTAAAAACCGTAAGTAAAGTAAGTAAACAAATTGAGGGACCACTGTAGATTTATGGTACACAAAACCAACGCAAACAACAATTCTCTGAGTTTCGACCCTTACAACTAAACAAGGAGCTGGCAATATTACTTTAAAATACGACGATATTGTGAGCAGATTCTATTATATCTTGAATGCTGTGATATCCAAATCTGTCCCGATGAGCAAACCTAAAAATCTCAATTACCCTTCTTGGTATTCCAATGGTCTAATTAAAAGCCTTAAGGAAAAGAATCGAATTAGACTGCGATTTAAAAAATATAAAAATCCAATGGATGGGGTCGTCTTAGATCTATTAAAATTCAGAACAAGACAATTAATGCAGGCGTGTTTTAAAAAATATTGCGATAATCTAGAAAAGAATATCAGCAAGAACCCTAGGTATTTTTGGACATATATTAAGCAGAAACGTAACTGTAGTAGTAATTTACCCTCCTGTATGCATATAGATGATGATAAGGCAACCGATGCAGCCAAAATCGGTAACCTATTCGCTAGGTATTTCTCATCCACATTCAGTGAACGAACTCATTATCAGGTAACTGCAGTAAATTCCGGAAATTATCTTTCTGCTGACAATGCACTTAGTTTAAACAATATAACCCTATCTGAGTCAGATGTACTACATAAATTAAAAAAATTAGACTGTAATAAAGGTCCTGGTCCGGATGGGCTGCCGCCAATTTTCTTGGTTAAATGTGCTGAGCAACTTTCATTTCCATTAACATTTATGTTCAATGATTCATTACGTAGAGGACAGTTTCCTAAAAACTGGAAAACTGCTAAGATAGTACCCGTTCACAAAGATGGCCCTAAAAAGATTATCAGAAACTATCGACCTATTTCTATTCTGTCTGTTATACCAAAATTGTTCGAGTCTTTAATTCATCCGTATTTAAACAATCTACTCAAATCACACCTAATCACACAACAACACGGGTTCGTTAAAAAAAGATCCACAACTACTAACCTTGTGGCATTCACAAACACCGTATCGCAATATCTGGATCAGGGTACTCAAGTGGATGTGGTGTACACGGACTTTAGCAAGGCCTTCGACAGGGTGGACCATGCAATTCTAATGTCAAAACTTGACGGCATGGGTGTGGGTGGGTCTGTCCTGGCGTGGCTTGGATCGTATCTGGCAAATCGTAGTTTCTATGTTGCGGTTGATGGAAGCAAGTCCTCTAAATTTGATGTCACTTCAGGTGTGCCCCAGGGCTCACATCTGGGGCCCCTTTTATTTCTATTTCTCATTAATTCTATCTCGGAGTGTTTTCACAATACAAATTTTTATCTATTTGCAGATGATCTTAAAATTATGAAACCTATTAATAGCCTACAGGATTGCAAATCAGTTCAGGATGATATTGACCGCTTGGTTGGATGGTGTGAAAGAAATAAGTTGTTTCTGAATGCTGATAAGTGTTATTGTATTACAGTTACCAAAAATAAAACAAAAATACAAGGGGCCTATGCCATAAATAGCCAATTAATCAGACGAGTTGATGTCATTCGTGACTTGGGAGTTTTGGTCGACAGTAAGCTCTCATTTAATGCACACTTAGATAGAATTATATTAACTGCTTCCAAGATGGGTGGGTTTATAGGCAGAAATACCAAATGGTTTACGCGTCCAGCAACTAAAATCATCCTCTTTAATACATTGGTGCGCAGTACCCTGGAGTACTGCTCACAAGTATGGTCACCTCACTACCAGGTCCATAGGGACAGGATAGAACGAGTTCAGAGAAGATTTCTTGGTCAGCTTGCGTTTAATATGAAATTGCATCACTCTCTAAATTCTTATAGCGCTCGCCTTGGACACTTTAACATGATTTCACTCAACAATAGGCGCAGGATTCTTGATCTTTCCTTTCTTTACAATATGTTTAAAAATAATATAGACTGTCCTGAATTGATGGCAAACATTTATATAACGGTCCCTAACAGGTTACCACGCTCAAGTGTCTACAAACTGTTCACCTTAAGTAGATATAGAACTAACATCGGTCTTAACGCGCCTTTAACAAGAATGCTTAAGTCTTATAATGATCTCACACACATATTGAACTTGGATATTTTTAATGATAGATTGGCAGCAGTGAAGAAAAGATTCACTGAATATCTTGAGCCAGGATTCTGAATAATTTCTTATTCTTTAATGTCTTGGTACCTAATTTTTTTTCTTTTGGTTTATTCTTTCTGTGATTTTATTGTTGGGGTGAAGTTTTTTATTGTTTATGGTGACTATTTTTGTAATTACTCTTAATGCATGTATTATATCTTTATTCCTTTTAGAAATTAGAAAAAAAAAATTATTATTCTTATTTTTAAAATTGTGTTAGCTGTGGTTGCCTGTAATTGAATGAACACATGGCAAGTTTCTAATTTATAATTGTTACTGTGATTTTGTATGTGTATCATTTGTTGGTGATCCTAAAAATAAATAAATAAAATAATATTTACGCGAGAAATTGGAATAATACGAATATTTTGGGGAATATATTGCCTGGTTTTTTGGAAATTCATTGCGACGACAGTGTTTTAATTATCTAATTAAGTTATCTCATGTATTTCATTGTCATGATTTCATGTTGAACATAACAATGACAGATTTTTTTATGTCCCTGATTCATAAGGGCACTGCAGCAACTACCTAAATATTATCTACAACAACTACCTATATATAATCAAAAAATATATAGTAATGTAAATAAATCTATACAGTATCAAATAGACCCTTTCGTTCAAGTACCCATGTCTACAAGTAATTACTTAGTGTGAAGTACACATCTTCAGTATCGCAGAAAGGTCGCAATGCGGACTAAATCCTTTTAGGCGGAGTAATTTAATAGTGTTTAAAATCTACTTATAACACTATTCCATCAAGACCGGTCCATGAAATCTCTCTGGAGACATGATTTTAATACTAAATTAGTGTAATACAAAAATATTTAGACATTAAAAAGCGTGTTAGTAAAAGAGCAGTTACTTGGCGTCTAGAGTAATTCATTATTCTCCTGCCCTTAGTTTATTATTTAGGGTGCAACATGACTTCTTTTTCGTGTTGCAATGGGATTTGGCTGATTTTTACGACTGGCCGCCTGCCTGACGTTAAACCTCCTTGGTCGGTACTTACAAACCCCGCGAACAAGACTTAGGGAGGTGACCCTTGTATTCTTGTTGTCCGTAACCCCCAAGACTCTAGAATATAAACAAATAAAACAAGCCTTTATTCAGACACATATTGTCAAAACAAGACTATATAACTAACGTATTATACGACTGACTAACTAACGTACTATGACGTAGAAACTAACTGCGAACCAAATTTCATTTCACTTCATCTCATTTCGGTTACTTTCGCATTTATAATAATAGGTATAGTTTAATCCTGTATTGGAAAATAAATCCCGAGGAATAAGTAACAAATATACGTAGTATGGATGCAAAGTATATAATATAAGCCTCTATTAATAGGTATGCCAAACCAATATGTAAAGCGTGGGCGAAGCAATACTATTTTTGCATGTCCATTATTAATATCACCAAAAAAAAAATCAAGATGAGTTTATAAATGTCATATCCAAATGTAGGTATCGAAATTATTACAGGGAATAAAAGAAATTGTTGGTAAATCATGCGGTTCTAGCCATAAAACATCAAAGTCATAAGCATAATAAGCAACCAGAGAGCGCGTTTTCAAGTGAGAACATCGCATTGTTGTATGCAAGTAAGACACATGAAATTACCGGCTAGGGTGCGTTTTCAGTGGTTCAGGAATGATGAAAAGGTTTTACACAATTTTCTAAAATAAGGAAAGGAAGAATTTGAGACATGCAAAAATGTACTTTGTTGAATATAAAGATAGTAATACTAATTCATATTTATCATTAGATAACGCATATATAAAAAGTGAAGACTTAATAAATTATATTTTCGACTAGCTGTTTCCCTCAACTTCGTTCACGTGAAATTTTGTATGACTGGCCAATCAATCACTTAAAGCAGATTTTCCCGAAGGAATTAGATATTATCCCGGGAAAAATTATAGTCTATACTTTAAGTTAGATCTCTACTAACATATCACTGAAAAGGGTATTCAATTCCATGCAGTAGTTTTGGCGAGATCCACACGGTACAAATATACAGATAGACAGATAAAAATGCTATAATCCATTGTACTGGCTTCTATTACGCCGATAAAGACTGCCTATCCAATTTTTTTTAATATCTCCTTTACTTTTTTAATAATATCAGATTTTATATTATACTAGCTGACCCGGCAAACGTTGTTTTGCCATACAAATGTCATTCGGGTTGAAAAATAGATAGTAGCCGATTCTCAGACCTACGGAATACGCATATAAAATTTGGTAAAAATCGGTAAAGCCGTTTCGGAGGAGTACCTACGGTAACTAACATTGTGACATGGAAATTTTATATATTAGAAGAATATACGTATAGATATAGATAGATTTTTTTTTCTTGAATGAAGTCTTAAAATAGAAAGCCAATATTTTTCTCGATTGATATATAAAATACAAAACCCGTAATTTGGACAAATACTGAATAATGCTGTGTGAATCCTGTCATAATAATAAAATACCGGTATGAAAGCGATGCCAAGAAATATTGGTATTCGCCTTAGATGGAATTTTCCTTCAACAGATAAGGGACCAAACTGAAGATAACAGTTATTCAATAAAAATATTCTTTCAAATCGAACATCAAATAGCGAAGGTATCATATAAATTCAAATGTACAAAGCTCTCTGTTTACAATAACTTGATAAAATGGAATACTTAGGAATCATTTACAATTGCGAAGCTGTCTCAAACATTAAGAGAAGAATATAAATTATCAATTAAATAAATTATATCAAACATAGTAAAGAAAACCGTCCGCTGTGCGTGCGGTGACGGATTAAGAATACAAGTGTTACTACGCCATTTCCTCCCAGGATGAGCCAGGATCCAGCTAAGGGATATTACACAGATAATATCAAGAGACAGAAAACTCGAAAACAAATCCTATGCAAAAACGCCTGGTCACAGCGACATAGTAGAGCATAATCCCTCACAAAGTAGAGCAGGCCCGTGCTCAACAATATGACGTTATTTAGCTGGAGAGAGAAACAAACAGAAAAAAGTGAATTTCACGAGTGAGACTCCAAATTTAAAATACTGTTTTATTATTCTGGTCTGGAAACCTTGGAAACATTTTATACGAAAAATTGCAGAAAGTCAATGGTTGATTTACCCAAAGTAACGTCTTATCAAAGTATCCAAAGTAAACTCAAATTTAATTAGCGTTGTCTAGCTAAAACTCGAAAACGACTGAGTCAATTTAACTGATTATTTTCAAAGATTTGTTGTAGTCCAAGGCAAGTTTCAACGAAGAGAAAATTTTAAACAATTGCGAAGAAATTAATACTATTCCGTATTAACTGTCAGCGTACAAGCAAAACCAAGGGACAAAGCTAGTATGAAATAAATGTTTACAGTATACTATAAACTAGGGTAATACTACTGAAATTCGAAGCATATATGATACGCATAAAATGCGCAAACACAGGAAGATTAATAGTCACCACAGAAAGAAGTCGAGAAGAAAATTGTAGATAGTATGAAAATATGAACACAATACTTTTAATTAGGGCTTTAAATTACAATTTCCTGCTCAGCTCACCAGTAATTGTTTGAGTGTTAATTACGGCCATTATTTACAGCCTAATCAAGTCATTAGTTAGCGTAATAATAGATTCAACGTCTCATTCATATTGTCTGGTTTTTGACTGCTCTATATTAACAATTTAATTATTAAAATTTCTTTATTTCTAAAATTACCTAGAACTTAGCGATTGTTTGTTTTATAAAACGTAAGTAATTTGTTTTAGAAATTTATGGGCTGAAAATAAATATAAATAAATATTCACGCGCATTTTACACAATGTCCTCTGGTCCCGAGTTGAGCTTATTTGCTTGTGCTAAAACAGAATATAAGTAGCTAGCGACGAATATATCCGTTTTAACACAAGCAAATAGCTTGTGTTAAAACGGATATATTCGTGGAAACAGCTTGTAAGTCGAATAATACTCTCCCATACAGACCAAATTTAATACGTTTTTCACTAATATTCTTTATTATCTACTTCTCCAACTATGTATACAATAATTTTAGACGTTTTTGGATCAAATACGGAATATAGTATACCGTATTTGATCTTACTTCAAATTCATTATTCTACATTAGGAAGACATAATCTGTCCTGAATCTCATACGATTTCATTTCATGTGTGAAAATTACAAATTACATGGGAATTGAGGTAAAAGTAATCCATCGTGTTTTGTCGAGTCGCTGAATATAAAAACATAAATATGATTAAATTTGTTAGAATCACAAATTATTTAACGAACAAATGACGTAATTGCCGTTTATCGTCATCATCAGAACATCACGCCTTTTTCCTATGGTGGTAGGCATAAGGCAGAGTCTACAGAGCGCCTGTCTGATCTAAACACACTTGCTTTTTATATATTCTAGCTAGCAGCCGCCCGCAACTTCTTTTGCGTGGATTTTGGTTTCCGTGGTTACAATATCTTTATAAATTTTAGCTTATGTGTTATTTTGATGTATTTATAAGCTACATTATTGTAAAGTGACGACGAGCCTCGTGGTTGAGTGGTTTATGTAACGGACTGCCGATCAAGAGGTCGCGGGTTCGATTCCCGCTCGGGACAATCATTTGTTTGATTTTTCTAATTGTCATACAAATGTTTGTACTGCGTCTGGGTGTTTACTATGTATTATATGTATGTATTTACAAAAGAAAAGTGATATATGTAGTATATCCGTATTCTGGTACTCATAACACAAGCATATAAGCTTAGCTTGAGACCAGAGGACGTTGTGTGAAATGTCCTTGAATATTTATTTATTTTTAAAGTTTTATTGAAATCCATTCAGTAATTTTTGCGTGAAAGAGTAACAAAATTGGTCAAGTGCGAGTCGGACTCGCGCACGAAGGGTTCCGTACCATTATCTATGCAACATACGTCATTAATAAATGAGCAAAAAACACACACAATACTTAATTAATCACGTTTGTTGTATGAGAGCAAGAAACGGTATAAAAAATCATGTTTGTTGTATGGGAGCCCCCCTTAAATATTTATTTTATTTTATTTTTAGTATTTGTTGTTATAGCGGCAATAGAAATACATCATCTGTGAAAATTTCAACTCTCTAGCTATCACCGTTCTTGAGATACAGCCTGGTGACAGACGGACGGACGGACGGACGGACGGACGGACAGCGAAGTCTCAGTAATAGGGTCCCGTTTTTACCCTTTGGGTACGGAACCCTAAAAAATGGAAACATCCATACTCATTAACTTTCACATTTATAATATTAGTGGGATATTATGGTCTAAGTTAAGCTGCTCTTCTTCTCTTTTGACCAATTCTACTATTGGAAATATCAGTTTCGAATATTCTACTACATAAATTAATACATAGATTTCTTTCTTTCTATTTTACAGTACAGATTTACACACTCTTAATTGTTTAATGTATCCCAATAGGAACATTAAAAGGATGCCCATAGATCTGTACTAGGCTACGTGTGTCTCGTGGGACCTATGATTTCTAAGATACAAACATTTGTTAAGACATAAAATTTCTTTTTGTGTCAGATACAAGCATATCTATGTCTGTGTGGTGGCGAATTTGGAATACAGGTATCATCGGCCCTTTTCCTTCCCAGGGTACACGGATAACACCCTTTGTGAGAGAGGGAAAACTCGATTAAAAACCTTATGCCAACACGCCTGGTTAACGCGGCTTAGTAGACCATAATCTCTTCCTATGGGAAGGAGGCCCGTGCCCAGTGGGAGAATAATGGGCTGAAGAGAGAGAGAGAGAGAGAGAAGCAAATCATAATAGAAAATTCTAAAAACTTTTGATAAGTAGCAAAAAAAAATCAACATGGAATTTACTCTACGGTGTATCAAAAGACATATTTCCATACCATTCATTTATTTTTTAAGGCTGCCTCTTTTGCATCAATGCGAAGATCCTGGATACTTCGTTCACATACGAGTATCTTGATAATATAACTCGATTCTTAAGTAAATGAAATTAAACGCCTTCTAAGTCAAGCAATATTTGACAAGTACATGGTAGTAAATAATGTTTCGTAATCAAATGACTGAACTCTTTCATTCCGGATAAATGCGTTTATTTATTGTATTGATGTTTTGTCCGTAGTATGATGTAATATCTTATCTATAGCCTTTCTCGATAAATGGACTCGACCTCATACCAGTAGGTAGTTCCTGAGATTAGGGCGTTCAAACAAACAAACAAAGTCGTCATCTTTATACCATTAGCACAGATAATATAATCAAGATGTCTGTAACTCAGCAGATGTTATGTCATTATTACAAGGTGTAGGTTGTATCTTTTTATCTAAAAGAATATTTATTATTTAGATTGTGTGTGTGTTGATGATTAGATTATTATATTTCTCTAGAGCGTTGAGTCGATTGCGGCAATTCTATTGCGTAGTGTTTTATTGTACACATAAACTTAACTGTATTATCCCTACTCAAATAAAAGATCTTACAAAGTTCTTTGTTGAAAAATAAACGAGAAACACACATTCACACCTTAAAATCATTTTGGCATAATGCTGTTATTTATTTTCGGGCATGTGTGGTTATTTTAAATTGGTATCACGATTGGCATGTTTTACTGTGTTTTTGTAAAAAGTCAGTGTCACAGAATAATTACTACGTGTTAGTGTGCTCTTTTAAAAAGTCAGAAGCTAGGTGTCTGTTCCAAAACTTCCAAAAGTGAATCCTATGAAGAAGAACAGACAAGAAATTCCATGGATTTTTTCTTTTTATTTTTTGTCAATAGCGTAGTTAGTAGTAAACTCATACAACATCTAGGTTACGCTCTCTTTATACATCGGTAATTACAAAAGAAAAGGATTATTGAGTAGAAGTATGAGAGAAACTGTTATTTAAATTGATCGATTGTCTTTTCCGTAATCATTTTTAATATTTTATCTCGATTTTATCCTCGATTCTTGCTATCAAAGTCCGCTTACTACTACAAATTATTACTACATATCTAAACTTTTGTTTTATCGGACCAGCGTTTCCTAAGATTAGTGCGTTCAAACAAACAAACAAACTCTTCATCAGATATAGTATAGATGTATGGATAAGTGTTTAAAAAAGGCGTTGGGTAAAAATTCGACCAATAAGCGCATAGAAGATGAGACCAAATTGCTGCGTAAATAAAATGACACAGCATAGCTTGGACTAATTTTATTAATACTTTGTATTCTTAGTGAAAATAATATGTATAAACCGACATATACCAGCTGGACAAAAGTATAAATTAAAATTTACATATTATTAAAATTGTTCCCCAAATATGTTATACCAAAATAGGATGTTCTTTGTTTTGTTAATTTTTGACTGACATAAACGGATTTACTCGTAACTACTATTCTTATTCAGATTTTTGGAACGATATAATAACCTTAGCTTTAATATGACCCCTAATAATGCGAATACGTAGTTATGAAAACAATGTGACTTACGTAAAAGAATTTGCTATTCTTTTGATAAAATCATAGCATCATTCACTCAATGAAACCATGTTTTTAAATAATGCTTGAAAACATGTTTGTCAATTTACTCTGTTTTTCTGTGGTGTGAAAATCTAGTTTTGAACGTCGTAAGAATCTCATATTTCGCAAAGATGCCACAAGACTAAAACTTTATATTAAAAAAAATCTTAAAATGTTATTATATTAAGTTCCTTGATCCCTTGGTCCTTGATATACTGATTTTATTGTAATCCACTCTTCCCGGGATTAGAAAATTACGCTAAAAATTATTATTTGATTTTAAATCTCTGAATTAAGTTAAACTCTGATTTTGCTTAGCAACGATCTTCGGTACATTTATTCATTAATTCGATTTGTTGAATGAGCTCTCAATAATGCTGGTTCATATCGACAGTTAAATATTTCAATTTGAATCTTAAATTAAGCTGATAAAAACGATTGACTCAATGGGATTTCACAAATAATAAAAATTTCTCTATCTTTTAACAAATCTAATCGCTTGTAATACGTTCTGATATGAAATTTTTGCATTTATAAGTATAAAATGTTAGATGTGCTTAATTAAAGCTTTTTTATCTTTAGTTATTATAAAACAAAGTAGTTGTTTCTGTATATCTATAAAACAAAGTCGTTGTTTCTACAACGTGTTTCAGAAAGGTGTAGTCATATTTGACCATCGTTACACATGGCCGGTGACTAGGCACTAGGCATGGATGAAATTACAAATACTAGTTATATTATGACTTTTATGTGTTCATAAAAGTTTAATTAATTTATTAAATTAATCGATCTTCTTTAAATACAACACTACTATGAGGTCATCTTTTATCGTAAGGTTCAATCGCATCCAATAAACCGTAAACATATCATAATTGATGCGTATGGTAGTTATTTAATAGTAGGCAATAAACAAAAAAAAAATTTACCAACTGTATTTTTCTATGTGTAACTGTAATATTTATAATATTTGAGGCCTATCTAATGCGAGCGACACTCCTGGTGTTGCAAACGTCCATAGGCTACGGTAACTGCTTACCATCAGGCGGGCCGTATGCTTGTTCGTCACCCGTTAGTGGTATAAAAAAAAAATATGCAACTTTAAATTATGACTACACCTTTCTGCAACACGTTGTATATATCCCTATGAAAGCAAACCTGTGCATCGGGTTTTGATGCGGTTTTTTAAAATATAAATATTGATAAAAAGAGGCTAAACGGTGACAGAGTACAGATAAATTGCGAGAAAGAAAGAATAAAAATAATCACGTTTTACCAGTGCATTAGTCAGTAATAAAAGATACAGTTAACGCAATATGACATGTCTAGCAAATGTTGAGAACGATCGGGAGATGAAATCAGAAAAGATTTTAATAATCCAAAACCAATAAAAATTTTACATACTTAGCATAAAAGATGGGCTAGGTATCTGTAAGACGATATTTATTTTATTATTACGAAATAAAATAACAATAATGTAAACTTTTACAGGAAAGGTTAATATTGACTATACTATCGGTAGATTTTACTTAACAAGAAACAACGTTCAGTAATCGAATTTACAGTCGAGGCATGCCTATCTTCATCTCACGTAAAAACGATAAAAAATTAACAAAACAAAAACAAATTAACTAATTTAATACAAGTTACTGCAAAAGAATACTGAACAAGATTTAATTAAATTTTCACCCACTTGCAGTGGTCGTATTCTGAAAATTTGTACACAAATAAAGGGTCGATGATATTAATAAAATTGGTCAAGTGCGAGTCGGACTCGCGCACGAAGGGTTCCGTACCATTATCTATGCAACATAAGGCAACGTTATTAGTATCGAGCCAGAAACGGTAAAAAAATCATGTTTGTTGTATGGGAGCCCCCCTTAAATATTTATTTTATTTTATTTTTAGTATTTGTTGTTATAGCGGCAATAGAAATACATCATCTGTGAAAATTTCAACTCTCTAGCTATCACCGTTCTTGAGATACAGCCTGGTGACAGACGGACGGACGGACGGACGGACAGCGAAGTCTCAGTAATAGGGTCCCGTTTTTACCCTTTGGGTACGGAACCCTAAAAATGATGATTTTTAAGCGTCTTTTATAGTTTCTAACCGATTTCAAAAAAAGGAGGAGGTTCTCAATTCGCCTTTATTTTTGAACTAAGCAGATAAATTAATAGTAGTGTATAAATCTGCAAAAAAATCGTATTATCGAAATATTTACTTAAAATAATTTTTATAATATCGGAATGTCTAATTTAACCAGCGTATTTGCTGCAAATATAATTTGTCTTAACCTGTCCCCAGATCCTTAGCAAACAGTTCATTCATGGGGTATCTAATGTCAAATCAATATAACTCGGGCGCCGACGAGTAGCAGCTCGGCCAACTGTAAAAATTTAATGCCTCCGCAGCTTATCGATTTAATGAAGGGGATTTCACATTGTTCTGCATATAACCAATATAACACTTAACGCTAATATGTTTAAAGCTAAGTATAGTATTTTTAATTGATTTCATGTTTCCTTTAGAATAATGGTTAGACAATAAACGAGCTCAAATAGTTATTAGAACTTACTTAAATGTTGTTTTCAAAATTAGCTAAAAGATCTTTAACGTTAAAAAGTTTTCTTTTTTATTTACCATTTACTATTGCATTTCTTCTTCAATCTAGCAATAACTGCAATGCGAAAAGTCAAATAAATAAAAAAATATTTCACAAAAAAAAACTTTTTTGCTCTCTCCAATACCACCGACAACACTTCGACCCTTTAAAATTAGTTTCCATGTTAAATCGTTTCCACAAAAGCTTTCGATTTGACAGGCTATCTAAATCGAGTCCTATCGATTTGACCCAATTCAATGATAATTCCCCTAAAGGACCTTATGTGATATTCAAGTACGTATTTCGCGTATGTTAGGTGAAAGTCGAAAATCAGTTGGCTTTTATATAAAACGTGTAATCGAAGTGTCAGGCGGCCTCCGTGGGTAATCTATTATAGAATTAAATGAAAGAAACCATTACTCGATAAGTTGAATCGATAATATTATGTTACTGTTAACGATGTATGTCTATCTATTGTTGCATAGATTTTTTTATACTGTTGATTTCTTTCCATATTAATGTTATTTTGCAAATAGTTCCCAATTCTTATTGACAACGTTCCTACGGTAAGCGAATTAATAGATTTTAGTAATTCATAATTATTATGTGTATATTTACTATACTGTACTGTTTGCTTTGTGAATTCATAAGAATAAGCACACACAGAAATCTACGCAAACTTAAGGCCAATCAACTTTAAAATTTATATAAAAATATACAAAACGGATGCAAATTAAAAAGCCACTACTATTTTAAATTGCAAAAAATGTAAATAGATCTGGGCATCATCTCAACAAACGTAGTTAGGTGCAATCTTGCTATAAATCAACTTTGCAAATCCAATCCTACAAGCAGGCTTGTTTATAGAGTGGTCGATCTACAGACCGAGGTATATTGTACTACTTAAAACAATATCTTTAGCTCTTACTTCAACTTAAACAATATCAATGCGCTTTATCTTAGAGATCAGGCACTGTCCATTTATATTTTATAAAAGACAGTAGAGGTTTTTTTTTGAATTGCCCGATTGTTGAACGCATTTGTGAATCATGCAACAAAATTGGGTGATTTAGTTGTTCAAGGCAGAATATTATATACTAATATTATAAAGCGAAAGAGTTTGTTTGTTTGTTTGTTTGTTTAAACACGGTAATCTCAGGATCCGCTGGTCCGATTTAAAAAATTATTTCAGTGTTGGATAGTACATTTATCGAGGAAGGCTTTAGGCTATATAAAATCACGCTGCAACTAAAAGGAGCAAAGCAGTAGTGAAAAATGTTGCAAGAACCGGAAAAGATTTCTAAATTCCACGCGTACGGAGTCGCGGGCAACGCCTAGTTTCAACTAAAATAGCATGTGCTCAAGAGAAGAAATAACATGGACAGAAAAGAATATGCGGCCAACTTTATTAAAATTGACGAACGGATAGTAGTTTCAGTAACTCTACATAAATTGTGTAGAAATTTCTTACAACTACGAAATATTTTCATATGTCCTGTAGGATGTATGCTCTAGGTAGAATATTTGTTAGGAAGTTCAACCAACAAATTGAGTGGCCGTTATTGATGCCTTAAGAAGAATTTCAATATAGAACATACATAGGACTGACAATTTCGGCATAAGAATTTATTCTATTCTTACAAAAACAAAGAGTGATAATAAATGTCAATAGTTTAGTCCCTGCCCAATATTTATAAGCGTTCCATAGATATCTCAGAGGCCATTAAAACATTAGTCGATGCGAGGACAAAGCATTATTCGGAAATAACTTTCTTTTGATATGTCACGAGACAATATCGAGGGAATTGTTGACCACTTCTAATGTGCTTTGTTGATATATAATGACACGACAATTCAACGATTTCAATAGTGTAATATACGTAACATATTTTTATATATTTACTAAGGCAAAGATTAAAAATAAACTTTGAAAGCGGAGATGTCGGGCTCTAAACCCAATAAAATTGGTCAAGTGCGAGTCGGACTCGCGCACGAAGGGTTCCGTACCATTATCTATGCAACATAAGACAACGTTATTAGTATCGAGCAAGAAACGGTAAAAAAATCATGTTTGTTGTATGGGAGCCCCCTTAAATATTTATTTTATTTTATTTTTAGTATTTGTTATTTGTTGTTATAGCGGCAATAGAAATACATCATCTGTGAAAATTTCAACTGTCTAGCTATCACCGTTCTTGAGATACAGCCTGGTGACAGACGGACGGACGGACGGACGGACGGACGGACGGACGGACGGACGGACAGCGAAGTCTCAGTAATAGGGTCCCGTTTTTACCCTTTGGGTACGGAACCCTAAAAACGGACAAAAAGCTATTTTCATTTCAAATTATTACTAATATTATAAATGTGAAAGTCTGTGAGTATGTATGTTTGGATGTTTCTTACTCTTTCACGCAAAAACTACTGAATGGAATTTAATAAAACTTTACAATAATATAGATACGAGTACATCGGAATAACATATAGGCTACGATTAATAAAGATATTGTGTGAATTGTCCAAAATGTGACGATAAGTGTCAAATAAGTAGGAATTCCACGAGCACGAAGTCGCGGGCAACGGCTAGTTATATATAAAGTCACTTTAGTAATAAAACGAGTACGATTACGATCTTTTTCCAAAGTTCTCCATTGAAGAACTGTATTCATCAATATAGCTTTCCAAAGGAGCGAGTTATTCGGCTGTGGGTAACGAATTACAAATCGCCAAACGTAAATAATCATGTTTACCGCCTATATTATTACGATGATTTAGAAAAATTAGCTGAACTGGAAAGGATTTTTGCTATATGTTATAGTAATATGAAATGTTATTACTAAATAGTAATATTATCGTAAATACTAATAAAATAATTATATTAGGTACTTTATATCTGAATAGGGATAATATTTTAGAATGTATCTTTTATTTATGTGCCTCGTATTTTCTATTAAATAAATAAATACATGGATATTTCACACAATGTCCTCTGGTCCCAAGCTAAGATAAGATAATTTTATTTGTTGATTACAATAATGGTAAGATAATTTTATTTGTTGAAACTATTGAAACATGGTATTTTTACAATAATGGTGTTGATAATATGTTAAAGATCTGTATGCATCTGCAAGCTTATTATGCTTGTGTTATGGGTACCAGAATACGGATATAATACATAAATTACTTTTCTTTTGTAAATACATACTTATAATACATAGTGACAATTATAAATATCACACAAATGATTGTCCCGAGCGGGAATCGAACCCGCGGTCTCGTGAACGGCAGTCCGTTACCTAATCCACTAGACCACGAGATCCGTCAAAATGGCTAGATGGATCTAGTAAATTAAATTAAATTTATTATTATCAATTAATCAAATTGGACGAGGAAATATAATTAACAGCTGTGGTTAACAGTATTTAAAAGATTACCGGTCTTATTTATAATGACTTATCGGAGAGATAATAAACGTTTTAGCGATTAGTTCTAGACTATTATGAATAACTAATTTTGACAATTTTCGCGAACCTATTTTAGCGAACTTTTAAACCTCCGATAAGTCATTATGAATAAGACCATACAACTTTACGACAGATGGGACAAGTTTGGTGTTAATCATGTTTAGTATTCACTTCGCATCGCAGTAGTATATTACCTGTTACCTCATACAACTCTAAAGATTATTACGACAGGCCTTGGACCAAACTGGTAGGGTTCAAATTCGATCCCCCTGCACATTACAAAATATTAGTAGGCTGGATTTGTATCTACTTATGCCATGATGGTCTGTTCTATATTCGTGTTCTCTCACCTATTGCAAAAGTATCATGTTTAATCTTCATCTTCTCTTAATTTTCTTCAATCAGAGGCCATTCTGTTAATTGTCCATTTTATTTCTATTAATTATAAGTAGGTATATGAACTATGATTTGAGAGCCTTATTGCTATAACTGCGAAATTCGTTAAATTATTGTACAATTGTCTCCAAATATAATAAAATAAAATATTCTTCAGGGACCTAGTTCAGTAATTGCCAAGAGAATAGCTGTTATAATTAAATATTTCAGTAAATTACTTTTCAAAATCATTTTTATTGTGAAATTTTACTGTTAATATTGTAGAATATATCCAACATTTTACTTTATATCTTGTCCATTATTTAGAATATCGCGCATAAATAATACTTCTGTAAGCACGTTGGAAGTCTTAATTCTTTGTATATGCCTTGCATTATTTTTTAACCGACTTCAAAAATAGTAGGAGGTTCTCAATTCATCCGTATGTATTTTTATGTTTGTTTCCTCATAACTTTAACTTTTAACTGATTTTAATGATTATTTTTTTATTTGAAAGCTGGTGGTTCCCGTGTGGTCCCAATGGCACCAGGTGAGGATCTGATGATTATCTCCTGAGAAATCGAGGGAAACCCTCAAATTTCAAAGGCAAACAAAGTCGGTTGAATTTTTTTTTAAATTCTCATTTTCATATGAAACTAAAGTCAAATGTGATACACAATGCTACTATACTACTATAATAAGTTAAACTTGCGGAATGAATATTTGAAACAGTTCAAATGATAATAAATCCAATCCAATAATTGAAAAACCGGTCAAGTACAAGTTGAACTCGTACGCGATGGGTCCGTTTCCATAATTTTCATAATATATTTCTCATATTCTCAACCCCAAATAATGCATAAGGGCAGCGATGATGATGATTACTTGTTGTTATCCCATAAACCGATATACATAAACTGTTGAATTTTCAGTTATAGCCTGAAAACACACGGACGGAGAGCGAAGTCTCAGTAATCCCCGGGTCCCGATTTTAGGAAGATACCCTGAAAAAAAAAAACCTAATAAAATTGCTACTATTTTAATAAATTTTTCAATCAGTCAACTCCGTGGGTACTTCAATTTCAGTTTAACTCAGATCAAGCGGTGGCAAAATTTTAATAACTATAAATGAGATGTCATAAAACACGTTATGGCGTGTTCAGGTGGGCGGACGTCTAAAGTAATCAAGCCACGAATGCTTGTGACAGCTACAAATGAATGCCAAGTACTGGGTTCATCATAAATTGTGAAAGATAACATGAACACAGAACATCTCTAGCATATGTTACCGTGTCACATTCTACGATATTCCTAAACATTGTATCAGTGTAGACTGGTGATCGTTATATTCTTTACTATTTACGCACATGGGTTTTATACAGGTTAGAAAGAGACAATCAGAATCAATGAGAACATTAGTGGTAAATCCTATAAACTGTCCAGTTCTGTATCAGGATGTACAAAGTGAATAGTAAAAATAGTCTTAAAATAAACCATAGTAAAATTCAATTAATTTTTGGTCTCATCACAACGCGTTCAACAACTTCACGTAGGTACCATTCTATTATTTCTAGGGCTGTAACGTCACTCATCACTTTTGTATTTCATATGTAGGCAAATAAGGTCACCAAATCAATGAAGTTTTAACCTACATATTTCTGGCTATACTTTGATAAATAGAAAGAGTTTCAGAACATGTTATAGATTTTAGACAATCGTTCTAAAAGTATTATATTAAACATTTCTGTCATCTTAAAACATCCGTAGGCCAGCACAACATTCTGGAATGGTCCTGGTACCTATTTGTCAGATTAATTTTAACAATTAACAACCTAAGTAATTTATTGATTTTGCAATTGACATGCTATGCTTTATTTAATAAACTAAATTATGACAATCACTTTTTCCACCATAATTTAGTTTATTAAGTAAAGCATAGCATGTCAATTGCAAAATCAATAAATTACTTTAGTAATGAGCGTCGCGTCATTATTTTCAACCCAATTGTATTCTGTAAAGAATACTAGGTGGTTGGTCTAGATGTTGCAAAGCAATCTTGATAGGTGGCGTTGTAAGTATAAATACGATATAAACTCAATCGAGTAACGATTGTGGTGGTAAATTTGAATGCTACAAGCACGACTGCAATAAGCTCATTTGGAAAGAGCTTCGGAACGGTATTCCGAGGTCGTGGGTTTATTAATTAGTTTATTAATTAACAACTTTTTCTCTACCGATGAGCCCCTTTCCTTTAGTATGTAGAGAGTTTAAGTAGCGATTAATAGATCTATCTAGGTTTCAATTTGTTTGGATAGTAGCAGATGGCACTCTATATGAGAATATAGAGTGCCATCTGCTACTATTTGCGCCTATTTCCCATGGGGGTAGGCAGAGATGCCTACCCCCATGGGAAATAGGCGTGATGTTATGATAGTGACGATGATGATGATCTAGGCTTCATTTCCAGAAAAGCACAAATAACAAAGAAATTGTAGAGCAAATCTCGGTTATCCGGTACTATTTATATCATCTGTATTTATAGAGATGAATACAATTAAGTGACGTAAGTTAAATATGTTAGTGTTTAAGTAAAATATTTTCATAACAAATTAGTCGTCATAGCAAATAGGGACGAGGTCGCAATACATCACAACACATGTTTAGTTAAACTGTTTTAGTTAATTATCTAGATTTTAGTGGAAGCAAAACTTTGCAAGGTTTTAGTATATCTATACAACACATCTGAGTTAATTAGTTCCGCTTCCATTTGTTTTTGCAGAGAATTTAAATGATAAGCCTTACAAAAATGTGGTTTATTTTTGTAGACTTATTTTGATGATAATCCTTGAACGTTCAAACGCCACTATTTTAAGTGCATTTGTCTTCTGGTTTCAAACTAAGCAATTACGTCGTGTTAGTGACGGACTTAGTTTATGAATTTTCCTCTTATGTTATTGGCATCACTCGTATCTATTTCAGCAATTTATCGGAATTTTTAAAATGAAATATTTTAAAAGTTTCCTAAACTAGTGTACCTTAAGACGATACCAAAATAGCTTCGTGCATTTTTCTACCTGCGAAGTTTTCAT
Organism: Orgyia antiqua; assembly: GCA_916999025.1. NCBI lineage: Eukaryota > Metazoa > Arthropoda > Insecta > Lepidoptera > Erebidae > Orgyia > Orgyia antiqua. The sequence continues at coordinate 7,026,204 of OU779861.1, forward strand.
TGTTTCTTTAGATTGAATGGCTAGAGCTCTAATTTTTAAGTATATGTTTTTTCAATATATGATCTAGGATCGCATAAACTCAGAAACGCGATTGAAAAAAGTTTTCTCGATAGAAAATCTTGGCGAAAAAACCTCTCAAATTTTTTATTTTTTTCAATTGTCGGTCTATTATCGCGTATTAACTAATGAAACAACTTTAAAAACATAAGTAAGTATTATATATAGAAACACGTAAATCAGAATTAAAATTTATTTAGTAGATTTTGAGTAAATAGGAAAAGTATCCCTAATTCTTCATTTTCTGTGCCTACTGGCTGTGTTAATATGTACGTGTCGGCGATGATATACGATAATATTGATGTAGGCCCTTAACACTTTAGTTTAATTAATAAATATTTAACTTCTCCTCTGTAGTTTTTAGATTTTGAAATCACTGAAAAATCACAGCAATTAAATGAAGTGTAACACAGCTCACGTTTTTATTTTCATTCTTCACTCAGCAAAGAATGTAAGATATATTATGCTGGGTTGCCGGACTTTAATTTTATTTACCTCAGCGTAATTACTTGAATTAGGTATTCATGTAATTACGCGACAGCAACTCTATAGACAATAAAATGTGACTTTATATATATTCCAACGTTTGTACATTAATAGTTATATTCATTTAGTACATAAAATTACTTCTCAGTGACCGCATAGCCATCAGTAACGTATTTCAAATAGATATATTCCTCTCAATATAGTTATAAAGAAATATAGAAGTCGGAATGGTCTCAGATGGGATCTTTTTTTCTTGACCGAAAATATTTATGAATGCGTGGGTTTGAATGCGTTTATTGTATACTAGCTGTTGCCCGCGAGTACGTCCGCGTGGAATTTAGAATTCTTTTCCCGTTTTTGCAACATTTTTTCTCTGATGCTTCGCTCCTATTAGACGCAGCGTGATGTTACAAAGCTTATAGCCTTCCTAGATAAACGTACTAGTATCCAACACAGAAAGATTTTTCTAATCGGACAAGTGCTTCCTGATATTAGCGCGTTCAAACAAACAAACACACTCTTTAACTTTATAATATTAGTATGACTTCAACAGACTAGTTGACTAACAACATAGTTAGTTGGGCAGAGGCCGACTAAACGGCCGTAGGGCGATGTGATCTCTTGGTATCCTAAAGTATTGCCTGTTGCGAAAAGGAAGCTATGGGTAGTATCCCGTTAGGTTTTGTTTTTTAGATGAATAACAGTTGTTTTTTAGAATACAGATTTAGTAGATAAAGAACTCTCAATGGTCTGAGACCTGTGAGTTTGGCTGATATTTTAAATTTATTTGTATTTGAGTGTTTAAAATATTGTAAGATTCATAAGTAACTGCTTTTTAGGGTATTGTACCAAAAAGTAAAACGAAACGTCTGTCTGTCAACAAGCTGTCTCTCTGGAGCGCTGATAGCTAGATAGCTGACATTTTCATAATTTATGTACATCAGTGGATTCTATGACAATAAATAATCATGATCATCATTCTTATGATCATCCCTTATCCCGATATTTGGGGTCGGGACTGTGATACGGTAAGGAAACCTTCGTGTCCGATATAATTACTAAGTAGGTACTATTATAATTTGACTAATTATAATTAAATTGGGTTTATTTATCGTATTTTTGGTAGAAAAAGGTTTCCTATCAAAAATAGCACAATTCAATTCTTTTATCTACTTATCAGGTCTGTAATATCTACATTACTGTGAGTGGTTACTATGAAGCCCCAATCAATATAAAATTTACAGATACCTAATAATTCAAATTAATTGAAATTTTTGGGCGGTTACAGATGACTAATATTGACACTGTAATTTAATAACGGTTATGAATAACTGGTTTTGATAACATAGAAGGTTTGGTATTAGCTGTAACTGAAACCAATAATTTTCAATTGTGACTTATTTATTACTTAGGGATATGTAAATTTCATCATTTTAAGCCCGTGGCGAAATTTGTGAGAGAAATATTCAAATAATAGAATTTTACATACGTATCTCAAACATAAATTTTTATCTAATATTTCATGATTTTTTTTATAAATTAATCCGAGATACAATATGATTGATAGGGAATAATAACTTGTCATTTGCTCAAAATGTATCACGCTAATTTGTAAGTCAGCCTTGCTGAAAAAGTATCATATATTTTATATGATACTACAAATTTTATAACTCGTTAAATATGAGTATCATTATTGAAGAAAAAATAACTTGTAAGAAAAACATAAAAGCTTTGACTGATGTGAGTTAATGGTTACATAAAGAGGGTACAATTTGCGCCTCTAATAGGCATTGTCTTTTATATGAATGGCGCCGTCAGTAGGTTTCGGTGACATCTTTCAGTTTTTTTGACGTGCGAGTTGCAGATCACACGCTATCTCGCATGCACAAATTGGGTTAATTTCATATATGCACACATTTTTTTTGTTTCTCTGCATTATTTGCGTATGATGTATAATAATATAGAAATATGAGATTTTTATGAGCTTAGAGATATTTATTTTTAGAAAGGTTGGAAAACAAAACGTAAGATTGTAGAATAGGCTTGTTTGAATGTATAATAATAAATACTTTAACTTTAAACTTGCCTGTTTTCCCACCCGTATGACTATATGACTGAAAAATCTTCGAGTCGTCGTCGGACCAAAATTTAATACAAATATACGCGCCTATATTTGAAAATACATAGTGGTATTATTTTAATAAATAAGACGCGCTAGTGTTAGAGATTATTAAATAAATACTTTTATAACATTTGATGACATGGTATTTGGGTCGAAGTAATACTAAGTATAGAGATTGCGATATTTTATTTATTAATCTTCGGAAAAACCATATACCATTGGTTTGAGCGATCTGTATATATTAAAACTTTTTTAACTGAAAGCTCTAGGAGATGATCCCGGAAAAGGCAATCGGATCGCACTTACAATCATAGAGCATCTATGACTAAATGTAAAAGTGTAGTCTCTACCAGCCCTGACGAGAAAAAAGCGTGACGACATTTATGTAGGCATTTTTATAATGTAACTTCAAATAATAAATCACTATACTGATGAGAGTGAGATTCTGATAACAATAAATACAATTACCGTCATGCATCACCACTTCATTCGGGTGAAATCCATTTGCTGCCAAACAGCCCTGAAGATACTTCGTTTAGAAGCGAAATACATTTTGAATTAATGTTCAATATGCAATAGATCAAGTGTTCCCTTTACATAAGAGATAAAGCTTTTCATTGAATGCCAAAGACTATACTTTCTTAAGGGGTATGCCCCAATTATGAATTTTGTAAAAAAAAAATTTACTTATCACATTGAATAATTTAAAAAATGTTTTATGTAAAAAATAATTGCAAAAACTATGAAAATTCGTTTATATTAAAGTATCTATCCATCCATATGCTGGTACCCTTAACACAAGCATATAAGCTTAGCTTGAGAACAAAAGACGTTGTGTAAAATGTCCATGAATATTTATTATTTTTATTTATGTATCTTGAAAAATCTATTAAGGGACGTCGCCGGGTCTGTGATTTGAAAGTTTTATATTATTTATTTTACATAGCTAACACTTAAAAAGCAATTTTTGAAAATACGATCTTTTTATGAGCAAGGGTGTAAAAGTTTGTCATTTCTTATACAAAGTTGCAAGGAAACGGCTAGTTAAAAATATCTACAGGTATTAAAAAGGATGACGTAGTATATTCTAATTATAATAAGTTGATGTAAGTCTATATCATGACAGCTCGTTAGTACGGTTAAATAGCGTCGAGAACGTAAAATGAAACGTCAAGCAAATACCAACGTTTCCTTGACACCCTTCTGAAATGAGCTCCAGGTTAAGGCATCCACCGGAAATTCCAAGATGTAATTAGTGAGGGTTGAACACTAATGACGCTCACCAAATTGATTTTTATTTTTCCTTATTAGCCTTTTGTTAAATATGAAGATCTATATTACTGGAATGTTGGGTAAATTAATATATATTTTGTAACCTATTATGTCGTTCTTTTGTAAAAGTATAATAGATTTTTATTTTTTGTCTTCTGAATAAAGTTACTACATTAAATAGTGCAAATTGATGCCTTGCCTATTTTAGTTTCTTTTTTTTTCAGAAATGCGTACAGTTACAAATATGAAGTCAATATCTTATAGATAGGTATCATTGAAGATTTGTTAAAATTTTTGTTGCTTAAAATTTTAACATCAACGTACTCAAAAATTTACTGTGATCGAGCTTTTGAAAGGGTAAAACATTAAATTGACAGAAATGTGTTATAAAATAAGCGTAAATATTTAGGGATCCAAAAATACAATTCAATTTCTAAGCTTACGACTCCTTTAATTGTGAGTTTAACAACTAATCTAAAAACATGATTTAACTTATACCATACACACAATAAACATGTGTGCTAAATTCACTCTAACTTGTCAAATTAGATTCCGTATTCAAACTCAATTTATATACGACTTTCTGGTATATATTCTACGATTCTCCATTTCATTTTGAGGAGTGACACGCATTTATCGCTTTAACACACCTCTCGGTGGCAAAGTTTACAGGTTTATTGAGTTAAATATCTACCTAATAGTGAATATCATTCTTCGTATGTCATGATACTGGTACCAATTCTGCGTACACAACTAAACTTAGCTTAACTAATATATGAAAATTGATAGTGTCAGTATATCTCCTCCTCCAGCCCATTAACGTCCCACTGTTGGGCACGGGCCTCCTCCACTTTGGAAGGGATTATGGTTAACTGTGACGCGCTGACTAGACGTGTTGGCACAGGGTTTATTTTCGAGTTTTCCATCTCTCACAGAGGATGTTATCTGTGTACAATATCCCTTAGCTGGCTTTTACAGCACCCTGGGGAGGAAATGGGGGTGGTGACACTTGTATTCTTAATCCGTCACCACACGGACAGTCAGTATATCTATTATTTGCTATTTCGTGGTACACATTTTTATTAATTAAAATCGTCAGTCTATAATATACAGATTTTCTAAAAGTTCTGATAACATTTCCGAATTGTGTTATTGATAGTATTTGTTCACGTATGAACATACATACGGACAAGTCCACCCTAGGTTATATATATTGATTAACTAACTTCCCGTTTATGAATAAACTCACGTATTAATATAATCAGCAAATTCCTTCTATGCTCTATTTTAGTAACTCTCCGCGGTCACGTATTTTGCATATGTGTGTATAAATGAAACTACTATATAAACTATGTATTTCTACAATAAACCAGTCCAGTGAAATCACCCGAAGTTTCATTGACTCCCTCCTCACCACGTGGTTACCGTCGCGCCGCCCTAGCGCTGCCTGAGTCCAGCGCCGCGTCGCTCTAACTATCGCGCTGCCCGAATTCAGCGCCACGCCGCCGCCCTAGTGCTGCCCGAGTCTAACGCCGCGTGGCTCTACCCTTCGCGCCGCCCTACACCATCGCTGCACAAACCTAACAGTGCCTAACATCATGTAGTCTAGGTACTGAGCGTCTACTACGTCCGACAAATCAATAAGGTAGCGAGAGTCTACGTGTTTACGAGTATCTATGGACTCTCGTTCTGTACACGCCTGTCAGCGAGCAACAGCATGTTCCCGGCGTGTCCATTTGGTCCTTCGAGGTAAGAACTAGCATTTCTCTTTTCTATTACTACTTGTGTCTTATTAAATCACAGGCTGGTGAGCCCTATACACTCACTGGTACTGTTATATGTTAAAAGCTGTTTATAACTCAGTTGCCTTCGTGCGGTAACGAATCAGGCATCGGTCTCCCACAAGCGGGTCGCCCCGATGCTCGAGAAGTCGTATGTAATTGTATTATACCGTAACGGGAAAAGAGAGCGCAACTAAGTTTAGTCTTACATCTACCAATTACAAGTAGTACCATCACTGGAAAAGAGATATTGGAAATACAAGAAGACATAAATTGAGGAATGAAGAAATATCAAGAAAATATCACAAGAAAAGAATAATGGAACAGAATAATACGTATTAGTTTTAAAAAGAAATAACAGAAACTCGTAGACATCTGCTGCCCAAGAAGCTACCTACTTATGAAACAGATTACGTTAATCAAGAATGAAATTAGTCTACAAGTGCAAAATGAGCTCAATAAAATAATTGCTGACTTACGCACAAAGAAAGTCACTGACGAATGCATTCGAATGTCACACTGGTCGTGATCGTGACATTGACATGAATTGAACTTCATTAATGAAAAGATATTGCTATTAGCACAGAAAAATGCGAATTCGCCAAAATAACTAGTACTCTACGGAATTATGACATCATGATGTGTTTACGTTCATATATAAAAGCGCTATATAAATAAAATAAAAGGGGTAAATTAATATTAGCACCTCATGAATATGGTACCTTTGTTATAAACCTTATCAATTTTAAGCAGCTGCATATGCATTAAGACAATATTACAAGCAAGGAATATGGATTAAAATCGTCACATGGGATCCCATTTCAACAAGAATTAGAAATACACAAATTGAGGAATACGCAAGGAACGAAATAAATCAGAATCAGAAACTCAAAGTGATTAAACAAGTCATGGGTCAAGTCCTAATTCAAGTCAAATGAGAAAAATAAAAATCAAATAGACGTTACGTCACAAATTTGTTTATCAATTGAGTGAAACAATTAAGACAACACGTATTTGTGTAAACGAGTTACTGCTATATCAGCACAAATACGCACGTTGGCGGTCAATGCAGAATATAAACGAAAATAATCTAACAACACAAAGCAAGAGAGTAAACAGAGTATCACACATACAAAAGTTATTGCCACAAACACGTTGGAATTACGGTAACACTAATCATCATGGGCACACAAGGGCACTATACCTCCATTCTCTCCGCACTTCGAAAAAAATACAAATATATAGGGTGAATTCAATAAAATGTCATTTGCGCAGAGTAATAGGCGCATAAACAGTTGCATGTGAAGAATTGCATATCTACATTCTTACATCAGACAAAAGCATGGTTATACTCAAGACTACTATGTGTACTATGTGAGGACATTAATGATAATACGGTACTGAAACCAAGTTACTTCATAATTGGAAATGAAACTCCTGCTACTAAGAACCTACATACAACAAAAAAAAAATGAAGAAGGGAAAGCTGGGCTAGTGATTATATTCATCATCTACAATATAGATATAGATGGAAAACAAGAGAAGATAATTCAAAGACGAGTACCTTAGTATTATAATAATAAAGGACGAAGACATTCGCTTAGCCAAATGGCTACTGGCAAAAGAAAGAAATACACACTTGAAATGATGGATTAACAAAAGTAGTAACGTTAAAAAGATGTTCGGGATCACTTACACACGATCAATATACACAAAGATACCTTTACCGGTACAACCAAACGATGAGAATAGCGTTAACGTAAATGGTTAGCAGCACAGAATATAAATCCACCATGCAAAAGTCTATCACCTGGATTCTATACAACAAATGACTCAACAAAGATAAATGGAGGGACATTACAAATCGAGACAAACATTAATCAAAACGACCTACAAATAGACATACAAAAGTTTACTAATATTATCATGGATTTCAAGCAATCATGCAACAACCCAGAAGACGCGAAGACACACATTGCAACCAATTTTATCAACACCTAGAACACAAGCAAAACAAGTTAACCACATTATGAGGATACAAATATCAGCAATATTCGGGCAACAAATTCGAAAATATGCATTTCACACTAATGAAAACAATACCTATTTCGTTGGCGGCATAATTAAGACAACACTTTACTAACGAGGGTAACTCGCCCTGATCCAACTAACAACAGAAGAGAAATTGACATTATCAGTTACCGTATTACGAGTGTCCTAAATAATGATACTAAACAGATATCAAGTACTTACGACCATATGACTGTGTGTGGACATGGAAAATTATAACATGACAAGGAAAATCACTAAATGCGTACTTATACACATACCAACATCCATACGACTGAGAATTACACGTAAAAATGGCACGGGGCATTAGAAGAAAAGGAAATGTATAATTTAACTAAAACGTCATGTGAGATGAACAGACACTACAAATCATGATGTATACAGGCACATGTTACTAATAATGAAGCGATAATTGAGGACAAACAGTCTAGAAGAAAGTCCGTAACATAATAAATTTGGCATGTTTCTACCATATTGATCACTAATCATTCAGAAGAAAAGAAGATGGCAATTAAGGCATTAACGAGAATATACAAGAAGTTCAGAGGAGTTTATAATCAGGTCAGTTATCCAGGATGGCAACCAAGGCTAGGACGGGGTCCAAAAAATTGTGGAATTACGGAATACGAATTTATGACCCAAAATTGTTAGAAAAATCAGAACATTACTACTGCCGTAAAATAAAAATGAAACCAATTAATATACGTCTGCTAATATAAGACTTAAACAGCGGGTCAAAATATACCACTATTATTCTATCAGGCAGCGGCTTCTAAAGTTTTTTTGGATGGAAAATGGGAAAAGGAGGCAAAATCAAATTACTCTAGGAAGACTGCACAAATGATTATTTCTATTTTTAAGACAAGTGTTCGAAAACATTGGAAGAAATATAATTCGAGGATTATGGAATTGCATCTAAGAATATAACGCCTAAATACATATTGAAGAAGCCAGAAGAAACTCACCAGACATTTAAAAAAAAAAAAAAAAAAAAAAAAAATTGTTTAAAATAACTAAAAAACACGCTTTATTTAATCGAATTATTGCATTGTCATCGGCCTTTGACAGGTGTGCAAAATTTGAATAGAATCTGACCGTTTAAAGTGGGTCAAAATAGCGTCCAAAGGAGTCGGTTACAAACATACAAACAAACATACAAGTGAAGCTAATATAAAGCGTGTAAAAAAACAATATTTTATTACCATACCTAGATTATGCAAACAATTTCATGGCTCATTCATGAAAGCAATACATGAAAATATTATCACTATCAGATAGACAGAAAATGATACAATCAAAATTTTTACATCGAAATGAAGTCGTCAACGTCGTTACTTATGTGTAAACATATTTCTGAAGAAAACTATCTAATGGGGTGGTCAATTTAAAATACTACTATAATGCAGTTGGACTCATAACCAAGGGACATACAAACAATTGTATGACACAACTTATAAGAAAAAGAATTTGTATACAAAGACCTCCATTATGGAAGAAAAACGGCTGTAGGAAGCAAGTACCTACATTGAAAAAAGCAATAAGCAAACAAGGGTTGGAAGCAAACTTACAATAAGAGCCATGAAAATATCTGTGGAAATATACAATCTAAAGAAAATGGGCTAAATCTATTAACCACAATCATGTCGATAGAGGACATACAAAAATACTTATGGAAATATAAACGTACAGTCTTTAAGCAAAAAAAATATATATCACATTTGTGAAGAAGTGTATAGCAATAAATTGACAAGGGGTTACGAGAGTTTACAGTACAGCACGAAAAGACTCAGATATAAATCATTCAAGAACTGACCGCGAGATTATCGCAGCTAACTACTAAAATGGCACAATAAAGACTGAAATTACGTGTAAATAATGATAAAATGAAGAAACATCTGCGCAGATAATATAACATACCGAAGATAGTACGTGTGCCTTAAACTAAAATACGTTTGCAATTATTTCTATATGCTATTGGCACCAAAGGAAGTATAAAACATGGAATCACATTTATAGAAACTTAATAATGACGCAACGCAATAACAAAGGATTTAAGATAAAACTATTAAACGTACCCGGTGTACTATAAAGGAACATAATAATGAAATTAAAGGGAGCATATTTAACACTGCTATTGAACGTAAGAAACAAATCACTAACAATTCTACAATGCCACTTAATGAACAATTGAACTAGAGGCATATTTCTATCTCTGACAATACGACATCGACAATCTGTGTATGTATTTCTCTTCTAATGGCCATTTATAACGTTGATCTAAAGTTACCAGACATTTCCCTGTCAAGAATTGTAAAAATGATTGTACAATGTAATGAACACAAAACATACTTATTCTCCATCTAGCCATCCATCAGCCCCTTTTCCGTCCACTGCTGGACATAAGCCTTCTCTATAAGACACCTTAACGCGCGGTAGTGCGCTATTTGCATCCAAAGATACTTATTATCATTATCAAATAAACTAAAATAACAGAAAAACGTAAAATAATCAAAATTACGAGCGCTCGGAACTGTATACAAACAATATCACAAAACAAAAACCTGTCCAACGAAAAACAGAAAATCAACGAAAAATCTATACGATGCTAGATGAAACATTATTGTTCGGATGACAAAAACGGGCACATTTAACGATAAAGCCACTCTAATGACATTTATTAAAGTTTTATGAAAATCGAAGTTCAAATATAATCATCTAACAAACCAAGTCTAAAAACATTGAAAAACATTTAAAGACGCTCGGTGCCAGAAGTCCTCCATTTAAATGTACAGAACATAAGAAACATGAACATGTCGCCTGGAAAAATACTATCAAGCTATGCAAGTCTTACCAGTTCAAAGCTTAAGAAGCTAGTGTAGTGGAAACATTGACAACGTGCACGGAAAGCAGCCTTCCTTAAATATACGATGCAACAAAAAAAAAAATTCTAATGCCAGTACCCAAGGAATAATCGGGCAAGAGTTCAAATAACGCTTAGTGCGATCATTGCTAAAATACATTTGATGCAATAATGTAAAGTCCTCCAGAGTTATCATATTTTTATTAAGAAATCAACGAAACCAGTCAATCAAGTAAAGAAGAAAGGAAATAATGAAAACATACAAATCACAAACACATATCGCACTACCCGTAAAAAAGGGACGTCAGTGAACTTGCGTCAAAAATGTTTTATTGCATAAATAAATCGAGCTTTACGGCTTACACCTTCTATCAAAACCTAGTGAAGCTATCGACAAAAATGAGAAGTCAATATGTATATCATAATTGTAACAAAACAATCCAGCTGGTCAGAATGATAATAATCAGTGAACATGTCGCAATGCTGCTATAAACAGAAAGTCTCTGTAATAACAGGGAAACGAAGAGAAATTTCATCTTTATGTATTTTGTCACAAGACAAGAGCATTGCATACCTGTACATTAAGAAGAGGATATCCTGAGGAAGAAGTTTTATGTGCGGGGTGGTGAAGATAATGCACCATCTTACATAATTGCATTATTGACAATCAGTGAAAGGGACCACAATATTCTTGTATATATAATATATCATCATCTAAACTGAATACCTGTAAACTGAAACAACATGATGATAATTAATTATTAAGAATATACCAAACAAAGAATAAGAAAATTTAACCAAAACCAATAACTCGAGTTGGATAACAATTGGACAACTTTAGACCACTGTTAACAAGAAGGATGAAAATATAAAAAGAAATATATATGTATATGAAGGATACGAGATAAAGAAGCTGAGCAATACAATATGCAGAGATTGAAAATAACATTAATAAAGTGAGACAGAAATAACCCATTATAATACATATTTCTTGGGGAAAAATATTTCACAGAAGAAGGATTGGGCCCGGGCCATAAAGAAATGAAAATTATTATTTACACTTTATAACACTATATCAACTTAATACATCTTTATATATGAATATTGCATGAAAACTCACTCCTACTTATTGTATGAGATATCTAAGTATACATTACATGATACACTAATACAATACTAACAATTTACACGGTTACTAATATACTAAAGTATATTAACACAAGTATATACAACTTATTCTTCATTAATCAGACTATTAACGTTTGTATTCAATACTAAAATTATTGAAAAATAACAGCGGGGGACGTTGCCAAGGGAGCCCACTACTGGAACAGCCCCGGTGTGACCATGACGCTGATGACACCACATCCACGGCGAGACATCGCGAGGCAGGACAACGTGCAGTCGCAGGGTGTCCAAGCTGTACGAAATGAAGTCCTTCCCCGGAGAGTGGCAGAAGAAAGTCTTCAAACTTAGAAAAAGAGATCCAGGCACTGCATGAACCTTACAGAAGCGTGCAGTCAGAACTTATCGACATTACATATAACAATTCTGTGACGTATGATGATTGCAACGTCACTGAGGAAACGGCCATTCCGCCGCTACCACCAGTATCACCAACTAGTGATACCGAGGATTATCCTTTCCCGCCATTACCATTACGGGAACCAGTATCAGAACCTACAACAGAACCAATAGAATGCCTTACGAATGAAAACGTGCAGATGGAAGAATGCCAGGAAGAGCAATTGGTAATGGAACCAGCTATCACAGAAGAGGTTGTTGGAGATAGTTTCGAACCTATACATCGAATCTACAAACAAAGTTTACACACACTAAAAGTCTCTACTAAGTACTCTGGTATAAACAGAATGTAGTCTTGAAGGAAGAGACAGATAAATACCATTGCTACAATAATAACACCAAAAGAGGAGTACAATTACTACTGGAAGCTATGGAAGCAGATCCCGAGGAAGTGGGATTAAAGTCCGCAGCAGTGAAGAAAAGGCAATACTACAGAAGTTGCATTGTTGATTACGTGTACAAATATTATCATTACACTTAGACAAGCAACATAAGCAAAGCAACGAGCGGCTTTGTGAGGTCTTCAAGATAAACGAGTTGAAATCCCTGCCTGGAGAGTGGCAGAATGTTCACGTATGAACATACATACGGACAAGTCCACCCTAGGTTATATATATTGAATAACTAACTTCCCGTTTATGAATAAACTCACGTATTAATATAATCAGCAAATTCCTTCTATGCTCTATTTTAGTAACTCTCCGCGGTCACGTATTTTGCATATGTGTGTATAAATGAAACTACTATATAAACTATGTATTTCTACAATAAACCAGTCCAGTGAAATCACCCGAAGTTTCATTGACTCCCTCCTCACCACGTGGTTACCGTCGCGCCGCCCTAGCGCTGCCTGAGTCCAGCGCCGCGTCGCTCTAACTATCGCGCTGCCCGAATTCAGCGCCACGCCGCCGCCCTAGTGCTGCCCGAGTCTAACGCCGCGTGGCTCTATCCTTCGCGCCGCCCTACACCATCGCTGCACAAACCTAACAGTGCCTAACATCATGTAGTCTAGGTACTGAGCGTCTACTACGTCCGACAAATCAATAAGGTAGCGAGAGTCTACGTGTTTACGAGTATCTATGGACTCTCGTTCTGTACACGCCTGTCAGCGAGCAACAGCATGTTCCCGGCGTGTCCAGTATTGATACTATCAATGTTTATTTTTTTGTTAAGTTTAGTTGTGCATGTAGAACTGGTACCATTATCTGAATCCCTTTTCCTTTCTAGTGTGCTGTAAAAGCATACTAAGGGATATTATAAACATATGACATTCAAAGTGAGAGACGGAAAGCTAAAATGGATGAGACCCGTGCCCAACAGTAGGTTGGGGAGACGTCACAACAAGAAAAATGAGCAGTGATATAAATCTTTTTTAGTCAAAGTAAAAATGGTTGTGGTTAAGAGGTTTATTCTGCAATAAAATTTCCGTCAGATAGTAGGACTGTGCTACTATGTAAAAATGCAGCCATTCTGCGACTACTATACTAATTTTGGTAAGTAGTTTGTGCAAACATCCTGTCAATTTTCAACTGTCTTTTTTATTTATAAAATTTTTACAGTTTTTTATAAGTTTGGTACCTATCTATCAAAGTATTAATCTGTGTAACGGAATCTTTGAAAGTAATTTTCCCTTGCAGTAATAGAATTAATCTGAATTTTTGCTGACATACCTATTAAGTACCTACCATGAAGGTATAGATAAAAAAAAGGAGGCCATACTTGGAACATCGGTTTGAGGCAAATACCTACGTATCTCTATCTCACTCTCTGTGGTCTGACCTCTCTTTTTAGTGTGGCCTTAGTACTGCTATCTCCTTATTAAAATCTCCTAGTAAATTCTTAAAAAGAGTCACCACACATATCAAATCACAAGTTAAACACTGTCATTTGATAGTGTTTAATCGTAACTATAAATAACTAGTTGAAATACGATGAATGAAATTAAAAATAATAAAATAGTAGATCACGGATGCTTTTCATGGTTGAAGAATCAGTGAATTATTTTCTCCATTTCCTAAGGATTTCGTAATTTGGCAACATTGGTCACCATATGTCAAGTTGTCGACAAAATTGTGCCAATATGTCGGTTGTTTACTTTACGGTTCACAGCTTCGTTTCAAATTTTCGACTCTAATTATTTTTATAATTAAAGAAATGGTGCAAACTTGTGTAGTGCGTGGTTGCGGTAGTACGTGGTGTCCAGGAGGTGATATACAATTTCACGCGTAAGTGTTTAGATCGTGATTTCTGGCATTGAATAACTGCAAACATATTTCTTTGTATTTTCAATTAAATACTTCATAAAATGATTAAACAATGTTTTCAGCATACTTCTAACTAACTATACTGATAACGATGTAAAGATCTAATAGTCTTACATTGAATTTCATGGACTTAGTGCAATTTTATCTTTCTTGTTTACAAGAAGTAATTTTGAAATAGTATGACCATACTGAGGACATATCTAGGACTTTCTGTGGGACCTGAACTAAATTATACATGTTTGCTTAGTCATTTAATTTTTATTTCACATTATTTACAACATTAATATACTTACCTACAATATTATTTTTTTAGATTTCCTAAAAATAGTACCCAGAGGAAATTATGGTTATCGATTGTACCATTGAAAATGAAATTTTATGAAAGTGCAAGGATTTTTTAAAACAAACAACAGTTCCTACTATAATTACAAATCAAGAAGCAGTATCACCTTGCAAGGTAAAATTTCAAGTATCTATTTACAAACTCCTTTAATTGTCTCACATGTTATACAATGTTAAATATTTGAATTTATAAGGAATATAAAAACTAGTATGAAAAAAAATACCCCACCAGTATCAGGAACATTTTCCAAACTACCGGCACTCAAGGCTCCAGAGATAATTGCTGCTTTCTGAACCAGCCCCCCCCCGATCCGACTGCCTAATGAGAGCCTTACATTATTATTATGTTTCAGAAATGTAGTAGTTCGAATATATGGCAAAAGGCTATATTTTGTAAAATATATTATAATTTTCAGATAGACAGTTCATTACAGGAAGAGTCTATGGGGCAAGTAGCTACTCTGGGTGTACCAAATCCTAGCTCTGGCATTTATGAAAGTAATCCTTCCTGATGGGCGAACTCAGAGAAAACAATATAGAAAACAAATTAATTAATGTTGTATCACAACATTTTACTCCTCTGTTGCAAGAAATGTTTAAGCATCCCATCACGGACTCAATTTATTGCAATGATTTGCATGAAAGCGTATTAATTAAGAAAATTGCAAATTCATTTTTTAACACTTAAAGAGTCATACAGAAAATATACTTAGTGATTTACGTGGTAAGAGACAGAAATTACACAAAACAATAATATTTAGTCATGTATAAAAGAAAAGTTATTAAATGATTTTAATTTGGAAAGTGCTGTTGTTTCTTTTTTGCCCTTTTTTTGTAACTTTATTATCGTTCCTATTATAGCCCCCTATGATATATGTCACAGTCAAAACTTATAACCACTCAATAGACTGTAAGCTCTCGACAGTAGTACTTTTGACTGAAATTATTCAAAACTAATTTTACCCAATATAGCTGTTTAAATGTAATTTTAACTGACTTGCCTAGCGCCAAGTAGTGGAACACAAGGCACAGGGAGCCAAGGGCAACCCGACAAGGGTGGGTTAGGTTTTTAGCTCCCGTCATGCCATTCATGATAGGTTCCTTTAAACGCTGTAGACAGAAATATACGTAAAAATTGATTTTGACTGATTCTCCGTTCTTCCGTCAGCCACTTTTAACCACATTCATATTGTCAGTTAAAATGACTATTAACTACAGATTTTCCGACAAACTAATTTTAATCAACGTAACGTATTTTTTTTTTCAGAAGTATTATTGACCGAATTTGCCCTTTAACTGACATTAATAAATAGAAATACATTGGCTAACCCAGAAATCTAGGAAAAACTATTGTCCAGTATGTATTCATAATGTTTAATTAATCTGCAAAATTAATGAAACATATATCTTTTGCGATTTCATGGTTGGTCCCTTAATAACAGTACATGTTTAAAAATATGAGTACAATAACCCTTTTTCGTTTTTACGCTACCTACACAAAAAGTTATGTTTCCACTTAGGTATGCCAAATAGATTTTATTGTGTAACTTGTTTTGTTTACTAAGAAATTACTAACACCTTGTTATTTATAACCGGCTTCAAAAAAGGAAGTTCTCAATTCGTTGGAATCATTTTTCTGTATCTTTGTAACATGTATTTAGGTCTGAAATAAAGGTAAATTATTATTATTTTATCTCAAGCAGATCTCACAATCATTCATTAATTTCGTATTGCCGTAGGAACTACACCTTTGTTCTAGTAATTATCTATTTCCCACCAATATTCTATAGGTACATCGTACATACGAACTAGGAAATTTTACGTGTTTAAAAATGTAAAAAGAATAATAAATTTAACAACCGAATCTCCAGTTACTGTTAAAAAACTAGAATTATCCAAACTTTCACGCGATAACAAACAGTTTGTTTTTTGAGTATTTTTTTTACGCACAGTACATAAAGTATCTCGACATATAAAATCTATACGGGCTAGGTCTTAGAAGTGAACATTTTGTTGACACTATATGGAACACAACTACTTGAAGTTTTGTCCTGGAAGAAATACAATAAAGGTTACCCTACTTAGAAAGAAAGGGTTTGACCACAGTGAGCGAGATAGCCATACATAATTTTTGCTTCAAGTAGGTATTCAGAATCTGGACTCCATTTTTATCTATAGCTTCATGGTACCTACCTACAGATGACAATGTAACTATTTAAAAATATTATTATGTTCAGAATTTTTAATTGTTTTTAATTGACTTCAAAAAAAGGAGGAGGTTCTCCATTAATCTGTATGTTTTTAGGGTTCCGTACCCAAAGGGTAAAAACGGGACCTTATTACTGAGACTTCGCTGTCCGGCCGTCCGTCCGTCCGTCCGTCCGTCCGTCCGTCCGTTCGTCCGTCTGTCACCAGGCTGTATCTCAAGAACGGTGATAGCTAGAGAGTTGAAATTTTCACAGATGATGTATTTCTATTGCCGCTATAACAACAAATACTAAAAATAAAATAAAATAAATATTTAAGGGGGGCTCCCATACAACAAACATGATTTTTTTACCGTTTCTTGCTCGATACTAATAACGTTGCCTTATGTTGCATAGATAGTGGTACGGAACCCTTCGTGCGCGAGTCCGACTCGCACTTGACCAATTTTTTTAATACTTAATTTGTTTTTTATGTTTGTTACCTCATAACTTTTAACTGGGCGAAACGATTTTTTTTTAATTTGAAAGCTGGCGGTTTTCGTGTGGTCCTATTGGCACCTAGTCAGGATCTGATGGTTATATCCTGAGAAATCAAAGAAAACCCTCAAATTTCAAAGGCACATGAA
This sequence comes from Orgyia antiqua, assembly GCA_916999025.1. Classification (NCBI taxonomy): domain Eukaryota; kingdom Metazoa; phylum Arthropoda; class Insecta; order Lepidoptera; family Erebidae; genus Orgyia; species Orgyia antiqua. The sequence goes on from OU779861.1 coordinate 7,043,875, forward strand.
GTCGGTTGAGCTTTTGTTTAAATACTTAATTATAGTTTTACTAAGCATATTATTGAAAAAAGTACCTTTTCATTTGGAAGAAAACTAAAATTGTTATCATCCAATAACCGAGCATTAGGTAATATACTGTTATGCTATTGGACTAGATAATATACAATGGAGTGTCTTTCTTGTGGTTGTCTATAGACGTACTTTACATTAATAAATTCAAATGATGTGATTATTATAATTGCAGTATAATTCAGAATATAAATGTTACACAAAACAATGTTATTTTCTAGACCAATAAATCCGCAGCGGTGTCTGGCTGGCGCCAAATAGATGTTGTCAGGAGCCTTGACATCGTTTTCCTCATAAAATTTACCAAACTCTTGCATTATCGTTTTGTGTATGGTTGAAAGCTTTGCATGTAATTAATGTCTAAAGATATCTTGTAAACATATTATTAATTATAATAATCATTGCGCCTATATTGTATCCCTAAAGGCATATAGTTAACACCACGATTACAACACTCCGATGACGAGGCTCTTGGCTCTTGGGATCCTACTTCCTGCCATAACCTACTCATATTATAAACACGAAAGTTTGTAAGAAAATATGGATGTAAGGATGTTTGTTGCTCTTTTACGCAAAAGCTATTAAATGGATGTTACCGAAATTTTTCAGATGTATAACTTATAGATCAAAAAACCACATCTTTACAAACAACAAAGGCGTTATATTTGTATGTATGTCTCTTTGTGAACTATCTTTTAAATTACGCAACGGATTTTGGTGCTTTTTTATCGATTAAATGGTTCAAGAGGATGGCTTTTACGTATAATTTGTTTATGTTTGATATATATTTCAATTCCATTAGGCTGCGGGCGACATCTAGTAGGCAGTATAATATCACGCTCAACGCTAAGGAGCGATCCATATGCATACGCACAGGCGAAAATCGGTAATATATACAATAACAAATCTGGTAAACTATTATTCTAATATGTATTATATAGGTTCTTAAATCAAATCACCTAAGTGGTCAGATGTGCAAAAATCGAAAAGATGTTACGAATTAACAATATTGCTGTTTCATTTTATTCATTTCACGCAAACTTATTTCTGCACGGTGAATTTTGTTTTATTGTAGATAATTGAGACTTGCTGAATCGCATATGTATAGGTAACTTAATACATTTTTTTGGTTTATGACACAGACTAACTTTTTGGCGTCGTAGTTAAAATGTTTTGCATATATTCTGAAGTACAGTCTGTTTGTTTGTTTAATTTTTCCTCACCGATATCATAAATGCGAAAGTAACTCAATCTGTTAGTCTGCGGCTTTTTCACACCAACTACTGAACTAATTTAAATGGTATTTGATACACAGTTAGTCTAGAGCCTGAGAAAGACCATAGGTTACTTTTTAATGCGAAAAGAAATGAGCATATGAATTTTTGGGAAACAGGTACTACAGCTAGTTAGTAGAAGTAGAAATAGAAAATCATTTCACCATCTTTTTAACAAAATTTTTGCTCTTATCTTCAAAAATTTTTCTATGCTACCCGTTTAGGATATACAAACTTCTGAAAAGAACTAGCTTACTCATTATATATAGCCTTAATAGTAATATAGCTAATGCATGTGACGATATGAAAAACATGAAAAAAAAAAGTAATAATAGAATACACCTGCTAACAACAATAAACTTTTTGTTTTACTGCGACACGCATGTAAAATTCGTCAATAAAATTTTATGTCCTAAAATTGCAAATCAGAAATTTGGACGCAAACATAAAACAGAAGTGTCGAATTGATACGACTCCAGTAAAAATGTAACAACCTAAGATGTTAAATTAGATCAGATATAAATTGAATGTGTCTGTAACATAGAAACAATAACAATGGCACCAATTCTGTTGCGTTAAGAACTAAGGTAAACTAATGTAAAACCAACTATGGTGTATTTTTATTTCAAATCGTTATTCTACATAACAAATTTTTATAACAAGTCAGTTTAGTTACCTACACTATTTCATTCATATTTTCATCGTAGGGATCATATTTAACTTTGATTTTAGTAGATATAGTTAGTATTTTGTATTGATTGTTGATCGATGTGAATTTTACTATGGATTTCAGTATCGATTTTAGTATCTATTAATTTCAGTTCAGATTTCAGTTTTTATTTTAGGTTCGATTTCAAATTCGACGCGGCCACTAATGCGTGCTATGCCGCGGGCAGCTAGTAATAAATAAATAGATAAATTAGATCTGTCATTGAAAAACTAAAGAAATGGAAATATATTACAGGAGTAACTCACACATACATCACATACATTACTGTATTCTGTTATTGACACCATTAATATTTAAATTTAGTTTAGTTAAGTTTAGTTATGCTAGTAGAATTAGTACAATCCCTTGTCTGTTTTTGTATTAATATCATGACATTTGATTCGTCGTAGTAGTATGATGGTAGGTACTGACAAAAATATAGTGATACAAATATAAGTTTATTTGTCTGAACTTTAGCGTCCCTTCTTAGTACAGTGGTGTAGGTTGTGAGCACAAAAGGGCACTATGCTTCGATTTGCGCGTAAAAGCTTAAAATCTGGCATTGTGCCTAATGGACGTCATAGGTCATACTTAAGGAATTTTAGCATTTACCATAAATATTACGAATACTATTTAATCGTTACTAGATTAAAGATTAAATCTCTCTCTCTCGCTCTCCAACTCATAAACGTCCCACTGTTGGGCACGGGCCTCCTCCACTTTGGACTTTTGGTAGAGATTGTCATCTACTGTACCACACTGACCAAGCGTGTTGGCATAGGGTTTATTTTCGAGGTTTTCTCTCACAGAAGTCGTTATCTGTGTACAATATTCTACAGCAGGTTGTTACAGCACTCTGGGAAGGAAAATGCGTCGTGACATCCGTATATTTGATTCGTTATGAAACAGCACAGAACAAGTGCTGACAAAAATTTCAGTTGTTTTTTTAATAAACAAGTTTAGAATTGTTTGACTATATTTCGTCTACTTACTACATACAACTTAGGTTATTTACTAAATAGGCCTCGATTCTAAAATAGAACTAAGAAATCTAGTATGTTATAAATGCTATATATGAGTTTGGTTTTAAAAGTTGAGGCTGAAAAAACTAGCTGCTGTCCCCAACTTCGTACGTGTGGGATGTAGGAAATTAAAAAACCTTAATAAATTGTAGAAAAAGCCATCCTCTTGAACCACTCTATCTATTAAAAAAACCGCATCCAAATCCATTGCATTCAGGTTTGAAGATAAGAAGATAAGCTCACATAGGGACATACATACAAAAATAACGACTTTGTTTTATAATAAGTAAAGATAAAACATGAAAAATCACATGACATAAATATTTGTTTTCCTGCGTTAAGTATTTACATTTTCATTATTTTTTGAAATGAAGATGATATTCTATTACAAAAATAACTTTACTGCATATATTATAACTCCCTTGATACTTACAACGTTTAACATGTTACGGTGAGCGTCGCACAATTTTTGAGCTTCTTATAAGAGAATGGAAATTTAGAAATAATTTTATACCATGTTTTTCCATTTAGGGCATCGGGTGTAGAAATTACGTGCACGAGGTCAAATGTTCGATAAAGAATAAAATTACTTGTGGTAATCTTTAGGTGTTTTCTAGGTGGTTTTGATAATCTATATACGTACCTAAAATATACTAAATCTAGCAGATTGCCCAGCTTTGCACGTGTAACTTAATGCATGATATGCTGCTCTTTTTTAGGGTTCCGTACCCATAGGGTAAAAACGGGACCCTATTACTGAGACTTCGCTGTCCGTCCGTCCGTCCGTCCGTCCGTCCGTCCGCCTGTCACCAGGCTGTATCCCAAGAACGGTGGTAGCTAGAGAGTTGAAATTTTCACAGATGATGTATTTCTATTGCCGCTATAACAACAAATACTAAAAATAAAATAAAATAAATATTTAAGGGGGGCTCCCATACAACAAACATGATTTTTTTACCGTTTCTTGCTCGATACTAATAACGTTGCCTTATGTTGCATAGATAATGGTACGGAACCCTTCGTGCGCGAGTCCGACTCGCTTTGACCAATTTTTATAGAATATAATATCTTATGTTCATTTGGCATAGTGTAGCTATACGACCGTAAAAGAATTTTTTTAATCGGTCTAGTAGCTTCTAAGCCTATTTATTTCAAACAAACAAACAATCAAATCTTTTCTCTTTATTATAATAGTATAGATATAGAGAAAGTAAAAGTGTGTGTGTCACCACCCCATCTCCTCCCAAGGGTGCTGTAAAAGTCAACTAAGGAATATTGCACACAGATAACATGATCTGTTAGAGATGGAAATCTTGAAAATAAACCCTGTGCCAACACGCCTGGTCAGCGCGGCACAGTAGACCATAATACCATAATCCCTCCCAAAGTGGAGGAGGCCTGTGCCCAACAGTGGGACATAAATGGGCTGGAGATAGAGAGAAAGTAAGATTGAATGTCCCTTTGGTGACTGATTAAGAATACAAGGGTCGCTGCCCTATTTTCTATCCAGGGTCCTGTTAAAGCCAGCTAAGGCATATTATACACAGGTGACATCCTCTGTGAGAGATGGAAAAGTCGAAATTAACCCTATGCCAACACGTATAGTCACCGCATTATCCTTGCAGTCCACGCCGTGAGACATAGACGGAATAGAGAAAGAAAAAGAAAAGAAGATCGGAATTTTGAGTTCAGTGTGTCTGTTTTTTGAATCGTTGCTCCTAAACCACTATGTTCATAATTTTGCGATGATATAACGAAAATATTTGTAATCAATGTAAAAATTAAATTGGATGTGGGTAAACCCTGTAATAACTGATCGTAGAAGACGCATTACAGTTCAGTCTCACCCGTGACCATGGTGACTGCAAAGTCTCCGAAACGTCGGGCCAAAATTTAAAACAAATATACGCGTCTAAATCCGTAAAAAGTAGTTTTATTTAAACGAAAATATTGAACGAACGAACTTATTGTAATAAAGACTGGTACAAGTTATGTGTCAAGAATATTCATTAATTATTTAAAATTTTCATCAGATATTTCATTAGTGTCACATTGAAAACTTTAGTTATTCATGAATTTAATTAACTCATTGGGTATACAAATTTGTTCAGACAGTTATAATCATTATTAATTATAGGTATTCATAAACGTTCTATCTGTGTATTTGTGATGACATGCTTCATATAAGACTAAACCGATTTTGAAGAAATGTTTGTACGTGTTTCAATGGATTATGAGGATGACAATTATTGTAGGTGTGTACTTTAAATAAAATATTATACTTACTCGCATTTACTCGTATAAATTGCCCAAAAAACATATCATTTTCTTTCTGTCATATTCCTGCCCTTATCATGTCAACATGTCATTTTTTTTCTATTATTTTTTTTTCTTTCATAAATCAAGTATGTGTAATGTTTCATAAAATTCAATAATAAAGTAGATATTAATATTGTATTTGTTTAGGCATATTTCTATTAATAGAACACATCCATCATGTATGAGTTTTAGGAATGACTTGTGATATTTATGAAAATATTTTTGTACATTTCTTTTTTTTATAATGACACATAGAGTAATATACTTAGCCTTTTCAAGGTGCTAAAAATAACACTTCTTTTATATAGATGTTTCCCGCTACTTCGTACGCGTGAAATTTGGATATCAAACCTTAATAAATTATTAAAAAAAGCCATCCTCTTAAACCATTCTATCATTTAAAAAAGCCGTATCAAAATCCGTTATTTAGTTATAAAGATATAAGCTTACATAGGGACATACATATAAAAAATAACGATTTTGTTTTATATAAAGTAAGGACTGACGTAGTAAAAAAATATCCGCTCGGTGACGTATTATAAATACAAGTGTCATCCAGTCCATTTTCTTCCATAGCCTAGAAGACTGATATGTGAGTCGAAACTGAACCCTATCATATGTCAATAGGCTTTAACGTAAAAACAAAAACTTTCCCGAAGTGGAGGAGACCTGTGCCCAACTGTGGGACATTAATGGCTTAAGGAAGGAAGAAATATGTAGTAAAATAAGATAAATTAACACGTTACTTATATATTTATATTCTTTACAAAATTCTCTTGTCACGGTGTTTGTTACTAAAGTCTTCAAAAACGGCTCTACAATTTTTTATAAAATGTTGTGTGCATATCAAGTAGGTCTGAGTTGATCTATATGTATTTTTATAACCCTAGCTCATTATGCCCCGATCCTCCAGCAAGGATGCAAGATGAATTCGGGGCACTGCTAGACATAGATTTCTCTATAAAACTTTAGAAGGCCTGTAAAATTATTAAATTCATTCGATTCTAATATACAACGTGTTGCAGAAAGGTGTAGTCATATTTTAAGGTTGCATTGGATAGGCCTTAAATATTATAAATATTACAGTTACACATAGAAAAATACAGTTGGTAAGTTTTTTTTTGTTTATAGGCTACTATTAAATAACTACCAGGAGCGCATCAATTATGAGATTTTCACGGTTTATTATATGCGATTAAACCTTACGATAAAAGATGACTTTATAGTAGTGTTGTAATTAAACATAATCGATTAATTTAATAAATTAATGACATTTGTATGAACACATAATAGTACATAACGATATTAGTGCGTTAAGATGGCTATAACATGCGAGGCGGAATTTCAGCCCGACCCGAAGGCGAGGGTGTAATTGAGCCGAGCATGTTATAACCACATTTGCGAGGAAACAGAAAAAAGAAATATTTAAATAAACTCAATCTGTGAATGCATACAGTTGCTTTCCCGCCATTTTAACAGCGCGCTAGCGCTGCCTACTGACTGGCGCCGCGCGGCGATTAGTTCGAAATTTGAATAGTTATGAAATTTGTATGGACTATAACTATTACTTAAAATACTATTTGCTTTGGTAACACACGCGTTTTTTATGACCCGCTTTACATATTTAAAACCGGTGGAATTACATCAGATTTACGAGCAAGGGTGTTAAAAAAGTCATAATATAACTAGCATTTGTAATTACATCCATGCCTAGTGCCTAGTCACCGGCCATGTGTAACGATGGTCAAATATGATTACACCTTTCTGCAACACGTTGTATATCAATGTACCTATATATAAGGACATTTCATAAAACGCTCTCAGGTCCCAAATTAAGCTATATGGAGTTATTATTTATAATATATAGATATTAGAGAGAGATATTACTATAGAGATATTAGTTATACTATATAGATATTATTATTTTTTGTACGTACATATTGCTACTTATAACACAAATGGTCTTATTCATAATGACTTATCGGAGGTTCAGAAGTTAGCTAAATTAAAATAGGTTCGCGAAAATAATTGTCAAAACTTGTTATTCATAATAGTCTTTTTACGCTAAAAGGTTTATTATCTCTCCGATAAAATCTGCGATTAAACCCCCGATAAGTTATTATGAATAAGACCATTAGAATACACTTGGACGCAGTACATACATATAAATTAAATAAAAAAATGTTAACCCTTGCGTAAACATTCATAGTATTATCTCAATAGCTTAACGCTTTTCAATATTTTTTTTTTTTTTTTTTTTTTTTTTTTTTTTTTTTTTTTTTTTAAATCTGCCATCGACTAGTATAGTCATAATCAGATCTGTTCATAATATGTCACTGTAATTTAACCAAAGCTCCAGCGAGCCAGGTTAATACATAGCAGACGTCATTGTCTTTTATCAATGTCTAAAACATTGCACCTTTTCAGGCGTGGTCTGTGCGTATTGCAAGTTAGAAGAGCTTTTGCTAGGGCATTTCCATGATTTAGTAGCCTTTCCTTGTATTTTGTGCAATGCGCTTTAGCTTCAGTTTTGATTGTCGAAATTTGTAAGTGTTCATGTATTTCAGAGTTTCGACTGTACCAGGGTGCGTTTGAAATGGCTCTAATAACTTTGTTTTGGAAGCGTTGTAATATTTCCAAGTTGGAGTTGCTAGACGAGCCCCATAGCTCAACACCATATAACCAAATGGGCTTGATTATACATTTGTATATTAGTAACTTATTATCAAGGGTCAGTGGGGAGTGCCGTCCTATCAACCAGTACAGGTTTTTGAACTGCCTGTTGGCTTCGTCTCGCTTGGCTCTGATGTGTTCGCCCCATGTTAGACGTCTATCTAATCGCAGGCCTAGATATCTCACACTTGCTTTGTGGGGCAATGTTTCTCCACCCAGTGTGACAGTTTGGCAGTCCCCTCTACGCAAAGCAAATGTTATATGCGTGGACTTGGAGGAGCTCGTTTTGATTCGCCATTTTTGTAGCCACTCATTAGTTTTATTGAGCTGTTCCTGTAGTTTGGAGGATGCTATATTGGGATTTTTGTCGCTTGCAAGATACGCAGTATCGTCGGCGTATGTTGCAATTATTACTCCCTCAGTGGCGGGTAGGTCTGCAGTGTACAAAGAGTATAGCACTGGCCCAAGGACTGAGCCCTGCGGTACGGATGCTTCAATCTTACATATTTCTGAAAGCTCTTCCTCGTATTTTATTTGGAACTTTCTATCTTCCAGATACGATCTGAGTATCATGTAGAGGGTATTCGGTAATTGCATCTTTAGTTTATAGATAAGGCCCTTATGCCACACCTTATCAAAAGCCTGCTGGATGTCAAGGAATACGGCAGAGCAGTATTCCTTTTTTTCAAGGCTTTGTCTGATCTTCTCCACAACTCGATGTGCCTGTTCCACTGTAGAATGTAGAGGCCGGAATCCAAATTGGTGGTCTGGGATGAGGTTCCTGTCTTCAAGTATTGGTTTGAGCCTACTCAACAAGATCTTTTCGAATACTTTTGATATAATGGGTAAAAGGCTTATCGGTCGGTATGAACCTGGCTGCGTAGGAGGTTTTCCAGCTTTTGGGATCATTTTTATAAGTGATACTTTCCACAATTTCGGATAGTGCTGGACTCTCATTATAGCATTGAATAGTGTGGTAAGATAAACAATAGCCTTTTTAGGAAGGTGTTTTAGGATTTCTCCTGTTATTAAATCGTAGCCAGGCGCTTTACGGTTATTTAAGCTAAGGATAATCCTCCATATTTCTCTAGGAGTTGTTGGCTTCAACGGTAGAGATAACTGTTGGTCGCTGGTGATGATTTCATCTAACTCCATTTCAAAATTATCACTTGATGGTTCATTTGGGGTGAAGACCTTCTTAAGGTGCTCCGCAAAAGTGTTGGCTTTTTCATTAGGTGTTCGAGCCCAAGTACCATCAGAACGTCTTAGGGGTGGGATATGTTCCTGTGGTCTTTTCAGGTTTTTTGTAATTTTCCACAATGAGTAGCCTGTTTCTTTGGTTGCCGATAAGTTAGCCAGGTGTTCATGTAATGTTTCATTTTCATTATTTTGGATGAGTTTTTTAAGTTCCCTAGCAGCTCTGTTAAATGCGGTTCTATCTACAGCCAGCCTACTGAGTTGCCACCTGCGTCTAAGTTTTCGTTTTTCTTTTAGTTTATTTCTTATTTCTAAGGGCATATTAGTATGTTGTATGGATATTTTGGGAGCTGGTGTAGCGCGCCAGGCTGCTTCCTGTATTTTATTTGTAATTAAAAAAGTAGCTTCTTCGATGTCAATTGCTGTCTTTAATTTAATTTTTAAGTTTATTTGTTGTTCTAGGAACTCCTCAAATGAGTCCCAGTCAGTTTTTTTATTGCATAAACTCATTGGTTTTTCTTTTACAATAGCATATATGCTAAAAGTGCCTATTACAGCAGAGTGGTCCGAAGAGGTATCCAGGCAAGAGTCTACAGCAACATAATGTCTCAAGCCTTTTGTCACAAAAAAGTCTAGCAGATCAGGCATCTTAGCTCTATCTGTGGGCCAATAGGTCGGTTGCCCTGAAGAGGCAGTTTTTAATTTTAAAGCATCTATGCACTTTTTTAGTTCTCGTCCTCGCGTTGTTATTAGTCTAGATCCCCATTGAATGTGTTTACTATTCCAATCTCCACCACTGATAAATCTTTTGCCGAGTGTATGGAAGTAGTCTGCAAACATCTCTTCTTTTATATTGTGCCGTGGTGGGCAGTAGACTGCACTTATGTTTATATTACCCTGAGCATCCTCCACTGTTACAGTAACAGCTTGTAGGTAGTCAAGAGTAAATGAGCTATGCAAGTAGTGTTTAATATTATTTTTGATGATAACTGCAGCACCTGCATGGGAAGTGCCATCAGGGTGGTTTGCGTGATATATGTCATAGCCCTTGAGCGTGAACTTTTTATGCGTTGTCATGTGTGTCTCTGATAGCAAAACGATATCTATTTTATTTTCTTTTATTAAAATTTCTATTTCGTGTTTATTTGGCAGGAGACCATTGATATTCCAAATGGCAATTCTAAGGTCACGGAATTTTATTTATAAGCACAGTGATAATGTCCATTAAACTGCTCATTTGTTCTAGGAGTTTATCAATTTTTTCAGTTTGCAGTACTATTAGTGTCTCCAAATTACAATTGTCATTGCCTCGTGGGGCATTATTTCTTCCGTCAGTATTATTAGTACCTTGGGGTGTTCTCTGTGACATTTTGTCAACTATATTGTCATAAGTTCTTGGTCTTTTTTTAGCATTTCTACTCGCTACTTCACTATACAGCATAGTATTGCGTTGTCTATTATAAGTGTCTTGTTTATTACTTTGTGTTTGTTCTAGTATGTCAATTCTTGGCATTATGTAGTCCTTCTTAACTGCTTGGGGAGCTATTCGCTTTCTGCTGTGGATTTCATTTTTTCTTGCTTGTATTTCTTTGTATACAGAGCAGCCTTTGTAACTAGCAGGATGGTTCCCAGAACATAGGGAGCAAACTGCTGGTTCATTTGTGTCTAGCTGGCAGAACATTGTTTTGTGAGGTCCTGCGCACTTTACACACCTATATGGTCTCATGCAATTATTCTTGGTGTGTCCATATTGCTGACAACGAGTACATTGGGGTATAGTAGTGCTCCTCCTTGGATCCTCTATTGTCACCGGCTGATGAAATATATACTTAATGTCCTTGATATTTTTATTATTTTCATGTGGAAATACATTGACAAAGAAGATGTTTGCTGGCTCTTTAGTGCCTCTTTTACGTAAGTTGACGATTTCTCCTTTTATCTGGTTGCCGGTTTCTTCGATGGCTTTAACTATCTCCTCTTTTGGGGTAGTGTGATGTAATTTTTTGATTACATAGCGTGGGCACCTTTCGTCTTTGCGAGTAAAAGTATGACCAATCAATCCCTTAGCACGGATGTGCTCAATCAGAATTTTGTATTTGTCCACACATGTTGTAGAAATTATTAGTTGGTTTTTGGAGATGACTTTGTATGTGTATTCACTTTTCTGCAAAACTTCTTCTAATAATTGTGACAGTTGGACAATATCATCTATTCCATATAGTATTATGGGGGGTGGTTTCGGTATCTTCCTAGGTATTAGAGCTTTCTGTTGTTGTGTTTCAGCATCAACTTCTAGTGGTGAGAATCTGTTCGAGGTCTCAATCTCCTTATTTATTAAACTTGTATCAGAACTAACGTTCTTTGTAGTTTTGTGGTTAGAGTGCTGGTTTTTAGCAATTTTTGAGGATTCCTGTGTCTCAGGCGATCTTATTCTTTTATTTGAGACTGGCACTCTTTGCCATGGCGCATTCGGATTAGTATTGATTCTCGGTTCAAAAAACGAGTTACTATCTTTTGCAGCACAATTTTGGTTGTCCCTGATACAAGGTTGGTCACCAGCCGAGTTACTACGCTCTCTGGTAAAAAACATACTTTTAGCAAATTTTTGTTGGTAGTAGTGTGGTAAAGTTCCAGTTTGCGGTTTTTCGGTAGCAGTTAGGTCGATGGTGGTGCTTTTTTTACAATTTGCCTTTCCTGTATTTTCCTTCTGTGTCGTCTTATGAGTAAGCAAAATTTTGCCCCCCCCAGATACGGTGGGGCTGTCCGAGTTGCCCTGTGGGCTCTTCTCGGAGAAGGATTCTCCAGCATTGCTGGTACCTTCCTGGGGAATTGTGTTTTCCGATCCTGCTTTCATCTTGTATTTTTATGGCCTACGTATCGGGTAGGCATCCTAGCCTTTGGTGAGCCAACACCTGCGTGCAAGGCAGCACGTTTGGTTTTATATCGGAGTACCTTCTCCTAGACCAACTGCCGTCCAAGGCTGACGAGATTGGTCCTCCCGGGTCAGAGCTTTTGTTAGAGTGGCGGCTCCTACTCGCCACTGTCGTCCATACGTCATTGGGTTTAGTGCTATTTTGTAGACGTTGCTCCACCATCGCAACCCCAGCACCCCTCTGTATGGACCGCCCAATTGTCCGCGACTGCTATGCAGCTAACCTCCATATCTGGAGGCCGTCCGCTATCCGCAACCTGCGACGCGTGTGGCAGCACAGGGCTTGTGCTTCTGGAAAGGTTACCCAGGACCACAGCTTTTCAATATGGAGAGCAAATATTGAATCGTATTAAATTTCAAATTACGGCTGTGACGTGTTACTAATCAATTAATATCCTAATAAATTAATGTTACGATATAGTTAAATAATAGAAACGTCATTAAGGGCCTACATCAATATTATCGTCGACATGTACATATTAACACAGCTAGTAGGTATAGAAAATGAAGAATTAGGGATATTTTTTTTGTTTACTCAAAATCTACTAAATATATTTTAATTCTGATTTACGTGTTTCTATATATAATAGTTACTTATGTTTTTAAAGTTATTTCATTAGTTAATACGCGATAATAGACCGACAAATGAAAAAAATAAAAAATTAGAGAGGTTGTTTCGCTAAGATTTTCTATCGAGAAAACTTTGTTGAATCGCGTTTCTGAGTGTATGCGATCCTAGATCATATATTGAAAAAACATATACTTAAAAATTAGAGTTCTAGCCATTCAATCTAAAGAAACAATGAAAACTTCGTACGTAGAAAAACGCACGAAGCTATTTTGGTATCCTCTTAATACAATCATGTAGTTATGTTGACAGGCCTCCAATGGAGTGGTTCGATTCCCGCACAAGACAATTATTTTTGTGTAAGATACCACACGTGTGTTGCACATACGAAAATCACACAAATAATAGAATTGTCTTAAGAAAACCTTAAATGCAGGACAAATATCTATAAAAAATGTATATGTATCATATCCGTATTCTGGTATTCATAAATATACGCAATAACATTAGTTTGAGAAAAGAAGCCGGTCTGTGAATGTCTAAAATTATAAGTATTTTTGTTGTTAAAAATTATCTAAAGAACATTGGCGAACATTTGTATGTAAAAAGTAGCAATCGTTGTTAGGTATAGATAGGCACTGTTCATTATATTATTGCCAAAGTATTGATATTGTAAGGTTTCTATCCTTTTTAAAAGTAATGTTGAAAAAATGAAGTTTAAGGGCCTACATCAATATTATCGTATATCATCGCCCACACGTACATATTAACACAGCCAGTAGGCACAGAAAATGAAGAATTAGGGATACTTTTCCTATTTACTCAAAATCTACTAAATATATTTTAATTCTGATTTACGTGTTTCTATATATATAGTTACTTATGTTTTTAAAGTTATTTCATTAGTTAATACGCGATAATAGACCGACAAATGAAAAAAAGAAAAAATTTTAGAGGTTGGTTCACTAAGATTTTCTATCGAGAAAACTTTTTTCAATCGCGTTTCTGAGTTTATGCGATCCTAGATCATATATTGAAAAAACATATACTTAAAAATTAGAGCTCTAGCCATTCAATCTAAAGAAACAATGAAAACTTCGTACATAGAAAAATGCACGAAGCTATTTTGGTATCCTCTTAAGTGTGAAAAGAAATTATTTATGTGAAATTTATTTTCTGTGCTGCTATTTGCAACAATCATGAAGGATAAAAAGTTAGTGGTGTCTAATTGTATATTATTGTAAGACATTATTATCAACTATATCAATAAATTAATAGAACCTGTTTATGTACCTATATTTGTTATGTAAAGTTGGCTAGACAATACGTAGCCAACCTATAATGAATTGCTGAAACTTATATGTTAAGTATTTTGCTGTTATCAAATTTTGTAGTATTTTTAAATGGTTATGTTACTTCTTAATGCCCAGAAAATAAAGAGATTATTAAACAACACACAATTGATAATATATGTAGCCCAATTACATTTAATGCTGTAATAACATATCTTTTAACATACAATACACTAATGTTACATCCAATTTATTTGCAAAGTATGATTTGATAAACTTATTTTAATAAATAGAAAGTTGTTTTTGTTTATCTGAGAAACAGAAAACTGTGTACTCTGAAGTATAACTTTTCATTTTCAAAAGTTTAGTAAAATATTATTTATTTATTAAAATAAACACTTACCTTTCTGTAGATTATTCACGAAAAACTCTTAACAACAACTAATTATTGAATACTGATGTTAAATATACTTTTAAACTACTTTTAAACTTTAATACTAAGCAGAAAATAATATAATATTGCTTCGCAGCCTCACCGTAGTTGATACAAGAATTTAAGTTTAGAATTTAAGTTTTCGGTTAGTTGTTCTTTTGCTCGATCGCATGATTGTGAGAGCGCGGTGTGCGGCTCAGTCGACGGCTCGCAACTCTCTGCCGCCCGCCCTGAGAAACCGCCCGCCCAAGAAAGTTAAACACAACTTATTACGCACTTTTCAACAACTTGCTACTAACAATTTACGCATTTATTTCTAAAACTTCGCTTTTCAAAGATTCTAGAATTAATTAAAAAGCTGTCTATCACGTTTTCTTTTTTTTGTATTTTATGTCTAATCCTTAATAACCGAAAATCGTATTAAAATTATATACTTTTGACACTGCTACAAAGGCTGTTGATTTCCTTAGGATAGTTACAAAAAAAGGCTATATATAATTAACGAAAGCTTCCTAATTATGTTTGATTAATTTCGACAAATGTGAACAAATACATAATCTTTACTTTTTATAAAACAAAATAGTCATTTTTGTATGTATGTCCCAATGAGAGCAACTGTGGAACGGATCTTGATGCGGTTTTTTTTTCAATAAATAGAGCGTTCAATAGGATTTGAGTTTGATTTGAGTTTACAAAATTTTCCCAGTTTTTGCAACATTTTTCACTACTGCTTCGCTTCTACTGGTCGAAGCGTGATGTTATATAGCTTAAAGCCTTCCTCGATAAATCCTATCTAACACTGGAAGAATTTTTCTAATCGGCCCAGTGGTTCCTGACATTAGCTCGTTAAAATAAACAAACAAACAAACTTAACAAAACCTCTTTATAATATTAGTATAGAGTTGTTAGTTTGGTTTAGAGATTTTACGCGTTCGAAGCAGCAGGCAACATCTAGTTTTTTATATAAATTGTAGTGACGATAAGAATAAAGAGAATAGAATAGAATAGAATACACTTTATTGTACACCATAAAATATTACATGTCACTTAACTAATGTAACAATAAAACATGTACAATTGGCGGTCTTATCGCATATTGCGATCTCTTCCAGACAACCTTTAGATGGACTCAGTTTATTTGGAAAAATTTTTTTTGCTAAGAGGTGCGAATTAACACGTTTCCAGCGGCACAAATTTATCTGTACTTTCCATTACTGCGTTACGAGGCGTTTGGAACCTGGTCCTGAACCAGAAGTTGGAGCGGTACGAGGCTTAGTAAACCCCACCGCCCACTGGAGACAAAAATCCTTTTTCTGGCGCCAAATAAGGCAAATTGTACGGTTTTTGTCGCGATTATTATTATCAATGAGTTGATCAACCTAAATCTGCCGCCGCCTGTGGGCAGATTATTTAGTTTTGATTCTATACGTAAAACAAAATGTGGGGTCGTATGTACCCCATACCGCACTGAAAAAGGGCAGATTTTTTATTCTGTATAGTGATGGGAAAAATAATCGATTTTATTTAATTATACTTATAGATGCTTTTTATTGAAACAGAATAAACATACAATACATTACAGTGTATAATTTATAATATAATATATTGTATTGATATATACCATATTTTTTAATATACATAGTTGGAACTCATTTATTATTTTCCTACACCATTATTTCACTTAGACTGAGTATAATTTGTAAATATTGATTGGAAATTTACCTGTTTTTCAAATATCGTTAAATTTGAATTAGATTCCTCTTTATCATCATTAATATTATCAATGAATATTCTTCGGCAACGTTTCGAAATCTTATTATAGGCGTCGCAGGCGCAGCGTCCAACGTTTTGCACAACAATAACCGCGTGAAGCTAGCGCAGGGTGCGGCACGAGGTCCGTGGGGGTACGAGGTGTTCGGAATCTCTGTACACTGTATTAAACTTTTATTTATTCAGTGCGGTACGAGGCCTGAAACATCCGGTATTAAGCTAGGTATACCAAAATACTCAGAATCAATAGCACATCTCAGATATATAGTAGTAGTTCTCTTTCCTAAGCTGAACAAGACGGAAGTTACGCCTCTCGCACGACAGAGAAGTTTAAGTTTTTCCTTACCGCTGTAATGACAAACAACAGGAATGGCATAGCAGGCGACTCCCGTTACAAAAGTAAGCAACACACAGTGTGTGCCTGTGTGTCGATTTTGTCTAGTGCACAGATATATCATATGTAGTGTATATGGGTACTTAACTCAGTCGGTTTGAAGCCACACATCTGTGGGTGCGTGAAATATGTGTCTACGTGTGTCTATAATACAGGCTATACGTCATATGAAATGTCATTTTTCTATGAAGTACGATTTAGCCACGCTAAAGTTAATTGTCCTCAATTTTAAATGTCAACCTACCATCTGGTATGTCTGTGATCTAGCGCGTATCTCGCGACCAATGTAATTACGTTTGTGTTTGTGTGTGTTACCAGGGCACCCAGGTGACCAGGTAGTTAGTATATTTGACAAAGAAAACAGTATTCGTTACTACTCCTGTTGTTGCATTACTCAAAGACTTTCATTTGCAGAGTGAAACTAATCGCTTGAAGAGCTTGTCCCAAACTTTTTTACTAATATTCAGATACGCTAGTGGCAAAAAGGAATAGAGTGGGGTTAAAAAACTCGTCACACTACAATCGTTATACAGACAAAATAATCGATAATAATTTTCCTGGTATCCTTTTGTAGTATCGATATTTGTAAAAAGGTTTGAAGGCCTTCAAATATTAATTACTTAAAGGTTGTTTTGAAGTCATCCAATAACGAGTCACCGAAAATACTGAGTATTGGAATGTGAATCATCAATCATATTAATTATTGTTTGTTACATTTATATCATCCTATTAATATTATAAATGTGAAAGTATGTGAGTATCGATGTTTGGATGTTTGATACTCTTTCACGCAAAAACTACTGAATGATTTCAATGAAACTTTACAATAATATAGCTTAAACATCAAAATAACACGTAGGCTACGATTTATATAGATATTGTGTGAATTGTCCAAAATGTGACGATATGTGCCAAGTAAGTAGGAAAAAATCTACCATATGCGAGTTATCCTGGCGTGCGTTGCCAAAACCGTTACACATATGTAATGTATAATATGATGGAAATGAAATAAAATGTTTGATGACCTTGAAATAAGTGCTAATATTTGTCATTATTGTTGTTCTTATTGTTATTATTTCTTTTTAAACCGGGTGATTGGTTACTTTCTTTATTACTTTTTTTTTTAACTCTCATGTAACTTTGTCTATATAGATCGGTGACAGATCGTAACATCTCCAGGGCTGCTACTGAAAATCAGCGTTGTGAGGTCACTTAGATCTCATAACATAATGCTGAGTAGCGGCCTGTTTCGCTTGCGGTGAGGTTGCAGGTCTATAAGGCACAATTAGGTTAAAGTTTTTATGTCACATGCTTTAGTGTACTGTGTTTTAGATTATTGTAACTTTTCTGTAAGACGAAATAAAATTATTTTCTTTCTTTCTTTCTTTCTTTCTAAATGTTTATCTTAAATGGTCCTACAAAAAAGCCTGCAACAGTATTTACCTATATCGTTTGTGTAAGCCACAAAAAGTAGTGAACTATAATACAAATTGATAATTTATTTCGTAAGCACATACATTGATTCCTAAATGAAAATAAATACTTTTATCGCTTCTGGATTTAAAGTAGATATGTCTTTCACGCTACATCATTTGGACAAATTTTTTTATAGTTACGACGATGACAAACCGGTTGCGTGATACTATGGAGCGGTCGACGAGCATACTGTAGCTACTTATAGGTCTATGATTATAGGGCTCTGCAGTGCTTCGATATCTGAATATTTTTAATTATTAAATTTTGAGTCTATATTCTTACCGCGTAAACCGAAATCCACGCAAATGAAGTCGCGGGCGGCCGCTAGTGAGTTTATAAATAATAAACAATGTTTCTGTATGTACATGCGATGACGGATTGTGAATACAATTGTAATCAGCCCATTTTCTTCCCAAAGTGCTATACAAATCAGCCAAGAGACAATCTAAGTAGAAATCATATTTTGTTAAAATATAAACACGTGCAAATAAATAATTTTTGTTATTTAGTGAATAATTATCGACATTTTCTTACGAGTGAAATCCTATTAATACTTATAGCTGACATTTAGTTAAGTTTGAGCTTAAAAATGAACGTAAAAAGGAAATTCAAATTAACCTTAAAAGCTTTTGACGAAAATATTATTTTTGATTTAATTACTGTTTCTTAATAAAGATCTTTGCTGAATTAGTTTGAAGGTTTAATGAAATAATGAGGTATTTTGGACTTGCAACATATTAAACGCAAACCAATTAATCTGATATCGTCATTAAGTCACTTCAACTCTAGTTAATAATGTTATCTTATATATAAAATTCACGTGTCACAGTGTTCGTTACCGTACTCCTCCAAAACGGCTTGACCGATTTTTATGAAATTTTACATGCATATTCAGTAGGTCTGAGAATCGGCCAACATCTATATTTCAAACTTTTTTTTTTTAGTATGGCAAAACAACGTTTGCCGGGTCAGCTAGTTTAACTATATACATACTTTCTTTTGTGGACATATTATGTATTTGTAGACTTTCATGTGAGTGGGTAGATTGTCCATGTGGTGACAGACTAAGAATACAAGTATCACCACTCCATCGTGACAGACTAAGAATACAAGTGTCACCACTCCATCTCCTCCCCAGGATGCTCAATAAGCCAGCTAAGGGATATTTTACACAGATGACATCCTCTGTGAGAGCCGGAAACTCGAAAGTAAACCCTGTGCCAACACGTCTGGTCAGCGCGGCACAGTACATAATCGCTCCCAAAGTGGAGGAGGCTCTTGCCCAACAGTGGGACGTTAATGGTAATAATATAACCTAGGTAGGTCGAGAAAGGCCTACCACGCACTGGGAGAAAAATCATTGGGCGCTTTGGCCCGCGGCCGCACCAGACAAATATTTATAATTTTACTTACCGCAGCTAAGGTGTGAATTATGTACATACACTGTAAGAGACGGAAAACTCGAAACTAAACCCTGCTCCGAAACGCCTGGTTAGGGTGGCATAGTATACTACAAACCCTCCCGAAGTGCTGGAGAAAGATGTACATACGAGTACAATCTTTCCTCTTAGACTACTCTATGTATAACAAAAGCATTAAAATTATTGCGTAGTTTTAAAGATTTGAGCTTGCATAGAGACATACAAACACAACGACTTTGTTTTATAGTAATTTGAGTAAAATTATTAATTATGTATATCTAGAATAAAGTAATATCGCATATTCTGTCATAAAATATCACCCACAGGTTTAATTTCAACTTCAAAGTAGCTACTACATTAAAGCCGCAATGTCACTTAGTTCCATACTCGGTCTAATAGAATATTACAAACTAGCTTTTGACCCGATATCACCGGTACAATATATGTTCACCTAGATGGTTGTTCTATTGTGTATAATAATATAGGTACACGACCGCGTTCAATATCGGAGATTCCTTCAAGACATAAACAAATTTGTCTTTGTATTCCCCTCTACCTAGAGCACCTATGCTCCTTTCTGTTACATTGTTACATTATATTTTTGACGAGCTTCGTGGTTGAGTGGTTCAATTAACGGACTGCCGTTCACGAGGTCGCGGATTCGACTCCCGCTCGGGACAATCATTTGTGTAATGTTTATAAATGTCACACATATGTTTGTTCTGCGTCTGGGTGTTTCTATATATAATAAGTATGTACATATTTACAAAAAAAAGTAGTATATGTAGTATAACCGTATTCTGGTACCCATAACACAAGCATATAAGCTTAGGTTGGGACCAGAGGACGTTGTGTGTAAAGTCCATGAATATTTATTTATTTTTATTGTAGTAACAAAATTTGTTTGTTGTTTGGAACATTAAATTACTGCATTCCACTGTAGATGAATAAGCTATATAACGCAAATAAATATTAGTACTGGCTTATGTCCGCGGATTTATTAAAATCTATCCCGTAATTTTTAAGTGAAAGGCAGCCAACCTCCTTACGCTCATACATTCAAATATACATTTTTACAAACTTTCACGTTTATAAATTAGTAGTATTTATGCCTATCGTAAAACAAGATAAGTAGTTTGTTAGCAAAGAAGAATCTTGCTAATTTTTGCTGAAACTGTGTACAAAAGTTCTGAGCTGAAGTGGCAATATTTTGATAAAATAGTGTCTAATTTCAGCAGGCCACGCAACAATGTTAATAACTAAATGTTCCATACTCAGCGTTAGGCAATATGTACGTAAGTATATAACTTTTTCTCAATTGTTGATTAAATCGACAAATTTTCCATAACTTGTAGCAATTCGTAGTCCACTTTACTTAGGACTTACTCGTAGATTAAAATTAAGAAACTATAAGTTTATTTATTTTAGTATTACTTACTATACTTAGTACTTCTTGATAGAAGATTGGGTCTGTCAAACGAGGCGTGAACAGACATCTTGCAGGCTGGCAAGGTGAGGACGGCTAGTGCTTTCACTCTGTACTAGCTATCCTCACATTTGGATTGCACTAAGCTTAACATCAGGTGGTGTAGTTCCTTTTATGAAAAAAAATTACGCCGTAACCCTTTTATAACCACCTAACTTTTTTTATCGCTGGCGACGGTACACAAAGCAGTATTTTTATCGATTAAGTATATTAGGTACTAGCTGTTGCCTGCGACTTCGTACGCGTGAAATGTTGAAATTAAACCTTAACAAAAAAGTTTACTATACCACTCGATAGATGGCGTTGTACAGTTTTTTAAATCGCACTATGATTTTGTTACAGACATTAGGACTTAAGCTCGTCAAAATTTTTTCACATCATCAGCTCGATTTCACATTTATAAATTAGTCAGGATATATGAATATATAGGTAACCTATATATTTTTGCAAACAGAATTTGCAAGCCATAAATATGCAGTAAAACTAAATAATTGCTAGCAAAACTTAATATCTCGTGGGAAATCACAACTTTTGCATTTAATATGAAACTGAAAACGCCTCACAATAAACATAATATATACGGATGATCATATTCATAACTATTTCATAAAAAAACACATTTAGGTTATCTTATTGAAAATAATAAAAAATGAATGATAAGCTGTGATGGATACAAAAGGGATAAAATACCAATACTATTATGTTAAAAGGAATTATTTCTATGTTATCATAGATTATTATTATTATTAGAGAAGATTAGATTGAATAGAATACAATGCGAGATTTGTATTTGTAGTAGAAAATTATATGGCACTAGTAATCCACCTTGCTTCGCACGGGTAACTTTATTGACGAATATGATAACATATATACAGGGTGTGGCGTAATTAATGGATAAGCCTGTGCCTGTGGATAAGCCTCCTACTGCGCTATACGAATATGTATATTTTTAATTAATCCTATGTATGGTCTTGAAAAAAATGGCATAAGTCATGTTTTTCATAAAATGACTACTTTCACTAACCAATTCTGCTACTGTTGCCACAATTTTCAAAAGTTTTGCTTTCTGTTTTTTTTATAATACAGCTTAAGAGTTGAATTATTGCAAGCAATAAAGAATTCCCTATTCGTAATACAAATTTTTTGAAAATTATGCATGAAATATCAAAAAAGGGTTATTGATTATTCAATTTGTTGACTTTGTACATCGTCTAGCTTAAAAAATCTTTATGGGAGTTGATTTGCCCAATATCTTAAAAACATGCTTGTTTTATGCAGTTTCCGAAATGGTATAATACTTATTATAATACTTATTAAGTTTGATGTGATATTAAAGAACCAAATGACACTCGTAAAAAAATGTTCTTATTGTGATTTAATTAATCAAATTAATACTGTTAACTTAAACAAACTGTCAGTGGTATTTTAACTTATCTGTCTGAGTTTACCAGTGGGAATGTTAGTCGTTGAAAAAAAATAACAACTTATTTTATTTTTTTTATTCTAAAGATGCAAACACTACATAAATTTTATTTTACAAAAAATGTTCGAAATGGCGGCCACCTGCGGCTATGCAGGCCCTGCATCGACGGATAAATGACCGCTTTAGGCGTCGGATGAAGCCGGAGCTCTTGATTTCATCAGCGGCTTCAAAAATCAGGGCCTTTAGTTGTTCCAGGGATGCTATTTCTTTTTTATACACTTTTTCTTTTAAACACCCCCAGTAAAAAAAGTCTAGAGGGTTCAAATCAGGGGACCTTGGTGGCCACAAAATGGGACCCAAACGACCTATCCACCTCTCATTGTACTCATCATTGAGGTAGTTCCGTACAATTCGTGCGTAGTGAGCGGGACAACCATCATTTTGTAACCAGTAGTTTTCTGGCACATTTAAACTTTGTAATAGTTCCGGCAACGTATTTTGCAGAAAATTTAAATAATTGGGACCTGTTAGTGTCTCGGATAGTTCGACGGGCCCAACTATTTGTCCATTTAAAATTCCTGTCCAAAGGTTCACTTTAAACTGGACTTGAGCTCGGTCTTGCCTTATGTTTCTCGGATTGGTTGCCTGCCAACTATGAAGATTGTGCATGTTGACGTAGCCATTTCTTTTACATGATGACTCATCGCTCCACAGTATTTTGTCAAAAAACGCCGAATCTTCGCGTATTTTTCGCAACATGACGCGACAAAATTGGACTCTAGGCTCATAGTCTCGTGTCATTAGTTTTTGCACCCTTTGATAGTGATACGGGTGAAGCTCATGCCTGTGCAGAATTCTGCCCACAGTACGCGTATCTACACCGGTTCCTCTACTTAACTCACGAATTGATAACTCTGGATTAGCACGCACAGCTTCTAGAACTTCGTCATCACGATGTCGTCGAGGTCTGCCTTCCGAAGCACCACCATCACCGGTACCAGGCATTCGCCCTTCGCTAAAAGCGATGTGCACACGTGTAAACACCCGGTAGTCTGGGTGTCGCAAATCGGGGTATCTTCGACGATATTCGCGTGCAGCTTCATTTGCATTGCAGTTACACAGGCCGTAAATAAGATGCATATTTGCATACTCTTGAGGAGTGTACGTATGACGCGGCATGATCAGTAGTCCAGGGATATGTAGAAGTCGTCGATAATATCACAATTGTCCAATTCGTATAGCAAAAACAGAGTCCGTAGTACATAAGCCAAATTCACGTCACAATAACAAACACGATAGAGCAAACGATATGTGCGCAAGAGACGATAGTCAAAAGAGCACTAACTTTGTTAAACAAGTTCAAAAGCTGTTTTGTTGTTTGTGAGAATAATAAAAATCT
This sequence comes from Orgyia antiqua, assembly GCA_916999025.1. Classification (NCBI taxonomy): domain Eukaryota; kingdom Metazoa; phylum Arthropoda; class Insecta; order Lepidoptera; family Erebidae; genus Orgyia; species Orgyia antiqua. Next base: position 7,067,723 of record OU779861.1, read on the forward strand.
ATCTCTGTCGCACAACTGTTATTTACCTGACATCAAAATGCTTTGTCTCTGTCTTATGATAAGACTAACCGTCTGGATTTGCCGTGCGATAAACAACCACAAGTAGTTGACTTAGAGTCGTTATCTGCTTACCCTATTCATGGTGGATGACTACCTGCTCCCGAGCACCCAAAAAAGGGTCCATTGTGAATGACTACCTGCTCCGGAGCACACAAAAAAGGGTCCATTCAAACTGTTTACAAAGACATGTTTAAGATAAATTAATAATTCTGTTAAAGAAAATTAGGGTATTTTTTTACAACTGTCGTTTTTTTTTAAAACCTCGTGAAATGTAATAAGTATTATACCATTTCGGAAACTGCATAAAACAAGCATGTTTTTAAGATATTGGGCAAATCAACTCCCATAAAGATTTTTTAAGCTAGACGATGTACAAAGTCAACAAATTGAATAATCAATAACACTTTTTTGATATCTCATGTATTTTTTCCCAAAATTTGTATTACGAATAGGGAATTCTTTATTGCTTTCAATAGCTCACCTCTTAAGCTGTTTTATAAAAAAAACAGAATGCAAAATTTTTGAAAATTGTGGCAACAGTTGCATAATTGGTTAGTGAAAGTAGTCATTTTATGAAAAACATGACTTATGCCATTTTTTTCAAGACCATACATAGGATTAATTAAAAATATACATATTCGTATAGCGCAGTAGGAGGCTTATCCACAGGCACAGGCTTATCCATTAATTACGCCACACCCTGTAGTATTATGTACCTATATCTTTGCCTAGTATGTCTGTCTAACGGATTAGAAATACAAGTGTTACTACCACAAATTCCTTTCCAGGATGCTGTAAAAGCGAGCTAAAGGAGATACACACATACATAATATATTGTACACAGATAACCAGAGACGTATTTACCCTAGGGCCATAGGGGCCTTCAAGTTTAAAATTTTGTTCTAACTATATTAATTTATAGGGCGCCTAATTAAATTGGCCCGGGGCGTCAAATTAAATAGCCTGGGGCGCGACATTTCAAAATACGCCTCTGCAGGTAAGATCCAGAAGATCCTCTATGAGAAACTGAAAATGGAAAATAAACCCTGCTAACCCGACACGCCTGGACAGTACGGACCATAACTTCTTCTAAAGCGGTGGATTATTGAATTATTTCTTCTAAAGCGGTGAAGTATTTTCAGTTATTTTTAGTACACCAGTCACAGTACACAGTCGCCTGTTCTGCCTTGCTCAAATCCATCTTAAAGTTGTCTGGGAGAGATCGCAGTTCGCGATAATACCGCCCTTTGTACCTATGTCATGTCTGTTATGCAAGTTTGGAAATCATTATGGTGTGCAATAAAGAATATTTTACTTTTACTTTTTAGCCTGGTATATTTATGTTCACTAGGTATAGCGTATCTACCCGAAGGTAGTGTTAAAACTAATGTCCTATGATTGTATGGCTAATTTGTTTCATAAGTTTGTCAATCAAATGAAGGACAATTAAATAAAATGGAAGCATTCCTATAGCTTCCTAATAGCGCAACGGCTTCAAGAGCAAAGTGCCTCTGCCTAATGGGCAACGCACGCGATCTGATTTATTATACATAATGATTTTAAATGGCATCATGCATCTTTTATACATAGAAACGTGGTAAATTCATAATACTAGCAGTTTCCTCTCGCAGTTCTGATATCATGTCTTTAAATATCATTAACTTGGTTTACGAAAGTTGATTAAAGCCTATGCATAAATATTCTATTAAATAACTAATGGTCTTATTCATAACGACTTATCGGAGGTTTAAAAGTTCGCTAAAATTGTCAAAAATTCTTATTCAAAATAGTCTTTTTACGATAAAACGTTTACTATCTCTCCGATAAAATCTCCGTTTAAACCTCCGATAAGTCATTATGAATAAGACCATAAGTATTTATTCTCCCATTAAGTACCTTCTTAGAAATTCTTATGTAGAACAGAAAAGTGTGAATCCGCCAACTGTGTTGGCATAAGCCTCAAATTTTCCTTAAAATAATACAAGTAAAAAAAATTAGAACGAACCTGTTGAACAAACTTACTATTTTGACCAAAACATAAATAATAATGAAACTTATTAAAATATAATTTTCCATTTCTTTGCGAACATGTACTCTGGCTTTTTAAGTAAATCCATAGTATATTTTATAAGAAAATCTCATTTACCGCAAGATCATTTCTCATGAAATAAGTAATTTATTTTCAAGCTCTGTAAACAAGCGAGGGTAACGTCAATATTTGTATCTTTATATCAATGTTACGTCTAACTTTGCTTTTAACTTATCTTATAAAATACTAATGTTCGGTTTACGAGGTCACAGCCCGAGTTAATTATCCAGTGACGCGAATAATATTTTTAAGTTACGCTTTTTAGGCGGTACAAAGAGCAAAGACCTGCTTAGAGTATTAATCTAACAGGAGTTGTCGTTATAATGCGACTGTCGATGAAAAAGGTACGAGAACAATGAACGAAATAAATCTAATATATAAAATTTCCATTTCACAGTGTTAGTTACCGTACTCCTCCGAAATGGCTTGACCGATTTTTATGAAATTTTACATGCGTATTCAGTAGGTCTGAGAATCGGCCAAAATCTTTTTTACAAACCTTTTTTATTTTTTAATGGCAAAACAACGTTTGCCGGGACAGCTAGTCTAATATATAAAATTCTCCTGTCACGGTGCTTGTAATTATACTCCTCCGAAATGGATCGATTTTCGTGACATTTTCTGTACATATCCGTTAGGTCTGAGAATCGGACAACATCTATTTTTCATCCCCCTAAATGTTAAGGGTGGTTCACCCCTCACATTTGTATGGCAAAAAAACGTTTGCCGGGTCAGCTAGTATAATATAAATAAATAATAGAACACTCATTGTGTACGGAAACTGTCGTGTCTTAGTGCACGTGAGGCGATACGTTATAAAGTTCGTGTGTGTTACCTCGGCACACCGCCGACGCGGCAATATTTTTGTCAAAGCAAACAGCTTAAGTAACAGCTCCTTTGATTTTATACTCTGAGCAGAGCTGCTATTATATTTTTTATTTACCTATAATATTTTTGCAACATTTGGATGGTTTGAAGAATTTTTACTAATATTGTTTTCATGCGTCGTATACAAATCTACCAAAGATGCTTAAATGAAATATTTAAATATTTGTAAACAATTATATAACAAATATATAATACAATTTAAGAAATTTTATATTATATGTATAACGTATAGTTAAAACACATACTGCTGTGCCCTAGCAGGGTTCATGTTGGGTAGGACTATAAATATTGTATACTTAACACTTTGTAAACAATCACATGAATGCAATGAATAAATGAATATGATTATAAATACAAAACCATCATACTTCGAGGAGTGATTATAATACAGTAGGTATTGTAAATGTTCTTAAGTCACGACTCATCGATGTACCAAACATTTTCCTTACAATTTTCCTCTTCATACACTTCCCAACTCTGTACTTAAAACGTTAACAGCGTACTGCAGAGTTCGTTCAGTTCGTTAAATGTGTTTTATGTCCCTTTACACACTTATTTACATCTCTTACGCAAATTACACAGAGCCTAATTCAGGGTCGTCAACGTTCCTCTCGCACAAATTAATTCCTCTTTCCTCTTAGACATTTGTTTTCTTTGATCTTACTTATGTTTAATCAAAATGCACTAAACACACCCGAGTTAGGAAGCTTGTGTTAGTTAGTGATCTTGTTTAACCTTTCGAAAAGTTAAAGATACTAATGAGCTATCGAAGTAACATCCACGCTATTGCTGTCTCTCTCTCTTTATTCCTATATAAGATTAGTTTTAACTTTAAGTTTACCCTACTCCGGACGCCACACAATTTGTTTGTACGGTTTTTAAATAAACACTTATATGCTATGTATAATTTTAGTACAAGTATATCCCTCTCCCCCTCCAGCCCATTTACGCCCCGCTGTTGGGTACGGGCCTCCTCCACTTTGGAGGGATTATGGTCTACTGTGCCGCGCTGACCAGGCGTGTTGGCACAGGGTTTATTTTCGAATTTTCTCTCTCACAGAGGATGTTATCTGTGTGCAATATCCCTTAGCTGACTTTTACAGCACCCTTGGGAGGAGATGGGGTGGTGTGACTTATATTCTTAATCCGTCACCACACGGAGGACAAGCAGATACAGAGCTGAATTTTGCACGGTTTTTGTCTGCTTTCTCTAGTGCGGCATGCAGATAGATACGGATATGCACTAAATACGGTAGTTTTTAAAAGACATTTCAGAATTAAACAACGTTTTAACTAATGTTAACATCTTGTCAATTTCTAATAATACTTACGGCGTTGGTAGCAAGTTGATAGGTACCAACTGTAGATTTTCAAAATGTCTATGTTTATTTAATGTGAAATAATTCTTTGGACACAAATTGCAAACTTTTGTTTACGCATCTAAGTATTTTTGTTTCTTATAGAGATTCGATGCGATTTCTAAAGAAAACCTTTATTGAATTAACTGATTTAGGTTTTTCTTTTTTATTCTACCTGTATAGTTTTATTGTTGTTTGTCTTTTGTTTTTAGTTTGTCTTACAAAAACGGTACAGCTAATAAGTAGCCGGTAGTTCGGCTATTACATGCACTACCGCTATCATAAGTAGGTAATAGAAACGTGATCTTTTTGTTATGAATGTCGGAGTATGTTTTTTTTTGGTTTTCTGTAACTTTGATGTCTTTCCCTAATATTAATTATCTAAACTAATCTATTGACGAACCTCGTGGTCGAGTGGTTCACGTAGTGGACGGCCGTTCAAGAGGTCGTGGGTTCGATTCCCGCCCGGGCCAATTATTTGTGTGGTATTTATAATCGTCATACAAATGTTTGTACTGCGTCTGGGTGTTTCTATGTATTATAAGTATGTATTTACAAAAGAAAAGTAGTATATATAGTATATCCGTATTTGGTACCCATAACACAAGCATATAAGCTTAGCTTAGGACCAGAGGACGTTGTGTGAAACGTCCGTGAATATTTATTATTATTTATTTATATATAGTAGCGATACCTACTTAGTTTGCATATAGTACACTAAATACTAGGTATAGGTACGTTGCTAGCGTACTATCTCAGCTGTAAAGTCCATTAGATTAGATCAAACATATTAACGGCTATTATGGCTATGGAAATGACCTCGTAAACCTCCTTCCCATATATTCTTCGCAGGATGTTTTCCCGTGAACCTTTTCTAGATACGTGGTCTATTTATGTGCCATATTGTTTATAATGTAGACAATTTTTTTTGTGTCATGTATTTTTCAAGGACTGGTGAATATACATAGTTATATATTTCTGTTATACATAGTTCAATTCAATAATTTCAAATCGGTCCCATATTTTAGACGACCCTCGTGGTTGAGTGGTTTATGCAACGTACTGCCGATCAAGAGGTCGCGGGTTCGATTCCCGCTCGGCACAATCATTTGTGTGATTTTTCTAATTCTAAATGTATGACACAAGTGTTTGTGCTGCGTCTGGGTGTTTCTATGTATTTTATGTATATGTTTACAAAAGAAAAGTAGTATATGTATTCCATCCGTATTCTGGTACCCATAACACAAGCATATAAGCTTAGCTTGGGACTAGAGGACGTTGTGTGAAATGTTCATGAATATTTATGATATTATTATTTAGTTTAAAGGGGATGAAAATAATTCTACACAGATACTCGTAGCTTAGACATAAGCGAATCTAATCAAAGCGTGGTTCAAAAATTAAACAAACACGCTTGGAAATCCTGAATATTACTTTACTTAATTGCATGCTTAAGAGGATACCAAAATAGCTTCGTGCATTTTTCTACGTACGAAGTTTTCATAGTAGTTTCAGTAATTTTGTTAACAGTTAGTTAAATTAATTGTTGTACATGTTTTATAGTTTTAAAACGTTTATTTCATTATTTTTCGTAATTTAAAAACTAAAAAGCACGCTTGAGAATGCTTAATTATCTTTTTATTATTGTTTTGTTATCGGTCTTTAGTGTGTGCAAAATTTCAGATCAATCTGACTACTGCAAGTGGGTGAAAAAGGTGAAAATCACTTTCAAAGATTCCGTTACATAGACTAATTCACTTATGTGCCGAGCCAATAAAAGCATGTTAAAATTAATAAAAACGATGTTACTGAAACTGTTATATTTCCTTGTTATTAAAATTCATTACACCCAAAATGATAACCTAAAGTATTAAAATAATGAACTATTCTTCTCAATATCAAAGGCACAAAAGAAAGTACTTACGTGCAAATAGGATGTCCACCGTTCTTTGTTATTTTAACACAAAACGTTCAGAATTCGGACCATGATCCCACAAAGGCACAACAGATCTTTTTGTCTCCGTTATGACAATATTGCGGCTAAACATTTTAGGCTTAACAAATAAGTTATCAGCAGTTATATCTGTAAACTTAACTATAAATTAATAATTGGTAGTGTCAACAACACAATTCGCAGGTTCGATTCCCGCTCGGGACAATCATTTGTCACATTTGTGTAATATTTATAATTGTCATACAAATGTTTGTACTGCGTCTGAGTGTTTCTATGTAATAAGTATGTATTTACAAAATTATTAAAAAAAGTATGTATTCTATCCGTATTCTGGTACCCCATAACACAAGCATATAAGCTTAGCTTGGGACCAGAGGACGTTGTGTAAAATGTCCATGAATATTTATTTTATTTTATTCGGCAATGTTAACTGAACGTATAACTAACGATTTTGATTAATTTAAATGTGTACAACGAAATAGCCTATTAAGAGGATACCAAAATAGCTTCGTGCATTTTTCTACGTACGAAGTTTTCATTTTTTCTTTAGATTGAATGGCTAGAGCTCTAATTTTTAAGTATATGTTTTTTCAATATATAATCTAGGATCGCATAAACTCAGAAACGCTTCGATCATTTGGTGCTCGAAGCAGAAACGCGATTGAAAAAAGTTTTCTCGATAGAAAATCTTTGCGAAACAACCTCTGTCATTTTTTATTTTTTTCATTTGTCGGTCTATTATCGCGTATTAACTAATGAAATAACTTTAAAAACATAAGTAACTATTATATATAGAAACACGTAAACCGGAATTAAAATATATTTAGTAGATTTTTAGTAAACAAAAAAAATATCCCTAATTCTTCATTTTCTATACCTACTAGCTGTGTTAATAGGTACTTGTCGACGATAATATTGATGTAGGCCCTTAATCAAAATACACCAGTTGTTTTCATTTTTAGTTATGTTTAGTTGTGCATGTAGAATAAATAATGTTAATTGAACATTAATTTATGAATTTTTGCAATTGACTTGCTATGCTTTTACTAAATAAACTAAATTATAGTGGAAAAAATGATAACCATGAGCTGGACTTGAACCCACGACCTCGGAATACCGTTCCGTTGCTCTCCCATCTGAGCTATCATGGTTCCCGCATATGTTTACCAAATCTTACACTACAACCTTCTCAATTAATTTAGTTTATTTAATGTTAATTGAACTTTCTTATTATAAAATCTGTGTATTGTATTGTATGACTTAAGATTTTGATTATTTTAAATGTGCACTGCGAAATGAAATAATCAAAATACACCATAGTGGATTTCATTTTAGTTAGGTAACGTTTTCGATACATCAAAGTTGGCCTCATTGCGTCGGCATTTAGGTATAGGTATTTTGATGATAGCAGATGGCGCGCTATAGTATCTGCGTTCCCCCTTAAAACAAGAGATAATTTAAATAAAACTACTCTATGAATTTAGACGCGTGTATTTGTTTTAAATTTTAGCCCGACGTTTCGGAGACTTTGCAGTCACCATGATCACGAGTGAGACTAAACAAGCCATAATGTTATGATGATAATAAAATACATGGTTATTTCCCACAAAATAGTTGGCGTGGATTCTAGAGTCAAAATAAATCAAAACTTTTACTGTAACACATATACCTAATGTATATGCATAGAACATTTTAATCTACGTAAGTATTTCATAACTAAAACCAGAGAGCAAGAGCAAAATAATAATCAAATTTTGTATTTTATTAGACGGCAGTTTGGTGTTTATTAAAACTACGATATAATATTAAAACTATCATTTATTTTTTTCTTACTTAATAAAAGCATCTTCAATGTAAAAAATCATAATATACAAAAAATATTATTATAACCTATATTTACTTCTATAATAAAATGACACGTGATAGAGATATTTTACAATCTGTTTTAGTACTATAATTTTATATATCGCACTCATATGTAAAAAAAATAAGAGCCTATAAAATACAATAGTCATTTACAGCAATATGGAATAAAGTAAATTTTTTACCCAAAACCATTGCAAATCTAATTTCCAATTCATATTTATTAATTTTGCTGTTTATGAAACATACCACAGCTCTCATTTTACTCATCATAGCTCATTAATTAACCTTAATGCTACTAAAATAATATTCACAAGTTTCAGGAAATTCCGATAATAATTGTTTATTGATCGACCATCGATCACCATATATATAAAGAAATAAAATAATTAGAAAAAGTAGTAAACTTTGTCCGTGTGGTGACGGTTTAAGAATACAAGTGTCACCACCCCATCTCCTCCCAAGGGTGCTGTAATAGTCAGCTAAGGGATATTGCGACTGGGAGCGACGGAAAACTTGAAAATAAACCCTGTGCCAACACGCCTGGTCAGCGCGGCACAGTAGACAAAGTGGGGGAGGCCCGTGCCCAACAGTGGGACGTAAATGGGCTGGAGAAGAAGAAGAAGTAAACTTTAGTTTTTTACGCACATAGTGGATATGGCTATGCTTGTAGTTTCCTTACGGCATGAAATATGAATTATAGAGATCCGTAGTAAGGGTGTGGCCGACATAACTCGAACGGTTAGCCTGCTGATGTGACAATGGGCAGGCCACATCGCTTAATGAATTGAAAATCGTTGGGAAAGTACAGCTCTCGAGCATATTAGAATAAAGAAATAAACAGAAATTAATCACTAACGTAGTATATATATATATATATACCGCAAGAAGAACATCAATGAATAGGCATGTACAAAAACATGCCTTATTGACGGGCTTCGTGGTGGAGTGGTTTATGTAATGGACTGCCAATCACGAGGTCGCGGGTTCGATTCCCGCTTGGGACAATCATTTGTGTGATATCCATAAATGTCATACAAATGTTTGTCTTACTTTGGGACCAGAGGACGTTGTGTGAAATGTCCTGAATATTTATATTTATTTATTATTGGTTGACGATTTTATAGGCTTTGCATAGAACTTGCACATTCTGCATACTGTATAGAAAATTCTGACTGCTTAGCCTTAGTGACTATGGCCATTTTTACGTTCTCGTAAAACTACAAGTACAATTGAAGTTAATCTAGTTGAACGATATCAATAATGAGATAGCTGTTTAAATGTGTGAAAAACAGCTGTCAATGATAATTCTTTTCAGCTGATAATACAGTTTTTACAGCGATGTGAGTACTGATGTGTTTCCAACACTAAATAGTTCAGAAAACTTAGTAAAATCGGAGATTATTCTAATAATATTAGAAACACATTTACGGCAGTCAAAATTTGTAATAGAAATGAAAATCTGTAAATGCCTACAAATCTATACATCTCCTCAGACACTGTCTAATTCGAGATCATTCTAATACACCTATCACATTATATTGAATTAAGTTCAATTTCGAAATAATTAATTTCAATAAAGAGAGCGATAATTCAGTTACAAGGAGACTGTAGCAAGTGACGACGCCCTTGTATTGCTTTAACCTGATTATAGATAATTAGAATTCATTTCAATTATGATGGAGTCACCTTTCAGTGGCTCGTTGGAGGCGTCTTTCAATTTGATTGATATATATACATATTTGTTTTTTGCAGACTTAGGATATGGTGTCATTTAAGAAAGGAGCCAGGGGGAATTAAATGAATGCGTTTTGGCGTATAGTCTTCATTTAATCTAATTTTATAGGTACCCACTAGGGAAGTTATATCTTATATTAGAGTTGCATATTTATATCTATTAGCTCTTTAGAGTAGCTTGTCAACATAAAAAATAATAATATTTTTACTTTTAACATGAGAGTAGCCAGGGAGTCTAGGGGTTAAAAACTCTCCGAAATGCCAACATTGTACAAAAAAAAAAACATGATTTGTTGCTACTAAGTATTTAATCTTTTCTGCCTCGAACGTACGAACTAAATCCTGACTACGCCCATGTGTTTTAACCCGAACAGAACAAAAGACTTGCTAGAAATGTCCTTCTAGAATATTCATTCTTCTTAATATTTCGGATCTCTATCACTCAACTGTTATACAACTCATATATCAATAAACTTTTTAATAAATAATAAAACTATTTTTACGGATTTTGATGCGTGTATTTGTTTTAAATTTTCTTCCGTAAAAAGCAATTTCATTCAAACAAATGAGTCGCGCAAGTGGTAAAGAATATTTGTAATAACTATTTATAATTACGATAAGTGCTTACGAATATCATGAACTAACAAATTCTTCATATAATTATCATCTTTCGAGAAACACTCAACGATGTCAAAGTGGTCCATACCATCTTTAATTTCCAAATACATGTTTTGCATTAAGCAAGTATTTAATAGGAGTTCGTAAAACTCCCTAGATTGTTTTTTAAACGTTGAGCTGTCGTGTTGACCAGCTATAATATACATTCGAATTCGCCTTTCTTGTAAATGTGTGAAGTCATCGAATTGTGGCGAAAGTGCAACCGCCCATTTATTTGGCAATTTGACTACACCGTTAATAGATGTATGAACAAGTTCACTAAGGTTATATACTCCAGATATTAGGAAAGCTCCTTGAAGACGACGAGAACCAGGTGTGTTTGCAAAGAAATCAGGACTACCTAGAAGTTTAGCTACGAGATGTGCTCCTGCCGAATGTCCCACGAAATATACTCCCCTGTAAAATAATAAACACTGGGTTATGAATTTGAGTTAAATTCAGTAAAAGATTTTAGTTTTTATTTAAAAACGTTTAGCCTTTCAGGAGATACAGGGACATAATTGTTCTTAGTAAATTAATTGTTTACCAAAAGACTAAATTAATAGTTTACTCCAACAATTTCTACGGATTAGATTAGGTTAGGATTAGGTGGTCGGTAGGTACTACTTTATAATATTCGGCAATCAAGAAAAGGACAAGAAAACAACAGCACCTACGACAGATCATGAAAGAGTATCTATTTCATGAACTAACGTAAAAAAAAGCCTAAAAAAGCTAATGATATGAAAATTTCGAAAATTTAATTAAGTTAAAATAATATTTAATCTCGAGAGGTAAAATTTAATTAAGTGAAATCGTCTATTTTTTTAATGCAATAAATCTATTCAATTGTGTAGATATTTTTAAAGAAGATTTGATCCCTGTATTATCATAAAAGTTTACAAACGAAATAGAATTTTTATAAAATATTAAATGGAAACATGTTTTAGTACCTACATAGTAATTTTGAATGCACAAAGTTAATAGACTTACGTTGCTTAGTCTGAAGGACTGAAATCATTTACTTACGGTTCATATAGTCTAAATCTTTATTTATTATAAAACAAAGTAGTTATTTTTGTATGTATATGTGAGCTTATATTTATATCTTCTACGCAAGGGATTTTGATGCGGTCTTTTTTAAAGATTTTCTGTAATATTTGTCAGAGTTTGTTTTCTAAATTCCACACATACAAAGTTGCGGGAAACGGCTAGTCTAAATATAACTGGTGGTCGGTAGGTACTACTTTATAATATTCGGCAATCAAGAAAAGGACAAGAAAACAACAGCACCTACGACAGATCATGAAAGAGTATCTATTTCATGAACTAACGTAAAAAAAAAGCCTAAAAAAGCTAATGATATGAAAATTTCGAAAATTTAATTAAGTTAAAATAATATTTAATATCGAGAGGTAAAATTTAATTAAGTGAAATCGTCTATTTTTTTTAATGCAATAAATCTATTCAATTGTGTAGATAGTTTTAAAGAAGATTTGATCCCTGTATTATCATAAAAGTTTACCAACGAAATAGAATTTTTATAAAATATTAAATGAAAATATGTTTTACTACATAGTAATTTTGAATGCACAAACTTAATAGACTTACGTCGCTTAGTCTGAAGGACTGAAATCATTCACTTACGGTTCATATAATCTAAATCTTTATTTATTATAAAACAAAGTAGTTATTTTTGTATGTACATATCTCTATGTGAGCTTATATCTTCTACGCAAGGGATTTTAATGCGGTCTTTTTCTAGAGATTTTTTGTATAATTTGTCAGAGTTTGTTTTCTAAATTCCACACATACAAAGTTGCGGGAAACAGCTAGTCTAAATATAACTGAGACTGCCGATCAGGAGGTCGCGGGTTCGATTCCCACTCGGGACAATCATTTGTGTGATTTTTCTAATTGTCATACAAATGTTTGTACTGCGTCTGGGTGTTTATTATAAGTATGTATTTACAAAAAAAGTAGTATATGTATTATATCCGTATTCCGGTACCCATAACACAAGCATATAAGCTTAACTTGGGACCAGAGGACGTTGTATGAAATGTCCATGAATATTTATATTTATTTATTTATTTATAAATAGGTAACTTACTTTGATCCCATTTTTTCAGCATACTCGAAAACATATTTCGCTGCTTGTTGAATTTGATTCACAATTTCAGGTAGTGTTACGACAGGGCACAAGTCATAACCGACAACTATAGTTTTTATCTTCGCTTTATAAAGTGGATGTGCTGCGTATCGGGATATTTCTCTAGACAATCGTTGCCAATAACCTCCGTGTATGTGAACTAGAATAGGTGCATCTGAAATTATACGAAAATATTTGATTGATTAAATAACAAAAAAACGTTTCTTGTGTCGTCCTCACACGTGAATGGATAGACGCACAATACGCACATAATGTAAAACGTATTTCTGAATATTGTCGTGCGGATTCCCGCGTATCCCACACGGGAAAATTAGTATGACTTTTATATTTGTCACACAGATAGTTGTACTGCGTTTAGGTGTCTTCTATCTTTTTAAAGTATGCATTTACAAAAAAAATATTTGTATGGTGTATATCCGTATTCTGGTACTCGTAATACAAGAGAAAATGTTAGCTTGGGTTTAAAGAATTGAAAAATTTCCGTAAATTTGGTGGTGGTGGATAAGGTAATAGGTGATTGTAAATTGAATATTTTAGAGTTTAAACATTCTATTTATGCATGGAATTAGAAAATTTCTAAAATTGCACGGCCTGAGAATAAAATCTCTATGCTTAAATAAGATGTCCTAAAATTCTGCAAAGTAAGATCTTATATAACATTCTACAATAGTATGTACCTAATAACAGAATAGGCATGTGATAGCGACATTTTCGTGTTGTTTCAACGTAAACGTGGATATGATTGTATCTGTCCATTAATCTTCTTAAAAAAATGTAGAAAATGTCAATATAAAGGCACTGTTTACCTACATAATAGGATTCTTGGCCTTAATACCCTAATTTAAAAGAGTAATGATTTGTTGCACATTTACATATATGATCTTAAGTTTGTAAATATCAAATCGAAGCTAAATTACTCTCTCTCCAGCCCATCACATCCCACTGTTGGGCACGGGCCTCCTCCACATTGGGAAGGATTATTGTCTACTATGCCGCGCTGACCAGGCGTGTTGGGACAGGTTTATTTTCGAGGTATCCGTCTCCGACAGAAGATGTTATCTCATAACAATATCTCTTAGCTGGCTCTTACAGCACTCTTAGGAGGAAATGGGGTGGTGACACTCGTATTCTTAAACCGTCACCACACTGCCATCTAAAGCTAAATCACTCAGAAAGCAATATTTCAGAGGTATTTATTTACCATATTGTTAATTTCAAGCGTGAAAAATCTTTTCGTAAGACATAACGAGGGTCACTACGTCTTGAAGCGTTAATGCTCAGGGAGTGTTCTATTTATTTGAATGGGTTTCTCGGCCAACAAGCTTTTCATGTGGGAGGTCATCTGACCACTGAAAAGCTAGCCACGTTGACAAAAGCGACCTCTACTTGTATATATAGTTCACTAATAACGTCGTAATCGTTTAGGATTAAGTCGTACTAAAATGTATATTGACCTACTTGTGTTGTTTACAAGACAGATTGATGAAATATTATTGCAAATGTCACTTAAGTTCCTATTACGGCTATAAGATAACTTATGAATATAATAGATCGATATATTACTAGAAAAGAACGAACAAATTTATTGCTCCCATGTGCTATTTGGCAATTTAGCTGGCTTTAGAACAAATCCTCTGTAACGTGTTTGTCTAATGATTATGGTGTAAGTAGAAATGTGTTAAAGTATACCTGCCATGTCCTAGCGTAGCGCAATAAAAATAAATTAAGTAGGAATGATATAATCTATGTAGATACCACTATTCTACATGCTTGGTTAACATGGTACAGTAGACCAGGCACAAGTAAGTAGTCAGAACTTATGCCGCCTTATTACAAAACGTGGACTAAGTTTAAGCCACAGTTTAAGCCTGGTTTTTAAACACTTCAATTGCGCATTTCAAGCAGATTTTTCTCAAATCCTAGATCTAACAACGACCTTAGTCTTAAACCGACGCCAAACTAGTGTCAGAGCGGGTCTAACTATCCAATTCCTCGTAAATAAATTTTGTTAAACCTGGGTTTAACGTTGAGCCGCGTTTTGTAATAAGGGGGTAAGAGTTTTTTCAATACTTCCTGTCATAAGGAGGAAGAGGGAGATAAACTTTTAGACAGACAAGGATTAAATTACGAAAATAGCCTCAAATATTTTCTTTAAGAGGATACCAAAATAGCTTCGTGCATTTTTCTATGTACGAAGTATTCATTGTTTCTTTAGATTGAATGGCTAGAGCTCTAATTTTTAAGTATATGTTTTTTCAATATATGATCTAGGACCGCATGATCTCAGAAAAGCGATTGAAAAAAATTTTCTCGATAGAAAATCTTGGCGAAACAACCTCTCTAATTTTTTATTTATTTCATTTGTCGGTCTATTATCGCGTATTAACTAATAAAATAACGTTAAAAACATAGGTAACTATTATGTATAGAAACACGTGAATCAGGCTTAAAATATATTTAGTAGATTTTGAGTAAATAGGAAAAGTATCCCTAATTCTTCATTTTCTGTGCCTACTGGCTGTGTTAATATGTACGTGTCGGCGATGATATTGATGTAGGCCAATATCCAATATAATAAAATGGCCAATAATAACAGTGAAATGTTAGCAATATAAGAAAAAAAAAAATTAAAAATTATGTACTAAAACTTACCATCCGGTAGATCTGTCCCAAATATGTCAAGCTTTTGTCCTGGAGTTGGTCCATACTCGATTTCTGATTCATGTGGAATGTTATTAGTTGCTTCTTCACTGGCTGAAATAAATTGATATGGAAATTTTAGAATTTATAGGTATTCATTTGATAATATTATTTAGACTAACTTTAAATGTTTCGACGATTATCCACAAAAATTATTTGGACAGTGTTTTGGTCATTAGCCACGTGATCTACATCTGGTAATATCATCATAATCATCGTTTAAACCAGCTTTACGATATAAATATGTAGGCAAGTATAGATATTTTAATTAAGTTTGGTTGTGCACGTAGAATCGGTACCAGTGACTTAATATAACATTTAAAATAGGTTCTTGCTAAAATAATAAACATGGTTAGAAATATTATTTGAGGTCCTTTTGCAAGTTTTATTTTCTACGTAACCGTACACGCATTAACATTGCCAATATTCGCGGGAAATTGTATGGAGTTGGAACATTACCACGCGGTGCCACTAGGCGGCACTAGGTTGTCACACTCGATATCGTTTACGGTTTAAGGGTTTTAGTTACCTGCTGTGACATATTTGATGTGACTTTCTAAAACTTCAAGGGGAGTAGAAAACCTCGGTGACCACACACTAGGGGAATACTCCCGCTCCAACTCAATGGCATCCATTATTACTGACATTGCAGGTGTTGGTTTCTGCTCCTGTAAATAAATAGAATTAACATTAAGAAATTGTTAATTTCACAGCTTTAGCTTTGTGTGGTGATTGTCACCACTCCATTTCTTCTGCAGAGTGCTATAAGAGGCAGTTAAGGGAACAAAATCAGAAAGTATCCACTGTTGGAGGAACTTGACGTTAACCATAGGGTTAACGTCAAGTTCCTCCAACAGTGGATACTAGCATAGGCTATACACTAGCATAGGCTATAGTAGACTCGTATGGAAAAAGCCAGGGTCGAATAGTGGTTCATTAGAGGGCGGAGAAATTCTAATTTAAATTACCTACTAAATGTAATTCTGACTATACATTTCTGAAAATTATTTTTTTAGGAGGCGGTGTAAGGTGTGTGTGTGTGAGAGAGAGAAAGAACTAAAATAAAAGCTGTACAATAAAGTGAACTATTGTTTGATTATGACAGTATTTTATTTACATAAACTATTATTGTTTGATTATGACAGTATTTTATTTACATAAACTATTATTTGTTGCCCGCTACTTCGTACCTGTAGAATTTAGAAAATGTTTCCCGTTTGAGTAACATTTTTCACTACTGCTTCTCTCCTATTAGTGGCAGCGTGATGTTATAGCCTATAGCATTCCTCGCTAAATGGACTATCCGGACCAGAGGTTCCTGAGATTAGCGCGTTTAAACAAACAAACAAACAAACTCTTCAGCTTTATAATATTAGTATTAGCATAGATCAGCCGTTTTTTAGTAGAGAGAATCTCGAGACTGATGGTTTTTTAGGGTTCCGTACCCAAAGGGTTAAATCGGGACCCTATTACTGAGACTTCGCTGTACGTCCGTCCGTCCGTCCGTCTGTCCGTCCGTCTGTCACCAGGCTGTATCTCAAGAACGGTGATAGCTAGAGAGTTGAAATTTTCACAGATGATGTATTTCTATTGCCGCTATAACAACAAATACTAAAAATATAATAAAATAAATATTTAAGGGGGGCTCCCATACAACAAACATGATTTTTTTACCGTTTCTTGCTCTCATACAACAAACGTGATTAATTAAGTATTGTGTGTGTTGTTTGCTCATTTATTAATAACGTGCCTTATGTTGCATAGATGATGGTACGGAACCCTTCGTGCGCGAGTCCGACTCGCACTTGACCAATTTTTATTAATCTTGACATACACAATAATTGACAACGACACAAACGTCTTCTATAACATTATTTTAAATTATAATCTAATGGTCTTTATGGAATAATTTATTACATTGAATATTATATAACTTATCTGTGTAAAAATACGTTGTAATAAAAAAATTTGTACGTTTGTATGCGTAAATAAAATACCATTTCAATATCTAAGTATAATTACCAGCCGAAACGAAAGATGAAACACTTTTCATGACAAAACGTTTGCAGCACTTACTCGTAGATATTAGGTATTACGTATGCAATTATTAAACTAAGTCAAGGTAAAGATATACAACAACAATGGCGGCAAATCTTAGTTATTTTATTTACATTCAATTCAAATTTAGAACACGTAATTACTTTATTCATAGATTAAAAATAGTCCTGTCTATAACTTTTTTTTTACTTTTATCAATACTGACACTCTAGAATTTTATGCACTTTTTTATTGGTTGCTACAGAGCCGCTAATTTTAATCTCTATATTACACTAGCAATTCACATATTATGTAAATTAATAAAATCACTATCACTTTTGATCAATTATAAATACGTACACGTAAGATATATTTATTTAACAGTGATTACGAATGCACATAAGTAATTTATTAAAAGCGTGTCTCAGTTTCGCAATGAAATAGATCCATTTAAAAACGCGTTTTACTTGTTTATTCCAACGTAACTATATCTCAAGTGTTTTAAAGTATCGTTTACTGTCGCAAATAATCAACTATGTGATGTTTAATTCAAAGATAAGATAAATTATTTCACTATAACATTAGCTAACATTTGTAAAATAACTGCGCTGAAAATGATAAATGAATACTTTTTGATGATATTGAGTTGTGCACTTAGAATCTGTATCAGTGGTACCAATTCTACGGTCACGGTTTATTTTATTTTTAAACTTAACTAAAAATTGGTCAAGTGCGAGTCGGACTCGCGCACGAAGGGTTCCGTACCATTATCTATGCAACATAAGGCAACGTTATTAGTATCGAGCAAGAAACGGTAAAAAAATCATGTTTGTTGTATGGGAGCCCCCCTTAAATATTTATTTTATTTTATTTTTAGTATTTGTTGTTATAGCGGCAATAGAAATACATCATCTGTGAAAATTTCAACTCTCTAGCTATCACCGTTCTTGAGATACAGCCTGGTGACAGACGGACGGACGGACGGACGGACGGACGGACAGCGAAGTCTCAGTAATAGGGTCCCGTTTTTACCCTTTGGGTACGGAACCCTAAAAATGAAATTTAATGATTTCACTAACGTAATTCGGCAATGTTAACAGAACTTTTCTATTAGAAATTTATAAATAATTTTGGGAGCAATGAAGATCCACCTCTCCAACTAAGGCGGCAATATTTTCACGTTTACGCATACGAAGTAACGGACGACTGCTATTAGTATATAAAATCTAAAAAACAATAATATAAAATGCTAATTCATAGATTCAGAATATCCTTAATTTTTGAAGGTTTACTTATTTTTCTGTACTCGGAAAAAGTGATGATTGCAAATATTTACGATGCGCGTGAACGACATCACGTAAAAACCGACTTGAGACGATACCAAAATAGCTTCGTGCATTTTTCTATGTACGAAGTTTTCATTGTTTCTTTAGATTGAATGGCTAGAGCTCTAATTTTTAAGTATATGTTTTTTCAATATATGATCTAGGATCGCATCAACTCAGAAACACGATTGAAAAAAGTTTTCTCGATAGAAAATCTTGGCGAAACAACCTCTCAAAATTTTTATTTTTTTCATTTGTCGGTCTATTATCGCGTATTAACTAATGAAATAACTTTAAAAACATAAGTAACTATTATATATAGAAACACGTAAATCAGAAATAAAATATATTTAGTAGATTTTGAGTAAATAGGAAAAGTATCCCTAATTCTTCATTTTCTGTGCCTACTGGCTGTGATGTACGTGTCGGCGAAGATATACGATAATATTGATGTAGGCCCTTAATGAAGTTAGATAAAAGCTTAGAAGTTAGGTACGACACTCTGACTCTGAAGTTAGATACAAATGTGGAATAACGCGATGAAAGCAAAATTTACATTATAGCGGTCCCAATGCGTGGTAAAAATCATGTTTAAAGATGCCATTATACAGATAAATATGACTACATAAATACGAAATAAGCTGTTAAATAAAATCTGGTTAAAAATAGGCAACAACATAGTCATTAATTAGCAGTACAGTTGTTGCTGATAACCTAAAGAGTTTATTGCATGTACAATGTATCAATATTATTAAATTTATATGAATATTACCCATCTAATTTAAATACCCGGACATGACAGTCGCTTGGTAACGAACTAACGAGACCTAGCTAAAAATGTTAATCGACTTCAAAACTATTTGCTTACTAAATTTCATTAAATTAGTTAAAGTCATTTCGAATAAAAACTAAAATTGTTTGTAAGTATAAAGGTATTTCCTGTCCTGTATATCTGTCCGTGGGGTGAAATTTTAAGAATACAAGTGTCACCTTCTCTTTTCTTCCAAGTAAAAGCCAGCTAAGAGGATGACACAGATAACATCCTCTGTGGAACAAACAACTCGAAAATAAAATCTGTGCCAACACGCATAGTCAGGGTGGCGCAGTAGACCATACTTGTTCTCAAAGTGGACTGAAGAGAGAGAAAGAGAGAGTGTGTGTAAAGGTATTAGACAGCTGCCATTATAAACATTTTGAACGTGGCGTTAATTGCTGTTAATTATTTTGCCTCTACGAAGATATTTGAATGTTATCAGTTCGTTAACTGGGTGGGTAATTAATGAAATGAGTTTTTGTAATCAACGAACTGTAGATAGTTATATAGATGCAGTTTTAAATAGGTAAATAACATGTTCGTGATATTATTATAAGTGTCAACATCCCATATCTTTCCTCTAGGATGTTGATGAGCCAATTACTCAACATTCTTTGCGAGAGACGAATAATGCGAAACTGGATTACTAAAGGCCTATCCATGGCAGCACGTCTGGTTGGCGCGGTGAATTACGGTAAACTCCCTAGACGGAGGAGATTTTTGACTAGTAGTGGGACGTTACTGGGCTGGAAAGAAGAACTACAAAACTCTGATATGAATAGTCAACAAAAGTAGGTACATAGTTTAGTTAAAAATAATTACGACATCTCTTTTTGTTTCGCGCTATCAATACAACGGATTTCCTCCGATTTATATCTTATTACATGTTTTAGTGGCAATTGAGCCTTAATTAAAGAAATAATGTTAGCTTTTTTATATTATTCATTACACACAAATTGGTAATGCGCCTGGCGGCTATGTTGGTGACGTCATAGTGACGTATAGATGAGAATATTACATTTTGTTAGCTGTACTTTTTCTTTGCTGATGACGTCACAAGGGCGTTAATTTGACAAGGTTCCAGCGCATTACCAATTTGCGTGGCTTATACATTAATTTACAATTGTTTTTTTTTTTTTTTTTAATGTATTTTTAATTTTTTTTTTAATTGTGTATTTACGATAACCTGTTAGTGCGTCATGGTTCATGGACTAAAGTTTTTTTTTAATCATTTATATGAGGTTTTTCATCAGTCATCAGTCCTTTATATGTGTGCAAATTTTCAGATCAATCTGATTAATTCAAGTGGGTGAGTTCAGTTCAAAGATTAATACATTGATAGATACAAACTGAACTAATAAAAGCGTGTTAAAATTCGCGTAACGTAGGTAATTCCGCATTTGAATCAAACGACGTGATGTACTGTTCCAAACGCTGCCGCGCTGTTAAGATTTAACACAATATGATTTTATCTTATTCACTGGAGAAGGCATGATGGCGTCAGATATAAATATTAATTAACCTCAATAGTACAAACTGTGATAATTAACATTAAAACAACGTCTAGATACATCATTATTCATATCTGAACATTGGACAGTTAGGTACTCGTATAATACAAAAGTTTATATTTCATCAAGTGTTGCAACCACAGACACACATCACCCAAAAAAGATGCGATGCGAAAGATGCTCCAGCGAACATGATAACAAAACTATAAACAAAAAATTCTTATCATTCATGACAAGTATAAGTTAAAGATGGATAAATATAAACAAATATTATCAAGCCACTCACAGGTTGTGTAAGCGTTTAACATGGGTAAAGATTCAGTTATCAGTGACATATCTATTTAGAAAAGATTTAGATATAATACAGATATTTTGTTTAATATATGGGAAACACCCAGATGTGGTACAAATATTTGTTTTTACTTTTATCACGGTATTATTGTCCTAAATTGTAACTGAATTACATTTATCGCAATAAAGCAATCTGATTTTTATAAATTTTTTGTGCGTATGCGCCTTATTTGATAAGACTCATGAGGGGGGCCGAATAAGTACTCATGTGGCACTGCGGTGCAAGTTAAATTTAAGACGATACCAAAATAGCTTCGTGCATTTTTCTACGTACGAAGTTTTCATTGTTTCTTTAGATTGAATGGCTAGAGCTCTAATTTTTAAGTATATGTTTTTTCAATATATGATCTAGGATCGCATCAACTCAGAAACGCGATTGAAAAAAGTTTTCTCGATAGAAAATCTTGGCGAAACAACCTCTCAAATTTTTTATTTTTTTCATTTGTCGGTCTATTATCGCGTATTAACTAATGAAATAACTTTAAAAACATAAGTAACTATTATATATAGAAACACGTAAATCAGAATTAAAATATATTTAGTAGATTTTGAGTAAATAGGAAAAGTATCCCTAATTCTTCATTTTCTGTGCCTACTGGCTGTGTTAATATGTACGTGTCGGCGATGATATACGATAATATTGATGTAGGCCCTTAATAAAGTATTTTCTCTCTCCAACCCATTGTTGATAAATTGGGTTTATTTTAAAGTTTTCCGTCTCTCACAGAGGTTAGGTTATCTGTGTGCAATATCCCTTAGCTAACTTTTACAGCACCCTTTGGAGGAGATAGGTGGTGACACTTGTATTCTAAATCCGTCACCACACGGAGAGTAAAAGTAAAGTATTTTAATATTTTCTATATCGTTAATTATCAAAACTCGCTTATCGCAGGTAATATTATATACTTGTAATTACAAATTTTGAAATTTAATAATCTGTGATAACAGACACAATATAAATTATATTTATATTTATTTAATTAACTTTTATCATTGTTACTCCGGTATTTTTAATTATAAAGACTTGATTTATGAGGTTACGATTTAAGCATACATTTTTTGATAAAGTTAGTGTTACAAAACTAATGAATTTATTTTATAATATTTAACAAGTGTTTGACGCATTTACGTGTAAGTACTATTTGATAACTAACACATCTAGTACCTCGATGGATTGCGTAAAACACGCCAAGAAGGTGGTCTCCACAAGCCAGGGTGACGACTGGTTGAATCTAGGAACGTTGGGAACACCGTATTTATACCTAAACTGTGCGCCAATAATGTAATTAACGAAATATTTTCAAGCATTAGATGTTTAAACGGTTTGTGCGGGCTATAACTTTGGATGTACGCGTACGCTCACTGGTCTGTATAAGTACAAGATACACGAAATAATACGTTACTTTTGTGCCGTTATATTATATGGGTGTTATCTCGAAGAGGTCTTTTATATGATAACTTAAATGTTTACGTAATAATAACAGATTGGGAAATAATGAACTGCCCGCATACAATGAAGGGCGACCTTAAATGTGGCATTTTAAGGTAAAAGGGGTAGGTATAAATATGGTCATATATACAGGGGCTAACGGAAGACCAGCGCTGGTTTTTAACTCACATTGTAATATTGATAATTTTTTTTAACGCGGGGAATGCATTTACTCACTTTGCTTTTCCGGCTGCGGGGGCAACCTTTGAGCTTCGTGTGGGACTCATGGCCAATTCACTTCCGCACTACCCACTAAACCCCACGGTGTTCCTCCTCGCCCTTAGCCGGGCCACGGTAGTCACTCAGGTATTACCATAACAAATATTATATTACTTAAGTGAAGTGATTGTGTGTAATTTTTTTACCTTCTTATGTTTAAATTCCTTAATGTTATTCGAGTAGTTACAAATAAAACATTTCTTTATTTCTATTGTAAGTACGTATGCTATCGCTTTTTCTTTTAAATTTCTGCCAATGTAGTATTAATCGTCACATTTGTGTTGCTCTACCTCATAAAAATTTATACGCACATTCTTCTATAACCTTGCGCTATTATCTGTTTGTTTTATAGGTTAGATAGAAGCACATAATGGAAAATATAAAATTAAAAATTGTAGCCACGTGCACGGACTTTCTTCACTTTGGGAGGGATTGTGGTCTACTATCGCGGCAAACGCTTGTTGGCATAGGGTTTAGTTTTCCCCTGGCCGGGTTATAGTAATACCTGAGTGACTAACATGAAGGTGAAAGATGTGAAAGGAGTAGTGCGTAAATGCATTCCCCTATGTAAAAAAAATAGGGTTTAGTTTCAAGGTTTCTGTCTCTCACAGAGGATGTTATCTGTGTACAATATCCCTATATCAAAATCCCTATATCCTAATATCCAATACAGCTGGCTTTTACGAAAAGAGCTGGTGACATTGTATTCTGAATCCGTCACAACACGGACAATGGACTTCAAATTCTTGTGTTAAAGAAAGTCAGCGGTTTCCGTGTCGTCATAATATAAACTTATATTTAGCCTTGTTAGCGGTTTAAATATAATTTTGTTACGTGTTGCAACTGGAATACAAAGATGCACGTATACTGGTTTTTGCCGAGCCTGTGATTATTATAAGCACTTTGCATTTCATCGTCTTATAATAAAAATAAATTTTAATAATTAAATAGTCATCATCATTCTCCTATCCTTATTTAAAATTTGAAGAGAGTGCCCTAGTATCTACAGACTCGTCACCCCACGGAAAATATATAAATTTTTTCGCCGTCGCCTATCTTTACTCTAGGGCTGCCAATGGTACCAATTCTACGGTTACAACTAAACTTAACTAAAAAATAACAGTTGATAATGTTAAAAAATGTTAACATTGTCCGCGTTATGACGGACTAAGAATACAAGTGTCACCACCCAATTTCTTTCCCAGGGTGCTGTAAGAGCCAGCTAAGGGACAATATAAGCAGTTAATGTCTACTGTGAGAGACGGAAAACTCGAAACTAAACCCCGTGCCAATACGCCTAGTCAGCGCGGCACAGTAGACCATAATCCCTCCCAAAGTGGAGGAGGCCCGTGAACAACAGTGGGACGTTATTCGGCTGGAGAGAGACAGAGAGAGTGTCAACATATCTATAATTTGCTGTTTCATGGTAAATAATTATTTATCTTAATTAAAATCGTAGTAGTTCGTTACCACCTTATTCATAATGACTTATCGGAGGTTTAAAAGTTCGCTAAAATATGTTCGCGAAAATTGTCAAAACTTGTTATTCATAATGATCTTTTTACGCTAAAACGTTTATTATCTCTCCTCTCCGATAAAATCTCCGTTTAAACCTCCGATAAGTCATTATGAATAAGACCGTTAGTATATATAATACACAGTTTTTATAATGAGGAAGTTCAGTCAACATTGCCAAATTGTGTTATTGACGCTATCAATTTTCATTTTTTCGTTAAGTTTATTTTTGTTGTACACATAGAATCAGCATCAATGTGTATTGAATTAACTAATTTTACAAATTATACCAGAAAACCGGCTTCATAAAACGTTCTATGTCTTGGAGATAACTATTAAAATTTAAGGTATGCGTAGATTTTATTATATTTGACGTTTATTTAATGGTATAATTGCAGACAGGTTACGCATTTTAAAAGGGAAGTTAAGAGGCCGTTTTTCTTACTAAACATATCCACAAGGTTATAGTTATTTTAGATAAAACACAATTATTTCCTTACGGTGAGAATGTTTTTAGTTAGCAATTTTTTTTTACTATTTATCTATTCACTACTTTATATGTATATTGTGTGAAAATTATACCGATTCTGATTAAATATTGTGTTTGTATAGAAAACTTATTTGAAAAGTAAGAAATGCCGTTTCTAAAATATTAACCAATTAACATTGAATATAAAGCTATTTCTAATTAACTTAATCATTCAACTTTTGTACGACTCCTTTCTAATTTTTGTTATTTGATTACCTACATGGTTTAGCACCATGATCTACTATTTAGCTTCAAAAACTCCGCCATTTTGATTTTGTATTTGAATATCTTAGGTATCAAAGTAAATCTGGAAGACTGAGACGAAACTATCGATACCTTAATAGTAAAAAATCTATATCCTTCTATAAAATACGAGATAACGAACAAATTTACAAATAAGCATACCTAATAAACCGTAACACTCCCTTGACAGTCGAGCAAAAATATGAGTTACCTAAAACCACCTGATTATTTTCCTTATAAATTACTTGTATCACTTTACCAGTTATTTTATTGTTTGTACGCTACTAAGTATCTGTACCATTTTAGTTAAAGGATTTTGTGAAGCTTTTTAAAGGCTTTTAAGGACCGTTGTGGCATTTGTTGAGATTTGTTTGCTTTGTAAACACTCCGCGCTCTGTGGAATGTTTTCATTGTTTTGTCTCAATATTATTTTATAATTTTAAATTAAATCATATTTATAATAAAAGATTTTTGTAATAGAAGTTTTATGTTCTACATTTTGTTTGTAATTAACTTGGAGTACTTTTTACTTACTCCAATTTAATAACGAACAAAATATGTGACCGTGTGGCGACGGATTAAGAGAACAAGCGTGTTGGGTGCTGTATAAGTCAGTTAGGGAACCTGTGAAAGACTGAAAACTCGAAAATGAACTCTGTGCCAGAGAGACAGAATTCCGGCTAGAGAGACAGAGAGATATTTTTACTTATCTTCCAAACATAGGCACATCTATTTGTTCATCTACTGTTAACCCTTATATCTAAAGGATGTCACGATATTTGATCAAGCTAATGTTTGTTTGATTATGCTTATTTCGGCGGATAAAAGGAACATCGCTAATTGAATTTAAATTAGATACTTATATTAATATTTAAAACAAGGAATAATGCAATTTTTAAACAATTATAATTAATTTGCATACGTTATTCTCTGATTTTTGTTATATACTACTTTTTACGGATTTAGACGCGTATATTTGTTTTAAATTTTGGCCCGACGTTTCGGAGTCTCACCCGTGACCATGGTGACTGCAAAGTCTCCGAAACGTCGGGCCAAAATATAAAACAAATATACGCGTCTAAATCCGTAAAAAGTAGTTTTATTTAAACAGATGAGTCGCGCAACTGTTACAAAATATTTTGTTATAAGTATACTTTAGGTATTAAGTTAACAATATTTTTATTCTTTTTAATACAATAAAATTAATAAGTGATTATGGTAATTTATTTTTACGATTTCCTTTTGTGTGTTTAGTTTAAAGTTTTTGTTAATAAAACCTACAGTCTACATAGTTACTTGATAACTTCGTATTGATGTTGCGTCAAAAACTTTACCTAATTTAACTAAAATGAAATTAACTATTCATGTGTTGTTGTACAAATTTATGTTAATTAAATCCTTCGTCCATAATAGACAGTTATGGTCTTATTCATAATGACTTATCGGAGGTTTAAACGGAGATTTTATCGGAGAGATAATAAACGTTTTAGCGTAAAAAGACTATCATCAATAACAAGTTTTGACAATTTGCGCGATCCTATTTTAGAGAACTTTTTAACCTCCGATAAGTCATTATGAATAAGACCATAAAGTCTATAGTTAAAATGAAGGCTCCATTGCTGATTTGTGTTATCAGCATCAGTTTTAATTTTTTCGTTCAGTTTAGTTGTCGAACACGTAGAATACGTATCATTAGGTATACTTATCACATCACATCTGGAAGAAATGGAAATAGTGAACAAAGGGACTTTATTTAAATTCAGTATAGTTATCTTCGCTTATTAGAACAAAGTCGTTATTTTTATATGTATGACCCTATGTGAGCTTAAATCTTTAAAACTACGCATCAGATTTAATTGCGGTTTTAAAAAATAGATAGAGTCGTTCAAGAGGATGACTTTTTTTTATAATTTGTCATATTTAGTTTCTAAATTCCACACGTACGAAGACGCGAGCAACAGCTAGAATATTATAAACTGTTATTTTATTCTTATTAAATGATACAGACATTGACCTGACGATAAGACATCCAACGTTTCAAGGATTCATATATACACAATCACATATACACTAAGTATGTAAATAACAAAAATAAAATATTTTTGCATAATAATACAAAAATAACTTGTAAAAGTCAATTTTTAATTCAATTTTACAAGTTTTATTAAATTAAATTTATTTTTATAAGTTACTAGCTGCCCCAGCAAACGTTGTTTTGCCATACAATTCTGTGTAAAAAAAATTTCATCAAAATCGGTCCAGCCAATTGTGAATCTAAACCATCCTCAAACCCCCTTGAATACACACAACAAATTTCATCAAAATCGGTCCAGTCGTTTAGGAGGAGTTCAGTCACATACACACGTACACAAGAAATATATATATTAAGATTTTCGAGGATACCTAATTTTTTTAATACTGCTATTTAAAATTAATTATAAATACTGTTTTGCACTTGACATGACATGTATTTCTTAGTTCAGTACTTCTGTAAATAGCTGATAGTAATGTTTTGAAACTTATTCGATCTTATGGACTGAAAGAGGATTTTATCTGCTTATAATATAAAATAGGGTGCCGACAGTTGTCTTTTAATCTGTCAACACACGAATGACCGCAGTTTATTTACGTCTTCTTGATAAAAATTAAACTTTACAAAATATTAATAAAACTCTTGAATTGCATATGATTCAAATGTATAACATAATGTTTTGCGTTTGCGATGCAAATTATTCATATTTTTCCGCATTATTTTAATTTTAATAAGATCATGATCATACACGTACAATGTTGCATATAATAAGTAATAATCATAGCTAGCTGAACCTTAAATAAATGATCCTTAATTAAGGTTCAGGTAGAGAATATTATATTTGATTATGTTTTAGATAATTCTTATTTCATCATGTCAACCTATTGCAGTCCACTGCTGGACATAGGTCTCCCCAATTCACGCTACATTATACGATCCATCGCCTTCCGCATTCAGTCCCTCTCCGCGACCTTCTTCTTTGTTTATCCCTCAAAGAGACTCCGAGCATAGCTCGCTCCATATCTCGTTGCGCGACTTTAAGCCTGTGGACTGCCCTATCGTAAGTGTGCATGTGCACGTCTCGGCACCGTAAGTCATGACGAATGAATTCTTATTTAGGGTTAGGTAAAACGGGACGTTATTACTGAGACTTCACTATCTGTCCGTCTGTCTGTCACCAGGTTATATCTCTGGAAAGGTCTAAAGATTTTTTTATGTTTTTTAACATTCTATAGGTATACTTGTATAGGTATCAGTTGATGCTACAACATCGAATACTCATCATCAACATTTTCTTATCCCATTATTTGTTATTATTCGGGGTCGGTGTGATGAATTTATTGTGACATTAAGAGGGTACTGTACTCCTCAATTAGGTGTTTGCCTTAGGTAATGCTATCCCTATTTCCGAGCGCCGCGCTGAAAGGGACAAATATAGATGAAGCGGATTGTACCTACAAATTCTTTGAAACAAGACGTTTCGTACTTCCGTTTTCTTTTCGCGAAAGATAAACCGATTTTAATAGATTTTGCGTCATATTATAGATAAAGAGTATATCTATGCTTCTATCACTTTCTTTTGTGGTAAAACTTTACCAAATTTGTGTGATAGACGCTGCAACTTTATCTAAAGGAAACCGAAAAAAGTGGGTTTTTCGGATCGTCACATTTCTTTTAGTTATTATGTTTTGAAAAAAAAAGTGATTGAAGCATAGATATACTCTTTATCTATAATATAACGCAAAAACTATTAAAATCGGTTTAACTTTCGCGAAGAAAAAACGGAAGTACGATACCCATACTTTTGTATGGAGCATAATTTGGTATCGTGTCGTCTTAATGGTACAGAACTCTTCGTGTGCGAAGCAAAACCGTATTTGACTACATTTATAATAGTACCAATTCTACGTACACAACTAAACTTAACTAAAAATTGATTTGTTGTGCATATTTACTGTGTGACTCCGTCCGCGTGGAATTTAGAAAATGTTCCCCGTTTTTGCAACATTTTTCACTACTGCTTCGCTTCTACTGGTCGTAGGGTGATGTTATGTACCCTAAAGCCTTCCTCGATAAATGCCCTATCTAACACTGAGAGAATTTTTCAAATCGGCCCAGTGGTTCCTGAGATTAGCGCGTTCAAACAAACAAACAAACTCCTCCGCTTTATAATATTAGTATTGATTGGTTAAAATCTTTTGTCTACAATACACAGTTTTTATAATAAGTTAACATTGACGAATTGTGTTATTGATACAATCACTTTATATTTTTTAGTTAAGTTTAGTTGTGCGCGTAGAATCGGTACCATTGTATAACAGTTATCATGCAAGCATCGCAAAACTATAAATATATAATTAAAAAGCAAATAATTTGCCAAAGTTACAAAGCAGCTATATTATTCAAAGTATTTTTAGATTCTAAACTTTATATTTGTTTGCGAAACAATCTTATATTAAAATATCTACATAATATAAATGTTCAAAGGTAACCGCAAGTTCGATTGTGTTCAAAACCCAAAACCACTAGCAAATACTTAAGAGCGTTACAAACGGCATATTAATATCTTTATCTTTACTTATAAAACGATGTCGTTATTTTTTTGTACCCACGTCTTTATGGGAGCTTATATCTTGAAAACTACGCAACGGATTTTAATGCGTGTTCTTTTAATAGATAGAGTGGTTTAAGAGGATGGC
Source organism: Orgyia antiqua (assembly GCA_916999025.1). Classification (NCBI taxonomy): domain Eukaryota; kingdom Metazoa; phylum Arthropoda; class Insecta; order Lepidoptera; family Erebidae; genus Orgyia; species Orgyia antiqua. The sequence goes on from OU779861.1 coordinate 7,097,966, forward strand.
TTTTTTATATAATTTGTCAAGGTTTTGTTTTTAAATTCGAAGTTGCGGGCAGCTAGCATATTAATATACCGAGAAAGACTGTGATGTAGATAGAAAAAAGACGAGGTGAGAAAGAGACAGATATATCTGTCGGTGACGTCATAAGTATAGTTACTTATCGGAATATCTATACTATTATATAAAGCTGAAGAGTTTGCTTGTTTGAACGCACTAATCTCAGGAACCACTGGTCCGATTTAAAAGTTCTTTCATTGTTGGACAGTAAATTTATCGAGGAAGGCTATAGGCTATAAGCAGTTGTGAAAAAGTTGCAAAAACGGGGAAATTTTCTAAATTCTACGCGTACGGAGTCGCGGGCAACATCTAGTTATTATATATGTGTCCTTACTTGCATCGTTTTTTTTCTATATAAATCCTATCCTTCTCGCTATCCTAATATATCGTAATATGCCGTTTGTGGTGCCTTTATACTGTTGTGGTTATTGCTAAAGAGATCAATATTTATATTACCTACGTATCGAATACCTAATACCCATGTATATTACTGGAGTGTAACGTACTGTAATCGGATCCATTAAATTGTACTCAAGTGTCGCGAGCAACTAAATACAATTATATAAAAAAGTAACTAAGTAAATTATTCCAGGAATAGTTAATAGTAATAATAAAAGTTCTAAATATAATATTACATAAGGAAACAGAATATTTTATTTTACATTAGTAGGCAAAATTTCATTCACACATTTTGTTACAAAAATCTAGCCTGTATTCTTTATTTTTAAGCGGTTTTTTTATAAAAACGAATGATCAATTTAATCGGCGTTGCGATGTATTCATTTTCTCTTTAATTATTATTAACACGCTTTTATCTATAAATGAATTATTAATCTATGTAACGGAATCTTTGAATGTGATAATCACTTGGATTGATCTGAAATTTTGCACATATATTAAGGATAAAAACATATTCAGAATTTCAAGCGTGTTTCTTAGTTTTAAAACTAAGAAAATTATTAATCTTCAACGGTTTTTTTTTCGAACGTTTTAATCAATTTATTACTTTTTTTTACAAAAGATAAAAAGTGATTAAATTTTGTAGGCACAGATATGTGAGTATATTTTTTATTTCAAATAAATTCGAATTAAAGCATGTGACATAGGTACTCGTAATTCTTGTAAATATGCGGTATTCAAATAAAACAAGTCGTATGTAATATTGAACTAAGCATAAAACCCATTTTGCGCCTCGCTAAATATTTTTCATGCGTGAGCTTTGGGATTCAAAGTTAATTAAACGGATTTCCAATCTTGTATGAATGTGCTACACATAACGTAAGCAGCTATAAACTTTGAGCATTTAAACAACAAGAGTAGTTTTGAACGCTCATTTCGATCTACTACACGAGAAAGAGTTTATCAAAGTAATATTTTATAATGTAATCTCAATTCCGCATCAATTGAGGGCCGATTAAAATTTTTATTTTATTTGAAAGAGTATTGTATAGTTACGTACTCTGATTTTCGTATTTTTTCTACGGTGAGCTACACAAACACATCAATTTAGTTCGATAGCATCGCTAGGCACACACTCGTGTAAAGTCGACGTACTTAAATTTAACTCTACGCTAGGCAAACTATTATCTAAGAGACGGCACTGTTTACTTTAAAGAATGACATAAAACAATTTTCTCATGCATTTTAAGTGGGGGGTTATCAGGCAATGACGACTCTTGCTGCGTTAATTCTCTAAGATCTACTTGAATACTTTAGAAGTGAGGTAAAGGATTATAATTATATGTGGGATACATCCACAGTGCTTTACACAACTCAAGGTAAGCTGCCACGTTAATCCAGAATTTGTATGCCTTAAGTGTTCTCGGTAACTTTGATAACTATTAATCTCACTAATTGTAGATACTAATTTGTCGTTAAGTTAGCAACGTATGGGTATTAGCGGTCTTCTATGTTGACAAATCGCTCAGACAAAAGATTGAGTTACCTACAAGTTATGGACCGCGACTTCGAGTAGCCCGATTTTCGGAATAACCCTTTTTTAACACGTAACACGCTTATTTATGTAAGTTCAGTAGGTACCTATGTATTTATCAATGTATTAATTAATCTATAACGGAATTTTTGAAAGCATTTTTCACCCACTTGCAATAGTCTGATTGCTCTAAAATTTTGCATACGTATTAAGGACCGATGACAATGTAATAATGTGAAATAATATTCAGGATTTTCTAGCGTGTTTTTAGTTTTTGAACCAAGCAAATTATTAACTTTAAGGGACCTATTATATTAAAAACAAAACACCCAGAAGCAGTACTTCAATATTTCTGTTAAAAATACAAATATCACACTGATGTCCTGTGCGGAAATCAAGCCCGCGATTCCGTGAACGGTAGTTTTTTAGTGATAACTACTGCTCAATGAGATCCTTCAGTAACAGTTATATTAACATTACAATGTGTTAACTTTGATGCTATAAAAAGCAACTTCGTACATGTGGGGTTTCGAGAATTAAAAAAAGAACCATAGCGATTAAAATCACATAAAAGAGCTATCCTCATGAATCATTCAATCTATAAAAAAAACTGTATTAAAATCCGTTGCGTAATTTTGAAGACATAAGCTCACATAGAGTGCTCCGTGTGGTGACGGAGTAAGAATACAAGTGTCACCACCCCATTACCTCCCAAGAGTGCTGTATAAGTCAGCTAAGGGATATTGCATACAGATAACATCCTCTGTGAGAGACGGAAAACTCGAAAATAAACCCTGTGCCAACACACCTGGTCAGCGCGGCACAGTAGACCATAATCCCTCCCAAAGTGAAGGAGGCCCGTGCCCAACAGTGGGACGTGCGACTTTGTTTTAAAATAAGTAAGGATACTCGTTTTCTTACTGCCGAGTAAATAGGTACACATGACAAAACCGTAAAATTACTATTGTTTAAATATCAAGTTATTAATGATGCAGAAAACTGGTTATTTTCGTTATCTGTAGTCAAATGAATTTATATGTTAATTTAACTGGCTACGTTCGCCTTTTATATAAAGTTGATTTTAAAGAAAACACCTACTTAATATAAATAAATAAATATTTATGGACATTTCACACTACATCCTCTGGTCCCAAAGCAACTTCGGTACCCGATACGAATATACTAAACTATTATATAAAATAATAATAATAAATATTCATGGACATTTCACACAACGTCCTCTGGTCCCAAGCTAAGCTTATTATGCTTGTATTATGGGTACCAGAATACGGATATAATACATAAACTACTTTTCTTTTGTAAATACATACTTATAATACATAGAAAACACCCAGACGTAGTACAAACATTTGTATGACATTTATGAATATCACACAAATGATTATATATACTTTTTATTTGTAAATACATACTTATAATACATACCTAGAAAACATTGTAATGTGCGGGGATCGAGCCCGCGACCTCTAGAACGGCAATCCGCTATGTTGCATAAATATGTGACATGTATAGGTTTTATGTAAGGAAAACATTTCAATGTTATAATTTTCTTAAAAGTTAAGAAATAAGTTAAAAGTGTCAGATGGACTCATATAATTCTACTTTTAATACAAGTCGTTCCTTTCGGAGTCGAGTTTAACCCCTCAAATCGTAAAACAATATAATATATTTATTCCACTGAAATCTAACAAACTAAATTTAAATGACCGGAAGAGGGTCGTGCCTTTCAAGCTAGAAGGGTTTATTTGACATAAGTTTGCCTCTTAGACCTTTATAATTACACTTTAGAATATATTGGGTACGTTGAAAGTTTTCAACACAAGTGTACCAGTTGTAAGAAATTGGTATTCACTTAAAATAATCTAGCTACTGTAGGCATTGAGTTGTTAATATTATAATTAACTAGCTGATGCCGGTTACACCGTACACGTGGAATTTTACATCCCTATATATTTTGTTACAGTTTAAACCTTCCCTGGACTTTCACGAATGTTTCAAGACCAAAATCATCAAAATCGGCCCAGCCTTTCTCGAGTTTTAGCGAGACTAACGAACAGCAATTGATTTTTAAATACCCCAACGTGTGTGGCCAACCCTCCGAACCGAGATTTCGTAATATACTAGGTGACAGACGAATCTAGCAATGGACTCATGAATAAACTGTAGAACAAACAGTAGTGCCTCAATAATACTGAACCTTAAAAACTGTGAAACCGGTACTTTTTAATATTTCAAGTGGATGCTAAATATTTTTGTAGCTGTATCAATGGTTAACTTGCATTCAAACTTCCAACACCTTTTTTCTACTTATGATCCCGGAAATTCAAAAACGAATCTTTGATTTTTTGGAAATTCAATGTTATCTACGCTCATAGTAATAACAGCTAATCTTTGTGTAATTTTTAGTCGTTAGGTACATTGGTAATTATTAGGTAACTTTTTATAGCCTTAGAACTCTTAGAAGCTTTAAATGTATCTAAAAATTAACTTCATAAAATGTTTATGCCACATTATATTAAATGAATGTGACCTTTAATTTGGGGAAATTCTAGAACTACTGACTAGGACTACTAAAAACACAAGAAAAATAAATTAATAGAAATTAATTAAAATTTTATTTACATATTTACCATAATTTTTACTGGATTTTGTAAAATATTTTTTTACGTTTATTGGCTATTTTTAGAATTGGCACCGATACATAATAATAATTCTTGACATGTATATCGTAATATGTTCACCTTCAATGCAATTTTATCACCTTAACAATCAACTAACTTTTGTTTTATTATGTAGAGCAATTAATAATAACATTAACTAAAATGCATAATTATTTTTTAACTTGTAATTTTAAAGTTGGAGCGTTGGAGGAAGCCTTTGCCGTAAGGCACACCGAGCTAAGGGATATTATATAAGGGATATATTTAAATAAGAGAAACATGTAATTGCTCGGAATAAATGGCAATATTATTATTATTTGTATCTCACTCTGATATTATTATTATTATAATTTAAATGTGTATTTTATTATTATACTAGCTATTGTTCATAGCATCGTACTCGTGGAAATAAACAAACCAAACGATACCTAAATACAAAACACCATTGAACCACTCTGTCTATTATAGAAAACCGCATCAAAACCCTTTGCGTAGTTTTGAAGATGTAAGTTCAAATAGGAACATATATACAAAAATACTGGCTTTTGTTTTATTATAAACTAGCTGTTGCCAGCGACTCCGTCCGCGTGGAATTTGGAATTATTTTTTTTTTCGCAATAGCAGATAGCCTAGTTCCTTTCTCAGGGTCTAAACATTGTCTGTGCCAAATTTCATCAAAATCGGTTGAGAGGTTTAAGTGGGAAAGCGTAACAGACAGACAGACAGACAGAGTTACTTTCGCATTTATAATATTACGTATGTTTGGATCGTAGCAGATGGCGCTCTATAGTCTCTGCCTACCCCCATGGGACAAAGGCGTGATGTTATGATGATGATTATAATATTAGTAGGGAAGTAGGGATAAAGATCGAACTATAATAACTAAAGATCTATTTGTGATAACTATAAGCACTATGTACGCTAAGAATGCCTGATAGTAATTCAATTAAAAATAGTTTAAAAAAACTAAAAAACACGCTTTATTTAATCGAATTATTGCATTGTCATCGGTCTTTGACAGGTGTGCAAAATTTGAATAGAATCTGACCGTTTAAAGTGGGTCAAAATAGCGTCCAAAGGAGTCGGTTACAAACATACAAACATACAAACAAACAAACATACAAACAAACATACAAGTGAAGCTAATATAAAGCGTGTAATTAGAATTTTGCATGGATTGTGAAATAAAGATAATAGCGATAAAAACAACAGCAATCCGACACAATTAATTGTACACTTTATGAAATGTAAGTGACGACAAATCGATTACAAAATAATTGTAATTTAATTATATTTCCTTGACTTTTATTGTAATAATTGGTCATCACCATAACCAACAGTCGCGTGACAATTTATAGTAATACCTTGGAATATCGGTATTGCATCAATACTACAATTATAAAGACAATTAACCTATATAATACAATGTTATTGTAAGCTTCTGTGCTATTTTTTGATGCTATATTTATAGAATAATAGAACTGTTGCGCTCAGCGTTCGCCCAATAAATCTAGTAAATAACTTTTACGTTAGATTTGGGAGTTTTTACTAGGGCAAACAACGTATTATTGACGACGGGCTTCGTGGCGGAGTGGTTTATGTAATGGACTGCCGATTGCGAGGTCTTGGGTTTGATTCCCGGTCAGGACAATCATTTGTGTGATATCCATAAATGTCATACAAATGTTTGTACTGCGTCTGGGTGTTTACTATGTATTATAAGTATGTATTTACAAAAGAAAAGTAGTTTATGTATTATATCCGTATTCTGGTACCCATAACACAAGCATATAAGCTTAGCTTGGGACCAGAGGACGTTGTGTGAAATGTCCATGAATATTTAATATTTATTATTATTTATTTATTATTTAATTTATTATTTATTTATTATTTATTTATTATTTATTTATTATTTATTTATTATTTATTTATTATTTATTTATTATTTATTTATTATTTATTTATTATTTATTATTTATTTATTATTTATTTATTATTTATTTATTATTTATTTATTATTTATTTATTATTTATTTATTATTAACATAACAGAGTGGTATTTGGAATCACCAGGTTTCCTTTTTTCGCATCAAGAAGTTTATATCTTCTCTCAGGCTCTACAATATGTGTATACCAAATCATATTAAAATTTTTAGTAGTCTTAGCGACAGACATACAGAGTTACTTTGGCATTTATAATACTATTATGGATAACTATAATTTTTAGGGTTCCGTACCCAAAGGGTAAAAACGGGACCCTATTACTGAGACTTCGCTGTCCGTCCGTCCGTCCGTCCGTCCGTCCGTCTGTCACCAGGCTGTATCTCAAGAACGGTGATAGCTAGAGAGTTGAAAATTTCACATATGATGTATTTCTATTGCCGCTATAACAACAAATACTAAAAATAAAATAAAATAAATATTTAAGGGGGGCTCCCATACAACAAACATGATTTTTTTACCGTTTCTTGCTCGATACTAATAACGTTGCCTTATGTTGCATAGATAATGGTACGGAACCCTTCGTGCGTGAGTCCGACTCGCACTTGACCAATTTTTTATATTATTAGTATACTATTAGCTGAAAATTTTTCAGAATCAATCCACAAGTTTTCGAGATTATCCCCTACATAGGTACATACTACAAACATTAATGGTCTTATTCATAATGACTTATCGGAGGTTTAATAGTTCGCGAAAATTGTCAAAACTTGTTATTCATAATAGACTTTTTACGCTAAAACGTTTATTATCTCTACGATAAAATCTCCGTTTAAACCTCCGATAAGTCATTATGAATAAGACCATATCTCTTTACAATATTAGTATACCTAGATATGATAGATCCTTCCGTGCGGTGAGTGTGTCACCACCCCATCTCTTCCCGAGGGTGCTGTAAAAGTCAGCTAAGGGATATTGCACACGGATAACATCCTCTGTAAGAAACGGAAAACTCGAAAATAAGCCCTGTGCCAACACGCCTGGTCAGCGCGGCACAGTAGACCATAATCGCTCCAAAGTGGAGGAGGCCCGTGCCCAACAGGGTAGACGTATATGGGCCGGAGAGGAGAGGGTGATTTGATTTGTTAAATGGGTTGTCTTGATTAATCTTGAAGTATGTACCTCGATTTCACATTTCTTATAATTATTGGATATCCCTATTTGCTTCACAGTTCTTTACAGTTACGTAGGTATAGTAACAACGTTAATTGCTTCCAATAACGAAGTAATAACACAATTGGATTAGGTCATAACCATTTAACTTGCATTACTTAGGTACTATGGCTCTTTCCAAAGAGGACATTGAATACCTAATCAGGATATAATACTATGTATTTGAAAATCACGTTTAGAGGTGGAACACATATCGTATACACACATTTTCAATTTACAATTGCGACTTTACAATTTCTTGATAGATGAAATATCATAAATAAGCAATCACTACACGGGTGAATGAGACAAGCTCTTCATTTCTTGTCAATCGTGTATTTGGAAAATAAATCTTAGAAATAACGATTAATCGCCCCCTAAATCTCTTGCATTTCGTGAAAATCGATAGAGACTTTTTCAAGATGCAGTTTAAATGTTTATTTACACGAGAATTATTTATTTAAACATATATATTAGATTTGATACTCTATTAGGTACAGGTAATTTCTTTCAGTAGTCCATTTTAGGTTATAAAGTGTCATATCGGAAAAAGATGTTGTCGTATACACTGAAAATAATCAAAATAAACTACAACAGAATATACATATTGTACGCGGCTTGAGATATGCAATATTTCTTTGTATTCAATTCCATAAGCTTATGATAGGCTACAGAGGTTTATGGTTATAACTTTAGATATCAGTTTCAAATGAATGTAGAGCCAACGAACTCTATCAACGGCACGTCTCAAACCTAGTTTGTAGTAAAGTTTGTAAAAATGTGTGGATAGATGTTTGCTGCACGTTTAGGCAAATAGGTACTACTGAATGGTTTTTAATGCAACTTCACACTTGTATTAGCATACGGGCTGTCGAGATAATCCTAGATTTTCTTTTAAACTCGCTTTTAATGAATCTTAATCTGAAGCTTTCTTGAATCAGAAATGTACAGGCTAACAATAGTATGTGTATGATCTTTTTTTTTTGCTTTCTTTCCAGCCCGTACGCGTCCAACTGTTGGGCACGGGACTCTACCATTGCCGCGCTAACCAGGCGTGTTGCATAAAGTTTAGTTTCCTGTTTGCATCTTTTACAGATGATATTTATCTGTTTATAATGTGCCTTAGCTGGCATTTCCAGCTCTTTGTGGTGGAAATGCGGTGGTGGTACCTACTTGTATTCTTAATGCGTCACCACACGGACATAATACGATTGCATACGATAGCATTGATATATTTCAAAATATACATATATGTATGTGCAATGTTTTCATTACAACTACCTCCTGTAATAAAATAAGATTTAACTCAATTTATGATGATAGGTATAAATAATTTATTTTTAGGGTTCCGTACCCAAAGGGTAAAAACGGGACCCTATTACTGAGACTTCGCTGTCCGTCCGTCCGTCCATCTGTCACTAGGCTGTATCTCAAGAACGGTGATAGCTAGAGAGTTGAAATTTTCACAGATGATGTATTTCTATTGCCGCTATAACAACAAATACTAAAAATAAAATAAAATAAATATTTAAGGGGGGCCCCCATACAACAAACATGATTTTTTACCGTTTCTTGTTCTCATACAACAAACATGATTTTTTACCGTTTCTTGCTCTCATACAACAAACGTGATTAATTAAGTATTGTGTGTGTTGTTTGCTCATTTATTAATAACGTGCCTTATGTTGCATAGATAATGGTACGGAACCCTTCGTGCGCGAGTCCGACTCGCACTTGACCTGTTTATTTACATACCTATCTGATTTTATCTAGACATTTATGAATACGTATAAGATTTGATGATAAAATAACGTGGCAAAAATTTTGTTTTTAATTACTTATTTTTATTTTCTCCTAATATTATAAACGCAAAAGTTTGTAACTCTATCAAGTAAAAACTAGCTACTGAATAGATTTTACCTCCGTGTGGTGTAGGATTAAGAATACAAGTGTCACCACCCCATCTCCTCCCAAGGGTGCTGTAAAAGTCAGCTAAGGGATATTGTACACAGATAACATCCTCTGTGAGACGGAAAACTCGAAAATAACCCCGTGCCAACACGCCTAACAACTAGTTATGAACAATCGAGAAATATATTATCAAGTATGCTAATGATTATCAAACGTGATTATTATGATTATATTCTATGTAACGTGGTTACAAATCCTCCTTTTGCATTTCAGCCAAATAAATCTTATATTGATTATGTGCCTCTCGTCGAATCTTGAAAACCCACGGAAATAATCTACAATAGTTGACACCATGGTTGTCCAGAGATATGCTAAGCTTAACTACGTAAAGCTAATTGTAATTTTAACTAAATTTCCTCATAAAATTTGTAAAATAGAATAGAGATTTGAAATAATGTGAATGTGTATAACATACCAATAAATTTAAATATAGAACAGTTGTTCTTTTTCCTTAAGATTAATTTTATTGTTTGACATAACAGAACTATTGGTATTCCCCCAAACCCACTATTGGATCCCAATACTTACATCGATGCAGGGATATGCCACATAAAGTCTATACCTATACAGCCACATCATTCATCTTTAAGCTATTGTGATTATTTTAGCTAAATTATTATCACCTTGTGTTATTAGAATAATGTGATTTTTATAAGACAAGCAGTTTTCAAATAATATTTTTGCTATATTTCTTAACTGAACGTTTATCTACATAAGATTTTAATCACGTATATATTTTATCTATGTAAAAGACAAGTTTTAACAAATTTATTACTAAATTATACAAGTTGATACACTTGAGATTACTTATCACCTATCACCGCTGTTAAGCGAAAAAAAAAAATAGACATGTTACGTAAAGATAAAAATCTAAAATAATAACGGTCACCTGATGCGCAAAATTTGATAATAAATTTATTTAAACGACAACAAATTATGAGAGAGAAACTTGTTGACTATACGGGAATTTTCCAGACAGACTGTCTTACTCGTAATCTACTTTCTTTGTAGTATTTGAAATTTAATGTCATGACAATTTTGAAAGTGTCGGCTTACGGTAGTTTGGAAAACGAATTTTTCTTCCCCTTTAGTATTTTTACAGGTTATGAATAGGTAAACTCAAAAACTATTGGATCAATTTTAACATTAGTCTTTTAACATTAGGAAGCTAAATTTATTTGGAGTAGGTACAGTTTATTTTAAAACTTTAAATTTTGCCATTGAAAATACTTTGCGTGTGCTGCGAAAACTATTCGGATATTAACTTATTTTAAGTATTTTAAGCAGGTACATACCTACATTCAGTAGGAATAGAACAGTTTTTTTTGCTCCCTTAATTCCCCGACGATATAAGGAAGACCTCAGTAGACAATTTGATGTATTTTAGAGATTCCATCCCCATTATAATGAATTCTCTCATCTAAACTTTCGTAACAAGAGACAGCATTCACTTCACCTATCAATGTAGATTTTATAGCAATTAAAAATGCCTCGAAGGTCGTAAATTAAGAAAAAAATTTGATTTAACGATAACACCATGTCATTCGTCCACACTATTCCCATTCGTCCGGACGAATGGGAATAGTGTGGACGCATGGGAATGACCCGAAGGAAGCATATAGGTTCCTTGTCCAGTAAATATTTATTTATCGAAATTAAATTATGATAAAGTAACGGCTGGAAGGAGATGAGTTAAAAATATCAAGTGTTAAGTATACAAGCGTAAATGACAAATATGTCAACAACTTGGTATCTAGCTCTGTAACAGATAAGATATAGAGGTCAATACGTACATCTCCACTATATATACAGCACGATAATTATTACTTAAAAACGTAGGATTCATCTGGATCATAACTGGGATCGATAATGAGGTAAAAATTTCAAAAATTTGTTACTAAGCTAGGAGCTAGGCTAACCTAACCTTCAGACTACACCTCACAATGACCTGTAGGAGCTATAAACACCAGTTCTTACTTGCTGTTTGATTTAATTTATCTTAGTTAGTGGCAAATTGAAATGATCAACCAGCGACACTTAAACGTAGGCCTTGAACTTGTATAACATTATGATACACCTACAAACTACAGTGGGCAAGGCCATCCTAAGTAACGCCATATTTAAAAGAACATGAATTTATTTGGATTTTCATTTATACCGAGCTTCCACGATTACATGTCACTGGCGATTTAGGAATACCTAATTTACAGAACACATTTGAATTAAAAAAAAAAGCTAACATACTGAGGTAAAACTTGAAAAAAGTGCAGATGTGTATAGGATAGGATAGATAGATAGTACCAGCACACATCCTGTGTGTGTTGGCACAGGGTTTAGTTTCGAGTTTTCTGTCTCTCACAAAGAGTATTATCTGTTTACAATAGGTAGACCTTAGCTGGTTTTAATTAAACAATCAAAGAATATTTCGTAATTCTTAAGCCATATTTGACAATGGAGCAAAATCGTTAAAAAACAATAAATATATAAAAAGTTTTTTAATTGATAAACGTATACATACGTTTATATACTATTGTATACTCCTAAAGAACTATAGTAAGAATGATGGAATTACCTAACTGATAAATCTGCTATACATATACACCTCTGAACATTTATGTTTGTTATTCAATTTTAATAAATTTTGTCGCCACAGCTTATATAAATTATGCCAATTTCGGCAGAACATAGTTGTGCAATTTGTAAACATATTTTTTCTTTAACATCTCTTTACCTAAGTTCACAATAAATGAATTTGAATTTGATCTTGAACTAAATAGTTAATTAAACTAAATAACTAATAATACACATAAAAAAAAACCTTTTAGCTTGAAATCAAGCTAAAAGGCTTTTTTATGTGTATTATTAGTATTAATTCCCTATGTCATCCACGCTATATATGATAATTATCTGTCTAGTTTTGCAGCCTGTCCAAATATGTTGTCCGTTTTGCCAAGGACAACCGCTATATTATAAAAACTAACGATATTGTACATGATTCGAATTTAAAAGCTAAATATGGATGACTATGAAGTCCATAAAGATATCAACAACAACTTTACTTATTTAGAATATAAAGTCGTTATTTTTGTTTGTGTGTCCCTACGTGAGGTTATAACTTCAAAACTACGCAACCGATTTTGATAGTATACGGCCTTTAAGTAAATCTTAACGAGTTTATGGTCTTATTCATAATGATTTATCGGAGGTTTGAAAGTTCGCTAAAATAGGTTCGTGAAAATTTACGCTAAAACGTTTATTATCTCTCCGATAACATCTCCGTTTAAACCTCCGATAAGACATTATGAATAAGGCCTTAGTCTAAAATTATATCAGTTTAATAAAAAAATTTACTAACACGATAATATAACTTTTTTAAGTAAAAAAAAAAATCTAAGAAAATTATTGATAACACATTAAACTACAAATTCAGTGAATTTTTAGGCCATATATTTACAGTTTTAGATTTTAGTGGCACCTACCAACTACCAATAAAACATGCACAATTAAATTTGACTGAAAATTAAAATTATAGCACCAATTAGGTAGGTACACTATTCGGCTATGTTAACTTAACTTTCATATTATACAAACTGTGTATTAAAGACTTAATAATTATATAATGTATACAAAAAAACAGCCAATTAAAAGAATACAACGGAGTTAATTTCATTTAAATTAAAGTTCAGTTAAGTTTTTGACGTATTTTAAGTATCAACGCAATTCAAAATAGATTCCAATAACTTAGTTATTACCTAATTAACTCTTAAAAACAGATATACCTATAATAATTTTATTTAGATAAATATGTCCTTGTTCTTCAGCTACGTAAATAGTCCGTATAAATTATAATAAAATACAACGCTAAAATATGAAAACAAATTAATAAATTATTTATATGCAGCTTTGTAATAATATATAATATACTATATGGCATGTTTTATGCTATTTTATATTAAATCCAAGCTTTGATTTAAATAAGAAAGAAAAAAAAGTTACCTTTTATTTCATATAATTATCACAGAAAACTTTAACAATGTTTGTAAACACAATTTTAAGGTAAAGAAACGCGCGCGCGCACTCCGCTGTATACAGACGTAATACTTGTAATACGTATTTAGCTTCAGCACGCCTCCACAAAAGCCGGTCAGTCGCATCTGATTATAAATAACTCGTAACTTGCATGGTTAGCTATCTTTCTACTGTTACAACAAAGTTACTCTTAAGAGGGCAGGATACCAAATTATGCTCCATACAAAAATGTGGGTATTGTACTTCCCTTTTTTCTTCGCGAAAGTTAAACCAATTTTAATTGTTTCTACGGTATATTATAGACGAAGAGTATATCTATGCTTCTGTCACTTTTTCTTTTCAATACATAATAAGTAAAAGAAATATGACCACCCGAAAATCCCGTTTTTTTTTCTTTAGGTAAAGTTGCAGCGTCTATCACACATATTTGGTAACGTTTTACCAAAAAAGAAAGAGATACAAGCATAGATATACTCTTCATCTATAATATAGTGTAAAAACAATCAAAATCGGTTTAACTTTCGCGAAGAAAAAAGGGGACTACGAAACGTCTTTTTTTCAAAGAATTTGTAGGTAAAATCTGCTTCAGCTATATTTGTCCCTTTCAGCACGGTGCTCGGGAATAGGGATATCAATACCTAAGGCAAATACCTAAATTAGGAGTACAGTACCCTCTTAAAAACTAACTTATGAGTTGGACTTAGACACGAAGGGTTGAGTACCGTTTTTATCATAATATATTCGTCAGATTACCGACCCTAATTAATGTGATATGGGCAGGAAAATGATGATGATGGGTATTTGTTGCTGTAGCATCAATTGATATACATAAACTGTGTTTGCAGCTATCTAGCTATCATTATAGATACAACCACAGAAAACTAGCCGGTGACAGACAGGTAGTGAAGCCTCAGTAATAGGTGATAGGATTTATCTTTTGGTACGGATCCCTAAAAAGAGTGGACTGCGTAAAAGAGGTTATGAAAGAAAGAGGAGCTAACATAGATATGACGTCTGACAAAGAAGTTAGAAGTTAGAAGAAGAAAAATAGATGTTGCGCCGACACCAAATAACGGGATAGGGGCAGGAGAATAATGATGCCTCTGCTAACTAGCCTCCGTTTACATTCAGCGCCTCCTTAAATATTGCGCAGTTAGCAAACACGTACCTACGAGAGTAAATGCACGTAAACAATTTTGGAATTACTCATTGTGCAGTGCAGTCAATACGGAAGCATTTTTCAAGGACATAAGGTACCTAATTGTGTTGTTATTATCCGTTACGACTGTTACGAGTGATTTGTTACACAGATCACCTGCGACAGATAGAGCATTACGAGATTGTTGACGATTAAACGCACCAACCTTGTAGGAAGGCGCGGTTTGCGGGATATGCAATATTGCATTTTCATTGGTCGTAGCAAAATCACACGCTGAGTTTGCATTACATTACATATGACTAGATCTATGCTAGAATAGCGCATACGTTCGCTGCGTGTTGATTATGTTGATCGCCTTGCATGCGCAATCTATTGGGAGTGATCCGTGGTTATTACTTTCCAGTTTATTGGATTTTTTTTTAAATAAATACGACTTCTACTGTACGTGGATGTTATATTTAGTTTATTTTGTTCTCTCTATCGTTCGCACTCGACCGTGACCTTACTTAGGTTACTTCAACCTGCTATAGGGATCTTGTGTAATAAGTAAGCTGGAAAATTTGAAAGTTTTCGGTTTTAGTCGCGGAAAAGTCTTCCAGACTGACGGCATTGGTACCGATTCAAGACGCAAACCAACCACGCAAAAAATTTTAATTCATAGATAGTTAAGTGTCAATAGCACAATTCGGCAATGTTATCTGAACTTTCTTATTTTAAAAACTGTGTATTATAGACGATTTTAATTAAAATGAATGTCTACAAAGTAATGTTGTGAATGTATAAGTACGCAAGCAATAGTTTTTAGTTAAGTTTCGTAGTGCAAGTAGAATTTCTACCAATGACTTCAAACGTTCACAAAAATCCTTTCCTTGCTATAAAAGCCAGATAAGGAATATTATAGATTGTACATTTTAGGTGTATATGTGTGTAGTCGGTTAGAGGATAAAATGAAATACATCTTGCATACAATATATAATAATAATAATAAATATTCATGGACATTTCACACAACGTCCTCTGGTCCCAAGCTAAGCTTATATGCTTGTGTTATGGGTACCAGAATACGGATAGAATACATATACTACTTTTTTTGTAAATACATACTTATAATACATAGAAACACCCAGACGCAGTACAAACATTTGTATGACAATTAGAAAAATCACACAAATGATTGTCACGAGCGGGTATCGAACCCGCGACCTCTTTATCGGTAGTCCGTTACATGAACCACTAGACCACGAAGCCCGTCCAATGAATCCATGACATGACATGACAATGAATCCATACATAATATATTTGTGTATAATAACTTAGGCGGAGCGAACAACAGTCTTTATACATTCGTAGATCTGCTGACACGCCTCTTCTTGCACACAATGCAATCATACATACTATCCCTACATACATAGATGACATTCTCTGTGAGAGAAAAAAAACTCCGATACTAAGCCCTGTGCGAAATCTCTACCAAAGTGGAGAAGGCCCGTGCCCAACAGTGAGACATTAATGGCCTGGATAGAGAAATCTATTCAAATGGTAAACAAATAAATTAAATCGTCATTGGACAATGGATAGTGACTGATAACAATATATGACTGATAATCAATGATCGGAGTAGGTAGAGCTATTTAGGTTCATTGACCACAAACATTGATGTTAATATGGACATTCCATGGGGTAAAACTACTTTTAACGGATTTTATCGCGTATTATTTGGTATTATTTACTTAAATATGGTTTATGTACGCCAAATAAGCCAAAGAGCGCACGAGAGACGTTGTAAATTTTACACGTTGTCAAACAAATAAATATCTTGTAAATAAAAATAGTTCAAAGAATGAAGACATGAAAATAATTATGATGAAACAGAAGATAATACTTAGATTTTTTGATGAACATGTTTGAATTAGTTTGTATGTTAATATTATATTCTTGTACAACTGCAAAATAAAGAAAAATGTAAATGATTGTTGAGTATTGTATAAATATAATAAAAATTGGTCAAGTGCGAGTCGGACTCGCGCACGAAGGGTTCCGTACCATTATCTATGCAACATAAGGCAACGTTATTAGTATCGAGCAAGAAACGGTAAAAAAATCATGTTTGTTGTATGGGAGCCCCCCTTAAATATTTATTTTATTTTTAGTATTTGTTGTTATAGCGGCAATAGAAATACATCATCTGTGAAAATTTCAACTCTCTAGCTATCACCGTTCTTGAGATACAGCCTGGTGACAGACGGACGGACGGACGGACGGACGGACGGACGGACGGACGGACGGACGGACGGACAGCGAAGTCTCAGTAATAGGGTCCCGTTTTTACCCTTTGGGTACGGAACCCTAAAGAAACTGTTACATAAAAAATATACATGGTTTATTGACTCAACTTATACTATCTTTAAACCCAGCCTTATACTTATCCATCGTAAAGTAAGTGTATTCTGTCGTTACTCCTTAATCCGTATTAGGTAAATAGCTTTTTATTAATTTACTACTTCAAAAGTAAATCTCGGGATTTTGGGCATATCCATATTATTGTAAAATACGACTAGTACATAAAATAGCTCTACCTATTCCGATCACTACTGATAATATATAGTTATCAGTCACTATACATTAGTATATTATCAACTTTCTGCGATTAGCCTATGGTTTCGTTATTATCATTAGGACCCACAAATTTATATACTTTGTGCTCGTAAATGTAAACCACTTTGTGAATTACCCTAGAAAACGTTATTTTTAATTTCGTGTACCCATAGGAATTGATTGGTACTTATATACAAGCATATGTATATAAGCATAAATTATGCTTCATTATCATCATAAGATGCAATAATAACTAGCTAACAGACGACGAAGGCAAGACCTATTTATATTTAAAAAATTCTGACAATTTTCTAAGCCAACACGACATTGCTAATAATTCTAGGTACCCACAACTAAACTTAATTTAACAAAAAATGAAAACGGCGAAAATTTGTTAATTATTCCATGCGTACAAACTCCCGGGCAATAGCTAGTTTTCAATAAATGTAATATCGTCTAGGAAACTTTAGTCAAGAGCCTGACCTGATATTCATACTGCTACCTGAGATTTTTAGCTAATTGCGGCGAGCCATCAAACCGCTAACTAAATAATACAATATGGACACGTAATAACTCTATCTACGGTTTTCCCTTGTCTTCAATCCCTACTAATATTATAAATGCGAAAGTAACTCTGTCTGTCTGTCTGTTACGCTTTCCCGCTAAAACCTCTCAACCGATTTTGATGAAATTTGGGACAAACAATCTTTAGACCCTGAGAAAGGACACAGGTTACCTTTTATTGAGAAAAATTTTTTTTTTCAAATTCCACGCGGACGAAGTCGCGAGCAACAGCTAGTACTATATATATACCCAATCTACAGTTTAAAAATGTCGCAATATTTATTCGATATATCTTATCCCAAATTATTAAATAATTAGGGGCACGTTTTTTCCTTCTAATCAGCTTCTGTCAGCCGTCATATCAACTCCATTTGCTTTTTAGGGTTCCGTACCCAAAGGGTAAAAACGGGACCCTATTACTGAGACTTCGCTGTCCGTCCGTCCGTCCGTCCGTCCGTCCGTCTGTCACCAGGCTGTATCTCAAGAACGGTGATAGCTAGACAGTTGAAATTTTCACAGATGATGTATTTCTATTGCCGCTATAACAACAAATACTAAAAATAAAATAAAATAAATATTTAAGGGGGGCTCCCATACAACAAACATGATTTTTTTACCGTTTCTTGCTCGATACTAATAACGTTGCCTTATGTTGCATAGATAATGGTACGGAACCCTTCGTGCGCGAGTCCGACTCGCACGACCAATTTTATTGGGTTTAGAGCCCGACATCTCCGCTTTCAAAGTTTATTTTTTTTATATCGTCTCACACACATTACCTTTTCTTTGGTCTTCCTCTACGGTAACAGCCATCACCGTTCTGCTTAAAAGCCCTTTTGTTATTTTATTATGAATGCAATTTTAACAATTTTAAGATTTTGATGTACCTAACTATCGTAATCTATCGTAATGATTACTATGAAATTTCACCTAATTAAAAAATATTACAGACGAAAAAAAAGTACATCTTATATATAAAATTCACGTGTCACAGTGTTAGTTACCGTACTCCTCCGAAACGGCTTGACCGATTTTTATGAAATTTTGCATACATATTCAGTAGGTCTGAGAATCGGCCAACATCTATTTTTCTTTTTTTAGTATGGCAAAACGTTTGCCGGGTCAGCTAGTAAATGTATAAAAACTATGTATTTTACGAAATAACTTAATCTAGAAAACCGACCATCAAATCCGACACAATTGCGACAACCCAAACTAATTCTAGGATAACCATTTCCAATAAAGAGGCTATATTTATAAGAAAAGTGAAGTTTACGAAAAGTAACGTAGGTCCTTAAGTCCTTACTGACATGTTTTGTGAATTTGATGACTTATTTTGTATATTAACAATAGCAATTTTTTCATTTCCTTGCCTCTAACCTTCTGATATTTATAAATTTTAATGCGGTACATATGTATATTATTTACTTTTTTTTTCATTGAAAACTTGCAGTATTTCACTAATATCTTTATCGCATTCTTTTAACACAAGACAGTAATTTAATAGTTAGACAGTTAATTTTTGCAATTGACTTGCTATGCTTTTAGTTACTTATTATGTACAAGACAATAAATTATTATAGAAAAATATTCTTCTTCTTCTTCTCCAGCCCATTTACGTCCCACTGTGGGCACGGGCCTCCTCCACTTTGGGAGGGATTATGGTCTACTGTGCCGCGCTAACCAGACGTGTTGGCACAGGGTTTATTTTCAAGTTTTCCGTCTCTCACAGAAGATGTTATCTGTGTGCAATATCCCTTAGCTGACTTTTACAGCACCCTTGGGAGGAGATGGGGTGGTGACACTTGTATTCTTAATCCGTCACTACACGGAGAAATAGAAAAATATTATTTTCCTATTATTACTTAGGGGAGATAGGGGAGCATTGGGCAATTTTTTGCTTAAGCCTTAATAAAAATGCAATTTTTTAACAAAATCAACTTTTTGCTCCTTATATTAGTAGCACATGTATTTGGCTTCAATTATAACGAAGAACACTTATAAAATTATAATTAGTCTCAAAATTGCAAGAGATTTTCTGAATACTGTCAAAAGTGCCCAAACCTCCCAATGGTCGGGAGGTTTGGACACCTCAATTGGAGGTTTGGGCACTGTTTAATACAGTGCCCAAGCCTCTGTAGCTCTGCCAACTGAGCTTATTAAAAGCTTAGTAAAGAATACTAGGTGGCTGGTCGAGATTGCAAAATTTCATTTAAATCGGTTTAGTAGTTTTGGCGAAAAATGCGACAGAATAACTTGCTTTCGCATTTATAAAATTACATACGGATTATATTTCTTTAGTACCTAACTATGGTATCGATGGAACACTCAAAAACCAAACAAAAGCAATGGTAGGTAGCTAAAATTCAATAGTAGGTATAAATTAAATTAAATAAGTGCCATGACTGATAAGTGATAACACGGATCAATAACATTGAATGAAAATCTGGCCAGTATACAAAAGCTTTGCCTTAAATGTGCACGAACTGAGAGTTAAGTGATAGGTTTCTTCTATCAAGAAGTGATAATGGTTCTCTATTTTTCGATGATATCTTTAGTGATCGGAGGTAATATACCTACTTTTTTTTTTCATTTTCCTTTTTAACATTAGATAACTTTACGCATACGACATTAAATTTTCCATTTAAATTTTCAGATCTGGAGGCCTTTGTGCCCCGTGGTAAAAAGGATAAAAAATCTGTTCGTTTTTTATTATCCCACGGGAACATTGCATTTTTTCTGGATAAAAAGTAGTCTATATGTTATTCCGATGATAAGCTACATTATTATAAAGTTTCATTAAAATCCATTCAGTAGTTTTTGCGTGAAATAGTAACAAACATCTAAACATCCATACTCACAAACTTTCACATTTATAATATTGTTACTGTGTATTGTTAGGATAATTTCACAATAATATTTTCATTAGTTTGTTTTTCTTGCAGAACTTTTAATACATCATTTATCATATGGATCACGACCTGAGAAAAATGGAGCATCTGCAAGTTCAACAATAGTCAAAGATGTTACCGATGCGGCTATACTGACTTTAATCGTGTGTGCTGTAATAATTCTAGCATTTACTCTACAGGTTAAAATTCATAAAATTTAACGGAAAACAGTGTTATTTATTAAATAACCAGATATTTAAGCTTACACTGACTTAAGCTGACTTATTTATAAAATATTTTATAATATGTTAAGACGATACCAAAATAGCTTCGTGCATTTTTCTACGTACGAAGTTTTCATTGTTTCTTTAGATTGAATGGCTAGAGCTCTAATTTTTAAGTATATGTTTTTTCAATATATGATCTAGGATCGCATCAACTCAGAAACGCGATTGAAAAAGTTTTCTCGATAGAAAATCTTGGCGAAACAACCTCTCAAATTTTTTATTTTTTTCATTTGTCGGTCTATTATCGCGTATTAACTAATGAAATAACTTTAAAAACATAAGTAACTATTATATATTATAGAAACACGTAAATCAGAATTAAAATATATTTAGTAGATTTTGAGTAAATAGGAAAAGTATCCCTAATTCTTCATTTTCTGTGCCTACTGGCTGTGTTAATATGTACGTGTCGGCGATGATATACGATAATATTGATGTAGGCCCTTAATAAAATGATTGTAATATAAAATATTTGCATGCCATTGTAATGGTAAATATGTGAACCAAATTGTATTCATGTTATCTTTTGTAAACCATATTTCCGCAAATAAATGAACTGAACTGAACTGAACTGAACTACAATGTAGGTGTGCCCCATCATGCATTGCTGATAAAGTCGGGGTGAAAGTATTTACCCATTACTCAGGAATCCAAAGACGACAAAATATGATTATTCCCAATTTACCTAATTAATATCTAGCTGATGCGACTTACTATGCGTGCAAAAAAATCCTTGGCGTGCACCATTTTTTTGCATTAAAATGCCTTAGTCCTTTCTCAAGCTCTACATCTAGTAATATTGACGAGAAAAAGCGAATGGACAGAGGATATTACTGTCGTAATTTTTTCCCCTGCCTCCATGCAAGGCGGTTGGCTTCTCTTTGGATTTGCCAGCGTCAAATTTCGTATTTTTTATATTATTATTTCGTAGTAAAATGAGAATTACAAAGATTTTACTTGGATTTTACCTTGCATCCCAGTGAATAACATTATCGGAAAAGGTCAAGGTTCGTTTTTAGGGTTCCGTACCCAAAGGGTAAAAACGGGACCCTATTACTGAGACTTCGCTGTCCGTCCGTCCGTCTGTCACCAGGCTGTATCTCAAGAACGGTGATAGCTAGAGAATTGAAATTTTCACAGATGATGTATTTCTATTGCCGCTATAACAACAAATACTAAAAATAAAATAAAATAAATATTTAAGGGGGGCTCCCATACAACAAACATGATTTTTTTACCGTTTCTTGCTCGATACTAATAACGTTGCCTTATGTTGCATAGATAATGGTACGGAACCCTTCGTGCGCGAGTCCGACTCGCACTTGACCAATTTGTTAATTTTTAATTTTATTTTTTTGAGATTAGAGAAGTTGGCAGAAGTCATTTGATTGAATGTCATTTTCCTTTCAGATTATGATGTAAGTTACCCTTATATTCTTTTCAAAGAGTATATTATACTTAAAAATTCTTATCTTATCTGCAGATGTACGTACGGATTTTGAAGTTCAAATAAATAGTTAATAGTTATTTTAATAGAGAAGTCAAAATGCAAGTGCAACAAGCGATAGCCGACAGGTAGGTAGGTATTTCGATTCCTGCTTTGGGAATCTGATTCAAAATATGTAGGTATGTGCAGTGTATGTGCAGGTATGTGCAGTGTATGTGCATTTTGCTCATTTCACTCCCATTAGATAATTCTTGTATTAAAGTTATTTATGGGAAACTTGGTATCATCAATCAGTATAGCTTATATTAGCTGTAATACTAAGTATTAATATACCCCGTAATAGTAATAGCCTTTTGGAGTCCAGATTTAGTGTGATAACTTTTTTATTAGCTAATATTATATTAACACTAATCAAACTTTTATTTAACAGCGTAGGAAACCATGCGACTCGTACACATATATTCTTATTATTAAATATCTTAGGCCTATTTGCATGTATGGGTCTTTATGTATTGTTAACTTTGTCTGCAATGGGTAAGTCTGCATAATTCTTTTTTTATGTTCGTAGGAATTTTGGTCAGTTTCATATCTGTATCTCTCTCTCTAGCCCATTAACGTCACACTGTTGGCCACGGGCCTCCTCCTCTTTGGGAGGGATTATGGACTATTGTGCCGCGCTGAAGAGGCGTGTTAGCCTAGGATTTGTTTACAAGTTTTCCCTCTATCACAGAGGTTATCTGTGTACAGTATTCCTTAGCTAGCTCTAAAGCACCCTGGAAAGGAAAAGGGGTGGTGACACTTGTATTCTTAATCCGAAATCACACGGACCGTACCTATCTGCATAGTCAGTCTATAAGTAACTGGCAAAGCGCAGTAGCGTCACTACAAAGTGGCAATTCGGCTAAATGCCACGGACTACGATCCCCCTTCAGAGGAGAATGTTAACTTTCAACATTTATTATTATTTATGGACAGAACGCAGCCTCGTCTCAAAAGGCGGCAGGACGCCGAGGTTTGCAACAGAAGACCTGGGGTGTAGTGCATAATGGGAGAGTAACCGTCGGACTACACGGGCTTTGTCCAGCAAAACCGCTTTGACTAAGTATTTCTTTTCTGGTTCAGCTTCTTTGTATTTGCCACGGGACTCAAAGGGTATAATCAGAGTAAGTTCACTGTGTAGTCTGTGGGTATAATACGTGGGGTGTGAGACTAAGAATATGATCACCATCCCATTCCAAAGATGCTGTAACTGCTACAAGCCTGCTAAAATGTGATCTTGTTTTACAGGTGTAATTTTCGAGGAATTTGAGACAGTTCCTCATATCAGTTTCAAAAGAATAAGGGATAACATTTCCTACGAAGAGGATTTGTTTTAATATTTTAATGTTATTATATACTTTAAGGACTTCAAGGATCAGTAATAATAAATGCTTGTTTCAAACTAACTACATCTATATTCTGTCTAGGTACCATCTAAATTTTATCGCAAAACCTATTATCTAGCACTAATTACTAATATCATATAATGGGGGAACTGAAGCGATAACATTTTTGTGTTTGAAAATAAGTATTATTTTCCAGCAGTAAGTTCTTTTTGTGTTTCTGAAAATCCATTAAAAACTGAGGTTTTGATGAAAATTCATTTATTATTAAGTTATCATTAAACACAAAAGCTAATGATGAAATCGGTCAGAACCACAACGTGGCCTATATGGCAATATTATAACTAGGAATCTGCCCCGGCTTCGTACGGCAGTAAAATATAGCTTGTTGACCAGGAATAGTGCAGCCACCTGATGACGAAAGATTTTTTTAAATCGGCGACTAGTTTTAGAGGCTATTTGTTTCAAGCCAATAATCAAATCTTTCCTCTTTATTATATCAGCATAGATATTTATTTCTACATTAATTTATTAATTTTTGCAATTGAATTTATACAATTATTGTTTTAGTCCTAATTGTGTTCTGTAAACAATCAATCGATTGAGTTGTGCAAACTGCTCGATAGATGGCTTTGTACAAATACATCGATGCAATGTAGGTATAACTCAAATTGAGAAAAAAAATTGTTTTGGTTAACATATTCAGGCATGGTAGTTCAGTTGGAAGACCCACATACGGTATTCTAACACCCGTATTCACAAACAATATTTACCTATGTAAGTATTAAGTGTTGATGCACTGTGCAAAGGGTAACACTTCTCAGTGCGTTCCGTTCATAGAGCCTTTGTATTCATAGACAAAACTTAGCTATGCGGTCAGTTTAACAAACGCATAGTGCGCTTCACCACTTAAGTATTGTTTGTTAAATGATTTTGCTACCCCTGTGCGTCCATGCCTAGTATGAGACCTCACAGTAACGTTTGTGAATACGGCTGTAAAGTCGTGGGTTCAGGTTCCGCTCATATATACTTCTGTTAGACAATACAAATAAAACAAACCAATATTTATTGTAACTTTATTAACTTCAAATAAAAGATAAATACATTGTTTTGCAATAATAACGCCGGCTGTGCTATTACATTCTACTGATTAAAACTTCAACATTCTTATTTCATTCAAATCGTAACTCTTAATCTAATAAGGCTACTCTTAAAATCTACCGCTGCCTTCAAATATGGGCCAATTTATGCAGTATATATTATTGCGCATAGTATAATCGCACCATGTAAATAAAACTACATAATATATAATATTCTGAGTATAAGTGGATAGGTTTACTTACTATTATGCGTTTATATAAATTCGCCATAATCTTTATACTTTCAATTATTTTTATATGTCCCGTTACATTAAAACTATAAACGGAACAAATCCATTGTTACATAATACAAATACAAAAAAAAAAGGTTTCTAAAACTAAATACGAAAATTATACGACATTGAATTAAACAATTATTTAAAACTAATAATCTCTCTTTGACATAAAAAATATACCTATTATTTGGTCGTACCATAACCTCTTATGCTTTGCTGCCTAAATAATGCAATAATTTATAAACCGAAGTGTCCGAAGTACTGTATTATTCTTATTTGTCACATAAAATTTCTCTTGCGTCGGGGTGTCTTCAAGAGACAAGAGAAAATTATTATATGTAGTATATCTTGTATTCTGGTACCCATGAGCATATAAGCTCAGCTTGGGATCAGAAGACGTTGTGTGAAATGTCCATAGTTATTTAATTTTTTACCAAAGGGGTAAATGTGAGAATGTAGTATTATATTTGCTCATAATGACCCCTTTGGTAAAATTTTTAGGTATGTCTTCTATTATTACAAGTCTTAGGGCCTCTTTCACCATTCTCAAGTAAAGCGCCAAGTAGACTAATCGCTAGTTAAAGTCACCAGTAACTACACGTGCGACGTTCACGACGTTCGAGTAGCAGTAATCTTAAGATTAAAAAATTGAAATTGACAGAAGATACTCGTAACTATTACTTGACAATTAACGCTAATCGATAAGTAACTAATCAACACTTTACTTGAAGATGGTGAACGAGGCCCTTATTAATTTATTATTGCAAGACGTTTTAGTAAACTATAGACCAGTCGTAAATTATGGACAATACTTTTAAAACACTTAACATTGTAAAAATTATCGCAACAACGGCAGTGAGGAGCAATTGTAACACCTACTATATTTGCTCACATTTACCCCTTTTGTAAAAAGATATAGACAGTATTAGTACTATTCAGGTTGTACCGAAGCAAAGATGATACTAGATTTAACTATTTTTGGGGAAATATTTCAAAAGATAAACCGAATGAATGATATAACTATGGCCAAGAGGTAAGGTTACAAACCATGCATCACAATAACAAAAATAAATCACAATCCATATTCACAATCATATTAGAAATTAGGGCAAACTTGTCATGAATAAACATTTTTTTATAATAATTGTATATCCTTATGATATGCTAATGATATGATAAAAAATCTACACTGGATCCAGCCAGCCACCACAATTTCCATTAAAACTATGTTTATACTTTATACTAACATGCAATTGAATATTAAATCTTAACTATATCACTCTAATATTTCATTAAGGCATAACTGAATATATATTGTCAGATCTATCAGGAAGCATGTTTATCTTACTTAATAATTGATATAAATTTATTGACGTTTGGTATTTTGTAAGCCTCAATCCTTACTACAACGGTCTATATTTGGCAAGGCACCTGCATAACTGCAATTTGGATGCAGTTTATAAAATTGCACATTTACAATTCTCTTGCTAATGTTATCAAATTCGTAAAGCTTAATGGAATAACTGCTTATATGATGAGTAGTTCTAAGAACTACTTACATCCTATCTATATCAAGATTGTAATACAAACTTATCTCAGTGTGTAACGCCTGTTTCGATGCATAGTATGAATAAATGCGATAACAGTTCTATTGTATATGGGCACACGAGTTAAACACAGGAAAACGATTCAAAACGGTGACTTCTGAGTATATATACCTAGTACACCCAGAAAGTATTTATATCTAATATATAAAATTCACGTGTCACAGTGTTAGATACCGTACTCCTCCGAAACGGCTAAACCGATTCTTATGAACTTTTGTATGCGCATTCAGTAGGTGTGAGAATCGGCTAACATCTATTTTTCAAACTTTTTTTTAGTATTGCAAAACAACGTTTGCCGGGACAGCTAGTATTTATATAGTATTAAGATATTTATGATAAAACTTGGAATGGTATTCAGAAAACTTAATATTTGATTCGCATTGCATCGCTTGTCTGTGTTAAGCCTGTTTCAATTTTGTAATCAACTAAGTTACCATTAAATTAAATAGTACAAATATGATATTCAATACATGACAATAATTTGTATAGTTTCGAGGTCAGTAAACACAATTATTTTTAAAACTCTAGTTTCTGATAAAATTTTTATGCTATAATGACCCCTCGTGGTCAAATGGCAACGAATAAAAATAAATATTATTTTGTAGGCACCTAATTCTTCATCATTACATTATTCAAATCCTTTATTACTAACATACTACCTTATAATCAAGTGCACTTAATGATTTCTCACTACATTAATAATTCCATTCGTTTTAATGTTTAGCGTACTTATATCTACAGTAATACTAAGTGTCCCATGTAAAATGGTCCACAGAGACGAAGAGTATACTATGTGCGTATTTTTCGTGAATTTATTTAAGCGATAAGTACTTTCAAAGCATCACAACGCTGAGATTGTCGAATATAAAAAAAATTGCTTATTTTTACCCCATGTAAGTAATTTACCCCATAAGTTTATCAAGACTACCCGTTTAGACTCACGTTAAAAGTTTTATGCTTGATTTCTTTATTTCGTAGACTAAACTTTGGTTTAATAGGAATATTGGAAATGACGTGACATTTTTGCTTCGAATTAAAACGGATGATAGTTACCTAAAACGATTCATTTAATTTTTAACTCCCTACATAATGTTTTGATACCAAAATATTTCCAAAAGCCATTGCTGAATTACATGGGGCGCTAAGTTCACAACAAATAATTGGCCTTTATTAGTACCATTCGATATGACAACTAAACACGTTATATTTAAAAAAAATCATTTATATATCTGTCACTATAGTGATTCTAAGCAAATAATTGACTAGAATATTTATTGAAATTATCCCATTTTAATAGGCCGTTGGAAGTGATACCACATACGATTGCAACAAGATTTTTAGTAGACGTATGCTTGCTTGTAATGTGGATAAGCTTCTTTAGACGTTAAGCTCCAACAGTTGGTGTTTGAAATTATTTTCTCGACATAGCTATCTGTAACTATTTGTTTACGTAGTTGCAATTTGAAAGAAGTATGTGTTTCATTATTATGTGTGAAAAAAGTTTTTAAAAATACAAAAATGCATGTTTTTGTTTAAAATCATATTATTTTAGTAACACCTTTCTTAAGGGTTACGTCGGTTATGTCAGTTAGGCCTTTACGTATTTATTTTACACGATTCATTTGACGAGTTTGTGGTTGTAAATATTTCATGGACGGAGATTATGTTCACTATTTGTTAAAACTACGTGTAATTCAACAGAATGAATAAAATTTTTGTAAACGTGACTTTTTGCATATTTGCGATTTGCAATTCTGAATGTTGTGATTTGGAATATTGCATATTTGAGATATGCAATTCTGCATATTAATCGAGGTTTTAAAGGTTTCTCGATATCTTAAATTTTTTAAATGTTGTATAACTTGTGAACGTGTGTATAATATTACAAATTGTTTAACTATCAACTGATATAACTTGAGTTTATTGCATTATTGGAATATATTTTTTATTACTTGGGGGTATGGTTGCTACTATTCACTTATTGTCAATGTGATTGGAATCTGCGTTAAATGCCATCTCACACTTTTTAATTCAAATGATAATCAGTTTTTATCGCACTTTTTACCATTTGCTTATTACGTTATATTTAAATTTTTGATATTTTTATTCTGCAATTACTATTTAAACCCTCAAATCTATAATTTAATAATCATGCATTCTGCGTGAACCCTATTCGTTGATGTGACGTGAGGTTATATTATGGAACTTTAATGTAGGTACCTAGTAAAAAAGGTTTTTATGTCTACGACAATAATGGAAGCGTCCAAGATCGGTCAATTCCATAAGTGCAAAATTGTCTAAGCTTATTAATAAATTGCATTTTAATGATTTGCGAGGACAAAACGCTTGAGCATAAAATGTACTCAAGCGATCTCAATCTATCATAATGGTCCATGTGTTTCATTTTGATATAACTTCACACACACAGTGTGAATACACAACCTGAATTCACTATCAATAACTACGAAGTACTTTTTTCCATTGATTTATGTATATACATAGTATTAAGCTTTAATAATATAATGTATGGAAGAATTGGATCGATGGATACGCATTCAGTCTTAATAGAAATAAATTTTAAGTCAAGCAATCACAATTATTGACCCGAAGTTTACGTAGCTGCATTATTTTTTTTACATAGGAAATACATAGCCGATATTTCGTTTAAGTTGCGTTTAAGAAACGATGTTCCGCATATTTACAATCTAACAACATCTCCAGGGGCGCAGGTCTGCTATTACAATGTAGTCAATGATCAGTCACCGACGCCATTAAAGTTAATAATAAAGTTAATTATGGTGCCATAATGGCGTCATTTATGACAAAAAAAACCTGTCAAGAGCGAGGAAAACTCGCACCCTTAGGGTTTCGTACCTACTAGACATATAAACATAAGTAACTGCATTCTAATAGCAAGTAATTAAACTCAAAAGAACTCACCAACTTAATTTTGTAGTTGAAATATAGGGAATCGCCTACATTTCAGCTTCATCATAAGTTGGTATTAGTATAAACACTTTTTTCTTGTGATGTGATGATAAATTATAAGTTTTTGGATTTTTCCCTATATCAGCACTATATAGACTTGGTCTATGCCAAATTTCAAGGCTCTAGGGCAACGGGAAGTAACCTGTGAATTTTGATTCCCTAGCATAAGTCAAAAATTCTTAAAAATGGTGGTAATTCGGTTATATCTTTTAAATGCGTAGAGGTAAAAGGTTGATTGTATTTTTTGCAGCAAGGGACCGCATAGATCTACATATCGTATGAGTTTCAAGTTGATACCTTCAGTCGTTGCTGAGTAAAAAAAGTTTGGCAGACAGACGGACACCGGAGTGATCCTATAAGGGTTTGTACGAAACCCTAAAAATTTATAGTAGACTACTGAACTTGATTCGCCATTATGCAATCAGTGACTGATCATTTTGACAACATTGTTTCTGCAGACTTGGGCCCCTGGGCACTATAATTAAATATAAATTAGACACGTTTGACAGAACTAAAGATAGATAAAGATAGTAGTAGTCACTATATATTTTTTGATATGAAGCCAGCGCACATGGAGGGTGTTTTACCAGACGAAAACCAAAATGGCTGTAATACCAATTTTATTAAGGCTTAAGTTATACACGAAGCTTAAAACAAGAGGAAGACTTTTTAAAACAGAATATTAGATTCATTTATGACGGGAATCGTGGTGGAGTGGTTCGTGTAACGGACTGCCGATCACGAGGTCGCGGGTTCGATTCCCGCTTGGGACAATCTTTGTGTGCTTTTTCTAATTGTCATAAAATCGTCAAAATATTTTTTATATGCTGAGCTGTTTCTTTTATTTTGCTTTTTTTTATTGCATCTTCTGTTAATGTGATGATTTATGTGTATGTGTATCCGATGTTTCTGAAAATTAATATTTTTCTTTCTTTCTTTCATATAAATGTTTGTACTGTGTCTGTGTTTCTATGTATTATAAGTATGTATTTACAAAAGAAAAGTAGTTTATGTATTCTATCCGTATTCTGGTACCCATAACACAAGCATATTATAAGATTAGCTTGGGAACAGAGGACGTTGTGTAAAATGTCCGTGAATATTTATTTATTTATTTCACTATTTCGCCTCGATAAAGGTACTACTACTTCTGGTCTGTCTGTCGGTCATCAAACTGTATCTCATATACTGTGAACTATTGGTGGGTGATTCCAACTTGCATTTAGCCGGGTTTTTTTACAGACTTGTCCAAATAACTAAAGATATCAAAAGACCCTTTGTAATCGATTTTATGGCTGTAAGGCCTTTTCGTAAGCGGTTAATAAATACTGTTATTAGTTTATTTAAGGATTTTATACTAAGCATATAAAATCCCTAATATGCGCTGGCTTTTGAATTTTACAAAAAATCATAATAAGTGATAGTTTTGAAATTGGTTATATAACGGTGACTTCTACTGTACTTGTACAACAGCTAACTTAAAATGATTTTATTATTCGTTTCTGTCTGTTAATAAATGTGTTTTGTTTTACAAAATAATTTAGGTATTTTTTCTCACATTTTTTTTCTAGAGTATTATTCCGTTACAATGTATATATATGATGTTTTTTATAATTCCTGATCGCCTTTTCCGGGTCATAGTAGCCTCAAACGTAGCCTAATAACCTTTAGCCTGACCATGACCCGGCAAAGGGGTCACCCCATCACTCTGGGCCCGACTCAACAATGTCAATATGATGCATAAAATTCTAAAGGAAACATTAAAAATCTAACTAAATTTTTCCATTCCATAGCTAATTAATGATTAAAATTCAAAAATCATTTTGATCAAATTACTTCTATAGCGTACCTTACTTTTCGTAATAGCAATGCCTCTCTAAATATAAGAATACAGCCATTTTTCAGGAGCAATTGTTATGAGACTTCATCTGAAAATACATCAAAACAACGTTTAAGAAATAACATCAATGCAACACTTGAAGAAAAGTGTGTGTACTCGTACAATTCAACAGATTTAAATATTAGTTTGGTAATTATTAATTTGGGGTTCTACGTGAAGTTCAACTCGTACTTGGGCAGTTTTCAGTTTGAATAACACGCCTAGATGGCGTTGGTTTTGAGTTAACCTAATTAGGTGTCACTTACATCTTTATTATGGCGTAATAGACAAAACATGTACCAGAAGTACTCACTGTATATGGCCTATTACACCATGCCTACATAATATATATATATATATATTGACGGGCTTCGTGGTGGAGTGGTTTATGCAATGGACTGCCGTACACGAGGTCGTGGGTTCGATTGCCGCTTGGGACAATCATTTGTGTGATATCCATAAATATTATACAAATGTTTGTACTGCGTCTTGGTGTTTTCTATGTATTATAAGTATGTATTTACAAAAGAAAAGTAGTATATGTATTCTATCCGAATTCTGGTACCCATAACACAAGCATATAAGCTTAGCTTGGGACCAGAGGACATTGTGTGAAATGTCCGTGAATATTCATTTTATTTATTTATACTTAAATAGTATTATATATAATAATTTTAGCAGATTGCGTTTGCTAGATCAGGCATATAGTTAAAAATAAAATAACAACCGCTAGATACTTACATAGTGGTGAATCTATTGTTAAAATCCATTTTAAGGCCTTCAAACTCATGTTATTCATAAAATATCAGCAGATTCAAGGTGTTATTGTATAATTGTCTATAGGGTTGAAGTCTTTATTGTTCATATGCGTTGCATTATGCGCCAGCCGGTATCCCCATAAATCCATTGCTTCTTTACACTTTAACTGGAATGAAAATAAAAATTATTACAATAATTTGCTAATTTTGACAAGCTATGCTTTTACTTGTTAAGTCAAATTGTAGAGGAAAAATATGTTTACCATTTTTAGGTACCATGATAGCTCAATTGACAGTGCAACTGTACGGTATTCCGAGGTCGTTCAAGCCCCGCTCATTCATGGTAATCATTTATTCTACTATAATTTAATGTAATGAAAATTTTTATACAATAAGTGTGTGTGTACGTTTGCAAGAAGTTTTACTTCCTAGTGCATATATCACGCTATCCAAAGTTTGTAACTTCAGAGTGACGGTGTTCGGGCGCATCTCCCCTGTTTGTCTTTGTAGCTACCTCGTAATGTCTGTTTTTCTTTTTCAGAAAATAAATTCACTTTTTACAGATTTAGACGCGTATAGGTATTTAGTGTTACTGTTACAGAATATTATGTCGGTTTTATTTTAAAGACCATTGTAAAAAAAAATCGTTGTATGATATAGGTACCTACAGAAAAGTTCAAATTTCTTACGTAGTTTTTAGGGTTCCGTACCCAAAGGGTAAAAACGGGACCCTATTACTGAGACTTCGCTGTCCGTCCGTCCGTCTGTCACCAGGCTGTATCTCAAGAACGGTGATAGCTAGACAGTTGAAATTTTCACAGATGACGTATTTCTATTGCCGCTATAACAACAAATACTAAAAATAAAATAAAATAAATATTTAAGGGGGGCTCCCATACAACAAACATGATTTTTTTTACCGTTTCTTGCTCGATACTAATAACGTTGCGTTATGTTGCATAGATAATGGTACGGAACACTTCGTGCGCGAGTCCGACTCGCACTTGACCAATTTTTTTTTAATAAGTTGTAAAGCCTAAACGAGCAGTAGTAAAAAATTTAGACATTTCTTGATATAAATTTGTTTATGTTAAAAACACACGTAGAAGAATTTTTTTTCCTCTTTTTTCAAATTTTTACACGCTGAATGAGGTCGGCACGTGTTTAAAATGTAGTCATTAACAAATAAGATAGGAACAAATTAATAAATGCTTAACTAGACTGACACAAGTTGCCTACAAGTTGACATTTCTATGCGCCTTTCTATTACTTGAGTGGTTAGTTGACAACCTTGGGTCTATTGATTGTAAGTCTGAAAACCTCTTACTTCTTTTAGTAGTTCTGGTTGCTATACTTCAAATAGAATAACTTAATCGAGTTTTTTTATACTTTTTTGAAAGCTAGAAATAAAATTACTTTCCTACAAACCGACGTAGGTATACCTAAAACTATTCTACGATGTCTCCAATACTGTTAAGGACTATTATAACAGAATGTTTCCATGTTGACGGATTATGGACAACAAGTCTCCACAACCCATTTCCTCCCTAAGGTGGTTAGTAGACCTTATGGTCTTATTCATAATGACTTATCGAAGGTTTAAAAGTTCGCCAAAATCGGTTCGCGAAAATTGTCAAAACTTGTTATTCATATAGTCTTTTTACGCTAAAACGTTTATTATCTCTCCGATAAAATCTCCGTTTTAACCTCCGATAAGTCATTACGAATAAGGCAGTAAGTAGTTAGATAAAGGATAATAATATAAACATAAATTCATAGGTGGGACACGGAAAACTTGATACTAAAAACTAAGCAAACACACGCTTGCTTAATTTGGCTTAGCTAGACCTGATACCTTCCCAAAGTGGAAGAGTGGTTTTCCCGCACATATCTTCCACCTAATTACCCATATAACTAGGCGATGGTATGTACTGAGTATCACCTTAACCTGGCAAGGGGTGGGCTCAAACCGCTGGAAAAGGGGAAGTTTGTTACATAAGACGCTTATGTGCTCAATAGCGGTACATTTATAGGAAGAAAAAGAAAGAAATGACTTATTTATTACATTTCTAATTACTTTATACAGAGATAAATTTAATCAGCCGTTCTTGCGATCATATAATTATGATTAAGTATTCTTACAATATTCTTATTGTGGGAATATTTTTACTATGTGCATATACGTTTGTAAGGTCACATAAACAAACAACTCTAGGCGGACATTGTATTCGAAAATTAATGGCTAATAACAAAATTAATTAACTACGAGGAATTATTAAAGAAACACGCTTCGACCAAAGAACAATAGCTTCAACTCAGATCGATAAAACTTTAAAAACAAACATCGACTAAGTTTCTATGAAACACGTCTTGTTTGTAGATTTTTAGATGTTCGGTAAAATTCTTTAAAATCGGAATAATTCCTTCGGTAAATTAAGGCAAAATTTTCCCACTTTAGTAGGTACACTTACCTTATCTTATCGGAGAATAAACAAACCGTAAAAAAGCTATTTTAATGTTACGTGTATTAACACAAAATCATAAACAGATTTAATAAATTACAACCAGTACCATAAATTACCTCGATATTATTTTGTAGATATTAAGTAAACTTTATTTAAAATTACAATATGATAAAATCATACAATGGTATAATTCTATCATATTACTAAGTGGATAAAATGCGCATTTGTTAGTTTAACAGACTGCTGTTTTCGAGGTCGCGGGTGTAAGTTCGGCACAGCATAGGTAAATATATGTGTAATATTTATTACACAGATATTTTTACCGTGTGGTGACGGATTAAGAATACAAGTGTCACTACCCTATCTCCTCCCAAGGGTGCTGTAAAAGGCAGCTAAGGGATATTGCACACAGATCACATCCTCTATGAGAGAAGGAAAACTCGTAACTAAACCCTGTGCCAACACGCCTGGTCAGCGCGGCACAGTAGACCATAATTCCATAAAAATGGAGGATGCCCGTGCCCAACAGTGGGACGTGAATGGGCTGGAGAGAGAGAGAGAGAGATATTTTTACTACGTCTGGGTGTTGTTTACTCATGACGAGTACGAGTTGGACTTCCAAATGAAGGATTCTATACTAGAACATAAGTAGAAAAAGACGTCGGCGTTCGGTACAACCTATGGAGGCCTGACTAACTATCTGCCTATCTCGATCAATGGCAACATCAAATAATGTAATATTGTAGTCAATGGTATACAAAAATTTAGTCAATATTTCGTGAATGTATTTGGTCTAATATATGACCGGAAATTTTGGCTTAAGGGCCTACATCAATATTATCGTATATCATCGCCGACACGTACATATTAACACAGCCAGTAGGCACAGAAAATTAAGAATTAGGGATACTTTTCCTATTTACTCAAAATATACTAAATATATTTTAATTCTGATCCACGTGTTTCTATACATAATAGTTACCTATGTTTTTAAAGTTATTTCATTAGTTAATACGCGATAATAGACCGGTTGTTTGAGAGGTTGTTTCGCCAAGATTTTCTATCGAGACAACTTTTTTCAATCGCGTTTCTGAGTTCATGCGATCCTAGATCATATATTGAAAAAACATATACTTAAAAATTAGAGCTCTAGCCATTCAATCTAAAGAAACAATGAAAACTTCGTACATAGAAAAATGCACGAAGCTATTTTGGTATCCTCTTAACTATATATAGTTTCGAGTAAATTTAATGTACACACACGATACGTGAGGTATTCGCTTGTAAAATTTTTCTTTACACAATATACAATCTAAAAATAATCAAACAGGCCAGCTGTTATACATATATTATGGTGTATTCATTGGATTACAAGTATGTTATCATTATAAAATACACTGATGTATAATTTTTTCATTGATGGTTCTAATCCTGTCAATATTTGCCGCAAGTGATTTATCTATTAGCTTTCCTCCATCCACAAGTTGATTTGTGCTTCCTTATACCACCATAATTTAGGATCCAGTGTCCTGCGATTTTGATACTCCCAGGTGGCCACCCCATATTGCTTTTATCCCAGCCTATGCACAATGATATCAAGTCTATCTATGAAGAATTTTATAACATACCTGTATATCATCAACATAATTGAAATCCAGTGTATTTTTCCATCTGAAAGGCACATCTCGGGAGACTCTGAAGGTTGAGCTGACACCAGCTACCTCCACATTTGTGTGTGATTCAAGGAACTCATCTATAGAATCTGTAGGGCTTAGCCTTAGGAACTTTAAAATTCGATGCGATGTGGCATTTGGGTTCAGGGCCAATTCTTCATATCGTAGGACCCTGTAGAAATGAACCATGAAATTTATATTGATCATTTTTATGGATATTAATATCAAAATTCATAATGGAAAAATATTTAACTCTAACTGATACAAGTACAATTTTTAAAAGGCAAATTAAAAGCAATCAAATCTAAATGGTTGTAATAATCATTAAAGTTATTCATTTACTGAGATTTCACTATTTACTTAATCTGAGAATCTTTCAATAGGGTACTTTTTTTTTCTTCTCCCTCCGTCCATACAAGATGGTTGGCTTCGCTTTGGATTTAATAGGATTTTACAATATAGTAACAATTTTAATAAGTAGAAACTCCAAAGTGGTATAAAAATGTAAATGATTTGAAAAACAAAGTATGCCAATAGTTTGTTATAAAAAAATAATACCACCCTGGTATCTCTTGAGCTTAAATATCAACAGTAGGCCATTGCATTCTATTTCAACAGAGAAAAGAACAGGATAAAAACGTACATAAGTCTATCTGGATATTGTGGTAATAACCGGCCCGCTGCAACATAGTCACTGATCATATCTGCACAAAGTAAATCTGGTTGCCAGCAATCGGGTGCAGGTTGACAAAAATCACGATGTTGTCTTGATTGCATCACACCACGAGGATCACGGATTAACAAAATCACTTTAACGTTAAGCCTGAAATAGTAACAGGAACACTATATTTTTAAGATTATGTTTTTGGAATATTTTGATAATTATTATGTAGAATCAATTTCCTAAGGATTTACTCATTAAGTCTCTATAAAATAATGTATTTTAAGAAATAACAGATACTAATTATTAATATTTATATTATTAATTAATGAAACAAAAAGACAAAATTTTTATAAAGATATAATTAATAAAGGAAAATAATATAGTTACACTTACTCTTTATCATCCAAAAGCTGTTTGATGAGACGTAGCCTTAAGCGTACAACCTTCATACTTTGAAAAGGAAATAGTTTACAAAATTTTGAAGTAAAATCAGCATCAAAGCACAAATCTTTCTTATGTTTACAGTGGTCCCAAAGTCTTGTGTTATGACTAAACTGGTGCAAGTGAGTCTTCCCATACTCAAAGTATTCATCCATACCATAAAACTTACACCTTAACATATCTTTGATAGTACTTAAAGCTTCATTAGAATCTGGCGGTCCCCTAATTTGTACAATACCATGTTTCAGAAGAGGTTCATAATGATAAAAAGTACCTGGAATGGCATTCAAAACTTCACCAAGAAATGTTGTTCCTGATCTCCATGTAGATATAATAATATTCCGCATTGGCTTCCCTCCTGATTCCATTAACAAATCTTCCAAACCATGAACACCAGAATATGAGAAATTATATTTAAATAATTCATATCTTATCTTAGATCGAGTTCTTTCTATTAATTTGTCTGTATTCAAGAAACCATCATAGTAACTTGACGGCATTGATGGTACAAAGTTCTCCTCGCCATCTTCCACTTTTAAAAAAGTTCTGACATTCCTCCGGCTTTCCGTGGACGGACGATAATATGTATTGTCTGCATATCGACTCCCAGCAAGAATCAGAAGTACACTGAGACCAAAAGCGAAACATATTGAATAGAAGTTAACTCGCCGCAACATCACGAGACAAACACTAATAAAATTGCAATTTTTGAATGGCGGTGATATGTTTTAAAACACTAGCACTGAATACACTATCATTCTTTTAGTTTTGAAATACTTTTAAATCATAATTTCATATTTCTCGTTTCCGCGGAAACACCGCATTGCACCTTCGCCGCCATTTTGAAAGTTTGAAGTTCAACCTTTCAAACAAATTGTCAAAAAGCTTTTTTTCTAACGTCAAAAGACTCACTTCACCATAGATAAAAGTCATTGAACTTTTCGTAAAACTTAGAACTTTCGTGCTGTTCATAAAAAAGTACCTGTAGTCCTGATAGTTTTGATATTTGTGTATAAGTACTGACAATTATATTTTTTAATTTTTATTCACTGCACACACGAACTAAACGACTTGCTAAGACCGTTCACCGCTTTACTCTGGCTGGCTGGTCATCTAGTTGTAAACGGAACTAAGTAATTTGTGTGCGTACGTAACTACCCCAGAGGGACTCTGAAACCTATTTTGTGGTGGTTGAATAATCAAATTAATTAGCGTAATAATCAATTTGCTCGGTAGGTAAGCCACCGGAGTCTTTAAAATCTGATATAAGTGCTTATCTAGGCATGTATGTGTAACTTACACAGATTTAAATGGTTTTAATTATATTTCTAAGCACTTTCAATGTGTGTAATTATTACCTTATCACCCATAGCACACTATAAACCGCAGAATTGTTTGTTTAATGCAGTGATTCTCAAACTATTTCTACCGTAAATATATTTTCATATTAGGTGCGTCCTAATATGAAAATAAATTTACGATAAGTAGGTTAGGTAATAGGTGCTTAGGTCATCATTAAACTGATTACATTCATAACGACGACGCAGGAATTATCTCGATTATAGTAAACTAGCTATTGCCCACGACTTCTTACGCGTGGTATTGAGAAATTTTCCCCGTTTTTGCAACATTTTTCACTAATGCTTCGTTCCTATTGGTCGCAGCGTGATGGTACATAGGCTAGATTAGCGCGGTAAAACAAACAGACATATCTCTAAAAAAAAAATTATCGGATAATCTGTAGAATCTGTACAACTTCAATGGCAAGGTCTAGTAATGCGTGATGTTATAACATTAAAATGCCTATTATTATGACAAACAAATTTAATTGATAGATAAAACCTTGGGGAGATTCTTCCTCAATGTTGTAAATTGTTGTATTTATCATTTCTATTCTATACAATTTTATAACTTGTACCTATATAAGACTTATACTAAACATAAAGGTATATAAATTGGTACAGATTCAACGTACACAACTAAACTTAACTTAAAAATGAAAATTGATGGTGTCAATAATAACAAAATTCGGCAAAGTTAGCAGAACTTTTTATTATGAAATTTGAATATTGATTGTATTTGAATGACGGGCTTCGTGGCGTAATGGTTATGTACTGGACTGCCGACAAGGTCGCGGGTTCGATTCCCGCTTGGGACAATCATTTGTGTGATATTCTTAATGTCATACAAATGTTTGTACTACGTCTGGGCGTCTTCTATGTATTATAAGTATGTATTTACAAAAGAAAAGTAGTTTTTATAATATATCCGTATTCTGGTATAGAGCATAATAAGCTTAGACTGGGACCAGAGGACGTTGTGTGAAATGTCTATGAATATTTATTTATTATTTTATTATATTAAAGACTAAGGAATTTAGATAATTAATAACTATGTGCACAACTAAATAGCCAATTAATCAAAATACGTCATAGATGTTTTTATTTTTAGTTAGGTATGTTTAGTTGTATATTTAGTGCATGTAGAATCGGTACCATTGGATGCTTATGTTGTATTTAGTTTACAATGACGTAAACGCAAATATTTAATTAAATTAAATAATTAGCCGGTCATGGGCTTAAATTGTTCTCTTTTGTTTGTATGTACATGTATTAAGTGTTTATTTTGTCACTGGCTACAGTTTATACAGATAGGTGAATTTTATAGAACTATGGTGCAGCGGTAAGGTCATACAAATACTGTAATACAGTGTCAGGTTGTCCCTACTAATATGTATTATAAATGCGAAAGTAACTCTGTCTGTCTGTTACGCTTTCCCGCTTAAACCTCTCAACCGATTTTGATGAAATTTGGCACAGACAATCGTTAGACCCTGAAAAAGAACATAGGCTACCTTTAAATTTTTTTTACCTCTAAAAAGAGCTAAAAAAAATTCCAAATTCCACGCGGACGGAGTCGCGGGCAACAGCTAGTTATGAATAAGACCATAAAAATTTTGGCTCTCTATCTATTGAAGTGTTGACAGGTTTTTTTTTATGAGAAACCCTAAAATTAACTTTACAAGTCTCCCTTGCTCGCTTTTTTTAATAGAAAAGATAATTATCTTATAACGAGACACAAAATAAAAAAAATATCTATCGGAGAAAAGGTATCGTAGACATCACCTGTAATTATTGCCAGGGTAGTCTCCAATCCAAACACCCTGTAATACTGAATAAGCTAACTACGTTAACTACAACATTCTATTAACTACGATGAGATTGATCCGTGGCTTACGACACGTGTAGCTGGTTTGGAAGGATCCTTTTATGAAATTTCAACGGGTCACCATTCAGTCTCACCAACTACAGTAAATAAACGAATTACTCACCATTTACACCATTTAAGGACCCACATCACAATCTTGGAACCTAAGTTAAAACTAAAAATCCTTAAGTAAACTATTTTAATCAAGTCTCCTACGACACGGCCATTCTGCGAATACACACGTCCCCGTGTGTAAATCTGCAGTAGAACTAAGTTTTTTCGCTCGGCTAATTCTGACCCAATATAAAGTCGCAAAATAAAGAAATCCACAACTAAGATTTTTCCATACACTCGGTCAGTTACAACAATTTCCACAATAATTCAACATTCACGCGGTCAGGTCACATTAATTCCGCATTATCGTTACGTTGCACTTTCTCACAAATACACACTCAGCAATTACACTTTGGAGGATATTCTAATTGTTTAAGTTATAGAACTGGGCAGCGTAACGACCCGTATAATACTGACTGCTCTAGTTGTCAGGTTTTTCGTATTTAAGCTAACGAACAATGAGTTGTGTGGGCTTAGTATTGACTTATCGAGTCAATACAATCGCATTCAAATCGATGAGTTCAAATTATCAACACATTAAAATTGTATTTCGATAAAGACAACCACTCGGCTGTAATTTGATAACTAATTATTTAGGGTTTAGCTAATAATTCGCAAATTACCCAGAAAATGATTTTTAGCAACGTTAGTAAACGCATTAGAAAAAAAAAAATTTTTTTTCTTTTTTTTTTTCTTTTCTTTTTGTTTTCTTTTTCTTTCTTTTCTTTGTTTCTCTTTGACTTTATTGTCACACGGCCATTCTGCAAAGGCACGCGTCCTCGTGTGTTCCCTATCTACTTGAAACTAATAGAAGGCTTTCCGTTTGGCCTATCCTGCTGATCTAGACGGATTCAACAGTAAAGGAATTATTTTTTTATTTAGTTTAAATACTAATGATTAAACTATCAGTAAATAAAAAGTTGAATTTAGAATTTTCGTACTAGCATACGAATAAACACTGTTACTTTACCTCCTACTTGTAGCTCAAGTAGAAGTTAAGCCTACATAACTCTTTTAGCTGTTGCTACTAAACACCTAAATCGTGAATAGTAACCGTTGGTGCATAGTATCGTAACGTGGTATATTTATGCGTATAGCGTCTGAAGGATACAAAGGATTAAGGATTTAGGAAGGATAAAGGGTTTGGGAAGGATAGGTAAGGGAAAGGTCGACGTTGCCGCGTAGGCAAGGGCCCTAGGAATAAAAGGATAGGTTGATGCTGTGCCATAGGCGGTCCTGTTCGCCGTCGTACACAGGGGACCATTATTCTTTCAGGATAGGATAGTTATAGTGGCTTATATTGGTCGGCTCCACACGCCAATATAGCATCTTTTATTTATTGATTTATTTTCATTTTTTTTTTTTGGCTTATTGGTCGGCTCCACACGCCAATAGCATCTTTTATTTTTGGCTTACTGTAACGCTCCACGCGCCAACAGCTCTTTTAATAATAATAATTAGTTTACTCGTGGATACACCACGGTAAACTGCGTTGTTAATACTATAAATAGTTCACTGAACGTCTCTGTACACCAAAAACGCTCGCAATTAAAATTTAAGAGGTAGATAATTTGTTACGGTATGTAGATCTGCTATAGTCAATCCACTACAACAGATTCTTGTTCAAGTAAATAAGGTCAAAAGTTATGCTCGTGAATACTCAGAGGTGATCTCCTGTCGCCTCGATAATTTGTAATAAGGGTCGTATGCGCGAATAAACGGAAAGTAATAAAGTTAAAAACAAACGGTAGACTTCATTTATAAAGAGAACCACGCGAAACAGTTGCAGATTGCTAGTGATTATTTTTTTTTTTCAGCCTGCATAGACCAATTAATAAAAATTCTTACTTTAATAATTTATTAGACAATTAATTAACAAGTAGAATCTTATTAGTCGCATAGATTTAAATCAAAATACAACTGAAGTATTGTATGGGCGTTAAAGGCATTTTGGAATTAAATATTTGTAATAAGATGAACCTGCTATACTGGACATCTCTATGAAAATTTTATAAACATGCTATAGGTAAACCACAATAAAGCGTATGGTTAATGTTATTAATAGTTTACAAGACGTCTCTGCATTATCAAGATCATAGTTGTAGATGTTTTAAAAAGAAGATTTCACGAACTGATTATAAGTAAGTAAGCCACAATAAAGCATGTGGTTAATATTATTAATGGCTCACTAGACGTCTCACACGTCAGTAAGTTAAAGATTTCAAAAACTTATTATACACCACAAAAAGTGATGTTAATAATTATTAATGGTTGCTAGACGTCTCCATACGTCAATGGCACCGTCAGGTTCGTATTTGTAGCTAGATATTTCAGAAAGGATTTTAACCGCATATTATAGGTACACTACAATAAGTTGCGTTGGATGTTATTTACGACTCACTAGACGTCTGCATACGTCAATAGTACAGACGAGAACATAATTGTAAGAAGATTTTTCCTACCTCTCATCTAGGTGAAAGTTTATTACGATTTTATTTGCTAATCACAAATAACAAAGTCTAGTAATGGGTTAGAAAATGAAAAAAAACACATTATTACACGGCAGAGATTAAATCTTTGTTTTTCTTTAAAGTTTTAGTTATCAAGTACGCCTATAAATAAGCGCAGAAAATCATGAACCAACTTTATAAAAAGGAAACCGATCACTTTAAAACGAAGTGTTGAATGTTCATAAAGCCACACTATATTTCTGTTCGCAATCAAGTAAAACGATTTTACTATTATTTATTTATTGATACACGAGATAAATTAAGCAAGTGAACACTGTAGATTAATAAAATTACTAATAAATCATTGTCATTTAATTTTTGTTACGTAGTTATTGTTATAGGGTAATTAACTAATTACCTATGACTTGTTATTATCAGTCTTTGCTTGTTAATATAATCAAAGTAATTTTTTACCAAAAAGAAACTTTGCGAAATCTTTAAATTTTTACTAAAACGCCGGTTACGTTTAATTTTACTGTTCTAGTTTTTTTTTTCAAAACAAAATCGAATAACGACTATTCGATCCCACTTCTGATATCGGAGAAAAGGTATCGTAGACATCACCTGTAATTATTGCCAGGGTAGTCTCCAATCCAAACACCCTGTAATACTGAATAAGCTAACTACGTTAACTACAACATTCTATTAACTACGATGAGATTGATCCGTGGCTTACGACAC
This sequence comes from Orgyia antiqua, assembly GCA_916999025.1. NCBI lineage: Eukaryota > Metazoa > Arthropoda > Insecta > Lepidoptera > Erebidae > Orgyia > Orgyia antiqua. The sequence goes on from OU779861.1 coordinate 7,142,474, forward strand.
GTGTAGCTGGTTTGGAAGGATCCTTTTATGAAATTTCAACGGGTCACCATTCAGTCTCACCAACTACAGTAAATAAACGAATTACTCACCATTTACACCATTTAAGGACCCACATCACAATCTTGGAACCTAAGTTAAAACTAAAAATCCTTAAGTAAACTATTTTAATCAAGTCTCCTACGACATATCTTATTGGCTAACGAAAAAAAACAACCACTTATTAATGCAGTTTTCCACACAATCATTTATTAGACATCTTTTTCTAAACAAATTCCCGTAATTTAATGGAAATACAAAACATCTAGTTAATTATTCAATACATAGAATAGACAAGTATTACAGAACATTGTAATAAAGACTAATATTTTACACAGAATATCCAACAAGTCGGCCTTTACCTATTGTTTCACCGATGAAGAACCACAAAACTATTTCTAAACCAACAAGGAACAACAACCAAGCCTGCTTCACAGTCAAATGCATCATAGCCCCTGTTTTGAAGAAATCTCTAGTCAATTTAACATCGCTAAGTAGTTTCTGAAATGAAATGACAATCATTCAATCACGTAGACACACGGTTAGGTATATGCATATTCTTACAAAATACTTTACGCTCTTAAGAGGATACCAAAATAGCTTCGTGCATTTTTCTACGTACGAAGTTTTCATTGTTTCTTTAGATTGAATGGCTAGAGCTCTAATTTTTAAGTATGTGTTTATTCAATATATGATCTAGGATCGCATAAACTCAGAAACGCGATTGAAAAAAGTTTTCTCGATAGAAGATCTTAGCGAAACAACCTCTCTAATTTTTTATTTTTTTCATTTGTCGGTCTATTATCGCGTATTAACTAATGAAATAACTTTAAAAACATAAGTAACTATTATATATAGAAACACGTAAATCAGAATTAAAATATATTTAGTAGCTTTTGAGTAAACAAAAAAAATAGCTGTGTTAATATGTACATGTCGACGATAATATTGATGTAGGCCCTTAAAGGTAGTAGATAACAGAGCCACTGTAGCGTATAGACTGCTTATACCAAGCGTAGGTATGACTTGACTCTACAACTAAATTGTCTGTACAATCTGTACATTTTGTACAGACAGTTTAGTAGGTAGTAGAGAGAGATTGAGATTAATGAAGTTAAGTCTTTATTTGGCGATAAAGTTAACCCGGTAGGTACATGGTATTTTCTAATAGCTTACTACACTAATTGTTACTAGATACTAGTAACTTTTACAGGACTGCGGAGAATAACAATTAATTTAATCTAACAAAAAAATATTTTGAAGATCGGTCCTCAATTGACGGACAAATATTCGAACATACATAGAAAAAAAAAATCTTCAGCCTTTTTTAAGTCTATTAAAATTATGTCTGTGTGTTGTTTTTTATAAATCCCAGCATGTACATAAAAAATTAAGTGGCTTCCTAACAAAAAAATAAATCAAGAAAACATTTATAATGGTTCAATCGTAGTTGTGAATTCAAGATAAATAAATGTAATAGATGGTGCGTGATTTAATGCAATTAAGCAATTAAACTTTATTCTTGTTTCCGGTATACCGAAGGTTTGTAATAAATAGTTCTTACTTAATAGTCACAAAGTAAGATTATAATACCATAGTTCTTACGGTGTGTAAGAGTCTTCTTTTTCGTGAACTATGATCTACTACTAATATTTTAGTTTCTAACTAAAACTGAGAATATAGATAGAAATCATACTTAACTAGCCGTTGCCCGCAGCTTCGTACGCGTGGAATATATAAAAAAAGCAAGTCGAAACAAATTATACCTTCCTGTTAAACGACTCTTATGTATTAAAAAATACCGCATCAAAATCCGTTGCGAAGTTTTGAAGATAAGCTCGAATAGGGACATACATACAAAAATAACGAATATGTTTTTAATACAAATTATAATTAACAAAAGCCCGTCGAAAAATATGACTTTATGAAATAGGAAAGTTCAAACCGGTGTACGCACCGGCAGCGACGATAGCAGTTGCAGGAACAACAACAGTGACAATAATGCGACCAAAAGGATTTTTTTTACGATTCTATGATATTATGCTAAACGATAAAGGGAGGAGTGTTTTGATCTAAAGCTGCGCAAGGGAATGCGTTAATAAAAACTGGATAAAAACTGTATCAAATAACATAAACATTGCAAGAGGTAGATAGTTGTAAGTATAATTCTTAATTTTTTACGCTGTTGAGAAAATAACAAATAAATTTATCAGGCGCTTAAAAGTTACATACTTAAGAGGATACCAAAATAGCTTCGTGCATTTTTCTATGTACGAAGTTTTCATTGTTTCTTTAGATTGAATGGCTAGAGCTCTAATTTTTAAGTATATGTTTTTTCAATATATTATCTAGGATCGCATAAACTCAGAAACGCGATTGAAAAAAGTTTTCTCGATAGAAAATCTTGGCGAAACAACCTCTCAATTTTTTTATTTTTTTCATTTGTCGGTCTATTATCGCGTATTTACTAATGAAATAACTTTAAAACATAAGTAACTATCATATATAGAAACACGTAAATCAGAATTAAAATATATTTAGTAGATTTTGAGTAAATAGGAAAAGTATCCCTAATTCTTCATTTTCTGTGCCTACTGGCTGTGTTAATATGTACGTGTCGGCGATGATATACGATAATATTGATGTAGGCCCTTAAGTTTCTTTCTTTGATTATATAAATGTCGTGTAAATTACACATGTAGGCGAAGATGATGATGAAGACACCACCTCCTCAAGCGAATCGGAGTCTGATTAATATTCTGTACGCACATTCAATTCAATGTACTTTATTGAATAGAAATACAGATTGTAACTTTGTAAGAAAGAATAAATAAAACAATTTTATTATATTAATACTACCCTTTTTTCGTTTCCACTTAAATAACTAAAATATAAATTTTAAATGATTCCGCCAATTTAAAACGAAAATAATCTTAAAAATAACGTGGCGGTTCATTTTGGAGGAACGGTAACGAACTCAGTGTTATGTTGTCCCATTACCAGTCGTGACTAACTGATAGGTGTACTAGCTGACCAGGCAAACGTTGTTTTGCCCTACAAAAGTCAGGGGGGGTTTGAAAAATAGATGTTGTCCGATTCTCAGACCTAACGGATATGTACACAAAATTTCACGAAAATCGGTCAAGCCGTTTTGGAGGAGTACGGTACCTAACATTGTGACATGGAAATTTTATATATTAGAAGAAAGAATATAACCCATGTGATATTCTATAGTTATAAAGTTTTATTAAAATCTGTCTAGCAGTTTCTTTCAGTACATAAGCAACAAACGTTAGGGAGTTTAGATTATGTTCTAATGCAGCTGTTTTATTAACTTAACTTCAAAAATTCAAGTCCAGACTTACGACTGGAAACGATCTTGGCGCAACTTTTTTAGTCGTCCTATTTGTTTTATTACATTTAGGTTTTTTTTTAACTGTATTTTAGTACACTACTAATATTTAAAATGCATGCCAAAGCTTTAGGTATCTCGGGTCATTAATACAGAGTGATGACAACGTAGATCGCGCGGTGAAGCACAGGATTGATGCAGGATGGATGAAATGGCGGCAGGTCACGAAAACTACCTGTGATTCTAAAGTGCCCCTTAAATAAAGGGCAAAATATATAAATCTCTAATAAGACCTGCTGTCGTTTATGGCGCCTCATGCTGGGCAACAAGAGCGATGGATGAAAGAAGAATGCACGTTGCGGAGATGCGAATGTTGAGATGGATGTGTGGCGTCACGCGAATGGATACAATTAGAAATGGATATAATAGAGGAAGTCTGAAAGTGAAGCCAGTGATTGAAAAATTTAAGAATGAGCGGATGTCCTGGTATGAGCATGTCATGAGACGAGAGGAAAGTAACATCGTTAGGAGAGTAAGTTCTGCGTATAAATGTGGAAGGAAAAAGTCCAGAGAGAAACCTAAGAAAAGATGGATGGACTGTGTGAACGAGGGCAAGAAAGAAAAAGACATGTTTCGCCGACCCCAAATAATGGGATAAGGACAGGAGGATGATGATAATAATATTTAAAATGACGATTGCGTTGTACGGGTAATACTTGGCATCATGATCGTCAACCTAAATCGTTTCAAGAATGCTTCTTTGGAGGCTAAACATGTATAGAATAAATTTTAAGATTTTTGTGGTGACGCATTTGTATGATAAAGACTGTACAATGGTTTTCCTTCTCCCATTTAGTCTTCATCCTTCATTATATTCTGTAGGTACCTACTTCCTGTCACTTTGTGCACCTACTAAAGATAAAAACGTATCTCTCTTTGACAGTCGGGCAAATATAAACTAAACTCATTAGAAATTAAACTATTTTATTGTAAACTAGCTGCTTCCCTCGACTTCGTACTCGAATTTAGAAAACCAATGATACATATAAACCAGTAACGCAGCGCATTATTTATATTTGCTTCTAGTCTATAGCGTATGGTTTCATTTGAAAGCTTATCTAGAAGTTTTTCTTAGCAATAAGTCTGATTAAATTCATCGGCATGTACTTACAGATGTACGTTCAAATACCGCTACCAAGTGATATACTGGTATCCAGACTGTGCCAAATATTGAAATGAGTTGGCTTTAAGCCAAGTAATACAACCTTTCCAAACTACAAGTACATTATTCATAAGTTACCTATATTTTTTTATTATTAGCGTATTATTTAAATTCAAGACAACATTTTAGGAATAACAGTATTCGTAAATAATTTTGCAACGACTTAAAAGCTGCAACAACGCTGAGTGAATTTTTGAACAATAAAGATAAGATATTTTGTTGAAATCATTGAAACAAAATTAATCATTCATATCGGTACAAACATTTACAGGACACAGATGACACAGATTTTTTTTAAGCATGTGAAAATAAATTCCTTGTTACCCTATGTTTGAAATCTGATCCTGAACAAGAAAACCTATCAGGTTTTAAGATTTCAATTATTTTATTATACGTAGTAAATAAAACTAAGTAATTATATTGACATTGGCCTTTCTAATTGAATTATAAGTACGTGACGTACGGGGCGTTATATTTTTTCTTACCTGAACTTCCACTGGTGTAGGTGGCGCCATTTCTAAAGTATAAAAACCTTTCAAAACTTTAATTTTCCTCGCAAGTTCGGATTTTGAAGCGAGTTCAGCTTTCTCTAAAACAAAAGTTAAAATATTTTATTTAATATAATATAATATGTATCGCCTTCTCTAATAATAATCTACTAACAGCTTCTTCATTAATAGAAAGCTTATAGAATTTGGCAAGATTAAGTAGCCTTAGATGGAAAACTGCAACAACTATGCAAGAAACCTATTAGTTAGAGTATCAAGTCTTTGTTAGATAGTGCTTATTAAACCATTTATTACCTTTGATAACCTCAATCAATCTGTCTTTGCTTCTGGTTACTGGTGCCTTGTAAACTTCTGTTATTTGGTGCATCAACGTCAATCTGTTTCCTGTGAACAAACTTTTATAGTTTAGCAGTAATACTTAATGCCTTAATTACAAGCATGATGACCTCTTTAAGAACAGTATGTATCATTTTTATGTATGCATGTCGATGCATGTCAGCAGATTTATGAATGTATAAAGGCGATAGTACTCGCCGCATAAGTTTTATGGTCAATCGTGAATAAACACTTTACGTGAACACGCAACATCTTTTATTTCTTGGTCATAGGACATCTATACCTACCCAAGGTCCCATCGTACACCCAAGTTACCAAATTCCCTAAAACCTTAACCATGTGCTTTTGGAAAGAAAGGATAAGAAGTGCTGACCCCAAATAAAAAGTGGTAAGGATAGACGAGATAGACAACATCAAAGCCTGAATTTATTACGTTTGTGCTTAATTTTTATGGCAAAGATATTTTAAAATTAATTGGGCAACAATAAAATTGGAACTTACGTAATATATTGTTGAATGATTTCACAACTCTTACGCTTGTAGACATTTGTATTATTTGATTTTATAATAAGTGAAAAAGTAATGATGCCACAGTAAAAATGTTAATTCTTCTTAAAACAGTGTTAAAACAAATCAATTTTATTACGTTCTAATAATTTAAAATAAACTTTTCCAATCACGCCATTGACATTGCCATGATAGGATGACAGAACCCATGGACAAGAGTTGACAATGATCTCTGCTTTTAGAGACATACCTACCTAAAAGATTTTATGTATGTCTATTTTATATTCTATACCTACCCATGTGTCTGTACCTATGTGTCTGTCATATGTTTTTAGGGTTTCGTACAAACCCTTATAGGATCACTCCGGTGTCTGTCTGTCCGTCTGTCAAACTTTTTTTTACCCAGCCATGGTTGAAGGTATCAACTTGAAACTCATACGATATGTAGATCTATGCGGTCCCTTGCTGCAAAAAATACAATCAACCTTTTACATCGACGCATTTAAAAGATATAACCGAATTACGGCCATTTTTAAGAATTTTCGACTTATGCTAGGGAATCAAAATGCACAGGTTACTTCCCGTGGTCCTAGAGACTTGAAATTTGGCATAGATCAAGTCTATATAGTGCTGATATAGGGAAAAATCCAAAAACTTATAATTTATCATCACATCACGAGAAAAAAGTGTTTATACTAATACCAACTTATGAAGTAGTTGAAATGTAGGCGATTCCCTATATTTCAACTACAAAATTAAGTTGGTGAGTTGTTTTGAGTTTAATTAACTGATTATTTAAATGCACTTACTTATTTTTATATGTCTAGTACGTACGAAACCCTAAGGGTGCGAGTTTGCCTCGCTCTTGACAGGTTTTTTTTGTTGGTTTGAAAATGAAGTTAAATAGCCATGGACACTTTTAATTACGCAAGCGGGTAGAGAATTCGACGGGCTTTCAAAAAGTGTAGGTCGTCCTTAGGCCGTGCGTCTCCCTGGCTAATAATTATTAGGTTCGGCGCTCAATCTTGGAAAAACTAATACGTTTAGTAGGATATGTAGTAGGTACTTACTATACAGGTACTAGTCCGGCTTGACTAGATTCCTACAAAGTTATGAAAATCCCTACAGTTGTTCTTAAACATATAGTTAAAAGTTATTTACAAATTCATTTATTCTGGTAAACTTTTTTGTTTTATATATATACAAATGGAGCATTATTCAAGACCTACTGTAAACCACAAAATCACAACCTTTGTTTAACATCATTGTTACTATTTTAGTTTGGTGGTTTTGGTTTCACAGTAGGTCTGATAAACAAACTTTGTGCTGGCGGGCGTTGTTTTCGAGAACAAGATCTTTTTGTGGGTTTACGGGTTTTCGATGATTTATTAGATTTTTTTGGTTTTCTCGGTTTGACCTTATTTCTGAGTACATGTGTTTCTAATTGTCTTACTGCTAGGGCATTCAAAGTAATTGGTTGAAGAATGTCAACAGAATTTTCCAATTTTACTGGTTGTTTAAAGTCAGTTTCTAAGTTCAGCTGAGTTCTATGATTTCCCAGTTTTTTAATAATGCCTGAAAGATATAATTATTTTATAGATTTTATAAAAAGTATGCTGTAAAGTAGGTACCTGAATATCGTTTCTAATGATATTAATTAAAACTGCCGAATTCGTTAGATTATTGATTGCTTGTGCATATAAGTTAAAATAAGTTTAAGAAACACAACTATTATATGGACTGTTTCTATGCGAACTATTATGTTAGGAAACATAGACATTCTCTGTATTAGGAAAGCATTAACTTACAAATCTGATTAACAAATCTCGTAAAACTTAAACGTCCTGACATTTTACTTGTATTATTTTATAATTTCAGTTCATATTTATTTTTGTTTTTATTAATATATTTAAAAAACTATTGATAATGTGTCTTCATTTTAGCATTTTTGCGACCAATTCTCTTTATTTTGGTTTTGTTTCTGGCCACAGAATAGATAGAAGATAGTAGATACTACGTATCAGAAGGGAAACTCAGATGAACGGGTAAATTAAAGAGGAGGGGTATTTTGCATTCTGACAACTGTCATTTGATTGTCATTTGACTGCTCAACTGTCAACCTTCTGTCAACTGAGTTCAGCCGTAATAATTAAGCCATGTTAGATATTAACCACATGCTTATACCACATGTTATAGCTATGTAGCCACATATTTTACACAATAGATAATTATTTAGATGCAAAAATAAAATTGCAACTATCTGGTTACCGAATTATTTTATTGTAAATGACAAAACAGAATGAACATATCTACGAAAATACACTTATAAATATATTTATTATCTAGGTACACTTATTATCGAGGTCAGAGCAAGCCAATATACTTTTAAAAACTAAACAATATATTGTATTGCCCCAGAACTACTTACTCCAAAGATTTATTTTATTATCATTAACATAGTGGAGTTACATGCATTACAAGATTGTGCTTATGCCTCGTGTTAACAAATGGCGGACGATTATTTAAAATAACAATTTTATTTTTTATAACGTACAATAAATTTTCGTCTCTCACAGAGGATGTTATATGTGTACAATATTCCTTAGCTAATTTTTACAGCACCCTAGGAACAAAAAGGGGTGGAGACACTTGCATTCTTCACTATACGGACAACAGAAACAGAATTTACAACAGTAAATTGTTAATTTTAAAATTACCTAGCTGACTTATTAAATTAAAGCAGAAAACCCGGATACTAACTGACACCCTGAATAGCCGATGGGCCTTGAGTTTGATAACTAGTAGCAAATGCGTCGGTCACAATTTCCTCTTTTAAGAATAAAGTAGAATATGAGAATTGCCAGCGTCGCGTCGTAACAAATCGTAGTTCAAAGTGTTTGTTACACACATATGACGATCTTACTTGATATTCCGAAAGGCCCTTCAAAAGAGCAGAGTCAATACTCTAAATACACTTCTTGGTGACTGTTTCTCGAATCGGAAATTGGTGCAGAGCCACATTCTTTCGCTTGCTTTTGCATTTAGGAATACAGCATGTCGTCTTCATGATAAAACATATACGGAATATTGCAGTTTTGATGAGAGAAGATATGCTCGCAGAATATACTCCTGATACATTCAACTTATAACTAAAATTATAATTAAAACAAATAAGATGTAAAAAATTGCAAATTAAAATAAAGGCAAATTATACAATGGTGACAACCATGTGACAAGTTGACAAACGGCGACAGTCACAGAAAGAATAAAGAAACAAAAGTTCTCTAAAAAGCTCTTATTCTTCCACTACATCACACAGGGCTCCTAAAAAAAAACGCCGAACTTCGTGACCCTGCGCCGTTTGCACTCCTTCAATCCCGAGACCCCAAATAAATCATCACAATGTATGAAACAAAGACAAAAATCGTCACCCGTTTTATAATTAGATTTTTTGGAGAATTTAATTTGATGAATGAATTTAGTTTAGTTTGAGAGTTTAGTTCTTTGGAGGAGCCCTATGAACCAGAGGTGGTTCCAAGGCTACTATCAATCCTCGTCGCCCGGTTTGTGGCTGCCGCATATGTACTTACAAATTTGAATCATGGATCAAATCTGTGCTCTTAAAACCTATCACAGAAAGTTTAGAACATATTAGTCTATGCTGAACAATGGCAACACTAAAATTAATGTCATGGACAGACATGACTCCTTTCAAAACCTAAGTTTCCTCAAATTTCCTCTGACGTCCGCTGTCACAAAATAGTTGTCTATGGTTTCTTCTAAGATTCCGGGCAGTGTTTCTGGCATGCTTTTTGATGGGTTTTTGAGTTTTGACAGAGTCCCTCATAGATTTTAGTTTCTAATCATAGACACAGAACAAAAAGGTTAAGGAACATATTTTTAATAAACTAAATTGCGAAGAATAAAATTACTTTAATCTTTTTTCATTGAATATTGTAGGTACTATTGTAGTTAGAATAATATACCAGCATCGAATTTCTTCCAGTACAGTTTAAAAACCAATGGAAATACAATGTAGAACATACCCTAAAATATTTTAAACCTGCCGGTCTGGTAAGAATGCGATGTTTTTTTTTTATATAATTAGCGATTTACACTGCATTGCAAATTGTAGAAATTTAAGTGCTATCGTACTATCAAAATGCGCGCTCAGCCTTTGGGCTACTGTTACTCAACCTCTGGTTTTGAACGCCTATAAAATTCAACTTCTTCAAGAATTGATGCCGAATGATCTACGACAACGTCAAATTTTTTGTGAATGGGCCTTGGAACAGCTGCATGGAAATTCGCTGTTTTATCGAAAAATTGGGTTTAGCGATGATTTAAAGCCTCTTGATCAGGTATTTCTTGTAGAGTTATGTAAAGGCGTTAGTGTATGTAGACATGCCTAACACGGTTGAAGCCTTATGGGAAGACATAACACGCATAATTCGTGGGATACAGGCTGAAATGCTCAAAAAGTGATGGAAAATTGGACCTTCCGAATGGAACACTTAAAAACGGCGTCGCAGACAACAATTACATGAAGTTATGTTTAAAATATAAATGGCAAAAGCTAAATTATCGATTCCGATTAAAAAAAGTTATACATCATGCAAATTGAGTGTTATAATTGATTTATAAAAAAACAACGCTTAAAAAGTCATCCTTTATTAGAGGACTCGAGGAATATGTTTAGTAAATTAAAATACCATGATTTAATTAAATATTTTTAATTAATAGGAGAAACAATATTATTTAGAATATACTTCTTAACAAAACATTTGTTATGTTTTTGGGAAGTCAAATTTCACTGCGTTTTATAATATTATTAACACTGGCATCGTGGTTTCTGCTTCTTAATGCAGCATCTTGGCTTTACTTGTGGTCTTTCTGAAGGTATTTCTTCCTTTGCTACTTTTGGCGTACATGATTTCGGTTTGGGTTCAGTGAGCTTCTGTCTTGCCCTATATCTCTTTATTTTAGGGCCACACCTTTTTGACTTACCAAACCACACTCTTCTCTCTTTTGCTATCATAGGTTTCATAGCGTTGTCATTTATTATCGGGTAAGTATTACAACCACATGCTTCATAAAGTTTTATATTACTTGCATTTCTCGGCGGTTTAAATACTGGATTTATAAAGTTACACGGTAATGAGAGCGGATTGATTTATGTTTTTTTGCAGTTTTGTGCTGCATATTTCATGTATTGGTTTCTTGCTTTTTAACTTTAGCTTTATGATCCATTGCTTTTATTTTATTTGTAACAACACCTTCAAAATCTTTTTGCATGGTATTACTAAATGGTTCTACAAATGGATCTTTGCAGCATTGTCTTGATTGTGTGTTTACGTATTTCAATTCTTTTGGGTCATCTGCAATGACAACATAATGAAGGAGTAAATCAAGTAATTCACACGTCATAAATTATTTGGACATACATACCAATGAAATTTATGTTGTTTTTGTATAAAGGTTCTTTTATTCCTGTTAGTTCGTGCATCATTGGTAATTTGCTACCTGCAAGCATATTTTTAGTTATATACTTTTTGCACATGTATAGCTCTGAATAAACAGGCCCTAGTTAGGTCAAAACATTAAGTCTACAAATAATTAGCAACACAACTGTTAAGCCAGACGAGGCTTAATAGAAGCCTCGTCTAGTCATTGTAATGGTTTGTTTAAAATAAACATAATTTAGAAGATTGGTGTAAAGTAAACATAGTTTGAAATAGATGCAATGCCAACACGCCCGGTTAGCGCAGCACTGTAGATAATAATCCCTCCCAAAGTGGAGGAAGCTAATGTCCAACAACCGGATGTTAATGCGCTGAAGAGTGAGTGAGAGAGAGAGAGAGAGATATGTATATATCTAAAGAAATCTTCTTCTATATTACAAAACTTACGAACGAAAACTATGTTATTCGCAATTCTCAATAGGCTATGACTGCTATTTGCCATCGTGCTTCTCTTGTAATTATGTTCCAAAGAAATTAAATTGGTTTATTTTGTTTTGGTTTTTCTTGCAAAGCTAGGCTGTTAGGTTAGGTAAGTGTTTTTCTGTAATTTGACAAGAGATAACAGTAAGACGATCATTCTTAATGAATGACTTATGTCAATACTTATGTTAATTTTATTTTCGAAAGAATTCTTTATAGACCAAGATCTGCGAGGTGAATCCTTTTACCTATTTCTATTCCGTCGGCCGTTTTTCAGCAATTTGATGCTAAAGTCTGGTGAACATAAATTTTCTAACTTAAATTGTCAGCGCTCACGTATGGCATCATAGCAAATTCATAATGGCCGATATGAGACGCTTTTCACCACCCGTTACTTTGAACGAATGTCAGACGCTTTTCGCCACCCGTTACTTTGAACGAATGCTGACGTACATAGACTATTTTATGCAACACATTTCATCGCTGTGAAAATAAGTAAAAGAATTCACCTCTCGTTTCTTAATCTGTTAGGCACCTGTAATATGGATAAATAGGTAGTAACAAGTAGGTAGGAACCTACCTGTGCAACCTGCTATTAAAATCACAATCTTGAAGTGTTTTGTAGTTAATAATATTTTGTTAATTAAGACATTAACTTTACCTTTGTTTTAAATAATCCTGATTGCTTTCTCCAAAACTGAGTAAGTATACGGTATTCGAGGAAATCACCTTTTAATTTGAAATGAAATCATATTTTTTGTGTAATGCGTAGACTGTTTGCAGTTACTTGCAAGGCGAGCTCGAGCTCCTTTTCTGAGAACACGGTCCTCTGTTTTTTGCATCAAGTATAGGTGGCCATTTCGGTTGCGGTTTAAAGGCAATGGGGCTCTGCTTCTTGCCTGAAGTTACGTACGATGGACAGGGTTTTAGTTTAGATTTACAGGTATTCTGCCCTTTGCTGCAATTCATGTACGATGGACATTGATGTTTCTTCAGCTTTTTACATGTGCTTCGACTTTGTTTCCTGCATAACTCTACGCCTGGTGGATATTTTTTCATTTGTAGTTTGCATGGACTTTGAGCCTCCTTTTTACACGAATTCTTGTGTGATGGACATGTCTCTGTATGTTTTTTGCATGACCCTGCTTGTTTTGAAACTTTTGGCTTGCAAAAATTTGGATTCAATTGGCATTTTTTAAATTTTTTACTGGTACGTCCACAGCATTTTTTGGGTGGACATTTAGGAGGGCATGGTGGAGGGCATGGTGGAGGGCATTTTGGAGGACACTTAGGAGGACATGGTGGGGGACATGGTGGGGGACATGGTGGTGGACATGGCGGAGGACATGGTGGGGGACATGGCGGGGGACATTTAGGGGGACACGGTGGGGGGCACGGTGAACAGCTAGGAGCCTGAGAAGAACAACTTTTAGGACACCTCGGTTTGACTTTATTGTAGGCAGAAGCTATTACTATGAATTTAGATCGATTTTCAATCTGCAGAAGCTCATTAATGTTACTATACGCAAGCTCTTTTGCATTGAATTGAAGGTCAGAAATGACAAATTTTTTAGCCATATTATCAAATTGCACTCCGAGTGGCTCAATTGATGTTGGTATTGTCCTAAGAAATGTATCCTTGAAATTATAACATAGATTTAGATTATTTTGTGACTTATCAGTTTGCAGTCTCTGTAAGTTGTTTGATCCAGAAATACTTTTTGCTGAAAGAACAAAAAAAAAACAATTAGGTATACTTAACTTTTGGTGTAAGCTATTAGAATGCTTTCAAATGCCCCATGAGTTAGCCACATAAACGTATGTGGATACTAGAGAGATAAAAAGTGACTTATAGTAAACATCGATCGCAAAGCTGTCTACTGTTTTGGTTTTGTGCTATCAGTTTTTATAAGTAAAAACTTTTGAGTGTGTGTAATTTGGTGACTTGCTAGGCGCTTTTCGAGTATTGCTGAACTCTGCTAATTTAGACCGAAGTTATATTACCTCAGTTAATGGTAACACTCCGGTCAATAGATGTCTGCTTTTCCAGGATGGTTTCTGTCGTCTTTCTAACCAAAAACGTGTACTATCACCAAACATAATATATGTGTGATGATAACTCAAATAATCAGTAACATATTTTATCCTTTTGCGCTTACAACGCACAGAACTGAAGTTGGCATTGCCCGTACAGTTACAGATGATTGATCTGATCTGATTTATGTCCTATAATAAACTATAAATACCTGTAATACATTTTGTAAATATGTTCTTATTTGTATTCACTGCAGATTCCTTTAGATTGTAAAATTTATTCAATCGTTTCAAACCATTGTCTGTAAAGAAAAATGAGTGGGTTTTCTACAGTGGCCATATTTAATTTGAAGCGTGAAAAGCAAAGATATGGGTAATTGGGTACCTGGAGAATAGTCAGTCTCTATAAGCCAGCTTTATCTAATATACTAAAAGTTTATAATAAAATCCATCTGGATCCATCAGGCAAGGTACTCAGCTGCGGAACCGACCATGGTATAACCAAGTATAAAACAAGAATCGACTGTCAGTTATTGCTATGTATGCACATTATTTCATCAAATTGAAATACGCAAATAGAAAATTGAAACTGATATCTTAAAGAAAAATTAAAGACAGCTAGAACTCAGCCAATTCCGAAAAGATCGGAAAAGTTTTGTGTAAAATAATCCCAGCAATTCGAAAAATACTTACTCAGAATATTGCTTGAAAATTTGGACGAGCCTAATATAGTCATTGTATTAAATTATATTAACGCTTAAAATTTATAATTTTCAAAACTATAAAAAAAAATTATTCGCGTAGTGACAGACAGGTGGTCAGTTTGATTAATGGTATAATCTATGGTTGGTTTATATAAGAAGGTCCTATACTATCATCGAAGGGTATAGTTAACTCAGCCCAGATCCAGCAATTAATTGCTCAATGAACCTTACTGTGTACTACCTTACCTTAGTGACTTACTGGGCAGTTGCCTTGATAATAGATACCTGTATTCGGAGTTCATTTAACTGATTTAGCAACAGAATCGACGAGACGAGATATACACAAAGTTACATATATTTAACGTATTTTATTCGTAAACATAATTCATAAATCTAAAAAAATATACATAAACTAAAAAGCCTATCAAAAGTTACAATCACGTGTACAAACAAATATCGTTCATCATATTTCTATAATTTGAACTGTATGATTCAGGGTCAAAAGTTTTAATATCGTATAGTCAGATCCTGCAATTTATATTAGTTTTATATAAATCCAATTTTAGTTCGTCTTACATGAGCACTGATCTATTTACTCTTTGGTTTTGTTTCTGGTTTGGGTTTGGTTTTCTTTTCAGTATTTTTCGGCTTACTAGCGACAGATACAGATTTAGCAGCTCCAGATGCAGTTCCAGATTTAGCGGCTTCAGCAGCAGGTGCAGCTTTAGCGTCTCCAGTAGCAGGTGCAGTTTTAGCAGCTGCTGCAGCAGCAGCTTTAGCAGCAGCCACTTTAGCTGCATGTTCGGCGGCCTTGTTCTCTTCTGCTTTCTTTTTGGCTTCAGCTATCTGTCGTTCTTTTTCAGCTTTTATTGCTGCTTCTTTCTCTTTAATAAGGCGTGCTTCTTCTTCATCTATTGCTTTTATTTTTCCAGCTATTGCGTTTATTATAGTGTCCATTAATTTTTCAGCTCCAGCATCTAGTTTGTCACCAAAAGGTCCATTAAAGATACCTACTGTTAAAGGAGGAACCGCCTCAACTTTTAAGTATCGCCAAGATATAGCACCTTTCTCCTTAAACGTCTTAGATGCACCTGCAAAATATTCACTACATATATTTTTTTAAAGTGTTAAGAAGTTCCAGCAATTTTATGTTAAATGATGCCAGATGGCTGATAGGGCAATACGTACTGAAAATTAGAAGAAAATAACACACAAATAAACATCATGATTGTAACTTTGCTAGTCTTTTTAATTTACATGCACTTTTTTTTCTTAGAAACGTCTTCCCCAGATTTGAGATCTCTACTCAAACCTTCCTTTTGCAATCGTTGCATAATAGTTTCTAGCTCTCTTTGCAAGTATTGAGCTTCCTTTGGCAGTTGATTGTTACGGAGTGTAGTCATTTTCGTTATTAACAACTCCGTAAACACATTAAGTTTCTCTTCTAATTTATAAACTAAATTATTACATACTAGACGCTTTGCACGTGTTTTTAAAACATAACCTTTTGTACTATCCCAAGCATTTGAAATAACAGGACGCGCCTTGGTCACAGAACCTGTTAACAAAACAAATGTGGTCATTTTTGTGTCCAGTTAAAAAATATTAAATTAAAAGCAATATTGTTCCTGTGCAATGTATAAGCCCACCTTTGTTTTGCACCAGTTTCTGTAAGGTAAGGTTATAATATTGTACATACCTAGAGCAATATCAAGAGCTAATCGTAGCGGTCTAGACATTTTCATGGTTCCTTTACGCGGCAATGGATTTCGTCAGATAATTTTGTCCTATTTATTTCCGAAATAATTCACAGCTTTTGGAAGTACAGTTCATAAATGATATGTCAACGATGAACGAAGTGGCATTTTTTTGAGTTGTTTTCAATCGTGGTTTCAATTTCGATAGCAAAACTCGTTGGTCAAGCTTACAACTAATTTTTTGATTGTTTAGAAGATTTTGTTTAAAAAGTGATTTTGTTTAAAACCTCTTTACTAAAAATTTCGGTTAAACAAATATGTTTTACTACGACTAAGATCTAAATGCACGATGGCGAAATAGGGTGATAGAATATCTTTAATTTAGGTATAATAAATTTACTCTGTATACAAGCAGCTCACGGTGCTACGGGAGTGTAACTGACTGGTTCACGAGACTACCTATAGGTTTAATCCCCGCATATTCCAGTATTATTTGTGTGTATTTGAAACACTATTTATTTTTATTTTTATAGTTTGATATTGGTAAGGACATAGTTTAAAAAACATTATTATATTCGTAATCTAGTAAACCACAGATTTTAAACAAGTTTGAAACCTTACAAAGATAACATTACAATACAATTAAATAATAAATTTACATACAATGTGAGTTACATACAATAAGTTACATACAATGTTCATAGATATTTATTTTATTTCATTAATTTTCAACGTGATTATTTCTCTCTTGACAAGAATAATTTTGGTTTGTACTTAATCTCTTCGCCAAATTTCAAGTTTAACGACATTGTGATCGTCCTTGAGATCCGACATTGGCCCTGTATTAGCAATGTTAATGAACTTGTCCACAAAATAGCTGTATTTTATTATAAACATGTTATAAAAGAAACTTGTGCTAATTGCCTTAATTATCAAAATTTAATTGCCGAAAGTCAAGGATGTTTAAAAACATAGAACTAATTTAAATTAAAAATATTTAATTATTCTTACAATACATCTTTGCACTCGACTGGTACATTCGACTAACGTTGTTTTTGGGACATTAATTCTCGTAGGTTCCATATTTAATACCAAATAATAAAAAAACATTTAAAAACGAGGGTTTGCTTATCACTCGCTTTAAATAAAAAGTCTTTATCTAGGAGTCTAAAATTTCCGACCGAATTACTTATTTACAAGAAATGGATCAAGCGTGTTTAGAACACGTGCTAACGGACGAAGAATCGATCAAGAAGTGCGTGTTCGACAACAAAGATGACATGACATTTTTGTATATTAGAACATTAATATTTCTCCAATATTTCCTGGGGTCTCCAAGCCTAGCAGTGGAGTCAGTCGTTAGTAACATTGACTTCCATATCAGGGTTTTGATTATCAGCTAGGGCAGTTAGTTGCGCTGTGTTCATCCTCGAAAAAATACTATCTATTTTTGTTAAATATTGTGATTTTCGTATTTTATTTAAAGATTTGTTATTAAATTAAAATCAATTATTTTTTTGCTTCCATTTACCATACATATTAATTTTCATAAAATTATTTGTAATTATAATTTTACTGAAGCATAAACTAATTTACATTTGATTGTAGATAAGACATATCATCGTGTTAGTGGCTGTACCGTTAATAATAAAATTAATTATGACTAAGACCATATTAATCTCTGGTCATTACTCTTATTCGTACGCAAACAACATAGTGTTAATGACTCTAAGGAATGTAAGTTATATAATATTCTCTGACACTAGCGCCACTCATTTAATTAATTAAAACTAACCATTTTTTATATGGGAAGCAAATACTTCTTCTAGTGTTTCAATATATATCACTAACAATTTGTAATCCATGGCTGGAAAAGACTGGACGTCAGTGTTAGAACCCTTCACCGAAACCAAATGCTAGTTACGCTCAAGCCTAGACCCGAAAAGTGTACGAGTGTGATGAATCAGTATCTCAAAGTTTTTTTATTTGTATACAGAGTTGCTTAAGTGGTTCGTGTTGTAACGTCTAATAATTACAAGTTTCATCTCCCCCTATCATTCGTCATAGAAAACTACTAAGAGAATAATATTACGCGTGATACCTATACAGTGGAGCTAAAGGGGTTTGACAACAAGCATGCGGCCGATAGTATAAAGTAATCCAAATGGAGTCGATTCAGACTATGCTGTTGATATGCTGTAACCAAATAATTGTTACTTATATGACCGGATGATGATAGATTAGTGTTAATTTTAATAGCGTAAGTACATCTGTGAGCGTAGGTATATAATTTAACCTGTGAGATGTAAAATGCAAACAAATTGTGACAGTACGACCTCGGCGATCAAATTACTGAAGTGATTTAGCCACTGCAAATATCGCTCAAGGAATCATTGAGCAAGCATAATTTGCGAGAATCGTTGACCCAAATCAATTGTCTTATAAGTACTTACTATTCTGAATTATGCATATAGCTGTAAATATGGCACAATAACATAACATCATCTATTTTAGGGTTTCGTATCAAAAGGTAAAGTGGGACCCCGTTACTGAGTCTTCGATGTCGATCTGTGTGTCATCTCATGAACGCCGACAGTTAAAGATTTCAAATTTTCACGGATGATGCCGCTGTAACAACTGTTCGCGCCGTCTAGGTCTAGGTCTTCGTAAACGCCAAAGTTGACAGAAAAGTACAGACAAGACAGTAAAAGTTGACAGAAGTCAACTCCACAATCGCGCTTCACGCATTCAAATACTCCTTACATACATATACAAACTCACACAATCAAAACCATCAAATACGTCATCCAACGTCACATTCATTCGTCCAATGACACTTAATTCCAAAATACCTCACCCACCGCCCGCTTCAAGAGCACTCTCTCTCTCTCCAGCCCATTTATGTCCCACTGTTGGGCACGGGCCTCTTCCACTTTGGGAGGCATTGTGGTCTACAGTGCCGCGCTGACCTGGTGTATTGGCACAGGGCTTATTTTCTAGTTTTCCGTCTCTCACTGAGGATGTTATCTGTGTGCAATATCCCTTAGCTGACTGTTACAGCACCCTTGGGAGGAGATCGGGTGGTGACACATGTATTCTTAATCCATCACCAAACGGAGCAAGAGTACTAGTCAAGAGCACTATTTTAAATGAATTAAAATGGTAAAATATCAATAAAGTCAAGTTAAAACCTACAAAGGGTTTTTCATTTGTTCTACGTGAACAACAACAAATAAATACTAAGAACCGGAATAAGTATTTATTTAAGGGTGCTCCCATTCAACAAACATTTTTTGCTCACTTTATGATATGCCTATGACGATGGATATTACGGCATGTTCTGATGATGTTATATTATGATATCAATGGTACGGAACTCTTATGGCGCAAGTCAAACTCGTACTTAACTGGTTTTTGTGTTACGGGTCGTTACTTTTATATAACACACATCTAAGTCGCCAGACAGTTATTTATAAGCACTTATATTTTGTTTATATTATTACAAACTAGCAATTTAATGTCGTCTACTGGACTAATAAACTATTATTTGCGTTACGTAAAAAAATATAGATTTAACAAAGTTCTTAAAAATTACTATGATTACTAAATTATTACCATTGAATGGCGTATCTAACTTTCCTGAAATCATTTAAAGAATCTTAGTAAGAAGAGCGTGGAAAAATTAAATTTGTGTTATTTTATTAATTCATTTTATTCTTCCGCCCTTTATCCTGTTATTCGGGGGAAGCGTTCTAACCCATTGCAGCATGACTGTTCATGTTGCAGTGAGTTCTGTCTGCTTTTTACTATCGGCCATGCCAGTGTCCACGATGCCACCTGTGGTTATTATAATCAGATTAGGTACCTAGGTACGTTGATTAAATGGCGATTTTTACAGCCTCAAAATTTTGCAAAACAAAAGCTTGTCATTACACGCAAGGTCCTTATTCAATGAAAGTATGATGAGTACCGATTAAAATAGCAAATATTTAATTTGGCCCAATCACGTACTGTTGTGCACGAAGTCGTGTGTTTGATTCTCTGGGCAATTATTACTAATGGATACGGATATTTGTACTGTAGATGGGTGTCCTATGGTACGTGGTCACCACTTGAGGACCTTCCTTCTCCAACTCTCATCGGATCATCGACCAATGTGGCCTACTCATTGCCACTTAAAGGTGCAAAGTCTACGGGCTATGTCTTACAAATCCGGCTTTCCTTATTCCGTACGTAGAGAAACACCGACCATAGTCCTGTACATCGTAAAAGCATAAACTCCCTATTTTATTCATATTTATCATAGGTCTCGGACTATATGCGGCGAATCGTAACAATCTACTTTGCGTAACGGTTTTAATCGTTATCAGTTACACTATATTGCGAAAACCGTCTCGGTCTTTAATTTTATCTATTCCAACACAGTACAAATATAACAGAATAGGTCTATTTTATCTAATAAATAAATTGTCGTAGTGCACCGTACTTATATAGCAAAATATTCGCTTTTAAAATAAATAGAAGATATCTACGGCATTAAAAATGAAGAATTAGTTATGTCTTCCTAGTGTAGATTGACTAAGAACAATTCGATTGCTCCTATATCTGCAATTATCTGCGACAGCAAAGGAAGATTAATTTAAAATGAGAAGACCAAATACACGCCCGTCGTAGGAGCATGAGAAAAATTGCGCAGTAGCAGTGACAGAGAGTCACCCACTATGATGTGACTACCTACTACGACCACGCTAATTAGTGTTAGCGATAAAAAAGTAGAAGTGGTACCTACGTGCCTAATAGTGTAAAAAAAATATTGGTTGTTTTTTGTGAAGAACTCTCAACATTTTTTGCAAAAATATTTATAAGAACTTTACTACTACTTCAAAATACTTAAAATAGCATGCAGGATATAAAAAACAAAATAAATAAACGCAACAATGTAAAATAAATCCACGGCGTACAATCATATTACTTATTTTGATTGCAGTTTTATACAAATAAGTGCCTTTACATTCAAATCAACATGCCCTTGATTACTAAATGATCCTAGGTGCGAAGCAAATAGCAAAATTAACGTCTGTTTGTCCACTCTACAATTCAAATTATTGCGTATTTATGAGCATACATTATGAATAAAATAAATATCGTTCCCTCGATTAACGCGAATACATAAATCAAACATTATATTTATCATAAAACATGGGGAATGGGCACAAGGGCGCACTTATTAGTACAATCAATTGAATGACTTTTGCAGTTTCATAACCATTGAGGTAAGATAAAAAAGTTTTATTGAGAAGACTAGTACGTAAAAATAACCAGGAAGTAGGTCACTGTAGCTTGGGGTCTGAAAAGTAAAAATCAGTTGCTTAAAGTGTATTCTGGAAGATATAATACAATTGTGGAAATTACTAGGATTTCATACAAATTCTCCGTGAGGTGACGGATTAAGAATACAAGTGTCACCACCCCATCTCCTCCCAAGGGTGCTGTAAAAATCAGCTAAGGGATATTGCACACAGATAGCATCTTCTGTGAGAGACGGAAAACTCGAAAATTAACCCTGTGCCAACACATCTGGTCAGCGTGGCACAGTAGACCATAATCCCTCCCAAGGGTCTAGCCTTCAAGTTACCTTGAGGTATGCTGAGAATATAAAGTTTGAATGAAAAAAGGACACTGCAATGATTCAATATAGGTCTCTTGTTTCATAAGATACCCTAATAAGCTATGAAACTAATAATAAGTTTAGTGTGTTATAACCATATAACATATGCAATAATATTAACAGGTATTCCAGACGCCTTGAAGAAAAACTCACAAATTAATATCACTGACTTAAATATCAGTTATTTTATTTTTATTGAAATTAATAACACATATAGTTGATTTAAAACGAATAACATCCACGATAATGTAGACACAGGTGGCTTTAACAAAATCTAAACCAAATACAATACAAATACATACATACATTACGTAAACGTTAAAATACGTTTTTCATACCGATAAAAGTTTGTTATGTGACGTAAATTCATTGGCCACACTTTGAGTCTTCGTTTTTCTTATTTTTAGGGTTCCGTACCCAAAGGGTAAAAACGGGACCCTATTACTGAGACTTCGCTGTCCGTCCGTCCGTCCGTCCGTCCGTCCGTCCGTCCGTCCGTCTGTCACCAGGCTGTATCTCAAGAACGGTGATAGCTAGAGAGTTGAAATTTTCACAGATGATGTATTTCTATTGCCGCTATAACAACAAATACTAAAAATAAAATAAAATAAATATTTAAGGGGGGCTCCCATACAACAAACATGATTTTTTTACCGTTTCTTGCTCGATACTAATAACGTTGCCTTATGTTGCATAGATAATGGTACGGAACCCTTCGTGCGTGAGTCCGACTCGCACTTGACCAATTTTTATTTTATGTTTATCAGCGCATGGTCAACATTACATCTATGGTTGATTTATTTTGTTTTATCATCCTTTGGTTTTCAGTCTCCGTCACCTTAGAAACTTTAGAATTTTTGGCTCTTAATCTAGCAACTCGGAATATAATCATTAATTATTAGTAAATGAAGATGGGTATACATACTTGTCCGTCGGGTAAATATTGCATACCTACCATAAATTCAAATTTTACCACCCTATTTTTTCGCAGGGTAGCTGTAAGACCCAGCTAAGGGATGTTCTAATGTAAGAGATAGATAACTCGAAATCAAACCCTGCGCTGGCACGGCCAGCAGGCGTGTTATGAGCTTTCAAAATATCATGCAAGTTCCAGGCGATTCTGTTGACAGCAGCAAACGGCCTGACTTTTATTTCGTATTATGACATACATAAAACTAGCCGACTTTTTAATGGATTAAGTGTCTATGGCCGTGTAAAGCTTTTTGATAGAGTCGTTCAGAAACTTAATTATTGTGTTTATCGGCTAGTTACGGTTATATTTTACATTTTTTTTTGTATTCAATATACTACAAAATATAAAATATTTGCTAAACACAAGTTATTTAGACCATTATAAGTATAAAAGAAAAGAACGGTAATACTATTTTTATATTTAGATTTTTTTATTTTATATAATTCATCTATGTTTTAGGAATTAGTTTTGGAACGGCACACGTCACTTGAACTGTCAGCTGGGCCCTGAGTCGGGTATTTCAACGGTGTCACAACTGTACCATTATTGTACCATTATGGTGCAATAGTAAAGTTTTTGGTAGTCTACTATTAATGTGTCGTCATAACGACTTCATCATTGTCTTACAATTGTCAAAGTGACATAAATTGCTAGTCTCGTACACAACTGCTTCACAATTGCAATTCAATGACTGAAATGTTTCGGTAGTCTGCTATTTTGAATTTGACAGTAATATTTTTAAATTGTCCTGTGTCGACAGATTGCCATAAATAAAAAATAGATAGATAGAAATATTAGAAATTGTTCTTTGTAATTTATTGCAATTTACTAATCTCCTAAACTTCACATTGCTTTTTATACTAATAAATAGTATGTACAAATATATTTAAACGAAGTCTAGCATGATTAAATGTTTAAATTTATTAGTAGTTTTTCGAAAATCACTTCAACTAACGCATTTTTTAAAAACGGCAACACATACTTATCATTCTAACACAATCCATAGATAAAAGAGATCGAAAATTCAATGCATAGATAAAAGAGATCGACAATTCTATTACCATTGAAAGACCGTTATGACGGCATATAGCAGACTACGGATATTTGACTTCAATTGCAACGGTATCGTGCCGGTATTGTGCCGGTATGACAATTGTTCCAAAATAGTGGACTTGAGCACCTGATATAGCGGGTACCACGAAGTATAGATAGAAGGAGTCCGAACGGTATAGGCTTTTCCATAATATTTCGTGTACACAATAATAAACCCAGATCATAGTTCTATTTTCTGCCACTGGCTGCGCAAGTGTTCAGGGCGTACCGATGCTATTATTATTATTACATGTAAACACGCGCTGGCTCGTGAATGTTGAATTTAATTTAATTAAATACATAATATTATTTTATTTATTTAAAATTAGTTGTAATAAATAAGAAAGAATAAAAGCGTAAGAATTCAAACGAGTACTCCTTGAAAAATGGCGCGCTCTACCGGCAAAAAATCTGTCCCTTAAATTGAGACCATTCGTTCAACATTACGTTCGGACTCCTTCTATCTATACTTCGTGGCGGGTACATAGACTTAGTCATTCATTATCCTACATAAACATTAAATTTTTTTTTTTTTAAATATTTTTTGTTTGATGATTCTCATGAAAGTAACTTTAATACACATGGCGATATTATTGTAATAAATAATTATTTTAATAATATATTAATATGTATTATTATTTATATGTATTTAACTTATTTCGCATTCAACTAGTGTTTTGTTCATCATCGTCACTCTTCAAAAATTCAAACACCTCCAATTCATCACCCATCGTTAATATGTAGCTAATAGTTACTTTTAATTCTAAATAAACCAAAACAATTTATTATACGTAACAATGTAGCCGCTTCTATTGAATGGATTTACTTGTCACTTCTAGATAGTTAAAACGATCAAATACATGTCAAATTTGCGCTCGTAATACGCTTAACGCCAGCCAGTGAAACAAAAGTCAGGCCGATATCAGCATGAAGTCACGTGACCACTGACACACTAGCAATAGTAAACTCATAATACGAATTTGCCAGGCAGTTCCTTTCACGGCGTAAACGGCCTGGGAATAAGAGCTCATAATACGGCCGCTCGGCATAGCAGACCGGCATAGAAATCAATTTCGAATGTTTATAGGCTGGAGAGAGTGAGAGAATACTGTAGGTATAACGTCTTATTAGTACCTATGTAGTTTTATCTTTTTATCTTCCACGCAAAAATAAAAATACTTTAACTCTATTACTATTTGGGTGACTACCAACTGCTTTAAATTACTGCTAATCTAGTTTTATCGCAATATTAAGTTAGTAAATAACCTATTAGTTTATATTTTTAATTTAAATTACACTCGAGTATTTTTATTTGCGACAAGTAATGTTTACAGCGTAAAAACCAGCTACTAATTAAAATTTATCGTAGCTAAATGCGGATACACTTTAGTGTTTAGATTAGAAGAGCTATGTTGAATTTAAAGCTGTCTATAAAATCTGATAATATTACAGTACCTACCTATCAGATGCCGCAAACCCTTCTTGGCTTTGCATATAAAATGGGCATTGTTCATATTTTTTTTAAACTCTTAATTCGAAAACCATTTCAGGGAATAGAGTTTCTGATCATGATCCATTAGTTTATTTCGGAAAATTTGCTATATTAACGATTATTTTTCCAAAAAAGCAAATGATCTCTATTTGCCCTTGAAATGAAGGACTTAAAATATTAAGGCGTTTTTGGGGTTATACTACTCTGAAGTGGAGTTGAAATTGGTCTATTATATCAACTTGTCAACGTTGAAAAGATAAAGTGCAATCTGTATTATGTCTATCAAGAAAAGTCTATACACAGATTGCGTAAAACGATGACGTCACAACATTTAAAGTAATATCTTCAAGAATTTTTTAAAAATTCTGTATAGTGTATATTTCAATAATATTGAAATTAGTTGCCTAAAATAGTCTATATTTTCTGAAAAGAATATAAAAACAGTAGGTCAAAAATTATGAACAATCCCAATTGCACAGTTGACGAGCTTCGTAGTCTGGTGGTTCATTTAACGGACTGCCGTTCACGATGGTTCGATTCCCGCACGGAACAATCATTTATGTGATATTGATAATTGTAATACAAGTCTTCAAGTATACAAATTACAATCATTACAAGTTCTAAATGCTGTCTCAATTGACGTCCATCACTTTCGTATCGGTCAATGTTGATGCAATAAAGTTATCCTCTACGTTACCAAACATTATTACACGTTGCCAGCTTAAGTAATTAACACGTACAGTGTCATCATTTCGCTAAGACGGCATTGGAGCAAGCAACACTAAAACAATGTTATGTTTATCTCGTAAACAATGGGCTCTATTCAGACCATAGATTAAAGTATACTTATAGATGTTTAAGTCTATGAAAGCAGCTGTAGCTCTTTGACTTATTGTATTTTGTTTATTTATCGTAGGATATACATGTTGATCATTTTGGTGAATGTGTTTTAGTTAAAAACCCTGATAATATTTACTGTCACAGTAATAATATAATCAAAGCGTAACTTAAGGAGATGTAATGTTTGCAATTTATTCACGAAAAGGAACTGGCTGAAACTAATTTTCATGAAGTCTAGAATGAAGTTAGCCTTTATTACTTAGGTAACTTTTAATGTGTAGGTACCTACTTTAAAAAGCTAGTGTACCCTTTACACAGCAGAGTGAAGGTATTTTGAACCGATATCTAATCGTAGGTATCAAACTAAATGAAATGAAATGGAATGAAAATAGTTTCAAGGTCACAATTGCGCTCTCTGTTGATTTTAATCTATGGCATGGCGGCTTATTGTGTACGAATAAGAAGGTGAATTTCATACACCGTGACTTGTATGAGTCTGTGAATTTTGAGGTTAATCAGTTACATAAAGTAACTTCATCATTATCAAATACTTTGTAATAATTGTGTGATGGTTGCAGATTTTCACATTATTGTTTTGTTGTAAAATTCGATTGACATTGAAATAGTTTTAATGCGGTAGTTTTGCAGATGATGAAGTAATAGAAAATCTTAACTAAATATATGTTAATATCTTATACGTTTGTATAATAATTGGTCAAGTGCGAGTCGGACTCGCGCACGAAGGGTTCCGTACCATTATCTATGCAACATAAGGCAACGTTATTAGTATCGAGCAAGAAACGGTAAAAAAATCATGTTTGTTGTATGGGAGCCCCCCTTAAATATTTATTTTATTTTATTTTTAGTATTTGTTGTTATAGCGGCAATAGAAATACATCATCTGTGAAAATTTCAACTGTCTAGCTATCACCGTTCTTGAGATACTGGGTACGGAACCCTAAAAATCATGTTTGTTGTATGGGAGCCCCCCTTAAATATTTATTTTATTTTATTTTTAGTATTTGTTGTTATAGCGGCAATAGAAATACATCATCTGTGAAAATTTCAACTGTCTAGCTATCACCGTTCTTGAGATACTGGGTACGAAACCCTAAAAATCATGTTTGTTGTATGGGAGCCCCCCTTAAATATTTATTTTATTTTATTTTTAGTATTTGTTGTTATAGCGGCAATAGAAATACATCATCTGTGAAAATTTCAACTCTCTAGCTATCACCGTTCTTGAGATACAGCCTGGTGACAGACGGACGGACGGACGGACGGACGGACGGACAGCGAAGTCTCAGTAATAGGGTCCCGTTTTTACCCTTTGGGTACGGAACCCTAAAAAAGCTATTTTGTATGTTTGTTTATGAAGAGAAGACAGCTGTCTACACAAATGATACACCAATTCCAAAAAGGAAATAAGCACGCGTAAGTATTTCAAAAATATGTTTTGTTTTTATATGATGATAAGTTTTAGTAATATAATCCACATACTAAGAAAACAATCAACTTTCTCAGCAGTTGTCAGTTTGTTGCCACAGCACCATGCATTTAATGGCTTCGAGCTCTATCGGACCGAATCGGACGCACCCGTCCTTTTCTTCAGATATCACCAAATACTGTCGTGCTGTGTGTTATATTCATAAAACAAATATTTCTAAAGTAATAATAGTTCTTAATAAATAAAATTATATTAGAAAAAGTAATCACCGCAAGTGGGACCAACGGCCGTATTATGAGCTTTTATTTACAGGCAGTTTACGCCGTGAATTGAACTGTCTGGCAAATTCGTATTCTGAACAAAATTATTAGTCAGTCAGTTCGCTAAACCAGTCATACATTAATATGTTTAAGGAGAAGTTACAACTAAAAGTTAAAGTACTAACTAAAAATTTTCAACTAAAAGTTTTATTTTTGCCATAATACCTAATTTAGCCATGCAGTTTACGGCCTGGAACTTGAATGATTTTAAAAAGCTCATAATACGCCGGCTGACCTACCTCGGACTACTGTCTCGTCGCTCTACCAACTGAGCTATTGAGGCCGTGCCAACAAAACATTAATCATACTTTATTACAAACATTCCCATATTGTACTGATAAACATCTAAGCTCCACATTTCAGTTCTGTCCTTCTGTTTGTCACCATATAACCACACGTTGGTCACGGTACTTTCATTTCATTTAAAACACATTAGCTGTATCAAAATTCGATTAGGTTGAATTTTAATTTAGTATGTGACGTATTATTAAATATTAGTTCAGCCGATATCATTAATTTAGTCCAGTTACGACACTAGAAACAATAAATTTATCTAAATTTATTGTAACTTAAAGACAGTTGTTTAAACATCTTTATTTGATTTTACCTTATAATAATATGCACGTAACAAGTTGGAATCTCATAGAAATAATTGAACAGTTTACGTATTACTATTGTACGAAATACGTATTTGAAACATATAGATGGTGTATAACTAAAGGGCCTCATAATTGTATGATGAACACAAATATTTGTTCAACATCAAAGTACATGTTATACAAGTAATTTCATTAGCTGATCTGACGATTTTTTTTTAAGGGCCTATCTCAATATTATCGTCGACATGTACCTATTAACACAGCTAGTAGGTATAGAAAATGAAGAATTAGGGTAATTTTTTTTGTTTACTCAATCTCTCTACTCTCTACTCTCTACTCAAACTCAAAATATATTTTAATTCCGGTTTACGTGTTTCTATATACATATAATAGATATTTATGTTTTGAAAGTTATTTCATTAGTTAATACGCGATAATAGACCGACAAATGAAAAAAATAAAAAATGAGAGAGGTTGTTTCACTAAGATTTTCTATCGAGAAAACTTTTTTCAATCGCGTTTCTGAGTTTATGCGATCCTAGATTATATATTGAAAAAAAATTATACTTAACAATTAGAGCTCTAGCCATTCAATCTAAAGAAAAAATGAAAATTTTGTACGTAGAAAAATGTACGAAGCTATTTTGGTATCCTCTTAATATACGTAATATTATCTTTTCGACTTTGAATTTTCTTCAGTCGTTACAGTAACAAACATAATATTTATAGAGGAAAATATTCGCATATTATGTTCAGGTGATTTTATGTTAATTTAGTTCATAACAAAAAATTTTGAAGTGTCATATGTTTTTAATCGTTTTAAAAAAGGAAACTAAACCCTATACTTATAATAAACTAGACCAAATACCCTTTTCGTGGTCTCATTTTCGTCCCAATGCTTTTATTGAAGAATCCTTAACCATTTATGTCTTTGATAACATTTTAGTGCGTATTACTTCAGTTATATAATGAATCATAAATAGATTGTAACAAATGATTGTAACGGTTAACAGCACAGAGGTAATCGTAGCGATTAATATCAAATATGAAAGAACCACGACAGTAATACACCGCTCACTATTTCAAAATATTAGACTGGTTATTATTTTTTCGTCGTGTGTTATTGCGAACACTTTTGCAACCCATCTTTTGTCATCAATGACAACAGATGTGTAGCAGTGCATTGTTCCTAAATAAGTTTTTAATAAACTCTTATAATAAGTTAGAAATATTATTTTACCGGCTAACACTCACTGTTATGGGATCGATGCATGTCGGAAGGTCGCTGACACCGCTGGGCACTCCTGATAATCGGATATGCTCGAAATCAGGGTCAACATCATCGATCCCATAACAGTGAGTATTAGTCGGTAAAGTAATAATTCTGTTAATATGTTTTCGTTGCCCGCCTTTCTTAGCTGGAAAATGGGTATTGGGTACTTATGATGCGGAGGTTGATTGCCCACCGGTCTTGCTACGTCCAGGTACCTAGAGTTGGAGATCGTTGTCGTCGTCCCTACGCGTCACGCGGCGGGCTCTGCTCTGCTCTGAGCAAAATTTTCACTGTCCTTAATTAAATTATTTACTTTAGCTTAGTCTAAAGATATTTTGTAGACAACGATTTAACATCGCAGAAGTTATCGTCGAAGAAATTTAGAATATATGATAGTTACTACAAAATTATTCAGATTTACAAAGCATATCCGTATCTGGTGCTCTTAACACAAGCGTAGTAATATTAGCTTAGCTTGAGACCAGAAAACGTTGTCTGAAATATCTGTGGAATATTTATATTATGTATTTTCAGATCTCGGTACTGTCACATAGGCGGTTTTAGACACATTTTACCGAAAATATTATCATCCTACTTAGTTTAAACATAAAATACGCAATCGTGTCGCAAAGTTTTGTCCTCGAGTTGTTATCCAAAAAATAAACAATTCTTACTTTTTAAAGGCTTAAATTAATCCGAACACTACCACAATGCATACTTGCAGATTGCATAATTGCAAAACTACATACATATATAATATTGGCAATTATCATGATCCATTAAAATATGTATGTACTAGTTGCTATAAAAAGCGAGTAAATAGATGAGTGAGTAAATTATAGGACGCAAGAGTTATGTGCAATAGAACAGTGAGTGTGCGGATTATGATTGCAATAGGGCAGTAAGTGAAAGGCTAGCTCATCATACACAGATTTAGTAATAGAATTTCTTAAGTAATCAACCGGGTATATTTACTGCACGCGACATTAGAAATAGATTAATACTATCAATCAAATTCTAATGATCGCTATGAAATTGATCACGGTATGAAGTAATAATGTGTCATTGTTCGCCAATTTTAAATAAGATAAGATAATATATGTATATACAATATACTAACTGTTGCCGGCTACTTCGTTCGAGTGGGACTTAAAAAAAAATTCCCCGTATTTGCGATACTGCTTTGCTCTTATTGGTTGCAGTGTGATATAGCCTTCCTCGATAAATGTACTATTTAACACTAAAAGAATTTTTCAATTTAGACCAGCGAAACAAACTCTTCAGCTTTTTAATCTCTAATATATATAAAACTCTCGTGTCACAACGTTCGTTCCCATACTCCTCCGAAACGGCTTGACCGATTCTTATGAAATTTTATATGCATATTCAGTAAGTCTGAAAATCGGCTACTATCTATTTTTCATACTCCTAAGGGATAAGGGTTGTCCGTCCACCCATAACATTTATAAGGCAAAACAACGTTTGCCGGGTCAGCTATTATTAGGATAAAAGTATAGGTATAGGTCAAAATGTAATGCATTTGCAAAAATAATGCATTGACTATAATGTAGTATGAGAGACTAAGGCTGGCAGCATACATACGGTTTCCTCATTAGGTTTCCTGATCCGGTTTTTTTCCATTCGGACACCCGAACGCGCGACCACAGATTCGAACCGTACGTTAGATTTTTTTTCCGTCCGAAAAATTTAAGAACGGTTTCGCCGAATAGTATATTTTGTATGTAAGGTATGCATTCGTGTCTCCGAATCGGAATTTCGGATAAGGAAACCTAATGAGGAAACCGTACGTATGCTGCCAGCCTAAGAGGATCGGCGGCAATTGCAAGTCGGTGACGGTAGAAATGTAGAAGGCATTTTTACTGGACAACCCCGGAATAATTCGCCAGTCTATCTTCCAATGACCCTAGATGGTGATCTAGGGTCATTGGAATTGGTCATTATTACGTCGACAAGTATATAAGTTTAGCTTGGGACCAGAGGACGTTGTGTGAAAAGTCAATAAATAAATAAAAATAAATTTCAGATCGGCCATCTTACAACTGTCCAATACTTTTTATTACTAAAATAACCTCTATTTCAAATCTAAATTCTTCAAATCAGTAGTTGATACAATCTAGTTTTATAATAGCGATAAAATATCAATATCGAAGCGATAATCATATTTAGACTAATCAAAAACGATCGTAAAATAAATTATTTAATTAATAGTGGAACATAGTGGCCTTCTGAACATCATGACCATCGATTAAATGGCTTCTCTCATCTGTGAAATATTGCAACAGAAACTTTCACTAAAATGCTATTTTAACAAAATATTTGCAATAATTTTGATTTTATTTCATTTGTTTTTTTATTAACCTACTAAACAACTTAGTTTTTATGTTTTGTTTTACGTGTTTAAATTATGTAACACAAATATTCATAATACTGTATCTATATATTGTTTTATAAGTCACCGAATTGTATTAGTTTTGTTTTTAAAATTTACTGTTTTCGTTATCTTATAATAAAATTCAATTGCAGTTCATTCGTTTCGCTAAAACTCGAACAGGCTGGGCCGATTTTGGTCTTGAAATATTCGTGAAAGTCCAGGGAAGGTTTAAACAGTGACAAAATATATATGGATCTAAAACTCCACACGTACGGAGTAGCGGGCATCAGCTAGTACATATATCTATAAATATAACAATGATGTGTAATGGGATTTCGATTTTGAGATATGAGGTCTTGTAGAGTACCAAATATCCCATTATTGGAAGGTTTTATAAAAGTTAAGGCAAAATATTTAAAATGAAACCTTTTATAAATTTAGTAAAAGCATAGCAAGTCAATTGCAAAAATTCATAAATTAATGTAAAATGAAACCCTTTATTTTCATGAGTTTAAATCATTTTATATAGTACTAGCTATGGCCTGCAACTTCGTACGCGTCAAAAATACAAAATCTAAACAAATTATACAAAACAGCCATCCTCTTGAACCACTCTATCTATTAATAAAAAAAACCGCATCAAAATCCGTTGCGTATTTTTAAGAATATAAGCTCACATATAGACATAAGTAAAAAAATCGACTATGTTTTATAAAAAGTTAAGATTAGAAATACTAGATTTATAACAGGATAACGCTTAAAAATATAGTACATCGTTGACCCTATAACTATGAGTGTCAGCCAGTAATAAATAACATTTCTGATAATTATCATGATCTGTTCTGATCAGTAGATTATAACCACGTTACAGAACAAGTCGTGCTTCATTGCCGCTCATAGCTTAGACTAGATAAGTGCAGAAATGATGAGACTAACTAGATATGAGCTAAAGAATGTTAACATAATAAAATTCAACGCAATAAAAATTACCATTTTATTTTTGCTCATTTTAACGGTTACTTAAGCGGAAAACGTACGATGTTTCGATGCCAAATTGTATTAGTTAATTCAAATCATTCGATGCATGATCGTAAGAGAATACCGTAATGTGTGTTGCCTTGAATAGTCGTAGTACAGTTTTAGCACTAAGATGTGTTACACTTTTTCTTCCTCCAGAAGCTTTTTATGTATTGTCCCGTTGGTAGGTTCGTTGCCTTTGGCGTCTAACTGGACAGTTTTTTGTTCAAGATATCTCGATAGCTACTCGATATGAAATAAACTCGATATTTTTAGAGTTCAATATTCGAATCGATAAAATCTATACACAATTATTTTACCTAATGTTTATTTTACTGGCTGTGGATTGTGACTTCGTACACGTACAATTAATACTTCTACACATCACTTTTTCGCATTAAAAAGTAGCTTATGTCCTTTCCTGGGAATTGTGGGTCTACAACTGATTTAAAATATAAAATTCACTATAAAAATGTGAAATATCACATTGTTTATAGTGTCTATATTATTTTGTATATATTATATAATAACTTTTCACTAAATTCCTTCTAGATTTCATAATGAATTAAAAAGTTCTAAGTACATTTATATCTGAAAGCTAAGCAACACGAAAATTAAACAGCTCTCTAGTCATACCAAAATGAGAATGTTGTATTTCAACATTCATTTCCTTGTACGGAACACTGAACAGTGTAACAAATTTTACTGTACACTCAATTTGTCTGTAGGTGTTTGTAAACGACATTTTTCACTTAGCCTGCCCGATTAGTTTCGGTCTTACTCACTAAGATACATTAAGATATATCTATTTAGATAAATCTATACATAATTGGAACAGTCTAATCAAATGTATCTATTCAATTTGCTATAAAATAAATAATAAATATTTTGATTGTGAATTTATCATCATAGTAGAGTCTTACGTATTTAATAATCATAAAACATAATTAGCGGTATTTGTTTGAATCATATTGCACAATGAAATAATAATCTACTTAGTTTAAAAACTAAAAAACACGCTTAAATATCCTGAATATTTTTTAAATGATTGCATTGTCTTTGTCATCAATACTCAATTCTATGCTACCTAGTTACAAAACGTTGACAGTTTATGTTGTCAGAGACATAAGTTTCTGTTGTCACAATCGTAGTAAACACAAGTAAACAATTATTATAATTTTACCTGATTCTATAAACAAAGGGTTTTTATGTGAAATTATCTGATTGTATATGAAAGGCATACGTAGAAACACAATAATCTTGGTGAGCCTACTAATATACAATTAAACTATTACGTGTATAATTAAAAATACCAGTGTGGTCATAGTGATTCTTCAACATGCTATTCTAGTAATTCTGATCAAGGAATTGGGATTATTCTTTATTTATTTATCTATCTTTATTTATCTTTTATTTATTCATTTTAAATTATTGCATTGTCATCGGTCCTTGTTAGGTGTGCAAAATTTTAGATCAATCCGGCTACTGCAAGTGGCTGAAAATCGCTTTCAAAGATTCCGTTACACAGATTAAGACATTGATAGTTACATACCAAACTTATAAAAGCGTGTTAAAATAGAATTTGGTGTATAAATAAAGAGCCTAAATATCATTTTTTTAAGCTATTGCATAGCTTCTATCGAGGGCCTTGAGCGCGGGGACCGAATCCAGAAATTCCGTAACGAAAAAAAACCTCACGCTCCCCACTCCGACGGGCACGGAGGTGTGGCTTGAAGGCCGTGCATTGTCTAACGTCGTTTCTTTTCGGCAGTCTTCGACACGGTGTTTGTGTGCGTGCAACTAGCCGTATTGTACGACTCTACGAAGCTCGCACGAATCGAGACGAGCTGCTCCGAAATCGGACGAATACATAAGCAGCTGTTTATGAGAAAGTATATAGGTGTATAGGTATTTATGTACAACAGATAATTATAATTGCATAAGTTGATATAAAATGCTATGCAATAGCTTTACCGCGGCAGTCCCCGAGTGCCACACGTCTTTTTTTATATTTCCATTTGTTTTTCAAGAAAGTGTGAGTGTCAGCGACAATACAATAAAAGCAGAAAA
Organism: Orgyia antiqua; assembly: GCA_916999025.1. Lineage (NCBI taxonomy): Eukaryota > Metazoa > Arthropoda > Insecta > Lepidoptera > Erebidae > Orgyia > Orgyia antiqua. The sequence continues at coordinate 7,177,996 of OU779861.1, forward strand.
CACTTTGTCTGAGAGAAATAAAACTTTTAAATAAACCTTTGTTAACTCGTCTGGTCAGAGTTTTTTTATGTGAGTCAGAGTTTTTTTATGTGGGTCAGAATTTTCCCGAGGTGGGAAAGGCCCGTGGCTAATAGCGAGACAATTATAATGGGCTGAATGTAATAACTATCAAAATATTTCTTAGGTATTTTACAACAGTAATTGGACATGAACATTTCACACAACGTCCTCTGGTCCAAAGCTAAGCTTATACGCTTGTGTTATGGGTACCAGTATACGGATAGACTACATAAACTACTTTTCTTTTGTAAACACATACTTATAATACATAGAAAACACCCAGACGTAGTACAAACATTTGTATGACAACTGTAAATATCACACAAATGATTATCCCGTGCAGGAATCGAACCCTCGACCTCGGGAACTCCATCACATGAATCACTCGACCCGGGGCCCGTGAATGTGTGATAAACACAAATCTTTTTACTACTTTATGCTGTCATAAAAATAAATAAAATAAATAAGTTTTGATTTAGATTAAAATTAAACTCGTTCGAGTCTATAATAATCTAAATAGGTTATGTTCTAATTAAATGTATCCGTTACATCAAATGAATCCATGAAACATTAAAAAACATAATAATAAAAATGTGTATTTTAATAATCTCTATCGATAGCCGATAAAAATTAATTACCAATAACAAATGCTAGTCTTATACCACCTATGAATATGTTTCATAATAAAATAAAGAACAAAGGAGAAGTGTGTTAAATACAAGTTTCACTCTCTCTCTCTCTCTCCCTTCAGCATATTAACGTCCCACTGTTGGGCACGAGCCTCTTCAACTTTGGAAAGGATTATGGTCTACTGTGCCGCGCTGATTCTCTTGTTGAACGTTGAAAAAAATATGACAACGTAATTAAAGTAGATCAGCGAAACTTGTCCGTGTGGTGACGGATTAAGAATATAAGTGTCACAATCTCTTTTCATTGCTAGGATGCTGTAAAAGCAAGCTAAGGAATATTGCACACAGATAACTTCCATTGTTAGAGACAAAAATCTCAAAAATAAACGCTGTGCCAACACGCCTGGTCAGCATGCCGCGCCGCGCTGACCAGACGTGTTCAACAAGAGAATAATAATAATGGTACCAAATCTAACTAACTACACAATCAAACTTAACTAAAAAATTAAAACGACTATGGTGTATTTTGATTAATTGACTGTTTCGTTGTGCACATTTTATATTAATTTAAATTGTTGTTGTTTGTTGTAAAAAAGTTCTATTAACGTTGACGAATTGTGTTAGTGACACTATCCATTTTCATTTTTTAATTAAGTATAGTTGTGCACATATCACAGAATCGGTACCAATGATATAATAAATAATATAAATATTATATAAATATTCATGGACATTTCACACAACGTCCTCTGGTCCCAAGCTAAGCTTATGTTATGGGTACCAGAATACGGATAGAATACATATACTACTTTTCTTTTGTAAATACATACTTACAATACATAGAAACACCCAGACGCAGTACAAACATTTGTATGACAATTAGAAAAATCACACAAATGATTGTACTGAGCGGGAATCGAACCCGCGACCTCTTGATCGACAGTCCGCTACATAAACCACTCAACCACGAGGCTCGTCAAATAAATGATAGCATACTAATATGTGCAGTACAAATTGCTTTGAACTTTTTACAGTACTTGCGTGGACGGAGGAGTAATAAAATTCCTACACTTACTAAAATTACAAATGAACGCGAAAGTGAAATTTAGCACACAGATCTAAAACCTGGTCTAAGAAAGGAAAAAGACTAGTTTTCAATGCCAAAAAGAGTGTGTGGTGATCCCGATTTTACGTGTATGAGTACGAGGTCATTGGTAACAGCTAGTTGTGTATAGAAGAAGTATGTAGTTGTAGTATTTTTTTAAACTATGCATAAAATAGTTATGCTCAAATTTAGACTACTGTCCAACTATTAGTAGACCATAATATTATCCACTATATTACACGCTCTAACGTACATACTACACCATTAAAAGAAAATAAAATACATGTTAGCTGTCGCAAATTATTAGCTTCACTTGGTCTAAGTTCCCATGGGAAATCAGTGTACTGCGAAAAATTGCGTGCAAGAATTCCCCTTACTAAAATAGATAAGTTATCTTTTCATTCAATGGCAGTTGCGGGGTGACTGTAAAAGCAGCTTTGTGTTTCTATAAAAGAACAAATTGACAATTTCATACTTCTATCTCCTAAATTTTGAAGATTGTGGTGTCACTCTGTCTGTCATTTATCAGTGTCATAATATTTTCTAACACTTGCGCGACTGGACTATGCGTCTAAATCCGTAAAAAAAAATTGCGAATTTAGGTGTTCATGTAATAACTGATCGTAGACGACGATTTACAGCTCTGTTCCACCCATGACCATGGTGACTGCAAAGTCTACGAAACGTCCGGCTAAAATAAAAAATAAAAATATACGCGTCTAAATCCGTAACAAGTGGCCTTCGATCAGTGATCGAAGCAAGTGGCTCATTTATATAGTTTAGTTTACGTATAAGACCGTGGTACGTGGTAGAATGGGTGTGAGTGACCACTGTTGCCATCTAGTGTTTGTATTTTACTCAAAAAACAATTTTTGTGACATAGCATTATTGAACTAACCTATTCTAATTTATTAATTATTGAATCCAACGGTTTTTGTTGCTTCGGTACATACTGGTTGGTTATACTTCGTGTTATTCTGTTTGTAATTAACTATATATAGGGTTAGATTTATTTGTTGTTACAAGAGTAACAACAAATAAATCTAGAAGGATTTTACGCGTTAGAGAAGACTCTAACGCGTAAAAATAAATATATTTTAAGAATTTTAACGTAGTGACGGCATAGTAAAACCTGAATTATTCGAAATATTCATACAACTTACCGCAGTAACGTTGTTTATTATTGTTGTGTTTTAAATTATACATTGGGTGATGTAAATTATTTATTAAAAATAAGTTAAGCTGAAAAAAAACCACAAAATGTAATTATCGAACTATTTGCCTGTTTAGAAGTGTTTGTATGAGCAAATCGTGCGTGAAGCGTTTTTAAAAACGTGACTAGGCGATCATATAAATCTTATTTGTAACCTGGTCACGGTATTCAAATATTTTTCAAGAGTACTCATTCAGTGTCATACTATTATAATTTAATGATGGTCTTTAAAATATAAAGGAAGCTTTTACTGTTTGCAATCAAGGAAGTTTTTAATCATAACCAACAGCAAAACAGATTTTATAACTTAACTAAACAAACTGAGTAAAATAAAAATACTGGATGCAGTTAGCGCAGGAACGCGCGTTCTATTGGGGAGGTCTATGTCCAACAGTGGACGAAGAAAGGTTGATGGATGGATGGAAATAAACACGAAATACTCGATAGAAAGCTGCTCTTGCATATTTCTTTACGCATTTTATAATTAATCAGATTTTTTTAAATTTTCTTTAAGGCCCGTTATTTTACATTCATCTGATTGATGTATATATAATTAAGAGCTTTTCATGTCGTAAAGTCACTTGGAATTTTAAAATCACACGCTATGTAACCGTATTCTGGTATCCATAACACAAGCATATAAGCTTAGCTTGGGACCAGAGGACGTTGTGTGAAATGTCCATGGATATTTATTATTATTTTATTTATGTAAGGACTAGTTTATACTACGGTATATGTACTAAAACAATCAGACAATAGGTCTGTGTTAAAAGCTACAACGTTACTATGACTCAGTCGCAAGAAGTCACAAGCTATTATAAGATAGTTAATAGATACCTATGTACGTTTAGATCAGATATACATAGAATCATGTAACAAATATGTTAATTATCACATCACATTTAACCATCAATGATGTGGCAAACTAGTATCGTGATTATATAAAACATGCAGTACTTATGAAGAGGAGGTAATTGAATTACGTCATATTTTCAACTGGTGGTGGTTGAGACCCGGATACACCAACATAATGATGACAGATGAACCTTTAATCCCACTGGAAGAACAATAACTATATCTCTTGCTATAAAGCATTATACGACCGGTATTCAAAGCTGTCTTCTCTGACTCTGACCTGAGAATCTGACCGTTTAAAGTGGGTCAAAATAGCGTCCAAACGAGTCGGTTACAAACATACAAACAAACATACAAGTGAAGCTAATATAAAACGTGTAAAAACGTTCGTTACAATAGATGGAGTGAGTAGACTAAGTAGTCATTTTTCTAAATATAACCATGAGTCTGCTCTAATCTACTATATAAAAATAAGTCGGGTTTTCCTTCCTGACGCTATAACTCCAGAACGCACGGACCGATTTCCACGGTTTTGCATTCGTTGGAAAGGTCTCGGGCTCCGTGAGGTTTATAGTTCTTTTTTTTAATTTTTTTTTTTAATTTTTATTTGGTATGGCAAAACAACGTTTGCCGGGCCAGCTAGTTAATTTATAGAAATGGTTGTAGAAGCGTCACATTTTGGACTTAAAACCTGGATATTTGTTATATTTCTTCAAATTAAAATATATTTCTATAAGGGCGAAAAACCAAAGTATATATAAAAAAAAATTACAGCTCTTTAGCCGTTGTCAGTCAGATATTAAGTGAAATGGAATGTGCAATGTAAAGTAAATAGACATGTTATACCATGTTATACAGTAAAAATGAGAATTGCATATTATAATTATTACAATTAGCTATTTTTTTGTCCCTTGCCCGTCAAAAGGGATATAAGCGATGCCTATGCAGTCTTCTACTGGATTTTTTTCATAATAGCCAGTCTAACAATCAACATACCGTTATTCAAACTGTGTAGGTTTTTAATAAGATTCTGCCAGAAGCTGCTGCCAGGAAACTATAAAACCAGTACTAATGCAATAGCATGTTCTTGTAAATGCCAGGTAATCGAAAATAAATAGGAAGTAGCTAAACGGTAAAGATTACGGAAAATAAATACAAATAACACGCAGATGCGGATAATTGCACGGAGTAATCTTTTGATATGATTGCAAGCGAATGAATCTTCAAAACTTATGAATCACTAGCTGTTGCCCTCGACTCCGTCCGCGTAGAATTTAGGAAATTTTCCCCGTTTTTGCAACATTTTTAACTACTGCTTGAGTGAGAGTATTATAAACGTAAGAGTAAACAAATATAATCAGAATGAACGAACTGCTAAGCTATCAGGAGTTACACGTGTAATTGTGAGTCAACCATAAAATATAGATATGTGCTGTTTCGGGATATTTTTTAGACAATTTTATGTAGAATATTTCCGTCATACATGATTTCTATGTAACTTTAACCATTAAGGCTGCACACGCGACGGAAGCTTAAAAAATGGAGCACCTTTTCCCGTTTTCCCAACATTTCCCTTCACTACTCTGCTCCTATTGATTGTAGCGTGATGAAAAGTATACTATAACCTGCCCAGGAGTATGAAGAATAATTGTACCAAGTTTCGTTAAAATCCGTCGAGTAGTTTTTGTTTCTATAAGGAACATACAGACGGACAGACAGACAGACAGACAGACAAAAATTTTACTGATTGCATTTTTGGCATCAGTATCGATCACTAATCACCCCCTGATAGTTATTTTGAAAATATATTTCATGTACAGAATTGACCTCTCTACAGATTTATTTTAAGTATAGATTAGAACAAGAAAATATTTATGCAAACGTTGATTATTAAAGTTTGCATTCAAACATTTGTTTCATCGCGACAGGTAAAGCTAAATAAAGGCTTCTAAAAAATCTAAAGGAATATTCTGGAAGATCTGATGTGATCTGATTATTCTTTTCGATGTTGTCTTACATAAAATGACCTAACACCTTACCAGTCGTAAGTACTTACCGTAGACGTCCACTCCACTTTTTAAACAGACTTTAAAAATAGGAGCTTCTCAATTCATGTATGTGTTTCACTTTTTATTTTTTTATGATTCTTACCTCATAACTTTTAACTGAGTGAAGCGATTCAAATGATTCTTTTTTTATTTGAAAGCTGGTGGTTCCCGTTTAGTCCCATTAGCACCAGGTCAGGATCTGATGGTTATGTCCAGAGAAATCGAGAAAAACCCTCAAATTTCAAAGGCACATAAAGTCGGTTAAAAATTTTTTTTTAAATTCTCAGTTATGCAGGCATTATAGTCTACGTAGTGGTTGTTGTACTTGTTGTGTTGTGTTGTTGTACCTAAGTACTTAATAAAGTTACCACTACGGCCCACATAGTGTATGGTATAAATTCTAAAAAGTCTCTAGTCCAGTAAAATAGGTATTTTATTTAACACATGCGAGGTGTTACAAAGTATACTGCACATGACCGTGTGACGTAAAACTTGTGGAATGCCGACCGAAATATTTCCGTTTTATACCATCTACGTCACCTACACTAAACTCATACCTGTATGTAAGTCGTGACCGCGAAGATTTGCAGCCTTGGGTGACCTAACACGGTCATTGGTAATGATATCACTTGGAATATGGTTAATCTCCGACAGTTATCATCGTAACCAATTTATAAACTGGATAACTATTACATGCAATTTTTTGCTAAAATTAAAACAAATATACGCGTTTGAATCCGTAAAAAGTAGTTTTATTTATGCTATTTTTGTTATACTGCGCTTAAAATGGCGTAAAAAGTAGTGCTTATAAATAAAATTATGAGTTAAATTCGTATAAAACATAACATAACTTATTAATTTTACAATTGGCTGTCTATACTTTTACTTAATAATACTTAGTTATAGTAGAAAAAATGATTACAGTGAGAGGGACTTTAACCCACGACCTCAGAAATCTGTTCTGTTGCTCTGGCAGCTTAGGTAACATGTTAACTTTTCTACAAACATTTTTATTCATTAGTTTAGTAAGTAGTATATGATATGTAAGTACAAAAAAGCAGTGTTAACTTTTTTTTAAACCTTTGTATATAAACTATTCTGATAAGTTTCTCTTTATTGATAAACTATGTCTACAAGCGGCTTTAGCAACTGTGTTGATCATTGTAATTTTATCATTCTTAGCTACATAGGTATTTACCTAAATTTATGTTATATCGAAAGATAATTTACTTAGTTCTAAAACTAAAAATTACACTTGAAATTCTTAATATTTTCTTAAATTTTTTATTTTTTATTATTGCTTACAGTGATCCTTTCGCAATAAGTACATACAATATACATTTATAAATTCAATTAGGAAAAAAATTGGTCAAGTGCGAGTCAGACTCGCGCACGAAGGGTTCCGTACCATTATCTATGCAACATAAGGCAACGTTATTAGTATCGAGCAAGAAACGGTAAAAAAATCATGTTTGTTGTATGGGAGCCCCCCTTAAATATTAATTTTATTTTATTTTTAGTATTTGTTGTTATAGCGGCAATAGAAATACATCATCTGTGAAAATTTCAACTGTCTAGCTATCACCGTTCTTGAGATACAGCCTGGTGGCAGACGGCCGGATGGACGGACGGACGCGGACGGACGGACGGACGGACAGCGAAGTCTCAGTAATAGGGTCCCGTTTTTACCCTTTGGGTACGGAACCCTAATAAAAATTATGTACATTATTAATATTATCATGATACAATATATTATTACATTGTCATCGGTCTTTAATAAGTGTACAAAATTTCAGATCAATCTGACAACTGCAAGTGAAAATTCCATTCAAAGTTTCGGGTACATAGATCAATACGTATCGAACTAATTAAAGCCTGATGCTCGATGAATGACAAATTGAAGAAAGGTTCTTGAATGTTGACCGTGAACGGACCGGGGCGCTACTAGGTGGACTGAACGTTATAATCAGCTCATGTTGTGCATATAAAAATGTACTTACAATCAAATCTTTTTCCTGTTTACTATTTCGCTTTAATACGGTATGATAAAAAATATAGCGTATTAAACAGTACATTATCTGAATATAAAATTAGATACATATTCATTCACTGGCTCAAATTGGAGCCAAATAGCATGAGACTAAAGTCTCTGAAGAAGTCTTTAAAGTCCCTACGTGTGGTGACGCCTCCGTGTAGTGACGGATTAAGAATACAAGTGTCACCACCCCATCTCCTCCCAAGGGTGCTGTAAAAGTCAGCTAAGAGATATTGCACACAGATAACATCCTCTGTGAGAGACGGAAAACTCGAAAATAAACCTAGTGACAACACGCCTGGTTAGCGCGGCACAGTAGACCATAATCCCTCCCAAAGTGGAGGAGGCCCGTGCCCAACAGTGGGACGTAAAGGGGCTGGAGACGTAAGTCTTTGTCATACCATACATAGTACTTGGAAATGGATATAATTAGCTTGATTTTTGAGATGGGAAACCAAGAAACTACAATTTATGTTGGCGACACCGTTAGCAATTCCCACTAAGTAACATGTGTTTATGTACATACCTACCAATTACATTTCGACTGACATTTAGCACTGTTATATAAAATTTTTACAATCGACATCTTAGACATAATATGTTTCTTTTAATTGCAGGAAATAAAAAGGATTCATAATGTATTGATTACATTATATCCTCATATTTTTTAATGTTTTATCATCAATTCAACAATATGTTCAATCTAGTACGTCCTTGTCCTCCATAAAATGTTAACAAGTAACCATAATTATACTCGTGACGATCAATTCGTGATGAATAAAACAATAAGGACTTCTCTAAATATTAATTTTATACGAACTATGGAAACCTGTAGCATAATTTATAGGCGAAAAATAAATATCCTTGCCACTCGTATTTCCGTGTTGGCCGTAGAATATACCTTGCCTTATATATGCCTTAACATAGATATTTTAGTTAATTAACTTATCAATACAAATCATCGATTTTTTTTTGTATTCCATACCATAAAGATAAATGGGAGGCTATTACTGAGACTTTGTGGTCCGTCTGTCTGTCGCTAGGCTTTATATCGGGGCGAGTAGGTAATAGTTAGAGAGTTGATATTTTTACAAATGAATAAATAAATAAACATTCACGGACATTTCACACAACGTCCTCTGGTCCCAAGCCAAGCTTATATGCTTGTGTTATGGGTACCAGAATACGGTTATAATACATAAACATTTCTTTTGTAAATACATACTTATAATACATAGAGACACCCAGCCGCAGTACAAACATTTGTATGACAATATGACAAATATAAATATCACACAAATGATTGTCCCGAGCGGGAATCGAACCCGCGACCTCATGATTGGCAGTCCGTTACATGAATCACTCAACCATGAAGCTCGTCAAATGTATGAATGTCTGTTGATGCTACTCGTATAACAAGAAATGCTAATAAATTCCAACTCGTACCGGGAAGGTTCTTTTTATCTATTTAATTACCGTTAAACCTGTTGACCTGACAGTAATAGACAGTGAAGGATCCAGGCTTAATACTGATGTAGTCGACATTAAATTTAGCGAGGCTCTTATTTAACAGGCGCAATGAACCTATCTTTTAGTCGTGAGATCCCTATCCTACAGACGTAAGGCCTCTATTTCAAAGGCGCCAGGCGCCTTTTACATCTACGCATTTAAAAGATATAACCTAATTACGACCATTTTTAAGAATTTTCGACTTATCCTAGGGAGTCAAAATTCACAGGTTACTTCCCGTTATTGTAGAGACTTGAAAGGCTTAAACCAATTCTATATAGTGCTGATATAGGGAAAAATCCAAAAACTTGTAATTTGTCATCACATCACTATATATCCCCCTATATCCCTCTATATCAACTACAAAATAATTAAGTTAGTGAGTTCGTTTTTGTTTAATTAACTGATTATTTCAATGTAATTATTTATATTTTTTGGTCTACGGAAGTGTCTACGCGAGTTTTCCTAGCTCTTGACAGTTTTATTTCTATTAACTTATCGCTTATGTTTCTATACATTGCTACCATAAATTCATTATGATTCCATTGCACACATTTTTGGCCAACTCAATCAACTCCTTAAATCGGGTACTTTTATACTTAAGTGATTCGATTTAGATTGTGAATATCAATCTAATTTTTAAAAAAAGTTTGTTTATTGTGAGAATTTGATGCCAAAACATAATTCTGTGAAACAAAAATACCTAATAAAAAAGTTAAGATATTGAAAATTTGAAACTTGCATTTCACTGATCTTTTTCCCATATAGTAATCACTAACTGGAGAATCTACATATTTTAGTAAAACCTTTGCATTTCTTGTTTCAATGCGTTAATGCATAGGCTTTATACTATTTACATATTATTATGTTCATTATAGAAAGTAATATAAATGTTCATAATAGCTTGATTAATATTTACAGAACTTAATTAATATATTCTGTAATTACTAATTAATTTATAATCCGTGTTAAGTACACGTCTTGAATTAAAAATTTAATTATATTGTTTATGTTTTCCGTTAAGAGGATACCAAAATAGCTTCGTGCGTTTTTCTACGTACGAAGTTTTCATTGTTTCTTTAGATTGAATGGCTAGAGCTCTTATTTTTAAGTATATGTTTTTTATATGATCTAGGATCGCATAAACTCAGAAACGCGATTGATAAAAGTTTTCTCGATAGAAAATCTTAGCGAAACAACCTCTCTAATTTTTTTTTTTTCATTTGTCGGTCTATTGTCGCGTATTAACTAATGAAATAACTTTAAAAACATAAGTAACTATTATTGTATAGAAACACGTAAATCAGAATTAAAATATATTTAGTAGATTTTGAGTAAACAAAAAAAATATCCCTAATTCTTCATTTTCTATACCTACTAGCTGTGTTAATATGTAGATGTCGACGATAATATTGATGTAGGCCGTTAACAACTAACTAACTCGTAAAGCACATTCCTAACGATTAGTATAAATTATATTTTACATAATTAACATCAGGGAAATGAACATTTTGGTTGCCCCGGTCAGACGATTTTTTTTTTTTCTTTATATAATAAATATTCATGGACATACATTGATTTATTTACTTTGCAAAAAGGAAATCTATATACAATTAAATATAAAAAATATGTACATTATAAAATAAATTAAAATTATATGTATAAATAGACTAGGCATCAAAGTATTCCTCCCCATCGCTGTCGACCGGAAGTGTGCCCAGAAGGCTGGCGGCATTGCCACGTTGTATGGCAATGCTTATTTTCTGTACAAAATAAAGGCCAGCCTTCTGGTCACGAGAGGCGTCGATCAGTCGGCCCGCTAAATCTTTATAAAGATTTCGGGCACTCGGGCCCCATGAGCCTAGCGTTTCGACCCCAAACGGCGCAAAAATATAATCCCCTAAGAGATTATTGTATTTGCGCCGCTTGATGGACTCCGCAGAGGCAGCAGCAGCACCGGCCGCACACACGGTATTTGGAAGATGTGATGGCGCAAGGGTGTCGACGCAAGTGGCGTCCCACACCAAAGGCCTGCCCATTTTCCAAGGCAACAGTGACATACCATCTGGTCTCTTCCCATCGTCACGTACCAAGCCATTGGGTTCTAGCACGGCTGGTACTCCGGCGGTGACAAGAGCACGACGGATAATGTCGTTGATACTTGCATGGCGAGATATGCGTCCGGAACTTCTGCTGCATGACAAGCCATGGTGCCCGAGACCGTCAACAGCCTCGCCGCATTGACAGCGATGAGGAGTGACACAACGAGCCCCGATGCGTAGGCAAGTGGCGATACGGAATGTGGTGTTATCCAGGAAAGTTCCTAAATTAGGTGAAGGGAGCGCCTGTAACCAAACACCAGACTCCCACTCTCCCACAGACAACAAACGTGCCCGCTCGGCAGCGCCGCTAGCGGTATTTAAGAGATTTTGTCTAGCAGCACTGCAGAGAGGACCGTCCCAATGTCTTTGGGAGAGTGGATTAGCTGGTAAATCAGTGCTTGGACAAGCCATTTTCCAAGCGTTTATGGCCTCGGACTTGCACAGCACCTCGGAATCAACCAGTGTGGGTTCTAAAATTTTCCTGGTTAATTGCTCGGTGCTGTGGACCGAGGACAAAAACGCTGGCAAACTAACGTCCGAAGCTTTACGGATACCGAGGCCACCAAAGCGAACAGGAAGCGACGCTTGGCGCCAAATGCGGTCGTTCATTGATAGATTTAGAATTTTGCTCAAAGTTAATTTAATAATATCATCAATTTTGGCCAAAAGAGTTGAATGTTTCCAAAACGGAGTCGATCTGATTGCAAGGGTTAATTTTGGAACAAAAAGGCAGTATCGAATAATTGTAAAGGCCGAATGCATGTTAATTTTTAGTAAACGATCCGAAACTTCACAAAAATTTTGAACTTTTTTCTCCACAAAAGAGGAGTAGGCATCTTCAAAGATTGGAGACCCAAGGAGACAGAGAGAACTCTTATCAATAATTTTGATGTTTGGAGCCAAAGAAGAAAATTTTGAAATGGCCGAAACTTTGTCAACATTGTCATTTAAAAAAATTTCACATTTGGTAGGATTTAATTCCAAACCAATTGAACGAAACTCGTTTTTTAAAAATGCCAAATCTTGAGTTACTGTATCAACACTGCCTCCGAGAGTCCCGTCATCTAAGTACCATATATTAAATTTAGAATTTAGTTGCCGAATGATGGGTTGTATTGCCAGACTGAAAATGACCGGTCCAAGAGGGTCACCCTGTTGACATCCAACTGAAGAATCTAAAAGATTGTCTTTATATAATAATTTGGAAGGATTACGGTAACATTGCCAAAGGTAATTAAAAATTTTTGGGGTTTCCAATTTAGCCTGTGTCAAAAGGGTGTCCATTTGGACATACATGTATAGTAATTTTTAACACGCGTTTATTAGTTCGGTACGTATCTACAATGTATTAATCTACGCCATTGAATGTTTAAAAGCGATTTTCACTCATTTGCAGAGATGCAGATATTAAGGACCGATGACAACGCAATACCTAAATTAAAAAATATTCATATTTATCAAGCGAGTTTTTTTAGTTTTTGAACTACTAAGAAATTATTTATTTATAATAACGACTTTAAATGTGGTTATCTCGTGAATGTCATCGGAAGTACCAAGTTTCGTTAAAGAAATCGTAAAAATCGGTTTACTCAAAAAACTATCGATAAGACACCTAGTTAGTCGTAGGTAAGATATGGATTTCTATGTAATAATGAACTTACTTGGGATATTATATTTCCCAGACAAATAGACAGACAAACAGCTAAGTAACCATGTTCCGTTATTTTTTTATCGACCTACTTTTAATCATCGTATGTGTGTACTGTGTAATCACTAGTTCAAGATATTATGTGTAGTTACTGGTCAGATTACAGTTGTTATGCCGATATCTGGCACATAAAATAGAAGTAGCAGTAGAAAGTATTACTACTGCTTAAAAGTAGGGCAGTTCTAATCTGTACCACATACAAATGGTAGAGTATTATTCACTAATTAACATTAACCTAAATACTTCTTAAACTAGTCGGAGTAACTCAGAGGAGCAACTGCTAGGAGCTCTCCGTCCTTAGAGGCCCCGCGCTTATAAATTTAATAATTCCATAGCCGTATCAGGAACAAGGCAAGGACGATAAAGCAAGCAAGAGGCCCATAGAATTGCCACAGTTCTTCAGCTGGCTTAATCCGGCACTGGAGTAATTAAGAGGGCACGATGTCAAATTATGCTCCATACAAAAATATGGGTATCGTACTTCCCTTTTTTCTTCGCCAAAGTTAAACCGATTTTAATTGTTTTTACGCTTAGATATACTCTTCATCTATAATATCGCGTAAAAACAATTAAAATCGGTTTAACTTTCGCGAAGAAAAAAGGGGACTACGAAACGTCTTTTTTTCAAAGAATTTGTAGGTAAAATCTGTTTCAGCTATATTTGTCCCTTTCAGCACGGCGCTTGGGAATAGGGATAGCAAAGTCAAAATCAAAGTCAAAATATTTTATTTCAAGTTGGCATGTTTTACAAGCTCTTTTGAAACGTCAGAAACTAGGTGTCTGTTCCAAACGCGGATCCTATGGAGAAGAACAGACAAGAAACTCTATGGATTTTTTTTTTTTTCATTTCCTTTCAGTTTTTTTTATCAACAATAGTATACATAATTGTATCAGGGGTATGAGCTAGCAATAGAGATAGCAATACCTAAGGCAAATACCTAAATTATGAGTACAGTACCCTCTTAAGAATCACACTAAAAATGATTATATGATTCTAGATTCGCCATTTGCTACTAGCATAATTGTATCCACTGGTACAAAAGTAATAACATGCGTCGTATGAACGTTAATAATATTACAAATACTGAAGTAACTTCCTGCCTGTTTGTTGCTCTTTCACGTCAAAACTACTGAACCAATTTCAATCAAATTTGGTATCAAGATGGCCTACAGGTTGAAAGGATCTTTTTTGATGATTTTTTGTCAAACAAAGTTGTGACATATATACACAATCAAAATATTTGTCTGATCAGAAAATCAAACCCTAAACTTTTGTATTACAAGACCATTTCGCTATAAAACTAGTCTGTGATAAAGTAATAACTAATAATATTTATGAGCAGTATATTTTAGAGCAGAATATAAAATAATTTAACAATGTTGTTGCTATTTGAAATATCGCATGTTGTAAATAATTATAATTATGTAGTATGAATTATGACAAAGTAGCACATTGTAACACAATTTACTGGGTATAACATATGTATTGTAATGGTTTAGGCTTTAAGCTTTTTCTCGACTTTTTTTGTCGATTTTTCATAAATACCCCGTCCCGATTCCTACGGGAAAAGAGATATCTATGTCCCCATGTATAATATAGAATCTAGTGGGTAAGGGTTGCTATTATTTTAGATTTTTTTCATTTTTCAAATAATAACTACATTTTAGAGCATTGGTGTTTTTAAGATTTCGTTACTTGTATGAATGTACAGGTACACATAGGTATCTATTTTAAAATTAGGTACTTGGTCTTCATCGCGATTACTATTATGAACTGGTTCAACACAGAGAAAAATTAAATAAATGTGTCGTACCTTAAAAGTTTATACCAAAATAATTAGATATACTCGTATGTATAATAAAATTTTAGAACATTATTTAGTCGATATAGAAATATTTTTAATCGACTTTACATGAAGTAAATTATTATCAATGTTACACCTATTGCGCACACTTGCTTAAGACGATACCAAAATAGCTTCGTGCATTTTTCTACGTACGAAGTTTTCATTGTTTCTTTAGATTGAATGGCTAGAGCTCTAATTTTTAAGTATATGTTTTTTCAATATATAATCTAGGATCGCATAAACTCAGAAACGCGATTGAAAAAAGTTTTCTCGATAGAAAATCTTAGCGAAACAACCTCGCAAATTTTTTATTTTTTTCATTTGTCGGTCTATTATCGCGTATTAACTAATGAAATAACTTTAAAAACATAAGTAACTATTATATATAGAAACACGTAAATCAGAATTAAAATATATTTAGTAGATTTTGAGTAAATAGGAAAAGTATCCCTAATTCTTCATTTTCTGTGCCTACTGGCTGTGTTAATATGTACGTGTCGGCGATGATATACGATAATATTGATGTAGGCCCTTAACGAAAATCGCAATAAAATAGTACATTTATCGATGAAGGCTATATAACATCACTGTGCCACTAATAGAAGCGAAGCATCAGTGAAAAATGATGCAAAAAAACGGGTAAAATTTCTAAATTCCACGCGTACGAAGTCGCGGGCAACAGCTAGTCGGATATCTAGCTGTCGTAAGAGTTACATACAAATTTATGCAGATCTAGTGTTGCGAAGGAATAAGACAACCTTAATTTAGATTTCCGTAGCCATGTTCATTAGAGGCTAGTTCTTACAATCATGTAGGCTACATGTTCATTTGCCGCCAAAGGAATAAAATTACAGGGCTCAATATTATTACAACAAACTATAAAGTCATGTTCTCAGTAATGACGGCATAAAGATTTTAAAGGTCGTAATTCATCCATAAAACTGAACATTTAAGATATGTTCAATCCATCATTTTTAGGGTTCCGTATCCAAAGGGTAAAAACGGAAACCCTATTACTGAGACTTCGTTGTCCGTCCGTCCGTCCGTCCGTCCGTCCGTCCGTCTGTCACCAGGCTGTATCTCAAGAACGGTGATAGCTAGACAGTTGAAATTTTCACAGATGATGTATTTCTATTGCCGCTATAACAACAAATACTAAAAATAAAATAAAATAAATATTTAAGGGGGGCTCCCATACAAAAAACTGATTTTTTTTACCGTTTCTTGCTCGATACTAATAACGTTGCCTTATGTTGCATAGATAATGGTACGGAACTCTTCGTGCGCGAGTCCCACTCGTACTTGACCAATTTTATTATACCTTAAGTATAACACTTACTCAAGTACCTACGCATAATAAATGGCGATTTTTTTGGTAAGCTATCCTTGGGCAAAAACGATGGGAATAATTTTTGTGTGCGACCGAAACATTAAAGTGATGCTGCGCCGTTAAGAACAACCTAAAATGAATCAAAATATGTCATAAAAATTTCCTTAGGTAATAAAATGTTAAGGGCCTATATCAATATTATCGTATATCATCGCCGACACGTACATATTAACACAGCCAGTAGGCACAGAAAATGAAGAATTAGGGATACGTTTCCTATTTACTCAAAATCTACTAAATATATTTTAATTCTGATTTACGTGTTTCTATATATGATAGTTACTTATGTTTTTAAAGTTATTTCATTATTTAATACGCGATAATAGACCGACAAATGAAAAAAATAAAAAATTTGAGAGGTTATTTCGCCAAGATTTTCTATCGAGAAAACTTTTTTCAATCGCGTTTCTGAGTTTATGCGATCCTAGATAATATATTGAAAAAACATATACTTAAAAATTAGAGCTCTAGCTATTCAATCTAAAGAAACAATGAAAACTTCGTACATAGAAAAATGCACGAAGCTATTTTGGTATCCTCTTAACTCCCTAATTTTATAACGTAATGGTTGAAAGGTAAAAACTTAGGTGCAAAAAGTGGTCGAATTCATTGAAATATCATAAAATTAATACCAGCAACTTTTTGCGGTAATTGCTTCTTTAAGTGAGTTCATCTTGTTTGTTAGAAGAAATACGTTGGGCAAAAAAAATACAAGAACAAGTTTCCACAGGCTATCCACAATGTTTTTGTATACGCATACTATATTAATATGATACCTTATAAATTCTAAGTGCGTTGATATTAAGGCCAATTCTGATGCGTAAAAAACTTAACTAAATAGACAACAATGAAAAGATAACTTTTTTTTGGTACACCAATATACAGAGAAACAAAATAACATGATTTGAATATTATTGAACGAATGGTGTATTTTAATTATTTGGCTAATTCGTTGCACAAATTTACTTATAATAGTTAAAATCGTTAGCGTTTAAGGACTGTTTTTAAAATAAGAAAGTGCAGTTAACATTCCCGAATTATGTTGTTTGCACTATCATTTTCTTTTTATAGTTAATTATAATTAGATCGAAGTTATTTTAGTTGTTCCCGTAGAATTGCTACCTTTGTGTATCATATATCCAAGATCCAATCAATATCCAAGATATATGATACTACATTAAATAAACTATAAGGAATATAGGTTCAACACGCACAAGGATTTCTCGTGCAACTGAGTAATTTAATATTACAATATTTATTTATATATTTACCATTTTATCTAATGACTGCAGCGCTTCTAGGTAGTATTTAACCGATATAATAATAATAGCCTGCATTTTATATTAATAAGTGGCTACAGACCAAGAAACCGTGGCTTGATTACTTTAAATGCAATAATCGCTGGGAAGTATCTATAATTATCACCTTTAGGCAGTGTACTAACTTCTAACTTAATTCCGTGCAAGCTATAGTGCTCTGACAGTGTTAAAGCGTCGGTGACCGTCACTGTGCATTTGCTAAAGATGTAGGTTTTCATAGTCATTAGATATATACATTTGGTGGCAGATTAATAATTAAATACAAGTGCATATTGCCCCATTTCCTCCCTAGGGTACTGTAAGAGTCAGCTAAGGAATATTGTACATCAAATAACATGCTCTGTGAGAGACGGAGAACTCGAAAAATATGCCAATACCTCTAGTCAACGCGATATAGTAGACCGAAAACCGAAGTGAAAGAGGCTAGTACTCAACAGTGAGACATTTAATGGGCTGGAAAAGACTCTTCTTAATTGGAAACTCTATTTTCATAATTTTTGCCTAAATTGCCAAAAGAAATAAAATTTCAAAAAGTGTCTGTTTACAAGATAATCTTTTATGACATTGTAAAAATATCAAATACCGCAATTGTTATTTTTTATCATTAGCAAGTGGATCATGATAAGATCGTGTTAATGATTTTGAAATAACCTTTTCGTATTGTACCTAATGCAGGTGCTAATAAATCTGACATTAGGCAACAATGATCGAACGACTTTCAAAAAGGAGGCGGTTAAATGTTCGACTGTATTTTTTTTTATATCTAGATGATTAGGTGTCTGTAAAAGTAGATTAGCATAATGCTACTTTTCTATTTAAGTAGATAATGGTATGATTAGGTAGATGGTATGGTACAATAAAATCCAGTTCTTATTAGGGCTCAAAGGATATGTTGCGCCGACCCCATATATTTGGGATAAGGGCAGGGAATGATTAAAGCTCAATTTTGCTCTGCAGCCGAACGAGCGAGACGTCTAATACTCCTCTGAAATTTAAGGACTCACGCTTCCATGAATGTGAAGATGGCCCGTTGTAATGCAGAAATATAAATAACACTTTACCTGTCTGGAGAATAAAACACGAGACCTCGGCCGAAACCCATTGCAATGCGTAGATACGTAAGAATAAGAATAATGCAAATCAATGTTTAACTCTATTAATTTCTTAAATCCATTGACTGAAAGTTGTTAAATTCTTCAATCAAATTGCTTATTTAAGTAATTAGGGTTCCTTTTTGTATTAAATCCACGTTTTGGTACGTTCGTATGTGCATCCGTCTGTCACCAGGTGTCAGGCTGTATCTCATAATAGATAGATGGCTGGAATTTTCACAAATAATGTATTTCTGTGACCGTTGTATCAATAAATACAAAAATTTGGTAAAAATTAATATTTAAAGGGGCTTCCATAAAACAAATATTTTTTGCGTACCTTGATGATAACTTATTACGGCGTGCTTTTATACTGATGATGATCATCATCCTAAAAAAGAGTGATGATGGATATCTTTACTTATTATAAAACAAAGTCGTTATTTTTGTATATATGTCCCTATGTGAGCTTATATCGTTGAAACTACACAACAGATTTCAATGCAGTTTTTTTAATAGACAGAGTATTATCAATGTATTAATCTATGTAACGGAATATTTGAAAGTGATTTTCGCCCACTTACAGTAGTCGGATTTATCTGAAATTTCGCATGCTTATTAAGAGGATACCAAAATAGCTTCGTGCATTTTTCTATGTACGAAGTTTTCATTGTTTCTTTAGATTGAATGGCTAGAGCTCTAATTTTTAAGTATATGTTTTTTCAATATATGATCTAGGATCGCATGAACTCAGAAACGCGATTGAAAAAAGTTTTCTCGATAGAAAATCTTGGCGAAACAATCTCTCAATTTTTTTATTTTTTTCATTTGTCGGTCTATTATCGCGTATTAACTAATGAAATAACTTTAAAAACATAGGTAACTATTATGTATAGAAACACGTGGATCAGAATTAAAATATATTTAGTAGATTTTGAGTAAATAGGAAAAGTATCTCTAATTCTTCATTTTCTGTGCCTACTGGCTGTGTTAATATGTACGTGTCGGCGATGCTATACAATAATATTGATGTAGGCCCTTAAGGACCGATGACAATGCAATAATGTAGGTACAAAAATTTTCAGGATTTTTAAGCGTGTTTAGTTTTTGAACAATGCAAATTTTTATATACATATAAGGAACCTTTCGTGAGCGAGTCATATCGTATATCGCTAGATTTTTTTCTTAGTGCGTGTACATTTGTACATGACAAAAGTATGTTACAAATGTCATACATGAGTCAATTGTTTGTTACAACAAATTTGCACAAGCCCTAAAGGTCACAATTTTGATGAAACACCAAATAAATGTCAAAGTTGTTAGAACGACACAGGCTTTGCGTACCTTTATGTGACTTATTACA
The DNA here is from genome assembly GCA_916999025.1 of Orgyia antiqua. Taxonomy (NCBI): domain Eukaryota; kingdom Metazoa; phylum Arthropoda; class Insecta; order Lepidoptera; family Erebidae; genus Orgyia; species Orgyia antiqua. The sequence continues at coordinate 7,198,270 of OU779861.1, forward strand.
TAACATAATATATTTTATTATGCGGAAGAAATTCTATCCTAAACAAGAATTCTCGAGAAATATTTTGTAATGTTTTTGTGCTTTGAGAGTCAGCTAAGAGATAAGCTAAATACACGGAATAAAATGGAACATTTACATAAAATCACAAACTCACAGTCAGACCTTAGCCAACATAACTAAGGACATTGCGTTTGGAAATCTTCACTGAGACGTTACATTAGGTACTTTATAACTGAGAATGCAGAATTTGAAAATCTTTAGTACTGTATAGAATTAGTTATGTGTTCCTTATTTTTATACTATAAAGGTGGCAAACAAGGATCAACTAACATCGTAATAAGTTTACAATCAACCATAGCCTTTGCAGGCCTTTGCGGGTCACTTAAATTCCCATACGAATATTTTTATCCCCATGCTGTAGTCAGGTAAAGTAGAATACTGTGTTCTGAATTTAAATAAAATGTACTGAATATAAATTATATATACTTCTATACAAATATTATAAAGTTCAAAAGTTTGTTTGTTTTTTGGACGCGATAATCTCAGAAACCACTGGTCCGATTTGTAAGTTGAAGTGGATCTTGAATAGTAAACTTATCGATAAGGGCTATAGGCTATATAACATCACACTGTGACCAACAGGAGCGAAGCATCAGTGAATGTCGCCCAAATGGGTCCAAATTCCACTCGTATAACGTCGCGGGCAACAGCTAGTAGCTTATAAACAGATATTTAACTAATTTCTCTCTAATGAAGAAAAGTACGTAATAGATAATTGGGTATATACGCAGAAGTCACCAGAAGACGTCAAATAGATTCGTTGTAATTCCATATAGCAAAACCGTCAAAAAATTAGGTATAATATATAGATCAAAAATTATCCTGGGGCCCACAACTGCAAGAAGTCAGTCGTAAGCTATATGCCTCAATGGGGTATCTGAGAAGAATCCGTAACTTCTTACCACTTACCACTAAAACAGCTCTCGCGGAATCCCTTTTTCTTCCCATAATAGATTACGCCGATGTCAGCTATATTGATCTCACCGAGGACCAATTAAATAAAGTTGAGCGTCTTCAAAATGTTTGTATTAGGTTTATATTTGGCCTTCGCAAATATGACCATGTCTCAGAATTTCGTGAAAAGCTCAAGTGGTTACCCATACGCCTTCGCCGAAATACTCTATTCTTACACTGTTATACATATAGAATACTGTTTTCTTCCAAAACCCCTAAATATCTCAAAGAACGCTTCAGTTTCTTACACGATACACATTCAAAGTCCCTGAGATCATCAGAAAATCTCACTTTGAAAATGGCAAAGCATTCTACTAACTTCATGACAAAATCATTTATAGTCCAAGCAGTAAGGTTGTGGTATGATTTGCCAATTGCTATTAGAAACGCAAAATCACTAAAAATATTTCAAAAACTCATAAAAGAGCACTATATTCACAAAAATTAAACTACCTACATAATTTCAATTTCTGGTTGTTTACATTTTGTTTCCATCTTAGGTTTGTAGGTATGTTGTATGTAAATTTGTATTTTAAGTAGGTAGATTTAACTCAGATATTTTTATTTATGTACTTATATGTATATATATGAACATACGATATCTTTACAATGTTATATTTATTATAGTTTAATTCATATTAAAATAAGTACACCGCAACTTGCCCTATGTAAATAAACATTTTCGTGTTTTCCATCCTATGGTTGCCTGGAAGAGATCGCTTTAAGCTTTATGGTCGCCAATTGTACATTCTATTTCTTTTATAGTTGTTAAAATGATATTGTTACTTATTGGTGTACAATTAAGAGTTAATAAATAAATAAATAAAAAATAGACTAAAATCTCTAGATGTTCTTCTAGAATCTAGAATGTGAATGTGAAGTTATCAAATGCTATCTCGCAATGTCTGCCCTTTTGTTCCTCTGATACGTAATCTAGAATATTCTAGATTACGTATCAGAGGAACAAAAGGATACACATTGCGAGACAGCATTTGATAACTTCTTTCTACTTTGTATGTAGGTATGAGCCATAATAGCTAAATAGCTGAACTTGCATGTCTGCAACAACAAAGGTAATTGAAACCCGCATACATATTAGTAATTATGTCAGCGATTAGCTATCAATGACGTAAACTGCAGAATTGGCGCAAACCATATTTTTAACACCATTTTGGCTAAAGTGACTACATAAATAAGGCTAAGCTAATTTGTTATAATTTATGTTCTTTAATTTCTATTTTGTGAATCTTTTCACTGAGACTTCACTGTCTGTTCGGTAATCCACAAGTCCGTTTGTCACTAGACTGCATCTCCTTAAGAGGATACCAAAATAGCTTCGTGCATTTTTCTAGGTACGAAGTTTTCATTGTTTCTTTAGATTGAATGGCTAGAGCTCTAAGTTTTAAGTATATGTTTTTTCAATATATAATCTAGGATCGCATAAACTCAGAAACGCGATTGAAAAAAGTTTTCTCGATAGAAAATCTTAGCGAAAATACCTCTCTCATTTCTTATTTTTTTTCATTTGTCGGTCTATTATCGCGTATTAACTAATGAAATAACTTTAATATCATAAGTAACTATTATATATAGAAACACGTAAATCAGAATTAAAATATATTTAGTAGATTATGAGTAAATAGGAAAAGTATCCCTAATTCTTCATTTTCTGTGCCTACTGGCTGTGTTAATATGTACGTGTCGGTGATGATATACGATAATATTGATGTAGGCCCTTAACGGGGATACCTAAAGAGCTAAAATTATCACAGATGATGTATTACTGTGCTTGTTGCCACAACATATCTTTAACATTTATTCATTTATTACACATAATTAATGTACATCATTACAGTTTAAAAACTAAAGCGTTATACATTCAAAACATAAAATTAAATTACACAACAACAATAATGACAAAAAATATAAGAAAACAAAAATAAAAAAGAAAATAAAATTTATGTAGAATATAATAAACTGACAGAAAACCAACTAGTGAATAGGAACAAAAAAAAGCAATAAAAATTTTGTAAAACAATGAAAAACCAAAAATACAAAACACAAAATAGATAAATACACATAGCAAATACAATCATGACTATATACTATACTAATAATGACCGTCCACAATATCTAAGGTCGTGAATCCACGCACATCCATCCATTTTCCAGCAAAAAGATCACATTCGGGTCTTGATGCTAACAGTGAGTTTAACATGAAACGCGCGCGGACTAGGGGTGACTTAGAATTCGAAACAGTACGTGTCTGCGGTATATATATATATATATGGCCAATAAATTATGCTTACGTGGCCTAATATTATATTTGGGTACGTCAGGAACGAAGAGATTCACTAGTTCGGACACTAATTCAGGACAATCGCAATTACCTCGTAGAGTTCGGCAAACTGTGGTGAGTAAGGAGAAATTACGTCTCACTTCGAGGGAATTAAGATCAAGCATCCCGAGAAGAAACTGTGTAGGAAAGAGGAAAGGATAGATACCATAACGTTTTTTTGAATACAAAAACAATAACAAAACATTAGAATACAATAATTATTTAAGGGTATTTAACTGCAAAGGGCAACTAACCTTAATTTAACTTGATGGTATGCCTTAAACTACTAAGTTATTAGATACAACATGATATACATAGTATGATGATGACAGTAAAAAATCCAAGTGCAAATCGTATACAACCGGTGTTTTTCTCTGCTCATGAAATAGATGTAAAAACTATTGTCACATCGATCACTATTACAGACACCGTGTAATTTAGAACACCAGATTTCGGGAACCCCCACGCGAATTATTTAGAAAATAATCTACTTAGCTCAAAAACTAAAAAACACTCTTGAAAATCCTGAATGTTTTTTTTAAATTATTGCATTGTCATCGGTGCCTAAAATATATGTGCAAAATTTCAGATCAATCCGACTACTGCAAGTGGGTGAAAATCACTTTCAAAAATTCCGTTACATAGATTATAATATAATACATTATAATACGTTATAATACATTGATAGATACATACCGAACGTGTTAATAAAATATCTATACCTACCTACTAATATCATAAAGCTGTAGAGTTTGTTTGAACGCGATAATATCAGGGACTACCGATCCGATTCAAAATATTCTTTCAGTGTTGGATAGTACATTTATCGAGGAAGGCTATAGGCTATATAACATCACGCTGCGATTAATAAGAGCGAAGCAGTGGTGAAAAATATTGCAAAAACTAAATTCCACGCGTATGAAGTCGCGAGCAACAGCCTAGTCGTATATAAAAATGGAACACGTTATTGTATGAAATAAGATGAAAATGATAAATCGTTACGTTTTAGTATCAGATAAATAACTCAATAAAACATTTTATTGAGTAACAACTATAATAGTTGACCGCTTTGGACTTTAAAATGAATATCTTTATAGCAACTATTGTAGCTATTTAGAAGCCTAATCACCTCGGACTGGTAATACTGCAGCCAATTACATATTTTCTTTTGTGTAAAATTACCAGTAAACTTTGTCTTGCAACTTTATTGCGTTTGGTCATAAAATTTGTAATAATTTTGAGTCGCACAAGCATATTATGTATAAGCTTAGCTTGAGACCAGAGGACTTTGTGTGAAATGTGCATGAGTATTATTTATTTATTTATAGATATACTAGCTGACCCGGCAGACGTTGTTTTGCCATACTAAAAAAAAAAAGTTTTAAAAATAGATGTTGGCCGATTCTCAGACCTACTGAATATGTATGCAAAATTTGAGAAGAATCGGTCAAGCCGTTTCGGAGGAGTACGGTAACTAACACTGTGACACGTGAATTTTTGTTTTTGTAATATAATAATAATTGTTTTGATACCGTAAAATTTTGTAATGTCACGTTCTTCAAATAGTTAACACAATCATATTCACGATAGTTTGAAGTGAAAGTGCTAACTTCTGTTTAACATATTTCACAACAGCACACTTAGTTACAATATTCTAATTGGATTACATATCATTTTAACAGCGCGAGTTATCACACTTTGTGACAATAAAATTAGCAGTGACACATCAAAATAGTAATTGTCTTCATTTAATTAGCATTGTTTAATTTATTATATCTATAAATTGTAAACAACTTGAAATAAGAAATTAAGTTAAAAAAAATGTTTTACTTATATTGACTTATTACCACACAAATTATTTATTGTCCCCCGACATTTCATACGCGTTGAATTTAGAAAACAAACCTTCCAAATTATCAAAAAAAAAATCCTCTTAAACTAAGTACTTTATCATTATAAGAAACCGCAACAAAATCCGTCGCGTGGTTTTGACGATCTATATAAGCTTACATAAGTGTTCGTCATCAAAGTAGTGTTTCTTTTTCAGTTTATACTTATCCGAATTCAGAATTTAACTGAAATATATGTTTTGTATTCTAATATAAAGTCAAAATCAAAGATTTGTATTTCAATTACCTAGGCAAGATTAAAATGCTCTTTTTAGGGTTCCGTACCCAAAGGGTAAAAACGGGACCCTATTACTGAGACTTCGCTGTCCGTCCGTCCCAGACCAGGCTGTATCTCAAGAACGGTGATAGCTAGAGAGTTGAAATTTTCACAGATGATGTATTTCTATTGCCGCTATAACAACAAATACTAAAAATAAAATTAAATAAATATTTAAGGGGGGCTCCCATACAACAAACATGATTTTTTTACCGTTTCTTGCTCGATACTAATAACGTTGCCTTATGTTGCATAGATAATGGTACGGAACCCTTCGTGCGCGAGTCCGACTCGCACTTGACCATTTTTTTCAAAAGTAAGAAGCTAGGTTAATTAAGAGACATTTAGTAATTGCAATGACATTAATTTCAACTTAATCGATTTGGTACACTTGCTTTAGTAGACATATAGATAGATAAATAAGTTACAGATAAGAATGCATTTCAAAATGTCTCGCCTGAAGAGTTTCTGTATACAAATACTCAAAATCTATAAACTTATATGCTTTATTAAAATTACAGCATAGAAATAGGGTCTTAGGTGCTTACTTAGGTTTCATCCATCCGGAACTCACAAGGTTTTGGCCTAGTTAAAAGGACATTACCCGGACGCTTATCCACTATTGTGTGTTAGTGGAAACAAATAAAAATAAAAAAGTATAACAATCTTTGTTCAGACTTTTTTTTCAGATATGTCCGGAGAAGAAACCATATTGCATTCAAACGTCCGGGATTTTTCCATATCTATCCGGTATCGACAATAAAGTTAATGACAACCTTATATGGAATTGACACTTATATGCAATGGAGAAAGAAAAATCTGCTTTTTCAGAAAATACTTAAAGGTACACTTATCTAAGGTACCGTGCACGACTGAACATTCAATACTTCCCAAGTTTGCAACATTGTTAAAGTTCTTTGACTTTACAAATATATGTACATCTAAATATCCATGATACCATTGAGGCTCGTTTCTGTAGCTGTGAATAACCTAATTAAAACAAGTACGTATGTATTACATTTACATTAAATACACTACATAAACAAATAGAAATAAATATTCACGTACATTTCACACAATACAATGTCCTCTGGTATCAAAATTCAAAACTATTAAAATAAAAAATTTGTTCATCAAGGAGCTGACTAGGAGTGAGGCGTATTTATCGTAACAGGTAGATTTCACTGTGAATTAAAGATACCAGATACTAGCTGTTGCTGCAATTAAGAAATCACTGTGATCAAAAATAACAGGCAATACCATTCAACCGTCCATACAAATTATTAAAAAAACAGCTGAGAACAGCTCTGCATGAACTGTGAAAAAAGAACAGCTGTTCTTTTTTCACAGTTCATTATTATCCGAAAAATATAGTTGGTAGTTTTTCAAGAAGAAATCATTCTACATATGATACATCCATCTTTGGTCGTGTAATGTGTTATCAGGAACAGCCCGCCAATGCAAGAAATATAGTTGGTCGCTTATCAAGAACAAATCCTTCTTTATAAGTAACTTTCAAACTTGGTCGTTTTATCTGTTATTTACTCTGTCTCGTTCACGCTTATTGCATTGGCACGTGCTAAAACGAGATGCAAGTTATATAGAGTATATATATAGAGTAGATTAACATGAGTTGCCAGAACGGAATTTTCTTGTAATTCGAACAGAAAATTGATAATAAAAAAAGGATCAATTAATAAATCTAATATATAAAATTCACGTGTCACAGTGTTAGTTACCGTACTCCTCCGAAACGGCTTGACCGATTTTTATGAAATTTGACATGCATATTCAGTAGGTCTGAGAATCGGCCAACATCTATTTTTCAAACCTTTTTTTTTAGTATGGCAAAACAACGTTTGCCGGGTCAGCTAGTTTTATATAAAATTATAACAATTCAATATTTTAAACTTTAATTTCTAGACGAAAAATGCGCGATTTAGAACGTTTTTGTTTCTGTTAATCAAATTTTATATTACAAGCAAATGTAACTTTAACAATGGATGATAAAGGCGAATTTGAATTGATACTTGAATTATTACAATTTTTTTTTAATTTCTCCCTATAAAAACTAAACAAAAATACAGTTGTTAGCTGTAATTTCAATTAAAAAGTAAATAAAAAAAAGTTTTGAGTTCGTGAACTTAATAAAAGGTTTAGTTCCAATAAAGTTTAAATGTAATGAAATGATTTAATAATATACATACAATTATAAAATATAGGTACAAGTTTTGTTTAATTATATCGGCAACATGTCGAGTAAAAAAGTAAGTGCTGCTTGGGACTATTTTGTGGACATAGGTGAGAGTTATGCAACCTGCAACATTTGTAAAATTGTCTTATAAGTCATCAGTGACTAATTTAAAGGTTGTATGTATGTTATTATTAAATTAATAAATAGAAAGACCTGTTTTTATTTATTGAGATAAAATGAAAATGTAGGATTAATTTCAGCTCTTTTTAGTTTTTATTTTCTAGGTTCCATTTCATTTTATTCATTCGACTTGGAAACTTGTGGTCGAAATTCGAAGACGCAGCCGGAAGCTGTTTCTATCTAAATATAACAGCCTGTTATTTAATAACAGGTATTGACACCTGTTTTCTGCGTATAACAGTAACAGGAATAACAGATATCACTTTTCTGCTGTTATAACCCATCGCTAGAGCTGACAAAAGATACGAACATTTTAAGGTATTACTCTTTTAGGCAGATTAGAGAAAAAAATTTAGAGAAATTTAGATGACGTTAAAGCTTATACTCTGTGACTCGTTTCATAAAAACACTGTCACAAAATTAACCGATATCATGGAGTTGGTCGATTTATTCATATAAATGAAATCAGTGATTGAATAAAAAACTTAACGGTATCTAAATATAATTGAAAATAATACGCAACTAAATCCGTAAAACGTATTTTTTTAAAGCAATAGGTACTTATCCATCAAAAATTTGTTGCGTAGTTTTGAAGATATAAGCTCACATAGGCACATAACTATATACAAAGATAACGAATTTGTTTTATAATAAGTAAATATATTTAGGTACTTTTTTGACTATAAATACTTAAAAATATAAAATTTTATTAGTTTATTGCCATACCACAGTAGGAAGTTCCATATCAGACACCAAATGGTCACTATCAAATGTTCCATTGTGCTGCTATCTATTGGTGCATACTTTTGTGGTAGATAATAATAAACAATGAGCCAATTCGTGTTGTATCTCTGGAAAATTTTATCAACCAAAAACCTCAAAGAGTTCATAATGTTACATTAAATTTTATTTTGCATTGCAACATTTCTGCGTAATTCGATTAAAAATGTGTCATTTTTGTATTCCCTTATAAGAGTTAACTCCAAACTTTTTTCAGAAGAACATAGGAGACAAGGTAAATCATTCACATGACTCAAATATTGTCTTTGATTCAAAATTTGTGTGGGGAAAAAATGTACCAAACATTATTTCTCCTCACAAATTTTGAAACAAATGTATAGTTTTATAGTGCTAATATAGTAACAAAATAATGTAAAACATTTCAACAATTTTAAAGTAATTTCTGTCATTAAAAGCTAACTGATATGAATAAGAGATTGCAATAACAATGGATTGGATATGTTTTCCAACGTAAAAGCATCCCAATTATAGGATTATTTGATGGATGAATTATAGGACTTTACTTGTATTCCCTTTAAAGGAGTTCGTATAGGATGATCGATAAACAAATAGACCGGGACAAACACACCCAAGCACTAGTGATTGCGGACTATAAAATTATTCAGTCGATTAGTTATCCTAGGCAGCGGTGCAGGAAATTGTGCAATAGATTCTATATTGGATTAGTCGTGGCATCTATGTCTAGCAAACGCGGAATATAATCAGCCAGAACATCTCGACTTGATATCATAATTTCGTCTCAATTTCCTGCGAGATGTACAAGCATGGTCATGCTGTTAAAATTTGCACAAACGCACGATATTTCTAAACTAGACGATAGTTTGTTTATACAAGCACGCAAAAAGATTTCTGGATAATATCTTTTATCTAGAACATCTTCAGCATGTACGTTGTTAGATCAGTCAATAAATCAGGCGAATAATTCAACGGAAAGCCCAGATTAAGTCTATATTTACCCGCTGCAATAAAATGGCCGTTTGTCAACAGACATGTTAGTGCCCAATTCGTACCCCTTTGAATGGTTCCAGCCAGACGTTATTTGTCGCTAATCTTAGACGGGACAAAAAACTCAGTCGGGTTGTGGCCCTTCTTTCACGGTCCCTTGTCGATCGTCGGTTGGTTGCTGAGCCGTACCGCGAGACACAAACGCCCGTACCAACCACTAACCAAGTACCAACCAGTCTGCAGTCTGCTTCGCGCTGTCATTCACGGCGCCTGTGTCGCTGTTCGAAGTGTATTCAAGAAACTTGACTCTCCGCAAGTTTATAGATATAAGTGCATAACGCTGGTTGATATCCCGTGTATTTTTGGATAGTGTCTTTATAAGCCGTGTAACGGAACGATTGCGTGCACCTCTGCCACGCAAATGCGAGTTTTGAATATTTGTGGGTGGAAAAATAAACATAACAATCCGGTAAGTACAATAATGTTCAAATTCTTATCTATACTTTCTATGATCCCAAATATATCCCTGAGGTGAGTTTTTATGCAACGTCCTTCATGTACCCGATTATGGACGATGGTTTTGTAAGTGTTTATATCATGTTTTATTACGCTCTGGGCTAGGCTAATTGCCAGGCTAAGCTTGATTGAATTTTAATTAATAAACAGTAAGTAAATCTGATACCTAGGACTAAATGATTGCCTTAGAATTATCTATAGTTTTTGTCTGTTGAAAACTATTTATGAAAATCCTTTTGCGTTATAAAAGTGCCTTACGTTGTCACGCATAAATGGCTTGATGGCATTCAATATAAATCTGATGTGTTGTTATATCAGTCTTCTTATAGGCATCGTTAAGTAAATGTGATACAAACGAGATATTATAAAATAATTTACAGATTAAAACTCGAAGAATGAAACTAAATATTCATTTCAAAGGAACCTTAAAATTGAATATTTTAAGATTTACTTACTTAAAATATTCAATTTTAAGGTTCCTTTAAAATGAATATTTAGTTTCATTCTTCGAGTTTTAATCTGTAAATTATTTTATAATATCTCGTTTGTAGAAGAATTTTATACTTCCGCGTAATAATTAGTAGGTACGTAATGTAATAGCTGAAGATAATAATGTTTATTTCAATTTAATTAATTACTCACATTTTTTTATATATTATTTACCTAATAGGTTAACTGTGGAGATATTATTTTATTGTTCACCAACGATATAGATAGATTTTAAAATTTAATATAAGGATTGTCATGTATATGTTTGCCAAAACTTTTACATAAAATCCTTATGTTTAGCATAACATGTACTATAATCATTATCTTTTTAAAAAGTACCCAGACAGGATGCAAATATCTGCGTTTATCACACAAAATTAAATGGTAAAAAAATTATGCCTCGTGTGGGGATTAAACCCAAGACCGCATCATATAAGTTGTTTACCTACTAATATTCCACAAGGCCTACTAAAATGATTTATTATAGTAATATTTATGAAAAGATAAAAACAAGAAACAGGTATGTAAAAATAAAGTATAAATTGAGATGAGGACCACATTCTATTTTGATTACACAAGCTTATCTTGGAAGCATCTGGGACATTCATAATGGATGGCTCTGCAGGTTGCAACATTAAGCTTGCGAAATGTATTTTAGTTTGAAACAAATTCTCCAAAGTTGCACCAATTATTTTAAAATAATACCGTCACCGTATTTTTTATATTATTTCGTTTTAGACTGGGACTAAATTGCCAATGCCAATGATCAAAAGCGGAAAATTAAAAAAATATTTATTTGCATGAAAAAAATATCAACATTTTATGGATACATTTCTGTACAGCCGGATCCTTACTTCCTTCACGTTAGGACTCGGCTATTATCATCATCATTACGATCATTACGATAACTTTTTAATTTTTTAGAACAACAAAATTGTCCAAACGCAGATTCTTACAATACCCTTCCGGACAGTCCCGGACACCTTTTAAACTAAGACTAATCCGGTGCTACAAGCACGACCGCAATAAGCTCAGTGGGAAAGAGTTTCGGAACGCTATTCCGAGGTCGTGGGTTCAAGTCCCGATTGCGGCAATCACTTTTTCCACCATAATTTAATTTAAAATATATAAATATAAATAAAGCATAGCATGTCAATTGCAAAATCAATAAATTACTTTAAAAATAACTAAAAAATGAAAACTACTACGGCGTATTGCGATTGATTGGCCGTTTCATTGTACATATTTATGTTAATTAAAAAGTTTTTATATTTTATGATAAGAAAGTTCAGTTAACTTTGTCAAATGGTTTAAATAAAACTACTTTTTACGGATTTAGACGCGTATATTTGTTTTAAATTTTGGCGCGACGTTTCGGAGATTATTGTATAATACCTCTACAAAAATTAAAAAACTTTAGTCTAAGATAAAATTATGTATGTTTTACCTTTATATAATTTTAAATTTTCTTTATATTGTTAAAATTTTGTTATATATTTAGAAACTAAAATATTGTTATTAATTTTATGTAGTCTGAGCACAATGTAATATAATATAGTTTATGGTAAAAGTCTATCTTTATGGTCAATGTAAAATTACATTGGATGTGGGTAAACCCTGTAACCTTAAAAGGTAGTTTTATTTAAACAAATGAGTCGCGCAAGTGTTAGAAAATATTTGTCAAATGGTGTTATTGGTAGCATAAATTTTTTGTTAAGTTTAGTTGTGCAATAACTTCAATAAATAGCTAAATAGGGTTATCTCTAATACCTTTAAAAGAACTGCAGAAATGTCCTAAAAAGTTACAAGACTGTAAAATAAGATACTGTTTTTGATAAACGAACTCAGTAACAATAATTTACGATCTAGATGAATAGATTAATAAGCATGAATGCAATTAAAATTTCACAGTAAATACATATTTTTTTATACACGTGTACAGGTGCTCTCACACTCTCCGTGTGGTGACGGATTAAGAATACCAGTGTCACCACCTCATCTCCTCCCAAGGGTGCTGTAAAAATCAGCTAAGGGATATTGCACACAGATAGAATCTTCTCTGAGAGAAAGAAAACTCGAAAATAAACCCTGTGCCAACACGCCTGGTCAGCGCGGCACAGTAGACCATAATCCCTCCTAAAGTGGAGGAGGCCCGTGCCCAACAGTGGGACGTAAATGGGCTGGAGAGGAAGAGAGTACAAATGCTAGTAAATTAATGTAGTACTTTTATCACATGTAATAATATTATTATGTTTACCCTTCGCGAATTATCATTTATAGGTATTCGATTCGGTATTCATGTGGTTCAATAAAATTATTTTTTAAATAAAATCTGCATGTTTAGATTTCTTCAAATTAATAAATCCGTATATAAACCGATAAAAAATACTTATAGTACCAATGGGCATTGTTCATATTTTTTCAAAACTCTTAATTCGAAAACCATTTCGGGGAATACTCTATTCCCCGAAATGGTTTCTGATCATGATCCATTAGTTTTTTTTCGGAAAATTTGCTATATTACCGACTATTTTTTACAAAAAGCAAATGATCTCTATTTGCCCTTGAAATGAATGCGTTCTTAGGGATATACTACCCTGTGGTGGAGTTGAAATTGGTCTATTATATCAACTTGGCAACTTTGAAGAGACATATTGCAATTTGTCTTAAGTCTATCAGGAAAAGGCAATACACAGATTGCGTACAACGATGACATCACAACATCTAAAATAATATCTTTAAGCAAAAGTATATAAATGGTGGCTAATTTGAAGGTGTTGCAAGTAGACCGCAATAAGCTCAGTTGGAAGAGCTTCGGAACGGTATTCCGAGGTCGTGGGTTCAAGTCCCACTTGCGGCACATTCACTTTTTCCACCATAATTTGATTTATTAAATCTTTAAGCATTTTTTTTTAAATTCTATGTAGTGAATATTTCAATAATATTGAAATTAGTTGCTTAAAATAGTCTATATTTTCTAAAAAAAATATAAAAACAGCAGGTCAAAAATTATGAACAATCCCAATTGAATTAGATGATTATAATTTGGTATTTTTAACCGACTTCAAAAAAAGGTTCTCAATTCATCTGTATTTTTTTTCTGTTTGTTACCTCATAACTTTTAACTGAGCGATTCTTTTTTTATTTGGAAGCTGGTGGCACCAGGTCAGGATTTCATGGATATCTCCTGAGAAATTAAGAAAACCCCTCAAATTTCAAAGGCACATGAAGTCAGTTAAACTTTTTTTTTAAATACTCATTATGTAAAGGTTCTCAGTCACTTTTTCAACATTTCCAAGGCTTTGTTTTAAAAAATATGTATGCAGTGAAACTAAGGTTATTTAACGACACATGGAATTCACTTGTCTCTGGTCATTAAGGGGTTATAAATGCCCTTGAATATTGCAGTATTCCCTAATGAATACGAAAGTAGGTAGGTAATGCCACGTCATGGTTGAATCACGCCCCCTGTCGTTAGAACAAATCAATAAAGCGACACATAAAGGATGTTGTACAATGAAGAGAGTAATATTTTTTTTATAATCACACGCATACATTATTATACAAAGACTTTCTTCTTATTATATGTATATGAATAGCTGTTGTAAAATCTAATAGGTACTTTTATCTTTACTTACTATAAAACAGAGTCGTTATTATATATATTAACCCCGCCTTTGTACCTACTATATTCATAAAGTGATTAATTAAATAAATCTTCAAAACTACGCAATGGTTTTTGATGCAATTTTCTTAAATGATAGAGTGGTTCAAAAGGATGGCTTTTTTGTATAATTTTAATTTGAAAATACAACATTTTTGTTAGTCAATTATTTATAATTAAGTTGTATGCAAACAGTAGATTAATACAGAAATTTAGTTAATTCATTCATGCAAGTAACGATATTGAAAGGCACAAACTTGTCCGTACAGACAGACTTGTGACAGAGTAAAACGAAATTACACATATAAAGAAATATTATGTAAAAAGGCGAGCTTAATTCAGTAATAATTTCGAAGTCTATTTTTTAATTCTTAATTTAAAAGACGTTAAGCTATAATAATATACGGAATATTATGATCAGCCTGTATTTATTCTTATTAGTCTGAGCTGGACAAAGGTTCAGCCTATTCATAAGCTCATCCAAGCAACACAACCAGGTAAACTTGACCTTTCAAAACGGCAGAAACTAGCAATACCACCGTGTTGTAATTGATTTAGTCGGTCTAGTTATAATGGTGTTGTAAATATTCACCCTTTACTGTCAAGTTTCAAAAAAGTATGTACTTGGCAGTAGTATGTAAGTGGTACTGGTCCGACGTAATTTGACTTTGTGTTTTTGCTAGCTGTTGCCCGCGACTTCGTACGCGTGGAATTTAGAAAATTTTCTTTGTTTTTGCAACATTTAACACTTATGCTTCGCTTCTATTGGTCGCTGCATGATGTTATATTATACAAAAAAAATTTTTCAATCAAACACGTGTTTCTGAGATTAGCGCTTTCCAACAAACTCTTCAGTTTTATAATATTGGTAAACATATAATACTTATAGATAAATTATGTTTTCAAAAATATGTTTCCAATTTTAATTCGCCTTGATATAATATACAGTTCTAGACCACTCCGTAGCCAATTTTTTCTTGTTTGTCTCAGCCCATTATTGTCCTGCTATTGGGCATCGGAATCCTCTACATCGGAAGAGTATTTGTTCCACTATGCTACATTGATCAGGAATGTAGGCACAGGGTTGTTAGTTGCGAGTTTTCCGTATCTCAAACAAGATGTTCTTTACTTATATTCCCTTATTCTTACAGTATCCTGTAGACGAAATAAGGCAGTGACACTAGTACTAGTATTTAACCCGTCACCACACGGAGCACCTAGCCATTAGATAGGTTAATGTGGCATTAAGCTATCTCAAAATTCAACCCTTGATATACGCATCTAAAATCATTTCACAGTACATTACACTACTGTAGGTTTTATTATAGGGTTATTATTTAAAATTCACGTTACAGTTTCAATTATTTTAAATGGAAACTTTAACGCAAAGAGCCAGTAAATTATAACTTATAAGGTAGAGTGCTTGCCAACATCAGTCTAATTGCAACTCAACGTCAGGTACTCTGTAATCAACCTCTGGTCAAATTGAATAATAAAAAAGTTCTAAAGACGCCTTAGATACTTGGATAAATAAAGAAAAAGCCCTTCTTCTCGGGACATTATTGTTCCAATATTGGGTCCGGGCCTGCTCTACTTTAGAAAGGTGAACTGAAGCGACGCTAACCGGGCGTTATTTTCTTCTGTGACGATGTTATCTGATTATGATAGTATAGTTGGTATAGTATCCCTTAGCAAAAATATCTTTAATGCAAGTCAATTCTTATTGATTGATTGTAAGACTAAAGCATAGAAGACTACAGGAGCCGACGACAACTTTAATCAGATTTCATTCTGAAAGTTTGTATGCCAGCATCTAACCTACTTTACACGTATTCAAAACGTAAGTCATGATGCTAGCGAGACAGATAGAGTTATTGATATAAAAACACAAAAATATAGTAGGTATAACATGTGGTAAAGTTATACCATAGTCCCCACTTGACATGGGCTACTAACTATGCATAAAAAAACGATTTTGCTGTGAGATATGTTTTGGTTCTTGAAGTGTTTGTTATCATAACATGGATGTGGAACACGTAGGAAAATTTACGTAGCATATTCTAAGTTATAATGTTAGAAATAAGACATCTGTAATAATTACGTAATGTGAAACTGAACCTACTGAAACAATCTATTTTACAATGCAGAATCCTTTGTTTGGCTTTTCGAATCATATTTTGCACTCAAGAAAATAGAATTTGTCTTGTTTTAGAAACATTTAATGCTGTGATTAGGAATTTTCTTCGTATGTACCAGAACAAGCAATTCAAACAATCGTTAGTTTTGATTAGAGAAATCAGTAATCTTGATTACATTATTGATATTTTTTAAGAACGTAATCAATGGACTAATACCTACTATGAGACTGGATTATATAAGTAGTCCAATTATTCTGTCCCTGGGGGACAATTTATGATATTGTCTTATATAATCAAATCAAATCTTTATTTATTCCTTCTCACAAAATCACAAAATACATATTTACTGTTAACATTTCCTACGATCTAAATATCAATAATCTATCTGATTTTTTGGATAGGTACCTAGTGATTTGTGACACTTGGTAGTCACAATATATGTTATCATACTTATCATCATCATCATCATAATCATAACATGACGCCTTTTTCCCATAGGGGTAGGCAAGGGCAATAGAGCGCCATCTGCTACGATCCAAACACACTTTCTTGTCATCATCCACACTCATACTTAGCACAAGTATCTATATTTATTATGTCAATGTTGTTATTTGGCTAAAACCCAGCCAGAAATCTATGCTAATATTCTATGCTTCATCATCACATATAATACGTTACACATGTATGCGCTAAATATTTAAAACTAAAATATGCATGTGTGCAAAAAAACAGTACCTATAATAATAAACAAAGAGTCATAGCGGTCACATGTGTTTGCCAGTCGCCAGTTGATAGAAACATGTTCGCGGCCTGGCCGTTATTTGAATAAATACAATGTCTGGGTTAGAAACATTTCTAGACCTAATAAAAAGACTTGTGCCGTTAATTAGTAGGAAGTCCGCACTCTTCATTTACTGAAGGTCGTGTCTAATTATATTATTGATGACTCTATCAGCTCCTGCCACTCCTCTCTATCCTCTGGTCTTCGAAGAGAATTGTGAATGGGAGGTCCGTGATTTTCGTGATTTGGTCCAACCAACGGTGAGGTGGTCTTCCACGTAATTATTATCAAAATCAATTTTTTATAAATTATGTACGGCAATTTCAGTCAACAGTCACACAATTCAATAGTCACAAAATTTTGAAAAGTATTGTGCTTAATGATTTTCATAGCAAAGTAAATCCTGTATTTTTCACCAATCTTTCAAGCAGATGAAAACACGAAATATTAATGCATTGTAATGATTAATACAGGCTAATAAAAGGTATTTTAATTACAAACCTTGAACTTTCATTGACAACAGATATAGATAACTGAAGTTGCGATGGCACAACATTAACTCTCATAGACTTACATTCTGATACGAGTCTATTACATAAAACATATTTCGACATTGATGCTCTGTGTTAATCTCTACATAATGGCACAATATGAACGCAGAAATGATAATGTTAGTTTACAAATGTTAGTGATTCAACGAACGAAGGTTGCTAATTAACAACATTTTACAAGATAACAAAAACGAAGTGTTCTCAGAATATTAGATTTTAAACGTGTTTACGACCCCTGACTAAATTATTTACTCGTATAAGTAAAGAATTGAACAGTTTTAAGTCTCAATTTTGTCAACGTTATGATGTCAGAATGCAAGGCACATATTTCTTTATACACATAAAACGTCCTATCATCGACGGC
The DNA here is from genome assembly GCA_916999025.1 of Orgyia antiqua. Classification (NCBI taxonomy): domain Eukaryota; kingdom Metazoa; phylum Arthropoda; class Insecta; order Lepidoptera; family Erebidae; genus Orgyia; species Orgyia antiqua. The sequence goes on from OU779861.1 coordinate 7,216,411, forward strand.
TAAGTAAATTTAAAAAAAAAAATAATAAATATTCATGGACATTTCACACAACGTCCTCTGATCCCAAGCTAAGCTTATATGCTTGTGTTATGGGTACCAGAATACGAATATAATACGTAAACTACTTTTCTTTTGTAAATACATACTTATAATACATAGTAAACACCCAGACGCAGTACAAACATTTGTATGACAATTAAAAACATCACACAAATGATTGTCCTGGGAATCGAACCCGAGACCTCGTGAACGGCAGTCCGTTATATGAACCACTAGACCACGAGGCCCGTCAATTTAGATGTAACATGAAAATATTTTGTGACCCAGATATTAATCGCGGATAATCACAATCCGTGTGGGGACGGATTAAGAATTCAAGCTTCACCGCCCTTTTCCTTCTTAGGGTACTGTGAAAGCTAACTAAGAGATATTGTACACAAAAACCATCCTGTCTGAGAGAAGAAGAACTTGAAAATAAAACCTGTGCCAACACGCCACGGTCAGCGGGATACATTATCCCATTATTACGCGACCATTATCCCTCCCAAACTGGAGGAGGCTCGTTCCCAGCCGTGACTAGAGACTAAGTCCCACTTATTAGTCGACAAGGATGACTCTAGCATAGAGTCTTTAAAAGATTTTGACTTACACTACCATAGTTACTTTAAGCGACCTTAACATAACCAATATTTTTTTAAAGGAAATTCACTTTACATAATCTTAATATCAGCCCTATCAAGTTAAGAAACTGTGCAGCAAAGGCAGGTAAAATAACCTTAGACTTGTAACTTCATAATAAATACTAAATAACCATGCACGTGGAATATTACTAACAGCTTACATATTTAGTTTGCAAACACACAAGAGCGTCTGTTGAGATTTTTTCCCAAGGTTCAAGGTCTTATCTATTGTATTCTTACTTAAATATCTTACGTCAACGTTAAGTTTTGTTTATTTCAAAAATGGCATCAATTCTACTGACACATCTAAACTTAACTAATTGAAAGAAAATGAAATATTTCATGTCGTATACTATATATAATAAGTAATGGTTAGTTGTTGCAATCAAAATGTACGTATCCACATATTTAATCACAGATAGTGGTGTATGAAATTTGACATCAACACACAATAATTATTCAGATTTGTTTATACAATTCAAAGTAGATAGGTATACAACGATAAAATTAGTGTTAATACCAGAAGTGCCAATTGATAGTGTCACACTATTCGGTGTTATTAACAAAATTTTGTTATGCATACACATACGTAATTTATAATAAAAATATTATTTAATATAATTGTGTATAAAATAATAGCCATTAAAATAAAAGAACAGCTTAGTTGATTTCGTTTTAGTTTAGTTAAAGTTTTTGACGCATCAGAATTGAGGTCATTGTTCGTAAATCCTTACATGAGTTTTATATTACAATTTAACACTTAAATCATAATGCATTAAATCGCGTTACTACTAATGTTACCAGAATGTATCAAGCTTTGTTACGAAATAAGATAAAATTTAAATTATGCATAGAAAATAAACTTTGGAGCCGATAAGGTGTGAAGTTCCCAAGCGACTTGAGAGTGCAATGTTCGTTCAATGTTAAACAGAATCTATCAGTGTTCAATCATAATATATTTGTAAAACCAAACATCCATGTAAGACGTGTAAATAAAATTCCAATTCGACCTTTAGAATGGTGTTTTAAAGGTACAGTTAGCGACAAAAGTGATCGAACGTTTTGTAAAGTTAACAGAATACAGTAAAACAGTTTTACAGTAAAACGAACAGAAAGAACAGACTCTCTCTCTCTCCAGCCCTTTAACGTCCCATTACTGGGCACGGGCCTCCTCCACTTTGGGAGGGATTATGGTCTACTGCCGCGCTGACCATGCGTATTGGCACAGGGTTTCCTTTCGAGTTTTTCGTCTCTCACTGAGGATGTCATCTGTGTAAAATATCCCTTAGAGCAGCTGGCTTATACAGCTAGAACTTACACAAGAACAGACTAATATACCATAAATTGTACAAAAATGTCAGGTAACAATACGTACTAGACAGGTTCCCAGAATGGCAGCAAAGTTCTTGCAGAAGTGACCTCTACCATGCCGCGCTGACCAAGCATGTTGGCAAATGGTACAGTTTCGAGATTTTCGTTTCTTACAGAGGATGTCATCTGTGTACAATATATCTTAGCTCGCTTTTACAGCACCCTGGGAAGGGAAAGGGGTAGGACTACTTATATTCTTAATCCGTCACCAGAAAGACATTTGTATTGTTAATCCGTTACCACAAGGACGTTTATATTCTTAAATAGCTGTTGCCCACAACTTCGTACGCGTAGAATTTAGATAAAACCTTAATAAATTAAAAGCTTTCCTCTTGAACCACACTATTTAAAAGAAACCACAGGTTAGGTTAGGTTAAGTCAGTTAGGATATCGTATAAAATCAGCGTTGTTAGGTTGTCTCGTGGACACCCTTTCAACATTTATTTTTTGCTGAGCGGTGTACCTTTTTCCTGCTTACAGATGGGTTAACAACTTTATGATTATTTTTCTATGTAACTTCATCTAGTTTTATTTTAGATAATAAGGTAGTATACTTTACTCTGTAATGCCTCACCGTGAGTGTGAAATAAATATTTTTTCATTCTTTCTATCTTACATAAAAATCCGTTGCGTAGTTTTCAAGATATAAGCTCACATAGGGACATACATACAAAAATAACGACGTTATTTTATAATAAGTAAAGATACGTCATCATATGGATAAGAATGCAAGTGTCGCCACAGTAATATTCACATAATAATCCTTAAATACCTAAATATTGCAACACTGCTTACATTCAAGTTATATTTCTAACCATAGTATGTTTATTTTATCTAATGGTTTATATTTATGGCTTCATTAAATATCAATTCAATATTGATTATACCAATTACCTGAAGTTTAAACTTTGTATTCATTAAAGTAATCATATCTCGTAACTACTGATGGGTTTTAATACTAGACTTCATTTGATTATAATATTTATTTTTACTCGTTTGTGAGAGAACGATTTATTTATACCTGTATATCCCGGAGCTATACTTTAATGATTTTATAGTCTGCAAGGGAATTGTCATGATATATGAAAACCGTTTTGAATTAATAGTATTCCATATTTAAAATATTTGCTATGTATTTATTTTAACTTATCGTACATGTTTAAAAAGAGTTCTTTAGTCTCGATAGGCAGCGGCTTAACAACGTCCCCTGGTGTTGCAGAGTCCAAGAGCAACGGATGTCACTTAACATCAGGTGGGCTTTAGCTTATCTGTCGAACTAAGCAATAAATAAAATGTGGTAATGCATTATGAATACGAGTGTCATCGCCCTTTTATTTCTCAGGGTGCTGCAATACTATATGCTGTTACCCAGCTAAGGAATAACACAGATAACATCCTCTCTGAGAGTCGGAAATCTCGAAAATAAACCCAATGCCTACACGCCTGACCAGCGCGGCACAGTAAACTATAATCCCTGCTAAAGTAGAGGAGGTCTCTTATCAACATTGGGATGTTAATGGGCTGGAGGGACAGAGAGAGAGAGAGAGTGAGTGAGATCGATATAGAGTTCCTACTTAATAAAATAGTAAAGTGAATGAATGATTTTGATTTTTAGAATATAAAACTACTGCTAGAAGTGGCTAGCAATAATGAATAATGAAGACATGGCACTCTATATCGTCACGCAATATGGCTACACGCAGTAACTTGAGATCTGCTTTACTTGTATAGCCCAGCTCTACTTACCGATGATGTAATCGCAATAACCACCACTCCTATATAATTATTCTAGTAATAACACTATGTATTTAATTTCAATTATTGTCGACATTTATTTTAATTATTTTGGGCTAATGAATTTTGTTATTTAACCGAGTTAAAAAAGGAGGATGTTCGGGTATTCTTATAAATCTTTTCTATCACCTCAAAATCAAAAATTATATTATATATTATACGGTTTTTGAGTTAAATTGACCAAATTTAGTACATGGCTGTATGTATTAAACCCGTGCCTAAAAATAGCACGTAATTATGGCTTGAGGAGGAAGAGAAAAAAAAAACAATCAAAAGGAATCATTAGTAAAATGTTATTAAAACTGGTCTACAAATTTGTAACAAGAAAAAATACAAAAATTGTAACAAATGTGGAATCCAACAAAACTTTGTTTCTAATGTTTCGTACAAGAAAGTAAAACGGGAACTTTTTAATATATAACATACTAGCTGTTACCCGCAGAATTTGGATACCAAACCCTTACAAATTATACAAAAAAGCCATGGTCTTGAACCGTTCCTTCTATAAAAAAATCCTCATCAAAATCCGTTGTGTACTTTTGAAGATATAGGCTCACATAAGGACATACATACAAAAATAACGACTTTGTTTTACTATAAGTAAAGATGACGTACCATTATTTATTAAACTTTATGCACAAAAATTAAGTTGTACAATAGCGGACTTAATGCCTAGGGCATTCTCTACCAGGCAACCATTGGTACATGCAGAAAATGATACTGGTAGGTGCTATTAATTATGGTTCCTACGGAACTCGTAATTACGCGAGTCCACCTCGTACTTAACCGGTTTAGTAATTATGAAGATAATTATTATGCGAGTATAATTATAAAATATATAACATAATAGTTACACCTCACCCTGTTCAAGATCAAAATAGTCGTTGCTCTCGCATCGAGTGTCGTAGCTTGACTCCTCGCAACATACATGAATATTTATGAGCAAAATTATTAAATACAGGCTTATTATAAATATTGCATTTCATATTTGAAATCTTTATGCAATTATTTGTTTAAGTGTTATAAATATTATTTCGCAGTATTAAATAGTAATAACTGGTTTAGTATATCGTCAATGTTGTTGATTATTTGTAGTTTCTGTTTAGTGTTTTGATTAATACAAGAAAGACCCCAGTGTATATCTTCCATTTAAATATATCGTACAGAATCCTCATCTACGCCTTCTTCTTCCTGCCCTTCATATAAAAGTGGGTCGGCGCAGCACGTTTTTTCCTTCCAACCTCTTCTATCAGCCGTCATATTCTCATCAACTCCTTTTTCTTTCATATCGTCTCTCACACAGTCCATCCATTTTTTCTTTGGTCTTCCTCTCCTTTTCGGGCCAACGACATTCATAATCAACATCTTTTTGCTTAAATGTGCTTCGTCTCTCCTCATTACGTGCCCATATCAAGAGAGACGGTTCCTTCCTCCGTTTTCCTGTCCTCATAATATTAGTGAAATTATGATCAAGTTGCATTTTAAATAGTAGACACTTTGTAGCAGCTCCTATGACTTTGATTTTAACTGCTCCTTGAACAGTAGAAAAATTCAAAACTAGACGTTCTAAATAGTATTTTTTAAAAGAAATACAAATCAAAAACCTCTTAACGTTTCATAGACAAGAATTGCTAAACAGATTACAGAATAAAAACTTTGTGTCTAAAAAATGTCTGCACATTGAAATATCTAACATCAATCTAATCTCATAATACTTAGGTATAATACTCTCTACACTAGGTACTGGTTTTATTATTACTAAAACTCCTGGACTTCACGAATGAATAATGTTTAATTAAATTGTTTAATGGCTGTGTGCTAAGAAAATGCATTACAAACATTAGCTAGGTAATGCAATACCGTTGACTTTGCAATCAACAACAGACCACCCGTAGAGAATGAGTCTACGCTTTATAATAAAAATTCTCACAATCTTACAGGAAAATAAGGTTATTAACTTTACAAAATTCACAAAATTCTTCTTTAAATTGTGTATAGATTAACATCACTAAGACTAAGAGGGAGGTCCTGCGGGAGTGCGAGCGCTCAGGCGATGCTTTGCCCGCCCCCCGCAGGGCCCAGGGTAGGGGTCGTCGGTGCACAATAGCTGGCGGCCCCACCCGACGAGGACGCCACGCGCGGCAGGTCGGAGGGCCTGTCGCGCCAACAGCGGCGGACGGCCTCTCTCCACGTGTTCCGGGGAGAGGCGTCCGAGAGGCACCGATAGGGGGCCATACCTGGTCGGGTCATGGATTACCATTATCATTATCATGGATTACCAGGTATTAACCTGAGTGACAACCGTGGCCCGGCCAAGGGGCGAGGAGGAACAAACGCGTGGGGTTTAGTGGGTAGTCCGGGTCGCTTTCTGACCCGGGAGTCCCACACAATGTGCGTAAATGCATTCCCCACGTAAAAGAAAAGATCACTAAGACTTTAGTACTAAATATATACTAATAATACTAATATTATAAGGCTAAAGAGTTTGTTTGTTTGAACGCGCTAATCTCAGGAACAAATGGTCCGATTTGATAATTTCTTTCAGCGTTAGATAGTACATTTATCTAGAAACGCTATAGGCTATATAAAATGACGCTGCTACCAATAGGAGCGAAGCATTAGTGAAAAATTTTGCAAAACGAGGAAATTCTTTCAATTCCACGCGTACGAAGTCGCGGACAACAGCTAGTAAATGATACACGTAGATAGATAGATAATTCATAATAACAAAGATTAGTTTTGTTTGATAAAATCTGAGGAACGCTAAGTCAATAATTCTTGATATAAGAAACTAGGAACAAGTAGATATAGCTCAATACGGAATAACCTTCAGGAATGCTACTCTCCGGCATTCACTGTACCGTTGCTCGTACAGTTTTGAGCATTAAAATCAGTTAATTAGCCTCTATAGGCTTTCCCAGCACTTAAACTAATGAATGATTGATAGCCAATCGATATCTATCATTAGAATTTTAGATTTCGCAAAAGAACCGTAAGTAACCTACTCAAATGATTATTCCAGGAAGAAATCATTGTTTGCAAAAACGTATCATGTGTTATAATAACATATAGTATTAATAAAATTCCCTGTAAATGACTAAGCAAATTAGAAGCGCGTTGAAAAACTTGCAGTATAAATTAGTAAAAAAAGAAAAATGTTATAGTATTTAGAAAAAAAAACATGTTGCGGTCATTAAAATAAGCTTTACTACAAACTTGAAACCGAAGCCTCCAGCTATAAACTCGTGGGAATACCAGCTCATTTCTAACACGAATGAAAAGATGTTATGATTCATAAATACCTTTTGGGTTTTTATACAATCGATTGTGTTAAATCGATTTATTCTCGTCGAAATGTGATGTGAGATAGTTTCCTATGAAAATGTATGACCATATCAATTTCCGTGTTTGTTTTTAAAGATTTTAATTACAGATATATTTATATTTTTTTTAAATTACATATATATTTGACGGGCTTCGTGGTCTAGTGGTTCATATGGTGGACTGCCGATCACGATGTTGCGGGTTCGATTCCCGCCTCGGACATTCATTTGTGTGATGTTTATAAATGTCATACAAATGTTTGTTCTGCGTCTGGGTGTTTACTATGTATAATAAGTATGTATTTACAAAAGAAAAATAGTTTATGTATTATATCCGTATTCTGGTACCCATAACACAAGCATAATAAGCTTAGCTTGGGACCAGAGGACGTTGTGTGAAATGTTCATAAATATTTATTTATTTATTTATGAATGAATGAATTTATTAATAATAAATTTTAATTAAGTACATATATATTTATGATTTTAATTTATACTTTTACTAGGGTTGCTAACAACGTCATAAGTTTTAATACACCAATTTTTACAACAGCAGGGATACTGCAAACAAAAATAAATTAATTACGGTCTTTAACACTTCTATTAACTTCTATAAACTTATATAGACGGGTCTCGTGGTTTTGTGGTCCAGTGGTTCATATAACGGACTGCCATTCACGAGGTCTCGGATCCAATTCCCGGTCAGGACAATCATTTGTGTGATGTTTTTAACTGTCATACAAATGTTTGTACTGCGTCTGGGTGTTCTGTGTATTATAAGTATGTATTTACAAAAGAAAAGTAGTATAAATGTATTCTATCCGTATTATGGTACCCATAACACAAGCATAATAAGCTTAGCTTGGGACCAGAGGACGTTGTGTGAAATGTCCATGAGTATTTATTATTTATTTATTATTATTTTGTGTAATACCTATTTTAATAAATTATTCAATCTTGCTTGTTATACAATGCTTATTTTACGCTACGTTAGGCTGTTTTAAAACAATTTGGTGTCTTGCAAATAGAATGATCTGGCACTTAATTTTAGTTATCAAGGTAATTTACTAATTTTGGAAATAATATTGGATAGCGGTACCTAATACTTATTATTTACCTACAAAAGAAATACCTGTTCTTACAAAAAGTGTAAAGAAGTTTAGCTCTGGGTCTCGCTGGCATCATCGTCGCGCGTCGTAAATAATAGTATGTATAAGCCAAAACGAACTCCGAAAAAAACTTGTTCCGTTCTTGTTAAGAGGATACCAAAATAGCTTCGTGCATTTTTCTACGTACGAAGTTTTCATTGTTTCTTTAGATTGAATGGCTAGAGCTCTAATTTTTAAGTATATGTTTTTTCAATATATGATCTAGGATCGCATAAACTCAGAAACGCGATTGAAAAAAGTTTTCTCGATAGAAAATCTTAGCGAAACAACCTCTCTCATTTTTTATTTTTTTCATTTGTCGGTCTATTATCGCGTATTAACTAAAGAAATAACTTTAAAAACATAAGTAACTATTATATATAGAAACACGTAAATCAGAATTAAAATATATTTAGTAGATTTTGAGTAAACAAAAATAATATCCCTAATTCTTCATTTTCTATACCTACTAGCTGTGTTAATATGTACATGTCGACGATAATATTGATGTAGGTCCTTAAGTTCGGTATCAGAAAGTTCTACAATTGCATATCCTTGAATGAGTTGACTACAAGTAGTAGTAACCGTGTGGTAACGGATTAAGAATACAAATGTCACCACCCCATCTCCTCCCAAGGGTGCTGTAAAAGTCAGCTAAGGGATATTGCACACAGATAATATTTTTTGTGAGAGACGGAAAACTCGAAAATAAACCCTGTGCCAACACGTTTGGTCAGCGCGGTACAGTAGACCATAGTCCCTCCCAAGACGAGCCTCGTGGTTGAGTAGTTTAGTAACGGACTGCCGATCGGGAGAGGTCGCGGGTTCGATTCCCGCTCGGGACAATCATTTGTGTGATTTTTCTAATTGTCATACAAATGTTTGTACTGCGTCTGGGTGTTTCTATGTAATAAAAGTATGTATTTACAAAAGAAAAGTAGTATATGTATTCTATCCGTATTCTGGTACCCATACCACAAGCATAATAAGCTTAGCTTGGGACCAGAGGACGTTGTGTAAAATGTCCATGAATATTTATTTATTTATTTAAAGTGGAGGAGGCCCGTGCCCAACAGTGGGACGTAAATGGGCTGGAGAAGAGAAGAAGTAGTTGCTACCGATTCTACGTGTACAACTAAACTTAACTATAAAATGAAAACTAACAGTGTCAATAACAAAATTCGACAATGTTAATAGAACTTTTTTATTAGAAAAGCTGTATAGACAAACGTAGACAAATATATATTTTATTAATTAATAAAATTGTACACAACGAATAGCCAAATCATCAAAATACAGCTTATAGTTGTTTTCATGTTTTAGTTAAGTTGTGCACATAGAATTGGTACCGTTGTTGAATAAAGTTAAATTTGGATAAAATTCTCTCAAGCATACTCTCCAAATCAAACCTGTTTTTTTTTAAGTTTATTTATTCCTTGATACAGTTAGCAAACGATAGGCTTTTAAAATCACGATGAAATTGTTAAAAAGATATATAAAAATAAATCAATTTAGTTTTCTTATGATATCTTTCTAGGTCTTAAAGTAAGACCTGAAAGCGTGACTTAGATAAAACAAATAAAAGACTTGTTCAATCTATTCTGTATTCATCACCAAAGTAGCGTTAAAACGGGTGCCTTGACCTGGGAAACTTGCGGAGGCGTGTTTGCGCCTATTTGTTAAAGAAAAACACGTAAAAACTATCTTTTTAACGCGCTTTGCTTCTATATATCTGTATACATAGATAACGGAATACTTGTATTTAATTTAAACCCTTAAAAAATCGAGCTAAACTGAAATATTGCATAAAGGGACAAGACCTGAATTAAGCTAGATATAGTTTTGAAATATGTACATATTCTTTAACTTTTGCGATTTATTATGTTTGTAATTAAACTCAGAGTGATATCGTAACCCCCCCCCCTTTTTTTGTAACTAATTTTATGGCATTATTGTCGGCTTTATTGTGACAATTTTTAACCAACTTCAAAAAAGGAGGAGTATGTTTTTAGGGTTCCGTACCCAAAGGGTAAAAACGGGACCCTATTACTGAGACTTCGCTGTCCGTCCGTCCGTCCGTCGGTCACCAGGCTGTATCTCAAGAGCGGTGATAGCTAGACAGTTGAAATTTTCACAGATTATGTATTTCTATTGCCGCTATAACAACAAATACCTACTAAAAATAAAATAAAATAAAATAAATATTTAAGGGGGGCTCCCATACAACAAACATGATTTTTTTACCGTTTCTTGCTCGATACGAATAACGTTGCCTTATGTTGCATAGATAATGGTACGGAACCCTTCGTGCGCGAGTCCGACTCGCACTTGACCATTTTTTTTATGTTTGTTACCGCATAACTTTTAACTGTGCGAAGCGATTTTTCTGTTCGATTCTTTTGTTATTTGAAAGCTGGTAGTTTCCGTGTGGTCCCATTGGCACCAGGTGGGGATCTGATGGTTATCTCCTGAGAAATCGAGGAAAACCCTAAAATTTCAAAGGCACATGAAGTCAGTTGGGCTTTTTTTTTAAATACTCAATTATTTTTAAATTCTGTGTAACTATTGTTGCTTGTTTTAGTTTCGAAATGAAGTCAATATTTACTTTCAAGTTTAACCATAATCCTTACAAAACAGCTTTACTGATTACAATAAAACAAAACATATGAATAGACAATGACATTCAATATTGTAAGTGGATCTATTGAGGAGGGCGCTGAGACCCACTTAGCTAGATACCCAATGAATAAAGACTTAACTTGTTGTGTGTCACGCAGGAAACCTGTTATTGTGATAACAGTTACGTCTGCTGCATTATGAAAGTGGTTCTATTTTAAAAACTTAAACACAATTACGATATTTCGGTGCAATGTCTGCATAACCTAGCTATAACTTATAAACCTATGTATATATATTCGGTCTTATTCATAATGACTTATCGGAGGTTTAAACGGAGATTTTTTTGGAGAGATAATAACAGTTTTAGCGTAAAAAGACTAATAAGAATAACAAGTTTTGACAATTTTCGCGAACCTATTTAAGCGAACTTTTAAACCTCCGTTAAGTCATTATGAATAAGGCCTTTAGTCGATGACATAATACCTTCTTTATTATATTATCTGTGATAATACGAAAAGATTCACATTACATTTTTCCTTTTAAATGTAACTTAGAATACTTGATTTTACATTTTTTTTTTGTTTAATATAAACAAGTAAAACTTAAAAACATTGAGTACAGATAATGATAATAGTGCGAATTGAGATTGTATAATTAGATTAAATTGATATTTAAATATGTATACACAATACGGAAAGGTTCTCAAAAATTTTTCATTTTTAAAAATGTAGAATAAAACGTAAAATCCAAGCCGCAGTTATCTTTTGAGTCCGGTGCTACAGAATTAGTTTAGTGTCATTGATGTAAGTTAATGTCGATGCTAAAAACATTAAGAACAAAGCTAATCTTTTCTGTAATAAGAATAATAATCTTCGAAAAATCAAACACAGTATTTTACGAGTTTTAGATTTCATTTTTTTATTATTGCGTAAATGATAAACACCTATCATTATTGTTTTTAGGGTAACCCAAAGGGTAAAAACGGGACCCTATTACTGAGACTTCGCTGTCCGTCCGTCCGTCCGTCTGTCACCAGGCTGTATCTCAAGAACGGTGATAGCTAGACAGTTGAAATTTTCACAGATGATGTATTTCTATTGCCACTATAACAACAAATACCTACTAAAAATAAAATAAAATAAATATTTAAGGGGGGCTCCCATACAACAAACATGATTTTTTACCGTTTCTTGCTCGATACTAATAACGTTGCCTTATGTTGCATAGATAATGGTACGGAACCCTTCGTGCGCGAGTCCGACTCACACTTGACCAATTTTTATTTATATAAGTCTCTCACATTTCATAACACATTTAAATAAAAATTCTAATACATAATTCATTTGCTTATTATTATTTATTGTTATTGTTATTTCTGCTTTGTTACGATCTCAAGAAATACTAAATTATTTGACATATGAAGTATCATCTTCTTAGATGTAGGCAGCTCCTATATTTTCACCATAAAATATTTAAGTCAAAAAAGAAATTGTAAAAATAAATGGTCCTATAGTTTACGAAGTAATTTCAGGAATTGAGAAACTACAGTTTTTTCAAAATTATTACTATCGACCCACTGCCTCATAGGCAATTCTTTAAAATTAATTTATTCTAAGGTTTATTGCATTAAAAGATAATAATTATAATAATCGGTAAGAAACATTAACTACAGTTTTTTTTAAAACGAGCTTAACTTATTAATAGCGAATGTAACTAACTTAAATCACACAAATGTTGTGCTTTCATTTCAATTAAATTTAGTTTACATTCTGGTGCAGCAGTATTAGCGCCAGCAATGGTATCATATGGCCTTGCTAGAATTATCGCTGCAGGAGCGCCCGTCTCATCAATTTATGATATATTATTTAGAGGTGATGGATGCCGTTACTTTTTTTTCGATTTGGTTCTATGCACTTGTAATCTGTTGCGTCTTTTATGACTCATTGTAGTCTTTGTTTGGTGTCAAGGGCCAACATGAGAGGCGGGCGTATTGTGAGTTGCCTAACCCCTAAAGTATCTTAGTAGTCAAGTGCGATGCTTAACTACACTCAGTAGGTTCCGTAAATCCGTACATATTAGACTGAACTCATTATTAACTAAAAATAGACCGTATACTTTTTTTTTGTTTTAATAAAAAATAGTTCAGGGACAGTCTTAATTACGTTTGTAAAGTTAGCAATCGCTTAAACTTATGTTTTCGTGTTATAGATAGATAGATAGAAAGATAGATAGAAAACATTATTATTATTACAAATGTTCCGTGTTCCCTATATAAGGTACATTCTTAAATAGTTTAATTAATTATTAAGTATGTTAAATTCGGAATACAATTCTATTTTATACTGAGAAAAGATTTTTAACAGACAGAGCAGACACACAAAGGATTAAGACTAAAAAGGTTTCTTTAATGTACAGAATCCTAAAAACAAATAACGAACAGGTAAAACGGCTTTGGAATTGTTCCAAAAAACAGTGTTTACAAAACACTCTTGGTTGAAATAAATTGCTGTAAACAATCTTTGAACGTACCAAACTAACCGCTAGATTTATGCGCCAAAGTTTCAGTTCAGTAGCGAAACATGTTTGAAATAACAACTGACACAGATTCACTATATAGTACGCGTTCAATCTAGAAGGCACATAAATTTAGCCTGGCTAAAACGTAATGATTGAACTAATAATGTTTCATATTATGACGTACCTATAAACTGGATCGTAGACACACATAAATACATATTTCATGCAGACGTAGATATTTATATGGCCCGGGTCTCCTCCAGTGTGGGAGGGATTATGGCCTTTCCTAAAGTGGACATTTTAAAGTAAGTAAAGCTGTTAGTAGTTTGCTGTGGAATGTCATGATAACTAACTTAATTCCAACATCGAGTCACAAAATACATTTTAAGAGTTACCTTGGCCCGCATAATTGTTATGTGTGACCAATCTATTTTATAGACAGTCCCAGACTCAATGAATAAACAATAAGTTCGGCCATGGTCAATCATCATTTTGTACAATTTTATATTATACCCTTGAACTTGTATATACTTTGGGTAATAGCGTCGATCAATTAAAATGGTTTTTGTTTCTATTGTAGTTTGTTAGTGTACATTTTAAAGTTAAGTTTGATATTCATCATCATCATGTCAACCTATTGCAGCCCACTGCTGGACATAGGTCTCTCCTAATTCAAGCCACAATATACGGTCCTCTGCGTTCTGCGTCCAGTTCCTACCTGCGATCTTCTTCAGGTTTAAAATTTAAAACAAATAAACGCGTTTAAATCTGTTAAAAGTTGTTTCATTTGCCTACATATTTATTCAATAATTCTTTTATAAAATTGTGCCTATACCTACAACATTGGCTTTGTAAAAACTTGTGGTAAAAACATACGTTTTTTACCACAAAAAGGTGGACTCTTGAATACTCAAGAATATCGTACTCACATACGTGATTAAAACTACTTATTACGTACATTGCTGACGTCACACATTAGAAACCAATTATGTATTAGTCTGTGGCATGTGTATTTTTTAAAGATTTTTTATCAAAGACTGCTTCTCTAAATTACAAATTTAAATTAAACATATCGAAGGTGTCCTTTCTGGTTTAGGTAAAATAGAAAATACACAGATCCGTATTTTTATTTTATTAGCTAGCCAACGACTCTGCGTAGTTTGTATGCGTGAATATAAAACAAATCAGTGAAATATCTTTACAGCATAAGTTACTTGGGGATGATGACAGATAGTGAAAGAATTATCGGAATTCCTCAAGCCGTTTTTGAGCTTATTCTTTACCAGATACAAAAATATAATATTTTCTGTTTATAATATGCGTAATAAGTTATAACAGTTGTAATATTAATAAAGACAAGGCCTTATTACTTAAGTTATGCATAATTAAGAAGAACTTAAAATATTGTACCTAATTTAATTTTCTCTCAATTACCTATGTATAAGATTAACAATTGACATAAAATCTTAACTGTGGCCACAGTGTGGCGTTAATGGCTGGGTAGAAGATTAGTTTACATATACCTACTTGCACACTGACTTTGCTTCATTCTACGCGCACAACTAAACTTAATAAAAAAATGAAAACAACACAGATATGATACACAAATTTTCTAATAAAAATTTAATATAACTGCCGAATTTTTCTATCGAATCTATCAATTTTCATTTTTTAGTTAAGTTTTCTTGTGCAATAAGAATTGGTACTTAAGTAGTATAATATATATCTTAAGTAAGCTCTCTGGATAGAAATGTGTTACGGCGTTTCCAACTCGTTCCGGACACATCCCACTAAAAAAATTCGCATTTCTAATGAGAAAGGTTCCATCTCCTAACTGTTTTACATGTGGAGTGATTGAAGACATACATCACATACTGGTGGAATGTGTCCGGAATAAGAGGTTTAGAGATTCTATAAGTAATAAGGCTAGGTTTAATGATGTAGGAGGATGCAATAGTGTACTATCTGATCCAATGTCTGCGGATGCCAAATTATTATACAAACTTGTTAAATTAGGTCTAGATTTAAGAGAATAACTTTTGATGTATTTAGTTTTAGTGAAGCCTTATGAGGACGATATGGTCGCTTTCCTTTTGTGTACCAAGTCCTTAAATAAAAAATAAAATAAAAAATTGTAGTATATATCGGTAGTAAAGTCTAACTAGAGTTCAATTCGTACCTGACTGGTTTTATGATAAGTTCATTAACTTAAAATAGCAAACATTTTCTGCACGTACTCATTCCATTAAGACGGGACGATACCAAATTATGCTCCATACAATGGGTATCGTACTTCCGTTTTTCTTCGCGAAAGTTAAACCGATTTTAATATTTTTTGCGTTATATTATAGATAAAGAGTATATCTATGCTTCTATCACTTTCTTTTTTCAAAACATAATAACTAAAAAACTAAAAGAAATACGACGATCCGAAAAACCCACTTTTTTCGGTTTTCTTTAGATAAAGTTGCGTCTATCACACAAATTTGGTAAAGTTTTACCGCAAAAGCAAGTGATAGAAGCATAGATATACTCTTTATCTATAATATAACGCAAAACTATTAAAATCGGTTTAACTTTCGCGAAAAAGAAAACGGAAGTACGAAACGTCTTTTTTCAAAGAATTTGTAGGTAAAATCCGCTTCATCTATATTTTTCCCTTTCAGCGCGGTGCTCGGAAATAGGGATAGCAATACCTAAGGCAAATACCTAAATGAGGAGTACAGTACCCTCTTAACGTGATTGTAGTCCCGTTAATATTAACAAACTAACTAACTGTACCTTTTAGTACGAAACCCTAACAAAAAGACATACATTATAAAGTTTTAACATATTACTTTCAATATACAGCTATTATAGTCTATTCAGTAATTATTATCCTGTCGATATGTGGGCGTGATAGTAATTTGTAAAACTAACTATCACTAGAAAAAGCTATCAATATAGAACGGTGCCATTAAGGCCTGAGCTATATTAATAGCTCTTATGGTATAATTAATAGTTCAATGGTAGTTTGCTTTTTGAATCCTGATTGATTACTGAATCTCGCTCACTTCAGATTAATTTAAAACTTTCTGAAAGCACAACGAGATGAATAAAATAAAGGGACGGATTTTATATGAATTTTTAGGAGCTTTAATATGAATTTTAAGTAATGTTTCATACATTTATAAACGTTAAAGCTTGAAGCAGACTCGCCCTAGCGATTAGACAGATTTATTTAAAAAAAAATTGTATCAATAATGATAATAAATAAATATTCATTTCACTCAACGTCTTCTGGTCCCAAGCTTAGCTTATATATTTGTGTTATAGGTACCAGAAAACGAATATACTACATATACTACTTTTTATTTGTTAATACATAACATGACTATTTATAATACATAGAAACAACCAGACGCAAAACAAACATTCGTATGACATTTATAAGCATAACATAAATTATTGTCCGAGGTGGGAATCGAACTCGCGACCTCGTGAACGGCAGTCCGGTACGAACCACTAGACCACGAAGCCCGTCAAAATCTCTACAAATATCTATTTACTTATGTAGATACTCATTTGAATTATCTAATATACCTATTAGCTATTAATAAATAGGCAAAGTTGATAATATGTACGCGTGTAAGTCTACGGTGACTACCGTTAGTGCTATAAATTATTTGAAAGTTATAGATTGGGCGAACAAAGTCGCGGGCAAAAGGCTAGTAAAACATAAACCTATAATAGAACAAATGTAAATTAGTACCTAATAAAATTTTATCAAAACAAGATAACATGATAGTGTGATCTGATATCCACTTGTTCAGCGTAGTGTGAAATGACACTTTATATCAACAAATTTTGCGTTTATGAACATAACACTTTGGTGACTTTTATACGCCGTAATATAATATTTAATTTGTACGCGACACGTTGACATTGATGTAAATCAACATTTACATGCGTACGTTATCATGACATGGTTCTTACAGTGGACAGTCAGTTTCAAGGTAAAGCTCTTGAAATTTGAGAAACGAAAAATCTTAGCACTTGCGCGGTATTTTAATTGGATAGTAAGTGACAGTGATATCCGTATGGTGTCGGATTAATATTAATAAGTGTCAGCTCCTTATTTTCTCCAAAAGGTGCTGTAAAAGCCAGCTATGGGATTTGCAGGGATTTATAAGCGAATAATATCTTTGTAACTGGCGACTAGTTGACGTTTTGGCAGTAGCTTGAGCCAGATGTTTTAGATAACAATTTTTTTATTTGTTTTTTTTTTTTACTTTTTAATTAACCCAGTATTTTTTTTAATTATCTTTATTTAAGGAGCTTATTCAGTATTTTTATTATGTTGCTCCATTATAACTTCTTAAAATTAGTACAAATTTTATATTATGAACGCCTTTTTGCACCAATCATAACCATCTTGTACAATAGTTAATCCATTATTTGATAGCCATCAATTACATTTTAACATTTTACAACGCTAACAAAGTTTATAGCGGGCACTATACTAGATAGAATCATAAAGAGGTTTACTGAGCGCTTTTCTACATAGTTTTATGAAGCAAAATATATTTCTACCTTTAATCTGTGTCCGTGTGTTGCCAGATTAAGACTGCAAATACTACCGTCCTATTTCTAACTATACCGTAGCCTGATAAAGAGATTATGTCCAGATTAAACAGATGATATCATTGTGAGGAAACACAACAAACAATGGACTAATCCATGCCCCGTGCTCAATGTGACGTAACGTAAATATAGAGGCCAACGCCTTTGCTTTTTAAACAGTTTTTAGTTGATTTAGATCGTAATTAAGAATTTTAAGTTGCGAATAATTTGTGAAAATAAACAACATGTTATTTGGGAGCAATGTAGCAATTATTTAAGTTACATTAGTAACAGAATTAAGCTAATTAAACGTATTGTAGTAAGTATAATAATAAATAATAAAAAATAAAGTTTATTTACATCTGTCAGTATGTGTCGATGATATAAGTATCAAACTGGTATAGATTGTAATATTACAATACAAAACTTTTTAAAAAGGCTGCTTTGCTGCGTAAATTGGACGTTGAAAAATGTAAACACGACTTAATTTACTGAGGTTTAGAGAACTTGCGATTATAAGCACGATTGTGCTATGAACATTTTCAATTGTTGATTCGCATATTATAAATACGATTTTTAAAAACAAACAAAGCATGACTTTATATAAATTATAATGTATGTATATGGGCACTGCAATTTGTGTAATAAATAAATAAAATAAATAAATATTTGTAAAAACATCCCAAAACAAAACATTTATAATAAAAACAAAAAAATATAAATAAAATAATAAAAACATCAAATTTATTTATCTTAATAATATCTTTCACAAAACTGATAAAAAAAGAATAATACACAACATCCATTATATTTCAGTGCGATTAAAATCGTGATTCAAACTGTGGTCGACCGAGCCTTTTTTGTAGCTTCTTGGAACTTCCTTAAAGAAGCATCAATTTGCTGCGGCTTTGCTTCACTCGGGCCGACGACCTTCGTTTACTGACTCATTTATTGTGATTAAGTTCAGGAAAAACTTCTAAACTTGGACGGAATTAAGAAAAATTTATTATTTTTACTGTTATTTTATCTAAAATCTCATCCTCAATGTCGCTTTGTTTATACATCTACATTTAGACGTGTGTAGAGTTTAGTTATAATTAGGTATTTTACTAGTTAGCAAGGAGGTAAAGACTCGGTCTTATTCATAATGACTCATCGGAGGTTTAAACGGAGATTTTATAGGAGAGATAATAAACGTTTTAGCGTAAAAAGACTATTATGAATAACAAGTTTTGACAATTTTCGTCAAATAAGTCATTATGAATAAGACCATACGAAAATACATTTCAAAAGTTTTTTAACAACTATAAGGCAATTTACGTGTGTATATATTTATATTATTTCTATATAATCTTTGGGACCTATAAAAAAATTGATATTTCCACCTCCATGATTTTAATTTACCACGGTATTAACGGTGACTTTAGGGGATTTCTCCCATTAGGACATTTTAATACTTAACACATTTAACAAGTGTAGTGTTTGCTAATGGATCATTTGCTAAGTAAGTTTTTGTAAGATGAAACTTTTGTCAAATGTATCGTTTGCCAAATGATCATTTGGTGAAACGTTGTTTTCGAATGACCATTTGTCAATACTTTTTTGGTGAATCATTAGGGAACCACAATTTTAACATGGAGCTGACGCCTTCATTATTTGCTCTTAATAAGAGCTTATAAGCGTCCAGTATTTATCTACACCTCAATTACAGAGTTGCAAATTCCATTAATAACAAACTTAGCAATTATTTTCGAGCACCTTCATCCGGTAATTAAATTTATTTTTGAGCATTAATTATTCTGAATAAATGATTAGATAAGACTGACAAATATAATATCTGGGAAGTATAAATAAGCTAACTGAATAACATAACATTAAAACAGAATGCTATCAATATTATTATTTTATTTACAAAAAATTTACGATTCCATTAAAAACTCCATAATTCCAGATAAGATACCAGAAATGTGTTTCAAAATGATTTTATCAAAGAAGATAAACGTCGTCTCCCAAAATTATATGGCTTTATAATTATGCGAAAATAAACGAACACCATCGCCGTCGGCTCAAAGTTGTAAAAGTATTTCAAGTGCATTAGTAAACCGGAATTATTGTTTGTATCGTTAAAAGTTCGGCCTTTTATAACGGTATCTGAATAATGTGCTTGTATTTGTTTCTGCTTTGTGGTACTCCTGTTTTTAAGGTAAAACGGTTAAAATGGGACCCTGTCCCTACAAACGTATTTTAGAAATTAGCGCCCTGGACCCTTAAGATTTGCCGCTCGCTATTGTTATTATCTCAATATATTTTGAGCTCATCTTATTATTATCTAAACAAGCTTGTAAAAGCTCGCATATTATAAAAAAATAAATATTCATGGACATTTTACACAACGTCCTCTGATCCCAAGCTAACCTTATATGCTTGTGTTATGGGTACCCAGAATACGGATAGAATACATACTACTTTTTTTTATAAATAGACATGTACTTATAATTCATACACACCCAGACGCAGTACAAACATTTGTATAACAATTAGAAAAATCACCCGAATCATTATAATTATTATAAATATCACACAAATTACTGTCCCGAGCGGGAATCGAACCCGCGTACATGAACCACACGACCACGAGGCCTGATTATGCAAGTTTTCCAAACGACCAACTTGTGACGAGGTATTTAAATGAGCAGAAAACAAGGTAATAGAAATATACGGCCTCTATAAAACTCTTGCATCTGTATCTACAAGATAAAACTAAAGGTTTAACACATTGCGGCAATAAAATGACATGCGAGATACCACGCCATACGGTGCGCGTGCGCATACTTATTGACGCACGCGCACTCTTTATGAATGTATGTATTAATATCCTGAATTACCAATCTATGTATACATACATAAATATCTATTGACTATAGTAATTTAGACGGCCCTCGTGGTCTAGTGGTTCAGGTAACGGACTGCCGTTCACGAGGTCGCGGGTTCGATTCCCGCTCGGGACAATAATTTGTGTGATATTTATAATTGTCATACAAATGTTTTTGCTGCGTCTGTGTGTTTACTATGTATTATAAGTATGTATTTACAAAAGAAAAGTAGTTTATGTATTATATCCGTATTCTGGTACCCATAACACAAGCATAAGCTTAGCTTGGGACCAGAGGACGTTGTGAGAAATGTCCATGTATATTTATATCAAATAGTTTATATCATATAGTCACTTGTAAGCACACTTTAAATGCTTCTTGTAGTTCTACATAAGCTTGCTAAGCATCCTTATTTTAGTAAGTACAAAAATATGCTAATAAGCCCTGTCCACGATAGATTTATACATATAACGGAGAGTAACTCTCATAGGGCAATCTACGACGTGTACACTTTAGCGAGACTACCCTAGCTGGAGTATCACTACAGTCTACGTAGACAAGCTCCGCTACTGTCGTTCTACTGATCTCTACGTGTACGTATATAATATAATAAGGGTATAGATTAGATTGGTCTTCAAGCTTGTCTAGCTCTATTCTCTTTACCTAGAGGGACTTAAGTTAAGTTTGGCAAGGAATTTACTTAAACGGCGGAGGGAAGCGGAAACGCTGGGAGTGGACGCCCCAAAACGAAATTATGCTGATGTCCTTCCAAAGGGACGAGTACGTAGCACTTACAACTGTATCGTGGGTATAATGACCTGATGTACATATGAGTTTAAATTATTAACTAAATCTGTTTAGATCGTGGCAGATGGCGTTGTATAGTTTCAACCTATCCCGTTGGAAAAAGGCGTGATAGCATAACGATGACGTGCCCTTATTTTAGCTGTTTGCCTGACTTGAACTCTCGCCGGCAATACTGTTACTAGTTGACCTCATATAAACATTATGTTGTAGCCTGCAGCGTTTTTACAATTTTTAATATGACTCAACTTATGTTAAAATTACTGTTTTGCCGAAAGAAACATTCTACAATTTAATTATTTCTTTAACCTCTCTCTCTCTCTCTCTCTCTCTCTCTCTCTCTCCAGCCCATTAACGTCCCACTATTGGGCACATGCTTCTTCTACTTTTGAAGTGATACTGGTTTACTTTGCCGCGATATCCAGTCGTGTTAGCACAAAGTTTAATTTCAAGATTTTTGTCTTTCACAGTGGAGGTCATCTGTCTACAATATTCCTTAACTGGTTTTTACAGCGCCCTAGGAAGGAAAAGCGGTGGTGACACCGTGACACTTGTAATCTTTGCCCGTTACCGGACCGCCCGGACCAGGTCAGACAGAGTTCTTTAACTTAATACGTATGATTACGGTGATTCGTAAAAATTCTATATTTTCATCTTTATTTTTTTATGTAGAAGTTTTATTCATTAGCCTACCTTTGCACTGCAGCCCCACTTTATTTTAGTCCCTAATTTTTCTTTCCATCCCATAGTTGCCTGGAAGAGATTTCTTTATGAGATAAGGCCGCCATATGTACCTCATCTTAAGCTCTTCTTTGTTTTCTGTTTCTTGTAAAGTATACAATAAAGACAGTGGCGGATTTGCAATCTCGACCGCCCTAGGCACCAAGCCATTAGCCACCCTAGGCCCCAAGCCATTAGCCGTCCTAGGCCCCAAGCTATTAGCCGCCCCTTTCTCAGCATCCACCATAACTACATAATGAAATTACTTCATTGCCAACTTCTATCTAAATAGATTTAGAAATTTAGGACAAAAATTCAGTTTTATTTCGCAAGAATATTTTCTTTCTTGTAACATAATAAGAATCTTTTTTGTAAATCACCACCCCTAAATCTGGCCGCCCTAGGCTTGGGCCTACCGGGCCTTAGGGTAAATCCGCCACTGAATAAAGAGAATTAATCTATCTATCTATCTATATCCTCAGACTAATTTACAGTGACAAAAGTAAGTACATAAGCAACAAATAAAAATAGTTATTTTAAATATTATGACGATAAAGTAGTAATAAATTAACTCAAAATAAATTATTACCTACAAATGTTTCCGTTGGAAATAGTGATTCATTTTAAGAGGCTACCAAAATAGCTTCGTGCATTTTTCTACTTACGAAGTTTTCATTGTTTCTTTAGATTGAATGGCTAGAGCTCTAATTTTTAAGTATATGTTTTTTCAATATATAATCTAGGATCGCATAAACTCAGAAACGCGATTGAAAAAAGTTTTCTCGATAGAAAATCTTAGCGAAACAACCTCTCTCATTTTTTATTTTTTTCATTTGTCGGTCTATTATCGCGTATTAACTAATGAAATAACTTTAAAAACATAAGTAACTATTATATATAGAAACACGTAAATCAGAATTAAAATATATTTAGTAGATTTTGAGTAAACAAAAAAAATATCCCTAATTCTTCATTTTCTATACCTACTAGCTGTGTTAATATGTACATGTCGACGATAATATTGATGTAGGCCCTTAAGCTTGTAAGTGACTCACACGAACAGTATATTTTTATAGTCAATAGTCGTTGCCCGGGACTTCTTTTACGTGGAATTTCAAAAGTTTTCTCCGTTTTTGTAACTTTTTCACTGATGCTTCATTCCTATTGGTCGCAACATGATGTTATTATAGCATTTAATCCTACCTCGATACGGCCTAACTAATATAAAAACAAGTTTTCAATTCGAACCAGTAGTTCCTGAGATTAACGCGTTCGAACAAACAAACTCTTCATCTTTAAATTGTTGATTAAAATATTAAGGTATTATTCATAATGACTTATCGCAGGTTTAAACGGAGATTTTATCGGAGAGATAATAAACGTTTTAGCGTAAAAAGACTATTATAAATAAAAAGTTTTGACAATTTTCGCGAACCGATTTTAGCGAACTTTTAAACCTCCGATAAGTCATTATGAATAAGACCATTAGTATAGACTCTACACATAGACCTTTTAATATCGGGCACGGGACTTTACCGTAATAAAATTACACTAAAGTTCTTCGTCACATGCAAGTTAACTAATAGTGGATAAATGGTTACTAAATCTAAATCTATACAAATGTTACGTCTTTTAAAAACAAAACGGGTCAAATTTGAGTTCGACTCGCACACAATGGGTTCGGTAACATTATTATCATAATTTATTGACCACAACTAACACCAATTAACGAGATAAAGACAGGAAAATGATGACTGTTAGTATTTGTGGCTGTAGCAAATGAAATCTTCAGCTCTCTAGCTATTACTGTTCCAGAGATAAATAAAGGTTGGTGACCGATGGACGGACAGCGAAGTCGCAGTAATGGAGGCCCGTTTTACCTTTTAGAACGGAACCCTAAAAAAGAAAATACGCTTAAGAAAAATAAGTATTTGAGGTAATCGTGTCATAAATAACATTTCAAATACCGTTTATAATATGTCTACGGCTAAACTAGCCAGAGCTCGGTAAGCCGCAATTTGTTAGAATTAGTTTTATAAATAGGATTCTTGCGTAAATGAAATAATAAGCGTCTACTCTCGCGGTTAGTGAAGCCTTGACTTCTACTGTTACAGGTGTTCGTATTTCCTTTTACTTGATGAATACAAAGAGTAGTTATGGTTGGCAGGAAAGTGAATCCATTGTCATTGAATTACAAAGTAAACAGACGATTGTATTGTTAAATATTTAACCCTGTGGACTTTACAGAGAATAAGTAAACGTTTTATTCAACTTAAATAAGATATAATATGAGACGCGGTTTACGCGAGATCTAATCGCTGGCTTGTTGTTGTTAATGTCGTTTAATATAATGTTACTATTTTCTAATTAGGAAAATTTCTTAGTTTTTGTAACATTTTTCACTGATTCTTTGCTCCTATTCGTTGCAGTGTGATATTATATGGCGTATAGAAAGAATTTTTCAAATCGGATCAAAGTGGTTCCCGCAGGTTTCAGCTTTATTATATTAGTATAGTTCTTCTCTTCTTCTCCAGCCCATTTACGTCCCACTGTTGGGCACGGGCCTCCTCCAGTTTGGGAGGGATTATGGTCTACTGTGCCGCGCTGACCAGGTGTGCTGGCACAGGGTTTCTTTTCGAGTTTTCCGTCTCTCACAGAAGATGTTATCTGTGTGCAATATCCCTTAGCTGACTTTTACAGCACTCTTGGGAGGAGATGGGGTGGTGACACTTATATTCTTAATCCGTCACCACACGGATAGTATAGTTAACGTATTCGAATTACTAAACTAGTTTTTTGCCTGGTTGTTGCCTGGTCTCTCATTTTCATAGCAAACTATTAAGTATACTTAATAGTTGAACTTAACTTTTACAGCATGATACTTTTTATGACCGATACTTACGATATTACTGCTGAACAAGCGATTTGTCAGACAATAGCCGCAGCCTGATTACGAAATTCCGCTGTATCACCTAATTGAATAACCTGTCAACATGATATTCTTATAACAATAAACAATATCAATCAAATTGCATCACAACTTCATTGTAATCAAACTGTCTGGTAGCATATTTATTTAATAACTAGCTTTTGCCCGCGGCTTCCTTCGCGTGAAATTTTGAATGACTGGGCAATAAGAAACATAAAGCAGGTTTTCCCGAAGGAATTAGATATTATCCCGGTATAAACTGTAGTAACTTTAAGTTAGATCTCTACCAACATATCACTGAAAACGGTATTTAGTTCCATGTGGTAGTTTTGGTGTGATGCGCGCACAAGGACTGATGATCGTTGGGGAAGAAAAGTTCTAGAATGGCGACCACGTGCTTTGTGGCCTTCTATGGGGAGGCCTATGCCTAACAGAGGACGGAGAAAGGCTGATGGATAGATGGATGCGCGTACAAGCATACAGACAGACAGACAAAAATCCTATAAACCATTATTTTGGTTTCTATTACGCCAATAAAGACCGCTTATCAATTTTTTTTTCAATATCTTCAAAGTACAGATATCAACTTTTTATATTTTTATTATATGTATAGACATCGGGCAAGTCTGATGGAAGAATCTATATTTCCGAACGCAATACGTAATTGAGTATCGTATTGAATCTTGTACACTAAGCTCTCGAAATGGTAATTCTAGGTCTTTGACCTACGCTGACGTGATGTACGGAACCGTTGAGATCAAATAAAACAAGTATCTTTAATACAGTTAATAGGTTAACTCGCTGTTTGCTAATGACTAATTGTGGGCTTAAGAAAATTACGAATCTGTCTTTGAATATTGTGGTATTTTATTCATAATCACTAGTCACTGTTTAGTCATATAGATCTTGAATACGAGAATAATTATCCTGATTTTGTTTGTTGCACTTAATAATTTGGAATTCTTCGCAATTATTGAAAATAACGCCACTGTCGTGTTTAGTTAGTAAATTGGTAGTTATTACAGATTGAACGCGTTAGTCTCTGGGTCTGATGTGAAAATTTTAACATTGTTGGTTAGTAAAATTATCGACTAAGCTAAAATTTTCTAAATTTAACGCGTACGAAGTCGTGGCCAACAGCTAGCTATTATCTTATAGCCAAAACCCTAAGTTGACTAACCTAGAAATCAGATGAAACCTTGCTTGTTAAACTAGTACTTAACACCAATTATACATCACGCAGAACAATCATGTATTTAATTTTTGTAAGTCATTAGAATTGCCAACAATAAAATGTCTGTAGTATTAATTGTAACGGTTCTTATTAGAACAAAGACCGACAATTTGCAAATTATAGCAAAGAAACGGTAGCATTTAAATGTAGATTCGTTTTTAGGTTAGGTGCATGGAACAATATCAATGAACTTAAGGTTAATTGTTGTAATTGTGATGGGTAAACTTTGTAATTTATTAGTACCGAGTTCACGCTAAGATCAAAGTGTCTGTAGTTTAGTTTACAAATATTTCTTCCCAAATCTCAAATACGGCCGGCAAACTTTATACTTCTATCTTCCGACTTTATCTGTCCCAGTAAAATTCTAGATGCTATTTTGTTTTTCGACTCTGCACTTCACGGCTTTACGATTCCATATTATTGTGTATTATTAGTATCTAAACTAAACATAAAAATCAGACAAAATATTTTTTCTTGTTACAGGTAAGTTATTTCCGAAGCCAACGTTGACGTCTACGGTTCAAACCTAAACCAGAAGTATGGACCTGGGCAATATGTTGCAGTGTTCAGTCAATTTTAGTCAGTCAAAATAAAAAGACTGCTCATGATGTGTTAGACGATGTTCCGAGAGTTTGAACATGTTTAAAGTCCCGGTTGGAATTCTAGCTACAACTCCAAAGTAAAATTTATTTAAAAGCATAGGGTAACTTAGACTCACTTATATAGACCACATTACTCATAGTTTAAAAGAAGGACATGGACTTTTCCCATACTTCTTTTGCCTTTCAAAACTTAGCGAGCGTGTTAAAGGAAAAAAAAAAAGAAACTTTGAAGAAGTATGTGTGGTGGTGACTTCTGATAGTATAGTGCCGAATCTACTACACTTACTAGTAATTTATCGCTACAGAATTTAAATGGCAAACATTTTCTGCACGAACTCATTCCATTAACCTACTAGATTATTAATTAAATTGCCTGTTCACACATTTAAAATCTAGCTATTCAATTTACATGTTATCGTGACTGGTCGCTTCCAGTTCGTCGTACTTCGGAGTACTTCGACGATCATTGCGTATGCGCAGCGTGCCTGGGGCTTCCTGTTAATGCAGCATGCGCTATGAACTCTAAGCACTTGATGCCAGTCATTGTTCTTAAGTGGTCAGATAAGGCATCGGCTATGACGCAGTACTAGATCTTTATTATTGAAACTGACAACTGAATTATATATTTCGGTCTTTCGATCTGCTACACAGTGACGAGCTCAAATAGATGTATCGGAATAATAACTAAAACCACTGGGCTTATGTTAATTGAAGAGTATATAATACTAGCTGTTGCCCGCAACTTCGTACGCGTGTAAATTAAAACTATACTTTAAGGGCCTACATCAATATTATCGTATATCATCGCCGACACGTACATATTAACACAGCCAGTAGGCACAGAAAATGAAGAATTAGGGATACTTTTCCTATTTACTCAAAATCTACTAAATATATTTTAATTCTGATTTACGTGTTTCTATATATAATAGTTACTTATGTTTTTAAAGTTATTTCATTAGTTAATATGCGATAATAGACCGACAAATGAAAAAAATAAAAAATTAGAGAGGTTGTTTCGCTAAGATTTTCTATCGAGAAAACTTTTTTCAATCGTGTTTCTGAGTTTATGCGATCCTAGATCATATATTGAAAAAACATATACTTAAAAATTAGAGCTCTAGCCATTCAATCTAAAGAAACAATGAAAACTTCGTACGTAGAAAAATGCACGAAGCTATTTTGGTATCGTCTTAATCAAGTGAACACAAAAGCCTTGAACCACTCTATCATTAAAAAACCGTATCAAAATCCGTTCCGTAGTTTTATGATATAAGTTAAATAGGGACATACATATAAAAATAACGAGATAAATTCTTTTATATTAAGTAAAGATAATATAAGATTCTTTGTATAAGTTGTTTTGCAATTTAGTTTGATTCATAATCTTAGTCTACATTTGGAAACGGATATAATTTCTACGAAGTTAGTGAAAATTACAATCATTAGCACCATTTTCCCTCGATATACGAGCCAAGTCTATCTAATACGTCTTGTTTACTGAAGCTAAAAGTTATGTATGTATGCGTGTTGTGTAAAAATTATCACTTTCACGCTAGAGCGCAATATGATGTAAAGAAGTCAAAATAGTACAAATTGGTTGACTAACAAATAAGTTTGTTCACTGGGTCACTTATGTAACTTATAGTGTTTGGAAAACATATCGGTTACATGGTATTTTATAGATTTATTGCCGATGGAAGGAAAATTTCTCATGGCTGTCGTGTTTTAATTTCATATTTTCAAATAAGAATTTTAGTTTGTGTAAAGTTAATTTTATATTTAGCGATTAGTGAAAAGACAAAAATAGTTAGAAGTTTTTAGGCGTTGAAACAAAAAAGGTAACATAAAAACTACACATTTATTTTTATACATTAATACCTAATAAATTAAATTGCAGTGGAATAGGTGATCACCGAAAGCGGGACTTGAACCCACGACCTCGGAATACCGATCCGTAGCTCTGCCAACTGAGCTTATTGCGGTTGTGCTAACAGTAACCAATTAGACCACCGCAATTGTTACTCGATTGAGTCTGCATCGCATTTTGATGTACAACGCCATCTATCGAGAATGTTTTGCAACAATCTCGACCAACGGAACAGTATTCCAAGGTCGTAGGTTTAAGTCCCGCTTGCGGTGATCACTTTTTCCACTGCAATTTATTTTATTAAGTAAAAGCATAGCAAGTCAATTGCAAAATTAATAAATTACTTTAGTAATAAAAGTCGCGTAATTATTTTCAGACCAATTGTATTCTGTAACGAATACTAGGTGGATGGTCGAGATTGTTGCAAAACATTCTCGATAGATGGCTTTGTACATCAAAATGCGATGTAGACTCAATCGACTGACAATTGTGGTGTTCTAATTGGTTACTGTTAGCACGACCGCAATAAGCTCAGTTGGCAGAGCTATGGAACGGTATTCCGAGGTCGTGGGTTCAAGTCCCACTTGCGGTGATCACTTTTTCCACGACAATTTAATTTATTAAGTAAAAACATCGCAAGTCAATTGCAAAATTAATAAATTACATTAATACCTACCTGTAAAAATAAAGGCAATAGGACTTTTCTATGGTTGTGGACTTAAAGTCTACACTTGCTTTAATTTAATTTGTTAAGAAAAGGCATTGCAAGTAAATTTACCAATTTATAATAACAATAATGCCAGTACAGTAGCATATTTTTAAATGACAGATATATTTTTCAAACCCTCACAAAAAATCTTACTGAGATAAACTCTATACTGCGTTAGTAGGTAAATCACAAATAAGTTGAAATGTAGAGTAATAATTTTTATAATAAATAGACGCATCGACCAGTTATAATGTATGCGCAAATTGTAATATTTACATTACATAACCATTAGCGCAATGTAAAATGTTTACATAGTTAGTTTTTGCTGTTTATATTTACATAAGCAGTTTGTTATCTCTGCTGTCGCCACTCGCCCCGTTAGCTTAGTATTTTATAGTTCTTATCTTGTTAAGTAAACCTCGCGAGCTTTTAGTAAGATACGTCAAAGATAAATGAAGAGCGGCAGTTGAATCTTAATACTGCAAACAGCAGGATGTTAAAATTTGTCACAATAAAGGTTAGTTTAAAAAACATAGATATTTTTTCATCCTTTCTGTAACAAAGTTTCAGATACGAATAACAAATTGCAAGTGGGTGAATGTTACGCTCAAAGATTCCGTGACAGGAATACATTGATTTAGCTACACACGTGGTAGCGAGTCTAGCCGATTTTAAGTTAGATATCAAAGAAGCTAATTAAAGCCTAACAACTTAACAATTCTTAACAACTGCATTCGGTTCATATTTAATCTTCGCAAGTATGATCATCTATCTGCTTACCGCTCCAAACTCAAATGGTTGCCAATTCGTTATCGCCGTAGTTTACGTGCTCTTACAACTCTCTACTCTATTCTCAACTCCATCTCAGCCCCTTCTTACCTGACTTCTTGTTTCGCTTACTTATGTGTTGGTCATTCTAAGAATCTTCGTTCTACTCATAACTTAACTCTTCTCTGTCCGTCGCATAAATCCGATTGTGTTAAATCTTCATTCCTTGTACAATCTGTTCAACTCTGGAATTCAATCCCTCTTGAAATCAGGATGGCGTCAACCAGATCTTCTTTTAAGCGCAAAACACGAGACTACTTTCTCCAAAAATTTGCTGATTCATCGTAAATCTTAAGGATATTATTGTATTTGTAGTTATTTATGTATGTATATATATATATAAATTATGTGTAGTTTATTGTAGTTAATGATATTGAGTGTATTTAAATGTAGTATATTGTGTCTGTATTTTATTCAAATTTATGTATTTTACTAAGTTTAATAATGTTAATCCAGTTTTTTTATGTTAGTAAAGCACCTACTACAAATATCTCTGCATCATCCAAGGTTGACTGGTAGATAATGCTTTTAGCATTAAGGCCGCCTATGTACTTAATTGTGCTGAAGTTTTAAATAAATAAATAAAGCGTGTTTATAAATAGTCACATCTTGAACATTGTATTATCTGATTGCACTGAGGAAGTTTTATTTTTTTGCACGAAGGGTTTACTGGTTTCTCGTCATCTATCCATCAGCCTCTCTCCGTCCATTGGTAGACATAGACCTTCCCCATAGACAGACAGAACACGCAAATATAGGTGACAAATATATAAAAAATATATCCTGTAAGGCAAATAAGAAGAAAAATTATGATTTTATTTATTTCTTTGTTTTCGTATCGTACATTTACAAAGCAAATGTTTGCACGTAGTTACCCAAATATGGCACAGATAAAAATGAATTTATTTGTAAAAGTCTTATTAACTTAACACAGTCACGTTCAAGATATCGTTTCCTTGAGTGAAGGTGATTACCTTGTGACATTATTAATACCTAGGTAAACGTCGGATGAATTGTACAGACAGGAAGTATCACAATTCCGTTGATTAACAATATAAACAGTAGTGTTTTTCTGTTTTAGTAGTAGTTATACGCTACGCATCGGCATACTCATTTATTTGTAACACCTCCAAGAAATGGAATACGCTGCCTGCACATGTCTTTCCCTCTTCTTATGATATGGGGTCTTTCAAGCGAGGCGTGAAGAGGCATCTTATGGGCGGGCAAGGTGGGGGCGGCTAGTGCTCTGACAATGTACCAGCCGTCCTTGCATATGGATTGCACTCTCACTTAACATCAGGTGAAGTGTAGTCATTTGCCAACCCAAACGATAAAAAAAAATAAAAAAAAAATACGCTAGCTGCATCCTTTGAGCTACCTTACGTATATTTACGCAGCTATATTCCTGCATACTGCAAAAATCTCTTTCAGACACTGAAGTATCGCTGTTTGTTTCGGAAAATGAAATTTTCGGCTGTTGTTAAACCGGCTGCTCGACGATTTTGAGGAATAGGTATCTTATTAGTGATCTAAATCATATAGCTAAACAGAAATATAAACCAATTGATAAATCAATCTTTATAATATGCATACCATTGTCACCCTTTTGTGACATACTGTATACATTTTTCATAAATCAAGAACAAAGTTAAAAGATACAGACTTGAAAGTTTATTACTTTCAAGTACCTATGTAACTTTTAACTTTGTTTCGTACCCATTGTTCTTATTTCTTACCATTCCGATTTTCTTGCCGCAAAGCTAAGACAAACAAACAATAGGGAGTCTTATGTCAAAATTCCTATGCTCTTCACGTCTGCCAGCTGGTTTAACTTAAGCAGGTAATATAATCGGTTAAGTAAAACACTTTCGCCTATGAAGGTCGCTCTGTGCTTTGAATAGCACTGCTGGTGCTCGCGCAATCGTCTGTTTTGAATAACTATTGCTCACGTACAACAAATACCTACATAATGAGATGAGCATTTACTTTCTAAGGATGACACCTAACGTCTGCTCGACCCTTAGTAATAATAATAATAGTATAGACTAACTTTTTCTTTTAATATGTTATGATAGCTGTAATCTTGTAAATATTTATGTCCATGTAGTAACGGAT
This sequence comes from Orgyia antiqua, assembly GCA_916999025.1. Classification (NCBI taxonomy): domain Eukaryota; kingdom Metazoa; phylum Arthropoda; class Insecta; order Lepidoptera; family Erebidae; genus Orgyia; species Orgyia antiqua. Next base: position 7,249,149 of record OU779861.1, read on the forward strand.
TAAGAATACAAGTGTTACCACCCATTTTCCTTCCCAGGTTAAATCCAGGTAAGGGATGTTGTACACAGATAACATTCTATATGAGTGACGGAAATCTTGAAAATAAACCTTGTGCCAACACGCCTGGCTTTCGCGTCACAGTAGACCGTAAAACCTTCTGAAGTGGAGGAGGCCCGTGCCCTGTGGGACGTCAATGGGCTCGAGAGAGATAATAAATATTTATTTATTATATTTATTTATTTGATCTTTATATACAGACATGTATACAGGCGGGCTTAATGCCTTAGGCATTCTCTTCCAGTCAACCAAAGGAGGTGCAGAAACAAATTAGTGGAAGGTGTATAAATATTTAAATAATGGAACTTACATACTAATATACCAACATGTTATAGTACACATACATAAAACACGCTTTCAATCATATAAAATACACTTACATATACATTTAAACTCGAACCGAAAAGTATTAATATCTCTTCATGAATTTGACGTAAAAGTTAATCATAACTTCAGCATATCGGTTCCATATTTTAATATCTACATACTTAATAGTGGAACAAATTATGTGCTTAGCAATAGAGGACGCTATCAAACTATCTACCATGGTACGTCAATAATTAACAAAGAAATGGTTTTTGGAAATTCATATCTAACATATTCGAACAAGATATCTGATAACGTTAACTGGACATAAGTATATCTATTAAATGTAATATACTGCCTTGATTGTAAGGCGAAGACCTTGTGAATTTCAAGGCAGAAGTTTGGTTTATAGTATAGCTTGGGTTGTTATTGGTTTCAAAGTACAGCAAATAATTTTCAGTTTTTTTTACTGTCTGCTGAAATATAATTAACGCATTGGATTTATGATTAAAATGACGATTCTTTCGAAATAAGCAGGTACATAGGTACTATTTAAACAGCAGACTTGTGCTATCTAGTCATTTTTTCGTGTCTAATTTCGTTGTCTGTGATAAGTGTCACCACCCCTTTTCCTTTCTAGGGTGCTGCATAAGAGATATTGTACAAAGATCCTATGTGAGAGACGAAATATCGAAAACAAACCTTTTGCCAACACGCTTGGTCAACATTATATTCATAATCCCTGCCAAAGTAGAGGAGGCATGTGCCCAAGAGTAGTCGTTAATGACGTTAATGGGCTGGAAAAAGAAGAGAGAGAGAATTTCGTAGTAATATTTTCTTTCATCTTTTCAAGGCTTCCCGAGTAACAATGAATTCTGGTTTATGGATTTACGACGCGAAAGATACCAAGAAATATGATCACAACATTGTTAAAACAGATATAAATGTATGAGCCACACAAAGATATTTCACAGTCGTAACGTTCCAACGCATGATGGATGACCACCGCAAAAGCTAACATATTTGCCTAGTTGAAGGAAACGGTATAGTTAAAATCACTGTAGGAAAATTCATGCCATAAGAAATAACGATGTATTGTGTATGTTCTAACAAAGTAAGTGTGGTATGTTGTAAGAACGACATATTTGTGTGCACTTGCTTGAAACTTACTGCCTGTAAATATATATGTAGAGACTCGTAAAATCTTTTTACATAATATCTACGTGATTTATTGTATATTTTTTGGTTACGTTTTTGTCTAATTATCTCTTTCAATTACTGTGAAGGCTATTTTCAGTTTCTCTCTCTCTCCAGACCATTTACGTCCCACTGTTGCGCACGGGCCTCCTCCATTTGGGAGGGATTATGGTCTACTGTGCCGCGCTGACCAGGCGTGTTGGCACAGGGTTTATTATCGAGTTTCCGTCTCTCACAGAGAATGCTATCTGTTTGCAATATCCCTTAGCTGACTTTTACAGCACCCTTGGGAGGAGATGGGGTGGTGACACTTGTATTTTTAATCCGTCACCACACGGATTATATTTTCAGTTTAGTATTCCTAAACTTAAGTTGAAACACAAATTACAAAAAGTAAAGCTGGAATTCTCTTCTTAGTAATATAATCAAAAAATACCGGTCCAGTACAAGTTAGACTCGCACACGAAGGTCTTCGTACCGTTACCGACACTAAATAACGGGATAAGGGTACGATAATGATGATGATGAGTATTTTGGTTTAACTGGTAAACACAAAGAGTGAATTTTTCAGCTCCCTAGCTCTTACCGTTCCAGAGCTACAAGCCTTGTGAAGGACGGAAAGACCAACATCGTAGTCTAAGAAACAGGGTCCGTTTTACTTTTTGGTATAGAACCCCAGAAAGAGAAACTTATATAATAATGTTTCTGTCACTTTCTTTTTTGGTGAATTTTACCGAATTTGTGTGATAGACGCTGCAACATCATCTAAAGAAAATCGAAAAAAAAAACGGGATTTTCGGATGGTCATATTTCTTTTACTTATAATGTATTGAAAAAAAAAGTGATAGAAGCATAGATATACTCTTCATCTATAATATAACACAAAAACCATTAAAATCGGTTTAACTTTCGCGAAGAAAAAAGGGGAGTACGATGAGTATTTTTGTATGGAGCATAATTTGGTATCGTGCCCTCTTAATAGATTACAATGCCAAAGACTAAAAGCTAACAAGCGGGGCATAACTATACGCGACTGAAACCGCAGTCATAAACTACTCTCTCTCTCTCCAGCCCATTTTCCTCCCACTGCTGGACACTGGCCTCCTCCACTTTGGAGAGATAATGATCTACTGTGCCGCGCGGACCAGACGTGATGGCTTAAGGCTTATTATCGAGTTTTCCGTCTCTCACAGAGGATGTTATCTGTGTGCGATATCCCTTAGCTGACTTTTGCCGCACCCTTGGGAGGACATGGGGTGGTGACACTTGTATTCTTAATCCATCACCACACGGAGCATATAGCGACTAGTGAAGTGTATTAAATCTAAAAGCAAATTTTGTTCTGGTTAATCTAATGACTATAACGTTTTTCGCTATAGTTTCACGGTTGGATAGTTTGACAGAGTCAAGGACAGCCTCTATTACAAGCTATTAGAATAATCGATTTTACTCGCAAATACTGTTTGTTGTTTATTGGAAGTGTATTTTGCTCACGACAGTAATAGATTTTGTGAATGTTAGATTAATTAAACCAACTAGATTAATAGTTGGATTGTATTAAATGAATAAAATTAATAAATAAATATTCATGGACATTTCACACAACGTCCTCTGGTCCCAAGCTAAGCTTATATGCTTGTGTTATGGGTACCAGAATACGGATAGAATACATATACTACTTCTTTTTTGTAAATACATACTTATAAATACATAGAAACACCCAGACGCAGTACAAACATTTGTATGACAATTAGAAAAAATCACACAAATGATTGTCCCGAGCGGGAATCGAACCCGCGACCTCTTAATCGGCAGTCCGTTACCAGAACCACTACACCACGAGACCCGTCAAATAGTTATAGTTATGCTTTGTATAGAATTATATGCATGTACATCTATACTTCTATACTAATATTATAAGGCTGAAGAGTTGGTTTGTTTGACCACGCCAATCGCAATAACCACACAGAACTGATTTGAAAAATGCTTTCAGTGTTGTATAATACATTTATCAAGGAAAGCTATAGGCTATAAGTATCACGCAGCAATAGAAGCGAAGCATCTATTGCAATTGTTACAAAAACGGGGAGATTTTCTAAATTCCATGCATACGAAGTCGCGGGTAACAGTTAGCTACAACTAAAACTTTAAAAAACATTCTGTGGAATGTAACATTTATAAACAACTAGCTTTTCGCCTAAGAAACACATTCAACACATATTTCATGTGGGTTGAAAAAGTTGAGTCGATAATAGGCACAAAATATTAATGTACCTATAAGTTTATGAGTAGTATGAGGTATGTATATTTAGGTTATAGTTGTCAGCACTTTGGACTACGCCCTGTTGTGACGCGACTAGCCTGTATAATTCATAACAGTATCAAGGTCAAACGAAAATTAACGTGAAAGTATTTTTACATAACCATTTATAATATTAATATGAGTCTATGACAAGTTATTTTTTAGCTATTGGCTATGTTCGCCATGTTTTATTTATTGTTATTTCTTAATTAGCGTGTAACGATGTGACGCCTTTTTGACTTTTTGAGTAGACTTGACCGACTTTTAAACTCAAGGTCGCTTCAATGACCATCAAAACTACCGATTTATTTTTGTCCAACAGAAACTTTGCAAAAATGTTCCTTTGTATTATACTCATGCCTGTGTATAAAAAAAAATAGGTATAAAAAATAAAAAAGTTACTTTTAATACATTCCACAGCCCACTTATGCATAACGTAACGTAAGATAATATAGGATTGTTAACATGGGCCAAATGTGTGAGACGTAATTTACGAGTATATTTGTCTGGTAATACTAAACAATATGCAGTAGTCAAGTTAAAGTACCTATTGTGGACGGATGAGACGAGTGTCTCACCCGTGACCATGGTAGGACTGCAAAGTCTCTGAAACGTCGGGCTAAAATTTAAAACAAACACACGAGTCTAAATCCGGTAGTTTTATTTAATGAAATGAGTCGCGCAAGTGTTAGAAAATATCATGATACAGATTTTTCTTAAAATATATGATAAGTCCTTGTTACTTACAAATTTTTCTAACCAGAATAAACATCAGAATTAACATCATCAAGTGTAGATAGTACCTCCTGGATTTACTTTTATTTTCCAAGATCTGACCTTTGGTTAATTTTACCTGGGTTACAATTATAGGATGTAAACGCCCAACTTGATCTTCTAAGAAATATTCACAGTCAAGCCAGAGAGCGTTGCTTTTTATCATATATACCTGTCTATTACTTTATACTTTGATGTATAGATAATTAAAACTACTTAATACCTGTCAATAGAATAATAAAATGAGGTTTAATTTGTTTCAGGAGCAACATCGATACGCGGCGCCATCTAGGCGCCCACCTCCACACCAGTGTTGATGATGAAATAAATTGTGATGCTGGCACGAACAGGACCCTATAGGAAACTTCGTCCTAGAGGACGGCGGAGGACGTTATAGTGTATAGTATTAACTTCTTATAATGCAAGTGCCTAAATTCGTGATAATGTTGGGTAATCGGCGTAATTTAATATTTAGAGTGAGTATCGTTTTCAATATAGCTGTCCTTTTATATGCAGCAATGCACTATTCTGGAAATAGTCCCAATGGAATAGATTGGATGCCTATCACAGTTGACGGATCAGAACGCAGTGCTGAGCTCAAGTATATCAAAGAGGAATTACGAAACGACAGTGTAACAAGACCTTCGGAATTTGGCATGCGGATTTTTGCCGAAACAAGTGCTCAAAATGTGGCTGATTTTAGTGGAAGATCTCTCTCTGAATCCAATAACACTAACATTGAAGAATCCACTTCTCAGAAACTGCCTCCTTCAACAGCACACCCTAGTAACAAGACTATATCTAGCACTGTCTCTATAGCAGATTTAGAGAAGAAAGCAAGTGTTATGCCAGTTCCGTCCGAACCGGACATAAATGAGTTATTGGATATTGTTGATGAAGATGCTTTGTCAGATACAACTCTCTTGCGTCTGAAATCATTGCTCGCATGCAATGACAAAGATTTTCTGCCTCAGACAGTGCAACGAGGAGATTTTTGGGTCCTTAAAAATTATGTTCGAGCTGATCATGGCACGGTATTGTGCCATGAAACCATCACCTATACAACACACGCCGGTTTCGAGTTTTTAGATAACGTGCTTCCTCTTGTTGAACGGTGAGTCCAATAGCCAAACAATTTTTTTTTTTTATAACAATGGACATTTCACACAACGTCCTCTGGTCCCAAGCTAAGCTTATATGCTTGTGTTATGGGCACCAGAATACGGATATAATACATATACTACTTTTAAGTAAACACCCAGACGCAGCACAAACATTTGTATGACAATTATAAATATCACACAAATGATTATCCCGAGCGGGAATGGAACCCGCAACCTCGTGATCGGCAGTCCGTTACATAAACCACTCAATCACGAGGCTCGTCATTTTTTTATTTACTAGCTTTAAATATTCATTTTATTTATTTATCAAATTCAAATGTAAAGAACTATTTCACATGTACCACGTTTCTAAATAGTTCTATATTTATTCGTCATCACCAGGCATTTCAATTCATTCATCATTATCATAATATCAAACTTTTATTTTTCCTAAGTGAAATAACATGAACCGCCTAATACAACATTCCTGTACATACAACTTGAAACTCTCCATGTATCCAAGCTTATAATAAATTAATCGATGTCAGAGGTGTATTTACCCTAGGGCCATATGGGCCATGGCCCGAGGCGGCCTGCCTGAGAAGGGCGGCGAAAGTTAAAAATTAAAATATTGCTCTATGCTCTATAAAATTTTGCTCTATCTCTATTAGTTTATAGGGCGGCTAATTAAATTGGCCCGGGGTGTCAAATCAAATAGCCCGGGGCGCTAATTTTCTAAATACGCCTCTGATCGATGTTATCGTAAAAAACGTTTCAGCGATTACGTTCTACGTAATATGAAAACTAATTATGTAGTCATGTTTGGCCAACTATCTAATTTAATTTTTATCTCGTTAATTGCATTGTGGTTCCAACAGAGCGGTCTATAAGCTTCTTATTTAGAGTAGTCACCTACAATTAGACATGGTGTCACCGTCTGACACTCACGTTTTCTTTGGCAACACCTCGAGCCAGGACAACAACGGTATAATAACGCATAAAATTTCGGTTAAATAAATGATTGCAACAACAATGACAAGAATTTTAATAACAGTAAACTAGAAAAACTTAAAGAAGTTCATATAACAACACAACGCGACGTCGTCATGGTGAGGCTCAAGGCTCCACCATGGTCCGGAAGGGCAGCGGAATTTATAATATAAAAAAAAATCATAATGTGACGTCTTTTCTGTGCTGGCATACTGATTAATGATGTCCCAAAAAGAATGTTCTTTATTAAATAGTAGATTCAGCAAAACTATAAAACTTTGAAAAGTATCTACAGCCTTCTTTAAAACAATGCTCAATCTATATGCTCTATTTGGAATTCTGATACACTTGTCCGACTGGCTCTAATTGTCTATGACTATCGTCCTGCATGTGGCTAAAAAATCTCCAAAACATAGGGATAGAATAAAAATAAAAATAAACGTGTTCTAAATCCGTAAAAATTTCTTATACTCATTAGGTGTGAGAAAGAGGAATTGATTATACCAATGATGAGGAACTGATTATACCAATAAAGAGTAGTTATACTAAGCACTTATAAGTATTTTATCTTCAATGCTTGTTACGTAATTATTATGGATAGCTGTAATTATAGTGCATTTGAGTACAGGCAGCTTCTGAGAACCTGTTCTGCTACATCAAGGATATTTCACCGTTTATTTAAACCGTTTACATGTAGGATATTTGCATTAATATACTTAGTTTACCTTAAATTGCTATTCATTCATGATATGGCACATTTAAAATCACATTGATGTTGACCTTTTAACTAGTTACGGTCTAATTCATAATGACTTATAGGAGGCTTCAAATTTCGTTAAAAGCGGATTGTCAAAAATTGTGATTCATAATAGTTATTTACGCTAAAGCGTTCTATATCTATCCGATAAAGTGACATTATTCCGACTACGGTCTTATTCGTAATGACTTAACAGAGGCTTAAAAGTTAGCTATAAGCGGATTTTCAAAAATGTAATTCATAATAGCTTTTTTACACTAAAGCGTTCTATAACTATCCCATAAAGTGACATTATTTTAAACAAGCTCCGACCCTACTTTAAGCCTATATTAGTGAAAAAAATGGCGTATATATTCATCAGCTGATTATTTATATTGACGTTTGCCCGGTCATTTGCAAACATGTTTGCAAAGGTGTTGTTCATAGAGTCACAATAATTAACCAAAAAGTTATTAAACTAACGAGGTTTTATATTATAGTGATACGTGCATAAATCACGATAAATATCCGACACGGAATTTGCTTAATTATACATGTCTTATGAACCCTGTAAAGCATTGCGGCATTAACAATCTTGTTAACAATCGGCGAAGAAAAGTGTACCGCTAAAGAAGTAAGATATTTTCTTTGGAAGATGAGGAATTCTGAAAGTGGACTTTACAATGCGATGGAGGACAATGAGCCCATTATAGACGGGCTAATGGAACAGCCAATTAAAGTAAATGCAAACCATATGTGAGGCAGAAATGCCGCAATCTTGAAAACTTTTATTGCAAGGCCTTGTAATGAACAAAGTTCACCCTACTTGCAAGTAAATAAAACAAAATAAAATGATTGATTTAATAAATTTATTGTTTTTCATTTACCGAGTTACGGGCTATTTCTATTAAAGAAGAAATTCTTTAATAGAAATAGCCCGTAACTTGAACATCGAAGAACACCGATGTGAGTGGCTTGGGGTGTAGATATTCTATTTTATATTTGAGTGATTCTTGCTCCAACTTAAAATTTTCAGATTTTTTATTCTCATCATAGCTATTATGTTTGTAGGTTTTGGACCCAGCGCTTGCGAATCGCAAGACATTAGTGGATCCAGCAAATCTGCAGGTGTTGGATGAGCTGGTGCCTCTATTGTATCATACATTAAAGATTACCTGATTTTCACTTTCCTGCTGTAGTTTATTTACTACAATAACACTTCTCGAATATTGTGTAAATTACAATGTTTGTTTATAAACGCTATGTCAAGTTTGACAACTAGTAAGATTTTTTTTTTCTACCATCCATATTTCACCATGTTTCTACGAAATGGTAACATTCTGTAAATTAGAGACATTTTAGCTATCGGAAGTTTTTTAAACGAATATGAATTAGGATTTTTATCTGACATCTGATAAGCTTAAAAGACTTTTTAACTAATGTAGGATTATGCTTTAATTTTTGATTATGCTGATCTTCATCATCTAGTTATTGATGTTTGCAAAGAAGTTGAAAAGAAAAGCCATTAAAATTGTTACATTCAATTATAATTCTTAAATATCAAGCCTTACAAATCCTACACAGTATTGGGATTGTTCATAATTTTTGACCTGCTGTTTTTATATTTTTTTTTAGAAAATATAGACTATTTTAAGTAACTAATTTCAATATTATTGAAATATTATATAGATTTTTTTTAAAATACTTAAAGATATTAGTTTAAATGTTGTGACGTCATCGTTATACGCAGTCTTTGTGTTGCCTTTTCCTGATACACTTAAGACAGATTGCAATACATCTTTTCAAAGTCAAATGATCAGAAACTCTATTCCCCGAAATGGCTTTCGGATAAAGAGTTTAAAAAAAATATGAACAATGCCAATTGCGGTAATTGAAAGTCTTGCTTTTATTCCGCGCAGAAAAGTGAACGTTACGCTTACGAAACTACAAATTCTTCTTCTTATTTTATGGCTTTCCCTCTGTCCAGCCCATTTACGTCCCACTGTTGGGCCCGGGCCTCCTCCACTTTGGGAGGAATTATGGTCTACTGTGCTACGCTGACCAGGCGTGTTGGCACAGGGTTTATTTTCGAGTTTTCCGTCTCTCACAGAACATGTTATCTGCGTGCAATATCCCTTAGCTGACTCTTACAGCACCCTTGTGGGAGGAGATGGGGTGGTGACACTTGTATCTTAATCTGTCACTACACGGAGAAATTTTTATGGCTTTGTAATTTGGAAGAAACATACCACCAAAATGATTCATACAACTAAAATAACTAAGTGAGAAAATAAAAAATTATACTAAAAAGAAATACATAAATCAAGAAAAAAAAATAAGAAGCAGAAAAACTAATGTAATGAATGAAAATCAAAACTAATAATAGTTTATAATAATAAGATTATTAACAAATAAGTTTGTTTACATTTACAAACAGCGTCAAAGATGCATTTTGTTACCTTGTATCAAAACCAGGGATAAAACTCATAACAAATTTGAATGGTAGAAAAATGCTACCATTCATATTTCACCATTTTTCTACGAAATGGCAACAAAGACATTTTATAGTTATCGGAAGTATAATAGACGAATATGAATAAGGATTTTTATCTGACATCTGATAAGCCTAAAAGACGTTTTAACTAATATAGGATTATGCCTTCAATAAGCGTTTCAATATGAATAAGACTGTTAGTCTTTACTGTTAGTCTTAGTGTTGTAGTCTTAGTGTTAGTCTTTAGTGTTAGTAGTGTTAGTCTTTTATGTAAAATTATAGCATAGTAGATATTCAATTTACATGAATTACATATCCATAAAATTAAGTACTATAGTTGCTCTCGTTATGTTTTCTGTTTACAATTGTCACAGCGAGTTAGTTAAATTAAAGCGTTTATATACTGAATACAATACATATGACAGATAAATGATTACGTAAACTATAAATATAACAAATTTTACAAAAAAATTCTGTGAGATATTTAAGAGGTCAATAAAATAGAGCCGCGATTACCGTGATAATAAGTCTGTAAAACCATTACTTAATATAAATTTTAACGAGATTTATTCTTGGAAATATGCAAGGCATTTCATAAGAGCAGAAGTCTATAGACGAGAAACAATTACATTGTAATGTAGTATCAAACTAACATGTTCATTCATTTTGATTATTCAAAAGTAACTATTTCTACACATAATAAAAAAGTCAATCAAAGGAGAACCTACAATCTTGTACAATGAATAGTAATTATGCCTATTGATCTAACGTATGGATGAACACCTTAGATCAACAGTTGGAACACATAGACGTTAGTTCTTTTGATATTATAAATGGATGTGAAAGTACATTAATTAATATACGGACCTGATTAAGGCATCATTTCTAAAGAGTCACGTGTTTAGTTTAAGTAAGAGAACCTCTGGAACTCAAATCTGGGCAATTACGTAACGAACTCTTTTGATACGACCTTCAAATAAAATATTCATTTTAATCTAGCAAGATACCCTTTCAAACTGTACGGGATTTACTTTCCAATGTTAGTGGGTAAGTAACAAGATTTGAAACAGAAAGTTCCTCTGTGAGAGACGGAAAACCAAAGTGAAGGAAACCCGGGCCCTACTGTGGGATGCGCTGGAGAGAGAGATAAAAGGTTTGAAACTAAATACTGCACACAATTTTCATGACATTATAATCTTCTTTTAAATAAAATTCACGTGTCACAGTGTTAGTTACCGTACTCCTCCAAAACGGCTTGACCGATTTTTATGAAATTTTACATGCGTATTCAGTAGGTCTGAGAATCGGCCAATATCTATTTTTCAAACCTCTTCTTTTTTTTTTTAATGGCAAAACAACGTTTGCCGGGCAGCTAGTAATATTATATAAATAAGTTGTCATCATTTTCGAGATGAAGTGGAACATACTTAAATCATATCCCTGTATCTTAATACCAATACGCCTGATATAAATACCATTTTATCGTCTGGTATTGCTCGTCAAGCATAATAATATTTTCTTAGCATTATTAGGTAGGTAGGTACTCTAATTTCTAAATACGTAAACCTTATCTAAAAAGTCATTCTATTTATTACAGCTCTTCTAACAATAATGTAGCACATATTGTAAAGAAACAATGGAATAAAACATGTTTACGTTTGGCTCCGTCACCTCACACGAAGCTTGGGCAAACAATGACCCAGACAGTACTTACTGGCATACGGAATATTGCCTTATTTATCTAAGCCAGAGCCTTTGATACTTTGAAACACTATTGGTCTTATCCATAATGACATAATGGAGGTTTAAACGGAGATTTTATCGGAGAGATAATAAACGTTTTGTCGTAAAAAGACCATTATGACTAACAAGTTTTGACAATTTTCGCGAACCGATTTTAGTGAACTTTTAAACCTCCGATAAGTCATTATGAATAAGACCGTACATTTTTATAACCTTTTTTGGTAATATATTTTGCCATATATTAAATCAAAATACTCAATCTTGATTTACTTGACATACAGACAGCCAAATTCACAGTCGTTCCTTGACCTAAACGTGAAGATTATTCCAAACAAATGAAAGAGTGACGACATAACCAACAATATTTGTAAAGTTTAATTAAAATTAGTTTAGAAGCTTCTGCATGAAAGCGGAACTAAGTTTAACATGCAATACATTCTTAAAAAATTTCGCGTTGACCCATATTTCGTAGGAAATATTGTAACGTTGCACTCCTCCTTCAAGAGAAGGAGGCAAGTCACAATTGTTAAAAAAAAAAGGTACCTATTAGGACCCTAAAAGTAACAATAAAATACAAGTATTAAGGAAATATTTAGAAATTATATTAAAAAAAGAAAACACACTTTAAATAAAAAAGAGAAAAAGTAAAACTAAACTATTTGGGGTAAATCTGGTATGGCGGTTGAGCAATAATATTCGTTAGGTCTTCGTCTCAGTTCGTCAGCAGGCGGTATTAATCAATGTGAGCAGTAGCGGCAAAGGCTCCCCAAGAGCAAGGTGGTGGCAGTCAGCTATATTATTAAGATTCAAACCACTCCGAAAGTAAGTCCAAGACCTTAAGTGTAGTTAGGCCTGGAGAGTTCCAAGTATTGCAGAGTTTAAAGTTTAAGTCACTGACCTTACTAGAATAATTCACAATCCACTATCCACTATCCACAGGAAACCTTAGAATTCGAACAGTCCACCGCTCTCTCTCAATTCCTCTCGCCGAATACCTTTCTTCTCAAGATCCATCAAAGTTTTAGAATTTCAATTTTTAAATTTAAATTTTTAATTCCATACCAGAATTCTACAATTAAAATTTTTAGAGAAGGACATAAAAAATATAAGGTTAACAAATGTCATTCAACCTCTATCGTTTTTAAGAATAAATAAGTTAATAAAAAAGTAAGAGATTTATGATATGACATTTGTCACTCACAATAATATAAACATTAAAATTTTACACATTTTTAAGACCAAAATAGTATTAAAGAAACAAAGAAAGGTAATAAGATACATAAGACATACTTAAATTATACTACAGAATCTATATACAAAATTTCAAGGAAAAGTAGAAAATACAATAAGTATAACATTACAATATGGGTCATGTTTTGATCAGATCGCGTAAACCTATTTATTTATTTTTATTTACTCGGTAAAATTACATAACGTATATAAAATTACATATCTACAGTCTATTTTATATCTTGTATGAGCAATAAAATCAAATTAAAATTTTTCTGCATACATATTACACGCATTTTGCAAACAATGTACAGTTGTATCGTCGTGGGTAAAACACAATTAGTGTTTTACATACATTCACTTAATTTCATGTAACATAATTTGACATTTAATAACATTTACAACTCCCATGAAATTTTAATTATTCCAATACATTATTAAAGATTGTGCATTTACTTTATATAACACGGAAGAGTTCCATTAACCGTGTTTTACTTAAAAAAAAACTGTTATTTCTATCTATAGAGACATGTCATGATCATATTATATATCTATACTTCTATACTAATATTATAAAGCTGACAAGTTTGTTTGTTTATTTGTTTGAACGCGCTAATCCTAGGAACCACTGGGCCGTTTTACAGTTTTAGTTAGGGCATTTATCGAGGAAGGCTTTAGGCTATATAACATTACGCTACGACCATTAAAAGCGAAGCAATAGTGAAAAATGTTGCAAAAACGGGGAAAATTTTCTAAGCTCCACACGGACGGAGTCGCGGGCAACAGCTATTTAATATTATAAAGCTAAAGAGTTTGTTTATTTGTTTGTTTGAACTCGAATCTCAGGATTGTTTTGGATAGTCCATTCAAGGATAACATCACGTTGCAACCAATAAGAGCGAATAATTATTGAAAAATTTTGCAAAAACGGGGAAATTTTTCTAAATTCCACGCGTAAAATGTCGCTGGCAACAGATAGTTTTAAACAATAAGTAAAATTAAACATGAAAATACAGACGCAGTACACGAAAATAATATCCACCATCGAATACCTACTTTGTGTCACAGAGTCATTGTATGCAGACGGTAGAGGACGTAGATTATTGTGGTATTTTTCGATTGAGGGCTATGTGCAGCATATGTGTGTTAAGACTGAGGACACAACATAGAATACGCCCCGTAACACACAAGGTACAAGATCTTAAAAATACAACATTTTGCTTTACGGTCGTAATAAGGTTATGGTATCTATACATATTGTAAGTAAAACAAAGTTGTTTTTTTTTTTGTATGCACGTCCTTATGTGAGCTTTTATCTTCAAAACTACGCAGCAGATGTTGATGCGGTTTTTTTTAATAGATAGATTGGTTCAAGAGGATTGCTTTTTTGAAAAATTATTAAGGTTGTATATTTGGGAAGAGGGGGTTCAATAATTATAAATGCGCATGAAATCGCAGGCAATAGCTGGTTTTAAATAAAGTAAACTCAATAACAGGAAAGGTGAACTAGAAATTTATCAATGTCATTCAAGTATGTTGCAATATTGATAACAGTAACAGATAATATTTAGTACTCAGCAGTGCGTGGGATAGCTATTATAATGAACATTGAACATTGATGTTGTCAGAAAAAAGAACAAAAATATTTTAGCGATAAAAAACTGAATTAGGGGAAATTAGAATCTACTAAAACAAATGACTCTGAAGGGTGATATAGTCGCTTAGCAACATAGCACCACGATAAATATAAAAAAATGACTTTAAAATAACGATATCATCAATTAATAATGGGAAAACAAACAGAACCCTAAAATGGTTGTTAATCAATAGGTTTTTGGTCTCTCCCTTTTCTACTCTTGTCGTTTAAAAACGACTTTGCTAACAATACTATACTTTAACAACAATTTTTACACAATTTTTTCGCTGGGACATTGCGGTCACGAGTGTTTTATATAAGTAGATAGTATGCAGGATTTAAATCACCAGAGACAACGCCATGATAAAACTAAAAAAATAAATCAATTAAAATTTTCAATACTATGTAGTAAATAAACATATTCTCGAACTAAAACAACTCAATCTGTTTATCACAACTCATTTACAACATAAGCCCATTAACCGTGATAATAGTTTCTGTAAGTAGCCGAAGTGGCCGATGTCGATGTCGGTCCATAAGTGGCGTTGTCCTCGAGCAAGGTTATGACAAACAAACATTAACAACACGTGTCATTGTCATTACATGTTGCCTTTCATTGCGTTCTGTAATATTTGGACGTAAAGAAAAGAATTAATAACTGTGTTATTTTGTATTGTTGCGGCTTATGTCCAGTTGTGGACGGAGAAAGGCTGATGGACAGATGGATGTACTTAATTAAAATTTTCACAACTTAAACTTTGTAAGTAACACCTATTTCATGGAATGGTACAATAAGATATGGTATTTCTAATTCACGTGACATAGTTTAGGTAAACTACAAACATTACTTTTATAGTTTTCAAGTAGTCTGTCACTAAAAAGAGAACACCTGTTTTATTAAACACCCGTTCCTTGGTAACAACTATACTATATTAGCCTTTTGTCCGGCTATACTCTATTTTAAAAATAACGTAATTTTATATACCTTATTAATAAAATTTTCTGTTTAAAATAGACCGTTTGCTTTTGCTATAAGTGAGTTTGTTCAGCAAACGATATCGAATTTTGTTACTCAGCAAATTTGCCGCAGCGAAGGCGAAACTGGAGGAACTATTAATTTATCACACTGCGCTGCTGGCAACATACAATATAATGCGACACGCCATATTTAAATAAACCTTATTGTCGTGCTTTTTGCGTTTAGTCAACTAAGTAATTTATATTATGTAATAAGTGTTGAACATAAGGATACTAATAATATACGTATAGCCCATGTGGAGATACACGCGTCATCACCCCGTCGCTGCTCAGAGAAGCAGCAGAAAATAACTTGAGAGAAGTATAACTCTAAACTAAACCCTATGTTAATACGCGTCGTACGCATGGCATAAATTGACCACATGCCGAAGTCAATGGAGGAGGCCCGTGCCCAATAGCGGAGTATTAGAGGACTAAGCAAGAGATGAAATTCATTATGAAACCAAACTCGTTGATGATGCGGAAGGCTATTTATTTATATACCTTGTTACTTAATTTTATTCATACGTACATGAATATATGAATGAAATTTAATTTAGCTAAATAATTTTACCAAAGGCCTACTTTACCTTTGTAGAGCATTTTGTATTTTGTCTCTTGTATCATTATCTATAGTAGTATTATAAAGCTGAAGAGTTTGTTTGTTTATTTGAACGCGTTAATCTCCGAAACTACTGGTCCGATTTAAAAATACTTATAATATTGGATAGCACATTTATCAAGGAAGTTTTTAGGCTATAAAACATTGCGTTACGACCAAAAGAAGCGAAGCATTACTGAAATAATGAATGTTGTGAAAACGGGAAAATATGTTCTAAATTCCACGCGTACCAAGTCGCGGGGAACCGCTAGTATGACATAAATAAATAAATAAATAAATATTCATGGACATTTCACACAACGTCCTCTGGTCCCAAGCTAGGCTTATATGCTTGTGTTATGGGTACCAGAATACGGATAGAATACATATACTACTTTTTTTTTTTGTAAATATGTACATACTTATAATACATAGGAACACCCAGACGCAGTACAAACATTTGTATGACAATTAGAAAAATCACACAAATGATTGTCCCGAGCGGGAATCGAACCCGCGACCTCTTGATCGGCAGTTCGTTACCAGAACCACTACACCACGAGGCCCGTCAACCAACATATAACATTTTCTTGCTCAAGTTTCGTCTTCTTCTACTCAGCGTATTCTTCTATTACTTTTGCTTAAAAGAGTAACAAACTTTTTGCACCCATCCATTTATAATATTGGTAGGATAATATTAAGCGTACGTAGATAATTATACCCAGATATAAGTTTCGTCAATCTGGTGAGTTAGTACGTTACAACATTGTAAGTTTTTTTATCAAGGATGTTCCAATCATTTATACATGAAAAAAAGACATGAATAGCCCTGAACAGAACGGTTGTGCAAGAGAATAAGTGGTACAATTTCCACACAGGCGTCCGCAGTCCGTATCAGCGGATACGGACAGCGGTTACGCGCTTTCTGATATCGCTCTATTGTTGATAAATGAGCTAGTGTCTGCTAAATATACGTCAAAACTATGATATATATAATCTGTGTCATGGATACTAATACTGTCGAGAAAAACAATTACAACCGTCGGGTATGTATGACCAGATGTATAAGTATGGATAAAGCCAAGGAAATGTGTTTGGACCGTAGCAGATGGCGCTCTGTAGTGTCTGCCTTAATTAAACTCCGTGTACCTTTTCTCTTCTTTTTGACAGATAAGAATCATATGCCAACTTAATACTTACAATTTTTAACCTAGTTACTCGTTTTGGCACAGTCTTCTATTAATACTTTCATATATAGGTATTCATATTTTATTATTTATTTATTTAATTAAGGACCGCCATTGGTATTACAACAATACAATAATTACATATAATGTCAGGAGATTACAATGCAGTTGTGCAATTGTTGAAGGCAGCGACGACATGCACAGATCATAGATCCCTATTAAAAACCATAATAATAATTGTTAAACACGCTAAAAAAATAATTATTTACCTAATACTGTCAAGTTTATACACTTTGGTTATTTATTTGATATTTGTTTACTTTCTTATTCGCCATTAGCTATTCCTACCTTAATTTATGTCCCAAGGAGTACGATATCGGTTAATTAATGCATTTTTGTAATTGTGACTTTAATACTGTAACGTTAATGTGGCTGTTACAGGCTCTTGGTCTATAAATTGTATCTATGATGCGTGTTCGTGAATTGGCCTCGATTCGGCGATTTTTACACGCTCCAAATTTACAGATGAATAGACGGCAGTATGCACTTTCATAATTGTAAATGTATGTAAATACATTCTCAACTTCAATCCATGAATATTATTGGACTATTATGCACATGTTGACGAATCATTTTCCTTCATTATTTATGTATGTAGGTGGTGCTTTACTATGTTACATATCTACGATTTATTTACATACATACATATGTATGTCAGTTGATCTCAATACTAGATTCTTAACATTTACAACTATCGTCTTCTCGAGACTTTTAATTCAATGTCCGTGATATTTAAAATTATAATCTTGTCCAAAACTCGTCATCATAGTGCTAGATGCAATTCCTCCCTCATTTTCTTACGGTGTGTGCTTAACTCATGCCCAATATTATGAAGTGTAAGTATTGCGAAGGCAGGAAAGTTATTTTGCCTACGATGAGGATAACGACATGATTTTCTTATAGCTAGGATCCTGATGTAATCTTTATGTAAGGACAGTCAGTACTGTTACGACTTACCTTCAATTGAACAAGGTAATTATGTGTCATCTGTTTATTCATAAGAATTTTAGAAGACTATACATATATGTATCATATAAGAATCTTACTAATAAAATTCATCAACTCTGATTTAAATTCTAAATTAGCTTTTTAATGAAACTTTTCTAAACTAGAACGAGGAGTGAGCTCATCTCTTAAAATATTACTGTCGCCTAAATTTGACCTCAAAAGCTTTAATAAAAAAAAGCAACGTTACAAGATGTTCTTAATTAAATCGAAGATCTAATTCTCGCATACGAAATATTCGAACAACACGCAAGATACAGTCAATATCTCGTTGAATAACTATGTTAATTTATAACCTGTTTAAATTCTTCTCTAGTTTTCACAACGAAAAGTGAAAATGCACGCATCGATATGTGTTATGTTGAAATAAATATGTAAACAAAAATGAAATTCTGTATCCTGTATACGAGCAGAATAAAAACCACTTTTTACGGATTTGGGCGCGTGTATTTGTTTTAAACTTTAGTCCGACGTTTCGGAGACTTTGCAGTCACCATGGTTACGGGTGGGACTGGTACGATATTTGATAAAACATACGTTATACATAAATACGTGAAACGAAAACTTCGTGTGTATGTGTACCTACACGTTTTATGAAACTTATGTAGATTAAGAAGTAAAATACTTAGCATTGTTATGGCTTCTTGTAAAGGAGATTTTGTGAAATAGAAGAAATTTGTGACTCATTTTACCGACACCCGAAATAAACAGTATATTTTTTTCTTATGGCCTTATTCATAATGACTTATCGAAGGTTTAAACGGAGATTTTATCGGAGAGCTAATAAACGTTTTATCGTAAAAAGACTATTATGAATAACAAGTTTTGACAATTTTCGCGAACCTATTTTAGCGCTCCGATAAGTCATTATGAATAAGGCTATAAGTCTTTACATGTTATAAAAAACAGATCACAGCAGACCGCAATATTATTATCTACCCAAAGAGCTCCTTAATATTTACGAGTGTTATTTATTACTTAGTAGTAGTAGAAATGCGATAAATATTTAAGAATATATACAACAGTTTCCGGTATTTTCTTTTATACGATCTTTATGAATATTTATCTAATATTATAAGCCTTATTAAACATTACATATATAATAACATTTGATCTCGCCACCTTCCGTTATGAAACAACAATAAAAAAAATAAGAAGGCATAAATTACTTACGTTTTTTCTCCTTCTCTAACTAGTTTTTTGGTTACGGAATGCAATGTCAATTCACATCGTAAATTTTAACTTTTCATATTTTTCTTCTTTTTCCATTTAAAAAAAAGAAACACTCAAATAAAACCACTTTTTACGGATTTAGTCACGTGTTTTTGTTTTAAATTTTAGCCCGATGTTTCGGAGACTTTGTAGTCACCATGATCAAGCCAAAGTCCCCAAAACATCAGGCTAAAATGTAAAACAAAAACACGTGTCTAAATCCGTAAAAAGTGGTTTTATTAGAATGAATGTGTCGTGCAAGTGTTAGAGAATATTAAAGGAAAGAATTTAGTTTTTAAAAATTAATTTAGAATTTTAAAATTGGCCCTCGAGGTCTGTAAGTTGGCTGATCTGTGATGTTTACTGTGTATGATCATCATCTCCTCCCAAGGGTGCTGTAAAAGTCAGCTAAGGGATATTACACCCAGATAACATACTCTGTGAGAGACGGAAAACTCGAAAATAAACCCTGTGCCAACATGACTGGTCAGCGCGGCACAGTAAACCATAATCCCTCCAAATTGGAGGAGGCCCGTTACCAACAGTGAGACGTAACCGGCTGGAGAGAGAGAGAGAGATTATTTATTGTAGTGGTTTTCACAACAACTGTTTTTTATAAATGATGACGCTCATGTTTCTACATTAGTATTATGCGTTACTCAAACTCCTGTCTTATCGTTCACTATACTAATGAGTTACATTAGAGCAAGGTCACACTATCTAACATAAATTAAAATGTTATCGACGTTCCGTTTAAGAAGCAGTTACATTCGCCGTTACGTAACTAATGCAAGGTTAAGCAATCACATAATATGACAGTGTACTCAATTTGTATGTTTGTAATTAATTACAAATATACACTTGAACTTAGAACTTTATTACTTTAATAATATAGCGAAATAAATGTTTGTTTTAACAAAAAGAAACGTGTAAACTTACCTATATTTTTTAGCTTTTTTCGCCGGTTACGACAAATAATTAATAACCTTTTATATATAAACTAGCTGACCCGGCAAACGTTGTTTTGCCGTACGACATTTGTACGGCAAAACAACGTTTGGACGTGGACAACCCTTATCACTTATGGGTATGAAAAATAGATAGTAGCTGATTCTCAGACTTACTGAATATGCATATAAAATTTCATAAGAATCGTTCAAGCCGGGAGAGTATGGAAACGAACATTGTGACACGAGAATTTTATAGATATAGATTACTTATCTACTTTATAAACCTTTGTCGAATAATAAAGAATGTAATAAATTTAATAGCCACAAGAAGCACAAAAACGCTTTAAATGAAATTGTAATTTATGGATATTCTCACAGCGACAAGGTCGTCGAGAAAGTACAAACAATTACGTAAGTTAGGGCGAGCCTCTTAGTTTATCCAATAGGCACTTTTTATTTACTTTAGTAAGTAATAATATGTAAGCAAACATAAGTGGTAATGCAAACAAATATTACAAAACGTATTTCTCTACTAGCTGTTGCCCGCGATTTTGTTCGTGTGCTATTTTAAATGACTGTTCAATATGAAACTTTAAGTAGGTTTTCCCGAAGGAATCGGATATTACTCCGGGAAAAATTGGGGCCTATACTTTAAGTTAGATCTCCACTAACATATCAATGAAAATGGTATTAAATTCCATGCAATAGTTTTGGCGTGATGAGGGTACAAACAGACAAACAAAAACTCTATAAACCATTGTTTTGGCTTCTGTTACGTCAATAAAGACTATCCAATTTCTTTTTTAATATCTTTAAGTACAGACATCGACTTTATCGTTTTTAGGGTTTCGTACAAACCCTTATAGGATCACTCCGGTGTCTGTCTGTCTGTCTGTCCGTCTGCCAAAATTTTTTTTATCAGCAACGGCTGAAGGTATCATTTTGTAACTCATACGATATGTAGATCTATGCGGTCCCTTGCTGCAATAAATACAGTCAGCCTTTCACCTCTACGCATTTAAAAAATATAACCGAATTACGACCATTTTTAAGAATTTTTCGACTTATGCTAGGGAATCAAAATTCACAGGTTACTTCCCGTTGCCCTAGAGCCTTGAAATTTGGCATAGATCAAGTCTATATAGTGCTGATATAGGGAAAAATCCAAAAACTTATAATTTGTCATCACATCACAAGTAAAATAGTGTTTATACTAATACCAACTTATGAAGTAGCTGAAATGTAGGCGATTCCCTATATTTCAACTACAAAATTAAGTTGGTGAGTTGTTTTGAGTTTAATTAACTGTGTATTTGAATGCAGTTACTTATGTTTGTAGGTACGAAACCCTAAGTGTGCGAGTTTACCTCGCTCTTGACAGATTTTTTATTATATGTATAGACAAGCTCACATAGGGACATACATACAAAAATTACGACTTTGTTTTATAATAAGCAAAGAAGATAATTTTGTTAAATTTTAAGAAATTTCGATGTAGTATTTGCCTTGAATTAATTTGTATTCAGAACCGGAAGGCATTAGGGTGAAAGGCTATGTAAACTCATTATTAAATGTATTTATAACTACTTCCTAGACAAGTACTGCGCTTAAAGAATAATATTATATAATTCGAATTTAGTCCGGAAATATTGAAATAATCGTTCTAGTATCGATAAATGGAAACTTGTTCATCCCAGTTTGTAGAAAACTTTATGCAGTGTGCCTTCATAAGTTTAATTCTAGACAGTACAAAAGAAGCATTATATTTTATATTTAGTATATTTTATTATTATATATTTAGTAACGTGTCATAAATGAGCTTAAAATAAATGTAGTTCAATTTGTTTTTAAGCTATTGCATAGCTTCTATCGCGGTCCTTGAGCGTGGTGACCGAATCCAGAAATACCGTAACGAAAATAGTGTAATGAAAATAACCTTACATTATCGGCATTACTGCGCATGCGTAATCCCCAATCTAGATTCTTGCATAAATAAAATAAATAAATAATTATAAATGCATAAGTTGCTATGCAATAGCTTTACCGCGACAGTCTTTTTTACTAAAGTACCTACTAGCTGTTTCCCGCAACTTCATACGCGTGGAATTTGAACTCCAAACCCGAACAAATTATACAAATAAGCCATCCTCTTGAACTACCGTATCTATTAAAGAAAGCCGCATCAAAATCCGTTGCGTATTTTTGAAGATATAAGCTCACATAGGGACACACATACAAAAATAACGATTTTGTGAGGTTGTGACGACACCGTATGGTGACGGATTAAGAATACAAGTGTGTTCATCACCTCTTGTCCTTCCTAGAGTGCTTTAAGAACCAGCTAAGAGATTTTGCATACAGATACCATCCTCTGTGAGAGAAGGAACTGTAATAATAAATGTTTTAAATTAATGACGTCACCAATACGTCTAATATGTATTCACATATTATTACTTTCTTTTACAGATCATTTTTTCTGTTGGTTCTCATTTATCTTGGAACCACCAGGATGCTGTAAAATCATTATTAAGAATATAATGAGAAGTACAGTTTATGACATCATAAACAGAACACTTCTAAACAATAAATTCAATCGTAATAAGTCAGTCGTTTACTCCTTCCCGGATCATTATATTTTATATTGAAATATTTCATCGTTTTAACCGTTAAATTCATATTAGATTAGTTCATTAGCACACTTTAGTCTGCGATTAGCATAAAATAAATTATTTATTTTATGATTAACTAACCCAAATCTTGCTAATACTGATCAGTTTGGTCAACGTGGCATAATTAGAACAACTTTTAAGAACTTCCCGAATTCTGGCGAAAGACGATAATTACAGACTGAGTAAGCCAAATTAAAAGACTAACAAACCGCGATATAATCAAAACAGAGTTTACATTTTGGACATACATTTCGGGAACAATAAGGACAATAAGGACAATTTTATTTAAGTAACATTCGAACCCAGAATATAAATGAAATTTTAAACAAATAACAGACATTTCAATAAAGATTACAGCTCTTGAAAAGTAAAATGATCGAAAGCGAATGGCAATGATGAATTAAATGTTTCCCATAGTTTGTTACCGGTTGCAATATAATAATGAACATTTTGATTCCACAAACAGGATTATAATGGAACCGCAAACAACGGAAACCTAAGGAGCGGTTCGCGTGAGTACCGACGTTGAATAATGAGAAGCCGCTAGATGACACGAAATTGCAGTATGTTTTATTTTAATGAACTGTAATGTAGCACAACCGTTGTACGCCATCAATGATTCAACTCACCTGAAAATTGATTGGTTTTGTAATACGCGAAGACTCTATCGGTATAATTATTTAGCAACAAGTTAATGTCCTCTAACACTTGCGTGACTATTTTATCCGAAAATAAATGGGTATTAAAAAATATATTTAACCAACTTCATGTGCAGTTGAAATTTAAGGGTTTTTTCTCGATTTCTTAGGAGATAGCCATCAGATCCTGATCTGGTACTAATGGAATCACACGGGACTCACCAACTCTCACATAAAGGAATAGTTATGATGAAGTGATGTACATAAAAACATAAAAAAACATACAGACGAATTAAGAACCTCCTCCATTTTAAGTCGGTTAAAACCAAAATATGCTTGTCTAAATCTGTAAAAAAATGGTGTTATTTTAACAAATTAATGTCTTTCTAACACTTGCGCGACTCATTTGTTTAAATATAACTACTTTTTACGGATTTAGACACGTAGGTAGGTATATTTGTTTTAAATTTTGGCCCGACGTTTCGGAGACTTTGCACTCACCATGGTCACGGGTAAGACTGAGCTGTAATGTGTCTTCTACGGTCAGTTCTTACAGGGTTTACCTACATTCAGTCTCACCCGTGACCATGGTGACTGCAAAGTCTCCGAAACGTCGGGCCAAAATTTAAAACAAATATACCTACCTACGTGTCTAAATCCGTAAAAAGTAGTTTTGTTTAAATTAATGTCTGTAGCTTCCTTCGTTTGTCATGCTGTAGTTTTGGAATTATATTGCCATGTATAGATTCTTAATTTTGAAAATTTGTTGCCCCATTTTCAAAGACACCTTATATTAAACCTTTTATCAACGCCCTGAAAACATATTACAGGTATAGATGTATAGATGTAAGTTAGGCTTGTGCTTTGTTTTAACTTGACGTATTCTGCGAGGGGTGAAATACTCGAAGTGAACCAATTGTTTACACTTTACTGCGGGAGATGAAGTGCTCAAAGGGAACCAATTGTCCACAGGCCTATAATGAATTTGTAAGAGAATATATATTATCCCGTAGAGTAGTCGATAAAGCAAGAACCCTTATTTATGGGCTGAGCATAAAAAATATAATATCGCTACTAACAAATAGAACAACAATGATTATAATCAACTAACTCGTTAAAATTCTAATCATAATTTTGAAATTATAGGCTTTATATTTATTTATATATTTATTAGGAATTATTATGATATATAGTATAAAATAGATTGCTTCTTAGGAGGAATGAAATCATAAAACACTGTTAATAGGTGTTTTATGATTGCTCTATGCATTTCTTGTTCTAGTACAAGGCATTGGTTAAGTGCAGCTTAGTAATAAAAATTATAACAGATAATACAAATTTAGTAGAAATTGCAATATTTTATGATTTTTTTTTCTCTAATATTATTTGCTTACGATAAATAAATTTTACCTATTATAAAACAAAGTTGCTATTTTTGTATGTATGTCCCTATATGAGCTTATGTCTTTAAAACTACGCAACGGATTTTGATGCGAGTTTTTTAATAGAGAGAATGGTTCAGGAGGATGGCTTTTATGTACAGTTTGTTATGGTTTAATTTCTAAATTCCAGGCATAGGAAGTTGCAGGCAACAGCTAACACACAGCTTTTTAAATACAAGAAGGAACCATATCTACCATGTAGTTTTGAATAAATAAGTTTTCTGACGCTCAATTAAATCTGACAGTAAAAAAACGGATTGTAAATTTTAAAAAATGAAGGAGTTTTGTCAATAAAGAAATCGATTTCAAATTTTAATCCGATACTGTTTAGGTTATTTTAAATGAAATCAAAATCCAAGATATCACAAATCAAAGTGTTAATGTCGTAGTTGTTTGTAAGTAGATTAAGAAACAGGTGTATGTGACCTTAAGTATTATGGTGAGACTCGGTTCGACTCGCGTGACGTGTTGCGGTCAACTTAGATGAGCCAAGTGCACCTTCTCCCATTACGGCATCAACATCTCTGTACTGTTATCCGCATAGCGTCTGCGGTCACACATCTAGGTCGAACACTTGAACATTAAATTAAATTTATAGTTTGTAAGAATTCCAATGTTAATTGCGTGTACGATATAACGATGATAGATATAGTAACATTGACTTAGACAAGAACCACGTCTATACTGATATTATAAAGCTGAAGAGTTTGTTTATATGTTTAAGCATGCTAATCTCAGGAACTACTACTTCTAAATATCTATTCTAGATATAAGCTATATAACATCACGTTGCGACTTATAGGAGCGAAGCATTAGTGAAAAATGTTGCAAAAATAGGGAAAAATTTCTAAATTCCACGCGTACGTAGTCGCTGGCAAGCTAATACGATGACGACGAGCCTCGTGGTTTAGTGGTTTATGTAACGGACTGTCAATTAAGAGGTCGCGGGTTCGATTCCCGCTCGGGACAATCATTTGTGTAATTTTTCTAATTTTCATATAAATGTTTGTACTGCATCTGGATGTTTCTATGTATTATAAGTATGTATTCACAAAAGAAAAGTAGTGTATCCGTATGCTGGTACCCATAACACAAGCATAGCTTGGGACCAGAGGACGTTGTGTGAAATGTCCATTAAAAATAAAATAATAAAAAAATGATAATACTATACTGTAAGCTCCTTACTTAGACATTAGAAAATATAATTCTTTTTTATACTACATATAAAGAAGTCCTTTTATGGTATAATCGCCAAGTGATGTGTTCTTTATTTTTATGATAAAATCTAAAGCCGGTTTAAAATAGTTTTGCTGCGACTGTTTGTGACCATAACTCATTTTTTTTATTTGCGATGTGGCTTGAGATATTAGAGGTAGCATCCAGATGCTATGCGAAGTGCATTGTGTTTTTATCGATGGAATTTACATCAGAGACTGACATGCTTCGCAAAATACAACGTCATTTTTATTAGCAATAAAACAAGTATCTATTGGGAAGAGACAATGACATTACAACTTTAGTATAATGGTATAACTTTGGCGTGTATTACAAATACACATAGAACGTATTTCACGAACCCATAGATATATGTAAGTGGCTTCAAGCCGGCTGAGTAATGTAGACATAATATAGACACTACATGTGGTATATTATATCTGTGATGATCTGAAACATCTGAATACGAGGACAAAATTTAGAAAATATTGTTTGTTAAAGTGTTAATGCAAAATTTTTACCTATTGAGATTTAATATTTAGACATCTCCTTCAGGTTTTATCGTTTAAACAAAAAATACTTAATCACCATCGATACAGCTATTAAACGTACTAAACAAACTGAAACGGTTATTTATAATTATGTAGACACCAATAGAAGCTCATCTCAAAGCCATGCTTTAATTTTCTCTCATAAACTTGGCGATATCTGGTTTAGATAAATTAAGAAACGCTTTTCGAAATCCGTCATAATGCATGTCAAGACTATTGACCTACTATTCTCATTGTACAATTACTTGCATACTTTTAAAACCTCAACATGTTCAGTGACCACACAATATTTTACTAGAACATATAATTATTAGTCAAGTATGAAGTTGATCGATACATAGATACAAATACAGTTAGTTTTTGGTCATTTTATAACTTCTTTATTGAATTTCGAGCTTGAAATCAGGAGGGCTTTTTGCTTGTTTAATAGTGTTATAATTTTTTTGAAATAAGTAATTGCCCGACTGTCACAAAAGAATATTCTTCTTATCTTCTTCTAATATATAAAATTCACGTGTCACAGTGTTAGTTACCGTACTCCTCCGAAACGGCTTGACCGATTCTTCTCAAATTTTGCATACATATTCAGTAGGTCTGAGAATCGGCCAACATCTATTTTTCAAACTTTTTTTTTTAGTATGGCAAAACAACGTTTGCCGGGTCAGCTAGTAATATTATACAATACGTACAAATCTTGTAATTACAAATTAAACAATTTGAAATTAGATATTACACTTTTATTGGTTGGTTATTTTTTTTCTACAGACGATACACGTCCCATGCATAGACATGAACGTCATCCACGTATTGGTCTAGCGGTCAACACCTCGGTGAAGCGAATGAAATAACAAAACCTAGTGGTTTCGTTACAAGTTATTACACAGAATATGTTCCCAATTTTGTTCATTATCTATGAGATTACTAGTGGAATGTATTTGTAACATGCTTATTCCTAATTTTCAATCGCATTGACATTGTACTGGATGTTAAAAAAATTAAAATGATAATGTTGTCTTTATTCGTTTTTGTTATACCTACGTCATTGTTATGGAAAGTTGATGAATAGCCCGGAAAGGGGCTAGACCCCATCAATCACTCGTAATTCGTTTTGAGTATTGATCACGTGCCACCCTATTCAATTACTATGTGCAGTACAACTATTACAACGTAAAATGCACATACTTAAACAAATTCACTGGATACTCTTGAGTCTTGTTTTTATTATTCTTATTGTACAATGACGGGCCTCATTTAAAACAGAATGATATTTGCCGTATACCACTAGTTTAAAAATTCCATCTCTCTGCTCGACAGATATTATTAGAAGCCTAGTGCCTGCAGCCTAAGCATTTATTTTTAAATAGCAATATGTGTCTATCTACTAAATATTATTTACGAGTGGTGTCGGATTTAGAATACAAAGTGTCACCACACCTTTTCCTTTCCAGCGGCCGTATTATGAGCTTTTATTTACAGGCAGTTTACGCCGTGAATTGAACTGTCTGGCAAATTCGTATTATGAACAAATTATTAGTCAGTCAGTTCGCTAAACCAGTCATACATTAATATGTTTAAGGAGAAGGTACAACTAAAAGTTAAAGTACTAACTAAAAATTTTCAACTAAGTTTTATTTTTGCCATAATACCTAATTTAGCCATGCAGTTTACAGCCTGCCTGGAACTTGAATGATTTTAAAAAGCTCATAATACGCCGGCACACATTAATTTATTAATTTTAAAATTGACTTGCTATGTTTTTACTTAATACACTAAATGATAGTAGATAAAATAATCAGCGGGACGGGACGGGTACCGCTTATGGTGATCAATTTCTTCACTATAATTTGGTTTATTTAATATTGTACACAGTTAACACCCTTTGTAAGAGACGGAGATTTCGAAAATAAAACCTCATACCAGCACGCCAGGTCAGCATGGCATAGGTAGTAAAACAAAATCCCTCCCAATATGAAAGAGGCCAGTGGGACTTTAATGGGCTGGAGATAGAGATTAACGGTCTTATTCATAATGCAATGAAAAGCCACGCAATAAAAACATACAAATTTAAGTGAAACAGCATTTGAATCTTTCTAAGTCCATCTAAAACTAATGTACTTTTAAACAGTAGATAATGGTCAAATTTTCTGCACTATCGCTCTCATTACATTGACATTATGTTTTGTGTGTCACTACATAAATATTGCATAACTTGTTCATACGTTGCTCAACAAACAGAAATTAAATTTTAATTTCTAAGTATTCGCGCAAATCGATACTATAATCGAGTCGATCAAATGTTTATCTATTTACGGTTTCACCTTGATATTACTATCATAACCTAAATTTTGTTATAATTCCTCTTTCCAATAATAATACAGTATTTATTCAGTGATTAGTTACGGAGTTAGAGCATATTGCATAATAATGTAGTTCATTCCATTGGGTAAATGTAATCGTTTAACCAAAGGCCTTGTTCATATCTGATAAAATCAATGGAGCTTTCTACGGCCAATTTTATTGTATTTTGATAAAATTCAGCCGGAATTATTAGATTCAATTGCATACGAATTTAGCAATACCAATGATTATAATGTTAACGTTAATCATCATCATTATCATCATAACATCACGCCTTTTTTCCATGGGGGCAGGCAGAGACTATAGAGCGCCATCTGCTACGATCCAAACACACTTCCTTGGCTTCATCCACACTCATACATCTGGTCATACATGCTCGACGGACGGTTGTAAGTACTACGCACTTGAACCTTTTGAAGTATGCCTGTGATTATATCACAGTATATTTTTTGGTGAGAGAGAGAGAGAGAGCGAGAGAGTGTGAGTCCGAATAGGCAAATCAGCTATTGTAAAATCAAGTAGTTATTCTTGTATGTACGTCCCTGTGTGAGCTTATATCTTCAAAACTACGTAACGGATATCATTGTAGTTTTATATAATAGATATAGCGGTTCAAGCGGACGGTATTTTGTATTATTTGCTAAGTTGTTTTTTATTTTTTTACTTCCACATGTACGAAGATGCAGGTAACAGTTAGTTTCTTATAATAAAGAAACCAGGATTTTGCCAGTTAAAACTTTAAGTAAAGTATAAAGAATGATTAGATTATTTAAGTGACATTTCATCATATTTTCTAACACTTGCGCGACTCATCTGTTTAAATAAAACTACTTTTTACGGATTTAGATGCGTATATTTGTTTTAAATTTTGGCCCGACGTTTCGGAGACTTTGCAGTCACCATGGTCACGGATGAGACTGAGCTGTAATGTGTCTTCTACGATCAGTTATTACAGGGTTTACCCACATTCGATTTTAATTTTACATTGACCATAAAGATAGACTTTTACTATAAACTATATCATATTACATTGTGCTCAGACTACATAAAATTCAATAACATTATTTTAGTTTCTAAAATACATTAACAAATTGTAACAATATAAAGAAATTTTTAAATTATATAAGGTGAAACATACATAATTTTTTTTCATCGTTTTTCGACATTTCGACATTTCATCGGCATTTCATCGTTAACAATCGTACTATGACGACTGAAGAACCAACAATTAAGAATTCCAATAAATCGAATCCTAGATCGTTGTCAATTAGTTTTCGCATTACTATTATGTGTTATCTTCAACAGTAACTAGTACTGATACTAGTTATCTGCCATGGCATATCAAGGACGTTATCATATTAAATTAACATTTTATAATTTACTAAACATGATTTGCCACTACTTCTAACAATATGATTAATAAAAACAAAATAACGATGAAAAGACATTAAAAAGTTTATGTAGCTTTGTAAAATTCCGAAATCACACCTACGATTTAGGCGTAACTAGCTGTTGCCCGCGACTTCGTACGCGTGAAATTTTGAAATTAAACCCTAACAAACAGAAGTTTACTATGACAGTTGATAGATGGCGTTGTACCGTTTTTTAAATCGCGCTATAGTTTCGTTCGACACATTAACACTTAAGCTCGTCAAAATTTCTATAGTGTCATCAACTTGTTTTTGCATTTATAAATTAGTAAGGATAAGCATTTTTGAAATCAAAATACTATCGTGTTATTCGTGTTGCGGCTATCGACACTTCTATTTATGTTAATTCAAATATTTCCTGACGTTTAGACTAAAAGACTCATTGTTTTCACTCCTATTTGTACTCTGGGAAAGATATCTTATCTTGTTACCTATTTAATAATAGTTTTTAGGGTTCCGTACCCAAAGGGTAAAAACGGCACCCTATTACTGAGACTTCGCTGTCCGTCCGTCCGTCCGTCCGTCCGTCCGTCCGTCCGTCCGTCCGTCTGTCACCAGGCTGTATCTCAAGAACGGTGATAGCTAGAGAGTTGAAATTTTCACAGATGATGTATTTCTATTGCCGCTATAACAACAAATACTAAAAATAAAATAAAATAAATATTTAAGGGGGGCTCCCATACAACAAACATGATTTTTTTACCGTTTCTTGCTCGATACTAATAACGTTGCCTTATGTTGCATAGATAATGGTACGGAACCCTTCGTGCGCGAGTCCGACTCGCACTTGACCATTTTTTAATGTTTAACCTACTTGGAGAGTATTTTCTGGTTAAACGAGCATTGAAACTAAATGTCCTACTATATAAACCTTTTTTAATGAAATAATTTAATATTAAAAACCATTATTATACTTCATTCATATGGCTTGCAGGATATAAATAAATAAATAAATATAAATATTCATGGACATTTCACACAACGTCCTCTGGTCCCAAGCTAAGCTTATATGCTTGTGTTATGGGTACCAGAATACGGATAGAATACATATACTACTTTTCTTTTGTAAATACATACTTATAATACATAGAAACACCCAGACGCAGTACAAACATTTGTATGACATTTATAAACATCACACAAATGTTTGCCCCGAGCGGGAATCGAACCCGCGACCTCGTGAACGGCAGACCGTTACATAAACCACTCCACCACGAAGCCCGTTCGATATACGAACCATGTAGAAGATAAGCCCTCTAGGTACTCTTAACTTATCGGACACTAGTTTAAATATAAATATATTATCGCAGTTTAGCATTCCAGTAACACACATTATAAATTTTATTATAACACTAGCTGTTGCCCGCGACTTCGTACGCGTGGAATTTCGAAATTTTCTCATTTTGGCAACATTTTTCTCTGATGCTTTTTTGTTATAAAACCTAAAGCCTTCCTAAATAAATGTACTATCCAACACTGAAAGAATTTTTCAACTCGAACCAGTGGTTCTTGGGATTATCGCGTTCTAACAAACGGACTCTTCAGCTCTATAATATTAGTAAAGATACCATTTACTGTAAAATATTGATAACATTTTTCTTAAAACACGGAATATTTATTCATGATGAAAATACTTAAGTAATTTATTAATTTTGCAATTGATATGCTATGCTTTTACTTAATAAATTAAATTATGGTGGAAACAGTGATTACCGCAAGCGGGACTTAAAATAACGATATAAACTCAATCGAGTGACGATTATGGTGGCCTAATTTGATTACTGAAAGCACGACCGCAATAAGCTCAGTTGGCAGAGCTACGGAACGGTATTCCGAGATCGTGAGTGTAAGTCCCGCTTACAGTAATCACTTTTTCCACCATAATTTAATTTATTAAGTAAAAGTATAGCATGTCAATTGCAAAATTAATAAATTACTTTAGTAATGTAAGTCGCGTCATTATTTTCAACGCAATTGTATTCTGTAACGAATACTAGGTGGCTGGTCAAGATTGTTACAAAATATTATCGATAGATGGCGTTGTACGTAAAAATACGATATAAACTCAATCGAGTGACGATTATGGTGGCCTAATTTGATTACTGAAAGCACGACCGCAATAAGCTCAGTTGGCGGAGCTACGGAACGGTATTCCGAGGTTGTGGGTTCAAGTCCCGCTTGCGGTAATCACTTTTTCTACCATAATTTAATTTATCATGATGATAATACTTAAGGACACAATGGCATGGGCATACCATTTTAGTTGAAAATTATGCCATGAAATGTCGAATGTAGGTTAATTATTAACTAAAGCACGACGCACTATGTAAAAAGTGATACGAAAGGAAAAGCAGTTGATTTGATTGCTTGAAAGAAAAAAACGTGTTGTGGTGACCCCAAATATTTTGGGACAAGGGCAGGAAGAAGAAGTAACAATTACTCAAAAACTAACAGTACCTAATAACGAGATACATACTTATTCCTAATCATCACCCCCTCAACCCCCCAAAAAGACGACAAGAAGAATTGAAACCATGTTAGTCTTGTATCAGATTCGAATAAAATATTTTTGCATTCTCAACTATGAGGATAACCATAATATCATTTAAATTCGTGCTAACTTTATCGTTACAGTAACATGATTAGCATTATAATAAGGTTTTTAAACAGGAAAACATAGGTCTTGTAACTAAATCGATAAAAAAATATGTCATTGGTTTTCCCCAAGACTAAATATTAAACAAGTCTGTCTCTATTGTTTTTAAAGTATGATGTTCATTATTTATCTGTCATAATAATATACGAATTTGTCGTAACAGTAGAGATCACAATTTTTATAGCATGCTTACTTCATTTGGTCATGGTCTGGCTCAGGGCACATATCTTGGCCTAGTTAGAACAAGGAGGTATTAAAAAAAAATACACGTGTACTTCAGTCGTTTAGCAAATACCCTTTGTAAATAAAAAAAATGTTTAACAGAAAATTAAATACGAGATATATTATAATTACTAAAATATACTAGTTACTTATAAATAAGATTTATACTTATAGGCACTTCCTTTAGCACCGGGTAGGGGTCGTCGGCGCGCAGTAGCTGGCGGCCCCTCCCGACAAGGACGCCATGCGCAGCAGGTCGAAAGGCCTGTCGCGCCAACAGTGGCGGACGACCTCTCTCCACGTGTTCCGGGGAGAGGCGTCGGACTGACGGGGGGGCCTAGGGAAAGCCCCGTCATAGTGATATCCCACCGATAGAGGGCTACCCCTGGTCGGATCATGGCAATACCTGAGTGATTACCATGGCCCGGCCAAGGGGCGAGGATGAACACCGTGGGGTTTAGTGGATAGTCCGGGTCCGTTTCTGACCCGGGAGTCCCACACAAAGTGCATAAGTATAAGAAATTTCTTTAGCAACGAAACAATATGCAAATAATATTGACCTAAAGCCGAAATGAAGATGTCAAGGCAAAATATTTATACGCCTTAACACGAGGTGAAACTTGTTAACCATTCGATAAATTTCATCAATAACTATATACTAAAACAACTTCCTCCTGTCCCAATTTTGGGTATCAAATTATGGACATAACCTAGGTACTGTTCGGATATCGATTAACAACCGACTCGATTCATACAAAGTCTCTAGAGAACCGAGTCTGAGTCACCAGGCAAACTTACACATAAAGTGTTAACTTATCATTAAATAAATAATACTGGTATACTACGAGTAACATTCTGTACTTTTAATATCAGATCAGAACCAGAGGATGTGTGTGAAATTTCTATGAATATTTATTTATCGAAATATTTATATCATGAATTCATGATCAATATCTCAACCAATGTCTCCCAATTAAAGGGATAAAGGCAGGCCAATGATAACGTTTTTATTTAATCCATCACAAGCAACGACTACTATCAATGAAACGTTTTTCAAAAAAAGAATTAAATGCATAGACGACCTCTTTCATAAGATTGTTAAGGATACCAAAATAGCTTCGTGCATTTTTCTATGTACGAAGTTTTCATTGTTTCTTTAGATTGAATGGCTAGAGCTCTAATTTTTAAGTATATGTTTTTTCAATATATGATCTAGGATCGCATGAACTCAGAAACGCGATTGAAAAAAGTTTTCTCGATAGAAAATCTTGGCGAAACAACCTCTCTAATTTTTTATTTTTTTCATTTGTCGGTCTATTATCGCGTATTAACTAATGAAATAACTTTAAAAACATAGGTAACTATTATGTATAGAAACACGTGGATCAGAATTAAAATATATTTAGTAGATTTTGAGTAAATAGGAAAAGTATCCCTAATTATTCATTTTCTGTGCCTACTGGCTGTGTCAATATGTACGTGTCGGCGATGATATTGATGTAGGCCCTTAAATAAAGAATACTCTCCTTGGTGGACCTTACACACTTCTACCGATTCAACAAGAGTGCCGTGAAGTGACTTGGCTAGTAAGCTAGTTGCTAAGCGAATGTATGTTTTTATTTACACGTAATTTTTTTATATATATATATATATTTTACACCGACGCTCTCTTTGGTAAAATAATTACATTAGAATGCCCATTTGTATAACTTCTGCTTAAACTTCGTTTAGGGTAAAATTGCGAGGGAGCTTTCGTAGGAGGGCTGTGAAGTTATTTCCGAGTAAATTCAAAGTAAAATTGAATAAAGCGAGCTACGAATTTCATAGAATGTGTTTAATGTTTGACGAATTGAGTGTTATTATAATCACGTGTTTTTTGTAATTAAATAATAAATAAATAATAAATAAATAAATATTCATGGACATTTCACACAACGTCCTCTGGTCCCAAGCTAAGCTTATACGCTTGTGTTATGGGTACCAGAATACGGATAGAATACATATACTACTTTTCTTTTGTAAATACATACTTATAATACATAGAAACACCCAATTATATCGTACATAGAAACAACAATTATATCGTAAAGTTAAAATTGTTAGTGGTATTTGTGACATTTATGAGGCTTACTTCATTACTGAAATTTATTATAAAACGTAGTCGTTATTTTTGTATGTATGTCCCTATGTGATCTTATATCCTTAAAACTACGCATTTTGATGCGTTTTTTAATACATAGAGTGGTTCAAGAGGATTTCATTTTTGTATAATTAACCACGCGTACAAAATGGCGGGCAACAGCTTGTATTAAAATAAAAGTAATCAAAGCACTCATCAGTGGTAGCTGAAGTCTCTTAAACGCATCTAAGTGAAGTAAGTTTTATTTATAATAGTTAGTTTTATTTAAATTAACTAAATTCCTAACTTCTTTATTAATAAAGATAGGTAGAGATAGGTCTCTACCAGATAAACTTAAATAATGAAAGGTATCTATTATATCTATGTAAAATATATTTTTGTGATTTTAATATTTTAATAACTTCTACGGAAAATTCTCGCTAAACCCTAATTAATAACACAATACCCTTTACTCACAAGCTATTTAGATTCGATTATAAGCCTATTATAATATTTATCACGCGATAGTCTGCTGTGTTATCGATATATCGATAAATATCGTTGTGTGAACTCGATATAATTGGACATTTTCCACTTTCCATTAATAAAGTTATTGTAGATACACAATAGCACAACAATAACTAGATTTGATAAAGATTCATTTATATTAAACTGAAATAAATGGGTTAAAATTCATTGTGTTAGGCACTTTATTCTTAAACTAGAATCGAAATTCCACGGGCATGAGGTCGCGGTTAACAGCTAGTTAATCATAGCATTTATTCAAAAATATATTTTTTATCAAGAAACAAATGCAATACTTTTTTATGCCAATAGTTAACAAAACATTGCATTTAAAAACTATAAAATTCCAGACACAAAACCCATTCAAACATTTTTCATTATTCTTAACAATTGGATTTAACTTTGAGTCATGCACAACACAACGCATTGAACCCATGTTGCGTGACTAGGTACTTTAAAACTTAAGGATCTATTTACTTTTGCAATATACCTTACATTTAAATTTACACTTTTAAAACACAACACAAAAAGCTTAGGAATTCTCTCATAAAACAATGGGTTAAGTGAATGACTTTACATTCCTCACCAAAAGGGGTACAAATTAAGTATGCAATTATTGATTTAACAGCTGTTTAGACTCACCTATGTATTGCTTCCCCGACGTAACACTAAACACACAGCTGCGAGTGTTTGAACGTACCACTGAACTTGCATAAAGCTCTACTAACAAAAGAGTCTATACTTCCGATTGTGTAAGTATACTCCGTAAGTTAATGGAGGTTTTCCTAGACTTAAAATGCGTATACTTAGATTGAAATTTCGAGACGGGCTTCGTGGTTCATATAACGGACTGCCGTTCACGAGGTCGCGGATTCAATTCCCGCCTCGGACATTCATTTGTGTGATGTTTATAAATGTCATACAAATGTTTGTTCTGCGTCTGGGTGTTTACTATGTATTAAAAGTATGTATTTACAAAAAAAAAGTAGTATATGTATTCTATCCGTATTCTGGTACCCATAACACAAGCATAATAAGCTTAGCTTGGGACCAGAGGACGTTGTGTGAAATTTCCATAAATATTATTATTATTATTATTAATTTAAAAACCTGAAACTACCATCATATAAAAATATTAACATTTATCGATATTTCACACCATGCCCTTTAGTCCCAAACTTTTGATGATATTTGTAATTTAATATACTTACCCAAATCACAAGCTCATCAAATAAAATATGGCGTGTATCAGACGGATATGTTTTTTTTTAAATAGAATATAGACACTAATATTTCAGAAAGAAAATTGATAATATTTTGTGTAGCATGTTCAAGTACTATTTAAAACTTGTCATAAATGATACACTATACCAGTTATTGTCCTAGAATTTTATATTATGGAAAGGAAAAATAAAACTTATTGTACAATTTGTAGTAATATTTTAATCGTCTTCATTCTTTTTATGTGCCTCAATGCGACTAATATAAATTATTTATGAAGTCTAGACAGGTCAATGGGCTGGAAATATTACATTTCTTTGTTCAATAGTTCTCAATTGAAAATATATGGTAAAACTATGACAAATGATATCAATATTTATGATTAAGTAAATCATTTGTGTTGTTTTATTTTTAAGATGGTCTTGTACTTAAATATTTCTAACATGTACTAGGATAAATATGTTTTTTTTTACAAATATCAATAACTGATAGTTTCAAAAAACATTTAGGCGTGTTTTTGGGTTTTTAAAAGCAAATTATTTGAATTAAGACTTCTTCCTCTTTCTAATAAAAATCGACTATGTTACATGCACAACTAAATTTTATTTAATTAATAATGAAAATGGATAGAGTCAATTACACAATTCGGCAATGTTCACTAAAATTGTTTGTTAGAAAAGCTGTGTATTGTAGACTAACGATTTAAATTAATAAAAGTGTGCACAAGGAAAAAGACAGTTAATCAAAAAAAATGTATTTATTTAAACACTTAATACATATTTAAAATAAAACAAGAAAAAAAGAGGGGCTTAAAATTAGGCATCAAAAAATTCTTCCGCAAAAAATAATAACGAAAAAAAATATCTAAATACAACATAGTTGTTTTCATTTCTTAGTTTAGTTAAGTTTAGTTATGCACGTAGAATTGGTACCTATATTTAATCGTTATGAACATAAATAATAAAGTTTTATGTTAGTACCGTACTTGTTTTTTTTTGGCGTAGTACCTTACTTATTAGTAAAAGTGGTAAAAGTTTTAATTTTCATACAGTGAACGGAGCATAGACACGCGGTTAGCAGTCTATCGCACCCTCACTAGCGACTCCCCCTTTTCGTTCAATTGCTCCAATAAACAAGGCGAGACTGTCCATAGCCTTACACCTATAGTGCATTCGGAATAAAACTACCTATGTATAAATTGGTCTAAAGAATTATTTATATTGACGTTGTATGCGTACATATCAATAAAATTATGAACTCTACGACACCAATATTTTATTTTCTTCCAAGGTATATTATGAAAATTTTATATAAGTGGTTCAGCTAGACAGCCTTTAGATAAAGTAATAAATTTAATTCGCAACTTAACTTTTACAAGTCGTAAGGTGTACCTACATTAAGTATTACATAAGTGTCATCATCTATAATACAATACAATATGACTTTGCAAAGACTTATGGTCTTATTCATAATGACATAACGGAGGTTTAAAAGTTCGCTAAAATCGGTTCGCGAAAATTGTCAAAACTTGTTATTCTTAATAGTCTTTTTACAATAAAACGTTTATTATCTCTCCGATAAAATCTTCGTTTAAACCTCCGATAAGTCATTATGAATAAGACCATAAGGATTGTCATTGTTATTATTAGGATAAATAAAACAAAGTTTACAAAACCACTGTCTAAAACGAGTGTTCCAATAAAAGCATTACGGAATTATGCGCCATTGTGTGCGTCACCTATGCTCTTCAGGAATAGCACATGTACATACTTATCATACCATCTAGGATTACTTCAGACGACAGTGCCACTGACATTTACAATGTTGTTATGTAACTCCACCTTTCTATTACATCATTGATCAACAAACAATGCATTTCCAATTAAGTAATGAACGTAAACGAAAAATCGAGCTAAGAAAGGTGTAACAAAAATGTCAAGTTATTGTGTGTTAGAGTAATAAACGAACAGGGGTGGTTAGATACACTGTTTTCTTTGTGAAATATATTGTCACGTCGCGACACGTCGGCAGGGTGCCGAGGTAACGCACACAAACACTATAATCCGCGCACACACGAACATAGAACTCATCAGTACACTATATGGGAATGAACTTTTTCAGTGAGTGTCGCCTGACAATAAAAAAATAAATATTAATGGACATTTCACAGAACGTTCTCTGGTCCCAAGCTAAGCTTATATGCTTGTGTTATGAATACCAGAATACGGATATACTACACAAAGCCGAACTACAAATGTTTGTGTAATAATTATAAATATCATATAAATACTTGTACCGAGCGGGAATCGAACTCGCGACCTCGCGAACATCAGTCCGTTACATCAACCACTAGACCACGAGGCCTGTCAATGACAACTCCTACAGCCTACTGGATTAATGCTCCGAGGTTGTTATAAAAGTTTGTGACCTAAAAACGTGGTAGCTGGCACCTCAGTCTCTTTTGTAAAAAATATTCCATTTAAAACATCTTTTGTTAGCAAACACCTTTTTACACTGGCGCCAAATAAATCGATTCATACTGTGTTTGTAGTAGTTCGCTTGTTTATGATCGAGCGAGAAACTGTACGATTTTAAAATGTTTTTAAAATTTCTTTGGCGTTTAAAAATGAGGTTAATAGGCTTGTGTGCACCAGGGCCCTGAGTCGGGTATTTCAACGGTCTCACAACTGTACCATTATTGTACCATTATGGTGCAATAGTAAAGTTTTTGGTAGTCTACTATTAATGTGTCGTCATAACGACTTCATCATTGTCTTACAATTGTCAAAGTGACATAAAATTGCTAGTCTCGTACACAACTGCTTCACAATTGCAATTCAATGACTGAAATGTTTCGGTAGTCTGCTATTTTGAATTTGACAGTAATATTTTTAAATTGTCCTGTGTCGACAGATTGCCATAAACAAAAAATAGATAGATAGAAATATTAGAAATTGTTCTTTGTAATTTATTGCAATTTACTAATCTCCTAAACTTCACATTGCTTTTTATACTAATAAATAGTATGTACAAATATATTTAAACGAAGTCTAGCATGATTAAATGTTTAAATTTATTAGTAGTTTTTCGAAAATCACTTCAACTAACGCATTTTTTAAAAACGGCAACACATACATACCATTCTAACACAATCCATAGATAAAAGAGACCGAAAATTCAATGCATAGATAAAAGAGATCGACAATTCTATTACCATTGAAAGACCGTTATGACGGCATATAGCAGACTACGGATATTTGACTTCAATTGCAACGGTATCGTGCCGGTATTGTGCCGGTATGACAATTGTTCCAAAATAGTGGACTTGAGCACCTGCTACATTCTGCAAGCTTTTTAAACTATAGACTTCTATATTAAAAGAAAACAGAATTATAGTGGAAGATTTGGTAAACATGTGCAGGAACCATGATAGCTCAGGTGGGAGAGCAACGGAACGGTATTCCGAGGTTATGGGTTCAAGTCCCGCTCATGGTGATTTCTCTCGAATTATTTCCACTATGATTTAGTTTTTTAAGTAAAAGCATAGCAAGTAAATTGCAAAAATTAATAAATTAATGAAAAAAGATTCATTTTTTTAGAGCAAGATTCTTTAATAGTGTTCTAAATTTACTAGTCATTCTACAGTCATGTGTAAGATATTAGGCTTAGAGCATTCATGGAACTGGAGTTGGCATTCTCTGGCGAACCCTGCTGAAATAGGTACAAGACCATTACTGATGAACATAATGACAATGAATTATAGTGTTTGTATGCGTTACCTCAGCACCCCGCCGACATGACAGTAAATTTAACAAAGAAAACAGCAAATATTGTAACCAGATGTATGAATGTAAATGAAGCCAACGAGATGTGTTTCTGTGAGATCGTAACTGGTGACGCTCTGTAATCTCTACCCCCATGAAAAAAAGGCGTGATGTTATGATGATGATGATGAAAACATCGTGTGTAGTCTTGTTGGTTTATTACTCTCAGATTTAAGGTGTAATGGCTAGCTACGAACCTATAGGGTGTGAAGAGGCGTGACGAGTGACAGTCACGCAATTCCCGTAGCCCAGAACAGCCCACCTATTGATTAAATATAATTAACACGCTTTCGTTTACTGTTTCGCTTCAACTATCGTAGAGATGTTCGCATAATTTTTATTCAAAATGCGTATACATAAATAGCTCCACTTATTTCTATAATATAAGGCCATTATAGGGCTATTATTTTCTTCAGAACCGACTTTTCTAAGCGAACTGTAATTATTATCAGCAGGTTTAAAGCAAAGCGAGATATGAAATAGATACTTTACATAAGTATGCGTAAAGAGGATGCACATGAATATTACTCTAATGGAATTACGTGGTATTACTAAGAAATATAAAACTGCATTTTTGCACGTACGTGACTACTTATTAGCCTATTACCTGCGGCGTCATTCACTTAAACTTAGTAGGTAAACACCGATTTTCAATACTTTATAGTGAAATTATGGCTAAGTTTTGCACAAACTTACATTTGTTTTTTTGATCGCTTTAATGGCGGAATTTCCAAATATCATTTTCTAGTGCTCGTCTACAGTATAAAAAGAATTAACTTGTAAACGTCAGGCTCCTAACTTCTGCATGTAAGTCGACTGTTCGTTAAATACGTTAGTCATACATACTTAGTATTTTATTATAGGTACCATACATTTTATCATTCATTTAGGTTTTTCCCTTTATACGAGTATATGTAGATAAGTACATATATTATTACTTGGGTAATTGTGAACTTCTGTTGGCTTGCCCCTAGTTGCGCAACGGCAACAATTTTGACGCCACAAATTGATAACTGCTTTAACAATTTTGCCTTTCTATTAAGGCAAAAAGTAATAATTATAGAATTAAATGGTTGAGAATCTCATTATGTTGGTAACAGTGTTTAAAAATTTATATTTTCTTTTTTCCCAGATGGATGGCACCTGTAAGTCTGGCGATCCATTCACCAGGCTCGGACTTGGCACCGACTGTCGACAGCATCAGATACCTTCGCGATTGTGTTGGCAACATGCTCATAAGACAATACGTCACGTTTCATTTGTTCTTCTCTTCCAAACATATACCTACAAATGTAAGTACTTTTTTGTGTCTACTCTTGATTTGCTTTGTTTTTTAAATTCATAGACATTTCACACAACATTCTCTTGTCCCAAGCTAAGCTTGTATTCTTGTGTTATGGGTACCAGATTATGGATAGAATACATCAACTACTTTTCTTTTGTAAATACATACTTATAATACATAGAAACACCCAAACGCAGTACAAACATTTGTATGAGAAATATAAATATCACACAAATCATTGTCCCAGCGGGAATCGAACCCGCGACCTCGTGATCGGCTTTGACCACAAATTAATTACTAATTCGAAACAAAAAGCTACCATAATTATAATTGAAGGTGACCACTGCCTTTGTCCAATAATTATTAAAATATATATAACAAAAGGCTTACTAATTATAGCCAAGCCTTTTGTTTCATGTTACCCCAGGTACAAAACACACAGGTACCAGCAGGTACAAACTACGCTTAATAAAAGTTTGAAGTCAAGGTCTATTTTTATATATTAACACAAGCTACTAGCTATCAGCCACAATACTATTCACAAAATATATTCGATAATTATGTTCATTACTTACTAGTCTTGTATTGCATTGTAGCAAAATGTCTTTTTCTACATCGTGCCGATCAAAACAAATAAAATTGCTATTATGTTTCACCAACAATCGCTCATAATCATAATATTATAACATCGCATAACATTAGTCTTTGATAACAATAGACGTATGTGTAACACTTGAGGAGACGTCGCGTCGGCCGTTGCCCTGACACAATTCAGTAACATACTAACTGGCAAACAGCCAGGTAGGAAGTTCTGTTCCTTATTTGGGAACATAACCCGAAAAAATTGTTATTGGAATGACGTCATTTGACAATCCTCTTAATATAGTGGTAATACTAACTGCTATGGTATAGGTCCATTTGTGTATCTCCACCCAGAACCAATATTTTTTACAAATAAACGCTAAATCTTGGTCATTAAGAGGGCACGATACCAAATTATGTTCCATACAAAAATATGGGCATCGTAGTCCCCTTTTTTCTTCGCGGAAGTGAAACCGATTTTAATTATTTTACGCTATGTTATAGATGAAGAGTATATCTATGCTTCTATCACTTTCGTTTTTTCAAAACATAATAACTAAAAGAAATATGACCATCCGAAAATCCCATTTTGTTTTTGGTTTTCTTTAGATAGAGTTGCAGCGTCTATCACACATATTTGGTAAGGTTTTACAAAAAAAGAAAGTGATATAAGCATAGATATATGGCCTTATTCATAATGATTTATCGGAGGTTTATGTCATTCGTCATTATGAATAAGACCTTTACTCTTTATCTATAATATAGCGTTAAAACAGTCAAAATCGGTTTAATTTTCGCGAAGAAAAAAGGGGACCACGAAACGTCTTTTTTTCAAAGAACTTGTAAGTAAAATCTGCTTCAGCTATATCTGTCCCTTTCAGCACGGCGCTCGGGAATAGGGATAGTAATACCTAAGGCAAGTACCTAAATTAGAAGTTTAGTACCCTCTTAAGGCCATAAAACATTATGTTAGCCGTTATGCGAAAATAAATTTATAAAGGAATAAAGAGTTTAATGTCTTAGATGTAATAAAATCAGGATCCCGCAGATAACTAACTGCTTATTGAGCGTATTAACTACTATTACTGAGCTTCCACTGCCTCTACTCCTGTCTGACAGACTTTAGGCAATCTCTCTCTCCAGCTACAACATCACTGCTGGGCACGGGCCTTCTCCTCTTTGAGAAGGATTCTGACCAGGCGTGTTGATATGGGGTTTATTTTTGAGGTTTTCGCCTGTCACAG
The DNA here is from genome assembly GCA_916999025.1 of Orgyia antiqua. NCBI lineage: Eukaryota > Metazoa > Arthropoda > Insecta > Lepidoptera > Erebidae > Orgyia > Orgyia antiqua. Next base: position 7,293,730 of record OU779861.1, read on the forward strand.
AGCATGTTATCCCTGTACAATATTGCTTAGTTGGCTCTTACAGGCTCTTACTATCACATGTACTGGATAATCATAATCTCATAATTCCTAATACTGAGAGTTGAGTTTATTAAAACCCATAGTAAATTAGGACTCAAAATTTAAATGATTTAAATGCTATGTTTCATTATTTCAGATCCCTGATCCAGAATCATTTGTAAACACGCCATATAATTGCTCTTTGGATATACCGTATGTTGTGAACGCTTCAACAACTTATATGAAGAAGAAAAACCTCTTGTATCCTGTGAATGTCGCTCGTAATATCGCCAGAGATGCAGCATTAACCCACTACATATTACCATCAGATATAGAGCTCTATCCTAGTCCAAACTTAATACCAAGATTCCTGAACATGATCGCAAGAAATGAAAAGCCCCTAAACACTTCCACCAAACCAAGAGTCTTCCCATTAAGCATATTTGAAGTGGACGGTAAAGTTCAAGTAAGTATTTTATGTCTACTATAGAAAATTAGGGTACATAAGCATAACACACATATAGTTTTCTATACTTCTATAAAGCTGAAGAGATTGTTTGTAAGCGCTAATCTGAGAAACGACTGGTCTGATTTTAAAAAATTTCTCAGTGTTCTATAGTACATTTATCGAGGAAGGCTATAGGATAGGGTATATACTATATACATCACGCTGTGACTAATTCTTATTTGTCACAGCGTGATGTGACTAATTTTCATTGTTACTCTTGCTCTTGCAAAGTATCAGTGAAAAATATTGCGATATCGGTGAAAAATTTCTAAATTCGGGTTTAGTTTCGGTTTTTCCGTCTCCCACAATAGACGTTAAATGGTTATATTGTCTCTTAGCTGGCTCTTACAGGACCCTGGGAAAGAAATGGGGTGGTGACACTTGTATTCTTAATACGTCACTACACGGACATATAAACTTCTTCTACATAAAATCTAAATCATAAATAGTACCTTCTAAAAAAATAAAACGTGAAATTACATCAGTAGATAGCGCTTTATAGCCTCTGACTACCCTGTGCAGTGTTACGGTATGAATGTATTTTTTTATTATTTAACATCTCTTTACAGGTGCCATCTACTAAAACAGAACTACAAAATATGCTTAAAATAAAAACTGCCATACCTTTTCACAAATTTGTGTGTCCCAATTGCCATAATATTCCTCAAGGCGCCCAGTGGATGTCTGCTAAAGAAACTAACCGTAAGTGTATAAATTCACATAATTATAATAGTTAATCTTAAGAGGATACCAAAATAGCTTCGTGCATTTTTCTACGTACGAAGTTTTCATTGTTTCTTTAGATTGAATGGCTAGAGCTCTAATTTTTAAGTATATGTTTTTTCAATATATGATCTAGAATCGCATAAACTCAGAAACACGATTGAAAAAAGTTTTCTCGATAGAAAATCTTAGCGAAACAACCTCTCAAATTTTTTATTTTTTTCATTTGTCGGTCTATTATCGCGTATTAACTAATGAAATAACTTTAAAAACATAAGTAACTATTATATATAGAAACACGTAAATCAGAATTAAAATATATTTAGTAGATTTTGAGTAAATAGGAAAAGAATCCCTAATTCTTCATTTTCTGTGCCTACTGGCTGTGTTAATATGTACGTGTCGGCGATGATATACGATAATATTGATGTAGGCCCTTAACAAACTTTCAGGTTTTCAAAACAATTCCATTCTAATCTGTCTTTGATTAATCAAAGGCAGTTTCTTAAAATAATATTTTTACACCAGTTCTACGTGCATAACTGAACTGAAAAATTTATAAGTTACTAGCTGGCCCGGCTAAGGTTGTTTTGCCATACCAAAATAAAGTAAAAAAAAAAAAAAATAATTAACTATAAACCTCACGGAGTCCGAGACCTTTCCAACGAATGCAAAACCGTGGAAATCGGTTCGTGCGTTCTGGTTATAGCGTCAGGAAGGAAAATCCGACTTATTTTTATATAGTAGATAATCGTTAGTCTCTGTGGTTAGTCCATAATACACAGTTTTTATACTAAGAAAGTTCAGTTAACATTACGGAATTGTGTTATTGATGCTATCGATTTTCATTTTTTAGTAAAATTTAGTAATGCAAGTGGAATTGGTACCATTTTAAATAAATAAATAATAAATATTCATGGACATTTTAAACATTTTAAACTCTTTCAACACCGATCACTATCAATAGATAGAGCATTACGAGATTTTTGTTAACGCACCAATGTAGAAGAAAAGCACGGATTGCGGGGTATGGATTGCATTTTAATTGGTCGTAGCAAAAGCATACCTACGCCAATTGGCATTGTTCATATTTTTTTAAAACTCTTAATTAAAAAACCATTTCGGGGAATAGAGTTTCTGATCATGATCCATTAGTTTTTTCGGAAAATGTGCTATATTAAAGATTATTTTTCCAAAAAAGCAAATGACTTCTATTTGCCCTTGATATGAAAGACTTAAAATATTAAGGCGTTTTTAGGGATATACTACTCTGTGGTGGAGTTGAAATTGGTCTATTATATCAACTTGGCAACTTTGAAAAGATGTATTGCAATCTGTCCTAAGTCTATCAGGAAAAGGTAATACATATGACGCGTACAACGATGACGTCACAACATTTAAAATAATATCTTTAATTTTGTTCTATATAGTGAATATTTTAATAATATTGACATTAGTTGCTTAAAATGGTCTATATTTATGTTCAGTGTGCGTTAATCGATTTGCGTGCGGAATCTATTGGGATGATCGGTATTTTGCAAGCTATAATGCTGCCCTATATTGCCAGTACATTGACGATGCTTGTAGTGCGGGCTACACACGTCATAACACATCGTAGCAATTAGCTTAGTATAGTGTAGCCAGTGGCAGATTTACCCTAAGGCCCGGTAGGCCCGGGCCTAGGGCGGCCAGATTTAGGGGCGATGATTTTCAAAAAAGCTTCAAATTTTCTTGCGAAATAAAACTGAATTTCTCCTAAATTTCTAAATCGATTTAGATAAAAGTTGGCAATGAAGTAATTTCATAATGTACTCTATATGGTGGATGCTGAGAAAGGGGCGGCTGAGGGCCTGGGGCCTAGGGCGGCTGATGGCTAAAGCCTATGATGGCCTAGGGCATAGCTTAGCAAAACAATTAGCGCAGTTTAATCGATCATGTATATGGTAATTCAATGCAGGTTATCGTTCAGCAGAGCTAGGAAATCTGCACAGATGTATCAAACGAAAAATCGCTACGGTATATCGTTATGTGTTAAGGAGGCATAACTTGGTAGCAGTCAGACTATTTACATTATTCAGTACATTTCTTTAGTCTTACTATATTGTCTAACTGTGGTACTTTAAAATACAAATTTAAAAGTGCTGCGACGCCACTAACACTCTGGCAGTCGTAGTTAATAGGGTTCCTTACTAAAATGTAAAATTAGACCCTGTTACTGAGACTTCACTGTAATCCATCCGTCTCTCTCTCTCCCCATGCTGTATCATATGAACAAAGATAGTTACAAAATACTAAAAAAAAAAAGTTTAAAAAATAGATGTTGGCCGATTCTCAGACCTACTGAATATGCATGTAAAATTTCATAAAAATTGGTCAAGCCGTTTTGGAGGAGTACGGTAACTAAAACTGTGACACGTGAATTTTATTAAAAAGAAGATTATAAAGCGGAAGAGCTTAATTGTTTGTTTGTTTGAACGCGTTAATCTCAGGAACCACTGGGCCGATTTTAAAAGTTCTTTCAGTGTTAGATAGGGCATTTATCGAAGAAGGCTTTAGGCTATATAATATCACGGTACGACCAGTAGAAGCGAAGCAGTAGTGAAAAATGTTGCAAAAGCGGGGAAAATTTTCTAAACTCCACGCGGACAGAGTCGCGGGCAACAGCTAGTTTTAAAATAAATATCTGTTGCCGCTGTAACAGCAATAAATATTTACAAATATTTTCCAATAGGGAAACGTTTTCCTTGCAGTTTGTTTCATGGTACACTTAGACGATATGATGACGGTGTTATTTTTTTAACAGGCTTCGTGGTCTAGTGGTTCATGTAACGGACTACTGTTCACGAGGTGGAGGGTACGATTCCCGCTTGCGACAATCATTTGTGTGATATTTATAAATGTCATACGTATTTACTAAAGAAAAGTAGTTTATATAGTATATCCGTATTCTAGTACCTATAACATAAGCATATAAGCTTAGCTTGGAACCAGAGGACGTTGAGTGTAATGTCCATGAATATTTATTTATTACTAGCTGTTGCCCGCGACTTCGTACGCGTGAAATATAGAAATCAATCCTTAACAAACAGAAGTTTACTCTTCTGCTCAATAGATGGGGTTGTACGTTTTTTAAATCGTGCTATCGTTTCGTTACACACATTAACACTTAAACTCGTCAAAATTATTATTGCGTCATCATCCGGCTTTCGCACTAATGAATTAGTAAGGATGATAGTACGGAACCTTTACGTTCACGAGTTCAACTCGTGCTTAGCTGATTTTTTTTTACCAAAACCGTATAGGTTGCTGCTGCATTGGCTATTAATCTTAGTGCTGTTAGTGTCGTGAGCTATTTATGCCGTCTGTAGTATGGCGTGGCTGTCGTATAGAGCATTCTAATTGCGTATTATGGTTCAATGACCCTCACTGAGTTGCTTCCAGACAAATCGCTTCAGCTTATTACGACAACACGCAAAATGTTGACTTTTCAATACGTGTAATACTTGAATTTTTTTTTTACATCCAAATGAAAATATGAAACGCAAATGTATAGTATATACTTCAATATAATTAAAACCATTCATTCAATATAATTAAAACCATTCATCCATCTCAGAACTCTTTTTTGTCCAGCACTGGACATAGGTTAATTGTATAAATTGCCACGACAAGACGTGCGGGTCTGGAGCCGCTTGAATCCGTAACAAACATTAATCTAATAAATAAATAGAAATAATTTCCTAGAAAATCGCATTTGAGACGTTCCGTACCTCATCATAATATATCCGTCATATTTACGACCACCAAATAACGGGATAAATGGGACAGGAGGCAATGATAAGTATTTGTTGTTAATCAACTTAGGTACACATATCTAAACACTAAAATAAGCGAAATCTCAGTAATGGGGTCCCATTTAACCTTGATATACATAACCCTATAAATTTATGAAAATCCTTTTACCGCATCTCAGATTTATCCTTTCACACGCATTATATCAAATTTAATTTCTTCCGTATTAATGTTTCAGAGATAGAAGTATTTCACGTTGGCAAAAGACTTGGGAAATTCATGCATTGGGAACCGATCTTTATTGGTACTCATCAAGATCCTTACTACGACGAACGTCTTAGTTGGGAGGGAAAGAAAGATAAAATGACTCAGGTACGTATTGTAGCTTAGCTAGTACATAGTTTGCTTCATAGTTTCACTCCTGATATATAAATCTCCCACTGCTCCTACGTATCTATCTTCACATTTTCAATTTTTAGGCTCAACCAATGACCGAAATCTTCGATCTTCTGACAATCTCTTGCTCACCTGCCCACCTCATAGCTCATGCCTCGTACATTCTTCTTTCTTTGTTCGCTCCATTATTCTCTGGAATACTCTTCCGCCGGAAATCAGGATGTGCACCTCCCGTAAAGCGTTTAAGCGTAAGATACGTGAGCACTATCTCCGTATATCGACACAACCTCACGTTTAGCTGCATCCACATCTGAGTCTATGAAGCTACTATACTACTATCTATCTGTATTTAAGTACCTGTATTATATGTATTTATGGTATGTGTAATGTACGTATATATCTGTGTATGTATGTATGTATCTGTTTAATTGTATTGATTTACGTGTATCTCTATGTATGTGTATGTAATGACTCTTTATAGGATTTATCTATGTCAATAAGTCATTAACAACTATAATTTTTGATAATCTAGCTTTATTTGTTACACTTCTACCTTCCCTTTTTCTGCACCACCCTGTGGTTGACTGGTAGAAAATGCCTGAGGCATTAAGTCCGCCTTTGCATAGTTCAAGCATAAAGTGTAAATAAATAAATAAATAAATAAATATGAGCTATCACTTATATAACACAACACAGTTAATATGTAGAAACAAAACAAGTGTTGTAATGTTTTTGGTAACAAAGTTACCAGAAGAGTCGGACCACTATAAATCCTCATAAAATTTACAATGTTTTGTAAAACTCGTTTAATAAATTTACCTGTGCATTAAATATATGTACTTTGCAATGGACGAACGTCTCGACAATAAGCCTAATACCAACGCCTGGTCAGGAGGCTATAATCTACACGTTCCGATAAAACGGAGCTCCATGTCCAATATTCTGAGACTTCTAGACTAATTTGTTTAGTTTAAAAACTAAAAACACGCTTGAAAATCCTGTATATTTTCTACGTTGTTGCATTGCCATCATGCCAATATGTGTGCAAAATTAAGATTCGCTCGGGACAATCATTTGTGTGATTTTTCTAATTATCATACAAATGTTTGTACTGCGTCTTGGTGTTTCTATGTATTATAAGTATGTATTTACAAAATAATAGTAGTATTTATGTATGCTATCCGTATTCTGGTACCCATAACACAAGCATATAAGCTTAGCTTGGGACCAGAGGACGTTGTGTGAAATGTCCATGAATATTTATTTATATATTATTTATTGTACTTACTTACTAGAGATCTGACCTAAACAATTCACTTCACAGGACAACATACTAGTTATGCCTCAAATACAATGTCACTTAGACTTACATAAACTCAAGAGATTTCGCTTAAAAAACTGCTTCTTATTCCAGGGTTACGTCCTCTGCGTAAAGGACTACGACTTTATGATCTTAAACAACGCCTTCCTGATCCACAAACCTGGCATCAAACGTTATGTGAAGAACGCTAAGAGAGACGCGATAGCTGGCCGGCAGTCAGCCCATGTAAAGAATGTTATAATGCCGGAATTGAAAAAGTTATTTGGGACTAAAAATGGATGTGCACTGTGACGGCCTTGTATACAATTTCGAAACATAATACACATAATTCTACACTATAGTGTTAAATAAGAGTTCTCAGGGGATACTATATACCTTATAACAAAGTTAACAGGGTTAAAGATTCCGCCTGATTTTTGAGAAATATTTAAAGTGACTGTCCATGAAAACATATCATTAAACTAGAGATGTTTTTGACATTAATAATTTAAGGTATAACGCACAATAAGCTCTTTAAACTAATAAAAGTCACGTTCATTGGATTTACGATGTAGGTATTCTATGCGATCTTTTATAGAAGTATGAAATAGTAAAACTGCTAAAGCTGAGGCATATACCTATAAAACCTAAATAAGGGTTATGATGATAATTAAATCAATAGCCATAATTGTCCATATTATATTAAATAGATTCTAATAAACTGCCCACAAAACTATGTCTTTACATGGCTAAAGGGCGTCACAAACGGTATATTCATATAGCGAGAAAGAGACAGATATATCTGTCGATGACGTCATAAGTATAGATACATCTCGATATATTAATATATATCTGTCTTTTTCTTGCTATATTAATATATCGTAAAATGTCGTTTGTGGTGCCCTTAATAGAAGCAGTCTGAAATACGACGAAAAATTTAATCAAACTGAAACGAACGTAAAAAAAGTTGCGCTGATTCGAACTTTAGCTTTTAGCAAAAACGCTAAAAGTAACAATACCTACGAGTTAGTTGTTTATTATAAGTTTGTAATTGTAAATATTAAACTTAAAAACATCATTCAATTTTTACATGTCAATGTAAAAGAGCACTTGATTCATAATGCTTAAGTGCTTTTTTACATATTGTTGTTATAATTTGTGTGATTTTATTTAATATCTTATTAGTTTTATTTAGTATTAAAATACCGCATCGGCGTAAGTCACTATAACAACAGATTTTTCAAAACTGCGCCTCCAGAAAATTGTACAAAAAAAGTAGAGTCGACTCTATTTCCGTCAAATTTTGGGCGTTTTGACTCTAAACAAAATGAAACGTGGCATTGGAAATCTACTCTGTAACTAAATACTACCTATACCCATGAATCAACGTTTCTTGTAGCCTCACATACACGATGCTACTTATTTTAATAATGCAGACATTCTAGAAAAATCTTGCTTGCCGAAAAACCAACACCCAAAAAAGTATTTAAAAAATGTACGTATACACCATGTATTTAAAAATAGAACACAGTAATTTTAAGTAAGGTGTTCTTTTTTTAAATACCTGGTGTTTGGGAAATATTACAAAAAAATAAATAAATGTATCGCCTAGTATTATAATCAAATATTTTTATACATACTGTAAATTTAAATAATTTTGTACTTTATAAAAAAAATTATTTGATGGTAACTTAACTTAGTATTTTTTTTGTTACAATTGTAGTCAAAAATAGTATTTGTATTGTTTGATAAGATCTTATATATTGTAAACAATTTGTGTATTGTTTAGATATCTTAGATTATCTATTTTAAGAATGCAGACGGATCGTGTATTTTATCTCAAAATGTGTTTAGTTTTAGTGCCCCTATTTTCTACCCTTATCATTACAATATATTTTATATCAATAATAATGACGATATATTACTCAATTCCATCTGAATTAAGGCGTATTCATTTTAACAATACCATTTCCAAAGAGCTGCTCCTTCCGGAATTCAAGACAATCCAGAATTCATTTTAGGTCATTTTCTTAACATTTGAAAAAAATATCTGTAGTCACTTGTTTAAAATTTCATTTGTAAGGTTGGTAGATAAAATACGCTGCAGCAGTATTAAAAAACATCTTTTCTTTTTAATTTTGTGATGTAATTCTGTCAAATTCTTCGCCAATTGTTTTTTCTTAGATAAATTACTATACCAATTCAGTCGGATTTGATTAGACTTTTATTCTTACTGGACTTTGTGGTCTTTCTACAATCATTTTTGTATTTTAGTACTAAGTAGCTTCCAATTAGTCTTACTTTTCATTTATAGCTTATCATTGGCAGTTACGCACTAAATCGTTTTGAAAAAAATGCGTGCGCAATGTAAAAAAAAGTAATTTCATTCTATCGTCGAAAAAAATTTATTCGTAACTTGACTTTGTTTAAAATTTTAGTTAAATGTTTTTAGTGTTTAAATCTTGGCTTGAGATTAAGTTGAGCATCTGCGAGGCTTTTCTTCACGGCTGTATCTCCCACAGCGTGCACTTAAAGTATTATTTATTTTTTGTTATTTCTATAGTACGATTAAAAGAAAGTTCTAAGAATTATCGTGTATATCTTGATGCTTGATCTTGCTAAATATATTATGCTTTTATTACAATAAGTATCTATATATCTAATAGTAATAATATAGTAAGTGTGTTGGCCTTATTGTGGATTTAGTATTAAATACTATTTTAAACTAAGTGTTAAACTCACCACGTTCAATTATGTTTAAGTTTAATTTTAAGTAGTTTAATTTAATTTAGAATCAATATTATGAATCTATGTTTTGTAGGCAAATCCTGCTAAGTCTTTGGAGGATTGTCTTTAAGTTAATGAGTATTGGTTTACATTTTTAGAACAATTCAAACACAATATGTATAAATTGAGCAGGTTTTTTTAAGTGTGAGTGTTTAGTCTCTACATCCATACATACAGAGGATCGCGATAATATTAATGTTCCGAACTTTGTAACTATTACTATAATAAACTTTAAATAAAGCCATTATTACGGATTTAGACGCATATATTTGTTTATCAGTTAACCCGTGACCATAGTGACTGTAAAGGCTCCAACATCGGGCTAAATTTTAAAACAAATGTACGCGTCTAAATCCGTAAAAAGTGGTTTTAGTTTAAGAAATAAGTCGCGCAAGCGTTAGAGAATATTATGTATTAAACTTTTTAGTATTAATTTATATCTAAATAGGTTAAACAATGGGTCGGGTTATGGTAAATGCATGTGGTGAGTTTCCACTTTTAGGCTTCAAAGTGCCTCTTAGTTTTGTAAGTGCAATATACCTATAAAGTCTTAAATGTGATCATTATATTTATCGATATGTATGTATAATCTAAGCTAGTATACTTTTTGTAACATTTATGTAAAATATTAAACAATGTAATCGGCCTGAAAATGAAAGTAAAAACATCTTACAGTACATAAATTTGTTATTATTTTGTTGCAATCCCTACTCTCTCTCTCTCTCTCTCTGTCTCCCTCTCTCTCTCTCCCTCTCTCCCTGTCTCCAATCCATTAAAGTTCCATTGTTGGGCACGGGCCTCCTCCACTATGGAAGGAATTATGGTCTACTGTTCCGCTCTAACCATACATGTTGGCATAGTTCTTATTAGTTTCGGATTTCCGTCTCTCACCGCTGATGTTAACTGCATATAATATCTTTTAGCAGACTTTTGCAGCACCCTGGGGATGATATGGGGTGGTGACACCTGTATTTTTAATCCGTCATCACACGGGCAAATCCCTAGATTAAATCAATTTATTTTTAGCCATTACATACAGTTGGACTCAGCGTCCTTACTCACAGTATTATATAATATATACTCTTACATAAACTGAACCTTTCTTTCTTTCTTTCCTGAACGATGATGATTAACCGGTACAAAAGTCTCTTTCCAGGCAACAATGAGGGCTTAATTACTTTAAAATTGGTGTAACAACTCTAAATCTACATTAAAAAAACCAAAAACGAAAGAAATTCTCCAGGTTCTTGTTGCGCTAGTTACAATAACTATCATATAGTATTATTCACTAAATAAACTTCCAATTCTTCATTAGGTATTGTAGAAGGTGGCTCCATTAATGTTGTTTTTCTTGCACTTGACATGTAAAGCATTCTATAATATGTATAAAAGAAAAATACAAACAAGAAGAATGAGCTCCATACTACTAGAACTACGCTGATTCTTGAGTAATCACAACTATCGCGATAACTCGAGCGTCCTGGACCCATTGGGTAATGGCTATCTGGTGGTCTACTTGAATTCTTAAAGCGTTCGTATTCATCATATGATGGGATACGACTAGTCTGTGATTCTTGAGGTTCAGATTCCACTGGAGTTACTGACTGAGGCTTTTCCCGTTCATTTATTTCATCACCACCGCCGTTTTTATCATTCGTAAAATATACTGAACAGTCATTCATTGCATTGTAATGAAACATCGTCCTCTGTGTGTAAAGGGAAAACAATGTACTTGTGTTTGGGTTTAATTTATTGAGGTTAAGAGGATACCAAAATAGCTTCGTGCATTTTTCTATGTACGAAGTTTTCATTGTTTCTTTAGATTGAATGGCTAGAGCTCTAATTTTTAAGTATATGTTTTTTCAATATATGATCTAGGATCGCATGAACTCAGAAACGCGATTGAAAAAAGTTTTCTCGATAGAAAATCTTGGCGAAACAACCTCTCTAATTTTTTATTTTTTTCATTTGTCAGTCTATTATCGCGTATTAATTAATGAAATAACTTTAAAAACATAGGTAACTATTATGTATAGAAACACGTGGATCAGAATTAAAATATATTTAGTAGATTTTGAGTAAATAGGAAAAGTATCCCTAATTCTTTATTTTCTGTGCCAACTGGCTGTGTTAAATGTACGTGTCGGCGATGATATTGATGTGGGCCCTTAACGGAAGATATGGTTCGCAATTGGTAGGTTAATGTTCGCAATCGATAAAATAATGAATTAGGAAGAGCTATAATAATAACATATAAGAGAAAATAATAGCAAGTACATAGAGACATCAGAGAGTATCAGAGACATAAGTTTCTGTTGTCACATGTTGTCACAATCGTAGTAAACACAAACACAAGTAAACAATTATGATATTTTTAGCGTTTTTATGTGAAATTATCTGATTGTATACGAAAGGCATACGTAGAAACACAATAATCTTAGTGAGTCTACTCGTATACAATTAAACTATTACGTGTATAATTAAAAATACAAGTGTGGTCATCATAGTGATACTTCAAAATGCTATTCTAGTAATCCTGATCAAGGAATTGGGATTATTCTTTTAAATTATTGCATTGTGTGTGGAAAATTTCAGATCAATCCGTCTACTGCAAAGTGTTGAAAATCCCTTCCAAATATTCCGTTACACAGATTAATACATTGATAGATACATACCAAACTTATAAAAGCGTGTTAATTAAAAAATGCTAGGTATAGGTCGGCCTATTTCCAGCTGAGGGAGAATAAGGACTATGGATGGTTGATATGATTACTATATACTGTAGTAGACTTCAGTTAATAAAATCTATTACTAATATTATGAAGCCGAAGAGTTTGTTTATGAGTTTGTAAATTGTCCGACACCAAAAGTACATATTTTGAATTCGCTAATCATATCAACCGCTGATGCGGTTTGAAAACTTTATTTTTTTTTATTTAAGTAAAATACATACAGTTGTTATTAAATCTAACTTAATATTAACAGTGTAGCATAAACCAAACATTGGTTTTTCCGCACACTGGTATTCGTCTTGACGTAAATTTATATATTGTACTAGCTGATGCCCGCTACTCCGTACGCGTTAAATTTTAGATCCCCATATATTTTGTAACCGTTTAAACCTTCCCTGGACTTTCACGAATATTTCAAGACCAAAATCATCAAAATCGGCCCAGCCGTTTTCGAGTTTTAGCGAGACTAACGAACAGCAATTGATTTTTATATATAAGATTAAGACGATACCAAAATAGCTTCGTGCATTTTTCTACGTACGAAGTTTTCATTGTTTCTTTAGATTGAATGGCTAGAGCTCTAATTTTTAAGTATATGTTTTTTCAATATATGATCTAGGATCGCATAAACTCAGAAACACGATTGAAAAAAGTTTTCTCGATAGAAAATCTTAGCGAAACAACCTCTCTAATTTTTTATTTTTTTCATTTATCGGTCTATTGTCGCGTATTAACTAATGAAATAACTTTAAAAACATAAGTAACTATTATATATAGAAACACGTAAATCAGAATTAAAATATATTTAGTAGATTTTGAGTAAATAGGAAAAGTATCCCTAATTCTTCATTTTCTGTGCCTACTGGCTGTGTTAATATGTACGTGTCGGCGATGATATACGATAATATTGATGTAGGCCCTTAATAACACATGATGCCAAACAAAACAGTGTATGTATATCACCGCTTTGTCTAGCATCACGTAAGATTAACATCTACGAGTAAGTTACAAGTTTAGTTTGTGGGTAGGTACAATGTTATCTTATTGTTTTTATCTCACTGAATACCGCTTATACGAATACGGCGGCAGTAAGTATTTATAATTTTTTTAATTTTTTTTATTATTATTATTTAATTTATTTATTATTATTATTACTTCTTTTGGTGTTGGATAGTACATTTATCGACGAAGGCTATAGGCTATATAACAACATGCTGCGAACAACAAAAGCGAATCAGCAGTCAAAAACGCGGATTTTTTTAAATTCCACACGTAAGAAGACGCGGGCAACAGCTAGTAACTACATAATATTAGCATTAACGATTAAATCCTTTATAATTGTTGCAATTCTAGATGAATCTATCTCTACTAGAGACGGAGTGAGCTGGAAGGGCCCAGTGGGCTGACCAGAATCTGGTGATCGAGAATAAATGATGGTGTAAAACCAGGGACTCCAGTGAGACTGCGCTCACCTGCCTAGAGGGGCATATGGAAATTGCCATTTCGAATGTATGAGCTGTCCGACGTCTCTTAAGTTATTTTCTTAATGACTGTATTTCTAATTACGCTATTTATGCATAATTATTTAGGGATATTAATTGACATGTTAATGTTATAATTAATCGTAACTGGAAATATCAGACATAAAGAATAACCAGACATCATTAAAAACTTTAAAATAATTTGTTATCATGTTTTATAATTGTTAATGGAATTATTTTAGAATTTATAGTAAAAAGAAGACTAAATAAAAATATAATTACTTTTATTAAATATCTAACGCAGCTGGTAATACTTTAAGTTATTTTAAGTCAAATAGCTCAAGATTAGCCCTAAATAATGATGACAAAATAAGTGCCGCGTACGTCGTTTTATGTAATGAATATCAAATACAGAAATATACACACTATTAATAGCAATTTAATAGGTATTCCTAATAGCTAAACCAATCAGTGCAGTAGAACAAAAAAAATATTTAATTGCTAAAGCCGTGAGAATCGTACGAACTAACGTAATTTAAATGTTTAATAATGTGTCAATTCATAATTCTCAGGACCTTCATGGAATCCGTGACCTTTTATTATGACGTAAGATGTTTTTTTTTTCTAAAGCATGCATAATGCAAGCTATGACCACATCGAAGCGGAACGACCACATTCTAATAATGAGTCTCATACACGGTGTCATCACACAATTATTGAGCGACGCGAATATATATAACTAGCTGACCCGGCTATGTACCGCCTTATTTTTTTAGTAATAATTTATTTAGTTCAAAAACTAAAAAACAGGCTTAAAAATCTGGAATATTTTAACATTGGCATTGGTTCTTAATATGTGTGCAAAATATCAGATCAATCCGACTACTGGAAATTGGTTAAAATAACCACATACATACTAAGATGACGGCATACACATTACATGCATTAATACATTGATAGATACGTGCCAATAAAAGCGTGTTAAAAAGAAAATTATTCTTTTATATTTTCTCAACAAATCTGGTCCCAATTAGTTTAAACACAAAAAAAAATATTAGCAATCTAATAATATGGTGCAGTTAATCACAAATTATGCTAATACGGGATCCGTAGTACTTTTTTTTCACTTGATTACTATCAAGCTGATTTTCCGTGTATTTTATCCTCGTTACCTCTGTTAACTACCACAATCGAGATTTTGGAATAAAAAATTATTGGGCGTCTCGTCATAATAAAGCTACTCACGCTACTTAAGCTTTCTCTAAAAGTAATATGCCTGCTTAAACAAGGACTAGAGTACGTTGTGTAGATTGTGTATTCATGTTTATTTTTAGGGTTTCGTACAAACCCTTATAGGATCACTCCGGTGTCTGTCTGTCCGTCTGTCAAACTTTTTTTACTCAGCAACGGCTGAAGGTATCAACTTGAAACTCATACGATATGTAGATCTATGCGGTCCCTTGCTGCAAAAAATACAGTCAACCTTTCACCTCTACGCATTTAAAAGATATAACCGAATTACGACCATTTTTAAGAATTTTTCGACTTATGCTAGGGAATCAAAATTCACAGGTTACTTCCCGTTGCCCTAGAGCCTTGAAATTTGGCATAGATCAAGTCTATATAGTGCTGATATAGGGAAAAATCCTAAAACTTATAATTTGTCATCATATCACAAGTAAAAAAGTGTTTATACTAATACCAACTTATGAAGTAGCTGAAATGTCCTGAGATTCCCTATATTTTAACTACAAAATTAAGTTGATGAGTTGTTTTGAGTTTAATTAAATGATTATTTGAATGCAGTTACTTATGTCTATATGTCTAGTAGGTACGAAACCCTAAGGGTGCGAGTTTACCTCGCTCTTGACAGGTTTTTTAAATGACCTCATCTATTGGACTTTATCCAAAGCTTTAACAACAAACTCGCGATTAAAAATCGTAATGACATTTAAATTCTGTCACATATTACAGAGAATTCATCGCATACCTGCAGCTTCAAGAATTTATTGCGTATTTGTTGTAAATCATACTATTTCCTATTAGGTATGTAAATATGCGATGCTGACATGACATGTGCGCTCGTAATGTACATATCTACGTTTTAGACGGTCTAGACCTAGACCTACTCCATATACTTAAAAGGCCAATTTTAATGCGTTAAAAATATAACAATGAAAACAACAGTGATATATTTTTGTTTCAGAAAGGTGTAGTGATAATTTAAAGTTGCATTAGATAGGCCTTAAATATATTATTTTAAATGTTACACAGTTGGTAAGTTATTTTTTTGTTTATTGCCTACTATTAAATAACTACCAGAAACGCATCAATTATGAGATATTTACGGTTTATTGAATGCGATTGAACCTTACGATAAAAGATGACCTCATAGTTGTGTTGTATTTAAAGAAGATCGATTAATTTAATAAATTAATTAAACTTTTATGAACATATAAAAGTCATAATATAACTAGTATTTGTAATTTCATCCATGCCTAGTGCCTAGTCACCGGCCGGTGACTAGGCACTAGGCATTTTGTGTAACGGTGGTCAAATATGACTACACCTTTCTGAAACACGTTGTATAGTTAGGTATACCACCATATAAGGTAATGCTAATAAAACATAATAATATGCGATAACAGTTATGTGTTTTGTTGTTATGGTAAATTAATGTCAGTTTTAAAGACATTATGACTGATATAAATAAATTATTACAAAAAAACAACGTCCTCTGGTCCCAAGCTAAGCTTATATGCTTGTGTTTTGGGTACCAGAATACGGATATAATAAATATACTACTTTTCTTTTGTAAATACATACTTATAATACATAGAAACACCCAGACGCAGTACAAACATTTGTATGACAATTATAAACATCACACAAACGATTGTCCTGACCGGGAATCGAACCCGAGACCTCGTGAACGGCAGTCCGTTATATGAACCACTAGACCACGAGGCCCGTCATAATAATTATAGTTATAGTTGTAAATAATAATAGTTGTATTTTATGGTTCTTATTTTTACCTTAGAAATTAGTAACTAATGAGATGTATGTATGATGATGATATAGATCTAAAGTGATAAAATAATTGAGAGACAAGTAGATTTCCAAAATTAGAATAACGATGTACTAGTGCACCAAAATGTATGTTTTTAACATTCGAGATATGCGTATTTGAGTTAAATAAGTATTGTTCCATATACAATTGGTTTTATGTAGTTTGCTTATTCATAACGATTCTCAACCAATTTTAGAGTATTACATAATTCCTAATAGCTACAAGGCAAATACTTACTCAGTACTCGTAAAGAATACAAATTTTTAAATTATAATTCTGATTACTCATGTCTTAAAAATGTGGAGTACTGTCATCAAATGCGACATAAATACGAGTAAGAGTGTTTTTTCACAGAACGTATCTATCTAGCTATATATGTATTAATCTATGTAACGGATTCTTTGAAAGTTATTTCCATCCAGTTCCTTAATGGGATTCATCTGAATTTTTGCATACATATTTAGGACCGCGGATGAACGGGAAAGCTTTAAAAAATCCTGGAATTTTCAAGTGTGTTGTTTTGTTTTTGAGCTAATCAATTGTTAGTAAATTAACATTAAACCATGTATGAGATAGACGGAATAAAAAGTAAGCTCACAATAGTCACAATTAAGTAAGTAAATAAGTATTTTATCGCAAAAAGTAAATAAAAGTTAACATATAAATGTATTTTTTTTTGTTCCTTCTCCTCTCTACCCTGCCGGGCCATGATGGTGCCTTGAGCTTTACCATGACCCGGCGATAACATAATATAAATGTACCTTTCTTTAGTCATAAACAAACCCGTTTAGTCAAAACAACTTCAAAATAATTCAATAAATTTTGATACAGAGATATTTTTTGTCCCTAAAATAAGACGTTGACTTAAACTGGTCCCGAATCACTAAATCAGTTTAAAGTGTCATATTATTCTTTTAAGCACATCGATATCAAAAGTTTTGCCTGTTCATTTCTTTTTGTGGTCTTCAATCAATAATAAAATATGCATAACGTTTGCGGAAAAAACCACTTAAAATTGAAAAGTAATAACTTTGTGAACACATCTCGGGTATTCACTTTTTACAACTGTGTTTTAAAATGAATTTAATTTAGCTACAAAAAGAGAAGTTATTCATTTATTTATTATACACTTCATGCATTACAATTGAAAAGGAAGAATTAAAAAGTTATGTCGGCATTTGAACAAATTTAACTGCACATTTCGATGAGCCTCGTGGTCGAGTGGTTTATGTGACGGACTGCCGTTCTCGAGGTCACGAGTTCGATTTCCGCTCGGTACAATCATTTGTGTGATATTTAAATTATTATACAAATGTTTGTACTGCGTCTGGGTGTTTCTATGTATTATAAGTATGTATTTGCAAAAGAAAAATAGTACAATGTACTCTATACATATTCTGCTACCCATAACACAAGTATATGGGCTTAGCTTGGGACCAGAGGACGTCGTGTGAAATGTCCTTGAATATTTATTTATATATATTTAGAGTTCACCTACCTTTTGCTTAAAATAATAAGGAATCTCTTGCGTATAATAAGGAAGTCGGTTGAAAAGGAAACTGATAAAAGCCAGGAATTGCTTTTTTTTTCTAACACTTGCGAGACTCATTTAGTCTCACTCATGACAATGGTAACTGAAAAGTCTCTGAAATGTCGGGCTAACATAAAAACATATAACTACACATCGAAATCCGCAAAAAGTGGTTCTATTTTAGAATTGTTGTAAAGAATCGTTAGATAAACGCTCGCTGTTGTCATCCGCATCAATTAGAATAATTATTATTACAGATAGAGCATTCAATCAAGCCTTCTTATTGATAATTAGACGGTTTAATTATGTCTCGTCTCAATAATACTAAAATTATTACTATAAGTATATTTGTAAAGTAAAAGTAAAATACTCTTTACACCAGATAGTTTTACAAAACTTACTAACTAAACTTAAACTTAAAATAGGTACAATGGGCGGTCTTATCGCGGGCTGCAATCTCTACCAGACAACGTTAAGATGGACATGAATGAGACAGAATAGGTGACTTGTGGTGTACTTTAATAGTTACTTAGAAGGAAGAGTGAAAATACTAGCAAATACAATATAAATAAATATATTACATTATTGTTTAGTTTATTTGTGTAAGTTAACTATCTAACTATTATTTAACATATACTTAAAGAGATTTGAGTTAGATTATTTGAGTTAGTTAAATTATTCTATTTTTAGCATTCCTTATAAATTATGTGAGCACAGAATCATATACTAGAGTACCACTAGTGCTATGCTTTTATATGATTCTATAAATATGTTAACGAAGTCCCGCGACTTAATACGCGCGGATTTCAGAAAATTTTCCCTATTTTGAAACATATTACTACCATCATCATCTTGCTACCATCAGTCGCAGCGTGGTATTTTTAGTCTGTAGCCTTCCTCGATAAATTTGCTATCTAACACTGAAAGAATTTTTCAAATCAGATCAGTGGCGTCTGAGATAAGCCCGTTGAAACAAACAAACAAACTCTTCAGCTTTATGATACTAGTATAGATTTTAACTTTTAAATTTAACACGCTCCATTAAAACATAATATAAAAAATACTGGAAATGTTCTGGTTTTTGACATTATAAAACAGTCACGGATATTATCTAAAGTACTTTTGTAGAACCAGACAACATTTGTAACCGGACAAACATCTTAGTCTTCTGTTAATGTAATCGAGATGACCAAGATGTGTTGGGATGAGAAGGTTTCGTAACTGGTCGGTGCGTCCCCAAGGTCAAACTGCCATTCAATAGGAGTGCAGACTCGTAAGCACGTCAGTACAAGGTAGCATCTGAGATGGAGAAGACTCTTATTGTGTTTGCGTGCCTTTGCGGCTTCGGTAAGTACAGGAATTTAATAATAACTGTACGCAAATAAATTTGAATACCTTAGAGACTTATTTACCAAGCAGGCTGATCTTGTTACTTAATATGGGAGTTACTTTTAAACTATATTCGAAAATAGGCATACATTTTAGTTCTTATATAATATAATTGATTAAATAATATCGCATTTATTTTTCATTTGAGGATTATGACAATTGTAAAAGAGATTACCACGCGACTTTTACGCATTTGTGAAATGATGAGTATTAAGTTCACAGATTTCCCGCCAAATCTACTTACTTACCAAAACTTACGAAAAGTTTTGCTACAATATTAAGGCTTAATTTTAAAGGCTAAAACTTGATGCTTTTCTGAAGTCATTGGCTGCTAAAATATCTTTTTAAATCATTTTAAATAAGAGTGACATTTTCATAATAGAGTTATTACTTGCTAACTGTTATTAGTTATGGAATATTGGTTTATTTATGTAATACATTAAAAAGTCGTTTATTTATCATACACTTCTTTTGTTTGATCAGAATTTTCTTACATTTAATAATTCAAATAAAGAACATATATAAAACTAAAAACTATAACTATATAACAGGATCTAGGTCTATTGTAATATTTTCTATTCCAGTATTTCTTTATCTTTGGTATATATGCATAGAAAAATCATGTTACTGCGTGTTAATATGATGTAGCTATCAACATAATTGCTAACGAGGAAACATTAACTAATTAAATAATTAACATTGTTTTATGACATTGACTCTACTATATTGTTGCATAATCTAGTCCCAAAATTAGCAGCAGTTTAATTTAGCATTTAAATAAATAAATAAATAAATATTCAGGACATTTCACACAACGTCCTCTGGTCCCAAAGTAAGCTATATTTCTTATAAAAAAATAGTTAGAACATTTTTAAATTACTTTTTTCAATTGAATTGATTGGACTTGCCTTTTATTTTTGACCGTTATTGTGGCATTGTAGAGTGTAACTATTTTCCGTACCAGACGTTATGGATTCAATTCCCATCAATGAGACTTTTTAATTTAATGAAGTTAAATATTCGTACCAACAAATAACAGTAACTAATGTCCATTAAAATACAAAGTTTTAACTTAAAAATGCCGATGAAATCACAAATATTTCCATACGGCCATACCTATTAAGAATCTTTACTTACTAATATTTATTGCTAACACGTTGTATCATCTTTGACTACGAACTTGGAACAAATTTTAAATATTATAATGAATGCAAGTGAGATGTGAAATACGTCCTTCTAATATAGAGAACATCGAAAAATCAATATATTTACGCCAAACAACTATTTTATGTTTAGTTCATATTAATAGATTACTTGCCATATAAATATTAGGGGTAGACAACCCTTGTCACTTAGGGGCAATGATATATAGCAGGTGTAGCCAACTTTTGTGCACATAAGATCGATTTTTTATTTTAAAATTTAGTCGCGATCGACCTTTTTCTTTGGTAATAAGGGGAACGTTTATGCAATATGTTTTTTATACCGCCGTGCACTCTTGAAAATATTAGAAAACTACTACTACCCGAAGCATGAGCTGCGTACATGTTCATTGCTGTTCATTCCTGTATCAAGTAATAGAAACATTTGGCATTTAATGCGTCCCCTCATGGAACTTGCGAGTGATTGACCAAAGTTGGTCGCGCGTTCCACTTGTTGGCCACTCCTGATACATTGGGTACGAAAAATAGATACTTAGTAGCAGATTCTCAGACCTGCTGAAGCATATAAAATTTTATAAAAATTGGTCAAAGCGTTTCAGAGGAGTATGGTAACTAACTAGCATTGTGACACGATAATTTTATGTTAAATGTGAATTTATTACCTGTTCTGATATTCGAAACAAAAAGTTAGTTTGAAAAAATATATAATTTTTTTATTTATTGATAATCACAATCGAAAGTTTGTAAAACAGTTTTACATTAGTTATCCATCCATCAGACTTTTTCCTTTCACTGCTGGACATATGCTTCCCCCTTAACCTACCGCTTGTTACCACAATGTCCATACCAGGCTATACTTATGGTCTACTTTGACATTTTTGTATAGGCATCGAGATATTAACTATTTAGGAGTTAAAATTTACATAGTTTTGAAATCTGTCTTAGAAATTTCATTATTACCTATACTCCCTTATAATAAACCTTTGGCATTTATTATATTATATTATTTATATATATTCATCTAGGGTCTTTCTATGTTAGCTATAAGGTTTGATATGTAGTTTATATTTGACCCGTTTTATTTACATTACGTAAATTAAATCTGATAAGTGTAGATGTTAATTCTTAGTTTCTTCTTAGTATAAGGATAAAAGAAAGTATTATTATTGGAAACTGTGAGAATATGTAATATCTGAGTTGACGAAATCTCACATAACAGCAGGGAGTGCCTTACCGCATAAGTTTACACAACACTTGCGTATGACATAATATTTCGCTGATGAATAGACATACATTCCTCTTTTATGTATGTCAGTGAACTTTATATTACCTAGTTATTTTATTACAACAATTTTACAGGAAATAATAAACTAGGTACAAGCGTAGATATAGCTAGGGCCCACAATAGGTTATAGGCTGTACAAAGAACAGAGTCAGAAAATGAATTACGAAATGCGAATCGGATTATAATTTTTACTCCAAGCTATTTTTACTATAGGTACATATCGATTAGTAATAGGATATTTTGAGGAAATTTGGCAAGATAATAAATAATAAATATTCATGGACATTTCACACAACGTCCTCTGGTCCCAAGCTAAGCTTATTACGCTTGTATTATGGGTACCAAAATACGGATATAATACAGAAACTACTTTTCTTTTGTAAATACATACTTATAATACATAGAAAACACCCAGACGTAGTACAAACATTTGTATGACATTTATGAATATCACACAAATGATTGTCCCAAGCGGGAATCGAACCCGCGACTTTGTGAACGGCAGTCCAGTACATGAACCACTACGCCACGAAGCCCGTCAAAGATGTAGGTACAAAGTAAAATATTTTGTAACAAATTTTATTGCGATTAATTTTAGGTTTTTTTGTGTAACTTATGCATATGATTGGAACTGAATCCAGCATGCCCACCGCACGCAATATCAATTTATCCGCGAATTATAGCTTACACTTAGCACTAAAAAAAATGTAGTAATTGCAAGGAGTTATTTCTAAATTTTATTAATTAGTAAAATATTTGGATAAGGACGCATTTACGTATTAAATTATTTATACAAAATAACAGGTACTCATTCAAAAACTTCATTCACATATATATTTATTAACAGCCCTAGCTCAATCTCGAGGGCAATACAACAACCAGTACAACAGCCAATCTAGTCAATATGGATCATCAAACTCTGCATACCAGAGTCAGCAACAGTACCAACCTGTGGTCAAGTCATCAGAATGCAATGAACTCAATGAACGCTACCCAGTATCCGGCAGTTGCGATAGATATATCGAATGTATTGTAAGTACTTTATAATAACTACATTTAATTATTTGTGCCTTTTAAAAACATTATTTGACGGACTTCGTGGTGGAGTGGTTTATGTAATGGATTGCCGATCACGAGGTCGCGGGTTCGATTCCCGCTTGGGACAATCTGATATCCATAAATGTCATAGAAATGTTTGTACTGCGTCTGGGTGTTTTCTATGTATTATAAGTATGTGTTTACAAAAGAAAAGTAGTATATGTAGTCTATCCGTATCTGGTACCCATAATAAAAGCATAGAAATATAGCTTACTTTGGGACCAGAGGACGTTGTGTGAATTGTCCTGAATATTTATTATTTACATGAGTGAATAAAAACTTTTCATTGTACGCCAGTATAACATGACAAACTATGTATAAACCTAGGAGGATTAATATATACTAATTCTGCTAATTCTATAGTATAAACGAACAATATTTAAAAAAGTTACAATCAGGATACAATAAGCCGTCTTGTCACAAGTTGTGATTGATTTTAAATAGATACAGTAACAAAAATAATAATTTATCAAGCATTCAAAAATTCTTCTTTAACGATATTTATTGTCAACGTTCCCAGAAGACCTTCTGCATTCTGCGAAAGTTTCTGCGTTCGAGGGCAAAAGATAGCACTCGAACCTCTTAGATATTATAGCTTCTCGATTATTCGATATTTTTTATTATAATATTACAATGTTCTTTTACTAATCAATACCGGTTAAACTTACCATAATTTATAGTAATTTTTTATTAATATTAATGGACAGTTCACACAACGTCCTCTGGTCCCAAGCTAAGCTTGGGTTATGGGTACCAGAATACGGATAGAATACATTACTACTTTTCTGTTGTAAAACATACTTATAATACATAGAAAACACCCAAACCCAGTACAAACATTTGTGTGACAATTATAAATATCACACAAATGATTGGCGCGAGCGGGAATCGAACCCGCGACCTCGTAAATGACAGTCCGTTACATGAACCACTCGACCATTTTATCAATTTGTAAAACAGTAAAATTTCGTAGGCACCGTTCGTGTTCCTGAAATGTACTTATAAATTTTATTAAAACACGACAATTATTGTTTCACACGAAAACAAAGTGAACGTTTAATTCCTTTGTGTAATAATTTGTATTCATTCATGAATAATTCACTTAATAACTGCTGAAACCGCCAATAAATGCCGTGTTATTTATCAAAACGTGATGTGAATTTGATGGTGTGTGACCTCTCTTTAATTCCTATCACATCATTCGACTTTGATTCGAGTACCATCACTTTTTATTTCACTTGCAAATAGTAATAATAGTAATGACTCAAGCGTTTACAGTAATGATTTTATATATATTACTAGCTGTCCCGGCAAACGTTGTTTTGCCATAGGTACTAAAAAAAAATGTTTGAAAAATAGATGTTGGCCGATTCTCAGACCTACTGAATACGCATGTAAAATTTCATAAAAATCGGTCTAGCCGTTTCGGAGGAGTACGGTAACTAACACTGTGACACGTGAATTTTATATATTAGATGTTTTAGTTATGTCAATTTACTCACGATTGTCATTAAATGTTAAATAATATTTGTATTGGTATTAACTAATGAGCTACGTTAGATTTTGTCCGTGTAGTGACGGATTTAGAATACAAATGTCCCCCCGATGGTACCGTAAAAGCCAGGTAAGGGATATTGTACATTAATAAGTGAGGAAATAACGAAAATAAACCCTATGCCAACACGCCTGTTTAGAGCGGTATAGTTGACCATAATCCCTCAAGTGCCTACACTTTGGGAGGGATTATGATATGGAAAGCCCGTGCCCAACAGTGGCAATATAATGGGCTAGAGGAAAGAGAATTAGCTACGAATGATTTTTGATAGCACCCAACGCATGTGTAACAATAAATAATAAACAAATTGATATGACTAAAGTAATTTATTGATTTTGCAATTGACATGCTATGCCTTACTTAACAAATCAAATTATGGTGGAAAAAATTGACTGTACGTAAAAATATATAAACTCAGTCGAGTGACAAATGTGGTGGTTAAATTGAATGTTGCTAGCACGACCGCAATAAGCTCAGTTCGAAAGAGCTTCGGAACGGTATTCCGAGGTCGTGGGTTCAAGTCCGGCTTGCGGCAGTCAATTTTTTCCACCATTATTTGATTTGTTAAATTGATATGAATTACAGAATTTTAATTAACTTGGAAGATCCAGTATGCAAACAACACCAACCGTGTAATATTTTACCCTCACCTAGAGTTGACACTCAAACTTTTATTAAATGTTTTAATATTATTTTTAGAACGGAACAGCTGAAGAGAAGCTCTGCCCTGATGGTCTAAGATTCAATCCAAATGTACTTATCACATCATACCCCTGTCAATATCCCAATGAAGTGCCCTGTCTGGAAAGATCTTCCTTACGTGAGTAACATAATATTAACAGTACACTTATCACTAAAACGAATCTGGCATTAATCTTTGTATATAACATTATGTACATCTATATTAATTCTGTTTCTGCAGTATGTATACGCATATTGAATATATAATTTAACTATTACATAAAACATAAGCTTTTCAAGGCTATCTACAGAAAAATGCCTTTAAAACTGACATGAGTCACAAGCGCGAATAGCGAAACGGCGTTACTGCGCATGCGTAGTAGTTTCGCTATTCGCGCTGTAGCGCCGTGTGTAGTAATTTTTAATTACGCTATCTTTGTTACGGAATTTAAATTTCGAATTTTGTGCATTTAGTCTCCATGCTCAAGGCCCGCGATAGAAGCTTGAGATAGCTGCGCTGATAGAAGCGCGATAGAAGATAGAAGATTTTAGTTTATTTTGATGGGAACGACCCATCAAATACAATAAAAGATTTTGTCGATTTAAAGAAGAAAAATGATACCCATCCTTTATTGTATACAGATAACATCCTCTGGGAGAGACGGAAAGCTCGATAACCCTGTGCCAACACGCCTGGTTAGCGCGGTACAGTAGACCATAATCCCTTACAAAGGCCCGTATCCAACAGTGAGACGTTATTGGACTGGTGAAAGAGAGAGAGTTATTTTTAGCACAAAAGCATCACATAAAATATCAAAACTCAAACACCCTCAGTAGGTCTTGTTAGAGTCAAATTCTGGTTACTAAAAGATTATACAGCTTTTTTTTGCATTTCTCGCTAATATTACCTAATATATTTGTATAAGTACATGAAGTATTATTAACATATTGAATCTTATTATTTTGGGTGACCTTTATAAACTCGTTTAAGCCACTGAACGCTGACCTCTAAACGTGGACATAAGAATGTATTATTAATCAAGTTTTATCAAATAGCAAGCAGGTAACATCAACATTTCTCGAATTCTCCGGACGTTATGAAAGAATCAAATGTCTTTGTAAATTTATATTGAATAGCCTTTCATATTTATTTCAAAGACTTTTTTTGATAGAGCTCGATTGACACACATTCTTTCATTCCATAAAAAAAACAAAGGCACACAGGATACAGAACTCCTACAGAAGAAATTTACCCAAACTTAAAGCAATAGACGTTACATAGATATGCACTATTAACTACATATTTCAATAAAGTTTCAAAATTTATTCTTGCATGTGAATATCATGCGTACCTACCTTTTTTTATTTTTATTTTTTGCAATAGTTAAACTAACTGATTATTTAGATAAACGCAAGTAAAATTTTTAACAAGTAAAATTTTAATTACGCATGGTTTTCATTTATTACTAGCTTTATGCCTGTTCCTATAGTGATTTCCACATCTGCAAGGGTGTAATTGTATTACTTTCATTCGCATAAAGAACTACGTATCAGGAAAATCCCCATTATCGTATCTACAGCGCGCAGTTTCATAATCAAAGCATTTGTTGACATTTTAGAACAAAAAATCCCGATAACTTTGATCATATTTGAGTACGAGTTTCATTATATGTTGTAATTTCAGAACCCGCTCAACCAACTGACGCGTGTCCTCACCAATTTGGTTACTTCAAGTTGGGAGATGAACGTAACTGCAGTTACTTCAGATCCTGTGTGAATGGTGTTGGTTACGACATCCAGTGTCCAGAAGGTCTTGCCTGGAGTGCCCTCACTTACCGCTGCGAGTGGCCTGATGAAGCCACAGATTGTGATGCTGAAGGTACAAATTATTAAGCGAATTACCATTACTTCTATTTAATTGTAAAGTTAATAACTTGGAACCAATGAAACATCTTAAGAAAGGGATAAGACCATCGCATAAGAAGCTATCCAATATGCTATCTAATGATTGTATGGCATATATGCGTAGAGACGGATTGATTAAGATTGCAAGTGTTTCTCAGAGAGCCTTAAGCTAAGGGACATTATAAGAACAGTCAAGAGAGAAGGAAAACTCGCAACAAAAGCTTATGCCATCACACCGTGATTATTTGAGCGTGGCAAATTTGAACCACATAGTGGCCGGTATACTCTTAAAGTAGACGCCACCCAAATAGTAAGACATTACAGAGCTAAGAAGAGTAAAATTCTTTGAAAAAGTTTAAATATTATCTGTCTTTAACTAAGTGCCGAATAGTGGTCGTAGAATCACAGTTTGTTGAGAATCCATAACTTGTGCCGAAACCTTGAACTTGACATTAAAGATGACTAATTGAATATTGATAAGGCACTTTCCACTGGCGTGTGCAATATTATATGTCTGTTTAAAAATGTCAAAGTGCAAATTACCTGATAGGAATTCTTTTACGACTGTATAACGTGTAAGCATGAACTGTTAGCAAATATTGTTTCCTCACACGTGCTAACGTAATCGTGAACTCGTCCCTTGCGAAAATACTTGACACTTAAGACATATTTCTTAACCTTTAATTATTAGAACTATGCAAGAATATTTTAGAATTTATTTTATTTTAATATATAGGTATTGATTTTAAGTCGTTCATGTTACAATCTATTCTATAAATAAAGAGGTATCCCTTGTAATATGTATCAAATAAAATCAAATCAAACTTTATTGTGAACACAGGTTATAACAAAGATATAGAGTTAGAATAGATCAGCTATGTTCTACCAGAACTGGCATACAAAATAAAATAATAGTGTGAGTAGTGATGTCATACAGGAACTAAATATATCATACATTTCATAATTATTACATCATACATTTCATCATACAAAATGTATATAAGGAGTAATCTTTTAGAGTAGGTGGTAATGGTCCGATCATAAAAAATATTCAGTAATAGGAAGCTATAGTCTCCGAGAATGTTTAATGGCAGGTTTACAATTATTACGAGTAAAATCAGAATACAGGCGGACGAAATGTGGGCAACAATTAGTTTGGTATAAAGTGCAAAATAATTATGTACGTCGCGGCTCCCAAAAACCGAGCTTGATTTTTTCAAGTTATAAGTACACACTAAGCATAGGTGCAAAATTTTGCTAATTGGTAATTACAAGCGTAAATATATGTAGGAGAGATCTGTTTTTAATATCCTTCTCCACTTCGGAAATTACGGTTTACTATATACATACTATATCGCGCCAGATGTGTTGGCATAGGGTTTGATTTCGAGTTTTCTGTTTTCACATAAGATTTATGAGATAACAAGACAATATCCAGGTATTGAAATGCGGTAATTTGCTACCACGCGGATGTTAAATATTGTTTTTCTCTTATATTTATGTAAACATATCATATTATTTTTATATTTTAGCATTCCTTGGTTTCCGTTGCCCCGAGATTCCTGAATCAAGAGAGCTAGGTGCTCCCGCTGGTTACAGATTTTACAGGTAATAATAAAGTAATAGAAGTTAAAATGTCAAGAACTGGTTACTAAAGAGGCAACCGGTCAGTCGGTGTCAGGCCCACTTTTAAATGTCAAGAGATGAAAGGTGACCTTGCTTACGTAACCTCGTTATTAGAAATACAAGTGGTTTGCTAACACATCTTCACGTGTATTGGTCTTATTCAAAATGACTTATCGGAGGTTTAAAAGTTCGCGTTCGGTTGGCGAAAAATGTCAAAATTTGTTATTCATAATAGTCTTTTTACACTAAGACGTTTATTATCTCTCCGATAAAATCTCCGTTTACACCTCCGATAAGTCATTATGAATAAGACCATAAATCATTATATCCATATTGTATATCAGTTTTCGTATAGTTACCAATTTAATATAATGGTATACAGTAGTGTTACAACATTGTAACTGCTAACTATATATTTTTAAATGTGATCTTTGCTTTACTTAATAACATAAATGTTATTTTGGGTATTACGGAAGACAGATTATAAAAAATTGGTCAAGTGCGAGTCGGACTCGCGCACGAAGGGTTCCGTACCATTATCTATGCAACATAAGGCAACGTTATTAGTATCAAGCAAGAAATGGTAAAAAAATCATGTTTGTTGTATGGGAGCCCCCCTTAAATATTTATTTTATTTTATTTTTAGTATTTGTTGTTATAGCGGCAATAGAAATACATCATCTGTGAAAATTTCAACTCTCTAGCTATCACCGTTCTTGAGATACAGCCTGGTGACAGACGGACGGACGGACGGACGGACAGCGAAGTCTCAGTAATAGGGTCCCGTTTTATTGTTGTCCCGTGGCTATTTTGTTGTGCACATTTATATTAATTAAAATCTTTAGTATATAATAAACAGTTTTATAACAAAAAAGTTCAGTTAACATTGCCGAATTGTGATACTGAATGATACTATCAAAATTCATTTTTCAGTTCAGCTTAGTTTAGTTGTGCATGTAGAATTGGTACCATAGCCTGCTCTGTCCAACAAATATAATCACTATTCAGTTTTATCGTAACTTCTCTTAGTAATATTTAAGTATTCAATTAAGTAATAACTATCATGGTCATTTTTTGTTTGTAAGGCAAAGTCAGTAAAAAGATGTTATAATTGCAGAGCCAACGACAACTGCCAGAAATATTTCATATGCATTAACCAGCGCCCTCGAGTTTTGTCCTGCGGCAGTGACACAGCTTTTGATGAGTTGACTTCCACATGTATATCTGCTGATGAAGTAGATGCCTGTCCTGCCGAACTCAGGAATGCTGCAGCCCAAGCCAGAGAAGATGAAAGACAGCGTCTTGCTAAAGAAATAGAATTTGACGCTAAAACCACAAATAAGAGAAGACAATACTACTAAATAAAATTGTTAAAGCTAACCACCATCTACTTGATATCTGATCTGATGCGATCTGATAGTGCTTGAAGCAGTCTGTTTCAAATTAGTCTAGTCTAAACGTTACCACACAATCCTGACCAGAGAACTTAGTTTGTTAGTTTTCTAATGTACAACTTTCATAATTATATTTTTCTCTTACAATAATATTTAGCACTTCAAATTGTAAGGTGTACTTTTAATATTAGCTTAGTATATTTTTTACATAATTTTTAAGTAAAGAAAACAAGCTTACCGAAGATTTATGAAATGCATAGACTTGAAAATTGTAGCGAGGTCTCTCAATATTGCAATATATTGCAAATAGAGTTCGTAAATACCATTTTACGGAATATTGCAATATTGGAAAGCCGTTATGTGACCAAGAATAACAACAAAGTTTATGATGTGGCCATTCGCCGAGTATCCCCTACTATACAGTTTTTGCCTATATGTACCTATATTTTAAATTGTTGTAGTAGGTACCTACCTAAGTAAGTAGGTCTTGTTGCAATACTGAAATAAATATTTTAAAAGTATAAATTATATTTATTTATTAAATCTACCTAACTACTATTTTATATGTATAGTATTTTTGGGAAAGACACCGCCTTGCCCCGAAAGGTGGCAGTATGCATTTCAAAAAGGTTGGCAATAACTAGTCGGCCGGAGCGTTATGGACCATTGAGACAGAAAGAGGAGTAGTATACGGAATGGCCAAGCAAGACTGCCTTCCGCATGTAAGCCATCACCGACTTGCAATTGTCGCCGAATCTTATCTCTTGGGTTGTGGTGAGCGACTCTTCGCAACCAAATCAAATTTTGGGATATATACCTGTTTCTGTATAAATACCACCAGGTCCAAATATTTAACCTTCATAACTGCTTCGCCTAGTGCAAGGTTTTCGTCTTCTGTGATGCTTATAAACCCCAAAACCCTCATGGCGTGGACAGGACTATCAGCATAATATTAAGCCCGTCATACCTGCAGTGGCGTATCTACCAAGGGGCTAGGAGGGGCAGCGCCCCGGGGCCCTTAAACTCGGGGGGCCCCCGAGCCATTTATGCGAACTGAATTACCTTTTTTAGCATTTTAAAAATATTTGTATAATTCATATTTTTATATGATAAAACCTAGTCAGTTTAAGCAGTGGGACCCCATTCTTTAATTTGCACCAGTTACCTAGTTTGTTACCTAGCTACGCCACTGCATACCTGTGAGGATGTTTTGAAGTGATTCGCAAGCATAAAAATATTATAATAACCAGAGGCGACTTCATTGTGGACTCCTTACACTTGGTCTACAGATGTTCTCCATCACCTTTCTCAAAATGTTATAGTTGTTCGTCTTCCTTAAAATAATATTATGTAAATTTGTAGACTCATAGTACATCAATTATTACATTAATCTGAATATTAGATTAGGTAAATCAATTTAGCCGTGTTCGTACTGTTATAACCCTGTAATGTACCGTATTAGTAATCACGTAAGCTCTCTTCCTTTCCACCGCGTCAGCACTTTTTACTTTATATAAACTACATCCAACTTCGAGTAGTTAGTCTATTTGTCATAATCCGCGAGATAGGTTGCCTAAGGGTTCCCTTCCTTAATTCAATAAATCTTCTAATTAAATAAAAGTCTTTTTTTAAAATAAGATTTAGAAGGGACCCTATAACATTCTGGTGGCAGCGGTGGGATACGGAATTCCCCAGTGCCGATTCGCGAAAAAAAAAAACCAATTTTAATACTAAAATAGACTCTCCGTATCCCGCAAAACCAATTAATACCGTGAGTGATCTCCGGCATAAAATAAAATAAAACAAATAAAATTTTTAAAAAAAAAGTGATACTAAGTGTGTGTATCTGTGTTCGGTGAAAACCCAATTTAGTGTCAGGAAAAGACACAAATTTATTTTGTCCTGCGATCAACGAGCATATTCTCCGAGTGACCAGTGGGCAGCCCTAGCGCATTTTGCGTGACCTTCGAGTATCGACGAGCTTACGTTTAAGTTTAGTAAACGACCTACGTGCATCAATTTCAGCGAGTGTTTTAAATAAATTAAGTGTTTCATCCTAAAATAATCCAAGTGCTTCGCGTACCGCGAGTGTCTGTGTTAATTATCGAGTGTTCTGTGAAAACAAGGTGTGGTCCGTGCATACGTGACGCTATGCAGCTTACGAAAGCTCTAGCTCTTATCGCCGCCTACGTGTTCCAGTAAGTCTACGAACAATATTCCAAGTAACACTAATTATAATCGTTCATTCTGTCTCCGATATCTTTGTTAATTTTATTGTGTCAATTTATATTGTGTACTGTGTTTTTCCTATAGACGAATTATGCCTAAAGTGTCCAAAACTGAAGATAGTAAAATACAAGTAGAAATAATTGAATATCCTGAAGATAAATCCCCCATTCCATCACCGTCAGTTAGAGTAACGCGTCAATCTCCACCAGAGATGGACCTAAATATATTATTAAAATTCGTAAAGCCTTTCGACGGCAGTCGAGACAAACTAAATTCATTCATAACCAATTGTAATAACGCCTACGAATTAGCTTCAGAATACCAAAGGCCTATCCTTTTTAAATACATTTTGTGTCAATTAACCGGTAAGGCGGAAACCGCGTGTTTAATAAAAGAATTTACGTCCTGGGAGCAACTAAAGGAGTTCCTAAAGACACAATTTTCCGAAAGAAAACACTTTACACATTTACTTACCGACCTTCAGGAAGGTAAACAAGGTCAGACAGAAAGTGCCAACGAATTTGCCCTTAGGATGGAAACCTACCTCTCACAAATCTAGCTGTCTCTGAAGAAAGAATTCAAGAAACGATGTACAAACGTAGTAATAGCTCGCCCCTGGAAAAACTAAACACTCAACCTCGTTTCAAACCGAAACCCTTCGCTCAAAATCAAACCGTCAAGGTCAAACCACCGCAGAGACCCGTGCCGTCGAGTACGTCACCGAACAATAATATCCCTAATTCTAACCTCGTATGTAGGTACTGTAAGGAAGTAGGACACGATATTAATAACTGTATGAAACGGAAATCCTTCCAAAGACGTCCTACTCCTTCCTATCCTCAAAAGGATACTTTGAATAAACCTTCGACGTCGCAACCTTCTCCAAAACCTCCTCTAGTACACTTCTTAGACGAAGAATACGACGATGAGCAGGTTGAATTCGAATACGACAATTTCGAAGAAGATAATCAGCAAGATAATTTAAACTTGTAAATGTCCTGCAATCGTGCCGCACAGGACGTACAGTCGAAGACGGCACAAAATCCAAATCCAAATATTGTAATAAGGTTATACATCAGGGTAACCAGCCCCAAAACGGAAACCTTACAAAATCTAACAAGGTTATACATCAGGGTAACCAGCCCCAAAACGGAAACCTTGTGCAACTTAATAAGGTTATACATCAGGGTAACCAGCCCCAAAACGGAAACCTTACACAATCTAACAAGGTTATACATCAGGGTAACCAGCCCCAAAACGGAAACCTTGTGCAACTTAATAAGGTTATACATCAGGGTAACCAGCCCCAAAACGGAAACCTTGCACAAACTGACAAGATTATACAACAGGGTACCCAGCCCCAAAGCGGAAATCTTGCCAGGTCTTTAGAGGTTGTACAACAGGGTAACCAGCCCCAAATCAGGAACCTCGAATCAAATCTCGAACATGAGATCTATGAGGTCAGTATTGATACCTCAAAGAGGATGCTGCCTCACATTTTGGTGGAATCACAAGTGTCAGATATTCCACTAACACTTTTGGTAGACTCAGGTGCTGCGATTTGTCTTCTGAAACAATCGAGTATCCGACTTCCATTAAACGTGGTTAAGAAACCCATAAACATAAAGGGCATTGACCCTGGAGAAGAAACTTCTCAAACCAAAGGTCACTTTAATTTAAAATTTAAGGCCGCAGATAAAAAAATCGTTCACCACAAATTCCATGTCATCACAGACATTAATCTGCCCTATGATGGAATCATAGGTAACGACTTCCTAACCGCATACAGTTGTAATATAGATTACAGCCGCGATATCCTAAAAATAGGAAACCATGACATAAAAATTCACTTCTTTGATCCATGCTATATTATACCGGCACGATCTGAAACGGTGATTGAATGCACCGTCACAAATCCGGAAGTAGAAGAAGGTGTCATATTAAATCAACATCTTTCTGAAACCGTTCTAGTAGCGAACTGTTTAGTAAGAGTAAAAGAAAATAAACGAATAAATATATCGGTTGTAAACATATCTAATAAGGCGGTTAAAGTCAATCGAAACTTAAAGCTTAAACTAGAGCCAGCGGATATATGTCTTATCCAGCCTCTCCTAAACTCCGAAAATGTGTCTGAACGAACAAAACGAGTTCTTAATCTACTAAGAACGTCTCATTTAAATGAAGAAGAAACAGAAGGTCTCCTCGACCTATGTTCACAATATTCTGACATATTTCATCTTCCAGATGAACCTTTGTCATTTTCTACGGCCATTCAACACGGAATTAAAACTACTAGTGAAACTCCTATTAACACAAAATCATATCGTTTCCCTGAATGCCACAAGAAAGAGGTGGAAACTCAAATTAATAAAATGTTGGAGCAAGATATCATCACTCCTTCTTCTTCTCCCTGGTCTTCTCCTATCTGGATAGTCCCGAAAAAATCAGATGCTTCTGGCCAAAAGAAATGGCGCATAGTTATTGACTACCGTAAACTTAACGATATCACAATCGGAGAAGTTTACCCCATACCACAGATCACTGAGATCTTGGATCAACTTGGGAAGAGTCAGTACTTCAGCACGCTTGACCTATCCTCAGGATTTCATCAACTTTTAATCTCGCCAGAAGACGCAGCCAAAACAGC
This sequence comes from Orgyia antiqua, assembly GCA_916999025.1. Lineage (NCBI taxonomy): Eukaryota > Metazoa > Arthropoda > Insecta > Lepidoptera > Erebidae > Orgyia > Orgyia antiqua. Next base: position 7,329,040 of record OU779861.1, read on the forward strand.
CTTTTCTGTGCCCCAAGGCCATTTCCAGTTCAACCGAATGCCGTTTGGTTTAAAGAACGCCCCGTCAACCTTTCAAAGACTTATGAATAATTGTCTTACCGGACTGCAAGGCTCCCGCTGTTACATATATCTTGATGACATTGTCCTGTATGATTTTGACCTTCATTCCGCCCTTGTTAACCTCAAGGCCGTTTTCGATAGACTCCGAAAGTATAACTTAAAACTACAACCTGAAAAGTGCGAATTTCTTCGCAAAGAAGTAACCTATTTAGGTCACATAATTACTCAACATGGTATTAAACCAAATCCAGACAAAGTCAAAGCCGTTACCCAATATCCTGTTCCTAAAACTACTAAGGACATAAAATCTTTCTTAGGTCTAGTTTCTTATTACAGACGTTTTATTCAAAACTTCTCTAAACTTGCGAAATCTTTAACCTCTTTACTAAAAAAGGATACCCCTTTTAACTGGACAAATGAACAGCAGCTGAGCTTTGAAGCCCTTAAAACTAAACTAGTTGAAGCGCCCATTTTAGCCTACCAACGTGACGCGTCCAACTTTGCAATATCAGCCATCTTATCACAAGGTCCAATAGGACAAGATCGCCCTATAGCCTACGCATCTCGTACCCTTAATAAAGCTGAAATTAATTACAGTGTGACAGAAAAAGAATGTCTGGCCATAATATTTGGAACTAAAACCTTCCGCCCATACATTCATGGACGCCGCTTCACTATCGTAACCGATCATAAACCACTACAATGGTTATTTAACTGCAAAGACCCTGGATCACGTCTCATCCGCTGGAGACTCAAACTAGAAGAGTTTGAGTACGATATTCAATATAAGAAAGGTAAAATAAATGCAAACGCCGATGCTTTATCGCGATATCCAGTAAACCCTATCCAACCAACCACTGATCCCCAACATGCATTAGACTCTCCAACACCTTTAGAACAATCCTTACTAAACCAAGAAGGTCTTGACCGGACCTATTCGATATGTTAATCTCACCTGCTCCTTTCCAAACAAATGACCTTAACCCCGACAGTCTTCAAAATTGTATAACACCAGATCTAAATACCGAGACCTCTCCTACAACACCAGCAAGCCTAACTAACAACCTCGACGCCATATTGACGTCCGACGATTACTCAACTTTCCTGAAACAAATGACTAACAAAACAATATCTTTCAATACAAACGTAATCGAACAAAATGGTAATTTACTCAAGTCCTCCTGTAAAGTTTTATTAATCCCCACATCTGTAGATCTTGATACCTCCAACCCTTACATAGAAGATGTACTCAGCAACCTGGAAAATAAAGAAGAATTATTAGCCCAAGAAAAACAATTATATCAATTTACTAAAATTACATTATCGAACAAAACGTGCTATTTGTTATTTACAAAAGTTCACTATTTTGATCAGACATCATATCCAGACATGTTTGAAACGCTAAAAGCCATCCGCAATGAATTAATCATTGCAGGAAATCACGAGGAAATAGGCATCTCCGATTTCCGTGATCCTTTTGAGAAACATAGTTTTATTAAAATTTACAATATAATTAACTACCTCTTCCATAACACTAACATTAAGATAAACATTTTCCATAACAATATCGTTTACCCTACACCATCCGAGGTGAAAATGATCCTGTATGACAATCACGACATACCAATAGCCGGTCATTTAGGTGTTAGCCGTATGTATAACAGACTCAAAGAATTATACCATTGGAAAAATATGCGCAGTGATGTAGAATCATATGTGAAGAAATGTAAACTCTGTCAAGAAAATAAAGCTCTTCGAAAAACTAATAGCGCCCCTATGCAGATTACTAGCTCCTCAACTAAACCATGTGAACGTATAGCATTAGACATCGTAGGACCCCTTCCAGAATCTGGCACCGCAAAATTAAAATTTATATTAACATTGCAAGATGATTTCACGAAATTCTCCGCAGCGTATCCATTACGTAGTACAACCGCCGAAGAGACAAGCGAAAGTTTGTTACATTTCATTTCAGTGTTCGGAATCCCGAAAATGATCCTAACAGATCAGGGTACAAATTTCACTTCCGATTTATTCCAAAAAACATGTAACTTTTTAAAAATAAAACAATTGTGGTCGACTCCATACCATCCACAGACTCAGGGTGCTCTGGAACGAAGTCACTCGACTTTGAAAGAATATCTAAAATCATTTGTAAACAACGAACAAACTAATTGGCCCCGATATGTATACACCGCAATGTTAACATACAATACCACTGTACACTCCACTACGCACTACACTCCTTATGAGTTAATGTTTGGTAATAAACCCCACATTCCGAATTCTATATGCGATGAGCAACTGGGTGCCACTTACCCAGACTATGTTAGAATGCTTCAAAACCGTCTTAAATATTCCCGCGACAAAGCCCTCGAATACACTCAAAAATCTAAAATAACATCTAAAAATTATTACGATTCCCATACACGCCCTGTACAGTATAAAGTAGGAGATTTCGTTTATCTAAAAAACCATTTAAGACTTAGAAAAGCCTTATCCCCAAAATGGAAAGGCCCGTACAAAATAGTTAAAATTCATGGTAACAATACATTAACATTACTGATAAACAAAAAACACGTCCGTCATCATTACGATCAAGTAAAACCCGCCGAAATCTCCAACAACCTGTAATACATATAAACATTATTTACATACCCTATATACATGAATATACCTTACCTGTAATTTTTATAATATGGTTAAATAAGTTAGTCTGTTAAAATAACTAAATATAAGTAATCTAACCGTTAGCTTTTACTAAACTAAATTGATAAATAAAAATATACTTACAGTGTTCTGGCGGAACTCCAAGCGACCAGCGATTTTATCCAACCAATAGCTACGAGTGCCGGACTCTATTTTGACTACATAGGAAAACTAAAAATAAAACACGGTTTATTAAACGTTATCATGCCCATGGAAATATCCTATTTCGAACCGCACATTAAAAACTTAGACGCAGCCCTTAAAACCGTATCTTCTCTTTGTCGACATGCAAATGAAGACTCAGAATGTCATCAGGCATTAGAACCTTTGTTAACACAACAACAGAATATAGTAAAACTATTCGGTTCCATATCTCATTTAATAGACAATAGGTCCAGAAGAGGAGCCTGGATTGGCGGAATAGGGACCGCCCTAAAAACAGTTTTCGGCACTTTAGATGAAAATGATGCACTTAGATATGATCAAGCTATTGATTCTGTACAATATAACCAAAATAAAATATTACCTCTTGTAAAAAATAACATCCTAATTACCAATACTGTAATATCCGCTTTCAATAACACTCTTAATAAAATTAAGCAAAATGAGATAAAATTGTGTGATGCCATCGGCGAACTCTCGGAAGGGTTAACAAATCTATTTAACATCTCAAATACCGTTTACCCAAAAGTTTATTTAAATTTTATTCTAAACACTTTCGAGACATCCCTAGTTACATTAACATTTCAACTCGAGGATATAATAAACGCGATAACGTTTTGTAGTCAAAACATCCTCCATCCGAGCGTTTTATCGCCATCAGCTATCTACCGAGAATTGGCCGATAACATAAGGCACCTACCCATTGATTTGTACTTACCTGTGCCTTTAGATATAAGTTCTATTCATATAATCACTAAGATTTCTACTTTATTATGTTACTATTTTAATAATAAACTTGTATTCCTTTTACGTATACCTTTAGTAAGTAACCAAGAATACACACTGTTTAACAATATAGAATTACCAACCCCGCATAACATTAGTCAACCAGACACTTTTAGTTTGATAATACCTAGCTCAAAATATATTGCTATAACCAAGGACAAAACAACTTACTGTAAAATGAACTCACTAACAAATTGTAAAACATTAAGTTTTACTGAATATCTATGCGATATTTCAATAATCTATAAAACCAACTCGAGGCCCAGTTGTGAAAGTGAATTACTATCAAAATCATTAACCAATAGCCCTAAACAATGCATAACTAAATTTATCATTCACAAACTAAACTCATTCAAACCAATTTCAAATAATAAATACATTTATATACAATCCGACCCTGTAAAATTATTATTGGACTGCCAGGACCACCAGCAGATCCGAGAACTTAACCTTCTGGGCATTGGCATACTGTATATACCCAATAACTGTGTAGCCTACTGTGACGGCATCACGTTGATACCCAAACAACACAATATTATAAATATAACGTCACCAATTACATTGTCTACATTTCACATTACCAGTAGTAACTGTTGTAACGCAACTGTGTTAAACTCTGTTAGGAATAATTTATCCCATCTACACATAGAAAAACTTGATCTTTCAGAATTAACTTACTCCCACACATTAACTTCTCAACTCCTGTCCGAAATAAACAAAATTATTAATTCCCCTCATATTATAAAATATGGGATACATTATTCTACCACGACTATTATAACAGTGTGTATCATTAGTATGTATTTTACTTATAAGATTATAATGTATTTTAAACAACCCGGCTGCAACCTTCGTTTATTACGAATCTTTTCGCGAATCTTCTAAAATCAATATTAGCACTATAGAACTAGAACAAACTACCCCAGAGGTTCTAGCACCAACTTTGAGGACAACCTTTTAAGGTTAACTTCATTATACACCCTGAAGTTCACTCTAAAGGGGGAGGTGTTATAACCCTGTAATGTACCGTATTAGTAATCACGTAAGCTCTCTTCCTTTCCACCGCGTCAGCACTTTTTACTTTATATAAACTACATCCAACTTCGAGTAGTTAGTCTATTTGTCATAATCCGCGAGATAGGTTGCCTAAGGGTTCCCTTCCTTAATTCAATAAATCTTCTAATTAAATAAAAGTCTTTTTTTAAAATAAGATTTAGAAGGGGTCCCTTCTAAATCAGTAAAGTTCTAAAACAGTACGTATTCTTATTATCATTATTACACAGTCGGTACATCAATTTATATAATACACAGTTAAATCTATATTACTTTACTCTTTGCAGTAGGTACAGTCTCATTGAAACTTGCTACTCGTATTTAACAGGGTGCTTTAAATATTTTACAAAGTTCTTATGAGGGCACGATACCAAATTATGCTCCATATTATAAAAATGTGGGCATCGTAGACCCATTTTTTTTCTTTGCGAAAGTTAAACCGATTTTAATTGTTTTTACGCTATAATAAAGATGAAGAATAACTAAAAGAAATATGACTATTCGAAAATCCCGTTTTTTTTCAGTTTTCTTTAGATAAAGTTGCGGCGACTATCACACATATTTGGTAAGATTTTACCAAAAAGGAAAGTGATAGAAGCATATAAATTGATTGATATTGATTGCATAGATATTGACGGGCCTCGTGGTCGAGTGGTTTATGTAATGGACTGCCTTTCACGAGATCGCGGGTTCGATTCCCGCTCAGGACAATCATTTGTGTGATATTTATAATTGTCATACAAATGTTTGTCCTGCGTCTGGGTGTTTCTATGTATTATAAGTATGTATTTACAAAAGAAAAGTAGTTTATGTATTCTATCCGTATTCTGGTACCCATAACACAAGCATAATAAGCTTAGCTTGAGACCAGAGGACGTTGTGTGAAATGTCCATGAATATTTATTTATTTATTTATATACTCTTCATCTATACTATAGCATAAAAACAATCAAAATCGGTTTAACTTTCGAGAAGAAATAAACGGAATACGAAACGTCTTTTGTAGGTAAAACCTGCTTCAGCTATATTTGTCTCTTTCAGCGCGGCGCTCGCGAATAGCGATATCAATACCTAATGTGACCATTTTTTCTTTGACTCATATCGGGATTCGGTTCATAGGTACTTATACTAAAATTAAATGAAAAAATAACACTTTTTAAGTTATTTATTCACAAAAAGCTAGTAGTATCATAAAATATTAGGTTTAATTATATATATACTGGTGATGATTTCAAATAGGAATGATACTCTGGGCATGTTTATGTTAAATTAACCTTCATTATCAACATCGCCTTTAAAACTGATACCTGTAACTGAATTTTCTCAGACGTCCACAATTTGTTCATTACGGAAAATACTCTTTCTACTGGAATTCGGTTTCTGAAAACGGGACAATTTTGCGTCCCAGAGGTAGTGTCGGGGACACCGGGACTCGTAGTTGTAAAAGGGAACAGTCCCGCATCCCGTTTAAAACGGGACGTCTGGTCACATTAGCAATAAGTACCTAAGGCAAATATTTAAAATAAGAGTACAGTACCCTCTTAAGATTGTAGAAATAAATCATATTCAATAACAGTTAAATATCTAAGATATTCGGTGTACAGAAGAGATTAAAATATACCCACATTATTTGATTAAATATGAATTAAATAGTTGTATTTATTAAGTTAAATAGAAGTTTTCATTGTGCAGCTCTACGTTTGTCTCAAAGACTAAAATAAGATATGGTTTGTCTACGGCAGTATATTATTTAGTCTATGGTTCAGTCGGTTCTTGGTTCACTTCACATTACAGTTCATTCATCATAGAAGAGATGAAAGCCAAATGATTGGTGTAAATAAAAAGATTATAGTTTTGACCAATGAGAAATTAGTTTGTGTTAGAAAAAAAATATAGAGAACAAATTTTAAAACATCTAAATAAGCGCGGTTTTTGTTTCATGAGTTTAAATTTGAATTTATAAAATAATGATTTTCATGGTGCTTTTCGTACGAATTTAATACAGTTTTGTACAAAAAAGTTTTTATTTGTTCTCCATATCGTACATGTGCAGTTTGTGATAACAAAACAAGTGACAGTGAACGTTTACACTACGGCAAGCAATAGATTCCGCTAGCGCAGCCCTAGCGGGCATCGGACATCGCCCCAGTTGCACCTTTGGATCAGGCGTTTGCGTAGTCGCGGGATCGTGACCCTAGTCTACGAAATAATATCATTCAGTCTTAAAACTAATAGTGAATCTTATTTTCCATAACACCAACATAAATAAACATCGCAAAGTAAGGATACTGTTTTACTTGTAACCTCTTGGGCTCGACGAGTTTTGATAATTCGATGTCGTGTTGTGAACAAAATGGAAGATTCTTATATTATCGCTAATTTCCACGCGCTATGTCGATTGTGCTTGAATAAAAGTACTTTATGTACTTCTATATTTGCACCTGCGCCTGACGATGAATCTAATGTTTCTTTAACCTCTAAAATTGCGGAATGTTTCGAGCTGCAGGTTGGTACTTAATTTAGATCTTTTGTCCTAGTTACATTTACATGATAAAGTAACTTTTATTTTATAATAATCACCATTTTTGTTGCAATTACAGATAGACCCTAATGATGGTCTTCCTGGGAGAATATGTTATAGATGTCTCTTTAAACTGGATAAGTGTTCTAAATTCAAACTGCAGTGTTTACAAAATGAAACCAGACTGAGGGAAATTGTAAACCGTGTCAATGAACTGGATAACTCAAATTCCTCAGAACATAATGATTATAGTTATAGTCAAGAAGGAAAACCACTGAAACATGAAGATTACATTGTTGAGGATAGTGTTGTCATGGTTGTTGATCCTAGTCTTGATTATGATTCTTCTGAAGAGTCTGAGAATGTTGAGCCTGCGGAGCAGGAGGTTACAGAAAGAGACAACACTCCTGAGGGTGAACCAGTTACAGAATCATTTTTTAGAAATGTTTTCATGTGTCAATACTGTGATCAAGCTTTTATTTCACAAGAGAAATGTAAGGAACATGAACTTAGTTCTCATGATCCAAATGTACCATTTAAATGCTTTGAATGTAATATAGTGTTTGCTGAGCGGAGTCAATGTGTGCAACATAGTAAACTAGTACATGCAAATGATAAACCTTATCACTGTCCTGAGTGTGACAAAAGCTTTGGACGTAGATCAGATTTACGAAAACACTCTATTGTACATACGGGGATTAGGCCGTACCAATGTCAATACTGTTTAAAGAGTTTCTCTCGAAATACAAATTTAAGTAAACATCTTCGTATTCATGCCGGTCACAAACCTCATGTGTGTCCACTTTGTCCAAGAAGTTTTGTTGCAAAAGGTGATATGCAGAGGCATATGCTAGTTCATTCAGGGATGAAGCCTTATGCTTGTAGAAAATGTCCATTATCATTTGGTAGACGAGACAAATTAATTAAGCATGAAATGAAACATGGTCCAATAAGCCCAGAGAAGGCAGAATTTAACCATGAGAATGACATGCACGATATGGTTGTGAGTGTTAACCCATACAGTAACCTTATTACTTCTCCAACACAGCACCATCCAGATTCTTCAAACCCTGAATATGATTTTCCTAGAGTGCCTGACCATATTTCTGGTGAAGGTAGTTTTATGAAAATGCAAAAGAAAGGTTCTACAAGTAAGGCAACAAATTCACCTCCTAAACAAAAGCCTGTTAAAAATAGACCAAAAAATATTAAGTGTCATCAATGTCCTAAAAGATTTGGTTCTTTAGATACGTACAAGACTCATGTGTCCATGGCTCATATGAGTTCAAGGACATTTCAATGCAAAATATGTTTTAAAAAGTTTTCTAGGAAGAGAGAATTGGAACGTCACTCAGCTCTCCATTCCGGTATGAAACCGTTCTCTTGCAGTCAATGTGATAAAAAGTTCACGAAAAAGGAGAAACTTGACAAGCATGAACAAAGTCATGAAAATGAGGTTGTGAATATGCCATGTATTGAGTGTGGTATTAAATTTGAAAAGAAATCAGATTTAGTTGCCCATATAAAGTCACATTTCAATGATAATTTTGATGTTAAAATGGATGCTGGCCTTGAAATTAAAAAGGAGGATGATTCTGACTTTGGCTTGGATGAAAATTTCTATGATTTAGAAACATGAGAAATTTCATGTGACTAAAAATGAAATTAAATTAACTCAAGGATCTACTTAGATCATTGTCTATTATCGATTTTGTAGATTTTCTATATAATGACAGAGATTGTAATATCTCTTGTAAAATGAAATTGAAAATATAATGCATCCAGTGACTATGGTAGGCTCTTACCATCGGGTGGACCGTAAGCTAGTTAAATATCTCATATCAATATCTGGCAACTGAATTACTGTGCTTGTACAACAAAAATTACCAATTCTAACGCGTGTGTGTTTACCCAAAGGAGCCGAGTTTTGTGGCTTTAGTGCAATGTAAGGCCGTGCAGTATCTACCTTTCTTCACTTTATCTGCTGCTAGAATCATCATTATTTTACAAAAAATACAATTATGACCTATTATTGCAGTATCGTGTACAATTATGATTTTAATCTGGATAGATCTAGAAAATAATTTTGTTGTTTTCTCTCTTGCAATTGTTTTTTTATTTTGATCATTTTATAAAAAGAAGTCATGTTTTGTAGTTATTAATTTCCACATGGGTAAAACAGTACTTAATATATTTCTATATTGTTCACATTAATGAGGAATATTATCACAATAAAATGGCAAAGTATTGTTATTGTTTAAGCCATTTGGAATAATAAAATAAATAATGTGAATTGTGAATAAGTAAATTAAGAAATTGTTTAAACACTTAGAAATATTGTTATTATGTTTCTTACCTATCTAAGTCTATATTCTCAGATCGAGAATATATAGGTATCAAAATAAATAATTTTAGCTTATCTTTGATCTTTGAAGTCTTTTATTCTTTACTGCATTTACTTTTAGAGATGGATATTCTCTAAAAGTCTTAGATGTTTGATATAATTATTTAGTAATAAACAATATAACAAATTTTTTATTAGTCGCTATAATTAATTAAAATTCTCATATTGAGAAACACCAAAAAATACTACTAATGGTTAACAGTATTAAAAATTTAGGGTACGAGGTAGATGTATGAGTTTAAATGAAGTCAAGAGCGTGTTTTAACGGTAATAAATGGCGCTCTATAGCCTTTACCTACTCCCCATGTGAAAAAGCGAGACGCTATAAAGATGTTGTGGTGTTAATTATAGGCAAGTTAGACTATCCTATAATTAAATTGAACAATGTTCAAAAATGTATGTATAGTATGAATAAGTTATATTAAAAAAAAATAGTGAAGCAATTTTAGCTAATATTATGTACATTCTAGTTATTGTGAAGTTCATTTATCCAAAGAATTTTAACTTGTAGGTAGGTATCAAATATTTTAAATTTAATATTATGTAGGTGATAAGCATAGGTCAGAGTAGGTAGATTGATTTAAGGTTGTTGACGTCAAACGTAAAAGACAACATGGATATGCCTTCAATATACCGGAATTTTATATTGTAATATATGTTCCGCAATTTTTAAATTAGCATAAATCTATATTATATGTGAAAAACGTGTTAATTATATCGATCTACGCTGCCAGCGCTAGCTAATGGTGAAAGATATTAGTATTTTATTTTATACGTCAACAGGAATACTTTAAAATCAGAAAATATTGAAAAATATATGATTATTTATGTCAATTGTATTAAAATTGACTATCAAAATTCAGAAATTGTATCCAATGAGGATTGAAAACAATTTATTTATGTTTTTTTTTTAATTAAAATTAATTGTTCATTGTTTTAATAGCAAATAATTTTGTTAGCCTGTCTGCATTATTTTTATTTTTTTAATTCCATGTTTTAAATCGCGGAACCTTTTCCAGTACTTCCCGCACATCATGGCATGTCCATATTATAATATCTTGACGCAAGTAACAAAAATCAATCTACCTACTCCGATCACTAGTGTTATGGCACAAAACTGTTGCAGTTATAATGTTATAATTATTGCACTTAGAAATTAATTGTTTGTGATTATTAATTTATGATTATGTTAGAAGTGAAATTATGTTTAGATTATTTTAAAATTTACCGATCAAAGTTAAACTCAAAATCACACATGGGAATATGTTTGAATTCCTTGAATATGTAATAATGAATATGAGCGGCTACTGAAAATTAAAAAAGTAATCACCATTTTTAAATTAATTATAAAATAAAGAGTTATCTGTGAGCCTTTCTTGACTACTTAGATTGCTAGATAACAACTGAAAAATGTTTTAAAATTGTATTATTTAATCTCATTTATATTTAATATTATTTATATTCATTTATATTTAATATTATTTATATTATAAATATTAATTATATTTATTTATATTTAATATTATTTATATATTCTCATTTATATTTAATATTATTTAATCTACTAAGATACTGTGTCTCTGTTTGTCTAATTAGTGATCGATACATATACAAGACGATCCATGATCACAAAATCAAGAATACTTCGACTGTCTTGCCTTTTCCAACTAAGAATTTTTCGGTAATCAAAACTGATGTTCATTATAGAAAATTTTTTCCCTATAATAAACGCTATGTCGCGTCAATCAACATTGTTTAAACAAACGAAGACACGCACTCAATATCGGAATATAGTTTTAAGGTAGAGAATCGTACTGATGTAAGGACGAGTAAAACTTGAAAACTAAGCAATAACTATTTTATGTAGGTAGGTAGGTACTTCCACGGTTATAGCTACTGCCTCGCTCTATAATTTTTAGCTTAGTAATGTAGGTAGCCTATGTATTACTCTCATCGGTAAGCTATAAAGCTGTAAAATTTCATTAAAATCCATTCAGTAGTTTTTGCTTGAAAGCGCAACAAACTTATATCCATCCATAGACTTTTACAAACTGTGTTTACAACTTTTACGTCTATAACATCAGTAGGGTAACCAGTGGCGGATTTACCCTAAGGCCCGGGCCTAGGGTGGCCAGATTTAGGGGCGGTGATATACAAAAAAGCCTCTTATTTACAACAAAATAAAATTTTCTTGCGAAATAAAACTGAATTTTTCTCCTAAATTTCTAAATCTGTTTAGTTAAAAGTTGGAAATGAAGTAATTTCATTATGTAGTCTTTATGGTGGATGCTGAGAAAGGGACGGCTAATGGCTTGGGGCCCAGGGCGGCCGAGATTGCAAATCCGTCACTGAGGCTAACTAGACAACTTGTGTTTTAATTTCTTGTGTGAATCGTCATCAATTGTAATGTAATTAATTAAATTATGTGAGAATTATGCAAATAATTAGTGTGAGAATTGTTTTAGTACCTATTGAGTTAATGTCGGTAATTCTCAAATATGTTAAAGAATAAATTTTAAGTAACGTTGGCACCAATTCTGTTGCGTGAAAAACTTATTTTAAGCCAACTGTGATGTATTTTAATTTAGCGTCTATTTCATTCTATATATTTATATATTATTATTGACGGGCTTCGTGGCGTAGTGGTTCATGTACTGGACTGCCGTTCACAAGGTCGCGGGTTCGATTCCTGCTTGGGACAATCATTTGCGTGATATCCATTAATGTCATACAAATGTTTGTACTACGTCTGGGTATTTTCTATGTATTATAAGTATGTATTTACAAAAGAAAAGTAGTTTATGTATTATATCCGTATTATGGTACCCACAACACAAGCATAATAAGCTTAGCTTGGGACCAGAGGACGTTGTGTGAAATGTCTATGAATATTTATTTATTTATTTTATTTATTAATTAATTTTGTTCTGTTACACAGTTTTTATAATATCAAAGCTTAGTTAACATTGTGTTATTGATACTGTTAATATTCCTGTTTTAGTTAAGTTTAGTTTTGCAATTAGAATTGGTACCAATAATGGTAAAATTAACTGCTTTAATGTACAGCAACTTTATTGATAAGAAACAAAAATAATGCATTGCATTTTATTATCATTTTTGATGCAATTATACACCATTATTCATTACTGAATTATTCTAAATTTGGGAGATAAAAAACATCACAATAAAAGTAGGTATAACTTATTTTTACGGATTTAGACGCGTATATTTGTTTTAATTTTAGCCCGACGTTTCGGAGACTTTGCAGTCACCATGGTCACGGGTGAGACTGAGACTGTGAGAGTCTCACCCGTGACCATGGTGACTGCAAAGTCTCCGAAACGTCGGGCTAAAATTAAAACAAATATACGCGTCTAAATCCGTAAAAAGTAGTTTTATTTATGCAAATGAGTCGCGCAAGTGTTAGAAAATATTAGGTATAACTTGTCACGATATTTAAATAATTGTTATGTTTAATACACAAATAGTGGATCTGCAATAAATGTTGTCCAATATTATATTATTGACTGCTTTTAATTTATCTAAATTGTTGTTCCTATAAACATTTTCTCCTGCTATCAGTTCAAGACATGAAATCCACTGAGAGGAACTGGCGAAAGAAACTAAGAAGAATCTAAAGCAGCTTTAGTTATCTAAATCTATATATTTTTACAGATAGAAATTATTCCCATTAATCAGTAAAGGCCGATTTACATATAAATAAGTACAGTAGCAAGTTGACTTGCGGCGAGTTAAGTTGACGTCAGACAGGCGGCTGGTCGTGAAAACCAGCCAAAACCTACTGAAACATCGACAAATCATGCTGCACTAACCCCAAATAATGGGATACGGGTGGGAGAACGATGATGACCGGTGCATCTTTCTTTCCATATTCTGGTACCCATAACAAAAGCATAGAAATTTAGCTTATTTTGGGACCAGAGGACGATGTGCGAAATGTCCGTGAATATTTATTTATTTTTATACATTATGAATAATATTACATGCCATGAGAAGCGCAACTAAATGTCTAAAGAGTATTTAATAAATAAAGTACTATTAATTCTTGCATAGACTTATCAAAATGCAAATTGATCATTAAGCATAACACAGGATTATTTATAATTAAATAAATAAATCTTTATTGTCACGTATAAAAATGTTACATTTTGCTTAAAAACTACTCTGGTTCCTGTACTAGTAAGTAACTGTGTTACAAGAACCAGTGCCTTACTACAATATCAACAAATTATAGAACACAGGACGGTAAGCGGGTGAACATTAACACAAGATTAAATTACAGTTAAAAACCCTATTCTTAATATTAATATAGCATGCTTATGCATAACAATACTAAATTTGAATGAGTGGGATGATTGTCTGACTGTGTGTGTGTCTGCATTGCACGTGTTATAACTATCATGACATTACATTACACCTATATTTATACATATATTTTAATACAATTTTAATAATTTAACTTTGCTATACAAGAAAGAAGAAGAAAAACTGATGATGTAACGTTATCTACAATTGTATTATTAACACCATCACTATACTTGAACCACAGAATAAAATATATTTTGTGACATAAACATAAGTATTAGTTTAGTTGTATGAGTGGAGTTGGTACCAGTGTTTAGTGAGAAGAATTAGGAGGTCATTTTATAATCTAAATAAAATAAATAGATAATCACAGAAAAATGAAGCCGGTCAGTCCAGTCTGAGAAAATATCACACCAAAAAAAAAAACCAGAAAAAGTGCACATTTGGAATTCCAGTTAATATAATTATTAAAAGTGCAATAAATATTGGTGCCACTTACAGACGTTGCTCCAAAACATAACCGACGCGGCGACTCAACAAACACTATAAATTGGCATAAAATAGAAAATAAAATAATGAATATACATAATTACTAGCTGACCCGGCAAACGTTGTTTTGCCATAGGTAACAAAAAAAAAAGTTTTGAATAATAGATGTTGGCCGATTCTCAGACCTACTGAATATGTATGCAAAATTTGAGAAGAATCGTTCAAGCCGTTTCGGAGGAGTACGGTAACTAACACTGTGACACGTGAATTTTATATATTAGATTAATTTTTTAAAACCATTGGATACTTTATAATTAAAAGATATTTTAAAACAAATAATTTATTTTATCCAGCTAATGGATTTGCATGTATTGTCACAGATGTTATTCTTGCTTCATTGAGAGGTCTAAATGTCTTGGGATTAACTGCCATTTTTTCTAGATCATCTAACGCTTCAAATCCATCTATTACCCTGAAATAAAATTTATTGCTTAATGTTTTCAGAACACATTAAAATCAAGCTAAAATGCATAAAATAAGAGTTCAAATCAAAAAGTTTTCATAACTAGACTATCCATAAATCAAAAACTACACCTTTTTTACCTTTATTCTTGCTATAATTTAAAGAATAATATTTATGCTACTTTTTCCATGATGGCTAGTCTTTTTTTCTTATTTATTTTTTATCCAACATATTGCTAAGTATTTATACTAGTTTAGTGTAATGTTATTCAATATCTTACCTGCCAAACATTGTGTATTTAAGATCTAAATGTGGTTGTTCTCCATATGTAAAGAAGAATTGACTACCATTTGTGTTAGGACCATTATTTGCCATGCTGACTACGCCTCTAGCATTGTGCTACAAAAAAAGAAACAATTTAACACAGATTCATTTAAAATTAGCAGCTTGTTGTACCTTCATCATAACCTAGGTATGTATAAATCACTTGTGTCCAGTTTGCAATAACATTGTAGATCGTTTTTCCTCATTGGACATTGGTCTTTAGCAAAAGGTCTTTTAAAAATACTACCTATTATCATGCCATGTCTTTACAGGATAAGCAAAAAAAGTTATATTACTTAAGTCTTGCTTTGAGTCTTAACTGTAACTTCTGAATTAATAGAAACATCACATAATAGAATTATTCCCCTATAGTATTTACGAATTAGTTACCTTTAATTCTTCTTTGAATTCATCTTCAAACTTTCTTCCCCAAATAGAAGTACCGCCTTTCCCAGTTCCAGTGGGATCTCCTGTTTGTACTATAAAGCCCTGAAATTGAAAATATACAAATATGTGATTATATGTATCACCATCATGTTTATAAAATATCAACAATATTGTTGACATGATAAGAGTAATTGTAAAAAAGTAGGTAAGTATAGCTAACCTTTATATTTCTGTGAAATAAACACCCGTTGTAGTAATCACTTGCACACAATGCCAGGAAATTCTCACAAGCCTTAGGGCAGTGTTCACAAAATAACTCTACTTTTATATCACCTACATCGGTATGAAGTGTCACAGACATATTTGGCTATATATTATCGAATAATTATTATAATTTTTTCCAGTATTTGAATTAATAGGTTCTTCTTGCCTTCTTAATCTATAAAAAATAATTTTATGGAAACACGCTTTAGGAAACCAAAACAAACTGACGTCAAAAGTGTCAAATCTGTCATTTTCTAAATGTCATTCTGATCAACAGACTAAACAAGTACTACAGACTAGTATAAATAAAGATAAAGGTCTCTGTGGTAGTTTTCCAATTACAGCACAAGAGCGCAATATGCGGCATAATGCTCAACGTTGAATGTTTCAACTACGGCAACGCTTCGCACAATCGAGCACTCTCAAAAGTAATGTTTTTGCGTGATGCGTGCAATCGATACCAACTCAGTGACAAAATAAACAAGTGTTTTTTCTTTAAGTTGGCATTGATTAAAATTTTATTTATATATTATCGTTAGTATGTAATATTATTTATTGTTAAAAAAATTTTAAGGCTTTCGTTTCGTCAGAGTTTTCTGGAAATAATCAAAGTTAATTCAAGCTGTGTTAAAAAATAAATATATGTATGGATGAAGGTACAAACAAGAAGGTTATAAATAGGGAGTAACAACTCGGGAACATAGATTTGTTCCAAGGCAGGGCCGCCCTGTTTATGGTTTAAAAGTAAAATAGTAAATAGTAGCCTTGCTGTCTCTTTTACTCCCGTTCAAAAAGAAAGAGTTAGAAAGGCTACTAAATCATTTATTTTTCATAATGTGTTCAAATAAAAAAGCAGCAGGCCGGTTTCGTAATACCGAGTGTTAAGTCTAGATCTATATCCTAAGTCTATGGGTACAAACAATGACTTTTTTTATATTCTACACTTATGAGTGAAAAGGACAAAAAAAATCAATAATTTCCTTTTAAATGTGAATACAATTTTATTTTAGTAATTTTTTTTTCAACACTAAACTTAGTGCACTCTGCTGGTGCATTTGAAAACTAATTCACGTTCCAATGAAGCGTCAGCATAGTTCAGCATTGTGCGTCACTGAGTCGCATTATGCTCTGTAATTGGAAAACTACCTGTATTAGCATGACACTGGCAACAATACTTTAAATTACTCAATCACACAAAGTTGGATTGCCTAAGCCTTAATTAACGATTTTCCTGAGGCTTAGAGGAAAAAGCTACGTGCTATAGGTCCTAAGCAAAGAGTAAAATAATATTACCTACTCACCGAGGGTGTTAGCTAATCTTATATATAAAAATCAATTGCTGTTCGTTAGTCTCGCTAAAACTCGCGAACGGCTAGGCCGATTTTAGTGATTTTGGTCTTGAAATATTCATGAAAGTCCAGGGAAGGTTTAAACGGTTCCTAAAATTCCACGCGTACGGAGTAGCGGGCATCAGCTATCTTATATATAAAAATCAATTGCTGTTCGTTAGTCTCGCTAAAACTCGAGAACGGCTAGGCCGATTTTGGTGATTTTGGTCTTGAAATATTCGTGAAAGTCCAGGGAAGGTTTATACGGTGACAAAATATATGGGAATTTAAATTCTACGCGTACGGAGTAGCGGGCATCAGCTAGTGATAAATAAAAAATGTATCGATGAGCGTTTATTCAGATCTTATCTATAATTTTAAAGTAAGACTCGAGACTCACTATAACATTTAAATCTAATTTAATATCTAATTTAATTTAATATAACCAGTATATAAAAATAATAAAATATTGCTATGCAATACGATTAAGATTTTTTTTAATGTTTGATTATTAACTGGGCCAGACATGGCCATTCTACTAATTTAAACTTAGGTACATACATTAAGTATTTTAGTTATAACAGAACTATTATTTACAAACATCATTACAATAATCTATCACAAGAGGTTTATTTCTCCAGTTATTAACTTATTCTGTTCCGCCTGCTTTTTCATTTTGTCCAATGTGTGGCTCATGAGTATTTTCATCGATGTAGAGTTTACCATAATTGCCCAATATCCTCTGTCCGGTCGGATCAAATGGAGATTTCAAATGTAGATTAGCTTTATGTCGTTTGCCCATAACTTCTATTTCATAATCGCCATCAGTCAAAAATTCATTGTTAACGATATCACCTTTATTACTAATGTATCCAATTCCAATCGGTTTGTCCAAGAAATAGCCATAATCACCTCTTCTTAAATGACCTACCGGTTCACCATTTCTATAAATACCTTCTAGTCCGAATAGTGCGACCTGCAAGTAAAATAGACAATTAAATGCGTCGCCGGCCAATTCCCTATAAAATAAAGATAATGCTCTTAATGTCTATTTAATTATGCTTACCTTATCATCAAGTGTGAAGAAAGCATATCTCTTTGTTACTCCTTCCTTTCTGGCCTTAGTAACAGCTGTATTGCCGATGTAGTTGCCATCCTTTCTACAGGCAAAACCCAAACCTGCTTCTATCGGGTTGTCATCTGATCTTAAATCAGCATTCCATAAGTGATAACCTGCGTAAAAATGCTTACATATTATATTAATCAAGTAAAAACAATTCAACTGTTATAGCGTTTCGTATTTATTTACCTAATTAATTATTATTCTAAATTAAAACTACATAAGTACATACACTTTACTGTGCCCTTTATATTTTTTTTTATAAATAATTCAATATTTTTTTCGCCAAACAACCTTATTATGTACTTTCATATTTTTTATTAGAACACATGAAATCGGAGTTACAGAAATTGTGTAAAATAATCGCTAAATTACGCACGTCGCTACGCACCTTAATATTTATCACCATACCTTTTTCAGCGCTCAATGAAGTCAAAGCTCTCCAACCAGCGTTCTTCAATCCTTCAGCTTGTTTTAACGCTTTGTATACGGGTATGGCGTGAGATGAAGGTATATGCAACTCCCAGCCTAGTTCCCCAGACCAAGTGACACGGAGAGCTCGACAAGTATATTGTTTATCTGTAGCTGATTTTGCTGCCTTTGATACTAGAATACTACGGTGCATATACACTGGGAATGCGTCGTTTGATAACCCAGCATCTGTATACCGTTGTAAAATTCGTTGGCTAAAAGAAAATGCTCAATATAGGTAGTTATTTAACTTAAGAATACAAGTATCACTGCCTCATTTTCTCCCCAAGTTGCTGTAAGAGCCAGCATAGGGAAATCATAAGCATATAACTTAAAACGTCAGCGTTAATAACAGGTTTTTGGATCTCATTTGATTTGATTTTCTGCCGAGTTTCTTACGCCGGTTCTTCTCAGCAGATTGCGTCCTAAACCAGTGGTAGGAAAAAATAATTGGACATGTCATAAGCACATTTTTTTTAAAAATTATGTCCACTTGATTAAAATGATTTTTTCATTTCATGTTTCAGTACTGCCATTCAATGGACGTAAATTTCTGAAAACTAATTAAGATATTGGATATTTGTTTGATAACTGTATCTCACCTATCAGGTCCTTGTACGCTGAGAATACACAATTGTTTCGTAACGTCAGTGACTGTAGCTTTCAGTTTCCTTGTCTGAATGATCCGACGGAGATGTGCTAATGTGTGATTTGCGCTAAATCCACTTGTTACTACGTAATATCCACGGCCCTGCAAACATCATAATTTAAGGAGCACAATAATAATTAAATAGTAAATAAATGCATATCGCTGTGCATCATGTTTACATAACTAGATCTCCAAGAAGTTGTATAGTAACTAAGCACTAAGGTTTTATTATTCAGTTAAATGAAGGAACTCTTTAACACTTGCGGGACTCATCCATTTTAATTAAATTACTGTTTTACGGATTCCCTCGCGTACCTATATTATATTAAATAAATCCTGAAGTTTCAGTGACTATTTAGTTAGCCACTAGTCATGAGTCCACGGGTCGAATTGATGATGAATTTGTCCTTTACGACTCTTTTACGAAACAACTAGAGTCTTCAAAATTTGATAAGTTTTACGTTACCTTAAAGATAGGTTCATGTAGTTGCCCGCTGCCACCATCCAGAACAGTGACTGTAACGTCCGCTTCTACGCCGCCTTTCTCGTTCAGCAACAAAGTGTATACGACCCTGTCATGATACATACTTGATTGCATGGGTGTATCGATTACCAGTGAGAGGTCAAGGACCTTTACTTTGTTAGTGTTTATACTAACAGTTAGCGTATATTTTGTATTACAGCCTCCCCCAAAAGTTACTAATGCTTATTTTCATATCAATGCATCTAAAGACCAGTGGCGGATTTGCAGTCTCGGCCGGCTCTAGGCCCCAAGCCATTAGCCACCCCTTTCTCAGCATTCACCATATAGATTACATAATGAAATTGCTTCATTGCCAACTTTTATCTAAATAGATTTAGAAATTTAAGAGAAAAATTCAGTTTTATTTCGCAAGAAAATTTTATTTTGTTGTAAATAAGAAGCTTTTTTGTAAATCACCACCCCTAAATCTGGCCGCCCTAGGCCTGAGCCTACCGGGCCTTAGAGTAAATCCGCCACTGCTAAAGACAAAATGAATCTAGACAAAATTCGATGGTGTTGTGTTGTTTCATTATTACAAAGTTTCTAAGACCACTTTTTAGCTCCACGATAAGATCAGCGCCACAATATTATCAACATAATACATTTCTAATTCTAATAAAATTCTAGTTATAGGTTAAAGGAACAAGGGGAAACTTGCAAGATTTATTTACAGACAAACATCGGGCATCACGTCAAATAAAAGCTTGAAAAACAAAATCAAGTAATAATTGCACAAACCTGTCTTGAGCTTTAGATAAATCAGAAGTAAAGGCCAATTCTGCAGTTCGTTGCGCATCAGGTCCAGTTAAGTAGAACTTGCCGTAGTAAGACATATTAAATAGTGCGGCTCCATTCCTACACGCCAATGCTTCAGATCTGATCTGGTATGTACCATGAAATTATTTTTTAAGTGATTTAAAACAACATAATTATACATTTTATCGTTGCCAAAAGAGTTCGTAAATATTATAATATTTACGATCATATTTATAACACTCCCATAACATAAAAATATTACGGTGTTATAAACGGTAGAATAGGTACATTTTATAGATCATAAATATACCTCGGCTGACGCGGAGCGATAATTATATTACGCGTGGAATCTAAACACCAAACCCTAACATATTATCAGAAAACCATCCTTTTGGTCCCTGAAGGCCCTCCCTATTCCCCTCTTCAACACAAATTGGCGAAGCAGTATTTGGTAAAATACCTACGTGATACGTACCAAATCGTAGTGTTTGGAGAAGTCAAATCTGTGATCTCCTTGAACAACTTTTTCGTATCGCGTGTCATCATTCCTAGGGTAATCATGGGTGCCACCCCAATCATATTGTTGTACTCTTATCTATAAACAAAAAATTAAGGTTCATACTAATGGCTTTACAAAAAACCTAGTATATATTTATGTTGCACACTCAGTACCTGCACCATAATCCCCTCAAAAGTGGAGGAGGCCATGACCAACAGTGGGACGTCAATAGGCTGGAGAGAAACAAGTTATAGTTACCCTTTCTCCAGGTATAAAGAAAGCAGGTCTTTCCCATCCAGCTCGAGCTTGCATCACAGCTCCATCATCAACAAGCTCCTGATGTAAGGCATCATGGCTTGCATCACGCCCAGCCAGGGGTTCATCATGGGGGAACACTATACTGTAGTTTCTGACATATGACTCATGACTTGATTCCCTCACCCAATGTCCGCGAGATAACTGGCCAGGTGTGAACCGACGAATGTCGAATGTAAACATGTTGTAATGTGGCCTGGACAATTAAATGTTAAGTTAATTATTACGAACAATTACACGGGTTAAGTACGAGATGGACATGCACACACAGAGTACCGTTGTTATCGTAATACATTCGTCATATTCTAGACCCCAAATAACAGAATAAGGGCCGGACACTGCCGGACAGTGATGTTTACGACGATGTATTTGTTATTGTAGCATCAACTGACATAACTGTAAAATTTACGCTCTTCAGATTATACGGATTATGAAAAGATAAAATATATAAATGTAGTATTAGGATGCAGATAAAATTATTAAAATCAAAAACCTTCCATTGATGATCCACTCGGCCATTTGTATTCCACATCCGGCAGAAAACATTACACCTGCAGAATTGTAACCGCAATTGTGGTATAGTCCTGAAATTAAATATGTAATCAATTCTCACTGATGGATTTCGTGTTTTTGCAACATAGGTACAATGCCACAAGTTAATTTCGATTGAGCAGTGACTAACAGGCTAATAGATAGCCAGAATAAGGTAATAATAATAATAATAATAAAAATCTTTATTTTCTCACCACAACCGAAAATTACATAAAAAACATATAGTAAAAAAACAAAACAACTTTGTACTACTTAAATTTCGGTCGTGGATCGCTGGTGTCTGAAATAGGTAACGTGTTACCTGTGATACAGAACACCAGGTCTCCACTCGAACCGGTTACAAGAACAAATAACTAAGTAGATGATATATTATATATTTAAAAGATCCGCAAATTTAATTTGGTGTGAATGTGTATATGACTGTATCTATGTGTGCGTGTGTATGAAATTTTGTGTTTAGTAAAAAAAATCTGTAATTTAATATATCCTTGATAATGTAATTGTTTAGTCTAAGATCTTCAAAAGATCCTCTGTATCTGTATAGGTTAGCTTAAGGAGCCATTCGGAAACAACAGTACTACATTTGTGTTTGTTAAGGTGTATAATGGACAGTTCTTTGTGTATTTTTTTATAAATATAGGGTCCCAGGAAATTAAAGAATCTGCGACAGAAGGAGGTTCTTATTTGTGGCATTAAAGAGACAAAATTATCACGGCGTGTTACAGTTTCCGGGAGCAACATTAATGGGTGCTGCTTAATAATTATTGCTTTAATGAATAGCTGTCGGACGGATGGGACTTGACAGTATTCATAAAGTTTACTAGTAGGGTATAATCGAGGCTTAAAACAGCAAACCTTCAAGACTGCTCTTTGGGCCCTTTCAATTTGAATGATATGAGTTTTGGCTGCTCCACCCCAAGTGCTAATACAGTAGCTAATGATTGATTGACACAAGGCTTGATACACCATTTTCATAATGTGGTTGTCAGCAGAGTATCGCAACTCTCTAAATATATAGATAAGTTTACGAACCCGACTTGATAAATGTATTATATGCTCCTTAAAGGTTAGATTGCTATCGAGAACTACACCAAGGTACTTTATAGACGTAACTTTTTCTAAAAAGCAGTATTCCTGAACCGGACCATTGGTGGGTACTTTGACGCTGAGTCTTTGTGAATGATCATCTAGGAACATTGACTTGCGAATAGAGAACTCTATAAATTTTGTTTTTGAAACGTTTAAAGTAAGCAAATTACAGGTTAACCAATCAGAAACCTCGTGTAACCCCCGCTGCGCAAGACGATATGTATCACTCCATGTCTTTGAAGAGAATACCAAAGCTGTGTCATCCGCATACGAAAGAACTATACCACTGTCCAGTTTTAGACTGCACAGATCATTAATATAGACCAGGAATAAACTAGGACCGAGGATACTGCCTTGGGGCACCCCATATTCGATACGTCTTTCGGAGCTGTCATGGCAATCAATTCTCACAAACTGAGATCGGCCTGAAAGGTAACTTTGGAATAAAGAGAGTTGGGTCCCTCTTATACCCAAAGATTCAAGCTTGTGCGTGAGTATTGGAATTGCGACCGTATCAAACGCCTTCGCGAGATCAAGAAACACAGTAAGGCATTTTAAATTCCTATCCAAGTCTCTAACGATATGGTCTACAAGGGTATGAACGGCAAGGTCAGTAGAAAGATTCTTTCTAAAACCAAACTGGTTTGGTGATAACAGATTATGGCTTTCTAAATACGAAATGAGTCGGATATTAATAATCTTTTCAAGAACTTTGGACATAGCTGGCAAAACTGATATTGGTCGGTAGTTTTCAACGCGCGTTTTATCTCCTTACTTAAAAATTGGATGAAGAATGGCTTTCTTGAAGAAATCGGGGAAAATTCCAGTAGTAAGAGCGAGATTACAAATATGTGTAAGCGGGGGTACAATGATAGTTCTAAATTCTTTCAAAAAGCCAGCCGATATCCCGTCCCAGCCCACAGCACAATTTGATTTTAATGACATAATTAAATTCTCCACCTCAGTTTCATCTGTTTCAAGAAAAACAACAGATTTAGTAAGAGAAGAAGACATGGGTTCATTATTTGAGCGAAATACTTGCGATGCACACTTGTTACTAGCCTCTGCCAGCTGTTTGCCAATACTAACAAAGTAGGTATTAGTGTCGTCAATAGCCTGTTGTTTATCATTAACTTGGTTCAACAGACCACACGAAGAGGGTTTAGTTTTATTGATGTTAGTGACGGACTGAATCACTTTCCAGATATGTTTGGAGTTTTTGCCAGCATTACTAAATTGAAGTCTTTCATGATCTCGTTTAGCTTTACGCACTAAAGCCGTGCAAAAGTTACGGTATCTTTTAAAAGATAACAGAAGTTCTTCATTGCGTGGATCTTTTTTTACCTTTTTATACAAACTATCTCTATGACGCATGCACCTGAGTATACCTGGAGTAATCCACTCTTTAATATGCTGTCGCCTACGAGGAAGCCTAACCGTTACAGTATTTTGGATTAACGCAGATGAAAGAAGCTCAACAAATAAACCCGTTGCTAGATTAACGTCCCTTGCCTCGTAAATAGGTGTAAAGTTGACGTCTTGTAGGTCTCTAAAAAGCTTTTCACGGTCAGTTTTAGTGATAGTTCGGCTTATTTTGGTCTTGCTGTGTTTTAAACGAATCGATAGAAGAATGGCGAAGTGATCTGTAAGCGTCGTCTCCAACACAAAGATTTCTGAGGCAAGTGATGATTTCAGATTAGCGTGATCGAGACACGTGGAGCCGTGAGTTGCATAATTATGACCTACGAAAAGACCGTGATGAGCAAGAATATCAAGATAGTCCAGTGCATAAGTATCGGAATGACCGGGAGTAATATCCAGGTTTATATCTCCAACAATGGCAACATTCCTACAGGAGTTAAGAGAAAGGTGAAACACTTTTGATAAAATCTTTGCGAACGAATTAAAGCAGATACAAATATTTTAACATCTAAGTTGGTACTTAGTAGGTATGTTAATACCTAGTCTTAATAACTCACCGAACACATTAGGATCTTCTCCTAAAAGTGGTTTGTGATCAGGAGTAAAAGATTCAGGTCCACAAATTGTGCTCTTAACACCGACATCCTTCAATTTTGGACACAGCATGGTAGCACTATTCATGTGCACTCCGAATATATCCCAGTCTAACTCGTATAGATGGAACTGAAGATTATCTGGCACCTAAATAAAAATAAAGACAAAGAGGTGGGTAGGTAGTTGGCGAATAAATATGTTTCGGATCCCAAAGAAGGTCTTGCGATTCCTCGACAAGCTTGGCATGACGGGTCGGTCAAAGTCGGGTCAGATCTAGAAAGCAATCTTAATGCATAAATATCGACATGGTATACAAGTTTCTTATGCAAAAAGCCCTAGAATTCTGACTGACTTTTTCCATCTTGCCACCTCTAAGTTGAAGTGAGTATAATTTTCTTAATTGCCTTTTTGTCTTCTACTAATTGTTTTTTTGTCAAATTATGCTAAGGCTTTCTCACCAGAACCCAAAAAACTTTATAAAAATATGTCGTCCATGTTAAACAAATTGCTTAGTTACCTGATCTAACATATGAGGGTTAGCTTCATATCCACCAACTTGACAACTCTCACCCTGGATTTTAATATACAAATTAACATCATGGTCTCTAATATTAGGAGCGTTGCGAACTTCTGGTGTGGCGTCGCATACTACGTACGCGTGCTTGAACGGCACAAGTGGTAAAGATGGAACGCCAGCGAATCTCGCAACTCGAGGGCCCCATGCACCTACAATTTTATTATTTCTTTGATATTGGTCGTATTTCCAGTAAATTAACTGGGAGCTAGCTAGCCCAAGGGAGCGTTTACTAATAATTTGTTTTTACTTCTAGCCTCGGAAGTTAGGTGTACGCCTGTAGGTGCGTTGAAAATTCATATTGGTATCAATTCTACACGTAAAACTATGTACAACTAAGTACTAAACGTAAGTTGATAGTGTCAATATATCTATTATTTGCTATTTCGTTGTACACAATTATGTTAATTAAAATCGTCAGTCCATAATACACAGCTTTTATAATCAGAAAGTTTAGTTAACATTGCCAAATTGTGTTATTGTTACTATCAATTTTCATTTTTAGTAAAGTTTAGTTTAGTTATGCGTGTAGAATCGGCACCATTATCAATCAAAAAGTTCCTATTTCAAAAAATAGCAGATATATAGAGATAAATAGCAGAATCATTTCTCCTTAGACAGCCTGGATGGACCTCAAATATGGCGACGATACTTGATAGTCTCTGTAGTAGATTTTTATCCCCTTTTAGCGACGCCCACCGTCTTTATTTGCTTACTAAAACCGATGTTTCTGACAAATATTTCAACACAATAAATATTACCTCCGCAGTTGACCACGCACTTTGTCTTAATTATTCCTCTATCTGTGTGGACTGCTGTTACTTCCTTATTACCAAGCAAGTTATGTTTGTAATGTATATCTAAAACAGGGCACTCTTCGTAAATCTGCAACAAAATAAAATAAAATGAAAATTAAATTAAATCTTTTATCTTTTTAACTACTTCGTGTAAAATTCTCCCTTTTTTATAGAATTTCAGAAAATAATAGAACAAGAGAATTTATAAGTGAATATTCATTAGCTGGTCTGATAACGGCAATTTATACCGTCACTATAGTGCTGAAAGTACTGTAAGTAATAGCCAAGACATAGTTAATGGTTTATTTATGTCACATAGCTATAAAGACCAGCAGAATAAAGACCGAAAACTCAAAATTAAAACTCTAGGCAAATACGCGAGGTCACCGCAGTGTAGCAAACTAAACTGAAAATTGAAATGATCTGCGGCGTATTTTGATTAATTGGCTATTTTGTTTTGCACATTTATGTTAGTTAAAATCTTCAGTCTATAATACACAGTTTTTATAATAAGAAAGTTCGGTTAACGTGGCTGAATTGTGTTATTTACGGGCTTCGTGGTGGAGTGGTTTATGTAATGGACTGCAGATCACGAGGTCGCGGGTTCGATTCCCGGTTGGGACAATCATTTGTGTGATATCCATAAATGTCATACAAATGTTTGTACTGCGTCTGGGTGTTTTCTATGTATTTAAGTATGTATTTACAAAAGAAAAGTAGTATATGTAGTCTATCCGTATCTGGTTCCCATAATACAAGCATAGAAATATAGCTTACTTTGGGACCAGAGGACGTTGTGTGAAATGTCCTGAATATTTATTTATTTATTTATTATTTACACAAAATTTTTTTATTTTTACTTATAATATGTTTAGTAGCACGCGTAGAATTGGTACCTAAATACGATATAGAAGATACCCGTGCTATGTAAATGGTTTTATAATAAAAAAATACAGATACAAAACACACTTACTTTGCCGCCATTTTTAGTCGCCATCTTTAAAAGTGCGTTACATGCCATAGTAGGGTCCAGTGTGCCATCTTCCTTGGCATATAGTGCCATTTTGAATACAGACGGATCAAGTAAAGGGAACAGCTTTTGAGCGTCATTGGGTGATAGTATTTCACTAGGAATACCCATAGCGTTTCCTAATGTATGCAGTCTCATGTACTCTTGTGTGCGAACCTAGGAATTAGAATAAACAATTAATTAGAATGGTGACGGATTAAGAATACAAGTGTCACCGCCCCGTCTCCTCCTAAGGGCGCTGTAAAAGTCAGCTTAGGGATATTGCATACAGATTACATCCTCTGTGAGAGACAGAAAACTCGAAAATATACCCTGTGCCAACACGCCTGGTCAGCGCGGCATAGTAGACCATAATCCCTACCAAAGGGAGGAGGCCTGTGCCCAACAGTGGGAGGTAAAAGGGCTGGAGAGAGAGATAGATTTGTTTACAATTCTTTATTTGTATTTTCTGTACATAAAACTTCAAGCTTTTCTTAAAAAAAATATAGTATCGTCTGAGTATGTTTTTTACAAAACATGTCCTTCGATTTTTAGTAGGTATACCTACACAATACACACACTATCAACAAGTAAGTATCTATGCTATACATACAGAATGATGCTATGTGTATTTGATAGACGCGACCTTCAAATGTTCAATGTTTTTGATGTTTTATCAGTACTTAATTATGTATACTAATATCGTTTCAGGAACGAATCGTGAGAAATACTTCCTATAACACATAACATTATCACTTGTAAAACGGGGCCCTATTACTGATACTTCGCTGTCTGTCCGTCCATTTGTCATCAGGCTGTGTTTCTGAAACGGAGACAGCTAGAGAGTTAAAAATTTCACTGTGTTTTTATATCAGCTGATGCTACTACAGCAAATACCCATCATCATTATTCTCCTACCATTATCCTGTAGCGGTCGGGAATACGACCAAAATAGCAGAACGTATTTGTATTTTTTTTTTAAAGTGACATTTAAAAGTGACATGAAAAACTAAAATATAAAAAAGAAATATGTACAGTATTAACAAAAATAAAAAAATTGTATTACTATTACTTGTACATTGCACACAAATAACATCTTCAGTGAGAGACGGAAAACTCGAAAATAAACCCTGTGCCAACACGCCTGGTCAGCGCGGCACAATAGACCATAATCCCCCCCAAAGTGGAGGAGGCCCGTGCCCAACAGTGGGATGTAAATGGGCTGAAGAAGATACTTGTGCATTGTATTTCGAACCTCAAAGGCACCACAAATGCAAAGGTTATGGCGCTATATTATATGTATAATCGAGACAGTTAAGATATAGATTAATATAGTTTACATAAACATGATGACCTAATGACCTATTTTACTTATCAATATTGCTTAAATAGTAAAGTAAATAGTTTTATTTACATCACTCCTCGATATGAACAGACCACCATTATTATTCCATCCAGCATAATCACCGATTTCTTGCTCCAAAGTGCTGTATACTGTTCGCGAGTCCTTCAACAGTTTGACTTCGAAATCGCAAGGCCGCAGAGACCATACAAGACCTAAAATAATGATTTATTGAATGCATAAAAAGCATAGCAACTGATTTACAGACATAGTAAATGACTGTTTACTATCTCTGTAATTTAGTTGCTATGCTTTTCATTATTTATACGTTTAATTTATAATTTATAGAATTTTCAAAACGATATCCTGTGGTACAAAGCAAAGCCCTACCATTTGCGTTCCTAGAAAACGGATATACCATAATATAAACCTATTGTAGAAGACACCGACATGTATTACAAATATTTATGTGATAAGTACAAATATCACTAAAATAATTGTCCCGTGCGAGAATAGATCCCAAAACCTCGTAAAGAGTCCATTACACTAACCACTGCACAAAGAAATTAGTTATATTATTAAGTTAAATATAACTACGTAAGTTATTAAGAACCTTAAAAATAGACACAGATAATGGTCTTATTTTTAATGACTTATCGGAGGTTTAAACAATAACTTTATCGGAGAGATAATAAACATTTTATCGTAAAAAGACTATTATGAATAACAATTTTTGACAATTTTAGCTAACCGATTTTAGCGAACTTTTAAACCTCCGATAAGTCATTATGAATAAGACCATATCTTTAAAAGAGGTTTTTGACACGAAAGACCTACGGTCAGTACTAACTAGAGTTCAGTCGCCGCGGTCTTTAAAAGTGCGATATCATTGTTTAATTATAATTGATGTACCTATTTTAATTGAAGTTAACACTGCAGGTCACTTTCAATCTCTGTAATAACAAATAATATTTACAAACAATTTAGGCAACGCGCTCTGTTTCCAGATAAAGTTAGTTTTAAGCTTTAGATTTAAAATAAGTATAAGCGTTATTATAAGTTTAAGCGTCCCTACTGTGTAATTTGAAGAATTCCCACAATTTCTCTAAGATTCCCTGGATCTCCCAATTATTAAGGCCCCTAGACTCTACTTCATCATATTTTGCTACCTAAATCTAATAGGTCATGTCGGGGCCTACCTATATCATAACGTGCCCTGGGTCCCTAATAGGCGAAAGATGGCCCTAATCAGATCCTAACTTAATGACCAGAGGATCTATTAAGTAAATAGTTACATGTGTTTTGGAGAAATCGCGTAACATATATAAGAATGTTTGAGAAACTTCTTCTTTTAAGAAATTAGTTAAAAATAAAAATATAGTTTACCAGCACTGTGCCATGTTGTACCGCTTGTTACTTTAGCTCGTTCAATAAGTACTGCGTTAACTCCTCTCTTAGTGAGTTGATACAAAGTGTTACATCCAGCTATTCCTCCACCTAAGAACAGATTATTTCGCTATAAGTCTTCCACACTGAACTAAAGGTGCGCCCAATTGTTAGTCCAATATTAGGTGCATGTATTTTTATAGGTTTCTGACAAAAATAAGAGTAAATTAGTTTAGATTTCATCTGAATCTTTTTAGATTCCGTACCAAAAGGTAATACGGGACCCTATTACTGAGACTTCGACGTCCGTCTGTCCATCAGTCCGTCCTTTACCTTCCGGCCTTCAGTCACCAGGTTGTATATCTGGAACTGTATAGCTAAGAGCTGAAAATTTCAGTGTTTGTATATCAGTTGATGCTACAACAACAAATACTCATCATCATTATTCTCCTGCCCTAATCCCATTATTATGATAATAACGGTAGTTAAGGAACCCTTCGAGCGTAACTTGTACTTGACAGGTTTTTAAAAAGGCTGAGTTTATTAATACGGGTACTATACCTACGAACAATTTATAATTATTAATACGGGTACTAATTACGTTTCATATAACTTTAGAAAATAAATAAAATAAGGTTTACGAAAAACAAAATTAACAATTTATAATTTTATTATTAATACGGGTACTAATTACGTTTCATATAACTTTAGAAATTGAATAAAATAACGTTTACGAAAAAAAAAATAACCCTAACCTAACCTTCACTCGCTTAGCTTCGAGATCTAATAACTCCGCAATTTTTTTCCTCCTGCTCCGTGGATAGTGTCGAAAAAGATTTTCACTTTTTTCACGATAAAAATTCTTTCAAAATAATAATATACGTATGAATATACTCATTCAAAAACAAGCTAATCGTCCAATTCATACTTAATATAAAAAAAAAATTGAATAAATGTACGAATAAATATATTTTATTCGTCCAGTAGCCGTACAAATACTACAAATAGTCACATCCTTTATCCTTGCCTGACGGACGTCAAACTCTTGAAGGCAAAAAGTTTATCACTAGAAAGCTAAAGACTCTAACCTAGAAGGATATATAAGAAGCTACATGATCGAAGATCAAACTAGAATAAATCCAGTGAGCACCTGTTGAGTGGCAACCCCACCTTTATGTGACTGATTTAAAAAATCGGGCTTCGATTTTGGGGTTTCTGAACAAGATGAAGCCAATGAGTTTAATGTCTTTAAATTTCTAGTCCATTTGGCCACAGTTGAGCCACAGCACGAAAGATAACGTAAATGGATACCTACATATACGTACAGTCGATAGATCTATGTAAATAGATTGGATACAAATAAATAAATTAGAATAAATTAGCTCCACGAATATTTTACGTCGTGAAGCCTTAGAAAAAGAAGTGTGTTATTTCTGTAAATTAGTTTAGATAAACTTAATGTACTTCGGAATTATCGTAAATAAACCGGTTACCATGCAATTCATTGGTTAGGTAGGTAACTAATATCTTGTTACATAAGGTACATAGCATATGCATAACCATAATATTCACTAACGCTTGCACGACTCATTTCTCTCTCTTACCCTAACCTATTAACGTCACACCATGTCCCACTGCTGGGCACTGGCCTTCTCCACTTTGGCAGGGATCATAGTCTAATATGCCGCGCTGTAACAGGCTTCTTGGCATAGGGTTTAGTTTCGAGTTTTCCGTCTCTCCCAGAGGATGTTATATGTTTACAATATGCCTCAGGTGGCTTTTACAGCACCCAGGGCAGCAAATGGGATCGTGACACTTGTATTCATATTCCGTCAACATACAGACAACTCGACGACGCACCTCATTTATTTATATAACACTACTTTTAGTAGTTATATTTCGACTAGCTGATGCCCGCTACTCCGTACGCGTGGAATTTTAGGAACCGTTTAAACCTTCCCTGGACTTTCACGAATATTTCAAGACTAAAATCACCAAAATCGGCCTAGCCGTTCGCGAGTTTTAGCGAGACTAACGAACAGCAATTGATTTTTATATATAAGATTTAAATCTATCCCGTTTTGGAGACTACTGCCACAATGGTCACCAAGCTGCACTGAACAGCTATTACCCACACAAGAGCTTTAAATTATAAGTGTGAAAATATCAATCTACCCGACTGCGAAATATTTTACATGTTTGTCTCAATTATGTCTCATAGCCGTTCTAAGTCATAACTAAAATTACATTTAAATTAAATCATACCAATAACTCGATACCTAACTCCAAATAGTAGGTATCTCAATAAAACACGGAAATCAAAATCGTACCAGAAAATTACGATAACTTTGGATAACTTATAATCCAGATCTGTGGTAGTATGTACGTATAACGATATTCCTATGTTTAATTAATGTTTTAAGCTTACCAATAACAACAACATCAGCTGATGAAACCACCTCTTGTTTCGAACTTAAAAATCTCTTCTCATAAGTTGACTGCCTCAAATAATTTGCGGTTTTATTCCGCAAATTGTTATTTTTTAATACTTTCCACATTCTTAATAAAAAACAACACAATATTACCCAGTGTTGACTATAAGACTGTCACTCTATGAATGTTTAAATAATACTGGATATGTTTCAAACTGTTTTCACATTATCGTTTCAAGTTATCTAAGTTCAAACAAAATAACCACAACTTTGTTTATCTAGTATGTAGTCTATATATCTTATTAGATACATAGGTTATATATTAGACAAACATGGTAAACTTCATGTGTAAGACATTTCTTGTGAACCAAAATACGCCCGCCCCCGCGTTTGGTATACTTGTGTTTCCCAAACGGGGGCGTATTTTAGCTTCTCAATCTCTCCCTCCATCCCATTAATGTCGCACTGTTGGGTACCGGGTGTCCTCCACTTTGGAAAGGATTATGGTCTACCATATCTCGCTGACCAGGCGTATTGGTATAGGGTTTATTTTCGAGATTTATGTACCTATCTAGAGGGTGTTATAAGTGTACAATATCTCTTAGCTAGCTTTTACAGCACCGTGGGATGAAATGGGTGTGGTGACACTGGTATTCTTAATCGTCACCACACGGATATTTTCAGTGTTAAAAAATAAAATAAATTTTCTAACACTTGCGCGACTCATTTGCATAAATAAAACTATGGTGACCATGGTGACTGCAAAGTTTCCGAATCGTCGGGCTAAAATTAAAACAAATATACGCGTCTAAATCCGTAAAAAGTAAAGTTTTTTTACATTTTTGGCCCAGTTTTATTATAAACAAATTAGGTATTTATCATATTATATTTTAAACAAAGTAGCTCAAGCGCGGCTCCTCAGTTATGGACATTATAGGCGTGCTCATATCCTTAATTTAGCCCGGTAAAACTTTGTATTATGTAATGGTGCCGATTCTACGTGCACAAATATACAATTCGGCAATGTTAGCTGAACTTTTTTTTAATAAAACGTCCGTATTTTATAAAATAACGATTTAAATTAATAAAAATATGCACGATGAATTAGCGAATTACCTAATCAAAATACAGCAATAATTGTTTTAATTTATTTTAGTTAAGTTTAGTTGTGTACGTAGAATTGGCACCAATGTCCTGACCGAAATTAAAACCTAGCTACATCTGCGTAGTTTTACTCTACTGTACCGTGTAATTTACGAATTTATATTGTTGTGTAATAAAAAAATATTAATTACATTTTTTATAGGAGTAAAAGATATCTCTCATTTAATGTTCCTATACAAACAAGGTCTACTTATAACAATTGGTATCACTTGTTTACAATTTTGGAAATAATTATACCTACCTAAAATAGCGGACTTATGACGTCATTGCCCATTTTATTGTAAACAAAACATGAACTTTCGTCGTAGCAATATTTAATTATCATGTAACTAAAGCAAACTAACGTTATCTTTTATTTTTATATGTGTCCGCAATAATACGTCAATACATTTTGCGAGAATTTGCAATCAATGGTAGGTACAATGGCGTACACGGACTTAATACGGTCAAACTCAAAACGTATTCCTTCTGCCTGAGATTTTGGTAACTCTGGTTTCTTAATGTGTAAATAAAGTATTCGTTCATTCCATGATATGCCTATTATATTATACTACACGAGAGTGACATTCTTTGGATATAATCATTATCGTATCGTCACGCCTTCTTTTCTCCTAGGTAGGAATAGGCAGCGACTATAGAGCGCCTCCTGCTACGATCACACACTTCTTTAGCTTTAAATGAAGCGTTCTTTTGTAGTTTATGAAATGTCGAAATATTACCCATTATAACAGTTAAGGAATTCACAACTTTTTTATTATTATGTACTACCTACTTTATTTTACTCAAACGAAACGAAAACCGCTTCTAAATCTACCCAGATTTATTAGTTCAAATTTAAGTCTAATTTATTAAGATGATAAGAGATTGGAAACAAAATAATAATCTTAAACATTGTCAAGAAATAACTTATAACGGGCACACACAAGTCATACATATCACTATATGCGGAAGTTTTGTACCTTATCTAGAGTCACCGACCACATCTAAACTTATTTCTTTATTAATAAAAGGCCATCTTATATACGTGTTATAAATTTATCTACAACAGAAAGATTTATGAAAACATGGTAAGCGCAATCGTGAAATTTAGAAAACAGATGATACATATAAACGACTCACGCAGCGCAGGCAACGAAAGCTCTCAAATATGAATAATTTCCCCTGTTTTTGCACTGATGCTTGGTCGCACCCTGATGTGCCTGCCTAAAGCCTTCTTCGATAAATTGACTAATAAACACTAAATGAATTTTTTATTCGAACCAGTAGTTCCCAAGATTATCGCGTCCAAACAAACAAACTATTCAGTTTTATAATATTACGATATTACTAGCTGACCCGGCAAACGTTGTTTTGCCATACTACAAAAAAAAAACAGGTTTGAAAAATAGATGTTGGCCGATTCTCAGACCTACTGAATATGTATGCAAAATTTGAGAAGAATCGTTCAAGCCGTTTCGGAGGAGTAAGGTAACTAACACTGTGACACGTGAATTTTATATATAAGATAATATTCTCTAACACTTGCGCGACTCATTTGTTTAAACAAAACCACTTTTTACGGATTTAGACGCGTGTATTTGTTTTAAATTTTAGCCCTACGTTTCGGAGACTTTGAAATCACCATGGTCACGGGTGAGACTTATCGTATAACAGTTTCGTATACAATATAATCCGTAAAAAGTGGTTTTATTTATAATATTAGTATAGATACGCACGCGCTTTCGACGAGAGAACATAGGCAATCTTTTAATGCCAGAAAGGTGACAGCGTATGTAGCGAAGTCGGGGGTAAATGCTAGTAGCAAATAATTGAATATTTAATAAATTAAATTACGGTGGAAAAATTGATTACCGCAAGCGAGACTCGAACCCACGACCTCGGAATATCGTTCCGTAGCTTTGCCAACTGAGCTTATTGCGGTCGTGCTTTTCAGTAATCAATTAGGCCACCGTAATCGTAACTCGATTGAGTTTATATCGTATTTCTACGTGCATCTATCAAGAATGCTTTGCAACATGTCGACCAACCACAAAATTTAATTTATTAAGTAAAACCATAGCATGTCAATTGCAAAATTAATAAATTACTTCAGTAATTAAATATTTTTAAAAAAATGTTCATCTGACTTCATATGCCTTTGAAATTAGAGGGCTTTCCTCGATTTCTCAGGAGATAATCATCAAATCCTGACCAGGTGGCAATGGAACCACACGGGTACCACCAGCTTTCAAATAAAAAAAGAATCATAGAAATCGCTTCGCCCAGTGAAAAGTTATGAGGTAACAAACATAAAAAAAGCATTTAGACGAATTAAGAACCACCTCCTTTTTCGAAATCGGTTAATAAAACAACAAATCGTTACTAGAATCGATATTTATATTTTTTTAATATTCTAATTCTTAAATCTACCTTAATAATTACGGCAATTATTAATACTTTTAAAACTATTTTAAAATACATTTTTAAAATAAATGCAGTTAACATGATTGCCAAAATAAAGAAATATATTAAATTTAATTACCTATTAGTACTATTACCAACAATGGAATAATAAAAATATTTACAATGTTAATTTATTATATATCTGCTTTAAATTAGAACTAATAATTTATCTGGGAATATTACAAAGTTATTCAAACGATAAAACTTACAATGCTAGAATAGACCCCTTGCTAACTTACAGAAGACGGCAAAAGATTGGTAGAATAACTACATAATACATACTATTTTATCTCTTTTTTCGGTACAAATGCAAGAGAAGACCCAACAGTCAAAGACCAAAATCGCAACAACTTAGGGTACACGACGCTGTCCTTTAAAATGGACATGTTGCAATTATTGGTGAGACAACAAATAAACGAGATTATGTATGTTAATATACGAATTTCAAGCACGAATGAATTTACAATAAGACGGCAAATATTGATAACTTTGGTATTAAATTTTTTTGTATTACGAATCACGTAATGCCAATTAAAAGACAGATTTCGTCGATCAACTTTCTACATTCCAATATTAACGAACGAATGTAACATAGTAGCTGCTAAATTATAAACACCAATTCTCCCATTTCGTTATCAATGTCCTATAAAAAGGACATTACAGTCAAACCTATATAATATGTATTGAAGTGATTTTTATAGTCCATTTTACTTTGTGATGCAACAAAACACACTGACGTTTAGTCCGAGCACATTGTCCATTTAAAAGGACATATAGTCGTGCCAGTATGTAGTGAAGTGAAGATCGTTTCATACGTGATGTGGGCTGGCGACTCGCGGAGGAGTTAGACCGAGGCGGTGTTGTCTGGCGGCATGATCTCCGGCTGCGGCTGCAGCGGCAGCTTCTAGTTGTGCGTGGAGAGCTACTAGCTCTCGTGTACGTTGGTATATTGGATCCTAGGTTAAAAAAATGGAATAAATATTTATGGCCTATATTTGCAGATACCAACTAACAATTTTAAAAGTAAAAAAAGCTCGAAAATTACACTAATTTAAAATTACTAAGACACTTAGGATATAACAAACCCAATACAAATGTAGCACCACTTTGGTTTTAAAAAATTACTATTTCAGATACTAAAAACATACCTGCTGTCTCATAGTAGGGTTCCATCTGCAGTACAACGCTTTCCACAGCCTTATAACCCTGAGTGAAGCGACGGGTACCAATACAACTTGGGGTCTGGAGTACGGCGCAGGTGGAGAACTAGCACCGAATGATGTCGGACCCCAGTAAAGAGGGTTTAGGTACAAATCTTGACGACTGTTAATATATGACCACAATGACACGGTCTTGGTTTTTACTTCTGAAAATAATTTTGTTATTTTTAAATAAAATGAGTTGATTTAAACTTTATTACTAGAATAATTTATTCTTTAGCACACATCTAGACATGCGGTGGCATGTCAAGCCAAGTTCAATTAATTTTTCTATAACTAATACCCTAAGAACAAGGATTAGAAATGTCTACTTTGAAACAGACTACATCACATGAAATAGCAGTGAATATTTAGTTAGTATTATATATGTCCACGATATGGTTCTAACCACCCATTCTTAATTAAACTTTGTCTTGAAAAATACTTTGGGTAATGTCCGTGGATACTAAAGTAATCTCTCCTACGACTTGGTAAATATAAATGAAAAAAAAATTCCATTTATTTGTCCCAATATAATTTTTTTTTCATTTATAACAAACTAACCTAACCTAACTCGTAGAGATTTGTTAACAATCTATTCACAGACTTACTGGGCCTTTTCGCAACAGATTGTCTACAAACACTGGTACAAGACTATTTAATGTATAAATTATACCTCACATACGTAGGTACGTATGTTTTTATTTCACTCACCTTCTTTAGCTCTCTCCCTTTCAGTATTAAACAGGAATGTACCAAATCTGCACGAGTACAGGTGATCAACAATAGTAATCAACAATCTCTCTGTAAACTCAAAGGCAGTAGGAAATTGTTGTTGAAGTTGCCATACACAGTCTACCCATTGTACAAATACGGGGGAACGGTCTGCGTCTGAATGTCTCTCATCACCATGTCCTATACGCTATTAAAAAAATAACAACGATTAAATAATGTCCGATATATAGTACAAAGATATTAATTGTTAAAAAACGATGTCCTACATTTAGGACACTGTTTTTAAAAAGGAAACATGGTTGTACAAATACGAATACAATACATAGTCCAAATATTTATTTACGTGTCTAAGTTATAGAACATTAATATACTACCATGTGCTAGCATTCGGACAGATGATTAAAGAGTAACCTTATAATAATAATTTTTCACAAGTCAAAAACATTTTAATATTTTGTGCATTAAGTTTAAATAAAAGTTAAATAAATAAACTAAATTATAGTGGAAAAATGATAACAATGACAATGAGCGGGACTTGAACCCACGACCTCGGAATACCGTTCCGTTGCTCTCCCATCTGAGCTATCATGGTTCCCGCATATGTTTACCAAATCTTCCACTACATTCTTCTCAATGTGAGTTGAACATCGTGCGATGTTTTGTGTACAACACCATCTATTGAGCGGTTTGCACCAACTCGATCAATCGATCACTTAGTGTTCTTTACAGAAAACAATTGGACCGAAATAATGTCTGTACATGTATTTCTACATTAAATGCTACTATGATTCCACTATAATTTAGTTTATTTAGTAAAAGCATATCAAGTCAATTGCAAAAATTAATAAATTAATATAAATCCTTTTCAACTGGTGTCTTCCCAGATGCTCTTAAGCGTGCTCTTATTCGCCCTATTCATAAAGGTGGCGACAGAGACTGTGTCAACAACTATCGGCATATCTCCATTTTACCCGCCTTCTCTAAGATTATAGAAAGAATTGTAAACTACAAGTAGTTAATTAAGTTAATTTAATTTAGATTAGTCCCAGAGGTGATCTGTAACACAGGTTTTACCTACCACGGACACAAGTCTCTCACAAAGGTATCTGAAAAGTGTACTATTGTATATTGCCTCTGTATTTGTTTATATCTGCTGCCTTTGTGGAAGAAATCAATAAAGAATTTATTATTATTTATATAAAAAAATATAATATAATATATGTAAATATGGACATTTCACACAACGTCCTCTGGTCCCAAGCTAAGATTATATGCTTGTGTTATGGGTACCAGAATACGGAAAAAAATAAAAAGATAAATAATAAAACTACTTTTTACGGATTTAGACGCGTATATTTGTTTTAAATTTTGGCCCGACGTTTCGGAGACTTTGCAGTCACCATGGTCACGGGTGAGACCATGGTGACTGCAAAGTCTCCGAAACGTCGGGCCAAAGCTTAAAACAAATATACGCGTCTAAATCCGTAAAAAGTAGTTTTATTTAAACAGACGAGTTGCGCAAGTGTTACAAAATATTAAGATAAATAATATTTACCAATTGAAATTTATGTCCGAATGACAGCCATTCCTTTTCAATAAGCACTTGGAATCCTCTTAACGTCCTGTAATATGGGTCGAGCATTAACATCGCTAACGCTGTCAACTGCGCAGTACGATCCCATCCGTCCGAACAGTGAACTAATACCGATGTTTTGTGATTTTCCACCTGAAAATAAAATATTACATAGGTTTATTTTAAACTATTTACGGACCAGTTTAAAGGGTAAGTCCATTTATAACGTGGACTGTTCTAGAGGCAGATCAAGCTAAATCTTTCCAAATCTTATTAAGGGCCTACATCAATATTATCGTCGACATGTACATATTAACACAACTAGTAGGTATAGAAAATGAAGAATTAGGGATATTTTTTTTTTGTTTACTCAAAATCTACTAAATATATTTTAATTCTGATTTACGTGTTTCTATATATAATAGTTACTTATGTTTTTAAAGTTATTTCATTAGTTAATACGCGATTATAGACCGACAAATGAAAAAAAAAAATAGAGAGGTTGTTTCGCTAAGATTTTCTATCGAGAAAACTTTTTTCAATCGCGTTTCTGAGTTTATGCGATCCTAGATCATATATTGAAAAAACATATACTTAAAAATTAGAGCTATAGCCATTCAATCTAAAGAAACAACGAAAACTTCTTACGTAGAAAAATGCACGAAGCTATTTTGGTATCCTCTTAAGAGTCAAAATGGGGTCTTATTAAATGACACGTAACTTTTTTCTAGCAGAGAACAGGGTAATATTTTGTTCAATTATTTCAAACCTATTACTCATCTAACTAATATTACAAAGATGAAATTTTATAAGTATTGTGTCTGTCGCTCTTTCACGCAGAAAAAGGTTCAGAACGTCTTCGAAAGTGCAAGGAGTAATTTATCTAAAACACTTTGTTAACGTCTTAAAATAAGGTAGACTAAAGTCTTCAAAATAGAGTTACCTTGTCAACAATTCGTACGGCCCCTGCCAATATACATTTAATGTGTTTCAACCAACATGTTGCTTCTATGCCACTGAACCACCTGCAAATCAACAAATCATTTCATTATAGGTTACTTCTCCAATAATTATTATCATTTATTCAAATAAAACAACTTTTTTACAGTAAATCTGTAAAAAGTTGTTTTATTTGAATAAATCTAAACGATTTGTGCTTACCTTGTTTGATCTATTTGTGGGAAACATAGTTCTTTAAGTTTTCTTAAACTCTCCCTCATCACGTGAATATTGTGTATATCTAAGAATACGAGATCCGCATTTTGATAGGCATCCTCTGATTCGTATCTGGTAAAGATATAAGTCTATAAGTCAATAGAAACAATATAAATTAATTTATTGAATTTTTAGGGTTCCGTACCCAAAGGGTAAAAACGGGACCCTATTACTGAGACTTCGCTGTCCGTCCGTCCGTCCGTCCGTCTGTCACCAGGCTGTATCTCAAGAACGGTGATAGCTAGAGAGTTGAAATTTTCACAGATGATGTATTTCTATTGCCGCTATAACAACAAATACTAAAAATAAAATAAAATAAATATTTAAGGGGGGCTCCCATACAACAAACATGATTTTTTTACCGTTTCTTGCTCGATACCAATAACGTTGCCTTATGTTGCATAGATAATGGTACGGAACCCTTCGTGCGCGAGTCCGACTCGCACTTGACCAATTTTTTTTTATTATTATTTCAGTCCAATTTTATTCTGTAAAGAATATTAAGTGGTTGATCGAGATTGTACAAACAGTCTCGATAGATGGCGTTGTACATCAAATGCGATGTACGTTACATCCAGCAACGTTGTAGTGGAGAAATTGGTTACTGTTGACACGGCAGCAATAGCTCAGTTGGTAGAGCTACGGAAAGGTCGTCGGTTCAAGTCTTGCTTGCGGTGATAACTATTTCCATTATAATTTAATTTATTAAGAAACATAATTTAATAATTGTGGCGACAAACTAAGGATACAATTTTGTCATAACACCATTACCTCCAAGCTGAGCCAAGCTAAGAATAAAACATGCATTTATAACATATTCTGCGAAAGACGAAAATCTCGAGCCCTGTGCCAACACGCCCGATCAGCGCGGTACAGGAGACCATAAACTCTCTAACACTAAGTCTATAGCGTTTTATCAAATCGTATCGTAACCAGCTGTTATATCGCTCAATACACCAAAATATCGATACGTATCAGGCATCGCTATAACATATTTAAATACCACTTATGGGGACATACATGAACTCACAACAGTTCGAAGTCTCAAATAAATGGTCTCAAAAAAAGGCTAAGATACTCACCCGCCTCCTTTTGCTTTGTTAGCAACAGCATTAGCCGTAGGTCTGGCGTCCATGATGAATAACTTATGTGCTTGTGCATTTGCATCCATTATTAGTTGAATGTAGCGCTCATCTTCACGGCTGCGTTTACCACTCACCTACAACATAGAAAATTGAATTCGGAATACGCACTACGATTTTGCGAAAATTGAATTCGGAATACCCTGCACATGTGTTTTCCTCTTCTTACGATATGGGATCTTTCAAGCAAGCCGCGAAGAGGCATCCTGTGTGCCGGCAAGGCAAGGTGAGGGCGGTTAATGCTTTGACAATATACTAGCCAACCCTAGCTATAATAAAAATTGGTCAAGTGCGAGTCGGACTCGCGCATGAAGGGTTCCGTACCATTATCTATGCAACATAAGGCAACGTTATTAGTATCGAGCAAGAAACGGTAAAAAAATCATGTT
The DNA here is from genome assembly GCA_916999025.1 of Orgyia antiqua. Classification (NCBI taxonomy): domain Eukaryota; kingdom Metazoa; phylum Arthropoda; class Insecta; order Lepidoptera; family Erebidae; genus Orgyia; species Orgyia antiqua. The sequence continues at coordinate 7,371,705 of OU779861.1, forward strand.
TGTTGTATGGGAGCCCCCCTTAAATATTTATTTTATTTTTAGTATTTGTTGTTATAGCGGCAATAGAAATACATCATCTGTGAAAATTTCAACTCTCTAGCTATCACCGTTCTTGAGATACAGCCTGGTGACAGACGGACGGACGGACGGACGGACGGACGGACGGACAGCGAAGTCTCAGTAATAGGGTCCCGTTTTTACCCTTTGGGTACGGAACCCTAAAAAGCAGCCTATGTCTTTTCTCAGGTTTTAGATTATTTGTCGTAAAAAAGCAACAGACGCCGTTTGTTGCCCTTCTACTTTAGCTAGTCTGCTCTATATTTGCATTTATAATATGACTATATTATTATACCAACAATCGAGCTAATATAACCTTACGCATAAGTACGAATAAAGTCAGGAAAATTGTGTTTATATCGTAGAATCCTCTATAGTCTCTGCCTACCCGAAAAAAAGCTGTAACTATATTACTTAAAGAAAACGAGGCTACAATTTATACGTAATTTTACCATGACCTAACAACTTATGAGATAGAAATCATCGTCTTTTTACTCCACATTTTTTGCACAGATATGATATCAATGGTTAAACAGTAATAACTTTTAGTTTAACCTTGAGATTAACTTGCTATCGTCTACATTATAAATTTGCAATAAAAAAGTAACGCAAAATTTAGTTACAACGCATACGACGAAAGATTTATTGTTCAACATTTTATAGAAATATATGACGCACATTCTCAAGCTAGTAACCACAGGTAAAACTAGGTAGAAAACTACTAAAGGCCTTCTAAAATGTTTTTATTTCATATAACTTCCTCTGGTCCCAAACTAAGCTTATTTGCTTTTATTCTTTTCTTTAGTAAACCATGTTATTCCTTTATCTTATCCTACCTAATGGTAAGCGGCAATGGTAATGGCAAATGGTACACATACATTTTTTCTTTAAATACCAGCTAATATTGATAGGAAACACGCAGATGAAATATTTGTGACATAAATAAACAATACAAAAATAATTGTCCTGCGCGGGAATCGGACCTGCTATTGAATAGCAATTCGCTACGCTAACCATTGTCATAAAATATGGCATATTGGCATGTACACAGTTCTCCTAATGCGACGGAATACGGAATATTTATTTACTACGCGTATTTTCTTATTGACGTCAATGCATTTAATAAGTAATTGAATCATATTGCAATTAACCCAAATTTAAAAGTAGAGTAACAAAAAGGTAATGACATTTAACATTAATTGAACCATGACAAGCAAAACACAACAGATTCCCAACTAGAAACTTCCAAGGAAATATTTAATATCTAGTACAAATAACAAAACAATACGTTTACAATGACCAGTAAAAATATGTAGGGCATGGTCAAATTATGGTATCAATCATGACTCATTAGACTTATAGGTGAAGTGTGTTAGAGGTGGCATTCCATAACAAAAACTGTTTCCATCCCTATGTAATATATGATTTTTAAAATAAAATTCTAATCAAATCAAATTATGGTGGAAAAAAATGACTTGTTAATGACGGTTAATTTGAATGTTGCAAGCACGACCGCAATAAGCTCAGTTGGAAAGAGCTTCGGAACGGTATTCCGAGGTCATGGGTTCAAGTTCCGCTTGCGGCAGTCATTTGTTCCACCATAATTTGATTTGATAAGTAAGGCATAGCATGTCAATTGCAAAATCAATAAATTACTTTAGTAATGAACGTCGCGTCATTATTTTCAACCCAATTGTATTCTGTAAAGAATGCTAGGTGGTTGGTCGAGATCTTGCGAAGCAATCTTGATAGATGCCGTTGTACGTAAAAATATATAAACTCTATCGAGTGACAAATGTGGTGGTTAATTTGAATTTTGCAAGCACGACCGAAATAAGCTCAGTTGGAAAAAGCTTCGGAACGGTATTCCGAGGTCGTGGGTTCAAGTTCCGCTGTTCCGCTTGCGGCAGTCATTTTTTCCACCATAATTTGATTTGATTAGTAAGGCATAGCATGTCAATTGCAAAATCAATAAATTACTTTAATAAAATTCTAAGTCAAACTCTACAAACATTACACTTACCCCAACTAAAGGCTGGCTACATCTAGTAACGGTTGCTTGTGAACTTGGATGTATCCAAGCTAATACAGGTATCCGCCCTCTAGACCTGAACGTGGCCACTGAACGAAGGAGGTCATCGTTAGCAGCGGCCGGTACAGCCCATACAGAGGGATAACTGTCACAAACCTCATATTTGTCGTTTATACGAGTGATACGCCACATATCATTGTTCACACCCTAAAATAAAAATCATAGGTACTTATATAATATTTACTAATACTTGCGCGACTCATTTGTTTAAATAAAACTACTTTTTACGGTTTTAGACTCGTGGATTGACACGTGTCTAAATCCGTAAAAAGCACCTTTATTTAAACATACATATATTTTGGATTGAAGGAAAATAATAAAGATCGGAACAGAAGTTTTATTTGAAACTTACAAAGTGCAGAGCAAAGGAACAGAAATACATTGAACTAAATAAATAGTGAAGCTACAAATACGATTAGACTAAGTATTGTGCTTGTTAAAAACTAGCGCTGAACTTTTGGACAGCTAACATTTAGATAAGTAATGTAATAGAAAACCAATAAAAGAAACTACTATGTGGTTACGGATGAATAATACAAGTGTCACTACACTATTTTCTCCACAGGTTGCTGTAAGAGCCAGCCACTTATGGCGAGGGATGGAAATCTCGAAAATAAACTATGCCAACACACCTGGTCAGCGTGGCGTACGTTAACAGGCTAGGAAGAAAAAAATAGCAACACGAAATTCATATTTTTCACAAAATTTTTTAGTATTTACAGTATAATTGATGTAAAAAATATAATATAGGTTATTATGTGTAAAAAGAAACAATCATAACTTACCATTCTTCTAAGTTCTGCAATAGGTTCATACACATGCCAGCCATCTTCGGGAAAACTTTCTGAATAACTGAATGCAAATAATGGAAGTTTATGTGATAATGGGAAAGCTAGCTGCTGCAACTTCTCAAATATGCCACGTCGTGAATGGTTCTCTTGTTTGTGTGCAAATCTTAAATTTCTCATGTCCTAAAAATAAGTGTTTTAACATCAGCATTTATAAATATATATAGCTCTTTCTAAAAGATATAAATAGGTGACTTCTTAAAACAAGGTCTTTATTTTTGTATGTATGTCCCTATGTGTACAATGATATTTATAATTACGTAACAGATTTTGATGCGGTTTTTTTAATAGATAAAGTGCTTCACAAGGATGTCTGTTTTTATTAGTTAAGTTTGGTTTCTAATTTCTATGTGTGAGAAGTTGCGGGCAACAGTTAGTATATAATAGAGCATTGATGTTCCTATACCTATTTGAATTTCTTTGTAGTCATAAAATAAAATAAAGTTATTGTTACCTTGCAAAATATTTCAATACCATATGAGTTTTCTCCTTTTGATGATGCACCTCCCACTTTCTCAATTCTTGATACCTGTAAATAATAATTAAAAATGAATCAAGATAAGATAATTTACATACATTTAGAAAGGGGTTTTTTCAATAAATGAAATTATTCGATTATTTATTTATTTATTTATTACATCAACTGCTCATTGCACTTACAGTCTCCCAAGACGTGCAATGAACTATTATTTATTACATAATTATAAGAATATTAAATATTTAAAAACATTTTACAATGGTTAAAAAATGTATTAAATGTGTCGAAAAAAATATCGACTTGCTGATGCTGGGTAATCAGAGTGTTGAGCATTGCCACGACACGATTAGTAGGAGCGTGCTCAGCCTCGCAGGTTCGGACCGTGGCCGACGCAAACAGGGGGCGCGAGCGCAGGCGCGCGTACTGGCGCGGCGCGTACAGGGCGCAGCGACTTAGCGCCTCAGGGTTATTTATTTTGTTGCGCAACAGCAAATAATAATGTATCATGAGAGCACATTTACGCCTTGATTCGAGTGTGTCAATAACTACCATGCCCGAAACGAATAACGATGGATATAAATAGGGATAATATCCGTACAATTTTTGATACAGGTACCTAACAAATTTACGTTGAACCCGTTCAATCATTAAGGTGTACTTCTTCTCGTGCGGATTCTAAACTACTGAGTTAAATTCTAAGATGCTCCGAACGAAGGAGAAGTACAGTACTATGATAGCACTTCTGTCCTGAAATCTTGACGACTGCCTCATAACAAATCCAAGAGATCTGAATCCCTTGCTACATATAGCTGTGATATGATCGTTGAAGGTCAGCGCTGTATCCATGGTTAAACCTAAATCACGTATTTGTGCAGTTCGCTCTAAGGGTTCTGCACCAAGATTATAACTATGTAGATAGGGTGATCTTGAGCGAGTGTATGTAACTATTTTGCATTTAGTTGCATTAAATTAAAGCTGATTACGCACACTCCATGCCAACACATTGTTGATATCACGCTGAAACGTTTGACAGTCGTCTAGATAAACATGTTAAACAGTTAACATTACAATAGGTATAAATATATAGGTATAAATTTGTTCCACAAGTTTCTGAACACTGACCATAAAAAATTCCTGCAAATACATACACAATATAAAATACAATACAATATTTTAATACTATCAACATATAATGGGTAACTTTTAAGCAGCTCTTATTTGCTGTGTTAAACACACACTAAGTTTAGTACGAAAAAAATAGAAAAGACTGTTTCTTAACTTATTATAAAATTACTTTTGTATGCATGTCCCTATGTGAGCTTATATCTTCACAACTTTGGAATTTGAAGTGGCTTTTCTTAATAGATAGAGTGATTCAAGAGCATGGTTTATTTTAAATCATTTGTTAAAGTTTGGTGTATATTTGGCATCAATAACTATAAAAGCAAGTGAAACACCATAATTAGCCATTACACAAAACAAAGTACAATAATAAATATACTCACAACACCCAAAGGTACACTCAGTGTACTCTGTAACACAGATGCATCAGTTGGTCTAAAGTGGAGTTGATAATTAGTGACTTTCAACACTCCTCGGGAGGGGCCACTATATGGACATAAATATGTCACATCACGGGCAACACTCATCACTTTCTCACCATCCAGCAACTGGATATCTCCCAGACCATGAGGCTGAAAATTAACACACACTGTTACTACTTCCAAATATATGATTCATAGTATAACACCTTTAAAGTTCCAAGGTTTTTTTTTATTATAATGATGATACAAGCCTTGGATAACTCCTGATTCTGCCTATGACTGTGAATACAGTTGACAAATAAACAAATGTGAATAGTTCTTGTATTCATTTTAATGAGGGTAAAACACAAGAAAACAATGTAAGGAGAGCAATGATGTGTAACTACTAATCGCAAAGTTTAAAGCGACAGGAAGCATTATGCGACTGTTATAACATTCAATAAGAATAAATTAATCCTTTTAGGAAACTTACGGAGTCTTGTCCGTGTTTAGAATTCAATGAACTCGATTTAGAATCGGAGTCCAAAGAGTCGGAACTGGCATTTTTTGACATCGAGAAATCTGAGTTTAATATCTCAGAACTACTGTGTTTGTCCATAGTTTGTGATGCACGCAGTTTATAGAAATTGATAAATTTATGTAAAATAAATTAAGGCTAAAATTTTATAATTTTTTTAGATACAGCATTTTACAGACAGACACAATTGAGTCGATTGACAGTAGGCTTGGGCAATAAATATCGATATATCAAAATAATCGATATTTTTCAGAAAAATATCGATATAAATCAGCGATATTTTTTCCCGCGATTTATCAACTTTCGATATTTATTTTTAGGTATCAAAATCGATATATTTTTTAGAGCTCTGCTGTCTGCTCATGCGTCACATCATGTCTTTGACCAATCTGATTTCTTAAATTTAATTCAAACGCAAATAAAAATTACACTCTATAGTCTATGACCTGCTTGTCTATTTTGTTCATATATGACAATGACACTGCTTGTTGGTTTGGTTTGGTTGGTATCACTGACTGCGTGTGTTGGAGTGTTGGTACTTGACTGTGGCTCACTGACCTCACTGTGGCGGCCGACTGGCGAGTAAGCTCAGTTCAGCGTAGCTCATTGTTATTTTTTGTTATTTATGATAAAACGTTATTATGTCTGCTGTGTGGAAGTTCTTTACCAAAAAACGGAACAACGAACCTGTTTCTTGCAACTTGTGCGGTAAAACGTACAAAACTTGTGGAAACACTACAAATTTGGCAACACATTTGAAAACGAAGCACCATTATGCTTATTTGCAAGTGGTAAACATACAAAATTCATCGAAAACCGAAAAGTCTAGCAATGAGACTATAGATGTTGCATCGGCAAACTTTGATGATGATGACACCAGTGTTGATGTAAGTCTCAAAAGATCCAAACTAAAATTGCAATAATTAGTCAAATTATATATAATATTAATAGGTTATGAAATTATTTTTGTTCTGTTGACTATTGTCAGGTTACTTTACCAAGATCAAGTACTCCAAATACGAAGAATACATCTAATGACGATTCCCGAATACAAGAGATTAGAGAAAATTCTGGACATTCTCCAAAAATCCAATTCTTCAATGAAGCCGCAAAAAAAAGAAAGCAAGAAATGCAACTTAAGCAACCTACATTAGCAAACTGTTTTGAGAGAAGTTCAAGCTTTGAAGGTAAGTTAGTGCCACGGTTTAAAAAAAAAAAATATCTTAATTTTGATAATACATTCATACATTCCGATAAACAAATTAGAGTGATTCAAAATATTTTAGTGATGTTCCTCAATCAATTTGCAAATATATCGATAGTTTAGACGTGACTTTATTTATATTTGTGTTTTCAAACTATTTTTTTTTTCTAAGTAAATATCAATTATATTACTTGAGATAATTTATATATTTCAGAAGGTGGACAAAAGCATTGTGAAATTACACAGGCATTAATTTATATGATATGCAAGGACAATTTGCCAATGTCGTGTGTAGAAAAAAAGGGACTACAAAAATTTATTCGCACAGTTTGCCCTCTCTATAAACTGCCTTCAAGAAAAAAGGTTGTCTTTAAATTACTTTTAAAGAAAATTTTATATTTTTAATATTTAATCGCAGTGAAATAACTGATACTTTTTACTTTCAGGTAACTCACTTAGTACAAAACAGATACAATACTACAAAGGAGGTTATAATAAAAACATTGAAAGAGATATCTTTTTTATGTTTCACAAGTGACATACTTACAATTACTAATTCTACCAGAAGTTTCTTAGTATTGACGGTTCACTTTATTGACATCGTAAACGGATCGTCTGTCCTTCAGAGTTTGAACCTATGCGCCCAGAAACTTTCTCAGGTATATATTTGATGTACTTTATAATTTTTAACCCCACCTCTAAATTATTTTGATTTGCAATTATTAGATTTTATACAGTGTACAAATATACTTATTTTAGGGTCATACAGGACAGTACATCCAAGAATGTTGGAAAGAAATATGTGAAGAGTTTGAAATTGACAAAAATAAAATTGTATCTATTACCACTGATGGCGGCGCAAATATAGTGTCAGCGGTACGACTGTTTTTAGGTGATAATCATCGGATTCCTTGTATGGCTCACATCTTAAACCTTGTAGTTGATGGAGTACTGAAAGAAATTAAAGAATTTTCAGCACTTACCGATCATGTCAAAACCATTGTGACGTTCTTTAAGCAGTCAGTCAACGCTATGGATCAATTACGAGCTGAACAAGAATCATGTGGAAAAAAAGAAGGTGAGGTGTTGACATTGATACAAGCTGTCAGCACTAGATGGAATTCTTGCTTCGATATGCTAGAGAGATTCGTTAAACTGTCTGCACTAGTAGCTAAAATTTTAGCCACAAAAAGCCAAACGAACAAGAATACACCAGATATGGTTCCATCGTCGCAACTTAATGTAATACGGGATTTTATTGCTCTTCTTAGCCCTTTCAAAGAAGCTACTGAGGAAATAAGTGGTGCGAATTATGTAACGTCAAGCTTAGCCATTCCTCTTACAACTTTAGTTACCCAAGTAACAGATCAAGCGACTCCATCGACCTCTTTAGGATTGATTGTAAAAAAGGCTTTACTCAAAAAAGTTGAAGACAAACTGGCTCCTTTAGAACGAAGTTCTTTTCTCTCAGTAGCTACTATTTTGGATCCTCGGTTCAAGCGTATCCACTTTACCTCGCCAGTTGTCGTGTCAAATGCTGTATCCAAAATCAGTGCTGAGATTCGAGCAGAACATCGGCGTAGAGGACAACGTTCTCCGGATAAAAATCCTGATCAAGCAGCATCAGAACAAGCTAGTGGGTCCTCTATCTGGTTCAGACATGAGAAATTATTAAATCTGAACATAGCTACGTCAGAGGTTCCAAGCAGTGGCTGTGTCCCTAATGAACTGAAGCAGTATTTGGACCAACCACTTTTAGAAAGAAAATCTGATCCAATCAAGTTCTGGGTAAATTGTCGACACTTCACGCCAGTTCTCTCGGATATCGCCCTAAAATATTTGATTTGCCAAGCTTCTTCAGTGTCATCTGAAAGAGTAGCTTCAATGGTGAATTTGGCTGTGCCGAATGATAGGAGCAGATTAACAGGCGAGCACATCAAGCAAAGAGTGCTCTTGATGTCAATATCAGACAAATACTGGTTTGAATAATGTAATTTTTGTTGTGTTGAATTGTTGATGATGTTGATTTTTTCTTGGCTTTATGTACTTATTTTTTAATAATAAAACTGATGTCAAAACAGCCAGATGTGTATTTACTTTAAAATTTCGAATATTTTGGCAATTTTTTATAGATAATTGCTTATTGCGCAGAAAATATCGATATATCAACATATCGATATTTTTTAGTCAATTATTATCGATATATTTTAAAAATATCGATACGATATATATCGATATTTTTTCCCCATTTGCCCATCCCTAATTGACAGTGATGACACATTAATTTAATCGAAAGAGTTTGACATTGACAATATGGTGAATATTACAGTGTTACCAGGTCCGCAGTAACTAGCGTCGAAATCCAACATTATTGGTAAATGAATCACATAAATTCAGAAATTCAGGGTGTAGGAAAAGCGCAAATTTTTTTTATTATACTAGAAGTTCTATCTACTTGGTTGTATGTAATGTGATTTTTTTTTACTTGCTTATTAGTAAAGAAATATGGCTGGTATTATCAACGTTGCTAAGGTAACTATAGTAGCAAATTATATCTATACTTGTGTTGCTATGGAAAAACCATCAAAAACAATAACTTGATATTTCTATAAATATTAAGTTCGATTATTGAAATTAAAAAAAAATTCTTGGGACTTAAAAATATGAAATTGCCCATAAGTGTAAAATATACTACTTACTTAGCGTATAAGCCAAAAGAAAATGTGGAAAAAAATAGAAAAATAAAGGCTGAAGTTTTCGATTGGGACAATAATATACCAAAGCCATTAATAACGCGATGTATAGAAAAATTAGCTGAAAATTGGATGGGTTTGGTCATTTATTTTATAAAAGAATTGGTTTGAATATTACTTTAACTGCATGCGCATCTGTTATGACTTTATAATAAAGATGCGGGGGCCTAAAACTAGCAGCACGTTAAAAAGAAATTACTTGAATTACTATAAATGGATTTGAGTTTATTTTGGTAACATTTTACTAATATCACTATAAATCTACAGGTTATCCTAGATTAGAAGATTTAATTGCTAAAGATCGAGAACTATTCATAGAATTATTAGACACAAATGTTCCACTACAGATTTTAGTAAATAGCATCAAGAGTGATATATTTTGGAAGAAATGCTACTACTGTAAATTTGCAGAGGTCCCTCTCTTAACAGACGAAAAGAAGTGGATTAATGTTTTTATGGAACGACATTTTGCTGATATTTTAGAGAATACAAATCCACGGCTCTACGATCCAGAAAAAGTACACTAATTTTGTTACATAAACTTTTTGATCTATCTAGATTAAGTGATATAATATTACAAATCATATTTTTGTTATGCTAATATTGTTTTCAAGAGTTATAATTTAAAAATTTAATCGTAATAAAATTGTTTCCAACTTAGATAACGACATTGGTGAAATTATGTAGTCCTTATATTGAAAAGCTCTCAATTCGAAGTTTAATTCCTTCTGATATACCTATTCAAAGAATGACTTCACCAGAAATGGCACATTTAGTTACTAGTCAACACCATGAAGAAAGGTCATATTCAAAAAGCAATGAAGTACTATCAAGAGGTAAAAGTATACATTTTATTGTTTTTTCTTTGTTATCTAAATATCGTTTATTTCGCCTTTTTTGATTTTAAAGTTCCTCTTATCTTACGCAGATCATATATCACTGCACGCTGCTTTGGGAAGTTTAACTAATTTAGTAGAATTACACCTTACGTATCAACTGCGCTCTATAGGAGTTGACTATCGTAGAGATCAATTTCAATTTACTAATAATGATGCAAAGAATTTAAGTCGAGGCTTAGAAAAATGTGGGCAGCTGAAAATTCTCAGGTACTAACGATATATGGTATGATGATTGATGACCCTAATGTTTGTCATAGTGTTTGTATAGAAACACTTCGGTTTCAGAATCACTAGAAGTGATATGAACTGCCAAAGGACAAAATATATTCTTCGTGGATTAACAGACAATTTAAATTTAGAGGTACTAGATTTTAGTCACTGCAAAATTGGTGATGATGGTGCAAATTCCATTGGAAAGTTTATAACCCGACGTGACACACTTCGCATTCTTATTCTAGCTGATAACATATTCGGTTCGTATTAATGATCACATTAATGCCCATGATTATCATGGTTCATATAAATTAAACGGAACAGTATTCCTTATGCATATACAGATATGCCAGAATTACTAGCCACTTAAAGAGCAGTGGCCAAAAAGATTTTCCCAAAAATGTATAATATTTTTATATATATATAACTACTTTCAGATCTACTAAATGTACTTGCACAGGGAATAAAGATAAAGTCTGATTGGCTCTTGACTATTTTGGGAAGTACTTTTTAGAAGACTTCGGTAACAAACCATCCGATTGAAGTTGATTTTTGTGAGCATGGAAAATGACATCAATCATTTAGGGATGTGAAAGATACTTTACACCTCATTCTAAAACTTACTAAATATATGTACTTGCACGATTCTTCACTTTTCTTGAACTGTTATGAACAAAAAAGATATGACATATTTTTCAGGGCCATCTGGCGTCGAATATATTTCACATGCTCTCAATCACTCTGGATGTGGTATTCGCACTTTAGACTTGCGACTGAATATTAAAATTGGTTCTGAAGGAGTTGCACATATAGCTGTAGCTATAGCAAGAGGATGCAATCTTACTAGGTGATAAACAACATGATATTTTTTAGCTTAACTAAACGAATTAGCTCTTAAAGAGCAATGGAGGCTCTTAAAGGGCACTTTTAAGACTAATTTACTAGTTACGGCAGTTTAATAAGGCGGTTTCTGTAACTTAGCAAATTTTCTGTAAATCTGTATTTTAGTTTGAACATATCTGGGTGTGGTATAACACCTGGCCCATTGATAAAACCTCCAGCAGGAGTGTGGTCTGCTACTAGTGCAGAAAATCCACCAACCTGTGGAGATTTACTGGCTCGAGCGATTGGATTAGTGAAAACACCTCTACGTTTGCTTGATTTAAGTGTGAATAATATTGGTTCAGTGAGTATGAGATATTAGACAATTTTCTTAGGCATTTTCTTTATTGTAACATTACTGTACTTTTTCATTATATTAAATTCTTCTAGCCAAGTGACAGTACACTATCCAATGCAATCTGTCTCAGTTATATAGTTGACCTAAACTTAAAAAGATCTGGTATGGGATCACTGGCAGTGTCTATAGCAGAATCTGCAGCAGCCAGTCAAAGGCTAAGGAGGGAGGCTGAAAAGGGCATGAAATTCAGACGGAGTGCAGGAAAACTTGTTCAAGCACGAAGAGTAGCAAAGGGAATGAATATCGGTAAGTGAATAAGTCAAAGGATTATAAGGGTTGCTTTCCATTTAGTTAACACAGAGGGACTCTGCGTTACATTGTGAAACACTGCCAAACACTGTGTAAAAGTTTAAATGAAACAGCTAGTTGTCTCAAAATAACACTAGAGTGCATCAATATCGCAAAATTATGGGCGTTTTTTTACCTAAATGCAAGTTCCTTGACAAAGTCTTGGCTCAATAATTTATAAACATAACCTTCCAATAAGTTAAAGAACTTTGACAATTTGTGGGCAAATAAATAAATGTTTTGTAATAATACTACTTTTGTTTAATAATAATTATTTGAACCAACTATAATTTTAAAGTAAGTAAGTAAGTAAAGCTTTTTATCCGTAAAACAATTTTAAATCTAAATAATTAAAAATCATAAGTAGAGAAAAGAATTCTTCTCTTATTTGTTGGTAATTCTTGCTAAGCATCTGTCAAACACCACTTTTTTGAGTGTCGAACCGTGTACGGCTGTGTCCAACAGTGTCGTTGATGGAAAGCGCTTTAGCGAGCATTGCGTTACACTGCGTCACTTTTTGTATTAATTGGAAAGCAACCAAGTTGTGTTCATTATTTTCAATGTTTGTAAAAAAAACTGTTCAATTATTTCATAAATCTGTTGGACACGCCGGGAACGTGCTGTGTTGCTCGCTGACAGGCGTGTACAGAACGAGAGTCCATAGATACTCGTAAACACGTAGACTCTCGCTACCTTATTGATTTGTCGGACGTAGTAGACGCTCAGTACCTAGACTACATGATGTTAGGCACTGTTAGGTTTGTGCAGCGATGGTGTAGGGCGGCGCGAAGTATAGAGCCACGCGGCGTTAGACTCAGGCAGCGCTAGGGCGGCGCGACGGTTAGGGCGGCGGCATGGCGCTGAATTCGGGCAGCGCGATTGTTAGAGCGACGCGGCGCTGGACTCAGGCAGCGCTAGGGCGGCGCGACGATAGCCACGTGGTGAGGAGGGAGTCAATGAAACTTCGGGTGATTTCACTGGACTGGTTTATTGTAGACATACATAGTTTATATAGTAGTTTCATTTATACACACATATGCAAAATACGTGACCGCGGAGAGTTACTAAAATAGAGCATAAAAGGAATTTGCTGATTATATTAATACGTGAGTTTATTCTTAAACGGAAAGTTAGTTATTTAATATATATAACCTAGGGTGGACTTGTCCGTATGTATGTTCATACGTGAACATTCTGCCACTCTCCAGGCAGGGATTTCAACTCGCATATCTTGAAGACCTCACAAAGCCGCTCGTTGCTTTGCTTATGTTGCTTGTCTAAGTGTAATGATAATATTCGTACACGTAATCAACAATGCAACTTCTGTAGTATTGCCTTTTCTTCACTGCTGCGGACTTTAATCCCACTTCCTCGGGATCTGCTTCCATAGCTTCCAGTAGTAATTGTACTCCTCTTTTGGTGTTCTTATTGTAGCAATGGTATTTATCTGTCTCTTCCTTCAAGACTACATTCTGTTTATACCAGAGTACTTAGTAGAGACTTTTAGTGTGTGTAAACTTTGTTTGTAGATTCGATGTATAGGTTCGAAACTATCTCCAACAACCTCTTCTTTGATAGCTGGTTCCATTACCAATTGCTCTTCCTGGCATTCTTCCATCTGCACGTTTTCATTCGTAAGGCATTCTATTGGTTCTGTTGTAGGTTCTGATACTGGTTCCAGTGGATCCAATGGTAATGGCGGGAAAGGATAATCCTCGGTATCACTAGTTGGTGATACTGGTGGTAGCGGCGGAATGGCCGTTTCCTCCGTGACGTTGCAATCATCATACGTCACAGAATTGTTATATGTAATGTCGATAAGTTCTGACTGCACGCTTCTGTAAGGTTCATGCAGTGCCTGGATCTCTTCTTCTAAGTTTGAAGACTTTCTTCTGCCACTCTCCGGGGAAGGACTTCATTTCGTACAGCTTGGACACCCTGCGACTGCACGTTGTCCTGCCTCGCGATGTCTCGCCGTGGATGTGGTGTCATCAGCGTCATGGTCACACCGGGGCTGTTCCAGTGGTGGGCTCCCTTGGCAACATCCCCCGCTGTTATTTTTCAATAATTTTAGTATTGAATACAAACGTTAATAGTCTGATTTATGAAGAATAAGTTGTATATACTTGTGTTAATATACTTTAGTACATTAGTAACCGTGTAAATTGTTAGTATTGTATTAGTGTATCATGTAATGTATACTTAGATATCTCATACAATAAGTAGGAGTGAGTTTTCATGCAATATTAATTCAATATAATGTTCATTAATCATCAAAAAATTTCATGCAATATAATATATAAAGATGTATTAAGTAGATATAGTGTTATAAAGTGTAAATAATAATTTTCATTTCTTTATGGCCCGGGCCCAATCCTTCTTCTGTGAAATATTTTTCCCCAAGAAATATGTATTATAATGGGTTAGTTCTGTCTCACTTCATTAATGTTATTTTCAATCTCTGCATATTGTATTGCTCAGCTTCTTTATCTCGTATCCTTCATATACATATATATTTCTTTTTATATTTTCGTCCTTCTTGTTAACAGTGGTCTAAAGTTGTCCAATTGTTATCCAACTCGAGTTATTGGTTTTGGTTAAATTTTCTTATTCTTTGTTTGGTATATTCATAATAATTAATTATCATCATGTTGTTTCAGTTTACAGGTATTCAGTTTAGATGATGATATATTATTTAAACAAGTATATTGTGGTCCCTTTCACTGATTGTCAATAATGCAATTATGTAAGATGGTGCATTATCTTCACCACCCCGCACATAAAACTTCTTCCTCGGGATATCCTCTTCTTAATGTACAGGTATGCAATGCTCTTGTCTTGTGACAAAATACATAAAAATGAAATTTCTCTTCGTTTCCCTGTTATTACAGGGACTTTCTGTTTATAGCAGCATTGCGACATGTTCACTGATTATTATCATTCTGACCAGCTGGATTGTTTTGTTACAATTATGATATACATATTGACTTCTCATTTTTGTCGATAGCTTCACTAGGTTTTGATAGAAGGTGTAAGCCGTAAAGCTCGATTTATTTATGCAATAAAACATTTTTGACGCAAGTTCACTGACGTCCCTTTTTTACGGGTAGTGCGATATGTATTTGTGATTTGTATGTTTTCATTATTTCCTTTCTTCTTTACTTGATTGACTGGTTTCGTTGATTTCTTAATAAAAATATGATAACTCTGGAGGACTTTACATTATTGCATCAAATGTATTTTAGCAACGATCGCACTAAGCGTTATTTGAACTCTTGCCCGATTATTCCTTGGGTACAGGCATTAGAATTTTGTTTTTTGTTGCATCGTATATTTAAGGAAGGCTGCTTTCCGTGCACGTTGTCAATGTTTCCACTACACTAGCTTCTTAAGCTTTGAACTGGTAAGACTTGCATAGCTTGATAGTATTTTTCCAGGCGACATGTTCATGTTTCTTATGTTCTGTACATTTAAATGGAGGACTTCTGGCACCGTGCGTCTTTAAATGTTTTTCAATGTTTTTAGACTTGGTTTGTTTGATGATTATATTTGAACTTCGATTTTCATAAAACTTTAATAAATGTCATTAGAGTGGCTTTATCGTTAAATGTGCCCGTTTTTGTCATCCGAACAATAATGTTTCAAATTCATCCCGTATTCCGCATTAGTACACGCTTGGTGTCAATTTCATATTCTTGCTAGATCTAGCATCGTATAGATTTTTCGTTGATTTTCTGTTTTTCGTTGGACAGGTTTTTGTTTTGTGATAATTTGTTTGTATACAGTTCCGAGCGCTCGTAATTTTGATTATTTTACGTTTTTCTGTTATTTTAGTTTATTTGATAATGATAATAAGTATCTTTGGATGCAAATAGCGCACTACCGCGCGTTAAGGTGTCTTATAGAGGAGGCCTATGTCCAGCAGTGGACGGAAAAGGGGCTGATGGATGGCTAGATGGAGAATAAGTATGTTTTGTGTTCATTACTTTGTACAATCATTTTTACAATTCTTGACAGGGAAATGTCTGGTAACTTTAGATCAACGTTATAAATGGCCATTAGAAGAGAAATACATACACAGATTGTCGACGTCGTATTGTCAGAGATAGAAATATGCCTCTAGTTCAATTGTTCATTAAGTGGCATTGTAGAATTGTTAGTGATTTGTTTCTTACGTTCAATAGCAGTGTTAAATATGCTCCCTTTAATTTCATTATTATGTATTTTGTAGTACACCGGGTACGTTTAATAGTTTTATCTTAAATCCTTTGTTATTGCGTTGCGTCATTATTAAGTTTCTATAAATGTGATTCCATGTTTTATACTTCCTTTGGTGCCAATAGCATATAGAAATAATTGCAAACGTATTTTAGTTTAAGGCACACGTACTATCTTCGGTATGTTATATTATCTGCACAGATGTTTCTTCATTTTATCATTATTTACACGTAATTTCAGTCTTTATTGTGCCGTTTTAGTAGTTAGCTGCGATAACCTCGCGGTCAGTTCTTGAATGATTTATATCCGAGTCTTTTCGTGCTGTACTGTAAACTCTCGTAACCTCTTGCCAATTTATTGGTATACACTTCTTCACAAATGTGATATATATTTTTTTGCTTAAAGACTGTACGTTTATATTTCCATAAGTATTTTTGTATGTCCTATATCGACATGATTGTGTGGTTAATAGATTTAGCCCATTTTCTTTAGATTGTATATTTCCACAGATATTTTCATGGCTCTTATTGTAAGTTTGCTTCCAACCCTTGTTTGCTTATTGCTTTTTTCAATGTAGGTACTTGCTTCCTACAGCCGTTTTTCTTCCATAATGGAGGTCTTTGTATACAAATTCTTTTTCTTATAAGTTGTGTCATACGATTGTTTGTATGTCCTTTGGTTATGAGTCCAAATGCATTATAGTAGTATTTTAAATTGACCACCCCATTAGATAGTTTTCTTCAGAAATATGTTTACACATAAGTAACGACGTTGACGACTTCATTTCGATGTAAAAATTTTGATTGTATCATTTTCTCTCTATCTGATAGTTATAATATTTTCATGTATTGCTTTCATGAATGAGCCATGAAATTGTTTGCATAATCTAGGTATGGTAATAAAATATTGTTATTTTTTTTTTATGTCTGATGAGTTTCTTCTGGCTTTTTCAATATGTATTTAGGCGTTATATTCTTAGATGCAATTCCATAATCCTCGAATTGTATTTTCTTTCAATGTTTTCGAACACTTGTCTTAAAAATAGAAATAATCATTTGTGCAGTCTTCCTAGAGTAATTTGATTTTGCCTCCTTTTCCCATTTTCCATCCAAAAAAACTTTAGAAGCCGCTGCCTGATAGAATAATAGTGGTATATTTTGACCCGCTGTTTAAGTCTTATATTAGCAGACGTATATTAATTGGTTTCATTTTTATTTTACGGCAGTAGTAATGTTCTGATTTTTCTAACAATTTTGGGTCATAAATTCGTATTCCGTAATTCCACAATTTTTTGGACCCCGTCCTAGCCTTGGTTGCCATCCTGGATAACTGACCTGATTATAAACTCCTCTGAACTTCTTGTATATTCTCGTTAATGCCTTAATTGCCATCTTCTTTTCTTCTGAATGATTAGTGATCAATATGGTAGAAACATGCCAAATTTATTATGTTACGGACTTTTTTTTTTTCCTAGACTGTTTGTCCTCAATTATCGCTTCATTATTAGTAACATGTGCCTGTATACATCGTGATTTGTAGTGTCTGTTCATCTCACATGACGTTTTAGTTAAATTATACATTTCCTTTTCTTCTAATGCCCCGTGCCATTTTTACGTGTACTCGTAATTCTCAGTCGTAAGGATGTTGGTATGTGTATAAGTACGCATTTAGTGATTTTCCTTGTCATGTTATAATTTTCCGTGTCCACACACAGTCATATGGTCGTAAGTACCTGATATCTGTTTAGTATCATTATTTAGGACACTCGTAATACGGTAACTGATAATGTCAATTTCTCTTCTGTTGTTAGTTGGATCAGGGCGAGTTACCCTCGTTAGTAAAGTGTTGTCTTAATTATGCCGCCAACGAAATAGGTATTGTTTTCATTAGTGTGAAACGCATATTTTCGAATTTGTTGCCCGAATATTGCTGATATTTGTATCCTCATAATGTGGTTAACTTGTTTTGCTTGTGTTCTAGGTGTTGGTAAAATTGGTTGCAATGTGTGTCTTCGCGTCTCCTGGGTTGTTGCATGATTGCTTGAAATCCATGATAATATTAGTAAACTTTTGTATGTCTATTTGTAGGTCGTTTTGATTAATGTTTGTCTCGATTTGTAATGTCCCTCCATTTATCTTTGTTGAGTCATTTGTTGTATAGAATCCAGGTGATAGACTTTTGCATGGTGGATTTATATTCTGTGCTGCTAATCATTTACGTTACCGCTATTCTCATCGTTTGGTTGTACCGGTAAAGGTATCTTTGTGTTTAATGATCGTGTGTAAGTGACCCCGAACATCTTTTTAACGTTACTACTTTTGTTAATCCATCATTTCAAGTGTGTATTTCTTTCTTTTGCCAGTAGCCATTTGGCTAAGCGTATGTCTTCGTCCTTTATTATTATAATACTAAGGTACTCGTCTTTGAATTATCTTCTCTTGTTTTCCATCTATATCTATATTGTAGATGATGAATATAATCACTAGCCCAGCTTTCCCTTTTTCATTTTTTTGTTGTATGTAGGTTCTTAGTAGCAGGAGTTTCATTCCCAATTATGAAGTAACTTGGTTTCAGTACCGTATTATCATTAATGTCCTCACATAGTACACATAGTAGTCTTGAGTATAACCATGCTTTTGTCTGATGTAAGAATGTAGATATGCAATTCTTCACATGCAACTGTTTATGCGCCTATTACTCTGCGCAAATGACATTTCATTGAATTCGCCCTATATATTTATATTTTCTCGAAGTGCGGAGAGAATGGAGGTATAGTGCCCTTTTGTGCCCATGATGATTAGTGTTACCGTAATTCCAATGTGTTTGTGGCAATAACTTTTGTATGTGTGATACTCTGTTTACTCTCTTGCTTTGTGTTATTAGATTATTTTCGCTTATATTCTGCATTGACCGCCAACGTGCGTATTTGTGCTGATATGGCAGTAACTCGTTTACACAAATACGTGTTGTTTTAATTGTTTCACTCAATTGATAAACAAATTTGCGACGTAACGTCTATTTGATTTTTATTTTTCTCATTTGACTTGAATTAAGACTTGACCCATGACTTGTTTAATCACTTTGAGTTTCTGATTCTGATTTATTTCGTTCCTTGCGTATTCCTCAATTTGTGTATTTCTAGTTCTTGTTGAAATGGGATCCCATGTGACGATTTTAATCCATATTCCTTGCTTGTAATATTGTCTTAATGCATATGCAGCTGCTTAAAATTGATAAGGTTTATAACAAAGGTACCATATTCATGAGGTGCTAATACTAATTTACCCCTTTTATTTTATTTATATAGCGCTTTTATATGAACGTAAACACATCATGATGTCATAATTTCGTAGAGTACTAGTTATTTTGGCGAATTCGCATTTTTCTGTGCTAATAGCAATATCTTTTCATTAATAAAGTTCAATTCATGTCAATGTCATGATCACGACCAGTGTGACATTCGAATGCATTCGTCAGTGACTTTCTTTATGCGTATTCTTTTTGCGTAAGTCAGCAATTATTTTATTGAGCTCATTTTGCACTTGTAGACTAATTTCATTCTTGATTAACGTTATCTGTTTCATAAGTAGGTAGCTTCTTGGGCAGCAGATGTCTACGAGTTTCTGTTATTTCTTTTTAAAACTAATACGTATTATTCTGTTCCATTATTCTTTTCTTGTGATATTTTCTTGATATTTCTTCATTCCTCAATTTATGTCTTCTTGTATTTCCAATATCTCTTTTCCAGTGATGGTACTACTTGTAATTGGTAGATGTAAGACTAAACTTAGTTGCGCTCTCTTTTCCCGTTACGGTATAATACAATTACATACGACTTCTCGAGCATCGGGGCGACCCGCTTGTGGGAGACCGATGCCTGATTCGTTACCGCACGAAGGCAACTGAGTTATAAACAGCTTTCAACACATAACAGTACCAGTGAGTGTATAGGGCTCACCAGCCTGTGATTTAATAAGACACAAGTAGTAATAGAAAAGAGAAATGCTAGTTCTTACCTCGAAGGACCAAATGGACACGCCGGGAACGTGCTGTGTTGCTCGCTGACAGGCGTGTACAGAACGAGAGTCCATAGATACTCGTAAACACGTAGACTCTCGCTACCTTATTGATTTGTCGGACGTAGTAGACGCTCAGTACCTAGACTACATGATGTTAGGCACTGTTAGGTTTGTGCAGCGATGGTGTAGGGCGGCGCGAAGTATAGAGCCACGCGGCGTTAGACTCAGGCAGCGCTAGGGCGGCGCGACGGTTAGGGCGGCGGCATGGCGCTGAATTCGGGCAGCGCGATTGTTAGAGCGACGCGGCGCTGGACTCAGGCAGCGCTAGGGCGGCGCGACGATAGCCACGTGGTGAGGAGGGAGTCAATGAAACTTCGGGTGATTTCACTGGACTGGTTTATTGTAGACATACATAGTTTATATAGTAGTTTCATTTATACACACATATGCAAAATACGTGACCGCGGAGAGTTACTAAAATAGAGCATAAAAGGAATTTGCTGATTATATTAATACGTGAGTTTATTCTTAAACGGAAAGTTAGTTATTTAATATATATAACCTAGGGTGGACTTGTCCGTATGTATGTTCATACGTGAACATCTGTAATAATCTCTAGAATGCGAATATTTTATATTTTTACAGATACTGATACGATGTTACTGGCGCAACAGCTGTCTGCAAGACCATCTATAGTTTCTGTTGCATCTGAAGAGGGAACTTATAGTATACAAACTCAGCCGTTACCATCTGATTTCGGTTTTATTCCTGCTCTTAAGGTTGTATTCATGGAAATATGATATTGTAGAGGGATTTAAAACATATTGATTAACATTTGTTTTTCATTTCAGAGTCCTTTGCCATCTTCTAGGACATCCTCTATTACAGGGCCACCGACATCAAGAAGATCTAGCCATCATGCTATTTTGGAGCCAGTTCAGGTAAAACTGTTGTTATATCGTCATGGAAAAATGTCAAAAAAAAGTTACCTCATTTGTGCAACTTTTGTTTCAGGAAATTAGACGTACGACGCTTGTTCGCCGTGGATCTGACGGTTCTTTAATACAAACACGAAGTGATCATAATCCTCAGAGGCATATTACAATTTTTGTTTCATAATATTTATTCAAAACGTCATTAAAGTGTTGTGTGTAGCAATATAATATTTTTCAATTCAACGTAAATAAACAAACAAATATACATATATATTTTAATTTATGGTAACAAGATAAAAACAGTTTATAATGCGTTACAAAATTTGCTTTTACAAATCTACTTTGATAATTTTCACTTTTGTTACATAATAATACTAGATTTGGATATCTATCATCGTGCTAAAATGAAAGAACGAGGTTATCACCTCGTTCTTTCATTTATTCAGGAGTCAGATTGTTTTGTTTAATAAAATAACCTATGCTAACTCGCAATTATCAATCCTTCTGTTAAATTGTACCTCCAACTTTACACATATTAAATAAATTTTAATATGTAGGTATCACGCCATCTATACAATTCATAACACACTTCATCAGACTAGAGAAACGATAATTTAAGACACTTTTTTAATATCCAATTTTCAAAGCTCAGGTTAAAAGGTAGTAAAGGTACATATTCGTTTTGTATATTACCTGCGCTTGTCGGGAGAACGTATTAGTTGGTAACATTATCCATAGACGAAATACATTTACTTTTCCAACTTCCGTCCGTCAGTCGGTCAGTTTGCAATGTAGCCTGTCTTTTGAAATGTCAATGTCATGTCAGTCAGCCATGTTTATTTCTATGGAATGTGTTTTGAAATGGTGGTAGTGATAAAAACATTATAAGTGGAATTATTTTCGTAATTTAATTTGTTAACATCTATAGTGTCTTAGTGAAGCTTCAATGTGTTATTTTGTGTAAGTGAGGATTCTATTGCCGTGAAAATGAATTGGGGTATTGAGCTTTGGGTAAGTTACTGTAACATTAATTTCATGTCTGTAGGCTAGCAAATTGTTAATCTGAATATTGCTGTTAATTTGTATAACAGTATTTACATCCTATGCTGAATTAATAAGCTAATTATATAGCTGTTCTTTCTGCGGATACCAGTAAAAATTTATTTAATTAGTAGAAAGTTAAGAAATTTCCTCGATTTCGAAAATAAAATTTGACTACTATTTAGTATAATCTCGTTTACTTTCATAAGCCGTATTAAAGATTTTGATTTTGGTATTTAGTACTTATCAATAGTATTCAACAATTTTATTAAGCTTTTCGTTTGAATGGTAAAAACTTAAATAAACTTTCTACCTCTACTCTTCTAACTTAACTGTAATAACTATAACATGTGTTGAACCATTTAATCGTTTTAAAAAAATCCGATTATTTAACCTTACATGATTTCTATTCTAGTTTTAGGGGTTTCCAAATCATCTTTTATTAGCTAATTCTTTTTTTTTATGTTCTTGGTGACTTAAGTAAAATGTGTAAATACTGGAACTAGTGGAACTATATTTAGTAAAATAGACAGATATTCTTCTATGAGCTTAGCTCTTGTGTTTTAATTTTTATAATGTCAGTCACGTAGGTTAACTCATCGAATTCAGTAAAAATACATACACAAATATGTAGATATAAAATTTATCTATATAACTAGATGAAAATGATCAGAACATAGTCTAAAAGCTGATCAATTTAACTTAAAAATAAATGATTTTCTAAACACTCAATAATAAAAAGTCATTCAATTTTTTTTTAATTTTTTCTGTTATTTTCATAGACTTACGATATAGACTTAACACTTGGTACAACAAATCCAGCCTGCTTCTTTGTTTAGTTGAACACATTAAGAAAAATAAATGACAAAGAGCCTATTTAGTAGCCTTTCTAACTCTTTCAAGAGAAAGCTAGTAAGAAGAAAAGAGAAGGCAAGGCTTTTAAACCGTAAACGGGCCGGGCCTTGGGACAAATCTATGTTCCCGAGTTGTTCCTCCCTATTTATAACCTCCTTGGTTATTTTACAGTTTGTTTTTATTTAAGGATTGTATAATAAATAAACTCCAAAAAGTTTTCACTTGCCAGAATGGATAGAACTTCCTTAGGACTTAAAAAGACATGCAAATTTATGAATTTCTCTAAAATATATTATTATCGTTGTACCACCAGACCATGTAAAAGAAAAAAAAAACATTTTCTTTTATTTTATATCTGGTTAATTTTTTTGATAGTTTGGAAGGCAGAAATGTAAAATCTTGAAGATTCAAGGAGCAAAATATAAATATGATAACACAACAAGACCAATTAATCCCTGTATTTCTTCTACTTCTATGCAAGTCCTTATTAAATAGGAATAGATCAGTGGCTACAGCCAGTCTGCGGCAGCTGCAATGAATTTTTGAGTTCTACCAGTCCTCTAGGATAGCCGCATGTATAAGACTTATCAGCAATGAGCCACATTTATGATTCTTTCTTTACTTTTTGACTATCATGAGATAACCTTCTTATCATTGTGTAAAATAAACTCTGCATCCTTTATGATTCATAGTTATTAGCAGTTAATGTGATAAATATTCTTTTTTCATCAGTTAAACAATTACCATTATCTACAGAAATCATTGTTAATGAAATCATTAATGAATTTTTTAGATAATTTGAACCAATAATTACAATGAAATTACTGTATGAGCAATGACTCACATTAAAAGTTGCATATTCTATGAGAAGGGAATTGAACAAACTGCAGATTTTAAGTAACTTGTAGTCATATATGTGTTCAAATGTCCTTTGGTACTTTGTTATGATTCACAGTCCTTGAGTGTATTGTGCCAAGTTTTTATGGATTTCCTTCCTTCCTTCCTTCCTTCCTTCCTTCTGCATTGTTTCATAATGTGATTAGGCACTACCTGACTTATTTTTTATGTTAATATTTCATACATGTGAAGAATGCGATGAAAAAGTGTTGCTATAAATACTGTTTTTTTTTTATTTAGAAGCTTTTAGTATGGTTGTTAACATTTTCTATGTTAGTTCTATGATGTTAAGGGCCTACATCAATATTATCGTACTATATCATCGCCGACACGTACATATTAACACAGCCAGTAGGCACAGAAAATGAAGAATTAGGGATACTTTTCCTATTTACTCAAAATCTACTAAATATTCTAATTCTGATCCACGTGTTTTTCTATACATAATAGTTACCTATGTTTTTAAAGTTATTTCATTAGTTAATACGCGATAATAGACCGACAAATGAAAAAAAAAAATTTGAGAGGTTGTTTCGCCAAGATTTTCTATCGAGAAAACTTTTTTTCAATCGCGTTTCTGAGTTCATGCGATCCTAGATCATATATTGAAAAAACATATACTTAAAAATTAGAGCTCTAGCCATTCAATCTAAAGAAACAATGAAAAATTCGTACATAGAAAAATGCACGAAGCTATTTTGGTATCCTCTTAAACCAAAATTGTTAGTGGTCACAGAATAGATATCGCGCTAAAATGGATGTTTTTATAAAATGCTTAAGGCCCTACATCAGTATTATCGTATATCATCGCCGACACGTACATATTAACACAGCCAGTAGGCACAGAAAATGAAGAATTAGGGATACTTTTCCTATTTACTCAAAATCTTCTAAATATATTTTAATTCTGATTTACGTGTTTCTTTATATAATAGTTATGTTTTTAAAGTTATTTCATTAGTTAATACGCGATAATAGACCGACAAATGAAAAAAATAAAAAATTAAAGAGGTTGTTTCGCTAAGATTTTCTATCGAGAAAACATTTTTTAATCGCGTTTCTGAGTTTATGCGATCCTAGATCATATATTGAAAAAACATATACTTAAAAATTAGAGCTCTAGCCATTCAATCTAAAGAAACAATGAAAACTTCGTACGTAGAAAAATGCACGAAGCTATTTTGGTATCCTCTTAAGAATAGTAAGTTCACCAAAATTCTTTTTGTAAATTTTATGTTTAGTGCCTGTTTCAAGTAACTATTTAGTTACATAAAATAAAAAGAAGACTAACTACTGCATTTTATTCTCAATTGTGTGTGCAAACAATACAGCATATTGAGTTTGTTTAATGATTATGCTAATGTTTTGATGTACTTTTGGACTTATGAATGAGTCCCAAATCAGTAACTAAGTAGTTTGAATTTCAAGTTAGTTACTTTGACCACTATCTCCGGAGCCAGTGTTGATTATATAGATAAAACAATATAGTTAGTTAACTTCCCGACCATACAACTTTCAAATGAGTTATTGAAAAAATGGGAGCTTATAATTAACTATTGCTTTTATTTTAATCTGTTTTGAAATTTGTAATCAGCTTTTCAGTTATAATCAAAATATAGTGATCTTTATCCTCTGATGTGTGATGTGCAGTTCTACAATGAGTACGCCACAACTACATTAATTAAACCCTTATATGCCTTGTATTAGATGTCACATCACAGTATTTTTTGATTCTAGTGAGACTGTTTTTTTGATCATAAATAGTAGTTATTTATGAACAAAAAAACATTCTCACTAGAATAAAAAAATACTGTAGAACACAGATCATTTGTCTTAAATCACGAAAACATCTGATACTACACAAGATATAATTATAACAATTTAATTTTAATATACCTTTAAAATTGTCTTCATTTTACATAGCCCCTAATAAAAACTTCAATTGTTCTATTTCATTGAACTCAATTGCATTTATTGCAGTTAAGGTCGATAGAGATAAAAATTATGACAATGATATTAAAAAATTTAAAAGCTCAGTCAACCTGTATTAAACTAGACTAAGCTAGACGTAATTTGGGTGAAGTATGTAAATGAATCCCTTTGCAGTCAAGGGTTGTCCATTATAGTTAATTAATCTGATGTTTTTTTTTTCGAGACTTTAATGTTTAACCTCCTAGTCACTCTGCTACTTGGTTAGTTTTAATAACTACGTAAGAAAATTAATTAAACAATTACAAATAGTTACTTATCTAACTAACTAAATATTCGAATTGTGATATTATATAAATTTGCCGATTTTATTCGAACCAGTTTCCCTTTTTCAGTGTAGTAAAAGTCCCATAAAGGAAAAAATCGCTTAAAAGTTAACTAACTAATTACTTGTAATGAAAAAATTCTATAGTTAAGTTTGATTAACTTAACAGGACGTTTATTCGTCTAATATGTTTTTTATTCGAGATTAAACCCATTGTGAGGCTCGTCGGTAAATAGCGAAGATTGACATTGGGTTCATCGTACTCTGTATCACGCACAGAGACGCTGTATGTCTCAGATACTGTTTCTATTTAGATCTTTGAGTGCGCGAGAGTGGTCAGTGTTGGCAAGCTGCAAGGCCGGTGGCTGCCCGCATTCCGCTTGACTTGCTGTCTAGTTGTGAAATGATCCATTCATTACTTAAGTTGGAAGTTGACAGATCTCCATCCCGACGGAAATATTAGACAGACACTGCCTAATAAAATTGTGTACTAAGACAAGTAATCTGGCGAGGTTATGTTAATTAGATAGCAACAACTTTTTCATATGCATTTTAGTAGCTCTCGGCCGAGAGAAAGTTTTGGATGTTATTTTCTTTACTTAAATATTTTCTTTTTTTTTGCGAATAACGTAGAAAGTGGCAGAACTGTAGTAAGGTTAGTGAAGCAGCGGTAAATTGACATAGAGCAGCTAGTATACAATTCAATTACGACGGTGTCCCTGAACTAGTTCTGTAAGCGTTTTATAACTCGACCTGTGTTCTACTAAAAGTCAGATTACAATGTAGTCCAATATGATGCTAGCTCAGAATAAGAGCAAAATAAAATATGTTTTGTAACTATTTGTTTTTATAGGAAGAATTTTTAAATTATTATTTATTCTAACTAACTACTCTGGCAGCCGATAATGCTTTATCTTGTGCATGGGACTTTACCGCCAGTATAATATTGTAATAACTAATAATGAAATGAAATGAAAAATCATTTAATCAAGTAGAGACAATTTTTTGAAAAATTATGTACTTATGACATGTCCAAATTTTTTTTCCCTACCACCGGTTCAGGACGCAATCTGCTTAGAAGAACCGGCGTAAGAAACTCAGCAGAGCTTTTAATCAACTCAATATTTTTTTAATTAAATGTCAATTATACTTACAATGCTAATAAAACTACAATATAGAATATGTATTGCTCCAGAGCAACCTACTCCCAAGCTTTATCATCTATAATATAATCAGAAATTTTATAATACGCCTTTATACATAATTTAGTTTTAATGAATTTTTTAAATTTAGAATTATTAAATTCTCTTACGTCTATAGGGAGTTTATTATAAAATCGTATACAATGACCCATGAAAGAGTTACATATTTTGTGGAGACGGGTTACATGCATTACAAGATTGTGTTTATGCCTTGTATTAACATTATGGTGGTCGCTTTTTTTTGTAAAGTTATGAATATTTTTATGAACATACAATAAATTTTCATATATATATTGCGAAGCGACCGTTAAAATATTTATATCTTTGAATTTCTCCCTTAGAGAATCCCGAGGACCTAGGTTATATATATAGCTCTAACAGCGCGTTTCTGGAGCACAAATATCCGATTAATGTCCGCACAGCTAATATATTTTAAAACCTTAGTTATGAAACCACATAGTTATGAATTACGTAAATAAATAAAACGTAAATGAGAAAAATTTTGGTTTTAACCGTACGTGTTAGTCTTTTGTTGAATTATACTTTGTTGGCTTCTATTGACACATATACTGGGGCGTTAGATTGTAATATGATACTGAAGACTCATTGAAAATTAACAGATTACGAAACAAATAAACTGGTGCCTACGACAGCGAAGTTAACCGACAGACTTTATTGTATCTAATATATTATGCTTTGTAGGTCATACAATCACATTCTTGGTATTGAAAGGACGATATTGATCAGACTGAACCGACTAGTCTTGTGAGATATCTTGCTAGACTTATGGCATCCTTTTCTATTGAAAAGTTATCTCCAGACTTTTCCATTAGTAACAGCCCGAGACCGCAAGACATGAAAAGCTTGTCTCATTCTCACAAGTATTTTACCGATAACAATTATTTGTTATAAGAACTATGTATTTTATTTCCAAGTAGCTTCAAGAGCTTTTTGTTTAATTGATTCTTACATTGGATTAGTTTGATAAGAAAAGTTAAGTATAATAAGATAGAAATGTGTTATTTTAGTCTTAGTTAGGTACTTTGCAATTTTTCCGAGACTTATTGATATTACGGTATTCCCGGACACATAACATAGTTATTGCTCATTAACAATGTTTTCCTTGTTTGTTGTAACGTCTATTACTTTTGTAGTAGCGTGGCCGACACACTTATTAAAGTCGTGGTCACAAACGCGATTGTAGGCCGGGCAAAACGAAAAATATGGAGCCCGCCTATTTATGGGTATCTTGTTAGATGATGTCATCAGCAAAATTAATACTTTGGTCACTATCATATAGAATTTATTATTATCTTGTTATATTGTAGAGGAATTTATTATGGGATTGTGTCAGCCATATTTAAAGCAATATTGAATAAACTAGTGTCTATAAATTAGCAATAGTTATAACTAGATTCAGCTATCCGTGTGGTGACGGAGTAAGAATACAAGTGTCACCACCCCATCTCCTCCCAAGGGTGCTGTAAAAGTCAGCTAAGGGATCTTACACACAGATAACATCCTCTGTGAGAAACGGAAAACTCGAAAATAAACCCTGTGCCAACACGCCTGGTCAGCGCAGCACAGTAGACCATAATCCCTCCGAAAGTGGAGCAGGTCCGTGCCCAACAGTGGGACGTAAATGGGCTGGAGAGAGAGAGAGAGAGTGAGATTCAGCTAAGTATTTTTATCCCAGTTTTATTAAGCTAGTTAAACAATTCTAAAGTGATGATTAAAATAATTTATCTGAGTAATAGAAGGAACATCTTCGAAGTTTATTATAAAAGGTTAAAAAATAAGAACCACAAAATCATAAGATGTTTTTTTTTTGCTTTTTTGGATTGATGGCAATTTTTCAAGTTATGGCTCTTTGAATGGATATGACATATAGCTGCATTTAAGTTTTAACTTGTTGGAATTAGTAAGTGGATAGCCAAACAAACATTTGTAAAAAAAAATATTTTGACTCTACTCAATTTTAAATTACGACTTTAGATGTTTGTAATAAAAGTCATAACTAAACTCTATGCGAATATCATAAATGATCATAAATACGTGATCATATTTTTATAGCTGTTATAAATAAAATTTGTCTTGATATCTCAAACAGTAAGATACACATAAATATGCTGAAAGTGAAACCGATAAAATCCAATTATTTTGTTGGATTCGTTTGAAGTTGTGAGAATTGCAATAAACTTTTCATCAAGCCAGTAGACTTAAAACTTGATTAGATATTATAATTTTTTATTTCATCATAATTGCTACAAGCTACACTATGAAGTGTTAACGTGTTTTGACATTATGTTGAAGAAATGCATTAGTAATTATACTAAACTAGCTGGCCCGGCAAACGTTGTTTTGCCATACCAAAAAAAAGAAAAAAAAAATTAAAAAAAAAAGAACTATAAACCTCACGGAGCCCGAGACCTTTCCAACGAATGCAAATCCGTGGAAATCGGTCCGTGCGTTCTGGAGTTATAGCGTCAGGAAGGAAAACCCGACTTATTTTTATATAGTAGACTAGCTGGCCCGGCAAACATTGTTTTGCCATACCAAAAAAAGTTTAAAAAAAAATTAACTATAAACCTCACGGAGCCCGAGACCTTTCCAGCGAATGCAAAACCGTGGAAATCGGTTCGTGCGTTCTGGAGTTATAGCGTCAGGAAGGAAAACCCGACTTATTTTTATATAGTAGATTATAGTTACTTTAAATATTTTAGGCCATCGAACTGAAAGTATATTACGTTAATATTGATTAAGATCTCGATTTTCTGGTGATTTTTCGTATTGCTAGTTATTCTAGAGTATTAGGTTAAATAAACTCTGTATTTGAAATCAGTCACGGATGTCATTAGCCATAATATGTATACACGTGGAATACAAACACAACTTTTACTAGAAAAATCTATCAATTAGTAACTATCTACTTTGAATATTAATTTCCATTATTTATTAGAGGGAGAACCCACATAGTACCCACTTCTTTTAATTGAACAGCTTTGAGTTACTTTTAGAAGCGACCTTTCGAATACTGGCTTCAATATCTTGATGACAGCCACACCTGCTCGTATCTATTACTTACTTCGTGCCACGTTTCAAGGTCTTGTATAAATCTTCGGTCCGTTTATTAAGGTTTTATTCGGCTGTTACAAATATGTGAAACTGGTATAGTTAGTTAATATGGTTATTATTTTATCTTTTGAGTACATGTTGCCGTAATATATTAGGTACGTAGGCGTGCTCACGATTCATTTTGCGAGTGGTAGCAGGTCCAGTCTCAGGCTCAGTCAAAGAACCGGTTCGACCAGAATAAGCAGGACCGCGCCAAATATTGGCTAAGTGTATAGTTTATACAGCATGCGAAAAACCTTTTTAATCTTAGCGGTTAAGACTTTAAATACATTTGAGATAAATACGACATATGATTTTACTATTAAGAACTGCCTTATTTTTAAGATACCATATTGCTAAGTTTATCGCCTTGTTTAGCTCTTTGTTTTTGTATATTCTTGTAACAGTTATTTTGAAATATAGTAATTTTGAAACACTATAATAATATGGTGTTAATGTTTACTAAAATATCAAACAATATACAATTTCTTTTAATTATTATAACAAAGAAAACATTCTTGAGATTTCTGCAACGTATGAGTAAATTCTGTAGCGAAATGTTGCTTTAAAATATAGAACTGTTGTAATTTTATAATGAAAATAATGCAATTTCTGAGCATAAACGATAATAACTATGAGTTTCGTTTAATATTTAACTGAGTTGTTGTTCATGGT
The DNA here is from genome assembly GCA_916999025.1 of Orgyia antiqua. NCBI lineage: Eukaryota > Metazoa > Arthropoda > Insecta > Lepidoptera > Erebidae > Orgyia > Orgyia antiqua. The sequence goes on from OU779861.1 coordinate 7,403,048, forward strand.
CTGTTACTTGCGTTCTTTGCGAAAGTTTAAACATATTGGAGTTATAATAACTACATACATAGTTATTTTGAGAGAAAGTGTTTCCGAATTCTATCGGCTTAGACAATTGATTATTATTCTATATCCTCGCAGATATGGATGACATGCTTGCTTATTCATCATTGTCTGTATGTGCCTTTTATCATCTATGTATGCATGATATTTATTGATACTGTTTTACCCATGTGAAAAGGGGAGAATCTACAATATTTGGTATTCATAATGGTTTTAGAAGAAAGGCTGAGGTTTCTTAATATACCTAATGTAGAGTCTGTATATACATAATGCACCTGATGGTACAAGCATTGCAATGTTAATCATGAAGAGACACTTGAAATCTTGTAAAAGGTTATTCACTTTTGCCAAAAATATACACACAGGAGCACCGACGCAGGCAAGTTTTGTATTCATTTGCAGTACAGGTTATAAAGAATGACGTACGTGTAGCAAGAAAATATGTAAGCGAATTTTGCGGCCAGCTAACCCTTGATAAATTCATGGAAAAATTTACACGTTAGTTGAAACAACAAACCCGCGGTGGTTTTAGAGACTAACTCTTGTTACATTTACAGTATTCACAATATTTCCCATGGTAATCGCGTCTGGCGTATTTGTTACACATAAACAAAATTTTTTCCAACCTACTACTTTTATAATGCTTATCAAAAGTATTATTTCTAAAACCGCATATTATATTGAATGATAGATATTTTAGGAGGATTCATCTTTTAAATAGGTACAATTAATAGCTAGAATATTTTGTCTAACTGAGAACATTGGGAAAGAGAACATCCATTTCAACTATAAAATAGTAGCGTGTTTGCGCGCTTAGCCAATCCGTTACTATATTAGTTGTAGGGGATGAAATAGTTACAGGTGACAGTTAATTAAATTATAAATAGTGAGAGAAATGGTAGAATATGTATCTGATTTTTGAAGGATGTGAACCGTTGATGCAATTAGCCGAAGGAGCAATTAGTCGATCCGGTGCGCAGGCGCTTACTCGCGAATGTGGTTCAGAAACCTGTACACTCACACGCAATCAGAGTGGATTAGGAAGTGGTACCTGTCTAGATTAGTATAAATATTTCGTAATTTTATTATGTATCGCATATGATCTAGCGAAGGCAATGTTATCAACATAACTTGCGTAATAGAAATTATTTAGTCTGTGGTAATATCAAGTGCCGAATGTTGCGTGAAAGTTCTTACTTTCCACTGGTGATGTCACTATATTCTGCGAGTGTAATATGGAAATTTTATTTATAATGTAACTATTGACAGTACATTTGTGTATTTCAAGCCAAAACCAATTCCACTTTAATTTGAATGTGGTCAATATGAACGCTGTTATTATAAAATTCCTATGACTGGACACATTAAATGTGAAAAAGTCTACGTGATTTTATTGTGGTACCTATTTGTGGTAAACACAAGACTTTTGACGTAATATTTACTTTTAACAATGATGGCAAACACTTAAGACTGCTCAAAGTGAACCTATAAAATAAATAACGTAACACTAGTTACTGCAAGGTATGGTAAATTATATTTTACCTAGTTTTTTGTTATATTTATAGTTACATGTTATTAATTTATCGTTACTAGTAGGTATTGTATGTCTTTTTCCTTGTGCTAAAGATAGTAATACATAAACTGCGTCTTATTGCGACTAACCGTCGTCGCTTAGTAGGTATTAAACGCATTAGCGTTATTTCTCACTAAAGAAACTAAATATTTTTTGCAGACTTCGTTTTTCTATATCTCATACAATTCAAGCCGTTAGTTAGCACTTTCGATGATAAGCAGTTTTAATAATTTTATAAATCACACCCAAATATGTGTACAGTCCACTCCACATCTCAAAGAATTATCACATTATACTTTTAAGTTAACGGCATTTTGCCGTTGTACAGTGAAGAAAAGCAGTTGCAAAACCGTTACTGAGGCATAGCGCGCAAAGCTTACAGCAGGAAGTTTAATACACGTGAACTAATGTGCTGGCTTAATTGTACTAGTTTATATTACTATTCACTACCCGGTAGTAAAGAACTCATAGGTGTAACCAGTAGGACTTGGAGGTTTAAAAGATGCCGAAACTTCTAAGAAATATTACACGATTGCTGACAAATGTAGTGTTTTTTGGCTCAATTAATATCAATCTGCCTGGTAAGCTACACATGAGAAAGAACAATGAGCTGAATAAATATGTTCCAGCGCTATTTAACAAAAAAAAAACACTCTGTATGCGATTACGTCTAAATTTTTAATTAACTACCGTTATTTTTCGTAACAGCGACGTAAAAATTTAAAGCTTCCGATAAACGTACTTTTTTATAGGTCATAAAATAATTAATAAGTGACAGTAATTTAGTGGGAAAGGTTTTATTGTTGTAATATTGAATTATCACGTTTTTGTTAAAGTTGCTAAAACAGGATTGCATATCTAGTTTCTTACAGAAATAGAGAAAATAGCCTATGCGACTTGGATAAAGTCGATTAGTTTTCTCAAAGTCATATTTGGATCGAATGTATAAAAAATGAATAGTGAAATGGATACAGCGTCCATGTGTGTATCAATGTGGCTTAGCTGCATTTCTCTTGGCACGGACTCGTCGATGGACCGACCGCACCTCATCGACGAGTGTTTCATCTACCTATCTATTCCTGTTTACATTAACAACTGTATCTACATTCAAGTTCGAGGTTGTTCACACTGTAATGTCGTAACTACTCATTATTTTCAAGTATAAAACAATGCTAAAATGCTTGTCTCATTTCATTTTCATGAAGTGTGTCTAAGTACTGAAATGAAGGTCGAATTGGATCACAGTGGAAAATTGCGGAAATGATCAAACTGGAAGCTGCATGCTATATTTTGCGCAGCCAATTAGAGTCTGCATGAACGTGCTAAATACAGCGAATGTTTTTGTTTCGTTTAGATAATTGTTACGCAATTCAGTTTTAGCGTCTAATAAGTACCTAACAATTCACTGGATTTGAATCATCGTAATTGTTATAATTTTCGAGGTATCATGATAGTGTTATGATTAGATTACAAATATGAATTAACTATGTTTTGCTTTGAAGTTTTGACACACACACATTACAGATCTCGTATGTCTTTGATATCATCGATAGAGTCTTCAGATAAGATAAAGATACATTCTATAACATTTTAAATGCCTATAAATAAAATTTAAAATGCGATGCGGTCGGCAGTTCCTGCGCCTATTACTTTGAATTGTGTTTACATAGCCATTAGCCTCTGGCATTATATTGATTTCCTGTTGTGCCGTCTTCCAAGCAATCGTCATATTGTATAAGGGGAACGAACTATGCCAAGATCTGGAGTTCAGTTAAGGTCCTTATAATACATTTTTATCTTATATCAAGACAAATACGTTTATCGTATGTTTACAAACTAAATATGTAAAACGATTGAGAGACGATTTCTTTATCGCGAGAATTATCTTTAGATAAACCATACATTTGTTTGATAAGTACTGGTGCTTTCTAGGCGAAATATTTTTTCTTGTGGCATTTTAATGGGTGATGCATGTTGCTATTTCGATCCAATGTTTCTGTGTTGCAAGAGGTTAAAGATAGACAACCGGTTCGGTTTATTCTAGCTTGATGTATGTGGGAGCTCATTTAATATGCCTGCTTATGTTAATAAGGGAGTTTAATTTTATACATAGACTTATCCCATGTAGAGGCTTTTAAAGCGAATTTAGTATAGTATAGTGGATAGCCAGAAAGGGGTAAAATAAGTATGAACGGCGGATTTGGTGAAAAAAGTTTCGAATATATTTACTGAAGTAAATATTTGAGGCGTTTCCGAACTGCTCACATTTAGAATAGCGATACGAACATTTTACGTATCACATTGGTACTTGGTGATTTGTAAGATTTACTTGTGCTTCAGGTCTTTATGGCACCTATAGCATTATATATAGGGTACGTAAATCTCACTAATTTGACTAATTGGTACCAGAATCTATCTCTTAAACACAAAAGAAAATCAATGCTTAGTGGTTTGATAATATTATTGTTTTAAGCGGTGATTAATGTATCACATAGAGGTCGTAACAGAATGTTCCGTGGCTTCTACAAGGCTGTATTACGACACGTTTTAGGGTACCTACGTGATGTGATAAACCACGACAGTTTATTTTTATTCATATTTGCAACATCAACTGCTATAAAGGCAAAGGCATTATCTTTTTAACACGTGCTTAGAGTTACTACGGGGTATTTCAAACATCTATTAAAATATTTTGAAGTCGCGATTACAATTTTACACCAAAAAAGTCTTGGAAAGGGATTTTCATTTCCAATAATTCACATTTTATATTGTCAAATTGTGCAGCTAGTTATTGCATTACGAACAGGTTTTGGAATGTTAGGGACATAATTATGATGATACTCGATGGGTTTAAAGCGATTCTAAATTACCTTGATCTTGTCCTGATTAGTCTTTTACGACTAGAGGATAGAAAAGAGTACCTATAATAATGATGTAAAACAAAAGTGTAATATATTACAGAAATAGAATACCGAGTTGAAGAGAACATTATTGTAATTCTCTTATCATTGAATAAAAGTCATATTTTTGTAACAAAGTCTTAGTTTGTTTAATTCGGACATGACCTCATAAAATTAACAATTAGCTACTAACCTTCAATTCGGTCACTGATAACAGATTTTGTTTTCATCATTATCGGGACATTACAATTAGATATTGTTTTTTACTGTGTACCTACTTATCTTGTTTTTGTTTTAATTAACTAGATCAATTCTGAACTTCTCTTAAAGATTTAAACTTCCGCGTCTGATAAAAGACATAAATATGCCAGGGTTCTATTTGCAATTTTTATAATAGTAAAAATTATTTGTAAACATGGATAAACGATGGAAAAATCAAACTAAACACATAAGGTTAAGACGAGAGGATTATTCTAGCTAGAAGCTTAATTTTCGCTTCTAATAAACCGACTTTTACGTGTATCACTACAGCGTAAGTGACAAAACGTTTGCGGAATTATAGGCCGGACATTTCTCGCACCGGAAACTGGGTGATGTGTTTCGGTCTACCTCCACTCGCTACGGTTACACATGACTTGTCATCATTAAATATGTACGTTGTTAAGAACAACATATACAAACAGCTTATTTGACACGCAATACTAGTTTATCTTACTATTTAGTTTAGTAGGTCATTACTGAGTAGATAGTTACGACATGTTAGATGGTACGTAGAAAGATAACTGATTACGGAACTCCAAAGTCAAAGAGGTATGAAATCATGGATGTAAACAGGTAGACATGGCTAGTTGTTGTAGAGATCTAACCAGTTTATTAAGTATCGGTAGTTATTGATAAACATCTATTTAAAGTCCTCTGAACACTGTAAGACACAGGCACAGGTACGATTAGCTAGTCATCTCAAAGAAGGAAATAAAACGTTGTTTATTGTTTGCTTCCAATCTTATCAAACCACGAAAAAAAAAACAATACATAGTTACAAGTAGAATCTACAAGTTATTACACACTACGTGAGTTTTAACTAACTTACCGACGAATGCAATTTGAGTAAGCTATTAATATCATAAAAGGTGGAAATAATGTTGTGTTCTTAAAGTTTGAAGAAACTACAGTCGTGAGAAACTTTTCTTTATTAACTAACTACTTAGTTTACGCATGGGCCCTTATATAGAAGACCGATTATAATGAACAATATAATGTGGCTAGTTTCATAAAACAACCTTGTTGCAAACTAACACTTGGAAGTACAATATAATTCTATGCGCATCATGAATACACGAGCTTAAGAAAGTAATCATCAGGATTAAGATAAACGTGTTAGCTTTATCTTTATGATTTTCACAGAACATTTTGCGCGTCGGATATTATAGTTTATATTCTCAAGAAATGTAACTTGATTACGCCACGTATAAATCATTTTATTACGCGTTAAAGTGATATCCTCTGAACTGGGGCTATATTCAGAAGTAAACGTAAAAAATATTTGTCAAAAATTGGTCAAGTGCGAGTCGGACTCGCGCACGAAGGGTTCCGTACCATCATCTATGCAACATAAGGCAACGTTTTTAGTATCGAGCAAGAAACGGTAAAAAAATCATGTTTGTTGTATGGGAGCCCCCCTTAAATATTTATTTTATTTTATTTTTAGTATTTGTTGTTATAGCGGCAATAGAAATACATCATCTGTGAAAATTTCAACTGTCTAGCTATCACCGTTCTTGAGATACAGCCTGGTGACAGACGGACGGACGGACAGTGAAGTCTCAGTAATAGGGTCCCGTTTTTACCCTTTGGGTACGGAACCCTAAAAATACCGTCTGTAACCTATGTTAAGCTGGTAAAAGTTAATACAGTGGAAATATACTTTTTATTTCATATAACTACGGTTATAAAAGCTAGAAGATTTGTGTATAGTTAATTATGTAATTACTGAATCTTACTATAATGTTATGTTTAAAAAATCTCATAGAAAATTACTGTTAGAAACAATGGCGCACATGTTGTGAGGCGATGGGCGAGTATGTGAATTCCTCGTAAGGTTATGATTGCGCGTATTCCGTGAGAATTTGCCGCCGAACGATGTTGTTGATTCGACATTATACTACGTCTGTGCGCAGCTGGTTGCCGATACACATTTCAAGGTTCAAATGTGAGAGGAAACTACAGTATGCAAACTACAGATTTTACTAATCACTCGTTTTTCTTCGTTTACTGTTTATCAAGGCTATATGATTTTATCCGCCGTTTATCTACGCCACATTTCAATTGGTAACTTACTCCAAATGTAGTCTAGGAGCCTAGCTTCCTAATTCTAATCTCACAGTCCTTAATTCAGTTATAAACGCTTTAAATAGTTGGGTAAAGTAGCAATATAATTTAACGTTAAAGGAATATAACACGTACCAAGTTGTTCTCTAATATTTTGCTGTATGTAGGTGCTTGTTGAAAAGACTGTATGCGTCACTTGTATTATCTAAGTGCCTTTGTAATTTTATGTGATTCAACCATTCAATGAATGGGTATTGATTGCATCGGCTGATGTTGGTATAATCGTGACTACTTTTGTATGGGATTGTATATGTTTAAAATTTTGCTTTTCATAAATATTTGATTTATATTTTGACGATACATAAAGTGGACAATGACCACAGTAACACCAAGCTGGATTTATTCTTTTTTAATAATTAACTATTCAAAGCAATAAAAAAGCATAATCAAGAAATTTTATTCATATGATTATGCTCTACGAGAGGATGAGGAGAAATGTATTTTCTTATTTTTTCTAAAAAAGACAATTAATTAAGAGAAAGGTGCAAGGACCCTCTCTCCAACGATGTTATTCACTAGTAACAGTAAAAATCACGTGTTACGTAAATTTCTTCGAACATATGTTTCTTGTTTTTTATCACGTGTTTTGGTGTAGTGACACGTGCTCATAATTATACATTCGTTAGGAAGCTCTTTAAACTCACAAAACACATGTTACTCGTACTTATAGCTGACCATTTGACTAAGTAGATTTTCAACAATATTTTTATCGCCAACATTGTAAAACAATGCTTGTTAGTTACTATTATAGACTAAAGGATCCATAATTAGTTTGTGGTTCTTTAATCTGAATTTATTGTATGATTCCATTTCTATAGAAGAAGCTTAATTTGTTTTAAATCAAGTACCAGCAGCAGCCTTCCTAACTATAGGTAACTATGTAAAGTTCCATAAGTCAGTACATGTCATGCTGGAAAGTAAATGCTTTAGTTAGACTTACAGGGCGAAAATAATCCTAACTCGTTTTAATCCAACCACTAAAACAAGCGTCCTTTGGCAGTCGAGTACAAATCGTAACGCTAAAAGACATCACGAGTATGCGCATGACTATCGCGGCTACAATTAAATAGTTAAATAGACAATCATAAAACAAAATAATGTGTAGCGTTTGTGTGCCACAGAATGATGCTGCTTTTATGTTTTAAATTTATTTAACGGTTTTTAAATTAGTTTGTTTATACGCGTATCTTTCAGTGCCAGGGGCACCTGCTTGATACACATTTAGTTCATATTATTGTGAGAAGCTGCCTTCATTTGGGTTAACGCACTCTGCCTCATCCGATCCGTTGTATGTATATTCTTCCGGGTTGATTACATTTACTATCTGAAATGTATTTTTATCCCATGCTTTCAACGTATAAGTAAATTCCACTGAATTAACACTGGTAGGTTATGAATTAAAAACGCCTATCGAATAAACTCAGTTGAAATAACCTGATAGTTCTTTATGATTAGATAAACGTTTTATTGCTTAGGGGATTTCTCAGTAAAGAGTCCAAAATAACGTTGTAAGATATCAATAATCTCATAGTTCATTTCATTCAACTAGTATAATGGCGGTTTAAACAGGTTGTGATCTATGTACCTGATAAAATTTAATGTTCCTAATAGAAATACACCCACGATTGTTCTTTCGATGATATGCAAACGTTTAAATTAAATTATTTATAACAATTATAACTAACTACATTTATATTTTTATCAGAGATGGTTTGTCGCGACTGGTCGCTTAACTGTTAATTTTGTTGATCTGTTCGTGAACACTTGAATGATCGATATATTGTTACGTCTCGTGGGAAATGTGTTCCACTTAAGACGTACAAGTATAATATTTATACACAGTACTTACATGAAACTGGAATGTTAATTTTAACATCGATTGTTTATTAATCGGGTTGTTCAATCCACTCGAAATACCACCAAAGGTATTTGGCAGTACAGTCATCACAATACGGGGCGCCGTTGAAACCAAAATAGCTCGGTCGAGTTTTCGGTAAATACTGACGTCATAGAGAGGCCATTTGGACAATGTATACCTGTCTTGCAAGAAAAATAATGTACTGACGCCTAAGAGCAATGGTTCTGAGTATAAGGAAGAGGTTGATTCGCTGGTATATTAACAGTATTATCACAGAGTCAAAACTGTCACAGAGTCAAATGCAAAAATATACATTCTAGTCCCTTTTACACAATTCGACCTTTAAATGGGTAAAAATATGGTGGAAATTCGTGAAATATTTGCTGTTTTAGACTAATCTGCAGTAGTGAGAGTGACTGAGTATCAAGCTGAAGTTCTTATTATACCAACTGCACGACAAAGTCATTAATGTAGTAATGATAGAAAATTACTATGCGGACTGCAAAGCGCGACTATTTAGTATTAATACCGGACGATGTTATTACACCTGTTGCAGTCCCACGACCCCTCTGACCAGTCCCGTGTCCGTTCTACTGTGAAATTATACACATCTGCCAATAGATATTTATACCTTTGTTATATCTCTAATGTTTATACTTAGCACTTACTGTTTTAAACATATAATAAATCATGTTAACTATATCGCCGTGCCACCAAAAAGAGATTATGCGATCTCTTTGGTGGCTCGGCTCGGCCTATAGAATCAGCGTCAAAATAATTAGTTATTTCTTGACCACTTGTCATAGATATTGAGCATAGTCGACGTTATTCTACTCTTTGAATATTATGATTCTGGGCTATTAACACAATTTTTACTATTTTTTATATAAATTTCAATAAATTATTCAAAGCAAACATGTATTTGCATTGATTTGTAAAATACCATATATCACGAGCTATATTGTCAAAATAAGCAAATTTTTTATTTTCACAAAGTTATTTGTGGCTTTTGTCTTTAAATAATAAATTATGGATATGATAATAAAATATTATTTATGCCATAAAACTAACGATAGAACATTATGGAATTTGTGCAATTTTCTAAATAATAAATTAGCTATGTTGATTGTTGAACGTTTGTTTAGCATTAAAACATTTACTGTAGTATTCATTCATTAGACGTATACAAATAGTGTTGCATCATAGGTTATAGTAGTATGAATGTGTTGATAAGTAAGGACTTAAGAGTGTTAAACGAACGGGAGTAGTTATACAAACTGTTTTCCTTGTTAAATGTACCGCAACGTCGGTGAAGTGCTGAGGTAACGATAAGGCACAAAATCTACACTCCGTATCTGTATACTTAATAATATATATTTCATATGATATGATACAATGGGGTTGACATGTCCATATGGTCAAAAACCCCTAATTCTAGTTTGTAAGTTAGATTAAAAAAAAAAAAAATCTGTATACTATGAGTATGAGCATTACTCTCGTATTTTTTACAGCGTAGGTCACCTGATGATGCCAAGTCCTGTGTGGTCAATGCTCTAAGAATGAGGACGTTGTTGATCAACCAGGCATATGTGTGAATACGTACGTTTCTGTAATTGCGCTTACTCACATTGAAACTTGAAGAACAGTGGGTTATTGTAAAGGAGGGACAAGTCGGCGCCCGTCTGACGCCAAGTATTGACTACTGACCACCATTATAAATTATGTTTTGAACCCTCCTCGTCCAGTATTTATTCTTCATTATATTTTATGATCGCTTGTGTCTGTTGTGGCCATGTTAGGATGACACCCTTTAATCTGATGTCATGATCAATTTCTCGTTCTTATGGTTATGCGTATCTGTACCTATTGATTTTTATGAAAATAAATGTTAATTTTACTATCTTCTTCTCCAGCCCATTTACGCCCCACTGTTAGGCACGGGCCTCCTCCACTTTGGGAGGGATTATGAACTACTGTGCCGCGTGGCGTGTTGGAACAGGGTTTATTTTCGAGTGTTCTGTCTCTCACAGAAGATGTTATCTTTGTGCAATATCCCTTAGCTGACTTTTACAGCGCCCTTGGGAGGAGATGGGAGGAATTTTTTTGAAAAAAAAAAATCTTTAATTTTTCTATACTTAGTAACTAATAAAATGAATGATATGAAGCAGCTTTAAACAAGACTTGAATAAGGATTAGTTCCAGTTAAATATATGTAGTTATTCATTTATCCTATAAAATATTCTTGTCAAATCCAATGTAGGTACATATAAGTAAGTGAATGGCTACATTTAATGCCATTGCAGTTACATAATAAAACTTAGATTTTCTTCTTTAATTAATTAAATTGGACTCGTTGTTAAATATGAGAATTGTCTGTAAGTGGAATACGTTATGTTTATATATCACGTTCTCGAAATCAGTTGTATCTGCTTACGCTTACTTTCCAACAATACGCTTGCATTTTTCCACGAGAAAGCGGAAACGCGCGTGTAATAACAATACCAAGGGGCGCGCGTCGAGAGCCGCATATGTGGCCATATTGTTTATTATTCTAAGAACTCATAGTATACTACAGGTGACGCAGGATCTTGATGCAAGCAGATTATTTACTAAACACATTACTACTCATAAGATGTAAAGTAGGTCGTAATTTTTTTTTTGTTATAGGAACCAAATCCTTAAAATAACATGAATCGGGATTTTCTAAAGTATTCTTAAGAACGTTCAATATACGTATAGATTCTCAAGTAGCCCTTCCCCTAAACGAAGGGGTACGAAATCTTAGGGTCCTTAATCCAATCATGCGTAACACCCGTAAGGGCGAACGCTGTTCTGTACCTATATAAATGCAGTTAGCTATTTATACCAAACCTACTCGAAACACGACATAGCTATTAAGAAAACTATGATACCGTTATGAATTAACCTGTATTCAAAACTAATAAGAATACAAGAATTTCGAAAATAATTGATACATCAGTGATTTATGTGGTATTCATATTTTCTTTTATGAAAAATATCGTTAATAGGCGTTTTTAAATTAGTGATCTCATGGCATGATGCTTGAGTGCGTTTTTAGGGTTCCGTACCCAAAGGGTAAAAACGGGACCCTATTACTGAGACTTCGCTGTCCGTCCGTCCGTCTGTCACCAGGCTGTATCTCAAGAACAGTGATAGCTAGGCAGTTGAAATTTTCACAGATGATGTATTTCTATTGCCGCTATAACAAAAAATACTAAAAATAAAATAAAATAAATATTTAAGGGGGGCTCCCATACAACAAACATGATTTTTTTACCGTTTCTTGCTCGATACTAATAACGTTGCCTTATGTTGCTTATAATGGTACGGAACCCTTCGTGCGCGAGTTCGACTCGCACTTGACCAATTTTTATTATAACACCTGTTCATATCGCCATGGATATTAACTCTTCTGATAATAAGTAAAAATTTCAGAGTTTGCTCAGTACAAATTATTCAGTTACAAATTTTTCTCATTTTGGTATGACAATTTAATCGTTCACAACATACTCTCTATTGTATTATATACAGTAGGTATAAAACTAATAGCAGGAAACTAAGCCCTTTGTGTTCCAACAATGAGCAATGGAATGACAAAAACTTTTTTTAGTATCCAAGCCCTAGTACAATGGACCCGTTGCTGTCTTCGTCCGCCTTCCCACGTATTCCACTACTTACTGTTTCGTGCCACGAACAAAACGTGTAATTATTTTTAATTATTGTCCCTTGAAACATTGTCAGATGAGACATTTCAATAAATACCGAGGCAATAACACATAGTTTTCATTTTATTGCATCCGTTCCTTTCACAACGTTTAAACTAGATCAGGTTAGTGAGATTCTTAGTGCTGATGTAAAATGCCGATTTGAATATATTTCAATGTTCTTTTGGAAGTGCATCTAATGACGGTTTAACTATGTAAGGTAGGCAAATAGTTAGTTTTACTTTTATTTTATATTTAACTAACGAGATAACTGTAAATAGTTTCTTCATATTATTATGATTACCAGTTTCATAAGAAATAACGTGTGAATTTATAAAAAAAAATGTTCAGGAACTGCTATAAAAGTACAGTCTGCTGCTAACAGTGTCTAGTAAATAACACATTTTTTTGTGTGGCGCTTTGTTATGCTCTTTTAAACTTCAGGCAAAGACGTTTTTTTGAAATCTTCATTGACTGTCATTGTATATTCCTTAAATACCTCGTCTATTCAGGTATTTTAGTTCTACGAAAACAAATTAACTATTGTTTAACATCGTCTCTTGTCAGGCATTGTCGGAAATGACGCATGCTATTAATAACGTAAGTTTAGACAGTATTTACTAAGAGAACTGCGAATCAGCTGACTTAATTTTACTCTTGATACAATTTTCATTGTGGTATGTTCTTATGCGGTTCCAAATTTTAATGTATGTAATGGAACGTGTAATAATATTTATAGGTTTATGTGCGTCGTTTGATTTTGTAATTGATCAGTTGGTTTTATGTAATGTTTGGCACACATTGAGCCGAAGTCGTTGCACCTTAAAGATCTTGTACGACTTTCACAACTTAGCTGTTTTGTTGTGAAGGCCTTGTCCGTGCATACACCGTGAACGATTTACTAATAAACATTCATTTGACCGTTTTAAGTTATTGTATTAATTTGTTAGTTACATGGTTACGTGCGTAGACATTTTAATAAATTGATGACAAACATAGATAGTTTAATAGTAACATCACGTCTGATGAATGCAGTCTTTTACGTTTCTGTCTTTAAAAAAATGAAAGTGAAGATTCAATAATTAATTGTTCGTTGTCATGTGACACCATATCTATACTAATATTATAAAGCAGAAGATTTGTTTGTTTGAACGCGCTAATCTCAGGAACTACTGGTCCGATTTAAAAAATGAAAGAATGCTTTCAGTGTTGGATAGTACATTTATCGAGGAAGGCTATAGGCTATAAAACATCACGCTGCGGCCAATAGGAACAAAGCAGTAGTAAAAATGTTGCCAAAACGGGAAAAGTTTTCTAAATTCTACGCGAACGAAGTCGCGGGCAACAGCTAGTTAATTATAATAATATGTATTATTTGCTTTTTTGTTATTCCAATAAGTTATGAGATTATTATGAATTATTTATTACTTGTACCGTTGATCCCTTGAGTACTCTTTAGTAGTAACTAACTAGGTACCTGTACCTCACTTTGTCACCGGTTCGTGAGAAAAATATTATTGGGATTTTCTATTAAAATAGTTAATCGTCACCAACTAGTTATAAGCTCCGGGACTTGGGTAGCAGCATGCGGACTCAGCATCTATTTGACGTGAAAGTCATTATTGTATTTGTTGTATTGATATGCCATAGCTTATCCCTGAGAGATATTAATCGCTCTTATTTAATAATATTCTAACAGAATTTCTGCATTAACTTTCAAGTTGACGCGTTAACTAAATGTTTCGATTATTATATTATGCTTTATTTAATAAGTCGTTAATATTATTACGAGTACAGTTAAGTTTTTATTTATGTTGCATAAACTTTTAGTTTTCACTACGGTTCTTTGGAATTTTGATAAGGCATTAATTTTCTAACAGCATTACTTAAACGTGCGCACTAACATCATTTACAATGTTGCGTAGAAAGTACTAAAGGTTACGTGCTTGAGATTGTTTGGTTATGTGCCACTCAGTTTTAATATTTAATAAAAACAATTGTTTAACTTATAAAATGATGGCGGAAAAATGTGGAGATGTACATCTTCTTTTCATTAGGAAGCTTATATCTTTTTAATACATTTACGGGCCTCGTGGTGTAGTGGTTCTGGTAACGGACTGCCGATCAAGAGGTCGCGGGCTCGATTCCCGCTCGGGACAATCATTTGTGTGATTTTTCTAATTGTCATACAAATGTTTGTACTGCGTCTGGGTGTTTCTATGTATTATAAGTATATATTTACAAAAAAAAAGTAGTATATGTATTCTATCCGTATTCTGGTACCCATAACACAAGCATATAAGCTTAGCTTGGGACCAGAGGACGTTGTGTGAAATGTCCATGAATATTTATTATTATTATTTACAATTTCAATTTTTTGATTTCTTTAACAGCACTGTAGGAACAGGGCTGTAGATAAAAATGCTATTACTTGGAATATAGACCTTGCTGATAATAAAGCGCATGTAGAAAATGAAATTATTGGCGATATCTAACGAGTGTCTACTTATGAATTATATAAATTTTCCTTTTGATGAAAGTGAATTTGTTACGTATAGGTTTCATGCGTAGGACGTGCCTGGCATTGATGTACAGAGAATGTTGCTTGATGAAAAGAAAGTTCTGCATGTACAAGTTACGTATTTTATATGCATTCACTTTTTCGGCGGTCTCCGTGGTGTTGTAGAGGATATTTGCCTTAATACACCACAGAACCCTTGGCTTCGATTCTTAACTCCTACAAAGTTGTTTTTGAAACTGGTAGTTACAATTTGTTACAGGAAAATTAGTAAACATTACAATTTATTGTAGGTAAATTAGTGCTTAGGAACAGGTGAACTAAGGACATTGGTAAAGACGAGGCAATTTTAACTCAAGTCTTTCAGTGTTTTCTTTTGCGAAGTATTTATCTGCACTATAAAAGAGCAGTGTAGTTGATAAACGATTAAAAATATTCCGGATATGAGCATAAAATTCCTTTAGAGAAAGATCATGAATTCTTTTTATAAGCTTTATATTAGCTTCACTTGTATGTTTGTTTGTATGTTTGTAACCGACTCCTTTGGACGCTATTTTGACCCACTTTAAACGGTCAGATTCTATTCAAATTTTGCACACCTGTCAAAGACCGATGACAATGCAATAATTCAATTAAAATATCCGATGATCCTGGTTAGATTCGCCAGGATTCATTAATCTCTTTCCGGATCCTTTGCATGAGAGTAAGAGAGAGGGCTAGTACGCGAACTACGCATGCGCGCATTTCCAGAGAAACTCTTTTTTCTATTTTTTTGTTGGGTTTTCTATATAAAGCGTGTTTTTTAGTTTTTTTAAACTATTAAAATAATTATTTAAACGTTGATAACATCTGTATGTAATACATACTACACTGCTAGTTAAGAAGATTCGCGTGATTTCTGTACAAAATAAGTTTATTCAAATTTCTTCTTCTTCTCCGGACCATTTACGTCCCACTGTTGGGCACGGGCCTCCACTTTGGGAGGGATTATGGTCTACTGTGCCACGCTGACCAGGCGTGTTGACACAGGGTTTAAATTATTATTTGCTATTTATTATACATTTTAAAAGCAGGACAGAATTACGCATAATTACGTAGATTTAGGTAAAAAGAGGCGTACCATTTTGGTATCAATTTATATTTATTCCTGTCTGGGCGGTTGTCTGGCTGCGAGGGTGGGGGTGCGACATTGAGTCACGCAGGGTGAGGCAGGTAGGGGTGCGCGCCCTTACACCCCATGACGTCATCGGACATGACTCACACCTACCGTTATAAAGATCAACCTCACTTTGAACCAAAATTAGATTGCAAATGAAATGTGAATCGTTTTGAGAGGAAGTCGACGTGTTTTATTGTAATATCACCCTTTCTAACTTATTCTTGGTGACGGATATCTTAAAATGTTAAAGCATGATCTGGCCGTACAATATCTACAAAACTACAACAGTTTTAATGCTTCTGTTAGATTCACTTGTCGCAATTTCATTCAGATCACGGCCATGTACAAAATATAATAGTTGTTTTGCTTTCTAAAAACCTTCATAAATAAAGTTATATTATTCTATTTAATTAAAGCAAAAACTTGTTAAAACTTTATCGTAGATGCGTCAAAATCATCAAAATGTCTGTCAGTTGATATCCTGACGTTTGGCACGGACGTCTTCCATTCTCCGGGAGCGCTTTTGCTCTACCATGCCGCGAGTTTAGTTTCGAGAGCTCAGTCTTTCACCGTTGATGTTAATTGCTGGATTATATCACTTAGCTGGCTCTTATAGCCGAATGGGGTAGTGTCACTAGTATTCTTAAACTGTCACCATATCGCATTAGTTCTGTTCCGTTCCGGTGTTGGGCACAGGCCTCCTGCACTTTGGGCGGGATTATGTTCTAGAGTGCTGTGCTGACCAGACGTGTTGAAATATAGTTTTGTCAAAATTTCCGTCCCTCAAAGAGGATGTTAACTGTGTATAATATACCTTCCAGCTGGCTTTTACAGTATCTTGGGAGAGAAAACAGGTGTTGACACTTGTATTCTTAATCCGTCACCACACGGACAGTGCTTTAGTTATAGATTAATATTTCATATTTTAACTGCGTCCTCAATAATTAAGATTCTTAGCACAGTTACAAATTAGTTTTTTAATTAACTCACGTACGGCCAGTGTGGTGATAACATAACGATCTGGTTTGACATTCTAAAAGTATTAGTGGTGTACAGTGTAGTCACACAGAGGTATAATGAACTCTGTATAGTCGTGTTAGTTTACGATCATTTTAGCGCGCATAAGTCAATGTTAGCTGAACCGTAAAGAAGCATAGAGTGGACGTTTTGTAAATGCTCGGCTGGTTTTGAAATTGTGACCCCGATTAGTAAATCGTTATTAGGGTTCCGTACCCAAAGGGTAAAAACGGGACCCTATTACTGAGACTTCGCTGTCCGTCCGTCCGTCCGTCCGTCTGTCACCAGGCTGTATCTCAAGAACGGTGATAGCTAGAGAGTTGAAATTTTCACAGATGATGTATTTCTATTGCCGCTATAACAACAAATACTAAAAATAAAATAAAATAAATATTTAAGGGGGGCTCCCATACAACAAACATGATTTTTAGGATTCCGTACCCAGTATCTCAAGAACGGTGATAGCTAGAGAGTTGAAATTTTCACAAATGATGTATTTCTATTGCCGCTATAACAACAAATACTAAAAATAAAATAAAATAAATATTTAAGGGGGGCTCCCATACAACAAACATGATTTTTTTACCGTTTCTTGCTCGATACTAATAACGTTGCCTTATGTTGCATAGATAATGGTACGGAACCCTTCGTGCGCGAGTCCGACTCGCACTTGACCAATTATTATATGCATTGATCATTGTCACCAGCATGTATCGACCTAAAACAATAACAAACATACTAGATCATAGTCTACTTTTCAAAAACCAGAAAAGTGCGGTTATTTTTAAGCCTGTATATAATCGATACTAGATAATATTTATACAGCTGAAGAGTTTGTTTGTTGGAACGCGCTAATTTCAGGAACTTTTTTAAAAAGTTCTTACTGTGGTGGATAGTACATTTTCCGAGAAAGGCTTGTATAACACGCTGCGACTAATAGGAGTGAAGCATTAGTGAATAAATCTTGCAAAAAACGGGGAAACATTTCTAAATTACACATGGAAAGTCGTCTGTGTAAATGCTGTTAACAATAGTTGAAAAGTACAGTGATAAGACATGTGGCCATTTCCCAATAATGTGTAGCTACTACTTTTTCTTCGTACCTCCGTGTGGTGACGGATTAAGAATACAAGTGTCACCACCCCATCTCCCAAGAAAGGCTTGCTGTATATGTCAGCTAGGGATATTGCACACAGATAACATCCTCTGTGAGAGACGGAAACCTCGAAAATAAACCCTGTGCCAACACGCCTAGCCAGCGCGGCACAGTAGACTATAATGCCTCCAAAGTGGAGGAGGCCCGTGCCCAGCAGTGGGACGTAAATGGGCTGGCGAGGAGAGGAAACTACTTTTTCTTATAATTTTCCATGTAAATACATAAAAAATATAATGTCAAACCCATCCAATTTTATACGATTTAACTATTTTGTAGAGCAACGAATCGGTATTCTATGTAAGTAGGTCTAAATCCTCGTAATAAGTATTTTAGCTGCCTCTTAAACTAGATTATTACCAATATCTATCTGATCTGCGCTTTCTAACATAGCACGATTGATTTATATGGATAATCTTGATTTAATAAATACGAATTTCTAATCGTAAATATTGTTATCGCTTTATCATAATAATGTATCAAGAACATGTCATATTACATCAATTATATCTATAATGTAATATGTTATGTTTACATTGCATGATATTACAATAACATCAATACTAACTAATTTAGCTACAATTTTCGAAAATAAAAGTTATTTGGTAATTTTATAATTTATCTATCTACTGCTTGCTTACGCACTTATCGATATAACGCAGCGTTTAGTCTGTGCAGATATTCGGACCTTCTTAGTATCACCAGCCTATGTACATCTGTAAAGTAACTGTTTTTCATACACACGAACGATATATATGTGCCAATCTGCTATATTACGCTACGAGATAGTTAGTTGCGTCTGTAGTAGACATATTTGAGCGAGAACTTAGATTTAGTTAGTTTAAGAAAGAATTTAAGGTCGTACTTATACCGCTATTAATTAGTTATGTGGGTTGGTTTGCGAATGGGATTTTTATACACTACACCTTTTTATAAAAATCCTATACTTTGGCAAATTGTAACAGATCTTGTGTTTATACTCTATGTGTGGTCTATGTATATTTGGCACGTTAGTCCGATCAATACGGAGTTCTATATTTCATCTAGACATGGTTTATAGGAACTCTATGGCTATATTTCATCTGAGTCATTCTATGAGGTGGTAATCCGTTATGAACATTTAAAATAGCTTCATGTATGCAATCTAAACGAGACATAGTTACGTATGATAATAGTAATCAGTAGTATTCCTCATGTTTTGTAGTTAAAGACAGAATTAATTCCTTGTTCGTAAAATCCTGCTTAAGAAGTAGACGTATTGTTGCATGTACATGCATATTTTCATAGCAACACACCAAATTAGTTAAAGAGGTTAGCTGTTATCTTCTAATATATATAATTTCCATGTCACAATGTTAGTTACCGTAAAACGGCTTTACCGATTTTTACCAAATTTTATATGCGTAGTATATCTAATATATAAAATTCACGTGTCACAGTGTTAGTTACCGTACTCCTCCGAAACGGCTTGACCGATTCTTCTCAAATTTTGCATACATATTCAGTAGGTCTGAGAATCGGCCAACATCTATTTTTCAAACTTTTTTTTTTAGTATGGCAAAACAACGTTTGCCGGGACAGCTAGTTATATATATGAAGAATATTCGGTGTCATACGAGGGGAGGTCCAAAAGTTCGTGGAATGGAGGGGATGGAGTGGGGATAGGGGCGCTCGCTTAGTGTCATACTAATTGGGGACTCATAATTAGTATATAAATGGAGTTTCAGCCCTATTGCGTCATTCGTTTACGAACACTCGCCTGCTAAACACGTCAATCCGGAAGAAAACTGAAACTATGGAGAAAATTGAACACCGTGCGGTCATTAAATTCCTTACCAAGCAAGGAAAGAACGCTCAGACCATTTTGAATGAAATGGAAACTGTTTACGGGGAACAGTGCCCTAGTAAATCAATGATTTACAAGTGGCATGGTCTTTTTAAACATGGTCGGGAGTCGATTGAAGACGACCCCCGCTCAGGAAGGCCAGTTGAGGCCACCACATCAGACATCGTCGAAAAAGTGGAAAAAATTGTACTGGAGGACACCCGTTTGAAGAAAAAACAGTTATCTGCATTAGTTGGAGTATCAGATACCACCATTTTGCGAAT
The DNA here is from genome assembly GCA_916999025.1 of Orgyia antiqua. Taxonomy (NCBI): domain Eukaryota; kingdom Metazoa; phylum Arthropoda; class Insecta; order Lepidoptera; family Erebidae; genus Orgyia; species Orgyia antiqua. Next base: position 7,423,502 of record OU779861.1, read on the forward strand.
CCTACATGACCACCTGGGTATGACAAAAGTCAGTGCAAGATGGGTACCGAGAATGCTCACGCCGCTTCAAAAACAGCAGCGCGTCGAAGCGTCAAAACATTTTTTGGAGTTGTGTGGCGACGATCCTGGACAGATTTTGGAGCGAATTGTTACCGGCGATGAAACATGGGTTCATCACTTTGAGCCTGAGTCCAAACAAGAGTCCATGCAATGGCATAAAAAGGGGACACCACCGCCAAAGAAATTCAAAGTGTCGGAGTCGGCTGGAAAGTTGATGGCTACTGTTTTTTGGGATTGTGAGGGGATAATACTGATTGATTATAAAGAAAAGGGCAGGACCATAACCGGAGAATACTACGCAACAATACTAGAAAAATTAAAGGATGCCATCAAAGAAAAACGTCGGGGAAAATTGACCAAGGGCGTGTTGCTCTTGCAAGACAACGCGCCGGTTCACAAGAGCAAAGTTGCAATGGCTGCTCTACACACGCATGGCTTCGAATCACTAGTCCACCCACCCTATAGTCCAGATCTGGCCCCAAGTGATTTTTATTTGTTCCCCAATTTAAAAAAAGACTTAAGGGGAAGGATATTTTCCGACGACAATGAGGTAAAGGAGGCAATTTTGGCTCATTTTGAGGGAAAAGATAAAAAATATTTTTACGATGGTTTAGAAAAATTAATTCATAGATCTAATAAATGTATTCAGCTTAAGGGTGATTATATTGAAAAGGAAAAATAAATTTACTGTTTCATTTTTACTAAAACCCTTTCATTCCACGAACTTTTGGACCTCCCCTCGTATATAATAGGTTCGCTTCCATTCACGATAAACTTTTGTGATAAAATTGTTTATTAAAAGCGGCTGTAAAACCTTTTATAACCTTTGAAGCAATCAATCAATTATTAATATCATACATCCATTTGGGTTTTTGTAAAAAATGTTTGATAAATAAATGATAATTAATTATGTCAGCCAATCTGGTCAACAATGTGTCTGTCAATCAATTTCTCCGTAATGGTTTTGTGATTTAAATTAATTCTATCATTTCTATGAAGTGGCCCAAAGACAGACAAGGCAGGTTTTTAAAGTATTTTCTTGAAAAAGTTTCGCCTAACATAGCTTTTAGAGATATTTTAATTTTTCATTTGTTGGGTTTGATATTTAAATTGAACATAATTTCTATAAAACTATATACATAGCAATCGTAATAAAATTTTATGGTATCGTAATTTCTAATTAGAGGTTTTGTATATCTGCCGAGGCGGGCCAGAGCTATGTGGATTGACCTTATATTGCGAATAAATCAGCTGTCCTACTAGTTTTATTGCGTGTAATTACTGGCTGCATAGGATTTGTAATCATGATTTAAATTCTTTTTATAACGTTTTTCTAAATTCAAATATGTGTGGAAAGTTCAGAGAAAATGAATATACCTAGTTTTTTTTTATTTGTTAGCACAGGTGTTGTGTTGCTGTGGTTAAATAGTCTTTAACGTCTGAATGCCAGTATTATGAATGTAATCAATATAGTTGCTACACGAAATAGCATGTACCTATAGGTAAGCTGATATGAATCAGTTTAATGGCATTTTTTTATGATCAACCTACGATTACGGATAGATTGGAATCCTTGTTTAACAGTTAGATATTTCTACCTCCTGTCAAATTTTCAATAGAGAATGCTGTCATCAGTAGCTTATTAATTAGCAAAGAAAACTGTAGATTAGTCTGTCGGCAAGAATCCCGGATAGATAAAATATTGAAAATGGACGTTACTAACATATTGAGTTATGAAGGTTTAAGTCATATACCTACGGCTATAAAGTATAAGTAGCTTAACCTTGCGATTAAGCCATTATGATTTCATGACGTGTGAGTACAATTGAATAAACAGTATAAAATAAACAATTGAAGAATTATTTCGAAGTTAGGAACATTTTTTTTTTAATTCTGACATTGAGTTTCGTTAGTACCTTTAAGGGCTCTTTCCATGCAACTCTGCATAATTATTGTACATTTTCTGACTATGCTCAGCTACTTAAAAACCGAAAATTTCTTAGATTTATTGTAATAGAAATTCTTTTGTATATTTTGGACGCAATAAGTGCAGACCTTGTCGTTAACGGTACCGCATTCAAGACCTTGCTTAAACAATGAATGCAGCTTAAAGAAAATGGTTATAGTATTTAAAAAATAAATTTACTTTCTGCGTCTTTGATATCATGTATGCTTGTTGTTGCAGCTTGTTAATCTGTCAGGCAAAATGGAGTTATTAGTTACTTACTTTTGTCATAAAGTTTGATACGTCAAAATGTTTTAAGTAAGTTAGGTACTTGCTAGTATAATAGTAACCCAACCACTATGAGATTGTTTTTTAATAGTAGGTATGTTTACTTAAAAGTCTTAACAACAGAAATTCTGTAGTCGGTTACAAAAATGAAAAAATAATAATATTACGTTGATAATACTCGTACGTACGATTGTTGACATTTGTCGTGTAATCGATACAAATTATATCACTACAAGTAGGCTTGAGGGTTGCATAATGCCAACCCACCTAGGGCTGACCTAGGTGGGTTGGCATTATGCAACCCTCAAGCCTACTTCAATTACATAAAATGTAAAAGAAATTGTATCGTGTTATTTTAAATGGTTGCCCGAATATGTAACTTGGGGTTATAACTATTTTTGGAAAATTAATGATGTAATACATATTTTAACTGCATAATATATACAAACCTAATTAAATACAGTCACGACAAATTTATTAATGTCTTGGTTACTTATTGCTATGGAGTTTTTATGGAGAACCTACGTATTGCATAATAATATAAACACGAGAGACATGCAGACAGTTTCCTTGACGAGACACAAACTTCTTTAGTTTCTACAGTATTTTATTAATTTTGCAATTGACTTGCTACGTTTTTACTTAAAACAATTCATCATCATAACATCACGCCTTTTTCCCAAGACTATAGAGCGCCATCTGCTACGATCCAAACAGACTTCCTTGGCTTCATCCACACTCATACATCTGGTCATACATGCCCGACGGTTGTAAGTGCTTGTACAGTTGTAACTTGCCCCTTTTGGAGTATGTATACCGGCGATGACATCCGAGTATATTAAAGCAAATGTTGATAACGATTCATACAATCTTTACTTTGTACACATGTTTAGCCATATCATGACTCGTACATAACGCTGGGTTTTTATGCAATATTGTAAAGCACTAAGCTATTATTGTAAATATTTATATAGTAAATAACATCGACATCTGCAATCAGGTGAACGGATTATTTCAACTCCAATGAATTAATTATAATATTTACACAAATGGCAAGTATATTTTATTCAATTCATTAAGTATTGCAAAATTACAAACAGCTATGAGTGCACTCTCTTGTATTGCGTCATTGTTAAATGCGGCGTAATACTGACATTGTGATTTTGTAAACATTTTAGAAGGATGTATCTTTACTAATGTTATTAAGCTGAAAAGTTTGTTTGAAAGCTCTAATCTCAGGAACCACCGGTCCGGAATAAAAAAAATATTCAGAGTTGTTAAGTACCTACATTTATCGAGGTAGGCTATATAACATTACACTGCGACTAACAGGAGAGAAGCATCAGTGAATTATGTTGCAAAATCGAGGGGGTTTTCTAAATTCGTTTTTTTTTAACAAAGGCTAGTGAAAAAATAAATTAAGTGGATTACGAAAAATAGCTATATGGGATAACAAGAAATATTTAAATAAATAAATAAATAAATACTCATGGACATTTCACACAACGTCCTCTGGTCCCAAGCTAAGCTTATATGCTTGTGTTATGGGTACCAGAATACGGATAGAATACATATACTACTTTTCTTTTGTAAATACATACTTATTATACATAGTAAACACCCAGACGCAGTACAAACATTAGTATGACAATTAAAAACATCACACAAATGATTGTCCTGACTGGGAATCGAACCCGAGACCTCGTGATCGGCAGTCCGTTATGTGAACCACTACACCACGAGGCCCGTCAAAAAAAAAAAATTAATTAGAATATTTCGTGCCCGTAACGGTAACTGGTAACTAACAACTCACAGATAATCAAAACATCTATGTCAAAAAGAGGCTTGTTCATAAACGATTGCTATGATTATAGAAAATAAATAAAACGTTCTTAAATGTTTCTGATATATGTTTAATTAAAATTAAATACCCAACCCATACAATCGTGATTAGAAAGTCATAATTCTCACAACAACCATTTTTGTATAATACATAAAAGTACAAATAGCTGTGCTTTGTAGTCTCGTGATCTCATCCGCGTTAGTCAATATTTCTTATTACTATTTCACTGTCCCACCCATTGATTAATATCAACAGATATGATATTGACACGCTTTTATTAGTTCGGTACGTATCTATTAATGTATTAATATGGGTAACGGAATCAATAAAAGCGATTTTTACCCACTTGTAGTAGTCGGATTGAACTGAAATTTTGCACATTTTTAAAAACAATAAAATGTACCGGGGGTTTTTTAGTGTTGTACAAAGCAAATTATTGTATGTGTGAAATATAATATCTAGATTCGTATAACAACAAATTACATAATTATATTTCACAAAAAAATATGATAAATAGTTAACGACAAGTTGCATTATATTTCAAAAAGCCAATATTTTGCAACAATATTTCCGTGATAAGAGAATCCAATCGGTTTTATTTATGGTTGTTCCAGGAAATGACTTGTATGCTTATGCTGATAAGCAGATAAAATATCAAAAGTAGATACAGATACATTTCATTATTAAAAATAATCGCTACTGTTACTACAAGTGATTTTTATGGCGCATGGCGTAATTCCATTATTGCTCCTCGGAAAGCTTTTTCTATTTTATACCAATGCACATATTACTATATATTTTACATACAAACAAACGTCTGCGTGCGACTGATAAATGCAACTAAACCCAGAAAATCATAATGACCGTCATAAATATCTTTTAATAAAACGTCAAACGGTAAAAATTATATACACATAAGAGATTTTGCCATTATACAGTATCGATTTTTATATTAGCAAAGTCAGGCCGAAATTCATATTTTTATATTTTTGTTTTTAATATGATTTAATAATTCCTTAATAATTAAATCATACGGAAATGTAAAATTTTACTTAAATTTTATTTGGTAGTGGTAAGGCTACGCGTTGAAGCGTTTGCTGAAAGTAAGCTGATTAGTTAGTCATCACGCTGTTACTTTTTTTTCCAACACATATTTTATTTCTAGTAAGTGTGCATGCGGCCTTAGCAGTGTGGGAACACTATTGAAGTTTCGGATAATTATGTAAACACATTTAAGTTGACTCAATCAAATTTTGCAGGCAAAATCTTATTACTGTATTGTCATGACTGTATTATTTAGTTATAAAAATAGTGCGATAATTTTTTTGATCTGAAAAAGCCAAGGGATGTCGTATAAAACATGTAAGTGATAACATTTTCGCTACATTTTCACCCTAAATCGATGGCAGGTAGATTACACAGGTACAGATAGATTTTAAAGGAAATATTGAAGAGTTTTAGATTAGTTCTTGAGACATCGCTGTCATCGAATCAATCTTTAGATAAGACACTTCCGTTTGTGAATGCAATCATCGCTATTTGCACAGGATATTCGTTCAGTGCATTCGATATTTTCTAGTGGAATTATTTAAATTAGATTCCTGTCACTTAACAAACTGATTCCGTTTTACTGGATTAAATAATCAGCCATCTCAACACTCGTGAGAAACAGGTTATTTCAAAGTCATTACGCGTTTAAGTGAACATAACTTTCTTTTACCTAATTAGTTAAATTAGTGATTGCTGGAATACCGTTTAGGGCAAACGAATGAATCATAAAAATCTCAGAAAATAGAATTAGTTAACTATTTGTTTAAAATCGAAATTTCCGTTTATTAATCAAATGATTTGTTATTTTACAACCGGATGCAAGACCAAATTGCTCAATACGAAATTCATATCAAAGAGGAGTCATAATTTGTCATATTTCCGACAGTCAATCACACCACACGTATAAAAAGTCTGATAAATTATATGCCAAAGGGGGTCGTTGGAGGTTTCATAACATGTCCCAAGTTATAATAAACCTGTTGTTACTACAAGAACATTTGCACACTCCACGCCAACTCATTGCTATTAATTTATTTTCTCTCCAAAACATTGTTCAAACCAACACAATTGAGACTGGATTACGAGGTTCATTAACTTTTCAGTTCATGTGACAAGAGACGTGGCAAACATCGATAGAAAAGATCAATGTAGTTAAAGTATCAGAAAAGGAGAGATGGTAATATGATAATTAATTTGTAATTTGTAAAAGAGCCAAACGTTGTCAATGTATGTTTATTATTGATTTGCGTCACGTAATCTTATCTAACTAGAGGCGAGTGGCTTTTGTTATCTGATTAACAATGAGTAACAAGTGCTAATCTCCAAAGGACGGACCCAGGGCGTTCCTCCATCATGATTCACCAGTGATAAAACATATTGCTTTCGTCGCCGATATTCTCCTGTTCCGGTATGAGTCGTTTGTCAACAGTTGCAATAAACACTGATGTGCGAGACATAACGGATGTTGCGATTGTGCAAAATGCATGAGAAAGATTAAAGGTTTATAACACTGCGTGAACTAATATGTGCCCATTGCAAGTAAGTGCGGCTCCACATCATAGCACTCTTCTTACGTACGTAAATGATATATGAGATAAAATCTCGTAAATAGTTACATGATACACTTGTCGTGGTGTGCGTGACATTGGCATTCAGGCGAGACGTTAAGATACCTAGAACGCAAGGTCATTTGCCGTACCTGTTAGCATTGTAATTATATCGTTAACAATAGGCATAACCATTACTAATAACTAGGTAACATTTTAATTATTTTTGATTAATTAAGTCGTTTAGAGAAATCATACGGTCCATTACAAAGCCAACATGAATGAACGATTATGAATAACTTGGCTAACTTTTTAATAAGTTTCGATTAACTATACCGTTTAGTGAAATTGTTAAGGCCAACTTTAATGGGTGAAAACCGGCTGAACAATGTCGATTAAAGAAATTTTGCTTATTAGAGTAACTATCGACTAAATTTCTATTTTGAAATTCTTTTTAGAAAAAATCATAACTAGTTATTTGGGCTCAAAATTTTTATTTTAAGAATTTTAATTTGATGCGATGAGATGTTCCTAATGCATAATTATTCGATTATATTAATTAATATGTTTTATCCGGATCTGAGAGAAATGTTTGTGTACAGTCATGCAGTGTATCTATGACAACATATTTTATGTATTTGACATACTATAGCGTGCAACTACTCCGTAATTACTACAGGGTTTTGATGGCATCGCGCGTCGGCATTAAAACGATCGTTAGTGTTGCACAGTGCAATATAATAAAACTTTATGAGATTGTATCGCTTTTTATGTTGAAATTGTTAGACGTCCTCATACTTATAAACTAAATGTACTGTGTCTTTTGTTCTTAGGCCGACTAAAGCATCGTGTCATACGGTGGCCCTATATGAAACTCTTTTGGACTATAACTAATTAGTTCGCTATTGTCTTTCACGCAATCCACTCTCACTGAAGTTATTTAGAAGAGATCTGAAAAACTTCAGTCAACATATAATTTTCTCGTATATGGTTACGTTTACATGTGCCTCCATATTCCCGTCAAACGTATGTGCAATTGTTTTTCGTTTATGAACTTACATAGATTTACGAATTACGAATAATGCTTGACCTGTCTGTATTTAACTGTTAGGAATCTATAATTATACAAACATAATATAATATTATGTGCCATATTGACACATTGATGTTCAAATATGAATTTGATACGTAATTATTAGTCAAGGTAGTCGAAGTACATGTGTCTGTAACCGCGGTAAGTGTGATCCGCATACTGATGACTGCGATCATAGTCTGAGTGTTGCGTGTGCGCATTCCTTGGCCACGTACCACGCCCACAAGCCTTTTTGTACCACATACATGATGTATGCTTCTCTACTATACTATCTCTGTCATTATAGATAATTTGACACTTGGAACTCCAGCAGGTTATTTAAATTGATGTTCTTAGACAGTGTTGAACCAAAATATGTATCATGTTTCTTTTGGGTTCTAAATGATATTTTGTTCACTAATATTGCAGTTAAACTATGTATTTCATGATAGCATTTCTTGCTAAAATGTGTTAGCAATCTGTGGAGTTACGAAATGGATTTATTTAACACGCTTTTATAAGTTTGGTATGTAACTATCAATGTTTTAATCTGTGTAACGGAATCTTTGAAAGCGATTTTTAGTCACTTGCAGTAGAAAGAAAGAAAGAAAGAAAAACTTTTATTGCACTAACAAAACACACAATTTTAAACAGATTAGATTACAGTCAAGAAATTCGCTACATATAACTATAAAAATGTGATGTCCAGTCAGCAGCAACAGGTCCCATTTCAGCATAATGTCAAGTCTCAAGGACTTGACGCTGGTTTTCAAATGGGACCTTGGAGTGTTGACACGAACGACCACAGCCAATAGGCGTAATTTAAATACTGACACTGGTTCACTATCTTAGACAATAATTATTTAGATTATTTAGCCTTATAGAAATTTACAATAAATTGTTATTTAAGTAGGTATATAATAGTAATATATCTTCTAATACATAAAATTCACGTGTCACAGTGTTAGTTACCATACTCCTCCGAAACGGCTTGACCGATTCTTATGAAATTTTGTATGCACATTCAGAAGGTCTGAGAATCGGCTAACATCTATTTTTCAAACTTTTTTTTTAGTATTGCAAAACAACGTTTGCCGGGACAGCTAGTCTTATATATAAAATTCACATGTCACAGTGTTAGTTACCGTACTCCTCCGAAACGGCTTGACTGATTTTTATGAAATTTTACATGCATATTCAGTAGGTCTGAGAATCGGCCAACATCTATTTTTCAAATCTTTTTTTTTGTATGGTAAACTACGTTTGCCGGTACAGCTAGTATTTATATAAAAAAATGATTGACTTATTGATCTTGATAGACTGATTGATCTGAAATTTTGCACACCTAACAAGGACCGATGACAATGCAATAATTTAAAAGAATAATCCCAATTCCTTGATCACAATTTCTAGAATAGCATGTTGAAGTATCACTATGACCACACTTGTATTTTTAATTATACACGTAATAGTTTAATTATATATGAGTAGACTCACCATGATTATTGTGTTTCTACTACGTATGCCTTTCATATACAATCAGATAATTTCACATAAAAACGCTTTGTTTACAGAATCAGGTAAAAATATCATAATTGTTTACTTGTGTTTACTACGATTGTGACAACAGAAACTTAAGTCCCTGACAACATAAACTGTCAACGTTTTGTAAGTAGGTAGCATAAAATTGAGTATTGATGACGATGCAATCATTTAAAAAATATACAGGATATTTAAGCGTGTTGTTTAGTTTTTAAACTAAGTTGATTATTACGTCTGCGCTTAGGCAAATGACTACACTCAACAAGGACTCAAAAATTTTATAAAGGGAATACGACTGGCTTTTTTAGAAAATAAATAAATAAAGCTTTTTTTTATATAGGTACCTAATTTAATGATTTTCGTTCTCGACAAGCTTGTTGTTGGCAATGGCACAGTGATTGTATTTGCACTTAAATTTGACATAGTACTGGCGTCTTTAGACCGATATGTGTATACATAACAAAACTTCTAGACTCAACCTGCTATTCAAGTTCTCCAGTCCCTCCTTAACATTATCTGAAGTGGCGATGTCAAACATAAGATTCCTTTATTCATAACGACCTTCACATTCACTGTATCATTTTTATTTTTTATTTTAATGAAATGCTCTTTAACTTTATTAATGTCCACTTAAATATTCAACAAATTATTATTCATTTAGTGGCATATATTCTATCTGAATATGTGCTAATAGACTAAAATAAACTAAATTTATTCATACTAAAATGTTACTTAGTTTAATTATAACAGAATCGTGAATTAATAAGCAATAAGTATAACGTTTTATTTGTATTTAGTAGATAACTATAACAGGATACATGTGTTTATATTTTGGTAATAAAATAAATACTACTAATACTTTCATAAAAAGCCTTTCATTTGATTAAGTGACACAGAAATAAGAAATAGAGACAGATCAGAAAAGTCATTTATTGAATAATTTAACGTAATTATTTCAAAAAGTTGCACTAACTAAGACAAATATGTAGGTATCTAAAAAGATTTTCGTTAAAAATTTTGATCAGCTTATATATTTTGATATTATATTATCATCTAAATTAATTTTCAAGCCAAGTGATGTTTGCTGTATAAATGATAAGACCCATGCGTTTTTATCGGTGACAAAAACAAATTTGCATTTGATAACAATGACACTCCTCTTGTAGTTAAAAAATATAATGCATATAGCTGCAAAATGACAATTTATAGTGATAGATTTTAAAAATATTCCTGTGGTGACGGATTAAAAATACAAGTGTCACCACCCATTTTCCTTGTCACCATATTGTAAAAGCCACCTAAAGAATATTGTGCACACTACACAGATAACGTCCTCTGTGAGAGACGGAAAACAAAAAATATAACCTGAGCCTACACGACTGCGGCATTTCATTTCAAACCCTGTGCCAACACGAGAACATATAACTATACACATAATAGACCATAATTCCTCCCAAAGTGGAGGAGGCCTGTGCCCAGCAATGAGATGTTAATAAGCTGGAGAGGAAGAGATTTTGAAGAATTGCAGCCCATCTTCGTAATAGTTAAACTATTCATGTACATATTTTACTGCTCCTGTGTCGAAATGTACACTAAGTTCATCAAAAAAAGTTAAACGTCGTCTCAAATTGTAATCAGGGTTAAAGTACTAAACCGTTGGAATTTTTTGCACGTGCCTATATAGACAAATTGCTACGTCATTATAACTGTAAAGTGAAATTGATAATCATTGATAAAAATACACAATCATTTTCATTGTATGACCTTCTATTACATGTGTCAAGTTTATGAATAGCCGATAAGATAGCTCGATAATTAAACACTTAAGTTATTAGAAATCATGATCAAATGTACGATATGAGATGAGGCAGGCCCGTGTCCAACAGTGGGACGTTAGTGGGCTGGAGACAGAGGGAGAAACTAATAAAGACGATACTTTTACTTGGGTATATTTTATCACTCAGGTTTTACTTAATTTGCTAACTACAAAAGTTGTATTCATTTCGGATCCCAATTTTAGGTCCAAACTCCAATGTAAATTACACTAACCATAATGAGTTTAATTCACTGGCGAGCTAGCCCTCTTTTTCATATGTAATCCCGTAAATGTCCCGAAGAAAACTCTGTATCACAGTTTTAAATTTACATACCAAAAGCTAAAAAGGGAACCCTATCACTGAAACTTCGCTTTCAGTCCGTCTCTGGAACAGTGATAGCTAGAGACCTGAAAAGTTTACAGTTAGTGCATATCAGTTGATGCTACAACAACAAACTCATGATCATCAAAAAAAAATTTAAAACAATGAAAAAAAAAATCGATGGAGTTTCTTGTCTGTTCTTCAACATAGGATTCGCGTTTGGAACAGACACCTAGTTTCTGACGTTTCAAAAGATCTTGTAAAACATGCCAACTTGAAATAAAAAAACTTTGACTTTGATCCGTCTCCTGCTTATCCCAGCTTTTGGTGTTGTAGTTTGGAGTCGGTGTAACGAATATATTATGATAATGTTACGAACACACAAAACACAAAGGAGCTAGCGCCATCTAGCAGCAACTAGTAAAACCAATTAAAGAACCGAACAGAGTGAAACCCCTATTAGATACTAGATGGCGTTAGAGGAACTACCGAAGTTTCCAGAAACATTCGTTCCGGGCGATCACGTTCGCGCACAGTCGGGAACATTCTGGAATGGTCTGGAACTCGTCTCGGCGCATATAAATAGCGGCAGGGAGGCGAGCCCGGGCAGTTCAGTTCGAGCTACGATAAAGGCGACTTCGAGAGCGAAAACAAGTGATCAAGAGTGATACCAGTGAAACCTACAACTTGGCTACGATCTAGGACATTGTTAGTGCTTAGTGTTTGGACCTAGTGCTTAGTGTTTGGACCTAGTGCTTAGTGTTTGGACCTAGTGCTTAGTGTGTAACTAGTGCTAGTGAATAAAGTCTTCTAGAAGAGTCAGCAGGTCTTTCTCTCCAAATCCTTCGAACCCTAACACGTAACAACTGGTGTCAGAAGTGGGATTTGGAGATGCCATTGACTCCGAGAGAGGACTTCGAGGGCGTCAGGACAAGGGCACAACGAGCTGCGGAGGCCACGCCCGCTGTGGACCAAGCCCCGCCCACTGGCCCCACCTACCAGGCCCCGCCCACCGACCACGCCCCTCTAGACCCGCCCACTGACCACGCCCACCATGCCACGCCCACCGACCACGCCCATAGGGCTCCGCCCACCCAGGCCCAGGCTCCGCCTACTCAGACTCAAGCCCCGCCCACTGGCTCCGCCCACCTTGCCACGCCCACCACACCGGCCACGCCCACTAGACAAGCTCCGCCCACTGGATCCGCCCACCTTGCCACGCCCACTAGACAAGCCACGCCCACCAGCGGCAGCGTAGCGTCAGTAGCACTTCAATTAGGAAGTTTAATTGAACTGATAGAGATGCAAAGGGCTGAAATTCGGTCAATGAAGGAGTCACAAGAACGCAAGCTCGGCGCTTTGCAAGAGTCACAAGAACGCAAGCTCGGCGCTTTGCAAGAGTCACAAGAAAAAGTGCTTTGTGCTATAAATGATGTTAGTAACACGGTGATTAAGCTTCGAAAAGATGTCGACGTAGTGGAAGAACGAGTTACCGGGTTAGGATTGGATGTCGAAAATGTGAAAACCGGCCTCATTGAACTACAGAAGAAAGTAGTGCGCCTTGAAACCACGGGAGTTGCGATCTCTAGTGGAACTATCGGAGTGGCACAAGGACCAAGAGTGAAAGTTCCGCCATACGACGGCACTACTTCCTGGAACGCGTATCGTCAGCAATTCCAGACGGTTGCTACTGCCAACGGATGGACGGAAGAACAATGCTTGACCGCTCTCACTGTTGCGCTCAGAGGGCAAGCTTTGTCGGTCCTGGAAGCACTGCCACATACAGGAAATGGGTTCCAAGACCTGATGGAGGCACTTGAATCCAGATACGGGGAGCGACACCTGGAGCACGTGTTCCGTGCCCAACTGCGTGACAGAGTCCAACGCTCAGGAGAAGGACTACAACAATGGGCGTTGGAAATTGAAAAACTCGTCAGGAAGGCACACCCAGGAGCCGACACCAAGATGGTAGACACGAATATTGTTCAAGCATTTGTCGACGGAATCAAAGACCTGGAGGTCAGAGCTGCAGTGAGGCTTCGTCACCATACCTCGCTAAAGGAAGCATTGGCGCATGCTTTGGAGGTCGAGGCTGTTCGTTATGACATACGGCATACGCATAAGATCCGTGAGGTCTCTGAGGAAGTCAAGGAGGTTAAGGCCCCTACGAAGAAAAGTTCTGGAGCCATGTGCTACAAGTGCGGTGAGAGGGGCCATCTTCAGCTCAACTGCCCGCAGAAGGAAACCCAGATGGCCAGGATGAACAGACTCGAGGAACAAATAGAGGTGCTGAAGAAGCAGGGGGCTTTGTCCCTTGCCCGGGATCAGGGAAACAGGACTAAGGGGCGAGTGCCGGCTGACGCGGAGGGAGCCCCGATAACTGTTATCTCCCAGGCATGCAGCGGGAATAGTCTTGCGATTCAGGGGACTATTAACGGGACGGATTGCAAAATGACTCTGGACACAGGAGCCTCTAGAACAATAGTGAACCCAAGTCTGGTAAAAACCGCAACGGGACACAAGAGGAGAATTAACTGTCGGCTTCTTACTGCCTCCGGTCAGCCAATACCCGTCCTTGGAGAAACGTCAGTTACGATGTATGTAGGGGGGTCCTCATACTCTCATAACGTAATCGTGGCTGAGATTGTGGATGATTGCATCTTGGGTTTGGATTTCATGAAGAAACACAACTGCAGAATTAATGTCGCTGAAGGAGTTTTCAAGTGTGGTGAAGAAGAAATCTTCATTCTTGGAGGCGCCTGCGGGAAAGTCACATGTGTAAAGAAGGTCATCATACCTGGACGAGCGGAAGCTCAGGTACTGGTGGAACTGCCGCCAGCTGGAAAGAAAAAGTTAAACAGATGCGTGTTGATCGAAGACACACCTACCAAGACATCGTCACAAAAACTGATGACGGCGAGAACCCTTGTTAGTGGAAGCAGAAACGCTGTGGTCAGGGTTTTGAATCTTGGTGATCGCGAGATCTGCTTGAACAAAGGTGATGTCATCGGAAAGTGCGAGGAAGTTGTCTGGATGAAAAAGTGTAGTTCGATGACAGGCGCAGACTCAGCAAACAGCAATAACTACGGTTTAGTGACTAAGCTACTCGATGACTGTAAGAGTAATCTGACTTATTCGCAGAGCATGAAAGCTAAGAAGTTTTTGCAGCGCTACGCGAATATCTTCTCCAGTCAAGAAGGGGACCTTGGAAGAACGTCGATGGTTCAGCACAGGATAGATACCGGAAGCGAGAGACCAATTCGTCAACGAGCAAGACGGATACCAATTGCAAAGGAAAAAGAAGTTGAAGGCCTTTTGGAGGACATGAGAAGGAATAAGATTATTGAACCGTCTACAAGTCCGTGGTGCTCACCTGTTGTATTAGTGAAGAAGAAAGATGGTAGCACGAGATTTTGTGTGGACTATAGGCGTCTCAATGATGTGACTAAGAAGGACAGTTACCCTTTACCACGAATCGACGACACTTTAGATACCCTGAGTGGCATGAAATGGTTCTCGACCCTAGACCTGAAATCTGGCTACTGGCAGGTGGAAATTCATCCAAAAGACAAGGAGAAGACAGCTTTCTCGACCGGTAAAGGTTTATGGCAATTTAACGTCATGCCCTTCGGATTGTGCAACGCACCTGCCACCTTTGAGCGACTCATGGAGTGTGTACTGGCAGGCTTAGTTGGAGAGGCTTGCTTAGTCTACTTGGATGACGTCATCATTGTCGGCCGCGACTTCGAGGACCATTTGCGAAACTTGGAACGAGTTTTCGCCAAAATAGAGGGAGCCAAATTAAAGTTGAACCCGGAAAAGTGTCATTTATTCAGGAGCAAGGTCAACTATCTCGGCCATATTATCTCCAGTGATGGAATCCAGACAGACCCGGAGAAACTGGAAGCAGTTCAAAAATGGCCTACCCCTAAGGACAAAACCGAAGTGCGGGCATTCCTCGGCCTATGCTCATACTACAGGCGTTTTGTTAAGGGATTCGCAGAGATAGCCAAGCCACTACATCGGCTGACAGAAGATACAATTTAGTTGGGATGAGACTTGTGAAGATTCCTTTCAGAAACTGAAGAAACATCTGTGTGAAACACCAATCCTGGGGTATCCACAAACTGAAGGTCAGTTTATAGTTGACACGGATGCAAGCAACACGGCCATTGGAGGGGTGTTATCTCAAAAACAGGGTGAAAGAGAAGTTGTTATCGCATATTTCAGCAAATCTTTATCCAAGCCAGAGAGAAACTACTGTGTGACAAGACGAGAACTCTTAGCTGTTGTAAAGACGCTACAACATTTCAACAAATATCTCATCGGCAGACAGTTTTTACTACGAACTGACCACGCAGCCTTGAAGTGGCTACTGCAATTCAAGAACCCAGAAGGTCAAGTAGCTCGATGGATTGAACAGCTCCAGGAGTATGACTTCAAGACGGAACACCGCAGCGGAAAGACACATGGGAATGCCGACGCACTCTCACGAAGGCCGTGTTCGGAGGACTGCAAACATTGTGTTAAGCAGGAATGCAATGAAGAAACATTAAAACTAACAAGAACAGATCCTTTGAGTCTCTGGGAGAATGATGCTATGAGGGAGGCTCAAGAAAAAGATGACGACCTTCGGCACATCATCACATGGAAGAAACGGGGTGACGTAAAACCAATATGGAGTGAGGTTGCACCCACTGGCGCTGTCACTAAGGCGTACTGGGCGCAATGGGACAGTCTGATACTCCAAAACGGAATACTCTACCGGAAATGGGAGAAGACTAACGGCAGAGAGTTCCATCTTCAGATAATTGTCCCAAGAACGAGAGTACCAGATGTTCTCCGTGAAATACATGATGGCGTATCAGGAGGTCATCTAGGTGTCAAGAGGACGTTAACAAAAGTGCGAGAACGATTCTACTGGTTGCATTGTCGAGATGATGTACAGGATTGGTGCCGCAAATGTACTACTTGCGCTGCTGTGAAAGGACCACAGACAAGGAGCCGTGGGAACCTGCGGTTGTATAACGTCGGTGCACCGTGGGAACGAATTGCAGTTGACGTAGCGGGGCCATTTCCTGTAACGGATTCGGGAAACAAGTATTTTATGGTCGTCATTGACTACTTCACCAAATGGCCCGAAGTGTTCGCCATACCAAACCAAGAAGCCACAACAGTCGCTTCTAAGTTAGTCGAAGAAGTTATATGTCGCTTTGGTGTGCCTCTGGAAATCCATTCTGATCAGGGCAGGAACTTCGAATCGCAGGTGTTCCAGGAAGTGTGCAGAATTTTGGGCATGCATAAGACGAGGACCACCGCGTACCATCCGCAATCTGATGGAATGGTTGAGAGATTTAACCAGACCCTTGAGAGGCATTTGGCGAAATTGGTAGATGACAAACAAAAGGATTGGGACAAGTATATACCACTCTTCCTTCTGTCTTACCGAACCGCCGAGCATGAGAGCATAAAAGCTACCCCGGCGTATGTCAATTTCGGTAGAGAACTACGAATACCAGTAGACCTATTGACAGGAGGGTCACCGGAGGAACCAAAGACTGTACAAGACTATGTCTGCGATTTAAGGGAAAAGATGCGCTATATACACGCCTTGGTTCGGGAAAATGGGTTACAGTCAAGTGAGAACATGAAAACCAGATACGACCGGAAATCGAACACGAGCGGCTTCGAGGAAGGGTCACTGGTGTGGCTGCATAACCCAACTCGCCGGAAAGGGAAATCTCCAAAGTTGCAGAACCAGTGGGACGGTCCATACAAAGTGGTTACCCGACTGAATGATGTGACCTATAGGATTCAAAAGCAACCAAGAGGGACATTCAAAGTGGTACACATAGACCGTCTGGCGCGCTACCATGGTAGTAACAACGATGCTCGGGACGAGCATCTCTAAGAGGGGAGTAGTGTTACGAACACACAAAACACAAAGGAGCTAGCGCCATCTAGCAGCAACTAGTAAAACCAATTAAAGAACCGAACAGAGTGAAACCCCTATTAGATACTAGATGGCGTTAGAGGAACTACCGAAGTTTCCAGAAACATTCGTTCCGGGCGATCACGTTCGCGCACAGTCGGGAACATTCTGGAATGGTCTGGAACTCGTCTCGGCGCATATAAATAGCGGCAGGGAGGCGAGCCCGGGCAGTTCAGTTCGAGCTACGATAAAGGCGACTTCGAGAGCGAAAACAAGTGATCAAGAGTGATACCAGTGAAACCTACAACTTGGCTACGATCTAGGACATTGTTAGTGCTTAGTGTTTGGACCTAGTGCTTAGTGTTTGGACCTAGTGCTTAGTGTTTGGACCTAGTGCTTAGTGTGTAACTAGTGCTAGTGAATAAAGTCTTCTAGAAGAGTCAGCAGGTCTTTCTCTCCAAATCCTTCGAACCCTAACACGTAACAATAATAACGGTACTATTTGTGTGCGATTCCCCCTTGTACTTGACTGCTTTTTAGGGTTCCGTACCCAAAGGGTAAAAACGGGACCCTATTACTGAGACTTCGCTGTCCGTCCGTCCGTCCGTCCGTCCGTCCGTCCGTCCGTCTGTCTGTCACCAGGCTGTATCTCAAGAACGGTGATAGCTAGACAGTTGAAATTTTCACAGATGATGTATTTCTATTGCCGCTATAACAACAAATACTAAAAATAAAATAAAATAAATATTTAAGGGGGGCTCCCATACAACAAACATGATTTTTTTACCGTTTCTTGCTCGATACTAATAACGTTGCCTTATGTTGCATAGATAATGGTACGGAACCCATCGTGCGCGAGTCCGACTCGCACTTGACCAATTTTTCTAAAACATTAAAACACATACGGCGGCTATATATAACCATCATTTTTGCCAAATATATTTCTTTACCCACGCTCTCTTTAAATTAAGGTATGTGTTTGAAATTATTGTATGTAATTAAAATATATGCTAATAAACAGGCTAAGTGCATATCGTTAAATAGATAATTTTGAATTAGTATTTATTTAAGTCTAACAAGGCTCGCTCTGCCTACTGACCTACTGAAAATTTAATCAATCTCTGCTATAAATTCGATCGCGGTCTTCATTACAAATTCCTATTAGACGTAAAGGCCTACATTTTTGTTGTATTTATTTAAATTGACATAGTGGTAAACCAGGTGCGTCGTTTATCATGAATTTGGGTTGATGCAACATAGAAAAACGTTTTACATTTTTGATTTTCACTCTTAAGTGAATTCAAAAACAGCGAAACTTGTTTTTTTAATCATGCATGTTTTTGAAATAATATTTTAAGCGGATATCTTTTTGTATTTAATACAAATTTGTATTAAAAAAGTGGAGCGCATAGGTAATTATTTCATATTATAAATTTATTTACAATTATTATAGTCTGTTGACTACTGACTCGAAAACTCTATCTCGCTTTTAACAGATTTTTTTTTGTGTTGAATATTCATCTTAAGATCATTTTAAATTTCATATGTTTGATTTCTTTTTAATTTATGTGCTAATTACATAGAATCATGTCTAAAAATATTTTATTCACATTTCATGCAGCATTGTTATTTAAACCGTTTGTGGTACTAGTGTCGCTACGCATTTAATTAAAACCATTAGATAGCCAAATATTATCACGTCCGTTGAACGTTACTATTCATTGGTGTTCATATTAAAATGTATCACAAGTTGTAATGTAATATTAATGAATACCTCATCATAAAATATGCTATTGTTAGAGTGAGAGAGAGGTGTCGTTGTACTTGGTTCACATCAAAAGTCAAGGGCGGACGAGATGCGCAATGGCGTGCATTTCAACACGCAATCACCATATTCTCACCATCCAACTTATAAGCTGTGAGAATTAAAAGACATTTACATTTCTAAAAACATTAAAATTCATATAAAATAAAATAATACTGAAACCGTCCAAGTAGGAGTTGGATTTGCAGAGGAAGGGTTTCGTATCGTTCCTATCATAATAGATTCCTTATACCGACACGAAATAGCGGAACCCCAAATTTTTTTTTGTCGTAGCATTAATTTTGTCAGTGATATACATAAACTGAAATTTTCAGCTCTCTAGCTATTACCCTTCCTGAGACAGACGGACTGATAGCAAAGTGTCAGTAATAGAGCTCCGTTTGTTGCGGAACTCTGAAAATGGTCATCAAAATCTTTTTTGAAATGACCAAAGTTCAAGTTAATTATAATTTTATTTGACACAAAACTGCGTAGTTATCTATATTATACATCAGCTTCCCGCTGGTACCAAGTGTTATCTTCAACCGTTTCCTCTTTTAATAAATCATCGGTACTCTATTGAGTTAATGTTATATTTAAGCTGTTAGTTCATATGAATACTAAGCACGCACTGCACCCATTAAATGCTACTATTTAAATAACGGATTATTTTGGAAAGAAAATTGACAGATCACTATGTATATTGTCATAGTTTCAAAGATTACAGATGTCAAATGGCAAGTCAGATGGCAGTAATCCTTTTAAAATTACATCTTAATCAGGGTCGTGTCTCCCTTTCTGTTTATTTCATTGCATTCTTCATAAGAATATCAGGAAAAGGCAATACACAAATTGCGTACAACAATGACGTCACAACATTTAAAATAATATCTTTAAGTATTTTTAAAAAATTCTATATAGTGAATATTTCAATAATATTGAAATTAGTTGCTTAAAATAGTCTATGTTTAAAAAAAATATATAAAATCAGGAGCTCAAAAATTATGAACAATCCCAATTGTAGCTAGTTTCATTACGTAAGGAGTAAGTAGTACTTACTAGGTTCAAGTTGTGTACTATATACCCATAATGGCAAAAAATCCATGATGATAATAAATAAAATAGGTAATAGAAATAGTTCATATTTATATTATATTGAAATAAAATTATGACCTGAGGGAATAGTAATTTTATTGTGCAATTAGTCATTTGTGTATTGATTTTAATTTTATAATATCCGATCCGCTCTGCTACTGCACTGTAGAGGTCAAGGTCATGTATGCGGATAGGATGATGTTATTTTTAGTATTATCAGTAAAATATTAGTATTAAAATATTATTTGTATTTAGTAACAAATTGTAATACTATAATTTTCTTTGTTCACAGGATCAATATGATAACTTAGCCGCCCACACACACAAAGGAATAGATTTTTTAGACAAATACGGAAACTTCGTAAAGGAAAGATGTGCTATCGAATTAGAATATGCAACAAAACTCAGGTATGACTGCTTTTACTGATTACATTAATTGAGTAGGTATTAATTATTTTGCTATTATTGATTTTAAACTTACGCGATTTGAACTCATAATTTGTTAATATTACCGGGACTATAATCACGTTAATAACTTAAAAAGGCGTTAAAGAGTGGACCCGTGACCACGATCGATGCAACTCGGTCGAAACGTCGGGAGCAGAGGTATTGTATTTTGCTATTGTTTATGACTTACGGTGACATTAGCTTAATTTACTTCTTTGGCTCGTGTGAGTAAAGGACAGCTATGGGAAATATCTAAAGTAAGATGCTTGTTTAGAGTAGTATAGTAAGTACCCCAAATCCCACTGGTCCATTTTGACTAGTATGTGTCTGTGTTTAGACTACTACATTAGACCTTTGTGTTAGTGAATACAATTAATTATAATAACATTTATCGTGTTTAAAGTAAGCAAACGTTCCAGTGTTGGACGCGGGCCTCCATTATTATGGTCTACTGTGCCGCGCTGACCAGGCGTGTTGGCACAGGGTTTACTTTCGAGTTTTCTATGTCTTACAGAGGACGTTATCTGTTTAATATCCCTTTAGCTGGCTTTTACAGTACCCCGGGAAGAAAAAAGGGCAAGACTTGTATTCTTAATCCATCACCATACAGACAAAATATTTTAAATTACGAATTAAAATATGTTAGGCTTATGTCACTAACAATGTTGTTTTTACAGGCGGCTCGTCAAAAACTACAAACCAAAAAGAAAAGAAGAAGATGAATACCAGTACGTATTTATTTTTATTTTAGACACATTCTACATTTTTTTTATAAATATAAATAACTAGCTGACCCGGCAAACGTTGTTTTGCCATACTAAAAAAAAAGGTTTGAAAAATAGATGTTGGCCGATTCTCAGACCTACTGAATATACATGTAAAATTTCATAAAAATCGGTCAAGCCGTTTTGGAGGAGTACGGTAACTAACACTGTGACACGTGAATTTTATATAAAAGATAAATAAATTCAATTTTATCTTAGTCTTAAGTGCTATTTTGATTTAAAACTAACTAATCTATATAATATTTATAGCTTTAAATGACTAGATCTTTTTCTTTTGAATTGGATTGACCAAATTACAATAAATTTTGTATATTTTTCATAAATATGTATGCAAGAAATGAAACCAAAATGTAATATGTCGGTCATAGGCTTAACACTAAAATTGCAATTTCCATTATAATTTGACCGGTCCTAACTGTAACATTGAAAAACTTGTCTGATTTCATTAAAATAAAATTTGGCATTTTAGTTGTCTAACTTTCCAGATTATAAACCTGTTAGATATGCTAAAATTTTAAGTAGGCATAAAACATTTTAATATATTAATTGTTTCTAAGGAGTATATAATTATGTTATTTTATTTTAATTTTATACTATCCTGTTAAAGTTATGCCCGTGTTTAGTGCCAGTTAAACATACTTTTCGTTATCTTTGACATACAAGTCATGCCTGATGTTGAATGAAAAAGAAGATACTGGGAGATACTACGAGTATTGACTGCGACTTCGTTCGCATAGATATACTCTTCATCTATAATAATAATAATATTAGATACACCTGACTACAAACTCTATTGGGACAGAACAATATTGACAGATAAAACAGTACATCACAACCGACCGGATACAACACTACACGACAAAAAACAAAAAATAGTATACCTAATAGACATAGCTATCCCCAACACACATAACCTATCAACTACTTATACAGAGAAATTAAGCAAATACGCAGACCTAGCCATAGAACTTAAGTCCCAATGGAGAGTTAATTCAGTTAAAACTGTACCCATCATTCTATCATCCACAGGAGTCATTCCTCACACTCTACACACAAGCCTGACACTACTAGACGTCCATTCACTAACATATATCCTTCTACAAAAAGCAGTAATTCTGAACACATGCAGAATTGTTAGGAAATTTCTCTCTTTAGATCAAACAGCCCCAGCTCTTGCGCTTGGTTAAGGCCCGCACAAGACTGTAGAAATTACCCCTTTATAAAAGGGAGAAACAGAAAAGTTTAAAAAAAATAATGCTTCATCTATAATATAGCGTTAAAATAGTCAAAATCGGTTTAACTATCGCAAAGAAAAAAGGGGACTACGAAACGTCTTTTTTTCAAAGAATTTTGTCCCTTTCGAAATTTGTCCCTTTCAGCACGGCGCTCGGGAATAGGGATAGCAATACCTAAGGCAAATACCTAAACTAGGAGTAAAGTACCCTCTTAAACCTTTCAGACATTATTAAATAGGGCTAACTTGACCTCTTAATAATATTAGTATAGAGTCAACATTCCGCCGTGCGTATATATCTGAACTAACCCCTAAACAACTAGAAGGATTTCAATGAAATTTTCATCATGTGCCATATCAGATGATTTTAATATAGAAGTTAACCTTATTTACGTTTTATGATCACTTCAAAATGTTAACTAAAACATAAAGGTTTATGGCTTTTTCCTAAAACCTGTTTATCTATAGTCACTGAATTTCATATCAGTATTACAAAAAAAATATTACACCAAAACGGTATATTTAACTGACTTGGACGTTGTTTCAGTGCAGTTTTGTATTAGCCTGTAATAGAATATGATAAAATGCGTGTGACTAAGATTCTAACATGAGTAGAGCGTATATTAGCCGTTACATGAGTAATAATATACTTTTCTTCACGTGTCACGCTGACTTGATTTTTTCTTTTAAAAGATTTAACTAGTTTTTTGATATACAGACTTTTAATTCTTATTAATTAATTTGCTCTGCTTTTACATAATCTGACATGTTCTGAAATTCAAATTTTAATGTATATCTGTTTGAATTGATTAGTATTTTTCACTTCATAATACCCGAGGTGGGTCGTTCAATTCATTCGTCCAAACACGTGCACATCATCGTCATCATCATAACATCACGCCTTTTTCCCATGGGGGTAGGCCTCTGCCTACCCCCATGGGAAAAAGGCGTGATGGATCGTAGCAGATGGCACTCTTGCCATCTGCTACGATCCAAACATACTTCCTTGGCTTCATCCACACTCATACATCTGGTCATACATGCCCGACGGTTGTAAGTTGCCCCTTTTGGAGTATGAGTACGTGCACTTCATATTAAATAGTCTGATTCTAAAGTTTCTAAGTCTGATACTAAAGACTTGAGTATATCAAATGATCAAATCTTTATAACAGTTCAGTCAAAATACAGTCTTTAGTAGTTTCAATATAATGTAATTAGGTGGACGCGTCCTTCATCGTAAAGTAGTGACATATTTATGCTTCGTTATGTGATATGCTTTGTAAGGTTTCAGTATGGTCCAAAATATATTTAATTATTGGCTAAAGTTAAGTAGGAATTTGACAAGGTGTGCACAAATTATTTTTGTTATATTTAACGTTTACAGGTAATCCTGTGGTTAATCTAATTAAAGTTTGTTTCATTAGTGAACTTGATAATTATATCTCTTTATTTATAGATATACTCCATGTAAGGCATTTAAACAATTACTCCAAGAGTTAGACGACTTCGCCGGACAACGGGAAGTTGTTGCAGAAAATCTACAGTCAAATGTAGTTAGAGAGTTGCATCTACTCGCTAAAGAATTGCGAGAAGAGAGAAAGGTAATTACGATTGTTTGTATTCTGTTCAGTATACGTATTGGTAGGCTCCAAATTAAGGGAGATAATACATACTCAGTGCCAGATTAAGCCAGCGCGGGGTCTGTAGCAACATCTATGGCCTTTTTTTCTTTTTGCCCGTTTGTCTGAGTAGAGTACCTAATGAAATTTTAAGGCGCAGGGCCCGTATCAGTTGCTACTCCTGCTATATGAATAATCCGCCTGTGATAATTGTATACACCTTAGGAATTCAGATTTAGGACAGTTACGTAAATACAGACGCTTGCATCCAATGGCAATTGCATTCTAACGACACAGCACCGCACGTTTTGGCGTTCTATTGCGGAGGCCTATTTCAACAGTGGACGGAGAAAGGCTGATGGATGGATGGATGTAAATACAGACGCTAGTGCTATATTGTTGATTAATTTAGTGTTTTGATTGATTTTCAAGCTAGGAATTTTGAAAATTTACCTGTTTTAACATATGTGTTCCATTGCAGCAACATTTAAATGAAGGTGCTAAACAAATGGGAGTATTACAATCTTCGATAGGTTCGTTAGAGCGAGCGAGGAGGTCATACGAGCGAGCAGCCAGGGAGTCAGAGCGTGCTCTTGAAAGCTTCCAAAAGGCAGACGCTGATTTTAATTTGAGGTGGGCACTTTATGAATACAGTTTATTTCATTATCATCATCATAACATCACGCCTTTTTCCCATGGGGGTTGGCAGAGACTATAGAGCGCCATCTGCTACGATCCAAACAGATGGCGCTCTATAGTTAGTAGTACTAACAGGTACTCTATAGTTACAAAATATTTATTTATCAAAACGTAGATACTTATGGTCTTAATCGTAATGACTTATCGGAGGTTTAAACAGAGAATTTATCGAAGAGATAATAATTAATCTTTATTTAACTAAATTATAAATAATAAATCCAATTAATATAACTTTCTTTAAAGAATTGTATATTTTGACTACAAACAAGTACTTTTACTGTGTTATTCCTGTAGTCAAGACTGTCACATTATTTGATTAGGTACGAAATTAACTTTAACAAAATGACGTGTCATTGCATAAACGGATAAGGATATATTCAACTTTAAAATGCCTAAATACTTTCTCTTATGTTTATAACATGGTGATTATAATTTTTTAGCATTTTTGATTTATGGCTCCGCTTTGTTAAGAGAATACCAAAATAGCTTCGTGCATTTTTCTACGTACGAAGTTTTCATTTTTTCTTTAGATTGAATGGCTAGAGCTCTAATTTTTAAGTATATGTTTTTTCAATATATAATCTAGGATCGCATAAACTCAGAAACGCGATTGAAAAAAGTTTTCTCGATAGAAAATCTTTGCGAAACAACCTCTCTCATTTTTTATTTTTTTCATTTGTCGGTCTATTATCGCGTATTAACTAATGAAATAACTTTAAAAACATAAGTAACTATTATATATAGAAACACGTAAGCCGGAATTAAAATATATTTAATAGATTTTTAGTAAACAAAAAGAAATATCCCTAATTCTTCATTTTCTATACCTACTAGCTGTGTTAATAGGTACATGTCGACGATAATATTGATGTAGGCCCTTAAGGGAAAAGTTACAATATTAGCTTATAGCTAAATATGTTTTAATCACGTTTTCCTTATATTTCAATTTATTGTTTGTATTGCCACTGATTAAGTTAGTTAATGATATGGTGTATGACGCAAATTAATTTGAATGAATTCTGCTATTTTGAACGAGCATTGTATACAATGCATTGATGTTCCATGTTTAGTAGCTGAAACAAATACGGTATCATAAAATATTAAGTTTTATTGTGTTGAGCGTCCTTAGTTCTTCTTTATTGAAACATATAAAACAAAGTAGAATTCTCGACCTAGGAACACACTACACATTCCTAGGTAAACTTAAATCTTTAAAACTACGCAATCGATTTTAATACGTTTTCTTTTTAACAAATAGAGTAGTTCATAAGGAAGGTTTAAATGTATAATTCGTTCACGTACGTTTACAGAGTATTTTGTTTTGGAAATAAGAAATGTATTATCCGTTAACTTTCAGCTTCTAAATTCCAGGCGTACGAAGTCTCGTGCGGCAGCTAGTCGATAATTAATTTTATTTTGGCACAAAATTTAAGAAACTTGATTCAATAAAAGTCCCATCCAAAACACGTTTTCAGCAATCAAGTCAAAACGGCATTTCATTAAACGTCTTGTTCTTGTTTCAAGTCAGAGTTGCTGATTCTATAGAATTATTAGTTATCCTATCCATAAACTGTAAGTGTATTTATTATGACCTCAATTGGTGAATCGTTCTCAACGCTAACAGATGTACTCGTACCAAAGCCTATGTTTATTTATTAATAGTCATGTGAATTAAGGTCTTGATGCTTAGTCTCCGTAGAGGCATCTAGTATGTGTATATGTCCCGCTATGACCTATGAGATATAAGCACAAAAATATAATGAACTAGGCACAAACGAGGCGCCTATAATCGTAAGACCTCAGGCATGAGAGCAGACGCGCCTGGTTACTTATATAAAAATCAGCTATTTGCACCTGTTTATGAATGTGTTATGTTTTTATTCTGGCATGGAAGGCTTACGCCTCGTGAAAAGTAGGTTAAAATTTCAAATAAGTTGCCAAAACATAAATCTTATCATGTTGAATGTAATAAAAAAAGAATTAAGTACACATAAATTCATATATTTCGTATGTGTATTTATTCTTCATATTGTTCGTGTGGTGACGGACTAAGAATACAAGTGTCACCACTAGGGTTGCCACCTTTTTTCTTTGCAGATAAAGTATATTAGATAATATAGGTAAGAAAAAAAAGTACATAGTGTCAAAATAAAGTACAATTTATGATTCTTTATTATTTTAAAAACATTTTTTTTATTGTATTTTGTAGTTTGTATTAAATTAGTGGACAAGAGTCCATGATGTACTATAGCATAAAGGAGATGACTAAATAAAGTATGGACGACTGCCCCAGCAATGTACAAACATGGCACCTAGCAGTATATAACACTGAATGGCTGAATATTAGTATTTTATACAAAAAAAGTTCCAGGAACTTGTTATAATTTTGTAATCCTGAAAATAAAATGGATTAACTCCTACGTCAATAGGTACAAAACCTTCAAACAAATGTCATTGCAATGAACTTTTACGTAGGCGTTTGAATGTATCTGCTATAAATAATAGTGATAATTGTATTTTTATATTAATAAATAAATAAATATTCACGGACATTTCACACAACGTCCTCTGGTCCCAAGCTAAGCTTATTATGCTTGCGTTATGGGTACCAGAATACGGATAGAATACATCTACTTTTCTTTTGTAAATACATAGAAAACACCCAGACGCACTACAAACACTTGTATGACATTTATGGATATCACACAAATGATTGTCCAAAGCGGGATCGAACCCGCGACCTCGTGATTGGCAGTCCATTACATAAACTATATACTATAACTATATTGAACCAATCTACCTACTAGTGATAATCTGATCATAATCTGTTTGTTGATAGATCCGTACAGACAAACACTCTGGGGAACTTAATTAATATGTGGTGATTAATAAATCATACTTTCCTGATAACAACCAAGTTCAAGTCATGAACAAACCCAATAACACTGCCCAACCCGAGTATCAGACCCAAGACCTCGTGCTCTGTGGTAAAGGTGTTGAAATAAAGGAAAATAAAAATGCTATTTCTTTACTTATTTATTCATACAGCCAGTCTAACAAGAACATTATCCAAAAATGAAGCCGGAGCTGATATTGTGTTAATTAGGTAGGTTTAATTCCGGTTCTGACATAGGTCTAGGTGCAGGTTCAGATCCGGCTTGTGGTTCAGGTGCAGCTCCAGGAAGATTTACCCGATTTTGATCTTAGTTTATCTGCCTTTGATGTCTCATCCAACAGGGATGACATGCATAATTCATAGCCTAAAAAAGTGTATTTAAGGTCATCATTATACTGAAATATAAGGAGATCTAAATGTCCACTTACATTAGGTGGTTTAGGGTGTTTCTATGTATTATAAGTATGTATGTACAAAAAAAAGTAGTATATGTATTCTATCCGTATTCTGGTACCCATAACACAAGCATATAAGCTTAGCTTGGGACCAAAGGATGTTGTGTGAAATATCCCGGAATATTTAATATTATTATTTATTACACTACAGCAAGCAAAAATTAAACAATGTAGTAATTAAATACAAACATATAATAAACAAACAAAAATATTGCAAAGAATAGCAGCCAATCTTATAGAAATCAGCCTATAAGTGTCCAGAGGAACAACTTAAGACTTAAGGACTTGTTTTTATTACCCAAGTGATTCTATAAACACCTATACAATTGTATTCTATCTTTCTTCACTCTCAAATCATTCTGATCGGATGTTAGCTCAATATGACATTCAGAGAGAGGTTAGAGACAGCTCTGACTATTTATAGGCCGAGAAACTTGATCTCTAAAGAGGAAGATGAACCATGCTACCGAGTGGCTATGTATTATGTTATGAAAGGACTCACTGTGTTTGAAAACGATTTTATTTACCTGATGAAAAGCTTGATGTGACATAGACAAATTCTGCAACATGGGGTCATATCTTTCCACTACATGGCATCGTATATTTCTCACAGAACGACCACATATTATGCACACCATTGTATGGCCAAATAAACGAACATCAGTTGAAAAACTTTTGTTCCATGTTTCTTATATTTATTAGTTCTAGAATGATTCTAACTGGATATACTTACCTCAATTGTTAACCATCGTGCTAAGATAGTAGGTAGAACAGCAGGCAATGAAGAGGTGATATGCCGCCGCAGTCTTTGCGTGGCAACACCGTAGTTTATGCATTGCATAATGAATTGATTGCAGTTCAAGTCCGTGTCGAGTAGCGAGAGTTCAATAGGTAGGCGAGCACACACAATTACTCCAAAAATAATAAAACAAAAGTCAACGAAAAGCAAACGACGTCTGATAGTCTGACGTGACGTTTAGGGATGGCGATTACTTATTAAAAAATCGATTTTTAAATCGTTTCGAATATGCAATAATTTCTAAAAAAATCATTAATTTTTTAAAATCTGTTTTTATAATTATTTTTATAGCAATATTAAAGTATCAGCTATGAAATAAGACATTTATTTTCTATGTATTTGGAACATTAAAAAGATCTACTTTAATCGATCTCAGTGATCGATATTTATATCGACATTGATCGATGTTTATTCGCCATTGCGAATGTCGAGTATCCCTAGTCTGTATGATTGACTTTAACATGTCGGACAATAAAAAGCAATTAAGATACTTTTTTATGTTCAAAAGTTCACGAAAGTTCTAGGAATTTATAAAACACTACATAATTCATCAATTAATTTTTAAATATTACGAGATATTGTAAGATTCCTGTACATGCTTGGGGCAGTCATTTAGTCATCGCCTTTATAAAACTTTAAATCATATTCCTATTGAATTCAAAAATTTCCAACTGCTTTGCACAAAACAAACAAGAAATTAAGACAATGATACTGACATGACATCTGGCATTGTTGACATTTGAGGTTAGGTGGCGTTCAGAAAATGTTAAAAACGAGTACTTAAGTGATATAGCGCTGGCGAGTGGCGACATCGATTCATCATTAATCGATCAAATTCTTTGTATTACGACTAAACTTTTCAAAATCCCAAAAAAATCAAATCATGCACAATAAAGTATTTTCGCGTACTTTATTGTTCTCATAAAGTATAAAGTACAATTACTTGAAATAACGTACAATACTTTATTATAAAGTACGGGTGGCAACCCTAGTCACCACCCCATCTCCTCCCCAGGGTGCCGCAAAACCCAGCTAAGGGATATTTTACAGAGATAACATCCTCTGTGAGAGACGGAACACTTGAAAGTAAACCCTGTGCCAACACGCCTGGTCAGCGCGGCACAGTAGACCATAATCCCTCCCAAAGTGGAGGAGGCCCGTGCCCAACAGTGGGATGTTGATGGGCTGAAGAGAGGGGGGGGGGGTGGCGGCTATTTATATTCTTGTTAGTGTATGTTCTTGTTTATTATAATTGATACGTATTTGTTTATATTGCAGTCGAGCAGAGGTAGAGAAACAAAAAGCGAATATGAAAGTTCGGAGTCAAGCGTGCGAGGATGCCAAGAAGGAATATATGGACCAGCTTCGTAAAACAAATGAAGCACAGAGGCAACACTACGAACAACGACTGCCACATGTCTTCAAACAGTTACAGGTAGGTTAGGTCCAATTTAAGTACCATTTCAAGACTTTGATCGGTACTATTCTATGTCATATTTATATCTATAATTTAAAAATGAAACGCCAATCCTTAGAACTGCTAATCTTTTTTAGAATATTCCTTGAAGTACCTACGATAATGGCTTTTACACTGACAAAAATTGCTTGAAGGTGCCCTAGGAGGCCATATCACACAACGTCCTTTGGTCCTTTTTAAGCTTATTTGCTTGTAAATATGGATATAAAATTATTAGACTATGTTTTTGTAAAATCTAAAGTTACAAATATTTACGTGATAAATATCACACAAGTTCTTGTCCTGTACGAGAATCGAAACCGGGACCATAAGAATGGCAACGCTACACCTTGGAGCACGTCTTCCATATCCATTCACATTATTTGAATCTATTTTCGCCCATTTTAGTTGTTTATATAATACCAATTTATATATACCTCAAATTACGCTATGTGTATTAACGCACATCCGCATTTCATTACGTGAGCGTATTTTTATGTTATAGCTAGCTATAAGACTTTTAGTAATTTGTTGTTATTGCCCTACATTTTATAGTGTGCCTTTGATAGAAGCTCTTTCCCAGTCCCATGTGGTGGTCTCCTTTATAAAATGATGCACTGGTTCGTGCTATCCACATACCACAATTAAATGTAACATAAAATTTTACTGTGGGATCGACTCATTGGCGGAAAACCTTTTGTCATTTCGTGGGTATCGATGTTCTGGTTATGAGTCACAAGATACAGCTTAGAGTACGAGGCAACAGACAACTAAGAGAACTTACACAAAACGTCCGTAACCATGAAATTAAAATATAAAATATTACACGTTAAATCCTTCAAAACAACTCTCGTTACAAAAAATATGTATTTTCTTTGCAAAAATAGCTTATGCTTATATAGAATTGTATACCTACTAATATAGTACACAGATTTTATAAAAGGCACAATTACTTCTTAAGGGGGTACTGTACTCCTCATTTAGGTATTCGCCTTAGGTATTGCTATCCCTATTTCCGAGCGCCGCGCTGAAAGGGACAAATATAGATGAAGCGGATTTTACCTACAAATTCTTTGAAAAAAGACGTTTCGTACTTCCGTTTTTTTTCGCGAAAGTTTAACTGATTTTTATAGTTTTTGCGTTATATTATAGATAAAGAGTATATCTATGCTTCTATCACTTTCTTTTGTGGTAAAACTTTACCAAATTTGTGTGATAGACGCTGCAACTTTATCTAAAGAAAACCGAAAAAAGTGGGTTTTTCGGATCGTCATATTTCTTTTAGTTAATATGTTTTGAAAAAAAAAGTGATAGAAGCATAGATATACTCTTTATGTATAATATAACGCATAAACTATTAAAATCGGTTTAACTTTCGCGAAGAAAAAACGGAAGTACGATACCCATACTTTTGTATGGGGCATAATTTGGTATCGTCCCGTCTTAATAATGAAATCATGAGTTAATTACTCGAGCTGTATATTACGTAGTACGTATATCTAGTACGCAGTTTACTTTTATGCAATATTATTTAATATTCTATGATGCTAATCAAATGCGTATAATGTTATTAAAGCAATAATACTACGAGATTGTTTATAAACAAACAGCTCGGTACCGAATGCAGGTAATTTGTTTACTATTACTATCGTTTATATTCACAACAAGTGAATCATCACGATAGCGAAATAGATAGAATGAGTCATTCTTTTCTATTACTATACGTTAAGACGTTTCCTAAAACATTGGTACTAGTTTCAATGCCACAACTAAAACAAATTTTGATGGTGTCTATAATATTATTCGGCAATATTATTTGATTTTTCTTATTATCTTTACTTATTGTAAAACAAAGTCGTAATTTTTGTATGTATGGTCCCTATGTCACAGGGGCGTGCGCTCCATTAAGGCAGAAAAGCATTGCTTTACTTGCCATTCACAGATATTTTAATAAAACGTTCGTATGTTTTAGATGACTTTATTCATTTATTTAATAATTTTTAGTAATATTTAGTAATGTTTTATCTATTTAAATAGCAGAAATATTTTGGTTCGACGGAGGCCATTTTATTTTTTCGTGTGATTCATTGAACTGTTTAATATTGAGTTTCTATAATTTAATAATTGTATGGATTTTCGTTTGTTGATTTTAAAATGTTATTTGATTGTGAAATGTGTGTTGATAGTGTGTGTTTGTTAAAAATTAAAAATAACAAGTTCTCACAAATGTCATTCAGTGAAAAGATTCTGTGTACCCGAGTTACGACAACTAAGCCAGCAAAAAGGTATTGTAACTCGAAAATTTCATGTTAAAGGTTATGAAACGTATGTACATACGTACATGTACGTATCTATGTACGTACGTAGTTATTGTTTAGTAATTCTAGTACAGTGTGGACTGATTCGGAATATTCAGATTTAAATTTGTTCTGTTGGCATGGTTTCCGACTTAGAGATCCGTCGCGTGGCTATGCTAAAAATCTATAAAAGAAAAAGTTTTTGTGACTGAGTACAGCACCGCATACCCTGAGTCATATTCCTGTGCACACCACTGCTATGTCAGCTTGTATCTTTAAAACTACGCAACGAAATTTAATGCAGTTTTTTTTAATAGATACAATGGTTTAAGAGGGATGCCTTTTTTGTAGGTATAATGTAAAGTTTGGTGACTAAATTCCACGCGTACGACCTTGCGGGCAACAGCTAGCAAAATATAAAATCTGGGTATTATTGGCTAACGTCATTATCACCATCATCACGTCTTTTTCCCATGGGGGTGGGCAGAGACTATAAAGCGGCTTGAACTTGGCTAAAGATTTTAATTAATAAAAATGTTTGCAACGAAGTAGCCATTAACTCAAAATACATAGATAAGTTAAAAATTTTGACGCATCAGAATGGACAAATTAATTTCGCCTTTAATATATTTGGCACAGAAATCACTAAACTTTATGATGACAAGTCAAATTAAATCTTAATCGAAGTGATATCTTTCAAATAACACATAAATATTTTCAAATAATGTTTAAATTAGTATCAAGAAAAGATAAATTGGTTTTGAATGTCAGATAATTTGTTTTCTTTTTATAAATATAGAGCTTTAATTTAATGTGTAAAGACTTTGTTGGTTAAATTAATACATATTTTCAAATATTGTCAATGAGATATTAAATTTTATTTTACAAAATAAATGTTGTTATGTCAATTTATTTTGATTGTGATAGTTTCAAGTAAAAAGTAAATATTATAAGATAAATTAATTATAATTTGTATAAATAAAATGTAAAAAACTTGAATGACTATAATACCTATAGATGATTGATAGATTTCAATAAAATACAACGATTTGAAGTGTTTTTGTTTAAAATAACATTTTGATATGATTTTCTTTAGAAATAAAATTCTATCCTATTATGTTTCTGGAATTCGACAATATTATTAAGAATGTATGTAGGTCGAAAAAATCTTTTTATTGAGAATATGTACAATAAGTAACTATCCTTATGAATTACCGCTTTAATTTAAACCTGTATTATTATTTGTTTTATAATTCTTGCAAATTTGGCAGTGTTGAGAAGTTGTATTTGAACTTTTAACAGAACAGGTAGGCTGTATATATATAATAATATGTATGTATATATATGTAAAAACAATACAATGGCGGATTAAAATTTATTTTATCTCTTTTATTACGAACAACCAACAGTTTTCTTCCAAGATTTTACGCAATGTTCATATTAAAATTAAAAATAAAACCGCAATGAAACCCGGCCAACAACGGTCGGAGACCCCAACAATTAATTACGTGGCTTAATGATTTACTGTCACTGACGACAAATGTAATACAATTAAATAATATTTCAATGCTATTTTGTATATTTAATATATTTTTTTGACAATGCTCAAAAATATGCGAATATGCAAAGTAGCATTGAAATGTAATTAATCTTCTATTATCCTACATGGTTTTAATATCACATTTAAAACGATTCCAGATCTTATAACATGTTTATTATCGCAATATTTATTACAAGATATTAATTTTCTTTTTATTGGAATTGTGATATAGCAGTAGTCCTAACAGATTTTGTTTCACGCGTTCACCGGTTCGTTTCCAGTACACCAGTGTGTGATAAACACAGATATTTGTATTTGTAGGTTTTGTTTGGGTTTAAAAGTATTTTACAGAGATTTCTCTGAGTACTCACGAAAACTTAAGAGGATACCAAAATAGCTTCGTGCATTTTTTTACGTACGAAGTTTTCATTGTTTCTTTAGATTGAATGGCTAGAGCTCTAATTTTTAGGTATATGTTTTTTCAATATATGATCTAGGATCGCATAAACTCAGAAACACGATTGAAAAAAGTTTTCTCGATAGAAAATCTTAGCGAAACAACCTCTCTAATTTTTTATTTTTTTCATTTGTCGGTCTATTATCGCGTATTAACTAATGAAATAACTTTAAAAACATAAGTAACTATTATATATAGAAACACGTAAATCAGAAATAAAATATACTTAGTAGATTTTGAGTAAACAAAAAAATATCCCTAATTCTTCATTTTCTATACCTACTAGCTGTGTTAATATGTACATGTCGACGATAATATTGATGTAGGCCCTTAAGAAACTTGTATAGCGTGTGGTTATTAACAGAATTATATTTAGTAAAAAAAATGTGTATTATATTTTTTTTTGCGATTAACCGTGTGCAACTGTGTATGTGTGTCTGTGCTTTAAGCTTTGTTTAAAGACCAAAGGTAGTTGTAGAAAATAGCTATAAATAAAAAATAAATAAAAACAAATATTCAGCATTTTCTCTCTCCTGGAAATGATTCATTCTATGAATGTAAGGAATTCTAAATAATGTACCAAACAGTCCAACATACCAATTTTGTATAATGACGTTTGGCAACTAACCAACTAGGCCAATTGGGACAGATAAAATAAAACTTCTATTTTTGTTTATACTATCTCTACATAATATGTTTTTGTTATAGCTGTTGTATATTGAAA
The DNA here is from genome assembly GCA_916999025.1 of Orgyia antiqua. NCBI lineage: Eukaryota > Metazoa > Arthropoda > Insecta > Lepidoptera > Erebidae > Orgyia > Orgyia antiqua. Next base: position 7,459,226 of record OU779861.1, read on the forward strand.
TAAAACTACTTTTTACAGAATTAGATGCGTCATCTCTTCTCTCACTATAGCCCATTAAAGTCCTAACTAACGTGTATGGAACGGTCCTCCTCTACTTTGGCAGGGATTATGATCTACTATTGCGCACTGACCAGGCGTGTTGGCACAGAGTTTATTTTCGAAATTCTGTTTCTCACAGAGAATTTTATCCGTGTATACATATATAGGATACATATGTGGGAAGGAATAGGTGGTTGAGCATACAAGTATCACCACTTGTATATTCTGAATCGATCAACTCACGGGCGGCGTATATTTTAATAAATCCGTGAAAGTAGATTTATTTTCACTAAAATAACTCTTGTTAACCCATTTTTTTTTGTTTTTTTCCAGGACTTAGATGAGAAACGGATAAAAAATATAAAGAACTTTATGCTAAGTTCTGTGGATGTTGAAAGGAAGGTGTTTCCAATTATAATTAAATGTTTTGACGGTATGGAGCAGGCCGCGAATAGTATTAATGAGAAAGAGGTAAGATTTCACTAATTTTCGGAGAAAATCCGTTTCTTACTGTTGTTATCTGTACACATCGTTAAGCGCGTTGTTTTACATTCAAGTGGCATCTTACTATTAAAATGTTCTTACTCAATCTTTAATGCAACAAATAAACCGGTCAAGTACGAGTCGGACTCGTACACGAAGGTTTTCGCGCCTTTATTATTATAACGGGATAAGGGCAAGAAAATGATGAGTATATCTGTGCTCACGATTTAGCCAGGCTAAATATACGCGTCTTCAAGATTTAACGGGTCCGCGCACTCGTCCGTACGGACCCGTCCGCATTACTCTAAAACGCTCCTTAATCTTAACTTCCTATATCTTAACAGGGCCCTGAGTCCGGTATCACAATGGCATCACAATGACACATTATGACCTCAAAAAATTAACAAAAGACTACCAAACTTGATAAAATTCGCCACTAAGCAATCAGTTATTGCATTTTTTTGCAATAACACTAAATAACTAATTGTTTAGTGGCGAATTTTATCAATTTTGGCAGTCTATTGTAAATTTTTTGAGGTTATAATGTGTTATTGTGATGCCATTGAGACACCATTGTGATACCGGACTCGGGGCCCAGATTGGTCTATACGGAGCGATCCGTACCGACGGTCCGCGTGACACTAAAACCAGCCAAAGTCTTGTAACGGACGGATGGACAGCGAAGTCTCCGTAATAGAGAAAAAATTAATTAGAAATATCCTTAAAATAATAATTTTTCACTAAGTGTATTGAATTAATAAAAATAGGATTAAGTAGGTAATTAAATTAAGTATTTAATTTATTTTTACTGCTAGTCGCATATAAACAGTTATTTAATAAACTACGTACATAATGTAATTTAAACGTAATATGTATGAATTTATTATGTTTTAGTTAATGTTGCAATAATGTACTTTTTTTAGGAAACAGATTTTTTTTTATGTCTAAGTAATGCAGTGTTTTTAAGTTTTCTTTGTGCTTTTAATATTTATATTTTAATTTGATTTGATTACAAAATCCTTCGTTTTTAGGGTTCCGTACCCAAAGGGTAAAAACGGGACCCTATTACTGAGACTTCGCTGTCTGTCCGTCCGTCCGTCCGTCCGTCCGTCTGTCTGTCACCAGGCTGTATCTCAAGAACGGTGATAGCTAGACAGTTGAAATTTTCACAGATGATATTTCTATTGCCGCTATAACAACAAATACTATAAAATAAAATAAATATTTAAGGGGGGCTCCCATACAACAAACATGATTTTTTTACCGTTTCTTGCTCGATACTAATAACGTTGCCTTATGTTGCATAGATAATGGTACGGAACCCTTCGTGCGCGAGTCCGACTCGCACTTGACCAATTTTTACTTATATTTTTTATCTAGCCCTAAGAATAATTTTATTTGTGTTACTTATGGGTAGTGAATCCTAAACAAATGATTATTATATATTAATAGAGATTTTGTAAAGAAATAAAGTATTAAAAATATCTCACGAACTTAACTAAAACTAAGATTGTTCTTTTTTTATTTTCAGGACACAAAATTAGTTATAGACAGGTATAAATCAGGTTTTGTGCCACCCGAAGATTTTCAATTTGAGACGGCGTCAGGCGGTGATACGACAGATTCTGCACACACTCATCATCCAACACATAATCATTTAACAGCTGCCAGGGGAACAGTATCAGGCAATAAGACAAAGAAAAGAGTAGGTTTACTGTCAATCTTCAGTTCAAACAAGGTGAGTTAGATATTTTGTCTGTGGTTTTTTAAAACTACCCACTTTTTATTAATTCCATCGAATTTTTAGAGACTTTTATGCCACTATGGTTAAAGTTGTGGTATATATTCAATATAACATGTGATAGAATACGTAAACAGTAATATTATTTAAAAAAAATGATTCGCATCGATGTAAAAGAAAATGGATTCATCATACCTTGTAGTAAACAATTTTCATAACCTCAAAAATAAGACTAAGAACGGTGACATTTAAATGTTTATTTATATTAATAAACAATTACTAACTATAATAAAAATATTGAAAAATACAATTATTTCAACAATTCCTCCGATTTGTATACAGTTATTTTATTAGAAAAACACGTAGCTACCGTACTGAGTTATGTAAAATACATATGTTTAATATTTTTACATACATATTCTAGTAGTGTTTTTTATTGTTATGCTATCATTGTCTTGACAGTTATTCCAGTTATATTTTAGATCTCAAGATACAGTATAATATAATGTATAATTTTTTTTAAACAGTGATAAAGATTTTAATTAAAGAAAGAGTGTAGAATATTTCCTCATCTGACTAATTTTACACAAATATTCGTACCAAAGTTTAAACTTAGTTTTACTGCTGAAAATATTAAAAAATCTATCAATTATTAAATCGTTTACTTTAGCGATAACGTCATGATCTTTATATAGATTACTAGCTGTCCCGGCAAACGTTGTTTTGCCATAGGTACTAAAAAAAAGAGGTTTGAAAAATAGATGTTGGCCGATTCTCAGACCTACTGAATATCCATGTAAAATTTCATAAAAATCGGTCTAGCCGTTTCGGAGGAGTACGGTAACTAACACTGTGACACGTGAATTTTATATATTAGATTTCTATAACAATAATCATAAAGATAAGGATTTTAATTAAAAAATGAGTGTAGAACATTTCCTCATTTGACTAATTTTACACAAATTTGGTACTGAAGTTTAAACTTAGTCTTACTGCTAAAAATATTAAGAGGATACCAAAATAGCTTCGGGCATTTTTCTACGTACGAAGTTTTCATTTTTTCTTTAGATTGAATGGCTAGAGCTCTAATTTTTAAGTATATGTTTTTTCAATATGTAATCTGAGATCGCATAAACTCAGAAACGCGATTAAAAAAAGTTTTCTCGATAGAAAATCTTAGCGAAACAACCTCTCTATTTTTTATTTTTTTCATTTGTCGTTCTATCATCGCGTATTAACTAATGAAATAACTTTAAAAACATAAGTAACTATTATATATAGAAACACGTAAACCGGAATTAAAATATATTTAGTAGATTTTGATTAAACAAAAAAAATATCCCTAATTCTTCATTTTCTATACCTACTAGCTGTGTTAATAGGTACATGTCGACGATAATATTGATGTAGGCCCTTAAGAAAATCTTGTTAATTATTGAATCTTACACCTTAGCGATGACGTCATAACCTTTATGTAGATTATTTCTATGAAAATATTTATAAAGATAAAGACTTTAATTAAAAAAATAGTGTAGAATAATTCCTCATTACTAATTTTACACAAATATTTGTACTGAAGTTTAAACTTAGTGTTATTGCTGAAAATATTAAGAAATCAATCAATTATTGAATCGTTTACTAGCGATGACGTTCAAAACCTTTATATAGATTTCTATGAACATAATTATTTTATTATCTGTTTAAATACGTAAATTTTAAATCTATTTTAGGCATTTTTTTTGTAAATTTACGTATTTAAAGTCCAATTTTTTCACAGAACTATTCTTTATAGCACTTATACGGTTATGGGCTGTGCTTATATAGATTATATGGGCTTTGTATCAGCTTTTATTTTAAAAAAGTATATAATTCCGAAAGTATATGCATGGTTTATTAATATTATGATTATACAATATTTTCAAGTTCACATATTGTGTTGGTTCTTATTTACACAACTGGCTTTTAGTTACGAATCAATGATATAATCAAATCTGCTCTACAAACTGTGAGTAATGTTAGGTAGATATTTCAATGACTAACTAATGCCTGCGATTTCAGCCGTATTTATGGTTATTGAGTCCCCCTTCCCCAAATATACACCAAACTATAAAAATTAAAAAATAAATCCTATTGAACCACTCTATCTATAAAACAAACTGCATCAAAATAAGTTGCGTAGTTTTGAAGATATAAGCTCACATAGAGACATACATACAAAAATAATGACTTTGTTTTATAATAATTAAAGATATTTGAGGTAAATAAATAAATGTATATACGTGTATTGATTGTTTTAAACACAATTAAATTTATTTATATATCGTTTATCAGTAGGTTTATATTTTACCGTTATGTACTACGAACTTGTTTAACAAAACAATGTGGTGACATAATAATATGTATTTTAATATTTTCAGAATAATAAGGGGTTACAGGTTAAAATTAGATTTTATTTTAACTTTTGTGGTTTTTATCATAATATAATGGGTATAAATAATGATTAATACTTGCGAAAATGCTCAAGTTATTATTATCGATCCCGATCCTTGAGGGTAGGGTAGGTAGTCAATTTAATATACCTAGGGTTTAGACACCATTTTTATTTTAGCTAATTGGTGGTTCTTACTGCTATTATTGGTGGTACACTATCTTCTATCTATATTATGTCATATAAATGATTGTGGCGTAACTTACGTTAATATTCTAGATAGGTTATCTCATAAAACATAAGATATTTTTGAATAACATATTTAAACTAAAAGCCAGTTATATTTAGTTATATGTATGGTAATTATGTGTAATGTAAGCTGGAGGTACTAATTTATTTTTATATTTCAATTCCTGTTCGTTCCCTACCTAACACGGGTACAAAATAACGACCAATTGATTATTAAATGGCTGTCATCGACCGGTGGCTTTGTCGTGTGGAAAAAGTAAGTTTGTCCCGCGGTGATGGGAACATATTTAAGCATGATTCATCCCTCACATAGTCTTCTATCCATTTTGATAAAAGCACTACCAAACGATTTATAAATAACACTATAACAAAGATGTATTAACACATTTAAATTTTTTGTTATTTGATACTAGAGTGTCTTCTTTAATAAGCTTTTTTTTTTATAATACAGTAACGTACATACCAAATTATATTTCTAACCAGTACCTAAAGAGAACAGAGTGCCATAATCTCTAAAACTGGTTTATCATGCATGGTCCCTTTTGTACACACTCGCTGTTACAATCAATCAACCTCTTTTATAAAGATAATGATCAATTTAGTCTCGTTTAGTTATTGGGTATTTATAAATAAATATTTTTGCAAATGACTTGCTAAGCCTAACCTTTTACTTTTTAAGCATATCGCTCTACGACTCTGAATTAACGAGTTGTCGTGATGATCTATCACATTCTATATTCTTTTAAGTTTTGTAACCGCTATGGTAGCCTCTGTTCCGCATATAGGTATGTACCTACTTTGCTTTTTTACACCCAAATATTGGGAACACTTTGTGTTTTGTCTTTTAAATGTAACATTAAATTTATTTCACAGTGAGCTTATGTGCACGATACGCAAAATACCTTCTTACTGCGTTTCCTCTCAAATACTATTTTGTTGAATTAATTTAGATAGGAATTTAATTGTGTATATTTTGTTTTATATCTGTCTGAAAGGTCTAAAACGTCTGGTTAGATTTAAAACGAAATATCTGCGACTAGCGGTCTTATTCATAATGACTTATCGGAGGTTTAAACGGAGATTTTATCGGAGAGATAATAAACGTTTTAGCGTAAAAAGACTATTATGAATAACAAGTTTTGACAATTTTCGCGAACTTATTTTAGCGAACTTTTTTTAAACCTCCGATAAGTCATTATGAATAAGACCATTAATCTGTTAAAACTATTTTGTAGTTTCTTCTGTGTAGAGTGAAAGTCTTTTTATAACTATTGTACCTATTTATTACTGTTCCTTTTAATATAATATGTTATGACTTAATTGTTATTGGATAGCTGACTTAGCTTAGACTTAGCTTAGTTAAATATTTCAGAATTATTTCTTAACAGTGTCAGTAATCCAATAACTCCTATATTTTGCAATATATATTGCCACTTACTGGTATCCCTCTCCGTATATATTATGGTGGTATCTACGTACATAAAGATTTAATAAGAGGATCAATTTAATTAACATATAAATAAATAATAAGAAATTAACAATGAGACGTACACCCTGGCGTAGTTAGAAACCTACTATTGATTTATGAATACTAACTAATTGGCGAAAACAACTTTTTTTTATTATATCCTAATGACTAGACAATCATTCAACTTGTTAATAAGATAGACCAGTATAATTATCTGTGGACAGCTTTCTGTACTTACACATTTTTAATAAAAGTCGCGTCATTATTTCAGCCCAATTGTATTCTGTAAAGAATACTAGGTAGCTGATAGAGATTGTTGCAAAACATTCTCGATAGATGGCGTTGTACATAAAAATGCGGTGTAGACTCAATCGAGTAACGTTGTAGTGGTCAAATTGGTTACTGTTAGCACGACCGCAATAAGCTTAGTTGGCAGAGCTACGGAACGGTATTCCGAGGTCGTGGGTTCAAGTCCCGCTTGCGGTGATCACGTTTATCACTACAATTTAATTTATTAAATAGTAAAGCTGTTAGTTTATACAATATTATTATGTATAGTTTACACAGCCACTTAGCAATCCACTTTCATAATTATGTTGCGATATCGCTTTATGGGATCCAGCGATTTATTATATGTTTATGTCCTATGTTAATAATGTTTGTTTGCCTTCCGTCTCGCGCGCGGCTAACGCTTTGGCTACAGAAGATTGTCGAGGCGTGCAACTCGATCAAGGTCAGTTCTTCGTAACGCATTCGATGGGTTTGTGTGCTGTATGATGTTTATTGGTCACTTCATATACAACAAGTTTAAATTGAGATAGACGGAATCGTGAATCGTTAAATAGTGGAATGATGCCCAATAAGCATCGTTACAAATTTATAAGTGCGATTCCGGATGATGACAAAATAATAATTTTGACGAGCTTAAGTGTTAATGTGTGGAACGAAACGATAGGGCGATTTAAATAACGTATAACGCCTACTATCTAGCAGAAGAGTAAACTTCTGTTTGTTAAGGATTGATTTCTAAATTTCACGCGTACGAAGTCGCGGGCAACAGCTAGTGACCTATAAGCCATCTGGCATTCGGTACCCTAAAATATATGTTCAATAAACGTATATAGAAAATACCACAGCTGTAAACTTAATACAGAAGCATTTCTTTGTTAAAATAAATTTCCCTACAACTGTATTTGTAGGAGTTATGACACTAATCGATTACATAATACCTACGTAAAAGCTAGAATAGGTCCCGACACGAATCTTGAGCGCTCGGTGGTAGAGTGGGGATAGCTTTGCTCATCGTATACTTCATTGCAAAAAAATGGGGATGATTTACTTTAATATAATTATATTCCGAAATTTTTTTTTTTACATAATACATGTTGATGCTTGACTCTACATTCCACCTGATGGTAAGCGGTAATTAAATTAAATTAAAATACTTGTATTATTGTCTATTATTTATATCATTTTAGGGATAATAATTGTTTCTAATTAAGAGTAAATAAATTTTTACGGACATTTCACACAACGTCCGCTGGTTCCAAACTAAACGTAATGATAATTGTGATATGGATACCTGATTACGGATATAATACATATACTACTTTTTTTTTTTAAATATATACTTATAATAGATAGAAAACACCCAGACGCAGTACAAATATCTGTGTTCATGACACAAATAATTGTCTTGTGGGGGAATCGAACCCGTGACCTCGCGATCGTAAGTCGGCTACATAGCCGCTACGCCACGAGGCCCGTCAATAATAACAAACAAATATAAAAATTTTAATATTAAAAGCTTCAAAACAACAATTTATATGGTATCAATTTAATTGTCTTGAAGTGTACTCGTAGTCATAAGGAAAGTGCATCTAGCACAGAGAACGAATCACGAGTGCCAAATTTGACGCGACGCGCAGCAGGCCAATCACATACGATGATTTGATTTAACCGCTCTCGCGCTTCACCTCCTACCTCCAAATAGACCCAATAATCCACTTCTGCGCAGGTAAAAACCAGCGCTCAAGATTCGTGCCGATACCTATATATATCAGTTAAAGTAGGTTGCAATAGGTACATCTGAAGTAATTAACGTTGAAGTTTGACCAATATTCATTCATTAGCGCACAGATTTTGGTTGTTCCCGTGTTGCTTTTTTTTATTATCATGCTTGCACTGCTTCCATTGTTTTCAGCGCACCTTGCAGTATTATTTTTTTTGTGACTAAATATTAAATGTTTAATATCTATGTAAACTTATTTTTAAACTGTGTTGTATTTATTATATGTTTAGTTGATTGGGCTTTATATATAAAATAGTTGAGGTATTTTGTGTAAACGGGATATAGAACAGAATAATATGATGGCGTTACGTTTCGGAAACGTCATCCATTATGTTATTCTCCAACAAGCGATGGTCTTCTTCTAGATGTTTGTGATCACTTTTGCATAGGTCATTGTATGTTGGTAACCAGGTATGACTTATAAGACACTGTGAGACAAGAGGTTTATCCACCGTCTAACAAAGAATAAAATAAAAAAGACAGCTAGGGTCGTACTGAGCAGGAAGGGCCCGGATGACGTACCACAAATATATGTACTGTATACCCAGGGACTTATAGCCCAGGGCCCAGCTGATAAATGCCATTTTGAATTGATAAGCAGTCCCAAGCTGTAGACAGCTAAGCTAAATATAAAAATATTTTTAATCGTAGTTGATTTATGAACGTTATTTCGTAATATAGATACATAAAAACTAAATTAATTGGTGTATATAAAATGTTTATGTATGAAATGTTGTCGTAGATATAGAAGTTATGGTTTGTGCAATTTTATTATAGACTGTGTTGGTGTGTGGTTTTTTGTTATCAGTATCGGGTAGATAATTTTCTTTTTATTACAGAATAACATGTCTACCGATGGAAAGGAGGATTATTCAGACTTGCCACCGAACCAAAAGAAAAAGCGACTACAAGCTAAAGTTATGGAGTTGAGCAAACAAGTAAGTACATTCCTTTTCATATATACTTACCAAGCCCATTAATGTTCTGCTGTGGTGCACTGGCTTCTTGCACGTCGAAAGGGTTCATCGTCTAGTATACCGCGCTAACCTGTCTTGGCATAGGGTTTTTCATGTTTTCTGAATCTAACAGAAGATAATTATGTATTTGCAATGTCCCTTAACTAGCGAGGAAATGAGGTGGTGACATTTGTATACCTTATCCGTCACCACACGGAGTATTGAAAAATATCTCTCAGTGACTAAAATTTTTTGTTGTTTTTAAAGGTGGCACAAGAACAAGCAGCGATGGAAGGACTAATGAAAATGAAAGGTGTATATGAAACAAGCCCTGCACTGGGAGATCCCATGACTGTCGAAGGTATAGCTTTTTTTATTTGCAATGATTATAAAACTCTTATACCGTTACGGGAAGTTTCCTCAAATGAATAATAATGATTTAAAATACTGATAAGCTAAAATAACCAGTATGTACACTGTATACGGACTAGCACCGTAACGCGTTATGTAACGTAATAGTTTACCATATCTTAAGAACTAACCCAACACTGAGTAATTCATATATATTCAGGTCAATTAAACGAGTGCTGTGACAAATTGAAGAAACTGCGAGCTCAGTTGAACAAGTTTGAGGAGTTGTTGGCAGAAGCTAACAGTCAAGTGGGAGCGCCGCCCGTACATAATACAGCCAGGACTAATGGACAACCACCTACTGGACATCATACACAAGCCACTAGGTAACTAAACACATTCAAAAAATCATATCGATCAAAATCATCTTACCGCAGCGGCTATTTCTTGCAGGATTAGGTAAAGAATTTTTTGATTTCGCTTTTAACTGTGTAATTGTTGGCTTATTAATAATCACAACAATATTTGTATTGCGTCGGTGTGTGAATGTGTGTTTATTTACTTGTATACCGATAACACAAGCAAATAAACTTGGCTTCGGATCAGTGGACTTAGATTAAAATGTCCATATTTGATAACTAAAGACTTCAGTAGAAGCCTAGACCTAACTATTCAATTGCTTCCTTTTTAACACGCTTTTATAAGTTCGGTATGTATCTATCAATGTATTAATCTATGTAACGGAATCTTTGAAAGAGATTTTCACCCACTTGCAATAGTCGGATTGATCGGATATTTTGCACACATGTTAAGAACCAATGATAATGCAATAATTTACAAAAGTATTCAGTATTTTCTAGCGTGGTTTTTAGGGTTCCGTACCCAAAGGGTAAAAACGGGACCCTATTACTGAGACTTCGCTGTCCGTCCGTCCGTCCGTCCGTCTGTCCGTCCGTCTGTCACCAGGCTGTATCTCAAGAACGGTGATAGCTAGAGAGTTGAAATTTTCACAGATGATGTATTTCTATTGCCGCTATAGCAACAAATACTAAAAATAAAATAAAATAAATATTTAAGGGGGGCTCCCATACAACAAACATGATTTTTTTACCGTTTCTTGCTCGATACTAATAACGTTGCCTTATGTTGCATAGATAATGGTACGGAACCCTTCGTGCGCGAGTCCGACTCGCACTTGGGCAATTTTTTAGTTTTTGAACTTAATATATTTGATTTAATACTTATAATTGTACTGGTTAAAATGTTAAATAATACTTTTGTCAGCAGTATCGGCTCAAACAGTGAATCTCTATCCCGTTCTGCATCTGAATCATCGGTTAGTACCGGGACGGGTACTGGGGCGGCAGTAGCTCGGGTCGCTGGTGGTAGTCCCGAGTCAGGCCTCGGAGGTGAACTAGCAGCCGCCGGACACGAGCATGCCAACGGACATGATCATGATCCGGACCATGACAACGATCACGAATCTGATTTAGATTATTACTATTGTGAGCCTGATTTGCAACCAGTTGGCTACTGTCAGGCTTTATATGCATTTGAGGGTAAGACAATATTTTATTTTTAATTCTACCTTAACTTTAGTACTTATTTTCGTTCGTATCTGTGCTATAATCATACCTGATTATCCTGTTCTATATATATAAAATTATATTTTTGTATATATAAAATTCACGTGTCACAGTGTTAGTTACCGTACTCCTCCGAAACGGCTTGACCGATTCTTCTCAAATATTGCATACATATTCAGTAGGTCTGAGAATCGGCCAACATCTATTTTTAAACTTTTTTTTTTTAGTATGGCAAAACAATGTTTGCCGGGTCAGCTAGTATAATACTTAAATAAAACTTATACAATAAATAAATTTCTTTCAAAATGTCACTGTTAAGTAACGGACACATATACAGATCTATAATATAATTATTTGTCGTGTAGGTATTGGTAGCGGTTCAACAATGAAGATGGAATGCGGTGAAGAGTTGCTTGTGTTAGAGACGGACGCCGGAGACGGATGGACGCGTGTACGACGTAAACGTACGCGCGAAGAAGGATTCGTACCAACCACTTATATCGCTACCACGCTCTACGCTGATGCCTCACACTAACACGGTATTAACATTACGCATTTTTCCCATGAGGTAGGCAGAGATTCATCCGTGTGATGACGGACTAAGAATACAAGTGTCACCACCCCATCTCCTCCCCAGGGCCAGCTAAAGGATATTTTACACAGATGACATCCTCTGTGAGAGACAAAGGGCTCGAAAATTAACCCTGTGCCAACATGCCTAGTCAGCGCGGCACAGTAGACCATAATCCTTCCCAAAGTGGAGGAGGCCCGTGCCCAACAGTGGGGCGTAAATGGGCTGGAGAGAGAGGCAGAGATTATAGAGCACCACCACGCACTTACACCCTTTTGAAGGATATCGGCAATGACATCTGAGTATGTTTTTCTCTGACGTCTTCTCCCAGCGTTTCACTTACCCCCTCCTTCCGGTAATCGTTTATCATCCATCCTCTACATGACCAAACCACCTAAGGATATTTTTCTCAACCTAGCCGCTTTTCTCTATTACTAAATGTCACCATCGCCATTTGTTCCTGAGGGTGCTGTAAGAACCAGCTAATGGATATTATAAGCAGTTAAAATTCACTACTCGAGACGGAAAACTCGAAACCAAACGCTATGCCAACACGCCTGGTTGGCGTGGCATAGTAGACCGTAAATCCTCACAAAGTGGAGAATGACCATGCTCAAAAGTGGGACATTTGCTTTCTTTTCCAGCCTAGTAACGTCTCACTGGGCTGAGTAAAAGAAGTTATGCCATGTATTGTGTGTGAATTATCATAAGTAAATATTATTTTTCTTTTTTATTTTCATGAACATTTCACACAACATCCTCTGGTCCCAAGCTAAGCTTATTATGCTTGTATTATGGGTACCAGAATACGGATATAATACATATAAACTACTTTTCTTTTGTAAATAAACACCAGACGCAGCACAAACATTTGTATGACAATTATAACTATCACACAAAAATGATTGTCCCGAGCTGGAATCGAACCCGCGACCTCGTGACGGCAGTCCGTTACCTGAACCACTAGACCACTTAGTTACGTACGTAGTAAGCACGTAGGATTTTTTAATTTAAAAAATCGAATTGTCAAATGTTTAATTTAAATTCGATTATTTGTTTTCAGATGCTAGCCCCGGGAAGCTTGCGCTGTCAAGCTTAGGATGCGGGAAGAGTGCGCACATATACAAGCGCATACATTCAACTTTTCGTGGCCTATATAGTAACAAAAGTATTTTTGCTATAATTTATCGTATCGTAAATGTTCGCATTATTTTTTTATTGTGCTATTTCTATTCCGTATGTTGTGTGGGCCGTGGCCGTCGTTGAAACAACAAGGAAACATTCCATGATCTTATTTATTGTGTATATTGTTGATTATTATAATTACATACATATTTTCATGTATGAAATCTGTATTAGTTAGATATATTAATTGTAATGTGGTGTAACTCATCTAGATCTTCATTGTGCCAGCTGTTTACGTAATAAGTTTATATTTCGTACTTATAATAGTTGTAATACTTGCTTTTATTATTATTTGCCATGGAGTATTTTGAAATTATAGCAAAAATAGATAGTTTTAGGTGTTTAAAGATGTGTATAATAATGTAACTTAGATCTAATTGATTACTATCGACATATAATAAATAATGATTATGAAGAACTTGTAATATTATGGATTAATGTGAAAATTCACAAGCGATGTATTGATTGTATAATATAATTATTCTAATTAAATTTTATATAAGATAGTATTTAATGGAGTTAGCTAAAGTCACGATTAGCCAATGTTATTTTCTGAATATACGCTGTTTGCGAGAACGTATATATATAGTTCATGTATTTATATTTAGGCAAGATGATGTATGAGAGCGAAGCATACAATTTTTCTACAGATTAAAATTATGCGACAATTAATATAATTTTTTATTTCTTTACCCTTTAATGCTTATTAATATTTAAAATAAAATTCAGTATTTAACTGCCCGTTCACTTAAATATTTACGTTTTTCACACAACGTTCTGTGGCCCGAAGCTAAGTTTATTTGCTTGTGTTTTGGGTACCAAAATATCACTTAAATAATTTGAACTGTACGGGAACCCAAACCAGAGCTCTCGTGAACAGTAATCAGTGCCGGATTAAATAAATATATAAATAAATATTCATGGACATTTCCACACAACGTCCTCTAGTCCCAAGTTAAGCTATATGCTTGTGTTATGGGTACCAGAATACAGATTGAATACACATAGAAACACCCAGACGCAGTTACGAACATTTGTATGACAATTAGAAAAATCACACAAATGATTGTCCCGAGCGGGAATCGAACCCGCGACCTCTCGAGGCTCGTCAATTTCATTTAAGACAGCGTGAGACCAGCAGTGGTATTCAGTAAGAAAAAGTGAGGTGAATTTTCGGTGAATCTTGATCACGTGACAGCGCTCCTCTATTTTTATTGGACGAGCGACGAAATTCACTTTTTCTTACTGAATACCACTGCTGTAGCAAACTACGAATCAAAATCATCTGCGTAAAGAGTATTTTCTGAGTATGGGACCCGTAGGACGATGTTATGTCCAATTTATGTCTATTAGTTGGCTTTGATGGACCCTGTGGTCAAGTTGTTCATGTACCGCATTACCGTTTACGAGGTTGCTGTTCGATCCCCGCACCGTACAATTCTCTCCTCTCCAGCCCATTTACGTCCCAATGTTGGGCACGGGCCTCATCCTTTTTGGAGGGATTATGGTCTACTTTGCCGCGCTGACCAGGCGTGTAGGCACAGGGTTTGTTTTCGAGATATCCTTCTCTCACTGAGGATGTTATTTGTGCGCAATATCCCTTAGGTGACTTTTACAGCACCCGTGGGAGGAGATGGGGTGGTGGCACTTGTATTCTTAATCCGTCACCACACGGAGGATATATACCGTGTGTTGTGTGATATTTATTAATGTTACTGCGTTTGGGTGTTTTCTATGTTAATGTACCACAACTCACAAGTGCATATTTACACAAAAAAATGTATATACATATACAGTATAATACAAGCATACAAATATCGCTTATTTTAGCAACAGAGCATGTTGTATCAGCTAAACATTAAAAAAAATTTTGAAGCCACCAGCAGGTCATGCGGGTATCATTAAAGGCAAGTGGCTTGGAAGTGAACCGAATATTATGGACCTGTTGAAGCGGTACCTAAACCAAAAATTATTTTATTGTAAACTCTGGTCAAATTTAATGTTCGTCACCTAATAATATTGTCTATTTAAAAATAAACCATAATATAAATATTCACAGATGATTATAAAGATATCGCATTACAAGATTTCTGTTAATAACTAAACGTATTTGAACACTGAAACCCCCTTGGCTTTACTCATGCTGTTTGTTTCATAATTAGGTAATTTATATTACTTAAATTTAACTTTCATTGCGTAGATACCTACCTAGGTACATGTTCACAGACGCACGATACTTACATTGCGTTCACTGCTCCATTGGCCGAGTGCTGTCTTCCGTGTCTCGACACGCAATGATTGCATCATTGGATTCGCTAACCGCCAAATATTTACAAGTTAACATTCATTGCGTTTTACCTAGCATGATTGGTTAAATGCACTCGCATCTACAAATCGATGTACGATGTATTTGATGAGTTCTACGTTATATCTGATAATAAGTTTTCAAGTTAAACGGGTTATGCAGGAACTGTTGCTGCTTCATTCCAACGTTGTCGGTTTGTTATTTTCCTGCTAGGGCTGAAATATTCATAAAATTAAAAATCTTATAAAAAACTCTGTCACAGTGTTTATTGCCATTCCCCTCCGAAACAGCGTGACCTATTCTTGTGTGTAGGTAATAGATGTTAATTATGTGGTATACTTTAAGACCAAGGTCATAATGGGGTGGACTTCTATTTAAGAAGGTAATTAAATACGCAAATAAAAATACAAGAAACAGAAAGTACTCGTAATCTAAAAAAATACTACCTAACTATTAATAACTGAAAACAATCTTATGGGATCGGCTGATATTACGTGGAAAAGGTAATGTTTAGTGAATTATTTACATAATCTAGACAACTATCTTAATAGGACTGAATGGGACTGGTCTACGGTTATATAATAAAATTGTACCTAACTACTTAGGCTGCTTTTAAGCCCATTAATGTTCCACTGTCCTATATTTAGGCTAGATGGCCACGCTGACCAGGCATGTTGCCACAGGATTTCGTTTTAAGTTTTCCGACCCTCGCAGAGACTATGTTCTGTTTACCATTTAGCTTAGAGTAATACTTTAAGTTTAGCTGGCTTCTATAGAAACCCTTGGGAGGAGATGGACACGTGATGTACTTAATTCGTCACCACACGGCTTATAGCGGCTCTCTCTCTCTCTCCAACCCATATACGTCCCACTGTTGGGCACGGGCCTCCACAGAAGATGTTATCTGTGTGCAATATCCCTTAGCTGACTCTTACAGCACCCTTAGGATATGAGGTGGTGACACTTGTATTCTTAATCCGTCACCACACGGAGAATATATATTAGAGCGGCTAGGTATACTTATTTATTTTCAACTATATAAACTAATATCTAACTAATATCTAAATCTCGTCGCGAGGCAAAGGTGAGATAACAATATATGTTGCTAATCTACCGCAATGGAATGCTTCTTGCTGATCCCCATTGTGAGTTATTACTTCATAAAACTGCCTTTGACGTTATAATTTTGCAATAAAAATGAAATTATGTGGCCATTACAATGAAAATAAGATATTTATTTAATTTTTTCTGTCCACTGTGGCATTAATTTTCTTGAAGAAAGTTTATCTTTATAGCTAGTTTATTTAACCTGCTGTGGGAGTACATCAATAAAATATGATGTCTTAGCTCTTTATAGCAGGTGTTTAATAAAAATGAAATTAACTAAATTGTACTCACAGTCGTGCCTGCGACTTCGTAACACAAACAATAATCTTGTCATCTTTATGATATTAGTTTAGATACTTTAAACAATTTAGGATTATTTCTAAACTTGATTGATTACTTTGTTATGAGTAAACACCATAAAGACACTGATTTGTCACAGAATAGTTAGTTTATATAATGCTTCCATCTGTTAAACCACTCCAACTGGTTTCCATTCCAGTAGAAATACGTACAAGCAATGATATTATAAAAAAAAAGTCATTAAAATATCATTGCGTACAAGTATTTAACTTGTTAAGTGAAATGTTAGAAACAAGAAGTGTACCTAGTCATTACAAATACTAAATTTCCTTAGTTCAAAAACTAAAAAACACGCTTGAAAATCCTGAAAATATTTTTAAATAATTGCATTGTCATCGGTCTTTGATATGTATGCAAAATTTCAAATCAATCGGACTATTGCAAGTGGGTGAAAATCACGTTCATAGATTCCGTTACATAGATTAATACATTGATAGATACATACCGCACTTATAAAAGCGTGTTAAAACATCTAAGCCACAAGTTATTTCTCAATTTTAGGCACATATTTAGTCCAAGATGTTATCAAATGATAGGTAGGTACCTACATGAATCAGGCACAGTTAATTGTTCTTTGTCAGTTACGGAAGGCATCTTCTGTTAATTATGGAATGTTTTATTACATTATGATACGTGTTGGAACTGACTTTTCCTGTTGTAAGTATTCTGTAGTATATCTTTGACATTGAAGTGTACTAATAATGCTCCCGATATAGGTACACCTTCACTTACCAATTAATTTTCATCGCTCATTGAGCTTCCTTGGGGATACTAAATGATAAGTGGGATATGAAGATAATACTTAAGGGCCTACATCAATATTATCGTATATCATCGCCGACACGTACATATTAACACAGCCAGTAGGCACAGAAAATGAAGAATTAGGGATACTTTTCCTATTTACTCAAAATCTACTAAATATATTTTAATTCTGATTTACGTGTTTCTATATATAATAGTTACTTATGTTTTTTAAGTTATTTCATTAGTTAATACGCGATAATAGACCGACAAATGAAAAAAATAAAAAATTAGAGGGGTTGTTTCGCTAAGATTTTCTATAGAGAAAACTTTTTTCAATCGTGTTTCTGAGTTTATGCGATCCTAGATCATATATTGAAAAAACATATACTTAAAAATTAGAGCTCTAGCCGTTCAATCTAAAGAAACAATGAAAACTTCGTACATAGAAAAATACACGAAGCTATTTTGGTATCGTCAAGACGATACCTAAATAGCTTCGTGCATTTTTCGATAGAAAATCTTGGCGAAACAACCTCTCAATTTTTTTATTTATTTCATTTGTCGGTCTATTATCGCGTATTAACTAATGAAATAACTTTAAAAACATAAGTAACTATTATATATAGAAACACGTAAATCAGAATTAAAATATATTTAGTACATTTTGAGTAAATAGGAAAAGTATCCCTAATTCTTCATTTTCTGTGCCTACTGGCTGTGTTAATATGTACGTATCGGCGATGATATACGATAATAATGATGTAGGCCCTTAACTATTACTAATGCCTAAAACAAATCTTGTCAAAAAGAATTGAGTCAAAAACTTTTAAATTCTTCACTCGATATAGGGCCCAAAAAGACGAACAAGTATTTCTAAAAATAAAGTTTTATAGCTCTTTCGGTTAGAATGTGCTATATTTTTTGGATAAAGAAGCTTGAATTTTATGGAAATATGTATGCGGACCGCTGCATACTATACGATATGTGGCTTTAGCTAGCTCGTGAATTACGCGCAAATATTTTGTATGCAAATCCTAACATTGTCCATTCGACCGCCAGAGAATCCGAATTTATTGTCAGTGTTGTATTCATGTATATATTATATTTATTTTTTAGTTTTTACATACTGCAGTAGGTGAATATTATTAAGAATTGGCCAATTCACTTAGCAATCCTGATTAAAAACGTGTTGGTGTAGACTAGTTGCCTTTTTAAACAAAATAGAACGCAGGTACCTAATTTTAAGACGTAAGTACTCGTAAATTAGTTAATCTTGGGATTCAAGATTAACTAATTTATATATTATAGCAAACTTATCCATTGGTTGTTACGATTGAGGGTTAATAAATGTAAATAAAATTTTCTAATTAGGCTTTTTAAGTAGGTATAAGAAAATTAATTAGACAAGTTAATGGAAATTATTGATTTCCATCAATTTGAAGTCCTGAATAAATGCCGTAGTTTCTGTTGATGAAGTTTAGCAACTTTGATGGACGAAACACCGTTGAATATTAACAAGTCTCATTAACGATGGTTAATAATTAAATTTCTAACAAATTGGACTTTCAACAACATCCCGGACTAAATGAATACAAATTCTGAGTAGAAATTGCCTTCTTATTTAAATGTTTGTGTTTTAGGTGTGTTTGGGTTTTTCAACTTCGTGGGTGATATAGTAGATATTTAGTTATGCTCGAGTATGTTCGGCTTTAAGGTAAATTACGCCTCTGCTCTTTATATGAACTTTGGCGACGATAAAAATAACATATAAAGTAATGGTCTTATTCATAATGACTTATCGGGGGTTTAAACGGAGATTTTATCGGAGAGATAATAAACGTTTTAGCGTAAAAAGACCATTATGAATAACAGTTTTCACAATTTTCGCGAACCAATTTTAGCGAACTTTTAAACCTCTGATAAGTCATTATGGTTAAGACCATTAGCATTTAAATTATGTTATGTTCCAATATTAAACGTACTTAGAAACTAAAAACTTCAGTTTGTTTAAATCTGACCACGTCTGCTCAGGTTGTGATTGGACTAATAGATTTGTTGATTTGCTTCTGACCCTCGTAAAAAGGCCAAACCTAACATTTTAGCCAATGTCGACAATGACAATATTTGGCGGAATTAATCAAAGTGTATTTGCACTTCGGTTTGTTCCGTATAATATATTTTTTAACTTTAGGTAGTTTTCAGGATTTTTGCAGCTGCCATGATGGTTTATGTAGTTATTAAGAACACAAGTGTCACCACCCCATCTCCTCGCAAGGGTGCTGTAAAAGTCAGCTAAGGGATATTGCACACAATTAACATCCTCTGTGAGAGACGGATGTAAAACAAAAATATTTAATACGTGTATCCTACCAAGTATTACCTACGGCTGTCAAACATGGAGTTGTACAAATAAAAATATAAAAGCACTACAGACTTATTGCCAACACAGAATGGAAAGAAGTATACTACACCTAAAATTAAAAGATAAAGTTCGTTTAAAAACAACAAGGAAAAGGACCAAGCTCATAGATATAAAATATAAAATCAAAGAATTAAAATGGAAATGGTCTGGACATCTAATTAGAAATAAAATTGAAAAGTGGGCCAAAGAAGTGACTGAATGGTGTCCCAGATATAAACGGAGAGGTAAAGGAAGACAGTACTGCAGATGGGAAGATGATATCAAAAAAATAGCAGGATTAACATGGACAAGAAAAGCAAATGATAGATTATTATGGAGAACTCTTGGGGAGGCCTATGCTGGAAAGCAAGACAATCAAGAAACCGGTGTCTAACGCAACCAACTTTATTTTTATTTATTTTTATATTATTCAAAATTTATACCTAAAAACCGAATTTGAATGTACCTAATAAGATTGTTAATAAAGGCTTTATTTATTTATTTATGTGAGAGACGGAAAACTCGAAAATAAACCCTGTGCCAACGCGCCTGGGACTTAAATGGGCTGGAGAGAGTTAGTAAAAAATCCCAATCCAAAAGGATTAACGGGTCCACTTTTACAATGATAGTGATACAAGATACGTGACATAGGTGCCAATCATAAATATTAGTGAACATAATATTGATAACATTTATTAAAATGACTGAATAAAAAATAATAACCCTTTTCTTTACTAAAAGTAGGTATTGTTGAAATAGCCCCGTCCTTCGTCACCGGTTGACTGACATCTCTTTAGTGTCACCTCCGTTAAAAGACGCTTTGCGATCAGTGTCCCTCGCTTGATCTTTACAATTCATCGCGATAAGTCCCATGTCTTTCAACAGTTCACAGTAAACATTTTATAGTTATTGCCAACAACTTCGCACGCCTGGAAATGGGAATCACTGTATGTAGATGTAAACATAAGAAAGCCTATAGCACTCTCAGAGACTATTATGTAGCTCCATAATAAAGAAAACATTTTTAAGTTCGGACCGCTACTTTCGGATATTATCCTCTACATACATATTACATACTTTACCTTTTTATTAATAGTGGGTAGGTATAGTAGAGAACACTTTATTGTATGTATCATCTTGGCTTCTCATTTCTAGGAATTGATAACGATATTAAATATCAAAAGCATATACGGAATATTCATTAGTGGATTCAATGATAATCTGCTAAGATTTGATTACACAGTTACCGCAAATATTCCGGCCTCGCTTATGTGCCTTTGATATAAAATTAATTCAAAACTGAGTAAATATGAATCCTTTTGATTAAGCCAGCATCATATTCAAAGGGTAGTTTGCAGTTATTAAAATCTCATAGTTTGTGTATAATTTCACGGGCGAAGTCAGCCATTTTGGAAGGTGTTCGAAACTCCAGAAATATCAAAATAATTTCTAAATCTCGTATTGAATTAAAAGTAGCATCCTCCTTCTATGTTGTAGGCAGTTATGAGGCAAAATTTTGAATTAACAAATTGTATTGATTGTGCTTTTCATGTAGGTATTCGTTCTATAATTTCAATTAAGTGTTTTTTGTATCAGTTTTTCAAATCAGTTTAGTATTTTTGCTAGATTGCCTAGGTATAGTTATTACTTTGTAAAGTAATATTTCTTGTTCTGCCCTCGTACCTGGTCCGGGATTATTTCTCAGCAGACTAGCATTTCTATTATGAAATAGGTTAGACAGTCACAGACTCTAGATCTGACAAGTAAATCTGTTTCAAAGTCACCAATAATATAGTAACAAGCCGGGTGCGAAGACTCAAGGGGCTTCAAACTTCAAAACGATACGATACAATTTGCACCCGAGGCTACTAATTTAAACTTAGTTTCACAACGGTAAATGGGCTCTAGTAATCAATATACCCACACAAGTGTCAATTAATTGTGGATACCTCTTTCACATTGACTATTCCATCCATGAAGTGATATTATCGCTAAACTTCGCATTAGACATCAATATCTAAAGTCAGTGGTTCTCTGAATGAACGGAACAGGTAAATGCTTCACGTATGCATTAATCCAAGGCATCGATATTGGGTGACCGCTTTTCCAATCCGCTCCTTTGGAATGCCAACCGCACTCGCTTCAACTAATGGTACATCTTTGTTAGATTTATTGACCAAGGTTTCTCACAGCGTCATTTATACTAAATGCGAACCTAACATGTGAAACATTCGAGGCTAATATCTAGTTAAATATGAAAGCAAAGAATAAATAGCCACGTTTATATCCAAGGGCGCTATTTAACCGAAAATAAATAGATATACGGCTCTTACTTTCACACCCGAATAAATATTTTCAGGTCTATAAATCCCTGAAGGGGTAGCAAAAGTGTACTAATATTTATCATGTAAGTAACGTAAGTATTAATATTTCATCTCTTTGTTGCTAGCAATAATTTATTTAGACCTTATGATATAATAGGTGCTGAAATTATTGCCTAACACTTTTATTTCGGATAGAGCAATTCTAGCAATTATTTAGTAAATTGTGACTGTTTAAATAACTATTTACACCAGGTCCGTGTGGTGACGTATTAAGAATACAAGTGTCGCCACTCCATTTCTTTTGCCAGGGTGCTGTAAGAGCCAGCTAAGGGACAATATAAGCGGTTAACGTCTACTGTGAGAGACGGAATCCCAACCCTGTGCCAACACGCCTGACAATAATCACTCCCAAAATGAAGGGATATGATTTGGTGGTATATATTTACTACTTAAATTCGTGAAATTCCTCGCCGCAGGAATGCCTTACTGATAAAGTCTTATCCTAACCTAAGATTGAAATTCGGATAATGTTGAAGAGTAGAGTTAGACATGGTCTTACTCTAGCATTGTTAATTTGCACATGATCATTTGTGGCAACTGTTAAGGCAATACTATATAAGTGATATTTATTTGATGTAACACTTTCATGTTGGTGGGCGGTCTGTGCTTGATGCGATATACTTTCGCAGTGTCCGTACGACCGTCGACTCTAGCGCAGCAAGCGTATGACCCTCTCCGCTCACCGCTGAGCTGAAGACGCGTTCTACTCATATAGTTACTATTACTTAACTTCAATATTAAAGTGAATATTGCAGTGATATATAAACTGAAATTAAAAGTACAGGATATTATACTTCAAATTAAGTAAGTACCTTATTAAATTTTTTAAAATTAATACCTATAATATGTGTTTAGGCAAAAATCCTGAATAAGCTAGATTTCATATGAATTTTTAAGGAAATAATTTATTAACAAAATTTGGTCTTTATATAACGACAGGCCTAAATAAATTAAATAAAATTTTATTATATAAATAAATAAAGTAAATCCTATTATAGACTACAATCTAAATAAATTCACAGAAATTCCATCCATGGCCTTAATTTATGCAGTCGTCACACAAATAATTTATCTTAGAAGCATCCGAACCTTTATAGTTATACAGGAACGCTAATAAGGAAGGATAATAAAATAAAGTTGTTCCCCATGTGAGCTGTAGCATGTCCCTGTGTGAGCTTCCTATCTTCTCTATTCCTATCTTCAAAACTATCGAACAGATTTTAATGTGATTTTTTAAATATAAATAAATAGAAGACGGCATTTTTCTATTATGTCGTGAGTTTGGTTTTTCATTTCCACGCGTACGATGTTGCGGGTGGCAGCTAGTTTTACATAATTGCAATACTAGGTACTGATAAAGGTATAGCAATCATTTAAAGCGTCAAGCGTTTTTCTATGTTTATTATATTAGTGAAAAATGTAACTATGAATATTATAACGTACCTACTAATTAGGCTCATACACTAAACTTCTGTTTATCCTTGTGTACGCGAAGGTACAATGCCAGAATAAAAATTCCTTTGTGGCGATATCGTAATAAAAAATGCGTCGAAAATAAAATATGCGTACAAACGTACTTAGGTTATTACTAAAATATAGTTTTAATTATACGCATCCTGCTCATTATTAAATTACCAAGTTGGTAGTGCAGCAATATCCTGCGCAATGTGAAGTCTACAAATATACTTACAAGTATTGCAACAGTTGTATGTAATTTTCCATAATTCTATGTCTACAAATACACAGGCCCGTATTCTCGGGGCACACTAGGTACATGCCCAGGGCCTCTCGATCATGAGGGCTTCGTAGTTCATACTTCATCATATTTTTCTACTCATATTTAATGTACCCAGTGCTTGAACTAAGCACATCCCTGCAAATTCGACAACACATATATTAATACTAGCTGACCCGGCAAACGTTGTTTTGCCATAATAAAAAATAGGATTTGAAAAATAGATGTTGGCCGATTCTCAGACCTACTGAATATGCATGTAAAATTTCATAAAAGTCGGTCAAGCCGTTTCGGAGGAGTACGGTAACTAACACTGTGGCACGTGAATTTTATATATAAGACTAGCTGACCCGGCAAACGTTGTTTTGCCATAATAAAAAATAGGATTTGAAAAATAGATGTTGGCCGATTCTCAGACCTACTGAATACGCATGTAAAATTTCATAAAAATCGTTCAAGCCGTTTCGGAGGAGTACGGTAACTAACACTGTGACACGGGAATTTTATATATTAGAAGAAAGATTTGAAGTTGAAAAGTTGACAGCTTATAATTCACGATTTGACAGTAGATAGAGCGTAAGTAACTTCGTTTTATGACTGCATAGCTTATCTTTTAATCTATAATTCCGTATACCTAGGTATACTATAAGAAGAAAATCCTAATGATTGACTATACAGTGGTTTTGAATATTGTATCTATGGACAATAAATAATTGTAGCTGTTTTACAAAAAGTTGCTGACTGATAGCACTTTAAACGGATAACACGGACGTCCTAAAATATCTTAGGTACCGATAACTGTCGATAACAATTCAAAATTGTAGATTGGTTATTGAAAAGGAGGTTACTGATTGACGCACTGCCTTAACTACTGAAGTTAAAAACTCTATGTTTTCATGCTGATTTCTTTTCTTAACTTTTAGCGAGCAATAAGGAAAAAGGAAATATAAAAAATTTCCCCTCTTCTTGAGGTTACCTCTAAGGAAAAAGCGGCTGTTTCTCGTTTCTCATTCAACTATTTAATGTTGCTGCATTTCATTTAGCCCATAAAACATTTTGGTTTCAGTACTAAAATATTGTAGAAATAGCAAGGACAAAGAATCAAATTATATGAACTTTCAGATTAATAATAATTATTAGTGTATTGAAATAAAGTTGTTAAGTTGCTCTTTAAAATTACGCTAAAACCTTTAGTGCTTACAACATTTTGTGAATAGATTCATCAAATGATTAGCTTTGGTTACAGATTTCAACAAAACACATTACTGCAACCGTATAATGTTGATTGACACGAACTCGATTTACTAAGATGTGTGTTGTAAATAACAAAACTAACGAAATTAATTTCGTTCTGTGTATTGCAAATTTATTGAGACCGCTAATGTCGTTCTTTTGTTTATACTTAAAATAGCGTTGTTAATGCCGATATCAAAGTGATAAAAAGTGAGTTGAAATCGCGTTGAAATATTTAGTATTTGCATTTTGCATTATTACTTGACGAGGAAAAGCTGTAAACAGACTCAAACTCAATTCAAATTTTACTCAAAACATTTGCAGTAACACATTTAGTATGCAATTTTTTAATAGCATAGTGTTATTCGAGTCAAGAACTCAAAACATCGTTAAAAATGCAACATCTGAATATGGGAGATAATGATATTTCAGCCTTTAATACGGAAATTAAATAAAACTACTTTTCACGCATTTAGACGCGTGTATTTGTTTTAAAACAAATATGATTCGCGCAAGTGTTAGAGAATATTACTTACATCAATTAATCTATTAAAAGCTATACTCGCATCGAGACTCAGGCACTACATGATTGTAATTTATATATGAGAGACCAATTTTTGGAACTAATACTTAAATAATCTACAAAATGTAAAGTGTAAATCTATAGGTATATATTGATATTGTAATCATACTCAGGTGCTGGAAACATAAAGTTATACAATCATTTTATAATTGTTACATATGTTTGTTCATACATTTAAATAAAACGGCATCAGATTCATAACAGTGCACACGAGTGTATAAAAAAGTAGGCAGTATTTATCGTAGCCGAGTTAATCATGAACGCGTTATTCAGGCGATATTGTTACATGCATCGGTTGCGAAAAGTAGAACTAGCAGTACCAGTCTCATGGTAACATTTAAAGCCTTAGGAAAGCTTTTAGCAATAAGATAGTCGCGATTCGTATTAAAAAGTTAATTACAACGTTGTTTATGCAATTTCAAGCTATACTTAGGATGATGAAGCTGAAGAGTTTGTCTGTTTGAACGCTAATCTCAAGAACTACTGGTCCGTATTCAAAAATGTTTTCAGTGTGGGATAGTACATTTATCGAGGAAGAGTATAAGCTATACAGCATTAGGCTTCCTCCGTTTGGTGACGGATTAAGAATACATGTATCACCACCCCATCTCCTTCCAAGGATGCTGTAAAAGTCAGCTAAGGGATATTACACACAGATAACATCCTCTGTGAGAGACGGAAAACTCGAATATAAACCCTGTGCCAACACGTCTGGTCAGCGCGATACAGTAGACCATAATCCCTCCAAAGTGGAGGAGACCCGTGCCCAACAGTGGGACGTAAATGGGCTGGAGAGAGAGAGACAGAGCATTAGGCTGCTAACAGGAGCAAAGCATCAGTGAAATATGTTGCAAAAACGAGAAATATTTTCTAAATTCTACGCGTACGCGTAGTTCGTGGTTTCTATAATAATAATCCTCCCGAAATTCTATTTATTTAAACTTATCTATGAACACTCGGGTAAATAATAGGAATAATATTTTCTAACACTTGCGCGACTCATCTGTTTAAATAAAACTACTTTTTACGGATTTAGACGCGTATATTTGTTTTAAATTTTGGCCCGACGTTTCGGAGACTTTGCAGTCACCATGGTCACGGGTGAGACTGAGCTGTAATGTGTCTTCTACGATCAGTTATTACAGGGTTTACCCACATTCGATTTTAATTTTACATTGACCATAAAGATAGACTTTTACTATAAACTATATCATATTACATTGTGCTCAGACTACATAAAATCAATAACATTGTTTTAGTTTCTAAAAAACATTAACAAATTGTAACAATATAAAGAACATTTTTTAAATTTTAAAT
Source organism: Orgyia antiqua (assembly GCA_916999025.1). NCBI lineage: Eukaryota > Metazoa > Arthropoda > Insecta > Lepidoptera > Erebidae > Orgyia > Orgyia antiqua. The sequence continues at coordinate 7,486,526 of OU779861.1, forward strand.
TATATAAGGTAAAACATACATAATTTTATCATAGACTAAAGTTTTAATTATTATAGAGGTAGTATACAATATAGCAAGCAAAACTAATATATTAAATACAATATTATTTACATAATGACAAGAAATTTTAAAAAAGAATGATTGGTTTAAGATTTAAATTAGTTTATATTAAAAAGAAAAAATTGTTAATTTTTATTTGAATTTATAGAAAATTTGTATTTATTTTAATTATTTAGTTTTTATTATTTTATCTAATATACTACCACCAGATCGGAACGCGTCCCACTTGAGAAAGATCTGGCAAGAAAACTCAAGGGGAGTCAAAGAAAATTATTTATTACTAACTTTATGTTGTCGGTCTAAAGTCGGGCCAAAATTTAAAACAAATATACGCGTCTAAATCCGTAAAAAGTAGTTTTATTTAAATAATAGGAATGTTTATTGTTAGAAAAATTTCCCAGTTTTTGCAACATTTTTCACTACTGCTTCGCTCCTATTGGCCGCGGCGTAAAGTTATATAGCCTTCCTCGATAAATGTACTATCAAATACTGACAGATTTTTTTAAATCGGACCTGTTTTCCCTGACATTAGCGCATTCAATCAAACTCTTGAGCTTTATAATATTAGTACTAGCTGTTGCCCTCGACTCCGTCCGCGTAGAATTTAGGAAATTTTCCCCGTTTTTGCTACATTTTTGACTACTGCTTGAGTGAGAGTATTATAAACGTAAGAGTAAACAAATATAATCAGAATGAACGAACTGCTAAGCTAACAGGAGTTACACGTGTTATTGTGAGTCAACCATAAAATATAGATATGTGCTGTTTCGGGATGTTTTTTAGACAATTTTATGTAGAATATTTTCGTCATACATGATTTCTATGTAACTTTAACCATTAAGGCTGCACACGCGACGGAAGCTTAAAAAATGGAGCACCTTTTTCCGTTTTCCCAACATTTCCCTTCACTACTCTGCTCCTATTGATTATAGCGTGATGAAAAGTATACTATAACCTGCCCAGGAGTTTGAAGAATAATTGTACCAAGTTTCGTTAAAATCCGTCGAGTAGTTTTTGTTTCTATAAGGAACATACAGACGGACAGACAGACAGACAGACAGACAGACAGACAAAAATTTTACTGATTGCATTTTTGGCATCAGTATCGATCACTAATCACCCCCTGATAATTATTTTGAAAATATATTTCATGTACAGAATTGACCTCTCTACAGATTTATTATAAGTATAGATAATAGTATAGACTAAGTAAATCTTAGCAGAATAATATTCTACCTTAAACACACACTGCTATGAATTTTATAAAGAAACCAGCTTGGGAATTATGTTTATAGCAAGGCATCTAGTAAATATTTATGTTTAAACGTTGGATAAAACTTTAGCAATAGAGTAAATAAGAGATCGTGCGCGGTCACGACTCTGAACTTTCACCGTTTGTTAGTAACGCTCCTTTGAAAGAGATTGTCTTATTGCGTCACCATATTTTATGTCAATAACAAACCATGTACATACATATTTATATAAGTTTTTAATATATTCATCGGCCTTAACATCTTAAGAGAGTTTTGACGTCACCAGCGGTTTAATAATATAAAAATTTAAGTAGCATTGACCGTGGGATTTCTAAGAATAAGTTTTGATCAGTTTTTGTGCAAGCGATTGACCTCATTCTAACCAACCGTCCCTTAGTTTAGGTTTCCGGACGGCAAGCATAAATCACGTCCATTATGGTAGTCGCCAAGTGATCGCAACTTAACACCCTATTCAGCAATCCGCCCATAAGGAATATTAAGGTCCAACTATTCCCTTTCTTACGTTATACAATAAAATTCAATGGAGGAATTTTGCTACATAAGACTAACTAGAGAGATCCCTATTTTAAAAACATGTATTACATTGTGTTACTTGTCTTTATAAAGTAACAAACAGAGATGTGTGTTTATGTAATGCAAACATTGTTCAGTTTTAATGACCAATTTTGCGTATTTACAGACTTTCTTGAGATTTATTTTTTAATTTTAAACTTAAAATTGAATAAGAACGATGGCAGGCTAATATATAATATTAACGCCGTCATAACTATATCCCGTATGAGTAGGCAGATGTAAAGTTTACCTTATATATAGAGGACATACATCCACGAAGTTTGTTCAAGAGTTATTGCTACGTACCAGACGGTTTTGAAGTTCATTACTGCTGAGAACAGAGTACTTCTTCTAGGGCTTCCTCTCCCAGTGTTACCTACGATTCATGTATATCATAAGTTACTTTTCGATCATTTGTTCTCTCTACATGACCTAATTAAATTCGGAACAAATAATGTAAAAATGTGTCAAAAATATTAGCAGAAAACGCATTATCATTAAACTAACCGCATCAAATGAAATCAAATCATCAAATTGCGTGTATTGCCACATGTTACAATCATAAGAAGTCAGTTATGTATTGTGTCAAGAAGCTGCTTGTTTAAATAAGAGGTTATTATATTACAAATTACTGTTTTAAATAACAATTCTTTTGTAACTTTATATCTAGATCAATGTCATCACGGTTCTATAAATCGCTAATTTATGTAGTTATAATATATGTTATAATATTATATTACATTTGTTGTGTTACGTACATTAGTTGGCAATTCAAAACAATTTTTACATTTTATTAATGATCTTGAAATAGTTCAGGTTTTAGTCTATGAACGTACAGAGTTAAGTCTTTTAAAGAAATCATAAGATGAACTTTCATAACTAAATAGTTTAATTTCATAGTTCTATTTCTTCGTGACTATATCTCAACGGAAAAAATAGACAAGGCTGTTTTATACATCATACATACATCACAAAAGTATATCTACGAAAGTAGTGCGTATCCGTTTTTTGACTATACTAAGATTAAATTCAAGAGATTTTAATTGGGCAAATATTTTAGACCAATAGTTTAATTTAACATATTATTATGTTCAGCTATAAAATACAATTTCTTGAGCAATACCGGGCTAAATTGTAATAAGCCAAAAGGCGAGCAATTATTTATTCCAGTTAAGTAAGTACTAAAGAAGATTCTGGTATTTCAAAATGTAATATCCTCTCACCTTATGTATCAAGGATAAATATTTCGTGTTCCAAAATTGTATACACACCGCAAAGGGTACCATTATGAAAAAGTTAAAGAACCGCAACAGGCTTGTCAACGTGATCCATCTAAATTACATATTTTCATATCTATATTTGCTTTGGTATTCATTAAATTCATATTTGCCTGGGGAAATCTGTACAGCTCTCGCTTTTTTATTTACATTACTGAGAGAACTCAAACGTAACTGAGCTATGCAATATTTAGCGATGTTGCTTACCCTTCGTGACTATTAGCGGCGGAATATGATGGCGACGTCGCCGTCGGCGGGTGCCCTTAAAGGAGAGGCCTCAAGCCTCGTTGTGATTAGCAAAAATCTCTAAATTTTATCATGTCCTGGATGTCATTTCGTGGATTTTTATATACTTTAATGAGTTTGATTACAAAACTAATTGTATAGCATAATTTAGTCTCAATTTCTGCCTACGTTGTGGAGCCTCGTGTTTCTAAAATAAGTTTCTCACATAACACATCTCGCCGACTACGCCCGAATTCGCGTCGCCCCTGGGCTGTATGTGACCTTCAATAGTACTTTTCCTGTTTTCAGTTAAAGGTTTTTTCCGCGACCTATATACTACTTCATTTAGATATGCATGACAGTACACGAACAAGATTTATAGACAAAATGAGTTATGTTACGATTATAATACCTGCTGCTTTACTGATGTACTACTGAATAATTCCATTGAACTTTTTTAGAAATGTTATTTTCTAAATATAGTTATGTAAACACCAAGTGCGAACACATGTTTTGCACACTGGTTGCAAGGTGTGGGGGAGACATACGTCCAGCAGTGGATGGAGAAAGGTTGATAGACGGATGGTATTTAAGTAAAGTTTTAATATCTATTTGATTTTATCTATACATCAAAATTTTTTTATATGCTCTTGATGTTCTAAGAACAATGAAAAATAATAGAACGTACACTTTGAAACTAAAATTACAAATGACTCTTTTACCAGGTAAAAAATTATCGATTCGAAATTTGTTTTCGTATTAGGTACGTTTACAAAAAACATAACTGATGCCATAATGAATATTTAACAATGTCAACTTGCAGCAAACGTTTGTAAAATAAATTAATCCGTGTCAAACGCAGGTCAAGTGTCAAACTAATTTGTTTTACAAAGTTTTGAAATTCTTTTGTTAGGGTTCGGAAAAAATATAAAAGAAATTTTAGGCTTTCAAATCTATACTGATAAAACACAAATAAAAATAGATTGACGAAATGCACTTATTGCGTGTTATACACATAGCTATAGCAAGGAATGCACATAATTATGCTTTTTGGGCTGCACTAAGCTTAATAATTTATTTTGTGTTTCTTATAGTCAGTACCAGGTTTGCTTGAAGAAGAAAATTACTAGAAAAAAGATCCTATATAAATATGTACTTAGACAGAAGTTAGTCACAACTAAACATAACTAAAAATAAAAATAGATAGCGTCAATAACACAATTTGGTAATGTTAAGGGCCTACATCAATATTATAGTATATCATCGCCGACACGTACATATTAACACATCCAGTAGGCACAGAAAATGAAGAATTAGGGATACTTTTCCTATTTACTCAAAATCTACTAAATATATTTTAATTCTGATACACGTGTTTCTATACATAATAGTTACCTATGTTTTTAAAGTTATTTCATTAGTTAATACGCGATAATAGACTGACAAATGAAAAAAATAAAAAAATAGAGAGGTTGTTTCGCCAAGATTTTCTATCGAGAAAACTTTTTTCAATCGCATTTCTGAGTTTATGCGATCCTAGATTATATATTGAAAAAACATATACTTAAAAATTAGAGCTCTAGCCATTCAATCTAAAGAAACAATGAAAACTTCGTACGTAGAAAAATGCACGAAGCTATTTTGGTATCCTCTTAACTGAACTTTTCTATTGGAAAATCTATATACTATTGACTGAGGATATAAATTAACAAAAATGTGCACTACTATACTATAGCCAATTTGATCAAAATGCACCATATCTAGGTGTTTTCATTTTTAGGGTTCCGTACCCAAAGGGTAAAAACGGGACCCTATTACTGAGACTTCGCTGTCCGTCCGTCCGTCCGTCCGTCCGTCCGTCCGTCCGTCCGTCTGTCACCAGGCTGTATCTCAAGAACGGTGATAGCTAGAGAGTTGAAATTTTCACAGATCATGTATTTCTATTGCCGCTATAACAACAAATACTAAAAATAAAATAAAATAAATATTTAAGGGGGGCTCCCATACAACAAACATGATTTTTTTACCGTTTCTTGCTCGATACTAATAACGTTGCCTTATGTTGCATAGATAATGGTACGGAACCCTTCGTGCGCGAGTCCGACTCGCACTTGACCAATTTTTTAGTTAAGTTAAGTTGTACGCATAGAATCGGTACTAATGTGTAATCTTTACTAATTATTAGTTATTATAAAACAAAGTCGTTATTTTTGTATGTTTTTCCCTGTAAATGTATTTATATCTTCTAAACTACGCAACGGATTTGAAACGGTTATTTTTAAACGATAGGGTGGTTCAAAAGGATGGCTTTTTTGTATAATTTGTTTGGTTCTTTAATTCTACGCATACAAAGTTACAGGCAACAGCTAGTTGGAACTAAAAATAATATGGTGGTACGAAGTTCGAGAAATCAACATATATAAAAGTGAAATAAAATTTGTAAAGTTAACCCTTTACTGTAATTTTATTAAACTATTAAATTAGCAGGAAAGTCTAAATAATATATATCAAAGACATGTAGAATCTTTGATAATAATAAACCAAAGACTCCATTTTGTTAGACAGATTAATAATCCGTGTCGGATGGCTGTTAAGACTGCAAACGGTCCGGAGTAATCGTCTTATGTCCAGAATAACTTGTTATCGCTTGCCGCAATTGCTTACTAGACTTTCACTCACTTGTAATGTTAAATAAGTCGACCTTATGCGTATTTTTCGCATCTCTAGCTAATATAATAATGACAATAAGATCTTTGTAACATTATACTCGTACCTACTTACATAGATTTGATAGTCCACATTTTGTTTTATGTAATAGAGAGTTGGTAACAACTGTTGTAACTAGGTTAATGATTACCCCTGGTTCACACTATACCTATTATTGTTATTATATTTACATTCACGTGTAGATATAACCTAATTTTAGACCCATATTTATTCACCGATGGTAGGGGAAATAAGCGAAACAGTGAATTTAAGTGTGTCTAGATCGTAGCAGATGGCGGTCTCTAGTCTTTACCTACCCAAAGGAATATGGCAATATGATGGCAGGGGAAAACTTTGGACGTTTCATCTATACTAATATAATAAAGCTCTATATAAAGGCAATCTCAGGAACTACTATTTCGAATTGATAAATTATTTTTGTTTTGGATAGCATATTTATCGAGCCAATGAGAGCGAAGCATTGGTGAAAAATGTTGCAAAAACGGAGAAAATGTCTAAATTTCACGCATACGGAGCCGCGGTTAATAGCTATTAAACTGAATTATATGATTTTCTATTTCACTTTAATACTGCATCCTTTTATTATGCTTATTTAGACTTTACTAGGACAAATCTATTGTTTATGTACAACGTGTTGCAGAAAGGTGTAGTCATAATTTAAAGTTGCATTAGCATTAGATAGGCCTTAAATATTATAAATATTACAGTTACACATAGAAAAATACAGTTGGTAAGTTTTTTTTTGTTTTTTTTCTACTATTAAATAACTACCAGAAACGCATCAATTATGAGATGTTTACGGTTTATTGAATGCAATTGAACTTTATGATAAAAGATGACCTCATACTAGTGTTGTATTTAAAGAAGATCGATTAATTTAATAAATTAATTAAACTTTTATGAACACATGAAAGTCATAATATAACTAGTATTTGTAATTTCATCCATGCCTAGTGCCTAGTCACCGGCCATGTATAACGATGGTCAAATATGACTACACCTTTCTGAAACACGTTGTATATGCGTATGTTCAAGGCAAGTTTGCAGTATATTTTAAATTATTTAGGTTAACGAGGTAATAAATTTATTTAGCACAAATTAAAAGCTAACAATTATATTTTTATATTTATGCCAATAAAATTAATTGTGTACCTACCATATTAATTTATTTGGCGTAAAGCGAGAAAGAATTTAAATTCACATTCGATTTTTTTTTTGACAGGTAATTAAGAAATTCATGTGTTTTTTATACCCCATTACATGGGGCCAGGACAACATAATAAAATATCCTTTTCTTTTATGCTCTTCTATCAGATGTCATAGCTGTATTTCCTCTCTTTCTTTCTTGCTCTCTTCTTTTCATAATCCATTCACTATTTCACATAGACCTACTTATTTGAACTTTTTTACGAGCCTCGTGGTCGAGTGGTTCATGTAGCGGACTGCCGATCAAGAGGTCGTGGGTTCGATTGCCGCTCGGGACAATCATTTGTGTGATTTTTCTAATTGTCATACAAATGTTTGTACTGCGTCTGAGTGTTTCTATGTATTATAAGTATGTATTTACAAAAGGAAAGTAGTATATGATGAAAATGTCCATGAATATTTATTTATTTATTTATTTATAACCTCCTTGCTATTTTATCGGTCTTCCTCTACCTTTGATTCCTTTCACATTCATTGTCATCTTATCCTTCATTTTTTTCTTTTTAACATAATCATCGTAATAATTGAATGTATTTGAGAATCATTTATTATAAACTAGCTGTTTTCCGCAACCTCGTACGCGTGGAACTTAGAAACCAAACCTTAACAACATACCAAAAGAACCCATCCTCTTCAACCACTCTATCTATTAATAAAAACCGCATCAAAATCTGTTGCGTAGTTTTGAAGAAATAAGCTCACATAAAATAACGATTTTGTTTTATAATAAGTAAAGAAGATAAAGGTTTAGATACATAGATAGATGGATCGATAACTCTTTATTTGCACAAACATCAATTTTACACAGAATTTTACAAAAATACAGTCTTAAAAGCTATTGTACAAAGGTCGGCCTTATCACTAATGTAATTTCTTCAAGGCAACCGTATAAGATCTAATCTAATCGAATCTAGAATTTAGGTATATTACTTATTTATAAATTTTTCTTATTGTGTTGATCAATCAAAACTTAATCGCAAAGGTGTTGCCGCGTGGCTTGAGTACCGATATTATATAACATTAAACAGCCGGCGTATTATGAGCTTTTTAATATCATCGTTCCAGGCAGGCCGTAAACTGCATGGCTAAATTAGGTATTATGGCAAAAATAAAACTTTTAGTTGTTCATAATACGAATTTGCCAGACAGTTCATTTCACGGCGTAAACTGCCTGTAAACAAAAGCTCATAATATGGCCGCAGGTCTTTGGTGAGCATGTGAAAAATAATGTCACCATGCGTTGTATTATTTGAAACAATGCCGTCTCGCATATTAATGTATTAAATTAAAATCTCAACATGTTCACTAATCGTTTGTTTATATAATGCAGCATGTATCAATGATATAATACAGATAATTATCATTAACATACTTATTAAATGTTTTTGTAAGATGAGGGCGTTAATTTTTAGAGCGCGTTTGAAATTCACAAGTAATCATATCGACCAACAGTAAATTAAATAAATAAATAAATAAATATTCATGGACATTTCACACAACGTCCTCTGGTCCCAAGCTAAGCTTATATGCTTGTGTTATGGGTACCAGAATACGGATAGACTACATATACTACTTTTTTTTTTTGTAAATACATACTTATAATACATAGAAACACCCAGACGCAGTACAAACATTCGTATGACAATTAGAAAAATCACACAAATGATTGTCCCGAGCGGGAATCGAACCCGCGACCTCTTGATCGGCTGTCCGTTACATGAACCACTACACCACGAGGCCCGTCGACTTATTAGATACGATTATTCTATGTCATTTTCACTTTGATACAAACAAATAGACGCTTTAAAACGTCAATAAATCGTTTGACTGTATTTAGTACAACAATTTTTTAACTTAAATATTTTAAAGATTGCCTGATTGTCCATCTGTAGAACGTACATAAATAAATCTATTTATTAATAGATTACATATCAAGAATTCTAATTAAGTGTGCTAAAGGCTTAGGCACTAAACCTTTAGCACTCTTAATTAGTAGTTCTACAATTCTAAGCTTCTTACGTTTTAAAAGAGATTGTAAAACATGCCAATTTGAAAAAAATATTTTTCAAACATTTGCACCGATGCGATAATGATTTTCCGTTAGGAAAACAAATACCTACATTAAATTTTCCTTAAAATTAAAAGTAGTCTAAACGAATATCATAGGAGTATTTTTGGCTTTTTCATCATGGCTCTTCATCATTATTTTTGTGGTGCGCCTATAAAAGCTTTGCCAAAGCAAAGCCTTGTCACAAATATACTAGATGTATTGTCTATGGCTACATCACACAGCGAGCTTGAAGCCTTAGCGCTATCTATGTGTGTGTAAAAATGTATCTATGTGTGTCACATGAAACGTCATTATTCTATGAAGTACGATTTAGAGAGGCTAAAATTACTTGTCCTCAATTTTAAACGTCAACCCACCATCTGGTATATCTTTAGACTTTATATACCTATGCGTTAATTGGTGGCAGTTTTAATAGTAGAGTAATATCGATTTACTGAATATTTTTAAGCTATTGCATAGCCTCTATCGCGGGCCTTGAGCGTAGAGACTAAATGCACAAAATTCGAAATTTAAGTTCCGTAACAAAAATAGCGTAACGTAAAGAAGGATTATTAATCTTATTTTAGTTTATGGTATTTAGATTCTTGCATATTTAAAATAAATAAATAATTATAATTGCATAAGTTGATAACAAATACTATGCAATAGTTTTACCGCGGCAGTCCCCGAGTGCCACACGTCTTTTTTTGTCTAAGTTTTTATATAAATCGTTTTTAGTGCTGTGTGTAACAATATTTGTTGTAATATTTATTATTAATAATGCGTTACCTGTTACGATACACCGGTAGTCGTAATTAAGTAGCTCTACAATCATGTATCGTGGGAAGTAAGCAGAATATACTAATTATAGGCTTAACTATATTATTAATGAATATATTCCGAAAAAGATGTGTGTGAAATGTCCATGAATATTTATATTTATTTATACTATTTTTCTTTTGTAAATACATACGTAAAATACATAGAAACACCTAGACGCAGAACTAACATTTGTATGATAAATGACAGTTATAAATATCACACAAATGACTGTCCCGAGCGGGAATCGAACCCAGGAGCTCTTAAACGTAAAAATATATCGCTGATACGATATATCTTTACGCTAGTAGCCAACATAATTTGTAAATACTATACCAACGTACATAGGGTATTCTAACAATTAGGTACTTTCATCCAGTACAAACGCAAGATTGAGTTTTATTTCACAGGCCCCAAGGGTTTCCTTCATCAGGAGAGTAAATAACGCAGGAATTCCCTTTGATATAGGATTTTATTTACTGTTTTCCTCTTTGTAAGATAATTATATTGTCTGTTTAGTATTCTTTACATAAGAGAAAAGTTATTGACATTTGTAATAAACCCTCAACAATTTTTACAAGGATTCTTTATCTTTTTTCACAGATTTTACTCCAACTCCTGTTTAATTTTGTTTATAAAGAGTTCGTTGTTTTAGTGTCGATCATTACTTTCGTAAGTTCAATTTATAAAATAATAGGTAATAGTTTTTATAATAGTTACCATACAAGTTTGACATAAAATTATCGAATTTGTCGCACACAATGTTATAAAAAAATAAAAAGTTTAACCGACTTCATCTGCCTTTGAAATTTGAGGGTTTTCCTCGATTTCTCAGGAGATACACATAAAATGGTGATCTAGTGCCACCAGGAACCACATAGGAATCACCAGCTTTCAAATAAAATAAGAATCATTAAATCGTAGCGCTATGTGTAGTATTTTTTAGTTACGCTATCTTTGTTACGGAATTTAAATTTTGAATTTTGTGCATTTAGTCTCCACGCTCAAGGCCCGCGATAGAAGCTATGCAATATAACAATCTGAAATAGGTCACTCGTTATATAAAAGTGTCCTTTTGTGTCTAGAACTAGCAGTTTATTTTTATAAGAAAACATTTTCCCTTAAACGATGCTACATTGAAAATAAAGGTAATGTAATTTCCTCAGTTCAATCGAGTAAGGAAACTGGCTGGTTATACAAGTTCCGATAATGTTCTGTGAAGACACGACATCGTTGTACCTATTTTGCGAAAAGGCAAGTAAGGCGATGTCGACACATTTTGCAGCTCTAGTTATTTTAGTACGAGTTCACTGTACTTTACTAATTGCCGGGTAATTGAGTAATCGGAATGAGTATATGAAAATATTATCTTGTATAATAATAATACTTATAATTAATAATACTTTACATTGTAATATAACTCGTTTATTTAATAGTTTTTTGTCATTACTTTTGTTTAAGTATTTAGAATTTTTTGTCTCGGCGTTTTAATAACTCTGTGACTGCTATGATCATGAGAAGGGCTTTGGATTAATCGTCCTTATGGACTTGTTACAAAACAACCATACAAGCTAGTTTTATTTCACACAGTTTACACTACGTAAATATCGTTCAATTGTTTTCGATGTTTGAAGGAAAGCAAGGTGGAAACAGAATCTTAATAAAAATAACAGGTAACTAAAATAAATAAGAGAAGAAAACAGAACTATAAAACTATTTTGGATTCTATTACTGTTATATTTTGACGGGCTTCGTGGTGGAGTGGTTTATTTAATGGACTGCCGATCACGAAGTCGCGGGTTCGATTCCCGCTTGGAACAATCATTTGTGTGATATCCATAAATGTCATACTAATGTTTGTACTGCGTCTGGGTGTTTACTATGCATTATAAGTATGTATTTACAAAATAAAAGAAGTATATGTTGTATATCCGTATTCTGGTACCCATAACACAAGAATATAAACTTAGCTTGGGACCAGAGGACGTTGTGTGAAATGTCCATGAATATCTATTTATTTAATTGCTATCAAAACATAACATTTACAATTAACATATTTAATTCAATTGACGATTGTTTTTAATAATTTAAAAAGTAGGTATATCCCTAAAAAATTAATTCAAATAGATATTGAGACAACATAACAATCTGAATTGAAACGTAAAAAAATATGGATGGCTGTTTAACTTAAGATAATACAATGACAGCCTTAATGCATTTATAATCCCCTAGAAACGTTCATTTGTCTTCTTAAGTCGTATTTAAGCTCGACAGGATTCCACTGATTAATGTTTCAATATTAAGTATAAAAAAATTTTATGCAAGTGTCTGGTTGTTATTTTATGAATACGAAATTACTCAAATGTGTGAGATTACTGAGAGAAATGAATGCCATGCACCTGGGGCGTAGCGTGCCTTGGTGGGGCCCCGTATAAAAATTTTTTTTTTTTTATTTTTTTTATTTCTTTATTTAACAATATTACATAGTTTCTTATTTTCTAAGTCTCGCCAAACTGTTATAACAGTTTGTCGGCGAAAGTGAATACAATGCACTCTATAATCTATGTATATATACTAGATAATTAAATTTATATTCTAAACATCTTGACTCTTAACTAATTACATTTAGCATCAAAAGCATCTAGTAACAAGGCCCTCAACTTTTTCTTAAATCTATTTATTTTAATATTGTCACAGTTAAACTTTAACAATATTTTATTGAAGTACCTTGGCACCAGATACCCTCTTGTTCTTTCACCAAAATAATTTGACATGATCGGTTCTTCATACATTTTTTTATTTTTATTTGTAAGATGAGTTTTATACACTGCTACTTTCTTAAATTTATCAATCTGATGCTGTTCTACACATATCTGACACTTGGTTTTAACATGGACTGGCAAAATATTACATTTTTTGTATAGTAAGCTATAATTACCATTACAGTTGTTCTTTTTCTGTTTACTTACGAGTAATTTAATTAATCTAGTTTGCAAGCTCATTATATTGTTCAAATATGTTGGAAACGTACGGCCATACGCGCTTAAGCCGTAACTCAATAGCGCATCAGCAAGGGCATGATTCAACATATGCATGGTTTTAAAATCCACATTTTTATTTTATAGCTTTTAATTTACATAGTATAGATCTTAACCTATTACACACCTTTTCAACGTGCTTTTTCCAGCTAAAGTCACAATCCACTGTAACACCCAAGTACTTATAACTATTTACAGTTTCAAGATTCTCACAGTGACAGTTAAGAAAATCCGCATGAAGACACTCATATGTATGACCTATAATGGCTATGCTTTCTATTGGTACACTTTTATATGGTGACTTAATAATAAGACATTTTGTTTTTGCCAAATTTAATATAATTCCATTATCATGAGCCCATTTAAGTACACTATTAAAATCATCCTGCAGCAAGCCCTCTATACTTTTAAGATCCCCATCGGCACACATCAGGCAGGTGTCGTCGGCATACATGTACACATTTGAATTACTGACTACGTTAGCCATACTATTAACATGCATGATGTATCCGACGGGGCCATACACAGAGCCAGTTGGCACACCATATCTCACGGTGGCCTCTTCACCCAAAAACTCGTTGACCATCGTTCTAATTTTACGGTGTTGCAAGTAAGTTCTAAACCAGCTATTGACAGGTCCCCGGATGCCACACTCAGACATTGCTTGCAATAACAAGTTGTGGTCCAGGGTATCAAAAGCTTTTTTGAAATCAATAAAAAGAGCTACCACATATTGTTTACTATTCAGTTTTTCGTTAATATCATCAGTAAATTGCGCCAGTGCCGTACTTGTGCTTAATCCCTTTCTAAATCCGTGCTGCACGGGTGAAATAATGTTATGCCCCTCCAAGAAACAGCTTATTTTTCCTACTATAACTTTTTCTACTAATTTATTAATTACTGATAGAATGGCAATAGGTCTGTAGTTAGAATAATTAAGATGACTACCTTGCTTATAAATTGGCCTTATTACAGCTATTTTTAACTTATTCGGATATTGACCTGATTTAATACATAGATTTATAAATTTAGCCAAAATAGGACTAACTTGCTCTTTAACATATTTTAAATCCATAACCCTAATTTTGTCTAGCCCTGGCGACTTTAAGCAATTCAAATTGTCAATTATTAATTCTACTTCACTGGCTGTGACAGGCTTATATCTAAAAGTTACATTATTTTGGGTTACATATTGCTCCCTATCGTAGAAATTGCTTGTGCAGTTATGTTTTATTAGATTTATTTCTTCAGTAAACGTTTGAGAAAAAGTTGTACAGATATTTTTTAGATTATTAGTTTTCCCTAAATATTTCATTATAACGTCATCAACATTACTCTTTGTGTTTCCCAGCCATTCATTTAAAGTCGCCCAAATTTTTCTATAATCTCCTGCACAGTTGCTCAGTTTATTTCTTCTATATTCATTTCTAGCCTGGTCAATAACTTTATTAGCTATATTTCTGTATCGCGTGTAATTAAGCCTAGAGACACAACAATTAGGGTTCCTTTTCCATATTCGAAATAACTCGTCCCGTCGTTTTAGTACAGTCTGTAACCGATTACAAACCCAGGGCTCTGTTGCCCTTTTTTTACTTAAAAATATTGTTGATTTTGACGACTCGTAAATACCACTAAACACATGACACAACTTGTCGTATATTAATAGTGGACAGTCTAAATTTATTATGTTAGTCCAGTTCACTTCAGATAATTTTTCACGCACTAAATTATTGTTCAAAGCACTAACCTTTTTACTTCCGTGCTCACTCGATGGCATGCTATTCGACGCGGTCGCTGTCAGGTTAACCCCCACTATGTAGTGGTCTGATATCTTGGTAGTAAGTATATATGATATATTAAGCCCCTTACGAAAGATAAAAATAATTGGGAAGTATTTATTAATTTTTGACTACGCACGTCGGGGGCCCCTGTAGCCTGGGGGCCCCGTATAATTGATACGGCTGATACGGCGGTAGCTACGCCCCTGCCATGCACATTAATTTTATTGTAAGGGCTTGGTCTATACAAAATTTCAAGTCTCTAAGGCAATGGGAAATAACTTGTACCTGTGTGTGGTTTTGATTCCCTAGTCGCAAGTCGAAAAGCTCAAAACTGGTCGTAATTTTGACATATCTTATAATTTAAAAACCATTTATATCTTTAAGTCGATCGTACTTTTCGCAGCTAGGGACTACATAGATCTAAATCTAATATATAAAATTTTCGTGCCACAGTGTTAGTTACCGTACTCCTCGGAAATGGCTCGAACGATTTTCGTGAAATTTTGTGTACCGTTAGGTCTGAGAGTAGGACAACATCTATTTTTCAAACACCTCCCTTCCCTCCCTGACATTTGTATGGCAAAACAACGTTTGCCAGGTTAGTATTAGTAGCTAGTATGGTATAAATTTCAAGTTGAAGTTGAGCTTTAGCCGCACAGACGGATAGACGGACATCAAAGCGATGCTTTACCTAAACGGTTTTTTTTGTACAAAACCCTAAATAGAACTAAATTTTTCGGAAATAATGTCAAATCATTTCACATTATCGACATTCCTTCTTTGGCTGCGTCCTTGCTATATTATTAGATTGCTTTAGCGAGGGCAAGAATTCAGGTCGGTGGTGGTTATCGCAAAAATAGCTTAGTCTGTTCAGTCTATAAATCATTTTAAATCAGACTATGGTTCAATTTATAGGTCTGGTCTAAAGAGCAAGAAGTTAAGAATAGGTATATAAACTTTAATATCCGGTACTACTTATAAATTATTTTAGCTAGATGATAGTAGCTTTGTCAAAATGCTTAAAAAACCTTGGAATAAGATTTTTTGCGGTTGTTAATTATCGTAACCTTTCTTTTTAATTTTCTCTCTCTAGTAGCCCATTAAAGTCCATTTTTGGGCACCGGCCTCCTCCACTTTGAGAGGGATTATTGTCTATTCACCACACTGACAAGGCGTGCATAGGGTTTACTTTTGAGGTTTCCATCCCTCACAGTCACAGAAGATGTAATCTGTGTACAATATCTTTCAGCTGACTTTTACAGCACCTTGGGGAGATAATGGAGTGGTGAGACTTGTATTCTGAAACCTTCACCACACGGGAAGAGTGTTTTTGAATTATAATTTATTAATATATGTATAACTAAAGTGTTTGAAATCAATAACCGGAACTGACTATTACAGACCGACAAAGAACAACCTTCTTAATAACTTTTGTTAGTTAAAAGCAAATGTGTACATCATTAAGTTATCTATTTACCGTAAGTAGATATGCAAATCATGAGATAAAAAGCTTGTAGTTGTTTGAAGTATTGCGTTAGCGGCTGAGTACTATACATACATTAATATATAATTTTGTTATATAATACCGAAGATTTTTAATAAACATTACACTACGCACAATAAGACCTTATCTTAAATTTGTACTTAACGTAATTTGGCCTCACAATTTTTCCAATAAAAAGATTTTGTAAAAGTTGTTTCCGCATAAATTTCGCCTACTTAAATTGTATTGTTTTAGAAAAGTACCTAGTATTAAAACACCTGGTGAGCAATACATTAAATTCTAACTGTAGTTATTATAGTCTATAGTAATGTTATCAACTTGAAGTTCTTCTAGGATTATGGGGAAAATGATTTAAAGAGCATTGTTAGCGACGACTATCGCATGTAGAGTTTCTATCTGAAGTCTAGAGCCGTTTTTAGAGTAAATGAAATACACCACCTGTTTAAAATTTAAATTATATTCATCAAATGTCAATAATTAGAATGATATTAATTTAATCAACAACATTACAGCTTTATAAAGTTAATAACCAAATAAATCACGTAGAAAGATTTATAAAGTTTCCCAAGCAGGCACCTTATTTAATCTTACGATAGTGATGCGTAAAATTGTATTACATCGGTAATTTGTGGCAGTTGTGTAATCGTCTGAATCGATCACAGATAACTCCAAATAAATTCCGTACGTAAAACGATCAACGCACATCACACGTATACACTAATCTCGCTTAAGAGGATACCAAAATAGCTTCGTGCATATTTCTACGTACGAAGTTTTCATTTTTTCTTTAGATTGAATGGCTAAAGCTCTAATTTTTAAGTATATGTTTTTTCAATACATAATCTAGGACCGCATAAACTCAGAAACGCGATTGAAAAAAGTTTTCTCGATAGAAAATCTTAGCGAAATAACCTCTCTTATTTTTTATTTTTTTCATTTGTCGGTCTATCATCGCGTATTATCTAATGAAATAACTTTCAAAACATAAGTAACTATTATATATAGAAACACATAAACCGGTATTAAAATATATTTAGTAGATTCTGAGTAAACAAAAAAAATATCCCTAATTCTTCATTTTCTATACCTACTAGCTGTGTTAAAAGGTACATGTCGACGATAATATTGATGTAGGCCCTTAAGTAACATGTTAGAACTCGGCGTGTGATTTTGCTGCGACCAATATAAATTCGTACCATAACCCGCCATCCGCACCTTCCTTTAATTCTGGTGCGTTTCGTCGTTTACAAAAATCTCGTAATGCTCAATCTACTGCAGGTGATCTGTGGAATCGATTAAGGCGCCTCACTGCTCGGTAGCCGATACTTGGATAGGTAATCAGAAAAAGTAGATATTTTTATAAATTGGTCACGTTGCCGCGGTCGAGTACCGTGTTTGACCCTTTTGCTATTAGCATTAGTATTGTTTCTTTTACTGGATTTGAAACCATTTCTTCTAAAATATCGATGATTTTTCTTTAAATCAAAAGTGCTTTAGAGTAAAATAAAAAAGCATACATATTATGTGTCCTTTAATGGCACCAAGACAGAACATGGTTGTAGTTGTTAGTGTAAGGAATTTCTGTTTTGTAAGAGAAATATCCTAAGAACTGTTATTCAGGATTGTACTTACAGGACTTACTGTCTCTAAGAACTTAGCCACTCAACTCTTGTAACTTTGCTATTTTATGCAATATTCTTAACAATGTTCATTTAAATAAATTCGAAACACAGATTCTAAATAACCAATAATATCAACAAGAAATTATTATGAAAAGCCTGATAATATCGTATTTGTACAATTGATTTATTTATTATTGTTGTCTGTAACAACAACAAGGCACGATCAAACTTTGACGTAACATTCGATAGGACTGATATAACAGATACAAATTTAATATTGTCACCAATAGTTACAATAGAATCACGAATGGAAAACGGACAATACTGATGCCCAGTGTTCAAGCCGTCAACAAAGATTTATTATTTGATAACTGTTCCACAAAAAGATCCAATCGACCGATTGTTGTAAGCAACGCATGTATAAGATAGGACATTGGTACCAATCCTACATGCACAACTAAACTAAAATGATAACAACTATGGTTAAATGGCTATTTAATTTCACATATCAAATTTATATTAATTAAAGTCGTTAGTCTATAAAACATAGTTTTTATAACAAAAAAGTTAAGTTAACATTGTGAAATTATAGACGGGCTTCGTGGTCTAGTGGTTCATGTAACGGACTGCCAATCACGAGGTCGCGGGTTCGATTCCCGTTCGGGACAATAACTTCTGTGATGTTTATAAATGTCATACAAATGTTTGTACTGCGTCTGGGTGTTTACTATGTATTATATGTATGTATTTACAAAAGAAAAGTAGTATATTATTATATAGTATATCCTTATTTGGTATCCATAACACAAGCATAGAAATATAGCTTAGTATTATTTAGCGTAGTATTAGTAACATTCTCTATCATGGCTTTTTTATTTGGACGATTTTTAGTTTATCAAAGAAGCACTATGAGAATTGTCGGTGGTCCCATTATTACAACCCATTATATTATAATATTTAATAGCTTTGAATTACTGTCGTTCTTTTTCTATAAAGCGTCCAGTAAATCTCCAAAAAACATTCGTACAATGTAGAAATGTGTATCCGTCCATGTCCTCTTGTTAATGGTGCCACTAAACACACGCGATTCTCACCTCATATATACATTTTTCACTGGAAGCTCACGGCTCATTGTGTTGAGAGATATTGTGTAATAAATTCACACCATTGTTACAAACGGATGCTTTTTATGATTTGTTTGTCAGATCCATCAGATATAAAAATAGTAATATTTCACCGGAAGTATTTACTTTTAGTTTTAATCCATGAAGTTTTGAACAAAAATAAGTTATACAAAACAGAATATAATACAAGTGAATAGCAGTCAATAATTTTTTTCCAAGAGTGCAGTTTCTGGTAGGTACAGGCATTCAGATCAATGCAAGACATTTATATGAAGTTAATTGCTCCTTTATTTAGTTATCCCTAGTGTTGCCCTACGTTTGCAAATAAACTACATAGTATTTGTCTTAATCCATAAGTGACGTTCTGCGCCTGCGTTTAATTTTACTCATAACCTTACACCTTACGCCAAAACCAAAATCTTCACAAAGCTTTTATTTATATTAAGTTAGTCATATTCTATGTATGGATTAAATCTCTTTTTTACGTATAACCTAATCTTCATCCTAATTAGGCATTTCCCGCACATACGCAAAAATCTGAATGGCAACGATATTAAATTTTTCCTTATGTATTGCGACAAAAAATATACGGTAACCCAAGCATGCAGTGAATGTATTATTTATTGCTTAACCTCTTCTACCAGTTTCATTGTGATTTATAATAAATGTCAATTTAACGAAAGTGAAAGGCGTTAGTTTATCTGTTATTGGATTATCCTATTTGAATACCGGCATGCGGCAACGCAATCTTATATAGGCATATGTTTATAAAAATCATCATACTTAATATTACTTAATTGTTTTATTATTTATTAGATCAAATATATGTTAATTTAGAATTTCTAAGAGAAATGACATGCATACGAACATTGATTATTATTACACAATTTATTTAAGTCATAAATAAGAATAACCAATTTTATTCAGAAAAAACACTTTTTAAATTTTAATCCGTCGTATCGGAGACTTTTGAGTCACCTTTTAGTCACGGATGGTACAGAGCCGTAACCTCTCGTCCATGATGGGTTGTTACGGGATTTACCGTTACCAACATTTTGTTAGAGAACATTTACAAAAAATATTTTATTCTTAATAAATATTCCAACAATTCCAGCACAGGACAATTATTTGTGTAATATTTATATTTGTCCCGCTAATGGTTGCACAACTAAACATAATTGAACTAAAAATTGGCTATTTTCTTGTGCATATTTATATTAATTAAAATCTTTCCTTTATTAAACAGCTATTTCTTTATTTAATTCTAATTTAGCATCATACTACTCCTACTAATTGGTTTAAATAGAATAGGCGCTATTATTGTATCATCATGTTTGTCAAACACAGTGTAAGAATACTGTCTACTTAAGTTACAGGTCTATCCTAGTTTAAGTGACAGGTATCATCATATTGTTACATAGTTTTACTCTCTGTTCTTAATGAATAGTAAGGTATAGGACCTTACTATTCATTTTTAAGTTAATTGCATGTTTTCTATATAAAAAAAAGTTCTGTAAAATACGTAATCTTTTTGGTAATAAATTATATTATTATTATTATTTTATCAAGAAAGTTCAGTTAACATTGCTGGATTATGTTATCGACACTATTAAAATGCATTTTTTAGTTAACTTATGTTTAGTTGTGCTCGTAGAATCGGTACCAATATTTGAACCGAATGAGTGGATGTCATCCATCATCAAGTACCTACGTATTCACTTAATGAAACATCAAATAACTAGTGACACAAATAGTTACTGTTATAATTTATTTAACACATTATTCAACCGGGTGTTATAGCACCCATTACCACTGCAATATAACGCAGACCACAACGATATGACAAGGAAAGCTTATAATCCACAGAATACACTCAATAGATATCACACGCAAGGCACATACGCACACCGAACCTAAGCGCTAACGACCATAAATATAAAAACTATATTATAAACGGAGAAAAGTCTAGAGGAAGACCTAAGAAAATGGATGGACTGTGTGAATGAGGACATGAAAGAAAGAGGAGGCACCAAAGTTATGACAGCTGGCAGAAGACTATGGAAGAAAAAGATATGTTACGAGGACGCTAAAATATTGGAATAACGTTAACGATATTCAACGTTAGTCGCTATAAAAATCCTAGTTGTAATGCTTTATCTATTAGAGTTAGCCTGTGGTACCATCCAATAATCTAGGTTACTGATACACCATAAGCATAGTTTTGAAACAAACCACAATTAAGGGAATGACCGCAAAATTATTTCTATTCCCACAGTAAAATAAATTTGCTATAGTATATAGAGTTGTTACACAGCCTTATGTAAGTGTTACGTAGTTTACTACTGGTTACGGTTGTGAGATAATAAAAACACCTGTCAATGGTTTGTGTAGGCTATGGTCACGTGGTATTATCCGTTCATTTGATTGTAGGCATAGATATAATAAAAAAAAAACAGATTTACTAGATGTATAGTCTGTGGCTGCATCACTCAGTCGGCTTAAAGCCACTTACAATTCAATGAGTGCGTGACATATGTAACTATGATATATATATCACGCACACAGTTAAGTATGGCTATACTATGCCGTTCAAATGAGAATAGGATTGACCCCGCGCCATGTTGTGACGTCATAGTTGTCATTTGTAACAATTTTGGTAGGGTCAGCAAAACAAGACATTTTTATAATATAATACATCTATCACTTTTTCGTTATCGTTTTCTAATTTTCGAGCAATTAGCAAGACAAATACAGTTAAAAACTATAACAAATAACGACAAGTTCAAAATAACAACACTAACAAACAAATACAATGAGAAATAACAACAAATTTATTTTTTTAACGGGAAGCAACCACATTACTAACAGAATTTTAAATAAAATTATTTATAATTCGTATACTCAACAAGGCACACCAACAACAACAAAATGGCGGTTGGCAATTCAACTTAAGACGATACCAAAATAGCTTCGTGCATTTTTCTATGTACGAAGTTTTCATTTTTTCTTTAGATTGAATGGCTAGAGCTCTAATTTTTAAGTATATGTTTTTTCAATATATGATCTAGGATCGCATCAACTCAGAAACGCGATTGAAAAAAGTTTTCTTGATAGAAAATCTTGGCGATACAACCTCTCAAATTTTTTATTTTTTTCATCTGTCGGTCTATTATCGCGTATTAACTAATGAAATAACTTTAAAAACATAAGTTATTATTATACGAGTATATAGAAACACGTAAATCAGAATTAAAATATATTTAGTAGATTTTGAGTAAATAGGAAAAGTATCCCTAATTCTTCATTTTCTGTGCCTACTGGCTGTGTTAATATGTACGTGTCGGCGATGATATACGATAATATTGATGTAGGCCCTTAATATTATAGTACCCAACAACGAAATTATTGAAAGAAAATAGTATTTCTGTTTTAATAATATTATAACTATTATTACTAAATAATTTATCATCTTACCATTAATCATTATTTATCATCTTTAACAGCCAGCAACCCTTATTTGCGGCCAGATTTAATTAGGCAACCATATATGATAAATTATATATATGTATATTAAATAATAAATTAACACATTTAAGCAGACAATACATTTAACAGCAATAAGAAAGTAATTAAAGTAGAGGAGAATCCTATAGAATATGCAAATGAATATGTGTACCTAGGTAAACTGGTGTCCTCTGATGTAGACAGTAACGAGAATGAACTGGATAGACGAGTGAGTACAGCTTGGAAGAGGTACTGGAGCCAAAAAGAAATTTTAAAAGGACATTATAGCCTTGATATAAAAAAGACAATCATGGACTCATGCATTCTTCCAATCTTGACTTATGCTAGTCAAACGTGGGTTTTCACTGAGAGAGTGAAAAATAAAATTTTGTCCTGTCAGCATGGAAAGAAGTATTCTAAAACTAAGAAGAATACAAAAAATTAGAAATACCGACATTCGAAAAAGAACCAAAACGGATGCTTTAATATACTGTTTAGGAAAGAAATGAAAGTGGGCTGGGCATGTCGCTAGACTAAAAGACAAGCGATGGATATTCCAAGCTACCAAATGGCAAGGCCCTGTGGGCAAGAGAAGAGTGGGCAGACAGAAGAAAAGATGGGCAGATGACATAGCTAACATAGCAGGAAAGGGCTGGATGTCTGTAGCCAAAGCTAGGGAAAAATGGAAAAAGATGGAGGAGGCTTATACCCAAGAAGGGGCCACATAACAATAATTGCACCTAAAATGGAAAAAATCTAAATTATATTTAATCTGAAATGTAATTTGTCTGTTTTGTGGAAATTAAGCTTATTTATTATTATATTATGATAATTAATAGAAAAAAATTAGCTTCAATTTGACATATAATTAATAAACATACGTTATGAACGGATAAATATATCGAAATCATACCTGTTTATACCTGGCTGCAAAGAGGTGCGGTCACCTGCGCAACGGCAACCCTGATTTTTTAGAATCTTCAAATTAATTACCGTGATGTAGACGTTCTTATATTAAAAAAAATGGTCAAGTGCGAGTCGGACTCGCGCACGAAGGGTTCCGTACCATTATCTATGCAACATAAGGCAACGTTATTAGTATCGAGCAAGAAACGGTAAAAAAATCATTTTTGTTGTATGGGAGCCCCCCTTAAATATTTATTTTATTTTTAGTATTTGTTGTTATAGCGGCAATAGAAATACATCATCTGTGAAAATTTCAACTGTCTAGCTATCACCGTTCTTGAGATACAGCCTGGTGACAGACGGACGGACGGACGGACAGCGAAGTCTCAGTAATAGGGTCCCGTTTTTACCCTTTGGGTACGGAACCCTAAAAACAAATAAACGAATTTTTTTACCAAAAATCAATTAAAAATAATTTTATTAAAAATAATGGCGGCCAAATTTTAATAAGCACCCTAGTAAATATATATTCTCCTAATTCTAAATAAACAAAAATTTTGTTTTAAACAAATACTCGATGAACTCACCAATCCTGCAGCGGGATCTCGTACTATAACAATATACGAGTAATTCAGAAACTGATTTCTATTATAAGCTTTTATGTACATAGAAAATGACTAACAGTTTCTTAGAGCAATTTGGAGACTTCCTTTTGAATAAATACTCGTAAATATTCTTCTAAGCTTGCGTTACTTTAACTTTCTAAATTTTCTGACTCAGCGTTTTAGTGGCAGCAGTAATCTATCTTGTTCATAGAAGTGAATTTACGAATATATTATCACGTAGGTGTATGTGAGAGAAACTTCACAAGTCATACGTATACAATTTGTTACACAATTTAATTACATAAAGTATTATAACTTGAACAGGATTCTAGACGTGAAGCCGAGCAGTAAGCTGTTAGTGGTAACGGCTATAATATTCATAGTCAAACGTAAGTACAGGGCTATAGATTTATCTATGTTAATTTTTAATAGAGTAACCCAGATTCGCATTGTTGTTCTATAAAAGTTCCACAGTTACATATTTTTATCAAATAACATCTATGTAAGTAATGTAATGTATGTAATCAGCAAATTTTCTCCTAAATATTTACCACAAGAAAACTTTTTTCAATCGCGTTTCTGAGTTTATGCGATCCTAGATCATATATTGAAAATACATATACTTAAAAATTAGAGCTCTAGCCATTAAATCTAAAGAAACAATGAAAACTTCGTACGTAGAAAAATGCACGAAGCTATTTTGGTATCGTCTTAATTACAATATTCCAAACATAAAATTGCACAAAATTTTATCTTATGTGATTATTTTATAATTTTCTTATTTCACGTCTCAGGTACGGTTACGCTGTTATAAAAAAATTCAACTTGAACTACTTAGCAAAATTTTTCTAATATAGAAGGGAGGTTATTCCAAATATTGGTCAACAAAACAACACGGCCTGTAGCTTCATTATTAATAATTTAACTAACATAAATACAACAACAGAACAAATATTTAAATAACTTATCTTAAATGAAACCCATTTTTGCAATTCATTCTCTGACGGGTTTATCTTTGAATAGCGAAAATTTCATAACAATGGCGGATCAACGGATGTCGAAAAAATGACGAATGAATAATGAAACAAACCTTCAAAGGCGAGTCAGAAAGAAAGTTAATTAAAAATAAATTTAAGAATAAATATGAACCTTTTGCTCTGGTTGTCATCAAAAGATTCAAAACAATCGTTTTATATAAGAAATTAGCTAGTTGTAGGGTTATAATTTGAGGTTTTACCAGAAACTAGCTGTTGCCCGCGACTTCGTACACGTGAAATTTAGAAATCAAACCTTAACAAACAGAAGTTTACTGTACCGCTCGATAGATGGCGTTGTACAGTTTTTTAAATCGCGCTTAAGTTTCGTTACACACAAAGGTTTTCATTTCTCTGTTTTGCTTTTGAAAATTAAAGCAATTTAATAACTTAAATATGAGATTTAAGTTCTTTAGTTTGGCGTTTCTGGGGGAATTTAACCGCCCAAAAACCTCACCCAGCTTCGTAAAAACTCAAGACTTAAAACTTAAATCAATAATGCTATATATGAATTATGTTAATCTGATGTATAAGCTACATTATTGTAAAGTTTCATTAAAATCCAATCAGTAGTTATTACGCTTTGGGAGGGATTATGGTCTACTGTGCCGCGCTGACAAGGCGTGTTAGCACAGGGTTTATTATCGAGTTTTCCGTCACTCACAGGAGATGTTATCTGTGTGCAATATCCCTTAGCTGACTTTTACAGCATCCTTGGCCTCCCAACGGCTCCTCAGATGGAGTGGTGACACTTGTATTCTTAATACGTCACTACACGGAGATAATTTATTAATAAATAATTTATTAATTCGCAAATAAAGTTTCGTTGATGACAGTACTTTTCAAATCACTTTTGACAGATAGAGGTCATTGCCAATCCTGTTCTCATTTGAAACGTGTAGAATTAAACAATGCCACAGAATTGGATTTCACGCGTAATTATATCTCAAATAATTTATTTTCACATCAAAAACACAAATTAAATCAATTCATTAAAAATCGTATTTTGACAGACGTCAGTACCGTTGCCAGGCAACTTAACGTCGTACTTCACACAGTGACAGATACTTTTTGACTTCAAGCCGGGTGATTGATTCAGCCGTAGACGTACTGTTTTGTATGTCTGTGATTGTATAATGTATATTAGTTCTACGAATTCAAATACGACTCAATTTAGCAAATGAGTCAGAGTAAACAAATGAGTCGCGCATCGCGTAAGTGTTAGAAAATTCAAAATAATATTGTAATTATAATAATATATTTACTTAGTAAAGTAAAGTAAACTAGATCACAACAATCACAAGATAAAGATAATAATATAGACTATTTTAGACTAGCGAAAAAGATCTCTAGTCATCAAACATTTTTTAAACAAAAATTCGTTCGTTCATCTGTCGTTGAGTTGCTTTCGCTAGGTGTTATTCTAATACCACTACAAACTTCTACATAATTTAATAGCTTGAATTTAAATCGATCAGCGACATCTATCGAACAAAGAATTAATATTTTTTATACTGGCTTCATTCTTTCTGAGCCTTTAAAAGTTTCTCTTTTTATTATACCATTGGTCTCACTGCCATTACGACTACGCAAACAAGCATACGGCTTGCATCATGGTAAGTGATCGCTGTAGCCTAAAATAGATGTCTGCAAGACCAGAGGGATCCTTATCACTCGAGCGTCGCCGATCCAATTAGAATTAAATTTTTAATAAAAAAAAAGAGTTCATTTATGATTATTACGACATTTATAAAAGTAACATGAGTATTAATATTCTCCGTGTGGTGACGGATTAAGAATAGAAGTGTCACCACCCCATCTCCTCCCAAGGGTGCTGTAAAAGTCAGCTAAGGGATACTGCACTTCCTCTGTGAGAGGCGGAAAACTTGAATATAAACCCAGTGCCAACACGCCTGCTCAGCGCGGCACTGTAGACTATAATCCCTCCCAAAGTGGAGGAGGCCCGTGCCCAACAGTGAGACGTAAATGGGCTGGAGAGATTATCGCAAGTGTTGATTAGAAAATTTATTATTATTCTGCTATTAAGAGTTATAAAAAAAGTACATTAGCATTTTAATTCAAAAGCAACTACATGGTTTCCCACTTTTGCTAAGTATAATAAATGAACTCGAAAACTTATCTTAATGATTTATTGAAAGTAAAATTTATTAATGTAATGTACTCTTTACATTTAAGTGTTGAGTATAATATTATCCGTGTGGTGATGGATTATGAATACAAGTGTCACCACCTTATGTCCACCACAGGGTTGCTGTAAGAGCCAGCTAAGGGTTATTGTAAACAGATAACATTCTCTGTGAGAGAAAACTGATAAGCACCGACCAAATTAATAATACGCCTTATATGTATTAAGGTTTAAGTTTTAAAGGTAATACCCGTTGGGAGTTTGTTTGTTTGATGTGGAAGGTTGTTGGGCAGACGTCGCTTTAAGCGATAACACCGAGCATTGTGTCCACAGATATGAAGATCTTTTGTGTTTTTACTTTGAGATTATTTCTTTAAGATTGTTCTCGTAGCGAACATAATTTAGGTAAAGAATTATGTTTTTATAAGGCAGATTGAGTTTTACAGACCTTTTAGTTACGTATATTTGAGAGCCTTCTTTAAGTTCTGTGTATCTCCATTCCGAGATATATCGTATTGTTTAAGAGACGAAACATGTTATAGGTGCGTAGTCCTACAGAGCCTAAACAAATATGTGTTATGAATATTTGTTATGTAATGTTAATTTGTCTGTGTGATGACGGATTAAGAATACAAGTTTCACCACCCCATCTCCTCCCAAGGGTGCTGTAAAAGCTAAGGGATACTGCACACAGATAACATCCCCTGTGAGAGACGGAAAACTCGGAAATAAACCCTGTGCCAACACACCTGGTCAGCGCGGCACAGTAGACCATAATCCCTCCAGAGTGGAGGAGGCCTGTGCCTAACAGTGGGACGTAAATGGGCTGGAGAGAGAGAATGTTAATTTGTATGTGCGATGACGGATTAAGACTACAAGTGTCAAAACCCTGTTTCCTTCTTAGAGTGCTATAAAAGCCAGCTAAGGAATATTGTACACACATAACATCCCCTGTGAGAGACGGAAAATTCGTAAATAAATCCTGTGCCAACACACCAGTAGTGGTATTCAGTAAGAAAAAGTGAAGTGAATTTTCGGTGAATTTTGATCACGTGACAGCGCACCTCCAATAAAAATAGAGGAGCGCTGTCACGTGATCAAGATTCACCGAAAATTCACTTCCTTTTTTCTTACTGAATACCACTGCTGGTCAGCGCGGCACAGTAGACTAGAATCCCTCTCAAGGTGGCGGAGGCCCGTGCCCAACTTACAGTGGGACTTTAATGGACTAGAGAGAGAAAGTTATTTTCTACGTATTTTTTTATTATATTTATATACTTATTTCTTGTTGCAGGTAACGCAGGATAAACGCAGGATGGTGTGTCTGTAATAAAATTAAAACAGTGTGTGCAATTTAAGAATGATTGTTTGATAAAAATGTTAGTAAATAGTTATAATACGAAAACGATGCATATCATAACAATTTTAGTGCTAGTGAGTGCAGTGGGTGCCAGTGTTAATAATGGCAGTGTGTTAGGTGGCAGTTCTCGCATGGCGTGGATGAAGTCCCTGCTTGATCATCATCAGTGGGTAGATGTCCTTAACAATGGCACTTTATCATTACCACAGCAGTGTGAACAAGACCTAAGGATATATTTGAAAGGCTTATACGACGGACAACTTTGGGCTTCTAAAAGTGAGTACATATTTATATTTTCCATTGTTGTTAACAATTGATTGTCCGTAGTCGCGGGCAACAAAACTATTAAATTTTTGGTCAATCTAATAACCTATTTATGTGTATAAGGTAATATTTTTTATATAATTAAATAGCTTAGTTAGCTTACGCAATTAATATAGATTATAACTGCTCGTTACAGTATGCAATTTAAATAAATATCTTAGGAGATATGACGAGAAAAGAATTACGCGTGGCAAAATAAAATACTTAAACTGTTGGCTGAGCAACGCGAACGTTTCCTCAGTCTTCTATCCATACTCCAATGTTTATTGTGCTTTCACGTAAAGACTACTGCATGGATTTTCATGAAACTTTCCAATGGACAATGGAATAGAAAATATTATTAATATCCTTTTTACTGCGGGTAACACCGCGGCGCACAGCTAGTCTATCTATATAAATAATAATAAATCGGTCGAAAAAAAATTTTTGTACATTGAATATACGTGTTGCAGAAAGGTGTAGTCATATTTGACCATCCTTACGCATGGCCGATGACTTGGCACTAGGCATGGATGTAATTACAAATATATAATATTATGATGTTATATTATAATAACAATAGTAATAATAAATATTCAGAACATTTCACACAACGTCCTCTGGTCCCAAAGTAAGCTATATTTCTATCCTTGTATTATGGGAACCAGATACGGATAGACTACATATACTACTTTTCTTTTGTAAATACATACTTATAATACATAGAAAACACCCAGACGCAGTACAAACATTTGTATGACATTTATGGATATCACACAAATGATTGTCCCAACCGGGAATCGAACCCGCGACCTCGTGATCGGCAGTCCATTACATAAACCACTCCACCACGAAGCCCGTCAATGATTTTTATGTGTTCATACAAATTTAATTAATTTATTAAATTAATCGATATTCTTTAAATACAACACTACTATGAGGTCATCTTTTATCGTAAGGTTCAATCGCATTCAATAAACCGTAAACATCTCATAATTGATGCGCTCCTGGTAGTTATTCAATATTAGGCTATAAACAAAAAAAAACTGACCAACTGTATTGTTCTATGTGTAACTGTAATATTTATAATATTTAAGGCCTATCCAATGCAACCTTAAAATATGACTACACATTTCTGCAACACGTTGTATTTAAAAAAAAATAGTCAAATGGTTAAAGGACAACCAACAGAACCTATTTCCAGTATTTTTGAAATTTTTGTCTGTTTAGATGTTTGTGTCTGTGCACAAATCACGTAAAATGTACAACACTTATAAATATAAATGTTATACGTACGTCTTTGTTTTATTGCAATCGGTCCACTCAATTAAGAGATAGATAGATAGATAGATAACTCTTTATTTGCACAAACACCAATTTTACACAGAATTTGAAAAGAAAATACAGTCTTAAAAGCTATTGTACAAAGGGCGGCCTTATCACTAATGTGATTTCTTCCAGGCAACCGTATAATGGATAGAATCTAGAATAGACATTGCGGTGGTTGTTGGTGTCATATAATATATTAAAACTTAAATTGAATAAATGAATAAATACATACCTAAATCTAATCAATATACATACTTATACATAAGTACACTAATAAGTAAAAACTACTATATAATATACATACATACTATAAAAATACTAAAATTTATTTAAACACTACTATAATGATAGATAATATTTCGATAGTTTTAACTTAAAATTAGAAAGAGATTGTGCTTGTCTAATTTGTAATGGTAGTTTGTTCCATAGTGATATAGCTTGCACAGTGAAGGATTTACCATAAAAATTTGTACTATGCTTCGGAACATTCAATCTCAGATTTTCAGATGTTCTCAGATTATTTGAGATATTTACGTAATACGGATTTTCTCAATTTGGTTACTTGCAACGCCATCTAGGGGCAAAAAAAGAATCAAAAAGTTACTGGGTCTATCGAAAAAAAATTGATTCACGCGGACGGAGTCGTGGGCGCAGCTAGTGTTTAACTATAGATAGCTACTACACAGATAGGTTATCATAAACATTCGGTTGCGGTATTCAATGTGACGTAAGTTACATAACACGCAGCTTGCCCAGCCGGTTCAGTAAGCCGTTCAGGAGGTTTGTACAACTGCATCCAAGTAGGTCACCATAATGGAGATACTGTCATAAGAAAGATCAATTACATTACTAATGGAATCGATATTACTTATATATTTTTTCTATATTTTGAACATTTAATGCCTACTTAATAAAAAAATTGTTTTACGAAATGATTTTATGTAGTGTAATCATTATATTGTACATTAGTTGGATCCCGCGACTTGTTACGCCTGGAATTTCGAGTCGCTACATAGATATAGAGGTGCAGTTAGGCCGCCTGTTGGAATACCTTCATTATTTTAAGAATATCCTGTGTTGCTGTAATAAATGGTGTACAATAAATAAAGACTACAATATTAATTTTAAATGAATGATATATTTTATAATCTTTTTAAAAAAATATATCACAAATGAGAGAATAAATGAATGTATACAAATAAATAACCAATAGCTATAATGCATGCTTATAGTACTTTCGGAGACTGTAGCATAAGTACTATTAGTAAAAAAAATATTAGATTGGACCGTCACTTTAAAAGATACGAGTTATAATAGTAAAATTACGTCTTAACTCCTTAAAACAGTTCAATAATCATCATTGAAAGACTTATCTAGTAAATGAAACAAAAGTACTTCACTACACTGCTCCAAAAAGCAAAAAGGTTATGTCTATATCCTTAGTATGTAGAAAAATAACTAAATTCAACAGTTATCACCTTCAGTTGTTTAATATTTTCCCGCTGAGCTACGACTGTTACCGTATTTCTTCTGTTCAGAGGTCGTAAATATCTTCCAAATTCCTGAACCTTCATTCGTATGCGAACGTGACCTAAATGAAAAACATATATTTTCTTTACAGTCACATTTTAAATGGTATATCACTGTTCTTTACAAGATCTTAATATAGCTTACATGCCCATTTTTCAATTACTTCGTTTTGCCCGGTATGAAAAACGGAGGATAATTTTTTTAAATATACATTTCACACAGCGTCCTCTGGTCCCAAGGTAAGCTTATATGCTTGTGTTATGGGTACCAGAATACGGATAGAATACATATACTACTTTTCTTTTGTATATACATACTTATAATACGTAGAAAACACCGATTTGTGTCGACACCGATCCTAAAATGAATACCATTAATAAGCTCAGTTGGAAGAGCTTCGGAACGGTATTCCGAGGTCGTGGGTTCAAGTCCCACTTGCGGCACATTCACTTTTTCTACCATAATTTGATTTATTAAGTGAATACCATTAAAGTTAGTAACAAATGTAGGAGATGCGCACCCACACAGACACTCTTTATTTAGTTATAAACGTATGTTTAACGAGAAAGATAAACAAATAAGTTAAACTTTTACGTGTGTACACTTTTTAGTATGTCCTGAAGATGCTTTGTTTAGAGGCAAGATCGTTGGCATGACATTTAACAAATGTAGGTACATTACCGTGTGTCGGGGCGTCAGAGAGAGTCCAATAGGGAACCTCTGGCGTTGCCGGCAGACGTGGAGAGCGCCGCAGTTAGGTTTAGTCGGTATTCCGTTTATCGGTGAGTCCGACTCTACCCACTCCTACCTACGGTGTTGACCGAGGTGATAGGAGTGGGTATGCGTAAAAGCATTCCCCTGCGAAAAAAAAGTTACATTACCGTGTACATTCCTTCAAATATAATTAGGATTCAATTTCAAAATATCTACTGCATTTTTAATCCCCAATAAAAAAGAGGACTGTTATAATTTTGGCGCGTCCGTTAGTGTCTGTCTGTCTGTAGCATCAAAGCTCTCGAAATTAATGAAGCAATTTCAATTTAGTTATTTTTACACTACTGGCTAAAATATAGTATTGTTAACTTTTTTGTATTTTAAGAGAGCGTAACAAAAAAACTTTCTCTGAATGAATGAATGAACAGTTGCCGAAACGTGGTCAATCACAATATAACTTTTTATCAAACTTTCTGAACAGTTACGCTCATTTTTACGTATTTACTTACGATATTACAATAAAATTTATTTATTTATTTTTTCATGGTCGATGAACCTGTAAATCGACTATCAATAACCCCTCGATTATGAAACTTAATAACAATGTTATGTAAAACCCATCTAAAAATGGTATTTAAAACAAATAATGTTATTTTTAATAATATTTATAAACTTGTTACATAACGTCCTCTCGTCTCAAGCTAAGCTTTTATGCTTGTGTTATGGGTTCCACATACATACGTAGGATACACAAGCTGTTGCCTGGAACTTCGTACGTA
Organism: Orgyia antiqua; assembly: GCA_916999025.1. Taxonomy (NCBI): domain Eukaryota; kingdom Metazoa; phylum Arthropoda; class Insecta; order Lepidoptera; family Erebidae; genus Orgyia; species Orgyia antiqua. Next base: position 7,519,995 of record OU779861.1, read on the forward strand.
CGGCATTTAGAACCAACTCTAACAAGTTATACAAAAAAAAGCCAACCTCTTGAACCACTCTATCTTTTAAAAGAGACCGGATCTAAATCTATTCAGTAGTTTTAAAGATATAAGCTCACATAGGGAAGTACATATAAAAATATAGACTTTGTTTTATAAAGAGTGATAGTAAACACCGTTCGTTTATAATTTATCTTTGCTCATAGACCTGAGTTATAACTATATTCTGTGGCTATAGTGAAGTAACAGATTGTAGACCTCATTTTGAAGAAAAAAAGCGCGGCTTGTGATAATGGAATGGTTATTTCCTTTTTATTTTTCGCCAAATATAATCTTATTTCAATAAAGTAAATTGCCCTCAGAAAATCATTAACTTTCCGAAAACTAAACGGCGGATTATTTATTTTTTCTAAAATATTAGAGCGAGTGCTGGCATAGAAAATGTTTAAAATTGTTTTGTGAAGTAACTCACTATTATACTCCCTTATCGTGGGTGCTGATATCAATTGTAGTATTTACTTTTCCTGCTATAATAGATCTTATGAAATCAAAAATAATTGACTTGCTATCAATGACTAAATGAAAAAAAAAATAGCGTAGAGTAAAATTAGACCTTGCAATTTCTTGTGACCAAAATAGTACCAGAAACATAAAATATTTGCTCAAACCCGAACATAACGAACTGAATATATGTTTTATGTATTTTCTTTGAAAGTTTTGCATAACAGTTCAAATATTGAGGGAAGAGTTGGGAAAAGTGAATTGAGGTAAACGAAACTAAATATCCGTTAACGTTATCGTTCACATTAACTTGATGAGGTGCAGAGACTCGACTATAAGAATAAAATAAAACTGCAATCTTTTGAGAATAAACAGTGAGATGTTCGAATTGAAATTCTATTAATTGTGTATTGTATACGGCCTCTCTATTTGCTTCAAAAAATACGAAGCTGAAATTAAGAGCCATAGTAACAATCATGATGGCTTGGTATTAAAGGTATACTAATTCATTACAAATTATGAAGTAAAAGGATCACTTTATGCTGATCAAGCAAGCAATCAGGCTTTCAGACTTGTATATCTTGCATTAAATCTGCTGTTTTAGATAAATCAATAAACTTCTCTTGGATGTGAAAATAGGATCATATTGTAGAATATTCTTGATTTAGTACAGTTGCCGCTAAAATATATAGACTATTTGGACAGAACCCAGGCCTGGAATGGTAGATACGTATACAATAATAGTATATAGTATAATAGTAACACTAATCACACTTTGTCTGGATTACACTTTCACTTAACATCAGGTGGAGTCATTTGCCTAGTCAAGCTATATAAAAAAAATTGGGATAATTTTAAAATAAATATGTAATTTAATGTGCTCTCATATCTAGAGTAATGTCTCCTGATACATTTTACGTGTTACTAGTCTGAATCTTCTGTTATTTAGTAATAAAAGATAATCTGCGATTTTAAAATTTTGTGCAAATTCGAACCACAAGGCAATTGTAAACGAATAAACGTTAAAAGCACAACAAACAAAAGCTAACATTTGAAAGATTTATGAAGCATTTCCCAGTTTTGTTTATTCAGCACGACATGATATGATTACATTATTCACGGTAAATATACCAAAAGAATTTTACAAACATTGCGATCCATAAATCTTGACTAGACATATTGTAAAGGGAATAACGGTTGCCACCTGTATTTTTTTTTGTTGCGAAGCCAAGGTCAGAATAACAGAGAGACTTGGCTAATAAGATTTTCTTTTCACTTGTTTTTATTGCTATAATTAAACGTTGTTTTAACGCAACAGTAGACCGTAAAATCTAGACTATAATTACTTTCCTTTATTTAATTAAAAATAATGGCTGCAGAGGATAATTTTCAGTTTGAATTGGTTAATAAAATTACTCTGTGCAATATAATGGACTTAGGTTAATCCTACTTCAGTCAGATCTGTAATGACCACAGATGGTAATCTTAAGAAAAATATGGTATATTAAGGTTATATATTTAGTTTCACCTGTTCCACTTTCTTAAGTTCCTTATATAAAATCGAGTTAAATCAATTGCTTGGCTTTATTAAGTTAATTTTACTATAGTCTAAGTGTGTGTGTCTTTCAGCATCAAAAATATGCACAAAAATATTCTTTGGCCTATCTATTTACTTTTATTTGTTTATAACATTTTGCACTTTTACATTGTACAATGGCGGACTTATTTACATAAATTCACATAGCGACACTAAATTGCAATTAGCGTTTAAAACTATCTTTTGTTCATAGTAACAAAAATATTTAGTCTAAAGCTAACTTAAGTTCATCTACTGACCTAGTTCTCATAGATTTGTTTCGCTCTTAGTATCATGAAAACTATTAGCTTAGTCGTGGTTCAGCAAAGCTATTGAATGACTATAATACACATACAACTACAACACAAACAAATACATACATTATATATACATTTTGTAGATTACATGAACAACACATATTAGCTAATTGTACCAATTCTACGAGCACAATAGAATTTTTTAAATGTTTAACATGTATTAAAAAAGAAAGTACGTAATACTAAGACTGAAAATAAACTTTATGCCTTTCTACACGTCAACTTTTAGTTGCCAAAGTGGCATAGAGTTTGGTATTTAGAGTGCTTGTATCATGCTCTCAGCTGTTTTCGAACTTGCTAGACATGACAGTAATGCACAAGAATTGAAAAGGCATAAATTGCAAGATCTAAGACAAATAATTTGCTTTGTTCAAAAATAAAAAACACGCTTAAAAACCTGAATATTTTTTAAAATAATTGCTTTGCCATCGATCTGAAAGTGATTTTCACCCACTTCTAGTAGTTAGATTGAGCTGAAATTTGGCACATTTTGGTGGTATTTTGGCAATTTGGCACAAGACATGTGGCAAAGTCTCAGATCAATCTGATTACTACAAGTATGGATGTTGTTAAGATTATATGCTGCTCTCTGTCTCTCTCTCTTTCTCCAGCCCATTAACACTCCACTGTTGTACATAGGCCTCCTCCACTTTGGGAGGGATTATGGTATATTCTTTACCTTTTACAGCGCCCTAGGAACGAAAAGAATGTTATTGGTGTCACTTGTATTCTTAACCCATTACTACACGGTCAAAATAATGTAAAAATATACTTAATATTTTAAATATATTGATTTTAACAAAGACTTTCACTGCAGCTGGCAGTTGTAAGTAGGAACTTTTGTTTAACCTTTGTAAATTTTTTTTCGTTGTTTCGTAACCTTAGTAACCTGTAACCAGTTCACGACCTATTCACCTTTATGTCACTATTATATTTATGTACAGAACAATTACCACTTTAACGTACTTACTTACTTTATTAATTCACATGCCTTTATGTAATCGTGAATACGATTGGGACATGCGTTTTAGGATGTTTATTAAAATTGTTTGTACTGAGTGGTAATTTGTACTTGTGTGTTTTATTTTAACACTTTTATAAAGATACGAGGTTAAATCAACTGTTGATTGCAAATACGTTGTAGATTAAGATATAGATATAGAATAATAAAATAAATATTATTAAAAAAAAAACTAAGGAGGTTTTCATCAAGGGATATATTAAGAATAAAAACCCGTCATGTACGAGTTGAATTCACATCCAAAGGGTTTGGCACCGTTAATATTAAAATGTTATTTGTTAGTTGTTATATTACATCAAGCAACGAGACCCCAAACAATAGTAGTGACCCTGGTGACTACCGTAGTCTCGTAGTTTTACCTTTTTATACGAAATCCTAAAAAATAATTCAACTGCTATACTGAACAGAATAGATCATTCAGGAGCAGCCAAAACTGAATTTTGACAAATTATAAATCAAATTATGGTGGAAAAAGTGATTACCGCAAGCGGGACTTGAACCCACGACCTCGGAATACCGTTCCGTAGCTCTTCCAACTGAGCTTATTGCGGTCGTACTTTTCAGTAATCAATTAGGCCCCCACATTCGTTTTAAAATCAACAAGCACTTAACTAACTTACTTTAAATTATAATAGTCTATATCTGCAATTTTATAGTTTTATTTCCAAGTAGTGTATGTACCGCGAGCACTATATACTTATCTTAAGTATGCAGTTTATTACTACCTGAAATGCGGAACATTTATTTATAGAGTTACTTTCTCGACATTTCAAAAGCTTTGACCTATGCGGTAAAGTGCAAATGTGTCAATTACTACAACCCCCCTCCATATATAACCTCTTAAAATGATGAACGACAAAATATCTGGCAAAAGAAAATTCAAAATTCTTTAAATGTTTAAACATGGGTACAAGATATTGGTGGTAAAACAATAAATATTTAATTTCAACATATTTGGCAATTATAGGCGTACAAAAGATTAGGTTTTAACGTAGACATTATACAGTATCGAACTTAAATACGATGTCTGGATTTAATATAATTTAGTAGAACAAAAAGTAAATAAAAACATAGAAAGTCAATTGCAAAAATCAATAAACTTATGTAAAAAGAAAGTAAAAAAAAAAATTTTGTAAAAGCAACTTCGAGTTATTGAGTATAATAATAATGAATGTAAATGAAATCAAGGGTAGAAGACTATCGAAGAAAATATAAATAGGTTGTGTATAATGAGGATTTGAAAGAAATAGACCACGGCAAAAAAGAAACATGGAGGCTTAAGACATGTTGTGCTGACCCAAGTAAAGAGATAAATGGCGATTATGTGTCCAAGATGATTGGTTCATAGTGCCTCTTATTTTCGCACTATTTTGCGAATTTGTCGACTGTTGAGCTGTTACATGTAGTAAAGGAAGCATAAATAAGATTTAATAAAAATATAACTGACAATAAAGGAGTATAAAAGTCTACTGGTTATAACGGTTTAAGAAGTTGTAGCCCGAAATCTGGAAACATGCCCGATTGGTTTATTAACTCTTTATGACTTGAGTCTTAGTGTAATATAATAGCTTTATCCAAAAATATTACATGTATTATGCAAAATATGCATCTACTTTCATTGCTGACCAATCATAATACATTGAGCCTTCTAATATGGAGGTAATATATTCATAAGTTTCGCGCGTCCAAAAATTGCACAACAACGTGTCTAAAAAGTTTTAAAAACCACATTTCTTTATGATATTCATTGTCCATCTTGAGTGTGCGAATATTGCGAATGAAAGTCGATACAAAAACGTGTGTCGGACTTGTACTTCGGAGATAAAAGCTATCTATTGATTAAGTTATTATTATCCAGTACATTTCGAGTGCATAGATTATAAAACTCTTAATAATTTAATTTCTTACACAGGAATGTTTATCAAGAACGCTTAAATTAGCTCGTAAGTTGCACGGAAATACGAGTAGCAGCTTTGATCAGAATTTCTGAAACTTTGCAAATGCCAATTGCTGTTTAGACTATTTCAAATTGTGAAACTGTTGTTGACAGTTTTGATGCGATTCTATGAATAGATAATTTCCTAAATACCTCAAAGAGCAACTTCCACCTAGTTGTTTGAAGATAGTTAGAAACTAAGTAGTTAAAGTATTAGTTATGGTATTAATATTTGAACAACGTGCCTCGGTAATCTTAGCATAACTTTAAAGTTCTTGCGATTTAAGGGCATTTGCGAATCTCAAATTGAATATTAGGTAAATGTTTAAAGCTACATTTAAAGTTTAGCAACGAATGACTTACGTTTCGCTAGATGGCGTGTTGTGAGTGGCTTATTACGAATTGCTTGTTTCTTAATAAAATTGTACCTACTTTAATCTTTTGTTTCTATGTACCTATGCTCGTTCGTTGATAGAAATAATAGGAATAAATGACATTTATAAATTAGCCATTTTAGTTACAATTCTGCTTTTTTAATTGGCTCCTGCAACGCAGTTGTGACTAGCGTAGGGCCCAGGGACACAAATAAATTTGAATTCGAATTTTAAACTTCTTTGGATCGAAAATATACAAATGTTTACAAGTCTTGATATTTATCTACTAATTAGCACCAGCTATTGAAAATAAGTTTCTAGCGTTTTCCTTCGAACTCTATTACATAATGGTAGAACTAGTTCATGTACTTATGAAGTTGTGAATGAAATTATACGGTGACCTACTTCGTGAATAGTTTGTTTAGCTATTTTAATAGGCCTCATATATTTTTGACATTTTATTAATACCTCTCGCGACTTTGTGCTATAAATACTACATAAATATTAGTGAACAGCTACAAACTTCTATTGTATTTTCACGTAAATTAAATTAAATATTAATGAAATTTTTAAATGTAATTCTAAATATTGAAACGGCAATATAAGCTTTTGCAAATATTGTAAATTTTAACGCTTAGGCTAGAATAGAAAAGATATGATTTATCAATATTAGATAGATAGTTTGTGATTTTGATTGAAAAAATATTTGCATGGAATTTATTTGACCGTTTTTTTTTTAAGTTTGTTTTAACAATATTGTTACGGAGGAATACTGTTTGAATGACGTATGTCACGATGTATCATGACTTAAATCCGGTTAAATTTTAATTAATATTGCACCACAGAGGTATTGATTTGCATAATATTCGAGCAGTATAATTATCTTGATTACGATTCTTTTAAGGTATTGGTTTCGGTTTTCATCTCATAGCAGTAGCAATTAAGTTGCCTTTTGAGTAGCTTGAAACCTCCAAAATCAGACGCCCACTACTTACTCAACCACTAACCACTCTCTTTCACAGCCCAAAGTAAATTCGATGACCGGAACTATTATGCATGTGTCCTCTTCTTCCTGTTATAGATATCATGTAGGGTTGGTGCAACATGTTTTATTGTGTCAGTTCTACTATCATTTAATCTGTTTGCTCTCATATCATCCTACACACATTAGATAGATAGATAACTCTTTATTTGCACAAACACCAATTAATTTACACAGAATTAAAAACAAAACAAAAAAAATACAGTCTTAAAAGCTATTGTACAAAGGGCGGCCTTATTACTAATGTGATTTCTTCCAGGCAACCGTATAATGGATAGAATCTAGAATAGACATCGCGGTGGTTGTTGGTGTATTCAACGTCATATTTGTATATTATTAAATTGAATATAAGAATAAATGCATACCTAAATTTAAGCAATTCCACAACACATTCCATCTTTTCTTTAGTTTACCTCTCTTTTTTAATGTATATTTACTCCCAAGTTATTAGTAATAGAATCCGATTAACAAAAAAGACCTACCTTTCCGTCATAATCCTAATTATGAACTTCATTGTTTAAAATATGGTACAAGCAGTCTTTAGAAAATAACTTCATACACGTTAATAGTGCGTGTGAGGGAAATGAATTGCTTACTTTCACAGGTTACTTATGAAATTTGCGATTTAAGCATTATGAGTATTTTGCGCAACATTACGAGCCGGTGCGGCGTGGTCAGGCACTGCGCTAACCGGCGAACTGTAGCTAAGTTACATCACATACCGGTCGCGTTTACACAGCACGTATGTGTATGTACAGCATATATTTGCGGGAGCTAGCGGCAATTTTTTTTTAATAGAAATGCTTTTAGACTTAGGCTTGGCTTCAAAATATCATAAATCCTTCATTAGTACAGGAAATTCTGGGACTTACAGAGGGACATCCCAAAGACTCCCCGACAAAAGGAGCCAACTCAGGAAGCCGTTGAATAAAATAATCTGTTACAATTACATTGTGTGTTTAGTTGGATACGCCTTTACTCGCCATGTTTCGTCTCTACCACTATTTAAAAACCAATATTTCTTCAACTGTTTATAATACACTTACGCAATAACCTTAACACACATTAAGTTTTATCTGTGAGATGTGAAAGTGACTTATTACGCTCTAGTTGTGAATTCATTTTTAGGGTTCCGTACCCAAAGGGTAAAAACGGGACCCTATTACTGAGACTTCGCTGTCCGTCCGTCCGTCCGTCCGTCCGTCCGTCCGTCCGTCCGTCCGTCTGTCACCAGGCTGTATCTCAAGAACGGTGATAGCTAGAGAGTTGAAATTTTCACAGATGATGTATTTCTATTGCCGCTATAACAACAAATACTAAAAATAAAATAAAATAAATATTTAAGGGGGGCTCCCATACAACAAACATGATTTTTATGGTTCCGTACCCAGTATCTCAAGAACGGTGATAGCTAGACAGTTGAAATTTTCACAGATGATGTATTTCTATTGCCGCTATAACAACAAATACTAAAAATAAAATAAAATAAATATTTAAGGGGGGCTCCCATACAACAAACATGATTTTTAGGGTTCCGTACGCAGTATCTCAAGAACGGTGATAGCTAGACAGTTGAAATTTTCACAGATGATGTATTTCTATTGCCGCTATAACAATAAATACTAAAAATAAAATAAAATAAATATTTAAGGGGGGCTCCCATACAACAAACATGATTTTTTTACCGTTTCTTGCTCGATACTAATAACGTTGCCTTATGTTGCATAGATAATGGTACGGAACCCTTCGTGCGCGAGTCCGACTCGCACTTGACCAATTATTTTAGTTTCGAACGCATTTTATTTAACATCTTCGTAAATTATGTATCTCATTGTCGAATTTTTATTATGTTTTTTATTATCTAGCTAATGATATAAATGCGAGAGTTTGTATGAGTGATGTCTGACGGCTCAATGAATTTGAATTAAAATTAATGCTAACAATAAGCTACTCTTAATCCCGAAAAATATTCGGTGTTTCTATGGGATAATCATACATCTCAAATTGCCCTTCTAGATGGCATTAGTATCGTGTTAGAAGCAAGGTTAGAATTTGGAAGTGTCTATGGATTTGTCGCCGTCCTAAATAGCTTCCTCAAAGAATAGACGTGTTCTTGTTGAAAATGAGTTCATAGTCAGATTCCGATAACGAAATTGGGGAGTGATTGTTACTTTACAGTTTGTTAAAACGTAAAAAATACTATTCGGCAAAGTGATTATCTGAAAAAACGGTCTACTAATGGAGAATGTGTACTTTCTAGAGATTTATAAACATGGTTCACATCGAACTAATTCAATTAGAAGTTCCGCCATTGCAACAAAGTGGATAAAACCATATAAAAACACGTATAAACTCACACGCGCCGCGCAGTAATCTGTGCACTACAACGGGGCGCAAAATCTGCGCCGCCCTGCCCTGCGTGGACCTGCGTCGCCTGCGTCTCAGCATACGCTTAGCCTTATCAATCTAACTAGCTATCTATTTGGATAATATTACGCACACACACATCAATTTGAAAGTGATTGTCACACAGTAGTCGGATTGATATGAAATTTGGCACACATATTAAGGACCGATAACAATGAAATAAAACATTCAAGATTTTTAAGCGTGTTTTTGAACTAAGCATATTATTTGTATACTTACAATTTGTAATGCAACTCATAAACCTCAATTTTACGCAAGTCTGTTGGTATAGTGTTAGTATTGTTGTGATTGTTAGTAAAGTAAACTGGTTTCACTGCAATACGTTAACAGGAAAACCTGAATCAAAATACGGGAAGTTATGCAAAAGTGCACAATTGTTATACAAAAACTAACTACTTTTACTCTATTTTTGGAGTAGTGTATTTAGAAAATATATAGCAGTCTCATTATTTTTAATTGTAAAAATACGAAAAATAATAAAGATTTTTTCATAAAAATCCACCTGTCTCCCTAATGTATAGACGAACAAATACTTCCAAAGAAATAGGATTAATATTTTAAATTAGATAGATCAAGCTACAGAATAGATTGAAAAAATCTTTAATTGGTACTTAAAACTGAGAATTCCGTCTTATTTTGAGGCTTCGCTACGAAATTACACACTGCACCTTATTTAACACCCAACTAATCGTGTTGATGCATTAAGCCCTTAAATTGAAATAAATTATCTACCTTTATAATATTCCATACATGATACTGGCATAAAAACATGGCTTCGTTCTTCTTATGAATAGTACTAAATACAATTTGAATTATGATCACTATCTGGTCTTCCTTCTTCGTATTGTCCTACAAAAAACAAGTGTAATTAGCCTACCTTGGCATTCGATGTTGTCTCGTTTAAATAGTCCATATATAGTGTTTACTATAGGAATCAATGAAAGTCGTCACCAAGTAGAAAGTGAGCTCGCATCAAAATTAAGGTCGAATCGACGGTCACGCATATAGCACCAGGTCAACAAATGTTAATGTCGACATTCACCACGTGTATAATTATTTGTTATTATTCAATGTAATACGTTATATTATAAAGTTTTTAAACCAGGTCAAAATCGGGCCGAGTCTGATTAAGAAATTCATATTTCATACAAAAAGTTAATTACTTTAGTCGATTAGTCACCGAGTGTTCAATTTTGTAATTATGTAAATAGTAAGTACTGCAATGGTGTCCATTTGTTATTGTAACTATGATTATTTAATTATACCATTTATAGTTGCATAGGTTACTTACAACAAAGACGAACTTCGTGGTTGAGTGGTTCATGTAACCGACTACCGATCACGAGGTCGCGGCTTCCATTCGCATTCGGGACAATCATTTGTGTGATATTTATAATTGTCATGTAAATATTTGTGTTGCGTCTAAGTGTTTCTTGTATAATAAGTATGTATTTACAAAAGAAAAGTAGTATATGTATTCTATCCGTATTCTGGTACCCATAACACAAGCATCTAAGCTTAGCTTGGGACCAGAGGACGTTGTGTAAAATGTTCATGAATATTTATTTTATTTTAATAGTTACAACCAACTCATTCACGTTGTTTACTATCTAAAATGGACGACGTGCGTGTGTAAAGCTGTTATCAGTTAGGGCAATTTGCGTTCAATAGCATAGTTATTGGGTTGAAGAGGTGCATTTAAGCTGGAGAGACAGAGACAGAGCGTATGCATGCAGCCTTAATATATCTATGCTAAACTTACAAAGCTGAAGACTTCGTTTGTTTGATTGTTTGAACGCGCTAATCTCAGGAACCAGTGGTCCGATTTGAAAAATTCTTTCAGTTTTCGATAGCACATTTATTGAGGAAGGCTATATAACATCCATGACGACTAAAGGAGCGAAGAATCAGTGAAAAAAGGTTTTGAAAACGGGGAAAAAATTCTTATTTTACGCGTATTTATGTTAAAGTTGAGAGTGAAATAAAATTGTGTGTGTGTGTGTAATGTCTGAAAATGTGCTTTAAGAAATCTTAAGGCATCAAAGATGCGTTCAAGAGTTTGGATAAAAACTTTACCGTTCACTGAAGAACTTTACCTACCATCAATCATCAACACATTGCAAATGACGTGTTTATTGTGACACACTGGCTATACATCACTAGGTATATTACTGAATGGTGTAAGCCTGTCGGTCAATTAACAGGAATTTGCCCAATATTGCCCAACAACTAACGTCAATCCTTTGTTATGAAATATTTAACGATGTTAGAACTTGAACGGATGTCATAGAAACTACTAACATTTCTACAGTCTGATTCATTGAGATGATTTACGGAAAGTCTGACATTGATGTCAATTTTGTTGCGCCAAAAAGCAATACCAACTAAACTAAAACTGTTTATGCTTTCTTGCGGTTTATTGAGTGATTGGCTGTACAAAATAGTAACTTAAATCGCTATTCTGTTGTATACATTTTCCTTAACAAGAAGGTTTAGTTAACTTTACCGAAATATGTTATTGATACTCCACAAACCTGTTTTAGTTTAAATAAGTTTATATAAGCGAATAAGATTTTATATCTAATAGATTAAGAATACAATTGTCACCACCCCATCTCCTCCCAAGGGTGCTGAAAAGTCAGCTAAGGGATTTTGCACACAGATAAACCCTGTGCCAATACGCCTACGCAAAAATGGAAGAGGCCCGTGCCCAACAGTGGGACGTAAATGGGCTGGAGAGGGGAGAGAAGTTTATGTAAGCGAATAAGATTTTATTTCTTTGATAAGTACACCAGATTGCAAATTTTTTGCCCCAATATTAAGTAAGGGTTATGTGTATAAGATGCTGTGATTATATTATTTGTATATAAGATAACAAGAGTGACGGTAATGAACAAATGGGTTTATAATCGAGATAAGAGAAGTTAATGTTTCGCAATTGTATTGTTACTACAACCGCAAACTTAGTATTCTTAGAGGACTGAAAATAAAACAGGTCTTAAGTTTTTGTAGCTCCCTTTTTATGAGAATCCAAAGGTGTCTTTTGTCATAAAATGTTTATAGCGAGATTCAATACTACATAAAATATTCGCTGAAGGTTCATAAATCTTTCTATTTCGAACGTATTCTGTTTACAAATGTACAAACAGGGTTCTGATAAAACATTTATTTAGGCTCGAACTGTGTCGTCAAATGTTCGATACATACTTAATGTTAAAGTAAAGTTTCGTGTACTCGTATAGTATAGTATCCACTTACCTATAGAGTGTAGCTTTAAATAGCAATTCAGTATTATTTTATCTTAATATTATAAATGTAGCTAATAAAACTGTTTTGAAATATACATAGAGTCATAAATAATTAAATAAATATTCATGGACATTACACACAACATCCTCTGGTCCCAAGCTAAGCTTATATGCTTGTGTTATGGGTATCAGAATACGGATATACTACATACATTACTTTTTTTTTGTAAATACATACTTATTAATACATAGAAACACCCAGATGCAGTACCTCAGTCGTTTGTATGAAATTTATAAAGATCACACAAATGATTGTCCCGAACGGGAATTGAACTCCTCGTGAACAGTAGTCCGTTATATAAACCACTCGACCACATAGGCCGTCAATCATAGACAGAATTATAAAAATCGGCAACCGGGCAAAATATATTTTGGGCAAAATAAATTGTGGGCAAAGGCTGGTCTTACTGATATAATAAATGTGTTCGTTTCTAAGAATATGTTAGATGTATGGTCTATGGATGGATGTATAAATTGTGTTGTTCTTTAATGTAAAAACTACAGAATAGATTTTAATGAAATTTTAATTTTACTCAAATGGACAGAAAATTTTATTGGTTTATCCATCATTCCGCTGCAATTGGGATATTATTATTTGGATATATATTATTTGATTTTGGATATACATATATCATTCCGATAGTGACTATAAACGCGTGTGAAACTGCAGGTATTAGCTAGTTCAGCATAAAACACAAAGAATATAGAATAATATATAATCAATGCTTCAAAATAGAAACTGAAAATAAAGAGTTTGGTTTGCTTTAAAATATTTAAAGTAGATTTAGAATAGAACAGAATACACTTTATTGTACTCGTACACCGTAACATATTACATGTCACTTAGGTAACGAACTTAAAATAAAACATATACAATTGGCGGTCTTATCGCATATTGCGGTCTCTTCCAGACAACCTTTGGATGGGCTCAGTTGATCTGGAACTGGGGTAAAGTGGTGTACCTACTACTTAAAAACAATAGTGAAAAAAAGTTAAACTTTAGTTAAACCTACCTAATATTAAATATACATACACATAATAAAATATATATATATACATACATAAACCTATACATAAAAGTTTTTAACGTTTAACGTTGGTTGATGCGATAAGCTTATGTTTGTACAGTTAATATAGTACTCGTATGTGTTATAAATAACTAACAGTAGCACTACCACACAACATTCATACAAACCTGTTAAAAAAAGCTTAAAAGCTTTTAGAGAGCTCTACCACAATATTTTAACAGTGTCGCTGCCGCGTTTTATTTTTATTATATAGTTTGTATATTTTGGTTAATATACATATACAACTAGCTGACCCGGCAAACGTTGTTTTACCATACAAATGTCAGGGATTCTCAGACCCACTGAATACGCATATCATTTGGTAAAAATCGGTAAAGCCGTTTCGGAGGAGTACGGTAACTAACATTGTGACACGTGAATGTTTTATATAAGACTAGCTGACCCGGCAAACGTTATTTTGCCATACAAATTTCAGGGAGGGGGGGGGGGGAGACGTTTGAAAAATAGATAAGTAGCCTATTCTCAGACCTACTGAATACGCATATAAAATTTGGTAAAAATTTGTAAAGCCATTTCGGAGGAGTACGGTAACTAACATTGTAACATGGAAATTTTATAAATAAGACTAGCTGTTGCCCGCGACTCCGTCCGCGTGGAATTTGGAAAAAAATTTTTTTTGCAATAAATTGTACCGTATGTCCTTTCTCAGGGTCTAAAGATTGTCTGTGCCAAATTTCATCAAAATCGGTTGAGAGGTTTAAGCGGGAAAGCGTAACAGACAGACAGACAGAGTTACTTTCGCATTAATAATATTAGTAGGGACTAGCTTTTGCTTGCCATTTTTTTGCCTAGAATTTCGCATTATTACCTACTTGTAGACATAATTTATTATCTACCACTCTCGAAGACTGGAGTATTAGTAAAAAATGTATGGGATCGGACCATTACTTTCGGACCATTTTAGCTTTTTATTAAGTACAGATTGAATGTATATATTTTTATTCATCACTCAAATGGTTTTAGTGACCCCACCCTCTCGTGCAAAGAAGTCTGTTTCTGAACTAATGTGCTATTATAAATCTCCCAAAAAAGTAAAATATATACAGGACAGCAAAACTGCAACAGACAACAAACGCACGATTATTTATTATGTTTTTATGTCCAGCATTAGATATTGTTGTCTTCATTACGTGTGTACGACAGCGTGCAGTTACGATTAATGGTATGGGCGTAGCAAGGTTTGGGTTTCAATCCCTCTCAAAATGGGGAAAAAGTACCTAAGCCACATATTTTTACTTATTAATAATAATAAATAATAAATAAATAAATATTCATGGTCATTTCACACAACGTCCTCTGGTCCCAAGCTAAGCTTATATGCTTGTGTTATGGGTACCAGAATACGGATAGAATACATATACTACTTTTTTTTTGTAAATACATACTTATAATACATAGGAACACCCAGACGCAGTACAAACATTTGTATGACATTTAGAAAAATCACACAAATGATTGTCCCGAGCGGGAATCGAACCCGCGACCTCTTGATCGGCAGTCCGTTACCAGAACCACTACACCACGAGGCCCGTCATTTTTACTTATTAAAATAAAGAAGTCATTATGTATCTCAATTTGTGAGTTATATCTTTAAAACTACGCAAAAGATTTTGATGGAGTTCTTTTTAAATGCTAGAGTAGTTTACGAGGATGGCTTTTTTGTATAATTTGCTAAGGATTGGTTTCTAAATTTATACAAAGTTGCAGGCGAGGCAGGGAGCTTGGCGATTAATTTATATCGATTCTTTGACGATCGAAACGGAACGTTAGGTAAATTAATTATGAATTTTGATTTCTTACGTAATAATAATAAGAAAATAATTAAGCAAGGTCAGAACTAACCGCAATGTCGGTCGTTGACCGACCGTGACAGCATAATGTTTGGCAAACATTATCTCAACCCGCGCGGCGTCGCTCTCCGTACAGTCTAGTGTCTAAGCCATCTCTTGAACATCACTTAGTTAGGTACAGAAAGCGTTAGATATTAGTTCTTACGAAAGTGTCTGGCTGATACTTATGTGCTGACTTTGCTAAGTAGTTTACTAATAATGAAGGGTCAGAATCTTAATAATCATACCAATATTATAAAGTTGAGGAGTTTGTTTGTTTGAACGCGCTAATCTCAAAAACCAATGGTGCGAAATTCTTTCAGTGTTGGATAGTACAGTTATCGAGGAAGACTATAGGGACTATATTATAATATAACGCTGCAACTCTATCTCCCTCTCTCTCCAGCCCATTTACGTCCCACTGTTGGGCACGGGCCTCCTCCACTTTGGGAGGGATTATGATCTACTGTGCCGCGCTGACCAGGCGTATTGGCACAGGTTTATTTTCGAGGTTTCCGTCTCTCACAGAGGACGTTATCTGTGTGTAATATCCCTTAGCTGAATTTTACAGCACCCTCGGGAGAAGATGGGGTGGTGACACTTGTATTCTTAATCCGTCACCACACGGAAACACGAAACACGTTGCGACTAATAAGAGCGAAACATCAGTAAAAAATGTTGTGAAAACGGGGAAAATTTTCTAAACTCCATGCGTACTATGTCGCGGGCAACAGTGCTAGTACCAAATATATACCAGAAACCTAACTAATGCAAATTATTTTAGATTAAGTAATTTGATTTTTAGGAATTACAAACGTACGGATAGTGTGATTGTTGTTAAAAGCGATTTTGGCGTGATCCTTTTTTTTTATAAAAACAAAGTTAAAAGTAAGGCCTTTTTACTGTGTTCTGCGAGAAAATAAGAAACATTTCATTTTAATGGCAGAAAAATCGATATAGACGATATCATTTTCCTCATGAACAAAACATAGAGAAAAAAAAATCACTACGCCAAATGCATATAAAATGTTGACAGAATTCTTGCTACAAAATACAATATTCCAGACTATTTTCATGGTATCGGTCGCTTGCTGTCATTCGATGCAAGTGGAAAATAAAATAGAAGCAAATTTGCAATTCAATTTTACAGTTCCTTTTAGAAACAACATATTTTTAATGGTTATACATTGTGCTACATTGAAACTTGAAGTATTATTACTTTCATTGATTTAAAATATCAAATGTATGTATAGAGTTATTATTTGTTAAATAGTAAACAATTGTAATTTAAGATATTAACTCCAAATAAATACATTTGACTCGTGGTCCAGTAGTCCATGTAATTGGGAGTGCCGTTCACGAGGTCACATGTTTGATTCCCGCACGGAACAATCATTTGTGTGATATTAATAATTGTCATACGTATCTGGGTGTTTACTATGTATTATAACCATGTATTTACAAGCATTATATGTAGGTATTATTAGGTTTTATATACATATGTGTTATATTCTGATAGCTTAGTTTAGGACCAGAGGTTGTGTGAAATGTCCGTGAATATTTATTTATTGAAGTCATGACACAAAAAATAACTATTAATTTATGTTACACAGAAGTCTATTGAAAAGCATTTTTGTGAAAACACAAGTTAATACCATTTGTAATCTTTCTGAAATTTAATAATCATATTGGCTCTATATTGTATCAGGTAGATTGCCCCCATCCATTTGCCAAATGAAAGCTGGCAATAAATCAATGGAATTATGGAGCATTGCACGAAATTGGAAGGATTTTGAGATCATACTCCACCGCTCTCATAACTGGTAACGTTATGAACGTACACACTCTACGTGTGAGTCCATTGTGGAAGAAAATATTTAAATGAGCAGTTCCTTACAAGATAATTCAATTCGAATACAATTTATTCAAATGTGAGCGACAATTTTTGATTTCTCTTAATGATGTTTATTTCTTATTTTTGTTGTATTTTGAGGGCCTTCGTGGTCTTGTGGTTCATGTAACAGACTGCCGTTCACGAGGTTGCCGGTTCGATTCCCGCCTCGGACAATCATTTTGTGTTGTATTTATAAATGTCATGCAAATGTTTTTCCTGCGTCTGGGTGTTTACTATGTATTATAAGTATGTATTTACAAAAGAAAAGTAGTATAGGTTAATTTATTAATTTATTAATATTTTGCGATTGACTCGCTGTGCTTTTACTAAATAAACTAAATTATAATGGAAAAAAAATGATAACCATAAGCGGGACTTGAACCCGTGACCCGCGAACCGACATTCCGAGGTCGCGGGTTCAAGTCCCGCTTATGGTTATCATTTTTTCCATTATAATTTAGTATATTTAGTAGTATAGGTACTACTGTTCTTTTGTAAATACATACTTATAATACATAGTAAACACTCTTGTATACACACTATATGTATTCTATCCATATTCTGGTATCTATAACACAAGCATATTAAGCTTAGCTTGAGACCAGAGGACGTTGTGTGAAATGTCCATGAATATTTATTTATTTATTTTTTTGAAGAAGAATGCGTGAGAATCTTGCTTGGAAGCTAAAACATAAAAGTAGAGAAAAATGAATACTTTACTGTTTAAAACTCTATAGAAATTTTGTGTAAAGTATCTGTCGTATATTTCATTACCTTATAGCATGACTGTAACTTCGTTATAGTTTAAAATGACAAATTAATAAAGGCAAACAATTTTTTAAAATTATGGTAATGTTTAGTTATAACATCGACATCGTTGGACGGGCCTCGTGGTTGAGTGGTTCATGTAACGGACTGCCGATCAAGAGGTCGCGGATTCGATTCCCGCTCGGGACAATTGTTTGTGTGATTTTTCTAATTGTCATACAAATCTTTGTACTGTGTCTGGGTGTTTCTATGTATTATAACTATATATGTATTTACAGAAAAAAGTAGAGGACCTTGTGTGAAATGTCCATCAATATTTATTTATTTATTTGTCGTGAGCAGAAAACTGAACAATCTAAGTATATACTTGTTTTAATTTTCTGTAAATATAATTAAAATAATGTTTTTAAGTAGAATTTTACATTCGTAAAATTATAAAAATGATTTCGTCGTATTACCGTTTTACCTTAAGGCTTCGCAATTATTATATCAAATGTAGCTCATTTATGAAACTAATTTAAAACCTCCATTTATATTTTGTGTCTCTAGGCGTATTGAAATTACAAAATTTTACCATTTTGCCTTCAAGTTATATATTTGTTTAGAAAATATAATTAGACTGTAAGGGTAATTAAGGAAAATCAATAATTTATAATTGATATAAATAAAAAAAATAAAAAATTCTTTGTGTGGTGACGGATTAAGAATACAAGTGTCACCACCCCATCTCCTCCCAAGGGTGCTGTAAAAGTCAGCTAAGGGATATTGCACACAGATAACATCCTCTGTGAGAGACGGAAAACTCAAAAATAAACCCTGTGCCAATACGCCTGGTCAGCGCGGCACTCTAGACCATAATCCCTCCCAAAGTGGAGGAGGCCTGTGCCCAACAGTGGGACGGAAATGGGCTGGAGAGAGAGAGATATAACAAAATATGCCACATACAATCTATACTAATATTATAAAGCGGAAGAGTTTGTTTGTTTGTTTGTTTGTTTAAACGCGCTAATCTCAGTAACCACTGGGCCGCTTTGAAAAATTATTTCAGTGTTAGATAGGGCATTTATCAAGGAAGGCTTTAGGCTATATACGAGTAGAACCGAAGCAGTAGTTAAAAATGTTGCAAAAACAGGGAAAATTTTCTAAATTCCACGCGACGAATTCCAGTACAAGTGTAATTTTCTTAATTTTATTTTATTTTTGTTCCAGTATTCGACGCTTCAGGCCAGTACAGTCCCAATGTGTTATTCGGTAACGAGTACTGGCTGGGTTCTCTCAACGCCTGTCATGATTTACAGCTAAAGAAATACTATGACAGCACCCCACCGTTCGCTGCCACATTTTATGTCGCCAAGATTAATTTGACCATAGACAACCATCATTTGCCACAGGTAAACTATTTTATTTATATACTTAACTAGATATTGCGCGCAACTTGATACGCGTGGAGTTTAGAAACCAAACAAATTACATTCCATTTAATAAAAAAATCCGCATCGTAATCGGTTTTTTTCCCCTACCTTGCCCTTACCGGGCCATGGTATAGTGCCTTGAGCCTGACCATGACCCGGTAAAGGGGAGGCCCCGTTATTCGGGACCCGACTCGATCTCCGCCAGGACCTCGGCTTCGAGGTACCATGGGAGGCTTATACAGGCCGCCTCGTAAGAGACGGTGCGGTGCGGTACTGCGGACGTCGCTGTTCTCGGCGCTAAGGGCCTCTCTCGTCCATATGGGTGCTCCATAAAGTGCCATTGAGCGCACCACGCGCGTCGTATCATAACCTGTTGCGTAGTTTTCAAAATATAATGTCACATAGGGACATACATACGAAAATGACGACTTTTTTATAATAAGTAAAGTTTTATTTACTTACTAATCGTGAAATAATATTTTATTACTGATCAGAAAAAGTTAGTAGTTTAATTAAGTTTTTTATTTGGTAATAGAACAAATTATGAAAATCATTTTTAAACAACGTAATAAATTAGCTCTGTCTAGATTATCGCCCTTCTTACTTTTAATACTTTTATTTTACAGCTCTACTAGTTAACTAGTTAGATAGATTAACTGTAATCTATCACATAACACTTAGAACTACTATTAGTTTGGTAGTTACTTAATTAGTAAAGTAAAGAGTAAACTAGATCACAAGTAGCGATGAGCATTGAATTAACGAACTAGTTGATCAACTAGTTGACCTCTCGTCAACGTTTCAATGGTTAACCGTTTCGGAATCAACTACATAGTTGAATTTAATGATGTCATTGAATTCAATGTTCAGTTTTTTCAATGTTCGTTTTTTTTCAATGTTTATGAGTTAAACATTGATTTCAATGTTCAGTTTACATACAGGTACATTTACATTCAGGCTACAAATTGTCTACATCTAGTATCTTGTGATTCACAAGATACTAGATGTAGACAATTTTAGACTAGCGGAAAAGACAAAGCCATCAAAAATTTTATAACCGTATAGGTTAAAATTAGGTTATAATCTCGTCATTCTTTGTTCGTACGTTTACTAAATAGCCCTAGGTGTTATTCTAATACCACTAAAAAACTTCTACATAATTTAATAGCTTTAATTTAAATCGATCAGCGACATCTATCGAAAAAAGAATGAATATTTTTTATACTGGCTTCATTCTTTCTGAGCCTTTAAAAGTTTCTCTTTTTATTAGACCATTGGTCTCACTGCCATTACGACTACGCAAACAAGCATACGGCTTGCATCATGGTAAGTGATCGCTGTAGCCTAAAATAGATGCCTGCAAGACCAGAGTGATCCTTATCACTCGAGCGTTGCCGATACAATTAGAATTTATTTTTTTTTGTAAAAAAAAAGAGTTCATTTACGTGAGTATTAATATTCTCCGTGCGGTGACGGATTAAGAATAGAAGTGTCACCACCCCATCTCCTCCCAAGGGTGCTGTAAAAGTCAGCTAAGGGATACTGCACATCCTCTGTGAGAGGCGGAAAACTTGAATATAAACCCTGTGCCAACACACCTGCTCAGCGTGGCACTGTAGACCATAATCCCTCCCAAAGTGGAGGAGGCCCGTGCCCAACAGTGAGACTTAAATGGGCTGGAGAGATTATCGCAAGTGTTGATTAGAAAGTTTATTATTATTCTGCTATTACGAGTTATAAAAAAAGTACATTAGCATTTTAATTCAAAAACAACTACAAGGTTTCCCACTTTTGCTAAGCATAATAAATGAACTCGAAAACTTATCTTACTGATTTATTGAAAGTAAAATGTATTAATGTAATGTACTCTTTACATTTTTCATATTATGTCATCGTCATCATCGTTATAACATCATGCCTTTTTCCCATTGGCGTAGACAGAGACTATAGAGCGCCATCTGCTACGATTCAAACATACTTTCTTGGGTTCACCCACACTCATATTTCTGGTCTCTGGTTATATAATAATATATTGTGTGAATAAAAAAATAAAAAACATACATACAAATACGGGGAAAGTTTTTTAACTTCCACGCGTACAAAGTCAGGGCAATATCTAGTATATGTATATGTTTGAAACTTGTTTAATAAGAATATTATGTCAAAAATCTATTTTTCCCAGTACGGACATTACTTTTCGTTTGTGTTTGTCTGCTCTGACATCCGTCATTTAAATATTTCTGTTATAATAATAAAAAGTAACCTATTATATAAAAGTCATTTAAGAAAATGTCACGAAGTTGATGATGATGACACTTTCTCTTGATTACTAAATCGATAAAGTTCTTAATGATGTTTGACTCTTTGGCTTATGTAATACATACCAACCTTAAGATTTATCTATAAGGTCAACGTTAACAATCTCAGAGCATTAATCCTATAGGAGTCGGCATTATCCGGTGACTCTTGCCAAAAAAGTGACAAGAGTAATGCTCTTACTTACGCTACACAAATGTCACAGCTCCATTTCCTCTCACGAGTGCCGTTAAATAATAATCTAGATAGGTAACACTTTGAGAGGCCAGAATAATTCTTACCCTGATCAGCGCGAGAAATTAAACTATATAACCTCCCATTCTGGAGGAGGCCTGTGTCCAACAGTGGGACTATTGTAAGCCAAAAAGAAGCAAAACTTAGTACTTTGTTAACGATATTAAAGTCTTTAATTTGTAGGTAAACTTGTGCCATACATCTCCATAGAAAGCAGCCTACACACGAAATACCCCATTCATTTGTTTCGAAGGCTTTAAAGTGACTGTATTTCCTTATAACTAAGACAGTTGCATAAATTACTGACAAATTATTGCGATACTAAATTTTCCACACAAAGTTCGATTGCCACATATCTATTTTGAATGTTTTTAGGCCACATGAAATATCACTGATAAGTATTTACGTGTAAGTAGATATGCTAAGTTTTATTGCGACGTATTGGTCATAGATCGAAGTTTTAGATATATAATATCCTACTTCATATTCTTGCTGATATTTTGTGAGCAAGTATTTGACTTATTTCTGTCAATTTTAACATCATAAACAACAATTAATCAGATGATTTATGTTAAGCCGAGATTAGTAATTCATAACATCTCTATGAATTATGCAAAAAATGTTTGACAAACAGACCGACCAAAACACAAACGGACACCATTGAGATTGTGAGGATTTCTTTTTTGTATTAAACCCAAAAACGTAGGATATTAAAAAGAATATGTTATTCACTAAGTATTATTAAGTATTAATATTTTACTTTATTGTTATTATTATTATGGTGGGGGCGGCTGGTGCTCTGACAATGTACCAGCCGTCCTTGCATATGGATTGCACTCTCACTTAAAATCAGGTGAAGTGTAGTCATTTGCCAACCCCAACTATAAAAAAATAATAATAATAATATTTTTCCGTAATTACAACCCCTTATTTCTACATTGCAATATTTTGTATTGTATAGATACTAGCTGTCGCCCGCAACTTCGTATGCGTGGAATTTAGAAACTTAACCTTAACAAACTATACAAAAATACGATCCTTTTAAACCTCTGTCTATTAAAGAAAACCGCATCAAAACCCGTTGCGTAATTTTGAAGATATAAGCTTACATAAGGCCATACATACAAAAATAACGTCTATATTTTATAATAAGTAAGAATTTGTAGATATAAACTGCTGAATAAAACATCAAAACGTTTCAATTTTATAAAATATCACAAATTTTTAGAAGAGTAATAAAACATCAGAAAAGTAATAAAATATCAGATTTTTTTTTTGCGCTGTTAACTAAAAAGGTTTATTGAAAAAGTTTCAGAGTATTACTTTTTATTCTTTCAAGTAACCTATTTGCTTAGGTGCTCTGTTCTCCGCAGTGAATACTAAAATATTAAATAGCCTGGTAGAATTTATAGTAATAGATTTTGTTATTATCAAATTTGTAACACCTATTTGTGGTAATAGAAAAATTATACCGAGATTCTTCGGCATTTCGCTACCCAAACATTATCCACTTTTAAATTTTTTTTATGATGGATTTGCTTTATCTTATTCAAATAAAGTAGCCTGTAATATATAGGTCTTACCATCTCTACTGTTAGAAGTTACTGTTACTGTTTTGAAGATAAAAGCTCACATAGAGAATGTCTCTATGTGAGCTTTTATCTTCAAAACTACGCAACTGATTTTGATGTGGTTTTTTTTTAAATGATAGAGTGATTTACAGTATAGCTTTTTTGTATAATTTTTTAGAGTTTGGTGTATATTGAGGGAGGGGAGGTGAGATACACCTTAGTGATAGTGAAGTCTCAGTCATAGGGTTCCGTTTACCCTTTGGCATTGAGTGTTCATTTTGATTCAGTTCATTGATGCATTGATATATCATTGCCCTTTGGTATGAAATCCTAATAATGAGTAGGTTATAAGGTTACAATACCTGCCATATTACATATAATATACAAGCAAGAGAGGAAAAGGTCTTTTAGAAGGTCCTATGTCAACACGTCGGACATGCGTGTTATACTAAGAAATTTATTTTCTTTTTATCGAGAGCCCCTTTGCTAACTTTGGGAGGGAATATGGACTACCATGTCGCGCTAGACGAGTACAGGGTTTATTTTCGAGTTTTTCGTCTCTCATAGAATTTGTAATCTGTGTACAATATTCCTTGGCTGGCTTTTACAGTACCCTGGGAACGAACAGGGGTGGTGACTCTTGTATTCTTAACCCGTCACCACACGTAATAACTTAGTACCTAATAAGTAACGTAATAATTTTTATTTATACATATACGTGGCAATGAACTAGAACAATTGTTGCGTAAAATTTCACTAAACTAAATTATTGCGCTTTCGTCCGTTATCTCTGACGCTTATAAGCTTTCTAAATGGGATCGAACATTGTGGTTTTACCCAAAGGGGATTACCATAGATCCAAATTTTCCTTTTCCTGAATTTAGAAATGACATACATACAAAGCTCTTCAATGAGTTCAAATATAACTATGTTGTCATCATATGACCGTTTTTGATAAAAATATAGTTTTTGCGTTTAACAGCATTTACATATTGGACACAGCATAGGAGATATACCTACAGACGAAGCAAATAAAAATGTATTAATTTATAAGAAATTCAAATGATCTTTATAACACCGATTAAGGCTATATAGTAAGCACTAATAGATTAGTTGTGGTTGTTCTATGGGCTTCGTGGTCTAGTGAATCATGTAACGGACTGCCGTACACGAGGTCGTGGGTTCGATTGCCGCACGGGACAATCATTTGAGTGATTTTCATTAATATCATACTAATGATTGCACTACGTCTGGGTGTTTCTATGTATTATAAACTTATGTATATACCAAAGAAAGTCAGTTTATGTACCATATCCATATTCTTGTACTTATAATTTTATTATAAGCTTAGCTTGGGACCAGAAGACGCTGTGGTGAAGTGTCCATGAATATAAAAAGAAGTTTTATTTGAATAAATGAGTCGCGCAAGTGTTGCAAAATATTAAATACTAATAGAATTTGTTATTTCTTTTTAGAGCAGATTGATGTTGGTCGGAGAATGCGTGCCGGCGTCATGCGATGCATCAGCGGTTAACAAGTTACTTGGAGCCGCTGAAGGTATTGCTTCAGAACATGCTACTGCAATGGGTCTCGATGCCTCCTTCGACACCATCAGTCTACGACCAGTACCGGGCAGTTACAACCTGTTTTATGATACAAAACTGCACATACTTGGGTGAGTGTGTTTCTTTGTCAACCTGTGTAATATTTATATACTAGCTATTGCACGTGACAGCGTACACCTGAAATTTTTGAACACTACTTATAATATATTTAATTTTATTAAATAGCCTAAAGCACTCTTAGAGACTATAGCTATATATTAGTAAAAAAAACTTGGCACCAGACTATTTTTAACCGTTTTTACCTATATACTCGTACATATTGCAAACTTTACCGGCGGAAAGAGTAACTAAAATCTCTACATCTCTCCAGACATCTATATGTTCTCATAAGTTTTTGCGTTTATAATATTAGTGGGACTGGTATGTAAGAGCTTAGTGTATCTACAATATTAGACACCACTGATCACCTCATATAGACAACAACTTACGAGATTTTTAGTAATGACTAAACGCACCAACGTTGAAGGAAGGCGTGGATTTCGAGGCATAGAGTGATGCCTTTTCATAAATCGTAACATAATCTCACGCCGAGTTCTCATACACCCATTTCATACATACTCGTAGGTATGTTTGTTGGCGCTTACTTTCGGTGTGCATTGATCGCCTTGCCTGCGGATTCTATTAGGCGTGGTCTGTGTTAGTTACATGCCCTGTTAGTAGTACATCCAGTAGGGGTCAAAGTATTTGGCCCGATATCCCACATAAGCTACACATAACAACTCGTATTGTATTATATTTGGTTGCAAGTACTGTACATAGTAAAACTATTATGAAATTAAATGTTTGTGCATATTTATAATAAACATGAGGAGTCGTAATAACAAATATAAAGCTAATAACTCAATGTGGCTTACGTTTCACGTAAGTTATAAGAAATATAACGTCAATGGCCTTGGCATTTAAATGCTCTTGAAAAATTGAAAGTGCCGATATACGTACATATTTTATACGTACGTAAAAATATACGTACGTATAAAATTACAATGATGAAAAATTGCCACTTTGGCAGAAGCAAAAGGATGTTTTGACACATTAGTGTCAATCTAAAACCGCGGGAACGGGATCGTATCTTGGTCAGTGAGCGCAACTATAAGGCATATTCAGAAAGGCATATTCATTTAAGAGGGTACACCAAACTATGCTTCATACAAAACTATGAACATCGTAGTCCGCTGTTTTCTTCATGGATATTGCCTCCAATGCAAGCAAGGGAGCAATGAATTTTCTCACAGTATCTAGGTCTTATATCTCTATGCTTCTATTACTTTCTTTTTTGGAAAATACGATAACTAAAAGAAATATGATCAACCAAAAAACCCGCTTTTTATGGTTGTCTTTAGATGAAATTGCAGCATCTATCATACAAATTCGGTAATTTTTCACAAAGAAAACAACAAATTACGAAATGTTTTCGAAAGACTCTTTCTAAATCTCTATGAGCTATATGTATTCCAAATCAGGAAATGGGCGTCTGATATTATCTCTTCTTCTGTCCGCGCATGGGTATATATCTATGTAACGAATTAAAATGTGAAAGCGTAAAGGAAAACTGTAGATATAAACGGCAATTAAAGCGGAAGTATTCCTTTTATGTTTTTCCTAAGCTCCTAACACTGAAATATATAGTGTAGCTTAGTTAGCTAATAACTGTATTATTTTCTCACTCAATGAATAATAATCACAAATCCTTAATTACTAACTAGGCTAAAGCATAATTAATAATTAGCCATGTTGAGTTCTAAATGACTGAATTATATTTCTGCTGTTTCAAGTGCACATTGCCTTTGCTGGTCTTAAAATAAATAAATATTCATGGACATTCACACAACGTCCTCTGGTCCAGGATCCAGGTCCCAGGGTACCAGAATACGTATATACTACATATACTACTTTTTCTTTTATAAAAACATGCTAATGATACATATAAACACTTAGACACAGTACTAACATATATATAACAATTATAGAGATCACACAAATAGTTTACCCGTGCGGGAATTGAACTCAAGATCATGTGAACAGCAGTCCGTTACATGAACCACTAGACTACGAAGCTCGTCAAAATTAAAACAATTCATAAATGCAAAATATCCATTAAGCTGTCTGTGAAATAGTTGTTAAACTCTACTTAACATAAGACTTATACGGTCACAGAATAAATATTTATATACCTAATTACGTATATTCTTTGACGTTAAAACGTTTAGCACAAATAAACCTCTTTGAACATAAATATTGTACTTAAAAGCATGTCAAGGTCCGTTGCACAATCAAGCACAAATTACAACATAATATTATACAGGTAATATGAAAAATATGTCAAGCATAAGGCACACTCGTACCCTAAGGGTCCTTGTATATAAGAGAATAAGTAATGAGCTTTTGTTCGGTCACATAAACTTAATAATTATGTAGTAAAATAAATTGTAGAATTATATTCGAGCAAAATAAAGTGTTTTAAACTTGATTAGATTTAAAAACACTTCTTGAAATCTTTACTTATTATGTCCTTAATTTTGTATGCATGTCCCTATGTGAGCTTATATCTTCAAAACTATTCAACGGATTTTGATGCGGTTGTCTTTTATAGATATCGTCGTTTAACAGGATGGCTTAATTGTATAAAATTGGTTATAATGTGCTTTCTAAATTCCACGCGTACGAAGTTGCGGGCAACTGCTACTTGCTAGTATATTATAAATATGATGTGATGATTAGAAAATCGAAGGAAAAATTCCATTACTATAGTTAAAGAAGCTTAGAAGTTGTTAAAGCCTACTTACTTGAACATTTAAAAAGTATCAAATAAAATTATCTTTTTACATCACTCGCAATCATGACTCTACCATAATTGCATCTTTTTTACGAACTTTAACAATTTATATTTGAATTAAATTGCGTTAAAACGTTAAACTGCGCCTATACAAAAAGTTTTCAATACATATTAAAAGCTTTCTATTAGAAAGCTTGGCTTGAGGATTCTTCTTTTGCACAACAAATATGAATTGTCTGAACTTTTACAAAGAATAACGGTCAAAAGATACTCGCCGTTTGAAAAGTAAGATATTAAGAAAGGTCTTTAGTCTTTTGTTTGAATATATACTGCAAACAGACTATTCTTAATAGTTACTAATTAAGTCTATGAAGATAATATGAAGCTAAGCTATTTTGTGTAATGCATTTAGTAATCGGTTTTATTTGTACATACAAACAAACAGACACTTATGTATTGTTAATGTGTATGGATAAAGTAAACTCGTCTGTTTTTAAACTTTTTTAACCTAATCTCATGGCAAAGTATTGTTGACAATGGTACCAACTAAAGTTAACTAAAAAATAAAAACAACTATTGGTGTAATTTAGGTTAGTTGTGTATATTTAAATTAAAATCTTTAGTCATTAATAAGATTTTTTTTTATCAGGTAAGTTCAATTAACATTGCTGGATTGTGTTATCGACTCTATTTATATTAATTTTTAATCAGGTTTAGTTTAGTTGTGCGCGCAGAGTTGGTACCAATATGTAAAATAAATCAAATAATATTTTTTAACAAATATTAAGTTATAACATTTGACCGTCTAAAAATATTAATACAATTTTACTCCAAAGGTCTTTGTTATCACGTTTGTTAGAAAACTAATTGTACATGTATAATTATACACAGAATCTTTACTTTTAATTCGGTGTCACTACATATTATGTTTATCACGACTTTAATTTGCTTCGCGGAACGAAATTTTGAAACGTGATTACCGTGGCCTTTAAAACGTTAGAAAAGTCTAGAACTTTGTACACTGAGAACAAACAACATTCTAATTTTAAAATTTTCCTCACCGGGGAATTACTTCTTTTCTTCTGCTAAGACGCCTGTGCGTGCCAATAATTCTTCTCAAAATGGAGAAGGCCTGTGCCCTACAGTGGGACATATTAATGTCCTCTCTCTCTCTCTCTGTCCTGTCTCTCTCTTTCTCTCTCTCTCTTTCTCTCTCTCTCTTTCTCTCGGGAAAAGAGAGACAGTAGTGTTTCAGAGCTTGGTTTAGCTTTTAACTTATGCATTATAGTTTTGAAATGTTCTATATAATTTCATATAAACAGTCCAAAAATTTAATAACAAAGGCTGTTTGCTTATTTATTTCTGTTTATATATATAAAACTCAATAGATACTGCTGTACCCATAAGAAAAACTCTCGAGTGTAACTGACACTTACAAATAATTTTGCAAACCTAAAGAACAATGGGTGGTTTCGTCCCAAGTGTTGTAACATTTTTCTACCTACATCATTTGAAAGATCTCAACAAGTGTTATGTTTTTTTGTATGGGGATAACTCCGTATCTCGTGCAGGGAAACTGTTATAGTGGTATTATTAATTTCATAAAAATGTTAAACATATCTTAATTTATTACATACCTTTTCTAACAATATGCACATATGGCTACATAGTAGATGTGACTGGCCCTCATGCTGCTACGACTTCAGATGCGACGATAATGAATGCCTATATTGAAAATGAAATAAATCCAATTCATTATGTCCTTCAAAATAATGATACATTTGTATTAGACAGAGGTTTCAGAGACGCCATATCAACTTTAGAGACTTGGGGCTATCAAGCCCACATGCCTCCAACAAAACTTAGAAGTGAAAGCCAACTGTAGCCAGTAGCCAGTAGAAGCTAATAAATCAAGATTAGTTACAATCGTGAGATGGGTTGTAGAGGTAGTGAATGGGTGGATTAAGAGCGATTTTAAAATATTCAGACAAGAATATTTTGATCGGGCAATGACGCATTTATTAATTGATATACGCATTGCTGCAGGCTGCTCTTTTAAATACTTTTAGAGAGCCTTTAAAAGACCATCCTTGAGCTCACGAAATAATAGAAGTGCTAAATAGGAGAATTCATATGGCTAACAGTCTAAGTGACTATGTTATCGAAAATAATATAAATCGACAGCGAGCTTCTTTTGTACTATCGCCGCAGATGACAATCAATTATTGCAATTTCCAATATTAGCAGAAGAAGACCTTTTATTAATTTCATTAGGAACTTATCAAATAAAACTTGAACGGTCTTATTTGAGTGAACACATAAGAAACGGCATATACACAATAGAAAGATGCATAGGAGCTATTCCGAACCTTGTGCGATACAATATAAACATTTTAGATGGTATTCTTTTGAAGGGGCGGATAAAATCGGGACACGTATCTGGTAGAATTTATTATTCGTACATTTTGAATAACAATAGAGCAGAAACACCGAGAGAATCAACTGCTCATTATTATTGCTCTTGTTTGACTGGGAAGAGAACAGTAGGTACTTGCGCTCACATAATGAGTATCATTTGGTACCTTGGCTAGGCAAGACACCAGCCAAGCATATTGTTACCGGCGACTTTTTTGGACGACATTGTTGTAGATAATGTCCATTATTAAAGGATAGGTACTACTCATATAAATAAATATAAATACTGTGATACGA
Organism: Orgyia antiqua; assembly: GCA_916999025.1. Classification (NCBI taxonomy): domain Eukaryota; kingdom Metazoa; phylum Arthropoda; class Insecta; order Lepidoptera; family Erebidae; genus Orgyia; species Orgyia antiqua. Next base: position 7,550,719 of record OU779861.1, read on the forward strand.
TAAAGAAACTGATTGTTGTATCACAAGTACCAGTGTATAAAGTGCATTGTTTAAGTTATTGAGAATTATTCAGCCATAATTGTACCATTTTCAACTGTGTGTTTATTAATAACTGTCTAAAATAACGATTACTGACTGTGATTACTGTACAATTATTATGAACGTAATAAGTACCTATGTGAGTATGTAACACAAAATGTAAAAAAGTCTGTAAAGCATTATTTAATACAAAAACTGTTTTTTTCATTTACACCCCAGAACTTTTGACCTGCACACAATTATATTAAAAACTTGAATTATTCATAAAAAAAAAAGTTAAGTGAACATGTTTAAACTAGTCGCAACATGTTACAAGGGTTGGGACGCAACCCATACAATAATGCCCATTGTTCTTTTAATATTTAAACATGCGGCGCATTATAATCTGTCGGGTGTCGCAGCATTCGAGGCTGGTGTCAAATTTGTCTTCCCACTTTGTAACAGACAGGCTGTTTATAAATATCTCTCTCTCAGCATATTAACGTCCCACTGTTAGGCACGGGCCTCCTCCATTTTGGGAGGGATTATGGTCTACTGTGCCGCCCTGACCAGGCATGTTGGCACAGGGTTTACTTTCGAGTTTTCCGAATCTCACTGAGGACGTCACCTGTGTAAAATATCCCTTAGTTAGCTTTTACGGCACCCTGGGGAGGAGATAGGGTGGTGACACTTGTATTCCTAGTCCGTCTTCACACGGGAAAAAATTGGTTTATAAATATGCTATACATTTATGGTCAAATGTGTGCTTTAGAAAAATATTAAAAGCTTTACTAAACGATCTTACAGACTCAAGTATTTGACCCGATATTAAATAATTTGCTTAGTTTAATAACTAAAAAACACGCTTGAAAATTCTGAATATTTTTTTAAATTATTGCATTGTCATCGGTTCTTAATATGTGTACAAAATTTTTGATCCATCCAACTACAGCAAGTGGGTGAAAATGACTTTCAAAGATTCCGTTACCTAGATTAATACATTGATAGATACCTTCCAAACTAATATAAGCGTGTTAATAATCAGCCAGCAACATTACGCCATCGAACCGAGTTAATAAGGCGCTTTTTTGAATCTTCTTTCCTTGTCGCAGTTTCTATTCCATTCCTATATTATTCTTTTGGGAGACTGCTACAATTTTTAACCTATTTGCGTTTAAGCTTGATGACTTCTATATTTATTTCGAATATCTTGTGTTGGTTTTATCGCCATATTTTTAAGATGTTGATTTAAATATTTCTTTGTGTAAGTTATATAATTTTGTTTCAGTGGCGCAATGGTTATTGTGGGAGTGCTAATGATTATCGCTTCACTCTACGAAGGCTATTTGGAAAGGAAATTCCGGATCGAAATGGAATCTCGAGACCTTGAGCTAGCTCACAACGAAACCAATCATAAACAACCTGTTGGTACTTTCGTTTATAATATTTATTTATTTATTACACCATCTATAATAATAGGAAAAATTTTTTTGCCTGTTTCAAAAGAATGTGCTCTCAAACTACTGAACTGATTTATAAAATTCTTTCACCGTCATTGGGTAGCTTCACTATCCCTGATAAACATAGGTTATTTTTTATTTTGAAAAAAGAATGAAAATCTTTGCCTAAATAGGAACGTCGTAAGTCGGAGGAGCGATATTCTGCTTAAAAAAGTCTAGTCTTTATGTCTACTAGTGTTGTGCAAATAGTCTGCAGTCAGTGCAGTGCAGTGTTATGTGGAAGAATAAAAGAATAAAATTATGAATCATGGTTTGAACTAACAGAAGCTTTCGTCAATAATTTTACCCGTACGAAGCCGGGGACGGATTTTCAGTTACATGATATTAAGATTTATTGAAAAGATAATGTACCTACATAGTAAAAAGGGTGGTAGGGACGATAAAAAAAAAACAATTTTGCGCTGAATCCCGACAACACGATGGAGAGAAGATGGCGTGTATTTAATGTAAAGAAAATATGTAATTTAACAGGCATTACAGATTGTATATCCCGGTATAAGATTGTGGAAAAGCTTCAAATGCGCCTTGTTATAGTCGAAAATATAATATACTCGCATAAAGATCTCAATATACTATATTTCTTACATGTATAAAAAATACTAAATTATTTAAGTCATCCTTAACTTTTATCTAATTTTCATACGATTTTCACCAAAAATCAATTGCTTGCAGTTAATTTATAAATTTTTGCAATTGACTTGCTACGCATTTACTTAATAAATTTAATTGCTGCATGTATTTACTGCTTGTAGTTAGTCTCACTAAAACATTTGGGTCAACATTATTGGGTCTATTTTGAAATATTAGTAGTGCAAGAAAGGTTTAAACAGCGGAAAAATATGAAAAAATACACCGAACGTATAAAGTACTAATTTCATTTTCCCATATATAAACTACATTTATCCAAGTGAAAATTGTAATGCAAAATTACGAAAAATTTTATAGCACATAAAAAGATAAAAGACGTAGTTTAAAGCATAATTTAATGGTTTATTGCATTTACTTAACATTTCTCTAGTGACAACATTCTCTTATATATACTGTTGATATCTTGAAGGGTAAAGGTTAAGGGCATCATCGTCATTAACCTTATGAGCCGCTCCCTTAGTTGTTAACGTTAATATTATCTGGTACAAACGAGGCTGGTCACGGAAATATCGCTGTAGGGTATACTGGGCCGTGCGATAACCAGTGTTTGATAAACAAAGCCAATTAAAGACTTAATGGGTTTGTACTAACTACATAAATTTTATTAATAAATAAATAAATAAATATTCAGGACATTTCACTCAACGTCCTCTGGTCCCATAGTAAGCTATATTTCTATGCTTGTATTATAGGTACCAGATACGGATAGACTACATATACTACTTTTTCTTTTGTAAATATATACTTATAATACATAGAAAACACCCAGACGCAGTACAAATATTTGTATGACATTTATGGATATCACACAAATGATTGTCCCAAGCGGGACTCGAACCCGCGACCTCGTGATCGGTAGTCCATTACATAAACCACTCCACCACGAAGCCCGTCAATTATAATTATAATTTACTAGTGGTTAATTAGTGTCTATCCTCTCTCTCTCTCTCTCCAACCCCTTTAACGTCGTACTGTTGGGAGGAACACTTTGGGAGGAATTACGACCTACTGTGCCACGCTGACCAGGCGTGTTGGCACAGGGTTTAGTTTCGAGTATTCCGTCTTTCACAGTACTGTAGACGTTAACTGCTTATATTATCCTTTAGCTGGTTCTTACAGCAGCCTGGGTAGAAATGGGGCGGTGTCACTTGTATTCTTAATCCGTCTCCACACATCCATGTGGTTAAGAACACGACCACTATTCCGTTCTAAGGGTAGAATTGATTATGAATGATGGAAGTCACCCAAAGGAATAGCAGAACTACAATTTCGTTATCTACTACTATTTAAGTAGATAAAGAAATTGTTGTTCTGCTAAAGATGAAACAAACCCTAACACAACGCATCTGGACAGTATGGTAGTCAAAATACCCTTACGAATAGATTGAGACGCGTGTACTATGGTGGGATATTTATGATGAATTTATAGCTATAAATAAATAAAATACATAAATAAATATTCATGGACATTTCACACAACGCCTTAATATATAATAGCTATTTTATCCTAACTTAATTTTAATTAAAGAACTTCTTTAAGAGCTTTCCCATTTACTTTATTTGCCTCTAGCTGATGTGTGAGTTTAGGAAATTTTCCCCGTTTTGTTAATTTTTTTTACTGTAGCTTCACTCTTATTGGTCGCAGCGTGATGTTTTATAGCCTTATAGTTCAAACAAACAAACAAAGAAAATCTTCAGCCTTATAATGTTAGTATAGACTTTATCATAATTATCTCTTACCATTTCAGACCAGCAACAATAATAAAGAGAATGACCAAGGTGACAAACACCTTCGGAGAGAAACTTGCGGTGAGTACACAATGCAAATGACAGCATGAAATCGAAATTAGATATTGTACTAACACAATACGTTATAAACAATACTAGTTGAATATTCAATGAAATATTATATACACTATAATGAATCTCATGAGAGCTAAATTAAACGATTGTAGTTTCTAAGTTTTGTATTACTAAAGTAAAATGTACAAATGGTATGAAATTTTCATTTCAATTTCGGTCAAATTTACCGCTAGGATTGCCTCCTAACAGCTAATATTATAAACGTGAATATACTCAATGGCTTTTCGTGAAACTTTTAATTTGTATAATGGTGAGAATAACACATAGGCCACTATCATGATAAGGAGTGGGTAGAAACAAAAACTGTAAACTCGTGTGAAAGCTCGGGCACTAGTTCGGAATAAAGCTAAAATCAAAAACTTAAAAACACATTTGATTATCCGGATTTGATCATCTGTCCTTAATATGTGTGTAATTTCTCTAATGAAAGAAACTCATTGTTTCATGACAAAAATTTTTAAGTAATCTGAATATTGCCAGTGGGTGAAAATCACTTTCAAATATTCTGTTAGATAGATTAATACATTGATGAATGCGTACCGAAGTGATAAAAACGTGTTAAAATAAAATTTTTCTATGATAAGCTATAGATATTACTCATTTTATGCTTTACTTTAAAATAACTTACAAATTTCATATATCATCACTTACAAATATAATCGGTTTTTTTAGGTGTCTGGTCTGAGGTGCTGCTATCTTTCTCCATACTGACTAATGGAAGAACCATTCTGAGCACAGATACTCCCAGCGACGGAGCTTTGACTTGCCTTCATGGCATGAGGTATTTTAATATGGTTTTCTGAAATTTTCCCTTGCTTAAAACCTATTAGTTTCTTTTTTTAGTGCTACGTTTCAAATATTTCTATGTTTCGTCTGTAATTGAGAGATTATGGGTGTATAATGACATTTAAATGTAATGTTTTGGAAACATTAGATATTGGTAAATTTTTTTCAAAATGTTTTTATTTTCGTGGTTATTTTCTAGATTTATGTCAGTGATATGGGTGATCATGGTACACACATATTTGACTATGTTCTACGTGGCAGACAACAAAACCATGAGAGTTATCACTGAACGTAACTTCTGGTATCAATCAGTTGGCAACGCCTCTTACTGTGTGGACACATTTTTCGTCATAAGGTTAGTATGACATTGCCTGGCTTAATCATTATAACTATATACTTGATTTAAAGTAGATAGGACACAGCTGCCATGCCCTGAAAAAAGGTAGGACTAGGTACTAAAGTATTCAAATTGTTTTCTATGCATTAACATTAATATTTATACGTAAAAACCATTTGATAGGAACAAATAAACATGGAAATACTTTGATTAAATCAGTGAAATCTTTTAGGTGTGTTCCACTGACAACTGCCGCGATGTATAAGGAGATGTGTAGACATCTCTGAAAGTAGGCATCTTTTTTTTAAATCTTATTTATACTCTATACATAAAACAGAATATCTGTTAGACTTGGAGCTGTTGACATGAATAATTCAGTGAAGTTATTAAATAAGTTCCTAATTTGACGTATATAATATACGTCAAATTAGGAACTTATTTAATAACTTGATGAAGACATCTATAATATAGAGTATAAAGAATTAAATTCGGTTTAACTTTCGCGAAGAAAAAAGGGAATACGAAACGTCTTTTTTTCAAAGAATTTGTAGGTAAAATATGCTTCAGCTATGTTTGTCCCTTTAAGCGCGGCGCGGTGGCGCTTGGAAATAGGGATGGCAATACCTAAGGCAAATACCAACATTAGGAGTACAGTACCTTCTTAATAAGGCTCGTCATGGGCGTGATGTTAATAGCCTATAGCCTTTCTCGATAAATCTACTATACAACACTGAAAGAGTTTTTCAAATCGGACCAACATTTCCTGAGATTAGCGCGTTTAATCAACAAACGAATTCTTCAGCTTTCTAATGTTAGTAAATAGCCTTCAGTGTGAGAAGATCATCATAAATATAACATTTTTAAAATGATACTTATATTAAATATTCCATCTACAAATTGTTATATTATTTTTCAAAGCTTTGATGTTGATATTATGTTAATTTATAATGGTTTTTATCGCGTAGAAATTACATCGTAAATTAGTTTTACAATAATAGTAATGATAACTGCATGAATGAGTATAAATAAATTACTACTTATTACATAGCCAAAGTAAGAATAATTTTAATGTTAATTATTTAATCTTTGACGTAATCGAAAGTAATGTATATTGTTATGTATCTTTTGAATAGCAAAGACTAGATTTAAATTCAAAGCTGAAGCTGAAATTCGAGTAATTTTTTATTATTATCGTTATTGTGGAAGGCGGTAAAGTCGATGAGATTGTATTCAACAAAAGAAATAGCCTAATAAAATAGCCCTATCCAACGTTTATTTAGATATACTTGTTCCTGTGATGGCGGATTAAGAATGCAAGTGTCACCACCCCACTTTCTTCCCAGGGTGCTACGAGAGCCAGCCAAGGGGATATTGGTATAACATCCTCTGTGAGAGACGGATCTCGAAAATAAACCAAACACACACCTGGTCAGCGCGGCAGAGTAAACCATAATCCCTCCCAAAGCGGAGTGGCCCGTGCCCAACAGTGATAGGCTAGAGAGAAAGAAAAATCCCTTAATTTAATAAACAAAGTTTAGAAATAATGATGGTACATATAGATTTTTATATAAAACATTTTTTATTTTGTTGCAGCGGTATTCTTGTTACAATTTTGTTCCTTAGGACTGAAGACAAAAAGAAAAGTAGATTAAATCAGCAACACAAAGAAGACATCAACAAAAACTCTAACGGCTTCACTAATTCAGCACTTTCAATCTCTGTAATAAGTCAACAGTCTTTCAAAGAAGACTTATTAGATACGCCAAAGAACAGCGGATACACTTTCAGAGAAATATTGGGAATAGTCAAGTCTTTCTTCGTTCTGCTTTCTTATCGTGTTGTAAGATTAACACCCGCTTATGGATTTGTTATCGGTCTAAATGAAATAGCTTTAAGATATACACACGACCGATCAGTCTTCGAACCAGCCATTTTTGACCATATAACGTGTGACAAATTCTGGTGGAGGAACTTACTCTATATAAACAATTTATTCCCACAACGTGAGATGTGCATGGTCTGGTCCTGGTATATGGCAAATGATACACAGTTTTATGTGGTTGGAATCATTCTACTTCTTATATCTGTCAAGTAAGTTTTATAATGTTTGTAATAGTCATAATTATAATCTCTGTTAAAATATACTAAATCTATGAAGCTCTCGACAGTCGCGTGTGCTGCCTGGGGACTTTTGTAAAATTGCCGTGATTATCGTATCCTTATAGAATAGAATATATAATAATAATTACGCTTTGTGTAGTTTTATGAAAGGTTAAGCTTAATTAGGTAGTTAACTTTGTTATAATTAACCCTTCACGGAAACGCCATTGGTTAATGTAACCTCTATGTACATTTTTTCTTTTCCATTAGGTTACCTTGAGTACAAAAAATTCAATTATTAAAATTGGTTAAATATCGGCTATGATATTGAAATCTGAGATCCTCCTAATACATTTCATTATTCTAATTTATTCCAGATTTATTTTTAGGATCTCTCCGAATTCGTCAAAATTAATTTAATCGGTTGTTGTCAATGATGTGGTTCTGATAGACGCGAAATAATTTTAATCTTCGAAAATTTATCGCATTTTTCAGTAAAGAGATTGTGAAATTGATTTTTGACGACAAATTTGTTCATTCTGTTTGTTTTTATATGTTGTAGATATTTATTTGTTTACAAACGAAAATTATCTTTAAATTTCGTTATACTTCGCAGTTTCTTTAGTAATTTTAGTATATAATAATATTATGACATACGGCATACAGACATAAAAAATAATTTAAGTCCTCTTATACAAATAAACACAAGATTCGGTCAAGGCGTTTCGGAGGAGAATGGCGATCGATAAATGAATGATCAAAATTCACGAACTATAGCAATTATTTATTTTCAGACATAAAAAATTTGCCATGGTATCCCTGGGCCTGATCATGGTGAGTTCTTGGGCTACAACTGTTTACATTTCTGTATGGCATCAATATAAGGCGAGAATACAAGAACCGTTTGAGATGTTTGACTCTCTATATGACAAACCTTGGTCAAGAATAGGACCATATTTAGTAGGTAAGTACATGTGTATTTTCTATTGCTAACGACGACGTGACGAGCTAAGATTAAAAGGTGAGAAACATCTAGTATTTTATAAATATTTCAAATTATTCAGTTATTAGAGTATTTTTTTTTTGAATTTTATATATTTTATTTGTTCTTCTATTTAGTTTCTGTATATTAACAACAGTCAAGGTTATGTTCTTAAGGATTTTGTTGACTGTAAAATTAAATAAACCAACACGCGTGGTTTATGCTAACAGCTTACTGTACCTGGATGGATAATAGTACGGGATCCGTAGTACATTTTTTCCACTTGATTACTATCAAGCTGATTTTCCGTGAGTAGCTTTATTATGACGAGACGCCCAATAATTTTCTATTCCAACATTTCGATTGTGGTAGCTAACAGAGATAGCAAGGATAAAATATCGTACTACCCGTAAAAAAAAGACGTAAGTGAACTTGCGTCAAAAATTTCAAACAAAAATTTCAAAAAAATCACTTACTGCTTTCTTCCAGCAATAGTACGATATTTTATCCTTGTTACCTCTGTTAGCTACCACAATCGAGATTTTGGAATATAAAATTATTGGGCGTCTCGTCATAATGAAGCTACTCACGGAAAATCAGCTTGATAGTAATCAAGTGAAAGAAATGTACTACGGATCCCGAACTATAACAGTTGTTTATTAATCCTTGCACGGTTATTAACTTATTCCAATAATAGTGAAGTATTACAAAACAGTTTCATTGAAATAACTAGTTAATTGGTATTATAAATAATATTCTAAACAAGTGTTGGTGAACAGGCGAGGCCAACTACTAATTATAAAATTGACTCACAAAATTGATATACGAGTATCTGTTAACGTCAGTTTTTATAAAACAAAGTTGTTATTTTTGTATGTATGTCCCTATGTAAGTATATCTTCAATACTACGTGACGAATTTGGATGCGATTTTATAGACAGAGTGGTTCAAGAGGATGGATTTTATGTATAATTTGTTAAGGTTTTTTATTTTCTGAATGCCGCGGGTACGAAGCTGCAGGAAAAAAGACGTGTGTCACTCGGGGACTGCCGCGGTAAAGCTATTGCATAGTATTTTTTATCAAGTTATGCAATTATAATTATTTATTTATTTTATTTATGCAAGAATCTAAATACCATAAACTAAAATAAGATTAACAATCCTTATTTACTGATGCTTACATCTGTCCATTGTTTATGGTAATTATAATAAAATGGCAATTGTCAATCAAATGTCAATAAAATAAAAACTAACGCCAAAACTGACATGAGTCACCAGCGCGAACTGCGATAATGCGATGTATAAGGTTTTTTACGCTATTTCCGTTACCTACAGAATTTAAATTTCGAATTTTGTGGATTCAGTCTCCACGCTCAAGGCCCGCGATAGAAGCTATGCAATAGCTTAAAAAGCGAGCCAAAATAATAAAATGCTTTAAAATTAATAAATTGAAGATGCAGAATTTTATAGGAATGTTAAGATTTTTTATGTAATTATTACTATTCGTTTGATACAAACACAAGAAGTTATATTAAAAGCGTTACTTTGAAAAACGAATGATAGAGGACTACTATGTCTTCTTGATTTTTAATCTGAAGATAGCAATAAACCTGAGAATGGCATGACAGACCTTTACCATCCTTTTCTTGATTTTGTGCCGAATTCAGATAACTTTCAGAAAATCATTCAAAGAAATAGACATTCCCTTTTATGACCCTATATAATTAATGCATGTTGTTAAGGCAGGTTGGAAATCGTAGATTTTTATAATAGAGTCGTTCAGAAGCTCGTATTAGATCAGATGGATCCTCACACCTTTTAACGATCAATTTGTAAGCGGATCCATACTTTTAGAATTTAGGTTACGATTCAATAGTCGATGATCGTCATGAGTATAACATTACGTGTTTATCGTAGCTTATCGATTTGCGTATTTGATGTTTTGTGACTTTTGAATTTAGAATTTGTAGTGGTACCGATTCTCACATAGAATCGGTACACAACTAAACTTAACTAAAAAATGAAAATTTATAGTGTCAATTCGGCAATGTTAACAAAACATTTTTTATTAGAAAATCTGTATCATCATCATAACATCACGCCTTTTCCCCATGGGGGTAGGCAGAGACTATATACTAAAATCTGTATATTATAGCTTAACGATTTTAATTAATAAAAATGTGTACAACAAAATAGCAAAGTAAGTGCTGTTTAAATACGTCATATTGTTTATTCTAAGTTCATCCTTTATAAATATTCAGACAAAACTTTCCATTTACAGTTTTTATTTTTTTTAATTAATTTATTTGCTTTGTGTGATATTGAAGGTAATTTAATTTTACTAATTAATTTTTAAACATAATTTTAAGTTGCAATTGCGACATGTTTGGCGTTAAAATAATTAAACTAAAATATTTTTTGGTTGGATGGTTGTAACGCTAACCTCTTCGTGGTACGCAAATATTGAAGTACGCAAGAGTTCTCGTACAACTTACGAGAACTCTTGCGAAATCAAAATTAAGCCTTTAAGTTTCAAATAGAAAGACAAGAACTAAGCTCAACCAAGCTTAGAAACTAACAATCAAAGAACGTTTTTTAACTAATCACTTCTTTCAATTGTACTTTTTCTGTACATTATATAAAGTCAATTACAGCCGATTCTTTTATATTCCTTATCAGTTTTATGTATATAAAACTGATAAGGAATATAAAAGAATCAGCTGTATAATGCTTTGAATTGTTTTTAGGTATGATAGTGGGTTGGTATTTACACAAAACAAAGTGCCAAACTAAGTTGCCATACTGGGTGGTGGGATTAGGTTGGCCAGCCGCATTAGCGGTCTTCGGCGTTCTCATCTTCAGTATGGTTGATGGCTACTTTGAAGTTTGGCCAACAGCATTCTACATCAGCATTGGGCATACAGGTAAAATTACTTACGCATTTATTACTTACGCATTTATTACTTACGCAAAAAAGACAAATTTTCAAGTATTTTTAAGGATTTTTTTGTGCGTTATTTACAGACGGTGACAGATCTAGAATACAAGTGTCACCACTCCTTTTCCAACCCAGGGTGCTGTAAAAGCCAGATAAAGGATATTGTGCACAAATAACATGCTCTGTGAGAGATGGAAAACAAATAAGCCCTGTGCCAACACGCCTGGCCATCGCAGCGTGGCGTTGTGTGGGCTGGAGAGTGTGAAAGAGAGAGAAAGTAGATCACTATTGACACAAATCAATGACAATAAGAAATAAGAAGAAATATAATAAAATAAGAATTTCAAATTCAAATTTCAAATTTATTTATTTCTTCTCACAAAATACATATTTAATGTTAACATTTTCTACGATCTAAATAAATTTTTATTACATTTATGTACAATATTTTTGTTAACAACATCAATGACTTACCTATATCTGAATGTGAGAAGCTGGTGTCTGAAATAGGCCGTAACCTGTGTCACAGATCACCAGGTCCTTCACCCAAAACAAAACATAACATTTTAAAAGCCAATGATAAAGAGAACTTTAAGAAAAATGGAAAACTTAAATACAAGAAAACATGCAAAAAGGGGGAGTATGTGTGTTTGTGTATGTATATGTGTTTGTGTATGTATATGTGTTTGTGTATGTATATGTGTTTGTGTATGTATATGTGTTTGTGTATGTATATGTGTTTGTGTATGTATATGTGCTTGTGTATGTATATGTGTGAGTGTATGAATGTATGTGCGCGCAAAAATCCAGAGAACCGACTGAACCGAGATCTAACTACTTCAGTAGGTTCTCAGTTTCTACGTAGGTTTGCTTTAGTAGCCATTCCTTTACTACATTTCATCATCATCATCATCATAACATCACGCCTTTTTCCCATGGGGGTAGGCAGAGACTATAGAGCGCCATCTGCCACGATCGAAGCACACTTCCTTGGCTACATTACATTTACATTATATACATTTACATTTACTACATTTTTACATATTATTTTCGTTAGAGGATAAATACATAAAGATCTATTTAGTTTATTGTACAGATAACTGCCGAGATAGCAGAAGAAACGTTGGGAAAAACTTGTATTCAATTTACTCAGGTCACAGATTCTGTCCTTTCTTCGCATCAATGCATTCTCTTCAGGGCGATACATTATAGAGCGATGTTTTTTTAGAACAGTTAGAAAGATAAAGAGCTGTCGAACGGTTAAGACTTGTGCTTTGCTGTAGAGATCAGTTGTTGGATAGAAAAATGGCAAAAAATAACTTACTTTTAAAACGGCCCTTTGAGCTCTCTCGATTTTGAGAAAGTGTGTCTTAGCGGCACCGCCCCAAACAGTAATACAGTATGTCAGTACTGATTGACAAAGTGCCGCATAGACGTGCTTTAATATTCGTGTATCAGCTACTTGTCTTAAGTTTTTAAAAATGAAAATGAGTTTACGGATTCTAGCAGAGATCATATCAATATGATAGTGAAAATTTAGTTTATCATCGATAAATATTCCCAGATATTTTATATAGATTATTCGTTACAGTATTTAATAGTGGAACCATTTTTTTTACTACCTAGCATGGGGAGTAGCGGTCGCTTGGGTGGCAATCTGTTGCTGTTCCGGTTATGGTGGTCTTGTCAACTCGGCGCTGTCATACCGTGGTTTGTTACCACTCAGCAGACTGACGTACTGTGCATACCTGGTGCATCCTACCATCATGATGTACACGTCCTTCTTACTGGATGGACCGTATCATATGCAAAATTCCTCTGTGGTATGTATTGATCATTTTTTTCTATTTATTGAGGGCTTTATCGATTATAAAGCCCAATCAGACCAATTACACATTTAATTTTATGTTTATTTTATAATTTATGCGCTTGATTAGATAGGGGTATAAAAATAACAAAATGACTAACCTAACACAATAACTGCGGCTTATATAAAAGAAATCATTGTAGTGTCCATATTGTATTAGTAAAGCCTGTGGTAAAGGGTAAAGTTTTTGTTCTTGAGGCACTCACGGTAGATAAATATGGACATTCATTAGAAAAGCATAAATAAGATACCGATTCTACATGCACAACTAAACTTACCTAAAAATGAAAAATGATAGTGTCAATATCACAATTTGACTATCAGAGGGGTATTTTGAATATTAGCGCCCCGGGCCATTTGATTTGATACCCCGGGCCAATTTGATTAGCCGCCCTATAAATTAATAGAGATAGCGCAAGATTTTAAACTTGAAGCCTAAAAAGTCTGAGAAGGCTGTGAAGGCTTTCGCCGCCCTTCTCAGGCTGGCCGCCCCGGGCCATGGCCGCTGTGGCCCTTGGGTAAATACGCCTCTGTCGACAATGTTTACAGAACTTTTTATTGGAAAATCTGTATATTATAGACCAACGATTTTAATTAATAAAAATGTGCAGAATGAAATAGACAATTATTCAAAATACACCATAGTTGTTTTAATTTTTTAGTTAAGTTTAGTCGTATACGTAGAATTAGTACCTAAGTATATCAATTTGAATATCCAAACTAAGAGTAATTAATGATTAGGAATACATCTAAGGTGTTGGCTAAGCGCTTTAGTCTTACTTCTACAGCACGGATTACATGAGCACGTGAAAATAAGCCACCGCACCGTGGCCCTCATATTCTAATGTCGTAAAAAATAATTTAATTTGTAAGATGACATTATGTTCGCGAATATATTTATCACATCGCCCCAACAAGTGTTGCAATTTAACTAGATTTCATGTATTAAGGATATATTCAATTTAAGATAACGTTCTTTGTCACTTAGGGAAATGGAAGAGCTGATTTATATTAACATGGGTGGAAACATACTTTTTGGGAAAGAAACACACTTCGCAAATTAAAAACTTTCTCTTAAAAGCTGTTTAACAAACAGATGTAATTTATCACAATTTGATGTTAATATTTTTCACTCTAATGGTCTTATTCATAATGACTTATCGGAGGTTTAAAAGTTCGCTAAAATAGGTTCGCGAAAATTGTTAAAACTTGTTATTCATAATAGTCTTTTTACGCTAAAACATGTATTATCTCTCCGATAAAATCTCCTTTTAAACCTCCTATAAATCATTATGAATAAGACCGTTAATCTATACATTTAATAAAAGTCGTAAAAGCCAAAGTCTGTACTTTAAAGATATTGAAAAAAAATTGGATAGGTGATCTTTGTTGGCGTAGTTGAAACTAAAACGACGTATTATATATTTGTCTGTCTGTCTGTCTGCATGTTTGTACGCGCATCACGCCGGAACTACTGCATGCCGTTTTCAGTGACATATTCGTAGAGATCTAACTTAAAGTATGGGCTGCAGTTAAATCTGGGATTTTTCATTCCTTTCATTTCATTTCATTTATTCTTTATTGTACACTGCATGTTTACACAGAATCACTGCAAAAGTTCAATACAAATACAAAATGTGCACAAAGGCTAGCTTAACTCATTTTGAGTTTTCTTTCAGCAAACCCTTGAGTGAGTTGAGAACTGCTTTAAATTTCTTATAGCCCAGTCATTTATCCATAATTTCGCGGGAACGAAGTTACGGTCTTCAGCTAGTAAGGAAATAAAAATTCAATTTAGAGCAGTATACTGACTGTAAAGACACTGTAAAGTTAGATTAGATCCCTTTCTCATTGTCGTAATAAATCTTCGTTTTCGTGACAACAAACACAATACAGATAAACATTTCATTACTGTTGTCTCCTTATTTTGTAAATATAGGCTGATTTTTTTTTATGCATAACCTTATTTAGGGTTTTCTACCAGAACGTAAAATTGGACTATATTACAGAAACTTCGCTGTCCCTCTGTCCGCCCGTTTGTCACCAGGTATCTTTGGAACGGTGATAGCTAGATAGCTGAAAACTCACAGTTTATGTATTATCAGTTGATGCTATACCTAACAACAAATACTTAACAACATCATTGTTTTACCCGTACCCCATTATTTGTGGTCGGGAATATGTTATATATTATGGCAATACCGATCGCAACCCGTCGTGCATGAATCTATACTGGACCGGTTTTTAACTTGAGATGTCTAGAAATGAAAAATATTTTTCTATTTCAAAATGGCGTCCTACTTTTCACTAATCATCGAAATTGACAGTTGCTAATGCCAAAATTGAAAATAATGCTGCCACATTTTTGGCAATAGTTTTGGTCAACCGTAATTTTTTTTTCTCGGTTAGTACCGATAATTCGAACCGACCATTGTTGTACAATGGTCGGTTCGAATTATCGGTAATGACTAACTGTGTTAGTCATTATTTTATTCTCGTTACACTGTTCTATAAATCTTGCGAGCGTGGCACCATGCTGAACTCTAAAGTAAAAGTAAAAGTAAAATATTCTTTATTGCACACCATAATGATTTATAAAGCTTACATAACAGACATATCATAGGTACAAAGGGCGGTCTTATCGCGAGCTGCGATCTCTCCCAGACAACCATAAGATGGATTTGACCGAGGCAGAATAGGCGACTTTTGGTGTACTAAAAATAAGTGAATATACTATAGTAGCAGATATATACAAATACATATACATACATAACACTTACATAAATATATACTTATATACATATTTTGACATATACATACATACACAATACATACATATTATATAGATACATAGAATATTAATATGGAAGTATATCAATTTATCGGTAGGGACAAGTAGTGTTCCTTAACAAGTTTTTTGAATGTTGATATGGTCTGAGCGTTTCTTATCGTCAAAGGTAAGGCATTCCATAGCCGCGCCGCTTCTACTGTAAAAGATTTAGTAAAGAATCTAGTCGAATGCGTAACTACAGTCAATGTTAGGTTTTCCGATGATCTGAGGTCCCTCGTATGTGTGTCATGTAGAAACGTGAACCGTTTTTTGAGGTAGTCGGGAGTGTGTGGATTGAAAAGAATATTATAAAGAAGGCTAAGTATATGAGTATTCCGTCGAAGTCGGATGGGCAACCACTTGAGCATAGTTCGAAACTCGGATACATGATCATATTTACGAAGTCCAAATATGAATCTAATACAGAAGTTCTTGAGTCGCTCAAGCTTGTCAAGTTGGTCCTCGTTAAGATCAAGATAGCTGGTGTCGGCGTAGTCAAGAATCGGAAGAAGAATAGATTGTGCTAGCGCAGTTTTAGTGGCAGTGGGAAGGAAGTTACGTAGTCTGCGCAGAATTGCAGCGGAAGAGAAGACCTTACGACTAATGTTTTGAAGTTGTACTGTCCAAGATAACGATTTGTCAATAAATATTCCCAGGTTTTTTACGCTGTCACTAATTGGTAGGGTTACTCCATTGAAGAAAACTTGAGGTAACAATTGCCAGTCAATTTTGGAAAGAAGTCTTGAGCTACCTACTACTGTTACCTGCGTCTTTGCTGGATTGACTGTCAACCCAAACCTTTCAGTCCACTTTTGTATACGTCGTAAGTCTAAATTGATAATATGGATAGCTTGAAACAGATTTGCTGTGGTTTCTTGACAATAAATTTGTAGGTCGTCTGCGTAAAGGTGGTAGGATGAGTGAAGTTTGTAAGAGATGGAGTTTATGAAAACGGAAAAAAGTAAAGGAGATAAAACGCCACCCTGTGGGACGCCAGAACAGATGTCAGACCACGTGGAATAAGTGTCGTCTAAACGAATACGCTGGCGGCGCCCGAACAGGTAAGTACGAAACCAATCAACCACTGCTGGAGATATGTTAAGGGTATCTAATATGGCGAGCAGCACTTCGAAATCAACGGTACAGAAAGCGTTGCTGAAATCAAGAAGACAGAGCACTGTCAGCCTACCGTTGTCCATGCCAGACCTTATATCGTCCGTAATATTGACAAGGGCGGTAGTGGTACTATGACCAGGACGGAAACCGGATTGGAATGGATTTAACAGGTTATTTTGGGAAAGGAAGGAAGAAAGCTGATCGTGGACTAAACGTTCAAGTACCTTGGAGAGGAAAGGAAGGATTGATATGGGACGGTAGTCAGAAAAGGACGAAGGATTTCGGACTTTAGGTAGCGGAGTGACTTGAGCATCTTTCCAGAGGGAAGGAAAGACACTACTGGTAATGGAAGTGTTAAGGATGTGAGTAATGACTCTAGTAAGGTTATTAGTTATTTGTTCGCGTGAGTGACTTTGTACGGGCATAGGTATCTCAGAAATAAAGTAATACCCAGGGTTGTAGTGGTCGTATGAATCCGTAAAAATAGTTAACTTTAATTAATTTACATAATTATATAAATCTGGTAAAGATTTACGTTTAATTATATGTATGTATTTACAAAAGAAATGTAGTATATCCGTATTTTGGTACCCATAACACAAGCATATAAGCTTAGCTTGGGACCAGAGGACGTTGTGTGAAATGTCCACGGATATTTAAAAAAAAAAAAATTCGGTTGGAGGACATAACTATTTTAAAAGTGCAATTACCTAGCAACATAGTAAACGTCAAATAACACTTTTAATTCAGGGACAAGCTATAGTTATCTTTACTTACTATAAAACAAATTCGTTAATTTTGTATGTATGTCCCTATGTGAGCGTATATCTTCAAACCTTCGAACCTGATTCTGATGTAGATTTCTTTAATAAACAGAGTGGTTTAAGAGGATGGCTTTTTTATATAATTTGTCAAGGTTTTGTTTTTAAATGCCACGCGTATGAAGTTGCGAGCAAAAGTTAGTTTTACTGTAAATAAAATGTGTGTTTCACTTAATTACAGTTGGCGCTGTATGCTGGGTACGCTGTCATGGCCTTTATGGCTTCATTCGCCATATCGATAGCGTTTGAAGCACCGGCAGTAAGACTTCTTAAGATTATAAGCGGGAATTCGCGGAGTAAGAAAAACCACTGATGTATGAGAAATTGGACAAAATCACGCGGACATTATGACAAAAAAATTAAGTATATTTGTTTTATGATAACTTTACGGTGATGTGAATATATTTGTTTTAATTTGTCTGTAATATCGCAGAAGTATAAAATATCAGTGCGCAATAACTTTGACGTTAATGTGTGATTTATAAATCGTATAGTGTACACTCTGAACAAGCTTTATTTAGTTATAAATTTTAAGTATACTAATAAGAAATTCATATGTATTATTACATATCTTTAATAAGTTACCAGCGTAAGTATAAATGTAGAATGTATCTATTTAAATTTATTTGTAAAAACACCTTTTCCTCCGTGGTATTTATATAAAATATCAAAGTTTATATACCCACAACTTTTACAATTACAGATTATGGGGTACACTTCTTTTTAGTATAATACATGTTGGCACTTGATCTTATGTCACCTGATGGCAAGCGACAATGGAATCTTTGATGGTAAAGCGTACCAACTATGTGAGAAGCCTATTTACCCTTTTTTTGAACGTATCCACATTGTAACCTTCGGGGAACACAGATATCATCATTAACACTACATAAACACGAAAAGCTTTATTCCGAAAGTCACAAATACGAATTTCTAAATACCGATTTTCATAATTCCGAAAGGTTCAAAATTGCGTATATAATAACTCCGATACACAATTTTCACAATTCCTAAACTTCAATATTCCTAACGTTTATCATTACTATTCTTAAAATAGCGCGATTCAATAGGAATAACAAAAAGTCTAATTTATTAATAATTCGAAACATCAACAAAATATTAAATAATTGGTTTTCGTTAACCTAACCGAAGAGATTCATCAATGATACAGGGGATTTACAGCGTGCGAAAAAGCATGCAGCATCCAACATGCAAGCAAATATTGTTTTTGTCACGGCTTCAGAACTGCGGTGTTTGGACGGCTCCACACGGGGTTACGAGTATCTCGTCTCTGATGATTTGAAACCTCACCGCTGCTGTTTCAGCGGGACTCCCATACACTGACAGTCGGGACTTTTGAAAATCGTAATTAAAAAATTCGGAAAAGTGTTTTGCGGAATATTCCGTCCGTTTTCTGCTTTTTCTTTAAACTGAATAAGCAGTCTACGATATTTTGATATTTTTTAAATTGTGTTTCTGTTTAGTGTACCTACATAAACTTAAGAATTTCCTAAATCAGAAAGAAAACAAGATTAGAAAATTACTCAAACATCTCGTAATGAACTAAATTACACTTATCATAGTAAATTCAACTCAATCTCTAGTATCCTGTAGTTAGATTACGAACGAATTTAATTGTTCCCAGCAAGATTCAATATTAATATTTAACTCAATAATTAATTAATAAATATGGCCCTTATATTATAGAGGATCTATTTAATAAAATTCTACCTCTAATAAGTACCTTAATTGATTAAATTATCTATCAATCCATAGTTCTTATTTGATGGTATTTATAGGTATGTATAAAAACCTTGCTTTTGTTGGTAAGTTGTACAAAGAAATATCTTTGTATTTTTATCAGTAATTAGTATGTAAGATAAACTTACGGTAATGTGATATTGTATAACAATTTTTCATCTTTACTTATTACAAAACAGTCGTTAATTTTGTATGTATGTCCCTATGCAAGCTTAAAATCTTTAAAATTATACAACGGATTTTGATTCGTTATTTGTAAATATAGAGTGACTCAAGAGGATAGTGTTTTTGTATAATTTGTTAGGGTTTGGTTTCTAAATCGCGCGTTTAGAATGTTGCGGGCAATAACTAGTTGAGTAGAAAGAGCACCACAAACGGCATATTAATGCATATATACATATTAAAATAGCAAGAAAGAGACAGATATATAATTATAACCGTTGCCCGCCACTACGTACGCATGAAATTTAGAAATATTTTCCCTTTTTTAGCAAAATATTTCACTAATGCTTCGCTCCTATTGGTTGCAGCGTGATGTTACAAAGCCTGCCTTCCTCGATAAATGGATTATCCGACACGAAAAAAAAATCTAATTAAACCAATAGTTCCTGAGTTTAGCGCGTTCAAACAAACAAACAAACTCTTCAGAAACTCTTCTTCATAAGTATAGATACCGAGATGTATCTATACTTATGGCGTCACCTACAGATATATCTATCTCTTTCTCACCTCGCCTTTTTCTATATACATCTGTCTCTTTCTGGCTATATTAATATGCCGTTTGTGACGCCCTTAAAGGATTATAAACCATTTATTATAAATATGTTTTGTATATTCGGCTATATTATTATTATGTCAAACTATCATTTTAAGAAGAGATGTATTATGCTCAATATTATTAAGTTGTAGATATAATAGTATAATAGATCATAAACTAATGGCATTGTAAATACATGCTCTTAAATAAGATAAAGTATTGTAAATAGAAATTATGATATAATGAAATACCTATTATTTAATTTGTGTGCATTTTTATTTTACCTTAATCCTAGTTTTCCAATATTATATTCTGTCTCTCTCCAGCCCATTAACGTCCCACTATTGGGCACGGGCCTCTTCCACTTGCGGAGGGTTTGTGGTCTTCTATACTGCGCTGACCAGGCGTATTGGCATAGGATTATGTTCGAGGTTTCCGTCTCTCACGGAGGGAGGATCTTATCTGCTTACAATATCCCTTAGCTGGCTTTTACAGCACCCTCGGGAGAAAATGGGGTGGTGACAGTTGTATTCTTAATCCGCGACGATACGGATACTTATATACCTACTACTTATACAATACTAGGTTTGGCCTGAGATTTACGGTCGATCTCAGAAAAAAGATCCGAGATTTTCTTCCATTATAGGTACACTGTTTTTAATCGATTTCGAAAGAATGAGTTTATCAATTCGTTTGTATTTTTTCTATACGTTTTACTAGCAAAACTACAATAGGTATACAAGAGTATACGTATTACTACGATTAAGTTTTACCGAAGGGAAATTTATTGCTATTATTTCAATCGAAGACGTCTACTCATTCCTGTAAATAGCTCCCCGAGCTAATATTGAAACATTTTCCCTTCGCGCTAACGCCCTTACTTATACTTCCATTTGAAGGCGTTTTATGAAAGTCAATAAAACAACAATCTCTCCAGCCCATTTACGTCCCACTGTTGGGCACGGGCCTTCTCCACTTTAGGAGGGTTTATGGTCTACTGTGCCGCGCTGACTAGACGTATTGGCACAGGGTTTATTTTCGAATTTTCCGTCAAAACAACAATGTCTTGTCTTATCTTTTTGTAAACAAATGGCTAGCTTTATTCACATAAAATTAAAATTATATCTATGCATGCATTTAGCCCACCGGATATTAAGCAACATCAAACAGCAACTTTGAAGAGCCCGATGCCATGTTTTTAAAGATTTAGAGCCGAAAGAAACCTTTCACCTCTCGGATCTTAGTCTATTAGGATCATCTAGGTAAGACTGTAAATTTATTTAATAGGTAAGTATTTTCACCCTAAAGTTATTAAAGTTACGATTAGGTTGTGTAAAAATTGGACTTTGAAATGATTTCATATAGAATATTTTAACATTGGTCGCCAATTGCGGCAATTTTATACATTATCAATTCCCGTCCCTTCAACATAAGTCAACAAAATACAAAATTTTGCCCTTGCCCTTATGCTAATATAGAATAAGATTGCCCTTAGGCTAATATAAAATTAATTTTCATAAAGGATTTTCGTAGGTATAGTAATAACGTCAAAGCAATCAAAGTGAAATACCCCGGGAATATAAAAAATAAAATATGTACGGAATAACAGAATTTCAACAAATAGGTACCTAAATATCTACTTCAAGGTTAGGTTTTTTTTGTACACGAATAGTATAATAATTAATATTATTATTCCTCATAAGTAATTGACATCAAAAATGGTCTACACATAATTTTTTACATTCTTATTTACATATTCTATGTAACGCTATTTAATAATTGTGATTTTGCCTTCCCAATTAAAAAATTATAAAATGAAATAATTTCAAAAAGAAAGAGGAAAAAAGAAAGTTTTTAAAAATGTCAATCAAATTATAGGCAGCTAAGAATATTTTATAGTTTTTAAACTGAATAAAATAATATTGCAATTACCTAACGTCAAACGGAGACCTGCTCTTAATTTGTTCCTGTATTTTCAGTCACCAACGCTATTGTTTTCACTACAATTTTCATCTAATTAAATTATTTGTAATCCAATTATGAGGAGCATCGTGTCGTTCGCTGCAAAGCTCTAACAATGGCTTCCCTTTTCAATAAAGGAGTTTCACGTTGTGATTTAATATATTATATAAAAATAACTATACAAATAATGACTATATATTTTATACAGCAAAAAGAAACCATGAAATCAACTGTTAAATGTAACAAAATTATCCCAGAATAATATTGAATGACTTTTAGACTAAGTTGAACAATACTTGTATCCTAAACCAATAGAGAATCGAATATTGGAAAAATATTTTTATTACATTGTTGAAGCCTTTTTATGTAGAGGAATATTTTTTAATATGATGTATTCAGGCAATATTTTTATTTATAACATCATAGTACTTACAAATAATTGTGAGTATTCCAAGCTTTATTTATTAAGTTAAATTTAATCTTCACTAATCATAAAACTAATTCGTTATTTTTGTTTGTACATATGTCCTTATGTGAACATAAATCTTCTAAACTACGCAACGGATTTGACGCGATTTTTTTATAGAATTTTTTTTTTTATTTATTTTTTATAGCATGGGCTGCTAAATGACTACACTCCACCTGATGTTAAGTGAATATGTAGTCTAGACGTGAGGACGGCTAGTACGTTGTCAAAGCACTAGCCGCCCTCACCTTGCTGGCCCACAAGATGCCTCTTCACGCCACGCTTGAAAGACCCCATGTTGTAGGAGCAATAAAACACGTGTGCATGGAGCGAGTTCCATTTCTTTGAGGTGTTGCAAAGAAAGAAGTTACCGAACTTTTTTGTACGAGAAGGCGTGGTGTCCACAGTATAACGGTGGCATCTCAGACCTGCGCGTGTGGTGCGATTTAAGAAAGGAGAGGTAGGAATAAGGGAAAATAACTCTTCAGAACATTCTCCGTGGTAAATTCTGTAGAAGGCGCTGAGGGCCGCAATATCCCTGCGAAATTGCAGAGCTTCCAACTTGTTGAATACTTCGGCGTCAGCAATAGTGCGGACAGCGCGTCGTTGCAACCTGTCCTGGGCCCTGAGTCGGGTATTTCAACGGTGTCACAACTGTACCATTATTGTACCATTATGGTGCAATAGTAAAGTTTTTGGTAGTCTACTAATAATGTGTCGTCATAACGACTTCATCATTGTCTTACAATTGTCAAAGTGACATAAATTGCTAGTCTCGTACACAACTGCTTCACAATTGCAATTCAATGACTGAAATGTTTCGGTAGTCTGCTATTTTGAATTTGACAGTAATATTTTTAAATTGTCCTGTGTCAACAGATTGCCATAAATAAAAAATAGATAGATAGAAATATTAGAAATTGTTCTTTGTAATTTATTGCAATTTACTAATCTCCTAAACTTCACATTGCTTTTTATACTAATAAATAGTATGTACAAATATATTTAAACGAAGTCTAGCATGATTAAATGTTTAAATTTATTAGTAGTTTTTCGAAAATCACTTCAACTAACGCATTTTTTAAAAACGGCAACACATACATACCATTCTAACACAATCCATAGATAAAAGAGACTGAAAATTCAATGCATAGATAAAAGAGATCGACAATTCTATTACCATTGAAAGACCGTTATGACGGCATATAGCAGACTACGGATATTTGACTTCAATTGCAACGGTATCGTGCCGGTATTGTGCCGGTATGACAATTGTTCCAAAATAGTGGACTTGAGCACCAGAGCGTCTAGTAGATACTGTGCGGATCCATCCCAGAGATGCGAGCAGTATTCAACGTATGGCCGGATGCTTCAAGAAATTGCTTTTTTTGTATAAGTTTTTTAATTTATTTTCTAAATTCTCACTCTCACACGAAATTGCAGGCAAAACCTAAAAAAATAATCAGTTTTAATACTAAGTACGTCTGCATTTATTTCAATGTACAATTTCGATGAAATTTCGCTTATAAATGACACAACTGAATGTATTCAGTTGTGTCATTTATAAGCGCTTTTAATATCAAACTGATAATATTTTACTTCATAATATTTTATGTCCACAAAAAAGTTAATTGAATGCAAATTAGGATTAATCGCTTGTTTTGGTTTCTTATTAATTTAACTTTGTTTAGTTAGGTGGGTAATAAATTTAATTTTACTTTGACATTTTAGACTGAACCCCATTTATATGGATCTGGGTTGACTTTGTTATTTAAGCACATGTAAAGTCAACGAACGTGATTTAAGTAATAAAAATTCTCTATAAATAACAACAATTCTGTTTGTAGTAGCCGTTATTGTATTTTAAATTCTCTAAAAACATATTTCCTTTGACATTGCCGTTGAGTTAACTTGGATAAATGCCAAATTTCTTTGCGACTTGTGGTCCTATTTCTTTTATTAAATGATACTTGAGACAAAGTACAACAATAAAGCTATTTGGTAGCAAATAGCAAAGAAAAACTTTGAACAGTTTGTGATAGACACATTAATTTTGTTGTGGTATTTCGTAAACTAAGGAGAAGTAAATCAAAATAAATTATCTTATTTATAAGCTCTGTTTGCGGTATTTTTAGGGATCCGCATCAAGAGGGTAAAACGGTCTGTTACATGGCTGTATCATTTGAGCTGTGATTAGATAGTTAAAATTTTCACAGAAGATGTTTGTCACTAAGATAACTTACTTAATTACTACTCAATGAAAATAGAAAAAAATTAATATCTATTTCTATACACGCTCGTTGACAACAAAAGTGTTTTCTCCATGATATCCTTGATGGTATGATTATAATAGTATTTTAAATACGGTTATGAATTATTATCAATAATGGAATCCTTTGGGCGCGAGTTCAACTCGCACTTGTCTGGTTATTTATTTTGTAAGAGTTATTGACGAGAAAGGTTTATTATGTCTTTTTCTGTGGTTAGACTGACAACGATTCAAAATGTTTTTATCAAAATAATAGAATGACCTACTTAAAGTGTCATTATATTTTTTATACCTACAGATATTGCTTACAGGTTAAATAAAGTATTAAATATTAAGGATTATGTCAGCTTCTTTTTTTTATTATTTTTTACTTAATTATATTTACTTTCTATGAAACAGAAGTCGTTATTTGTGTGAGCTTAAATTTTCAAAATTACGCAACGGATTTTAATGCGGTTTCTAATAAGTAGGTACATAGAGTGGTTAACGAAGAAGGCTTATTTGTGTAATCTGTTAAGGTTTTTTTATAAATTTCACAAATCGTAGACCACATCTAGTTGTACTTTTATTATGTTACTTATAGACTTGTTTAAAATTGTCACAAATAAAACTTATTCTATTCTAAAAATAACGAATGTTCAGGATAGTCCATCTAAAAACTACTAAAAGCTGACCCACCTAAATGGTAAAGGCAAATAGAAAAAGAAATAGATTACGCGTTACGTTACAACTGGAAAATGGTTTGAACAAAGGTCGAGGGTAAATAAATGTCACGTAGTGCGGACACTCACTTGTTCTCACTTTAGCTGCCTATGTACGTGTGAATGTGTGAATAAAATAAATATTCACGTATACACAACTTTATCTGGTCATAAGTTAAGCTTATTGCTTGTGCTTTTATGTGAAATGAAATTGAAATGAAAAAACGTTTATACATATAAATAATTACAGATTTAACATAAAATATACTACTGCCAAACTGTATAACAGTTAGTTGGCAGATGCAGCTTCCTTTGTTTTTTAATTCTGCATTACTTATAGGTAACACTTACAATCTATTTCTCGGTTGTAGCTTGTGATTTAAAAATATAGCACAACTATTTTTCTGATGTGGAAATTGAACCCTCGACCTCAATAAAGGGAACCGATACCTCTGCAAGATTTTTTAAACATGGTTACACAAATGCAGATAACATTAGTTTGTTATCTTTAGATTGCTTCATTGTAAAGAAACTTAAAAAGCAAAGACAAACACTTGCATGAAGTTCATAAAAAATCTATCGTGACAACCTGAAACAAGAGATTCTTGAGCAAAACGAATATGACTCTTAAAGTATGTAACCAACAAGAGTTGTTACACACGCAGTTTTCTTTGTCAAAAATAATGCTATCGGCGAGGTGCCGAGGTAACGCACACAAACACTATTAGTTAATTTAAGACGATACCAAAATAGCTTCGTGCATTTTTCTATGTACGAAGTTTTCATTGTTTCTTTAGATTGAATGGCTAGAGCTCTAATTTTTAAGTATATGTTTTTTCAATATATGATCTAGGATCGCATCAACTCAGAAACACGATTGAAAAAAGTTTTCTCGATAGAAAATCTTGGCGAAACAACCTCTCAATTTTTTTATTTTTTTCATTTGTCGGTCTATTATCGCGTATTAACTAATGAAATAACTTTAAAAACATAAGTAACTGTTATATATAGAAACACGTAAATCAGAATTAAAATATATTTAGTAGATTTTGAGTAAATAGGAAAAGTATCCCTAATTCTTCATTTTCTGTGCCTACTGGCTGTGTTAATATGTACGTGTCGGCGATGATATACGATAATATTGATGTAGGCCCTTAACGTTATGTCAATGGTTGTTACGCGCGCCTCGCTCAAAATCGCATGACGCACACTAAATGAATACAGTAGGCTCCGAGCTAGGTATATTTAGCATTCATAAACATTTAATTTTATTCAGTAGTTAACGAAGAAAAAAAATCCCATTTAGGCTCTTTCTTAAATTACAAGTGGCCTTGGTTATGTTAAACATTGCGTTTGCTTTTACCTGTGGCTTTTACTCAAAAATATGTAAGTTGACATAATAATCTATGTGAGCTTACATCTCTCTCTCATATTACAAAGTTATATCACTCACTAAATCTATTAATAAATTTCTTAATTGCACAAGAAATCTGCCTTGGCTTCGCACGGCAGTAAAATATAGCCTATATTCAATGTGAATAGTGCAGCTACGGGACAATGAAAGGTATTTTTTCAAATCAATCCAGTAGTACCAAGTACCAACCTCAGTCCTTTTCAAACAACTTTACAAACAATAAAATTCTTCCTCGTAATAATATTAGTCTAAATATTATAATTAATTGCATTCATTTGATTTATACAACAAAATATATAACAAGTACCATTTTGTAGGGTACGCCGTATTTGGTGTTTTATAATTTATATGTAGCAACACATCAAGAATAATAAAAATACTTCACGGTTCGTTACAAACCCGAAAACAAGAACAATAAGGAATCAAAGTCTCTGGAATTATTCGGCTGTATCGGTTTTAATACAATTTTTACGGAAATTTGGAAATGATTTTCCTTTATCTGGTAGATGAATAAGCTTTGCTTTGTTTCCAATGCCGTTATGCTAGTCTATATGCTGAATAGTTAAACAACCCGTACCATTTGTGCGGCCGGTTCGATTCGGAATATAACCTATCATACAATACCAAAACGTGGACTGGAATTTAACCGCAATAACCCCATTTACCTACTACGCTATTATATCAATATGACGTACCACATGTTATAAATGTATAATAAAATTAAGGTAAATAATAATAATGAAGTCAAACGCATGTCTAGTTGGGTCTGGAAACCCTGTGTAGTTACGAAGCAATTTTTTGCGTATTCACCCATATAAAAAGCCGCTCAACATTTTTCTTTGTACATTTATAATGTTAGGTGGTTTATTCTGGAAAGAAAGTAATATTATTTCTATTTCACGTGAAAAGAGGACTTGAAATAATCGTATAGATCCTAGACACTTGGCCGACTTTTAAAAAGCAAATCTACAAAAATTTTTCAAAAATAATATTCGTCATATCATACCGTATTATACATGTCATAAATACCTACCTACCTAGTTCAAGTTATGCAATAAATTATTGTTGTATGGATGATTGCTGGTTATTTTTATTTTGGATGGTATTTGTTATTACAGCGGCAACCGAAACACATCGTCTTCTGTGATAATTTAACTCTACCGTTCATGAGATACAGATTGGTGACAGACAGACTGACGGATCAGAAATAGGGTTCAGTTTAACCCTTGGTACGAAACTCTAAAAAGATCAATTAATAAAGAAGACGAGTGAATAGTCACTTCAATCACATATTGTAATAGAATACCTAGTTAGAGCACACGACGTCAGCTACCTTCAATGTTGCAAGCCTTTACGACACCATGCCTATCTCTATACAACGCGACGCAGACGACCTTATGAAATATTCTCAACAAAAGAACCCAGAATAAACATGTGCAATAATTTCCTTTCCTAATAACCATGTAAACAAAAATATAAACCTGCTTCTATTTCATATGGCATTTGATTCTGATTCCTATATAATGAAGATAATTTAAAATAACACAAATGAAATAATAATCAGTTTAAACATGTTGAAACGTAAAATTATATTTCTAAATATCTATTAGATTCAAAGATATAACACAAGGAATAATATATTATACAAACCTAACAATATGTCTCTCTACTTTGGTTTGCGGTCGATCGATCCCTTGGTTGGCTCAATTAACATTCATTGGGCGGACTACCATACAAGTTCATGTATAGGACAATTCTTACATTACAATGACGTATAAAGTAAACAGATAGGGTAATTTTATGTATGGTTCTAAACGCACTTAAAATCGTTTGATTCTTTTCAACTCAATTAGTTAATAAAATAAATAAATAAATATTTATGGACATTTCACACAACGTCCTCTGGTCCCAAGCTAAGCATATTATGCTTGTGTTATGGGTACCAGTACACGGATAGAATACATAAACTACTTTTCTTTTGTAAATACATACTTATTAAACATAGTAAACACCCAGACGCAGAACAAACATTTGTACGACATTTATAAACATCACACAAATGAATGTCCGAGGCGGGAATCGAACCCGCGACCTCGTGGACGGCAGTCCGTTATATGAACCACTAGACCACGAAGCCCGTCAAAATATTTGTTAATTAAACATTGAAAAGTGTTAAAAAGTGTTTTCATTTTGGCTTCTTAGAAATATTCAAACGATTTTCATGTAATCCTTTCGCGTATTTTATAATAAATCTGTTACATCAAAGATATTATCGTACTGCTATCCTTAATTCAATCTAAATTGAGAAATGAAGACGCCGTTCTGCTTGTACTGGCTGGCCATAATTAATTACCTTGTAACATTTTCGTACTAATTTTGTGATGGCCTTTTATACTGGTTTACTTGGGCTAGTCTTTTCAAGGGTCTTCGGTTTGTCTTTGAGTCATTGTGTTATTGCAGTAGATTTTAATGCATGATTATTTTATTTTTGTAAGCCTTGCTATAGCAAAGCTTGCTTACTATGTATTATAAGATCGTATTTACAAAAGAAAAGTAGTTTTTAAAGTATATCCGTCTACCCATAACACAAGCATATAAGCTTAGCTAGGGACCATAGGGCGTTGTATGAAATGTTCATGAATATATTTACTTATAGCGAGTTAGTTTTTAGTAAAGTTCCGTGAACATGACGCCCGCGCCGCCGTGTAGTGTATTTATTCTACACGACCCTCGCTCTAAAGTATTTGTCGACCCTAAACTAAATCCACAAATACCTAAGGAAAACCCTTTCATTAACAAATTTGTTACACATCCTTTTAAAAGGCCAAAAGACACAAATAAGTATGCAAAGTATATGTAACAATTACACAGACTATTAATATTGCAGTCGAGCTTTTAAATTATGCAACGACTTTTTAAAAACAATGCGCAATGATACCATTTCTAAATCCACAACCTAACTAAACCTATTAATTTGATTGTGTCAATAACATAACTCGGTAACGTTAACTAAACTTTCTTACTATAAAAACTATATATTGCAGACTAAAGATTTTAATTATTATAATTATGTACAATGAATTAGCCAATTAATCAAATTACACCATAGTTGTTTTCATTTTTAGTTGTCCATCTAGAATTGGTACCTACCAATATCAAAAATAGTCAATATGCCAAGAGTTTAGATAATATTTGACCTCGTGGTGTAGTGGTTCATATAAAGGACTGCCGATCATGAGGTCTCGGGTTCGATTCCCGGTCAGGACAATCATTTGTGTGACTTTTGCTAATTGTCATACAAATGTTTGTTCTGCGTCTGGGTGTTTCTATGTATTATAAGTATGTATTTACAAAAGAAAAGTAGTTTATGTATTGTGTCCGTATTCTGGTACCCATAACACAAGCATATAAGCTTAGCTTGGGACCAGAGGACGTTGTGTGAAATGTCCGTGAATATTTATTATTATTTATTTATTAATATCTATCAGTCGGTTTATAAAAACAGTATAAAATATTTATTAGAATATCAACACAGCTCAAAAACCTAATTTAAACATCTTATCTCGCTGGCGTTAACGATCTTATTTAATATCTTGTTTGTGAACGTTTTAAGAGCGTTTTATGAAAACCCAAAGCAGTAACAGTCTTCTCGATTTAAGAGCTATATTATTCAGATATTTTATGGAAAATAATCGTTGTTTTACTGACATTTACTCTACATTTCGAGAGCAAAACTGTGTGCTATATTAATAATAATAATAAATAAATATTCATGGACATTTCACACAACGTCCTCTGGTCCCAAGCTAAGCTTATATGCTTATGTTATGGGTACCAGAATACGGATAGAATACATATACTACTTTTCTTTTGTAAATACATACTTAGAATACATAGTAAACACCCAGACGCAGTACAAACATTTGTATGACGATTAAAAACATCACACAAATATTTGTCCTGACCGGGAATCGAACCCGAGACCTCGTGATCGGCAGTCCGTTATATGAACCACTAGACCACGAGGACCGTCGAATATCGTATATTGATCGTATATTTTCTTGTTTACAATTGGATTTCGGTCTTCCTTAAGCATCTCTCTCTCTCTCACTCTCTCTCTCTCCAGCCCATTAACTTCCCGCTATCGGGCACGGACCTCCTCCTCTTTGGCAGGGTGTTTGGTTTACTATGCCACATTGACAGATAGGTTTTATTTTCGAGTTTTCCCTCTCTCACAAAGAATGTATCTGTCTACTTAGTTGGCTTTTACGGAACCTTGGGAAGGAAATAGGATGTTGACATTTGTATTCTTAGTCCGTCACCACACGGACATCCTAAAGCTAACGAGGAAGCTATAGGCTAAATATCCTTTCTACATATATGTAGAGATTCCAAAATCCACGCATATCAGGTCACGAGTAACAACTAGTATTAATAAATTCATTGGAATAAATAAAACTACTTTTGACGGATTTTGACGCGTATATTTGTTTTAAATTTTGGCCCGACGTTTCGAAGACTTTGCAGTCACCATGGTCTCGAGTAAGACTGAGACCAGTCTCACCCGTGACCATGGTGACTAGACGCGTCTAAATCCGTAAAAAGTAGTTTTATTTAAACAAATGAGCCACGCAAGTGTTAGAAAATAACATTAGAATAAGTTCAAATTTTCAAACAAAATGTTTATGATTAAAATGCGTCTCTTGTAATCATTTAAATAGAAGAGTAGAACCCACCAAGCTGATAACTTGAACAATGCGAGTGAGTTAAAAGGGACTGCAAAGTAAGTTTCACAAAGGTTTCATAAAGACAAATGCTTTCATCTTGCCAGAGGCATTGTTTTAAAGACGAATTTCAACGTTTAAAGTTAATATTACCTCTATTTTGATAATAATGTGTTAATTTATATGGTATCTATGTAACAAAAGTTGAAAACATGTTGATGTATCGGGCATGTTAATGTGACTTGTGGTTAATTTGAACCATAGTAAGCTTGATCAAGTTTTAATAGGAACATTTTAATACACTGCGTTCAAAAAGTAGAAAGTGAATCATCTTGAGGTGTGCTTTAGACAAATAGAAATTTGCAATAAACTTAGAAATATTTTAAAAGTGGTTACGAGAGAGAATTAAACCCACAATAATTTGTAATACCGTCCCACTGACCTTAATCGTCGAGGTATCGTGACTTTCCCTTGTAAAAACCATTTCTCTGCTTTATTTTGCCTATGACATTTATGCAATGTATATTTACGCCATCTATCATCGAGTACGAAAATAAAAAGCTTAGCAAAATAATTCCATAAAAATATTAAAATATTACACATATGAAATAACCTGACATCGTGAGTAAATTACAAACAAAAGATAATACTGCGTCTAAGTATTTTCTATATACGTATTAGCAAAAGAGAATAAGTTTATGTAATAAATCGATATTTTGGTACCCAAAACAAAAGCATACAAGCTAAGATTGGGACCGAAGGACGTTGTGTGAAATGTCCAAGAATATTTACGCAATGAACTCTATCAAATTACTGATTATACATTTATTATTGGTGTACAATAAGGAGTACAGAATTGAATGATTCTTTCTAAAGGGTTTGTAGAAATCCTTCAACTATTGTGTTTGGGTAGCTGGGAAGAAATAAAGAAAACTTGAATGTGCTTTAGAGGGCCACATATCTTTGTAAGAACTTTATCTAAACAGTGAAGTAAAAGGTCTTTTGTTATAATTAGAACTTCCTAAACACAACTGAAAGTGGGTCTTTACAATCAATTGTAAGATGTAGTTAGACTCATGAAGATTGATTTGTTAAAAAAATAAATGAGTAGTAGAACAAGGAATATTTTCCAAAGATTCTGTAATATGAAACCCTAAGAAGTTCGTAAGAAAATTACGTTAACTTCATAGGCATTTTACTAATGTAAAAACTATTTATTCCAATTATGCGCGCTGTATCTTATAAAATATTTAAAATAGTTTTTGTAACACAAAAACTATTTTAAATAAGGGGATCAAAAGTCAGTCCAAATAGATCGAGTAACATACGTTTTTTTTCGCCTTTTTGCCTTGTTGGGCCGTAACGATGCCTTGAGCCTTACCATGATCCGGCGAGAGTAACACACATTGCTTCTAGCCAGTTCTGTCAAATGATTTGACACGCTACCACTGTCTAAATTTACTAAAATATACTTTTGCGGAACGAATATTTTAATTTTAATAACATACTACATAAGTATATATTTTTTTAATCATGATAGAACCCATAAAACATGCAGTTTTATATGCCTTCTCTTACACATCCATGACTCTATAAATATTTCAATTTTTTGAACTAATTTAGATCCCGGGGGTACCATAGAGTCTGCAAAGTTTTATGAGGAAAAAATTTGTTGTGTACATAAAAAAAAAGTTTTTATGGTGAATTTTTTAAAGCTGATGTAAATTGTTGGCTACATAATTTTTAATCTACCTTAATTTAAAATAACGACTATGGAGAAACACAAACAAAGAACTGAAACATAAGACTACATTTAATTCGAAAAAGGTGACTCTCAATTATGGTGAAATTGAACAATTTTATTTAGAATTAGCAGTTTACAACACGTTGGTGATATATTCAGTAACTACACTAGTAGCAATCATCGCGTGTGCTTCCTTGCCATTTTGTTTTACAATGACAATAGAGGTGGAAATACAGTTTTTACATAATTAAAAGTGAATTATTTTTTCTGACAGCCCTACCGCTACATATGGTCCTTCGAGTCGTATATTTATTATAAAATAACATTAAGTTGAAATAAAACCTCTAAAATAAGGGGATAAAATTCTTAAAGAAACCTCTTAAAATAAACAGAAAAATATTGTCGAGATTATTGTGGCTTCGTAGCAAATGATGCTATAATTCCTTCTAAATTGGACCACCAATTATTTAGTACAAAGAAAATTTAGGTCAAGATTATGTATTCTTACAAATAAGCAGGACCATTTTACCACAATTTAAACACTCATATTTTATAGAGTTCCGTACATAAAGGTTAACCTACTCTATGACTGAGACTTCGCTGTCCTTCCATTTCTAAAAGGTCAAAGGTCATCATACGAATAATACGGAGTCCTTCGGGTCATCGTCATACTTTGGTTGCGGTGTATAATTTTAATACCTGCGGCGGTTGTATAATTTTAATACCTTATTACAATTATTAGGAAAAAAAATATAGTAAGCAGTTACTTAAGTGATGGAAAATCAAAGTAGAGTATATTAGGGTTCATACGCACTATGCGGTTACCCGCAATGCGGCTAGCCGTCCGGCTGATCGCAGGATGCGGTTGCGAATGCGGCCAGACGGATCGCGGGCAGCCGCATTCGCAATCGCAACGTGCGGTTGAAGAACCGTTGCGATTTGCGGTCATATCGATACATTTCAAAGATGGACGTGGAAGAAGTTGCAGCTATTTACTACATTTACACACGTTACGTAAAGAAGAAAAAACAAAGAAAGATGTACTGGGTGCATCCTTATTTGCAAACACGTACGAAAAACAATCAATCAAGAACATATAACAAATTGTACTTAAATCGAAAGTGAAATATAGTCCCTCATTTCTGTAATGTAAAAAGTATCATACGTAATGAAATTTCAGCTAACCCAGGCAATAAATATAAATGATTTATTCCTCTCGAAAATCTTATTAAAATGAGCATCGAAATTTGAGCTACCATTATAAAATTAAGGACAACGCCTGTCCAAATTAAACGGAGACGAAATAACTTGATATTGTTAACAGTACCAGATGTTGGGAAAATTATTTCTTCATTTATAATAACGATAGTGATAAGCTAAAATAATGTTATAGTTTGTTTGATTTTTAGTATCAAAGGTATTGTCAGAGATTTTGTATATTTAAAGTATCTAAGTATAAACTTGTAAAGTCACAGAGTCGTCACTTCTTCTCCTTCTCCAGCCCATTTACGTCCCACTGTTCGGCACGGGCCTCCTCCACGTTGGGAGGGATTATGGTCTACTGTGCCGCGCTGACCGAGCGTGTTGGCACAGGGTTTATTTTCGAGTTTACCGTCTCTCACAGAAGATGTTATCTTTGTGTAATATCCCTTAGCTGACTTTTACAGCACCCTTGGGTGGAGATGGGGTGGTGACACTTGTATTCTTAATTCGTCACCACACGGAGGAGTCACTTAAATAGCTTCAATTCGAATTGGTTGTTCGGATATATAATATCAATTTTTTAAAGATACATATATTTATAGATATTTTAAACAACATAATGAAATGAAGAAGTTCTATGTTAAATGAATAACTTTGATAATAATTAATATATGCATGTATATCCATCATTTTAAAATCTAACTTCTACTAACTATACTACTACTAACATGTTTGTATGTAGTCAACAAAAAAAGGTTATTTAATAAACAAAGGTACCTACTAAGTAAAATTGTGACATAATATTTTGATTTAAGGCACATATTACTACGTGATTGCAATGAAAACAATCACAGCTGAAAACTGGGCGTAACTTTATATAACTACTCTCTCTCTCTCCAGCCCATTTACGTCCCACTGTTGGGCACGGGCCTCCTTCACTTTATGAGGGATTATGGTCTACTGTACCGCGCTGACCAGGCGTGTTGACACAGGGTTTATTTTCGAGTTTTCCGTCTCTCACAGAGGATGTTATCTCTGTGCAATATTCCTTAGCTGACTTTTACAGCACCCTTGGGAGGAGACGGGGTGGTGACACTTGTATTCTCAATCCGTCACCACACGGAAAGCTGTGAAAATATAACTACTAGCTACTGTGAACCACGACTTCGAACGCATAGAATTTAAAAAATTTCATGCTTCGCTCCCATTGGTCGCAGCGTGATGCAGCCTTATAGCCTTTCGCGATAAATGTACCTACTATCCAACACTATTAGGATTTTTCTATTCGAACCAGTACTTCCAGAGATTCACGCGCGTTCAAACAAACAAACTCTTTAGCTTTAAGATAGAAGTATAGATTATTCATAACTGTGCCTAAATCGTATTTTAAAGAAAGAAATTTTATTTTAACTAAGTATTTTTTTTTTTTTTTTTAACTCTCCTTCTCCTGCAAGCTGTCGTTTTGACATTTAGCTGGATGTTAAGTATTTGCATCAACTATGGCGTGCATGGCGCAATATCCATCAATATGCCCATGTTATTTCCTTGTCATTCTTGTCTTAAAG
The DNA here is from genome assembly GCA_916999025.1 of Orgyia antiqua. Lineage (NCBI taxonomy): Eukaryota > Metazoa > Arthropoda > Insecta > Lepidoptera > Erebidae > Orgyia > Orgyia antiqua. The sequence goes on from OU779861.1 coordinate 7,587,111, forward strand.
GATGTCCTGTGGAGCATGCCGCTTCAATCTCTTGAACGTTTGGTTTGGTTGTGTCTCCATCAATCCTCTGGCCAGTCTGTTAGGATGCTTTTGTATTCTCTCAGTATATGATTGTAATGAGTCTTTGATAACTTCTCTAACAGTTTTGATGTTCAGATCATGATGTAAGTGTCTGTTTGTAACATACCATGGTGCTCCAGTAATCATACGTAGAGTTTTTGATTGGAAGCGTTGTAGTATTTCTGTGTTTGATGTGGATGCAGTTCCCCATAGTTGCAGGCCATAAGTCCAAACCGGTTTGAGTATGCACTTGTACAGAAGGATCTTATTCTCAAGCGTAACTTGGGATTTTTTACCCATGAGCCAGTATAATTTACCAAGCTGCAAGTCTAGTGATTTTCGTTTAGTGGTTATATGTTTTTTCCACGTTAATCGTCTGTCCAAATGTACACCCAAATAACGAACTTCATCTGCCTGGGGTAACTTGATCTGATTTAGTTCCACCTCGGGGCAAGTATCTCTCCTCAAAGTAAATGTGACATGCACCGACTTCGATTCATTAGCCTTTATGCGCCAATCCTTCAACCAGTCTGAAATGTCATCCAGGCTTTGTTGCAATTTAGCTGATGCGCCATCGGCAGTTTCGTCAACGGCCAATACTGCTGTGTCATCAGCAAATGTTCCAGTCATAACATCTTCTCTATTCGGCAAGTCAGATGTGTATATAAGGTAAAGCATAGGTCCCATCACGCTACCCTGAGGAACACCAGCCTCTATTTGGTGTAGCTTTGTTGTACTGTCGCCATATTTTACATAGAAGTGTCTGTTGGTAAGATAGGACTTGATAAAAAGATAGTAATTTATTGGTAGATTTTTATGAATCTTGTACAGAAGACCATCATGCCAAACGCGGTCGAAAGCCTGCGAGATGTCCAAGAAAGCAGCTGAACAGAGCAGCTTCCGTTCAAAAGTGTGATTAATTTTTTCAACCAGTCTATGTACTTGCTCTATTGTGCTATGGGCTTTTCTGAACCCGAACTGGTGGTCAGGGATAAGATTTTTGGCAGTTGTTTCGGGAGTAAGACGTCTAAGCAAAAGTATTTCCAGAATCTTGGAAGGTATCGGGAGAAGGCTGATTGGTCGGTATGATTTGACATCAGTCGGGTCTTTACCTGGCTTATGGATGACTATTACTTCAGCGACTTTCCACTGTGGTGGGACAAAGTTTCTGCGTAAACACGCGTTATAGATGTAAGTAAGTAACGCAAAGCCGACATCTGGCAATTCGCGCAAGATCTTAGCCGTGATTAAATCATATCCGGGTGCCTTGTGAGTGTCAAGCTTTTTAATAACATTTATCACTTCCTGTTTTGTTGTGTATTCAATAGGTCTGTCCAGTTGGTGTGGTTGATCAAGTGTTGATTGTATTAAGCCGGTTTTGCTAGAACCCTGGTCAATATTTGGCATAAAAACGTTTGCCAGGTGTTGAGCAAATACGTTTGCTTTTACATCGTCGCTTTTAGCCCAAGTACCATCCGCTTGCACAATAGGGGAACTGTGATTTACTGGTTGCTTACATTTTCTAACAGCTTTCCAGAGGGAGTAATCTGTGGCCTGGGAAGTATCAAGATTCCTTAGATAAGTTTCCATTGCTGCATTTCTATTACATTTCAGGGCATATTTTAGTTTGTTTGATAACCTGTTATATATTGTTTTATGTAATGGATATTTGGTTTCATGCCACTTTTTTCTGGCCCTGCGTTTAGAATTTACCAGCTCAAGAATATATTTAGGCAAGGAATGGATTTGCTTATGCTTATCAATTTGCAGTGGAGTTGCGCTCCACGCTGCTTTTTGTATGGTTTTGTTAAAGTACTCGATGCCGTCAGTGATGTTTTCATCCGTTTTGAGCGGTATTTTGCAGTCTAGAGACAAGTCAACAAGGTCACGAAACAAAGGCCAATTTGTTCTTTCAGTATGTAACTTGCAACTGCCTTTGACACTCATAACGTCGGTGCCTACTAGCGCAATGACGGGTGAATGATCTGAAGACAACTCAAAACAAGAAATGCATCTTATTGATGATCGGGGTATTCCTTTGCTTATATAAAAGTCTATGAGGTCGGGTTTTTTATTGATATCCGCGGGCCAATATGTTGGTTCGCCTGTTGAATTTAGTGAAAGCTGTAACCTGCTGGTGGCTTGCAGTAATTGGCGTCCTTTTGATGTGGTTAATCGAGAGCCCCATATTGTGTGCTTCGCGTTGTAATCACCACCAGCAATAAAACGGTGTCCTAAGGTTTTAAAAAAGGTACAGTAATCTTCAACTTTCATATTGTGTTTGGGAGGCATGTATACAGCGGATAATGTTACCTCTCCCTTAGAATCAGAAACTACTACATTAGTAGCTTGTATTTTATCAGTGCAGTAGGGAGTTGCTCCATAGTGCTTTAGTTTCTGTTTGATTAGGATAGCCGTGCCACCGTGCGCTGTTCCATCTGGATGCAAGGTGTAATATAATTTATATTTTGGAATATTAAAGTAAGTTAGCCTAGTAAAATGAGTTTCTGTTACTAGTAGGATGTCTACGTCTTTTGTTTCAAGAAAAAGTTTAACTTCATTGAAGTGTTGTGGTAAGCCATTGGCATTCCATAGGACTAGTTTGAGCTGGTTGAATTTTTAGATATCATTGACATTAAATTTGTGAGTAGATTTGTTAGTATCCCCATTTGGTTCATCATTTGTTGGAACATCTCCATTAGTTGTTTCATATCCCCTGATTGTTCATTTAAACTATGTGACTGGTGTATATCATGTTTTTGTTCAACAGGGCTTCTTTATAAGTCTTTTTATCCGTATTATTTGTGACTGTATGTTTCACAGGGTCCTCTATATCTTTGGTCTTAATCTGATGATCAGTGTTTTTGTAACGGAGTGGTGGAAATGTTTGTTTTTGTAGGTCTTTATATACAGTGCATCCTTTATAGTTGGCTGGATGGTTGCCTCCACATAGGACACATTTGACTAAGTCAGAACGTTCTTTTCGTGTACAGTTCACAGACAAATGATTACCAGCGCATTTAATGCATTTCGGTGACCGTCGACAGTATGTCTTTGTGTGTCCATAATTTTGACAATTTGCACATTGGGGTATACTGCGTGTTGGTCTTGGTGGTTCAACTTTTATGCGAAGATGTAATAGACTTGTAATCTGGTAAATGTCTTTGTTGTTATCTTTTGGAAGTAATTCGACAATAAACATAGGTAGTGGTTTTTTAGTTTTTTGCTGCTTTATGTTCCATATATTAACTGTAACGTGACCAAGTTCTTTCAGGGCGTGGTCAATTTCGTCGACGTCAATAGAGGGATGGATATTTTTTAGGACAACCTTAAAAGGGCGTTCTTGCTTGGGTTTGTAGGTGTAAAACTCAGTTTTTTTGCCTTCTAGTTGCTTTACCGCCTCTTTAAAAGCATCCGGTGTCAAGGTTTGAATTTTTACTCTATTATTGTTCAGAACCTTTATCTCATAATTGCCTGAGGCATGTTCTTCCAACAGTTGTTTTAGCGGTCGAAGATTTTCAACCATATCAACAAAAATGGGAGGTGGTTTAGGGATTCTCTTTATCTCTTTTTCTTGAGAAGAATTATCGTCACCAGAGTCAAATGCGTTCAGTTCCTCGAATCTATTTGATGTTGGAACTGGTTGGCTAAGCCAGTAGTTATTAAGTTTGGTCTGTTTTTGTGCTTGGCCGTTTTTATGGTCTGGGCTTTCTCTTGGGCGCTTTCTTTCCTTCACTTCTTTCCATTGAGCTTCTGATTCACCAGGTGTAGTTAAATCAGGACTTTTGAGGAGTTCTATTTGTTGTGGTTTATAAGGCGGATCATCACTTAGTGATTGAGTCCGAGATCTATTAACGAAAAAGCTTCTATGGAGAACTTGCTGAGTCATTATCTTTTTGTGCTGTTCATTTTGATTTTGTGTTGTCTTTTGGGTAAGCAAAATTTTGCCCCCCCCAGATACGGTGGGGCTGTCCGAGTTGCCCTGTGGGCTCTTCTCGGAGAAGGATTCTCCAGCGTTGCTGGTACCTTCCTGGGGAATTGTGTTTTCGGATCCTGCTTTCATTTTTCATTTTTATGGCTTACGTATCGGGTAAGCGACCTAGCCTTTGGTGAGCCAACACCTCCGTGCAAGGCAGCTAACAGCTTAACTAAGTATAAAAAAATATTTGAAAGCCTAAAATTGGATTCATAACTATTTGAAGAAAAATTTCTGCCAGTTTACCAAGAAAATGAAAACTCTAAGAATTTAAAATATTTGGTTTCTTATAATATCAAAGTTATAAAAGAGTTTAGAAAGATATTTCTATTTTATAATTCTTAGGAATAAATCTTTTTAAATTCAACTTGGTTTCCTTATTAAATCCAAAATTATTTTATTTTTTAAAAGATAACGATATGGAATTCCGATAACCATTCTATCATAAAACTGCTTGAGGATCCGCAGATTTTTGTGAGACCACTATTTGGACCTTTGACAAGTCAATTATGCTAATTATCGAAAACTATCTACTGTGCAAAAAAACTATATTCATTAAAGCGCGTAATACCTTATTTAGAACTCATTTTATATTTGTTGATCCTACGTTTTGCGGATCAAAAGAATTTTATAAGTAAAAGTTTCAAATCTCTTAATATATCGATGTTGCTGAAATAGCAAAGATATTGCAAGGGCTTATGGAAGACAAATGTTAAATGACTATTGTTGTTTTGTCGCTATATTGTGAAAAGCTGTAGAAAATTAAATGGTTCAAGTTAAGATTACTTTACCTTTGAATATATGAGTAAAGTTGTTGACAGGATACAGGTAACAGCAGATGTTTCCGTTTTATCATAAACAATGTACGATGTATGCAAAATATTATAATATGTTGTGATATAAAGAAATTATAAATAGACATTCCGTGTGGTGACGGATTAAGAACACAAGTATCACCACTCTTTTGTCATGTAAAAAGCCATCTAAGGGACAATATAAGCAGTTAATGTCTACTGTGAGAGACGGAAAAATCGAAACTAAATCCTGTTCCAACACGCCTGGTCAGCGTGGCACAGCAGACTATAGTCCCTTCCAAAGCGGAGGAGGCCCGTGCCCAGCAGTGGGACGTTAAGAGGGCACGATACTAAATTATGCTCCATACAAAAATATGGGCTTCGTAGTCCCCTTTTTTCTTCGCGAACGTTAAACCAATTTTAATTGCTTTTACGCTTCTATCTATTCTGCTTCTATCACTTTCATTTTTTCAAAACATAATAACTAAAAGAAATACGACCATCCGATAATCCCGTTTTTTCAGTTTTCTTTAGATTAAGTTGCAGCGTCTATCAAGATATTTGGTAAGGTCTTACCAAAAAAGAAAGTGATAGAAGCATAAATATACTCTTCATCTATAATATAGCGTAAAAACAATCAAAATCTGTTTAACTTTCGCAAAGAAAAAAGGGGATAATACATTTTTTTCAAAGAATTTGTAGGTAAAATCTGCTTCAGCTGTATTTGTCCCTTTCAGCGCGGCGCTCGGGAATAGCGATAGCAATACCTGAGGCAAATACCTAAATTAGAAGTACAGTAGTACCCTCTTAATGAGCTGGAGAGATAGAGAGAGGAGAGGAAATAGATATTTTTGTAAAACAATGTGTGAATGTTTTTAGATATTAACTGGAGAATCTTTACTAATAATATATAGCTGAAGAGTTTGTTTGAACGCGCTAATTTCAGGAAACGCTTCTCCGATTGCAAAATTTCTTTCAGTGTTAGATAGTACATTTATCGAGGAAAACTGATATTTGTATGGCAAAACAACGTTTGTCGGGTCAGCTAGTATTCTATATAATGTCAAGCTGTGACTAATAGGAGCGAAGCATTAGTGAAATTTGTTGCAAAAACGGGAAAAATTAACCAATACTAAAGTAATTTATTAATTTTGCAATTGACATGTGGAAAAAGTGATTACCGCAAGCGGGACTTCCGATCACTTTTTCCACCGTAATTTAATTTATTAAGTAAAAACATAGCTAACCATAAATAAATTAACCATATTCTTCAGTTGAACGCATAGTAATTTAGAATTTGTTTTCTAAATTCTACGCGCACGAAGCTACGGGTAACAACTAATGATAATGATAAGCACTAACTTACATGAACGATTTCATAAATCATTCAATTTCACACAAGCGTTTGTTGGTGTCAGTACCTACCTAATAATAGAGATGGTGTCAATTAATAGTGGTAAAAGTCACTCGCTGCGGTTTACGTAAATTACCATGAAATTACCTACTTATATGACTGCACGTTCCCCATAATGACAATAACAAATTTTACAAAATAATATCGGTGATCCGGGTACTACATATAAATTTGGTATTGATTTTCCAAATTGTGATTTAAAACTCAACGAGCCTCGTGGTTGAGTGGTCCATGTAACGGACTGCCAATCAAGAGGTCGCGGGTTCGATTCCCGCTCGGGACAATCATTTGTGTGATTTTTCTAATTGTCATACAAATGTTTGTACTGCGTCTGGGTGTTTCTATGTATTATAAGTAGGTACTTATTTTAAAAAAAAAGTAGTATATGTATTCTATCCGTATTCTGGTACCCATAACACAAGCATATAAGCTTAGCTTGGGACCAGAGGACGTTGTGTGAAATGTCTATGAATATTTATTTATTTTTATTTATAATTCTCTACTGTTTTTTTTTCGGTTTCCTTTAATTAATAAAGCTTTCAGTATAATAGGTAAACATTTTGGAATAAAATTAACGGATTGACACTTTGAGATTGATTATCTGATTAAAAAGTAATTTAAATGTCGCGCGTCGTTTTTAATTAATTGCGTCTATTTCTTTAAGTTGGGATGGATTAAAACCAAATATATATGCGTCCGTAAAAAGTCTAATTAGTAGTTAAAGAAAAAATATTTAATGAACTATACATTATATAACGTATTAGGCTTGTTATTTAGTAAACTTTTTGTAACTAAGAATAGCAATATGGCTGACTTAAAATATAGCTCACATTTTTTTTTCTTTTTGCTCATTATGTTTGATGGAATATCAAAGTAAATTATTATACAAGTGAGTAATTATTATGCATGCATCTACGAAAATTGCTAATTAATATACAACAAGCCAAATATTTGAACGTTATTTAAAAATATGCCGGCAGCTCTGTTGTTTATTGAAACTTTTAACAAAGCCATGATTGCACAAGAATATTGAGGGACAGGGATACTCATACGTACTAAAACCACACAATGGGATAAAAGGAAAACAATTAGAATATGCTTAATTTATAAAAATGGTTGTTGATCTGATAGCAGTTGAATTCACAAAAGCAAATAAAGGTCTTTGTTAATTTGAGGTTGAATAATGAAGGAATGAATTTATTCCTTTGTAGCTTTATGTCGTTTTTCATTTGGAGAAGACTTCTGCTTTTCATTGTGGTTATTACTAGAAATACATATTTACATGATTAAATTAAACATATTATTATAGTATTCCATTTGATAGTACTACATTGAAATAAATAATGTTGTAGTTACCTGTTAACAGCGAATATTATAAAAATGCAAGATCAAATACGTTCCTTGTATCATCATTATTAAATTACGAACTGTAGAGATCATTGAAATTAATAAAAAAAAAGTAGGAAACTGACAACTAGATAACGTGAAAATTATAATTAATTATTTTACACTTACTTTACACTTTTGCAAACAAGTGTTTCTAAGGTGGTAAAATACATGAAAGTGCTTTTAACTTGGACCTTTTGCAGGCATAGCAATGTTACTTTATTGTTAGTACTTAACTATTTTTTACTGTTTATTTATTTATGTATTTATTTTAACAAACTTTATTTGAAATTTAAAGTAAGCTTATTTAAGTAAATCTTTCGTGAATATTTTTAGAACGCCTTATTTGTACCGTAACACAAGCACGTACGATCGTCGAGTTTCGATTTAAGTGTCCGGTCAGGCATGTAATGTGATTATGCCTTTACTGTTTTGAAAAATATAGCAATAGGAACTTTTGTATATAAAACATGAAAGTTGTAAACAAATAACATTAATATTGGGAAAATTTTAATAACTCCGATAAAAATAATATAATAACAGGCAAAGATAGCAAGATAAAATACAAAACAACAGCTATTGTGAAAAAGCCTTAGAGCATTATATTAACAGGAGTTAAGAGTCTTCACAAATCTCAAATAAATTAATACTCGAGGAAAGCGACACACTCTGTTTACTTTATCACTAGCTGTAACTCTCAACTTCATACGCGTGGAATTTTGGAAAACCAAACCCCAACAAATGTTACAAACCATCCAACTAAATCACTCTATCTATTAAAGAAAAAAAAGCGCATCAAAATCCATTGCGTAGTTTTAAAGATATAAACTCACATAGGGACATACATACAAAAATAACGACTTTGTTTTATAATAAGTAAAGATAAAAAAGCTGCCTGGTCAGTATCGCTGAGGTAACGTTACACATACTAACGTATTTTCATTGCTTGATACGAACAAACCACACAAAATCAGCATACAACATGTCATAATCTGTACTGTGATGATTGCTCCCGTGACTTTTTAGCGAAAGTTACCAGACAATAACCACTCCTGATTGTTTAATTCTCTGATGTGTGGAAGCTCTATACCCCATAGCAGTCGTTTAAAGAGGCGATAACGATACAATGTGAATGGTTATTGTACAACTTGTGTCGTTGTTTCCTCATTACTTTATGAGCATGATATAAGTCCTAGTAACAACTTTCAATCGATTGAATGATTCATTTTCGCGATACATCGATAGTAATTAATACATCGATGTATATACAATTCTTAAATCAATTCCTTTATGTATAAATATATCTAATATATAAACTTCACGTGTCACAGTGTTAGTTACCGTACTCTTCCGAAACGGCTGGACCGATTTATATGAAATTTTATATGCATATTCAGTAGGTCTGAGAATCGGCCAACATCTATTTTTCAAACCTTTTTTTTTTAGTATGGCAAAACAACGTTTGCCGGGTCAGCTAGTCTAATATATAAAATTCACGTGTCACAGTGTTAGTTACCGTACTCCTCCAAAACGGCTAGACCGATTCTTATGAAATTTTGTATGCACATTCAGTAGGTCTGAGAATCGGCTAACATCTATTTTTCAAACTTTTTTTTTTGTATTGCAATACACCGTTTGCCGGGTCAGCTAGTAATATATATCTAATATATAAAATTCACGTGTCACAGTGTTAGTTACCGTACTCCGCCGAAACGGCTTGACCGATTCCTCTCAAATTTTGCATACATATTCAGTAGGTCTGAGAATCTAACCAACATCTATTTTTCAAACTTTTTTTTTTTAGTATGGCAAAACAACGTTTGCCGGGTCAGCTAGTATATATATACAGGGTGTGGCGTAATTAATGGATAAGCCTGTGCCTGTGGATAAGCCTCCTACTGCGCTATACGAATATGTATATTTTTAATTAATCCTATGTATGGTCTTGAAAAAAATGGCATAAGTCATGTTTTTCATAAAATGACTACTTTCACTAACCAATTCTGCTACTGTTGCCACAATTTTCAAAAGTTTTGCTTTCTGTTTTTTTTATAATACAGCTTAAGAGTTGAATTATTGCAAGCAATAAAGAATTCCCCATTCGTAATACAAATTTTATGAAAATTATGCATGAAATATCAAAAAAGGGTTATTGATTATTCAATTTGTTGACTTTGTACATCGTCTAGCTTAAAAAATCTTTATGGGAGTTGATTTGCCCAATATCTTAAAAACATGCTTGTTTTATGCAGTTTCCGAAATGGTATAATACTTATTATAATACTTATTAAGTTTGATGTGATATTAAAGAACCAAATGACACTCGTAAAAAAATGTTCTTATTGTGATTTAATTAATCAAATTAATACTGTTAACTTAAACAAACTGTCAGTGGTATTTTAACTTATCTGTCTGAGTTTACCAGTGGGAATGTTAGTCGTTGAAAAAAAATAACAACTTATTTTATTTTTTTTATTCTAAAGATGCAAACACTACATAAATTTTATTTTACAAAAAATGTTCGAAATGGCGGCCACCTGCGGCTATGCAGGCCCTGCATCGACGGATAAATGACCGCTTTAGGCGTCGGATGAAGCCGGAGCTCTTGATTTCATCAGCGGCTTCAAAAATCAGGGCCTTTAGTTGTTCCAGGGATGCTATTTCTTTTTTATACACTTTTTCTTTTAAACACCCCCAGTAAAAAAAGTCTAGAGGGTTCAAATCAGGGGACCTTGGTGGCCACAAAATGGGACCCAAACGACCTATCCACCTCTCATTGTACTCATCATTGAGGTAGTTCCGTACAATTCGTGCGTAGTGAGCGGGACAACCATCATTTTGTAACCAGTAGTTTTCTGGCACATTTAAACTTTGTAATAGTTCCGGCAACGTATTTTGCAGAAAATTTAAATAATTGGGACCTGTTAGTGTCTCGGATAGTTCGACGGGCCCAACTATTTGTCCATTTAAAATTCCTGTCCAAAGGTTCACTTTAAACTGGACTTGAGCTCGGTCTTGCCTTATGTTTCTCGGATTGGTTGCCTGCCAACTATGAAGATTGTGCATGTTGACGTAGCCATTTCTTTTACATGATGACTCATCGCTCCACAGTATTTTGTCAAAAAACGCCGAATCTTCGCGTATTTTTCGCAACATGACGCGACAAAATTGGACTCTAGGCTCATAGTCTCGTGTCATTAGTGTTTGCACCCTTTGATAGTGATACGGGTGAAGCTCATGCCTGTGCAGAATTCTGCCCACAGTACGCGTATCTACACCGGTTCCTCTACTTAACTCACGAATTGATAACTCTGGATTAGCACGCACAGCTTCTAGAACTTCGTCATCACGATGTCGTCGAGGTCTGCCTTCCGAAGCACCACCAACACCGGTACCAGGCATTCGCCCTTCGCTAAAAGCGATGTGCACACGTGTAAACACCCGGTAGTCTGGGTGTCGCAAATCGGGGTATCTTCGACGATATTCGCGTGCAGCTTCATTTGCATTGCAGTTACACAGGCCGTAAATAAGATGCATATTTGCATACTCTTGAGGAGTGTACGTATGACGCGGCATGATCAGTAGTCCAGGGATATGTAGAAGTCGTCGATAATATCACAATTGTCCAATTCGTATAGCAAAAACAGAGTCCGTAGTACATAAGCCAAATTCACGTCACAATAACAAACACGATAGAGCAAACGATATGTGCGCAAGAGACGATAGTCAAAAGAGCACTAACTTTGTTAAACAAGTTCAAAAGCTGTTTTGTTGTTTGTGAGAATAATAAAAATCTATCTCTGTCGCACAACTGTTATTTACCTGACATCAAAATGCTTTGTCTCTGTCTTATGATAAGACTAACCGTCTGGATTTGCCGTGCGATAAACAACCACAAGTAGTTGACTTAGAGTCGTTATCTGCTTACCCTATTCATGGTGGATGACTACCTGCTCCCGAGCACCCAAAAAAGGGTCCATTGTGAATGACTACCTGCTCCGGAGCACACAAAAAAGGGTCCATTCAAACTGTTTACAAAGACATGTTTAAGATAAATTAATAATTCTGTTAAAGAAAATTAGGGTATTTTTTTACAACTGTCGTTTTTTTTTAAAACCTCGTGAAATGTAATAAGTATTATACCATTTCGGAAACTGCATAAAACAAGCATGTTTTTAAGATATTGGGCAAATCAACTCCCATAAAGATTTTTTAAGCTAGACGATGTACAAAGTCAACAAATTGAATAATCAATAACACTTTTTTGATATCTCATGTATTTTTTCCCAAAATTTGTATTACGAATAGGGAATTCTTTATTGCTTTCAATAGCTCACCTCTTAAGCTGTTTTATAAAAAAAACAGAATGCAAAATTTTTGAAAATTGTGGCAACAGTAGCATAATTGGTTAGTGAAAGTAGTCATTTTATGAAAAACATGACTTATGCCATTTTTTTCAAGACCATACATAGGATTAATTAAAAATATACATATTCGTATAGCGCAGTAGGAGGCTTATCCACAGGCACAGGCTTATCTATTAATTACGCCACATCCTGTATATATGAATTGTAATTCAGAATTGTTTTTCATTGCAAAAACAGCGGGTGGTACAATAAATAGGAAAATAATTTCAAATTTTTAGTATGTGATAAAAGACGATGACAGCAACAACATAATTATTGATATAATTAGGTTATTATTATGTTTGACTATATATTGTATATTGCTGGGATTCTTGGTCTTGTAGTTCATGTAACGGACTGCCATTCACGAGGTCGTGGATTTGAATTCTTATATCATTTGCGTGATATTTATAATTATCATACAAATATTTGTACTGCGTCTAGGTGCTTCTATTATAAACTTATGTATTTACAAAACAAAAGTAGTTTCTCTATTATATCCGTATTCTGGTACCCATAATACAAGCATATAAGCTTAGGTTGGGACCGGAGGACGATGTATGAAATGTCTATAAAAAATAATATAGTTCGAAATAACAAAACTCTAAAGCAACATATAACATGTTTGCTAAAATTTTAACTTTTATAGTAGTTATAAAGGGCTATGGTGCGAGGCACCATGAAAAAAAAAACTTAAAAGCAAGTAAATATGTAGGTAGGTATATCTAAATTGTACACATGTACGGTAGTTTCAACAAACTTGATAACTTGGTAGCGAACTATCATGGGGATATAAATCGAACCCTCTGAATTTTATATGGATGCGTTCACTTATAGTTATTTTTTTACGAATATGCCAACCTTTCGGGCACTATTATAGTTACGTAAAAAGTTTGGAATAAGAAAGTAAGGTACCTAATAACATTTTGTCATACAACGGCGCGCCGATGTATGACAAAATTTTGACATATCTTTTAGATAAATTTGTTTCTTATTTAGAAGCAAAGTTATTATACTAGCGAGCTTTCATACATTTATTGTAGGTATGCATTAGACAAAATTGTATCTAGTAAAGATAGATTTACTTAGAACTAGTAGAATTATCATTCACTAATGTCCGCGACTTCGTACGCTTGGAATTTAGGAAAACTTCCCGTTTTCGCAACATTATTCACTGATTCTTAGCTCTTATTAGTCACAGCGTGATGTTATATAACCTAGAGCCTTCCTCGATAAATTTACTATACCACACTGTAAGATTTTTTTAAATCGGAACAGCGGTTCCTGAGATTAGCTCGTCCAAACAAACAAAGTCAAATTCAAAATGTCAAAGATTTTCTTCAGCTTTAAACAAACAAACTTTTCAGCTTTATAATAATTTATATCATTTATTTTATTTAGCAGAACTAGTAGAACAAGTAGTAGGTACTTAGTACATAGATTTATTTATAACATGATAGAACCTAATCATGATTTTTGAAGCAAAAGTTTTTGCAAACAATATTATGCCGAAATAATACGGAAATTGTAATTCAGTTATTTCGAGTCAGCATATTTTTTCAGTAACAACAATATTACATTTGCAATTTTCCGGTCACTGAACGAGAGGCGTACTCAGATAAAATACTAAATACTGATTCCACTAAATATTGAGTTTTGTGATTTCTCAATATTCTATCATACTAACAAAAAGTAACAGTTTTTAGTTCCTTGAAGCTGAATGTCCTGCCTTTTAAGTTTCTGTCGAGTACGACCTCTTCACTTTTTTACCCTCATAACTAGTTTGAGCTCATCATCCTAAAAGTTTTTGAATATCCCTAGGCAATAGTTTCCCGAGTAACTTCATATTATAGGTATATCAATATTATATGTATATACATATATATATTTTCATTGTTAGGTCGACAGACGAGCAAACGGGCCATCTGATGATAAGTGGCATCCGTCGCTCATGGACTCTGCAATACCAGGGACATAGCCAAGCCGCTGCCTACCGATAATATATTCTATATAACTGAGTGTAAGTATAATACATACATACCCAAGCCATAGGCTACGATAATTGCTTAACCATTAGGCGGGCCGTAAGCTTGTTCGCCACTTTAGCGGTAGGTATAACAAAAATACGCTCGTAATAATCGATATCATAATGGATAAAGCAAGTGTCTTTTTAGTCACAGCTATAAATAAAAGAATCAATGTATATATTTGATACACTAAACCTTGATACATTTAGCAAAATATCTTTCTCTATTATTTTCCTCTTTTCGGACCACAAATGTCCTAATGAAGGAAACAAAACTACAAATACATGATTACAGTGTATTTAACTGTTTTTAGGTATTTTTCAATAATCACGAATTTCATAACTTCTGGCACATTTATAATAATCTTATTTAAAAGAGAATAGAATTTTGGGAAAATTTGTTGTACAAAATAATGTTTTTATACATTATAAAATACAATGGATAACTCTCTAATTAAAAATTGGTCATGTGCGAGTCGGACTCGCGCACGAAGGGTTCCGTACCATTATCTATGCAACATAAGGCAACGTTATTAGCATCGAGCAAGAAACGGTAAAAAAATCATGTTTGTTGTATGGGAGCCCCCCTTAAATATATATTTTATTTTATTTTTAGTATTTGTTGTTATAGCGGCAATAGAAGTACATCATCTGTGAAAATTTCAACTGTCTAGCTATCACCGTTCTTGAGATACAGCCTGGTGACAGACGGACAGACGGACGGACGGACGGACGGACGGACGGACAGCGAAGTCTCAGTAATAGGGTCCCGTTTTTACCCTTTGGGTACGGAACCCTAAAAATCAAACAATGGAATAAAAAAGATAATAGGTTAGAAATCTATAGGCTTTGTAGCAAACGCTGCTTTAAATCCTTTTTAATGGACTACTAAGACTTTAGTATAGTGAATATTGTGATAAGTAAATGTTCAATAAAAGATTTAGAAGGGACGGCGTAATGAAGAAGAATATGTAGGTAGACCTCGGAGAAGATTTTTACCTGTTCAATAAGAAATATAATTATTATGAACATTTCACACAAAGTCCTTTGATCCCAAAGTAAGCTATATGACAATGCTTGTTTATGGGTACCGGGTACGAATACACAACGTTATAGGTATACTTTTTTTTGTTAATACATACTTATAATACATAGAAAACACCCAGACTCAGTACAACCATTTGTATGACAATTATAAATATCACATAAATGATTGTCCCAAGCGGGAATGGAAACCGCGACCTCGTGGTAGTTGGTTACATGGACCACTTGAGCATGAGGCCCATCAAACGTTATGTCCTTTAGCTGGCTTTTAAAACGCCCTAGGGGGAGGAAAAGGGGTGATGACATTTGAATTCTTGATCCGTCACTACATGGACTAACCTATAAAGTTACCCATGGTTTCTACTTCAAGTGCGTAGCAATTAGTATCGTAGACCAGACATATAAGTGTATGCATATGTGTGCTATGATGGTGCCTTGACCCTTACCATGACCCGGCGAGGGGTGGCCCCGCTAACCGGAGCCCGACCCGGCGGGTGGAACATAAGGTCCCCGTCGCGTGAGCAAATGCCACCAACGAAGTACGTTAGTATCGTAGCTGATGGCACTCTACAGTCTATATCTACCTCATATGACAAAAAGCGTAACGGTAAAATTATGATGAAATATAAATAAATATTATATTCTTATAAATGGAACTTAATTTAATTTAAAAAAAACAATGACTTAAATATTAAACTGAAATAAAATAACCACAAATCACAATGCAAATTAATAAGTCTACTTAGAACAGCGTAACGACGATATTAACAGTGTTAACTCCATGAAGACAACCGGCAGACTGTTTTTGTCCGTACAACTCGCTTCGTTTTTAGGGTTCCGTACCCAAAGGGTAAAAACGGAAACCCTATTACTGAGACTTCGCTGTCCGTCCGTCCGTCCGTCCGTCTGTCACCAGGCTGTATCTCAAGAACGGTGATAGCTAGACAGTTGAAATTTTCACAGATGATGTATTTCTATTGCCGCTATAACAACAAATACTAAAAATAAATATTTAAGGGGGGCTCCCATACAAAAAACTGATTTTTTTTACCGTTTCTTGCTTGATACTAATAACGTTGCCTTATGTTGCATAGATAATGGTACGGAACCCTTCGTGCGCAAGTCCCATTCGCACTTGACCAATTTTTATATCCCCACTTGCAACGGCGTGGGGTGGGTAGTAGAATAAACTAACAATATTATTTATAAATCAATAATTTGCCGATCAAGAGGTCGCGGGTTCGATTCCCGCTCGGGACAATCATTTGTGTGATTTTTCTAATTGTCATACAAATGTTTGTACCACTTGTGTCTGGATGTTTCTATGTATTATAAGTATGTATTTACAAAAGAAAAGTAGTATAATGTATTCTATCCGTATTCTGGTACCCATAACACAAGCGTATAAGCTTAGCTTGGGACCAGAGGACGTTGTGTGAAATGTCCATGAATATTTATTTATTCAAAATTCTAAATATTTTCTATAATTACCTAGGCTGCAAATTACTAACAATAGTACCAATAGGGATTGTTCATAATTTTTGACCTACTATTTTTATATTCTTTTCAGAAAATATAGACCATTTTAAGCAACTAATTTCAATATTATTGAAATATTCATTATACAGATTTTTTTTAAAAATCTTGAAGATATTACTTTAAATGTTGTGACGTCATCATTTTACGCAATCTCTGTATAGACTTTTCTTGATAGACTTAATACAAGCCTAATACAGATTGCACTTTATCTTTTCAAAGTTGACAAAATTTCAACTCCACTTCAGGGTAGTATATCCCTAAAAACGCCTTAATATTTTAAGTCCTTCATTTCAAGGGCAAATAGAGATCATTTGCTTTTTTGGAAAAATAATCGTTAATATAGCAAATTTTCCGAAAAAATCTAATGGATCATGATCAGAAACTCTATTCCTCGAAATGGTTTTCGAATTAAGAGTTTTAAAAAAATATGAACAATGCCCATTCTACGTGAACAACTAAACTTAACTAAAAAATAAAAACATCTATGGCGTATTTTGATTAATTAGATACATCGACGTGCTCATTTTTGTTATTTAAAATCGTTAGTCTATAAAATGTAGATTTTCTAATAAAAAGGTTTTTTTAACATTGCCGAAGTGTGTTATTAACACTATCAATTTTCATTTTTTAGTTCAGTCTAGTTGTGTTGTGTACGTAGAATCGATACCATTAAAAGCAAATACGTACGCTATAATGGTGAAAATATTTCAAAAGAAAGTTATAAGATTTTGTAATGTCTGGGTTTAGTCATAAAACTAAGCTGGAATTCCGCTTACATATATTTTCTGTGCTATTATGTGCATTCTGAACATCAGAAATATTGTCTGAGTGTCGTTGCCAAATGCACTACTTGTAATAAAATGCACCTCTGCTGTTTTACACGGGAAACTGTCCTTGCCAAGTAACTAAATTGCAAGTTTTAATGTTATGCTATGCAGTATCTTTAGCCAGTCGCCATACTTATACAGCTGCACTAAGTCACAGAAAAAGACCAAAATAGGGGTATATTAAATAGACGTGGAATACAACGTATTCAACGTATATACATTAATATATTAATAACTATAAAATCCTTCTATTTAGAAACATTGAAACTATTTGAAAAGTGCTAATTATTGAGCTGTATAAATAAACTAAAATTATTTAATTTTACATAATAAATCAAATTGTGGTGGAAAAAGTTGATCACCGCAAGCGGGACTTGAACCCACGACCTCGGAATACCGTTCCGTAGCTCTGCCAACTGAGCTTATTGCAGTCGTGCTCACAGTAACCAAATTAGATCACCACAATCGTTACTCGATTGAGATTACATCGTGTTTTGACGTGCAACGCCATCTATCAAGAATGTTTTGCAACAATCTCGACCAATCAGATAGTGTTCTTTACAGAATACAATTGGGCTGAAGTTCAAGTCAAGCTGTCAAGTCAAGCTGAGGTTCAAGTCCCGCTTGCGGTGATCAACTTTTTTCCACCTCAATTAGATTTATTAAGTAAAAGCATAGCAAGTCAATTCCAAAATTAATAAATTATTTATTTAATTTTAGTTTAAATAAAATAGAAAGATTTAATTTTAGTTTTCTCTTTATTCAGCTCATTATTTATTACACATTACATATTAAATTTTCCAAAAAAATTGATAATATAATTCTGTGAAACGTAAAATATTACCTTAATCCGTTAAAAATATCAACCCATAATTTTATATTGCCAGGAAGTCATTTTCTTAGCGGACCGACCCAAATATTTAAACTGACCTAAATATTTATCTTTCCACTTTCTTGCTCTTTCCTGGCCGGATACAATCAGCACTTATATCTGGGGATTTTTTTTTTCAAATAATATTTTGAACAATATTATGCAGCACACTCTCAAATGTAGTCACTTGTAGTCACTTGAAAGTAACTGACCCGATACTCCGTGGTTTAGCAGTTAGTTTAACATGCTGCCGTTCAGTAGATTGGTCACTCGATTCCCGCACGGGGCAATTTAATTATTTGTGCTTTTTGTACTAATTATTATTGCTCGTAATATTTATGTACAAAAGAAATATTAAATTTATTTGAATTTTTGCTTTACTTGGTTTCCAATGCCACTGTTGTCCACTACTCTGTCATTATTTATCATATTTATGTATTTATAATGTACTAGCTGACCCGGCAAACATTGTTTTGCCATACTAAAAAAAAAGGTTTGAAAAATAGATGTTGGCCGATTCTCAGACCTACTGAATATGCATGTAAAATTTCATAAAAATCGGTCAAGCCGTTTCGGAGGAGTACGGTAACTAACACTGTGACACGCGAATTTTATTTATTAGATATATTTATGTATGTTCAATTATATTCTTATATATGTATGTGTATTTTATTATATTTATGTTTCTTACAATCTTTGTATACCTTTAATTTTAATTTCATATCAAAATAATTTATTCAAGTTCCTGATTTCTATGGACAGATGGACACTCTTTCGTTTCTGATATTTTCTTTTTTACCAGGTTAAAATTTTGTGTTTTTTTTAGACACCTACCTCTTTTATTTCTGTAACTGTCTGTTGACTGGCAAAAAATGCCTTAGGCATTAAGCCTGCCTATGCATAAATGTATATGCATGAAATGTAAAAATAAAATAAATAAATAATAAATCCAAAAAAGAGGTTTTATTTAAACGAATGAGTCGCGCAAGTGATAGAGAATTTAAAATTGATTATGGGTCAAAGTTATTACATGTTTAGGTATGTCATAAGGTACCTAACTGATATCATTAATTACTGCAACACCTTAAACATGAAAATCATGTGTTATCTTTTCGATTCAATCCTATACAAACTCATGAACATCGTCGTTTGATCACCACCTTACACCTTTTGCTTATAAATTGACTTGGTAAATCTACTTAGGGTTAGGTAAGGTTTCATAGAGGTACATAAATGTACAACAATATACCGAAACTACCCTAAAGCGGTATTACTTTGCCTCGGCGTATTGTAGCTAGTGCAATAGACTGCCGGTTTTAGGGACGCGGTTTTGATTCCTGCACAGGCAAATATCTGTGTGATGTTTGTATTTTTTCATCCAAATATATTATATTTTGCGACTGAGTGTGTTCTATCAATTTATTTATGCATATACCAAAATAGTATAATGTTTAACAGTATTTTAGTATCACACAAGAATTAAAATATCTTCCTAGTTGTTATGTTTAAAGTAAAACTTGATAAGAAAACAACATTAATATTTAAAAATATAGACAGACATTAGTACCAATTGTACGTGCATAATTTTATAGTCAGAAGATATGTCCAATGACAATCCTTACTAATGACTTTGGAAACATAATGATATTGCTTAGGATGGTATTATATTGTACAGATTAGTCAAAACAGGATTAGATATGTATATAGCTGACGTTCGAGTACACTTTAGAAGGATTAGGACATTTAAACGGAAATTACAGAGTCAGAGTCAGTCAGTCAAAATCAGAGTCACCGGCAAAACCTATAATTTATACAAGTTGATATAGGAGTATAAACAATAGCTCAAATAAAACCACTTTTGCGGATTTAGATGCGTATACTGTCCCATACGTGACCGTAGTGACTGAAAAGTCTCCATAACATGGAGCTAAAATTTTAAACAAATATACGCGTCTGAATTCCGAAAACGTGGTATTATTTGTGTAAATGAGTGGCACAAGTGTTAGAAAATATTATAAACTGTAGCTAGTTTAATAATGTGATAATATTCTGAATAAATAAATTTTCACAGACATTTCACACAACGTCATTTGGTCCCAAGCTAAGCTGTATTTTTTATATTGAATTACAAAGACAATAATGATTAATACATAAAATCTTTTAAGATATATCAAAATTGTGTAGGCCAAGAATTGTTGCTACAATGCACCAAATGTATCGATTTTAGGAACATAATGCGCCTCAAGTCGCCTACTGTATTTTAATTTAGGAATGCCTTTGTATTGTGGACTTGAGTTTACTATTCTGTTTTGATTCTGTGCCATTATATTATTATTATTTTGCAACTACTAATGTTTGTTAATCTTTACTTATTATAAAACAAAGTCGTTATTTTTGTACGTATGTCTGTATGTTGATCTTTAAAAGTACGCAACGGATTTAGATGCAGTTTTTTTCAATAGATAGAGTGGTTCAATACGATGGCTTTTTTGTATAATTTGTCAAGGTTTGGTTTTTAATTCCTAACGTACAAAGTCGCGAGCAACAGCTAGTATAATTACATTAGCTAGTCCTAGCATTTTATTTGCGTACTTAGCGTAGAGCTCCTATGTTACGATCTGGAAGTGAAAAAAAGATTTAATATGTTATTTACAGACCTTCTAATTATACAAACTTCAACAAGAATTGATCGAACCGGTCCTGGGGAATTTGACTCAGTCTAAGTATAGAGCCTGAGTCAATTATGGCTAATTTTAGAGAGGAAGGAAAGAACTTCATAAAATCTTTGATAATTATGAAAATTTCTAAAAGTCCCGTTGGAGTATATAAACGTTTCTTTGTTAAGTGTAAATGGGTTCAATTATATCTATAGAGTTTATAGGGGCTTCTACAAATTTTCAAGTATCCGTATGGCGACTAATTAAGAATGCCTGTGTCACCATTTACTGCACAGGGTGCTATAAAACCAGCTAAGGGATATTTCACACATCGTCTATTAAAGATGGAGACTTCGAAAATAAACTCTACGTCAACACTCCTGGTCAGCGTGGCATAGTAGACCTTAAAAACTCCCAAAGCAGAGGAGGTTCGTGTCCAACAGTGGCGTTACTGAGCTGGAGTGAGAGATACAAAGTTTCATATAGCGTTAAAAACCAATTTCATTGTTTCAAAGTTGATAAACACAAAGAAAATACTCTTCTAAAACTTTGAACAGTACATCAGGCACGTAAGCTTTATAAGACGAAGTTGGAAATTACAAATTGCGCTTTTACGAGATCTTGTTTAAAGTAAAGCCGGAAATTTGAAAGGACGAACATTACCTGTTAAACAGAGTATTATTACATTGAAATTGTATATTTTGGATTAATTTTAAGTACCATATTTTTACTTAGTCATTATAAAACAGAGTTGTTATTTCTGTATGTCAATTGTCCACCATGTGAGCTTAATTTTTTAATAAATATATAAATAAATCCCAAGCTAAGCTTATATTTTGTTGTTATGGGCACCAGAATACGGATAGAATACATAATACTACTTTTCTCTTGTAAATACATACTTATAATTCATAGAAACACCCAGACGCAGTACAAACATTTGTAAGACATATGATTGTCAATATCAAACAAATGATTGTCCATTTTAATATAGTATTAAAATGGACATATGGTGCTACGGATTTTAATGCGGTTTTTTAATAGGTGGATTGTATCAAAAAAAAAGTTTTATGTTACAAATTTTATATTCTTTTATTTCATGCATAATTTATTAGGGAATTGCTTATTAAAATCGACGCATATGACGTTGCGAACAACAGCTCATTTAAAAAAAGATAAAGTGTTTACAGCATTACTCTAAGATCAAAATGCTTACTGACAACATTAAGCATTCCAGATTCGGACAGGAAATAAATAAAAATAACGGTAATTTATTTTCTTAGAGAAGATGACAAATTCTTGTAAACGAAGTTATGAGATGTAATTAAGATGAAAATAGTTTAATTTCTACAGCTCGTTAAGCTGCATAGTTCAGCTTAGTACTCAGACAGTACGTGTTCAATTGCAGTGTGGGGTTCAACTACAGGCGTCTTGTTATTCAAAATATTATTTTAAAGAGAATATTACATTGGCAAAATAACGAATGTAAGAGAAATAGGATATTTTATATACCTACATATATTTCGTAATGTTGTATGCGACTGATCCTATCTATCAAACGTCATACAGCTTACTTATCCCGTAATGTTTATAATAATGTGATAAGTAACTTACTCCTTTTCCTTCCCAAATTCGGTCAAACTTCTGTAAAAGTCAACTAAGGGATACTACACAGTGAGATACGGAAATCTTAAAAATTAACCCCTATGCCAACACGCCTGATCTGCGCGGCATAGTAGACCATCATCCCACCCAAAGTGGAGAAGGCTTGTGCACAGCAGTGGAACGTTAATGGGCTGGTGAGAGAGAGCTTTGTATGCAACTGCCCCAACTGCATCCCGCCTATCAAATATCATAAAAAAGACATAAGAAAATTATTTTGCAGTCGCACTCATAAGAAAGGGTAAGCAAATTATACTGCATACAATTTCACTTGATATAAAACTAATAACTTACTATATTTATCATTATATTTCTATTCCTATTTCTGTATAATATAAAATAATAACTTATAAAGCAACGACAGAAAATTAAAAAATGTCACACAACTTTTGTTCGGGAATCAGAAAACACTTTTTAAATTTCAAATGAATCAAAGATGTATTGTGAAACCTGGCAATAACATTCTCGATGAAATCAGCTTTTAAACGAATATAAACTAATTTGAAATCGGTCCAAATACAATATGAACAGGTCACTTAATTAAATACATGTCTAAACTTATAACACCTGTCTTTAAGTTGGGGATTAGAAATGCTTCGAGCGAGCAAATGGACATATTTTAACACCCACGCAGGTATCGGGATTAAGTGTTAATTTATTTGTATTTATTTTAATATCTGGGTCTCTCCAATCCAATAACATTCCACTGTTGGGCACGGGCCACTTCCACTTTGGGAAGGATTATGGTCTGCTATGTCGCGCTGACCAATTTTACGACTGTCACAGAGAATGTTATCTGAGTACAATATCCCATAGCTGACTTTTACAGCACCCTGGGGGAAGGAGTGGTGTGGTGACTTGTATTCTTAATATGTCATGACATCGATATTTCGAGAATTTTAAACCTGTGTTAGAACATTGATTATTTATTAGAAACAATAGAAAATTGATAATATCCACCAATTTCTTCTGATTTGGCAATAATATTTGTGATTGATTTCCTCCGACATTTTGAACGCACCATTAGCTGCGGGATTTTATCTTAATGTTTGTGAGATGACTCTTGTTGTTACAATAATTTGGCTGCATACTTCTTACAATCTGAGCAGTTATGTAGAACACTACTGAATATCTCTCACGCTTCTTTACTTATCTATATCTATTACTAATATATAAAGCTAAAGAGTTTGTTTGTTTGTTTGAACGCGCTAATCGCAGGAACCACTGGGCCGATTTGAAAAATTCTTTCACTTGTATATGGGCATTTATCGAGGAAGGTTTTAGGCTATATTACATCACGCTACAACCAGTAGAAGCGAAGCAGTAGTGAAAATTGTTGCAAAAACGGGGAAAATTTTTTAAATTCCACGCGGACGGAGTCGCGGGCAACAGCTGGTTATAAAATAAAGCCGTTATTTTTGTACATCCCTATGTGAGCTTATAACTTCAATACGCAACGGATTTTGATTCAATATTTTTTTAATAGATAGAGCAGCAGAGTCGAGCAAGTGTTAGAGAATATTATGAAATAAACATGTAATATTAACTTATTATAAAACAAAGACGTTATTTTTGTATATATGTCCCTATGTGAGGTTATATCTTCAAATCTACGCAACGGGTTTTCATGCGGTTCTTCTAATGGATAGAGTGGTTCAAGAGAATGGCTCAAAAACCCAGTTTAATTAAACGGGGTCTCTGTATACAAGTAACCAAAACTCACAAAACAAGGCGGCTAAATTGCTTTGAGATGTTCTGTCTGACATAAATTAATAATATTATGACATGTTTTAATCTTATCAATTTCGAAATTGTAGAGATTCATTTCGTATTTGGAATGTTGTTAATAATAACCCAAGACAGGCATGCCTTTGAAGAATATGTATAATATTTCTTGTAGTATATATTATTTTGGCATTTGAAAATAAAATTTTAATACTCGTTTAATTAGTAAGCAATATCATCTATCTAAACCAATATTATAAAGGTGAATAATATGTTTGTTTGTTCAAACGCGCTAATCTTAGGAATCACTGGTCCGATTTGAAACATTCTTTCAGTGATGGATAGCAAATTTATCGAAGAAGGTTATAGGTTATAACATCGCGCTGCGACCGATAGGAGCGAAGCGTCAGTGAAAAATATTAAAATAATCGGCGATATTTTCTAAATTCCACGCGTACGAAGTCGCAGGAAACGGATAGTTCTTTTTTATAAAAGGGAATAACAGTCTATCACTATCTATCCATATTATAGATTGGTCTTTGATAACCACCGTTAAGGCAATATTTGTCTAATAGATGGCACATAGACTAATAGCGAAATATAAACTATACGTACCTAACGATCGCGTCATTCAATAAACTAACGCAATAGATACTTGCTACATGTTTTATAAAACCCCTAACAAAAGCGATTATCTTGGGGATATTATGTGTAATGTTTTTCGCCATTGACAGTTCCCCTTCGTAAGCTGTTGTAAATAGTCGCCTATTCCTTGACTACTTAAATTATGGTTGTAATGTGAATCACACATTTTTGTAACGACCAGTTTATTTTCGGATATTGTCTCTGAAAGTTATATTACATTGATAATGGGAAATAATACACTATTTTCTGGATATTATTACAAGGAGTTGTTTTTATTAATTTTACGTTAGTGAAGAAGAATGTTTTTAAAGTAATTTATTAATTTTGCATTTGACATGCTATGCTTTTACTTAATAAATCAAATTATGGTGGAAAAACGTATAAAAAATACGTAAAAAAATATATAAACTCATTCGAGTGACAAGTATGGTGGTTAATTTGAGATGTTAGTAGACCGCAATAAGCTCAGTTGGAAGAGCTTCGGAACGGTATTCCGAGGTCGTGGGTTCAAGTCCCGCTTGCGGCATTTCACTTTTCCCACCATAATTTGATTTATTAAGAATGTTTTTTTTTAATGTTTCACAAGAACAAGCCAAGCTCCCTACACCTATTGAAAATAAGTACACCATTTCTAACTATTAACTTAACTTTTTTATAAAGTTTATTAATATTAGACTGAAATTTCGGAGCGTTAAAATTTTTTGGCTGAAAAGTATTAGCCTAAAGACATCAAAATAAAAGACAACATCAAAATAATAAACCTAGATTTTGTAAATAATAAAAAGAGTTCTGCAAACTACTTTACTCGTTGAATCGCAATCTGATTTGTAGGAAGGAGGTCATGCAGAGGATTAAGTAACTTAAAGTAGTCGTAGTCTTATCTTAATGTGCTGTGCATAAAATCTAGGATGTTATAGTAGATAACTATAAATTTTTTGTGTTTTAAAGCGTACAAACTCGTACTGCATTTTATCTTTGAACTAGATAAAAGCTATCTAACTTGTATTGAATTTATGTAGAGTCGGATTAAATTTAGCAAAACAATTTTGTTATAGACTTGAATGCGTGTTACTTTGTGAGGTGTTTGATATAACATAAAAGGGGAACGAGTTACTTTTGATGATATTAATTAATAGAATTTGTTAAGAATAATTTGACAAATCAAAACTTGCCTTATCAAAACCTTTTTTAATGAAATTTCTATATATTAAAATATAGTAAGTTAATATGAACTGAATGGCACCTTAATAGATTGCTAATGGTCTTATTCATAATGACTTATCGGAGGTTTAAAAGTTCGCTAAAATCGGTTCGCGAAAATTGTCAAATATTGTTTATAAATAGTCTTTTTACGCTAAAACGTTTTTTATCTCTCCGATAAAATCTCCGTTTAAACGTCCGATAAGTCATTATAAATAAGACCATTAGTCTTTGAGATTTTATAGCACGTAATGTTAATTGTGAAAATGAAATGTGTTTGCATGCGTTTCTTTTTATAAACACATTTACTGTTTATTAAAAGAAACGCATACAAACATTATATTTACGATTATTTGTGTTACCAAATTTGACTTCTTTTGTTCTATGTATATACAAAGAATTTATTAACCGCGTAGGTATAGTATCGAAAAATGTAATAAACTTGTACTTCTGGTAGAGTTAATATACATGATCTATCGAAATGTTACTACGAATTAAATTTCCAGAGATTGCTTCAACAATGTTTATACGCTAAACGCTATTGTTGTTAAAATACTTTGTATCTAGTTATAGTTTGTTTAGGTAAGGTTTTGCTGAAATTCAGCGCTGTGGTTTTAAAAATGTAATATATAGCCGAGCAACGATAATTATTTTTCTCGAGAATGACACTCATTAAAGGTCTGGAAACATTTCTACTTAAGGGCCTACATCAATATTATCGTATATCATCGCCGACACGTACATATTAACACAGCCAGTAGGCACAGAAAATGAAGAATTAGGGATACTTTTCCTATTTACTCAAAATCTACTAAATATATTTTAATTCTGATTTACGTGTTTCTATACATAATAGTTACCTATGTTTTTAAAGTTATTTCATTAGTTAATACGCGATAATAGACAGACAAATGAAAAAAATAAAAAATTAGAGAGGTTGTTTCGCCTAGATTTTCTATCGAGAAAACTTTTTTCAATCGCGTTTCTGAGTTTATGCGATCCTAGATCATATATTGAAAAAACATATACTTAAAAATTAGAGCTCTAGCCATTCAATCTAAAGAAACAATGAAAACTTCGTACATAGAAAAATGCACGAAGCTATTTTGGTATCCTCTTAAGAGTGGACTCTAGATCCGGCAATTTCACAATCTAGTGATATGAATTGCTATCCCTATTTCCAAGCGCGGCATCGAAAGTGCCACCATTACATCATACACCACAGAGCAATCAGATTGCACCTATTAAATATTTGAAAAAATTACGTTTCGTAGGTACTCCAATGCTTTCTTCGTGAAAAATAAACTTTATTGCAATGTTCTAGATGAAAAGTATATCTATTTTTTTATTCTTTTTGTTTTCGGAATAACCTTACCAAATTTGTGTTACAGACACTAAAAAAATCATCTAAAAATAACCACTAAATCAGGTTTTTTAAATGGTCATATTTCTTTTAGTATCCAGTTCAATGTGTTGTGTAAATATACACAACACATTGAACTGGATTTAAATTATTTTTTTTATTAAAGATTTATAAAACTGTTTTATTTAATGAAGTTATAGCGTAAAAAGATCATTGCAGTGGAGTGGAATCAAAGTTAAATGTAATTTTCTAATAAAACGTGTTCATAGCTCTACATACTCGTAACTGTTTGCTTAATATCATATCTTAGTTGGTGTTGAATCAGTTTGCAATATACTTGGATAGTAAATTGCAAAAGTTTCAATTTGACTTCTTCTTTCAACTGTTTGTATTACTTGAACTGCAGTGAAATTGTATACTTGTGTGTTTGGCTTATTATTGTAATCTTTTTGTCTGTATGTATGTCAGTCAGAATTCCGTGTGGTGACGGATTAAGAATACAAGTGTCACCACCCCATCTCCTCCCAAGGGTGCTGTAAAAGTCAGCTAAGGGATATTGCACACTGATAACACCTCTGTGAGAGACAGAAAACTTGAAAATAAACCCTGTGCCAATACGCCTGGTCAGCGCGGCACAGTAGACCATAATCCCTCCCAAAGTGGAGGAGGCCTGTGCCCAACAGTGGGACGTAAATGGGCTGGAGAGGAGAGAGGAGGTATGTCAGTAGTAAGTATCTATACTAATATTATAAAGCTGAAGGGTTTGTTTGTTTAAACGCGCTAATCTCAAGAGCCTCATGTTTGATTTGAAAAAATCTTTCAGTGTTGGATAGTCCATTTAGTCAGAAAGGTTATAGGCTATATAACATTACGCTGCGACTAATAGGAGAGAATCAGCAGTGAAAAATGTTACAAAAACGGGGAACATTTTCTAAATCCTAAGCGTACGAAGTCGCGGGTAACAGCTAGTATACAATAAAGTTTTTTTTACCCAAAAGTCAGGGATACATAATATGATTTTCCTTTATACAGAACTAATTATACAAGTAACAACTTCTTTAGGCTTAGTGTGGATATATGTATATATAAAAGAATTCATAGATATAGATTTATTCGGAAAAAGCTTAACAACATTCAAAAGGAAATAAAAAAACAAAATTTTCAGTGTAGGTACACAATGCAACCTAATTTAGGTTGCATTGTGTACCTACACTGAAAATTTTGTTTTTTTATTTCCTTTTGAATGTTGTTAAGCTTTGCTTGTTCTTGAGAAACATTAAAAAAAAACCTTCTTAATAAATCAAATTATGGTGGAAAAAGTGAAATGCCGCAAGCGGGACTTGAACCCACGACCTCGGAATACCGTTCCGAAGCTCTTCCAACTGAGCTTATTGCGGTCTACTAACATCTCAAATTAACCACCATACTTGTCACTCGAATGAGTTTATATATATTTTTACGTATTTTTTATACGTTTTTCCACCATTTAATAATTATTTTATGTAAGACACATTTATGTTATTTTAAAATGGAACTATAAGTTTATCAGTATTATTTATTTATTTATACTTAATTGTAACGAGACTGTTTGTTTTCCTAAAGAATAATAAATAAATAAATAAATGATTTCAATGCGTATATAATATGTACTCGCAGATATGTCGTTTTAGGGTTCCGTACCCAAAGGGTAAAAACGGGACCCTATTACTGAGACTTCACTGTCCGTCCGTCCGTCCGTCTGTCACCAGGCTGTATCTCAAGAACGGTGATAGCTAGAGAGTTGAAATTTTCACAGATGATGTATTTCTATTGCCGCTATAACAACAAATACTAAAAATAAAATAAAATAAATATTTAAGGGGGGCTCCCATGCAACAAACATGATTTTTTTACCATTTCTTGCTCTCATACAACAAACGTGATTAATTAAGTATTGTGTGTGTTGTTTGCTCATTTATTAATAACGTATGTTGCATAGATAATGGTACGGAACCCTTCGTGCGCGAGTCCGACTCGCACTTGACCAATTTTTATACTACTTACTTATTTGATGCCAATATCTTGTAAAATTCAGATGTATTTATTAAAATACTGTTATTTGGACGTAACAAACAGATCCTACAATTTTATTTATATATATAGATTTACAGATCCCTTAATATGGATTAATATAAAAAATGTGGTATTTGGAAAGCGCGACATGTATTGTGTTATATTATTGTACTAGCTGCTCTACACACGCGTGTAATTTTAAAATTTCCCCGTTTTTGCAACTATTTTCACTGATGCTTTTCGCTCCTGTTGGTCACAGCGTGATGTTATATAGTCTAAAGCCTTCCTCGATAAAAGCATTATTTAACACAAAAATATTTTTTTCATTCGAACCAGTAATTCCTTAGATTAGCATTCACACAAAAATACAAAGTCTTCATCTTTATAATATTAAGTACAGCCAGAGCGTCCTTAAAATTTTCACTCAATAAATTGAAGTTTATCTGTAAGTCGTCATTGTGACATAGGCCTTATGTTGGCTCTAGTCGGTTCGATTTTTTTTAAATCTACCCTCACTTTTAAATTCACCTACATATTTTTAATAACGTTGTAACAAATTGATGATTAAAACAATTTGTACCTACATTTGCTTCTTTGAGTCATTGAATCTGATAAAGAACCAATGCAAATTATTTCTACTTATTCATATGTATACTCTAAGTGGACTTAATGTTCTTGAGGTAATAATCATATATATATCTATAAACACAAAGACCGGTAGATACCCAAGGAGTTATAAAAAAATCTAAGTGCTACATAATTATGCTGATCAGTACTTGGCACAAAGGATAGCAATTGCTATCCAGCGTGGTAATGCAGCTAGCCTTCTGGGCACGTTGCCCATGGACATCGATGCGAAGGAATTTTTTGATGCGTAAAATATATTTTAGATTATTTTTTTTTATTAATTAAAATTTTTTGTAACCGTATTTTATGTATTATTAATAATATTGTAAATAATTATAGTAAATTTATATTCAAATAAAACATTTGTGCTTATCTAGTTCCACTTCTGTGAAATAAACGGTTAAATAAGAAAGAAAGTTATGGTGTTACACACATACTATAATTATGCTAGTATTACTTAACAAATAATAGCTAATTGGATTTCAAATTGTTTTTATTCCCATGGCGCTATGTTCATTATGTGTTGCTAGGTCTGTCTGAAGCTCAGTTTACTGTAACTAATTCTCGCTATAGATATCGTAATATCGAAGTTTGCGAATAATAGCACGCTAACGAACTCGTTATAAGTATTTGTTTCGTGAGATATCTTATTTTGATATAGATAACTATTTATTTACAACATTCTCGTTTATGAAAATGAAAACAATATTACGTATATCTTGAATAAAATTAAATAAAATAAAAAATTTCTTAGTTCGAAAACTGAAAAATACGCTTGAAAATAATTTTATTTTTAAATTATTGCCACAGGATGGCCTGTAATAACTTAACAATCATTTATTGCTTGTAAAACCAATAGCATCCGTGTGGTGACGGATTAAGAATACAAGTGTCACCACCCCATCTCCTCCCACGGGTGCTGTAAAAGTCAGCTAAGGAATATTGCACACAGATAACATCCTCTGTGAGAGACGGAAAACTCGAAAATAAACCCTGTGCCAACACGCCTGGTTAGCGCGGCGCAGTAGACCATAATCCCTCCCAAACTGGAGGAGGTCCGTGCCCAACAGTGGGACGTAAATAAGCTGGAGACGATGAAACCAATAATAGCGTATTCATTTGAGCTCAAAGCACCATAAAGAGCTTGTAACAGTATCTTATCTAACAGAAAACCAAAACATCTGTTATTTAAGTCTGCAAAAAATATAAAAAGCATACTTCAGAAAGTAGATAAGTAAACAGTTTCTCATAAACTAACACATAGTATATTGCGTCATCTGATAAAATAGAAAAACTTATCAAAGTGATTTTCATTTTACATAGGTTACTTTGACGGTATCGTAGGTAACATCCGAGCTATGAAATGAGAATGTTATCTCTATTTCACATACGCTTTGACAGAAATTCTTACAAAGATTTAAAAATTTATTTACACAAAGAGAGTAAATTCAGTTAAATATGACTTTTTTTTTGTAAAATAAATTATAATCTGATATTATAGCATATCAAATTATCTCGTCCATAAACGTTCCAGTATTGGGCACGGGCACGGGTTTATCTTCAAGTTTTCCATCTCTCATAGAGGATGCTATCTGTGTTGGTTCATTAGCTGGCCTTTACAGCATCCTTGGAAGGAAGTAATAATAATAATAATATTCAAGGACATTTCACACAACGTCCTCTGGTTCCAAGCTAAGCTTATTATGCTTGTGTTATGGGTACCAGAATACGGATATAATACTTAAACTACTTTTCTTTTGTAAATACATACATACTTATAATACATAGAAAAAAATGTAGTGATGGACCTATTAAATTATTGTAACAATTAAATTTTAAATAAAACAACTTTTTACGGATTTAGACGCGTATATTTGTTTTAAATTTTGGCCCGACGTTTCGGAGACTTTGCAGTCACCATAGTCACGGGTGAGACTTAATTTAAAAATTTAAAACAAATATACGCGTCTAAATCCGTAAAAAGTAGTTTTATTTAAACAGATGAGTCGCGTAAGTGTTAGAAAATATTAAATTAAATTTTATCTTTGATTTTATGTATAAGTACTATAGAAAGCGTAAATAAATAAATAGCTTTATTTTACGTCAAATAGTGGGACAAAAGCTTTACTCGTCGCTAAGATAAGTAAGCCGCAAGTGGCAATGGTGATAAAAGGATTTCGCTCAATCGATACGGTGGCGGATACATTTTTCCCGGCCAACTTTAATAGAACAGTCCATTTTCAACTGTGTTTGGTCGACCTCAAAGATAAGCGTGACCATTTGTTAAAGCAACACTTTTTCCATTTACTTCGTGGAGCGCTTTACAAAATAATAGATTTTTGCAATAAACACATAGCTTGTTACCTAAAACAAATAGGATCCGAAACGTTATTTCCAATCTTATGAAACCTTTGAATTTTAAGCCAACAAGAGTAGTTGCATACGCTCTTTTCTTGGTCAAATATACTGTCAAGGTTAATTAATGGAGTCCTGAGGTAATGCTGACAAACACACTGGCATAATTTCATTGCGTCGCCATGCAATTGTGCACACGCATTGAATCGCCACCGAAACACACTTATCTGACTTTGCGAACACTACACACTAAATCCAATACATTATTAGTGTGAACCTTTCCCTCCTGAACACAATGCCGAGTCCTGTTGGACAAATGCTCTAAGGAGGAAAGTTATCTAGGTAATCCTTACTGACAGTACCAGATTTATATAGCTCTACCTTCGATTATAAACTCTCAAGTCCAAGTTGTTCGTCGATGTCTCTAAGTACATGACCGTGTTAAATGAAGTAGAGAGATAACATTTCGAATGATCTCTACCATAGCTTTGGTCTAGTTTGGATAAACTTAGTTAGAACTCTATAGAAATTTCTGAAATAAAAAGTAAGTAAAAATGTAGAATTTTAACCAAAGAAAAATCTAGAACATCAAGGTTATATATAAATTTTATCATCTGACATAATAATCCATTAACCACAGAATTACCACATAGTAGGTACGCGTATATTCTTGAAGACAATGAAAAGACTTGAAGAAATCGAGCATAGTTAAATCGTACTTCATAGTATAATAATGTTTCATATGACGTGTAGCCTGTATCATAGACACACATAGATACATATTTCGCGCTCACAGATATATAAGTGGCTTCAAGCCATGTGATGTAGGCATAGACATAAAATCTAGAAAATCTGTGCCATTAACGTTATTAAAATAAGCGTTACAACAACGCCATATTAACAAAAGAAATCACCTAAAGAATTATTAAACTACTTACAAGTCAACTAACACAAATATTTTATTCCACACAAACTTGGCATGTACGCTAGTATGCCAGGTGGTGACATAAAAGCTTGTTCAGCGAATATTAATTTAACTTTGCTCTAACCTAAGGAATAACCCCGTTACCTTAAGTTTCACCTACCCACAATCATTAGTTTATGTTTATGTTACAAAGTGGGAATTACTGTGTGGGTATTGTATTTTATCGCTCTACACCAGAACAATTAAATTACGTGCGAAAATCACTTTAATTAAAGTGATTTTTAACTAACTTCATCAAAAAAGTTACAGAGGTTTTTGAATTCGTGAAAATGTTTAATTTCTTTTCTATTATCCGAAATAGTACCCTTACCGGCAGTGGTATTCAGTAAAAAAAAGTGAAGGGAATTTTCGGTGAATATTGATCAAGTGATACTGCAGTGCTTGCTTAGTAATGGTGTTGGCTAATTTCCTTAGCTTGATGTCTGATGAATGATGATGAATTGATACATTAAACTTCAAACTGGGGTAATTTATTAATTTTGCAATTAACATGCTATGCTTTTACTTAATAAATCAAATTGTTGTGGAAAAAGTTGATCACCGCAATCTATCCCGCTTGCGGTGATCAACTTTTTCCACCACAATTTGATCCAAACTGGGGGCATAAAGTAAAATTTTTAAATTTCTATTTTTTTCCTTTATCCAGATATCGGATTCATGTACTCATATAAAATTTAATTTCTTTAAAATCTTGATTTAACTGAGTGAATCGATACAACTTCACTTACTTATACGTAGTTTTTTATATGTCGCCGACATAAAAATCATAAAATGAGACGCGTCAAAGTGTTTTCTATTTTACATAGAGTCACTTTGATCACATCATCAGTAATTTCCGAGCTGTGAAATAAATATAATATTTTTAACGACAACTCTTATGAAAATTGAGATACAAAAAATGTTTGTGCTATTCCATAAAGGCAAGTTATATTTATAATGAAGATCAAGTAGCTGTTAAAGCAATAGAGAAAGAAAATATGTATCTTATACAATTAAACTAAAGTTAACTAAAAGAGAGTAGTTTTCGCAAACTGCAACCGTCACTTTTACAAGTAATAAAACAAATATTCCATAGGAAAAAAAAATACCTGTCTATGGTTAAAATTAACCTGTGGCATGCATAGACACACATAGAATATATTTCTTGTACGCATAGATATTTATGTGGCTTCAAGCGAGCTGAGTGTAATAGCCTTAGACACTCTATCTTGTGAATCTATGAGTAAATATAATCGTTAACAGATAGGTTTTCATTTACCTTGGCTAAAAAAACTACTTGGCTTGACACTTTTTGGTATCCACCCTTTATTTTCCATCTACAGATAAGCTTCCGTTACATCAAAAATACAAATATTCTATCATTTAATTATTACACAAAGGAAGCATCCATACAAATAAAAGCAAAAATACTCGTACAAATGTTTGATCTATAAATCTTTGTAATGAAAACTTCAAATGACAGCACAGAATATAAAGCAATCCTTATTTCAAAGCCGGATTACATCTGAAAATCTATGTCTGTCCTCTTAACTTATTCATTGTGTTTTCAGGTAGTCATTAAATACTCTGATCCCGGTTCAGATGTAGGTACCTTTTCAATCTTTATTTTTTCTCCTAATATGCTTGATATCGGAAATTATAATTGTTATGATTTCGATATATTTTATTTGATATATTTTATTTATATACCGTCACGCCTTTTCCCCCATGAGGTAGGCATTTAACAATTATAAAATGGAAAAGTATCATTGTTTGTTTGTTTATAGGCTCCGTAAGCACTGATATGATTTAAAAAATTCTATACCCGTTTGCTAACTACATTATACTTGGTGAACATAGGCTATGTTTTATTCAAAACAAGAACAGAGATCATGGGTCAAAATTAATATAGTCTAGCCTAGTAGGAAAGTTTCGAAAACTTTGTATCAAGGTCTGTAGAAACGGCAACTTTTATCAATAATGTTAACTGTATGAAGCTGGAGGCGGATTTCTAATTTATAGGGTTCCGTACCAAAAAGTTAAACGGGACTCTTTTACTGAGACTTCCCTGACCGTCCATCAGTCCGTCCGTCTGCCCGTCTGTCACCAGGCAGTATCTTTGGAATGGTGATAGTTAGAGAGCTAAAATCCTCACAGTTTGAGTTTATCAGTTGATGCTACAACCATAAAATACTCATGGGGTCCCATTATTTGGTATTGTTTGGATTTCTTGTTGGAGTTCAACTAGTACTTGCCCGGTATTTTTTTATTGAAACAACTATGAAACCAGTAAATAAAAACAACCAAGTAAAAACTCATATGAAAGAATCTGTTAGGGGTTTATTTGTTGAACGATTGTCAGTTTGCTTCGTAAATGGATATAAATAAACATAGCCTCAGTTACATGTAACCGCATAGAGTTCGTTTAGCGAGAGACCCAACTTGACATATGTTTCGAGCTCACGTTTGCCTTAATTACACATGCTCGTATATATGAAACCTTATGTTGCTTTAATAGCGTAGATTAGTAGCAATTAGCGAAGCGTTGGGAGTATTCGTAAATACAAGGAAACACACCTATTAATTTACAGTACAACTAAGATAATTCTAGTTGATTTGCTTTTGACGCGGGAATAGGATGGAAATAGATTAAATTTGCTGTCGTGAGGTTTGTATGTGACATGTAAGAACTTTTTCTTTTTCTTCTCATATACCACGCTCAACAGGTGTAATAGCGTTGAATTAAGTATCGTGTTTTCAGTATATCAAGAAAAGTAAATTATCTGCTTAAAATATATCTGAGCTAGCTTATATTCTTAATCCATCACCACACGAACAACATTAAAGAACTAGGTATTAGGCAAAGACTGAACATCATATGTCTAATAAACTATGATACAGACTTGGAAACAATTTTGAAGTTTACATACAAGGCAAGTATAATTATCATCTGAATCTTTACTTATTATCAAAAAAGTCATTATTTTTGTATATATGTCCATAAGTGAGCTTAAATCTTTAAAACCGCGCACCGGATTTTGATACGGTTTTTTTTTAATAGAAAGAATGGTTCTAGAGGATGGCTTTTTTTGTTAATTAACTAAATTTAAATTAAAATTGTTTTAGGCAACAGCTATGAGGTAATAAATGGGAGCATGAAGTATTTACCCCGTCTGTTTCCTCAGACGATGTACATAAATAAGCGGCAGTTGTTACGATGTGTGGTCATTTGCCGCATTCATTTCTCCTTAATTAAATACGATGCTTTATTAACTTTCATACCATCTACGACTGTAACATCTAGTTACACTAAAAACGGTTGTTGTTAATATTTATTGCATTCAGTATAGCATCAACAGATAAACATCATTAATTTTATTAATTTATGCAGTTGACTTGCTATTCTTTTACTTGATAAATTAAGTTATATTTTACTCACATTGAGAAATATTGTAGTGGAAAATTTGGTTATCATATGCTGGTACCGTGGTAGCTTAGTTGAAAGAGCAACAGAACGGTATTCCGTAGTCGTGGATTCAAGTCCCACTCATGGTGATCATTTTTTCCACTCTCTCTCCTCTCTCCAGCCCATTTACGTCCCACTGTCAGCCACTGGCCTCCTCCACTTTGGAGGGATTATGGTCTACTGTACCGCGCTGACCAGGCGTGTTGGCACAGGTCTTATTTTCGAAATTTCCGTCTCTCACAGAGGATGTTATCTGTGTGCAATATCCCTTATCTGACTTTTACAGCACTCTTGGGAGGAGATGGGGTGGTGACACTTGTATTCTTAATCCGTCACCACACTGAGGAGGTTTTTCCACTATAATGTGGAAATACTGTGAAAACTTCAACTCTCTAGCTATCACCGTTTCTGAGATACAGTCTGTGAACAGATGGACGGATGGACAGTGAAATCTCTGTAATAGCGTCCTGTTTTACCTTTTGATTCGGAACCCTGAAAACCCCAAGGTCAGCAGAAGACTAGTAGATTTTCTTCAAATGTATCAAAGGTACACAGGTGTAATGATAGATTGTGATAACAAAAGAGTAACAAAGTTTGTATCAACACAGAAAAAAACCATTTCTAATATTACGGAAGATAAAACTATAGA
Organism: Orgyia antiqua; assembly: GCA_916999025.1. Taxonomy (NCBI): domain Eukaryota; kingdom Metazoa; phylum Arthropoda; class Insecta; order Lepidoptera; family Erebidae; genus Orgyia; species Orgyia antiqua. The sequence goes on from OU779861.1 coordinate 7,624,819, forward strand.
GCTTTATACAGCCGAATAATTTCGGAGCCGATAATTCTTTATTGTTCTCTGGTCCGTAGCGAAGCGTAACGTGTTGTGCTTGTTATTTTATCATGTGTTACTCATACGAAAATAATATGGGTTTTGTTTAGTTTGTTGTATTGATTTTATATGAGGAAATGCGGGAAAAATATCACATCGAAATATGATCGAAATAGACAACTATTAAATTTTTACTGAGTTCTTGGAAGCTTGAGAATTATGTTAATTGAGTTTACTTATAATACTAAGTAAATATCTTCACTTATTATAAAACAAAGACGTTATTTATATGTCATATGAAGGTCCCTATATGAGTTTTTATCTTTCAAACTACGCCACGGAATTTGATGCGGTATTTAATGGATAGATGGTTTAAGAGGAAGATTTAAATGCCAGTACTAGTACTAACTACCGAATTATTATCTCTCGTTGTAATAGTGTTTATGTAATCTGTATCTTAGTATTTATAAAGAGTGTATGTTTATTATATGTACATCATTATATGTTTATTTTTTTGTTTTATCCCTTGTTACGTAACGTTGAATACACCAACAACCTCTGCAATGTCTATTCTAGATTCTATATATTATACGGTTGCCTGGAAGAAATCACATTAGTGATAATCTCTTATTATCAACGAAATTAAATGATGGCAAAACAAGTTTGGTCACATTAATATTATCGCATGTTTACACATGTGATAAGGGTTTCGAAACATTCTGACTTGACAGAGGACTACCATGGGAATATAAATTAAACTGCTTGAATTTTATTTTATTTGTAAGTTTTTGTATACATTTTTGTTAAAACCATGATACTTTTATAGAATTAAAAAGGAATATAAATTATGAAGGCTGATAGTAGACTATAATAATATATTAGGTATATGAAAATATTTTAAAAAATTCACAAATAAATGTTCAACCTGTATACAATAGAGGTTGAATATTTTTTTTTTTAGGAAATTTATAATAACTATTCATGGGTATGCGATGTTTAATACAATTTCAAGTGTAACAAAATCTTTAGGAAAGAACAATATTTATGATTGTATGATGATTTAAACGATTTGCTAGCGATTTAGTTTTGCTATTCATTTTGTCTATGGCGTGGCTTCTCGGTGTAAGTAATATTGTCATAAAGTTTTTATTTACACTTGGTTTTGTTTTCAGTGTATCGTATATTGTGTGTTTTATTTTGTGTAGTTAATATTTTTTTACGAAATAATTTATATCATCCTTCTGTTGTCGTCCGACGACGGTCCGACAGATGACAGAGTAACATATGGACGCTGCTGAAAATCAGCGTTGTGTGATGATCACGTTTCCATCTCACAACAATAGCTGAGCAGCGTTCCATTTTTTCCAGCAAGCTATTACATATAAGCTTTTTTTACTTACTAATTTTGTTTCACTTATTTTTTTGTTTTGTGTATTTATATATTGTAAACGCTGTTGGAAAAATAAAACTTTCTTTCTTTCTCTCTTCCTATATTTATTGAAAAATAAATATAACTAGTTCGTTTAGGATTGAATTATTCACAATATAATCCTAAGATTATGCAACAACAGTGCTGCAATCGTCGAATTAGTCGCACCTTGGCGTTCATGTGGCTAATCCATAATCTACATGTTAGACAGTTATGAATAGTCAACAAGCTCTGTTCGTTCTACAACCCTCAGCCTGTCTCGTTATTGCAGTTCTTGGTCTTGTCAAGGTCTTGCATACTTTCTATAAGACTGAATAAATCTAACAAAATACTGTTACACCTATAACTAAGTAGGTAGGTGTTTAATTTGCAATGTTTTTGATCCATACCCTTTGTTTCTTGAGAAAATGACGTATAAATGAAAAAAAATCTGTGCATATAAGGTTTATGTCGGTATTTCAGCGGAAATCAAGCCGAATATTGAGAGGGAATGAAAATTACTTTCAAAAACTCTTTTAAATAGATACAAAAGAAAAAACAAATTACATAATTTGCATTGTTAAAAAAAATACGCTTGTAAATCCTGAATATATATTTTTTGAAATTATTGCATTATTATGCATATTTGAGATCAATTCGACTGCAAGTGGGTCAAAATCACTTTTGAAGATTTCGTTACATAGATTATTACATCAATAGTAATGTACCAATTGAATAAAAACGTGTTAAAAATAAAACAAGTATTCAAATATTCCAGAACTAAGGCCTATTGTACACAGTTCGACGAGCCTCGTGGTCGAGTGTTCATGTAGCGGACTGCCGATCAAGAGATCGCGGGTTCGATTCCCGCTCGGGACAATCATTTGTGTGATTTTTCTAATTGTCATACAAATGTTTGTACTGCGTCTGGGTGTTTCTATGTATTATAAGTATGTATTTACAAAAGAAAAATAGTATATCCGTACTCTGATACCCATAACACAAGCATATAAGCTTAGTTTGGGACCAGAGGACGTTGTGTGAAATGTCCATGAATATTTATTATTTATTATTAGTTTATAAACATCACTGATCTTGCGTGACTTACGTAGAAACTACACTGACGCTCTAAGGAAAACTATTCAATACTGTACAAGCCCTTCTAAAGAAAGTTGTTACTATAGTAATATGTATAACCCACGCAAGGGTTACAGATGAAACAAATTTCTATTCCTCATGTTACCTTCATATTGGAAATGTCTTATGACTTAGTAAAACTAGGTCTGTGTAACTCAATTCGTCAGGTTAGGATACTCTATCCATTAAAAACCAAACTCTATAAGTACCATAAACACAGACAACACGCAAGTGCAGAAAGTTTATTATTATTTTACGTATTTCATTTTACATGACGTGATAGATAAAATGTTCTAACAATAAATATGAAAGAATAAATATAGAATCATATGAAAGACACATTCTAAAAGGGATTTTTATTGACAAAATATTTCTCAAAGACGACATGGGGTTTCATTCAATAGAAAATATAAGCTTATGTAGGACGTTATGAAATTGACACTTATTGATGTTATCTGTCGTATTTCATGTTTTATTACAACTATTTTTATTTATATCAATACATTCTATTTCTATAGTATGACTTTGAAATACAAATGATCAATTTTTGCGGATGCCATCGATTCATCTGATTGTTTATCGTCCTACGTTTAGGACACTTTTATCTATCTATCGACGAGCCTCGTGGTTGAGTAGTTTATGTAACGGACTGCCGATCAAGAGGTCGCGGATTCGATTCCCGCTCGGGACAATCATTTGTGTGATTTTTCTAATCGTCATACAAATGTTTGTAACTGCGTCTGGGTGTTTCAATAGGTATGTATTTACAAAAGAAAAGTAGTATATATATTATATCCGTATTCTGGTACCCATAACACAAGCATAATAAGCTTAACTAGGAACCAGAGGTCGTTGTGTGAAATGTCCATGAATAATTATTTATTTATTATCTATACTAATATCCTAATATTATGAAACTGAAGAGTTTGTTGCGCTAATCTCAGAAACCACTAGACCGATTTGAAAATTTTTTCAGTGTTGGAATGTACATTTATTGAGGAAGGCTATAGGCTATATAGCATCACGCTGCGGTCAATAGTAGCGAAGCATCAGTAAAAAATGTTGCAAAAACGGGGAACATTTTCTAAATTCCTCGCGGCCGAAGTAGCGGGGGACTGCAAGTCTCCTATGAAATGAATAAAGCCGTGACTTTTTTATACGAATACTAGCTGATCCCCGCTACTCCGTTCGCGTGGAATTTTAGGAACCGTTTAAACCTTCCCTGGACTTTCATGAATATTTCAAGACTTAAATGACCAAAATCGGCCCAGCCGTTCTCGAGTTTTAGCGAGACTAACGAACAGCAATTGAATTTATACATATAAGATTATAAAAAGTAAATATTTTATTATTTGTTTGTTTTGTAATTTACACAAACAAATAATATAATAAAATGTTTACCTACTACTAAATAGGCTCAAAAAGTACTGGATCTATTTAAAAAAGTTCTTTCACCATCGGAAAGCTATGCTATCTCCTTTTTTCTGATTTCTGACTAACGTGATTTTTTTAGTATCAAGTTTTCTATTTCCTTAAAACAAAAATCTTCAGTAGTAAAATTCACATATTATGTCTGATTGAAAAGAAAACTAGTTTAAAAAAAATGGACATAATTAGTCTGTTAGAGCATTTGCGCAACACTAAAAAAATTAAAATATTTTATGACCTGTTTCAAAATAACCATTGGCTATTCTGTGAAGTTATCGGCTTTTCTTAATTCCATTTCATTCAGGCCTAAATTAATAAATTTATCAACGCCGATAAGTAAGTAAGAAGCCAAAAAATACCTACTAAAGATAGAAATACTAAACTGAATATTGAACACTATATCAACTCGAAATAATAGAGTAATTACCTTCCCATTATGAAGGGACCATTGTTCAATAACAGAACATTATTAATGGGTTGAGAATTAAGTACTAATCGAAGTAAACGACCAAAGCATAGTTACTCAGCAGTTATTATAAAATGATAAATCACTGTCACCCGCATTTTAAAGATAACGATGGTATCGATTCTACATGCACAACTAAACTTGACTAAAAAATGAAAATTGAGAGTGTCAATAACACAATTCGGCAATGTTACCAGAACTTTTTATTACAATATCTGTATATTATAAACTAACAATTTTAATTAATAAAAACTTGAGAGGTGTCAAGGGTCCGGGAGGGATTGAACGGAGTTCTTTTCGACTAGTAAAGGAATTGTAATAAAATTTTATATAATAAACGTTGTTTTGCCAATTTAAAAAAAGAAAAAGTTTTGAAAAATATATGTTGGCCGATTCTCAGACCTACTGAATATCCATGTAAAATTTCATAAAAATCAGTTGAGCCGTTTCGGAGGAGTACGGTAACTAACACTGTGACACGCACACACAACAATTCATAAAAAAATTAATCTATTATTATTTTATTCATGTTATGAGAGAGAGAGAAAGAGAGAGAGAGACAGACAGAGAAACACGCGCACGCCGCACGGCTTACAACTATAGCAAAAAGTATAGTTACAACTTTTGGTCTTATGAGGGTACTGTACTCCTCATTTAGGTATTTGCTTTAGGTATTGCTATCCCTATTTCCGAGCGCCGCGCTGAAAGGGACAAATATAGATGAAGCGGATTTTACCTACAAATTCTTTGAAAAAAAGACGTTTCGTACTTCCGTTTTTTTTTCGCGAAAGTTAAACCGATTTTAATAGTTTTTGCGTTATATTATAGATAAAGAGTATATCTATGCTCCTATCACTTTCTTTTGTGGTAAAACTTTACCAAATTTGTATGATAGACGCTGCAACTTTATCTAAAGAAAACCGAAAAAAGTTTTTTTCGGTTTAACTTTCGCGAAAAAAACCGGAAGTACGATACCCATACTTTTGTATGGAGCATAATTTGGTATCGTACCGTCTTAATTTTTTCCGTCTAGTCCCCTTTCGTAATGCGCGATAAGGAACTACTTTCCAAAAATATTTACAACTAAATAGCCAGATCATGAAAATACACCATAGTGGTTTTCGTTTTTTAGTTAAGTTTCGTTGTGCACATAGAATTGGTATCAATATTTCATTATCGTACTATCAATAATTTTGGGTACATTAGGTAGTTAACCCAGATGTACCTAAAACTTTGTCATTATATTTGTTACTTCTTTAAGTGACAGACGTAAATATGTTTTTGATAATATTTCAGTTGTTATTAGTGCTAATAGTGCTTTGTTTGTCTGTTTTATATTTCTACTTAAGAAATAATTATGAATATTGGAAAAATCGTGGTGTTCCTTACGAGGAACCATCAATTTTATTGGGGAATCTTGGAGGTCTTATGAGAAGAAGCATGTGGGATTTTATGTATAATTTATACAAGAAGCATAAAACCGACTATGTGGGAATATATCTGGGATGGAAACCGACTCTTGTGATACAATCGAAGGAGCTCGCAAAAAAAGTGTTAGTGAAAGATTTTCACAATTTTGAGAATAGATACAGTTACCCCGGCGATAAAGATGATCCACTGGGTGCTTTGAATTTATTTACTGTAAAGGTATGTTCACAATAATCTATAGTTTATACTAACACCAAACCACTAGTTTTTTATACGAAAACTAAGGCAGGAAGTTCATTGGTTAGTAGTACTGTAATATTTTTGGTAATAATCCTTGCTCAAGTTAGTTATTAGGTATTAAAAGTACGTTAAGTACTTATCCTTTTAGATATAATGTCGCAAGATATCGAGTAGTATTTTGAAATAATTTAGGTATCGAGTAGTATTTTGAAATAATTTGAAGTATTTCTGTGAAAATGTTACTCGATAATAGCCTAAATACGAGTGAAATTTAGAAATCAAACCTTAACAAACAGAAATTTACTATGATAGTCGATAGATGGCGTTGTACCTACTGTTTTTTTTTAATCGCGCTATAGTTTCGTTCGACACTTTAACACTTAAACTAGTCAAAATTTCTACAGTGTTATCAACTCGTTTTCACATTTATAAATTAGGACAATAGGTTATTTTTTTTAAAGTTGAATCATCTTCATGTGCCCTTCGGCAGTCTACTCTTTGATTAATGCCTTTGAAATTTGAGGGTTTTCTCGATTTCTTAATATCAGATCCTGACCTGGTGCCAATGGGATCACACGGGAAGCACCAGCTTTCAAATGAAAAAAAAATCATTAAAATCGCTTCGCCCAATTAAAAGTTATGATTTAACAAACAAAGCATACAGATGGATTGCGAACCTCCTCCTTTATTTGAAGTCGGTTAAAAACGACACTTATTTTTGTTTTATTCAATAATGTTCATCATAGTTATATGTTCATTTGAGGGTTATGAAATGGTAATTTTATATTTATTACATACAGAACCCAATATGGAACTCTTTGCGACATGAATTAGCTCCAGTATTCACAAGTCTACGTCTGAAAAAGTTAACAGAATTAATGAACATTAACTCTGTGGAGTTAGTAAGAAGGATTGAGGTTGATTACATACAAAATAATAAACCTGTCAACATGAAGGTAAGCAAAGCTTATAAACATCTATAATTATTTTATACACGAACATCAATATTAAGAATACAAGTGTCACTCCCCCTTTTCCTCCCGAGGGTGCTGTAAGAGCCAGCTAAGGGATAATGTACACAGATAACATCCTCTGTGAGAGACGAAAAACTCAAAAATAAACCCTGTGCCAACACGCCTGGTCAAGGTGGCACAGTAGACCATAATCACTTCCAAAGTGAAGAGGGCCCGTGCCCAACAGTGGGACGTTAATGGGCTGGAGAAAGAATACTATTGGTCTTATTCATAATGATTTATCGGAGGTTTAAACGGAGATTTAATCGGAGAGATAATAAACGTTTTAGCGTAAAAAGACTATTATGAATAAACAAGTTTTGACAATTTTCGCGAACCGATTTAAGCGAACTTTTAAACCTCCAAGTCATTATGAATAAGACCAAAAATCTTTACTTATTATCAAACAAAGTCGATATTTTTGTATGTAAGTCCCTATGTGAACAGATATCTTCAAAACTACGCAACGAATTTTGATGTGGTTTTTTAAAATGATAGTGTAGTTCTAGAGGTTGGCTTTTTGAACAATTTGTTAAGGTTTCACTTTTACATGCCACCCGTACAAAGTTGGAGACAACAGCTAGCGTTATCAAAAATTAATGCAAATAGTTTATAAGGTTTTAACTCAAACTTCAAAATTGACTTTACAAATATTATTTTCTACTCTAATTTATATTAGTGGAAAAATTTTCACCATGTTTTACTTTGGAATCTAATCTTTCGTGTTTCTACTTACCCACTGCTGATCATTGGCAGCCTCGTATTTCATTCAAATATCATATCAACGTGCAATTCGAAATTCGAAAATCGGCGATGTCCTTTATAAGGACCAAGTATGAATACGTAGCACTTATAACTGTCGTGTACGTATGAGTAGATGTATGAGTGTAAACAAAGCCAAAGAAGTGTGTTTAGATCCTAACAGCGCTTTATTCTCTGGGGTTACCCGTTGGGGTTAACGGCGGAATGATGGTATGGTGATGGTAATTTTTTACTTTACAATCTTTAAATCTAAGTCTGACAAAAAACAAAATATTTTTTTTTTAATTTTTAGGAACTGTTCTCAATGTATACTTCTGATACAGTGGGATATACAGCTTTTGGTCTAAGAGTAAGTGCTCTGAGTGAGCTGACATCACCTCTATGGTTCATCACTCGCCACATGGTGAGGTGGACTTTCTGGCGGGGGTTGGAATTCACCATGATATTCTTCATGCCCGCTGTAGCACAGCTTATGAGGTATGTCTAAAAAGATAAATATAATATACCATGTTCGTTTCATTTACATCAAAGAGTAAATTTTTCCTGTCAAAGTATTATTTCCTTACAATAAAACTTGTATGGAGTGGTGATGGATTAAGAATACAAGTGTTCACCCCTTTTCTTTCCCAATGTGCTGTAAAAGCCAGCTATAACATATTGTACCTAGACAACATCCTCTGTTAGAGACGAAAATCTTGACAAGAAATCCTGTGCCATCACGCTGGATCAACGCGGCCCAATATACTGTAATACCTCCCAAAGTGGAGAAGCCTCGTGCCCAACAGAGGGGCATTAATTTATTAGAGAGAGAGAGAGAGAGAGAATTAAACTTGATTATATTTTCATTTCGTTTTTATTTATATTATACTAGCTGTCCCGGCAAACGTTGTTTTGCCATACTATAAAAAAAGAACGTTTGAAAAATAGATGTTGGCCGATTCTCAGACCTACTGAATGTGCATGTAAAATTTCATAAAAATCGCTCTAGCCGTTTCGGAGGAGTACGGTAACTAACACTGTGACACGTGAATTTTATATATAAGATTACAAAATCTTCAATAATTAGATATTAACAAGCTGCTTTTATTCCTCATGATTTAACACGCTTATTATCTACTATATAAAAATAAGTCGGATTTTCCTTCCTGACGCTATAACTCCAGAACGCACGAACCGATTTCCACGGTTTTGCAGTCGTTGGAAAGGTCTCGGGCTCCGTGAGGTTTATAGTAATTTTTTTATTTTATTACTTTGTTTTTTTGGTATGGCAAAACAACGTTTGCCAGGCCAGCTAGTTATTATTAATTTTAACACGTTTATATTAGTTCGGTAGGTATCTATTAATGTATTTATCTATGTAACGGAATCTTTCAAAGTGATTTTCACCCACTTGCAGCAGTCGGATCGATCTGAAATTTTGCATGCTTATTAAGGACCGATGACAATGCAATATTTTTTCTTTCTTTCAATAATTTGTAAAAATATTTAGGATTGCCAAGCGTGGTTTTTAGTTTTTGAACTAAGCTAATTATTGTTAGTATCGTTTGATACTGTTAAACAATCATTAATAAATATAAATTTTGTCCTCAGATTGAAGTTCTTTTCAGCACCAGCTACAGATTACGTTAAAGATCTATTCCGGAATGTTGTTCAAGAACGAGAAAAATCAGAGAAAACAGATGACAAAGATCTAGTTAATCATTTATTAAAACTAAGAGATAATATGAAACTGCCTGTAGGAGGTGATATGGGTAAGTGACCAAGAATCGTACAAAAAACTTGAAAGCATATCTCACTTTCTCTCTCCAACCCACGGCACGGACCTCCTCCACATTAAGAGGGATTATGGTCTAGTATGCCACGCTGACCAGATATCTTCACACAGGGTTTATTTACGAGTATTCCGTCTCTCATAGAGACCTGTTATCTAGGTAAAATGTATCTTCGCTGGCTTTGATGACACTTGTATACTAAATCCGTCAAATGGACGGGAAGCATGTCATTCGCAGCGAACAGGAATCATAGTCTTTTAATTTCTTTCTCTAGAGCTAGCTGAAAACTTAATGATGGCACAAGCTGCTGTGTTTATATTGGGAGCTATTGAGACTTCATCCACTACACTAAGCTTTTGCCTCCACGAACTAGCACATCATCCACAGGAGCAGGTAACAAACATTATTATAAGAAAGACCTTTGATTATTTATTTATAATAGATCATTAGAAAATGGTAAAAGATCGCAATAAAATCGTACCAACTACTATCATAGCTTTAATTTTGCTATAAATGCCTAAACTTTTAAACTATAGGTATATCTTATGGCGCGTTAAGGAAATTCCACGAGAATTTTTTTACGAATGAAACGTAGAATAACGATAGACAAAGAAGTAACCTTTCCTTCGTGCATACATGATTTTTAGGGTTCCGTACCCAAAGGGTAAAAACGGGACCCTATTACTGAGACTTCGCTGTCCGTCCGTCCGTCCGTCCGTCCGTCCGTCTGTCACCAGGCTGTATCTCAAGAACGGTGATAGCTAGACAGTTGAAATTTTCACAGATGATGTATTTCTATTGCCGCTATAACAACAAATACTAAAAATAAAATAAAATAAAGATTTAAGGGAGGCTCCCATACAACATACATGATTTTTTACCGTTTCTTGCTCGATACTAATAACGTTGCCTTATGTTGCATAGATAATGGTACGGAACCCTTCGTGCGCGAGTCCGACTCGCACTTGACCAATTTTTTATTATATTTCTTCATGCATTTGGTTTAAACTGCCTAAAATCATAAAATTAGTAGCCACACTACTAACTGTGAAATAAATATAAACAGTATCTATTGCTTACTGTAGTTATTCGAGACGGAGGGCAGTTAATTACAGAAATTCTACGAGTATATTATCTTTTAGAAATAGCGTATCAGGATGTCGATGAACCTGATTGTAATCTATGTGATAATCGTATTACGATTTGCTGTCTTTTATAAAAATTTCGACATATAATAAACCAAACAAAATGTTATTTATCTACGAATGTTAAAAGCTATTAGTGTTTAGATACGCGTCTACCCCCTAGTTTACATCTATAAACTGCAGTTTATAGATGTAAACTAGGTGACCGCTATTTCGTCTATGCCGCTAGCATGATCCAATAAGACAGGCCTTCTCTTTCCACATGTGGAAAGCGATTAAATTCGTAGTTTTTAGGGTAACGTCAAAAGGTAGCTCGGGACCCTTCCTATGACACTACACTTTCTGTCCGGCCGTCTGTCACCAGACTGTTTTCTGGAACTATAAGAACCGAAACTAACTATATCATTATTTTGCTTCCCTTATCCCGTTCCTTGGGGTCGGTATTGTGACGAATTTTTTATGATAATAACGGTAGGAAACCAATCGTGTGCGAATCAAACTAGTGCTTGAGTGGTTTTTTTTTATAATACAGCTGTTGCCCGCGTCTTCAGACACGTGTTATTAAAAAAAAAATTCCACGCTTTTGCAACATTTTTCACTGATGCTTCGCTCTTACCAATCGTAGCGTGATGTTATATAGCCTATACAACACACCACAAAAAGATTTCTTTTTTTCATTTCGAACCAGTAGTTCCTGGGATTAACGCGTTCAGACAAATAAACTATTCAGCTTTATAATATTAGTAAAGATGACCGCTACTAACGCACATACATCGACGACATTCAACAACAAAGTAACAGTAATCTTAGGCAATAATATCAAGTGATAGTCGATAACTGTCGTTTTGTTATGTGATTACGGATACAGGAAAAATGACAGTATCAAAGTTATCAATATTTAGCCATATTGTGGACGATTCAATCACGTTTCGAATTGGTTTTTATTTTATTTATGTTATTGTATCGTAAATTGTTTACTTTAGATATCGCGCTTATCTGAATTTACATTGTAATAAATTTCGAACACCCTTATGTAATTTTTATTTGATGTAAACATACACTTCGCTCTCATAAAGATGCTTTAAAAGTATAACTAATCAAAGATTAAAGGAAAGAAGTAATTATTAACCACTAAGGATAATATATTGTCCGTGTAGAGACGGATTAAAACAAATGTCATAAATAGCGAATAGAAGATTAGGATAAAGGAGGACATCCTCTGTGAGAGACGGAAATCTCAAAAATAAACCTAAATCCAACACGCCTAGTCAGCGCGGCACAGTAGACTATAGTCCCTTTCGAGGTGGAGGAGACCTGCGGCCGTATTATGAGCTTTTATTCACAGGCAGTTTACGCCGTGAATTGAACTGTCTGGCAAATTCGTATTATGAACAAATTATTAGTCAGTCAGTTCGCTAAACCAGTCATACATTAATATGTTTAAGGAGAAGGTACAACTAAAAGTTAAAGTACTAACTAAAATACTTTTATTTTTGCCATAATACCTAATTTAGACATGCAGTTTACGGCCTGCCTTGAACTTGAATGATTTTAAAAAGCTCATAATACGCCGGCTGAGCCCAACAGTAGTACGTTTAAGGGTGAAAAGAGAGAGAAGAATAATATTATTCTTTTGTGTAAATTTATTTTAGGAAAAGCTATACATGGAAATCAAGACAGCGATGGAGGCTAAGAATAAAGAAGTTTTGGATTTCAATGATCTGTTAGAGTTGAATTATCTCACAGCGTGTATTAAAGGTACAATAATAATAATATGTTAAATTCCATTGTTAATTTGATGTTATTACAATTTGATATCGCAAGTGATCGTGAATAATAGACGCTAAATAGATCAAAACGCAAGTTTATTAGAATGTCAATTATTAGAGACGATTAATGCCCTTACTTTATACCTATTAATTAACCATTTATAAAGCGATATATTGTAAAACAATAATATTCGGTAATTATCAGGTGAATAACATTATGAAGTAGATACAAATAATTCGAATTTAGATTTCATACTAGCTGACCCGGCAAACGTTGTTTTGCCATACTAAAAAAAAAAGTTTGAAAAATAGATGTTGGCCGATTCTCAGACCTACTGAATAATCTGAATATGCATGTAAAATTTCATAAAAATCGGTCAAGCCGTTTCGGAGGAGTACGGTAACTAACACTGTGACACGTGAATTTTATATATTAGATAAATCTTGTCTTACAACCTTTGAATTATGGGGCTCATACAAGTTAGGCTCAAAAAAATGTTTGCGTAACTTATCTCGTGTCAAAGATGCAGTAAGTTGCTTCAAAAAGGATAATTCGTAGTTCTGCTATTACGTACAAAGCTATCCAAGATTCTTGGACAACGTTAGCGACGATTAATCATACGTAATAACGTTTCAGAGACTTTAAGAAAGTACCCATCAGTCGCGTTTTTGGATCGCGTCTGTAGTAAGACTTATAAATTGACTGATGAACTAACAATAGAAGAGGGTACGCCAGTCTATGTGAATGTAAATGCTATACAATACAATGAAGAGTATTATCCTGAGCCAGAGGAATGGCGACCTGAAAGATTTGGCATCACAAATGACAATGATAATCGCGATTTCACATTCCTGCCATTTGGTGAAGGTCCACGTTTTTGTATCGGTACGTTATCTAAAATATCTTACTTTCCGTCTCTATATTGACGGATTAGAAATATACCTAAGTGTCAGTTTCCCATTTCCTCCAGTCTCTCTTAGGTGCTTGTACAACTCACTAGCTGAACAAGCACCTAAGGGACAACAATAAGTAGAAAACATCTGTAGAAGCAGAAAATCTCAAAACTAAACTCGCTCCAACACGTCAGTTCAGCATGGTGCACTAATGTAAACCAGATACCCTCCCAAAGTGGAGGAGGCCTGTACTTAACAGTGAGATATAATTAACTCTTCTCGATGAACGCTCTAAGAAAATGTTTTTTGGCTTAATAAAACAAATAGGTAATTTAGTTTTAGCCTTAAGACGAGGCAACAAACGTCCTAGTTCACTATAATAGCTGCAGTGGTATTCAGTAAGAAAAAGTGAAGGGAGTATTCGGTGAATCTTGATCACGTGACAGCGCTCCTCTATTTTTATTGGAGGAGCGCTGTGACGTGATCAAGATTCACCGGACATTCCCTTCACTATTTTTACTGAATACCACTGCTGTACTCAATCATTCCTCGGGGGTCCTTGTCTTCAATTAGTCAAATTTTTTTGTTTGTTTTTCTTGAATTCAACAGTTTTATGCGGTGATAATTATAAACATAGGTTATCTATCTAGAAATTAATCAGTTATAAGACAATTACTTAATGTTGCACACGAAAATATAGATCAGATATGATATGAAACAGTTGATTCAAAGAATATACTTTGTAAAGTTGATCTCAGAAATGATAACGGTCTACAATATCCAAAAATATAGATAACACACAATTAGTGCGGAATATTTTCCCTGTTATTAGTAAAATTTTACCTGAATTTCGTTAATTTTGAATCTCTCTCTCTCTCTCTCTCTAATCTCTGAGGGATTATGGTCTACTATGTCGCGCTGACCAGGCGTGTTGGTACAGGTTATATTTTAGAGTTTTCTGTCTCTTACAGAGGATGTTATCTGTGTTATATCTCATAACTGGCTTTTACAGCACCCTGGGATGTAAATGCTGTGGTGACACTTGTATTCTTAATCCATCATCAAACGAACATAATATTGACTAATAAAAAGTAAATATTTATTTGTGTCTAGGTAAACGCTACGGATTAATGCAAATACGCACTGCAATGGCACAAATGGTAATGAAGTTTAGATTTGAGCCAGTCGACCCGTACAATACAGAGAAAGATCCTTACAGTGTTGTTTTAGCACCCAAAAGTGGAGGTGTTATAAAATTTGTGTCTCGTTAAAATCAATAAACTTTTTAATACAGAATATCTTTTAATTATATCTGCTATATCTATAAAACTTGTGAAAGATCATTACTTATCTATCAGTTCTTAACTATTATTATATTATTTAACCTTAATTTTGGTTTGTGTTACAGTAAATAAATATTATGCCATTTTTAGTTATGTATATGTGTACATACTTGTTTATGTATGTATATGATATTAACGGTATATAAGTAGTTTATGTATAGTGTATTTTAAGTAATATTATATTTTTAGTAATATTTACTTATTTATTTTATTATTATAATAACATTTTCTTTATTTATCTCTTTTACATCACAATATCTTACATTTTTAAATATATAATTAAATATAAACTAAATAATAAATATACATTTAAAAATATAAAATAAATGTGAGCTCCAACAGGCGCGTGCACAGGGGCCAAGCCACCGGTGGCTAAGGATCCAGGGAGAGGAACCTCCTCACAATCCGAGCCGTATCCAAGATTACTGCTTTCTGTATTAGACCCTTAACCCAACGATCCAACGCGAGCCTCTCTAGATGACGGTCGAGGCTCTTGGCAATTAGGCCATTGACAGACACAACGATTGGCACAACGATTGCCGAGTCCACATGTCGACAACCTCGTGAGCTAAATCAAGATATTTAATAACATTATTATTATTATTTTCTTCCTTTACATTAATCTACTTGTACACTGCAGCCCCACTTTATATTAGTCCCTAACTTTTCTTTATGTGGAAATGCTGAAACATGTCCTTAAGTATATACACGGAAATGCTACTCCAGCTATCATTGTGAAAATGACATCAGAAGCTTTTTTTGAACACAAATTGAAATGTGAATTTCTGATCATACTGAAATTACCTAAGAGCCTAGTGCTACCTAAAAGGTATTAAGCTGCAAATAAGGTATTTCTCTTGAGACAATCTCTAGAATTCATTAAAATAAATCACTGTTAAAGAACTTTCGTGGCAGTTACTAAAACTTAAATAGTTTTATGTTAATGCCAGGTTTCTTATACAAAGTTTTTACTACCCAAGAGTATAAAATACTGTAGTTTTTGTTGACTATTAAAATTAGAACTTTAAAAAAAATATTTAAGTAAGATCGTGGCAGACAGCGCTTTAAAGTCTCTGTCTACCCCAAGGGAAGACCGAAAATAAATAATTCGATTTATATAACATTTTTGGTAAATGGAATCTATACCTATAAATACTTGAAGCTTTTAACTTATTAAAAGTACTTAATTATTTAACTAATCAGGAAGTTACTTTGTTTAAGGATTATTATCTAATTACTTATTCTGTCTAGACCATTATAGAACAAAAATAAACTTCATAGCATCACTACATTACATTAGTTGAGTGGATTGAATAATCTATAAGGTCAGCTATCACGTAATATGTATTGGAAAACGAATAAAAATAGATTGGTCGTCATTCTTATCTTCTCAGATCTTTTTTGTGAAACATGTGCGACATTTATGATGTACTTTGTAAGGCACGGTCACATGCAGCGTGAAAAACTAATTCCATTGTTGATTTTGAACAAACAGAACTGTAAATTTTGCGCTAGTACAGATTTAGACGCCATGGGCATTTAGTTCGCCATTGTATTAAATATGTTTTAGCAAAATGTTTAAATTAAATAAATTAAAACCACAAGTATAGCTAACCCATTTTTCTCGCCAGCTAACCATATTTAAAACATACAACCAGGAAGGTTATAAATAGGGAGTAACAACTCGGGAACATAATTATGTAGATTTGTTCCAAGGCAGAGCCGCCCAGTTTATGGTTTAAAAGTAAAATAGTAAATAGTAGCCTTGCTTTCTCTTTTACTCCAGTTCAAAAAGAAAGAGTTAGAAAGGTTTGTCATTTATTTTTCTTAATGTGTTCAACAAAAAAAAGAAGCAGGCCGGTTTCGTTGTACCGACTGTTACGTCTAGATCTATATCATAAATCTATGCATACAACATCATGTATGATAGAAGAGAAAACATAAAACGAAATCACATAACAACACGTTTGATAAATGTGACATAAGTAGACTAAAATACCAGTTACCTGTCTTTCTGAAGTGAAGTAAACCTGCACCCAATATTAATGGGATTGGGATCTTTGCCGCATCGCCGCATCGTCATAACTTTAAATGTTTTGGTGTGCCTATGAATGTGCTAATCTGTGAGATCAAAACGGTTAAACGGATGAACCGTTGCCGCGTTGGAAAGAAGGCTTTCTTGATAGATCGTAAGCATTTCTAATGTTATGGTGTTCTAATGATTGAGAGAGAGCCAAGTACTGTTTAAATTAATATTGTATTATTTGAAAATTTAGACATTTCAACATACTTTAATCTCACTACATTTCAAATTCCTAATTGATTGAAATTAAAGGCCCCTAGGGGTATTTACGAGATTAAGTTCGTCTAAGTTTAAGAGCAAAGTTGCTACTTGTTTTACTCAAAACGGTTGACAGCTAAAGTTCGTTTAACATAATAGGTTATGTTTTTTCATATATTTAGTTCGCATTGATACATAAATTAAGTATCTATCAGTACTTTATAGAGATTGCTTTATTAAATAAAGCTTTATAACCATGATATTAAAATATTTATAGCTTATAACTACATGAATAAGCCTACTTTTTTACCCAAATTCCTAGGGGCTTATTTGTGTTACAACTAACAGTATAAAACTAATAAAAATTAATTGAAATACGAGAAATCGTTTATTTGTCAAAAATATCCTCAATATAAAAAAATATCAGACATGTTTCTTAATACAAGTTGTTTGTACTTTGATAATTATATACTGACATTACACTTTAATAATTATATATTGGTTTTCCTTTGTTTATTTCAACTTAAAGACTGTAGACTTAGATAAACAAACAATACTGTTTACCACGCACAAATTGCTACATAATATTAAATTAAAAACAAATATCATCAACTTAATGTAATATTCCTAGTAAACGTTAAATACTCGTCTAGTTGCTGTTATACATAAATATACGTGATTATATGCTCGTAGAAAACACGATGACGAAGACAAAATTGAATAAATAGTTTAACATCATGCATAATGAAAGCGGCACTGTTTTATATTTTGTCATTTCTATATTTGTGAATCGATATACAACAGCGAAATACGTTATCAATAAAATGATGTAAATGATAACTACACAAATCTTTGTAAACATCAAAATTGATAATAAAATGACAACTACTCATCATGATCAGAATAAAAATGTACAAGATTTTCAATTAAATACCTACTTAACACAACACGTACCTAGCTATTGTTTGATTAACCCATATAAATAGGTATATTTCAGCGCATTTTGGAGTTAACATCAAGCCTAGGCTCTACAAGGTTAACCTTTATCAGAGAAAGCCCTGGAGACTTACACGATCATTCGTTAAAATACCTAAATCACAAAAACTGTTTGCAACATTTACTGTTAATTGTAGCAACAAAATAATCGAGCCAAGGAAAATATAAATACCAAATGAAGGAATAGTTTGCTAAAGATATTTTTAGTTTTATTAAAGCGTTTGTAGTGCAATGCGGTGTAAAAGTGATACTTTTAACAACAACACTGCAACTTCTGTCAACATAATAGAAGAAATATGTGTTTTATAGTTCACGCTCCAACGCTTGACCATAAGTTTTCTTTTTATATTCTTGCGTGTATCTTCACAGCTTCCTCTTCGAAGTCGACAAAAGAGGTTATATCGAACTCTTTGGGGACCGAATACCGATTAAAACCAGACATTGACAGATGTTACTCGAGACTACTTTACCAGGGGAAAGCCCTTGACCAGTCTGCCCAGATTTAGATTCAAGTAATTCAGTTTAATAAAATTTATATAATATGTTTGATGAATTATTTCAAGAACTTGTGTTCTAAATAACCGTCTATTTATACTAAAATGATTCTTTTGTTAACGAGTACGTCACGTGTATGTTATTTTAGATTAATTTCAAAGGTATTGTTTAAAAATATTTATAATGCTATTAAAATATCGTGATCTTAAGTAATAAACGTTAAAGAAATGTAGGTTATTTTTAAAATATACTTTATACGGCCTAGATTTTGCATAGCTTTATAGACTTTTTCCCGCTGTTTTAAATAAAGAATAAGTAGGTATGTAGAGTACCTATTGCGTGTTAACATAATATGGCAAGGTAATAAATTGAATTATGGTGGAAAAAGTGATTGCACTTGAACCCACGACCTCGGAATACAGTTCCGTAGCTCTTTTTCCACCTTTTTCCACCATAATTCAATTTAATAAGTAAAAGCATAGCATGCCAATTGCAATATTAATAAATTACTTTAGTACCTAATGAACGTCGCGTCATTATATTCAACCCATTTGTATTCTGTAAAGAATACTAGGTGGTTGGTCGAGATTGTTGCAAAGCAATCTTGATAGATGGCGTTGTACGTAAAAATATATAAACTCAATCGAGTAACGAATGTGGTGGCCTAATTGATTACTGTAAAGCACGACCGCAATAAGCTCAGTTGGAAGAGCTACGGAACGATATTTCAAGGTTTAGGAAAAGTGATTACTGCAAGCGGGAATTGAACCCACGGTTCAATTCCCGCTTGCAGTAATCACTTTTTCCACCATAATTCAATTTATTAAGTAAAAGCATAGCACGTCAGTTGCAATATTAATAAATTACTTTAATAATGGCAAGATAAATATATAAAGCATTTTAAAAGACCTGAATAGGAATTTTGACCTCAAAAAGACGATGACAACTTTCTTTCTCCCTTTAATAATAGTTAAACACGGTGTTTTTTTGTTCATGTATTGTATGGTGTAACATTAAACGTAGATAGATAGCTTAGATTGGGTTTTAAGATAAATCGGAAAATACCAACAGTTCAGAATCTATATTTTGTAAGAGTACGTATCAACTTTATAGAAAAACTGGTATAGGTACTATATACTCTAATTATTCGCATTAAGGGCCTACATCAATATTACCGTCGACATGTACATATTAACACAGCTAGTAGGTATAGAAAATGAAGAATTAGGGATATTTTTTTTTGTTTACCTACTCAAAATCTACTAAATATATTTTAATTCTGATTTACGTGTTTCTATATATAATAGTTACTTATGTTTTTAAAGTTATTTCATTAGTTAATACGCGATAATGGACCGACAAATGAAAAAATAAAAAATTAGAGAGGTTGTTTCGCTAAGATTTTCTATCGAGAAAACTTTTTTCAATCGCGTTTCTGAGTTTATGCGATCCTAGATCATATATTGAAAAAACATACTTAAAAATTAGAGCTCTAGCCATTCAATCTAAAGAAACAATGAAAACTTCGTACGTAGAAAAATGCACGAAGCTATTTTGGTATCCTCTTAAACCATTTTTACGGATTTAGATGCGTATTTGATTTACATTTTACGACGTTTCGGAGACTTTGCCATATATAGATATATATACCATGGTGTTTTATACAGTCAGTTTTTACAGGGTTCACCTACATTTTATTTATTTATTTTTTAATTTTTACATTGACCATAAAGATAGACCTTTTCCATAAATCCGTAAAAAGTGGTATTAGAGAAAATTACTCTAATTATATTATTTTTAACAACTGATATAATATATGTATATCTGTTAGCTTTTTGGTTTCAGTACGCACCCCTATTCAGCCCTCTTTGATTAAATTGGCTCTTAATCATGATTAATGATGACAGAGCTAATATTTTCCATACCTATTATGTAGGAGCGTTTCATAATTTTGTCTTATATCAAAAAGTGATAACAATGAATTATTCAATCTCAAAACGTTAGATGTATTCGTACTTGTTCAATAATGTTTAATTGTATGTACACAGTACAGTGGTCGTCATTAACGCATTACTTAGCTTTACGAGCAGCAGAGGGTGCAAAATAAAAACACACTATAGAAATTAAGCGATTTTTAAAATACATTAAAAATATGGTTAAACTAACTTAACTAACTAGCGGCGCCTGCGACTTCGAACGCGTGGAATTTTAAAACCAAACCTTAACCAATTATCAAGCCAAGCCATCCACTTGTATGTATTAAAGAAAACCGCATCAAAATCCATTGCGTAGATATAAGCACATATAGGGACATAGATAGATAGATAGATAACTCTTTATTTGCACAAATACCACTTCTACACAGAATTTAAAAACAAAAAAAAATACAGTCTTAAAAGCTGTTGTACAAAGGGCGGCCTTATCACTAATGTGATTTCTTCCAGGCAACCTTATAATGGATAGAATCTAGAATAGACATCGCGGTGGTTGTTGGTGTATTCAACGTCATATATATTAAATTGAATATAAGAATAAATGCATACCTAAATTTAAACAAACATACATATACATAAACAATAAACATACATATATATAAATACACTAATAAGTAAAAACTACTACAGAATATAATATACAAACACTATAAAAATACTAAGATTTATATATAAACACTATTATAACGTTAGATAATAATTTGATAGTTTTAGCTTAAAATTAGAAAGAGACTGTGCTTGTCTAATTTTTATAGGTAGTTTGTTCCAAAGTAATATATATGTATATAGCTTGCACAGTAAAGGATTTGCTATAAAAATTATTACTATGCTTCGGAACATTTAATCTCAGATTTTCAGATGTTCTTAGATTATTTGCATGTGTGTCCTGTCGGAACACAAAACGAGTTTTAAGATATTGGGGAGTATTAGGATTAAATAATATGTTATATAATAGCGAAAGAATATGAGTAATTCCGGCGAAGGCGACATACATACAAAAATAACGACTTTGTTTTATTATATACCTATATGATGATATGCACCGGATATGCACATAATATTTCAAAAACCTAGATAAAACCTTTGAACCTTTTCTAAAGGAGTTTATTAAAAACACTATAATACGAGAATTTTATGTATTAAGTGTACAAGATTTTGTTAGACTAAGACTATTGTGAGTAAGACGTAGAAACATAGATGATGATCAAGGATGTACACAGAAAGCAGTAATTAGGCACAACATCAATCATTTTTAGTATGAGACAAAGTCAGAAACTTGCAGATATAGTACGGTAAATTTTATATCTATGTCTTCATCAATCATGATAGCCAATTTTATTCTTGAGGGCTGACTGGGCGGAGGATTTGTGGCAAAAATATAAATGGCCTGAAAGAAAATTTGGAACTTGAATCTTCGAAGTAATTAGACCGATCCTTAGACTACTACCATCGAGGTAGAAGCTAAGTTCTATCAACCACACAAACTTTTAACAAAACTTTCCTCTCTAATGCATTTTTGCAACTACAAAATAAGTAGGTAGATGGTTTTTCAGCACGGTAAAAATTACCAGATTCTAGATTTCTACAATGCACAAAAATTATTAAGAAAAATAAATACTGTTACGTGCTAGGGTTCCAAGGATTTGGAGAGAAAGACCTGCTGACTCTTTTAGAAGACTTTATTCACTAGCACTAGTTACACACTAAGCACTAGGTCCAAACACTAAGCACTAGGTCCAAACACTAAGCACTAACAATGTCCTAGATCGTAGCCAAGTTGTAGGTTTCACTGGTATCACTTTTGATCACTTGTTTTCGCTCTCGAAGTCGCCTTTATCGTAGCTCGAACTGAACTGCCCGGGCTCGCCTCCCTGCCGCTATTTATATGCGCCGAGACGAGTTCCAGACTATTCCAGAATGTTCCCGACTGTGCGCGAACGTGATCGCCCGGAACGAATGTTTCTAGAAGATTCGCGCATGTACGGTAGTTCCTCTAACGCCATCTAGTATCTAATAGGGGTTTCACTCTGTTCGGTTCTTTAATTGGTTTTACTAGTTGCTGCTAGATGGCGCTAGCTCCTTTGTGTTTTGTGTGTTCGTAACACTACTCCCCTCTTAGAGATGCTCGTCCCGAGCATCGTTGTTACTACCATGGTAACGCGCCAGACGGTCTATGTGTACCACTTTGAATGTCCCTCTTGGTTGCTTTTGAATCCTATAGGTCACATCATACAATCGGGTAACCACTTTGTATGGACCGTCCCACTTGCTCTGCAACTTTGTAGATTTCCCTTTCCGGCGAGTTGGGTTATGTAGCCACACCAGTGTCCCTTCCTCGAAGCCGTTCGTGTTCGATTTCCGGTCGTATCTGGTTTTCATGTTCTCACTAGACTGTAACCCATTTTCCCGGACCAAGGCGTGTATATAGCGCATCTTTTCCCTTAAATCGCAGACATAGTCTTGTACAGTCTTTGGTCCCTCCGGTGACCCTCCTGTCAATAGGTCTACTGGTATTCGTAGCTCTCTACCGAAATTGACATACGCCGGGGTAGCTTTTATGCTCTCATGCTCGGCGGTTCGGTAAGACAGAAGGAAGAGTGGTATATACTTGTCCCAATCCTTTTGTTTGTCATCTACCAATTTCGCCAAATGCCTCTCAAGGGTCTGGTTAAATCTCTCAACCATTCCATCAGACTGCGGATGGTACGCGGTGGTCCTCGTCTTATGCATGCCCAAAATTCTGCACACTTCCTGGAACACCTGCGATTCGAAGTTCCTGCCCTGATCAGAATGGATTTCCAGAGGCACACCAAAGCGACATATCACTTCTTCGACTAACTTGGAAGCGACTGTTGTGGCTTCTTGGTTTGGTATGGCGAACACTTCGGGCCATTTGGTGAAGTAGTCAATGACGACCATAAAATACTTGTTTCCCGAATCCGTTACAGGAAATGGCCCAGCTACGTCAACTGCAATTCGTTCCCACGGTGCACCGACGTTATACAACCGCAGGTTCCCACGGCTCCTGGTCTGTGGTCCTTTTACAGCAGCGCAAGTAGTACATTTGCGGCACCAATCCTGTACATCATCTCGACAATGCAACCAGTAGAATCGTTCTCGCACTTTTGTTAACGTCCTCTTGACACCTAGATGACCTCCTGATACGCCATCATGTATTTCACGGAGAACATCTGGTACTCTCGTTCTTGGGACAACTATCTGAAGATGGAACTCTCTGCCGTTAGTCTTCTCCCATTTCCGGTAGAGTATTCCGTTTTGGAGTATCAGACTGTCCCATTGCGCCCAGTACGCCTTAGTGACAGCGCCAGTGGGTGCAACCTCACTCCATATTGGTTTTACGTCACCCCGTTTCTTCCATGTGATGATGTGCCGAAGGTCGTCATCTTTTTCTTGAGCCTCCCTCATAGCATCATTCTCCCAGAGACTCAAAGGATCTGTTCTCGTTAGTTTTAATGTTTCTTCATTGCATTCCTGCTTAACACAATGTTTGCAGTCCTCCGAACACGGCCTTCGTGAGAGTGCGTCGGCATTCCCATGTGTCTTTCCGCTGCGGTGTTCCGTCTTGAAGTCATACTCCTGGAGCTGTTCAATCCATCGAGCTACTTGACCTTCTGGGTTCTTGAATTGCAGTAGCCACTTCAAGGCTGCGTGGTCAGTTCGTAGTAAAAACTGTCTGCCGATGAGATATTTGTTGAAATGTTGTAGCGTCTTTACAACAGCCAAGAGTTCTCGTCTTGTCACACAGTAGTTTCTCTCTGGCTTGGATAAAGATTTGCTGAAATATGCAATAACAACTTCTCTTTCACCCTGAGATAACACCCCTCCAATGGCCGTGTTGCTTGCATCCGTGTCAACTATAAACTGACCTTCAGTTTGTGGATACCCCAGGATTGGTGTTTCACACAGATGTTTCTTCAGTTTCTGAAAAGAATCTTCACAAGTCTCATCCCAACTAAATTGTCGTTTATCTTCTGTCAGCCGATGTAATGGCTTGGCTATCTCTGCGAATCCCTTAACAAAACGCCTGTAGTATGAGCATAGGCCGAGGAATGCCCGCACTTCGGTTTTGTCCTTAGGGGTAGGCCATTTTTGAACTGCTTCCAGTTTCTCCGGGTCTGTCTGGATTCCATCACTGGAGATAATATGGCCGAGATAGTTGACCTTGCTCCTGAATAAATGACACTTTTCCGGGTTCAACTTTAATTTGGCTCCCTCTATTTTGGCGAAAACTCGCTCCAAGTTTCGCAAATGGTCCTCGAAGTCGCGGCCGACAATTATGACGTCATCCAAGTAGACTAAGCAAGCCTCTCCAACTAAGCCTGCCAGTACACATTCCATGAGTCGCTCAAATGTGGCAGGTGCGTTGCACAATCCGAAGGGCATGACGTTAAATTGCCATAAACCTTTACCGGTCGAGAAAGCTGTCTTCTCCTTGTCTTTTGGATGAATTTCCACCTGCCAGTAGCCAGATTTCAGGTCTAGGGTCGAGAACCATTTCATGCCACTCAGGGTATCTAAAGTGTCGTCGATTCGAGGTAACGGGTAACTGTCCTTCTTAGTGACATCATTGAGACGCCTATAGTCCACACAAAATCTCGTGCTACCATCTTTCTTCTTCACTAATACAACAGGTGAGCACCACGGACTTGTAGACGGTTCAATAATCTTATTCCTTCTCATGTCCTCCAAAAGGCCTTCAACTTCTTTTTCCTTTGCAATTGGTATCCGTCTTGCTCGTTGACGAATTGGTCTCTCGCTTCCGGTATCTATCCTGTGCTGAACCATTGACGTTCTTCCAAGGTCCCCTTCTTGACTGGAGAAGATATTCGCGTAGCGCTGCAAAAACTTCTTAGCTTTCATGCTCTGCGAATAAGTCAGATTACTCTTACAGTCATCGAGTAGCTTAGTCACTAAATCGTAGCTATTGCCGTTTGCTGAGTCTGCGCCTGTCATCGAACTACACTTTTTCATCCAGACAACTTCCTCGCACTTTCCGATGACGTCACCTTTGTTCAAGCAGATCTCGCGATCACCAAGATTCAAAACCCTGACCACAGCGTTTCTGCTTCCACTAACAAGGGTTCTCGCCGTCATCAGTTTTTGTGACGATGTCTTGGTAGGTGTGTCTTCGATCAACACGCATCTGTTTGACTTTTTCTTTCCGGCTGGCGGCAGTTCCACCAGTACCTGAGCTTCCGCTTGTCCAGGTATGATGACTTTCTTTACGCATGTGACTTTCCCGCAGGCGCCTCCAAGAATGAAGATTTCTTCTTCACCACACTTGAAAACTCCGTCAGCGACATTAATTCTGCAGTTGTGTTTCTTCATGAAATCCAAACCCAAGATGCAATCATCCACAATCTCAGCCACGATTACGTTATGAGAGTATGAGGACCCCCCTACATACATCGTAACTGACGTTTCTCCCAGGACGGGTATTGGCTGACCGGAGGCAGTAAGTAGCCGACAGTTAATTCTCCTCTTGTGTCCCGTTGCGGTTTTTACCAGACTTGGGTTCACTATTGTTCTAGAGGCTCCTGTGTCCAGAGTCATTTTGCAATCCGTCCCGTTAATAGTCCCCTGAATCGCAAGACTATTCCCGCTGCATGCCTGGGAGATAACAGTTATCGGGGCTCCCTCCGCGTCAGCCAGCACTCGCCCCTTAGTCCTGTTTCCCTGATCCCGGGCAAGGGGCAAAGCCCCCTGCTTTTCAGCACCTCTATTTGTTCCTCGATCCTTTTCATCCTTTCCATCTGGGTTTCCTTCTGCGGGCAGTTGAGCTGAAGATGGCCCCTCTCGCCACACTTGTAGCACATGGCTCCAGAACTTTTCTTCGTAGGGGCCTTAACTTCCTTGACTTCCTCAGAGACCTCGCGGATCTTATGGGTATGCCGTATGTCATAACGAACAGCCTCGACCTCCAAAGCATGCGCCAATGCTTCTTTTAGCGAGGTATGGTGACGAAGCCTCACTGCAGTTCTGACCTCCAGGTCTTTGATTCCGTCGACAAATGCTTGAACAATATTCGTGTCTACCATCTTGGTGTCGACTCCTGGGTGTGCCTTTCTGACGAGTTTTTCGATTTCCAACGCCCATTGTTGTAGTCCTTCTCCTGAGCGTTGGACTCTGTCACGCAGTTGGGCACGGAACACGTGCTCCAGGTGTCGCTCCCCGTATCTGGATTCAAGTGCCTCCATCAGGTCTTGGAACCCATTTCCTGTATGTGGCAGTGCTTCCAGGACCGACAAAGCTTGCCCTCTGAGCGCAACAGTGAGAGCGGTCAAGCATTGTTCTTCCGTCCATCCGTTGGCAGTAGCAACCGTCTGGAATTGCTGACGATAAGCGTTCCAGGAAGTAGTGCCGTCGTATGGCGGAACTTTCACTCTTGGTCCTTGTGCCACTCCGATAGTTCCACTAGAGATCGCAACTCCCGTGGTTTCAAGGCGCACTACTTTCTTCTGTAGTTCAATGAGGCCGGTTTTCACATTTTCGACATCCAATCCTAACCCGGTAACTCGTTCTTCCACTACGTCGACATCTTTTCGAAGCTTAATCACCGTGTTACTAACATCATTTATAGCACAAATCACTTTTTCTTGTGACTCTTGCAAAGCGCCGAGCTTGCGTTCTTGTGACTCTTGCAAAGCGCCGAGCTTGCGTTCTTGTGACTCGAACTTGCGTTCTTGTGACTCTTGCAAAGCGCCGAGCTTGCGTTCTTGTGACTCTTGCAAAGCGCCGAGCTTGCGTTCTTGTGACTCCTTCATTGACCGAATTTCAGCCCTTTGCATCTCTATCAGTTCAATTAAACTTCCTAATTGAAGTGCTACTGACGCTACGCTGCTGCTGGTGGGCGTGGCTTGTCTAGTGGGCGTGGCAAGGTGGGCGGATCCAGTGGGCGGAGCTTGTCTAGTGGGCGTGGCCGGTGTGGTGGGCGTGGCAAGGTGGGCGGAGCCAGTGGGCGGGGCTTGAGTCTGAGTAGGCGGAGCCTGGGCCTGGGTGGGCGGAGCCCGATGGGCGTGGTCGGTGGGCGTGGCATGGTGGGCGTGGTCGGTGGGCGGGTCTAGAGGGGCGTGGTCGGTGGGCGGGTCTAGAGGGGCGTGGTCGGTGGGCGGGGCCTGGTAGGTGGGGCCAGTGGGCGGGGCTTGGTCCACAGCGGGCGTGGCCTCCGCAGCTCGTTGTGCCCTTGTCCTGACGCCCTCGAAGTCCTCTCTCGGAGTCAATGGCATCTCCAAATCTCACTTCCGACACCAGTTGTTACGTGCTAGGGTTCCAAGGATTTGGAGAGAAAGACCTGCTGACTCTTTTAGAAGACTTTATTCACTAGCACTAGTTACACACTAAGCACTAGGTCCAAACACTAAGCACTAGGTCCAAACACTAAGCACTAACAATGTCCTAGATCGTAGCCAAGTTGTAGGTTTCACTGGTATCACTTTTGATCACTTGTTTTCGCTCTCGAAGTCGCCTTTATCGTAGCTCGAACTGAACTGCCCGGGCTCGCCTCCCTGCCGCTATTTATATGCGCCGAGACGAGTTCCAGACTATTCCAGAATGTTCCCGACTGTGCGCGAACGTGATCGCCCGGAACGAATGTTTCTAGAAGATTCGCGCATGTACGGTAGTTCCTCTAACGCCATCTAGTATCTAATAGGGGTTTCACTCTGTTCGGTTCTTTAATTGGTTTTACTAGTTGCTGCTAGATGGCGCTAGCTCCTTTGTGTTTTGTGTGTTCGTAACAATACATTTTACGACTTTATTTTTTATTATTAAATTATCATGATCTTCTATCGTAAAAAAATCTAAATATCAAACAAACATGTCATAAATTGGCAACATTATTAAAGGCAACAACTACATTAAAGGAATATTGTTATTTACTTCCGATATTATATCTGTTAAATGCGTTTGCTCTGTGGTTGTAGTGTATATTGACATTCGATGCCTTGAGCGACCTAGTTAGCGAAATTATTATATTATATACTTACTATATATAGAGATATGATTCTATTAATATCTTTGTTTATATCAGATTCATGGCGTTATGATTTGTTAGATATAATACCATAAAATTGTTGATGTTTTCTTATATTTGAGGCGGAGTATCGATTGAGCATTCGGGAGTATCACGAGAGAGCAATGAATTATAAGATATTACAAAACGTTATCCCAATAAATATAATAGGCATGGTTTAAAACAAATTATGTACAATTATACTGTCAGTTGACGCAATTCTTTTCCTTTTTTAATTTTAGGATTTTAAGCATTTCGAAATCGCTTATTGTTTCTCTTGTAATTCGTAATAGGTTGTTACTGCTGTTAGTTGTAAGCGTTGCGTTGCGTACTAACAAACAGTTTCTGTTTCATTGACTTTTGCTTTACTCTAGCACTATTAGGTACCTCTTAAAATAGAACCAATTTTAATGTTTTTTAAATGTGTTTAAAACAACCATGAAATTGGACTGCGATAGAATTAAAATCAATAGGGACTCGGCCTTTAAAATACGAAGTTTTAGAGGTCAATGTCATGGTCAGCGTTATGCCACAAGAAAATTTATTTTCTGCCTGATTAAATTAATATAAGCACAAAGTTAAATTTAGTTAGACCATAGTCCTTCCCAAAGTAGAGAAGACCTGTGCCCAGCAGTGGGACGTTAATGGGCTGGAGGGGAAAGGAAATAGAGTTCAGTGTAAACATTAAAGATTTTTATTGATGTCGTTATTAGTGAATCAACTAACCTCTACTGCCAGAATTCCATTCGAGGGGTGAAAGGCTATTTGATTTAAGCGAAATTTTTTCAACTTTTTTCAAACCGACTTCATTCGACGGAGAAAAATTTGCTGATTCCGAATATTAACTCAATATCGTCCAAGATGTCGCTTAAACCAAATAGCCTTTCAACTCTCGCATTATTTCTTGGACTCGAACAAGAGATTTTAGGCGTTCAACAGAAATGCCGAAAGAAATTATAGCTTTCTATCGAATATTTATTACGTATATTACCAGGTGCTTCCTGTATTCCATTCAATAACAGAAATTATATAATTTATTATCACACAAATTATTTATCGCATAACCTTGAAAATTTGATAAACAGTTATCTGTTTGTTTACAAAATTGACGGATTTATTCCAATGATGATTATGTCAGAACTACGGCGCAATACTCACTCTCTCTCAACAGCTCATTTACGAGCTACTGTTGGGCACGGGCATCCTCCACTTTAGGAGGGATTATGATCTTTTATTCCGCGCTGACCAGGCGTGTTGGCTTAGGGGTTGTTTTTAATTTTCCCTCTCGCACAGAGGATGTTATCTGTGTACCATCCCATAACTGACTTTTACAGCTCCCTGAGAAGTTCTTAATGCGTTACCACACGCACTACTACTACTTACTTAATTGCTGCATCATTAGGTAAATGCTAAAAGTAAATGATAACTTCGGGATCTCGTAGTGTATTTATCTTTTTTTTTCTGAAAGAAAATTTTCTTTACTTGACAAGCTTACAAATTACAATAGCTAATTTATGCTAATTATTAATCAACACATTAACTTAATATTGAGTAGATGAAATGTACCTACTACTTTTTTTTCTCCTAAGATTCAGTAAATCGCATAGCTTTAATGTTCATTATAATATTCAAAATTATTTGAGTAACCCATTCACTAATGAAACCCAGCCTTCAAACAATAACTCTGTATTTTGTGGAACGTAAAATTCTAATGAAATAGCGAGGAAGTACAAATGGTTATAATTGCCAAGTTTAATTACGCCCACGTTTATAGGTATTAAAACAACTTTCATGCGGGTTAAATTAAAGCCAATGAAAAGAAAAAAATATTGGGTGATTGTAAAAGATAAAATTGATAATGAAGTGAGTGATAATAGCGTCTCACGGGAGCTAATTTCGTGTCATTTTTATCTAATTTAAAAATTGTAGTATCAGATTAAGGCCATGGTGACTTTTCTCACTTAGCATTCTTGAAAAGCTTACTTCGTTTGTTACACATATTCACTTTATTAAACTGGTTGCCCGTTTGTGTGATTCATGTGTAACTAAATCTACATCAGATCTATGATGCGTAATTGTTTCTATAAGTTAAAAGTCATCTATAATATTAGAGACTTTATCACTACCTCCTTAAGGGTTAAGCTAATTGAAAGTTTAGTTCTATCTAAGCTAACGAAGGCCCCGAATAACAGGGCCACCCCTTTACCGGGTCATGGTTAGGCTTAAGGCACTATACCATGGCCCCCGTGTAACAATGGTTCATGTAACGGACTGCCGATCAAGAGGTCGCGGGTTCGATTCCCGCTCGGGACAATCATTTGTGTGATTTTTCTAATTGTCATACAAATGTTTGTACTGCGTCTGGGTGTTTCTATGTATTGCAAGTATGTATTTAAAAAAGAAAAGTAGTATATGTATTCTATCCGTATTCTGGTATTCATAACACAAGCATATAAGCTTAGCTTTGGACCAGAGTACGTTGTGTGAAATGTCCATGAATATTTATTTATTTATTTATTTATTTATTTATTTATATATATATCTATGCACTTGAAAATTTAGAAGGACAAGGTATTGCGTAGGCGAATGAAAATATACGCGTCTCTCATCGCAGTTTGTTAAAAACATGAAAAGGGTTTA
This sequence comes from Orgyia antiqua, assembly GCA_916999025.1. NCBI lineage: Eukaryota > Metazoa > Arthropoda > Insecta > Lepidoptera > Erebidae > Orgyia > Orgyia antiqua. The sequence goes on from OU779861.1 coordinate 7,656,083, forward strand.
TTTATTTTCAATTAATTTAAGCCTTATTTGAGCTAATAATTAAACATTTGATAATGTAAACAAATTAAGAGTAATCTTTTTAAACATTTAATTGACAAACCCAAAATAATCGCTTCATCATTAAAATATGACGTAACAGTGCCAGTAATTACGGTCAAAAAGGGTAAATTTTAGAGATATTTGGTTTTTAATTTTAATTTTGTTTGGGGTCGGTGCCATATGTCTTTTTCTTCCATACTCGTATATTTTCTTCTTCTTTTTATATTCTATTTCATTATCATGGTATCATACTTACCTACTAAGAAATTAGCTTTAAAATATCAAGAGATTTGTGACATCGTGTTATCAAGATTCATTCAGGCGTTTAAAAATAATCAGTTTTTATCCGCTCATTTTTATCGTGTGTATTATTAGAAATGGTTGAGTTAGTTTAGTTTATTTTATCATGATAGCTGGTTTATCGATAATAAATTATAATTATTATAATAATATTTACGGGACTTAGTGATAACGATCAATATTTTTTTTATAATAAAATCTTTTTTATATAGAATTTGATTATTGCGTTGTTGCATCTATTACCACCCATTTTAATGGTTAACTATTACTCACCTTCCAAAAAATAAAAAAAAATTATACCTATTACCTACATTTCATTGTTATGCTTATAAATTTACCACAAAGTGACGCTGAACGCGTCGCTTTCTGGAAGTCTTAATCTTTTCTTAGAGACCTAATTTTAGCCTGGATAAAACGTACTTCATGGTCTAATAAGAAAATTAAATGATATTCTTAATTCAAGTGGCATAGAAGTTATCGCAAACTATAAACGTCACTTGTACATAGGTACAATTTAATTAGCAAGCAAGCATCAAACCGGGTTGCATGATGTAGAAGACGACCATAGACACTATCTGGTCATGCCGTTGTTACACGAAGAAAATTATTTTTTGTTAGGCACAGAGAGTATCAATCATTTTTGATATGAGACAAATTATGAAAGATCTTAAGAGAATGCGGCAAATATTATCCGTATGTCGTCATCAATCATGATGGAGGATCAATTTAATCACAGAAGGCTGAGTTCGGATACAAATATCAATTGGCAAAAACAAATTAAAATATGGCCAGATGTTTCGGAATTATCATCGCAGATGTAATTGAACATTTCAAATTTTATTCGTTCAGAAGTCTCATTTATAAATTGAATCCTTAATGTGTACAAATTAACACAAATGTCTTGGTTGTGCTACGTACGTATGTATGTAGTCGCTAAAGACTTCTGACTTGACTTTATAATGCATACTTAGTTTGAATAAAGTTGTCGAAATTCATAAAATACACATGTACCATAATAATTTCTATGGCTCCTGTAACGGACAAACCGAAACAAATTCTTTACGAAAAACGAAACATTTAAAACCTAGTTCTTGCATAACAACGGGATATCTTTTGGACTGAAAAGTATAACAAGCTGAAAATAAACTCCGACGATTGGTTCACCCGCGAAATATAGTAAAATCCTTCCCTAGTGTTTATTATGTTTTTGGAATTCTTTTACATAGAATGTCCGATGGATAGACTTTCTTTGTACACAGCTGGGAATAGGGCATTCTTATAAAAGCCACAACACAAGCGTTATCGGCATCATCTCATGATATAAAAAAGTATAATGTACCTAAATAACTTTCAGTAAATTGAGATCATTTGACTCACTGGTCACCAATAAGCAAACAACGCATATCAAGTTACGAGCAGTAACTTGTAATTTTGTAATTAATGTACTGTAGGTAAGAGTGACTTTATGATTATGTCAGTCAAGGCCTTTCATTACAAGCACCCAGTTGATTGCAGTCTGTCGACAAATGAATGGTTCATAATTTTACTTTTCTAGTAATTAATAATTTCAGCCTGCGTGTAACGAAGACAGACATAAAACTTGTAATGAGAAATTCTTCTCTCTAAATTAAATTACCTACGCGCAGCATTCCACAGTGACAACTGCCATGAAGATAGTTGTAAAATGTAGCTTCTGGCGAGATTTTATTTGCTGTTTAAGTGTCGAACGTCTATAAAGAAATGTGCATGTTTTTATATCCTTATGAGTAACATCACCGGAAAAGACTGCTTATAGTTTATAAATTTTAATTTAGTTAGTTTAGCTCCATAGAATGAAAAGGGGTGGTGACACTTGTATTCTGAATCCGTCTGGACATAAAATAAAAACTGCATTGTTTATGAAATTGCTGTCTCAATGTATCTTTTAAAAGAGACGTGATATATATTTTAATTTTTGCTTCTAAAGCCTCTCACAACAGTTGGCTCTTGCTAATTGCTTTTCTCATAGTTTGCGACAAGTTACTCGTATATAGCCTGCGAGTTGTTGGATGATAGCATATTTCCTCTAAGAAATTTCACTTGGTGATGCACCGAATAGTTATTTTTCACTTTAAAAACATTCAAGTTTGCGAACTTCTTCGGTAACTTCAAAACTTTTGTATAAAGTAATTTTTAATTGCCTACTGTTTTACAGTTTGTCATGTATACTAATATTAAAAAGCTTATGAGTGTGGATGAAGCCAAGGAAGTATGCTTCGATCGTAGCAGATGGCGCTCTATAGTCTCTGCCTACCCCCATGGGAAAAAGGCGTGATGTTATGATGATGATGATGATGAATATGATGATGATAAAAAGCTGAAGAGTCTACTTGTTTGTTTGATTGAACGCGCTACACTCAGGAACTTCTGGTTCCATTTGAAAAAAATTTTCTGTGGTGATTAGTACATTTATCAAGCAATATAATATAGGCTATATAATATCACGCTGCGACCAATAAGAGCGAAGTATTAGTGCAAAATGTTGCGAAAATTGGATTTTTTTTCTAAATTTCACATCAATTGTACAGGGCATATGTCTATCTTTTAAGGAAAAGCCGCTGTACCCATAATAATGTGAATATATTGTTTGTTTCCTTATATCATACAGAACCAGTAAGCTATAGATATATCGACCGATAGATATAAATCCGTATAGATATTAATAAAATCGTATATATAGGGTATAATAGACAACCTTTTAAACCTAATAATATCTAACAAACATCTGCAGAGTATACAATCACGGTTGTAACGAGGGTCTCCAGAAATCTAATAAATACCTTTCCATATCAAGAGTTACACGACCCTTCTTGTAAAAGAATTTTTATTTAAAAATATTAGGCCAATCTGAGTTAACGATAAATGTGGTATGTATTTGATATGAAATAGTTATCTGGACAATAAGAAATCAATAATAATAGTAAATAGATACTATTTTCTTTGGTATAAATAAATTGTATTTCTTGATGCGGTTTTTTTAATAGATTCTATCAATTAAAAAAAAATTGGTCAAGTGCGAGTCGGACTCGCGCACAAAGGGTTCCGTACCATTATCTATGCAACATAAGGCAACGTTATTAGTATCGAGCAAGAAACGGTAAAAAAATCATGTTTGTTGTATGGGAGCCCCCCTTAAATATTTATTTTATTTTATTCAGTATTTGTTGTTATAGCGGCAATAGAAATACATCATCTGTGAAAATTTCAACTGTCTAGCTATCACCGTTCTTGATATACAGCCTGGTGACAGACGGACGGACGGACAGCGAAGTCTCAGTAATAGGGTCCCGAGTTTACCCTTTGGGTACGGAACCCTAAAAACGGTTCAAGAGAATGGCTTTTTTGCATAATTTGTTGGGGTTTGCTGTATATTGGATGAGATATGATTAGATTTGCTGAGAATTTCGAACGCGCACGAGCTTTAAATAAAAACGCTGCCTTATCCATGTGAGATACAACTAAGTAATGTATGGAGGAATTGTGTATTACCTATATTTCTTTAAAAAAGTCCGCGAGGGCATATGTCTATCTTTTAAGGAAAAGCCACTGTTCCTATAATAATGTCAAAAAAAATATCAAATTCAATGGGGTGTTTTCAAAAGCTATTTATGTGTATAAACTAATATTTTTTATCAAATTAAATAGCTTAGTTAGCTTACACGTTTAATATAGATTATAACTGCTTTTTACAGCATGCAATTTAATGACGGAAAAAGAATTACGCGCGACAAAATAGAATACTTAAACTGTTGCCTGAGCAACGCGAACGTTTCCTCGGTCTTCTATCCATACTCCAATGTTTGGACGTTTGGTTAATGTGGGATTGTGTGATTGTAAGGATGTCTGTTGTTCTTTCACGTAAAGACTACTGGATGGATTTTCATGAAACTTTCCTGAATTCCACGGGTACGGAGTCGCGGGCAACAGCTATTAAATAATAAATTAGAAAATATGACGAGCCTCGTGGTTGAGTGGTTTATGTAACGGACTGCCGATCAAGAGGTCGCGGGTTCGATTCCCGCTCGGGACAATCATTTGTGTGATTTTTCTAATTGTCATACAAAGATTTGTTCTGCGTCTGGGTGTTTCTATGTATTATAAGTACGTATTTACAAAAGAAAAGTAGTTTATGTAATCTATCCGTATTCTCGTACCCATAACACAAGCATATAAGCTTAGCTTGGGACCAGAGGACGTTGTGTGAAATGTCCGTGAATATTTATTGATTTATAAGGAAAAGTTTTAAGTATTTCTGCCTGCATACAGCCAGTGGCGTAGCTAAGGGGGGGCGACGGGGGCGGTCCGCCCCGGGTGTCACCCGTTTAGGGGTGACACCCGAGCCTGACTATGACCATCGGTTGTAGTTCTTTCTACCTATAAAAAATCGTAAATCTGTGACAGAGAGCATAACTGCCACTAATAAATTTAAGTAACTAAAATATCATACCACGAGTATAATAAATTGATATTTAGAAAAAAAAAAACAATGTGCACACTGTCAATCGATCTGGGATTCCCCCAAAATTTAATACCCCGGTACGCGCAGTTCTAACCAGGGGATTCCCTCGATATAGGTCTCGTCACTTGTATTGTGGATTGGGCCATTTCTTTTGTTTCCAACCGCATTCATTTCAATACTCTCTTACGTGAAAGTGTGAACGTCTAGTGCAAAGTGTTTGTTAATTATTAGTTATTACTTTTATAAACATTTTTTTTGTTTTTAAACCGATTTAATATAGTCGATTCTTGAAGAAAATAAACAAAGTAAGTGAAGTATAAAATATTGTTATTACAGGTAATAATTACACTTAATTCATTTAGTATCTAATAGCTATATCTTTAAGATCCGTGTGGTGACGGAATAAGAATACAAGTGTCACCACCCCATCTCCTCCCCAGGGTGCTGTAAAAGTCAGCTAAGGCATATTGCACACGAATAACATCCTCTGTGAGAGATTCGGTCTCTCAACAAAAAACCCTGTGCCAACACGCCCGGTCAGCGCGGCACAGTAGACCATAATCCCTCCCAAAGTTGAGGAGGCCCGTGCCCAACAGTGGGACGTAAATGGGCTGGAGAGAGAGCAGTATTTTAAATTATTTTGAAAAACCCTTCAATTATACACAGAAATTAAAAGAAATTTATGTGTATAATTGAAGTGATTAATTAATTACTGTGTATTTTAAAAGTATATTATTGAGCCATCCTATATGATAAACAGGTACCAATGTACCAATACCAGGTACTATGTGACCAAGACGTAAATTTAGAAACAAGAGGTGCTGCACAAAATCGTATGCCTGCTGTGTGCAATTTCTCATTTCTTTGTTTTCTTTTCTTTTGGAATGATGTGCTAAGGGAAGTGAACAATGCTCAGATTGCATTACAAAGCAAAGGTTTATGTGTTTATGAAATAATCATAAAACTAGAAGCACTTCGTCTATTCATTGGAGAGAAACGGTTGCATCTAGCAGAAGAGGCTATAGATTTTGCTGTACAAAAATCGAATCAATACAACATTTCGATGGAACGACGTATTCATCGCAAGAAACGCATGCCCGGTGAGTTAGCATCGTCCACCGATGCTGGACTTACACTTAAAACTGAACTTCGAAAGAACATGTTAGAATGTCTTGACAGGTTCAATATTGAACTCGAAACAAGAGTAAAGTCCATTGAAGACGTAGCTTTATTGTTTGAGGTTGTGCAGTCAAAGACCTTGCTTTCGGCAAACACTGAACAGTTAAAATTTGCTATATCAAAATTGACTAACCTTTACGATGAAGTATCAGAAACAGAACTTTTTTTAGAAATACCAAGGTTGAGAAGACATTTAAAAGCGGCTAATATTACTGTCTCTAATTGGGTGACACTAGACTTTTTGAAATTTATTGTAGATTGGGACTTTACAGAATCTCTTCCGAATCTAACGGTCGCATTAAATTAATTGTAACAATATGTGCATCAGTTGCTTCATGTGAGAGAAGTTTCAGCAAATTAAAATTAATTAAAAATTACTTGCGGTCTACAATGACTGAAACCAGATTAAACAATCTTAGTATTTTAACTATAGAACATGAAGCAACACAAAATATAAATTTTGAAGACGTGATTTCGGAGTTCGCTAGTGTCAAAGTTAGAAAAAAGAAATTTTAATTTTTAACAAACTAAAGGGCATAGCCAATTGTGGGCCATCAGTAAACACCACTTTAGCAAGAAAAGATATAGTACATTAATTTTTTTATTTAATCATAAATCAATAAGATAGCTGTCAATGGACATATTCATATAAAAATCTCTATTTAGCAATTTAAGCTAGATTAAAATTATTTATTAGCCTTAGCAGGCTAGATTGTAATATTGTAGATAAATAAATAAAACAAATTAATCGAATATAAAAAAAATTATCATCCGAATTTTACGTACATAATATTTAAACACCCGCCACTGAAACAATTTATGTTTCGTATAAAAAAAGTATTTTTGTTGGAAATCCTTGCAAAAGTCGCGTAGCATAATGTTGTTAGTGCTTAAAACTTTATCCTGGGTTTTCTATCTTTATAAAATATATTTATGCACGCACAAAATATGCATTTCGTAATTAATAATGTGGTTAAAAACCTTTTTTTACCATGTTTTACATAACAAGCATAAAAATAAATTAATACTTGACTTTCCTTGCTATACATTATTAAACCTGAAACTGTTTTTATATTTTCTACTTGTTTTAAAATAATGGCGGGATTTTAAATATGTTTTTCAGATTTCTGACTCATTTAAGATTTTGAAAAGCATAACAAATATATCAATATTTGCTGTCCATGAGTGGCCCAAGACCCTAAGGAGAGTAGGCGTTTCCTTTTGTTTCACATAAATTATTTATTTTAATATTTAGATACATTATTCAAATATTTGTAATAGGTACTTTATTTGAATAAAACGTAAATCACTATTTTAACAATTTCGATTGAATTTTGGGGTGACACCCAAAAAATCCGCCCCGGGTGCCACCTATGCTAGCTACGCCACTGCATACAGCAGTGCTTGCTATAAATAACTCAGCTACTAACTTCGAATAATGCACAAGTCAGAACAATTGTAGCTACAATGATTGTTGCAGTGCTCTCATTCCTGGATTCAATGAAATGCTACACATTTTTATTGAATTCTACACATGAAGCGTCGGGTAAAACAATCTACTGAACTCTCAGTTAGAAATTTATAGCCTTGCGCTAGAAGTCAACTTATTGGCTTTATTTCAATTGACTCGTGCTCTACTAAAGTATAAATTCTCACATATTATGGATATAGTGATAATCTTTGTATATCCGTGTGGTGATAGATAGAGAATAGGAATGTCACCATCCCATTTCCCAGAGGCGTATTTACTCAAGGGCTATAGGGGCCATGGCCCGAGCCGGCCAGCCTGAGAAGGGCGGTGAAAGCCTTCAAGTTTAAAATTTTGCTAAATTCTCTAATAATTTATAGGGCGGCTAATTAAATTGGCCCGGGGCGTCAGATCAAATGACCTGGGGCGCTTATTTTCAAAATACGCCTCTGCCGTTTCCCCCAGCGTCACTAAGGTGCCGTAAAAGTCAGCTAAGGGATATTATAAACAGACAACATCTTAAATTAAATCTAAACTAAACGCTGTGCTATCACGCCTGATCAGTATTGCACAAATAGGCCTAACACCCTCTCAACGTGACGGAAGGCCATGCCTAAAAGTTGGACAATAATAGGCATAAATAAAGAAAATAGTGTTGAAAGGAATAGAATCAGATGTGCTATATAATGCGTAAATAAATAATTGGCGAGTAATACCACCAGTAATTCATACCGCAATTATTTTTTTGTTTATTCAAGCAGATAATTTAATTATCACGTCACCTTTTGTTTAGAATAATCTAGTAGCCGTACTAATTAAATAAAACTTTCACACAAAAGCTCTAATTTTTTGAACAATGAAACGCCAACGGATTAACCAAAAATTTCATTGGCTTTATTTATAGCACGTTTTTCTATTGAATATACTTTCTAAATCTCGGCTCGTTTCACGACATTTTTAGAATACGTAATTAAATATGGAAAATATTTAGCAGAATAAAAAATAAAAAACATTTTAAAAATCTTTTCTGGGCTTATTCAACAACAAAAAAGGGTGCTTGTTTTCAATTAACTTGGACTTCCTATCAAGGTAGATAAATTCCGGGTAATCTCCTTAAGCATTTATTTGACAAAAGCAGGAAAAAATGTTTAAACGTAACATGGAAAAGAGCCAATTGTAATATAATGTAAGTCATTTATTTGGTGTTATTTTACCCCTCATTTAACCACTATGTAATTTCTTTTTATCTTGCAATCAGTCAATTTGAACTACATATTATTATAAGCAGATGAGGTGCATATCGTCGTCGTTTTGAGCGTACTCCCAAGGGAGCTCGTCCCTGCAGTCCGGACATCTTGTATTCAGATTGTCTACTGGTCAAACATATCACGCCCCTTCTTTAACCAAATTCAAATTCAAATATTTAATGCATACTTATTGTGTTACATGGTGGTACAATATATATATAAACTGCTTTAGACTTAGACCTTTTACAGGCATAGCAATGTTATAAGGTATAAAATTATGTTATTTATTAGTTTGTTAGTTATATTTACCTAATCATTAATTTATTTATTTTAACAGAGTAATGCTTAGGTAGTCAATTTATTTAACATTAAAAAAAAGAACAGCAAGAAACAAAGAGTGGCATTAGCAAAAGAGTATATACATATACATATAGTTGACATCACAAAAGAAGACATAAAACAAACAGTCAATAATAATTAGTTGTCATTTGTTAGACCACATTTCATTTACCACCACCACTATGTAACCAGAGATTGCAAAAACCTCCTAAAAGCAAATAACTTAGGTAGGAGGAACGTGGGTTGTAACGATCTTCGGTGTACTGTGTGAGGGGCCCATATCTACCACGAGACAGAATAGGGCTTATGAGTAGAGTGAATATGGCATCACTTGCTATAGCTAGACTATATACTATGCTAGACAAAGAATTTATAAAAGTACATGTACCTATGAATAAGTGAAACATGTAGGTACAACTACTTTTTACGGATTCAGACGTGTATATTTGTTTTAAATTTTGGCCCGACGTTTCGGAGACTTTGCAGTCACCATGGTCACGGGTGAGAGTCTCACCCGTGACCATGTGAATATACGCGTCTAAATCCGTAAAAAGTAGTTTTATTTAAACAGATGAGTCGCGCAAGTGTTAGAAAATAACATGTAGGTACATTAACTTACCTAAAAATAATGAAAACATCTGATAACAGAACAAGCATAACGTACAATACAATCCTAATTAAAAATGGAAGAAGATTAATCTATCTTCCTGATTGGTCACGTCTTCAATGAAGGAGAATTTAAAGGTAAAACGAGCAGTATCATAAAGAAGCAATACCAGTTACATGGCACATTTCTCTTTTTAATTTATTAAATACTAGCTAATGTCTACAGTTTCACCCGCTTTATAGTTATTGAGCCTCCCTCGCCCTATATACACTAAACCCCAACAAATTACACAAAAATGAAATAATAAAAAGTTTCCTCTTTTTAATATTAGTATCAATTACCAAAGATAAATGTTCGATAATTAGAGAGATAGTCTACATTACAGAGAGAGAGAGAGTTTGTTAACATAATTATTCTTCGGTTCTTTTTGTTCAATAAATATTACATAAAAGCTTTGTGGTTCTTTAAAGAAAATATTCAAGGGAACAATAAGTTTTCTAACTTTTCAATGTTAGCAAAATGTACGAAGAATTTGAGAAATATTTTTATAAAGTGTTTGAAGATTCTTTAAAGAGAATAATAGAAGCTTAGATATATTCTTTATCTGTAATATGGTATTAAAGTTCTTAAAATGGCTTTATTTTTCAATTAGAAAACAGGACAGATTAATTGCTTATTATTTTCACATTTATATTAATTAAAATATTTAGTCTAAACCGTTTTTTTATCAAGATGGTTCAGTTAACATTGCCGGATTGTGATATCGACACTATCAAAATTCATTTTTTAGTTAAGATTAGTTTAGTTGTACGCGGAGATTTGATACCATTTGTTAGTTAAAAAAATTAATTAGTATGTATTGTGATTAAAAGCAGTCTTGTTTGCTAATTGAAGGTCTGTTTTATGTGAACCCACACGTAAACGTGACCTCGTTAAAAATAAAGTAACTAGGCACGTTTATCGACCATTACCTGTTCACAGCCATTTTTACACCAATTGCTAAATTCTTTATACTTATAGCACGGTCAATATCCACACGATTTTTGCATCATTTTTCACCCATGCTTTGCTCCTATTGGTCGCAGCGTAATGTTTTATAGCCTAAAGCTTTCCTCGATAAATGTACTATCCAACTGGAATTTAACAATGCGAATGCGTAGTTCCTGAGATATGCGCGTGCAAACAAACAAACAAACTCTTCAGCTTTATAATAATTAGTCACTTTTCTCCGAAATTTGGAGGATCCTTAAAAAAAAATTTGAATTTTGCAGATGTTTATATTTATTTTAAACGTCTTGTTTTAGACAATATCATATATGCCTAGCTGTCTAATTTTCAAGCAGAAAATTTTACTTGTTTTTCCTTTAGTTAGTCTTCCCATGGTAGAAAATTGTAATTATTTATTTGGTTTATGATTTCTACGTCTTCTTGCGCAGCAATATCAAATGGTTTTCATACTCTGGTTATTGCTAGAATTTTTATTTTATCTTGTAGGTGCTACGATAACAGAAATAAAAATAAATTATATACCCAATAAGTTTCTAAATTTAGGCGCTTTATCTAACACATTAAGTAAGATTGACATAATAATTCAAATAAAATACAGATGAAGGATTTCAGTATAATCAATCAAGTTGTCATCATTTGTTACTTATTTTTTTTGTTTTTAGGGTTCCGTACCCAAAGGGTAAAAACGGGACCCTATTACTGAGACTTCGCTGTTCGTCCGTCCGTCCGTCCGTCCGTCCGTCCGTCCGTCTGTCACCAGGCTGTATCTCAAGAACGGTGATAGCTAGAGAGTTGAAATTTTCACAAATGATGTATTTCTATTGCCGCTATAACAACAAATACTAAAAATAAAATAAAATAAATATTTAAGGGGGGCTCCAATACAACAAACATGATTTTTAGGGTTCCGTACCCAGTATCTCAAGAACGGTGATAGCTAGAGAGTTGAAATTTTCACAGATGATGTATTTCTATTGCCGCTATAACAACAAATACTAAAAATAAAATAAAATAAATATTTAAGGGGGGCTCCCATACAACAAACATGATTTTTTTACCGTTTCTTGCTCGATACTAATAACGTTGCCTTATGTTGCATAGATAATGGTACGGAACCCTTCGTGCGCGAGTCCGACTCGCACTTGACCAATTATTTTGTTATTGTAATAGAAAAAATAAACATTGGACTGTCAAATTAATGTTTCATAATAAATCACAGCTTGAAAAGTCTCTATGTAATAAATGTATGGTAGTGTAGAGCTGTGTATGGTGTGTGTGTATACTAACTATTATTATACCTAACTCTGGTTCTCGCTACCGTTTTCATTAATGGACATCGAACATAATAGGTGATAATGGTTTACAACATTAACTACAAAAATTTCAGATACAAAAATAAATCTCAATTTATGATGAGAAAACCTTACCTACAGGCTTGCGATTTTTTTTTCTACAGGTAAAAGTTATGAGTTATGCAAGAGGATTGGCTTCCCCTAACTAAAAGTTACGTCATGTGCGACAAATTTAAAATTGGAACAGCATACATTTGTTTTTAAATATAGAATTTAATATTGTTCCTGCGAGTACTTTTTTTTGTTACTTTTTACTTTAAAATAAGAACCAGAGAACAAAATTTAATTTAAATTCAAAATGGCTACTATACTGATTTGAAAATTTCATATTTCAATCCATGTTATAATAACATATTTGCTGTCGGTATATACATAGCCATTACAATGCGTATCAGAATCCAATCAATTCGTCCATCAAAATTCACCAAGCATAGAGTATATTGATTGATATTACAGAGCTTCTCATCCAAAAATCAATCTCCATCCATCATTCGAAATGTGAACATAATATCGAGTTTCTTTTACTTTCAAAGTTCTACGATGTATTGATTACTGATATATATAAATTATACCTATCTATAATAATTTAGTCAACTCGGTACTGTCGTTCAGTAACATAATTACACCCACAGATGTACCAGATGGTGTGTTTATGGCTAAATCACTATGTGTGTCTAAGATACAGCTATTTAAGTCAAATTACTCAATTCGTGTTCACACGTAGGATAACGTGAATGACATTAATATATGAATAAAATTTCCTTCCTTCCTTTTTTCTGCAAAAGGGAAATTTCACACAGCATACTCTGGTCCAAAGTTAAGCTTATATACTTGTGTTATATGTTACATTCTATCCGTATTTTTCTTTTGTAAATACATATTTATAATGCATAGAAAACACCCAGATGCAGTACAAATAATCACACAAATAGTTGTCCCGAGCGGACATCGAACCCGCGTGCTTGTGAATGGAAGTCCGTTACATGAACCACTCGACCACGAGGCAATTGACTGCAAGAGTATTTAACACCATAAGCGATTCTTTAGATAAACAAAAGACCCTTCTATTTACCGTATAAAAAGCTTAATGCCGACATAAGCTACGTTTTCTTTTTGTGACAATATACCGGAAACGTTTAAAGCTTATTTGACGGTTTATCCGTGTCAAACAAAAAATAAAGAGCTTTTCTATACTCATCTGCACGTAAAATATTCACGTGTTTACATATTAACGATGTTATAGAAGAAATATTGTGATATCGACTACTTCATTAATAACTAACTGTTGCCCGCGACCCCGACGCGTGGAATTTAGAAAATTTTCCCCGTTATTGCAACATTTTTAACTACTGCTTCGCTTCTACCGGTCGTAGCGTGATATTATATAGCCTTCCTCGATAAATGCCCTATCTAACACTGAAAGAATTTTTCAAATCGGCCTAGTGGTTCCTGAGATTAGCGCGTTTAAATAAATAAACAAACAAACACTCTTCCGCTTTATAGATGTTTAGAAAATTTGAATTATTATAACGTTTCACTATGAAAATTTATAATACATTTTAAATTTTATTTTATATTGTACAAAATATAAAGAAGTAAAACCAATTTTTAGTAATTTAAACGCATATACAGATATAATCTTTTTTTAAATCTAGCCCAACGTTTCGGAGACTATTCAGACACGGAGGTTACATTTTTTTCTTACGTTATAAATTAGTATCAAGTGATTTTATTTAAATAAATGAGTTACAAGTGTAAGATAATAACAAAGAAATATCAAGCAAGGAAATTAAAGTCCAATCGTTTCAATTATTTGTAACAAGAATATAAGCTTTTTTTAAATATGTCTGTCAAACAATCTGTGGTCATTATCGTTAAGGTTTTTTTAATTATATTTAAAAATAGGCTTACCCCTTCTTAATTTTGGAGTGATATTACACAGAGATCCCTCATAAAGTCCTTAATTTATTCGTAGGCGCGTACAATGACTGAGAAATGTACTATCATAAAACAAAATTTTAACCTCACAAATACAAATTGAAATTTATGAATAGTGACTACCATTATATTTATGCACTAGCTGTTACCCGCGACGTCGTACGAGTAGAATTTAGAAAATGTTAAAAGTAAAAAAGTAAAAGTAAAATACTGTTTATAGTTTAGTACCACCAGATAGTTTTACAAAACTTACTAACTAAACTTAAAATAGGTACAATGGGCGGTCTTATCGCGGGCTGCGATCTCTACCAGACAACCTTAAGATGGACATGAATGAGACAGAATAGGTGACTTGTGGTGTACTTTAATAGTTACTTAGAAGGAAGAGTGAAAATACTAGCAAATACAATATAAATAAATATATAACATACTTATAAATAGACTTACTTAGATACATTATCTGCATACATACATATATATAATAATATACATACATATACATACATACATATACATACATACACATAAATACATATACCTACAAATACATAACGATGTTCACATGGATCTCTCAGTTGGTTTATAGTGACATGTAGTGATCCTTATCGAGCTTTTTGAATGATGTTAAGGTTTAAAATGTTCTCCGTTTTCACTACTGCTTCTCTCCTATTAGTCGCAGCGTGATGTTATATAGCCTACAGCCTTCCTCGCTAAATGGACTATCCTACACTGAAAGAATTTTTCTAATCGGACAAGAGGTTTCTGAGATTAGCGCGTTCAAACAAACAAACAAACTCTTCAACTTTATAATATTACAGTATAGATGTGCTATTTATAGTAATCCGTATTAGATACAATAGGGCTATGTACTATGCCTTTATAAATAACTACATAATACATTTTACCTGTCACTACCCCTTTTCCTTCGCAGGGTTCTGTATAAGCGAGCTCAGGGATATAGTACACAGATAACATACGTGAGAGACGGAAAACTTGAAATTAAAACCTATGCCAATACACCTGGTCTATGCGGAATATTAAATAAACCCTCCCAAAGGGGAGGAGGCCCGTGTCCAACAGTGGGAAGTAAATGGGCTGTAACAATATTGCTAGTGAAACTTATATCCAATATAATAAAATTTTAGAACATGGTAATCGATATTTTATCAAGCGTTACGAGAACTCGTACCTATTCATGAAAGTGCTAACTACATACCTATATGCAATCACATCGTAGAGTGTAAAATTATACGACAATGCACCTGCGTTCAACCGTTTTATCATGCCTACAGCTACTCGAAATACGTCTGTGTAATATGAACGCCAATTTTATTGCATCAAGAACTAAACTAAACTCTAGGAGGATTATATAAATACTAAATCTATGACATATTTTATCTATATCTACATAGATGGCGCTCTATAGTCTCTGCCAACCCTCGTGTGAAAAAAGCGTGATGTTTTGATGACGATGATCTATGACTAAACTTAACTAAAAAGAAACTATCTATGGTATATTTTAATTTAATAGTTATTACGCTGTTTAAAAAAAAATTGATTTAAATAAAAGCTCGGCTGAGTTCTTTACGCCGGTTCTTCTCAGTAGATTGCGTCCTGAACCGGTGGTAGGGAAAAATATGTTTGGACCTGTCATAATTTACTGCACTTAATTTTCTAAAAAAAAGTTATTTCTACTTGATTAAATGATTTTTCATTTCACATTAAAGTACCTAATTAAAATCGTTTTCTATAAAAAGATTTTTTTAACAAAGTGTAATTGTTTCTCCGTGTGGTGACGGATTATGAATACAAGTGTCACCACCCCATCTCCTCCCAAGGGTGCTGTAAAAGTAAGGGATATTCCACACAGATAACATCTTCTGTGAGAGACGGAAACCTCGAAAAGAAACCCTGTGCCAACACGTCTGGTCAGCGCGGCACAGTAGACCATAATCCCTCCCAAACCGTAAATGGGCTGGAGAAGAGAAGTTGTTATTATCTGTATTACCGACACTATTAGTAAGTATTTAAGTTTTGTTCAATGATGCAAGCAGAATTGCCACAATTGTATTGCATAAAACAGACCCTTATCATCAGACATCAAAAAGAAAAAATTAAGAAAGTAATTAACTTTCAAATATGGCTAACGTCTTTAAAAATGTACGTTATATTTAAAATGCTATTACTACTGTAATTAAGTAAATGGTTCCAGAAACATCTCTAGTAATTTATAGCGCCATAACCAGCCCTTAATGTTATAATTACTAAGTTTTATAAATTGTGTCATATAATGTTTTGCCTTTATGATGCCTGTTTTGTACTTTATATTTCTAACACTTGCGCCTCTTATTTATTCAAATAAAATCACATTTTCTAACATTTATTCCATTAAAAACCACATTTTTACGGATTTAAACGCGTATATATAGGGCTACGTCATGCAAAATAAAAAAAATAATTTAACAGATATCCGCGTATAAATTCGCATGAAGTGGTTTCATTTGTTGTGTACCTACCTACTTAATAAAATAGAGAACTACTTTACATTCCACACTTAGAACACTACTAATGTTAACGACTTTAGTAAAACTATTAAATAAATAAAACCGCTTTTTACGCATATAGACGCGTGTGTTTATTTTAAATTTTAGCCCGACGATTCGGAGACTTTGCAGTCACCATGGTCACAGGTGAGACTGAGCTAAACCAAATACACGCGTCTAAATAAGTAAGAATTCGTAAGAAGTGGATTTATTTGAACGAATGCGTACCGCAGGTGTTAGATAATATTATATGGAATAAATGTTTAATGAAATCTGTAGATCTGTTAAAGTTAATGTACAACTAAACGATTTGTTTATATCTTATTTGACGGGCCTCGTGGTGTAGTGGTTCTGGTAACGGACTGCCGATCAAGAGGTCGCGGGTTCGATTCCCGCTCGGGACATCATTTGTGTGATTTTTCTAATTGTCATACAAATCTTTGTACTGCGTCTGGGTATTATAAGTATGTATTTATAAGTATGTATGTCCTATGTATTAGTATGTATTTACAAAAAAAAAGTAGTATATGTATTCTATCCGTATTCTGGTACCCATAACACAAGCATATAAGCTTAGCTTGGGACCAGAGGACGTTGTGTGAAATGTCCATGAATATTTATTTATTTATTTATCATTTCCTTTCTCTAAATTAATGTACAAAGTAAATTTTTATTTTTCATCAAATTGTACTTAGATACTGATGAAATTTAATCATATTACCAGACAAAGTACTTATTAATTCGCACAGCGAGTTCTATTCGACAGATTCTGTTAGTTAAAACGATTGTCTAAAATCAGAAGCAGTGAAGTGGTGGAAAACGGGTCGTCGTACGAAATGCACCGACTCTCTAATAATACGCTGCCTGAAAGCTCCAGTTTTCAGTCCAACGGCGAGACGGGTAGTGAACACCCGCTTGTTCTGTTTCGGATCACAATCCGTAAATATATACCAACACGTAACAAAACTACAGCGATGTTAATATAAAAATCACGAACAGTTTTTTGTGAAGTTTTGTTAAAGGTTTTAGAGTGATTCAAGTAAAGGATGCCTTCGTATCTATAACATCGTTGCATCGGTGAGTGCAAGACATACTCACTTGGTATAAAATGAAACAGATTTTAATTAACAACCCTTGTTCACCCAACCCTACTTCGGCAGGACAAATTATGCGATGAGAATATTAATGAAATCAAATTTTACTAAGACTTGTAGCAAGTTTAGAAACTTATGGAGTTTTTAATTATTATTGAAATATGAATAGGTATCGTTTACGCGAAAATGCATAATTCTAATTAATTACCAGTCTTTGTAAAGAATTTTTTTTTATCGTTATAAGGAAAAAGAATATGAATTTGTGTTTTTAAATAAATCCTTTGATGTTCTCAAGTAGGGTCAAAGTAATTTAAGTAGCCTTTGTATTCTAAAAGTCTAGTAGAAGTTGAATTTATTTAGATTTTTATATGAAGACAGCTTTTCAATACCAATATACATTTGGATTTTTGCTTACGTATTTATAAACTTTTTTCACTCAATATCACTTTCTAGATATATTTATATTATATATTTATTGAAAATTGGATAAATCCAGTAAAATTTGTAATATTTAAGTTTATTGTAAATATTTTAAATATATTTCTCTTTTGGAATTAGACTTTTAAATAGTTTTGTTTAATATTTCGTACTAATGGCTTCAAATGAAGGCTTCTTGTTCGACATTTCTTTTTTTTTTTTCTACTAAACATAGGTAACGCAGATTATAATATAATCTGGTAAATGAGGAGCAGTGTATATACTTCTTGGTTTCGGTCTTATTGATTGGTTTCGCAGTCAAGTAAATATTAATATACTTATTTATTAACAGTGCGAAATACAAGGGACAATTTAGAACGGATATCAGTACTGTTTCTCTATCCAGCCCATTATCACCCCACTGTTGGGCACACGCCACCTCCACTTTGGAAGGGATTATGCTCTACTGTGCCGCCCTGACCACTGGCTTGTTTGCACTGGATTAGAATTCACTGTATTCATCTGGAATTAATCCATTAGTATGAAAATGAAGTCCACGATTGAAGATTGATATGTTAAGAAAATAAACATACAATCCTTTTTGTATGATGTAAAACCTTTCCTTTCATAAGTTTATGTCACAAAATATATAAAACCGTACACGACCATAACAAGTTTATGTGATGTCTAAATATAGAACAAGAAAATATTTCTAGATATAAGAAAATCTTCAGATCTTTGGCAATCAACTAATATCTGGCAGTCGTTTCCACTTTCTTTCTGTTATATAAAAACGGCAATAAGCCACATAATCTACAATACTGGGTATTATATTGTTTTGGCTTATTTTTCGCCTTCACACCATATTTTGCTACAACCTTTCGGGTTAGTTAATATTAGATGATAGAATGAGATAGGAAGCAGATGCTGTAATTGTATTTCGACCGCTGCACGTGTTAGCAAAGGGTTTAGTTTCAAGGTTTCCTTTTCATGCAGAGGTTCATTTCTGTCTGCCTTTATTAGCTCATACGGCACACTGGGAAGGAAATGGGGTCATGACAGTTGTATTTTGTAGTAACACGATCATTTGTATAATCTTCTAAAATACCTAAATGTTAAATACAAGACATCAATAAAATAAAAAGATTATATTTATGATAAAACTAATGTACTAGCTACTGGTTTTATTTGCACAAAATTAATTGTCTGTACCAACATAATAAAGCTTCGAATGTTATTTCAATACTATAATCAGATTCCCGCTGATTTAGTTCTATTTGATTTCCATGTGTCTATTTATAGACGATGTATGACCTCATATTGATAGCTACTACAGGGGCGGCTCAGTATGTCAATATTCGTAAATATGTAAAAAATATGTCGTATAAAATACTGTCTTTGTATATTTTTTATTCGGTATTATTACAAAAGTAATTTATTAATTTTGCTATGCTTTTTACTTAATAAATCAAATTGTGGTTGAAAAAGTGATCACCGCAAGCGGGACTTGAACCCACGACCTCGGAATACCGTTCAGTAGCTCTGCCAACTGAGCTTATTGCGGTCGTGCTAACAGTAACCAATTAGACCACGTTACAACGTTACTCGATTGAGTTTACATCGTATTTTGACGTACAACGCTATCTATCGAGAATGTTTTGCAACAGTCTCGACCAGCCATGATCGTCCACCACTCGATTGAGTTTACGATGTAAACAACCATGTGGTGATTTGCAAGTGTTAATTTATCAATATTAAATTATTTTTATGTTATTGTTTATTAACATTTTTACTTTTTAAACTATACAAAGTAAATAATATTCTACTAAATACTTCCAAGCAAAATAATTTATAGGTTTTTAACGATGTTTAGACTTTCGTGACTTACTTCTTCACGTATATATAAAGAAACTGCTTAGTAATATTGAATGAAAAAACATACAGAAACGTCGTACGTAGGTACGTATGGTAATCAGGTAGGCGAAATGTCTTGTAGCTGTCTCGATCTCGATGCTCTATATATGTTATATAACTAAAACGAAGGTCGGTGACTAACTGACTACAGAATTTACAATGGCAGATATATAGACTAGGCTTTTTTATTTTTCTTCGCGGCGATCTTCAGTTTTATTTCAAAGTCTCTAAACTAATGATGAAGATTTGTGTTATAAAATTATTAAATAGTAAATAACTAAAAAAATTAACCCAATAGACTTCAAGATACGGGTGGTATTACCAAAGAACTAGCTTTTGCCCGCAACTTCATACGCGTATAATTTAGAAACCAAATCTTAAAAAATTATACGTAAAAGGCATCCTCTTGAACCACTCTATTTATTAAAAAAACCGCATCGAAATACCTTGCGTAGTTTTGAAGATACACCCTCGCATAGAGTCATACATACAAAAATAACGAGTTTTTTATTTATTAAGCAAAGATAACTATTTAAATCGCTGACTTCTTGGAAGTATTTTATTTATGCGTAACTAATATTAATTAAAATAAAACTATCTTGAGTCTCCCCCGTGACCATGGTGACTGCAAAGTCTCCGAAACGTCGGGCCAAAATTTAAAACAAATATACGCGTCTAAATTCGTAAAAGGTAGTTTTATTTGAACGGATGAGTCGCGCAAGTGTTAGAAAATATTATAATATTAATTAAGCTGTATTTTATTGTTTATCTAGAAAACCGAAGACTAGGAAAATAACAAAAATTGAAAACTACTTTTTACGGATTTAGACGCGTATATTTGTTTTAAATTTTGGCCCGACGTTTCGGAGACTTTGCAGTCACCATGGTCACGGGTGAGACGTTACGGGTCTCCGAAACGTCGGGCCAAAATTTAAAACAAATATACACGTCTAAATCCGTAAAAAGTAGTTTTATTTAAAAATTTAAATTTTTTTTATATCATACTAGACGTTTCGTTTTTTTTTTACTTTATATCTTCCCTATTTTTATGTATTAGTATTTACTGTGACATTGTTATTACTAAAACTCTAATAAATAATACAAAAAATATTTATTATAGTCTCGCATGCAATATTCATTAATTAATTTATACAATTCACATTAACAATGGTTTATAGTAACAGGACGAGGTCAATGTTATAATAATTTTAATTAATTAAATAAACTTTGCAACTGTATGGCGCTGATAGAATCGGAATACAAGTATTGTGGTCCTATTTTCCATCAAAATTTTGTAGAATCATGAGATGATTCTCGTGGTCTAGTGGCTTATGTAACGGACTGCCGTTCAAAAGGTTCCCATTAACTTCCCACTGTTGTGACGGGCCTCCTCCACTTTAGGAGGGTTTATGGTCCACTATGCAGCGCTGCCGAGGGATATTGGCATAGGGTTTATTTTTGAGTTTTTCATCTCTCACAGATGATGTTATGTTTGTACAATATCCCTTAGCTGGCTTTTACAGCACCAGGGGGAGGAAATGAGATGTTGACACTTGTATTCTTAATCCGTCATCACACGGCGCGCTATTTATCAAAAGCTATTGCTACATAAAAAGTATAACGTTCTTGAAAGAGTAAGTGCATAATATATTAGGATATACACACTGCGTCAAGATGTAATGGAAGAAGACTTGGCTAGGTGCCAGTGATACCTACTACACAAAGCTATGAGTTGCCTCTACCACACACCATTAGATGAGACATCGTCTGTTACTATTACAAGTAAAGTTTTCGTAATAATTTAACAAACACAGATTTACCAAATTCTCAATTTCTATGGCTAAATTATTTCTATGAAGCATTTTTGCAGCTGTCGTACCCTCTTTCCGACCTACTCTTGGGAACAGGTGTCCTCTACGTTAGGAAACATTTATAATCAATCTCGATTATTGTTATTTGTACTTGTAGGTATATAGGATAGCTGTTCGCCGCGACTTCGTAAGCGTGCGTTAGTAAAATTCACTGATGCTTCGCTCCTATTAGTCGCAGCGTAATGTTATATAGCCTTCTTCGATAATTGTACTATCCAACACTGGAAAACATTTTTCAAGTCGAACAAGTGGTTCCTCAGATTAGCGTGTTCAAATATACAAACTTTTCAGTTTAAAAAGGTTGGAAAAATAGCCGTTTCGGAGGAGTACGGTAACTAACACTGTGACACGTGAATTTTATTTATCTAATATATAAAATTCACGTGTCACAGTGTTAGTTACCGTACTCTTCCGAAACGGCTTGACCGATTCTTCTCAAATTTTACATACATATTCAATATGTCTGAGAATCGGCCAACATCTATTTTTCAAACTTTTTTTTTTAGTATGGCAAAACAACGTTTGCCGGGTCAGCTAGTATTAGTATATAGATATCTTTAAGATACATAGATGTATATTTCATTAGTGGAAACGGTATAAGACTAAAAACACTTCCGTTAAATTCCCATAAACACATAATATAGGTACTTATTGGTATTTACATTTTATACATGTGAAATTTTTTTTTGTATCTTTACTCAACAGAAACATAAAATACTTTTATATGTCAATTTAAATTTAGTACCTACCGTATTTGTGTACATATATGCTAACTATTTTCACATTTATCTGTGTTATGTAGCGTGGAAAATGTTTCAGATCAAATTAGTTATATGGCCTACACGCCCTTGCTTATCCAAATTGAACAAATAAAACTGCGTAATGTCCGATCGTTCCTTTTTATTTTGTGATTCTTTTTGTGTATTAAATTTTTATGTATATGTATAGATATCTCTGTACAGCTGAAAAACTGTGAAAAGAACAATGAACCCGAGTAAATTATGTAACAGAAGGACAACCTTATCTTTGTGCAAATTTGTTTCAAACTTACATTGAATCAACTTACTTTTTGTACTCGACGGAGAATTGCAATTTCAAACACAGAATAAATCACAAATCACCCTAATAGATTCCATGCAAAGCGATCAACGCACTCGGAACATCTGCAATAACTAGCATATGTAAGAAAACTGGATGTGTGAGAACTCGATTTGATTTTAATACGACCAACTCTCTCTCTCTCTCTCTCTCTCCAGTCCATTAACGATCTACTGCTGGACACGTGCCTCATTCACTTTGAGAAGTATCACGGTCTACTGTGCTGCGCTGACCAGGCTTGTTGGCACAGGGTTTATTTACGAATTTTCCGTCTCTCGCAGAATATTATATCTGTGTACAATATCCTATAGCTGGCTTTTACCGCACCATGGGAAGGAAAAGGGGTTGTGACACTCGTATTCTAAGTCTGTCATCACACGGTCAAATGACACAATACAACCAATGTAAATGTACAGTCCGTTTACAGTTATTTTACCTGTGAAATCTGTCAATGAATTTTTCTGATAGGTTGGCTTATCTGGCTAATAAGTAAAGCTGTTGTTGTGAGTAAATTGTGCTTAGATTTTGCTTTTGTGCCGTTATTATCAATCTAATCATGCCGAAAAGAATTCAGAGTAGTAGCAGAACGGAAAAATTCATTAACAGATGTCACAGGTAAAATAACTGTGAACGGACTGTATTATTCCGTATCTCGCCTCAAGCTTTCCTTGTAACGTTGATGCGTTAAATCTTCAACAAAAATCTCGTAATGAAATATTTATTGAAGGTGATCTGTGGTATAAATATAGCTTAATATATTTACAGTGTTCGAGGTGAATGTTCATTTTGCGGTGACAGGCAATTACTCCATAGCTTGCACTTATCGCGAGGCATATCTTGAGAGTGACTAAGTTTGTGCCACAGTTACAAGACATGTCATTAATCAATAGGGCGCGTGAGGTATGTCGCTTGTCGTTCTCCTCTACAACACTCGACTAAATAACGAAAGCACATGTATTTAGAATATTCAAATAGCATGTTTATTTTAAATTCATAATTTACTTAGGTGTATCCAGTACCCTAAATAATTTACTTAGTTCAATAACTAAAAGAACACGCTTAAAAATCCTAATTATTTTTTTAATTATTGCTTTGTCATCGGTACTTAATATGTGCAAAATTGCAGATCAATCCGACTACTGTAAGTGAGTAAAAATCACTTTCAAACATTTCGTTACATAGATTAATACATTGATAGATAAGTTCCAAACGATATAAGCGTGTTAAAATAGCTGTTGCCCACAACTTCGTACTCGTGGAGTTTATAAACAAAAACAACAAATTATACACAAATCCTTTCTCTTTAACCACTCTAAAAACCACATCAAAATCCGTTGCGATATTTTGAAGTTAAGCTCACTTATGGACATACATACAAAAATAACGACTTTGACGACAAAAAACCATTTACTTACTATGGCATTATTTGTGAAGCATATAATTAGTTAAAGTATAAATCAGACTAAGTTGAAGTTGGCTAATGCCTGAGACTGCCGCTCTACCTGATGTAGAGTAGATGCATAATGTAGGTTAATTAGTTTATTAGACTAAAGAATACTCAGAGTATTTAATCAACAGGAGCTGTTACATTAGTTTTTTGCTTTGACAAAAAAAGGCCAGGGGCCGTATTATGACCTCTTAAAACCATCATGTTTTCGGTGTGAAAAAGAGACGGAGCTTTACAGGACGAATAGCACTATCCTTTTCTCATACAGAAAACATGATGCTTTTAAGATGTCATAATACGGCCGCTGGTCGCGCGTCGGTGAAATGACGAGATAACGCACACGTACATTATAACGTTATTCCATTAGTAGCAACGCAGGTCACGCCTAAAATCACCTCACACACACCAAGACACGACAGTGTCCGTATACATTGGTACCGATTCTACGTGCGCAACTAAACTACACAAAATCCTATATTATTAATTAACCTAAATAAACAACCAAGCAGCCCAAATCAAATAATTTCATTTTAATTTTTTTTTTTTATACTACTAAGTTGGCGAATTTGTTATTACTATTACTTTTTTATGTTCTTACTTGATTATTATATAAAAATTTTAATCTTACCTATTTACTGTTAGTTATTGTTAATCAAATTATTTATGTTGCATTATTCTTGTGATCTTTAATTTATTGCATGAACTATATTTAATTTATTTCATTTCATTGTAAATTATTATCTTGTTAAACAAAAATGGAATGACTTATGAAATAAGTGTTGGGGAACGAACTGTTTCCTAGGAATTACAGACAGGTATTTACTTAGTCCCGGAGGCAGTGTTCAAATGAATTATAAATCTATTTTTGTTATAAATAAAACTTATTAAACTTATTAAACTGGACTGTCAATTTATTAGAAAATCTGTGTATTATAGATTGACAATTTTAATTATGACAATTAATCAAAATACGGCATCATTGTTTTCATTTTTTAGTTAAGTTTAGTTGGGCACGTAGAATTGTTACCAATGAGT
The DNA here is from genome assembly GCA_916999025.1 of Orgyia antiqua. Taxonomy (NCBI): domain Eukaryota; kingdom Metazoa; phylum Arthropoda; class Insecta; order Lepidoptera; family Erebidae; genus Orgyia; species Orgyia antiqua. The sequence continues at coordinate 7,681,477 of OU779861.1, forward strand.
ATGATTATTGCCTTATGATGTCAACTCGTGTTGAATGAATTCTCTAAGAATAAATACAAGTGCAATGCAGTCCATTAAGCACATTAGATTATACTTACCTAAGTAAATATAAAAAGTAAAGTTCTGTCTAATGTTAAGTTGATCTCTTAAAGGATCAACTAGAGGGTATTCTGAGGGCGTTAACATATTAAAAGGCTTTAGTTAGCTTACCACATAGGGATTGCCTAAAGAAGTAATTGAGACAACGTGACTTGTATTATTTTGAAAACTGTTTAATTTATCTTTAGGATCTTAGGACAATTAAAAAGAATGTAAGTAATAATAAATATGTTCTTAAATACTTTAGTTAATTAATTATTTGTTTTCTTTCATATTTTCAGCTTTGTACATAATATTTGAAGATTTTAATTTTTTTAAATTTGTACAAAATTTTATGTTTTTAAACAATAAATACATAAATAAATATCAAATAATAGAAAAAAAGATTCTATAATATTTTAGCTTTCATATTGCAAGATATAGTGGATACAATTATGAATTTCATTTGTTTCATTATTCGTCAAAGGATCTTTCTCTTCAGTCTTGTTACATCCTGAAGCGTAGTAAGGGGTATAAAGTATTCTTATTACTTAATTATCGTGATTGTTCTACTATCGTGACACTTGAGCCTTAGTTGAATTTATCCCAATAGATTAAAAGAATCACGTTCCATAATTTCCGTGTTCAGTTTTCCAACTTATAGGATTTGCAATAAATTCCAATCTGCCTTCGGGTTTGTTTATTTCAGATGTCATGGTTCTAAATATTTTAACTTCTTGTGAACAAAATTAATACACTTACTATCGTGAGACCTACACAAATGTTACGTAAATACTTGTAGGAATTCTTTTGACTTCTGTTCCTTTTAAGGTTCCATATTAAAGGGTGAAATGGGACCCTACTTTGTTGTCCGTCCATTCGTCTGTCTGTCACCAGGCTGTAATCCCAGAACGGTGATAACTAGAGAGCTGAAAATTTCAGTTTACGTGTATTAGGTGACGCTGGCCATCATATTTCTCCCGCCGTTATCCCATTATTTAGGTTCAGTTATTTGGTGTTATTTGGGATCGTTATGACGAATAAATAATAATAGCAGTTCGGAACCCATTGCGAGAAGTCGTACTTGACCGGTTTTCACATATTTTAGTTTTACTCACAATATATTTATATTTTAAGAACAGTAACGAAATGATTCAAACAATATATATTAAGACTAGCTGACTCGGCAAACGTTGTTTTGCCATACAAATGACAGGGGTAGACAAATAATTTGCAATAAATTAAAATTGCGACTATAATTTGAGATTTAAACTATCCTATCTCTCAAGTTGGATCGAACTGCACATGGTGTGCGAATTTTATTATAATCGGTTAAGTGGTTTAGGAGTCCATTGAGGACAAACATTGTGACACGAGATTTATATATATTAAGATTTTATTTTATGAAGTTAAATGAAAGAATATAATTTCAATATTTTTATTCCAACATCTAAAATATGTACATTTTTAGTATACATTTACATAGATCCAGAGCTGGGAACAATAATTACAATATGAGATGGAAATTATTATGATGATGAGTTTCTTTACAATTATACTTGCAAGAATGTAATGGTTTTATTAACAGAAATTCAAAACCTAGTACTAAACCGAAGTAGAGCGACGGAACGGTATTCCGAGGTAGTGAATTCAAGTCCCGCTCATGATCATTTTTAACCGACTTCAAAAAAAGGAGTAGGTTCTCAATACGTCTGCATGTTTTTTTTATGTTTGTTACTTCATAACTTTTTAACTGTGCGATGCGATTTGATGATTCTTGTTTTATTTGAAAGCTGGTGGTCTCCGTATGGTCCAGGAACTGATTGATGGTTATCTCCTGAAAAATCAAGGAAAATCCTCAAATTTCAAAGGCACATGAAGTCGGTTGAACCGATTAAAAAAAAATACTCAATTATTTCCATTACAATTTGGTTTATACATATAGTGATAAAGTATAGCAAGCCAGTTGTAAAAAATTACTGAATACCTAGTGCTAATTAATAGATTCTCCCATAAAAATAAATTTATACAACATTATCAACATTTTGTATCTTCTCAGATATTAATGAAATAAACACGATATTAGACTTGAAAAAACATAGTTAATCATTTTGTAATGGCATTTTATTCAGACTTCAAACATGCACGTTTAACCGCAGTAAATCGGAAAAAGAAACATGGCGTTACCCGACCTACATTCCAAAAATGTATCTTATTACAAAAAATGTATGGGGCTGGTTATGTTACTTTTTTGCAAACAGATTTAGATAATGCTTTCTTTATGGTAAATAGATAGATTTTGGTTTCAATTGCAAAAAAAATACAGAATAAATATGACTATCAAAAAAAGCCTTTTACTGATTCGGACTGAGTTTTTAGTTAATTTTGTAAATAATGAAAAACTAAAATATTGTCTAATCAAACTATGTACTCTGTTTGTTGTAGACAAATATTTGCAAGTTAATGACATTATACAGACAAAGCTCCCCTAGGCTGAGTAAGCGAGAAACACGCCGCCATACATAGAACAAACACAAGTTTTAATCGATATCGTTAATATTTGTTTATTATTAAGGGCCTACATCAATATTATAGTATATCATCGCCGACACGTACATATTAACACAGCCAGTAGGCACAGAAAATGAAGAATTAGGGATACTTTTCCTATTTACTCAAAATCTACTAAATATATTTTAATTCTGATCCACGTGTTTCTATACATAATAGTTACCTATCTTTTTAAAGTTATTTCATTAGTTAATACGCGATATTAGACCGACAAATAAAAAAAATAAAAAATTTGAAAGGTTGTTTCGCCAAGATTTTCTATCGAGAAAACTTTTTTCAATCGCGTTTCTGAGTTCATGCGATCCTAGATCATATATTGAAAAAACATATACTTAAAAATTAGAGCTCTAGCCATTCAATCTAAAGAAACAATGAAAACTTCGTACATAGAAAAATGCACGAAGCTATTTTGGTATCCTCTTAAGTAGCTGTTGCCCGCGACTTCGTACGCTTGGAAAACAGAAGTTTCGCCGGTTTTTTAGAAAATTTCTCACTAATAATTGTCTCCTATTGGTCACAGCATAATGATAGATAGCCTTCCTCGATAAATGAACTATCCAATACTGAAAGATTTTTTTAAATCGGATAAGCGGTTAATTTATGAATTTTTGCAATTGACTTGCTATGCTTTTACTAAATAAACTAAATTATAGTGGAAAAAATGATAACCATGAGCGGGACTTGAACCCACGACCTCGGAATACCGTTCCGTTGCTCTCCCATCTGAGCTATCATGGTTCCCGCATATGTTTACCAAATCTTCCACTACAACCTTCTCAATGTGAGTTAAACATCGTGCGATGTTTTGTGTACAACGCCATCTATTGAGCGGTTTGCACCAACTCGATCAAAGTAAATCAATCGGATAAGCGGTTGCTGAGAATAGCGTGTTCAAACTAACAAACTCCGATGATGCTCCGTGTGGTGACGGACTAAGAATACAAGTGTCACCACCCCCATCTCCTTCCAAGGGTGCTGTAAAAGTCAGATAAGGGATGTTGCAAACAAATAACATCCTCTGTGAAAGACGGAAAACTCGAAAACAAACCCTGTGCCAACACGCCTGGTCAGCGCGGCACAGTAGACCAAAATCCCTCCCAAAGTGGAAGAGGCCTGTGCCCAACAATGGGATGTAAATGGGCTAGAGAAGAAGAGATTGAACGGAATCTAATTATACTATAGATTTTTGCGATCGTAAATCTACTGTCATTTTATCTCATTATCGAATATTGATTATATTACTTTTCTTTATCAAAACATATTCGCTTATGTATCAAATTGGGGTGGCATTAATATCCGTCGTTAGGCGGATTTAAGTAACCTTAATGAAATAAACAAACACTAGTCATTATTTGTGAATGTCGACAGTGATTAATGCTACGTTACCAAAAAGGTCATTAGGGGTTAGAAATATATTGTATAGGCAACTACTTTAAGTTTACGCAACAGTGAAGTGGGTCTTCTGAAAACGTTACGGAAATGTTTCGATAAAGCATCTTATACGTTAAAAGTCCTAATAACGTATGAGATATTATTTCAAAATATTTTCACATGATTACACACCACCCAGCACAAATTTTAGGTTTGTATTCAATATTTTCATAAATTAGACGTAAAAGTTAAATAAATAAATATTCACATACGATTTTCACAGCGTCCTTTGATACCAAGCTAAGCTTAAGTTATGTAGTATCAAAAATAAGGCATTATTGCACTAAAGTGCCTATTATTCCTACTTCAAGATTATTCTAAAACCTAATGTATATTATAATATGTAGATTTTCTTTTCTTTTCTTTCTTTCTTAGTATATATACTTCACAACTGTAAAATTGTTCTAACCGACAAACATCATCAGACCCAACTAAGTATATCGATTAGTAGCTAACTTTGTATTTTCTTTTCTAGGGTAAGGTCAAAATGGCGCGGGCTACTTCACCGACCTTGCGGCTGCTGGAAAGATTCGCTAACAGTACTTCAGCTCCGAGCGCTTCAAGCACAGCCCCTAGTGTCGGTGCTCCCAAATCTAACGCAAACAACAAGCGACCTACACCTATAATAATATATCCTACTGGTATGATAAGTATATTTAAATATATATTGTAAGAAAATGAAAGAGCTTCCATCCCCATGATTCCATGGCCCATGAAGGAGCTTTTAAAGTCTATACTACTATTTAAGAAATTTCATAGAATTCTCATCATCATCATCATAACATCACGCCATTTTCCCATGGAGCTAGACAATAGAGCACCATCTGCTATGATCCAAACATACCTCCTTGGCTTATAATGAATGAATGAACTCTGTGTAAAAATATACAGTGTGGATAACCACACTGTATATTTTTATACGGAGTTCTATGAAATTTCTTGAATTTCAAAGCTTGTAAAATGTATAAAACATAGAAACAAAATAATGAAAACAAAATCGCTAATAATGGTACAAGTTCTATACCCACAACTTAACTAAACTTAACTAAAAAATTAAAACAACTATGGCGTATTTTGATTAATTGGTTATTTCACGGTGTACATTTATATCGTGGACGAAGTCTAATATACTCTTACTTTTGATTTATTATCTAATAGACTCATTACTTAGGTATAAACTCGCGCTTTATTTTTTTTAAAAAAGTAATAACGAAGATTCTAATAAAAGTTTCCTAATACTTCTCTTTGTATAAATAGATAAAGCTGACTCAGAAGTAAATAATTAAAGTCACAATGACCTTAGGAAAGTAATATATTAAAGCCTAAGACTTTTGGGTGACATAGGCTACCTACTACATTCTTTCATTTTAATCTTACTTATTATCCCTTTTCTGTAATGTCTTTCTTATAGTGCCTAATCTTTTGGGACTCCCTGGACTAATGCAAATAAATTTTTAAAATGTAATGTATAAAATTCTCGTGTCGAAATTTTTCTCGTGTTGAAATTGCTCGATCGATTCTTATGTGCTCATAAGAATCGATCGAGCAAATTCAACACGAGAAAAATTTCGACACGAGAATTTTATACATTTATGTGCTCATAAGAATCGATCGAGCAATTTCAACACGAGAAAAATTTCGACACGAGAATTTTATACATTACATTTTAAAAAATTATTTGCAATAGTCCAGGGAGTCCCAAAAGATTAGGCATTATAAGAAAGACATTACAGAAAAGGGATAATAAGTAAGAAAATAAGTAAGCGTTGTAATAGCAGACTTGGGCCCCTTATCTGCTGATAAGGGGCCCAAGTCTGCTATTACAACGCTGTCACAATGAACAGTCACTGACGCCATTATGGCGTCATTTGTGACAAAAAATCAAGTTTGGTGTCACAATGACGCCATATTGGTATCATAATGGCGAAATTTTGTCAAGTTTGGTAGTCTACTATCAATTTTTTGTCATAATGACGCCATTATGGCGCCACAGTGGCATCAGTGACTGATCATTATGACAACATTGTAAATATTGTAATAGCAGACTTGGCCCCCTGAGATGTAAACTATTTCCATATCCATATGTAATAGGAGTGAGCCTTCCCAAAGCATGTAAATGAGATTGAGGTGACCAACCAGTTTCTTTTTAACACGCTTTTATTAGCTTGGTACGTATCTATCAATGTATCAATCTATGTATCAATATATGTAAAGAACCAATGATAATGCAACAATGCAAAAAGTATTTTGATTGTATGAAATAAATTACTGAATTGTGAATATTTAATGCAAAAAGTATTCAGGATTTTCAAGCGTATGTTTTAGTTTTTCAACTATATAAGCCTTTCTGATTTTTCTATTTGGTAGTTACAATTTTGTATTATAATTCGTATACAGTCTAGTCCTAGTCTATATGTTACCCGAAAGTCTGCGAAAAGGACAAAAATATACCAAAAAAAATGCAACTTAACCTTTAGTTCTCTTATTCGTCTTGAATTCAGCAAACGTAGCGGATTTATGACACAGGGTTCACTACTTACTACATATGATCTGAGAAATTCTTTATGTTGAAATCGTGAGCCAGTCCTGTTAGTAAGATAACTGTAGTTAGATAATAGTAAAAATATGTAAATATGTATAACACACCTCCTTTTTATCTACACCTTTTAGGAGTTAAAAATCTTGGGTCAGCGTCTAGTCTACTATTTAAAAATAAGTCGGATTTTCCTTCCTGACGCTATAACTCCAGAACGCACGAACCGATTTCCACGGTTTTGCATTCGCTGGAAAGGTCTCGGGCTCCGTGAGGCTTATAGTAAATTTTTTTTAATTTTTTTTTTAACCTTTTTTTTTGTATGGCAAAACAACGTTTGCCGGGCCAGCTAGTTATGTATGTAAATTAGCTAATGTCTGCAGTTTCACCCATATAAAACAGTTTAGTAGTTTTTATTAGCTTCGTTCGTAATTATCTATGCAACGGAATGTTTAACAGTTTTACGCAATTCTAAGTCCTTTGTGTTTGATAATGGCCTGATTCTTGGTTTTTAGTGTTCTAATATAGTGGTCTTATTCATAATGATTTATCGGAGGTTTAAAAGTTCGCTAAAATTGTCAAAAATTGTTATTCATAATAGTCTTTTTACGATAAAATGTTTATTATCTCTCCGATAAAGTTATTGTTTAAACCTCCGACAAATCATTATAAATAAGACCGTACATTATTCTTATCTTTAATGTCTAACATCTTTAATTCCAAACATACAAACTTTCAAGTTAATAATATTAGTAGGAAATTTATTTCTGTAGCTGAAAAGTAATAAATTTTAAATAAGTGGGTACTCAATATTACAGTAGGTATATTATAGATTTGGCATGAGAACATGAGCTTTATGGGGAACCAAAAATAGACATTAGTAATACTGAACTTGAGGTATGATGTGACCAATATGATTTCAAACATTTTGAAACGAAAAGCGCTACTGCATTATAAAAGGTTTTCACAATAATCATCACTCCCCTGCCCTTACCTCGTTGATCGGGATCGGCCCAATATGAGTACTTGTTCATGCTGCTAGGTTTTGGGCTGATTTCTACGACCGGCCGTCTGCCTGACGTCAACCCTCCTTGGGTATATAACAAAAGCTGTTACGATCTGATATTACGATGTACTTAATTTAGCTTTACTGTAATTACAGTAAAGCTAATTTATATATATAAAAAAAATATAAACTTAAAAAAATTGTTTACGTAAAAATATCTTACATTTTTTATTGTCTGCTGTGTGATCAGTCTTCGATCGTGTGCAAAAACATTAGTCTGACTATAGGAGAGGGGTAAAAATCAAGATCAAAGATCCCATTACTATACCTACATAGACTAATAGATAATTAGATACGGATAAAACAAACAAAAACGTGCTAACCCCATGGGAAAAAGGCGTGATGTTATGATGATGATGATGATGAAGCGTGTTAAAAAGCTAGCTAAATGACAGCACTACACCCAAATATGAAATAAAAGACAAAGCCTGCTAGAACATTCTAAAATTAAGAAAAGCGGTAGTGTAGAACTTCGCAAACGAGATCGTACTTGGTTATATACACAAACATAAATATGATAATATTATTGTTGTTACAGTGACGCCGGAATCAATTGTAGTGCCGATTGTATCATGTATATTTGGATTTCCATTATTAGCACTCACTGTTATTTGTTGTCTGCGAAGAAGAGCTAAATTAGCCAGGTTAGTAACAATATTTGTCTTCTTGTATCAATAATATTACATTCACAAAACAAATTTCTATGCTGTTTCTGTCTGTAGGTATGCAATCATAATATAAACGCCTGAATGTATTTTCATGCGGTTCAAATCAATAGATAGATTATATGAAAGTTAAAAAAGTATTGTTTAAAATATCGGAAAGACCACTGCACCAGGATCTTTCAAGGAAAACGCATCCGAATCTGTTTGTGATATTACAAAAAAAATTATTAACGGTGAAATTATTTCTCACCCATAGATCTACAAAAAAGTCCACGAAGGGATCTTGGTATTCCTACCGATACATTTTTGGCAAAATAATATTTGCTGTTTGCCATCCTATTATGGTAAATGTTATGTACCACAAAATGAAACACAATCATTATAGGATATTTCTTAAAGTATCTCCTAAAGATACCATACTTGTCCTACAATTTGATACGTTACAAAAGGTGTTTACAGAGAACGTGCAAGACGAAGGAATTGTGAATTGGACCGCGGGGAACTATCAGTGGTGAAAATGTCTCCCATGAAGACGAAGCCTCGACCAGTCAGTCTGGTGCGCTCGCCTCGACCGCCTCCAACTCTCGAACTGGACACAGTGTTAGAAGAACGATCTGATCCAGAACAAACCACCATGTCACAAGTACTACATCAACATTTCTTTTTACTAGAAAATTATTTTGTTATCTGATTTGATAGTCATGTTTCCAAAGTCTCTCTTCGTGAGATTAATACTCATGTGCTGAAATCTGGTGGAATCGCTGATCATGTTTTAAAAGATTGAAGTGAAACACGCCTGTGCGAGGTGTTCATAGCTACCACGTGCTACTCATATGAGCATATCGGTATATAAACAGTACTCCACTCTGCGAACCCTATTATACTTTACAAAGCGTTAACCTTTGCTTTGTTATGAAGTATACTACTTGGCTCTATTCAATACAGCCAAGTATTTTTTCACTGATATAATTTAAAAAAAATAAAAAATCATTTTATTTTGTACGTTTGTTTTCTTCTATTAAACAGAAATCAAAGCTAAATTAATCCGAATTTTTCACAGATACACAGAATAAATATTATGACTCTATCGAAATTTACGTACATGTAAATTTTAAGTATCATGTCAGTAATTATATTGTATTTTAGGTAGAAATAACCCCCGATCGTGAAGTTGGTACTATAATCTTCGGTGCTGTTGGTGCTATGGGCACAGCAGCTGCTACAGCTATGTGCAATAGGGATAGCTAGCGGCGTGGCTCGGCGCAGCCTGGCGCTCGATCGCCACTCTGGGCTGCGCTGACGAGTCAACCACTTGATGAAGATGAACCTGACGAAGAGGACACCACTGCTGATGACAGCTAGCAACTGGACGAGCGCTCTATTGTAGATATTGGAGAGCGCATGAAACTATTCTTGGACATTCCTCTTAGATTCTAGACAAGCGTTGCCTACACCGCAAAATTGTAGATAAAATAAATTGTATTAAAATCTTCTACATACATAGTGTAATAATACAAAAGTGGATAAAAAAACATCACAGACGCCCTTAAGTGTATATTGCGTAATTTTCTTATGTATGACTACTAGCGTCATATCGAAAATAGGATTTATTTTAGAAATTGACTTAAACCCATGCCATAAAACTTTATGCGCAGTAACTAATTGTAGTAAGAAAGCAGTATATCAATTTAGTCGAAATATGAGTTTATAATATTATGGAAAAAATAAACAGCATTTTGCTTTTCCCTAAATGGGAACTAATCGAGTATAAAATAATTTCAATGGAGCGTGGTGCCATTATAAACATAATCTAAACAAAAACGTGGGTTCGCTAAATCTCACAGCGACCATTATTAAAAAAGGAAAGGCCTAAAAATATTTCCATTAAAAAGTACTGCCAAATCTGATTATACGCAGAAATTTTTTTTTCGTTGAAATAATTATAAATTTAATGTAGTGTTACTGTAGTCAATTGGAACACAAAATGCTTAGTTTAGATAATATTGAAAACAATTTAAAAATATAATGTTGTCTTTTCTTCTCAACCTATTACAGTCCAACTATTGAGCATGATCCTCCTCCACTTCAGGAGGATATCTGGTCTACGTATGCAGGTATTGCCATACTGACCAAGATAAAAGACCAAAAGACGTGCTAACATAGGGATTACTTTCGAGTTTACCGAAGATGTTATCTGCCTACATTGTACTTTAGCTGGTTTTTACAGCTCCCTGAAGTTCATCATGTTTTTAGCAAATCTAAAGCGATAAGAAAAAGTAAAAACGTCAATTTTATCATAAGGCAGCTTTTCTCTATTCTCTGTGTACATAATGAGTAACAACTGAGATAAATCTAATGCATAGATAGCTACCAATACAAGCAAATTGTTGAAAAGATGAAGGATAATATCCTAAGATATTATAACTAAAACAGGTCTGATTAAGCACGAAATACGTGTGACAAAGTTATAGAGAGAATATTGTAGAAAAAACGTAGTAGAGAGAAATATAAAGAGACCAATTGTAATATCAACTAATGTTATATAACACTAGATTTAACGTGCTATAAGGCCATTTGCTGATTGCCGATTAGTTTGTTTATGATAGCTTGTGTCTACTAAAGATATGCAACGTCATTAAAATGTTTTATTAGCTAAGATATAGTGTTGCTCGCGTTTAAAGCATGGAATTTGGAAGCCCTTCTTTCTTTAGAGTAAAAAAACCAACAGGAGGTGTTACACGTACTGCTTTATTTGTCAACTATACTACATATCAGATTAACGGGGTGCAGCACAGAAGCATTATAACGTAAATCATTGGTCACTACGCGTGCCTCGTCTAGAGACAGCAGTAACCGTACACAAGGAGCATTGCGTTATGCATTTTTACACGTCTAGTATAATAATGCGTTCAGCTGTTGGGGCTGTTGGGGCTCCACGATACTACAGTCCATCCACTATGCAGAGGCACGAACAGTGGCGGATTTACTCTAAGGCCCGGTAGGCCCGGGCCTAGGGCAGTCAGATTTAGGGGCGGCCCCAACGAAGTAATTTCATTATGTAGTCTATATAGTAGATGCTGAGAAAGGAGCGGCTGATAGCTTGGGGCCTAGGGCGGCCGAGACTGCAAATCAGCCACTGGGCACGAACAAATGATTTTTATGCAATTATGTGCAAAATGTTTGCATTTTTGGTGCAAAGGTTATGGATGAGTTCCAACAGCCTACTGAAAGTATTTGCTAACTGGAAAGTGTGATCCTGAGCAGTTTCACAGAGTTGCATGTCAACAATGACACTCGATGAATTAGTACTAGGGTTTATGTTTGTTTATTTATTTTATTTTTCCTAAGTAAGTTGTAGATTTTATTCGTCTGAATAAAGAAACTTCTATTATTATTGCTCTCACACCTTTGCAGTGTGGTTCACCTGATAATGTAAAATCCTGCTGCATTAAAACTCTAAGCTTTTTTTCGTACTTTTCCTAGACGGGCTTCGTGGTCTAGTGGTTCATGTAACGGACTGCCAATCACGAGGTCTCGGGTTCGATTCCCGCTCGGGACAATCATTTGTGTGATTTTTCTAATTGTCATACAAATGTTTGTACTGCGTCTGGGTGTTTCTATGTATTATAAGTATGTAATTACAAAAGAAAAGTAGTACATATTCTATCCGTATTCTGGTACCCATAACACAAGCATATTATAAGCTTAGCTCGGGACCAGAGGACGTTGTGTGAAATGTCCATGAATATTTATTATTTATTTATTTACCCTAGCTAGAGTGAAACAGTTAGTTATTTACTTATAATTAACGATACGAAATCTCGGTAATCAGCTTGTGGATAAATAATATAGAAATTGTAACTAAAATTAAATTAAATGAAAACCGAATTTTATTCGTAGTTTAAGCTTTTGTAGCTAGTGTAAATACAAAGGAAATTGTAAGGCCTGCTGCTTGCCGTTAATAAATAAGGCTTCTTATTTATTATACTACTAAGTGTCAAAGCGAATTGTTTTCATTTATAATAAGTTTCCATTATTTCAAGTAAAAAATAACTGATGCCAATATTAATCCAACAAAAAATATAGTTAAATATTTTTTTATTTGTGTTATCTTTAATGTGCCTTCATTTAATTTCCTTGTGTTCTGTCGTCACACCCTAACATAATAAGCTAAGGACTGGCCAAAATAATGGATTTTATTTATATGTTTATTATCTTTGCTTAATTTAATACGTAGATTTTCGTATATGTTAGAATAATTGATTAGATAATAACAAATTTGCGCTCGAACATCGAAAGTTTTATGTTTATGCATTAGATAATATTAAGAAATATGTCGTTGATAATTAAAAGCACAATTACTGTTTGTAAGCTACACACAAACACACATGTGCCAATTCTATTGCGCTAAAAATTAAACTAAAATTAAAATTTTTGTTAGATAGGTAACAACCGGGTCTTCTTAGCGATAAAATATCACCATATAAATTCAGTCACGGCACGGCTGAACTTTTATGCCACGTCCGACGCATTCCGACCGAATGGTCAGGAAATAATACAAGTATTGCACCTAAAGTTAAATATAAATATTTTATCGCGAAGAAACCCGGTAATTATATGGGTACAAGTCACGAAAGTTTAAAAAAATACATAATTTACCGAATGGAGTACTGGCAATTAATAATTCAAGTTCTAGTTTAATTGTACCAACAGAATTGGCACCAATTTTTATTAATTTATTCAAATTCATTTGTATGGTTGTTTCCTAAAAAAAAATGAAAGTCTTAATTATGTTGTCAGTATAATAATATGGACTTAATTAACACCCATTGTATCAATTGATGTATTAAATCATATCTTTTTGATTAGTATTTTTTTCTTTATCATTCAACTTATTAATTAGCCTAAAACAGTAATTACTAAAACTCTCTCTCCACCCAATTCAACTCCCATTGTTGGCCACAGGCCTCCTCCACTATCGGGAGGGATTATAGTCTACTGTGCCACATTAACCAGACGTGTTGGCATAGGGTTTATTTTCGTGTTTTCCTTCTCTCACAGAGGATGTTATCTGTGTACAATATTCCTTGCTGGCTTTTCCTTCCCAGGGTGGTGACACTTGTATTCTTAATCCGTCACCATTCGGAAGAAATTACTAGGGCTTCTGAATCTCCTACCGACAGATATCCGGATTTCCTGCAAAGGGGAAGTTTGGAAGACATACAACAACAGTTTTCAGTTTAACTTTATGATAAGTTTAAATGACACAAATATGATATTATGATAATGAATATCTTATGATGATAATGGTACAGAACCTTTAGTTTGCGAGTCTAACTCGTACTTAACCGGTTTTTAGAGTTCCGCACCAAAAGGGAACCTTTTACTGAAATTTCGTTGTACATCTGTCCTTCCGTCCGTCACCAGGCTGTATGTGTAGAACGATGATATCAAGAGAGCTGAAAATTTCGCAGTTTGTATAAATCAGTTAATGCTGTAATAACAAAATTAAACACTCAACATCATCATTCTTCTGCCTTTATCTCATTATTTGGGGTCCTGTTGTTTGATGTTACTTGGGGTCGTTATGACAAATATTATTATGATAATTATGGTAAGGAACCCTCAGTGCGTGAGTCTAACTTGGGCTTGGCTGGTGTTTTAATTGTATTTTCATTGTCATTGAAAAGTATAAAATTTCAGATTAATCCGACGTATTTTTAGGACATGAAAATCGTATTTAAAATTCTATTACGAGGTTAAGAGGATACCAAAATAGCTTCGTGCATTTTTCTATGTACGAAGTTTTCATTGTTTCTTTAGATTGAATGGCTAGAGCTCTAATTTTTAAGTATATGTTTTTTCAATATATGATCTAGGATCGCATAAACTCAGAAACGCGATTGAAAAAAGTTTTCTCGATAGAAAATCTTGGCGAAACAACCTCTCAAATTTTTTTTTTTTCATTTGTCGGTCTATTATCGCGTATTAACTAATGAAATAACTTTAAAAACATAGGTAACTATTATGTATAGAAACACGTAAATCAGAATTAAAATATATTTAGTAGATTTTGAGTAAATAGTAATAGGTCCTGAAGATGAGCATCGGATATGCTCGAAACCTGGGTCGACATCTTCGATCCCAAAACTGTGAGTGTTAGCCGGTAATATAGTATTTCTAATATGACTCAAACTCACGAAAATTTCAATACGAAAATAGGAAAAGTATCCCTAATTCTTCATTTTCTGTGCCTACTGGCTGTGTTAATATGTACGTGTCGGCGATGATATACGATAATATTGATGTAGGCCCTTAACAAAAGCATATTAAAAATAAACAGAAATGAACCTCTGCTACCATAAATGTATAAACACCGGTGGGAATAGAACCTCAGTTGAATCAAATACAGCATAACCTTATTAGATTGCTTGAAAGCAAACTACAACAATCTAATAACGTTGTGCCATCTATGTTATATGTTTCTACGTATATTGTATTAGTCGTGGCTTTGTATCAATGCGTATATTATACGTATGTTAATAACTAACCGTTTCCTGCGGCTTGGTATGCCTGGAATTTACATTCCTGCATATTATATGTAGGCTATCGCATTTTCGTAGGCTGTATTTTCCTATTAGTAAAAAAAACAATCCTAAGCAAATCAATCCGTCTCCTGATTCTAAGGTACCTCCTTTTTAGCCAAATCGGTACAGCTGTTTTTGAGATATAGGTAAATATTTAGTGTCAGGAACTTCTTTTTTATTAGGGAACGTCCATATATTCCTGAAACTTGCTTTAAATTTAAATAAATTTAAATAGTTTTCAAGATAATGCAAAAATTCATATCACCGATACACATATTTAGTTTAAGTTCCACCGGTGATGATAATTAAGTCAGATAACGGCACTAAAAGCTGCTAATGATATTGTGAAAAAAGATGAAAAAGTACCTAATTAGGGGCAGAGCAAAGGAAATCTACCGTTTTATTTTAATGAAATCTTTCATAAACGAAGGAAGTTCATTTAATTTAAGAGTTAAGGTGGTAATTTCAGCATAATATTATTACTTGCGTAAAAAAAGTAATTACGAGAATAAAGTTGTTAGTATAACGTTAAATTTTAGTGTTATTATATCAATAGCAGTCGCACTAAGCTTTACATAGAATTAACATTATTTTTGGACATATCTAAGTGAATTAAATTATACAAATTAGATCAATTTTATTAATATGAGCATTACATAAATTGTTTATCTCATCAATTAATTTTATTTATTTACCCTGTTAAAGCTTTGCGACCTTGTAAAATAGACAAACTTTTTGTCCCATTAAGGAGAAGACTACCGCCTTAGCTCGATATCATTCTCGTGCCCTTATGTTTTTAGGGTTCCGTACCCAAAGGGTAAAAACGGGACCCTATTACTGAGACTTCGCTGTCCGTCCGTCCGTCCGTCCGTCTGTCACCAGGCTGTATCTCAAGAACGGTGATAGCTAGAGAGTTGAAATTTTCACAGATGATGTATTTCTATTGCCGCTATAACAACAAATACTAAAAATAAAATAAAATAAATATTTAAGGGGGGCTCCCATACAACAAACATGATTTTTTTACCGTTTCTTGCTCGATACTAATAACGTTGCCTTATGTTGCATAGATAATGATACGGAACCCTTCGTGCGCGAGTCCGACTCGCACTTGACCAATTTTATATATATAATTATATACTGTCATTTAAGGTTGGCCCAAAATGTATCCACGTTACAGTGGATTTTGGCTGATTTTCACAAACGGCCGCCTGCCTGATGTCAACTTCCCTCAGGTATGCGCAGACGTATTGCCCTTAGGTAGTAATAGTAGTAGGTTTTACGACGCCCGCGTATAAGACATGGGGAGGTGACACTTGTATTCTTTTTGTCTGTCTCACCACGGCACAAATATATAAATAAATAATAAATTCTTTATTACTATCAACCAATGTTTTACATAATATTACATTTCACTTGGTCTCCTGGACTAGGTAGTACCTGTATCCCAGGAAAACAATATGCACCCCAATTTTCTTCAATCCAATATTGGTATCGTACAAAATAAAAAAATATTTGCTACATAATTATAAATAACTTATTGAGTTGAGATCATTTAATTAATTTATTTATACATTTAAATTTTATTATGAATGTGTGTATTTGTGTGTGTGTGTGTGTGTGTGTGTAGTGTACCTACGTAAAGATGTAAGGATGGGCATTTATAATCTACGTTATTATTCTCAATAGTTCTTCTACTTCATCATAATTTAATATTTGTAACCAATCTCTGACATAATTGCCTGAATTTGATCAATTTTAGAGTGGTTATATTTCTATTTTGAGAAAGGATTTTACTATACAACTTAGGTGCTAGAAAGGAATAGTGCCTCTGTGCAAATGTAGATCTAACAGCCGGCACAGGATATCGCGGGAATCTACTATAACTCTTTTGCAATGTTGGAAATGTATACCGATGATACCTAGTAACCGCTTGCAGGATAAATGGAAGTTTAGCCATCGAACTAATTCGATAACTCCTAAATACTCGTAATCAATTATCGATCGATAGCATCGTAACACAAATCAATCGACATCAATTCACCGTAACTATAAACAACAGAGTAATAACTACGTAGTTTTATCCGTAGAGTAATTATTAAATAAGATAAACGACTCCAAGTTTAGATGCCCTTAGGCTTTTAACGTAATTGAGTTTTCAAAATTACTCTTTTATATTCCAAAGTCATTAAGCGCCCAGTCACTGTGAAATCGCTTCACCAAGCGTTTTGTGACCTAATATTGAAGGTAACTAAGTAACTCCCTGGTATGATTACTTATATAACCTTCGCGACTTCGTACGCGTGGAATTTAGAAAATTTTCTCCGTTTTTGCAACATTTATCACTAATGTTTCGCTCCTATTGGTCGCAACGTGATGTTGTGTATATGATGTATGCTGATAAATGTACTATCTAACACTGAAAGAGTTTTTCAAATCGGACCAGTGGTTACTGAGATTAACGCGTTCAAACAAACATAGTAACTCTTTAGCTTTATGTAATTAACTAATTTAACTTATTCATACAGGGTATGGTATTTAAGCTGCAATAATATAGAGCGAAGTTCGATAAACTGTTTCAAATGTATGCATGAACATACATTGTAATTTAATTGGGAATTTACTATAAACCACGTTTTAAGAGACGTTATAGGACCTTAAGAGGATACCAAAATAGCTTCGTGCATTTTTGTACGTACGAAGTTTTCATTGTTTCTTTAGATTGAATGGCTAGAGCTCTAATTTTTAAGTATATGTTTTTTCAATATATGGTCTAGGATCGCATAACCTCAGAAACGCGATTGAAAAAAGTTTTTTCGATAGAAAATCTTGGCGAAACAACCGCTCAATTTTTTTATTTTTTTCATTTGTCGGTCTATTATCGCGTATTAACTAATGAAATAACTTTAAAAACATAGGTAACTATTATGTATAGAAACACGTAAATCAGAATTAAAATATATTTAGTAGATTTTGAGTAAATAGGAAAAGTATCCCTAATTCTTCATTTTCTGTGCCTACTGGCTGTGTTAATATGTACGTGTCGGCGATGATATACGATAATATTGATGTAGGCCCTTAACTATAAGCACGTCGTAACGTTAATATAATTAAAATAACTCATTATCTATTATATAAAATTCTCGTGTCACAATGTTCGTTCCCATACTCCTCCGAAACGGCTTGACAGATTTTATAAAATTTTATATTATGCATATTCAGTAGATCTGAGAATCGGCTACTATATTCACTACTATCGGCTACTATATGTACTATATTTCACACCCCTAAGTGATAAGTGTTGTCTCCCTGACGTTTGTATGGCAAAACAATGTTTGCCGGATCAGCAAGTTATGTCTGTAAATAAATCTAAACTATAAAAAGACTGCGGTTTGTAGTAGAATAAATAATTAACCTATATATAACTACCTATATTAATACTTTTTATTACATCAATCAAATTGTATTGGATAAAAATTACCATGAGCGGAACATTAACCCAGGACCTCGGAATAGCGTACCGTTGCTCTTGGTTGAGTGCTTTGTGTTGAAAACGTGTAGATCCTACGGTAGCTCAGTTGGAATAGTTCTTCTACTTCATCATAATTTAATATTTGTAACCAATCTGTGACATATTTCCTGAATTTGACAAATTTTAGAGTGGTTATATTTCTATTTTGAGAAAGGATTTTATTATACAACTTAGGTGCTAGAAAGGAATAGTGCCTCTGTGCAAATGTAGATCTAACAGCCGGAACAGGATATCGCGGGCATCTACTATAACTCTTTTGCAATGTTGGAAATGTATACCGATGATACCTAGTAACCGGTATTCCGAAACGGTATTCCGAGGTCGTGATTTCATGATTTTTCCACTTTAATTGGGTTTATTAAGTAAAAGCATTTCAAGTCAATTGCAAAAAATAATAAATAATTGTTTAATATTTGTATTAAGTAATTTATCATTAATACTTTTTGCCTTATAATATAAAACGATTTTGGCATTAAACATTACAAAATATTTCTTGTACAAAAACTTACAAAATACAAAAAATATAAAAGTCGTTCAAGACATAAGCCAGACGACCTTCCGGTACTCCTGCTTGTCTTCACCAATAACGTATTTCATGTAACAAGAAACATATTTACTGTCAACTCTTAACGATTAACCAGTTTATATATATCACAATATAAGACTGGTGACTAAAATGATTTTAATGAGGCGTTAAGAAAAAAAACCTGTCAAGAGCGAGGCAAACTCTCACACTCAGGGTTTCGTACCCAGACCGAATAATATAAATAACTGCATTCAAATAATCAGTTAAACTTAAACCAACTCACCAACTTAATTTTGTACTTGAAATATAGGGAAAGGAAAAAAACCTAGCATAAGTCGTAATTAATAATATCTATACAGACGGACACCGAAGTGAGATTATAATGGTTTGTACGAAATCTGAAAAAAAGACAAACAAACTGACGAACAAATGAGCACAGGTAGGGGCTCCTTTAAATAAACGTTGCTAAGAAAAATTGCTTGATGAACAGACAGGTTTACTCGTGTATACTATGGGGATTCTCTTTTTAGCACGGTTTTATTCGCTTCGTTTGTAACTATTTATGTATCTATGTAACGGAATATTTAAATTCCACTCTCACCCCATTAAATATGTCGGAATAATCTGCAATTTTCAACACCTAAGTACATACAGGGCCGACGACAGTTCAATAAAATTATTAAAAACCAGCTAACATCAAGATAAACATTTATAGCCGACTTCAAAAAAGGAGGAGGTTCTCAATTCGTCTCTATGTTTTTTATTTTTTTATGTTTGTTGCCTTGTAACTTTTAACTGGGCAAAGCGATTTGCATGTTTTTTTATATTTAATAGCTGGTGGTTACCGTTTGGTCCCTTTTGGCACAAGGTCAGGATTTGATGGTTATGTCCTGTAAAATTGAGGAAAACACTCAAATTTCAAAGGCACATTATGTCGGTTGAACTTTTTTTTTTAAACTCATTTTTATTTAATCTATAAGAACGTAGGATAAACTTACAAATATATTTATTTATTTATTTATTTATTTATAAAGCATGGAAGACTTACAGCTATTCATACATAATAGAATTTCAACACTAAGAAACAAAAAGCCAATTACAAGTCTTCACCTATAGAAACAGCGTAATGTGACATTAAATGTGGGCTTATAATAAAAACACAGTAAAGAAATAAATTATGTACCAGTCGCAGGAGCGACAACCTCAAGCAAAGACTGACTACTTGAAAAAGATCGACCCCAAAAGCCTTCTCGCTGAAGGCACCTTAGTGGAATAAGGGTCTATATCGTGTTTTTTGCAAAGCCTATTGAAAGCCATGATAGCTCTCACCGTGCAACTGTTCTGCTTATAATTTGAAGTGACACGCGGCATATCAAAAGGCGTATTATAGCGAGTCTGCTTACTGGGGACGTTAAATAATAATTTTGTTTAGTAGTTCAGAACTGTCTATTTCTTTGTTAATAATTCTTGATATAAACGTAAAATCAGCAATTTCGCGACGAGTATTCAGTGGTTAGATGTGATAGCGTTTACAGAGTTTGAGATAACGTCTAGAGTTGTATTTAACTTTCTGGTGAAAACAAAGGTATTTTATAAATCTTTTTTGAATATTTTCTATACGGTCAGTGTATTTATTTTTAAATAGGTTTTTAAACAGAGTTCTTGTTGTACAAGACAGCTATGAAATCATACCCGTAAATATAACATTTACAAACTAGTGTATGCTATATAAAGTGTCTCCAGAAACCTTTACAAATTTTACACAAAGGTATATTTCACGTAACTTTTGACAGAGGCTACCTTTGAGCGACATTTCCTTCGTGATTCTGTGTGTCTAGAATGTTTCGCAATTTCAATAGAAGACCTACTTTGATATTGTACAATATTTATTCGATTGTACATCTGCATTGACTTTAAAAAACCATTTCGTAATTAAATTAAAAAAAAACAACTGTATAGATTAAAAGCTTTTTGCAGAAAAAAATTTTTAGAAGAGGCATATACGTATTCCATATAAGTCCGCCATTGTACAAGAATTGTTTATTGCGTGTAAATAATTATAAAATGAATAAATGTATAACAATAATAAATCAATAAATAAATATGTCCTTTGGTCCCATGCATGCATATTTCCATGCATGTGTTATGGGTACCAGAAGACGGATAGACTACATATATACTACTTTTCTCTTGTAAATATATACTTACAATACATATAAACACCCAACCCATATGCAAACGAACTGAAATTAAATTCACAAGATTAAAATGTATAGCGAAATGTCTTGTCAGTTATTACTTGCTCTCTATATGCTATTGCTCACGTTCTCTGAATATAACTGTCACTATTAAAAGGACCTTTCCGGAAATAATATATATTCTTAGAATGCGAATATAATACCCGAGAGTAATGTTATAATAAAAGAAGATATAAGTATCTACCATAATATATCATTTATGCAATGTTTTGTTTCATAATGTATAAAGAAATTTATCTATCTTGACGAGCCTCGTGGTTGAGTGATTCGTGCAACGGAATGCCGATCACGAGGTCTCGGGTTCGATTCCCGCTCGAGATAATCATTTGTGTGATGTTTCTAATTATCATACAAATGTTTGTACTGCGTCTGGGTGTTCCTAAGTATTATAAGTATGTATTTACAAAAGAAAAGTAGTATATGTATTATATCCGTATTCTGGTACCCATAACACAAACATATAAGCTTAGCTTGGGATCAAAGCACGTTGTGTGAAATGTCCATGAATATTTATTTATTTATTTATCTATAAATTTTAAAACCGGTCAAGTACGAATTGGACTCGCACACAAAGGTTTCACATCGTTATTATCATGATATACCGTGACCCCAAATAACATGACAAGAGCAAGAAAATGATGATGATAAGCATTTGTTGTTCTACCCAAACAGTGAAATTTTTATCTCTCTAGCTATCATCGTTTCAGAGATACAGCATGGTGATAGATGGAGGACAACGAGGTCTTAGTAATCGGGTCCCGTTTCACCTTTTGGTACGGTACCCTAAAAGTAATGATTCCAACTCAAATTTCGCGACTCTAAAAGATAACAACTACTTACCACACTTATTGAACAGAATCATTGTACAGAAAGCCTAAATCGACATATTTTAAACAAAACAGGGCTTGGTTTAGGTCCAAGTACTCGTACGCAAAAGGAAGTCGTTACTTCTGGTTGTCGACAGTGATAAATGCTAATTTAGCAAAAAGGTCAGTGAGGACTAGATAAGAAGTAGCTGATATATGTAGTCGGCTCCTTACTTATGTAAGTTTACTGTTTGGTAAGTGGGTAGACAAGGATATGGCATGACACCACTTACTGAGAACATGAGTTTTTGTACAACATATATAAGTTAACACTATAACCTTGTTGCGATACAAAAACTAGAAACGTAGTTAAAATTATGTAATATTTATTTTATTATTTATTTATTTTATTTTATTTAATACTTTAATGATATTACATGCATAGGCGGGCTTAATGCCTAAGGCAATTTCTACCAACCAACCATAGGGTGATGCAGAATTAAAGGAGGCAGGTGTCAATACAGAGTTGAGAAGAAAAAAAAAATTAATAGGAAAAAAAGTTACAGTTTTTATTTATTATAAAACGGAATTTTCGCGAAACAATTTTAGCGAACTTTAAAACCTCCGATAAGTCATTATGAATAAGACCATTTAGTCTATAAAACACAGTTTTTATTACAAAACAGTTTACATTGCAGAATTGACACTATCAAAATTCATATTAGTTAAGTTCGGTTGTGCACATAGAATTGGTACCTCCTCTCTCCTCTCCAGCCCATTTACGTCCCACGGTTGGGCACGGGTCTCCTCCACTTTGAAGGGATTATGGTCTGCTGTGCCGCGCTGACCAAGTGTGTTGGCACAGGGTTTATTTTCGAGTTTTCCGTCTCTCACATAGGAAGTTATCTGTGTGTATCCCTTAGCTCACTTTTACAGCACCCTTGGAAGGAGATGGGGTGGTGACACACGGACATTGGAATTGGAATTGGTACCATTATCATTTAAATACCCTACAACGTGACAGATGCTTCGCAGCTAGCTGAATAACTAAAACCCGTTACTACAATTCCTCTACTGCTGCTATGGAGAACTGTATTTCAGAATTGAATTTCAATGTTATACCGCCTTAACATATTCTGCGGTGCAGTGAATAATTTAAACCTACATATGGTAGTTCAACTGCATCCATGTTGCAAACGTATTTGCGTTATACAGGAAATGCTTCATTCTTAAACCTAATAACAATTCTACATGCAGTGTGCACAACTAAACTTAACAAAACATGAATATTGATAATGGTACCAACCAACTAAACTTAACTTAACTAAAAAATGAAAATTAATACTGTCAATAACATAGTTCCGTAATGTTAATTGACCTCTCTTATTATAAAAACTATTTATTATAAACTAACGATTACAAATAATATAAAAGTGCACAACAAAATAGCCAAAAGCCGACAGGCCTCGTGGTCTAGTGGTTCAGGTAATGGACTGCCGTTCACGAGGTCGCGGGTTCGATTCCCGCTCGGGACAATAATTTGTGTGATATGTATTTATAATTGTCATACAAATATTTGTCCTTCGTCTGGGTGTTTACTATGTATTATAAGTATGTATTTACAAAAGAAAAGTAGTTTGTGTATTATATCAGTATTCTGGTACCCATAACACAAGCATAATAAGCTTAGCTTGGGACCAAAAGACGCTGGTCGACTGGGGACTAGTATCCGTCCACCCGCGTTAAGGCTCACCGCGAGGGGGTGACGTCCCAGGGAGCCCGGACGTCGCCCGTAAGAGGTGCTCACGGAGCAGCCGTGGGGCGGACAACCGAATAGAAAAAAAAAGGGACCAGAGGACGTTGTGTGAAATGTCCGTGATTATTTATTATTTATTATTTATTTATTTATTTAAATAAACAAGATACCGCAATAGTTGTTTTCATTTTTTAGTTAAGTTGTGCACGTAGAATAGGCACCTGTGTCAATAATACAATTCGGTACTGTCAGTAATAAGAAAATCAAATGAAATGTGTAAAAAACCAGGATATTGTTTTTAACAAATAGAAATATATTTAGGTGCACTTAATAACCATAAAACCACAATATACCATGGTTGGTGTAGTTACTATTTAAAGTAATCATTCCTAAACCATATTAAGCCACTTGATCTTAAGTTGCCTGCGCTCAACGACACCACACCTCAATAAAGAATAAGAAGTAATTCCATAAATAATTCACAGATAAAATTACTATTACGTGGAAATTATTTGGTTAGCAAACCAACCTTCATACATAGGTACTTGAAATTATTCAAATATCAACTGGGAGCTAAAATAAGTAAGTTGTTAGTATTTTCGGGCTTTATTAATTTTTCCCTCAATAACCTGGAGAATATCTTTACTGGAAAACATTTTGATTTTATTTACCAAACAGCTCATTAGAGATTCAGAATAAATCAATAATAAATTACATTCCAATCAAATTATTGGTTCTGATTTGGTCTTTGGCTTTATTATAAAATTGATTGACTCTAATTTCAAGTGGTAGAGGTTGATAATGTGAACACAATTTAATACAATCATTTCTATAATTTGAATGTGTGATGTTGTTGTATTGTGGTACATTGTTACTTAATAATAATAGTAGGTACTTATATCAAAAATACTCGTCAAATTTGTATGAAAATTCCGTGATGACATTTCGTCTTTAGAAAACATGAAAATTTAATGCCTTTTATTAAAAACTAGCTGTGGCCCACGACTTCGTACGCGTGTATTTCGAAATCTTTCCCCGTTTTTGCAACCTATGCTTTGCCCCTATTGGTCGCAGCGTGAAGTTATATCGCCTTCCTCGATAAATGGACTATCCAACACAAAAATAATATTTCAATGCGACAAAGTAGTTTCTGAGATTAAGGCGTTCAAACAAACAAAAAAAATCCTCAGCTTTATAATATCAGTATAGACCACGTGGTCCACAGAATTTTTGGATAGAATACGCAAGGACGTAAAAGAGGGAGTAAAAGTTTTTTTTTTTTTTGTGATTGGGTTTAATAACAGAATTTAAAAAATCAGTGTTAAGTTATAAAGAGGCGTAAACAAAAGGCTGGTTTACATCACAAGAGAATACCTATAGGGTGGCGACATAAGCAATTTTAGAACGTCATTATAAGGCAAGTTTAATTATGCAAAACTCCATGGAACTCAATTTCGTCTGATCATTATCGCGCAAAGCGTGAAATGGAGACACCGCTGGCTGCTAATATCATTATGCTGCTGAGACCGTTCTGAAAAAAAAAATGAAAAAGTAATTAGGACAGTGAAGGAATTCCCACGTTTTATTTTAATGAAATCTTTCTTATAACAGGAATGTTTATTAAATTTAAGAGTTGCGGTGTGAACATTTTAGGATAATAACATTTGTGAAGTAAACATTTTAATTTTAAGAATATTTTATATTATATTGATCAAATGTGCCAGTAGCCGCCGGGTGCTGATAAATCAGGATCGCGCGTTGTGTCGTATTATGGTTGAAGCCTATGACGGAAAAGGGCTATATGAGATATATGCAGGTGGCGCTCTATAGCGTCCTATTAACATGGGAATAATTGGAAATTATTTTGTTCAATCCTTTTTCAACATGCTTTATCTACATTTTGTGAGAAAAATAAATCATTTGTATAAAACCTCATGGAATTGTAAACTCAATTGTGGTGACACTTGTATTCTTAATCCGTCACCACTCGGATTGTGTAATACATAATTGTCGTTGAAACATTTAGTATTGTCTAAACTCCAAGTTACATAACAAAGCACCACATTAATAGTAATGTCAAATGTAATTTAGAACGCCTCACGTACAAATAAACAACTTGTAATAACATTCGTACTAGCTAGACTGGCGCGTGGTTTGTATTACATATAACAAATAACCGCAAGAAAAAAATTATATACAACAGAAGAAGATAGAACTTCTGGTATCTTAACTTTGGATAAACGACTAAACTTTTGTATGAAATCTTTTATAAAAGGTACCTACTACGCATTTCTAGTTTAACTGCTTTATAGTTTTCATAATGTTTTTAAATTGGCTATATGCTTAACATTTTATTGATACCTTTTTTAAACACGTTCGTCTCATTTTTAGCTTAACGAATATGAAATATCTCTCTTTCTCTCTCTACAGCCCATTAAAATCCCACTGTTAGGCACGGGCGTCCACCATTATGAGAGGGTTTATTGTCCATTGTGACGCGCTGACCAGGCGCGTTGGCACAGGGTTTATTTTCGAGTTTTCCATCTCTTACAGAAGATGTTATTTGTGTACAATATTCCTTAGCTGGCTTTTACAGCACCCTGGGAAGGAAAAGGGGTGGTGACACTTGCATTCTTATTCCGTCACCACAAGAACATCCGTCACCACACGCTAATAAACAAGTAGACCCTCTACTTGCCTATTAGCGTGTTGTGACGGATGTCCATGTGGTGACGGAATAAGAATTATCCTTATGTTAGTATCTATACAAATGTAAAACTAACTTTTATTATTTTAATGTTTGGATCATAGCAGATTGATTGTCTACCATCTCTGTCTACTATCATGGAAAAAAGGCGAGATGTTATGATGATCATAACCTTCTTCTTCAAAACTGCTTGGCAGTAACATAGCAGAAAAAACTCAAAAGATTAATCGCCTCGCTAGTTGCTGATTGGGCGATCATTATTGAGTTATCTATCCAAATCAAGTATACATTCTAACTATAAGTTAGTGCCTAATGGAGTGTGCCTAATGGCATACAAGAGTGATTACTCCATTAAAGTAATTTCCCTCGAATAAACTTTAGTGGCATTGGAGACTGTTTTATTTGACATCTAATGTCACGTTCAAGATAAATTATAGTATTAAATTCCAGCTACAATTCGTACATTTCAAAATATGGTACGGTATTCCTAATAATTTGGTGCTTCAAGAGTCACGACTAATTTGTTTCTTCTCTTCTTCTCCAGCCCATTTACGTCCCACTGTTGGGCACGGGCCTCCTCCACTTTGGGAGGTATTATGGTCTACTGTGCCGCGCTGACCAGGCGTGTTGGCACAGGGTTTATTTTCGAGTTTTCCGTCTCTCACAGAAGATGTTATCTGTGTCCCTTAGCTGACTTTTACAGCACCCTTGGGAGGAGATGGGGTGGTGACGCTTGTATTCTTAATCCATCACCACGCGGAGAATACCTATAATTTGCTTAATAAAACTAGTTTTTAACACGCTTTTATAAGTTTGGTATGTATTAATCTGTGTAACGGAATCTTTGAAAGCGATTTTCAGCCACTTGCAGTAGACGGATTGATCTGAAATTTTGCACACCTAACAAGGACCGATGACAATGCAATAATTTAAAAGAATAATCTCAATTTTTATATCATTTAAGGGATAATAATTGTTTCTAATTAAGAGTAAATAAATATTTACGGACATTTCACACAACGTCCGCTGGTTCCAAACTAAGCGTAATGATACTTGTGATATGGATACCAGATTACGGATATAATACATATACTACTTTTTTTTGTAAATAGATACTTATAATAGATAGAAAACACCCAGACGCAGTACAAATATCTGTGTTCATCACACAAATAATTGTCCTGTGCGGGAATCGAACCTGACATAGGCCTGACGCCACAACGCACGGTCTGGTGCCGCTTGCATCCTTGACTATGGAAATATGCATGCCTTGTCGAAAAAAAAAGGCAATGGGCATTTATTTTCCTCATTTACCTTCATAACACGGGCCTCGTGGTGTAGTGGTTCTGGTAACAGACTGCCGATCAAGAGGTCGCGGGTTCGATTCCCGCTCGAGACAATCATTTGTGTGATTTTTCTAATCGTCATACAAATGTTTGTTCTGCGTCTGGGTGTTTTCTATGTATTATAAGTATGTATTTACAAAAACAAAGTAGTATATGTATTCTATCTGTATTCTGGTACCCATAACACAAGCATATAAGCTTAGCTTGGGACCAGAGGACGTTGTGTGAAATGTCCGTGAATATTTATATTTATTTATTTATAACACGCTTGTAGAAATAATATTTCGTTTGGGTAATTAAAATGTCAAAAACATACCACCTTTATTTTTACACTGATGATTCTCTTTGAAACATTTTTTGCATAGTTGAACTTACAAAGGAAGGTAGGTATGTAAATTATGCATGTTTTTAGGAAAGCTTACATTAAAATTTTAAATACTTAGGGATTTCTGTGACACAGTCCGTTGCTTGCATCCAGGTAATATACTCTCTCCAGCTCACCAACATCCCACTGTTGGGCACGGGCCTTCTCTACTTTGAAAGGGATTATGGTCGATTGTGCCGCGCTGCCCATGTCCATGTCACTCCAGCACCAGTATCTGTTGGGAATGCGATTCTCGAAGTTGTCGACCACTACGTCTACCTAGGACAAACAGTCCAGCTAGGCAAATCCAACTTCGAGAAAGAGGTCAACCGACGAATCCAACTCGGCTGGGCAGCGTTCGGGAAGCTTAGGCATATCTTCTCGTCCAATATTCCGCAGTGCCTGAAGACGAAGGTCTATGACCAGTGTGTGTTACCAGCGATGACATACGGAACAGAGACGTGGTCTTTAAATGTCGGCCTCGTAAATAAGCTCAAGGTTGCACAGCGTGCTATGGAGAGGGCTATGCTCGGAATTTCCCTACGGGATAAAATCCGAAATACGGAGATCCGTAGGAGAACTGGCGTGTCCGACATAGCCCGAAAGGTTAGCACACTGAAGTGTGCAATGGGCAGACCACATCGCTCGTAGGACTGACGATCGTTGGAGAAGAAAAGTCCTAGAGTGGCGACCAAGTACCGGACGGCCCCCGACAAGGTGGAGCGACGATATCGTCAAGGTCGCGGGGAGACATTGGATGCAGGCGGCACATGACCGCGCGTTGTGGCGTTCTGTGGGGGAGGCGTATGTCCAACAGTGGACGGAGAGAGGCTGATGGATGGATGGATGTGCCGCGCTGACCAGACGTGTTCATACAGGATTTATTTTAGAGTTTTCCGTCTCTCACAGAGGAGGTCTCAGTTATCTGTTTATAATATCCCTTAGTTGACTCATACAGCACTCTGGCGAAGAGTTGGGGTTGCGACACTTGTATTCCTTATCCGTCATTACACGGATATATGTATTAGTTGATAATATACCTATAGATATCTAAATGTATAGGTCATTCAATACAGAACTAAATAAATCCTTTCGTAGAGAAGTACGTTAACAGCGCTCTTAAATTAAATGTTTACAGTACTAGAAGCATTGTTTAAAACATTGTAGGAAAGAAGATCAGAGAAGCTTTAAGAAATAAAACATGTTTTATTGTATCATTACACTTACAGCCGTATTCACAAACGTTACTGTGAGGTCTCATAGTAGGCATGGACGCGGAGTAGCAAAATCATTTCACAAACAATACCTACTTAAGTTTTGTCTATAAATACAAAGGCTCGATGAACGGAACGCACTGAGAGGTGTTACACTTTGCACAGTGCATCAACACTTAAGTACTTACTTAAGTAAATATTGTTTGTGAATACGGGTGTAAGCACTGAAGTTGCGAAACATCTGAGTAATAAATAATCGAGAAATACTCATACATTCGTATAAAAGATATTTTATTGTTTTAAATATAAAACACATTTGATGAGTTTATTTTATTGCCTCCTCTCTCAGTCTCTCAGCTCATTAATATCCTAGGCTTCCTCCACTTTGGGAGGGTATCTGGTCTGCTACACCACGCTGACCAGGCTTAGACATAGGTTTTAGTGTCGGGTATTTTCTCTCAGAAATGATATTTTCATCCTATAATTCTTAACCCCTTAATGGCTCTTACAGCACCCAGGAGAGGAAATGGTATAGTGATACTTGTACTCTTAATCCGACATCACTCGGATAATTAACTTATTGTCAAGTCACTCTGAAGCTGAACACTGGCAGTTTTTCAGAAAACTGGGGCTGCATAAAATAATAACCGCGATATTTTATCTGTCTCAAGAACGGAGATAGAGTGTTTAACAAAAATATAGTACAGCAAGCAATCCTATTATAAAACTTGCATCTATTTAATAATTAATTACAACGTCCTAAGGATTACCTAAGTTTAACTAATACGAAAACTTGCTAAAGGAATTTTGCTATGGTATTTTTGTCCGTGTGGTGACTGATTAAGGATAAAAGTGCCATCACCCCCTTTTCTTCCCAGGGTGCTGTAAAGGATATTGTGTACAGATAACATCTTCTGTGACAGAAAACTGGAAAATAAATCGTATGACAACGCGCCTGGTCAGCGCGGTATAGTAAGATCAAAAGCCCCAACAAGGTGTAGGAGGCCCGTGGCAAACAGTAGGATGTTAATGGACTTAATAGAGAGAGGAATTTCACTTCTTGCAAGTTCTAAATTATACAGTCTCACCCGTGACCATGGTGACTGCAGTCTCTGAAACGTCGGATTATAATTTAAAATAAAAACACGCGTCTAAATCCATAAAAAGTAGGTACTTTTACTTAAACAAATGAGTCGTGCAAGTATTAGAGAATATTATACTAAATTATATTCAATAATAAACGAAATTTATACCCTCAAGATGTTTAACACGGTGAAGTACAGTAGGATTATGGTACATGTTATTATTTATTCACGTCGCGACTCTTCATGAATTAACAATTTACCAACTTTAGAATATTCGATGTGCTTTCTTGGCATACACGTAGACATAGCTACTACTAAGAGACCTTTTACTTTGAGTTTTTATAGAATTATATTCTTCACCTCAGCTCATTTGCAGAATTTTTGTGTTCATTTATAGTTTTTAATAGGAAACTGTTTAAACTTAAATTCTTTTTAGTACTCGTCAGTTAATAATTAAAAAGGAATCGATATATTCGTAAATATTTAGCGTTGCAGAAACTTGTATTTTATTTTTCACTAGCTATCTACTACTAAAAACTGTCTCCGTTTTTGAACATTTTTCATTGATGGTTTGCTCCTAGGTTACAACGTGATGTTATATAGCCAATAGCCTTGTTTGATAAAATAATATACTATGCAACACTGAAATTAATTTTAAATCGGAATAGGAGTTGCTGAGATCGTTCAAAAATAAACTAACTCTTTAGTTTTATTATATTAGTACAGATAACACAATTTATTAAACTTAGTCTAGTGAGTACGGTTCACAAGTTATAACAAGTACACGACCCCACAAGTTTTCCCACAGGAATATTCAAATAACATTTTACACGAGATTTTAGTGAAGTTTTCTTCGTTATAACGTTGTAAGGCTTGTAAAACAATGACTCTAGTCTGTAATTTCGGAGTAAAGCTGCTCTTATAACTTATCTATAACCTGTTATTCAAAAGAGATTACACGTCATCCTTCTGTTCTTTTCCAAATCATTTGTGAATTAAATTGAAAATCAAATGAATTAACTTATGTAGTTTTTAATAATATTCGTACACCACCTATAACTAATCTTCAATCTTGAAATTCCTTCCCAAGGTTGTCTGTAAGAGATCACAAATAGTGATAAGACCGCCTTTTGTACCTTATAAAACTGTTAGCACTCTTAATCTTTTGTAAAATTTTGGTGTACAATAAAGAGTATTGATTTGATTTGATTTGAATTTACCAAAAGAAGTTCGATTGCAATTATGTGAGCTAGTTAATTCTTAGCAACCAAATACTATATAGCAAACAGTCACGAAAATAGTTCAGAAATATTATCATAATAATAATATCTATCGCTTTATATGCGTGGAAATTTAAAAAAAATCTCATTTTTGCAACATTTTTCACTGATGTTGCGCTCCTATTGGTCGCAGCATGATGTTATACAGCCTAAGGCCTTCCTCAATAAATGGATTATTCAACACATAAAAAAAATTCGAACCAGTAATTCCTGAAATTAGGGCGTTCAAACCAACAAACCAACAAACAAACTCGTCAGCTTTATAATATTAGTAAAGATACAATTTGACTCCATGCTGTCAATGAAACTGAAAAAATGCACTTTATTATTGGAAAATAGAGAGTTACAAAAAACATAGTATTGTGAAATTGAAACCGTTTTCAGTATAGTTCTGTAAAATTGGCAAAGTGCCTGCAACTAAAAGAACAGCCATTTTATAAATCTCGAAGTGAAGAACATCGTGATTTATCCATGTGCCAGCTACTGTGTAGGTACAAACTTATGACTAGATTTACTAGTGGATAGAATAAGATTTTTTTCTTTAAAAATCAAAGCTGTCCCGATAGAACTTAAGAGGATACCAAAATAGCTTCGTGCATTTTTCTACGTACGAAGTTTTCATTGTTTCTTTAGATTAAAAATTAGAGCTCTAGCCATTCGGCTAGAGCTCTAATTTTTAAGTATATGTTTTTTCAATATATGATCTAGGATCGCATAAACTCAGAAACGTGATTGAAAAAAGTTTTCTCGATAAAAAATCTTAGCGAAACAACCTCTCAAATTTTTTATTTTTTTCATTTGTCGGTCTATTATCGCGTATTAACTAATGAAATGACTTTAAAAAGATAAGTAACTATTATATATAGAAACACGTAAATCAGAATTAAAATATATTTAGTAGATTTTGAGTAAATAGGAAAAGTATCCCTAATTCTTCATTTTCTGTGCTTACTGGCTGTGTTAATATGTACGTGTCGGCGATGATATACGATAATATTGATGTAGGCCCTTAAGTGAGAACTTAAACAAGAGGTGTTAAGGTATTTGATATAGCATTTTGAGACTACTTACTATATTTATTACTAGCTGTTGCCGTTTTCGTACGCGTGAAATTTGGAAACCTTAACAAATAATACAAAAAAGCCATTGACTTGAACCACTCTATCATTTAAAAAAAGTCGCATCAAAATCCATTGCTCTTTTTTCCAAAATATAAGCTCACATAGGGACATTCATACAAAAAGAGTTTGTTTTATAATAAGTAAAGATTTGGAAACTATATATTAGGAATAGTGTGCAAAAACCTTATGTCTAATTTAGCTACAATCATTAATGTCAACAAAGATTTAGATAAAACTACTTTTTCATCTTGTGAAGCCAATATAGCCAATCTTGTCAATTACTCCTTTAACATATGGATAGCAGGGAACATAATATGGTAAGCTGCATAGTCTAAATCCGTAAAAATAGTTTTATTTAAACAAATGAGTCGCGCAAGTGTTAGAGAATATTAAGTTCAACAAAGATGTTTCAAACATCCTGTACAAGGTATTATTAAGACTAAATATCAATGACGTCAGCAACATTGAAATGTAACTCACGCTTCATAAAGGGTTGAAGACTATAAATGATCATTCAACGTGTTTTGTGAAGAACTATTGCTTAATAGAGAACTAGGTAAAGTCACCAATAAATAAGTCTATCACGTAGGAACACACACGCTGTTGTCTGT
Organism: Orgyia antiqua; assembly: GCA_916999025.1. Lineage (NCBI taxonomy): Eukaryota > Metazoa > Arthropoda > Insecta > Lepidoptera > Erebidae > Orgyia > Orgyia antiqua. The sequence goes on from OU779861.1 coordinate 7,715,014, forward strand.
CTAACCTATCATTTGGAAATCAATGTTGGTTACTAACATTGACCCGCATACATTTCTATTTATATTAAGATTAATTTACATACACAACTTGTATATTAATTTTAATAAATAAACATTAACGGAGATTTCTCACAACATCCTCTGATCTCAAGCTTTTGCGTCTTTGGTTTGTTATTTTAATATATTGATTCAATAGTTTCTGATTCTGCAACTCTAATGGCAGTTTATTAATTCCTTTTTTTAATAAAACACGTTGGCACTTGAACACACGCCACCTGATGGTAAGCGATAATGGAATATTTGATGGTAAAGCGTACCAACTATGTAAGAAGCCTATTTACCAATTTTTGAACGCGTCTACATTGTGCTAGTTTTCCAATTGCAGAGCATAATGCGACTCAGTGCCGCACAATGCTGAACTATGCTGACGCTTAATTGGAACATGAATTAGTTTTCAAATGCACCAGCAGAGTGCGCTAAGTTCAGTGTTGAAAAAAAAAATACTAAACTAAAATTGTATTCACATTATAAGTGTGGAATATAAAAAAAAGTCATTGTTTGTACCTTCATCCATCCTTATATATTTTTTTTTAAACACAGCTTGAATTAACTTTGATTATTTCCAGAAAACTCCGACGAAACGAAAGCCTTAAAAAATTTTTAACAATAAATAGTATTACTAACGATAATATATAAATAAAATTTCAATCAATGCCAATTTAAAGAAAAAATACTTTTTAATTTTCTGTCGCTGAAGTTGGTATGGATTGCACGCATCACTTTTGAGAGTGCTCGATTGTGCGATGCGTTGCTGTAGTTGGAAGTTCCAACTGCTCAACGTTGAGCATTGTGGCGCATAATGCGCTCTTGTGCTGTAATTGGAAAAAAGGGTGTAACTCTCGGGGAACACAGGCATCGTAAATTATTCCAGTCCTTGGCAGTTTGCGGTAGGAAGGACGACCCATAAACTTTAGTACGGACAGGTGGTATGTCCGCAACGTTATTCGTTATTGTTACACTCTTTTCAATAATCAATTATCAAATCTAGAAACTAGATTTTTAGCTTACATTAAATCATATTTCCTGGTTATGTTTTCTTAATCTTACGTGAATCATTTAATTAAATATGTAAAATCACTTTCTAAGGATTTAGACGTTTTCCATTCACATTTTTTTTTTTATTCTACGTAATAAAGATTGTCATACAAATGGTTCAAAAACCCTTGTGGGGAATAAAATCAGCATATTAAACATTTCGTATATAACCAATAGAAATAATCTCATTATTATAACGTCTAAACAAATTACAATAACAAACTTATTGTGCTCTCATTTTCCATTAGTAGTTACAGAGTTATAGACTCTAGGGAGAGAACCTTTTACTCGCGGAACAAACAAAATTATATACACACCATTCAGTCCACACTAAATAGTTTACGTACTATCACAAAACTTTATGTTATTCAAACTAGCCTGCTTTTAACCTATTAAAGGTAAATGACATTATTTTCTCCACAATTACTATTTTATATCGTATCTTTATCGCCGATAATGGTAATATAGTGATAGGAATAACCCAATTTGTAGTTACTTTTACAACTTTTTACCGCATCTATAATAGTAAAGATTATAATAACGGTTTCTTTACCATCAGACTGCTCATACATTTAAAATGGCCTTTGCCAGCCGGGCCCCTGGAGTAGGTATTCACACTATACACCACCATTTCAGACCCTAGATTTGTGGTCAGCCACCCGGGCCCTTCCCGCTCAGTCTGACTCTGGGTTTCTTGATATTTTTTTCCCATTTCTATAAGCTTCTAATAACCTAATAGTAATAACCTTAAGTAATAAAAGTAATAACCTTCTGGTTAAGCCACTCTGGTTTCTCGCGAGATGCGAGCGGCTTTCTGGAGCGCTCTCTCGCGTCTGCGATGCGGCGATGTGTCGGGCGGGACCAGTCCTCCCGCGGAGACAGGTGTACTGGTGGAGACCACACCTGGCTAGTCTCCGCTCCCAATGCCAGATGGCTCTACGAAGGTACACCCGTAGCCGCCGGAGGGCCAATAGAGATCCCGCCCACGAGGAGGAATTACTAGCCGCATATCGGGCCGCGCGCGGTGCCTTCACCTCCGCGATCAAGGCCGCAAAGCAAGAGGCGTGGCAGGAGTGGCTCGAGAGCCTGAACAGAGACCCGTGGGGGCGCCCGTACAAGGTCGTGACACAAAAACTCCGACCATGGGCGCCCCCGTTAACAAGGACGCTTGAGCTACTCCTGCTCGAAAGGGTGGTCAGCTCACTATTTCCAATGAGGGAGGAGTGGGTACCGCCCAGAATAGCGGCGCCCGCTCCCGAAGGAGGACCGTCACTGGGCGAGGTCATGCCGCCCGTATCCGAGGCCGAGTTAGGGGCTGCGATCCTCAAGCTCAAAGAGAAGAATCGCGCCCCGGGCCCGGATGGCGTTCCTGGGCGAGTTCTTGCCCGCGCGCTACCGGTCCTCGGAGAAGAGACGCTGTCCCTCATGTCGGCTTGCTTAGAGTCCGGCAGATTCCCGCGGCGCTGGAAGAGGGGAAAGCTCGTGCTTATTCAAAAGCACGGGCGGCCCGCCGATTCACCGTCGGCCTACCGACCAATCGTCCTGCTCGACGAGGCGTGCAAACTGTTCGAGCGCGTGCTTGCTGCGCGCCTTGTCGAGCATTTGGACGCGGTGGGCCCGAACCTTTGTGATCGCCAGTTCGGCTTTCGCCGCAGGAGGTCAACACTAGATGCAATCTCCCGACTGAGGGACAGCGTGGAGACCGCAATCTCCCGGGGGGAGGTGTTGCTGGCGGTGTCGCTTGACATCGCGAACGCCTTCAACACCATCCCCTGGGCTACGATAGCAGAGGCGCTGAGGTACCACAATGTTCCGTGGTACCTCAGGCGCATTCTGGCGGACTACTTTACGGACCGGGTCATCATCTATCCGACCCGGGACCGCGTGGTCCGCCGGGGTATGGCATGCGGTGTTCCACAGGGGTCGGTTCTAGGCCCACTCCTGTGGAACATTGGATTCGATTGGGCTCTGCGTGGAGCCAATCTCCCAGGCGTCAGCGTTATTTGCTATGCTGACGATACCCTGGTAACCGCGCGGAGCCCCACTTTTCGGGATGCGGGCGTGCTTGCCACTGCAGGCACGGCCCATGTCATCAGCCGCATCAGGGCCCTCGGCTTGGAGGTTGCCCTAGAGAAGTCCGAGGCCATATTCTTCCATGGTCCTCGGACGAGGCCCCCCCCTGGGTACTCAATCATGGTGGGTGGCACCTCCATTGCTGTCGGACGCACGATGAAGTACCTCGGAGTCGTGCTCGACAGCCGATGGAGGTTCAACGAGCATTTCCGCGCCCTGGCTCCTAAATTGCTGGGGTGTGCGGGAATGCTCGCGAGGTTACTCCCCAATTGTAGGGGGGCTGGCCGAGTAGGTCGCCACCTTTATGACGGCGTGGTGCGCTCCATGGCACTCTACGGGGCGCCCATCTGGGCGAAAGAGGCCCTCAGCGCCGAGAACATGGCTCTGTTGCGACGTCCGCAGCGGGTCATGGCGCAGAGGGCTTCCAGAGCGTACCGCACCGTCTCTTACGAGGCGGCCTGCGTTATCGTAGGCAGCCTTCCGTGGGACCTCGAAGGTGGGATCCTAGCGGAGGTCTACCACAGGAGGGCCCTGATGCGGCAGTCAGGAATAGAGCCTCTCGCGGAAGAGATCGTTCGCTGGAGGAGCGAATTGCACGACGATCTCTTCCGGCGATGGGCCGAGAGATTGGCGGACCCCTCCGCGAGCAGACGGCTCGCTGAGGCAGTCCACCCAGTCCTAAGAGACTGGGTCGAGGCGAGGCACCGGGATCCGACGTATCACCTCACCCAGCTCCTCACAGGTCACGGCTGTTTTGCCAAGTACCTGTGGGAGGTGGTAGGTATCGAGTCGGATCCCGTTTGCCGAAATTGCAGAAGTGGGGCCGTGGATACGGCGGAACACACCCTCGCCGTGTGCACGGCCTGGGACGCCCAGCGCGCTGAACTCGTCAGCGTGCTGGGCCAGGACTTGTCGCTCTCGGTCGTTGTTTCATCCATGGCCGAGAGCGAACAGTGTTGGGCCGCCGTCGCTTCCTTTGCTCGGGAGGTGATGGCGGCAAAGAGGGAGGCCCTGCGAGAGCGCGAACGCTCTGGTGGCACTTTGCCACCCCGCAGGGCCCCGGGTAGGGGTCGTCGGCGCGCGGTGGCCGGCCGCCCCCCCCCGACGAGGTGGTCATGCACAGCGGGTCGCAGTTCAGAGACCCGCCGCACCGGTCGTGGCAGGAGGGCCACATTTGAGTGACGGGGGACCTAGCGATCCCCCCGTCGCGTTGAGCCCCCCGTGAAGAAAGGGGGCCACCCTTGCCGGGTCGTGGTAAGGCTCAAGGCACCACCATGGCCCGGTAGGGCAGAGAGAGATAAAGAAAAAAAAAAAAAAACTGTCAAAATATCATGTTGTATAATAACTAAACCTTTATCTTATGCATTTTATTGTTAACTCGTCGTAATTTCAATAGAATAATTTTTGCAAAAAAAAAGTTTTTTGGCACTAACCCGTCTTATCTAAGGCTTCATGATCATAAAAACCTAATGATCTCAGTTAGTAGATATCTTATACAAATGCTTTTAATCTATACAAAGGCATTCAACCCCATATCATACGATTATACGTAAATGAGTAATGTGGCAGATTTCTGTAACAAAATTGTTTACGGTATTTAGTCATATACCCGAGGTGTTTAGTTATAATATGAGGCTTAAGTTATATTACTGTCTTGATGAAGTTTTCATTAGATAACTTTATATAGCTTAAATTACTTTCATTTAATAGCAAACCTAAAGTGTATTACTGGTTTTATGGGAATAATTATTACGGTGACGAGTATTCACATAAAGTTACAGTAATCATAAAATGTTCTTGGCCTACTTACTCCTAGGAAATATAAATTAACTACTTTAATAATTGTGACTCCCTGTTTAGTGAGTCGTTACAAACGTATTTTACTGTACACGGAGAATTGGAAAATCGATATTGGTTAGACTTGTGTGGTGCCAAACTTAGCATCTGGGAAGTTCTTGTAATTATTTAACCTAGAGTCATTATATAAACTTCTCGTGCGACAATTTTAGTTACTATATTCCTGTGAAACAATTTGACCGATTTTTATGAAATTTTTTATGCATATTCAATAGGTCTTCAATCCCCCTAAGTTCTCTCTTCCACACACAATAAAGGAGTATTAATTACACACAATACAATAAATAAATTCATGGACATTTCACACAACGTCCTCTGGTCCCAAGCTAAGCTTATATGCTTGTGTTATGGGTACCAGAATACAGATATAATACATAAACTACTTTTCTTTTGTAAATACGAGTACATACTTATAATGCATAGTAAACACCCAGACGCAGTACAAACATTTGTATGACAATTAAAAACATCACACAAATGATTGTCCTGACCGGGAATCGAACCCGAGACCTCGTGATCGGCAGTCGGTTATTTAACCACTCCACCACGAGGACCGTCAATAAGGAAGAGAAGAGAGTATAATTCACAGATTAATATTATTAAATATTACATAACACAAAGTCAATTTAGATAGTATGTCCTAGACCTAGAAAAGAATGTTTAAATAAATCAAAAATCAAAAAATAGAACAAGAAAGAACACGTACTGCAATATTAGGCCGGGTACGGTATTGCGTGACCATAGCTCAGCATGATGTTGCTAGGGATTTCCAGCGCTGATTTTCAGCTACACTCTCGATGGATAGTAATATTATAAGTAATGTCATAAGACTTAAGGGCCTACATCAATATTATCGTATATCATCGCCGACACGTACATATTAACACAGCCAGTAGGCACAGAAAATGAAGAATTAGGGATACTTTTCCTATTTACTCAAAATCTACTAAATAAATTTTAATTCTGATTTACGTGTTTCTATATATAATACTTACTTATGTTTTTAAAGTTGTTTCATTAGTTAATACGCGATAATAGACCGACAATTGAAAAAAATAAAAAATTTGAGAGGTTTTTTCGCCAAGATTTTCTATCGAGAAAACTTTTTTCAATCGCGTTTCTGAGTTTATACGATCCTAGATCATATATTGAAAAAACATATACTTAAAAATTAGAGCTCTAGCCATTCAATCTAAAGAAACAATGAAAACTTCGCAGGTAGAAAAATGCACGAAGCTATTTTGGTATCGTCTTAAGAGCATACAAACAACAGCTACAATTCAAAGAAAGGTAATTGGTAAACCTGGAACAAAATTAACAAAAAAACATACCCAAAAAGGAGGTTTACGTATCATCTATTCAGTTGTATAGACGCCTTTTCATTCAAGGCATAAGTATAACCTGTGGTATAACTAATTGACCATATTAATTCGTGACTGTCTGATAGAACTTTGCAATTTTAGCCCTACCTCTTTTTGGAGGTCAAAATTAAACGATTTGGACCAAATTACCGATTGCAAATTCTCGATAATGGCGTAAAACGATCTTGACATTCAAAAGCAACTTTTGCTCAAGTTATCCAAATAGTATTTTGTGTAATAAAGTATTATAAAGCTGACGAATTTGTTGGTTTGTTCGTTTGTACGCGCTAATCTCAGGAACCACAGGCCCACTGTGAAAAATTCTTTCAGTGTTGGAAAGTACATTTATCGAGGCTATATAACATCGTGCTGCGACCAATGGTAGCGAAGCATTAGTAAAAAACGTTGCCAAAACGAGGAAAATTTTACAAATTCCACGCTTCCGAAGTCGCGGGCATCAGCTAGTTTAATATATACTTTGTTTATTGGTCCAGTAGCAAGGTCAGATGCCAAAGGCGGCTAGTTAATATCGCGTGTCGCGGACCAATTTGCAAGTCTGTTTGTGTAAGTCCGTGTGTGCACTGTGCATACAACCTATGGGAATTATTAACTCGCTATTAATAAATGCAAAAATGTTATTTAAATAAAATTACTGTATTCATTCAGTAAAATTATTATGTGATCTGAATTTATGTGTTGTGTGTTATTCATTTATGCTTCAATTGAATTATAGTATTGTTTGCTCGCATTTTCACATACTTAAATACTGTTAATGTTTATTTTAAATGAGGTAAGTTTAGTTAATTTTTATAACATATTTTCTCACGGTATTAAGTAGTCAAGTTAAATAATTCAAAACAAAAAAAAATACACTGTTGATAAGTATTTATATAAAATTTATTTAAAGACATGGATACGTTTAATACAAAATACGAATTACTTACGACGATAGTTAAATATCTAACAAAACTTTCTCGAAGCGGAGAGAAGCTATGTTTGCTTCATTTTAAAGCAACATTGAAGTAGGCAGTAAATAAAATTACATAGTACACTTTAATCGTAGGTAGGTACTCAGCTTTACTACAAAATAAAGGAAATTTATAACGTTGTCCCAATATCCCGAAAAGTTTTTGAGACTATTATTTTGACTGAATTTTAGGATTAAGGGATTTCTTTTGGTTTGATTTGAAATCAAACTATACAAGAAATTATTTTAAAGTAATGTATTTCTGTTTTGCGCCCTAAAATATTAGACCCAAATTATGATTTTCCCATAAGTATCATAAGTGCCTCATTTTAACCTAGTAAATAGCTAAAACCCCACAAAAGAATAGCTAATTTTCCAATGAAATATAATTTGCCATTGGAAGGCTTTCAACACTTTCGATTTAAATGAAAGGCAACACAGCGTGACAGCAATCCATATTGACAACTTAAGAAATATTACTACTTATTTTAAATTAACGAAATAATGACTTAATTTCATGTTCACCTTGTTCAAACAACATTATTTTATTGATATCAACTTTCTTTCAACAAATAAAGAGTCAACGAGTAAACAATAAAATTTCAAAATATTATTATGTTCGAATTTGTGGTCAATAGTCCTTATTACAAACAGTGAATAAAATCTGTGAATAAATGTTATGTGTTGTCATGGGCGCCGTTTAAAGCAGAGACTTTAAGGATCTAGATCCCATCCTATCCTGTATGAGATAGACATCATAACCATAAGTTAGTTATGCCTCTATTATATACAAAAATGAACTCCGATGAGGAAAGGTCTGTAGGAATTTCTTTTTTCCTATTTATTTGTTTAGGAGCTTTCAGTCCCAACAAGACTATCTCAGCTCCATAGTTGGTCTAAAGGAAAAAAGTGTCAAAATAGTACCTAGGTACGCTAGGTAGCTTCATCCCAAATTAATAGCCAGGATGCTAAAAACTTGTTTGCACTTACTAAAACTTGTAAGGTTAACCCTTTCAGAACCATAAGGATCCAGCGATAAATATATGTATGTATCTAACTTTTTTAGCTGATTTGGGTGTGAAATGAACAATTATGTACAGAAAAACAGAATAACGCCTATAGTTTTCTTGGAATCTCATGGTAAATATTTTTCCCAGTGGTCCTCAAGGGTAACCGAAGTAACAGTAAGGTTTACATAAGAAATCTTTCAATTCTGACTTTATTACGCGGCACAAACATCTTAAAACGATAGAATAATATAAAAATTATATAGAATAGTCTTTTTATGACATTTGGTGAAACAATTTTGGTTAGTTACGTAGCTTGGACTTATATTGCACATAGTATATTTATATTGAGACTTATTTTCTATGCGCTTTTAGTACAAGTTACGCATATTTTCATTACTTTTGCGTAATCTGAGCTGGCAAAGTACACTAGTTGTCAATATGAAGCTTCTATAAAATTATATATAGTGGACTTTTGGCCATTACCTTGTATATATTTTAGCGAATCTCCGTTGGAGACACTCGAGGGTAATTAGAAGTGGTCTTTCTTTGCAATGTGCTACGCGTAAGTTTACACAAACTATCTGTACCCTTTTAGATATAGCTACGGATATCTAACATATCAAAAGTCAGAGCTAAAAGCCGCGAATTACCTATAACATTATAAGATTTTTTTTTATTTATAGGTTCCAAAATACTTATGTAAATATTATACTATAACAATATACACATTACAATTAATTTTAGTAGTTCTTGCTGGCCTCTCTATTACCGCGAAATACGTGTGGTACATATAAATTTCTTCGCAAGGCGACAGTTAGCTTCTGTAGCATCCGAAGTGAAAAAATACATAATATGTTTGTAGCTAAACACTACATTATTTCTTCAAGATGTACGTGAAACTCTTAGCACCTTCTTATAACCATTTATGTAAATAAGGGATATGATAAGCACATTAAAAAACCAAGAAAACTATTAGATATAGTAGAGTACCATACTGTTGTACCATTATATAAATATGACCGTTGAGGACCACTGGGAAAAATATTTACCTAACGAAAATGTTGCATTTTGAGACATTTGTGCTAATTATTTGCAGTTGTTATTATTTTTATATAAAACTAGCTGACCCGGCAAACGTTGTTTTGCCATACTAAAAAAAAAAGTTTGATAAATAGATGTTGGCCGATTCTCAGGCCTACTGAATATGTATGCAAAATTTGACACGTGAATTTTATATATTAGATTATACATACCAAACTTAATAAAACAAGTGAAAAAATACTGCAAGTTTATGATTGTAAGTCTGAAAAACCTTAATGAAATATGCAGTTCAGTCCGCGAATATTTTGACTTTTGCGCGAAAGAAATATGATAGTGATTTTCTTTGTAAACGCTCCGAAATGCATTATATGCTGGCTACATATCTTCTGTTATGATATTCAATCAAAAAAATATGAATTAACTAGCAATTGAATAAACAGTTGCGCATTTTAAAGATGGGAAGCATATTTCCCTTGGTCCTCAAAGGGTTAAACCACAGGATGCTGTTAGATTCATTGCAGCGGCGCAAAGCGTTTAAATTTCACGAATAATCCCCGCTTATTAAATCGATTACGAGTTAACACACCTATAAAATACTTGTTTAGTGCCTGTATTGTGAAATGTTCAAAGGGCAATATAGCTCTTAGAAATAGTTGAATCACTTGTATCACTTATCTAGTCAATGTCCCATGAATATTGCAATACACACTTCCACAATGACGAAAATAATATGCAAATACATACATTCATTTGACGTAATTTATACGGCAGTATACATTGGTAAAGATTCGTTAATGCTTTGGTGAATTTATTGTGATAGCTTCAAAATACCAAACGTTAATTATTTAGCAAACAAATTGTAGATGGTAATGGTTCTGCTCAGACAGACAGATAAACATGAATATTTTGTGCAACGTGTTCAGGATAATTTAATCAATTATATTTTATTTATTCATTATTTCTGCCGCTTGCAACCAGGGGCCCAAGTCTGCTATTACAATATTGTCATAATGATCAGTCACTGACGCCATACATTATAGCGTCGTTTATACTAGAGTAGACTACCAAACTTGATAAAATTTGCATTATGCAATCAGTGACTGATCATTATGACAACATTGTAATAGCAGACATGGGCCCCAGGTCGGAGGAATTTGATAGAAACGGCTCAAGACCGCGCGTTATGCTGTTCTATTTGGGAGGCCTATATCCAACAGCGGACGAAAAAAGGCTGATGGAAGGATATTTCCGTAATTTAGAACAAGAAAACGTTTTGCTAAATGACTATAGAAATAATATGCACGCTGTGGTTACTCAAACAAGTCTAAGAAATATTTATTTCAATTTCACTGAAGCTGACATAAAACTAATGAATAATTATTATCTTATCTTTACTTATTACAAAACTAAGTCGTTATATATGAAATTATGAACTTAAATCTTTAAAGCTTATATCTCCAAAACTACGTAACGGATTTTCTTTAAGACTACGCAACGAATTTTGATACCGTTTTTTTAATAAATTAGTAAATTAGTGGTTTACGAGGATGGTTTCATGTTTATATTTTGTTGGGGTTTGATAATTAAACACCACTCGTACGAAGTTGCTGGGAACAGTTAGTTTCGTATATTTCATAAGGAATTGGTAGACTAAATTATAACAGAAAGTAACCACAACATAACTACTTGTTAAAAAAAACGTAAAATAAAAACGATAAAAAAACGTAAAAAAGACGTAAAAAAATAACCTAAAGAATAAAACTAAAAAATTACTTTACAATAACTTTAACGTCCAAAACGAACTTCACTGACGCGTAGGCAACCATTGCTATAATAGAACCACACTACAATATAAAGTACTTACTAGCTGTTTCGCGTAACTTCGTGGGCGTAGAATTTGAAAACCATACCCTAACAAATTCTACAAAAAAATATCCTCTTGAAGCATTCTATCTATTAAACAAAACCGCATCAAAATCCGTTATGTAGTTTTAAAGATAAAAACTTACATGGGACATACAAACAAAAATAACAACTTTGTTTTATAATAAGTAAAGTTATACGTACTATTTAAAAGGTACCTAGTGTGTCATTAGTTTCCGCTACGATTACGCTATAATAGTACCTACATGTAGTGACAGATGTGTACCACACTTTTTATCACCAACTAACTTTCTTCCACGGCAAAACCAGCTTAAGTACTATAATAGAAAAAAAAATTAACTCTAAACGGAATTCGAAACTTGCACATTTGGTCAGCGTTGTTGTAACCCACAATTCTTTCTTTACAAAGAAAGCTTGTGCCGAAAAGTGGTTAGTATATTTGAGGGAAAAAACCCAGAACTTGAACAAATCATGACAAGAAAGCAAGAACGTAAACATAGGAATTTACTTAATTGTTAGTAAAAACCCTCAATTAGGTACGTACTTAGGTTACGTCAGCAACTTAACACAAGTTACTTAATTATACACCCAGTGAACAATTACGTGCTACCTGCCCTACCTAGCTCTATTACATTTAAACCCGTTAAGTACTAAATAGTACTTGCACTATTTAAAGAGCTCATTGGTTAATACTGGTGATCTGAGACAGATTACTTATTGATTTTATCAACCCTTTTTCGATAAATGGACTGTCTAACACAAAAATAATTTTTCAATTCGAACTAATTGTTCTTGAGATTAGCACGTTCAAACAAACAAACTATTCTTCTCTTATAATATTAGTTTAAGAATAATGAATAAAGTCAGCTAAGAGATGTTCAGATAAGCTAGCTAGAGGCAAAAGGGGCGGTGACACTTGTATTCTTAATCCGCACCATACGGCCATTTCTTCTTCTTCTCCAGCCCATTTATGTCCCACTGTTAGGCACGGGCCTCCTCCACTTTGGAGGGACTATGGTCTACTGTACCGCGCTGACCAGACGTGTTGTCACAGGGTTTATTTTTCCTTCCTTTTAGTTTTCCTTCTCTTACAGAAGAAGTTATCTGTGTGCAATATCCTTAGCTGACTTTTACAGCACCGTTGGGAGGAGATGGGGTGGTGACACTTGTATTCTTAATCCGTCACCACACGATACGGCCATTTAGTAAATATTAAATCAAATTCTTTAAATGTGAACCAGTTTGACCTTGTACTCGATCTTAATCAAGATAATGTAGGATTTAAGATAACAACAAGACACAATTAACCATTTCGAAAAGTTAGTCTTTGAAACTAGTTTCCGAGTTACCTTCAAATTTTGTTTCGTGTGGTTTCTCACATCATTAGGCAAGACTCTAGAACTGAGTTACATTAAGTTACATGATAGGTACAAATCTTTTCTTTTGTGCTAATGAACTGCATACAACATATAAAAATACATTATAATTAAATGCTTAAAAGACAAATGGTTTTAACGCTTCGGTATCATTTACTCGCTTTTGTTAGCGTCGTTTTACCCTTATTTATTAATTTATCCATAAATCTATTTATTTGACACATCTTAACTTTTTAAAAATGACGGATTTCTCACAAAATTTTCTTTGCTTGTGTCAACTTCACGAATTAAATTATAAAAAAAAAAGCAAATAGAGCACTCAAGGAAATAAATAAAAAATAAAAAATAATAAAGTAGTGAAAAAAATTATCACCATGACCTCTGAATACCGTTCTATTGCTCTGTCAGTCTGGCAACGGAACAGTATCGTGTACCATTATTTTTACTACAATTCGATTTTTTAAGTTAAAGCACATCAATACATCTACAAAAATTTAAAATTACAATAGCGAACTCTCGAAAATAAAATCGGCAATACAGAAACACACACTATCTAAATATTCGTACACAACAGAAATGATATTTCATTCTCAATCAATGCTGTCTTAAGTCTCCTCGGGCACAAAATCTCATTATATATATTTCTTGTTATTCTTGGCTTAAAAAAACAACTCATTTTAGAACCCACAGGTATTAAATAAGTATCTCTCTCTGTCTCCAGCCCATTTACGTCTCACTGTTGGGCACGGGCCTCCTCCACTTTGGAGGGATTATGGTCTACTGTGCCGCGCTGACCAGGGGTGTTGGCACAGGGTTTATTTTCGAGCTTTCCGTCTCTCACAGAGGATGTTGTCTGTGTGCAATATCCCTTAGCTGACTTTTACAGCACCCTTGGGAGGAGATGGGGTGGTAATACGCGTATTCTTAATCCGTCACCATACGGACATATAATAGGCGATAAGTATCTAGTACTACATAATTACCCCATTAATACACATGTTAAAACCAAGTACACGATATAAACTTTGTACTTACGTAGCGATTATAACATGACCTCATATCACGTAACTTATTGCATATTAGGTGATGGTCAACTAATATAAAAGATTATAGTCATTGTACAACAAAGTTATTGATAATAATCTCTATGAAATTCACATTAACTGTTTGATGTTTATAAAGAGGAAATAATATTCAAATCCGCACCTAAACCTTAACATTGAATTAGACGTCTTAACAAAAATGTATCTTTATTTGAAAATTCGATGACTAATTACATTCTTGAAAAAGTAATTTATAATTTTTACTCATATGTTCCAACTTATTCAAAAGTTTAATATGTTTATTTTACCGGGGCTATAAACACGTTAAATATTAAATAAAAAGGTTTAATACCTTCGCTTCCGATGTTTTGACCAACAACAAATTATGAGTTCAAATCGTGAAAATATTCAATTATTCAACAGCAGTTCTAGTGAAGCCCATGTAGCTACATAAATTAGGCAACTGAACTATTTTCAGTTTCAAGCTTTAGTGACTTATGCTATTTCATATACAATTATTTTTATACGTCTTAAAATTATCTTAGTCTTATAGATAGCTAGTTAGATCAATAAAACAAAATTGTTTATTGATGAGAAAGTTATTATTTTCTAAGTAGTTACTAACATTGATTACCTTTCTAAGAACTTTAATATTGCTGATAGTACTTAAATAGGTTGATTGTAATAATATTGTACAACTATTTATGTCTTATTTTTTCGTGAAACCTTACCAAATATGTGTAATAGACGCTGCAACTTTATCTAAAGAAAACCGAAAATAAAACGGGATTTTTATATTTCTTTTAGTTATTATGTTTTGAATGAAAAGAATGAGATAGAAGCATAGATATACTTTTCATCTATAACATAGCGTAAAACAATTAAAATCGGTTTAACTTTCGCGAAGAAAAAAGGGGACTACGATACCTATATTTTTGTATGGAGCAAACTTTGGTATCGTGCCCTCTTAAGGTCTCCTCGTCGTCGCGTGGCCAACTGCCACATTGGGCGCGGTGGGTCCCAGAAATCTGATCCTTGGTAGAGTTACTCTAAGTATAAGTAGAGCTATTTTAGATTATTTTTAAATAAATTTCCATAAATTTTGTTATTAGATTTTCTTATTAAGTTATTACTGGACTTAGGATTAGCTTGAAAATCCAAAAAGTGCATGTTTAGGATCCCATACCAAAAGGAAAACAGGACCCTAACAACAACATACACAATAGAATATACATTCCTGTATATGTACTTGTGTTTACAATTAGTAGGTAGCGTTCAAACCAAATACATGCCTATTTTAAGTTCATTCGGTTTGTATGTTTCATGTCAATTAAACAGAACATCATATTTTAATTAATTATGCTAGATTAAATACGACAAGGATTCAAAAACAGATGTCTAGTTTTTTTAGCTTTGGATATTTAGAACGATATTATTTATTAGCTGCAGGTACAGCCTAAATATACCCATAACAATCACATTTAGTCCCTAACTAAGCTTTAAACTCGTAGTATTTTATAAATAACTATAAAGCGATTTTAATACCGCGTCAGTGCGTTATTCGTCTTTCGAGGGAAAGCAGTGTCCTATCTCAAAATAAATCATTAAATAACGATGTTATATGCGAGTATAGGCAGAAAAGCTAATAGATTTTAATACCAATATGTATTTCATAAAAAAAAACAGTAGCCATTGTGTACTCAGTACCCGTATACCCAATACGTATAGTTTATCAAATAACTAAAACGGTGGCCAGAATGGTTTCGATATAAAAAGAATAGAATAAAATTAAATACAAAGTAGTTATTGCGTGTGGAATCTAATAAAAAGTACTTATTTCAAGACACAGTTTATACATAGTAATAATTTTCTTTTTTGTTAAAACTATATAATAAATAAACATGTTACAATCGCTTTACATTCTAACAATAGGTTTGTTATTTGCTTGCAAATAGCTCTGGTTCAATATAGGCTTTATGATTTATTCGAGTACCTTTGAACTGCACGAACCAAGCTAAAGTTAACTCATTGACCCAGTTGCTCGTAGTAGATTCGTACTTCTAGTTTTTCGTTTCCGCAATATACAATTGTATACATTTCAACCATAGATCTTGATAAAAGGGTAAAAATCTCTACATATTTAATACAAGATATTTTTATTCTATTAGAGAAATACAAGTTGGACTCGTGCATCGAGGTTCTGTATCATCATAATATATTCGTTATTAACTGTTAGGATATGCAAACAATGGTACTAATCCTACTTGCACAATTAAACTAAACCAAAAATGAAATTTGATTGTGTCACTATTGACAATGTACAATTTTGACATTGAATTTTGCAATGTTAACTGAATTTTCTTATCATAAAAACTGAATCTAGAATATAATATAATCTATAATTCTAATTATTGTGAATGTTAGCGAAATAGCCAATTAATCATAATCCAGCATAGTTGTTTTTATTTTATTTTTTTGTTTGTTATATGCCCTTAGAAATTTATTGTATTCTAGATTTAAATATTTGATTTAATGGCAACAGAAGTACATCAGAAAAATTTCACCTGTCTGTAAAAATAGATAGTAAAAATAAAATAGAATAATAATAATAAATAATAATAATAATAAATATTCATGGACATTTCACACAACGTCCTCTGGTCCCAAGCTAAGCTTATATGCTTGTGTTATGGGTACCAGAATACGGATAGAATACATATACTACTTTTTTTTTTGTAAATACATACTTATAATACATAGAAACACCCTAATATGAGAATAATAATAGTATATAATAATAATAATAGAATGAAAATAGCTTAGCTAAGAGTTTATGAAGAATGCGTAATTCTCCGTAGAAAATAATGAGCAGGCTTTTCCTACTTACTCATTCAATTTAAATGCGCTTTTTAAACCATTACCAGTATTGCGGGAATTTTGTAGGTATAACGGAGAAACCCATAATATTCTCGACTCATTAATTTAAATTTTTTTAAAGGACGCGTCTAAACACTTTAAAATCCGTAAAAAGTGGTTTTATTTAAACAAATGAGTCGCGCGTGTATTAGAGTACATTTCGCGTATATTTTGTTTTAAATCTAGCTGTGACTATGGCTGTTATGTCTCTGAACAAAACGTCGAGTTAGATTTTTGTAAGAAAACTAAACTGCCGGCCGTTGACACACGACAATTATTATTTGTGTGATGTTTGTTTTTGTCACTAAAATTTTGTAGAGCGTCTTGGCGTTTTCTATCTATTATAAGTACGTATTTAAAAAATAGTTGAATTGGCTATATTATTTAGTTTATATAGTATACTAGCTGTTGCCCGCGACTTCGTACGCGTGAAATTTAGAAATTAAGCCTTAACAAACAGAAGTTTACTATGACAGTCGATAGATGGCGTTGTACCGTTTTTTAAATCACGCTATAGTTTCGTTCGACACATTAAGACAACCTCGTCCAAATTTCCACAGCGTCATTAACTCTTTTTCACATTTATAAATTAGTAAGGATAAGGATATGGCATCCGTTTCCTAGTAGCAATACAACAAGGAAATAAACTTACTTGGGCTAGAGGAATTGTGTGTAATGTCCATTATGTCCACGAATTTTCTCCTTTGGATCACTGCGCAGGTTGCAACTTATAAAATAAACCGCAATTTCTACGGGAAAACAAAGGCTATAAGGGTTCTATTTAATCTAAACAAATCAAGTTGTTAACATTACTCTCTATCTTTAATATAAATGTTTGTACTCATAGGTCAGTGCTATTAACACAACATTAGTTACCACAGAATGGTTCAGTTAGATTACAGCGTGTGTGATGCTTCGTGATACACTTACATAATGGACATTTTTTTTATTTCTTTAGTAAGTAGTGCTAGTGAAACTAATTGTAGCCCATAGTTTCACCTGCAATGATAGATGCTGAGGATATTACATTGATTGGTAGTACAAGGTACACAGATAACATCCTCTGTGGGAGACGGACAAATCAAAAATAAACCTTATTCCAATACATTTTATCACCGCAGTTTTTGTGATCTGTGCCGCAGACCATTATCCCTCCTAAAGTGTAGCAGGCTCGCACCCAGCAGTAGGAGTATAATATTACTTGCTAATCTATACTACTATATCTATAATGTTTGTTTGTTTGTTTGAACGCGCTAATCTCAGGAACCACTAGTCCGATTTGCAAAAATTCTTTCAGTGTTGGATAGTACATTTATCAAGGAAGGCTATAGGTTATATAACATCACGCTGTGACCAATAAGAGTGAAGAACCATAGAAAAATGGTGCAAAAACGGTGAAATATTTCGAAATAGCACGCATACGAAGTCGTGGACAACAGTAAGTAAGACAAAACCCTGAATAAAATAATAAAATAAAAATTCAGGACATTTCACACAACGTTCTCTGGTCCCAAAGTAAGCTATATTTCTATGCTTGTATTATGGGTACCAGAATACAAGCATAAAAAAGTATGTATTTACAAAAAAAAAAGTAGTATATGTATACTACTTTTTTTTTTGTAAATACATACTTATAATACATAGAAAACACCCAGACGCAGTACAAACATTTGTATGACATTTATAGATATCACACAAATGATTGTCCCAAGCGGGAATCGAACCCGCGACCTCGTGATCGGCAGTCCATTACATAAACCACTCCACCACGAAGCCCGTCAAATAATTGGTATCTTTATTTAATGTTGCTATGTATGAGGGCTCAAACACATAAACACGTTACGACGACGCAACGTACAACGATGCGGCGTCGTTTCACGATACGACGTCGCGTCGTGGAAATCTACGTCACGACGTCGTAACGTGTCGATGCACGATACGACGTCGTGACGTTAGAAACTTACGATGCAATCCTGCGCAGTTGTTATTCAAAATTCAAAGATGACGGATGTTATTGAAGTCGATCATTTAATTACCCTAGTCGAGCAGCGTCCCGTACTATGGGACAAAACATCTGAAGAATACAAGAATAATAGTCAAGTGCGAGTCGGACTCGCGCACGAAGGGTTCCGTACCATTATCTATGCAACATAAGGCAACGTTATTAGTATCGAGCAAGAAACGGTAAAAAAATCATGTTTGTTGTATGGGAGCCCCCCTTAAATATTTATTTTATTTTATTTTTAGTATGTGTTGTTATAGCGGCAATAGAAATACATCATCTGTGAAAATTTCAACTGTCTAGCTATCACCGTTCTTGAGATACTGCGTACGGAACCCTAAAAATCATGTTTGTTGTATGGGAGCCCCCCTTAAATATTTATTTTATTTTATTTTTAGTATTTGTTGTTATAGCGGCAATAGAAATACATCATCTGTGAAAATTTCAACTCTCTAGCTATCACCGTTCTTGAGATACAGCCTGGTGACAGACGGACGGACGGACGGACGGACGGACGGACGGACGGACGGACGGACGGACGGACAGCGAAGTCTCAGTAATAGGGTCCCGTTTTTACCCTTTGGGTACGGAACCCTAAAAATGCAAAAACAACAGCATGGAAAGAGGTGTGCGAAAATTTATTTCCTTGTTTTAAAGAATTAAGTAATCAAGAAAAAACAAAATATGGTAAGTAATATCCTATATTTTATTTAGTTGCCAACTAAGAGCTCCCACATCACTATTAAAGTAATCACAAAATTCATTCCTTATGTCGGTAGCTCTTGTTCTTGTTCTACCCTCCTGTGTGGATTGTTGTAGTTCAATAAAAGAATCATCAATTATCATATCTTCAAATGTTTCGGTTACTTCACGGTTTAGAATGAAATTATGTAAAACACAGCTTGCTTTTATGATATTTGTGCAAAGATCTAAAGAAACATTTAATGGTCGATGAAATACCCTCCACCTGTTAGCCAGGATACCGAACGCACATTCTACAAATCTTCTTGCTCGGCTCAAACGATAATTAAAAACTCTTTGTTGTATCGTCAAATGTTTTCCCGGGTATGGGCGCATTATATTATTTGTTAACGGTAAGCCTTCGTCTGCAATAAAAACAAAAGGAAGAGGCGTTTGGGAGCCTGGTAAAGGCTTTGGCGTTGGTAAAGGAAGTTGTCCTTTTAAAAGTAATTCATTCAATTTTGAATTATTGTAAACGGTTGAGTCACATTCCTTGCCATATGCTCCAATATCAACATATATAAATCTGTATTTAGAATCTACGAGAGCCAACAACAATACAGAATGATAATTTTTGTAATTATAAAAAAGCGATCCGCCATGTTTGGGACTCCAAATACGAACATGTTTCCCGTCAAGTGCGCCTATGCAATTAGGAAAGTTGGCACTCTTGGCAAACTTCTCAGCAATTTTTGTTAGCCGCTCAGTAGTTATTTTCGGTATATTTTCGATCAAAAGATGCTTCCATATAACTCCACAGACTATTTTTACAGTTTTAGCAATAGTAGACGCTCCACGATAGCAGTTTAAATGCATGTCTTGAAAGGTGTTTCCTGATGCCAAAAACCTGAAATAAAATAAAGAAATAAATAAATGAAATAATTTGTAGTATAGGCATAACCCACACTACAAATTAAAAGTGTATACATAAATAAATAATCTATGTGAAGGTATGCATGTGTATATGTGTATCAGTGTGGTGCGTGTGTGTGCGTGTGTTGGTGGGATGGGCGAGTGATTGTATTATTTATTTATTTATGCGTGTCTAATCATAAAATACTATTGTTTCAGGTAATGCTGTGTTAAAGAAATGGACTGGTATTAAAGATAACTATGCCAAGTACGTAAAAAAACTTAAAGAAATAAATAAATCTGGAGCAGGCGCTAGCAAACTTAAAGAATATCATTTATATAAACAGCTCCTTTTTTTAAAAAGAAATGATCAAAACGAAACCGATGATAGTATAATAGATCTAGAAACAAACAATCAGAACACACAAAAGGAAAGTCCAAAAAGAAAATTTAAAAGTCCATCTCTACCCCAGCCATCACGAAAAAGGAGAAATGTCGATACATTTGAAGAAGAGATTATGGCAAAATTAGAAGAGCCCGAAAACAGACATTTATCTTTTTTTAAAGCGATATTGCCATCTTTAAATAAACTAAATGATCATCAAACGTTAATTTTCCAAAGTCGGGTCTTAAATGTTTTAACGGATCTATACGAACAATCACATTCAGAGCAGAGCAATTGTCCATCTCCGTACCAGGGTAACTATGAATCACAAAGACCCCAAAGTTCATGGCAAAGTTCTTACCACGGTGGTTACCAAACAGCCGGAAGTTCGACACAGTCTACCCGAGAAGCAGCACTGTCACCAGCTGCCCAGCAAGGCCAAAGCGATGAGAGCGTATCTAATGATTATTCGAATACATCACGTGAACCAATAGCATCACCCCTATCGCTTTACGACTTTTCTTAAAAAAAGGAATCCAAAGGTTTTACACCTTTGAATTCCTTTGTTGATTTAAAATTATGTTTAAGTTGATTTAATATCTGTTAATTTGAGGTGAAGCTTTCTTTATTAATAACTTAATTTTCAAAAATTGTTGTTTAGTGTCGTTGATTTGTGAAATGAAAAAATATGAGAAAGTTGTTGTTTCATTTACCTTACAGTTAATCCCAGCATCTCGAGAGGTTCGATGGGTGGTCTGCCTCTGCCATATTTTCCTGCTATATGTGGCGTTATTCGATGAAGTAACTCTTCGAAACTTGATACACTCATTCTAAAGTAATCAAAAAACTTGTTGTGGTCTATTTTTAAGGCATTGTACTTCTTTATAAAGTGACTCCCGTTATTCATGTTTGAAAGAAATGGGTGGATCCAATATCTTCTGAGTATCTGTCTTTTCTTTCTTCGTCTTCTTATTAACAGCAGAAGCAGAATGCGTCTAGTGCGGTCCATTTTTCGGAACGAACTAAAACACCACCTCACTGTATCGACGACATCGTGCCGTATATCGTGCGTGGCACATTACGTTACGATGTCGTGTTTTTTTACGATGCTCATCGTAGATTTCCACGACACGACGTCGTATCGTGAAACGACGCCGCATCGTTGTACGACGCGACGTCGTAACGTGTTTATGTGTGGGAGCCCAATCGTTTCTCCGTATTAAGGGCCTACATCAATATTATCGTATATCATCGCCGAGACGTACATATTAACACAGCCAGTAGGCACAGAAAATGAAGAATTAGGGATACTTTTCCTATTTACTCAAAATCTACTAAATATATTTTAATTCTGATTTACGTGTTTCTATATATAATAGTTACTTATGTTTTTAAAGTTATTTCATTAGTTAATACGCGATAATAGACCGACAAATGAAAAAAATAAAAAAATTGAGAGGTTGTTTCGCCAAGATTTTCTATCGAGAAAACTTTTTTCAATCGCGTTTCTGAGTTGATGCGATCCTAGATCATATATTGAAAAAACATATACTTAAAAATTAGAGCTCTAGCCATTCAATCTAAAGAAACAATGAAAACTTCGTACATAGAAAAATGCACGAAGCTATTTTGGTATCCTCTTAAGATGACTTTGCAGTATTATAACATGGTAATATCAGTTAGCATCTCTAGCATAATATACTTAAAGGACGTTTGAGTCATGGGCAATAATATTACGAAACTCGCTAATATATTGCTTCATATTTCCTTCGGAGTTTTACTGCAGTTAACTTAACTATTATATACAGTTAAATAATTTCAATAAGTCAATAACTACAATACACTTGTTTAGCTGCTGTAGCCTATAACTGATGTCTTGATGTGATTCTTTGAGTGTTATTTGTACAGAACTCTAAAACATACGAGATAAAAATAAAAATTAATAATATTTAAAGCAGATTTATCTAAAAAAATAAGATCTAAAAAAACTTTTCACGTAAACTAAATCTCTACTTTAAAAACACATTTGTTATTTCTGTATGTCCTTATGTGAGCTCTAATCTATAAAACCGGGCAACGGGACGCGTTATGAATTTATGATGCGGTTGTTTTAATGCATAAAGTAATTCTAAAGGAAAATCTATAAGTTTTATTTGTTTTCTACGCGTACGAAGTCACGAACAAATTTAGTAATTAATAGTATACACTACAAGCAATGATATTACTGCAAACAAACAACAATAATAAACCCTTACAGCAACTTAGAGAATTATACATCAGTGGGGAGCGAACCTTCCACTTATAGAAACACCAACATTATGTAACGACCTACCTTTCACTAAATAGTTTGGGTAATCAGATTAATTTCTATAATATTTAGATTTATATGTAGAACCAAAAAATATTCTAAACTTATGAAAATAAATGAATAATAAAAATTCACGGAGATTTCGCACAACGTCCTCTAGTCCCAAGCTAAGCTTGCATGCTTATGTTATAGATAATAGAATACTGATACAATTAACAGCATTACACCATCTGTGAAAATTTTAACTCTCCAGCTATCACCGTTCCTGCGATACAGCCTGGTGACAGACGGAATCCTTCTACTCCTTCTCCAGCCCATTTACGTCCCACTGTTGGACACGGGCCTCCTCCAGTTTGGGAGGACCAGGAGGCCGCGCTGACCAGGAGTATTGGCACAGGGTTTCTTTTCGAGTTGTCCGTCTCTCACAGAAGATGTTATCTGTTTTCAATATCCCTTAGCTGACTTTTACAGCACCCTTGGAAGGAAATGGGGTGGTGACACTTGTATTCTTAATCCGACACCACACGGAGTATACGATGGACTCACTGACAGCGAAATTTCAGTAATGAAGTACCAAAATACCTTTTAGTACGGTACCCCAAAAAGGAAAATGCTTACAATTCGTCAGAATCTTATCTAGATACGTGAGGCTTACTTAATTTAAGAAATACCTTCCATATAACAACTGGGTGAGACTTTTTTGTTTGAAAGGTTATATTTTTTTTAGTAGAACCATGGGCATATTGTTTTCTATAAATTCTATAGCCACACATAGAGGTAATTTGAAAAGTTTATAATTTTAGAAGTACTTAGGTAGGTTTCTTTTTTTTTAATATTTAAAATTTGTTTAGAGATTTCAAATGCATAAGGTTCCCGAGCTAGCGCTTTTAAACAAAATTTTCAGCAAACAAATATGCATTTGTATCTAATGGAATATACTGAAAAATCTCTCGCTGTAGTAATTTTTCACTCTAATTAGCGCAAACAAAATGGTGACCCTGTTAATATTTGAGCAGCTATTACTTTAGTCAACGCGTTCAATAATATAATTATTAGGCAAACTCAAGATAAGTAAAGATTTATTTTCGTTTAAATTCAATGTTGGGTCGACTCTTGAAACTCCAAACTCCTCCAATAACTTTTGTCAGGTTTGAAAAGTTTATATAAGTACCTATCTTAATCTTTTAATTGATTACTATAATTTGGATAACGTTTCACGCCATCGTACCTTTAATATAATGGACGTTTTATTTCCGAAAATATAAAACAAATTATAAATTACTACAGTTTTTTAAACTACGCTATCTAAAAACCAGTACTAATTAATATACAGGCCCTGGGTTGAATAATTCTCCCTACATAATAAAAAAAAAATGTTAAGTGCACAGCAAAATTGAAAAACCTGAAACTAATAAAAAAAAATCCAATAAAAACACATTTTGTTTACTGTACTCTATACAAAATTAGGATAACACCAGTTGAGAGCTCTCTGCTTGATGATTATACTGTCACTGGCAGTCTGAGAAAGATATTTTAGAGCAGTGCATTTTCTACTATCATTTTAAACAAATGTTCTGTTACAAAAATTATACTGATCTCTAATTAATTTCTCACTTTCCATAACAATGGACTAATAGGTCTTGGTCAGGAGAATTAGCTTAGTTGCAATTTCCTCTGAATTTCATTAATACCTGTTTAAACTACCAGCTTAGCTTAAACTTTGATCACAGAAAATGCAATCTGCATACATGCGTTGCAATATTCTCAAATGTTTTGTAACACATAAGATATGTAGTTAATTCATAATTTATACAACTGTCTGGTTGCCATTATTGAAGGAGATTATAGCAAATTGGAAAAAATGCAAATATTGAAACTCAATTTTAAATACGAAACGATTTAATACCAAATTGAATTTGCTAAATTATTGACAATGGCGTAATAAATTTTAATCGAAATGCAAATATTGGTCAAAAATATTTAATAGTAATTATTATAAGTATTTAATTTTATTTATTTTTTAATAGTAGTTTATACCACATCACGTTCATTGGGCTAGTAGTAAGGAATAGAGTAGTTAGTCTTCGAATGTACTTTTGGTAGTTACTAGTATATCTATATTTATACTTCTATGCGGTCTATACTAATATCATAAAGCTGAAGAATTTGTTTGAATGCGCTAATCTCAGGAACCACTGCAACTGGTCCGTTTTGAAAAATTCTTTCAGTGTAGGATAGTACATTTATCAAGGAAGGCTATATGATATACCGTGCCCCGCGGTGTTACCCGTGGTAAAAAGGATAAAAAATGTGTTCGTTTTTTATTATCCCACATTGCATTCTTTCGAGATAAAAAGTAGCCTATATGTTATTCTGATGTATAAGCTACATTATTGCAAAATTTCATAAACATCCATTCAGTAGTTTTTGCGTGAAAGAGTAAGAAACATCCAAATATCCATACTAACAAACTTTCACATTTGGAATATTATTAGGATAATCACAATCATCGACCAATAGGAGCGAAGCATCAGTGAAATATGTAGCAGAAACGGCGAAAATTGTCTAAACTCCACACGTACGAAGTCGCGGGCAACAGCTAATAAAGTATATTACGTTTATTGGTCCATTATCAAGGTCGGCGGATATATGTGACTAGTTAATATCGCGTGTCGCGAATCTACTTGTAAGTCTGTATGTGAGACTACATGCGTACACAGTGCGTGCATCCGATACGAATTAACTTGTATACAATCATGCAAAAACTTTGTTAATTTTGCTGAATGCGTGTGAACTTTGTGAACTGTTAAGGTGCCAATAAAATTCGAGCATATTTTTTTCTTTATTAATATAAATATTATATAATTTATTAATATATTTTTTTGTGGTGAAATAAGGTAAGTTTTTATTTAATTTACGCTGTGAATTTACGATAACTTATCGAAATTTATTTAAAGAAATGTTATAAAATAATTTTGTTAACTAGTAGCAAATTAAAAAAAATATTATGTAGGTACACAAAAAACCTACAAATGTGACTTAATTTCTAATGCAAAGCAATAATTTTATACACAATGGAAGCTCATTTTGCTGCAGTTAGTAAACTGAAGCTTCCTACAGTCCTTCCTAGTCTTATGTTTACACAAATTGAAATATGTATTTTTAACTTCACAGATAATGTCAGAGAATATCGAATACCAGTAATGTTCAAATAAAAATATTTAGGCATAGATATCCCTTAATATAATCCCACTCTATCATTACGTGACATAGACATAAATGTTCTCGTACATTTACATACACCTGTACGTATGTACTCGTATGCATGTATACATAGATATAATCTTAGTACTAGGAGCAAAATCATGCTATTGACAGCAACACAATACTATTCAGCCTATGAACGATAATGGGTCTAACCTTTACTATACCTAATAATAGAGGCTTGCCTGCTCTGTAAGAAAAAATTGGTCAAGTGCGAGTCGGACTCGCGCACGAAGGGTTCCGTACATACATGCAACATAAGGCAACGTTATTAGTATCGAGCAAGAAACGGTAAAAAAATCATGTTTGTTGTATGGGATCCCCCCTTAAATATTTATTTTATTTTATTTTTAGTATGTGTTGTTATAGCGGCAATAGAAATACATCATCTGTGAAAATTTCAACTGTCTAGCTATCACCGTTCTTGAGATACTGCGTACGGAACCCTAAAAATCATGTTTGTTGTATGGGAGCCCCCCTTAAATATTTATTTTATTTTATTTTTAGTATTTGTTGTTATAGCGGCAATAGAAATACATCATCTGTGAAAATTTCAACTGTCTAGCTATCAACGTTCTTGAGATACAGCCTAGTGACAGACGGACGGACGGACAGCGAAGTCTCAGTAATAGGGTCCCGTTTTTACCCTTTGGGTACGGAACCCTAAAAATGATTGATCTTCTAAATCCTTACTAATATTATAAATGTGAAAGTAAGTCTGGTTGTGTTTATGTGGCCTTTTCACGTCAAAGTTATTGATACCCAGGTAATCTAGAGTCTGAAAAATGACATGTTTGATGTGAACCCTTTATCACCTCAAACATTTTCTTTTATATCACTAAGATGGAGAGCAAACTTACGGCCCACCTGATGCAGTCACCGTAGCCTATGGTGGCTTGCAATACCAGAGGTATTACACGCGCGTCGCTGACCCTGGAAAAATCTTTTAATCCCTTTTTATGAAGAGTCCCAGAGTTCATAGGAAAAACCTCGACAGGTAGTTCATTCCACAACCCAATTGGGATTGTTCATATTTTTTTACCGGCTGTATCTATATTTTTTTTAGAAAATATAGACTATTTTAAGCAACTAATTTCAATATTATTGAAATATATTGAATATAGAATTTTTTACGTGTTTTTACATATATTTTGTACGTGGGATAAAATCATGTTTTTTTTTTCAGACTAGAAAATTTCAAATTGCAGTTGTGAACAACAGCTAATCTAATACGACGGCTAAAGTTTTAAGATTTACTAAGATTCCATCTATCTTACATTGTATTTAATATTCAACTGCCCTTCACTTCGTATGCGTAGAATTGGCATTGTTCATATTCTTTTAAAACTCTTAATTCGAAAACCATTTCGGGGAATAGAGTTTCTGATCATGATCCATTAGTTTTTTTCGAAAAATTTGCTATATTAACGATTATTTTTCCAAAAAAGCAAATGCTCTCTATTTGCCCTTGAAATGAAGGACTTAAAATATTAAGGCGTTCTTAAGGATATATACTCTGTAGTGAGTAAAAATTGGTCTATGAGGCTAAGTTCACATGTAACGCGCGTCAACGCAGGTCAACGCGAGATAAAATTTTTAAAGAGTTCAGATAACAAGCGGTAACGCGCGTTTATTTTGCTATTATTTTGTGGTTATATTATTAAAAAAAAATATGGTAAAAGAAAACGCACACATTGGGTTTTTTTTTTAACCCTCCGCCTTCTACTCTGCTGGGCCATGATGGTCCCTTGAGCTTTACCATGAGCCAGCGAGGGGTGGCCCCGTTAATCGGGGCCCGACCCAACAGGGGAAGCACCGGGTCCCCCTGTCGCGTGGCCAGCAGCCTCATTTGCCGCGGCGGGTCTCTGAATGACGACCCGCCGCGCGCAACCACCTCGTCGGGGGGGCCGGCCAATCACTGCGCGCCGACGGCCCCTGCCCGGGGCCCTGGCACACATTGGGTTGGTCGTTTTAAAATTTTATTTTTTTAGGATTCTGAAGCTATATCCCAAATCGCTGGCATTTTCCTGACTTCGTCAATTAGTAAGTCGATGTCAATATCTAATTCACTCATTTTGAATTAAATACAAAAGCAAGTCACAAAAAAAAACGTGCAATTGCGATGTAAGCGCGCGCTCAACGGAACAGTCAACAGATGTTACACAGATGTCAAAGCGCGCGTCAACGCGCGATCGCCTGCGTCTAGAGAATTTTCTCTGAGCGCCGCGTCAACAGTCAACACTCGCTAACGCGCACACATGTGATCGGCTGTATGTAAGTACTACGATGTCGAGTCGCGCGATTTGAAAACGCCAAAATGTTGCCATCTGAACATGACCTAAATCAACTCGGCTACTTTGAAAAGATGTATTGCAATCTGTCTTAAGTCTATCAAGAAAAGGCAATACACAGATTGCGTACAACGATGACGTCACATCATTTAAAATAATATCTTTAAGTATTTTTAAAAATTCTTTATAGTGAATATTTTAAAAATATTGAAATTAGTTGCTTAAAATAGTCTATATTTTCTAAAAAAAATATATAAAAACAGTAGTTCAAAAATTATGAACAATCCCAATTTAGAAACTTTAACTAATTATAGAAAAAAATCCATCCTTTTAATCCACTCAATCTATTAAAAAAATCTATTCAACATCCGTTGCGTATATTTTTAATTATAAGCTCATAGGGACATACATACAAAAATAACGACTTCGTTTTATAATAAGTAAAGATAAGCTCTAAGAAGCCAAATATATAATTACATCACATGTAGAGGGACGAAATGAAAATGTATATAAACTATATGTAATATACACTGTATATCAATTAGTTACTGTGTAACTGTATACATATTTATAGTTTCCAAACTAAAAACTAAGAGCATTTTCATGTAACTACAAAACCTTTACAAAAACAGGGTTATCTTTCGCGTATTCACTAATTGTTTTGAACGTGATTAATCATTACGAAATTATTTGTTTTTGGGTAAAACTTAATTATTTTAGAACACATAATATAAATTTATTAGGATTTTTATATTTTCAAAGCTAAATAATAATTCGACTTCGAATTCGACAGGCTTCGTGGTGGAGTGGTTCATGTAACGGACTGCCGTTTACGAGGTCGCGGGTTCGATTCCGGCTCGGAACAATTTTTTGTGTGATATTTATCATTGTCATACAAATGTTTGTCCTGCGTCTGTTTACTATAATATGTATTATATGTATGTACATATTTACAAAAGAAAAGTAGTTTATGTAGTCTATCCGTATTCTGGTATCCATAACACAAGCATAATAAGCTTAGCTTGGGACCAGAGGACGTTGTGTGAAAAATCCGTAAATATAAAAAAAATTACTGAATTTGTACTTTACCGAATGGAAAACTTAACTAAGATTAAGACTAGAAGAGAGAGAGAAATAAGTATTGTATTCTCCAAAGCCTGATTATTTCTATCTCAATATATCTCAAAATAACGATACGTAAAATGTTACAAGAAAATATTTGATAGCTTTGTATAGGTGATATATACAGATAAGAGTCACACGCACTTTTTTATTCATAAATCACTTGACGCAAGAAGGATGCCCGATATGAGTTCTCGTTATGATATTATATCCATTTACGTCGCCCCCACTTACAATAAATATATTGCTACATATTTATTCTTGCATATTATTATATTCACAAAAACTACACGCATTGTGCCTCTTTCTCTTAAACGCTTGCTGAACTAAAATTGTATTTAATTAATTGATCTAGCGGTGCTGTCTTCGACTATGCTTTTGATAGTTCAAGTTATTGGTCTAGTATCAACTTCGGTGGACATAGGTAGGCTAGTTAATATCGTGTGTCGTGAACCTACTTGTAAGTCTGTTTAAGAAATTTCATGAGTATATTGTACGTGCAACTGATACCAACTAAAATAAGTATATAATAATGTAAAACTATTTTAAAATAAACTTGATCGTAGACTCATATATTATCAAGTCTAATCAACTGCTAAGTCACTAGTGCAGAGTCACTTTATTAAAATAATATTTTTCTTTTTACACGCTTTATATTAGCTTCACTTGTATGTTTGTTTGTATGTTTGTATGTTTGTAACCGACTCCTTTGGACGCTATTTTGACCCACTTTAAACGGTCAGATTCTATTCAAATTTTGCACACCTGTCAAAGACCGATGACAATACAATAATTCGATTAAATAAAGCGTGTTTTTTAGTTTTTTTAAACTATTTTTAATTTAAAGTGATAATTAATATTTTTATGTTACTAATTCTCATTTTAAATGTAGTAAGTCTTTCCTTATATTTCCACAGTAAAAATTTGCTAATGTTTTTAGTATGTTTATTTTTCAATATATTCAAGTTAAAATTTCGTGATATTAAGAGGATACCAAAATAACTTCGTGCATTTTTCTATGTACGAAGTTTTCATTGTTTCTTTAGATTGAATGGCTAGAGCTCTAATTTTTAAGTATATGTTTTTTCAATATATAATCTAGGATCGCATAAACTCAGAAACGCGATTGAAAAAAGTTTTCTCGATAGAAAATCTTAGCGAAAATACCTCTCTCATTTCTAATATTTTTCATTTGTCAGTCTATTATCGCTTATTAATTAATGAAATAACTTTAAAAACATAAGTAACTATTATATATAGAAACACGTAAATCAGAATTAAAATATATTTAGTAGATTTTGAGTAAATAGGAAAAGTATCCCTAATTCTTCATTTTCTGTGCCTACTGGCTGTGTTAATATGTACGTGTCGGCGATGATATACGATAATATTGATGTAGGCCCTTAATATGTACGTGTCGGCGATGATATACGATAATATTGATGTAGGCCCTTAATTATGTAAACTTAATAATACTCAATTTGTTAACGCTCTATATGTAGCAAAATTACCAAGTGCCTATCTAACAGATTACATTTTATGCTAAATTAATTGCTGACATACAATATTTTAATTATTCTAATTTATTTTTGATTTTTCCTCTGACTCACTCTAGGGTTTGGATCAAACCCGTAATAATTAATTACAAGAGTTAACGCTACCTACTACTAGTTACTTATTTTACTATTGTATCATACTACTACGTACTAAATTCACCGTTTACGATTAAGAGACTTGCGACAAACCAAACTTACTTTAAACCAGTCCCCTTGTCATAGCAGTCCACATAACTTAGGAAATTCTGTTACTATAAAATAACGAAACGCTCAATTTCAAGATCACCTTGCCCAAACAAGATTGTTTTATTGCTATTAAGAGTCGTTCTCAGCCTTATGTGCGAAAAAGCTCCATAACTATTTGAATAAATTGCAAAATACATAAAACCAGTTGCAACACTTCTTTATTATTCTGTTAAAAGGCTTCCTTAATCTAAATTGCGCATGCTGGATAAAAACGGCAAAAATCCCTGAACTCTATGCTAATTATGGCCGTTTCTCTGGAATTCTCAGTAAAATGTGTTTCTTGACAATAATAAACACGCTGTCAGTAATGTAATGTTGTGTAAGTATAGATAATTTTTCAATAACTATTTGTTTCCCTGACAACGACAGTATCCGGGTAAAATCCGGACACATTTTACATTCGCATTTATTTTTGAGTTTTCCGTCTCTCACAGTGGATATTATCTGTATACAATATTCCTTCCTTACCTAGCTGTTCTACAGCACCCTGGGAAGAAAAAGGGGTGGTGACACTTATATTCTTAATCCGGCGCTATTCGCGCAATTGTACCTAAACTGTCTATATCTTATTTTGTCAATTTCAATTTCATTTCAATTTCAATTTATTTATTTATTACTCTCAAATTACAACAACCTAGAGCAACCTAGAGCAGTATTTATAAACGTAAAAGATACATTCAACATACATAGTGAAACATAGGTATGAATTAGGTACAATTGATATTTTTTCTTACGTAACCTCTGTCCTCTATTGCAGATTAAAGAAACAGTTCCACATTACTAAAATTCCTAGAATAAAATGCAAAGTTCAACGACTTACAATAATTGACGACGTTTGTAGGCCATAAATAGGTACAATAATTTAGTCAGCATTTGAACTTGACCTCGGCATATTCTCACACAATGACACCGATTCTGTTACGTCAAAAACTTAACCTACTTACCTACATAACAATGATTCCAACTGTATACGCAACCAAAATATATCGTATTTGCATTTAATGGCTATTATTGATATAAATCATGGTTTATTATAATTAGTATTTTAGTAAGATACACAACCTTTATAATAAGTAAGTTTAGTTAACATTACCCAATTGTGTTATTGACACTATAAATAAATAAATATACATGGACATTTCACACAACGTCCTCTGGTCCCAAGCTAAGCTTATATGCTTGTGTTATGGGTACCAGAACACGGATAGAATACATATACTACTTATCTTTGTTAAATATTTATGTTTTAGTTAAGTTTAGTTGTGCCAACAGAATTGGTAATAATAAATAAATATTTCTTGGCAGCTACACTTGTTTACCATTCTGTTCATAAGATGTAGTTGTTCTGTCCATATTATTCTGTGGTCCATATATTTGAATTGTCATGTCAGTCATTACCAAAGAGTAAGATAATGTATGGTCATTACATAGCTCGTAGGTTTTGCATTTATTTTATTGTGACACTTCTGATAAAGCAATAATTTCAAAAATATCCAGTATTTCAGGGTCAACTTACTTGTTTTAAAGTATACACTGAGGTCAATTCTGATGCGTCAAAAATGTAAACTAATTTAACTAAACTGAAAATAACCAAGGCGTGTATTGATTACAAATAATACAAATAAATATATGTAGAAAGTTACATAGGTATAAATCTCCAGTCACAGTATTATACGAATGTATATGTATAATTGTGTATTCAATTGGGCTATCACAAAGGGCGAGCCATGTTATAGACAGCCATACAATGCCATTCCACTGTTGAATTGATTTTGGTGTCAGACAAGTTAATTGCGAGTCGCTTATCGTTTCGGTACAGCCCTTCATGAGTAGTGTCCACCTGTCCGCTATTAAACACCCTGCTTCATATAATAAACTATATGTATATCAATGAAAACTACTAATATTCTATCGAGTACAGTATGGGCTACATATTGTTTTTTCCAACCCTCCCCCATAACTAATCCTTTAAAAAATTTTGCGTATTTTTGTAATTTTGCAACGAAGCTGTTTGAAAAACTACTCGGCGTTTTAAAGGGATTTTTATTTATTTCTTTCACAGCATTGTAGGATTTGTAGGTTTTTTGTAAAATTAAAGTGGCGTAATATATTTCTTGTAACAACGACTATTTATTTACCTATCAGAGAAATTCCGGTCAAAATGGATACGGCCTATTCGAAAATTACCTAAGACATACAGAAAAACAAACAAAAGTTTTAATCTTATATTGTTAGTAATCTTTAACATATAATTTAACCATTTTAGCGTAGATCTTTTTGAAGAATAAGGTTATTTAAAATTCCTTTGAGAAATTGTTTTGCTAATAATTAAGTACCTGCTTATACTTACAATGTGTTACACGATGAAGAAATGGGTTTAATATTTCAAGGTGCAATACAGCCAGAGGCTAAATACATACATCATTATTTATGTTTACATCAAATTCATTATTGGCCAACTCTTATGAATATTGTAACAAATATGTAGATACCTTCGCCATTATGAAATTGATATTCAAATCATTAGCATAATTAATATTCCCTTTTTCTCTCTAGCCCAGTAATATCCCACTGTTGAGCACATCCCTCCTCCACTTTGGGAGAGATTATGACATACTCTGTAACGCTGACCAGGCGTGTTGTAGCAGGGCTTATTTTTGAGATTTCCGTCTGTCACAGAAAATGTTATCTGCTTACAATATCCTTCAACTGGCTTTTGCAGCACCCTGGGACGGAAACTGTGTGGTGACACTTGTATTCGTAATCCTTCACCACAAGGATACGATATCTATTACTTACATAAGCTAGCTGTTGCTCGCGACTTCGTACGTGTAAAATTTTGAAAATTTTCGCCGTTTTTGCAACATTTTTTACTAATGCTTCGATCCTATTGGTCGTAGTTAGCATAATGTAATAAAGTCTTCCTCGATAAATGTAATATTCCACACTAAAAGAATTTTCAAATCTGACCAGTAGTTGTTGATATTAGCGCGTTCAAACAAATGAACAAACTCTTCAGACGTCAAATAATATGTAACTTTTGTCAAATTGTAAGTGCCGTCCAAATAAAACATTTTATGCTTTTCTTCACGTAACGTAATACCATCTTGATATCTTTGTGATTTGTAACTTCATCAATTATGGCCAAAATATACTAAGACTTGGTCTCTATATCGGTATGTATATGAGAGTTTCACCATGAGGCTTGCCTGAGGCTCACAAGATGCTATTTCCTCCCACACACTGAGATAAATATTCAATAAGTTGCAAAGTAACGAAAACATATCGCCTTGAAAACCTTGTTGTTGATTTTTATTTAATGGGTTATAAGTCATTAACATAGAATATTTGGCAAGTAATTTTTTATTAAAATTGTACAATGTTTTAATTTATGTACCTATTTGTAGCAGTTAGTGAAATTGTTAAAGGAGCGAATTAAAAAACCATAGACGTACCCACTAGAGACTGAGTTTTGGGATTCATATTTAGAACATTTTTGGCTCGAAAGAAAAAGGAAACAAGGACTTAAGATACCCTTCCCGAAACTAAATCCTCAAAAACACTAATTTGTGAAGTACATACCTACAAACAAAGTATTTCTTTTTATTAGACTGAGGTCAGTGAAGTCCCAATATAAATATCTCCTCATCCGTGAATTACTGTAGTGGTATGCCTCATGTCATTCCGTCATCCATAACGTTAAATAATAATGACAGTTTTATTATTGTACTTGGCGAATTATTTATTTAACACGTACCACTCAAAAAGGTGAACAATATAAAAAAACTTCGGATGTCGATGATTATATCCGACGTGGCTGACAATCACGCAATTCCTCGCATATTGGGTGACGGTCAACAACTAATCTACAATTTAGGTTACTGATTCTAAACGACAACATTATGGTTATTACACAAGATACATTATGACAGATTGTACTGTAATGAAAATTCTAGAGGTTAACACTTTGTCGTTTGTATTCGACCTTGGAGCTTTTATGTTTTTATTTTTAGAAGATTATGAACCTGACCTTGTCTTCTAAGTAAATAGCATTACATAAGTAAGAGTGCTTACTGTTATTTCATAAAATAAAAACCGCGAGGTCATTATCACTTGAAATTGTTCGTTCAATCATTTTAAACCATCCTTAATCGTATTTCAAATGCAGAAATCATGACTGCTTTTACGACAATATAATGACTATATGGCTGAGAAAATTTACCAAATGATGAAATAAACAAACGATTTTGTCCGCAAAGTTATTCCATTATCCAAGAGCTTTCGTATTATGCGAATACGTATGTAAATACGTAAGATCGCAAAAAGTAATTGGATTTCCGGAAAGTATTCTGACGAGGGAAGCTGAATTAAATTAATTCAGCCAGATAGTAATACTCGATATACCTATGTGAATACAAATATTGGTACATAAATCAAAGAAATGATTAATGAAACTCAACAATAGAATGAATGAATGGGATTTGATATCAAATTCCGTCAAAAAGCCAAGATCATCTTACTACTGCAGGAAATCTCCAGATGCAATGCAAAGTTCTGTAAAGCGATTCCGGGGCTGGCATATTCTGCCTGCATTGTCGTCCGCGGGTTGGGTTTGAATATCGAAATTAAAACGTAAAGTTAGTAACCAAGAAATAAAATGCAAATACAGTTACACCAACTACGCGAACAAAAGGCCGCTTAAAAACATATACATATTGTATACATAATGTAGTATTTAACATTTGTTAGTTTTCATATTTACAATTTTAAATCGTGTATTTGAATCTTTTATCAGATTCATTAATTATTAACAAAATTTAACAAGGCAATAATTTTTAAACGTTTCTATTTATTCTAAAGTATTTTTTTTTTTGCGATTTGCAAAGAAATCAATCCAAAACGCTTGATGATACGCAGTCTTTTGGTACCTATAAAAATTATAGTTCTACATGTGAGTTCTATACTGTCTCTCGCAATCAGAAAATACGGTAAATTATAAACATTTTTGGCAAAATCGCAAGGGAATCAATCCCAGTATTCCATGTATGTGCGATCGGATATGTGAAGAATGTAGATGAAGGTAGGGACTCCGGTTAATTTGTTTACTCTGCAGTAAAATAATTTCGCTTTATATCATCAAGTAATTCTAACTGATCTGCCACAATCAAAATGCATTACAAAAATGGCTAAATTAAATCATACCAAACTTTTTTTTTAATTGGTGGATGGGTGAGATCATTAAACGGCACTTTATGTATGTAGATTCTGCTCTTAACGTTTTGCGCAATGATGTCATTGAGATTCATTTGTATTCGGTGAAACACTTCAAGTCTACTGAACGACAACCTTCGAATATCTTAACGTAGATGATGGAATGTCTCACTAACTACCAATGTTCTGACTGACTTGAAATTGTTTCATTATATAAATTAATAAAAATAATTTGTGACTATGATGTCCTTGACATTGCACCAAAAGCATAAACATGTAACACTTCATGAGGTTATTGATTGTACATACTCATATACTTCTTTTATTTTGTTATAGGAATGAAGAACGGAAATGCGGTGGTTTATGTTCTTACTCTTCCTCACAGCCGTCAAATCAACATTTGATACACGACGATTTCTAGACTATTGGACTAATTTATTTCGACCTTATCCTAGAAATCCTAAAGAAGGTTTTCTTCCAGATCATACGCCTTATGATCTAGAAGAATTCGATTTTATTGTTGTAGGTGCCGGTTCTGCCGGTTGTGTTATTGCTAACCGTTTAACTGAAATCCAACAATGGAAAGTGTTACTAATAGAGGCTGGAGGCAACGAAAATTTCTTTACCGATATACCGATATTTGCTCCATTTCTTTCAATGACTCCTATGAATTGGGGTTACAATTCAGCCCCTGAGCCCCGAGCTTGTAAAGATTTGAGAGGCAAGGTATGTTTTTTGCCCCGAGGCAAAGTACTCGGCGGAAGCAGTGTGCTCAACTTTTTAATCTATCAACGTGGACATCCTGAAGATTATAATGACTGGGCTAGAATGGGTAATGAAGGCTGGAGTTATGACGAAATCCTGCCCTATTTTAAGAAATCTGAAAATATTGGTATTAGAGAATTACGTAATTCCACATATCATGGCACAGGCGGGTACATGAACATAGAATATTCGCCATTTATTTCTCCTCTAGAACATATATTTAAGAAAGCTGGGGAAGAACTAGGCTACAAATGGAGAGATCCTAATGGAGAGAAGGTTATTGGTTTTTCTAAACCACAAGCTACCATGAGAAGAGGTAGGAGATGCAGTTCTTCAAAAGCATTCTTAGAACCAATTCGTTTTAGACCAAATTTAAAAGTCACGAAATACTCTACTGTTACAAAAATTTTGATAGATCCAAAGACTAAAACAGCTACTGGAGTTGAAATATTGAAAGGTAACAGGAGGTAAGATATTTTATTAATGGATATAATTTAAAAACCGAAAAAATTTTCAGATAATATTTACTGCCATTGCAGAATTAGAGTTCGTGCTCTTCGTGAAGTTGTGTTATCGGCAGGCACTATAGCATCTGCACAGCTCCTTATGTTATCAGGAGTCGGACCGCAAGAACATTTAAGTGAATTCGGTATTCCTACGATAGCTGACCTTCCCGTGGGATACAACCTACAAGATCACGTCACATTTTCTGGAAATGCCTTTATTGTCAATCAAACTGGAATGACTATGAATGATGTAAGTATTACCACAGATGTGTGTGATAGTGTTACTAAGTGCTTGACTTACTGTTACTTAGTGGCTTTTATCTATTAATAGTCATATTTTTAAGGGGTTCTTATACATTGTACATAAAGTTTTGCTTAGAAGCCTACTTTCAAATATGGTAAACCTTGTAGGAAATTGAAATTTAGGTAATTGTAAATCAATAGGTACTAGGTACATAGGTATAGGATACATATATATATATGAGTAGATATACGTTCAGGTAGATAGGATTTCAATAAAAATAATAGAATAACAGTAAACTCTATAAAATTGTATGATAGCTGGCCGCTGCTTCACCGTTTGCAGCAGCAGCATACATGGCTGGCAAAGGACCGCTAACATTACCAGGCGGAGCAGCCGGTCTTGCCTTTACTCACACCAAGTTCTCCCGTGACCATGACAAAAGTAGACCAGATATCGAGCTAGTCATGGGAGCTGGATCTTTGGCGGGTGACACTATGGGAATATTGCGAACTTTGCTCGGTAAGCAATAATATTGTTAGTATATGGATACAAGTTTATATAACGATTAAACCAGCGGCGTGTCTAACAGTTGTAGAATACCAAACGATAAGAAAATCCGTGTTTACAGTTTAAGCATACAAGTCACCATTCCATTCCCACTCAGAGTGCTTTAAGTAAGGTAACAGACCGGTAACTCGAAACTAAACACTGTGCCAACATCTCGGGCTGCGCATAGTGCGCACGCGAGTGAATATAAATAAATTTTCACCGACATAATAAAGTTAAATTTTAGAACTTTGTTTATGAGTATTCTCGTAGTCGTAAAAAAAGTTAGTTGTGTTCTTTTTTTTTCTATTACACACACACAACTATATATACCTTCCTAAAAAATTAATTAAAGTAAATGGCATGATGGTAGGGTACAGTTAAATTATACAGCTACTAAAAATCTACTCTACATTACTACATCATCATAAAGCGCGTTTCAGTCGTCATCTTCTTGAAACTGCGCATTAAAAAGTGCCATAATATTTGAAAACGTCCTAAAACTAATGTACGCACTAGGGTCACATTAGCGACATCTTATTTACTACTTGAGTACCTACCTAAGTAAATCCCACTGACATTAAAGTATTAAAAGCAGCAGTCAATGGTACCAATTCTACGCGCACAACTAAAAAACACTTAACTAAAAAATGAAAACGACTATGGCGTATTTTGATTAATTAGTCTATAACATACAGATTTGCACCGAAATATGTTATTGACACTATCAATTTTTATTTTTTAATTAAGTTTAGTTGTTCACGTAGAATGTAGGTATGTAGTTAAATATTATCTAAGTAGGTCTAGATACAAGATAAATTTGCTTGTTCGATTGGATTGCTTGGTTTGTGTTACTATTATATGTCTTTATTTTTGTACAAGAATATTATGAAATAGAACATAAATTAAAATTTATTAAAACCGTAAAATGTCAAAGCGGTTTTCAACTTATTTTATTTTTCAAATATAATAGCTAGCAGAGCTACAATAATTTACCCTTAAAAGCTACGACATCACAGTTTAAATTGATTTTCTTTCGAACACCAAAATGTGTCGCAATTCCCAATACAAATTTACGTCCACCATCAGCCTCAACTGCAATTGAATTATAAACCACTTGAAATAGGTAAACTTTAAATTGATTTACTCATCTTACAGGAATAACAGATGAATGGTACTGGAAAGTTTACGGGACGATGCCTATTAGTGCCAGACTACGTTCGTTTGTCATCAATCCTGTGTTAATTCGTCCAAATAGTATTGGCAGATTATCGTTACGAAGCTCAAACTTGACAGATCATCCAAAGATACAATTGAACTACTTCGCTGATCTAAATGATTTGCGAACAATGGTCGCAGGTGTTCGTATGGTATGTAATCATTGAAACAATACGGTACAAATACTGAAAAATCTATGATCTAACGAAACTTACCTACTTTTTAATTAATCCTTTTTTTTCAGGTTGAAAAAGTAATTAACACTAAAGCATTTCAGCGATTTAATACTAAGTTACATGACACGCCGTTCCCGGGCTGCGAACACTACTTGTTTGACTCTGATGAATATTGGGAATGTGCTATTATGCAAACATCTATAACTTTAGATCACCAAGTAAGGCTACTTTGGTTATAGTCATAAATAAAATATAAATATTCATGAACATTTCACACAACGTCCTCTGGTCCCAAGCTAAGCTTATATGCTTGTGTTATGGATACCAGAATACGGATAGAATACATATTATACTACTTTTTTTTTGTAAATACATACTTATAATACATAGAAACACCCAGACGCAGGACAAACATTTGTATGACAATTAGAAAAAGAACGCAAATGATTGTCCCGAGCGGGAATCGAACCCGCGACCTCTTGATCGGCAGTCCGTTACCAGAACCACTACACCACGAGGCCCGTCTAAAACATTTTAATGTTTCGTTTTCACCGAAACAACTGATTAAATAATAATAACACAACTGTATCGTGCATCTACGCCCCAAGGGTAGCACAATTACCTCGAAATGTACCAGATTAGAACTTTATTCCATTCGTGCAATAAACTACTAGATAGATACTTCTAGTCTGGGAAATTTTTAGGACATATTAAGCATCGATAAAAAGGAGGAAGAACCGTGTGATCTCATTTATTTTATTTAACATTGTTCTCAAGGCGTTAATATTTTCAATAATGTTGTGTACATACCCATCGTGTCGTGTCCATTTGGCGGATCTGAGCATGCATTTACGTGCTAAGGATGAAGTGGTTATACTGATATTGTTCTTATGCTGATATTTGTTCATTTTCTAGGTGGGGACTTGCAAAATGACGCCTTCTGGTGATAAAACTGGGGTTGTTTCTCCGAGATTACTTGTTCACGGCATGCGTGGCTTACGAGTGGCAGATGCCTCTATCATCCCTCGAATACCAGCAGCACATACACACGCTGCCGTAGTCATGATCGCAGAGAAAGCAGCAGATTTAATAAAACAGGATTGGGGAATAGATATATTAAAGCATACCTATTTTAAAAATATGTATGATCTAGCTAATATGTTATCAAATAATGTACAGTAGGGGTCTTCCTCGCCTTACCACCTTAAGTGCAATTTTCACTTAGCAAGTGTCCTCTACATATTTTCGCCGGCTTCCCTATTTTATACTGTTGTTTTATATAAAAAATATGTCTACAATTTGGGTATGACTCAGATAATCTAGTCAAAATATCATACCAAATATATCCTAATTATTATTACACTTAATTCATAATCTTCGAAGTGCTATATAATATTTTAAGACATTAAAATGAAGACACAAATCGGTAGTTTTATTTTAATCAGCTTTCTATGTTTTCTAATTATAATCCTGTTTTCCCTTAGTCTTAGTTTGCTACAAAAATTCTTGTTTACAGGGTTAAATGGTGATTTAAAGATACCAGATACTAAACTCGCGTCCCCTAGCCACCTAGGGGACGCGAGTTTGAATGCAGATTTCAACGTTGTGCGTTATTTCAAAAGAATTCTACGTACATAATTAAACCAATTTTATTTCGGTTTTATACTATACATAGGTACTAAAGGACAATGTTTATTTCCAAACACGATTGCTATCTGTTTTTTATATTGATGTATCTGTTTTGATTTTTCATAGCACAAGAACTAATAATTATATTGCTTATAATTTGAAATCAAGAACTCACGTACATTATCACTATCAGTATTAAAAAACATTACTTAAGAAATACTAAAACCTTTTATTTTCTTAAATATTTATTTACATTAATTCTAATTTTATATAACTACTGCAACAATAAACAATTTTTAACATAAATAAATTATATAGGAGATGGCCCAGTCTTTGTCTTCCTATTCAATTTTCTATACAAGAAAGATAATCTCTTTTGTAACTCCTTCCATTTAGTGGGTCTTACTATAGGTGTACCAGATTTAGCCCACATTTTCTTTTTTCTTAAAAGAGTCTGGAATCAAAACAGAACACAGAATTAGGAATTAATTCACCAGTAGTTTATAAAAATATCCTACACTTTTTATAAAGAGACAAAGTTTGCAATATGTATGTTGCTAAACTAAATGCTTGTTTTGCTAAATTGAATGTTGCTAGCACGACCGCAATAAGCTCAGTTGGAAAGAGCTTCAAATTAAATTTGATTTGTTAACGTATTGCTTGGGGGCTTTCCGTGTGTGTGACGGATTAAGAATACAAGTGTCACCATCCCATCTCCTCCCAAGGGCGCTGTAAAAGTCAGCTAAGGGATAATTGAACACAGATAATGTCCTCTGTGAGACGGAAAACTGTGCCAACACGCCTGGTCGCACAGTAGACCATAATCCCTCCCAAAGTGGAGGAGGCCTGTGCCCAGCAGTGGGACATAAATGGGCGGGAGGAGAAGAAGAATATATGGGGTTGCAGTTGTTTGGATGCAGATAGCAAAGGACCGCTCATTGTGGTGTTCTATGGGGGAAGCCTATGTCCAGCAGTGAATGGCAAAAGAATGATGGAAAAAAAATCACTAAAAGGATGCAGTATGCAGCCATGGGTGCTATAAGCTATATGTATAGTAATTTGCTTCTTTATTGCATAGTATGTGCGTATATCACATTAATATTATGCTGTACGGAAACCAACCCTATAACTTTGTAAAGTATATAATCTAAGAAAAGGATACTTACATGGTACTCATGCCCACTAACACCTCTAATCCAAGATGGAACTGTATAAAGTGTTTTAACTGGGTGAATACCTCCAGGTCCAAGTATATCAATGTAATCATTCTGTCCAAATAATGCCTTACGCTCAGTCCATGCATTCGCTGGCCTAAAAATATATAAGAAAGTTTAACAACATACATGGAAAGTAAATGTGTAACTAGT
Organism: Orgyia antiqua; assembly: GCA_916999025.1. Classification (NCBI taxonomy): domain Eukaryota; kingdom Metazoa; phylum Arthropoda; class Insecta; order Lepidoptera; family Erebidae; genus Orgyia; species Orgyia antiqua. The sequence continues at coordinate 7,758,066 of OU779861.1, forward strand.
TAATTGCTTAGAATTAATTTATTTCCTATGACATCTAAATATAATTTCATGGCAATATAAGTTTGTTTGTTTCCTAAAGTAACACGAAAATCGATATTTCGCGTCTCAATTAAAAAGTACAATCATTTAAAGAAAAGTTATGATAGGTTTAGGGGTTTAAATGGCCGAAAACCTGGATAAAAAGTCTAGTATTGCATAAAAAATTACCTGTATTCTGGCATGGGCAAACGTTTTCCTAAAGTCCTAGGCAGCAGTCCACCACACCACAATTTTTCTTCGTATCCATATCTCCTAATAAGTCGCGGTTTATCGGCATGGTATCTCGTTCTGTAAAATAGATATGTTTATATCCAAACAAAGTACAATTTGAAAAATAAAGTACAAAATGTATAACTCCGTTCTAACCTCACAACAGTGACTCCAGGTTTCCACAACACAGATAGCACCTTGGACCCAAGCCACGACATATTTATACAAATATTTTTACTCGCATAAACGTGTGAATGTATGATAAATACAAATAAAGCAGCGGATCGATAAGAACTACGAAAATATTAATTACAAATGAAAACTAAGTAAACAAGACCCCTAGACTCACACCACAGACTAACATCAAAATATGAATGAAATCATTGAAATTATCATTAGTCTGTGCTATTACCCAATCCCCGTTTTCCAATGGCAGAGCATAATGCGACTCAGTGCCGCACAATGCCGCACAATACTGACGCTTAATTGGAACGTGAATTAGTTTTAAAATGCGACAGCAGAGTGCGCTAAGTTCAGTGTTGATAAAAAAATTCTAAAATGAACATTGTATTCACATTATATGTGTGGAATATAAAAAAAGTCATTGTTTATACCTTCATCCATACTTATATTTATTTATTTTATATCACAGCTTAGATTAACTTTGAATATTTCCAGAAAACTCCGACGAAAAGAAAGCCTTAAATTTTTTTTAACAATAAATAATATTACTAACTATAATATATAAATAAAATTTCAATCAATGCCAATTTAAAGAAAAAATACTTGTTTATTTTCTGTCGCTGAAGTTGGTATGGATTGCACGCATCACTTTTGAGAGTGCTCGATTGTGCGATGCGATGCTGTAATTGGAACACACAACGTTGAGCATTGTGCCGAATAATGCGCTATTGTGCGCTGATTGGAAAACGGGGAGTATATACTCATCTATGGTTATTAGCTTTTACTATAAAATATAAATTACTCTGTACCATAACATAACCTAAAAATTCAATGTGTTTCATTCATAATTTAATATTCATTCATAGTTAAACTTTTTCGTTATTTGTGATTTTGTGGTTCGTATCTATATAATATAAACAACAGAACTGTTAAAATTAGTATATACTTACACTGATCAAACTCGGCCAACTGCAAACTAGTACAGTAGTGATAATAACTACATTTATTTTAATTTGTATACAGCATTTCTATCTACTTTACACCATGTGTTGCTTACTTTCGGCATAAATAACTTCTATAGATTGTGCATTTTAGTTAAATATTACATATTTAGCAGTTCACAGTAATATTTATTAAATAAAATTCATTCAAACTAAGAAAATGACACAAAAGAAAAAGGTACTAAAAATTAAAAATATAAAGGCTGAACTAAGTAAGGAATTTATTTTTATAAAAAATGTATTTTCCATCATGTCTCTTCCTCGGCAAATGATAGGTATGTATACAGAATTTGTAGCTACTAAACTTTTTTTGAGATATACACAGATACTTATTGTTATTCTATAGGATTAGTTTATTTTCCACTTTATTCTAAATATATTTTCAGGTGATAATGATGATAACCTGGACATAGAAATTGTGAACGATAACCAGAAAAATGATGAAGGGACTGAAGGGCCGAAGAGAGCTCGTACAATTGCAGAACTTGAAGAAAAATTAGAAAAAATCAAATCTCAGAATAAGTTCAGTTTCAAAAATAAGTTACAGAAGAAAAGTATAAGTAGTAAATTAAACAAGAAAATTAAGAAAAAGGAACGGACAAATAAAACCTCATCTAAGCCGGTTGTTGACAGACCATTTTCTGAGATAGCAAAACAGGAAATTGATGAAAAACCAAATGTGAATATTGCTAAACCTGTATTCAACAATGAAGGCAAACTTGTGTTCTCAAAATTCGATTTTGCCAATGTTGGCAAAAAAGGTAAGTAATGGAACAATATAGAGTTTTTATTAGACGAGATGAATTAGCCTACCAGACCAGTAGCAGTATATATAGAAAATTAGTTTTTAAAATATAATGTAATATTTGATTTCTTTATTTTTTCAGACAGAACAAATAAAGTAGAAAAGGATCCTAAAAAAATTTTAGAAAATTTGAAGCAGCAAGAGGAAAAAATTAAGCAGCTGGAAGAAAAAGAGAATGGTGAAACTGCTAAGATTGTTAAGGAAAAGATTGCTTGGAAAAATGTTCTACAAAAAGCTGAGGGACAAAAAATTAAGGATGACCCAACTTTATTAAAGAAATCCATAAAAAAAATGGTACTACTTTCAATATTGTAATTTTTATATATTTTGCAATTGACTTGCTAAGTCTTAAATATCCAAATTTCACTCACCATATTTTTTATGATTTACTAGCTTTTGCTCCGTATGCATAGTATTTTCCCCGTTTTTGCAACATTTTTCACTTTGGCTTCGCTCCTATTAGTCACAGCGTGATGTTATATAGCCTATAGCCTTCCTCGCTAAATGTACTATCCAACACTGAAAGCATTTTTCAAATCTGACCCGTGGTTCCTGAGATTAGCATGTTTAAACAAACAAACAAACTCTTCAGCTTTATATATTAGTATAAATGTGATTTGTTATATAAACATCACCTTCAAACGCACTCTATAGTCTGTCTCCCCCATGGAAAAGGTGTGATGGTATTAACTGTCTACCCCCATGGAAATAGGCATGTTGGTATTTTGATTACCTTCTACTAAACCCACACACAACATGCTCAAAGTACTGGGCACTGCTTCATGTGATGTAAGGATAAAACTAGTAGAAAAAAATGTTATTGATGTAAGGAAAAATTCTTTTTTCTAAGGAAAAAGAAAAGTTTAAAGCATATTTAATATTTTTACAGGAACAAAAGAAGAAACATAGTAAGAAACAATGGGATACAAGAATAAAGAACGTTGAACAAAAGAAAGAGGATAGACAGAAGAAGAGGAAAGAAAATATTGCCAAGAAGAAGAAGGAAAAGAAGTCTAAAATAGTAAAACAATCTGTCAAAAGAGGACGTGTTGTAATATAGTTTGCCAGTTGTTGATAATAAAGTAATTTAACAATCTATCCTAGTATTTGTTCCACCATTTTATGGATTTTCAATTATTAATAGACAGCCCTAAAAAAAGTTTCTTGTTGAGTTGCGCATTCTATGGAGTTTCTTGGTTGTTCTTCTCCATAGGATTCATTTTGGAACAAACGCCTAGCTTCCGACTTTTCAAGAGCTTGTAAAACATGCATTTGATGTTGAGATTACATCCTTATCAAGCAATGTACCAACTATATGGCAGTCATGTTTTCTGTAAAATACTTTGCTTGTTTAGTGTTAACATGATCGCCAGTTATTGCCTTAAATTAAATCTAGTTGTAACCACAAAAATTTGTACTATAGAATTGGATGTGTGGTTTATTTGAGATGTCAACCATCATATCTTATGAAAGGCTAACAGGAAATTCTGAAGCTAAAGTTTTTAAAAGAGTACTTTCCTTTTCTTGTTGACTTTTTACTGAGTATGCATTATAACTTTAGAAGGAAAGCATTGCTGAGATATCGTGCAAATGGAAATCAGTATTAGAGGTTTAATTATACCCATAGGAATTAGGAAATGCAAGACAAATACTTTCTCATAGACAAAGAAATGTACCTATTTTCTTAGACTTACGAAAGGGTTTTATGGCGCCCTAATTAATTAATATTTCGAAATAATATAGCGAGAAAGAGATCGATGTATAAAGAAAAAAGACGAGGCGAGAAAGAGACAGTTATATCTGTCGGTGACGTCATAAGTATAGAAACAGCTTGGTTTTTAATTACATAATATATATGGCCCTTTGTGTTCCCCTTATAAGAATGCATGATAAAAGGTCTATCAATAGGAAATATTAAAAAATAACAGAAATGAGATGTCATTTATTCGTGTTTACATAATAATTCACGCTATTTTTGTGTTCAAGTAACTACTTTCTATAATCAGGGTAGGTATTTAGTATATTATTGTAGATTTTAATGACAAAATAATGCGATCGTATTTGTATTACACTGTTTTACAGTCTATGTAATTATATGAACTATATTCTATGAAACTAATTAAATTTATATGAACACATTTTTACTTAAATCTAACTCGGTGCTTTAGATTGTCACACCATGCTACCTACATAACTACAAAGATAAATGGTAGGTATTCGTATTCTGTATGTAACTCAACTAAATGGTGGAATCAGTCACAAAGTCGACATTAATATATGTATAGGACCTGCTGCATTAGATTTTTTAAGAAGTACAATAAATTAGAAAACATCAGATCTATGTTTACTAATGTTCTCATTTATTAGATAAATTAGATTATTTGTATGAATATAAATATTCATCTAATCTATAGAGCTGTGTTTTCTGTGCTACTTTTGCTATACTCGTTGAGTAGTATAAAACAACAAAAGAGGGGCGTGGCCCGACTGGTTGACAAAACACTCAAGGCCACTCCCCTTATGACATGCTTTTATTTTTTAGTTTATATCGTAACTATGTAACGGAAATTAAACGATCAATTTCAATAAAATAAATAAAAACCATAAGGGAATTTTACGGATCAACCCACAGAACCAATATGTTTTATTTCACTACCTGCAATGCCATGTAAAAACAGTTGCGCAGGAATCCCAGCGATAAACAGAATTTAGCATTGTTTTATGGTACAATATAGATTATAGACAATAGTTCAAAGATGCGATGCACATTTATTGTAATGCGACATAAACAGATTTGATGGTTCCAATAAAACTGAAGTTTATATAGTAGATACTTAATCATCGTCAGCGGAAAGGCAAAATTACTTAAGCGCCAAAACTGCATTATTGGGAAATGGATTTTAAAGTTTTATTTTTCGCTAAAAATTTTGTATTCCGTATGATAAACTGAACATAAAATTGTACGAATTTAAAAAAAAAATATTTAAAATTCATTTCCCAGTAATGCAGTTTTTGCGCTTAAGTAATTTTGCCTTTCCGCTATATAAAGAAACCTTGGCAGGTAGTGTACCGAATTCTGTTCAATAAAATATTTGGTCTGTAAATTAATTAATGGCGAATGGATGTTACATTATTGTCATATTTCGACCCTACCTTTAATAGAAGTCGGTACAAAATATTATTTGAACTCTACACTATTTTTCTTACAAATACTTCATATTAAAATATACTCTACATATTTTTACTAAACATTACTAGACAAAAATAAGACAATTGACAACTTAGTGGAGATTATACAACTCTGATCCAGACTGCAATACAACTAAACTACAATTAGCAATTCTTTACTAAGATTTATTTTGCTCATACCAAATAATCTATCACAATATGCACTGTAGTGTATACTGTTAATATGCATAACTTTTTGTTTGGGTATATTCGTCAAAATCCAACAATAAGCATTAACTTTACAATCAAGATGTCCTGACTAAAAAAAAATCTCGTAAGTATACCTTTTGCAATGTACAAAATTTTGGTATCTTGCAAATAAATCTTAGTCATGCCTGTCACTGCTGCAAAATTTGTGCCTACCCTTCATCTCAAAACATTAACAAATTTTGTGTAAAATACATTCTCGCTTTTATCCTGCATTTCCAACTTTGAAACTGACCTTTTTGCCTACCTCTACTTTTTAAATACAGTAGATACAATTATCACAAGACTACTTGACATGCCAAATACTAATATTTAAAATATATATTTCTAGCAATGTAGGAATTGCTCTCTAAGCTTCTATTATGTAATTTTGCCCGTCAAGTAGTTTTATGTTAGTTAAATATCAAAACAACGTAAATTTATTTAAAAGCTAAACCAGATTCAAGCAAAATGCCTTAATAGTCACTAATTAAGTAACTAAATTAATTAATAAACGATTTTGGTATCAAAACCCAATATTTTTCGGTGGCTTGTAAGAGCATGATTATCATAAAATGGAACCTATTTTAATATTATTAAAATATAAACTATAATATAAAATTAAAAAATAACTAAAGTATTAGTATTAAAACATTTGTAAATAGCAACAATGGATAATGAATTAAAAGCCTCCAAATAGAAGTACTCCTTCCAAATAACATGAACAAAATAAATTAGAAAATAATAGGTTCAAAAATAAAAAGTATACAAGATATAATTTGAGAATATAATAATAACATCTATGGCATATATAGCATAGGTAATAGATTCTTAATTTTAGATATATATTTATATATAGCCTCAAATCTTACAATTATAGTGTGTTAAAATATTTATATAAGATGTCTTACACACTTATTTTATAAATTGCAGTATATTTTTTTTCAGTGTGCAACACTGCAATAAATATTGGTAAGGAGAACACAACAAATAGTATATTATTCATAACGCAAGGCTTTGCCAATGTTAGATTGCACTTCACCAAATTTTACTTAACTACAATTTTAGTGTGAACATTATGTCCCATAACTATGCACATGTAGTTTATAAGAGAATAATTCAAATACAATTCATATATTGTATACAAAATTACAGATAACATAACTGTCGTCTTTGGAGTATCAATTATCAGAGCCCTAGAAAATATAATATGCTCTTCTATATCTCCTTAGACCATTACCAAGATACGACTATGTACCTAATCTAAACAAAATAACATTATTTTCTAAATTATAAAAATAACATACTTAATAGATAAATTCCTTTTTCAAAATAGAAAAATTAAAACTGTTATAGTGTATTTAATACTGCACATTCACATTTTACTCTAAATCAGTCCATAAAAAGATATCAAACATTAAAAAAAAGTATTTCTGTTAAACATACAACTGTTTCATGTCTGATTGGGTTTTATGTGACAGTTCAAATGTAACAATTTTAGAACATAAATGAAATGAAGCCAATAACTATTTAAGCACATTCAAATATGTCAGTCATCTCTCCATAAACATAAGAATATGTTCAAATGGCTATTTTACTTATACTTACTGTAACCCTACTAACTAAAACCTATATTTAAATGGTAATAATAAAGCAAGTAGTGAGGCGGGATATTTGCATCAGTCTTGTGAAATTCTCAATTGTGAAAATTATTACTGTCATTTATTTGGTAATCTTGTAAAAAAGAAACTGTTTTATTAAGTTGTTTTAATTAGTTACTTAGTAAACTCTTTTATATTTTATGTACTATCAATTCAGTTCAGATTTTAAGGATGACAATGTGGCATCTAGTACCCTGTTTGCTGCGTATCCAGGAATATTCAAGTAGGCCGGCTTGTCATGTTCACACAATCCTGGCTGGGAGCAGCAGCGATTCATAGCATTATTCCCTATAATAGGGCCGCTGTGACTACCACTCGCTTCAGATGCTGTCATTTGACAAATCATCTTATGATTTGTAAACTGTTCCAAAGAACGTGATTGCTCCCCACAATTTTCACACTTCAATTCTCTAGCATGTACTTTCTTGTGGCTATTTAATGACCTAGAATTATCAAAGACTTTAGTGCACATGTCGCAGTATTTCAATACCTTCTCTCCTGTACATACAACTTTGTGGTTATTCAGTCTGTCTAATGACATATATCTTTTATTGTTACACAAATCACATTTAAATTGTTTCTGAGGTACCCGACCAGTATGAACTTGCATGTGTTTACGTAAATTACTTTTGTCTTTAATATATTTTGAACATACAGAACATTTGTTAACATCTTTTCTTGTGTGATTTGCATCCAAGTGCCTTCGTAATTGTGATTTCTTGTAAAATGGTTCCAAACATATCTGACATCTGAATGGTTTTTGTGCCGGGTGTACTCCTGTTAAGTGTGTATTGAATTCTAAAATGGTGGGATAACTTTTTCGACAGTGTGGACAATGGAATAATTTGCGGCAAATACTAGCACTTGAGTCACAGAATGGGTCTGAGCAATCATCACAGAATGAATCAAGTCCTACAGGTGGTGTTATTGTTTCTGCCTGGAATGGTTCTAAATCGGTGTGCAGTGGATCTCTATCAGGGGTTCCAGCTCCACTTGGCTCCTGCTTCACTTTGGCTTGGTCACTTCCTTCTGAAAAATCATCCTGTGATGGTAAATTCCGTGAAGTACTGGCAAGCATCCACCATGGATTGTAATGCCATGCTCCCAGTCCAGAGTGTACTGATTGTTCTTTTAAGTCACTAGATTTTGTTTGCGTTTCTGCATTTGAAAACCCAGGAAACCCGGGTAATTCCTGATTCTTAGTCCGCGATGTGTCGAAGGCGCTATGTTGACTTATAAGATTCTCATAATCGCTAGGATCCAGCAACTTTCTTTCATTTCGATCGCCTTGATCTCTTTTAGACATTATTTTAGATAAATTTCTGCAAATAAATATAACCAAATAAAGATATTTGTAATAATACTTATCAATCACGCTCGTTGCTGTTTTGAAATTACGAAGAAATTGCAACATCATGAAAAGTAAACAAACAACGCAATTACCCGCCCAAAGTAAGATGCAACTAAATAACTAAAAATAAAGGAGCTTATTAAATTTTGCCTGCTTTTAAAAACGATTTACATTGCCATTTCTTGTATATAAATCAAAGTTTATCAAGAGAAATTCATAAAACAATATGAATAAACAAACATGGCTTGTTATTGACTACAATCATATCAAAAAAATTAGGAGACTAAAGAAAACAATTGGAAAAATGGTAAAAAATACATAAAGAAAGTTATTGTGATTGGTATACATACTAAAACAAGACTTGCCATAAAATCCTTTATAAATTTTTATAAAAGTAAAATAAAAAGAACTTCGGCCATTTTGTTTTAATATTTTCGTTCTAATAGTTTTTTTTCCTTTGTTTGAATGAAAGTGCAACTATAACTTTAATGCTACTCTGTACTTTAAAGCTCGACATTCACCTTCCTACCAATCACATAGCAGCTAGGGATGTCATAGTGCGTAAAAATAAGCCCCGTTTTCCAATGGCAGAGAATAATGCGACTCAGTGCCGCACAATGCCGCACAATGCTGACGCTTAATTGGAACGTTAATTAGTTTTAAAATGCGCCAGCAGAGTACGCTAAGTTCAGTATTGAAAAAAAAAATTCTAAAATAAACATTGTATTCACATTATATGTGTGGAATATAAAAAAGTCATTGTTTATACCTTCATCCATACTTATATTTATTTATTTTTTAACCCAGCTTGAATTAACTTTGAATATTTCCAGAAAACTCCGACGAAAAGAAAGCCTTAAATTTTTTTTTACAATAATTAATATTACTAACGATAATAAATAAATAGAATTTCAATCAATGCCAATTTAAAGAAAAAATACTTGTTAATTTTCTGTTGCTGAAGTTGGTATGGATTGCAAGCATCACTTTTGAGAGTGCTCGATTGTGCGATGCGATGCTGTAATTGGAACACTCAACGTTGAGCATTATGCCGCATAATGCGCTATTGTGCGCTGATTGGAAAACGGGGAGTGATTCGTTTATTGAAAAAATAATATTAAAGATACCCATAAAAAAAAATCTAAATCTTTTTAATAACTTATATAAGTTTTGTTGTAGTAATGTAAGAAAAAAGGAACATAATATCCTTTTTCTGTACACAACTCCACCGTTTTATCATTCGTTGCAAATCCTGTGTTGGTATTTTTTTTTGACGCCTGTGGATATTCTTTTAAGTGTTATATAACAGGAGTTGGCCTATGGCACCACTTCCGTTCGCAAAACTCCTCTCCAGTCCATTTACGTCCCACTATTGGACAAGAGCCTACTCCACTTTGAAGGGATTGTAGTCTACTGTGCCGGGCTGACCAGGCGTGTTGGCACAGGGTTTATTTTCGAGTTTTCCATCTCTTACAGAGGATTTTATCCATTCCCTTGGGAGGAGATGGGGTGATGACACTTGTATTCTTAAGCAAAACTTCTTTTGAGTATGTTGACTTAACTTTCATAGCATAAAAACTGTGTTAATTAGAATAACAATTTTAATTCATCTGAGAGCTATAAACCAGTAGTCGATGTCAGGCTTGTGTTTCAATAACACTGAGTATTAAGGCTAGTTTTCCAATTACAGAGCATAATGCGACTCAGTGCCGCACAATGCTGAACTATGCTGACGCTTAATTGGAACGTGAATTAGTTTTCAAATGCACCAGCAGAGTGCGCTAAATCAGTGTTGAAAAAAAAAATTAAAATAAAATTGTATTCACAATAAATGTGTGGAATATAAAAAAGTCATTGTTTGTACCTTCATCCATACTTATATTTATTTATTTTTTAACACAGCTTGAATTAATTTTGATTATTTCTAACTTCAAACTCCGACGAAACGAGTCTTAAAAATTTTTTTCACAATAAATAATATTACTAACGATAATATATAAATAAAAATTTAATCAATGCCAATTTAAAGAAAAAATACTTGTTAATTTTCTGTCGCTGAAGTTGGTATCGATTGCACGCATCACTTTTGAGAGTGCTCGATTGTGCCAAGCGTTGAGTGTTCCAACTACAGAGTTGGAACCACGAAGTATAGATACAAGGAAACCGAACGTAATGTTGAACGAATGGTCTCAATTTAAGGGACAGATTTTTTGCCGGTAGAGCGCGCCATTTTTCAAGAAGTACTCGTCTGAACTATTGACACCTGTGGAAAAAAATATTCTGAGAAACGTGGAATTAAATATAAGTTTTAGGATTATTTTTTGAAATTTTTCGAGTTATTTAAACCCATCAATACAGAGAAGGTCAAGAGATATTCTGATATTCTATAATAGCATCGGTACGTCCTGAATACTTGCGCAGCCAGTGGCAGTGAATAGAACTATGATCTGGGTTTATTATTGTGTACACGAAATATTATGGAAAAGCCTATACCGTTCGGACTCCTTGTATCTATACTTCGTGGTTGGAACACTCAACGTTGAGCATTGTGCCGCATAATGCGCTCTTGTGCTGTAATTGGAAAACCATCAAGATTACCTTTCCATTAATACCTGTGACTAATACTCAAGTATGTATCGTAGTTCTATGCTAATGCTTATTATTTCCATCATTATTTTCTTTGTTAATTCCTTTACCTACATCTGTTCCTACATTATTAGCCGCTAACCTTATATTACCTTATTTATAATTCTATTGCTCTCTTTATATTATCAAATAATATTAAAATATAATTAATGTATGTATATATGTAGTAATATTAGTAATATTTGTAGTTTGAGTTTGAGCCTTTTCACAATCGTTATCTTTCCCTAACGTTCAAAATTCCCCTTTACTTTTAATGGCAATAGTCAAACCGAGTTCGCCAACAAAAAAAAAGTCACAGATAGATATAAATAAATAAATAAATATTCATGGACATTTCACACAACGTCCTCTGGTCCCAAGCTAAGCTTTATATGCTTGTGTTATGGGTACCAGAATACGGATATAATACATATACTACTTTTCTTTTGTAAATACATACTTATAATACATAGTAAACACCCAGACGCAGTACAAACATTTGTATGACAATTAAAAACATCACACAAATATTTGTCCTGACCGGGAATCGAACCCGAGACCTCGTGATCGGCAGTCCGTTATATGAACCACTAGACCACGAGGCCCGTCTCGATGATATTAGTATTTTACTCTTTGGTTGGACAGATGTCAATATTGTCTGTCATCTGTCAGTGATTGTGTGATGGGTACCTACCTATGTTTTGATGTGCTATCGATAAAAAAAAAAAAAAAAATGATTCTGTCACCGTAAGCGATATCGACTAAACGGTTGTGGAGATTTTGCGTTGTTTTCCGCGCTTTTTGGTGTTTTCTAATATAGTTTCTTTGGTCAAATTGATTCATTAGTTTTGTGTTGTCTTTTGTGTTTGGTGGTGGTAAGTTTTTTTATACTTTTATACAGTTTTTTACACATAGTGTAACTCTGCATTTTTGAGGTTATACTCAAACATGCAGAGTGAAGATGATACTCTGGTTCCGCCTCCGGCGCCAGACCCTCCAGATCCTCCAGATCCTATGTCAGTAGATTCCCCCCCCTCAGGTACTGGTCTTAAAAGACGTATGGTATCTGAAATAACAACTCAGGCGAAAAAACAAATAACCTCGCCAGAACTAGCAGTTGCATCAATCCAGACTGTATACACGGACCCTGCGTACGTCGTAGGTGCGATTAATACATACTCTCCCGAGAACAAAGGTCCGTTTATAGTTCACGTGACACGAAACACCCCTGACCCCTCAGCTGGCTCCTCTATACGTACTATTAAATTCGGCCAATTCCTAACAACCCATAAAATCAAAAATGTCTGTCCCGATGGTGTTAAAAAAGTGGGAAGAAACAAAATTTCAGTCGAGTTCCGTACAGCCAATGATGCCAACAACTTTACTGTGTCACCGATCCTTTCCATGTGCAAATACTCTGCGTCAGTTCCGACCTTCAATGTTACCAGAATGGGCCTAGTGCGACAGGTACCAACAGACCTGTCAATGGAAGAGTTTGTAAAGGATGTTGTTCTCCCTGATGGATGTGGCAGAATAATAAAAGCTCGTAGGTTAAACAGAAAAACTTTTGAAGATGGTAAAGCCTCTTGGGTCCCCACCCAATCCGTCGTCCTCACATTCCTCAGCCAATCCCTCCCTGATAGAATTTTCCTATACTACACATCCCTCCCTGTGGAACTCTACTACTTCCCTACCATCCAATGCCATTCCTGCTGTAGGTATGGACACACAAAGGCCCAATGCAGATCACAACCCAGATGCTATCGTTGTGCCCAAGAACATTCTGCGGACACCTGCGAGATAACGGAAGCTAACGCCTGCTGCTTACACTGCTCGGGCCGGCACTTTGCCACGAACAGAAACTGCCCGGAACAAGAAAGACAGAGGTCTATAAAAATAGTTATGGCTGAACAGAGCATATCCTACGAACAAGCCTCCCTCCAATTCCCCCCCTCTTCCCGTTCTTACTCTGAGATTACCCAAGAATCCCCCCATTTTACTTCCCTTACACAATCTGGATATAGACCTCCTCAATCACCCTCACAACCCCCCCCTCCTCACTCTCTACCCCAAACTCCGCAGTCCCGCTCCTATGTAAAAACTGTATATGCCACCCCCCGTCCTCGCATTATTTCTAATGGAAAACCCTTTGACAAATCCCTTCATATAGACTTGACATCTACCCCGAAATCAACAATGACCAATGGCTGCGCACTAAATAAAACTCAAGCCCCCACACACAATGACTCAACATTAGAAACTCTTCTGACTTTACTTATCGATCTTCTCAGTTCTAACCGTCTCTGTATACCGCCCAACGTTGCCCACAAACTTAGTCAGCTCCTCTCCTCATCCATTCAATATGGATCAAGTGGTCATCCTCCAGTGGAACAGTCGTAGCATTCAATCTAAAAAACACGAACTTACTCACTTGATTTCAAGATTCCACCCATCAATCATTGCTGTCTCGGAGACATGGTTGAGACCTGGTTCTCATTTTAGGGTTCCAGGCTTCTTTTGTCTCCGAGATGATGGTGTTGATGGTTACGCCGGGAGTGCTTTATTAGTAAAGCACTCCATCCCTTTTTCCCAAATCTCCCTTCCTGCCCATCCCTCTGGCATTAACATTGTTGGTGTCAGATCCTTTAATATCTCCTTTATTTCTGTGTATATTCCGCGACCTAACTCATCTCTTATCCCTGACTTACTCCTTCTTCTATCGTCTGTCCCCCCTCCAATTGCCCTTATGGGTGACTTTAACGGACATAACATTGTGTGGGGCCATAGCCACACTGACCTATTTGGACATTCCCTTCTCGACATATTTGACGAAACCAACCTTTGCCTACTTAATAATGGTTCCCCTACCCGTAGAACCCTCCCTTCACAAGACCCAAGAAGTGCCGTTGACCTATCCCTCTGCTCCCCCTCGTTAATGCCTCTTACCTCATGGCACATTCTCCCTTCTTCTTACGGTAGTGATCATTACCCCATTCTATTGTCTATTGATATCCCTAATAGAGCCACTCCTTTTTGTAACCCTAGTCCCTCCTTTAAATTTAATCTTTCTAGAGCAGACTGGGACTCATACTCCGAAACTCTGGAACTCAAACTACGAGCTCTCCCTCCAATCTCTGAAATGTCCCCCCTTAATTTCTACAAAGCATTTATCGAGTGTATAATTTCTAGTGCGCTTCTTCATATTCCCGTCAAAAAACCCACAGGTGACTTCAGAGTTTCTCCTCCTTGGTGGGACTCTGATTGCACCTCAGCGGTAAGGGAACGTAAAGATGCGGAGAGGTTATACGCTCGATCTATGACTGTAGAAAATTTTTTGACCTATAAACGCCACGCGGCTAAATTTAAAAAACTTGTCTCCATAAAAAAACGCTTAGGATGGTCGTCCTTTTGCGAATCATTGTCGCCCAGAACCCCGTCGTCAATTGTTTGGAAACAAATTAGAAGATATAGAGGTTCCCTCAGGCCTCAAAACATTCCAGCCAATGATAGCTCATCATGGCTTGAGGCATTCTCAGACAAACTGGCCCCTCCTTATGTCCCCTGTGCGTTTTCTCTCCCCTCTATTCCTTCTTCTATACCCACTTCTAACTGTTTTGACAATCCCTTCTCACTTCACGAACTTCGACTTGCTCTTGACGGACTTTCAGACTCAACACCAGGTATCGACGGTATCCCTTACTCTTTCCTAAAAAAATCTTCCGAAGAAACCAAATCCCTTTTCCTATCCATGGTTAACTCCTTCTTTGACTCTGGTACCATTCCAGAACAATGGAAATCGCAAGTGATAATCCCAATCCTTAAACCTGGCAAAGATCCCCTCGAACCAAGCAGCTACAGACCGATTGCCCTATCGCCAACTCTGGCGAAGGTCACAGAACACATGGTCAAAAATCGATTGGAATGGATAGTGGAACACAATTCACTTCTTGGGAAGTCGCAATTTGGCTTTAGAAAAGGCAAAAGCACACTGGATAGCCTAAGTATTCTAACTACTGACATCCAAATTGCGTACAAAAAGAAAGAGTATCTAGTGGGAGTCTTTTTAGATATCAACGCGGCCTATGACAACGTTTTGCTTCCAGTTCTCAGGAGGAAACTCACGGAGCTGAGATTACCTGAGAAGCTTACCCGTTTCATCCTCAACTTATTTGCGGAAAGGACCGTTACCGTGAAATCTAATTCAAGTCTTCTACCCCCGCGTACCGTCTGGAAAGGTTTACCCCAAGGCTCCGTCCTAAGTCCCCTCCTTTATAACATTTACACCTATGATCTTGAGCTAACAGTAGAATCCTTTTCCCATATCCTTCAATATGCCGATGACCTTGCCATTTATGTCTCCTCCTCGTCCATAGAAGATGCCGCCAACCGATTGAATTCGGCATTAGCCTATCTCGTCAACTGGCTCGAAGACCACGGTCTGACCATCTCCCCTTCCAAAAGTGCCGTCGTAGTCTTTACTAAAAAAAGAACCATCCCTACAGTTACTATTAACATCAACAATGAGGTCATTTCCCAAACTAACACTTCCAAATTCTTAGGTGTCTCACTGGATTCTCGAATGACAGGTACTGAGCACTCCATATCAATTTCACAAAAGTGTGAAAGAAATATTAACATCCTTCGTTCCTTGTCAGGGGTATGGTGGGGCTCCCATCCTTATTCCCAAAAACTCCTATACAACGCCATAATACGTAGCCATCTTGATTATGGTTCCCTTCTTTTTAACGCTTTTAATAAAACAAACCTCGAAATGCTGCAAAAAATCCAAAATAAATGTCTACGTATAATCCTAGGCACAATGAAGTCCTCTCCGATAAACGCGATGCAGGTAGAATGCGGCGAACCCCCCCTGGATTTACGTAGACAGTTCCTTTCTGACCGTTTTCTTTTCAAAATTGCCCAAAACTTTAACCATCCTCTTCTTCAAAAACTTAGACTCCTTTTCGAATTACTACAATCCTCACCAAAAATTCCGTGTCTACTCAACAGTCTTAAAACCCTCCTTCAACTCCCATACCCGGTCGTCCAATTCCCAATATTCCCTCTTTTCCTCACCTCCTACGAGGCGTTAGTATACATCCCTCAAATCATCCTAGATTTTGGCATATACAAAGATTCTGTTGACGCCCAACGTACCTTTTCTTATAACATGGATCTTCACTTCCGTGGATGGCACACTGTCTTTACGGACGCTTCAAAATTATCTACAGATAGTGTAGTCGGTGCAGCAGTCTGGATCCCCTCCTCCAAACTATCCCTCCTTTTTAAATGTCCCTCCTCCTCTTCCGTCTTCACCGGCGAAGCTTTAGCTCTGCTCGAAGCAATCCTCTTTGTTAAATCTCACCTACTTAATAACACAATTATATTTACAGATTCGAAGAGCTCCCTCCAATCAATCTTGGCCAACCCCTTCCTCTCCATTTCCCGCTTCCCTTTAATCTTAAAAATTAGAGAATCCCTCCTAGAATGCCATAATCTTAATATTAACGTAGTCTTAGCCTGGATACCTGGACACGTTGGAATTTCCGGAAATGAGACCGCAGACTCTTGTGCTAAATCAGCTGTTCATTGTGGTACTCTAGAATACTACCAAACCTACTCCCACGACCTATGCCTACTTGCCAACTCGGTACTCTCGAAGTCTTGGAAAGCTACATGGAACACATCCAAGGTTACTAAGGGCAAGCACTTTGCTGATATACAACCGGAGATACCCCCCACACCGTGGTTTTTTAAATTCCGCAAGGCCGACAAGAGAGCAACCTCCGTCATTTGTCGTCTCAGATTGGGCCATTGTTGTACCCCCGTATTCCTCGCCAAACTTAGGATCAGGAGTACTGCGTTGTGTGAATGTGGTCTCGACGAAGCCGACGAAAATCATATATTCTTCTCCTGTCCTAATACTCGCGAATCACTTCACGACTTCCTTCCCCCAGAAATCCCTCGTCCTACTTCTCTAAAATGCCTTCTTTCCCTAATATTCTCCCCTCCTATTCCCCAAATTCTTTGTAAATTTGTAAAAAGGAACCGTATAAAGCTGTAAATATTTTTTAAGTAGTATAGACTAACTAAAACCAACTAACACTTTATTTATTGTATTGTACATAATATATCCTCTACTAACCTTCTAACATTGTGTTGTCCTGTGTTTGTTGTAGATAAATCACCTTGGTCGAAGACTTCATCCCATCGATTTTAACCGGTCATATTCTACAATACAATGCATAACTCGCTTCAGTTTATGAATCTATCGTGACTCGGACACTGGCAGAATCGCGAAAGTTGCTAAAACGAGTAGCTGGGCCAAACTAAGAAGAAGTTGAAGTTGATAAAAAAAATTAAATAAAATTTTAACTTAATTTCTACGTTGCAGTTGTTTACAATAAAAAATCTTTACAATGCGACCCTTTATTTTTATCAGAAGATGTTCTACCACATCGGTATCTTTCCAAAATAGCTTCGCAGAAGAAATGAAAACCAATTTTATCCCTACGAATTTATTTCAAAGAACTCTTTTGTCTTGTGGGTCTGCTGCTATGGCTCTTTTGAATCCACATCGTGGTGACATGATTGCATGTTTGGGAGAAGTATCTAGCGGGAACTCTTTAAAATATATGCGGCAAAAAATTCTCGAAACTAGTGAAGGAACCGATATATTGAAGAATAAGCCACGAATAAATTCAAAAACGGTATCTTTTGGCAAACTTGCTGAGATGCCAGAAAACACTTTAGGTCGTGTGTATGCAGACTTCATGAAAGCTAACAACATAACAGCAGATTCAAGGTTACCGGTTCAGTTTATTGATGATCCAGAGTTAGCCTATGTAATGCAGAGATACAGGGAAGTTCATGATTTAGTACATGCTACACTTTACATGAAGACAACTATGTTAGGAGAGGTACAATGTAGCAATTTTATCATTATGATGTAGATACTGAAGTATTAGCTCACCCTCTTTAGCCTATTAATATGGCCATGTTAGATACAGGTTTTCTCCACCTTGGGAGGGTATTTCGTCTACAATGCCATAATGATTAGGGCATTCAAGTTTTCCATCTCTCACAGAGAATGTTATCTGTATAAATTATCCCTTAGCTAGCTCTTACAGCACCCTTGAGAGAAAAAGTCCATCACCACAAGGACAGTAGTAATAACTAAATGTATTAAAATGTGCTTTTTAATTTTAAGGTAACTGTAAAATGGGTTGAAGGTATTCAGACTCAACTACCAATGTGTATTAATGGTGGTATATGGGGAGCAGGACGACTAAAACCAAAACATCGTCAGTTGTATTTGAAATATTATTTACCATGGGCTATTAGAACAGGAAACACTGCAAAGTTTATGCAAGGTATGTTTAACATTTATAAGGAAATCGGTATTAACATGACACCATCCTGTTCTCTTAAATGTTAATGTTTGCATATATTATTATTATAAGCAGAGAACATATTACATACATAATATATTGTGATGTCTTATAGGCAGTGATTATAGAGTGCCATCTGCAAAAATTATCATTTATACTCATTCTCATCAGTTTCATTTACTTTAAATAAGGGGATAAAATAGCCCAGATTGGTTAATTCTGGCTCTGTATACTATCAAAATTATCTATACTTAAAATAAATCTGTAGAGGTCAATTCTGTACATGAAATATATTTTCAAAATAACTATCAGGGGGTGATTAGTGATCGATACTGATGCCAAAAATGCAATCAGTAAAATTTTTGTCTGTCTGTCCGTCTGTATGTTCCTTAGAGAAACAAAAACTACTCGACGGATTTTAACGAAACTTGGTACAATTATTCTTCATACTCCTGGGCAGGTTATAGTATACTTTTCATCACGCTACAATCAATAGGAGCAGAGTAGTGAAGGGAAATGTTGGGAAAACGGGAAAAGGTGCTCCATTTTTTGAGCTTCCGTCGCGTGTGCAGCCTTATTGGTTAAAGTTACATAGAAATCATGTATGACGGAAATATTCTACATAAAATTGTCTAAAAAATATCCCGAAACAGCACATATCTATATTTTATGGTTGACTCACAATAACACGTGTAACTCCTGATAGCTTAGCAGTTCGTTCATTCTGATTATATTTGTTTACTCTTACGTTTATAATACTCTCACTCAAGCAGTAGTTAAAAATGTTGCAAAAACGGGGAATATTTCCTAAATACTACGCGGACGGAGTCGAGGGCAACAGCTAGTGTAAAATAAATGGCTTTCATTATCACTAACGTGTTTAACATCAAAGGTATTTTGAAATATATATGCTATTTTTAACAGACTTCAAAAAAGGAGAAGGTTCTTAATTCAACTATGTTATTTTTTTGAAAGAAAGAAACATTTCAAAGGAACATGAAGTTGGTTAAACGTTTTTTTAAAATAGTGAATTATTAATTTTCTATTCAATATAATAATATTTCTATTTTATCTAATATATAAAATTCACGTGTCACAGTGTTAGTTACCGTACTCCTCCGAATCGGCTTGACCGATTCTTATGAAATTGTACATGCATATTCAGGAGGTCTGAGAATCGGCCAACATCTATTTTACAAACTTTTTTTTTTAGCTTAGCAAAACAACGTTTGCCGGGACAGCTAGTATTTATATAAAAATAAAAATGTTTGAAAAATAGATGTTGGCCGATTCTCAGACCTACTAAATGTGCATGTAAAATTTCATAAAAATCGGTCAAGCCGTTTTGGAGGAGTACGGTAACTAAGACTGTGACACGTGAATTTTATATATAAGATTTATCTATATGAAGTCATTGCTCTATTGCTCAGAAACTACTGTTTATTATTGTTTCAGGTATTTATTTCGAAAAGAGATGGGATCAAGACATAGAAGATTTTCATAAAGAAATGAATATAGTTAAATTAATTAAAAATTAGACCAGTATTGTAGTTATATTATGTACATAGAGTAGAAAGTTTAGGTGAGAGATGTTATTTTTGTTAATAAATGTTTATACTGTTACCTATATTTAATGTTGATATAATGTTCTATTTGCAATTTTTGTCCTGTCCTAAAATTCTGCCTAGGTTTTAAATATAGATCTACAAAGCTCATTTAAACTCGCTATAAACTTGTTCTCTCCCAAAATGTCTCTGCCTTCTAGCTTCAAATACTTTTCTGTGCAAAGCCAGATTAGTTTAAGAAACAAATAAAAACTAATTATCACACTACCCCTACGGGAGAAAGGCGTGAAGTATGATGGCATGTGGGATTTAAAAAACTTTTTTAATTGCTTATTTTTTTGCTTTTTAGGGTTCCGTACCCAAAGGGTGAAAACGGGACCCTATTACTGAGACTTGGCTGTCCGTCCGTCCGTCTGTCACCAGGCTGTATCTCAAGAACGGTGATAGCTAGACAGTTGAAATTTTCACAGATGATGTATTTCTATTGCCGCTATAACAACAAATACTAAAAATAAAATAAATATTTAAGGGGGGCTCCCATACAACAAACATGATTTTTTTACCGTTTCTTGCTCGATACTAATAACGTTGCCTTATGTTGCATAGATAATGGTAGGGAACCCTTCGTGCGCGAGTCCGACTCGCACTTGACCATTTTTTTTATTTTTAGCTATCGTGGCATTAATCTTACTTTCGACATTCGTATTAAATATATTCACGCCATCTATTGAGTAAAATAATTTAATACACAAAAACAATAAACTATGTGCCTTGCATTTTTTTATTGTATTGTCAAATAACAGTGTAGACAGACTTGGTACTCTTAGAGAAGTCAAATCCTCAAAGTTAATAAACATAACCAAAATTATAATACTAAAACAAATTATAAATCAACATAGCTTATGATCTACATGGCTTTAGCTCAAGGTTAATTGTTTTATATACAATATGAACAACTGTGTCTGTTTTATCATATTTTCCCAGAAATACAGTGACCCTGCGTAGTTTTCCTCACAAAAACATCTCCGAACCGTGTCCATTGGCATTATGTAGTTTTGTTGTACGGTTGCCTACTTCTACTATCCATTCATACCACACTCTTCTTGAATCGACGCATCTCCAAAAACGTGCCTTTATTGTTTCACCTTTGTGTACTCTCAATGGTGTCTGTAAATAAAACATGAAATATTGAATATAGAGAAAACAAAGCATAATTTTAAAGAATATAGCAACAAAACTGTTGGGATAAGGGTAGGAAAATGATGAAATTATGTATATCTATAAAAAATTAAAAAGTTTGTCTATGACAAGTTCTCCTTTCTGTTAAACTTGAAACAAAAAAACGTTTGTAATTAAATTTTAAATTAGTTGAAACAATGTTTAGTTGGGATTGTACCTGCTTCCTAAATAACAAACATATATATTACCTTAATAGGTATAAATACTGGAAACCACGATATCATTCCTGGACTATGTGTAGAAGGCACTATACTGATCATTTCTATACCATATAATGAACAATCAAAATATCCTCCAAAACCATGCATTACACTATCTCTCTCCACTTTCCAAGTAACCGTTTCCTGTCTCCTATTATCTGTCAGTGGTAGACCACGGTAATCTGTCATCTCTTGTCCTTCATGGTCCTTTGCACCTTTTGCTGGATGTTCAAAAGTAAACAAAACCTAAAACACAGATTTTCATTTTTCTAGTACATTTTTTACAAAAATATATATTTATGCTTATTTTGTTATATACGTGTATCAAATCTTTACTTCTGAATCTTATTATAAAACAAAGCCGTTATTTTTGTATGTATGACCCTGTGTGAGCTTATATCTTCAAAACTACGCAACGGATTTTGATGCAGTTTTCTTCAATAGAAAAAATGGTTCAAGATCATTTTTGAATATTTTGTTAAGGTTTTATTTCTAAATTCCACGCGTTCGAATTTGCGAGCAACAGTTAGTACGAAAATATAAAAAAAATATATGATAAATAATTAATTACTTTAGTTTCAGCTATATCATGTTTATTCTGCATGTAGACAACCCATAATGTTTCAAGATTGCCATCTTTCCTATGTGTTGATGACGAAGTCTTTGCAGCAGCCCATAACCTGGGTGATGAAATAGGTGCCACATATGAACTGTATTTACTTGGTATTGATATACCTCCTGGTTTTAACAAGCCTGCAGCGCCATCTAAGCATTCAGGGGACAGCTCGTTGTCACCCCATGAACCTAAAACATATTTTTTTAAATAAAACTACTTTTTACGGATTTAGACGCGTATATTTATTATAAATTTTGGCCCCACGTTTTGGAGACTTTGCAGTCACCATGGTAACGGGTGAGACTCACCCGTGACCATGGTAGTTTTATTTAAACAAATGAGCGCGCAAGTGTTAGAAAACATATTTTTTCATTAAGCAAATCTAAAGAAATTTTGTTAAGAATATTACTAGACAAATAAGCGAATTTAATTACTAAGATATAGACACGTGCCCAATAGAAGAATACACCATAATGCATTTTGATAGAACGTGGCATGAAAAAGCGCTAAAAATTACAGACGCGCAGAAAAGAGCAAAGAATAGAAAACCGGAAGTAATTCCGTTGTCTATCAGACAGCGCTGCGTCTTGCCGTAAGCGTCCCAACGCGCCGGTTGTTATTTTTTAGGGTTCCGCACCCAAAGGGTAAAAACGGGACCCTATTACTGAGACTTCGCTGTCCGTCCGTCCGTCCGTCTGTCACCAGGCTGTATCTCAAGAACGGTGATAGCTAGAGAGTTGAAATTTTCACAGATGATGTATTTCTATTGCCGCTATAACAACAAATACTAAAAATAAAATAAATATTTAAGGGGGGCTCCCATACAACAAACTATGAAATTTTTAGCTCTCACTGTTATATATACAAGAATTGCTTGTTTAAAGGTATAAGATAAGCTAAACATAAGATTTCAAAATCAGTAACAGGAAAGAGAAAAAGTTATTATTGACGAACTAGAGAAAGACGAAAAAGTTATTATTTAGAAATGTGATGTTACCTAATAATTCTGACACAATAATATCAGCTTTTGGTGAAAGATTAATGTATCGCATGTCGCCTGGTATAACGACTACATCTCGACCACGCCAGACCTCTCGAACTTGCGCCGCCAATACAACTACAGCACAAGGATTTTTTTCTACCGCGACAACCTAGAATGCAATAAGTTTATAGGTTAGTGTTGCCGTTCACAAAGAAGCAGGTTCGATTCTGTGTTTGTCACATTAATATTTATACTTTTTTTTGTTGTTTACAGAAAAATGTGTGACCTATATCCGTTTTTTGGTACCCATAACGCAAGTAATAAGCTTAGCTTAGGACCAAGACGCTGAAAAATATTTTCTTGTCGATTGTCCGCGATTTCGTACGTGTGAAATCCAGAATCAACTTTTACCTGAATAAAAAGCCTATGTTTTCCTCAGGCACTACTACAAGAGTACCGAATTTTATTAAAATCTCTTCAGAAGTTGTGGAATGAAAGAGAGATACGAGGTTTTTCCGCGTCTGTAATATTAGGAAGAATGAGCTGACCTTGTTGACATTGTTCTACTAAAAATTAAAATATGGCGATAGAATTTCCTCTAAATAATTGAATTATAATAAATCAATAACTTACCTTTACTTTGCTATTGGTAATATCAGCTGCATTAAATGTAGCTCTAACTAATGGTCCTCTGCCAGCACCTAATACCATCACAGTTATTGTCTTCTTTTCAACATTATGTTCACCTTGACCAATTTCTATATTACCGAGGGCATCTGTAATCTAATAATATAAAAAAATATATATAACTGCATCTCAAAATCACAATGTCAAGTACCCAAGACATTTTACCGACATAATATATGACGTATAGTATACCCTACAACACTCTGAGAGACTGTAGCTTCTTAGTAATGCAATTTTTTTATGATCACACCATTAATTTTGGCTTAGAACATTAGTCCAAGGACTTGGCATTATGAGTTGACCCTCACTGAAAAAGGTACGGGAACAATGATCTCATTGTGTACAGACACAATTGTGTCTTGGTGCGGGTGATGCCAATTTTGGGGGCGGATGAGGCGAATTTGGGCGGGGCTAATGAGGTGAATTTGGGCGGGGCTAGTGAGGCGAATTTGGGCGGGGCTAATGAGGTGAATTTGGGCGGGGCTAGTGAGGCGAATTTGGGCGGGACTAGTGAGGCGAATTTGGCAGGGCGGGTGCGGCGAATTTGGGCCGGGCGTGCGTAGCGACAAATAAAATGGTATTTGTGTTACCTCACCACACCACCACACGCAGACGTGGTAGATTTAATTCTCTAAGACTTTCGGAAATTATCCTCTACATACATACTAAAAACTTTTCAACTTCTTTACATGTTTTGTTGTTTTTGAATTCACTTTCTTTTGTAATTTTTTTTTTTAAATTATAATATCGCTCATGAGGTTGGATTTTAGTATGATGTGTTATGCTTTCGTTACAGAATCAAATTTGAATCAAAGCTATTAATAAAAAGGCTACAGCTAGCTATTAACAAAAATCTATATTACCCCTTCAGTTGATGGTTTCTGTAAATCTATTAAAGCTTGAGCAATAGCTTTTTGGTACTGGTCATATTTAACAGGATCTTTTTCAAATACATTATATGTATGTGTATCTAAATTATCAGCAAGTGGCTGCAATGGATGTTGTAAGTAATCTTCCCACCTAAAAAGTAAAAATGAAAACATAAGACTACCTGTGAAAGTAACATTCAAGCTTGTAATAATATGATTTATTTTTTTGCACAAGTCCGTCTAGTCCCAAAGAAAGCGATATTTCTATGATTGTGTTATAGGTACTAAATATGGATATATATACTTATTAATGATTTAGTGTCATTGTGTTCATGATTTTGTTGTGTCCGTGTTATGACCCAAATTATCTATAGTTGGTTTATTTCTTTTGAATAGAAGTAGTGTAGAATAGTTATAGAATTTTAATATAAAACATTTTATACATATATGGACTATAAATATAATGCTAAAAATATGTGTTGGTAGAAAAAGTGTAATATTGAGTTGTATGTTAAAAACAGAGGTACATAAAAAAATTGAATTACCCTTTAGCATAGCTTAACATTGGATCATCACCAAAGTAAGGTCTTCTTTTCCAAATTCTACACAAATATTGGAAGTAGAACTCCACATTGGACCTTCTTGCACCACTAACAATCACTTGTGCTTCATGTTCAACCATGTTTATCACCAACTGTTGATGAGCACGAGAAAGGACTGGATATCTAGAATAAACTGCAGAGTTAATAAAAAAAACACATAATAATATATTTATATAGATTCTTTACAGAACCCTCCCAAACTGGAGGATGCCCGTGCCCAACAGTGGGACGTAAACAGGCTGGAGAAAAGACATATAACAAGTAGCTTTTTAATTTAATTAAAAAAATACTGTCTTATCTGGTCTTAACAAAGTGCTTCTAACTATAATATGATTAATACTCACCCTTTCTTATTAGTATGAAAGATAGATGTATTTAAAATAATAGCTTTTATAGGTTCTCCTAACCATCTTTTAATAATATCTTGTGATGGTAAATCTGCAGAAATTTCTAGTACAACACCAACTCTCTTGTCCCAGTCCAGACGTTCATGGAACTTGGACCACCACAGCCAGGTCTCTTCAAAAGCTTT
This sequence comes from Orgyia antiqua, assembly GCA_916999025.1. NCBI lineage: Eukaryota > Metazoa > Arthropoda > Insecta > Lepidoptera > Erebidae > Orgyia > Orgyia antiqua. The sequence continues at coordinate 7,784,038 of OU779861.1, forward strand.
TTCATCATCACTTTCTATATCAGATGCTTTTAAATTCTTCATAGTTCTACTACATGCCATAGGCACACGAGCCCATAACAAACTAGGATGTTGACTGCAAAATGATTTAAAAATGTAAAAAAAAACTAATTCTACAAAAATGAAAACAAAATTTGAATATTAAGGGCCTACATCAATATTATCGTATATCATCGCCGACACGTACATATTAACACAGCCAGTAGGCACAGAAAATGAAGAATTAGGGATACTTTTCCTATTTACTCAAAATCTACTAAATATATTTTAATTCTGATTTACGTGTTTCTATATATAATAGTTACTTATGTTTTGAAAGTTATTTCATTAGTTAATACGCGATAATAGACCGACAAATGAAAAAAATAAAAAATAAGAGAGGTTGTTTCGCTAAGATTTTCTATAGAGAAAACTTTTTTCAATCGCGTTTCTGAATTTATGCGATCCTAGATTATATATTGAAAAAACATATACTTAAAAATTAGAGCTCTAGCCATTCAATCTAAAGAAAAAATGAAAACTTCGTACGTAGAAAAATGCACGAAGCTATTTTGGTATCCTCTTAAGCAGTTTTTATTTAGATTTTTGATGCAGTTAGTAGTCCCTTGGTTTAGGACGCATTCGTTTCTTTGATAGGACAGTTTTTTGTTAATGTTTGCTAATTTCATAATGAACAGAAAATAAAGAAAATAAAAAACATATACCTGTTATCGTAATAGGACTGCACTAATCTGGCCAAGTTATAAGTTTCCTTTCCATGTAATGATAACATAATAGCAGGCACCCCAAGACCTTTACAGTAACTCAATTCTTCACTTAAACAATCTTGATGTCGCTGCTGAACAGAGGGTGAAGAGCAATCTGGATTTAGATATGGCGAAACTTTTGCAACTATACGACTAGTCCAATCTTGAGGAGATAGAACCATATCTGATCTGGTAAAGCCACCAACTTTACTAACATTGCTGAACGGTCTTCGAAAACGTGGATGGACTACCGGTGAAATTATAAATGAATAATTTGATCGTAAGGCCTCTACTAAACACGCTTGCAGGTCAGCAGTAGTAACATATTCTAAACCGCAAGAAATATCGTGTTGCGACATTTTACATGAAGTCAAGAAAATTAAATAAATTGAATTAAACTTTCAGAACCGTTCAAAATTCCAACCCAAATACATGACAAAATCAAAATGAATGAATGATTAGTGAACATGAACGAACCTCGGAACGAACGCCTTATATGAGTGATTGTGTTAGTGAATGGAATGAGTGAACAAATGTCTTCTGGCGCAGCGCAGAGTAATGCATGAATGTAAAAGTCGGTGCAGGAACATGGAGACTAGAAGTAAGGAGGAATATCTTGTATGGGGGATCACTTGTAATATGATGTTCACTTGTAAACAGCAAATAACCCTCACCGAAATAGCGCTAGTGTAGCAAGATGAATGGTATGAATGTAGCAGCTATAAGCAGAGTGAAGTGTGCTGGTAATTCTTTAATACTATTTTCTATTTGCAATTTACAAATATTTGGGGTACTTAAAAACACCGTATAATTTTATTTCGAAATATGTATATATCGAAATGGTATAAAAATCGATTTTCTTTTCAGACCGAAAACCAAGTAGGTACCTACTTTCTATATAGGTACTAAAATTTTTTTTTTGATAAATTATGTTTTACTTAATAAATTAAATTATGGTGGAAAAAGTGAAAATACCGCAAGTAGGACTTGAACCCACGACCTCGGAATACCGTTCCGAAGCTCTTCCAACTGAGCTTATTGCGGTCTACTTGCAACACTCTCAAATCAACCACCATATCTGATACTCGCATGAGTTTATATATTTTTACGTACACCGCCATCTATCAAGATTTTTTTTTTTCTAACTTTGCATGGGGTTTGTTCACACAGCGAACATGTCACCCCGTTAGGATCATGTTACATAGTCTTAGAACTAAAACAACTATGATTGTATGCCCTCTAAAATAAGTTTATACAACACTCTGGCTAAGTCACCCATTGGACAGGCAAGTGCACTATTGATGTTGCCAACATCCATCCTATTTGTCTTGGAACTGAATGATCGTCTGACACCCGAGTTTCGGACACACTCCATCAAGAGATGATACACATCTTCAACCACTCCACAGTTCTCGCAATTGGGACTTGAAGACTTGTTCATAAGATGTGTAAATCTTCTTGATGGAACATGTCCCGAACGAGTCCTCAGAGCGATCACCAGTTCTTGTCATGAAAAAGTACACTTGTCTATCCAAGGGTATTGTGTATCTATCAAGATTGGTTTACACCATCTCAACCAACACTTGAGTATTCTTTCCAGAATACGAATGGTTGAAATGATGCGACGTTTATTATTAATTTTTGCATTTGACATGCTATGCTTTTTACTTAATAAATCAAATGATGATTTATTAAGTAAAAAGGCATTTTCACTTTTTCCACCACATGTGATAGGGATCAAAGAGTAAAATAATAACTTATTAATCTTATTATTACTCTGTGTTAAGTCAAGCGAAAGAGAAGTCAGATTGTACCTACATATTTTTCAGCTTTAAATAATTCAAAAATTTATTTATTATTACTATTTCCAAAGAAAATATGATAATATTAAACGGTTATTTTTAAAGTCTAATGCAGTTATAAATTCCGATTGGCTTAATTTTAAAAACTACGCTCTGAAAATGGACGAACAGAATCCTGTAAAAGCTTGTTTACCAATAACATCACATTTATTAAATGGAGCAATTTCAAATAGAAGTGGTAGACCAAGTGTAAAGAACATGGTTAGATTTGGGCCTCAACCTAAATCTATGGTAGCGCAAATGCTGAGTAAAATTAAAACAAACAAAACCAGTGATTGTGATAAAAACCAAGGTTTCGTCGAATTAAACTTGGCTATTGGAGTGAATGATGATTTAATCAATCCCAATAAAAAACACAACTGTTCACGTAATGGTACACATCGTAATAATGATGATAACACAAATAACAAGATAAATGAAGCAACACAAAACCAAATAGAAACTAATAGCTCACCAAATATAACTTTAATAGAAGATAATATGAGTGAAGCCATGGAGATAATTGCAAATAATAACGAAGTCAATGGTAACATAGAAAAACAAATTGATCCTGAAAGTGAAATATCAGAAAGTAAATCTAAGTAAATGTCTTCTTTTTAAATATAGAACAAGTTTGTTATAAAGACGCTAAGTACCTAACTGTAACAGCTTACATAGTGTTTACAAACTTTTCGTGGATAATATGTTTTCTTCTGTTTCAGGGATAATAATATAAAAGAAGATGTCTGTTTAACAAAAGACAAATCATTCTTATGTGATTTTGCAAACTGTGATTATTCTTGTAAATTCAGTTCCAATCTGAAAAAGCACATGAGAGTGCATACAAATGAGAAACCATATCTCTGTGATAAATGTTGTTTTAGATCTAATTTTGTTAATTCATTAAAGGCACATAAAAGGACACATACAGCTGAGAGGCCATACCAATGTATACACTGCAAATATAAGTGTAATAGTAGTTCGAACCTGAAAAAACATTGTTTGCATAGACATTCTGATTACTACCTTAATGTGGATAAGCCATAACATGTTACCAAAAATGAAAAGTTTGCTGATCTCATTTTAAGGCAATTAATAGTACATTTAAATTCTAATGGATGAATACATTTTTATTTGTGATTATATATATGCCTAATATACGTTGCTACAATCAAATACGATATTTTGAACAAGCTATGACTATCAAGTGGTACTCCTAGATTGCAAGATTTGCATTAGTAACAAAAGCAGAAGTCTTGAAAAAATTATTAATACACAAGTAGATTGGTTAATGGGATAAAGTGCAAATAAAAAGAATATTGCAAAGCATAGTTTTTATTTAATAACCTAAGTATATAATGATCCTAAAAATTATATAGTAACTGGTATAAATATTGCCCAGAGTACTTATTTTAAATCAAGGTTCTTATAACATGATAAAATACTTCATATCTGTAAAAACGTTTGAGCTCAACAACAGGGTATAAGGAACACAAATCAAAATAATGGTAAGGTTATATAGATTATTGTTATAATATTGGCAAAAGTCAATGACAATGTTCTGTAAAATCAACTACAACTGATTCTCTCCATCCAAATAAGAAGTAACCCGTAGCTGAGCCAAGGACAACAGCTGCACACAACCACACATTATACGTCATAAACACCAACATCAGCATATAACTCACTAACACTTGAACACCGTGTAGAACTGTCTGCCATGCATGTGCTATACTCAACATAGTCGGTCTGAAAAAAGAAAAATCACAATTAATTTTGCGTATTTACTAACTAGCGTAACGTAACAGTCTGTGTGGTGACAGAGACAGAATACAAGAGTCACCACCCCATCTCCTCCCCAGGGTGCTGTAAAATCCAGCTAAAGGATATTTTACACAGATGACATCCTCTGTGAGAGACGGAAAACTAGAAAGTAAACCCTGTGCCAACACGCCTGGTCAGCGCGGCGCAGTAGACCACAATCCCTACCAACGTGGAGGAGGCCTGTGCCCAACAGTGGGACGTTAATGGGCTGGAAAGAGAGAGAGATTTAGTAAGTACATATGTGCTTTTCATCAACTTTTTTTTGTCCACTTCCCTGTTCTTTTCATACTACCTGCTTATACTATAAGCGGGAAAGTTTGTATGTAGGGATGTAAGCTGCTCTTTGACGCAAAAACTACAGAATGGATTTTAATGAAATTAGATAGCCTGCAGATCAGAATGACACAGTCCAGAGGCGTATTTTGAAATTTAGCGCCCGGGCCATTTGATTTGACGCCCCGAGCCAATTTAATTAGCCGCCCTGTAAATTAATAGAGAAAGATCAAAATTTTAAACTTGAAGGCTTTAGCCGCCCTTCTCAGACTGGCTGCCCCAGGCCATGGCCCCTATGGGCCGAGGGTAAATATGCCTCTGACACAGTCTATACATGTATCACGTTAAAAGCATAGGAGCAGGGCATTAAGTAGAAACACGGGTGAAATTTAAGCATTTGGTTTTATTAAAATTTTACGTAGATATATGTGAAATACTTACACATTTCTGTCAAGAGTGTGTGGACCCGGCCTTCAAAGAAAATAAATAAAATATTAATAAAAATAATAATTAATAACTCATTATAAAACATATTATTCTTCATAACATCAACTTTAAGGGCCTACATCAATATTATCGTATATCATCGCCGACACGTACATATTAACACAGCCAGTAGGCACAGAAAATGAAGAATTAGGGATACTTTTCCTATTTACTCAAAATCTACTAAATATATTTTAATTCTGATTTACGTGTTTCTATATATAATAGTTACTTATGTTTTTAAAGTTATTTCATTAGTTAATACGCGATAATAGACCGACAAATGAAAAAAAAAAAAATTTTGAGAGGTTGTTTCGCCAAGATTTTCTATCGAGAAAACTTTTTTCAATCGTGTTTCTGAGTTGATGCGATCCTAGATCATATATTGAAAAAACATATACTTAAAAATTAGAGCTCTAGCCATTCAATCTAAAGAAACAATGAAAACTTCGTACATAGAAAAATGCACGAAGCTATTTTGGTATCGTCTTAAACAAGTGTATTTTCAATGTAACGTATATATGCGAATATTTTCATTCATATGCAGATAACATGCTAGTGGTACCAATTCTATTAAGTAAACCATACTAATCTAAAACAAAAATTAATAGTATGTATTATTAAAAATCATGTCTCAGTCATTCTGTATTGTTAGCTAAAACCATAGACACAGTATAATAAAGACATATAACCTCCCAACAAATTGTGAAACTCAATTATCATTACACTCTGAATCTACAGATGGCACTAAGCGTATCAAATCACATAATTTATCGTAATCAATAATCATTCATAATCTTACTACGTCACGTTGTATAGCGGTAGTACTAAAAAAAAATGGCAGATGGCACTATTTCATAATCTTGATAAATCAATTACGTAACTAGTTTTAAATTTACCTCAGATAATCTGAAAAATTGAAATGAACACAATTTTGTTTATCATAGAATAGTTTAATATGTTTATCATAGAATTTACAATTTTTTTATCATAAAAAGTAAAGATACGCTTTTGCGGCTTAGAATACACATATAAATTTCGAACGATTTTTTAAGAGTGCCGTGGCGTATCGGGTAAAGCATATATATAGCAGGGCCACGAATGTTAATAGGTCTGGCGTTCAAATTAAAGTGGATTTTTGATAATGCGGTTTCACTTTTTGTATTTTTAAACACATAAATAAAGGCAATTTAGTTACTACAGTATATAGATTTATATCTTAGTTAATTAGTAAATACATTTATATCTTTCGCAAACTACAAACTTCATTTTTTTAAGCTTCTTATCAAGTACTTACCTACCAAGTTTGTCAAACTGGCAACGTTGCGCGTTACGTTACCGCGTTGTGTTTCATTCAATTCCTTAGCCTATCGCATCGTGAGGTTCTTGTACCTACATTTGTAGTTGATTGTAGTATCGCCATCGCGACTAGCGACAGCACGATACATCGTACATACCTATGCGGCTTGTAATATTTTACATGTTTCGTGATTTTACTTTATATGTATAACGTATATTAAATACCTGTGTTTAAATAAATGGGATTTTGGATTTATGTATACTTATAAAATTTCTTTTTGTCGGTGTTTTCGTACTATGAAAATTTTCTGTTTAGCTAGAGAGCTGAAATTTTCAGTTTGCTTAGATCAGATGATACTACAACCACAAATACCTACTCAGACTCACCATCATCATCATCCTGCCCTTATCCCATTGTTTGGGGGTCCGCTATATGGTGTTATTTGTGGTTGGTGTCACGAATATATCATCATAATAACCGCACGGAACCGTTCGCGTGCATGTCCAACACGTACTTGACCGTACCAAAAGGTAAAATGGAACCCTATTACTGAGACTTACCTTATTAAGAATAATTTCACAAAAATCCATCGAGAGTTACGCTCGGTCAAGCAGATATTGGTACCAATTCTATGTGCACAACTAAACTTAACCAAAAATAAAAAAGCAACTATGCTGTATTTTGATTAATTGACTATTTTCTTATACACATTCACAGTAACTTAAATTGTTATTATATAATACACCGTTTTTATAATAAGAAAGTGTAGTTAACAGTACCGAATTGCGGAATTGTGTTATTGAAATAATCAATATTTATTTTTTAGTTAAGTTTAGTTTACTTGTGCATGTAGAATTGGTACCATTATATATATTATTTTTATGTATGCCCAGCCACTTATAGATCAACTCATGGTAGACATTTTAACATTTTGTTTTTGCCTAACATTTCGCTCTCACACTTGTATCGATATTAGTTAAGAATTTATTGCTGTTAAGGGCCTACATCAATATTATCGTATATCATCGCCAACACGTACAAATTAACACAGCCAGTAGGCACAGAAAATGAAGAATTAGGGATACTTTTCCTATTTACTCAAAATCTACTAAATATATTTTAATTATGATTTACGTGTTTCTATATATAATAGTTACTTATGTTTTTAAAGTTATTTCATTAGTTAATACGCGATAAAAGACCGACAAATAAAAAAAATAAAAAATTTGAGAGGTTGTTTCGCCAAGATTTTCTATCGAGAAAACTTTTTTCAATCGCGTTTCTGAGTTTATGCGATCCTAGATAATATATTGAAAAAACATATACTTAAAAATTAGAGCTCTAGCCATTCAATCTAAAGAAACAATGAAAACTTCGTACATAGAAAAATGCACGAAGCTATTTTGGTATCCTCTTAATGACATAGGTTTGACAACTTCAAGTAGCGCGTCCCTTGAACATAACGGGATCGTTACCTTTCCTGCAGAATGTAAGATTAGACATATGTTACTCTTAGTTTGGTCTTAGTCGTGAATAAACAGTGTTTACGTGAACACGCAATATCTCTTACTTCTAAATATACCCAAGGTACCACACCTAAAAATACGTTTCACTTTCTTTTTTTCAAAACATAATAACTAAAAGAAATATGACGATCCGGAAAACTTTTTTTTTCGGTTTTCTTTAGATAAAATTGCAGCGTCTATCACACAAATTTGGTAAAGTTTTACCACAAAAGAAAGTGATAGAAGCATAGATATATTCTTTATCTATAATATGACGCAAAAACTATTAAAATCGGTTTAACTTTCGCGAAAAAAAAACGGAAGTACGAAACGTCTTTTTTCAAAGAATTTGTAGGTAAAATCCGCTTCATCTATATTTGTCCCTTTCAGCGCGGCGCTCGGAAATAGGGATAGCAATACCTAAGGCAAATACCTAAATGAGGAGTACAGTACCCTCTTAAAGACGATTGAAGACGAAACAATAAAACACGCAAAGCTGCTTTTGCTATGAACGTCGAACGGAACAACAACATTTAAAAATATACTTTCTTTATTGAGGCATAAGGTTGCTTTCATTCTGTTTGTTAACATTCTCAAAAACACCGATCACCGCGAAGGCGGCTTGTGTCAAGGCCTCGACGATATCATATATCAACCATAACAACATACTTTATAGTCTAAGATCCGAACCTAAATCGACCTTCACCGAGCTGATAATAGAATAAAACTTATTTTATAATAAATTTAGTATCATAATATAACAACCTGTTAATAAATATTAAAGTACTTTGTTTCTTTTGATATTGTGAGTGACGTCAATAATCCTTTTTACTTTTCATCACAACAAAATATCTCATTCAATTATTACGCTTACTTGTTACATGATACTGAAAATATTTAACAAAGCGGTAGGCTTTGTTAAATATTTTCAGTAGGTACGATGACGACCTATACATTGAGGATGTGCTGAAAGAGACAGTTCATTAGGGTTCCGTACCCAAAGGGTAAAAACGGGACCCTATTACTGAGACTTCGCTGTCCGTCCGTCCGTCCGTCCTCCGTCTGTCACCAGGTTGTATCTCAAGAACGGTGATAGCTAGACAGTTGAAATTTTCACAGATGATGTATTTCTATTGCCGCTCTAGCAACAAATACTAAAAATAAAATAATATAAATATTTAAGGGGGGCTCCCATACAACAAACATGATTTTTTTACCGTTTCTTGCTCAATAATAATAACGTTGACAGGTAGACGCTTTAACTATTCACAGAATATTTGGTTCTATAACGTGCCTAATGTTGCATAGATAATGGTACGGAACCCTTCGTGCGCGAGTCCGACTCGCACTTGACCAATTTTTTTACATACATACATCGCCCAAAGCTAATATACTATTTGCGCACACGCACACACAGACACATACACGCCCGTACGCACACACACACGCACACACACACGACAAATGTAATTTCTAAGAATACACTCGCTATTTGAACGTCATAACAAGCAACATCGTTTTTAGGGTTCCGTACCCAAAGGGTAAAAACGGGACCCTATTACTGAGACTTCGCTGTCCGTCCGTCCGTCCGTCCGTCCGTCCGTCTGTCACCAGGCTGTATCTCAAGAACGGTGATAGCTAGAGAGTTGAAATTTTCACAGATGATGTATTTCTATTGCCGCTATAACAACAAATACTAAAATAAAATAAAATAAATATTTAAGGGGGGCTCCCATACAACAAACATGATTTTTTTACCGTTTCTTGCTCGATACTAATAACGTTGCCTTATGTTGCATAGATAATGGTACGGAACCCTTCGTGCGCGAGTCCGACTCGCACTTGACCAATTTGTTTGACGGACGGACAGCGAAGTCTCAGTAATAGGGTCCCGTTTTTACCCTTTGGGTACGGAACCCTAAAAACGTCGAAATCAAGTGGCGCATCACTATTTGTTTTAACAAGCTTGACCTTGAACCCAAATAAATACTACCTGTTTTTTAATAAACCAATTTGATGATTTTTATGAGATAATTTAGTTTGTAACTTTTTATCTTTTCAACCTTTTTTTGTTTTTTTTATAAAACTATAAATATATTATTGTTCTTAGAACTTACTAATATTTAATACCCTAAAATAATAATAATAGTTTTTGTAACACCAATCAATGATTTAAATATATTAAAATGCCATCTAGTTAAAAACTGTGTTAAAAATAACAAAGCGATCATTGAAGCGAATCATCTGCCATCTATCGCAAGAGGTTATTTTATCGTAAGAGGTTATTTGCATGTACTAATCAGTGGAAAATAATTATTATTGTATTTTTTCGTTGAATGTAACATATTAAATATGTATTAGACTTTTAATTTAAGTTAATTTTTTTCTGTCTAAACGTATCTTATTGCAACGTCCGTTTTATACAAGTTGTTACGCTAGTGAACAGCGCCACCTAGATTTAGCGTGCATTTTATGGCGAACATGCCAAAGTATGGGAATTGATAATCTTTATTAGTACTGTGTCTATGCTAAAACTTTGTAATTAAAGAAAATGTGTTGTGTAAAACAAAATAACGATTTACTTGTTGCCCGCATCTTCGTACCCGTGGAATCTAGAAACCAAACCAAATTATACAAAAAAGCCATCTTCTTGAACTACTTATTAAAAAAACCGCATCAAAATCGGTTGCGTAGTTTCGAAGATATAAGCTCACATAGGGACATACATACAAAAATTACGACTTTGTTTTATAATTAGTAAGGATTAACGCAACTTCCTTGCGGTGACGGATTAAGAATACAAGTGTTACCTTTCTAGCATCATCAGCACCTCTCACTTTTCAGGATGTTGTAATAGCCAGCTAAGGAATATTGTACACATATAAAATCCTTTGTGAGAGACAGAAATATCGAAAACAAAGTTTTAGTTAGGCGTATTAGTACTGATCGGCATCATTCTCACACCCCTGATACAATTATGTATAATATTGTTGAAAAAAAAAATGGAAGGAAATGAAAAAAAAATCCATGGAGTTTCTTGTCTGTTCTTCTCCATAGGATTCGAGTTTGGAACAGACACCTAGTTTCTGACGTTTCAAAAGAGCTTGTAAAACATGCCAACTTGAAATAAAATATTTTGACTTTGACTTTGAAAAAAAAACCCTGTGCCAACATGCCTGGTCAGAGCGGCAGACCATTATCCCTTCCCTATTGGAGGAGGCTTGTGCCCAACTGTGGGACGTTAATAGGCTGGAGAGAGATTAACGCAACAGAATTAGCATCTTTGACTTCAATTCACTACATACTACCACCTACCATACCATAGTTGTAAAAATATGATCATCTTTATTACTTCTTCTTTATCTTTTCTTTATCTTTACTTCTTATAAAACAAAGTCGTAATTTTTGTATGTATGTCCCTATGTGAGCTTATATCTTTAAAAATACGCAACGGATCTTCATGCGGTTTTTTTTATTTTTTTTAATAGATAGAATGGTTCAAGAGGATGGCTTTTTTGCATAATTTGTTGGGGTTTGCTGTATATTGGATGAGATATGATCAAATTTGTCGAGAAACTCGGACGCGTGCGAGCCATAAATGAAAACGCTGCCTTATCTATGTGAGGTACAACTAACTAATGTATGGAGGAATTGTTTGTTACCTATAGTTCTTCAAAAAAGTCCGCGAGGGCATATGTCTATCTTTTAAGGGAAACCCGCTGTACCCATAATAATGTCGCAAAAATTATCTAATTCAATAGGGTGTTTTCAAAAGCTATTTAAGTGTACCTATATAGTAATATTTTTTACCAAATTAAATAGCTTAGTTAGCTTACGCAATTAATATAGATTATAACTGCTCTTTACAGCATGCAATTTAAATAAATATCTTAGGAGATATGACTAAAAAGAATTACGCGCGACAAAATAAAATACTTAAACTGTTGGCTGAGCAACGCGAACGTTTCCTCGGTCTTCTGTCCATACTCCAATGTTTGGATATGTAAGGATGTTTATTGTGCTTTCACGTAAAGACTACTGGATGGATTTTCATAAAACTTTCTAATGAAAAATGGAATAGAAAATGAACTTATTTTTTATCCTTTTTACCGCGGGTAACACCGCAGGGCAGTGGCGTGCACTCCATACAAGCTGACAGGCTCTGCTTTACTTGCCATTCACAGATATTTTAATAAAACGTTCGTATGATTTAGATGACTTTATTCATGTATTTACTATTAATTAAACAAAATATTATAACTTAAAAACGCCTACCTAATAATTCATAAATAGCACCAATATGTGCTTGCAAATTGTTTTTTGCCAGGCGTTTGGCGAAGGAATAATATTAGCGTAGCGACCAAGCTCCACGCCGCCCGCCTGCCATGAGTTCATATGTGTGTAGAAATTTTGGTGTCCGTGCACAGTTCCCAAACGCACACAGGCTTACATATCCAAGACGATTTATACTGAAAATCCTGCCGTCTGCTTTCGCGATCGGATGTTATCGCGAGTATTCGGCAATGTTCGTTCGTTACTTATAGGTGCCTATTCTATGTGCAGAACTAAACTTAACTTAACTAAAAAATGAAAATTGATAGCGTCAATAACACAATTCGGCAATGTTAACAGAACTTTTTTAATATAAAAACTGTTTATTATAGACTAACGATTTTAATTAATATAAATGTGTGCAAAAAAATAGCCAAACATTTAAGATACAGCAATAGCTGTTTTCATTTTTTAGTTAAGTTAAGTTTAGTTCTGCACATAGAATAGGCACCATTATCTGATTAAATATAGTCGGAAGCAGTGTTGCCAGAAGGTTACATTTTTTACATTTTACGTAACTTTTGATCAGTTCATGTAACATGTATGTAAGAAACAATTTTAGTTAGATTTAAGTAACTTCTCAAGAATTACAAAAGAGGTAAAAATGAAAAAAAAATCTTGAAAAATTAAAATATTCTTATCTAAATTTATTTAATGAAAACAAAAACTACCGCAAAAAATTAAAAAGGTTATAATTATATTGATAAATATATTTTTTTTTAAATTATTGTGTACAAGAAAAAATAAAATAATAATAATTTTTGATCTGCGAGCTGAAAATTACATGAGCGTGAATGTAGCAGACATCAGAAAAATTTAAAACTACAAATAAATAGAGTAAATAATTTAAAAAATAATATTTATAAAAAATGCATTTATTAATTTGAAAATTTTTTAAATGCGCATTTAAAAAAAATCTTTTATTAATTATTTACTCTATTTGTAAATAATTATAAATTTGGCTGATGGCTGTTACATTCACACTCTTAAAATTACCACTACGTAAGTTTTAGTTTAAAAATGTAACTTTTCATGGATGCCAACGTAACTTTCGGCCATATCACTCTGGCAACACTGATTTTGGTTCGACGGAAGCCATTTTATTATACTTGTATCTTCTAGTCTGTGATTTTATTTTTCGTGTGATTCATTGAACTGTTTAATATTGAGTTTCTTTAATTTAATAATTGTATGGATTTTCGTTTGTTGATTTTAAAATGTTATTTGATTGTGAAATGTGTGTTGATAGTGTGTGTTTGTTAAAAATTAAAAATAACAAGTTCTCACAATTGTCGTTCGGTGAAAAAATTCAAATTGTGTCTATAGGTAGATGTATACCCGAGTTACAACTTAATCAACAAAAGGGTAACGTAACTAGAAAATTTCATGTTAAAAGTTATGAAACGTATAACTGGCTATGTGGTTGTGTACACACGAATAAATTATTTTGTTTCCCTTGCATATTGTTTAGTAATTCTAGTACAGTGTGGACTGATTCGGGATATTCAGATTTAAATAATTTCCATTCCGCGACAAAGAAGCATGACCATACAGAAAAACATCTGGAGGCCTGTTTAAAATTAAATACTTTTGGTAAATCTCGTATCGAAACGAGTATCAACAGTCAGTTACGATTAGATATTGAGAGGCATAATTCTAAAGTCGATCGCAATAGAAACATTTTTCAAAGGCTGATCGATGTTGTTTGCTTTCTGGGAAAACAAGAATTAGCTTTTCGCGGTCACGATGAGTCAGTATCATCGGTGAATAGAGGTAATTATTTAGAAATAGTAGATTTATTAGCCAAGTATGATGGAGTTTTAGAAACCCATTTACAGAATGCAAGTACCTCATTCACGGGCATGTCGAACCGTACGCAGAATGATTTGATCTCGAGCGTTGCATCTGTGATGATCGATCGCGTTAAAACCGAAATTAAACAGTCCGATTTTGTCGCCGTCATGGTAGATGAGACTCCTGATGTTAGCGGCCGTGAACAATTAGTATTAATTTTGAGATACTTTCGTGATTCTGAAGTAGTAGATCGATTTATCAAATATGTTGATGTCAGCGCGGATCGGACCGCTGTAACCTTGAGTTCTATAATTTTGGAAATTTTAGAGGAGTTCGATTGTGTATCCAAATTAGTTGCACAAACTTACGACGGGGCAGCAGTTTTATCCTCACAAATTAATGGCGTGCAGGCTTTGGTGAGACAAAAATGTCCACAAGCTATGTACGTTTGGTGTTCAGCACATATATTAAATTTAGTTTTATCGAAATCGTTCGAACGAGTTGCTGAAACAAAACGCTTTTTTAGTATTATAAAATCAATCGCGGCTTTTTTTCATACCAGTACAAAGCGAATGGCCCATTACAACAACTTTGCCAATATGAAAAAGCTGCCTCGTGTCGCGGAAACAAGGTGGACATATCACTCGCGCACGCTTAATGTAATTAATAATGCGTCCACCCACCTCCTGGAATTGTTTGAAAATATGAACGAAAATACACAGGACTGGGACGGTGAAACACTGACACAGGTCAGTACATTTTTATTTATTATGAAAGATTTTGAATTTAATTTTCTTTTGAAATCTTTCGCAGATATTTTTGCAGAAACGGATATTCTGTACGATATTTTGCAAAAAAAAACTAGTGACATCGCGTATTGTGTAAGAAAGATAAAAGAGTTGGAGTCATTTTTAGAACGTTTCAGAGAGAAGTTCGAGATCTATTATGATGCCGCCGTTCACATTACCGGACCACCTAAAAGAAAGCGCAATGTCGATGATGTAAAAATACATTATCGGCGAATTTTTGTTGAAATAATTGATAATGTAGTCAGTGAATTAAGAAATCGCTATAAAAACATTAAAGATTTAAAGTTTATTGAGCTACTTTCTTGTGAGAATTTTAAAAAATATAGTGAACGTTTCCCTGAAAATGAAATCAGGGAGTTCACTAATAATTATCAAGCAAATTTTAATTTTGATAAATTGAAAAATGAATTGCGCTGTATTTACAGATCACCTCAATTTACAAATAGTTGTGTATTTAGTATTATTCAAAATTTGTATAAGGACAATTTAAATACAGTTTTTTCTGAAGTGTTACGATTAGCGAAATTCATTGTGACTATCCCAGCAAGCAGCGCATCGACAGAGCGTTCATTTTCGTGTTTAAAACGTATCCACACTTATTTGAGAAACACACAAAATCAACAACGACTCACAGAGCTTTCCATGATTTCTATAGAAAAGGCATTAATGATGGAATTAAAACGCAATCCAACTTTCTATGACGATATCCTAAAATCATATTTAAAAAAGGATAGGCGCATAGATTTAATCTATAAATGAATGAGTAGTTTGTTTTTTTTTTACTAACCCGTAGTTTTATTTTTAAGTTTATTTATATATTTTGCGAATCACATGAAAATCGGCCTTTTCAAAGGCCACATCGGATATCTTGCAAGGGACGTGTTCTGTAACTATCACTCACTTGGATAAGATATTTGAGGTGGCCGAAATCTTACATCGGGATATAGTAATCTTCAGTAACCAGAACTTTGTGAATGTGAACCAGAACGTTTAAAATAAATTGAAGCTGACTAGGTGAGTAAGTTTTACGTATTAATTATCTGCGTTGCCGTAGAATATGTACATAAATAGTAGTACATCTAAGACTTGTTCTGTTGGAATGGTTTCCGACTTAGAGATCCGTCGCGTGGCTATGCTAAAAATCTATAAAAGAAAAAGTTTTTGTGACTGAGTACTGCCCCGCATACCCAGTGTCATAATCCTGTGCACGCCACTGCCGCAGGGCGCAGCTAGTTTCATTATACAGTACAAACAAAAGTTGGGACGAAATTATACATATATTAAGTGTTAATTATACAACATATTTATTAGCGCACAATTTTTGTAAGAATGTGTTCGACGAACAAGGCATTATTCTGTTGTAGACTCTTTCTACTTATACATGTAATTCGACAACTATACGAAATTATCTACATCTATTAAACCTACTACTAAAATTATACCTACGTATAATAAACTGTTCAAAGATTTCACACATCGTTAATATTGTCTAAAAATGTGTTTTGCAGTAATTAAATACATTTTTCTCTGCTGCTATGTATATAACGGGTTTTTGACACGTTTCTAAGAATTTTAATTCAAATAAATTCTTGTTTCCGTATTTATCCAGGTGCGATGGCAAAATTTTATCCCACTATCATCAGCCAGAAATACTAGAACCATGAGGTCTAGAGGCTTTTTGTTATGTTTCCTTCTAAAACGTACGAATCTAGATACCAAGATTTAATTTGTAAAAAATATATGGACATAGCCAGAATTTAGAGTCGCGAGCTGTTTCTTTGGAGCCCAAAAACCAATAGTGGATTGTTAAATTTAGTATTTTTATTTTGTAGAATTTTCGGCAGTTTCTTAAACCAAAAAGACCCCTGGCTATGCCCGTAAAAATAAGACAAGAAAAAAGAGGAGTCGTGCAATTCATCAAAATCTCACTTAGCTCGTATATCAACTTGTATAATGTTACGCATATTTTGGTTACGCAAAATAAACACAAAATTGAGTGAGTGAGTGAATTACATGAGTATGTGCTAGAATAAATTATGGCGATGTGGTGCCACCGCAGAACTAGTATTACAAGTTGTAGTTTTAGAAATTATTGGATAATAACTATCGCATTCATAAAATATAATGTTTCCTTCCCGAATTCCCATAAGCTGTTTGTGTAAACTTTATTAAATTACTGCTATTTTAAGTCTTTTTACCTCATATACAGGTTGTCCCAAAAGTCGACGTCAAGCCGAAATCGCATGATGGGTAAGGTCATAACAGTTATCAGAAAAATATAAAAAAAAAATTATGTGTAGTATATTTAAAATTATAGCAAAAACATTTTATTCGGGAAAATATACAGCCTGTAACAGTTTTTACCTTCCTGTTGCTACAAATCTTTACTTTTTGCCATTTTTTTTTACTTATTTCATCTTGAATCGTGCTTCTGTAATTTGTAACCTTAAAATCTGAGCTAACTGGTCCAGCTTGAAAGAAGATGTCATGTTTTGCAGAACCACGTTTTGAAAATCAGTTTTTCGCTCTACTTTAACTGACGGTCCTGAAAAAAATTTATACCACGCAAGTCTGGCAAGTAAGAGCGTAGAGCGAAAAACATTCTGCAAAACATGACATCTTCTTTCAAGCTGGACCAGTTAGCTCAGATTTTAAGGTTACAAATTATAGAAGCACGATTCAAGATGAAATAAGTAAAAAAAAATGGCAAAAAGTAAAGATTTGTAGCAACAGGAAGGTAAAAACTGTTACAGGCTGTATATTTTCCCGAATAAAATGTTTTTTTGCTATAATTTTAAATATACTAGACATAATTTTTTTTTTCTGATAACTGTTATGACCATCATGCAATTTCGGCTTGACGCCGACTTTTGGGACATCCTGTATAAATATAATATACGTATGGGAAATTACAACTTAACATCAAAATAAAGAAAATCATCATGGATTTCCACAAATCTGTACAATTAGTTATACAAAACTCTGCATAGCATAGCACTCCAGGCTTTAAGCATGCTCTACAAAAGAAGTCGAATCAATAAAATTAAACTTCAAGAAGAAACTAATTCGGATTCCTCTTAAGTCATGTTAATATATTTAGGTACCTACACAGCCTACACTCTACATATATTTATTTAAGCAAATTACAGACTCCTTTTATTCTCGTCTGAAATGCATCCTTATTAAACAAATCACCGGGGATGGTGACGAATGAGACAGTTCTCAAACTAAAAGTCAAATGCCCTTAAAGTACTTTCTTAGGTACATAAACCTCACAAGTTAAACCTAGTAATTTAGTTTAGTTATTTTAATGAGAACTAACTTTTCCACGCTTTAATTTATTTCGAAACGGAACGAAATTTGTTTAACAATCTAATAATATTTGTTTAGAAAGGAAGTGGCTGTGGTATGTATGAGTTATAGGTACCTAACAAATTATCTTTATAACCTAGTTTCTTTGTGTAGCTCTTATTGTTCCGTTTTTCGGTTTTTATATTCAAACTAGCTGACCCGGCAAACGTTGTTTTGCCATACTAAAAAAAAAAGTTTGAAAAATAGATGTTGGCCGATTCTCAGACCTACTGAATATGTATGTAAAATTTGAGAAGAATCGGTCAAGCCGTTTCGGAGCAGTACGGTAACTAACACTGTGACACGTGAATTTTATCCGGCAAACGTTGTTTTGTCATACTAAAAAAAAAAGTTTGAAAAATAGATGTTGGCCGATTCTCAGACCTACTGAATATGTATGTAAAATTTGAGAAGAATCGGTCAAGCCGTTTCGGAGCAGTACGGTAACTAACACTGTGACACGTGAATTTTATATATTAGATATTTCAAATCTAGGAAAAGATAGTCGTGAGAGAGATTTTACCGGAGTACTTTTTAGTATATTTGTACTACATTACTGCCTGAATTGACTTTAGCTTTAAGAGGATACCAAAATAGCTTCGTGCATTTTTCTACATACGAAATTTCATTTTTTCTTTAGATTGAATGGCTAGAGCTCTAATTTTTAAGTATATGTTTTTTTAATATATAATCTAGGATCGCATAAACTCAGAAACACGATTAAAAAAGTTTTCTCGCTAGAAAATCTTAGCGAAACAACCTCTCTAATTTTTTATTTTTTTCATTTGTCGGTTTATTATCGCGTATTAACTAATGAAATAACTTTAAAAACATATGTAACTATTATATATAGAAACACGTAAGCCGGAATTAAAATATATTTAGTAGATTTTGAGTAAACAAAAAAAATATCCCTAATTCTTCATTTTCTATACCTACTAGCTGTGTTAATAGGTACATGTCGACGATAATATTGATGTAGACCCTTAACGATTTACTTACAGTTTTGCGGTAAACCGCATAGGTGCATGTTAGTTTTTAAGAAAAAAAAAATCATTTGATATTTAGTCGGAATACTCCAATTCCAAATTGTTTTACTTCATTACTATGTAGTTATGGCAAATCCTAATCAGATAATATACAAATGTATGTATAACGTATTTCTATCGTTTTCGGAAGCTCATGTAACTAGTTTAGTTTAATACAAACAAAAATAACAGTAAGACAATAACAACCGTTATGATCGCATCAATTAATACACCGACAAGCAAACTCTAACGATCTCGTAAAGAAAATGGTAATACAGAATAAAATATCTACAGTCTTTGGATCTTGTAATGTTCAGAGTTGACACGTGTTTTAAATCGAAAACGTCTGGAGGATTTTACTGCAGCTAATCGGGCGTTTCGCATAATATGTAAAAGCTTTTGAAACGACCAAGTCAAGACCTCCGCATTTCAAGGCTATTGCCTTAGCCATTACTCTACGGATACAACCATTCACTATTTGCTACATTAAATTAACGGTATAAACGAGCGCCTATTCTAGCCTTAATTTTGCCATATTTATAACATGGTACAATAAGAAACGCAACAATAAAATGCTTAGTAATATTTTTGTTGATAAATTCTTTGAATTAAAAATATTATGCACATGTGCATATTATTTTACATTAAAATAACAGTAATTCGATGCCAATATTACAAAGTCCGATTACTGATCCGATGAAATTAGAGAACATGAATAACAAGTAACGTAATAGTTACAGTAAAAGAACTTTATTTTAGACCCAATAGCTTAACTGGAGTACATACATATACATAATATTTTTAGAGTGGACATATTTGTATACGGGTAACCTATTTACTTTATCTTATATATAAAATTCACGTGTCACAGTGTTAGTTACCGTACTCCTCCGAAACGGCTTGACCGATTCTTCTCAAATTTTGCATACATATTCAGTAGGTCTGAGAATCGGCCAACATCTATTTTTCAAACCATTTTTCTTTTTTTTTTAGTGTGGCAAAACAACGTTTGCCGGGTCAGCTAGTATGACTATAAATGTTAACTACGAGTAATAGTATTGTTATACAAAGATACATAAGTTATAAAAGTTACGAATTAATACTCAACTGTATAACTTGTGGTTCATCAGGCGCGCACAGATTCGCGACGCCTTTGTCAGGTGGAGCAACCGCACAATATTGTAGTCCTGTGTATGTTTTCCACAACAAATGTTTCCTGTAGTATTTGAGGCTGAAAAAAAAAAACAACTTTTAAAATGAATGTTTATTCAATAGATGACCTTCGCAACTTCGTGAGTAGCACACAAGAGAGAGTTAAAGTGGGCCTAATAAATTAAAATTTTTCTGTTGTTCTTTCACGCCCTTTTTACCAAAATAAGGCTGGATTAAATTTGCTGAAAGTAAAGATTAGTGTGGACAGGATCGATTCGATCTATACTATATCGATCACTCATGTTGTGGATAAAATCAATTTCTCGATTTTATCATTTAAAAGTTACAAATTTTCTTAAAATTATTCTATAATATAGCCATTATTCTAAGCGGGGTCATTAAACTAAGCAGCTTAAAAAATTGCCTGTGCGGCGCTTAACTAGCCGAAGTTGTTCACAAAAAATTAATGGTTTATATGACGCCAATTTTATATGTTGACCATGAAAAAAATTTCCAAGCTACCGGTCGTATCTAATATTCTTTAAAAATGTATTAAATTACTAAAAAAATATTTAGATAATGGTAAGTTTAATTAAATACGTGACAATTTATAGAATATACAAAACAATTATCAATAAAATAAATAGAAATACGAAATTATAATTTTAAGGTAAAAAAAATCCGTATAGATTTATCTTTAGATAGTTTCGCAATAGTAGGTAAGTAAATTAAATTAAATGTACCAATAAAATATAGATCAAGTCACGTATTAAGTAGACCGGTAGACGAAAGATATAATTTTGCTAATGACTACGTAACATGTTTATGAAACGTCGTATCTGCGCTGTACGTGACAGAAACTTAGCAGCAGATACATAAAAGTGTTACACGAGTATATTTTCTATGGGAACATTCAACATATAAAGCATTGTGTCACAATACACAGATTATGGGCACGTTAACAAGGTCATAAATCATTTTCACAGAAATTGATACCTACAAATACACTGTACAATTGATACAAAGGTCAAATAAATATTGTGTTAGAGTTTATTTATTGTCAAAAAATTAATTAAACTTGTTACAAAATACTTCCGAAACGTTGGGATCGTCTATATCGATGTGGTATAAAATAGTAACCGTAAATTTTTATTTCAATTTAATGAGCCGCGCAAGTTCAGAGAACATTATCGTTATCGGTCAGTTGCCGCCAACTTTATATTGAGCCTGTGTGCATTGATAGTGCTGAGTTGACACACGTTTTAAGGGTTCTGTGTTTCGAAGGATAACCCACATATCCATATATTACTAAGCTTGCTGCTGTCCGTCCATATTTTAGTGGGTTTTTGTTCTCATGATCGGTAATGAGCAGTTCGCTAAAATTTTCGCAGAAAATGTTTCTGTACCTGATATTTGTGATATCGGCAACAGAAACAACTAATAAAACGACCGGCTATACAGATAACAAATTGCAAATGTAAAGAGAGATATGGAAACTGTTTTTAATACACAAACATTAAGTATTTAGACTATTACTACAATTGCAACTATAGACCATGAACTCTACTTTAAGGAACTGTAAGACCTTGGATTTTGCTCCAGAGAACACAAATCTTGAACAATATACTAAACAAGATAGTTATCTTAAAGTAAAGGCACAGCGTCACTAAGTCACGACCGATCCCTGCGGCAATATAATAAAAAAAATTGTGGTGTCCATGAATACGTATTTCATAACTCGTTTGTAATGATACAATCTGGTTTTAACAAGCTAATTATTGATGGAGCTTTAGAAAACATGAGAAAGTATGTGTGTTGGCGTAGTTGAAAAAACTCAGCACCGGCGTATTGCTAATTGCAATAAGTGGTTGTAAAAGTTTGCCAACGTATCTTTTACATTAGTTTACATACAGTACGTACACAGTACATTGGCGATTTTTTGCGCAAATAAGCCCATATCCATAGTAATGCTAAAGTGGATACAATTCAAGCAAATGGATAGTTTGTGTTATATCACTAAAATACCAACTTAATATACATATATTAGGTACCTATATAGGCGTTCATACTCATATGAGATAACCGCTGTCTGCTATATGGCCCTGTGGCGTTAAAATAAATGTCAACTACACTACAATGTACCAAGTTGTTTGTGTCAAACAGTTCTAAAAGAAATGTATGTACTTTAGGCGCTGAATATAAACTCCGAATTTTTTTTTAACACGTTAATTTTGGTATGTATCTATCAATGTTTTAATTTATGTAACGGAATCTTTACACGCGGATTTTCACCCACTTGCGATAGTCGGATTGATTTGAAATTTTGCATACAATTCAAGGATCAATGACAATGCAATTATTTAAAAAGATATTCAGGATTTTCAAGCGTGTTTTTTAGTTTTTGGACTAAGCAAATTATTAAATACACATAATTGTGTAGGTACTACATATAATGAGAGTCTAATTAAGTCAAGGTAGTATACAATATTATTTGACGTAAGCAATTTATTAGGGCCTGCGGTAATATTGCATTTGTTAAGTAACCAAATTTTTTAGTTATTACAACAAAAAAGACGCATGTAATGGTTTTGTATACGAGATAATTAAGAAAAATTGAAGTACAAAGTCTATGCCCCTCAATAAGAAACTTTGTTTATAAGAAATCGAAGGATTTAGTTTAGAATATGGGTTTCCATATTCTTCTGGCAAAAAATATTCATTCACAGTCCATTCACATCCATTCTCTTTCTTCCTCTACGCCAACTATTATTAACGAGTTTCTTCTATACACCTACATAATACCAATAAATCTTCCTGCTGCATAACAACCATCCTATCTTATAATTAACCTATATATACCTATCGTATACGGTTATAACAGACTGTCGATAGATAGTACAGTTTAGAGAGATAAAGTACTCAAGCTAATAATATAATAATACAGAGTTAAGCGATTTATCGAGTATTATTTGAGACCATTTTCGAATGGGCAAATTTTTTTAACCAAACATCCGATTATAATCAAAAACATACGTACAATATTACAAAACACAATTAAGAAGCTAATTAATAAATATTGAACCTTCCGATATTGTATAAGTGTGCAATGAAATATGTTTTGCTTTTATACATCCCAACGTTATCATCACTCCTAGTTAAAGTCAAAATCTTCTTGAGAAATTAATTTGATCTTTTCGTGTGGTGACATATTACGTATACCAATGTGTGAGAGCTAGCTAAGGGATATTATAAAATTATAAGCGGATAACACCTGCAACAGGAAAAATTCGAAAAAAGCCTTATTCCAACACGCCTGGTAGCAGTATCGTAGACCAAATACTCTCCCGATTCGGAGGAAGATTTTGCCCAACAGCAGGACGTATTTTGTATGCCATCAGAACAACAGATGTCTGGATAAGTGAACATACGTGTGAAACAGTAAAGCAAATACTGTAATTATGATGTCGTGTGCATAACACTTGTGTACGAAATTAGCAGAAGCTAATATCTAAATGACATCACAGAACAATCTACACACAAATTGAATGTTTTTATTCCGTGGATCCAATACTCAATACTCTTGTCTTACTGATCCTGTTTTACTCTGCTACGCTGATGCAGAATGTGAGGTCCTATATAATTCGGAGTATTATATAAGCCAGTGCACTCTGAAAGGTATACGACCACACAACAAAATTCAATTAAATATATATCCAAAATTCAAATCCGATTCCGAAATACAAAAAAATTATGAGGATATCCGAATCGCAACTACCGAAAATCTCTGTTAGAGTGGCAAGGGTTTTTATCATACTACGTTAATATGTAATGGTTGGTTGCAGCTATATATTTTTACGCAAATTTTAAACTACAACGATACAAAATTTATAGTAGTTTTAATTTTTATGTGCAATGAGACATGACGAGATTAGTAACAAGATAAAATTACAATTAATGATAATTATATTAGTAGCCATTAATAATCATATTTAACAGTCCTATTTAGCAATCTAACAAATGGCCGTTTAGAAAAATATATGTGTGGAACGCATATCTTAGAAACTAGTTCCTATAACAGTTGACATCAAGACTGTAAAAAATATATTTTTAAAATTTATTTAAAATATTTAATAAGCGTATTTTGAAAATTAGCGCCTCGGGCTATTTGATTTGACGTCCCGGGCCAATTTAATTAGCCGCCCAATAAACTAATAGAGATAGAGCAAAATTAAAACTTGAAGGCATTGGCTGCCTTTATAAAGCTGGCCACCCGGGTCATGGCCCCTAAGGCCCTTGGGTAAATACGCCTTTGGTTTAAATGCAAATAGTTTAGTTATACCTAGTATGAGAAAATAATGATAAAAGATACAAATAATTCTTACCCTTCATATAGTAATGCCATTATGAATATTGCAAAGAAAGATCCAACAAACTCTCCCACATCTGTCACCTTCCACCATGAGAATAATATAGTTTCAGCGTAACCTCCATGAAACTAAAATTAAAATTACTTTTTAACGTCAAGGGCACAAAATGTAATACAGTAAAAAAAAACTTATGAGGTTCAAGGCATATCCACTATATTCTTTCGTTTTATGGAATCGGCGATTGTTCTATTTTGGAGGGTGCCAATACCCCCATCCTAGTACGAAGTAGGGAAGCTTTTAAGAAGGTGCAGCGACGTCCGAATCCACATCATATGGTGCCTTATAAGAAGGTAGTCCAAAGATATAATGTGAATCAAAGAGATCTGCTAAATGCAAGCAGTGTTGAGCCTTGAATGAGGAGGTCTACGTCCAGTACTGGAGAAAGGCCATCTATATATCATCAGCCTTTTAGGATGGAACACCCAGTAGTAGACGCTTATTGGCTAAATTATTTTCTAATTCAAATTACTTACAGTCATTGACATTGACATATCATGTCCAGCAGCATGGGATAGTACATGGCTGTGCATTTGTCCTGTACCATGGCCTGTATGATGGCTTTCAGCACTTCCTTTAAAACCAGGTAAAGCTATATTAAGCAGTTCACTAGTTGTGTTTTGAAGCTGCAATTTGTATAAAAAAGTTACATAATCTTATTAAAAATATTTTTAGAGTAGTTCAGTAAAAAACATTACATAAAAAGCAATATTTTTCACTTGAGATTTCAAAGCTTTAACTTTAAAAACTTATAAAATTAAGATTACTTACGTGACTCGTTTGTTTAATCATAACTACTTTTTACGGATTTAGAAAAAAATTTACACAAATACACATGTCTAAATCCGTAAAAAGTAGTTTTATTAAATACTTTTGTTTTAAAAACTAGAATATTTTTTTTTATCTTTGTAATACTATGATGATAATATTATAATGCACTTTTTGCACAACAATTTTTGTTTAATTTAATCTATCAGGTAAAATGAAATCAAGCACCAACAAGTTTTATAAAAAAAAATACTATGCAACAACTATTAAAAAGAGTAAGAGTACCAAAATATTAAAAATAGAACTTACTTTGTCAAATGTATCATTTTTAAGTATATCATTTATGCCAAATGAGTGACCAGAGTGGTCCATGTGGTGGTTCATATGGTCATGACCTGAATGCTCCATGTTCATAAAATTTGAAACTGATACATTGATTTCTGTAGATCCTAAAAAAAAATCACTAGAAGTAATACATTTCATAACCTTTTTAGTTAATTAATAATTGAGTTGAAAAGTGATCACCGCACGCGGAAATTGAACCCACGACCTCGGAATACCGTACCGTAGCTCTGCCAACTGAGCTTATTGCGGTCGTGCTGACAGTAACCAATCTGACCACCGCAATGTTCCTCAATTTCTACATCGCATTTTTGAAAGTATGACCCTGCTTGTGGTCATCACTTTTTCCACTACAATTTAATTTATTTTTGTATGTACTTTGCACAATTGTGAGTTATACCTTTAACTTCTACTAGTTAACATCACAATGACATTTTTTTTACTACGAGCATACATTCACGCACATAGCAAAAAGTTGCTCTAATTATTTTTCCTACCAAAATTAATATAATTTCAATAAGATACTCAACATCCAAATGTACATAACCTATTGTAAGTTATACAGACATAATACATTCAAGTCTTGAGTTTATAAAACACCTTTGACCACAATTTATAAACAAATTTTGTTATGTTAACATTCAACTTTCTTACACAATATCTGTTACATCCCCACAGATTAGTTTAACATAAATAAATGTATGTTACAGATACAAAATAAAATTCTATACAAAGCTATGCTAATGGTGTTTCAAGTTTGTATTGATTCCTACTATTACAAAATAAATATTATTATTTTTTAATTTAATAAAATAAAATGCAAATATTGTGATACTTTTTTTGCTTTAATTTAATAGTAAAAAGCATAGCAAGTCAATTGAAAAAGTAATAAATTACTGTATATTTGTAAAGATCTCCACATAACACAATAATAGAGTAAAATATGAGTAACAAGTGGAAAAACAGATAATATTTATCTACCAATGTTATGATAGATATGTAAACAAGCTAATTCATTTACAGTACACTAGACAATAGCTTTTAGATTATAAAATAACAATATTAAAATTAAGATAATAAAGATAAACTTTATTGCACATAAAACAGCTTCAATATTAGTTGTGTAATATTTCTAGTTCCTTAAAGTAAATATGCTATATATATACTCCTTGCCAGGTTGTGGTAAGGCTCAAGGCACACCATAGCCCAGTATGGGCGTGTGAAGAACGAAACATGAAACATGAATCAATTATGCAGAAAAAATGATGCATGCAGATTGTAATATCACTAGAGCTGCTGTCATTTGAAAGTGAAAGTGATGTAGTAAAGTAGAGCATTTTTTATCCACAATCAAATGAGAATTTAAAACAACAAAAATAAAAGCGAATTATATATTTTATACTAACATGGCTATTTGTAATTAAAAAAAAAACATTTAAACAAACCAGTAATTACCAATCTTACGTTCACCAGATCCATGGCGGATTTATCACATTAAATGTTTTTTAATTTATAAATTAAAGACCAAAAAACAACAAAAGCTAATATTTACAATTTAATAGAATTTCATTGAGTATGTTACAACAAACAAATTTTTACTTAATATCATTTCTACTTACACATGAAATATTTAACGTGGCACTTATTAGGAAGCTGATTTAATACTAAAAAAAGTTTGTAGTTGCGACAATAATATATTGTTTATTAGATAATAATTTTATGACATTACTGTAGCGACATCCTAACAAAATCAGAAAATGAAATGAAATTTTTATGACGAAATGAGAAATGTACAAGTGTCATTAAACATGACTGTCATTGTCAAATATGACACATTAGTGACAGTGACAGCGGCATATGACATTATCCCGTTCTTAGAATATTATACATTGCTACCAAACCTACAGACATAGCCATGATTCGCTTACCATTATAAAGAGCGCGTCGAGCGGGATAACAAAACAAGGTCTAGTTTGTGGGTAACAAAAAGGGTATTATTGTGAATTAAGTGAATTTGGTATTGTAATTAGTTTTGATTTTAGTAGACATAGTTTTTAGTATCGATTATTGATCGGTGTTAATTTTGCTGTTGCTTTCAGTATCGATTTTAGTATTAACTTCAGTTAAGATTTCAGTTTTTAGTTTAGATTCGATTTCAGAAACTAATACGTGCCAAGCCGCGGGCAGAAGCTAGTAGTATATAAATAACTTCCCAATTCAGAGTAAACTCGTATATTATTAATATTATATAAATATTCACGGACATTTCACACAACGTCCTCTGGTCCCAAGCTAAGCTTATAGGTTATATGCTTGTGTTATGGGTACCAGAATACAAATATACTATACTAGCTGTTGCCCGCGACCCCGTCCACGTGGAATTTAGAAAACTTTCCCTGTTTTTGCAACATTTTTCACTACTGCTTCGCTTCTACTGGTCGTAGCGTGACGTTATATAGCCTAAAGCCTTCCTCGATGAATGCCCTATCTAACACTGAAGGAATTTTTCTAATTGGCCCAGTGGTTCCTGAGATTAACGCGTTCAAACAAACAAACTCTTCAGCTTTATATATTAGTATAGATAATTTATTACTTTTCTTTTACTTTTTTTTATAATACTATCAGTAAATTTCTACTACGCTCTTATTTTACATAATATGTGTTGTATCAACGACACCAATATAATAAACTCTCCAACGCAGCACACGCAACACAAGAATATGGAAATTTTTTCTCCTTCTGTTTCTTGGGCAGCCATGAAAAAGCTCCGTCTAACACTATGGTCTAATCTAAATGTCTATGCCATGTCTATGCATAGACCCATGCCATAGACCTACAAACCATCTACAAACTACCGGTCCCGGCTGCCAGCCTCACAAATCTCTCGCGAGATTCAGCGCAATTTTAATGTTACTATTATCTAACATCTGTAATATTTATCATATTTAACTTATAATCCATACTAAAATAATAAAGATGAAAGATTTGACTGTTTTTGTTTAACAACTAGACTTCGAAACAACTGGACTAATAATTATAAAAATTGCATACCTTGCGGAAAAAAAGAGTAGAGATCCTTGCATCAATAGAATCAATAACCCAAGGCAGGTAGCTAAATTCAGCCCATATAAGTTACCATTTTACATGCCATAAACTTAAGGTGTTAAAAAAGGGGTTCTACATGTTCATGTAGGGCAAGTAAGTAGTAGTACATGTCACAGACTGCCGTTTAGGCGGCCGCGAATTTGGTTCCCATACAAGACAATAAATTGTGTGATATTAGTACATGTCATACAAATGTTTATACTGCGACTGGGCATTTACTATGGTTTACTAAAACTGGTTGACCAATGACTCTGGATGGATTTTTGGAATGTATTTTGCCACAGGACCCTAAAATTCAATAAATAAAAAACCGGCTAAGTACAAGTTAGACATGTACACAAAGGGTTCCCTATCGTTATTATCATAATATATTCGTCACTCCAACCCCAAATAACAAAAAATAAATGAAATGAACAACGGGTCCCCAAGTAATGGGATAAAGGCAGGATAATAGCTTACATTACCTGGTGACAGACGGACGGACGGATGGCCGGACGGACGGACGGACAGCGAAGTCTCAGTAATAGGGTCCCGTTTTTAGGGTTCCGTACCCAAAGGGTAAAAACAGGACCCTATTACTGAGACTTCGCTGTCCGTCCGTCCGTCCGTCCGTCTGTCACCAGGCTGTATCTCAAGAACGGTGATAGCTAGAGAGTTGAAATTTTCACAGATGATGTATTTCTATTGCCGCTATACCAACAAATACTAAAAATAAAATAAAATAAATATTTAAGGGGGGCTCCCATACAACAAACATGATTTTTTTACCGTTTCTTGCTCGATACTAATAACGTTGCCTTATGTTGCATAGATAATGGTACGGAATCCTTCGTGCGCGAGTCCGACTCGCACTTGACCAATTTTTACCCTTTGGGTACGGAACCCTAAAAACATAACTTAAAATGCAAAGTCTGATCAGAATCATTTAAATTGGAATTTACTAGGAGTGTTCGCAACGGCTATATATTGCAAACGCGTTATAACGATACGCTATTTTTAAAACGCCTATTATTTTATACGCTATAATATATTGTATAATATATTAGTTCGCTTCGTACAACGACCCGTTTTGATTATTGTTATAGAGATAAGAGTTAAGATCGTTATATTATTTTGTTATTTAACGGAAATAGTTCTTATGCGGTCACCTTAGAGTATAATTTGGTAGGTGACAAAAATATTATACTGCCAAGTGCAATCGACTTCTAGCCGAACAAATAATATATTAGTTTGCATAATATATTTAATAAATATATTAGGCAAACTAATATATTATTTTGTTATTTAACGGAAATAGTTCTTATGCGGTCACCTTAGAGTATAATTTGGTAGGTGACAAAAATATTATACTGCCAAGTGCAATCGACTTTGAATGGGACGTTCCGTTTCGTTTCGAATAGTGCATGTGATGTGTTGTGTGTATAATGAATGGGTCTTAACTAATAAAAATAAAAAATAAATCACAACATAAATAACGCTTGCCAGTTGTAATAAATAATAGGTTGAATGATTATTAATAAATATTAGATTATTTTATCAGCTATCTAATATAACGATCACCTCTAGAATTTACACATGCATAATCAATCTTCGTTTCTCCGTATGGGGTGACAGATTAAGAATACAAGTATCACCTCCCCATCTCCTCCCAAGGGTGCCTTAAAAGTCAGCTAAGGGATATTGCACACAGATCTGACTTATAGACACCCTCTGTGAGAGACGGAAACCCTGTGCCAATACGCCTGGTCAGCGCGGCACAGTAGATCATAATCCCTCCCAAAGTGAAGAAGGCATTTGCCCAACCGTGGGACGTAAATGGGCTAGAGAGAGAGAGAGAGAATCAATCTTCGTACCAAGATATTTAAATTTATAAGGATTACTATTATTATATGTATAAGGTTATAGCCCCTTCTAAAGTATGAGCGACATTTCTGAAAAGATAATTGACGACTGGAGGTCTTACTTTGTAGCTCTCACAAGTCATTCTGTGCGTGATGTGCAATAATCTCAGACATTTGTTACAGTTAATTATTTTTGAACTGTATATTTGTTTTTATTTCTTAAAAAAAGATGTAAGATCTAGCGATAGACTTAAATAATTGTAGATACAATTACTGTGAGTTTGGAATGTGCAGTGAAAAGTAAAAATTACTGTATATTTATAGTGTTTAGAGTGGATACTAATGAAGTTTTAAGCTTAAATTAAGCACGTCGTGATTTGAACCAGGGCTTTCATAAAAAACTGATAAGATTTCATAAGTTTCTTGTTAATATTTAAGGAAGTCTTATAAAGTTACCTATTGAAATTAAATTTGTTCAATCTAATCCATTTGGCTAAGCTAAGTTATTATTTCATTTCTTTCGTTTTATGACATTCTAATGCAACATTAGCGATTTAAACTATTTTCATTTATTTGTTTTTTCTTTGCAGATCTCTTTTACCTATTTACTAGTGGTTGCCCGCAACCTCGCAACTCTTAGTAATTGAATTTTAACAAATTTTACAAAAAAGCTATCGTCTTAAACTCATTAAAAAAAAACGTATCAAAATGTGTTGCGTAGTTTTGAACATATCACCTCACATCAGGGCATGTATACAAAAGTAACGGGATACAAAAATAACCCCAAATCATGGGGCAAGGCTAGGACAATTCTGTTAATGTGAAGGTAGTGTGTAATGTAGGTAATAATCTCTGAAAGTAATAATCCGATCCCAAAACATCCACAAAAATACTAACTATGTAGGTGATTATATGTATAAGTAGGTAATTATATAAGTAGGTAATTATGTATATAAGTAGGTGATTACATTAGTAGGTGATTAGGGCTCCACCATAGAACATGAGCTTTATTATTATGCACGTAGAATAGCTAAAACGAGATTGCTAAAACAGAGCTCTTTTAGACTTAATGATTCATCGTTACGATAATTGATGACTGGAGGTCTTAGTTTGTAGCTCTCGTAAGTCATTCTGTGCGTGGTGCTCAAACTATTCGGACGTTTGTAATAGTAGATAAACTTTGTACTGGGAATTTTTTTTATTTACCTATTCATATTGAGTTTGTAAGATCGGGCGTTGGACTAAAATAATTGCACTAAACCCCGAGTTTGGTAATGTGCAGTAAAAAGTGAAAATTACTGTATATTTATTATGTCTGGAGTGAATACTCATGAAGTTTTAAGCTTAAATAAAGCACGTGGTGATTAGAACCAAGGTTGGTAAGTATTTCAAAAATAAGGTACCTATTTATTACCTTAAAAAAAGAATTATTGATAGACGTGTGTAATGGATTTCTGTAAAAAGTGATACGATTTTATAATATAACAATTACGTAACTTTATAAAGTTACTTACTTACAAATAATGGGATAAGGGCAGGACAAATGATGATTTGGTGTTGGTATATATTTAATAGCGTTTTGTTCTACCTTTTGGAACGGAACTCTGACTAAGGAAATAGAAATAGCACAGTATACATGTTAAGTTTATCTCATTGTATTTTTTATACCAATACGTTTATAGCGACATCTAGTGAACAATAGCTGTCACTAAATAGTACAGCACAATGATGATAGATGGCATGAAATGATAAATGTGACGTCACAATGAATCCTACATTGAGAGTGAGATTTATATACGAGTTAAGAAAGCTACAACTTCTGAACAAACAACAGCAGGGTGAAAGTGCCAGTGCTGATCACCTAGACTGGTTGGAGAATTCTCTATTTGTAGTTCGAAGAGCCCGATCACCCAAGCTCCTCCCCAGTGGTGACTCTGACGTCATTGGAAGCAGCCTTCTTGGGCAACTCCAGTCATCAACGCTAACTTCACCGCCACCGCTATCTTCGTAACTCACAGCACTCGTCCAGTCAACGGCCTCTTGGGTACACCATAGCCTGCAGCCTGCAGCCTGCACTCCAGCCTGGTATACCCTACGGCCACATCGTGTCTAGGCTTCACAGCACCCTGCACTACGGCTAACAGAGCAACTACCTCTCACCGTCTAGCAGCAGCCAGAAGCACGTAGCAACCAAGTCCCAACTCACTGCGGACTTTGCGGATTACAAGCCCTGACTCACTGCTGCTGCTACTACGTCCCGACTTGCCACGGACACTTTAGTTTTAACTCACTGGAACTACACAATTCCGACTCACTGGAATTCGCAACTTACTACTGATCCTGGCAAGAGCATAACTACTACAATCAACCTCCGGTCTTGGAGGGGAGTGATGTAGCGACATCTAGTGTACAATATATATAATATAGTACAATAGCGAGGCGTGAAAAAGCATCTTGTGAGCCGGCAAGGTTAGGGTGGCTAGTGCATTGACACTGTACTAGCCGTCCTAACATTTGGATTGCACCCCACTTATCATCAGGTGGAGTGTAGTCATTTGTCTACTCTAGCTATAAAAAAAAAAAAATAGCTGTCACTACATAGTACAGCACAATGACGACAGATGGCGTGAAACGACAAATGTGACGTCACAATGAATCCTACATCGCATCCTACAAGCAAGATTTGCATACGAGTTAAGATAGCTTCGACATCTGAACATACAACAGCGGGGCGAAAGCCCTATTTGTCTCGTGGAGGAGCCCGATCACCCACGCTCCTCCACACGTTTATGAACTTTAATTTTATCTCCAAGTAAAATTGCAATAAACAAGATGGCTGAATGAAATTTCTTTTTATTGCAAGTACTGTATCCATCTACTTATATTGATTTGTCCCCTGCCCTTGAATAGCAAAAATGAAAATAATACCTAAATATCGAAATTTGACGAAATTTGTTCCCACGTAACTTGTTATATATTTTTTTAACTCCATCCATTGTAAGCCTCTGAGATCAACAGAGAATTTGATGCTAAAGACACCTAAACATTCCACTCAATTTAAACATAAATCCTTTGAAGTACAGGCAGTTCTATTGCGGAATGCTTTGCCTGAAACAATCAGGAAAGCAAAATCGCTACGAACATTTAAAACATTGGTCAAAGGACATCTTTCGCTATAATTTATTTGTATATGTGTATGGATGTGTATGTATTCGTATGTATATGTGTATATTCGTATATATGTGTATGTATTTCGTATGTATGTGTATGTATTCATATGTATAGTAGTAATAGGTACATATTTATTTATATAAATACTTTTTATGCCATTATTTTTTATACAATTAATCTCTCGCAATTTCACACTCTTAATCACACTACCACACTGTTTTCTCACTACCAAATCCATACGGTTGTCTGGAAGAAATCGCCGAGTGCGATAAGACTGCCACTTGTACATCTTAACTAGTGTTCCTGTTTGTCTGCCTTATGTAGTCCTTGTGTGTACAATACAGAGTGAAATAAATAAATAACTCCAAAACTTCCTCAAAACCAAATTTTGGCTAACCCAAGAACCGAATGAAAGTTTCATACATCGTACTAGCCATCCTCACTTTTGAATTAGGCTGTCACATAACATCAAGTGTGCCTTTTGTTAGCTCAAACTAAAAAAAGGTATAAAAAAAGTTTAGAAGTATTATGAAGTTATTATTGAGCTAAAAATGTTAAGCAGACCGAGAGTTAAAAAAGTAAAGAGGGGTTGTCGGCGTACAATAGCCAGTGGCACACCAGTTTTTTTCCCCACCATTAGCCCTGCTGGGCCATGGTGGCGCCCTGAGCCTCACCATGACTTGGCATGCGTGAACCCTTTACAGGTGGTTTGATTCAAGGGGGAAACATTAGGTCTCCCCGTCGTTCTAATGTGGCCTGCTGCCACGACCGGCACGGAGGGTACCTGAACTGTGACCTGCCGCTTTTTACTAGATTACCCTAAATTTCATAGAAATAACTTATCATAATGTCAAACACATTGACAAAAGCATAACAATACGTAAACAGGAACCTAATGCACTTCGAAGATAGGTTAATAAAATTGTTTGATTAGTTTTACTACCTAGGTGACACATATAACATAAACGCGCAACTGACCCTATAGTTACAACCCAAAATGTGTTTTTAAGGTAAAATAAAATTAGTAAATAAATGCGTTTTATCAATAGTTGAAATTGAATGTAGTACAATTATTAAAACATATTACGTCAAACACAACGTCAAAGAACGACTATGCAAAAGTGCAAAAGTTACACTATAATGATGACACTATAAAATATGCTGTTTAATAAAAAAGGTGAGTAACGTGTAATACGCTCTTCAAACGATATTCTTCTTTCTTGCCCTAGGTATAGTACCAGTCTCGTCCATTCTTCTTTCATAATTCAGTCTATTCTCCTCTGGAACGCACTCCCTCGTGAGGTCAGGATGTCTACCACTCGTAGTCTTTTTAAACGCAGAGTTCGACATATCTATTTAAACTTTCGGCAGAAACCTAGTAGCTTTTCTCACACTACTTTAATTTTATTTCTATTTGTATTATGTGTATGTTTATGTGTTTTTATAATTATGTGTGTTATATATTGTGTATTTTTATGTAATGTTTATTGTTTGTAGGCTGTAGGTATATTTTTGTTGTAGATTTCATTACTATCATGAAATTAATAGCACCTACCAGTAGCACTTTCTGCACCTACCAATGGTTGCCTGGTAGAGAATGCCCTAGGCATTAAGTCCGCCATTGTACAACTTAATTATTGTGCATAAAGTTTATTAAATAAATAATACTTTACCCACTATTTCTATTTTTATTTATCAATACATTTTCGTTTGAAAATTAACCACTTTAATACCTATTTATTATAATAATACTTTATATTCTTAATAGTCTCTGCATACCCCTTGGACAAAAGTGATCAACGTTTTAATATTTTTTAATATTATGTAAAGGTGAAATCTAGCGACTTCTTACTACACGATCTGACAACATTATTCGTTGATGAATTGGTAACACTGAAGAATGAAAAAAGACCGAACCGCCCGAATTTTCTTTAAAAATCGAAAGAAATTTAGTGCAGCGCTATCCTAATCAATCCTATGATTTTAATGATATCCCCAAAAAAATTCATATGCAAATCAAATATACACCATTGTCCTTTATTTTAATGAGTTGATTTTATAGAAATTTCTTTTCCAGTGCAAAATGAAAATTTAAGTATGCATACAGACGCTCTTCTGTGGTCATGTTTGGCCGCCATGTCGGAAGTTCGTAGTTTCTTCGGAGGTCGTGTTGTGCTACTCTTTATTAATAAAAGATTACAGTGATTTAAGTTATAATAGGACTATGTATTTAAATGTATATTAAATAATTATGATTTAGTTAAATGTGTGGAGTGACTGTAATATTGGAGCAAATCAATACATTTTGCGTTTGGAGAAGTTCTCTAACATCGTATTTTTAGTTCATCCGCCATATTGGCGTTAATATTTCTTCGTAAGTCTTTTTTCATAATTTCTAGCTTTACTGGTATTATTTTGATGTTATTTTCATACTATATTGTTGCTGTTTTTATAGGGCTGCATATTATGAATTAGTACTGTGTGCATGTTGCTTTTAATGAGCAATATTTCAACTTTTTGTTCATGGCCTCTTTAAGGCAATTTTCTTTCGTTTCAAGTCGGTAGCATTGTGTTAATTTCTTTGGTATTGCATTTACAATAGTCTTTACTGTGTTTATTTTGTTAATCTTCTTTGATAAATTGATCGAAAACATTGTTTTTAGATTGACACATTAAATACCTATGTAATGTTCGTTTTCATAGAAATTAGAATAGCTATAAGAAACTAGTTGTATGTTTTAAATTCGTTTCAAACTATGTTTTGAAAATATACTTTCGTGCCAAAATTGTAATTTTTTATTAAAATTGTTCCTTTACCTGATACCTTCAAATTTTACTAAAATGCAAGGCCCAAGGAACGTTCTAGATTAGTTCCACTCTCTTGAGCGTAATGCTGCTATGTATGTTGTTTATGACTCATTGTGCAACTTGAATTTCCTCCCTGTCTTGCACTTTGTAATTTTTAGATGACTGTCATGTAAAATGCATGTCACAAGTACATAAAGCTTTAGCTAAAGATGAACAAATATGCATGAAATATTTGTAGAATGTGAATTTGAAAGGCACTCCCAAATGTTGACATCCCAAATAGGTTATGTTCTGTGTTGACTTGTAGTACTGTTTCTTGCTTTCTATTGTACTTAAAACTCAAATCTCCTTTGTATGTCAATACATATTTTGGTTAAAATGCTGATGCAACACAGGTGTCTTTAGTTATCATAAATAATAGGCTACTAGAGGTATTTTTGTTACACAATTAACATACTGCTTTGTTTTTAATGGTAACCTGATTTTGATCTGCAATGTGAATTTGTGAGTTTATAGACTTTCTCTAAATTGATAGAAATGTTTATAAATAATCCAGGTTCCTCTCAAACATAGTTATCATATGCTATGAAACATTCATTGATGTATTTTTACTTGTCATACCAAACCAAGCTTATGGTTATGAATCGAATATAACACACATTCATATTGAATATATGTGTAGAATATGTTTGAAGTAACAATTAATGTGTATTGATAGTCCAGTGCTTCTGTCTCCTTTCTAAAGTTATATTTTACACAAAACAGTGAAATTTATGTTAATATCACCGAGGACCAAAAATTTCTAATCTAGAGAAACATACACCATCTATTTCATTCAACTATATGGTATGGTCTGTAATGAATGCCTACTGTAAGGTTTATGAAATATCAAGGTCATCAATATGCCAATAGTTTATATACATTTCCTGATTTAGAATAGCTGCTAACTACTAAATTAAACCAGGAGAAATATTTCAACTTAGCTTTAAAGTAGCTTTTAATACACTTTAAACAAAATCTTTATCTACAATTCTGGCCAAAATTAGGTATTGTTACATTGTCATATGATGTAGGAAGTAATATCAAACATTATTTTCAATGCTATCATAGTAATGTTGGGAAAAAATGCATAGACAATTTCATAAAAGATCAGTGTGCAGATCGTTACAAAATATTAATTGAATATAAAATTAAATATTGACATAATTTCTATGTTTCTGTTACATTAACTCCAGTAATGTCAAATAGTCTTCCTTCACATTTATATTTCACTAGGTTGGATAAACAAATAATGTAATACATATTAAAGACAAGTCTTCATGCACTCAACTTCTTTATCTTTACTTATAATAAAACAAAGTCATTTCATTAGTCATTATTTTTGTATGTGTCTCGGCTTATATTTTCAAAATTACGAAATTTGTATGATATGATTTTTTAAAAGATTGTTTTTCATATATTTGTTAAGATTTTTTATTTACTAAATTCCAACCCCATGCAACAGCTAATTACTTTCAAAAGGAGTCAGGGTAACTTTATTTTAGTTACAGTATTCATTCCATCTAGGTTAGTTGTACATTTCCTCTATATTTATTTAGGCTTGTTGTCACCTAAAATGCCCTGTAGAACTTAATATGAAAATCACTTTGTCTAAGAAGCTATTGTACTCTTCAGATGTTAAGCCTGCAGTACATTTATATCACATACACAGGAAACACATAGGTTTTATAATAGTCACCTAAATACTGGCCAGTAGCTGATATTAACTTACTGTCTTTACATATTTAGAAAGAAACTATCAATCTTTTATCTATAAAACTTTCTTAACTATACATCAACCACATATTCTATATTTTTTATTTAAATTTGTAACTGTTTCCTAATAAATCCTTTATTAATATGAATCACAACATCATTGCCCATAATAAATTAAATTAAAACATGAAAAAGCTCTTTATTTTCTAGTTTACACATATAATACACATTTTCATAATACAGTCTAAATCTATATTGGTAGGTAATTGTCTAAAAAATATAATATGTGTAATGTTCAGATTATTTGCAACTTTAATGCATACAATTAATTGCCAAAGTCTAGACTTTCTTTTTACTCATTTTCGTTATTTTGATAATGGCCATGATGGAATATCAAAGAGATATTAACTACATAACTTTTGCATTTATAATATTGTTGTGGGTTTTTATTGACTACTAATAAAGTAGTATTACATATATTTACTAAAATATAAAAAAACAATGATACATACTGCCTTTAGGAATAACAGGCCCTGCCAAGTATTACTTACTACTAAAAGATTGTTAAAAAGTCTTAAGCCTTGGATTTACATGTATTTATATTTACTGCCCCACACCTTGTCTTTTAGTATGATGATATAGCCTGTATTATGTATGAGCTTATACAGCTGCATAGTTTTTCTAATATCCATTCAGCAGC
Organism: Orgyia antiqua; assembly: GCA_916999025.1. Lineage (NCBI taxonomy): Eukaryota > Metazoa > Arthropoda > Insecta > Lepidoptera > Erebidae > Orgyia > Orgyia antiqua. The sequence continues at coordinate 7,823,411 of OU779861.1, forward strand.
TTTTTTTGAAAGAGTAACAAACAAACCTTACATACATTTTAAACTAAAATGTATGGATGGCAGACAGACTCCAAATTTTTGTGTATCAAGTAGTATTTAGTGATATAGTTATAATTAATCTACCAGATTTTGACATAGATTATTCTTATTGGTTTCTGGGGATTGTTTGTACGCGTCTAATACATAGCTGAACAGTTGTGAAAAGGAAATCTTAACTAAATTACACTGGAAATATTAAAACAAGATTTGCATAATATTTTTAACTAACTACATATTTCTAGTTCATGATCACCCTAAGAAATTCTGGATTTTATAAAGTAAAGCATACTGTGTTATACAAATTATTATACCATTTATAACCCCTGGAATAGGTGCAATAATATTCTACGATCTTTTCCTTTATCAGATATTGAGCATGCTCCATGCCAGTATGCAAAATAACCAATAGATTTTGATTTCCATACACATGTAGAATCACACAGAAATGGTGTTACTATAACAGTTCCCCATTTTCTACAGAACCCTTTAACATAAAATTATTACTAAAATTTTGTAATGTTAATGTGGTCCTTTGAGTTTGAAGAAAGATGTCTGGGTCAACCTGTATGAAATAAAAGCTTAATTTAAAAAGTTGCCTCTTGTTTTAATTTATCATTGTTCTAGTGTTACTGAAAAAGATCTCTAGAATACTTAATACTTCAAGAGCTTGTATTTTATCAATAGCTGTTTGTTCACAGGAATATTCAACAGAAATCATAAAATATTAAATAACTATCTCAACATTATATTCTCTAACACTTGGGTGACTCATTTGTTTAAATAAAACTACCAAAGTCTCCGAAACGTCGGGCTAAAATTTAAAACTAATATACGCGTCTAAATTCGTAAAGGGTGGATTTATCTCAACATTCTTATTATATTCATTGATAAAAATCAAAAAACATATAAATTTTATTCTAATTTCTACTACAAATACCATTTCCACAATGTTCCATTTTACTTCTTCTAGTTTTGTTAAATGTTATTTGTAGATTTTATAGGATATATTTAGTAATTTTATTTTCTTTTGTTTCAGATTGTAAGAGTTCCAGGATTGATAAATTCCTGGTGCTATTATCAATACCTTCTGGTATCCAATGAGAGGTAAAGTTATTGCTTTTGTCCCTAACAACTGTCCTTCATATTATTGTATTTTTTCTATTCCCTTCACCAAGTCAAGACATCAAAAAGATGTAGGGTTAGGTTAGAAGGATAGGTTTCGAAATTTCCAGCTCTCATAAAAGTTAATAAAGCCAATAAAGGATATAACTATAGCAATCAAACAGAGTTGTAGGCGCGCAACCCTTTCTGATCCTGATCGTTCTCGAACCAGCCCTGGCAATTTTAGATAACATAAAATAATAATAATAATTACCCTTTTTATCTAGATTTTCAAATAGTAAAATCAAATGTATTTCTTTCAGGTGGAATATTATTTTGTCTTTATGGGATGATCTGCTTCTAGGTGCAGAAGCACCGCTATATATATATTATGATAGAATGGTTTAGTGTTTTAAGAGGATATAGCTGATGCCTCTTAGTCAGAAATTGGATGAGCCTCTCGTTACTATTGAGGTGAGAGTTCTGTCATCTTTGTAGAGTGTATTTACAAATGATTTGATTACAGTGCTATAGTAATGGTGTCATTTTGGCAGGTAGATTGCTGACTCCAGCACAATGCAGCAGGCAGTCGATCCTCTGGCGACTACCAGCACAGTAAGTTATTATCAATTATATAAAACCATTTCTTATAGTAATGTGTTTTTATATTAGTTTGATATTAGTTTTGATATTAGTTATTAGATTTGATATTAGTTAATTTATTAATCATTCAGAATTTCTAAAGGTTTTTCATTGCGTAGTTTTTGCGACAATAGCTATAAAATAGGAAATAACTATAACATTTCTTGTCTCAGTCATTAGACATGGACTTTGTTTGTGACTGTGTTTTGTAATTAGGTGTTTCGATTTAACAGCCAACGGCGGAGCCCGTCAATGGTGCCCCTCCAGATGATCCATCGCGGCGCCAAGGGCGGGTGACAAATCAGCTACAATTTCTGCAAAAGAATGTAATGAAGGCAGTATGGAAGCATCAGTTCGCCTGGCCTTTCCACCAACCTGTAGACGCAAAAAAGTTAAATCTTCCTGTATGTATATACTAAGAACTAATATCTATTTATGAAATACCGACAGTGTTAAGACAATTTAACATGAGTATAAATATTGTTTTCAGGATTATCATAAGATTATAAAGAAACCAATGGATTTGGGCACAATAAAGAAACGGCTCGAATCCAATTACTACTATTCTGCTCAGGAATGTATTCAAGATTTTAACACCATGTTCACCAATTGCTATGTCTACAACAAACCGGGCGAAGATGTCGTGGTTATGGCGCAAACTCTGGAGAAATTGTTTCTAAACCGGGTAAGTGATCAGAATTCATTCAGAGATCCTATACATTTCTTTGGTTAAGAAAGGCTTTTTTAAAGCCTTTACATAATACAGTTACCTTTACAATACATTCAGACATTCTATAAATTGCTAACAATGCTAAATCGCTAATAACGTAAGATTTAAAATAAATGATAAAGCAATTGAGCATTTCAATATCAATTTTAATGCATATCGTGATAAGTAATGTATAATAGCATCTTCTCGTTTTTTTCTTTCCATAATTCCATTGGATTTATGATTAATGTATTGTTGATATGTTTGAACAGATAGCACAGATGGAGAAGGAGGAGAAGGAGATAGAGATGCCATCCAAAGGTGGCAAGGGCGTGGTGAAAGCTAAACGCGGCACGGGCAGCGTGGGTAGCGCCGGGAGCGCGGGTAGTACTCCGGTGCCGAGCGTGGCGCGGCCCACGGTTAAGGCACTGCCGCCACACCCCGCCGTCGTGGGCTCTACCAACACCACCACCACGCCCGCTATCACCACGCCCACCGTCACGCCGCCCGCCACTCACACAGGACTACCGCAACAGGTGATCATACAATCACACTACTAGCCTCTGTATGTATGTTACCATTTCATATCTAAGGTGCTGTAAAATTCAATCCAATCATTTTGTATTTTAATTTTTTTTTTGTATTTGTGTCTATTTTTTAGACTTTCTATTCTGTAAGAGACAGATGTAGATATGACATGGACTTTGTTCAAGTTTGTGGCCTAGATTAGTGCTATACTACGTTGCTATGCATACGAAAGATTAAGGGCCTACATCAATATTATCGTATATCATCGCCGACACGTACATATTAACACAGCCAGTAGGCACAGAAAATGAAGAATTAGGGATACTTTTCCTATTTACTCAAAATCTACTTAATATATTTTAATTCTGATTTACGTGTTTCTATATATAATAGTTACTTATGTTTTTAAAGTTATTTCATTAGTTAATACGCGATAATAGACCGACAAATGAAAAAAATAAAAAATTAGAGAGGTTGTTTCGCTAAGATTTTCTATCGAGAAAACTTTTTTCAATCGTGTTTCTGAGTTTATGCGATCCTAGATCATATATTGAAAAAACATATACTTAAAAATTAGAGCTCTAGCCATTCAATCTAAAGAAACAATGAAAACTTCGTACGTAGAAAAATGCACGAAGCTATTTTGGTATCCTCTTAAGTTTAAATACTTACAAATTATAGGATCTTAACTATTTAACTTTTAATTAAATTGGGACTAGATTGTGTGTATTAATATGTTTAAACCTTCTAGATAATTCATTGGTTTAACAGGTTATGTAGCAACTGCATTTATATATCATATATTTTCTTGGTGTAAATCTGATTATTATCAATTTGAACATACAATATAACTTACGATTTTCTCCGTCAGGTCGCGACGCAACCTACTAGTTTTCATGTGACTCAGCCTGCAGTGCCGCCAGTTACTGCAATACCAGCCGTCACATTATCTCAAACACAACCTGCGAAGGTTATTATCATTATTTATACCCTTTCTAGTTGGACAATTAGTATCAAATACTTTGATGCAGTTCTCTAACGTTATTTCAATGACATAGGTGAAAAAGGGCGTTAAAAGAAAAGCTGATACTACAACACCAATAGGCAGTTCGTTTGAAGGTGGTTACACAACGCCAACCATTGAACAACAGAGTGGTCCTAAGCCAGCTAAAATATCTACGAGAAGAGAGAGTGGACGTCAGAAAAAGGTTTGTATGCATTAGTCTTTATATTAAAACAAAACAGAAAGTTACACAGGTTAGGTGCCTGTGTAACTTTCGGTGTAAAAATGTTTAGAACTTCTTACTTTTCTTTGTAAAATTGTGAGCTTCACTGCTGTAAACTTTAAAAGCCGTTGCGTAGTTTAAAAGTTCCGTTAAGATAAAGTGTACATATGGCGCAAACTTGTTATTTTTAACGTTATTTTATAAATGTAGGCGAACAGAACTGGTGACGACAGTTTTAAAATGGGCGGCATGTCTCCGAGTGGGGCTGGTGCATCCCATCACTCTGCAATGACTCCACAGTTAGCGAAAAATAAGGAGAAACTATCCGATGCATTAAAAAGTTGTAATGAAATTTTAAAGGAACTATTCTCCAAAAAACATTCGGTAAGTTGTTCAAATATGTATATTATATATTTTTGTAGTAATTGCATAGTCTGCACTGATGTTTATGCTAATAATTTCTCTTATGGCTGCAGTCTGCAATATTAGTCTCCAAAAAACTAACTATGAGCATATATTTTGTAGGAATAACTTGGCTTTGAAAAGTCATCCCTTGTGGGATACCTGCTGTCTTTCCACCATCATTTCTCTAAGCTTTGGTGTGACGTATTAAGCTCTTAAAAATATTTACACTGAGCCTAGTTCATATACTTTTCTAAATAGAAATTTTTTCACAGGGTTATGCCTGGCCGTTTTATAAACCTGTTGATGCTGAATTACTTGGACTTCATGATTATTTTGATATTATTAAGAAACCCATGGATCTTGGTACTGTTAAACAGAAAATGGACAGTAGAGCATATAAAACAGCGGCCGAGTTTGCCGTGGATGTACGTTTAATATTTACAAATTGCTATAAGTATAATCCACCAGACCACGACGTTGTTGCCATGGCTCGGAAACTACAAGATGTGTTTGAAATGAGGTAATTATTATATAATTTGCTTGGATCAATAGAAAAACGATTTGATATAACTGTTTTACAAACTTATAATTTATTCCTTTGTACATAGGTACGCCAAGATTCCCGATGAACCTGTTCATGTAGGAGTACCACATATGGATAAAGGCAGTTCCGCATCCAGTTCAGAGTCAGGGTCCGAATCTGACTCGGAATCAGATGATTCAGAGGAGGAAAGAAATAACAAAGTGAAGATTCTAGAAAAAGAATTATTTGCATTGCAAGAAAAAATGAGAAAATTAGTAGAGGAATCCAATACTAAAAAGAAAGCAAAGAAAAAAATTAAGGAGAAGACTAAAAAACCATCAATATCAAATAACACCGTGCCCAAAACTAACGCAGCGGCCACGTACGCGGCGAAAGCTAACAATATTGTGGAGACCTTAGGTGAGTGGGTTCATTGTTTGTCTAGGATAGACCCAGTTGATCTATTTCTGTTCATCTATACAAATATTATACAGTAATTCATTCTTTGAAATAGACTTTACTTCTCTTGCAGAATAAGTTATCTGCTTTAGATTTTCTCTTAGAAGCCTTAGACAGATGTTGGTAGCAAAATGTTGATAAAATTTGCTTTTTACGAATAATCGGCAAAGATTTTGGATGCAACAATGAATTGGAAAAAATATCGTAAAATACTATATTTGCATGTAACATACACTGCGCTTTAGGTAGAACGGACTATGTTGATATTAAAACTAACTAAATCCAAATGTGTTAAAACAGCGACTGGTGGCGCTCGTGGTAAGGCAAGCAGCAAGCGAGGCGCAGGTGGCGCTGCGGGCGCAGGGGCGGGAGGCGGCAAGGTTGGAGCGCGCGCCGCACCGCCCGCCAAGAAGAAGAGCGTGCCACCACCCGCAGCGCCTCTACCACACCAACCACCACACCCTGATACAGACGATGAAGACATCGCCAAACCAATGTCCTACGATGAGAAGAGGCAGCTATCACTAGACATCAATAAGCTGCCTGGTATGTATTATACTAACCGTTAACTATGACTTCCTTTTAATAATTCTATGAAAGAAGAACATTTCAGTGCTGTCATTCTGGCATTACTTGGGACAAACTATTTTTTAATTTTAACTATGTACCTACCCCTTTATTTGCCATAAAAGTAGGCCTATCCAGGTGGGTAATGAATTTTACATCGCCTTAAAATAATACATTGAGCTGTCAGAAGAATGCCTAAAATAACATTATATGTTTCATCATTTTACTTAATTTACATAATTTTCAACAGGTGATAAACTTGGCCGGGTAGTACACATTATACAGAATAGAGAGCCGTCATTGCGGGACTCCAATCCTGATGAAATAGAAATTGATTTCGAAACATTGAAGCCGTCTACACTTCGAGAATTAGAAAATTACGTGGCATCATGCCTTCGGAAAAAGACACGTAAGAAGCCTTATAGTGAGTGGACCCGACATTGTTTACCTTTTCCATACTCATTTTTCCTTCCCTATATTAGCTACACCCACCTTTTACTTTCACCTCGTACGTAACCTAACTCGCGTAGTAGTTTTCAGTAGTATATTTTTATGTAGTCTTTTTTGCGTGTATTTGACATAATTACGGATGTCGATGTAGTTGCCAGTCATGAAATAACTTTCTTAAAAATCTTTTCTGTATAGGTTTTTATTGAAATTAAAATACAGTTAGCTAGTCAGTGAATTGAATTTTTTTCAAGCTCGTGGAACGAAAATGAGCTTGCAATAATATCTTTTCAAATGCTCCCATTTAAAATCTGTTTTCCTATATAACTTGTCCTCTATTCTTCAAAATTAATCTTTTGCTAATACACTTTTATTAAATTTGAAGCTTGAACAGTAACTAATCTTAATTAATCCATTCATTATTATAAAATCTATATTTTATTCCTAGCTTTTATTACACCCATAGAAACAGTACCATATAACTTTATTTGACGAAAAAAAATGCTGTGTAGTTCCAAAATTTTCTGTTACAGTTCCTATTTTCCTATTCTATTCCTTATTATCCATATCTATCCTTACTGGCAAATAATGTTGGTGAAACCCTAACATTGTCGTTGTCTATTGCTATGTGTTATAACTAATTTTTTTTTTTGTAGATCGTAAAGTATCTGGCAAATCGAAAGATGAACAAATAGCAGAAAAGAAACAAGAATTAGAAAAACGGTTGCAAGATGTATCGGGACAATTGGGCACAAATAAGAAACAACAACAGAAAAAAGGTGAGTTTGATAAATATTTAAATTACACTACAACATAATACTACGATATAAGCTTGTACTATATTTTCCTAATTGTAACTTTATGAAATGTGTGTACTACAATAGGTTCCAATTTCGCACCTGAAATACCATTTAATGTTATTTTCTTCAAACTCAAAAGAGAAAACTGGTTACATGCGGTCTTTCACCAGTTGGATTAAACCAGCGCGTTACCGAAAATTCAGCAAAAATGTTCCTTCATTGCTTTATCACTATTATAATGATTTTAAAAAGTAATTACATTTTTGGCTGTTTATAGAAAAAAATGTGTTGGAAATGTATTTGCAATATGTATAAATGTAGATGCAGGTGGCACAGGACAGCTAGGACGTGCTATTTCCAACAGTGATTTAGGAAAGGTTTATTGATAAATGGCATACGTTTTTACTGAAGTGAACCGCTTTGTTACGTAACGCGTTGCGACACTAGTTATTGGGCACACTTTTTTTTGTATTAATTAGAAATAATTTGTGAACAGAAGGGTGTAAAGATGCTATAGGCGGAGGTATATCATCGTCATCGAGCTCGTCGGACTCGTCCAACTCGTCGTCGAGCACAGACACCAGCTCGTCGGACAGCAGTGACAGTGAAGCAGGTTAGATCACATTGACGACCCACTAAAGACATCGACACTATCATTTCTGACAACATTAATAGTACTGATTGTGGTACTCTGATTGTACCATACCATGTAATTACAGATTTAGTTATAGATTTTAATAATACCATGCATTTAAATTAAGATGCCTATACTTTGTATGGATATGTTCAATTGCTTGAGATATATAAATAGTTATATAGGTTGTTAGCATTTTTCGTGCAGATTTCAGAGATCTAAAAGATTTTTTTTTACCTTTGCCAGTATTTTTTAATAATATGACCAGGTTAAACAGTTCAGTTATCATTTCAAAGTTAAAATCCAATATTAACAGTGACTTAATTCTAGTCTGAATGTGGTGTTGGGAGACAGAATGAACGGCAGGAATATAATATGTGTGTCAACATATAAGCCACGCAAATTGGTAATGCGCTGGAACCTTGTCAAATTAACGCCCTTGTGACGTCATCAGTAAAGAAAAAGTACAGCTAACAAAATGTAATATTCTCATCTATACGTCACTATGACGTCACCAACATGGCCGCCAGGCGCATTACCAATTTGTGTGGCTTATAACATAGGCTGAAAAGTATTTTTAAGAGTGCAGTTAAGTCAGTATGAGGTTGATTTTTTTTAAATGGCAGTTTTTATGACTTTTCTGGAATGGTGAATGATTGTGGTATTTTAGTACTTATTTATTTATTAAACATTCAGTATCGAATACAGTAACAATTAATTGATTTTATGGACTCTTTATATCAGATTTAGAGTCTATTTTATGAAAAGATATTTTACATTAATTAATTTAATAGTTTAAATTTATTTGATTCCTTTTAAGTTATAAAATTTGTATAAATGATTATAGAGGTGGCATGTTTGTCTTGGGTTGATGGGATAGCTTTGTTTGCTGGTCCTTCAATGCTATTTCATATTAACAACCTGCTTGATAATGCACTATCTATGACAGTTTTAATAGTTGAAAATTTTCTTATTAGTGTTTAATGTTTGTGTTGCAAGTATATGTGAATATTTTGAAAGTTTTATGAGTAAATATAATTTCCATTACTGTGATATTGGACAGGGCTACCACCTGATGTATGATTCAATGTTTAATTCGAGTCTATAGTATGATGCTGCACATTATAAGAAATGTTGGTAAAGGCACAAGTTGTTATGAGAAGGAGAAGCCAGCTTTGGTGTTCACTGATACTATGATATTGGTGCCGGTAAAAGTATTATTGTTTGGTTTGCACTCATAAAACCAATAGGAAAATACCTTTTCACATTAATATTTTTAACTATATCATGTCCTCAATTGCGAAATTCATTTGCATCCATGAAATATTAATTAATTTGTTTGTTATATATTGTTATTGAAAAGTTCAGATCTCACGGTTACTAATTGCTTTTGAGTGTGAAATTGAAACGTACATAATAATGATAGAGGATTGTAATTAATGATAAGAAGGGCAGGTAGTAGTGTCGGTACGTCCAGTGTTCGAAGCGAAGCGGAACATCTACTGCAGCTGGCGGAGAGTCAGTCGTAGGGTAATGCAAACAATTGTGTAAGGACGGATACCACCGTAGCAAGCAAAACATTCATTTTATTATATTTTGTACACCTCTTACAATAGAGCTCATAACTTTTCAATGGCTGAATGAAATTTCATCGAACTTTCAAGTACACTCGATTAAATCATCCTAATATCGATCACAACCGGTCCTGCAGTTTGGGAGCTACGACAACTCAGACAGACAGACACGTTAAACTAAAAACCCTATTTATCCTGGCGGGGATAAGAAACTAGCCCCATTGTTGTGTCAGTCAAAACTTTGCTACAATTATTTGCTATTTCTGTGACATGTTGTAGTTAAAAATTTATTTAAATGAAAAGGTATGTTATATTGGTATGCTTGATACACTTTATTGCTTGCTCTCAAAATTATATGCGACGTGTGTTCAAATTGTCTATTTGAGAATATAATAATACCAAAAGCTGGCCTCCTTCCTTCACAAATTGTTTGCATACTTTTTTAATTATGAATAATGTTGAAGAGTTAACATATTTTTATAAAATCACTGTATCTGTCATATGGTTACTAAGTTTTATCTTTTAATTTGTCAATATGCACCCACAATTATTGTCCAGGCGTAAGACTTATTGTAGTTATTTAAAAGGAAGGTTTACATATATTTGTAAACGGCAATAACAAGTATTGCGTTTTTCTGAATAACAACTGTTATGTAAGAACGCATTGCAATTTTAGTGCATGAAATGTAAGTACTTTTGGGGTAAAAGTTTTTGAAGTAACCTGATATATATTTATTACAAAATTATGGCTATACATACCATATAAATACATCTGTAAAACGTGAAGTTTTAATGATTAAACTTACATTTGTAAATTATTTAATTAAACATCAAATATTTGATGCTTACACCACTTTGAACTGAACAAATAATGTTTTCATTTTTATATATATATAGCAATGTAACCTATAGTGAAATTGGGTTTAATTTATATATAACTTTATTTAATTTTATAATTTTGCTAATCAAGATTTTAAAACGATTATGGCTTTTGTTACATTGTAAATTTACTTTAAAAGAAATTAAATGTCCTCGACATACTCACATGCTGTGCTTTATATAAATTTCACATCACAAGGGAGGTATATCGCACGTCTTATATTTAATTATATTACACAAAGGCCTAAAAACATCTAGTTAGTATTTGAATTTTTTAATTAGCCCTGCTGTAATAATTTATTACAAATCTTTTTTTACTTGATTAGTAAAATGTAGATCATTTTACTTGTATATTATGTTTTATTTAGATACTTTTTACACTGTCCATTATATAGCTATATATTATATTATTTGGCTCAATATCAATGACCTTAGAACAATTAGTTATTAATTATGTTTGTGAGGTTGTAATGGATTCACTTTCAGATAAGATCATGTCTTTAGTCCATTGCATAGTTTATATTTATATCAAGTACAATTACAGATTGTTTCAAAAGATCTATTCTATAAGTTAGTATGTAGTATACCTAATATTATATAGACTCTTTTTGTGAAGGAAATGAACAAAGTAAACCGTACAGTAATATTGCGGAGATTATCTCATGTCTTGGTAACCAATGTTTGTGTAAGGACCCGTTAGTGAAGGACTGATAAATCTCATTCTTATATAGTCTATAAATAACAAACACCTCTTATTTTGTAGCTAGTATATAAATAATAATATAAATTATATGCAGATGTTATAATTTACCTAACGGGTTCTTGGTGTTTTATAAAACTGGCATGAGTTTTGTTTTAAGTAAATAGTGGTGCAATTAGTTATGTTATATAACACAACATTTAGTTGTATTGTAGTGAACAGGTACACTGTGTGTTACATTTTATGTAAAATTGATATAAACAACTCATGAAATAAAATAATAGTTGTTAAGAGTGAGTAGTTATAAACTTTGTATATATTTCAGTATATAACAATTAAGTAAATCTTTTAAGTAATTTATATTGAATTTCATTTACCCGGAGATCTGAACATTAGGAAATCTATACATAAACAATAACATTATGTAAATGTGATGCATTAGAATATGGAGTTGATATATTTCTGATTCATGTGGCAGGAAAGTATCAGTGAACATAAGCAATTGAAATGATGGTTTCTCCTTCTTTATTGCGCTATATGCCATAAGGAAATGGCTGAATGTCAAGTTAAGTATATTAATTTGTTGAATAGTATATTAGTAGATTTGCAGCAAAATCTGGCACTCATTACTCTCGTGACTTGCAGGCACAGGCCCCAGCAGAACACCCAAAAAGAAGGCAAAGAAACAACACCAGCACCCTCCACAACCTGTAAGTAATTTTATTTGTTGTTTTATTGTCGCAATTGATTTTATATGTTTAGTTTATTATAAAAGCCGTTCGTCCTACTGTAGCAGAAGGTGGCTCCAGTACCGGTGACAGCTGTGGTGACGGCGGCGCCCACCCCGGTCACCGCCCCAGTACCACAACCCGCGCCTGTCGCTGAACTACCGTCGGCACCACCACTCACCACACCTGTCGCCGCGCCCAGCACCGCCACAGAGAAGCCTAGCGCGCCTAGTGGAGAGGTGGCGCCACCACCACTACTAGACCATAAGGAGACCACAGCACCGCCCACCACCGTCGCTCACACCGCGCCTAACACTACGCAGACTAACAACGCACTGCCTAACGCATCACTCGCACCTCTCGTTCGACTCACCGAGGAACCTAAACCTCTCATGAAAACTGAACCAAGAAACGGTCTCGACAAGGTCGACCCCTCTCAGTACATAGATCCCATCGAACGATCACTGGCTAGTCTAGAGCGCAGTCTGAAGGCGGACGTGCCGATGGATGTCAGTGTTGCAGTTTCGGAATCATCTATGCGACTCGAGGAAGAGTTCTCCCTTCCAAAATCACAGATGATGCCGGATACTGGACACCAGAATTTGATGGCACAATTGGGAGGACTGACAGACGTGGCACGCGTGCCCGAAATTAAAAATGAAATGTACCTGCCGTCACATAATGGATTTGTAGACAAGATGCCTCACGAGCGAGACGTTATGAGACCCGATATGAATCCTAACTTACAGGGGTTACCGGGTGTACCCCCCGTCTCGTCTATATTCGATCCCTTGCCGACGACGCAACATAGTGTAATCGCTCAGCCTCATCATAATAGTATGTCCAATCCACCTAGTTTGCTCACACCTGCTCTAAAAAAGGAGGATGTGAAACCGTTACTGACGCCCAAACCGATTGAGGATCTCATGGGTGTGCCGAATATTAATAATATGTGCGATCGTTCAAAATATGAAATGGAAAAGAAAATGGAAGACTCGAAAAATTCAAATTTCGCACAAGCCTTCAAACTTAAACAGGACCCTAATTTAAAGAATGCGAGTTCGTGGTCGTCGCTAGCGCAAGCAGGAAGTCCACAGAGTATACCAAACATTGGTGTAAATAACCAAGTCAAACAAAAACCTGTCATGGATAGCTTCCAAGTAAGTGTGTACTATTGTTACAAATTAAATAATATAATGCAATGCTGTATACTAAGACATCATTTATTTACAGGCATTTAAGAAACAAGCTCGTGAGAAAATCGATCGTCAGCGAGCACTTATTGAACAGCAAGAGTTGAGGAAAAAAGAACAAGCTGAAAGAGAAAGACAACGGCAAGAAACTGAAAGGCGACATCCCGAAGAGGAAAAAATTAGGTAGGAGACCTGAGTGTCGTATAATTTTACTTGAATAGGTACCTTTCCGAACAAATAGCACTAACTCTATTTATTGGTATGTACTAATCGTAAATGTAATATATAGCAGAGTGGCGCCGGGCGTGCGCAAGGCCGAGAGCGCAGAAGTATCGTCCCCTTCAGTGTCGCCAGTGGCGCGTGCATCGCCGCCCGCAGCCGCAGCAGCTGCCGCCGCCGCCGCACCTGACAAACCCGCCGCCTCTGAGCGAGAGCGGCTGAGACAGCGCGAACAGGAGCGACGACGACGAGAGGCGGTTAGTTTAATACTACCCTACTACTTTGCTGTTGTCACATGGTTTTTTTTAGGATAATTCGTGGCCTGAAGTTTCTTTATGACATTTAACTTTATTAACACGTTAGTTATTTTAAAAGAAATTTAAAAAGTTAAAGATTGTTAAATGATTGTTGCGATTAAGTAGTTTTTAGCTTGGATATTGACGAAAAAAAGTACACTCTGTAAAACTTGCAGTATATATAGTTTACCTTCTCTGTGAGCACTGTATTAATTATGTTGGCCACAAATAATCAAATATATTTGTTACAGATGGCGGGCCAGATAGACATGAATATGCAGAGTGACTTGATGGCTGCATTTGAGGAATCGTTGTAACCTGCTCCAAGGACTTATATAATAAATTGTACATATGAGTATATATAAATATTAATGTTACGTCAATGCAATCGATAATTATGGTGATCGTGACACCGTGTTGTGTTTGTTGTGATCGTTATGTGAGTGAAACAGTTGAACTAACTTGTGGTTAAGTGCTGTGAATAGGTATACTTAAACTGTTGTAACGTCGTTGATTTCGTGCTCGCATATTATGGGCCTTTATTAGAGGGTTGCATTTTAATTAACAATAACTTGTATCATAAGTTTATATGTAAGCTCTTAAAGGTAAACAACTCTCTTTACATTCGTAAGTCTATATTTATATTTCGTTTTAGAGTCGTCACTTACCTTCCATAATTGTTTTATAGTGTCTACTAATGACTTTAGAAAGTAGAGTGAACATAACAAAATCGACATACTTTATGTTATTTGGTGAATAGACAATCAAAGAAACTATGAAATCTGTTACACAGATTCATACTATTTCTCATTGCATGGATGTTTTATTTTAATAGTACTATGAACAACATGTTATGTTGTTGAACATTATAAATTAGGCGATAATAATTCATTGTAAGTGTATTAATAATGCCATATTTATTAGATCGTCGCTTGTAATTCAACATGCAATGAGTTAGGGTGTGACTTTATATTTATTAGATGAAATTTCTGTTACTTATTCGATTTTCGATAAATATTGCTTAATGTTAGTAGATTTTTTATCAGTCTGTCATTGAAACAGATCAAATGTCATACATTTGATTTGAAATATATTTATTTTACATTGGAATATGTCTTTTTATGTTTGTAGATAGATAACTCCAGTGAATGTAGTAATTATTTTTAAACCGGTTCTTCAAATTGATTAAACAAATTAAATTACATATAGCAATAACAGTGCTACAGAATATATTGTACAAAATTGTTAAACATTTTTTAAAAATTTCAGTCCATTCTCAACTCAATATCACATGTAGATATGAAGTAAAATATATTGACATTCCATATTGTAATCTGTTGTTTAAATTGTTGTTATTTTTTATTTTAGCCAATCCATGCAGCTTTGGGCATTTGACAAGACAATAATATAGCTTATAGGTTCAATAAAACTTGTTCATTTAGGGTTGTTAACACTAACATAGTGTTTCCCGCCAAAATTATTTGAGACTGTTCACTATTCAATTAATTACTTTTTAATATTTCTTAACTAACTTAAAATAGATCAGTTTTTTTTTTGTATATTGTTCCACAAAGTACCTTCAATTTAATTACCTACTGTAATAAAGTTATGGTGTTACGTGAATATTATCGTTTTGTTATTAACACCTATCACTGATTGAATTTATCCTGTTGAATCAGAATCTGGAACAAAAGTTTTTGAGTGTTTGCACAGTGTTTTTAGATAGATAGAAAGAGCCATCACATCAATCTTTATAAATTACCTTTATTTTTCAAAAAAAAAACAAGATTCTGATTATCTCTTGACAGACGCGCTGTAATTTCGCAGCCAGAACTTTTTGTCCGAGTAGGAAATATTATTGTCAAAGGCTGTAAATAAAAACTTTAACTAAGCCGTGCGGCGTGCGCGTGTTTCTCTGTCTCTCTCTCTCTCATAACACGAATAAAATAATAATATATTATTTTTTATGCTCTGTTGAATATCTATTATCTTATATATAAAATTCACGTATTACAGTGTTAGTTAACGTACTTCTCCGAAACGGCTTGACCGATTTTTATGAAATTTTACATTTATATTCAGTAGGTCTGAGAATCGGCCAACATCTATTTTTCAAACCTTTTTTTATTTAGTATGGCAAAACAACGTTTGCCGGGTCAGCTAGTATTATATAAAAATTTATTACAATTTTTTCACTAATTAATCGAAAGGAACTTCGTTCCAACCGGATGTCCCTTGACACCTCTCATGTTTTTTTATTATTTCAAGATTTAATAAATTTGTATAAGTAGGTAAACTAGCTGCTGCCCGAGACTTAGTACGCGTGGAATTAGAAAATTTTCCCCGTTTTTGCAACATTTTTCTTATTGGTCGGTGCGTGTTGTTATTTAACCTTCCTTGATAATTGTGCTATCAAACACTAAAAGAATTTTTCAATTCGGACTAGTGGTTCCTGAAATTAGCGCGTTCAAAAAAAACTAACTTTATAAAGTAAACGCCAAGCCGAAGCGAAATGAAGTCTTTGAATAAGACTTCATTTCGCTTCGGCTTGCCGTTGTTGTTATTCAAAGCTAATCCAATTTCACATGGCATTTTTATACCAACCACATGATTCCTGGACATCATGCACTTGTTAAGTCGCCGGCTGATTCCTGCAAGATGCTAAGCTGTACAGAAACGAATTAAGATTGGTAAATACCTACTTTAAAGTTACACGTGAGTGGCAACAAAGTGGCTAGGGGCGTGGTCTCTGTGTGTTGCCAATTAAAAACGTTTAGGACACGCCCCTTGCTTATTATAAAGTGTAATGTTAAAAAAAATGGCGCACAAAACCTAGCGTAAGTATCTAGTGCTCAGTTTCAATTACTATTCTACGTGTCGAATGTGGATCAACACAGAACTTAACGTCGAGGACATTTTAAAAATGGGGACACTGCTGTATATGTATACAAGGTTTCGGTTCTAGCTATCAAGGAAGAAACTACTGGACGGATGTGCTAACATATTCTTTTCAACTATCTTCTCAGTGGGGAACATTATTAAACCTGTCTAACTCATCTGCGTATGACACAGTCCATTGCAGATTACAATAAATATTATGGTACCTACTTCTAACCATTTCCTTTGAACATAAGATTTAAGTAATGTCTCCCCAAACCATTAACGTCCCACTTTTGGACACGGGCGTCCTCCATTTTGGAAGGGATGACGTTCTACCACGTCGCGCTGACCAGGTGTGTTAGTACAGAGTAAATTTTTGAGTTTTCCGCCCTTTCACTGAGGACATAATCTGTCTACAACTCTTTGCTGGCTTTTACAGCACCTTAGGAAGCTAAAGGGGTGGTGACACTTATCGTGCTGTCTAGTGTTTATAGTATTAAAACAAGAGTATTTACCGTGTGTTTTCTGTCAAATAGGCCACAAGTTCGGCAAGGTATTGTCAGGCAACTTGAAATAATTGCTCTAACACAGAATACAAGGATATTGGAATAAAACAAACATAATATAGTTGGGATAATAATATATCACATTCCTTGATTTAACTGTACATCTAGGACTACAGACAAGCACTTATATATTACTTAAAATATGTATAGATATTTAAATAAATTCATGTAACGTGTATAGTTACGTCGTGTTTGACTCCCACTCTATGAGATAGGCGGGACGCGCTCCAGGCGCCAGTCTTCGCGCTAATACACGGAACGTTTGTCCGACTCTGAAGTAAGACTGTACACTGGACTTTAACGCTGATAGTTGTTCCGCATCCGCCTCGGCAGTAATATTATTCACTTTATGAGGACTCAGTTGTAAACTCTTAACGCTATTGATGCTACTTGAATTATTGTTATTGTTAGTATTCCGTCGTGCGTTCTCGTAATAATTTTTCTCTTGTCTTTGTCTCAGTCTTCTGCCGTGAATTTTTGGGTTGTGTCCATTCTGTGTGTTTACTTCCTCTTCATTTGATATTTGAGTCTTGTTAGTTTCATCGGGTAGTGGACAAGATTTGTTAAGCTGGAGACAAATAAGACAACAGTATAAATATATTGACATGATAATTATCCAATTGTACGCAGTTAATCTAAGCAAATGATTCCTAAAATATTGGGAGAAAATAAAACTAATAGATGTGCTACAACATAACTAAGAATACATTTACTGCACTCTGTGCAATTACTTGTGTGATTATTGTAGATAATTGAACTTTTCGAGTGTTTTCTATTTTATTTTTCACTTCATTACTACTACTGTATTTTACAAATAAATTATGTAACATTCCTTATCTACCTTTTAATACTTATAGAATAGAAAATGATATAAGTTTATTAACGTGAGTTATGGCAAATATTATATAATCTCAATATTACCTGTGACTGTAAATATTTTCGCGGCCTTCTATATTTCCTTCTTTTCACTTCTCCATTGGGTCCTATTACTATATCCTTTTCACTAAGCTTCCTCTTCATTGGCCTTATAAGTGGACAACCCATTGATGAACTCAAGTTTAAAGGCAACGAGAACCGTGATTGGAAATTCTGTTTACCATTTTGTTTACTATACAAAGTAGAAAATGGCTTCTTACCAGAATGGGTAAATTGCATTAAAAATGGGTTATTTTTACCCTGGAAATCTTTAAGCGGTGGTATTATATGGTCTAAGGTACCCCTGCTAACTGATGTTTCGTCACCAGAAGACTCTATGTCATAGAAACTACATACATTTGAAGGTCTACTATTCATATGTTGTAGTGACATTATTTTGGAATGTTCTATGATGTTCTTAGTGGATAATTTGGATACTTCCAAGTTCATAGTGGCTATTCGTGTTGTGTGGGTACTGATTTCTATATTACTGATGTTGCTAGTGTTGCTATCTATAATATTCTCTTTGGATATTTTATCTAATTTAACCGAGCATGGAACTAATGATGTGTTAAGTGATGGCACTGGAGGAGTTTCACGAACTGCATTCGCTTCGTTTGTATCTGTAGAGTTTAATTCACACAATTTGTCTATATTATCAACTTTGGCATCTGTATTTCTAGGTGTAGATATGTGATTAGAGGGCGATGGTTGTTCATCTGCTTCCATAGGCTTTTCATAGGAACTAGTAGAGTCATTTTCTGAATATGAATTGAGATTTTCATGAAAACGCTTGCCCATCATTAAGTTTAACCAGTGACCGTCCACTGGCACTATCATACTATTAAGAGCTGTATTTTTGTAGGAACTTTTATCCATGTTACTACTGGAAGGTTGTGAGCTGAAAAAGAACCAAGTTAAATTTTATACATTGAAGTTTTTAAATAAAAAGCTGTATTTATAATATTTATTGGGATAAAAAAATTCCAATTACCAGTCATCGACCGATGGTAGAGGTGAAGGAGCTCGCGGAAGGAACCTTAGTCGCGGCGCAAATTCACGAACTTGTTCATCAGTCAATGGCTCCCCTTTCTTTATCTATGTAAAATACACAAACCATTGGCATTAAAATAGTAAATAAATTACATACAAACATGCATTTATGACTGTATGAGTATGACTGTAAAGTTGTGTGTGCTTGTTACTTTTAATCAGTCAAACAGCTCAACAGATTTGACAGAAATTTCTAATTTAACTTATGGGTTACTTTCCATCCTGAAATATGCGGTGTTCCCGTGGTATAAACCAAATAAGTCATGTGATGTGTAGTTTGACGAATACACACCTAGATGGCGCTGGAGTCAAGTTAGAAGTCGCAAACAATATTTTTCGTATGTTTTTAGCTTTTTACGGTTTTCTTTAGAACATTATTTTCTGTAGATAAAATTGCGGTATGCAGCTAATTATAGAACAATGTACGTTACCTGTTCTAATGCTGAAAGTTGTAATGGCGGCGGTGGTGGTCTTCGTAAACGCAATCCCCATATGGTGGCACGTTTCTTCATCTCTCGCCCACATTTGAATCGTTTGCGAGACGACGTTAAAGCTGTTAGGATTCGTTCTCGACGTTCGTTTACAGGAGTCCGCCACATCTGTACAGGTAAATACATATTGTGACTTCTACTTAAAACTGTCTCAAGTAACTAAAATATATCTACTGCTAATACTTTTAGAGGATAAGCGCTGTGGTATAATTTTTCATAGATTTTCGCTGATGCCCGCGATTACGCGCGCGTGTAATTTAGGAACCAAACTCTTTTTGTTTTATAAAAACTGAAGTTGAAATAAAAAAATATATTTGAGCCATACCTTTTCTGGTAATTGCAATGCATGCCAATTGTCCATGATATATGGCATTATGACGTTGTCGAGATCGAAGTAATTTGGTGCATTGTAAGCGGTAAGGTTATACAGAGCTAGGTGAGCCAAGTCTAACCAACACAGTTCTAATCTTCGTAGATATTCTGATCCCCCGTTACAGTCAGCACACGCAAATATATATAATCTAGAACAAACAAATAATCATTTGCAGCTTGTTTTAAAGCTCAAAGTTAACATTACCTTTTTCCAAGAGTGAATAAGAACGGAATTAAACATTCAGGAATAATTTGCTTTGTTCCAAAACAAAAAAACAAGCTTGAAAATCCTGAACGCTATTTTTAAAATTATTACTATGTCATCAATTCATATTGGGAAAATTTCAGATCAATCGACCACTGTAAGTGAAAATCATGTTCAAAGATTTTGTTACATAGAATAATATGTTGATAGATACATATCAAAGTAAGCATTAAACACTTATGGTCTTATTCATAATGACTTATCGGAGGTTTAAACGGAGATATAATAAACATTTTAGTGTAAAAAGACTATTATGAATAACAATTTAAGACAACTTTAGCGAACCGATTTCAGCAAACTTTTAAACCTCCGATAAGTCATTATGAATAAGATCATTAAAATGTAAAAATAAATTAGTAAATAATACTTTATATGAGTATTGTAACCAAACTCGTGTGAAATATGCAAAATCCCCAAAATGACGTCCAGGGAATATAACCTGAAAACCTAGGCTAAGTATTGTATGCCAAACACTAGAATTAAGTATTAAATATTGTACTTACTTGTCGCCAGCGTATAATGGATATTGAATACTTGACACACATCTTTGGTGAAACCAACGAGAACATCGACAGCATAATAACATCTGTAAATACATTATATTATTAGTTTACATTCATTACAAGTAAGAAATTTTTTATCTGTAAGAGCATTGACCACTAGTTTAACAAAATGGGGTTTGTAGTCCGAAATTTCCAAACTTTACAATGGCGTATTTATAAAAAAAAAGTTCAACCAACTTCATGTCAGTCATTGTCTTTGAAATTTGAGGTTTTTTCTCGATTTCTCGAGAGATAATCATCAGATCCTGACCTGATGCCAATGGGACCACACGGAAACCACCAGCTTTCAAATAAAAAAAGAATCATTAAAATTACTTTGCCCTGTTAAAAGTAATGAGGTAACAAACATTAAAAAAAAACATCAAACGAATTGAGATCCTCCTCCTTTTTTGAAGTCTGCTAAAAACAATGCGATGACCAAGCGTGTTGGCACAGGGTTTATTTTCGAGTTTTCCGTCTCTCACAGAGGATGTTATCAGTGTGCAATATCCCTTAGCTGACTTTTACAGCACATTGGGAGGAGATAGGGTGGTGACACTTGTATTCTTAATCCGTCACCAAACGAAGAACACATTTTACGAGAATACATTTTACATTTACATATACTAAAATTGGCAATAAATAAAATTTAATACCTGAGCGAGCCAATCACTTTTATCACCACAGTAACAATGTTCCTGTTCCTTTCCTGTATCAGATGCTGTTGATGAAGTCGTCGAGGCAGTCTGAAAAATAATAAAAAATTAAACATTTTATTTATATCTTCTCCAGCCCATTTACGTCCCACTGTTGGGCACGGGTCTCCTCCACTTTGGGAGGGTACTGTGCCTATATATACACTATATGGTCTACTGTGTCGCGCTGACCAGGCGTGTTGGTACAGGGTTTATTTTCGAGTTTTCCGTCTCTCACAGAGGATGTTATCTATATATGAATATCCCTCGACTTTTACAGCACCCGGGAGGTGATACTTGTATTCTTTATATTTCATTTATACAAACATGTTTTATATTTTATTTTTAATAATAACGTAAATAACGGGACATTTGCAACTGTTGTCTTTTAGTTTTTAGAATAATTTATATTTTTAATTTTAATTTTATCTCAAAAACAAAAATGTGAAATGGCAGCCAATTTAATATTAATTTGTTATTAATATTAAATTGGCATTGTTTTCGAATTTTATGATAAATTAATTTTATTAATGCCCATCAATTTCCCAATGTTGGGCACGTGTTTCCTCTACGGCGGGAGGGTATTTCGATCATTAGATATGTGGTGCTGACCAAGTTTGTTACCGAAGGGTTTAAGTTTCGAGTTTGCAGTTTCCAATAATATCCCTTAGCTGGCTTTTACTTAAGAAATAAAAATTGGTCAAGTGCGAGTCGGACTCGCGCACGAAGGGTTCCGTACCATTATCTATGCAACATAAGGCAACGTTATTAGTATCGAGCAAGAAACGGTAAAAAAATCATGTTTGTTGTATGGGAGCCCCCCTTAAATAATTATTTTATTTTATTTTTAGTATTTGTTGTTATAGCGGCAATAGAAATACATCATCTGTGAAAATTTCAACTCTCTAGCTATCACCGTTCTTGAGATACAGCCTGGTGACAGACGGACGGACAGCGAAGTCTCAGTAATAGGGTCCCGTTTTTACCCTTTGGGTACGGAACCCTAAAAATGGGCTGGTGACACTTGCATTTTTATTTCATCACCACATGGAGATTAATTGATATCTAGTGAGTGCTAAACTCAAGGTTAGAATAATGTGGGTAATAATTTATTATTAAATTGTTTTCAGTTTAGAACCAGGATATTACATACTTCGTCTATCCGTCTGTTGATTGGTAATGCCACCGATTCTGTAGTCGCAATAACTAAATTAGATTACATAAAGACCAGTGGTGTTATTCATAATGACTTATCGGAGGTTTAAACGGAGATTTTATCGGAGAGATAATAAACGTTTTAGCGTAAAAAGACTATTATGAATAACAAGTTTTGACAAATTTCGCGAACTTTTAAACCTCAGATAAGTCATTATGAATAAGATCATATGTCTTTTTTACGAACGGACGGACTGGTTATATCAAATTTTAGTTCAGTGTAATTTATGTTTTAGATTATATGTGCGAGTAGAATAGGCACAATGGTCTTAATAACAGTGTTGTAATATTGGGAAGTTATATAAACCTACATCACAAGGTGGTGTGAGTTCTTGTTGTTGCCTCCGTTGCTGTCCTCCCTTAAATCTAAATAAGTCTGATCTCTTCAAAGCCCTGTTTTCCGCCGCGGCCACCCTGTACCTTTGGTCCACGCATCTTTTACAATGCCATGACGCACCTGTTAACACATTATATACTTGCTAAACTAAATTATAGTGAAATAAGGGTTTGTACGAAATCTTAAAAATGATCACAATGAGCGGGACTTGAACCCACGACCTCGGAATAACGTTCCGTCGCTTTACCGACTAAGCTATCATGGTTCTTGCACATGTTTACTAAATCTTTTACTAGAATTTTTCTCAATGCGAGTAAAACATCGCAACGATGTTTAATTCACATTGAGATTGTTTTCACTATAATTTAGTTTATTAAGTAAAAGCATACACAGAAAGTCAATTGCAAAAACGAATAAATTAACATTACACTTTTAAATGTAATTCTATAAACTTATTGGCGATTGTATATAACAGTGAGAGATCCGCTCAAAGAATGACTTACATTTTTTGGTAACCATATGAGACCTATATCATATGGAACATGAAATGATTTTAAATATCCATCCATCAACCTTTCTCAGTCCACTGCTGGACATAGGCCTCCCCCATAGAACGCTACAACGCGCGGTCCTGCGCTAACTGCATCCAGCGGCCCCCGGCGTATTTGACGATATCGTCAGTCCACCTTGTTGGGGGCCGCCCCACGCTGCGTCGTCCAGTTCGTGGTCGCCACTCGAGGACCTTCCGTCCCCAACAGTCATCAAATCGTCGCGCAATGTGGCCTGCCCATTGCCACTTCAGCGTGCTAACTCTTCGGGCCATGTCGTACAAACCAGTTCTTCTATGAATATCCGCATTCCGGATCTTATCACGTAGGGAAACACCGAGCATAGCCCTCTCCATAGCACGTTGCGCGACTCTGAGTTTTGTTATGAGGCCGAGATTCAGGGACCACGTCTCAGTTCCGTAAGTCATCATTGGTCAAAGGCCTTCATTTTTCAAAGACCATCATTTTAAATATAGCCATGAACAATTACACTAGGCAAACTAGCACAAGCAGGTAAAGAATTCGACGGGGTCAATTAGGAATGGGATGAAAGTTATTATTATATCAAATACGTGGTGTATACATACCATTAATCCAAGCGTCGACGGGTGGTGAATGACATTTAGCGTGGTAGCCTCTCCCGCACATGTCACATGCGATAATCGCATTTGTTGCTGGACTTGAAGCGGGACCTTCTCTACGCTTGCAGACCACACACATGATACGGCCATCATCCGCCGGTGGAGCGCTAAGCAACTTGAGAGAAGAAACCGGAGCCCAAGCATGTGTGCCATCACCAAACTTGACCAAACACTTGGCAACACCCGTCCCCACGTCGCACGAGTCATTGTCGTTACTAGTGCTTAGTTCTACGATAGTTCCTAGTGAAACCAATACGTTGTATGAATATTCTATAAAGAACTCTACATTTTGTAACTGGTAGGGATGTTAATAATAATAATTACTTCGATAGAAACGTCGGGATCAAATACAAGTTCCTTACATAATATTCTCTTACACTTGCGCTATTCATTTATTCAATTACACCTGTTTTTACGGATTTTGACACAGACCCGGCATTACAGAAACTTTTCAGTCTCCTCAACAAATATACGCGTCTAAATCTGTAAAAGTCGTTTTACTTGAACTAGTTCCTTAGCTTAAGAGATATATTGTGAAAAAGACATTATTAATAAATAATAAATGTGTATGCTGCAACATGTTGTTGAGGTTTTTTGATTGGGTACTGCTGTCTGCATATTTCCTATTAGCTATAAGATTAACATTAAAAGTCAAATGGGTACACACCTAAATAATACCGTCCATCTTTGTTGGGCACGAGCACATCGTCCCCACAGTGGAATGGATTAGTACTATTTTTCTCTGTGTTGGTCGTAGAGTCTGGCATGGCATCCTGTATTTCTTCTTCTTTTTTCTCATTCTTTTTGTTAGCACATGGTGTAATCGTTTTGTCAAGGTCGTTCAGCAGAACATTGATCAGAGACAGTTGTGTGGAGACCTCTTTGAAACAGAAAACAGTGAAGTCAAATTTCGCATATTTAACATTAACAGAGCCCACATTTTTTATCCACCCAAAATTATCTAAACTTAGCTATATCTTTTTTTGTATTTTGATTATAAATAAATAAGAAAAAGATTGACAGACAAAAAAAAAAGAATAAATAAAAATACCAAAGCCAGGAATGCATGCTGGAATTTTTACACCGCAGGCAAGTAATAACAAAGCAATTTTAAAAATTGGACCTTTGAGAGGTGACTCCAGCTCGATTTTAGATATTAGCAGTAGATATTACTATCCCTATTCCCGCGCGCCACGCCGAAATAGACAAATATAGTTCAGACAGATTTTACTGACAATACTTTGAGAAAAGACGAAGACAGTTACGTAGTCCGTTATCATTAATTTTAACGCTCTATTATAGATGAAAAGTATATCTATGTTCATATTACTTTCTTTTTTGGAAAATTCTTAGCAAATCTCTGAAAGCAGCTGTAAATACATCTTAAGACCACCGTAAAAAACGGGATTTTTGGATGGTCATATTTCTTTTATGGTTCGTATTTTGAAAAAACAAAGTAATAGAAGCATAAATACTTAAGACCCTGACACTGAGAAAAATTCGTAGCTCTAGAGGCAATATCTATGAAGAAAACAGTGGAGTATGAAATCCATATTTTGGTATGGAGCATTTTTTTGCTATGGTGGCTTCTTAGGGTTAGAAAGAGCTTTGTTTGTTATATTTTATGGCTAAAATATTTATTGCATTCTGTAGTTGTTCATAGAATTTCTTACATAAATAATGTCTTGGAATGCACCTCAAATTGATAAGTTATAGCATAAACAAACTAGACAATGGACTGTGAGAACATAACACAGGAAACTACTGCTGCGACTAAACCAGCAAATATCTAGACGCATGGTAGTGTCCAGCTAAGTTCAAGTAACAGAACTGATGATTTGTGTATGTTAGAAATTAATATTTCCAACATCCACAATTTTTTTCTTTTAGTTTTTGTTTTTTATTGGTACCCAGAACACAAACATAGAAGTTTAGGTGTTGTGTGATATGTCTATGAATATTTATATATTTTATTAGTTACTGAAAGATATGGTGCCAAGACCTCTCTAATGGCTCTTTCATTAATTTCATATGACTTCCTGTGAGAGTCCTAATTATATAGAAATCTCCAGCTTTGGACTAGTCAACAGCAACTGCAACTTGTAGAGCTCGACCATAAATGGTACAAATTAATGATATTTATATAAGTAATTTAGATTCCCCATTGTGTATAAATAAGTAGTTAAAAAGGGATTTTTTTTTATTATTTATGCTCATACTGATATAATTCCGAATTGATGGAATATCACTACTTCTAATACCTAATGGTAAATTATTAAATGACTGCCTCAAAACAGGCTAATCATTTATTCAAACATAATTTAACCGTCTACTGAAATTTAAATCATTTCATACAATGATTTCAATCATTTAAATTTCAGCAGACCGATAATAGATAGAAACAATGTGGTCTAAAACAATGTACATGTAAGCATAATGTTCTAAAATACCACTGTAAGGCAATTGACTTTCCAAGTTTATTGAACTAAACAGCTCACAATATACTTACTTGAATTTTGTTTAAGTCCTCACAATAGTTAGCAAAAAGAAAATTCAAAAATAGAATAAAATGTAATAGTAATGTTTCTTTAATGTGTAGGTACACTTAGTAACTTTTTAAGTATGCAAACATTCTGACAGAGGTTATATAGGTACACCAAAAATTAATGACTAACCTTCTCAAAATCTAAATAATGAGATTAATTTTATTATTTGTTATGTTATGTTTACAAATTAAATACTGGAAACTACACAAAGGTCAATATTGTCTTGAACATAGTACATATTAGCTGATATTCATGTAGTTATTGGAGGAAAACCTTATCAATTTACATTTGAAGTAATTAAAGTCTCAAACTAATTAAAATATGTATTTTGTCCATAACTTTCACACATACAGTTTCTATTCAATAAGCAAAAAGATGGTTACTTGTAATCCTCTAGAATGAAAGATGCATGTAAAATTCTTTCTTTGAGAATTTAACATGAAATGAGGATTGGTTGGTGTAGTATAGCTACATTCATAAAATATAGGTTTAAGGTAGGTACCTACACTTCAAGTCTAGAGGGATTCCATTTATCTTCACAAGTTTTCTAACATTTCCTACTGATGATGCTCAATAATATCGTGAAATTTAGATAACAGCCAACTACAAATCAAGAAGATAGCAGACAATGATAGGAAACAAAAGTATATTTGTTTTATGTTGAGGTTAAATTATATCAGAAACTACACAGTTAGGTGGTAAAAACATTTGAGGTTTACTCAATTTAAAGTAAAAACTGGATCCACTAAATTGATCAGGCCTACCAGTCAAATAAAGGATCCCGAACTTATTAAAATGTTACTTATGTCAATAATATTTAATAAAGATACTTCTTATTAAATAGAAAGTTAGATATCGTGGTGATTTCAACAAGAAAATTTTGTAAGGCACATCAGTAATACGAGTTGAGCTATCCACATACTCTATCAGAGCATTTCATTAATTACGGTAAAATCAGTTTGCAACAAAGAAAAGATACTCACCAGCGTTGATGTCCATTTCAGTAAATATGTTGCAACTTAATCATAGCATTAGAGTCGCATAATTTAGACACTAAATTCATAATATTTCAAAGCAAGCAAACACGTAAAGCATTGGCGCTTTTGCGGCCATTATGAAGTCGAACGTTTCACTGTTTTCCCGCGGTAAGGAATTAAAACACAATTTTTCTAAATAGACGTAACAATTAACAAAGTTATTACATAAATACACCTTAATTATTTCTAAATATAGCGCTTTAACTAATAAATTCATAATAATAATCCATTTTCACCATAAAATAACCTTTTTTAATACGAATTTGGCCATTTAAATAATACTAGGGATGGCCGTAATAACGTTTAAACGTTTATGACGAATGGGGGCCGTTAATCGATTATTATATTAATTAATCTTTTAATAGTATATTAGTCTTCCATTGCTTTGAGGGCAGTTGTTTTTAGCTCCATCGACTATCATTATTTTCGTTTTGTCTTTTTTAATAGTGAGTCCAAAGTTTGCACCAA
This sequence comes from Orgyia antiqua, assembly GCA_916999025.1. Classification (NCBI taxonomy): domain Eukaryota; kingdom Metazoa; phylum Arthropoda; class Insecta; order Lepidoptera; family Erebidae; genus Orgyia; species Orgyia antiqua. Next base: position 7,851,651 of record OU779861.1, read on the forward strand.
CAGATTCCAGGAGGTGTAGACTTGCCATATTCTCTTTATTTGTAGTGAGGAGGGCACTAGTATACCTTAAGTTCAATATCATCTGAACCCCCACCGAAATGCCTTTATCCCATTTCTCTAGGACAATTCATATTACCCATATATTCTGTGTAAATATTAAAAAGTAATGGAGAGAGAATACAACCCTGATTTAATTCTGCATGCCTTTTAAAATTTTATGCAGCTCCTTTTAAATTTTACTCTATCTATTTTAACAGAAGCCGTATTCGTTCATGTAGTGATCGGATAACGTACACTAGGTGATATGGTGTACCCATTTTTATGAGTATTTCCCATGAGTCTATATTGAGTCTATATTGTCTATATATCATGAGTCAAAATTCGATTGTAGATAGATAATCTACAATCGAATATTGAAATCGATGAGAATAATCCGAAGGTAGGTACCTATTCCGTGTCATTCTTTCATAAAAAAGTTTATTCGACAGCTAATTCTACATGAGTCTTCGCCTGAATTTTATTAAGAATTCATGGAATTATTTCATAAGCTGCAAGCTCCACACATCGTTTTATGAGCTAGACGTGGAGCTAGATGTTAGCTTAATAATAATAATAGTCTGTGGCATGGATTAATATGTAGGGGTCTGTGGCCTCATTAAAAGAAAAACAAAATGTCACACAACTGAAAAAAAAGTAAATAAACAAATTATTTTTTGTGTTTAAATAAAATCAGAAACTACCTGTGTTTCTATTTATTGTTACACTTATTTGCAATTTTATAAGTCACCTCAATAATGGGGAACTCAGGGCTTAAACAACATTATGATACAGCGTCGAAGACAGGAGTATTGCAGTTGTCTGACTGCAAATTAAAGGAAATACCTCAGGAAGTTTATAATTTATGCGAGATATTAAGAAATTTGGATTTATCTAAAAACAGATTGCCAGTTTTGCCAGATGATATATCAAAATTTAAGTTGTTAAAACAATTAAAGTTGGATACAAACAAGATAGAAACTTTACCAAATTCTTTGAGTAATTTGAAGAAACTAGAGATGTTGAACTTATCTAACAATTTAATAACGTGTATACCTGATGGTTTTGCAAAGTTGAGTAATTTAAAACAAGTTTATTTAAACCATAACAGGTTAAAAGTTTTTCCTGTACAATTACTTGGGCTGCATAATTTGGAAGTTGTAGAGTTATCTAACAATAAGATAACAGAGGTACCAAGTGGGATGTCTGAACTCTATGCAGCAGAATTAAATTTAAGTCAAAATGAGATATCTGTGATCAATGATGATTTACACCTTGCACCGAGATTAAAAATATTGAGATTAGAAGAAAATTGTCTGAGCATAGATGCAATAAAGCCAAGTCTACTCCGAGACTCTAAAATCCACACATTGAATTTGGACGGTAATTTGTTTGAGTCAAAGCAGTTGGTCTCGCTTGAAGGATACAATGAATATACTGAAAGATATACAGCTATGAAGAAAAAAATGTTTTGATGCTTGCTTTATTATATTAATTTTAAAATTTTAGCCAAATCACACTATTTTTATTGCAATCATGTAATTTTAAGTCAATAATATATTCAACATTATACTAATTGTGCACAATCTATTGAATTCCTAAAATATTCCTATAACATTCAAATCTTTTATGTAATTGTACATAAATATATTATTATTACTAAACCTGTTACTTTAATTACACACCCTTCTGTGAGTCTTAAAAAATATTTGTTGTAGACTGTCTGTTTAGTTCTAGCACAGTAATGTATCCTCATTAAGAATTAAGAACCTATACAAACCATTTTTACACACCAAAAATAGCCTATGTCTGTCATCAGGCTCTAGACTATCCAAATTTAACTTAAATTGGTTTAATTGTGTGTGACAGGGAGATAGACAGAGTTACTTCAGACAAATTTATCTCAATATTTGGCAAATATGAAAAATAAATCTTTAAACATAAATCAACTGAAGCGTCGAAAGGCTCGAGAACTCGTGAAAGGCAGTCAATTTACAAACTTTTTCATCACAGGCCTGTCATACTATAAAATACCCAGATGCAGCACAAATAATAATTTTGCGAGTATCGTGCGCAGGAATCATACCCAAATCATACCCGCGACTTACGTCATTAATTAAAGATTAGGTTAAGGTGCATGAAGAGAATATTGTTATTTTTTGCCTGACTACAAAATATAGACACTATCTTGATATTTTCCATAAACAGCACTTAGCTGTGTGCTACTTAGCACAAACCCCTGCCTGTCGTAGAAGAACCGAAGGGCCAAAATCAGACTTATAACTAGGAGGACACAAATCTAAGAGAAATTATGTATCCACAGATTTATCCCTGGATGTATCCTACTGAGTTTCCAAACTTCGAAAAAAGGGCACAACTGTTACTTCTATATCGAACTCTTTTGTATCTCAATAAACAGAAGGAAACCAAAAAAGTTAGATTGTCAACGTCCAAGGAAAGTGAAAATTTCCGATCATTTTATGACGTTTTATTATTACTTGTTACTCGTAAAAAAAAACAACGGACGTGATTATAGATAAATTACTATAAAGGTTTTGATTGCCATCTATATGCTATAATTGCAGTATTTGAACAATTATAACTACGAGTATACAAGTAGTTAGTGTGTAGCCCATTCAGGTACATAATAAGTAGGTAAGTCAAATCCTATTATCAGAATGATGTCCAATCCGAGATACCTGCAAAGCCATGGTTTTTTAAATTTCGTAAGGCTAGTAAACGCGTAACTTCTGTAATCTGCCGTCTCCGATTGGGTCACTCTTGTACAGGAGTACAAGAGTGACCCAATCGGAGACGGCAGATATGGGAAGGATCCCATCTGGCTAAACTTAGGATAAAGGATAACTCACTCTGCGAATGTGGCTTAGATGAAGGTTCAGCTGATCATATTTTTTTCAATTGCTCACTTGTACAACAATCACTTTATGATTTAATCCCTAACAATATCCCGCGTCCTGTCTCCTTTAAACTTCTCTTATCTTTTTTTTTCATTTGAAATAAATTCCATACTTTGCAACTATATTAAAAAACATAAAATTAAATTGTAATAATTAGACACATTATATAAAATGAGTATTATGTTACATATTTTATATTTATGTATTTAATTCCTATAATACTTGTATATATTTAACATTACTTATTTGTTATTGTATGTTTTTATTTTTATCTATTAATTTTTCTAAGAATAATCAGTTGTCAGTTTATTATTTAACTTTTTCACTTGTTTCGGCCAAATATTGTTATCTCTCCTTAGATCATGATACTAGCATGTTCTTGTCTGAAGTTAATACAAAACACTGGCGGAAAGTGACTAGTCCTAAGAGAGTCACTTAAGGGCCATTAAAAGAAGAATTGAATTGAAGCCTAATATACTCTTCGCTAATCTAGGCTATTAATATAAATAGCGGAAGTAATTCTGTATGGTGGTCTCCGCGCGGCTAGTGATGGATGAAGAATACAAGAGACCACCCCATTTCCTTCTCGGGGAGCTATAAGAGACAGCATCAACAATGAACATCTCCGAGAGAAGGAAAACTAGAAAGTTAATGTCAAGGCCTGTGCCTAATTGTAGGATAATAATGGGCTGAGAGGAGCTCACAAAGTATGTTTGGAGCGCAGCAGATTGTGCTCCATAGTCTCTGCCTCCATTGCAATTTGCATGCCTCCATTGAAAAAAGGCGTGACTCTATGATGATGATAAGAAGAACTCTCATCTGTTTGCGCTCTTTCACGCCAAATTTAAACTAATATAATTATTAAATTAAATCGGTTTAAAAGCGAAAAACGTAAATAAGTATAGCCGTTACTTCCTGCCGCTCTATTCTTTCTACTTATCCCGGATAGGATATGCCGTGATGATAAGTTAGCAATGAATAACAATAGTAAGTCATTATCGTAATCTTGCTGACTCCTTTGCCTTTGGAACTTAGTACGGAGTTCTTGTTATTCTTATACATAATCGTAATGTATTCAATGACTCGCTGTGCATGGGTGGGTTTATTTAATTCACAGTGTTGTTTTCGAACGTAGTAGTGGAGGTCGTGTTTGTTGTACATATAAAAAATACATCGCGGTTACTGATTCTGTAACTTATTTTTCAATACTAACTTTAGTTTTAGTGAGTTTTGTTCTTTTCATGTGAATTCTGTTAAAAAGAACAGAAACAAATTTTAAATAGAAAGTAAGTAAATATGCCGGGTGTTATCGTTGTTTACTTATGTTCTAATTACATCATATTTAAAGAAATCCTTTGCTTTGTTGAATACGCACGTAGGTTTAATCAGGTAGATACATAACTTATATATGGAGCTTGTCACCTACTACCAAATTGAATTTCAGTAGGTATTGAAAACAGACAAATACGGTGTTTACTTATATGAGTTTTGCTTTCAATACAATACTCGATGACAATACCTATCCGATACCTTTGTCAATATAACATAAATATGTATATGTATACCTATATGAAATGTGTAAGGACCCGATATCAATAATGTTTATTAGGGTTTCGTGTAAACCCTTATAGGATCACTCCGGTGTCTGTCTGTCTGTCTGTCCGTCTGTCAAACTTTTTTTACTCAGCAACGGCTGAAGGTATCAACTTGAAACTCATACGATATGTAAATCTATGCGGTCCCTTGCTGCAAAAATACAATCAACCTTTCACCTCTACGCATTTAAAAGATATAACCGAATTACGACCATTTTTAAGAATTTTTCGACTTATGCTAGGGAATCAAAATTCACAGGTTACTTCCCGTTGCCCTAGAGCCTTGAAATTTGGCATAGATCAAGTCTATATAGTGCTGATATAGGGAAAAATCCAAAAACTTATAATTTGTCATCACATCACAAGTAAAAAAGTGTTTATACTAATACCAACTTATGAAGTAGCTGAAATGTAGGCGATTCCCTATATTTCAAGTACAAAATTAAGTTGGTGAGTTGTTTTGAGTTTACTTGAATGCAGTTACTTAAGTTTATATGTCTAGTAGAGTAGGTACGAAACCTTAAGTGTGCGAGTTTACCTCGCTCTTAACAGGTTTTTTTTTTAAAAGAAAATCTCTCAATGGTACCCATTCTACAAATACAACTAAACTTAACTATAAAATGAAAACAACTATGGCGTATTTTAATTTTAATTGGCTATTTCGTTGTGCACATTTTTATTAATTAAGATGTTTAGTCTTTAATATACTCGTACATATTTTCTAAAAAAAAACGTTCAGCTAACATTGTTGACACTATCGATTTTCATTTTTTAGTTAGGTATAGTTGTGCTCGTAGAATTGATACCAATATTTTGCAATTTTTTTAAAAACCGTAATTGGTTATATATTAATTTATTATATTACCAACCTGACCAGCAAGTTTGTATAGAAATCAGTTCCTGGTTTTCTAAATAAAATTTCCCTCAGAACAGTGAAAATGCAATAAATTGCATAAATATCTGCGTTATTAATCTTGTTTATGTAGATAAAATATAATTAAATGTTACGTACGTATTTATTTTTGCATTAAGATATACTTACATACGTACATGTGTTAAGATAACGATGTAGTTATGTAATTAATTATAAATAATAATGAATTTGTATAGATCGAGGCTGAATAATTACATACCTTTGCATTTTATATGTCTACTAGCTGATGCTTGCTACTTCATACACGTGGAATGGGCATTGTTCATATTTTTTTAAAACTCTTAATTCGAAAACCATTTCGGGGAATAGAGTTTCTGATCATGATCCATTAGTTTTTTTCGGAAAATTTGCTATATTAACGATTATTTTTCCAAAAAAGCAAATGATCTCTATTTGCCCTTGAAATGAAGGACTTAAAATATTAAGACGTTTTTAGGGATATACTACTCTGAAGTGGAGTTGAAATTGGTCTATTATATCAACTTGTCAACTTTGAAAAGATAAAGTGCAATCTGTATTAAGTCTATCAAGAAAAGTCTATACACAGATTGCGTAAAACGATGACGTCACAACATTTAAAGTAATATCTTCAAGAATTTTTTTAAAATTCTGTATAGTGAATATTTCAATAATATTGAAATTAGTTGCTTAAAATAGTCTATATTTTCTGAAAAGAATATAAAAACAGTAGGTCAAAAATAATGAACAATCCCCATTTAAGATCCCCATATATTTTTTCACCGTTTAAAACTTTCCTGGACTTTCATGAATATATTTTCAAGACCCAAATCACTGAAAACGGTCCAGCCGTTCTCGAGTTTTAGCGAGACTATCGAACAGCAATTGATTTTTATATATAATATGAAGATATATGTACCTATGTATGTACCAGATATGCTACTACACCTGGTAGTTACGTTTTTAAATCCATGAAATCCGTCTATAGTGATAATAATTACTTCCTCGCTCCAACTTGCAAGAGGACTTTTCAACTTTTTGGTCCAACACAATTGTTTCCTTTTAATTTCGGGTAGTTCTCTCTAACCAGCCTATTTGACACCACTTTTGTGCACGAGCCTCCTCCACTTGGGCAAGGGTTATGGTCTACTGTGCCGCGATGACCAGGCATGTTGACAAAGCATTTATTTTTGAGATTTTCGTCTCTCACAGAGGATGTTATCTGTGTATAATATACATTAGCTGGCTTTTACAGCACCCTAGGAATGAAAAGGGTGGTGACACTCGTATTTTTAAACCGTCACCACACCGACAAATGCGTAGTTATTGCCAAATAAATAAACAGAATCTAAGCATGGTTGCCTTATCTTTGTGAGACTTCGTTTTGTTACAAGGCCTTAGGCCACAGACGCATTCAAGGTCTATAGTTTCGGTCTGACATGTCATAATCGTTAATCATTTTGGCCATTGATGTTCATAATATAATTAGACAACGAATTCCTTAGTTGGCATCAAAGCTTTGTTTTATTCTTATAACTTAGCATTCTGAGTTATAAGAATGCTAATTTCCTTATTTACTTTTACCACTTCTACTAACCGTGTGCATTGAGTTAAATATGCAAGGTCAACAGTTTATTGTAATACATACAAGTAGTACTAAAATCTAAACATTTGCACAATTGTTTTTAGTTGTTTTTGATTTCCTATGGAATTTTAAATAATTGGTCATATTTTAGCTCCATTTTCTGAATAGTTCTATAGACAAGAAGATAATGGCATTAATTTTGGCTCGATACCTTCACTTAATGCTACTGAGACTGAGACTGAGATACTGCTAACTATAAATGTTAATTTCTCTAATCAATGGCAAAGCCATGTGAAGTGGTCCAGTAATGGCGCCACATAGCGTTTCAAACGCCATGCTTTTGAAACCAGTTTTGTTATGATAATAGAAAGTGGTCGTTCGTTCCTTCGTGCACTTGCGTGTACCGTAAGATAATATTATAATACTCTATACCACTCTATACTATATAATACTAGCTGACCCGGCAAACGTTGTTTTGCCATACTAAAAAAAAAAATTTTTTTCAAAAATAGATGTTGGCCGATTGGTAAAATTTCATAAGAATCGGTCTAGCCGTTTCGGAGGAGTACGGTAACTAACACTGTGACACGTGAATTTTATATATAAGATATACATAACTTGTGGTCTCTAAATAATGGGACCATTAGTTACTTTGCATGAAAGTTTCTTTTAGCTATAGGTAGCTACTAGATATGTAACAACTTCTTTTTTTTAGCTTATATACTGCCGTCTCCGATTATTGTTTATAAATGTTTGGAGGTTATTGTATTCAGAGTTACCCAGCATTGAACCGATGTAGGTCAAATTTAGTGGTCATCTTTTGATTGTTGCTAATATGATATTTTTTTTTTTTTTCTGTGTTTATTCTGCTACTTGGCGATCTGTGAGTATCACAATAAGCCAATTGTTTGTTGTACTAATTTAGTACTTAGGTATATATGTGATTAATGGCACAAAGAATTGTTGGGAGTTCCCTTCAATGCTTCAATGAAATCTTGCCGTTAGCGTAGGGACATCATGACGCTTTAACCGGTTATGTGACACACTCCCAGTACCCTGAAGTTTTGAAGCTAGCTCGTTAACGTGAGTTGATATTCTAATCTGATAGCTTTTACTATATCTGGCAATTTCTTGTTTAACGGTTCTCATGTTTAGATCCTCGTGTATGTATTTGTTGCTGACATAATAGGGTATGTTTAGCATGGATCTTAATGTTTTGCTCTGAAATCTTTCGAGTATTTCAATATTACTGTTGCTAGCAGTCCCCCACAACTGAATACCATATGTCCATATGGGTTTCAGTACGGTCTTATATATAGCGATTTTACTTGCAGATGAGAGTTTTGACTTGCCGCCCATTAGCCAGTACATTGATCTGAACTTTGTATTTAGCTGTATCCGTTTGGTCCAGATATGTTTTTTCCAGGTTAGCCGTCGATCAAGATGCATACCAAGATATTTAGCATGTTCGGCTTGAGGAATTTCTTTGTTGCACAGTTTAATTCCTGGGCAGGTTGGCTTTCTGAGGGTAAAAGTTACGTGAACCGATTTAGTTTGATTAGCCTTAATGCGCCATTTACCTAACCATTCTTCAATCTTGTTGATGTGAGCTTGTAGTTTGGTTGAAGCCTCTACTGGGTCTTCGTGGACAGATAGTATGGCGGTATCATCTGCATACGTAGGTGTTATGGTGTCATTCTGAGTCGGCAGATCTGCGGTGTACAATAGGTATAATAGTGGTCCCAAAATACTTCCCTGGGGAACACCTGAAAGGATTTCTTTTAAGGGGGCAGTCTCATTACGAAATTTGACCTCAAAACATCTTTTATGCAGGTAGGATTTTAGGATAAGAAAGAATGAGTGCGGAAGCAATTCTTTTATTTTAAATAGTAGTCCGTCATGCCACACTCCATCAAAAGCCTGGCTAATGTCTAGAAACACAGCAGAGCAGATTTTTTTAGATTCTAATGTACGGCTTATGGTGTCTGTAATGCGGTGTACCTGCTCGACTGTTCCATGCTTCTCTCGAAAGCCAAACTGATGAAGAGGTAAAGCTTTCGGTATGTATTTGCGCATCCTATTCATCAGTACTTTCTCCAGTAATTTACCCAGTATGCAGAGGAGGCTTATAGGTCTGTAGGAACTGGCTTCATGTAGCGGTTTACCAGGTTTAGGTATCATTATTACCTGTGCAAATTTCCACTGAGCAGGATAGATTTGGAGTCTGAAACAGGAGTTAAAAATTGCTGTAATGTGTATTACACCTTTTCTCGGGAGTTGTTTCAGCAGCTGTGCATCGATTAGGTCGTAACCGGGCGTTTTACCATTCTTCAAATTTAGAATTTCTTCCCATACTTCATTGGGGCTGGTACTTTTTATTGGCAAACACATTTGTGTGGGTGCATTAATGTATTCATAAACTCTACTATCATGATCACAGCTTCGACTTGGAATAGGTCGGAATACTGATTGCAGATGTTCCGCAAAGACCTTGGCTTTTTCCGAATCAGTTCTAGCCCAGTTGCCTTCAGTGGTTTTTAGTGGCGGTATGTGTATTATAGGCCGTTTGAGCTTCTTAGTTAACTTCCAAAGAGAATATTTAGTGTCTGCATAGGGTGTTAGATATGCGAGTTGGCTTTGAAGACGCTCATTGTTTGCTTCTCTTAGCATATGCTTCAGATCCTCAGATGCCTTGTTAAAAGCTTTTTTGTCCTGTGGATATCTTGAGGACTGCCATACCTTTCGTAGATGCCTTCTTTCACGCACTTTATTTTTTATCTCTTTTGAAAAGATTGGATTTGCCTGGTTTTTTCGTCTCAGTAAAGGTGTCGAGTCCTGCGCTGCTTGGTGTATAAGCTTACTCAAAGACTGAATAGCTGATTCAATTTCGTCTACACTATTTAATGACAGTTTTAGATCTATAGTACCATTTATTTTAGTTCTGTAGCGTTCCCAGTCTGTCTTATGGTTGTAAAGCCTTTGAGGATAATTAAAATGATCAACCTTGCACTGGACACTCATTATTACAGGTGTATGATCAGACGAGAGGTCAATACATTCCTCTATTCTTATTTGGTTCTGTGATATATTTTTCACAATATCAATCCAGTAAGTCAGGTACCTTGTTCATGTCAGTAGGCCAATATGTGGGTGCGCCGTGTGAGGCACAGTGAAGGTTAAGGTCATTCACGGCCGTGTATAGTTGCCGTCCTCTCGAAGTAGATAGTCTAGATCCCCAAGATATATGTTTCGCGTTCCAATCTCCACCGCAAATGTATCTATTGCCTAAGGTTGAGAAATACGTCTTAAAGTCATTGCTTGAAATAGCGTGTCTGGGCGGGCAATATATTGCTGAGAGTGTTATTTCTTCTGTATTATGCTGAATTCTGACTGAAGTGGCCTGTATCTTCTCGGTTTTATACGAATCAAGAAAGTAATGAGAAAATTGCTGTACCTCCGTGAGAGTTACCAGATGGGTGGTTTGTAAAATATACTTTAAAATTCTGCAACATGAAGTTACTTTTTAGGGAAAAACGAGTTTCAGAGATTAATGCAACGTCGACTCTTTCAGATCTCAGAAATAATTCTAATTCTAGTTTGCGCTCTGTCAATTGTCAATTGGCATTCCAAGTAACTATCCTCAAATTTAGGGGTTTTTGATAAGGCTTGTCACCAGTTGGATCATTCGATCCATCATGTTGTCTAACATAATATTCATTATGTTTTGAAATTTGTCAAACATTACATCTATAACTTCTGCAAAGTTATTTGAATCCTTGATGTCAGTTTTTACTGCTGAGTTATTTGATTTTGTGGCTTGTGCGTATGTCATATTATACTTAAATTGGTTGTTCTTTTCATTGTGTTCGTTTATTTGTGTGGTTGCATTGGGGTTGAAATTAGGTTTATTTTTAATGTTTTCTACTGTAGTTCTTTTTCCTTTAGTTTTGTCTTTCATAACAAGGTCTTTGTATTGCTTATACTTGGTGCATCCTTTATAGCTTGCCGGATGTTTTTCTTGGCAATTGGCGCAAGTTGCGTCAGTATCAGGTTTCTTCAAGCAACTAGCTGTAGAATGGTCTTTGCCGCATTTGACGCATCTAAAAGGCCTATTGCATTGGTTTTTGGCATGTCCAAAGCGTTGACATCGCTTGCACTGCAAAATATCAAACTTCTTGTATGGCGCTTCAACGGAGATTTTGACGTGGTTTAGGTTTTTGATTTGGAAAATTTCTTTGTTGTTATGTTTAGGCTCTAAATCCACGTAGAATATTGGCAGTGGCTGTCTTGTACTTCTGTGTTTAATATTTATAATTTGTCTAACTTCATGTCCTAGTTCGAAAAGTTCTTTTTTTATTATTTCCGTGTCTTCTGATGAATGTAACCCACGAATAACTATTCTATAGGCTCTTTCACTTTTGAGTTTGTACGTATAGTGACTGATGTCTTTCTCTATAAAATTAGATCGTATGCTTTTATAGGCATCTACATCTGTTGGCATTAGTTTTACTATATGACCAGATCTTAGTGTTGTCATACTATATTTGTCAGTATTTATAAACGTAGTGAGTAGTTCTTTTAATTTCTTTATGTCTATCACACCTGTAACAAATATGGGTTCAGGTTTAGGTGGTTTTGGCTCTTTGATCTGGCTTGTATGTTCAACATCGTCGTCTGTTTCTAAAATTTCAAAACTATTTTGTGTCCTAATTCCAAATTTTGTCTTCAATAATTTGTTTTTACAATTCTTACTTTCTGGACTTGCTTCAGCTTTCCTTTTAATAACTACCTGATCATTTTGCCATAGTCTATTCGAGTTATTATTAGTATTGCCATCGTCTGTAATCATTATTTCTGTATTCTTTTCAATGCTATCGATATTGTGCCTTGAAATTGCTGCTGATAGCGTTTCGAGTGAGTGACTTCTAGAGTGTTTAAAGATACTCCTTTGAAGAGTCTGCTGTATCATATTAGGGGTTTTATTAACTTTTTCATTATTTTTATCCATTTAGTTCCCACGAGTTGGGTCGATCTAAAAGGTCGCTTAGGAGGTAACGCCCATTCTCCCGAGAAGGCATCTACAACGACGTTTGCCAGGTCCGTCGAGGTTGGCACTCGCAACTAATCTCCCATTAGCCATGCATTCCTTCGGCGTGTTTCCCACCTTGGAATTGGGGTGATTTTTGTAGAGGTTATTCTTCCTCTTAGTCCGGGCAATTAAGCCAAGACTCCCGGTCACTAATAAGTGATTACGGGTGTGGATAGTCAGTACCCAGTATCCACTGATAACTGGCTTGTTGGGCCAGTTTTATCGAGTCAGATGACAACCGCCCGATTCTACTATATAAGAGAATTAGAAACTAAGTTGTAGGAAGTCTCTTATTTTTAGTGCATGTTTGCCTTTATCTTAATTTAGAAGACGTAATGAATTTATTCAATGCTGGTCTTGTTGTAAGTTTTCCATCACTGGCAGTCGATGGTATCTGCAGTTACGCATGTGGATAGTATGTGTAGAGACAGTTCTTGATGTCCAATGGTGGCCGGCATTTTAACTCAGTTATGACGGGTAAGATGACAGCCGTCCAATAATAAAAGAAAAACTAAGCTGGCGTGATTGCCTTTTCTCTCTTTCATAACAATTTCCTCATCCCCTAGATGACGGAGGTCTATGTCTGAGTGAATCTGTTTGATGACGGTTTTGTTTCGAGTTTTCCATCTCTGGCAGTGGAAGGTATCTGCTTTGAATATTATCCTTTAGCTGGTTCTTACAGCACCCAAAGGAAGACATGGGGTGGTGACAAGTGTATTCTTAGTCCGTCACCACACGGAATGCTAATATGATTAAAAATGATTTAATATAAGTTTAAATCATTTTATATCATATTAGCAACAACAATTGATTTATACGTACATTTAAATGCATACATATGCATATTCTGTTATGAATAACGTGCTCAGGTTACAGTTCGAAGAGCGCAGAGTTATCGCTTTCAGCGTGTTATGATGTGGGTAATACATAATTATTATTATTTATGCGTAGGTATAGGTACAGATAACATTTTCATAGTGTAAAAATTATTAATTTGTCTAAAAATAAATAAAATTTAATAAGTAGAAATGATCCAGAAATCAGATTCATAATAGGAAAACAATAGTTAAACGAATTAGCTAGCTTTAACTTTTGTCTGCATCTCGATGTAGCTTAGCTTCCTAACGGTTGAACCAGTTTTGGATTTTTTTTTAACTCTAACCTACGCGACTTCTTGACTAAAAGTACTTGGTTATACTTATGTGGTTATGCCTACTCAATCAAAACATGATTGACTTATGGAAATTTACGAGCTTTTAAGACAGATCCATGCCTTAGAATAAAAATCTAAAGCTTCCTATTAATTTCAGGGTCAGGAAAACACATCAAGATGTCTGCCTTCAATGTGGTGTTAGGGTGCGTGATGGTACTCTTGCTCATACTGTTCACGATTAGTTCTATGGCTAGATATTATATAAAGGTATTTTTTTTATTTCTCTTTTTTTTACTCTTAATGATTGCGTCAAAACATTTGTATTGAATGCAAAGCAAAATTCATGACCGACTTATCATCAAAATTAATAACAGAGACTATTTATTTTATTTACTTCTTAGGCGTAGGCATAGAGAGCCCAAGCCAATTTATGAAATAATAAAATCGATCCAATCAATCGATTGTATTTATGCAAAATGACGATTTATAAAATACTTACTGATGCCCGCAGTTTCACCCGCGTTTATGGTTATTGAGTCCCTTCTCCTCCAATATACAATCAAACCTTAACAAATTATACAAAAAAGCCATCCTATTGAACGACTCTATCTAATAAAAAAATTCGCATCAAAATCTGTTGCATGGTTTTGAACATATAAGCTCTCTTATGGACATACATACAAAAATAACGACTTTGTTTTATACTAAGTAAATATTTTGTAACATGTGTTTATAATCTGGTATTATTACAAAAGATCTGCAAAATTTTTGACTAGATAACACGGGCTACAATGTTCAATGTTTATCTGTTATTTCAAAAGATAAAATAGTTTTACCTGAAAACCTTTGAACCTATTGGCTAGTTGATTGATATCCATCTGTATAATCCTCATTGAAATCTATGAACCCGGATAGAGAGTTTAAAATACTAGTAGAGAGAGTAATTAGGTTCAACGCAGCTTTTATATCATAATATAATATTAGACATCATAGACGAGCCTCGTGGTCATGTGGTTTATGTGACAGACTTCCATTCACGAGGCCGCTCTTGTTCGATTCCCGCTCGGGACAATCATTTGTGTGTTAGGTAATTATAATTGTCATATAACTATTTGTACTGCGTCTGGGTGTTTTCTATGTACATTTTAGACGACGTCCTCTGGTCCCAAGCTAAGCTTATATGCTTGTGTTATGGGTACCAGAATACGGATAGAATACATACATACATATACTATATTCCTTTTGAAAATACATACTTGGGAAGAATTTAGGAAACACCCAGATGCAGTACAAACATATGTATGAAATTTATAAATATCACACAAATAATTGTCCCGTGCGGGAATTACCTGCAATCTCGTGAACGTCAGTCCGCAAGTGATACACAGTAAGTTTAATTTTATTAATGTTACAATATCAATTTTCAGTTCACGCTGTACATAATCGTGTGTTTGATATGTGCAACTGTGCCAATACCACTTATGTTATTGAAACCATTTGATCCCAGGAATGGACTGTAAGTATACTAAGTACTAGGTACTTATCACTTATCACGTATTTTGTTATCTCATATTTAATATGAGGGATATTCGTGAAAGCTTTCATGTTATTAATAACTCAGCTTTATTATATTTGCACTTGCTTATCTTTTATGTACGTAACTAGCTGTTGCCCGCGATTTCGTACGCGTAGAATTGTTCCCCGCTTTTGTAACATTTTTCACTACTGCTTCTCTCCTATTAGTCACAGCGTGATGTTATATAGCCTATATCCTTTCTCGCTAAATGGACTATCCAACACTGAAAGAATTTTTCAAATCGGTCCAGAGGTTCCTGAGATTGGCGCGTTTAAACAAACAAACAAACAAACTCTTCAGCTTTATAATATTAGTATAGATTTAACGTTGTCGTCATACATAGGTACCAATTATACACGCACAACTAAACATAACTAAAAAATGAAAACAACTATATCGTATTTTGATTAATTGGCTATTTCGTTGTGCATATTTTTATTAATTAAAATCGTTAGTCTATAATATACAGATTTTCTAATAAAAAAGTTCTGTTAACATTGACGACTTGTGTTATTGACACTATCAATTTTCATTTTTAGTTAGGCTTAGCTGTGCATGTAGAATTGGTAACATTGGCGGTGTCAAATTAATTACGAGACTTCAAAGGCCAAAGTATCTAAGTATTTGGTACCACATGACAGTTTAAGAAACTACTAATGATATTTTTTTCATGTTATAAAGTTCATTCACATTTTTAATAGGCTTAATTTTTGTTAAAACGGCATTTGAAGTTATTACTTCTGTATTAATTTTGTGATGCTATGATTATAAATACAATGTAGCTTTGAATTGGTCAATTTTTTTACACTTTATCTAGCTGACCCGGCAAACTAGATAGTAGCCGATTCTCAAATCTACTCATTGTGCATACAAAATTTCATAAGAATCGGTCAAGCCGTTTCGGAGGAGTATGGGAACATTGTGACACGAGAATTTTTATGACTCTACTTGTGGAATAAAACGGTTTTATAGTAAACTTGAATAATTAAAAAAACTATATTCTTTAGCGTAAGATCCATGGTTAAGTTTTATGAAAAAAAAGCTGTGTTGCAGAGCCTAAAGAAACAAAAGTATACATAATACATAACTTTTAACCATCGAAATTCAAACTCTGCATTTAAAACTGAGATCGAATTGCGATGAATAAAAGTTCTTACATCCTAACACCTCTTTCTCTCTCATGTCCATTGCTATCCAACTGTTAAGCACGACTCTACACTTTGGGGGGATTATGGCCTACTGTGCGGACTGTGCCCGAGTATTCACGAGTTATCCGTCTCTCTCGTAGAGTTGTTATCTGTGTACAATACCCATTTCCTGGCTTTTACAGCAGCCTGATAACGAAGAGAGGTGGTGACATTTATATTCTTTAACCGTCACCACACGAACGCATCCTAATCTACTAACTAACTAACCTACTAACCTAACACCTTAATATACACAATACATGTTGGAACGAAAAATTTTTTTTTGATCTCTATCGAATCGTAAGATGACATGAATCAAAGTCATTAAAACTACCTACGAGTATACGAGTACTATTGCTTATCTTATGTTTTATCTAGATAACCGGTTTTACTGCTTTTAGGGTATTTAAACTATCATTGTTACCACGATGATGTAAAAACGACTCTATTATCTTAACCTTATAATAAATTTCGTTATGTAATAAAAGTACATGTACTTATGTCTATAAAAACTTGTAGAGATAAATTTCACCTGCTCTAAAACGTCTGTACAATTTAAATATTTAAATTAACTAAAACCGCTTTTGACTGTGTTATTATGCATACGCATAATGAGTCCTCACATCACATACATATAAATAGTGTTACAATTGGGCACTAGTAGTCTTCCTGGTTCATAGCGTTACAAAGTTACAAATAGTTAAATGTTAATCATTGTCTACTTCATATAACGAACGACAATCCGGTATACTACCTCTGCACCACGGGAGAGATGGAAATTTACGAGTATGTTTACTTCACAGATAATTGACGTGTTAGGGAATCGAAGCTTACTTTGTGCACTGCATATACTTTAGTGGTGTGGTGACGGATTAAGAATACAAGTGTCACCACCCCATCTCCTCGCAAGGGTGCTGTAAAAGTCAGCTAAGGGATGTTGCACACAGATAACATCCTCTGTGAGAGAGGGAAAACTCGAAAATAAACCCTGTGCCAATACGCCTGGCAGCACGGCACAGTAGACCATAATCCCTCCCAAAGTGGAGGAGGCCCGTGCCCAACAGTGGGAGGTAAATGGGCTGGAGAGAGAGCCGCTATGAGTATATTATTATGTTGCCATTTAGTAATGGACCTAAGAGTCCTAATAATCGCGAGGCAATGGCCAAGTGCACAGTATAACCAGTGGAAAAGACGGGCCTGCATGGGGATCTTATAAGCAGTTAACATCAACAACTGTGAGCACAGACCGTGAGTGACGGAAGACTCGAAACTAAACCCTATGCCAACACGCATGGTCAGCTCGGCATAATAGACCACAAACCCTACCGAAGCTACGAACTGGAGAAGACCCGTGCTCAATAGTAGGACGTTAATGGGCTGGGGGAGGGAGAGAGACAGATATCTGTGTGTCCCCTTATTAGTAAGTCCTACGTGAATACTAAGTGCATTTAGGAACGTGTTAAGGTTTTTAAGTTATGATTGTCCTTGTTGGTTTTATCTAACAAGGTTAGGATGTTTTAAATTCAGCGTAGGTACACTCTGACAGTACCTATTGATAGTGAATGCATTCAATGTCAACCTATGGCCAGCACTTCCATAAGTCGTATAGGTGCATCTTTTGATTTGACTAGAATACGCGTCAACGACGCTAAAACGCCACAAAAATGGTAGCTAGTTTTGTTTTACTTTAATTTTAAACTCGACTAGTACAGTAGAGGTAAACAGTATTTGAGTATTTGAGGGTTATCCATTAATTCAAACGTATGATGTGTTTATGTCTATTAGCATCCTGATCGGACATGTCACTTAGGCATTTTCCTTAGCATGTAAAAACTAAAACGCGATTCCGACATATTAATATTTTTTTATTTTTTTTTATTTAAAGGGCTTGGTCGCTTTGCGACTAACATTTAAAATCTCTACATTTAAAATCTCCTTTCGGATTTTGAAAATTGTATAATGTAGAGAACGTAAAGACGAACGTAGAGAACTATTGATTTCAATCATTGTGTACATTTTGTTAAACAGGATTCCTGCGGCTTCATTGCGGCTTACTGCAAGAGCATTTGGTCTTCGTTGGAGAGTACAAGGACTTGAGAACGTAGATAACAGCCGGGGAGCGGTTGTCCTTCTCAACCATCAAAGCGCTCTTGATCTATTTGGTATGTGATGATTACCAACTGTTTTACATAGAACTAAATTCGTAACGGTGACACCAACATTCACAGATGTTAATAACTCTATATTCAGAAACTTTCACCCTTATTTTCATCACTCTAAGACTAAAAAGCCATTTCTAGTGCCCATCTACATTAGAGTAGGTATGTAGTGGCTGTATGATTCAACCGTGTAAAAGGAACCAGTATGCGAACCTTCTAGTACTCAGTCTAGGCCATGATTTGATTTCAGCCAATTAGCAATCAGATTCTTCTTTTTGAATATAATAATATATTAGCTAAATTAGGGCTGAATTTGAATTTATCCAAATAACTTGACAGACTCGTCTTACTGTGTTAGTTACCTATTTTGTATTACCTGCCAATTTACTACCAAGACCTACATAAAAACTTGTTCTAATATTTAAATTAATTGATAATTAGGGTAGGACCTGAATGTGTGAATTCTTTAGCTTAGTTCAAGGTTGTTGTTGCTTGTTTAATCCTAAATTGATAAACTAGAGAATTGTTTAGCTATCTACTAGGTGTCAAGTGTTATTTAATCGAAACTAATAGTCCCCAAATTACTAATATATCTAATCTCTGTGCTAAATGAAACCTTTAAATCTTGGTGTTCAATTTTCTTACGTAGTAGACTAGACAAAGATGTCCTGAAATGGAGGAGGACGGTGCCCAACTGTGGGACGCTTATGATTTGGAAAGAGAACGGATGTCACCATTATGTAAATATGGTTTATGTATATGTATATGGTTTATGTATGTACATATAAAGCAGATAATGTTTTTGTCATTACAATATATTTGTAATTTGTGAACAGTATTACCGTAAGTACTAGGTTCACGGACGTAATACACATTAGCTATCGCAATTCAGATTATTATTATATGATAGCGTATCTCATTATTTCGCGATATCACGAAAGATAACCATTGTGTATCATTATAATAATTTGAAATGTAAGATCACGTGTTTCAAGCTAATATAATATCGTTGTCTAACAAAACTCTTGACTGTTTATAAACCTTTGGCCTGTGTAAGTAAATATATATCACGCTTCCACCGACTGCTGTGGTGACTTCAAAATAGGTTTAATATCAAGTAATATTAATTATTAAGTAATTGCAAAATTTAATAAATTACTTCAAAATAGGGTTTATTATTTTTAGACTTTTTTTTAATATTGCGGTCAGTTCACGCGAAGTTAAAATCAGCACGAGTAGTCTTACCCAGGATTTTCTCATCGTATTTTTATAGAAGTTGGCGAGCGTTAGTTAGTATAGTAACAAACAATGGCACCAATTCCACAATGTCACAACTAAACTAGAAATGAAAACTTATATCTAGTGTTAATAACACAATTCGGTAATGTTAACTGAACTTTATTCTTATGAAAAGTGGGTATTATAGAAATTAACGTTTTTAATTGAACATATGGCAACCCTAAGTAATCATATTCTAGACAATGACGTACCTGCTTTTAATATAGGTACATTTTTTTATTAATGAGCTCTGTATTACGTTGTTATGCAAAGGAGTGTCAGAAATTCAGAATTTAATTAATGATTTTACATAATATTTTCATGCCCTTTGTTAGGTGATTATGCATTAGTAAAGGTTCATTTACATAAATAAATTTAGGATTTTAATACATAATTTCTAGTCTAGTAAAAATTTCACAATATCTAACAATTTTTGTCCGACTCGGCGTTTCGAAACTAGTGATTCGACGTCACAATAATAATTTGATTCCATAAACATTTTGGTTAGCTTGTTTTTAAAAAACGAAACATTCAAATAATTTCAAAATTTTTTTTGTTTATTTCTATACATGATACCATCTACTAGAAATTGTTCAGTTACTAGGTGCGCCAAGGATTTTCCTCAATATGCACTTCTTATTTACTTTATTTGAATAAATTGTTTTCCTAGTTTACTACCTAGTTACTTACTTAAAATATTACAATTATTTTGATTGATTTAAAACAATCAGTAAACCTCTAAACTGCTTCGATATATAAATAAATTTCAAATATGTATTTGTGATCTACTTAAATAAATAAGTATGAAAATGGTTTATTTGTTTCTTGAAACTATTCTTGATAATCTAGTTACACGAGATTGATATTTTTATTTAGCTCAATTATTGTAAATAATAATAAGGAAATGACGTACAGTATGCCACTAAGATAAGGAAAAAGAAGATTAACTATAAAATACCTAAATATACGTAAACATAAGCGTATCTACGTAAAATAAGTTTTAAGATTAGTTTTTGAGTAGTCCTTGACCAAAGTTTGACACAGTATAGGTCAATATCTATTATATCTATATTTCTGTACTAATACTATAAAGCTGAAAAGTTTGCTTGTTTGAACGCGCTAATCTCAGGAAATACTGCTACGAATTAAAAAATTCTTGCAGTGTTGGATAGTACATTTATCGAGAAAAGCTACAGAAATAAGAATAGGACGCGCGCATGAAGGGTCCAGTGTCTTTATCTTCATAATATTAATGGGTATTATACCGTCATAGTCATGCTGTTAAGTATGTGGTCCGGAGCCTAGGCAGGGCCTGCCTATGTTCATTAGTGTCAAAAGGCTGATGGACAGCGCTCATTAATGTTTAACATAATCTATATCTATACTTATATACTTATAATATTATAAAGCTGAAGAGTTTGTTTTTTTGTTTAAACGCACTAATCTCAGGAACTTTTGGTTCGATTAGAAAAATTATTTCAGTGTTGGATAGTCCATTTAGCGAGGAAGGCTATAGGCTATAATTTTTCGGATCACGCTGCGTCTAATAGGAGAGAAGCAGTAGTGAAAAATGTTACAAAAACGGGGAAAAATTTCTTAAAAGAGTGGAACATTTTCTTTAATGTCTACGCGTACGAAGTCGCGGGCAACATCTAGTATTTTATATTCAGTTTTGTAGAATTTTATTAATTTGTGGTTTTTTAGCATTGGCAGTGTTATGGCCGCTGATGGCTCGGTGCACAGTGGTTGCAAAACGTTCACTCCAGTACCTGTTTCCTTTCGGCACAGCCACGTGGCTGTGGGGCACGGTGTTCATAGACCGAGGTGCACAGTCAGCACGGCAAGCTCTCAACAAACAGATCGATGCCATCAAGAATCATAAGGTAATTAACATGGCACCACAAACAATCTACGATTATACGCATTATCTTAGTATTAGGAGACAATTTGGTTAACCATATCATGCTCTGGTCAGACGACACACGTCAGACCACCGGCACCGCCACGTCTTATTGTGTTTACACAAAGCTAAAAAGATTTGTTTTTTGTCTATGTACATGTATTTTATTATCATGTATAAAAAATAAGCATAACTATTCTTAAAAAACTATTGTTGATATCAAACAAAACAGGAAATGTAAAAATTAAAAGTATTAAATCTACTATATAAAAATAAGTCGGGTTTTCCTTCCTGACGCTAAAACTCCAGAACGCACGAACCGATTTCCACGGTTTTGCATTCGTTGGAAAGGTCTTGGGCTCCAAGGCTCCTTGGGTTGATAGATCATTTTTTTTTAATTTTTTTTTTAACTTTTTTTGGTATGGCATAATGAACAACGTTTGCCGGGCCAGCTAGTACATAATATAATTTATTGGGATTTAAATGAAAAACGTATTTACCCATTGTATAAACAAATATTTCTGCAAGGAGGTTACGATTTTCCCATATCATTCGTGTGTTAAGCATTCGATTATGTATGGGGTGTTTTTTGACTACTTATAATTAATTGCTGTGTTAAATAAATGATATCTAGTCTAGCTAATTTACCGAACAGATAGATACGACTATATTTTATAAATGGTCACATCGCTAGGCAGAGGTATAACCGTGGCAATACGTTTGTCGGGGTGCAGGAGTACTTGGGATAGTTAGCAAACATTTTAAGAATTTTTGGGCCGTGTGTAATTCATAACATGGCGTGATGGTCGTGTTGTTTTAAGCTTATGACAGCGTTCTTGAAATAGTGATGTAATTAGTCAAACAGACTCGTGTAAATTGTATTTCTCAATTTGTACCAACTGGTTTTTATTTTTTTAGCGTTAGATTCAACATTGTATTGAATGTTGCGTGACTTTACCTGGTGTACCTTACGTATTCCACTATTTAGGGAAATAAATAATTCACGATTCACACATGCTAGTAAAGGCACAGTTCAGTTACAATACTGCTACCGTTATTATTTTTTAATATCTGCCTTTATAAATTTGTTAGGTTGCGGTGTTAAATACTAAGCTCCTCAGAACCGTGCATCCAGCAACTACGCAAGGGAAACTACTCCTATATTTTGGTTATTGTAAAGCGATGTCTATCTCTGTTGTCATTGTCATTAGAGCTATCGTAACTACTACAGTTACCACAGTACGTCATACGCTACGACATTTAGACGAATATTGCCCACAGATCCGTAGAGTAGTGATATGAGATGACATGTGCGAATTAAAGTACAGCCGTGTGACTTTGGCACTGATATAGACCTGTTGCCGGAACTGTGACTTCACTGATATGTGAATCAGCCTTTAGGCGTGTTCTCTGGGTGATATAATCACCTGATTATATCTGAAAATTATCAGCTGTTGTCTACCTAGACAACAGCTGATAATTTCGATGCGACTTTTAATGACGTGTCTTAAAAAAGTGAAGATGTTTATTCATATTGTTAGTTTATTCACTTCAAGTGTTTGTGTAAAATATTTGATTATAATCATCATAATCACAAGGATTATATTATGAATACGAAGATTAATGAATACGTCCTTTTAGTTTGATAAAAAACGTCTTTGAGTTTCGGTTAGTAAAAGGATGTTCATCACGCAGGTCACGAATGACGAATATAAAGCACACACAGTACCTACATACACTTTCTCCACTTATGATTAGACTTTATAATCGTACCTACATAATAATAATAACCCAGGTTTATCTAGGTACTAAAGAAGTATCGAAATCTAACTTTACACCTAGATAGAGACTGATGTAACTAAACTATCCATTATATTCTGACGTCACAATATAATTATGGGAATGGGCGGGAAGTATAATATAAGCATAATGCTGCCTGAGTGCGTAATGAACTCGGGGACAAAGACAGGTCATCAGACGATCACGGATCATCTACGGGACCCGAGACGGCTCCCGTGGATGTTATCCTAAGCTTGTAAGATTAAATCTGTAACAACGCAAAAGTAACTCTGTCTGATGCTCAGTGCCTCAAGTCCCGTATTTCAATGGTCTCACAATGGCATCACAATGACACATTATAACCTCAAAAAATTGTTAATAGACTACCAAACGTGATAAAATTCGCCACTAAACAATTAGTTATTTAGTGTAATTGCAAAAAAATGCAATAACTGATTGCTTAGTGGCGAATTTTATCAAGTTTCGTAGTCTATTGTTAATTTTTTGAGGTTATAATGTGTCATTGTTATGCCATTGTGAGACCATTGAAATACGGGACTTGAGGCACAGGTTGCTCTTATGCGACAAAACTACTGAAATGATTTCCATATCAAATAAATGTGATATCCATAAATGTCATACAAATGTTTGTACTACGTCTGGGTGTTTCTATGTATTATAAGTATGTATTTACAAAAGAAAAGTAGTTTATGTATTATATCCGTATTCTGGTACCCATAACACAAGCATAATAAGCTTAGCTTGGGACCAGAGGACGTTGTGTGAAATGTCCGTGAATATGTATTTATTTATTTATTTAAATGAAACTTGGTATACAGTCTCGAAAACGCGAAATAACATAGGCATTTATGGGAGATTTGATTTGGAATTGCTAGCGTATAAATTTGCAGGCGTCAGCTAGAAAAATATAAGCAGGCAATTATGTACATGACATTCGACATTCAATTGTAATCGTATTATATTATTAGGTATCGTGGTACAAAGGTGATTGCCCGTATGACACACTTTCAACTAGGCTAAACAATAGCAGCATTCTATACTTTCGAACAATGTTATCTGATTAGATTATGCAACAAGAATAAATAGAGTAGATCCAGACGTGAGAATGTAGTTATTATAGCCCCGTAAATAAGACCGCCAAGTTGTTCTAAAAATTGAAGATTATCTATTACTAAGTACAGAATACCTAAATACAATCAAATTTTTCCTTGAAGCTTTTTAATCACTACAAAATATTGTCATTTATAGGTACCTACTTTAAACTCTTGTAGAATAAAACAATTTTGATTCACAGTCAACTACATTTAGTTTTAATTTATTAACAAGCATTAAGTTGCACAATAATATCTGCTATTAGAACGGAAAATATGAAGGAGGTTGCAATTTAAAACTTCGCTCACGTAGTTGGTTTACGTGGCTTTCTCCGCTAAAATCGCTAATTAATGCAGAATGTCCCTTAAGCAAGTACATACAAAAGTAATCTTTACTACATAAAACACAAAAAAAAAAATTGTTATACTTGTATTTATGTATGTGAGGTTAGATCTTCAAAATTACGCAATGGATTTAGATGTGGTTTAGGATTGCGTATTTGAATAAATAACAATAACAATATTACAAGGTGGTTGAAGAGCTTGGTTAAGAATATTCTTGGTCGGTAGACTTTGATTCTGTGGTAGTACCAAAGGGCATAGGAGCCAAAGTTTAATATTTTATCACAATCAAGGTGCAGTGACACAGAAAAAAATTTGGAAAAAATATACCTAATGGTTTAAATTACGTAGGTACGTACCAAGATAAAGAAAGAACAAAGTTCAATGCTTTTAAATAATTTGAAATCATTGTAAAGGGCACTAAACTAAGCACACTATATACATATACAATGTAAATAAGTAGGTACCTATATTATAATTTTCTTAGTTTAGACGTATTTTTTTAATTTTATTTGTGATATGTTATTAATTAAAAAGTCACATTACCATGATATTTGCGATCTTAGTTTCAAGCTGTACATCGACGAGAAATTGTCTAGTAAAATATAATGTGGATTTATATTGTAAAAAAATTAAGTCGGTACCAGATTGAAGAAACTATACCTAAATAAATAAATAAATATTCATGGACATTTCACACAACGTCCTCTGGTCCCAAGCTAAGCTTATATGCTTGTGTTATAGGTACCAGAATACGGATAGAATACATATACTACTTTTTTATTGTAAATAATTTAGAAACAATTAGAAAAATCACACAAATGATTGTCCCGGGCGGGAATCGAACCCGCAACATCGAACTATGTTCTCAAAGTAAAGTATAAAACACAGTTAAAAAGTATTAGTTCTTAGTTGGAATAGTTTTAACTCGTGTACATACTTGTGTAAATAGAAAATATATAATTGCTTAGGAACCTTGTAACATTTAGTAATGTAATGTAAATAAAATAAAAGTTTATCTAACTAGATTGGAGCTGTATGCGAATCTATTATCACATGCGTCATTATTAGTGAGCAATGTACCTATGTAGTATCAGGAGAATTATCGGAAGTTATGCTTGTTTGTCCACTTGTTAATAACAAGGAAATAAACAATAATTTATAATGAGGATCTATGATAAGTTACAATATAACCGTTCTATCAATAGCGACATGAATATTCTATAAACAAACATTTATTTGTGTAGAGAATATTCATGTCGCTAATAACGCGTTAGTACACAAATTCTCTTGAAAACTAATGGTTTTTTAATGAATCTATCTTTCTTTTATTGAGGTTGAAGTTATTGGAAATTAATACAAGATACAAATATTGATAGAAATTTGTCGTGCACCACGTTGCAATAAGGCACGTGTTTCCAATCTTATCTGCTCAGAAACAGTTAACAAAGTGTTAATTCGTAAATATGCCAATACACTGCGGGGAACCTATTTACATAATTAGTTTTCAGGCACTAAGAATGTTAAAAGCTGTATATGCTAAGAATTAATTTAGTGCGTAAGCGAACTCCTTGGTTAAATCTATTCTGTGGTTCAACTAAAACCTTAATGTAGAAGCCAACTTAAGAATACAAATTACCACCAGATATTCACACGCGTCAGCATAACATAAAACTACCATTGTATAGCTCTAGGCTGAGGTCAATAAAGCTTCTATTGTGTATGTGTACCGTAATAATGATGATGAAATAACCGTACAGCTACCTATTACAGCGACTAAATAGTTATTTATTGTTTGTTTACAGAGGAAGTTGTTGCTATTCCCCGAAGGCACGAGACATTCCGGTGAGAAGTTGCTTCCATTCCGTAAGGGTGCATTCCATGTGGCGATGGACGCCGGTGCACCGATACAACCAGTGGTCGTTTCAAGATACCACTATCTTGATGACAAGAAGTACAATTTCGAATCAGGTATGTAAATACTTTGAAATTAATATAAGGAATCTAGGTACTCACAATAAATAAATAAAGAAAGCTAGTACATTCAAGGATGTATATGTATTACATTACAAGCATGGATTACAATTTGCCGTACCTAGGTAGTAAGCAAAATTTAGATGTAGGTACTTATTTGTTAGGTATATTACTAGGTACCTGTTGGGTACAAGCACAGGGTAACAGTTTAATGAAATTATTAAATATGTGTACTTTCTGTCCTGACCACATACACAGATAGATTGTGTAGATTAGAGCTTATCTATTGGCTTATATTATATTGAATTAATTCTAATATTATAGTGAGTTATCTACGAGCGGATCTAAAAAATATTATATCGTAATCCTATTGATAAGACCTGAATTACTAATTCTGAAACCAGTTGGCTTAACGCGTTGCTAATATAGTTTTTGTTATATTTCATCAATTTGTTGTAAATAGGTTGTTATTTTTAATCAGTAGGATTAGCGATTCTGGAAAATGCTACGTAATATTATTATGGGCGTTGTCAGGATAAAGTTTCTAAGGGGTTTCAACCAGAGCTGAGTTTCACCTGTAAGAGGCCTTGAGGATAATGGGACAGGGTTTATTTTAGAGTTTTCCGTCTCTCACAGAGGATGTTATCTGTGTGCAATATTAGCTTAGCTGGCTTTTACCGCACCCTGGGGAAGAAATAGGGTGGTGACACCGTATTCTTAATCCACACGGACAATAACAGCACTCAAGTATACTCCTTTTGTGAAAAATTTACGATTAGTCAGTACTTTAATTTTATTTCTTTTTTATGTTTCAGGAGAATTTGTTGTATCAATTCTACCAATGATCGAGACTGAGGGCGTATCGAAAGACGACATCATGTCTCTGATTGAGAAGACTCAAGATTTGATGCAAGAAGAGTTTACCAAAAACTCTGATTTGACCCTTACAAAACATAACCTCAATGCCAAGGCTGAATAGATATGATACATGTGTCGTGATTGATAGTGTAAGAAATAAAGTGTTACTGTTTTAGGTAAGTCAACGATTTCAGTCATTGAGGTTTGGTTTAAAATTTAGGTAAAGTACCTAAACAGGTACTATAAAGTACAAACTGTATTTTTGTAGTCATATTTATAAAATACTAAATTATATATTTATGTCTGTTGTATTTATGTATGTTATGAGGGGCCAGAAGAGCTGTGATAAATAAAAATATAATAGTTACTAAATTGAAATGACATGTTGATGTTTTGTGTAGGTACTTATTTATTTAATAAAATATTTTTCATATGAAGCAGTTTCATTAAAATATTTCGAATCGTGGCCAAGATGAGACGTGGTGGATTTGGATCGTGGATTCTCCAGGTTTTTGAAGGCAATGGTATCAATTCTACGCGCACAACTAAACTAAAAAGTTAATTTTTATAGTGTTGATTACACAATCTGGAATTGTTAAGAGGATACCAAAATAGCTTCGTGCATTTTTCTACGTACGAAGTTTTCATTGTTTCTTTAGATTGAATGGCTAGAGCTCTAATTTTTAAGTATATGTTTTTTCAATATATGATCTAGGATCGAATAAACTCAGAAACGCGATTGAAAAAAGTTTTCTCGATAGAAAATCTTAGCGAAACAACCTCTCTAATTTTTTTCATTTGTCGGTATATTATCGCGTATTAACTAATGAAATAACTTTAAAAACATAAGTAACTATTATATATAGAAACACGTAAATCAGAATTAAAATATATTTGGTAGATTTTGAGTAAACAAAAAAAATATCCCTAATTCTTCATTTTCTATACCTACTAGCTGTGTTAATATGTACATGTCGACGATAATATTGATGTAGGCCCTTAATTAAACTTTCTTAATAAAAAGAAAACTGTTAACTACTGACTAAAGATTTTCATTTATGTAAATATGCACTACTAAACAGCCAATTAATCTAAATACACCGATAGTTGTCACCATTTTTTAGTTAAGCTATTCACGTAGAATTTGTACCATTATCTCGATATCAGTTTGCCAATCAAGAGATAATGTACCCTCTGCAATCAACGGCTCCTTGCGATTTTGACTACACCGAATCATTCTACAAGTCAATACTGAGTCATTGACGATCTTTCAGTCCGACAACACTAGTATTTTTTAAGATATACCTTCTGAATCCTGTTTAGGTAGTGAAATAAAAACTAAAAATATTAAATGGCATAAAATACATTTATTATAAAACATGTATGATACGTTTTTACATCAGTATTATTGCGTAAAGATTGCGTCAATACAAGGGAGAGATATTAACATAATTGCTGACATAACCTTTTGAAGTCGATTAAAAATATGGTCATTTTACATAATAATATAGTATAATAAAATTTCACGTTGTTTTACGTGAAATTTTTTTACGTTTCATAATGAACAACTAAATCAGGGGCGTAGCTACCACCGTATCAATTATACGGGGCCTCCGGGCCAAGGGGGCACCTGACGTGTGTAAGGAAAAAATAATAAACATTTTCCAAATTTTCTATTATTTCAGAAATTTTATGCACAGTTTTTTTTTCATAAGTGAGAAATCTTTACCCTTTATAAGGGCGCCCCCCGTAAAAAAAGGGGGCCATCTTGCCGGGTCGTGGTAAGGCTCAGGGCACCACCATGGCCCGGTAGGGCAGAGAGAGGAGGGGAAAAAACCCCTTTATAAGGGCTCCCATATTTTTTTTATACGGGGCCCCACCAACGCACGCTACGCCCCGAAATAAATTACGAATTACGAAATAAATTAAACTAATTACAAGTAAATTACACATTTTATTAGATAGGCGTAGTTAAAAACTAAGAATGCTTATAAAATAATATACAGATTTGGTGTCATATATATTGTAATTCATAACTTTATATATCTATTGGGTACTCAGAATTAATAAAGCTGAACTCCTGCGCAACAATTAAGCATTTTTTAGTTAGACCCATAGCACACGGCGTATTTTAAACGCGCAGACGACGCGCGTATACGTGGTTTAAACGAGATTTGATCGCAACCTTGTAACCTAAGCACACGGAGCGATTGTAAAACGCGCCTCTACTGCGCGTATACGCGCAGGTACAGCTGTACAAACGCGCTGTAGTCACGCGTAGCTTTTGCGTTTGAAGAGAGTAGGGTAGGTAAAAGTGAATAAAACGACAATTTATATTACCCTAAAAGTAGTAGACAGCAGACAAACAATAAACTTAAAAAAAATTACCATTAGCAAACAAAAAAATCTATGAATTTTGCTACTTTCAGAGTCATCATCAATTTATTTAAATTATTCAATTTTTATTATCATTTTCAATGTAGCTTTCTTTTTTTAGTAAGAGTCACATTCTGCTCTTCCTCACTGTCACTGCTTATTTCCATAATTGAATTTAATTAAATTGAGCAGGAAGTTGAAAAATATCGAAATTAAACAACTCCTTCGAAGTCTTAGTTTGAAATATTTTTTTTAGGTTAAGAGGATACCAAAATAGCTTCGTGCATTTTTCTATGTACGAAGTTTTCATTGTTTCTTTAGATTGAATGGCTAGAGCTCTAATTTTTAAGTATATGTTTTTTCAATATATGATCTAGGATCGCATGAACTCAGAAACGCGATTGAAAAAAGTTTTCTCGATATAAAATCTTGGCGAAACAACCTCTCTAATTTTTTATTTTTTTCATTTGCCGATCTATTATCGCGTATTAACTAATGAAATAACTTTAAAAACATAGGTAACTATTATTTATAGAAACACGTGGATCAGAATTAAAATATATTTAGTAGATTTTGAGTAAATAGGAAAGTATCCCTAATTCTTCATGTGTAATATGTACGTGTCGGCGATGATATTGATGTAGGCCCTTAAGATTCGCTTTTACGGCAAGACGTTTCATTTTACACAGTCACATGACTCATGTGACATGAGTCACAGTTCTATAGAATGGACACTTTGTTTTTAAAATGAATGGCGCGACGTGTTGAGTGGCGAGGCGAGTGTGTGTTAGTATGAAACGGAACATTTATTAACTTTTTTTAGCGAAAGTAAAGGAAATTATGCCCATTCAGTCTATTTTGCAAATTTGAACAATTTTGTTAGAAAATACGTAGATTCTGGGACTAAAGTTCGTAGGTTTGCAGGAAAGGCTTAAAATACGTAGATCTACGTAAAAAGACGTAGAGTTGGCAATCCTGATCCCAGCCCCCCTCTGCCCGTACCCCGCTCCTTTGTACGCGCGTTTGTTTCGCTTCAAATGCGCGTATACGCGCTTCATGCGCGCGTTTCTATTATCAATGCAAACGCAACAATCAGCGTTTACGGCGCCGAAGACGCGCGTTCCTGAAACGCGCGTTTAAAATACGCCGTGTGCTATGGGCCTTAAGTTTAGTTTAGTTGTGCGCGTGGAATTGGTACCGTAACACACATCTACTTTTATTTAGTTGGATTGGTGGAATAGTTTCAAGGCAACCATGTTACAATATTATATTGGCTATAGCTAGGTAGTAGTAGGTATTTTAGTATTTATACATAAGTAGTACAATAGGATTATATATTTTCACATGTTTATTCAATATGAAATGGAATACAATTAGCTTAATAAAATAATAAACATCAAACATGATCACTAAATAACAAATATTCTAAGTTAGCTTTAAGTTCATCTTGTGTACAATTCATTTAAACTAATGTCGATATTTATACCGATTATTGAATTCGAATAGTTAGTTTACGGCACAGGATTAAGTAGGTACCTCTATCTATAGTATAAGCAAAAACTGCTCCATATATTCATGAACATTTCACACAATGTCCTCTGATCTCAAGCTAAGCTTATATGCTTGTGTTATGGGTAGCCAGAATATGGATAGAATATATATACTACTTTTCTTTTGTAAATACATACTTATCATACATAGAAACACTCAGACGGAGTACAAACATTTGTATGACATTTAGAAATATCACACAAATGATTGTCCCGAGCGGGACTCGAACCCGCGACCTCGTGATGGGCAGTCCGCTACATGAACCACTCAACCCCAAGGCTCATCAAAGTGATATTCAAGACTTTAAAATATATATATATTTTTAATTTACAAACTTAAAACCTGTTTAATACAGATTCATGCTGAAACAATAAACTATTCCTTAGGAAGTCACCAGTAAATCCTGCAGTGAGCTGTTCTCAAGAAGCAATATTTGAGGGAATCTTTTAAATTTCTGAACAAAGACATTACCATCATGACGTGTCCCTGTCTCTCTGTTAATGTAAATTTTTTAATTAGATATATTTTAGCAAAGTGATGGAAAATATAGAGTAATAAACTAGTGATCTTTGGTTAGAAAAATTGGGTTATTCCTAAACGGTAACCACCTGTCGTTAACAGTGTTCATGGACAGGCTAGAAATGGTTTATCTACAGCATTGACGAATATAAAATTCCCGATCATATACATAATTCAAGGATATTATCTATAACATTATGAGCATCACAAACTGCATATTAATAAAGCGAGAAAGAGAGATATGTATACAGAAAAGACAAGGCGAGAAGGAGAGAAATATATATTATTATACTGAGTTGTCTGAGATTATGACGTCACTGACAGATATATCTATCTCTTTCTCGCTATATTAATATACATTAATATACCGTTTGTGACGCCTTTTAATAGAGAGGTAAAGCTTGTAATATGTAGGTAGGGGGGAATCTTTAAAAGTAATGATCCGGTCATAATTTTTTTTTCACTGTCTCTGAGATTGCTATACGGAATTTATAACTGTGGTCTCAAGGTAAAAAGGGATGAGTCATAAATTTTGAAAAATGAGTTTTTGTGTAATTGGTTCCTCAACATCAATATGTATTACGGTAAAAAGGGAACGAGTCATAATAATGTACTATTATTTTCTAAAACACAAAAAGTAAAACGAGGTTTGTTATAAAAATAAAACTTTAAAAAAGTAAAGAGAGCTAAATATAGTCTTCTCATTTTTAGCCAGGAAATTTGTATTTGGAAGAATACGCATAATGAGACAAGTCGATACATGTCCAAATGCATAATCGTTTTGTTGCGTCAGTTACATTTCGCGCGCGAAGTTAACGTGTTATGATCTGAATAAAAAAATAATAACATTGTGCTTGATGAAAAATGAGTAGGATTGAAAAAATAATATCATTGGCCCTGAATGAACGACGGACAGGACGTAAGTATTACTGTTTTCCAAGTTTAATACGTTCAGTGCGGCTAACGCTTATGCACGTTTTTCTGATCTTCACCAAGTGCGGGCCGACGCGTATACGCGTCAATACAAAAAAAAAATTGTAGGCAAGCAGGGTGCGCCGCACCTGTGTGTTTATACCGTGTATTCTGGGTGTCTATTGTTTCGAAGCGGTCGTAAAATGTGGAATTGTAAAGGAGACTACACACTAGTCAGGTTTCTGCTACGAATATTGCAGGGGGGGGGGACGGCGGCTGCGACGACAACAATAAATAAATAAATAAATATTCATGGACATTTCACACAACGTCTTCTGGTCCCAAGCTAAGCTTATATGCTTGTGTTATGGGTACCAGAATACGGATATAATACATAAACTACTTTTCTTTTGTAAATACATACTTATAATACATAGTAAACACCCAGACGCAGTACAAACATTTGTATGACAATTAAAAACATCACACAAATGATTGTCCTGACCGGGAATCGAACCCGAGACCTCGTGAACGGCAGTCCGTTATATGAACCACTAGACCACGAGGCCCGTCCTAATAATAATAATAATAAGTAATAACCTAATTTAGTACAATAGATTATTGAAATAATTTTATTATGACTCGCTCTTTTAACTAAAGTAATAGGTAGTTTTAGTCTATTTATAAATGGTGTCTATTACGAGGCGGGCGAAGAGTCGTAAATTAAAAAAAATTAAGAATAAAAGGGCTTTCGGGATAAGGTACCTTTACTATTACTGTTTTATTAAGGTATAACTTACTATTTTAACAAAACCGAACGAAGATATATTATGGCGTAAACTTCACAAAGTCTCTTACAAATAAACACTAGTGTGGAAGCACCTTTATCCATCCAACACCTTTATATGACCCGTAATTGTTATATGACAGTCATAAAACTCGAAAGTTACCAAACGCACATAAGCGTCGGCCGCACTGCGGGAAGGTAAAAGACAACGCGCTATAGCGTCCAGCCGCACTACGCGAGTTTTCTATGAACGCATATAAGCGTTCTTAGCACTACGCGAAAAATTTTTTGAACGCACATGCGCGTTTTCAGCACTGGGCGAATGACTCTTTTATTAGCATTGGCTATAAATTCGCAAATTATTCAGCATTGAACGCGTTAACCTATATTTCTAATAATAATAATAATAATAATAATTTTATTTCATATACAATAACTTTTATACATTTTTCATATCAGAGTCTTCCTTTTAAGTATAAAGATACTTGTGCCAGGAAGGCTCCCTCTTCCATATTTATGAAATTAAATCTACAATAATTTAATCCAATGCAATACAAGACAACGAGCGAACATTACTAACAACTACCTACCTATTTTATGCTATGCTAGCTGTGTGTGAAATGTGAAAATGTATTTACTTGTAGATGAACTATGAGCGATTAAAGTGACGAGCGCGCGTGTGCGCGAGAACAGGGATGGACTGACAAGCATGTGAGACTAGTGTGTATTCTGTAGGTGCGCTTGATCTATTTTACAATTTAAAACTTTGGACATATAACTACATTATAATTTGTTTTGAATATATGCAATGTATATTTTAGTAATTAATACAGTTCAGAGTTAGTTCTTACTAATCCTACCACTATCATTAACATTTAAGTTTATACGAATGTGTGAATGGATGTATGTATGTGTATTATTGTGTCATGCAAAGAAACCAAATGGCTTTTTAGTAAAAAAAAATCTGTGACCCATCTACTATAGGTCATCACATAAAGAAGAAGAAAGGAAGAAGGGAGCAGCTATAACGGAGAGTTGAGAAAAATTACGAACATTATATGGTATTTTATATAATATTTTATATAATTCTAACCTATAAAACTATTATGTCAATGAGTGATAACGTTAGTTACTTATGGTTTTCGTTTGTATTCAGTTCAATGAGTGTTTTATGATGCTATTTTACAAAAAAATATATATTATTTAATTGATTCCTTGTCTTTGACGGCGATGAGTAGGTATTTATTTCGAACCAGCTGCGATGCGGCGCGGCACAGGGTATACATACCTACACTCTAGTTTGTGCCGTAAATATTGTAGGCAGGTAGTTATGAGATATTGGTGCCTATTCTATGTGCAGAACTAAACTTAACTAAAAAATGAAAATTGATAGCGTCAATAACACAATTCGGCAATGTTAACAGAACTTTTTTAATATAAAAACTGTTTATTATAGACTAACGATTTTAATTAATATAAATGTGTGCAAAAAATTGCCAAATATTTAAGATACAGCAATAGTTGTTTTCATTTTTTAGTTAAGTTAAGTTTAGTTCTGCACATAGAATAGGCACCATTGACATGTTGAACAATTTTACAGGTTTACATGAGCGCGTATCAAATAGTTTTGGCCATACGTCATCAACGAATGCATCTATAGTTAGCAGTGAGTTAACTGAAGAACAATTGGATGCTGCCAATATGTTACAGGAGTTGCTTACTCCTTCCGACCTGGGATTCCCATCAGAAGATGATTGCAATAATGTAACTTCAACAGATGCAGAACCAGCCGAACCTACCGATTATAGTTCAGATGATAGCGTGCGTGATAGGACTTTCGCTCCTGTAATAGAGACTAGTTCTTCGTCCGGGTCCTCTGAGAACATAGTCACGGATCAAGAAAATGAAAACCACGTAATTCAAGTTTTAGATGGAACAAATAATCAACGGCGAAAACGAAAGGGAACAAACATACGGAAAATAATTACCGAAAAAAGAAATAAAGGTTTAACATATAAAACACAAACAGGTAAAACAATTCAGTGTAGAGAAGTAACTCCTTTACCTCTATGCCGTAAAAAGTGTTCGGAAAAAGTTGGTGCAGATGTTCAGAAAACCTTTTTTGATGAGCTATGGGCATTGGGTGATTACAATAAACGTTCGGCTTATTTGTCGTCATTAATTTTAGATATACCAAAGAAGACCCAACGCATTCGAAACACAACAGGCGAACCTAAACCAAGAAGCATGAACCATATTTATAACTTAAAAATGAATGGGACTATGATTGAAGTTTGCAAGGGTTGTTTTGTGAAAACCTTTGGTATATCTAATAAATGCGTAGAGGTGGCAATAGCAAAAAAATCTATAAGACTATCAGGGATTCCTAGTCCGGACAAACGTGGATCACATGTACCTCCAAATAAAATAAGGGATGATGTAGTACAAACAATAAGGAACCATATAAATTCTTATCCCTTATATGAATCGCATTATAGCCGCAGTCATACAAATAAAAAATATCTACCTGCAGGTCTGTCATTGACAATAATGTACCAAATGTATAAAGAAAATGCGGAAAATCCCGTATCATATACCTTTTATGGTAATATTTTTCGCACTATGGGTTTAGCTTTCAAAAAACCTTCACTGGATACCTGCAACACATGTGACGCATATAAAATGAAAATTAAACTAGCTTTGCCGCATGAATCCGAAATTTTAAAGAAAGACCTGGATATCCACCAATTAGAAGCTG
The DNA here is from genome assembly GCA_916999025.1 of Orgyia antiqua. Lineage (NCBI taxonomy): Eukaryota > Metazoa > Arthropoda > Insecta > Lepidoptera > Erebidae > Orgyia > Orgyia antiqua. Next base: position 7,887,987 of record OU779861.1, read on the forward strand.
ATTCAGCTTACTCAATGAAAAAAAAAGACAAAGAAGAATCCAAAGACGACACCAGAGTTTACTGTTTCGATCTGCAGCAATATCTCCCAACTCCTTACTTAAAAACCAATATCGTATTTTACAAACGGCTTCTGTGGACATTTAATTTAACGATTTACGATTGCTATAGCAAAAAAAGCTTTTGTTTCATGTGGAACGAAGCTGAGGGTGGACGGGGAGCGAACCAAATAGCATCCTGTTTGTACAATTTCGTAAATTCATTGCCACCTCATGTAAAGGCAATTTACCTTCTATTCTGACACGTGGTGGTCAGAATAAAAATAGCCATGTAGCTGCTATGTTTTTATGCATGAACAAACTCAGACCAGATTTGCTAATAGATCATAAGTTTCTAGTTCCTGGGCATACACACATGGAGTGTGATTCAATCCACGCTCAAATCGAACGTAAGAAAAAAAGAACTGACATGGCTATACATGTACCCAGAGACTGGCATAACTTAGTCAGAATGACAAGTCCAAACATTTCTGTCGTGAATAAATATGCAGATCGATATGTTTTTGAATTTTGCTAAATTATTTAAAGGGCCATTGCAGTTATGAAAAACAGATTCCAGTGCAGTGGCGAGAAATTTGTATGGCACGACGTGAAATGGTTTCGATTTAGTAGCGACAACGGACCAGGTGTTATTAAGTTTAAAACCAAATTAGATAGCTCAACCGGTTTTAAGGAAATTTCTTTTTGTAGAAGGGGCAACTGCTAGCAGAAATATAACTTCAACATGACAGATTTTGTGTATGATTTTGCGTTCACGGAACTTTTAAATGTGGAAGGGTTTTTCCTAGTTGTCAAGGGTTGATGACAGGGTATTACCGACACAGAATAACCCGAAAAATTTAGGTCAAAATCTACCACAACCATCACTTTGCATTCAGAATCAAAATACATTTTCAAAAAGTAGTAGAAATGCTACATAAATATTTATAGAAATGTTACGTAGCTACATAGAGTTTAATATTAAATACAATTAATGTCCTTAGAGTATGAAATCAACAGGAGTTGTTACATACGTTTTTTTCTTTGTCACGTCGCCGGGGTGCTGAAGTAACGTACACAAACACTATTATGCTATTTCAATTGCCCTGCCCACTTCACGCATCCTTAATGACGTCATGCCCATTCTACATGCACAACTAAACTAAAAAATGAAAACAACTATTTCTGTATTTTGATTGTTTGGCTATTTTGTTTTGCGCATTTATATTAATTAAAATCTTTACGGTCTTATTCATAGTGACTTATTGGAGGTTTAAACGGAGATTTTATCGGAGAGATAATAAACGTCATCATCACCATCATAACATCACGCCTTTTTCCCATGGGGGTAGGTAGAGACTATAAAGCGCCATCTGCTACGATCCAAACATACTTCCTTGGCTTCATCCACACTCATACATCTGGTCATACATGCCCGACGGTTGTAAGAAAATAAACGTTTTAGCGTAAAAAGACTATTAAGAATAACAAGTTTTGACCATTTTCGCGAACCTATATGAGCGAACTTTTAAACCTCCGATAAGTCAATATGAATAAGACCAATAGTCTATAACAAACAGTTTTTATAATAAGAAGGTTAAGTTATCATTGCCGAATTTATTATTGACACTATCACAAATCATTTTAGTTAAGTTTAGTTTAGTTATTCGCGTGGAATTTGTACTAGTGTTCGTACACACTGAGTATGAGCGTTCTCGTACCCTTTTCAACATGGCTTGCTGAAATGGCAACTCGTGTTGCGTTAATGCTCTAAGTTAATATCTTATTTCACTATCAATTTAACCAGATATTAATGTTCCAACAATATTTCACGCTTACAATAATGATTTCATTTTCAGAATATTATAATTAAATACATCACTAATAATAAATTTCGGTACATTTTATCAGAATATCTATTACAATGGGTAAAATATGGTCCCATTATAATCTTAACTACATACATCAATATTACAATAATAATATTAGAAATAAAATGGCACTGTTAATTTAATAAGAATCACAATTATCTAAAATTACCTCTTTTTCATGAGTATATTTAATTCTCAAAATATGTGGAAACATTTTTGACTAAAAGATAACTTTAGAAATTTTTAAAATATTATATAGTTTAATACATCTAAAAATCTCGTAATGCGATATCTTTTTAAGGTGATCCGTGTGGTGACGGATTGTCCGTGTTGTGACGGATTAAGAATACAAGTATCACCACCTCTTTTCCTTCCCAGGGTTCTGTAAAAGCCAGCTAAGGAATATTGTACATGGATAACATTCACTGTTAGGAACAGAAAATTCTAATAATCCCTGTGCCAATACGCCTGGTCAGCGCGGCACAGTAGACCATAGTCCCTTCCAAAGGAGAGGAGGCCTTGGTCTGGATGGTCTGGAGAGGGAGAGAGTGCGGGGTAGGGACTAGGGAGCCCTAATAATCACAGGATATTGGGTATGTATGTATATGTATAGTGAAGAAGACAGGCTTTCTAGAAGACGCTTACAAGATACTGTATTCTTTATCCATCACCGTACAAACTATTGACCAATTGGATCGTGTTGAAGGTTTACCTACATACTATATTTTCGGTGTTCCAAATACATGCTTTGAATAAGTATTAACATAAAACCAAATGTATTGGAAATGTGCGTGCTTTGTATCACATAATTACAAAGTTGCACGAATATTTCAAAATAAAATTCGATTTCACTTTTAGTTACATGACTAGAGAGAAATTTTCACTATTATTATGTAATAAAGGAACAGAAAAATTAGTCTATCCTAATCATAAAACGAAGTCTAGTATTATTTTAGGTAAAACTGGCATTGTTCATATTTTTTTAAAAGTCTTAATTCGAAAACTATTTCGGGGAATAGAGTTTGTGATCATAATCCATCAGTTTTTTTCGCCAAATTTGCAATATTAACAATTATTTTTCCAAAAAATCAAATGACCTCTATTTGCCCTTGAAATGAAGGACTTAAAATATTAAGGCGTTCTTAGGGATATACTACTCTTTGGTGGAGTTGAAATTGGTCTATTATATCAACTTGGAATCTTTGAAAAGATGTATTGCAATCTGTCTTAAGTCTATCAGGAAAAGACAATACACTGAATACACAGAATGCGTAAAACGATGACGTCACAACATTTAAAATAATATCTTTTAAGTATTTTTAAAAAATCCACATAGTGAATATTCCATATTGAAATCAGTTTCTTAAAATAGTCTTATTTAAAAAAAAAAACAGCAGGTCAAAATTTATGAACACTCCCAATTACCCTTACTATTGACTTTTACTGGAAATTAAGTATTTTTATTAATCTAATAAACAATATTATTCGCAACAAAATATACAATATCGAACAGTACTTGTGTTGAACCGCGATAAAAAAATCTGAATTGTCCAAGTATACCAAAGAAGACAATTCTTCTTAGCTTTAATTGTATACATAGATTGACCAGTTGGTGATTGGTTGGTATGCGTTTAAACCTGAAGACAATTTTTAGCTTGGCTAAATCGTACTACAGAGACTATGTTTCACATAACATATAGCCTGTATCAAAGACACACATAGATATTTATTTCACGCACACGTAGATATTTATCTGCTTAATCTGTGATTGAATATTACGAAATGTTGTCATAAATATTGTCAAATTGCTAAAACCTATTGTATGAAAATACATGAAATACTGTCATATTATAAAAATATGGGTAATAATTACTAAAAGTTAAAACTAGGATGGCATCTCATAGCCTTTTCAGATATTTGGGCCTGTAAAATTTTTAAAAAGGTTTTCTGTCATTTAAATGTTAAAATTGATATATCAAAATTCTATACAATTTTACATTTTTAGTATGTCTAGTTTTAAGAATATCTATATAAATAGATAATACAATATAAATTCTGTATTATTTATGTGTTATTCAATTCGAGCTATCATAAAATTATTTGTAGTGATGAGAAAAAACACTGAGAACAAAAATACTGAAATAATAATACTGTAGTAAGTGAAATTACTTAATCCTCATTAATATTCTATAATTTAAGTTTAAAGTAGCGACGAAACAGGTCCGCGAAATGTTATGAATGTAAAGAAAACATAAAAAATTAAAAGTTATCAAGTTAAATACATAATCAAGGCCATTACATAACAACTAAACTAAAATAATTTCTAGTGATGAGAAAAAACACTGAGAAAAAAAATACTGAAATAATAATACTGTAGTAAGTGAAATTACTCAATGCCTCATTAATATTCTATAATGTAAGTTTGCAGTAGCGACGAAACAAGTGGGCGACATGATATGAACATTAAAGTAATCAAATTAAGGGCCTACATCAATATTATTCAATATCATCGCCGACACGTACATATTAACACAGCCAGTAGGCACAGAAAATGAAGAATTAGTGATACTTTTCCTATTTACTCAAAATCTACTAAATATATTTTAATTCTGATTTACGTGTTTCTATATATAATAGTTACTTATGTTTTTAAAGTTATTTTATTAGTTATTACGCGACAATAGACCGACAAAAGAAAAAAATAAAAAATTAGAGAGGTTGTTTCGCTAAGATTTTCTATCGAGAAAACTTTTTTCAATCGCGTTTCTGAGTTTATGCGATCCTAGATCATATATTGAAAAAACATATACTAAAAAATTAGAGCTCTAACCATTCAATCTAAAGAAACAATGAAAACTTCGTACGTAAAAAAATGCACGAAGCTATTTTGGTATCCTCTTAAATACATAATCATGGTCATTACAGAACAACTAAACTAAAATAATTTCTAGTGATGAGAAAAAACACTGAGAAAAAAAATACTGAAATAATAATACTGTAGTAAGTGAAATTACTCAATGCCTCATTAATATTCTATAATGTAAGTTTGCAGTAGCGACGAAACAGATGGGCGACATGTTTTGAATACTAAAGTAATCAATACATAATCATGGCCATTACAGAATAACTTCTTGCATTTCAATTGTCTTTATTGCCTATTAATTAGGTACAGGAATATATAAAAATACTTTCAATTAATGGTACCTAGATTATTAATTAGCTTTTATTAGTTGCATTTGCATCTATTAATCTATTTATTTATCAATCCATCTTATTTACGTGTGTATTAAAAGTAACGGAATCTTTTTAAGTGATTTTCACCCACTTGCAATAATCGGATTGATACATAACATTTTTCTTTAAAAAAAAGTACAATAATATTTAGTAATTTCAAGCGTAATTTTAGTTATTAAACTAAGTATAATAATATTAAGACCTAAATAAAAAATCTTAAATGAAATATATGACTAATACTTGGTAATAGAAAAATATTTCATGGCATTATTGTAAACATAATGCTTGAATAATGCTGTTCGGTTTAACTTCATTGTGAGACAAATTACGGTTTGTAATTTGTCAATGTTATTTGCACGCTTAAAACTAAAGCGACTTAACTCAAAAATTATCATCATCATCATAACATCACGCCTATTTCCCATGGAGGTAGGCAGAGACTATAGAGCGCCATTTGCTACGATTCAAACATACTTCCTTGGCTTCATCCACACTCATACATCTGGTCATACATGCTCAAAAATTAAAGTACAATATTTAGTTTCACAAAAGCCGGCTTGTGTAACACAGTCAAATCTTAAATTATTATAATAACATAGTCACTATTTTCGTATATATGTCTCTATACGAGCTTATATCTTCAATACAACGTAACCGATCGTGTATCGCATGGTTTTTTTTTTTAAATTCCATGCGTACGAAGTTGCTGGCAACAGCTAGTCTACAAGAAATGTCTAAAGATAATTTATATAGTACGAATTTATGAAGATATAACCCGCGTTTGGAGCTTAATGATTTTTTGAGTTAAGTCAGTTAAGTTTTAAATGTATCTAAAAAGCACTGGAATACATTTCTTGTGATTGGAATATGCCTGTTATAGAGTAAGATAATTCATATACCAGGATTACATAAGCTTATTTTAATAGTTATAGTAAAATAATAGGTGGTACCGTCATTTTTATGATAGGTTATCTTCAGTGGCGAGTGGATAGTTCGGTGGTAACGAGCTTAATACTTCTTTGGATAACTCCTTATATGCGGCGTCCATAGTGTTACGAACTTTGTTTATGAGATCTGGTACATCGTCCATTGTGAGACCAACAGTCGGTACTGGATCTAAACACTGGATAATAGCGTGACCTGTAAAACAAAATGGTTTCAAACGTAAAGCATGTGCCTGTTAGACCAAAAGATGCGGCATATTTTAGGGTTTACAAAAAATCATTTTGGCAAAATCGTTTAATTAATTTCTATATTTTCTTTTTCATTTAGACAGAAAATAGATATGTACAAACAAGATAGTTTTAATATATAGATTATTGTTAAGGTATCTTTCCGATCTTCGAGAGGTACGACCCAACAAATCAAGTCAATTTTCACGTTGCACGTTGCTTAAAAAGAGAAGAATATATTTACGTCGGCTACACTGCTGTCGCAATGCCAAACAGCGACGCTTTACGTCTTAAGCGGTGCCAATTCTGTGACTGATTTTGCCTTTAAACACACCTACTTTTCATACAACTCAGTGAGGATCGCATCGCATTACATCGTAATCATGCACCCAAGAATCTCACTGTATTTTTAGTCCAAAATCAAAGCAGTCTCATGTTACGTCGTCGCAATGATCGGATAGCTTCCAAATCACTATTAAGATTCTATACCTTCTCAGTCGAATTTAAGTTACTCTCCTCTTGCCGACCTACTCAAAGTTAATAAGTGATTAGATAATTGCTTTTGCTTTGAATTATCTAAATATGTATTGATAATTTCATGTTAAACTTAAGTGTAGTTGTTTTTACTATAGAGGAGGCGCTATAACTTATTACCAACAGCGGCAGCGCCACAAAGACCTTCAAACAATGCGATAAATAAAACAACAAACAGTAATGTACTTACAAATTAATGATAAATATTTTTACAAGGCAAACATGGAATAGGTATAAAGATACTTTATATGTTTTAGCGTTAAGTAGCAAAGACTGCTATGCTACTATATTCGCCTGCCCGTATATCCCAGGCTGTATCTTGTGAACTGTGTTATTTAAACAGATAAAATTATCACAGACGTATTTCTGTGGCCACTATAACAACAATTATTAAAAATCAGAACAACATTTTGTAAGGGGCTTCCATGCCACAAACTTTTACAGACTAACTTGATGATACGCTTTGATGGCATGATTATGACGATATGAAATTATGATCTATAAACTTAATTATTATGATAATAATTTACCTTTGTTAAAAATGTACTTTTTTCTATTAATAAAATAATATGGTGAGAATACTACAGGTAGGATTGGCACTTGAGCAGCCACTGCTATATTGAAAGCACCTTTCTTAAATGGCAGCAGTTTTGTAAAATCTTTATTTCTTGTTCCTTCAGGAAACAACCAAATTTTTGTCTGAAATTTAACAAAATAAACATAAAATTTTGTTGGTTTATGGCATTATAGAACTGAAAGTTCAAAACTACTTTTAGGCTACCCTTAGTAAATATTTTAAGCAAATGAAGTCGCTGACATAGCTAGTTTAATATATGTTTTTTATAATCGTGTCTACAAGTACCATTTTTTAGATTTGGATTTATTTGAATAAAAGAGGCATGCAAGTTGGACACGCCGGGAACGTGCTGTGTTGCTCGCTGACAGGCGTGTACAGAACGAGATTCTATAGCTACTCGTAAACACGTAGACTCTCGCTACCTTATTGATTTGTCGGACATAGTAGACGCTCAGTACCTAGACTACATGATGTTAGGCACGGTTAGGTTTGTGCAGCGATGGTGTAGGGCGGCGCGACGGTTAGGGCGGCGGCGTGGCGCTGAATTCGGGCAGCGCGATAGTTAGAGCGGCGCGACGGTTAGGGCGGCGGCGTGGCGCTGAATTCGGGCAGCGCGATAGTTAGAGCGACGCGGCGCTGGACTCAGGCAGCGCTAGGGCGGCATGACGGTAGCCACGTGGTGAGGAGGGAGTCAACGAAACTTCGGGTGATTTCACTGGACTGGTTTATTGTAGAAATTCATAGTTTATATATTACTTTCATTTATACACACATATGCAAAATACGTGACCGTTACCGACTGATAACATTAATACGTGAGTTTATTCTTAAACGGGAAGTTAGTTAATCAATATATATAACCTAGTGTGGACTTGTCCGTATGTATGTTCATACGTGAACCTTGTGTTAGAGAATAATCTTACCTTATTCTTAATCATAACTTCAGAAGTAATTTTCAGTTGTTTATAAGCATCTTTGGAATTATTTCTATCAATAAACACAACACCAGCAAGGTACGCCGCCAACCCAAATGGCCACACATAGAATATCTCTTTTCTTGCAATTGCAGCAATTTTATCTGCCACATGCCATATATTGAACATTCCTGAAATAAACAGTATAATATAAATTTAAGTAAGACAAGTGTCAGGGAAGGATAAATCTCGAGTGACGACTCAGTAACGAATACACCCATCGTATAGTAGTTTTCAATAAAGTGGAATCACAAGGATATATCCCTATCAAATTGCGCAGGTATGCAAGTTGCTCAAAGACGTAAATTGTTGCGCATGGTTGCAAGTGGCGCAGATGGATATGTTCTGTTGGATGGATACATACACATTTTAAAATAATTTCCCTTGTCGTAAATATTATCGGGTGCTTATTTTAGTTACTACCTAACACTTAAACTTTTGAACTGATTGATGAATATTTTTCGGCTCTATAGTTATGTGTGAGATTAGACTAACTCATAGACTACCTATCTAAATAACATTACTCTGAAAGCCAAGGTGCATGGCAGAAAATGTGGATAAAACCACTAGTGATGACTGTTTACTGTAATTATCCAAAAATAGCTTAGTATCGTCAGAGATGTTAGGACACAGATCACCAGAATAGATACCATATTACGAGATTTTTGGCAATGACCTAAGTTCCACGGAAACGCACCAAACGTTTGGAAAAGGCGCAGTTTGGGGGGTATAGAATAGTTTACTTTCATTGGTCGCAGCAAAATCAAACGGCAAGTTCTCATACAATATCCACGCGAGAATGCGTTTAATATACGTTGATCGCCTGACGTGCGGAATATAGTGGACACAGGTGCTCGTGTTTTAGGCGCATATAAATTTAACACAACATATGGGTTGCTATTCTAGAATGTAAATAAAGACAAGGAAAATACCTATTTAACAACTTAATTAATCAAAGTTCATTGCATTAAACATGCTAATTAGTTTACACTAAGGAAAAAATCAACATTGAATGCAAGCCATGCAGTTGTGTAAATATCTATTACTACCACAACTATTTGATATTTATTTATTTTCATTGTGTTAACTGTCTGAAATATTATAAAACTTAATGACCGTCGAGTCTGGCTGTTCACATTTCTCTGGCTTAATTTTTTCTGCACTGAATCAGATTTAATCAGTTTTTAAGTTAGCAGCACATAGATTATCCCTATAAGTAACGATTAAGTAACAAAGATATCTCATGTGTGCTAGTTTAACACATCTTTATCAACAAAGATAAGCACTGTAAGAATAAATAGTAAGCCAACATGTTTTCAAACATATAGCATGTTTTGAACTACATTTCCTGGGCTATGTTTGTGTTATGCATGACAAAGTCTGTCCGAAATTTCCTCATTTTTGCAACGTTTTTCTCATGAAAAATATTTCATCAAACAATTATTGTGTAAGTTAAGGTTAATTTTTCAAAATGGCTAATTATGAAAAATTGAAAAATAGTTGAAAACATTATTACGTTATTGAAGAGGATAGTGTGATTAAGTTAAAGTAACTTTAACACAAATAATTTAATGCAGGAAAAGACAATGACTAATACCCTTAAGGAAGATTATGCTCAGAAAATTTATGTTTATCAAAATATTTTTTCTTTTTTTTAACGGGCTTTGTGGTGGAGTAGTTTATGTAATGGACTGCCGTTCACGAGGTCGCGGGTTCGATTCCCGCTTGGGACAATCATTTGTGTGATATCCATAAATGTCGTACAAATGTTTGTACTGCGTCTGGGTGTTTTCTATGTATTATAAGTATGTATTTACAAAAGAAAAGTAGTTTATATATTATATCCGTATTCTGGTACCCATAACACAACCATAAAAGCTTAGCTTGGGACCAGAGGATGTTGTGTGAAACGTCCATGAATATTTATTTATTTTGAATCACTACATTTATAGGCATAGTAATATAATAGCCTATAGCACTCTTAGAGACTGTAGCTTCCAAGTAGTAAAGAATTATCATGATCCGACCACTGCGCACTGGTTACAGAAATAACCCTATAAATACATAATACATAATTTGTCTATATTAATTAGACTTACATACCTAGAATGTCTATTGATGATTGATGGTTTGACACTACAACAGCTCCCCGATCTTCTGCTAATACCTTTCCATTTCTTAGTATCCATTTAACTTCTATTACTTTAGTGACATGTTTAACTATTTGTGATCCAAATCTATAAAAACCATAGCTATTAATAAACATTTTAAGTGCATAATAAGCTATTCTAACTCGCATTTTAATTTTGATGTTAACACATTCAAAATTATATCAATTATTTTTATTGTAACTAACATTATGCAAATGTTTTTTTTTGTGTTTAACATAACGTTAACAAAAATATGAGACATAACTTGAGATCTTAATTGGGTACCATAATGTTATCTCTCCAGCCTGTAAACGTACCGTTACCGTACGTTTATCGTACGTTTTGGGCACGGGCCTCGTCCACTTTGGAAGGAATTGTGGTCTATTGTGCTATGCTGACCAGGCATGTTGGCACAGGTTTTATTTTAAGTTTTCTATCTCTCACAGAGGATGTTATCTGTGTACAATATGCGGGAAAGTATAAGGAAAAGGGGTGGAGACACAGTAATGTAATAATAGAAGGAATTATGTAAGTAAAAGTTATTATTTAATTGTAGTATGCATAGTAGTTACATACTTTATGGTAAATATCTATTTTACATGTAGATATTAATATAAAAAAACAAAATCGAGTGCCTTTGTGAAAAAGCCATTTTAATTTAACATAAGGGTGAATGAATCACCGGTAGGATAGCAATATCGTGATATGAACCCACAATATTTATTAAATAAATCGTTACATAAACAGTTACTTATTTATACTTACAGAGAATTCTTCACATTTTTAGGATTAAACACAAAGAATGGTAATAATATTACCGCCGTTAACGAAGTCCAAATGTAAAACAGAAGAAATTTTGATTTAAATTTAACAAAATTTGGTGTTTCTGAAAACAACTGTTTTAAAACGTAGCTCACAATTATAATCACTAACATATATACGATTTTATCAAGCATTTCAAAATCTTTATTTTATTATATATGTGCTATACAAAAATCTCTATAATCTCTAAAAACAAAATAAATAACAACCACAACAAAACCACAAAATGAAACAGACTGAAACAGACAGAATACGTTTGGTTACTTCATTTTATTCACTCGTTCGCATAGCCTTTGGCTCAGGGTAACAAAACAACGAGTTTGAGAAACGAAACGCAATTTAAATATTCAGTGTTGCCATGGCAGACTCTTATATTTCCCGTATTTAGAGCAAAAGCAAATAAGAAATTTTAATTTTTAATGTTTTAAAATAGGTGTGGTGATATGGGGTACTTAGGTCATAAAATCTTAACACTGGATGCCCTACCTCGTATTTGGAAACATAAGTCCATCTTCTTGACTAAGTATTTTATTTAATAATTATTTTTTTTAATAATTTTTTTAATAAATATTCAGGACATTTCACACAACGTCCTCTGGTCCCAAAGTAAGCTATATTTCTATGCTTGTATTATGGGTACCAGATACGGATAGACTACTACGGTTATACTACGGTTATACTACGGTTATACTACTTTTCTTTTGTAAATATATACTTTTAATACATAGAAAACACCCAGACGCAGTACAAACATTTGCATGACATTTATGGATATCACACAATGATTGTCCCAAGCGGGAATCGAACCCGCGACGTCGTGATCGGCAGTCCATTACATAAACCACTCCACCACGAAGCCCGTCAGATTAATAATAAAATATAAAATAGATATAAAATAGATTTAATAATTATAAAACAAAGTCGTTATTTTTGTATGTACATGCCTCTTTGTAAGCTTCAATCTTCAATACTTCGAAATGCCAATAGCACCGAAAATGGTCATGCGATTTTAGAATGGCCTGATTTCTTTTTATAAAATAACTAGCTTCTGCCCGCGGCTTCGCACGCATTAGTAGCCGAAACTGAGATCAATAGCTAAATTTACATCAATTAAAAATTGATACTAAAACTATCTTATCTACTAAAATCAAAACTAAATACGATACGAAAATCACAATCTATTATTGAACACTGCAACTCTTCTTTCGGTCAAAATAAAAAATATCGACATGGTAGGGTGTACAGTATACCATTGTCGGAATGTCGGAAATAAGTATCGCACGATAAGTTTCTGTTCCAAGCTGCCGCGTAAATAGCATAATTATGTCATTCTGGGATTAAAACCTTCTTGGCCAAAAAAAAAATACCTATGATTTGACGGATTGTATGGGTTGCTATGACAACTATATAATAGCAAAAATGGCGGTTCTATTATTTTATATCATATTTCACAAAAGTTTAATGTTTTTGTCTCGTACAGAGTTTTTAGCGAAATAATATAAGCCTATGTTACTTCCAGGACTATAAATTATCTCTATACAAATTTTTCTGTAATTCCAATCGGTAGCTTTTGTGTGAAAACGTCACAAACAAACAAACAAAGTTACTTTAACTTTTATACTGTGCTCACAGAAGTACCAGAAGGTGGGTTGGCGTATAAAATTGAGGACAAGTAAAGTTAGCCTGGGCTAACTTGAATTCATGGTCTAAAATGATATGGAACTATAAGTGACATACCGTGATGACAGTAATTTTTGCCTATATTTTGCAATCTGCAAATGTCACTTTTGAACACACTGACACAAGTATGGCATTTAAAATCAAGATCTGTTTTAATACACCATAATTAATTGACACCATTGTCAGTTTGTAGTGTGAACGCCGCCACGAACAAAAAAACAAAAATGAAGAAATGCGCAGTCTTTGGGTGTTCTAGTGTATCAGAATAGGTAATTAAAAAATGCCACGACATAGGTTTTCACAAGTAATTTTAACTCAAAACATGATTGTCATTAAATTCATAAATTGTCTTTTTGATGTGAAAATGAATTCATTTTCACATCAAAAAGACAATTTATGAATTTAATGACAATCATGTTTTCACGAACGTCAATAATGTTGCCCCAGGCAACCGGGCAACTTCACGTTGTACTTCACACACACATAAATATTTTTTTGACCTCAAACCGGGTCATTAATTTAGCCGTAGACGCACTGTCTTGTATGTCTATGACTGTGCTTTTATATGCATTTTATATGTAAGTAAGGATTTGTTCCCTTGCCTGCCGGTTGGCCAGGAGAAGGTGTTAGACAAATAGCTGATAAGTATGAGCTAAGTAGGTACTTGCGCTTTTACATTATTGCCCACAGTTCTTGCCCACAGTTCTTGCCCGTAGGTACCACCGGCAACAATAATTGCTTTTAATGTAAATAAATAATGCTAGTTGTTAGAATTTCTCTAATTCGTGGTCTAGTGGTTCATGAAACGGACTGTCGTCCACGAGATCGCGAGTTTGATTCCCGCACAGGACAATCATTTGTGTAATATTTATAAATATCATTGAAATGATTGTACTGCGTCTGGGTGTCTCTATGTATTAAAAGTATGTATTTACATAAGAAAAGTAGTTTAATGTAGTATATCCGTATTCTGGTACTGGTAGGTACCCATAACACAAGCATGTAAGCTTAGATTGGGACCAGAGGATGCTTTTTAAAATGTCCATTAATATTTTTTTATTTATATTTTATATCTCATAATTAAAGACTAGGTTCATATCAATTTTGTAGGGTAGAGGGACATAGGTAACCTGTAGGTTTCGATGTTCTCGAACCACTTCACCAACGTTCGTATTTTGGTCATAATTTCCGATTGCGTGGACTAAGATGGTTGATTGCATAGATCTACATAATAGGTAGGAGCTGCAACTTAAGACCTTTAACCGTTGACAATGCCGAGTCAAAACGGTAAAAAAAACAGTTCGACAGACAAACAGACGAACATATACTGAACCTATAAGGGTTGTTTTTTAGGAAACCCTAAAAATTAAAAGTGAATAAATTTTATTAGGTACACTTGTGTACGATTTCACGCAATAGCAGACGGAGCAGTAATAAATTATAAAGACAGAACTAAAGGATGTCTATGTAAGCTACACCCTGACCCACAATATAAAAGAACTATGTACCTACTAGGTATGTAGGTATAAAAATTTTATTACAAAAAACGGGATAACTTTTCCTGTCGCCTATTGTTTTTACGTTTTGTAAGCAGGTCAGGTTTTAGGGGGAATAGCTATGAAGATTAGGGTAACCATCAGTTTTATTTAGAAATTAGATTTTAAATCTTATTCTTTCATGGTTGTTTATGTAAACTTTTGCAAGTTTTCAGAGTCTGATTACTTAAGTATTTTGATTTGTACATAGCTGACTATTCGATTTTCAAATTAGTATAGAAATATTTGCTAAGTATAACATTAAGGGCCTACATCAATATTATCGTATATCATCGCCGACACGTACATATTAACACAGCCAGTAGGCACAGAAAATGAAGAATTAGGGATACTTTTCCTATTTACTCAAAATCTACTAAATATATTTTAATTCTGATTTACGTGTTTCTATATATAATAGTTACTTATGTTTTTAAAGTTATTTCATTAGTTAATACGCGATAATAGACCGACAAATGAAAAAAATAAAAAAATAGAGAGGTTGTTTCGCTAAGATTTTCTATCGAGAAAACTTTTTTCAATCGTGTTTCTGAGTTTATGCGATTCTAGATTATATATTGAAAAAACATATACTTAAAAATTAGAGCTCTAGCCATTCAATCTAAAGAAACAATGAAAACTTCGTACGTAGAAAAATGCACGAAGCTATTTTGGTATCGTCTTAAATAGACATTTTCTGTTCCTTTATTATATTTTACATATTTTTATTCATTTATTTATTTGTCATTATTTTATATTGTGTAATTTAATTTTATGTTTTATATGTATAACGCATTAGTTTTTAAGCTGTAATATGGTACAATAATTATGTTTAATAAATAAATCTACTTTTTAAGTAACCAACCCTTTGAGTAGGTTGAGGTGTGAGTTTTGTACGTCATTTATCTACGATTATACCTGTGTTATACCTAGATTCTAGTTGTTATATATTATTGTGATATTATTATACTAATTCTATGCCTATGTTATTATCAAATAGAGATGTAAGTTTATAATAGCTAGCTAGCTAGGAGCTTCATACTAGCCCTGTCCTATTTTCCTGCTATTACGCTTTTGCAGCTACCAAATAGTAAAATTTTAGAGAAGCTATGCGGACAGAAATGTAATTCAATGCATATAATAATTTTTTTAAAGCGTATAATACAAGTAGCAAAGCTGCATATACATACATATTATGTATGTTTTGATGCAGAAATCAGATTGCTATCATGAGTCTTGAAGCCCAGGAGAGATAACTGGATGTTATTGACATATTTCGTTTACTTGTATCCTAGTGCTTTCACAGTATAGAATTCTATATAGAAACTTGAGAGCATAACACACTTTTCTGAAAGCTTTTAGCAAGCACTATGTAGCTAGAAATATTACATTTAACGTCATTGCAAATTTGCAATATATTTATAGCCTAAAGGTTATTAAGTGCTCCCCAGTTTCATTTACATACTTACTCTAATCATTTAATCATGTAGAC
The DNA here is from genome assembly GCA_916999025.1 of Orgyia antiqua. NCBI lineage: Eukaryota > Metazoa > Arthropoda > Insecta > Lepidoptera > Erebidae > Orgyia > Orgyia antiqua. The sequence goes on from OU779861.1 coordinate 7,904,064, forward strand.
TTAATTTTTTAGAAAAATTATGTGCTTATGACATGTCTAATTTTTTTCCCTACCACCGGCACCGGTTCAGGACGCAATCTGCTGAGAAGAACCGGCGTAAGAAACTCAGTAGAGCTTATAATTATATCAATATTTTTTTTTACATTAAATGTCAATTATACTTACAATGCTAACAAATGAGATGAGATGTTTAGTTAAGCTTAGCATTGCTTGGAATTTTATTTTCACGTAATTTAAATCCAAGATAATATACCCATGGAAATCAGCCCAGAGTTCCTGTTATGGAGGGTAGAGGTAAGGAGAGTCATCTCTTATGGTAGAAAATTGAAAAAAGTGTCCAGCTGTAAGCTGTAAATAACAGTTCAAAAACCTTCCAGAATGGCGCTGGTGTAGACACAGGGTATGGTATGAATGTAGCAATTGTAAACGAATTGAAGTAAGTACGCAGAGTTAAAAAATTTAATATTATTGTCGACTAAAGTAGTTACTTATTGAAAATGTCAACTACTTGCGTATTACAAAATAATGCAGTAAATATAACCTTAAAGAGTTAATATGAGTAAACGTGTAGATAAAGTGATTTTATTTTCTGAACTGTGAATATTACGTTTATTGATTGCGGAAGTTGGTATTTGGCGCTTCCTTTAAAGTTTACTCTGATGTTAATGTGGCGCCACCCTAATTTAATGCATTTCAACGGACACTTTTTCATGTACACAGATGATTCTCCTTACCTCTACCCTCCATAGTTCCTGTAAAATCTAATGAGTAGCAACTATGACATATAGCAGTTGCCAAACTTTTTATTTATACAAATTTAATTATAGAATACATTACCAAAGTCGGGACAAGATTGTAAAGAGTTATGGCTTACGTAAACCTCTTAGAACAATATTATATAAAACTAGCTGACCCGGCAAACGTTGTTTTGCCATAATAAAAAAAAAAAGTTTTAAAGATAGATGTTGGCCGATTCTCAGACCTACTGAATATGTATGTAAAATTTGAGAAGAATCGATCAAGCCGTTTCGGAGGAGTACGGTAACTAACACTGTGACACGTGAATTTTATATATAAGACTAGCTGACCCGGCAAACGTTGTTTAGCCATACTAAAAAAAAAGAAAAGAGGTTTGAAAAATAGATGTTAGCCGATTCTCAGACCTACTGAATGTGCATACAAAATTTCATAAGAATCGGTCTAGCCGTTTCGGAGGAGTACGGTAACTAACACTGTGACACGTGAATTTTATATATTAGAAGATTAACAAACAACAGGTTGTTGCTTAACAACCTAGTTTTCAACAATATTAGGTACTTTTGCGCAGGGTGAAGCTATCGCTGTATATGCCGCATCTTTTATGCGTGACGTGCGTAAGCAAAAAATTAATGAATACTTCCCAAACTTTTTATTAGTTCAGAAATAACATTCGTAAATAAGACATCGATGTACAATCGATGTCTATTGATGTATCGCTTGAAAAAATCGTTGTTTTGTAAACATCGAGTACTTTTTCAAAATTATAACGCAAAGCTAAAGTTTGCCGAAAAAAGGCAAGGAGTGATATTTAATTTGAATTCTTTGGAAAAATTTTGGAAAAAGTGACAGATAGATAATTATTATTTCTATCAATTTTATGCACACATGTTTTTTCTTTTGTGAGAAATCTTTACCCTTCATAAGGCCCCCCAAATAAATTTTTATACGAGGCCCCATCAAGGCACGCTACGACCCTGCTGTTGCGTGTGCTTCCGTCCAGAAATTGAAGTTCTTGTTACTAGACTGCAAAGTTACTTATCTCTGTTTTAATAATTTAAAGCAAGCGACGGCAGAACTAAGAACTGTCTACTTTGCTGTCTTCTAGTCATTAGTTATGTAGTGCACTTACACAGTAGAACACATAGATCTACAGTAATTAACTTCTAAAAGTATATTATTTTAACCTAGCGCGAGAGCTACCTAGAATTGGAATCACTACCTTCATTCTTTTTTCAGACCATCTGTGTAACGAATATCAATAGTTTTGGCATAAAAGAGCGACAGATAGATATACAATTTGATATTAAGTAAGAAATACTTAATATCAAATTGTTGACCGCGAAGTATTTATTTTTTTACTAGCTGTTGCCCGCTACTTCGTACGCGTGAAATTTAGAAATCAATCCTTAACAAACAGAAGTTTACTCTTCTGCTCAATAGATGGCGTTGTACGTTTTTTTAATTCGCGCTATCGTTTAGTTATATATATTACTACTCGTACTATATATTTCTTGTTATCATGAAACCATTAATTGGTCTGTTTAGAACTATTGTTTAATACTCTATTTTTAAAATATTCATTAAGGGTACCTAAGAGCGACACACATTAAATAGAAGTATGAAAATGTCCTAATATACCTCTAAAATCCACAAATAGTTTGTGGACTTTCGTGATCTGTCCTGAGATTAACTGAAAATATGACCGTATTAGTCACAAGTTATAGCTTAGGGCTACGGAAGACTCTCTTCGGGAAATTAAAGGCATTGTTTCTTTCTAAATCGTAAGCACGAGCTAAGAATATTATTAAAAGTATTAGATTCGGAGAATATAGCTTTTAAGCAATCTATAGACGACTGCAAATGTCGACTTAATAAAATATAACAAAAGGTTCAAGTAAGTAAGAAGCCAGATAAATAACGAGTTATTAGCAAGGAGTCCCCGTTACTAATTAATTTTATAATTGAAATTTTGATCAACATTGGCTGTAGCTGTAGCGACATGATATCAAATTGAAGAAGTTTTCAATTAGTTTTGGTATTTTATTAGTAGCACAAGTTAATGCTTCAAATCCAAAAAAATCGAAAATCACAGTGCACTAACGTGCAATTTAGCACTCATGATATCGAACCTTTTAAACGTACTTAATTTTCAATATTCTACACAGATAGACGCATGATCAAGTTGGAACCGTCTTCGAATCAGCAGTCGTCCTTTGCACATTATCGTGACTTGCATCTTTTCTCCTGAGTTCGTCCTTGACACTAAATTAGAGAATTAGAGTCACGTTACGCTTTTAACGACGGGTATATAATTTAAAGCTAAGTTAAGGGCCTACATCAATATTATCGTCGACATGTATCTATTTACACAGCTAGTAGGTATAGAAAATGAAGAATTAGAGATATTTTTTTGTTTACTCAAAATCTATTAAATAAATTTTAATTCCGGTTTACGTGTTTCTATATATAATAGTTACTTATGTTTTGAAAGTTATTTCATTAGTGTATATATATATATATAGTATTCGCTAATATTTTCTATCGAGAAAACTTTTTTCAATCGCGTTTCTGAGTTTATGCGATCCTAGATCATATATTGAAAAAACATATACTTAAAAATTAGAGCTCTAGCCATTCAATCTAAAGAAACAATGAAAACTTCGTACGTAGAAAAATGCACGAAGCTATTTTGGTATCCTCTTAAGCTATAATACAATACTGATAACTAATTTTGACAAAGACATAATGGAGCATCATTTTTGCAACAATATTATATTCAAACAAAAGAAGTTTAACAGTAATAGGTTCAGCTTTTTTATTATACGTCATCATTTGTAACCAATTGATTGCATTTACAAATTTAATTAAAATATTTATCAATTCTTATGAAAACGTAGTTTATGTAGTTAACATATCCGTGTTCTTGGTATTCATAACACAAGCATATAAGCTTGGCTTGGGAATAGAAGACGTCGTGTGATATTGGCCATAAATATCTATTATTTATTTAATAGAATATGTCCGTGTGGTGACGGATTAAGAATACAAGTGTCACCACCCCATCTCTTTCCCAGGGTGCTGTAAGAGCCAGCTAAGGGACAATTTCTTCTTTTCTTTCTTACTGTGAGAGACGGAAAACTCAAAACTAAACCCTGTGCCAACACGCCCGGTCAGCGCGGCACAGTAGACTCCTCCTAAAGTGGAGGAGGCGATAAATTCGAGAGAGACAGAGAGAGATAAATTCTATAATTAATTTAATTTTAATCTTTCTGCATTCTTTTCACATGGGGTTTTTAAACAAGAAATTAGATATTTGCTTTAATTTTTTATTCATTTAAAACTATAATAATTCCTTGGTACATAATAAATAGTAATCAAAAAGGCGTATACAATAATAACCACACTACAATTTTACTTATAACATTAAGACAAATATCAATCACATTTAACTCTAAATATTACGGTGTTCAGAGAAAAGTGCTTGTAAAATTAATTAGAGAATGTACCTAACCCTATAAATAAGTCGCAGAGGATGGTAAATAAGTCGTTGTTATTATCCCTTATGAGATCTAGAAGCATTTGAAGGCTTTTTATCCACAACTTCCACAGACAATTCCTTATAGACTTCAAACATTTTTTCATACGCTTGGTTCATTAGCTCCGGTACGTTATCTGTAGTAAGACCTACTGTAGATATTGGCTCCAGGCACTTCATTATGATTCTTCCTGTAAATATAAAAGTAAGAATATTTACTGATCTTGCTGGTACAAAGTTATTCTATTTTTGTTATCGGCAGAGCCAATATTGTAGTGTGCGCATTCTATTATGCAATAAATTATAATCATATCCTAATAAATATGAGATTCCATAAATTATGGCACTGAAAAGTTTGCGGTTAACATACTTAGCATAGCCATAAGCTTCCTTTTTCTATATATGTGACATACGACGGTGAAAACTTTATTTTTTATGTATTTTAGTAAGATTTAGCCATGCCTCTGTCGTCCACACGTACAAGTGCTGTCTTACCGGGGTGCTTTAAAAATCAGCTAAGGAATATTATACACAGATAATATCCTCTGTGAGAGATAAAAAACTCGAAAGTAAACTCTATGCCAACACACCTGGTCTGCCAGGCTTAGCAGACCATAATCCCTCCCAAAGACAAGGAGCAATAGTGGGACGTTAATGGGCTGGAGCTGGAGAAAGAGAGAGAGAGAGAGGAAGAGAGAGGGAGAGAGAGGGAGAGAGAGAGAGAGAGAGACAGGTATAGCTCACTATAAAATTATTTTTTTTATATCAATGAGTACTAGATACGATGGTTCAGTAGATTCTAGTATAGCCAGTACTATTTGTAGTGTGGCAGTTTAATCGACACAAATATCCACTTACCACTATTGAAGATATATTTGTCATTATTTATGAAATAGTAAGGTGAGAAGACCACAGGTATAATAGGCACTTGAGCAACTACAGCAGTGATGAATGCACCTTTTTTAAATGGCAGAAATTTTGTTGGGGATTTATTTCTTGTTCCTTCAGGGAAAAACCAAATTTTAGTCTGCAAAGAACACTTTTCATCACAAAAGTATCACGAAAGGTTTTCCACTTCTAGTTCTTTTTGTATGACATGACAATCAACATCAATAAAATTATATAGAGAAATTTCTGTTAGACGGTTCAATCCTATGTAATCTTTTTAATTATTGACACGCTTATATTTGCCATGGAATTATTATATATTTATCCTCCTAGATATTTGCTCGGTACCTACCTATCAATGTATTAATCTATATAACAGAATGTTTGAAAGTAATTTTCACACACTTGCAGTAGTCAGATCGATCTAAAACTTTGCAATAATAAGGACCTTGTAATAATGTGAAAGGATGCATGATTTTCGAGCATGTTTTTAAGTTTTTGATCTCTGTAAATTATATCCTTCCCTCAAGTTCCATTCACTGACAAACTATTTTTAAAATAGGCTTTACAAATATAATCTTTTTGGTATTTAATATTTAACTACCATGTAATTCGATTACATTTTGTTAATTTACGATATAAATAAATTAAAATGTGCCTACTATTCTTTCTTAGTATTGAAGTAGTTAATCAGTTTATAAATTGATATTTTATATAATATAGAAGCACTTATCTAGTTTATAATACTAAACATAATTATGACGTGCATAGATTCTAATTATGATTAATATCTATAAATTAATAACAGTCGCTTGATAGTAAATGACATATTATTTAATAATAATAATAATATAATTTATTGATACAACTCAGATTACAAAAAATAATTAGGTAGGTACATAATTTTAATTTATATATTACTGAGTAAACTATGGGTGACAACAACATGGTTCGCCTGATCTCCAAACTAGGTTAGTCCTGTATCTTGGAGACCAGTGTTATATTGGGAAATGTACAGCCCGTTTACAGCGTTAATACATTATTTGTGTGCGTGTGTGTTGTGTGTGTGTGTGTGTATCTGATGTGTCCATGTGATTTAGTTGAGCAGTCTTTCCATATCCATATAGTCCAGGGTCTTTAGGTATTTTATAACTTTCACTTTGCATTCATGACGATTCAGTGAATAGATATTTAGGATTTTGTTGAGTCTGTTATATAGTCTAGGGCTTTTGAACAAGTATTGTTGGTGTGCAAAATTGGTGCTATGTGGTTGTGTTGGAAATACAATGTCAGAGCGCCGCCTCAGTGAAACATTTATAGGTGTACGGTGTTTTCTCAGGACGCATTGGAGTGCATACAGTTGACGAACAGTCAGCACATCACTATCGACATATAGCTGTTTGGTTGAAAACCGATAGGGTTTAAAGTGCATAACCTTCAGGATGGCTCTTTGAGCTCGTTCTAGTTTAAGGAGCGCTGTCTTATCGGTCCCCCCCCCCCAGCAAACAATGCAGTAGAGAAGGAGTGATTGACACAATGCATAGTAGACCGTTTTTCTCACCTTAATATCGGTACAGTATCGCAGTGTTTTGAAAATAAATATAAGTTTCCTTACGCGTGACACAAGCACATGGGCTTGCCAGTTTAAATGATTGTCAACAATAACACCAAGGTATCGGATGCTAGAAACCTCAGAGAGTGACGGACAGGAGCAATGAGAGGGAGAAGTTAGACAGGAATGAAGTTTTAGCTGTATGGGTTACGGCGGCCGTGTTTTTATTGAAATTGAGAATGGTATCATTTTAGTTTTTCCTATGTTTAATGTTAGCAGGGAACCAGAGAGCCAGTCTGTGACTATTTTAAAATTTTTCTCTGCTATCGCTTTTACTTTATTCCAGTCATCGCCATATACAAGTAATGCTGTGTCGTCAGCATAGGTAAAAATGGAGCTTTGTTGCAGAGATAATAGGCACAGGTCGTTTATATATATTGAGAAAAGAGTGGAACCCAATACACTACCCTGCGGCACACCGTATTCCAGCTGTACTTCTTCGCTTAGTGTATTTTCTATTTTAACATATTGCGTACGATTTTTAAGGTAGTCCTCAAACAAACTCAATGCAACACCACGAACACCCATTTGATTTAGTTTGTTTAATAGTATTGGTATTGAGACCGTATCGAATGCCTTGGATACATCTAACAAAATACCCAAACATTTCTGCCTCTTATTGAGTTTTTCTGTAATGGTATTCATAAAGTCAGTTACTGCGTCCTCAGTAGATATCCCCGGTCGAAAACCGTACTGATTCGCAGCTATTAATTTATTTACTTGTAGATATTTGTTTAGGCGGTTATTGATTATCTTTTCTAGTAATTTGGACATAGAGGATAGTACAGATATCAGCCTGTAGTTGTACGCAATCTTTGTCACCATTCTTATGTATGGGGTGGACTATAGCACGTTTAAAAGCAGTCGGGAATACTCCGTTATTCATTGACAAGTTGCAAATATGAGCAATCAGTGGGGCTAGTATTTGTCGTGATGACTTAAGTATTTTAGTAGATATACAGTCAATACCAGTGGCACTATCACTGCTAAGATTTGTGATTAAACTTTCTATTTCCGCGGTATCTGTTTCCAGAAGCGCAAAGGAACTTAGGGGGCTTTTGACGTTAGATTGCATTAGAAAGTCGTTATTGGAAACGTTCTTTAATTTCGTAGCCAACGTTTTCCCTACATTTACGAAGTAGTTGTTTACAATATTGGCCGAAATTCTTTTATTTCTATCTAGCCCTAGTAGTTCGGTCGCCGGTGAACGGTTCTTTTTATAATTCGTTACATTGTTAATAGCGTTCCATATTGATTTCGGATTGGATTGAGCCTTTAGAAATAAGCTTCTCTCATACTCTGTCTTCAATTTTCTAAGCAACGAGTTACAGAAATTGCGATATCTGCGGTATGTTACTTTGAGGACGTGATTGTCTGGTTGTTTCCTCAGTTTTGTATGCATTTTATCTCTATTTCTTATGCATATGATTAATCCGGGTGTGATCCAGGGTTTAATGTTTCGCAGGTTTCGTGTATTCTTTGTTGCTCTGGTATTAGTATGTATAATTTCGCTCAGAATCTTCACCAAGTGATTTGTTGCTTCATTTGGATCCTGAGATGAACTAACTAAAGTAAAATCAGCCCGTTCAATGCATTTAGAAATGGTTGCATAATCAATTATATTTTTTACAAGTGTAGCTTTAGCCCTGGGAGCATCGGTTTGAACAGACAGAAGCACTGCATCGTGATCTGTTATTTGTGCTTCTATTACAATGGTAGTTGCCATATGATTTGATTTTAAAAGGACATGGTCTCAACAATTATTCTTCCTAGTTGGGTATTGGTGCGCTGGTAAAAGACCATGTGAGGCTGCACAGTAGAGGTAATCATCAGAGTGTCGATCACTGTTACCGTTCTTGATACCAATGTTAATATCTCCTATTACTGCGATATGTTTATAATCCTTCATGTGGGTGAGCACAGCGTCGAGACTATTAATGAAATTCGTGATACATCTATATGAGGGAGATCTATATAAAGCTACTATTGCTATTTGACCTTGGATTTCACAAATTAAACAGTTTGACTCCGAAAAGACCGGTTCCGTGACTCTACAATCTGAGGTTGTTTTGGTATTATTTAATGAAAATAGATTGAACATTACGTAAACATTTAAATCCACTAAGTATTTGTCTATTTGTATTTCTTACACAGAGTGCTGTAAAAGCAAGGTCAATATCCCTGTCCATAGATAACATCCTCTGTGAGACACGAAAACTCGAAAATAAACCCTGTGCTATCACGACTAGTCAGCGCAGCACAGGATATCGTAATCCCTCGCAAAGTGGGGGAGGCCCGTGCCCAACAGTGGGTTGATAATAGGTTGAAGGGAGATTGAGAGAGAGAGAGAGAAAGTTTCTGTTATATTCTGTTAGTTCAGCATTTTCTTTCTCATACTTATATGAAATTAAGATTACTGTGAAACTTGTTTCTAATTAATAAAGATATTAAATTCTTGTTCGATTCCCGCTCGGGGCAATCATTTGTGTGATTTTTCTACTTGTCATACAAATGTTTGTACTGCGTCTGGGTGTTTCTATGTATTATAAGTATGTATTTACAAAAAAAAAGTAGTATATGTATTCTATCCGTATTCTGGTACCCATAACACAAGCATATAAGCTTAGCTTGGGACTTAGCTCTGCATTGTGACTTATATAAGCTCAGACAAAAATAAATCAAATGCAGTGAATATCTACGTATTATAAATTGTCTTTAGTTCACAGTTTCGCATAGCCTTTAGCAATAGACAAAATGACAGCGGTCTCAATAATAGATTGCTGCTCAAAACCACTACTGCTTTTTTCCACTTTCTCGACTCATATAATTTCTACTGTAGGGGTGAAAAAATTATCTATTATGGAGACAATCCATTTATTTCACTATTCTATCTAGTTGTGGATATTATCTATCTTATTGATGTAAATAAAACTTAGTTTCGAGGCCCTGTTCTAAACTGCATTTTAGTTATTTCTAATGGATGTTCTAGTTTCATTCCATTTTGCTTTGAGATAAAAAAAATACGAAATGTGTGGGTAATGAAATTGAGAAAATGTAATCTATTTTCAACATTTCTTTGGTGGGGTTAGGAGGTTTAGATGCTTTGACCCTTAAAAAATCCCTAACTGCAGCTACACCTATAATCTGTCTATCTATCGTTAGTAAAGTAGTAAGAAGTGCTCGAAGTTTTGGACTTTCTTTAGCACTAAGTATCATAAAATAAACCAACCTTATCTTTAGTCATAATCTCAGAAGTAACTTGAAGTTGTTTATATGCTCCTTGCGTATTGCGTCTGTCAATAAACACAACTCCGCCCAAGTAGGCAGTAATGCCAAATGGCCAAATATAAAACAACTCCTTTTTAGCAATTACTGTCAGCTTGTCTACAATGGCCCATATATTAAATATTCCTGAAAACATATTAAAAGTTCATGAAACATACGTACGATAGCTATGTTCTAATAGAGTGTTTTAATACACCAAAATCCAACTCTTTAAATTAAATAAGATTTACTTATGAAATTATCTTCTACACACACAGCGAAGAATATCCAGGTATACTTAAATAGTTGTTACTAGTTTTAGGTGTGATTATAGGGAACAATGATACTCTGATAGATAAGCTATAGGTACAGCTGTAAACTTTCATTAAATTTCTTTTAGTAGATTTTGCGCCAAAGAGCAACACACATACCTACATTCTTAAATTAATACCTGCCTGCTCTACCTACTGAAAACAAACTTCTGTAGTCTTATTTAAACTCTAAGCAGTTAGTAAGATTTTCTTGATTAGATAACTCATCGCTTGCTATAGAAACCTAAATGTCGCTGTCGACCCGGTATCTTCCGATAATACATGAAGATAACGGTTAATTTATGCAGTAATATCAAAGAGATGAAAAATTATATAATAACAGCAATCGTAATATTACCTAAAACATCCAACGAGTTCTGATGATTGGAGATAATAACAGCGCCTCGGTCTTCGGACAAGATTTTCTCATTTCGTAGTTGCCATTTCAAACCATATACTTTCGTTATATGCTTTAATATATTGGATGCTACTCTGGAACAAATTATTTCTATGTTATTTTAGATATTTGACATCAATTTTTAAATAATTTTAAAGATGCTATCACGAATTGATCAATCAATTCGTCTTAAAAATTTTATAACTTAGGACGGGGCTGGCTTTTGTGATATTGTTGATTTTGTACGGACTTCGGTGCATGTGGTTGTGGGCCCGATTTCCACAAAGTGCAATAATTTGTATAACTGACGCAGTATGTATTTGTGGGTTTTTTATTTCTTACTAGCTGATGCCCGCTACTTCGTACGCGTGGAATTTTAGATCCCCATATACTTTCTCACCGTATAAACCTTCCCTGGACGTTCATGAATATTTCAAGACCAAAATCACAAAAATCAGCCCAGCTGTTCTCGAGTTTTAGCGAGATTAACGAACAGCGTTTGATTTTTATATATAAGAAGATACGTGATAGAGAGATCGCTACTCGAAATTAAGCCCTTTACAACATGGCTGGTCATCGTCTACTATGAAGTAGGCCAGAAACTATGTGGCATGACATGACCGAAAACCATGCAATTGTCGCACTAAGTGGAGGAGGCCCGCGCACAACAGTAGGATGTTAAAGAGCTGGAAAGGAAGGCAGAACGAATATTTAAAAAATGAATTTTGTTAATTATTTTCAATTATCTAGTACCCACGTACACATTAACCAAAATTGCGGATAATATATTAATGAAATATCCATAAATATTTATTATTTATTTATCTCGCGCTTGATGATAAAATTAGAATGTTACCACTGCATCTTAATATTAAAACAACATAGTTCCACCTATATAACGTTTATTCATTCGATATCTTAACAAGTACTTCAGAATTAGATAAGGTAAATATTTACATTAATTTATAAGATTTAGTGTATAAAGTTAAATCACTTTAAAACTGATTGAACTTTGTATCTACTTGGGTAAAATAAACATATTTGTTAGAAGGATATATGAAGACTTTTTATGTTTTAAAATACTTAGAGTGTGTCTATTCAAATTCAAATTTAATTCCTTTATTTCGGATAACAGAATCCATACGTAGGGTACATAATTTTCATTAACAAATGTACATTATCTGAGCAATAAAAATGTCACTATGGTGACGGATAAAGAAGACAAAATCCACCACCTTACTTTCCTCCTCAGGTTAGGTAAGAGTTTGCCATGAGGTATAGATATAGGATATAGGTAGATAATTTCCTTTCCCACTCGTGGCATAAGTAGACCAGATAGTCTCCTAAAGTGGGGAATGCTAAGAGAAAGGAAAAAATACAAGCATTGCCGGATTAACCTTTTGAGGGCCTTGTACGTGGGCCCTCTAGGATAAATTCTACGAGAGAGGATCGTTTATAGAATTTAGCCGTTGTAAAACCCTTACTTAAAAGAAAAGAGTAATTAAACTTATAAATAAGCGCTGCGCCTGTAGAATTTACTATTTTTACAGTTACTTAGCTCTACGTGGTTGAATCAACATTGTACCTATATAATATTGGCATGGCAACAGAGAAGGGCACCGCACACTGCATATCACGATATAAGTATTAATATAGCGAGAAAGAGACAAATATAAGTATATGGCTTAAGAGGCCACCGACAGATATATCTGAATAAATGAATATTATGAATATTATTACAAAATTTTTCCATAAGTACATATGATGCGAGTGTGGTCCTGTATTACCTAAGTAAGCTAAAAGTTTAGCCTGTGTTTAGGATACAGTCCCTGACCCTCTTATGGTTGGCTAATGCACATATTAAATACATATTGTGTAAGTAGTACTGTTATTACATATACACTGCAGATAGGTATTTTTGTAAAAATATAATGGTACCAATTCTACGTACACAACTAAACTTAACTAAAAAATAAAAATGGATGCTGTCAATAACACAATCTGGCAACGTTAACTAAGCTCTCTTATTGTAAAAACTGTGTATTGACTAACGATTTTAATTAATATAAATATGCACAATGAAATAGCAAATCAATCGAAATACACCGTAGTTGTTTTCATTTTTTAGTTAAGTTTAGTTTAGTTGTTGCACGTAGAATTGGCACCATTATCTGTCTATTCCTCACCTCGTCTTTTTTGTAAATACATCCGTTCTATTTCTCGCTATATTAATATGTCGTTTGTGACACCCTAGAGATGCCAGCAAATTAAATTACAGCATAATTATTAGCAGTAATAATAGAATATAAGTGCAGTTAGTATATGTATTATATATAATATAATAAACAAACATTTATTAATGCGTAGTTAACTGTCGATAATATTGTGAACTTATTATTGACTTTGAGATATCGTAGTTACTATGAAACTTGAGATCCAGCTCGCAGTTACATTTTAAACAACCTGTTGCCCGCGATTCCGTAAGCGTGAATTTAGAATTTTTTTCAAGTTTTCGCAACAATTTTTACTATTGCTTCGCTCCTTTTGGTCGCAGCGTGGTGTTATATAGCCTTCCTAGATAAATGTACTAACCAACAATGAAATAATTTTTCTAATCGGACCAGTGGTTCCTGAGATTAGCGCGTTCAAACAAACAAACAAACTCTTTAGCTTTATAATATTAGAGTACAGATTACGTTTTCTTTAATCTATACTATTAAGTTGTGAATTAAAATGTATAATTGTATAACATTATTGGCGAATTTTCTCAGAAGAATTTTAATAAATTGAATTAAGTACCTGTGGCCTGAATAATTATTGATTAAATATAAATGTTGTTTGTACGAGTAAATCCCACGATAGCTCAGTCGGTAGAGCAATGGCGAGTAATCCCAAGCTTGTGGATTCAAGTTCCTATTTGTAGCAGTCTGCTTTGATTCTTAACAATTACAACCCCAGCCACTTAATTGCAAAATAATTATACAACATAGGGGTAACTCTATGTTGTATAATTATTTTGCAATTATAATATTAAATATTTAGTCTTTTTATTTTTGTCATACAAATGTTTGTACCTACTGCGTTTTTGTTTTCGTGGGAATCATATTTTTTGTTTTGATTTGTTAATAATCACAACCATAGCAATTTAATTGCAAAATAATTATACAACATAGAGTTATATACGTAATTATATTAAATACTTATGGTGTTATTCATAATGACTTATCGGAGCTTTAAAAGTTCGCTAAAATCGGTACGCGAAAATTGTCAAAACTTGTTATTCATAATATTCAGTTTTACGCTAAAATGTTTATTATCTCTTCGATAAAATCCGTTTAAACCGTTTAAACTTCCGATAAGTCATTATGAATAAGGCAGTTAGTCTTTTAATTTTTGTCATACAAATGTTTGTACTGCGTCTGGGTGTTTCTATATATTATAAGTACATATATATAAATCTTCTGTACGTGTGTTTGTAATTGAACTCCTCCTAAACGGCTGGACCGATTTTGATGAAATTTGTTGTGTGTATTCAAGGGGGTTTGAGGATGTTGGATTGTATGGCAAAACAACGTTTGCCGGGACAGCTAGTAAGTATGTATTTACAAAAGAAAAGCAGTATATGTAGTATATCAGTATTCTGGTACCCATAATACAAGCATATAAACTTAGCTTGGGACCAGAGGACGTTGTGTGAAATGTCCATGAATATTTATATATTTATTTTATTAATAGAATTCCCCAAATAATAATTATGGGATTCTTAATATAATTTTGTTTAAACAAGATATGACATACTGCTTTCTTTAGATATACTAGATCCAATATGTAACAATAACTTTCATATCGATATACATATCGATTATTTTGTCATAATTTATAATTAATAAAAATCGAGGGTTTCAAATAAATACAAAATAAAATACCAAAATAAAGATAAAAAGAAAATATGGAAAAAAAATGATAAAAGTAAGAATAAGCCATTAAATACTTACTTTGAATTTTTTACATCTTTTGGACTGAGTAGAAAATAAGGCCAAATCACTATAGCGAGTACAGAGACACAAAAATAATATACAAAATAATAGAAACAATATTTTATTTTATTCGGTCCTGTGTCGTATGTCTGTTTTAATAAATATGTGATTATACCCAGTACGGATAATAAAAACACAGAATACCACATATTGAGGGCCGACGTTCGTTTGTAATAGACAAACGCACAAGGTACCGTATATTTACGACTGCCGACTTAATTATGTTTTGATACCGTTTATGTTTATCAAATCATAACCGGTTTTTTTATTTATGACACATGATTTATCATAATTCGTAAATCTGAGTAATATGTAATCAAAGGAAAAGACTAAAGCTGAAAGTAGTTACTGGAGGATGTTAGGCAATTCTGATAGCATAGTTCCGTTATTACAAATATAACTAATTGCATTGTTATTGTATTACAAAAAGAGTATAATAAAATGATTTTCGTTTATCGTTATTTTTAAATGGTGCCTTTCAAAATTCGAACAATGACGTATATTAAAAGGCTCTACGTTTAATATACGTCATTGTCATTGATTTGCATTCTCTATCCTTTACCAGTTAACGAGTTGCATTCCCTCTTACCACAGAGTATTATAAACCTTTTACGTATAAAAGGATAGTAAAGTAGGATAAAGTAGAATAGATAGACTATAGTAAATAAGTCGCTATTAATTTTAGGTTTGGTTTAAAATTTGTATAATAAAATTTCGGTAAACTCGGTGATCGAACGGAAATTCATCTCTTGGCGACTAAAATAAATAAAGCATTTTTTTATGTCTACTATCTATACTTATAATAAATCTGTAGAGAGGTCAATTCTGTACATGAAATATATTTTCAAAATAACTATCAGGGGGTGATTAGTGATCGATACTGATGCCAAAAATGCAATCAGTGAAATTTTTGTCTCTCTGTCTGTCTGTCTGTCCGTCTGTATGTTCCTTATAGAAACAAAAACTACTCGACGGATTTTAACGAAACTTGGTACAATTATTCTTCATACTCCTGGGCAGGTTACAGTATACTTTTCATCACGCTACAATCAATAGGAGCAGAGTAGTGAAGGGAAATGTTGGGAAAACGGGAAAAGGTGCTCCATTTTTTTAGCTTTCGTCGCGTGTGCAGCCTTAATGGTTAAAGTTACATAGAAATCATGTATGACGGAAATATTCTTCATAAAATTGTCTAAAAAATATCCCTAAACAGCACATATCTATATTTTACGGTTGACTCACAACAACACGTGTAACTCCTGATAGCTTAGCAGTTCGGAGCATTCTGATTATATTTGTTTACTCTTACGTTTATAATACTCTCACTCAAGCAGTAGTTAAAAATGTTGCAAAAACGGGGAACATTTCCTAAATTCTACGCGGACGGAGTCGAGGGCAACAGCTAGTGATTATAATAAGGTATTGCTTCACTTATAGCCGATTCAGATTTCTGAAATAACACGGAACTTTAATATTTTTTGTTAGTATAAAATAATGAACAAAACATTATTTCCTTATAGGCTGAGAGAAACACATATTATTATTATTAAAACAATGGTTCTCACACTAGGTAATTGTATATTAATAAGTACCTATTAGCCGTTTTAAAGGGTTATTCTGTCACATGTCCTTGTTCTGTCTGGTACTGTTAGAGTCAGAGGCGTATTTACCCTAGGGCTAAAGGGGCCATGCCCCGGGGTGGCCAGCCTGAGAAAGGCGGTGAAAGCCTTTAAGTTTAAAATTTTGCGCTATCTCTATTAATATATAGGGTACTAATTAAATTGTCCCGGGGCGTCAAATCAAATGGCCCGAGGCGCTAATTTTCAAAATACGCCTCTGGTTAGAGGCGGCCCATGTCCAACAGCGGGACGTTATTGGGCTGAAGAAGGAGATAGAGAAGTGCTAAAATCAAATAATTACCTACTGTAAAATATTTCTGAAATGACATAGAATTAAATAAAACTTCTTTTTTACGGATTTAGACGCGTATATTTGTTTTAAATTTTGGTCCGACGTTTCCGAGACTTTGCAGTCACCATGGTCACGGGTGAGACAGACGTTTCTAAATACGTAATTAAAAAGTAGTTTGTTTTAAACAAATGAGTCGCGCAAGTGTTAGAAAATTTTATGACATAGAATTATTTTAAAAATTAAATGAAACGAAACAGATGTTTGGATTTAATTATCGTTATCAAAATTGATAAAATACATTATTTTAAGATAATGACAGCTTATTGAAGCCCATTTGTGAGCGATTGGTACGCGTATTTTGTAAAGATAACATACACGGCCTACGAATATCACTTGTGTCACTACTTTATTGATTCACCGATAGAGGTTTGTTGCCTATAGACGTGGATTGTTAATAAAAATAAGCTGGGATTAGTTTTGTTTTGGAACAATTTCACCAGAAGTCTTATAAAATACTAACTATTGCCCGCAATTTTAGCAAAATTTTCCCGTCTTTGCAACATTTTTCACTACTGCTTCGCTTCTACTGGTCGTAGCGTGATGTTTGACCATGGTGACTGCAAAGTCTCCGAAACGTCGGGCCAAAATTTAAAACAAATATAGGCGTCTAAATCCGTAAAAAGTAGTTTTATTTAAACAAATGAGTCGCGCAAGTGTTAGAAAATATTAGATTAGTATAGATTTAAAATCAACTTTTTTTTTTTAAATATTATGCACTTATATAATGTACAATGGCGGACTTAAGACGGTACGATACCAAATTATCCTCCATACAAAAGTATGGGTATCGTACTTCCGTTTTTTCTTCGCGAAAGTTAAACCGATTTTAATAGTTTTTGCGTTATATTATAGATAAAGAGTATATCTATGCTTCTATCACTTTCTTTTTTTAAAACATAATAACTAAAAGAAATATGACAATTCGAAAAACCCACATTTTTCGGTTTTCTTTAGATAAAGTTGCAGCGTCTATCACACAAATTTGGTAAAGTATTACCACAAAAGAAACTTAACTTTCGCGAAAAAAAACCGAAGTACGAAACGTCTTTTTTCAAAGAATTTGTAGGTAAAATCCGCTTCATCTATATTTGTCCCTTTCAGCGCGGCGCTCGGAAATAGGGATAGCAATACCTAAGGCAAATACCTAAATGAGGAGTACAGTACCCTCTTACTGCCATCGGCATTCTCTACCAGTCAACCAGTGATGGTGCAGAGATAATAGGGCAGGTGCTCTTATAAAAAGAAAAAAAAAGAAGTCTTTAACTTACATTCTAATCTAACAATATACTTAAAATAAATAAATGAATAATTTTTTTTTATTTTCCTAAAAATCAATTGAAAAAAGCCAAATAAAATTGTAATTAAATCTTACTAATATCATAAATGTGAAAGTTTGTGATTATGGATGTTCGGAAGTCTGCTACTCCTTCATGCAAAAACTACGGAATGCATTTTAATAAAACTTTACAATAATGTAGCTTATACATCGAAATAACACATAGGCTACAATTTATAAACATATTGTTTGAATTGTCTAATGCGTGCGAAGCCGCGGGCAGAAGCTAGTACTGAAATATATTATTCTCGTAAGGCAATATTGTAGTCACTAAAACCAGTTTAGTTAAATTATGCCACGCGGACCAGGCTTAGGTTTTTTTAGAGTTTTCTGTCTCTAACAGATAATGTTACTTGTATAATATCCCTTAGCATAAAGCACCCTGGGAAGGAAATGATGCAGTGACACTTGTATTATTAATAAACCGTCACCACACGGACAGACAAACAGACTATATAGGAACATAATAATGTTAGTTTAAACGGATAGAAATCAGCGTTTATCACATGACCGTGACAACGTGTAACAAAACAATGAGGTCTGATAATACTTAGTGTTGTCATCGTTTGATAAGTGCGTATGATGCGTGCCCCGGATATAATATATCTATAAGGAGCGCCTACTGATTATTTATCGAATAAAATATGCATTCAACACTTACACCACATTTTAGGAATCTGTACAAAAAGGGACCTTTAAAAGTCCGAACTTGTTTTTGTAGCAATGATTAATTCTTATACAAACTGAAGATCTACAACTGTAGATACAAACTATAGAATTGATTCAAAATTAAAAAGCAAAGCACCAGCCTTTTGATCCTCTCCTCCTCTCCAGCCCATTTACGTCCCACTGTTGGGCACGGGCCTCCTCCACTTTGGAGGGATTATGGTCTACTGTGCTGCGCTGACCGGGCGTGTTGGCAGAGGGTTTATTTTTGAGTTTTCCGTCTCTCACAGATCACAGAGGATGTTCAGTTATCTGTGTGCAATATCCCTAAGCTGACTTTTACAGCACCCTTGGGAGGAGATGGGGTGGTGACACTTGTATTCTTAATCCGTCACCACACGGACAACCTTTTGATCAGGTACATAATATTCAGTTTACATAACATTGTGTGGGTTTGAAGGTTTGGTTGCATTATTTGTAGTAAGAGAGTGATGTTAGGGAATTGCAATAATTTCTTCTTTTTTCTTGCCTTATCTCAAATAATTTGGGGTCGACGCCATACGCTTTTTCCTTATAAGTATCCAATCCCTTTTCTCTTATCTCGCACACAATCCATACATCTTTAGTTCATCATCAGTAACTTGCTTTTCGCTTTCCAGCCATCAATAGAAAGAAATTACAATATCACAGACAGAAATACAAACACAAAAGACAAAATAATTTTCATTTTATTCAATTTTGTAATAGAATTGGCACGAAACCTCGTTACTCTTGAAACCCATCCTACGACAACAACATTACGTTCATTACGTAGAGGCAACGTCGTGAAAATCTAAAATCTATTTAGGCTGGCTCGTATTGTTTCCACCTTCAATTTGTATCAGTATGTAATTTCGTATTAAATTATTATTTAGGAAAATTAAATCTTAATGCAATATTTAAAGTGTAAGTACGTTTGATATGCAGTAATTATTGGTACCATCGCTGGAAAAAACAATGTTTGGTAGATGGTAGATGTTTGGTAGATCCATCGGTCAGGACAATCATTTGTGTGATGTTTTTAATTGTCATACAAATGTTTGTACTGCGTCTGGGTGTTTATTATGTATTATAAGTATGTATTTACAAAAGAAAAGTAGTTTATATATTATATCCGTATTCTGGTACCCATAACACAAGCATAATAAGCTTAGCTTGGGACCAGAGGACGTTGTGTGAAATGTCCATGAATATTTATTTATTGTTATTATTATTCACAAACATTTCCAACAATGTCCTCTGGTCCTGAGCTAAGCATATATGCTTGTGTTATGGGTAGTCTATCCGTATTCTAGTATCCATAACACAAGCATATATAGCTTGGGACCAAAGGACGTTGTGTGAAATGCCCATGAATTGTTTTATTTTTATTTATAAGTTATTCATAGAAAAGATTTAATTTTACGTACAAAAAGTCGACAGTTATCATATACAGACGGAATATTGTATCTACAATGTTTAAATGTTTTGATATAGGCCACAATAGCAGTTTGTCTTCCTTTCTCCGTTTTAGTAATCCCCTAATTTTTTTAAATTCCCGACAAGGAATATGTCAACACGAAGAGCAATATTTATTACATAAAGATAATACTATAAAATATGAGGCATTTGAATGCTGTACATGTTTTCACGGAGATTTTACATTGAATAATTCAAATGTTTCGAGTGGACGGTGAAACAGAATTACTGATTCAGGCTGATGTTGCCCTCGAGCTCTGTATGGTACGTAGTACCGTCTGAAATAAACATTCATCAAATATTTTATTTTAAATTGGATTATATTTTTAGCCAATTTCTAAAATTCTTTATCTGAATCCTCTTAACAGTAAACTATAAAGAGTTTATACAACCTCTCCGCATATTTGTTCAGGGGCTGATTGCATTGATGTAAGACGCAAATACTTACATACCTACTTATTTGTAATAGTCTCTCAAACCATCCGATAGAAATTTTTGTTTTGGCAAGTTTGTGAAATAGTAGAGTCCAAATCTACAATTTCTAGAAATTTTCTGCTCTCAAAAGGCACTCTTTTTTAACAAAATTTTTATCACTTCGCAATCTATAAAAATATTTCGACTTTTATTCATTTGCGTTTTATTTGACTAATTTCCATGAAAACGCCGACATATTTGCCAAGCACGCCTACATAACCAAAAAAAAATTCTTTTCATAGAGTAATGAAAGGAAGGAGGTGTATATAATACGTTTACAAAGGCCTTTTATTCACAAAGCGATTATATAGCGAATAGCATATTATAAAAAAAATCTCTATCCATTTATGAAAACGATATTCGGATTGTCCGACTCAGGACTGTTTGATATACTTATAAGAAATAAATGGATTGATATAATGTGATCTGACACTCGGTATGTGATAAAATAATAATGCAAAAGTATTAAGTTTCTTTCTTATAAATAAAACATGACTGTTAGGCAATTAGCGAAAACACAAAAGCGTCAAGTCTTTACAAAGACTTGACGCTGGTTTACGTACGTACAGCTTTACCTATAGCTTATTGATGGCATGTAGGGTATATAGCATCATGCTAAGTGCCAAGGACCATAACAGTAACCATAAACGCGTATAAAACCGGGTGTTTTGCATTGCAATCAGCATTATTTACTATATATTATTTACTTAAATACATTCAGAAATATGAGAAATTTCTTTACTTATAATAACCCTCTTGAAGTTCGGGTAATAATGGTTAATTAAATCAATCGAGTACTTTAGTTACGAGTACTTAATCAAAATATACATAATACCTTCAGTTTTAATGCCATTATTAATGCT
Organism: Orgyia antiqua; assembly: GCA_916999025.1. Classification (NCBI taxonomy): domain Eukaryota; kingdom Metazoa; phylum Arthropoda; class Insecta; order Lepidoptera; family Erebidae; genus Orgyia; species Orgyia antiqua. The sequence continues at coordinate 7,925,674 of OU779861.1, forward strand.
TGTTTCGACATGATTTTGTTGAATAACGTAAATAATAGTCGTTAACCGAAAATTTTCATGAAATAATGATTTTAACTGTTAGGGATGTAGATAGATAAGTATTATATATGCTCAATATATTCACTTAGAAGACATAAACAATTTGACGGGACTCGTGGTAATGTAACGGACTGCCGTTCATAACGCCGCGGGTTCGATTCCAGCATCGGAAGTCATTTGTGTGATATTCATAAATGTCATACAAATTGTTATCTTGATTGTAGATGTTTCTATATGTATATTATATGTATGTACTTACCGAAAAACAGTATATATGTAGTATATCATAAAACAAGCATAGAAATATAACTTACTTTAGGACCAGAGGACGTTGTGTGAAATGTCCAAAAATATACGAAAAATATTTTGGAACAGGATTTAAAGTTTTATTGTTAACGTCATGATCTGAATCCTATAGTAGGTCTTAAAAACATAATGTACCTAAAATGTTATCTAGGCCAAACTCAATATGAATACAAATTTTCTATTCCAAAAAAGGCAAAAACGAACAAATTAGCATTTAATGGTCTCTCGGATCCAAAAACAACAAGCCAGAGGGCGACAGTCCTAAGATTTTTACCAAGGGTCTAATATAATCTATTCCCTTTGCCTAGCGGCGAGATAGCTATAACAAGATTTCATAAAAAAATGTTTTCATGACATGTTACTTTACCAGTTTTTCAGAGATTTATTGCTTAAGACGATGTTTTTCTAAGGATATCGTAATTTTATTGAAAACTTTGAGAGATAATACAAAAGATAAGAAAAATCTAAGCAGATTTTTTGTTTTTAATGTATCTAGAATAAATTAACGTTTCAAAGCTGATGAACACACGGAAAGGTACTTTTAAGGTTCCCAGATGCTAAAAACCTACTTACTTTTATGCTTTAAATCAGGGATGTAACGCAGGTAGTTACCGAAGTCGGAGTCGGAGTTTTTAAATTTGATTTATCGGAGTCGGAATCGGAGTCGGAGGCATGAGAAAGAATTTTTATTTAAGGACAAATAAAACATTACAAATCGCGCACACGATCGTCAATTATTTTTTCACTTGTTGTTAATTTAATTAACAACAAGTGAAAAGGTAATTGACGATTGAGTGCACATAGCGGGGGTCAGCGGAATTCCCCGCGCGACATGTATGACTATGAACCTGTTCATAACAGTCGACACAGGCCGCCGTCGCCGCTATGTTATGCTTCGACCTCCGATTTAAAACTCCGATTTAAAAGTGTTGGAGCCGAAGTCCACCAAAGGTGTAATAATAATCGGAAGTTCCGACTTAACGGAACCGGAGTCGAAGCTCCGTAACATCCCTATAGCTTTAAATATATTTTACTTGGAACGAAAAATACCTGAAATTATTTTACGAAATAAATGCTATTTATACTTCTACACTAATAATATAAAGCTAAATAGTTTGTTTGTTTAAACACGCTAAAGTCGGGAACTACTGGTTCAAATAAAAAAAATCTCTTCGTGTTGGACAGTCCATTTATATCTAGGAAGGTTATATAACAGTTCTGTCTACTGTTACAAAATTAAGGGCCTACATCAATATTATCGTATATCATCGCCGACACGTACATATTAACACAGCCAGTAGGCACAGAAAATGAAGAATTAGGGATACTTTTCCTATTTACTCAAAATCTACTAAATATATTTTAATTCTGATTTACGTGTTTCTATATATAATAGTTACTTATGTTTTTAAAGTTATTTCATTAGTTAATACGCGATAATAGACCGACAAATGAAAAAAAAAAAAAATTAGAAAGGTTGTTTCGCTAAGATTTTCTATCGAGAAAACTTTTTTCAATCGCGTTTCTGAGTTTATGCGATCCTAGATCATATATTGAAAAAACATATACTTAAAAATTAGAGCTCTAGCTATTCAATCTAAAGAAACAATGAAAACTTCGTACATAGAAAAATGCACGAAGCTATTTTGGTATCCTCTTAAACAAGATTTTGTTTGAGGTTGAACAATCGATTGTCACCGTAACTTGTGTTGTATTATAGTATTACTAGCTGCCCCGGCAAACGTTGTTTTGCCATACAAAAGTCAGGGGGGATTGAAAAATAGATGTTGTCCGATTCTCAGGCCTAACGGATATGTACACAAAATTTCTAAAAATCGGTCGAGCCGAGTACGGTAACTAACACTGTGACACGTGAATTTTATATATTAGAAGATTGTATTAATCACTGCTGGTCCATATACCAATAAATAAATGTTGCAATGTAATAATCATTATTAGAATACGGTATCGTTTCGCTAATAAGCAGGTTCTCCACTCAGAATAAAAAAAAATATTAAATTACCATTGCAATTCCATAAATTTCATATAACAATAATACGTTTTAATCGCTTGTTTAATATATAAATTATCAACCTGGTTGCAAAGTTTACTTTTATGCAGATAGCGTTATTTCCTCTGGCGAGTTGACTATGCAACACTTGCACGATATCGTTCGTATCGATAGTTATACACTAATGGCCTTATTAATAATGACTTATCGGAGGTTTAAACGGAGATTTTATCGGAGATATAATAAACGTTTTATCGTAAAAAGACTATTATGAATAACAAGTTTTGACAATTTTCGTGAACCGATTTTAGCGAACTTTTAAACCTCTGATAAGTCATTATGAATAAGGCCAATAATCTTTACAAATTATGAAACAAAATCGCTATTTTTGTTTGTTTATCTTCAAAACTACAAAAACGGATAATTTTCAATCAAAATCCATTTCGTAAGAATTCTGGTATATAACAATGGCTTTACTTCCTAAATTTCACGCGTACGAAGTTGCGGGCAACAGCTGTTAATATTTTATTAAAATAATTAAAGTACAACTAAGCCTAACGGTAATTTTTTTTTTTAAACAAATTGCCCAGTCATTTAGTATTTTTGCCCGGAAAGTTTTCCGGAAGTTTTGAAAACTGGTAATTTTATAGATTTTGATGTTTACCTGTGGAGACATGACACACTATAGTTAGCTGGGTTTTCATTCTATGGAACAATATTTAACCTTCGTATAATTAAAATAAATAATAGACGTTGGTGTGGATGTATAATGGTTTACGGCGCTCGTACGCAGAAACTATTGATTTTAGGGAAAAAAAATATGACATAATTGTGTACTTTTAATTTGTGTTAATATGTTTTCCTGTAAAATGCGTCGGAAAGGAGTTATTATCAAAAAACTATATTTGACGATATCGTCAGTCCATCTTGTTGGGGGGCGCCCCACGCTGCGTCGTCCGTGGTCCGGTCGCCACTCAAGAACCTTTCATGCCAAATGGTCATCAGATCGTCGAGTGATGTGGCCTGCCCATTGCCATTACAATATCGTAGAATAGGAGAAAAATACAATGAGTAAACCGTAAATAAATACATAACTATTATTTTTTTCAGTACGTAGAACAAAATAAACGTAGGTACGGAAATTCACATTGGTACACAGGTGTTACATCGTTGGAAGCTTTTCCTTTTGCCTATTATTTGTAAAGGATCTATTATTCTTTATTGTACTACTATGACAGTTTGTTTTCAATTACATAGTGATGTATGTTAGGAAACAAACAACGTTGTGTTTTCTTACATCCTTACTGCCTATTTTATGTGTTTGTTTTGTTTAAACGTAATTGTAGAGTTTCATAAAGTAGAATCAGCAGATCCAATAATAAAATGTGTATTACATCCATCCATGAGCCTCTCTCCGTCCACTGTTGGACATAGGCCTCCCCCATAGAACGCCACAACGCGCGGTGCTGTGCCGCCTGCACCCAATGTCTCTCCGCGATCTTGACTATATCGTCGTCGTATAAGCGTGTTTTTCTTCCGCAGTTTATTATTCTCATATTAGATAATATTAATAATTAATATGTACGTAGCCTTCGTAATATCTTAAGTAATTATAAAATAAAGTCTTTATTTTTGTATGTATGTCCCTATGTGAGCTTACATATTCAAGATTACGGAACGAATTTTGATGTGTTTTTTTTAAATAGATTTAAGAGGATAGATTTTTTGTATAATTTGTTAGATTTGGTTTTTATATTCCCCGCGTACGAAGTTGCAGGCAACAGCTAGTATTGCAAAAATAAAATAAAAAGTGTGATATAAAAATAAACATAAGTGAAAATTAACGTTCGTGAATTTGTAAGTAACATTTCCTTGAATAATGTCAAAGTAAAAGTCAACATTATATTTAAATAACATTGTACGAATCTGCGCGGAAATTATCTGATTCAAGGAAATAAAAAAAAAATATCTCAAAAGGCTTTTCCTTCCAATTTAGTAACAAGAGCTGTTTGAATTTGATCTTGAAAAAACATTCTATAAGTAAAGTGACACGACATGACATAATTTACAGGATTATTTTATGTAAATATATTGAAGTGAAATGACTCGCTTGAATATTTTTTGCAGTTCATGTCATTTGTTAAATGAACTATAAATTAGTTCAAAAAAGTAAGTAAAAAATTGGTCAAGTGCGAGTCGGACTCGCGCACGAAGGGTTCCGTACCATTATCTATGCAACATAAGGCAACGTTATTAGTATCGAGCAAGAAACGGTAAAAATATCATGTTTGTTGTATGGGAGCCCCCCTTAAACATTTATTTTATTTTATTTTTAGTATTTGTTGTTATAGCGGCAATAGAAATACATCATCTGTGAAAATTTCAACTCTCTAGCTATCACCGTTCTTGTGATACAGCCTGGTGACAGATGGACGGACGGACGGACGGACAGCGAAGTCTCAGTAATAGGGTCCCGTTTTTACCCTTTGGGTACGGAACCCTAAAAAAAGAAGAAGTATTTTATCTCCCCTTTAATATCGGGGCACTTTAGTATATTCCGTATCACTCAGACCCTTAGATCATGTAGTATTCCCCCGAAACTCCTTTTGAATTTTAATATTTTTAGACAAATTTGTCATTACATAGATGATAATTATCTTGTATTGCTTAAGGCAAGGCCAAACCAACATGTTCAATTCGCGTCCGCGATGGCGTGCACGGTAGCGCGGACGCGAATTGAACGCGTTGGTTTGGCCTTAGCTTAACATAGTAACATCCTCGCTAATTTCTAATTATGAAACTAAATACGAGCTTAAGTGATTCAGAAGGCAGTACAACGCCGTTTATCGAACAGTGTAATAAACTACTTTCTGTGATTTGTAAAATTCATGCGTACGAAGTCGCAGGCATTAACTAGTATTATATTATAAAACTCTAACAAACTGGTGTCAGATTAATAGGGGTCGGTTACTAACGACTACTCACGAGCCCCCAATGAATAAATTATCTTTGTGAAGGAAGATGTAGTTGAAAAGACTACGTACATGTATCATCATTTTTACGTCGAAGTAAGGAACTTAAAATGAATCTTTCAAATCAGTATTGACGCTAATACCGTATATCAATCTATCTACCTATACAATTTCATTTATAAAGGAATTTAGACAATTTTCCCGGTTTTTTGCAACATTTTTCACTGATGCTTCACTCCTATTTGGACAATAATCTTATATATAAAATTCACGTGTCACAGTGTTAGTTACCGTATTCCTCCGAAACGGCTTAACCAATTTTTATGAAATTTTACATGCATTTTCAGTAGGTCTGAGAATCGGCCAACATCTATTTTTCAAACCTTTTTAGGGTTCCGTACCCAAAGGGTAAAAACGGGACCCTATTACTGAGACTTCGCTGTCCGTCCGTCCGTCCGTCCGTCTGTCACCAGGCTGTATCTCAAGAACGGTGATAGCTAGAGAGTTGAAATTTTCACAGATGATGTATTTCTATTGCCGCTATAACTACAAATACTAAAAATAAAATAAAATAAATATTTAAGGGGGGCTCCCATACAACAAACATGATTTTTTTACCGTTTCTTGCTCGATACTAATAACGTTGCCTTATGTTGCATAGATAATGGTACGGAACCCTTCGTGCGCGAGTCCGACTCGCACTTGACCAATTTTTTTTTTTTTAGTATGGCAGAACAACGTTTGCCGGGTCAGCTAGTATCTTTATAAATTGTAGCCTATGTGTTATTCTGATGTATAAGCCACATTATTATAAAGTTTCATTTTAAAATCTATTCAGTAGTTTTTGCGTGACCAAGAATCCATACTCACAAACTTTCACATTTATTATATTATTAGGATGACGCTAATTTTAACGAAATGTTTTAATATTTATGGCCATTAAAATTTCGTCTGTTCCAAAACTTAAGACCATAACCACTCCTAAAGTGGAGGAGACCGTGCTTAACATTGGCGCATTAATGTACTGCAAGGATAGAGAGAGAACCAATAGCTTACATATTGTTTTTTTGCTTAAAACTGTTTCTGTATTCAACTATGCTGATAAAAATACTTAATTACAATAAACGCTACTTTATGGGTGTGCCGTCGAAAGGAAAACCAATTAGCATGAATGGAACTTACTACAATAATTAACTGTTTGAATTCATTACTAATTGGTAGTTTAACACATTTCCGCTATAACAATACGTACTGAAATTCCAAATACTTTACAAATTTATTTTCAACTAACTTTCAAAAGAACAATTAAAATTTCTTTGATTCAGTCACAAGTTAATAGTTTCCTTACTTATTATAAAACAAAGTCGTCATTTTTGTATGTATGTATGTCCTTAAGTGAGTTTTAGTTCGAATGGTTCAAGAGGATGGGTTTTTTGTATAATTTGGTGTGGTTTTCATATTCCACACGTATGAAGGGCAGCAGCTAGTTAATAATAAAACTTTATATTGATTAACCTAAATGAAATGCACATCAATATTCGATTAGGTATCTAACATATTTAATTGTAAAGGTGCTACATTACAATTTTACGATTCAGCTTCGACCCTGTAAGGGATCCATTTATTTGGCAGCAAAGTGTTTTCTCCAAACCATTTACGTTCGGCTATTTCAATTTATGTTGTGCCATTAGAAGAAACTGTCTAATTAACCTGCCTATTGAACAATTTATTACGGAGCGTGTAGATATTTCAGCGTAATTCCCTCTGAGCTTTATTGATTGTGGTATTATGCATAAATGATTAATATGCTTGTAATACCGATATCTGATATGCACTATGACGTACAAGTATTTCACGACAAAGTTATTTCACTTTTATATTTCATTATTTGTGTATGTGTATCTTTATAGGTTGGTGAGGGATGCGAAAAATTTTAGAATAAAGGGGAATAAAGGGCAACACAGACGGCATATTAATATAGCGAGAAAGATACAGATACGAGAAATATACAGATACGAGAAAGATACAGATACTTTATAATATTTATATTATACCTATCTTTTGATTGACAACAGGTACATAATACAATATTTGTCAGGCGTACCTACCTAAATAAATGAAAAACATATTTTTTGAGAAAATGTGTTTCTTTATTAGTTCAGATGAGCAAATAATTTCATTTTGCAGAATTATTAAACATATAAAATCCTAATACATCTAATATACATAATAATTTCGTGTCACAATGTTCGTTCCCATAGGTACTCTTCCGAAACGGCTTGACCGATTCTTATGAAATTCTATATACATATTCAGTAGGTCTGAGAATCGGCTGCTATCTATTTTTCATACCCCTAAGTGATAAGGGTTGTCCACATCTGACATTTGTATGGCAAAACAACGTTTGCCGGGTCAGCTAGTATTAGGTATGTATATAAAAATCGGGCAAATACGAGTGGGATTTGCACACAAAAGGTTCCGCATCATTATTATCATAAAATATTCAAGGTCAAGAGAATGATGATGATATTTGGTGCTACTCATCAACTGATATACCTAACTGACACAAAGTGAGAAATTTTCAGCTCTCTAGCTATCACGGTTCCATCAATACAGCTTGGTGATAGATGGACAAACGAATGGACAGTAAAGTCTTAGTAATAGGGTCCCTTTCGGTACGGGACCAATTTTGGAAAGGAGCAATTTTAGCTTCAAAATATACTTTCGCGATAGATACCGGCAAAATTCCCAGAACGCTAGCAGCCTTGTAAATACTAAACTTGTAGGCGTAAAAAAATATAGGACCAGTCGCTTTGAAGTATTTGATTACCCTTCTCGTAATAAATCATAACATCTAAGGCAACAAACTCTGAGATTCAAAGTCAATGCGGAGAAATTCAATCAGCACTTATCCAAATGTACCCAAACTTTAAACGGAAATTCAATTTAGCTCGGTACACGAACGAACTCTTGGGACTGTTGCAAACAACACCTTCTAAATATAACCCATAATAAACATTAAAGCTTTACGGGTTTACTTCTAGAATAAAACAGCACCACACTTGTATAACATGGCGACTTTTCCAACATCGTTCATAATGGTGTTCCGAACATACGTACCAAAACTCTGAGCAAATTACCGCAAACTCAAACTTTAATCTGACTGGGTCGTAAATATTTGTGGTTTTACAAACACAGGCGTTAAAAGTGGTTTTATTTAAACAAATAAGTCGCGCAAGTGTTAGAGAATATTAAATATTAGTGACTTAGGATGAGCACCAGGTCTCTATTCAGAACTGCTGTCAAGCAAATAAAGATAGCAATGATGATCGTCAACCTCCAGTAGGAGATGGCAATAGAAGAAGAAGAATGAATGTTTCACTTGAATCGCAAACAAATTAGGTTATTTATGCGTATTAAGTATGACCAGCAAAAGATCAAGGCTATGTTACTTTGCTTAGCGATGTTGGACTTAGGAGGTGTTATGTAATAACGTTAGGAAAGTACCAAGTATTCAAATAAACCCTGTGTCATGAAATACTCAAGAAAATCTTTACTTTTTTCCGTAAGTACGTGTTGAGGAGCGATGAAAATAGGTGTTACCAGTTAGTTTACTCTATTTAATTATGTAGCTTATTTTCTCGTAAACAGACTTTTACAAAACTTAAGAATTCCTGGAAATTGACTATTATTCTACCTATTTTCTGCTCGTTAAGACTTTTACCTTTGTTGTTTCATTAGTGCAAACCAAACTACAAAGACTTTCCACTCCAATGTTACGCAAAAATTTTAACATCGAGGTTTTGTACATTAATTGTACGAGTACCTACCCCATGAGATGTCACTGACGCTCATTTTGTAAACCTTAGGAAGGTTAAGATTTAATCTAAAATTAAATCTAAAAAGCGCAAATAATGAATTTTGCAATAAGTGCATCATAGGGATGCACTTATTGCAAAATTCATTATTTCCAAAGCTACAATAAAAAATAAAAAATGTCTCTTAGTTTTTTTAAGCGACGCAATGTTACGTAGAGCAGTCCCGCTGTAATAAATACTCGCGTAGCAGCTGCTCTCGTTAATATGTATATTGTAGAACAAAAACAATATTTGTAAAAGTTTTGACATGCTGCTCAATTCCTCATTCAATGAGTTTCGAATGCCATGTTCTTCAAAATTGCTTGGAACTTCTTGTAGAGCCAAATACTTATTCGATTTGTTTTGGAAGCCAGTGGAAAGTTCTTTATATTCATGCAATTTTTGTAACATCCTATTAATACGAAAAAAAATCTAAGAAGAACAATGTCGTTACGATATTTTGAAAATAGAATTAAGGGTCTTTCATTATGTAAAGCAAAGCAAACAGACAGATGATAGAATTCTTCAAAACTCTACAAAGACAATATTTCTTATAACACCAAACATAACATAACTAGAAGATACAAAAAGAAATAAAAGTAGAAACAGATCTGTGTATGACGTCATTTGTGGGAGGAAGCTTTAAGACGCCACAGTTTAGTTAATCCCACAAGTCGGCCACAAGATAATGTGACCTTATTTACTAGACGACATGGCAATCTCACTGTTTGCGACGGCTTTATACTATTTTTAAAAATAACCAAAAGAACCTCTAAATCTAAAAGAACATTTAAATCTGTATTTGGTAAATTTTAAATATTTACCTTAAGTAATAGATGATCTATTCTGGATGTTAATAATTTTAAATATAAAGCTAATAATGGTAATATAAGCTTCAAATAAACATAAGAGTAAATTATGAAATGAGAAATGGGGATGCTATGTAAATTCATATTACTTAAACTTCATCCATCCATCAGCTTCTCCCCGTCCACTGTTGGACATAGGCCTCGTCCATAGGACGCCACAACGCGCAGCTTTGTGCTGCTTGCATCCAATGGCTCCCCGCAACCTTGACCATATCATCGCTCCACCTTGTCGGGGGCTGCCCAACGCCGCGTCGTCCGGTACGTGCTCACGACTCTAGGACTTTTTTTCCCAACGACCTTAACTTTTTTTTACTTATACTTAATAGTTCTAATCTTTATCTTTACAAATCATAAACCCAAGTCTTTATTTTTGTATATATATCCTTACTAGCTGTTGCCCGCGACTTCGTACGCGTGAAATTTAGGAATTAAACCAAACAAACAGAAGTTTACAATAGTTATTAAATAACAGGCTGTTATATTTAGAATGAACAACCATGACTGTTAATTTTTCACAGCAAATGCAAGGCTGTTCTGTTACTAGTTTGTTATCGAGTATCTGCGTTGAGTATTGACAGTTGATAGTGTATAGCCTGTTATTTTTAATAACAGGTATTTCTTAATCGCAGCAACAGCTAGTATCTGGTATCTTAAAACCTGTGACGTCTACCTGTTATGATAAATACGCCTCACTCCCTGTGTAACGGAATCTTTGAAAGCGATTTTCAGCCACTTGCAGTAGATGGATTGATCTGAAATTTTGAACACCTAACAAGGACTGATGACAATGCAATAATTTAAAAGAATAATCCCAATTCCTTGATCAGGTAAAATTATAATAATTGTTTACTTGTGTTTACTACGATTTTGACAAAATGTGACAACAGAAACTTATGTCTCTGACAATATAAACTGTCAAATGTTGTAAGTAGGTAGCATAGAAATAAGTATTGATGACAAAGACAATGCAAATTTTTAGTTTTTAAACTAAGTAGATTATTTTTGACACTAATGTTAAGTTTATTGATATTTTTATTGCGTTACTTATGACACCTATTTAATTAATTAATATAGGAATAGTATTCCGTGCCATTATTGGAATTAATGGTGACCTAGGAGGATTAAATAAGTATATATCCTAATTCTGTGATGGTGACAAATAAAGTGTACAGTGACAATGTGTACTACTGATAATAAGCAAAAGATTTTTTGCAAGACTCGGAACTCTTAAACTTACAGGGTTTTTTAATTTCTTTAACATCGTTCACGGCTAACTAGAGTAGTATACTAAATCAATTTTACATTCATTGACACTGGAAAACCTAGAATATAATAAACCTACAAACAAATCTACAAAGTTAAGACGTTTTTTCCAAAAAAAAAAAATTACTGGTTACGTTATTATAAAGAATAAAGTGGTTGTTGCGGGCGACATTTAGTATTGGTTATAAGTTAAGTAAAATGAATAGGCTGATTATTATTGTACAGGCATCGTTCTTATTATCCCATCCATCTTCAAGGGTTTACAAAGGGACAACAAAATGTCGGTTCTTGCCACGTATCTTTAAATTGCAGTTTTCTTGACAAAGGTTGTGCTGCATCATGGGTATTCAATTTAGTTTGTTGTGTTTACTATTTTTACCTGAATCACAATATACGACGAGCCTTGCAGTGTAATAGCGAGTCTTGTACAAGAGGTTTTAATTTCGGTTCTTACACGGTACAATATTTGTATGATTAAGCTTAATTCTATAGATTAGATATATATATTTTTTCTGTCAGTGTAGTGACGGATTAGAATAAAAGTGTCACCACCCCTTTTCCTTACCAGGATGCTGTAAAAGTCAGCTAAGTGATATTATGTACACTAATAAACTCCTCTGTGTGTGAAGAAAACTCAAACAGCAATAAAGGTACGAGGTTCTATATAGAGTCTCGTACCCTTTGGTATCGAACCCTAACTATCAAATGTTATATTTTCTAACACTTGCGCGACTCATCTGTTTAAATAAAACCACTTTTTTACGGATTTAGACGCTCTGACGTTTAAATAAAACCACTTTTTTACGGATTTAGACGATCTGTTAGAACTCGGGTCAAAGAGCACATAGCTGATGTGAAGCACCGACGCAATACAAATTCTGCAATCTGTGAACACAGTCAGGATCGCCTTAACCACTACATCCGGTTTGATAAACCTCAAATCCTCGCCAAGGAAAATCGATACCGACCCAGAATGATTCGCGAGGCTATTGAAATAAAGAAACATAAAAACTTTAATAGAGAAGACGGTTGGGATCTGGCACCTAGTTGGGATCCTGTAATTAGTTTAAATAAAATCCAAAACACACTCGGTTTCAAAACAGCAAGACACCGTTAGCACATTTTGCAGACAACAAGACTTTAAATCCCCTTAAAGTTAATAATAAATAATTTCTTTGACTCCCCTTGAGTTTTCTTGCCAGATCTTTCTGAAGTGGGACGCGTACCGATCTGGTGGTAGTATATTAGATAAAATAATAAAAACTAAATAATTAAAATAAATACTAATTTTCTATAAATTTAAATTAAAATTAACAATTTTTCTTTTTAATATAAACTAATTTAAATCTTAAACCAAAAATTTTTTTTAAAATTTCTTATTATTATGTAAATAATATTGTATTTATGTATATAAACTTATTTTTGCTTGCTATATTGTATACTACCTCTATAATAATTAAAACTTTAGTCTATGATAAAATTATGTATGTTTTACCTTATATAATTTAAAAATTTTCTTTATATTGTTACAATTTGTTAACGTATTTTAGAAACTATAATAATGTTATTGGTTTTATGTAGTCTGAGCACAATGTAATATGATATAGTTTATGGTAAAAGTCTATCTTTATGGTCAATGTAAAATTAAAATCGAATGTGGAAAAAATACCCTGTAATAACTGATCGTAGAAGACACATTACAGCTCAGTCTCACCCGTGACCATGGTGACTGCAAAGTCTCCGAAGCGTCGGGCCAAAATTTAAAACAAACATACGCGTCTAAATCCGTAAAAAAGTGGTTTTATCAAATGTTAATTAAATTGATTGGATAATGTTCCACGTTCTACAGCCACTTCAACAAAATAAGGAAATGGTACCAATTCTACATGCACAACTAAATTTAGCTAAAAATGTAAACAACCATGGCGTATTTTAATTAATTGGCTATTCGTTGTGAACATTTTTATTAATTAAAATCTTTAGTCTATAATATATGTATAGTTCTGTTATCATTGCGGAATTGTGTTATTGACACAATCTTTTTTTTTAGTTATGTTACGTTTACTAAAGTAATTTATTAATTTTGCAATTGACTTGCTATGCTTTTACTTAATAAATCAAATTGTGGTGGAAAACATTCTCGATAGATGGCGTTGTACGTAAAAATGCGATGTAAACTCAATCGAGTGACGATTGTGGTGGTCTAATTGGTTACTGTTAGCACGACCGCAATAAGCTCAGTTGGCAGAGCTACGGAACGGTATTGTGAGGTCGTGGGTTCTAGTCCCACTTGCGGCGATCACTTTTTCCACAACAATTTGATTTATTAAGTTACGTTTAGTTGTATTCGCAGAATCGGTACCTATGTATACGAAATTATAGCATGAAACTTTACTTGTGTACGTAGAATATTTAAGTTTTTGTTCATGCTGGAGTTTTTCTTTGAGACTTATTGACACTAAATCCAAGGATATCTTGTTACGAAACACGAAAAACAAAAGCTGTTTGAGATATTGCTCCCTTTATACCCTTGAATTGGATATTCTTCACAGGATATTTACAGGGTTTTTCAAATATATTGCTGTTACTTGATCTGTATTAATTACTAAGAATCTAATCGTACATATAAGTTATAGTAAGTGTGGTCTAGGAGACCGTGCTACGTTGATAAACTCAAAATTAAACCCTGTGCATGTGCGCCTGGTCAGCGCGGAACAGTAGACCTTAATCCCTTTTAAAGTGGAAGAGGCCCTTGTCCATTCGGGCTTCGTGGTGGAGTGGTTTATGTAATGGACTGCCGATCACGAGGTCGCGGGTTCTATTCCCGCTTGGGACAATCATTTGTGTGATATCCATAAATGTCACACATATGTTTGTACTGCGTCTGGGTGTTTTCTATGTTTTATAAGTATGTATTTACAAAAGAAAAGTAGTTTATGTAGTATATCCGTATTCTGGTACCCATAACACAAGCATAAAAGCTTAGCTTGGGACCAGAGGACGTTGTGTAAAATGTCCGTGAATAGTTAGAATGCTAGTTCTTATAGCCCCTGCGAAGAAATGGGATAGTGACACTGCGATTCCTTATTCGTTATTTATAATTCAATTAATTCCAAAAATATAATAAAAAACAATAGATGTTTTATTTTTATAAATAAGTAATTTTTATAATATATATCTACGTCTGTAGTTACTAGGTCATTTTCGCTGAACATAATATCATGTTTCGTTTGTTATTATAAATAATAAGGAACGCTACCAGCGTAATAATTATTTCGTAAAACTGTAATTAGAATCATGTTTCATTAATACAGCTTTTTATATTTAAGATGCAAAGAATAATTTTGTATAAATTTGACTAAAATTTTTTGGTGCCAATTTTTATTGCACAACTAAACTAAAGTTAACTAAAACATATACATACAGCGATAGTGTCATTAACATAGTTTGGTAATGTTAGTTAAACTTTTTTGTATAAAAATGTTTATTACGGAATGACGATTTTAATTAATAAAATTGTGAATATCATTTTGAAACCAAAATACAAGATAACTGATTTCATTTTACATATGTTTATTTACACGTAACACACGTTTTAGACGTAACACAATTATTTACATTGCCACAAACATTGAATATATAGATACTAATTGTATATACAGATACTTTAGGTAATTAAAAATAATAAAAAAAAAGACGTGTGTCACTCGGGGACTGCCGCGGTAAAGCTATTGCATAGTATTTTTATCAACTTATGCAATTATAATTATTTATTTATTTTATTTATGCAAGAATCTAAATACCATAAAATAAAATAAGATTAATAATCCTTATTTACTGATGCTTACACCTGTCCATTGTTTATGGTAATTATTATAAAATAGCGATTGTCAATCAAATGTCAGTAAAATAAAAACTAACGCCAAAACTGACATGAGTCACCAGCGCGAACAGCGAAACGGCGTAGGCGTATGCAAGCGCAGTAGCGCCAATGTGTAAGGTTTTTTTACGCTATTTCCGTTACCTACGGAATTTAAATTTCGAATTTTGTTTTTTGTTGCTGATTTGAAGTATGATATGGAGCAGTGAGCAGCACCGCGTGAAGTGAAACATAGGCATTGCATGAAAAATGGACAGCAGTGTCTCCTCCTGCACTGAATTGTTTCTAAATTTTCATTTAAAACGGTCCAGTAATAGTAGAAAAAGTAAACTAAAATAGATAACTAAATTTAATAAAGATAAACGTTACCTAAATTAAAAAGGAAATTAATAGTCTAATTTATAATTGACAACGAAATTCAAAATGAAAGTCAATTACGGTCGATAAAATTACCATCCCCATTACAAAGGAATGAACTTAGTATAATCAAAGATCTTATCATTTAATTCAACGATCAGAGGGGCGATTATCGGTTTTTTTGTATCCATTCATAAAAAATCTTATTGAATGAGTCATTCACAGTGTCAATGTAGCGAAAGAATGGACCTTTATAAAAGTTCTATCTCTGCAGAACTCAGCTATTGTGATCTACGAAGATATCTGATAATATTAACTCAATATTGAAATAGGTCTCGCATCATTGAGTCTAATCAATAATTTGGTTTGATTTGTTCATATTGTGTGGTTTATGTGATGGTCTTAATTTGGTTCTTCTAAAACAAAGTTTCTTTTTTTTTATCGGAAGCGTTGGGCAAATGACTGCAGTCCACCTGATGTTAAGTGGAAGTGCAATCCAAATGCGAGGGCGGCTACTACAGTGTAGATGCACTAGCCGCCCCCGCCTTGCCGGCCCGCAAGGTGCCTCTTCACGCCTCGTTTAAAATACCCCATTTCGTAACCAGACGGAAAGACGTGCGCAGGTAGAGAATTCCACATGTTAGAGGTGCGGCAAAGAAATGAGTCACCAAATTTCTTGGTGCGACAAGTTATGGTGGCCACAGTAAAAGGATGACATTTGAGGCCAGCGCCTGTGGTACGAAGATGGAAAGGAGAAGGAGGGACATTTTTGTGTGTTCTTATTTGAGCTTAAATCTTGTAAACTACGCAACGAACTTTATGCAATTTTTAAAAGGTTCAATAGGATGGTCTTTTGTATAACTTGTTAGGGGTTGGTCTCTAAATTAGCTGTGTACGATGTCGCTGGCAACAGCTAATCATAATTAGGAAAAAAGTTATTGTTGGTGTGTAAAATTACAGACAGACAGAAATACAGATAGACAGGGAGTTGCCAGTCTGTTACTCATTCAGGCCAAGACTACTTGATCGAATTAGATGAAATTTGGTACACAGATAATTTAGAGCTTAAGCTAAGAGAAAATCTAAATAAAATTGTTTAATCCCAAATATCCAAAAATCCCAATATAATTATGTGGGGCAACAGGAAAAATAAAGAGTAAGAAAAATTAACTTAAATAAAGCCTAAAAATAAAGCCCCAAATATACATATATCTTTGACAAGTACGCTAAGAACTACATCAGAACTACACGCTGTTATTCATTCATAAATGCTAAATGTCTAGAACAAATACAATTTAATACAAATCTGTCCTATCAATGACAAACACGTATACTTTTCTTATTTCTCTTTTACTTTTGTCCAAATTATTATCTATTGTATCACAAAATATGCCGAAAACTATTACTTAAAAAACAGGTCTAACCTAGTTTAAGGGATAGGGATTCTCTCAAATGTATATTTAGTTATAAATGTCTCTGTTATAAAATCTCAAGTGTATATTAAGGTAGGCAGCGGCTCGGCTATGCCTCTGGTGTTGCCTAGTCGTGTTGGCTCGTCTGCCGCCAAAGGCAATAAAAAAAAATCTAAATATTGTTTTACTGCTACTTAATTTGGCAATACTATGTTGTATCACTTTTACTTAATAAATAAATTCATTTCATTTCAAAAGTAATCCTATTTAAGTGTACACTGACTTGCTATTCATAGCACATAGTGTGCACACGGCTGTTTTCAATGTAATTAGAGCGACCTAGGATTTTCTGCATAAGTACGTTTGAAGAGCTTTGAGCTGTGCTACTTGTATACGTGGCTGAAAAGAAATATTTTTACTGCACTTCACGTACATGAAAACACACGACCGAATAAATTTCTTTCTATTTTTAATTGAATCTAGTTTTGTAGGAAACACTGAAATGCAATAAAATAACCAAATTGATCACGACAACCAATCGAAGATTACAGATATGAAATATCCCCGTTTACCAGTAGCATATTATCTATCGACAGTTGTGTTTTAAAAGGAAATGTTAATAATGAAAACTTCCACAAGAGGCGTATGAGTAGTATTGAATGTATATCTTTACTTATTATAAAACAAAGTTGTTATTTTTGTATGTATGTCCATATGTGAGCTTATATTTTCAGAACTACGCAACAGTTTTGATACAGTTTTTTTTTTAATATATAGAGGTTCAAGAAGATGGGGTTTTGTGTAATTTGCTATGATTTGATTTCTATATTTAACGCGTACGAAGTTGCGGTCAACAGCTAGTTTAGATATAAATGAAAATAGTTTCTTCTATCGTCTTCTTTTTATCTGTCCTTAAACTCTTTCATTTATTTTTAAATATTATGTTACACTTACCGCTTAATTATTAAGACAGGTATGTTTTGTTGCATAGCATGAAGTAAAAACAAGAATTATTATTACTACGAGTTCTGATGAAAAACATCATAAATATAAGTCGTATAAAATTTAGGTAGATAAAGAAGAATATGGGACGCATAATTAATTTAGGTTACATTGTTGTAAGTCTGATATTTTATAAACGACTTCTTTTATGTATCGCATAAACTGGGATCTAGCCACGCTGCAGCTTGTTAAGCCAAGCTCAAAGATAAGTTATTTGTGAAACAGATTTTATATACTCGTATTCATATGCAATTACGAGTTACTTTTGATTCTTTAACATTTTGAAATCTATTTCAGCTCATAGGTACCATGAATTGGTATATTTATTATTGCCATTTCTCTCTCTCTCCAGCCCATTTACGTCCCACTGTTGGGAACGGGCCTCCTCCACTTTGGGAGGGATTATGGTCTACTGTGCCGCGCTGACCAAGCGTATTGGCACAGGGTTTATTTTAGAGTTTTCCGTCTCTCACAGAGGATGTTATCTGTGTGCAATATCCC
Source organism: Orgyia antiqua (assembly GCA_916999025.1). Taxonomy (NCBI): domain Eukaryota; kingdom Metazoa; phylum Arthropoda; class Insecta; order Lepidoptera; family Erebidae; genus Orgyia; species Orgyia antiqua. The sequence continues at coordinate 7,944,143 of OU779861.1, forward strand.
TTAGCTGACTTTTACAGCATCCTGGGGAGGAGATGGGGTGGTGACACTTGTATTTCGTCACCACACGGAAATTACCATTTAGCTTGATAAAAATCATGATTTATAAAAGTAATATTATATATAGTAGTATATATATAATAGTGGTAACATTTTACTGGCAATTAATGACCAACTAATAAAATTTCAAGAGACCTAGTAATACTTAGTACAAGAAATACTCTTACTCTGTACGCAATGTGATAGAGACCTACTGTGGCCGCCTTTGCGTGAAAAAACGTACAGGTGTTTAATTTTTGTGAGCGATGTTGACACTGAAACACAATGTTAATATTAAACTAGGCTCTTATTTTACATTTTTGTTTTTGATAAGATTGTTTATTTCAGAGACATCCTTTGGCAGATAACAGTTTATGCGTAATATAAGATATTATGTTTGTGGATATCTTAGACCCATAGCACACGGCGTATTTTAAACGCGCAGACGACGCGCGTATACGTGGTTTAAACGAGATTTGATCGCAACCTTGTAACCTAAGCACACGGGGCGATTGTAAAACGCGCCTCTACTGCGCGTATACGCGCAGGTACAGCTGTACAGACGCGCTGTAGTCACGCGTAGCTTTTGCGTTTGAAGAGAGTAGGGTAGGTAAAAGTGAATAAAACGACAATTTATATTACCCTAAAAGTAGTAGACAGCAGACAAAATATAAACTTAAAAAAAATTACCATTAGCAAACAAAAAAATCTATGAATTTTGCTACTTTCAGAGTCATCATCAATTTATTTAAATTATTCAATTTTTATTATCATTTTCAATGTAGCTTTTTTTTTTAGTAAGAGTCACATTCTGCTCTTCCTCACTGTCACTGCTTATTTCCATAATTGAATTTAATTAAATTGAGCAGGAAGTTGAAAAATATCGAAATTAAACAACTCCTTCGAAGTCTTAGTTTGAAATATTTTTTTAGGTTAAGAGGATACCAAAATAGCTTCGTGCATTTTTCTATGTACGAAGTTTTCATTGTTTCTTTAGATTGAATGGCTAGAGCTCTAATTTTTAAGTATATGTTTTTTCAATATATGATCTAGGATCGCATGAACTCAGAAACGCGATTGAAAAAAGTTTTCTCGATAGAAAATCTTGGCGAAACAACCTCTCTAATTTTTTATTTTTTTCATTTGTCGATCTATTATCGCGTATTAACTAATGAAATAACTTTAAAAACATAGGTAACTATTATTTATAGAAACACGTGGATCAGAATTAAAATATATTTAGTAGATTTTGAGTAAATAGGAAAAGTATCCCTAATTCTTCATTTTCTGTGCCTACTGGCTGTGTAATATGTACGTGTCGGCGATGATATTGATGTAGGCCCTTAAGATTCACTTTTACGGCAAGACGTTTCATTTTACACAGTCACATGACTCATGTGACATGAGTCACAGTTCGATAGAATGGACACTTTGTTTTTAAAATGAATGGCGCGACGTGTTGAGTGGCGAGGCGAGTGTGTGTTAGTATGAAACGGAACATTTATTAACTTTTTTTAGCGAAAGTAAAGGAAATTATGCCCATTCAGTCTATTTTGCAAATTTGAACAATTTTGATAGAAAATACGTAGATTCTGGGACTAAAGTTCGTAGGTTTGCAGGAAAGGCTTAAAATACGTAGATCTACGTAAAAAGACGTAGAGTTGGCAACCCTGATCCCAGCCCCCCTCTGCCCGTACCCCGCTCCTTTGTACGCGCGTTTGTTTCGCTTCAAATGCGCGTATACGCGCTTCATGCGCGCGTTTCTATTATCAATGCAAACGCAACAATCAGCGTTTACGGCGCCGAAGAGACGCGAGAGAAGTTTTAAACGCGCGTTCCTGAAACGCGCGTTTAAAATACGCCGTGTGCTATGGGCCTTAGTATTTTCGTTTTATTTTTCCTGTTCATAAACAATATACACAAATTCTTTAGAACGTACTATCTGTGTGTTACAATATTATCACCTTCTTAACAAATACATGCCAAGGAATAAAATAACTGAATTTTAGTTTTTTAAATTTAGAAAATTCCCCGTTTTTGCAACATTTTTCACTAATGCTTCGCTCGTATTAGTTGTAGCGTGATGTTATTTAGCCTACAGCCTTTCTTGATAAATGTACAATCCAACATTAAAAGAATTTTATAAATTAGACCAGTGGTTCCTGAGAATAGCGCGTTAAAACAAACAAATTCTTCAGCTTTATAATAATAGTAGAGATTTTTCGCGATTATTTTAGGGTCTATTTCACAAAGTTTTATAATGTTATTGTACTAGTTGTCATTAACGTTTTACTGCCATATTTTTTACAGAAAAGCGGAAGTAAGCCAAAGCAGATCAATTTTTTTATCAATTGTTTAGTGAATAATATATGATTTTACATAATACCTACTACGTTAAACAGTTCGTGATAAAAGTAACCTATAGTTTTTGCAGTAGCGTGCTTCATGGCAATGTAAAAAGTACACGCTAGTGTGTGATCATTCAAATAAATAATGCTTTGAAACATCAGATTTAGATTATAGTTTTTTTAAATCCAATAACTCGAGATTTAATAAGCTAAGATATATTTAATGACATGTCTTTTCTACATAAGGTCGTTCGTATCTCATTAATATTTCAATGATTATCGGCCTTATTCATAATGACTTATGTGTGGTTTAAACGGAGATTTTAATGGAGAGATAATAAACGTTTTATTGTAAAAAGACCATTATGAATAACAAGTTTTGACAATTTTCGCGAACCTATTTTAGCAAACTATTAAACCTCCGATACGTCATTATGAATAAGACCGTAAGTCTTAAGTCTATGTTTTTTAAAACTCTCGTGCCAAAATGTAAAATAAAATTGGACCCTATTACTGAGACTTCGCTGTCCATTCGTTCATCTGTTACCAGGCTCTCAGGAAGAGAGTCCAAATTGCCACAGATGATGTTTGTTTGCTGCTGCCCGCGACTTCATACGCGTGGTTTTGAAAACCAAACAATAATGCCATCCTTTTGAATCCATCTATCTATAAAAAAAACCGCATCAAAATCCGTTGCGTAGTTTTGAAGATATTAGCTCACATAGGGACATACATACAAAAATAACGACTTTGTTTTATAATAAAAGATAAGGTTACGATCACAAGTTACGATAGTATATTGAATAATAGAACCCTTCGTGTGCACCTCCAACTCGGACTTGAACTTTTTATTACATAAACATTACATAAAATGTTTTCGGAGAGTGTTCTGAGGGGCTGCATGATCTAAGTTCCCGCATCACAATTTCTACATCGCACTACAAAACAATCGGAACGTCTATTTACGTCTCGTAATTATGTTGTATTTTGTAATAATAATAATAAGACTGCCGAAATTGCGCTTATTTTTGAAAACAAATAACAAATAAAAAAAATCGTTGTAATAAAATTAATATAGTGTACCACAGTTCACATATAACGCGACCCGTTTTCCGTAATGGAAGCAGAAACTATATTTTACGCTTGATATTCTGTTAGAACGTTACACATCAACGCCATTTTCACAAGTATGTATGATATTCGTGTGGTGATTTTTAACATAGCAGGAAAATTCTGAATATGTGAAAATGTTTCACCGCTTGTCATGTGGCATAAAATATCAGTCAATGGTGCCGATTCTACGTGCACAACTAAACTTAACTTAACTAAAAAATTAAAACAACTATTGCTGTATTTTGATTATATGGCTATTTTATTGTGCACTATTATAATAATTATAAACCTTAGTCTAATATAAACAGATTTGCTAACAAAAAAATTTCGTTAACATTACGGAATTGAGTTATTGACACAATCAATTTTCATTTTTTAGTTAAGTTAAGTACCAATGATTGTTCTCAAATGTTTTTAAAAGTTTTCTAGTTATTATATCTTCTAATTTTATAATTAGTTGTGATAATTATATTTTTACGGATTTAGACGCGAATATTTGTTTTAGATTTTAGCCCGACGTTTCGGAGACTTTGACTATGTTTATTTACATATTTTAACTTTATATTCAGGGGTATTTAAATATCGTTACACTGTTTGAATAAGGTATGTGTCGAAAATAGTCTCGAAAACAAGCAGAGAATGTCTTTTAACAAACTAGTTTCAATGGTCGAATTTCGCAAGTGGTATTGTTTTACTTTGTACTCGTGGGGGTCTGCAAATAGTTGGAATTCTAAAAGTTACCCTAACTCTCTAGTTATTCAATCAAAATAACACATAGTTTTAAGTTCTAAATTTTGTCAACTATTTTATGAATTTAGATGATAGGCATCTAGGATCTACATAGTCACAATATTAAATTATTTTGGTGCACTGAATACATAAATATGGGATATATTCAATTAGGTAGTTTCATTGCTATTAAAATTAAATGAACGTTGAATTATCTTTGAAATTCATTTTATCGCAGCCATATTTACAAATCAAAAATAGCCTAATAAATTATACGACTACTGTTCGTATGCGCATAACAAATTATGAAATGATATTACTATTAATAAATAACAAATAAATATTCATGAACATTTCACACAACGTCCTCTGGTCATTTATCACAAAAATAATTGTCCCGTCCGGAAATAGAACCCGCGACTTCGAGAACGGCAGTGCGTTACATGAACCACTCGACCACGAAGTTCGTCTTATTAACTTTAAAGTGCAAGAATTTAAATATCACGAAAGGAAAAATATATGATATTCCATAGTTTAAGTAAATATTATATGCTGTTAATAAAAGGTTCAATATAATGTGAGCCTGGCACTTGAGTCTCTGAATAAATAATTGAGCAACATGGCGAAACTTTTACAGATATTATCTTTGTTTAACAGCAGACAAATATTTAAGCGAGCAGCTGGTATGCGAGTATTTAATAAGCGGAAAAGCTAACGTAACAAGCTGGTCCCTTTTTTATGTAGGAAACCAGACACAGATGCAATAATTAGTCCTGGAAAGATAAATTGTGAAACATACAATTTGCTAAAAGTAAATTATTTATGGTTATGGTTAATTATTTATGTTTTTATTATGGTTTTGGTGACGTAGGTACTAAGAATACACGCGTCACCACCCTTTTTCCTTCCCAGGGTGCTGTAACAACTAGAAATATTGTACACAGATTACATCCACTGTAAAGTAAAGAAACGTCGAAAATAAACCCTGAGCCAGCACGCGTGGTCAGCGCGACTCAGTAGATCATAATCCCTTCAAAGTGTAGAAGACTCGCGCCTAACAGTTGGACCTTAATGGGCTGAGAGCGAGACAGCAATATTTATTTTGCGTTAATACTCAACATAATTTACTAAATATCTCCTTTCAATTATGATCATAACTATTAGCTTCTCCGAGTAGCGATGGAGTTAAAATGCATATTTCACCACTCCGTTTCCTCCACAGGCTGCTGTGAGAATAAAATTTGAAGCTAAACACATGGTCTTATCCATAATGACTTATCGGAGGTTTAAAAGTTCGCTAAAATTGGTTCGTGAAAATTGTCAAAACTTGTTATTTATAATAGTCTTTTTACGCTAAAACGTTTACTATCTCTCCTTTATTACCTCCGATAAGTCATTATGAATAATACTGATAGTCTGTTATCTGTTATAAGTAGACCAAACATCCTCTAGAAACGAAGCAAGCCCGCGTCCAATAGTAATTCATTATTGTGCTTAAAACAGGACAAAAGACCATATCAGCTGTTATTCTTGCAATTGATTAGACACCATTATTATGAGCATAATAAAATAAATAAAATCGACTTATATTTAATTAAATCGGAAAACAATACTAAAGATTTTGTATACTGATATCTCAGTTACCGATATTCCCTTAAAATTAAACTTTCCTAGATTCCTGTTTCCAAACTTTACACAATTTTACAAAAGGGTCAAGACTATAAACGACAAATAGTACATTGTTACTTTAGGAGAAAAGCATTTTGAAGTGCAAATGTTGTTTATACAAAACGTGTGACGGTCCCGTCCCATGAGACGGAGTGAATTTACGAGGCTTCGATAATGGCATTTGTGGAGGACGTTGGAATGGATAATCGATGAAGGTTCACATGCATTAATGAAATGATGAGGGTGAACGTGTCGATGAGCAGAAAATACGTAGGATAATGGCCAGTTTACACAGCTTTTTGTGCATAGTTTTTACTTTTTAGGGATGCTTAAATCCTGTTTATATCCTCTATAATTAATGTAAAGTGATAATGGAATAATCACGAAATGGGCCACACTAACAAGTGTGTGTTTATCTTTTCTGTTTAAATAAGTTTGAGTAAATTAATAACCTTATTTAAACAGAAACACACTATACTTTTAACACTAATAAAAACTATAAAAAAACGCAGGCAGTTTTTTCAACTGCGATAATTAGATTTTAAACAATTATAAATATAAATAATAATAATATAATATATAATATAATTATAACAATTATAATATAATTATAATTATATAATAATAATTATAATTAATTATTATTATAACAATGATATTATAATTATAACAATTATAATTTTATACACTTTAAATCACTTTATAAAAAATACAATAACAGTTAAGCTAAAATAATCTAAATGTAACTATGGAACAAGGAGATTCAATTTACTTGTAGTGCACGAATGATCTCCTGGGGCTAATATAATCAATGCTTTTCGGGAATAACAGTTAATAAAGATTGTTTTATAGTCTTTTGCTATAACCGACCAACAATATGAGGTTTTATTTTTGAATCTGGAATAACAACATACTTTTGTTTTTATTTGTTTCCATCTATCCATCCATCAGCCTTTCTCCTTCCTCTGTTGGCCATAGATCTCTTCTGCGGAATGTCACAACGCGCCGCTCTTCTTAATCTGTTTATGTGTTGTTAAGCAAACTTCTTTCTTAAACTTTATAAAAATCTGTTCAGATTTTTAAGAAATTTGTTTTAAATATACGTAAATAAAATTGTCTACGTTTCATTAACCGTCATTTAATGTTAATAATTTAAGAACGCTACGTAAATTTATATACCTACTTTATAAAAAAGTAAATAACCTATTTACATAGGGAAATAAATAAACAAAAAGTTTTTACCCTTACTTAACTGAAGATGTTATCTGCTTATAATAACTGGCTTTTAGCTCATACATCCGTGTGGTGACCGACTATGAATACAAGTGTCACCACCCCATCTCCTCCCTAGGGTGCTGTAAAAGCCAGCTAAGGGATATCTTACACACATGACATCCTCTGTGAGAGACGGAAAACTCAAAAGTAAACCATGTGCCAACACGCCTGGTCAGCGCGGCACAGTAGACCATAATTCCTCCCAAAGTGGAGGAGGCCTGTGCCCAACAGTGGGACGTTAATGGCTCAGAGCTCATACATTTCTGGGTACAAAAATCTTCCAACTCACAAACTCTTTTAAATATTGGAAAAACTAACTCAATATAAGAGTCTGCAAATAACATTATAGGAATAATTGTTGAGGCGGACAGGCTGACTTGCCATTAAAATATCGAATTTAGCGTTGTTGCATCGTGAAAGTTTCATTTACTCAGTAACTGCCGCATCTCTCTAGCAAAATGCAATGAAAAAGCTATTTTGTGAGAACGACGAAGTTTGTAATACTTGTTACTTTATTAGTTCACTTTTTCAATCTCAAATTTTATATGTATTTAATATTAAATAATTTCCTTTACAATTTATTCAAAATTTATCGACTTCATAACAAATTAGAGTCAAGATTAGATGTCATATTTGTGGCACGGCAGCTGATGTCCTTTCACAGGCTATCTATGTAGTATATTATTTTTACACATCTCCCTCTTTTAGTCTTTTGTACCACGCAATGGTTGACTGGCAGAAAATACCTTAGGCATGAAACTCGCCTATGCATATTTGCATGATTTAAAAAAATTAAAATTAATTATGTAACAACAGATAATGTTGTTATTGTTACGTTAAAGAGCGACAGATAGAGTTACTTTCACATTCAATATTATAAGAATTTAGAAAGAATCGAAAACGAATTTTTGTTAAAAATCAAAGCTTTGGACTAGAATTGTTCCCTACTGATTGGAATAGAATGTGATAAAGTATTCTTTGCATACAGAAACGTTAAGAACTTGATACTCGTAGCTTGTAGTTGACCTGAAAATGCAATAATAATGTCGTAAACAGTCGGATGTTTGTTGTGTTTGTTTTTAGACGTTACAGCAATTTATTTTAAACAACTTTAAATTAAATGTTTTAAAAAGCTTTTTAATTGAGTTACATGCTATGTTAATGTTTACTAATATTATAAAGCTGAAGAATTTGTTTATTTAATATTTTCTAACACTTGCGCGACTCATTTGTTTAAATAAAACTACTTTTTACGGATTTAGACGCGTATATTTGTTTTAAATCTCGGCTCAGTCTCACCCGTGACCATGGTGACTGCAAAGTCTCCGAAACGTCGGGTCAAAATTTAAAACAAATATATGCGTCTAAATCTGTAAAAAGTAGTTTTATTTAAATTTGTTTATTTGTCGAACGCGCTAATCTCAGGAACATAAACACAACTAGACCTCGAATTTCGTCATAAGTATATGACGAACTTCGTGGTCTAGTGCTTCATGTATTGGAGTGCCGATCACGAGCTTGGGAGTTAGATTCCCGCACGGTACAATCAATTGTGCAATATATTTATAATACTCATACAAATTTTTGTAGTGCGTATGGGTGTTTATTATGTATTACAAGTATGTATTAACAGAAGAAAAGTAGTTTATGTACTCTATCAATATTCTGGTACTTAAAACACAAGTATATAAGCTTAGCGTAGGACCAGAGGACGTTGTGTGAAATGTCCATGAATATTTATTTATTTAATATTTAACGCGTACGAAGTTACGAGCATTAGTTATACATATTTTATAACACTTGCGCAATTCATTTATACAAATAAAAATACTTTTTAAACCCCGTGACAAACGTCGGGCTTAAATTTAAAACAAATATACGCGTCTAAATCCGTAAAAAGTGGTTTACACGCTAGCTCTTACCTAAGTAAAAGTAACAAATAGATCGTTTTCAGCATCTAGGTTATATTAAAATACGATTATGTAAAATATAAACAATTTTATTCGATTTTGTACTGAAAAATTTTAGAGCAATTAAAGTAATGTTGAATGTGACTTTTTACACTTATGTTCCCTTCTAACTGCAACACGATCATTTATTTGGCAACCTTGTAAAACTATGCCTATTGTATATTATATTAAGAGGATACCAAAATAGCTTCGTGCATTTTTCTATGTACGAAGTTTTCATTTTTTCTTTAGATTGAATGGCTAGAGCTCTAATTTTTAAGTATATGTTTTTTCAATATATAATCTAGGATCGCATAAACTCAGAAACGCGATTGAAAAAAGTTTTCTCGATAGAAAATCTTAGCGAAACAACCTCTCTTATTTTTTATTTTTTTCATTTGTCGGTCTATTATCGCGTATTAACTAATGAAATAACTTTCAAAACATAAGTAACTATTATATATAGAAACACGTGAACCGGAATTAAAAATATATTTAGTAGATTTTGAGTAAACAAAAAAAATATCGCTAATTCTTCATTTTCTATACCTACTAGCTGTGTTAATTGGTACATGTCGACGATAATATTGATGTAGGCCCTTAATTCATTCACAGTTCCTGCAGTGTTTAATTTTTAATATCAGTCAAATTTTTCATTAAGACGTGTAACTTAATGAAAAATTTGACTCATGTTTAAGTTAAACGTGGTCGAGGGTTTTTGGCAGTTATTAAATTCTGGGGAAAGTCTTTTCATTTATATTGTCGACAAGTAAATACTTCAGAGGATATTAAGTATCTACTTTGATTCCTAAGAACATTGATGACTTATTCACACCTTTAAAATATGCAAAGTTAACCCTGAAACATTCTTAGCATTAAGTAAATCCAATTTTCCTAGCAAGACCCTTGTCAATATCATGCACTACCCAAAATCCAGAAGATTATTGTTAAGACCGACATTGACAAAGGTGTTTACCAATAAGATATATAAAATAGCTCACCTCCTACACAGATAGAGAATATTGAAAGCATTTAAAAATAGCATTACATTTCATAATATATTATTTTCATATATATTTTCATTTCATTATATATTGGGTATTGTGGTTTTTGTGCTGTGTGGAGATGGATTAAGAATACAAGTGATAACACTCTTTTTATTTCCTAGGGTGCTGTAAAACCAGCTAAGGGATATTGTACACAGATAAAATCCTCTGTGAGAAAAGGAAAATATGAAAATAAATCCTGTGCCAACACGCCTGGTCAGAGTGACACAGTAGACTATAATCTCTCCCAAAGTGGAGGAGGCCCGTGCCCAACAGTGGGACGTTAATGGGCTGGAGAGAGAGATTGATGTTTTTTGAACTAACTCTATTTAAACTTATGAATAAAGAGTGTAAACGGGTTTATTATCATTATCACCAGGGATTTAAGTTTTGGATTGGAGGTTTTCAATATTTATTTTTCTTGAAACAAAAAATATTAAGTATATTGGAAACTCTCATAGACTTAGATATTGAAGAAATAGTTTCAATATTTAAGGGGTACCCCCCGAAAAGCTCTCTGTTTGATTCGTATGATTCGGTTTTATCGTCACAGAACTCACTCCCACTCTAAAATTTCTCAAGTTAAATTATTGTGGCACTGAAGGATAGTCTATGGACAAATCCGATTACAATTGTTACTTTACTATTCTCATTAATTTTAACATGGAGTTTACCTTTACTTTGATATACGTAATATTCTGTAATTCTTATTAACGGCAGTTACCAAAGCCATTAAGCTGCTTATTCTATGATTTGTGAATGATACAAGGTTGTTTGGGACGGAGTTTACTTGATAATTGAGTTACAATAATCCCTGCAGCTATTTCTACCAGGTCACATATAGGCTGGTGATCAAACAGGTAAAAGGTTGGTGCATTAAAACTGAAATAAAATAAATAGTAAGCCTGCTTTAGTTTTATTTACGGCAATACGTATGACACTTATATTCTTAATCCGTTATCACATGAACAACGGAGATAGGTGCACAAAATATTTAAATATAATAAATATAGAGGTCGCGGGTTAGATTCCCGCCTGGGACATCATTAATGATTACTTACGTTTTTTGATGTCAACTCCGTACAGAAGGTTACTGCCTCCCTTAATACAGATTACTCTAGTTAGGGAGGCAGAGGAATTACTTTTTGTTATATTTCTGACAAGTCAATGATTTGTATATTCTTTTGTAATTTGCTTGTTGAAGTTTAAATAAATTCTAATTTATTTATTTATTTGTGTGATATTTGCAACTGTCATAAAAGTGTTTGTACTGCGTCGGAAAGTAAAAGACAGTATTATAAGAGTGTATTTACAAAAAAAATTACCTAGTGTGTGTATTCTATCCGTATTATGGTACTGTAAAGCTTATTCTTTACATTAATTTATAATAATAATTTAAAACACATTTAATTAACTTGTTATATTTTTTATAATAAAGAAAAACTATTTTACAATCATTTTTCAACATCCTCTCATCATCTCCTTTTCTTTTTTATTCCTTTTTTTAAAAACAAATCTTAAGTGGCCTGTATCATTGTATAGGTTATATTCAATGATCACAACCTTTACAGTACCCATAACACAAGCATATAATATTCTCTAACACTTGAGCATTCTCACCCGTGACCATGGTGATTGCAAAGTCTCCGAATCACTGGGCTAAAATTTAAAACAAGTACACGCTTTTAAATCCGTAAAAAGTAGTTTTATTTAAACAAGCATATAAGTTCAGCGTAGGACCAAAGGACGTTGTGTAAAATGAGTATGAATATTTATTTATTATTATTTTATTTGTATAGCTGCTTTAGTTTTACGTAAATACAAACTATGAACAAATTCTTATCTTATTCAAATTATTTTAACCAATATTTATAATAAAATTGCGATGTTCCTGCCTGTATTGAGTAGAGATCCAATCAACGTTGTTAACTGCAGTGAACATTCCAGTCCCGATCATTATTAAATTGGACACCGAATACCGCACCGGTTTGTTAATCCGATTTGTTGTATAACTTTGATAGCCATAAATCAGTGATATCGACAGATGTTTGTACTGACAAACAGACAATTAGTAAAATTTTCATATTATGTTCAGTTAAATACAATATCGCAATGGAAAAACAACTGTTGGCCATTTGACACAGTAAAGACTTAAATTAGACATTAATTAATAATTTTATTCAACTATAGAATTTAAATTTAGATTTTTATTGCACATTAAATTCATAAACAATTGTTTTGGCTTCTGTTACGCCAATAAAGACTCCTAATATCAATTATTTTTTTATTCCATTTCATTACATTTATTTTTGACTGTGGTGTAGTGGTTCTGGTAACGGACTGCCGATCAAGAGGTCGCGGGTTCGATTCCAGCTCGGGACAATCATTTGTGTGATTTTTCTAATTGTCATACAAATGTTTGTACTGCGTCTGGGTGTTTCTATGTATTATAAGTATGTATTTACAAAAAAAAAGTAGTATTTGTATTCTATCCGTATTCTGGTACCCATAACACAAGCATATAAGCTTAGCTTGAGACCAGAGGACGTTGTGTGAAATGTCCATGAATATTTATTATTATTACATATTATTATTCCAATATCTCCAAAGTACAGAGATTGACTTCGATTTTCATTACTTGTATAGATAAGCATTTTGCTGTAAGTTTAATATTATTTTAATAAAATGCACAATAGGCTGTAATTAGTAGATTGTGCGAATGAACGCTATTTGTTTGTAGCTATCTATCCTGAACATATATGTAATTTGAAATATTTTTCTTATATACTTTACTTCTACTTAACTAATAAATAAATAAATAAATATTCATGGACATTTCACACAACGTCCTCTGGTCCCAAGCTAAGCTTATTATGCTTGTGTTATGGGTACCAGAATACGGATATAATACATAAACTACTTTTCTTTTGTAAATACATACTTATAATACATAATAAACACCCAGACGCAGCACAAACATTTGTATGACAATTAAAAACATCACACAAATGATTGTCCTGACCGGGAATCGAACCCGAGACCTCGTGATCGGCAGTCCGTTATATAAATCACTCCACCACGAGGCCCGTCACCTCACCGATAAATAACGCCGTGAAAAAATTAACAACAAATTAGTAACAAAATTTAGTTTGTTAATTTTCCAGATACATAACGCATAGTAGTGCAACATTAAGAGCATATCACAAGCTAATTTGATATCCTCAATAATGGGTCACGAGCCAATATCCAATTAAGCTCTGACTAACTGAATTAGAATCTATGAGATATTTCGCAATTATGAAGCATTAACGTTATATTATTTATCAGAAAATACATTTACTTGTATTTATTAATGCTTATGGTTGGTTTCATATTCATAATAGATAGTACTGTGTATATTTAGTTTATCATCATTTTCCTGCTCTTGTCCTATTATTGGGGGTCGGCGCAACATGACATCATGTTCATGTTGCAATAGGATTTGACTTATTTTTACGACCAACGGCCGCCTGCCTGACATCAACCTTCCTTGGGTATGAGCGCACTTGCGCAGGTGTCACGCGACGTGGTTACCTCGTAGGTATATCAGGACAAATTTTATATTACTACTTTACGTAAAATAAAATCCCTTTAACGATCGTTACTCAGTAATAGTATTCTATTACGAATAGCGTTGAATGAAATAAAATAAATATGTGTATATGTACCTATATATTATATGCTCGTATACATAACTTGTGCAGTAACAGAGGAATAAAATATTCTCTAACACTTGCGTGACTCATTCTTTCAAATAAAACTTCTTTTTGCGGATTTAGACTCGTGTATTTGTTTTAAATTTTAGCCCGATGTTTCGGAGACTTTGCAGTCACCACACGGGTGAGACTGAGCTGTAAAATGTCTTCCACGATCAGTTATTACAGGGTTTACCCACATTTGATATTAATTTTACATTTGTGCACTGGGACAGCCATTTGTGTGATTTTTCTAATTGTCATATAAATGTTTGTACTGCGTCTGGGTATTTCTATCCGTATTATGGTACCCATAATACAACCATATAAGCTTAGCTTGGGACCAGAGGACGTTGTGTGAAATGTCCATGAATATTTATTTATGATTATTATTTAAAGAGGAATAAAAGTTTCACGAACGTGAGATTCGCTTTAAATACTTAGTATTATTTTGAGCTTTAGGAATAAAAAAAGAATTGGTTCAAAAGCCATATGAAAAAGGTAAAGCGACTGCATAAATAAAATAAAAAAATGTTGCCTGCTGGTATGAGCATGACGTCAACCGTGTGTATCGAACAAATGTCACATAACGGTTCAGTGCACCCAGGGCTGCCGTCAGGGAAATTGGCGATGCCGGTTAAATACGGTAAAAATCCTGGACGTGTTGCTGAATAATGCCGTTGTCTCCAGATTTCTGAATTTTCTTTTGCAACAAAAACAACTATTAGAAACATTATAAGTACATAGTTTTAAAGATTTTATTAGGCGTCAAAAGTGAACCCCTTTACAAACCTTTACCGGAAGACACCAGGACGCCCATTAAACTATAACAAGTCCAGACAAACCCGTACGGCTGGCAGCCCTAAATACACCTGGATTTTCAATATACATACAATACGATTTCAATCAACATACGATTCAACTATTTTACTATAAATACACTTTTACTAGCTCGGTACGTATCTATCAATGTATTAATCTGTAACGGAATCGTTTTCGGATTTTCACCTATTTTAGTACTCAGATTTTAATTGCAAAGTTTCAGATATCTGAAACTTTGCAAACATATTAAGGACCGAAGTAATTTATTGATTTTGCATGACATGCTATGCTTTACTTGATAAATTAAATTATAGTGGAAAAAATGATTGCCGCAAGCGGGACTTTAAGCGGGACTGTAAGCTTGCGGCAATCATTTTTTCCACCATAATTTAATATATTAAGGACCGATTACAAAGCAGTAATTTAAAATAAATATTCAGGTTTTCAAGCGTGTTTTTTAGTTTATAAACTAAGCAAAGTATTTCAGTGTCCTCTCCTCTCCAGCCCATTTACGTCCCACTGTTGGGCACGGGCCTCCTCCACTTTGGGAGGGATTATGGTCTACTGTGCCGCGCTGACCAGGCGTGTTGGCACAGGGTTTATTTTCGCGTTTTCCGTCTCTCACGAGGATGTTATCTGTGTGCAATATCCCTTAGCTGATTTTTTACAGCGCCCTTGGGAGGAAATGGGGTGATGACACGGATGATCAGTCATCAGTGTCTATTAAAATTGTTTTAGTTTTTCCGTTACGGCACGTAATCTTAAAATTCAGATCAATACAGATTTTTCTCCAGCGTCTATTAGTTAATGAAGATTCCTTACAAGATATCTTTGTCCTTTCACTGTTTTTCTTGGGGCAAATTCTTTGATCATAAAATAAGAGGTTGTGTTTTCTATTACACGATTTTAACGTTTGATATACCTACTATTTATTTTACTTTGCATGAAGCTACTGTTTGTTTTACAACATAAAAAGGTTATCTTTCTCTGTATTTATCTTTTGTATTTTGTATCTCTATTCCTGTACAAAGGTTATATAAAGCATAATAAGGATTTTTTACAGGAAAAAAACAACATTTGTAAAAGAAAGATGTTAGCGGAAATAACGTTAGCACTGTAGAGGTTATAATATAGCATAATTAAAGTCAAAGTCAAACGAAGAATAAAAATAAATTATTTGTGAATTTTTAGGTATAGGTCCCGGCACGAATCTTGAGCGCTTGGTGGTAGAGTGGGGATAGCTTTGCACATCATATACTTCATTGCAAAAAAATGGCGATGAAAAACTTTCTTATAATTATATTCCGAAATTTTTTTTTTTTACATTATACATGTTGATGATTGACTACGGAGCGTACGTAAGCGGTAATTAAATTAAATTAAAATACTTGTGTTATTGTCTATTATTCATATCATTTTAGAGATAATAATTGTTTCTAATTAAGAGTAAATAAATATTTACGGACATTTCACACAACGTCCGCTGGTTCCAAACTAAGCGTAATGATACTTGTGATATGGATACCAGATTACGGATATAATACATATACAACTTTTTTTTTTGTAAATATATACTTCTAATAGATAGAAAACACCCAGATTCAGTACAAATATCTGTGTTCATAACACAAATAGTTGTCTTGTGCGGGAATCGAACCCGTGACCTCGCGATCGTAAGTCGGCTACATAGCCGCTACGCCACGAGGCCCGTCAATAAAAATAAACAATACAAAAATTTAAATTTAAAAAAATTCAGTTCAAAAATTTGTATGTATCAATTTAATTGTCCTGTAGTGTACTCGTAGTCGTAAGGAAAATGCATCTAGCACAGAGAGCGAATCACGAGTGGCAGATATGACGCGACGCGCAGCAGGCCAATCACATACGATGATTTGATTTAAACCGCTTCACCTCCTACCTCCAAATAGACCCAATAATTCACTTCTGCGCAGGTAAAGACAAGCGCTCAAGATTCGTACCGATACCTATAAGGTATAGATTACTGATACTATAAAGACTTACTTTTAAGATTACTTACTTTTAAGATTACTGATATTATAAAGCTGAAGAGTTTGTTCGTTTCTTTGAACACGCTAATCTCAAGAACTAATAGTTCGAATTTAAAATTAATAATAAATATTCACGCACATTTCATAAGACATCCTCTGGTCCCAAGCTAAGCTTATATGCTTGTGTTATGGGTACCAGAATACGGATAGAATACATATACTACTTTTTTTTGTAAATAGATAGTTACTTAACATAATATTACTTAATATAATACATAGAAACACCCAGAC
Source organism: Orgyia antiqua (assembly GCA_916999025.1). NCBI lineage: Eukaryota > Metazoa > Arthropoda > Insecta > Lepidoptera > Erebidae > Orgyia > Orgyia antiqua. The sequence continues at coordinate 7,961,163 of OU779861.1, forward strand.
GCAGAACAAACATTTGTATGACATTTATAAACATCACACAAATGATTATCCGAGGCGGGAATCGAACCTGCGACATGATTATCGGCAGTCCGTTATACGAACCACTAGACCATGAAGCGCGTCAGAAAAAAATGTGTTGGATAGTCCATTTATCGAGAAAGGCTATAGGCTATATAAGATCACGCAGCGACCAATAGGAGCGAAGCATTAGTTGAAAATACTGCAAAAACGGGGAAATTTTCCTTAATTACACGCGTACGAAGTCGCGGGCAACAGCTAGTATATAATATATGGATATATGAATAATGGAGCGAAGCATTGGTGAAAAATGTTGTAATAACGTGAAAAATTATCTAAATTTCACGGGTACGAAGACGTGGGCAAAAGTTAAAAGATATAAATGAAATAAAAGATCTAACTTTAAAGCTCATTATTTCCTTCTTTAATACATACAACGAATAAAATACTTATAGTAGCTATGTATAAGCTTCTCCGTGTGGTGACGGATTAAGAATACAAGTCTCACCACCCCATCTCCTCCCAAGGGTGCTGTAAAAGACCTCAAAAATAAACCCTGTGCCAATATGCCTAGTCAGCGTGGTACAGTACACCATAATCCCTCCCAAAGTGGAGGAGGGCCGAGCCCAACAGTGGGATGTAAATGGGCTGGAGAGAGAGAGTAGCTATGAGTAATATAAACACAAAAGTTCAATTGCTATACTCTAACAACGTGGTTATACACTTTTTATTATTATTTTTGATTGTGTTCCTCTTGTTGATCCATTCAACACAGCAGTAGGTTATTTAAACTTTTGTATAAAACTCGGTAAAATTGGAGTGAAATATTTACATTGTAGTGTATCTATTATTATCACAAGGAACACTCATTTCGCTGCAAATTCCAATATGTATTCGTTTCTGTAGTAGAGTATATTGACCACTCTAGTATGACATGCTAGACATAACTTTGTAGCTTTTCTTTTCCCCTTTCATACAAAAGCATAGATAAAAATAAAACATTTAGTTGAATCTTTTTTTAGAGTTCAGTAACAAAAGATAAAACGGGACTCTATTACTGAGATTTCGCTGTCCGTCCGTCTGTTTATCACCAGGCTGTATTTCTAGGACGGTGATAACTAAAGAGTTAACAATTGGCATTGGTCATAATTTTTGACCTGCTGTCATGTTCATTTCAAGGGCAAATATAGATCATTTGCTTTTTTGGAAAAATAATCGTTTATATGTATAGCAAATTTTCCGAAAAAATCTAACGGATCATGATCAGAAACTCTATTCTCCGAAATGGTTTTTGAATTAAGAGTTTTAAAAAAATATGAACAATGGCAATTGAACATTTGATGCTATAACATCCAATAGTTGTCATCATCATTCACCTGCCCTTATTTCGTTATTTGAGGTCCGGAATACGATGCATATATTATAATAATGGCATGGAACATTTCATGTGCGAGTTCATTTCGTACTTGACCGGTTTCCTTTTGAGTCTTCAGCAGAGAAAATTGGTTCCATCCCGAAAACCCGAAAAGCAACAAGAAATTTAAAAACCTTTACGAAACTGCACTGAAATTAAACCCTGGCTATGCTCATGCAATAAAGTGTTTTTACTGCCTATGTGGTTCCGCATAGACATATAACATCCTTAATTATTATATACACTGCAATTATTATACGAGTATGGAGCATCTTATTACTTTTAATGTTGGCTCCTTTAATTTTATGATCCAATTAACTTCTAATGCCAAAGCGTAGTACTTTGGCACAGCAATGTCTTGACAGACTATGTTTTCTTGTATGATATTAAAAAAAGTCTTCTTACTATGTCTATTTCGAGGTCTTTGATTGTATTAATTTAGCATCAAATTGAAAACTATTCTCATTACGATGCTATGTATTTTAGTAGCGGTTAATCAAGAGGTTAAGTACCGGTTTGTGATATCGACAGCGACACCAGATTTATCAGATTTATACCAATAAAAAATATTTTATTCTTTTTCATAGTTCAATAACGTCCCACTGTTGGGTATATGCCTCTACTTTTTTGGGAGGGTATTTGGTCTACTTATCTACTATACCACGTTGAACAGACGTGTTAGCATAGCATGTATATATAACAAATTATCATCTGTATTAATTTAATTATTAGTACTTGGCATTGGTATAATAAAAAAAACTAATTTATTTTTATAAATCGAATTATGAAAACGAGCTGATGACACTATAGAAATTTTGACGAGGTTAAGTGTTAAGGTATCGAACGAAACTATAGAGCGATGTAAAAAAACGGTACAACGCCATCTATCGACTGTCATAGTAGATTTCTGTCTGTTAAGTTTTCTAAATTTCACGCGAGCGAAGTCGCGGGCAACAGCTAGTGGCATATAAAAAGAAATTTAAGACTTAACTACGAGTACCTACGTACATGTCCTAAAATACCGTTACAAATAAGGAATGCTTAAATTTGGTCAAAGAGCGAACTTGTTAAGTTAATGTAGAATACTAAAAAAAGTTAAATAGTTTAAAAGTTAAATGGTATATGCTATGAATGTCAAAATGTTCCATAGTTCGGACAGTAATCCGGACGACAATATGGCCAAGCAGGAGTACCAAGTACCTTTAATCTGCAAGAGGACCGCTTCCCAATGACTGAATAGGCAATTCGATCAATTCTACAGCGAAATGTTAGATGCTGACAATTGTGCATTCTGAAGCTTGTTTGACGAGTTTAGTCTATAGCATTGAAGTTCAAATTGCGAAGAAGAATTTTGGTGAAATATAACGATGAGTTCATAATACTGTAGGTATACCTATGTATTAAACTTTGCACATAGACTGCCTCGCCTCCGAGTTTTGTTGCATACATAAGTACATTTCAAGAGCTGATGTGCAGATGTTTGCATTTATAACTAAAAAGAAATATAAATTTCTATAGGTGAAAACTTATAATTGGGTTTATGATCCTTAATATTCAAATTCTATTATATGTGACTGACCTGTAAGTGTTCCATGCTTTATAAATAAGTAAATAAATAAACACATTAGTATATTTTTTAATAAGATAATATTTTTGCAAAGTTTAAATTAATAAGAAACAAAAACAACAAGGAAATCTAGGAAAATATAGAATTATTGTAACAATATAATGCAGAACAGCAAACACTGGTACGCTGGTTGGCATAATACTACTAGATACGACACAAAATTCACCCCTTTTTGTACTAATTTTAGACTATGGAATAGTGTGGCAACCTGTATTTAAGCAGTCCGTCAAAAACAACCATTGATGATTTATTACATAATAACTCATAATAAAATTTTATGTACTGGTAATTTTTTTATAAAACACGCACTAAATATCGTACATAAAACAAAAACGGTGTTTGAATATGAAAAGTTGTATAATAATTAGCTTAGTTCAAAAAGTAAAAAACACGCTTACAAATCCAAATTTTTAAGCTATTGCATAGCTTCTATCGCGGGCCTTGAGCGTGGAGACCGAATCCAGAAATTCCGTAACGAAAATAGCGTAATGAAAATAACCTGACATTATCGGCGTTACTGCGCATGCGTAATCCCCTGTTCGCCCCGCAATTTATTTAATACTGTTGATACCAAGGGTAAGGGCCTTCCTCAAATTAAACAGCGTGTTAAAATAAGGATTTTGAATCGATAACATATATCCTAAATGTTCAGATAACAGCGTATTTTAGATTTTAATAATGTAAAATAATGTTTATTTTATTGACATTTGATTGACAATCGCTATTTAATCATAATCACCATAAACAATGGACAGATGTAAGCATCAGTCAATAAGGATTATTAATCTTTGTGGCGGACTCGACTAGGGCACGACCAATACCCGGAGCCGACTTTTGCCAAACTAATGACACGGGCCTTTACAGGTACAAGTACCTTGCTGGTTGACCCGTATCCCACGCACCCCTAAATGCGTAAAAGGCGAAACCTTCCACTTCAAATAAAACACCGGTTCTTTTCTGAGATGTTGTAGTCTTCAGATTTCGATTTCCTTCCTATTGTAGAGCTCGGTGATTATGCTTCGGACTGCGAATGTTGCTACGATAAATTGCCTCGCTTAGGTGGCTCGGTCTTTTACCGTAGCGACGACCATGTAAAATAGAGCCCTTTTGTTCCTAATATTTACGTAATCGAAATCTTTAGACACCTCCTTTCATATTTATTTTTAAAGATATCTTTAAATTATGGTACCTTATTTAATAGGTCTTATCCGATTACATCATATAACTGAATAATAATAATCATAAAATAAGAATATAAAAACTTTCTAAAACTAAAACCTAAAAAATTATTATTTAAATTACAAAAAACAAACTTAAAACTACAATAACTTTAACAATATTGGTTCGATCTCTATAATTTAAACGTTGTTCTTATTTCTAGGCCTTACTCAATACTATAAAATACAAAAGGTAACTACACATTAAATAATAAACAATCATAATTTCAAGTTACGTAATTATGATAGTACAAAATATTCTTATTCGATTACTACTGAGCGACATCGATTTGTATAAACTAAATATAATATTAAACACTATTAATTCTCATTAAACCCTATACATAACATAAAACATACCTTACACAGTAACAGTGGCAGGTAGGTACTTTTGTCGCACGTGGGTAATTGCGTCGCCGTCAATCTTATTTTAGTTTATGGTATTTAGATTCTTCCATAAATAAAATAAATAAATAATTATAATTGCATAAGTTGATAAAAAATGCTATGCAATAGCTTTACCGCGGCAGTCCCCTAGTGCCACACGTCTTTTTTTTATAAAGAAAGAAAGAAAGAAAGAAAATATTTATTTTGATGAGACTAACATAGTAACATAGTTCACAGACACAAGTTGTATGGTTGTTATTACAATATCTACGAAATTATTCAAGATTAATAAACTCCATGCAAAACAAAGACATACTCATCAAAAAGAGATGAAGCTCAGCATAAAGCTGCGTCGCTGTAAACAACGCAGCGCTGATTTTCAGCAACACCTCGTAAGCAATTAACTACAAATAAATAATAGTTATTTAAGAAATAAAAAAATAAATAGAAATGAAACAATAATAATTAAAAATTAAAAAACATTAATAATAAAAATTCAATAATAATCAAAAACAATAATAATTAGTACAGTTAAATAAAATAAAATAACAATAAATAAAATAACAATTAAAAACAATCATAATTAAAAAAAACAATAAAATAATAATAATATAAATTAATCACAGATAATATAAATTAATCACAGATTAATACACAGAAGAAGAATCACACCGCCCTCACAACAAATCGATACAAGAATGGGTGTCGTGTATTGTATCGTGAACATCACTAACATTGCGATACGCAGAGAGTGACGCACGCGCACCGGCGCACCTCACTACGTAATAGGCATGACGTTAATCACGTGTTGTAATCGGTCGGCAAAAAAAAATAAAACAAAATAACAAATGGAATGGACGCGACCTTTGAACTTAGATAGTGTAAGTGTTATGTTTGATTGTGAGCGTGTTTCATCATAGAGGTGCTTCAATAGTGAGAATAAGAATAAAAACCTTATTATGAGTTGCTATGGGACAAAAAAGTTCCGCCATACTAACATGGTTGGACATTCATTCCAAGTGGATTAAAAGGTAAGTACAGTATTCATTAGAGTTTAATAATTTCATGATAATAATCGTAATTGCAGAGCATTGTATTGCCCAGAGAGAATAAGATAGAAAGAAAGAAGACATATCCAACCCATGAACCTTTGTGTTTATACTTAGGTTATATTACGAGGAAGATTGGCAGGTAGCTATATCTGCAGATCTTTAATGCTTGGGTCAGGAGATGTAGTTAGCAACCCAACTAAAACCTTTGTCCTGGCTCCTGCAATCTTAAATAATATTTCTTTATGTTACTAATAAAACTCTGTTTTGATTTTAGATGACCAAAGGGAGGCCACAAGATGTTCCAGCAGTGGGTTGCTGCGTACTTGAAGCTTCCTCTGAAAGCAGAAGTTCTATGTATCGGAATGGAGAGTGGAACAACATTAGAACGCACTGCATATTTGCAGGTTGGTTGCTTCCAGTTTAGTTTTTCAAATAAGTATTTAGGTTTCTGCTTAGCTATAACGTTATACACAAGGCTAGCCAAATGGATTTCTCTCCTTGCATCCATTTTTAGGACTTTATGTTTATTAAAATATGGGGTCACATGATCTCTCCTTGGCACAACAAAACAGAAACGAGCACACGCATTCTGTAGTCTTTGAATTAGGCACTTTGTTCTAGCCAACAGGCACGGTCCATACACTGTATCACAGTAGTTAAGTCTTGACAAAATAATACTGTTCATCAGTTGAATTCTTAAAGGAATATCAATGAAATCCCGCACCCCATATAAGACTTTGAGTTTGTAGAAACAGTTTTGTAAAACGTTGTTAACATGTTTCTCAAAACGTAGTTCAGGATCCATCAACAGTCCCAAGTTCATTGCTGAGCCAACATAACAAATCTTATTGTTCATAACAGAGACCTCAGGGCTGCGAGCAAGTACACTAGCTATTTGAAATCTGCTGCCTAGAACCATGTATTTTGACTTTGTAGGATTGAGTATTAAGGAATTTTGTTCCGACCAACCAACAATAGCCCTTAGGTCTTCATTAATTAAGTCTACTGCTAATTGTGTATCTTGTGGCTTAAAAGACATAAACAGCTGCGTATCATCGGCATATATATGGTATCTACAGTGCACTATGGCACTAGTGACATCTGCACTGTAGATGGCATATAGCAGAGGTCCTAAGATAGATCCCTGTGGCACTCCTCGCTGCACCCTGCTAGATAAGGATGCAGAGGTTGTACCATCTGCATTCTGTAGTACCACATGTTGCATTCTATTTGATAGATAACTCCTGAACCACTGTACTGCTGTGTCATCAAAACCATAGTAAGCCAACTTCGACAGGAGCAAATCAGGGCTAATAGAGTCAAAAGCGCGTGAAAAATCGAGCAACACCAGCATTGTAGCCTCGCCCCGATCACGCGCCTCTAGAATATTTCCCACAACATCGCTCAGAGCAGTTGCTGTACTGCGGCCCTTCCTAAAGCCAGACTGGAGGTCAGGCAGTATGTTATGATCCTCTAAATAATCAACCATTTGTCTGTGAATGACTCTCTCCAGGACCTTGGATAATATAGGTAAGATGCTAATAGGTCTAAGATCTTTGTGAGACTCTGGGTTATTGTTTTTGGGAATTGGTCGAATAATGGCATGCTGCCAAACATCAGGAAAGGTGCCAGTAGCTATAGACTTATTGACTATGCTGGTTATTGCTGACAGAGAGTTTGGCAGAGTACGGGAAAGCATATCCAGACTAATCCCGTCCACCCCTTGCACGTTCGACTCTAAAGTTTTAATTATGTTAAATATTGTTTCCTGTTCAACTGTCTCCAATCTAAAAATAGCTGAACTGAACCTAGAATTGCTGAAGTGTGACAACAGTGACTCACTCACATGGCCAGTACCTGGCACCTCCAAAAAAGCCTGATTTATTATGTCAGGATTGTCAAAATGATCAGGCAGGTGTCGTTCCTTGTGATTAGGTAGTACATCACGCCTCAGGTTATGCCACAGCAGCTTAGGGTTTTTAATATTTTGAGTTATATAGGTGTCAAAATAAGCTTTCTTGTCATTATTCAAGGCATGAGCAGCCTGTCGCTTCAGGTCTAAGTAGTACAGCTTGTGGGAATTGTTGTTTGATCTATGTGCTCGTCTCCTGGCATTATCTCTTAGTTTGAATAAGAGCCGGACATTGTCTGTAATCCATGGGGTAGGGTGTTCACTAACTCTTACTGTCTTCACTGGAGCATGTAGGTCGAACAATTGAGTGACAAAGGCACTGAATGCCTCCACCATGGTATTAACATCCTCCATCTCACCAATTGTTCCCCATGGTATCAGATCCCTATCTGTCAAAAAGTAATTTTCCAGTATATCCTTCATTGGTCTGTATGTGATAACACGTGGCTTGGATCTTACTTTTTTGACTAAGGTTTCACAGCTTATAAATGAGTGGTGGCCAAGCTCAGGTATGTGATCAACGACAACGTTTCTCACTTTAGCATCTGTGCAGATTATATCTATTAAAGTGCTGCTGCTCCCCACAAAGTGGGTAGCCGTTGGGACTACCTGATCAATATTCAAGTAATTTATGAACTCACTAATTTGCTTGAAGTTTGAGCTGTTAGTTTGCAGCATATCTACATTAAGGTCTCCCAGTATTATTATATTGTCATATGGAGCCATACTACATATGCTGTCAGTCAGTCCATCAAGGAAAGTAGACAGTGTTGCCCATGGAGGACGGTAAGCTGTGCCAACTAACAGTGTTTTGCCATTACACTTCAGCTTTAACCAGAACTGCTCCAACCCCGGCTGATTCGGGTGAGCCTGAACACGGATTGCCACTCCAGACCCAATATAAAAGGCAACACCACCACCCCGTCCACCACGCACGGTTTTTGGTCTGGGTAAGTGCTTTAATTGGTAACCAGGAATAGTAGGTGCCCGATCCTCTTGCCCTGCCCGCAACCAGGTTTCATTAACAGCCATAATGTCAACTGCATGATGACACATTGCAACCCTAAATTCATCCTGGTTGGTGCCCAAAGAGCCAGCATTAAGCAGGCCAAACTTAATATATTTATTACGCATCATTGCGCTTAGCTTTAGGTTGTATTCCAGATGTGTATGTACATAATGATAAAAAATATGAATCAGTCACAAAGGTGCCCTCACTGAAACCGTGAAACATTCTGTAACTTAAACTATCACCATGCTCAATAGATTCCATACTGTGGATAGTGTAAATAGTTAGTAATGTGAGATGTAAACAAAATATTGTATGTATAGACATGTTGCTGACTTGATGTTTTGAATTAATTATGTGATATACATGGGATGGGCAGATATTCACATTAGTGTTAGCAAATATTGCCAATTTAATAAAACAATAAATTCTGTGATGAAATAAAACAATAATTACATAAAAAAAAAAAAAAACTTGATTAAGGTTTGAAATTAAGTTTAATATAGCATGTAGTCTGTATATAATTAGTATGTAAGGCACAGTTCTTTTATAAGTATTTTCATTACTATTATTAATCATGTAGCCTATTAAGTATAGAGAACAACAACGGTAGCCATAGGTGCGATACATTAGTTTCCCACAAGATTGAATCAAGCAACAAAAGAATAGCAGGCAAGGCGCGCACTCAGACATCGCCGCCAAAAATACGAGAGATATCCGCCTCACCTCGTACGGTAGACGCCGGTTCATCGGGCGCCCTGCGCGCCAACACCACGCCTCGTTTAGTCCAGACGAACCTCCAGCCCGAACTGACGGCCGCCTCACGCGCCTTACGAAACAACAATCTATTGTGCTTTGTGAGACGCTCGTTAATGTAGAATCGTTGTGGTGGTGTGGTTGACAAGCCCAGATCCTGGGTGGTGGCGCCGCGACGTACGCGTGCGCTGCGCAGCAGCTCGTCCTTCAGTTGTCGGCGCGCCAGGCGCACCACCAGAGGGCGCGGGCGATGCTCCGGTCCGGCGGCGCTCGTTGCACTCATTCTGTAGGCACCCACACGCTCGGCGCTGACCACGTCGCGCTCCTCGATAGCTATCCCCAGCTTTGCACCAATGAGATTGACCAAGTGAAGGGGATTCTCACCATTGTTCTCCGGCAAGTTGCCTATCTCGACATCGTTGACAAGAAGCTGCTGATCACGCTCGTTTAGTTCCTGCTTAAGTTCAGCGACGATAGCTTCAACCCCTGAGACTTTAACATCCGGCTGTCGTTGTTCGAGCACCGTCACCCGGGCCTCCAGGCAGTCCACACGGTCATTACATTTTTTTATTGAAGAAGTGATGTCTGCCATCTCCGCACATAACTCTCGCAGCCTCGCCCGTACGATACACAAGTCCTCGTTAAGTAGTTTGAGATTACATATGAAATCTGCTGTCACCTGGTCTGCAGAAGTGGCCCCTGGAGCAGGGGTTCTACCCTCGACGGCACTTGCAGCGCGCTCCTTCACTGGCGTATCACACCTATTGTCTCGCACTTGGTGCCGTGTACATTCTGGACAGCGCCAGGTAAGAGGAATATCACCCGCACTCGCCAGGCCGACGCATCCTCTATGGTAGAACGCGTTGCATGATAGGCACTTGGCCGATTCAACCGCAGAGATAAACTTTCCACAGCCGCCACACTTAGTACTCATTTCTATGTAAATTAGATGTTTAGGTGTAGATATAACAAATTGTCGGTCAAAACACAACAGCCTCAGTATTCACTCCAGCTGTACTATGTCCGTGGTATGTTGCTATATAGGTGCGATTAAATGATGTAAATACTCTGAATTGTGTATATCCTTAGTTGTAAGTTCAGCACAAAACAGTAATAAATCAAATTACTTCCATGTAACTATTATGTGGAAAGCGAAAGTAAACAACAATCAGCTGTTTAATCTTCACAAGTGGGTAGTCAAATTTGAATTATTTGCTGCAAATATATTTCACTGTTATTTATAATTAAATATCTGCTCATTCACATTCACCACACAATATATTGTCCACTGTAATTTAAACTATTTATTCAATAAAGCACCAACTTAAAACTCCTCTTGTTTTAATTTTAAAAGTTAAAGTTCTTTCCGACAGTGTTTGCCAATTGACGTCACATGACAGATCAATCAGGCTTGGGGATCCCCGGTGACCAATGCCAGGGGCGAGACCTTAGAAAAGTGGGCGGTGTCTGCGGGAATAGTCCTGCTGAACCAAGGGACGGTCCAGACGTGCGTTCGGCATAATGGCGGGTCCTGTAGTTCGCGAGCCCTGCCCTAGCCCGACGTGCGAGGCGATGGCGGGTTGAAGAGGGGGTGGAGACCCTGTCGGACCATCGATACATCCGTTTCGACCTGGTCCCGTCCCCCACAGATGCTCCAGGTGTCGCGCTGGATCGTCTGGTGCGGTCTTAGCGGAGGTCTACCACCGGAGGGCCTTAATGCGACAGTCAGGAATAGAGCCCCTCGCAGAAGAGATCGTTCGCTGGAGGAACGAATTGCGCGACGATCTCTTTCAGCGATGGGCTGAGAGGTTGGCGGACCCCACCGCGAGCAGACGGCTCGCTGAGGCGGTAAACCCAGTCCTGAGAGACTGGGTTGAAGCGAGGCATCGGAATCCGACATATCACCTAACCCAGCTCCTCACAGGTCACGGCTGTTTCGCTAAGAACCTGTGGGAGGTGGTTGGTATCGAGTTGGATCCCGTTTGCCGCAATTGTGCAAGTGGGGCCGTGGATACGGCAGAACACACCCTTGCCGTATGCACGGCCTGGGACGCCCAGCGCGCTAAACTCGTCAGCGTGCTGGGTCTGGACATGTCGCTCTCGGTTGTGGTTTTGTCTATGGCCGAGAGCGAACAGTGTTGGGCCGCCATCGCCTCCTTTTCTCGGGGGTGATGGTGGCAAAGAGGGAGGCCCTGCGGGAGCGCGAACGCTCTGGTGGCACTTTGCCCCCCCGCAGGGCCCCGGGCAGGGGTCGTCGGCGCGCAGTAGCCAGCCGCGGCCGCTCCCGACGAAGTGGCAAATGTGGCTGTCGGTCACGGCAACGCGACAGGGGGACCTAATGCTCCCCCAGTCGGGTCGGGCCCCGATTAACGTGGCCACCCCTCGCCGGGTCATGGTAAAGCTCAAGGCACGATCATGGCCCGGCAGGGTAGGACGCGACAAAACAAAAAAAAAATACCGTACGCTTAATAATAAGATATTATTATGGGATAAATTGTAGCCTATACTTTAAGTTAGATCTCTAACAACATATCACTGAAAACGGTATTCAAATCCGTGCAGTAGTTTTGGCGTAATCAGTGTACAAACATACAGACAGACCTACTTAAAATCTATAAACCATTGTTTTGGCGTCAATTATGCCAATAAAGACCACCTATCCAATTATTTTTTTTCAATACCCTCAAAGTAAATGGTCTTTTTAGAACTTTATTATAAGTATAGATTGAAAATTGTGATGATATTCGCTGTAGCGATATCACGTTCTCGTCGTATTTATATTGTTTATGAAGAGGAAAGATAAAAGCAATACAACGCTATCCACGAGCGTAACTAATAACAAAAATAAACTGTTATTTGGTAAAGGATGTCTGCGAAATAAACATTCCCTCACATTCCCTGTTATGACACATAAAAGTAGAGTAGAGTGCCTATAGTTTAGTTTATAAAATATCTGAGTCTTAATATTCTGATCTAAATTCATTTCATTTAATTTTTTCTTTTTCTTTTTTCATATTATTATGATCTTTCTTTTTATAAACGTGCGTAAGTATACCTATAAACTATAACTTTATTACAATAAGATAATAATAAAGTTGAACAGATAGTTTGAACTTTATAACAATAATAAGTTGATAATAAAGTTGAAGAGTTTGTTTGTTTGTTTGTTTGAATGCGCTAATTTGGCAACCACAGGTCCAATTTAAAATATTCTTTCGGTGTTAATAATAATAAATCATAATAACATCACGCCATTTTCCCATGGGGGTAGGCAGAGACTATAGAGCGCCATCTGCTACAATCCAAACATACTTCCTTGGCTTCATCCACACTCATACATCTGGTCATACATGCCCGACGGTTGTAAGTGCTACGCACTTGCGTCATACATCTGTTGGATAATAAATTTATCTAGGAAAGCTATAAGCTATAAACATCAGGCTGCGACGAATAGGAGCGAAACGTTAGTGAAAAATCGTTGTAAAACGGGGAAAATTTTCCAAATTCCACGTGTACGGGGTCGCAGGCAACGGCTCGTCTTTTATAAAAGGTTATGTGATTCATACAACAATGATTTTTGTTCATAACCGATAACTAATTTTTTCTGGCAATTCTTGCAACCTCTACCTTGAGCTATTAGCAAGCACGTTTTTTAAAAATTAGCGCCCCGGCCATTCGATTTGCGGTCCGGGGCCTTTTGATTGGTCACCTCCATATTTAAATTGAGAAAGCGCAAAATATCAAATGTGAAGGTTGGTACCGCCCTTTTACAGACTGACGCTGTCCGATGGTCCCTGTGGCCTCACGGTAAAAATGTAGCTATTGGCATATCAAGACATAATGTAAAAAAACCCGACTGCTAAAAGAAAGGCCAAAAAAATTCTAAGATGAGAAATTTTTTGCATTAATTTAAAAAACCAAATTTGTATTTTCTTTAAAACTAAATCAGAAACTTTAAATTTGTTGTGAGGATTTTATCAAGATTGCATCTCTGTTGGTTTATGGGTGTTCGCTTTAGTTTAAAAGTAATTAGGCTGACTATATAAACTAAATTGTAATGGAAAAAATGATAACCATAAGCGGGACTTGAACCCGCGTTTGCGTGGACCATAATAGTTCAGTTGGGAGAGCGACGGAACGGCATTCCGAGGTCGCGGGTTCAGGTCCCGCTTATGGTTATCATTTTTTCCATTACAATTTAGTTTATTTAGTAAAAAGCATAGCGAGTCAATCGCAAAATATTAATAAATTAATGTAGGCTGACTATATTAAAAAAGGCTGAGTAAGGTTTACCAACGAAATATCATGCTTGGCTCTCGTGCAATGTGTTGCACTTTATATTTAAATTATAGCTAGTGTGTGCTTTGCTTGTGTTTATGAAAATTTACATTACAAGGTACTTAATTTTAAGATATTTAACATAGATGTCCTTAATAAACTAAATTATAATGGAAAAAATGATAACCATAAGCGGGACTTGAACCCGCGACCTCGGAATGCCGTTCCGTCGCTCTCCCAACTGAGCTATTATGGTCCACGCAAATGTTTACCAAATTTTCCACTACAATCATCTCAATGCGAGTTTTAACATCGTGCAATGTTTTTTCGTACAACGCCATCTATTGAGCGGTTTGCACTAACTCCATCAATCGATCAGTTAGCGTTCTTTACAGAACACAATTGGACAGAAGTAATGGCTGTACATGTATTTCTACATTAATTTATTAATTTATTAATATATTATCATAAATAAATGTTCATCTATTCTCAGACCTACACGATATGCACTCAAAATTTCATTCTGTATTTATTGTGGGTAGCCTACCGATGTATAGGTAAATCGTAATGGATTTAATACAACATTGCGTGGATTTTATATTACGTAGAATTTGTATTCTCTGAAGTAAATTTACTCATCTGTGATGGCAGTATAGAAACAAACTTCGTACCCAAAACAATTACACATAAATTTTATTAAAACTAAAACAGGTGTGTTTGCAATATGTTTGCCTAGCAAGCTCCTCATTGTAATGCTCAGGTTTATACAGAGGTATATTTCAATTGGACTCAAAATATGAAACTGTTAACAAGACTGTCCCTTCATCATATGTCAAAATTTTTATAATATTTTTACATAATATTTTTATTATTTTATTTGTCTTGAGGAATTTTCTTACCTTGTAGGTGGACTTTGTCCATGTGGCAACTGAGAATACAAATGTCACCATCTTTCATCCTTCCCAGGATGTTGCAAAAACCAGCTAAGGGATATTGAATACAGATAACTTACTCTGTTACAGACGGAAAATTAGAAAATATAAAAGTTTTAAAGTATTTTGATTATTGAAATGGACTAAAATAATAATACTAGTTTGATAGCGAGTTGGTGCCCTATCAAAATAATGGAAATAAAAGTCCAAACCCAAATGTCTAAGATTTTTCACGCCATAAAAACGATCATGGACATTTCACACAACGTCCTCTGGTCGCAAGCTAAGCTTATACGCTTGTGATATGGGTACCAGAATACGGATAGATTACATATACTACTTTTCTTTTGTAAATTCATAGGACTATTGTTATAATCAAAACGTAACATATATGCTTGCGTCACATCATAATAATATTTCAATTACTTTGGAGCACACAACTGGTGTACTTGGTACAATGTAAATTTGGGCTCCAAAATATTTTGCGCATCCATTATGGAGATTGTGTGTTCAGATGTTATTATGTTTTCCTAATGAATTAACTTGGAAATTGCTCTACATTGTTTTTGTTTCAGGGTAACTCATATTGCGGATTGTTATGTAACTAGTTGTTACTCATAGTACTCGTAGATTCTTCGTCAAATATGTAAATAGGTTTCTGTGACACACTGCCTATAAAGTATTTCTTAAGAGTCATTTTACGTAGAAGGATCTTTCTCGCTCTCTCTCCAGCCTACTAACGTCCCAGTGTTGGGCACGGATCTCGTCCACTTCGGGTGGGTATGTGGCTTACTATGCCGCACTGACCAGACGTGTTTGCATAGGGTTAAATTTTGAAAAATAAGGGATATTTGGAAGATCCGTAGTATGTTTAGATTGTAGATTGTAAAATAGTCTTTGTCTGCCCCAACGGATAAAGGTGTAACGGTATGATGAGGGCGCAGATAAAGTCCCCAATAAAAGCTAGTTTAAAACATAACTTGATAATCTCATGAAAATTCAAATGAGGGAAGTTTGTGTTAAGCGTTATGGTGATAAACCTTTGAATGTGGCTTCCCACACGTTTCGTTTTGTTTGTGTACACAAGGCGAACCCGGATTAGTTTCATTACTTTACTGCGGTTGTCCTCAGTGTAAGTAGCTAATAGTTATAAGTAAATAAGCAATGAGAGAGTTACAGGTTATGACAGAAGAGAAAACAGAATAGTAACGGCTTTTTCACATATCGTGATTTGTAAAATCTATACAAATATTATAAAGCTGAAGGATTTGTTTGTTTGAAAGAGCTAATTTCAGGAACCGCCTGGTCCGATTTCCTAAATTCTTTCACTGTTAAATAGTACATAATATATCGGGGAAGGCTTTAGGCTATATAATAGTACGTGATCCGTAGTACATTTTTTTCACTTGATTACTATCAAGCTGATTTTCCGTGAGTAGCTTTATTATGACGAGACGTTTAATTGAGAAGTTATAATAGCCTCTATCCCTATATATATCGGTCGCTGCGTGGCTTTATAGTACGGGATCCGTAGTACATTTTTTTTACTTGATTACTATCAAGCTGATTTTCCGTGAGTAGCTTTATTACGACGAGACGCCCAATAATTTTCTATTCCAAAATCTCGATTGTGGTAGCTAATATAGATAGCAAGGAAAAAATATCGTACTACCCGTAAAAAAAAGACGTAAGTGAACTGAACAAAAATTTCAAACAAAAATTTCAAAAAAATCACTTTCTTCCAGTAATAGTACGATATTTTATCCTTGTTACCTCTGTTAGCTACCACAATCGAGATTTTGGAATAGAAAATTATTGGGCGTCTCGTCATAATAAAGCTACTCACGGAAAATCAGCTTGATAGTAATCAAGTAAAAAAAATGTACTACGGATCCCGTACTATAAAGTCACGCAGCGACCAAAATTTTGCAAAACCAAGGGAAATTTTTTAAATTCCTCGCGTACGGATTCGCGGGCAACAGCTATACTAAATTAAAGTATAGAGGCTATTATAACTTCTCAATTAAACATAACTATGATTTTAAATTCACAATGAAAGCTTTGAAGCAAGAAGTTTTTTGATTTGATTTTATGTGCGTGGTTAAAAATAACATCCTTTATGAGAGGTGTAAAACTCGAAACTATACGCCTGGTCATCGTGGCAAGGTAGAGAAATACGCTTCCAAAGTGGAGGAACCTCCAGCCCAATAATAAGACTTTAGGGGACTGTGAAGAGAGAAATTTATTAATATATAGATTTTGAGTACAAAGATTCTGCAGTTAGGGTCTAAACGGACGAGTCGTTTAATTGAGAAGTTATAATAGCCTCTATCCCTATATATATCGGTCGCTGCGTGGCTTTATAGTACGGGATCCGTAGTACATTTTTTTTACTTGATTACTATCAAGCTGATTTTCCGTGAGTAGCTTTATTACGACGAGACGCCCAATAATTTTCTATTCCAAAATCTCGATTGTGGTAGCTAATATAGATAGCAAGGAAAAAATATCGTACTACCCGTAAAAAAAAGACGTAAGTGAACTGAACAAAAATTTCAAACAAAAATTTCAAAAAAATCACTTTCTTCCAGTAATAGTACGATATTTTATCCTTGTTACCTCTGTTAGCTACCACAATCGAGATTTTGGAATAGAAAATTATTGGGCGTCTCGTCATAATAAAGCTACTCACGGAAAATCAGCTTGATAGTAATCAAGTAAAAAAAATGTACTACGGATCCCGTACTATAAAGTCACGCAGCGACCAAAATTTTGCAAAACCAAGGGAAATTTTTTAAATTCCTCGCGTACGGATTCGCGGGCAACAGCTATACTAAATTAAAGTATAGAGGCTATTATAACTTCTCAATTAAACATAACTATGATTTTAAATTCACAATGAAAGCTTTGAAGCAAGAAGTTTTTTGATTTGATTTTATGTGCGTGGTTAAAAATAACATCCTTTATGAGAGGTGTAAAACTCGAAACTATACGCCTGGTCATCGTGGCAAGGTAGAGAAATACGCTTCCAAAGTGGAGGAACCTCCAGCCCAATAATAAGACTTTAGGGGACTGTGAAGAGAGAAATTTATTAATATATAGATTTTGAGTACAAAGATTCTGCAGTTAGGGTCTAAAAGCTCCTAAATATTTTAAATCTATTTTGATAAATTGATTCTCTTGCAACAAAGTAAAGTATCTGATAATATTTCATTTTTTTTAAGTTAATATACAATAACTAGTTCCTACAATGCTGAAAATGCGAGGAGTGAAATCACTTTGTTATAACGACTTTTATTTCTAACCGTAACATTTTAACAACGTCCAGCTAGTTAAGGTTTCCCTGTGGATTCCTAAAGAATCCTTCAAAGTACACAAATTTAATTTAAAGGAATATAACTTCACACAACTTATAATGCGGGATCTGTCCCCAAGAAGCGTCTCGATTTTTTTTTACTAAAGCAATCGTACTGGCTAACTTTTGGGCTTTGACATTAGGGAATAAATTTTACCTTTCCTCATATATCCATATTACTAGATTTTACTAGGACTTTTGGAGAACTTTCTAAAGATTTTTCAACTATTTACTTACGAGTTCTAAATTTATTTCGTTATCAAAGAACAAGTCTAATAATAAATGAAAACAAATTTTGATACGCTTCAATTTCTGTTAAGATAATATTATTATGCTTCTATTAACTAACTAACTTATCACCAATTATAATCTAACTAAATTAACACGCTTTTGTTTCGCTTTTGTGCTCTGTACGTATCTATTACCAGTAATGTATTAATTTATGTAACGGAATCTTTGAAAGTAATTTTCACACACTTGCAGTAGTCAAATTGATCTGAAATTTCGCACACATATTAAATACTGATGACAATGCAATAATTTAAAATAATATTCAGGATTTTCAAGCGTGTATTTTAGTTTTTGAATTAAACATATTTTTAAGTAATTGACAATTAGACAAAAGCCGATACGTTAATTTAGATATCCGCTAATCGACTGTGAACGTCGACTATATTCAATTTTCTTTTCTACTTTGTCTAAACTCCAGTTTTATTATAAGAAAAATCAGACTAGATTGCCTGCTGTATTAAATTAAAACTGATGCATTCATATGTGAGACGATAAGCAAACTTCACATCTGAATTAATACAAGGAAATACAGAGGATGTTTATCTTGTAAGCTCAAGTGTATATCGAGTTCAAACACGTGATTGCGTATTAATATGATTGACTAAACCTAAGCTTTTAAATCTTGTTACCTATTATTATCGAATTATGTAATACTTAAAGGTATACTTAGAAGTTATGAAATAGTTAGACGGTTTAGATGTTTTGACTTTAAAAACGGATTTTTATTTACATTTTCTTTTTAAACGGATTATGGGGAAATCTTTCGTTTTTAATGTTTGATGTTTGATAATGCAATGTCTTGCCGGGTCATGGTAAAGCTTAAGAGGGTACTGCGGCCGTATTATGAGCTCTTATTCCCAGGCCGTTTACGCCGTGAATGGAACTGCCCAGCAAATTCATAATATGAACATAACTTCCAGCCATCCAGTTCGCTAAAACAGTCATATATTAATATGTTTATAGAGAAGGTACAACTAAAAGTTTAAGTACTAACTAAAATTTTTCAACTAAATGTTTTATGTTTACCATAATACATAATTTAGTCAGGCAGTGTACGGCCTGCCTGGAACTTGCATGATTTTTAAAAAGCTCATAATACGCCCGCTGTACTCCTAATTTAGGTATTTGCCTTAGGTATTGCTATCCCTATTCCCGAGCACCGTGATGAAAGGGACAAATATAGCTGAAACAGATTTTACCTACAAATTCTTTGAAAAAAAAGACGTTTCGTACTCCCTTTTTTTCTTCGCGATTTTAATTCTTTTTACGCTATATTATAGATGAAGAGTATATCTATGCTTGTATCACTTTTTTATTGGTAAAATGTTACCAAATATGTGTGATAGACGCTGCAACTTTACCTAAAGAAAACCGAAAAAATCGGGATTTTCGGATGGTCATATTTCTTTTAGTTATTATGTCCGAAAAAAGAAAGTGACAGAAGCATAGATATACTTTTCATCTTTAGTATAGCGTAGAAATAATTAAAATCGGTTTTAATTTCGCGAAGAAAAAAGGGAAGTACAATACCCATATTTTTGTATGGAGCATAATTTGGTATCGTGCCCTCTTAAACCGCCCCAATGGCCTGGTCGGTAGAGCGGACGAGGAGAAATAAAAAAAAACCTTACAGTTATGATGAAACCAATATCGGTGAATGACATAAAAATAAACAGTGATATAAGGAATAATAAAACGATGTGAGCATTTCATACTGTATACCATTATTCATTTTGTGAACATCGTAGTATTAAATGGTTCATGGAGACAGTTTGGTAAACTGCAGTAATAAAGTAAGTGATAACTATAAATTTCGAAGGGTCGGTATAGTTGCACATTATAGCTTGATTTATTATTTGGAACCTTTACAATAAACTGCCTGAAAACGTTCGACTATTATCAGGGTAAGGCCTTGAAACATATGGTAATTTAGCTTACAAATCAAACGTACGAGTAGCTATGTGGTGGATGCACTTTTTGTTTATGAAAAAAGAAATTCTCTGATCAGGTAGAGCTTGTGAGTCTTTAAGGATTTTGTACTTTTTAATTAGATTCTTGTATGACATGGCGTATAGAAAAGAGTTGTACCATCGTAGAGATAATGGATCTATACGTGTGATAAAGTATAAAGAATGTCTTTACATATCGTCACTACATCATTCTTTTTCAAGAGTATTATATTAAGTGTCTCATCACTTCATTATTGGAAAAATAAAGGAATTTTTCTATGTATATAAATAACATAATTGTGTTTTACCTTCGGGAATATAAAACCTTTGTTATAACTTGTTTAGATGTATGTTATGGAGTTATTATTCTGTTCAACAGCTTAAGATGGCACGACACCAAACTGTGCTCCATACAAAAATATGTGCATCGTATTCCTAGTTTTCTTCGTGGTTATTGCCTCCAGAGGAACGAATTTTTTTCACAGTATCTAAGTTTTATATATCTATGCTTCTATAAATTTATTTTTTACAAAACATAACAACTGAAAGAAATATGACCATCCAAAACTTCCGTTTCTTTTCGGTTTGCTTTAACTGAAGTTGCAGCGTCTATCACATAAATTTGGTAAGATTTTACCAAAAAAGAAAGTGATAGAAGCATAGATATTCTCTTCATCTATAATATGGCGTAAAAAAATTTAACGGTTTAATTTTCGCGAAACAAAAAGGGGACTACTAAACATCCTTTTTCATAGAATTTGTAGGTAAAATTTGCCTCGTTTATATTTGTCCCTTTAAGCGCGACGCTCGGGAATAGGGGCAGCAATACCTAAGGCAAATACCTAAATTTGGACTGTCGTCCCCTCTTGAGAAATTGAGATAGTAAAGAATGACGTAGCAAGTAATATTTGTTGCTAACACATTCTTTAGAATCAAAAAGAGTTATAGACGATTAAAATGTAATTAATTTGAGTACGAATTCTGAAAATGAAAGTAGGCCATGGTTCTGTATAAATGGCTGCGCTCTAGCATAATTCTATGTAATTTATGTTGAGATGTGTACGTGGTGAATACACGTGTCACTGATTCGTTTTGTCTTTCGTTACCTTATGAATCAATGATGCATATAACAGTTTTTATGAGGGACGGAAATATGAAAACTTATTATTAACTATAAACTGTGGCGTATTCCGTGGCTCCTATGACCCTAAGGTAAATACGTTAGCTACTATAGACATATAAGTTTATATTTAAAAATTTCTTTCACGCTACAAAAATTTGCTTACAAAGTATTATCGCTATACATAGCAAAATGCTTCAGTCGTTAAGTATAACCGAAAATGTGATTTACGATAAAAGTTAGGCTCGCTTTAGAAATTAATGTTTCGCCACCTATCTTGGTGATATTCTCGCACGATTAAACATGATAATCAGTAATATAAAGCGACAGTTTAAATAGGAAAACTTTGACTGACATTACTTTGATGTAGGGGTTTTTCATAAACAGTATAGCCATGTCGTAATAACTCTTCTTCTTTCTTCTTTCAAAGAGTAGACACAAGGCCACTATAGATATAAAAGCTAACAAATACATAAAAAATGATAAACAAGTAGTACTAACAGACAACACACAAATTAGAAATAGATGGTACGAATTTTATAAACAGCTCCTCAATGAAGAATTTCCAAACGAGGATCCTAAAACGTATGATCCTACACACGGAGCCATACCTGAGATAGATGTAAGCGAGGTTAAATTCGCTATATCGAAAATGAAAAATCGGAAAGCCCCAGGGCCAGATGAAATCCCAGCCGATTTATGGAAAGCTCTTGGACCCATAGCCGTACTCTGGTTGACTAAGCTATTTAATATCATCATGAATACCAAACGCATTCCAGATTCTTGGCGCAGAAGCTTTCTGGTACCATTTTATAAAAACAAGGGTGATGTGGCGCAATGTGAAAATTATAGGGGAATAAAACTAACTTCGCATACACTTAAGATATGGGAAAGAGTCATCAATAGACGACTAACGAATATTTCAGAAATCTCTCCAACTCAATTTGGCTTCACGGCATCCAGGTCTACCACGGACGCCATACAGGCAGTCAGGATTGTGATGGAGAAATACAGAATAAACAAAAAAGACCTACATCTAACTTTTATTGATCTGGAAAAAGCTTTCGATCGAGTACCCCGTAAGCTGGTATGGCAAGCTCTACGTTACCAAACTATACCGGAATATTACATTGAACTGGTGCGAGACATGTATAGCAATGTGACCACTAAAGTGCGGAGTTTGGCTGGGGTTAGTGAGGCGTTCGAGGTAAAAGTGGGTGTCCATCAGGGTTCTGTGCTCAGCCCGCTGCTTTTTAACTTAGTCATGGATTATCTAACTAGGGATATAGAGTCCTCACTGCCGTGGACTATACTTTACGCGGACGATATAGTCCTAGCTGCCGATACCGCAAAAAACCTACAGGAACAGCTAAATAAGTGGACACACGCTCTGGAAAGGTACGGCCTAAGGATTAGCAGGAACAAAACCGAGTACCTGAAATGCTCTTTTAGCGGAAACAGTACACCTGAATCTATCTGTATAGAGTCTACACCTATACCTAGCGTAGATAAATTCAAATACCTAGGCTCCATGCTCACACCAGATGCTAACGCCGACGCTGATGTGACTCATAGGATCGGCGTTGCGTGGCAAAAATGGAGGTCATTAACAGGTGTGTTGTGCGATCCACGTATTCCCATAACAACGAAAGGTAAGGTATATAAAACGGCAGTCCGCCCGTCGTTGTTGTATGGATCCGAATGTTGGACTACCAAAAATACGCATTTACAAAAGGTACACACAAACGAAATGAAAATGTTGAGATGGGCGGCAGGTGTGACGCGCCTGGACAAAGTCCGTAATGAGTATGTGCGAGGAAGCTTCAAAGTTGCATCAATAACGGAAAAACTAACAGAAAACCGGCTTCGATGGTATGGCCACGTCCAAAGAAGCAGTAAAGATCATGTGGTGCAAATAGCATTAAACCTACCTGAACAAAATAGAGGCCGAGGCCGCCCGCCACTGACCTGGTGGTCTAATATACAAAGAGACCTCAAGAAGGCCCAGTTGCCCGAAGAGACAACCCAAGACCGTCAAACTTGGCGCAGGAAAGTGAGGAGACCCGACCCCAAATAACGGGATGAAGGGTTTGATAAAGAAGACATAAACTTAAACTTATACGGGTTTATTTTATTAAAATTATTCTATATGTAGTTTAAGTATTAGACATATTTCTTACATACCTACATACAGCTGAATGAAATTTAATATTATATGATTTGTTTTAGAAGGGAAGGTGTGAAATAATTTTTTTTTTCCTGCGACATCCTTTTACATAGATCTCTCTCTCTCTCTCTCCAGCCCCTTAACGTACCACTGTTAGGCAAGGATTTCCTCCACTTTGGGAGTGATTATTCGCAGAAAAAATAGAATTATCATATTCATAAATGGATAGATTTTTTATAACATAACGACCCTTTCCTGCTATAATCGCTTTGTGAATCAGACACACAGAGAGAGCCTTTGTGACGGTATTAAAAACACCTCGTTCCTTATATTATTCGATAAAAAGAGCTTTTTTGACATACGTAGGTGTTGTTATGAAAAAATATTATATGGAAACTGGTAAGAAACTTAGATACTTTATGAAGTGAAAGAAAAGTGTTTAGGCATAACTGATAATAGTATAGCGATAAAGTTTTTCAGTAAGTATGTATATCTGTCCATGAAGTGACAGATTGAGAATACAAGTGAGTGTCACCACCCCGTTTCCTTCATAGAGTGCTGTAAACGCCTGCTAAGGGTTATTGTACACAGATACTGTGTGAGACAAAAATCTCGAAAATAAGCCTTGTACCAACAGGCCCGGTCAGCGTGGCATGGTTGACTATAATTCCTCCCTAAGCGGAAAAGACCCGTGCCCAACAGTGGGATGTTCATAAGCTCGAGAAAGAGAGAATAAATAAATATTCATGGACATTTCACACAACGTCCTCTGGTCCCAAGCTAAGCTTAGATGCTTGTGTTATGGGTACCAGAATACGGATAGAATACATATACTACTTTTTTTTTTGTAAATACATAAATAAAATTATGCTTTGTTCAAAAACTAAAAACACGCTTAAAAATCCTGAATATTTCTTTAGATTATCGCATTGTCATACCCTTAATACGTGTGAAAATTTTCAGACCAATCCGACTATAGCAAGCAGGTGATAATCACTTATATTCGTAAAATTAAAGCTTGATGAATAAAAGCTTCCGTGAGGTGACGGATTAAGAATACAAATGTCACCACCCCATCTCCTCCCAAGGGTGCTGCAAAAGTCAGCTAAGGGATATTGCACACAGATAACATCCTCTGTAAGAGACGGAAAACTCGAAAATAAACCCTGTGCCAACACGCCTGGTCACCGCGGCACAGTAGACCATAAACCCAAGAGCATACCAAAATAGCTACTACTTTCTATACCTACTAGCCGTGTTAATTGGTACATGTCGACGATAATATTGATGTAGGCCCTTAAGATGCTATTTTTAAAACTGGTATACATTTTTAAACCACAAGTGATGATGTTCTTAATATTCAACTGGCAAAGGCTCATGACATAACAATAAAGAGTATGAATGAATAATACAATAATAAGCAAACTTGAAACTAACCGCTTCAAGCACATGAAATATTCAACTCATGATTAATGAAGAACGGAAAATTGCAAAGAATAAACAAAACTTTGTAAAACATTTTGTTTAAAAATTTGTTAGAACAACCATAATTTATGAAAAGTACGTAACATTATCCGTATAGTTAAGAATACAGGTGTCACCACCCCATCTCCAACACGCCTGGTAAGCGCGGTACAGTAGACTATAATCCCTCCCAAAGTGGAGGAGGCCTGTGCCCAACAGTGGGACGTTAATGGGCTGGAGAGAGAGAGACATAACATTATGGTGACGTGACTTTCTGCAGTCCTAAACAGTTTAAGGTTTTTAATACAAAGAAAATTTTGCTTTTAGCTTCTAAAGAATCGACTTTTGAAAGTAACTAGCTGTTGCCCCGACTTCGTACGAAACTAAACCTCAAAACAACTATACTTTTGTTTGAACCACTCTATCTATTAAAAACTGCATTAAAATCTGTTGCGTACTTTTAAAGATTAGGCTAGAAGAAAAGACGAGCCTCGTGGTTGAGTGGTTCATGTAACGGACTGTCGATCAAGAGGTCGCGGGTTCGATTCCCGCTCGTGACAATCATTTGTGTGATTTTTCTAATTTTCATACAAATGTTTGTTCTGCGTCTGAGTGTTCCTATGTATTATAAGTATGTATTTACAAAAAAAAAGTAGTACATGTGTTTTATCCGTATTCTGGTACCCATAACACAAGCATATCAGCTTAGCTTGGGACCAGAGGACGTTGTGTGAAATGTCCATGAATATTATATTAAAAAAAAGATATAAGCTCACATAGGGACATACATCCAAAAATAACGACTTTATTTTATAATAAGTAAAGATATTAAACTAGATCGCTTCGGTATAAATACTCTGGGCAACGTACCAGTGAGACTCAAACACGAAGGGTTCTTTACAATTATTGTCATAGCCATATTCAACATCGGAATATTCTGAGATACAGACTGGCGATAGACAGACGGACGGACAAGAAATGCTCAGTAATAGGGTTATTTTCTCGATAAAAATTACACAATTTTAATAACGTTTTTATCAAAGTAAAAATAATTATGTACCTATCTAGATGTTTCACCCGATATTTTGCAGACTTTTCAGCCACCATGGTCACGGGTTATAATATGATCAGTTGTAGCTGACATATAATATACCCATGTCAATTGTGATGTACTTTGTGATTACGACTACGGACATGGGTATTTTATCACTGATATTAACATTTCAAAAAGATTTCCGGAGTAATTCAGAGACAATGGTAACGATTCTACGTGCACAACTAAACTTAACTAAAAAATGTAAATTGATAGTGTGAAATAATTCGGCAATGTTAACAGAAATTTTTTATTAGAAAATCTTTTCATGATTTTAATTAATGATTTTAATTCTGGTTTTTATTGTGTATAACAAGATAAATAGGAAACTTCAAATATACCCCTTCACTGTAAAAAAATGTCGAGAGCAAATAGAAAGATGGTTTCAGGGTCTTGGTTATGATGAAGTTGAGCTGCTTGTAAAAGATTAACTATTTGCAAATACACACACACACACACACACACACACATACACAATTACACACTATCACACTCACACATAAACACACAATAATAAGGAAATGTGTTGCTATAGGTATGTAATTTTATTAGTAACTAGCTGTCCCGGCAAACGTTGTTTTGCCATAAAAGAAGATAATGATATATTCGTAGCATAGGTTGATGTTCTGTATTTGATTTATGTAATTTTATATATCTAGGTACTAGCTGACCCGGCAAACGTTGTTTTGCCATACTAAAAAAAAAAGAAAAAACAGGTTTGAAAAATAGATGTTGGCCGATTCTCAGACCTACTGAATATGTATGCAAAATTTGAGAAGAATCGGTCAAGCCGTTTCGGAGGAGTACGGTAACTAACACTGTGACACGTGAATTTTATATATTAGATAAGTAAATTCAATATTGTTAACGTTTCGAAGGTGGGCGTTAATGACTGCAACACAGTTTTTAACTATAGCAGTCAATACCGCGCATTAAATTGTTAATATGTAATAATTTTTGGTGATGTTTAAACAAATAAATAAATTAATTAACACAAATGTGAACAACGAAATAACCAATGAATCAAAATACGCTATAGCTGTTTTCATTTTCAGTTATGTTTCGATGTGCACGTAGAATTGGTACCAATGATTAAAAGTTAAATAAAAATATTCTTAAAAATTTCAAAGCTCTTTGCAGAATCTGATCAATATTGTATGTTGTTTTTAGGGTTCCGTACCCAAAGGGTAAAAACGGGACCCTATTACTGAGACTTCGCTGTCCGTCCGTCCGTCCGTCCGTCCGTCCGTCCGTCCGTCCGTCCGTCCGTCCGTCCGTCCGTCCGTCCGTCTGTCACCAGGCTGTATCTCAAGAACGGTGATAGCTAGAGAGTTGAAATTTTCACAGATGATGTATTTCTATTGCCGCTATAACAACAAATACTAAAAATAAAATAAAATAAATATTTAAGGGGGGCTCCCATACAACAAACATGATTTTTAGGGTTCCGTACTCAGTATCTCAAGAACGGTGATAGCTAGACAGTTGAAATTTTCACAGATGATGTATTTCTATTGCCGCTATAACAACAAATACTAAAAATAAAATAAAATAAATATTTAAGGGGGGCTCCCATACAACAAACATGATTTTTGTACCGTTTCTTGCTCGATACTATATAATAACGTTGCCTTATGTTGCATAGATAATGGTACGGAACCCTTCGTGCGCGAGTCCAACTCGCACTTGACCAATTTTAAATTATTCATATGGCTAAGGGGAACGGTGGACAGAACGCATGCGCGTTTGTCTCGTCAGAAATTATATCTGTTTTGATTTAACCAAATCTATTAGACATATTATATACTAACAATATAAAGAGGAAAGATTTGATTGTTTGTTTGTTTGAAAAGGGCTCCGAAAGATCAGGACAAATTAAAAAAATACTGTTAATATGTTACACACTAGTCATTATCACATATTATTACTAGAACTGAATTAAAATAAATCCCTTACTTACCTAATATACATCATCATCATGTCAACCGATTGCAGGCCACTGCTGGACATAGGTGTCTCCCAATTCACACCACAATACACGATCCTTCACCTTCCGCATCCAGTCCCTCCCTGCAACCTTCTTTAGGTCGTCGGTCCACCTGGCAGGGGGCGTCCTACCCTACGCTTGCCGAATAACGGTCTCCATTCCAGAACTCGTCGGCTCCATCAGCCATTGGTTCTGCGGCAAATATGGCCAGCCCATTTCCACTTAAGCGAGCTATGTCAACCACCTTGTTTCTTTGGCGGATTACCTCATTTCGGAGTTAATCCCTCAAAGAGACTCCGAGCATAGCCCGCTCCATAGCTCGCTGCGTGACTTGTAGCCTGTTAACTAGTCCTATCGTAAGCGTCTAAGGCCGGGCGCCGTATGTGCTTTATATACTCACATAGGCGTAAAACTTCAATAATTTAGCAAAGTAATAAACATCTGTACTGAAATCTTATTGACCGATTGTCTTTCTCATTACCAATCACAAGATCCAAAATAACTTACTCTGAAATTCAAAGTCAATAAGAAATAATTAAATCAACACTTAACTAAATAAACTAAGGCTCAAAACGGAAATTCAATTTATTGGGTTACACAGTAGAAATGTTGGGACTATTGCAAGTAAAACATTCTTAATATAGCGTTTAAGCAACATATCGGTGTTTACAGCTTTATTAATACCCTGCAACTTCCTCTGCATAATTAGTGAAGCCGTTTGAAAAAGTACCCGTCGTGTAAAAAGACTTTTATATTTTCATGGAATCGTTCATTTTTATGCATAACTAGCTGTGCCCTGCGGTGTTACCCACGGTGAAAAGGTTAAAAAACCTGTTTGTTTTTTATTATCCCACATTGCATTCTTTTCGAGATAAAAATATGTTATTCTGATGCATAAGCTACATTATTGTAGAGTTTCATTAAAATTAATTAAGTAGGTTTTGCTTAAAAGTGTAACAAACATCCAAACATCCATACTCACAAACTTTCTCGTTTATAATAGGTAATATTAGTATCAGGATTATAATTCTATCTGATCAAAGCCACCCAGACTCAGTACAAATATCATCATCATCATCATAACATCACGCCTTTTTCCCATGGGGGTAGGCAGAGACTATAGAGCGCCATCTGCTACGATCGAAGCATACTTCCTTGGCTTCATCCACACTCATACATCTGGTCATACATGCCCGACGGTTGTAAGTGCTACGCACTTGCCCCTTTTGGAGTATCCCGGCGATGACATCGGAGTATATTTTTCTCGGGCGTCCTCTCCTAGCATTTCCACTTAATTTCGCCTTGTATATGCCTTTCGTTAAGCGTCTCTCATCCATCCTCTCCACATGACCAAACCACCTAAGCATACTTTTCTCCACCTTAGTCACTACATCCTCTTTCAGACCGCAACGTTCTCTTATAACTTCATTTCTTAATCTCTCTTTCAAAGTCACACCACACATACTTCTCAAAGAGCGCATTTCTACAGCATTTATTCTACTTTTGTGCTTATACAGAAATGATTGTCGTAAACGGAGATCGAACTCCTTACACTACCATGAAACGTTACAAAAACCTACCTGCCAAAATCAACCAACTTCGTACAGATTTGTATCAACGAACTTTGTTTATAACTTAGTTTATTACTGATATTATGTATAAACCAAATTAGTTATTAGAATAAATGACTAAGACAGTTGTTACGTAACAACTTGCTGCAATCTATCTTCGCTTATGAAGATAAATGTATCTTTAGAAGGCATTTATAATATTTCACAAGAGTTCAACTTTGTTTCTAAACATAATATTCTAACTTATTTATTGATTTGATCAACTCAGAGGATTACTCATAGAGCAAAATATAAGTTCTCAAATGAGACAACGATTTAAAAATTATTTTCTTTTGATATAAAACTTATCCACCACGTCACGACTGACAAACGAATAGTCTCCAAAACGTCGAGCCTAATTTTAAATAAAATATACGCGTCTAGTAATTATTATTGGATAGAACTCTGCCTCGTCTCGAAAGGCGGCAGGACACTCTCCGACGAGGTTGGCAACAGTTGGCTGGAGCGGTGGAGCTTAATGGGAGAGAAACCGTCTGACTATCCGGGCATTGTCCAGCAAGACCGCTTTCTGCATCTGGGCCATCACCGACTGGCCGTTGATGGCGAGCTCCTCGAGATGTTGTGTTATTATATTTCGATTAAAGTAATAACATAATTTGAATATTAAAATACTAATAAAAAGGAATAGCCATTATAACATTGACTATTCCCTTATATCACTTAACAAAATTTAAATTAGGATTAAATACCTACAGAGGCGTACAAAATTAAGCAAAAGGTTCCAATAAACTGACCATTATTCTACCTGTTTTATGCTTATAGGGATTTTTGCCCTCATTATTTTGTTAATTTAATGCGAAACTTTATCGATTATCCATTCACATGTTTACTTCGAGTAGCTATTATTATAAGGATTGGTTTTCAATTTTTCCATTAGAAATTTAATGAAACTATGCCATTTCTATTTCTTTATTTTTTCGATAACAGAATTAATTTGTCTGTTTCTTTATTACTTACTACCTGTTGCCTGCTACTTCAAACCCTAACTAAAGTTACAAAAAGTAAACCATGCATCAAAATCTGTTGCATAGTTTTGAAGATTTAAGCTTACGTAGGGACATACGAGTCATACAAAAATAACGACTTTGTTTTACATTAAGTTAAGATTTGCACCATCCATATCGGCTTCTCCGATTCTGGTATGATCATGTAGGTACGTATGTTAGCGTCATCTTTATCTTTACCTAATATAAAACAAAGTCGTTATTTTTTTATGCCCCTATGTGAGTTTATATCTTTCAAACTACGCAACAGAATTTAATGCGGTTAATTTTAATAGATAGAATGGTTCAAGAGGATAGTTTTTTGTATAATTTGTTAAGATTTGGTTTTTAAATTTCACGCATTAGAAGTTCCTGGCAAAAGCTAGTATTTTTATGCAATGATGCGTAAAAAAGACGTTCATTCAACGAAAGCAGGAACTGTCATCGAGTAAATAAAAAGATAGAAATAGTATAATATGTAATCTGCTTGTGTAAACAAAGGTTCATAACAAATTACTTTTCTCCAAAATTGTAAACTGTTTGCTTGTTGGAATTGTTGTAATTACTTTGCTGACAATTTTGATTTTAACCTAATTGTGGATTGAAGTTTAATTACATTTCGTCAACGTTTTCACTGACATGTAATTTCAACGTTATAAAGCTAACATGTTGCTTCAAATTAAGCTTAATCTATATGTGTATAAAGGATATCGTTTCAGAGTTTTGGAAAATATTACGCAAGACATTATTTTTAAGGTTCCGTACCAAAAGGTATGAACGGGACCCTATAACTGAGACTTCACTTTCCGGCCGACTATTTGTCACCAGGCTGTGTCTATGAAACGATGATAGACAAAGAACACAAAATTCTACAGTTTATGTATATCAGTTTGTAACTAAGTATATCAGTTTATGATTTAACAACAAGTTAAATAAATTTTTGCAATTGACTTGCTTTTTTTTTACTTAATAAATTAAATTATGTTTCGAAACTATGTTTAACTCACATTTAGGAAAATGGAAAATTTTGTAAACATGTGCAGGAACCGTGATAGCTCAATTGGAAGAGTAACGGCACGGTATTCTGCGGTCGTGTCCCGTTCTCTTACATTTTTTCCACTATTTAAACAAGTTAAATCATATTTAACATCATAATTTTGGGGTTAAAAAAGGAATTTGAATTAAATCATGATTGTTAAATCATGATTATCATAATATATTCGGCATATTTTCAACATACGCACATATACAATTCTTATTTAACCGGCTTTATTGTTACTCTTTTCACAAGACCTATTTTCTGATGAATCGATAGTGGAATATGAATTGAGTATGAACTTATTAAGTCTAAAAATAATTATATTACCTTAGCAACCTGTTTCTAACATACGAGCCTAGTTATATTCGTATTTAATAAGAGCAAAATAAAGGTAAAAAGAAAATGGTGTCACCATGTGTTATCATGATGTCAACCGCGTGTAACGATTGTCACGTCAGCTCACTGAGCGTCACAATTTAATGTGACTTGGAATATTAGTTACTAGAGGATATGCTTACGATACGATAAAGGCACTACTCCAACACTTTTATACTATGCTTCCACACAGTTACTCGAATCAAGTGCTGCTAAAATGCGGAGATTCGTAGGAAAACGTTTGTGTCCAACATAGAGCGTATAGACCAGTCATTTTGGGAGTTTAGCCTCGAAATAAAAAGATAAGCTGTAAATTGGTATAAACCTTTGTTTTGTGGTTCTAAATGTTTTTGTCTAAATAGTAATTTGAGATTT
The DNA here is from genome assembly GCA_916999025.1 of Orgyia antiqua. Lineage (NCBI taxonomy): Eukaryota > Metazoa > Arthropoda > Insecta > Lepidoptera > Erebidae > Orgyia > Orgyia antiqua. The sequence continues at coordinate 7,993,594 of OU779861.1, forward strand.
CTCAAAGCACTTTTAAGACAACATTTAGAACGACAAAACAAAGGTATTTATCAATTTAAAGCTTTATTATCTTTTTTTCCTAGATTGACCACTATTTTTCTTTAAAATGGCTGGTCTAGTAGAGTTTGTTTTCTGAAGTTTCGAAGGGCAGGCTACATTGTTCGACGAACTGACATCCACGGAGGAAGTAAAGTACTCGAATGACGACCATATTCTTGATCTGACGACGTAGCATAGTGAGTAACAAGTGGAACGACACTTCTACAATCCTAATCTCTAACCAAACATAAATTGAGGGGATAACCATTACTCTACAAAGAAATTTAAAGAAACATATTTATTTAAAAGGTTTAAAAATGAAAGCGCCTCTGCATAAATACTTAAGAGATATGGTTAAACTTTTACAGATATTGCCTTTGTTTCATAGCTAAATATTATGCCGAGCAGTACGCTATACGGGAGCATTTATTAAAAGTGGCATAGGTACTAAACATTTGCAATTATTTCTCGTTTTAATAGACTGCATGATAAAAACTGGGCAGTTAATTAGTTCGTTATCCAATAATTACGAAAAGGTTTTATATCAATTGTGAGCAGGGCTTATTAAACTATACAAATCCAACAAGGGTACCTCTTATTCTTGTCCATGTAAAGCATGATTGGGTCATCGGCAATCTAGGCATAGAGGGGGCCTGGCTGGCAAATGCCATTTCGAAAAAATTAGCAGTCCGACACTGGTAATGAGATAAATAGCTCATTGCACGCCAAAAGGTTGCAGATACTACAGTCGGCAGCGCACCCGTTTGGAAGATGAGTATGAAATGCTCAAAATCTGGGTCTACATCAAGGATCCTTTGAGCATTAGCCAATAATATATACAATATAGTATTATATAGGTATTTACTTTCGTATTTGTTCTTACTCTAACTCACTAGACAAAACAAAAATTATTAACTTTATAAAAACAAACTTCTACTTACTCCTAGTCTAACAAAATCGTTCTCTATTATTCTCTCGCATGGTTTCTCTCTAATTTTCCAATACTGTATAATATGTTCTTCCATTATACGAGAACATAATTGCTCCAAAATGTCTAACTGTCCTTAATTTAGTTAGCCGCAGCTCGATTTGATAGTAGCTCGTGACATTACTGAGAATATCAAATTAACTGGTGACATGTTCTTGACATTGCACTATCTCGACAATCTGAATCGTTTTCAGCGTAATGTATTGTGTATTTATGTGTCACCAACTGTTGTCCACAACTTTGTATAGTTACCTGGAATTTAAAAACCAGACTCTCACATATTATATAAAAAATATCCATTAAACCACTCTATTTATTAATAAAAAAAACAAGCATCAAAATCAGATACGTACTTTGGAAGACATAAGCTCACATACATACAAAAATAAAGACTTTTTTATAATAAGTAAAAATGCCGTGGATAAAATATTTTAGTAAGATATAAGTTTAAAGTTTAAAATACTTGTTTATATAAAATCACTGAAAAAAATCTTAATGTAGGTACTTACTCGTATGTGCACACTTAAGAAGCTATATGAGTTACATCGTTTTTTGCAACGCCAATATCGTAAGTATTAACTGCTATCATATTTCTTCAACGCTGCAAGACATAAAACTTCAAAAATCTGTTCAGGGTCCATTGAAAATAATAAAGTTACATAATTAGCGACCCACCGAATTACATTTAGTGGCAGCAGAGGGGGCAAATAAAACCCAACTACAGAAACTATCGCTACATTTTTAATTTTTAAATATATTTTTTTTAAATATTCTTAAACTAATTTATAATTATTTGACCTAATTGGATCAATCGGATCGACGATCGATCGGATCGACCAAAGAAGGTGGTTCGGTGATGAGAGAGTCTCGACATCGACCGGCTCCAAGGTCTTCTTAGTATTGCCGTCAGTAGTTTTGTATGTCCCACAACGATAAACAATATACTGGGAACAATCGTAACAACCGTATAAATATATTAGTCAAAAAACATGAAACTAAAAGTCAATCTTGGATATTTAGAGCAGTAATTCCACTTCAATACACACAAACAATGCAATTAAAATCATGCCGTGTCACTTAAGATATCGACTTGCTTTATAAATGGAATCTTCACGCCTTTCTGTCTTCACTTGATTGCGAACATTTTTCCTGTAACATTTATTGGGATCAAATACAAAGAGATTTTGTTGAAATAGGAAGCACAATCGTCATTTTGATTTCGATGTCACTTTTCAGAGTTTCATACCAAAAGGTAAAATTCTTTATTACTGAGACTTCGTTGTCCGTCCATCCGTCTGTCACTTGGCTGTATGTCTGGAACGGGGACAGCTACAGAGCTAAAAACTTCATAGTGTATTCATTATCATCATTCGCCTACCCTTAACCCGTTATGGTTTGGAATATGAAGAATAATATTATGTCAATACCGGTAAGAAACTCTTTGCACGCGAGTCTTTTTACATGACCGGTTTTTTGGATTTAATTTGTCATCCATTATTGACACGCTTTTGTAAGTTCGGTATGTATTGTATATATCAATGTATTAATCTATGTAACGGAATCTTTGAAAGTGATGTTCATTCACTTAAAGTAGTCGAATCTATCTGAAATTTTGCACACATATTAAGTACCGATGACAATGCAATAAATAAGAAAAATGTTCAGGATTTTTAAGCGTGTTTTTTAGTTTTTGAACTAAGTAGATTATTATCACTATAGTGTGAACGCTAAGAAAACAATACAATGATTATTTCTAGTACTACCGAAATTTATTTGTTATGCAAAGTTATAAAGAAAATGATTACGCGCAATTTTTTTTACTACTGCAAAATGTCGCTGCTAGATACGTACTAAGGGTTTGCAAAATAATCTTGAAATGTTGCCGAGTTATGAGTAAAATAAATTAACTTAAGCTACAAAATTCGCAACAAAATTTACGTTGCATAATCATATTGTACATAAAACTCTCTACACACATACTACAATTTTATTGTAGTTAACGAGGTGTTTTTTTATTTCTCTATTTATGCTGCATCCATCAATTCAGTCTTTCTCCGTCTACTGTTGAACATAGGCCTTTCCCATAGAACGACACAACGCGCGGTTTTGTGCCGCTTGCATCCAATGGCTGCCCATGACCTTAACGACGTCGTCACTCCACTATGTCGGAGGCTGCTCTACACTGCGTCATCGGGTCCGTGGTCGCCACTATATTTATGCTCATTCAGTAGAGTATCTTGAATAGGTACTGCTGCCTACCATTTCTTTCTAAGTACATTAGTGTGGGCCACTTTTAGGCATGCAGGCTATATCAAATACGTCTAGGGATTCTAGTATTAAAATAACGGCCCTTTTCACAATCTATGACGTGTAAGCATTAAATATTAAAAAAAAATCCATGTGTATAAATTAAATGAATGAATCTCCGCCCACTACTGTAATGTATATGCGTAAAAATATTAAAAAAAAACACACACAGAAATTAGAAGAATAGGAGGAAAATGTTTGTAATTTACGACGCTCGTTATAAGCAGTTTTATAAAAACAGCTAGGGGAAGGTGAGACTATTGTTATTTCTTTAGAAAAAAATATATCTATGTGAACAATAACTCATTGCGCAATAGGTCGCTTCTCATACTGTAGTTTTTTCTCTTTGTGCTCTACCAGGCCATGGTGGTGCCTTGAGCCTTGTCGTGACCTCTCATACTGTACTTAAGGTTTGAACTCTTTCCTATTGTTTAAATAGAATACGCGGTTATTAGCTTCACTTGTATCTATCTGTGTTTATTACAAAACAAAGTCGTTTTTTGCATGTATGGATGCCATAACTAAGCTTAAATCTTCAGAAAATAAATATCGGTATTTTTAGTAGATACTGTTTTTCAAGCGGGTGGTTTTCTTGTTAAGATTTGGTTTCTAATTACCCATGCGTACGAAGTCCGGGGCAACGGCAATTGAACTATATATCAGAATCTTTAAAAGTGATTTTGACAAACTCGTAATAATTGATCTCAGATTTTGCACGTAGAACATTTATGATAATGTATGGATGGCAGAGTGTTTGATTCCCTTTCACGCTGAAACTTCTAAGAAGATATTAAAATGACACTTTGCAATTATGTAGCATATAGATTATAATAACACATCTAAGGCTATATATCGTATCGATAAAAGCCAAGGAGCGCGGTAGTAACTGTAAACGCAGGTATTAGACATCCACACTTACAAACTTTCACGTTTAGAATGTTAGTAAGTAGGAGAATATTTATCTAGTTTTTTAGGGTTCCGTACCCAAAGGGTAAAAACGGGACCCTATTACTGAGACTTCGCTGTCCGTCCGTCCGTCCGTCCGTCCGTCCGTCCGTCCGTCCGTCCGTCCGTCTGTCACCAGGCTGTATCTCAAGAACGGTGATAGCTAGAGAGTTGAAATTTTCACAGATGATGTATTTCTATTGCCGCTATAACAACAAATACTAAAAATAAAATAAAATAAATATTTAAGGGGGGCTCCCATACAACAAACATGATTTTTAGGGTTCTGTACCCAGTATCTCAAGAACGGTGATAGCTAGACAGTTGAAATTTTCACAGATGATGTATTTCTATTGCCGCTATAACAACAAATACTAAAAATAAAATAAAATAAATATTTAAGGGGGGCTCCCATACAACAAACATGATTTTTTTACCGTTTCTTGCTCGATACTAATAACGTTGCCTTATGTTGCATAGATAATGGTACGGAACCCTTCGTGCGCGAGTCCGACTCGCACTTGACCAATTATTTCCGATTCCATCACACACGTCAATATTCATTACAGAAAGAGAATTTTATAAAATGTAAGTTATTTGAATGCCGTACATGTTTCCAGTGAGTACTTTGAATTATTCAAATGTTTCGAGTGGACCGCGATACAAAATTATTGATTCAGAACGCTCTCGCCCTCGAACCTCTAATAGTAAACATATAAATCTCTTAATAGACATATTTTTCAACCTTCTAAATTATTTAAAACAAAATTTTGAACGTGTTCGGGTTTCTTATGAAGTCTTTCGTTCAAATATTGGTGCTTTGGTTTGTATTGAAAGAAAGTACAAATAAATTTGACGCGTCTCACCATTTCATTTACTTCTGACGGGCCTCGTGGTGTAGTGGTTCTGGTAACGGACTGCCGATCAAGTGGTCGCGGGTTCGATTCCCGCTCGGGACAATCATTTGTGTGATTTTTCTAATTGTCATACAAATGTTTGTACTGCGTCTGGGTGTTTCTATATACTATAAGTATATATGTTGAGGGTATAGCGTTACATTATATGAACAGCAACAAAACATGCAAGAAGTCAGTTGTTTAAATACAAAACTTGGAATTTAATTGTTTATGTAAATTTAAAAAGATGAAGTTTCTACAGCAAGTTCTAAAAAATATTCTTATTATGAAAATATGCTTGGGTTTTTTCGTGTTATGTGAGAGGCAAAGTTATTCTTCCATACTCATTTTTGAAAACAGTAAAATAATTCTTATAAAATTTGAAATACAAGTCAGGAACTAAATTCAACCCAATATGTTATCAGTCAGTTGTACAATAATGTGGACCATCCCATTATAACGCTAGATAAATATTTTTTCGACTTAATGTATACACTCGTTTTGGTCTAGAGTTAAACAATATATTCGTAAAATTAAAGCTTGATGAATACATCTCAAAAGCCAGAAGGATTACTAGTAGAATAATTATTGAATAAGTAAAAGAAAGTATGGAAGTTAGAAGATCCCCCTGGACAGCTCCTGGCTCTCTGCTAGCTGCTTGATATCTGGCGTAGGTATTTATCCACTATTATGATAAAGCTGTTTGAAAGGAATCGCTTCTCAGGAACTGCTGGTCTGATTAGAATTTTTTTTTGTGTTGGATAGTAGGTACAGTTATTGACAAAAGTTATAACTTATAATAGGCTATATAACATCACACTGTGACCAATAGAAGCGAAGCATCAGTGAAAAATGTTGCAAAACCGGTAAAAATAATTTTAATTATAAATATACTCGTAAATATTCATGGACATTTCACACAACGTCCTCTGGTCCCAAGCTAAGCTTATATGCTGGTGTTATGGGTACCAGAATACGGATAGAATACATATACTACTTTTCTTTTGTAAATACATACTTATAATACATAGAAACACCCAGACGCAGTACAAACATTTGTATTTATTTACAATTAGAAAAATCACACAAATGATTGTCCCGAGCGGGATTCGAACACGCGACCTTTTGATCGGCAGTCCGTTACATGAACCACTAGACCACGAAGCCCGTCTTTTATTAATTCCACGAGTACAAGGTATGGGCAACTGCTAGTGATCAATAAGCATAAAACTGTAAAAAATACTTTTCTATATCTATAAGAGAATTGGTCAAAGATGAGTTAGCAACGATTGGTAGTTTTATGCCAAAATCCTATATCGTCAATGTTTAGTGTGATTGTTAGTTATTAAAATCACTGAAGCAGAGAAACAAAAGCAAATAACCGGCAAACATATCTAATACACATAATATTTTCTTTTATTTCCTCTTGTTGTATATTTAGTTAACATTTTTCAAATACAATATTTTTTCTCATGGGAAATATAGCAAGAAATTGTTAACCTTCGTGGACACAAATCTAGGGCAAATTTATGATTAACAGACCGCTGAGTTTGTTTCATTCAATAACAATCATGTATATGCTATCATGAGCCTCAATAATTTCCGTGCAAATGGCCGAAATAAATAAATTTATTTATTTCGGCCTTTAATCGCCTCACGCTGCGTCGTAGGAGACAATTGTCTCCTACGACGCAGCGTGAGGCGGCTCCCACCTAGGTACGATAAATAATTAAGATCAAAGATTTCTACGTCATATATCATTGGTTTATTTACTAATCCTGATAGACGAGTAACAGGGTAAGCTAAAAATGCTTGTCTGATCAGGATAGGACCATATCATTCTTGTTTCAAGGCTGGAGCTATTTAGATTAAAGCAGAAAAATTCTGGAGCAGGTGTTCTTAAATCTTTAAATGAAAATAACATATGTCCAATTCTTTGACAAGAGCAGGGAATTATTTAAGCGAAAAATATTTAAAAAAAATTAATTTAAGCGAATAATAGTTATGATTATAAATGGCAATAGTAGTAGCTCACTTAAAAAATAAAATTTGGCCTATATATTGTTTTATTGACAGGAGCTTACAATTACGTAATATTTACATATTTGACACAGAAAATGCAAAAATGCCAACGTTACGAGCAACTACCTACTATTTACATAACAAACCGCAATATCATTTGACATCAAACGGGAACAATGTAGAACAATTTCCAAGTTAATTCATTAGGAAAACATAATAACATCTGAACACACAACCTTCATAGTAGACGTGCAAAATATTTTGAGGCCTGTTTCCACATGACAGCAAGTAGGCACGCCACTCGCAGGCTCTCTAAAGTAATTGGAATATGTTGGTATATATTTGTATATTATCTACCTACTACTCTTCAGAATGTGAAATATTCCTAAGTTCGTACAATTCTTAGTAACTATGTTATTTTGTTTTATACACTACATTTTCGGCACCAAGAAATTTTTGGTTTCTATTTTTTGCTCAATTATGTATTTGGGAATACTTTAAGGACATGTTAACCAATCTTCATTCGTTTATGAAAGTAGAGCTAAAATACATTGCCACAATTTCAATGTTATTTAGACTGTACTTACTAAAAGAGAAGATACAAGAGAACCTTAATAATTTTTTAATTCAACTGCTAAATAGGTAATATGGAGATGGACATTTATTAAAATTTTCGTAATTTTTATTATCTTGTAAAATAAAGTTATGTTTGTTAGTGGGAACACTTTTTTCTTGCTCACCAGCTGTGTAAAAGCATTCAACTTTGAGGTTTGTAACTTCAGCAGTTTAAGCTTAATTATTATTTACAGCTGATTGCTAAGATCTAAACTTGTCATTAGATAAATAAGCAAATAGAAATACTTATATTTCTCTTCTCTCTATTTCTCCAGCCCATTTAACGTCCCACTGTTGGGCACGGGCCTCCTCCACTTTGGGAGGGATTATGGTCTACTGTGCCGCGCTGACCAGGCGTGTAGGCACAGGGTTTATTTTCGAGTTTACCGTCTCTCACAGAGGATGTTATCTGTGCACAACATCCCTTAGCTGCTTTTACTGCACCCTGGGAAAGAAAAGGAGTGGTGACACGGATCACCATCTTTCTCTTCATCCAGTAGTTATTTTCACATGACTCTGTGGTTTGATACGAAAATGGGTTAAATTACTAGATGTGATGTAATGTCTAATTGTTGTGTATCATTTAATTAATATGATAAATATTTGTGTATAACAAAACCTGTTGTCTCAAAATCTAATAAGCCTTGAAAGGGTAGCGGTGGGAGATAAAAGCGCAACCTCTATTCATGTTAAATTTATCATTTATTTACCCATCTAAATTTGAATATTATATAAGAGGGTTATTATTAAATTGATGTGGGTTATTAGTCGCGTCAATTTTCATTATGCTTTACTTCGCAGTAATGAAATTTTGTTGAAAAACTATAGGTAATAATTCGTGATATTATGTCAGCGATTTGAATGCACTTTAAATTAGGTACTACACAGTATTCTACTAACTACATTTCAGAGGGTGTTCCGAGGGGCTCCATGATCTAGTTCCCGCATCACCATTTCTACATCGTGTTACCAGACAATCGGAACATCTCCATGCGTACGCTGTGGACATACCTACCACCTGTCCGTACTAAACTTTTTAGGTCGTCCTTCTTACCACGAACTGCCAAGGACTGGAATAAATTTATCGATGTCTGTGTTTCCCGAGAGTTACAATGTAGACACGTTCAATAAGGGTAAATAGGCTTCTTACATAGTTGGTACGCTTTATCATCAAAGATTCCATTGTTGCTTACCATCAGGTGGCATGGGATCAAGTGCCAATAGGTTTTATGTAAAATAAAAACAAAAGATAAATAAACCGTGGTCAAATAATATAAATATACTTTCCAGCTGACTTTTCGTTTTCCGAACTCGGTTTAAAATAGTTTTAAATGTAACCTTGTAATAGAATATGCCCATCCATCCATCAACCTTACTCAGTCCACTGCTGGACATAGGCCTGCTCCATAGAACGCCACAACGCGCGTAGGTCGCTGCATCCAGCGACCCCGGCATATTTGACGATATCGTCAGTCCACCTTCCCGCCGCTCCGTGCTGTCGTCCGGTGCGTGGTCACCACTCGAGGACCTTCCGTCCCCAACGGTCATCAGATCGTCGAGCGATGTGGCCTGTCCATTGCTACTTTAGCGTGCTAACTCTTCGGGCTATGTCGTACACACCGGTCCTTCTACGGATCTCTGCATTTCGGATCTTATCACGTAGGGAAACACCGAGCATAGCCCTCTCCAGACCATGTCTTAGTTCCATAAGTCATCACTGGTAGCACACACTAGTCAAAGACCTTTCTTTTCAGGCACTGGGGTATTTTGGATGTGAAGATGTGCCTAAGCTTCACGAACGCTGCCCAGCCGAGTTGGATTTGTAGGTTGACCTCTTTCTCGAAGTTGAATTTGCCCAACTGGACTGTTTGTCCCAATCATAGTAATTATTTAATAAAAATAAATTATATAAAGATAATAATAATTATATCAATCAAATAATTATTATAAGTGAATGTAAAATAGTTATGTATAGACAAAACATGACTGGAGAAGGCTGATAGGATGAGCCAATGTAATAAACGTATTTGACGCATTGTAGTGGACTTTGTCACAGCTTATCGTAACATCTTGGTCTTCAATTCATACTCGGGAACAACAAGATGGGGTCTGAATAATGTATAGATACTAAACTGTTATAACGTTGTCCTATTGTTTACATTTCATTGAATAACAATTCGACAACGGCTGAGTCTTCTGTTCTTGGGAGACGATAGCTTACTAGATAAAATAATTTTAGACTAAACTTAAAACAATTTAAAAACATTATGTGCGTAATATATATACCCCATCGTATAAATTAATATCAGGACACTAAAATAGTAATAGTGCGGTAATAATATAGTTTTATTATCTTTTTATCTAGTCTACTGTAGTTCTGTTTCTCATACACAAGATTTAAGAAGCGTTTTATACCAACTATTAAAATTGCAATCTTTCTTTGCTTATGCCATATTCACTTTATGACAAAATGCATCTGCAAATATGAAATGCTGCTCAAGCTCGTCGTACGATTTCAATCTAAATATTATTCTATCTAATATGCTTAAAGTATAAAAAGAAAATAGCAAACAATAAAGTATTTAGCCAAGTCAAAAACTAAATAAATAATATGATCCGGGTCTCAGTTAACCATCTATACTTATGAATTTAAATTAAACCCACTTAAGCGCATAAATTCGCTTACTGGCGACAAATTAGCCACGTATTTATTTCTTTTCTATTTGCTATTGTCAGGGCAAGGTACAATAATTAAAAGAAAAAATATCTTTTTCAGTATCGAATTTACCGAGTTAGCTGGTAAAACGTAATGTCATACTTTTATTGGATAATTTCTGCGCTGCTATCTTTTTGGTTGCTTAGGTGATATGTGTTAATAGAGTTTTCATTGCAATAAGCCATAGAGCAATTCCTAAATCATTGGGTTCGTTTATAGAAGGAACAATGTTTCTTCTAAGATCACCCACGGTAGGTGATAATGGTTTTGGACTATACAGCATATTTTGTAACCACTGGAGCAGCCTGCAATGCTGGTATCAAATCTGAGATGAGGACATTTTCTGATTTCAACACAAATGCCTCCACGAGCCCAGCATGTTCCTTTCATAGATCCTGCAATTTATTTTACACTCAAAGTAATAACAGTTAGAAATTGGTAATTAATTATTTGAATAAGATCTAATTAGTATTGCGTGGGTAGTAGATTGCAAGTGTTATCTCTAATCTTATTGTCTAATTAAATTTATTGATATCTAATACAGAAACTAATTCTTTTTATTCTTTATATAACAAACAATGAGCATCATACAGAAATTCCTATTTCCGAGCGCCGCGCTGAAAGGGACAAATATAGATGAAGCGGATTTTACCTACAAATTCTTTGAAAACGACGTTTCATACTTCCAGCATAATTTGGTATCGTACCATCTTAAGGTTCATTCGTAGATTTTAACACGTATGAGCTACATAAAATATGCTGGAGACGCGTGCTGTTAAGATGAACATGTGACATATTAATAAAAAATTCGTAGTTTAGATTTGGAAAAAATAACTAACCAAGTAATGGCTTCGCTCCCATGCCTGGCACAAACACGTCCACGAATGTGTTAGGTATTATTTCCGAATGGCGCCTGTTAGATGAATGAGATTCATAACTAACTTCATGCAATCCGTGAACACTTAAAAAAAACTTAAAACATTTGAAGCACTACTACAATCATAGCCATGATTAAATATTTCGATGATGACGGTCAAGCAAATAAAAAAAATTATTCAAATATTTATATATATATTAAAAATTCAATTATTTTTTTAATTATCAAGAAAATTGAAGCAATAAATTATACAATTCTTGACTGTAATATGTATGTAACGCTGCCAGAGAGAGAGGAATTCTGGGGTCAGTTATGGGATGTTGTGAATGAATGTAGGATGAATGAAAAAATAGTTATGCTTGGAGATTTTAACAGTTGGGTTGGAGTAAAAAGACAAGGATATGAGGGAGTATTGGGTGCTTTTGGAGATGATAGAGTGAATGAAAACGGTATGAACCTTCTGGATATTTGTGTGGAAAAGAAACTTTCTGTGATGAATACCATGTTTGATCACAGAAAGATTCACAGGTACACTTGGGAAAGGCAAGACAGTCGAAGTGTGATTGATTTTGTGATCTTGGATGAGAGACTAAAGAGAAAGGTTACGGACGCAAGAGTATATCGGGGTGTCAATGTGGGGACAGATCATCATCTCGTCATGTGCAGAGTAAACGATATATTCAAGACTTGGCGCCATCGAGCTCGAGCGTCCGTAACCCCGCTAGAAAGAATTAGAGTAGAAAAATTAGAGGAACAGGATATCAAAAAGATGTATAAGGAAGAAGTGAAAGAGATGACTGATAATGTATGGGATGGGGTGAAAGACTTTAGTTTAGAAGAAACTTGGGAGTTGGTTAGAGATAGTATGATACAAGTAAGTACAAAAGTATGTGGTGTTATGAAAAGGAAATGTGGGAATAGAATGAGCAGAGTTTGGGTAGATGATGAAGTAAAGGGTTTGGTAGGAAGGAAAAAGCAAGCATGGCTGGATCTACTAAGTTGTAAAGCGCAAGTAAGAATGATGAGGAATGGAAATAACGCGCTAGATATAATGAAAGAGAAGTATAAAGAGCTAAAAATCAAAGTAAAGGAGCTTGTAAAATTGAAGAAGAATGCATGGGAAGAGAAAGAAAACATAAAGTTGTGTGATAATTTTCGTGAAAATATCAAACTATTTTGGAAGAAGGTAAAAGAAGCCCGTGGATCGACAGGAACGTTAAAGATGAATGCCATAAGAGGAGACGATGGATGCTTAGAAAGTGAAGAATGTAAGGTTTTGGAACGTTGGAAAGGTTATTTTGAAGGTTTATTTAGGTTGCAAGGTGATGTACAGGAAGTAGGAGAGCGGTTGCAAGCGAGAAGCGTGGAATCATATAGTGAGAGTATAGGTGAGGGCGACGAAAATCAGATTGAACTGGATGAGGTTCTGAAAGCATTGAAAGGAATGAAACTTGGAAAGGCAGCTGGATATGATAGAGTGTCCACAGAGATGCTGAAAGGCGGTGACGGGGTGGTAGCAAGTCTGTTGTGCCGGATCTTTAATATGTGTTGGAGACACGGCCGTGTACCAGACGACTGGTGCAAGGCTGTTATAGTTCCACTGTATAAGGGAAAAGGTTCACAGCAGGAATGCAAAAACTACCGCGGCATTAGCCTTTTAAGTGTTGTAGGCAAATTGTACGCTAAGGTCTTAATTAATAGAGTGATGAGTATGACAGATCAAAAATTATGGGATGTACAAGCAGGATTCAGGAAGGGAATGGGATGTGTGGATCAGGTCTTCTCCCTAAGGTGTATAGCCGAAAAACACCTGGCTAAACACAAGAAAGTATACTGCGCTTTCATAGACTTGGAGAAGGCATATGATAGCGTGTGGAGGGACGAATTGTGGTCGACACTATCTATGTATGGACTTGACGGGCGCTTGGTGCAGGCACTGAAATCTCTTTATAGGGATTCTAGAGCCTGTGTCAGGATAAATGGGGCATATACTGACTGGTTTAGTATCTCTAGGGGTGTGAGACAGGGATGTGTAGCGTCACCATGGCTGTTTAATCTATACATGGATAGTTGTCTGGTAGATTTGAGAGAGAGTGATGATGGATTGGTTATGGGTGAGCTGCCTATCAAGTGTCTTCTTTACGCGGATGATCAAGTTCTACTTGCACCATCTGCGGAAGAATTGCAAGATATGGTAACTAGAACGAATGAAGCACTTAGACTAAAAGGAATGAAAGTAAACGTAAACAAGACGAAAGTTATGGTGTTTGAAAAAGAGGAGTGTATGTCTGCATGTAATATTAAAATAGATGATGAAAGTGTGGAACAGGTACAAGAATTTGTTTATTTGGGAAGTGTTTTTACAAGAGATGGTAAGGTTGATGCTGATGTGGAAAGAAGGGTGTTAGCGGGAAATAAGCTGAATGGTGCCTTGCATGCTATTGTGGCTAACCAAGCGATTACTGAAAAGGCTCGAATGGCGATCCACAATGGCGTGTTGTTACCTACGCTTATGTATGGAAGCGAATGTTGGGTGTGGCAGGAGAAGCACAAAAGTAGAATAAATGCTGTAGAGATGCGCTCTTTGAGAAGTATGTGTGGTGTGACTTTGAAAGAGAGATTAAGAAATGAAGTTATAAGAGAACGTTGTGGTCTGAAAGAGGATGTAGTGACTAAGGTGGAGAAAAGTATGCTTAGGTGGTTTGGTCATGTGGAGAGGATGGATGAGAGACGCTTAACGAAAGGCATATACACGGCGAAAGTAAGTGGAAATGCTGGGAGAGGACGCCCGAGAAAAATATACTCCGATGTCATCGCCGGGATACTCCAAAAGGGGCAAGTGCGTAGCACTTACAACCGTCGGGCATGTATGACCAGATGTATGAGTGTGGATGAAGCCAAGGAAGTGTGCTTCGATCGTGGCAGATGGCGCTCTATAGTCTCTGCCTACCCCCATGGGAAAAAGGCGTGATGTTATGATGATGATGATGATGATGACTGTAATATTTATAGCTTATTCTATCCTAATTTTCCTTTCCGTGCAATATTATAAAAATTGACGATGTTCCTTGTTTATCATATTTTTAACGATGTTGATTTCTAGGAGATTGTTTCTTGTAATAAGTTCTTCTATATTCTTTATTTTCGTTATTGTTGGCACTTCCTCCACTTTCTACATTGTCTATATTTTCCTTACTTTCGATATTTCCCTCACTTTTGATATTTTCTTCACTTTCGATATTTTCCCCACTTTCGATATTTACGTCACTTTCAATATTATCCTTACTTTCAATATTATCCTCACTTTCGATATTTTCCCCACTTTCGATATTTACGTCACTTTCAATATTATCCTTACTTTCAATATTATCCTCACTTTCGATATTTTCCCCACTTTCGATATTTAAGTCACTTTCAATATTATCCTTACTTTCAATATTATCCTCACTTTCGATATCTTCCCCACTTTCGATATTTACGTCACTTTCAATATTATCCTTACTTTCAATATTATCCTCATTTTCGATATTTTCGTCGCTTTTAAAATTTTCGTCACTTTTTATATTTTCTCTGCTTTCCTCACTTTTTACAATTTCATCACGTTTAATTTTTTTTTCGGCTTTGTTTCTGTTTACAACATCGAAAACTTGTAAAACTTGTGGATTTAAGTCCTCGGTCTTTGTATCTTTGGGATGGGAAATGCCTTTGCCTCCAATTTCCTTCGGATTTGTCCATGGAAACCTGAAGTTAGTGATATCTTTATTCCTAAAATCCCTTACCTGGTATCTGTTCCACGTAAAACAGCATACTTCTAATTTGTCTTTGCAGCCGGGTATTTCAGTTAAATACTTGTGTCCTTTGCACATCTTGGAAGGGATGCAAATACCACCCAAATGCCAACATGCCGTTGTCTTCAGCGATCCTATGAAAAATATTATCAAGATAGTATCTTTTACTCTTTATACTAAGACTAGCGTTTTAGTAGTTAACCAAGCACGAATTGGACTCGCACATAAAGATTTCCGTACCATTATTGACCAAAATATATTCGTCATCGTAATGGCATCCCGTCACAATCATGTCATCCACAGACTATATAGAAGATACTAAGCATATCATCAAATCACACTGAAAAGGTTTGTTGTATGGGATGTCCGTTAAATATTTATAGTCTTTTGGTTTTTAGTATTTGTTGTTATGACATCAATAGATACTTATTGATTCTCTAACAACAAATACTATAGATGTTTATTAAAATTTACATCATCTGTGAAAATGTCGTCTCTAGCTATCACCGTTCTTAAGAAACAAGCTGATGACAGACGGACGGACAGCGAAGTGTCAGAAATAGAGTCCTTGCTTTATTTTTTAGTATCGAACCTAAAAAATGAACTTTCGTACAAACTTTCACTCCCCTCAACTGTCAACTTAACTTATCTAATTATATAATTAATTATATAATTATTAAATTAACTTAACTTAACTTAACTGTGGTAGTAGTGTAACTTATTAGATATTAGGTAGTACTCACTACGCGCATTTGGTTGGGGCGTTGCAACAGCACCTACATTATTGGGTGTGACTGTATCTTCTGCAAGAGACGCTAAGGCGGTATGATATGCCAACAATTCAGCACGCAAATCCTCATAGTCTTCGTCCATAGACAGATCTAGATTTACATCGTTTCTTAGTGAAGATATAAGCGCTCCACCTAAGTCTTCCTCAGATATGTTTTTCTGTTTATCTTTATGTCCCCCTTTTGTTATCACTAGGGGACATAATAAAATATTGATTAACAAAACTTCACGTAACATTTGCACAACCGTTCAGAAAATATTCGCATTTGTCATAACTTTTATTTCAAATAATTTTTATTATACATACCTACTATAGCGACATAAATTTACTGATAAGCTATGACTGCGTACGATTTCGCTACAAACGAACTGCATAAAAATAAATAACTCAATTTAATCGCGCCATATTTGCCTTAACATTGTTTAAAAAAGTTTTTATTGCACTAAAATTCACTGTATTTGTAGCACGAAAATCCACATCCACTGTGATGTAGTAGTTGTAAGGTATATAATAAGCATGTAGTCTCTAAAATATAGTCAGTGTATCATTGAACTTTGAGCGTTTCATTTGTCTCCTATACACAACCTTACATGGCGACCCTGCCTGTAACCTAAGCGATCCGCGCGCGCGTGTACTCCTAATATGGAAACGGTATTTTAAAACAATTGGTGGAAAATTACTACGGACTTTAAAATGAAACAAAGAGTGATCAGGTCCCCGTTCAATAAAACGTATTTTATAGTTACGTCGTCTAGGAACATTTACGAGAAAAATGGGTGGTTCTAGTTCGAAGGAAGAAGTAGTGATTGCCCAGAGCGCCGGAGTCGGTAGTAACACGGCCCATACCCGTCAGCAAGAAATCACGAACACAATTCTCGTGGTTATATGTACCATTTTGACACTTGGGGTGGTGATTATTGTATACAAGCTGTATAACCGTTGCCATATTGGTGTTTTTCATATAACAATACAGTACATACGGAGACCAAGTACACACCGCATGAATTAGTTTTTGGTAAACGTTGTGTGTTGCCCGCAAATTTAGAAGGTCATATCGTAGATCCCTTATATGTTCACGACAACTATGCTCTCGAACTAAAATATAGACTCCAATTAGCACAAAAAGATGCACGTGACAACTTAATTAAAAATAAAGTTAAAAGAAAGAATGATTATGATAACAATATAAACCCAGTGTATTTTAAAAAGGGTGATTTATTATTATTAAGAAATACTTCTGATAATAAAATGGATCCAATATATTTAGGACCTTATATAGTAATTGATGACCTAGATTGTAATGTAAAAATATTGAAAAATAATAAAGAATACGTTACACATAAGAATAGAACTAAGCTTTATAAAAGTGTCTAAGTTTGTAAACATTTTTTTTTTTCATTATATCATCTTATGATGTCTTGTAGACTTAAATAAGATCCTTAAATAATAATATGTATTATTACAATTATTTTATCTTGTTTAGTATTATAATAATATGTAATCAAATGTAATCAAACTTTATTTAGTAAGTAACTAGGTATACAAAATAATAACTGTGTACAATTATTATTTTTTTTATTAACAGGGGAGGTGTGATGTAGTAGTTGTAAGGTATATAATAAGCATGTAGTCTCTAAAATATAGTCAGTGTATCATTGAACTTTGAGCGTTTCATTTGTCTCCTATACACAACCTTACACCACAACTAAAACTAGGACCAAATTATACTATCAATTCAATTATAACCACGGGTTCGATTCTCGCCTGGCGCCTCCCGCTCCCCTATTATTTATAATTGTCATACAAATCTTTGTGTTGCGCCTGGATGTTTTCTGTATAATTATGTATTTACGTAAGAGAAGGAGTAAATGTATTCTATGCATACTGGTTGGTACCCAGAACACTACTTTATTTAACTGAACTGTATTTATTTATTAATTAATATTAGTTTTATAATTCAGTTTTTATATGATTACAACAACGATATTTATATGACGTCAACAATATTTTACTTTTATGTTGTTATTACAAGAAATTATAATGATATTTTAATGCTAAGCCCTAGAATATATCCCTCATAAACCACATACATTTTCTCGACTCTGTGACTTTTAACCCTCATATTTATCTGTCGTGTAAGTCTGTGGTATTACATATAATCGTTATAAATTCTACTATACTTCATATTTTGTCAGATATACGTTACACGAAGGCTTGATATTATAATAGACACAATGGTAACAATTCTACGTGCACACCTAAACTTAACTAAAAAATTAAAACAAACATGATGTGATGTGTTTTGATTAATTGGCTATTTCATTGTGTAAATTTATATTAATTATAATTGTTAGTCTAAAATACACAGTTTTTATAACAAGAAAGTTCAGTTAACATTACGGAACTGTGTTATTGGCACTATGAATTTTCATTTTCTGTGATGTTAAGTTTAATTGTGCACGTGGAATTGGTACCATTGATAGGTACATATTCCAATGTTAAAAAGCAGTGCAATCAGTCTTTTTAATATACCTATACATTTTCTTTTTCTATTTTATGTCTTTAATATCGTTCATTAAATACTTATTACGCTCTACAAAGAATTCTCTGAATATAGTTGAGCATTTCCGAGAAAAAATATGAGAGAATTAAGTACCTATTATGAATAACGCTGAAGCAAAATAATTATCCACGTTAATAATAATGAGTAAATGTGAATACCTTTCTTATTATCCTGTTTCTTATTACAATAACATCAGTTTGTTTATTATAATTAGATTATCACGTTCTGTATCATGAAAGCTTTAACTAAGCAAAAATCCGTCACAAAAAACTTCCAATAATAATATCAATCTTTATAATTCATAAACATAATACTTTTCTTGCCTATTACCCTTTCTTACTTCTCTCGTCTCGGTATTGGACTAGAAGGTAATAAGTATATAAAGACAAGTACCTAGAAATAAATCATGAGTTCGATCATACACATGGCTTCTCGCCTCGAGAAACTGCTAAAATCTATTCTTTAATAGCCAACTTGAAATGCTGATGGGAAATCTATAACTGTAATATCATTTATATCTAGCTCTAAGTTATAATAGAAACCGCATATATGATCACTTAGTTACTCCAAATATAATTTCACACACGACTGAGTCAGTTTAAATTATATACGGTAGACAAATTTCATGTGGTTTTCTTCATTATACGAACTGGTTTCGATAAAGCGTTCATATTGAAATAAGCAAGCATGTGTACTGTAAAATAGAACCAGATATATGTAAAATTTGGTACAAATTGTGTCGATCCTTACTGATTGACGCAACTTTTTTTTTTATAAACAAACATACATATAAATTTTGGTTTTAAGTTTTATTAATTGTATTTTGTTCTACTTTCAGCTGCAAAATTAAGTACCTGCTAATAATGTGGAAGAATACCTCCACTTTATTTTATACAAGTCAGCGGTTATTTTATTATTATTTTTTTAATAAATATTCATGGACATTTCACACAACGTCCTCTGGTCCCAAGCTAAGCTTATATTTTTGTGTTATGGGTATTGGCATTATGGGTTTGATTTTAATATAAGTTGCGCAAATTATCAGCTTAATGAAATGTTTTTCTCTTTCTCTCTCTCTCCAGTCCATTAACATCCCACTGCTGGGCACGGGCGTCCTCCACCGTAAGAAGGCTTATGACCGACTAGACCGCCCTGCCTAGGCGTGGTGGTATTTTGGCATAGGGTTTACTTTCGAATTTTTCGTCTCTCACAGAGACAATCTCACAGTGAACAATGTTCCTTATTTGGCTTTTACAGCACGGTGGGGAAGACTTGGGCTGCTCTCACTTGTATTCTTAATCCATCACCATACGGACTAATTCATATTTACCAAGCAATATTCAGATTTTTATTATAGGTACATCCTCAATTTCTCGGTTAATCAGAAAACAAAGAAATCTATTCCAACGCCTAAGAGAAACTCTTCTTATTAAGTCTCTAAGAGGCTACAAAAAGCTAAACTTTGTCACTTTTAGTTATAACTTCTGTACGAGGTGATGGCTATTCCCTTGAGAATCTAATCAAGTTGACGGTTTAGTTTACGTCAGTAGTATTCATACCCTTGCTGTGTTAAATACTCCAATATGCCCCGGCAAATACTTTGGGTACGTACGTACAACACAATGTTGTAATCATTTTTATTTGTTATTTGAAAATGGAACGACGTTTATTTTTTATTGAACAAGTTTTATTGACGTCTAAAACGCATAAATTAATAATTCTAAATTAAATTTCTGAAAAATATCGGCATCGTTAAAATACTATTTTTTTTCATTTACTAAAGGGCCAAAAGGCGAAAGCAGCAGGAGATAGCGCGTTTTTTTGTGGGGAATGCATTTACGCACTTTGTGTGGGACTCCCGGGTCAGAAACAGACCCGAACTACCCCACGGTGTTCCTCCTCGGCCCTTGGCTGGGCCATGGTAGTCACTCAGGTATTACCATGACCAGACCAGGGGTGGCCTCCTATCGGTGGGGACTCACTGTGACGGTGATGAGATAGCGCGTTGAGGTTTATAGGTTTTGCGGAGACCAGTAAAAGTATTAATTGATAGATTCAAACTTCCATCTTCCTTCGAATCTGAATATTTTATTATCTGCAACAACTTGTATTATTCATTCAAGAGAGACTTCGCGTCTAATTAAGCAAATTGTATTTGAATTTAAGACAAAGACGACAGAAATCTCTTATTTCCGACTCTTGTGTTATCGCGAACCTATAGGTATTCTATTTTTGCGAAATATTAAAATGTTTAACACATTCACTGCGTTACGGCAAGTATTTGGCCGTATTTGACTCTTAGCCAGTGCGGCATCTCGTTGTCCTTGTTTTGAGCACGGTGCGGGAGCAATTTAACTAAGTTCCCGTACGCGTTGGAAAGAGAAAGTGATCTTTTCAATATTGTCGCTTCTATTATAACAATATTATATATTAATAATATACGGCAAGATAATTGCCGTAACGCACAGTAAGATCATTATTTTCATCCAGTGCGGTACGGCGAATATCTTGCCGTATCCCCCCAAGCCCGCACGACACTGCATGCGTCCTCGCAGCTGAGCAGTTTGCATTAGTGCAGGCCGTAAGCGAGACTATTAAGTGCTCGATATTTTTTTAAATGAATTGCTCACACTTTACAGAAAATAGAAAATTTTTAAAAGTGTTTTTATTGTTACCGCAATCTTAGAAAAGACTTCAGCAGCCGTGAGACTGATAGGAAAGTTAAAAGAGTGCGTACATTTTGTCAAGAATGTAAAAATGTGTTTGAATTGCTATAATGATATGGTAATATGTTAATTTTGCTACAAAATTTGCTGTAAATATCTATTTATTTTTATTAGGTGGTTAGTTATGTTATGTCAGAGATCATTCTTGATGCCCAAGATGTCGTGTGTAAAAGTTATTCCGTGTAATAACTACTTACCAAGTGTCATAAAATTACTATAAGTTTTTTAAATTTATTTAGTCAAATTTAAGTTCCTAATATTTTGTGATCTCATTTTCAAAATGATTCAGAATTAATTATAATGATCAAGTACATAATTATGCTGAATTATATTACAAAATATAACTTGAATGTTGTATCTAGAATAAAAATATTTTTAAAATATCGATTATGTCTTCAGAAGTAAATCCCCATCCCTAGCATTTTGTCACTTCTACGCTATACGGTATATATATTGCCGCGAATGATTGATTTTGAAAAATCTTTGTATCTTTCAAAATATCACAAAGAACCCAGGGCTACAGCAGCTAGGTATATACAAGGATGTAATCTATCGATTTGTTGATAAAAATCATTGATATCGGCGGTGTCCACGTCTGTATGGACCTTGAAAGCCAGGTTCTGGTACGGCAAAATAGAAGCCGTAACGCATATCAGGAAATATAGATACGACAATGTGTGTCTCGTATCGCCCTAGCAGAAAGTTTAGATTTAATTCTGCCGCGGTGAATGTGTTAACATATAAAACGTAGCTAGGAATTTCTACAGCTTTTAATACAAGACAGACCAAAGGCACAGGCACAGGTTTGATTTATAAGCAAGAAAATTATTTGTTTTGTAAACACTAATATTCGTACTGTTTCTTAATGTTTTCTTAGTATAAATTTACAGAAAAATATAAAAATACCTACGCTTGGTTTCAGACCAGATATGAGTTCGAAAAACGAGTAGTAAAAACGAGTTTGTAAAAAAAATTTAGGTAATATTTCTTTTGTAATGATGTCAAATATAATGCTAAACGGTGCAAAAATCTCTAGCACAACCTTTTTGTTAAGCACAAAACGATGACCTGATTAGATTATTGCAAGACATTTGAAGGGATTTTATGATCCCTTATTCATAATCTGGTTAAGATTTTCACGAGCCAGTGATCTTCTTTTATTTATGACCGCTTAGAGTACCCATTTTTCTGCCTTATTATCATAAGGATTTAAATAATTTCGGTAAAGAGATGAATTGACGATCCCGTTGGCTCAAAGTTGATATGAAACCTTTATATTTGCTCTATAACGTTACGTTTAGCGTGTATATTAAACAATTGGGCAAAATAATTTAGAACAATTCTTCGTGAATTTTGTTATGTATTCGATATGTAATACTCGCCATGGAATTAGATATACACAAACTAAAAATTTCAACTCTCTAGCTATCACCATTTCAGAGATATAGCTTGGTGATAGACGGGTGGATGGCCGGATGGACAGACAATGTAGTCTCAGTAATGGAGTCACGGTTTACCTTTTGACGTCTAACCCTAAAAATACTTATTTCATGACAGTCAGGAATACCGATTGAAACGCATTTGTCTAAATTGTCTCCTCCTCAGCTCATTTACGTCCCACTGTTGGGCACGGGCTCCTCCACTTTAGGAGGGATAATAGTCTACTGTGCCGCGCTGACCAGGCGTGTTAGCACGGGGTTTATTTTCGAGTTTTCCATCTCTCACAGAGGATGCTATCTATGTGCAATATCCCTTAGCTGACTTTTACAGCACCCTTGGGAGGAGATGGGGTGGTGACACTTGTATTCTTAATCCGTCACCACACAGATCTATCACTAAATTGTCTACCTATACAATAAACATGGTATATTACAAGGGATTACTGTAACATATTTTGTGGCCTAAGCTGTATATATTGACTAGAGACTTATGGCCAATGATTAGATTAAGTTGTAGACATTACTGATTGCTTACTGTACTATGATTATGGATACGAAACGATACATAGAAGACAATCAATTTATTTTGTAGTTTGTTAACTTTAATGAACTGAGATTATGGTCTAATCAAAACCGTTTTGTTTGATGGAAATAAATTAATGATGTTCTATGTATTTTTTTCGATATTAGTACGATTCTACGTACACAACTAAACTTAACTAAAAGATGAAATTTGATTGTGTCAACAACACAACAATTCGGCAATGTTAACAGAACTTCTTATTAGAAAATCTGTGTATTATGACTAAAGATTTTAATTAAAAAAAGGTGCTCTTCAAAATAGGCAATTAATCGAAATACGCCATAGATATTAGTTTTTTTTTATTAAGTTTAGCTATGGCGTAGAATTTGTACCGTTTTTACACTATTTAAATCTTCTCTAGACTATGACAAAATTTAAGAGCATGAAACATTTAACAAATAAAATCAGCTAAATTAGTCCAGCTGTTTTTAGATTTTTATATGACACTATAGTCTGTCTCATAGACACACATAGATACATTTTCACGCACACATAGACATGTAAGTATTTTTAAACCATAGACACTACATCTGGTATGTATAGTAAGAAAAAGATGAGTATGCATTAATTTCAACTGGTCATCACACGCAGTCTGTCACCAGTCACCAAATAAAACGAATCCACTATGTTATATGAACGAGAAATACCTTGCCCCAATAGAAATTCCTTTTATGACCCAATGGCGGGTGTGATGCTCGTAAATAGCTAATAAACCTATATTATACATAGTGAAAACGATGTCGTGGTTCATAGATTATCTTGCAGATAAATCTAATAATCATAAACTCTTAATTGCAAAAGAAAGAATAATAAAGTAATTTATTAATTTTGCAATTGACATGCTATGCTTTTTTACTTAATAAATCAAATTATGTACGTAAAAATATATAAACTCAATCGAGTGACAAATGTGGTGGTTAATTTGAATGTTGCAAGCACGACCGCAATAAGCTCAGTTGGCAGAGCTACGGAACGGTATTCCGAGGTCGTGGGTTCAAGTCCCGCTTGCGGCAATTCACTTCTTCCACCATAATTTGATTTATTAAGAAAGAATAATGTTTCAAATCAAAAGATATATCTTTAACGGTTATACTTAAACTAGCCGTTGTCCGCAACTTGTGCGAGTGGAATTTAGAACTTTTTCCCCGTTTTTGCAACATTTTTCACTAATGCTTCGAACACTGAAATAATTTTCCTAATTGGACCAGTAGTTCCTGAGATTAGCGCGTTCAAACTAACAAACTCTTCAGCTTTATAAAATTAGTATAATATTCTTCATATTCTTCTTCTCTCTTTCCACATATCATCTCCGTTATAGCAAACGTAAATATTGAGACGTGACCAGGCTTTGAAATTATAACTAAATTTAAATCCCAAATGTTTTAGTATATCGAGTAAACAGATTTTACTTATTATTGATTTGGTTAAAGCTATCTTGTTTATTAGGTTCGACATATTATAGTATTAACCTACATTTGCTAACCGCTAAGCTTGTTGTGTTAACTCTATGTAATTATCATATTTATGTGTAACAAGCTATTCACGTGATTTCGTACGCCTGGAATTTCGAATAACTATAATTCTAGTGCCTAATAGTTAGTGTAACTAAGCGAATAATGTAAAAATATATTTAAAAACATACAGGAAAGAGCTATACATAATTGTAATAGTCTCAAGGGTTCAATATAGTATTATTTGTTTCGCAAGTCAATGTTTGTAATTAACAGAACAGTCACATTAGTGAAAATAGACGCAACAAGTGCTTCACTTCACCTCTAGGGAGTAGACCGCAAATAAAGAGATATATACAACAAGATACAATTGATAAATAAACCAAAAACAAAATTATATTTAACATTATTATAACACATTAAAACGCAGACACGATAGCACTTGTGACTTTTGAGACAATATTTAGAACTACAAAACAAATAATACCAATATACAGCTTTATTATTCTTTTTTCCGAGGCCTTAGCACCCTAAAATGGCTGGTCTAAATAGTTTTGTTGGGAATAGAGGACGTTGTGTTAATGACTATGAATATTTAAAAATCTCCAATGTTATTATATGTAGTAGTTTTATTTAGAAGCTCTCATTTAAAAGTTGTAATATAACAAACATAAAAAAAGAAAAATAGAGACGAATTCAGGACCTCCTCCTTTTTTTGAAGTCGGTTAAAACCATACTTAGCGGACATAAAATTTTTTGAAAGTAAGTACTTTAGAGGTTATGTATCGGTTATATTATTTTATCGTTATCTCGGCTACAGACGATAAACAGAAGCACGGAATTCAATTTCCAAAGCAAAAGCCTGCCATCACATAAGCTTAAGTTTCGGCCATGTTTATTTGGGTCAGTCAACTTTCAATATGAGATAAAAACTTTTTGCCCTCAATATCAAAGCTTTCCAACTAGCAAACAACTACATAGACTATGTTTTTTATGAAGATTTATTTTATCATTTTAATTTATGTACATATTTTTGTTACTGATTACCTACTTTCTTTACCTATTACTTCTTTTAAAATAGTCGACAAAGTGTTGAACCGAATTTTGTTTTAAAACAACAGAACGTTGTAGGTAGCTAAGTAGTTAGCTCTTAATTATATTTGGAAATCTGTACTAATATCATAAAGCTGAAGAGTTGGTTTGTTTGTTTGAGCGAGCTAATCTCAGGAACCGCTGCCGCGCTGGTCCAATTTAAAAAACTCTTTCAGCGTTTGATAGTACATTTATTGAGGAAGGCTATAGGCTATATAATATCACGCTGCAGCCAACAGAAGCGTAGCAGCAGTGAAAAATGTTGCAAAAGCAAGGAAAATTTTATTTCTACGAACTTTAATATAAACATAAATAAAAAAAAAAATTAACACATTGATTCGTCTTATTTAGCGAAATTTCTCGTTTATTTGTTTCTTTTTTATAGTTTCAAATACATAGTTATCATGAATTAAAAATTCAAATTCAAATTCATTCATTTATCATGGTTTGTGTTACTTTTTTTCATTAACATTTCTCACAACGTCCTCTGCTCCCAAACTAAGGTATATGCTTGAATTATGGGTACTACAGTACCTACTAGAATACTGATATCCTACAAAAACTACTTTTCTTTTGTAAATACATTTGTATGATAATTATACGTATCACACAAATGATGGTCCTGTGCGGGAATCGAACCTACGACCCGACCTCGTGAACTGCAGACCACGAGGCCGTTTGAGGCTAATCAATATTTCTCATTTCCAAATTATTAATATACTGTACGTTATAAATATAATAAAGATTACCATCGTCAATATATGTCCGTGTGGTAAATAAATTGCTAAACGGGAAATTATTTCCACCGATCGAGGCAATTCAATCCAATATTTCTTCCTGGACCAATGATTTTCAACATATTGAAAGTCGTTTTCATTTCTACATTGCAATATCGTAAGTGAATCATTTCATTTCATCGTGAATAATTAATAAATTAATTTAACGTAAACTTAAAGTAGTCATATGCGTAGGCTTATGTTGTTCAACAATGGACTGCAATAGGCAGAAATACTCATAATAAAGATATCAGTAAAGATTGCTGTTATTTGCTAAACATATAATTCTGTCAAGTAGTTGAAGACGTTGCGTTTGTGGTACTTAATAAAATTAAGAACAGCTTGTATTGTAGTTCGTTACAAAATGAAAAGAGTTCTTTGGTTTCAACCCGTTCATATAAATCTTTACTTATTATAAAACAGCTATTTGATATTTTTGTATGTGTGTCCCTATGTGTTCAAAACTACGCAACGGATTTTGATGCAGTTTGTTTTAATAGATAGAGTGGTTCAATAGGATGGCGTTTCTGTATAATTTGTTGAGTTATAGTTTCTAAATTCCACGCGAATGAAGTTGCGACCAACAGCTAGTAGTTAATAATGTAAAAGTGTTAAAGTACATGCAACATCCTTCCATCCCTTTTTTTTCGTAATAAAAGGTAGCCTATGTCCTTTTTCAGGGTCTAAAGATTGTCTGTGCCAAATTTCATCAAAATCGGTTGAGAGCCTTAAGCGGGAAAGCGTAGCAGACACACAGACAGTTACTTTCGCATTTATAATATTAGTAGGGATTTATACATTAGGTAGTCATCCGTCACCTACCTATCCTATCCGTCCCGTACCTCTTTTCATTCACAACATGCTGTAAAAGCCAGATAAAGGATTTTATATATAGAAGATAAAATCCTCTGTAAGAGACGGAAAGCTCGAAAATAAACCATATGTCAAGATGCCTGTCTAGTTATTTATATTTCCAAATCTTTATTTTGTGTATGAAAATATGCAATGGGTATTAGCCACACTATTATAATGAAGACCATGTGCAGAAGCTTTTATTTCTAAGACAGGTACCAAACATCAATTATTATATTATCGTCTTCTAATCTGTGTCAACGTGCAATAAATACCTACCTAAATCCAACCGTAAGCCTCCGTCTACTGCTGGACATAAGCCTCTCCCATAGTACGCCACAACACGCGGTCCTGCGCTATATGCATCCAGGGTCCCCCGACACATTTGACGATATTATCAGTCTACATCTATCATCGTCTACCCTTCCGTCCCCAACCGTCGTCAGATCGTAGAGCGATGTCGCCAGCCCATTGCTAAATAAATACACTCATGAAACTTGAAATCTCATCCAATTAACCCCCTAATATACTGTGACAACAACTTTCACTAAATTCCTTATTAGCACACGAGAAGCACACTACATAGTACATTTTCGTGTAAATTTATATAGGGACTTTGAAACTCCTTAAATAAATTACATAATGTGGTAACAACGTCAGTAAAAGTCACGTAGTACGTTCATAAAGACATTTCCTTGACGATAACCCTTTCTGTATGTGCTTAGTACATGTTTTATAGTAATATATATCTTCTTTTCAGCTCATAAATGACCCACTATGCGGCACCGGGTTCCTTCGTAGTGCGTACGCGGGTGTGTATACGGACCAATCTGTGGTAAAGGGTTTTAGTTATTAGATTTTTGATCTCATGCAAAGAACTTTACCAGCAAATTTTTTTTCTCAATACAGTAGTACTGTTTAAATAAAACTACTTTTTACGGATCTAGACGTGTAAAACAAATATACGCGTGTAAATCCGTAAAAAGTAGTTTTATTTAAACAGATGAGTCACGCAACAGTAGTACTGGTTTTGTGTTATACCTGCGCATATATTACAAAATGTTACCTCCTTATTAATATAATAGATTATGCGAATATATTTTTTTGATGACAGCGCATAGGCATAGGTATCGATAGAGTCGATAGCTCACACCTATAAACCATGAAGGTACAGATAAATGGTTTATAGGTGTGAGCTATCGACTTTTTTTATCTATACCTTCATGCTATAAACCTAAGTGTTGGGAACACTCTTCTTTACGAAAGTAATCCATGTTATAACAAAGATGTGAAAGTCATTCTGTCACTTTTCGGCGCCATAATACCCGCGTCCCGTCACCTAGTTAATTCATAAACGGAATAACAAATATATAATGTGCTAAAACAGACGGTATGTAAGCTCGTAGTTATCTGACACAAATCGCTATTTGTGAACATAATAGCAACTCAGCAGAAACATTCGACACATGTGATGGATGTGAAGCGAATAGGCTCTTGACTACTCATTGGTTAATAAAATGTCTCGAGATGTGCTACCGGAAAATGTTACAGAGTAACATTAAACCTCATAAAACTTGTATTTATTTGGCTGCAACCTCATTCTATATCGTTTTTAACATTTTTGGCATAAAGCAATCAGATCACTGTAAAAAAAAATAACCACAAATTTCGTGATATCAATGATCACGTTTATTTTAATATTGATTGTGTTCTAAATTTTAGAACTTCTAGCGGAAATTTCAACTCTTTAGTTACCGCCACGTTCATAAAATACAGCCTGGTGACAGAAAGACGGACGGACTGACAAGTAATACGAACTGTTACATCCCTAGTTATTACCATGTAAAAGCTAAGTCAGCATTGCACATTATTGCATCATTCCTATTGTTCCATATTACATAGTTTATATTTTATTCCAATGCATTTATCAGTCAGATCTGGGACACGATTGTGGACGGTTGTGGAGTTATACGATAACTTTGAAGGTTATTAAACAGTTCAAGAAGTCCTTGTGTCTTTTTTTTAAAAACACCAACGGGGTCGCCCTCCTAACAGAACCTTAAAATTACTTTGAATGCGCTATATACCAAATACTTATATCTTATAGAAACCGCTATAAACTAACAAACAAATCAATATACTTTATACCTATATCAGAGAAGTGTCAAACTCTGACCAACACGGTTGACACCCCATTCCCGCAATTGCATATCTCTATTTTGGTCTATTGGAGATGATGGACATTTTATCAGATAAACTTGTTTAGGAGATGTAACGATAATGACAGCTTAAGATGATTTTCAATTTATCACATAGTGGCACATCTGGTCTATAATGAGTAAACAAAGATTGCTTAAAGGACTATTTTATATGTGTATTAGTTTTAGTACACCTACATGTTTATAATCTTTATCTAATATATAAAATTCACGTGTCACAGTGTTAGTTACCGTACTCCTCCGAAACGGCTTGACCTATTCTTCTCAAATTTTACATACATATTCAGTAGGTCTGAGAATCGGCCAACATCTATTTTTCAAACTTTTTTTTTTTTTTAGTATTGCAAAACAACGTTTGCCGGGTCAGCTAGTTTTATTATAAAACAAAATCGTTATTTTGTATGTTTTTATATGTCTCTATGTAAGCTTAAATCTTCAAAACCACGCAATGGATTTTAGTGTGGTTTTTTAAAAGAGAATTTACTTACTATAAACCACCAGGTAATACCCCTTTTCAGAATAACTTATTCCCGCTAAAGGTGGAAGGTGGAAGATTGAGATATATATGAGATAAGACCGCCTCGTGTAATTTATGGTGTGCAATAAAGTGTATTATATTCTATTCTGTGCCAAAATCGATTCAGTGATTTTATGTAAAAGAGCAAAAAACATCCATTAATTAATCTGGATAGATTATCCAGATTCCAGGTGTCCACACCTTGGTACCGATTCTACAGGCACAACTAAACATAAATTAACTAAAATGTGAATATGATAATGTTAACAACACATTTGATAGAGATATCTGAACTTTCGTAACATAAAACTGTGAGAATATGAAATAAAATGATTTTAATTAATTTGTATCTCTGCGTACAATGAAATAGCCAGTAATCAATTTCAATTTCAAACTAGCTAAGTTAGGTTATGTTTTGATTTATCAGAATTGACGTCATTGTTAAGTTAATAATATTAGTAGAATACAGAAAGATGTATTTGCGTAATACGTAGTAAAAATAATGTTTCTCGTAATGCAGTAGATACAACGTGAATGCAAACATTAGCTAATGGGCGGTAAGGTCTGAAAAAATAACCGCAAGTAGGTTGTCTATAATCTGTGAAAACAAACTAAAGTAGGTTATTTACAAAGATAAATTTTATTTACAAGGGCGATTACTACACGTCCCATTTTCGGCGGTGAATGTCTTTTTGACATGATTTTATTACTAAAGTAATTTATTAATTTTGCATTTGACATGCACATGATTTATTAAGTAAAAGCATACTTTTACTTATTAAATAAATGGCTTTCTCCGGTGACAGTGGATGACATTAGGCATATAATTCTCGCCATCAGATCGAATGCAGTTGGATGTGACAACATTAGCCGCCGTATGGTCATATTGGCCTTAGACTATTTTCTTCCAGCAATTACCCATGTTGTCAACTACTCTCTGGAATCCGGCAACTTTCCGTCGCAGTGGCGTAAAGCCCACGTCATCCCTTTACCCAAAGTACCTAATCCTTCGCTTCCTAATCACTTCCGTCCAATATCCATACTCCCTTTCCTTTCGAAAGTCCTGGAGGCTTGTGTACACAAACAGCTATCTGATTTCGTTTTCCAGAATAATCTCCTCAGTCCTTACCAGTCCGGATTTAGACCAGGCCACAGCACAACCTCCGCTCTCCTTAAAGTGACTGGCGATATTAGGGCAAATATGGAAGACACCAAATTGACGGTTCTAGCTTTAGTCGACTTTTCCAATGCTTTTAATACCGTCAGTCACGATATCCTTCTATCCATCCTCTCCCATATTATGATCTCACCTCAAGCTCTTAGTTGGTTCTCTAGCTACATTCGGGAACGTCAACAATGTGTCCGGATTGAAGATAATTCGTCGTCTTGGTGTAATCTTGAAGCTGGCGTCCCCCAGGGTGGTATCCTTTCTCCTCTGCTCTTTTCTATATTCATCAACCTCATCACTCAACATCTTCAGTGTTCGTATCACCTGTATGCCGACGATCTACAACTTTACTCACAGGCTAGCGTAGATTCAGTAGCCTCAGCCATTATTAATGTAAATAGCGACCTGGAATACATCCAGGACTGGTCCTCAAGATTTGGTTTGGTTGTGAATCCCTCAAAGTGCCAGGCTATCATCGTGGGGAGTCAACATTTCGTCGCGCGTCTGGACCTTGCATCACTGCCACCTGTTATATTTAACGGCGCCGTGGTTCCCTTGACATCGAACGTCAAGGACCTAGGTCTGCATATAGACTCCACTTTGAACTGGAGAACTCAGGTGGCTAACGTTAGTCAGAAGGTGACAGGTATTCTTCGTGTCCTCTATCGCCTGAAAAATTTCCTTCCAATAAAAACCAGGATAATGCTCGTTAAAACCCTAATCTTCCCTGTAATAGACTATGGTGATGTGTGTTATTTTGACCTAAACGCAGAACTCCTCAATAAACTCGACCGTCTTCTTAACAACTGCATTAGATTTATTTTCAACCTTCGTAAGTATGATCACATTTCTGCTTGTCGTTCCCAACTTAAATTCTTGCCCATTCGTCAGCGCCGTAGTATGCGTGCATTAACTTTGCTTTTCTCTGTTATGATGTCTCCTACTTCACCTGAATACCTGAAATCTTTCTTTCAATACTTAGGCGCTAGTCACTCTCTAAACCTTCGGTCATCTGACAACCGACTTCTTCTCTGTCCTTCACACTCTTCTGGATACATTCATTCTTCTTTCTTTATTCAGTCTATAACACTCTGGAACTCACTCCCTTCCTATATCAGATTGTGCAATAATCGCTCTAATTTCAAACTAAAAGTTCGACAACATCTATTAAATGAGCTGACCTAATATGGTATGATATAGTGTGTATATTTTGGAATTTAGTGTGTTTATAATTGTGTGTGTGTGTGTTTGTGTGGTTGTATTGTGTAATATTGTATTCTTTTGTATATATTTGTTGAGTATATGCATTGTATATCTTTCGCGTGGCCCCGAATATGTTTAAATTATGTGTATGTAGTAATTGTAGTATAATTTATCTATTTCTCGTTTTTTTTTTTATTTTACTCTGTATATGTAGGTATGTATTTATTATTTCCTATTTTAAATTGTGTCTCGCATTTTTTAATGTGCCTCCCTCAAATCCTCTCTGCATCACCCATGGTTGACTGTTAGAGAATGCCCAAGGCATTAAGTCCGCCATTGTATATTTTTATATGCATAAAGATAAATAAATAAAATAAAAAAAAAAAAAAAAAATCAAATTATGGTGGAAAAAGTGATTGCGGTAATCTGTGATCCCGCTTGCGGTAATCACTTTTTCCACCATGATTTTATTAGCTTCGTTCGTATCTATGTATTTAATGTAACTTAGTATTTGCTAGTGCAAGTGACGTTACGTTAATATTGTTATATTTTCGCTACATTCCCAACCCTAAAATATGGAATAAGTAAAGAGCGTTAATACACATAAACTGTGTAATTCATCTGTGCAATCAGCTCCTAGCTATCACCGTTCCAGAGATATAGCCTGGTGACACACGGACAGACGGATTACGTCCCTATAATAGGGTCTAGTTTAACCTTTTGGTACGGAACCAAATAAAGAATAATTTTTATTTAACAGTTACTTTTTACAAGGCGTTATTTGCTATAGTCCCAAAAGACTTCTTTGGTGTAGCGCATTAAATTGAATTTCTTTTTCGAGTGTCAGTAAATTTAGAAAGTGTTGACACTTAACTCCATTTTATTAACTTAAGAGTTAGTGGACTACCTTAGACACATAATGTGTAACTTGAACAAATGTAATGTAACAAGAAATGCATTATAGTTACTAACGCACATAAAAGGGTTTTGTAAAATAATTACCAGTGTATCGAATTTCGTACTTTCTGGAAACCAACTGAGTGCACTTGCGTACATTCTGGAAACCAACTGAGTGCACTTGCGTACTTTCTGGAAACCAACTGAGTGCACTTGCGTATTTTCTCGAAACCAACTGAGTGCACTTGCGTACTTTCTCGAAACCAACTGAGTGCACTTGCACATTTTGTGGAAACCAGCTGAGTGCACTTGTGTACTTTCTGGAAACCAACTGAGTGCACTTGCGTACTTTATGGACTCCACTGAGTACACAATAGGGGTATTTAAGCAAATGTTGATCGATTTACAGCCGCAGGATTTGCAGACGAAAATTTTCAAAATACGTTTAGTTTTCCGGAACATTTCACAAAAGTTTGTGGAGTCATTTTGGAGGAGTTTGGTAAAAAACATTGTTATACGAAAATATTATATGTATAATAGAAGTCAGAAGTAAGAATGATTATGTCAACAGAAAATAATACGTTATAGTGGTTACAGTTACAAAGTTTTCGATATATTACATGTTATTTGTTGCTACCTAAATAGCCTTTGTCTACCTCAGTTGACCCTTATAACTTGTTAGAGACACGTCCCTACTAACAATGTCGGTTTGCCATTAATTATATATCCCAATATCTGTACCCTTTTTTCTACATTTACCACAAATTGCTAAAGGAAACAGTTTTAACAAAGATATTTAGTAAATATTATATTTAGTAAATTATAATATATTTAGTAAAAAGAATTTAATAAATCAAAGGTTAACTGTGCAGGTTCTATGGTAGGTCAGATGGCAGAGCAACGGGACGGTATTAGGTCGCGGGTTCTAGTCCCGCTCATGCTGATCATGTTTTCCTCTAAAATTGTAAATTAATGAGTAAAAGCATAGCTAGTCAATAGTAAATTTCATGAATTACTGTAAATATAATTTAATTAGCTAAAAATTTAAAAAAAACTACGGCGGACCTCAGAGCGCTATCTGATACAGTCTAAACATAGTCCAGTACTAGGTACTGTATGTTTTTGTCATTAATAATAATAAAATTAATAAATATTAATAAATATTAATGGACATTTCACACAACGTCCTCTGGTATTATCTGGTATCTCTGATATGGTCATTCTATCCTTAACTACATTTTGAATCTACTATATCCAAAACTTACAAAGAAATATTTACTTAATGGCCTCAATTCTCGAAGTTAAATGGATTCAATCAAAGTTGTGTCAAGTCGCAAGATGTTCTATTATGGGGCCTTTCAAACTTAATTTGTTATGTACATACATACATATATGATAGACAACTGTTGTCAAAGGTCATAATGGTAGGCAGGATAACAAAACCGCAATGAAATACAGACTTGAGTATTGCGCAAACATTATTTATGTATTACGTATAGCTATTGCCCGCGATTTCTTACGTGCGCAATTTAGAAAATTTTCTACGTTTCTACAATATTTTTCACTGCTGCACCGCTCCTATTGGTCGCAGCGTGATCTTATATAGCCTAAAGTCTTACTAGGTACAGGTACTATGCAACACTGAAAGAATTTCGCAAATCAAACTAATAGTTCCTGAGATTAGCGCGTTCAAACAAACAAACAGTCAAACAATCTCTTCAGCTTTATAATGTTGGTATAGATTGAGTTCATTCATGTGACGACGGATTAAGAACGGAAGTGTCACCCCACCTTTTTAATGTTTAGAGTGCTATAAGAGTCGATAAAGGGATAATTTAAGTAGACAACATAATCTGCGAACAACTGAAACTAAAATCGAAACCACATGATGTGTTAGTATGCGATTTTGATACAAATTTTGTGCCTGATTAGCGTAGTGCACTAAACTATACCCTAGTGATATTAAGAAAAAGTCTGTGTCCAACATAGGGTACTATACAACTTTATAGGATGTGACAAGAATTATCCAGTTATCTTCTCTTGAAATCATCGTAATTTTGCAAAGCCACACTAAAATAAAATAAAATGTTTAGTGTATACCGTATATTCACTCGTTTTACCGACAGATTACTGAGAGATCTCTTTTAGGCGTAAGTATAAAAAAGGTTAACGTACTAATCATTGATCTTCTAAATATATACAGCTGAAATTTCATAGGACTTGATTAAGCCATTTCTGAAACGGATGGCGACAAACATTATAGCGCCAGAATTTTATTTCTGTACATGTAAAGGTAGAAAATTTCTTGTATAATTTAATTGCCTTTAAGATGGTTCGTTATACTCTAAAAGTCTAAACTGTGACAACAAATTGGCCATAAACAGCGATATAAAACACGTCTTGTGGCTTACCAGACACAAATGGCGGATATTAGTTAGAGGCGGATATAAGTGTTAGCGTATATATGTCATCTTATTTTCATGGCTCGAAATACATTTGTAGGGATAATATTCCCTGGATCATTGGTAAACATTGTTTCTGGCCTCTGTTTTAAATGCTATAGATTTTTTTCCTCCTCTCGCCGTTACTGGGCTTTGGTATAGTGCCATTATCCTGACCTTGACCCAGCGAAGGGGTGGTCCCATTATTAGGGGCCCGACTCGGTGGCGGGGAAATTAGCCGTTATATTTATCATGGGTTTAACCGGAAAACTTGGTGCAGCAATATATACACATCTCTTTGAGTGGAGATCTGTTCCTATAACATAACATAAGCACGAAAGCCACGTCATAAGTACAGTCTTTATTACCTGTATACATAAGACGGCGCAAAAAGACAATTTATTATTGAAGACTTAAGAGAAGCGAACTCCTCAGACGTTATATAATGAGATATTTATGTTCTGTGCACCAGGTGACGACTTAAAGCACAAATAATTAATTACATTCATATTTTATGCAATAGACTTCTACTAGCGTTTGGAAAGTAAATCGATAAATCGCTATAGTCTCGTTTTTAAGCAATCTGGAATTTGGCATCTAGAACAAAATGTGATTTATTTTTATTAAAAGAACTAGCTGATGCCCGCTACTCCGTACGCGTGGAATTTTAGATTCCCATATATTTTGTCACCGTTTAAACCTTCCCTGGACTTTCGCGAATATTTCAAGACCAAAATCAGCGAAATCGGCCCAGCCGTTCTCGAGTTTTAGCGAGACTAACGAACAGCAACTGATTTTTATATATAAGACTAGCCGATGCCCGCTACTCCGTACGCGTGAAATTTTAAATCCCCATAAATTTTGTTACCGTTTAAACCTTCCCTGGACTTTCACGAATATTTCAAAACCAATATCACCAAAATCAGCCCAGCCGTAGTCGAGTTTTAGGGAGACTAACGAACAGCAATTGATTTTTATATATTAGACTAGCTGATGCCCGCTACTCCGTACGCGTGGAATTTTGGATCCCCATATGTTTTGTCACCGTTTAAACCTTCCCTAGACTTTCACGATTATTTCAATACCAAAATCACCAAAATCGGCCCAGCCGTTCTCGAGTTTTAGCGAGACTAACGAACAGCAATTGATTTTTATATATAAGATATACGTTATTCCTAGAAGGTCATATGTGTGTATGAGTGTGGATGAAGCCAAGAAAGTATGTTTGGATCGTAGCAGATGGCGCTCTATAGTCTCTGCCTACCCCCATGGGAAAAAGGCGTGATGTTATGATGATGATGATAAATATTCATGGACATTTCACACAACGTTCTTTGGTCCCAAGGTAAGCTTATATTATACTTGTGTTATGGGTACCAGATTACTGATATAATAGATTTGCTATTTGTTATTTTCTGTTTTTCTTTTGGAAATACATACATATACTTACAATACATAGAAAACACCCAGACGCAGTACAAACATTTGTAGGAATATTATAAATATCGCACAAACGATGGTCCCGAGCAAAAATCTAAGCCAATTCAATTCGTTACATAACCACTCGACCACAAGACCCGTCAAATGTTAGATAAAAAGAAAAAATAATAAGATGCAAGACATATTGGAGATTTGAATGCCATTCCAGGCCAATATAAAAAAGAAAATAAAATGATTCAGTTCGTAACTCACGAAAATGTCACGTAGACCGATGAAACAAACTCAGCCGTTGGAAAATGTACACATTGTACACTCCAAAAAAACAAGGTAAAATTTAATCGAATTCATATTGCGTAAAATCTTTTTCAGCACGTACTAAAAGGTTAGGCATTCAGATTCATAAAAAAATCGACAAATACATTTTCCTTTTGGCACAAAAGCAACAACATCTGCGAAATTGCGTAATCATTTAAAATCCGGTACCTTAATAATTGAGAATGGATATTACATAAAAGATACTGTGTTTCTTATTTAACTTTAGGCGTGCAGGAAAAAGAGAGTTTTAAGTTTAAGTAATGCATCTGCGTATCTATTCTTCAGTTTTGGCGTTATAACTTTCAAATACCGAAATAAAATTCTGAAACATCTAAAGCCATTTTATTTCGTGTACCTATATAATTTCCAAATCAATTTATTTTGCCTATTGCAGTCAACTGCTGGAGGTGGTCAACTAATTAGTGCTATTTTACACTATTCATAGCCTTACCCGTCCAGTTCTATACAGTTTAGGTGCTCAGACCACCTTGTAGGCGGGTACTGTAACTTTGCGGTTGCAAACAGGCAGTCTTCCCTATACAACTCGTGCTACTAATTTGGCCATCGGTTTTTTGACACATAAGAGCCGAGTAAAGTTACATAACTAATAAATATATCAATTCCGGAAAAAGCAGGTAATGTTCAATACTTTATTTATTGTTCAGGGTTTCATACAATCCCTTATAGTCTCACTTCGGTGTCCGTCTGTCTGTCTGTACGTCTGTCAATTTTTTTTTCACTCAGCAACGGCTAAATGTGTCGTTTCAAAACTTATACGATAAGTAAATCTATACGGTCCCTTAAGTACCTACTGCAAAAAAATATAATCATCCTGATTCGTCTAAGCAATAAGAAAATATTTCAAAATATGAGAAATTAATAGCTTCATTTTGATTTTAGTTTTATTTAGTGTTATATTATGGGTAAGTTACAAAATACCCTCTAGCTAAGATTAAGACATCCAAGATGCTACCCCAATTTTATTTTTATTGTGTTTTCCTTAACCCTTAGGGGTTAAGGAGAACACAATAAAAAAAAAATTATATATTTAAATATAAATCATCCTATCGTTATGGTAACTAACAACTTTGGAGACAAACTGTAGCATAGAATAAGTTTTCCTGAAATAATAAAATACAATTTAAAACATATCTACCACTTCAGTTTTACAACCAATAAAACTTTAAGAAAAGCATTTTGATTTGATTAAATATTTTTACGACCGGAGATCTTTGCACAAAGACTAGCAAGCTTTAGAACATAATATTATGTTCTTAAAGTCTACTATAGTGGCAATAGTTATTAACTTAATTTATTCTTGCAATAAATTAAACTATGGTGGAAAAAGTGATTACCATAAAGTGATCCACAATAGTTTAATTTATTAAGTAAAGCATAGCATGTCGATTGCAAAATTAATAAATTACGTTATTCTTGCAAGTTATTTTTATTTCAGAAACAATCATCACGTAATAATATTCTCTAGCATTTGCGCGACTCATTCGTTTAAATAATGTGGGTAAACCCTGTAACTACTGATCGTAGAGGACACTTAACAGCTCAGTCCCAAACGTGACCATGGTGACTGCAAAGTTTCCGAAACGTCGGGCAAAAATGTCATTGGGTTGAAAAATAAATAGTAGCCGATTCTCAGACCTACTGAATACGCATATAAAATTTGGTAAAAATTGGTAAAGCCGTTTCGGAGGAGTACGGTAACTAACACTGTGACATGGAAATTTTATATATTAGAATATAAATAATTAAAAATCGGTCAAGTACGGATTGGACTCAAACACAAATTAGTTCTCGTTATAACGTGTTATATATTTAAACTGTGATATTTTTAGCTCTCTAGCTATCACTGGTAAAGAGATACAGCCTGGTGACAGACATACGAGCGGACAGCTAAGCCTCAGTAACGGGACCCCTACTTTATGGTACGGAACTTTAAAAAATGACTATTAAAAAGAGTTCACAAGAGATTTAAATAATTTCTTTAGTATTTTTAGTTAAGACGCAATACAGTATTCATACGCGTGTTTCGTTAAGATTTTATACTCATATTTTAATACCCAAGTTAAGAAACATGGCTTGTACCAACATATCACGTAGGCTTAAAGTATTAAATTGTAAGACAGTGTATTTTGTACGTTGTTTTGTTTTCAATCTGTTTTTTATACTTTATCTTATTTCTGTTGTTACTAACAAAAGTATTTTTAATCGACTTCAAAAAGGAGGAGGTTCTTAACTAGTCTGTACGGTTTTTTTATGTTTGTTTCCTAACTAATGAATATAAGTAACTTTTATGAATAAATCATTTTTAAGCTATATAGCTTCTATCGCGGGCCTTGAGCGTGGAGACCGAATCCAGAATTTCCGTAACGAAAATAGCGTAATGAAAATAACCTGACATTATCGGCGTTACTGCGCATGCGTAATCCCCGCTTCGCCCCGCAATTTATTGTATCCTGTTGATACCAAGGGTAAGCGCCTTCCTCAAATTAAACAGCGTATTAAATAAGGATTTTGAATCGACAACTGCATACTGAATGTTCAGATAACAGCGTATGTTAGATTTTAATAATGTAAAATAATGTTTATTTTATTTTATTGACATTTGATTGACAATCGCTATTTTATCATAATTACCATAAACAACGGATAGATGCAAGCATCAGTAAATAAGGATTATTATTCTTATTTTATTTTATTGTATTTAGATTCTTGCCTAAATAAAATAAATAAATAATTATAAATGCATAAGTTGATAAAAAATGCTATGCAATAGCTATACCGCGGCAGTCCCCGAGTGCCACACGTCTTTTTTTATTTGAAAGTTGATGCTTCCCAATGGTCCCAGGTCAGGATCTGATGGTTATCTCCTAAAAATCGAGGAAACCCACATATTATGTAACTAAATTATCAAAGAGTAGACTATCAAGGTGGTCTCACGAAGTCGGTGCAACTTTTTTTAATTATACGCAATTATTGACAGCAAAGTTAATACGTTAAGATACAATTAGGTCCCTTCCTCAGCGTATCAGATTCCTACTGCTGGGAACGCGCTTCCTCAAATTTGGGAAGATATCCAATATACTTATGCCACGCTGACCAGGCGAGATAATAAATAATAAATAAATAAATATTTATGGACATTTTACACAACGTCCTCTGGTCCCAAGATAAGCTTATTATGGGCACCAGAATACGGATAGAATACATAAATTACTTTTCTTTTGTAAATACATACTTATTATACATAGTAAACACCCAGACGTAGAACAAACATTTGTAGGACATTTATAAACGTCACACAAAATATGAATGTCCGAGGCGGGAATCGAAACCGCGACCTCGTGAACGGCAGTCCGTTATATGAACCACTAGACCACGAAGCCAAGAGCGTAGCAAAGAGTTTGGTTTCATGTTTTCTGTTTCTTATAATAATGTTATCTGCCCATAAGATTCAATTAACTGCCTCTTACAGATCACTGAGGAGGAAATAGGTAGGTGAGAATAACTGTTTTATAATAATAGTCATAATCATTATCATAATCATCATAATTTATACCAATATATATATTTTTTACATAACAAATGTCGGCACTTGATCCCATGCCACCTGATGGTAAGCGACAATGGAATCTTTGATGGTAAAGCGTACCAACTATGTAAGAAGCCTATTTACCATTTTTTTGAACGTGTCTACATTGTAACTCTCGGGAAACACAGGCATCGGTAAATTATTCCAGTCCTTGGCACTTCGTGGCAAGAATGACGACCCGAAAAGTTTAGTACGGACAGGTGGTATGTCCACAGCGTACGGATGGATCATGCAGCCCATCAAAACATTCTCCGAAATGTAGTAAATATTATAAAGCTGAAGAGTTTATTTTTTTGTTTGAACGCGCTAATTTCAGGAACCGCTGCCGCGCTGGTCTGATATAAAAAATCCTTTCTGTGTTGGATAGTACATTTATCGAGGAAAGCTTTACACTATATAACATTACGCTGCGACCAATAAGAGCGAAGCATTAGTGAAAATGTTGCAAAATGCGGAAAAGTTTCTAATTTTCACGCGTATGGAGTCGCGGACAACAGCTAGTAGTCAAATAATTTCGTAAATTACGGAGGGGAAAGGCTTACATATTAATATGTAAATAAGCTGGATTTAAATAAATTTCTTAACTAGGTAAATATTATGAACGAACTAAACAAAGTAATGAACGAAACATCTGTTATTAATTACTTTAAAACTTCCAAGTAACGATAAATGTGTTGCGCCGGACTTGGGCGAGAAATTTCCTCAGTAT
Organism: Orgyia antiqua; assembly: GCA_916999025.1. Lineage (NCBI taxonomy): Eukaryota > Metazoa > Arthropoda > Insecta > Lepidoptera > Erebidae > Orgyia > Orgyia antiqua. The sequence continues at coordinate 8,035,575 of OU779861.1, forward strand.
AATTTACTGTTTACGTTACTTTAAATTACTTCATATTAAAGCTCATCTTTTCTTATTGTTGTTAATCTGTACCATTAAATTACTTTTGAATAGAGCCAATTTAGGTACGGTTTAAGAGGGTACTGTACTCCTAATGTAGGTATTTGGCTTATGTATTGTTATCCCTATTCCCGAGCGTCGCGCTGAAAGGGACAAATATAGCTGAAGCAGATTTTACCTACAAATACTTTGAAAAAAAGACGTTTCGTAGTCCCCTTTTTTCTTCGCGAAAGTTAAACAAATTTTAATTGTTTTTACTCTATATTATAGATGAAAAGTATATCTATGCTTCTGTCACATTTTTTTTGTGAAACTTTAGACGCTGCAACTTCATCTAAAGAAAATAAAAAAAAAACGGGATTTTCGGAAGGTCATATTTCTTTTAGTTAATATGTTTTGAAAAAATAAAGTGATAGAAGCATAGATATACTTTTTATCTATAATATAACGCAAAAACCATTAAAATCAGTTTAACTTTCGCGAAGAAAAAAGGGGAGTACGATGCCCCTATTTTTGTATGGAGCATAATTTGGTATCGTGCCCTCTTAATACGATTTTATTACTTTAGTTTGTATCTAGTTATTAATTGTTATGGACACGGAATCATTGAAGGTTATTTTCGCCCTTTTCCCACTGTTAACTTTATCTGAAACTAGCTATTATTCGCAACTTCGTACACGTGGAATTTAGAAACGAAATCTTAACAAATTATCACAAAATAAAACTATCGTGTTGAACCATTTTATCTATTAAAAAAACTGCATCATAATCCGTCGCGTAGTTTTGAAGATATAAGTTCACATAGGGACACATACACAAAATTATCGACTGTTTTTTAATAAGTAAACATTTTGCACATAACAAGAATCAAAGTACGTAAGTACGTAAGAAGTACTTATATTTAAGCTTGTTTTTCAGTTTTTGAGTCCAGAGTACTTAACAATACTTATCCATAAATCCAAAACTTAAATCCATTTATTTATTTTAAATCTAAATTAAAACTATTGTAAGCCTAATTATTTTACAATAATGATGAATAGAATATAAAATATCAAAAAATCCTTGTTTTTAATTAACTTAAAAGGCCAAAAGATTCCACAAGGCTGACGTAATGAATATGACAAATAAATCGTTGACCATAACTCGTCAAGTACGAGTTGGTCTCGTACACGAAGGGATACATAACATTATTGTCATAATATATTGGACATATTCCTCATTTGACCTCAAATAAGTGGAATAATGGCAGGAGGATGATGATAAATAAATAAAAATAAATATTTCATGGACATTTCACACAACGTCCTCTGGTCCCAAGCTAAGCTTATATTATGGGTACCAGCATATGGATATACTACATATACTACTTTTATCTTGTAAATACATACTTATAATACATAGAAACACCCAAACGCAGTATAAACATCATTCAAAGATGATCATGACATGTGTATTTGTTAATAACTGTGAAATTTTCAGCTCTATAGCTATCACCGTTTCAGAGATACAGCCAGGTGACAAACGGACGGACGAACGGACAGGCAAGTCTCAGTAATAGGGTTCAGTTTTACCTTTTGGCACGGTACCCTAAAAATAATTATAAGAAAGAAAGAAAGAGATATTTATTGCTGCGTTAGAGAACATTAACATTAAAAAGTACATCAAAAAACACCATGCTTCCAAGCGACACCAACCAAGTGTCCATTCAGTATTATGCTAGGTCACAAGGACCTAGCGCTGGTTTTCAAATGGACCCTGCGTGTGACGCCACGGACATCCACATTATACAAGCATCCAATACACATTATAAAAGCAATTATTAAAATAAAAAATATTCAGACGTATCTTTCACTATTATTTTGAAAAGCCTTGTAATTCTCACACTCGGCCATTATTAATCCCTATTCTATTCATTTCCTTTGTCCTGTTTGTTAGCAGAACCTGATGCGAACAAATATGTGTTGGCTGTGTTGTCTCTTGTGGCCCTCGGGCTGACTTTGTATTAAATCCGAAGCTCGCCAAAATACTTTTTTGGAAGGCAATTTACATTCAATCTAACTAGACTTATATTTAAATATCACAATATTATCGAAGTCTTATATTATAAATGATGAAATAGCTCCGTAGAAACATTTATTTTTAATGTAGGATTTAGGTTCCGTTATTCCATAGAATTAATTAAGATTTTTATACAGATTAAAATAAATAAAATAAATATTAATGGACATTTCACACAACGTCCTCTGGTCCTAAGCTAAGCTTATATACTTGTGTTATGGGTACTAGAATACGGATATATACATATACTACTTTTCTTTTGTAAATACATACTTATAATACATAGAAACACCCAGACGCAGAACAAACATTTGTATGACAAATATAAACACCACACAAATGATTGAAAAAATTGAATAAATCATACTTTTTACTTTAAAAAATGAAAACAATTCAAACGGTTTCGAATTATTTCAAGAGCTCCATTTTAGGTGTCATGAATCTAAATGTGTCTACCATGAATAATCGTTATTAAGTGCAAGCTAAAGATTTGATTATCTACTATATAAAAATAAGTCGAGTTTTCCTTCCTGACGCTATAACTCCAGAACGCACGGACCGATTTCCACGGTTTTGCATTCGTTGGAAAGGTCTCGGGCTCCGTGAGGTAAACCTCAAAGTTTATTTTTTTTTTATTTTTTTTTTTACTATTTTTTTGGTATGGCAAAACAACGTTTGCCGGGCCAGCTAGTCAGGTATATAATATGTTGATGCTATTGAAATAAATAAAATGATCACATAGTAAACTCAAATTAAATGAAAAGTATATTTGAGAGGAATTGTATAGGATTAATTGAATTACATACATAAATACAAAATCAGCCTACATTGTAGAAACCGCACGTTTTAGGCTGAAAACAGTGTTAAACCGACCCTCAGTGCTGATCGCCTGTCGGCGTAGCTATATCTAAACTAATATTATAAAGCTGAAGGGTTTGTTTGTTAGAATGCCCAAATCTCAGGAATCACTTATCGGATTTGAAAAATTCTTTTAGGTTTGAATAGTACATTTTCTCTACTACTCTTTTTATTTTTATTATTTATCTCTCGTAGCCGACTATTCTCACTAGTTTTCTGGTTCTTACTGAAAACTAGGGTAGGGTAGCTTGCTACTATAGCAATGGCTGAGGAAGGACCATTTTCAGCCTCTAATATTAATGTATTTTATTATGTATATTTTAAACTTTGTTCTGTAGTCGAGGTTACTGAAAAATTTTTTTTTTCTTTCGTTCTTCTTTCTTTACATTTATCGAGGAAGGAACTTTTATTATCAAGAACTTAAGGTTACCTGTTGATATTTCGCTCAAGTTTAGCCAACTAGATAATTTGCTTAAATAAATATCTGAAAACACGGTTGAAAATACTGGATATTTTTTAAATAATTGACTGTACTAAGCAGGTGAAAATATTTTGCAAATCTTTCCTTAGATAGATTCATCCATAGTTAGATGGCTAAATAGATAGATGACTAGTTGGAAAATTCTTTTAGGTTTGGATAATACATTTATCAAGGAAGGCTATAGGCTATATAACATTACGCTGCAACCATTAGAGGTGAAGCATTAATGAAAAATGTCGCGAAAACGGGTAATATTTTTAATTTTCGGTGAATCTTGATCACGTGACAGCGCTCCTCTATTTTTTTTGGAGGAGCGCTGTCACGTGATCAAGATTCACCGAAAATTCACTTCACTTTTTCTTACTGAATACCACTGCAGCTAGTTCAGTTATGTCTATGCAAATCTATGAATGCGCTCACAGGACGGTACGCCGACTGACGACGACGGTCAGCGCTGACGATCTGTTTGTCACTGTTTCTAGCTATAATATTCATGAATTTAATATTAATCTTTTATCTAACTTATATATTACAACTGATGAATTTTCTAATTTCAAAAAAATATATTTAATATCAACTGGTTTAAAAATAATGGTTTTCATAGAATATAACTTGCGAACAATTTCAGACGGGGTTGTGTGTAGATTATGTTTATATAAAGCGATGTCTTAGTGGGCTATTTTATGCCTCAATAAACTTTTATTACGGATGAAATATTGCCAAAGCCTATATGATACTAAACTGACGCTGATAACTTGCAGAACTGAAGTAATACATATACGTTTGTCAAGAGACGATAAAATTACCACATTTTTTTACACAGTTTTAAGATTTCCATTTTGAAATCTTTTTATGCAAGATTAATCGGTCAGGTGTTATATGTCCTTTCGTAATTCGTAACTCCTGTGCTTTATTTTATATAATAACTAGCTGACCCGGCAAACGTAGTTTTGCCATACTAAAAAAAAAAGTTTGAAAAATAGATGTTGGCCGATTCTCAGACCTACTGAATATGTATGCAAAATTTCATAAAAATCGGTCAAGCCGTTTCGGAGGAGTACGGTAACTAACACTGTGACACGTGAATTTTATATATAAGACTAGCTGACCCGGCAAACGTTGTTTTGCCATACAAAAAAAAAACCAAAAAGGTTTGAAAAATAGATGTTGGCCGATGCTCAGACCTACTGAATATGTATGTAAAAATTGAGAAGAATCGGTCAAGCCGTTTCGGAGGAGTACAGTAACTAACACTGTGACACGTGAATTTCATATATTAGACTAGCTGACCCGGCAAACGTTGTTTTCCCATATTAAAAAAAAAAAGTTTGAAAAATAGATGTTGGCCGATTCTCAGACCTACTGAATATGTATGCAAAATTTGAGAAGAATTGGTCAAGCCATTTCGGAGGAGTACGGTAACTAACACTGTGACACGTGAATTTTATATATTAGAAGACTAGCTGCCCCGGCAAACGTTGTTTTGCCATACAATTCTGTATAAAATAAAATTTCATCAAAATCGGTCCAGCCAATTTGTAGCCTATGTGTTATTCTGATGTATAAGCTATATTGTGGTAAAGTTTCATTCAAATCCATTCAGTAGTTTTTACGTGAAAGAGTAACAAACATCCATACATACATCCATACTTACAAACTTTCGCCTTTATAATAGTAGTAGGATATATTTTTCTCTTGCAGTGAGTTTTATCAAAAGCAGACGTATCAAGCGGCAAATTACTATTTTCCATATTTATTTATTTATTTATTTACACTTTATGCTTAAACTATGCAAAGGCGGCCTTATTGTCTAAGGCATTTTCTACCAGTCAACCATAGGGTGGTGCAGAAAAAGGGAAGGTAGAAGTGTAACAAATAAAGCTAGATTATGAAAGTTAGATTTATTGACATAGATAAATCCTATATATTCACTTACACCACACACTACACCATATTCACTTTTGAAATTTGTATACCGTATACCTATATTATCTCTGCTTTTATATTGCACACCAGTCAAATAAAAGTTAATTAGTGACGGGCCTCGTGGTGTAGTGGTTCTGGTAACGGACTGCCGATCAAGAGGTCGCGGGTTCGATTCCCGCTCGGGACAATCATTTGTGTGATTTTTCTAATTGTCATACAAATGTTTGTACTGCGTCTGGGTGTTTCTATATATTATAAGTATGTATTTACAAAAAAAAAAATAGTATATGTATTCTATCCGTATTCTGGTACCCATAACAAAAGCATATAAGCTTAGCTTGGGACCAGAGGACGTTGTGTGAAATGTCCATTAATATTTATTATTATTATTTATTATTAATAGAAGTTACTATTTATATTTTTCAAATTTTTAAGATATAATTTGTAATCGTTTTATTAACCGACAACTGAATAGATTTTGTTTTGTTTAAAGTGTTATTTGCTTGTATATATTTTAGGTACCAAATATTTACCTGCGGCTTGCATATATCTTATTAAATATAAATCTCGTGTCACAATGTTTGTCCTCAATGGACTCCTAAACCACTTAACCGATTATAATAAAATTCGCACACCATGTGCAGTTCGATCCAACTTGAGAGATAGGATAGTTTAAATTTGGCTGGACCGATTTTGATGAAATTTTTTGTTGTTGATTTTTACACAGAATTGTATGGCAAAACAACGTTTGCCGGGGCAGCTAGTCTTATATATAAAATTCACGTGTCACAGTGTTAGTTACCGTACTCCTCCGAAACGGCTTGACCGATTTTTATGAAAATTTGCATACATATTCAGTAGGTCTGAGAATCGGCCAACATCTATTTTTCAAATTTTTTTTTTAGTATTGCAAAACAATGTTTGCCGGGGCAGCTAGTATATATATATATATTATGTATCTACCTATTCAAATAATACGCAAGTCATATAGTTTTACTGTTATGTTAACATGTTGATTTCTGAACAATTACACCAAGTATAATCTCGGGCACGTATCCAAAATTTGGGTAGATATTGAACCATATTACGACAGTCACTGTTATCATCTACATAACATAAAAAGATTGTTTCAACATGACGTATAGACGATCAGTTTTGTTATTTGTTGTTCTGATGGATTAATACAAGAGTCTCCACGCCCTTTCCTCCCCAGAGTGCTGTAAAAACCAGCTACACATAGATAACATCCTCTGTGAGAGACGGAAAACTTGAAACTAAACTTTATACTACCACAGGTGGTTAGGGCTACATAATAGACGGTGTAGTAGTAGATAGAGATAATCCCTCCCAAAGTGTAGAAGCCCGTGCCCAACTCTCTCTCTCTCTCTCTCCAGCCCATTAACGTCCCACTGACGTTAATGGGCTGGAGAGAGAGAGAGAGAGAGAGAGAGTAGTTGGTATAATGTTTAATTTTCGCGTTTTAGATTTTTCACAGAAGATGTTACATTCTTTTAAAAAATTTATCACTCTTACAACACTACCTTCTGAGAAGAAATGGGGCGGTGACACTTGTATTCTTAATGCATTATCGGTATGACCATTTACTATAACTTGAACAGTTAAAAATCTGCAGTCTAAAATCGTACGAATGTCTAAACTAATTTATTGATTTTGCAATTGACATGCTATACTTTACTTAATAAATTAAATTATGGTGGAAAAAGTGATTGCCGCAAGCGAGATCGGTCCCGCTTGCGGCAATCACTTTTTCCACCATAATTTAATTATTTATCGTAGGAATGTCATTAAGAATCCATTAAAATTTACTTTAGCAATGAACAGTCATTGCTAAAGTATTAATTGAATGCTGATTATAATAGTCAAATTATTCTTGAATAGATAACGAATTGCAAACGAATATAATCTTGAATGAGAGCAAAATACTCAGTAGAATTTCCTACGCGGCCCATGCATAAATTCTGAATAATTGATTCAAACGTCAGCTTCACCTCTCAATTGCAATATTATAAGCGAATCGTTTTACTCCAATTGGATTTGAAAACGACTGCGAACTTTTATTATGAAAAACTTAAGGTTACCTGTCGATATTACGATCAAGTTTAGCCAACTAGATAATGAGCTTAAATAAATATCTGAAAACACGGTTGAAAATATACCATCATCATCACCATAAAATACCATCATCTAATATCTCTATCACTCAAGGGTTTGCTGTAAGAAAACTCAGGTTTGAGTTATGCTCGCCTTTGTACATTTATTTTTTTTAGTTTATTTCTGTTGTTATCTTCTCTTGTGTACAATAAAGCATAAATAAATAAAATAAATATATAAATAAAATGCTGGATTTATAAATAAGTGACTACTCCAAGTGCGTGAAAAAATGTTGAAAATATTTCGTTATAGATAGATGACTAGTTAGTTATATTGGTGTGTAAATATTGCAAACTAACGAAAGTTATTATTTGTTGTATAGACTAAATCGAATACAAATACACTAGTTTATTGTTCCTAGTCAATTGATATAGCTATTGAAATAATCAGCGCAAAACTTTCTATCATATTTTACTCAGATAATATAATTGACTTTTGTTGTTATATTTTGGAAACTTTTTCGGACATCAGGATTGTCTCATGGGAAATTTTGTAAATGTAGTGAAGTACCTACTAGCGATCAGAAATAATCAATCTTATGATTTAACTTTACTAGACATTAATATATTGTCCGTGTGGTGACGGATTTCTTTCCCAGGGTGCTGTAACAGCCAGCTAAGGAACAATATAAGTAGTTAACGTATACTGTGAGAGACGGAAAACTGGAAACAAAACCTGGTCTGGCCTGGTCAGCGCGGCACAGTAGGCCATAATCCCTCCCAAAGTGGAAGAGGCCCGTGCTCAACAATGGGACGTTAATGGGCTGGAGAGGAGGAGACAGTAATAAAGTCAGCGCTTTATTAAACTATCAGCTGTTGCCTACAACTTCATTTGCGTGGAATTTTGAGACCAAATCATAACTTGAACCAGTGTACCTAGTTAAATCAAGGGAGCACAAGAGTATTTAAAACTAATTTTAATTCTAACACGACTTTATTATTCGGCGATCGAACATAGAGTGAGTGAATACTAACTAATATTAAGTCTAAACAATTATAAGTCTTATCTGCTATGGTTTCTTAGTATAAATCTACTGAGTCGGCATTTATGCAGTTGCGCGACTGTGGCGGATGTAAGGCGCGTTATTGTTATATTAAGATAATATAGAGTCGGTCTGCATAACTACCTACCTATTAAAACTGCATCATGATGCCGCTAAACTAAACTTATCATGATACCAATAAACTCACATAGGACATACAGAAAACACACAAACAAAGATAAACTAACAGTGGGTTCAAAAGTACCGTGTGTTTTTTGGAAAGTAAATATTATAAATTTGGCGATGTATTTCCTATCATGGCTGTAACTTCACGTATATTAGATCTCAGTATAGGTTAGATATTAAATTGACCTTTAAATATAGGTTGGTCATGAAGAAAGCTAACGATACCTAATTTTGGTTAATTGAATTTAGCTGCCTTACAAATTACTTCTCTAATACATTCAACTTCGAATGTTTTATAAAACAATTTTCGCTTCACACTGTCAGTTACTAAACTCCTTCGATTTTTATAAAATTTTGTGTGCATATCAGCCAGGTATGGGAATCAATCAATATCTTCTTTATAAAGTAATAATAATAAATACTGGAAGCCTCTTCCCGGGTTCCTGTAGGTACGCAATTTAAATTGCTACAAATTTAAATTAAAAATGATAGTTGTATTATTTCATTACGTTCTTATGGAATACGCAATAAAATATTGATTTTTGTTTATCTAATATATAAAATTCACGTGTCACAGTGTTAGTTACCGTACTCCTCCGAAACGGCTTGACCGATTTTTATGAAATTTTACATGCGTATTCAGTAGGTCTGAGAATCGGCTAACATCTATTTTTCAAACCTTTTTTTTTGTATGGCAAAACAACGGTTGCCGGGTCAGCTAGTCTAATATATAAAATTCACGTGTCACACTGCTAGTTACCGTACTCCTCCGAAACGGCTTGATCGATTCTTATGAAATTTTACATGCATATTCAGTAGGTCTGAGAATCGGCCAACATCTATTTTTCAAACATTTTTTTTTGTATGGGAAAACAACGTTTGCCGGGTCAGCTAGTAGTTCTATAAAATTCCTACTAAATTATTGAAATAGCTATCACTGATTCAATCATGTTTCGAGTGCACATCGGACGTGACGAAACACTTCTAGAAGCTTTTAACACTATTTGTTTTTCAAATGTTCCATGAGCCCGTTATTCCGAAACCAATTTAATAGAGCATCTGACAGGCTTTATGCCTATTTTTAAAACTAACAAAATAAAATACTAGTAATGTTACAAAATGAAATTTTAGATAATTTATATCTGGAGAATGAATTACTTTTTAATGCAAAAAAGGTGATTTCAAATTCGGTGACAGCTATAGGTAAGTAAAGCACAAGCTGTTGCTTGTGACTTCTCCCATTTTCTGCTCTTCTCCAAAAATTCTGTCTCAGTGCTGACATGCAGTGCAACCAGCACAAAAACATTGAGGATCCTTGCTTTAGAAGTACATCTGTCAATCAATAGGGCAGGATTAAGTCAGCGCGGGGCTCGTACCAAATTTAGTAAGGTGGGCCTTTCGTACTTCTTACAGCCTTCGGTCGTACCTGGGTTAACCCTTCCCACAATATTCTACTAATCGGTAAGGGGTTTGAGGTAAGGGTAATCTATTTTCTTAGCGTGGGGCCCCTAAACTCGCGAGACCAATTGCACTTGCTACTTTTGCTACCGGGTTAATCCGGCTATATCAATAAGTTAACCAGTCAGACAAGATAATAATCAGTCAAATTCTTATATTTTTACTTCTAGATGAAATAAGTATTTCAATTTATACAATAATTTAATAGACTTGCTACGATAAAGCTCTTTGTTCAGCAAGTTGTAATTTCAAGGCGCTTGTAGTAATGGCTGGTATTGTTCTGTCAATTCTAAGAGGTCTTTATTGAACGTAGAAAACGGGATTGACCAGAAGGAAATTATTTTACAGTAACAAAAGGTGTCGAACATAATTTAGATTTAATAGCTTTTATGTAACTTAATATGATCTGTTATATATTATAAGCAGAGGTCGGAATTAGGTAGAGTTATGTACTTACACTGATTTCATACAGCGTAAGAATAAAGTGGATATGCCTTAAATCCCGAGATTAATTTTAAAGAGCAGAAACAAATCCCGTGATTTATTAAATAAAAATTTGATAGTGACTGATTGAGATTCGCTCGTATTTATAAAAAAGGCGAAATATGCGTATGAGAATTTGCTTAAGGCTATTAATAATTTGTATTGTGAATTAATGTAAACTAATAAAACTTGTATGTTAAATTATCTTTGTTTTATTTGTCTATTTCTGAGGTTTTTATTATTTATTCGTAATATTGTTGGCCACACGGGATTGTCATTTAGAAATCGCGGGAAGGTCCACATTAATATCAACATTTCGATGGAAGTACATAAATAACTCTACCTAATTCCGACCTATGGTTATAAGTGTTATAACTGGTTGCTAGCTAATATAGTTTCTTACGTTTAATAAGTGAGTAAGTTTCTATGATTGTGTGGAATAAGGTGTATGTATTAAGGTTTGTTACTCTTTCATTTGAAATCTACTGAATGCATTTTAGTGGAAATTTCCAGCTGTTGGTATATCTTGTCCCTGGAAACAATAAAATATCATTAGTAGGTATAAAAGCCAAGGAAAACAGGGCATTAATAAACAATACAGATAAAATTCTTCTAACATACTTAACACGTATGTGTGTGTTAAATAAACAAGACTCAAAGCAATAAAATGGTTAAATAACGCGTTGTCAATACAAATTATAGCACCACAAAGTTGATAAAACCCTAGTTTAATAATTTAACTGAAATCAATTATCTGTGTAGCAACAAAATATCAGTTAAAATGGTTTGTACATTGGCTATCAATCAACCTCACGGCTAATGACGTGGTGAGAAGGCTTCAAACGGTTTCAACAATACGTATACAATTTTCATTTTGAATTTTGGGTATTGTTGTTATTTTATCAAATAATCTTTACTAATATTATAAATACGATAATCTACATCGTGGTCTAGTGGTTCATGCAACTGCTTTTCACGAGATCGCGGGTTCGATCCCCGCTCCGTACATAATATATATTTCTTAGATATTTGTATTTGTCACATAAATGTTTGTACCGCGTCTGGGTGCTTCCTATGTATTATAGATATGTATTTACATAAGAAAATTATTATTTAAAGTATATCCATATTCTGGTATACCCATAAAAGCTTAGTTTGGGGCTATTGGGATCATAGGACTGTGGGACAAAAAAACACCAGTCCACAAAAAAAGAGAAAGTAACTCTGTCTGTTTGTCAGTCGTTCTTTGATACATAGATAGGCTAGACTCTGAGAAAGGAAATGGAGTACAATTTAATGTGTAAATAATGTGTGTCTAACTTAAAAGTGAACGACAAACGGAAAGACGATACTAAAACTACCTATTTATAAATAAATAAACCCTTTTTACCCATATGAGGAGTGCGTAATCTAAATACTTCCTTGATCCTATGACACAAATTCATATTTACTTAGGAACTCGATGCTCCTAAACAAATATAAAAATAAGATTCTTAAGTAACGCAAAAGTATGAACTAGGTAGGTACCTACCAGAGTTCATACTTTTGCGTTACTTAAATTCGAGAGAAGAGAACAATATGTAGGTACATATTGTAATACAGTTCTCTTCTCTCGAATTTCTTATTATTATCATCATAACATCACGCCTGTTTCCCATGGGGATAGGCAGATACTATAGAGCGCCATCTGCTACGATCCAAACATATTTATTTGGCTTCATTTACTCTCATTCATATTATTCATTACTAAAAAGTGATTTTATTTACTTCAAAGAATTTTATTGAAAGTAGTCGAGCCTTTTTGGAGGAGTTTGAGATGATACGTGAAACCTACTAACATTATAAATGTTAAAGTCTGTGAGTATGGATGTTTGTTACTCCACGCAAAAGCTACTGAATTAAATCAAGCTTTACAATAATGTAGTTTATACATCAGAATAACACATAGGCTATATTTAATAATTAAAATAAAAAATATTTATTATATATTTTATATTATACTAGCTGTCCCGGCAAACGTTGTTTTGCCATACTAAAAAAAAAAGTTTGAAAAATAGATGTTGGCCGATTCTCAGACCTACTCAATATGTATGTAAAATTTGAGAAGAATCAGTCAAGCCGTTTCGGAGGAGTACGGTAACTAACACTGTGACACGTGAATTTTATATATTAGATATACAATATTTTAATAAAATATTAAAATATTGTGTGAATAGGAATTCCACGAAGTCGCAGGCAGTGTATAATATATTTATTAGCCATGAAATTTTTAGAGAGCATTTGTTTCACAGCAAATAAATATTTAAAAAACTGATACAAAAGTATTTACAGCTGTGGTGTAGAAAACACTACTGTACAACAATATACTGTGGTAGTACTAAACAGTTGTTGCTTGTGTATTTATTGCTAAGCAGACTATTCTAATGCAATACTTATTGTGCGATGTTATGAATAAGTAAATTAAAATTTAATACTCCTTATTGTACACCAAAAATAGATTACAGAGTTGTTTATATTAAATTAAAACCGGTACAAAAGGTGGTCTTATCACTTACATATTTCATTTAACACAACGGCATCTGATCCCAAGCTTAGCACATGTATTTAATAGTTTTTTATATTTGTTTTGTTTTCGTTAATACATATTTAAAATAGATAGAAACCACCGAATCGCGTTATTGTTACTTATGTTTATTATACAGCTAATTGACTTGAGCGTGGATCGAATCTTCTATCTCGTGGACAGCAATCGATTGCACTATCGGTGCAACCCAACCAAGAAAAGTTAAACGTAAAAAGTTAACGCAAAATATGCCCAATTATGCAGTTGGCCGTCATCACAGCTCCAACTGACAGATTATATAAAAAACATGATACGTTAGCTGGTGTAACATACGAATAGAATGAAAAACCCTTCACATTATGACGTAATAATGTGCCACAACAAGTTTTCACAAACTTTCTACTTAATTTATGAGAAGTTTACCTAGTTTATAAATAAGTAGTGGCACCAAGTGGCACTAACAACCTCTGTACAAGTCTCTTCGTTGTTTCATAGCGACGCTTTGTGGCCTTCAATGTGACCTTTCCGTTCTTTCAAGTACTAAGTACAAATAGTAATTTTTAATTCTTACGGACCTACATTATTTATTTCTTTTGATTCTTTAAGCCTAGTTAAAGAAAAGAAATCATAATTTTCTTATGAAATAGGATAAGTCTTCATTTTGATTTACGTATGTAGAAATTAAAATAAGTTAGCGATAAAAAAAATAGTTTATACGTGAAAGCAAGCTACAACAAACATTCTTACATTCATTTTACAAACTTTCACGTTCATATCAGAATTAGTCATTGCTGCGTCAACTTTTTCGTAAGATTGATTGAAATTTTCGTGACCTCGCGGAGACCGCACTCTTGTGAGGTTACAGACGTTGCTGTGCACACGCCCCGAAGACGAGAATCGGACATTAAACAAAACCCGTATCGAAACAATCAATCCTGAAATAAACCCTGTGCCAACACACCTGGTCAGTGTGGCACAGTAGACTATAATTTCTCCTAAAGTGGAGGAGATGTAACAGTGCCAATGGGACGTTAATGAGCTGGGGAGATAGATTTGAAATTTCTCCTCTGTTAAAGAACACAACATTACAAAATTCCATAAGCATTTCAGAATTGAATCTTTTATGAGAGAAAGAACTGAATAATATAAGAAAAATAAAGGCTATTTCGTAGGAGTAAGATATATGATTTGAAAAATATTCGCGTTTTTTTTTATGATAATAAAACAAACATTCACAATAGCGGTCATAAATAAAATATGTTGACTGGTTCTTGAAAACTTCAATTACGAGTATTTTATGCAAAGTTGCCCGTACTTCGTGCGCGTGGATTTTAGAAAATTTTCCCAGTTTTTGCAACACATTTTCACTGATGCTTCACTCCTATTGGTCGCAGCGTGATGTCATATAGCCTTTCTCGATAAATGTACTAACAAACACCAGTAATGATTAGCACGTTCAAACAAAGTCTTCGGCTTTATAATATTAGTATAGAATTATAGATAGCTAGCTATCTAAGCACTCACTCTCCGTGTGGTGACGGATTAAGAATACAAGTGTCACCACCCCATCTCCTTCCAAGGGTGCTGCAAAAGTCAACTAAGGGATGTTGCATACAGGTAACATCCTCTGTGAGAGACGGAAAACTCAAAAATAAACGCTGTGGCAATACGTCTGGTCAGCGCGGCACAGTAGACCATAATCCCTCCCAAAGTGGAGAAGGCCCGTGCCCAACAGTGGGACGTAAATGGGCTGGAGAGAGAGAGAGAGAGAGAGCTATCCAAAGCTTTCAGTGTCTTGGATGGTTATTTTTTAACTACATAAACTTAAAGTTTAATTTATAAACAACAAAAGAACACGAATTTCACTGATGACTTTGAATTAGGGCATCACATCGGATTCAATTTCAAGGGCAATTTACCACTTTGATGACGTTACGAAGACATCAGCGCGAACCAATACGCGCTAACCACGTTTTGGTTCCGCTATAGAAATGTAATTTGGTAAAATGATCAACCAATTCTGAAGAGTTCTGTTGAATTTTAATTTGATAACTCAACACATAATGGTGTTTTCATAGCATTATTAAGAATTTGAATCCACGCCACAGAAAGATATTAGGTTTAAGTGTCAGTCAGGTTATCATTATATTAGGTATAATTGATTTTTTAAATAATAAACTTACTAAAATCCGACGTAAATGTTAATAATATTTCTGTTTTAGAATAATACTAGCGGTTGCCTGCAACTTCGTACGCGTGGAATGGAGAGAAAACCTAACAAATTTAAAAAAGCCACCCTCTTAAACCAATCCATTAAAAAAGTAGAGAAGATATAAACTCACATAGGGACATACAAACAAAAATAACGACTTTGTTTTTTAATAAAAATAAAGATAACTGAATATTTTGTTTGTACATAGCTATAAGCCTTTTAATGGAATATTTGTGTAAGTCAGCCGTTGGAGGCATACATTTTAAAGTTAGCATTGCTTGTTAGCTGTCCCAAGTCGACACGTAGAGATAATAAAGTGGCGCATACAAGTAGATAGAACTATATATATACATACAGGTAAGATCTGCAGATGTTTTCTACACTCGGAAATACTCATACAAACGTAATGTACATAGGTACATGAAATAGGTTGCATTATTTTAATGTGATGATATTGTAGACTTGCGTGTGAAACCTGTTAAGAAAATTGTTACGTCTAAATAAAACTACTTTTTACGGATTTAGACGCGTATATTTGTTTTAAATTTTGGCCCGACGTTTCGGAGACTTTGCAGTCACCATGGTCACGGGCACAGAATAGATAGAAGATACTACGTATCAGAAGGGAAACTTAGAAGAACGGGTAAATTATAGAGGAGGGGTATTTTGCATTCTGACAACTGTCATTTGATTGTCATTTGACTGCTCAACTGTCAACCTTCTGTCAACTGAGTACAGCCGTAATAATTAAGCCATGTTAGATATTAACCACATGCTTAGACCACATGTTATAGCTATGTAGCCACATATTTTACACAATAGATAATTATTTAGATGCAAAAATAAAATTACAACTATGTGGTTACCGAATTATTTTATTGTAAATGACAAAACAGAATGAACATATCTACGAAAATACACTTATAAATATAAATATTATATAGGTACACTTATTATCAAGGTCAGAGCAAGCCAATATACTTTTAAAAACTAAACAATATGTATTGCCCCAGAACTACTTACTCCAAAGATTTATTTTATTATCATTAACATAGTCGAGTTACATGCATTACAAGATTGTGCTTATGCCTCGTGTTAACAAATGGCGGACGATTATTTAAAATAAAAATTTTATTTTTTATAACGTACAATAAATTTTCGTCTCTGACAGAGGATGTTATATGTGTACAATATTCCTTAGCTAACTTTTACAGCACCCTAGGAACAAAAAGGGGTGGCGACACTTGCATTCTTCACTATACGGACAACAGAAACAGAAACAGAATTTACAACAGTAAATTGTTAACTTTAAAATTACCTAGCTGACTTAATAAATTAAATTAAAGCAGAAAACCCGGGTACTAACTGACACCCTGAATAGCCGATGGGCCTTGAGATTCATAACTAGTAGCAAATGCGTCAGTCTCAATTTCCTCTTTTAAGAATATAGTAGAATATGAGAATTGCCAGCGTCGTAACAAATCGTAGTTCAAAGTGTTTGTTACACACATATGACGATCTTACTTGATCTTCCGAAAGGCCCTTCAAAAGAGCAGAGTCAATACTCTAAATACACTTCTTGGTGACTGTTTCTCGAATCGGAAATTGGTGCAGAGCCACATTCTTTCGCTTGCTTTTGCATTTAGGAATACAGCATGTCGTCTTCATGATAAAACATATACGGAATATTGCAGTTTTGATGAGAGAAGATATGCTCGCAGAATATACTCCTGATACATTCAACTTATAACTAAAATTATAATTAAAACAAATAAGATGTAAAAAATTGCTAATTAAAATAAGGGCAAATTATACATTGGTGACAACCATATGACGACACAGGTGACAAGTTGACAAACGGCGACAGTCACAGAAAGAATAAAGAAACAAAAGTTCTCTAAAAAGCTCTTATTCTTCCACTACATCACATAGGGCTCCTTAAAAAAACGCCGAACTTCGAGACCCTGCGCCGTTTGCACTCCTTCAATCCCAAGACCCCAAATAAATCATCACAATGTATGAAACAAAGACAAAAATCGTCACCCCTTTTATAATTAGATTTTTTGGAGAATTTAATTTGATGAATGAATTTAGTTTAGTTTGAGAGGTTAGTTCTTTGGAGGAGCCCTATGAACCAGAGGTGGTTCCAAGGCTACTATCAATCCTCGTCTCCCGGTTTGTGGCCGCCGCATATGTACTTACAAATTTGAATCATGGATCAAATCTGTGCTCTTAAAACCTATCACAGAAAGTTTAGAACATATTAGTCTGTGCTGAACAATGGCAACACTAAAATTAATGTCATGGACAGGGCCCTGAGTCGGGTATTTCAACGGTGTCACAACTGTACCATTATTGTACCATTATGGTGCAATAGTAAAGTTTTTGGTAGTCTACTATTAACGTGTCGTCATAACGACTTCATCATTGTCTTACAATTGTCAAAGTGACATAAATTGCTAGTCTCGTACACAACTGCTTCACAATTGCAATTCAATGACTGAAATGTTTCGGTAGTCTGCTATTTTGAATTTGACAGTAATATTTTTAAATTGTCCTGTGTCGACAGATTGCCATAAATAAAAAATAGATAGATAGAAATATTAGAAATTGTTCTTTGTAATTTATTGCAATTTACTAATCTCCTAAACTTAACATTGCTTTTTATACTAATAAATAGTATGTACAAATATATTTAAACGAAGTCTAGCATGATTAAATGTTTAAATTTATTAGTATTTTTTCGAAAATCACTTCAACTAACGCATTTTTTAAAAACGGCAACACATACATACCATTCTAACACAATCCATAGATAAAAGAGACCGAAAATTCAATGCATAGATAAAAGAGATCGACAATTCTATTACCATTGAAAGACCGTTATGACGGCATATAGCAGACTACGGATATTTGACTTCAATTGCAACGGTATCGTGCCGGTATTGTGCCGGTATGACAATTGTTCCAAAATAGTGGACTTGAGCACCAGACATGACGCCTTTCAAAACCTAAGTTTCCTCAAATTTCCTCTGACGTCCGCTGTCACAAAATAGTTGTCTATGGTTTCTTCTAAGATTCCGGGCAGTGGTCACGGGTGAGACTGAGCTGGGCCCTGAGTCGGGTATTTCAACGGTGTCACAACTGTACCATTATTGTACCATTATGGTGCAATAGTAAAGTTTTTGGTAGTCTACTATTATTGTGTCGTCATAACGACTTCATCATTGTCTTACAATTGTCAAAGTGACATAAATTGCTAGTCTCGTACACAACTGCTTCACAATTGCAATTCAATGACTGAAATGTTTCGGTAGTCTGCTATTTTGAATTTGACAGTAATATTTTTAAATTGTCCTGTGTCGACAGATTGCCATAAATAAAAAATAGATAGATAGAAATATTAGAAATTGCTCTTTGTAATTTATTGCAATTTACTAATCTCCTAAACTTCACATTGCTTTTTATACTAATAAATAGTATGTACAAATATATTTAAACGAAGTCTAGCATGATTAAATGTTTAAATTTATTAGTAGTTTTTCGAAAAGCACTTCAACTAACGCATTTTTTAAAAACGGCAACACATACATACCATTCTAACACAATCCATAGATAAAAGAGACCGAAAATTCAATGCATAGATAAAAGAGATCGACAATTCTATTACCATTGAAAGACCGTTATGACGGCATATAGCAGACTACGGATATTTGACTTCAATTGCAACGGTATCGTGCCGGTATTGTGCCGGTATGACAATTGTTCCAAAATAGTGGACTTGAGCACCAGTAATGTGTCTTGTACGATCAGGTGCTCAAGTCCACTATTTTGGAACAATTGTCATACCGGCACAATACCGGCACGATACCGTTGCAATTGAAGTCAAATATCCGTAGTCTGCTATATGCCGTCATAACGGTCTTTCAATGGTAATAGAATTGTCGATCTCTTTTATCTATGCATTGAATTTTCGGTCTCTTTTATCTATGGATTGTGTTAGAATGGTATGTATGTGTTGCCGTTTTTAAAAAATGCGTTAGTTGAAGTGATTTTCGAAAAACTACTAATAAATTTAAACATTTAATCATGCTAGACTTCGTTTAAATATATTTGTACATACTATTTATTAGTATAAAAAGCAATGTGAAGTTTAGGAGATTAGTAAATTGCAATAAATTACAAAGAACAATTTCTAATATTTCTATCTATCTATTTTTTATTTATGGCAATCTGTCGACACAGGAAAATTTAAAAATATTACTGTCAAATTCAAAATAGCAGACTACCGAAACATTTCAGTCATTGAATTGCAATTGTGAAGCAGTTGTGTACGAGACTAGCAATTTATGTCACTTTGACAATTGTAAGACAATGATGAAGTCGTTATGACGACACATTAATAGTAGACTACCAAAAACTTTACTATTGCACCATAATGGTACAATAATGGTACAGTTGTGACACCGTTGAAATACCCGACTCAGGGCCCAGTTATTACAGGGTTTACCCACATTCGATTTTAATTTTACATTGACCATAAAGATAGACTTTTACCATAAACTATATCATATTACATTGTGCTCAGACTACATAAAATCAATAACATTATTTTAGTTTCTAAAATACATTAACAAATTGTAACAATATAAAGAAATTTTTGATCTGGCACCTAGTTGGGATCCTGTAATTAGTTTAATAAAATCCAAAACACACTCGGTTTCAAAACAGCAAGACACCGTTAGCACATTTTGCAGACAACAAGACTTAAAATCCCCTTAACTTCACTTTAGACCGACAACATAAAGTTAATAATAAATTTCTTTGACTCTCCTTGAGTTTTCTTGCCAGATCTTTCTCAAGTGGGACGCGTTCCGATCTGGTGGTAGTATATTAGATAAAATAATAAAACTAAATAATTAAAATAAATACTAATTTTCTATAAATTCAAATAAAATTAACAATTTCTTTTTAATATAAACTAATTTAAATCTTAAACCAATAATTCTTCTTTTTAAAAATTCTTGTTATTATGTAAATAATATTGTATTTAAGTATATAAACTTAGTTTTGCTTGCTATATTGTATACTACCTCTATAATAATAATTAAAACTTTAGTCTATGATAAAATTATGTATGTTTCACCTTATATAATTTAAAAATTTCTTTATATTGTTACAATTTGTTAATGTATTTTAGAAACTAAAATAATGTTATTGATTTTATGTAGTCTGAGCACAATGTAATATGATATAGTTTATGGTAAAAGTCTATCTTTATGGTCAATGTAAAATTAAAATCGAATGTGGGTAAACCCTGTAATAACTGATCGTACAAGACACATTACAGCTCAGTCTCACCCGTGACCATGGTGACTGCAAAGTCTCCGAAACGTCGGGCCAAAATTTAAAACAAATATACGCGTCTAAATCCGTAAAAAGTAGTTTTATTTAAACAGATGAGTCGCGCAAGTGTTAGAAAATATTATTTGTTACGTCTACTTGTATTGACTATTCACAATAGGAACGCCATATTGGAATTAAATATTGTTCATGTTAAATGAAGTATGGAAAAAAAGTTCCAAGTAATAAGTCAAAACATATTACGGTAAGTCCTATTGTCATGGCCTTGATAACAAAAATGAGAAAGTTTGATAATTCAGTCCGGAGAACGTGAAAAAATGAAATGCTGACAAAACATGATTAGCAGTTAACAAATAAAGACTGGAAAATACTGTTTACATACACTCCAAAAATTTAAGGTATCGATTAGACGAATTTAAGGTATAAATATAAATTGAATCGAACGTTTATCCCAAAAATATTTTTGACGCATTGAAAGGTTGAATTGATTTAATTAACGTGTTTACTTTTCTTTTTGTTAATTTTAGTAAATTTCGAAGTTACTGTTTTTGGATATAGAAGAATATATCAAGCCAAACTTTAAACTTAAATTTAATTTAGCTGAATCAGCATGGTTGAATCCTATTTTAAATAAATAAGATTCTTTTTGATGCTACCTAGTCATTATTCGTGTTGTTACCCTGTTAATCTGACCTCAAATAAAAAAAATCTATTTTTATTAAGCTATTGCATAGCTTCTATCGCGGCCCTTGAGCGTAGGAACCGAATCCAGAAATTCCGTAACGAAAATAGCGTAATGAAAAAACCTTACATCATCGGAGCAACTGCGCATGCGTAATCCCCATTTCACCCCGCAATTTATTTCATCCTGTTGATACCAAGGGTAAGCGCTTTCCTCAAATTAAACAGCGTACAAAATAAGGATTTTGAATTGACAACATATATCCTAAATGTTCAGATAACAACGTATTTTAGATTTTAATAATGTAAAATAATATTTATTTTATATTATTGACATTTGATTGACAATCGCTATTTTATCATAATTACCATAAACAATGGACAGATGTAAGCATTAGTAAATAAGGATTATTAATCTTATTTTAGTTAATGGTATTTAGATTCTTGCATAAATAAAATAAATAAATAATTATAATTGCATAAGTTGATAAAAAATGCTATGCAATAGCTTTACCGCGGCAGTCCCCGAGTGCCACACGTCTTTTTTTATATAAATAAATAGGTAAATATTAAATAAGTATTAATGGACATTTCACACAACGTCCTCTGGTCCCAAAATAGGCTATAGCCTATTTTGGGACCAGAGGACGTTGTGTGAATTGGCACCATTGTGTGTTGAAATTTCAAATAGATTAACAGCCGTATTCACAAACGTTACTGTGAAGTCGCATAGTAGGCATGGACAAGCATAGAAATATTTCTATGCTTGTCCATGCCTACTATGCGACTTTTCTACGTGCACAATAAATTCGAACTTAACTAAAAAATGAAAACAACTATTGCTGTATTTTGATTGTTTGTATTTTTTGTTGTACACATTTTTACATTAATTAAAATTTTAACGGTCTTATTCATAATGACTTATCGGTGGTTTAAACGGAGATTTTATCGGAGAGATAATAAACGTTTTAGCGTAAAAAGACTATTATGACTAACAAGCTTTGACAATTTTCGCGAACCGATTTTAGCGAACTTTTAAACCTCGGATCTTTTAAGACCATAAGTCTATAAATAAACCGTTTTTCTAACATGAATGTTAAGTTTACATTGCTGATTTGTGTTATCGACGCTATCAAAATTAATTTTTTAGTTAAGTTTAGTTTAGTAGTGCGTGTAGAATTGGTACCAATGATTAACTAACAATTCAATGTGTATAAAGTAAAATGAAAAGACGACAATATATTTCAATACGAGCTTGCTTAGGAGCTGAAAGCTGATCAGCAAATTCATGGAAATAAAAAGACCGATATCTCAAAAAGCTTTTGTTTCCTATTTCGTTGCAAGAGCTCTTTGAATTTTATCTCAATAGGTCTTAACGAAAACTTCAGAGGTCGCAATACTACTGATGATACAAAAAACCAAGCATTCGATTTGTAAAGAAACACGATATGGTGTGATTTGTAATTCCTGTTTTAATCATGTAAAATTCCATATGAAAGAAAAAAAGAATCATTTATTGTTGTGGATCCCATATTAACGTTATATTTTCGAATTGGGAACATTATGATATATTGGTGTCGATTCTGTGTCCAAGAACTTAACTAAACTTAACTAAAAATTGATTTATTCCTGTCAAATCTCACTTTCTTATTCTGAAAGACACAACTTCACTTAAATTAAGTTTGACAGGACCAAAATTAGTCAATCTATACAATTTAGTGATAATGCTATTCTGGTGTACATCATAAATGTCAAAAATTCACTTAATTTAGTGAGTTCTCGACTTATTTAGTCGGGATGTTAGTAGGTGCCGACTTAAATTCACTAAATTTTATCATGGCTTTTTGAACATTAAAAGTTGATTTTCTGATTAAATATTGAATAATAAATGTTTGTTAGCAAATAAAAAATATTTATAAATTAAAATTATACTTGATAAATTAAATATTGGCGCCAAAATTGAGGTTAAACAAAGCGCGAAAAACAGACGAATCACAGTCAAGTGCGGAGATTCGTAGAACTAATTATTTAGGTATTTCTTTGTTTACTTAATTTTTGTCGAAATAGTTTTGTAATTTACATACATAATATAATACGTATTTTTACTTAGCCATAGAATTCTAAGACATCATATATTATGTAAGTATACACGTTATCGTAAAAATATTATAAACATATATAATTTAATACAAAGTGAACGATTTTGAGGTTAATGGCGTCTAATGATAAATATAACTTTTTTCCAGGTCATGCAGGGGAAAATAAATGTCCAGTTGGTGGCCTAATGGAAAATTGTGGTCCAGTACCTATAAATGCAGTTGCTACCAATTATATTAAGTGAACTACAGGAAAAATCTAGAAATCTTTGGAACCATAGTTTGGAACATTGAAACTAGTGATAAAAATGTGTATTTGTGTGTGTCTGCCTAAAGTTATGTAAATATCATTAAATAGTAGAAATAATAATTGTAGCCAGTCTTAAAACTATACCTACCAAATGGTGCTACTTGAACTGTGATACTTAATAAGGTTTCTAACAGTTTGTCTCTAGAACAGTGAGCTATATTTTTTACCAGTAGGTTTCTAAATTTATTATTAAAAATAACTAATGAAGAAATGAATAGAATCAGCCAAGCCAAGCCAGAGAGTTCAGTGGACCAACATTTATTTATATGTACTCGGAAAACATTCAGATTTATTTAGTAAAACATGTATTTAAACAAATATTGCATTTTTATTTGTATAATAAGTAAGTATTAAGCCTCTTACTATATCAAAAAGTAATGTGTTATGCATATATGTAATTTATTGGAATTCTTAACGTTCTAATAATCAATATAGATTGTTTGTAAGAATTCATAGATACATAAATACTGTTTTGTAGCTTATAGCTAGATCAGAATACTTAACACATAGGCTATATTATAGTAACCACTAGCAGGCTTAGCTAAGTTAGAAATAAAGTATATAATTTATTGGAATTCTTAACATTCTATTAATCTAAATATGTTTGTAAGAATTCATGGATATATGTTGCCCTTAAGAAAAGACTGATGAATTAATTACTGTTGTGTAGCTTATAGATCAGAATACTTAACATATACAACTACATACTGAACTTAACACACTTTTATAAGTTATAAATAAAAGTAGAAATAAATTATTAGGTCCATTTAATATCTCTTGCATAATTATACACCACATGATATCACAAATTTTTATAAATACAGATTTTCATGTTTCCATAAATACACTTTTTGGCTTTTGTCATTGTTATCTTGATAATTATGAGTTTCCGTCATCAGTTTATGGTAGATGAGAAGTAAATATTTGCTTATAAGCATATTTTTCCTTAGTTGCTGTAATTATTTACACTAAACACCTATTAAAATAAATAATTAACGAATTTAATTGTTTGTTTTTTGTATAAAGTAATCAAGGAAAGTAATATAGGCATACCACAGAGTAAAAGTAGTGCTAGTCACTCCACAGATAACCTAAAAGATTTGATGCTCACTATGCTCATATCTAAGATGAGAAATACACTGAAATAAGGCCGCCAACTAATTAAATTATTAATAAATGTTCATAACAATGATGCAGAAATAGTTGTAAATATTTATAAATAACTATATTGCTCAAATAACGTTTGAAAAGGAATTTTATATTAGTTATTTTTTTATTCATTCATTCATTCGTTCACTATAAAAGGCATTTTTGTCTGTTAGTGGGCAGCTTTAAATGATTATGTCAAAATCAAATAAGTGCTGTCAACTAAAATTTTAAGTTTGATTTCTGTTTGAAACAGAATAGGTTTATCACTAAAACCAAACTAAAAATAGTTAATTTATGGTTAAGTTTAGTCAAGTTGGACTTGCACTGGAATCGACACCATTATTATGTTATGTTGCCAGTTCGGAAAATGTAGCCATTTATGCAACTTTGTAAATAGCATAAGCTAAAGCCTTAATTCTGACTTTGATATCGTAAAGAAAATACATATTTCAGAATAAGCTAATCCCTCAAAGTACCGTTAGCTCCGAAATCCTTTGAGTTACTTATAATATAGAGTCTACTTATATTCTTTGCGTAATATTTTGCGTAGGCAACTATTTTCTTCTAAGATTAATGTTATTTGTAAACATTGTCTGGCTACAATAATTAGGTAATTAGAGTTTCCAAACAGATTTGGTAGGCGTTAGACGATTGTAAGTGCTGATATACAGCACTTAAAATCGCCGTGACTAGAGAGTCGTAGGACAATAAAAGAAGCTAATGGAAGTATGTTTTAATCATAACAGATGGCGCTCTTTAGTTTATGCCTAGCCCCATGAGAAACACACTAGACTGTAACTCTGTTAAATATTATTCTTATAAAAAAAAAACTCATTTTTCCTCTTTCTGAAATACATTAAACTCTATTAAAATATGAACTGAGCAAAAATTATAAAAAATATGAACGAAATAATCATACCTACCTAATGGCAATTATTACTTCAAAGAAAAAGCACAAAATTGTTCGCTTTTATTTCGAGTATTCTTGTAAGACTCACACTCGGCCATTGTTAATCCCCTACGTTATTTATTTCCTTTGTCCTGTTTGTTAACATCAGGTTCCGCTTATAAATACGAATAAATGGTGTATTTAGTCTGAGGTTGTACTGAGGATTTGTTTTATATATTTCTCTTTCTTCTACCTATTAACGTCCTACAGTTGGGCACGGGCCTCCTTCACTTTGGGAGGGTTTACAGTCTATGGTGCCGCGCTGACCAGGCGTGTTGGCACAGGGTTTATTTTCAAGTTCTTCATCTCTCGTTGAGGATGATATCTGTGTTCAATATTACTTAGCTGGCTCTTACAGCACCCAGGAAAGGAAAAAGAGGTGGTGACACTTGTATTATTAATCCGTCACCACACGGACATGTCTTATATAAAATATCTTAAAACATTTTTAAAATTATCTCTTTCACTCTTGTCTACCATAATGTCATTTAAATTCAGTCATTCAATGTGCAATAGTCATATACCCGTATTCACAAACAATATTTACTTAAGTAAGTACTTAAGTGTTGATGCACTGTGCAAAGGGTAACACTTCTCAGTGCGTTCCGTTCATCGAGCCTTTGTATTCATAGACAAAACTTAGCTATGCGTTCAGTTTAACAAACGCATATTGCGCTTCACCACTTAAGTATTATTTGTTTGTGAAATGATTTTGCTACCCATGTGCGTCCATGCCTACGATGAGACCTCACAGTAATGTTTGTGTATACGGCTGATACATTTTACAAATACCTAAATTTCAATTCGCTCGATCTTGGCGGTTCCTCTTGAAGACCAATATGCCAGGCGTATAGACTTACATTCTCTAGTTGAATTTAGTCAGCTACAAGAGAATAATTTACTTTGTAGACGGAATAATAATTTTACGATATTTTTAAAGCTTAAATTGGGACTGCAGAGATAGCTTAAATTGGAACTTGAGAGAGTTCTCCAGTCCCAATTTAAGCTAAGTGCTTAAGCTATAGTTAGGTACCTTATTACGAGTTTTAGATGTAACTAGCTGCTCCGGCAAACGTTGTTTTGCCATACAATTCTGTGTAAAATAAAATTTCATCAAAATCGGTCCAGCCAATTGTGAATCTAAACCATCCTCAAACCCCCTTGAATACACACAACAAATTTCATCAAAATCGGTCCAGCCGTTTAGGAGGAGTTCAATTACAAACACACGTACAGAAGATTTATATACGAGTATGTCGGAAAATAGACCAGAGGCCTGAACAGGGATCCGAGCACATAGCGTAAGAACTGTCTTACCGATATTCACACCTCAATCTATCATACACTTGCACACTTATAAGGATAACTGGCCTCCACATCGACCCCTTATAGCCAGTGCCCAAGTCTCGCAACGAAGAATCATCACTACGTTCACACAATGAGTACGTACATGACGACTTTACACAATACACGTACACACGCGCACACAGATACACGCCGCGCCGGCGTCTATAAGGACCAGCTCAATGCCGATACGTCGGGGATTGAGCAGCGCGACGACTCGTACAATACCGACTTTTACACACACTAATACGCCGTGATGTGCACAGCACGAATACTCGAATAATACTGAACCTCAGCCACGTTCGCCTATCGTATTTAAAGCAACTTGTGAGTGGGGGTAGTGGGGGAGTTGCGACATAATACAATCTTAGCATTACGGCCATGATACGAGTTATGTAATCTTCAATATCTTTAGGGCATATTCTTAGTTAATATCTCGACATTAATCAGGTACAGATGAGATTTAACTAACTAATTAGGCATAAGTAAATCAGGAACTAATTTCGTATAAGTACTTACAAATTGGTTATACTTTACGCCTATCCTTTACGCCTAGCCGACATATATATAAAGATAATAATGTTTTTAAGACAAGAGATTAAAAAATTATTTAATTTAGCATATAAGCTTAGCTTGGGACCAGACGACGTTGTGTAAAATGTCCACGAAAATTTATTCATTTAAAAAAAATATTAATTTAAAAAAAAGCTATTTGCAAAAATAACAACACAAGTGCTATTTCCTCTTAGATAATATCTGTCGCATAAACGTACCCAGTCAACTAGAAACACAAAAATAGGTTAATCTATTCTATAAAATATGGACTTAATGTTGTGGTGATCAAAACTGATTAACTTGCTTGTTTTCTTATAAAACAAAATGTATCTTATTACAAACACGACAAACGTTTATTATTTCTTTAGATATACAATGATTTATCATCATGCAATCAAGCGATTTGAAGAAATCGCTATAGTTGTATGAATTATCTTTCCATAGTAATTGTATTTAGTAAGGTCAAATGATACATACAGCCAATAGCACAAGTTTGTAGGTATTATTTAAGAAAATAATCAGGATATTAAATCTTTATTTATTCCTCTCTCTTTCTGCCACCAGGCGTGTTGCCACCGGGTATATTTTGGAGGTTTTCGTCTCTCTTTTTTATTTACTGCGATTGAATTTCGCGGTTGTAATGTTGTCTAGAAATATTAGTCTTAACTCTCTAAGAGAACTATAGATTACTCAAAGACGTGCAATCATTGATAAAATCATTCCAGTGTTTGCCTTTTTAATTAATTTGATGCTAGTTTAATGAAATAATCTAATCAGGTTTGTTAATTTACAAACTAACAGTGTGTTACTGATAGAAATCTATACGGACGATGCTCGATTACTTAAGTCACGCGAGCGACTTTTACATGATCTGTTTCAGATAGTCTTAGTGATATTTCGACATTACCTATGGACAATACCATAGGAAGAAGAAAGTTAGGCCGAAACAATGAAGAATTATTTTTAGCGTTTTAGAATATTATTTAATAGGAAAGTTAACAAAGTATAAAATATTTTAACAATTACAAAAGAAATGTGTGTAAGCTAGTAATGCGCGCAGTAAAGTGCTGATAGTTCAGGCTCCTCCCCTTTCTCGCGCGACGATCACCTGATCGTGCCGCTGGGAAGAAGGGGTGTGAAGGAAGACGAGCGGCGGCGGTGGTCAACGCGCCGGTTGCATTAGGCATGCGTTATACTTGCAGTGAGCGATGCGATATTATATTATTATAGCAAGTGAATAAATAAATAAATATTGTAGGAAGTACGCCACATGTTCCCCCTGGCCAGACCGTGACTACGGTCGATAGAAGTCCGGGAACTTAACTCTTCTGCCACTTCTTGTTGTTTTCTCGACCGGAGCAGGCTGAGCTGGCGCTTTTGTGGTAGCAGGTTGTGGTAATGGCAGTTCTTTTGCCATATATGCTGGTTTCAGTCTGTCGATGGAGACTGTCATCTTCTTGCCTTTAACATCGAGAGTGTAAAATTTAGGCTGCCTTGCAACAACTAAGTAGGGACCAGAATAAGGCGGTTCTAAGGAAGAACGTACCCGATCCTGTCGTATGAACACATGCGTCGTATGTTGTAAGTCCTTAGGGATATAGAAAGGAGACTTGGTGTGCCATGTAGTTGCCTTAGGTGTCAAATTTATCATGTGGGCTCGAAGACGCGTCGCGTACTGAGTGATGTCTTCGCTGCTGTGGTCATCTTTGGGAGATATAAATTCGCCAGGTAAGCGGAGAGGCTCACCATACACCAACTCTGCAGCTGACATTTGCAGATCTTCCTTCCAGGCACTGCGGATACCTAGGAGTACTAAAGGAAGGGCTTCAGTCCATTGTAAGTGATCGTGGCACATTATCGCTGCCTTCAACTGCCGGTGTAGTCGCTCCACAATACCATTTGCAGCTGGATGATATGCTGTAGTACAAAAATGGTGTGCACCGACGAGGGAAGTTAGTGTTTGGAAAAGATGGCTGGTGAATTGTCGACCACGGTCTGTTGTAACACGTGAGAAACAACCGAATCTGGATATCCATCCAGAAACGAGGGCTGTAGCACAGGTTTCTGCCGTCACATCTTTGAGTGGAATTGCCTCAGGCCAACGAGTAAATCTGTCGATGACGGTGAGACAGTACCTGTAATCAGATGACAAAGGTAACGGTCCTACGATGTCAATGTGGATATGGGAAAATCTAGATGAAGGAGTAAGGAAATTGGAAATAGGGGATTTGGTATGTCGGGAAACTTTGGATTTTTGACAATGAAGACATTGTCTTGCCCACTCTCCACAGTTCTTACGGATCCCTGGCCATACAAATTTGCTAGAGACCAGTCGCACTGTAGCTGCTTTACCGGGATGATGTAACTGATGAAGTGCATCAAAAACTTGTTTGCGAAGTTGTGGAGTGACAAATGGTCGAGGCTGTCCAAGAGAAGTATCGCAGTATATAGGAAAGTCACTGTCAGCAAACTTCAACTTCTGTAGTTTGAGACTAGATCCTTCTTGTAAGAGTTTCTGTAGTTCTACGTCTGCCTCTTGATATCGTGCGAGTGCTTGGTAGTCAATAGTGGAAATTTCCTCAACACGAGATAATGCATCAGCTACTATATTTTTAGTCCCGGGTAGGTATCGAATGTCCGTTGAAAATTGAGCAATGAAGTCTAAATATCTGAATTGTCTTGGCGAACATTTCTCCTTACTCGTAGAAAAAGCGAAAGTCAACGGCTTATGATCGGTATACACTTTGAATGTACGAGCTTCAACCATATGGCGAAAATACTTAATAGCTTCGTAGACTGCCAGAAGTTCTCGGTCGTACGGGCTGTACTTTGCTTGTGAACTGGATAACTTGTGCGAGTAGAATGCAAGTGGTTGCCAGTCATCTCCAATACGCTGTTGTAAGACAGCGCCGATGGCTGTTTCAGACGCATCAGTGACGATGGCCAATTGAGCTGTAGCATCTGGATGTGCAAGTAATGTTGCTTCAGAAAGCGAAGTTTTGCATTCTTCAAAACTGCGTTGTAGTTCAGGAGTCATCACTACTGGATGTGAACTTTTGACTTTAGGTCCTGATAAAATAGCGTTTAAAGGCGCTTGTATCTCCGCTGCCTTAGGAATAAAGCGACGATAGAAGTTTAACATTCCTAAGAAACGTCTGAGTTCTTTGACTGTCTTTGGAATTGGATACTGCTGAATAGCCTGAACTTTGCTTTCTAGTGGTCGAGTTCCAGAGGCTGAGACTTTGTACCCTAGGAAATTCACATCTGAACTACCTAGAACACACTTGGAAGTGTTTATAAGAATCCCGTATTTCTTAAGACGAGTGAAAAGTTGTTGACGAAGTTGGCGTAAATGATTCTGGTGGTCTTCTTTTGAGCGTGAATAGACCAAAATGTCATCAATAAATCCATATGCGAAATCAAGTCCTAATAAAACTTCGTCTATGAACCTTTGAAATGTTTGAGCTGCATTTCGAAGTCCGAAGGTCATATAATTAAACTCAAATAATCCAAAAGGAGTTGTTAGTGCTGTCTTCGGAATATCAGCTGGATTTACTCTCAGCTGATTGTAGGCTTTCACTAAATCTAGCGTAGAAAATATGGTGCATCCTGAAAGTTGGTGGGAAAAATCTTGGATATGACGAATGGGATATCGGTCTGGTACGGTCCTTGCGTTGAGTGCGCGGTAGTCGCCGCACGGTCTCCATCCATCATCCTTTTTCCTAACCAAGTGCAAAGCTGAAGACCAAGGACTCTCAGAACGGCTGACAACACCACTAGCGAGCATATCCTCAAATTCCTTCTTAGCCACCTGTAAACGAGCTGGATCTAGACGTCTGGGCTTGCAAGAGACTGGAGGGCCTGGAGTAGTCCGGATGTAGTGAAGAGTGTTATGCTGCGGTATAGTACGTACACCTGCTGGTTTTGTGATTTCCGGAAACTCTCGAAGTAAGTCATGAAAGTCCGATTCACCTGTGACAACTTTTATAGATAAGATGTCGTCAAGTGGATTGGTTAAAAGTGCGTTAACGGTAAGTGAAGTTACACCATCAACGAGGCGATGATTTTTGCAATCGACGAGTAAGCCATAGTGAGTTAGAAAATCAATTCCTATGATTGGTTTGCAGACATCAGCTACTGTAAAATTCCATTTGAAAGTGCGACGTAGACCTAGATTTAGATGTAGCTCAGTAAGACCATAGGTATTAATAATTGAGTTGTTTGCTGCTGTGAGTGCAAACTTGGATTTAGTACAGGGCGTCTTGACTCTCGAACGCGGGAAAACACACAGGTCTGACCCAGTGTCCACAAGGAACTGCATTTTCGTGACGCGGTCTGTGACAAAAAGACGGCCTGATGATAAAGGGCAGTCGTTGGCCGCTACTTGCGACCGCCCTGCGAGTTTTCCGAGCTGAAACTGCACGGCTGCTTACACTTCAGCGCTTTGTTGCCATAAGTAAAATGGTAAAAACAATGTGGATGTCCCTGAGGTGGTTGACGAGGGCGTGAACGTGTACGAGAGCGATACCTTTGCCTATCACGGTTCATCGAGCGTGAGCGTTCTCCATTTGCGACTCGTTCAGCTAACCTTGCGACTTGTTTTGTAAGCTCACAAATCTTCAGAGACAGGTCATCATATGGCATGGTATCAGGCATAGGGCTTCTGATAGACCTATATGTACTTGCCACTTGCGGAATTGACGGAACTATTTCATGCACCTTGTCAGCTAAATCGGATAATTTATATAAAGGTAAATCTACCTGAGATGCAATTACTGTCTGTATATTTGCTGGTAGACGGCTGGACCAGATGGTAGTTAAAATTTCTTCAGGCACCGACGGACCTGCCAAGCTCTGTAGGTGACGTAAGAATTGGGAAGGTTTTCTGTCTCCCAACTCCTCGTGCATGAGTAGCTGCTTAACACGCTTCTCCTGTGAAGCTGAAAGGCGCTTTATTAGTTCTGTCTTTAATTTAAGATATTTATCAGTTGGTGGAGGGTTCGTGATAATGTCCTTAACTTCTGCGGCATACTGGTGGTCAAGCTGAGCAACTAAATAACAGAATTTTGTTTCGTCCGTGGTAATTTTAGAAAGGACAAATTGGCTTTCCACTTGTGCGAACCATAAAGCAGGCTCTTCTGGCCAAAAAGGTGGTACTCGAACTCCTACTCTTAGTACCTCTGCGGAATTGCCTGGCAAGGCATCCTCAAAAAGGTTTTCAGCTTCACGCAAGGCCATTCTTTGAATTCACTGATTAACTTATGAAAAAAAATCACTCACCTCTGAGTATCGCACCTCGTATCACAAACCAAATTAATTTTATAAGTTCCTCTTCTTCTAGAAATTTCTTGCGATTTATCTAAGGTAAGCACAATCTTCTTGAATTCTTGAGTCGGGTTGTCACCACTATATGGTAGTATATATTTTATAAACCATATAAATTCCAGGCTGACTTTAATCAGAAGGTTGATAGGAAGAAGAAAGTTAGGCCGAAACAATGAAGAATTATTTTTAGCGTTTTAGAATATTATTTAATAGGAAAGTTAACAAAGTATAAAATATTTTAACAATTACAAAAGAAATGTGTGTAAGCTAGTAATGCGCGCAGTAAAGTGCTGATAGTTCAGGCTCCTCCCCTTTCTCGCGCGACGATCACCTGATCGTGCCGCTGGGAAGAAGGGGTGTGAAGGAAGACGAGCGGCGGCGGTGGTCAACGCGCCGGTTGCATTAGGCATGCGTTATACTTGCAGTGAGCGATGCGATATTATATTATTATAGCAAGTGAATAAATAAATAAATATTGTAGGAAGTACGCCACAGATTCATAAATGTATAAGTTAAGATTTATTTCTACCTAATGATAAAGGTGTTGATGTATATTATGTAAGTATTCTATTTAGCGAATCTTCTAAAACTAAACTGATGTTGTGTGAGGGCTTTAGTTGCGTAAGTATTATACAAAATTGCGGTTATTTTCCTGCAAACCCTCCAAGTAGAACAAAAGCGACATTATTAAAATTTCCTATACCACATTCAGGTACAAGCAAACGTAGTTTCTTTTACGTAGTGTGAAAGTTTATTTTGTTATAGTGATACTATGTGTGAGTATCAAGTTGTATAAAGAAGCACAAATCTCGTTATATTGCGTATAAAAAGCGTAGTCACTATTTTATGATGAAAAAGTAGCTTTGCAATGAAAATATGAAAGAAATCTAAATTATGAGTTGACAGTATTCAGATAAATAAAACTGCTTTTTACGGATTTAGACGCGTGTATTTGTTTTAAATTTTAACCCGACGTTTTGGAGTAGTCACCATAGTCACGGGTGAGATTAAAACAATGGATTTGCATGCGGTTTCTTTTAATAGATAGAGAAAAAAGAAACCGCATGAAAATCCGTTGCGCAATTTCGAAGATATAAGCTCACATAGGGACATACATACAAAAATAACGACTTTGTTTTATGATAAGTAAAGATAAGAATAGATGTTTTGATATAAGTTGTAAAGTAAAGAAAATGATTAAACCAAGGCATTAACACTGACGAACAGAAGACAATGCCTAATCCTTTCGTCGCGGAGAAATATGCGGGCTACTAAAATCGATATAATACATCAAGTGCCCGTTTTCTCACGAATAGAATTAATTAGAATAATCGTAATAGCAGTAGTGCAATCAGACAGTAAGTTATTGCTATGAGCAGGTACTGCTTTATTATATTTCTTTGCAAATACCCATGTAATTTGCTTAGTTCAAAAACTAAAAAGTACGTTTGAAAATCCAAATCTTTTTATTTTTGATTATTGCTTTATCATCGGTCCATTATATGTTTGCAAAATTTCAGACCAACAACAACAGACTTATGGATAGGTGGACGGACAGCAAAGTCTAAAATAATGAGGTCCTATCTTAACTTTTGTAGCGGAATCCTAAAAAAAATGGAAATATAGCACAATCTACAAGAATAACCGTTTCAGTGATATATTGGTAGATATCTAACTTAAAGTATGGGCTACAATTTATCTCGGGTTGATACCTAATTCCTTCAGGAAAGCCTGCTTTAATTTTCTTATTGCCCAGTTATTCAAAATTTCACGCGAATGAAGTCGCTAGTCTTACATATCGCAATTTTTTTTAACACGCTTTTATAAGTTCGCTATGTATCTATCTATGTAACGGAATCTTTGAAAGCGATTTTCAGGCACTTACAGTAGACGGATTGATCTGAAATTTCGCACACCTAACAAGGACCGATGACAATGCAATAATTTAAAAGAATAATCCCATTTCCTTATTCAGAATTACTAGAATAGCATGTTGAAGTATCACTATGACCACACTTTTATATTTAACTATACACGTAATATAATATTTTCTAACACTTGCGCGACTCATTTGCTTAAATAAAACAGTCTCACCCGTGACCATGGTGACTGCAAAGTCTCCGAAACGTCGGGCTAAAATTTAAAACAAATATACGCGTCTAAATCCGTAAAAAGTAGTTTTATTTATACACGTAATAGTTTAATTGTATATGAGTAGACTCACCAAGATTATAGTGTTTCTACGTATGCCTTTCATATAGAATCGGATAATTTCACATAAAAATACTATATTTATAGAATCAGATAAAATATCTTAATTGTTTACTACGATTGTGACATTGTTGTGACAACAGCTATGGTTCTTCTTGGTCTTGTTTGATGGCTTCTTTAGAAGCGACTTATCGTAGTGTTTAAGTCGCGACTCTGCCAGTATCCTTAGTGATAGTGTCAAACAGCTATGGTATTCTGGAAAAATTTCATCTCATTTGTCAATAATTTGTGACAGCAAAATCTTGCTTAATTGAAGTAGCGATGTCCGATGAAGTAAGCCCGATATATCGTCTATATCTAAATATTGTATTAGAAAGAACCAATCATTACCCGTCGCATCAGTACAATACAAAATATGTTACAATAAAATATAATCGACGGGCCTCGTGGTGGAGTGGTTCATATAACGGACTGCCGATCATGAGGTCTCGGGTTCGATTCCCGGTCAGGACAATCATTTGTGTGATGTTTTTAATTGTCATACAAATGTTTGTACTGCGTCTGGGTGTTTACTATGTATTATAAGTATGTATTTACAAAAGAAAAGTAGTATATGTATTATATCCGTATTCTGGTACCCATAACACAAGCAATATAAGCTTAGCTTGGGACCAGAGGACGTTGTGTGAAATGTCCATGAATATTTATTTATTTATTTATTATAATGTCAGCTGATTTTATGTAACATGCTATACGAAATTGATTAAAAAATAAAAAGTTATACAAATGTCATAATAATAAATAACTTTCACTTTTTATTAAACAATAATTTTTTTTTAGCTGCTAAATTAACATTAAATGACTTTGGAAATTAGGGAAAGAGATACAACCTGGTGACAGACGGATAAACAGCGAAGTCAAAAGTAAAAGGGTCCCGGAATTATGTTACGAACTACATAAGTTACAGAAGTTTGTTTATATTTTAAACCGTAATAATGTTAATATTAATAAAGATAATATGTAAAACCAATAGTTGACCGCCTACTGTTATTTAATGTATTTAATATAAGTTTTACGTACATTAAATAACAGTAGATATAATAGCAGATATAATTCTATATATTCTTATATCTGCCATTGCGATACTTTATCGCAGTACATCACTGTGTTGTTTTATCGATAAAAACATGTTACAACCTTACTTTGATTGTCTGTATGACATTTTATTTGACTTAATACTGTCAAATAGTTCATTTCGTACTGTCATTCTAAAAGTTACTATATTTCTATGATTTGGGGAGTGAGATGAGTTGTAGACGATACACGTGCTATGGAGAGGGCTATACTCGTTATTTAAGAAATATAATCCGTATTCATAGAGTGGCGACCAAATACCAGACGACACGGCGTTGGGCGGCCCCCGTCAAGGTGGAGTAACGACATCGTCTAGGTCGCGGGATATAATTTATATTGGATAGAAGCGGCACAAGACCTCGCGTTGTGGCGTTCTATGGGGGAGGCCAATGTATGATGTCCAACAGTAGACGAAGAGAGGCTGATGGAAACATAGACGAATGACGTAAAATCAATGCTTGTAATCACGAAGTATAGATACAAGGAGTCTGAACGTAATGTTGAACGAATGGTCTCAATTTAAGGGACAGATTTTTGCCGGTAGAGTGCGCCATTTTTCAAGAAGTACTCGTTTGAACTATTGACACTTGTGGAAAAAAATATTCTGAGAAACGTGGATATAAATATAAGTTTTAGGAAATTTTTCGAGTGCTTTAAACCCAACAATACAGAGAAGGTCAAGAGATATTCTGATATTCTATACTAGCATCGGTACGTCCTGAATACTTGCGCAGCCAGTGGCAGAAAATAGAACTATGATCTGGGTTGATTATTGTGTACACGAAATATTATGGAAAAGCCTATACCGTTCGGACTCCTTGTATCTATACTTCGTGCTTGTAATACTCAAAGTAAAACTATATTCATAATCTACTATCTACTCTGTGTCATTCAAGTACTCTATGGTGGTCTTTATTGTCATTATGTTTAGGTCAGGTTTGTTTACTTTAAAATTTTCTATTTTATCATTGTCGTTTTGTATTTTGTATGGTGTTATTTAATTTACTTGAATATTTTAGAATCGGGCAATGGATAATAATAATATATAATATTCATTAGCTGGTGCTATTGTTTTGTGATTAAAAATATAAATTATGTATGAGCTGTGTACTTATGCGAATTAATCGCATAAGTTGTTCAAGTCAAGGAGAAAATGCTCATTTTTGTATATGAATAAGGTTTTAAACAAATAAATGTTTTATTTCTACTTTATAACTGTTTTTATTTAGCCCTCAATTAATTCAAAAATGTGTTTAAACCGTAGTAGATCTTGCTCTATAATCTCTGCCTACCCCCATAGGAACAAGACGTGATGATAATTTATGTAGGTGTAGAAATATTTTTTTATTGAGACAAAACAGAAATATTGTAATATTTCTTTTTCAGTTCAGAGCATGAACATACGATATTTTCACAGGAAATCTATCAAAATTTCAATTTTTTTTTATAGCTTATGCTGCCAAATGACTACACTCCACCTGATGTTAAGTGAATGTGTAGTCCAGACGTGAGGAATTCTTCATCTATCAAAATTTTCAACGCGCTAGTTATTAAGGGTCCTGTCTTACCTTGTTGTACCTACAGACCCCCAAAAATTAAGTCTCAAAGTTTATCGATAAAATATGGAGAGCTGTCATTCAATCCCTATCGCACGCATGCGTAGACTAAGAGTTGGTATTGCGCATGCGTGTGAGATTTTTGACATTTCCCAAGTGATTTCACGACGCGATGTTTCACGAGTACTTTGCTTCGGGCAACTTCGCGATTTCATGCTTAATTCCTAAGAAAAAACCATAGACTTAGTACAAATTAGACATGCCTATAGAACAGTCGAACAAAATCACAATTATTTATTTCTTTATGTGTATGAAACTTTTTATTTCATCTTATTTCCAGTTTGACATACTAGTAGCATATACTAAGCGTATATTCGATTACATAGCTATAGCAAATGTTCTTCTGTTATAATTGATAAAACTATAATTGTACAAAATAAATATTATTAAATAATGTCTCATAACTTATCAAAGGCGTGTGTCGTTGATAAAGCTGTGTTTCTTTCCTTTTTACTTAAAAGTTTTGTTTTGAGTAACATCCTTCTCTCCATTTCATAATAAGTGGACAGTCTTGCCATTACTATGTCTAGGTGCGCTGTCACGTGATCAACCTTAAACAGCCAAAATTCACCGAAATCTCCCTTCACCTGAATACCACTACAGAAACTTATGTCTCTGACAACACTAACTGTCAACTTTTTTGTAAGTGGGTAGCATAGAATTACTATATAACTAGAATAGTGACTCGATTATCGATGACAATGCAATTATTAAAAAAAAGATATTCAGGATTTTCAAGCGTGTTTTTTAGTTTTTAAACTAAGTATTTCTTCTGTCTATAGGGTTTAGCTTCTCATTGCATTTGCCAACTTCAAAGTCTATAATACACGTAATACCTAGATACCCTTTTTATACGTAGGTATATCTAAGTGTATATACGAGTATACACTATGTGTAACTAAAGTTTGCGCAACCCACAAGTTAACTTGTTGTGTTATCTTTTAGGTATCTTTGTAATGATTACGGGTACAGACAGCTCCTTAATTTATTGAATAAACACTGTATGCGTGTTTTCTATCCGTTTCAAGATGCTGTTTGTTTTAATAGATAGAGTGGTTCAACAGGATGGCTTTTTTGTATAATTTGTTAGTTTTAGTTTCCAAATTTAAAACGTAGTTGCTGGCGACAACAAGTTACATTTATGTTACTGATATGGCACATTAGTATTTGTGTAGAATACTCCATAACGAGTCAGACCAGAGGACGACGTGGAAATCTTGTAAGTTTTTTACAGCTCTGCAATAACATTAGGTCTATTTTGAAATTAACTAATTGCGGTGCTGAATCGTATCACGGAATCTGGCAAAATGTTGTTCATTAAAGTGAATAAAGAAATATAACTCCTTACTCCATCATTCTTATATAATAACTGAAGCATTTTTATGAAATTTTATTCGAATTTAAAAACAAGGGTTCTGCGTAAAAACCCGAATCAAAACAAAAGTTAATTGGTATGACCCGTGCAAATCCTGAGATTACACTCAAATGAGATATTTACAGAGCTTTCAAGTCTGTGTAAGCCAGACAATAAGACAATACGAAATTTTAATGGCTTGCGGCACCTCGGCCTATACAATCCTTCCCTAGAGAGCTTGTCAAACGCATACAGGTGTATACTACGAGCTTAGTGCAATAATATCGCAGAGTAACATGGTGTTTGCTATACTTAAATGCACTACGGTTTTAGGGAGACACTATAACAGAGAACAATTTGTATCTACTGTGAATATTTATGAACCTAATAAGTAGGATTATTTATGGAAAAATCACTTATTTTAAATCACAATTGACTTCTTTCTTTTCGTAGCATGTGGGCACAGGTCTCCTCCATTTCGGCAAGGTATCATGGGCTACTAATGTCATGCTGACCAAGCCAAGGGACACCCGGATGGAACGAAGTTCCTTTCGACTAGTAAAGGAATTATAATAAAATTTTATATAATAAATTATTATTACAGTATACTCATAGATGCCTACTCAACAATTCATAAAAAATTAATACCTATATATATTATTATATTTATACCTATATATTTTGGTATATTATTATTTTATTCATGTTATGAGAGAGAGAGCGAAAGAGAAAGGGAGAGACAGACAGAGAAATACGCGCACGGCTTACAACTATAGCAAAAAGTGTAGTTACAACTTTTTGTCTTAATTTTTTTCCGTCTAGCCTCCTTTCGTAACCCGCGATAAGGAACTTCGTTCCAAAAGAAATGGGATGGAAGTGTTTCTAGTCTTATATCCATCACCATTATAAAATTATAGTCCTATCGTTAGTATCTATTTTTAGAATTTATAACACTAATGACATGAAAAATATCATTGTGACCTTTAAATGTAGACTGTTCGGTTATGATACGACAAATTATGTTCTTTTATTCTAAAAAAATATTCGACTATTAACGTGTATTAAATGAGTCCTATACACTTTGGCTTTAATAACAAAGCTATATATAATATCTTATTAGTTTCCCGCGATTTTGTTCGCATAAACTCTTATTTTCAAACTATAGCCCATTGCACTCTGAGTGAGTGACTGTAGCTTTCTATTAGGGAAAAAATTGTTTTAAGAACGCCCCATTACGGATTACTCCCTTCATATGTGTTGTAAACTTTTTCTTCCCAGTCTATTAAAGTCCCACTTTAGGCCACGGGCCTCCTCCACTTCGAGAGGGTTTTTGGTTTATATCAGGTTGTTCAAGCGTCTTTGTATTAGAATAATTTCGAGTTTTCCGTCTCTCTTAGTTAATATACTACTACTTTTAATATTCCTTAGCTGAATCTTACCACTTTTTTATTCACCCTAGGGAAGAAATAGGTAGGTGACACTCGTATTTTATTCCGTCACCACCATAGAATTATTATAATAACCACACACATAAAACTTTAACTCTTTATTTAGTGTAGATAAAAGTAGTTTTAATAAAATAACTCGACAGTATTGTGAGGCGTGAGCGTTAACTATGACGTCACCATGACGTCAACCACGTGTGAATAATGTCACGCGGTTCAGAGCACTTCGTAATAGAATGTGATGTTCAACTAGTATGTGACAAGACTAGTTTATTATTTACTTGTAGTTTATTGTTTATGAATAAATATGCACAGGAATCTTATTATTTATTTATTACGCGTACCTACCTGCTTAGTCTCGGGCAACGTTATGTACTTAGTACCTAAGCGTAGAATTTGAAGTCGCATACACTCTTTTTTTCGCTTCAAAAAGTAGGTTATGTCTATTCAAAAGCTCTAGACTATAATTTATAAATCTTATATATAAAATTCACGTGTCACAGTGTTAGTTACCGTACTCTCCGAAACGGCTTGACTGATTCTTATGAAATTTTATTTGCATTATCAGTAGGCCTGAGAATCGGCTACTATTCGGTCATTTGGCAAAATGAAAAATTTGTAAAATGATCAGTAGGTAGTAAAATGATCAATAGGCGAATTCACTGTTTTGTCAAACGTTGCTTTTCAAATGATCATTTGTCAAAAATTTTTTGGTCAATCATTAGGGAACCATTTTCAGACCCCTAAGTCATAAAGGTTGTCGAACCTTAACATTTGTATGGCAAAACAACGTTTGCCGGGTCAGCTAGTTTTATATAAATGTTGCTGCAGTTTTGGCATGATAGAGCGACAGACTGACAGACAGAGATACTTTTGCGTTTATAATAATGATCACCATACCGTCGTGTCATTTCCCATAGTAGTAGACAGAGACTTTATAGTGCTAAATCGCTAAATATGGTCTATTAGATTAATATTATAGTCTAGTAGACCATTTTTAGCTATTTTTCTCTCATATAGAACCACTTCTCGCTCTTAGAGAATAACACTTTTTGATATGATATTGCTACCACTTAGTAAAGTTAGTGTCAGAGGTTATTGTACAAATACTATATCAACGATAATTGAGTTATCTCTAGCTCAATATAAATCTATCAAACTTATTAATTATATCATATTTATTTTATCAATAAATATACGTAGATAAATATCCTACTTTTGTATCAAAAACATTAGAATATATAAATTAAATTAAGGTGAAGTGTTGATCAATGAGCCACAAAAAGTTAGCAACGTCATATCTATGGTCCTATGAGCACCATTACCGTAATTTTGGTATTTATTTAGAGGTTTATTCAAGATTGAAATGTCGTACCTGGATTTCGATTATCATTTCATTTAAAAGCTTCATGATGGTTTTTTTAGAAAACGGGAATTTACCCACAGTGTACACTGTGTGGTACTCAATGAGCATAGCGGTTGGTACACTATATTGGCCGTAATGTACACATTGGGCCAGGGTTATTAGAAATAATAAATACTATGTATTTTATTATATTTTTTTAAATAGAAACCCAGTGCTCTCAATTATTAAATTACTAATAGGAGATAATTAATTTTGAAAAATCAATTAAAATTGTATAGCTTTGTAAAATTAGGAACATTGTTTTTTTTTTTAACAATTACTATTATAGTAGTTATATTATTTATCATCCCAATGAAATAAAATATGACGATAAATTAAATAATGAAAGAAAAACTTACTGCCTATAATCGCAGCCTGTAATAATAAATCAATATTTTAATGTCGCAAACTACGTATTTTTGGAAATTTAAAAAATATTCATATTTTATGTCCCGCATTTTTACACCAGCCATACCACCAGATATCAGGTTCCAGAGGTTGGATACTTTTTTTTGGGAACATTTCGTGTGGATACATAAAAGAAAAAAAAGAAAAGAATTGAATATATAATATAATTAGCTTAATTGTTAAAGTACGAAGTATGAGCCAATCGTCATACGCAGAGTGAGTGACGCATTGTAGACACAACCTAAATGGCCCAACATGTACACCCTGAGTATTTTAATGAAATAGGTAATGATAAGCTATGACAAAATAACGTTACATTTACACAAATACTCGTAAACGCAGCTTCAATAAATACTTTATACCTTAAATCACAACCCATCATGGTAGTGGTAATAGCAAAAGAAACAAATGAAAAACAAACTGATGTATATAAATTCCTATTTCTGTATCCAAAATTAAAAATCCTCCTTGCGCATGCATTTGTTGTCGGATCCTGCTGGGAATTGGAGTGGAAGGTGTTGGAATAGATCACGCGTTGCTGTACAAAGGATACGGAACTAGTACGTCGCGTTTTCGAAATAGGGGGCGAGGCTAATTGTGTACTACTTGACCATTGAGTAGAAAAAGTGATCACCGCAAGCAGGACTTGAACCCACGACCTCGGAATACCGTTCCGTCACAACAGATGTTAGAATTAGCTTAGCTAAGGGTAGCTAAACAAAATTATATATTGTATTGTTATTTGGTAAAAGATAGATAAGTTGAGAAATCCGTGCGGTGACGGAATAAGAATACCTCACCACTTCTTTTCCTTCCCAGGGTGCTGTAAAAGCCGGCTTAGGAATATTGTACATAAATAACATCCTCTGTGAGTGACGTAAAACTCAAAAATATACCCAGTACCAACACGCTTGGTCAGCGGGGCACAGTAGGGTAGGGTTGTGTAAGACCGCGCTGTTTGAAATCAACGCTTTATAAAATAAAAAATATACGTCTTGTTTGAGATTAATAATTTATAAATCATACCTTGACATTCTGGCTACAAATTACGGTAATAATTTTAACAAAAAATATCTTATCTTCTTAGGAAATGAACAAAAATCACAAATCGGGAAATGCGCAATTTTATACACCCTAGTGTGTAAGATTGCGCAAGGAGGTTGATAAAATTGCGCAACTAAATTATTTGCACAAATCGTATATAAAAGGGTTGGCTTCATTATAGTCTGAATCGTTTTCATGCTACCACTTCGTACATGTGTTGCACGCTATCCAATCTTCTACAATTGGCTTTTTATATATTTCTCCTCATGCTTTAAAACCAACAGCAAATATCTTTTTTTCCTACTTTCGACACTGTTATATCATATCTGCCTAACCTTGCAGCACGATGTAGTTATAAAAAAATTAATCATAGTCGCCATCCCCAGAGACGGAGCCAGGGCTCTTTTACCTTCGCCACTATTAATTCGCCA
Organism: Orgyia antiqua; assembly: GCA_916999025.1. Taxonomy (NCBI): domain Eukaryota; kingdom Metazoa; phylum Arthropoda; class Insecta; order Lepidoptera; family Erebidae; genus Orgyia; species Orgyia antiqua. The sequence continues at coordinate 8,079,814 of OU779861.1, forward strand.
ACGAGTCAATCTACCTAGCGACTTTATTTCTTTCTCTCCTGGACATTCTAAAATAAGCATCATGCTTCAAACCATTATCTAGTTACACAGTGCATACATAAATACCCATAAAATATAAAAATTAATATGAAAATTTTAAAACTACCATAAATAGTCAACTGAAAAAAAGAGATGTATAAGATTGCGCGCGCAATCTTGCACAAGCTATTTGTGCGCAATCTTACACACCCTAATGCTTCTTGAAAAATTGCGATGTCATTGCCATCTCCTAAATAATATGCCATCTACTTAGTTTAAATTAAAAAAATCAATAAATCTACCGCGAGAAAAGTGAGGTTAATCACTAATAGTAGGTACTTAGACATTTTGTACAGCGCCACTTTCATTCCATGAAAAAATAAGATCAAACGTGTCTTAAAACTTTGTAGTTTCATATCTCCTGTGTTGTTTAAACAATTAGAAAATAATTTCGTGAGCGTGTGTTTGTCATGATAGCAAAACACAACTACAGTTGGTGACGAAGTTCCTTCCACTACCCTGATATGACGTATGCGCAATCTTAACGCACGCGTGGTCTTGCACCACCCTACCCTAGACCTTTCCTCCCAAAGTAGAGGAAGATCGTACCCAACAGTAGGACGTTTATAAGCTGGAGAAAAAGACAGAGTTTAGCTACATCGAGTAAAATAGGTTCTTTTCATTAACACGCATTCTTAGTTCAGTAAGTACGTATCTCTCAATCAAATCTATGTAACGGAATCTTTGAAAGTTATTTTCAAACGGGTCTCCTGTTTTACCTTTTGGTACGGAACCCTAAATAAAGACGTGACAGTTTAGACACTTTTATAGATTACTACAATTAAACTAACAACAAACTAATCAGCCATCCTTTAATAGAACCTACATATGAAATGCTCAAGTTTTCTTATAGGTTTTCAACTAAGTAGGTAGGTATACATCACAGATTGCCTTCAATAGATAGAGCATCATGCAATGTTTTTGTTAACGGTTACACATCTACGTTGGAGGAAGGCGCGGGTTTCGTATATAGTATTTTCATTTGTTGTAGCGAAATTACGCGCCGGGTTCCTTAGAACATTAATTCAACAGAAGGTCGCAATTTAAGCTGAACCCCGCTGAAAAAGGTTTTTTTTTATACTACTAAGTTGGCGAGCAAGCGTACGGCCCACCTGATGGGAAGCGATCACCATAGCAACAAGCAATTAGAAAATAATTTCAACATAGCAATAACAACAAGTCAAACCGATGAACGTTGTAAAATAACGGTCCACTCAGAGAATTCTGAGCGACCTGACGATGACCTATTTAATGATGCTGAGAGCAGGAGTTGTACCTACTTAACCCCCTCTCCCCGGTCGAAAATACTATCTGACCGGCGAGTTACGGTTTTACAGGAGCAGTCATACGCGGGTGTAGTAAAACGTCAAACGAGCTTAAATAACGACTGGCAAGAAGTAAAATACAAGAGAACACCTAATTATCGGCTAAATGGCAAAACGGGTAAGGCCAATTCAGAGCCAGATGAAAAATTTAAAGCTGCTGAAAGGAAGTCGCCGATGTTCATAACGTATGTTGATAAAAGTACCTCGGAGGTGGATATTGTAAACTATATAGAAAGAAAAACTCAGGAACGAGTTTCTTTAGAAAAAATTACTATAAAACGCAAATGTGATTATAATGCGTACAAGTTTTATGTAGCAATACACAAATTACCATTGTATCTTGATGAGAAACTTTGGCCCGAAGGCGTTGTCTTCAGGAGATTTGTACACTTTCAGCCAAAACAGGATAAAGCTATCGGCAATAAATATATTAGTAATTGATGGATAACAAAAATACCAAGTTTATATCATTTAATTGTAAGAGTGTGAAACGTTCCTTACTGAGTATTCGAGACCTCTGTAAAACATGCGACTTAATAGCCCTTCAAGAAACCTGGCTGTTACCGGATGAGCTACCTCTTTTAAATACAATTAGCGAAGAGTTTAGCGCGACCGGTGTATCAGCTGTTGATACATCGGTAGGTATATTACACGGTCGGCCACACGGCGGCGTTGCTATACTGTGGAGGCGCAGTGTCTTTCAAAACGTTACCGTAGTTCAGTGCAATAATCCACGTATCTGTGCAATTAAAGTGCTTACAATGGAATTATCTTTTATAGTTATGAGTGTGTATATGCCAGTGGATGTGTTCGCAAACTTGACGGATTTTACGGATACTTTGAGCTCGGTGAGTGCTATTATAGATACTTGTGATATGGATTCCGTTTTTATGTTAGGTGATTATAATGCGCACCCTACCGAACGTTTTCATCGCGAATTAAAGGACTTTTGTGACGACCAGGAGTGGTTATGTATTGACATACAAAAGTTAGGTATTTTATCCGACACATATACTTATTTATGTGAGGCGAGCGGCTCCAAGCGATGGCTTGACCATTGCTTAGTAACTCAGGCCGCTAGTAAAACGGTGGGAGAAGTGCATGTATTGAATGATATATCGTGGTCAGACCATTTTCCGTTGGTTATAAATTGTAATTTAAAGCCTATTTCACACAGTGTAAATACGGATAATTTTTGTGTAAATTATGTGACATGGGGTAGTAGATGTCCGCAACAAATTAATACATATCGGGATGAATGTCATAGACGATTGCGGCTGCTTGATTTTCCACCTGAACTTATTAGTTGCAGTGATGGGGTATGTAAGGATATTACGCATAGAAATAGTATAGATACTTTTTATAAAAATATTATACAAGCCCTAACCGAGGCGGCAGTGGTTGGTCAAGACAGCCGTAGACGTTCTAAACACAAAACAGTCACCGGTTGGAACAAACACGTCGCTGACGCTCACGGGCAGGCCAGAGAAAAATTCTTGTTGTGGAATTGGCACGGTAGGCCCTCGGTTGGCGTTATTTATGATGAGATGTACGAGTCTAAGAAAATATTCAAATCGAGATTAAAATGGTGTCAAGATCATGAAACACAGATTAAAATGGATATACTTGCGGCACACCATTCGCGAAAGGATTTTTCTGGCTTTTGGAAAGAAACTAACAAATTGAAGCATAGACCTGGCCGGCCTGTGAGCGTGGGCGGGGTGAGAGGCACTGAACAGATTGCTAACATGTTTGTGGATCACTTTCGTGTAACATCGCCACTTGGTTCGGCGAAGAGTATGCGCAGTGCTGAGCCCGGCATGGAACGGTTTATAAGGTTTAAATCTAAAGAAATATCGGATGTTATCCTGTCAATGACCAGGGGCAAGTCGCCGGGCCATGACGGTCTCAGCATCGAGCATCTCTGCTATGCAGGTCCACACTTACCCAGAGTCTTATCGTTGTTGTATACTTTTTGTGTAAATCATAGTTACTTACCTAGAGAAATGTTACGCACTGTGGTGGTACCTATTGTTAAAAATAAGACAGGAGACTTGGCCGATAAATCAAACTACAGGCCTATTTCCCTGGCCACGATATTATCCAAGGTGCTCGATAGCATGCTTAACACACAAATACAAAAATATGTAAAACTACATGACAACCAATTCGGCTTTCGTCCCGGTTTATCAACTGATGGTGCTATTCTGTGTCTTAAGCATGCTGTCGATTACTACGCTAAGCGTGGGACTTCTGTATACAGCTGTTTCCTCGACCTCTCCAGGGCGTTTGATCTGGTTTCATATGACATTCTATGGGATAAACTGCAAAAGTCACAATTACCATCAACAATTATTAATATCTTAAAGTACTGGTATGCTAACCAGGTCAATGCGGTGAGATGGTCGGGAACGATGTCGCGCGAGTACGGGTTGGAGTGTGGAGTGAGACAGGGAGGGTTAACCTCGCCCACACTTTTCAACCTGTACATAAATGAATTGATTATTGAACTTAGCAGCAGTAACATAGGATGTCATGTAGACGGAGTCTGCATGAACAACATCAGTTACGCTGATGATATGACTTTGTTAAGTGCTTCGCCCTGTGGTTTGCGAAGACTAGTAGGAGTGTGTGAAAGATACGCGACAACCCACGGACTCATTTACAATGTAAAAAAGAGTGAAGTCATGGTTTTTGAGACCAGGGGTAAAAGTCCAGACATTATGCCATCTATCTCGCTCAACGGAACCCCACTAAAAAGGGTATACAATTTTAAATATTTGGGCCATGTCTTGACCCCTGGTCTCAAAGACGATGATGACATAGAACGGGAGAGGAGGGCGCTGTCCGTAAGAGCGAACATGCTGGCGCGCAGGTTTGCACGCTGCTCAACAAATGTTAAAATCACACTTTTTAGAGCATATTGCACTTCCTTCTACGCGTGCAACCTGTGGGCCAGATATACTCAAAAATCGTACAACACCCTCCGTATCCAATATAACAATGCATTCAGGATTCTGTTGGGGTTGCCCCGATACTGTAGCGCATCGGGGATGTTCGCTGATGCGCGCGTGGATTGCTTCTACACCACCATGCGCAAAAGGTGTGCATCTCTGGTGCGCCGGGTGAGGGCCAGCCCCAACAGGATCCTGTCCATGATTGCTGACAGATTTGACTGTGCTTACATCGGTCACTGCTGTGCCATTTCTCATGGAATGATACGGCAGTGATTGATGGAAGCACTAGCTAATGTAATTTATAATTTATAAACAAAATTCTGTACCTAATATAATTTTATTACTAATATTAACATTTAAGTACTTTGTAATTCGAACATTTGATGAGTCTTGTGTTACTCGAAATAAAGATATTATTATTATTATAGCCTATAAACGTCTGCTACACCAGAGGTACCACTCGCGCTTCGCCAACCCTGTAGAAATCTATTCACACCTTTTAAGGTACGATAACAATGATCACACTCATTCTATACGGACACAGCCGTCACTTAGAGAGCGCGAAGCGATTTTGTGCGTGACTGATATCACGTTATACAGTTTGTGTTACCTCAGCACCTCACCGACGTTGCAGTATATTTGTCTTAGAAAATATCGTGTATAGCTGCTCCTGATGGTTTTATGCTCTAAGCAGAGTTAATATACAACATTTATGCCAAAATACTGCATACATTCGGTATGCGGTAATGGCTTTGCGTGCTAAATCTATTAGGGGCGATCTGTGCTACATATAAATAGAAAAATATGTGAGCACTACTTCTCTCGTAATATAGATTTGTTATTTGTTTTGACACTTTATGATAAATAATGAAATGAAATAAAACTTTGGGATTGCTTGTGTAAACAAATTGAATGGGAAACTTTTTTTATTATCCATTATCCTTATTGATATTCTATGAAAAATTTTGTGTAGAGGTAGATACACTTTATACGGGCAGCCATGAATGCAAGCAAGTCAGTGAGGAAATATTTTAAGAATATGCTGCGTATCTCTCTCTCTCTCTCTCTAGCCCATTTAAGTGCCACTATTGGGCACGGGCCTCCTCCACTTTGGGTGGGATTATGGTCTACTGTGCCGCGCTGACTAGGCGTATTGGCACAGGGTTTATTTTGGAGTTTTCCGTCTCTCACAGGGGACATTATCTGTGTACAATATGCCTTAGCTGTCTTTTACAGCACCCTTGGGAGGAGATGGGGTGGTGACACTTGTATTCTTAATCCGTCACCACACGATAAGTGATGCTGCGTGCGTATACTAATCGGACACAAAAGATTTCCCACAAAACATTTTTTTATCTCCAATAAGGAGATTAGAATATTATAACTATGGGAAATCTGTAGATTTTAAAAAATAAAGTCGTTATTTTTGTATATATATGTATATCCTTTGTGAGCTTATAATTTGAAAACGACGCCACGGATTTTGATGCGGTTTTTTTCAAAATCAAGAGAATGGCTTTTTTGTATATTTTGTTATGGTTTGCCTTCTAAATTCCACTCGTACGAAGTTGCGGGCAACAGTTAGTAGTTGTATATTTTTTATTTTTCTTGATTCGCGTACATCAGCTTATATGCTCAAAATATTCTACGCAATATCTACGTCAACAACGTTCAAAGATACAAACATATTGAGTACCTACCTACCTTATCCTTGGTCCCTTAATGCTCAAACGGATATTGATTCCGGTAAACACTCCCCAAAATATTACATACAAAAACTATCTTCGGGTATAGCTTCTATCTATAGAAGCTATCTATATAATATTACTAGCTGTTGCCCGCGACTTCGTACGCGTAGAATTTAGAAAATGTTTCCCGTTTTTTAAATATTTTTCACTACTGTTTCTCACCTATTCGTCGCAGCGTGATGTTATATAGCCTTCCTCGCTAAATGGACCGCGTTGTGCGTGCGTTTAAACAAACAAACTCTTCAGCTTTATAATCTAATCTGTAATAATTTTTTTTATTTTAGGGTTTGGGGGTAAACACTAGTATCTAGTTGGGTTTTGTGTACAGAAATCCGGTCAAGTAACATTCGGACTCGCACACGAAGGGCTTTTCACCCAGGGTGGATACCCCAAATTACGAGAAAAGGGCAGGAATCTGATGGTGATTAGTATTTGTTGTTATGACATTAACTGATATAATAAATAAATAAATAAATATTCATAGACATTTCACACAACGTCCTCTGATCACAAGCTAAGCTTATATGCTTGTGTTATGGGTACCAGAATACGGATATAATACATATACTACTTTTCTTTTATAAATACATACTTATAATACATAGAAAACACCCAGACGTAGTACAAACATTTGTATGACATTTATGAATATCACACAAATGATTGTCCCAAGCGGGAATCGAACCCGAGACCTCGTGATCGGTAGTCCGTTATATGAACCACTCTTCCACGAGGCCCGTGATATACATAAACTGTACGTTTTTAGCTTCCTAGCTATCACCGTTTCAGAGATAGGTACAGCCCGATAAAATCTAAGTGCTAAGACTTGGCTTTCACTAGGCTGACACTATCTCCCCTGACTGGGTTCCATTTTACCTTTTGGTAAGGAATCATTTTAACGGTCAAGATATCGTTAGATTAGTCTCTACAAATTTCATAATAATAAATTTGCCTTATACGCGTAATTAGACTAAATAGTATAGTTTATTAAAAAGAGTTTTTTTATATGTATTAAGTAAATAATCGAGTAATACCATAACACAACAAAGTTAATTGGTAACCCCAAATAAATCCTTTCATTACTCTTAAATGAGATATTCATTAAGCTTTAATATAACGTAAGCCTGAAAGCAAGACAATAGGAAATTTAATGGTTTGTGTCACCTCGGACAAGAAAATCCTTCGCTAGATAGCTTTTGAAATGTCTTGAGATGGTACAAACTTTGGTGACAGCAAATTGTGTAGCAACACGCAGTAAATCCGCGTGTCACTTATTTTAGTAGAATTACAAACACATACAAGCTAAGATATTAGTATTATCCATTACACATATTCCAGATCAACTGAGTCCATCCAAAGGTTTGTACATGTTTTATTTTCGTTACATATGTGACATGTAATATGTTTTGGTGTACAATAAAGTGTATATAACTATTCTATTATAATATTTTCAACTTTTTACAACTATTACAAAATATACAAATCTACAAAATATAACTATTGTGGTGATTGTAGATAGTATATACATAACATATATAACATCACGCCACGACCAATAGAAGCTAAGCATTAGTGAAACATGTTGCAAAAACGGGAGAAAATTTCTAAATCGCACACATACGGAGTCGCCGGCAACAACTACTGTAAAATATGAATTAAATAAATAGGCTTTATTGTGAGTGACAGAAAGCTTACGAAGCAACTGAAATGTAGGTATATATCCGATTTCTTACTATGAATCATATACGACTCATATCTTTCAATAAAATACGATATTGAAATTGGATTTAATAAAATCTCACACAACACAATTCACCTTTATGTTTATTTGCCCAACTGCCAAGAAATAGTTATGATTTTCGTGCGTATACTGTATGTTAATTATTTATTACCTCTTTTCTTATTGACAGATGGACAGGCGTCAATAAGAGTATAGTTAAATATATTTTTAAACCACCCAAATGGTTTATATAGGTTTTGCAAATCAAAAAGCTGTATGTTTTAGGGAAAATAAACAGTTTGTGGATTTTAAGGGGAATATTATTATTCTTAAATATGTACAATAAAAATGATAAGGATCAGGGGAAAGAAATAAAAGAGAATGTTACATTCAGATCATTCGATGACACTTTATTTACATAGTGATGATTTGGGTGAAACTTTTAATACAACCAAACGTACAGATCACAGAAAATTAATTACTATTCGTCACGAAGCTTATAATAAAATTTATAATGAACTAACTTTATATTTAAACAAGTACATCCCGTCTTTTTAAACGCTTCGAAACTGATTGCAATATATCGACGCGATACGACGTTCTGTAACCATTTAAAAATTTAATAAAATTTAAAATATCAACGTCTTTTCCTAAATGTGTTTAATTTTTAAGAAACAATATATACAATATTAAACAACAATTTGGTGGTAACCTTAAGAAAACATTTTAATTCTATGCAGTCAAATCTTTCTAAGGCCGAATGCGTGATGAATACATTTTGTACTGGCGTCGTGATTTCTGATAATGTTACGTCCACACTAGCACTAGAAATAGCTATAACAGATGTAGCCCTATTCCCTAGCATAATACTATAGTTCAAGAATCAAGATGTACTACTAGAATGCAAATTTTGCATTCTAGTAGTTCTTTGCGTTAAATGATGCTCTACATCCATTACCGGATTAAGCCAGCACGGGGCCTGTATTTAAAAAGCTCTATATGGGCCCCTTAATTGCTTTATCGGCCCCTTTTATTTGGGCCCCAAAAGACGCAGAGCCCGTAGCACTTGCTACCTCTGCTATAAGGTAAACCCGTTTATTTCTACATCTGAATTTTGCGCTCACGATTCTGCTAATATAGACGTAACATAAGACAAGGTATATAATAATATGATAAAAAGTAACTGATTTCAATTATATGACTAGGGCGCGTTAAAATAATAGGTTACAGTGTGATATTTTCTATGATCTAGACTAGTATTTGTGTAGTAACAAAAGTAAGACTTGCTTTAAAACATTGTGATTTAAATTGACATTGATCAAATATTCGTGTAATGGATATTAATGGGCAATATTTATTATGTCTGATTGTCTTTTATAAATAAGTGTTACTATAACACATACGTAAACTCACGCCTGTAAACTTGAACAGGGTGGGTAGAGCTGCAAGTTGTCAGAAGGCAACTCGTAGCCACATTAGGTAATGGACCCTCAAGATGGATATGATGAGCCATAAGGTAACATTGACATTATTTACTATATGACACCATTAAATATCTGTATATCTTTTCACTTGATACAAATGTAAGTTTGTTATTGAGAAAAAATCATGAAATATCTTACGACAACCAGTAGGTACCTACCGAAATAAGTATTGGCTTCATTAATTGAATGGAAATTTTGTATATTCTTTCTAAGCCGTACCATACAATGGGTGATCTAATTTTCCGCCCACTAGGTTGAGCCCCACGCAATAGAGCCACCCTTTGCCGGGTCTTAGTCAGGCTCAGGGTACATACCATGGCCCGGGTAGTGCGACAAAAAATCCGTACCATAAAATAAACGAAAAGTACTAATTATTGATCAGATTTGTCATAATTATATCTACTTATAGATAAAAATGTTTGGCAGTGCTGTAATAATCGTTTTATTAATCTATCTCTGGGTATAATGACGGATTTGTTATACTATTTTTTAATATTGACAAGTTAACTAATAATATTTTCTAACACTTGCGTGACTCATTTATTCAAATAAAAACCACTTTTTACGGATTTAGAACGGAGCGAATATGCGCGTCTAAATCCGTAAAACGTGGTTTTATGTTAACCCATGTTATTTTTCTTACTTCTACTCTGAATGATTTTTATGAGCTTGTCTTATGCAAAACAACTGAATATTTTTCAATGATGCGAGCATATTGAAATGTTAATGTATGATTTTGGCATCCATTGTCACTGGAATTGAGCCCCACGTTTTATAGTTATCTTAACAATTAATTTCATAACTTTAACAGATTTCATAGTTTCGTGATATGTAAAACAATGCCATATTTTGCAGGGGCTTTATACCACTTTTTAAACATTTTAGTTACAATTTATGATTATGAAAATCGTAATTATGAGTATAGAATTTTTATAGATAGAACGGGATAATTTATTTATTTTTAATAAATGTAAGCTTCCCCATTTTTTGAGGTCGGTTAGAAATACATAGACGGTAACTCGTTGTTTTGAATTTAGCTAATACAGTAGAATTCACTTATAAGGTCATCGCTTATAACGATTAACTGGTTATAATGACGGCAATGATTACTCAAATGATTACTAATTTACAAAAACTTAAAAAAATTTACAAAAAATGATTACTAAGAAAATATCTAGTTTAATGCGTCATCCGGCTAGTGCGACATAATATGGTCCGTTTAATAAACTCCAATTTTACGCCACTTTTGTCGTAAAAGAAAAATATTTTTGTGTTTTAATACAATCTAGTCTATACAATATAGTCCATATAATGTCTGGATTTCCATTTGTTTAGCTATACTACTCGTATTATCTAAATAAATTAAAAGAAATATAGTACATCATGTTAATTGTTCATGTAATTCATTGTTAATAAATTCTATGGAGTGTATTTTTTTCTTTCTTTTATTTCAAGGTTATACGCAGTCGGGTTTTTTAATTAATCGTTAACTTAAATTTTATTATACACTGAGCAAAGACCAATTACATTCAACTTTTCAACAAACCTATTGAAATTACGCATGTGTGCATTTTATTACGCACACATACATTAAGAGTCTGCTAAAATACATTAGGTATAAGTAATTGATCAGTTAAATTCTGCGATTCGAACATTTCTTCACGCGAAAGTTCAGTTAACTAACTATATAAGAACACTTTAATTTCTTATCAATATAAAAGAAATTCACTACGGCGCCGTGACACTTCTATTCAACATTAAATTCAGCTATTTATCTATTATTTCTATCGATGATTGCCTCGCGGGCCATCAGATGTGCTCATCCTGTACATCTGTTGAGAGAAAGAGATCATTTAATTAAACACCATATATTATATTCCGCCTATATGTGCTATACCGTAAATACAAGCACATTAACACGATTTTATTAGCTTCTGTTATAAGCAGCGAGATCTTTGAACGTAATTCTCACTCCTTTAAAAGTATCCATTAATCTTAAGCTCAGATTAATTGAAGAAAAATTCCATTCGCTTTACTCAAGCTTTTTAGTTTGATTTGTTTCTATGTCATGATTTTTTTTTTGTAATAAAACGGTTGACATTAACTTTTTTTACCAACTACATACAATATCATCATACCTAATTCAAAATTTCAGAAATGAAAACCGCAAAACTCTTGCAATAAAGCTATAATACTTTTAGCCCAATTGTACTATTTGTGGTCTAGGCTAGGACAAAGTTTTACATCTTTTAATAACGCACACATTAATTATATAACTCATAATATTTTTATATAGTTTCGAATAAATGCAGTTAAAATATAGCACACATAGACAGTTACCAGCATAATACACACTGATCTATAATATAGAACTACTTCTGCAGATTATATAAGCGGTCATAAAATATTTTAAGCTCAGAACAAATAAACAATAGTGGTACAAATATGTAATTGTAGTCTGATACAAAAGCAATTTGTGTGGCCTAGAAGTTTTAATTTCATAAAACATTAATATTGATTAAATATTCAAAGTTTAAATAACAAAAATAACTAGTTAGGTAATTGCTGTGAGTCATTAAGTAATGAAAGGGGAAAATGAAAGTAATTTAAAATTTGTGAATTTGCATATCTACGTTTCTGTTTATAGTCTTTTACATTTTTTTAATAAGCGCAATTCACATAAAATGAAAAAAAAAAACAATTATGTCAAACATTCATGCAAGGAAATCTCGTTAGTCAGCCTACGACACCTATTAATTTTACCTACACTTAATATTTGAAAAACAATAATTTTTATTTTCATATAACATATGTTTATAAGTATATTCCGAGACTACAAAGATATCATAATATATTATGGTATAAATTCATATAGTAAAGATATTTCAATGGGTATTTTGTGCTTTAAACAGACTACAGGGGTCAACGTTTATAAAGCATAAACAAGCACCATCAACAAAGGGGTCAGTGAACCAGGGTGCAGTGTGTACTGGGTGACATGCATTTTTGTAGGTGACACAAAAGGGTAACTACGGGACCGGACAACATCTTCAAACAGTAACTACTTACATACTACTACTCAGAGCCAAACGAGGCTCAAACATACCTATTCTGTACATCTTAAATCGGCTTTGATCTTCAACAAAATGGTCTTTTTCTCCCTTATAGAATCGTTGGATAATTTGCTTAAAATTTTTATTAAAACATCTTAATATTCGAATAGAATGCGTCATAACGAGATTTGACTGCATGAATCTGAGAAATTACGCGTTTAAACTGTATAAACTTTTTGAAAACGATAAATAAACTTAATACTTATTTACTAACAAATAATAATATATATTTTTTATCTGTCAACATTAAAAGCTAACATTATCAAATATTTTGTGCCAATAAAATAGAAACGTGTCGTTTTAAAGAGATTCGTGTATTATAATGAATTAATTTATAGTTTTTAAAATGCATAATATTTAGAACAATCGTTGTAGTGATACTTAATTCTAAGGTTTTCTTGTTGCAATGACTATACTAACGACTATACCTATTGGATGTAAAGAATAACATCTATAGATTGTAATTTACAATATGATTAAATAGAAACAATTTATGAGTAAGTATGTCTCATAACACTAAGAGTACCACTAAATCAGTCTAGTAGGAATAGTAGGTAGGTTTTAGACAAAGACACGTGCAAGTATAAAGTACGTGTGAGGTAGAATTTTAATAGATTAGGCCATGATCTTTATTAAATTAAGGTATCTGTAATTTCATGTCTAAAATTCATATCCTTATATTCTTATAAATTAAATTATTAAACAAATATTTGAACTACATACACTAAATGTATACTTTTCCTAAGATCGCGGCCTAAAAATTAGGAAAATTAGATTTGAAATATCTTCGCATTGAGTGGAGAGAACAAAGAGATTTTTTTATACAATCGGCAAATAACATTATTATTATTCGAATACATTCGCAATTTATTAAATTGTTTGTGAAGTTAAAGGTTTTTCAGTATATTTTGCAACACAAGCTTCTTCAAATAATAATGGTAAATTAATTTAAGATATAATAAACCTTTATTCGGGCAAATAACAAGTTATTCAAACAAAAAAACAGACAATAGGTAAAATAGTAGTACTATACATACCAAAAGATATCAAACAGACAGAAACGGACACGGACAGAAACAGTTGGAAATTGTATTCTTTAGGTTAGTGCAAGTTAAATTCCAAGCCGTGTAGGTAGAATAGCTCTCTGTCCTTTCTGAATTGCTACAGAATACTTAGTTTATGAGGGAGTTACTGGTCTGGTCAAAGTGTAACTTAGATAGCACAAAACGAGAGCTTAGTAAGTCATATCAGTGATTGTCTAACCACTATCCTATTTTATTTTAGATTGCCAATTAGTTTGATTAGATCAAATGTCTAATTTTATAAGAAATTATTTTATTAAACTTACTCTCTTTTCAGTGAATTACTAATATATTTTACTAACACAGGAACATATAAATAAAACAATCCATTTGACAGCATTTAATTTTTATATGTAGCGCGAGGTCATTTAGTGAACCTGGCTCATGGAAAATATTGCTTTAGTAAACTCGCATATATTTACTAGTGAGAAGTAATGAGCATGATAAAAACCACTCTTAATGAACATAGATAGGGTTTTCTAAAACAGTGCCAGTGATTTTATGATTTTACAAAGTTTCATCTATTCATCAAACCCATTTCTTTGGATACGATCCACAGTTAAACATTGGTCCTACTTAAAGAACATAATGTTCAGTCCAGTGTATTTCGCTTGGAATGAGTAACCGTAAGAAACCGTCCGTGTGGTGACGGACTAAGAATACAAGTGTCACCACCCCATTTCCTTCCCTGGGTGCTGTAAAAGTCAGCTAAGGAATATTACACAGATAATATCCTCGGTGAGAGACGTAAAACTCAAAAATAAACCCTATGCCAACACGCCGGGTCAGCGCGGCATAGTATACATAAACCCTCCCAAAGTGGAGGAGATCCGTGCCCTAAAGTGGGACATTAAAGGAGTGGAGAGAAAGAGAGAAAGAGAGAGAGAGAGAGAGAGAGAGAGAGTAACCGTAACCCTAATTAATCATCAAGTTTCTTCCTCTAATTACCTTGAGCTGAATTGAATACTGTTAAAAATAAGGACATAAATGGAAATCTGCCGTTTAGAAAACCATATAAACAAAATCCTGAAACAGTTCTTTGAAATTATAAGGTCTAAGTAATTGTTGGAAATGCAATAATCTGATTAGGTCGGAATAAGGTCTGTAACTTTTACTTAAGAAGTTCTAATGATGACTCTGGTTGGGTACTGTTTAAAACAATAAAAGAGGAAACTAACATTTGAAAGATGGATGACATCACGCGACATATAAAAACATATAAATATAATTCAGAGATAGCTCTCTGAAAAGTCAAGGTCAGAGACAGATGCGCGGGATGAGCGGGTGTAGTTGGTGGAAGTGCCATAATCTGATGTGGCTGTGGCAAGATCTGCCATCACGCGATCACCGCCCGTACCTTGGGTTACACCCGCCGCTGCTGTTTCACGCTCCGCTAGTTTCTGTTTCAGAACACGAATTCGCTCTTCTTTCTGTGGAAATATTTATCCCTTAGTATTTTGGAATGGAAATATTCTTTAGGAGCAATGGACGTATACGTACAATGGACAACGCAACGGAATTTGCGGCACATTCTACGTGCACAACAAAACTTAACTAAAAAATAAAAAAAAACAACTATGATGTATTTTGATTAATTATTGTCTATTCCGTTGTTCACATTTATATTATTTAGAACCGTCTATAATACACATTTTAAATATTAAGAAATTTCAGTTAACATTGCTGAATTGTGTTATTGTCATTAGCGATTTCAATTTTTTAGTTACGTTTAATCGTGCACGCGGAATTGATACCATTGTTACCAAAACCTTTTGGATAATGTTGTCTGCCCACAGACCTAATAGAAAATAGCCGATAGAATAATTCAAAAGTTTTATTTACCTAGATGAGTTGCATCGGGAATAATGTGTAGGTATTAAAAATACTGGTTTATATTATTCTATAGGGTACCTGCGCGATAAGCTTTTGCAGTTCTTCATTTTCTTTGACTAGTTCTCGATACCGTTCTTCGTCAGCGGGGGCTGATCCAGAACCGGAACCACGACCACTCTCTGCGCGTTCAGTTGGATGACGAATTATCTCGATTACCTGACAAAGTGTAAGCAGGAATATATTTGCATACTAGGTGGATGCTTTTGTATAAATTAAAGGTTTGTAATTTTGAAAAACATGTATTTATATAAAAGGTTAAGGGATTTAGATCTTGATTGATTGAAAGTTATTATAAACTTTTAATTAATTTATTAAGTACTACACAGTCACTTGCAATTAATTTTAATCCTTTCATTTTGCTTAAGAGGGCACGATACCAAATTATGCTCCATACAAAAATATGGGCATCGCAGTCCCATTTTTTCTTCGCGAAAGTCAAACAGATTTTAATTACTTATACGCTATATTATAAATGAAGAGTATATCTATGCTTTTATCACTTTCTTTTTTTTTTCAAAACATAATAACTAAAACAAATACAACCATCCGAAAATCCCGCTTTTTTCGATTTTCTTTAGATGAAGTTGCAGCGTCTATCACACAAATTTGGTAAAGTTTTACCACAAAAGAAAGTGATAAAAGCATATATTTACTCTTCATCTATAATATAGAGTAAAAATAATTAAAATCGGTTTAACTTTCGCGAAGAAAAAAGGGGATTACGAAACGTCTTTTTTTCAAAGAATTTGTAGGTAAAATCTACTTCAGCTACATTTGTCCCTTTCAGCGCGGCGCTCGAGAATAGGAATAGCAATACCTAAGGCAAATGCCTAAATTAGGAGTAGAGTACCCTCATAATAGCTCAATATTTTGTTACTCTGTTAGTGAATAATGTACTTACCTTAGGAATAAAGATCAGTGCCATACTCAAGAAACAGCAGAAGACAATAGCTAATGAGACAAATGCAAATGAAGCATCTTGCTGACTCATGATCACGAGTGTAATAGGTGCTGTGATCAAACATAAAACCACCACATTATAGATACTCATTCCAACGTATCTTGAATCATTGATCTGTCGAACTTTCACAGATCTAGTCTCATATGCCAGGAATAAACCAAACACCAGAACTAATCCCTTATAACCGTACATTACACCTGAAATAAATACAATTAATTAAATAAAACTACTTTTTACGGATTTAGACGCGTATATTTGTTTTAAATTTTGGCCCGACGTTTCGGAGACTTTGCGTCTAAATCCGTAAAAAGTAGTTTTATTTAAACAGATGGGTCGCGCAAGTGTTAGAAAATATTATACAATTAATTATATAATGGTGCCAATTCTACATGCACAACTAAACTTAACTAAAACATGATAACGACTATTTACGTATTTTGAGTAATAGGCTATTTTGTTGTGCCCATTTATATTAATTGAAATCACATAGTTTATCAAGAAAGTTTAGTTAACATTGCCGAATTGTGTTATCGACACTATCAAAATTCATTTTAGTTAAGTTTAGTTTAGTTGTGCATGTAGAATTGGCACCAATAACTGTATGTGTGTTGATGGATTAAGAATACAAGTGTCACTACCGCTTTTCCGTCCCAGGGTGCTGTAAAAGCCAGCTGAGGAATATCGTATATAGATAACAACCTCTGTAAAAGACAGAAAACTCGAAAATAAACCCTGTGCCAACACGCTTGGACAGTGTGGCACAGTCGACCAGAATCTCTTCCGAACTGGGCGAGGCCCGTTCCCAACAGTGGACATTAATGGAGAAAGAGAAAGAGTTATTAATTAAATTTTTATCAGATTGGTGTCCCTTTTACCGATATATTTAGTTCTGGGACGTATGGTTAAGACAAATTATTTAATTTTTATAGGTATTAAGTCTATGATTATGAACTATAATCACAAAAGTAGCAACATAATATTTAAAAACAAGCAATAAATGTAATCCACTTTTTATGCTCTAACATTTTTAACAATTTTCAAATAAATTATCCACTTAAAACTTTCTTACAGAGTCGGCATAGAAAACATAGTGACTGGCACGAGTTTGTATTCTTTTTTCAAAAGTTAAGAAACTTTTACGAGAAGAATAAGTCGTGAACTGCACTGGCCATTTCTTTTGTTCTAAAAGAAACATTTATCGAATTTGTTAATGTTGAATCAAAGAAATAAAATCTATGCTACTTACCAAGCCAGACCGTATTATGGTTACTGGCACAATGTTCCAGTTGTGGTTTAATATGGACATCATCGTCATGATGCCTTGGAGCTTCCAAAGGGAATGTTTCTATACTTCTCTTTAGAGGATCTCTTAGTTGCCATGCTGTTAGGAGAGCCACATCTACCACCAGCAATCCACCTACCATTGTATATAACTTCCAACCGTGGATACGTTTTTTCTGCGACAAATATATTATTTAAAAACTGAAGTCTCAAAACCTGATGGCTTTCAATTTCTAGTGACTAGGTGACTTTCATTATAAGTCTTGTGGCGTCATTTATAAGTTTGTGATGTTACAAGGCTGCACATACTCATTAATCTAGCTTTAAAATGGCTCTTTGTTTAGCTCTCATTGTGGCATTTTCGTGTCTGATAAGTATTAGCAGGAGTATTTCAAAACATTTGCAAATCTCTGAATGTTTACACATTGTTTTTGACATTGAATATATTTTTTTATATAATTTTTTTCGAAACTTTACTTCTCTCTTAAGAGGATACCAAAATAGCTTCGTGCATTTTTCTACGTACGAAGTTTTCATTATTTCTTTGGATTGAATGGCTCGAGCTCTAATTTTTAAGTATATGTTTTTTCAATATATAATCTAGGATCGCATAAACTCAGAAACGCGATTGAAAAAAGTTTTCTCGATAGAAAATCTTAGCGAAACAACCTCTCTCATTTTTAATTTTTTTCATTTGTCGGTCTATTATCGCGTATTAACTAATGAACTAACTTTAAAAACATAAGTAACTATTATATATAGAAACACGTAAATCAGAATTAAAATATATTTAGTAGATTTTGAGTAAACAAAAAAAATATCCCTAATTCTTCATTTTCTATACCTACTAGCTGTGTTAATATGTACATGTCGACGATAATATTGATGTAGGCCCTTAACTGTGTAATAGTTATTATATAACAAACTTGTACCTGTTCTGTTGTCTATCTGTAGCGATATCTTGCAAAGTAGACAGTTATTATAATATACAAAATGTTTGCTCTTATGAAACGACCAATTTTATCAAGACATACAATTTAATTATACTATATTAACTAAGAATTTATTTTTCTTTTAGTAATGTATATAACACATATTACAAAATTGTATTTCAAATAGGTCTATCACTTAACATGTCTAAAGTCAAATCAAAAGTCAACAATATATTTAAATAAGGTGCTAAAGTAGCAAATTCAAAGAAATCAAAACGTTGATATCTGAAAAAGCTTTTGCTTCCTAATTCGTTGCAAGAGCTCTTTGAATTTTATCTCAATAAGTCTTAAAGGAAAACTTCAGTGAACTCAATGAGAAAAAAAAACATGTTTATAGAAATACGACATGATCGAATTTGAAATTTGTGTCGTATTAGTCATGTAATGTAAGGTTTTTTAGATTGTGCAAATTTATATGTCTCAAATATAACATTAAAATAATAAATCTATTCTAATATTATAAAGCTGAAGAGTTTGTTTGTTTGTTTGAACGCGCTAATCTCAGGAACCGCTGGTTGGATTTGAAAAATTATTTCATTGTTGGATAGTGCATTTATCGAGGAAGGCTATATGACGGGCTTCGTGGTCTAGTGGTTTATATAACGGACTGCCGTTCACGAGGTCGCGGGTTCCATTCCCACCTCCGACATTCATTTGTGTGATGTTTATAAATGTCATACAAATGTTTGTTCTGCGTTTGGGTGTTTAGTAATAAGTATGTATTTACAAAAGAAAAGTAGTTTATGTATTCTATCCGTATTCTGGTACCCATAACACAAGCGCATAATAAGCTTAGCTTGGGACCAGAGGACGTTGTGTGAAATGTCCATATTTAAAAAAAAAATCACGCTGCAGCCAATAGGAGCGAAGCAATAGTGAAAAATGTTGCAAAAACGGGATTAAATTTCTAAATTCCTTGCGTACGGACGGAGTCGCAGGCAACAAATAATTTTATGAGTAATTACTTAGGTAGGTACATTATATCATTACAGATGAGAAATTAGCTACTGTATTTTAAATCCCCACGTTTAGTAAATGAACAATTTTTCCAAAAGTGTTTAACATCATATATATTTTTATCTCTCGGGTGATTCCATGGTTTTTTGACGGAAAACTATGAATAAAATTAAACTCGCTCTTGTACGTATTTAGTAATTTAAATTCCCTTACCTTAGTCTCTGCTTTCGGTTGGGTTGTATGACGATGTACTCGCCAAACTTTAGTGAAAAGTGCCCCGTAAGCCATTGAAAAACCAATCGCTAACAACCACGCCCTCGCCGCACATAGACCGGAAAAATGTTGCTCTAAAACCCATCTTCCATCAAGACCCAGTGCAATCGCAGCGCTCAGACATACACAACAACCGCATAACATCACTGTGTTGCAAGCCGGATGTGACCATTGAATAACCCTGTAGGTAATATATTACAATTTTCATTAAACAAATAGAAAGAGAGAAAAGAAAGAAAAACCTTTTATTTAATAATGTTATATATAATAGATAAGAGTCTAACTCGTAATTAGGCGCTTTTTTTTTGTAATAAGAGACCCCACTGAATTTATTGTTCGTAGATAAATTTTAGAAACAATTGGGCAAAAAGAAAGAGTACTATCTAAATCTTTTGATCTATATTAATCGTTTAGCTAATAGAATATTAATGTATGCTGAACTGAAATAATTAACTAATTTTGGTAAGATACCTAGGCATTAGAGACGTGAACGCTGAATAAAATTTTTATATTATTTTTTTTACCTAACTTGCGAAGAACTCTTATTTTGTAGTATTTGTCAATGTCAATATATAATCTATCTAAAGAAAAAATATAAGTTTGATGGATAGATCGGTGGAAGTAAGCTCGTTGCTGAAACTGTTATTTCCGCACATGTGGTTTGAGTCATTTTTCTTTGACAGGTATTGTTCTCAATCCTATCTAAAAGTATAACTTCCTGCCAACCAATTACAAAATAAATATTAAGCTTACCTTCTATGTCTATGGAGAATATTAAAAATAATTAACGCGATAGCGGCAAGTATTCCAGCGATGCATAGAGCCGTCATACACGCAAATAGTGGCAGAGACACCGTTCGTAATTCAGTGACTATCACTGTTCTGTCAGGAGGCACCTTCCCACCTGCCCAAATACATATATTTTACGACTTAGTGACAGCTATGATGCTCGTAAAGAGCTAATAAACTTCTAATAAACAGGTAACGACATTCTGGTTTATAGATTATTTCCCAAATATACAATGTATCTGTTAATGAAAAACTTACAATTGCAATATTCCTTATTTTTTGCTATACCTACTCTAATTTATAGTGGTGTAAAAATATTTTATTAATGTTTATGTTAGTCCTATTATTTATGTACCATAATATACAGCATGTAAAATTACTTTAATAGAAGTGTGTGTATTTGTATGTTAAGCAATTTATGACACTGGGTAATTATAATTTACATCAATATCAAATTTACTAATAGCTATAAAAATAAAACAGGTAAATTTTAAACATAGGTAGATGTAAAGATATTTTTAGTGTGGAGTAGTGTTTTAATATAAATAATGTGTGTTTAATCAAAAAACTAATATTATAAAGGTACAAAAATCAGGTAACTTACCGACCCAGCGTTCTCTATCCAACCAAGTCAAATTATCGGCCTGGGTATCATAGTAACCCAACTTTACGTAGTGATTGTCGGTAAGCTGTTCAATCTGGGTTAATGCTATTCGGTCGCCTTGTGATGAGAATGCTACTAAACCCTGTTGAAAAAAATAACCGATACATAAACGGAAATTTATTCAGAAATCATCTGAAATATTCATCTGTCAAGAAAAATGAGGATTGCTTCAATGAAACCAACGTTCTACGAAGATTTAGATATTTTCTACGCCTTTTGAATATGCTTTAAATGTTTAATAGTTTGTAGATTTATAATTTGAAGTGATGACAAGCCACCAAAATCACTTAAAATAATAAATCTTCTTCTCCAGCCCATTTACGTCCCACTGTTGGGCACGGATCTCCTCCACTTTGGGAGGGATTCAGGTCTACTGTGCCGCGCTGACCAGGCGTGTTAGCACAGGGTTTATTTTCGAGTTTCCGTCGCTCACAGAAGATGCTATCTGTGTGCAATATCCATTAGCTGACTTTTACAGCACCTTTGGGAGGAGGTGGGGTGGTGACACTTATATTTCTAATCCGTCACCACACGGACAGATAAATCTACTAACTGCTATACTTTCGTATTATTACAGAATACCGACGAGCTAAATTTTCTAGAGGAAACCAAATGACTAATCATTTGATTTTTGTTCTAAAACAAAATTTTTTTGCGATTATTAAAACGTAAATCATATAAATAATAACAAAGGAAACAACAATCTCAATTATTGTAAAATTAAACAATCAAAAGATGTTAGTATAAATGTAGGTACAATTATTAATTCAGTATGTAGAAGATGTAGGTAAATATTTGTTACAAATATTTTAAATAAATTATTATTTTATAACAGCTTTCACACTTCCCAATGATTTAGCTAACAAGTAACTTAATCTCAGTCAAAGACTCGATACACAGAAAGAAACACGTAATTCAATTTAAATGTAAAAGTCTACCATTACATAAGAAGTTTCGGTCATGTTTATTTGGGTCAGTCAACTCTTGAAATGAGATACAAAAAGTTGTAGCCGCCAATATCAGAGCTCTCCAACTATCAAACACATACACAGTATACACAGTAGATTACATTTGGGCTCCGAAGTTTTATGTTGCTACTAGCTGTTGCCCGCGACTCCGTCCGCGTGGAATTTAGATAATTTTCCCCGTTGTTGCAACATTTTTTACTACTGCTTCACTTCTACTGGTCGTAGCGTGATGTTATAAAGCCTTCCTCGATAAATGGCGATAAAATTTTTCAAATTGGTTTAGTGGTTCCTGAGATTAGCACGTTCAAACAAACAAACAAACAACAAACTCTTCAGCTTTATATATAGATAGTTCTATATACTGATATGAGGCAGATAGTAAACGCAGATTAATAAAGAATATTTCTATACATTATTTCAAATTCAAAGACTTTCAAGAATGGTAGAATATTTACTTATATGATTTAAAACTATGTACCTACTTTACATAATAAAGTACGCTCCTTATCGATTTTTTTATTTATTGAATAGACGCATAAATTAGTTTTCCATTCAAAAAATCGTTCGTTACGGAATAGAGGTTTTTTTTAAATTTCTGTCTTTCTTTTATTAACATATTGGGTCTACATATTGTGAACTAACCAATGATTAAACACGTTATAGCATAACAATCTTCACACCATTTTTTTTAAACTTACGTTAGTAGGGTTAAAGGAGTAAGAAAAAGTGTTATATCTTTACTGTGTAACTAAAATAAGTCGTAAACTATATTAGGTAAATAGCGTAGGAATGAGATTCTAGTCATCGCTCGTGGCAGCAATTCTTTCACGAGTATATGCAGACTATTTTAGGCTATTTTATCTATCTCGATTATTTTGGACAAAAACATAACCTTCAACATAAGAATGACATCTATTTTATCGTGTAACATATTCTTTTTATTATAAAAGTTATGTCCAGTTTTATATCTTTATGTTTGGCTTTACATAAAATACGACCGACTTTTGTTTATGTTTAGGTCTTCAATGCCTTTGTTTTTTTACAATGAAATGTTCGGTTGTGCCTTAGAGCCTGACATATAGGTATTTTTTTACTAGTTAACATATCATAGGTATATTTCTTTCTCTTCCTCCAGCCTATCAATTTATTGTGTTTGATCACGTAAATATTTATAGTATTAATTGGAAAAAGTGTGGTGACGAATTAAGACCACAATAGTCACCACCATATTACCTCCCAGGATGCTGCAAAAGCTATAGTCTATATTCTAGACAGATAACATCCTTTGTGAGAGATGGAAATCTCGAAAATAAACCCTATGCCAACACACCAGTTCAGGGCGGTATAGTAGATATTAACCACTTGACGGGCTTCGTGGTGGAGTGGTTTATGTAATGGACTGCCGAACACGTGGTCGCGGGTTCGATTCCCGGTTGGGACAATCATTTGTGTGATATCCATAAATGTCATACAAATGTTTGTACTGCGTCTGGGTGTTTTCTATGTATTATAAGTATGTATTTACAAAAGAAAATTAATATAAATGTAGTCTATCCGTATCTGGTTCCCATAATACAAGCATAGAAATATAGCTTACTTTGGGACCAGAGGACGTTGTGTGAAATTTCCTGAATATTTATTTATCCCACCGTATCCGTGTGGTCACGGATTGAGAATACAAGTGTCACCACCCCATCTCCTCCCAAGGGTGCTGTAAAAGTCAGCTAAGGGATATTGTACACAGATAAAATCTTCTGTGAGAGACGGAAAACTCGAAAATAAACCCTGTGCCACCACGCCTGGTCAGCGCAAGAGCCTGACCGGGAGGTTAGCCTCCCAAAGTGGAGGAGGCCCGTGCCCAACAGTGGGACGTGAATGGGCTGGAGAAGGAGAAGGAACCCACCAAAATAGTGAGACGTTAATGGGCTGGTGAGAGAGAGAGAGATAGAGAAAAGAGGGAGATAATTTTAAAATACGATACTTACAGATACACCAAGAAATGATGTAGAATTTATTGCTTCATAAATGTCGTCTGCAATCTTCTTATTGGTGTACGTAAAATTTTTCAAACTTAATCCACTCTTCTCCAATTTTTCCATAGTTTTGTTGAAAGCTAATGAAAAAGAAATCAATTTTATAGCAGTTTATACAGATATAATAATAGTCTTCGATTAAAATTAAACGAAGGATTTAATAAATTCTACGCCTTGTAATGTACGAGAGCACGATATCTAGAACAGATTTTGTGCTCTAACAATGAGTATAATATTTTAGTTTTACTGAGTCCTTAATAATATAGCTTTCACTACGAGGTGCAGAGTTCGATACCCTTACACGAAATATATATATATTTATTTACCAAAAATACAAAATATATTCTAATTAAATATAAAATCTGACGTGTAGGTACTTATAGCATAACTTTCAAGCTTAGTTTGTAAACAAATTATTTAACATTTTATTTATAAAATTTTTCAACTTTCATAGTAATAGCAAAATTACTAACTAAGCTCATTAAATGTTAAAAAGAATATGAACAATTTAGATATAAATAAACATTAAGCGCTCCAGGCACTTGTTATAATCATCTACTTAATTTTATAGAATAGACGCTATATTACAAAGAACAAAGAAAATTATTATACATTGTAATTGGACATTCTCGAGCGAGATTGTGTTTATATATGATTTTAAATAACTAATTAGGACTCTATTATTTTTACTTATAAATTTTCTTGATTGAAATCATTATGAACATTGTAATTTGAGAAATGGTTAGACCTACATTACTGAAATTTAGAAAGATATGAAAAATACACGTTAAGATTTTTTCTAAATAATAAAAGACCGGTCGTGTTTTATTTTTCATTCTAATAAGAAAAAAATATTAATTTCCTGGAAAAAATAATACGGACTGAATTTAATAAAATACAAAAACAAGATCTCAAACACAAGTTAAAAAACATCGCTTTCAATGATATTACTTATCTTTTTGTGCAACACACGGAAACTCGAAAACTTGCGTCTCTTCAGGGATAAGATCAAACAAACTAAATCGATTTATCACCACCGAAACCGTGAATACGTTTTATAGAAACTAATGGCATCATTTCCTACATTCAGAGCACATCGGCATAAAAATTGAAAAAAAAAACTTGCATACAAATAACGGTGGAGAAAATAACTTATTACTGTACATAAAAAATGACACTCTTAGAATGAAAGAGACTTAATTTAGAGATAAAAGTACAGAAAACTTGGCTTTCATTTTTCATTAGCTGGCTTGTGAAAGGTGGTTAAAACGAGAATGGGAAATTCGCTGGTAATATCATATGGCAAGTATTTTATTATGTTTTAAGCCTATATTAATAGCAGTTATAGCTACTCTAACTCCATGATTAAGCTGCTTTTTGTGTGTTGTGTTTATTTTGAATTGAGTTACTTTTATTATAAGTCTTACCTAAAGCAACAGCCCAAACAGCGTCGTAGGCAAGAGGTGCTTCCTGATATCCTTCAGGATACCTTTCACCGTCGATGTCGTACCCAGCTTCACGTAGCGCTTCATTCAGTCTTGATCTGTTTAATTAGAATAGTCAATTGAATTGCTAGAAGGTATACTTACAGCGATAACACTATACATAATGTTTTAAATACCATTTTACGTCTCATCTTTCCATGTTTTGTATATCATAATAAAAATAATAATTATGGGTTGCGTTTTAAACTACATTGTATAACACTGGCTAAATCAGTAACATTTTTGTCCTATAATTATAAGAAGACTAAGAACTTACGATTTATACATATAATGTTATGTAATAATAATATTATGTCTAAAGCGAAAGGCGACGTCATCTTTGAATAAACAAATTAATAAGTACATGTTTTTGCTATAACAACTGTATGATAACAAGAAAAATACATTGAGTCTAATGTAGATAGAAAAATAGAGGGATTCCAAAATATCAAGGTAAGCTTGTAGCACCTATTTGGTTCATCCAGCAATCCTTTTATATTTTAGAGCCATAGAAACATCGTCGAGAATTATGACAGCAATTACTTAGCTTTGTTGAGTGAAAACAGGCGATAAAGGATATAACAGAATTGCTAACATAGACGCTAGCAAGTAATAACTACAGTAAAGATACTGTATATGTTTAAAATAGGTTTTATCACGTCAATGATACTAATTCTATGTGCAAAATTAAACCTAACCAAAAAGGAAAATTGATAGTCTCAATAACACAATTCGACAACTTTTACTGAACTTTCTTATTATTAAAACTGTATTTAACTAAAGATTTTTATTGCATTGCTATCGGTTCTTAATATGTCGCAAAATTATCGGTCATTCCGACAACTACAAGTGGGTGAAAATCGCTTTCAATAATTCCGTTACATAGCTTTTTTACTTGTATATTACTAAAGATTATAATAAATATAAAGGACAGTTAAATAGCCAATCAATCAAAATACACCATGGTTGCTTTTATTTATTAGTTCAGTTAGCTGTGCATATAGAATTGAGGCCAAAATTGCTTTTAAGATTAAATCGGCTTTATAATGTTCATAGCCTTTAATAAGATATTCGAAATTACATATTCAGTTTATACACCCACCTATTTCTGATTATAGCACCATTCTATTAAATGCTTTAAATTATGTAATTTACCAACCCACATTTCATTTGTGCTATTAATCTCGTAGCTTAATTAGCTCTAATAATTATTAGAGAATTAGTTGACTATTTCTAGTCTTATCTTTGTTAAAAATAGAAGAAAATATTTGAATGCAAATTAACAAACATAGAAGTCACTTTTCGATTCATAAATGAATTTGTTATAATATATTGCGTAGCACACGCTACAACACTACAGTGCTATCCCGTAGCTTATGCTACGCTTGTGCTACGAAATAATACAGTGACTGTACTATAGACTACAATAATTATTGATATTAGTTAAAAATAGCAAGTAAATGTTATAATTACTTAAGCCGCGAATATTTATTGTTTTAAATTTTTTTTTTATTATTACACACTAGTAATATCTTTGAATTAGTATTAGCACACACCGTCTCAATTTTTAAGAAAAATCTTATGTAATTTTTTACAAATTGTTATTTACCGAAAATCCTCTGACGTCATCCCCGATATTGTTGTTTGGTTGGAGTTTTGATTCCACATGAGTGCTTCTGTAGTTAAATGACCCTCGGCTGCTTCTCTCATTTGTTCTGGTGTGCACTCGATACCTTCTTTTTCCAAGTTTGTTTCAAACCAATTATCCTCGTACCAACCTGTTCAAATAAAACTTTGTACACAAAGTATCGATCATTTGTACAACTCGGTTACAACTCATATCGATCTGTTTATCGTCGCAGTTATTGCTTGTATTTAAGAAAACTAATCTTAGAAGTACATATTACATAAGATCGCATGTTTCTTTTTTATTTGTAGACATGGCTAATCTTTGAGTTTTTTAATCACAGGGATAAAATCTCTTTGTTTTTGAATTTTACATAGCTGATGTGTTCTAAGAATTGAATGGCATTTGTCATATAAAAGCTACAAAAACCTTGTTCTTAATTACAAGTCAGTATGTTTATGTGAAAAGCTCTCTTGGTGGGCAATTTTACACCACAAATAAACTTTTATCTCAGATGAAAGTTTGCCGCAGCCTATATTAAGGCCAAGCGGACACTGATAACCTGCGATACTTGAGTTGACGTACTTTTGGCAAAACGCCCAGAAACTCGCATTAGGACTGTTTACACTTGTATTCAAGATGTCCATTTATAAATATTATTTAAAGTAGAAATATTAAACATAAGAAGCACAATTAATAATATTTGACAAAAAATCTATTGCTAGTAGCAGTACTAACTATAACTTTGCTGCACCGTGCTGAAAGGGACAAATATAGCTTAAACAGATTTTACCTACAAATTCTTTGAAAAAAAGACGTTTCATATTCCCCTTTTTTCTTGGCGAAAGTTAAACTGATTTTAATTGTTTTTACGCTATATTATAGATGAAGAGTATATATATATGCTTGTATCACTTTTTTTTTGGTAAAACGTTACCAAATATATGTGATAGACGCTGCAACTTTACCTAAAGAAAACCGAGAAAAAAAACGGGATTTTCGGATGGTCATATTTCTTTTAGTTATTATGTATTGAAAAAAAGAAAGTGACAGAAGCATAGATATACTCTTCATCTATAATATAGCTTAGAAACATTTAAATTCGGTTTAACTTTCGCGAAGATAAAGGGAAGTACGATACCCATATTTTTGTATGGAGCATAATTTGGTATCGTGCCCTCTTAATGCCAGCGACGTCGGAGGCATAGAATTGCGAATATTTATTTTTCGTAAAAAGTAGTTCATGTCCTTACTCAGTCTCTATACCTCCAGTGCAGCAGTGTACTAAAATTACCGTTAGGTAAATCGATTAAAAATTTTGGCGTGGAAAGAACGACATTCCGACATAGTTACTTTTGTGTATATTTATAATTAATAAAATTTTATATTCACTGTAGCAGTTGAGACGTGATCACCATAATCAAGTTTGTCCCAGAGGTATTTTAAAGAAGACGGTGTTTTATCTAACACAGCTATTCCTTAAAAATATCGAGTTTCTTAGTTTATTAGTGTCCGGAGAGTCGTTAACGTTGCGGTAACTCTTATTTTATCACATCTAAGCATGTTCCGACTTCTATTACCGTCGTATAGTGAGTTATCTCTAATTATTAAATAACGTTTAAGCAGCTTAGTACCTACATTAAAAGTCTGGAGGAGACAGTGATACGCGATAAAACCGCCAATTGCTATGATGCTATATTAAATAAACTAGCTGTTGCCCTCGACTCCGTCCGTGTAAAATTTAGGAAGATTTCCCCGTTTTTGCAACATTTTTAACTACTGCTTGAGTGAGAGTATTATAAACGTAAGAGTAAAAAAATATAATCGTAATGCTCCGAACTGCTAAACTATCAGGAGTTACACGTGTTATTGTAAGACAACCATAAAATATAATAATGCTGTTACGGGATATTTTTTAGACAATTTTATGTAGAATATTTCCGTCATACATGATTTTTATGTAACTTTAACCATTAAGGCTGCACACGCGACGGAAGCTTAAAAAGTGGAGTAACTTCTCCCGTTTTCCCAACATTTCCCTTCACTACTCTGCTCCTATTGATTGCAGCGTGATGAAAAGTATACTATAACCTGTCCAGGAGTATGAAGAATAATTGTACCAAGTTTCGTTAAAATCCGTTGAGTAGTTTTTGTTTCTATAAGGAACATACAGACGGAAAGACAGACAGACAGACAGACAGACAAAAATTTTACTGATTGCATTTTTCGCATCTGTATCGATCACTAATCACCCCCTGATAGTTATTTTAAAAATATATTTCATGTACAGAATTGACCTCTCTACAGATTTAATAAGTATTGATTTATTGTTCACATGACACTAAAAACAATCTAATGTGATTGTAATTACATTCAGGTTTTAATATTCGCTCCGCATAATTTTGAGCCATTGATCTCGACAGAAAATAGTGCGTGATAAATTTTGGTATAACTTTATATAGGTATTGATTAATATTCGCGATGTTAGCGTGACAATAATACAGCTGGCAACAAAATTAACAGGCTATTGCTTATAAGCAAAACATCTGAAAGTTAAGTTTCATAAAATAAAATAATTGTTAAGTTTCAAAAACATACAGTAGTTTTAAACATTCAGTTTTATTTTTTTATTTTTTTTAAACAAAAATTCCAACGAACTTTCACGTTTATAATTTCACAAGGATTTTTACTTATCCTTTCTCTTCATAAACAATGTCTTAATAAGCCGTGTGTATTATGCGGACGATGAATTTGTTGCCAGACTTTAACACATTATATTCTTTACAATTTATAATGCTCACATCTTATGCTTAGGCATTATTTATATTTCATAAGCTACATAAGCTGTTAGAGGCATACATCATACACATAGTTCAGCCTAGATCTTTTTTTGATGAATCATTATGAGAAAAGACGTTGAATGTATCTTCCGTGTGGTGACGGATTAAGAATACAAGTGTCAACACCCCATATCTCCTCCCCAGGGCGCTGTAAAAGCCAGTTAAGGGATATTGCATACAGAAAAAATTTCTGCGATAGACGGAAAACTCGAAAATAAACCTACTGCCAACATGCCGCGCTGCTCAACACTGGGACGCTAATGGGCTAGAGAGAGAAAGAAGACGTTGAAATTGAACTTTCAGCGTTTCATCAGCAGCAGTCATCATCATGACATGACATTCTTTTTCTATAGGTTTGGTAAAGACTATAGAGCGCTTTCTGCTACGGTACACACTTCATTGGCTTCTTATTTATTAGGAGACAAAAATAATTATATCATAGGTATTTTTAATTATTCTAGTCATTATTTTATTCTGTGAATTACTAGATCTCAATCAGTTTTTTATCAAATTAAGTAACGTTTTATTATAAAGAAGGAAACAGTGAATTTTTCATATCGAAAAAATATTATTCCCGTGGGATACAAATGTTACTTTTAGACAGTTGTCCAGCATAACAACTTGGATTTTAGATATGAACTAGCTGACCCGGCAAACGTTGTTTTCCCATACAAATGTCAGTGGCGGAGGTGGAGGGGTTTCAAAAATAGATGTTTTCCGATTCTCAGACCTACTGAATATGCATATAAAATTTCTTAAAAATCGGTCAAGCCGTTTCGGAGGAGTACGGTAACTAACATGAACACGTGAATTTTATATATAAGATTATTTAAACTATTATACATTGAATGCAGAAAAAGGTGGTGTTAAACTTGGTGTTTCCTGTAAATATGAGACACATGACTAAATCTAAACAAACGACTGCGTAATTTTTTTCTAATACATATGTTTGATTTAGATTAGTACTAGCAATGTCATTAATTTACTTTAAAGTCGACATCAGATTACATTTATATAAAATTTTCACATCAATAAATTTTTTTTTTCGGCGTTCTGTTCTCTGAACATGGGCTACAAGTTCAGGGGGGGAGATCTATATCCAGGAGTGGGCGGAGAAGGCTTGGTGGAAACACCTTTCCACCAAGCCTTCTCCGCCCACTGCACAAGAACATTGCAGGTATCCATCCATGCCACCGCATGGATGGATACCTGCAATGTTCTTGTACCTATATTTTGGTATTTCCTTATTTACTATTTAATAAGCTATTTTCAAATTCAATGGAAAAATGGACTGTA
The DNA here is from genome assembly GCA_916999025.1 of Orgyia antiqua. NCBI lineage: Eukaryota > Metazoa > Arthropoda > Insecta > Lepidoptera > Erebidae > Orgyia > Orgyia antiqua. The sequence continues at coordinate 8,111,379 of OU779861.1, forward strand.
GACTGATAATACCTTACTAATAAATGGGGATAGCCATATATCCGTGATAGTACATTGGTTACTAAAAATGGTCGTAAATTAAGCGAAAATCAACAAACAGAGACATAAAACTTACCTATAAAAAACCATACGTAAGATTTGCCATACAAACGATGTTTGTAAACTTCGCATAGTACGCGGCGAGCAGCAACCACGTAAAATAAACCAACAATGACACGTGCGTCCTGTCTTCTTAAATTTCTTACAGCGTCCGCAGGATCAGAGAGAAACGACTGACGTGTTACGATTTCGATGCCTGATTTTTTGCAATGTGCTTCCAAATCTTCTACAGTCTGGTTGACAAAAAAAAATATTATAAACACTTTTTGAATTTAGAAAAACATTTTATTTTAAATTACATCCTGACGTTTCAGATATATTTGGGACAATCATTTGTGTGATATTCATAAATGTCATACAAATGTTTGTACTACGTCTGGGTGTTTTCTATGTATTATAAGTATATATTTACAAAAGAAAAGTAGTTTATGTATTATATCCGAATTCTGGTACCCATATCACAAGCATAATAAGCTTAGCTTGGGACCAGAGGACGTTTATTTATTTATTTATTTTATTCTTAATTGTACACCATACAGAAGCATATAACTTAATAATAAAATACAAGATTGTACAATGGGCGGCCTTATCGCTAAAAGCGATTTCTTCCAGGCAACCTGGGTATGGATCTAAATGAGGAGCGAGTAGAGTTGTCGGTGCACGAATATTATTATTTTAATATAGGTATACATAAAAATATATTTTAAATCCTATTAATACATATCATAAAATATAACACACAAATATACAAAATAAAAATATAATATACACTATCAATAAACTCAATAAAATACACAAGAATACATACAATTACACATAACGTTGTGTGATATGTCCATGAATATTTTTTTATTTCAGCCACACACCGTGATCACTAGTACTATGGTGACTTATACGACCCGTTGTTACGTAAAATATTATTAGTAATTAGATATAAAAAAAAATGAACTAGAAATATAGGAACCTAACTATTTCACGGCATAATTACGAGTCTTTAATAAAATTCCATTAAGCATTAGTAAAAATTATTGTAAATAAAAATTGGTCAAGTGCGAGTCGGACTCGCGCACGAAAGGTTCCGTACCATTATCTATGCAACATAAAGCAACGTTATTAGTATCGAGCAAGAAACGGTAAAAAAATCATGTTTGTTGTATGGGAGCCCCCCTTAAATATTTATTTTATTTTATTTTTAGTATTTGTTGTTATAGCGGCAATAGAAATACATCATCTGTGAAAATTTCAACTCTCTAGCTATCACCGTTCTTGAGATACAGCCTGGTGACAGACGGACGGACGGACGGACGGACGGACGGACGGACAGCGAAGTCTCAGTAATAGGGTCCCGTTTTTACCCTTTGGGTACGGAACCCTAAAAAGGAGGAAATTTTCTAAATTCCATGCGTATGGAGTCGCGGGCAACAGCTAGTTGGAAATAAAGTCAACAAGCATTTTGGATTAAGAAAATTATTTATAGTTCGGCAATTGAGCCTAATCGTTTCGAACAAATAAACAAACAATCAAATCTTTACTACTAATCATTTCGTATTCTTTATATAAACTCATTATAAAATTACATTTTTAAAATAATGGTATTAAAAATAAGATTTCTCGAACAGAAAACTCTATTGATTTCAAAATGATTTTTATCATCATCATAACATTACGCCTTTTTCCCATGAGGGTAGACAGAAACTATAGAGCGCCATCTACTACGGTCCGAACATAGACGCATTGATTTTTAGGGTTCCGTACCCAAAGGGTAGAAACGGGACCCTATTACTGGGACTTCGCTGTCCGTCCGTCCGTCCGTCCGTCTGTCACCAGGCTGTATCTCAAGAACGGTGATAGCTAGACAGTTGAAATTATCACAGATGATGTATTTCTATTGCCGCTATAACAACAAATACTAAAAATAAAATTTATATATTTAAGATATATATTATATAATTAAATATATTATAATAAAATAAATATTTAAGAGGGGCAACAAACATGATTTTTTACCATTTCTTGCTCGATACTAATATCGTTGCCTTATGTTGCATAGATAATGGTACGGAACCCTTCGTGCGCGAGTCCGACTCGCACTTGACCAATTTTTAAATTACTTAAAACGAAAAATTTTTTATAAATCAAGGTCAAGTGCCAGTTGAGAGGATAACAGATACGAAAATAATTGTATTTTTCTTCAGGAGTTATATTATATTGCCATAATTTATGATTATAGCAAAATACCAACACCGTTAACAAGACTAGTAAATACCTAGTTATCTACTTGCGTGGCCAATACAATATTTGATCCGCTACAAGCGCTATATCATAGTACACGGTGATACAGATTCCAGTGGTGCTCGATTATTTCAGTCACGCAAACTACTTCTATCTAATCAGTCACACTTAAATGCTAAAGTGTTATAAATAGTGTTATTGTCTTGTCTTTTAGACTTATTAGATACGGTTAGTGAAGAGAAAATAATAAAATACAGGTTATTTGAGCTCTAGTTGGTTTTAGTAAAGATTGATTACTTAAAGACCGATTGCTAAATGCATGGATAACAATATAAGTAATACAATTTTTGATTCCGAGTTGATCGACAGAAATATTTAAACGAAAAAACTGTTTTTATTTATGAAAAGATATAAAAATTGTCTAAACAGTGGTTACTTAGTACACTTTTAAAAATCGCTAAGCTAATCCAAGTTAGACTAAGTTCACATGTAACGCGCGTTACAAAGGTCAACGCGCGATCAAATTTTTAAAGAGTTCAGATAACAAGCGCTAACGCGCGTTGCGATGAACTCGTCAGTCTGTATCGATAGAGCTTAGAAAATGGACGTGGGAGTAGCTATTTTTTTAGACATACATCTTCTTCTCTTCTCCAGCCCATTTACGTCCCACTGTTGGGGACGGGCCTCCACCACTTTGGGGGGGATTGTGGTCTACTGTGCCGCGCTGACCAGGCGTGGTGGCACAGGGCTTATTGTCAGGTTTTCCGTCTCTCACAGATGATGTTATCTGTGTGCAATATCCCTTAAATGACTTCTATAGCACCTTTGGGAGGAGATGGGGTGGTGACACTAGTATTCTTAATCCGTCACCACACGGATAGACATACATAACTCATAGAATTACGATATCATGTAACTTAAACTTAAAAACATTTTCATTATTATAAGTAGTTCAAAACTATAAAATAATAGAATTATATTTACCGATATAAATACTTCTTCGGCTTGTTGTAGTATGGCAATTCTGGACCAGCCGAATTTCTGCATAAGCTTGATACGTGTTGGATTGTGTACTGTAGCTGAAGGGTGTGTTCGGAACAATGTGGGGAAACGAGCGCGGTCTGACAATGCAGGTGACGAGGCACCGTAACATAACTGGAACAATAAAGGGAAATTGTAAATTGTTGTAGCTTCAGTCTACTGTTAAAAGTTTCATGGTACCGATTCGATGCGAGCAACCAAACTTAACTAATAAATTAAAACTAAGCAATGTTAACTGAACTTCCTTATTATAAAAACTGTGCATTAACGATTTTAATTAAAATAAATATGTCCAAGGAAATAGCAAATAATAGATATATTGACACTATGTATTTTCACTTTTTTGGCAATTTAAGTTCTGTACGTAGAATTAGTAGCAGTGGATTCAAAAATATTTTAGTACTACCAGGGCTTTTTATCATCACAAATGTTATAAAACTTCTTTAAACAATTTGACCAAGAAAAGAAATAAATCTGGTAAAATTACAAATATTTTTAAGGCGAAAAAAAAGAATAACTCGTTGTAAAAAGAATATTTGTGTTAATTCAAAATAAGAGAATAGTTCAGCTTTTATATAAATAGAGTCAAGTCGTACCATTTTTAACATAATTTAGTAATTGACACTAGAGAAATGGCCGACGGGACTAATTAGCGAGTATGCATACAGTGATAGTATGTACAAATAGTACCTACATTGTAATGTACATATAGGTAACTACATAGCTATTACATATAGTACGCTACATAGCTGTAACGATAAATAATGGTACCAATTCTACGTGCACGAATAAACTTAACTAAAATAACCTCCTTAGTTCAAAAACTAAAAAACATGCTTGAAAATCCTAAATATTTTTTTTTAAATTATTGCAATGTCATTGGTCCTTGATATATGTGCAAAATTTTAGATCAATCCGACTATAATTGTAAGTGGGTGAAAATCACTTTCAAAGATACATAGATTAAGGGCCTACATCAATATTATCGTATATCATCGCCGACACGTACATATTAACACAGCCAGTAGGCACAGAAAATGAAGAATTAGGGATACTTTTCCTATTTACTCAAAATCTACTAAATATATTTTAATTCTGATTTACGTGTTTCTATACATCATAGTTACCTATGTTTTTAAAGTTATTTCATTAGTTAATACGCGATAATAGAACGGCAAATGAAAAAAATAAAAAATTAGAGAGGTTGTTTCGCCTATATTTTCTATCGAGAAAACTTTTTTCAATCGCGTTTCTGAGTTTATGCGATCCTAGATCATATATTGAAAAAACATATACTTAAAAATTAGAGCTCTATCCATTCAATCTAAAGAAATAATGAAAACTTCGTACATAGAAAAATGCACGAAGCTATTTTGGTATCCTCTTAATTCGAATATACAATAAATATTTTTTTTTTTTTTACAAAATAATTTGGCAATTTTAGCTGAACTTTGTTTTCATTTTTTATTTAAGTTTAGTTGTGCGCCTAGAATTGATACCAATGTCTGCCAGCTCTGGGATGTTATACTAGATACAAGTAATATCAAAGTACTTACAACCATAAGGTTCCACATTTTCGCTGCCTCGGCGACAGTGGTACAAACTGTAGAACATCCAGCCAACAGTAGCAACTTTTGTGGAGGATTGTACAATAAATTGTACATTACGCTAGCGCCCAATCCAGGCTCGCACTGCCAATCATATTAGAAGTTTAATCCTACTAATACTATAAATGTGAAAGTTTGTGAGTATGGAGGTTGTAGATGTTTGTTACTCTTTCACGTAAAAAGTACTGATTGGATTATAGTGAAACTGTACACTAATGTAGCTTATACATCAGAATAACATATAGGCTACTTTTTATCCCGAAAGAATGCAATGTTCCCGTGGGATGATAAAAAACCAATAGATTATTATTATCCTTTTTACCGCTGGTAGTACCGCGCGACACTGCCAGTAGATCATAATTGTGCTAATAATACAAAGAAACACATACGTATAATAATTGTGATTTTTTTGTTTCCAAAATGGTTTAAGATTCCCTTGGAAAAAACTTTGTGTGCACATATTTTAGCTCTACAAATATAACGAAATTTTTTTCGAATCTATTGGTTTTCTTTTCAGTTATTAACTACTAACACGACATTATGTATGGGTAATCGAGAGTAGTAATTAGTTTATATTATCACTAACTGTAGCCCGCGACTTCGTACTCATGGAATTTAGAGAATTTCCTCCGGAGCAAACTATCGGATAGTTTGCTCCTACTTGTCGTAGCGTGATGCTATATAGCCTTCCTCAATAAATGTACTATCCAAAACTGAAAGAATTTTGCAAATCGAATCAGTGATTCCTGAGATTAGCGCGTTAAAACATATAAAATGTTTATCTTTTTGTTAATAAATATAAATTTAGTACAGATATTAAATCATCATCTTGAATTTTATAGACACCTGTATTATTTTATTTAAAAGTGTCTATAGGGGAATTAAATTAGAAATACGGCCATTTATTAACATTATTGAACCGTCTTAAAGTCTACGATGTTTAAAATTAATAGTACTCCTTTCCTACGAGATTTGCAAGGAAATGTACATTCATATTCATGAATGACTAAATTGTTTAACCTTTTATGATTAGTTAATTGAATTGTAAAACGTCTTTATATAGCCTCTGGAGTCTAATAAAATTTCATAAAAATCGGTCAAGCCGTTTCAGAGGAGTACGGTAACTAACACTGTGATACGAGAATTTTATATACTAGATTACTCATATATATTGAAAAAACTTCAAGACTTTTGCAATAGTAAACCAATTATTTTAATTCATTGAGAATGAAAATAAAATACTTTTCATTTGATTACAAAACTGTTTATGTTAAATTTAAACACCGCACTTAATTAGGTCTGTTTAAATAAGCTTCTAGACTAAGTTGTTATTTGTAGTTCTAACTATCAAGCTGAGGAACTTTTAGCAAATTAACTGGAATTAATCTCTAGGTAATTATAACACTATTCGTAAATATATCAAAAGAAATAAATATACACACATTCCTAAGTTTTTAAAGTTATTCATGACTGATATTTGTGTTAAGAGAAAATTTCATAAAAAGAAACTGGATTGTAATAAAAACTGGATTATTTGGGTTCTTGACCCATTCAATTATCCACGTGCCATGCCGTACGTGGGTTTCTTATTCATATCACATGCCAGATTAAGCAGATGAAAAAATGACAATGAACCTTTTTTTGTCACTTTATGGACAGGAGACATTAGAATTTATATTATGTAGGTACACTCAATTTTCTCGTTATACTGATTGTAAGTAAATTAACGATTAAAATTTTTATTACCTTGCTATCATTGCTGTGAATGTACAGCTTAAAGCCAGATAATAAATCAGATCGTGCGTTAACGTCATCAAGTGCTAGTTCTGCAGCGGGCTTGCAAGCTTGACCTCCCTGCCATCCTCCCTCTCCTTCCATAGGAAATATGCCACCGATGTGAAGGTCTCCATCACGACGTCCCTCACTATACCCACAGAAGCCTATCAACCACAAGATTAACAGTGTTTGCGCTCGTTTCGTGCCACCTCTACGCCGATAGCACCATCGCGAACGCAACCCATTCACAACACACTTGGCAGCAACGAATAATTGTACTAATGTCATCACTAACAATGCTTTAATATCACAACAACTTGTTCTAGTTCGAAAAATAAACATATAATACATTAGAGTTTTTAATTTGACTAGCGGACGCTTTGAAAATTTTAAGTTTACGCGCACACGCGGCAGGTAAGTGTCGGCAATTTGATATATGCGTGACATCACACGAAGATATTGAAGACATAGCCTAATAAGCGTGAAATTTCCTATAAAATATGTAATAGTGTTTGGTTGGGGGAGTGTTGCGCGACCGACGCAGCCTGCCGCCGCGGGCGCCGCGTGACCCTCGCCGCCCTGGAGGGTCATCGCTCGCGGCGGGGACATGCTGTCATTGTTCTTCTCCCTGAGCATATTCCATGCTTTCTCCTGAAACAAAGAAATCAGACTGTTTTCATTCAATGACAATTAAATGTCTTTACATCTCAAAAGCAGCAATTTTGATATGAAAAATATGAAACAATTTCCTTACACATCTCGTCATACACGTATACTTTAATCACAGCGATATTCTGTGACATTAATATATCAAATTAGTTGATACGTTTTGTGTGTGGAATTGTTACTTTTTCGTAGAGGCTTTAAGAGTTTTGATGAAAAACTACCCATTTTGGTCCCTTTTTACCAACTAATAAACTACGATTTCCAACTGGCTGATCGAACTGAATGAGCTGATCTCGAAATGGTATCAATTTGAACATAACAATCTACTTTTAAGGCAGTATTAGGTACTTCAAAGTATGTCTTATGTATAAATCTATACCATAATCGACTAGTTATTTTTATAGAAAAGAACATAATATTATTTGGTTATTTTTAGTAAAACTCTCATATTGATATCCTTTGCATAATATCCGAAGTACATAAAATATTCTGTTAATATACCTATGATATTTTCCAAGAGAACCGAAATGATTTTAACAAAGTTGTCTTATTCATATGAAATATTTCTTCGTTTTACTCCGACATTCACGCCTGGGAGCAACTTCTTATTTTTAAGCTACATATTGGAAGAATTTTATAAACAGTTATTTAAGCAAGTTGCGAGTTTCAGTTGTGTAAATTCCTGCCCATTTATAGAAATTTATGCTCGCCATTACAAATGACAGCAAAAAATAAACTAACATTTCCTACGTTAGATCTACTATCTATTTAAAATAGAGATCTATCATTACTACGAGTATTAGCTCCTGACCCTTATGAGAAATGGTTTGTAATAACTTTCATTCAATTCATCATCCCACTTAAGACTTGCTAAAGTAATATTCGAAAGCAGATTTAATTGAACGATTTCTACGTATAGGTCCGTAAGCTCTCGTAATTTCAACTTCGATAAACCTTCCTTAACATTGAGAATGATGTAGGTATGCATTTCATATTAATATGTTTTACTAGGTACTAGATTTAATAGCACTGATTCGATTTCGATTCCTACTTGATCATTATCGGTTGGTAGCTGCTGTTAAACGAATTTGCAATGTGTATATTATGGCTAGACACAGGCCTATTTGACAGTGTAAAGTGGTCGACACAGCTTGCAGGGCTAGCTCGCTAAAGTAGCAGTGGTTTGGCTACGTCTGTCGTAGAACCGGGCCCATGGAGCAAACTTTGGAGTGGTGACCATGATTCGGCAAGCGTAAGGTAAGACGCACCCTTGCTAGGTGGACGGGCGACCTGAAGTTCGCAGGATTTGACTAGATGGGGAAGGCGGAAGACGGTGTATTGTGGCGTGAATTGGCAGAGGTGTATGCCCAGCAGTGGACTTTAGTGGACTGATTTGATTAATAGGCATCGGCCTAAGTCTTCTTCATAAATACAGCAGTAGACGGAGAAAGGCTTATGTATAGACCGATGGATATTAAGATTATTTTTCACAACAAAATCAAAGAGTTTAACAGAAACGTTTATTTGAAAAGAAAACAGATGACAAACAAAGACAGTGTGTTAAAGGAATATTTTTTTAAACTTTTGTCTTTTTGAGGAACTTTTCTGGAATGCGCTTTAAAGAAAACACGGATGACAAAGGAAGGCTGTATGAAAAAGTTCTGTTTACGTTAAAGTTAAACTTTTTCAAAATTACTTCCATTTTGTCAGTGCTTGGTATTTTTATACCTACAAATTTTATGTAGGTAACTTTTTTAGTTCACTTATTAAAACATTTATTATGTTTCACGCAACGTTTTTTAGATACTTGGTTTTAAAAAGATACATAAGTTTCTTATTTTCTCAGTCCATTAATGTCGTACTATTGGGCTTACTCTAATCTATACTTATAATAAATCTGTAGAGAGGTCAATTCTGTACATGAAATATATTTTCGTATTGAAATTTTCGTGAGTTTGAGTCATATTAGAAATACTATATTACCGGCTAACACTCACAGTTTTGGGATCGAAGATGTCGACCCAGGTTTCGAGCATATCCGATGCTCATCTTCAGGACGAGTGCGCAGCGGCGTCTGCGACCTTCCGGCGTGCACTGCGGGCGACAGCTCGTACAGCCCACTGCGACAGTGCGGGGGGTGATATGCTCGAAACCTGGGTCGACATCTTCGATCCCAAAACTGTGAGTGTTAGCTGGTAATATAATATTTCTAATATGAAATATATTTTCAAAATAATTATCAGGGGGTGATTAGTGAACGATACTGATACCAAAAATGCAATCAGTAAAATTTTTGTCTGTCTGTCTGTCTGTCCGTCTGTATGTTCCTTATAGAAACAAAAACAGGTTAGGTTATAGGTTTGGTTTAAAATTTGTGTAATAAAATTTCGGTAAACTCGGTGATCGAACGGAAATTCATCTCTTGGCCACTAAAATAAATAAAGCATTTTTTTATGTCTACTATCTATACTTATAATAAATCTGTAGAGAGGTGAATTCTGTACATGAAATATATTTTCAAAATAACTATCAGGGGGTGATTAGTGATCGATACTGATGCCAAAAATGCAATCAGTGAAATTTTTGTCTGTCTGTCTGTCTGTCTGTCTGTCCGTCTGTATGTTCCTTATAGAAACAAAAACTACTCGACGGATTTTAACGAAACTTGGTACAATTATTCTTCATACTCCTGGGCAGGTTATAGTATACTTTTCATCACGCTACAATCAATAGGAGCAGAGTAGTGAAAGGAAATGTTGGGAAAACGGGAAAAGGTGCTCCATTTTTAAAGCTTCCGTCGCGTGTGCAGCCTTAATAGTTAAAGTTACATAGAAATCATGTATGACGGAAATATTCTACATAAAATTGTCTAAAAAATATCCCGAAACAGCACATATCTATATTTTATGGTTGACTCACAATAACACGTGTAACTCCTGATAGCTTAGCAGTTCGTTCATTCTGATTATATTTGTTTACTCTTACGTTTATAATACTCTCACTCAAGCAGTAGTTAAAAATGTTGCAAAAACGGGGAAAATTTCCTAAATTCTACGCGGACGGAGTCAAGGGCAACAGCTAGTACGAAAATAAAATTTGGTGTTCTATGCCATGCTGATTAGGCGTGTTGGCATAGGTTTCGAGATTTCCGTCTCCTGTAAAAGATATTACTTGCATAATATGCTTTATATTTGCAGCGTTAGTTTTTACCAGCATTATGGTAAGTTGGGACGTGTTTGTTACTGCTTACATTTGTACTTATTATTGTTTGTATGTTTTATCTTAGGTGTGGTTGCCTAAAAATATATTCTTTCTTTCTCTTTCTTTCTATTTGGTGACACGAGTGTTCTTAATCCATCACCTTATAAAAAATATTTATTTACGTAGGCATATTACAAGAAAATACAATGATACCGATATATCTTTTAGCTTAAATAGTGCATTCAAATATATCTTATTAGAAAAATATTTCTCCCTGCTTCGGACGTTGGGGAAATCACGTTTTGGGTGGACGCCAATAAATTGAGCACAATGGATCGGTAGCAACGATTACGAACCATTTATTTGCAATTGCAGCAATTCAGATCATCAAATTCTGGTATTGCTGATCTGAATTGCTATGAATTATAATATTTGTGATGCTGTCAGTTATTTATTGTATTTACATTTACAATCTTAATCTATACAACTAATAAGAAGGCAAAATTTGTAATTAATATGTAGGAGGTAATTTCCAGGTCAATATACAAAATTCTCTTTATAGTCTCCTTGGTGAGGGTTCAAGCATGCAAGTGTCAACACCAGTTTTCTTTCCCAAGGTGCTGTATAAGCCAGCTAATGAATGTGAGAGCTGTGTGAGATATAAAACTTGAAAATAAACCCTGTGCCAACACGCTTGGTCAGCGCGGTAGAGTAGACCACAGTCCATCCTAAGGTGGTCCTCCTAGAAGGCCCGTGCCTAACAGTGGAACGTAAATGGACTGGAGAGAGAGTTATAAATAGAGAAGTCTCAGGCAACAACTAGTGCTAAAATAGAAGCGTGAATCATATTTATGCTAACTTTTAAATTAACACTATGCTTTATCAAAGTAATAGCACCACGAAATAAAATTACGGGCAACATAAAAGCAAATAGTTTTTCTAAAGCAAAAGCGACTAAAATGTACACTTGGAAGTGTAAAATTTTATAATGTCACTTTTGTTCTACTCGACGAGTTCACAGCAAAATAACCACAATTTTGCGGTTATATTTACGCAGTTTAAGTAACTACACTTTGTATTATAAAATTACTCCACAATATTCTATCCAGGTTTTAAAGCCCCGTGTATTCAGGGAACTTTTTGAAAATTAAGTTGAAATTCATAAAAAAGTTAGTCAATCTAAAGCTATGAAAATCTGTGTATCTTTTAAACGGTTTTTGAAATTCAATACCTAAAATTGTAGTAGAAAGGGGACATTAGCTATTATTTTTTTATGTAAGTCAATTTTTATACAAGGCTGTAAAAATTGGCGTCTTATTTTTGTGTTGTTTTGGTAGGCGCAATCCATAACAGTGTATCAACTATGCTACTCCGAAATTATTTTTGATCTTGAGCTCATTTAATAGCAGGCAGCGATTAAAACCATTTATTTTTATACCAGCTATTTACTGTGAGATAAACTTATTTTGTAATGGTTGCGATTAAACTTAACCGGATCTTAATTGTAGTACCGTGGTTTAATGTTTGTTAAGATAGTCAAAATATTATAACTCTGGAAACGTGCAATACGAATAAGTATTATCTATACCGGTAAAATCAAATCCAGATTGATTTAATTCAATTATTTAGTACTAAATTGCTTGGGAATTCTTACGCAATGCAATTTAGAAAAAAATTCCCGTCTTTGCAACATTTTTAGCTAATGCGTCGTTCCTATCGATCCCAGTGTAATGTTATATAGCCTAAAGCCTTTTTCGATAAATGTACTATGCACACTGAAAGATTTTTTCAAATGCGATCAGTGGTTCCTGAGATTAGCGCGTTCAAACAAACAAACTCTTCAGCTTTATAATATTAAGTATAGAAAAGTATCCTTAGATTTGATATCCCTTGTGCCATTATTTTCCGCCTACATAGGGTGTTTACTAAAAATCACTTTAGTGTCAGTCATAAATCTAGTTAACTAAGAATATTAACATATAAATTGTGTTCTTGTAATTGGCAAACAAAACACACTCATCTACATAGAGTTTATTTGAATTCTTATTAAGAGTAAATTGAGATGCCTTACACAAAAGCGATCTTATTCATACATTCGAACAGTTATCACCTGGCAGAGAGGGCGAAACAGTCGATTAAAGATAAAATTATATGAATTTATTTTTGATGCAAACGCTTTTGAATAGCAAGAATTACATTAAGGGCCGACGCAACTGGGCTAACGAGATCGTAGCACCTTTAATATAAAATTATATGAATTTTCCTCGTGGCTTTAATACAATTTCACTAAAATATACGTAAAAGCATTATTCCAAAAGTATGCCAGTCTGTATCATGTTTTATTAGTGTTAGGGTTCCATATTAAAAAGTTTAACGGCACACTCATCATCCTCCTGCCCTTATCCCATTATTTGGGGTCGGCGCAACATGTCTTTTTCTTCCACAGTCTTCTATTAGCCGTCATGTCTGTGTCAACTCCTCTTTCTTTCATGTCCTCTTTCACACAGTCCATCCATCTTTTCTTAGGTCTTCCTCTAGACTTTTTTCCTTCCACATTTATACTCAGAACTCTCCTAACGACATTACTTTCCTCTCGTCTCATAACATGCCCATACCAGGACATCCGCTCGTTCTTCAAATTTTCAGTCACTGGCATCACTTTCAGACTTCCTCTAATATATTCATTCCTTACTTTATCCATTCGCGTGACGCCACACATCCATCTCAACATTCGCATCTCCGCAACGTGCATTCGTCTTTCATCCATCGCTTTTGTTGCCCGGCAGTTTAACGGCACACTATTACTCAAATATCGCTGTACATCCGTATGTTACCTGGCTGTATCTCTGGAATGGTGATAGCTAGAGAACTGGAAATGTCACAGTCTATGTATATCAGTTGATGCTTTATCAAAAACCTCTCATCATCATAATTCTCTTACCCCTATTCCGCTATTTAGGGTCGGGAATATTCAAATATATTATGATAATAACCACGGAACAGCTTTTCCGTGATAATAACTGTACCTACGGATTCTTTAATGTGCGAGTCCAACTCGTACTTAGCCGGTTTTTTTATGCGTATAAGCACCACTGATTAACATCTGTCCGTGTGGTGACGGATTAAGGACTTTTTTCCCCAGGGTGCTGTAAAAGCCAGCTAAAGAATAAAAATGGTTCACAGATAACATTCTCTGTGAGAGACGGAAAACTCGAATTTGAAACCTGTGCCAACACGCGTGGTCCGCGAGGCACAGTAGACCATAACCCCTCTCAAATTGGAGGAGGCCTGTGCCCAACAGTGGGACGTTAATAGGCTAGAGAGAAATCAACATTTATTTTTAATGAAATTGAATACTGACGTTTTTAAATGAAAACTTAACGAAAATACCTATAATATTTAATCCAAACCTTACTTAATATGTGTAAAAGTCAATAAAATTTATAAACATAAATTTCTCGAGTTTACGATAGTTACAACAAAGATATATCGCGGGTTCTGTTAAATAATATCCTTAGTTACATAAACTCGTAATCACATAAGTCTGAAATTACTTGTGGTTGCACTATCCGTCCCTTTGCTATTTGCTTTGTAAATGATTATCAGAATATACGAGTATGTGCATAATAAATGGTGTTTGTAAGGAACCACAGATCACGTTCAATAGATACTCCATTGCGAGACTTTTGTTACAGACTAAACGCATCAACGTTGGAGGAAGGCACGGTTTGCGAATTAAGAAATAATGCATGTCATAAAAACATAAATGTAAAAACAAGACAAGTTTAAGAAAAAGAAATAAGATTTAAATTATTGCCTGAAAAGTACTGTTTATTTATATCAAAATAAAATATCATTTATTTTTATAACTTAGAATAACACATTGAACCCTAAAGTCTGACTTGGCTATTTCTTATATATAAATTTACATATTTATTTATCGTAGCAAAATCACAGAGAGTCTTCATAATAATCTTGGTTACCGCATAAGTTCGTTGTGCGTTGGACGTCTTCCGTGCGAAACTATCATGGGTGATCTGTGGTAAGGACCCACAATTGTGAGAGACATAACTTTGATGGAACCCATTAAACTTCTAAAATTGACGCCATTAAGTAAATATTTCTCTGGGAACTTAGGGTATTGTTACTTCAGAATGTAATCACAGGCAATGTGCGCAAAACATGTTCAGTTACCCTTTAGTTATAGATTTAAAGATACAATGATAATATTTTCATTAGCTGATTACATTATACTAGCTTTTGCTGATACTTCGTACGCGTGAAATTTAGAAAACAAACATTGACAAATTATACAAAAAACTATCCTCTTGAACCACTCTATCTATGTATTAAAAAAACTCATCAAAATCCGTTACGTAGTTTTGAAGATATAAGTTTACATCCTTACTAATTTATAAATGTGAAAGCGAGATGATGACGCAATAAATATTGACGAGCTTAAGTGTTAATGTGAGTAACGAAACCATAGCGCGATTTAAAAACTATACAACGCCATCTATCGAGCGGAGTAGTTAATTTCTGTCTGTTATGGTTTCATTTCTTAATTTCACGCGTACGAAGTCACGCGCAACAGCTAGTAGAGACATAAATACAAAAATTATGACTTTGTTTCATATTAAGCAAATATTAGTAATCGAACCCAGCTTTGCTCAGGTAACATTATTGATGAAAGTGACTGTTTGTTCAGACCACAATATTCTTCTAACTCAGAGATCAAATAAAAAATTTTATCGAAACAATTCTGAAAGCTTTTTTTTATTTGTTTGTAATTTTTTTTTGTTTGTAATAAATATTCATAGACATTTCACACAACGCCCTCTGGTCCCAAGCTAAGCTTATATCCTTGTGTTATAGGTAGGTACCAGAATACGGATAGAATACATATTAAACTACTTTTCTTTTGTAAATACATATTTATAATACATAGAACTACCCAGATAACTGTCATACAAATGTTTGTACTACACAAACATTTGTTTGACAGTTATGAATAATCACACAAATGATTGTTCCGAGCGGGAATCGAACCCGCGACCTTGTGAATGGCAGTCTGTTACATGAACCACTATGGGAAATGTCCATGAATATTTATTCATTTATTTATTTCTGCTAATATTTTATAACTAACAACATATGTAAAATGTACATGCCAATAATTAAGATAAAATTCTGTAGTAGCTTTTTCTTACAAAAAAACACAAACTAAACAGAACTACGAGTAACTCTATTTGAGAGTGAATAAGAACATGAAATAATGCTAACACTTATCTAAATGTACTGTAACACGAACCGGAAATTCAATTTGCCGGCGGTACACGGAAGAACTCTTTTGGGACTATTGCAAATAACACCTTTTAAAAGTACCAGTTAATGAAGATGTAGTCTTTGTAACTTTGTAGAAAAGATATATTTATTAAGTTTACGTTTTGAGGTTATTCATAAAGTTTATTTTATTTTAATAAAACGAATTGGAATTTGATTTTATTCCACTTGATGGTAAGTGGCAATAGAAATTTTGGTGGTAAGCCGCACTATGTAAGAAACCATTTAATTAAATCAGTTTGTAGCTTGCTTGTGATCTAAAATATACTAATTAGGTCTTGAAATTTAAATCAACTAACATTGTAGCCATACGTGTGGTGACAGATTAAGAATATTCACCCCATTGCCTCCCATAGCATGCTGTAAAGTTGAAGTCAAAGTGAAATATTGTTATATAAAACAGGCAAGATAAACATGCTCTTTTAAAAAGTCAGCAGCTAGGGGTTTGTTCTTAAAGGGAATCCTATGAACAGACAACAGACAGCATAGAAGTTATTTTTTGAAACGTAGCTGAGGGAATTTAGAAGTAGTTAACATCTTCTGTGTAAATGAAAGGCTGTACGAAGATGCCCGGTTAGCGTAACATATTAGACTAAATACCCTCCTTAATTATAGGTCTGTTCCCAATAACGGGATATTTATAGGCTGGGAATAGAACAAAAGTAATGGTAAAAAGTTGAATTATATCGGTATTAATTTATCGTCGGTATCTACTTAATAAAATATTTAGTATTTGAAATATTAATATTAAAATATCGACTAATAATTATATCGATAATACATTCAGCCTAAACTAATAGAAAAGAATAATGATACAGGTAAATATGTATTCAAGGTCACTTATAATTAAACGAGGTCAACAAAATTATGTTTGGTAATGAAATTTCAAGTAGAACATGAGAAAAATATTTAGTAGTTGTGGTCTCGAAAAATTACAAAAATAATAGCGTATTCTTAACTTTTCTTTCTCTACTTGAGCAGTTAGACAGAATGAAGAATCTACACTCATAGAGTGTGGATGAGGCCACGGAAGTATGTTTGGTATCGTAGCAGATGGCGCTCTATAGTCTCTGCCTACCCCCACGGGAAAAAGGCGTGATGTTATGATGAATATAATGATGAAAGAAACATAGTAGTCTGATTCATATATTATCAAAACTTTTAATTTTGTATGTCTTTTTGAATGTACTTAATGCGTTTTCTTTCTAAATTTATGTTCATATCATGTGTTAAATATTTATAGTTATAAAAGTTGTTGCCCACGACTTCGTACACGTGAAATTAAGAAATCAAATCTTAACAAACAGAAGTTTACTATACCGCTCGATAGATGGAGTTGTACAGTTTTTTAAATCACGCTATAGTTTCATTACACACATGAACACGCTCGTCGAAATTTTAATTGAGTTGTCATCTCATTTTCACTATTATAAATTACTAAGGATATTTTATAATGAGTGAGCATTGTGAGCAATTCTCAGCGTGGAAAAATATCAAATATCTTGCATTTACGTAAGTAGTTACTTTTATCTATTCTAGTACTCCACTTCATTATATCCCACATGTCGACTGGAGACAGCTGACAAGCAATACTAAATAGAAAATGTTAATTTCCAACAACTAACTTAAACAAATATATCATTATGGTGATATCATTATGGCATATAACTTTCTATTCTAACAAAATATAATTTCGAAACATACAAAGTACAACTATAGTTGTGCTATGTTATTTTGTAGGCGTTATGAATATTAATAACAAACCGGCTATAATAATATATTTCATGTCAGACAAGGATTGTCTCCTGTGGGCCGTTGTGAACTAAGAGAGAGGTATACACAATGTCGCGTTATGTAAAATGATGTATAATACGACAACATTAATGGTCTTATTCATAATGACTTATCGGAATTTTAAACGGAGATTTTATCGGAGAGATAATAAACGTTTTAGCGTAAAAAGACTATTATGAAAAACAATTTTTGACAATTTTCCCGAACAGATTTTAGCGAACTTGTAAACCTCCGATAAGTCATTATGAATAAGATCAGAAAGTTTCTGTCTATAGGAGGAGATAAAATGTTGAGGGCATTATTTAGTTATTTTAATCTATATTTCCTACTAAGTAAAAGTCGTTTTTATAGAAAGTTATTGTAATAGTAGTCATGAAAACATCATATTATGGTTTGCGTTAATTGGTTTAAATTGATATAGATTTATTCCGTGTGGTGACAGATTGAGAATACAAGTGTCACCACCCCGTTTCCTCCTCAGGTTGCTGTAAAAGCCAGCTAAGGGATATTGTACTCAGATAACATCCTCTGTGAGAGACGGAAAACTCGAAAATAAACCCTGCGCTAACACGCCTGATCAGCGTGGCACAGTAGACCATAATCCCTCCCAAAGTGGTGGAGGCCCGTGCCCAGCAGTGGGAAGGTAATGGGCTGGAGGAGGAGATATAGATTTCCAGTTCTGAACCTCTTTTGTAGAGCCATATTTTTTGGTTGCAATTTTTAGCTTCTAAATCATCATAATAATCATCATAATACCGATTCAGAACATTTAAATACTAGACCATGCTTTACGAAATAAGGGCCACCCTATATTCGTTAGTATCAAGACTGATTACAAATAATACACTTAATTATGGTAGCCCACTTGTTTATTATAAGAAACCTCTATATACCTACTAGTATATAAATATTACCCAAGCAGCCCAAGGAGGTGACAAACACGAATAATATAATTACATTTGAACCGCACTCAGTAGATGCCTACCAGAACTGATAAAGGCGAATCAATAATTACGGTATCCCTGCGAAGTTATGAGCTGTTTGTAAATTCTATATATAGATTGTGTTAAGTCATCATCATGCTAGAGCTACACCAATATAATCTACTATATCAATAGTTATAATCTACTAGCTCGGAACTTTGTTTGCGTGGAAAGTGGAAAGCCATCCTCGTGAACCACTCTATCTATTAAACAGAACCGCATCAAAATCCGTTGCGTAGTTTTGAAGATATAAGCTCACATAGGGATATACATTCAAAAATAACTACTTTGTTTTATAATAAGTAACGAAGATGTTAATTGACAGCACACAAGCCTTTGACTTATCTCCGTCGATCGGTATTTCCTGGGACCTGTTAGAGTTTACGACCAGTTAATTGTTACGAGAAATATTTTCACGAAGCGCGCTCTAGCTCTAACTGCTATTTAGAAACAGCAATGTATCTTTGTTGTTTATAGCATAGCACTAACCCTTACAATATTGTGTGGGAATAGTGTTTTCACATTTGTGTTCTAAGCCAATCTGTCAGACGTCTACATTTTATGTTTCAAGTTTTATTGCTTCAAGTGTTACGTAAAGTGGTAGTTCATTTTAGCAAATAACGGTGAGATATCGCAACCCACGTTAAGGTTCGCACTGATCCCTTCATAACGTAACTAAACTGGTAAATTACACTGAAATAAACCTTGAGTTAAATGTCGCTTTGGGTAGCTCCGTCCATTTGTCTTGCCACAACACTTCGCATTCAACTGTCAAATTTGTGTTCCATTGTTAATTAAACTTAAGTTGAAGTATAATTAAAACGGAGAGAGCCCAAGTTGCTTCCATAACGAGCTTTCACTTTAAACAAAATAACATAGTACATAGGTATTATGTTTTCATTACACTTGAAATGTGTAAACATGTTACAAAATTGGAAATTTTAGTAAACATACGGTAATTTGCCTGTAGCTACGTAAGTTATTCGAAAATATGAAACACAAATAACTAGACTAGGTTCATTTATGAAATAACGTCCGTCAATAATATGCAATCTAATTACGCTATGCACGTTTTTTCGGAAGCTCTCATTTTCAATGGTTTTTTCCTTTTCTTTTCTTTAGTGTTTTTTCTCTTAGATTCCCATCTTAATTAAAAGAGAATACATAAAAATTTACCAACAAGTATAAATATTTAACATAATTACTCTTAATATTAATATTCTATACCCATCATGTACCGATCTTTATAATTAAATTATTTTATCGTAAAGATGATACTAAAGAATCAAGCTTGCTAATTAATTACGAGGGGAAGGGCCTATAAATAGCTTGTTTGGTTTTCAGATCAGATCATAACCTATCTATTTATATGATGTACTCATTCCATAAGCGTCACAAATAGGGTCAGTAAGCTACCATAACTACTAAGTTGAAGTTAAAATAATTGGCTTACCTACTTTAAATGCTTATGAAGATGCTTGGATATCCTGGAGTCTTTTTTTTATTGTTTCATATTAATATATGTTGTTTTCATTTATCTGAAACTAGTCGTTGCCCGCAATTCGTACGCGTGGTATTTCAAAATCATCATAAACCTTATTAAGAAATTTCGTTGTAATGTGAGCAATAAAGAAATGTATTTGTCTATCTAAAATTTCAAATATAGGTATGCGGCTATTTTAAGTTGGAAAAAATCAGTTCCAAAGAATTATATTGATTAATACATAGATTCTATTAAAAGTTAAAAATAGTAAATTTAACCATTCTCTTTCATCAAATTTCCCACTAAATTTTGATGTCTCTATTAAATTTTACGCATCAATCTACCACGTATTGAATTTAATTCAAACTGAAATTGATAGCAAAATTTGCAATTTGATATCAGCCGTTGCCACCAAAATAATAGTTATGCCGGTGCAATGTTTTCATTAGGGAAATTATGAAGTTATATTAACTGACATCTATTCGGCGGACATATCGTGTTGATCAGTATGCATTGAGGTTCTATGGCCTAATGATTGCATCATCGATTCTGTGGTAAATAGTTTTAGCAAAACGGACGGCGATCAAGCTATGTGAGTTGATGTACGGCTTTTCTTCAAGAAGTTCTTTAAATACCTAACTCGCCAAGTTAAGTAGAAAAAATACTGATATAACCAAGGTATAATACTTCTCAGCATTATCTTTGGTAGTACGTACAGCCCACAGATCACCGCTAATAGATACCGCATGCAAGGCGATCAACGAGAACCTACCGTATACACTCTTTTCACAAGGGTAATATATAATATATTTTCACAAGGGTAATATTAGAATTCTACGTGTGGTTTTGCTATGACCAATAAAAAGCATTAAAAAAGTAAGGTTTTCCCTAAGCGCTTTGACATGGCTCTCTTCAAACGGGGTATAAGAGGAGTTCTTTTTTTTTCGGTAGGCAGCGTCTTAGCTATGCCCCTGGTATTGCGGAGTCCATGAGTAACGGATGCCACTTAAGATGATAAAGTGTGCATTTTTATAGATAGAGCTCTAATTTTTAAGTATATGTTTTAAGGTGTGCCGTGAGCTCGTCTGTCGACCCAAACAACAAAAAGAAATTATGCGTTAGTCCGCAACCCGCTCCTTTCTCTAACGTTGTGTACGTTTTAACTAGACGTACACAACGTTAGAGAAAGGAGCGGGTATCGAAACAATCCCCTAACGCGGTATCTATTGGGGAAATGAAATGAAATGAAAAATCATTTAATCACGTAGACACAATTTTTTAGAAAAATTATGTGCTTATGACATGTCCAATTTTTTTCCCTACCACCGGTTCAGGACGCAATCTGCTGAGAAGAACTGGCGTAAGAAACTCAGCAGAGCTTTTAATCAAATCAATATTTTTAAATTAAATGTCAATTATACTTACAATGCTAATAACTTTACAATATAGAATATGTATTGCTCCAGAGCAACCTACTCCCAAGCTTTATCATCTTTAATATAATCAGAAATTTTATAATACGCCTTTTTACATAATTTAGTTTTAATGAATTTTTTAAATTTAGAATTATTTAATTCTCTTACATCAATAGGGAGTTTATTATAAAATCGTATACAATGACCCATGAAAGAGTTACATATTTTGTGGAGACGGGTTACATGCATCACAAGATTGTGTTTATGCCTTGTATTAACATTATGGTGGACGCTTTTTTTTGTAAAATTATGAATATTTTTATGAACATACAATAAATTTTCATATATATATTGCGAAGCGACCGTTAAAATATTTATGTCTTTGAATTTCTCCCTTAGAGAATCCCGCGGACCTAGGTTATATATAGCTCTAACAGCGCGTTTCTGGAGCACAAATATCCGATTAATGTCCGCACAACTTCCCCAAAGAAGAATTCCATAGCACATTACACTGTGAAAATAACTAAAGTAAACCATTCTAGCTGTATCTACATCCGTAAGTCGTCTAATTGTTTTCACCGCATATGCTGCAGAGCTAAGTTTGCCAGACATTTTTTCAATTTGTGGGCCCCACTGTAATTTCGAATCAATAGTGATTCCTAAAAATATAGTTGAATGTACTGGTTCCAATTTCGCACCACTCAAATGTACATTGGTTTCTACTTGGGTAACATTTGGCATGGAGAATTTTATTACTTTTGTTTTCTTAGAGTTTAACAATAAGTTATTAACATTAAACCATTGTACAAGTTTTGAGAGTGCACTGTTTACTTCGTCATAATCACGCATTTGTCTATTAATTTTAAAAGTCAAGGAAGTATCATCAGCAAACAGAACAATCTCTTGATCGTTCCCAACATAGTACGGTAAGTCATTAATATAAGTAAGGAAAAGGAATGGACCGAGAATGGAGCCCTGTGGGACGCCCAATGTAACAGCAGCTCCTGGAGATCGTTTACCGTTAACATCAACTTTCTGAATTCTGTTGTCTAAATAAGAGTTTAAAAGATCGAGTGCTTTATTTCTGATACCATAATGATGTAGTTTCCTAACTAAGGTTTCATGTTGTACACAGTCAAAAGCTTTGGACAAATCGCAAAAAACACCTAACGAATCTTGCGAGTTCTCCCAGGCCGAGAATATACCTTTTAACAGTTCAACCGCTGCATCTGTAGTTGAACATCCTTTCGTAAATCCAAACTGTTTCTTATGTAATAATTTATTGTCATTAAAGTGCTTGAGGAGCTGATTTAGAATAATTTTTTCAAATATTTTACTTAAAGAAGGAAGTATAGAAACAGGTCGGATCTATTGGGGATTATCTGTGGTACAGCTTCTCTTGAGATATTTTGATAAGACGATGAGTAGTCAAGAGCCTGTTAGGTTCACATCCATCACAAGTGTCGAAATGTTTCCGCTGCGTAGTAACATTTACGATCACAAATAGCGATTAGTGTCAGATACACACTTAGATACTGTTTTTGCGTGTAATTTGTTAAATCATCTGTTCCTCTGATCAAGTAACTAATCACCATTATTTTATAAAAAGTAGGATATAAAGCAACTTGAAATATTTCCATGGACGACTGAGCTTTATTCGTAGTTCTTTTGTTTTTATTTCATTTGCTTTTGTTAAATATCTGTGACAATAATTTTTATGATAAATATGTACCTACTCCAAAAGGGTCAAGTGCGTAGCACTTACAACCGTCGGGCATGTATGACTAGATGTATGAGTGAGGATGAAGCCAAGCAGATGGCGCTCTATAGTGTCTGCCTACCACCATGAGAAAAGGGCGTGATGTTATGATGATGATTGTGTTTTTAAGAAAGTATATAAAAGTATTATGGTTAGTAGAAAGGTACATGTTTTCTACAAATATAGTCCTTACTGTTTTTAAAGTTATAATCAAAAACTAAATTACTGTATAATCTGACAATTGAAACATTATTTACTTAATGCAAATAAAATTTTATTATAAACTACTTTTAAGACCTTGTTTTTGAAATTGTCTTGGTACGGATATTCAATGATATTTTTAATGTATAGAGGAAATGTTTATGTAACATCATAACATCAGTATATTTTATTTAATCGAATGAAAGTAATAATCTTACATGCCAGATATTCTATACCAGCTGTGTGTTCTCAACTGAGTGAAACGGGTTAAAGTACTTGCTTACAGACAATTTAACCGCTCCACTGCTCAAAGATATCGCATACAAATCGGATTCCATCTCGTTTCTGGATATAATTCAGAAAATATATTCGCAATGTTTCTTTATCTCTATATACCAGATAGAAATAAACACAACGCAATATTTTGTTATTCTTTCTTATAAAAAAAAAACAAACAATATTAAGTGCAATCGAACGAATGCAATAAAATCATTCAAAAATGGTTGAGATAAATTTTTAGCACCCTATGTAATGTTATGTATTATTCAATCGTCATATCAATTTATCTTTTTTTGCTTATTTTTTAGTAAAAATACGGAACTAGTGATCTGTTTCGTGGAGATAATGAAAGAGCAAAACAAACAAAGCGTACATACCTATAGTTGATAGATGATAAATGCCCATTCCTGTACCTAGGGTTTAAATAATATGTGATACACTAAGCAAGCAGGTTACTGTTTTACTACAATTGCCACAAAAAATTCAATACGCTATCTTTAGTATTAGCTTCAAAATTATGATGATATAGGACACTATTTACTCTTTTAAACTTTACATTTGTAACTAAATTAAATGACAAATAAACACTAGACTAAAATATAATTATGTTTAATGATATAATAGGCAAAATATAATAGGACTTTAAAAACAATTTGTAACATCGAATACTGAATACCTTACATTTTACAAATAAAAGTTTTGATCTGATTTGGCAGTAAATAGCTTACATAATTATTATATATTTAATAAAAAAAAACGGTCAAGTACCAGTTGTACCGGTACACGAATGGTTCCGTGCTTTTATTATCAGAGCAACAACCCCAAACATTAAGATAAAAGCAGAAAGAATGATGATAAGTATTTCTTGCTGTAGCATAAACTGATATACACAAACTGAGAAATTTTCAGCTTCTAGCTATCACCATTCCAGAGAAACGGACGGACAGGCAGACAAATGGACAGCAAAGGCTCTAAAATAGTATAGGTATTAAAAAAAAATGGTAGAACTAAAAAAGCAAACAGTAGTGTAATATAAGCTTAACCATTGTGTAGATAGATAACGATATTATTTTCTATTATTTCATTTCCACTGACGTAGTTATGAAAGCCGGTAGGTAATAAATTGTATCAATGTGGAATTACGCAAAGAGTTTAATAATATCGAAAGCTATTCCAAGTTGCCGACAATAATTCATTTCCATCGTGAGAAAGGACGCATTTGATTATAATATCGATTGCAATGCAGTGGCCCATATATTTCTTTATTCAAAGCTTAACTGATTCAGCAAAGACTTTGTTATCTTGTACTCGGCGAAATTAATCCCGGCCTCTGCTGATCTTCTTTTCGGCAATGTACATACATAACATACAATATATCCTTAACTTTTTATCCAAAGGTTCCTTTTGTTAAAGACTCAGCTAGTATAAAAAGTAATTACTTGCAAAAATCATCAAAATGTTAGAAATACGTACATAAAAGTGAGGTTAAATCAAAATTTGTTGGAGTAGAACGTGATGTAAATAGAAATATAGACAAAATAAGGTTTCGTAGTGATAATTCATAAGTAATTCGTTAAAATATTTAAAATTCCGTTTATTATCTTTTATCAGTTGGTTTTTTGTTGTAATTTTCCCATCGAAGAAAAGTCAAAAGTGCTTTCAAATACTTAATCAAATATTATTACTAACATACGAGTACAAGGAGGGGTTTATGGGGTGCTATGCTGCACTAATCAGACGTGTTGACATAGGGTTTATATTATATAACATATAAAATTCTCCTGTCACGGTGTTTGTAATTATACTCCTGAAATTTTGTGTACATATCCGATAGGTCTGAGAATCGAACAAAATCTATTTTTCATCCCCCTAAATGTTAAGAGTGGTCCACCCCTAACATTTGTATGATGCCGGGTTAGCTAGTATACTTATTAATCCGTCACTACACGGACAACATACATGCATAAATAAATAATTATAAATTTTAATGCAACCAATATGAGTTGCACGAACAGTAAAGCCAGTTATAATATATTCAAGCTGTAATTATCAAACAAAATCTATCATACAATTTTGCTTTGTAGCTTTCTATAATTCTCAATCATAATGAACCGCTTTCATTAAAATCATGTGAGTCAGTTCGTATTAAATGAACTAATGAATAAATAAACAGATATTAACATTTTTGATTTCACAGAGAGTTATATTCGATGCGATTCCCGCTTGGGACAATCTTTTGAGTGATTTTTTTTATATTGACATACAAATGTTTGTACTGCGTCAGGGTGTTTTCTATGTATTATAAGTATGTATTTACAACAAAAGGAAGTAGTATATATATTATATATGTATTCTAACCGTATTCTGATACCATAACACAAGCATATAAGCTTATCTTGGGACCTGAGGACGTTGTGTGAAATGTCCATAAATATTTATTTCTTTATTATTAGTTCTAAATAACCTTTATTTCTATACATCTAACGAAGTTCGTAATTAATTAACACGAGTTAATTAGCTCGGTACGTATCAATCAATGTATTACTCTATAAATAAATATTCATAGACATTTCACACAAATGTAACGTAATCATTGAATATTTCTATGTAACGGAATCATTGAATACGATTTTCATCCAGTTGTGTTCCTCAAATTAGTCGGAAATTTAGCACACATAATTATAGACCGATGACAACGCAATAGTGTAAAATAATATGCAGAATGTTCAAGCGTGTTTTCTAGTTTTTAAAGTACCTAATTATTTTTTAAATTAATCTGCAACATTATTCGCGTAAACCCCAAATATCACATCTGTATAATATTACGGGGTTTGTGCGAATAAAGTTGCATTTAAAAGGCTAATGATGCCATATAACATCGTTTAAAAAAATGTTTGATTTAGTTCACTATTTTTCTTTTGCAGCCCTTTAACGTCCCACTGTTGAGCACGGCCCTCCTTCTCTTCAGGGAGGTTTTCGGTCTACCATGCCACGCTGATCACATGTGTTAGCACCCTGGGAAAGAAATGGGATAATGAAACTTGTATTCTAAATCCGTCACCACACAGATATCCAGGGATATCTCACGGACAATGGCTAGTGTTTATTAAACAAAAGTAAATTAACTAAATAAACTTATTAATGAATAATTTAATGTACTCTATAATGTGCATGACCCTCTATTAAGTTAAGCTATACGTAACAAAATTAGGCACTTTCCAACGTTATGGAGTACCTAAGTGCTCATATAACTGAGGAACATAAACAGTACTTAATTAAGGAACACCCGTGTCGTCAACGAAAGACCTTCTCACTCCAATAAAGATAATAAAACTTAGCTATTAAACATGATGTACTAACTACTCAATAAAACGGAATACATTATTTGATTCAACTAGTTTATATATTACTTATCAATTTCTGTTGTATGTTGCACTCCGATGAGGTTGGCAACAGTCGGCCGGAGTGGTGGCGCCCAATGGGAGAGAATCCGACAAACTAAACGGGTATTGTCTAGCAAGTGATTTCTGCATTTGGGCCGTC
The DNA here is from genome assembly GCA_916999025.1 of Orgyia antiqua. NCBI lineage: Eukaryota > Metazoa > Arthropoda > Insecta > Lepidoptera > Erebidae > Orgyia > Orgyia antiqua. The sequence continues at coordinate 8,138,801 of OU779861.1, forward strand.
ATCGATTTGATATTGACCCGAGCCTCTCAAGCGTCCTTACCAAAGCTAATCCAAACATGATGTTATTGTAAGCAAGTTGTACCGAAAACGTCAAGTGGGTTATTTTTATTTGCATCGGCACACAGGCAGAAACTAATCCCTGCCCTCTTGGGATATAATATCGCAGAGACAAGTTACAACTAATGTCCATTAAGATATTATTACGAGAGCAGCTTTTGCTTAGCCTATTTTTATATTTCTGTTCTCAATTTTAGCAAGTTTTCCGATTTTTGAAACTGAACTTTTGTATACATGAACTGATCAGATGATAGAGCTTCTAGGTAAACATAACAACACTGTGTATGATAATACGCAACCTATTGAGTTAATTTCGTCCGAACGTCTGGCTTAAAAAAATTTTGAAAGAAAGAAAGAAAGAAAGAAATAAAGTTTATTGCACTAACAAGACACACAATATTAAACAAATTAGGTTACAGTAAAAAATGCTGTATATAATTATAAAAATGTGATGTCCAGTCAGCAGCAATAGGTCCCATTTCAGCATAATGTCAAGTCTCAAGGACTTGACGCTGGTTTTCAAATGGGACCTCGGAGTGTTGACACGAACGTACACAGCCAAAAGGTGCAATTAATACACGCACATGGCTAACTATATTGGACAGTAAATTTAAGAAATAATAATAATAGCAAAAAATTTAATAAAAAAATTAAATAATTTTGTGTTAAAAATCATATACAAGTAAATATATTTTATCTTCCTTTATTTCAATAAGGCTAGAACAGGTATAAAGCAGGTACAAGGAATATAAAAAACTAACAATGAGGACACATAGCTGTTCTTAACTTAAGTGCCATGGACTACATTAGTATGGTAATGTATGCAACCTGTTAGTTGAATTCCACAAGCGATTTTATGCTGTTGACCGCTATACGCGGTGCTATAATTTGATTTCTAGAACTTCAAAGTTCAATTTGATTAACTATGTGGCGTCATGAAGACGATCTAGGATTAAAATTCAATTAGTATTCATTGTGTTTACTTCCTTTGTTCAGTAGGTAATGTGCCACTGTAAAGAAAGACAAAGGTTATTGTCGTGAAAACGCATGAATTTAGAGATTTACTGTCAGTAGAAATAAAAATACAAGTATCTCGTTTGTCAATGGACGTTAGCAGAATCTAACGATACCCTAATTATTATTATCCGTTTAGAAGATAAATAATAATAAATATAAATAAATATTCATGGACATTTCACACAGCGTCCCCTGGTCCCAAGCTAAGCTTATATGCTTGTGTTATGGGTACCAGAATACGGATAGAATACATATACTACTTTTCTTTTGTAAATACATACTTATAATACATATAAACACCCAGACGCAGTACAAACATTTGTATGACAAATATAAACATCACACAAAGTATTGTCCTGACCGGGAATCGAACCCGAGACCTCCTGATCGGCAGTCCGTTACATGAACCACTAGACCACGAAGCCCCGAAAATAAAATGAAAAAACGAAATATAGAAATGTATATACAAACAAGATACGCGAAAAGCAAGCCTTTCAAATCTTAGGGCAGAAATTAAGTTTTGTTACGGCTAGTTCATGGGAACGAAAATTAAGTTTTAATATGATTACCAAAAATTTTTTTATTTCTCGTGTGCACTTGAACAACTTAAAACGAACTAAAATAAAAGGTTTTTATTTATGCTGCAAGAGTTTTTACACATACTGTTTTTATTTATCATTTCAGCGATAATACTAGATTATAAGCTGCACATTACTTAGTTTAACTTAAGGTTTGAGAATCGCAGTACACATTCATGTAACAGCTGTTCGTGTTAATATTTGTTTAATGTGAAACAAGGGCAATATGTGTAAAAATTTGGCACGGTTTACACATACATGTTTATTCAGAAATCCTTTCGCTTAACCTAGTCTACATTTAGAGGTAGATAGATCTTCCTTATCCTTATCCCTATCCCTATCCCTATCCCTATCCCTATCCCTATCCCTATCCCTATCCCTATCCCTATCCCTATCCCTATCCCTATCCCTATCCCTATCCCTATCCCTATCCCTATCCCTATCCCTATCCCTATCCCTATCCCTATCCCTATCCCTATCCCTATCCCTATCCCTATCCCTATCCCTATCCCTATCCCTATCCCTATCCCTATCCCTATCCCTATCCCTATCCCTATCCCTATCCCTATCCCTATCCCTATCCCTATCCCTATCCCTATCCCTATCCCTATCCCTATCCCTATCCCTATCCCTATCCCTATCCCTATCCCTATCCCTATCCCTATCCCTATCCCTATCCCTATCCCTATCCCTATCCCTATCCCTATCCCTATCCCTATCCCTATCCCTATCCCTATCCCTATCCCTATCCCTATCCCTATCCCTATCCCTATCCCTATCCCGATCCCGATCCTGATCCCGATCCCGATCCCGATCCCGATCCTGAACCTGATCCTCATCCTCATCCTCATCCTTATCCTTATCCTTATCCTTACTTCTTATAAAACAAAGTCGTAATTTTTGTATGTATGTCCCTATGTGAGCTTATATCTTCAAAAATACGCAACGGATCTTGATGCGGTTTTTTTTGCATAATTTGTTGGGGTTTGCTATATATTGAATGAGATATGATTAAATTTGCCGAGAAACTCGGACGCGCGCGATCTATAAATGAAAACGCTGCCTTATCTATGTGAGGTACAACAAACTAATGTATGGAGGAATTGTTTGTTACCTATAGTTCATCAAAAAAGTCCGCGAGGGCATATGTCTATCTTCTAAGGGAAACCCGCTGTACCCATAATAATGTCAAAAAAATTCTAAAATTCAATATGGTGTTTTCAAAAGCTATTTATGTGTATATGGTAATATTTTTCATCAAATTAAATAGCTTAGTTAGCTTACTCAATTAATATAGATTATAACTACTCTTTACAGCATGAAATTTAAATGAATATCTTAGGAGATATGACGAAAAAAGAATTACGCGCGGCAAAATAAAATACTTGAAACTGTTGGCCGTGCAAGGCGAACGTTTCCTCGGTCTTCTATCCGTACTCCAATGTTTATGTTTATTGTGCTTTCACATAAAGACTACTGGATGGATTTTCATGAAACTTTCCAATGGACAATGGAATAGAAAATGAACTTATTAATATCCTTTTTACCGCGGGTACTAATATTGGGTATATTGGGTCCCCTCCCCATGTCGTCTTTCCCGCGGACGAACATCGTAAAAACCGACCGAAGGAACCTCGATCCACGACACCTGCCTGCGCATATACCCATGGAGGTTTGACGTCCGGCAGGCGGCTGCGAGTAAAAATTTAACGGGATAAGGGCAGGAAAATGATGTATTTGTTGTTATAGTAGACATGAGATTGATACTAACTAGTGATAGACGGATAGCGAAGTCTCAGTAATAGGGTCCTTTTGGTTTGAAACCATATAAAGTTTAATCAATAAGAAGAAGTGAAAAAATATCTTTGTCAAAATACAAGTCCGTAACAAAACGACTGTTATTCATAACTCGTGCTCCAGAACATTCGTTACACGTGGTTGACGTCATGCTCACACCTCGCAACACTATAAGTTCTTTTATTTATGCAGTGTTTGTAACAGAGTTACATGATATATATCATTCGTTACATTATATCTGTATACATATCTAAGCATGTTGAATTTTATATACACGCCCGATGATGTTTAACTATCCAAGTTCCTACCAATTTAGTTAATTTTCTTTTCTTCGGGAGCAAAAGATTGTGGATGATACGCTTAGGCTATACTGTAAGAATTAGGTATAGATTTATATTCCTCGCTATAAAAAGAGGCCTATATAACATCACGCTGCGACTAATAGGAGCGAAGCATCAATGAAAAATGTTGCAATAACAGGGAAAATATTAAAAAGTAAGAAACTAATTGTATGTTCTTCTTAAACGATACAATTAACAACTACAAACCACCTAATTAAATAAGTAGATTAGGATGGTCATATCGCCAAATATAATTTCTTTTATACTAAATTATATCTTAGCTTTAGGTACATCAATTTTTATTTAAAACTAGCTGTTGCCCTCGACTCCGTCCGCGTAAAATTTAGGAAATTTTCCGCGTTTTTACAACATTTTTAATACTGCTTGAGTGAGAGTATTATAAACGTAAGAGTAAACAAATATAATCAGAATGCTCCGAACTGCTAAGCTATCAGGAGTTACACGTGTTATTGTGAGTCAACCATAAAATATAGATATACGCTGTTCCGGGATATTTTTTAGACAATTTTATGTAGAATTTTTCCGTCATACATGATTTCTATGTAACTTTAACCATTAAAGCTGCACACGCGACCGAAGCTTAAAAAATGGAGCACCTTTTCCCGTTTTCCCAACATTTCCCTTCTCTACTCTGTTCCTATTGATTGTAGCGTGATGAATAGTATACTATAACCTGCCCAGGAGTATGAAGAATAATTGTACCAAGTCTCGTTAAAATCCGTCGAGTAGTTTTTGTTTCTATATGGAACATATAGACGGACAGACAGACAGACAAAAATTTTACTAATTGCATTTTTGGCATCAGTATCGATCACTAATCACCCCCTGATAGTTATTTTGAAAATATATTTCATGTACAGAATTGACCTCTCTACAGATTTATTATAAGTATAGAAGATGTCAAAGTTTAAGTTCGTTGTTAATTAATATTTTATTAAAGTACTGAAAAGGAGCGTCAGAAATTTAATTAACGACCCTACCTGAATTGAAACTAATACTCAGAAATTCGAACTGAAATGCAGGATAACGAGTATCTCCGTGCTTTATTAATTACTCCCTAAATTAAGGTAACGTATTAAAACAGCGACCTTATTTTATAATTTGGTAACAGATAACACCCACGGTGTTGCCAGTGTTTGTAATTACTCCTCCACTGTTTGGTTTTTAATGTAATGATAGCTACAAAAATAATAATAAAAATGTAATTAACTAGTCTTAACTACTACAACATAACTAGGTACTACAACTAGGAAATGTCAACTCATAATAGAAAAATAAATAATAATAATAAATTTATTAATTCATTGTTGGATTTATATTGGCATAACAGAAGCCATGTTGCTATAGCTCTTACTTAAAACATAGACTCCATTTCTTCACATAGACATGTAGTAATTCTATGAGAAAAGCTACTGATTATAAAATGTGGGAACATGAAGGTAGGGAAAAACTGCTTAGTCTAATATATAAAATTCTCGGGTCACAGTGTTAGTTACCGTACTCGTCCGAAACGGCTTTACCGATTTTTATGAAATTTTGTATGCATATTGAGTAGGTCTGAGAATCGGCTACTATCTATTTTTCATACCCCTGAGTGATAAGGATTGTCCACCCCTAACATTTGTACGCAAAAAAAAAAATAATATTTTTATTTTTCTCACTAAACATGTTTCATTTAGAAATATTTTATAGCGAGGAATATAAATCTATACCTAATTCTTACAGTATAGCCTAAGCGTATCATCCACAATCTTTTGCTCCCGAAGAAAAGAAAATTAACTAAATTGGTAGGAACTTGGATAGTTAAACATCATCGGGCGTGTATATAAAATTCAACATGCTTAGATATGTATACAGATATAATGTAACGAATGATATATATCATGTAACTCTGTTACAAACACTGCATAAATAAAAGAACTTATAGTGTTGCGAGGTGTGAGCATGACGTCAACCACGTGTAACGAATGTTCTGGAGCACGAGTTATGAATAACAGTCGTTTTGTTACGGACTTGTATTTTGACAAAGATATTTTTTCACTTCTTCTTATTGATTAAACTTTATATGGTTTCAAACCAAAAGGACCCTATTACTGAGACTTCGCTATCCGTCTATCACTAGTTAGTATCAATCTCATGTCTACTATAACAACAAATACATCATTTTCCTGCCCTTATCCCGTTAAATTTTTACTCGCAGCCGCCTGCCGGACGTCAAACCTCCATGGGTATATGCGCAGGCAGGTGTCGTGGATCGAGGTTCCTTCGGTCGGTTTTTACGATGTTCGTCCGCGGGAAAGACGACATGGGGAGGGGACAGTTCAATTATTTTTGTCCTTTTACCCCACGGGCATCTCCAATATAAAACGATTGACTTTTCTATACAAATAGCAGCAAACGCTTTTTGTTTGAATATCTAAACGCGAAAATCAGGAACCACTGGTCCAATTAAAAAAAAACTTTCAGTGTTGGATAGTACATTTATCGAGGAAGGCTATAGGCTATATAACATCATGCTGCAGCCAATAGGAGCGCGACAATAGTCAAGCGGCAGAAGTCGCAGGCAGAAGCTAGTCTATGATATACCTCTATATCATAAAGTCGATTATTTAAATAACTTTATCAACTAAGGTGTATAAACTCGTAACTTGCACTAGCTTAAATAATGTAGTAGCTTGGTGTTCATTACGACCATCTTGAAATAGAACTGAGAGTAGGTATGCTCGGAGATTTGACGTCAGGATTTGCACATTTATGCATATATATATATTATTAAATTGTAAGGTATAATATGCTTATAAGATCAGAAGTTTCATTTTGCAAAGAGAGTGTACGTAAAACGCGTACCTACCTGAGAGCGTAAGCTGAAGATTTTGTTTGTTGGTTGGAACGCGTTAATCTTAAACGCTCGCACGCAAGATTTGTAGAGGTGACACTTGCATCCTTAAATATTAAATGACTGGCCTATAATAAATACTAATATTATAAAGCTGAAGAGTTTGTATGTTTGTTTGAACGTGCTAATCTCAGGAACTTCTGGTCCAATTTGAATAATTCAGTCTCGGATAGTACATTATCGAGGAAGGCAATATAATATCACACTGCGACCAAAAGGACCGAAGCATCAGTGAAATATGAATTTTTTTTAAATTACACACGTCAAAGTCACGGGCAATATCTGTTTCAAATATTAATTAACATTATGTTTAGCTCAAGCTCATACCTATGATATCATTCAGTAATACATATTCACTATTTCTACAAGAGCTATTTCCAATAAACAAAACATATCTTAATTTTTTAAACTAAAATGTTACTCTTCTTGTCTATAGAAATTCCTACAGTACAACTAATCTAATCTTCACAATATTATGTAGGTAATAACTACATACATTAAGGTAAAAGTAAAAAAAAAAGCGATAAAACGGTTGTAATTGACTGCAATAGCTTGCATAGTGCGAAATTATTTCACGAATACGAATTGAAACAAAAGTCGATTGAAATGTGCCAGTGTATGTATTGTTTGAAACGTTTGAAGCCAGCTCGCCACGTCATTAGCCGTGAGACTGATTGATAGCCAACGTACAAACCATTTCAACTGATATTTTGTTGTTTTGCGGATAATAGATACCAGTAAAACTATTAAACTAGGGCTCAATCGATTCGTTGCGGTTTTAATTCAAATCGTTGTCACTTTATTGCATCAGCGATTTTTAATCACTATCCAAATACTTGTATCCAAGTACTTGGCCAACCGTTTCCAGGTGCTCAAGTCTACTATTTTGGAACAATTTTCATAGCGGCACGATACCGGCACGATACCGGCACGATACCGGCACGATACCGTTGCAATTGAAGTCAAATGTCCGTAGTCTGCTATATGCGTTCATAACGGTCGTTCAATGGTAATAGAATTGTCGGTCTCTTTTATCTATGCATTGAATTTTCGGTCTCTTTTATCTATGAATTGTGTTAGAATGGTATGTATGTGTTACCGTTTTTAAAAAATGCGTTAGTTGAAGTGATTTTCGAAAAACTACTAATAAATTTAAACATTAAATCATGCTAGACTTCGTTTAGATATATTTGTACATACTATTTATTAGTATAAAAAGCAATGTGAAGTTTAGGAGATCCGAAATTGCAATAAATTACAAAGAACAATTTCAAATATTTCTATCTATCTATTTTTTATTTATGGAAATCTGTCGACACAGAACAATTTCAAAATATTACTGTCAAATTCAAAATAGCAGACTACCGAAACATTTCAGTCATTGAATTGCAATTGTGAAGCAATTGTGTACGAGACTAGCAATTTATGTCACTTTAACAATTGTAAGTCAATGATGAAGTCGTAATGGCACCGCTATGACAAGACATTAATAGTAGACTACCAAAAACTTTACAATTGCACCATAATGGTACAATTGTGGTACAATCGTGACACCATTGAAATACCCGACTCAGGGCCCAGGTTTCGCGGATTAGTACTGTGTAGTTGGAATGGCGTTTGGAAGCTGTCCAAGCCATTTTTTAAAAGTATCCTTTACATGTTCAGAGATGTCCGGGATATTTTTATATATGTAACGACGGTAATTAAGGTGATGACAGCCCTAAGTATACGTAATTAAGAACACAATAAGTCTATATTCGCATTATCGACAAAAATATAAAAAGCTTTGTTAGAAATATTTATAACTAGGAAAGGAAATTGAACTTAACTACGTTAATTAAAGTAATGCTCTATGCGAATAAGCAGGATATGTTATTTAATCAATATTATAGCTAATTGCGTTCACTTCCAATTTCCGAGTATATTTATATTTTTTGAAGTAAGTTTGTTCTGCGGTATTAATATTTATCGTTATAAGAATTTTAAAAAGATATTATATACGGTTTTATATCTAATATACTACCACCAGATCGGAACGCGTCCCACTTGAGAAAGATCTGGCAAGAAAACTCAAGGGGAGTCAAAGAAAATTATTTATTATTAACTTTATGGGCCAGAATTTAAAACAAATATATGCGTCTAAATCCGTAAAAAATTGTTTTATTTAAACAGATGAGTCGCGCAAGTGTTAGAAAATATTAAGATATTATCTTTTATAGAAATTCGTTGAAACGATTTAACAATGATATCACATAATATAAATGGTAAATTGATTAAAAGTTTAATCGAAAGTAATTAACGCTTCAAAATATCGTCTAGTTTTCAGACTATCAAAATAGCTCATTTTGATAGTCTGAAAACTAGACGATATTTTGAAGCGTTAATTACTCTTGAAAGCGTTATTAAACTTTACTTGAGTAATTTATTATTTATATAGATTATATATATATATATATAGACGAGCTTCGTGCTTGAGTGGTTCATGTAACGGACTGCCGATCAAGAGGTCGCGGGTTCGATTCCCGCTCGGGACAATCATTTGTGTGATTTTTCTAATTGTCATACAAATGTTTGTACTGCGTCTGGGTGTTTCTATGTATTATACTCGTAAGTATGTATTTACAAAAAAAAGTAGTTTATGTATTCTATCCGTATTCTGGTACCCATAACACAAACATATAAGCTTAGCTTGGGACCAGAGGATGTTGTGTGAAATGCCCGTGAATATTTATTATATTACTACATTAATTTATTAATATTTTGCGATTGACTCGCTATGCTTTTACTAAATAAACTAAATTATAATGGAAAAAATGATAACCATAAGCGGGACTTGAACCCGCGACCTCGGAACTGATCGATTGATGGAGTTGGTGCAAACCGCTCAATAGATGGCGTTGTACGAAAAATCATCGCACGATGTTAAAACTCGCATTGAGATGATTGTAGTGGAAAATTTGGTTGCGTGGACCATAATAGCTCAGTTGGGAGAGCGACGGAACGGCATTCCGAGGTCACGGGTTCAAGTCCCGCTTATGGTTATCATTTTTTCCATTATAATTTAGTTTATTTATTATATTATTTATTATTATTGTTATTAATTTTAGATGGGCTGATATTAAATTTAGATTTTGGGCAGACATTAAATTTAGATTTTAGACGGGCATCGTGGTGGAGTGGTTTATGTAATGGACTGCCGATCATGAGGTCGCGGGTTCAATTCCCGCTTGGGACAATCATTTGTGTGATATCCATAAATGTTATACAAATGTTTGTACTGCGTCTGGGTGTTTACTATGTATTATAAGTATGTATTTACAAAAGAAAAGTAGTATATGTATCCTATCCGTATCTGGTACCCATAATACAAGCATAGAAATATAGCTTACTTTGGGACCAGAGGACGTTGTGTGAAATGTCCTGAATATTTATTATATTTATTATTATTAATTTTGCAATTGACTTGCTATGCTTTTCTTAATAAATTAAATTGTAGTGGAAAAAGTGATCACCTTCTCTTTCCTTATTATAAAACAAAGTCATTATTTTTGTATTATGTTCCTATGTGAGTTTATATCTACAAAACTGCGCAACGGATTATGATGCGGTATTTTAATAGATATAGTGGTTTATGAGGATATTTTTTTATAACATTTGTAAGGTTTGATATGTTATTCCACGCGTACCTACAAAGTTGCGGGCAGAGCTAGTGGATAATATAAGAAAGATGTTTGCGTAAATATATACTGAAGTTCTAACGTTTGATATTTTTCAATTTAATAAATCATCTTTAAAATGATTAAAATCAGTATTCCTTTCCATAATGTTCAACCTAATTACTTTATTATTGGCGTTACCAAAAATACTTTTATTGCAATATTTCACGATCCTGGGGCTTATTAATAAGGTTCATTACAAAAGAAAAACATTTTTCATTTTAGAGAAATTCCCGAGAGAATTTGTTATACCGTCGATCAAGAATATAATTTCAAATTGTAATATCCCATTTAAAAAATTAAAAATATCCGCGAGATTTGAGAAAGTTTTGTTTGTGTGTATAAATTATAGTCTGTGAAACGCAAACTTAAATAGTTATTTAGCCCACTTACTAGCTCTCCACTGACGTTTCGCTCGCTATTGGTCGTAGCGTGATTTTATAATATAGCCTTACTCGATATGTATTTATTTATTTATTCTTTATTGTACACCAATTACATTAAATTTAAATTTAAAAATAAATGTGATAAGAACCCGTACAATATGCGGCCTTATCGCCTAAAGCGATTTCTTCTAGGCAACCTTTGGATGAATTTAATATGGCAGGACAAGTTGGTAGTCTCTGGTGCACTTCAGTAATAAATACAAGACAAGAATATAAACAAATACTATTTTAAAATAAATATATACACAAATTTACATAACAATACATAAACTACATATTAATATATCATACATAAATACTAAAAAAATACACAGACATATTCACTTAGTTATAATATTTAGATAGTAATCTTTGACCATATTTTTAAATGTTGCTAAAGTTTTAGCACGACGTATGTTTAGTGGTAAAGCGTTCCACAAGCGTACAGCTGTCACTGAAAAAGATTTGTAATAGAATGACGTTAGATGCGGTGGCACTTTCAGTGTTAAATTCTCCGATGACCTCAAAAACTTATTGTGTGAATCGTGCAGGTAATCGAATCTTACTTTCAGATAGGAAGGGGTAGAAGGACTAAACAGAATACTGTAAAGAAGAGAGAGTATATGAGCATACCGACAAAAACGTATTGGTAGCCACTTGAGTTGTTTTCGAAAAAGTGAGACATGATCATATTTACGTAATCCAAATATGAATCTTATACAGAAGTTTTGGAGACGCTCAAGTTTATCTAATTGGTATTCGGCGAGATCGATATAGCTATCTGCGTAATCAAGAATAGGAAGAAGAACAGAGTTTGCCAGCGCAATTTTGGTGGATGTTGGCAAAATGTTTCGCAATCTTCTATCTAATGTACTATCTAACACAAAAATATTTTTTTCAATTCGAATGAGAAGCTTCTGAGATTAGCGCGTTCAAACAAACAAACTCTTCAGCTTTTTAATGTTGGTATTGGTATAAACACTATAGACAATATTTAAGACACTATACACTCTAAAGTGTTTCATTGCAGTGATAGTTAAGAATCTATGTTACCTAGATTTTTGAAGTTATACTTCTTTTACAATATTACAGAAAAATGAGGACAGTTAGCTATTATAATGCTATTATAAACACCGCTACTAAGAATAGACTGCATGAATTTAGTTACGTAGGAGATACCTTATAGGTAAATATATTATATATATTATACTAGCTGTCCCGGCAAACGTTGTTTTGCCATACTGAAAAAATAGGTTCGAAAAATAGATGTTGGCCGATTCTCAGACCTACTGAATACGCATGTAAAATTTCATAATAATCGGTCAAGCCGTTTCGGAAGAGTACGGTAACTAACACTGTGACACGTGAATTTTATCTATAAGACTAGCTGACCCGGCAAACGTTGTTTTGCCATACTAAAAAAAAAGAAAAAAAAGGTTTGAAAAATAGATGTTGGCCGATTCTCAGACCTACTGAATATGTATGCAAAATTTGAGAAGAATCGGTCAAGCCGTTTCGGAGGAGTACGGTAACTAACACTGTGACACGTGAATTTTATATATAAGAATATATATAAAATTCACGTGTCACAGTGTTAGTTACTAAACTCCTCCGAAACGGCTTGAACGATTCTTATGACATTTTTTATGCATATTCAGTAGGTCTGAGAATCGGCTACTATCTATTTTTCAAACCCCTAAGTGATAAGGGTTATCCACCCGTAACATATTATGGCAAAACAACGTTTGTCGGGTCAGCTAGTAAGATATATACCGCGACACTGAGGTTAGTTATCAAAGTAGGATAACCCGAAGTATATTTTCTATACATGCGTAAGTAGGTACACAATTTGGTAATACAAGCTTTTATCACTGCAATACAAAAATGTAGATAGCAGTAAAATTTTAAATATTCACGCCTATAGAATGTCGAGTATAGTGTAATAATAAGATTATTTTATAATATTACAATACAAAAGAAAGCGTAGCTAACCTTGAATAGTACATAGCAGTTTCTTAAAGAATACGAAACACACTGCGGTATAAGTGCTAAAGCTTTTTGTTCGTAATTCTTGAGCATATAAATGATCATTCTCGCCCAGTTTTTATTACAAACTTTTTGTGTTAGCTAAAGAAGAAAGCAATATTACATATTATAATAGGTCGTGAAAAGCGAAAGTCATTTACCAACCGAGTTTGATCACGAAGGTTTCATGGGGCAAGCTTGCGTAGCAACTAAAATATGCGGCTTTTGGGTGAAATTGTTTTGTGTTGTTTTGTAACAAACCTCGCTTTAAAGGTCTAGGGTATGTTTTGATTTAATAGGGTAACATAGTAAATTGCCAATGCTTCACTGATTTAATATCTATTACCAACGTTTGCGTATACGTTACAGTAGTTTGTTTCGATGTATAAGTAGACTAGGTGATGGCTGCGAACTCGTGGAATTTAGTAAAATTATTTCCGTTTCACTGATGCTTTGCTTCTATTAGTCGCTACGTAATATCATTTATAGTGTATAGACTTCCTCGATAAATGTAATATCTGACACTGGAAGAATTTTTCAAATCGGTACACTAGTTCGTGAGATTAGCGTGTTTAAACAAATAAACTCTACAGATTTTTAATATTTGTATAGAATAGATATATGTAATACTTTGCAGTGCATATTGCGGATTTAAAAAAAAGCTTTTATTTCATTAACAGTTTGTTATTTCTTCATGTTGTTAATTCAATGCCAAAAATAATCTTTATTATGATTAGCCGGTAGTAACAAAATTACTATTATATTCCTACATACTGCAACTATATATCATGACTTGGCACTAGAAAACATTCATTTTATGCTACTTTTCTGTACCTACTATTGAAAAAAATTTTAGTTAGGTACTTATAGTTAGCTACTAGGTGCAATAATTATAAAAAACTTAATAACTAAAAGTAAGGCCATTATAACACTGAAGACATTGGATATAACCATGTAAAAACGATTTCATCAAATACACTCATATATTGCTGAAGCCGGGCTGACTGCCTTTCAAACTGAAATGAAAATTGTAAAGCGACTCAATCCGAATATCAAAATGTTAAATAACTTTATAACTTATTCAGTTTTATGATTTCAAAGTCCGCGTAGCTTGTATTTATAGCATAGATGAATGTAACATAATAGAGTAATTGGGATTGTTCATAATTTTTCACCTACTGTTTTATATTTTTTTTTGAAAATATAGACTATTTTAATCCACTAATTTCAATATGATTAAAATATTCACTAAATAGAAATTTTATTATTAAGCTATTGCATAGCTTCTATCGAGGGCCTTGAGCGCGGGGACCGAATAGAGAAATTCCGTAACGAAAAAAAACCTCACGCTCCCCACTCCGACGGGCACGGAGGTGTGGCTTGAAGGCCGTGCATTGTCTAACGTCTTTTCTTTTCGGCAGTCCTCGACACGGTGTTTGTGTGCGTGCAACTAGCCGTATTGTACGACTCTACGAAGCTCGCACGAATCGAGACGAGCTGCTCCGAAATCGGACGAATACATAAGCAGCTGTTTATGAGAAAGTATATAGGTGTATAGGTATTTAAGTACAACAGTGAATAGCTGTACTTGTAAAATTTGTTTGTTTTCTTATCGGTCACCACGCTCAAAAAGTGTAACTTGAATTAATATCAAAGAAAAAGAAATACTGCATAAATAAAATAAATAAATAATTATAATTGCATAAGTTGATACAAAATGCTATGCAATAGCTTTATCGCGGCAGTCCCCGAGTGCCACACGTCTTTTTTTTAAATGTTGTGAAGTCCTCGTTGCACGCAATCTGTGTATTGCCTTTTTCTGATAGACTTAAGACAGATTGGAATACATATTTTCAAAGTTGCCAAGTTGATATTATAGACCAATTTCAACTCCACCACAGAGTAGTATATCCCTAAGAACGCCTTAATATTTTAAGTCATTCATGACGTGGGCACACTGCGGGGGTTTTAGCGGGTGAGGGCCCCACACTGCTCTTCTGTTGTCCCCGGACAGTGGGGTGCGCGGTCAAGCATTTCCCCCGCCATTAGAAAAAAATGAACAAAAATCGGATATGAGTAGATTATAATGTGAAGAAAGGATTTTTAGTGATTCCAAATTCCACATGTACAAAGTCGCAGATAAACAGCCAGTATTTCATATTTATTAAATTAAGAACACTTTATTCCAAACTTCATAAAAATGAAACTTTATACACATAATGTGGTTACCTCGACCTACTTGCAAGTAACTTGTGCTTAATTGCTCGCGATGTGTGTGTTTTCTTTGCATTATGACGTATGTATGAGACTATAAAATAAAGTGATATAAGTAGAGTTAATATAACAAGTTAAGATAAAAAAAACGTAAAATTTAATTTGAAAGTTAATAATGGTTTTATAGACGTGTGTGACCATTGGTGGTGACAGATTAAGAATACAAGTATCTCTACACTTTTTGTTTCGAGGGTGCTGTAAAAGACAGCTGCTAAAGGATATTGTACACATATAACATGCTATGTAAGAGATGGAAAACCTAAAAATAAACCGTGTGCCAACGTGGCAACATCTCTGCCAACATAGGGATGTTAGAGAGAGACGTAGATATGTCAATTATTTACGTCTCAGTACAACTTTAAGAACACCTTAATAAATGAATGGAGGCCTATTCAGCAGTGGCAAAATTAACCGCACAGATGTCAAGTGATTTAAAGAACTAAAGCTTTATGTTTATTAAAAATAAATTAAAATGAGCAAACATAACAAAATTTGTATATTTTGTGAGCGCCCACAAGAGCTAAGTAAATGTCAAGTAGTCATTCAAGAACAGTATTTATTTACCTACTTACTATTTGACATACGAGTATAGACCAAATGCCACGCCTTGGCTCTAGAGAGCAAAAGTTTTTTCATATCCGAATAACGCATCTACCAAGTATTAAAGTTGATGTTAGAGGATGGTGAACTAATATTATATGGCTTGTTATAAGATTTTATATTTATTTATATCTATACTAAACTAATATAATAGAGCTGAAGAGCTTGTTTGTTTGTTTGAACGCGATAATCTGAGAAAGAACTGGTTTGAATTGAAAAATTCATTTTGTGTTGGATAGTCCATTTCTCAAGAAAAGCTGCGGACTGTGAAACTGTCAAATTTTGAGCTATCTAGCTATCAAAAAGAGATGATGGGACCACAAATAATGGGACAAGGGCAGGTTAGTGATGATTTCGGGTATTTTCAGCTGATATACACAATTTGTAAAAGCTTTAGCGCTGGCTATCACCATTCCAGAGATACAGCCTGGTGACAGATGGACGGACTGACCGACGGACAACAAAGTCTCAATAATAGGTACGGTAAAGGTACCGATTACCTTAAAGATTATTATATAATAATATCATGTTTAGGGAAAAATGATAGATAGTAATCTTTAACGAATAATAAATAGTAAAATATACTCCAAATAGTAAATACTATCATATATGAGTATATCAAAACTAACAAAAGAGTAATTACTAAAACGATGGTCATAGATAAAGAGCCTTTTTCATTCAATTTGTGAGCGCCCAACAACCCTTCAAGTTTCAACAATGGAGCTTTTCACAAACAATATAAATTCATTTAGATTGATTGCCGGTCATTTTATACAGGCATGGAGATCATATTACGGACATATGGAATATATTGTGCGGTTATTAATGAATATATGTATAGGTTTTTGAAAATATACTTATTTTTTACTACGTAAAATTGAATTGCAATACTTGACGTACTTTTTATGTTTTTAGCACACATGTCTCATTGTTATAGACATATATTATCTCTTCCTTGATTTTAGTCTTTTAACTGATATCTTGAGCAAAGGAAAAGTCTTTACTTATTAAGGATAAAAAGAAATCGTTATTTCGCAAAGGATTTTGATGCGTTTATCTTAATAGATAAGAGGATAGTTATTTTTGTATAATTTGTTAAGGCTTGATCTCTATATCAGGTTAGTAACTATAAATGCGGGTGAAACTGGTGATATTCGCTTGTATTTAATAAATTAAATGTGTCTCCCCATGTGGCTTGATGTATAATTCTTAAGAATGAACCTAAACCTGGTATCCTGTATAGGTAATTTATTTTACAACTAATATAAATTTTAAAGTAAGTACATAGACTTAAGAAGTTAATATATCTATCACAGTTACTAGGTACGTTAAGGATCTACTTATCCACTTAAATGAACATGAAGTTGATCGGAAATCCTTTGTAAATATGCCAAACTATTTTATTGGAATAGATGTGCTATTTACATTTGAGCTGTAGCCAATTTTTACTAAGAATTTGTTTTTATTATTTGCATTAGTGTGATAAATATATCTCCAGTGAAGATAGGCTATATTGTATTTTAAACTAGCTACTATCCACAGGTTCACCGGTGTTTATAGTTAATAACCTCCCTTTCCCAATATATACCTAACCTTAACGGATACAAAAAATACATCCTCTTGAACCACTCTATCTACGAAAAAAACTGCATGAAAGTCCGTTGCGTAGCTTTAAAGTTTTAAGCTCATATACAAAAATAACGACTTTGTTTTATAATAAGTAAAGAAAAGAATAAAGATTCTTTATTTAGTATTCGGTGTTTGAAAGTATCATGATTTGAACCAACGTTATTATCCATGAATAATTTCATCCGTGCGAAGTCGGGGCAGATTGCTAGCCTTAAATACGAATTTAACGGTCCATTTTGTTATTAAATAAGAGAAATTGATACAATACGGCAATGAAATATTTAAAATGTTAACTGTAATACCCTGGTGCAGACAGTTCAATAACGTAAATCCAATTTCCACAAATAGGTCATTAGGTTGCCAAGTATAACTTGGGTCGTATTCGGAAAAATCATAAAGAATTTCATATTCAATATTACTTTGTCGTCACTAATAAAGGATAATTTGGCTTTTAAAAAGAGAAATTGGCTTGGCCATTTTCTTCTTCCCAACCCATGCCCCACTGTTGAGCATGAGCCTTCTCTAATTTTGACCAGTGTTTGGTCTACTATAAATGCGACCATTACAGTTTAGTTTGCATTTTGCCGTCTCCCACAAAACATTTTATTTGCTTGTAATATCTCTTACCTGGCTCTTACAGCACCCTTGTAAAGAAATGGGGTAGTGACACTTGTATTCTTATCGTCTTATTCATAATGACTGATAGGAGGTTTAAAAGTTCGCTAAAATCGGTTCGCGAAAATTGTCAAAACTTGTTATTCATAATAGTTAGTCTTTTTACGATAAAACGTTTATTATCTCTCCGACAAAATCTCCGTTTAAACCTCTGATAAGTCATTATGAATAAGACCATTAGCCTACACAAACGTATATAATTGACAATACTCATAACTAATTTGAAAGCTTCATGTTACCCATAAAATTTTACTCCGAAAACAACACAAAATTCACTTAATAATTTAACGGCTTCCAGATTTAAGTACCAGCTTTATTGATTTAAAATATTGCTAGAATGACATTAAGCCTTTCTGTAACTTAGAGAAACATCAGTCTTATTTCTGGGAAGACGTATACTTAAATTCTTGCCTCGATTCATTAATTTTACTGTGGCTATTTAAATTTGTAGATTACGTATCAATAACATACATTAAGATGCCATTTGAATAACCAATCTATGATTACGGATAGTATGTTATTCTCTTAATAACAGTAAGATATTTCTGTCTTTTGTTAAATTTTGAATAGAGAATGCTGTCATAAGTAGCTGTTATATGCAAGTAAGGAGAAAAGTTTAGATTAGTTTGACTTTGATAGTAAGAATCGAGGATAGGAAAAATATTGAAATTTTTCGTTATATAATCTTATAAAGCTGAAGAGTTGGTTTGTTTGTTTGAACGCGCTAACTTCAGGAAACACTTAACTAATTTAAAAAAATATTTTAGTTGTAGAGAGTACTTTAATCGAGGAAGGCTATATTTATTTATTTTTATTTATTTATTAGATTTTGAAGAAAGCTTACAGACTAATTTAATACAAATTAATAACAACTTAAATAAACAATTCGCTATTAACAAGCTTCCACATATATGTAACTAAAACAGATTGAGAGAAAAAACAAAACAAAACATCAGTGACAAAGTATATATACATTACACATATACATATATATACATACACATATAATATAGGAATAATAATACATACATACACTTATACAAATAGATTAGGTGCGTGCCATTTTACTTGGTGCCTACATTATTAAAATATGACTCGGCCAAGAGCCGTTTTACGGTCGCCACACCGGTGCAGAACAGGTCAATATCATGGTCCCGAAGAAGTACATTAAAATTAAATGCACTTCTCACCGACATATAGGTTATACATATAACATCACGCTGCGACCAATAGCGAGCGAAACATAAGTGAAAAATGTTGCCAAAACGGGAAAAAATTCCTAAATTCCATTCGTACGGAGTCGCGGGCTACAGGTAGTGGAATAAATAAAAGAATAGCGGACTTATTTATAATGACTTATCGAAGGTTTAAACAATAACTTTATCGTAGAGATAATAAACATTTTATTGTAAAAAGACTATTATGAATAACAATTTTTGACAATTTTAGCAAACCGTTTATAGCGAACTCTTAAACCTCCGATAAGTCATTATGAATAAGACTATAGATATATACAAGAAAAATAAAAGGTTTTGAAATATTTATACAATGAAATAAGATTTCAAATCAAGGAATAAAAGTTAACTTATCAGAAACCTACACCCACTGCTACTTTTTAGTACAAGTATATAAGATTTTGATTTACAATACACGAAATACATAAATCTACGCGAACTATTTTATGCCTGGGATGGAATTGCCCAAAGCCATAAGCCTCAGCTCCACTCTTAATAAAACTTGATGACAAAACCACATTTGACCTTTTTATAAGACTTTTCCTATTCGTGAAAAGCTCAAGACTGTAATCAATACGGATTTAAAGTTTTTGTTAGCATTATTATGGCTTGACATTAATTTTCTTTATACTTTATTTTGTAAGAAAATCTATTTTAAGTAATATTTATAAGCAGTACTAAAACTTGAATTTGTCTTTTCAGTGCTCAAAGTAATTACAAGCAAGTACATTATTCCGTAATGTTAACTTAGATAAAAAATCAAGTTCTGACAACAATTTTCCTCTGCTAGGTGGACTGAGGACCTGAAGAAGGTCGTAGAGTGAGACTGGATACCGATGCCGGTGGACCGTGTTCTGTGGCACGTATTGGGGCGGCCCATCTCCAGCAGTGATTTGCAATAGGCTGATTGGATTGACTGACTAATATTTTCAGTGGACCGATTTTATGTACACTATTTTTCTCCGCGGGTAACATTGTGACTACTTCAAAATACATAATTAAATTTAACCAATAATAATAGATAAATAAATAAATATTCATGGACATATCACGCAACGTCCTCTGGTCCCAAGCTAAGCTTATTATGCTTGTGTTATGGGTACCAGAATACGGATAGAATACATAAATTACTTTTCTTTTGTAAATACATACTTAAAATACATAGTAAACACCGATTATTTGACATGTATATCTATGTAGGTATAACACGATATAAAATGTAATCAATTAAAACACGTATTCACTTAAACATTACGAGATATTTATAAGCTTACCCTGTTTTCATTCTTCTTGTGTAGTGTTTAATTGTGCATGTTAGAAAGTCATTAATTTTTATTATGGGCTTGTTATATATTTTTCCACAACATGAACCTGAATGTGAATCGATGAACATTTGACGGTCACCTTGGAAGGGAAAACCATATATTGATTTAATCGTGAGTAACCAATTTTGAAATTTTGTATTTTTACTACGAGTTGTAAGTCGTAATCTGTTCAGCCATTAATGGCTATATTTATTATTTTGTTTATCCAGAATTATGTATTTGTTACTAGCTGATGCCTGCGACTTCGTACGCGCAAAATTTACATTTCATTCCCATATTTGCAACATTTTTCGCTCCTGTTGCTCCTCGCAGCGTGATATTATATAACATCAGGGCCCTAAGTCCGGTAAATGAATTGTGTCACAATGACAGCTCAATTGCACATTATAACCTCAAAAAATTAACAATAGACTACCAAACTTCATAAAATTCGCCACTAAGCAATCAATTATTGCATTTGTTCATTGCATAGTGGCGAATTTTGGAAATGATACCATTCAATTGAACTTTCACTGAACATTGAATAGCGGACTTGTCCACCAGACTGCCTTAAGCCTTAATCGATTAATGTTCTATTCAGCATTGAAATAATTTTTCAAATCCGACCTGAGATTAAAAAAAAAAAACTTTTCAGCTTTTTAATAATACTAGTAATAATATTAAGTATAGAATATAGTAATGGTTCGAAGAAATAGATTCTTCAAAAAGTTTCTATTAATTGTAGAAGATTGGCAAGTCGCTAAAAGCGGTACTACAATGTGTTCTACTTGTGTAATATTGAGAATGAAGACCAAAATACAATATCTAGTAAAACGGAGAAATCTGACCAATTTTCCTTACTTATTTCTCAATAGCATTTATTATCGAAAAGTGGACTGTAGATAGTTAAGATCTTACTAATAAACAAGGGTATTAAACTATTCGTAATTTAAGATTGGATTGAAAATGGAAGTTGCGAAATAGAAATGATTTTTATGAGATTATTCAAAAGTTAAAGGTAAATAAATAAATAAATATTCATGGACATTTCACACAACGTCCTCTGGTCCCAAGCTAAGCTTATATGCTTGTATTATGGGTACCAGAATACGGATATACTACATTTCTTTTGTAAATACATACTTATAATACATAGAAACACCCAGACGCAGAACAGACATTTGTATGACATTTATGGATGTCACACAAATGATTGTCCCAAGCGGGAATCGAACCCGCGACCTCTTGAATGGTAGTCCATTACATAAACCACTCCACCACGAAGCCCGTCAAAGGTATACTCATACTTTGAAGAATTCATTCTGCGACAATAGAAGTAAGAAGTCATTATTAGATTAATTAACTTCAACATTAAGTTGACAATCTTTTTAGTATTTTCATTCAAATTTGATGCTTTGTCGAAAGATCTACTTGACGCAAGTCTCTCTCGTGAAATGATTTTTCAACCAAAAGTAGAATACCTTTGAAATAAGATAGATAATGTGGATTTTATAAAATCGGTATCAGAAACTGAATTATTATGTTGACTATTATTAGACTGATATAATTGATATCACAATCGTATATCAAAAATCTATTTTAGTTAGTGTTAGTCTCACTAAAACCTTAAAACAGCAGGGTCGATTTGCTGATTTTGGTTATAAAAGAAATGTCTATGTGTTTAAAAGAAGAGAAAATGATGAAGTGTTTCTAGAAAATAAAACAATACCATATTAACTGTTAGTGCGCAACTAAAACGGCGGGGTACTACTTATCTAATATATAAAATTTCCATGTCACAATGTTAGTTACCGTACTCCTCCGAAACTTACACGATTTTTACCAAATTTTATCTGCGTATTCAGTAGGTCTGAGAATCGGCTACTACCTATTTTTAAAACCGCTCCCCCCCCTGACATTTGTATGGCAAAACAACGTTTGCCGGGTCAGCTAGTCTTATATCTAAAATTCACGTGTCACAGTGTTAGTTACCGTACTCCTCCGAAACGGCTTTACCGATTTTTACCAAATTTTATATGCGTATTCTGTAGGTCTGAGAATCGGCTACTATCTGTTTTTCAAAACCCTCCCTGACATTTCTATGGCAAAACAACGTTTGCCGGGCCAGCTAGTATGTATATAGAAATGGTGACAGTGGAACAACCAGCTCATAAAGTTAAAGAAGGGCTTCGTGGTCTTGTGATTCATGTAACGGACTGCCGTTTACGTAGTCCGGGCTCGATTCCCACTCGGGACAATCATTTGTGTGATGTTTATATTTGTCATACAAATGTTAGTCTTGCGTCTGGGTGTTTCTATGTATTATAAGTATGTATTTACAAAAGAAAAGTAGTATATCCGTATTCTGGTACCCATAACACAATCATATAAGCTTAGCTTAAGACCAGAGGACGTTGTGTGAAATGTACATAAGAACAAAAGAAAAAGTGTTGCTATGTGCTTAGTTTGGTTGTTCACAATACGGGAACAATGTTTAAGGTATACATATACACTCTTTGTTCAATTATAAAACTGTTATGATTCACTTCAACTAATATATACCTGTCCGGTCTTAGTTTTACTATGTCTATGACTTTGAATATTTGTAATAATATTTGTAATAAATAGTTTTGTTACGTAACGACGTACTTTGTTACGTAACTTATTTTATCTAACTAATACATAGTGAATAAAGCTTGTTAGACTGTACTATTCTCGACTGCCAAGAAAGAACGGCTTTTATGGCTGTTTTTATTTTTCAATTTACTTGCATCTGGCATTATCAACGAATATACGTTCTTGGGTTACTTTTTATAATAATTTAATTTGTATTATAAATAAAAATTTTTATTACTATCGATAACTGTTTTTTTTTTATTGATAGATAATTGTAAGTACTTATTTCTATGTTAGTTTTACTTTAAAGTCTGTGGTTTTGCTAGGAAAATGTGTGTTTTAATATCCTAATGCTAATAATATTATGAATTAATTTTGACGAGCCTCGTGGTTGAGTGGTTTATGTAACGGACTGTCGATCAAGAGATCGCGGGTTCGATTCCCGCTCGGTACAATAAATTGTGTGATTTTTCTAATTGTCATACAAATGTCTGTACTGCGTCTGGGTGTTTCTATGTATTTGAAGTATGTATTTACAAAAGAAAAGTAGTATATGTATTCTATCCGTATTCTGGTACCCATAACACAAGCATATAAGCTTAACTTGGGACCAGAGGACGCTGTGTGTAATGTCCGTGAATATTTATTATTTATTTATTAATATTATAAATGTGAAAGTTTGTGAGTATGGATGTTTGTTATTCTTTCAAAAGTACTGAACTAATTTTAATAAAATTTTACAATAATGTAGCCTACACATCAGAATAATATATAGTTTACTTATTATCCAATAAAAATGCAATTTGCCGAACAGATTTTTTCATAATTCATAATTCTTTATTGTACACATAGAAAATACAAACAGAAATTACTTAAAAATAAAAGGCATGTACATAGGCGAGCTCAATTCAAATATGAATTCTCTTCCAGCAAACCTTTTTGAGATAGAAATTTGAGGAAGAGGGGCTTATAAAGTGCACAACAGAATATTTAACTAAAACTATTTGCTTATATATATATATACATATACACACACAAATATTTACATACAATGTCGTAATAAATACATATTTTATAACAATTTTATCCTTTTTACCGCGGGTAACACAGCGGGGCATAGTTATGCAATCATAAATTAATGGCTATTATGGCCATATTTTATTTATTTATTATATATGGCCATATTATAAATATAAATATATAAATAAGTATACATAAATAAATTTTTATTTATTATATCTTGACTTATCTTGTTATTAGGTTACATGTTGCTGTAGGAGTTCTTTTTAGGGTTCCGTACCCAAAGGGTAAAAACGGGACCCTATTACTGAGACTTCGCTGTCCGTCCGTCCGTCCGTCCGTCCGTCTGTCACCAGGCTGTATCTCAAGAACGGTGATAGCTAGAGAGTTGAAATTTTCACAGATGATGTATTTCTATTGCCGCTATAACAACAAATACTAAAAATAAAATAAAATAAATATTTAAGGGGGGCTCCCATACAACAAACATGATTTTTTTACCGTTTCTTGCTCGATACTAATAACGTTGCCTTATGTTGCATAGATAATGTTACGGAACCCTTCGTGCGCGAGTCCGACACGCACTTGACCAATTTTTTTCTTTATTACTCTGGAAATGGTGATGTGTACAACTACTACGAGTATCTACAATGTTCCAAATATTACAAAGTAAAATTCTGTAATACTTTTATGTTTTCCATTACTAGATTACTCTTTTTATAGAGCATTTTCTAAAACAAACGAATACGATTACTATCATTTAAAAGAAACCGTATCCAAATCCGTTGCATAGTTTTCAAGTTATAAGCTCACATACATACCAAAATAACGATTTTATTTATAACTAGCTGCTGCCCGTGACTCCGTTCGCGTAGAATTTAGAAAATTATCCCCGTTTTTGCAACATTTTTCACTACTGCTTCGCTTCTACTGGTTGTAGCGTAATGTTATATAGCCTAAAGCCTTCCTCGATAAATGCCCTATCTAACACTCAAAGAATTTTTCTAATCAGCTTAGTCGTTCCTGAGATTAGCGCGTTCAAACAAACAAACAAACAAACAAACTCTTCCGCTTTATAATATTAGTATAGATAAGATAAAGCAGTATAAATGTCCAGTCATCATCATAACTACTATAGAGCGCCATCTGCTACGATCCAAACACACTGCCTTAGCTTCACAAAATGTCTACCAAGTACGGCTGTTATTTGACGTCACTTCACTAAAAATAAATACAAGCACAGGGTTGTGAAAGAAGTCGTGTTTGAATAAGGAAACATTAATCGAATGCTTTATTCGCCTTGACCTCCTTCTATAGTCCAATGCTACCGTCTACAGCTTATTCACGTGTGCCCACTATTTCAAGGACGTGTAGTGAAACTGTAATTTCAGTCAAATTTTTGTTTTTCTTTTACTATTCTTTTGTATCGTGGTATTGAAAAGTATTTAAATTATAACCTGTTATAATGAAAATACATGGGTGGCCTTTAATAACGCTTTATTAAGAAAAAGAATAGTTAATTAATAATTTATTTTTTCCTGGCTACTGATGATCTTACTACCTATATATACCCTATGCCAGCTAGGTTAATGCTAATAAGTAGGAAAGTAGTAAGATCATCATCATTATCTTGCCCTTATCCGGCGAAGTCGGCGCAACATGATTACTTGTTCAAGTTGCAATGGGATTAGGCTGATTTTTACGAACAGCCGCCTGCCTGACTTCAAACCTCCTTGGGTATGTGCGTCAGTTCCGTCCGTCAGTTCTTACGAACCCCGCGGGTTAGACATAGGGAGATGACACTTGTATTATTTTTGGTCCGTCGTCAAGTCAA
The DNA here is from genome assembly GCA_916999025.1 of Orgyia antiqua. Lineage (NCBI taxonomy): Eukaryota > Metazoa > Arthropoda > Insecta > Lepidoptera > Erebidae > Orgyia > Orgyia antiqua. The sequence goes on from OU779861.1 coordinate 8,164,861, forward strand.
AGTGGTAAGCATAGACTTATTATAGAACGTGGTAAGATGAGAATCTGTAACACAAAGCTCAAAATTCGATTAATTATTGTACCACCAAGGAGGTTATATATGTAGAGACTAATGGTCTTATTCATAATGACTTATTTATTGACTAGTGACATTAGTTGAAATTCATCGATTTATTTATTGTAATGATTTTATCGATTTTAGCGAACTTTTAAACCTCCGATAAGTCATTATGAATAAGACCGTAATAATTTAGTATTGTGACTGCATATAAATAGAAATATTTGCTGCAAAATAATGTGAAGAGTATTGATTGTATTTCTTGCTGCAAAGGTCGCGTTTTGACGGTTACCAAGGTCAATTACTCCACTGTTCGTCCTTTACATAGAAGGACGAAATACAGCGTCTAAACAAATATTTTAATGAGAAAATATGCCCAGCTTTTGTCTAAGTTTAATTTAAAATTTTAAGTTATTATAAAAATTAAAACGCTCTGTAATTATAATCTACAACAGTTAATAAAGAATTCTTAATTAAACAAAGTAAACATTTAGGAATCTGTGGAGCTTGTGACTATTTACTTTGTAAAGTAATTATGAAAAATTAAATCGCGGAGCAGTTAAGACGGCACGATACCAAATTATGCTCCATACAAAAGTATGGGTATCGTACTTCCGTTTTTTCTTCGCGATAGTTAAACCGATTTTAATGGTTTTTGCGTTATATTATAGATAAAAAGTATATCTATGCTTCTATCACTTCCTTTTTTTTTCAAAACATAATAACTAAAAGAAATATGACGATCCGAAAAACCCACATTTTTCGGTTTTCTTTAGATAAAGTTGCAGCGTCTATCACACAAATTTGGTAAAGATTTACCTCAAAAGAAAGTGATAGAAGCATAGATATACTCTTTATCTATAATATAACGCAAAAACTATTAAAATAGGTTTAACTTTCGCGAAAAAAAAAACGGAAGTACGAAACGTCTTTTTTCAAAGAATTTGTAGGTAAAATCCGCTTCATCTATATTTGTCCCTTTCAGCGCTTGGAAATAGGGATAGCAATACCTAAGGCAAATACCTAAATGAGGAGTACAGCACCCTTTTAAGTCACTTTAGGTTGTATAAAAATAATTTATATCTGCTTCAAAGACCAAAAGCATTTTTTCTAATGTTATGGTTTGGTTATTTAATATCTGATGAGGTATATAATGAATAATTAATACTAAAATAATATAAAGCTGAAGAGTTTGTTTGTTCGTTTGAACGCTATAATCTCGGGAACCACTGACTGGTCTGATTTGAGAAATTCTTTCAGTGTTGGATAGTACATTTATTGAGGTAGGCTACAGGCTATATAACATCACGCTGCAACTAATAGGAGGTAGGCATCAGTGAAAAATGTTGCAAAAACGGAAAATTTGGTAAATTCCACTCGCACGAAGTTTGAAAATCACACATGAATATCCTAAATATTTTTTTAATTATTATTTTATTGTCATCAGTCGTTAATATGTGCAAAAAAATCAGTTTTAATTATTCCGTTATATGGATTAAGACATTAATAGATACGTACCCAGCTGATAAAGTCGTGTTAAAAAGAGAATTAAAATAGTGAACTTATTATTCACTGTAATCTAATATATAAAATTCACGTGTCACAGTGTTAGTTACCGTACTCCTCCGAAACGGCTTGACCGATTTTTATGAAATTTTACATGCATATTCAGTAGGTCTGAGAATCGGCCAACATCTATTTTTCAAACTTTTTTTTTAATGTGGCAAAACAACGTTTGCCTGGTCAGCTAGTTTCTTTATATATTCTTACTCACTATTATCATTTCTTTAAATTGAAATGCTGATTTTTATCTATTTTATTCTTTAAAGTCCTTATTTTTGTATGTAGGTATGTCCGTACGTGAGCTCCTCTAAACTACGTAACGGATTTGATGCTGTTTTTTTAACAGATAGAGTGGTTCAAGAGGATAGCTTTTTACTTAATTTAGTAAGCTTTGGTCTCTAAACTCTACGCGTATAAAGTAATAATCTCTCTCTCTCTCTCTCCAGTCCATTTACGTCCCACTGTTGGGTACGGGCCTCCTCCACTTTGCGAGCGATTATGGTCTACTGTACCGCGCTCACCACGCGTGTTGGCACAGGGCATTGGTATTTTTTGTAATGAGTACAAAGATTTTGCCTTGTATAAAGATGTAAAATGTAGTCGTAACTGGAAACGTAAAACTTTACAGCCCGTGTTTTGCTTGATCAATAATTATATATCGAAATAGGTTGTAAGCTAAATGTGTACTGTACCTACTTGGAATAGGTACAGTACACATTCGTAGGCAATTTCAAAATTTATTTATTTATCTACAAATCGCTTTATCTACAGACTAGCTGTTGCCCGCGACTTCGTACGCGTGAAATTTAGATATAAAACCTTAACATACGGAAGTTTACTTTACCGCTCGATAGATGGCGTTGTACAGTTTTTTAAATCGAGCTATAGTTTCGTTACACACATTAACACTTAAGCTTGTCAAAAATCTTATTGTATAGCCATCTCGTTTTCACAATTATAAATTAGTAAGCATTCGGGATTGCTATTATTTTACTATTATTATATACAAATTAGTGACAATCGATGTATTAAATAAAAATCAATGTATATAGGTATTAAGTTAAAATGTAAACTCATGATGGCAAATCATAAACCCTAGTGGTCTCCAAATGCCATTCATAATGTATATATTTGTATTTGTTATTCTTTTTATATGATAATAAAGAAAAAAAAAACCTTCTTCCTAGCCTATTAACGTCCCGCTCTTGAGCACGGACCTATTTTGGGAGGGTATTGGTCTACTAGGCCGCGCTAACCAGGCTTAGGGTTTAATTTCAATTTTCCGTCTCTCACAGAAAATATTGTCTGCTGAAGCAATCCCTTAGCTGGTTTTTCAGCACTCTGAGGTTAAACAAAACGGGGTTTAGAAACTTATATTCTTAATCCGTCACCACACGGACAGTAATAAAAATCTTATTAAACGTAAATAGTTTGTGTTCAAGACATTTGCCTTTATAGCCTCACTTCAAACATCAAGATTCTAGATTGGTACTGGTACTCAAAGCCCTTACTAGTGTAATGAAATCGCCGTATTTTTGGACGTATTAACCAGACTTAGCACAAAACAGTAATAATATTTCTTAGGAAAATATTGTCGAAAAGTTTTTATTCTCTAAGTTGCGTAAGTTACTATTGTATGAAATTTCCAATAACGTACGATGAAGTTACCCTGTATATGACTTGTAACACGTATAGAAAATAGTTATTTGCTTAGTTTTTATGTCTCAACAATCAGAACTTTTATTTATTACGAAGAGAAGTGGCAATTTATTTTGTAAATACATTCCATAAAGAAATTTCTCTTTTATGAAAACACAGACATCGAAATGTTGGTGCATGTTAGCTTTTAGTCAAGACCAGTGCAAATTTAACGGAAAATATAAGACTTATTTAAGCCATTGACATACGATAGTCTATAAAGATCTATAATCTATAAAGAAGTCTATAATAATCGGTCATTTTCATTATCATCAGTCTATAAAGTTAAACGACAATAATATTTTATTTTAGCGACACAATGGATCCGAGGAAAAGGTGGATTGGAAATATGAATGCGGACATGAAAAAGAGAGGAGTAAACACAGATATGACTTCTGATATGAGAGCATAGAAGAAAAAGACATCTGGTGCCGACCGTAAGTACCCAATGGGACAACGGCATCGGCAGTGCAATCATGATGAATGCTCTTCCGTCCTATACCTATAGCAGGTACGTGAAATAAGGATGCGATCTTGCACTTGACTCGCTCATTATTGTTTAGCAGGCATCAAAAGCGGCTTATCTCTTCCGATATTTTAAACAATTATCTCACTGAAAGATTTTTGTCCGTAACAAAAATCTCTTCAGTAATTTTGAAGTAATTCACAAACCACAGGCAGCCGCAGCAGAGGACTTTGATTCAATAATAAGCACTAAAATATTATATCAAATCTTTTATTGTAAAAGTCTTCTCTTCTACGCTACGTAAAAGAAATCCAATTACAATTGTTATAACAACACTCTAAAACGTGTTTCACTCTGAAGAAGCTTTTACACGATAGAAATAACACTAGGTATAACATTTCTATATTAAAAACTTAGAATGAAAATGTATTTCGAATTTTCCCTTACCCACAGAGGCTATTAGCCTTGGTTACTTATTACTTTATATGTATTAACCTTAACTCGAATTCAAGAAGCTGTTAATCTGTTACCACACGGGTAAAATACTCTACCTGGCCTTATTCTACATTCCATTATTTTTTTTGTATTAAACAAACGCTACAAGCTTCATTTTCCACCACATGATCAAAATAGGTGTATTTTTATTTAAAACTTCCAGTGCAATAGGTATAGCACATAGGTGAACTTAATGGTGAAAGCATTATCTACCTGTCAACCTAAGTTGATACAGAGACAAGTAAGTTCATTATTTACCTTAACTAATCTACTTAAGTTCAAAAACTAAACAAAATGCTTGAAAATCCTGAATATTTTTTTAATTAATGCAATGTCAGCGGTCCTTGTTAGGTGTGCAAAATTTCAGATCAATCCGACTACTGCAAGTGGCTGAAAATCACTTTGAAACATTTCGTTACATAGATTAATACCTACCGAACTAATATAAGCGTGATAATGTCATGGAATTGATTAATTTTTATTAAGTCTAATCGCGCGTAAATTCAATTCACCGTCTTATAATATGATTTTGCAAAAATATTGAAATATTTTCGACTTTGAATGCGAACAAAACTTTAAAGGATTTTCATTTACGTAAAGTGAGAAGTTATGGATTCGCTATACAAACTGTTTCCATCCAACTTTCATTATATTAATGCTCTTCAGAATTGGTTTGCCAAAAAGCTTTATTTTCTTGCCACAAGCCAAAATTGTTAAACTCAATTTTTGTATTAAACATTTATAGGAGAAATAAAAATTCCCTACTAATATTATAAAAGCGAAAGTAACTCTGTCTGTCTGTCTGTCTGTTACGCTTTCCCGCTTAAACCTCTCAACCGATTTGGTGAAATTTGGCACAGATAATCTTCAGACCCTGAGAAAGGACATAGGCTACCTTTTATTGCTAAAAAATAATTCCAAACACCAGGCGGACGGAGTCGCGGGCAACAACTAGGAAAAAATAAAATGATGATTTTTAAGAAATGATAACCAAAAGGGTGCTCTACAGTTGTGTGTAACAAGTTTTATTCATAATTCATAATATTCTTTATTAGATATTTGTACCAATTCTACGTGCACACCTAATCTTTACTTAACTAAAGAATAAAAATTATCAGTCTCAATAAAACTATTTGGAAAAGTTAACAAAACTTTCTTATAATTGAAAACTGTCTATTTTTTAACAAACAACGAAATAGCCAATTAATCAACATACGGCATAGGTGTTTTAATTTTTTTGTTAACTTAACTTTTGTATTTAGATTATTATGTAATGTATATTGTATATATCTTCTTATATATAAAATTCACGTGTCACAGTGTTAGTTACCGTAGGTACTCCTCCGAAACGGCTTGACCGATTTTTATGAAATTTTACATGCATATTCAGTAGGTCTGAGAATCGGCCAACATCTATTTTTCAAACCAAATTTTTTTTTTTTTAGTGTGACAAAACAACGTTTGCCGGGACAGCTAGTCTTATATATAAAATTCACTGTCACAGTGTTAGTTACCGTACTCCTCCGAAACGGCTTGACCGATTCTTCTCAAATTTTGCATACATATTCAGTAGGTCTGAGAATCGGCCAACATCTATTTTTCAAACTTTTTTTTTTTAGTATGGCAAAACAACGTTTGCCGGGTCAGCTAGTTATTATGTAATAATTACAATTATCTCTGTAATTGTCCAAAAAACCCTAGTTGGAGTCAAAAGCCATAAAAAGTTAAGCATATATCTGAATACTGATGTTTTTGATAATCCTAAATACAATTTTCGTAACTCGTAAATAACAACAATTATGAAACTGTGACTGTTTATTATCTACAAAGTCGACACTGAATAATTAGTAACAAATAAATTGATTTATTTATTTGCTAACTTTCAACAACAGAATTGTTAATGGTTGCTGGAATATTTAATGTTTGGTGGAAGTTTGACTTGATTGATTATAAAAATATACTAAATAAAAATAATTTTTACGGATTTAGGCGCGTATGTTTTTGTTTTATCTATGCTAATATTAAATGAAATGAAAAGAAATGATTTATTTGCAGAATATGGGTTTACATTTTAATAAGGTCAGGTTACTGTTACGGTAGTACCATACTTATAAGAATACTCAATCTCATTAAAGAATATGTTTGTTTGCATGCTCTAATCTCAGGAACTACTGATTCGAATTGAGTTTTGGAATTCAGTGTTGGATAGTACATTTATCGAGAAAGGCCGTATGCCTGTTTTCCACCTTAGTTTTATAAAAAATAACATCTACACGTAACAACAAAAGTCACTTTTTATTGAGGTAACACCTTTTCACACTCCCATATTACGTGTAGGTAGAAAAATGTATAGAAACCTTTACCGAAACCTCTAGGGATATCGAAACGTGGACCTATAAAAAGGAACAACATAACGTAAAGAAAAAAATTAAACAAAAAAAATGGAAACATACATGGAATTGCTTTTTAACTAAATGTCGATATAGTCAACTTAGGGCGATATAGTCGCAAAGCGACCAAGCCCTTTAATTAAAAAAACAAAAAAAACTTTTCTTACATGAATAAAGAACTTCGTTGCGAACTCATATGACATGTTTTAATCTTGCTGCTCTTCAATTATTTGCTTAGTTCAAAAACTAAGAAAAATTGGTCAAGTGCGAGTCGGACTCGCGCACGAAGGGTTCCGTACCATTATCTATGCAACATAAGGCAACGTTATTAGTATCGAGCAAGAAACGGTAAAAAAATCATGTTTGTTGTATGGGAGCCCCCCTTAAATATTTATTTTATTTTATTTTTAGTATTTGTTGTTATAGCGGCAATAGAAATACATCATCTGTGAAAATTTCAGCTCTCTAGCTATCACCGTTCTTGAGATACAGCCTGGTGACAGACGGACGGACGGACGGACGGACGGACAGCGAAGTCTCAGTAATAGGGTCCCGTTTTTACCCTTTGGGTACGGAACCCTAGAAACGCTTGAACTTTCTGAATATTTTTTAAAATTGTTGCAAAGTTTCAGTCTACTGCAAGTGGGTGAAAGTCACATTATAAAAATCCGTTACATAGATTAATATATTAATTGATACATAACGAGCTAATTATCCGCGTGGTGACGGATCCTCCGCGTGGTGACGGATTAAGAATACAGTGTCACCACCCCATGTCCTCCCAAGGGTGCTGTAAAAGTCATCTAAGGGATAATGCACACAGATAACATCCTCTGTGAGAGACGGAAAGCTCGAAAATAAACCCTGTGCCAACACGCCTGGTCAGCGCGGCACAGTAGACCATAATCCCTCCAAAGTAGAGGAGGCCCCTGCCCAACAGTGGGACGTAAATGGGCTGGAGAGAGAGAGAGAGCTAATTAAAGCGTGTTTCACAACATGTTAAAAATATAGTTAATATATATTTATCTAGATATAAATTGGTACAGTTAAAACAAAATCTCAAATATTCTATTTTAAAAAAAACTTCAGAAGCCTCTTCCAGTGTACCTACATGATAAATCGGTACTTGTGATTATTTATTTTAAATGAATCACTCTTAAAGCAAAAAGTACGCGACAAAGAGATTCGGTCATAAATCAACTATAGCAATACTCATAAGATTTGAAGGCGTAGCAATAATGGGAGCTTAAATTATAAGCTTATGACATGTACCTACATAACCGTTACTGTAGTATCGTTTGGGGAACTGTAACTAGTTAGTACATTGTAATTCAAATAATATTGGTTATGTCAATGTAACCGCATACTACGTAATTTATTCCTTCAGGAGTAGACGCTGACGTCAGTTCTGTCGTTTCAATTTGAAGTTACTTCATCAAATGAAATAATTCTACATTTTACGGAAATAAGTCTTTCAAACTCCTTGGTTGCAATAGACTTTGTCAACTTAGGGTGGTTTAAGATTGTATATTTTTTTCTATTAATTGAAGTATTTTTAAAGAATTTTAAATATGGTTATTAAATAGTGATGAGTTACAATAAGTAAGATATATCTTCGCTTAATAAAAAACAAAGTCGTTATTTTTGTATGTATGTCCCTATGTGAGCATAAATGTTTTAAATTACGCAACGGATTTCGATGCGGTTTATTTAATAGAATGGTTTCGAAGGATGGTTTTTTGTATATTTTGTTTTGTTTTGGTTTTTAATTTCCACGCGTATGAAGTGGCAGGCAATAGCTAGTTAAGTATAGGTATATCTACAATTCTACACCAAGTAATATCTTTCTACTTTTTGCGATAAATATAGATCACAAAATTAATCAATAAAAATTATATAATCAATAAAATTATATTCTTATATATAAAATTCACGTATCACAGTGTTAGTTACTCTTCACTCTTCCGAAATGGCTTTACCGATTTTTATGAAATTTTACATGCACATTCAGTAGGTTTGAGAATCGGCCAACATCTATTTTTCAAATCTTTTTTTTAGTATGGCAAAACAACGTTTGCCGGGTCATCTAGTAATCAATAAAAATTGTATAATTAATAATTAAATTGTATAAATAATACACAATTTCCAAAACAACCCGGGATTTTGAAGATTAATAAATAAAATAAGTCTAACTTTGTCTTCATTGTCGTGGATAAATATTTTGTGCGATGCGCAAAGCTCTACAAATAGCTTTGCGCATCGCACAAATTCGCACAATATTACTGATTTTGTTTCCATAAGTCTTCAGCAAACTAAAAATATTTATTTATTTTATGCATGCTATATGAACACATGTAAAGAAAAACGGACCATGACAAATGATAAGACCAAAAGATAAATCGGTTGCTATAACTAAACATCACCATATGACTTTGGAGTTGAATACAAGACATATATTATGTTGTGATAAATATCTGTGCATGACAGCTTTATATAAATGGAAATGTTGACTTCACCGCCAAAGTAATGTAACAGTTAGAAAAATGATACGATAATAATTCTATTTCTTTCCTACTAACAGAATCCTACGTTATTTCGTTACAGTATCACGTACCTACCCGCTCACATTAGAAATATTTCAGTGCTCGTATATCCATTGTATATTTATTTACGCAGGGGTAAGGAATTCGAACACAGCCTTAAAATAACTTTGGATTTCATGTTAAGGGAAACCGAAAGGATTTAGTTTATGTGTGGGTAACCGCATCACTCAGACGGTTCGTGAATGATAGTGACATTTTGTTCACGGCCGCTGCTCATATAAAAGCTTAGACATAACTCTAAAAAATAACAATGCTTTGGTTTTTTCACTCTCTCTCTCTCTTTCTCCAGCCTGCTAATGTCACATTGCTGGGCACGTGCCTCCTCCACTTTGGGAGGAATTATGGTTCACAGGGTCGCGCTGACCAACCAGGCGTGTTGGCACAGGGCTTATTTTCGACGTTTCCGTCTCTCACAGAAGAAGTTATGCGTGTACAATACTTCAGAATATTCCTTCAAAGGTTATTATTTTGAAAAGATTTGTAACTAAAATGTTTGTTCTTTGTCTGGGTGTTTCTATGTGTTATAAGTATGTATTTACAAAAGAAAAGTAGTTTATGTATTCTATCCGTATTCTCGTACCCATAACACAAGCATATAAGCTTAGCTTGGGACCAGAGGACGTTGTGTGAAATGTCCGTGAATATTTATATTTATTTTATATTTAACTAGCACTTTTGGAAGCTTCATGTTCACTTCAAAAAAGAATCCTATTAAGAAGAACAGTCAAGTTTTGTTTTAACTTTAAACAAGGCATTCTAGAGATGGCTACACAAAAATTAAGCTTATTTAATGAATTAATATTTTAATAGATCCGAAATAAAATATTTGTTTCATTATGTGAATTGTCTTAAAACTTACGATACTTTAGAGGATTACGATTTTTGTGTTTCTAAACTCTAAAGCAATCAATGTAGAGCTACAGATATGAAGATAGAATTATCAATTATTATTCCAAACAATTATACGTTCCTCAGTTGTACGGTTTCATATTCTACAGTGTATATGGTTACACATAATTATAGTTAATATCATGTCAATTATTTCACATTACACGCTACCAAAGCTTATGACGTAATAACCACATTACCTTGCTGTTGGTACTAAACCGCAGTATCAAAAGGGAATGGTCCTAAGTACTTATATAACTGCGTTGAATTTTGGTGGCGAAGTCAACACTCGGCATACAAATTTTCTCTTAAAGTTATGAGTTTTCTCTAAGGACGTTACAGTTATTAGTTCAACAAAGGGAACTCGTTTTAATTAACTAACTTCACTAGATGCAAACAAAACAAAAACTCTCTAGAAACAACATTTAAAATCATCAAAGTTTTGTTGTCGTGAAGACTGTTAAGTAACGCAGTTTGCTGAAATAATGTAGGATTCTGTAGAAAAGATACAAAATAGATTTAAAGACTTATGGCCTTATTCATAATGATTTATCGGAGGTTTAAAAGTTTGCTAAAATGGGTTCGCGAAAATTGTCAAAACTTGTTATTCATTATAGTCTTTTTACGATGAAACGTTTATTATCTCCGATAAAATCTCCGTTTAAACCTCCTATAAGTCATTATGAATACGACCATTAGTGTTAAAGTTATCTTCTTTAGCCATTTTCGCATCGATCGCCTAAAAGTTAGGTAATTCATTCATTTCTATTTGCCTAAAGGTTGACTGGCAGAATGTGCTATATGCATTTAGTCCGCCTATGTCCTTTCTTGTGTGCGTAAAGTCCAAATAAATAAATGAAAACGGATTGCTGATATTATATGTTTGCGCACAATTTTTGAATAACGAAGTGGTTAATTCCTTTATTAGTTTTATTCCTTAGATTTGCACGACATGGTTGTATAGAAGGAAATTAAATTAAGACACGGTAGTTTCACAAAAAAATGGAGGATAAAATAGTTTACTTATTTTTTCTAAGACATTGTTATTATATGACAAAATGAAAACTGCATAATATATATATTTATAATATTTCTTTAAGTGTACAAATAAATAATAAATTCACAGTCTATAAGTAAACACAATTATTAGTCAAATCTTATTATTATGCTAATTTTCCTCACAGCAAAGATGAATGAGGTCGAATCAGTCAACGACACAAAAATGTAGATGAGGTCATGCCGCCATAAAAATACGTGCGGTCCTGAAGCGGCCGTTTTGCGTGGCAAAGCGGGCGGTAAACATGATAATTGTAATTTAACGCATCCCACCCCTGCCATTATGTCCTCCCTCAGTGGAGCTTTTTGCCTCAGACCCCGTTGTGATCCAGTCAAAACGACAAGCGACCCTTTCGCAATCATAAAATTTTTAATTAAATGTTGTAAACTTGTATCAGCGAAACCACTGTGTATTGTTTGCTGTTTTCACCTTATATTTTTGTCATAAATATACCAGTTAGCGTGAAATATGCGTCATACATTATAAGAGTTAAAAGCTTTCAACGTTAGCTTTTGCTATAATGAGTTACATTTCTGAGCGTACGGATAGAATGAAAAGAGGTCGGTGTACAGAATTTTTCTGTAAATCTCCCATATACTCGTACTTTGATTTTCTTCTTTTTTAGTTACTAATAATCTTTCTTAGTTAGTTATTCATGGCATTCTTCTGTAAATCCCTTCTGTACCTTGATTTTCTTCTTTGTTAGTTAATAGTAATAGGTACTATCAAATAAAGTCACCATTTTTGGCTTTAGACGCGTACCTATATTTGTTTTAAATTTAGCCCGATGAATTAAAAAATTAGTTTTGCACGTCTAAAACCTTTAAAAGTGGTTTTATTTGAATAAATGAGTCGCACAAAGTGTTAGATAATACTGTAATTTCCTATTCAAAAGTTTTCTAAAACAAAACTAGGTACAGATATATTTAAGTGATTGTAATACTCTTTAACAAATACTGTTATAGGATTATTGTGGTACAATTTTCAATATTATTGCTCTGAAAATTGCGTAAAATAAACAATTTTCATTTCACTCAAACTCTACGGTAAGGTACCTTATTAAAGCTTTTCTTTCATTATTATTCTTTAATGTTTCATTGGTCTGTTTCATCAATATCGTAATTTTAACATAACTTAAGTTAAAATTTATGGTAATAAAGTCAAGACGAAGATTCAATGGATTGGTGGAATAACACAAATTAAGTCAGTTTATTAGTACAACAATATTTTATGAAAATGTCGGAAACAAAAGCTGGTTTTCTTCACAACTGTAATTATAAAAATAATTTATTAATCATACTCAAACAACAACAGTGTTATAAGACCAAAGATATTTACTCCGTGAATAACAAAATAAATATCCGTACATTATACATTGGTGCCAATTCTACATGCACAACTAAACTATGACAATTGATGCTGTCAATAACACAATCTAGCAATGTTAACTGAACTTTCTTGTTATAAAAACTGTGTATTATAGACTAACGGTGATCTAATAGATAAAATTCTCCTGTCATGGTGTTTGTAATTATACTCCTCCGAAATGGTTCGACCGATTTACGTGAAATTTTCTGTACATAAATCCGTTAGGTCTGAGAATCGGACAACATCTATTTTTCATCCCCCTTAATGTTAAGGGCTGACATTTGTATGGCAAAACAACGTTTGCCGGGTCAGTTAGTAATAAATATAAATAAATGAAATAGCATTAAAATACACCGTAGTTGTTTTCATATTTTAGTTAAGTTTAGTTTATTTATGCACCTAGAGTTGGTACCATTTTCGTCTATATTTTGCTAATGGAAACACATTTAGTCTGCAAGACGTGATCAGTTAGTCTCAGCTTACGAATTAGTTCTCAGTCTGAAATCTAGGTTAGTTACCTAGAAATATTAGGTTATCTTTGTCACAAAGACTGTCTTGAATACATAAATTATTTGACAAACTGTGACCTTTATCACTCAACAACGCTGTTGCCTACGACTTAATACCCATGGAATTTAAAAATATTTTTCCGCAATTTATTATCCCCCGGGAACATTGCATTCTTTCGGGATAAGAAGTAGCCTATTATGTTATTCTAATGTGTAAGCTACATTATTGTAAAGTTTTACTAAAATCCATTCTGTAGTTTTTGCATGAAAGAGTAACAAACATCCAAACATTTATACTCACAAACTTTCGCATTTTTATTATTAGTAGGATATAGCTCACAAGTTTTCAAATAGTAGTGGGAATTGTAATTTCATTTTTTTGGCAAATATAAAGTCTGCTAATGGACACTGGTACACAGATAACAACTACTATAAGAGATGGGAAACTCGAAAATATACCGTTTGTAAATACACCTGGTCAGCGCAGCATAGTAGATTCCATCTGGACCAGTGGAGCATTAATGAGCTAGCGAGAAAGAGAGACATAGGGTCCTTAGATTCAGACATTTCCAATAACGATAATGTTAACATATTCTATAAGTAGGTAGCTAGTTTATTAGAATATTAATTTGTTTTACCCTGAGCCATTTGGTCCCTTTTCAATAAAACAATATGAGCATCATCTGTATTCATACCCATAGAGACTAAACGTGTTGTCACTATCGACCCAATAAAGCAGAATTACACTGGTGCCTATGAAATACCTGTTATATAGCTTACGGAATAATAGAACTATATTTTGGAGGAAGTTACTGCGTTAGTGATATCGACTAAAACCTAAAACGTGTAATCTATAGTGGTGCCATCTCTATGTGAAGAACTAAACTTAAATAAAAATGAAAATTATTAGTTTATGTAGATAACACAATTCGGCAGTGTTAACTGAACTTTCTTAGTAAAAACTATGTGTATTGGTTTTAGTGAACATAATAATAATAATAAAGCTCTTTATTCAAGTTACCAGGACCCATTTTTAAGAATTTAACTTAAGACAATTTTTAGTAGAATTTTTCAGTTAACAAAATTATAATAGATATAAAAATGTACAATTACAATAGATTTGTCATATAAAATATTCCTAAATTCATATACCAAAGAAATAACCAAAAATCCCATAAATAAAAAATATACAAAAATTTTAAAATTCATAAAAATAAAATTATATAATTCACATAAAATAAAATATATAATATGTCAATAAAACTTTCATTAATAGTCACAATTCATATAAATACATGTAAAGATAAAAAATTCTAAAATAATCTAAATTAAATTAAATTCTAAAATTCTAAAAAATAATCCTAGTTTTTTAATAAATTTATTAAATCATAAAAATTCAATAAAATTTAAATAAATTAAAATTTCACTTAATAAAACATAAAAGTCTACAAAAACAAAATACCAAATTAATCGAAATACATTATAGCCGCTTTAATTTTCGGTTATGTTTTGCAAGAATTGGTACCTTTATATAAGAATAGAAGTGCTACTACCCATTTCTTCCCAAGGGTGCTGTAAAAGCCAGTTAATGTATATGTCAACCAATTTGTAGAATCATTGATGATTCTACAAATTGGTTGACAATGACATACATATACATTAACTGGCTTTTTGAGTATACTATATTGCGAAAATCTATAATGTTCTTTATTTTCGTTTGAACATAAAAATGTTTAATACAAATGGCTTAAGTATTTATTCATAAATTATAAATATGTATTATATTAGTTACTAGCTGTTACCCGCGACTTCGTACGCGTGGAGTTTAGAAAATGTTCCCCGGTTTTCCAACAGTTTTTACTGATGCTTTGCTCTTTTTAATCACATCGTGATGTTATCCAACACTTTAAGAATTTTGCAAATCGGACCAGTTATTCCTGAGATTTGAGCGTGCAAACAAACAAACTTTTCTGCTATACAATTTATTTTATTTACTAATAAATTAGTATATATAAATTGTATGATTTTATTTATCCATACGTTTTATTGTATTCATTGAAAATTTTTTTTAATTAAACCAGTTATACTTCTTCGTTTGAGTTTGCCTTTGCTACATTTTGTAGACAGACATATTTACGTAACGTAATGTAAAGATGAAAGATTGTCTACATTTATAAGGTTCTCGGTAAATTGTATGATGTGAAGAGAAAATTATGTATGACAAATTGGATACGTTAAACGCTTAAATTGAGTTTTCGTCGACAGCCAAATGATTTTGAATCTATGTAATATTAAATAACAAAATAGCATTATTTATTTACTGTATTTAATTCTCGAAAAATATAACTTATGAACTAAGTTTTCGTACCGCGGTTTCAGTTATTAAACTCCTCTAAAATTGCTCAATCGGTTTTTAATTATGAAATTTGTAGTAGGTATCTTTAAAATTTTTATGGATATTGCGTATGTATGTCCATATGTTATAGTTTGAATTTTCACTAACCTCGTCGCAATCACTTCCTAATAATTTTCTTAGTACAAAAACTAAAAAACACGTTTGCAAATCCTGATTTTTTTTTATTATTGAGTTTTCATGGGTCATACGATGTGTGCTAAATTTCAGATTAATCCAGTTGCAGCAAGTGTCTGAAAAAGGCTTTAAAACTTTCCGTTACTTAGAATAATACATTGATAGACACTTACCGAGCTAAAAAATTGGTCAAGTGCGAGTCGGACTCGCGCACGAAGGGTTCCGTACCATTATCTATGCAACATAAGGCAACGTTATTAGTATCGAGCAAGAAACGGTAAAAAAATCATGTTTGTTGTATGGGAGCCCCCTTTAAATATTTATTTTATTTTATTTTTAGTATTTGTTGTTATAGCGGCAATAGAAATACATCATCTGTGAAAATTTCAACTCTCTAGCTATCACCGTTCTTGAGATACAGCCTGGTGACAGACGGACGGACGGACGGACGGATGGACGGACGGACGGACAGCGAAGTCTCAGTAATAGGGTTCCGTTTTTACCCTTTGGGTACGGAACCCTAAAAAAGCGTGTTAAAAGCAATAACATGGTTACGTCATTTTGGTTTGTGAAAACTATAGAATTGCCTACGAAATCTTTGCGAAATTCTTATTTAAGGTTTATTTATTTCACAATAAAACAAGTTTGAATGAAAATCGCTCTACATTAGCTTGAATCGACGACCTACATGATAAGGGTTGGGCTCTTTTTGGAATAAATTTCAGTGGTTTCGCCTAAATGTTCCTTTAGTATTTTGGACGCTTAGTCTGAAACAAAGGATTGCAAATGCCGATTGATTAAAAAAAAATTTTTGTGTGCTAATTGCGTAATGCTTATTAAAGATTTTGTGGTAGAAAATAACGAAAGGATGAACTAATATAAATTTTATAAGTGCACTAGCTGCTGCATCTTCATACGCGTGGATTTTAAGAAACCATCTCTAACAAGTTTTGCTAAAAAGCCATCCTCTTGAACCATTCAATATATTAAAAAATCGCATCAAAAATTAAAAATCGTAGGTTTGGAGACGTACATACAAAATAACGACTTTGTTTTAAAATAAGTAAAGATAGTAACAAATAAAAGCATTAGACAATGTGGTTTTTTTATTTTGTACAGAAATTTTACTAGGATTGATAGTACATAGTTCCAAAACTCTCTTGGTCTCTAGCACTTCTAAAGATTTCCTTACTATTTTTAATTTTTAAGGCTCCGTACTAGTAGATAAAACTGGGCTCTATTACTGAGACTACGCTGTCACTAGGCATAGGTCCAGGTAAGCTAAACTGTTCCAGAGATACATCGCTGAAACAGTTCAGTTGGCAGCTGAAATTTTTATTTTTCTGGATATCAGTTGTTGCTACAACAAAAAAGGTGTGACGAATGATTATGATGATAATAGTACAGCGGCCGTATTATGAGCTTTTATTTACAGGCAGTTTACGCCGTGAATTGAACTGTCTGGCAAATTCGTATTATGAACAAATTATTAGTCAGTCAGTTCGCTAAACCAGTCATACATTAATATGTTTAAGGAGAAGGTACAACTAGAAGTTAAAGTACAAAGTAAAAATTTTCAACTAAAAGTTTTATTTTTGCCATAATACCTAATTTAGCCATGCAGTTTACGGCCTGCCTGGAACTTGAATGATTTTAAAAAGCTCATAATACGCCGGCAGATCCTTTCATGTGCGAGTTCAACTCTTACTTGACCGGTTGTATCTGTTTCTTTGTGTATGTTGTTCTATGTTAGAAAATTCAAAATTATGGGCATGTTTTTTTATTTTGTATAATTAAATAACTCGGTGTTTGTGTGCTGTGACTGTAACCAAAAAGCTATGGTATAAGATTTTATAAAAAAAAATAAGTGACACACACTAATTTAGGTCCTAATATAATTTAAATCAGTCGTTACTACAATATGCACGTAATCTTGATGAACGAGTAAATGTAACCATATAATTCGAAGTCGAAAACTTTGTAGAGTTACTTACTTAATCATCATCGTATTTTGCGTAACTTACACAGGTTGTGTAATAAGTTCTCGTTCGTCGAATTCTCCAATATCGTGAAAAAAGTATTAGTACAAGTTCGTAAATATGTTAGAAGTATGATCGAACATTTTTAATATAAACTTATGGTAAAGTTTTCTAATGTTTGCACCTTACACGTGGTACTTATATAGTATACATTTTGTTCCGTAGATAAATAGAACATTAACTTGAATATTTTTTTTTTAAATTTTATTACTTAAGAGGTTACCAAAATAGCTTCGTGCATTTTTCTACATACGAACTTCTCATTGTTTCTTTAGATTGAATGGCTAGAGCTTTATTTTTTAAGTATATGTTTTTTCAATATATGATCTAGGATCGCATAAACTCAGAAACGCGATTGAAAAAAGTTTTCTCGATAGAAAATCTTAGCGA
The DNA here is from genome assembly GCA_916999025.1 of Orgyia antiqua. Classification (NCBI taxonomy): domain Eukaryota; kingdom Metazoa; phylum Arthropoda; class Insecta; order Lepidoptera; family Erebidae; genus Orgyia; species Orgyia antiqua. The sequence continues at coordinate 8,182,914 of OU779861.1, forward strand.
AACAACCTCTTTCATTTTTATTGTTTTCATTTGTCGGTCTATTATCACGTATTAACTAATGAAATAACTTTAAAAACATAAGTAACTATTATATATAGAAACACGTAAATCAGAATTAAAATATATTTAGTAGGTTTTGAGTAAACAAAAAAAATATCCCTAATTCTTCATTTTCTATACCTACTAGCTGTGTTAATATGTACATGTCGACGATAATATTGATGTAGGCCCTTAAAGTAGCTGCTTCCTGCAAAAACTCTTGGAAATAAAGATATCTCACATAGAGCCTTATATACAAATAACGACATTGTTTTATATAAGTAAATTATGTAACTTTAATATGGTAAAATAAATAATTGGTACAAATAATTCCACGACTGCTCAGAGGTTAGGTAGAGCAATGAAAGGATATTCCAAGATCATAAGTTTGTTGTCTATGTGAGCGTATATCTTAATAATTATACGCAACAGATTTCGATGTGGTTCTTTTTATTAGATAGAGTGGCATAAGAGGATGGCTTTTTGTTGTATATTTATGTTTCCAAATTCCACGCGTACCTGCAAAGTTGCAGACAACAGCTAGTTTTTAAATATTTAATAAAACAGGTACGCAAGTCAAGGGCTGAGTAACCAACAAAAATAAATATGTAAATAGTCTGGTTCAATCCCTCGACAGTACGACTGTTATCGACCGACATAATATCGAGGTCATAGTTTAAACAATTAATCAAAATACTATTTACTTGGTAAACTTTTTTATAATAAGTAAGTCTTGGTAGTAAGTCACTAATGATTTTTAGGACTTACATACATCAGACCAAAGTCCTTAGGGCTTAGGGCGAGGAGAAACACCGTGGGGTTTAGTGGGTAGTCCAGCAAATATAGTCCGGGAGTCCCACACAAAGCCCGAAGGTTGCCCCCGCAACCGGAATGGCAAAGTGCATAAATGCATTCCTCACATAAAAAAAAAAATATTTTACTGCGTCACCGACGTAACTTAACTAAAATAAAACCAACAAGTGGCCTTTAAGTATACATTTAATCTTAGAGCATTAAACCGATAAGAGCAGCAACATACTATGTTTCTGTGACAATTATACAGCCATGTCGGTGGGGTGCTGAGGTCATGCACACAAACTCGATAACCTACACGCCCCGCCCAAAATCGTCTCACACACACTAAGAGATGACAGTGTTCGCATGCAATGAGTATGATCATTGATCTCGTATTTTTTCCAAATACAATAAAGAGACCCTTTCTTTATTATATTTTAATTTAAAATCGCTATTCTATTTCACACATCACCTTTAAAGAAGTTAAACTGAAGGTGCCGAAATGTGTTCTAGACAATACAATTTTTATGTGTTTGTTTAGCTTAGTTAAGTTTACTATTGGTATCAATTCTGTATACACAACTAAACTTAATTAAAAAATGAAAATTGATAGTGTCAATAACACAATTCGGCAATGTTAAGAGACTAATGGTTTTAATAAATAAAAAGGCGCACAACGAAAATAGCCAAGTAATAAAAATACGCCACAGTTGTTTTAATTTTTTTTAGTTAAGTAGTGCACATGGAATTGGTACCATTAGCCACTAAACTTAAGACAGATTTATGAATTAATAGATACATTGTACATATATAACACAGTTGTATTAAAACTATAATTACCTACTGAATCAGTTGCTTGTAATTTCGATCATAGATAATTACGTACAATGACAGAGGGGTTTTTCTATTATGTAAAGGGCTCATTTCCTGTTGTTACTCGAAACATTGCTATTTGCCTCATTTACTGGTAGTAAAGCTTCAATAATTAATCACTGGGGGCTTCGAACCGCTTTACCCATTTGCCACATGTTTATTATTACTATGTATAGTATTTTATATTGGTATGACCTATTGATATAAATCAAACAATAATGAGGAAGTGGTAGGAAAATAAAATGGCTGGGCCTTGTAACTAATTTAAACCAATAGTTTTTTAAATAGGTAAAAAGAAATTAATGAGTTCAAATGAGACGAGTTCCGTAAGGTGTATGGAGTTGTGTAATGCAAAGTCAAGAATATTTAATACCTACCTCAATCTTCCGAATCATTTAAAAAAAGCCAATTGTTTTTATGTACAATCCTACAGGCAAAGGCTGTACACATAGAGCCTAGACACGTGTCCACGACACGATACCGCAGAATGAAAGAAAAAAAAACAATTCTATTTTTAAAAATAATTATATGAAAAAATTGTTCACTACAAAGCGTGTCTATTGAAAGAAGGTTTTCATAGACTAATATAAAGCCAGATTAAAACAAAAAGATATTCAAAGCCTAATGACAGCAATATTTTCGTTTAACCGTTTCCAATTCGCCTTTATAGTTTTAATTATACTTAAAAGCTTGTCCGGCTGACCAAAGCCAAATTCGATTTATTTTTGTATTTTTATTTTCATTTTTAATCCAATGATATAACTAGTAATGGCCATATTTACATTTCTTAAAAAACAGTAGTAATACCGTGGTTTTTCTCGTTCACTCTATGGTAAACAGGTCTATACACATTATTTTATTTTTATTACCAGAGTCTATAAAATATATACGTTTACATTAATTTTCTTTTCTGTTTATAAAAGGTAGTCGCGTAATAATTATTTTACTACCAATTTTTCTCCTAGAGAGCTATTGGTAGCGACACAAATTTACTATATAATGTAGGTATTTATGGCTTACATCACTCATCCGGGTTGAAGCCACATAAATATCTATGTGTACGTGAAATATGTAGGTATCTACGTGTGTCTCTGATACGTCATAATAATACAGAGACATTGCTACCGATTCTACGTGCACAACTAAACATAACTTAATTTTTTTTTTGGTCTAACCCGATTTAGGTAATGCCATTTAAAGGTAGGGATACTTTAGACTAATTAAAAGGAAATATTGTCATTTAAGAGATATTAATTGTGGAAAGGATTATAAAGTATGATAATAACTATGTACATACATATATAATTAATATATTAATATTTTGCGATTGACTCGCTATGCTTTTACTAAATAAACTAAATTATAATGGAAAAAATGATAACCATAAGCGGGACTTGAACCCGCGACCTCGGAATGCCGTTCCGTCGCTCTCCCATCTGAGCTATTATGGTCCACGCAAATGTCTACCAAATTTTCCACTACAATCATCTCAATGCGAGTTTTAACATCGTGCGATGTTTTTTCGTACAACGCCATCTATTGAGCGGTTTGCACCAACTCCATTGAGATGATTGTAGTGGAAAATTTGGTAGACATTTGCGTGGACCATAATAGCTCAGATGGGAGAGCGACGGAACGGCATTCCGAGGTCGCGGGTTCAGGTCCCGCTTATGGTTATCATTTTTTCCATTATAATTTAGTTTATTTATGTACATATATAAGTTAAATTTTAATATTACTACACAATATAAATGAAGCTATTGCATCATAGATATAGTAATTTTTAGAAGCGAGTAAAATAGCAACAGATATAGGTAATGGAATAGATAAAGAAAATAGGGTTGAAAATATTACAGAGTGGTCATACGAAGGGAAAGCAAGTATCATATGATTAATGTCAGCCTGTTCACCACACACACATTCGTCAGAAGTAATAATTTTTAATCTCGCTAAATGAGAAGGACAACACGTATGTCCCAGTCTAATTCGAATCAAGGAACTAGTGGCACGCTTTCCGAGTTTAAACCTTGCAGCTTTCTGACCATAATTGTTCCCACGAGGTTTTTAAGTATAACATAGGTAAAGTTGCAAGGTCATGACAATAATTTACGTAAGGAAATGTATCACCAGACTCTACAGCATCTTTTGCAAGTTTGTCGGCTCTAATATTGCCAGGATAAACATAACTTAACTAAAAAATTTAATTTGATAATATAAATTTTAATCAGGTGTGGCTAACTTTTGTGCACATAAGATCTACTTTTATTTTAAAATTGCGTCGCGATCGACCTTTTTCTTAGATAAGAAGGGGGACGTAAGACGTTTATGCAATGTGCTTTTATAACGCCGTGCACTCTTGCGAGTTCCAGGAACATACATGAATATTTATTTAACATTTACCTTTGTCCAGGGGAATTAAAAGTCCATGCTCAAATCTACTAAAATAGTAGAAAACTATTAAAAGTGGTCACGCTAAGCGTCTCCCTACTCGAAGCATTAGCTGCGTACATGTATTTATTTAAGGGGTACCTTTGTCCAGGGGAATTAAAAGTCCATGCTCAAATCTACTAAAATAGTAGAAAACTATTAAAAGTGGTCACGCTAAGCGTCTCCCTACTCGAAGCATTAGCTGCGTACATGTTCATTCCTGTATCAAGTACTAGAAACATTTGGCATTGAATGCGTTCATGGAACTTGCGAGTGATCGAAGAAAAATCGACTTGTTGGCCACTCCTGGTATAAATGACACAATTCGGCAATGATAACAATTTTTTTTTTTTTTTGGAAGATCTGTATATTATAGACTAACGATTTTCATTAATAAAATTATGCACAATGAAATAGTCAATTAATCAAAATATCGTATATCGGTAGGTAGGAGATTCAAATTTCAATTCAAACGAAATATGCAAGGCAACAATAAATAAATAAATATTCCTGGACATTTAACACAACGTCCCTTTGGTCTTAAGCTAAGCGTATATGCTTGTGTTATGGGTACCAGAATACGGATATACTACATATACTACTTTTCTTTTGTAAATACATACATATAATACATAGTAAACACCCAGACGCAGTACAAACATTTGTATGACATTTATAAATATCACACAAATGATTGTCCCAAGCGGGAATCGAACACGCGACCTCTTGATCGGCAGTCCGTTACATGAACCACTCCACCAAGAAGCCCGTCCATGGGTAGACCATTGTAGCCTTGCACATCTACATGTATCTAAACGAAAAAAAAAGTATCGAGGTAGATCACGCTGCTAATCTGGCTTAAAACGTATCGAACTCTACCCAAGAGATTTGTATTATAATCACTAAGTACTGGCCAGCAACTTTCTATACTATGTAAGTACATAGGACATCGAACAAAAGGCGTAGTTTATATTCTGCTCAACTTCAAAAAGACTTAAGGTATAAGTCCCTTAGCCGTAAACAAAATTGCTTTGCCGTCACTTAGAGTACGGTAATTCATTTGGCTTAACTCACTTAAAAGTTTGTATAAGACTGTTTCAGAAACAACTAGTAAACTCCAGTTCTTAAGGGAGCCATCTTGTTTTTAGTAACAATCACTATATTTCCAAGAAAATACAAACAACATAGAATACATCAAGTAACAAATACCAACTGATTCGCTACGAACATTCGTAATTTATTATATACTAAGTGTCGCCCGTAACTTCGTATGCGTAGAACTTAACCGCTCGGTTGCTCGGCGCAAAAGTAAAAAGGGAGTCGTGTGCCAGTGAATTTTGAAACTGGTTGTTGGAAACGATTGTTACCAGAGGCAGCATTGTCACGGGTGTTCAGTTTTGGAAACAATCTTTTCCAAAAGCAAGTGAGCGGGTAAGAGGGCACGATACCAAATTATGCTCCATACAAAAATATGGGCATCGTAGTCCCCTTTTTTCTTCTCGAAAGTTAAACTGATTTTAATTGTTTTTACGCTATACAATAGATGAAGACTATATTTAGGTATGGTTTTATTATTTTCAAAATATAATAACTAAAAGAAATACGACCATCCGAAAATCCCGTTTCTACGGTTTTCTTTAGTAAAAGTTGCAGCGACTATCACACAAATTTGGCAAGTAAAATATTGCCACAAAAAAAGAAAGTAAAACGTCTTTTTTCAAAAAAATTGTAGGTAAAATTTGCTTCAGCTATATTTGTCCCTTTCAGCACGGCGCTCTGGAATAGGGATAGCAATAACTACCTATCGCAAATGCCTAAATCAGGAGTACAGTACCCCCTTAATAACCAAATCTTAACAAATAATACAAAAAAGCCATTCTCTTGAACCGCTCTATCTAATAAAAAATACCGCATCAAAATCCGTTGCGTAGCTTTGAAGATAATTATAAGCTCACATAGGGGCATACATACAAAAATAACGATTTTGTTTTATAATAAGTAAAGATTTTATTCGAATTACATTTCTTAAATATTAAAGGGAAAAGCTCTGATAAAACAACTGGGATAAGTAAGACATAGATGAGATAGTAGATACCAGATATGCTTAGGTGCCTCATAACCAATATGTTACATCGTTTGATATAAGGGTAAAAAGGATCAAAATACCAATAATCACAATACTCTAAAAGAAATAAAGACCCACAATACAAATTTCATTTATCAGAACGTAATTTGAAATAAAAATTTGTGACTCAGGTAATTTTAATATTTCGGACCATAAACTCCAAAGCAGTATACTTAAGAAAACCACTTTGATGTTTCTTTGTTAGACGCCACTTTATTAAGATTGTTTGTGCGAAGACAGTTGAAATATTGAACGCAAATAGGAAACGGTGGTTGCCATAAAATAAAATTATCACAAGGGGATAACTTTTAGAATTTTTACAAGAAATGAAAACGTTACCATGTTTTTTATTTTTTTCATGCTTGTATGTGTATATTTTTTGATGCTGGGAATAATGCAAAATTTTGTTTAATGTTTAATAATAAACGCCCGGTCAGCGCGGTATGGTAGACTATAACCCTTTCTTAAGTGGAGGAGACCCGTGCCCAACTTTGGGATGTTATTGGGCTATAGAGCTCAATTGTAATTGAAATCTACAATAGCAGAGCATCACAAAAACTGACGTACAAAATTGAATCACTTCACATGATTTAAAAAGTCACATAAAAATGCTCAAATTGCAAAGAATTTCTGTGACGGGTTGTGAAACGATGACTAAAAAGGTTTTAGCTTTGACCTCTATGAGGTAAAAAGAAATTCCACCTGAGAAGTAAATTATTACGGCGCACGAAAATAAATTGAGCATGAAAGAACAGAAATGTGGCTAAAGGTATAACGTGTGGTATAGACAATGTAGATTAATTTGACCACGGTATTTATTTATTCCTTACAAAATATCATTGTTACTTAAACAAATAAACATTTTATTACAATACTCATATGTTCTATGAAGACATGGAGTTCTTGGAACAAGAATAAAGCTGGTATTTGATAGTAAATTTGCCTTAAGAGGGCACGATACCAAATTATGCTCCATACAAAAATATGGGTATCGTACTTCCCTTTTTTTCTTCGCGAAAGTTAAACCGATTTTAATTGTTTCTACGCTATATTATAGATGAAGAGTATATCTATGTTTCTATCACTTTCTTTTTTTCAATACATAATAACTAAAAGAAATATGACCATCCGAAAATCCCGTTTTTCTCAGTTTTCTTTAGGTAAAGTTGCAGCGTCTATCACACATATTTGGTAACGTATTACCAAAAAAAAAGTGATACAAGCATAGATATACTCTTCATTTGTAATATAGCGTAAAAGCATTTAAAATCAGTTTAACTTTCGCGAAGAAAAAAGGGGAGTACGAAACGTCTTTTTTTCAAAGAATTTGTAGGTAAAATCTGTTTCAGCTATATTTGTCCCTTTCAGCACGGTGCTCGGGAATAGGGATAGCAATACCTAAGGCAAATACCCAAATTAGAAGTACAGTACCCTCTTAATTGTTAAAAAAAATTCTATGGCTGTGCTCCTGTCCAGTGGAATTGAGATTTCATTACTAAGAGCCCTACATGCTAATAACGTATATCAAATCTTCAGTCCATTAACGTCTCACTATTAATCACGAGCCTATTCCACTTGGGAAGAATTATGAACTAAGATTTTGTGTTGTGAATGTTTCAAAAAGTAGCAAATTCAGTAGTATTTCTGTTATAACTTCAATATACCTACGGTTCTACCATACGGTGTAAAAATATAGGGTTCGCATCTACAGATTTTGTATCAGTACCTACACCAAGTTTGGTCCCTTCTCGCTTTTATTACAATGTACAGTTATGCTATCATGAAATTTGGTGATATTGAAAGGCTCGCTTGGTATTCAGAATATTCGTTATATATCAGCTGTTAAATCTTGTCCACTGGGATTCGAAAATAAGCTGACGCAGATAATTAAATTATCATGCCTTTTCAGTAAAATCATTTAGTACAAGTATCAAATATCTGAGCTTAATATTAAATATTCAGTTATAACGTTAATTCTATTGTGATTTATAACGATGATTAATTTATATTTACTAGCAATATCTTTAAAAAAGTGACGCCATACTTTCACTCGCCATGGTTGTCAAAACATGTATATCTATAATAATATGTTGTTGAGTAAAGCTTTGTTCTCGCTAATGTAATAAAAATTGGTCAAGTGCGAGTCGGACTCGCGCACAAGGGTTCCGTACCATTATCTATGCAACATAAGGCAACGTTATTAGTATCGAGCAAGAAACGGTAAAAAAATCATGTTTGTTGTATGGGAGCCCCCCTTAAATATTTATTTTATTTTATTTTTAGTATTTGTTGTTATAGCGGCAATAGAAATACATCATCTGTGAAAATTTCAACTGTCTAGCTATCACCGTTCTTGAGATACAGCCTGGTGACAGACGGACAGACGGACGGACGGACAGCGAAGTCTCAGTAATAGGGTCCCGTTTTTACCCTTTGGGTACGGAACCCTAAAAATGAGTAAATTAAATTTATTTATTAAACCTATAGTTACTTTAATCACTTACATGGAATTTTTACTCTCCGACGGTGTTAATAACATTGTTCATATGTATGTATTTAACAATCTATCAAAAAATCTACGTAATGTAATATCTTTGAACGTAAGTAATTTATGAATTTTGCAATTGACTTGCTATGCTTTTACTTAATAAATTAAATTGTAGTGGAAAAAGTGATCACCGCAAGCGGGACTTTAACCCACGACCTCGGAATACCGTTCCGTAGCTCTGCCAACTGAGCTTATTACGGTCGTGCTAACAGTAACCAATTTGACCACTACAATGTCACTCGATTGAGTCTACATCGCATTTTGATGTACAACGCCATCTATCGAGAATTTTTTGCAACACACTTTTCCAATACCATTTTATTTACTAAATCTTTGAATGTAATTTAACATTATCTGTAAGTTAAGTTATCTAGTTACCAAAGATCAATGTCAACAGAATAATCTAAAAAATAAAGTCCATAACTTTCAAAATCAGCAGTTTTGGTTTTTAAACTAAAGACATGCTAAGTATTTTGTGGTTTTATATATTATTTAATTTATTACAGATAGCTGTTGCTCGCAACTTCGTATGCGTGAAATTAAGATACCGAACCTTAACAGATTATACAAAAAGCCATCTTCTTGAACCACTTAACCTATTAAAAAATTCGTACTAAAATCTGTTGCGTAATTTTGAAGATATAAGCTTACAGAAAGACTTACGTGTCTGTACAAAAATAACTACGAATGTTTTATTATAAGTAAAGATAAGGATATCAAAGTACCTACAACTTAAATAAATAGGTAAGCATGACTCCAGTATGATTGAATTCTCCAAAAAGCCAATTACTGAAAGCTTTAATGTTAAACAGCAATAAATAATACGATCAACTACAGAGACGTGATGGATTACCGTCAGACTCTTCTATTTACTGAAATAGTGGTAAAAAACCTTTGACTTTATACTCGTAGATAGATAACGTTCAAAGCGAACTAGTATTTTAGCATCGTAACATTTTAGTATTAAAAATAATTTACTTAGTACAAAAACTAAAAAACACGCTTGAACATCCTGAATATTTTTTTTAATAATAGTATTGTCATCGGTCTTTGATATGTATGCAAAATTTCAAATCAATCCGACTATCACAAGTGGGTGAAAATCGTGTTGAAAGATTCCGTTACATAGATTAATACATTGATAGATACATACCGAAGTTATAAAAGCGTGTTAATAAATATACATGGATATAGGTAGCACACAACGATCTCTATCGCCAACTATGATAATACTAGCAGTGCCCGCGACTTCGTACGCGTGGAATTTAGAAACGAAAAATTAAATGAACTAACAATAACGCCATTTTACAGCTAATTAATAAATCGTCCATTTGGTTTTCTTTTTTGCACAATTCTAAAGAAGTAACACTTAACAATGTCCAATGTCATTTTAGGAAATGATATCTCGGAGTTTTACCTTTTTAGGGCTTCGTACAAACCCTTATAGTCTCACTACGGTGTCCGTCTGTCTGTCTATCCGCCCGTTAAACTTTTTTTTACTCGGCAACGGCTGAAGGTATTTGAAATTTATACCAAATGTAGATCTATGCGGTCCCTTGCTGCAAAAGATACAATCAATAATTTAGATCTACGCATTCAGAAGATATAACCGAATTACAGCCATTTTTGAGATTTTCAACTTTCGCTAGGGAATCAAAATTTACAGGTTTACAGGTTTGCCAGAGACTTGAAATTTGGCATGACCAAGCCTACAAAGTGCTGATAAAAATCCAAAAAACTTGTAATCATCACATGAAAGATTTGCTAAAAACTAATGCCGACGCCGACGCCGATGCCAATGGCGACGCCGACGCCTATAAACATCCACTCAGCACCGATACGTACCTACGTCGGGATTATTTGAGCAGCGTAACGACCGTACGCCGACGCCGAGGCCGAAGCCGACGCCGGCGCTTATAAAAACCAACTCAACACCGATACGTCGGGATTTGAGCAGCGTAACGACTATACGCCGACGCCGATGCCGATGCCGATGCTGACGCCGACACCTATAAACAGCCACTCAGCACCGATACGTACGTCAGGATTTGAGCAGCGTAACGACCATACGCCGACGCCGACGCCTATAAAAACCAACTCGGCAGCGATACGTCGGGATTTGAGCAGCGTAATGACCGTACGCCGACGCCGAACCATCACGGATGCCGATGGCGACGCCGACGCCTATAAACACCAACTCAGCACCGATACGTCAGGATTTGAGCAACGTAACGACCATACGCCGTCGCAGACGCTAACGCCGACGCCGACGCCTATAAAAACTAACTCAGCGTCGATACGTTGGGATTTAAGCAGCGTAAGGACCATACGCCGACGCCGATGCCTATAAAAACCAACTCAGCACCGATACGTCGGGATTTGAGCAGCGTAACGACTATAAGCCGACGCCGACGCCGTCACCGATGCCGATGGCGGCGCCGACGCCTATAAACACCAACTCAGCACCGATACGTCGGGATTTGAGCAGCATAACGACTATAGGCCGACGCCGACGCCTATAAAAACTAACTCAGCGTCGATACGTTGGGATTTAAGCAGCGTAACGACCATATGCCGACGCTGACGCTTATAAAAACCAACTCAGCACCGATACGTCGGGATTTGAGCAGCATAACGACTATAGGCCGACGCCGACGCCTATAAAAACTAACTCAGCGTCGATACGTTGGGATTTAAGCAGCGTAACGACCATATGCCGACGCTGACGCTTATAAAAACCAACTCAGCACCGATACGTCGGGATTTTAGAGGTAGTATACAATATAGCAAGCAAAACTAAGTTTATATACTTAAATACAATATTATTTACATAATAACAAGAATTTTTAAAAAGAATTATTGGTTTAAGATTTAAATTAGTTTATATTAAAAAGAAATTGTTAATTTTATTTGAATGTATAGAAAATTAGTATTTATTTTAATTATTTAGTTTTTAATAATTTATCTAATATACTACCACCAGATCGGAATGCGTCCCACTTGAGAAAGATCTGGCAAGAAAACTCAAGGGGAGTCAAAGAAAATTATTTATTATTAACTTTATGTTGTCGGTCTAAAGTGAAGTTATGGGGATTTTAAGTCTTGTTGTCTGCAAAATGTGCTAACGGTGTCTTGCTGTTTTGAAACCGAGTGTGTTTTGCATTTTATTAAACTAATTACAGGATCCCAACTAGGTGCCAGATCCCAACCGTCTTCTCTATTAAAGTTTTTATGTTTCTTTATTTCAATAGCCTCGCGAATCATTCTGGGTCGGTATCGATTTTCCTTGGCGAGGATTTGAGGTTTATCAAACCGGATGTAGTGGTTAAGGCGATCCTGACTGTGTTCACAGATTGCAGACTTTGTATTGCGTCGGTGCTTCACATCAGCTATGTGCTCTTTGACCCGAGTTCTAACAGATCTCTTTGTTTGCCCGATGTAAGAGAGACCACAATCAAATCAAATCAAATCCAACTATCTAATCAACTCAAATCCTCGCCAAGGAAAATCGATACCAACCCAGAATGATTCGCGAGGCTATTGAAATAAAGAAACATAAAAACTTTAATAGAGAAGACGGTTGGGATCTGGCACCTAGTTGGGATCCTGTAATTAGTTTAATAAAATCCAAAACACACTCGGTTTCAAAACAGCAAGACACCGTTAGCACATTTTGCAGACAACAAGACTTAAAATCCCCTTAACTTCACTTTAGACCGACAACATAAAGTTAATAATAAATAATTTTCTTTGACTCCCCTTGAGTTTTCTTGCCAGATCTTTCTCAAGTGGGACGCGTTCCGATCTGGTGGTAGTATATTAGATAAAATAATAAAAACTAAATAATTAAAATAAATTACTAATTTTCTATACTTACATTCAAATAAAATTAACAATTTCTTTTTAATATAAACTAATTTAAATCTTAAACCAATAATTCTTTTTAAAAATCATGTTATTATGTAAATAATATTGTATTTAAGTATATAAACTTAGTTTTGCTTGCTATATTGTATACTACCTCTATAATAATTAAAACTTTAGTCTATGATAAAATTATGTATGTTTCACCTTATATAATTTAAAAATTTCTTTATATTGTTACAATTTGTTAATGTATTTTAGAAACTAAAATAATGTTATTGATTATATGTAGTCTGAGCACAATGTAATATGATATAGTTTATAGTAAAAGTCTATCTTTATGGTCAATGTAAAATTAAAATCGAATGTGGGTAAACCCTGTAATAACTGATCGTAGAAGACACATTACAGCTCAGTCTCACCCGTGACCATGGTGACTGCAAAGTCTCCGAAACGTCGGGCCAAAATTTAAAACAAATATACGCGTCTAAATCCGTAAAAAGTAGTTTTATTTAAACGACCTGTAAGCTATATTATTGGAAAGTTTCATGGAAATCCATCCAGAAGTCTTTACGTTCAAAAAAATTCTAAAATCCTCGTGTACGAAGTCATGGGCAACAGCTAGTGCTTATATAAACTTATTTGCTTGTGTTATGGGTACAAGAATACGGATAAACTGCTTATAATAAATTTTCTTTTGCAAATAACAAATATGTAGGTACCAAGCCACGACTCGCCAGCGAAAGCCTAGGCCAAAAATAAAATAATAGGCGCAATATTATTATATCACACAAAATAGTTGTCCTAACTACGCAGGATTCGGACCCGCGACCTCGTAAATGGCAGTTCGAAACATAAAACTGTACCACGAGGTACGTTAAATAAATAAAAATATTCATTCATGTTTCATTTCACAGTTGACTGGAAAATAAATTAAAATAGTCGAATTATGTCACTCTGATGGGTAAACCAAAGAGAATTTTATGTTGAAAATATTCAGCGGGCGACCGTTGCTCGGGGAAGTCCGATATAGGTATAATATTTATTCATAAGGTACTGTGGAGCCAGCCAGCCACACTAAACACCTCACATTATATACTTCGTTTCACCCTTTTGACATATTTATGTTGTGTTATCCAGGGCTCTGAGCTTTGACGAATATTAAAGTTTTGCTTTTACTGAAGGTTGTAAGCATTATTTACATTATGCCAAAAGCCGTTCTCTTGAATGTCAAATCGACTTTGATTTTGATTTTACTCTTAATTCAATTTAGCCTTCATTGAATAGACTTAATTCAAATCTAATTGAATGACGACATCGGTCTACAATCATTACAATATTAACATACTCGTAATAATTTTTCTTGTTTATTATTATTACTTATTATAAAACAAAGTCGTTATTTTTTTATGTATGTTCCTATGTGAACCTATATTGTGAAAAACTACGCAACAGAATCTGATGCAGATTTTTTTAAAGATAGACTGGTTCAAAAGGATGCCTTTTTTGTACAATTTTTTAGGGTTTGTTTTCTAAATTCCATTCCAAAGTTGCAGGCAGCAGATAGTTATTTACATTTGGAACTTATCATATAAACGAAATTATATTTTCATAGCAATTGCTCTCTTTTAGTGTGACTGTATTTATAAATATAAAGAGGGTGAACATTACTTTGTCCAAAGGGAGATATTCTTTCAATATTTATGACGTTGTAACATAAAGTAGTATCAATAAATTCTTTTATATGTATTGTCTTATTTCAGTAAATATAATAGTTTTCTTTGTATTTAAATGTCAGGATTTGTGAGATATTTTTGCACAACTATCAAGTGAGAGTATAGTTATCAACAGATAAATAAAGAAAATATGAGACAGAACAGAGAGGAATGTATGGATGGATAAAAGGATGTTTGCTTCATGCAAAGACTACTGTATGAAATTTAATGACATTTTATAATTGTATAGCTTAAAGTATATCAAAATAACACACATATTTACGGTAGCGCATTTTCTCGGAAGACCTAAATATACACCTATCCATGTTACTGGGTATGTATTATTACTGTATTCAGTATTCCAGGCGGAGTGCATGGGCATACTCCTGGCTGCAAATGCAGTGGCCGCCAGAGAGGTAACAGGACAAAAAATCCGCATCCTCTCCGATAGTAGAGCGGCCCTACAAGCGCTAAATAACAAGGTAATAACGTCAAGTTTAATTTACGAATGCACCTAGCCTTAAATAAGGTAGGCTGTCAGGCAAACGACATCACCCTGCAATGGATAAAAGGACACAGTGGAATACGAGGCAATGACGCAGCCGATGAACTAGCAAAGAGGGGATCGGAATTGAGACCAATAGGACCAGAACCGATCATTCCTCTCCCCAGCAGCTGGTTCAGAAAGCAAATGCGTCAACGCACTGACAAACTACACAACGACCTCTGGAACAGCCTGGAGGAATGCAGACAAGCCAAACTGGCGCTTCCAAGAGTAAATCGTCGGTTCACAAGAGCACTACTACAGCTAAACAGATCTCAGATGCGTCTCATAACTGGCGCATTGACAGGTCATGGCAATTTTAACACCTTTTTAACCTAGGTATCACGGACAGCCCCCTGTGCAGGGCATGCATGGAGGCTGAGGAGACAGCCGCTCACGTGCTGCTAGATTGCAGCGGAGTGGCAATTTACCGGGCGAACTACCTGGGATCACCGGGTAGCCTCCGGGAGGTCTTCGGCGACTTCCTGGTGGAGCTGGGATGGCTGGAGTAACCAGTCCACTACCCTCCATCACACAAAATAGGCGCACTTAAGTCGTCGAGTTGTGGATACCGCCCGTAGAAGAAGAAGAAGAAGAAGAAGAAGAACACACATATTTTTAAATCATCAAGCTGAAAGACGACGACCAACCGCCGAGGTAACTTAACCTCGGTTTCATCCCCGTTATAATTACTACTAAGCATAACGTGGTCTAGTATTTTAACAAAAAGTAAATCATTCCTTACCATGTATCACGAAAGTAATCCTAAAATAATCTAGTGATATTCAAATCTTAGTCTCGTATGACACTAGACGTGATTTAACAATTACCAGCTGCCCGCGATTCTGTACGCGTAGACTTCGAAAAATTCCCCGTTTTTGCAACGTTTTTCAAATCAGACCAGTGGTTCCTGAGATGAGTGCGTTCAAACTAAGAAACAAACTTTTCGGCTTTATAATATCAGTATAGATTTTCAACTATATGCATTATACTACACAACACTACATATTTATTATTTGCCCCATCCCTATCGGTATCTCTGACTTTGGTATCACCTTGTACGTGTTTAAGTGTCGTATTTTTATTAAATAATGGATACATAATATAAAAATGACGCTCTATCAATAAAACCAAGAGCTATCAACGAGAAAATAAAGAAATAGAAATATGTAGTATAACAATATATAAGTCAGCAGATAGATAATTATAGTTAAGTTATTGAATGATAGTAGCTATGATGCCTCTCCGATCGCAGCCGTTCACCTCGCTGCTGATTTAAATATGCAGACGCTTGTATTGATTGTCTCCAAGAATAACACCCCTATGACGTGCAAACCTAAATCAGCCCCACACAGACACTCACGACAACACAATATCCTACTAATATTATAAAGGCGAAAGTTTGTATGTATGGATGTTTGTTACTCTTTCACGTAAAAACTACTGAATGGATTTGAATGAAACTTTACCACAATATAGCTTATACATCAGAATAACACATAGGCTACAAATTGGCTGGACCGATTTTGATGAAATTTTATTTTATACAGAATTGTTTGGCAAAACAACGTTTGCCGGGGCAGCTATAAATAAATATATTGTGGTTCTCGAGATACGTTTGGTAGTAAATGAGTAAGTAAATTGTAAGTTTCATTGTAGTTACACTATGGTACCAATTTGTGCTCAACTAAACTGAACTAAAGTTAATAAAGTTAAGTTTAGTTGTGCACGTAGAATCGGTTCCAATGTTTAGGTATATTATTTTTCTGGTAGAATTTTTTTTTTTGAGTTTAGTAAAAATATTATTTTGCAATACTGACTAAAAGAATATAAGTGTCATCACCCCATGTTTTGCCCGCGGACCCAAGGAAACCAATACATAGCTGAGGAGGGTTGTTGCCCAGCTGATTGTCAAGAGTCTTACAAAGGTGAAAGGCACAAAGGACTATGTTCAATCCTGGCTTAGACCTGGACAGCCGATTTGTTAGTACGTAATGTAAATTAAAAAAAAAATATAAAAAAGTGTTAGTTACCGTACTCCTCCGAAACGGCTTGACTGATTTTTATGAAATTTTACATGCATATTCAGTAGGTCTGAGAATCGGACAACATCCATTTTTCAAACCCCCCCCCCACTGACATTTGTATGGCATAACAACGTTTGCCGGGTCAGCTAGTACTATCATAATTTACTTTATCAACTAACACAATATAATATAAATTAGTTTTTATGCAACTTTACTGTCTCTCTCTTCAGCCCATTAACGTCCCACTGTTGGGCTCGGGCCTCCTCCACTTTAGGAGCGATTATGGTCTACTGTGCCGCACGGACCAGGAGAGTTGTCATGGGGTTTATTTCCGAGGTTTCCGTCTTTAACAGAAGATATGTGTACAATATGGCTTTTACAGTACCCTGGGTAGGAAAAGGCGAAAAATTAACATTAAAAAAACTGTATATATTTTAATGTACTAAACTAAAACTTGGAATATAGTAGGCACTCTGGATTTAGTTCCCGTAAAAGCCAATTATTTGTTCATATAATAAACTAGCTGTCCCGGCAATAGCTGTTTTGCCATATTAAAAAAAAAGTTTGAAAAATAGATGTTGGCCGATTCTCAGACCTACTGAATATGCATGTAAAATTTCATAAAAATCGGTCAAGCCGTTTCGGAGGAGTACGGTAACTAACACTGTGACACGTAAATTTTATATATAAGATAATAAATAGTTTCTTCGCCTGTGATATTTTCATAAAAAAATATATTTTTATTTCCCATTTATTTACGTTTATTTATTAATTTTTAAATAATCATAGTTAAGTATTTATTCATAATATTTACTAGCTTAGTCAAATGTCAGGGGTGGACAACCCTTATCACTTAAGGGTATGAAAAATAGATAGTAGCCGATTGTCAGACCTACTGAATATGCATACAAAATTTAATAAAAATCGGTCAAGCCGTTTCGGAGGTTGGTATGTTCGGTATGGGAACGAACACTGTGACACGAGAATTTAATATATATGATTTCGCATTATGTACTCAATGTAAAGGTACGTTTATGTGTAAAAGAAGATTTTCCCTTATAAAGGACGTCGCACATCCATTAAATATGACAGAGTGTTAAAAATCCACATGTTTATAACTCTCGTTAGAAGAATAGCACCCATTTTATTCAAAATAGGTAACATTTATGACAATGATGAATTGTTAAACAGGCTATTTCCATTTTAAGAGTAAAGAGGTTTTTTGTTTATCAAATGATAGAAAGAGACGAGGGCTTAGCCCGTTACTTGTCGATTTTAATTAAATATGATTTTTTATAAAATCTTGTTTTTTACTAACTACTAGCTAATGCATGCGATTTCATTCACTTTCATAGTTATTGACTCTACCTCCCCCAATATTAATCAAACTTTATCAACTTGTGCAAAAAGCTATCCTCTTGAACCACTCCATCTTTAAAAAAAACCGCATCGAATTCCATAGGTAACGTAGTTTTGAAGTTTTAAACTCACATATGAACATTCATACAAAAATAAAGACTTGGACACGGGCCTCCTGTACGTATGTATAATATGAGTTTATCATATTAATTTGTGTGATATATATTATGTAATGTACTTCTATAATACTTATTATAGAGTATGTTTAAGTTTAACGTCTATCTATTTGTGCACCTGTTTACTATTCAGTCTGTACAAGTTATGCAAAAGCTCAACTCTGTCAAGATATCTTGTATCTACCTCTATACATCAGTGTTTTTCATCATCAATAATTTCCGGAGTACTACCGAGAAAATCCTTACAGTATACAAAACTTTCCATATATCGGAAATTACATACTATATCTTATATATATATATAAGATATAGTATATATATAGATATTATTATCATATGCAAACGAATGTTTTTGGGTACAGGATCAACCAGGCAACTACATACAATACCTACATCTATACTATCTACACTTCTAATAATATAAAGCTAAATAGATTTTTTGTTTGAACGCGCTAATCTCAGGAACTAATCTCCATTAATTGTAAAATAAAATAAAATAAAACTACTGTTTCGAATTGAAAAATTCGTTATGTTTTGGATAGTCCATTTAGCGAGGAAGACTACAGGCTAATTAAGATCACGCTGCTACCAATTATGAATAATGCGAAGCGTTAGTGAAAGATTTTGTAAAGTCCACGCGTACGGAGTCGCGTATCATCGCGAGTATCATAACAACTACTGCGATCGCCAACCCGCCTGCCAAGCGTGGCGATTATGGCAAATACCTGTCTTGATGTCACACAACAAACCAGTGTCCCCGAGTTATGGCAGCCCCCCTATTCTGTTGGCTCACGGTGGCGGACACGAAAACGGCGGGATAGGACCTAAACAGACACTGACCCTGGTAGCACACAACATTTGCACACTCAGGACAGACGAGAAGATTGCCGCCCTAGAAGAGGAATTGAGAAAGATGCGGTGGGACATTGTAAAGTCTTCAGAAGTCCGAAGAGAGGGGAATAACACGAGAACCCTCCAGTCTGAAAACTTGCTCTATCACCGAAGGCGATGACGCAGGGTGTCGCATACTCAGAATATCCAAACGGTATACGTTGAAGGTTACTTACTCCAGTGTTACTTACTGTATTTAGTTCTATAAATGTGTAGCTGGATGTAATAGGAGACGATTAACTAAGGGAATTGTTCTCGCGAGTTATTTGCTTAACAATATTACTACAACGGTTAATACTAAAACAAATAATTGTAAGCTCTAGACTAAACCTTATAAGCCTCTTATTCAACATGTTGTAGTAATTTAATTATGCTTCCATGTATAGAATAGAACCTAAGGGTTGTTTGTAATAAACTGCATTTAGTGACAAGGTGTGGCTTTTTAATTTGCATGTTTTGTTTGAAAACATAACTAGCCGTTACCCGCAACTTCGTACTCGAGGAATATAGAAAAGAAACCGATCAACGTACACAAAAAGTCATCCTCTTGAAACATTATATCTATAAAAAAATCAATAAAGATTTTTTTATAGATATAATGTTCTAGGTACAGACATACAAAAACAAACACATTGTTTTATTATTTGTAATATAATAGAATAAAAATTATCAGCCTTAATACGGCATATATAGACCCTATTCTATACCTAGCTAAACTTCTATTCGTCCATACTCCGCATTATTTTTTTAAAGAAAACTTTATTTACCATTTGAATACTTGTTATTTAAATTGTATCTCTTGAGTAATTACCAAAGACAATTACTTTAACAGTCGACACGACGTACCTTGTCTAGAAACACTTCGCAATAAGTTGTCTTCCATTAAGTGTGTCAGCCCACTAAAAACTCAAAAAGTTATTAACAAGATCATTTATATCGAAACGAACTTTGGAACTGACTAAGAGCCTCTAACGAGCAGATATTAGATTTAATTAAAAACTTTTTAATGACAGTTCTTGAAAACTTTTCTTAAGTTATGAAATTTTGAAATACATTAGTTATAATGAGTTAATATAATCAATGGTTACGCAGACTCATGTGCAAAATGTTCCTGTCCCTGTGGTTATATTGTGCATTATAATTAGGTACCTATGTAAAAGCCATATATATCGTACTACCACATATTATAGGTATTCATAATATATAACATGTGTTATTGAAACATAATCATGCTAGCGTGGATATTGCAAGCGTAATTATGACAGAAAATCAACTCTAACTTGTTTACTATATTATTTTTCAATAACTCTACTAACTAGTTAATATGTCAGCTTCACGAAAAATACTTCCCTTTACTCCTCTTAATTAATTTTAAATAAGGGATAAATGAATAAATCAAATGCGATTGTTAGTTCGATGAATACATCTAGATAGCGTTAGCCTCAAGTTACAAATCGTTTTTCTTCTTCTCTCAAACCTTTTTCTAGCCAAGTAACTGTGGGACCGAGCTAGTTTTTATTACATTTATCAAACTCCCTAATACAGTAGAGAGAAATGCCGCTTATTACCTTATCCTCCCTTCGCAATATTAACATAACTACGTTTGTATGAAAATGTTATGAGATTCTAGCGTTAGCCTCATTAGGCTAATTATTGTTGTGATATCGCCGGACAAAATTATCATGGCCTGACCAAGTTTATGTTCAGAGCACGGCTCAGCCATACTGTCTGCAATCAAGTAAGTAGAACATAATACGCTCACTGCTCTAGATTGTTCTTTTATCTTTTGGAATAATTTAGTAACTAAATCTTATCTATAATTAAATTCGTTCTCTTTACAAACAGGGCCCCAAGTCCGGTAAATGAATTGTGTCACAATGACAGCTCAATGGCACCATAATGGTGCCATAATGGCGGAATTTTATCAAATTTGGTAGTCTACTATTACTTTTTCGTCATAATGACGCCATAATGGCGTCAGTGACTAACCATTATAATAACATTGTAATATGATTGTAATAGCAGAATTACCAGACTTGGCCACCAGCTTGATTGATGACTATGAAATTTTGAGTGTTTGTTCTGCAGTCCTGAGAACAGGATGTAATGTAATAAACAATGAAGGATTTCTTTATTTGTTTGTTGGTTTGACGGCGCCAATCTCAGGAAGTACTAGTTCAAATTGAAAAATTCTTTTTGTATTGGATAGTCCATTTATCGTAGGCTTTAGGCTTTATATACCCAAAAAGAGGGTTTTTCACTAATCCTTCGGTCCTATATTTCGAAGATGTTATATAGGACCGAAGGATTAGTGAAATACCTACCCTCTTTTTGGGTGTTTACTATGTATTTTAAGTATGTATTTACAAAAGAAAAGTAGTACCTATATGCAGTATATCCGTATTCTGGTACCCATAACTTAAGCATATAAGCTTAGCGTGGGACCAGAGAACGTTGTGTGAAATGTCCGTGATATTTTATTTTATTATTTATTTATTTTTTCTTCCCAGGGTGCCGTAAAAGCAGCTAAGCGGTATCGTGCAAATACATAGTTGATATTCAGGTGGCATGGGATCAAGTGCCAACATGTTTTATGTAATAAAAACCTCCGTGAGAGACGAAAATCTCGAATATAAACCCTGTGCCCACACGCCTGGTCAGCGAGCGCAGCAAAGTAGACCATAGTCCCGAAGTGGAGAAGGTTCTTGCCCAACAGTGACAGGTTATTAGGTTGGAGAGAGAGATAAAGAATAAATAACTACTTAAGTAAACAAAGTCGTTCTATTTACTCTTTATACAAATCAAGACATGAAATTATTACGTCTCTCCCTCCCTACATTTATTTCGTTCGAAAATGATTACTTTACCAATAAAGTGAAAGGTAAAGAAAATGTACCAATTGATTTTCGTTTACCAGGACTGTAAACGTTCGAAAATATTTTGTTATCAGTTCTTGTACATAAGTATTTATCTCTATTAAATTGATAATGTTTTGTGATGTTAGTTCTAGAATAGTGATTAAAACAACAAAGGATATTAGAAAATAGAGATATAAATTGTAATTAGGCCTTTGTAAAGAACAACTGAAGAACACCTGATACAAAGTAAAAGTATATACATCTTTACTTACTATAAAATAAAGTCGTTATCTTTGTCTGTATGTCCCTATGTAGGTAAGCTTATATCTTCAAAACTACGTAACGGATTTCGATGCGGTTTTTTTAAATAGATAGAGTGGTTCAAGAGGATGGCTTTTTTGTATAACTTGTTAATATTGTTGTAATATTTGAAGTAAGAAGTTGCGGGCAACAGCTTGTGGTAATATAAAGTAGGTAACAGCTATAGAAAGAGTATAGGCTGTGAGAACAGTTAGGTAGGTATATATAGAACGACAAAAATAACCTGATAACAAAACTATCTTGTCATAGCGCTAAACGTATAATAACGTGTATTTTGTGTCAAAATATGACTGTATAACTTACAATCAGAAATTGAGCAATTTTGTAATCAGTTGCTTTTAATAAACAAATATACCTAAATAAATAAAAAGATCTGAAAATTCCTTGCAGTTTCCGAGCTAATCGTTTAACTTTAGAATTAGTTATATTTCAGCAAGTAATTATATAAGAGATTATAAGAAGTCCAGATTATTAAAATTTGGAGTTTGCTTATCTTTAATAACAATATTAATGCCAGCATAAAATTTAATATTTAGTAAAAAAAATACGTTTGTAAGCGGCCTGTTGTTATTTTTTTTTTCAAATACAAAGGCCATGGATTATCATATAGTTAGTCTACATTATTAAATAACCTGTATATTAATTCACGGGTAGCTCTACTTAATAATACATATATAGAGCATGTTTTATTACAGACTTGACTGGAATAGCCAAATTTAGGCAGGTATTTGTAGGTAGTTCAGGAGTTGTAAGCAGTAAAATAAAATTATGTGGTCACGTTTAAATCAAATAATATAAACAAAAAAAAATATTATGTAAATGTGCGCTTGTTGGATTTTTCACTGCGATTTTTGCCACAAACGACCGGTTTGTCCACATAATCCTCACTGAGCTCATGTGAACATGACGCCAAATTTGACATTCGCCAAGCCCGGGAATTCAACTCGACTTGTACTGAACAGAGTTACGCCCAAATTTAGACTCTATTTTTATTTACTACTAGCAAACTAATTTGTTCGTGTAGTGACGGATTAGGAATACCTACAAGCGTTACCACCCTTTTTCCTTCCTAGGGTGCTGTAAAAGCCAGGTATAAGATATTGTACACAGATAACATCATCTGTGAGAAATGGAAAATGCGAAAATAAACGCCTAGTTAGCGCGGCACAGTAAACCATAACTCCTGCCGAAGTGGAGGAGGCCTGTGTCTACTGTCTAACAGTGTTGGCCACATACGAGTTGGACTCACAATCGAAGGGTTCTTTACCATTATAACCATTATCTCGGCTACAGTTATCGTCGCTACAACATTATGAAAGCGTTTGTTGTATGGGAGCCCTTTGGAATATGTATTTATTTAATATATGTAGTAGTTAGATATTTGTTTTATCTAGCTCTATTAACTAGTTTTCTTAATTTAACCAAACACTCATTGAAAATAGTGTTATTGTTATTTTTTATTACAGTACGGTCATATTATTTTGCTTGAAGCCCCAGTCATTATCTCTAATGGCTCTATATGAATATTTCATATCTTTTTATATACGTCATAGTTTAGACTGACGTAAAGAATACCACAAATACGAGTGCCCAAACACCGATTTTAATATATCTCATTAAAAAATGACGAACTGTTTCATAAATAACTTCCAATGCTGCCTTTTTTCCGCCCCTAGAGGTC
Organism: Orgyia antiqua; assembly: GCA_916999025.1. NCBI lineage: Eukaryota > Metazoa > Arthropoda > Insecta > Lepidoptera > Erebidae > Orgyia > Orgyia antiqua. The sequence goes on from OU779861.1 coordinate 8,207,157, forward strand.
TAAATAACCTAAAATACTTCATAGACCTCGCCTATATTATAACAGGAACTAATATGAAAGTATGAGGTTGTTTAAATATCTTTACTTACTATTAAACAAAGTCGTTATTTTTGTATGTATATCCCTATGTGAGCTTATATCTTCAAAACTACGCAACAGATTTTGACGCGGTTTCTTATCATAAGATAGAGTGGTACAAGAAGATAGCTTGTATATACCGGGTGCTTCATAAAAATGTATACACACTTTGAACTTCCATAGAAAATTTATTTACCGTTCTACAAAGTTAAATTTCAGGAAAATAGATAGCTAAAAGTCCAATGTAAATGAAACATAAATAACAAATGTTAATACTGTTCAAATTGGTGACCTGCAGCATCAATACAATTCTGAGTACGAGCCACCACTGATTCTGTACATCGTATCAAAACGTCCAATGAGATTTCTCTACACACTGCTTGAATCTCATTCCAAAGAATGTCTAGGTTACGTGGTTTACGTTTGTACACCTCATCTTTTACTGTGCCCCACAAGAAGAAATCCAGTGGTGTAAGGTCTGGAGAGCGTGCTGGAAACTCGATTGGCCCCCTGCGTCCTATCCACTGGCCTTTTCTTGTGATGCTGCAGGTCACCAATTTGAACAGTATTAACATTTGTTATTTATGTTTCATTTACATTGGACTTTCAGCTATCTATTTTCCTGAAATTTAACTTTGTAGAACGGTAAATAAATTTTCTATGGAAGTTCAAAGTGTGTATACATTTTTTTGAAGCACCCTGTATAATGTGTCAAGGTTTGATCTTTATATAAATTGCAGGCGTACGAAGTTGCGGGCAAAAGCTAGTAATCTATAATAGTTTGTTTGAGATATGCGTAGGCTCTATAATAGGTCATTGAGGCAGTGTTTTCTAGTTTTCTAGCGGCTGTATGCAAGTGGTCTAAAGCCGTACGTTAAAATATTTTATGAGGGGGGCTTAGGTCTAGCAATAGACGGAAAGTGATTGATGGATGAATAATTCTTCTCCAAATCGCCCTACTATAGTACTCTCGGTTCACAGTCGTCACGTCAATGCGGTTAAGGAAATAAGCTCCCTGTCGGAATAAGCACAGTTGAGGGTCCGAAATAGAAAATAAGATGAAATGCATACGTGTTTTTCTACTATGCAACTCAAAACTTTGCGAAGAGCGACTGGAATTAAATGTCGCTACATAAATGGATAGTTAGATATTGGATATTTAGACAAATTTAATAAATGTACAAGTCTCTAAGTATCTGCAAACCTGACCTATATTGTAAATTTTTCGTAAGAAAAGTAATTAAATTTATATTATAGTTTTTTTTTTGACAGTTATGTCGTAACGGTAAAATATTAATTTTATTTAAAGTGATTTCTCTCTCTACAGCCCATTTACGTCCCACTGTTGGGCACGGGCTTCCTCCACTTTGGGAGAGATTATGGTCTACTGCTGCCGCGCAGACCAGGCGTGTTGGCACAGGGTTTATTTTCGAGTTTTCCGTCTCTCACTGCGGATATTTTCTGTGTAAAATATCCCTTAGCTGACTTTTACAGCACCCTTGGGAGGAGATGGGGTGGTGACACCTGTATTCTTAATCCGTCACCACACGGACAAGGATTAGAGTGGGTTATAAAGTGAACGCACAGTTTTCAATATATTTACGTAGGTACCTCCTCTCCAGCCCATTTACGCCCCACTGCTGGGTATGGTATAACATAATCCCTCCAAAGTGGAAGAGGCCCGCTTCCACTTTGCAGGGATTATGGTCTACTGTGCCGCGCTGACCAGGCGTATTGGTACAGGGTTTATTTTCGAGTTTTCCGTCTCTCACGGAAGATGTTATCTGTGTGAAAAATCCCTTATCTGACTTTTACAGCACGATTAGGAGGAGAAGGGGTGGTGACACTTGTATTCTTAGTCCGTCACCACACGGAGGAATATTTTTATTAGGTACCTACCTAAAAAAAATATTAATATTAGACATTATCCTGTAGGTATTAATAATATTTTTTTTTAGCTATATACGTAGTACTAGAAAGTAGAAATAATTAAAGAAACCGTTAAATCGCGTAGAGTTAAACGTAGAGTTAAATTTAGCTGCAGTTATATACTGGAGCCCAACGTGGGTCTCAAGTAACGATCTTTCCTCATACAGGTCAGTTGACATAAAAGGGTAGGGTCTCTAAAAAGCAGGTAAACTATTTACATTAACACCTGTCATACCTTTATTGGGTCTCGAACCTCATAATTTTTGCTCTACAACGTTCCAAAAATATCGATTCACGACGAATCCAGCATGTCGGCCGCCCTCTAGGGCAGACGGTTCCTCTCGCTCTACGTACACATAGAACACAACACGTCAAGCGAGATATCAAAACGGTTTCCCGCCACTAGTATTTTAACACACTATGCTTTCACACCCAAAATATAACGTCACGATGTTCAAAAAAATCTATTTCACAGTTTTACAGCTTTTTAAAGTATGTCATTTATTATAATTTAGTAAAATGAACTGAAAGTTTCATGATACCTTTAAATATTTACGCAAGCACGTACCGACCTACTGCGCTCGCACGACCCGACTGACTGAATATCCTATATTTCCCGGCGCAAGCCTTCACCCCTTGTAATCGAGCACGTTCGTATAGGCATAGGTAGAATAAATATCTGGATGTATCTTAGTTTATTATTTAATCTTTAAATTACTGGATTTTCAAATATTGGTCATAAAACATGAAACAGGTTTCAGCTATGGATTTTTTTAATATATTATCATGTTGCCTATTTTATAGAACTCTATCTTATGTAATGTACTACTAATTATTTTGTTTTTTTATGCGTAAATTTATCCGTAGGTAGGTATTGTACCTTTGAAAATAGTGCATTTTTGTATTCTATGGTTTTTACTGTATTTATAAAATACTAGCTGTTGCCCGCGACTCCGTACGCGTGGAATTTAGGAAAGTTTCATGAAAATCCATACAGTAGTCTTTACGTTCATTCATTTCGTAATCATTAACCAAACATCCAAATATTAGAGTATGGATAGAAAACCTAGGAAATGTTCGCGTTGCTCGGCAAACAGTTTAAGTATTTTATTTGGTCGCGCGTAATTCTTTTTTCGTCATATCTCCTAAGATATTCATTTAAATTCCATGCTGTAAAAAGCATTTATAATCTATATTAAACGTGTAAGCTAACTAAGGTATTTAATTTGATAAAAAAGATTACTATATACACATAAATAGCTTTTGAAAACACCGTTATTGAATTTGATAATTTTTGCGACATTATTATGGGTACAGCGGGTTTCCCTTAAAAGATAGACATATGCCCTCGCGGACTTTTTGAAGAACTATAGGTAACAAACAATTCCTCCATACATTAGTTTGTTGTACCTCACATAGATAAGGCAGCGTTTTAATTTGTAGCTCGCACGAGTGCGAGTTTCTCGGCAAATTTAATCATATCTCATCCAATATGCAGCAAACCCCAACAAATTATGCAAAAAAAGCCATCCTCTTGAACCATTCTATCTATTGAAAAAAACCGCGTCAAGATCCGTTCCGTAGTTTCAAAGATATAAGCTCACATAGGGACATACATACAAAAATTACGACTTTGTTTTATAAGAAGTAAAGATTTAAATACAAGCAATTTCTTTCTTTATTCTTTATTTATTAGATAAGTAGGTACCTACCTATTTTACATTATATATACAAAATCTTTCACAATACGTTCTTTTAAAATCAAGGTCACGTGACGCTACGTTTTCTATCCATTTCTGTGATCGAATGATAAAAATAAAGTTCCACATGCATGTTGGAAACTCCCGGATAAAATATTTAAGCATATTGAATTAGAAGATATAGTATTTTAATAAAAACTAGGTACTTAGCTATGGAAGTAAGTATATTAAATAAATAAATATTCATGGACATTTCACACAATGTCCTCTGGTCCCAAACTAAGCTTATAGGTATGCTTGTGTTATGGTATATTAATTATAATATATAATGATCTTTCCGACGGCTTAAGCTATAAAAAACTACAAGACCTGTTCTTCTGGCATTTTCTGTAGGCAACTAAATATTCTTTACTAATAATATAAAGCTAGAGAGTTTGTTTGTTCTTCAAGCGTGCTAATTTCAGGAACCATTGACACGATTTGAAAAAGTCTTTGAGTGTAGGTATAGGATAGGCTATATAACATTACGCATCAGTGAAAAATTTTGCAATATCGGGGAAAATTTTCTGGAATCTACGCGTACGAAGTCACTTATTGTAATGGCATACCTATATATTTTTTTATTTAAATTAATTTACTTCATCAGTAAATAAAAATCTTAAAGCATGAATCCAACACGAGCAGGCAAGCAATGCCCAAAGGTATAGACAGAAAGCCCAATTTTGATGAGTTAAAAAATATTTATGACTTTTAATGTTATGTTGAATTCGATGTCCACAAACACAAAATTATATTTGTGCACATAAAAATGTATTAAATTTGTTAGTTTATTACACAGAGTTTTCATATTATGAAACTGTAAAGAGAAAGCACAGATGAAAGTTCAGTTCTCTTTCTCTCTCTCGCTCCAGCCCACTAATAGCCCACTGTTGGGCACAGGCCTCCTCCACTTTGGGAGCGATTATGGTCTACCTACCGTACCGCGCTGACTAGGCGTGATGACACAAGGTGTAGGTATTTTCGAGCTTTCGGTCTCTCACTTCTTCGGTCTTCACGAGCTGGCTTATAAGGCACCCTGGGAAATAAAAGTACACAAGTAACACTTCTATTTCTAATGCGGGACGGTTACCTGGGGCTCAAGTTTGCTATTCAATAATCAAAGGTGTCACAATGAAAGTTCAATTGAATGGTATCATTTGTGGCAAAATTCGCTATTATGCAATCAACAAATGCAATAACTGCATTTTTTTCACATTTTCACATTAAATTTTTTTTATTTTTTTTTTTATTTTTTTTTTTTATTTTTTTTTTTTTTTATTTTATTTATTTATTTATTTATTATTCTCTTCCACAAGGTAACTTAGGTTTCTAGAAACATAGTTAAATCAATTATACTACTTAAATCAATTATACTAATATAAATGTTACAATACTCGTACAAATACAACAGCGACAAAGCCTTTGTGGGAGACTGGTATCTGCACTAGGTTACCCTGTCACGCAGATTACCAGGCCCCCATACATCAATTAAATGTACACATCAAAATGGTCCAGACTTAAATCTAATTACAAAAGAGTAGCCTATACGTGTGTGTGAAATAGATGACGTGTGAATGTATGTGTGGATTTATAGTATGAGATAAGTGTGATGTTACGGAATGGTGGTATGGATGTATCATTTTATAATATTGATTAGCTTTTCAGTGTTTTCATAACTCAACTTCATTAAGTACTCAGAAACTATCTTCTTGCATTTAGTCTTAGGTAGGTGGTATATATTTAGTACCGCATTAATTTTATTGTATAAAATGCCGCTGAGAAAAGTGTAATTACGGTGAGCTAAGTTAGTTTTATGCAGTTTAGTATGACAGACTTTATGTTTATTTCGTTTGTGGGAATTCAGATTTGGATCATAGATGACTTGCGAGTGTTTATAAAGGATAGTTTTTAGGATGAAGATTTGACGGACGGTGAGTACCTTACATTTGGTGTATAAGTCAGAGGTAGGATGAAAGAAGGGCAATGAAAGACATACTTTTAGAACGGCTCTTTGGGCACGTTCCAGTTTTAGTAAGGATGTCTTAGGAGCACCACCCCAGATTGATATACAGTAACTTATTTGAGATTGACATAGGGCATAATAAATAGGTCTAAGGACGTCCCAACCAGCGACATCCCGCAGATTTTTAAAAATATATATAAGCTTCCTTATTCTTTTAGACAAGATATCAATGTGTTTGTCAAACTTTAGGTTTTGGTCTATAACGACTCCTAGATATTTTATGTAGTCAACTCTTTCCAATACAGGACATGAGCAGCATGAAGAGGCAGTATTACATGAGTGTAATCTTATATTAAGGTCCTGCGCACATTTTAAATTTGAAATGGTGAAAGTCATGTATTTAGTTTTGTTCGCGTTTAAAGTAAATAAATTATTTTGCAGCCAAGATGCCACCATCGTAAACCCCATTTGCGCATAGTTGTAGACTTCATTCCAGGAATCTCCATAAAAGAAAAGGGCTGTGTCGTCAGCAAAAGATATTATTTTTCCATTTGTAAGATTAATTTGGCATAAGTCGTTTATAAAGATTAAAAATAGCGTAGGACCAAGAATACTTCCTTGAGGCAAGCCGATATTAACCGCGCATTCTTTGCTTATCCAGTTTTGAACTTTTACATGCTGAGTTCGATCACTTAAATAGTTAGCGAACAACTGGAGTTGTGACGCACGAACCCCTATGGATTCGAGTTTATTTAGTAACAATGGTTTCGATACCGTATCGAAGGCTTTAGCTATGTCTAAAAAGATTGTAATTAAGTACTTTCTTTTTTCCATCAAGTTTATTGATTATATTATTAGTTAAATGTAAAACAGCGTCAGATGTAGATACACCACTTCGGAAACCGTACTGATTAGGAGATAATAAGTTATATTGATCAAGGAACTTGACTAACTGCTTATTTAACACTTTTTCGAGTAATTTTGAAATCGTGGGCAAAATTGATATTGGACGATAATTATTGATCTCGCTAGGACTATCATGTTTGTGGATTGGGAGGATGAGAGATTTTTTAAATTTTTCTGGGAAGATTCCAGTTGACATAGAAGAGTTACATATATGAGCTATAGGTTCAGATAGAGTAGACGAGTATGTTTTTATAATTTTACTAGATATATTATCATATCCGGCAACTGAACTTGTTTTAATTGAATCAATAAGCAATTTAATTTCAGCTGGGTCAGTGGGTAAAAGAACGAAAGAAACAGGATTAGATCGTTGCGGTGTTAAAGAATGAGGGCTAGGCGCATTGTTTGTAATAATTTTTTGTGTTAGAGAAGTAGCAATGTTACTAAAAAAGGAGTTGATAGTATTGACTGACATTAAGGGGTTTTTCATATCTAGAAGCTCGGCAGGCATAGAAGTATCTTTGTTAGAAGAGTAGGCGATAGTTTTCACTGTATCCCAAAGCTTTTTAGTATTATGATGGCAAGAAGTTATTAGTTTTTTATCGTATTCACGTTTGATGCTTTTTAGAAGATTATTGCAATAATTTCGGTAGCGAGTATATGTCAGTTTAATTACCTCATCTCCTGGGTGTTTTTTACATTTAATGTGAAGGCGGTTTCTGTTACGCATACATCGCAATAAGCCCAAGGTAATCCACGGTTTGATAATACGCTTACGCCTAGGAACCGTTTTTATCATAGTACAACTATCCAAGCTTGCGGCGAGAACGTTTATGAGAAAATTTGTTGCGTCATTAGGATCAGTCATAGCATACATTTGTTCAAAATTAATACCTTTAATGATATTGTTCAGGGCTAGAAAATCGACTTTTTTTATATTAATTTCACATTGAGGTAGGGGCTTCTTAAACGAGGCGCTGATAACGGTGCTATAATGATCGGTTAAAGTTGTATGGGCTACAAATGTTTTTAAGTAGACTCTAAATTGCAATGGGGGCCCCATATACAGGCTCTCGCAAGTAAACTGAGTTCTGCTGCGTTTGCCGTTAGACGTATAAGACAGCTGACAGACGTTCCTACAGCTAGGTTAGTGTATTTTGCTTACTTTCATAGTATTATGTCTTATGGCATCTTACTGTGGGGGTCTGCAGCAGACGTCCAAACTATTTTTATCTTGCAAAAAAGAGCAGTTCGTGCTATTTACAAATTAGGCAGTCGTGAGTCGCTTCGGGATTTGTTTAAGGAGATAAATATACTTACACTGCCATCTCTGTATATTCTCTCAAACATCATGTACGTTCGTAAAAACATCTCGCTCTTCATTAAGAATAGTGACGTCCACAGCCTTAATACTCGCAATAAAGAAAAGCTTATGGTTCCTAGATTTAGGCTTAGCAAAACTAGCAAAAGTTTTATGATTAACAGTATTAGGTTCTATAACAAAATTCCACCCAATGTCACTGAATTACCAGACAATAAATTCAAACAGGTTGTTAAGAACACACTGATTTCTAAAGCATACTATAGTACCAAACATTATATGGAAGATATACACGCTTGGTCTTCACTTCGTAGCGGCCCTCTGGCAATGAAATAAGTAGGTAATATTCTTATTAATACGAAAAATACTGTCTGCTTAATTGTAGGTATTAGTATTTTCTCGCTTTGTTGACGTCAGATATGATAACTTCTGTTAATTATCTATTATCGTATTGATTTATGATTTCAAATTAAATGATTGTGTATGTTGTCAGAAACTGTATGTTTATATATATCTACATTGTAATTACTTATTCATGAGACTGTAAAGGTGTGAGCATTATGCCGAACCTAGTATATTTCCTTTGTATATTTCTAATTGCTTTTTATTTGCTTTGTGTACTGTCCAACGGAGCGACTTCGTCATGCTCACTCAAATGTCTCGAAGTTGGTAGCGTTGCACGTCGGGTCGCACGGTTCCCTTCAAAATGGTCGAGCTGTGCGGGGCTGATGTGTGCGTTATACTCGTGAACGGGTGCCTTCTGCTGGGACTGGTCGATTTGCTCCAACAAGGCTATTTTATTATTAAGTTAGTTTTAGTTTTAAAAAAAGTTAGTTTTAGTTAGTCGTGATAGTACTGATCGGCATCATTCTCACACCCCTGATACAATTATGTATAATATTGTTGAAAAAAAAAAAATGAAAGGAAATGGAAAAAAAAAAATCCATGGAGTTTCTTGTCTGTTCTTCTCCATAGGATCCGCGTTTGGAACAGACACCTAGTTTCTGACGTTTCAAAAGAGCTTGTAAAACATGCCAACTTGAAATAAAATATTTTGACTTTGACTTTGACTTTGACTAAGGTAATCTTAGTTTTGACAATAACATGATCAAGGCACGTAAGTGAATGGGTGGGCGTGGTATGTGCAGGTAACATACCATGTGAGGCTAATAGGTTAAGATATGTTTCCGCTCTTGTATCAGCTGATAATCTTGAGATATCAATATTGAGATCCCCTGTTAGTATTATATTTTGATAACATTTTAATTTGGTTAGAAGCGAATTCAAGGATTCTAAGAAGGCAGAAACATTTCTTTCACCTGGTGGTCGATAAATGCCAATTAACACAGTGTGGGTGTTGATTATAATAATGAGACAATTTGCATCTATAAGGTTAGGTTCAGTTATTTCAAAAATGTACGAGTCTTTATAGTAGATAATAACACCTTCATTTTGTGTACGAACATTTTTAGTATGTGAGCTTTTGTAGCCAGGAATTTGAGGCACAGATTGATTCCTATGTAACCAACATTCATTCAGAATTATCATATCCCATTCCGTCGCCGAACGCCCGATGAGGGCATGAAGTCCATTAATGTTACAGTGAACGCTACGAATATTCTGAACTAGGATATTCGTGGAGTTAGGGCCTCTGAACAGAAGATCTGAACAGTCCTCTATATCGCATGTCTTTGTTTCGGCAACACTAAATTCGTCTAAATTGTTACTTAAGGTAGACTGCGCTATATGATCGAATTTAGATACACATAACTAATTGTCACAAGCTGTAAATGTCTAAATGATAGCATAAAGCTATCAAAAAGATTATAAGTCACGTGATCCTCAGAATCGAGGAGGATAATGCCACAAAACCAACTTACCGATCCATAGCCCTGGCCGGAGCAATCATATTTCAATAAGATAAATTTTATTATGCAGAGCTTTGGAGCGCACTGCATGAGTACAAAGTAGTTCGAATAGCTAATCTGACGTGAGTAAGTGAGAGAGAGTATAGTGTATAAAATAACGTGATATACAATGAAGTGAGGAGAATTAAATCTCAAAATTATATGCAGTTTTCTAAAAACATCAAAGTGGACAATAGTAAAATAACAAAGCGCACAAATTAATAAATACAGTAATGGACATAATGAAGAGGCGAAGAAGTAGGTCAAGTTTTCATTCCGAGATCCGCAACTTATCCAATTCCAGTTCACTGGTAATACGGATTGGCACAGACTCCGTATCTCTTTTGAGATAGACAATTCCGTTAGAGGTCCAACAAAATTTGTAACCATTGGTCTTTTGAAATGTTCTTGCTAAATAATAAAGTTTACGGGATTTCATGGTTAGTGATTCCGATATAAAGATAGGTTTTTTTAAATATTGAGCGTCAATATGCGTAGTATTTAGTTTATCAGTGTTACTTTTCAACTTGTTGAAATTCTTCGTACCCTTAATCATTCTTTCTTTCGACTGATTGATTAGTGGCGAATTTTATCAACTTTGGTAATCTACTGTAAATTTTTTGTGGTTATAATGGTGTCATTGGACTATCATTGTGACACAATTCATTAGTAGACTTGGCCCCCAGAGCGGTGACCACACGCGCCATAGTAATCTGTGGACTGGTCAAATCAGGGCTGAGTCGGGTATTTCAACGGTGTCACAACTGTACCACTATTGTACCATTATGGTGCAATAGTAAAGTTTTTGGTAGTCTACTATTTTTGTGTCGTCATAACGACTTCATCATTGACTTACAATTGTCAAAGTGACATAAATTGCTAGTCTCGTACACAACTGCTTCACAATTGCAATTCAATGACTGAAATGTTTCGGTAGTCTGCTATTTTGAATTTGACAGTAATATTTTTAAATTGTCCTGTGTCGACAGATTGCCATAAATAAAAAATAGATAGATAGAAATATTAGAAATTGTTCTTTGTAATTTATTGCAATTTACTAATCTCCTAAACTTCACATTGCTTTTTATACTAATAAATAGTATGTACAAATATATCTAAACGAAGTCTAGCATGATTAAATGTTTAAATTTGTTAGTAGTTTTTCTAAAATCACTTCAACTAACGCATTTTTTAAAAACGGCAACACATACATACCATTCTAACACAATTCATAGATAAAAGAGACCGAAAATTCAATGCATAGATAAAAGAGATCGACAATTCTATTACCATTGAACGACCGTTATGACGGCATATAGCAGACTACGGATATTTGACTTCAATTGCAACGGTATCGTGCCGGTATTGTGCCGGTATGACAATTGTTCCAAAATAGTAGACTTGAGCACCAGATTTTTGTTTGTCTATTACCTCTGTCTATGGCAGATAATTCATTCATTCCTCTAGCTAAAGTTTAATCTGTGCATGTTTATGCATTTAATCTGTGCACAGAAATTACAGAAAAGAAAAAAAAAGTTTTGCAATTTGCAAGCTCTGAAAGCTTTGTTTTAAATAATTTTGTTATTCCATAAACCAAGAATTTTTTATATCCAGCAAGTATTCCAAAATTATTCGTTATTGCCAATTATTACGATGATAACACGGCAAAACGCAGGCATCGAGACCAATCTGCTAGTGACGGCTAGTTTATGAGTGAATGTTTGTAAGCAAAACAGTAAACAAAAGTGAGAATTTAATTTAATAAAGTGAAAACTGTCTTTAAAGTATTCAGTTATATATAATAGAAAAGCATATTTTATTGATATGGCACAAGCTGAAGATACAGAACTAAGAGATTTAGTAATAGACGCCTTGGAGCGAAATGGATCTCTAGCCAAAATTCGCGCGTTGTTAAGAGCTAATATTTTCTTGGCTTTTGAAGATGAATGCAATAATATAAAACAAAATGTGAATTTGGACAATATTCTCAAACAGCCAGAAGGCGTGTTGGCGTTATCAATGATACATGAATTCTTAGAATTTTGTAATCTGAAGAATACGTTGTTTGTTTACAAGTCGGAATCTCGTCAAGGTAACGAATACAGTTATACAGGAAAAAAGTCCTTAAATGATAAATTTAATTTACTTAAAAGTGATTCTTTGAAAGAGCCAATATTACTGAGATTAGTAAAAAATATTTTACAACATAAGAATTCAAACATTACTGGCTTGAAGGATCAAGAGAAAGGTGACGAAAAAAATTATGGAGATGACCAAAATTGTACGTACATACTTCATGAAGATTCTCAGAGTAGCACCACTAGTAATTCCACTTCTGATAATTCATCGGATGAGAAAAACAAACTTCACTTAAGGCTGCAACTGGATAATTCTGACACAGATACCTCTAGTGATTTCGCAAGAGATAAATCAAGCTCAGAATATGTGCCCGGTGATCATATACTTGAAACAAATAAACTACCTGTTAATGTTCCGAACATCTCACAAAAATCAGTTGACTATGTTGATGCCCGGCCTCAAAATAACTTTATTAATCACACTAGATCAGAAAAAGATATATCAGTATTAAATAGTGAATTTAAGGCTACAAGCAATAGTGATTCAACTTCATATTTAGATTTAAAGCCATTTAATTCATTAGATGAAAAAATGCTTAACACTGCAGGTTTACCAATAGTTGAAAATGATACTAAATGTCCTGTGAATTCGCCTCAGCTTGGAATAAATTTAAAGAATAATATTTCATCACCGAAATCTGCTTCTATAGGATACATATCACCTAAGTCTGGAAAAGAAAATGCAAGTCCATTAGAAAATAATGATAAAACATCACCCGGATCTATTAAATCTGACATTGAGACCGTTGATTTCAGTTATGGTGATGACTTTTCAGTATCATCTGTTTCAAAACTTAAAGATATAGCTGATAATCAATTAAATAATCACAATAAAGACAAAAGTGTGACTAAAACATCGTCTAATCAAAGCCCACGTCAAACATCACAAACTTCACCAAGTTCAGTATCAATATCAGAAGTTGCCGAGCTCATTAGTGAAAAAAGTTCCATAGATAATATTAAAAACTCTTTACCATCACCTAGCATGTCTAAAGAGAAGGAATTTAAATTAAGTAAAGTATACAGTGATGATTCTGGCGATTTTTCTGAGTCGCCAGTTCCATCACTGTCTAATTTGAGTCTTGATATTCATAGTGATTGACATAGTTTAATTTACTATAGGACTTACTTAAAAGCAATAAACACAAATTACTTTAAATGTTACTTGATACTAATTAAATTATTGATAGGATAAAAAATCTAGTTATAAAAAATGATTCTGTCAAGAATAAGCGACTTTTAATTATATTTTTGAATGAGAATTAATGTATCTTAGTAAATCAGATATTGAGACCAATTCAAATGTGTCAAGCTTGACTAAAATGAAAACAACTATAGTTTTTAATTTTAATGCGTACAGCAAATTAATCAAAATACACAAGTTGTTTTTATTTTTTTATAAAGTAAAGTTTAGCTGTACACGTAGAATTGGTATCCTATCACTTTTTATTTAAGTTTTGTTGTGCATATAGAATTGGTACCATTCGAATATCTGGTTCACTAAGATTTACTTAGAATTAATATTAATTCTATATAAATGTACTGGGTGTTGGTAAATTTATATTTTTAAGTCCTTATGATCATATCAATGTAAAACATCACAAATTAATTAATGTCATTTAATATGTAATACTATAGTTAGTGATAGTGTGGATATGAAGTGTTGATGATGTGACTTTAGTATTTAACTATATTATTTACTCTTAGTTTTTTTTATACCTATTTGGGTGTTTCATGTTTTGTGTGCTTTTGTGTTGTTTTGTTCACTGCCTTTTGTTAAAATTACTGGTGTTTGTTTCTCTAGCTTGGTTGATGATTTTTTTTAAATATTGGGAATACAAAGGAAGCCATGGTCTTTAGCCCAACATCTGTGTAGGGCTGCCATCCGGCCAGGGACATTTAAAAATATCTAATAGTCATTATTTTTGTCACTAATAACTTTTTCAAGCATGTCCCTGCTCAAATTTTTCCTAGATTTCCTGAAGTTTTGTTGTATGTCCGGCGTCAGCCACTAAGGTGATGGTTGCCCTCTGTGGTTCAATTGCTAGATGGCACAAAGTTACGCTCTGGTTTCGGCGGCTGATGGTATATATGTAGTAGATAGTAGTTATACGGCGCAGCGTCGTGCCGTATATGTATATGTTTTCACGCATAGTATTAGAGGAAAGGTGACATCAAGTGTTAGCCAAGTATGAAAGAAAATGAGTGAAAATGAGTGATAAGAATTGAACATTAGCAGGCTCTCCTTATGGTTGTGCTTGTCAACATCGGTATGGTATGCATAGTTCGATAGGCTATGTTGAAACAAGGTTTGTGAATGAGAGTATATTAGTAGCTATTCATCGTGCGTTTCTAATTGGGAACCGTTAGTAAAAGTAAGAACATCGCATCGTTTTACACAGACAATACAGTTCAACCTCCACTCCCTAAAATGTCGAAAATGTCCTTCCTATTTTGTTAAAAATTTAAATTCATAATATATATTTTTTCATTTATTGGTTATTTATTGCTTACAACAAGCCTTGCGCAATATGTATGTACTACATAGATACATTTATTTGCTTATTTAAGACTGAAAGTACATTACTAGTAAGTCTTAAAAAAATATCAAACCTAATTCGACTTAGTACGTACATTTTGTATAGTGTGACAGTTATTATAGACGTGTTCTATAGTTACTTAATATACTTTAATATGTATGCCTATTGTTTGTTAGTCATTGTGTGATATTTATAAGTTTTCATCACAAATATACCTACTTTGTATCCCAAGTAAGTCTTAAGATGTTGGTCTAGATTTAGCATATCAGTCTTTTCTCTAAGCATTTATTATACTTTGTCTGAGGTTCAATTGGAACACAAGTGTGTTGTTAGCAATTGACGCATACGCAATTGGGGTTTATTTGTCAATGGGTGGGGGTAGAACACAGATCATCTCAAAATCTGCCGATAGAGAGAGCATTACAACTTGAATTTTTATTAACGACTAAACGCACCAAATTTGAAGGAAGGTGTGAATTGCGGGGTGAAATGATGCACTTTCATTAGTCGTAGCAATATCATACGCCATGTTCTCATAAATTACCTATCGTTAATAGCCCATACGCTAGGTGAGCGTTGATCGCCTTGCGTCCAAAATCTATTGGGGTGGTCTGTGAGGGAGAGTTAGGTGAGAGTTAGGTAATATTTGCCGTATTTTAGAAGTATGGTTGAAAGTAACACTGCCAATTTATTTATTACAATACTATGTAAAAAATACCTCGAATCGATGCCTATGAATTTTTACAATACCCTAAAAGTATTTAAAATATTGTATTAAGTATTTATTGAATTAAATCGTAAGTTGGTTTTTCACATAATTATTGTGCCTTATTTATAGTGGAATTTTGAAAATAATGCGATTGTTCCTTTTATTCAGTGAAGTTTCTAGTCTTGCATGAAACGATACCAGTTCCGTCCAAATTGCACCATGATCATTCGGTCTTCTGTGGCATAAATGTTTCAAGAAATATGCTGTAATTAGGATCTTTAATAAAATGCCTGCAATCTATTTTGGCTTTTTAATTGTCTATAAGAAGTCATACCCATTAAGAACATATTTATTTCGGAAGATAGAAACCGAAATAGCGCTAGTGTAGCAAGTGGAAATGATATGAATGTAGCAGTTATAAGCAGAGTGAAGTGTGCTACTGTTGCGGTAATTCTTTAATACTATTTTCTATTTGCTATTTACAAATATTTGGGGTACTTAAAAACACTGTATAATTATACCTAATAATAATTAATATAAATTTATTTCATAGTCATGTTTGTCTTAATATAATAATTTAAAAAACTGCGCTGTAACAAAGCGGAAGTTTTTCTTTCCTTTCTAATAATTGTATTTATATTATTTATTTATATATTTATAATTTGTATGTAGCGCTCTTTTTAAAATTCTTCCACTTGCTACTATGGCGCCACCTTAATTTGCTGCCTTTCAGCGGACACTTTTTAATATACTGAGATATTCCTCCTTACTTCTAGTCTCCATGCCCCATAGGAAAAAGGTGAGTGACGAATCGTCACTGACGATATGGTGATGAGGTTTCATGTAACTTTAGTCGCAATAGTAGGTACAGAGAAAACCTATAGGTATTGTAATAAAACAAAAACGTAATTTTTATAATCAATTTTTTTATTTCACAATATCTGTAAAGCATAGATTGTAGATATCACGTTTCTTTTATGCACACGATCCATACCCAATACTGTAACACAGTTACATAGGTCTATACAAAATCAACCTGTTTATGGCATAATACATAGCGGTTAGTTATTTCGCATACAAAAAGAAAAAAATATATTAAACATATTTACAATTACATATTAAAAGGTACTTACATGATTTTAATATGAAAATGGTATAAAAATTACATTTCCATATATTTTACATACATGCCACAATAATACAAATGCGGTTATTTTTTTTATTCTAACTTTGAAAAAATATGTTTAACAATTATTAAAAGCCATAATGCTTCATAAAAACTGTAATAACACTACATTGTTCAAAGTACATCGTAAAAAATTGAAAATATCGCTCCAGGCACTGTTCTTATTCACATAACTATGTATTATATTTATTTTAACAAAAAAATATTGCAAACAAATATAATTGCAAAAAAGGTATTTGATACTCTTGTAATCGATATTTGCTAAGTCACAAATACTGCAGAGTAACATCCTTTCGGAATAAACATTATGATCACATCAAGCGCGGTTCCAGCCCTAGTAAGGATAGTAGGCATACCCACAATTCTAGAAACAGCTTCATAGAAAATTGAGTGAATATTATAATAGAAACGTCGAAATATGATATATAAAACTAGATTCGACACTGTTTCCATCAAATTTAACCGATTTTTGCCCTCAAAATTCCCCGAAATGAAACGTAGAATTGAAAATTTTCATCCTACCCCCATATTAAATTCGGAAGGTTATGTAGATATGCTCAAAACCTATGATGCTGGATCCGCGTTTGTCACATAAAGATACAAAAATCAACTGAAAATAATAATATAGAATCACAACTAAAGTAACACTTAACATAACGTAAAATAATAAATATTAATAATGTACATATGGCAAATATTTGGCTTTATATATCATATCATCCACATGTAAGGAACATATTTGGAATTTCTGCTGACATGTTTTAAGAGATTTGAAAACGATATAATTTTGTATTTAGATAAAAGTTGTATAATACAAATTTATTACATGTGGAAAGGGATAACAGTGTAGGACCCAGATTTTAGATAATAAAAATAGGGTTTTTTAATACGTGGAGCCTACTTAGAAATTTAGTCCTTTAATTCAGGCCCCGAATAACGATTACCCTTTTACCAGTTCTTGGACAAGCTCAAAGCACTATACCATGACCTGGTAAGGGCAAGACGGGAGCAAAAAGAAACTTAGAAATTTACAAAAATATCTTGATACTACGCGGAAGAAATATTCTTGATTCATTGTCAATTCTACTACATTTGTAGTATCTAAATTAACCAGTAGGATTTATTGATACCCAATCAATAATAACATTATTAGTAAGTAGAGTTCGTAAGTATTAAATAATCATTTTCAAAATCCTTTTTAATTTCGTAAAACATTTCGAAATCTTAACAGTCAGCAGATTTTATAAAACACTATTTATTCACAACTATATTGTCAGTAATATATGCTGTTATAGCTCGTTGCCCATTGAGCTGTCGTGAGTGAGATTCGAATCCATGCTCGCATTGTCAGAATCCTGACTTTGATTTCCACTGTAGTTAGCAGCTTCTTGTAATCGCATCAACATATTCAACTGAAACAGTTAATAAATTAAATAACCGTACCTACGCAAATTAAATGGATTAAAGATACGCATGCCATATCGCACAAAGGAATGATAGGTTACATAGATAAAATATTTAGCAAAAGATGGAAAACTTAAATTTTTTTTTATAAAATAGGTACTAGCTGACCCGGCAAACGTTGTTTTGCCATACCAAAAAAAAAAGGTTTGAAAAATACGCATGTAAAATTTCATAAAAATCGGTCAAGCCGTTTCGGAGGAGTATGGTAACTAACACTGTGACACGAGAATTTTATATATTAGAATATTCATGGACATTTTACAGAACGTCCTCTGGTCCCAAAATAAGCTTACATGCTTATGTTATGGGTACCAGATAAAACTAATCAGCGTGACATCTGCCTCTCCAGCCCATTAACTTCCCACTGTTGGGCCCGAGCCTTCACATTGGGAGGGATTGTGGTCTACCTTCCAAGCATGTTGGTACAGAGTTTATTTCCGAGTTGTCCGCCACTCACAGAGGATGTTATTTATGTACAATAAAATTAATATGTGATTAAATAAAACTACTTTTTACGGATTGAGACGCGTATATTTGTTGTAAATTTTAGCCTCACCCGTGACCATGGTGACTGCAAAGTCTCCGAAACGTCGAGCTAAAATTTAAAACAAATATACGCGTCTAAATCCGTAAAAAGTAGTTTTATTTAAGCAAATGAGTCGCGCAAGTGTTTATGTGATTCTTTGCTCGCTATACAAAAGAAACTTACCAAGGGATCCTGGTTGTTATTTGTATTTGAGTCTTGACTTGCTTCTTCCATACCAATTTCTTCTACTGTTATAGCCCTTAGCGTCTGTAAACACAAATTCAATAAGTTACACAAATTATATTGAAATAGAAATTTTAATTTAAAGTAAAATAACACTTATTTTGATCTGGGTTTAAAACGACTGCAACGCCACAAAAAAAGGGTACCTTTAAATAATTTTTGTTGTAAGTTGCAGGTGGTACTTACATGTGAATGATTAGGTTCTCTCCAAGGGTACGTGGACTTGATGTGATGTAGTGGGTCTACGGCGGCGTGGCGACGTCGTCCATATAATGCTATACCCTCACGAACTGCCTCTGAAGCGTATGGTACGATACTGTAGTTCCATACGTCCGCGAACCATGCCTGAAATAAAATAAAACATGCTAATTTATTATTATGAGCATCAGCCTCACCCGTGACCATGGTGACTGCAAAGTCTCCGAAACGTCGGGTCAAAATTTAAAACAAATATACGTGTCTAAATCCGTAAAAAGTAGTTTTACGAGTATTTATGACCATCAGATTGTAATTGATGACATATCTTGCAATGATTTATCGGAATGCCGTTCATGAAGTTTGGGGTTTCAATTCCCGCACAGGATAATTATTTGTGTGACATCTCATTGTGTAACATAAGCGTTTTTACTACGCCTAAATAAAAAATAGTTTTAGAAATATTTTACGCAAAAAATTACTTTACCCGCGGGATAATTAAATATCCTAGATGGCGTTACTGTTATTTTAAATCTTTGAAATCAGTTTTGTTATCTTCTGTTGCTGTATTTTTGTTTATTTTTTCTTGTAACTCTAATCGCGGGTTACATTACTGGCACATCTAATTTTAGCAGTTTTTGTTAAATTACCTGACTAGCGTCTAAATCCATGGGACAAGCTAAGAAGAGTCTAGGTCCAACGGTGACGTCACTGGAGGAGTGTGCTTCAAGGAACGCGTTTAATGTTGACCACACTCCAGGCAGCCACTCCAGTACTGTAGCTAGTGCTGGCTCACGTCGACCAAGACGTAGCTCCAAGGTGAATAATTTGCGGCGAAGGTACCTGAAGGAAATAATAGTATTATTTTTAGGGGTCTATACCAAGAGGTAAAATTTTACCCTATTATTTGAGTCTTCGCTGTCCGTCAGTGTGTCCGTCTATTACCAGGAACGGTGAAAGCATAAGAGTTGGAATTTTTACAGAATCATGTAGGTACTAAAACGGCACAGTCCATTAGTGGTCTTCGTGGTTCAGATAACGGACTGCCGTTCACGAGGTCGCGGGTTCGATTCTCGCTCGGGACAATCATTTGTGTGATATTTATAACTGGCATTTAAATGTTTGTACTGCGTCTGGGTGTTTACTATGTATTATAAGTATGTATTTACAAAAGAAAAGTAGTATAATTATGTAGTATATCGGTATTCTGGTACCCATAACACAAGCATATAAGCTTAGCTTGGGACCAGAGTACGTTATGTGAAATGTCCATGAATATTTATTATATTTATTTATTCATCGGTTAATAGGCTGTATATCAAGAACAAGGATAGCTACAAAAATTTCACGTAGGTTGTCCACTAATATTATATTGTTCTTACCTAGCTAAAAACCCTTTCACTGGCTCCATATGGTTAGCAGTAAGCAGCCATCTGAAGTTGTGATGTAATTGTAAATTTGTTGTGTTGCATGTCGCTTGAGACATTGTACCTAAAACAATTAAAACAGCACTTTAAATAAGTATATCACTTTCCAATACAGTAAATACCTATATTTTCCTAAGCATGCTCCTTTTTCTCACTCTCTCTCTCTAGGTCATTGACCAACACGGCCACAGTAAGGTGGGTTCGGGCCTTCTTCACTTTGGGAGGAATTATGATCTACTATATCGCATTGACGGTGTAGTTGGCACAGAGTTTATTTTCGAGTTTCCGTCTCTCACAAAGGATGTTATCTGTTTGCAATATTTCTTAGCTGGCGTTTACAGCACCCTGGATTGAAAAGTGGTACGTTTATATTCTTAATCCGTCACCACACAGAACTCGAAACCACGCGGGCCGTATGCGTTGTATAAATTCAAAAAAGAGTGGTTCAATATTTATCGAAACAGTACGCCAGTTTACAAATTCGATTATCAAATAATATGACTTACCAATTATAACAGGCATATTTCTATTATCAGGAGGCAGCAGTCCTGCGAATGCATCTCCTAGAGCGGAAGCGTGTTGAAGGTTGTCGAGTATGACGACAGATGGCAGTGCCGCTTCTTCTGCGGGCGCTGCGCCGCATTGCTCTGCGATATTCGCCAGGTATGCACGTAACTCGTTACATGATTTGCGATCCACACTGAAAACAAAAAGATATTAAAATGGCTATCCAGAATTATATTAGGTACAAACTTTATATATAGGTACCTGGACTAAACTTTACTGTTAGATAGCTTATGATTAGCTGAGGGTCCTCGTGCTCTAGTAGTTCAGGTAACGCACTGCCGTTCACGAGGTAGCGGGTTGGATTCCCGCTCGGGACAATCATTTGTGTGATATTTATAATTGTCATACAAAGGTTTATCCAGCGTCTGGGTATTTGCTATGTATTATAAGTATGTATTTACAAAAGAAAAAGTAGTTAATGTATTGTATCCGTATTCTGGTACCCATAACACAAGCATAATAAGCTTAGCTTGGGACCAGAGGACGGTGTGTGAAATGTCCATGAATATTTATTTATTTATTTATTTATACATTAAATAAAACAGGCTCTATGTGATGATTACAAATGGGTGTGAATCCGCAGGGCTTAGACAGTCTTCTACT
Organism: Orgyia antiqua; assembly: GCA_916999025.1. Lineage (NCBI taxonomy): Eukaryota > Metazoa > Arthropoda > Insecta > Lepidoptera > Erebidae > Orgyia > Orgyia antiqua. The sequence continues at coordinate 8,228,598 of OU779861.1, forward strand.
CAGCTTATGAATGTTTATAGACTATAGTAAACGTGGAGAGTGGTAGAGGTTATCAAAGAAAAACCCTTGTATTTCTTGCTCAAAATGTCAATTTTAAGATCTGGGGTTGTTATATGTGGGATGGAAATAACTGAGTATTTTATTTGCTTACTTGAATGTAGCTACAGCTTCAGCCGGATTCCCTCTACGTTGAGTTTTCTGTACATAGAACTCTGCTAATTTGGCTGCTAAGTAAGATTTCCCCGTACCACTTGGTCCACAAAGAATTATTCGCCTGTGTTCCGAGAGCAATGATACATATCTAAAAATAAAGAGAGAAATAAACGTTACAATCATCACCAAGGTATTCTATAGGTAATTTATAAACACATAACGCTATTATACATACCTATATACAATATTTTTTGGTATAAGACTATCAAAAGCCAAACTGCCAACTCCTTCCAAGCAGATATACAGCGTGTTGACAGTTCCAATAATATAACCGCAAGGCAATAACTCCGGGAACCCTATCTCCGGGCCTCTAGTAGCCTCACCCAAATGATAAGAGGTTATAGAATCTGTATTCAGACCGAGATTAGTCCCAAGGTCTATTCTAGACAGATAATCTTTAAAAGTCTTCCTAACTATATAATCTAAGTTCTGCCAAGTAGTTTTGCCAGATATATAAGTGAACGCTATTGTGAATTCATTGCAGTTTATTGTCGAATCACTATTATAAACATTCTTATAAGAATTACTGTGCGTAGATTTATTGCTTTTAAGGCTATTTGTGTTAGACTTATTAATTTGTGGGTAGTCTTGTGTTTCGGTTTCAGGACTTCTTGTTTGCGAAGTTCGTGGGGAATCGAAACTTGATTGTTTCTCAAAATGGTTGTTGTAAGCACTCGCTGATTGTTTAGCATAAAATCTACATTCAGACTCTGTTAGCGTATCTTGAACCTCCTCGAAATATCTTTGGAATGTTTCTGGTTGTCCTAAATATACAGCTATTGCTATCTTTTTACCATCTGTCGTGTCTCCTTGACTGTCTGCAACACCTGTGAGTCAGATAATGAATCATTAAACACCTTTATCTATGCACATTATGAAGCTATTATCGAAATGTTGTATCATTAGACATTACACAACCTATTTGTTAATTCCCATCCTGTTACCGGATTATCTTATAAAGAACGCGTAATGTCTATTCATTAAACAAAGTACAATCACCTAGCCCTTTAATAAGTAAACTAGCTGTTGCTTGCGATTTTGTACGCGTGGAGTTCAGAAAACGGACCCTAACATATTATATACAAACTAAACTATCCCCTTGACCTACTTTACTATTAAAAAAAAACTGCATATAAATCCATTGCGTAGTTTTAAATATTTAAGCTGACATAGGCAATTACTACAGTGCACTTGATGCAGATTTCTTCAGCTCTCTCTCCTCTTTCCAGCCCATTTACGTCGCACTGTTGAGCACGGGCCTCCTCCATTTTGGGAGGGACTATGGTTTACTGTGTTGACACAGGGTTTATTTTCGAGTTTTCCGTCTCTCGCAGAAGATGTTATCTGTGAGCAATATCCCTTAGCTGACTTTTACAGCACCCTTGGGAAGAGATGGGGTGGTGACAATTGTATTCTTAATCCGTCACCACACAGGGAGGGTCTTCGGCTCATCGCTATTATTAAAATTAGAACAACAAAGCAAGAAATAATTACCAATATCTGAATAACTTTCTCCTATCGCAAGTTCTCGACTCTTTGGCGGAGGCAATACAGTGTTTATATCATAGTCGCCACTTAGTCTTTCACTCGCATTAAGTCCATTCGCGAATAAATCACTGCTGCCATTCAATGCCACTAATAGAGTCTCCCCGTTGTCATTAAGCTCGCAAGCTGCCTTGTTCCCATATATAGGTTCCATACTTGATTTAGGCGAGCCTTTTTTAGAGAAATCCATCGTTGGAGTCGACGTCATACAGTTGAAGTCTAGATCTAGAGGTTGCGAATGCATATCTATGGTGGCCTGGAATTAAAGCCGTATGTTATTATTAGCTTTTTGGATTCATAATTTAAACATCAAGAGTAATAACCAACACAACTGTCTTAACACAACTTTCTTTAACACAACTTTCTGTCTGTATAAGTGGACCGGTGTGGTTGGATTAATTATATATTGTGGTCTTTAAAAAAAAATCTGTTATTTAAATAAAACCACTTTTTACGGATTTAGACGCATATATTTGTTTAAAATTTTAGCTCGACGTTTCGGAGACTTTGCAATCACTAAATCTGTAAAAAGTAGTTTTAATTAAGCAAACGAGTCACGCAAGTGTTAGATAATGTTAACAAGTCATGTTATTATATATACTTCAGGATTTATCCTGGAAAGAGAATTGAATTCATGAACTAATGAAATCTATTTTAATTAGGCTACGTGTGACACAGCAAAGGAGTACCGATTTTAGGACAAACCTTTTCAGAGGAATAACCTGTGAAAAATTTTGTCTTAAGAAATTCAGTCGCATCTAATAACTCAAGCCACTCACAAAACCCATTTCCATCAAACTTCTAAAGTCAAGAAAGTTTGTTTAAAGGCCTTTATAAAGTTGCCAATTCATTTTATAGAAGCTTTAATGTCAAAGGGGCGACAAACTCATTTCTAAAACTACTTGATTATATGGAAGTTTTTCGCATGCTGGAATTGTTATTACGCTGCTAATTACTATGATTATAACGGAACATATTTTACAATATTTGAAATTATCTCTATCTGTTGCCCGCAACTTCATACGCATGGAATTAAGAATCAAAACCTTAGCTAATTATACAAAAGAGCCATTCTCTTGAACCACTCTATCTAATAAAAAATACCGCATCCACATCCGTTGAGTACTTTTGAAGATATATGCTCACATAGGGACATACATACAAACATTTTAGATACGACTTTGTTTTATAATAAGAAAAGATACCTCTATAACATTAGGTAATTACGCTAGATGATAATGGTTATTGTGTGTTGCCACTGTATAATGTTAAATCTCTACCATTAAAGTAAGTAAACATAAACCTACATAATTTATTTAATGAAGCTAGATTAGATAAATTAATGAAAACATTATGTAAATACACGAGATATTTGATAAAACAATTTGGGCTATATAGCCGCCTATATCGATCTGTTTTTATAAAAGTATACATTTTGTCATCATCATAACATCATGCCTTTTTCCCACGGCAGTAGGAAGAGAATATAGCACGCCATCTGCTATAACCCAAACATACTTTTTTGGCATAATCCACACATTTTTAACACGCTTTTATTAACACGCTTTTATAAGTTTTTCAGCCACTTGCAGTTGACGGATTGATCTGAAATTTTGCACACCTAACAAGGACCGATGACAATGCAATAATTTAAAAAATATTCAGTATATTTAAGCGTGTTTTTTAGTTTTTAAACTAAGTAGATTATTTATCTTTAGATTATTTATCTTTTTGACGGGCCTCGTGGTAGAGTGGTTTATATAACGGACTGCCGATCATGAGGTCTCGGGTTCGATTCCCGGTCAGGACAATCATTTGTGTAATGTTTTTAATTGTCATACAAATGTTTGTACTGCGTCTGGGTGTTTACTATGTATTATAAGTATGTATTTACAAAAGAAAAGTATTTTATGTATTATATCCGTATTCTGGTACCCATATCACAAGCATAATAAGCTTAGCTTGGGACCAGAGGACGTTGTGTGAAATGTCCATGAATATTTATTTATTTATCTGTAGAATTAGCCACACGTTGCAAAATTGTGAATCTATGGTGACTGTAAGGATTTGTGGCATACTGATACATTCAGTGAGGTTTAAAATTAAAATGCGTTAGTACGCATTTTAGTAAAGTAGTAAACTTTATTAGTATAAAGTTTGTATTATATACGTATTATATTCAATCGCAGCGAGATGTTATATAGTTTACAGCCTTCCTCGATAAACACTTGAAATAATTTTTCAAATCGGACCAGCAAGCGGTGCCTGAGATTAGCGCGTTCAAACAAACCAACAAATTTTTCAGCTTTATGATATTAGTTTAGATGTTATTTGGCTATGAGATTCACAGTTATAGTAATATTAGATATCAATCGTAACAAAACGTTGACAAGTTTCTGTGGAATAAATAAGTTTCAGATATAAAATCTATTTATTCTTAAAAAATATCTTATTTACCTGGTGCATAGTAGCCTGGTCAGCTAAACTGAATCTCCTCGGGTCTTCAACAGCAGATCCACCAGTACCGAGTGAACTTTGACTGCCAGCTAACGACCGTGACGTCACTAACCGTTGAAGTCTCTCGTTGTTTTGTTTTAGATTCAACATCTCGTTCTGAAAATAAATCATTCAATTAATTTCATCTTATTACTTCCCTCCTTCCTTTAGCATTAACGTTTTACTGGCGCGGGGTCTGCTCCACTTTAGCACGCAGAGGCGTATTTAGCAAATTAGCGCTCGGGCCATTTGATTTGACACCACGGGCCAATTTAATTAGCCGCCCTAAAAATTAATAGAGATAGAGATAAATTTTAAACTTGAAGGCTTTCGCCGCCCTTTTCAGGCTGGCCGCCCCAGGCCATGTCCCCAATGGCCCTAGGCGAACACCTCTGTCAACACGGTTTACGATCTAATAATGATGACGCCCAATCAAGCGTGTTGCATAGGGTTTACTTTACAGATTTCATTTTATTAATTTTTTTTATTTTATATTTTCTGTCTTTATTCCGTAGTTATAAAGCCACTGTAAGCATATTGCTTATACAATACAAGCCAAGCAATACAAGTAATACTATAAGTAACTACTTAAATTATATTGTAATCAAATATCGACATTTGAAACCAAAGTATAAATCGTAAATTCCACCTGTATAAAATGTAATATGAAACCTGTCACCAATTACCGAATCATCTAGCATAGCCACATAACTGTTATGAACACCAGGTGCTTGTTAGAAATTAATAATATCGGACGATAACTATTCATCATTATTTGTAACCATAGATAACCTACAATAGATAGAGCGTTACGAGATAAAGGCATATCCATTTTTCATACAAATGCTCGTTAGCGCATTTGTGTTACACTAGTTTTTGCCAGCGAATTCGTACGCGTGGAATTTAGAAATGTTTCCCCGTTTTTGCAACATTTTCACTGATGCGCCTATTGGTCACAGCGTGATGTTATATACCCTTTAGCCTTCCTCGATAAATGTACTATCCAACACTGAAGGAATTTTTCAAATCGGACCAATAGCTCCTGAGATTAGCTCGTTCAAACAAACAAACTCTTCAGCTTTATATTTTTAGTACAGATGTGCTTAGAACGCCTTGCTTGGGGGAATCTATTGTGATATAAGGTAAAAAAAAGCCACAAGACACATATATATTGGATTGATTATTACAGGCGTTGAGAACTATATTATATATTGTAGACTAATAAGTGTGCTATTACTGATCGTTAATTTACGTAATAAGATTTAAACGTAAAAATACACACAATAAAAAATATTCACTCTTGTATCTAATGTTAATTCGTGGATATTTTACTCAACATCCCCTGGTCCCAAGCTAAGCAATATTTCTATGTTAGGTGTTATGGATACCAGAACACAGGATATACTAGGTACAAACAATAATTTTCTTTTGTAAATTCTTATAATACCTACATAGAAAACACTAAGACCCTCAGAAATACAAATAACACATAAATACTTGTACTTTGTAGAGATCGAACCCGCGACCTCGAAAACGGCAGTCGGTTACATTTACATGAACTACTACACCATAAAGCCTGTCTTTGACTTTTCGACAGTACTATACAGTTCTACGAATGCGTACTTGTTAAAAAAATTTCGCATGTAATTTTGTATGTACATTTTAAGTTTTGTAACATAATAAATCATAGATATAGGTTTCAAACAACTCATAATTAAAAAAAAATTCTTACCCTCATTTTGATAACAGTATCTTTTAGATTTTCTAATTGATGGGCTGAACTTAAAGCTTCTAATCTAATATCAGTTAGCACCAAATCTTTTTCTCGTAACTGCCTCTTCAGCTCATCGACTAAACCAGAATCATCGGGTTTATCTGTAATAAAAACTATAGTTAATAACTGTATTATGTGCTATGGACTAATTAGATAATATAACACCACCCATTACGATAGTCTTCTTTTCTATTATGTCTAGCTGTAACCCAAGACTTCGTACGTAAATTTAGAAAATTTTCCCAGTTTTAACAACAATTTTCACTGATGTATCGCTCTTCTTGGTTGCAGTGTGATGTTATATAGCCTTCCTTGATAAATGTACTATCCAATAGGTATTGAAAGAATTTTTCAAATCGGAATAAATAAGTCACACAAGTGTTAGAGAATATAACTGTTCGTTATATCTGTCGCCTCACCTTTGCTAAGTTCTTCAGTGGTAGCCGCAGGGCATTTGTCTTTAACATCAAGCGTTTCGTGAGAATGTTCCAGACTATTCTCATTACTTCCTTCACGGATCGTGTGCGGATCGTCATAGTGATGGGAACCTGAAGAGCTGTCTTGTGAAGACAACTGCCCCAGGGACGAATGCTTCGCTGTCTTAGATATCTTCGCATTCCGAGAGAAAGCTTTTGTGAACGATGATCGTAACTGTTACATAAAGGAATATAGTTTGAATTACCAAATTAAGATCGAAGATGCGGTAACCGAGAACGTTTTATTCGTAATAAAACATATTTGAACAGCAGTTTAATGAATTATTACATCATAAATTTACTGTATAGTGTACGATTTATGTAAATGTGAACAGATGTGAGTGTTCACCTTACGAAATAATGTTTTATAGTTTTATGAAACACTTGTGTGCCGATTGGTTAAAAATACATTATAGTTACATTTTAATGTAACTGGCATTTGTAGAAACTCAATAGCATGACTGGAACAATTGATTCTAAATGTTATCTACACTTGCATAATATCTCTCAAGTACATAATAATACGAAAATTCGACACTGAATCTCATACAAATTCATTGGTGAATCAAAAAAGCAACGGGCATAATACTTAAGACTTAAACGCGTAAGACTCGTGCAACTTAAAACATGAACAGGCAATGCCAAAAAATAATACAAGCGTTCGGACTACGGAGTTGAAGATTTTTTTAACTAGATTTGGCAAATGAACTTCCCCTCTCCCACTCCAGCCAATGTCCCACTGCTGGGCACGGGCCTCCTCCGCTTTGGGAGTGATTGTGATCTTCTGTGCCGCCCTGACCTGGCGTATTGGCACAAGGTTTTATTCACGAATTTTCAATACGATCACCTAATGTTATATGTAAGTGTAATTCAGAAAATAAGGATATTCGTTTTTCCATGAACAGATAAGTGCAATGAGATGCATTAAGATTTCCACTTACCCATCCTTTCTTCTTATGTTTTTTATCATGAGGCATAGAAGAACCACTACTGAGACTATTAATACTTGAAACGCTGTCTGTAGACAGATGTCTTGTTATAGCACCATTCCCGGTTTGCGCACCTCGTTGTGGAGAAGATTGTGTCTGGACGTTTGGTGGTTCCTAGACAAAATTATATTGAAATCGATTAAATTATAGATATTAAAAATTGCGTTTTTGTAATGAACTTGATATAAATCAGTTTATCGATATAATTATATCGGTAAACAGAATATGTATGATTCTCCAATACCTATAGCACAGAATAAAATGAACGACTTGCTAAAGTTAGCAGAATACATTCCTGAAGAATATATTTCATTCTGGAACATAATATATGATTGGCCAGTATCAGAAGCTCAACAATAATTTGATAAATGGAATAAAATATATTTTGATTCTATTTTTGTGTTTTTTTTACAATATTTTCTTTACTTTAACATAATACTAATCTACTATTTGGTGTTATAGGGGCACATGTCCATCTAATACCATGATTAATTATTAAAAGGTCACATGTCCATGATTTTCTGATGCTGTTTCTTAAAATGTACAGAGATATTATTATGTTGATTTCTATAGTGGAATTTATTGCTTCCTATATACTCTATAACATATCGTCATGGAGCTGGATGTATTGAGTCTGAGTATGGCTTCCTCATTCTAATATGTAAATATAAATACAACCCTGACGGACAATTATAATAATCAGCTAACTTTATTAACTATAGTTACAGTTAACTTAACTGTGTGTCATTGAGCCTTCTTTCACAATTAATTACTTTTAAACCTCAAAAATATTAACTGTTAATTTATAATCATCTATTATTCATTATTAAAAAGGATTCCCAAATATAAAATAATGGCATCATAAAAGATTAGCTCTTTTATGCGATTATTTTATAATGATGACATGAGGTACCAATTCCACGCGTACAATCTGCACAACTAAACTTAACTAAAAATGAAAATTGATAGTGTCAATTTAATATATCTATTACTTGCTATGTCGTTGTACACATTCATATTACTTAAAATCGATAGTCTATAATGCACTGTTTTTATAATAAGAAAGTTCATTTAACATAGCTGAATTGGTTTATTGACATTGTTACCAATTACAGGCACACAACTAAACTAAACTTAACTAAAAATATACTTTGATAGTGTCGATAACACAGTTCGGCAATGTTAACTGATCTTTATTGTTATAAAAACTGTCTGTTATAGACTAATGGTGTCATAATGGTTTATCGGAGGTTTAAAAGTTCGCTAAAATGGGTTCGCGAAAATTGTCAAAACTGGTTATTCATAATAGTCTTTTTACGATAAAACGTTTATTATCTTTCCGATAAAATCTCCGTTTATACCTCCGATAAGTCATTATGAATAAGACCATAAAGATTTTAATTAATATAAATGTGTACAACAAAATAGCCAATTAATCATAATACAGCAATAGTTGTTTTAATTTTTCATTATTGTGCATATGGTGTTCATCTGTAATTAGTTGTGCATTAAGTTATTATGTTTTTACCACTTGTGTATGTAACATTGTAACAACTGTATGTGAACCAAATAAAAAAAAATAATAAAAAAAAAATTGTTAAGTTTAGTTGTGCACGTAGAATTGGCACCATTATCAATTTTTATGTAACGAGCTTCGTGGTTGAGTGGTTTATGTAACGGACTGCCGATCATGAGGTCGCGGGTTCGATTCCCGCTCGGGACAATCATTTGTGTGATATTTATAACTGTCATACAAATGTTTGTACTGTGTCTGGGTGTTTCTATGTATTATAAGTATGTATTTACAAAAGAAAAGTAGTATATGTATCATATCCGTATTCTGGTACCCATAGCACAAGCATATGACCTTAGCCTGGGACCAAAAAACGTTTAGTGAAATGTCCATGAATATTTATTTATTGCCTAATTGTGCTATTGACAGCATCAATTTTCATTTTTTAGTTAAGTTTAGTTCTATGCTACGAATCGGTACCACTGTAGAAGAATTCTATTTCTAACTACAAATCTCATCTAGTATGAGTAATGTAAGTACATAAATAACATCCATATAATAACACTTTCTAATATGTTATTATTGATTTGAATACAGTTCTATTACTACAGTCAATGAAACGACAGTAAATCATGCAATTTGATTGTCTATTCTCAGTCCATCTCAAATGTAGAACAGGGACGTATCTATTGACGATCAATTTACTATAAATGTTGCCATATTTGTTTTTGGTGATTAAATTTCGAATGCCCCAATTTGAAATATGACCCGACCATTTATTATTATTATCATGTCATTGTAGTCTGTTATTGGGTCAGTATTTAATAAATTAAGGGACTCTACTTTTTGGAACGCTTTAAGGTCACAGCTCATTAGAGGCACCCACCCACCCCGCACCGCCTCGTATCACGGCGTCCACTCGTTGTCGGCAGATGGTCCACGGATGGACACCGTGTTATCACCAACAATCGTCGCGCGGTCAACCAGTGGACCGCGCATCGTCCACCAATGCACCCCGCGCTGACCGGTTAGTCCAGGAATTTTCATTTATTTTTATTTCTTTATTAATTATTTATTATAAGTTTATATTTGTCTATTCTATTAGTTAGCAACAGTTGTAACTTCAGAACGGACGTATCCGACATAGCCCGAAAGGTTAGCCCGCTGAAGTGACAATGGGCAGGCCAAATTGCTCGTAGGAGTGATGATCGTTGGGGAAGTAAAGTCCTAGAGTGGCCACCGACGACGACGCTGCGTTGGGCGGCCCCCGATAAGGTGGAGCGACGATATAGTCAAGGTCGCAGGGAGACATTGGATGCAAGCGGCGCAGGGCCGCGCGTTGTGACGTTCTATGGGGGTGACTGAACAGTGGACGGAGAGAGACTGATAGATGGATGGATGGAACAGTTGTAACTGACGGACAGCGAATTCTTAGTAATAGGGTTACCTAGGGTTTTACCTTTTGATACGGACACCTAAAAATGACTAATGAGTGATTAACCTTAACGATGTATAAAATTGTCTACGTAAATACTCCTTTACTATTTGCATGATACATACCGCATTTGGTCATAAGAAAAAAAAATCAATATGTAACTTGGTTCAAGCAGATATGTTTACATTATGCTAATATCTGTCTCGTTGCGAGGTATACTTGTATTTGTAGACTGTGATTGATATATGACATTGGAATAGAAACGCTGTTTCAACATTTGAATACAGAATGTAAATGAAGATGTTGCGACATCACAGCACAATCACACGGTCACAATAACGTTTATATCTTTGTAAATTGACATTTTATGAATACTAATAGTTAGAGATATATAAATAAAATATTCATAGACTTTTACACAGTGTTCTCTGGTCCCAGGCTGAGCCTATGTGCTTGTGTTATGGGCAATACAATGTTGATATACTACATATACTATACTTTTCTTTTGTAAATACATACTTATAATACAAAAATAAAACTAATTAACCAGTCTTTTATAAGTATTAAAACAGTTTTCTTAATAACTAACAGAGCTTTAACTTAAGCTATATTTGATAATATTGATAATACATTGGTATTCGTTATGTTATTTTATGTTTGAAAAACATCTCATATTTTACTAAAGTAATTTATTAATTTTGCAATTGACATGCTATGCTTTTACATAATAAAGTAAAAAGTTGTAACTTTTAACTTTTAAGTGGAAAAGGTGATTACCGCAAGCGGGAGTAATCACTTTTTCCACCGTAATTTAATTTATTAAACCTCATATTTTTCTAGCTATACAAAAATCTTGCTACACCTAAGTAACCAAAGTGTGACCTCTATGGTATTCATTTTTTTTTATTTACCTGTCCTGTAACATTAACGCCATCTGCCCGTATTCCCATAGACTGCATATGCGCTGTCGTAAGACCGGCTTGAATAGATTGCTTCCTTAATAACTCGATAGTTTGACGCAGTTCTGTTAGCTCCGAGTCCTAACACAAACAAAAAAATAATAAACAGATTTGATCTCGAGTATAAAACCAACAGAAGTAATTATATCCGCAGTTCTCTTTTTAAAATATACTTTTAGGTTGGCAGAATGCAAAGGTAACGCCATAATATAAACACTTACTTAATTATATTGGAACGTACGCACCACACAAAATCAGCAAATACACCCATACTAATAGGCGACATTGGTACCAACTCTACGTGTAGAATTAAACTTAACTAAAAAATTAAAACAACTATGGCATATTTTGATTAATTGGCTATTTAGTTGTACATATTTTGTTAATTAAAATCTTTAGCCTATAAATACACAGATTTTCTAATAAAAAAAGTTCTGTTAATTTTGCCGACTTGTGTTACTGACACTATCAATTATCTTTTCATTTTTAGTTAAGTTTAGTTGCGCACGTCGAATTGGTACCAAAGTCCGTAGACTGAATAAGTGTAAGCATTGCTCTCTTGCCTTTTAGCGTTGTCTGACAATGCCAACTCCTGTTGTATATGCTCTAAAAATTTGATATATAATAATAAAACATAACATTAAAAGAAAGTAATTTCCGTATTATGTAAGTATCCGCTCAAACCGGTTACTGTGGCGAGAAGACTGCTACCGCGGTTAAACTTCCACATGAATGATAACTTCAAGTATTAAAACTTGATTAGGTTACGTTATATTGTTTGAAGATTACTTAAAAAAACTACTGAGTTATCTATAGTTGACATCGGCTTTATGATACAGTAGGAAGAAAACCATTTTTAATCTATGACCATAAAACTATTACTTTATATTAAAACATTTTATTTTCTGCCAAAGTTTGGTAATACTCTGCAATAATCTTCTGCTGAGTCCATTATCATCCCAATCTTGGGCACTGGCCTCCTCTACTTCGAAAGGACATTTGATCTACGATGTCACCCTGACCAGACATCTTAGCATATGCCAAGAAAATTCTTGAAAATAAATCCTATGGTTTTTTGAAGGTTTTTTAATATTATCTTTATATAGGCTCTTAATGCGCCCTGGGACGGAAATGACATACCTACTTGTACAATCCGTCACCACACGGAGATATAATAGTCACAGAAAGAAAATAATTCATTTTCGCGATGAATATTTGTGATTACAGATTTTTATTCGTTTATGTTGAATAACAAGGTTTGTATATTGGACCAATACCAATAAATTATACGTTTTAATGTTTGTAATTACAATTAATTTCATATGTGTGTAATTTTAATGTAATATTGACTTTAATACCTTTCTTTCAGCGGTCGCCGTGAGTTGCTGTAGCCGCTGAGTCATGTTTGATAAACTCTGCTCGAAAGCTGACACCACATGCGCCTAAAACAATAAAATAAATGATATTTTATTACAATAAATAAATTATATTTCTTACATTAAAATAAATAACATTAATTTTTATTTCTGCACATAATATTTGAAGTAGGTACCGTGTCTTATTTACGATCCATTTAATTTAACTATACCATTTCACTTTCTTTAATGTTTTAGCGGTTTTTCAGCAATGCTTTCCAGTAACATTATTACTTTCGCTAAATGTATAAAACATCAAATGAAATAAGTGTTGACCTTACTTATGAATACCTAGCTGTTGCCCGCAACTTCGGACGCGTGGAAATGAAAAACTAAACCCTAACAAATCACACAAAAAACCATCCTCTTGAACCACTCAATCTATTAAAAAATCCGCACCAATATCCGTTGCGTAGTTTAGTAGCTATTACATACATTCGACAATAACAATAATGACTTTGTTTTCTAATTAGTAAAGATAATATTATTTTAATATTGCAAGGATATTCTTAAACTTATGCTTATCATCAAATGTACGTAAAAAGGCATGTCTTATCGCTAAAAGCAATTTCATACAACTTTACTAGTCTTTTAAAAGTGAAGACAGTTGTTGTAAAGAAACATGATAAAATAATGACGAATTCAACCTTGTACATATAACCCGATTGTTGCACATAGGTACTTTGACAATATTTAATATAAAAAAAATGTCAGATTCACATCGGTATTAAATTAATTTGTTGGTCCTAATAAATGCATGTAGGTAGCTCAATGATGGAACTAGTGTAACCAAATAATTTAAATAAGGCGATGAAATAAACAAGTGAAAATAACCAAACTATGTTTTTGACGATAGAATTCAAACGTAGTATTACCTAAGTAAGTTTCTTCACACAGCTACCGAGCAAATAAACAAAGATTTATGGTCTTATTTATAATGACTTATCAGAGGTTTAAAAGTTCGGTAAAATCGGTTCGCGAAAATTGTCAAAACTTGTTATTCATAATAGTCTTTTTACGCTAGAAGTTTATTATCTCTCCGATTAAATCTCCATTTAAACCTCCGATAAGTCATTATGAATAAGACTACAAGTATACAATGGTATAAATATAAAAATTTGTTCATAACCTATCAATGCATGGTCAATTGCTCATTCCTTAATATGTGTTTCAAATTTCAGATCAATCAGAATACTGCAATTGTGTGAAAGTTAGTTTTCAAAGATTCCGTTACATAGATGAATGCATAAGATAGATACGATAAACGCGTAGTCAATACGTTAGTACAAAACATAACTTAGTATTTCTACGGTTGAAAATGTAACGACAAAAAATCTTTATATCATTACTGAAATGAAATGAAATAAAAAATCATTTAATCATGTAAACATAATTTTTTGAGAAAATTATGTGCTTATGACAGGTCCATATTTTTTTCCCTACCACCACTCTGTAATATTGGAGTTTGGAGAGATAATGAAAAGTCAGAATTACTTCTGCTTCATTTAGTTGGTTCGCATAACTGTTATTTGTATTAACTGCAGTTCGTAATCGGAGTCGACCACAAGACTGGATCTCTCTACCTATCTGGTTCATAGGCGAGGTTATTTTATTAGTATCTTATCGAACATTCTAAGCCATCTAATGACAACTATTGCATTTCAATCCAGTTAAAAGTACGTTTTCGGCCCCAACTCTGTTGCACCAAAAATAACCTAAGTAAAATTATGGTGTATTTAAGTTTTATCCTTTGATACACCTTAAATACAACATATTTAGTTTATATCCTCTTTAGGATATGTATCTATGGATTTACATAATTAATTAGAATCGCTTTTCTATACACATACTAACTTGTTGCCCGCGACTCCGTACGCGTGAAATTTAGAAAACTTTTCATCCCTTTTTTTCGCAATGATAGATCAATGTCCTTTCTCAGGGTCTAAAGATTGTCTGTGCCAAATTTCATCAAAATCGGTTGAGAGGTTTAAGCGGGAAAGCGTAACAGACAGACAGACAGAGTTACTTTCGCATTTATAATATTAGTAGGGATTTTTTAATAAGAAACTTTAACAAACATTAGCGGATTGTGTTTTTAAGACTAGCAGTATTATGTTTTAGTTACGTTAAATTTAATTCGCGCAAGTAGATATACCAGGTACCATTGAAAACATAATAATAACTAAAGTCATATTTTAACCTCAGTAAAAGCATTTTATGAACTGTAAAATGACTCATCGTAATAAATTGCTTTATAGAATGATACTCGGCTAATAGAGAACGTGGGTGTACATGGACACAGGACCCTTTGTTTACTACCGTAATGCACTCAGCAATATTAAAACAAGGGTAATGTCCTCGGCACTAACGAAAGTATGACCTGTGCCGACATTTAATTTTAATTAAAGTCAACATTAAAAAAAAATTAAGTGAACAATTAAGGTAAACTTTATTTAAATTGAACTTAATTCAAATTAAGAACACCTGCGTTTATTTTCTATTTATAGTATCTGAAGTTTTTATAGATAGATTTGTGTTGGACGTATGCGTGTGCTAAGTTAATGAGCTATCATTGTTGCGTATAATTTCAACTACTTTAAATATACAGTGTAGTGTATAAACAAAAAAATAGAGGCATGGTAACATTATACTAGGTACTGTACATTATCAATCTGGTGATATACAAACTCTTTATGCAAGAACTAATTACTTATAAATACGCATATCTGTACTTAATATTATAAAGCTGAATAGTTTGTTTGTTTGAACGCGCTAAACTCAGAAACTCGATTTTAAAAATTCTTTCAGTGTTGGATAGCACATTTTTCGAGGAAGGCTATAAGATATATAGCATCACGCTGCGTCTAAAAGGAGCGAAGTATCAGTAATAAATATTGCAAAAAAAACGGGGGAAACTTTCTTGTCATACAGTCAGAATTAATTATAGCCAAGTAATTTGATCGCACTTGTATGGTTTCTGAACGTAATATTACTGTTTGATTAAGTGAATTCTAGTACACTTAATAGTGGTTGTTAGAATAAGAAATGTAGAACACAAGATTTCATATGCATTCCAAATAAAAATAAGAATTTGGTTAAGTGCCTTCGCAATCAAATTCGATCGTAGTGAAAGGTGTATGTAATAGATGTTTTGCTATGCAAGTGCTGTGGCTAAGGTATGTAAGTTTCTTTGAACATGACACCATAAAAGAATATCAAAATGCAGACAGGTGGAAGTAATTATTAATCTACAGCTGCAGAGCTTAAAAGACACCATCAAATAGTGGCTATTTCTTACTATGGAAAGAATTATGTGTAATGCGTTCTTGTAGAGTTTTTACTTGCAAATATTTTATGTAATTTGTCGTTTCAGCTTTACTCAAGCTTTCGCAAATTGAACATAATTAACTTTTTTACACAACAGGTGAACATAGTAGGTACTATAATTTTATTTTAATCTCCATTAACTGAGCGATTAGGCAGATGTCATTGGATAAAACTACAGATTATTCAGAAACGCTGAATCGCAAATTGTAAAAAAGGAAGGCAGGAATAAATATGTATAGGTAAATGTTGACGTATTGGAGGGGAAAGATTCGGTGCTACTAAAACTGGATTTGATCTTTTGTTATAAGATACTTTATAGTAATCTGAAGATTTTTTATTACCAATATTGTCTCCTAAATTGGTTTCTATATAAAAATAATACAAAAAAATTGTGATTTTATAACATAATTTAGAGCACATATAAATGCACAGAGACAAGCAATAAAGTAATAACAATTGAGTAGGTGTTAGTAAATTGGTCATATTTAAGTATTTAAGGCTCACTTCGAGACCCACCGCTTGGTACTCTTTTAGGGTCGGACTGAGCGAAAAGGGCCCGGGTAAAAAGCGAAAGGGGGACTACAAGTCTGGGAAATTAAATGTTGGTCTATAGACCAACATTTAATTTCGGGCCCCCATACCAGGTACCTGAGACCCCTGGGTATACCCAGGGGTCTCAGGTACCTGGTTACGAAAAGCATTTTGAATCTATGCCCAGTCCGACACTGCTTTTACGAAAGTTTATTCCAAGCCGAGAGATATTTATTCAAGTGCATTCTTCCTTATTCGGTTTGGACATATCTGGGTTGTATGTCAGCGGTAAATTCATTTTATCGACTACATAACGACATCTGTAAGGTCAAAATTTAAAATGGCTTTATTGAAAATGCTGTTTACACAGCTGCTTGAAACAATTTATTTTTATATTTCTGCGGCCGTATTATGAGCTCTTATTCCCAGGCCGTTTACGCCGTGAAACGAATTGCCTGGCAAATTCGTATTATGAGTATACTATTGCTAGTGTGTCAGTGGTCACGTGACTTCAGGCTGATATCGGCCCGACTTTTGTTTCACTGGCTGGCGTTAAGCGTATTACGAGTGCAAATTTGACTGTCTAGATTTAATTTTATTATATTTAATTTGACTATCTAGTTTTAACTATCTAGAAGTGACAAGTAAATCCATTCAATAGAAGCTGCTACATACATTGTTACGTATAATAAATTGTTTTGGTTTATTTAGAATTAAAAGTAACTATTAGCTACATATTAACGATGGGCGATGAATTGGAGGGGTTTGAATTTTTGGAGAGCGACGATGATGAACAAAACACTAGTCGAATGCGAAATAAGTTAAATATAAATAACAATATTAATATATTATTAAAATAATTATTCATTACAATAATATCGCCATGTGTATCAAAGTTACTTTCATGCGAATCATCAAACAATTTTTTTTTTTTAAACTTAAATGCCCGTTCTAGGATAGTGAAAAACTAAGCCTATGTTCCCGCTATATCAGCTGACAGTTCAAGTGACGGGTGTCGTTCCAAAACTAATTCCCAAAACATAGATGAATTATATAAAATAAAAAAATCTAAATATAAAAATAGATAATAGTATTACCATTCTTTTCTTTTATATAATGGTCTAAGTAACTTGTGTTCAGCAAATATATTATATTTTGTAGTATATTGAATACAAAAAAAAAAGTTAAATATAACCGTAACTAGCCGATAAACACAATAATTAAGTTTCTGAACGACTCTATCAAAAAGCTTTACACGGCCATAGACACTTAATCCATTAAAAAGTCGGCTAGTTTTATGTATGTCATAATACGAAGGCCGTTTGCCGCCGTCAACAGAATCGCCTAGAACTTGCATGATATTTTGAAAGCTCATAATACGCCTGCTGATTATGTGCTTCTAGTTTTAATATTCAATATTTAGTTGACCAAACTTAGTTCGGAATAGCTTTTTGGGTTTTTAATTGGGGAATAGCGTTTTCGTAAATTTTATAAAAAGAAAATGATAAATAAAACAATACAAAAATTAAAAAGTAAACACCGAGATTCGAACCGTATGCCTGACAAAATTTTGCCCCCGCTAATGATATAATAGCAAATTTTCATTGCTCAAAACACCGACAAAATTATATGAATCTTTGTTTGAAATATACACACTTATTATAAAACAAAGTCATTATTTTTGTATGTATGTCCTATGTGAGCTTATATCTTCAACATTACATAACGGATTTTGATGCGGTTTTTTTTATAGGTAGAGTGGTTCTAGAGGATAGCTTTTTTCTATAATTTGTTACGTGTAATTTCAATTTCTGAATTCTACGCATACGAAGTTATGGGCAACAGCTAGTATATTCTATAGAGCTTATGTACCAACCTCTATAAGAATGAACGATAATTAAACTAACCTATTACGAATACCTAAAGAACGGAACTTATGGTACTCATTAGTCAAGATGTAAATTCTATTACCTACCTTCTTAGCAGGAAAGGTGCAAAGTGCACTTACTATGGAATATAATCGCTGGTAGTTCAAAGTAGAAGCACTTTGCACCTTTCCTTCAAACTAGCCTTTTATAGTAATTATTATGAACAGGTGTTTGACAAGGGAATTCTACAAGTTGCTTGACTTTCTACCGATTTATTTATATTTTCACTAGCTTTTACCCGTGGTATAGTTTCTGCCCTGCTCTTTGTCTTTTAGCAAGATGATATATGTGTTATTCTAAACCATAAGCTATCTATATAGCAAAGCTTTATTAAAATGTATCCAGGAGTTTTTACGTGAAATTCCAATAATCCAAACATTTAAACTTTCTTACAAACTTTTACGTCTTTAATTGTGGGATACCTTGGGACAGCTTGACATGTACTCGTATACTGCTGCTATGGATTCGTAATTGTTAATTAAAAATTATTTCGAATAGTTAATTCGAAATTGATCTACTTATTAAGCACACGTCCAAATGATCTATACATTTTCGTAAAAAATGAAGCGGCTGAACGATTTTACTACATCCAATTATTTGTATCGTTCACGCTTTACTTACTGTTTCTTTGGCAATTTGCTGCTACCGGTTTTATTAGCAAATGGCTACAGCAAGTAATGAAAAAAAATTATGACATATAAGTCCTGAGAGAAATGGTATCGACGGATGTAACCACGTTAGGAAAGTGTGCCGCAATAGACACTACCTTCGCGAACATCACAGGCAGCGGTATACAGAAGTACGATAGATATCTCACGATTGATCCCAATATCTTAAATGAGATGACCTTTAGTACATTTCCAGTATTGATTTAGAACTTTTTAAATTGACAAGCTTTTTAAGCCTTTATTAAATAGGTATGTGTAGCTTCCTGTTAGAGAAAATAGTTTTAGGATTAGACCATTACTTTTTTTTTTAATATAAAATAAACAATCATGGACATTTCACACTACATCCTCTGGTCCCAAGCTAAGCGTATATGCTTGTGTTATGGGTACCAGAATACGGATAGAATACATATACTACCTACTTATTTTTTTTCAACTTTGAAGACTATCTGGTGGTAGATAGTCTTCAAAAGTAATACCGCTTACGATATTTATGTCTTATTATTGTTAATATATTTGGCTATTTCAATTGAGTTTATTATGACTTTAAACATAATACTGTAAGGCTGAAAAAATATATTATTAACAATAACAGCCAGTGCCATTTATATAAAATTCCACCTTATAATTTTTCTGCTTCCTTCTATCTACCTTCTACCAGAATCTGGAATGAGAAATCTATATGGCGAACAGTTTTATCTATTAGTAAGTGCCTTAAATAACATTTGTTTCCACAATTACAACAATGATAGCATTATAGACTTAAGATAAGTAATTCACAATGGCAAATGAAGACACAATAAATAATAAAATTTATGACATATACAATATATAAATAAAATAATGTTTCTTTTATTTTATATAATATTAATAAATAAATATTTTGGACATTTCACACAACGTCCTCTGGTCCCAAAGTAAGCTATATTTTCTATGCTTGTGTTATGGGTACCAGATACGGATACACTACTTAAACTACTTTTCTTTTGTAAATACATACTTATTTCTACTATATAAAAATAAGTCGGATTTTCCTTCCTGACGCTATAACTCCAGAACGCACGAATTCGCACGATTCGTTGGAAAGGTCTCGGGCTCCGTGAGGTTTATAGTTCATTTTTTTTTTACTTTTATTTTGGTATGGCAAAACAACGTTTGCCGGGCCAGCTAGTAATACATAGAAAACACCCAGACGCAGAACAAACATTTGTATGACTAGTATAAACATCACACAAATGATTGTCCTGACCGGGAATCGAACCGTAAATAAATAAATTAAATTTATGTCCTGGGAATAATTAATCTTCTTATAAAATGTATGTACCTACTTCTTTTAGTACCGTGGGAACTGTTATTTTTTTATACTATGAATGGAGATTTGGGAAGATCAAGTCAACACCTGTCCGACGGACATAATTATCAATGCCCTCTTCGGTAGTCAGGTAGAATATTCTTTTTTATTATCTTATTCTGATATTATTACTAGTTCAACTTAGTTTTGATCAATAAAATGGTAACCTAATATCTATTCCATAATTTTTGTTATAATATAGAAAGCGAAACTAATCTAATTTATTAATTAAAATTGGATGAATATAAGAGTGATCATGATTTGCATAAAGGGCATTAAATGGTCGGAAAGTAATGTCATATAATATTTATTTAAAAATAGTGTGGCACTCCTTGATTTTTCTACTAGAGGGGAATACAACTTTTACATTAGATGTCAGGTGAACACGCTACGTCACTCATTATTATTCACCCTAGTTGGGGTTTTAAATTAATGGCCACGTACTCTAATAAATCAGTTATAGTATTGATTACATTTGGTAACAAAAACTGTTTGCAGGAAATTTAATAAGAAATTCAGGAAATAAATATAAATAATTTTGTCTATAACACACTTACCTCTTCCAATATTGGACAGCTTTTATATCGGGACTTCTTGATAGCCAATTCCCACCAAGGAACTGGTGGTTTCGCACGCAGGATGGTTTGACATCCAATTTTAGGATCTTGCGATTCATACAAAGTCCCCAAAGTTCTTGTCACAGGCCTAATTGAATTTTGTTCAGAAATTTCTTCAGCTGGGATACCAGTTACGCACTCACAGCATTTGTGAGGTTTCCTTTGAGGTCTGAAGTCAGCGTTAAACGAGTGCCTATAATTTAGACGTTTCGAAAACCCGTTAGTTTCGCTTACTGATCTCTTGAAACCATTTCTATTTTGCAGTGGCATTCGGGGTATTTGCTGTACCTCACTCAAAATAGTAGGTTCATTATGTGAAGCTGATTGTTCCTCGCTGAAAGGTGTACTTGGTTCGGAATGATAACCTATTGTGTTACGGTGCAAACTTCCATACAATGGGCTATCTTTCATATTGCCTATTTTCAGGTCTATAAATTTTGGTCGCCTTGAATTTAAAGTGGCGAATTTTTGTGGCGATCTATGAAATTTAGATTTATTTGGTAAATCTTTTAACACATCTTCTGTGTCTGTTGATGGTATCGTGGAATTATCGCTGTAACTTGATATGGGTCTGTCGTTATCTGTGAAATATGACGACGATTCCGAACAATTATCTCTGTCACTATGGTTTCTTCTATAGTCGACGGACGAACCCGTAAAGTCCATACGAATGGAATGCTGCTCGCCGCCATCCTGGTTAGATACGTGCTCCTCATACGATTGCCGCTCGCCGTTACTCAAGCTCGTGATTCCAATTTTTTCTCCAATTGTGGCGTCCTGGTTTGAAGACAATTCTAAGCTTTTTAAGCGCCTTCTTGGCTTCGTGTCTATTGAATCATAATAAGTTTCTTGTTTATTATTTCGTGTTTTCACTGGGGAATTGTTAATGGACGGTGTTGGCGTTATTTTGGCGTATATTGGCTCTGTAAAGCTCAGTCTTGCGGGTTTATCCATAAATGTATTATTCTCTAACTCATTATTTAAATATTGCACTCCACAACTATTTTCTAGAAAGCTATTTTTATTTGTTCTATTTAGTGTAAAATACTCAGAATGTCTTTGAGGTAGCTTGATGCTTGGATTTGGTTCTACTAGATTTCTAATTTTAATTCTACTCCGTGGTGCCCGAATTGTAGCAAAACCATCATGTATTGGCGAGCCATGATACGTTGGTGATGTTGTAACTGCCATTTCGGGTATATTTTTCATTTCTTCAAAGTAAACATTATTCAATCTTAATTGTATATTTCATTTATCATTAACACAAACTCAAATGTAAATAACAGTATTAGATAATAGCTTAATGAAACTACATTTTGTGGTCGTTATCATCTGGAAAGCGTAAAATTGCAAAATGCAACATGTATCTCTCGAGCTTTGGTACTTTCACGGCTATAACGTGTGTAATTGGAAACACTAGCGATCAGAAAACTAAACGAGTAAGCCCTAAAGTATTAGACGACCTATAAATATTATTGATGGGCCTGCTATGGTAATCGTAACACGCTAAAGACACTTGACCCGTAAAACACCGACACAAATATGAATGAGATTTAAATTTAGACATCCATTAAAATGCAGCATCCGGCTCAACAAAACCATTGTAGATAGCTACTTAGAAGATTGTCGGGATGTTTCATAACAAAGAAATAAACCAAAAGATGAACACTTTCGGTTTACTAATGGTGCTATTATAACGTACTATCGAATAATAAGACTTTTTTACGACAATTTAACGTAATGCAAGTATCTAGGTACAAGCAACAGTAAATTTTCATCTTTCCTTTGGCTGACCACAGAAAACATCGTAGGAATCAACACCATGATTATATTAAAAAATGATAGCGCTTATTCCGTGTAGTGACGGATTAAGAATACAAGTGTCACCACCACATCTCCTCCCAATGGTGCTGTAAAAGTCAGCTAAGGGATATTGCACACAGATAACTTCTTCTGTGAGAGACGGAAATCTCGAAAATAAACCCTGTGCCAACACGCCTGGTCAGCGGGGTACAGTACATAATCCCTCCAAAGTGGAGGAGGCCCGTGCCGCGCTTATTTCTTTTAATTTACCTATATCCTCAAACAATAAGAAATGTTATCTGAGTTGTAAACATAAATTACTTATTAACAGGAACATTACTATAAAAGTCTTAAAGGTATTCCCGATTCCAATTTCTGACCGATGATAAACGAATGACTCAGAATTAATATTGATGTCACTATATCAGAATAGAGTGTTGTTAAGTAAATTTCTAAATTATCGACGTTCAGAAGCTGTATGTTTTAGATTTCTAACTAAAGAACGGAATACTTTGTTGCAAAGGTTATGGCCATTAGATGTGAAAACTTAGATCGACCAGTTGTGAAATTAGCAGGGTTAAACAATCAATAAATACGACGATCGCTTCCACAACCTATTATTTATGATTATGCAACAGCTAATTTGAATATGTTTCTTGTTTTTATAACTATGAACCACGCTTACAGAAAACACAATGTATGTTTATATGAATAAATCTTGGAACCTTCATATAAGTATTAGGTGAAATTGAATAGAAAGAAGTAATACACTAAATAGTATAATTTTTTTTCTCCCTTTGCCCTATCGGGCCATGCTGGTGTCTTGGGTCTTACCATGACCCGGCAAGAGTGGCCCTCTTTCTTTACGGGAGGGCCGAACTCGACGGGGACTACATAGTATAATGTTAATAATAAAGACTTTTGGCTACTCATAATAAAAAAAAACACATTTATAATATTAATAAATAAATAATAATAAATATTCATGGACATCTCACACAACGTCCTCTGGTCCCTAGCTAAGCTTATATGCTTGTGTTATGGGTACCAGAATACGGATAGAATACATATACTACTTTTTTTTGTAAATACATACTTATAATACATAGAAACACCCAGACGCAGTACAAACATTTGTAAGACAACTAAAAGAATCACACAAATGATTGTCCCGAGCGGGAATCGAACCCGCGACCTCTTGATCGCTAGTCCGTTACATGAACCACTCAACCACGAGGTTCGTCAAATAATGTAGAGTTCTACAGTTATAAGAGTATAAAATTAAATTATAAAACGTTTATTTTTTTTAGCTGCGAAATGGGCGTTAAATATTAGGTACGTTGTGTTGATTTCATTGGTTAATGATTAGTCAAAATGATTAAAAAAGCAAACGGAAATATTTTGGTTTATCTATATTTTTAAAGGGGTTTTGTAACATGAAATGCCAACCCCATCGTGCCCTATAAACGAACCTAATTTAATATTCGCAAAATGGTAAGCACTGATACAATCATTGGGCAAGTCTTGATATCAAATAAATCATGGCAAAAAAAAAAAATTACTAAGTCACAAGGATTTTTTTTTTAGTTTATGCGTTAGTAAAACGAATGCAATGAACTTATACGGTTAAACAGTATTTTGATTTATAGACGACGTGTTATATCATAAAACCATGAGTTACGAGTATTGAATTATTCATATGACGCATCACAACACAATAGTGTAACCGACTGCTTTATGCGGCTAGTACTTACACATACTAAACAGAAGTGGTCAACAGCCATACATTCTCCGTAATGAGTATTAAAAACCCATACATATTCAGTACTCTTGAAGAACTAACTAGTGTAAACTTTCTATTAAAAGTAAAACAATGAAGTTGCCTGTTTTTCTAGATAGGAAACATAGGATCCACTTTTAGACATACACCTAATGTCTATCGTTGTACAACAGCTTGATGATCATGCCTATTTTAAGTAAAACTGTTTAAGTGTTTCGCCCATGGTAACAGATTAGGAATACAAACGTTACTAACCCATTCCCTCCCAAAAGTGCTGTAAGAGCTAGCGAAGGTGTATTTTAAGAAGATAACTAAGTCCTATGCCTAATGCCTATAGCCCATACCCGTGGTCAGCATCTTGGTCACCCATGACTGTCGTTGGTTCAAGTCCCGCAAGTAATAGATTGCATCTCGAATGAAATAGATGACTTGAGCATGTAAAGGCAGATTCTGTTCCTTGTTTTTCGTATATTTTTTACTCAACATTTAAACTTAGATACGTAATAGGTATTTATATAATTAATTTACCAAGACAATTCAACTTGCATGACCCATTTTACATGACTGTTTTAGATAAGTAGCATAGTGTACAGTGTAAACATTTACGACATAGCATTTCATATCAGCAGTTATCATTATTTTATGAATTTTTTAATCAAATAAAGCTAATGAGGTTATAATACAAACCTATAATTTCTTTGTTATATAATAGAAAATAGAATATTGATTATTAAATATCTCGCTTCTAAATTAAATATGTCGAGAAAGTGTGAAATTAGATGGTTTGATTTTAAAGTCATAAATAAATACTTGATCCATGAACTAGAAAGGTGTTTCTAAGCCAGTTACCATAGCTAAAGTTGTTACAAGTAATGTAAAGCTTTTAGTTATGGTCATAGATTGTTGGATTGGAATAGTTTTAGATTACTGAATACCATTCACAAAGTTAAAACTATATAAAAAAAATTACACTATTACATTGTTCGTGTATTGATTGATTGATGCATTGAAAGTGTCACTATCTCTTTTTCTTCCCATGGCGCTGTAAAAGCCAGCCAGATATGGCATATGTTATACAAAAGCTTCCTATGTGAGAGAAAAAATCTCAAAAATAAGCATATTTATCAATCTTTATATATATAAATCTTCTGTACGTGTGTTTGTAATTGAATTCCTCCTAAATGGCTGGACCGATTTTGATGAAATTTTATTTTACAAAGAATTGTATGGTAAAACAACGTTTGCCGGGGCAGCTAGTATCATATAAGAAAGTAGGTAAGTAGTTAATTTTTTTACCTGAATGTCTACTTTTCAGCGGTCTTAACTACTAGTTTACTAAGAGTTCACTGTATGCGATACCGAAGTTAATATAAGCGTGTTATAGATACCCGTAGATTCTATCTTTCTAAATAACAATACTTGTTCAAATAATGATAGGTCATATAAATAATACGGGTGAGGTCATAAATTATGTAGGGGCGGTTCCAAGCACCAACAGAATAAGAAAACATCACAGACGAAGGGGAGCAAGATAAACAATCCCTTCAACTTTACGTCGCCATCTTTTTAGGGTTCCGTACCAGAAGGAAAATCGGGACCGTAATACAGAGGCTTCATTGTCCATCCGACCGGCTGTCAACGGGTATAATAACAAATAATATAAAAGCAAGAATGGAATAAATTTTTAAGGCTGCTAATCATGATTGCAATTAAATGCTTATGACGATGTGATTATTAAGATGCGTGATATTATTTTATAATTCTCATGCCCTTATTTTATTATAAGGAGTCAAGCGAAACATGTCTTTCTCTTTCAGTCTTCTGTCAGAAGTCATATCTGTGTTAACTCCTCTTTCTTTTGTATCTTCACTTATACGATCACTTATACGAGTCGGGAGTCGATCACGTAGAGTGCAGTGCCATGAACTCTACGTGATCGACTCCCGACTCGTACTTAGTTAAAGTATTTAAAAAATATACTCATTTTTATCACTCAAATAGTAGTATTTTAGTTGATGTGTTTAATATGTTTTCGTAGGTACATGCAATCCATTAATCTTAAAACATAGTACCTATTACTTACGTTAAATTTTGACTGCAATTTAACAGACTTTCAACTATAATCAGGTACCTATCTATCTTCATCTAAACTAAACTATAACAAAAAGCGGTTCTTACGAAATTTTGAGAATCGTGGTCAGGTACTCCATAGAGTAGGACAACGTTACTGTTTATATATTCTTCTCTTTCACACAAATGAAATGGATGCTTGCGTATCAACGACCTGTTTGTTGTGGTGGTTACCGAGGCCGTAGTAACAGCGCTCAGCGCAGTAATTATTTTCATTTCATGGTCATTTCGTAACATTTCAATAACCCTGCCCCAGTGTTCGAAGACTGGTTTGTAAATATTCGGTACTATGTGACTTCATAACAATAGACGTTATTATAAAATTATTGTATTGATAACGGTACACTCAATTTGGCTTGCATAGAATTCTTGGCGGGTAATTTATTTGTGGAGTCATATCCAATTATACGAATGTTTATAGGTACATTATACATGTAATTATTTAGTAAATAGGTAATATACAACATAATAAGTTTCTTGTATGTTTCTAAGTACTCGCAGTTATCATTTAAACTCAGAAACGCCGTTTTGTAGACTGTGTTTGCAAAGTTTACACTTTTAGTGTACCTATTACACGTATGATAAACGTATATATTACTTACTTTCATATTACCTAAATATCAATGCATCGATTAAAATATTTTTATAATCTATAATTTATCGCAAGTTCTTTTTTCACTCATATAATTTCAATTAATGTTAGTAACTTTTCAATAGAGAAAAAATTGGTCAAGTGCGAGTCGGACTCGCGCACGAAGGGTTCCGTACCATTATCTATGCAACATAAGGCACGTTATTAATAAATGAGCAAACAACACACACAATACTTAATTAATCACGTTTGTTGTATGAGAGCAAGAAACGGTAAAAAAATCATGTTTGTTGTATGGGCAATATATATAGCGGCAATAGAAATACATCATCTGTGAAAATTTCAACTCTCTAGCTATCACCGTTCTTGAGATACAGCCTGGTGACAGACGGACGGACGGACGGACGGACAGCGAAGTCTCAGTAATAGGGTCCCGTTTTTACCCTTTGGTTACGAAACCCTAAAAACGTTAAATTATTTACTTCAACCAAATACGCATAATATTCAAAGTAGGCTTTACATATATTAATACAATGATAGTTACGTACCAAGCAAATAAAATCGTGTTACTTAAAAAGCGTATTAATGAAGAGGAACGATTTTCTTGTTTTTTGGTTAAAACGAATATGCTCCAAAAGTACCAACTAGTTCATAGTTGTGAGTGTTGTGACAGCATTATCTAAATTACTTTTTATTTTCTGAGACCAATGCCCAATAATGAAACATTTTAGGCTAAGTGGAGAGAAACCTATGAATAGAACGATGTAAGTCAAAATTCCATTGAAATATTGCCATTGAGATGTTTTCTACAGACATATCTTTTTTTTTCTTTTTTTTTTTTAATCTGCAATCAGTCCACGGACTTTAATCAGATCTGTTCAATGTGATTGAACTGTGATTGATTGACTAAGAACATTAAAATGAAATAGCTTTATCTAAAACCAGTATTTCAGCAATTTCTCTCAGCGAATATATTTGGCTTTCTTTATTAAGCAAATGTATTGAACAAATACTTCGACTTCTATTGACTTATAACATCAACTATTGTAGGTATGAAAAACACGTGTAGCAATGAGATCACGGCCCTAACGGTTTCTGTTCGAAGTTGTATGTACCAACCAGTACTGTGGAAAATATGGGAATCGATTGTTTAGAAAAGCAATAAACTCATGATTATTAACATTACTCGAAGTGGTAGTTCCTTAGAATACATACGAATGCCATGACCTTAATGAGCATAGAAATTAACTTTTAGTAGATTTATTTTCATACAATAGTATCGATAAACGAATAACTTAATATTAGTAGATATTTTCTTTTTTATGTGTGAATAGCTAATGGTTATATGTGTTACGTAAGGTTGTAAAATTGGCTTTTGTGGTTATTCGTTCAATCAAGTAGCCAATGTTATTCAGTTTGAAAAAAGAAAACATATATGGCCTCATTCATAATGACTTATCGGAGGTTTAAACGAAGATTTTATCGGAGAGATAATAAACGTTTTATCGTAAAAAGACTATTATGAATAACAAGTTTTGACGGCCTTCGTGGTGGAGTGGTTTATGTAATGGACTGCCGATCATGAGGTCTCGGGTTCGATTCCCGGTCAGGACAATCATTTATGTGATATCCATAAATGTCATACAAATGTTTGTCCTGCGTCTGGGTGTTTACTATGTATTATAAGTATGTATTTACAAAAGAAAAGTAGTTTACGTATTATATCCGTATTCTGGTACCCATAACACAAGCATATAAGCTTAGCTTGGGACCAGAGGACGTTGTGTGAAATGTCCATGAATATTCAAAAAAAAAAAAAAAAAAAAAGTTTTGACAATTTTCGCGAACCCATTTTAGCGAACTTTTAAACCTCCGATAAGTCATTATGAATAAGACCGTTAAACATTAACGCTTGGTCAGCGTGGCATAGAAGACCACAATCTCTCCCAAAGTGGACGAGGCCGTGCCTAACAGTGAAATGTTAAGGGTCTGAAAAGACAGAGAGAAGAGAATATAAATGTGATATAGGCGAGAGGAGACTAACATGTGTTAAAGGGACACATAGTAATGGTATTATGATAAATAAAGAAGTTGTCAAAAGGACACGTGAAAGTCACAGCAATCGCATGGTGTCTATAATTGACATCTTACAAAATGTATACTTTACTAAAGCTTGCATCGGAAGTAATAAATTCTATTCATGATTCAAGTTTGTGCTGACTATATTATAATCTAAACATTCCTCTCCGGTCAATAATATTATAAGATTGCATCACATGATGATAGTTGATTAAACTAGTGATTTAGAGCAATTTCACGTACTGGAATAGACTATGAGCGCTTATTATAGTCACGCTAGATGTAGTCGACATATTATATGCACCGATAAGTGTAATTCGGGTGAGACGCTTCAATCGAGTTCCATACACTTGTTAACGTATTCGTGTTAGTCTGAATTTACAGTAATTTACTAATTATGCAATTGACTTATGTATTTGCTTAAATATTGAACTAGCTGACCAGGCAAACGTTGTTTTGCCATACAAATACAAGGGGTGGACAACCCTAATCACTTAGGGGTATGAAAAATAGATAGTAGCCGATTCTCAGACCTACTGAATATGCATATAAAATTTCATAAAGATTGGTCAAGCCGTTTAGGAGGAGTATGGTAACTTACACTGTGACACGAGAATTTTATATATTAGAAGATTATAATAGAACGTGCTCACCAGTCAGAAGAGCATCGAAACGGTATTTCGATGCCTAAGGCATTTTCTACCAGTCAACCTAAAAGTGAGTCTAAAAGTGTTTTAATTTTACAGCAAAATGTAACAAGCTATGTATTACTTTACGGCTCTATTTGCATTAGCCATACTCAAATGGGCCAAAACACAAAGCCTCATTATGTGTATAATACATATTGTTGAAGCCGTTATTGGAGCCGATGCATTATTACAGCTTACTTTAGGACCACATAATATTGCTTGAAAAGAAATCTAATTTAAATGTCCCATTTATATAAGTTCCTTGTTTTAATACACCATCGTTATCTTTAACTTTGACATTAGCTTACAATCTTTTGATAACCCTTACATAGATAAAATAAATAGCTACATTAAAAACAGACGAAGGAATCATTAGTTTAAAACTATTTCGAATACGAATAAATATTAATAGAAAGTATTCAGGTTTGTAATCTGAAGTTATATAATAACCATCAAAATTATAAATAGAAGTGGCGCCTGTTATAAAAGTATAGATAATGTTTATCTTTCGATTTATCATCATTCTCCTGCCCTTATCCCCTTATTTGGGGTTTGCGCAACAAGACTACATGTTCATGTCGCATTGGGATTTGGCTGATTTTTGCAACCCAGCGGGTCGCACGATAACCAAGGAAGGTTCTTTCTCTCTCTCTCCAGCCCATTTACGTCCCACTGTTGGGCACGGGCTTCCTCCACTTTGGGAGGGATTATGGTCTACTGTGCTCGCTGACCAGGCGTATTGGCACAGGGTTTATTTCGTGTTTTCCGTCTCACACAGAGGGTGTTATCTGTGTGTAATATCCCTTAGCTGACTTTTACATCACCATTGGGAGGAGATGGGGTGACACTTGTATTCTTAATCCGTCACCACACAGATAGGAAGGAGGGTTATCGTCCAGGTATTAATATTCTTTCGATATAAAATAATTAATATTTTCACAGTTTACATGTTATGCTTCAGAGACCTAATTTAATTACAATTTGTTATACCGTATTCATTGTATTCTTTATAATATTTATATAACTACATTATTTATTACTTAGGAAAGGAAGGCAGGAATTGTAGCAGAACGTAATTTGGTATACAATCATGTAAATATTAATTAGACCTAAAAATTAAGGCATTAGCAGTTTTTATGTATTATTTTATAACTAGTGTGAGCCGATTTCCGTAGAATATAAGACTCACATTTATAAGTTTGTGTTTAGTATTTTTATATTTAGGCTTAAAACAAAGTTTAATTTCAAAAGTCATAATTAACATTGCGTATTTTAATAACTAATATAATATATTCAATAAAAATTTTAATTTTGTCAACCTAAAGATTAAACCCAATTTCAGGTTTACACGAGCGTGCCGTGGGACCACCAAAGCAGTATATGAATAAATATAAGCCACATGAGACAATTTAATAGTATCTCGAAATAAATGGTTGCTGAATAAAAAGTTCCCTTCCTGTTTGTAAAAGTTAAAAAGTTCCTGTCAGTGAAATTAAAACAGCTGTTTCATAACAACAAAACCGTTAATATATTATACTTTTAAGCATGTACACATAGCTTGAATAAAACAGTAATTGAAAGATTGTTGAATTAATTACCTAAAATAGCACATTTTCAAATCATATCACATTTTAGAATCAGTAGATAGAGTTTTTAGAACGAAACTACTTTTTTTTGTTTATAACAAATTTCATTTTTTTTGTTTATAAAAAACTAGCTGACCCGGCAAACGTCGTTTTGCCATACTAAAAAAAAGGTTTGAAAAATAGATGTTGGCCGATTCTCAGACCTACTGAATATGCATGTAAAATTTCATAAAAATCAGTCAAGACGTTTCGAAGGAGTACGGTAACTAACACTGTGACACGTGAATTTTATATATTAGATAATTTATTCTGTCAGCCAGCAAATAGTCGTTTTCTGATTCTATTTTCAATCTTTTTTCTTTTTGAGTTTCTTCTCAATCCAGTCATCAATATTTCGTTAATGTTCACCCTCTTACTCAAATGCGTAGAAACTAATTTTGTATTAGCTTTAGAGCGAAATAATTAACAGAGTTACAATATTATACTCAATATTATTATGTGAACATGGCCTTTAGAAACCATTAGTAGTAAATTATTATAGCGAAGTAAATCATGCGCAAAAAGAACAAACTCGTAAATGGTGATGATCTCAACAGACAACGATATGAAATATGTAATCGTTATGTCACACACGACCTTCAAATAAATCGTTGAATAAATCCTTGTATTTCTACATAAACAAGGAAAAACTTAATCAAAGAATTGGATAATGTGCTATCAATATTCAATAACTATCAAAGCAGATAATATTTATACGTTCTATTATGCACTTAAGTTAGAGCAAGCTAAACAAAAAAATTACAAACGTTGCCTGGTAGAAAATGCCCTAGGCATTAAGTCCGCCATTGTACAACTTAATTATTGTGCATAAAGTTTAATAAATAAATAAATAAAAATCATTGACAGAATAAGTATTAATTTAGAGTAAGTATCATCATCAGTATCATCAGACATCTGAATTCCTAAATTCTGATTTCAAAACATAATTCGGTTTTTGTTCCTTTGTAATTATCCTTTAATATTATGTAAAAAAAATATCCAGTGGTTGTAAAATTACTGAGTCACAGATAAATACTTATTTCAATTAAAAAAGTTTATGTTACAATCATATCACCTTTTTAGTGTGGGGATAAATACGGTAGTAATAAAATGAAGTAACTACGCGTTATTAGTTTGCTTAGTACTGCGGATCTAAAAGGAACTTTATAACGGTTTAAAAGGCTCAAGGGTAGCATCTGTCATGCACATGGCTCAGCAAGCAGTTATAACAGCATACTTGACGGGAAGACATTCAATATCTACATCGCATCATGTGTAAAGTTTTTTGTTTGCCTTAAAAATACGGCCAAGGACCTTAAATTAGTTTGCACATCTATTTACTATGCTAAGATGCATCTATCGTGTATGTAGGTTGTGTTAACAACTCAAATTTTGATTAGATAACATGTTTTAATAGATTGTGTGGCAATATCACAAGATAGCAAGCGATACAAGAAGGCAATTAGGACAGGCTTTTTTCACACAAAAAAGGATTGTCCACGCAATGAGTGATTTAAAATAGCTGTGAGCTAATAGTATGTAATATTTACCATTTGGATAATCATTTGCTATAAATTGGACTGATCGTGGCCAGAAATAAGTTCTATCTAATTGGTGTTAAATGTATTTTTGTTGCACAGTCAAGGTAGGTATTAGGTAGTTCTATGAGCAGCAAACTTATTAAGTTGTCAATATCATTGATTCATAATTAGCATTTTGATTAATGGTATGTATTTGATGTGATTACCGATTTCTTTGCCCACTTTTTAGAGGGCCTAAAAGAAATATGATAAAAAATGGCCATGACAGAAAGACTGATTACCCTGTATTAGTATTCTCTTATTATAACAAAGAGAAGCACAAGGTATTAAACCAAAAACCTATTGAAACGGAACGAGGCCAAATTTAGTACGCGATATGATCCGATAACTACGACTGTAGTTACTAAATACAAGAGTAAATTTCACAGACGACGATCATAACAAGAAAATGTATTACGTGGGTTGGGCGCATTGTTTGCGTCTCCTGTAAGCGACTATACATAGCTAGTATGTCACGTGAAGTAGCACAGCACTGAATTTTAAGGGCGTCCGCTTTGAACTCCAACCTCTATTCGCAGCTGTTATTGTCATGCTAATTATAACTATTCAACCACAAACCAACTGTGACGTTAAATAAAAAATACCAAAGCGAAAACAGTTATTTTAAAAAGAATGAAGGATATGTAACTACCTATTGTCAATCTTAAAGTTTACCCACTGAATTTTTAGTAGTAACTGTTATTGGGTATTTAAAATTTTAAAGTTCAAACTTTTTAGCCAAATTCGAAATAACCTTTCAAACCTATTTATTCGTCACGGTCTGCCGTTGAAATATTTCAATAAAACATAATAATTTATTATCTATAGAATATTTTTGCCTCGGTTTTGAGCGTTGTCGATCAGCCAAACATTTTACATTTTCAATTCGCATGACATCTATGCGTTTATTTTTCTGATCAGAACTTTGGCAGTTGTAATGCTATCGCATTATTTTATTGAATAGATTGTTACTCAGGATACTATAAAATAAACAATAGGGGACAGTGAACAACAAAATTATTACCTTGGAGGTCACTAGTATGTATGTCTAGTAACGCAAATAATTTACCTTAGACCACCATGTCGCGGCATACAACTCAAAATTCCAAATTTTGAAGCACCTATGTTTACACTGCGTTGTATGTTTAGGGACAAAGAAGTATACAGTTTACTGTAATATGAGCTTGATCTCTAAGTAATCCATTTTCAAGTAGACAAACTTGTTATGCACTTCCTGACTAGATATGGTTCAATCCTATCTTATAGAGCTTCCTTCCGCTCTCTCTTTTGGAGTTTTTAATACAGGACAACGGATGAGCTACTTACGGAAGTAGCAACTAAGTAGTATTACTATGAACAGATCAGCTTGCAAAAAAAATTACTTCTAGTACCCTTTATTTGACAGGACTTTGATTGAAAAATGGCGTAAACTTAGTTGTCGACACAAATAAACGCTGTAATTAATGGTTAAAAGTTAATCGTACTCACAGCTATAATAAAAATGGATTTGCTAAATAATTAGTTTATAAGTATATGCCTATAGTTATGAAGTTCAAATGACTATGACCTAATGTACTAAAAAGTTATGTAACATAATATGTAATTTATATTTTATTTCACTAACAACTTTCATTTATATTTGAATGAGCACAAATAGGTATAAGATACAGTTCGTTTATTGATATTACAACAGCAAATTAGAAACGCCTAATAAATATTAGTAGTCATGCCAAAGTTGTTACAATCACGAACTTAATAGCGCATTGTATATAATTTTGTATTCATTAATTAATTTATATTGGTAGACTGTACGAGGAATGAATATCAATTTGAAAATGAATGTAAATTTAAGATTATTTGATACTAAATGATACTATGCCTTTAATTGCCACCTATTCATTTTAGGGTTTTGTATACAAAGGTACCCTTATTGGATGACATTAGTATTCGTCTGGAGTTATTGTTTCTGATCCTAATTTAAGCTACACATATTTATGTTCTGGGCATTCAGTGGGTATAAATATCAGTGTTATTTACATAAAAATTGTCCGGTGTTGGGATCGAACAGGCCACCTCAAGAACGGCGAAAAGTCAGTTACATACATTACCGCTGCATTCGTATTATTTTAAAGCTAATCTAAACTTTTATTGTTATGAAATACTAAGGTATTCTTTGTATAAATAGGAATAGACGATAGATTTAATGGTTAAATAACATAATATTTTAGAATATCTTTATAACCAGCTGTTTGTATAAGAGAAACTATCCTTAATACTCGTTTCTATAGCAACCGTTACCTACACATTGTAATGCATGATAAAATACTATCAGTTAAGGGCCTACATCAATATTATTCAATATCATCGCCGACACGTACACATTAACACAGCCAGTAGGCACAGAAAATGAAGGATTAGGGATACTTTTCCTATTTACTCAAAATCTACTAAATATATTTTAATTCTGATTTACGTGTTTCTATATATAATAGTTACTTATGTTTTTAAAGTTATTTCATTAGTTAATACGCGATAATAGACCGACAAATGAAAAAAATAAAAAATTAGAGAGGTTGTTTCGCTAAGATTTTCTATCGAGAAAACTTTTTCAATCGCGTTTCTGAGTTTATGCGATCCTAGATCATATATTGAAAAAACATATACTTAAAAATTAGAGCTCTAGCCATTCAATCTAAAGAAACAATGAAAACTTCGTACGTAGAAAAATGCACGAAGCTATTTTGGTATCCTCTTAATACGAAAGGGCTTTGTTTGAAAAGGATACAAGGGGTTAACGTGCCTAAACTCGGTGAAAATACGATTTCTTTCCTGTTCCCGCTGTATTCATAGTTAACTTAATGTTGTCTCGATTCATTAAACATAGACGGACGCTAACGTGTTAACAATTAATTTCTTATAATTTGCCTTCCTGCTAGTGAGGGGAATTTTGTTACTTTTGTTTATGCTAATGTTTCTTTAATCGTTTTATTATCTTTTTGGTATTATTTGTAACAGAAATTACTGTTGTTGTATTAAATTTTTGGTATTATTCTTTAATAGAAGTTATTTTAGAAATTCGAGAGTAATGC
Source organism: Orgyia antiqua (assembly GCA_916999025.1). Lineage (NCBI taxonomy): Eukaryota > Metazoa > Arthropoda > Insecta > Lepidoptera > Erebidae > Orgyia > Orgyia antiqua. Next base: position 8,265,202 of record OU779861.1, read on the forward strand.
CGAATTCAAAAAATAACAACAGATATAAAGAAAAAGTTAAAAATAAAAAATAGTATTACAAAGCCAAAAAAATGATGTAAAGATTATGTATAAAGTCTTCAAAACGTCGCGCGTCGGGTTAAAATTTAAAACAAATACACGGGTCTGAATCGGTAAAAAGTAGTTTTATTTATATAAATTTTAAGATTATTTAGTAGGTACCTACGTACACTATTGATACGCCCAAAATAAATATACGTACTCATCTCTATCTCTTTCTCAAAAATAAGTACTAATATGTAAAGAAAATTAAACAAAATCATAAATTACAAACCAACCAACACGATGTAATACACTTATTAAACCCTCTTTGTGTAGGAGGAGGTCATTGATCATCAGCCATAAGACTTCTTAGTTAGAAAAGACAGGAGATATTCTACCTTTGAATTAAATTTGTTCTTTTATACAGATTATACAGTTACGGTAAGTCTATAAAAAGACCAAAAAGAAAACGGCCACAAGTTCAAGTAATTTTATGTACATTTTACGAGTTCGTTGTCTTTTTTATAAACATACACTATTTTCAGTTGGGATGTGGTGATAAAAACATTAAAGATTATGCTAACGTCAACGCTCGTTAAATACAAACATGATCTAATAGGCGAAACGCGAAATAATTACTAAAAAAACCTAATTAGAATATTAATACAAATAGGTTTTTTATTTAGGTTCCAGAGTTATGTAAGTAAAAATTGTAATCATTTTAGAAAAATAAAATATTATTATTATCTATTTTATTGTGTATAAAGTGTTTATAACTTCTAAAGATATAAACTAAAATATACGATATAGTAGCAAAGCGAGCAAGCCCTTTAAATAAAAAAAAAATAAAAAAAAAACTTCTAAAAAGATACATAAGAGATAATACTAAGTAAAAAACTGTTGTAAACAGGAGAATTTGCATGTCCATATTTTATTCTTAAAAATATACTAACCATAAATTAGACTTTTTTATATTGGCATTTACAACTTAATCTGTGACTCTAGTAAGTTAAAAGAAAAAAGGATCCGAATGAGAAAGAAACTCAAAATTAGTGGAAATGCCTAAAAGGTAGTTTTTTTGTAATCAATAACTCGAGTATACTGAATAGAAGGAAGTGAAACAGTAACATGTTTATTTTAATGAAGCTCACTAGGCTCTGTTTATTGAACAAATAAATAATGCAAGGGTACTATCAAGAGATCCCTGGCCAGTCTCCATATGAATTAACCTCAATTGACAGTGGCAAGAAGGCGCTTCGCTGATTGAACACAGCGAACTGTGAACGCTTGCGTTCCATATGTGAACATATTATTGAACCACATTTGCAACTAAAAGCTTATGCAGGTTTATTTGTTTAAAATTCTATAAAAAACTTAACATTTATGAATAATGAATAAATATTCAAGGACATTTTACACAACGTCCTCTGGTCCCAAGCTAAGCTTATATGCTTGTGTTATGGGTACCAGAATACGGATAGAATACATATACTACTTTTCTTTTGTAAATACATAAGTAATACATAGAAACACCCAGACGCAGTACAAACATTTGTATGACAATTAGAAAAATCACACAAAAGATTGTCCCGAGCGGGAATCGAACCCGCGACCTTTTGATCGGCAGTCCGTTACATGAACCACTCAACCACGAGGCTCGTCATATTTTTTACACGTCACATTTAATATAATTTTGGGTGTTTTCTATGTATTATGTAATTACAAAAGAAAAGTAGTCTTATGTAGTATATCCGTATTCTGGTACCCATAACACAAGCATATAAGCTTAGCTTGGGATCAGAGGACGTTGTGTAAAATGTCCATGAATATTTACTTATTTATTTGATAAGATTTTATTAGTTTTGTTAATCGACTTCAAAAAAGAAGGAGGTTCTCAATGCGTCCGTATGTTTTTTTTTTATCTTTGTTACCTTTTAACTTTTAACTAAGCGAAGCGATTTTCATGATTCTTTTTTATTTGAAAGCTGGTGGTTCCCTTTCGGACTTATTGACACCAGATCAGGATCTGATGGTTATCTCCTGAGAAATCGAGGAAAACCCTCAAATTTCAAAGACACATGAAGTCGGTTGGACTTTTTTAAAATACTCAATTATATCTAAATGTAATCAATGACATCAAAATTACTACACGTTATGGTGTTTGTTTCAACAACAGATGCCGCTTATTTTTCAAATAACTTTAGTAACTTAATATCGTGACATGTGTCATGTATTGTCATGTCATGTATACTATCTCTCTCTCTCCAGCCCATTTACGTCCCACTGTTGGGCACGAGCCTCCTACACTTTGGGAGGGATTATGTTCTACTGTGCCGCGCTGACCAGGCGTGTTGGCACAGGGTTTATTTTCGAGTTTTCCGTCTCTCACAGAGGGTGTTATCTGTGCGCAATATCCCTTAGCTGACTTTTACAGCACCCTTTGGGAGGAGATGGGGTGGTGACACTTGTATTCTTAAGTCGCCACACGGAGAATGTACACTATACACTATATTCATTTTATCATTTATGTATTGACTAGAATAAACAATTTAGTATTTATAATTACTACATAACCTCCATCTTTTGAAGTCGATTGAAATTTTTCTTAAAATAAAGTCATTGAAAATTACATTGAAAATTAAAAAGTTATTTATTTATTTTATTTTTCTAATTTGTTTTATGTTTGTATTGTTTCTCCTAGCATAACTGCTTAATGTATCGTAACTGACTCAACGCTTATAAGATACACTATCGATAAGATAGCTCAGGTATTTAGTTGCCTAGTTCTTTATCAAACACAATCGACATTGGCATTTCAGTCGTTAATGTTATTAACAAAACACCATCCAAAGATAATGTAACGGTACCAATTCTTATGTGTACAATATGATTTAACTAACAAATTAAAATAATTATGGCGTATTTTGATTAATCAGCTATTATATTGCACATTTACATTAATTAAAGTAATTAGTCTCTAAAACACAGTTCTTATAATAAGAAAGTTCAGTTAACATTGTAGAGTTCTGTTACTGATTCTAACAATTTTCATTTAGTTAAATTTAGTTGTGGACGTAGAATTGGTACAAATGTCGGTAAACATAATTGTATTACATACAATGGCTTTTAGGTATGTACAAATGATTGATATAAGCTTTAAACATCTATCATATATCATCATCTCTATATAAAAGTATCGTTGATGAATTTCAAAGTATATTCATAGAAAAATATGGTACGTGTTAAAGATTCATATTAAAAGTTCAAAGTAAATTTCTTTTGATGTCACCTCAGAGTACGTATAACAAGAAGGCCTACGTTATCTGTGTTATATGAAATATAAATATGACAAGTTAAGTGGAACAAAGTAAGAGATATGTTTGCGTAGATTAGTTAGATTATAAAAGGGATGCGGTACGCGATAGCCGCTGTATTACGTAAATAGGACAAGAGCGTTATCCTATAGCGTGATGACGTCACACTTAAATGTTTGGCCCGCTCTCATGGTGTAGTGTACCCTATTGATTTATCGCACTCATAAAAATGGGTAAGAGCAAACACATAAATAACCATATAACTTGAAAACCATTCGAAAGAGCTAAAAGGACAAATGAAACACAAAAAGCCTTTTTTTTGTGACATAAATCGTAATTACATAATTTCTAATAAAGAGGCTCTATATTTTAAGATTTTCTACGCGGTGTCATTATTGATTCTTAATATTTTGTATTTACTTTATTGATTTTTGGTACAGACATAAGTAGTCAGTAAAGACCAAGGTTATAACATAACTAGCTGACCCGGCAAACGTTGTTTTGACATACAATGTTAGGGGTGGACAACCCTTATCACTTAAGGTTATGAAAAATAGATGGTAGCCGATTCTCAGACCAACTGAATGTGCATATAAAATTTCATAAGAATCGGGCAAGCCGTTTCGGAGGAGTATGGGAACGAACATTAAGACACGAGAATTTTATATATTAGATAATAACCTGTGGTCACGTATTTTTTAAAATACTTAAAATGAATACTTACAAGTACTTAATTACTTCTTAAAGTAAATACTGTTAATAAATGTCTTTAATGCAAAAATATCATTTAATGAATAAACTTCACTACCAATAAAAAAATAACAAACGACGTAGACAAATTTATTTTACAGAAAAAAAAACATTACAGGAAATTTTAAACCCGCGATATCATATACAATCTAATTACTTATGAGACTGTAAACCTATTATTTATTTCTAGCTATGTAGTAAAGGATAGTCTAGTAAAATCAAACACATCAAACGAGCTTGATATCAAACGTTTGGCCCCAAATAAAACCAGATACATCTATAAACAGATACTGGAGACTTTTGATGTTTTTTTATCGTCCAACAGGACATACGCAACTCTTCTTAATTGACATGTTTCATAGTCGTCAATGCATTTATCTATGCATAAAAATATATCTTCTAATAAATAAAATTCACGTGTCACAGTGTTAGTTACCGTACTCCACCGAAACGGCTAGACCGATTTTTATGAAATTTTACATGCACATTCAAAAGGTCTGAGAATCGGCTAACATCTATTATTCAAACTTTTTTTTAGTATGGCAAAACAACGTGTGCTGGGACAGCTAGTATTATTATAATTGAAGAGCTTATCTTTACGATTTTAAAACGGGATACGTTGTAGACTTTATTTGATAACTAACAGACTTCAAAAAAAGGAGGTGGTTCTCAATTCGTCGGTACGTTTTTTTATGTTCATAACTTTTAAGTGGGCGAAGCGATTTTGATGATTCTTTTTTTATTTGAAAGCTGGTACCTAGTTCCCGTTTACTCCCCTTGACACCAGGTCAAGATCTGATGGTTATCTCGTGAGAAATCTTGGAAATCACATAAAGTCGGTTAAACATTTTTTTTTAAATAATCAGTTATTTTGTCTTTGTCTGAGAGTGTATCACAAAGATATATTCGAACCTTATCAGGAATGCTGAGTTCTTACAGAAGTAGTTTAATATGTAAATAGATCCAAGGAAGTATGTTTGGAGCATAGTAGATGGATCTATATTTTTACTGTATTTACCTATCCTCATGGGCAAAATATATGTAAGTATTACATTTTATACTATTTTGCCCGGATTATATAGAACAAGGTTTTGTTCTGTATTGTTGTTTTGTTTCTTTTGTAATCGGAGCAAATATGGTATAAAATGTTATGCCTACATACATTTTTCTAAGGGTCTAGGTAAAGACAGAGATTATAATGTCTATTATGAATTTTGCTTGTTAAAGTCAGTTTGACAGAAAATATTTGAATTGTTTTCTAAAGTGACAAAATAAAAAAAAAGCATTTCTATATTTATATACTTGCTAACATAGTTGTAGCAATATATCATTGGTTGTAGGAGTACTATTAGGTAAATATAAATAAATAAATAAATATTCACGGACATTTCACACAACGTCCTCTGGACCCAAGCTAAGCTTTATATTGCTTGTGTTATGGGTACCAGAATACGGATAGACTACATATACTACTTTTCTTTTGTAAATACATACTTATAATACATAGAAACACCCAGACGCAGTACAAACATTTGTATGACACTTAGAAAAATCACACAAATGATTGTCCCGAGCGGGAATCGAACCCGCAACTTCTTGATCGGCAGTCCACTACATGAACCACTCGACCACGAGGCTCCTCGGTATAACTTAGGTTATAATATATATAGTAATTGTACCTAAGTAATGTAACATTAGACAGTTGTAAATTAAACTTGCTATATTGAGAGCCAAGGACAATTTACACAACAAATTAGACGTTAGTGGACGACGTCAAAGGGCTTATTGTTCACGGTAAGAAGGATTTCTATAGACGTTTCTTACAAGAGCTGGAGAGTTGTGTAAAAAAAGGACGCAGCTACCTGCTTTACAAGAAATTCAGTCAGTGAGACCGTATAGTGTGTAATATTCATAATATTGTAGTTGATGATAGTTGTGTGAGATCCTTATTTAAACATACCTATCAGAAATGCTTATGTTACTGTCGCTATTTTACGTCAAAACTACTACTCCGATTTATAGACATGAGAGTGTAGAGCCTGAAAAAGTATTTAAGCAAATTTTTATGCAAATGAGCAGTATGTAGATACAGCAAGGGTGTGTGTAGTTTTCAAAACACACTAGTACTAAATAACGGAAAAAGCAAGTACCTATAAAGCTAGTTGAATTACTAGGTATATTTCTTATTGAAATCTATAAGAGTTCTTTAATAAAATCATCTTACATATATCGCTACTATCATAGACCCAAAAAAAAACTAAAAAATAAATTTTACTATGAATAAAAATAACAATAAATAAGGTCCTACATAGTACGTAATTACTTAAATCCAGTCACACATACAAACATTTTTGTGGCATAGTATTTAACTATTGTTTTCTATTGTTTTATTGTGATTGATACCCGACAACCGCGTAAAAGATAGATTTATTACCTACTGTAATAGAAATACTGGCACAACGACAGAAATAAACAAACATCGAATTTCAAAACAAAAAAGTACAACTATAAAGACGGTAGAGAATTGTAATAATGTATATGACCGTCAATGATGTCCATTACTGCATCAAAAGTCATTGTTATTAAGTAATGACTCTTAAAGCAGTAGTGTGCAGTAGTGCTATAAGTACTAATAAAACCGTCAACAATCAAATATGGAATTAAAGATCCGATACGTTAGACCCGGATGTCTTAGTAACAAAACAACAAATGATAAACGTGTTTTATTCATACGGTGTTCAAATGATGACTGAAAATTATACACTAGTTGATATAAGTACCAAAGCTCGATGAGTACGCACTAAAACTAATAACTATATAACACATTTCACACATGTATCACAGTATACACTTTGTTAAGCAACAGTTTGTTTATAAAGTCCGTAGTAAAATGAACGTGCACAATGTCTTGTTAGTCTGTGTGATCGGGCAACGTACGTCCGACCTCCGACAAGGCTTGATACACACTAGACTAGAGGTTTGGTTTTAGCGTTCACTGGTACTGTTGTGACGAACTGCATTGACAACAGAGTCACGGAACCCAAAGAACCCGGATCACTGATCAAACCAGTACATACGGTCTATTGATTGCAGACAGGATGGGGTCGGGGGATTGTATTTAGGGTGTGGGAAATAATAACATAATGTATCTGTTATTGCTTTAGTTAGTGTATAGTTGATAGAGCCAATAAAGATGCTGAAATTTGGTTTAACTTTTACTAAACTATATTTTAGTCAGTCAGATTATTAAATTAACTTACTTTCTATATATTGTATCTATTTAGTTTTGTAAATTACTTAAATCATACCGAGGTATTTATTTACAATTTTAAATTGTATAATAATAAGTAATGCCTTATATAAACACTAAAAATGCACGGTACGATTTATTTGCATGAAATAAAACCAAGCAAGACTGATGTTTCTTTAATAAGTATGATTAGAATACAAATGAATAGGCAAATTTATTTGTGGCTCATAAAACACCATTTTAATGTGGCTATAAAATAAATTCTTTATTAGATAATGGTCTTATTCATAATGACTTATCGGAGGTTTAACAGTTCGCTAAAATAGGTTCGCGAAAATTGTCAAAACTTGATATTCATGATAGTCTTTTTACGCTAAAACGTTTATTATCTCTCCGATAAAATATCCGTTTAAACCTCCGATAAGTCATTATGAATAAGACCATTTGAAAATATTCGTAGTACGAGTAAATATCTCATGACAAAAAATACGAAAAATTTTTGACATTACTTACAAATCGAAAAAAGTAAAAGAATGGTAATAATACCATAACAACCCTGTACAGAGGATTTCACTTGTTGGAGCTTCGTACCAAGAGATATTAGACCATATTAGACTTCGCTGTCCGTCAGCTCGTTTGTCTGTCACCAGGCTGTATCTCTAGAATGGTGATTGCTAAAGAGCTTAAATTTTCACAGTTTACGTATATCAGTTGATGTTATAACAATAAATACTGTAATTCCCTTCCATCATCACCATTCTCCTACCTTTACCATGTTATTTGGAGTCGGGAATATGCCGAATACAATTCTTTATGATCAATGTAAAATTAAAATCAAATGTGTGTAAAGTAAACCCTGTAATAACTGATCGTAGAGAAAATTTTACAGCTCAGTCTAACCCGTGACCATGGTGACTGCAAAGTCACCGAAACGTCGCGGCGTCGGCCTAAAATTTGAAACAAGTACACGCGTCTAAATCCGTAAAAAGTATGTAGTTTTATTTGAATGAATTATTGTTATAAGATAACACTCGTAGTTGACGGGGTTTTTTAGCTTTAAGGGTACAGCTTATTATTTCGGCAAATATCTCAAAAAAATGTCAATATGCCATTGAACGTACTCAAATGATAAAGAATATATTACAAGTGTGTAGTAACAAGCTTTTTTAATAAATCTCCAACGTTATGATGTGTGTCCGTTGAAGTACTAACGCGTTTTTTTATTAATAGAGGCACTTAAATATTCGAAAACATACAAATTCTTCGAAACCAGAACAAGTTTTTAATTTTTAATGCAAATATGTATTAGTATAATTATCAAATAGCATTTCGATACTCTGAATTCTCGTTCAGAATTTATACCTAGTTTTATATGTTAAAGAAAGAAACATAATTTCAGAATACCAATGTATTGCACTTATTAAGTTTCATAGTCACATAATATATTTAATAATCACGTCTTTACTAACTATGTATATCGGCTAACGACTATTTAACAGAGGTTTACGGTAAATTAAATTTATTAAAATCTATATTATATCTAATTAACATAGGGCCCTTTTCATTCTTTATCTATTCCCAATGATTGATTCTTAGGACAGACAAACAACAATCTGACTATTATTCTTATTGTTTTCTGAAACCTTTTTCATCTTCTTTACTTATTACAAAACAAAATCGTTATTTCTGTATGTAAATCCCTATGTGAGGTTATATCCATAAAACCACACAACGGATGTTGTTTTTTTTTAAATATAGAGTGTTTTAAGAGGATGGGATTTTTGTATATTTTTTAAGTTTTTTTTTTTCTAAAATCCATGCAAACGCAGCTGCGAGCAATTACTAACTAAGTAATAAACTATTGCAGAATAGCAATTTGTACTGAAAAGTGGCCTATAGATAGATACCCAATATCCTAACTAATTTATAATTGTGAAAAGGAGTTGATGATACTATAAAAATTTTGACGAGCTTAAGTATTAATGTGTCGAACGATACTATAGCGCGATTTAAAAAACGGTACAACGCCATCTATCGACTGTCATAGTGAACTTCTGTTTGTTAAGGTTTAATTTCTAAATTTCACGCGTACGAAGTCGCGGGTAACAGCTAGTATTATTAATATGGAGATAAGGATAACAATTAATTCGTACTCGTAGTTGGTTATAGAAAATTTGAAAATTTGACCTTTTATTTGATAGGAGAGCTCTCTTCTGCCTTTATTTACAAGTTACAAGTTATAAAACAAAGTTGATATGTTTGTATATATGTCCCTTTGTGAACCTATATCTTCAAAGCTAGGCAACGGATTTGATGCAGTTTTTTTAATAGATAGAATGGTTCAATAGGATGGCATTTTTGTATAATTTGTTAAGTTTTATTTTCTAAATTCCACGCGAACGAAATTGCAGGCAACAGCTAGTCCTTTGTAAACCAGGTTTATATCCATTTCTATAGCGTATACCCAATAATTTGCCATTGTGACAGTAGACCTACTTTAATAAAAAATAACGCTAACAGTGGTTAGATTTGCACACAATAATATTATTATCATCTATACATGGTAGTGAATTAATATACATGTACTACGTAAGTATTACTTACGACAACATTTAGCCTTTATGATTAGATAGAATGATATTTTATTTAATACTAGCTGTTGCCCTCGACTCCGTCCGCGTAGAATTTAGGAAATTTTCCCCGTTTTTGCAACATTTTTAACTACTGCTTGAGTGAGAGTATTATAAACGTAATAGTAAACAAATATAATCAGAATGAACGAACTGCTAAGCTATCAGGAGTTACACGCGTTATTGTGAGTCAACCATAAAATATAGATATGTGCTGTTTCGGGATATTCGGGACAATTTTATGTAGAATATTTCCGTCATACATGATTTCTATGTAACTTTAACCATTAAGGCTGCACACGCGACGGAAGCTTAAAACATGGAGCACCTTTTCCCGCTTTTCCAACATTTCCCTTCACTACTCTGCTCCTATTGATTGTAGCGTGATGAAAAGTATACTATAACCTGCCCAGGAGTATGAAGAATAATTGTACCAAGTTTCGTTAAAATCCGTCGAGTAGTTTTTGTTTCTATAAGGAACATACAAACAGACAGACAGACAGACAGACAAAAATTTTACTGATTGCATTTTTGGCATCAGTATCGATCACTAATCACCCCCTGATAGTTATTTTGAAAACATATTTCATGTACAGAATTGACCTCTCTACAGATTTATTATAAGTATAGACAAGTAATTCGCCTTGGCTTCACATGGGCAGTGAAGCTTTCCGATGGTAAACGTATTTGAAAAATTAAATATACATTTTGTCAGCAGCCTATTCATTTCAAACAATAAAATTTTTCCTCATGCTTTGGACATAATTCTTTCCTGCAGGCATGTCCATCCAAAGGTTGCCTGGTAGAAATCGCTATTAGCGATAAGGTTGCCCATTGTACTGTGTTAATTTAAGAAATGTCTAGTTAATTAAGTTTATGGTGTACAATAAAGTGTAAATAAATAAATAAATAATCAATAAATAATTTTCATTTGCGCTTCACTCCTATTGGTCATAGCGCGATGTTAAAATCTAACCTTTCTAGATAAATGTGCCATCTAACAAAAATCTATCTATCTAAACCAAAATGTATCTCTGGAATCTCTGAAAGTGATTTTCACCCACTTGCAGTGGTCGAATTAATTCGAAATTTTGTACACATGTCAAGGACGATAATGCAACATGATAATACAACAGTTTAAAAAAATGCTCATCTTTTCAAGCATGATTTTTAATTTTTGAACTAACCAAATTATTTAATTCCTACCAGTAGTTTCTGAGATAAACGCAAACAAACATCCATCAGTTTTAGTATCATTACATTATTATGCATAGATAATCGTTAGATTTTTTTTCATAAAACCTGTAGCCAATGTCACTGGCAAGAAGTTAATGTCTCGTTCTACTGAAGGTAGACAACACTACATGACATCACAAAGAACACAGGTTCCGAACAGGCGCTGACATTTTAATTGATTATTCTACAATCAATAAAAACAACGTTTTCTCATAATTAAGATAAGAATAAATTTGTTTGCTGTTTGTTAGTTTTTATTTAAAAAAATAATCAGACATTTCCTTACGTAATCTACTATATAAAAATAAGTCGGGTTTTCCTTCCTGACGCTATAACTCCAGAAGAACTTTGCATTCGTTGGAAAGGTCTCGGGCTCCGTGAGGTTTATAGTTCTTTTTTTTTTTACATTTTTTTTGTTATGGCAAAACAACGTTTGCCGGGCCAGCTAGTTCAAATTAAAAATGTTGCTATAGTCGAAAAAAATAATTTGATCAGAAAAATAATCGGAATTGACAATAAGAATAAGAAAAATATTGGATTATTTAGGAGTTCGAATCAAAATATATATCACACAATTACGAATAGAAATATATAAATAAATATTCGTGGAAACGTCACAAAACGTTCTCTAGTTCTAAGCTAAGCTAATATGTTTGTGTTGTGGGTACCAAAATATGGATATAATACATATATGTAGTACTTTTTTATTATAAATACACACTTATAATAATACATAGAAACACCCAGACGCAGTACAAACATTTGTAAGACATTTATGAATATGTAAATGAGTCTCGTCAAATGAGTCTCGTAGCGGAATCGAACCCGCGACCTCGTGAAAGACAGTCAGTTTCATGAACCATGATGCACGTCTGGATATGAAGACAGATTGTCACCAGACAGTTTCCTACCCAGGGTCCTGTAAAAACCGGACAAGGACGCAATACTATCAGATAATAACCTTAAGAAACGGAAATCGTGAAATTAAACAATATGCTAACACGCCCAGTAGACTAAAAACTATCCCAAAGATATACCTGTGCCCAACAGTGGACATTAATAAGCGGGGAAGGACGTCAATAAGCGAGGAAGTCCATTAATATGTATTTGTTTGTATATTTATAAGGCTTCAATGACAATGATGTCATTGAGTGCAGTGCAAGCAGTACCTATGTGGTTGAGGTCTATCTTTTCAAACAATACAATGGACACACAAAAACTTTGTGGCTTGTCCTATTGAATTATGTATGTCGTAAAGAACTTTATCGATCACTAAATTAGTATCTAACGAAAAAATATACTGAGACCACAAAGACTGATACAACGATTTAAAAAGAGGCATTTTTCTATTGCTGATTTAATTGAATAGGTATGTAACATTTTCTGTTTTCCTTGAATAACTTTTATATTATGTATGCATCATTTTATAAAAATATGATGCTTACACACGCATATAGCCATACTAGAGAAAATAAATAAAAGAAAATAAATAAATGGTGATTTATACAAATATTATAATACTGAAGAGTATGATTGTTTGAACGAGCTAATCTCAGGAACCACTGGTCCGGTTTGAAAAATTCTTTCAGTGTTGTATAACATTTATCGAGAAAAGCTTTAGGCTTATAACATCACGCTACGACTAATAGAAACAATCAGTGAAAATATTACAAAAAACGGGGATAATTTTCTAAATACCAGGCGGAGGAAGTCGCGGGCAACGGCTAGTAGTGAATGAAACTAGTGATTTTGGTTCAAAGCTTTAGTTTTAATCTAAAAATATTTGCTGATATTATAAAGCGGAAGAGTTTGTTTGTTTGTTTAAACGCGCTAATCTCAGGAACCACTGGGCCGATTGGAAAAATTCTTTCAGTGTCCTAAGACCTTCCTCGATAAATGCCCTATCGGCATTTAAGGCAATATAACATCACGCGACGACCAGTAGAAGCGAAGCAGTAGTGAAAAAACTTGCTTAAACGGGGAAATTTTTCTAAATTCCACGCGGACGGAGTCGCGGGCAACAGCTATCTAAAAATATTTGCTGATTCTTCGAAAATTAAATTGCAATAAGAAATAATGCATTATTTAAAATCATGAATATCCGGGATTAGACACGTAATTTTTATTCACGGCTTTAACTTTCTATCGGCTATTTAGCAAAATATATTATAAACAAATATTAAACTACTAACTTTCCTCAATCTTCGTCAGAGGTTAAAGATAATTTCAATGTAATAACGAGGTTGATACACCATTTACCGCTATCACATCATTGTCAAGATTATATTAGGAGAACGACAGGCTGTTAGATAACACATGCAATGTTATTATTAATTAAATTTATGTAGTTTTAATTAAATTACACGATTTCAAATATTTCAATTGCACAACTTTCTATAATAAACATTGGTGATGCTAGCTTCTAAAATAGTTTGAAGAAATACTTACAGCTTGAACAAATATGTATTAACTTCTTTGGATATCTATTTTTTCTGGTTTTTAGTACTTATTTACTAGTTGTTTTCCACAACAAAGATTTTGAAATTAAAAAAAATATACAAAAGAATTATCCCTATACATTCTATCTTTGTTTTAAAAGATTTTAATAAGTAAAGATTATTATCGTCGCAACAGAACACGAAATATAATACATGAAAACGTGATTACAACAAAACATGATTACAACTATAGCTAGGTTATGAGAACACTTGTCACAGACGAACTGTGAAGTGATAGACCGTTTTACACCCTAAATAATAATAACAGTAAAACTATTTATATACAAAATGTTTTTAAAATAAATAACACTATTATCTGCATAAGTATAGTAATCGAACTCAAGATCTGTTTACGAGATGAGCCGATGTTTTGCTGAGAAGTTATCTTGTGCTCTATATTTCTCCCGGTATTGCCTAACCAAGCATTTGGCATTTAATGTGGACCTCTAAGGATATAGGTACTTATGCCCATCTCCTTAAAGTTCCCTATGAATAACGCATCACGATAATTTATAAGCAGTACAATGTTTAAGAGTGGCTTAAGATTTTTTCTGAGAATGAAAAAAAAAATTGTTGATGAATTTCAAGTTCAGCTTTATACTATAGAAATGTTCGTAATGAAGTTAATTTGGTTGCAAGGGAAAAACATAAATTTAACGAGGTTATAAATCAAATAATTTCATATATTAATTTAATTTAAACACGAATATTACATCATTTCTAGAAGGTGACAAAACAAAGATACAATTTAAAAACACTTTGTACAAGCTCAATATTTTCAACGTAAACACCAAAGCCCTTCTGAGTAAGATAATTTACATCATAAAAAGTGTAGAACTGTGAAACAGAAAAAGGGAAAACACGAACATAGTTTAATGCTATGTAAATACACCATTAATATACTAGCAAGGGGAGACAATGTTAACAATACCCAACAAAATGTTACTCGTAAATAAAATGTACGTTATCTGGTCAAACATCAGCAGCACCAAGTTCAACAGACACTTGCCATATTTGTAGCCGTACTGTCATGTACTCTTTAAGTTATAAGAGGTTAAATACTTATAACAACATTCATTCTCCTGACCTTATTCCGTTATTTGGGGTAAACTAATAAAGCAACAACCAATAAAGATAATTTTTCTACGTTAGCACCATATTTTTATTTCTTTTGTACTCAGTTAGCAAAATGTTGGTCTATGTTCTAAACCATTTTAAAGTAAATATGATATGTGTATGTTGTGCTACGTAGCGTTTATCTGATGTAAATTTCATTAATTTGCCAAAAATCTTTCTATATAACTCCAGTGACGTCTAAGCCATGTTAAGATCGATCAATAATAAAAACTACTTAATTTAAAACTTAAAATAGGCCTGAACATAATTTGAAACTTCACATTCTTTTTTAATTGTTACATTTTATCTTATTTTTAATATATATAATTGTCATATTTTTTTTTACGTATTTTAACGTAATTAAAAGCGTGAAACATTTTCAAAAATTCCGTTTTAAAGATGTATATACGTACAATGCTGCAAAAGTGTGATAATATATGAAAATTGGCCGTTTACTTTATAAATTTTATAATCAATGTACAAGTACCCACGTTTATATTTTGTTTAAGCGTTTATTTTGTTCTTTGTACGCTCATCACATTATTATTATTGTAAAAATGTTTCTCAATAAGTAAATTTGTAAATTCTTTAGAGAAAATAAAGTTCTTAAACCACAAATGGAACAAACGACTTTAGTTCGTGACCTATCTTTTCTAAACGATAAAAATATGTATGAAATCGCTTCTGACTTGGACAGTGGCTTCCAATAGATAGCGACGGTGGCAGTTGGCATTTGACACACATTCTCAACGCCCGATATGGGAGGAAACAGGCGAACTGTCGTCTCACGGTCGCACGGATTTGATATTATTTTACTGACCCGAACTTGTGACATTACATCTACGCTTAAAATGGACATAGACATAAAATATCAGTGCCGATATCTAACCTAAAAAATGGAATCTTGATCCCAGGGCAACATAATCTTAATAAGAAAGTAGAAAATAAAGTTAAAGAGCCTATTCCCATAGAAATTGGTATGCATAAGATAAGATAAAGATAAAAAGAATTTTTTATTTGATATTTTCGATTTCTTGATCGATTTTTTGGTTCGATTCCCGGTCAGGACACTCATTTGTGTGATGTTTTTAATTGTCATACAAATGTTTGTACTGCGTCTGGGTGTTTACTATGTATTATAAGTATGTATTTACAAAAGAAAAGTAGTTTATGTATTATATCCGTATTCTGGTACCCATAACACAAGCATATAAGCTTAGCTTGGGACCAGAGGACGTTGTGTGAAATGTCCATGAATATTTATTTATTTATTTATTAACATGTGTACCTAAGTACGGTACAAATTAAAAAAAAATAGTTTTACCGCAAAAAATAGTCATATTTTCAAATATTTATCGACAGGCCCTATATTTCTTATTATTGTAAATTTACACGTAAATATAGCTAACTACAGCCAACAAAAAAAATAAAATAATAGACGCTACCTAAAACTACTTAAAAAAGAAAACAACCAATGCCCGATAAGCATCATTGAGCATATTTCATTAGAGCTCATGGTAGCAAAACAATATTAAGTTTACTGAGTATTATCTTTCAATGGAGTAGGCATTGGCATTGTAGAGGTGGCATACGAGACAGACTACGACAGATACAGTAGACTTTTTAAATACAAAAAAATAGCTCTCAAGTTACTTTATAGATTGACTATTGGAGCGTGAATGAAATCGGTGCATTAATGTCACATGTGTGTACCCAGATTTAGTTTAGAGGAGCCTTTCCAATTCTTCATTTCACTATGGGAGGGGAAAGAGTTCGTGAGTGCGAAAAGAACTAAATGTGTCGGAATCAGTGTCAAATCTTTCTTTTTTTGTACAATTTACGGCATTTTTTTTTTTCATATTTTCTATTAGGTATTTTTTACAACAACAACGAATATATGTACATAATATAAACAAGTTTTACGGTAATAAATTTACACGTACCACTATGCATGTTTATAATAAAATACAAACAAACCGAGTAATAAAAAACTAAAAGATTTAAAATGTATAATTTTAGCGTTCCGTGAGTCTCAATAAAAAATAAAACCTTAGGATCACATGTATGAGGCATGTGGGCACGATGTGTCTATCTGCCATTAACTTTAATAATTTCCTTAGTTCAAAAACTAAACAAATAATACATTATTATTAAAAAACAAATTGCATTGTCAGCGGTCCTTGATATGTGTGCAAAATTTCAGCTCAATCCGACTACTGCAAGTTTGTGAAAATCGCGTTTAAAGATTCCGTTACATGGATTAATACATTGACAGATACATACCGAAAATATAAAAGCGTGTTAAAAATACTAGCAGGAAAGATAGTGCTACTTAATATACCTAGGTATGTATCAATTTTTTATTTTTATTTATTCATTTTCTCTCACAAATGTTTACAAATAAAAATATAAAACATAAACTGACAATTGCCAGATATTCATTTTGTGAGAGACTGCTATCTGTTGTAGGTAGACCTGTGTTACAGATTACCAGGCTCTCACCCCTTATTTAATTTCATAAGTATTGTATCAACTGTAATTCAAATGATTTTTCTACTAAATTAACTGCAAGGAGAGTTTAACTATATATAGGCTGTATCTCTCGAACGGTCATACCTAAAGTATAAATTTTCATAAATGATGTATAACTGTTGATGCAATAATAACAAATACTAAAAACGAATTTAAGGAGGCACCCATAAAACAAAGATTTTCAGTGTAACCCACCAGGGGCTTAAGTCTGCTATTACAATGTTGTCATAATAATTATTGATGAGTCACTGATTGCATAATGGCGAATTTTATCAAGTTTGGTAATCTACTATTAATTTTTTGACATAAATGGCGCCATAATGGCGTCAGTGACTGTTGACTGGTCCCCTGACTATGATAGCACAATGATGACGATATGAAGAAACTATCATGACGTAATTACCTAGCAACACAGTAAACGTCAGATAACATTTGGAACTCTGGGATAAGCTATAGGACTTTTACATGTGTAATTATTACATAGATAATTTCGACCATCTGAGAATTATTCTCATTTATATTTCTTAATATGGTATATAATTTAAAATTGATTATATCTGAGCTAAATTTAAGTATATCTGATGTAGTATGTTGTTAGAATACTATAACAACTATATATGTATAATAAGTATACTATATTATAATTAGAATTGTTCAATGTACTAAAAAAACTACATTATGCAATAAAATTTAATTATTTAATATTATTCTTATGAAATTATGACGTGTAAAACATTTTATCAATAAATGAGTATTTGAGTATTTGACAATAACGTTGCAGAACCCTTCGTGTGTGAATTCAACTCGTACTTGACCAGTTTTTATGTAATTATATTTTAATGTATCCGTAATTTAATGTAATTATGTAATAATGTATAATTTATTATTTATACGTGCAATTATACAAGTGTAAGACTATAAATATTCATTAATGTAGACTATCGACGCTACAGGCAGCGCCATCTATTACGCTTATGTGAAGTTACAGGGACGAGACGAGCGACAGTGCTGCCGCCGACGGCCAATAGGAAGGCGTCGTACAGTTTTACCCTACGCGTTGACGGCCAATAGGAAGGCGTCGTTCTGTTTTACCCTATTGCGCCTACGCCATCTTGGCGTCCCTTTTATCGCTTGGAATCGGCACTAGCCGACACGAAATCTTATTTCTGTATAAAAATAAACTTACCTCACGATTATGTTTGTAGAAGTATGGAAAATAAATATGTATTGCCTACACGCAGTTTAAATGAAGTACCCGAAGCCCCCGTTACTGAACATAGACACATAATATTCTTATTTATTTACACAAGAAATGAGTAATGCGATATAATTAAAATTTTGTGTAGCCAAATAGCTACCACGTTTATTTCTTCGCTTTTTAGGGTTCCGTACCCAAAGGGTAAAAACGGGACCCTATTACTGAGACTTCGCTGTCCGTCCGTCCGTCCGTCCGTCCGTCCGTCCGTCCGTCCGTCCGTCCGTCCGTCCGTCCGTCCGTCCGTCCGTCCGTCCGTCTGTCACCAGGCTGTATCTCAAGAACGGTGATAGCTAGAGAGTTGAAATTTTCACAGATGATGTATTTCTATTGCCGCTATAACAACAAATACTAAAAATAAAATAAAATAAATATTTAAGGGGGGCTCCCATACAACAAACATGATTTTTAGGGTTTCGTACCCAGTATCTCAGGAACGGTGATAGCTAGACAGTTGAAATTTTGACAAATGATGTATTTCTATTGCCGCTATAACAACAAATACTAAAAATAAAATAAAATAAATATTTAAGGGGGACTCCCATACAACAAACATGATTATTTTACCGTTTCTTGCTCGATACTAATAACGTTGCCTTATGTTGCATAGATAATGGTACGGAACCCTTCGTGCGCGAGTCCGACTCGCACTTGACCAATTTTTTTAATTTCTTATTCATAAGCATAAGAAACAGTAAGCTGTGTAATTGTATTTTTTAGGGTTCCGTACCCAAAGGGTAAAAACGGGACCCTATTACTGAGACTTCGCTGTCCGTCCGTCCGTCCGTCCGTCCGTCCGTCCGTCCGTCCGTCCGTCCGTCCGTCCGTCCGTCTGTCACCAGGCTGTATCTCAAGAACGGTGATAGCTAGAGAGTTGAAATTTTCACAGATGATGTATTTCTATTGCCGCTATAACAACAAATACTAAAAATAAAATAAAATAAATATTTAAGGGGGGCTCCCATACAACAAACATGATTTTTAGGGTTCCGCACCCAGTATCTCAAGAACGGTGATAGCTAGACAGTTGAAATTTTCACAGATGATGTATTTCTATTGCCGCTATAACAACAAATACTAAAAATAAAATAAAATAAATATTTAAGGGGGGCTCCCATACAACAAACATGATTTTTTTACCGTTTCTTGCTCGATACTAATAACGTTGCCTTATGTTGCATAGATAATGGTACGGAACCCTTCGTGCGCGAGTCCGACTCGCACTTGACCAATTATTTTTGATAGTAATCAGTTTTTTTTTTTTAATAAAACATGTTGGCACTTAATCCCATGTCACCTGATGGTAAGCGACAATGGAATCTTTGATGGTAAAGCGTACCAACTATGTAAGAAGCCTATTTACCCTTTTTAGGGTTCCGTACCCAAAGGGTAAAAACAGGACCCTATTACTGAGACTTCGCTGTCCGTCCGTCCGTCCGTCCGTCCGTCCATCCGTCCGTCCGTCCGTCTGTCACCAGGCTGTATCTCAAGAATGGTGATAGCTAGAGAGTTGAAATTTTCACAGATGATGTATTTCTATTGCCGCTATAACAACAAATACTAAAAATAAAATAAAATTAATATTTAAGGGGGGCTCCCATACAACAAACATGATTTTTTTACCGTTTCTTGCTCGATACTAATAACGTTGCCTTATGTTGCATTGATAATGGTACGGAACCCTTCGTGCGCGAGTCCGACTCGCACTTGACCAATTATTATATTAATATCAGTTTGTTTATTGTGATCGAAAACAGAGTAGAATTACAGCTTAAGAGGATACCAAAATAGCTTCGTGCATTTTTCTACGTACGAAGTTTTCATTGTTTCTTTAGATAGAATGGCTAGAGCTCTAATTTTTAAGTATAATTATGTTTTTTCAATATATGATCTAGGATCGCATAAACTCAGAAACGCGATTGAGAAAAGTTTTCTCGATAGAAAATCTTAGCGAAACAACCTCTCTAATTTTTTATTTTTTTCATTTGTCGGTCTATTATCGCGTATTAACTAATGAAATAACATTAAAAACATAAGTAACTATTATATATAGAAACACGTAAATCAGAATTAAAATATATTTAGTAGATTTTGAGTAAATAGGAAAAGTATCCCTAATTCTTCATTTTCTGTGCCTACTGGCTGTGTTAATATGTACGTGTCGGCGATGATATACGATAATATTGATGTAGGCCCTTAAGCTTTATAGCTTTAAATATCTCCATATCCAGATATTACAAACATTACTTACATAGGTATCCGCATAAAAACATTATACAAAATTACGCGGAGGCCCATTGGTGTCGGGTACAGGGACTAAGCCATCGGGGATGATGATTATATACTTACGACAAATATTAACTAATTAAGCGAAATTCGATAACTTAGGCCCAATAATGCAATTAACTGCTATGAATATGTTTGCAATTTTTTATGTTATTTTACAAACAGCATGGAAAAATATTTAAAGTGTTAAGATACAATAGGTACATTTTACCTGCAGGTAGTATAGTTAGAATGCAACTTAAACTCGTATAATCCGTAAAGGACTATTGTATAGCCGGTGGTCCGATAAAGAAAAGGTGACGTAGGTTCAATTATCAATAATCCTTGCATACATTTCTCAAATATTATAAATAGTACAATATAAAAATGTGTGTTTCTACTTACCTATATGTATTAAATTCTTTAGTAAAAGTCAAATATTTTTATTTCAAGTAGACAAAATTACCAAGCTCCTTTTACCCCTAGCTTAGGCGTCTGATCCAAAAGTGAATTTTATGGAGATAAACAGAAAATAAACTTCAAGAGCTTTTGCTGTTCATTCTTACTTATTTATTTTAACAATATCGTACTCTTGTAAGTTCAGACGCGGACGGCGTGTGAGCACATCTCATAAGTTTGCAACTAATACATATTATAATTATATGAGGTATTTTTACGGACGTAACAATTTACTGTTAACATTATTTAAAGTTAAACCACAAAAAAAAGTCTAATTTCAATATAATATCAGTCATCATAAAAAAACTAGCTGACTTTGAGACATCATCTATGTTACAGATGTCTTTCTTAGGCTTGGAAAAGTTAAAAACTCATAAAGGATTCCTTATTCCTTCAGTGCATTTATTGCTGTAAATTACACCAAAATACATTATTGTTTAAAACTTAAAAAAAAACATAGCTTTACTTACGTTAGTTGTTAACTGCGTAGTCAAAGTGTGCACTTTTTCTTTCGCATCAGCAAGTTCTCGTCTCAATTTTCGAACCTGTAATAAAACCTCCAATAAATTTTAACTCAATTTTATTTGTTAACTACTCAAGCATATTTGCAAATGCGTAAATGTTTAAGACATTTTGTGAAATAAATAAGACTTCAAGCACTAGGAAGTTTTTAAGAATTTGGTTACATACTCCAATATCGTGTACCTCATGCGCCTGCCTCTCTTCTGAACCAGCGCCGGCTGCAAGAGATGATGCCGTTGATACCAGTGATGCTGTCGACCCGTGAACTATAGATGAGGAAAATGTTTGTTTAGTTATGGGTAACATTAACTTTTTAATAATTGGGTATTTAAAAAATAAGTTGAACCAACTTCATGTGCCTTTTAAATTTGAGGGATTGCCTCTATTTCTTAGGAGATTACTATCAGATCCTGACCTGGTTCCAATGAGAGTACACGGGAAGCACCAGCTTTCATAGAAAAAAAGAATCATTAAACGGCAGTTCTTCTCAGCGAATTGCATATCCAGAACCGGTGGTAGGGAAAAATATTGGACTTAACATAATGGGCACAATTTTGTCAAGTCAAATTGTGTCTACATGATATAAAAATTAAAACATTCTCCATGTGGTGACGGATTAAGAATACAAGTGTCACCACCCCATCTCCTCCCAAGGG
Organism: Orgyia antiqua; assembly: GCA_916999025.1. Classification (NCBI taxonomy): domain Eukaryota; kingdom Metazoa; phylum Arthropoda; class Insecta; order Lepidoptera; family Erebidae; genus Orgyia; species Orgyia antiqua. The sequence goes on from OU779861.1 coordinate 8,287,706, forward strand.
TGCTGTAAAAGTCAGCTAAGGGATATTGCACACAGATAACAGCCGCTGTGAGAGACGGCAAACTCGAAAATAAACCCTGTGCCAACACGATTGGTGAGCGTGGCACAGTAGACCATAATCCCTCGAAAGGCCCAACACTGGGGCGTAAATGGGCTGGAGAGGAGGATATAAAAATAGATTATAATGTTATTATATAATAGACGTTTATTGATAAACTAAAACAAAGATTGTATGCGTTCAAACAATTTTCGTTCACAATCGTTTAGTTAGTATTTACTAATAAATTGTTTGAATTTATGTTGTGTATTCAAAAAGCGATGTTTACCACATGTTTGCGGTTGCGACATCACTTCCACCATGGATGTTTGTGGCCATATGTTGTGTATAATGATAGCAACGACCGAATGATACCAAAATAATATAGAGTTTAATTAATTAAGTGCCTTTAGTATACATTACTTTTTTATTTCAAGTTGTAGTGAAATTATTTGTCGAAGAACCAAAAGCGTGAAAAAGTGGATACTAAGACTTTTTAAATATAACGAGATCACAGAGTGAGATTGGATTTTAGGTGTAAGTCCGCGTATGTTGGTACAGATTAGGGCAGACCTATTGCCTATATGCAGCAGCGGACTGCATAAGGCAGATTAAAATAATTACCAATTGACTTTTACTCTATGGAACACTAGTAAAAATGCCAAGTTCGCATTGAGCACTCATTGTGTTAAAGTTTAAAATAAGTTGCTTAGTTCAAAAACTAAAAAACACGCTTGAAAATTGAAGTGTGTAAAAGTTCATATCAATCTGACTACCGCATGTGGGTGAAAATCACTTTCAAAGATCCCGTTACTTAGATTAATAAAAGAAAAGTATTTATTCACCCCCATGGGGACACAAAGCATTCATACATAAAAAAAAACACAAAAACAATATTTAAATAAGATGAAAACAACAAAAAAATATATAAGTATAAAAAAATAAGAATTAATTAAACCAAAAAAAGAATAATAAAATAAAAAAATAAAATAAAAAATCGAAAATATGAAACATACAATAAAAAAGAAATTAAAAAAAAGTATATAAGTATAATACATCGATAGACACGTACCGAGCTAGTTAAATCATGTTAATATAAGTTAGTATATATTAGTAGTATAGTATTAGTTGGTTCCATTCGCAAGGAAATGTTTTAATTATATACTTATGAGTACAATAACAACTTTCTATAAAATCGTTTCTGATCCTTCGTTATAAGTAACCCGCAATTTAGAAATTAGATAATAAGGAAGTCAAGATTGGGTATAACGTTTTCAAATTGATATCTATTTCAAGTTTCTGTACCTTCTTATCTAAATGACACGCAAGATATTTAAAAAATTAATTATGTCATGTATAGGAAGTACTTGAAATTAAAATCACTTCCTGGGTAATAAAATCTAGTATATTTACTCTATTTAATAGTTATGTAGTGTGAAAAATAATAAGTACTACCACCTTTATATAAAAACAAGCTAACACCTGCGACTTATAATTACCTACTGCTCTCTTCACATAAACTTCAAGCTTGTGCATTTTTTTTTAATAATAAATAAATAGTCACGGACATTTCACACAACGTCCTCTGGTCCCAAGCTAAGCTTATTACGCTTGTGTTATGGGTACCAGAATACGGATAGAATACATAAACTACTTTTCTTTTGTAAATACATACTTATAATACATAGAAACACCCAGACGCAGGACAAACATTTGTATGACAATTAGAAAAATCACACAAATGATTGTCCCGAGCGGGAATCGAACCCGCGACCTCTTGATCGGCAGTTCATTACATAAACCACTCAACCACGAGGTTCGTCCAAATTCTCGTCGTCATTGTATCATTCTAAGTCTAAGACTTTATGTTTTAGACTTAGAATAATTTTATCTGAGTACATAATTTGTTAATATTACCGGGACTATAATCACGTTACTAACTTAAAAAGGCACAATATATACAGGTATTGTGGCTTTTTAAGTTAATTTTAAGGTAATATTAACAAATTATGAGTTCAAATCGCGTAAGTTTATCTGAGTAGTTACTTATAGAGACAAATATTTTTATTCTATAACTGTGTAGGTATATCTAATATATAAAATTCACGTGTCACAGTGTTAGTTACCGTACTCCTCCGAAACGGCTAGACCGATTCTTCTCAAATTTTGCATACGTATTCAATAGGTCTGAGAATCGGCCAACATCTATTTTTCAAACTTTTTTTTTTGTATGGCAAAACAACGTTTGCCGGGTCAGCTAGTATGATATAAATATGATATAAATATGATATATGATATATGGGCAATATTTAATATCTATAGCTACTTAATATTATAAAGCTGAAGAGTTTGTTTGTTTAAATGCGCTAATCTCAGGAACCGCTGGTCCGATTCGAAAAATTCATTTAGTGTTAGATAGTACATTTATCGAGGAAGGCTATAGGCTATATAAAACCAGGCTGCAACTAATAGGAGCATCAGGGAAAAATGTTGAAAAAAGGGGAAAATTTTCTAAATTCCACGCGTACGAATTCGCGGTCAGTTATACAATATACCTACTGAAGGTATCATCCATATTTCTGCTATGTTTATAATTATATTTATCATTATATTTACACTTAAGAAAAATACTCTTTCGGATGTGATTATAAACTTATAAGTACCGTTTTATTCATTAGTTCAGAAAAAATATTGCACATACCTATTCGCGATTTGAATTCGAAACCTTACTACTTAGAGAGTGTGCGAGTATATTCTTACATTTGAGTATATTCTTACACTTGAGTATATTTTTTGCCTCAGTAGTTACTAGGCTTACAAACGGTTACACGCAGCAAATCAGCTGAAAGTTTTTAAGACAAAAGTAAAAAAATAATATGCATAGAACAAAAACTAAAAAACACGCTTCAAAATCGTAAATATTTTTTAAAATTATTGTATTGTCTTCGATCTTTAATATGCATGCAAAATATCAGATCTATCTGATTACTGCAAGTGGGTGGAAATCACTTTCAAAGATTTCGTTTCATAGCTTAATACATCGATAGATACATACCGAACTTATAAAAGCGTGTTAATAACTCACCGTCATCATTCTTCTTTGGATAGTGATGTGAATGTCTCGGTGTATGCATCGGTTGATGTGTTGGGCTTAACGCTGAACGAGGTGATGGTGACGGTGGCTCCGATACTCCATAGTTCAGACCTAATAAACAATGGTTTATTTCTGTTATTAGTTTTATACGCAATCCGTTTTTTATGGCTAAGGTTGGAGCAAATGACTGCATTCCACCTTATGTTAAGCCCAAGTGCAATATAAAAACAAAGCCAGGCGATAAATATGTCAGTATAGCTTTATTCCTGTACCCAAACTTAATCGAAAAGAAAAAATCAACGAACTATTATGTTCCTTTTTTAAATTTTATAATCATTTCATGAGTATTTCTTGAATTATTTTGCAAAGCTGAACATCAAGATAGAGATTTATCCCAAAATCAAAGTAGATTTCGATAGATTTATTTATGTGTTTTTTTAACTAAAATCAATGTAGCGGCGTAAATGATTAATTTTCTGAAATAATTGAATCTCATGTCATTATAATTCTTCTGTTAAACAAATTGAACTTGTTAAGTTAATTGATAATGCAACGTAGTTAGAATATACAGTAAGTTAGTACCAATAATTATGCAAACATTTCAATCATGTCACCGACAAAGTACTATTGGCACTGTAGTGAATTAACAACCACGTGTGTATGTGAATTATGTATGCAGGACATTCCTAGATTTGATAAATAGATAACGCTAACAAGCTGTACGAATCCTGATATGGGATATCCTGTGATCGTACCGCAACATTAGTCATATTTGACCAATACATATTATAATAACTAGATACGATTAACAGTAACAACAATACACGAGACTATTGAATATTTGCATTTTTAACGTGTGTGTATGGTAACGGATTAAGAATACAAGTGCCATCACCGCATTTTCATTCCAGGATATAATAAGGTAACATCTTTTGTGAGTTAGTAAACTCGAGTACTAACCTAGTCAGCGTATAGTGGAGCAAATATCGCACGCTTATTCAAAAAGTGAAAACACTCGAAATTAACGCTTTTCGAGTTTTTTCAAAAACAATCTAACACCCGTATCGATACAACAATACTGAGTTGATTAGGCGATCTATGAACATTATATTAATCTTCCCAAAGTCTTTTACTTTAGGAAGATACTCGTAAATATAAGTCACGGGCAAGGCACTTGCCCAACATCAGGCGTTAATGGGCGGGAAGAGAGACTAAAGTGGTTATTTTATCTGAATTTTGACGCAAAATGTATTGTACTGACCAGTGGCGGATTTGCAGTCGCGACCGCCCTAGGCCCCAAGCCATTAGCCGCCCCTTTCTCAGCATCCACCATATAGACTACATAATTAAATTACTTCATTTCTAACTTTTATCTAAATAGATTTAGAAATTTAGGAGAAAAATTCAGATTTATTTCGCAAGAATATTTTCTTTTGTTGTAAATTAGAAACTTTTTTGTTAATCACCGACCCTAAATCTGGCCGCCCTAGGCTAGGGCCTGCCGTGCCTTAGGGTAAATCCGCCACTGGCACTGACCCCAAATAATTTGTTTGGGATAAGAGCAGATCGAAGAAAAATGTATGTATGGAAAACTGCCGACTCCAGAAATATAATAGTAGTTTTTAAAAAGATCATTTCTCCCTTTAAAACTTACCTTGACCTGCTGGTCCGTACTGTACAGGTAAACAATAATATGGCTCATAATCACTCTCAGAAGATCGCTGCAGCATTGATGGGTACAGCTTTTCTGATTTTGTTGATCTGTAAATATAAACTTTTTTGTGATTTTGTTCCTTTTTAGTTTTAATATAAGTATTAAGAAAAAAATATGAAATAAACTTAATGCGTAATTTGGCAAAATAATCAGGCGCCTTTTTAGCTGAAATTATAAAAGTAATTAGTGGCATTTCTCTAATACAATAATTGGACATATGATTTATACACTGACTTCTAAAATTGATACTTGAAAAACGTTAGTTGAATAAATAATGATACTTTTTTTTTTCTCCGCCTTGCCCTGCCGGGCCATGATGGTGCCTTGAGCTTTACCATGACCCGGCGAAAATAATGATACTTGAAAACAATCTTATTTTTTACATAATATCTGAATTAAGTACTTAAAAATGGCGCATTGACTACTGATATATTTTTTTTAAATTTATTTATTGAAGCGATTAATAAAGTTACCTATCGCATTTCAAACGCGGTAGGTAATACCACTTTGATGTCACTCTCTTTCAATCTCTCTCTCTCTCTCTCTCTCTAGCCCACTAACGTCCCACTGTTGGTCATAGGTCTAATTCACTTTAGGAGGGCTTATAGTCTACTATGGCGTTAATAGGGTTTATTTTCGAGTTTTCCATCACTCACAGACGATGTTATCTGTGTACCATATGCCTTAACTGGCTTTTACAACACCCTGGCAAGGAAATGGGGTGGTGACAGTTGTATTCTTAATTCGTCACTACACTGATTATGATACTTATTAAAAATATAGACCACTTTTATGCATACCTACATTATGACATAAAATTAAAGCTTTCTTTATATAATCTTACCGAAAAATTACATTAAAAGCCACATTACATAAAACAAACAATAATAACAAATATATCGTGAAAACGCCTCGAGTACATGTAACATAATACAATGCTTAAAGCTTCATATAATTTCGGGTTTCATTATATTTTAAAAGCCTAGAGATTTGAAGTATAACGTAAACAGTTATTGCATTAATATTGTTTAAATATACGTCACAAACTTAGAGTATAGGTATCTAAACATTTAATGTAGAGCTAAAATTTTTAACTACAGTTGCCATAGAACCATTTTAAATACTGTTTATTTAGATAAACAAAATAAGTTTTCGATACCTACAAAACGATCTAATACAGAATATACACTGATCAAAATAGGTACTTATCCGTTACAATTTTCATATAACGACACTCCATAAATGAAAAATAATTATGAAATATTTAAGTACATTTAAAGTCTAATGGTCTTATTTATAACGACTTATCGGAGGTTTAAAAGTTCGCGAAAATTGTCAAAACTTGTTATTCATAATAGTCTTTTTACGATAAAACGTTTATTACTCGTATCTCTCCGATAAAATCTCCGTTTAATTAAACCTCCGATAAGTCATTATGAATAAGACCATAAATCTAAATGTTAGGAAAATAATAATATTTTACAGAAATAAGATTACTATTTTTATAAATGTATTATCTAATGTAGATGAGTACAGTGATATAGCAGCCAAGATGACTTATTATAATTTCAAAGCTGAGTATCAAAATTATTTGCTGAGAATGCTTGATTAGGACTTCTGCACGGAGCACTGACTTCCAAAATACAGGCTTTTGCTTAGTTTGGAAATCAGATACTGTAAGTTTTTTTAAAAGAATCTGTGTACCTACCTCTAAGTTACAAAATATTTTTTTGTTTGTACTGCATAATTTGAGACTAACAAACATTTTTATTGATTTTTCTTTTTTTTTCTTTTATGTAATGATATCTTAAATGAATCAATTAATTTTAAGCTTTACTTCTAATGAATATTTTTTACGCATATATTATGTTGTAATTTACTTACTTTTTTATATTTTTTTACGTCTTAATAGTATACAAAGCTTATTATTGAATGGTAATGATAAAAACTGAAACAAAAGCATTTTTTTGACAAAAACGATAAGTGAGTGTATTAAAAACATGTAGCTTAAAATTAATCTTATGTAGACAGTAACAGTAAGCCGTGCTATGTCAAAAATCATGCAAAGATTTTGTAAGTAAAGCGTGCCACTTTGAAGCTAATACATGAACAAAGTTCCAATAGTGGCATACCTTGGGAAAGTCCTATCTCTGAGGTAGCTAAAAGATAATCAATAAAACTTATAAAATATTACGTAAAATCTTAACCATTAGTTATATTTACACATATAAACACGCAATGAATAGAGAAGCATAAAGAATGGTTAGGGTTAGTAAAAGAAGCATGAGTGGGTATGTGGTTAATCAATGAAGACGTATAATGTTAATATTTTCTAACACTTGCGCGACTCATTTGCATAAATAAAACTACTTTTTACGGATTTAGACGCGTATATTTGTTTTAATTTTAGCCCGACGTTTCGGAGACTTTGCAGTCACCATGGTCACGGATGAGACTGAGCTGTAATGTGTCTTCTACGATCAGTTATTACAGGGTTTACCCACATTCGATTTTAATTTTACATTGACCATAAAGATAGACTTTTACCATAAGCTATATCATATTACATTGTGCTCAGACTACATAAAATCCATAACATTATTTTAGTTTCTAAAAATACATTAACAAATTGTAACAATATAAAGAAATTTTAATTTATATAAGGTAAAACATACATAATTTTATCATAGACTAAAGTTTTAATTATTATAGAGGTAGTATACAATATAGCAAGCAAAACTAAGTTTATATAATTAAATACAATATTATTTACATAATAACAAGAAATTTTTAAAAAATATTTTTATTTAAGATTTAAATTAGTTTATATAAAAAGAAAAATTGTTAATTTTTATTTGAAATTATCGAAATTAGTACATATTTATTTTAATTATTTAGTTTTTATTATTTTATCTAATATACTACCACCAGATCGGAACGCGCCCCACTTGAGAAAGATCTGGCAAGAAAACGTGTCTGTTGTTAAAGTTAAGGGGATTTTAAGCCTTGTTGTCTGCAAAATGTGCTAACGGTGTCTTGCTGTTTTGAAACCGTGTGTGTTTTGGATTTTATTAAACTAATTACAGGATCCCAACTAGGTGCCAGATCCCAACCGTCTTCTCTATTAAAGTTTTTATGTTTCTTTATTTCAATAGCCTCGCGAATCATTCTGGGTCGGTATCGATTTTCCTTGGCGAGGATTTGCGGTTTATCAAAATGTAAAATGTAAAATTGTAAAATTAAAATCGAATGTGGGTAAACCCTGTAATAACTGATTGTAGAGGACACTTTACAGCTCAGTCTCACCCGTGACCATGGTGACTGCAAAGTCTCCGAAACGTCGGGCTAAAATTTAAAACAAATACACGCATCTAAATTATGATAATGTTTATTTTCTATGTCACTTTATTACTAAAAAGTTGCCATCACCCAGGACATTAACTCACACATTGCCGTTAATCAACATTTAATTTTATGATGTGGCAACACTAATGAAGAGAGACCAATATAAATGTAGACCCACCTAATACTGTTGCTCCTGTTTAACCTGGAGCCCTGTGCGTCACGGTGCATGATGAGCTTATTGTGTGTAAGGGAGCTGCGGTGGTGTGAGTTAGGGGAAGTGTGGTTGTGCGCCTGCGCCGAGTGAAGCGAAGTTAGCGACTCCATCGATTCGCCCTCGGACAGGCGCCCGCTCGCCGAGTATGTATTGCTGAAAGGGGGAATAGTGATGACGAAATGGCCAGCTGTCATGTTCTAAATTCTAATTTAAAAAATTAAACTATTAAAAAATAATAATAAAGAAAATTTTAAACGATTTTACAACTGGCCATTAAATAGGACAGCAATAAGCGTGTGAATATGAGCAGTTTTGTGTGTCATGTTTCATTTCAATTACTTTTTTTTGCTAATGTAAACTTTTTAATAAAAAAAAGTAGGTACCTGAAGTAGATATTGAATTTTTATTTCTTAGTTTTAAGAATTTTGTAAACAATACAATTACATATGACCATTAATAAAAATAGGTACGTGAAAACTGATCGAATCCATGACACACAAAATTAGCATAATAGAATAATGAGGGAAATTGCAATGATGATGACATATACAGTAGGTAATATTTATACAATTAATTCACAACAAACATTCCAATTTAGTTACTATTCATAGAGTTTAGATAAAACACAAATTTGTTAATATTTTAATAGTTACCTGTGTCTTAGCCAAGGTGCGTAAGGTATTCCATAATCAGACTTGACTTCAGAATATGTTTGGGTATCAGAAAGACTACCATCACTGATCTTTATACCACCTCTTGGAGAAATCCTGTAATTTAATCGGTGGTGTCAATACTACACGAAAGTTTTGAGAATATTTAACAAAATTTTAGTAATTATTATAGTTCATAATAATTTCCGCAACTGATGAAGGAGGACGTCGCGTCGGGCGAAATTTAAAAATGGAAGTTGGATTTTATTTGAATGCGTCGCGCAAGTGATAAAAAATATTTTAAAGTCTACTGCTTTCAAAATAAGCATACATCTTTGGCAAGGTTAGAACTGATACTGTATATATTCTTGTCAATAATATTCCCACGATGTGTGACTGATAAAGATATGAAATGTTTGCTTACTTGTCAATATTTTATGATATAATTATTAATTTTTTTTTACTTATTTTTTTTTTACTTCAATTTTAGTCACATGCCTACAGAATACGAACGTTTTAAATGACTGTTTAAATTCTAAGCATTAAGTAGATTGGTTAAATTGTTGATGATAAATATGATGATGTCAGCGCTTAAAATTACTACAATTGCTAACAACTATAACTCATAGTAAGAAAAGAGCTAGTCACTGCAATATTAAATAAAGGTTGTTTGCATTTCATTCAAAATCCTGGGACCAAACGAGGTCTCGGATTCAATTTCCAATCGTCAATTAAGTGATATACGTACACAATTCTAATTATTCTTAACATTTTCTTTGTTTTATTTGGCCATTAATTTTATGACTAAATGAAACCTACCCAATTTACCTTTCGTATTCATATAATTTAACTATTTTAGAATCCTAAAAACATCGTGCAGTTTGATAATAATATGGCCAAAATTTTATTATTTAAGTTTGAAGAAGTAAGTCTGGAAACATAATATTACGGAATGCCTTATACCATATTAGTTTTAAATGTATAAGTTTTATTCCATTCACACACACATCAAATGTGAATACACAATATTAGTTCACTCAGTTATTTATCGGCTTGTTATTATGTATTATAGTTACCACGCCGAATGATGATCCCTATGACGTTTCAACTGACAGTTGTATTAGTTATAGTTATGCGAAACAATTTCGATAAAATACTGTTTTTTAGGCAAATGTCATGTCATTCAGCCAGGTCATTCAACATAATAAGCAATATTTATTTATTTCGAAAAAAAGGCTACGCGCATTGATGGACATAAAACACTAGATAAAAAAGTAACAGCCTTATTATATTTTATTTAACTATACTTTAATTTTTATTCAAATTGCATAATTTAAAGAATTTTTCCAACAAATTATCGATATTTTGTTTATCGATGTGTCCCTTCTTAGTCGATAACAGCTTGACGACGTAACTTTTGCAGCACGTACCATATACATTTGCATTGAGTTTTTTTCTATTATTTCCGAACATTACGTAATAATTTCTTAATATTCATTTTTATAATTTACAATTGTACACAATTATGATTTTTTCGACTTTTTAATGGACCTCTAAAGGATTTGATGTGATAGGACGTCAGTACAATGTTAAGCGCTAACGAACTGTCATAGGGATCATTATTCGGCGTGCGGAGTATACATGCTCTTATAACACACTTAGCCTCATCCTATATGAAAATCTAAATAACCGCTTCTATAAAAGCAACAAACATAGTCCGACATAGGTATACACGTAATTATTTGTCATGTTACCAGGAAAAATCACACTACTCCTTCTTGCAGAAATGGTTCAACGGATATAAATGCATACCTTAAATGTAGTTTTTAGTTTGATGAGACTAGATGACGCTAGTGTCGCATTAAATGTCGGTATCTTTATTTAGCACTCTTTTCAACGAAAATTTTAGAGATCTTTTATATTAATTACCTGTGATGATGAAACAGTGCTGCAAACTCATGAGTGCCTGGTTTCGGTAATGATTGCGATCCTAGAAGCCTTTCCCTGACTGACGCTGATAACTGGGCAGCAGCTGTACCTTGTAGTGAATATGATTTCGGGCCAATGCCATTTTCTGTACGACCAAAATAATAAATATTTTATATTTCTACAGCATTGTAATATAATACTATGATCTTTAAACGTTTTAAATAATTGTATTATTGTGTATTTCGGTGAATTCTTAAAACTCTATTTAGAAGCTGATATCTAATCCCAATTTTGCAAACTCTATTCTTAGTTAGCTGGTGTGACGTCATTTGAAATGTAAGTGCATATCTATGATTCATAGTTTATTAAGATGCAGTTAAAATTTTAAATAGATGACAGATTTATCAGATAGGCTCTAAACTGTCTAAGATTAGAAACAATGGAGAACACTATCTACAATCATTTCATGTTAAACTTACTATGAATTTGAAGATCTTGCGTACACGTCTGTGTACCTCCAGATACTTTAACCTTAGTTCTTGGCACTGCTGATACCTGAGCTGTTCTTCCACCTACAAATCAATTGTCATTAATATAGGTGAATATTTCAAAATTACATTTTTCGAGTTCCTGTTCGTGTCTAAACAAAACTCTTTGTTTTATATTTTTTGTTTTATATCTAGACTGACATTTTGAAAACTTTAGACATCATCAGTTCTATCCGTAACCATGATGGCTGTAATCTCCGGAACGTCGGGCTAAATTAAAAGCTAAGAAATACGCTAATTCTTTTACAGACGCTTAGGATTGAGCGACCGACGCCATAGACATGCTCTATAGTTCTATTAGTGACATACTCTAAGATCTTTACAGACTGAAGAAGTTACATACCATGTTGAGGAGGTCCATTAGTTGGCGGTAAAGGCTGTTGTACACCATTTTGTCTTTTCACATAACCAAAACTCTGTGGCACCTTTGCCTTCCCAGATGAACAACTACTGCCATTTCCTCCACTTGACACACTTGATGGCCGAGATCCACCACCCGGCGATTGCAGCTGTAACCAAATATACGCCATTTAATACCATCAAGTTTGCGACGAAAAACAAAAGAATCTACAGAATTTTTCAAATAGTTCTTTTCAGTGGACTGCATGTCCTTAACTGAAGGCTAAACAAATTTGATATTAACGATATATTTGTGCTGAATAACGCATAGAAGATATGATATTACTTTCAGGGATACAAATAATAATATGTTACAAATCTTTACTTATTTTAAAATGAAGTCTTTATTTTTGTGTATGTCCTATTTGAGCTGATATCTTAAAAACTACGTATCGGATTTTGATGCGGTTTTAAGAGTGGTATAATGAGATGGTTTTTATTTTATATAGCTGTTGCCCGCGACTCCGTACGTGTTGAATGTAGAAATTTTTTCCCGTTTTTGCAACATTTTTCACTATTGCTTCGCTCCTATTAGTCACAGCGTGATGTTATATAGCCTATAACCTTCCCCTATAAATGGACTAACCAACAATAAGAATTTTTCAAATCGGACCAGTAGTTTCTGATATTAGCGCGTTTAAACAAACAAACAAACAAAGTCTTCCGCTTTTTAATATTAGTATAGATAATTTGTCAAGGAAATCGTTTTGAAATTCCACCACGTACAAAGTTGCGGGCAACAGCTAGTGCTTTATAAATTAAGTATGTGGTTGATTATGGAAAGATTCTTAAATTATTATAATGAAAAAGTAGCATAATAAATGAAAACAAGCGTAAGATGTTTCAAGCCTCTTATCTTTTTTAAAAAAACATTCTGAATTTAGCCACTTGTCGTTTTAGATGATAGTGTATAATATAAAAAATTTGTAATTACCTGAGAGCCTCCACTTCTTGATGGATGTTGACCAGTTGAATTGGATGCGGCTGCATACTGTAAAAATATTAAATATTGTATTAATAAAATTGTTTTAACAAACCAAACATCTTTGGAAAAATATTTAGTCACTGCCAACTTCAACTCTTAAAGCCATTCCGAATTTCAACGTTTATGAGTTGTATTATTTTTACGGGCTAAAAAATATTTAGCCCGTCGCCGCAAAAAATAATACTATAGAAATAAATGGGGTGGTTACCAATGTATTTTTACTATAACACCACCTGTGCTTAAGAGTGGAACATCCATGGATTGGATTGGAATAGAAACTGTATATTAACCTGAGGATGTGGTGCGATGCCTAATTGCTGTGCAGCGGTAAGTTTCTCTCGTTTATGATGCTGGGGCGAGTGATGTCCAGCGCGTCTCTCACTCTTACGGCCATGTGATGGACTCGGGGGTGCTGGTGCTGGCTGATTCTGGAACAGTAAGTATAATAGACATATATAATTAAAAACTAAAATCCTGAGTACTAAAAACTTTAATTATTCCTACACAATTGAATTTAAATAATTCGGTAGTTTGTATTTGCTGATTTGTCAAAAGGATACCTGGAAAAAATCGTTTATAGCGATAAGGCCGCCCATTGTACATGTTCCTAGTATAGCCTAAGCAACTATGTAGTTAATTATTGAGGCATACAATAAAGTGGAAAATCTATACTAATAATAATATATAGCTGAGAGTTTGTTGGTTTGTTTGTTTGAACGCGCTAATCTCAGGAATTACTGGTCCCATTAGAAAAATTCTTTCAGTGTTGGATAGTAAATTTATCGAGGAAGGCTATAGGCTATAAAACATCACGCTGCGGCTAATAAGAGCGAAGCAGTAGTGATAAATGTTGCCAAAACGGGAAAAGTTTTCTAAATTCTACGCGAATGGAGTCGCGGGCAATAGCTAGTAAATAAATAAATAGTTTCAAGACTAAGAACACGCTTAATAATCCTGAATCCTTTATTATTGTAACGTAATCGCTCTGTGCGCATAATTTAAAATCACTGCGCCTTTTACAAGTAGATGAAAATCAATGAATTTATCGCAAAGATCGACAACAAATCGATAGAATGAAAGCGTTTTAAAATATAGTCAATATTAGTATCGATATCCTGGAATGTTAAACGTGACTGAAAGTGTAGGCATGAAACATTGACTTATAAACATTCTGGGAACATGTAACTAATATTTTACATATAAATATTCTAAGATCTCTCTTGGCACAGACAGGTAAAAAATGATCCTATTTGTTAGGTGGTTCATATATAATGTATCCTACTAGATCGAAATATCTTGATATGTACCTACTATCACTTCGAAGCTAGTCGCGAATCCTTTAAAATATTAACACACAACAAATAAGTAATAAGAAATATTTTGGTTTTATATTTCCACCTTCATCGCCATGTCATGTCAGTGCCAAGTCATCGGCCATGTGTAACGATGGTCAAATATGACTTAACCTTTCTGCAACACGTTGTAAAGAGCGCAGATTATATAGATACATAAGGATTGCATATTTAAGTCCGATCTAACCAATCAATTGACAAAAACCGTTATAAATTAAGTAGTTATTTTGTATATTTGTATAGAAATAAATACGTAATATAGAAAGGCTTGAATGTTATTTCACATAACATCATCGACTACATACAAAATACAACAACAAATTGTAACTTCCATTTTCAAATGACACTTTTCTGTCCTCAACCTAGTTTGAAAATTCTTTTTTAAAAAAAAGAATCCTTATCCGTGTTCTATTTTTAAATACCAGATTTCCTCCACAGAATATAGAATTGCTTAATCAGACCACGTTTTAAAAGTTATAGTCTAATTTGTTTTTTTTTTATTGCTTTCATTTACACTCAGTGACAATAAAAATACAACAACAAAAATTTTATCCCTTACCGGTGGTGCTCCAACTCCAGGTGAATCCGTATACTTCTTCCAGGTGGTATCCTGGCGTGGTACTGGTGGCTGCCGTTCAGTTTGCTGTCCGCAATCAGTTTTGTTTCGAGTCCTCCCCACCACTCGGTACACTACGCCACTACCGCCCTCCATTCCTCTACGACCACCGCGTCTAAAACAAATATTATTACTTTTATTTTTTATTAATATAAAATATCAACTAAAGTTTGTTGTTTTTATTTTGTATACTTATGGTCTTATTCATAATGACTTATCAGAGGTTTAAAAGTTCGCTAAAATGGGTTCGCGGAAATTGTCAAAACTTGTTATTCATAATAGTCTTTTTACGATAAAACGTTTATTATCTCTCCGTTTAAATCTCCGATAAGTCATTATGAATAAGTCCATTAGTAAATATTCGACATTTAAAAAATATTTCTTAGCAAAATAACCTCTGAAAAAAAGGATTAGTTTTTGTTCCGTATTTTTTTTTTTCATTTACAAAATTGAAGGTAGTGAATGTATTTGTAGGAATATAACTGAAGTTCTACACTCCAGTTTCAGTAGCAGATGTACCAAGTATAAGTAAATTTTAATTAAGCAAAACTATGACATGCATATCATATGCATGTATGTATGTAATGTGACCAGACGTCCCTTTTTAAACGGGACTGTCCCTTTTTAAATGTCCGGTTTTAGCATGATCATATAGGGCCAGGGTATTTGTCCGATGTATAAGTTCTACAGAGCCTATGTAATGGAATACATAAGCTGTAACTATATTAATTTAATAGAATCCATTCAGTAGGTTTTGCGTGAACGAGCAACTCATATCCCTGCATTCTTAGGAACTTTCGTGTTTATAATATTAGTAGGAAGTATTGTGACAGATTAAGAAGTATTTTTGGTTGACAAGAACAATAGATATAATTTTTAATAATAGTAGCCAGGTTGGCCTCAGCAGTGGTATTCAGTAAGAAAAAGTGAAGGGAGTTTTCGGTGAATCTTGATCACGGGACAGCGCTCCTCTATTTTTATTGGAGGAGCGCTGTCACGTGACCAAGATTCACCGAAAATTCACTTCACTTTTTTAGGGTTCCGTACCCAAAGGGTAAAAACGTGACCCTATTACTGAGACTTCGCTGTCCGTCCGTCCGTCCGTCTGTCACCAGGCTGTATGTCAAGAACGGTGATAGCTAGATAGTTGAAATTTTCACAGATGATGTATTTCTATTGCCGCTATAACAACAAATACTAAAAATAAAATAAAATAAATATTTAAGGGGGGCTCCCATACAACAAACATGATTTTTTTACCGTTTCTTGCTCGATACTAATAACGTTGCCTTATGTTGCATAGATAATGGTACGGAACCCTTCGTGCGCGAGTCCGACTCGCACTTGACCAATTTTCTTACTGAATACCACTGCTGTAATGTTACGTTATTATAATTTTATATAATAACTATTTCTGTATTTTATGTTTATTGGATCTCCCCTGCTCAGTCCATCAATATCTTACTAGACACGAGCCTCTTCCATTTCTGGAAGGTATTTGGTCTACTGACTAGATCTGGCTCCGCTGACTAGGCGTGTTGTTTCCAGTTTTCCGTCAATTACAGATTATGTTTTTAGTTCTCAGGTTCCCGGGAAGACACGTGGTGATGGCAATTTATTAAAATTAAATATTTATCATTGTCTAAAATACAGAAGAAAGAAGTAACCTAAGGGTGAATTTATTTGCATATAATGAATCGATATTATATATATATATTGAATAGTCGCATGACGTCTATACAGGCATCCCTCAGTAAATGGCAACGAAGGGTTCATGTCCCTCGCATGAGTCAGGGTTAAGGGCTTTATACTATAAATAGAACTATATTAACATTCCCATAAAATAAAAGTTTTATTACTTTTTATTTGTGCAATGGCAATTGAAATAAATAATAAATAAATAAATAAATATTCATGGACATTTCACACAACGTCCTCTGGTCCCAAGCTAAGCTTATATGCTTGTGTTATGGGTACCATAATACGGATAGAATACATATACTACTTTTTTTATGTAAATACATACTTATAATACATAGGAACACACTAGGTACAAAGATTTGTATGACAATTAGAAAAATCACACAAATGATTGTACCGAGCGGGAATCGAACCCGCGACCTCTTGATCGGCAGTCCGTTACCAGAACCACTACACCACGAGGCCCGTCTATTTAGCCCCCAAATCTATTTAGGGCTGGCTATTTAGCAAATCCTTAAATTTAAGTCCCTTCTTAATTTTTAATATAATATATTGGTTGTTATATCACGCCATAATAAGCACATAGTCATATAATGCCATATAGAAGACACTAGTAATTAGAATCGACTTAACTCGATTTAACCCAATTAAAACTGCGTTAACTTGCAGCTCTTAGTAAAGTTACTATTAATCACCCGTTCATGGTTTATTCCGTCTAGAGCACTAGTCGCCAAACTAATTAGATGTTCCATTACATTTCTTATTTTGTTTCCTTTACTTAGAATAAAACCTTTGTGTATTTCTTGCTACGTCCTTCGCCCTTCGATCCGACTTTATTTTTAAAAAGCCTTTGACCTTTCCAGCTTTATCCCTCACAGTATTACGGTGTTTAATCTTCGATGCATTAAGGTTTTCAGTATAAAATATATTATAAAAAACTTCAATTTAAGTTTTTAATATTATCTACTCGATTACAAAGATATAATATGATAACATTTTTGTTCTGAACTTTACATTCCCTTATTAATTCATTGAATTAGACAACTGTTTGTAAACTTACTAGCATAACTAAAGATATAGTGTCTTATCGAAACAGTGAAGCCTAATTTGAATAACTAAATGAATCTATTAGGTATATTAACTAGAATTAACACCGTAATAAATAGATTACTTTCACTATTTTCTTGCGTAAAGCTATGAACTTAACATTTTTATACATTATTCCATTGACCAATCGAGTATAAGTCATAAATCGGAATTACTTGGCTGTCAGTAACATTTTGTTCAACAGGTATAAATAATTTTATGTAAGAAATCACAGTATAAAATATTCCCAGTGCCTATTGTGGAAGCACGGCTCGGTTGAACAAAGGGATGAATTAGATGGCGAGTGATAAAAGGGTATTCTCGTATGAAGACGAGCAACATGTCGTTGTGACCTACTTTAAAAAATACGTTGATGTAATATGTAAAACTTTGGTTATATTACGAAGCCTCTATTATTCTAAAATGCGAACCTCAAATCATTATAATAAATGTTAGTAGGTACCAACTTTTAACCTCCATGTGGTGACGAGGGGACGAAGGGTGCTGTA
Organism: Orgyia antiqua; assembly: GCA_916999025.1. Lineage (NCBI taxonomy): Eukaryota > Metazoa > Arthropoda > Insecta > Lepidoptera > Erebidae > Orgyia > Orgyia antiqua. The sequence goes on from OU779861.1 coordinate 8,305,884, forward strand.
AAAGTCAGCTTAGGGATATTGCACACAGATAACATCTTCTGTGAGAGATGGAAAACTCGAAAATAAACCCTGTGCCAACACGCCTGGTCAGCGCGGCACAGTAGACCATAATTCCTCCCAAAGTGGAGGAGGCACGTGCCCAACAGTGGGACGTAAATGGGCTGGAGAAGAAGGAGGTACTTTCAATAAGAAAACTTTAATTTTATACTATTTAGTGTAAGAACAAGTGCCGTTTGAATTTGATTACTCTTCAAAAAGGGCGTTAAAAGCTGCGTCGGGTCGGCAACGCACGAATGTTACTTCTGGATATGCAAAAGTCTATAGGCTACGGTAATCGCTTACCATCAGGCGAGTCATATGCTTGTTGGTCACCCGTGTAGTAAAAAAAAAGTTTAGACAAATGTTGAAGCATTAAATCTTAAAACATTTAACAACACGATCTTGAATATTTATATTTTCTGAAGCGACATAACACAAATTTACTGAACGAATTAGATATAAAGAAACTCTAGAAACATGTATTAAGACTATTCTAATACTAAAGACAACCATAATTAAGTAATCTTTCTTTACAGATTATTACAAACTCTCTTAAATACCTACAATTCATAAATACTATTTCATAATGTTTACCATAGCTGGTTAATACTACAGTTTAAGTAAAGTATATTTTTGATGACTATCTGACCCGTCTACTTTGGAAATAGATTATCAGGGCGCAATGCGGTTAATTTCCTATACTATCATGAAAACAAAATCTATGCTGGCTTCTTTGAGGGCATTACCCTACAGTAAAGTAATTACATCAAGATGAGTAAGTAGCTACGAAATAATGCGAAAGAACGTTTTTATTCAATACTTTCATTAATCACTCTTTATTACACTCATTTAGGATCAATGGAGTCTTTATACTTCGTTTATTTTTAAACTCATGTAAAGAGGTCAGCATCGGCATACTTTGATAAGTGAAAGGGCAATTTTAATCATTCATTATCATTTTATCTAACTAACGTTAATAGGCACTGTGTTAATTAAAAACTATTTGTTTTCCTTTGCGCGAATCATTTGTTGCTTGTAGTAAAATAAAACTCAGCATAAGAATAGTTTAGATTATTCATTTATTTATTTATGAGGACGCCCGAGAAAAATATACTCCGATGTCATCGCCCGCGCCGCCAGTATACTCCAAAAGGGGCAAGTGCGTAGCACTTACAAACGTCGGGCATGTATGACCAGATATACGAGTATGAGTGTGGATGAAGCCAAGGAAGTATGTTTGGATCGTAGCAGATGGCGCTCTATAGTCTCTGCCTACCCCCATGGGAAAAAGGCTTGATGTTATGATGATGATGTTTATTTATGAGAGTTTGAATATTAATATTCAATTATCGGGTACAGGTGTTCTCTACTATGGGAATTTGCCACGTTGACAAAAATATTAGTATACAGATTTAGACAGTAGTGCGATTCCATTAAAAACTATTTTTTACGGTTCGAGAATATTTTATAAGCATACGATTAAGTATAATGGTTTTTATGATGTAACGATAAAAAGCTCTATATTTACTATAAACAATAGTTTACTACATAATTAGGTAGAAAATGTAAATAGTAAGTGGTACAAAAAAAATTTTTACTAAAAGACAGAATATTGAAAACAACATAAAAGTTTTAAAGTAATAATTGTTTTACTCTGTCGAACAAATCTTTACAAAATAAGTAACTTCAAGTTCTTAGAAATATAATTTAAGATGGCTCCTCTGGCAGTAAAATGCGGAAAAGATCTTTTCATTCGCAATAAAGCTTACGATAAGAAGAAAAGTATATAAACTTTTTAGAGTTCCGTGGTAAAAGATAAAACGGGACCCAATTATTTATTTAATTACTGTGACTTCTCTCTCGGTTCGTACTTAGTCTATCTACCATGGCTGTCTCTCTTAGAGAAATCTTTACAGATGACGTATTCCGCCTTTCATTATAGCAAAACACACTAAGACTTAATTTTATTGACTACTAGCTGGTGCCCGCGACTTCGAACGCGTGTAATTAAGAAATCAAACCATAATAAACAGAAGTTAGCTACTCCGCTCGATAGATGGCGTTGTACAGTTTTTAAATCGCGCTATAGTTTTGTTCCACACATTAACACTTAAACTTGTCAATGTTTTTACTGTGTCTGTGTTATCAATGTTATCATCTCGTTTTCACATTTATGAATTAGTAAGGACTAGCTGTAACTGTGACTTTGTTCGCGTGGAATAGTGACTGAGCTCATTATTTAAACAAAACTACTTTTTTGTCTTTTTACGGACTTGTACGCGTATATTTGTTTTAAATTTTAGGCCGACGTTTCAGCGACGTTCCAGTTCCACCCGTGACCATAGTTATTGTGTATTTTGGTAATGTGCTTTATGACGATATAATTATTACAGTATTCATGACAAATATAATATTATGATTAAATCTAATGATACGGAACTCGACAAGCGTGAATACTACTCTTACTTTTCCGGTATTTTAACATTGTTCTTTCTTTGTTCGGTACACCGCTTACAGTAAGTATCACAATTATGTGAAGTAAGATACGAGAGAGATGTAGCGGCGCAAAGAAATTTCTTCTTTTACCTCACAGGCAGGTTAAGTAAACTGTAAGTTATTACAGATAGAGCCTAGCCTTTGCAGTTGCAAATACCGCAGTGGCCTAGTTTCTAACAAGATGTGGTGTTAGATTTTAAGTAAACATTTATTTTCAAAATCCATTTCACTGTAAAAAATGTTTTTCAATATCATATAATTTAAGATTGAAAATTTATCATAATCTAGAGAATTATATTTTAAATGGCTTAATATTGGGGTATTAAAATAGTCTGAAATTATAACAGGAATATTTATTTGACACTGCAATACAGGATTTTAGCTTTGTAGAATTATGTTAAAAACCTTTTTAGACGACTGACAAGGTCTTTTCCAGTTCTAAATATTTACATGAAATTAAATAATAACACCAGAATAACAGTAAATAGTTTAGACTTCTTAAGCCACGTTCTTACATTTTGTACAATCCTATGAATATATTTTTGAATGTTGAAAGAACAGACCATTGTAAAAACAATTGTATTTTGAGATAAACATAAACATAATTATGTAATGTATAATTTTGTAAATATATTGCATCAAAATTTAATGAACTTTTATGGAAAACATCATTCACATCACTGCAATCAGTTTTCATAGTAAGGGGAGATAAAGGCACAAACACACAGGGGAATCCCAATGAAAAGGGTGTTCGTCGCTGTTCACAATTAGTACCAAGTCTGATAAAGATAAAGGTAGGTGCACAATAATCATAAGGTGTATTCATCTCTATGCTTTGACTGTCTTTAAAACTTTGACGCATAGAGCATAAACATAACAGGAGCAGGTATTTCAAGGCGACATCTGGGAATAAAGGTACGAAAGAAATGGAAATGGATGAATAACTAACCCACGATTACGAATAGATTGTTATCCCCGCGTATCAGTAAATTTTGTCCTTATCCCGAATTCAAGATTCAATAGAAAATGCTATCATCGGTAGCTTATTGAAATCCAAGTAAGGACAAAAGTAGCAATTTGTCTGTCTATAGCAGCAACTATTGTAAAGAGGTAAAATATGAGAAACGGGCATTTGTATGTGTGTGTGTGTGTGTGTGTGTGTTACCTCAACATTCCACCGACAGTGCAGTATTTTTACATAGATAACAGCCTGTATAACTACTCCTGTTGGTTCGATACACAAAGCATTGACGTCTTAATGAAAACTGAACGCCTGAAGCCTTGCACTAATGATGACATATCTTCTAAAAGGAACAGTCTCCTGCATTCATTATCTATTGCACGGAGCATCCCTTCCATTATACTTTCCTTCCAATCGTCTCATTATTTTCGTTCAAATGATGAATGTTCTTTTGTTATTACCCAGGTATTCAAGGTGAGTTCGCAAACAACACTTAAAATGTGCTTTTAATTTTCTGTTAAAAATAAGACAGTATTTTTGCAACAGTATTTTTATTGTGGAAGTTTTATACATTAATTTATTATTTTTTTGCAATTGAGTTGCTATGCTTTTTAGTTAATGGACTTGTGTATGTTTTGTGAAAAAATCTAAAACATAGGCATGAGAAACAACTCACGGCAAAACAAATCGACATAGCAATAATTATGGACTATGATTTGTTTATAAAGCATAGAGGCAGGTCGATGGCGATGATATGAGATGTATAAAATTTTCATGATTCGGAATTCGTCCTAAAGAAAATAAAGTCAAGAAATAAATACCACTTACCATTTAAATCAAACAAAATCAAATTAAGAAAATTCAATTTAAAATTATATGTTTTTTAAATTCCCCATATTAAATATTCTCTAACACTTGCGTGACTCATTCGTTCAAATAAAATCAGTACTAGTTTTTACAAGTTTTAAAATCAAATGTACTCACATTTGATTTTAAACCACGTAACAACTGATGACCGGTAGCTGTAAAGCCTCCGAAACGAACGGGCTAAAATTTAAAACAAATGCACGTGTCTAAATAATATTTGGTTTTATAATAAGGTTTAAACTTTTGTAGTAAATTCAATAAATTCATATTTCGCGCTAACTATATTATATACACTGCGCCAGATATAACGATAACAAAAGTCGAACAAACCTCGAGTAGCTGAAAGCTATTCAAACTAACCGGATATCCTTTCAATTCAAAGTATTTCTATTTGAATACACTTTGTTATGATCTAAAGTAAAGCTTTCATATATTTCTGATTCAATGGTTGTGCTAAATTTATTTTCTGCTACGTATGTTCTTCTAAAGCTACATTCGACTACATCTTCTTTATTTGACGGGCTTCGTGGTGGAGTGGTTTATGTAATGGACTGCCAATCACGAGGTCGCGGGTTCGATTCCCAGTTGGGACAATCATTTGTGTGATATCCATAAATGTCATACAAATGTTTGTACTGCGTCTGGGTGTTTTCTATGTATTTTATGTATGTATTTACAAAAGAAAAGTAGTATATGTATTCTATCCGTATTCTGGTACACAAAACACAATCATATAAGCTTAGCTTGGGACCAGAGGACGTTGTGTGAAATGTCCATGAATATTTAATATTTAAAAAATAATTAAAAAATTTTACTTTACTTATTTTGAAACAAAGTCGTTATTTTTGCATGTTCATTATGTCTTATCTTTAAAACTGCGCTACGGTTTTTGAAGCGTTTTGTTTTTAATAGAATGGATCAAGAGGATGACTCTTTTGTATAATTTGTTAAGGTTTGATGTATATTTGGGGAGAGGGGCTCAATAACTATAAACTATATATAATAAAATATTATCTAGTTATGCATAAATTTCTTATGTATATGTGTCTGTCACTGAACTCCCTCTGAACGGTTAGAACGATTTTGATGAAATTTTGGGTTCCAGTGATTCGGAAGATCAGACTGCAGCTTTTGAGTTTGGGCAAACGAAGTGTGTGTAGTGGGCAACAACTGAGAATGTATAGTTAGAAAATACTTTCAATAATAAATAATAATAAATATTCATGAACATTTCACACAACGGCCTCTGGTCTCAAGCTAAGCTTATACGCTTATGTTATGGTACCTACCAGAATACGGTTATACTACATAAACTACTTTTCTGTTGTAATTACATACTTATGATACATAGAAAACACCCAGACGCAGTACAAACATTCGTATGACATTTATGAATATCTCACAAATAATTGCCCCAAGCGGGAATCGAACCCGCGACCTCGTGAACGGCAGTCTGTTACATGAACCACTCCACCACGAAGCACATCGAATACGGATCATTAATTTTAAACATATTATTTTATTATTTTTATTTTATGCTAGTTTTACCCCTCTGTACATTTCTTAGTAATAAGTGGAAACTTAGTGGATTGTACTCTTGATTTCTCACTGTAGTAATACTAGTTTATAATTTAAACATTGTACAATTGTTTGTTTGCCCAAATAAAGTAAAATAAAATATTTTTCGATACATTAATCCTGTTCAATGTCACGCCAAGATCTACAACATGTCCCCAAAGTGTACCCTTGTCAAACTTAAAACTAAGTCACATGTACACTCTTAGGGCCTCTTTCACCATTCTCAAGTAAAGCGCCAAGTAGACTAATCGCTAGTTAAAGTCACCAGTAACTACACGTGCGACGTTCACGACGTTCGAGTAGCAGTAATCTTAAGATTAAACAATTGAAATTGACAGAAGATACTCGTAACTATTACTTGACAATTAACGCTAATCGATAAGTAACTAATCAACGCTTTACTCGAAGATGGTGAACGAGGCCCTTAGTGTCATTGCCTATTCAGTAAGTACAGAAGAAAATGTGGCAATCTTTTCAACGAGAAAATTAATAATTTTAGTAATAACACGTAAAAACGATAAATTTTTATAAAATAGTTTTTAATCAGTGATTTTAAAATGTATTTTAAAAGAAACCAATTTTTGGATTACTGTAGTAATATGGGAAAAGCATTATGGACCATTTATTAATTTGCTTAGTTTGAAAACTACAATAGATGATCGGAAATCCTGTTTTTTTTTTATTATTCTACTGTCGTTGGTCCTTAAGAGGATACCAAAATAGCTTCGTGCATTTTTCTATGTACGAAGTTTTCATTGTTTCTTTAGATTGAATGGCTAGAGCTCTAATTTTTAAGTATATGTTTTTTCAATATATGATCTAGGATCGCATGAACTCAGAAACGCGATTGAAAAAAGTTTTCTCGATAGAAAATCTTGGCGAAACAGCCTCTCAATTTTTTTATTTTTTTCATTTGTCGGTCTATTATCGCGTATTAACTAATGAAATAACTTTAAAAACATAGGTAACTATTATGTATAGAAACACGTGGATCAGAATTAAAATATATTTAGTAGATTTTGAGTAAATAGGAAAAGTATCCCTAATTCTTCATTTTCTGTGCCTACTGGCTGTGTTAATATGTACGTGTCGGCGATGATATACGATAATCTTGATGTAGGCCCTTAATCACTTTTAAAATTCCGTTACGTAATTATAAATATATTATTATAAATTGCCAATAACTATAAATATATTTTAAGTGAAATACAAACATTCCGTCCGTCTGAATAGCCCAATATCGTCCCACTGCTGAGGACGGCCTCCTCCACTTCAGGAGGGGTCTACTATGCCTCGCTGACTAGGTGTGCTGGTATAGGGTTTAGTTTTGAGTTTTCCGTCTATCACAGTACGTTGCCTGTAAGAAATTGCACTAGCGATAAGGCCGCCATTTTGTACTAGCACGTAATGACTTAATCCTAATGTAATTAATGATTATGTAAAAAGGTGTATAAATAAAGAGTTATCTATCTATCTATCTATCTACGTGTTAACTGTCTCAAAAATATCCCTTCGCTGGCTCTTGCAGCACCCTAGGAAAGAAATAGGGTGGTGACACTTGTATTCTTAATCCGTCACCACACAGACTATACTAACATAATGAAGCACTAATAATATTGTAATTACGTTTTTGTTATGAGTTTGATCAACAATCGAGTTAAATACAAAAGCTCCCATCTTGTTATATACGGTATGTTCCGTAATTTAATTATGCCTATAAAGGATCTTTGCTGACGCTGTCATCTTGGCTATTGAAACATGAAATTCTAATTCCAAACAACAATAACTTAATCAAAATTGTAACAATGAGTGCTGCGATGGTATTTTATACCATATAGATATTAGCTATGAAACAATGACATATAGATCACTACTAAATGTTGGTACCTATTAAATCCTTAATATCTCAATATCTATGATAAATCGCCCATATTTAGAAACCAAAACTGTTGAAACTCTTAAACTTTTGTATGTATTAAAAAAAACCGCGGAGATATAAGCTCACATAGATACATACATACAAAAATAGCTGCTTTGTTTTCTAATAAGTAAAGAAGACTGCAGAAATGATAATTTTGATAATCTTTGATCCCGCATTGTTATTTTTCCTAAGTTATAGGTACACCAGAAAAACGTATAAAAACTTTAAATTTTTTTTCTTAAAATTCTGTACACAGATTTCAATAATAATGAAGAAACCTCTAAGCAAGTAAATACAGCAGTAGAAAACATAACCAACACTAAACTTTCTTGGTTTATTTTAACAAGAAAATGCGTTGCAAGATTTCAATTGGGCTTCGAATACAAAGTAATAAATATTGTGTATTTAATAAATAATGTATCAGAGGAATACCTGACAAGACAACAAGTTATGCTCGACTCTTGACTTTACCTCATTAAAATTTCAAACAGCGCAGTAAAACAAACAGCGGAACAGGCGCTTTGCAATATCCGAACAGAATTTAAAAGTTTTGCAACGAAAGCATTCGTATATTGTTACGTAGTGCATTTTCCAGATTTTCTGCTTTCCGTTTTACAACTGTTACAATAGGACTTAATGTTTTACTATGGCCTCGTATGCTATTGAAATACATAGTTATATAAAATCGTTGGCGTTTTCTCTTTCCGGCCCATTGACGGCCCATTGACGTCCCATCGTTGGGCACAGGCCTTTGCCACTTTGGGAGGGAATATGGACTACAGTACCACGCTGATCAGGTGCTTTTATTTTCGAGATTTCCTTTTGTCACAGAGGATTTCATAGGGTGTTATCTATTTGCCCGTACGATAATATTTCTTAGCTAGCTTTAACAGCGCCCTGAGGAGAAAAAGTGTTGATGACAATAAAATAATTGTATCTATTCACAAATCATCATCGCCGATTATTTATATTCATGTTTTAAAGAGTCTAATTTACTAGCTTAATGAAAATTAGATCATTTATGCTTTGTTTGGTGGTATTATAATATAGTGTAAAAATACCCAGTTCATGAATCATAAAGCGTACCCTTTTCAAGCGTGTAGTTACTTAAATAATCGTGTGAATCCAAGGAGTTACAATCAAATTATTTCCATATACGCGGTGAGGGTATATAATATCCTTATTGTCAATACACTTTGTAATTTAGTCGGTTTATCCCTAACACTTATATGAGACATTTTGTCAAATAAAACTACTTTGTTACGGATTACATACTGTTAATTTGGAGTTTATTTTTTCGCAACACATTAATATTTTGTTTGATTTCAGTCAAAGAATACTTCCTTTTAAATGAAATCAAGTAACTGGGGCTCTTTATGGTGGATTATATTGATCGAGACCTATCAAGATCGCTTTATCGTATCCGAAATTCCCTGCAATGTTATTTAATTCCATGACAGGCGTTGGAGCCATTTCCTAGATTGATATTTTATATAGATAGGCAAGAATTGCTCATTTAATATTGTAAGATGTAGATCTTTCTTAAGAAAGAATATCTATACTGAAGCTGAAGAGTTTGTTTGTTTGTTTAAACGTGCTAATCTCAAGAACCGCTAGTCTGATTAGAAAAATTCTTTCAGTGTTAAATAGTACATTTATCGAGGAAAACTATAGGTTATATACCATCACGCTGTGACCAAAAGGAACGAACCATTAGCAAAAAAATGTTGCAAAAACAGGGAACATTTTCTAAATTCTATGGCGGGCAACAGCTAGTAGAATCATATAACTCCTACCAAGATATAGAACTACAACTATTTACGTCAAACAAAGCCCGGACTGGAGGCACTATTGGGAATATTTCCTACCCTTTTTATGATCGGGTTTTCAATGAAAATATAGTCTATACTCCGGGCGTCGAGCTTATTTAGGGATTTCCACCCAAGCTTAGAACCCGACAGATGCGGAAGTAATATGCTTAGACGGATAAATTATTGCTGTATTAACTGTTTACTTATTGCGAGCTTAGTATGTCAATAAAACGTTTACACAATAAAGATAGTTCTACGAGTTACATAATGTTTCATTTATCATCCCCAATGCTTGCATAAACTATTATGAGTTTTAGCTTTAACTTTGTAAGACCAATAAGTAACTTAATTTATGAATTGGAATCAAATTAGTCCTTTTAGCTATTATTAATTTTAGATTTGCATGTATTTACTATATTAATATCTTCCGTCTATCGTGATCATATTGGAACATAATAATTCTAATTATTTTTAATTACCACATCTATTTAAAAACTAAACTCGTACTTTAAGAGATCAAATTAATAAGAGGAATGTCAGGAATGGTCACCACATGGGACAAAGTAGCAATTCATTGACTTCGCTAACCGCCAGATGTTTAAATACTTATTGCCTCCACAGCAATTGTCTTAATTATAATGTAATGAGTTAAACGACGTCTTACCAAATTCATATAATCCATCTTGAGCACAATTATTCCAAAATACTTGTTCACTTATCTAGTAATATTATCTATAAAGCACCGTAAGCTTACAATGTCTAACGCGAAAAGCAAAGACACATAGCAAGGCAACACTGATCCTATATTAGTGTCCACAAAACTATTATTATTATTGGCGTATATAATTACAGCAAATTAAATATAATTCTCAAACAAACGACTGGTTCCCTAGTCACTCGGAGTTCAAGTAAGAGAAGGCACAACGCATATGGTCCACAACAAAGTCTAACATACACTAACACCAATGACTAACGTATTACAACAGTTTACAAGATTATCGAAAGCGCGATCGGTCCCTCGCGATCCTTTGTTAAGTGCGGTCCAGCTTCATGGCGCCAGCTGTGATCGGCGTGCTCAGTACTTCGAGCGTGCGTCTGGCGACGAACGATCGATGCCGGCAACAGATTTACATTTTCCGTGGAGGAAAATCGGGAAAGTTTGTCACGTGCGTGTTTTGAGCGCGGGCGGCAAATACGGCGCGCCCGCACGCCGATAGTGCGCGCCGCTGAATGCCGCCCGCCCTACCGCACCGAGCCGCTTTCGTACCGTGCTAACACTTTCTGTACTACAACGGCATACGATGCCATTTAAACATGTACTTTATGACATTGAAATTATCCAATCCAACCCACAACTTAAATGACTATTTTGAATTAAACAAAGAAATTATATCCAAATCAGAAAAGTATTTTATTAAGTAATTTATTGATGATATTAAAGGGAAACGGAAAAAAATATGCACGGGGGTATTGAAGTAAAAATAGAGGATGTTATTGAAATATGTCCTGTAAATAGATATTTATTTCAACAAGGGTAAGGTATGGAATCGTGCGAAGCTGTTTGTGTAGTTGGGGTCGTAGGCGTAGTAAGCTGAAGTAACGCGAGGGGTGAAGGCGGTATGAGACGTAGGAGTATCGATTTTGGCCACCCCGCCCTCTACCCTAATGTTGCGACAGTGTGAGTGCGGTGTACGATGTACGAGTCCTCACCGAGAGATCGTTGGTCGCACACCGCGAAAGGCAGCGTCCAAATACCTACTAACAATTGCTTTGTTTGCACTATCAAACCATTTATATGTCATGAACAAAACAGTTGCTTGTTTGCTTGTCAATGAAATTGTGGTTTCAATAGAAATGAGAGATGTATGTGAAATTTGTATCTAGTTCTAAAGATATTAGACTAATTCTTTCTATAAATTTATTCGTCAAAATTATATTACTAAGGGCCTCTTTCACCATTCTCAAGTAAAGCGCCAAGTAGACGCTTTACTTGAAGATGGTGAACGAGGCCTATGTAAAGACCTATGTCATGCCTTGGCTGATGTTTAAATTGTCTTTGTTTGCGAAATTTGAAAATAACCTATACATCACGTCTCTTTATGGTATTCTAATATAGTGTCCAATCAAAAATAAAAAGAGGTCTACTAATTTGAGTTACAAAGTTAAAGACACGTTACATTATGCCAAAGTACCAGAAGGCGGGACGACCACTTGTGGATTTTGAGGATTAGTTGACGCTAATAGAAAATGGATTTCTTAGCAAACATTCATACAAAGAAATAAATTATTAATCTACAATAACTTCTAGGAAAAGCTCTCATAATAAGTTTCTATGAGACTGTACTCGTAATAAGTGTAATATTACTTATTATATTTTTATCCACGTGATCTAGTCGTATTCAAAGCTTTTCCATTTTGTAATAAAATTGTGGAATAGATAGAATCTCCTTATTGCCATAAAATATATGTGGTGGGTACGAATAAAGGTCCCATCACTGTTTATACCAATACATATTGTTGTAATATACACATATATTATACATAAATATTGTCGGATATTTCCCATTATGTCCTCTTTTCCCAAACTAAGTTGTATTGCATGTAACTTGTATTGTGTTTACGAAATAAACTATTATCAAGAGTGCGATGTTTTATTGTTTTAATTGGACTTAGGTACATTATTTTAAGATTGTAATAGTAAACGTAGGTATTTGCTACAATTGAGATTGTTCATAACTTTTGATCTGCTGCTTTTTATATTTTTTTTTAGAAAATATAGACTATTTTAAACAACCAATTTCAATATTATTGAAATATTCATTAAAGAATTTTTTTTAAATGCTTAAAGATATTATTTTAAATGTTGTGTTGCCATGTTGATATAATAGACCAATTTCAACTCCACCACAGAGTAGTAAATCCCTAAGAACGCCTTAATATTTAAAGTCATTAATTTCAAGGGCAAATAGAGATCATTTGCTTTTTTAGATTATCGCCAATATAGCTAATTTTCCGAAAAAAGCTAATGGATCATGATCAGAAACTCTATTTACCGAAATGGTTTTCGAATTAAGAGTTTTAAAAAAATAGGAACAATGCCAATTGGCTAACTTTTTGTTTACCTTTCTGATAATGCTACTTTTTTCTAGACTAAACAATGAGCAGGTAGAAGCAAGATATAAATGGAATTTAAACAAGTATTCAGTAAGTAGCTCACTCAAGGACCCTAAACCGTCTAAAACGCATATCCATTTGAGCATGAAAACAGTGAATCCCATACTTATTTTGAATGCGCAATATTGCGTTACAAGAGATAAAAAGTAAGCAAAAATCTTTTACGTGTTAATTTTCTTTACCTATTGAAATTTTACATTAATTTATGAATTTTTGCAATTGACTTGCTATGCTTTTACTAGTTACTAATTTAGTTTATTTAATTTAGTCTATTGAAATTTTGTAATAAGTAGATATTAGTAATAAAATAAAAATCTAATCTTACCGTTCGTCTAGTTGCTGCAACTGTGAAGGCTGCTGATAGTTCATCCGACGACCGTAGAGCGAAGCGCCGCCCTCCGACATGTATCCATCCATCATATCGTTATTTCGTCCACATTCCATTTCACCAAGATTAATACGTCGCAAACAATCACCGTCAGACATGTAACCCGAAGCCATATCGAGATCACAATAGTCGGGGTTAGAGAATCCAGGTCCATAATTTATTCGGTCTCGCAAGCCCATGTTTTCTCTTCCAAAATTTGCTTTTACTGTATTAGCATGGTGAGGATAACCAGGAATATTTTTTTGGGTCAAACCAGACGTTCTCATTGGTAGTGTTAAGTGACTATTGTAACCTCGTAGTAGTGGTCTCATAGGCATCACGTTCATTAACGGATTCTCATCGTCTCCAAGAGAATTGTCTCGACAATGAGAAGGAGTGCTAGATCTACTGTCACTGGACTTGTTCAAGTCAGTCAATGTTCTGTTATGTTCAACAGTTGGCTTTGGTGAATGTGTCACTGTTCTTCTCTGTGCTGCTTCTTTTTCTGAGATTTCCGCTTCATTTATTACTTCGTTTATGTATGTAGTATTCATATCTAGTCTTTTATTAAGTATAACATTATTAGTGGCACCATTTGAAATTTCAGATCCAGATTCACTGGAAGGACGGTATATGACGCTACTATCACTGGAATTGGAATGCTGTCCAGTTGTACTATGAGTAGAATTCGAATGAGAACTCTCAGACATTTGAGAGGTATTATTGTGATTGCCTGAATTCACTACAGGCATTGGAGATACCGCTAAGGTCTGCTTCTGTGATATATCTTTACTTAAATTAGACTGTTCTCTACTAAATGGAAGTGCACTTACGTTGTTAGTAGAATTTAAACTAGAATTGCTTTGTATGGGACTTAATTGACTATTTGTACTTTTATTTATAATGTGTCTATCATCTTTTGCAATTTTAAACGTTCCTTTCACAGCAGCCGTAGGTTTAGGAATACCAGTATGATTAGGTGAACCAAAATTTTGGACAGAATTAGACTGTGTTTGATTGGGATGAGGTTTTGGTGATGACATTGCATTTTCGTAAGCTTTGACATCTGTTACACTGTCTGATCGTTTTTCGCTCAGTTTCATTTGACTACCTGATAATTTGACCATCTTTGAAGAGTTTGAATTTCTAGAGCTGTCATCGATCTGGTTTAATTTAGTATTACTCATAGATTTTGGAGTGGTCAATTTCGAATCTTTATCGCGGGCTGGAAGTTTAGGACTATTTCTCGACTTTTCACTACTTATTCTGCTACTACCTCTGCTTAAATTTGTGGTAGATTCTTTAGGAGATTTAGAACTAGCTAACTTAGGTTTTACATTTTTAACAGACTTGTCTTTTGATAATGTGTCGCTTTGTTGCCTCAATGTTTTGGGCCCAACTAGATGAGAAGATTTGATATGTGCGTTCGGTGTATTTGAAGACTCGTTAAGGCTTAAACTGGAATCTGATCTCTCACTTTTGGCCGATGAGAAACCACTGGAAGAACTAGTGCGTTTTGAAACTGCTGTACTTTTATTGCTTTGCTTTTCGTTGGACAACTTGTCTTTATTGAACAGTTTTAACTTATCGAGCATAGAATGCTTTGTTGGTGTCCCATTTTGGCTGGATGGAGTTTGTTGATTTTGCTGAGTTAAAGATGATGGAATCTTAGTGCCAGGTGCCAATAATGATGAGTTGGGGCGTGATCTATAACAATAAAGATAAATGTGATTAATTCTGAAAGAACTGATAAGGTGTTAAGTATTACGTTATTCATTTATTAATAAATAAATAAATAAATAAATATTCAGGACATTTCACACAACGTCTTCTGGTCCCAAAGTAAGCTATATTTCTATGCTTGTATTATGGGTACCAGATACGGATAGACTACATATACTACTTTTCTTTTGTAAATACATACTTATAATACATAGAAAACACCCAAACGCAGTACAAACATTTGTATGATATTTATGGATTTCACACAAATGATTGTCCCAAGCGGGAATCGAACCCGCGACCTCGTGATCGGCAGTTCATTACATAAACCACTCCACCACGAAGCCTGTCATTTAATATTATCATTTATTAGCCTCTTAAAAGAAAAGTATCTTAAATTTTGACAAATGGCATACTTGCAAGATGACATATACATACATCAATATCATCACTTATTATGTGTGTTTGTAAAATTTTGTATAATATTTATTTGAATGCTACTTAAATTATTTTAACTTATTTTTAAATTAATTTTTATTTTTTATTATATTATTTTTTATTTTTATATTATATTATTATATTAATTATTATTTTAATATTTCATGGATGACCTAATGACCTTAAAGAACCGAACATTGTTAATTAAGAGAATTTGTATTTATAAACTCGTAACATACAAGACTTTATAACAATAAAACATAAAATAACTCAAGAGTCGACGATGATTATGTTATATACACCTTTACATACGTAGTTGAAATAAATAACCGCTTATCTTGTAGCAATTTGGACGATCATAAAGTAGACGCCTTAGACACATTTATGTGACATGATGCTATTTACGGTAGGTAGGTACTATTGACGTCCTTAATCTTAATGTTAAGTTAATTACGGTACTTACTTATAGGTACTTACAGAAGGTACTAAAAGTACTGAATACCTATATACCTACTTAACTGTCAATGTTGATTTATTTATATAGATTACAACCAAGCCTTGAATTGCTATTACTTAAAACTAAATTTATTACAAAAACTGTCATGAATATGAAAATATATTAATTTCTCGGACTTGTGCAATAAATAAAGCCTTCCAAAACACAGGATAGCCTAGTTTGGGAGTTTGGGACCTGCTTGTATTGAAACATGTTCAGCGCAACTAGAATTAACTTTAGTAGGTAACAATGTATTACCATATGAACTAAGACTTTTACAAAAGAAAATACTATTTATTAATTTATTAAAAAAATGGAAATAGCGCCAGCGACTACATCGTTCTGGAAAAGGTCTAGTATCGTATATGGAATAGGATTTATATCAGAAAATTATGTGTATAATTATGAGCTCGTTTGCTGTATCTTATTAGTATAAATATCAACAGCTAAAAGAAATAATTTAATGTTAAGTATTTGAGGACAGATTTTGTTAGAATATACTTAGATGTTGTTACATTGCTATACACTACTTTTCGAAAAGCCTTAAATTGTGTATGAAGAAACGCAAGTTAACTTACCCAGAGGAAGATGTTGGAGCCCTCGGTATAAAACTGACAGCTCCTTGTCCCAGCGGGCTTGTAGAGCGGCTTGAACTAGCCGACAATCCACTCTTGCCACCTGCAATAAAACAATAGAATAACATAAATTTTATCTCTAACAAACATAGGTAAAAGTAATAAATGATAGAATTGTGTCATCTTATCCTATATTTACTTATTTTTTATCATGTTATATTAAGCTGAGTAAATATTATCGGCTGTGAACTCACAGTTAGATAAGTTAGAGCTTTTATCGAAAATACGGCACGGGTGGTCCGAATGTGTTGCGCACACGACTGACAATATGTTGCAGCGCAAACAGTGCATGCAGTATACTTTAATGACCAGGATACATAGAGCCCAACACCCCTTCTAGATCACAAATACTGCATACAAATAGGGGAAACCGAATTCAATTCAAGAGATCTAAATAGGTTGGTTTGCTATATTGATCGATACCATATCGTCGAAAATAATAATTCGTGATGTCATTACTTTTGAAATGTATGCGTGTACGTAAGGTAACCCTAAATAAGGGACACTAATGATTCAATGGTTGCCATAAATATCTGGCATTATTGGTTTCCATTAAGTGCCCTTGTTTTTTGTATTGCTTAATAGTGTAATGATACAGAGTCGGTAATAGAAGTAATTATCACCCTATCTACCTTTTATTGTTTGAACACAAACTATTTCTCGAAGTGAAAGTAAGTATTTGGCCCACATAATGCTATTCTGGAAAGGTTAACCAAGGCCTATTATAGAATTATTTTTTCATATTGATATAATACATTTAAAAACTTTGTTAGAATTACCTATTTAATAATATAATACAATTATGGTATGTTAATCCTGAAAACTTAAAATAAGTTATGGATCTTTTATCGTAATACTAGGTATTGCCCGCAACTTCGTACGCGTGGAATTTAGGAAATAAAAAACCCTTAACAAATTATACAAAAATAAATGATCTTCGGGAATCTATCTATAAAAAAAACACATTAAAATCCATTGCGTAGTTTTAAAGATATAAGCTCACATAAACACATACATACAAAAATAACGTCTTTGTTTTTTAATAATAAGTAAAGTTAAGATATTTCACACATACTGTAAAATGTCCACTTTTTATTTTATTCTACTTATCGTTGATTATAGGTAGAATATACACTGTGTAACAAAACAATGACTAGATTCAGGTGTTATTACATAGTGAAGGAAGCACATAGTTAAACATCGCCAAATAACATTGTCAATCAACTGCGGGCTACATCCGTTCTTTATTCAGGCCGAGACTATCCATCATTTAGCAACGACAATGCATTGCCCACCCAGTACCTATTCGCAATTATTATGCGTTGGTATTAAATTCAAACATCCTCTTTGTACTTATTTTCTTTTTCTTTCTCTCCCGCTCTCGCCAATTAACGTCCCACTGTTGGGCACGGGCCTCTGCCAATTTGTTAGGGATCATAGTCTGCCGCACTGACCAGGCGTATTGGTACAGGGTTTATTTTCGATTATTCCATCTTTTACGAAGGATGTTATTACTTCAAAGTCAAAGTCATAATTTTTTATTTCAAGTTGGCATGTTTTACAAGCTCTTTTGAAACGTCGGAAACAAGGTGTCTGTTCCAAACGCGAATCCTATGGAGAAGAACAGACAAGAAATTCCATGGATTTTTTTTTCATTACCCATATTTTTTTTTTTCAACAGTATTATACATAGTTGTATCAGGGGTGTGAGAATGATACCGATCAGTACTATCACGACTAACTAAAACTAACTTTTTTAAAACTAATACAAAAACTAACTTAATAATAAATAATAAAATAGCAACTTATTTATAACATATTTATATGTGCACAATATTCTTTGAAGTTAGTTACAAGCGTAGGATTACGCAAAGGATAAACAAAGAAGTATAGTATCTTACCTTTTAAGTAATTTTTGAAATAATTTCTATTAATAACATTTTAATTTCCTTACGTTAAATAAGAACTACACAGACTTTATTCTGAAAGATTTGAGAAGATATTTAACATGCGGGTATTCACAAATTAATGTTTATGTCACACACTATTTATTGATACAAACTGAAATAAATTTAGAAAACACACATCATTAATTCGAAATTCATTTGAAACACAAAGATTTCATAAGAATTCACTTGGAGTTGTTAACATCTCCGTGTTCTAAAACTATACGGGCGGATATAAATGACTTCGGCTCATGAAATGCGTCGAGCTTGAGTAGTGACCGACAACTAAACTGATGCATCTGCACACAGAATGATATCACCATGATATCAACTGAGCGCGACAAGCTCAAGATAACTTGAATTAAGGGCCTACATCAATATTATCGTATATCATCGCCGACACGTACATATTAACACAGCCAGTAGGCACAGAAAATGAAGAATTAGGGATACTTTTCCTATTTACTCAAAATCTACTAAATATATTTTAATTCTGATTTACGTGTTTCTATACATAATAGTTACCTATGTTTTTAAAGTTATTTCATTACTTAATACGCGATAATAGACCGAGAAATGAAAAAAATAAAAAATTTGAGAGGTTGTTTCGCCAAGATTTTCTATCGAGAAAACTTTTTTCAATCGCGTTTCTGAGTTTATGCGATCCTAGATCATATATTGAAAAAACATATACTTAAAAATTAGAGCTCTAGCCATTCAATCTAAAGAAACAATGAAAACTTCGTACATAGAAAAATGCACGAAGCTATTTTGGTATCCTCTTAACTCGACCCTCGTGAGAATCATAACCAACAAGATGACAAAATGTAATTGTGTCGCGTATTTCAAACTATTATCGCTAAATTATTTATGGACGAACAGTAAAATCAGTGTTGATAATTTTTATTACTTACTAGTCCCTAGGTTTTTTTTTATATATTTTAAACATTTAATTTCTTTTTCGTAAGAATTATTTATTCTAATTATCTATTATTTATATGTCTATTCTAGATTCTATCCATTATACGGTTGCCTGGAAGAAATCACATTAGTGATAAGGCCGCCCTTTGTACAATAGCTTTTAAGACTGTATTTTCTTTTCAAATTCTGTGTAAAATTGGTGTTTGTGCAAATAAAGAGTTATCTATCTATCTATCTAAGGACTTCAAGGAATATACTACCTTTGTCAAAGCAAAGATAAATCAGTGAATTTTTTTGACAGCATATTTTATGAAGAAGCTACGTCGATTTATTAGTAACCGCAAACCGTTTTTCAAATTGCTATGGATTTCTTTGCAATAGGAAATCACGGCCAGGTAATTTAAAGACAATGTTTTACCATTTTTTAACGAAATTCCTGTGAGCTATCTTGAAATAGGTACCAAAGTGATGTATTAGTAGTAGATCGTTGTCACACCTTAGATTTGAATTTCGAACATTTTAAAAAATTAAAGTTAAACAATGCCATTTTTAACGGCATTTTTTTCAAGTATATACTCTATCATACTTTTCCTTTAAATGTTGAGTAACATAATCCTTATAAATGACTACTCACAACTTTCATGACCGATACTTGATAAGAAAATAGTGACTTAACATTAGATAAGGCACGATTTATCACTTAGGCCCATCTATACGCGCGTTGTATTACAATACCTATTAATACAGTAATTTTCCCTAAAAATGTTTTATATGTAGCTCCTTTGTCTTTACTTATTACAAAAGAAAGTCGTTATTTGGACCCTATGTGAGCTTATATCTTACAAACTACGCATACGGATTTTGATGCAGTTTTTTCTAATAGATAGAATACTTCAATTTGGTTATTGGTTTCTTTTTGTATAATTTGTTTAGGTTTATTGTATATTTCGAATTTTACGCATAGGTACGAAGTTGCGGGCGATGACAAGTAGCAATAAAACCCAGATACCTATATGCAGCAATGTAGCGAATATATTGTATTTCATACCAAAAAGTAATGTGTCTGTCTGTCCGTCTATCTATCTGTCACCAGTGTGTGTCTAAGAAACGATGATACCTATTAAAGAGCATTTAAAGATTTCACATTATGATCTACTTAGAGGTATCTGTGTTGACGTTATATCTAATACTAAAAACCAGAATACAATCAATATTTAAGAAGGATTTTGGTCATTTATGTATTTCGAAAATCCCTACTAATATTATAAATGCGAAAGTAACTCTGTCTGTCTGTCTGTTACGTTTTCCCGCTTAAACCTCTCAACCGATTTTGAAATTGAAATACCTTTTATAGCGAAAAAAAATTTATTTTCCAAATTCCACGCGAACGGAGTCGCGGGCAACAACTAGTTTCAAATATAATGGATAATTCGATATAGAGGTATTTTACACTAAAGCTGCACAACATTGGGTAAAAATGGGGTAAGGCTATAAGAGCAATCTATGTACCTATACATAAATGTAGCTCAATTAATTGGATGTAGGGGGAGCTTGAGCTGAACAATAGGATGCATTGAGTTACAATCATTATAAAAATATTATAGGCATAATAAGTATGCCTTCGCCCATGCTCATATAATAATAATTTGCTGTTGCCCGCGACCTCGTACGCATTTTAGAAATTTTCTCCGTTTTGCAACATTTGTTACTAATGGTTCGCTGCTATTGGTCGCAGCGTGATGTTATATAGCCTATAGCCTTCCTCGATAAATTGCCTAACCAACACAAAATGATTTTCAATTCGATCCAGATTAGCATGTTTAAACAAACACACAAACTCTTTGGCTTCAAAATATTAGTTTAGATGAATAACTAATGTATATTTAATTTTGATTTAACATTCAGATATAAAAGACTCGAATGCTATCAGGCCATTAAAATATAGACATTAGAATTCCTGACACTATTTGTGAACCTTTATTGTTTTCCATTACCTGTTGTGGTTTAAGAACTTTATTTTCTCTAAAGAATTTACAAATTCACTTATTAAGAAACATTTTTACGATAATAATAATGTGACGAACGTACAAAGAACAAAAATATCGCTTAAACAAAAAATAAACTTGGGTACTTGTATTATAAAATTTATACGGAGTTAATGTTACATTAATACTAGATGTGACCAATTTTTTTTTTGTTGCTTGCCTAAAACTAAAATAAATATGCCAATATGTCAAATTGATTACTGAGCATAGAGCTGCTATCTCCAAACAATGTTGGAGCACTTAAATTGATGCTTTAGCGTGCTGATAGTATGTGAATGAAGAGTATCGGGTTGACACAGCTTAACTAAGAGTAAATGGACCACTTTTCTTAAAACTACATGAATTTATTTGGTAGAACTTTTACTGAGTTTATTTAAAGGATAATTTGACTCTGAGGTGACTTTACGAGCTACAAATGGTCTTGTCGTGACACTTTTTATGTCAGAAGTTAGAAATGTGTTTTCATCTGTATATGAAGCTTTTAAGGAATTGAGGTTAAGTGAATGTAAGTAGTCCGTGTGGTGGAGGATTAAGGATACAAGTGCCACCACCCCATTTCCTCTTCAGGATACTCTAAAAGCCGGACAAGTTATTAAGATAGAATGTAAATTATTAAGCGCGTACTTGTTGGCAGAGAAATGAAAAAGTAGATACTTAGTCACATAGTCGTGGATAAGAAAATCCACTAATGTAATAAGATGCCGATTAAAATCGTGCAGGACTATACATAGAATAACTGTACCTATAAGGTTCAAGCTCGTAATAAAAATCAGTGTGCATATAAGAAATTATATTCTAGAAAACATGAATTATATTCCGAATAAGTAAATAGAATTACAAAAGTCTTTCTCAGTTATCTAGCCTTCAACATTCATCATTAATTTCATTTATCTAGACGTCTCCACGTCTGGCAAGCAGATGCGCAATTACGCAATCTATTTCACTCCCTGTGCGAGGAGTTATCGACGGGTGGTTGGCTCGTTACTAATTGTTTTTAATTAATCATACTTCACACTTATAAATAATACGACGATGCACTTAACGCTAAAGACTGTACACTTATAAATAATCTTTATAAGCAAACTGATTTAAAAATATTTGCTTAAGGATTATTTTATACCTTTGTTTTTAAAGAGTATACCTACTGAACTTATATCTTGATGACTCAAGAATAGAATCTTTATCTTTACTTCTTATAAAACAAAGTCGTAATTTTTGTATGTATGTCCCTATGTAAGCGTATATCTTAAAAAATACGCAACGGATCTTGATGCGGTTTTTCTTAATAGATAGAATGGTTCAAGAGGATGGCTTTTTTGCATAATTTATTGGGGATTGCTGTATATTGGATGAGATATGATTAAATTTTCCGAGAAACTCGCACGCGTGCGAGCTAAAAATTAAAACGCTGCCTTACCTATGTGAGGTACAACAAACTAATGTATGGAGAAATTGTTTGTTACCTATAGTTCTTCAAAAAAGTCCGGGATATGTCTATCTTTTAAGGGAAACCCGCTGTACCCATAATAATGTCGCAAAAATTATAAAATTCAATATGGTGTTTTCAAAAGCTATTTATGTGTACATAGTAATCTTTTTTATCAAATTCAATACCTTAGTTAGCTTACACGTTTAATATAAATGATAACTGCTTTTTACAGCATGCAATTTAAATGAATATCTTAGGAGATATGACGAAAAAAGAATTACGCGCGACAAAATAAAATACTTATTAAACTGTTGGCCGGGCAACGCGAACGTTTCCTCGGTCTTCTATCCATATACCATACTCTAATATTTGGATGTTTTTTTTTTTTTTTTTTTTTACGTGGGGAATGCATTTACGCACTTTGTGTGGGACTCCCGGGTCAGAAGCGGACCCGAACTACCCACTAAACCCCACGGTGTTCCTCCTCGCCCCTTAGCCGGGCCATGGTAGTCACTCAGGTATTACCATGACCCGACCAGGGGTGGCCCCCTATCGGTGGGGGCTCACTGTGACGGGGCGGGCCCTAGGCCCCCCCGTCAGACCGACGCCTCTCCCCAGAACACGTGGAGTGATCGTCCGCCACTGTTGGCGCGACAGGCCCTCCGACCTGCCGCGCGCGGCCTCCTCGTCGGGTGGGGCCGCCTGCTATTGCGCGCCGACGACCCCTACCCGGGGCCCTGCGGGGAGGCAGCGTGTCGCCCGAGCGCTCGCGCTCCCGCAGGGCCTCTCTCTTTGCCGCCATCACCTCTTTAAATATTTGGATGTTTGGTTAATGTTGGATTGTATGAATGTAAGGATGTTTGTTGTTCTTTCACGTAAAGAGAGAGAAAAAATGACTGAAAAAAATTTTTTTTTCTCCATGCGTGGAAAGCTTGCACTGCTCTCCCCACCCACGGAGTCGCAGCTGACGGTCGCAAGTATTCATAGTATAAGTCCCTTATGCATTTTACGAAGTTTCTCTCGAGAAGAAATAATTGACCAAAAATGTACCTGGCTCCTGGACCATAAGTAGGTATTATACTTTTAAGTAATTGGGGTATTTTCGTGGTGTCACGTTATTTAATGATATCGTTATCCGATGATAATATCTAACCGCACAGAAACCTTCGTGTGCAAGTTTAACTCGTACTTGACCAGGTTTTTAAGACACGTACCATAAACAAAGTTGTTATTTTTTTAAGTATGTCTCTATGTGAGCTTTCGATCGATCGAGAGATCTTCTAAACTACACAACGGATTTTGATGGGGTTTTTATTAATGGTTCAAGAGCATAGTTTTTTGTATAATTAGGTAAGGTTTCATATCTGTTTCATACTAGCTGTGCCCCGCGGTTTTACTCGCGTTTTTAAGCGTTCGCGTCTAGTATTTTATAAGCACTTCTAATTGGCATTGTTCATATTTTTTTTTTACTCTTAATTCGAAAACCATTTCGGGGAATAGAGTTTCTGATCATGAGCCATTAGTCTTTTTCGGAAA
Organism: Orgyia antiqua; assembly: GCA_916999025.1. Classification (NCBI taxonomy): domain Eukaryota; kingdom Metazoa; phylum Arthropoda; class Insecta; order Lepidoptera; family Erebidae; genus Orgyia; species Orgyia antiqua. The sequence continues at coordinate 8,330,266 of OU779861.1, forward strand.
ATTTGCTATATTAACGATTATTTTTCCAAAAAAGCAAATGAACTCTATTTGCCCTTAAAATGTAGGACTTTAAATATTAAGACGTTCTTAGGGATATACTACTTTGCGGTGGAGTTGAAATTGGTCTATTATATCAACTTGGCAACTTTGAAAAGATGTATTGCAATCTGTCTTAAGTCTGTCAGGAAAAGACAGTACACAGATTGCGTACAACGATGACGTCACAACATTTAAAATTATATCTTTAAGTATTTAAAAAAAAATCTAAGTGAATATTTCAATAATATTGAAACTAGTTGCTTAAAATAGTCTATATTTTCCAAAAAAATATAAAAACAGCATGTCAAAAATTATGGACAATCCCAATTATCTCTAAAGTTACAACGGTATCTAGTAACATAATTCGTATAAGTACTCCGTGACCTGTATAGTCAGAGTTGCTAACAAAGACTATTGGTATTATAACGATAGCAGCTGTGCACCGTATTGTAATAGCTCTTGAATGTATAAAATATACATTGTTATCATAAGTAGCTAATACTTGTAGCTATTGTTTATGAGCAATAACAATAACAACTGTATAATACAAAATCGCATTTTGTTAAGGGCCTACATCAATATTATCGTATATCATCGCCGACACGTACATATTAACACAGCCAGTAGGCACAGAAAATGAAGAATTAGGGATACTTTTCCTATTTACTCAAAATCTACTAAATATATTTTAATTCTGATTTACGTGTTTCTTTAAATGATAGTTGCTTATGTTTTTAAATTTATTTCATTAGTTAATACGCGATAATAGACCGACAAATGAAAAAAATAAAAAATTTGAGAGGTTGTTTCGCCAAGATTTTCTATCGAGAAAACTTTTTTCAATCGCGTTTCTGAGTTTATGCGATCTTAGATAGTATATTGAAAAAACATATACTTAAAAATTAGAGCTCTAGCCATTCAATCTAAAGAAACAATGAAAATTTCGTACATAGAAAAATGCACGAAGCTATTTTGGTATCCTCTTAAGATAATTAATTCGTAAACATAGGTAGGTATATTTTATTTACAATAATGATGGTGAATGATACAGGTTTTATAAAGAAGATTATGACTTAAAAATATTTTAATTATAATCAGCGCATGCCAATAATTTTACTCAGTTATAAATAAATATTCATGGACATTCCACACAACGTCCTCTGGTCCCAAGCTAAGCTTATATGCTTGTGTTATGGGTACCAGAATACGGATAGAATACATAACTACTTTTTTTTTGTAAATACATACTTATAATACATAGAAACACCCAGACGCAGTACAAACATTTGTATGACTAGAAAAATCACACAAATGTTTCCGAGCGGGAATCGAACCCGCGACCCCTTGATCGGCAGTCCAGTTATACATATTTCGAGATTGCTATAATGCTAATAGAAGGCGTTAGATATTCTCTTATGAGAGATAGCTGTTGCCCGCGACTTCAAACGCGTGAATTTCAGAAACGGGAAACATTTTCTTTTTTGCAACATTTTTTTCAGGTTTTGCAATTTTTTTTTCAGTTTTTGCAACATTGCTCTCAGTTTTTGCAAATTTTTTTATTGATGCTTCGTTTCTATTGGTCGCAGCATGATGTTATATAGCTTATAGCCTTACTCAATAAATGTACTATCCAATACTGATTTTCAAAACAGACCAGCACTTCTTGGGGTTAGTGCGTTCGAACAAACAAATAAGCTCTTCAGCTTTATGATATTAAGTACCTATAGATTAGATACTCTACCAGATTCTGGATAAACATAGAGTTACTAGATAAACATAGAGGTCAGTAAGTAAATAATCTACTTGTTTTACAAAATAAAATATAACTACATACCTATCGATAATAAACCTTCATCAAGAGTCAATTAAGATAGGTAGTCTTATGCGTGTCGATGCTATCGATTTTGAGCCAGTTGTAAACAAATGATAAAAATCATCACACAATTAGAAATTCTAGTTGTGTATGTATGTTATTAGACTACGATTACGATTACGTAAGTATTTTGATTGCTATGAACAGTAGTTTTGAATAAAGATTGTCGCGCCTGTATTTCTCAAATAGCAATACGTCGTTACACAAAAGAAGGAAAAACATTACGCATAAGGCATAACAGTGATATAGGTGGCAAAGACAAAGAAAATAAAATTGAGATTGATTAGAATATTGCAAATACTAATTTGCAATAAGAGATAGAGAACATAATGTAGGTATCTTAAGGTAAATAAATATTTCTATTTTGTTACAAGATAGAATAAAAACTTGAGAGGTGTCAAGGGACACCCGGATGGAACGAAGTTCCTTTTGTTTTTTGAAGTTTTCTTTTTACTAGTAAAGGAATTGTAATAAAATTTTATTAAATTATTATATAGTATAATAGATACTCAACAATTCATAAAAAAATAATATATTATTATTTTCTTCATCTTATGAAAGAGAGAGAGAGACAGACAGAGAAACACTCGCACGGCTTACAACTATAGCAAAAAGTGTCGTTACAACTTTTGGTCTTAATTTTTTCCGTCTAGCCCCCTTTCGAGACGCGCGTTAAGGAACTTCTTTTCAAAAAGCAAGAGTTAAATACTTATTCGCTTAGAACAACTGGATCAAAACCTTTACGACGGACAAGTGTATGATTATAGCGTAGTCATCAGCCTTTACAGTTCTAGTACAAACAACGCTTTAAGGCTCGATCTTGTGCCACTAACGTTGAACGAATACTATTCCTTTGTAGCCTTTATATAGACTATAATTTCAACACTTCATCATTATATTATAGGATGTTTACCTGCATGAGGTGTCGCTGGAAGTGGTCGCTTATCAGGCGGGGCACGGCGCACGGCTGCAGCAGACGCGGGCAGCGGGATCGACGTCTGCAACACCGACACTTGCCTGCAAACAATACACATTGTTGAACAAATATGGACACAAACTGTAGCTAACTATTGTTTAATTTAGATATTGCCTTTTGTTTACTTTTAAGACAACCTCACGAATAAGGTGAATTTAATGACAGTTAAATCTAAATTAAATTGTTCATATAGACTAACTCGGATTTTCTAATAGTCCTGTATAGGAGACTTAAATAATAGCTATTTTTAATAAAAGGTACATACAAATTAAGTATCTAATTGAAAACTCCAATAAGGTTATTCGCTGAATTTGACATAAAATATACCTATTTACGTAGATACTTAGTTTTTAGATATAATTAGATTTATCTTAGTTTTTATTTTAATAAAAAAAAATATTTAGGTGCCTACTTAGAAAAGTCATTCTGAAAAGTAATAGAATAAAAGTACAACATGAGTAAGTAGCGCAAAACTAAACAAAAAATAGTTTCTTGATAAAATATTAATTACATATTTAATGGTTTATTCGTTTTTAGAATAAAAGGCCTACTAAACTATTGGGAGCCGCTTAATAGGGTAATGGAAAAGTATATCTATTGAAGGAAGTTTACAAAAAAATTACGCTATGAACGGTACAAAAAAACCTATATAATAAAACCAATGGTATAATAATTTGAAGGTCACTCTAAGGCCTTCTGAAAGGCTACCCTTGGAATGCCTACGTGATAAGATTTGAAATAAGTAAATTCCTTGAACAACAAACATTCAATAAAGTTCTCATGTTGTTTACAATAGACGGTTTAAGCGAAAATAAGTTAGATAATTCCCTATAGTTAGCTAATACAGCACTATAGTTATATCAAATCACTAGCTGTTGTCCCCGACTTCGTATGCGTGGAACTTAGAAAAGTTTCCCTGTTTTAGCAACGTTTTTCACTGATACTGCGCTCCTATTGGTCGCAGAATGATTTTAGATAGCCTGTAGCCTTCCTCGATAAATGTACTAAAGAATTTTTCTAATCGAACCGGTGCCAGTGGTTCCTGAAATTACCGCGTTCAAACAAACAATCTCTTCAGCTTTAAAATGTTATAATATAATAATACTAGCTGACCCGGCAAATGTTGTTTTGCCATACAAATGTCAGTGGGGGGGGAGTTGTTTGTAAAATAGATGTTGTCCGATTCTCAGACCTACTGAATATGCATGTATAATTTCATAAAAATCTGTCAAGCCGTTTCGGAGAATTACGGTAACTAACACTGTGACACGTGAATTTTATATATTAGATATGTAAGTATAGGTAAGTTCTAAAGTTCGATACTACTTTTAGATAGAAAGTCAATAAGTATTTATCTAATAAGAAATAGTAAACCATTTTCTATCTTGGTTACATATAAGTACCCTTTATGTCCTTTTTCTGAACAATAAACGATTTATTTATTTCAACTAATCGTGTCTTTTATTTATTAGACAAATAAAAGAAATTATAGTATTAATGTCTCAAAAGTAAACATACTTTCTATTAAAGGTAAGTGCTGACTGTAGAAATAGTTACAGAAATTTTATGGAGCGGAAAAAATATTTGCTTATATTAAGTACCTATAAACTTCCCTTTTAATTACACCCGACGTTTCCGTGTATTAAACGTTCGATTACGCTTAATGCTGTTTAATTTATCCAAAACTCGTGAGGCAGTGAACTGTGGAAACGGATCTAGACAGCGGTGCTGATTCGATTGAGACAACTAAACATAAACTGGTATTATTTATAACGACATATCGGAGGTTTAAACAATAAAATTATCGGTGAGATAATTAAGATTTTAGCGTAAAAAGACTATTATGAATAACAATTTTTGACAATTTTAGCTAATCGTTTTTAGCGAACTTTTAAACCTCCGATAAGTCATTATGAATAAGATCATTACACTAACTTAACATTCTTATTATGAAATTATGTATTATAGCCTAAAGTTTTTTTTTAATACATTTGGATAACAAATACACTACAATTAAAATACGCTACGGTGTTAGGTTAAGTTTTTGACGCAACAGAATTGGTGTCAGTGTTTGGTTATTTTATCTTTGTAAGCACGAATACACACAAAAGGTTATTTGTCAATAGCTCTACATAGCGTTGTATGCTACTTGCTACTAAAGATGATTTATTTTGTGGTTGATAAATAGGTTATCCTTATAGTTTATTGGAATTGGAATCTGTCATGGCATTTTTTTTCACACCACAATCTCTGTTCTTAAAATAAGCAAAATTTCCATGCGTTATGTGTATCGGAATTCGGATAGACTACATAATTAACTTCTTTTGTATATACATACTTTTAATACATAGCAAACACCCTAATGCAGTACAATTTTTTTTTATGACAATTATATTTATTAAATATGTATCACACAAATGATTGTCCCGTGCGGGAATCGCCTGCGTGTATGACCGGAAACCTCAGCAGTTGGCGCTCTAAAGTCTGCCTAAATCTTGTCACACATACTTATGCTGCACACTACATCATCATTTTATTAAAATTAAACGACAGGTATTGTTTAAGCAAGTTAAGTTTGAGCGAAGAAATTAGGTCAACACATAGCTCTCCTAGAATTTCATATTTTGCCAAACATTTTTTTTATGAATCTTATATAGTACGATACCAATATTGGACTAAAGATTATTGGGGTGTAGGTAGGTACATGGTTTTCCTGGGACACAGGTACTACCTATTTCAGGAGACCAAGTGAAATGTAATTTTTGAAAAACATTGGTTGATAATTATAAAGAATTAATTATTTATTTTCCTGTCAATAAATACTTACTTATTGATTTAAAAACAATCTTGTAAAGTCTGTACGTACTTGTATTATCCTGCCAAGCAACTCTGTAGTGGATGTTTCGTTGGAATACTTTGAGAATTCTTTTGAGGTCATCCTAAATTTTTTGCAATAAATAAAAATACAAAGTGCGGCCGCAAATGAAATTCCTTTCGTGTAACCTTCTTATATTCAGCTCTTGGAGTCTTTTATTTTGCGTTAGTCATCAGTTGACTGGATTTACCAGCTATCTACTGTGAAATTATAAACACTATAGTAATTTTATCTGCCTGTCTATCGTTGTATCACGCCAAAAATACTAAAATAAAGTCAATACTGAAGTCTCCGAAACGTCGGGCTAAAATTTTAAACAAATACACGCGCCTAAATACGTAAAAAGTAGTTTTATTTAAACAAATGAGTCGCAAGTGTTAGAGAATATTATATTACTAAAACATTTTAAACGCAATTTGGTACACAAATAGGCTGGTTTTTAATGCTAACAAAAGCTGTTTTGTTAATCCAAAGTCCATGCCTACGGAGTCAATAGCTAATGACTATATACCAATATGCACGACGCGCGACGAGAGAATATCATATTAAAATAAATAAATATTCATAGACATTTTACACAACGTCCTCTGGTCCCAAGCTAAGCTTATTATGCTTGTGTTATGGGTACCATAATACGGATATAATACATAAACTACTTTTCTTTTGTAAATACATACTTATAATACATAGTAAACACCCAGACGCAGTACAAACATTTGTATGATAATTAAAAACATCACACAAATGATTGTCCTGACCGGGAATCGAACCCGAGACCTCATGATCAGCAGTCCGTTATATAAACCACTCCACCACGAGGCCCGTCAAATATTATCTAACTAATAATATGTTTAAATTATCTAGCTGATGTCCGCTACTCCATACGCGCGGAATTTAAGATCCCCATAAATTTGCCACCGTTTAAAACTTCCCTGGACTTTTACAAATATTTCAAGACCAAAATCACAAAAATCGGCCCAGCCGTTCTCGAGTTTTAGCGAGACTAACGAACAGCAATTGATCTTTATTGTATAAACTAGCTGCCCCGGCAAACGTTGTTTTGCCATACAATTCTGTATAAAATAAAATTTCATCAAAATCGGTCCAGCCAATTTGTAGCCTATGTGTTATTCTGATGTATAAGCTATATTGTGGTAAAGTTTCATTCAAATCCATTCAGTAGTTTTTACGTGAAAGAGTAACAAACATCCATACATACAAACTTTCGCCTTTATAATATTAGTAGGATTAATAATAATAACTAGCTGACCCGGCAAACGTTGTTTTGCCATACAAATATTAGGGATAGACAAATAATTTGCAATAAAATAATATTGCGACTATAAATTTAAATGTAAGCTATCCTATCTTTCAAGTTGGGTCGAATTGCACACGGTGTGCAAATCAAATTTAAAATCGGTTCAGAAGTTTAGGAGTCCATCGCGGACAAACATTATGACAGGAGATTTATATATATAAAGATTATTATATTCTTAAAAGATGGTATTATAGTGAGCATACCGTGACATGTCGAGTGCTTCCTGCACGGAGGTTTATTAGATAATCGTGACCCAAGCTCATGCTAAGAACAACTCCTAAGGCAACACCATGTTTATTATGTTATGGGCCAGACCTATGTAAATAGGACATAGTAAAGATATCCTATTATGTTAGGCTTTCCCTAAACATATTGATTTTTTTCTCAAACTCAAAACAAAACTATAATTATACGTTAATACCACAGTTTAAAGAAAATTTGAAATTATTTTACTTGCTTTACAACGCCTAGCAGATTATGGTTAAACGGTTAACTTAATTTAGCAAGCCTAATATAACAAAGCAAAAAATATTTGTGTAATTGGTTATAGTTATTACTTACACAAGCGACGAGCTTCGTGATTGAGTGGTTCATGTAACGGACTGCCAGTCATGAGGTCGCGGGTTAGCTTCCCACTCGGGACAGTCATTTGTGTGATATTTATAATTGTCATACAAATGTCTGTACTGCGTCTGGATGTTTATATAAGTATGTATTTACAAAAGAAAAGTAGTATATGCATTCTATCCGTATTCTGGTACACATAACACAAGCATATAAGCTTAGCTTGGGACCAGAGGACGTTGTGTGAAATTTCCATGAATATTTATTTTATTTTATAAATAACTTAGTACCATTTATCATGATAAGTAAAATATAACAACATAAGTTGTACAAAAATGTATAGCATTTTTTAAGCTGGTACACATAACACAAGCATATAAGCTTAGACCAGAAGGGACCAGAGAACGTTGTGTGAAATTTCCATGAATATTTATGTTATTTTATAAATAACTTAGTACCATTTATCATGATAAGTAAAATATAACATAAGTTGTACAAAAATGTATAGCATTTTTTAAGTATCTATGACACTTGCAAGCTAAATTAGTAAGGATGAACATATCAATTATGAGAATATTAATCTCATTCAGTTATTAGCATTATTGTGACAAAATAACAAACGTCATGTTCTTGCTTCCTACCTCTATAGTAATATTATAAAGCTGAAGAGTTTGTTTCTTTCAACGCGCTAATCTCAGGAACTACTGTTAGATTGGAAAAATTCAGTGTTGGATAAGACATTTGTCGAGAAAGGCAATAGGCTATATATAACATCACGCTGCGATCAATAGGAGCAAAGCAACAGTGAAAAGTGTAGCAAAAGCTGGGAAAATTTTCAAAATTTCATGCGTTCGAAGTCGCAGGTTACAGCTAGTCAAATAATATTAACTGTGATAGCAATGAATTTGTCTAAAACAGTAGACACAAAAAAAGCAATAAAATTATCTAATAACTGCATAAACAAAGTCGAGAAAAAAGAATACTCACGAGAAATTGGATTAAAATCTGTTTCAAGTGAACAATTCTCATACATCTTAATCCAATAGTCTGCGGTCTAGACGGAAATTGTTCTTTTATTCTTGCTAAGATTCTCATTTTGTCATGTTTTAGTAGATATGTTTCTTAACATTAAAGAGATTTTGTTACATAGAATGAAAAAAGAAATTCTTGTCGTAAGGAAGTTCCAAAAGTTCCAAAATTTTCAAGACGAAATTTATTCAAATAAAACTACTTTTTACGGATTTAGACGCTTATATCTAAATCCGTAGAAACTGGTTTTAATTGTATAAACCAGCCGCGCAATTAGTTATTAGACAATATTACAAAATGTACTCTTTATTATTATAAGAATCATGCATATATGTCATTATTATGAGAATCATTGCTAGTTTTTTTAAATTTAGCAATTAAAAATAGTTACCTATTTCAGAAAAAAATGTAATTTTACGTAATAATCTATTACACGAACAATATTTATTTTCATAACCGTATATAATAGCCAGATAATGCGATAAGTTTTAATTTTAAGTGCATTTAAGACCCTTTGTTCTATGAAAGCTTTGATCAATAACGGGGGCGATATCTAAACAATGAGCATGTGGCGCGGGCGCACGTAACACGATGCCTGTCATTTGACATGCGTGACTTAACGCAATAGATACATGACACGGGCCGACTGAATGGAGAAATATTTCACAGCATATCTTTTGTACGGGTACACTGAATATACATATTACGCTACAAAACAATACCTTGGTAATAATTATCCTGCCCATTACCAATAAAGGGCGTCACAAACGGCATATTAATATATATTATTATAGCGAGAAAGAGACAGATGTATATGTATAGAGAAATGGCTAGGCAAAAAAAAACAGATGTATCTTTTGGTGACGTCATAAGTATAGATACATCTCGGTATATTATTATGTAATATATTATATCTGTCTCTTTTCGGCTCGTCTTTCTTCAACATACATCTGTCCCTTTCTCGCTATATTAATAATGTTGTTTGGCTGTTAGGGCCACCACTGGGGCTTAGAGCCATACGTCATGTTCTTTTTCTATCCTTTTTCTTCCACATCTTTCATATATTCCACCCATTTTTTCTCCGTCTACCTCTAGCTAGCTAGAGGAAGACGTAACTAAGTCCTTATTAGATTAACAATAAAATTTTAAGGATATAAAACATTTTCGTTTTTTTGGGTTTTTTCCGTCCTTTCTAAAGCGAAGTTTGTTGTATCAAACTTTTTATATCTGTCACCTTTATTACTAACGGTAGAAAACAGAATAGCTGAAGAAAATATCTATTCGATATTTAAGTTTCAAACCGGCGTGATATTGCCAAAACGGGAATGACGTTGCGTGACATGAACATCCGGAGAGCAACCGAATCGTGCGGAAATAGAGGCTGTCGTGAGACCCACAGCTCGTGACGTCACGTATTTCCAGTTAACACACACTTGTTCAATTTTAAAAGACTGGGACAGTCTATTTAATGTTCTGTTACATATAGTGTTAAAATTAAAATATAATCGACATTTTATTTTCTAACACTTGCGCGACCCATTTGTTTAAATAAAACCACTTTTTACGGATTTAGACGCGTGTATTTGTTAGTTCACACAACAAATACACGCGTCCAAATCCGTAAAAAGTGATTTTCTTTATATAATCGATATTTCTTATCACGCCAGGTTTCTTTCATATTATAAAACAAAGCTTCCACACCTATCTGTATCTTCGTAATAAATTTTAATCTATTGAACAAATCTTTATGTGTTTTTTACTAAAAAAGAGAAAGAATTTCTACGAAAGTTCATCTAAAACAATTTAACAAAAAATTGTTTTAGATTTAGAGCAATACTTAATTAGAATATGAAAAAACAATAAGCCTGATAACTTTCATCGAAAATAATTTCGTAATGAGCCACATGGGTCGATAGTTCAAGATAAAAATAGGTATAAAAATATTATCAAATAACTAAAAAGTATCTACATTGTCATTAAAACAAGGCAGGCAATAAACAATACATTTCTACTTTATAATTAGGTTAATTAATACATAATTTGAAATCGATACTTATGCATATTTATAGCGTTTACAGGGAGAGCCTTGAATAAATATTTAACAAGCAGACAGCTAAGTGCCAGTATAAAGTAATGAAATATAGTAAAATGAGTTTTGTATTAACGATTAAAACAAAACTCTAGTGAAGTCTAGTGTTAACTAAAACACTAATCTATTTCGCTTTTTTTTTTGTTTTTTTTTTAGGTTATCGTAGCAGATTGCATTTTATAGTCTCTACCTACCCCCATGAGAAAAAGGCATAACGTTATTATGATGACGATACTATTATTATGTACTATGTATGATTACTAACTAAAAATTTTCAACTAAAAGTTTTATTTTTGCCATAATACCTAATTTAGCCATGCAGTTTACGGCCTGCGTGGAACTTGAATGATTTTAAAAAGCTCATAATACGCCGGCTGAACATAATTTTTACTTTATGACATTTGTTTGATGCAGATTAACATACCTTCTAACTTCCGGTGAGGTTGGAAGGCTTCTGGATTTTCTGCTCTTACTGTGTTGTCGGTGATGGCCGTGCCCTGAGTTAGTATTCCCCATGGTACACTTACAAATTATTCACCATTACAATAAACACAAAACACTTTTGTTGTGACAGTTATTGGAACACATTTTATATATTTCACACATGACGCTACTTCCATGATATTGTTCCTCTTTCACTAACATTGGGGCCGATTCTGTTGCGTCAAAAACATAACTTAACTAAAATGAAAACGAGTATGGCGCATTTTTGTTTAATCGGCTATTTTGTTTTCCATAATAATATTTATATTACAACTAAACATTAATTAAAATAAAAATTTTAAGTGTCAAAAACACTGAACTTTCTTACAACAAAAAGCTGTGTAATTTAGACTAACAAATAGTCAATTAACAGAAATATAATATGGTAGTTATTTTTATTTTAGTTAAGTTTTTGGCGCATTAGAATTGGTGCCATTGACGGAGTTGTTAAGGGCCTACATCAATATTATCGTCGACATGTACCTATTAACACAGCTAGTAGGTATAGAAAATGAAGAATTAGGGATATTTGTTTGTTTACTCAAAATCTACTAAATATATTTTAATTACGGTTTACGTGTTTCTATATATAATAGTTACTTATGTTTTGAAAGTTATTTCATTAGTTAATACGCGATAATAGACCGACAAATGACAAAAATAAAAAATGAGAGAGGTTGTTTCGCTAAGATTTTCTATCGAGAAAACTTTTTTCAATCGCGTTTCTGAGTTTATGCGATCCTAGATTATATATTGAAAAAACATATACTTAAAAATTAGAGCTCTAGCCATTCAATCTAAAGAAAAAATGAAAACTTCGTACTTCGAAAAATGCACAAAGCAATTTTGGTATCCTCTTAACTGTACGGTTTTTGTGGTTTCGACTCTCGATAGTTGGAAAATGTTGCCAATTTTAGTTAATGCGATGTGGTCTGCTGATTGAGAGCAGAATTTTAGTGAAAAAGCAGAGGAATAAGGATTATTGTACAATATCACATTCTCTGGATAGGTTTACGTTATTTATATTCTATGTTTGTTTTGAATAATAGATTATTTTGTAATTTTTTTCACAAATTATATGTGTAAAAAGATGTATTTTCTATCTACATATCTATCTACATATCATGTAGATAAAAAATATATCTTCTTATAAACTTAGTATAACTTAGACTAGCGTCTTATAAAGTTACAAATATTATAAATTATAATATAATATTTTATTTGTTTGTGTGAACGCGCTTATCGCAGAAACCACGGGTCTAATTTGAAAAATTCATTCAGTGTTGCATAGTAGATTTATCGAGGAAGGCTCTAGGTTATAAAACATCAGGCTGTTACTAATAAGAGTGGAGCATCAGGGAAAAATGTTACAGAAATTGGGAAAATTTTCTAAATTCTACGCGTACGAAGTCGCGGGCTTAACCTACTTGTTATATACAAATAATTACTACTTAATTAGATACATAATATAATGAGCACAGAATTAAAATTAATTTCCTAGTTTTTATGCAAATTTAATTGCAGTACCTACTCTAACAAGACTATTGTTTAGGTCATTTTTATGGATGTTTGGTCCAACCTTATCTTATTACAAACAGATTTTGAATATTCTCCGCTTCCTTGAACGGGTTAAAGGGTTCTGTAATATTAATTTCACGGACATTAAGTTACAAAATTAGAAAATCAGAATTTCTATTACATTTTTGTCAATTCTTTCAAATATTGAATATTCTTTGTTTGTGTAAAGAATAAACCTAGACGCAATTTACATCTACGAGTATATTAGACTAATATAATAAAGCTGAAGAGTTTGTTTGTTTGTTTAAATGCGCTAATCTCAGGAACCTCTGGTACGATTTGAAAATATCTTTCAGTGTTGGATAGTCCATTTAGCGAGGAAGGCTATAGGCTAAATAACATCACGCTGCGACTAATAGGACAGAAGCAGTAGTGAAAAATGTTACAAAAACGGGGAACATTTTCTAAATTCTACGCGCACGAAGTTACGGGCAACACCTAGTAGGTAGATTATACAGTTCGTTAATTTAATTTCATGTCTAAATATGTTATCAGTAAAAAGAAGCCGGATAAGTACGAGTTGGATTTGTACACGAAGGGTTCCATACCATTATCATTATTAACGTAATATATTCGTCATATTCCCGCCTCCAAATAACGGGATAAAGGCAGGAGAGTGAAGATGGTGAGCATTTTAAAACTATGAAATTTTTTGACGAGCTTCTTGGCGTTCATGTAATGGACTGCCGTTCACAAGGTCGCGGGTTTAATTCCCGCTTGGGACAATCACTTGTGTGATATTCATAAATTAATGTCATACAAATGTCTATACAAAAGTCTCATACTACGTCTGGGTGTTTTCTATGTATTATAAGTATGTATTTACAAAAGAAAAATAGTTTATGTAGTATATCCGTATTCTGGTACCCATAATACAAGCATATAAGCTTAGCTTGGGACCAGAGGACGTTGTGTGAAATGTCCATGAATATTTATTTATTTTAGCTCTCTAGCTATCACCGTTCCTGAGATACAGACTGATGACAGACAGACAGACGTTTCAGTAATAAGATTCCGTTTTACCTTTTGAAACTTACCCTAAAAATTTATTTAAAAAAATAATAAACGTACATCCAAGCCCCACGTAAACAAAGCTCAGCAGCAGTTTCAAAAAATACTAAAATATAACTATCATAAATCCTCACAGTACATTTTTGTCGTGACTAAATACCTGTCCATAATTTAGCGAACTGAACACCTAAAATGCCAATGTTCGCTGGCTCTTCAAGCATTGTTGGCATTTCAAAGGTCATATCGGTTGAGCCATAACTAATAGACCACTAACATACCTCCCATTCTTTGCAAAGCTCACGAATATTTACATTAGGGTACTAATTTAAATAAAGCATTAGCTTCAGAATGAATTTAATGTAATAGGTATTCATTTATTTTTATACAACTAAGAAAATTGGATGATTGTATTTTGAAATGTTTGTATGCTATTTTACGAGGCCTTATTAGTTAATAGCTAATCCCCGTTTTTGCAACATTTTTCACTGCTGCTTCGCTTGTACTGGTCGTAGCGTGCGAATATAGCCTAAAGCCTTCCTCGATAATTGTCCTATCTAACACTGAAAGAATTTTTTTAATCGGCGCAGTGGTTTCTGAGATTAGCGCGTTCAAACAAACAAACAAACTCTTTAGCTTGTTATTATTAGTATAGATTACTGACGCTGTGCTGTCCGTCAGTCCGTCTGTCACTAGGCTGTATTTCTGGAACAGTGATAGCTAGAGAGCTGTATATGTCACAGTTTCTGTACATTAGTTGATCCTAAACTACAATTATTTTTTTATTTAATGGGCTTGGTCGCTTTAGGACTATATTGCCCTAAACTACTACTTATAAATACTGATCCGTGCTTCTTTTGTGCTTAAGAGGGTACTGTACTCCTCATTTAGGTATTTGCCTTAGGTATTGCTATCCCTATTTCCGAGCGCCGCGCTGAAAGGGACAAATACAGATGAAGCGGATTTTACCTACAAATTCTTTGAAAAAAGACATTTCGTACTTCCGTTTTTTTTTCGCGAAAGTTAAACCGATTTTAATAGTTTTTGCGTCATATTATAGATAAAGAGTATATCTATGCTTCTATCACTTTTTTTTATGGTAAAACTTTACCAAATTTGTGTGATAGACGCTGCAACTTTATCTAAAGAAAACCGAAAAAAGTGGGTTTTTCGAATCATCATATTTCTTTTAGTTATTATGTTTTGAAAAAAAGAAAGTGATAGAAGCATAGATATACTCTTTATCTATAATATAACAAAAACTATTTAAATCGGTTTAACTTTCGCGAAGAAAAAACGGAAGTACGATACCCATACTTTTGTATGGAGCATTTGGTATCGTGCCGTCTTAATATGACGAATGTATTGTGATAAAAACGGTAAGCTTCGCGTGCAAGCTCAACTCGTAC
Source organism: Orgyia antiqua (assembly GCA_916999025.1). Classification (NCBI taxonomy): domain Eukaryota; kingdom Metazoa; phylum Arthropoda; class Insecta; order Lepidoptera; family Erebidae; genus Orgyia; species Orgyia antiqua. The sequence goes on from OU779861.1 coordinate 8,345,507, forward strand.
TTACTTGACCAGTTTTTGAAACTAATTCATTATTTTAATCAATTGAGTATTAAAATATCTGTATTATTATTATAAAGTTGAAGAGTTTGTTTGTTTGTTTGAACGCGCTAATCTCAGGAACCACTGGTCCGATTTGAAAAATTCTTTCATTGTTAGATAGAGCATTTATCGAGAACGGCTACAGGCTATATAACATCACGGTGCGATCAATAGGAGTGAAGCATCAGCGAAAAATGTTGCAACATGTGCTGAGTCGCGGGCGTCAGCTACTTGAAACATGTTGTTTGATTTTATAAATTAAACATCAGATGTTACGCGGCGTAATTTCATTGATCCCAACAATCACCAATTTAGTTAATAGTAGGTTTGAAAGAGGGGAGCGAGCGATTATTTATTATTGTCTTTTGTTCCAAGAACTATAGACAATGGAGAAAAGGGACTAATTAGGTTGGAGTGTCGCTCCAACAGAGTTGAAGGTACATTAACCTTCGTTGACGCTGAAAAATATCTAAGAAGAAAAATGTAAAGTATCAAATAAAAATTTCATGTCGTTAATCCCAAGGTTAGAAGTAGAGTAATTATAAAGCGCCTATTGTACAGTTACACACTAACAATAATCAAAAAGTAGGCTCCCGAATTTCTCAGAAATTTCTAATAAAAAATCATGTAGATATCTCTGATTAGTTATTATTTTTGTTTATCTCCAAATTTTATAATAAGAAGTTTTTATTTTCCGTGAATTTACTTTAACGTAAGGATCATCATACCATCACGCCTTTTCCCCATGGCGGTAGGCAGAGCCTATAGAGCGCCATCTGCTACGATCCAAACTCACTTCCTTGGCTTCATCCACACTCATACATACATTCAGTCATACATGACCGTCGATTGTAAGTGCTACGCAAGGATCCATTTAAGTTTTTCACTTCTTATTTAGGTTATAGATAAATAATGGAATATAAATTCAATCATAGAAGGTATAAGTTTAATAATTCCTATGTTAATTAATGTATATGTATTGTAACTGGAATCGAACAGAATTCTAAGCGCATTAGCAAAATTGTCATAGTGAACGTAGTATGGCGCTGTCGCTGTCTACCGAAGCGTGAAGAACGATATTCAACTTCGAACGGTAATTTTGACTATCTGTCTATTTCTATTCGAAACAAATTCTGAAAACAGTAAAAATTTCTGTTTAACTTCTAAACTGTTTGTATTGATACTAACATTTGTTTCACTTGTTTATTAATATTATAAAGAGGACAGATTTGATTGTTTGTTTGAATTGAATCTCTGAAACTTTTTTACCCATTAAAAAAATTCCTTTGCCGTCGTGACGTTAAGTTATATCGGGTCGTTAGGATAACCTACGTTATTTTGTTTTTTTTTTTTTTTAGTTTCTATTAATTTAAATAATATAGGTAGGTACTGAAGCGGGGCGAATTAAGACCTCTACATAAATATGTAATTACGCGTTCTATTACGTATCTGAACTTGAGACTATGGAATTAGTTAGGTACTCGTATTACAAATTGTATGCTTACGTATTTGTTTTGACTATATTGTATGAAACAAAAGTATTTGTACTTAATATTTGAAATCAGTATTTTGCAAATGGTGACGGATTTAGAATAATAATAATAAATAAATAATAAATATTCATGGACATTTCACACAACGTCCTCTGGTCCCAAGCTAAGCTTATATGCTTGTGTTATGGATACCAGAATACGGATTTAATACATAAACTACTTTTCTTTTGTAAATACATACTTATAATACATAGTAAACACCCAGACGCAGTACAAACATTTGTATGACAATTAAAAACATCACACAAATTATTGTCCTGACCGGGAATCGAACCCGAGACCTCATGATCGGTAGTCCGTTATATGAACCACTACACCACGAGGCCCGTCAAATATAGAAATAAATAAGAATACAAGTGTCATCACCCTGTTTCGACTCCAAGGCGCTGTAAGAGCCAACTGAGAGATAACATAAGCAGATAACATTCTCAGTTAGAGATGAAAAACTCAAAACTAAGCTCTTTGCCGACATTTCCGGTCAGGGCGGTATAATAAACCAAATACTCTCCCAAAGTGGAGGAGGCCCGTGCCCAACAATGGAACGTAAATAGATTGGAGAGAGATAAACAATTAAAATTAACTAAATAACATTACGGGATTCTTCCTGAAAAAATGGTTAAACATTTCAGAAATATTAAGAGCTTATTCATTTAGAAAAAATAAAAGGAAGTAAAGTCAAAATATCTAATTAATTAAATTAGGCAATAAAAAGATAGCTATTTCAGGGAAATAAGGTAGAAACTTAAACATCAAATAGTTTTGTAGAGACACAAATGTAAGATACTTTGATAAGCGAGTACAGTCGTAAATAATTCATGAGCACTTCACTTAAACCCCGACGCCTAAATGTAACGCCTACTATACATAATGACAATGGACATATCGCGTAGCGGGCGTTAGAGTACTCGTGAGATGTCAAATGTCGGTCGTGAAGGATAACCAGATACAGGCTGTTTTAGAGTATTTATGCAAAAGGAGTTAGACGCTCCCGGCTGAAAAAAGCACGAGTGCAATACTCGTACTCAATTGTACGGACACTGGTACCCGTTCTACGTGCACAACTAAACTTAAATAAAAAATTAAAAAGTATTGTGTATAGATTAACTGACTATTTTCCTGTGCACATTTATTTATTTATTTATTTATATTTATTAAAATTGTTAGTCTATAATAGATAGTTTTTGTAATAAGAAAATTAAATTAACATTGCCAAAACGTCATTGACAGTTGACACAATCAATTTTCATTTTTTAGTTAAGTTTTGTTTAGTTGTGCATTTAGAATTGGTATCATTGTCTTCTATGATGGCCATTTTCAATACTTCATCTAAGATTCCGTAATCGTTCTATAATTCGTAAAACGAGGGTTACTCATTACGTAATAATTGTAACCCTCGTTTATCAGTTATATATTTCTATCTCCTGTCAAATTTTCAACAGAGAATGCCATCATTAGTAGCTTATTGATATGCAAGCTTTGATTATTTGCCAGTGCAGACAAAAATTTAGATTCATCTGACTTTGATAGCAAAAATCGATATAAATAAAATTTTGAAAACGGATGTTAGTTTGCAAAAATGTATTTTCAACAATGTTGTTGCGACCAATGAAATTATGTTGTAGTGCTTATTTACGACACCGTTACGGTTCGGTTGAATAACCGAATGGCTAACATATTTGGTAAAAAAAACAGCGTGTATAGCGACTCCCGTTGGTTTAATACTCTAAAACAGGCAATACACAGAATTTACTTTGTCTGTGACTGTACATTTGTGCTTTTCCGTGAATGTCGGTTTATTTAGCGAGCTGTGTTTGTACAAGAACAAAACAAGAGGACTTTAGCAAGTACAGATCATGATTATTCTCATTTTTAGTTTAATTATGTGGGTAACTGGTGATGAAGCATAATACTATATAGTGTCTATATCTACTCTCTATATCCACTTTTATAAAATTTCAAACTCTTTAAATAGATAATAAGTCAATTTTATTTTTGCATATTTAATTATGGAATAGTTCAATTGACGTGCGCCGGATAACTTACTTAACCGAAGTTTCATGTTTAACGATAAAATTCAATTTATTTAAAATAATAACCCTACCGTTTTTGGCGCAGAATTTAAAAAATTAAAAACAAATACTCAAATATTAATTTATTCATATTTCTTTTAAACACGTCAATATTTTTATTTTACAAATAATATCTGAAGTTATAGCAATAAAAACAGTTTTACATAAAGGTATTATAAGCTTAAGCCGTATTGAATTCTCTCTAACTGCATAGCATCGAGTTCAACATAGGTACACACTGCGCTTACAGGCAACAGAATCACATTTCGTAGAACCGGACAAACAAGGCCCGTGTCCATTGCACACAGATTATGCAAATTTATGCTCGGCTATATTGGATACACCGATCATCGACAATAGATTCCGTACGCAAGGCGATCAGTTCGTACCAAATATTATATTATTTATTATGCACTAACGAGCATATAATTTAGTATTTATTAATAATAAATAAATACTCATGGATATTTCACAGAATATCGCTTGGTCCCAAACTAAGCTTATATGCTTGTGTTATAGGTACCAGAACACGGATATACTACATAAACTACTTTTGTAACCTACCTACATAAAATAGATAGTAACACTCAGACGCAGTACAAACGGGTATCGAACCCGCTACCTCGTGAACAGTGGCAGTCCGTTACATGAACCACTTGACACAGATGTTTGAAGTCGGCGTGTTATTTGAAACTAATAAAAATGCATAATTCCATACCCCGTAACTTGTAACCCATGTCTTTGTCCGATGTTGATGCGTTCTGTGGTTAAGAAAAATCACGTAACGCTCTATCTATTGGAGGTAATCTATGATTGGATAGTAACTGGTAACATGAGAAGAAATTTAATTTGAACTTAATATGTACTATTACGGCGATAAATCGTAGCTATTATCGATATAATTTTAGTTCGTGTAGTTCATTAGTTGCTAATGATGTGATAATAATGACTTATAGTATTGGTAGCTACTTATTTGAAAAAGTCACCATGGTGACTGCAAAGTCTCCGAAACGTCGGGCTAAAATTTAAAACAAATATACGCGTCTAAATCCGTAAAAAGTAGTTTTATTTTAACAAGACAAACAATTTAAGTAAAACATTGTACAATTAGACGCCTTTTCTATTTATTTTTGTTTATTAACCAGTATTGTACCGATTTTCCAAGAACTTTACAACGCCCGGTTAATTACTATAAGCACGCAAGTATTTACTTTAGATCGGACCGATCTAAACGATTCACTATCGTAACAAAATATAGGGTTTATATAACAATACTAGCTGACCCGGCAAACGTTGTTTTGTCATACTAAAAAAAAAAGTTTGAAAAATAGATGTTGGCCGATTCTCAGACCTACTGAATATGTATGCAAAATTTGAGAAGAATCGGTTAAGCCGTTTTGGAGGAGTACGGTAACTAACACTGTGACACGGGAATTTTATATATTAGATAAATTAGCTCCATATTTCTATTTTCGTGTTAATGTTTTTCTATTTGTTATTTCGATGCTTAGATAGCAATGAATAGGTATTTTTCGGATTAACTGCTATTAACTTTAGTATAAAAAGTCCGACGGGAGTTATGGACGACTAGATGTTGCCCGCGACCCCGTCGCGTGGAATTTAGAACATTATCCCCGTTTTTGCAACATTTTTAACTACTGCTTCGCTTCTACTGGTCGTAGCGTTATGTTATATAGCCTAAAGCCTTTCTCGATAAATGCCCTATCTAACATTGAAAGAATTTTGCAAATCGGCCCAGTGGTTCCTGAGATTAGCGCGCTTAAACAAACAAACAAACAAACTCTTCCGCTTTATAATATTAAGTATAGAAGAGGACTTATGTCGAGCTACTTATGGAATAAAAAATACTTTGCCTATTTTTGCTATTCTCCTTAGATGACACGCAAGGGTAACTTTATTGATAAATCCAAATGTTTAAAACTTTAGCTTATCCGTTGATATGAGAATGCGCATTAGAAATATAATAAATACTTCAATTTGAACTCTAGCTCGGACGACTCTATCTGTGATAGAATTTTAATTCTATAATAAGAAAAAGATCTTCAAAACCATCTTTGTATCTATTTATATCGCATCTATAAACACTTCGGCACGTCATTTATATCGTACAATAATTATAAGCTCTTTATAAAGACAGGAATACTTCACGCTATACATCTTAGAGCAGTTAAAAGAAGAAACAAAACTAATGCTATTTAAAGAGATGACTAAATCAATCGTTTCCAAGAATATGGAGAATGAATCATATGCAAGTTAATGGCCGTTGTGTATATTCTAGTAGATATCAAGATATTTATGGCGATAAATAAGTCAAGTAAAAGGTGCACGTTGCGCAAACAGATTTATAATTTTGCATTTGCTAAACGCTCTTGTTTTGTGAAATCACAGTGTTGTTTGGCTTCTCAACTCCCAAACACATTTTTTATTCAAAAAGTAATTATTTTGCAACTGTTTTAAGTTTCTAGGTATATAATTTGCCTTTTTCCCAGTCTCTGCCTACCCCCATGGGAAAAAGGCGTGATGTTATGATGATGATGATGATGTATATAATTTTTTTAATAAAAATGTTGTCATTGATTTAATTTGTACTATTACATAAACAAACAATTCCCTGACCTAACGAATACCTAGGTATTCGTTAGGTCAGGGAATTGTTTGTTAGGTCCCTTAGTAATTATTAAACTGCTAGCAATTTAATCATTACTAAGGGACCTATGTTATAAACTAAAATTAGCCAAAAATTTAATGGCTATATAGCTTATAAGCTGTTACTACTAGTTTATAAGCTATTAACTATTGCCCGCAACTTTGTACGCGTGGAGTTCAGGAACTATTACAAATTATACCTATTATATCCTTTAAAAAAAACTCATCAATATCCGCAGTTTTAAAGATGCAAGCTCACATAAGCATCATAATAAGTAAAGATGTTATAAACCGAAAATAAAAATTGAGTTTTAAAGAAGTAAATTACTATGATTTATTTTAATTATGACAATATCACTGTCCTTATAAATCACCTAATCGAATTCCAAAAATAAAATTCTTAAGGAAAAAGAAGAACTCAGTGAACAATGCGTTTTATTCAAACTATTTCAGACAAAAGCGACGGTTTTCTGTAAAAGTGGAGCAAGATAGGAATCTAGTCACGACATTGTTGTAAGACTGGCCATTGACCACAGGATAGATTTTCTACATATATGTAAAAAATCTATTCTGTATTGATTATTATAATAATGTCTATATTTATAAAACAACGCGATTATTTATATAAATTCTAATTTATGTATGCTAATACATATAATAAAGAGGATATACTTGATTGTTTCTTTGAAACAAAGAGGCCCTGAAACTACTGAACGATTTGAAAAATTCGGTCTACGTTGGGTTGTTACACAAACCGCTGAATATGGGCTATATTTTATTTATTTATTTATTTATACTTAATGCACATACTGCGTAATTGAATGGCGTGCTTAATGCCTAGGGCATTATCTACCAGCCGACCAACAATAGTGTGGGTGCCAAATACAGAAATATTAAACTTTATTTAAGAAAAAATAGTGAGCCTTGCCTCAATATGTAAGTAGATAACGTGAATATTTAATATTGAATTATCCATTGTCAGTCCATAATTCTAAAACCACTGTAAGGATAATGGATGTGGCGAAAATATTTCACCAATGATGATTCAACGAAAATGCAAAGACTGCTCACATAAAACCAAATTAATTAAGCCCACACAATAGCTGGCTATAAACAGGCTGTTTGTTTGTGAGACGCGGATAGGGGGCGTGAGTTGGGGAACTGTGCGTGGATTTGTGGTTCAATATTAGGAGTGAAGCGAATTACCTTTTGTCTTGGACAGATTATATAACTGACTATTTGCATATTAATTGTTAAAAAGTTTTATGAGTAGCTTATGTAACCTGAGTTTATACTCAGGTTACTTAAATCAAACAAAAATCAAACAAAAATCTTTGACTTATGTCAAAGATTTTTGTTTCGAATATACGCAGTTGAATGTAAATGAAGCCAAGGGAGTGTGTTTAGATAAATAAATAAATGTTCACGGACATTTCACACAACGTCCTCTGGTCTCAAGCTAAGCTTATATGCTTGTGTTATGGGTACCAGACTACGGATAGAATACGTATACTACTTTTCTTTTGTAAATACATACTTATAATACATAGAAACACCTAGACGTAGTACAAACATTTGTATGACAATTAGAAAAATCACACAAATGATTGTCCCAAGCTGGAATCGAACCCGCGACCACTTGATCGGCAGTCCGTTACATAAACCACTCAACCACGACGCTCGTCTCGAGATCGGCTGGAGATAGCAGTAAATACTTTATAGTCTCTGTCTTCCCTCATAAGAAAAAGTGATGATATTATGATGATATTATGATGGTATTGATGAATTAACAATACTTTATTTATTTCATTTTCAATACGTGGAATATCCCTAGAGCTCGGTATTGTTAATAACTTTGTAAGCAGGTTTTAATAAGTCGAAGTTTTTATTATTTTAATATTGCAATCAGAAACCGATGTATCTAGTATCCATACAATGCTGTTATTGATCATTTTGTAATTAATGTATAAATAAATAGCTTTTGCCCGCGACTCCGTCCGCGTGGAATTTAGAAAATTTTCCCCGTTTTTGCAACATTTTTCAGTACTGCTTCGCTTCTATTGGTCGCTGCGTGATGTTATATAGCCAAAAGCCTTCCTCAATAAATGCCCTATCTAACATTGAATTAATTTTTTAAATCGGTCCCCTGGTTCCTGAGATTAGCGCGTTTAAATAAACAAACAAATAAACTCTTCAGATTTATAATATTAGTATAGATTATATGTAGTTTCAATAAATTCTAAACCATTGTTTAACTTCGACGGGCTTCGTGGTGGAGTGGTTTATGTAATGGACTGCCGATCACGAGGTCGCGGGTTCGATTCCCACTTGGGACAATCATTTGTGTGCTATCCATGTCATACAAATGTTTGTACTGCGTCTGGGTGTTTTCTATGTATTAAAAGTATGTATTTACAAAAGAAAAGTAGTATATGTAGTCTATCCGTATCTGGTACCCATAATACAAGCATAGAAATATAGCTTACTTTGGGACCAGAGGACGTTGTGTGAAATGTCCTGAATATTTATTTATTTATTATTATTTATTTATTATTATTATTTCTAACAGATGACTAGATTCAAAATATTTAATAAAAAATACCTACTTACACACTTTACAGGACGTAAATTTACATATCAAAACGCTTTTATATCCTTTTTACACCATGTCTTACGCAGCAAAATCAGCTTTTAATATCATCTGAGTGCCGTTAATAATATAAAGCCTTTTGTGTGAAATTCCAATGTGAAAAATCTCGGCAGACACGTTCGCGCGCCTTTTACAAAAGATATTAAAATATTGCTATTCGCACCGCTTGAAATATTTAAGATACCAACTTCCTTCCATGCGGTACTCCGACACACTTAGAACTTATTGATCACTATATAGAAACTCCTCAGTATTTGTCTGTAGGTACAAATACTTATACTCTATAGTCTAAGTCTGATAGCTGGTCCGTGTAATGTCCTAGGAAAAAATGCTAATGTCACCACACCTTTTCCTTCCTAGGGTGCTGTAAAAGCTAGTTAAATAATATTGTACACAAATAACATCCACTGTGGGCGACGGAAAACTCGAAAATAAACCCCATACAAGATGCTTAGTCAGTGCGCCATAGAAGACAATAATACCTCCCAAAGTGAAGAAGGCCTGTGGTCAACAGTGAGACGTTAATGGGTTGGAAAGAGAGAGAGAGAGAGAGACGAAGCTAGGAATACAACGGCTTATTGCAATAAAATTTTTCACTTTAAGAACATCCTGTAGTTAAAAAAATCGTTATGACATTTTATGCGATTCACCAACACACTCGCTAATCAAAATTAATATGAGGATTGTAAATTGTAATTGTATATTATCACCGAATATTTAAATTGTACGTTTATACCAATTAAAATAAATTCAAATTTGTATTGTAATGAAAACGTAGGTATAACATTGTTCAAAAATTTAAAACGACTACTTTTCTTTTTAACTTTATGAGCTTTTTCTTTATCTAGATGACGGGTTCATCCGGTACTAATATTATAAATGCGAAAGTAACTCTGTCTGTCTGTCTATTACGCTTTCCCGCTTAAACCTCTCAACTGATTTTGATGAAATTTGGCACAGGCAATCTTTAGACCCTGAGAAAGGACATAGGCTACCTTTTATTGCGAAAAAAAGAGATGAAAAATTTTCTAAATTTCACGCGGACTGAGTCGCGGGCAACAGCTAGTTTAAAATATAGCTGCATTCATTTATACTTAATATAAAACAAAGTCTTTATAAATGTATGCACATGTGTGAGCTTTCATCTTCAAAACTACGCAACGGATTTCAATGCGGGTTTGTTTAATAGATAGAGTGGTTCATTAGAAAGTGTTTATGTATCATTTGTTATGGTTTGATTTCCAAATTCCACGATTACCAAGTCACGGGCAGCAGCTAGAACAAAAATAAATCTCTCTAAAGTCTTTTATTAATTGCATTTCAGAAAGAAAATACTTGTGATATTTGCCTTCGTAATTCGTAACCAGTACTGCACACTATATATAAAACAAATACTACATTTTCACGTCAAGGTTTTGCACACAGGAGTTTAAAAGTAATATATTTTCATTAACATCGCGGTGGGTAGGTGCTACGGGGCACGAGTTGCTTGTTCATGACACTAAGTCAGATTTATCACGTACCAACCCTCTGCTCTACCTCAATGTCATTCAATGTGGGCGAGAAGTTTTGAGAACTTTGTCACTCTAGTGGTCGCAAAGAAGATAGTATTCTTTGCGACCACAGTATTATTAATTATTTAGTACTAGCTGATGCCCGCTACTCCGTACGCGTGGAATTTTAGGAACCGTTTAAACCTTCCCTGGACTTTCACGAATATTTCAAGACCAAAATCACCAAAATCGGCCTAGCCGTTCGCGAGTTTTAGCGAGACTAACGAACAGCAATTGATTTTTATATAATAAGATAATATTATGAAATTACTACAAAATTTAATATTTTCTAACACTTGCGCCACCCATTTGTTTAAATAAAACTACTTTTTACGGATTTGCAGACTTTGCAGTCACAGCTCAGTCTCACCCGTAACCATGGTGATTACAAAGTCTCTGAAACGTCGGGCCAAAATTTAAAATAAATATACGCGTCTTCCACTACATTCTTCTCAATGTGAGTTAAACATCGTACGATGTTTTGTGTACAACGCCATCTATTGAGCGGTTTGCACCAACTCGATCAATCGATCACTTAGTGTTCTTTACACTTAGTGTTCTTTTCATTAGTTAATACGTGATAATAGACCGACAAATGAAAAAAAAAAAAAATTAGAGAGGTTGTTCCGCTAAGATTTTCTATCGAGAAAACTTTTTTCAATCGCGTTTCTTAGTTTATGCGATCCTAGATTATAAATTGAAAAAACATATACATAAAAATTAGAGCTCTAGCCATTCAATCTAAAGAAAAAATGAAAACTCCGTACATAGAAAAATGCACGAAGCTATTTTGGTATCCTCGCTAAGCTCTAGGGATCTAGGGAATGTTATGTGAAATGTCCAAGAATATTTATTTATTTTATCCAATCGAAAATGTAACTAACTAACGTATTTGAAATGTATTACGCGTCGACGTAATGCAAATAAAATAAGCAGAAATTTATTTTTGTTGTATAGCACAAATCGATATTATTTACTTTGATAATTATATCGATTACTGGATATATTTAGGGACATAATGAAATAGATAATAATGATATGGGGTGAAATAAATAGGTACGTCAAAAACTGTGCACGCGCATCATGTCAAATAGTTAGGGTGCTCGATCGTTCGTTGCTATGTTATCGATTATTTCATGGGAACTTTTGTTTGTTACAACATACGTGAGTAAATAATCTTTAGGGGAAACCACCCTCGGGACTCTGACCTCCCAAAAAACACTAAAAGTGTTAATATAACATTAAAGTATGTGGTAAGAATATAATATGAAATCTGCTTTAAACTAATTATTTCCTGTAAAGTGTTTACTTATTATAATTATAAAACAAAGGTGTTGTTTTTCAAAACCACGCAAGGGATTTTGGGTTTTTTATTAGATGGTTATTCAAGAGAATGGCTCTTTGGTATAATTTGTTAATGTTTGGTTTATCAATACCACGCCTGCAAAGTTGCGTGGAACAGTTAGTTTAAGTTATAATTTACTTACATTTATAATTACCATATTGGTATACATTAAATAAATGACTTCAAAACTAATGTTGGTAGTACAAAATATTATTATTCTATTAACTCTACCTTATCCATCTTCTGATCAATTTAAGATGAGTGTAGAGAAATTTTCAATATAAAAATATAAACTAGCTTTACCTAAAAGAGTTAATTTAAAATCATGATTTTAATATTTATAATGGGCTTAAATGTGCTAAATATTCTATATCTCTGGCCTCTGGCGCTGAGGTTTTTGTTTTGAAACTTATTCCCGTGTTGCATTGCAGTGCACTGCAGCAAGTTTACACCCACAGACTGTAGCCAAACTGGTTTGTGATTTGTGATAATAACGCACACAGCTTGCAATTTCAACAGAAATCACAAATACCAATCAATGTCATTATCCCTAAGTGATAATTAAAATAGCATTGTGCGTAAAAATGGCTACAGAATGAAGAAACAGAGGAATCCCTTAAAATATTTCAAATAATTTAACACATTATTATTGCGCAAATGTATTTATAATCACTAAAACAAAACTCAAGACACTTACGACCCGATTTTTATTAAGTTTTATATCCATATTTAGTAAGTCTGAGAGTCGGCTACTGTCTAATTCTCATCCCTAAGTGATAAGGGTGTCCACCCCTAACATTTGTATGGCAACTAAAACAACATTTGCAGGGTCAGCTAGTAATATCATAAAAAACGAAACATTATCGAGAAAGTTCATTTCACAAATTAATATTTTAATTTACTGTATGTAGTAAAATCTGAAAAGCTATTTCGTTTAAAAAATAAGCGAGTTGAATGTTGCTAGTAATTAGAAAGCTGACTCCCATTGACAAAAGTACATCAAAGTAAACGTGTATTCAGTCGCCATGATGCAGTGGTGTTTATAAAAACATAGCGTGAACCGCAGCCATGTCACAAAAATAACATTTTTATGATCATTCAAAGACTCTTTCATAAAACACGGAATGTTACTTATAAGTAGTTGGGAACATTAAACTATCAATGTTGTTTATTATTTTTATGAAAACAGGCTAATACACTTTCAAAGTTAAGATACAAAACATGTAGGCTTCAAAGATTTTAGTATCTTTGATCTATAACTTAATACTTTCCACCTTAAATATTAAGTTAGTACACTACTATCTTAATCTTTACACTTTATTTAATTAGGTACTTTATTAATAGATACTCAAAAATGAACGTATTTTTAGATAAGTTCTTATCTTCATAATTACATTACGGGTCGGTTCGTGGTCTAGTGGTTCATGTTCATGTAACGGACTGCCAATCAAGAGGTCTCGGGTTCGATTCCCGGTCAGGACAATACTTTGTGTGATGTTTATATTTGTCATACAAATGTTTGTACTGCGTCTGGGTGTTTATATGTATTATATGTATGTATTTACAAAAGAAAAGTAGTATATGTATTATATTATCCGTATTCTGGTACCCATAACACAAGCATATAAGCTTAGCTTGGGACCAGAGGACGCTGTGTGAAATGTCCACGAATATTTATTAGTTATTATTAACATTTATGCTAATAATTTTAAAATATTTTTCGATCATTCATATAGTTGATTCTTCACTTTGGGAGGGTTTTTGGTCTACTATGCCGCATTGACCAGGTGTGTTGGTTGGGTTTACTTTCGAGATTTCCATCTCTAACAGAGGATTTTATCTGTGTACAATATTTTTTTGCTGACTCATATAGCACTCTGGTCAAGAAATGGGGTGGTGACAACTTTACTCTTAATCCACCACATGGAAATCGGCTCTCTATTATAGTTATTTACATTTACGTAATTCTATGAAAACGCTATCATTGGGGTTCAACTATAATTTCACGAGTAGGTACTTATTATTTGATTGTTAATAATATTATGGTTATTTATTGACGCAAGGAGATAGTTGGAATAAAGCGTGCCAACTTATATTAGTGCTGCTGTTTCGTAACCGATATTTTGCAAACTTGTCCATTAATCGAGATTGTGCTCAAGCTCTAATGGAGCTATTCATAGAATTCTGCGATCTAATTCTTTGATGTACGAGTTCAGTTTTATATAGATTGGTTAGTTAAAAGTTTCATGATTGTCTTCACTTATTATAAAACAAAGCGGTTATCCTTACTAATTTATAAATGCAAAAATCGGATTAAATGCCAAAACTTTTGACGAGCTTATGCGTGTAACCAAACCATAGTGCGATTAAAAAAAAACAGTACAACGCCATCTATTGAGCGGCAGTAGTAAACATCTGTTTGTTAAGGTCTGATTTCTAAATTTCACACGTACGAAGCGTCGCGGGCAACAGCTAGTATTTATATATGTGAGCTTATATCTTCATAACTACGCAACGAATTTTTATGCGGTTTTTTTTTATGGTTTGTGATTTTTTGTATAATTTGTTAAGGTTTTGTTTCTAAAGTCCACACGTTCAAAGTTGCGGGCAACAGCTAGTTAATATATAAATAAGCAAATCTTTTTGTGCTGTGGGTTACATGCAACACGGCAACATACAGTTAACTTAAATAATTTGCTTAATTCAAAAACTACAAAACACGCTTAAAAATCCTGAATATTTTTATAAATTACTAGCTGACCCAACAAACGTTGTTTTGCCATAAGGATCTTAAAGGTGGACAACCCTTATAACTTAGGGGTATGAAAAAAAGATAGTAACCGATTCTTAGACCTACTGAATATGCATATAAAATTTCATAAGAATCGGCCAAGCCGTTTAGGAGGAGTATGGTAACTAACACTGTGACACGAGAATTTTATATATTAGATTGCATTGCCTCCAGCCACCCTCAAGTCCTTGATATATCTATGTGTAAAATTTCAGATCAATCCAACTACTGCAAGTGGGTTAAAATCACTTTCGAAAATTCCGTTACATAGATTAATACATTGATAGATACACACCGAACTTATAAAAGCGTGTTAATAAAATGCAGTATATTTTACTAGCCGTTACCCGCAATTTCGTACAGGTGGAGTTTAGAAATCAAACCAAAACTAACTGTATCCCGCAATTTTGCAACCATGTAATTTTTTTATTTTTTTTATTCTCTTGCGATCTGCAATCAGTCGTTTGACTATAAACAGATTTTTTTATGTAGGTCAAATGACAGCAAAAGGAGAGTCTCATCATGGGAGACATCTTCTCCTTTATTTAGTATTCTTCACTATCGAGGTTGGAGTATAACACGTTTTTTTCAAGCGTGTAAATTAGAGACTATACTTTAATAAATTATACAAAAAAGCCATTCTCTTGAACCACTCTATCATTTAAAAACGCCTCATCAAAATCCGTTGCGTAGTTTTGAAGGTCACATAGGGACATACATACAAAAACAACGGCTTTGTTTTATGATAAACAAAGATTCATTGTTTAAATACATGCCCAGTAAACAGGAATAACCCAAAAGTAGTACAAATATGTATTGTATTTGTGTTTATTCATCTATTAGATAATTGTCCTGTATGAGATTCTGTATTTTATAACATACCTAATGTTGTGCAAACCCAATCATTATCTGTTAACTAAAAGATTCTAATATTTATTTATATAAAAAATACACACTGTTTATAATAATAGCACGAAGTGAAACTTCCTGTTAGGAAGTTTGTTCCTCACTGCGTCCCCATTAAGAATATATTAGGGATGACATGGTTTTTTTATAATATCCTTCGATAACAAAACTTACTTTATACTAGCTATATATAGCATAGCTATTTATAGAATTTAGAGATTTTCCTCTGTTTTTGCAACATTTTTCACTGATGCTTCGCTCCCATTGATCAAATTGTGATGTTATATAACCTATCGCCTTGCTCGATAAATGTACTATCCAACTCTGAATGAATTTTTCAAATAGAACCAGCGGTTACTGAGATTAGCGCGCTCAAACAAACAAACAAACGCTTAAAATATTAGGTATAGATTTAAATCTAGAGCTTTGTTAATGTTTGTTTAACTTATATCTAATTTAAAAAATCAGGTCAAGTACAAGTTAAGCTGGCACACGAAGGGTTCCGTAACATTATTATCACAATGTATTTGTCATTGTCAACCCCCAAATAACGAGATAAGGACAGGAGGTTATGTTAACTGATATACATAAACTGTGGAAATTCCAGTTATCACTCCGCCAGGTTTCCCGTTTTACTTTTCGATACAGAACCCTAAAAATATGCTATGGTTTAATTTCTATTATTTTCAATACAATTTGGTTTATGTCAAAAAATAACTCATTTATTTTATGTGTTACACATGCTGGGTGAACAAGTGACATAAAATCATAAAAAAGTTACTTTTTAAGTGGAATATAAAGAATGTTGTTAATGCTATGAGAAGACCCCCTACTATGTGAAGCGACGACTTAATTTTGTACATGGAGAGTCGCTGGACAGGGTTGGCATATGACCGCACGTTTTGTTACTTTGAATATCCGAGACTGGACACCAAGACGGCATATACATAATTATAGGAAATTCAGCGTAATCTTAATGGATAGAAGATCAGTCAAAACTGAATGAATTTAAAAGAAATCGTTAGTTCAGCAAGTGGTTTTATGAACACTTAAAGCTTTCGATCGTTCATAAGTACGGTGGTCAGCAGTGCAATGATCGATTAGACAAACTTTATCAATTTAAATGCACCTATAAAGCGAGAATAAAAAACAAACAGCATTTTTCAATCCGATACAATCAAAAGCAATTAACGCGACAGTTTTATTTGCATATATCGCAGTTTAGTTAGGTTTTTTATTGGACTCGTGGGCACAGGACCAGTCTGCAATAGCTAGGGACGTGGGCGAGAGCCAGGACGAGATAACCGGGTCCACTCGCCCGCGCACTCTACATAGCCATCACAAGATCGCTATAACTTAAATAGCAACATTTTTATACTTCAATGAAGTCAAACAAAAAAGTATTGACTAGTAAAGCTTTAGCTATGTACAAAAACTTTTAACGTTGTGGTATTATGGATATATTATGTATGTCTGTATGTTAAAAGAGTTACCAATGTTTACAAGTTTATGCTAATCATTAGATTTAAATCCAATACCAGATCCATTTATCTCGATTCTATGCGAAGTTGAGTAATCAGAAGATAAATTTATACTACACATAATTAAACCCTCTCAAGTTGAAGCTTAGTCCACAGGAGTAATGATTCACTCATGTCAAGAAAACAGAAGGCATCTCAAATTAACTACAAATACGAGTTAAAACGTAAACATGAAAATGATCTATGATGTTGTTGCATCCACTTAAACAACTCCTATTAGAACACTGCTATAGTGAGGCTATAAATACGCAGCAGGGCTTCGCACACCATAAACTATAATCCTTAAAACGATTTCTCACAGTCAAAGTGCACTCGCGACGACGATTGGTTTGAAGCAGCGCAACTCGGGCGCGTGCGACTAAAGCGTGTACGCGCGACCATTGCGTCCACACGACAGACAAACCCATAAGCGAAAGCGCAAGGGCCTTCGCCCCTACCGAATCCGTGATCGCGCGGTGGGATGCAGCGAATGTTAATACTGTTCAGGGTTGTCCCTAAACTGGTACCAGCTTCCCGATATAAATACAGTCGGAGTCACGTGTGTTTCAAAACAAGTCTCATGATTTACGGTCTAACATACACAAATTTAATAAGCGTATCTGCAAATGACTGCTTAAAAAGTATTACAATTGCTAAATATTACCTAAATCGTAATTACAATTCTCCACCAAACTTTTAAGGAACAGAAAATCTGTATTATTTTGTTTTAGTCGGCAAGTGTGTACTGAGCATTATTTTTAGCGGTGTCAATGAAATGTATGACGTACAGCCCTGGCTAGAAGAAGTATGAAAAACTGATGGCACGGGTGCCATCTGCGCTAGGGTGGAGACCCTTGCATTAGTGGGATGACGTTATGCACTCACAGAAGGGTTCGCGGCTTATCTCGTTAAATCATGAGCTCTCCTGCAAAATAATTTACAGAAGTAGGTGGTAAACAATTTGGTAAAATACAGATAAGAACGATTACCTTTTTGTAGGTGTAAGGTAACGGTTTTATGGGTGGCAATGTCCGCTACTTGTCGACATTTAGAGACAAGGGTACAAAATTATTGCCACGGATTGAATTTAACACGAGATAGCTGAAGGAAATGGGTTCTATAAATGTGTACCTGTAAAATGATATGATAACATTACGTTATTTATATTTTATTGTGATAGGTATTATTTACGAAATTGTAAATGTGTGTCAATACATATTTATAAATATTTATCAAATATTAGTTACCCATGATCGCAGTAAAAAAATTAGGTATTACTATTATGCCCTAAAAATATTACCAACTCATTCTATTGCCCCGATTTATCAACATAAAACAATATTCTTATTTTAAATTTATTTTTTCAGTGAGGTAGATTTTTTGATCTTTTGTTTGATTTTTTCGCTTTGGTTTACTTAAAACATCTACAACTTAACTGACTATAATATATAAACAAATGTAACTAAATGTCGCTGAAATAAATATCATAAAATTAATAATTTATTAATTTGATGACTTCATCTCACATAGTAATAAAATAAGTATGTAGTAATCGCTTGGGGTGCTCGCGAGTCCCTTTTGCGTCACCCATTGTTATTATCGAATTCATATTTATCGATAATCATGAAGGTCCTACATTGCATACTTAATTTATTAAAACTAGTTGTCACTCGTGACTTCGTGGATATGGAGTTCCAAATTAACAGTTTCTTTAACATGCTTTTATTGTCTTGGTACGCATCTATCAATGTATTAAATTAAGTAACGGAATTTTTAAAAGTAATTATCATCCACTAACAGTTGTCGAATGAATCTGAACATTTGCACACGACAATGCAATAATGAAAAATAAAAAAGATTTCCAAGCGTGTCTTTCAGCTTTAGAATTAAGCATATTATTCATCGTAAAATGTAAACTATATGTGAAGTCAGACCTACAAAACTAAATCGCTAGAAACCGCATTTATTTCATACAATAACGAAGTGTTTACAAATACGCATACACATTAGAAAAAATATTGTTTCGGTTTGTTAAGTGAATAAAAAACGTCCAATTAATTTATTTTACAATATCTTCAAAGTCGTTTCAATAATATTCGACTACCTATAACTTTGTATTCTATAGTAGTTTTGTATAGATTGTCTATAACCGAACTCGATATTGGCATATCTGTGTAAAGCTCATAAATTTGAACAAATCGATAAAAAATAAAACGTTCGTTGTTTACTCACATGTTAAAGGGAGAGTTCAGTAAGAACAAACACTATAAAGTTAAATAAACTGTTGACATCGTTGCGCTGAGTTAGCACATTACGATAAATGTTGTTTATTGATACTAGCAAAATACTATATTTTGCTGAAAACTTTTCAAGAACTTATAGTTTTAACGATTTATATTTAGGGTGGACAATTATCTTACTAATAAAACTTGCAGTAAATAATAAAGAGTCATAAGAGTTAATAAATTAAATTATAGTGGAAAATGTTTATGATGGCCTAATTTGATTACTAAAAGCACGACCGCAATGAGCTCAGTTGGCAGAGCTACGGAACGGTATTCCGAGGTCGTGGGTTCAAGTCCCGCTTGCGGTAATCACTTATTCCACCATAATTTAATTTATTAAGTAAAAGCATAGCATGTCAGTTGCAAAATTAATAAATTACTTTAGTCATAAGAGTTGATATTATAATAAGGTACTATTCTCTTTTTTCCCTCTCTCCAGCCCATTAATGTCCCACTGTTGGGCACTCGCCTCCACTTTGGAAGGGATTAAGGCCTACTATACCAGGCTGACCGTGCGTGTTGGCACAGGGTTTATTTTCGAGGCTTCTGTGCTTAAAATTCGACCATTCCCTATAAAAAGAAACCATAAGTTATGCAATGTTTAACACGCTTTTATAAGTTCGGTATGTATCTATCAATGTATTAATCGATGTAACGGAATCTTTGAACGCGATTTTCCCCCACTTGCAATATTTAAATGATAATAAATATTAATTTATGAATTTTTGCAATTGACTTGCTATGCTTTTACTAAATAAACTAAACTATATGATTGATGACGATATTAATTATATTGATAATAAATAATAAATATTCATGGACATTTCACACAACGTCCTCTGGTCCCAAGCTAAGCTTATATGCTTGTGTTATGGGTACCAGAATACGGATAATAGTCCAGAATAGTCCGATTGATTTGAAATTTTGCACACATATCAAGGACCGATGACAATGCAATTATTTAAAATAATATTCAGGGTTTTCAAGCGTGTTTGTTAGTTTTTGAACTATGGAAATTACATTGTAAAAGGAAGTACAAAGTTTTTGCGCTACGTATACATAGATAGTTATAGATATTAAAACAGTCGTATCCTAAACAATTCTATGCGTGTTACGTTAATTTAAATACAGAGACAATTCACATTCACCCCACAACACAAGAATCTACTGCACTGCGGGTCGTACGAAATTCGGTGAAGTGTTACATAAATATTACAATAACGTCACAACCATTCAACATTAACGATGCTGGATTGAATATGATTTTGAATGAATCAAAATTAATTTATAATGGCCTTATTCATAATGACTTATCGGAGGTTTAAACAGAGATTTTATCGGAGAGATAATAAACGTTTTATCGTAAAAAGACTATTATGAATAACAAGTTTTGACAATTTTCGCGAACCTATTTTAAAGAACTTTTAAACCTCCGATAAGTCATTATGAATAAGGCCATAAGTGTTTACAGTAAATGTAATTTACTAAGAATACAACTAATGAAAGAAGTTTTCTGCCTTCTCTAAGTTATATTATATTAAGGAATACTTATAGAGAAGCCTTTTAGCTCAATTATTTTATTCTCTACTACAAATTTTCTAAAATATATAGGAAAATCTGCTTAAATCTAAGTAACACACGATTTTATATCTAATATATAAAAGTCTCCTGTCACGGTGTTTGTAATTATACTCCTCCGAAATAGCTCGACCGATTTTCGTGAAATTTTGTGTACATATCCGTTAGGTCTGAGAATCGGACAACATCTATATTTCATCCCCCTTAATGTTAAGGGTGGTCCACCTCTGACATTTCTATGGTAAAACAACGTTTGCCAGGTCAGCTAGTCCACTTATAAGATTACTTCTTCTTCCGTAGCTTTTCAGGTACAAAGCTTTAGCTATTTCTTATTTTGTCTATACATATAATATTAACTTGAAACTTTGTACCTAAAAATTTGTTTTTTTCTATTAGATAGCAACATCCAATTAAAATACTGATGTTATAAAATCCGTAACAATGCGTCCACTTCTGGGTTAAGATTGTAAAAATCAACTGAAACCCCTTTCGCTTGTAATACCGGATTAAACTATTCTTGGAACAGTCTAAAAATAATCAATGATTTATACTATGGACGTGAGAAAATATGAATTGTGTTTTGAGCCGTGTCGGTAGAGGAGAGAGTCGTAGAGATGTGGATTTGGTTATGTGGTAAGCTATAATACTGTCACTGAGTCGTAAGAAGGTCATCAATCTGGTATAATGTATTTTTGGAAATAAATTTGGAGATAGGCAAGTGGGTGTAGAGAATTTACTGATACAGGTTTAATACGGACGTAATAGTATAAAACAAAGTTGTTATTTTTCTATTATGTCCTTAAATGAGCTTATATCTTTAAAACTACGCAACGGATTTTGATGCGGTTTTCTTCGCAAACATAGACTGGTTTCAGAAAATTTTATTTATTTATTTATGTTTTATTGTTCACAAAAACAAACAACAGAACTAAAATACATCATAACTTAAAAAAAGGTCAACTTAAACCTGAGTTTTCTTACAGCAAAACCTTGAGTGATAGAAATATATCACTCATCACTTTTTGTATAATTGTTTGATTTCTAAATTTCACGCATACGAAGTCGCAGGCATAGCTTGTAGATGTAATAAAGTGTAGGAGTTAAAATAGTTTTCAAACCACATAACAAGAGAAAATTACATTATTAAAAATTATAAGTAGAAGACCAAGAAGTTAAGTTCTCCGTCCTCGACTGGAAATATTCCCTGAGACTGCACACCTCGCGGTTATGCATGACCTTGGCACTTAGTAGGCCTCGGCCCACACATTTCCGCGGGATGTACAATCTCATTACCGAAGACTTCGGGTGGAGCATCCTATGGAGAGTCATGGTTGCGCGGACTTTTCGATCCAGGGCGTCCAGTTCCGCCTGGGTCCACCTGAGCACACCGAAGGTATATAACAGGACGGGCATCACCCAGCCGTTAATCGCCCGTATCTTATTTACACCTGACAAAAGGCTATTACACACTTTTGTCAGGCGTCCATAAAACACGTCGCAGGTGGCCTGTTTGACGACCCCCCGCCAATGCCTAAATTTTGCGACATGCCCAGGTACTGGTATGTTTCACCCTCGGAGAGTGCCCGAAGGGCTATCCCATCAGATACGGGTATGCGTTCCGATGAGACAACTTTCCGTCGCTCTACACGGAGGACCGCACACTTGTCAACCCCAAGCTCCATCCTGACACGGCTGCTGAAATCACAAGTGATGTCAAGCAGCCGCCCCAGGCCCGCAGTATGAGGGGCGTACAACTCATCGAGGTCATCCATGTAGAACAAGTGACACACCTTCGAACTTCCTCTCCGAAGCTGAAAGCCCGTCCCTGAATCCTCCAGTAATGAATTTAAAGGGTTCAGGGCCAGACAAAACCACAGTGGACTCAAACAGTCACCCTGGAAAATACCCCGTTTAACCATTATTCGGTCTTCCGCAGCCGACAGCCGAGCTCCGGATAGACTAAGCATAGTACTCCACTGCCCCATGCAGGCCTCGAGGAAGTCTCGAACTGTATCGTCTATCCTATACAGCTCGAGGACCCTATTCAGCCATTATTGCCATTATTATTATTTTATTATTATTATTATAACAATGTTACAAGTACCAAAGTAAAAGGATATTGCTTGTTATTTTAAACACTAAATCTAAGAACTCTATTACTTACTAAGTAAATTACAATGCTGCACTTCTCCTATTTACTTAGTAATTTTACAGTGTCTTTAACAAGTTTAGTATACTTATTTGCTTTAGTTTACATGCCTTATTTGTATATAGTATGTCGGCAATTACTATTTTGATTCGGGTGATTTTACAAAAGTCCGTTTCTTCTAGTCAATTATTTTTTTCATTTAGCCGTCCAATAATTTGGTATGTCGTTAGTTTAACAAAGTTTTAGTTTTTATTTTAGATAAGTTAACACATTAATAAAGCTTTTCTTCTGTTTTCGGGTGTTAAAAGTGTACATTCAATAACTTTTGGTTATATTTTTGTATCAATGACAAAAAGCAAAGTTAGTACCGCTTTTTATTTTTATAGGAATGAAACCCATTATGACAGTTATCCTAAATTTTAACTCACCAATAAACTTCCTGAAAACAATGTTATGATATTGAAAACCATTTCATTCTTTCAACGCTCATAACGAAAGCCCTTAAAAGAATTACGTATTGTCCATCGCTTTAACAACGGCTGGATTAAACGAAGCATTGAACTCATAAGGCGTAATTTACGAGTCCATAAAGAGTGCAGTTTAATAAGTGGATATTTCAACAGGGGCCTGTCAGGCCTGCAGATGATCGTTAACTGAATCGGAGATGCTGTTCTTGACATTCACTTATCAGGAAACGTCGCTATGTAAGATTGATTGAAACCTATTTCTATGATCTCACCACCGCGATTAAACTTTATCTAAATCATTTTTATCATTAATCTGTCTGTAATTGCATCTAATATATTAATCTACCTGTAAATAAATATAATTCGGGAGGAAGAAAACAGACATAATGTATTGTATGTAGCTCCTACACAAAAAGGCTTGTGATATTTAATGTTTTTGTAACTATTGTATATGTAATAAAAAAATTCGTCTTATTACCAGTTGTTGTGTGGAACCAATTTACTGGTTTCAAAGAAGACAACTTATATTTTTAATATTACATAAGCGGTAATCGATAACAAAGTGTGGGCGGTAATGTTAATCAATTACATACCTACATTTTTGGAAACATACAGAGCACTTGCAATCAAAAAAGTATTTATAGACGTAAATATTTTTGGACTACTGCACTACTTGTATCGCTGTAAGAGTTCGTTTGTTGACAGAGTGTATAGACGAACGTGGTGTGGTTCTTAGAGTCGTATAAACAAACACTCTTGACATAATGCGGCTGCTGACTCTACATTCTACAGGAATGAGGATTGCAGAGAGCATTCACAATTATTTATTCGGTAACATTTTAAAAGCTATTTGAAGACTACAGGCTGCGTTTGTCCCCATTAAATTGACTTCGAAAAGTGGACTTTTGAACTTTTTTGAAGTTTTTGTAATTAATCTATACTAATATTATAAAGAGTTTGTTTCTTTGTTTGTTTGAACGCGCTTATCTCAGGAACCACTGGGCCGATTTGATATGATCACGCTACGACCAGTAGAAGCGAAGCAGTAGTGAAAAATGTTGCAAAAACAGGGAAAATTTTCTAAATTCCACGCGGTCGGAGTCGCGGGCAACAGCTAGTAAATATTTGATTGAAATGTAACTATTTAAATAAAACTACTTTTTACGCGATTTAGACGCGTATATATATATATATGTACGCGTCTAAATCCGTAAAAAGTAGTTTTATTTAAACAGATGAGTCGCGCAAGTGTTAGAAAATATTATGTAACTATTTAGTTCTTCAAATCAACAAATAAGAAATTTTAATAACTTACAAATAACGTAAGTGTAATAAATTTAACGAAGTATTTAAATTTAAAATGCAACTCACGTTATGTTAGTTTAGGTTTGTATTCACAACTCAGCAAGAAATTCGATACGAGCTCTTAACTCTACACCACAGCGATCCTAACTTCACTAATTGGCAGCTCCAAAGTGCTTGCTCCCTTAACTTCCAGTAATTTTACACTTATCGTACACCATGAGACGAGGGCTTGTTATTTTAATCTGGTAATATAGCCGTTTATATTCACATCGATGCAATCATGTCATTCGTAACTATGCAGTATGATACCAACATAACTATCCAAATATCACATCTACATTGTACATAAGTAACTTTTAAGAGTAGGATTAATATGCTACCAACCAAACATGCTCGTATTTATTAATAATCTTTTGCTTGGAACACTCAGTATAACTTCCTACTACTTATATAAATAAATAAATAAATAATAAATAAATAAATATTCATAGACATTTTACACAACGTCCTCTGGTCCCAAGCTAAGCTTATTATGCTTGTGTTATGGGTACCAGAATACGGATATAATACATAAACTACTTTTCTTTTGTAAATACATACTTATAATACATAGTAAACACCCAGACGCAGTACAAACATTTGTATGATAATTAAAAACATCACACAAATGATTGTCCTGACCGGGAATCGAACCCGAGACCTCATGACCTCAGCAGTCCGTTATATAAACCACTCCACCACGAGGCCCGTCAATTATATATAATACTAGCTGACCCGGCAAACATTGTTTTGCCATACTAAAAAAAAAAGGTTTGAAAAATAGATGTTAGCCGATTCTCAGACCTATTGAATGTGCATGTAAAATTTCATAAAAATCGGTCTAGCCGTTTCGGAGGAGTACGGTAACTAACACTGTGACACGTGAATTTTATATATTAGATATTTTTCACAATAGGTTAGCTAGCAATGACTAATCATTTAAATATTATGAAAACACTAATGGTCTTATTCATAATGACTTATCGGAGGTTCAAACGGAGATTTTATCGAAGAGATAATAAACGTTTTATCGTAAAAAGACTATTATAAATAACAAGTTTTGACAATTTTTGTGAACCGATTTTAGCGAACTTTTAAACCTCCGATAAGTCATTACGAATAAGGCCATAAGTAAAAAGCTAAGCAAGGCCCCAAAGTAGAATATCTTATTTAGAAAATTCACGTGTCACAGTGTTAGTTACCGTACTCCTCCGAAACGGCTTGACCGATTTTTATGAAACTTTACATGCATATGCAGTAGGTCTGAGAATCGGACAACATCTGTTATTCAAACTAAACTGACATTTGTATGGCAAAACAATGTTTGCCAGGTCAGCTAGTAGGAATATATATTTTAGATACTTATTGAGCCATCTGTGCTTTTCTAAATTTAAACCTTTCGAAAATATAGTATTAACTATTTAACACCCGCAATTTCATACGCATGGAATTTGAAATATAGGTACAGTAAACGTTAACTAATTATACAAAAATATCATCCTCTTTAATCCACTCTATTTATCCGCATCAAAATCAGTTGCGTAGTTTTGAAGATTTAAGCTCAAATAGAAGCATAATACATACAAAGATAACGAAATTGGTTTATAATAAGTAAAAATATGAATAATAATCCTACTAATATTATAAAGGCGAAAGTTTGTATGTATGGATGTTTGTTACTCTTTCACGTAAAAACTACTGAATGGATTTGAATGAAACTTTACCACAATATAGCTTATACATCAGAATAACACATAGGCTACAAATTGGCTGGACCGATTTTGATGAAATTTTATTTTATACAGAATTGTATGGCAAAACAACGTTTGCCGGGGCAGCTAGTATAATATAAATAAATAACAATTAAAAATATTACTAACCAATTATTATTACCCGCATTTCCTTTCGTAACATTAAACCAACTCCAAAACGAATAAGAACATTTAAAATTAATAAATATCTAACAATTAACAATTTTAAACGTATATTTTTATACTACAAAAATGACTGCAAGAGTCACAAAATTTGACATATTACACAATTTACATCATTATACTTAATGATCGCTAAAGTGTTTGCTATGTCCGCGCAAAAGGTATTCAAGTAGTTTCAAGTCCCCTATCCCCATACACGGCGCTTCCCAGTAAGGAAAGTGGTCCCATTGTGCTCTGCCCTCGGTTGTTCACCTACGAGTATGTGAAAAACTAGCAGATTTCTAAATACAGACACGCTTGGTCCTTAAGGAATGCATTCACTTTTGCTATGCCTTGACTAGCCTACGGTGTTGCGGCTTGCATACATTAAATTATAGAAATTATTTTCTTTACAACATTATATACTTTAGAAATATTTTTTTTTTTAAACCTTTGGGTCTTTGTTACTTTAATTGCAAAACCGGATCTATGTTTACAGAGATGAGTTTAGTATAATATAATTCGTAGCAAAGTTTAGTTTGTATTTAGTGATTGAAATGGACTTCTATTCCTCAATATGCGGTGCAGCGCAGCACAACATGGCATGGTGGAACAAATTCGACCACTATGGATTCCTAGGAGTATGGATCCAGTTCTTTGTAATATTGCCTTAGTTATAAGAATATTAAAAACAATAATATATATCAAAAGCTGGTTTAATAATATCAATACTTTAATAGTAATGCATATATACTTTTCTGTCACGCATTCATGATGTCGGTCTTGGCGACACAACAAATGACAAACAATAGCTTGTTAGCCCTTTGTCGTGAGTCAAGTTCGGGGCTCCTACTGACGTGACATCCTCGCATTGTGAGCTATTGTGCATCGAAGTGAAAGCAATCAGGAAAGCATTGACCGAGTGTCAAGAGGGCTGAGTGCCTTCTGTATGTGTTATTACCATATTTAGAGAAATATGAAATACAATGGTTATAAATTATCAAATAAAATAAGCGTCTCTTAAAAGCCCAAGCTACAATATTCAATAGTTGCAGCCATAACAAGGTCTTTACTTGACGGGCTTCGTGGTGGAGTGGTTTATGTAATGGACTGCCGATCACGAGGTCGCGGGTTCGATCGATTCCGCTTGGGACAATCATTTGTGTGACATCCATAAATGTCATACAAATGTTTGTACTGCGTCTGGGTGTTTACTATGTATTATAAGTATGTATTTACAAAAGAAAAGTAGTATATGTAGTCTATCCGTATCTGGTACCCATAATACAAGCATAGAAATATAGCTTACTTTGGGACCAGAGGACGTTGTGTGAAATGTCCTGAATATTTATTTATTTATTTTTTACTGGTTAGGTATTGATCATATCAAACTATTATATTTTATGCAGCATTGATCAGTTTTACTAATTAAGTGATATAAAAGCGACAATACATAACTAAATTTGTTACTAAAAAAGACACACGCTTCAATGCAAAAAGTTAATTCTATATTCCAAGCCGAAGGAATCTCGGACAACACCTAATACTATAATGGTCTTATTCATAATGACTTATCGGAGGTTTAAACGGAGATTTTATCGGAGAGACAATAAACGTTTTAGCGTAAAAAGACTATTATGAATACCGTGTAAATAACAGTTTTTGACAATTTTAGCGAACCGATTGTAGCAAACTTTTAAACCTCCGATAAGTCATTATGAATAAGACCATAAGTGTTTACCACATGAGGTTACTAGCTGACCCGGCAAACGTTGTTTTGCCATACTAAAAAAAAAAGTTTGAAAAATAGATGTTGGCCGATTCTCAGACCTACTGAATATGTATGCAAAATTTGAGAAGAATCGGTCAAGCCGTTTCGGAGGAGTACGGTAACTAACACTGTGACACGTGAATTTTATATATAAGACTAGCTGACCCGGAAAACGTTGTTTTGCCATACTAAAAAAAAAGTTTGAAAAATAGATGTTGGCCGATTCTCAGACCTACTGAATATGTATGTAAAATTTGAGAAGAATCGGTCAAGCCGTTTCGGAGGAGTACGGTAACTAACACTGTGACACGTGAATTTTATATATTAGATAAGAGAAGACTTTATTACGAGTGCAGCAGAAAATTAATATAGTTAATTCAGCATAAACGAACCACGTACGAGTGAAATTTATAAAACAAACCTAACAAATTATACAAATAACCGTTTTCTTGAACCATTCCGTCTGTTAAAAACCATACCAAAATCCGTTGTGTAGTTTTAAAGATTTTACTCACATAGGGACATACATACAAAAATAACGACTTCGTTTTATAAAAAGTAAAGATTTATGCATATTTACATACTTAAATAATAAGATAGCATTAAAAATATTGTTGAATTTAGACACTATTTCATATTTCATTTCATTTTCATTATATAAACTAACACAAATAAATTGTAATAATTACTTACGATTGCTGATGTCAACGCCGCCCATACAGAAGGTCACTGCCTCCCATAATACAGATTATTCTAGTTTGGGAGGCAGAAGATTTTATTTTTTGTTATATTTCTGACAAGTCAATTCTTTGTATTTTCTTTTGTAATTTGCATTTTGAAGTCTAAATAAAGTTTATTATTATTATTTAGTGCGTACATTAAAGAGAATAAATTAACGTTTGTTAGTAAAAATTATAAAAATTACTGCGTGTTTCTTATCTACAAACTTACAAACTACGAAACAACGGAGTCAAAAGGGTCACGTATTATGTAATTTACATTACCACAACACATGTAACAACAAAAGAAGGATTGTAGTAGCAACAATGTTGCATAATCTGTTTGTGAACACACGATTTATTGACTAAAATGTATATACTCGTAGAAACAAACAAAGTTATTTATAGCTTATGTTGCTATGGTAAATTTTGGGAAGATAAAAATAGTTTTATTGCTACTATTACAACAGGGAGTTACTGAAAACCAGCGTTATTGTATAAGCTGAGTAGCATCCTATTGTTTTCCATGTGAGACACACACATTTTAGCTAAGTAGTTTAAAAGGTATAGGTTATATTACCTATATAAGTGCCTTTTAATTTTTTTTTATATGTTTGTGTCCTCCAAGGGGGAATACTAAATATGTCTTTCTTTCTATCTTTCTTCTTCTGTTACGCCTTTAAGAGGGTACGACAGCAAACTACACTTGATACAAAAATATGAACATTGGACACCGCTGTTTTCTACGTAAGTAGTCATTGCCTCTAGCTAGAGCAACGAATTTTTCTTACTAGTCTTTCTTTTTCAAAAATTTTGTATGAAAAATTTGTCTATTCTCTATTTGTCCCTTTTGGCGCGTCGCTTAGGAAAAGGAATAGAATTATTAACAATAAAGTAAATACCTAAATTGTAGAGCCCAGCATAACTGAGAATATAGCTTAACTGAGAAGGCAATAGCGGAGTTTTAGGTGTATAAGCGTACATGTACCAGCTTACGGTGACGATTATTTCCTGCTTTTAAACTTTTAAATAAATTGTACCTAATGAATACACAAACTAGGTATATACAGCTTATTTATATTGCTAATTGAGTCTTTCACGTTTAATCGTAAAATTTTATATTAGGTAATAATATTCTCTAAAACTTGCGCGACTCATTCGTTTAATTAAAACTACTTTTTACGGATTCAGACTCGTGTATTTGTTTTAACGTTTAGCCCGACGTTTTAGAGACTTTGCAGTCACCATTTTAATGTCTTAATATTAGGTATTAAAATTAATTAGCTTTGATATTCTACTACCACTACAAAGTCATTGAGTTCCTGGTAGAAGTTACCAAGTGTTGTCTTTGTTTACCAACATAGAACATGAGTAAAGTGTCTCATCTCGGCAACTCGCCAATAGAGGGCGCTATGGACACAAATAGAAATGCCACTGGACGACCGTACATTGAGAATTATGACTCTTCTCGCGGTAGGCATTTCCGATCTTCCGTATAAACGTATGAAACGTTTCACCATTTGTATAGATTAGGTACGTGTGATTCGGTTACATTATTAATTATTAGATCATGGTACCGATTTTACGTGCACAAGTAAACATAACTAAAAAATGAAATTTTAATAGTGCGCGTATAATTGGTAACAATGGTACCGATTCTACATAACACAATTTAGCAATGTTAACTAAGATTTCTAATTATAAAAACAGTGCATTGTAGACTAACGAGCTAACGACCAACTTTGACGAGCCTTTTGGTTGAGTGGTTTATGTAACGGACTGCCGATCAAGAGGTCGCGGGTTTGATTCCCGCTCGGGACAATAATTTGTTTAATCTTTTTAATGCGTCTGGGTGTTTATATAAGTATGTATTTACAAAAGAAAAGTAGTATATGTATTCTATCCGTATTCTGGTACCCATAACACAAGCATAAAAGCTTAACTTGGGACCAGAGGACGTTGTGTGAAATGTCCATGAATATTCGTTAAATAATAACGATTTTAGTTCACATGAATGTATACAACGAAGTAGCAAGTAATATATATATTGACACTATCATACACACTACTATCTGTGGATAAGTTTCTTTGTGTATATAGAACTGGTACCATTGATCGACGGTATCACAGGATTTATATTACAATCCTTACAGCTTAAATAAAATAAAAAATAAAAAAGTACTCATTAATTCTTTTTGTAAAATTAAACCAGGCCAAGTTTGGGGGTTGGCGCAACACGTTTTTAATTCCTCGCATTGGGTAATCCGGCGCTTGTCACATCATGTCCTTTTAAATAAAAATGTTAAATAGACATATTGAAGATTTTAATAATTAATAAACAGCAAAAGCATTACTGCCAAATTATTTTTATTAAAACTAAAATATAGATAGAACAAAATAGGAATTCAAAAGTATCTCTATTATTTTAATGGTTTACAAAATGACGTCGCCGTCTATTGGTCGCGTTCATAACTACTACCGATAGCAGCCATACCTCCGCTCTTAGCCGTTTCAGTCTAATATAATAGATGGCGGTAGCTACGTGCAAATAAATATATTACACCATTTGTTTGAAATGTACTAAAAACTGCAGAATATTGTATATTTAGTCAATTTAGATATTTTCAAAATATTCTTACCTGTTAGCTGTTAACGTTGTCATTTCGATGTTATTTCCACACGCTGTTAATATTTCATCACAGCTGCTGCCACCTGTTATGCGTTGTACTGCATTTAATGAAACATCTTCGCTCGAGTTCTTTGGCGCATTCGTTGCATTGCTACTAGATGGCGCAGTTCTCTGTTTCGCCGCTTGTTTGTGTCTACTAAGCGCGAAAAATAATGCTAATACTGCTTTTAATTTGGCATCCCGAATATCTACAGCTGTTACTTGCTCTAACCCTTGGACTTTTTGGGCGTGGAGGAAGTCCAAACAGCACTGGACGTTTTCCAACTGTAAAAGAAAAAAATATACGATTAAACAAAATGTTTGAGAGACTGCTTTTCTTGTTCGTTTGGTTACGAAATATTAAGAACACAAAATGTCATTACCACATTCGTCGTCTAATATAATAACTGGTTACCAAAATACGTTAAGTATAATTACGTAGATGTGGAGTACCTAAAGTTTTTTAATCAGCTCTTCCCCTTTTGATGACTTATATAGAATCTATGACAGGATATTAAGTGGTGACTATGGTGTATTCTAATCCGTAGCTACACAGACACTTATTAATTATTATTGTTTTTGAACCCATATTATTATATTTTTATTCTTTATTCTCTAACATTGTCTATGCGTATTCTGGTACCCATAACATTAAGCATTTAAGCTTAGCTTGGGACTAGAGGACGTTGTGTGAAATGTTCATGAATATTTCTTACTAGCTGCTACCCACGACTCCGTACGCGTGGATATTCCAAAAAAAAATCCAACAACTTGCAACATTTTTCACTTAATATGCTTTGCTCCTATAAAGCCTTCCCCTATAAATGGACTATCCAACAAAAATAGAATTTTTCAAATCGGACCCATAGTTCCTGAGATTAGCGCGTTTAAACAAACAAACAAACAAAGAAACAACTTTTCCGCTTTTTATTATTAGTATAGATTATTTTTTTATTTTCTGTGAACATTTCAACCCGTTCTCGTTCTCGTTCGCTCGTTCCAGAAATACAGCCTGGTGAGAGACAGACGAATAGACGGACGGTCGTATGGTTGGCACGGAACCCTAAAATGATTGTGATACTAAGGCAATGTAAGTGTATTATTAATAATTAATAACGCAAGACTTTATGTTGTTAGCTATTGTCATGCGCGTGCTCTTCCGATCTTGACACGAGGAGCGTGCACAGTGAGTTTATCGGTTTAATATGAGCCTTGAAATATCAAATAGGTGTTTGAATAGTACGTGCACTTATTTTAAGCCTTTAACCAATGTCATATGTTGAAATAATTATTATTTCCATGTGTGATTAAAGACCATGATCTATCTATCTTTTATAACGTTATTTTTACTGTTCTTGAGGTGGTTTCATGTATATTGTATCTACATAGATGGTTTATTGTTAATTTATAGCACCTTTGAAAAAACAGAAGTTTTGTACTCCGATGTCTTCTTAGTGATTTTAATCTATAATTTTTTTTTAAAACTGATCTATTTTTTCACGAAGAAAGCAGTATAATAGGTACGATGTCAATATTTTTGTTTAGAACACGGCTTGCTGTCTTGCTTATGTTATTTGCTTAAAGGGGTCAAATTAAGATAAATATTAAATATTGTATACAGGTTTTGTGATTAAAGCATAATACGTTATGTTCTATAATGACCGCGTAAGTTCAACATGACATGTAAAACAGTGAAGCAAGAGTAAAGGCATACATCGTGTTCCACGCGTTGCAACACGGCTGAGGCCGGCGCCGGACCATAAATGGCAAGTCTCCTGAGCTCATAGGTCATCAATAACTACTGGGTCCCTACGCACTAAACGAATTTACCCTACGAATAAAAGGGCTGACAATATCAGCCTCAGTTATATTATTTAGTATCTACAGACGAACAGAGAATACCAACTATTTTTGACTAGAAAATTGGGCAAAGCATCTTCGCGTCAAGTCTAACTCAGGACGATAAATTATTTGCGGGACTTATTTTATTTTCATCAAAAATAGTTATATCGGATATATGTATAGTGTGTATTATCCATTCAATTAAACAAACTAAAATAGTTAGGAGCAAAAAACTTTCTGTGTACAACATATAAGTTTCGTCACGCAAAATTTTAAAAAGAAATATTTTAATATTCAAAATCTTTCATTGACTTGCATCATAATCATCATCATAACATCACGCCTTTTTCCCATGGGGGTAGGCAGAGACTATAGAGCGCCATATGCTAAGATCACAACATACTTCCTTAGCTTCATCTTTCATTCTTCCCTGGCACACGCATACATCTAGTCAAACATGCCCGACGGTCGTAAGTGCTACGCACTTGCCCTTTTTGGAGTATTACTGTATACTTACAATTAATTTTAAAACAACGGAGAAAGTTAAAGAAATGGGTAACACGGCGTTGATTTAACAAACTGGTCACGCTACCCAAGAAAGTGTATTCCCGGAATCTTATCGAATATACACGCGATATTTATTACTTAACAACGATATAACAGCTGAAGAAAAAGGTAATATCTAAGAAACAAATTGGTATGTCATGTATACTTAATATTAATCGACGCTGAACTTAGCATCGTAGTCACGGAGCCCATCTGTTTAGAAATTCAAGCACATTGTTATTTAAGGCGTCATTAACATGAAGAAACCACGAATGTCAGGATGTTTCATGTATATTTTTTAAGCTGCTCTCATACTATGTTATCTAGATTGCTAGATAGCATAGTATGAGAGCAGAGACTATTTAATGTATGTATGTATATATTGCTAGATTGTATACCTATGTTTTGACATAGATTTTGTTTTGACATAGGTATACAATCTAGCAATATATACATACATACATTAAATAGTCTATAGTTATATCTTCACGTACCTACTCTCTGATCAATCTGTGTATTTACCTATTTTAAATAAGTTATCTGTATAATATGTACTAGCTGAGGCCCGCTACTTTGTATGCATGGAGTTTAAGATCCCCACTTTGTCACCGTTTAAACCTTCCCTGGACTTTCACGAATATTTCAAGACCAAAATCAGCCCAGCCTTTCTTGAGTTTTAGCTAGACTAACGCGCAGTAATTGATTTTTATACATATATTAGAGGACTATGTGGGTAGTCTATCATTTAAAAGAATAAAATATGTCAATAAACACCTATCCAATTTTTATAACGGTTAAAACTCTATATTTAAGCTAAGTAATACCATAATATTGTAATTTAAATTACCAAAGTATAATTTAATGCAATTGAAATATGTACGGTCAATTGTCACACAAAGCACTTTAAAATATTGGAGAATAATTGCTTTAATTTATTGTTTCCATATTTGAGTACCAATTGTATCAAGGTAAGAAACAATTGGGTACAAATTGTTTACATTCACATTTTGCATGTTGTTTAATGTATATCAATACATCGATATCAATTAGTGAACTGAATGCGGTGGTCCTGACACACGTTATCTTTACTTTTGTTTTAAAACCAAGTCGTTATTTTTGTACGTATGTCCTTATGTGAGCTTATAATATAACTTTAAAACTACGCAACGGATTTCAATGTGTTTTTTTTCTTCGATAGAGTGTTTTAAGAGTTTAATTTTCTTTTATGACGACGCAGGTTTAGCATTAGCTTATGAATAACTCATAAGCTAATTCTAAACCTGCGTCGTCTTCTATCATTAATCTTATTTATGCTTATGTAAAATAATTACTGTCCGAGTTGTGACGAATTAAGAATACAAATGTCACCACCCCATTTCTTCCCAAGGGTGCTGTAAGAGCTAGCTAAGGGATATTTATAAGCAGTTAACATGAATGTCTGCTGTGATAAAAGGAAAACTCGAAACTAAACCCTAAGCCAACACACCTGCCGGCGTATTATGAGCTTTTTAAAATCATTCAAGTTCCAGGCAGGCCGTAAACTGCATGGCTAAATTAGGTATTATGGCATAAATAAAACTTTTAGTTGAACAATTTTAGTTAGTACTTTAACTTTTTGTTGTACCTTCTCCGTAAACATATTAATGTATGACTGGTTTAACGAACTGACTGAATAAGAATTTTGTTCATAATACGAATTTGCCAGACAGTTCAATTCACGGCGTAAACTGCCTGTAAATAAAAGCTCATAATACGGCCGCTGGTCAGCGTGGCGTAGTAAACCGCAAACCCGAATGGAGAAGGTCCGTGTGACGCTACTGGGCTGTAGAGAGAGTATAAATCAACAAATTGTTTGGGTTCAAAGTTTATTATAAACTTTTGACTATTCAGAACTACAAACATTAATAAATTAACGGTTTAAGCACTTCGTTGCAATACGGATATTAACCGATTGCATGTCTAATCTATTTGTAAAGGTTAATTAATAGAAATACCATACCTAAGTGTTTACAATTATTTTAATGTTTTATTTGCGTTTCCTTAAAATCTAATGAAACTTGGTAAACGTTGCCATAAAAGGTGAACAATGTATAAGGCATGAGCGTATCCAAGATTTTATTTTGTGGATTAAAATTAATTACACATACTGAGTTATTATCATAAATTGTGCATCTCGAAGATAGTGAGATGTAAAATTATTATAAAACATTATTTTAACACTTGGTTGTTTACGTTTGCGACATTCGTAACTGAAAATAAATATAGTCATAGATTTTATCCCAAATATTTAGCAAAATATTTAATTAAATAAACTAAATTATAGTGGAAGCGGGACTTGAACCCACGACCTCGGAAAACCGTTCCGTTGCTCTCCCATCTGTTCAAGCGGGTTCAAGTCCCGCTCATGGTTATCATTTTTTCCACTACAATTTAGTTTATTTAGTAAAAGTCAATTGCAAAAAATAACAAATAAATGTAAAACATTTCATTTTTAATAACGTTGTAATATCAGTCGATGAAATATCGTTACAATAATTTGCTTTGTTTAAAAACTTAAGAGGATACCAAAATAGCTTCGTGCATTTTTCTACGTACGAAGTTTTCATTGTATCTTTAGATTGAATGGCTAGAGCTCTAATTTTTAAGTATATGTTTTTTCAATATATGATCTAGGATCGCATAAACAAAGAAACGCGATTGAAAAAAGTGTTCTCGATAGAAAATCTTAGCGAAACAACCTCTCTAATTTTTTATTTTTTTTATTTGTCGGTCTATTATCGCGTATTAACTAATGAAATAACTTTAA
Source organism: Orgyia antiqua (assembly GCA_916999025.1). Classification (NCBI taxonomy): domain Eukaryota; kingdom Metazoa; phylum Arthropoda; class Insecta; order Lepidoptera; family Erebidae; genus Orgyia; species Orgyia antiqua. The sequence continues at coordinate 8,382,688 of OU779861.1, forward strand.
AAACATAAGTAACTATTATATATAGAAACACGTAAATCAGAATTAAAATATATTTAGTAGATTTTGAGTAAACAAAAAAAATATCCCTAATTCTTCATTTTCTATACCTACTGGCTGTGTTAATATGTACATGTCGACGATAATATTGATGTAGGCCCTAACACGCTTGAAAATCCTTTTAATATTTTGCACTTTCTATTGCATTGTCATAATGTGTGTGCAAAATTTCAGATAAATCGACTACTGCAAGTGTGTGAGAATCGCTAAAAGATTCCGTAACAGAGACTAACTAATTGATAAAAAATTTGTACCGAGCTCATAAAAGCGTGTTTAAAATCACGCTCTTATGGTAACATTACCATAAATTTCATTTAAAATACTTTATATTATAAACCTTGTCCTTGAGAAATTACGACAAAATCACAACTAGTTTTTAATTTGCGAAATTCCCAAATGATAGAAATATATTAGTTCAAGATGTCATTAGTTTATCCGGTTAATATACGTCTCTTCATTAAATAACTCGAATTAGTTTATAGAGTAAAAGACTATAATATTATGTGAAAATATTATTATTCACAAAGATGTTAAATCAACATTAGGTATGTTTAAAAAATGTGCCTCTCTGTGAATATTTCATTTGACTTATTTTATTCCCAATTGCCCGAGTAGGCCGACATAAACAATACAAATATGAGTCGAATGGAAAATTTACCACAACTGGCCCAAATTAGTTATTTAAATCAATTCATTACTTTTGTGTAAAAAGGAAGAATCGTGCATCTATAGATACGCAGTACGTACATGCAACCAGTCATGTCTTTTCTCCAAGGTGGTTGACGAATGACGGGGATAGGTAACATTTTCATTAAATAGTATTAAATAAAATTGGTCAAGTGCGAGTCGGACTCGCGCACGAAGGGTTCCGTACCATTATCTATGCAACATAAGGCATTGTTATTAGTATCGAGCAAGAAACGGTAAAAAAATCATATTTGTTGTATGGGAGCCCCCCTTAAATATTTATTTTATTTTATTTTTAGTATTTGTTGTTATAGCGGCAATAGAAATACATCATCTGTGAAAATTTCAACTCTCTAGCTATCACCGTTCTTGAGATACAGCCTGGTGACAGACGGACGGACGGACGGACGGACAGCGAAGTCTCAGTAATAGGGTCCCGTTTTTACCCTTTGGGTACGGAACCCTAAAAAGCAAAACAAAATAATGATTAAGGCAAATATGAACTGCCAACAACATAATATAATATGACTAGCTGTTGCCCGCGACTTCGTACTCATGGAATTTAGAAATGTTTCTCCATAATTATAAGTTTTTTTGTCGGATGCTTCGCTCATATGGGTCGCAGCGTGATATATGTACGATAAATGTAAATGTACTATCCAACCTTGAAAGAATTTTTCAAATCGGTCCTGTGGTTCCTGAGATTAGCGCGTTCAAACAAACAAGCTCTTCAGCGTTATGATATTAGTATGTCAGAATTAGTAAATTGCAATTGCAAGCACAAGAGAGGATTAAAATTGGCTAATGTGGTAACAGAAATAGAATGAGAAAATTGTCTCAATTATGTGACAACGTTATTTCAATTATATAGTTAGGTAATTGTTGCAAAGGAAGTCCTTTGTTTAGATTTAGTTGTACCTATATCTACTGTTTTGCACCGAGGTCTTGGGTTCGATACTCAGGATATTTGTTTTTTGAGGCCGATCGAACAATCTAGATAGGTAGTTATTGGGCATAGTGGCTATTACTGTAATAATGTAATATTGATTTGAAATATTTTTCAATATGAAATATACGGATAGTAAATAAATTGGTCAAGTGCGAGTCGCACTCGCGCACGAAGGGTTCCGTACCATTATCTATGCAACATAAGGCAACGTTATTAGTATCGAGCAAGAAACGGTAAAAAAATCATGTTTGTTGTATGGGAGCCCCCCTTAAATATTTATTTTATTTTATTTTTAGTATTTGTTGTTATAGCGGCAATAGAAATACATCATCTGTGAAAATTTCAACTCTCTAGCTATCACCGTTCTTGAGATACAGCCTGGCGACAGACGGACGGACGGACAGCGAAGTCTCAGTAATAGGGTCCCGTTTTTACCCTTTGGGTACGGAACCCTAAAAATTAATAAATCATCATCATTTTCCTGTCCTTATCTCATTATTTGCGGTCGGCGCAACGTAAGCTTTTCTTCCATAGTCTTCTGCCTTTTAGTATTTTCTTTTCCATAGTCCTTTAGTAAAAGGAAATAAATATAAAATAATAAATAAAATAAGGTAAACATACAGATTTAGTAATACCTAGACATGATCTATAGTCTGATGACGTAATAGCAATAGAGCATTAGATTGATTATACCCCCCAGTAAGATTTCTCTCAAGGGAAAAAATAAAACGGCTCGCTAAGAAATTATTGCATGATTACATTGTTGAGTTATTGGCAAACATTTGTTAATAAATTGTTGAATTTTTAATAAGCAAAATTCCCTCTCTTTGGTGGGTGATTATATAGGCAAATACAAAAAACTTCTAACAGACGTCAAATATCAAGACTATAAATTATCAAAAGATTCTGAATTTAATTTTGGAATTAGAACTAATATCATAATTCAAAATATTTTATTACTTAAATCTAGTTTATTTGTTCATGTAAGGTTTGGTAAATTAAAAAAAAAACCTGTAAATAAACGTCTGCAATAAGTATTTGTCAAATAGACATGAAAGTTTCGCTAACTCCTAAATGCCGAATTAAATTTCCCCTGCCAAGAATAGTTCAGCGAAATTATCACTTTAAAAATTGGAGCCCATATTTGTAGGTACCTATTAATTTGACATGCAACATGGGAAAGCTTTAATAAACAAACCTAAATTAGTAAACATTATAGAGACTGCTAGCAGGAAGTGCGTTAATAAATAATTCAGTCCAGTTAAGCGGATAATATGATGAAACAAAATTTATTTTCGTTATTTGCAACCAGGATCGAAATAATGAGTAACAGTCCCACTTCCCGCATATTTATCGGTATTTAATTTACACAATATTTAGCTTCCGAGCACATCTTTTGAGAAGGCAAAGTGGTTAGATAATTAGGTAGTAAACACTCTGTCTACAGTATGATATTATATTTTTTCAGTTTTAATATAAGGCTGTTTTATATAGCATTTGAAAGCTATTAATTTCTATCAATTATCACTATAGCAATAATGTTCATATTAATCAGATTTTTCATTATTGTATGAATAACCACAATTCGAGTGGTTCGCGAATACATTTCGTTTAAAAACTAATAAAATATTACATTGGCTACTTTGAATTCGTGACCATTTTATGGCTAAGGTGTATGGTTTCTATTATTGTAAAGAAAGTTAAATATTTAAACGCAGCAAATCGGCAATATAGCACGCGCAAACTTGATCGGCACTCGTTAATGGGACCCTTTGCCCTTTAAACATTCGGATAACTTAATGGTATCAACTTGTAAAGATATTTTTTCAAATCATAATACGATAAAATTTTAATCATTAATTCCGAGATCTGAATTCAAATTCCAAGAGTTAAGATTGTTGTACAATAAACTAGACAGCTGTAGACTTTACCAACACGCCTGGTCAACGCGGCACAATAGACCATAATCTCTCAAAAAGTGCCCAGCAGTGGGGCGTTATTGGGCTAGGAACAGCTACACCATAAAAGAATGAAGTATCTTAAAATATTGTGAAAGACGTGCAAGTTTCAATTCTCAGGCGAACCATATAAATGTTTATTTCTTCATCATTGTTCAATTGCAAATATTTATATTCAATTTGCTATTCTATTCCTCGTGTATACTTATATTGCCATTATTAATACTATTATAGTTCTCAAGGCCTTATTAATGAAAGACAGATTTCTTAGATAAACAATTATTGATGATCAAAGTCACTCATGTGTTATGAGATCAAGTATTAGACGAGAACTGGATATTGAAATTTATTAGTACTACTTTCTATTTTATTGAAGCGTGACATCACAGTTTTTTTAATAAAAATCTCTTCAGGATAAACACAACGATATATTGAAATAAATAATACCGATAAGGCTCTGGATTATCCTTTATCTTTCTACCCATGTTCTAAATTATTTGGAGTCGTCGTAATACTCGTAATGCTCTTTTTTATTATAAGTTTTCCGATCATCTGGCACACTCTCATTAACTCCTTTTTACTTCCACACAGTTCATCTATCTTTTCTTTATTATCATACTAGCTGTTGCCCGCGACTTCGTCTGCGTGAAACTTAGAAATCAAACCCTAACAAACAGAAGTTTACTCTTCCACTCGATAGATGGCGTTTTACATCATATGTACGCACTATGGTTTGGTTACACACATTTACACTTAAGCTCGTCAAATTTTTTGGATTTCGTTCCGCTTTTCGCATTCATAAATTAATAAGTAAGGATAAGGATAGAAAAGCATACTGGTATAGTAGCAATCAATTTACCGAGTTTTGCTCGGTCGGTATTTCTTGTCTATATTATGATCTTTGTGAATGATTCCGATCTGGATATTCTGGATCGATTTATCGTATCCTACGCCTCCTAATCCTCCTATATGTATACTAAATGTCATGAAAATCACTGGAGCCGTTTCCAATTTAGATTGTTCGTTTAAATAATCATATTAAATTATTATACTTATTTATGTAGTTACATGTTCTTTACTTTTTATACGCAGTCCAATTTTATTAATTGCTTTATTAAATTTTATCGCTGATTTATACCAAGACCAACGTATAAATTGACTTTTTTGCCGACTCTAGCAAAATTTCAATAAACATAAATAACAATCCTTTATTTAAAAATCGATGCCGTTATATAAATTTAGCTGTTTGTGTTACTCATTAGTTTTGTGATTGTAGTTTTTAAAAACAAATAAATTCTAAAAGTCAACTGCCTCCCGTTATTCGGGGCTAGGTCATGGCATACGAGATGCATAGTGTTGCCATCAATTATTTTATTTATTTACCATATTTTGTATAAAGTGCAATTTTATTTAGGAACTAGTACATTTACAATTGGCAAGAACTTTACCATTCCTTTTAGGGATCCGTCTGAAAAGTGTGACGGGCCATAAAACTAAGCCTCCACTGTAAATTTCGTCCATCACCTGGATGTATCCCATAATAGGAAGACAGTAAAATTTTACAGGCTTTTTTGATGACATATATTTATGTTGCTTATAAATGTGGAAGGAAAAAAGTCCAGAGGAAGACCTAAGAAAAGATAGATGGACTGTCTGAAAGAGGACATGAAAGAAAGAGGGGTTGACACAGACATGACGGCTAATAGAAGACTATGGAAGAAAAAGACACGTTGCGCCGACCCCAAGTAATGGGATAAGGGTAGGAGGATGATGATATGTTTATGTTGCTTCTATAGTAACAAAAAATACTAAAAAACAGAATGACAAACATTTTTAGAGGTTCCCACATAACAATTACTTTTTTGGGAAACCGATGATTAGTAAAGATACGCTTGTGGCCACATGATTATTGAGATATCTTTAATTTTAAAATGCTAATGGCACGGAACTCTCCGCATGTGAGTTAACTCGTACTTGGCCGTTTTTAATATCAAAATTACATATCTCCAAAAGGTAATATTTTTAAGTTGATAGTAGCAACACTGATGCATGTGTGTCGAGGTCTTGTCCTGCTGCGACAACTGGGCTTAATCTGCGTGTGCGCAACTGTAAGTAATTTCCAATGTTCCACAGTTATGCATATTTTGTTATTTAATAAACCTGAGTAAGCAATAAATGGTAATTTCACAGCATTATTGCTGCATCATCTTCATAGATGATTCGATTTCTGGTTGTATTTATTTATTTAATGTATTTATTACGCTAAATTGATTATTATATTGATTATATGATTGGAGCCAAGTATTTTATAAGTATGTACCTATTTACAGAAGAAAAAGTTGTATTTTTGTATATTAACGACCCATAATGGGCTGGAGAGATATGGATATTAGGAGGTTCACGAAAAAAAGCTTTGTAATCCGGTTACTACACAATAAACTGTCCATAATGTACGACTGAATGTGACATGATATAACTGTACAATAAATAATGATAAACGGTCTTTAAAAAGTAAGGGGCTCCTAAAAGTGCGTAGATAACAATTTAACAGTACTTTAATCGTCACGACAAAGAGTCACGCGAGTTATGACGTCACACCTGCCTAATCTGCGCCCACCCTGCAAGTTGCTCCACTTACGAACATGTTTAGAGGTTAGAATCTAAGTCGCTGTTGATTGACGATATTGTTATAAATAACTGTACATATTTATTTATTGCTAATTGGAAATAAAATTGATTTTATTTTTATTATAGTTCAAGTCAGTGGGATATAAATTAAGTTATTAGGTGTTAACAATTGGCTTACACAGGTGGAGAGTTTGGTGATTCTGATTGGTTTGTGGTGCGACGTTTCGGAGACTTTGCAGTCACCATGGTCACGGGTGAGACTGACCCGTGACCATGGTGACTGTAAGGTCTCCGAAACGTCTGGCCGAAATTTAAAACAAATATACGCGTCTAAATCCGTAAATAGTTGTTTTATTTAAACGAATGAGTCGCGCAAAATATTATGATTTGTGGTGATCTAAATGACTGATTTTCGAAAATCTTACCAAAATTTTAAACAATTACAGAAAAATTTTCTACATAATAATGCTATGTTTTCTTATGAAACGAAACGTGATGAAATATTTACGGCCGTCTATAATACAATGGCTAATAAGCATTTTAACTAAGAAGTATATAATGTCATTAGTTTGTTTTGTTTTTCACATGATTTAAGATTAGGTAAACATCAATTTATTTAATATCTTCATTCATCTTAATAGTATTTCGACATCAATTTGTGGGTTAATTTCAGCAAAACATAAAAGGCGAGCGTAATAAAATTAACTGACGACAGAATACTTCACAAAGAAGTATATAGTAAATAGAATGAAATCTTTATCACGCAGTGTGAATATTGATATACTAGCAGTACCCCGCGACTAGGTACGCGTGGAATTTAGAAAAATTTACTATATTTTCCACTGATTCCATCCTCTATAAATGGAATATCCAATACTGAAAGAATTTTTCAAATGTGACCTGCGGTTCCCGAGATTAGCGCATCTAAACAAAAAAGAAACAATAAACTCCAAAGAGTTTGACTCAAACTCTGAAGAGTTTATTTTGTTTCTTTATTTGTAATATTAGTACAGATAGTTGCATTTTTATTCTATCTTTATTTATTTAATATCTTTTTGGATTATTTCATACAGTGAGTCTTGTATCAGCTTATTTCCGTTTATTGTAAGCGAAATCTTAACAATTACTATCTGTACAATGATAAGATTTATGCAATTTAAATACGAAGGCTAGTAAATTCATTTATGTAAATATCGATACAACATCTAGACATATGTCCATGTAAGTAAGAAACATTGAGAAAGTCATACAGTGATTGACGTTTGAGTGAACGTGTAATGGGGTCCAATGAGCGCGTTGTTTTGTTTTGAACAGTGTAACGAACACTTAACAATGTTAGTTTGCATGGGAGTCGCAAAGCATTAACATAAAAGGAGTTGACATTGTTAGGCGAGACCGCTAAGAAAAGTAAGAGAGCAATGCTCATACTTATAGTGTATGGACTCTTACAGCTGTTTTCAATAACTAGTCTAAGATTAGGAATCTAGACCACTAAGAAATTATGTCTCCACAGTTAACATTAAATAAATAAATATTCGTAGAAATTTCACACAACGTCCTCTGGTTAACGTCAACGTTAACTCTGATCAACGTAATTTTAATAGAAAATGCTTTGCTTTTAATAGAAACGTTTAGTTTTGTTTGTCATGCGTTAGTTGAGGATGGTTAATTTAATATGGAAAACCGTGTGTTTCAAGAGTGCCTGTGTGTATTTTATGTGTGTGTGCATGGTAAGTAATGAAATTATGTAAATGCCTGTGCGTGTGGGTATGCCTCGGCACTCCATTGACCAAGCAGTATAATTTTCAAAGAAAACGTGTAACTACTCCTGTTGTTTTAATACTCAAAGATTGAAGTGCTGTGAGAAATGTGTACGTATTTGTCAAACGTTTATGAATTGCTTAGACCGAGTATTGTAATTTATTCAAGCACCTATAAGCAGCTTAACATACTTCGGTACTTGTGACTAAAATATAATTCTTAGTTATGGTTCTTTCAAAGGCAATGTAACAACTTTCGAAGTTTAAAAGTGCATTTTTGTAGTTAGGTACAGACGGCGAAATTGTTACATAGATCAACTTTATAGTATTAGTGATGCTCGCAATCCATCCATCCATCAGCCTCTCTCCGTCCACTCTTGGGTATAGGCCTCCCCCATAGATCTCCACAACGCGCGGTCTTGTGCCGCTTGCATCCAATGGCTCCCCGCGACCTTGACGATATCGTCGCTCCATCTTGTCGGGGGCTGCCCAACGCTGCGTTGTCCAGTACGTGGTTACTACTCTAGGACTTTACTTTAAAATGAAATGAAATGAAATGAAAAATCATTTAACACAATTTTTCAGAAAAATTATGTGCTTCTAATATGTCCAATTTTTTTTCCCTACCACCGGTTCAGGACACAATCTTCAAAACTTCCCAACGATCATCAGTCGATCATCGATCATCATGATCGCAATATAAAGTGCAAATTAATTTCCTCACGATCATGTTATGCGAATATTAAGCTAAACACATATGCTATATGCAATCAATATATTGATACTATAAAGGTCAGTCGCAGGAAATGCAAGACTATAAAACCTAGGCTAGTTTCACCACCATTTTGGTCTAGTACCGTACATTGAATGTTGTACCTATAACAAACAAACAAACTCTTCAGCTTTTTAATATTTATCATAGACAATACTGAACCACGTAGCTTGTATAACAGACATTGTTTATTTAAGGAATAAATATATGTATAGGATTAAATATATGTACCCGTCCATCTAATTAATTAACACTTAACTAAAGAATGCCAATGAAATTCATAAGTAGCTGTTTTAAAATGGGACCCTTTGTCTGTTTTATGCCTAATGATATAGATAATCCTTCGCTAAATGGACATTATTGTAAATAGGTACTTTAGACACTAATCACTATAAAATATAGGTAATCAACAAACAAAGATGAATGGATACATTACTATTTTGATATTTTATTACATTATTGAACCGTAAATATGTAAAGAGTAGGAAGAGACGTAGTTTTTTTTTAAATATTAAGTACATAATATTTATACTTTTTATTGTTTTTTTTATTGTATACATTATATTGTTGACGGGTTTGTTGTGGGTTGAATGCATGATGTCCTCCAAATACAGCCCAATGAAAGACCAGCGCTGGTTTTTGAACTAGCATTATGCTGAGCTGGGTCCATATTTGTAACAACTCACATTTAAATAAAACTACTTTTTACGGATTTAGACGCGTATATTTGTTTTAAATTTTGGCCCGACGTTTCGGAGACTTTGCAGTCACCATGGTCACGGGTGAGACTGCAAATGGTGACTGCAAAGTCCTCGAAACGTCGGGCCAAAATTTAAAACAAATATACGCGTCTAAATCCGTAAAAAGTAGTTTTATTTAAACAGATGAGTCGCGCAAGTGTTAGAAAACACTTATACTACTTATGTCTAATTCTTTACTAGTTGTGTTTCTTTACTAACACAAGCATAGAAATATAGCTTACTTTGGGACCAGAGGACGTTGTGTGAAATGTCCAAAATATTTATTATTTATTTATTTACTAGTGTTTTCTTTAGTTGAGTAGTTACAAATAAAAAATTTCTTTCTTTCTTTAAATATTTAAATTATCGTATCCGTTTTGATAAAAGCGATTAATTACATAGAGGAAAGCAAAAGTCTAAGAAATAATAAAACGTCTTATCACTGCAAATATTAAGCATATCGTTTTATTTCTAAGAATATAAAATATAAAGTTTATGTTGAAGAACTTTGTTAGCATAACATTAACCGACAAATCGACAACCTCTTATTGCGATGCTAAGATACAAACAGCCTATTAAACAATACAACAATGTATTCAGACAATTGATGGTCTGTCTGTTACATTTTACTTCAAAACAAAGATCTTTTTAGGGTTCCTTACCGAAGTTTAAAACGTGAACCTTTTAAGCAGACTTCGCTGTCCTTCCGTCCACTTGTCACCAGGCGCTATTTGATGACCAGTGATATATAACTAATTAGTTATTAAACATATTAAACATTAGTAATTTAAACATTGTTGTGTGATTGATGTGATTGATGTCTTTAGTAAAATTAAAATGTTGTGTGAGGGGGTTGATAAGATTACTTTACTAAAAAAGCGGCATCGACCGCCACAACTGCGTAGTCTTACTTATGTAGGTAAGTATGTAAACCTACGTATAACAATGTATACGGCAAACGCACATGGCAATGTATGTTGCCCACTATATTAAACGATCTACAGGACGATATTTTAACAAAAATTGTAATTAACCCAGACAAATGTAAATCGATTCTTAGATGTTTATACCGCCCAAGAAAAAAAAAAGAAAATGTTTGTGAGTGAAGACAGCGACACATAAACATTTATAGTTTCTGTTGCTGTAATGTATTTTATACTATGAATAAATAAATAAATAAAATAAAAAGTTAAAATGTTCACAGATTATATATTAATTAATAACGAAAATAACTGCCTTGCTTTCTATGAGAGAGAGAGAGACAGACAGACAAAGAAACATGCACACGCCACACGGCTTAAACTACATAATCGCAAAAAGTGTCGTTACAACTTTAGGTCTTAATTTTTTCCGTCTAGCCTCATTCCGCAACGCGCGATAAGGAACTTCGTTCGAATAAAATAAATATTCAAGAGTACTTCCTTAGATAAACATTTATGGTCTTATTCATAATGACTTATCGGAGGTTTAAAAGTTCGCTAAAATAGGTTCGCGAAAATTGTCAAAACTTGTTATTCATAGTAGTCTTTTTACGCTAAAACGTTTATTATCTCTCCGATAAAATCTCCGTTTAAACCTCCGATAAGTCAGTATAAATAAGACCGTTACAGTCTATAACTTGATGGTACGCTAGTAATGTAATGTGACAATGTCATACTGTTGTAATTATAGCGATGAATACAATGTTTATCATGATAATAATATACGGATCCCTTCGTACGCGAGTTTACGAGTTAAACTTGGCTAGTTTTTAAATATTTAACGGAACAATAAAAATGTATGGTATCATTGTATTGATTGACAGAGTAGGAGGTGACCTTGTTAAAGTTCACGGTCACATTTATACACATGCTGCGGATATCTTAATACGATAGCACCTAAACAAATATCTGTTTATATTAAAACTATATCTTATAATCTGAGCATTAAGTAGTTGCATATTTATTCCTTTACTTGTTGAAGCCCGCGATTTCACCCGAGTTTATAGTTATTGAGCCCTCTCCCCAAACATACATCAAACCAGATTGTGCAAAAAAGCCATCTTCTTGAACCACTCTATTTATTTGCAAAACATTTTGTAATTTTCAGTGTTTGATAGTGATTTATTACAACTAACTAAAACACAGTTTTAGTTTATTATAAAACAAAATCTTTATTTTTTTGTATGTCTCTATGTCAGCTGATATCTTCTAATGACGCAAAGGATTTTGATGTGGTCTTTTTTTCAATAGATAGAGCGGTTCATGAGGATGGTTTTTTGTATAATTGGATAAGGTTTGGTTTCTAAATTCCACGCGTACGGAGTTGCGGGCAGCAGCTATGTAGTATATACAAATATTATAAAGCTGAAAAGTTTGTTTGTTTGTTTGTTTGTTTGTTTAAACGCGCTAATCTCAGGAAACTCTGGTCCGATTTGAAAAATTCTTTCAGTGTTGGATAGTCCATTTAGCGAGGAAGGCTATAGGTTATATAACATCACGCTGCAACTAATATGAGAGAATCAGTAGTGAAAAATGTAACAAAAATGGGGAACATTTTCTAAATTCTACGCGTACTTAGTCGCGGGCAACAGCTAGTAATGTATATAGCATCTTTGCGTATAACATACTATTACTTAGATATACCAATGCTATCAAACCTACATAATCTTTTATCAAATAATGAAATACATAGGACGGGAGTGACGGGACACCCGGATGGAACGATATCCCTTTCGATTATAATAGTGAAGGAATTGTAATAAAAATGTATATAATAAATTATAATCTAATATATAAAATTCACGTGTCACAGTGTTAGTTACCGTACTCCTCCGAAACGGCTTGACCGATTCTTCTCAAATTTTGCATACATATTCAGTAGGTCTGAGAATCGACCAACATCTATTTTTCAAACTTTTTTTTTGTACGTATCGCATAACAACGTTTGCCGGGTCAGCTAGCCTTATATATAAAATTCACGTGTCACAGTGTTAGTTACCGTACTCCTCCGAAACGGCTCGACCGATTTTTATGAAATTTAACATGAATATTCATTAGGTCTGAGAATCGGCTAACCTCTATTTTTCAAACCTTTTTCTTAGTAAGGCAAAACAACGTTTGCCGGGTCAGCTAGTCTCATATATAAAATTCACGTGTCACAGTGTTAGTTACCGTACTCCTCCGAAACGGCTTGACCGATCTTTATGAAATTTTACATGCATATTCAGTAGGTCTGAGAATCGGCCAACATCTATTTTTTAACCTTTTTTTTTAGTTTGGCAAAACAACGTTTGCCGGGTCAGCTAGTCTAATATATAAAATTCACGTGTCACAGTGTTAGTTACCGTACTCCTCCGAAACGGCTTGACCGATTCTTCTCAAATTTTGCATACATATTCAGTTGGTCTGAGAATCGGCCAACATCTATTTTTCAAACTTTTTTTTTTTAGTATGGCAAAACAACTTTTGCCGCGTCAGCTAGTCTAATATATAAAATTCACGTGTCACAGTGTTAGTTACCGTACTCCTCCGAAAAGCTTGACCGATTTTCATGAAATTTTACATGCATATTTAGTAGGTCTGAGAATCGGCCAACGTCTATTTTTCAAAAATTTTTTTTTTTTAGTACGGCAAAACAACGTTTGCCGGGTCAGCTAGTATAATATAATAGATACTCAATAATTTATAAAAAATAATATTTTATTATTTTATTCATGTTATGAGCGAGAGAAAGAGAGAGAGAGAGAGAGAGACAGAGAAACACGCGCTCGCACTGCTTACAACTATAGCAAAAGTGTCGTTACAACTTTTGTCTTAATTTTTTCCGTCTAGCCTCCTTTCGCAACGCGCGTTAACTCGTTCCAATAAAACCTAAGTTATATCTTCACTAAAAGTAGGTTATTGTTCTATAATGTTATTATATATGTTTGAGAATAGAATAGGATATCTTGGCGGACGTGACAATTGTCTTAGCGACGTGACACCGACATACTGATCTCACCACGGGCTCACAGGAATTGACAACTAGCCCACTCTTTGAGAAATCCAGCATTAACGTCTTTAACCCAATTGCATTGCGACTTTGTATTTGTGTTCAGAGGACGTGACAAGTGCTAGTCGACCTCATTTTCTATGTTACATTGTTACAAAGTAACAAAAATAGAAAATAGTATTACTTATTTGAAATACTGTGCTAACCGCGACTTTGTAAGCGTGGAATTTCGTTATAGCGTGATGCTATATAGCCCAAATCCCTACTCGATAAATGTACTATCCAACACTGAAAGAATTTTTGAAATCGGTCCAGCTGTTTCTGAGATTAGCGCGTCAAAACAAACGCTTCAAACAAACGTCACGCGTGTTTCTTACAACCTTTATCTTCATAGGTGCTTTCTGAGGGTTAATGAAGCTAACCACAAGCGTGCTTTAAAAATGGTCAAATTTTGTAGCAAAATATTGCTATTAAAATTTAACAATTAATAAAATTTTGTAATGTCACTAAGGTTTGTCTAGTTTTAGCATTCCTGGGCAAAGCATTTCAGGTGATTCTTAAGAATATTCTAATTTTAAGGTACCTACTATTTGTGACTATTTGAATATGTTGGAACATTTAAAACCCCCTCCGCTGGCTATGCATAAATGATCTTTTTGATTGCTATAAAAGTACACAGTGGTCTAAATTTTAATAGCTGTGTTCCGATTAGAAATCAAAACTGCTGATTCCCTCCTTTAATAGCTGAAATATTCAAATAAATCCAGATGTTTGTTAAATTATTTAATAAATAAAGCGACTACCACGCAAATGAATCATAAATTTTATTAAAGTTAAAATACTCCATTAATTTATTGTTCTATTTTTGTAATAAATATGAATTCTTAGAAATAAAAACTACTCTGTTTGTTAATGTTATAGTTATCTGATCATAGTTCTTAGAACCAACTGTAGACCTCGAATTGCGTTCAGTGTTTTTGCTGACAACAGAATTGTATGACCAATGCGTTGAGTAAGATCAACTTTTTGGATGCTGACTCATTCTTGCAGTAAAGTAATTGATGCTAGTGCAATTGAACTGAAAATGAGGAAAATTGAAGTCAGTTAATTAAAATTATTATGTGTTATGCTAATTAAACATAACTTTATAGTTTTTTGGTATATTATTTGTGTAATGGAAATGTATTACAAAATTAATTATCAATATATCTAATTAATATATCTTTGGCGCTCATTTTGTTCTAAGCAAATGTTTTATTATTAGCATAGAAAGAAAATGAGTTTGTTAATATTCATGCCCAATTTACGTACGTTATTTATAATTATGAAGAATTACGTTATCAATTCCATTTGTGTATTTTTGTTTTTTAAGTCCCAGTGATAAAATAGAGTTACGTTAAGAAGAGATATTAAACAAACTGTCATAGGTATATCTTATGCCAGAAAATTCTTGGATTGTCTTAGCCCTCATAATAGTAGTGCTACCTAGAGGAGTGATACCTTTACTCAATTTTGCTCAAAATTTTTGTGTGTGTAAAATTCCCTACATACAGGCTGACATGAAAATAGAGTAGTTTCCGAGATTATAATCTATAGATACTTATAATAAATCTGTAGAGAGGTCAATTCTGTACATGAAATATATTTTCAAAATAACTATCAGGGGGTGATTAGTGATCGATACTGATGCCAAAAATGCAATCAGTAAAATTTTTGTCTGTCTGTCTGTCTGTCCGTCTGTATGTTCCTTATAAAAACAAAAACTACTCGACGGATTTTAACGAAACTTGGTACAATTATTCTTCATACTCCTGGGCAGGTTATAGTATACTTTTCATCACGCTACAATCAATAGGAGCAGAGTAGTGAAGGGAAATGTTGGGAAAACGGGAAAAGGTGCTCCATTTTTTAAGCTTCCGTCGCGTGTGAAGCCTCAATGGTTAAAGTTACATAGAAATCATGTATGACGGAAATATTCTACGTAAAATTGTCTAAAAAATATCCTGAAACAGCACATATCTATATTTTATGGTTGACTCACAATAACACGTGTAACTCCTGATAGCTTAGCAGTTCGTTCATTCTGATTATATTTGTTTACTCTTACGTTTTTAATACTCTCACTCAAGCAGTAGTTAAAAATGTTGCAAAAAGGGGGAAAATTTCCTAAATACTACGCGGACGGAGTCGAGGGCAACAGCTAGTAAAACATAATAATTTCTTTCTTACATCATCACTGCCTATAAGGATTCGAAAAAATTAAGAACATAATAAAAATAAAGAGAATGAAATTAAACATTCGCACCGAGCCATGATTTATAAGAAGTAGGTACGATCGCAAGAATATTGTAAAACATTGACATTAATCAGTGTGTCCTACATCGCGTCTGGTTTTTGGCAATTATGAATATATAATACAGATGTTAATGGAACTCTTAGCACTTAGGTAGGCTTTATTTAGCACACGAACTACATTGTTAGTGTTTTAGATGTGAAACTGTCGATTCTTGAATAGGCTGCAGTCTTGTAGTTACCTAACTTGCTAAATAATGTTAATTAGGTACTGATAAAAGCTGTGAGTAAATTTGATAGACGTGATGAAATTTGATAATTTTTTTAAATATTTCTAAAACAACTACTTTTTACGGATTTAGATTCGCACATTTGTATAAATGTCAGCAAAAAGTGGCTTATTTCGAATAAATGAGTCGCGCGAGTGTTAAAACTGTTATAAATGAATAAGAGGTAATAGCATAATGAACATCAGTGTAACCTAGTGTAAAAATAAAGAGTTTTTCTTCTCAGAAGCTCTTTTGTACTTAAGGCTTTTACAATTCCCTGGTAGGGAAATTGAGTAATAACACTTCTATTCTTAATCTGTCACTACAAGGCGTTTGCCTTTACGGGATACATAAAATAATCATCTGTAGAGGAATTAGGACTTAAATTAGAATATTGCAATTCAAAGCCAAAAAAAATTTAGTGTGTATAGTGCTTAACATTAAATCTGTCGGCCTTTAGCCTTACGTGACAGTTAGGAGACCAATAAGGCGTGTGTTAGTGGCGCCTGAAGTACATCGAAGTTAGTACAAGAACACTTATCACAGTCAGTAAGGGGAGTTTTAATCGAATCATTTTTACAGCTGTTCTCACAATCACAATGATTTATGAAGTATTTTTGTACCATAAGTGCGGTGTGATAAAAATAATTGGAGTATTTTCTTAACGCGTTGACAATGTTTGTGTAGCAATAATAACTGTAGTATTTATTGTTAAAGGTTTTTAAAAATACTAGTGGTCGAATTAAAAGAAAAATGAATAAAGTTGACTGGGTATTAAGGTAATAATAGTTTTAGTATGGAGGTGACCTCCACGAGGAGAAGAACAAAAAATATATTAGTTTCTGCATCTAGTTTCAAAAGAGCAAAATTTATTTATAGAGTTAGAATTTTCTACGAACGTCAGTTTTAACACTTATAACTGGTGCGCTATATGTATTTTTCCCACTTTCTATCAGCAACAAAAAATAAGAAAATCAGACTAATTGATACCCAAAGGCTAACTTTTATAATGCAGTTACTTACAAAAATTGAATAAATATAATAGCTAACCTTTTCAAGGAAAATGTGGTCATAAAAATCTTATTGCATTTTGGCATCTTAGATTGCAATCTAGTATAGCCTTTCTTATAGCTAAATACATTCCTATCTTAATTAGTTATCTCGCTATTCTATAATGTTCATAAATGTTAAGTAGAGTTATAATGACTAAAAATAAAGCAAATTTCTTGTTAAATACTTTCATTAAATGTCCTTTTTCTATTACTGCTGAAAATGGGCCACCTCCACGGGAGAGTCCTCGGTATACAATGCTACTTACAGTTACAATATAAGTTTAGGTATTAAACTTAGGCAATGGTTCCAACTTCGCTATTGAAATCAGTATCGATTTCAGTATCAATTAATTTCTGTTCAGATTTCAGTTTTAATTTTGGTTTCGATTTCAAATTCGATTCTGCCACTAATACGTGCGAAGCCGCGGGCAGAAGCTAGTTAGTTAATAAATCTTTTTAGTAAATTAAAAGCTTAGATACCTCGTTAGGCGTAATTGTCTAGCTAACCCAGAACGGTAACTTAAATTTTGGACCGTTGGACCGTTATGTTATTTTTTGTCGTACAGTTTATTGTCCAAATAATTATTTAGTAGACCAATTAGTTTAGATTCGTCACTGGGTACTTTCGAAAATGGACGGAAATGCAAAAAACCCGTAGTCATATTATTCTCCACAATATACTCTACTTATTAAAAAAAATGCTTGCGCGACATATAAAACTATTCTTCACATATTCTTTAGTGTTACTGGTTATTTCTCATTACAGTGACCTTTGACCAAAGCAGCTCATAAGTTTTCAAAACTAAATCAAAAATGAACTCCAAATATTAGTGACAAAATTCATTGAGTGGTTATATTTGAAGATGTTTTCTCTCATAGTGACACAGCTTTAAAGTAAGTAGTGATTAAAGTAAATAGTATAGCATTATATGTATATATACTAGCTGTTGCCTGCGACTTCGTCTGCGTGAAATTTCAACTCAAAAATCAAAACTTATCAAACAGATATTTACTATGCCGCTCAATAGATGGCGTTGTACAGTTCTTTTTAAATCGCACTGTGGTTTGGTTACACACATTAACACTTAGGCTCATCAAAATTCTTTGCTTATTATCCGTATTTCGCATTTATAAATTAGTAAGGATAAGTAGTATAAGAATTGATTAGTATAAAATCAGCAGAATTTTTATGTATCTTGAAACTAATCACTTTTACTAAAAGTAGGTAGTAGGGGTGGGTCGTTAACAGATTTTCCGTTAACGAAACGTTAACGTTAATTTGAGTTCGTCAACTAGTTGACGAACTAGTTAATTTCATCAACAAATTTACGCGTTTAAAAAAAAAAAAAAAAAAAAAAAAAAAAAAAAAAAAAAAAAAAAAAAAACAATTAGAAAAAGAATAATTACTACTATGCCACGCTGACCAGACATGTTGGCACCGGGTTTGTTTTTCCTTACCTGGTTTTAAGGAAATGGGGTGGTGACACTAGTATTCCAGTATTTCGAGTTTTCCGTCTTTCACAGTTGATGTTATCTGTGTAGGTACAATATTCCTCAGCTGGTTTTTACAAAACCCTGGTGAGGAAATGGGGTGGTGACACCAGTATTCCAGTATTTCGAGTTTTCCGTCTTTCACAGATGATGTTATCTGTGTAGGTACAATATTCCTTAGCTGGTTTTTACAAAACCCTGGTGAGGAAATGGGGTGGTGACACCAGAATTCCAGTATTTCGAGTTTTCCGTTTTTCACAGTTGATGTTATCTGTGCACAATATTCCTTAGCTGGTTTTTACTAAACCCTGGAAAGGAAATGGGGTGGTGACACCAGTATTTCGAGTTTTCCGTTTTTCACAGTTAATGTTATCTGTGTACAATATTCCTTAGCTGGTTTTTACAAAACCCTGGTGAGGAAATGGGGTGGTGACACCAGTATTCCAGTATTTCGAGTTTTCCGTCTTTCACAGTTGATGTTATCTGTGTAGGTACAATATTCCTTAGCTGGTTTTTACAAAACCCTGGGAAGGAAATGGGGTGGTGACACCAGTATTTCGAGTTTTCCGTCTTTCACAGTTGATGTTATCTGTGTAGGTACAATATTCCTTAGCTGGTTTTTACAAAACCCTGGTGAGGAAATGGGGTGGTGACACCAGAATTCCAGTATTTCGAGTTTTCCGTTTTTCACAGTTGATGTTATCTGTGTAAAATATTCCTTCGCTGGTTTTTACAAAACCCTGGGAAGGAAATGGGGTGGTGACACCAGTATTTCGAGTTTTCCGTCTTTCACAGTTGATGTTATCTGTGTAGGTACAATATTCCTTAGCTGGTTTTTACAAAACCCTGGTAAGGAAATGGGGTGGTGACACCAGTATTCCAGTATTTCGAGTTTTCCGTCTTTCACAGTTGATGTTATCTGTGTAGGTACAATATTCCTTAGCTGGTTTTTACAAAACCCTAGTAAGGAAATGGGGTGGTGACACCAGTATTCCAGTATTTCCAGTTTTCCGTCTTTCACAGTTGATGTTATCTGTGTAGGTACAATATTCCTTAGCTGGTTTTTACAAAACCCTGGTGAGGAAATGGGGTGGTGACACCAGAATTCCAGTATTTCGAGTTTTCCGTTTTTCACAGTTGATGTTATCTGTGTACAATATTCCTTAGCTGGTTTTTACTAAACCCTGGGAAGGAAATGGGGTGGTGACACCAGTATTTCGAGTTTTCCGTCTTTCACAGTTGATGTTATCTGTGTAGGTACAATATTCCTTAGCTGGTTTTTACAAAACCCTGGTAAGGAAATGGGGTGGTGACACCAGTATTCCAGTATTTCGAGTTTTCCGTCTTTCACAGTTGATGTTATCTGTGTAGGTACAATATTCCTTAGCTGGTTTTTACAAAACCCTGGTGAGGAAATGGGGTGGTGACACCAGAATTCCAGTATTTCGAGTTTTCCGTTTTTCACAGTTGATGTTATCTGTGTACAATATTCCTTAGCTGGTTTTTACTAAACCCTGGGAAGGAAATGGGGTGGTGACACCAGTATTTCGAGTTTTCCGTCTTTCACAGTTGATGTTATCTGTGTAGGTACAATATTCCTTAGCTGGTTTTTACAAAACCCTGGTGAGGAAATGGGGTGGTGACACCAGAATTCCAGTATTTCGAGTTTTCCGTTTTTCACAGTTGATGTTATCTGTGTAAAATATTCCTTCGCTGGTTTTTACAAAACCCTGGGAAGGAAATGGGGTGGTGACACCAGTATTCTTAATCCGTCACCACACGGAGGGCTGTCAGGACTGTCTCGTTTTTGAGTTTTCCGTCTTTCACCTTTCACAGAAGATGTTATCTGTGTGCAATATTCCTTAGCTAACTTTTACAGCATCCTTGGGAGAAATGGGGTGGTGACACTTGTAATCTCACACGGAGGAACAGTGATTCATAACATTATTATTTAGGAAAATATCTCTTATCTAAGTAATTTTAAAGTTCACTATTGTACCTATATCATAACAGTCGCTTACGATCTTTCGTTTTAAGAAGTATAATTTCTTTGATTTAATTAGAAAGAAACGAACATTGAAAAAAATTAAAAATTGAAAAAAACTGAGCATTGAATTCAATGTTTAACTCTTAAACATTAAAAGAAACGACCATTGAAAAAAATTAAACATTGAAAAAAACTGAACATTGAAATCAATGTTTAACTCATAAACATTGAAAAAAACGAACATTGAAAAAAACTGAACATTGAATTCAATGACATCATTAAATTCAACTAGTTGATTCCGAAACGGTTAACCATTGAAACGTTGACGAGAGGTCAACTAGTTGATCAACTAGTTCGTTAATTCAATGCTCATCGCTAGTAGGTAGGTAGATAATTTTATTTAAAGCTGTGGTTATCTAGAGAGGTCGGTAAACTGGGGTTAACAGATTGTTCTAGAAATTATTGTAAACAATAAACAAATTAACAAAAAAAATACTCTCACTTAATATTCGTAAACAGATAAATAAATAGAGATAATAATTAACTCTCCTAATGTATAGAAAAAAAGTTCTGCCAAAGCAAAATTTAAAACAGAAACTTACACAATGGTTTTAGTTTTTAATGTTACTAGACTAACAATGATAAGTACCTAGTAATAGTTAAACAAATGCCAATTACTTTGTATGTAAAAGAATTATTAAACAATTTAAAATAAGCACTGCCATATATAAGCTGTACAAAATACCCACATAACCATTAAAGTTAATTACACAAATTAATACCAACAGGATATATAAAATTACTATGTAATTATTGCAAATCACGCATGTACGTTATATTATACTAATAACTAAATAAAACAAGACCGATAATTTGTCAAAACATAACGTATTATCAAAATATGAACCAATTATTCATGAAACCGGTACGTAGCAACTACCAACTAAAAGATCAAGTAGGTAGCTACGACGACTATTAATCGGTTAATTTATAAAAGAGATTGTTATACTCACGTGTTTATTGATAAACGATACTTTAAATCAACTTTATATGTATTCTTCACTTTAAAAAGTTTAAAATATTCACTTAACACTTTGCAACAGTAAAAATAACACACTGCACTGAAACGATAACACTGGTCGTAAAAAAAAATAAAAAAAAAAACAACTGTCAAAACAAATTCAGCCGAATGTGTAACACATCGATTCGATGTAATTTATAAACATACAATGTACGTGTTGTTCGACCCACCCGTCGCATAGCAAAGCGCGCGCGCGAATGAATGGACCAAGCAATAAGCTGTAAGCAGCCAGTCAGGCATCAGGCGATACTCATACAGCCTCTTGGTACAGAAATCTGTAGAACTGCAATAATTGTTGTGCGTACTAGACCGAAACAGCTAAAAGGTGCGTAAACCTTTTAGCTGGCTAATTAGCACATTGGGAAGTAAATTTCACGATAATAAAAAGGCGCTTAACATGTCTCTGAATAATAACGGTTGTATGAACAATGGTACACTTGTGCATTGTCATCATTCAAAGATCAGATGAGATGGTTATCTGTAAATCGCGTCCGGGTGGGTCACGGTCTCGGTAAACGATTGTGCAAATATGGCCTAACGTAAAGCTCGATAAAGATGTGAGATTACGTTGCAAGCCAGATGTTCATATAAAAATCAGCGACATAATTCATGGAACTCGTCCCTTAACACGCTTGTTTATTTTGAAATCTATTGTAAAGTTACTTATAATAATCTTTATATGTATATATAAATCTCCTGTCACGATGTTCGGATTCCTAAACTACATAACCGATTTTAAATTAAATTGGCACACCGTGAGCAGTCTGGTCCAACTTGAGAGATAGGATAGCTTAGATCTTTGAGTCGCAATTTTATTTTATTGCAAATTATTTGTTTGTATGGCAAAACAACGTTTGCCGGGTCAGCTAGTAAGATTATAATTTATGAATGTAGGTACTAGCTGTTGTCAGCTACTTCGTACGTGTGGAAATTTGAAAAGAAACCTAAACAAATCATTTAATAATCTACTTAGTTCAAAAACTACAAAACAGCTTGAAAATCCTGAATTTTTTTTTTAAATTATTGGATTGTTATCGGTCCATGTGCAAAATTTCAGATCAATACTACTGCAAGTGGGTTTAAATCACTTTCAAAGATTCAGTTACATTGATTAATACATTGATAGATACTGAACTTATTTATGCGGGTTTAAAAAAGAAACATCCACTTGAACAATTGTATTTAATTTAAAATACGCATCAAAATCCGTTACGTACTTTTAAAAATGCTGTCAGTAAATCCTTTACAGGAAAACACGGCAAAATCTATACTTATACTAGCTGACCCGGCAAACGTTGTTTTGCAATACTAAAAAAAAAGTTTGAAAAATAGATGTTAGCCGATTCTCAGACCTACTGAATGTGCATACAAAATTTCATAAGAATCGGTCTAGCCGTTTTGGAGGAGTACGGTAACTAACACTGTGACACGTGAATTTTATATATTAAGAAGATTATAAAGCTGAAGAGTTTGTTTGTTTGTTTGAACGCACAAACCTCAGAAACTGATGCTCCGATTTGAAAAAAAAATTCAGTGTTGGATAGTACATTTATCACGGAAGGCTATATAACATCACGCTGCAGCCAATAGGAGTGAAGCAGAAGTGAAAAATGCTACAAAAATGGTAAAGGTTTTCTAAATTCCACGCGTACGGAGTCGCGGGCAACAGCTGGTTTAAAATAAATTGACTTTTTACTAATAAAATGTCCAGTCCAGCTAACTGATATTTATATCTAGATACCGATATTTCAGTTAGAAGACATTGTTAAATACTTAATCAACACGTATTTAGGCACTCTTAACTAGGTCACTATTATCGTCTATGCATTGTTGACCTAACGATTGATTTATATATCGCTCTTAAGTGATATTGCTGCTGTTTTATCCACACTATGGCAGTTATCCGGTAATAAATCACTGTGGGTTGGACAAGCAAACAATCCGTTTGTTTGTCAGTCACAAGTCATCTCCACTAACGATCTATCATCACCGCATTGCAAAAAAAAAATATTTGTGTACATCTATTTTGTTATTTTTTCTGCATGTGTTAAGTTAAAAACACCCTGGGAGGGCTAATTTAAGTATCTCATTAAATGCTTAAAGGGGCGTAATCAATGGATGTGAAATGATGGGATTGCATTGTTTGGTCTTCTGTTAATATAAATTAGATTTTTAACTAGCTTTTGGATCTTTGATAACTATAATTAAATATTAGAGAATTTGGCTAAAAAACAAATAATAACAAAACAATACTCTAATCTCAAGAACTGCTGTTTGAAATTGAAAATCATTTTATCAAGAAAAATATAGGTTAAGTGACATACTACGATCGATAGAAGTCTACTAATATTATAAAGGTAAAAGTTTGTAAGTATGGATGTTTGGATGTTTGATACACTTTCACGAAAAAGCTACTGAATGGATTTTAATGAAACTTTACAATAATGTAGCTTGTACATCAGAATAACATAATAATATGCTACTTTTTATGCCAAAAGAATGCAACAGATTTTTCATCCTTTTTACCGCAGGTAACACCGCGGGGCACAGCTCACACACAGTAATATCTCTCTCTCCCCACCCCATCGTCCCACTGCTGGGCACAGGCCTCCTCCGACTCGGGAGGGCTTTTGGTCAACTATGCCGCGCTGACCAGGCGTGTTGGCACAGGGTTTAATTTCGAGTTTTCTGTCTCTCACATTTGATGTTAATTCTTCTAATAGGTATCCCTTAGCTGATTCTTACAGCACCCTGGGGAGGAAATGGGATGGTGACACTTGTATTCTTAATCCGTTACCACGTGGACAAGTAGTAATGTATGTATGTATTAATTATATACAGTAACTAGCTGTTGCCCGCGACTCCGTCCGCGTGGAATTTGGAATATTTTTTTTTCGCAATAAAAGGTAGCCTATGTCCTTTCTCAGGGTCTAAAGATTGTCTGTGCCAAATTTCATCAAAATCGGTTGAGAGGTTTAAGCGGGTAAGCGTAACAGACAGACAGAGTTACTTTTGCATTTATAATATTAGAAGGGATATATAATTAATCCGAATAACAAGTGTTAAATCACAAAGTTCGGCTAGTACGACATAATGCCACTCACTGTTTACTTTGTTAATTACAAGCTGTTGTTATGGACCAACAATTAGGTCAACGATACTTCTATTACAAGGACATAACAGAGATTTAGGCATGTGTAATAGATATGTGTTTTTCATGATTATTTGCTATTAGATTGCTGTTTACTAAACGTTATTGAGATAAATTATAGGTTATTGTTATTCCGAAACGTTTTAAATATTTTAAACGTTTTAAAGGACAAAGGTAATTTCTTATAGTTTGAATAGGATCTTCCGCAAAGAGTGTTTTTTTTTGCAAAATATTCACGGGAAATTGCAGACACATTTTTTATCACCAATTATATAATAATTATTAGCTGATTACATATTTAATTATTTGTACACCTATTTTCATACCCGTAGTATAAATATTTCATTATTCAACTAAATAATGAAATTTTCATTACATACGAGTATGTCACAAATAAAAAAAATATATTTTTTTTTGCCTCTGATCATGTGGTGCAAATATTTCATAACATTTCTGGACAATCCAGAGTTCAACAGCATAAAACAATCAATAAAGCTGTGTGTACACTGACGAGTTGCCTAACTAAGCTGCCTCGTTTACATCAACACATGCTTCAAATATGCTCCACTTCCGATAACATGTAAGCAACTCATAAGAATGCTGTAACTAAATAATTAAAGTATAAATAATTATTTTACGCGCTCTGTGCGTGTATAAATCAGCCTAATTCTTTATATTCTAGTTTGTAGCCATAACACATTTCATACATACTTTTACCTATACTAATATCATAAAGGTGAAGAGTTTGTTTGTTTGTTTGAACGCGCTAATCTCAGAAACTACTGGATCGAATTTAAAAATTCTTTTTGTGTTGGATATTCCATTTATTGAGAAAGGTTATTGGCTAAATAAGTCACGCTGCGATCAATAGGAGTGAAGCAGTAGTGAAAAATATTGCAAAAACGGGTTAATTTTCTAACTTCCACGCGTAAAGAGTCGCAGGCAACGGCTAGTAGCTGATAAAAGTTTTTTACTCTATCATATGGGTACTTTTATAAGTACTTGGTGGATACAAAAGGCGTGAAGTCGCACGTTGTTGAGTTCTATGAGAAAGGCCTTTGACCAGCCAGCAGTGAACGCAGAATGACTGATGGATAGAAAATTACACAATCATATTACATACAAGCTCCACGAGCATGGTTTTATTCTTATCATAAACTGTATACCTACTAAATCTACCTTCGATATAGCACCTATAACAAAATAGTACTAAATCTAAGAATATCTTGTATAGTCAAGGTTTAGTAAAAGGAAACTAAAAACAGCAATTATGTTTCTGTGAATATGCTTTACGTTACTCTATAGTTATGTTGTACTAAGTGCACTTGACCTATTAACTTTAATGTGTAGGCATTGGATATAGTCTAGAAAATACAAGGTAATAAACAAACCATACAACAATGATTTTAAAATTACGATCCTAAGAATTAGAATGAAAATAGATGCGGTTTTATTTGCAACTCAATTTAAATGTCTGCAATAACAAAAGATAAAATTATCCTTAAAACGAATTAAGGAATATTAATTTAATTACCGTGTGTTTACAAAATATGATAATAATAAAATATTTTGCATATTTGGTTATATTGGTTATATTATATATTTGATTATTAAATTAAACTACCTATATGTACTCGGCTTTAGACGTAATTGAATTATATAAACATTTGTTAGTACATGTTAACCACCTGTCAGCTTATCGCAGGGCTAGCTTTACGACTTATTCTTAGACCTCAGTTATGTTTGTGGTCAAATTAGGGCTGCCAGCACCTAAATTGCAAACACCTGATAACCAGGGAAATATCTCGAACATTTTCGAATGGATTTTTTGCCGGACAAACACTAAACAGATAGGTATTTTTTAGTCCTATTCGTTTCTAAAGCCCTTCAAACTAGGCAAATCCGAGGAAACCTGGCTGGATGGCAGCCCTACGTCAAATGCATGAGCTTATTATGAAATCAACAGTTCCGTCATAACGCTAATAAGCTAATAACTTATAAAGTTCATACTACAGTTTATATCGTCGTAAATTTAACTTGTGGACACTTTATTAAGTTTGCTATAACTACTGGTGCGCATTAAGATTGTTATGAAATAGGAATTGATATCCATCAGGATTATCGGATGTGGTTGGCAGTACTTGGCCCCTAGCCGCAAAAACATATCATGTATCGAATACGTAAATCAATTGTTATAGAAGATTCTACACTTTTATATAAACAACAGTGTGAATCAATAATTCTATGGCTTCTACGAATAAATGAAATCGTTGTAGAAGAATTAATAATCAGTTCGTTAAATAAATTAACTCGAGGATAGATTAAAAATAAAACTATCGCTTTATAAAATTCGATGCCGAATTTTATCTGCACTAATTTTTTTACATATTTCCTTTGCCCAAAATGATTTCAGAACATTTTGCTTTTTAAGTACGATATTTTCGGATTTAAATACAGATACAATACACGTAAATTAAAAATACGTAATTATATAGGTCATTTTACAAAGAACACGTTAGTCAACTTAACTTTTAAGTTGTGTTATCTTCAAATGTATCCTACATACTTTCGCCTATACCTAAGTCTGAATTTATTATTTAATTGCTACAATAAATAAGTGTGAAACTGTAACCAATGTGGTACTTGGCTGCACTTTCACACAACCGGAAACTGCGCGTCGTGTCGTTTACGCGCCAGGATTCGGGTTTCTGTGCTACCTATCACATGTATGCACCATGTATGTCTCGAACACAATGTGTACTCAGTGTGTACCTGCCTGAATGATTTGTGAACCGATAGCTATTTCGGGTAAACCAAATATTCCTGTGCCGCTTTCATTTTTGGCCGTGAATAAACATTATACAGCGGAAATTTGAAGTTTTGTTTGGAAGCATAGTGATTGATTTTATTAGTTATTGGAAATGTTATAAGAATAACGCAATTATTAACGTTTGTTGTTTATTATAAATATAAATAACGGTTTGTATGAAATTAAGCAGTGAGTTTTGTAATATTAGAGGCCTAGTATAAACATAACGTTTAATAGCCTAAAATATTATTAGGTATTCTAGTCACGCTAGATATTAGGATGACTTGTGTTTTAGAAGATAAACTATGACGTCATGAGAGATTCTGTACTTTTGGTAACGTAGAGCAATATGCAAACGTATACTTATTTAGTAAACTTAATAAAATAAATAAATATTCATGGACATTTCACACAATGTCCTCTGGTCCCAAGCTAAGCTTATATGCTTGTGTTATGGGTATCAGAATACGGATAGAATACATATACTACTTTTTTTTGTAAATACATACTTATAATACATAGGAACACCCAGACGCAGTACAAACATTTGTATGACAATTAGAAAAATCACATAAATGATTGTCCCGAGCGAGAATCGAACCCATGACCTCTTGATCGGCAGTCCGTTACATGAACCACTGATCCACGAGGCTCGTCATAATACATTGCTCTTTGCTATGTATTAACTATTTAATTCTTTTTTAGAAATTTACAATTTGTTATGAGATGATTAAATAATGAGCGTTTTTGCACTCTCAACTTACCATTTGTTGTGGATTCCGTGGCTTGCGATGGGCTCTGTGCACCTTGAGACCCGTGACTCCTTCCAACACGTCAGCCAACAGCAGGCCGTCAGCGCAGTCTCTTGCCAAACCTCCACCTGAAGCGCCCGCGCGGCGACGAGAACGCGCCCTCTCCAAGTAGTGGTTAGCCCAGTCTGTGTAGATCTGTAGACAATATTGAATATTATTTTTACTGCTCAAAGAAGTCATGGGTTTTGCAAGCGATTTCATACGGCTGAAATTTGGTATCTTTTAGATACTGTTTATGCATCAAAAAGTAGCCTATGTCCTTTCCCAAGCTCTATAATATGCATATGTATTACAAACTTTTGAATGGGTTAAACAGTTTTATAGGAAAGAGTGACAGACAGTCAGAGTTACGTTCGCATTTATATTATTAGTAAGGATGGTGTAATATCAGATGAATCTTTCAGAGAAAGTGACGTCATATGTTTATATTTTCTTTCTGTTATTTCTCATAAAATGAATGTGAATGAACCCGTGAATGTCCCTATAGGGCATGAGCTTTGGTACATGGAAGGGTACCTATTTATTCTTCTTTGCAAAGCTGGCCTTGCGTGTTGACAAAAGGGTTAGTTTCTAGTTTTCTGCCTTTATCAAAATATATTATAAGTTCTGCTTAACTAAATCTTAGCTAGAATTATGATATTATTGCTTTATTATTAGCTTAGAATTATGTCAAGGGAGTATGATAAGTTAAGTATATTATTAAACATAATCTCAGGCTTCGTATGTGATTCCATTATCTAGTGTAAGAGTCTGGAACGGGACGGACAACAATAAACTACTGTTAATTTAATTATCACTAAATAATATGCTTCACTGCTTGAATATCACGGGGTCGTTTACGGTATAAAACAATATGTGTGCATTATTCGAAGCAAGTTTAATTACAGGCGCCTGGTCAACTAACCATCATCGACCGCTATCAGCGTTTTAAAAAAAACTGGAACAATGATTTTACGTATTAAGTATATTTTAAACAATATTGCTTTATAAGTGATATTGTATAAAATATACTTAATAAGAAGTCTAAAAAAAGATGGATGGACTGTGTGAAAGAGGACATGAAAGAAATAGGAGTTGACACAGACATGACGGCTAATAGAAGACTATGGAAAAAAGACATGTTGCGCCGACCCCAAATAATAGGATAAGGGCAGGAGGATGATGATTGCTTTATAAGTGAATAGTCTGAAAGTACCATATCTTTCTTCATCCCAATGATTTATTTGGAGACTTTAATTAAAAAACTAATGGATCATTAGAAAATACTAATGGATCGTTAGAAAATACTAATGGATCATGATCAGGAACTCTATTCCCCGAAATGGTTTTCGAACTAAGAGTTTAAAAAAAAATGAACAATGCCAATTGCCAGTTACGTGTTAACTAAGAAACGAAAAACAATTAAAGTAGGCATCTCTAGTTTCAGATCTAAATACACTGAAAAATTTTTGCCACTCGGATATTATAAAACTGAAGAGTTTGTTTGAACTCGCTAATCTCAGACCGCCTGGTCCGATTTGAAATTTATCGAGGCAGGCCATAGAATATATAACATCACGCTGTTATCAATAGAAGCGAAGCATCAGTTAAAAATGTTGCAAAAACGGGGTGTTTCTAAATTCCACGCGTAAGAAGTCGCGTGCAACCGCTAGTAAACTTATAAACAAATAAATCATTGTCAAGGCGCTTGTAATAAAAAGTATTAAACTCCACAATTGACATTACAATACCATTAACAGTCACTCTGGTCCAGGTATGAAAGACGCACATTGATGACTAACAAAGACGCCAAGATAAGAATTGAAAGGCCATGAGACGCGAAATTGCTACTAAAATTTTAACGACAATTTCACATACAGCAATTCAACATAAAGATTATCCACTGTACATCAACTTTATGAGAAAGATTCAACAAAATATAAATCTCCATTTTACATTGTCTTATAAAGTTTGAAGACTGATTCACCTTTAAGAATTTTAAAAGGAGATTTATGGGTTTTTTTCGAGGAGAGGTGTATAAACGTTGTAGGAAAATAATCTATTGTATTCGAGTTTATGGGATGAGGTCACCCGTAAGTTTAATAAGTGAGTGTTATGCTCGGTACTATGAATTCTTAAAAGGATTTAGTCATATTCGAGTCAATTTGCAGGAGAATGGGGACAAGTGGCACAGACGCGACTTAGTGTCGCCGCTCGGGGCCGACCTCCACAAGTACTGGATAATACCATAATACCTACTTTAATATACCATTAGTTCAACTCACATAGTAATGGTTTTAAAGAGCTACATCTAATCACACTCACTACAGTTTTTTAAACTGAAGCCATAACTTGCTACCTCAGTGCGCCAAGTGACTCTATTTTAACGCAAGAAAGGATATTAAAAGTTTGATCGTTAAGGGCCTACATCAATATTATCGTCGACATGTACATATTAACATAGCTAGTAGGTATAGAAAATGAAGAAA
Source organism: Orgyia antiqua (assembly GCA_916999025.1). Classification (NCBI taxonomy): domain Eukaryota; kingdom Metazoa; phylum Arthropoda; class Insecta; order Lepidoptera; family Erebidae; genus Orgyia; species Orgyia antiqua. The sequence continues at coordinate 8,413,623 of OU779861.1, forward strand.
TAGGGATATTTTTTTTGTTTACTCAAAATCTACTAAATATATTTTAATTCTGATTTACGTGTTTCTATATATAATAGTTACTTATGTTTTTAAAGTTATTTCATTAGTTAATACGCGATAATAAACCGACAAATGAAAAAAATAAAAAATGAGAGAGGTTGTTTCGCTAAGATTTTCTATCGAGAATACTTTTTTCAATCGCGTTTCTGAGTTTATGCGATCCTAGATCATATATTGAAAAAACATAAACTTAAAAATTAGAGCTCTAGCCATTCAATCTAAAGAAACAATGAAAACTGTGTACGTAGAAAAATGCACGAAGCTATTTTGGTATCGTGTTAAGTGTGTCTGTGTAGTTCTTAAGCGGTTATTTCGATTAGGCTACGGTTATAACTTATAACCGTATAACTTATTACATTTTTTGATTATTTTATTTGCTATAAAGTGGTAAATTAGTGTTAGTACCACCTCTGATACACGACACAAATTTTAATAAAAATTTGTTAACATTATTTAATACATCTTGCTAATTGCAACTATGTTGTACTGAAAAATATAATTTCAAACAAAATTTTAGTCTAATACACAGTATCAGTTTCAGTTTACCATAACACAAGTCTAATAATTTTTAAGTTTTCAAGGTTTTGTTTGGTTTGGTTTTTTTGATTTCACGCAGGTTAATCTTTTTACAGTATGTACACATTTTACAGTCATCGTTATAATGTCGGCATCACAAAGTAAAATAAGTCGTTATTGTCAAGCAAATACAAGTTATTCTCGATAAGCTGGACACATCAATAAAAATGTTTCTATTATATTTATTACAATCGAAAGGTATTCGGGTTGATTTGAATAAACCCCATCTTATGATAAGCAGAATAGAGACGACTACTTTTTTAGGGTTACTTACCAAAAGGACCCTGTACTGAGACTACTGTCCGTCCGTCTGTCATCAGACTGTATTTTAGATACGGTGATAGTTAGAGTTGACATTTTTGCATATGATGTTTAACTACTGACGCTCTCTAAATACAAATACTAAAAACGGTGTCCGATTGTTTGACCAAAAGTCATTTGGCAAAACTATACTTGACAAACAACGTTTGCCAAAACAATGAATTCGCCTATTGATCATTTTACCACTGATCATTTTACAAATGTTTCATTTTGCTAAATGATCAACACTTAAATTTACATTTTATAAATTATTACTTTACAAAACTATCATTTGGCAACTGAGTTATCAGATAAATCTACTATTGGTCTAAAAATTTGGTATTCTTGTTAAAATGACCATCTTTTGCTTATTTTTTTGCAAAGCCACTGCACTGGATTTTCCTAAAAAGAAAATACTATAAGTATTAATTGATATATTTTATTATATAAAATGAAAAAAATGATATTTTACATTATTCGTGTAATAATTACTTATTAACCTGTTCGTCCGTGTGGTGACGGATTAAGAATACAAGTGTCACCACCCCATCTCCTCTCAAGGGTGCTGTAGAAGTCAGCTAAGGGATATTGCACACAGATAACATCCTCTGTGAGAGACAGAAAAGTCGAAAATAAACCCTGTGCCAACACGCCTGGTCAGCGCGGCACAGTAGACCATAATCCCTCCCAAAGTGGAGGAGGCCCGTACCCAATAGTGGGACGTAAATGAGCTGGAGAAAGAAAGAAAGAAGAACCTGTTCGTCTTTGGAGATATATATCTCTTTTATTAGATTGGGTTTGGTTAGGTTAGAACTATAACCCCAAAGGCACAAGCCGAGCGAGCAAAGCGAGCGTGCCGCGGCAGCGGCCGGCGAGTGCCAGAAACGACTTTTCACGGCATTGGCATTTCTCCCTTTATTAATGATTCATGATGATAATGATATACAAAACAACTTGATTTACGAAACATATCATTTGGTGAAATGACAAAAAGGTCAATTGACATTTGAATACTTAACACATTTGTCAAGTGTGGTGTTTGCTAATGGATCATTTGCTAAGTAAGTTTTTGTAAAATGATACTTTTGTCAAGTGTATTGTTTGTCAAATGATCATTTGGTGAAACGTTGTTTGTCAAATGATCATTTGTCAATAATTTTTTGGTCAATCATTAGGGAACCACTAAAAACATGTTAAGAACTAGAACACAGCAAATATTTATTTGACGGCCCTCGTAGTCTAGTCGTTCATGTAATGGACTGCCGTTCACGAGGTTGCGGGTTCAATTCCCTCATGGGACAATCTTTTGTGTGATATTCATAAATGTCATACAAATTACTGTACTACTTCTGAATGTTTCTAGGTATATATTATGTAGAATATCCGTATCTGGTACCCGTAACACAAGCATAGAAATATAGCTTTCTTTGGGACCAGAGTTATGTAAAATGTGCAAAAAATTAATATATTATTACAAAAATATTTGTGCAGCTTCCATACAATAAACGTTTTTAGTATAAATTGATTGTACGCTTTGATAATATGACTATAAAAGCCTATGATATTACGATGGTGAATGAATACATGGTACGGACCCTTCGTGTGCGAACACAACTCGCACTTGGCCTGTCTCTTAACACGTACATCTTTATTCGTCGAAGTTGTCATGATAATTCTATTAACTTGTTCGATTATTAGATAAGATCTCAAAATATTGATTTATGATAATGACTTACAGTATATTGTATGCTATCTTCTATCGCTAGGTCTGCTGGTATTTATTGAGGATGCGTTTTGTCACACAATAGGTCAATATCTTTACCAAAGGGTCGTATTCTCATAGTGCAATAATTCATTATTTTTAAAGGAATAAATCTTTATTACTTAGTTGTTTCCCGCAACTTCGTACGCGTGGAATTTATAAACCAATTCTTAACAATAATACAAAATAATACCATTTTCTTGAACCACTCTATCATTAAAAGAAACTACATCAACCCGTTGCGTAGTTTTAAAGATATAAGCTCACTTAATGATATACAATATACATACAAAAATAACGACTGTTTCATAATAAGCAAAGACAAAGATTAAAATGTAACACTATTCTGAAACAATTGCAAGTCCCTATTAATATTTTATTGTAATTAATTAAGATCCAAAATATTTGTATCTGCTAAAGCAATAGCAACAGGCATCATAATAATAGTCAAAAATGTAATGATTAGTTTTTTTCTTTTTTGCCAATTTGTCTCTTCTTTACACGCTTTATATTAGCTTCACTTGTATGTTTGTTTGTATGTTTGTTTGTTTGTATGTTTGTATGTTTGTAACCGACTCCTTTGGACGCTATTTTGACCCACTTTAAACGGTCAGATTCTATTCAAATTTTGCACACCTGTCAAAGACCGATGACAATACAATAATTCGAATAAATAAAGCGTGTTTTTTAGTTTTTTTAAACTATTTTTTACTCTCCCAAGTACCTATTAGTAAAGAAATCATCACAATCTTATCATTATTTTTTATTTTAATATGTAAAAAGTAGTTCAAATAGAATTATGTATAACAAACTTGTAAACACCAGTTAATAAGTTACCAATACAAATAACCCCTGTATATTTAATTTATACACGCGCTGCTCCATATCATAATACTGGCCAAACTTTATTTGCCTTATACAAACGTAATTTACGCTTCCATTGTGGCCACCTAAGTTTGGACGTTCCCGACCAGGAACGGACCAAAATAAACAAATCAAATTCATTCTCATTCAATGTGTATTGTAAACTCCCCACGTTCATTTTCATTTTATTAAACTGCACATTGAATTATTTAAACTCTTTTAAGAATTTTATGCATAGTTTAGACAACTTTTGACACTGCATCTTCGAATGGTAGGCATCTTTTTCTATACTTATTATAAAAAAAAGTCGATATCGTTTTAACATGTCTCTGTGTGAGTTTGTATTTTGAAAACAAGTAAACAGTTGATAAAAAGTTATGGGTATCCTTACTAATTTACAATGGCGAAATCAGCTTTATGACGTAATAAAAATTTTGACGAGCTTAAGTGTTAATGTGTGTAACAAAACGATAGCGCGATTAAAAAAAAACTGTACAGCGCCATCTATCGAGTGGTATAGTAAACTTCTTTTTGTTAAGATTTGATTTCTTTTACGCGTACGAAGTCGCGGGCAACAGCTGGTTTTATATAATTATTAGTATTTTATACCAAACTTAGGACTAGATTAGGGAATTGTTTTTAGAAAGGCAATGCTAATGGGGCATAATAATATACTCGTAAAATGTGTTTTCAATTTTACTTCTGGCCCGGCAAACTAAAACCAAAAAAAAAGTAAAAAAAAAAAACGCTAAAAAGTAAAAGTTATAGCGTCAGGAAGAAAAACCCGACTTATTTTTATATAGTAGATAAATGGCATAACTATGACGTTTTGATATTACAATGATGCTAATAACGTACGGAACTCTTCGTACGCAGATGGAATTCATTATTAACCAGGTTTTTTAAATATTGCTTAGCAACATAAGCCCTCACAAGAAGAATTCCGTCATGTGGGGGCTTTGTAAATGCCAAATCCTAAGCAAGTTATCTACAGGTAAAACATCGTCAAAATGAACCGCAACACGCAATCTATTGCATATCAAAGGTCGGTATCGGGTGATGCATGTTATTATAAAGATGTACTCGTATGACATTCCTTTGTATTTAAATTCATTGGTCACATATAATTCTTAACGGTAAGAGCCCTTAGGAATTAAATCTGTAAAATATAGAATTTTAAATCTTTGGTGCTAGGAGCTTATTTCTATTAATCATCGCTTTAAACTTCAGCGAGAAAGGCCTTCTTACTGCCGCACTCAGAGACATTTAATGGTTACTTAAGGAGCTCTATAGTATTGATTTAAAAAAGTTTTAACTTAACTTTTACTTTTTTAAATCAATACTAAAGAGCTCCCTAAGTAACCATTAACATTTAATGGTTACTTAAGGAGCTCTTTAGTAGAGATTTAAAAAAGTTTTAACTTAACTTTTACTTTTTTAAATCAATACTAAAGAGCTCCCTAAGTAACAATTAAATGTCTCTGAGTGCGGCAGTTAGAGTGTTTTTGGCTTAAAATGGCATTTAAAATACAAAATTTATTTTGTGGCAAAATGAATGTTCCGAGATTTTATTTTTGTGTCGCGTAGATAACTACTACGAGTATTATGAAAATCAGTAAAATAGTATAATAATATGTTAAAACCATGTTTTAAAGAACATGCAATGACCTCATCCATTAGGTGTGTGTTAAAATTGTGGTTGGCAAAATTATGAGACCTAATAGAAATAATGATTACTCCATAAAATTAGGTACACTTAGATGTATTTTCTTTATACTTATTATAAAACAAAGTTTCTATTTTTGTATGCATGTCCCTATGTGTGCTTATATCAGGAGGTTTTATTTTAACTATAGAGTTATTCAAGAGAGTGGCGTTCATCGTTAAGATTTGGTTTTTAAATTCCACGCGTACGAAGTCGCAGGCAACAGCTATCTTATAATAAAGATTAACAATGTATTGTACTTCTTCTTCTCCAGCCCATTTACGTCCCACTGTTGGGCATAGGCCTCCTCTACTTTGGGAGGGATTATGGTATACTGTGACGCGCTGACCAAGCGTGTTGGCACAGGGTTTATTTTCAAGAGTTTCGTCTCTCACAGAAGCTGCCATCTGTGTGCAATATCCCTCAGCTGACTTTTACAGCACCCTTGGGAGGAGATGGGGTGGTGACATTTGTATTCTTAATCCGTCACCACACGGAGGTGTGTGTGTTTTGTACTAAGCAACTATAAATACCAATTGCACCAACGTCAATTAATTAAGGCTAAGATATTCTGAGAAGCCTAATGGAGTCATTTTTATAATTTAAATTTGACTCAAAATTTTCTGAAGGTCGATTATTAACTGTCACAACAAGCTCTATTAAGATTTGCAATTTAAATCTTTTAATAGGCAACTAATTCATCAATCAACAAAAATCAGGTCATTGTGGCTTAGATATACCTAGCTAGACAGAACAGCGATATACTTAAAGAACCAAAAGAAAGTATCGGTCAGATAAGAGGTGGGAAGTTCTATCTCTTATTCTTAGTATTTTATGCTTATTATGTATTTATTTACAAAAGCAAGATTTAGAAAATTAAATATTATTATTACAAGGCTGCAACTTCGTACGCGTGGAATTTAAAATCCAAACCTTAAGAGGATACCAAAATAGCTTCGTGCATTTTTCTATGTACGAAGTTTTCATTGTTTCTTTAGATTGAATGGCTAGAGCTCTAATTTTTAAGTATATGTTTTTTCAATATATGATCTAGAATCGCATAAACTCAGAAACGCGATTGAAAAAAGTTATCTCGATAGAAAATCTTGGCGAAACAACCTCTCAAATATTTTTTTTTTTTCATTTGTCGGTCTATTAACGCGTATTAACTAATGAAATAACTTTAAAAACATAAGTAACTATTATATATAGAAACACGTAAATCAGAATTAAAATATTTTTAGTAGATTTTGAGTAAATAGGAAAAGTATCCCTAATTCTTCATTTTCTGTGCCTACTGGCTGTGTTAATATGTACGTGTCGGCGATGATATACGATAATATTGATGTAGGCCCTTAACAATTTATACACAAAAACCAACATCTTGAACCACTTTATTTGAACGCATCAAAATCCGTTGCGTTTTATATCATTAAGTATCTAAGAATGAAGATTTTAAGCGCATAACAATAACAGCTATTTTCCAGTCATATCTTAATATATATATAAATCTCGTGTCACAATGTTTGTCCTCAATGGACTCCTAAACCACTTAACCGATTATAATAAAATTCGCACACCATGTGCAGTTCGATCCAACTTGAGAGATAGGATAGTTTAAATTTGGCTGGACCGATTTTGATGAAATTTTTTGTTGTTGATTTTTACACAGAATTGTATGGCAAAACAACGTTTGCCGGGGCAGCTAGTAAATTTTATAAATATTTCAACTGAGTTTGCGAAAACCGATTATAAATAGGTACTAGCTGGGCCCACGACTTCGTACGCGTAGAATTTTGACAATTTTCCCCATATTCTCAACATTTTTCACTAATGCTTCACGTCTATCGGTCGCAGCGTGATGTTCTATAGCTTATGGCCTTACTTGATAAATGTATTATCTAACACTGAATGAATTTTTCAATTCGAACCACTAGTTCCTGAGATTAGCAAGTTCAAAACAAACTCTTTAACTTTATAACATTAATTTAATAGATATTGCAACCAAAATGGTACTAGCATACATTGTAAGAAAAAGTGTATGATTCCCTAACACTTGCGCGACTGATTTGTTTAAATAAAACTACTTAAACAACTGATTGACTGTCTCACCCGTGACCATGGTAAACTGTAAAGTCTCCAAAACCTCGGGCCAAAATTAATTTAAAACACGCATCTAAATCCGTAAGAAGTACTTTTATTTAAATAAGTGTACGATTGTTATGACATGCAACACCAACGTGGATATTGGCTGGTATTACGAACACAATGTTCGTATCGGCAGTACGTCAACGTTTAGGGAACTTAAAAGCGTTTAGTGCGGAAGCAGAATGAGGTCGCGTAGCTTTTAATATCCACTAGCTGGGTGCGACTGAGGTGCGACAGCATTGTGGAAGCTTTGGACTTGTCACTGTTGTATTCTGAATTCTTTATTTTTCTTAACTAACGATGTTGTTATGTAAAGCTTAGACGAAAAATATTGCTTATATTTTTTTTTTATATGTGATCAAAGAAGTGTGTTTAGATCGGAGCAGATGGCGCTCTATAGTCTCTGCCTACCCCTATGGGAAGAAGGCGTGACTATCACTCATATTTATTATACATTTTAGATGTTTCTCTAAGTGCTTAAATTGTAATGACCTATGTTAGTAACCTTATTTTCTTTCTTCTACTTTCTATGTAGAGTTTATTTTCCTTATTTGGCACATTAAGAAAAGTATTAATCGAAATGTCTCATGGTCATGTGGAGAGGATGGATGAGAGATGCTTAACGAAAGGCATATACACGGCGGAGGTAAGTGGAAATGCTGGGAGAGGACGCCCGAGAAAAATATACTCCGATGTTATCGCCGGCATACGCCAAAAGGGGCACGTAGCACTTACAACCGTCGGGCATGTATGACCAGATGTATGAGTGTGGATGAAGCCAAGGAAGTATGTTTGGATCGTAGCAGATGGCGTTCTATAGTCTCTGGCTCTATACCCCCATGGGAAAAAGGCGTGATGTTATGATGATGATGATGATAGTCTCATGTCTTCTGTTGGTGCGGAATTCGTTTCTTTAGAATTTATCTCACCTGTTATTAGTATTTGCCATAAATAGGCATTAAAACGAGTTGTTATAGCATCACTCTCGTAATTTTATTGTTATAATGTCCAAATTTTAGACAATCGTACCAAAATTGGAGAATAAAACAATAAACAATATGAGACATAATACACTATGTTAATAGCATTATTAGTTTTGAAAAGTAAAAACCTATTATAAACGTCACACACATTTAAATAAACAATAAGTTAAGCACAGATAAGCTCCAGTAGGTACAATGAACTCAAATAGCATTACTAGTGCGGTTACCATTTATCTCAGTCAACTAAAATATTAGTCATAAGATAATAAACTTTATTCATCACCTGTACTATAGACCGGGTTTGTCTTGTGACGTCATCAGTAGACCCCTGTATGGATCTTGGAGCCCTTATACACGTCGGTATCATGGTGTTAACCCTTCACTTCTAATTGATTTTCAAACAGTTTATTGGCTGAACATTTTATGCACTCACGATACATCTTGTTTAATTGATGTTAGACTTAAAAGGTTATTGTAACATTGTGGTTTTTTTAAACACTAGAATTTTTTTACTTTCGTTCTGAATTTATAAACTTATGATTTGTATGTAAAATGTACAAACTAATTTTTTTAATTCAAATTTACAACCTGTTGATTAAATTAGTAACACTTTGTATAATTTGGTTTTTAATTCTGGGAAACATTGATACTTATTGTGTGACATGAATGCGTAATCTCGTATTCTTCTTTTAAACTAAATCATAAAATGTTGTTAAAATATTATTACAAAAAATTAAAAATGCTCGTTGAATCGCGTGTGTAAACATCTGGAGTTGAATTATGATTTATCGAGTTTATATGTTGGCGGTTATATGACATTAAATTATGTTATCATCTTTTAAGGATGTCTCATGGTAAGATCGTTAAAGTATGTGAGTAATATCCATCAGATGCTGACCTGGTGCCAATGGGAAGCTTTCTTGTCAAAAATTATGAGGTAACAAACATTAAAAAGGAATACAGACGAATTAAGAACCACCTCCATTTTTGACGATAGAGCGCTTTCATATCATCGGTCAATCAATACCAAATGTAAGTAACAAAAAGTTGTTACTTACATTTTGTATCGATTAACCTATGACATGTAAGTAAACAAATTAAGGAATTACGTTGATGTTTCAATTCTCCATTTCGTTTTTTGACAAAAAATTTACACGAAATAGGATTACAACTGGATTTTGATAACATTCTCTCTTATTATAATCGAGTAGTTGAATTATAAAAAAGAAAACAATTTTTATAGACATCATACGTTCTTAAATCTCATCTTACAAACAGGTACAGTAAAGCTCTACTTATGCTACCCAGACTAAGTAAACTGTTCTTGTTATCTCTTTGTAACTATATCCTTTTATAGCATTCTATATTTGTTCATTCTGTCTTTCATCGTGTACTTGTGAATTACTTATGTCAATATCAAAAACAATAAACGTAGCCAAGATTTACTTAAATACAGTTCATTAAACTCAACAAATACATGGTCGTCTAATAAGAGCCCAAAGCTCCTTGCTTTAAGAACAACAAAGCAGTCAAGTACAAAGAAAAAATTGCCAAAACGAATTAAATACGAGTATTGCAACTATCTGTCTTAATGACTTTTTTTTTACTTTTTGCACATAATATTAATTTTCCTATCTTTGGCAGTGTCGCCAACTGTTTGAAAACTTTCCCCCTAAAGCAATTTTAAAAACCACTAAAAAAACCACTAAATTCAAAACAAAACTCCCCAACGACGAACCAAGTATTTATTCATTACAATATAAGTAAAGAATATTTAAAAACAATAAATAATTAGTTAATAACAATAGTTATTTAGTATTTTTAAGTATTTTTTTTTAATTTCATCACATTAAGAAATGTAATTTCAATTTTTTTAACATTATTCTTTTTAGTACGTAGAAAATTTTAAAAAAATACATATAAAATTTTATCCCTAAAAATATCCCCAAAAAATTTCACCCCCTAAAAATTCCCTATTATAGATTTTTTCCCCCTAAATTTGGAGGGAAAACCCCGAAGTTGGCATCACTGATCTTTGATACTATAACCTTTCTATTCTCTCTTATATTCTCTCTCTGCAGCCCGTTAACGTCCTAATGTTGAAGACGGGCCTCCTCTACTCTGGGAGGACTTACGCGCGCTGGCCAGTTGGCACGGGGACTATTTTCGAATTTTCCGTCTCTCACAGATAATGATATCTGCGTACAATATTCCTTAGCTTTACAGCAGCCTAGATATGAAAAGGGTTGGTGAGATTTCTATTTTTAATCCGTCACCATACAGACCATTTGGTGTTATATAGCAGTACCATAATCAAAGGATGTATCTTACATAATAATATAGTGATCTTTGGTTATTTGCATAAAGTGTACTAAGGTGAATAAAGCGATAGAATATGTCTCATGGACCGTGAATGAATGTTATGAGCTAGTTTACGCGATAAACTTCTCAGAATATTTACTCTACGTTTGGCGCCGTTTCGCCCACGCTCGTCACCACAGTGTAAACTTGCGTACGATACTGAAACAACCTAAATAATAGTAAGATAATCTTCAAAATGTCTAAGTACATTTTTGGATTAATCTAATGTTTTGAAGGGTCAAATTAAGTTCAAAGATCCCTTATATAGATTAACTGCCATTTGTAATAACCAGTCTACAACTAGACGACACCACGACTACGATAGATTGTTATGCTCGTTTATCAATAAGATATTTCTATCTTCTATCAAATTTTCAATAGCGAATGCTGTCATCAGTAGCTTATTAATCTACAAGGACCAAAGTTTAGTCTGACTTTGACAGCAAAAAACAAGGATAGATAAAATATTGAAAGCGGCCCAATACGAATACTAACTAATATAAGCGTGTTAATTGTTAGAGCATAGATTTACTTTTTATTTGGTACTAGCTGTGCCCCGCGGTGTTACCCGCGGTAAAAAGGTAAAAAAATCAGTTCGTTTTTTTACTATCCCACGGGAACATTGCATTCCATCGAGATAAAAAGCAGCCTATATGTTATTCTGATGTATAAGCTACATTATTGTAAAGTTTCATTATAATCCATTCAGTAGTTTTTGTGTGAAAGTTTAACAGACATCCAAACATCAAACAATATTAGTAGGATCTTATAGGCACAATATTCACAACATAGCTAGTATTACTAAGATATTATCTCGCGACACGGATAACAATACAACAGCGTAGGCGCCACACAATTGCCTAGCTACATTGAAATGTAATAGAGCTATTTTAGAACAAATACGAACAACTCAATGGTGAAATACTGTTTAATATTTAGTTAAATATTACTATTGTTTTTAAGCATTGTTTACATCTTCGAAAAATGCAAACACAACTGTTAAAACATTACGGCATATACATATAAAAGTACTTATTATGTACATCAGACCAATAAGGATGTTACAAATTGACATACTCGTACATCTATGAGTAACAATATGTATAGCAGTTTACGTCAAGCGGCGCTAGCGTACAGACGTGCTACATTTGTCTTTGTGTTTTTCGAGTACTACCCTCATGTTATTTATAAGTTGTGTTTATGGATAGCTTTGGTAAATCACCAAGTATAGCATCTACGATATCAAACAAAAGTGACATGAACGATGAAATAATGGAAACGGAAAAAATACACCAACAAATGGAAGAAATGTCAAATGAAAACAATGTAAATGAAGGTTGTTTTTCTGATGTTAGAAGCGCCAATAAAAGGAAGAATATGGAGGATAATAGTGATGAAATTGAAGAGGAAGGATTCACTACGGTTATAAGAAGACGAGGAAAACGATTATTACGAAGCGACTCGATTGGAAGCGGTGAAAGTATAAAGGTAGATGAACGAAATAAAAGTGAACCAAATATTGTTTGCATAACATCATTAGAAAATATGCCTAAACCCATATCATTTGCTAGATTGTTAAGATCAGAGAACATAGAAAATGTCATGAAAATACAATATAAAAATACAAATAAAATTTATGTACATTTTAATATGAGAGAAGAGGCAGTTAAATTAATACAATGTCAAAAATTACAGGAATTAGGGTATAGATGCTATATGATTAGTGAACTGTCGTATTGTTACGGTGTGGTTAAGAGTATTGATCTTGATCTTAGCGAAGCAGAAATGATGAAAATTTTTAAATCTGATTCAGAAATAGTATCGGTTAAACGATTGAGAAGATTAGACTCTAACAATAAATGGATAGAAAGTGAAGCAGTTAAAATATGTTTTAAGGGTAACACACTACCTTCGTTTATATATGTTTATGGGTGCCGATTTGATATTGAGCGATATTCATTTCCAGTGACACAATGTTCCGGCTGTTGGGCCTTTGGACATATTGTTAAATTTTGCCCCAAAAAAGTAATCTTATGCCCTAAATGTGGTGATAAACACGAAAATTGTGACTCACCAACTCTTCGATGTGTTAACTGTAAAGGCAATCATTTAGCTTTGGATAAAAAGTGTCCAGTATTTTTAAAAGAAAGAGCTGTTAGGGATATCATGTCTGAAAAACAAGTAACTTATCGAAAAGCTCTACAATTTTACTTGGAAAATTCAGTTACACAAAAACCTGAATTTTTAAATGAGATATTCATAGAGCAGTCTAGCTCAACTCAATTTGATACAAACGAGCAACGTAAGTTATATAGTGATGTCGTAGCAGAAACAGTATTAAAGCAGAAGGTACAGGAAGGACAAGACGGAACGAAGAAGGAAAATAATATTGGTGAGAGAGTCGGTGAGCCTGCAAATAGGCCAAAGAAAGCAAAACTAAATAGGAAAAAGCAACAGGTACAAAGCTCAGGTATGAATGATCAAAACAATGACTCTTCGGATGCTGAAAGTCAAGATGAAGATCAAAATTTTAGTAACAATGGAACCCAAAGAAGCAGATTTAATTTTAAATTGATTCTAACTAAACTAAAAAATATTTTTATGTCAAAAGGTACATGGGAAGAAAAGATTGTTAGATTGTTCAAGGTTATATATGCAGAGATTAAAAATGTATTAGTAGATTTAGTGACTGGGGGAGATGTATGTAACTTTTTTTTAAACCTTTGTAATGGATAATACACCTGATAAAATTCCAATTAACATATGTCAATGGAATTCACAGAGCTTGAATACTAAGCTACCAATGTTTGTAGATTTTTTATACAGAGAAAATATCCATATTGCTATTGTAAGTGAGACATGGTTTAATTTAGAAAAAGATGTAAGAATAAGTGGATATAACGTTTATAGGAGTGATAGACATGACGGGTATGGCGGTGTAGCTATTATTGTACATCATTCTATTAAATCGCATATGTATCCTTTACAAATTAATAATAACGGCATAGAAGTATTATCAATTAAGTTGCTAAACTGCAAATTTCTAGATTATGTTGTATCGGTGTATTGTCCTTCTTCAGTACATACGCAGTATTCTGATTGGGAGGATTTATTTTCTAAATTTAAAAAAAGAACAATAATTGGAGGTGATTTCAATGCTCACCATACTAATTGGTCAGTTAAGTCGGATACTAGAGGCATCAGTATTTCGGATGCCGCTTTGGATACAGGAGTTGTCTCTCTAAATAATGGAGACATAACTCGATTGAAATTAGTTAATGGTAGACTTCAACAAACATCTCCGGATATAACATTTTCAACATCAGATGTAGCAATAAAATTTATTTGGAAAGTTCTAAAAGAAAACCTTGGTAGTGACCATTTAATTATAAAGATCTCTTGCAGTATAGCATATAATAGTTTGGATTCCAATAAAAAGAGAAACTTTAAAAAAGCTGATTGGGAAAAATATAGAGAATGTCTTTCTAATACTTTTAATGAATTGAGTGATGAAATTTTTACACAAGATGTTCAATATATATATGATGTTTTCTGTGACAGGCTTAACATTACTGCAAATAAATATATTCCGAATGTAGTCTGTAGCAATAATCCCCAAAAAAAATTTAAACCTAGAAACTACTGGAACCCATCATTATCTCACCTTGTTGCCAAGCGTAGACTTGCTTTAACTAACTTTCGTCGTAATCCTACACCGACAAATCTATTGAAATTAGAAAAAATAACTGAAGAATCGAAACGTGCTATTTTAGATGCAAAATCCTTAGCGTGGCAAACCTTTTGCGATTCTATCGGAGAAAAATGCTCTGTTTCTAGCATGTGGCAACAATTGAGATGGATGAAGGGCTATAGTAACAATGTAACTTTACCATCAGTTGAAAGACAAAAAGAGTTATTATATTCCCTTACACCCGACTCAGTAGCTAATACCAAACCTGTTTTTCTATCCCGGAATGACACTCTGGAAGCCGAATTTACTTTCCAAGAATTTGAGAACTGCTTAAAAAAGAAGGATTCTGCACCTGGTATTGACAATGTATCCTATTCTATGTTGTTCCATCTACCAGAAAATGCAAAACAGTATCTAGTCAATATGTATAATAAAATTTTGCACACTGGTGAAATTCCTTCTCAGTGGAGAAATATTGCAATAATACCGATACCAAAACAAAAGACGGGTTCTAACTCAGAGCCCAAATTAAGACCAATATCACTGATATCTTGCCTTTGCAAAATATTCCATTTAATGATTTTTAAGAGATTAGAGTGGTTTACTGAAAAGTATAAGCTGTTATCGGGTAATGCTGTAGGTTTTAGAAAATTCCGGTCTAGCTTGGATTCAATTGTGCGCATTGTCAGCCAAATACAGATAGGATTTACCAATAATGTTCCAACTTTAGCTTGTTTTTTGGACATTGAAAATGCCTATAATAATGTGTCTGTGGACACTTGTACTAAGATCTTAGACGAATTAAATGTAGGAGCAAAGTTATGTAATTACTTGTGGTCATTTCTAAGTCGAAGATTACTATGTATAAGAACTGACATAAATAATGAAGTAGGGGTTAGGTGGACAGATAAGGGCCTTGCACAGGGGGATCCGCTTTCGCCCCTATTATTTAACTTAATAACCCATAAGATTTGTAACCTAATTCCAAATATTCAAATATCTCAATATGCTGACGATTTTGTCATGTATATAAGCGATAAAAGTGTAAAAAAATGTGAAACTACTATGCAAGATGCGATAGATATGTTTATTGTTTTATTGGATGAATTAGGCCTTACACTATCATATCAAAAATCTGTATACTGTTTTTTTAGTCGAGGCCGTAGACAGATACTACCAACTTTAAAAATTGATGACAATGTTCTTTCTTTGTGCGATCAGGTCAAATACTTAGGTTTTTGGCTAGATAGAAGTCTAATATGGAAAAAGCATGTCGATATGACAGTAGCTAAAAGCTCAAAACATTTGAACATTTTAAAAATGCTTGCCGGAAAGTCGTGGGGCGTACACCCAAAGCATTTAAGATCTTTATACAGGGTGTGGCGTAAATAGTGGTCCACCGTTCAGGGTTAGGTACATCAGGTAGGTACCTACACCATACCAAAATTTTAAACCGGTCCGCCGACTGGTTACGGAAAAAAAAATATTTTTAATTTTTTTCAAGAAATTCCCATTTTCATTACGAATTTGACCACAGTTTCAACAAAAAACATTATTTTTGATTTTCTATTCGTGTTTATTCATGTTGAATGTATGAGCTATCATAAAAAAATAAAGATTTGTATTGAAATTGTAGCCTTTACGAGAAAAAGTGATTTCTTCTCAATTCTTAACCTAAATTTTATCGCATCACTCATATTCAGGAGCGTTTTTTGAAAAAGAAATGTACTACACTGTTAGTGCCCATGCATTTAAAAATATGCTCATGATGTACTGATTATAAAATGGTATAATAGTACCGCTTTTCAAAAATAGAAAAAAAAATACTGCATTTGTAACTGAAAATAAGTAAGTCTTCCTGTTACCATTTTCGCAACATAATATTGAAACAAAAATTTCGTCTACCTAATTTATGTGCCCATTCTTACTGTAAACTTGGTCATAGTGACAACGACAATATTATTATTGTAATTGTATTGGCAAATGAGAACACAAAAGTTACTACAGACAGGGTATTAAAAAAAAACAACTTTGACATCATAATTATTTATTTATTGATTAATACAATCGGTGCTCAAAATGGCCCCCATTCGCAGCTATACACGCTCTGCACCGTCGAATAAAGGAGCGTTTAAGACGTCGAGCAAACCCGCTTTCATTGATTTTTCCAGCTGCTGTCAGAATCCTGGTCCTTAATTCTTCAATATTATTTATTGGTCCCTTGTATACGTCTTCCTTTAAGCATCCCCAATAAAAGAAATCCAAAGGATTAAGGTCTGGGGAGCGTGGTGGCCATAGTATTGGGCCTAACCGCCCTATCCATCTGTTTGGATAGGCCACATTAAGGTGCTCTCGTACCCTTACTGCATAGTGAGCGGGACAGCCATCATTTTGTAGCCACATGCTGTCTCGGATCTCTGTAGGGACACTTTCTAGAAGTACGGGTAAATCTGTCTGTAAGAACCCAAGATACCTTTCTGCGGTTAAGGTTTCTGGCAGTTCTAATGGACCAATTATTTGTCCGTTAATAATGCCGACCCAAAGGTTTATTTTAAATTGGTATTGCGATCGATCTTGTCTCATGACGTGCGGATTTTCTAACTGCCAGCTGTGCAAGTTGTGTAAATTTAAATATCCATCTTTTCTGCAAGATGATTCGTCACTCCAAAGTATTTTATTAAAAAATTGCTCGTCCTCTCGTATTCTACGCAGCATTTCTCTGCAAAATCTCACTCGCGGAGGATAGTCCCTTGGTAACAGAGTCTGTACCCTTGTATAATGGTAGGGATGTAGCTCGTGTCTTTTTAAAATGCGATGTACGGTTCTGGTAGATATCCCCGTTGTGCGAGATAAGACTCGGACTGAGGTTGTAGGATCTTGTTCTGCCAAATTCAGTACCTGATCATCGGCATGTCTCCGTGGGCGTCCTTCTCTTGCACCGCCTACGCCTGAGCCGGGTATCCTCCCTTCGGTGTATGCATTGTGGACTCGCCCAAACACCCTGTGGTCTGGATGTCTGCGATCGGGATATCTCTCCCTGTAAAGCCGAGCCGCCTCTCTGCCGACTCCTCCACATTCTCCGTAAATAAAATGCATGTCAGCATATTCGCGCGGTGTATACTGAGACATTTTTGTTATCACTGCACTGCACGTTTGTCCAAATCGTTATGCAAATCAGAGTCCGGTAAACGTAAGCAAGATTATTAGATGTCACCAAAACGACAAGTCCAAATCACTTAGGCAATCAACCGGAGTCCAGGGGAATAGCAAGAAACAGCGGAGTTAAACACAAATGAAACGAAACGTATACGATGCACGGGAGCGTAGATCGTACTAATTGTTTATGTACCATTTCTTTCCGATCTCAATTGCTAGAAAGGAAAGGGACAACAACAACAAACTACATCCTTTCCTTATCACTATCCTATTGTTTAGTTACTCCAGGTACGTTACGCATTACAAGAGTGTGCGCACTTCAATAGGTCTTTTGTTATGGTTCAGGTACAGAGCGACCTTTTTTTATAGGACACGACATGATGTAGAATTATTTGGAGACGTGGAGTCAAATATCAGTTGTAAGATTGAGACTTTGTTTTATTTAATTCCATATTTAAATGGGTAAAAACAAAAAGACAACATTTTTGTTTAAATATTATGTTGCGAAAATAGTAACAGGAAGACTTATCCGTTTTTAATTACAATTGCAATAAAAAAAAATCTATTTTTGAAAAGCGGTACTATTATACCATTTTATAATCAGTACATCATGAGCATATTTTTAAATGCATGGGCACTAACAGTGTAGTACATTTTTTTTTCAAAAACCGCTCCTGAACATGACTGATGCGATAAAATTTAGGTTAAGAATTGAGAAGAAATCACTTTTTCCCGTAAAGGCTACAATTTCAATACAAATCTTTTTTATTTTATGATAGCTCATACATTCAGCATGAATAAACACGAATAAAAAATCAAAAATAATGTTTTTTGTTGAAACTGTGATCAAATTCTTAATGAAAATGGGAATTTCTTAAAAAAAATTAAAAATATTTTTTTTTCTGGAACCAGTCGGCGGACCGGTTCCAAATTTTGGTATGGTGTAGGTACCTACCTGATGTATCCAACCTTGAACGGTGGACCACTATTTACGCCACACCCTGTATATAGCTTTAATTAGAAGTAGAATTGATTATGGTTCCTATATTTATGACTCAAGTGCAGGAACTCATACTGCCAAGCTTGACAAAGTACAAAATCAAGCTCTACGCTTGATTGGAGGTTTTATTAGAACAACACCAATTCACGTCATGGAGAGTGAATTAAACATAGCTCCACTTTTTATAAGAAGAATGTATTTAGGCTATAAGTTTGGGCTTAAAAGTTTATCAGAATATAATAATGTAACTAATCATGTACTAAGAAATCTTTATGAACTTGTAAATGCTCCTTATTGGCAGAACAAAAAGAAGCCATTATTATTAAAATTACTTGATGACTTATATTGTTTGGATCTGCATAGATTGGAGAGCCTGAAAATATTCAGCTATGATATATGGTTAAATTCAATTAGTACCAAAAATTTTATTAACTCTTCTTTGGACTCTGTAGAAGATGCTAAACGTAATTATAATCCAACAATTCTAAGAAATAACATACTACTAGAGTTAAACGAAAAATATGAGGGTTGGCATGTGATATATACAGATGGATCAAAAGGTAGTACTGGGCTTGGGGCTGCTTTTTACCATAAAAATTTAGATTACAGAGAACTATTCAAAATTAATAACGAGAATATTTGCATTGCCACTGTAGAATTAATTGCTATTTTCGAAGCTCTCCGCTATGTTAATGTTAATAGTCTTAATAGGGTAGTAATTTGTTCTGACAGTAAAAGTGCTTTGGATCATATAGCTCGTTGTAACTCTGCTTCCAGAGGGCAATCGATAGCTTTTGATATATTGCACAATTTAAAAGTATTAGAACAGAATCACGTTTATGTTAAACTTCAGTGGATACCTGCTCATATAGGATTAGGAGGGAATGAAGAAGCTGACCGTTTATCAAAATTGGCAGTAGTTGAGGGCAAAAACTTAAATTTCTCACCAGATTTTATAGAATATGTTACAAAATTTAAGAATATATGTTACAATAATTGGAAAAATCACTTTAATAATTGTTCGAAGGAGAAGGGAATTTGGTATAAAGCTATTCAAGGTGAGCTTCCTCGTTCCCCTTGGTTTTGTGATGTTGGAGTTGACAGAAACTATGCCAAGTTAGCGTCACGATTGCGTTCTGGACATTATCCATCGGCAAGATTTGCATATCTAATGAAGAAAAAAGATTCTCCAAACTGTGAACTGTGTCTAAAAGTAGAGGATGTGCAACACTTGCTAATGGAATGTGTGCGGAACAGTAATGAGAGAAAGTCGCTAGTAGAGGAATTAAAACTGAATTTACAAAATGTTGGCCTCATTCAGGAAATACTGTCACGTCCTAATACGGACGAAGCGAAAAAGCTTTGCCAGTTGGTTCCTCACTAACGATTTTCTTTTATTTAACAAATAATAGTAACGATATGTATATAAGTAATATGTATGTAAGTAATAAGTAGTCAGGCGAAATTGGGCACGATGGGGTTGGCATGTCATGGGACAAAACCCCTTTAAAAATTTAGATTAAAAAAAAAAAAAAAAAAAAAATATGTATAGCGATTTTAACTCCAGAATTTTTTCAAAAAGCAAAATTTAAAAGAAAAATACTGAAAATTAGCTCTTCGTTTGTCTTTTATACGGTCATTGAGGCTATTCAGGTGCGTCAAAAACTTAAAACTTTAGTTACTGAAAATAAAAACAACTATTGTTTATCTTGATTGGTTATTTCATTTAACACATTAACCTACACTAATATTATAAAGAGGGAAACTTTGTTTGTTTGGTTGTAATGAATAGGCTCAATAACTACTAGACCGTTCTTAAAAATTCTTTCACCATTTGAAAGCGACATCATTTGCGATTAACATAGGCTAGATTTTATTTTGGAAAAAATATAATTTGTCTATAATACAGTTTTCATAACATGAAAGTTCAAAGTCAACATTGCCGAATTGTGTTATTGACACACTCAATTTTAATTTTTCAGTAAAATTTAGTTGTGCACCTAGAATTAGTACTATTATTAAAACTAAATCTGAATGTATATTTATGTTTTTATTTTTTATGAACCAATTTAAATGAACGTGTTAGAACGCTACTCCTACAATCTATCCGCCCACGTGTTCTAAAAGGTCATGAGATGATTAGGTCCTATCGAATGCTTATGTGTGGGTGTATACTGAACTATAGCTAAGATAGTAACGGGAAATATAATTACAATATTTAATTATCGGAAATAAGTACTTCAATTATGTGAAGCCAAAGCGAAATTTTTGAAGCTATTAATTAAATTTTTAGTTAAGAGGATACCAAAATAGCTTCGTGCATTTTTCTACGTACGAAGTTTTCATTGTTTCTTTAGATTGAATGGCTAGAGCTCTAATTTTTAAGTATATGTTTTTTCAATATATGATCTAGGATCGCATAAACTCAGAAACGCGATTGAAAAAAGTTTTCTCGATAGAAAATCTTAGCGAAACAACCTCTCTCATTTTTTATTTTTTTCATTTGTCGGTCTATTATCGCGTATTAACTAATGAAATAACTTTAAAAACATAAGTAACTATTATAAGTATATAGAAACACGTAAATCAGAATTAAAATATATTTAGTAGATTTTGAGTAAACAAAAAAAATATCCCTAATTCTCTCATTTTCTATACCTACTAGCCTGCTGTGTTAATATGTACATGTCGACGATAATATTGATGTAGGCCCTTAAGTTTAAAATGAGAAACATAATTACAAAGTTTAATTATACAAATTAAGTGTTTTGATTAAGTAAACAATTTTTTGCTAATAAATGTATTTGAAAAGAATAATTAAATTAATTTTATTGTAAATTTGATTTATCTTAGTAAAGTTTAAAATTATATTTTCTGATATTCAAACTGTACTTTTGTGGCTAAGCAGCAGAGTCTCTCGGATGAAATCGCGCGAAATATCCTAGTAGGGCTGCTGTAACAAATCCCGGGAACTTTGGACGGATGTAAGAACTAGGGTTTAAAGGTAATCTGAGAGCTAGTCCGGCAGGGCTTTTAAATAGTTTGGACATTTTTGTTCTCAAAAAAGCCTATCAAAAATAATGTTTTCCCATTTGTCAGGAGTAAAAAACCATACCTACCTAATTCAAATTTCCGAAATTTATGCCTTTTTTGTCAAATGTTGGCAATATAGACTACAGCAGCGTCCTATCTTTGATTGCAAAAATATAATTTTCATTATCTATTTAGATCACATCGCACTAAAAGTTACCATAAACCAGTGGTCATTAGCGTAGTGCTAAGTACCGTTTACGTTTAAAAAGAAAATAACCATAAAAGACAATTAAATGGATTTCTCCTATATTCAATAATATTACCGCTGCCGTAAAATAACTTGTGAAACATAAAATCTTATAAGTACAATAAACAATTTAAGATTATAAATGAGAAATACAATGGAAATAAAATTTTAAAAAACAATGACGGTGTCTTGTGTTTCTACTCCTGTTAATTGAATACTCAGAGGTTTTTTACTCATACTAGATTTTATAAGCATTTCTTTCTCCTCTTTAACGGATTATCTAATACTGGCTATTACCCGCGACTCCGTACACGTGAAATTTAGAAAACTTTATCCGTCATTATAAGATTTTACACTACTGCTTCGCTCCTATTAGTAGCAGCGTGATGTTATATAACCTATAGCCTTCCTCGATAAATGTACTATCCAACACTGAAAGAATTTTGTAAATAGTACCAGTGGTTCCTGAGATTAGCACGTTCAAACAAACAAAGAGAGCTTTCTATTTTAAGTATAGATCTTTATTGGAATAGATATAAAATTCTCGTGTCACAATGTTCGTTCCCATACTCCTCCGAAACGGCTTGCCTGATTCTTATAAAAAAATATATGAATTTTCGGTAGGTCTCAGAATCTACTATCTATTTTTCATATCCCTAAGTGATAAGAGTTGTCCACCCCTGGCATTTGTATGGCAAAACAACGTTTGCCGGGTCAGCTAGTCTCTACTATAAAGAATACCCAGTTGCTTGGTAGACTTACTTATAGATATATATTTAACACGAGTCCCTTTGAGAAAAAAAAAAACTTTTTGCTGATTTCGATGCGTGTATTATTTTCAGATTTCATCCCGACGTTTTGAAGACTTTAGAGTAAATCCGTAAATGTAGTTTTATTTGAGCGAATGGGCAGCGCAAGTGCAAGAGTTTTACTGTAAAAATTTAGAAGATTGCCAATAACGCTCATAGGAAAAAAATTATATAGGTACTTAGCGAGTATTAATTTTGGGTATAAGAATTTGAATAAACAGCCTCAAAAGGTAAGCACATATAAATATTAGCCATTACTAACTATAGTTGTCAATTAACTAAAACGAAATGAAATTATTTTGATAATAAATCTAGATTTAACCATGTGGTCATTGCGGGAAGATTATGGCACAGCAGGTGTTACGTAGTATCGGCCTCAAGTCCGCTCCTAACTGGTGTTTATTTACACGCTTGTCAAAAGTTCGACACACGCCGTAGTATTTATAACCTCGCGGAAGGTGCGCCCCGGGGCAATGAACTTTGTGACATAATCATAAAACACGGACATTTACAGCAGCACAGACAATTTGAGACAAATCATCCATTATATTGTTGTAAAACTTCCTAGTGAGGTATTCACCATTACAGTGACAAAGTGATAGCCTTTTTTCAAAAGCTATTATATGACGTAATGTAAATGCTATACGTATTCTTAGTATACTCTTAGTTCTGTAGTGTAATCTCGTTTCGTACCACATTACTTACACATTTATTTTACTTTATGGAATAAAGGAAATAAGAATACATCATAAATATGGAATAAAGGAAATAAGAATCATCGACTTGCCACCATCCCTTTTTATCCCATGGTTAAGAAAACTCCTATTATATATGTGTACTTCTACTACATGCAAGAGATGTCACGAGTTATTCAATAAAATCTAATATATAAAATTTCCATGTCACAGTGTTAGTTACCGTACTCCTCCGAAACGGCTTGACCGATTCTTCTCAAATTTTTCATACATATTCAGTAGGTCTGAGAATCGGCCAACATCTATTTTTCAAAATTTTCTTTTTTGTATGGCAAAACAACGTATGCCGGGACAGCTAGTAATATATAAATACACAACTTTTAACAGGCATACTAGCTGTTGCCCGCGACTTTGCATGCTGCAATCTGGAATTACTGCCTACGGACATTTTTTTTTTGAAGGGCTTTGTCGCTTGGCGACCATATCACCCTGTAAGAACTAGTCAACAACAGTAACAACAAAACGAAAACTTGAACAACAAAACAAAAATAAAAAAGATACACAACAGTCTTACATCCTAATGATATATCCTCTATCTATAGCACTTTCAGATATTATGATTTCCTATTAATGAAAAAATTTTAAGGTCGTCGGGAATATGACCTGATTCTTGTAATACCTACATAGACTTAATATGTATGTATACACACGATGTATAAAAAAGGCGTCGATTGTTACCATACTCGGGTTGTGTTGATATTGGATTTGAACTTTGATAAAAGGATGTATCAACCTTGCTCGTATTTGGGGCACAGCTGTGCGGTCTATCTATTGTGACGTGGGCGACTGCATTCTATTTGTTGTGTAAGTTAACTTAATATCTATTATCAAACAATGAGTAGATCTTAGAACTATAATATAGCAAGGAATGAATTTATAATTTTTTTTATTCATGGACATTTCACACAACTTCCTCTGGTCCCAAACTAAGCTTATATACTTGTTTTATGGGTACCAGAATGCGGATATACCCCTTATACTATATTAAAAAAAATCCCCATTTTTGCAACATCTTTCACTTCTGCTTCGCTTCTACTAGTTGTAGCGTGATGTTATATAGCCTAAAGCCATTCACGATAAATACCCTATCTAACACTGAAAGAATTTTTAAAATCGGCCCAGTGCTTCCTGAGATTCACGCGTTCAAACAAACAAACAAACTCTTCAGCTTTTTATTATTAGTATAGACTAGCTGTTGCCCTCGACTCCGTCCGCGTAGAATTTAGGAAATTTTCCCCGTTTTTGCAACATTTTTAACTACTGATTGAGTGAGAGTATTATAAACGTAAGAGTAAACAAATAATATAATCAGAATGAACGAACTGCTAAGCTATCAGGAGTTACACGTGTTATTGTGAGTCAACCATAAAATATAGATATGTGCTGTTTCGGGATATTTTTTAGACAATTTTTTGTAGAATATTTCTGTCATACATGATTTCTATGTAACTTTAACCATGAAGGCTGCACACGCGACGGAAGCTTAAAAAATGGAGCACCTTTTCCCGTTTTCCCAACATTTCCCTTCACTACCCTGCTCCTATTGATTGTAGTGTGATGAAAAGTATACTATAACCTGCCCAGGAGTATGAAGAATAATTGTACCAAGTTCCGTTAAAATCCGTCGAGTAGTTTTTGTTTCTATAAGGAACATACAGACGGACAGACGGACAGACAGACAGACAAACATTTTACTGATTGCATTTTTGGCATCAGTATCGATCACTATCACCTTCTGATAGTTATTTTGAAAATATATTTCATGTACAGAATTGACCTCTCTACAGATTTATTATAAGTATAGATACATAGAAAACACTCAGACACAGTACAAACATTTTGTATGACAATTATAAATATTACACAAATGATTGTCCCGAGCGGACCTCGTCAACGGCAGTCCGTAACATAGACCACTAGGCCACAAGGCCCTTCAAAGAAATGAAATTAAAAGTTTTACGTGTTTTTAGGACGTTGCGTCGCACAAAAAAATAGAAGGAAGTATCCATGTTTCTACATAGCCTATATTCCTACATCCTTACGGTACTTGTCAAAAAAACATTTTTGTAACTTTACTGCAAGTAGATTCAAAATTATTTTTAAAGTTTCAGTTACATAGATTAATACATTGATAGATACGTAGATACCAAGCTTATAGCAGCATGTTAAAATTCTAAGTTGTGCCAGACGAGGTCGCGGGCATCAGCTTTGTGTTGCAAAGATAACACAGCCTGTGTTATATCTCAAGTTGCAATCAGTTGTAAACTTTATTTATCACTTTATCACCATACGGTAGTGTTACATTTGTAAGTAAATAAACAGTATATGAACTGATAACCTGGCATAATGTCGTAATATTCGTAATCACGATCGTAATGTTATTATAATCTCATTTGTATTGTAGAACAAGCAAGGTTGAACTTTGTAGATCTTTACTTGGTTTAAACATAGTCGTTATGTCGTTGTTATTTCTGTATATCCCTATGTAAGCTAATATCTTTAAAACTACGCAACAGATTTTGATGCGGTTTTTTTTTTAGTAAATAGAGCGGTTCAAGAGAATCGCTTTTTTGTGTGATTTGTTAAGGCTTCTTTTCTAAATTCCACGCATACGAAGTTGCGGGCAATAGCTTACTACTACATACAATGTCCTCTGGTCCCAAGCTAAGCTTATATGCTTGTGTTATGGGTACCAACATACGAATATACTACCTAAACTACTTTTCTTTGGTAAATATATTCTTATAATACATAGAAAAGACCCAGACGCAGTACAAACAATTTATATTACAATTATACACAAACGTCCATGCGGGAATCGGGCCCGCGTCGTCGTGAACGGCAGTCCATTACATGAACAACTAGACCACGAGGCCCGTCAAATATTAGACAAACTAGCTGTTGCCCGCGACTTCATACGGGTAGAATTTAGAATGTGCTATATTCAGCTGTAAGTTGTGCTGTCAAGAAAATTAGTTTTAAAATACTGTAGTCATTAGGAAACGTTACTGTTTTGTAACATCCGTCCGTCCATCCGCTATATTATTTGAAATTCATACATGAAAATAAATTTCACAGTTAATTACGTAACATTTCTCATAAATAATATAAATCCTACTATTGTAATAATTAAGACAAGTCATTTTTGTCCTTTTTATGAAGATATAAAATCTACTCACTTAAACAAATGAACAAAATATTTGGAAGTAAAATGTATCTAGAAATTTTATGCAACACTTTTTACTAATGCCTCGTTTCTATTGGTCGCAGCGTAGTGTTATATACTCTGTAGCCTTATGGCCTTATTCATAATAACCAATGATCGGAGTAGGTAGAGCTATTTAGGTTCATTGACCACAAATATTGATGTTAATATGGACATTCCATGGGATAAAACTACTTTTAACGGATTTTATCGCGGTTTATTTAATTGAAATATAACTTGGGTCGTAATCAGGCTTCTAGTGACGCTGTAGACGAATCACACTTAGAAACAGACCAATGCCAGTTTCATTTAATTATTGTTTAAAAGTAAACATGCTGAGCATTTAAATAAAAATCTTGTAAATAAAAATAGTTCAAAGAATGAAGACATGAAAATAATTATGATGAAACAGAAGATAATACTTTGATTTTTTGATGAACATGTTTGAATTAGTTTTTATGTTAATATTATGTTCTTGTACAACTGCAAAATAAAGAAAAATGTAAATGATTGTTGAGTATTGTATAAATATAAAAACTGTTACATAAAAAATATACATTGTTTATTGACTCAACTTATACTATCTTTAAACCCATCCTTATACTTATCCATCGTAAAGCAAGTGTATTCTGTCGTTACTCCTTAATCCGTATTAGGTAAATAGCTTTTTATTAATTTACTACTTCAAAAGTAAATCCCGGGATTTTGGGCATATCCATATTATTGTAAAGTACGACTAGTACATAAAATAGCTCTACCTATTCCGATCACTAATAATGATTTATTTAGGTTGGAGGTTTAAAATTTCGCTAAAATAGGTTCGCGAAAATTGTCAAAACTTGTTATTCATAATAGTCTTTTTACGATAAAACGTTTATTATCTCTCCGATAAAATCTCCGTTTAAACCTCCGATAAGTCATTACGAATAAGACCGTTACTCTATGTATAAATCGACTATCCAACAACTTTTTTCGTATATATTGATTTCTTTTATAACAAATACACGTACTAATATCATAAAGCTGAAGAGTTTGTTTGTTTGTTTGAACGCGCTAATCTCAGGAACCACTGGGCTGATTTGAAAAATTCTTTCAGTGTTAGATAGGGCATTTATCGCGGAAGATTTTAGGCTATATATCATCATACTACGACCAGTAGAAGCGAAACAGTAGAGAAAAATATTGCAAAAACGGGGAAAATGTTCTAAATTCCACGCGGACGGAGTCGCGGGGAACAGCTAGTAATAAATACACGTACAAGTACGTATACTATATCTCTCTCTCCAGCCTATTTACGTCCCACTGTTGGGCACGGGCCTCCTCTTCTAATGTGCCACGCTGACCAGGCGTGATGGCACAGGATTTATTTTCGAGTTTTCCGTCTCTCACAGAGGTTGTTATCTGTGCGCAATATTCCTTAGCTGACTGTTACAGCACCCTTGGGAGGAGATGGGGTAGTGACACTTGTATTCTTAATCCGTCACCACACGGAGAATATACATATATGTACTATATAGGCTATCTATGTAGGATACCTATCATATATGTAGATTATTTTAGCAATATAATTTCATCGAGTTGAAAGAATAACACAAATATTGACAAAACTGCGTGTGATATTGACTCGAAGTAATAACGAATTCAAACATCAATTGACTGGTTAACATGTTATACTAAACATCTGATTCAAATTCAACAGAAATCTAAGCAAACTAGTAGATATGTATTTACATATCTACTAGTTTGCTTAGATTTCTGTTATGTTTGTATTTGACCGGCTGATTTCAGCCGGTCAAATACAAACAGAATTATATTTATAAACAGAATTACTCACATTGAACATCGTGAACTCATTCATTGATTTCCCTACTCACAATTCTTTGAAATCTATTAATAGTTGTTGTTTTATATAGGAAAGCGTGCCATAGGGCTGCCTTATATACTAATGGTCTTATTCATAATGACTTAACGGAGGTTTAAAAGTTCACTAAAATCGGTTCGTGAAAATTGTCAAAACTTGTTATTCATATTAGTCTTTTGATGAAAAAACGTTTATTATCTCTGCGATAAAATCTCCGTTTAAACCTCCGATAAGTCATTATGAATAAGATCATAAAACTATACTAAAACTGAAGAGAGATTGTTTATTTCTTTCAACGCGATTTGAAAAAAATCTTTCAATGTTTGATAGTAGGTATATTTATCGAAGAAGGCTGGCTATGTAACATCACGCTGTGACAAATAGGAGCGGATCATCAGTGAAAAATGTTGTTAAAACGGGTACAATTTTCTTAATTCCGTGTGTACGCAGTTACGGGGAATAAATAGTCATAAATAACGACAAAGAATTTTATTTGAATAGTTATGACATCATTTCTTTTAAGGAGTTAACTACATAAGTAGTATTTTAACAGTCATTTTTCGTAAAGTAACAAACTATTTATGATTCTAACAGCTTATATTTATTTTATCCAGCCTTAGAGCATTTATGCAACTAATTGACACTCTAAGGATATGGCACCAGCTTACGAAAAATATCATAAGGCACAACACAAGAACATGTTGTGTTACAAGTTTTATGCATCAATATTTTTCTAACACATAGTTCACAGCCCACTGCCACCTATTGTCATAAGGAAACGTATTGTTTTGTCAATGTAAAGGAGTGGCAGTATATGTTAAACGGAAATTATAATATAATTAACTACTTGTAGTGATTATTTACAAAATGGGTTAAGGTATTAATAGTTTACTAAGTACAAAAACTAAAGAACACGCTTGAAAATCCTGAATATTTTTTTTACAATTATTGTATTGTCATCGGTCCTTAATCTCTCTCTCTCTCTCCAGCCCATTTGCGTCCCACTGTTGGGCACGGGCCTCCTCCACTTTGGGAGGGATTATGGTCTACTGTGCCACGCTGACCAGGCGTGTTGGCAAAATTAGAGATGAATGCTGAAAATTCAAATATTCGGGTTCATAAATTAATACATTGATTCACACACACGTATTGAACGAAAACCGTATTACAAAGATTTCAAATTCTAATATTTAGATTATGTACCAATACCAAATTATCTAAGCGACTGAACCTAGTAGGGTCTTATCCCGGAAATTGAAGATCAAACGTGCTACTTTTATTTAATTTTTATAAATTTACTAGCGGACCCGTCAAACGTTGTTTTGCCATACAAATATCAGGGGTGGACAATCCTTATCACTTAGGGTATGAAAAATAGATAGTAGGCGATTCTCAGACCTACAGAATATTCATATAAAATTTCATAAGAATCAGTCAAGCCGGTTCGGAGGAGTATGGGGACGAACATTGTGACACGAGAATTTTATATATTAGGTGGCTACGTTAAAAAAATCACTAAATTAAATTATTTAGTTTTGTATTCTCCCAAAAACTAGTCATCAGTGATATTTATCACTCTATCTCTTGAACAGAAATTAGCCTTACTAGCTGTACAAATTACAGTTATTGCTATAGGTTTGTCTTCTTGAAATACATATACCTACCTACAAGGAGTGGCCCAGATGGCAGAATATAATTGTATAGACATTACCAAAGCAATTGTTAATGCGTTTTTGATGTTCGGTCGCATGTTTTAAGCTATCATTAGATCAATGTTTAATGCACACATCAGCTTTGATCAATTTCGTTACAAAGTAAATTATCGTCAATCAAACATTATTGATTAGTTTTGGCTTGAAAGTAATTGAAAGGTCTCTAGACTTAAAATAAAAATAGGCA
Organism: Orgyia antiqua; assembly: GCA_916999025.1. NCBI lineage: Eukaryota > Metazoa > Arthropoda > Insecta > Lepidoptera > Erebidae > Orgyia > Orgyia antiqua. Next base: position 8,444,038 of record OU779861.1, read on the forward strand.
AACTGTTTGTTCGTCATCAGATATGCGCTTAGATAAATAATTCTGTATATAGCATATTTCTTACAAGGGCAATGGGTTAAAGTGACTCCTGACTGAATTATTGTGATTGCCTCTATAACTCCTATAGAACTAGCGTTGAATGTAATCAAATCTTCTGTTACACGACATTATATTTATGCAGTAGTATGCGGCCTTGTTTTGATAATATTTTATGTTTGATGAACAAGTGTAGAGACCATAATATTGAGGATATTGTGGTGTTTATCTCTACCAACGTTCTTATTTTTGACCTTACGAGGATATCAAACTAAATGTATACCTAGTACCTATCCACAAATACAATAGAACTAGGTACAGATTTATAAGCCTATGAATAAAGCCCCAGTATTTAGCTTTAAGGTTTAGAAAACGCATCAAGTACTTGCGATCTCTATTGGAACTCAGTGAATAATAACAATCGATACAGATGAATGAATCCACGTAGTCCAGTCAAATTACAGAAAGAAATAATCACTAAAATACCTAGTTTGGGAATTATGAAGGATCGATCGGGGGGTGTATTCTGAGCTTATATTCCAATTTGAGGGAATCTAGGGAGGTCAGCTCAAGGTCATTTCGATGAAAATGCGTTTAATTCGATATCTCGAGAACGGTTAGTGTTAGGCAAAAAATTGTAGAGACCTTTTCTCTTCTAAATTAAATTTACTAACTATTTTATCCGAAACTTTTTCTTTATCATCAATATTTTTCAATTTATTGCTTCCGAAAGGCAAAAAATTTACTTTTTTTCCTCCCTTTTTTCATTTTTCGCCATTTTCTCCCCAACCGTTCAATTTTATTAAATTTCACCCGAATATGAAAGTGTTGCTCTTTTAATTATGAACAACTTTAAATGTAAACTTTTTTCTGTAATGCCAATACCTTCGGAGTTATATATTACTTTACCGAGCGAAATCCGTGCCACTGTCGCGACGCGTATTCATAGACACACTGTCGCGTGCATTAGTGTGGGCCTTTAATATTGACGATTCACTTCCATCGACCTCGCGTACTTAATTTTACCAATTTTATGACCTATTTTTTTATCAATAAATGTGTGAAACAGTTTCAATTATTCGTTTACTTCTTTTTCTAATCCTTATTCACATTATTATCCCATTGAATGGAATAAAAAATACCCAAATTGAAAAAGTACAATATTTAAATAAATAAATAATAAATATAATAAATATTCACGGACATTATACACAACGTCCTCTGGTCCCAAGCTAAGCTTATATGCTTGTGTTATGGGTACCAGAATACGGATAGAATGCATATACTATTTTTCTTTTGTAAATACATACTTATAATATATAGAAACACCCAGACGCAGTACAAACATTTGTATGACAATTAGAAAAATCACACAAATGATTGGTCCCGAGCGGGAATCGAACCCGCAACCTCTTGATCAGCAGTCCGTAACATAAACCACTCAACCACGAGGCTCGTCAAATTGTTATTTTATTTAATTAAATGATATTTCAATTATTACAATATTTAATATTTAAATGAAGTTCAATTTTTTAATAGTTTAATCGATTCAACTTTTGATACAGGTAAGTTGGCTAATAAATGATCATGGAATACTTTAATATTTCTTTCAAATGCTAAATACCCACTGATGTCAATGATATTGCGCCAGTGGCACGGATTTCGCTCGGTAAAGTAATATATAACTCCGAAGGTATTGGCATTACAGAAAAAAGTTTACATATAAAGTTGTTCATAATTAAAAGAGCAACACTTTCATGTTCGGGTAAAATTTAATAAAATTTAACGGTTGGGGAGAAAATGGCGAAAAATAAAAAAAAGGGAGGAAAAAAAGTAAAATTTTTGCCTATCAGAAGCAATAAATTGAAAAATATTGATGATAAAAAAAAAGTTTCGGATAAAAATGTTAGTAAATTTAATTTAAAAGAGAAAAGGTCTCTAAAATTTTTTGCCTAACACTAACCGTTCTCGAGATATCGAATTAAACGCGTTTTCATCGAAATGACCTTGAGCTGACCTCCCTAGATTCCCTCAAATTGGAATATAACCTCAGAATACACCCCCCGATCGATCCTTCATAATTCCCAAACTAGGTATTTTAGTGATTATTTTTCCCATTCTCAGCCGTAATTTGACTGGACTAACGTATATCGAGTGAACTAAACTGTAGTTATATTAGCGTACGCGGTACGCCTCACCGGCGTATCTGAATGTCCTGAATGCAGTATAAGTGCTTTTGATAAAATCCATTTGCTGCAATAAAAAATTAAAACACGCTTGTGTAATAAATCTTTGTGAATGCACTCACAATCTAACATTTGCAATTTACTGTAACGAGAGACGATTCGGAATGTCTATACTGAAATTATTCTAAAGTTTCAGAGCTTAAATCTAACATTAAACAAATTTAAAAGTAATACTTTGAAATAAATTTGTACTTAGAATATTTTAAATCGAAAGCGTACTTATGTACTTATAGCAAAATGCAAATTGTATGCACTAATAAATAACTAATAGTGAACCAAATAAAATTTTGCAATGTTTAGTTATAAATCTAGGGTGAGAAACATTTTTCACTTAAATGTATTAATTCAAGTCACAACAATAAATCCTGTTTCCCAGAAATACACACTTTGAGACTTTGAGCAAATAAACACTTGTAATCATAGGAGCGTAACAGACAGTCTACGCGATACTGGACAGATTTAGACGCATGGCGGTAACCCTTTGCAATTCCGTGACATCGCGCATATAGACGCGCGTGGTCCGTGCGCGCGCGATTCTGACTAATATCACCTACCCACTCTACTCAGCTTTGCCCAAAGCTTTCGTTAGAGAGAGACAGTAAGAATAACTAAAATTGTCACAAAGGGAAATAAGAAACAAATGTGTTGATACTCTAAATAATTTATAGGTGTCAAAGATAAGATCAGATAGATCAAAAATGAGATTTGTATGTTATTAAAACTTATATGCTGACACATTGGGCAATATTTAAATATTTTCTGAAACCCGTCTGCTTTATAAATAAGCAAGCTATAAGGAAATGAGCCCCATGGAATAGTGGAGCCATTAATTAACCAGCGGAACTTTTATAGAAATTAATTTAGAAGTTTTTCTTTTATTTGATAATCTCGTTTCTCTATTTTCTTATTTTTTCTATAAAGTTGTATTGCTTTTTCTACTAATTAAAGATGAAATTTAGTAAAAAAATAGAATGAGCGAATCTTTTAATCGCAAGAGAATCGGAATTTACGAAAAAAAAAACTATAAAAATGCAGATTCACCGGCATTTTTATAATTTTGCTGCTTTTGCCTGTATTTGCAAATTATAAAAATTAATTTATATACGTGTATGTAATTTATAAAATTATATACGTGTTTTGTTAGTATCCTCTGTTGTTATACTAGCCTTACTATTAACAATAAATTATTTAAACAGAATAGTAGTAACCTGTTTTATTTATAATAGTAAGAACAAAATCTTACTAATTACACAAAAGAAATAAATACTATTCTTTTCTTTTATGCACCTTTTTCAATGCAATCGCGTGCACCCTCGAACTGTCACTGGGTTAAAAAACCGCCTTTTGTTGCCAGTAGGAGAGTCCTCACGTCCGGGAAAACAACTCTTGACACACCGACGTATTTATATCTTTTGTGTACGAGATAAAGAGAAGCGTGACTTATCCTATTTGGGTGCTCCAAAAACTCTATGAATAAAGTCCATTATTATTATAAACTTTGTCACTTGTATGTTGAATTTTTTTGGTCAAGCCAGTTCTTAATTTTGACACTTTACATTGTGTATAAAAGCTTCTCGTATTCATATGTTGAAGGAATATGTCCTGTCTATAATTATTAAAAATTTGAATATACTACGCAGCTTAATAAATGGATATTAATTTATTAATTACATACATTTATTTTCAACATCAGGTATGTTGAAAATAACTATAAAATAGGTAAGTCAATTTTATGTTTTACATCGATCTATTTATTTATTTCGATCAAAACTATCCTAAAATCACTTTCTACAATTTAATCGGATATTTTCATGTAACATCCAGACACCCTGCATTTTGATTACAACATAATAAGATATTTACAGAAACCAGGACAAACAGATCCACATTTTATTTATTTACACATTTTCTTCGTAGTATAATTCCGTCACCGATGATGGTGCAATGACCTAATTTGTTAATGTATCTGCGTTTCAGTTTGTAGAGTGGGCTCAAGATGAGCTCTCAGGTGGGTTGCGGAAATGCCACTGTACTCGTATTTGGCTCTATTTTCATACGTTTTGGTCTTGCCACTGACGCCCCACGCCGCCCCACATCAATGAATGCTTCACCTAACTACTTGTTCCTCCGCCCTGTATTGGTGAACGTGGACTGTAATGATTTGATACTTATACCAAATTTTGAAAAATTTATTTTAAAATAAGCCTTACTATGTGAATTAATCTCCATTTTAATGTAATTTAATTAAAATACATTATTCTTATTTACTTAAAACTCTTTTCTGTTAATTAATTTATGCAACATTTTAAAGTTAGAATGTTCCATATGTTAACACTATAACGTGATTTCGTATAGTATTTAGTATAGCTAGAAATCAATATGAAATAACATTAATCATAATAACCAATAAATAGTTACCTAAGTTTCATATTCTTAACGTCTTCCTAGACCACAATGGGTTTTGCTTGTAAAAAGTTGACAAATCGCTGTCAAAATCAGCTGTCTTAAGATCCTGTGTTCTGGTATCAATAGTTTTTATAATAAAATAACTTGCGTGTTATTCTAATGGGGTCTGTCTTAGTAACATATGTGTCTAAAAATATGTATATATTACATTTCCAGATCTATTAAATATACACAAAATATCTGATAGGCGGTCAAGTCATTTTGAAGAAAGATATCACAAAGATACATTTACATATCGACACACCACACTAGGTTTTCTCGCCAAGTACATTAAGGGTTTAGCTTATTAAAAACAACCAATAGCAACTTAGAATGTGACAAGTATCAAGATTGTTCTTGCAAGCTAGAGCCACAAATATAAATAGGTGGTCTTATTTTCTTATTTACGACTGTTACAGTCTTAACGTGTAACTTTTTATGATAAATTCAGCTTTATTAATGTCGGTAGGTTGGTACTAGTGTTTGAAAGCGATGCAGTGGTTCAGGCTTACAGTGTTTTATTCAGAAATTAGGTTTATGTGCGGCATAGTGATGTTTATCACTTTTAATGATTCTTTCTTCATAGAACGCCACCAAACGTCCGGTTTAATTGCATCATATAAATTTATTACGGATGTATTGCATTTATATATATCTGTTTGAGACGATTAATTTCTCAAATCACACATGTGTTTTGTTGCACCGTTATGTAATATATAAATTTAATAGCTTCTAATTAACTTTTATATGAAATAGATGTAGTACGATAAGATCACATTTAGAGCGATATATATTGTAAACATGACTATAAATTAGTGATTATGGCTATAATTTATTTATTTATTTATTTCAAACTTTTTATACAATAATTGTACAAAGGCGGACTTAATGCCTGGGGCATTATCTACCAGTCAACCTTGGGAGGTGTAGAGAAGTTCTGTAGGTGTATTCAAAAGTTATAATTTAGAAAATATAAAAAACCTAATAAAGTAACACTATAACGACATTATTATTCCTAACTAACTTATACACTACCTTATTACACATATATAAACAAATAACACAATATAATACACATAGGCAATACAAACATACATACTAATACATACACTTACATACATACATATAATACATACATATACATACATATACCTACATATATCTACATAGATGCAATAATGACGACAGATGTTCTAATCATTGTCGAGACATGCCAGCAATTCTATCAAGCAACAGTTGCTTGATTCTTTTCTTAAAAAGGAAACGGCTGTTGCAAGTTCTTATTCGAAGGGGGAGTGCATTCCATAAGATAACAGATTGGACCGGGAAAGACGAGTGGACAAAACCAGTTTTATTGGGAGGGCAACTAAGAAGAGGATTTTTAGAAGACCGAAGTATTCACGTACAAGTAGTTATAATCACTAATTCCATTTAACATCTCATTCTAGTCTTATACATTTTATTTCTTTAAACTTTCTATTGTATTTAAATAGATCTATCTTTCCCTCTCCAGCCCATTGGCACCCCACTATTAGGTACCGGCCTCTTTTGGGAGGTATTATGGTCTGGGTCTGAAAATAGGAGAGAAATACAAGAACATATTTATTTTTTATTTATTTATTTACACTTTATTGTACACCATAAACTTAATTAACTAGACATTTCTTAAATTAACACAGTACAATGGGCGGCCTTATCGCTAATAGCGATTTCTACCAGGCAAACTTTTTACAATTTTTACAATTACAACCAACCAAAACATAATGCACAATGTTAACAGATAATAACTTTCATGAGCAAACAAAGTAATGGAAATAAATCCGCAAAACCTAAAATTGAATATTGAATCATAAACCAATAAAACTGCCATTGATCTTAAAATCAGCCGACCAGAAATTGAAATGAAATAAATATATTTATTGGTAAAACCAAAGATCACTCCCTAAAGATTCCGCTCCAAAATCGGTCAACGCACACTGAACTATGCCAACAAGCATAATAATAATAATATGTTTGAGAAATGTATGAGGATTAATATATAAAAATATATTGAGGATTTTCAAGCGTGTCTTTTTAGTTTTAAACGAAGCAAAAAATTGTATACCTAACAACCCGCGGTTCTCTCCAACGTTGGTGCGTTTAGTCAATGACAAAAATCTCGTAATGCTCTATCTACTAGAAGTGATCTGTGTGGAAAAACCCACAATAGTGAGTCACGTCGTCTGGGACTCATCCCGAATGATAGTAGATCGATACCATATTTCGAGAAAATAGTATTCTGGATAGCAGCGAACTAGTGAGTCACTTGTAAACGGTGAGATGTCACCTTAGAGCACTAACCCGATTGGAGTTATCATTTTCAGGCGACTATTCCTGAAAAAGTTACCAGAACAATACTTATACTCATCATGTACGGGTAGTTTCATCTCTTATTCAGCGTGTGCCATTATTGTGCGTTGCATAAGTAAGGACCAATGAAATTACGTTATAGTGTTTGAAACAACTCTCGTTGGTTTTGTACTCTAAGGATATGACTCACTGTCACCTACTAGCGACTGAATTAAGCTCTACACAAATATATCGAGGCATATCTAGTCCATTGAAAAGTTACATTTGGGGTTGCGTTTCTTAGAGGACGCAATTTTATTTTTTTGATGTGTAGGGGGGGTAAGTGTAAAGCTAAAATCAAGTTTGTGGGGTCGCCACCCTTGTCCCACGGCCGCCATCTTGAAAATAGGGGTTGAAACGGTTTTTACGATATATCTCTTAAACTATTTATCTGATAAAAAAAAATTTTTAACGTTTTTTGTTGCAAATTAAATTCTCTATAACTTTGGTCCAGTAATTTTTTGTCGTAAAACTATAAATAAAAAAGTTATAAGTGAAAATGTTCAGAAATTCGAGAAAAAAATTTATATTTTTCGATATAACTTTTTTTTTTATCATTTTACGAAAAAACGATATCAGACCATTTTTGTAGATCGGTTTTTAAGGAACAACTTTTATATGCAACATTTTTTCATTAAGTCAATAGCTAAGGTTTTACAGCGCTCCGAAATGAGTACTATTTTTCAGTACTCTTAACTATACATATTTTATACGTGGGTACTAATAATGTGTCATCAGTTATTTATTTATTTTTTTTATTTTGTTATTATAATTCTTTTAATTAGTAATTTTGCAATGTTATTAATAATTAATTATTGACTCTTTTCTGGATCAATCAATTACTTGGATCCTGAACCGTTTTGGCACAGATGAAGCAATTGTTCACAAAATCAAAGTCTGGCTCTGGAGCTTCTGAAACTGAAGATAAACTACTGGAGCTGCTGCTGCGACGACGAACAACATTATCAGTTCGATTGTCCACGTAATAACAATAACACGCAATATGTACAGTAACTTCCGAAACAGTTCGTAAAAATTGTTCATTAACCTCATCATTTTTTGCTACAGCTCGGTCTAGTAAAGTTTTTACACCTTTTGCCTTCACAGTTCTTATTTTATTTTCACCTAAAGGTTTTTTACAAATAAAACAATCACTCATGATGGAATAATAGAAAAAGCACGCTTAAAAAGTCTAAATGCTAATAAAAAAAGAATAGTTTTCACTGCAGTTAAAATCGAGTCTAAAATCATTCGAAATCGTCTTCACAATTAAAAACAGAATAAAATACATCCGCGCGTAGAGAAATATGTAGCACAACTAAAAGATATAAGTTGAACGACAACTTCAACACAATATTCTCAGCTATTCGTACAGTAAGAGAGGTTAGAAATAATGATAATAATAATAGCAGCTGTTCTTTTGTTCCCTAATGGTCGCTTGGGTATTTTCTACCTGGACAGCATTCTCGGTAACGGCCGTCACATTTAAAATTATTTTAAAAATCAATAATTGTAAAATTCTGTAATGGAGTGGAAAAGAGTCAATAATTAATTATTAACTAGCTGATGCCCGCTACTCCGTACGCGTGGAATTTTATATCCTCATATATTTTGTCACCGTTTAAACCTTCCCTGGACTCTTATGAATATTTCAAGACCAAAATCACCAAAATCGGCCCAGCCTTTCTCGAGTTTTAGCGAGACTAACGAACAGCAATTGATTTTTATATATAAGATAATATTGCAAAATTACTAATTAAAAGAATTATAATAACAAAATAAAAAAAATAAATAAATAACTGATGACACATTATTAGTACCCACGTATAAAATATGTATAGTTAAGAGTACTGAAAAATAGTACTCACTTCGGAGCGCTGTAAAACCTTAGCTATTAATTAATGAAAAAATGTTGCATATAAAAGTTGTTCCTTAAAAACCGATCTACAAAAATGGTCTGATATCGTTTTTTCGTAAAATGATAAAAAAAAAGTTATATCGAAAAATATAAATTTTTTTCTCGAATTTCTGAACATTTTCACTTATAACTTTCTTATTTATAGTTTTACGACAAAAAATTACTGGACCAAAGTTATAGAGAATTTAATTTGCAACAAAAAACGTTAAGAAAATTTTTTTATCAGATAAATAGTTTAAGAGATATATCGTAAAAACCTTTTCAACCCCTATTTTCAAGATGGCGGCCGTGGGACAAGGGTGGCGACCCCACAAACTTGATTTTAGCTTTACACTTACCCCCCCTACACATCAAAAAAATAAAATTGCGTCCTCTAAGAAACGCAAGGTAAGGCCTAAAAAATGTAACATTTCAATGGACTAATCCGTCTCTTTTACATTGTATCTACTGTTGCGTAATTAATATTGTTTATTATTGTACCATTTAATTTAACATGACTGTTTTGAAACTAGATACGTATAATTTACATAATATATTAATACGTAACGTAATTAATTGGTTTCTAATTAATTTATAGCTGTTCAATTTATTACAACATATGTGAATTTAAAGCTCTCGCCTGACAACTAATAAATAGTTATTTTTTATTTTACACTAGCTATTGCCCGTAACGTCGTACGCGTGGAATTTAGAAACCAAACCTAAGCAAATTATATTAAAAAGCCATCCTCTTGAACCAGTCTATTCATAAAAAAAAGCGCATCAAAATCCACTGCGTAGTTTTCAAGATATGAGCTCGCATAGGGACGTACATACAAAAATAACGACTTTGTTTTATAATAAGTAAAGATGTTTAGAGGAAAAGTGATAGTTGTAATAACAGAAAATACAAATGTTATTGGTTAAGAGATCTCTATTTTATGAAATTTTATCGAATTCTTTTCATACTTTGATTAACTTTTCAATAAAAATGTTATGGAACATACAATTGTCACCATCTCATCACCTCCTACAGGATGCTGTGAAAGCCACCTAAGGGATAGTACCGATAAGCAAATAACAGTTTCTGTGAGAGCCGGAAAACTCGAACTCTATGCCAAGACGCCTGTTTAATGCGGCTTAGCAGACCAAATAACCAAATATCCTCCCGAAGCGTAGGAGGCTTGTGCCCAACAGTGGGACGTAAAAAGGCTGGAGAGAGAGAAAGAATGTTTACGTCTAAATATACAACGTGTTTCAGAAAGGTGTAGTCATATTTGACTATCGTTACACATGGCCGGTGACTAGGCACTAGGCATGGATGAAATTACAAATACTAGTTATATTATGACTTTTAGGTGTTCATAAAAGTTTAATTAAATTATTAAATTAATCGATCTTCTTTAAATACAACACTACTATGAGGTCATCTTTTAACGTAAGGTTCAATCGCATTCAATAAACCGTAAACATCTCATAATTGATGCGTTTCTGGTAGTTATTTAATAGTAGGCAATAAACAAAAAAAACTTACCAACTGTATTTTTATATGTGTATCTGTAATATTTAGAATATTTAAGGCCTTTCTAATGCAACTTTAAATTATGACTACACCTTTCTGCAACACGTTGTATATTAAACAAGTAAAACGTATTCGAATCGTAGCAGATGACGCTCTATAGTCTCTGCCTACCCCCATGGGAAAAAGGCGTGAGTTTTACATCATCATCATCATAACGATGATGATGATGTAAAACTTTAACATTTTCTCATTGTACAACATCTACAGTTTCTCACAATTAAATAAAGGGCTTGTATATTGTCATATTTTTATTGGTTCTTGAACAATACACGCTGTTATAATGTACCTATTTGTACTTAACGGCCATGTTTATATCGTTCTTTATTTGTCCCATTGTTGCTAAGAACATACAATAGCCCAGAATCATTTCTTCGGTGCTCCAGTTCACAACTGGATTTAATTTATTTTTCATTTCAGTCAATTTAAAGGCAACAAAGGCCCTATATAATCGAGTTGTAGCAATCATAAAGCTATAAATCAAAATAATTTGGTGTTCGAAACAATTAAGTACCCAAAAGGGAGAGGCGGGAAAGACGATTGAGGGCTTAGGTAGCTACCACAATTTAATTAATTTAGGACATAGCAATAAGCGTAGGGAAAAGTTTATTATAATATATGGTGCAGTCATAATAGTGGTTTTGATTGACATCTATAGAACCTGTTCAATACACTTTAGAACAATTTGATATCTATAGGCCAAAACACAAAAGCCTAAAGTAACGACTTGCTATCAGGCCTCGGGTTCTAGTTTATAAATAAAGCCTTTAATTTATAAGTCTGATAGAAAGACGTGAAGTTTCTTTCTCAAAAATTTACTAATCACCTGGGTGAGACGGAAAACTCGAGCCTAAATCCTATGCCAACCCGCCAACTAAAGAACCTCCCTGAGTAGTAGGAGATCCTTAGAGGGAGCCGTTAATTGGTTAAGGAAGGCAGAAACCATTATCAATGATTTCCGTAGAGGATTGAAAATTTTGTAAATTACTATGATGACTAGAAATTTATTTGTCTGTGGAGTGACGGACATAAAGAATACAAATGTAACCTTCCATCTTTGCCCGCGAGTCAAAAAATAAATAATAATAGTTTAAAAAAACTAAAAAACACGCTTTATTTAATCGAATTATTGCATTGTCATCGGTCTTTGACAGGTGTGCAAAATTTGAATAGAATCTGACCGTTTAAAGTGGGTCAAAATAGCGTCCAAAGGAGTCGGTTACAAACATACAAACAAACATACAAACAAACATACAAACAAACATACAAACAAACATACAAACAAACATACAAGTGAAGCTAATATAAAGCGTGTAAAAAACGTACATTGTAACAATGAGGAAAAAGTTCTGACGCCATCGCCATTTGCTTGTTGCTCACCGAATAGCTGACATTAAATTACCTGCGGTATGTTCGGATTGTGGACAGGTGGGGTTTCGGAGATACCTGAAGCTCCTCGAAAAGGCCTTGCAAATATGTTGGAACACGCGAACATGATTCACACAGAACTGTGTTTTATTGTACAAGTATTTAATTTGAATTTTTTGGCATGGATTTTACTTGGCATAAAACCCTATTCAAATAGTGACTTACGTAAATATCCTAAAAACATTTCAACACAAATTAATCACACAATGTCCATAATAGGTGATTCGGATTAAAGTTATTTCTCAATATTAAATTATACATTTTAGCCAAATAAAAAAATAACAGCCTTTACAATAAAGGGACAAGGGTTTTATTAAAGGGGTTTATACTGCTAAAATACAAAATATAAACGAGGGATATATTGGACGGATATAATTTTGTATAAATGGATTCACGAATCAAATGTGGAAATTGGTTTTCCGTTGCTTTTCCGCGCTGTCGGATACCAGCATCCGTTTAATTCGTCGACGTAAGCTATATGAGATACGCGATCCTTTTCACCCATTCAGTTTATAAGGGGACTACCGAGTACCGTTGTTGTTCTTGCATTATCGCAAACAAAACATACCCATGAAAATGAGTTTTTTGTTTTCCCTATTGTTTTAGACGCGATTATTAAAGAACGTAAAATTCGCAATTCTTTTTGGGGAAATGCATTGCTTTATTCGATGTTTGGAGAAAATTTTTTAATTACTATCTTAGCGTAGAGGTACTTAATTTAGTTTCTTGGTCGAAGATAAAGAACTACAATTTGTCTTTAAAAAACATTGTGTACAGGAGCACCAAATGTCATTAGTTGATTACGTAACCTATTAGGGACATCTTTATACCTATTCTACTCTGTCCTACTGTGGGTATATAGTTCAGAAATATTGGGATAAATATTCATTGTCTCTTCAGCCCATTAATGTCCCACTATTAGGCAGGGACTTCTCTTCAGGAAGGTTTGTGGTTGTATGCCGCCCTGACCAGGCGTGTTGACATCGGGCTTAGTTTCAAGTTTTCTGTCTCTCACAGTAAATGTTAACTGCTTATAATATCCCTTATCTAGCTCTTAAAACCACCTAGGGAAGAAATGGGATGGTGACACTTGTATTCTTAATCTATCACCACACGGATAATATTCAGTAACGTAATGTAAACTATACGGCTAATCAAACACATGCATGAGTCATGAAAGGCTAGAGGAGTTCATTTTCAGGTAGTCACTGTCAATTAAAACTTAATATAAATGCCTTTCAAGTCAATATCCTAGACATCCTTGAGTTGTCAGTTAGCTATACTCCAGACTATTCAATAGTCGGGCAGATTGTCACATTGTAAATAAGTAAACATATGTAGGATATCGTATTTCTCAGCACAACACGGTCCAGTAACCCATAGTGTCAATTAACAAGCATCGTCCAACATGCGTTCATTTAGATTTATTCCAACTGTTAACAAAATTATTGCTAATCAAGACTCTACATGTTTTGTTGTAGATTTATTTAGAGTTGTTAATCCACATATGACTTGTTGCTGTCGTTAATACGAGCAAATATAGATTTATGAGTGGTACTACTGCACTGATACGTAAGCCACTAAGTGATAGGAATGCTAAGAAGTTCTATCCATGTCTGAAAACAATGCTGTGAAAATTTATAATCAATGACATAAATGTGAGGACAAAAGGTGGTATTAGTATGCGTTATCTTACATATAAAATATCTGAATTAATTAAAAAATTTAAATCCTATTGTAATTACAAACTTGGCCATTACCTCAAATGTTAAAATTATAAATCAGAGACCATTAGAATCAGAACTCGTGGATAACTCTTTTACCACCAGAATGCTCCATAATTCCCTGAGTACGTTGTATATTACGAAAAAAGAAATGCCATGAAACGACTTTCACCCACGCGAAGCCGGGACTTGTTGCTAGTTTGTAATAAAGCAATGTGCGACAGAACATCATGATTACAAACACAACACATTTGGCCCCTCGTTCCTAATTCATGTCAATCTTCATCAGACCTACCGCTTGATTAGATTCATTTAAAATCAAATACAAAAAATTTCAACCGCTTCTGTTTCTTATTGGATTTAAAACCCATGTTAAAAATCATAGCATTTTCTATAGAGTGTTAGGCACACATACGTATTCGTGGTACACATAGCAAAACAAATTAAGCTTAATTGGGAAGTACTATGTTTTTTTTAAATCTACGTCATAGTCTCTGAATAGAACGAAAATTTAACGCAATTTCTTTATTTGCCCAATTTTTTTAATACTCAAGCATTTTTTTACGAGGTGGTTTTTCAATTAAGTACTCTCATTCCCTAAATACCCTAAAGAAAGTTTTCCTCTCTATCTTTAATGTGAACTTAAGGAGGCCCTTCTTCTCCCCTGCGAAAATCTTATATCTAATAAGTCATAGCGGGGCATACATCTAATAAGCCCCGAACCAGGTCAAAAGGCGACCCTATGTCTACCCTATGTCTTAAACTACGCAACAGAGTTTAGTGCGTTTTTTTATAGAGTGGTTCAAGAAAAATATTTAATTGTATAATTTGTCAGTTTGGTTTCTAAATTCGACGCGTACAAAGTCTCGGGTTATAGCTATTTTGTATAAAATATCAACGGATTTGAAATAATAACAAACATGAATAGAGCTGGTGTTTCCGGGCAGCTTTCAAAACTAATCCATATAATGACGAATTGCGTGTGTTATTTGCTAATTTATTATTTAACACAAATATATTGAACAGGTAATGAATCCATACATTTGTTAGTATTCGTCGCATGTATCATTAACGGTTCATTAGGAGTTGCCGCCAGTTTAATTGGCTTACCGTTGGCCATCGTGAGCTGAATTGAAACTGTAATCAATTTTAGTCATCATCATTTCATCATATTCCTACCCTTATCCCGTTATTCGGAGTCAGCGCAACTTCATTTCTTGTTCATGCTGTAGACGGATTTGGATGATTTCTGCGGTCGTCGCCTGCCTAACGGCAATCCACTTTAGGTATATGTACCTACAGATGTTATGGGACATGGTTCCCTCGATCGGTTCTTACAACACTCGCGGGCAAAGATGGAAGGTTACATTTGTATTCTTTATGTCCGTCACTCCACAGACAAATAAATTTCTAGTCATTTTCAGTATGTAGGTATAGATATTGTAGGTAGTGATTTAAAAAATCATTCGTATGAAATCTCAGACAACAGCACCAACCATTTTTATTAAAAGTGGTATAATGAATGGCGAAATTTGCTGCTACTTGGAGACAGAGTAAATTACAGTATATTTACATTCAAGACTAAATACATCATTACAGGCATTATTAGATTTTAATAATATGAATACATATGACGAGCCTCGTGGTGCATGTAGCGGACTGCCGATCAAGAGGTCGCGGGTTCGATTCCCGCTCGGGACATTCAATTGTGTGATTTTTCTAATTGTCATACAAATGTTTGTACTGCGTCTGGGTGTTTCTATGTATTATAAGTATGTATTTACAAAAGAAAAGTATTA
Organism: Orgyia antiqua; assembly: GCA_916999025.1. Lineage (NCBI taxonomy): Eukaryota > Metazoa > Arthropoda > Insecta > Lepidoptera > Erebidae > Orgyia > Orgyia antiqua. Next base: position 8,459,580 of record OU779861.1, read on the forward strand.
TGTAGTCTATCCGTATTCTGGTACCCATAACACAAGCATAATGAGCTTAGCTTGGATCCAAAGGACGTTGTGTGAAATGTCCATAAATATTTATTTATTATTGTTATTTTATATATTTTTTAGGATAGGTTTTATTACATCATTACAAGCATTACATCATTAATTCAACATTACATCAATTATTAGATTTTAATCATATGTAATTTTATAAGCCGCTAGTACTAGTAAGTAACTGAAAGGCTATTAATAAAATAAACCATAATATTTAACTGCTAAGTGATTAAACTCTGTGTGGCCTTATATACTGAATGCTAATAGCAGTCATCCCACACATCAACAGATTTTTACAATAAGAACCGCCCGTGTGATTCATCTCAGTCCAGGAATTACAAGATTTATCGCTAATTCCACACGTACGTACTTTCAAGAGCTAACACGTGTATGGACCATAATTTCTCATCAAAGTATCTTTGTTGTATACATTAATATTCCATTAGCATAAATAAATAAAAACTATAGCCGATAGCGTACTACGTCATTATAAAGTAAAAAAACCTCCTCTCCAGCCCATTTACGTCCCACTGTTGGGAACGGGCCTCCTCCACTTTGGAGGGATTATGGTCTGCTGTGCCGCGCTGACCAGGCGTTTTGGCACAGGGTTTATTTTCGAGATTTCCTTCTCTCACAGAGGATGTTATCTGTGTGCAATATCACTTAGCTGACTTTTACAGCACCCTTGGGAGGAGATGGGGTGGTGACACTTGCTTGCTATGCTTAATCCGTCACCACACGGAGAGTAAAACACCTACAAATTATTAACCTAGCATAACTAGACTCCATATTATTAGCAAACCACTAAACAATAATAAAAACATCTCTATGAGTAATTACAATTTAGAATATTATAATAAAAATAAAATAGGTCTACTTTGCAGCGCTGACCAGGCGTGTTGGCATAGGGTTAAGTTTCAAGTTTTCCATCTCTCACAGAGAATATTAACTGTGTACAATTTCCTTTAGCTGCTACAGCGCCCAGTGGAGGAAATGGGGTGGTGACACTTGTATTCTTAATCCATCGCTACATGGACTTGTAAGTATAAGGTGTCGATTCCAGTGCAAGTCCAACTTCACTAAACTTAACCATAAATAAACTATTTTTAGTTTGGTTTTAGTGATAAACCTATTCTGTTTCAAACAGAAATTAAACTTAAAATTTTAGTTGACAGCACTTATTTGATTTTGACATAATCATTTAAAGCTGCCCACTAACAGACAAAAATGCCTTTTATAGTGAACGAATGAATGAATGAATAAAAAAATAACTAATATAAAATTCCTTTTCAAACGTTATTTGAGCAATATAGGTATTTATAAATATTTACAACTATTTCTGCATCATTGTTATGAACATTTATTAATAATTTAATTAGTTGGCGGCCTTATTTCAGTGTATTTCTCATCTTAGATATGAGCATAGTGAGCATCAAATCTTTTAGGTTATCTGTGGAGTGATTAGCACTACTTTTACTCTGTGGTATGCCTATATTACTTTCCTTGATTACTTTATACAAAAAACACAATTAAATTCGTTAATTATTTGTTTTAATAGGTGTTTAGTGTAAATAATTACAGCAACTAAGGAAAAATATGCTTATAAGCAAATATTTACTTCTCATCTACCATAAACTGATGACGGAAACTCATAATTATCAAGATAACAATGACAAAAGCCAAAAAGTGTATTTATGGAAACATGAAAATCTGTATTTATAAAAATTTGTGATATCATGTGGTGTATAATTATGCAAGAGATATTAAATGAACCTAATAATTTATTTCTACTTTTATTTATAACTTATAAAAGTGTGTTAAGTTCAGTATGTAGTTGTATATGTTAAGTATTCTGATCTATAAGCTACACAACAGTAATTAATTCATCATAGTCTTTTCTTAAGGGCAACATATATCCATGAATTCTTACAAACATATTTAGATTAATAGAATGTTAAGAATTCCAATAAATTATATACTTTATTTCTAACTTCGCTAAGCCTGCTAGTGGTTACTATAATATAGCTTATGTGTTATGTATTCTGATCTAGCTATAAGCTACAAAACAGTATTTATGTATCTATGAATTCTTACAAACAATCTATATGGATTATTAGAATGTTAAGAATTCCAATAAATTACATAGATGCATAACACATTACTTTTTGATATAGTAAGAGGCTTAATACTTACTTATTATACAAATAAAAATGCAACATTTGTTTAAATACATGTTTTACTAAATAAATCTGAATGTTTTCCGAGTACATATATAAGTTTAAATCTTATGGTTTTGGATGAAAATAAACAAATGTGTTGCTTCTGAAAACGAAGTTTTATTTTGTTAAGTTCTTAGCAAAGAAAACATCCTATTTAGTACACTATTGTAAAAACCCTCACCTGAAAACGAAGAAACGACATTCAATGTTTATTTTTCCACTAATTCTAATCGTTTCTTCACAAAATAAATCTTATTCTAAATTTACTTGTCGGTATTTTTTCTTAACACCATATTATATTAATTCTAACCTCCAGACCGACATAAGCCTGACATTGACAATAAACAGCGCGAAGCGCGCCAAATTCAAATTTAAAGAAATCTATTTTCTTTACATCTCCCCTCCCGGGGCAGAAAATTCACCTATGAATTTTCTCTTCAGAATTCGTCGGGTTCTTATTCCAATTCTTCTTCACTTGTTTCCTCCTCTTCTTCATCTTTTGTTATTTGTACTGGAATTAGTTTTGTAATATGAAATAGGTTTGACTCTGTTTTCCTGTGTCCTGTATCTATCCTATAAATTGTATTCGATTTTTTTTCTACTATTTTATATGGTCCAATTCTCAATTCATCTAGCTTTTTTCTATTTAGTTTATTACCATTTTCTACATATACCATATCTCCTACCTTAAATTCTCTATTTTTTCTTCTTCTATCATAGCGCATTTTGTTATAGTAATGTGATTTCAAAGTATTATTAAGCGCTCTTTCTTTGTCTTTGATCCAGTCACTGTGTATACATTCATGGCGTAGCTCATTTGGTAAGACTGTAACATTTGTCCCATATAGCAAATAGTATGGTGCGTAGCCAGTTACCGAGTGATTAGTCTGATTGTATTTTTCTACACATTCATGTGCTATTGTGGTCCACGCTTTCTTTTTTCCATTTCCATTTATTCTGCATCTAATCTTGTTTACTAATGTTTGATTTAACCTTTCATTCAGGCCATTTGAAAAAGGCGCGTTCGTTGCTGTAAATATCATTGTTATTTGTTTGTCATTAAGAAATTTCTTGAATTCTTTTGAGTTTATTCCAGGATACTGGTCGGTGAGAAGCATTTCAATCTCTTCTGTTTCGGTGACTTTATTTATTAGCTTTATAAAATCATGTGCACTCTGGGTCTTTGATGTTATAATAAATGCATACCTAGTGAAGTGGTCTACTAAAAGATGTAGGTATTTCTTTGTTGATCTCGAGCCACCAAAGCCGCCAATTGTGTCTAGCGATACTATTTCAAAAGGCCTTGTCGCCGGGCCTAAATGTGACATAAATCCGTATTTGTCCTGTCCTCTTGTTTTGTTTTTTATGCAAATTTCACAGTTTCTACAACTGTTTTTTATATTCTTTGTTAAATTTTTTGTTACATACAGTGGACTAAGAGTCCTTAGCATTTGTCCAACTCCAATATGGCACAGATCCTCATGTATTTGTTTTATAAGTCTTATACTGAATCCTTCTGTTATTATTATTTTCTCTTTGTTTCTTATTTTTTTGTAGTATACATTATGTTTTTCAATTATGTTGTTTTTCTTTCTCTGTATTTCTTCATTTTCATTCTGATCCATCATAATATCTTCCAAAGTAATTAAGTTCACTACTTTTAATTGTTCTTCTATATTTTCTTCTGGTTCCAACACAGGATTTCGACTTAAACAGTCTGCCTCTAAATTTTCTTTTCCCGGGGAATATTTGATTTTAAAGTCATATTGTGAAAGATAATACATCAGATCACCCAGCTCTTCATCTGTTCTTGCTTTTAAGTTCATGTTCTCCAATGGTTTGTGGTCTGAGTAAACTGTAAATGATTTACCTATTAACCAGTACTGCCAATATCTCAGTGCTTCTTTGATGGCTAAACATTCTAAGTATATCGCTTTCTTCTTCTTTTGTGCTCCAGTTAGTTTTTTGGAAAAGTAGGCTACTGGTTTTTCTTTACCATCTGTTTGTAGTTGTTTCAAGATTGCTCCAACACCCTCCAGCGAACCATCGGTATAAATATTAATTGGTAGATCTTGATCAAATATTTCTAATATTGGTTGTGAACACAAGAGGCTCTTTATTTTCTCAAATGCCTTTTGACATTCTTGAGACCAAAAAAATTTCTGGTTTTTTCTTAGTAAATTATGTAGTGGGTCTAGTATTATTGCACTTCTTGGTATATATTCGTGGTAAAAGTTTATTTTTCCTAAAAATTGTCTAACATTCTTCTGTGTTTTTGGTATTGGGAAATTCCTTATCGAAATTAGGTTGTCCTTCACAGGTTTTATCGAATTATTTTGAATAATATGTCCTAGGTATTTGATTGAATCTGATGCAAATGTACATTTTGTGAATTTTAATCGAAATCCTTCTGTTTGAATTGCTTCCAGCAATTGTTTCAGGTGATGTATGTGTTCTTCAAATGATTTTGAAAATATCAAAATATCGTCTATGTAATTCACAGCAAAATCTGTAAGTTTATGTTTTCTAAGTATATTACTTAATATTCTTTGAAATATTGCTGGTGATGTTTTCAAACCGAATGGTAGACAAGTCCATTGAAAATGTCCTTCCTGCGTTACAAAGCCTGTCTTCTTCCTGTCTTCTACTCTTAGAGGTATTGACCAAAAAGCTGAGTTTATGTCTAGGCCTGTGAAATAATTGCAATTCCTTGTCTTTATCATGAGGTCTTCAATTAATGGGAAAGGTTGAGACTGTGGCACTACTATTTTATTTAAGTCTCTGAAGTCTACACACAGTCTTGACTTTTTATTTTCTTCCTTCTTGAATGCCAATGTTACCGGTGCTGCAAATGGACTGTAGGACTCTTCTATAAGCTTATTATCCAATAGTTTTGCTATCTGATCTGCTATCTCTTTTTTGTCGTCTATAGTGCATCTGTATGGCCTTTTGCTGCAATATTTATCCACTAATAAATCTATTCTTGCTTCATATTCTTTAACAGATCCTACATCATATTTGTCTTTGGCAAATGCTGATTTATATTGTTGTATTACTTTATTAATTTCTTCCCTTTTATTTTCATCTAAGTGACTAACTTTTATTTTAAATTCCTCTTTAATATGTTCATTAAAATTTATTTCATATTCCTTTCTATATATGTTACCCTCGTTTTTATTTTTATTTATTTCCTCCTCTTTCTTTATGTTTTCTTGATGTACGTATTGTTTTTGAGTTATTTTTAAATCCTCATTTTGTACTAGCTTATATTTCTTTATCATGTCTAATCCTATTAAAAATTCATATCGGAAATTCGGTTCATCAATTATATAAACGTTTACATTTTCTTCTTTTTCAAAAATTTTTATTTTTAGATTTGTCAAACCACTTGTCTTTTGAACACCACTAATTGTAACTAGACTCTCTTCATTTAAACTGTTTTTCTTGGTTTTTAATTTTAGTAATTTGGAATTAATGAGAGAAACATTCGAGCCTGAATCATATACTCCATATATTTCCAATTTATCATTTAATAGTAGTTTGACTTTTATTAATGGTGTCACAATTAGTTTTTTTGTTCTGTTTCATTTAACTCTGCTTCAATCACTGAATTATTTACATGCCTTATAGAGTTTCTATTGAATCTATCAACATCTTTAACCTTAAACCAGCATGCAGCCTCGGGATGGTAGCGAGTACCTTTATTTAACCTTTCGCATGTTTTGCAAGGAGTATGTGCTTCATTTTTGTTATTTATCTTTTGATTTTCGTATTTTCTATATGCCCCATTTCTATTTTTATTTACCAAATGTTCATACTTTCTCACTTCATTGAATAAATTTGCTGTATCCTTTACTGCTTCTCTATTTATTTTCTCTAGTACAAACCCTGGCAAACCTGCAGCGATAAGATCCACCAGTGTACCTGTATCTATTGATCTTCTCATGTCCAGTATAAGTTTTTCCTTTTTTATGGCATAGTCCACCAAGGAACCATCCTTGTATTTAAATAATAGCGCATAAGTCACTTGGTTCCAGCCTTGGTTTTCAAATGACTCACAGAACTTATCTTTCCATATTGTCCAGCTAGAGTCTAGTGTAAGTTTTATAATCATAGAACTGTACCAATCAACACAACTTTTATCCATGAATAATCTGAGTATTTCAATTTTTTTCTCATCTTCCATAATATCAAAGCGTGAACATTCCCTTTCAAAAATATCTATCCATTGGCTTGGATTTGAGTTTTTACTTGTAAATTTTTCAATCACAAACTTCTCTGCAATATATTTTAAATTCTGTTTCTTAAAATCTTGTGTGTTCTCAATTAATTTTGAAAATAATTTTTCTAATGAATCTGTGTCTTTTTCTAATCCGCCAGATGCTTGCTTTTGAACTATTTCTTCTAGATATTGCTCTCCAAACTGTAAATTACCATCTTCATCTATGTAGACTTTACTTAGTTCGCTTGTCATTGTTATCCAAACTCTTCGTATCTGATATCTTTTCTTTAAACTATTTTTCACTTTATTATACGCGGCTGTCTTCATCAACTCTTTATGAAGGCCAGCAGACTGTAGTTCTTCTGGTATAGCATACACTTTTTCATCTTTTGTTGTTATTGAGGTTACACAATGGACGTTTGATTTTCCATCACTAGACGGCAATATTGTAAATTCAAAACGTAGTTGTTCCATAGTTTCGTCTGTTTGGTATTTCAATAAACAAAAATGTCGTTTTATAAGTTTAAATCTTATGGTTTTGGATGAAAATAAACAAATGTGTTGCTTCTGAAAACGAAGTTTTATTTTGTTAAGTTCTTAGCAAAGAAAACATCCTATTTAGTACACTATTGTAAAAACCCTCACCTGAAAACGAAGAAACGACATTCAATGTTTATTTTTCCACTAATTCTAATCGTTTCTTCACAAAATAAATCTTATTCTAAATTTACTTGTCGGTATTTTTTCTTAACACCATATTATATTAATTCTAACCTCCAGACCGACATAAGCCTGACATTGACAATAAACAGCGCGAAGCGCGCCAAATTCAAATTTAAAGAAATCTATTTTCTTTACACATATAAATAAATGTTGGTCCACTGAACTCTCTGGCTTGGCTTGGCTGATTCTATTCATTTCTTCATTAGTTATTTTTAATAATAAATTTAGAAACCTACTGATAAAAAATATAGCTCACTGTTCTAGAGACAAACTGTTAGAAACCTTATTAAGTATCACAGATCAAGTAGCATCATTTGGTAGGTATAGTTTAGTTTAGGTATAATTGTAGCCAGTCTTAAAAGACTGGCTACAATTATTATTTCTACTATTTAATGATATTTACATAACTTTAGGCAGACACACACAAATACACATTTTTTATCACTAGTTTCAATGTTCCAAACTATGGTTCCAAAGATTTCTAGATTTTTCCTGTAGTTCACTTAATATAATTGGTAGCAACTGCATTTATAGGTACTGGACCACAATTTTCCATTAGGCCACCAACTGGATATTTATTTTCCCCTGCATGACCTGGAAAAAAGTTATATTTATCATTAGACGCCATTAACCTCAAAATCGTTCACTTTGTATTAAATTATATATGTTTATAATATTTTTACTATAACTTGTATACTTACATAATATATTTTGTCTTAGAATTCTATGGCTAAGTAAAAATACGTATTATATTATGTATGTAAATTACAAAACTATTTCGACAAAAATTAAGTAAACAAAGAAATACCTAAATAATTAGTTCTACAAATCTCCGCACTTGACTGTGATTCGTCTGTTTTTCGCGCTTTGTTTAACCTCAATTTTGGCGCCAATATTTAATTTATCAAGTATAATTTTAATTTATAAATATTTTTTATTTGCTAACAAACATTTATTATTCAATATTTAATCAGAAAATCAATTTTTAATGTTCAAAAAGCCATGATAAAATTTAGTGAATTTAAGTCGGCACCTACTCATATCCCGACTAAATAAGTCGAGAACTCACTAAATTAAGTGAATTTTTGACATTTATGATGTACACCAGAATAGCATTATCACTAAATTGTATAGATTGACTAATTTTGGTCCTGTCAAACTTAATTTAAGTGAAGTTGTGACTTTCAGAATAAGAAAGTGAGATTTGACAGGAATAAATCAATTTTTAGTTAAGTTTAGTTACGTTCTTGGACACAGAATCGACACCTAATACTAAAGTAACGAAACATAAGACAAAAAATAACCAGGGTAACAGAAATGGTTAGAGCAATCTCCCCTCGTGTTTCCTTGCTCCCTAACTACTTCCTTTGTATAATTAGGTGGCTAATAAGTCTCTCTCTGAAATATTCAGTGAACAGGGCCGGATCGACTTCGTCGGATTTTGAATGGAACTGTCAATTGCGATTACGGAACCTTTCCATTTTAATACCACTGGGGAATTTATCGAAGGAAATATGGATATTCTTTGCTAGAATTTTGTATAATATGATTAAAATAAATCCATATTGAAGCTCAGTAAACCATTATTTTCTGAATAATGTTAAATTGTATTTTATGTATTTGAAAGAATGTTAAAGAAATCGACTTTAGGTGTAGATTATGATAACAAAATTCATTATTTTTTTCAAGCCCTGTCCTACAATTTATTTACTCATGTGCCGTGTAGCTTAGCTTAATTACCCCGAAGAGGTTTTAAAAGTAATAATAGTCATATGTAGTCACAACGAAAACGAGATCCTCGTGCGTACCGTAACAGATAAGAAGACCAAATATCTGGACCTGACACACGAGATTACCGACATTTGGAGGGTGGTATCGACAGAAATGATCCCGATAGATAAATAAATAATAAATAAATATTAATGGACATTTCACATAACGTCCTCTGGTCCCAAGCTAAGCTTATATGCTTGTGTTATGGGTACCAGAATACGGATATACTACATATACTACTTTTCTTTTGTAAATACATACTTATAATACATAGAAACCACCCAGACGCAGTATAAACATTTGTGTGACATTTATGGATATCACACAAATGATTGTCCCAAGCGGGAATCGAACCCGCGACCTCGTGATCGGCAGTCCATTACATAAACCACTCCACCACGAAGCCCGTCGCATAGATGTATTAGTGAACGGTTTGTTTCAAAAGCGCCTCTCACAACACCTTAAAGGCTCAGCGTCAATATTAAGTAGGTGATGGCCCTGATGCAGAAAGCAGTCTTGCTAGACAATGCCCGTTTAGTTCGTCGGTTTCTCTCCCATTAGGCTCCACCACTCCGGCCGACTGTTTGGTACGTCGGAGTGCGTTTGCCGCCTTTCTAAGCGAGGCAGTGTTGTTTAAGATAGTCATAAATGACTAAACGACGAGAAAAGTTTTCCTCGTGTTCAATGTAAAGTATATAAGATAAAGCAAAGTACGCTACGATTCATATTCGTTTCTCTTCATCAAATATTTTTATCCTGTAACACTAAAGTACCTTTTATTTACTATTACAGTGTACATACATATATATTACTCACTCTTACTATCTTATGCCAATTACTCTATAAATCTATTGAATATTTACCACAGAAGTATTCGCCTGAATCTCCAAAATGAATAAAAAGTGAGGGTTGAAGCGACTATTTGTCTTCTACTGTCTAGTAGCAATAAATCTGAATTCCCATACAATCTAAGTTATTACACATACATTACAAAAGCTTCATATAATAGACATGTATTTTCAGAGGGTGCATGCCTGATGGAGTGTATTCTGAACAAATAGAGGGACATTAACAACTTACTATCAATATTATTCTTGTCCACATCGATGGTCAAACTTCACTAATGAACGAAACTAATAAGTCAGTCTAAAGGAACGCAGAGGAAAATAGGAAAATGCGTTACAAAAATATATTATCTAATTTGAAGAGGGATCGATTGTAATGTATTATTAGAACTTAAGGGCCTACATCAATATTATCGTATATCATCGCCGACACGTACATATTAACACAGCCAGTAGGCACAGAATATGAAGAATTAGGGATACTTTTCCTATTTACTCAAAATCTACTAAATATATTTTAATTCTGATTTACGTGTTTCTATATATAATAGTTACTTATGTTTTTAAAGTTATTTCATTAGTTAATACGCGATATTAGACCGACAAATGAAAAAAATAAAAAATTTGAGAGGTTGTTTCGCTAAGATTATCTATCGAGAAAACTTTTTTCAATCGTGTTTCTGAGTTTATGCGATCCTAGATCATATATTGAAAAAACATATACTTAAAAATTAGAGCTCTAGCCATTAAATCTAAAGAAACAATGAAAACTTCGTACGTAGAAAAATGCACGAAGCTATTTTGGTATCCTCTTAAGGCTGCAACGTAAAGATTTAAAATTGTATCAAGCATTGCAATAAAAATTTCATACGTATTTCTATATTAATTGTAGAATTAAAACGTATTGTTGTTCTACATAGTGATAATATTTAACTTGAATGAAGGCCTGGGATCCGAAAAGTGGGTTGTGCTAAGTGTTCTAATATTTTTTAAAATTAAAAATATTTATTTGGTACTAAATTTCATACTGTAGAATGATATTCTGGAGAACAAAATTAACTGTGCAGTTTTTAGACATGTACTCGATCAAGTTAGTAAATCATGCATATAATAATAAATAAATATTCATGGACATTTCACACAACGTCCTCTGGTCCCAAGCTAAGCTTATATGCTTGTGTTATGGGTACCAGAATACGGAAATAATACATAAACTACTTTTCTTTTGTAAATACATACTTATAATACATAGTAAACACCCAGACGCAGGACAAACATTTGTATGACAATTATTAATATCACACAAATGATTGTCCCGTGCTAGAATCGAACCCGCGACGCCTTTATTGCCTTGGAGTGTTTAATTTATGTTACGAATAAACTTTGTAGCATAATAAGAAAAAAATGTACTTATTTACTTTTATTTGTACTTCCGAAAATAGGCGTCACAACTAATAAGTAACTAAGTAAGTATTATATCAATAGCATCATCTACATAAGGTAATTAATAATTTCACAGGTTATTAAAAACATAACCACATTTTAATCATAAAAAATGTAAAGTATCTAAATCAAAATTCAATCAAACTTTCTTATTTGTGATTTTGATTACGTTCACCCTTCTATATTATGCGACTGTAATTAACATTGTGGTTGATATGAGCCGTATCATAATGTCGTTGGATCGTGACAGGCGGGCCCGGGGCTGCAGGTTCGATTCCTCATACATATTCAAGGGGGTTCTCGCGTGCTACTAATGAACCGGTGACTCCAGACAGCGTATTGTCAGATGCACAGGTTTCAAGTTCTTTTGTTGACATCGAATTAGATTGGTACGTGAACCCTTTGTTGATTGAGGTCGTTGACTCTTGTATGCGTCTTGGTACAAAGTTTTGAATATGTGCCTTCATATTGATAATGCATATTGAGATGATAATAGATGTATTTAAATCTATCTTTATCACTAATCATAACAATTATCATCAATTTAGTCTGCATACCTATATTATCTAATATATAAAATTCACGTGTCACAGTGTTAGTTACCGTACTCCTCCGAAACGGCTTGACTGATTCTTCTCAAATTTTGCATACATATTCAGTAGGTCTGAGAATCGGCCAACATCTATTTTTCAAACCTTTTTTTCTTTTTTTTTTAGTATGGCAAAACTACGTTTGCCGGGTCAGCTAGTATATTATATTATAACCAAACTAGCTGTTGCCTGTGAATTTCAGAAAATTTTCTAAGTTTTTGCAACATTTTTCACTAATGCTTCGCTCCTGTTGGTTGAAGCGTGATGTAACATATCCTTTATCCTTCCTCAATAAATGGCCTATCCAACAAACTAATATTTTTTTCAATTCCACCCACTAGTTCCTGAGTTTGACGCGTTCAAACAAACGAACAAACAAACTCGTCTGCGTAAAAACTAAAAAAATATCACTAAATAATAAATAAATATTCATGGACATTTCACACATCATCCTCTGGTCCCATCTCTAATCCATAACAGAAGCATATAAGATGCTTGTGTTATGGATACCAGACTACGGATAGAATACATATACTACTTTTCTTTTGTAAATTCATACTTATAATTAATACATAGAAACACCCAGACGCAGTACAAACATTTGAATGTCAATTAGAATAATCACACAAATGATTGTCCCGAGCGGGAATCAAACCCGCTAACTCTTGATCGGCAGTCCGTTACATGAACCACTCAACCACGCACGAGGTTCGTCGAAATTAACGAACTCCTAGCAATACATAAAAACAAATATTAAGCTAATGCAAACAAATATAAACCAATACATTCGTTTCCCCCCTACAAAAACTATGCAACCTTTTAGCTTACTACCGTTGACATTTTTCATAATGTTACTAATATAAGGAAAATGATTCTCACATTACACTGATATAAAAGGCTATCAACGGTGTTCATCTCTCCCCACTTTTCCGGGTGGGAGAACATAAGTAGGTAAATCTAAGGAAAACGAAGGAAATGATAAAAACGAGGGTGGCGAACTGGCTAATGCGCCTGATGTTATTATTGTAGCCAAAACGACGGAACGATTCTGGCAATATATTCATCGTCGCGGTATATTATCTCTATCGAATTTTCTAATCAAATGATTTTGATATCTGCTTTTATAGGATTTTGTGTTCAGAATCACAAAATGGTAGATATTGTAATCACATATTTGAGAAACTGTTGCTCAAATTTTTTTTGGGTTCAAGTATTGCTTGGGAATAATATTATCCTTGTAAACATCTTTAAATATAATTAGGAAGGTACTCCTTTAAGATACTTGGGAGAATAATGAGGATATTAGTTCCAATGAATTAACTCAAACTCAATGAATATGATCTCAATATCTTATTACTAAAAGGGGTAATAAACACAGTACGTATATGAAAGTAGGTTAGTAACTAACTAGTCATTAGCTAGTCGTCCTTTAAAGAATAATCTAGACAATGGCACCGATTCTACGTGCACAACTAAACTAAACTTAACTAAAAATGACAGTTAATAGTGTCAATATATATCTATTATTGGCTATTTCGGTGTACATATTTGTCTTAATTAAAATCGTTAGACCATAACACAACACTAACAATAATAAAAAATCAGTTAACAGTGCCGAATTGTGTTATGGATACAATCAATATTCATTTCTTAGTTAAGTTTAGTTAAGTTGTGCACGTAGAATTGGTACCAACTAAAACTATTGTTATAAAATCACCTGTAATTATCTAGTTTTAATTCATAGTAAAGTAAAACGAGTGTAAAAATCGCTTGTGTGTATTTGAACACAAATTAACGGCGTTGTATTTGAATACAACGCCCAACATTATTGGATTCAAAAAGTTTTCAAGAGTGCGGCAACCCTCGCTATCACCTGGGGGCGCGTTTAGATTGAAATTTTCATTTTGTTCTTAAAAACAACCACCCTGGCAACCCCACCTTGTAACCACTGACGAGCCGATTTGCATCCACAATTTCTTTTTTAAGTTTTTGTAAGCATTACTATAAGTACCAAGAGCAAAATGGGGTTGGTTTTTTAGGTAAAGTTTAGGCTTAGTCTAAATACATAGTAATATTATTATAAGAACTAGAGAGAAATAAGATGAGAATATTGTATATAGGTGAATAGATTTAAAAATGAAATATTTACCTCAATAGTAGTTTTCCCAGATTCCTGCCATTTCATAAGATGTTCACCCTTCAATGACCACCCAGGAGCGTAACTGATAAGACCTCCTCCACCCCCCGCACCCTGCGTCGTCGACCCCTTACTACCGGTAACTACGTCACTTGTCTCCGTTTTCGACTTCTTAGGACTTGTTGGAAGCCGGAAAAAGCTGCGCCCGTGAATCTTGCAGTTTTTCGAAGGGGAAAAGAAAAATGAGCTTTTCTTAGGCGATTTTTCTTGCTCATCGCTCGATTTAGATGTGGATGCGCTCGTTTCCGCGATTTGCACATCTTGAGTATCACTTTGAATTGTCTCCCCGCTACAACTGCTTTCTGGTTTCGGACCTGAATTCTCATCAGCGACAAATAATAACGTCCTTTGTACAAATGGTGTCGCTTTATTATAAAATTCAAAAGGTTCAGGTATTTTAAAACTTGCCGGTATAGTTGTTCTCTGAGTTTTTGAGAATCTTCGTTCCATGTATTTCCTTGCCATATCATTCCATACAGTTTAATATTCATTACTACACTACTTTACATCTTTATAATTTGTCACTTATTCTTAAATTTATTAAATCTCTGTAAAATATTTCTACTTAGTGTTGTGAAGACTTTTATTTTTATAGCGATTTTGATTGAATATATTTTCTTACTTTAGCATAAAAAGTAAACAAGGAAACAAAATAAACCGTGCAGAATAAATCCAAGTCCCCTCAAGTCAGCAAGATAGGCGGGAGGTATTTGTAAACTATACAACCCTACCTGCCCTACCTGGTCTATTTTTACTGGATTAGTCCACGTAGTTTTTCAGAAATAATAGACTATGTTTTAGTACAATCATGTAAAAAATATTCTTTACATTCTAGAAGTATTGAAATAAATTCAGTATATTAAATCACGTGACCGAAAGGCTGGTCTGTATTTGGCAATTCGTATAAGCGTTGCTATACAACATGGCAATGCAGCCAGTGTTTTGGGCACGTTACCCAATGACTACGTTGCAGACGAATTTTGTGATGCCTAATTTGAAGCCCCCCTTTTTTTCTTGCTTTATATTAAATACATATGATTTATTAAGTGTGTTATTATAAATAAATAAAGTCAAAAAATAATATATACGTCGATATTAGCTAAAATACCTAAAATACAAAAATGACAGATCAAAAATTATGGACAATCCCAATTCACAGTTACTTAGTAATTGGTTTATACTATATCAAAGCACCGGAACTCAATATATTCGCCAAAAATAACTGATTCCCTTTCATCACGTTTCCAGTAATTGTGTTAACGGAGCGGTGACTCGACGACAGGGTTGCAATTTTCACGCGAAGGTTCTACCGCTAAGGGAACAGGCATATCGATCGATGTGTGTGTAAACATAGCTCCCTTACTACCGAATTATTACTACGTTTCGTTACCTTTTAACTTACTTGTGAGAAGTAAATAAAAATTATTATTATTATTTTGTTTTTAAACTTCAGTTTCTCGGTTTTTCCGATACCTATTATTAAGAGAACACAGGCTCAAAGCCAAGTGTTGTATTAAATTTGAATAGAAGGTGCAATGCTATTACCCTGATCTAATTGAAGAGATTTGCGAACTATACGGCATGTGTTTCAAATCGACGCTTTTTGTAGAGTGAGATATGTGTATTTTGTGAGACTGAGTATGAGTAGAAACTACTATAGGAACAATTGTGACTCGCTCCATTATCCAAATTCTTTTTATTTCTTCTTGTGGTTCTGTATATTTCCTAATCTTTTTATTATCATGAATAAAACTCAGTATACCCTGTGTTTTGCTAGGTACTTATGATTGGTGTGAATATAGAGTGACTGTTATTCTCTTCTAAAAATCAAGTTTTACTACTTGTTTTACCTCTATTAATTATCATAGTGCAACATTGAAATCTTTTGCATCTTTTGAGCTACGCGACCATAGAAGTAACGGCCCTATACGAAGCTTACAGGCAAGGCAATAACGTAACAGAAGCCTAAGAGACACGTAAACATAAACATAATTCTATGCAATAACACGCAAATTTTTGACCGACAAGCTTTAATCTTCTTATATATAAAATTCAAGTGTCACAGTGTTAGTTACCGTACTCCTCCGAAACGGCTTGACCGATTTTTATGAAATTTTACATGCATATTCAGTAGGTCTGAGAATCGGCCAACATCTATTTTTCAAACCTTTTTTTTAGTATGGCAAAACAACGTTTGCCGGGTCAGCTAGTAATATATAGAAGTGGCATCGAAGTATCATAGATGTCTCCTATATCAACGGCATTCTTTTTTTTTTCTTTTTTTCCATTGACTAGTAGTATAGCATATCTCTCAATATCCATTTGTTACACAATCAGAGATAGCACAGAGCAACAATGCTGGTCAATTTATATACCAAGCAATCAGAAAGACACGAATCTCTTGGGATTCATTGTAGCATCGATAATTGCTACCTACGGTATCATTAATTCTAGCGAATAGTTACAACAAAAATAAATTACCTATCATTCACTAACAAACTGAAGTTCAAAATTTACTGATGCTTATAAGATATCCCACTATATTGTTTTAGGGTTCTCTAGCAAAAGGTAAAACGAGACCCTATCTTTATTATATTAACTGTGCTATTACTGAGATTCCGCTGTCCGTCCGTCTGACACCAGTCTGTAACTTATGAACGATGGTAGCTAGAGAGTTGATTTTTTTAACACGCTTTTATAAGTTTGATATTTGATATCAATGTATTAATCTATTTAACAGATTCTTTGAAAGTGATTTTCACCCACTTGCAGTAGTCGGATTGTTCTGAAATTTTGCACATATTATATCAAGGACCGATGACAATGCAATAATTTTAAATAATTTAAAAATATTCAGGATTTTCAAGCGTGTTTTTTAGTTTTTGAACTAAGTAGATTATTAGTATTGTATAGTATTGCCGATGTCATCGCCGGGATACTCCAAAAGGGGCAAGTGCGTAGCACTTACAACCGTCGGGCTCGTATGACCAGATGTATGAGTGTGGATGAAGCCACGGAAGTATGTTTGGATCGTAGCAGATAGCGATCTATAGTCTCTGCCTACCCCCATGGAAAAAAGGCGCGATGTTATGATGATGATGATCAATTTTAATTTTTTTTTTGATAAGTAAGTTTAGTTGTGCGCGTAGAATCGTCACCGATGCCAATATTTTGTTTATGATCAATATTAAACTTAATGATGTGCTATTAAATACATTAAGAACCCCATATTTATAAAACGATTACAGACAAGTCATATAACATGTTATTTGTTAAACATAAAAGTTGTTTATAGATCGTAAACTGACTATACACTTTACATCTATGAATATGAATGAAATGTATTCCTATTTTTAATTCTGGGAATAAATGTTCATTTTTATGCTCTTATAATGTTTAGCATTTAACCATTTATAACAGCGATATGAATATTTAGTATACAATTAACAAGTTAATTGTATTACGTGGGGTTTTTTAGAGTATAATATCTTGTTATATCCTAATGTCAATGTGGTTTATGTAATGGACTGCCGATCGCGAGGTCTCGGGTTCGATTCCCGGTCAGGACACAATCATTTGTGTGATATCCATAAATCTCATACAAATGTTTGTACTGCGTCTGGGTGTTTACTATGTATTATAAGTATGTATTTACAAAAGAAAAGTAGTTTATGTATTATATCCGTATTCTGGTACCCATAACACAAGCATATAAGCTTAGCTTGGGACCAGAGGACGTTGTGTGAAATGTCCATTAATATTTATTATTATTATTATTATTATTAATGTATACTAATACTAGCTGACCCGGCAAACGTTGTTTTGCCATAGTAAAAAAAAAAGGTTTGAAAAATAGATGTTAGCCGATTCTCAGACCTACTGTATACGCATGTAAAATTTCATAAAGATTAGTCAAGCCGTTTCGGAGGAGTACGGTAACTAACACTGTGACACGTGAATTTTATATATAAGATTCTCAGACCTACTGAATACGCATGTAAAATTTCATAAAAATCAGTCAAGCCGTTTCGGAGGAGTAGGTACGGTAACTAACACTGTGACACGTGAATTTTATATATAAGATTATAAAGCTGTAGAGTTTGTTTGTTTGAACGCGCTAATATCAGGAAACAACGGTCAGATTTAAAAAAAATCTTCCAGTGCTGAATAGTACAGAAGGCTATATAACATCACGCTGCGACCAATAAGAACCGATCAGGGGTGAAAAATATTGTAAAAACAAGGAACATTTTCTAAATTCCACGCGTCACGGTAAATATTTATTGTAGTAGCATCAACTGATATAAACAAACTTTAAAAATATAGCTCCCTAGCTTTCACCGTTCCAGAGATGCAGCCTAGTCTATACGGACGGACGAACAGTGAAGTCTCAGTACTAAGAGGGCACGATACCAAATTCTGCTCCATACAAAAATATGGGCATCGTAGGCCCCTGTTTTCTTCGTGGATATTAACACCAGAGGAACGAATTTTTTTCACAGTATCTAGGTCTTATACATATATATGCTTCTATTACTTTTTTTTTTTTAACTTAATAACTAAAAGAAATATGACTATCCAAAAATCCCGTATTTTTAGGTTTTCTTTAAATAAAGTTGCAGCTTCTATCACACAAATTTGATATGGTTTTATCAAAAATTAAGTGATGAAAGCATAGGCTTACTCTTCATTTGCTTCAGCTATATTTGTCCCTTTCAGCGCGGCGCTTGGGAATAGGGACAGCAATACCTAACGCAAATACCTAAATTAGGAGTACAGTGCCCTCCTAAGGGCCCGTTATACCTTTTGATAAAAGAACCGTAAAAACTAATGAAAAAATTGCTACAGGTTTTCCGAATAACGTAACTAAGAAACAATGGAGAGGAGAGCAAAGTAAAATGATAAGCTGACCTAAGTCTCTAAGCTAAACAAAGATAGTTGGCAAGGCTTACGAGACCATAGAGCCCTTATTTTGGAAAAGCAAAGTCTGGGATTAGTCCGTTCAGATTTAGTTATACACACAACGTTATACCTAATAGTAAGATTAAGGATAGTCAATGGTACCAATTCCACATGCATAACTAAACTAAACTTAACTAAAAAATTAAAACATCTATTGCTGAATTTTTATTATTTGGCTATTTTGTTGTGCACATATATTTTAATTCTAATCTTTGGTCATTTTGGATAAACAGTTTTTATAACAAGAAAGTTTAGTTAACATTGCTGAATTGTGTTATCGACACTATCAAAATTAATTTTTAGGTTAAGTTTAGTTTAGTTGAATAAGCGCGTAGAATAGGTATCTACCAATAGCATCAGTTTATTTGCGACATCGGAACAAAATGCTTATGAAAAGAAATGTAATATACACGTTGATATACATTTTTAAGTAATTAAATTAAAATAAAATATCTGATAACAATTTTAATACTAATTAATAAATGAGTTTCTTTTTTGTGGGTTTGTACATCACAAACGCACCTAAACTTTAACTTCAAAAACAATAATTACAGATATTTCAAATTATTACAATAATATTTGCATTAAAAACTTGTTGATACGATGTTCAGTAATAAACCTGCACGAGGATACACAGTTATATTAGAGTTGGAAGTCGTGACTTCGATTATCAGCATACAAACACGCGGTCACTCGGCTATAAGTCGAACCGATCTGACCCTTGCCTTGTTATTGTCGCAGTAAAACCTTACAACTTCGATATAGCCATAACAGTATTATCACAATTTTGACCGTCTATACATAATTTGATACCAATTCTGTTACGTCAAAGACTAAAATTAACTTAAATGAAACCGTAGTGTATTTTGATTTAACATTCGTTGTATAATATATTATAGACGAGCCTCGTGGTTGAGTGGTTTATGTAACGGACTGCCGATCAAGAGGTCGCGGGTTCGATTCCCGCTCGGGACAATCGTGTTTCTATGTATTATAAGTATGTATTTACAAAAGAAAAGTACATATATATATTCTATCCGTATTCAGGTACCCATAACACAAGCATAATAAGCTTAGCTTGGGACCAGAGGACGTTGTGTGAAATGTCCATGAATATTTATTTATTTATTTATTATGAAAGTTAATAAAATTCGTTATATTATATCGTTTTTGTATTACACAAATTCAATTAATATTGGCGAATTGTGTTATTTAGACTACCAATATTCTATATTATTAGATTTTTTTGATGAAGCCAAGGAAGAATGTTTGGATCGTAGCAGATGGCGCTCTACAGTCTCTGCCTACCCCCATGAGAAAAAGGCGTGATGTTATGATGATGATGCTAAATTACTTGTGCAAGTAGTATTGGTAGGTACTAATGTCTACACAAGTTTACAAAACATAATATAGACACTATTGTTCGTTTCGAAATGTAATGTGAATCGAAAAGTGATGTATCTGTCTGTCATAATTAACCCTTGTTTAGTCACAGTTTTTGTTCGATTTTGATGTTTGAATTTCCGACAGTAGCTGTTGTGATTTTATATTCATTAGTTTTGTTTTGAGTGTTTTGAGGCGAAGTGCTCAAACTAAAATTTTATGCATAGATACTTAACATGATGTAGACTAATCACGGTGCAAAGTATTGTATTAATTTTACATAGTTTTTTTTAAATATCTTAATAATTTTTTTAAAATGAATTACGTATATTACAAAAATATTTATAGCATTCTTACCCCGTATACCCTGACTTAAAAATAAATAACATCAACAATTTATCTTATAACAACGAAACGTTTACTTCTGAACACAGTCAATATCATCCCACATTCGATTTTCTAGTTTCTACAAGAAATTGCACCCTTCGATGTCCCCAGTTTCTTTATAAAAAGCTTTCCGATTCCGCCTTCATCGTGGGGGGAATTATTACATTTCGATGACATGACGAATTCGGGATGACATACGAAGGGTCGCGTACTTGACCCGCAGGTACACGAGTAATAAAATGCAATATTTAGTACCATCACGTTATAAACTCTGGAATATTAAACGGCACAATATTTTCTTCCTAAATGTGTGAGCAAACATTTATTTCGACGTTGGATAAACTTGCATTGTGTTTTTAAAATAAGTTTGTTATCACTTTGTGTCTGTTATGTTAGTTCAGTCTTAGTTCTAAGTTTCGAATTACATAAATTTAAATACCCAAATGTTGCTGGACCTGTAGATGTAGTTTCCAAAAAAAATGTGCTAAAGTTGCTCTCAACTGCCTTACAATAATAGTGCAAAATGATAAATGCTACTTTGTGTTATAGGGATGCTATAACCTGCTAAAAAAATGCCAGTCAATGATATACTTATAATAAGAAGAGATTATAACAATGGAAAATATAATAGCGAAAAGGGAGACTAAAAGGAATCGATCTTAAAAATACATTAAGAGGGTACTGTACTCCTAATTTAGGTATTTGCCTTAGGTATTGCTATCCCTATTTCCAAGCGCCGCGCTGAAGGGGACAAATATAGCTGAAGCAGATTTTACCTACAAATTCTTTGAAAAAAAGACGTTCCGTAGTACCCTTTTTTCTTCGCGAAAGTTAAACCGATTTTGATTGTTTTTACAATATATTATAGATGAAGAGTATATCTATACTTCCATCACTTTCTTTTTTGGTAAAACCTTACCAAATATGTGTAATAGTCGCTGCAACTTTACCTAAAGAAAACCGAAAAAAAAACGAATTTTCGGATGGTCATATTTCTTTTAGTTAATATGTTTTTAAAAAACGAAAGTGATAGTACAAGCATAGATATACTCTTCATCTATAATATAGCGTAAGAACAATTAAAATCGGTTTAACTTTTGCAAAGAAAAATGGGGAGTACGAAACCCATATTTTTGTATGGAGCATAATTTGGTATCGTACCCTCTTAATACCTCTCATTATGAGTCGTACAACAGACACACCAATATTATAAGCTAATAAATAATTTAAGCCGGATACGCTTAGAGGCGAACAGCACGCTCACTTATACCTCTCACCCTGTAACAGTAAACGAGGATGATAAGATAGGATACTCCAAATAATCCTCAATTAGAAAGCTCCTTTAACCTTCACTGCAATAATTAAGATACAAAGGTATGTGAGTTCAATGGCCTATGTAATGTACCATACGTTTGCTAGATGTCAACAAAATAAATAGAAATAATGGCGTAGCTATAACTACAGTTTTGTCAGAAATAGAATGCTCCCCCTGTGCCTGCCGCAAACTTGACAATCTACCCGCATGTTTATTTTTAACACTATCTTATTGTATTAGGAAATTTTAGGGAAATGAGATGCTTTGAACTTTAACCAAGTATGTTTCCATTTTACGCGTGGCTGATGTACGTTTCAATTATAGTTTGCTTAACAAGCTTTCATTATTTTTCAATTTTGTGCCATTAATTAACATGTAAATAAATACCGTAAATTGTTATTACTACTAAGTTCACAATAGTCTAGCCGACATGGTGACCTTGTATTTTTTCGAATTCTGACCGACGTGACGGCAAAATCTTAGTATCTCAGGTTTCGTTTTATCTTTCAGTATGGAACCCTAGAAACAATTTAATCTCGTAATTCTTCGTGATGTCAGAGCAATCCACGCTTGTGTGGCACGTAATTTATAAATAAATTATTATGACATAATAGAAGGATTAGCCTGATTTATATAACAAATTATTTCTTAATATAAACCCTCGATCGACGAGCCTCGTGGTTGAGTGGTTCATATAACTGCCGATCAAGAGGTCGCGGGTTTGATTCCCGCTTGGGACAATCATTTGTGTGATTTTTCTAATTGTCATACAAATGTTTGTACTGCGTCTGGATGTTTCTATGTATTATAAGTATGTATTTACAAAAAAAAAAGTAGTATATGTATTCTATCCGTATTCTGGTAACCATAACACAAGCATAAAAGCTTAGCTTGGGACCAGAGGACGTTGTGTGAAATGTCCAAGAATATTTAATTTTTTTTATTTTTATCGAACTAATATCCTATTAATTTTTCAATAGAATTTATTTCGGGAATGAAATAGAACTGTAAAGAAATAAGATATAATTCAAATGACTTATATTTCAAAGTTAGAATAGCTCAATAGCATCACAGAAAGACTGTGAGCATAGATGACGATTTCTTAATATTTATATTTAAAGAAAACTATTCTTAATATGCACTTCATACAAACGGCTGCAGCTGGTGTGAATTAGAGCTACGTGTATTGTATAATATAGGAGAAACAATATATTCGTCTACATAGAAGCATTACTTCAAATCGACACGTGATTAAAATGCAAATAAAGCCCTTTGCCGGACCGTATAGCTACCATGCATGCCCTGACCAATTATACCATTATTTAGTAAAGGGGATAACTTACAACGAAACCTTATCTACGGGTGACTTGGCAGATTTTGAATTTGATTTTACACCTCGTTGGATTTTATTAATAACTAGCTGTTACCCGCGATTTCATACGCGTAGAATTTAGATTTTTTTCCCGTTTTTGCAACTTTTTTTATTGATGCTTCTCTCCTATTAGTCGCAGCGTGATGTTATAGCCTATAGCCTTTCTCGATAAATGCACTATCCAACACTGAATTAATTTTTTAAATTGAACCAGCTGATATTGAGTTTAGCGCGTTGAAACAAACAAACCCTTCAGCTTTATAATAATAAGTAAAGATTTGATTTCAAGTTGTTCGTGTTATTTTAGGCTTTTAGAAATTTGTTGCTCTACATACTTTAGTTATAAGTACGCTTTATCATAAGGTGTACAACCTAAGAATACATAAGTAGCTAGATAATACAAACTTCGAAAATTAAAGCCTTGTTATCACTAGCGTATCAATAGAGTTTGATTTGACCAAGTCACAATACTACCAATTTTACGTGCACACTATCAATTTTCGTTTTTAGTTGAGTTTAGTTAATCAAAATTGATAATGTTAATAACACAATTCACGTTAACCGAACTTTCTTATCATAAAAACGGTTTACTATAAACTAAAGATTTTAATAAATTAAATTGTAGTAAAAAAAGTGGTCACCGCAAGCGGAACTTGAACCCACGACCTCGGAATACTGTTCCGTAGCTCTGCCAACTGAGCTTATTGCGGTTGTGCTAACAGTAACCAATCTGACCACCATAAATTACTTTAGTAAATTACTAAAGATTTTAATTAATATAAATGTGTACAACGACATTAATTAGTCAATTAATCAAAAAAGCCATATAAATAATTTGTTTTTCATTTTTGTTAAATTTGGTTAAGAGGATACCAAAATAGCTTCGTGCATTTTTCTACGTACGAAGTTTTCATTGTTTCTTTAGATTGAATGTCTAGAGCTCTAATTTTTAAGTATATGTTTTTTCAATATATGATCTAGGATAGCATAATCTCAGAAACGCGATTGAAAAATGTTTTCTCGATAGAAAATCTTAGCGAAACAACCTCTCTAATTTTTTTTTTTATCATTTGTCGGTCTATTATCGCGTATTAACTAATGAAATACCTTTAAAAACATAAGTAACTATTATATATAGAAACACGTAAATCAGAATTAAAATATATTTAGTAGATTTTGAGTAAACAAAAAAAATATCCCTAATTCTTCATTTTCTATACCTACTAGATGTAGGCCCTTAGCTTTTTAATGAACACATGAACACAATTCTGACGAATTGGTCTCATTGTGTTCAATAAATGTTTAAAAATAATAAGTTATCGAGTACCTAATTTACAATACAATCTATTGCTTTCCTGGTTCATATGTATTAAACTGTTAATAGAGTACTTCTAACATATTTGAACTTAATGGGTATTCTCTTTCAGATGTCCGGGTCCCGGAACTCGGCGTCCGCATCCGCTCTATGTTTACATATTTCTTTGAACATGTTCTGTAGTATTTTTAATTCAGATTATTTAAAGGTGTTATGTTTGGATTAGACGGTTTTAGAGACGAGTTAATAATTTTGTTCACTACGTTGGTGTTATTCTCCTTACTAAAGCAATAATCATATTTAGTCAATAACTCAATTTACAAGTCTGCAGGAAATGATGCTGTTGCTTAGTTTTTAATCCAAGTTATTAATTACTTATTGAGAGTTTTTAGTTTCAACTTATTAAGTAGTCATTGTTCATGTCCGTGTGGTGACAGATTAATAATACATATGTCACCACCCCATTTTCTTCTCAGGGTGCTGTAAGAGCCAGCTAAGGAACAATATAAGCAGTTAACGTCTACTGTGAGAGACGGAAAACTTGAAAATAAACCCTGAGCCAACACGCCTGGTCAGCGCGGCACAGTAGACCATAATCTCTCCCAATGTGTAGGAGGCCCGTGCCCAACAGTGGGACGTAAATGGGCTTGGAGAGAGAGAAACTAGCATGTAGTATTATGTAGAGATTCGAAATTCTAGGCGCACAAGTTAGCTAGGTAATCATATTTCAAGAATAACAATTATATTATACTGATTTTATTACGTGTAACAATGCGTGTATCTATTTTAATAGATCACAAAATGGTAATTAATGAATTAAATAAAAGAGTAAATGATTTAAACGATTAATAATAAAAAAAAAAATTAAAATAAATATTCATGGACATTTCACAGAACGTCCTCTGGTCCCAAGCTAACCTTATTATGCTTGTGTTATGGGTACCAGAATACGGATAGAATACATATACTACTTTTCTTTTGTAAATACTTACTTATAATACATAGAAAACACCCAGACGTAGTACAAACATTTGTATGACATTTATGAATATCACACAAATGATTGTCTCAAGCGGGAATCGAACCCGCGACCTTGTGAACGGCAGTCCAATACATGAACCACAGGCCACGAAGCCCGTCGATAGTTATTATTTGTAATAATCGGGGCACAAATTCGATTAAACAAATAAATAATTTTGTATGTAATGTGGTGCGGGTGTGCGTGTGGGATTAGACCGGGTGTAGAATGTGCGGGCGATGTAATCTCCTGTGACAAGTTCCTGATGGAACATTGGACCTTACACGACATACCTACATCGTTCAGGATTAAATTAAATCAAAATCAAATGCTTTTAAAATAATAAAACTATTTTTCTATGTATTTAGAACTAAAAACTCATTTGTTTTAGTTCCTGTAGTTTCCTATTATATTATTGCGTATTGCATTAGTATTGCATCATTATTTACTGGGATAATGAAGGATTATTTATAATATCTTAATTAATAAAATATTACGGAAGTAATTAGTCACTTGTAAGCTTAATAGTGTAAAGGTGAACAAAATTTATTCTACATTGTCCTCCCCTCTTTTCGTATTTAAAATATTTCCGAGTATAATGAGAGATGCTAGAACTAACTTTTGGCCAATTCTGTGATAAATGAGACTTTCCCCCACTCAAGTTGCCAAGCTATCGTAAGCAATTGTTTATTTGTAAGAAAATTAAAAATGTTTATGTAAACAAAACGTTTCAAAAACAAAATCGCTATCAAAATAAAGTCTTATTAAGGTCTTCGCTTTTTAAATCATATAAAACGTACCTACTAAATACTATAAGTAGAAATATAATACAAACTGTTTATCTCAAAATGTTATGCAAAAAGTCTGCTATCTTTTAGAGACTTAACCCTTAAATTTCACTACTCTCTACGAGGACATACCACTTATTGTAACATCACTAACTATTAACTGATAACAGTTATCTGTGTTGAACTGTTTTTAAATGCAAACTGTTTTTTATGTTCGTTGAATACGCATTCCCGCCTAAACGCGAAGGCTTTACGATACTGGCGGGCGGTCGTGCTGCTCTAAGGGCGCTCGGCACGCGACTGGGGCGGATCGATCCCGCCCTGCTAGCCGCCGGCACAGCCAGCTACGTCCCGCGGGGATGCAGATGCACGTACTCTGCATACAGCCTGGCTAGATACGGCTCTATAGGATTGTAAAACAAATAATAAAATAAAAAGGAAAATAAATAATACAGCATTTCTCATCTCTTGTAACACTCACCTGGCTCCTAACGTTCTCTAAACAATTGTTAATTATGCCTAGATAAAGTAAAAATATTAGGATAATGTACATCTCCCCTTCGAATAAAAAACCTTATCCAAATAAATGTACTTATTCTTAAAATTTATTATATTTATTAAGGGTAAGTTAATAGTTACATAATTCCTTAAAATACGTACGTGATTGCATTCAGAGTAGTAGCGTTGGCTTTTTAGGAACAGCATAAATAATGCCACGTCTAGTAACTGTACATCGGTATCAACAAACAAATTGAATAAGTCACAGAAGATCCACGTATACGGATCTAAAATACGACGGGCCATCTATTTGAAGTGGCTGTCCCTTTGAGTACAGGATTTAGTTACTCAAAGTGCGATCCAAAAGCAATGGTAGTCTTTTTTTGCATTCGAGAAAAGTCACTGTCCTAAGCCCATTGATTTTTCCCCACATTTGCTAGAGAAAAAAAAATTAAGCCGATTTAAATTACATATAGACAAATGCACCCATCCCGTGCCTTAGGATCAATTGTTTTTTTATTTCACAACAAGGACTGCTGCACATTAAGTATTGCAGAGTTGCTAAATAACACCTTAAAAATGAATTACAACAGACTGTTTAGCATATATATTCAAAATCTTTCCTATTACTGTATTTTATTTTTATTTGTCTTGTATTTTTCTTAGTCTTAAGATAATTTTTGTATCTTGTTTTTTATGGTGTACAATAAAGAATAAATAAATAAATAGTACCATTTTTGACGATCGATTATTCTAGAGAAAAAATTGAACTCAAATATAATGCATTAACTAGCTGTTGTACGCAATTTCGTACGTGTGGAATTGAGAAAGCAAATCATTGTTATATAGCTTAAAGCCTTCCCCTATGAATGGACTAACCAACAAAAAAAGAATTTTTCAAACCCGACTAGTAGTTTCTGAGATTAGCGCGTCTAAACAAACAAACAAACTCTTCCGCTTTAATATTATAGTATAGATTTATAGTGAGGAGGTAAATTTATTTACAACGAACAGTAAGCTGTTTATCGTTCAATATACGTCACAGGTGTGTTGAAATCTATGCTAATATATTTTCACAGCCCCTCACATACTTTATACCGATAATGTAAAGGATTGTTTTCACTTTAGGTTTTCCATTTGATTTCATGATTCGTTACGTTTACAATCTTATGTAATTTTCTGCTTTACTTGTGTAACATTTTTTTACATTTCAATTATATACTAACAATAAACCCACTAAAATTCACTCAATACGCAAATAGGTACATTTAATCTAAAGAAAAAAGGCATAGATTAACTTGCATCACAGCGCAATTTTTGTTTTATAACATCACGAGATTCAGGCGTATACTATCTAAATGTCACAGATAATAATCGTAATGTCAGTTAGTATTGTTATTTACTACGTTAAATTAACGTATATTTCAAATCTTTAAATCGAGCTATTTATCTTTATAATTGGCCTATACTTCATCAAAAATTTCTTTCCATTCCAAACCAATAGTTCAGCTAATTCATTAGTAGGATAAACAGCCTTTTGCTTAAAAACTATCAAGGTGACTTAAAAAGAGAAAATTGTTAAAGTATGTTATTTTGGAGGAAACCCGTGCCCAATAGTGGGATGTTAACGGGATGGGGAAAGAAAAGAGAAAAATTGTATCTAACAATTCATAATCTAACAAGTCTTACTGCCGCACTCAGAGACATTTAATGGTTACTTAAGGAGCTCTTTAGTATTGATTTAAAAAAGTAAAAGTTAAGTTAAAACTTTTTTAAATCAATACTAAAGAGCTCCTTAAGTAATCATTAAATGTTAATGGTTACTTAGGGAGCTCTTTAGTATTGATTTAAAAAAGTAAAAGTTAAGTTAAAACTTTTTTAAATCAATACTAAAGAGCTCCTTAAGTAACCATTAAACGTCTCTGAGTGCGGCAGTTAAATATTCAAGGTACAATCTTATTACATGTATTTATATGTATATTTTTATTTATGTAGATTTGGATGTTTGTATTGTGTGTATTGGATGTATTTATTGTATTGTATGTAAGTATATTATTCATCAGTATTATTACAAAAAATATTTTATATGTATTTTTCTTTTGTCTTATAATTTGTCTTGCATAATTATGAACCTACCTACCATTTATATTTACTACACCACCTAAAGGTTGACTGGTAGAGAATGCCTTAGGCATTAAGTCCGCCTATGTATAAATTGTATGTGCATGAAGTTAAAAAAAAAAAAATTACGGCAAATGTCGCATCTCCAAGCCAAAATCTTTTTCGTGAGAATTCATTTCATTCATATATAGATAGATAGATAGATTAACTCTTTATTGTACACATATTACAAGAAACAGAAAACAGAAATTAAGCTTAAAACTAGGTACAAATGGCGGCCTTATCACATAAAGTGATCTAATATTAGATCTGATATCATAGTAGATTTAATAAGATAAATATGAAAAATTTAATGTAAAACACGAAGATAAAACTCATATACACTACTGTAATATAATTAATATTAATATAACTGAACCATATTATTCAATCGTCATAGCACTTTCATTTCAAGTTAATTTCTAAAATGAATCGTTTGCAACTGTGCAGTAGATAGAACGGCAGTTTGACTGATTGGGCCATTTTTAGCCGTCGGCCGTAAAGGAAGGGCGGTCGAGCACTCTCAGAATAGCACGATCATACTAATTATCGCCCCTGTCATCCGTCACAGACAGCAAACGGGGGATCTAGACAAATTCAGTAGCAATTTATATGAAATTCAACGCAATAATATAAATTTTCATAGGAGAATGACACAAGCAATTTTGTAACGATATCAATGTTTCTGCCTTCAATAGCTGAACTTACCCTTTAAATAAATAAACTGCAAATATAAGACTATTAAAATCTATACTCAAAAAACTGAAGATAGTAGGAGTATTAAAAGTTCTGGTTATCAACGCGAAGCTTTTGGAAAAGTCATTTCAACAATAAATATTCTCCCTATTTAAGGCAATCAGTGTCCTAAAATAAAACGCATACGAGGTAGGAATAACTGTTTGCTAGTAGCCAACGCCGCATCATAAAACACCAACTGACAAATCTGCAGCAAAGTTCAAAACTCATACATCAGTATTTTTCCTACCAGTTCGTAAACATTGTGTAGACCTACGTCCAGCTTATGCTGTATCTAGACATCTGTCAATGACTTCTTAATAGTTCAT
The DNA here is from genome assembly GCA_916999025.1 of Orgyia antiqua. Lineage (NCBI taxonomy): Eukaryota > Metazoa > Arthropoda > Insecta > Lepidoptera > Erebidae > Orgyia > Orgyia antiqua. The sequence continues at coordinate 8,489,905 of OU779861.1, forward strand.
TATACTAATTAAATTCTTACCACTTTAAATAGACACAAATTGTTAAAAAATAGAAAACAAAATGTTATGCCACCCTATTAAGATGTGAAACAACGGTCTGTCGCCCAAACCGGCCATAACTCACACCCAAAGAAAATAATTTACGGCGTCTAATCCCTAACAACGAGAATAAATTTCAACAGGATACGGACATAACACCCCTTTATATGTGCCGTTAAGTTTTTTGTAAATAAACTTAAACAATTTAGTTTTAATTAGGATTACTGCTAACAAATGTCCGATGATTATCTTCAAAGGTGTGGTATTTAAGAGTTATGTTATATAAAAACACATAAAGTTAATTTTTATGTTAGATAAGGAGCAAGGATACTTGTTTTTGTAGAGTTCAATACTGTCCACTTCTCGGCTGAATAAAGATTTGAGTTTGAAACTCATAATTTTTTCAAAATATCAACGATAGATTCGAATTTTCTAGAAACATCTCATATGTCACGGTTCATTTATAACTTAAGGTTTATGATCTAGATAATATTCTGAAGATAAACAATACGCATTTATTCGCCAATAATGGTGCAACATAGTACATACAATATTTCCTTAAAGTGTTAGTTTAGTACAAAGTAGCCAAAGTGAGTGTTAGAAGGTGTAATCTTGAGGGGTTGTACTTAATAATGTATCTTACTTTACATATTCTGAGGGATGTGGGTGCCACTGCACAAACTCATACGTTATTAACCTTCCACAAGATGTAGTGTGCTACATACGTTTATTGAATTTCGTCCTCAAGATTAATGACTATGAAATTGTGATAAATTGTTAGTGGTCCTATGTGTTTTTGCTTGAATATAAACGGATATACACTATATTGAAGTGTCATGTAATGTAGTTGGTAGTGAATGAATTAAAAACTATTGAACGCCATCAGAGAAAAATTTTACGTTAAGACGGCACGATACCAAATTATGCTCCATACAAAAGTATGGGTATCGTACTTCCGTTTTTTCTTCGCGAAAGTTAAACCGATTTTAATAGTTTTTATATTATAGATAAAGAGTATATCTATGCTTCTATCACTTTCTTTTTTTTCAAAACATAATAACTAAAAGAAATATGACGATCCGAAAAACCCACTTTTTTCGGTTTTCTTTAGATAAAGTTGCAGTGTCTATCACACAAATTTGGTAAAGTTTTACCACAAAAGAAAGTGATAGAAGCATAGATATACTCTTTATCTATAATATAACGCAAAAACTATTAAAATCGCCTTAACTTTCGTAAAAAGAAAACGGAAGTACGAAACATCTTTTTTCAAAGAATTTGTAGGTAAAATCCGCTTCACCTATATTTGTCCCTTTCAGCGCGGCGCTCGGAAATAGGGATAGCAATACCTAAGGCAAATACCTAAATGAGGAGTACAGTACCCTCTTAAGGTAGACAGTAACAAGACCGCTCTTTGTACCTAGTATAGGTCTTGTCTTAACTTATTATAAAACGACGTCTTTATTTTTGTATGTATGGTCGCTATGTGAGCTTATATCTTTTAAACTACGCAACGGACTTATATGAGGTTTTTTAAATATTAGAATGGTTAAAGAGGATGGCTTTTTTGTATAATTTGTCAAGGTTTGGTTACTAAATTCTACGCGTTCGAAGTTGTGGGCGTCACGATAATTTCCTTGACTAAGCAGGACATAATTATTTATATGAAAAATCTAGAATAAAAAAATGTCAAGAACATAATTAGCCAAATCGGCTAGAAGAAAGACGTTAGAAAATTATATGGTGACCAATCATAAAATTTCAAATTGTTTAAATTGCAAGTGAAAACTTTAGAAACAAGGAACCTCAAAGTTTGTTTTGCTTACTACTTCATAGACGAGGACTAACTAAGAAAAGTTTTTCAAATATTTTTCCTATAAAGTTTTTTTCTAATTGTCATACAAATGTTTGTACTGCGTCTGGGTGTTTCTATGTATTATAAGTATGTATTTACAAAAGAAAAGTAGTATATGTATTCTATCCGTATTCTGGTACCCATAACACAAGCGTATAAGCTTAGCTTGGGACCAGAGGACGTTGTGTGAAATGTCCATGAATATTTATTTATTTATTTATTTATAAAGTGGTTAAAATATAATGGTATAATGAAACTTTAAGGTCTATCTTTTACATCCCTAGGTGATAAGAGGGCGTTATTTTAACACTTAAGACGCAAGGAAAAAAATCAGGGTGCACAAAGTATCTTATAAAAATGCTCTTTATAGATTGTTACTTAGAAAGTCACATAAGTCAAGAGCTTTCTTAAATTTCAGCAATAACCAACCCTCTAAAACTTATTAATAAATCAATTGGCTAGTCATTTACAAATATGACTGTTACTTCCTTACGACAGCGACATATGAAGTGCGTGATACACACGGGGGTTGCACTGGAATATTTATGCTCGTCCCGACTGATATATGGACCCTAACTTCCGTACTATCTTTTTAATATGTTCTGCTGCTGTTGCTACTATTTCTTTGTCAACTGTTTATAAGGCTAATAGGCACTATCTAAGATATGCTAATTAGGTACTATTAATAGAATTAGCCGTGTTTTGGCGGATTAAGATTACAAACCCCATTTCTTGTCCAGGGTGGTGTAAGAATCAGTTAAGGGATATTATAAGCAGTTAATATCAAGTGTGACATATGGAAGACATGAAACAAAACTATGCCAACACGCCTGGTCAGCGCGGCATAGCAGACTGAAAGCCTTCCCAAGGTGAAGGAGGTCAGTGCCCAGCAATGGGACGTTAATGGGTTGAAGAGTCCTTATCGTTATAAGACCGTTCTTAAGAGGGCACGATACCAAATTATGCTCCATACAAAAATATGGGTTTCGTAATCCCCATTTTTCTTTGCGAAAGTTGAACCGATTTTAATTGTTTTTACGCTATATGAAAGATTTAGATTTAGATTGATGAAGAGTATATCTATGCTTGTATCACTTTCTTTTTACCTTCAAATTCTGCTTCAGCTATATTTGTCCCTTTCAGCGCGGCGCTTGGAAAAAGGGATAGCAATACCTAAGGCAAATACCTAAATTAGGAGTACAGTACCCTCTTAATAGGACGCCAAAATCTTTGTTTTATGTATGTTACTCGCTTCAAAGAAACGCATGGATCGATCTGAAAAATTCAAGTTTAGTCAAATATATGTCAAAACTTGTCCAGACTCTAGTACTATTGTGTATAGTAATTATTGGTTTTCTTAAAAATAATATCGACATAAGTATTATTTGGAAACTATTACTTAAACATTTCTGCCAAATTCTCCAGAACTCATGGTTAGTACTAAATACAATAATAATAAAACGTATATTTACTATTAACATGTTTATCAATATTTCCGCGAATCAAGTCATCAATTACATAATTTAATGCATTGTTTTCAATTTATACTAATATTATAAAGCTAAAGACTTTGTTTGTTTGAACGCGCTAATCTCAGGAACCACTGGTCTAATTTAATAAATTATTTCAATGCCGGATAGTACATTTATCGAAGAAAATCTAACACAACATTACCTTCAACTAGTAGGAGCGAAGCATCAGTGAAAAATGTTGCAAAAATTCGAAAACTTTTCTAAGTTCCAGGCGTACGAAGTCGCGGGCAGCAGCTTATTGCAATATAAACAGCTGTTTCTATTCATCACATGTTTGTATCGTGTTTAGATCATGAGAATCATGACCAACGTGTGAGGCGCTACGGTTTGTGCATCTCAAAACCACACACATATTATGTGAATGAATGATTTCCACTAATAATGGTTTTAAAGCGCAAAGTTCTTTGATAAAACTGATAAGTAAGTATTCCTCTTATTATATTATACAAAGTTATTTACAAAGTTCGTTATAGTATAATAGTATCGTATAGTATATTGATAAATAATAAACTAAATAAACTAAATTATAGTGGAAAAAACGATAACTATGAGCGAGTTTTTTCACTATAATTTAGTTTATTTAGTAAAAGCATAGCAAGTCAATTGCAAAAATTAATAAATTAATGTATTAAATGAATTTTAATAAAAATTTTATTCATAACTAGCTGATGCCCGCTACTCCGTACGCGTGGAATTTTAAATTCCCATATATTTTGTCACCGTATAAACCTTCCCTGGACTTTCACGAATATTTCAAGACCAAAATCACCAAAATCGGCCCAGCCGTTCTCGAGTTTTAGCGAGACTAACGAACAGCAATTGATTTTTATATATAAGATTTCTAATACTTGCGCGACCCATTTATTTGAATAAACTTTTATACGGATTTAGACGCTTTAGGAATTTTATAGCGAAAGTTTATGGTCTAGTGTTATGGTCAAAATAACAGGCGATGTTAGTTAACATCACGCTAAAAGCCTAAGTGGAACATAAACTACGAAATCGCACATTAGCTAGAGTTACTCGGCCGACGGGCCTCGTGGTCTAGTGGTTCATATAACGGACTGCCGATCACGAGGTCTCGGGTTCGATTCCCGGTCAGGACAAATATTTGTGTGATGTTTATAATGGTCATACAAATGTTTGTACTGCGTCTGGGTGTTTACTATGTATTATAAGTATTGTTACGAACACACAAAACACAAAGGAGCTAGCGCCATCTAGCAGCAACTAGTAAAACCAATTAAAGAACCGAACAGAGTGAAACCCCTATTAGATACTAGATGGCGTTAGAGGAACTACCGTACATGCGCGAATCTTCTAGAAAACATTCGTTCCGGGCGATCACGTTCGCGCACAGTCGGGAACATTCTGGAACTCGTCTCGGCGCATATAAATAGCGGCAGGGAGGCGAGCCCGGGCAGTTCATTTCGAGCTACGATCGAAGCGACTTCGAGAGCGAAAACAAGTGATCAAGAGTGATACCAGTGAAACCTACGACTTGGCTACGACCTAGGACATTGTTAGTGCTTAGTGTTTGGACCTAGTGCTTAGTGTTTGGACCTAGTGCTTAGTGTGTAACTAGTGCTAGTGAATAAAGTCTTCAAAAAAGAGTCAGCAGGTCTTTCTCTCCAAATCCTTCGAACCCTAACACGTAACAACTGGTGTCAGAAGTGGGATTTGGAGATGCCATTGACTCCGAGAGAGGACTTCGAGGGCGTCAGGACAAGGGCACAACGAGCTGCGGAGGCCACGCCCGCTGTGGACCAAGCCCCGCCCACTGGCCCCACCCACCAGGCCCCGCCCACCGACCACGCCCCTCTAGACCCGCCCACTGGCCACGCCCACCATGCCACGCCCACCGACCACGCCCATCGGGCTCCGCCCACCCAGGCCCAGGCTCCGCCTACTCAGACTCAAGCCACGCCCACTGGCTCCGCCCACCTTGCCACGCCCACCACACCGGCCACGCCCACTAGACAAGCTCCGCCCACTGGATCCGCCCACCTTGCCACGCCCACCACACAGGCCACGCCCACTAGACAAGCCACGCCCACGAGCGGCGCCGTAGCGTCAGTGGCACTTCAATTAGGAAATTTAATTGAACTGATAGAGATGCAAAGGGCTGAAATTCGGTCAATGAAGGAGTTACAAGAACGCAAGTTCGAGTCACAAGAACGCAAGCTCGGCGCTTTGCAAGAATCACAAGAAAAAGTGCTTTGTGCTATAAGTGATGTTAGTAACACGGTGATTAAGCTTCGAAAAGATGTCGACGTAGTGGAAGAACGAGTTACCGGGTTAGGATTGGATGTCGAAAATGTGAAAACCGGCCTCATTGAACTACAGAAGAAAGTAGTGCGCCTTGAAACCACGGGAGTTGCGATCTCTAGTGGAACTATCGGAGTGGCACAAGGACCAAGAGTGAAAGTTCCGCCATACGACGGCACTACTTCCTGGAACGCTTATCGTCAGCAATTCCAGACGGTTGCTACTGCCAACGGATGGACGGAAGAACAATGCTTGACCGCTCTCACTGTTGCGCTCAGAGGGCAAGCTTTGTCGGTCCTGGAAGCACTGCCACATACAGGAAATGGGTTCCAAGACCTGATGGAGGCACTTGAATCCAGATACGGGGAGCGACACCTGGAGCACGTGTTCCGTGCCCAACTGCGTGACAGAGTCCAACGCTCAGGAGAAGGACTACAACAATGGGCGTTGGAAATTGAAAAACTCGTCAGAAAGGCACACCCAGGAGCCGACACCAAGATGGTAGACACGAATATTGTTCAAGCATTTGTCGACGGAATCAAAGACCTGGAGGTCAGAACTGCAGTGAGGCTTCGTCACCATACCTCGCTAAAAGAAGCATTGGCGCATGCTTTGGAGGTCGAGGCTGTTCGTTATGACATACGGCATACGCATAAGATCCGCGAGGTCTCTGAGGAAGTCAAGGAGGTTAAGGCCCCTACGAAGAAAAGTTCTGGAGCCATGTGCTACAAGTGCGGTGAGAGGGGCCATCTTCAGCTCAACTGCCCGCAGAAGGAAACCCAGATGGCCAGGATGAACAGACTCGAGGAACAAATAGAGGTGCTGAAGAAGCAGGGGGCTTTGTCTCTTGCCCGGGATCAGGGAAACGAATAAAAGCCAGGACTAAGGGGCGAGTACTGGCTGACGCGGAGGGAGCCCCGATAACTGTTATCTCCCAGGCATGCAGCGGGAATAGTCTTGCGATTCAGGGGACTATTAACGGGACGGATTGCAAATTGACTCTGGACACAGGAGCCTCTAGAACAATAGTGAACCCAACTCTGGTAAAAACCGCAACGGGACACAAGAGGAGAATTAACTGTCGGCTACTTACTGCCTCCGGTCAGCCAATACCCGTCCTGGGAGAAACGTCAGTTACGATGTATGTAGGGGGGTCCTCATACTCTCATAACGTAATCGTGGCTGAGATTGTGGATGATTGCATCTTGGGTTTGGATTTCATGAAGAAACACAACTGCAGAATTAATGTCGCTGACGGAGTTTTCAAGTGTGGTGAAGAAGAAATCTTCATTCTTGGAGGCGTCTGCGGGAAAGTCGCATGTGTACAGAAAGTCATCATACCTGGACGAGCGGAAGCTCAGGTACTGGTGGAACTGCCGCCAGCTGGAAAGAAAAAGTCAAACAGATGCGTGTTGATCGAAGACACACCTACCAAGACATCGTCACAAAAACTGATGACGGCGAGAACCCTTGTTAGTGGAAGCAGAAACGCTGTGGTCAGGGTTTTGAATCTTGATGATCGCGAGATCTGCCTGAACAAAGGTGATGTCATCGGAAAGTGCGAGGAAGTTGTCTGGATGAAAAAATGTAGTTCGATGACAGGCGCAGACTCGGCAAACAGCAATAATTACGGTTTAGTGACTAAGCTACTCGATGACTGTAAGAGTAATCTGACTTATTCGCAGAGCATGAAAGCTAAGAAGTTTTTGCAGCGCTACGCGAATATCTTCTCCAGTCAAGAAGGGGACCTTGGAAGAACGTCAATGGTTCAGCACAGGATAGATACCGGAAGCGAGAGACCAATTCGTCAACGAGCAAGACGGATACCAATTGCAAAGGAAAAAGAAGTTGAAGGTCTTTTGGAGGACATGAGAAGGAATAAGATTATTGAACCGTCTACAAGTCCGTGGTGCTCACCTGTTGTATTAGTGAAGAAGAAAGATGGTAGCACGAGATTTTGTGTGGACTATAGGCGTCTCAATGATGTCACTAAGAAGGACAGTTACCCGTTACCTCGAATCGACGACACTTTAGATACCCTGAGTGGCATGAAATGGTTCTCGACCCTAGACCTGAAGTCTGGCTACTGGCAGGTAGAAATTCATCCAAAAGACAAGGAGAAGACAGCTTTCTCGACCGGTAAAGGTTTATGGCAATTTAACGTCATGCCCTTCGGATTGTGCAACGCACCTGCCACATTTGAGCGACTCATGGAGTGTGTACTGGCAGGCTTAGTTGGAGAGGCTTGCTTAGTCTACTTGGATGACGTCATAATTGTCGGCCGCGACTTCGAGGACCATTTGCGAAACTTGGAGCGAGTTTTCGCCAAAATAGAGGGAGCCAAATTAAAGTTGAACCCGGAAAAGTGTCATTTATTCAGGAGCAAGGTCAACTATCTCGGCCATATTATCTCCAGTGATGGAATCCAGACAGACCCGGAGAAACTGGAAGCAGTTCAAAAATGGCCTACCCCGAAGGACAAAACCGAAGTGCGGGCATTCCTCGGCCTATGCTCGTACTACAGGCGTTTTGTTAAGGGATTCGCAGAGATAGCCAAGCCATTACATCGGCTGACAGAAGATAAACGACAATTTAGTTGGGATGAGACTTGTGAAGATTCTTTTCAGAAACTGAAGAAACATCTGTGTGAAACACCAATCCTGGGTTATCCACAAACTGAAGGTCAGTTTATAGTTGACACGGATGCAAGCAACACGGCCATTGGAGGGGTGTTATCTCAAAAACAGGGTGAAAGAGAAGTTGTTATTGCATATTTCAGCAAATCTTTATCCAAGCCAGAGAGAAACTACTGTGTGACAAGACGAGAACTCCTGGCTGTTGTAAAGACGCTACAACATTTCAACAAATATCTCATCGGCAGACAGTTTTTACTACGAACTGACCACGCAGCCTTGAAGTGGCTACTGCAATTCAAGAACCCAGAAGGTCAAGTAGCTCGATGGATTGAACAGCTCCAGGAGTATGACTTCAAGACGGAACACCGCAGCGGAAAGACACATGGGAATGCCGACGCACTCTCACGAAGGCCGTGTTCGGAGGACTGCAAACATTGTGTTAAGCAGGAATGCAATGAAGAAACATTAAAACTAACGAGAACAGATCCTTTGAGTCTCTGGGAGAATGATGCTATGAGGGAGGCTCAAGAAAAAGATGACGACCTTCGGCACATCATCACATGGAAGAAACGGGGTGACGTAAAACCAATATGGAGTGAGGTTGCACCCACTGGCGCTGTCACTAAGGCGTACTGGGCGCAATGGGACAGTCTGATACTCCAAAACGGAATACTCTACCGGAAATGGGAGAAGACTAACGGCAGAGAGTTCCATCTTCAGATAGTTGTCCCAAGAACGAGAGTACCAGATGTTCTCCGTGAAATACATGATGGCGTATCAGGAGGGCATCTAGGTGTCAAGAGGACGTTAACAAAAGTGCGAGAACGATTCTACTGGTTGCATTGTCGAGATGATGTACAGGATTGGTGCCGCAAATGTACTACTTGCGCTGCTGTAAAAGGACCACAGACCAGGAGCCGTGGGAACCTGCGGTTGTATAACGTCGGTGCACCGTGGGAACGAATTGCAGTTGACGTAGCTGGGCCATTTCCTGTAACGGATTCGGGAAACAAGTATTTTATGGTCGTCATTGACTACTTCACCAAATGGCCCGAAGTGTTCGCCATACCAAACCAAGAAGCCACAACAGTCGCTTCTAAGTTAGTCGAAGAAGTTATATGTCGCTTTGGTGTGCCTCTGGAAATCCATTCTGATCAGGGCAGGAACTTCGAATCGCAGGTGTTCCAGGAAGTGTGCAGAATTTTGGGCATGCATAAGACGAGGACCACCGCGTACCATCCACAGTCTGATGGAATGGTTGAGAGATTTAACCAGACCCTTGAGAGGCATTTGGCGAAATTGGTAGATGACAAACAAAAGGATTGGGACAAGTATATACCACTCTTCCTTCTGTCTTACCGAACCGCCGAGCATGAGAGCATAAAAGCTACCCCGGCATATGTCAATTTCGGTAGAGAACTACGAATACCAGTAGACCTATTGACAGGAGGGTCACCGGAGGGACCAAAGACTGTACAAGACTATGTCTGCGATTTAAGGGAAAAGATGCGCTATATACACGCCTTGGTTCGGGAAAATGGGTTACAGTCAAGTGAGAACATGAAAACCAGATACGACCGGAAATCGAACACGAGCGGCTTCGAGGAAGGGTCACTGGTGTGGCTGCATAACCCAACTCGCCGGAAAGGGAAATCTCCAAAGTTGCAGAACCAGTGGGACGGTCCATACAAAGTGGTTACCCGACTGAATGATGTGACCTATAGGATTCAAAAGCAACCGAGAGGGACATTCAAAGTGGTACACATAGACCGTCTGGCGCGTTACCATGGTAGTAACAACGATGCTCGGGACGAGCATCTCTAAGAGGGGAGTAGTGTTACGAACACACAAAACACAAAGGAGCTAGCGCCATCTAGCAGCAACTAGTAAAACCAATTAAAGAACCGAACAGAGTGAAACCCCTATTAGATACTAGATGGCGTTAGAGGAACTACCGTACATGCGCGAATCTTCTAGAAAACATTCGTTCCGGGCGATCACGTTCGCGCACAGTCGGGAACATTCTGGAACTCGTCTCGGCGCATATAAATAGCGGCAGGGAGGCGAGCCCGGGCAGTTCATTTCGAGCTACGATCGAAGCGACTTCGAGAGCGAAAACAAGTGATCAAGAGTGATACCAGTGAAACCTACGACTTGGCTACGACCTAGGACATTGTTAGTGCTTAGTGTTTGGACCTAGTGCTTAGTGTTTGGACCTAGTGCTTAGTGTGTAACTAGTGCTAGTGAATAAAGTCTTCAAAAAAGAGTCAGCAGGTCTTTCTCTCCAAATCCTTCGAACCCTAACACGTAACAGTATGTATTTACAAAAGAAAAGTAGTATATGTATTCTATCCGTATTCTGGTACCTGGACACGCCGGGAACATGCTGTGTTGCTCGCTGACAGGCGTGTACAGAACGAGAGTCCATAGATACTCGTAAACACGTAGACTCTCGCTACCTTATTGATTTGTCGGACGTAGTAGACGCTCAGTACCTAGACTACATGATGTTAGGCACTGTTAGGTTTGTGCAGCGATGGTGTAGGGCGGCGCGAAGGATAGAGCCACGCGGCGTTAGACTCGGGCAGCACTAGGGCGGCGGCGTGGCGCTGAATTCGAGCAGCGCGATAGTTAGAGCGACGCGGCGCTGGACTCAGGCAGCGCTAGGGCGGCGCGACGGTAACCACGTGGTGAGGAGGGAGTCAATGAAACTTCGGGTGATTTCACTGGACTGGTTTATTGTAGAAATACATAGTTTATATAGTAGTTTCATTTATACACACATATGCAAAATACGTGACCGCGGAGAGTTACTAAAATAGAGCATAGAAGGAATTTGCTGATTATATTAATACGTGAGTTTATTCATAAACGGGAAGTTAGTTATTCACTATATATAACCTAGGGTGGACTTGTCCGTATGTATGTTCATACGTGAACATTCTGCCACTCTCCAGGCAGGGATTTCAACTCGTTTATCTTGAAGACCTCACAAAGCCGCTCGTTGCTTTGCTTATGTTGCTTGTCTAAGTGTAATGATAATATTTGTACACGTAATCAACAATGCAACTTCTGTAGTATTGCCTTTTCTTCACTGCTGCGGACTTTAATCCCACTTCCTCGGGATCTGCTTCCATAGCTTCCAGTAGTAATTGTACTCCTCTTTTGGTGTTATTATTGTAGCAATGGTATTTATCTGTCTCTTCCTTCAAGACTACATTCTGTTTATACCAGAGTACTTAGTAGAGACTTTTAGTGTGTGTAAACTTTGTTTGTAGATTCGATATATAGGTTCGAAACTATCTCCAACAACCTCTTCTGTGATAGCTGGTTCCATTACCAATTGCTCTTCCTGGCATTCTTCCATCTGCACGTTTTCATTCGTAAGGCATTCTATTGGTTCTGTTGTAGGTTCTGATACTGGTTCCCGTAATGGTAATGGCGGGAAAGGATAATCCTCGGTATCACTAGTTGGTGATACTGGTGGTAGCGGCGGAATGGCCGTTTCCTCAGTGACGTTGCAATCATCATACGTCACAGAATTGTTATATGTAATGTCGATAAGTTCTGACTGCACGCTTCTGTAAGGTTCATGCAGTGCCTGGATCTCTTCTTCTAAGTTTGAAGACTTTCTTCTGCCACTCTCCGGGGAAGGACTTCATTTCGTACAGCTTGGACACCCTGCGACTGCACGTTGTCCTGCCTCGCGATGTCTCGCCGTGGATGTGGTGTCATCAGCGTCATGGTCACACCGGGGCTGTTCCAGTGGTGGGCTCCCTTGGCAACGTCCCCCGCTGTTATTTTTCAATAATTTTAGTATTGAATACAAACGTTAATAGTCTGATTTATGAAGAATAAGTTGTATATACTTGTGTTAATATACTTTAGTATATTAGTAACCGTGTAAATTGTTAGTATTGTATTAGTGTATCATGTAATGTATACTTAGATATCTCATACAATAAGTAGGAGTGAGTTTTCATGCAATATTCATATATAAAGATGTATTAAGTAGATATAGTGTTATAAAGTGTAAATAATAATTTTCATTTCTTTATGGCCCGGGCCCAATCCTTCTTCTGTGAAATATTTTTCCCCAAGAAATATGTATTATAATGGGTTATTTCTGTCTCACTTTATTAATGTTATTTTCAATCTCTGCATATTGTATTGCTCAGCTTCTTTATCTCGTATCCTTCATATACATATATATTTCTTTTTATATTTTCATCCTTCTTGTTAACAGTGGTCTAAAGTTGTCCAATTGTTATCCAACTCGAGTTATTGGTTTTGGTTAAATTTTCTTATTCTTTGTTTGGTATATTCTTAATAATTAATTATCATCATGTTGTTTCAGTTTACAGGTATTCAGTTTAGATGATGATATATTATATATACAAGAATATTGTGGTCCCTTTCACTGATTGTCAATAATGCAATTATGTAAGATGGTGCATTATCTTCACCACCCCGCACATAAAACTTCTTCCTCAGGATATCCTCTTCTTAATGTACAGGTATGCAATACTCTTGTCTTGTGACAAAATACATAAAGATGAAATTTCTCTTCGTTTCCCTGTTATTACAGAGACTTTCTGTTTATAGCAGCATTGCGACATGTTCACTGATTATTATCATTCTGACCAGCTGGATTGTTTTGTTACAATTATGATATACATATTGACTTCTCATTTTTGTCGATAGCTTCACTAGGTTTTGATAGAAGGTGTAAGCCGTAAAGCTCGATTTATTTATGCAATAAAACATTTTTGACACAAGTTCACTGACGTCCCTTTTTTACGGGTAGTGCGATATGTGTTTGTGATTTGTATGTTTTCATTATTTCCTTTCTTCTTTACTTGATTGACTGGTTTCGTTGATTTCTTAATAAAAATATGATAACTCTGGAGGACTTTACATTATTGCATCAAATGTATTTTAGCAATGATCGCACTAAGCGTTATTTGAACTCTTGCCCGATTATTCCTTGGGTACTGGCATTAGAATTTTTTTTTGTTGCATCGTATATTTAAGGAAGGCTGCTTTCCGTGCACGTTGTCAATGTTTCCACTACACTAGCTTCTTAAACTTTGAACTGGTAAGACTTGCATAGCTTGATAGTATTTTTCCAGGCGACATGTTCATGTTTCTTATGTTCTGTACATTTAAATGGAGGACTTCTGGCACCGAGCGTCTTTAAATGTTTTTCAATGTTTTTAGACTTGGTTTGTTAGATGATTATATTTGAACTTCGATTTTCATAAAACTTTAATAAATGTCATTAGAGTGGCTTTATCGTTAAATGTGCCCGTTTTTGTCATCCGAACAATAATGTTTCAAATTCATCCCGTATTCCACATTAGTACACGCTTGGTGTCAATTTCATATTCTTGCTAGATCTAGCATCGTATAGATTTTTCGTTGATTTTCTGTTTTTCGTTGGACAGGTTTTTGTTTTGTGATATTGTTTGTATACAGTTCCGAGCGCTCGTAATTTTGATTATTTTACGTTTTTCTGTTATTTTAGTTTATTTGATAATGATAATAAGTATCTTTGGATGCAAATAGCGCACTACCGCGCGTTAAGTTGTCTTATAGAGAAGGCCTATGTCCAGCAGTGGACGGAAAAGGGGCTGATGGATGGCTAGATGGAGAATAAGTATGTTTTGTGTTCATTACATTGTACAATCATTTTTACAATTCTTGACAGGGAAATGTCAGGTAACTTTAGATCAACGTTATAAATGGCCATTAGAAGAGAAATACATACACAGATTGTCGACGTCGTATTGTCAGAGATAGAAATATGCCTCTAGTTCAATTGTTCATTAAGTGGCATTGTAGAATTGTTAGTGATTTGTTTCTTACGTTCAATAGCAGTGTTAAATATGCTCCCTTTAATTTCATTATTATGTTCCTTTATAGTACACCGGGTACGTTTAATAGTTTTATCTTAAATCCTTTGTTATTGCGTTGCGTCATTATTAAGTTTCTATAAATGTGATTCCATGTTTTATACTTCCTTTGGTGCCAATAGCATATAGAAATAATTGCAAACGTATTTTAGTTTAAGGCACACGTACTATCTTCGGTATGTTATATTTTATCTGCGCAGATGTTTCTTCATTTTATCATTATTTACACGTAATTTCAGTCTTTATTGTGCCATTTTAGTAGTTAGCTGCGATAATCTCGCGGTCAGTTCTTGAATGATTTATATCTGAGTCTTTTCGTGCTGTACTGTAAACTCTCGTAACCCCTTGTCAATTTATTGCTATAAACTTCTTCACAAATGTGATATATATTTTTTTGCTTAAAGACTGTACGTTTATATTTCCATAAGTATTTTTGTATGTCCTATATCGACATGATTGTGGTTAATAGATTTAGCCCATTTTCTTTAGATTGTATATTTCCACAGATATTTTCATGGCTCTTATTGTAAGTTTGCTTCCAACCCTTGTTTGCTTATTGCTTTTGTCAATGTAGGTACTTGCTTCCTACAGCCGTTTTTCTTCCTTAATGGAGATCTTTGTATACAAATTCATTTTCTTATAAGTTGTGTCATACAATTGTTTGTATGTCCCTTGGTTATGAGTCCAAATGCATTATAGTAGTATTTTAAATTGACCACCCCATTAGATAGTTTTCTTCAGAAATATGTTTACACATAAGTAACGACGTTGACGACTTCATTTCGATGTAAAAATTTTGATTGTATCATTTTCTCTCTATCTGATAGTGATAATATTTTCATGTATTGCTTTCATGAATGAGCCATGAAATTGTTTGCATAATCTAGGTATGGTAATAAAATATTGTTTTTTTACACGCTTTATATTAGCTTCACTTGTATGTTTGTTTGTATGTTTGTTTGTATGTTTGTTTGTAACCGACTCCTTTGGACGCTATTTTGACCCACTTTAAACGGTCAGATTCTATTCAAATTTTGCACACCTGTCAAAGGCCGATGACAATGCAATAATTCGATTAAATAAAGCGTATTTTTTAGTTTTTTTAAACTATTTTTTTATTTTTTTTTATGTCTGGTGAGTTTCTTCTGGCTTCTTCAATATGTATTTAGGCGTTATATTCTTAGATGCAATTCCATAATCCTCGAATTGTATTTTCTTCCAATGTTTTCGAACACTTGTCTTAAAAATAGAAATAATCATTTGTGCAGTCTTCCTAGAGTAATTTGATTTTGCCTCCTTTTCCCATTTTCTATCCAAAAAAACTTTAGAAGCCGCTGCCTGATAGAATAATAGTGGTATATTTTGACCCGCTGTTTAAGTCTTATATTAGCAGACGTATATTAATTGGTTTCATTTTTATTTTACGGCAGTAGTAATGTTCTGATTTTTCTAACAATTTTGGGTCATAAATTCGTATTCCGTAATTCCACAATTTTTTGGACCCCGTCCTTGCCTTGGTTGCCATCCTGGATAACTGACCTGATTATAAACTCCTCTGAACTTCTTGTATATTCTCATTAATGCCTTAATTGCCATCTTCTTTTCTTCTGAATGATTAGTGATCAATATGGTAGAAACATGCCAAATTTATTATGTTACGGACTTTCTTCTAGACTGTTTGCCCTCAATTATCGCTTCATTATTAGTAACATGTGCCTGTATACATCATGATTTGTAGTGTCTGTTCATCTCACATGACGTTTTAGTTAAATTATACATTTCCTTTTCTTCTAATGCCCCGTGCCATTTTTACGTGTAATTCTCAGTCGTATGGATGTTGGTATGTGTATAAGTATGCATTTAGTGATTTTCCTTGTCATGTTATAATTTTCCATGTCCACACACAGTCATATGGTCGTAAGTACTTGATATCTGTTTAGTATCATTATTTAGGACACTCGTAATACGGTAACTGATAATGTCAATTTCTCTTCTGTTGTTAGTTGGATCAGGGCGAGTTACCCTCGTTAGTAAAGTGTTGTCTTAATTATGCCGCCAACGAAATAGGTATTGTTTTCATTAGTGTGAAATGCATATTTTCGAATTTGTTGCCCGAATATTGCTGATATTTGTATCCTCATAATGTGGTTAACTTGTTTTGCTTGTGTTCTAGGTGTTGATAAAATTGGTTGCAATGTGTGTCTTCGCGTCTTCTGGGTTGTTGCATGATTGCTTGAAATCCATGATAATATTAGTAAACTTTTGTATGTCTATTTGTAGGTCGTTTTGATTAATGTTTGTCTCGATTTGTAATGTCCCTCCATTTATCTTTGTTGAGTCATTTGTTGTATAGAATCCAGGTGATAGACTTTTGCATGGTGGATTTATATTCTGTGCTGCTAACCATTTACGTTAACGCTATTCTCATCGTTTGGTTGTACCGGTAAAGGTATCTTTGTGTATATTGATCGTGTGTAAGTGATCCCGAACATCTTTTTAACGTTACTACTTTTGTTAATCCATCATTTCAAGTGTGTATTTCTTTCTTTTGCCAGTAGCCATTTGGCTAAGCGAATGTCTTCGTCCTTTATTATTATAATACTAAGGTACTCGTCTTTGAATTATCTTCTCTTGTTTTCCATCTATATCTATATTGTAGATGATGAATATAATCACTAGCCCAGCTTTCCCTTCTTCATTTTTATTTTGTTGTATGTAGGTTCTTAGTAGCAGGAGTTTCATTTCCAATTATGAAGTAACTTGGTTTCAGTACCGTATTATCATTAATGTCCTCACATAGTACACATAGTAGTCTTGAGTATAACCATGCTTTTGTCTGATGTAAGAATGTAGATATGCAATTCTTCACATGCAACTGTTTATGCGCCTATTACTCTGCGCAAATGACATTTTATTGAATTCACCCTATATATTTGTATTTTTTCGAAGTGCGGAGAGAATGGAGGTATAGTGCCCTTGTGTGCCCATGATGATTAGTGTTACCGTAATTCCAACGTGTTTGTGGCAATAACTTTTGTATGTGTGATACTCTGTTTACTCTCTTGCTTTGTGTTGTTAGATTATTTTCGTTTATATTCTGCATTGACCGCCAACGTGCGTATTTGTGCTGATATAGCAGTAACTCGTTTACACAAATACGTGTTGTTTTAATTGTTTCACTCAATTGATAAACAAATTTGTGACGTAACGTCTATTTGATTTTTATTTTCTCATTTGACTTGAATTAGGACTTGACCCATGACTTGTTTAATCACTTTGAGTTTCTGATTCTGATTTATTTCGTTCCTTGCGCATTCCTCAATTTGTGTATTTCTAATTCTTGTTGAAATGGGATCCCATGTGACGATTTTAATCCATATTCCTTGCTTGTAATATTGTCTTAATGCATATGCAGCTGCTTAAAATTGATAAGGTTTATAACAAAGGTACCATATTCATGAGGTGCTAATATTAATTTACCCCTTTTATTTTATTTATATAGCGCTTTTATATATGAACGTAAACACATCATGATGTCATAATTCCGTAGAGTACTAGTTATTTTGGCGAATTCGCATTTTTCTGTGCTAATAGCAATATCTTTTCATTAATGAAGTTCAATTCATGTCAATGTCACGATCACGACCAGTGTGACATTCGAATGCATTCGTCAGTGACTTTCTTTGTGCGTATTCTTTTTGCGTAAGTCAGCAATTATTTTATTGAGCTCATTTTGCACTTGTAGACTAATTTCATTCTTGATTAACGTAATCTGTTTCATAAGTAGGTAGCTTCTTGGGCAGCAGATGTCTACGAGTTTCTGTTATTTCTTTTTAAAACTAATACGTATTATTCTGTTCCATTATTCTTTTCTTGTGATATTTTCTTGATATTTCTTCATTCCTCAATTTATGTCTTCTTGTATTTCCAATATCTCTTTTCCAGTGATGGTACTACTTGTAATTGGTAGATGTAAGACTAAACTTAGTTGCGCTCTCTTTTCCCGTTACGGTATAATACAATTACATACGACTTCTCGAGCATCGGGGCGACCCGCTTGTGGGAGACCGATGCCTGATTCGTTACCGCACGAAGGCAACTGAGTTATAAACAGCTTTTAACATATAGCAGTACCAGTGAGTGTATAGGGCTCACCAGCCTGTGATTTAATAAGACACAAGTAGTAATAGAAAAGAGAAATGCTAGTTCTTACCTCGAAGGACCAAATGGACACGCCGGGAACATGCTGTGTTGCTCGCTGACAGGCGTGTACAGAACGAGAGTCCATAGATACTCGTAAACACGTAGACTCTCGCTACCTTATTGATTTGTCGGACGTAGTAGACGCTCAGTACCTAGACTACATGATGTTAGGCACTGTTAGGTTTGTGCAGCGATGGTGTAGGGCGGCGCGAAGGATAGAGCCACGCGGCGTTAGACTCGGGCAGCACTAGGGCGGCGGCGTGGCGCTGAATTCGAGCAGCGCGATAGTTAGAGCGACGCGGCGCTGGACTCAGGCAGCGCTAGGGCGGCGCGACGGTAACCACGTGGTGAGGAGGGAGTCAATGAAACTTCGGGTGATTTCACTGGACTGGTTTATTGTAGAAATACATAGTTTATATAGTAGTTTCATTTATACACACATATGCAAAATACGTGACCGCGGAGAGTTACTAAAATAGAGCATAGAAGGAATTTGCTGATTATATTAATACGTGAGTTTATTCATAAACGGGAAGTTAGTTATTCACTATATATAACCTAGGGTGGACTTGTCCGTATGTATGTTCATACGTGAACAGTACCCATAACACAAGCATATAAAGCTTAGTTTGGGACCAGAGGACGTTATGTGAAATGTCCATGAATATTTATTTATTTATTTATTTATTTAGTTACTATAAAAATCAACGTAGGTTGTATCCTTGTATGTATTTTATGTGTTCGTATTTATCTTTTTTGATCAATTGCAATTATTCAGTATCTATTTGGTGTGCGTTAGTTACATTGTACCTTTCTCGCCCCACTCAATCGAGAAATAGCCTCTTTTAGGGGCCACGATTAGACCGGATGGAGCTTTGACAATGCCATAGAGGTGTGAAAATATAGTCCTGGCAATTTATAGAGGTATGGTAGAAATCCTCAGCTAGAAATGTGTTAAAAAGAAAGTAATATGACTAAAGATAACGATATCCGCTGAGTTTCTTACGCCTACGTTCTTCTCAGCGGATTGGAAATCCTGAATCGGTAGGGAAAAAAAAATTGGACATATCATAGGAGCAAACTATTTTTTTGCAAAAAGAAAATATCCCTACATGAATAAATGATTTTTGATTTCGATTTTGATGTTGATAGAGATGTGAATAGGATACTGTTGGCGTTATCATAGCATACGAGTAGATATTATGATATTTGCGGATATAATATCACTGTTTTATTTTTCTGGTATATTTACAAGATACGAGGGAGAAAGTTCAAGATACAAAATAAGGCGTATTGGTATCATCAGAAAATAATCTGTTTATTTTAACATAAGTATTTATTTTGAGATCAATGTGTAAAGGTTTTCAATAATAAAGATATTAATTATGATATTAAAGACAGAACGACATTTGAAACATTTGTCCCATAGGTACAACTTATTAGTTCCCTTATAAATATTTGTAGTGTCTAATTGCCTATTTAAAAATAAATCAAACTAGAAGACAATTGTACATTAATTATTTTAAAACTTTTTTATTTTATATACAAAAAATCGGACGAGACCTGAAAAAATAATACTATACACATGTTTTTGTGTGTGCTTTTAAGCTTATTTATGACGGGCTTCGTGGTCTAGTGGTTTATATTGCGGACTGCCGTTCACGAGGTCGCGGGTACGATTCCCGCCTCGGAAAATCATTTGTGCGATGTTTATAAATGTCATACAAATGTTTGTCCTGCGTCTGGGTATTTCTATGTATTATAAGTATGTATTTACAAAAGAAAAGTAGTTTATGTATTCTATCCGTATTCTGGTACCCATAACACAAGCATATTATGCTTAACTTGGGACCAGAGGACGTTGTGTGAAATTTCCACGCATATTTATTTATTTATTATTTGAACATCTATCCATTCAAAAGTCTACATTTGCAGTAATTAGGTTATAGTCCCGTACGTGAGTGGAATACGGGTACTGGGGTACACAGCGTACCCTGCGGCTCCACTTTGATTTTACTTGTAGCAGACAAGACTGCCAGCTATCATAAAGACTTTAAAATTATAACCAAACCTTAAATATTATGTGACTTCTGGGCCCTGAGTCGGGTATTTCAACGGTGTCACAACTGTACCATTATTGTACCATTATGGTGCAATTGTAAAGTTTTTGGTAGTCTACTATTATTGTCTCGTCATAACGACTTCAACAATGACTTACAATTGTCAAAGTGACATAAATTGCTAGTCTCGTACACAACTGCTTCACAATTGCAATTCAATGACTGAAATGTTTCGGTAGTCTGCTATTTTGAATTTGACAGTAATATTTTTAAATTGTCCTGTGTCGACAGATTGCCATAAATAAAAAATAGATAGATAGAAATATTAGAAATTGTTCTTTGTAATTTATTGCAATTTACTAATCTCCTAAACTTCACGTTGCTTTTTATACTAATAAATAGTATGTACAAATATATCTAAACGAAGTCTAGCATGATTAAATGTTTAAATTTATTAGTAGTTTTTCGAAAATCACTTCAACTAACGCATTTTTTAAAAACGGCAACACATACATACCATTCTAACACAATTCATAGATAAAAGAGACCGAAAATTCAATGCATAGATAAAAGAGATCGACAATTCTATTACCATTGAACGACCGTTATGAACGCATATAGCAGACTACGGATATTTGACTTCAATTGCAACGGTATCGTGCCGGTATCGTGCCGGTATGACAATTGTTCCAAAATAGTAGACTTGAGCACCTGTTTTAAAGTTTAACTTCTATGGTGCGTTCAGAACAACTAATAAATAAACAAAAGATAAATATTCATGACCATTTTACACTACGTCCTATGGTCCCAAGTCCCAAGCTAAGGTATGCTTTTGCTATGGGTACCGGAATGCGGATTTACTACATAAACTACTTTTCTTTTCAAAATACATACTTATAATTTACTTACAAATGAAAGTAAATTAAGATTAAAAACTGACTTTATAAATAAAAATAAATACTAATGGTCTTATTCATAATCATTTATCGGAGGTTTAAACGGAGATTTTACGGAGAGATAATAAACGTTTTAGCGTATAAAGACTATTATGAATAACAGGTTTTGACAATTTTCGCGAACCGATTTTAGCGAACTTTTAAACCTCCGATAAGTCATTATGAATAAGACCAAATATAGATTGCTCATACCTGTATTCTAGAGCCAATAACACAAGCAAATAAGCTTATCGTGGGACTAAATGACGTCGAAGAAAATGTTCATGATTAATTATTTTTTTATTCCCTCTAAATTGGAATTGATATCTAACAAAATATAACGGAATTTGCACACAATTCAATAAAATTTCACACCATGACTGTAATTAGAAAGCAACGTTCCTAGACAATATATTTATGTATTCCATCCATGCGGCGACAGTAATAAGGCAGGTGATTCTCACTAGTCGCCATGCATCCAATGTGAATTGACTACCAATTAAACATAAATTTACAAATGAGATTATGACTATACACTTAGAAGTATAGCTTAGAAGATTTTAAACAAACCTCGATCATTAAAAGTCTACTTAAGGGCCTACATCAATATTATCGTATATCATCGCCGACACGTACATATTAACACAGCCAGTAGGCACAGAAAATGAAGAATTAGGGATACTTTTCCTATTTACTCAAAATCTACTAAATATATTTTAATTCTGATTTACGTGTTTCTATACATAATAGTTACCTATGTTTTTAAAGTTATTTCATTAGTTAATACGCGATAATAGACCGACAAATGAAAAAAATAAAAATTTAAATAAAAATAAAAATTGAAAAAAGTTTTCTCGATAGAAAATCTTGGCGAAACAACCTCTCAAATTTTTTATTTTTTTCATTTGTCGGTCTATTATCGCGTATTAACTAATGAAATAACTTTAAAAACATAGGTAACTATTATGTATAGAAACACGTAAATCAGAATTAAAATATATTTAGTAGATTTTGAGTAAATAGGAAAAGTATCCCTAATTCTTCATTTTCTGTGCCTACTGGCTGTGTTAATATGTACGTGTCGGCGATGATATACGATAATATTGATGTAGACCCTTAAGTGAAAACAATTTACATAGCAAATGTAAAACAACTTAATAAAAAAATGAAAACAGCTACCTATTGATGTATTTAGATGAATGGGTTATTTTGCTATGCACGTGCAAAATACTGATTATTAATTTATTCAAATCTTTAGTCTATAATAATCAGTATTTTTATCAAAAAAGTTCAAGTTACATTGCCGGATTGTGTTAACGACACCAATGATATCAATGAACGACACTATCAAAATTCACTTTTTAGTTAATTTAAGTTTAGAATTTGGTAAATGATTTTGAAAATATAAAATAATATTATTTACTTATCACATAACATTTAGTAATTTTTATATACATAGCTTTTTTATTATCAGGTAATATTTTAGATTTCAATTGCTATATGAACTGGCACTTTGCCCAAATAATATCGATAAGCCTATAATGCATTATCAGATTGGCAACAAAAATACTGTTTGTATGTACTCGTTTAAGTATACAGCTAGCTGGCTATCTATCAAGTGCCAGTTGAGAGGATAATAACATTGATTGAAAATACATGGAAAATAGAATCTAAAATAAAATCTATTAGCTGATTATATAATCAGCTAATAGATTTTACTTTAGATTCTATTTTCCATGCATTTTCAATCTATCTATTATCTATCTATTATCTGATCATCATGAATACCATTATGAGAATCAAAGCTTATGAAACTCCTAAATTATTATCGCTAAATTAGACTTTCAAAAACTGCTGCTGTAAAGTAGTTTATCACAACTACATCTACATTTTTATGAAATGCAACTGAAGCGTTCCTTTTTAAAACAAGAATTTGTAACAGCGCCATCTAGCATGCAGTAGTCGAACTTTTATTGCTTCTTATGTGTCGTGTCGTGTCTCAGTGACGCCTAACATATGTTGCTATCTGACAAAAGAGGGCGCTAGAAGTCAAATTTATTCACGAAATTGTGAAGGACGCGGCTACGGTAGTCTTTAGATTGTAACTTTTTCATGCGTGAAAAAACTAATGTAGACTACTGTCTAATATACCTGAACATACATAAACTAAATAGCGATATTTTAAATTTAGCCCTAC
Source organism: Orgyia antiqua (assembly GCA_916999025.1). NCBI lineage: Eukaryota > Metazoa > Arthropoda > Insecta > Lepidoptera > Erebidae > Orgyia > Orgyia antiqua. The sequence goes on from OU779861.1 coordinate 8,513,545, forward strand.
AGATGCGAATTCCGCACTGTGAAAAAGACTATAAAAAACCCAAAAAAGAACCATTTTAATAAGTAATAAATTTTAACAAAGAAATACAAAATGAACTCACCTGAATTTGCTCTGCAGCCTTTTTTGCCAAAGCAGGGTCGAGTATGGTAATGTCGATCTCACTGCCAGACTTTTTTGCGGTCTCACTAAAAGCCGCCGCATTGACATAATATGTCGATCCCTTTTCACTAGTTTCGACTGGAGAATTTGGGGACAAAATTCCACTGTCTGAATCACTAACATTAGCTGATTTACGCACTGCACCAGAGGTTTCACCACAAGGAGATTTAAGGGAAATTCGAGATCTTTCATTAGTTGGAGACTTAAGAGGGATTCGTGATGTTCTGGGCCCTTCCTGAGCAAAGCCCGTATTAGGATCGAAAATCACATAATTATCTTTGTCACATCTCACTCTATTGTTCACTGTCACTGTATATTTTTTATTTGGTGATAAATTTAGGAAAGGGTCTTCACTATCTATGGGGCTTTCTGGTATAATAGATTGTATTTTTGGTGTAATCTTTGGCACTGATTTTCCATCTATTGTCCTCCTGATAACTGTATCGTTGGTAAATTTTAATCGCACGTATTCATTAGAAATTGTCCTCCTTACGGGAGATGATAGCAAAGGCGATGGTTTACATTGTTGTAAACTTGATTTATTTTGAAATAAATTTAGTTTTGGTTTATCCATACTTTTAGTAGGAGAAAACGGTAATTTTAATCTAGTTACTGTTTTTCGTTTTTGACTAGCATTTAAATCTATGCCACCGTTCTGCACTGCACTTTTATAAACTGGTAATACGCTTGCTCGTTCTTGCGGTTTTGTATATTCTTTGGTAAGGTTTGAATTATTTTTACTTATCTCAAATGCTTTATTAAACTTTTTAATTGGCGCTGGTGTCTTGAGTCGACCTTTAACTTTCTTATCATTAGGAACTAAGTTTGGAATAATATTTTCTTTCTTTGTAATAGATATGGTGTCCTGAATGATAAAAGTTTTGCTACGATCATATGTAAGGTGATCATTTTGTATAGTTTCAAATAAATTTTCGCTAGAAATACTTAAGGCCGTGTCTATTATAATATCGACATCGCTTGACTCAGAATTGCTTTGAGATGATCTATTTTCGTTAATTATGCAAGAGATTCTTTCTTCAACTTCTGTGAGTGAATCAGATCTATCATCTATACTCCTTGAGGTACCGCTGCCAGAGTCTGAAGGACTTTGTACTTCGAATATAGCTTCATGCAAAGTTTCTGAATGTTTTCCAGAATTTTCAGGGCACGAGGATCTTCTTCTTTTGACTGTTCCAGTTTCATCAGAAGGCGAATCCCAGTCTAGGATGGATACGGCGCACTGAGCTCCACTTATTTTAAATCGTCTTGGACTTGTCATTATAGTTATATCGCATTGTAAAACACTATCTAATCTTGTTCATCGTGTCATGTTCACTGTATATTTAAAATAATGTTGGAATATCATACGTGGTTGGTAATTGCTGATACTATTCGATATATCTATTATTCTATCGTTAGAAGAACACGAACGAATCATCTCTGATAACTATCTAATTACAAACTTGATGTCAGTACACATGGGACCAACGCTAACGGTATGTTATTTTGTCTAATGGAACCATTTGTTTTCAGTTTTGTGACACGAAAGGGGTTCGTACGGTAAAATAGTAACATTTGTTAATAAACTTTGTATACGTAGGGTTATAGGAACTTTACTTTCTGAAATACAAACTATATTTACTTAGATTAGACCAAACTACGAGTAAATGCAGTATGGAAGTATATTTTTAGATCAACGAAAAAATAACCGTGATATAAATTAAACAATTAATTATAATCTTTAGATTTTAAATATTTAGAATAGTATTTTTTTATATTTCAGTGTTCCACTTCGTTAGTTTAATATACTTATAAACTTTATTATAATTTTGACGACCCTGGTATTCAGAGGATTTGAGGTTGAGGTATTTTCGACGAGTCTTTATTCAAATAACTTTTTTCTTATAGGAGTTAACAAAATCAACTTCCGAATCGTATCTAGGTACAATAATTCAATGTAAATTACACTATTTTAATTATGTACAAAACATAATCCATTACGTATTCTGTATCAGTTAAACTTTCAGAAACACGTTCCGCCTGATAAACATGAACGTTTAGATACAGAGTCGTAGACCGGTAACGGAAGGTAGTTTCTATGTACCGCCCTAGGTCTGCTCGACTTTGCTAGCATCAGATCACCCTCTAACATAGATTCCCCACGCAAGGCGATTAGCGCACACCAAACCTAATAAGCGCTCACGAGAATAATTATGTATAAAAACTGAACTCGGCGTGTGATCTTGGTATCCATCACGTCAGCCTATTGCAGTCCATTGCTGGACATAAGCCTCTACAAATTCGCGCCGTGTGTACCAATTTTTTTTTTTAATTTTTTTTTTTTATTTATTTGCGGATTACCAACAACTGTTTACATAAAAACTTAAAACTAAATACATGTTTGCGAAGCTTACAGTAATGTAACAATTACTTAAAGGTAAACACCGCATCCACAATATTAATAGTAATGATATGAACATGATGACAATGAAAATACATTGCTACCTGTTATACTACAAAGTTAATGAGTTTAGTTTTTAATAAAAATCTCGTAATGCGGTATCTATTTGAGGTGATCTGTGTCGCCAACGTACGTGTCTTGAAAATTTTTTTCCAAGACTTGAATAAGCAGACCGTTGAAAATTTTATTCAAGAGTTTTCCTATTTATTCGCTGTAAAATACTTGCTTGCAATTGGTTTTCTATTGAATAACATTCTTTAGTCTCTTGTTAAGCATCAAACAGATTTGAATTTCTTTAGTAGCTACTGCTAAATTCTTTGAACAATGAAATCTCAATTACCTTTCGCTAGATATTGCTTTAACTTAAGAGGATACCAAAATAGCTTCGTGCATTTTTCTACGTACAAAGTTTTAATTTTTTCTTTAGATTAAATGGCTAGAGCTCTAATTTTTAAGTAGGTATATGTTTTTTCAATATATAATCTAGGATCGCATAAACTCAGAAACGCGATTGAAAAAAGTTTTCTCGATAGAAAATCTTAGCGAACCAACCTCTCTCATTTTTTATTTTTTTCATTTTTCGGTCTATTATCGCGTATTAACTAATGAAATAACTTTAAAAAAATAAGTAACTATTATATATAGAAACACGTAAACCGGAATTAAAATATATTTAGTAGATTTTGAGTAAACAAAAAAAATATGCCCAATTCTTAATTTTCTATATCTACTAGCTGTGTAAATAGGTGCATGTCGACGATAATATTGATGTAGGCCCTTAATACGGCAAATCGTTTATTTAACTGTCATTTGTTTTAGTAAGTATCCAGCTTTATCTACACCTACTAATATTATAACTTTTCTTTCCGTCCCATGGTTGCCTGGTCTAAATTTTCTGAACACACGTGTACCTACGAAGTAGCGGACAAAGCTAGTATTTTTATACTAACTACAATAAAAACCTTTTGTTTTTAAAATGTAACTAAGATATAAAATCTGAAATAATATTTTTCATATAATATATTTTCTTTTATTTTTCTTTATGAAGTTATTAGCTAATGCCCACGATCTCACCCACGTCTACAGTTACTAACCCCCCCCCCCCCCTTCCCTATCATACACCAAAACTTTAGAAGAAAAAGCCATCCACTTAAACCACTCTATCTAATAAAAAACTGCATCAAAATCCGTTGTGTAATTTTGAAGATATATACATACATAGGGACATATATACATAAATCAAGACTTTGTTTTATAATAAGTAAAGATAAGGTAGGTACCATATCCGAATAGCAGACCCATTTCTACCACCGAACTACTTAACTAACTAGTCACAATAAAGTGAAACGAAATGAACTTACGGAGTCAGCAGGATTCAGACAAACTGCCCCCAAGTGTCTCCGTACTAACCTAATTACCAGATAAGTTAAACCAATAAATTACGAAGGGTGAGAAATTTACTTAACTTGCACTACAGTACATCACTACTATAATATCTTCGTTAACTAGCAATAGTTAGCAAACTAGTGAAATAAAGTTGTACAACCGTCAACTAAACTAAACTAAACTAAACTCTAAGTAGCCTAGCTTTTCCAGCTCAGGCAATATATCTATTCTTATATATATTAATATTATAAAGCTGAAGCGTTTGTTTGCTTTTTTGTTTGTTCGAACGCGCTAATCTCAGAAACCACTAGTCCGATTGAAAAAAATTCTTTCAGTGTTGGATAGTACATTTATTGAGAAAGGTTATAGGCTAAATAACATAACTAGTGAAAAACTTGCAAAATGGAATATTTTTTTTATTCTACGCTTACAAAGTTTCCTGCAACAGCTAGTAGGATATAAAAAATAATTGAAAAGAAAAAAATTAGATAATACCATAATTTTGCACCTTATATAGCGGGAGGAGGAAGTAGCGGCCGTTTTCAATATTTTCTATCCACAATTATGCTAGTGAAGACAGACAAACCTAAACTTTTGTCGTTACTTGTATTACAACAAGCGAATGATGATACCATTTTATTTTGAATCTTTGACTGGAGATAAAAATATTGTACTGATAAACGGGGATAACATCGGTCCGTAATCGCAAATTGTCTAATGAAAACGGCCGAAAGAGATACAAATACTAATTCACGATGTTCCGTCAATATTATGTAACAGTTGGGATTGTCTCGGACAACGTAAGTTTATCGTTCCGTCTCCATCCCGGGAACTATCGGCAAAATTTATTGGAACAACATATCCCTCCCTATCTGTTATACAAACTTTCTAATTTGTTATTGCACACAGAGTTTCTATTGTTATAACCACAGGTTATAACTTACGGTGTAATATCTTATTAACCAGATTTTGTTATTCTTGTTACTATGACAACTCTATCATAATAAGTATTGTTTGTATAATTTTTAACAGTCTTTGTTTATGTTTCTATTATGTTATTTAAATATAGAAACTGAACCCATAAATTATATACCTACCTACATTTGTTTGTAATTTTATAAATTTTTCTAATGACTTGCTATCCTGTTACTTAATGTTAAAACAGTATTTAAAGAAAAACTTCCAGGGGCTTTCAGTGTAAACCTGCGTAGTCAAGTCAGTAATATGTTGACACCAATGTATAAAAGACTTAACACAAACGCATGAAAACATAACACGTAAAATGTAAGTTTTATTGACACCCTGCTGTAAAGTCAGAGAAACATAGTGAAGTCATTTTATTTACTCCTACATAGTTGTGTGTGTACCTTCCTCAAGAGAACTAATGTAACTAAAGTTAACAATGTAACTTGTAGTTCTCCGTGCCTGGAAACTTTAACTCTAAACTTATACAGTGTCGATACCTCGCCAAATAAATCAGACTTGCAGACTTGTTAAGAAAATGTAGCATGAGAATACTTCGGCAATTCTGATCCTTGAAGGTTATAAAAAGCCTATAGTCATAAGTAAAATAAATCATAATATAAAAAGCCTATAGTCTACTACTATAAGTTTTCATATTTTTAAATCTAGAATTTTATTAATCAAACGTTTATATATTACTAGCTGTTGCCCGCGACTCCGTCCGCGTGCAATTAGGAAAATTTTTTTTTTTCGCAATAAATCGTAGCCTATGTTCTTTCTCAGGGTCTAAAGATTGTATGTGCTAAATTTCATCAAAATCGGTTGAGAGGTTTAAGCGGGAAAGCCTAACAGACAGACAGAGTTACTTTCGCATTTATATTATTAGTAGGGATGTAGGTACGATGTTGCAACATAAAGAAGGCCATAAATTCATTAGCTTCGCAAAAAATATGCACAAGACATTAATTATAAAGTAAAGTCAGCCGTCTAATTTGGAAAACGCATAAAATAAGGTTAACGTATACTGTTTCAAATATTTCTTATCGTTGCGTTCCATTCCCCTGTGAGCAAAAACAGGAACTTTAACTGCTACGGACCCCGATACCGTTCGTCTTAAGTGATTTACAGTCGCGCTGCGACCTGCTTCAGAACAACCTTCTAGGGGAGAACCTCCTTGAACCGGGTTACTAGACTTATCACGAAAATATACCTACCTGTCTCTCTTATTACTATGTATAAAGAAGGGGACAGACAATTTAAAGCTTGTGTTAGAAATTTGAACCGTGTACGCCCCAACAATATCCTCCTAAATGGGTCAGGAAGGCGAAGTTTACGTCGCATTTCAGCATTAAGGAAACCGAAACGTAATAAAATCCGCACCATAGAAGCGGAATTAGAAAATTATACCGGTGCTTTCAGTCTCGACCTCCGTTTAAGAGATCGTGAATTTTGAAGCTATGATTAGATATATAAAAGCAATTGACTGGAATTATTTTGTTCTGTATAGACTGTAGCACGTGCATAATTATGTAGATTCTCATTTGAAAGATCTTAAATAAAAATATTGCCAACCTGAATGTTTGTTACAAGAAAAATAGCAAAATAACCAGTTTGCGTAATAAATGTACTTTGGTAGCATTCTGATCGACGTAAATCACTTTTTATGGTGTCGTTCCGAGGGCCAATATAACCCTATTAGGAAAACGGTGTCGTATTGTGCAAAAATCTTTTTAAAAACTCCTTACATGGTATTTTATTTAACAATTTACATCACATATCAATTGATAAAGTTAATTTTAAAACTTACTTCGGCTAATGACGCTTCGTAAAATGACAATGCAATGAAAATATCGTAGTTTCCAAATTTTAAAGAACATATACTTTAATCTTTATCTTTTATATTATAACTCATATTAAAGCTTTCATAGTTTTTAAATGACGTAAAAATACTGTTGTCATCTGATTTAATAAAATTATCTAAATGCGTAAATGCCATTATTACTAACAAATGAAACTAACAAAAGCGAAAACGCAAAGTACACAATAGGGCGGGATTGTACACATTTTAGCGTGACATTAACACTGCAATATGTTGTCGGAAAGAAATATTATTTGCATTTGTAATGTTAGGGTGGTCCCACAAGGACGGGGGAATGCAGGAATGCACTTCATTGCACTTGTCTTTACTTATATTACACACACACAGGCACACCTAATAGGCATACATACTTACAACACATAGAAATAAAATTGTTGTTGATAAAATTAGAAATTTAGGAATTATATAAAATAGGTGTAAAAATATTTTTTGGGATTGTGATTTGATTTGATGAGATTTCCATCACTCTGTAATTGCAAGATAGTTTTTTCACCGTACCCGTTCAGCACTTCGTTCTTTATCAGATGACCACCTTTCATAACTTAGTCACAGATTGGGCATGGGCATGCTAAGATACGATGAAAAAAAATTCTTTTAGTTCTCTCGATATACTAAGCAATCTTAATACACATGATTTTAAATTCTATGCGTGCCAATCCCATTGTTTACTAATATAAACTTCTTGTATGTTTAGAGGGTTCAAAGAAACCTGTTTGCATATTTACGTTAATGTATTTGTTCTTATTACATCTTAGTATCGTAGATATCGTCTTTGAGTGTTCTATCTACTATATCTTAACTACAAACAATAAGGAATTGCTTATCCGATGTTTAAACAACATTAAAAGCGTTACTTAGTGAAAAGGGCGTGTGTGCATCAAAAGAGCAATAGTTGTACACACACAATTGCAATGTTGCAATGCGGGGGAATTTTCGATTAAATATTTAGATTAGATTTTTCGTGATCCATTTATCATGGTTTAATTGTGTTAGGGTGATGGCTTTTACGATGATGAAAGTGGTGATAGTATTTCTCGAGATTTTGTTTGATAATCTTTTAGAATAGAAGAATAAATTATATCTAACGTACCTTTGATAAATGTTAATGTAAAAAGAAACTAAAAATGATACTCTCTGCTTTACATATATTTGTGTCTTTCATTTCGATGGTAGGAAAGATACAATACAATATACCTACCTAGAGTTCTTGGATAAAAATATAGCAATGGTAAAGTTATGAGTGTTTAAACAAAACCACTTATTACGGATTTAGACGCGCATATATATTTGATTTTAATTCTAAATCTGTACAAAGTGGTTTTATTTAAACAAATGAGTCGCGGTAGTGTTAGAGAATATAAAATTATTATGTGTGTTTAGTTTTTAGCAGTAGGTTTACTTATTACTAGCTAAGAGGAGAACCAACTAACAAAACACATATTTGTAATTTTTTATGAATAAATCTTTATTCCACGTTGTAAGGCTTTGGCCTATTCCGTATTGGATAGTTAAAGATACGGGGCTATGAATAGATAGATACAATAACAAATAAAATAGTAAAATGCTCTTCCTTGTAAGCATGAAAATGAAATGTTTAAGAGGCTTGAAATTACATACGTACAAATAGCATTTTATTGCGTAAATTGATATCTTGCAGGCAAAAACAAGATGGAATAAATATTTAAAAAACTAGTGATGCCCGCTACGTCGTACGTTTGGCATTTTGGATCCCCATTTTTTGCACCATAAAGCATTTTTTCCATATTCATTCAGCTTTAATACCTTCTCTGGTCTAACCTTTAAATAACCCGAACCAAAATTAGTCATAGTGGTCCAAACACTCGAGTTTTAGCGACACTAACATTTTTCACAAACAGCAATTTATTTTTATTTATTTAAAAGATCGAGATTACAGCGCTAATTTTTAAAATGCACTTAAATTTGGCTTGAAGTTTCCTTATTTCTTTTTACATATTAGGATGGATAAAAGAATATACACATATGAATAATAAATTACAATAAAAAATGTAAATATAAGTAACATTGTGCGAAAACACGTAAACAAGTGAAAACATATTAGGAGCGCACAAAATAAGGGAAATACGGCTTTTATGGGCGTTGTGAACGTGTACTATGGTGATCCCTGTAATGTTACATACTACACATATAATAATGTATTATGTTGAGTCGCGGGCAAGTATTTATAACTAAGCACATAGGTATATACCAGATGTGATAGTGTCTATGACTGTATCACTCACCCGGCTTAGACCCATAGCACACGGCGTATTTTAAACGCGCAGACGACGCGCGTATACGTGGTTTAAACGAGATTTGATCGCAACCTTGTAACCTAAGCACACGGGGCGATTGTAAAACGCGCCTCTACTGCGCGTATACGCGCAGGTACAGCTGTACAGACGCGCTGTAGTCACGCGTAGCTTTTGCGTTTGAAGAGAGTAGGGTAGGTAAAAGTGAATAAAACGACAATTTATATTACCCTAAAAGTAGTAGACAGCAGACAAACAATAAACTTAAAAAAAATTACCATTAGCAAACAAAAAAATCTATGAATTTTGCTACTTTCAGAGTCATCATCAATTTATTTAAATTATTCAATTTTTATTATCATTTTCAATGTAGCTTTCTTTTCTTAGTAAGAGTCACATTCTGCTCTTCCTCACTGTCACTGCTTATTTCCATAATTGAATCTAATTAAATTGAGCAGGAAGTTGAAAAATATCGAAATTAAACAACTCCTTCGAAGTCTTAGTTTGAAATATTTTTTTTAGGTTAAGAGGATACCAAAATAGCTTCGTGAATTTTTCTATGTACGAAGTTTTCATTGTTTCTTTAGATTGAATGGCTAGAGCTCTAATTTTTAAGTATATGTTTTTTCAATATATGATCTAGGATCGCATGAACTCAGAAACGCGATTGAAAAAAGTTTTCTCGATAGAAAATCTTGGCGAAACAACCTCTCTAATTTTTTATTTTTTTCATTTGTCGGTCTATTATCGCGTATTAACTAATGAAATAACTTTAAAAACATAGGTAACTATTATTTATAGAAACACGTGGATCAGAATTAAAATATATTTAGTAGATTTTGAGTAAATAGGAAAAGTATCCCTAATTCTTCATTTTCTGTGCCTACTGGCTGTGTAATATGTACGTGTCGGCGATGATATTGATGTAGGCCCTTAATATTCACTTTTACGGCAAGATGTTTCATTTTACACAGTCACATGACTCATGTGACATGAGTCACAGTTCTATAGAATGGACACTTTGTTTTTAAAATGAATGGCGCGACGTATTGAGTGGCGAGGCGAGTGTGTGTTAGTATGAAACGGAACATTTATTAACTTTTTTTAGCGAAAGTAAAGGAATTTATGCCCATTCAGTCTATTTTGCAAATTTGAACAATTTTGATAGAAAATACGTAGATTCTGGGACTAAAGTTCGTAGGTTTGCAGGAAAGGCTTAAAATACGTAGATCTACGTAAAAAGACGTAGAGTTGGCAACCCTGATCCCAGCCCCCCTCTGCCCGTACCCCGCTCCTTTGTACGCGCGTTTGTTTCGCTTCAAATGCGCGTATACGCGCTTCATGCGCGCGTTTCTATTATCAATGCAAACGCAACAATCAGCGTTTACGGCGCCGAAGACGCGCGTTCCTGAAACGCGCGTTTAAAATACGCCGTGTGCTATGGGCCTTAAAGCCACTTACATATCTATGTGTGCGTGAAAATGTATCTATGTATGTCTAACATACAGGCTATACTTCATATGAAACGTCACTATTCTATGAAGTACGATTTAGCCAGGCTAAAGTTACTTGTCCACAATTTTAACTGTCAACCCACCATCTGGTTAATCTATGTTTGTATGTTAGTAAGCGACCAATTCTGTATGAGAACATATTTATTACTAGCTGTTGCCCGCGATTCCGTACGCATGGAATTTAAAAAACCTTTCCCGTTTTTGCACTACTGCTTTGCTTCTATTGGTTGCAGCGTGATGTTATATAACCTAAAGCCTTCCTCGATAAATGCCCTATCTAACACTGAAAGAAGTTTTCAAATCGGCCTGGTGGTTCCTGAGATTAGCGTGTTTAAACAAACAAACAAACAAACTCTTCCGCTTTATAATCTTATATATAAAATTCACGTGTCACAGTGTTAGTTACCGTACTCCTCCGAAACGGCTTGACCGATTTTTATGAAATTTTACATGCGTATTCAGTAGGTCTGAGTATCGGCCGACATCTATTTTTCAAACATTTTTTTTTAGTATGGCAAAACAACGTTCGCCGGGCCAGCTATCTAATATATAAAATTCACGTGTCACAGTGTTAGTTACCGTACTCCTCCGAAATGGCTTGACCGATTCTTCTCAAATTTTGCATATATATTCAGTAGGTCTGAGAATCGGCCAACATCTATTTTTCAAACTTTTTTTTTAGTATGGCAAAACAACGTTTGCCGGGTCAGCTAGTCTTATATATAAAATTCACGTGTCACAGTGTTAGTTACCGTACTCCTCCGAAACGGCTAGACCGATTTTCATGAAATTTTACATGCATATTCAGTAGGTTTGAGAATCAGCTAACATATAATTTTCAAACCTTTTTTTTTGTATGGCAAAACTACGTTTGCCGGAACAGCTAGTATTAGTATAGATGTGAGTGTGGATGAAGCCAAGGAAGTATATTTGGATCGTAGCAGATGGCGCTCTATTGTCTCTGCCTACCCCATGGGAAAAAAGCGTGATGTTATGATGATGATGATGATGATAATTATTATTTGAACTCTTAATTTTATTAACTAAGGGCCTGACGACGATGATAACCTAGTAAAATTAGGGATTTGTTCAGATTTTGTGGGCACATTCGAAGACAAGCTATATTTTATAACTTAGGTACTAGCTAATGCCCGCGGTTTCACCCGCGTTTATATCTATTAATTAAGCCCACCTTCCCTCAACATACATGAAAATTTAACAAATGATACAACAAAGCCATCCTTTTGAACCACTCTATTTATTAAAGTAAACCACATTAAAATCTGTTTAGTTTCCAGGGTAACGTATAAAACAATATAGCGGCATTCTACCACTAAGACTTCAGTTCTTCTCTGTCTGTCTATCTGTCTATTCATATTTCATGAACGGTGATAGCTAGATAGTCGACACCTTCACAGTTTGTATACCTATTTCTATTGCCTTAATTAAAACTTGATTGTCATTCAGTTATCAAACACACAGGCAACTAAAATCTGTATTGATTTTCGTTAACACGGTATCCTGTCTAGTGTATAATGCTTACTCAGACGATAATGCGTACATGCTTTCATGCCCACATGGGGCATACGTGCACCTATTTCGTAATTCATGTTATATATAAGCTGTCTGGACGCTATATTAATTACTTACCTGGATTCTGCAGACATGTGTTTTGCAATAACAATTTCTCAAGTTTAATATTTAGTTTGTAGTTTATTAATGAACTAGTTAGTTACAATACAATATACTTTATTGCACACCAATAATACAGAATTTTTAAATTATCTACAAACTATTAATGTACCATCGGCGGTATTATCGCTGTCAGTGATCTCTTCCAAACAAACTGCATGGACATGTCGATTGGATAGACGGTGTTATGGTATGTGAATATAGAAACAAATACATACTAATAAATGTGTAAAAAGCATAATATAAATATATCCTCTCCTCTCCAGCCCATTTACGTCCCACTGTTGGGCACGGGCCTCCTCCACTTTGGGAGGGATTATGGTCTTCTGTACCGCGCTGACCATGCGTGTTGGCACAGGGTTTATTTTCGAGTTTTCCGTCTCTCACAGAGGATGCTATCTGTGTGCAATATCCCTTAGCTGACTTTTACAGCACCCGTGGGTGGTGACACTTGTATTCTTAATCCGTCACCACACGGAGTTACATATATCGAAATATCTGTTAGTTAGTTATAATTAATGAGTATATTAATTACAATTTATTGTAATTATGGGGTTAAATTTTTTTTATCGGTACTTTGAGACAGGTTTTTGACCTTTTTTCGAGTAAATTTATTAGTTCGGAAATAGATCTATCATATAGTTATCTACATATCTACACACTATTAAGTCATATTTTTCAGAACTATTGGTAGAGGTTTTTAAAGAAAGCTGATCATATGATCGTCTTTTTTAATGTTATGTCACATAATATCCTGTAAAATACACGCACTTGGTGCATAAATGTATTCACAATAAACAATGCATATATGCAAGTATATACAATTAATCAAAAACTACGAGTATTCATATAGAATTTTAATTAAGAGGATACCAAAATAGCTTCGTGCATTTTTCTACGTACGAAGTTTTCATTGTTTCTTTAGATTGAATGGCTAGAGCTCTAATTTTTAAGTATATGTTTTTTCAATATATGATCTAGGATCGCATAAACTCAGAAACGCGATTGAAAAAAGTTTTCTCGATAGAAAATCTTAGCGAAACAACCTCTCTAATTTTTTGTTTTTTTCATTTTTCGGTCAATTATCGCGTATTAACTAATGAAATAACTTTAAAAACATAAGTAACTATTATATATAGAAACACTTAAATCAGAATTAAAATATATTTAGTAGATTTTGAGTAAATAGGAAAAGTATCCCTAATTCTTCATTTTCTGTGCCTACTGGCTGTGTTAATATGTACGTGTCGGCGATGATATACGATAATATTGATGTAGGCCCTTATGGGTTACATCAATATTATCGTATATCATCAAAAAATTTGAGAGGTTGTTTCGCCAAGATTTTCTATCGAGAAAACTTTTTTTCTGAGAAACTTACTTTTCTGAGTTCATGCGATCCTAGATCATATATTGAAAAAACATATACTTAAAAATTAGAGCTCTAGCCATTCAATCTAAAGAAACAATGAAAACTTCGTACATAGAAAAATGCACGAAGCTATTTTGGTATCCTATAACTACAGTTTTTATCGTTTCATCTTAAAGAAGCATCAGGAAAATATAAGCTTTTACAAACTTTACACTTCACAAGTCGGGAGAAGCGTGCCAGAGTCCCCATAGCCCTCAACATAAACCTCTTTTCTATTTATATGCAGATTCCATAGCCGACCATAAGTTATCCGAACACCGGATCATACCCTTAATGATACCCGGATAAATGGAGATGGTTGGACTGGGGGTGAATTTTTACGTATTTGAAACTTTGTCATAATAAATGCGTCAAGAATCAGTGGTTTGGAATTAATTAATATAGGGTGACATCTTGTTTTATTATTGAAATGGGGGATTAGTGAGATTAATATCGTTAGTGGTTATAATATTTGCTTACAGTAAAATATGCAGTGACATCTGTGAACAGAGATATTAAACTAGTTTGTAAATCTTGAGTACCTACTCTTGTAAAAAGTATGATTACCTGCGTTAAAATAAGTTATATTTCAATGCTTGATGTGTAAATATATATGTGCTACAAATAAAAATAACAACCAAAAAAATTTACTACGAACGAACCAGCTACCTATTAAACGGCAGTCCGTTACGTAACTGCATCACGAGGCTCGTCATGGGACTCGTCATTAATTATGGCTATACCACTTACAAGTCTTAAGGTCTTATTCATAATGACTTATCGGAGGTTTATACGTAGATTTTATCGGAGAGATAATAAACGTTTTAGCGTAAAAAGACTATTATGAATAACAAGTTTTGTCAATTTTCACGAACCTATTTTAGCGAGCTTTTAAACCTCCGATAAGTCATTATGAATAAGACCGTTACTAGTTAACTCGTAAATAAATAAGTACACAAACCCACACTAATACTCAAAAACCTACTCTAAAATCTTAACAAAACCCGCTCTAAAATCTTAAAAACTTTCCTATCTCTGTGATCTTTTCCTGTAACGCCACTTTCCCTCGCAATTTCGGAGATAATAGCCCTTGTTTGTTTAATATAATGCCGTTTATAACAAAATTGTCCTGACGCCGTAAATGATGTTATCAGAAACATTACACAAAAAAATTTCAAATCCATTAAAATTTTCTTCGCTTTTGGTATTTGTCTTATTTGTTTACTGTTCATTATTATATTTTTATATAAAAAAAACATAAATGAGTATGTATAGTTTTAAAAAATGAAATATGAGATCTCAAAGTTGATCGTAATTGAAAATGTGTACGTTTCGCTTTCGAGACGGGTCTGTTGCAACATGCAACCGTCAGAGGCACTATTCATCTTATAGCCGACATCCAAATTGATGATCCTGTTTAGTATTTGCATATTGTTTAAGTTATATGTTAAATAGTATAGACAACTCTACTTACAATTTAAACATTTTAGATTTACACTCATTTACAGAAGAGAACACACTATTTGCTACTTAAAATATGGCTATCGTTGCTTTGTAAGCTTTGGTCACTCTTTATTGAAGACTCCGTTAATAGCAGCACAGTTAAAATTTGAAAGGTGCTACTTGTTCCATAGTTCTTGTGATGACGGATACAAGTTCAGTTCAATCGGTGTTGAGCGGAAGAAGTTGCCAGTAGAAGACTAGTCATATATTAAAAACATATTATTATTTTGTACGCCAATCTCCTAAATGAAAATTTACCAAAGGCAATATTTTCATTATTTGCCCTCAAACACAACTCCCCTCGTAATAATGTTTAATTTAATTAAAAATCTGTCTACTGAGTAAGTAAATTTCAACCGCAATTTTCCATACAAGATCTTATAATCACCCATTTAATGGATTAAAGTGAAAATATCCGGTCTATAATATTAAAATTTAAGGTCGTTTATTATTAAAATTTAAGGTCGTTTATTATTAAAATTTAAGAGCTAATAGCGGTCAAAGATTATTTCAGAAAATTACCTAAATAGTTATTTTCGAATAGGTAATATTAAATAGTTTATATATACTAAAATCTTTACTTATATAAAACAGTGGATATTTTCGTACGTATGTCCTTAGGTGAACTTATATCTTTGGAATTAATAATTATGCGATTTTTTAAATATGTATAATGGTTCAAGAGGATGGTTTTTTAATAAATTAAATTTTGGTGGAAAAAGTGATTACCGCAAGCGGGACTTGAACCCACGACCTCGGAATACCGTTCCGTAGCTCTGCCAACTGAGCTGATTGCGGTCTTGCTAACAGTAACCAATTAGGCCACCACAACGTTCCTCGATTGAGTCTACATCGCATTTTCAATGTGCGGATCACTTTTTCCACCACAATTTATATTAAGGTTTTTTTATATAATTTATTAAGGTAACAGCTAGTAGGTAATATATATTTACTTTGAAAAGAAAACACAATTATAATTAAAAGATAAATACAAATAAAAGTTTAGCTACGATATTAACACGTAGACATACTACAAAATTTTTAAATTATCTATTGAATAGGGCTTATGATATACAAGAAAGAATATTTTATTCTATATCTAAAGAAATAGAAATGATATTCACAGTCCGCATTGCGAATTTGGCAATAATAGTAGTTATAAGTTGTTTAACTATGATAATTATTTAATATGGATTCAATGGATCAAGTTAAACCCGTCCGAGTATCAAATCAAAATATCTGAAGCGTAAAGGTCAAACATGAGGCAGGTAAAGCCATGCCGTAACTCAACAGGTATTACAATCATTCTGAATGAACGATGTCCAGCCGTTTTACATAGCTTTCCACCGAACGATTTATACCCAAGTTAATGACCCCCACTTTGTGATAACTGTAGATTTATGATGGTTCATAAAAGGATTACGATTTAGTACGTAAGCGTTATAAGCGTAGGTATATGCAACTACAACTCCGTGCACATGGAATTTAGTAAATATTCCCTGTTTTTGCAACATTTTTCACTAATGCTTCGCTCTTACTAGTTGCAGCGTGATGTTATATAGCCTTCCTTGATAAATGCACGATCAAACACAAAAAGACTTATTTAAATGGAACCAGTAGTTCTGAGATTAGCGCGTTCAAACAGAAAAACTCTTCAGCTATAATATTACTCACTGTCACTGTTGTGTCACTCAAGACTCTGTCAAGACTAGTTAACTACGATAAAGAATAAAAGAAAAACGTTAAATATAGACATTGAAGTATAGCGTACTTATTTCTGCTATTAAAGTTTATCAGGCAATTTTGTTTGATACTAAATTAGAAATCGCATCTCCCAATATGATTAAAGATTTTTCTTTAGTTTATTATGGAAGGCGTCATCGTCATTTCAACATCCCGCCACTTTCCCATGGATGTAGACAGAGACAATACAGCACCATCTACTACGATTCAAACTTATAAAAGGCAAAAAGTAAAAAGCACACAACATAGTAGATATAGCAATAAGAAACTTGACTATAAAGAAAGCCATTGATTAAATTAAAAAAGAAAACAACATCAAAACATCAAGATTATGAAATAACAATACGTACGAGTATATTTTCTTTTTTATCCCAAACAATATGTCTTTGTTGGATATTTGATTACATCACTATTACTATAAAAGATCTAAGGAGGAAAATCTTTGAACGGAAATACGAAACGTATCTTTGAAGGCTTCAGTAAGTTATTTAATTTATATACTTCTAACACCTACAATCCTACATATGTATTAGATTTCGTGTTCAGAATCAATTATAAAGAAAATTGTAGCTGGCTGTTGAAAATATGAAGTAATTAAAAATAATAAAGCTATTTTATTTACTGTAATGGCAACTCGTGTTTGTACGTAGATTGTATAATTAAGGATAAGAATTATTGTAGTGATTATAATATTTTATGTACATTTCATTGGTTCGTCATTAGTCTAGTAACAGTGATTGATGTTTGTAGTTAACTAAATTTGTTAACGTTTTAACTTTAATTTTTCTAAGTCAACGTAAGTTATGGTACTTTTAGTATTAATATTCACATTGGAAGTAGTTTTTGAACACACTTATCAATCACCAAAATAATTTTTACCGGGACTATAATCACGTTAATTATGATTATAGTCCCGGTAATATTAACAAATCATGAGTTCAAATCGCGTAAGTTTAAAAAAAAAAATTTTTGTTACCGAAAGCTTCATATATAGAATTCATTGGCAGATTCCAGCATGCAGTAAGATTCCATTGACCATTAATACTTCTAACATTACAGAATAAGAAGTAGCTTAAGTCCTTGCTGAGGCTCTTAGCTATGTATGTATGTACCTTTCATTAAAATTCGTTCAGTAGTTTTAGCTTAAAAGAATGACAGACAGACAGAGTTAGGTATTCTCTTCATAATATTAGTGACAATAACATTCTTTATCAAGCAAATAACGCAAAAATTATTTAAATATAATAAATATAAATATTCACGGACATTTCACACAACGTCCTCTGGGCCCAAGCTAAGCTTATATGCTTGTGTTATGGGTACCAGAATACGGATAGAATACATATACTACTTTTCTTTTGTAAATACATACTTATAATACATAGAAACACCCAGACGCAGAACAAATATTTGTATGACATTTATAAACATCACACAAATGATTGTCCCGAGCGGGAATCGAACCCGCGACCTCGTGAACGGCAGTGTCAGCAGTCCGTTACATGAACCACTAAGCCACGAAGCCCGTCATTTGGCGGTTCATTTAGGAATAAGAAGTCTCTAGTAATGATAAAAATTCTTAAGAAATTTTTAAACAGGAATACAGAGCTCTGCGTTAATTCAAATACTGAAAAAGTCCAATAAGTTTATCGGATTTGTCCATGTAAGCAACGAAAACAAAATTATTACCAAGTAGTTATGGTTTACGTCGAAACGACACGATAACAACTAATTGCAAGTAATGGCTTTTTTCAACACATTCTTTATACTATGAAGAAATATTATTTCTATTTCAGTATTCCCCTAATTCCTGTTATAAAACACTACATTAAATATGAACTTTAGAACTAAAAGTTTCTACATACGATTTATTTGAAACTACAATTTGCTAAATCCTAATAAATAAAATTGAAACGATTCTCGAATGGAATCTCCTCAAAAGCGTTCACTAATTACAGCAAAAAAGCAAGTAACAAATAAAAGTTTTTGTTTGTATGTTTGTTTGAGGTAATCTCCAGATTTTATGAACAGACTTCAACAGGACTTCTATTGCCAAAGCTCTATTGTGCCAAGATTTAGGTTACTGATTTAGGTTCTTACTACTCTGTGATTTTGCAATGAAAATTAGGAATCCTTGAAACACTTCAAAAGCCCTTCATACGATGGCTAGTCTTTTAAACGGAATAATTTAGGCAGAGGAAGTAGCAGGGTTTACCTAGTAGTTAATAATTATAACAATCTGTGTCATATGACAGCTAATAGCGCCACATATTATACACAGTTGTTCCATTCAACACGTATTTGAAGCCAAGACGAAACTTGTGCGTGGAAAACACCAATTAAAGGTGGTCCGTAATTAAAACGAGATATATTTACGACATCGAGACAATATGGCGTGGGGTGAGCAGAATTATAATTTATGATCGTCCTTGATACAACCCCTGAACAGTACTGCAAGCGGGTTTAAAATTTGACCGAATTTCAGTAACATAGTTTCAGGTATATATCGTATACCTAATAGGCAAAATCATGAAACTTTCAAGTAACTATGTGAAACTTGTGTAAATAATTTACGTGAATTAAATTTGAATTGAAACTATTTAGAATTGATATGGAAACACATAAAAATTTTAAGCAGTAACGACCTAAATATTTCTTTCATTAATTTAAACTATTATTCAATTATGGATACTGAGCACACTGAGCATCCGCGCTCTCACTAAGTATGACATGATATCAAATTAAATTATACAAAAGAATAGTTAAATATTAAAATTCTGGATATCCAGATTATTCACACACATTACCATCCAGCCTATCAGACCAATGAATGCAATTTTTAATGCAATTTTTAATTTTTTTTGTTTATAGTCGCTTTATGACAACACAGGTTTTACAAAAAATAAACGAATTTATAGACATTTATCATATTTAGAAAGGTTAAGGTCTGTGGATATCCACTCTCGACAAAATGCTGAATTGAGTAAAATAAACCGAGAAAAATAAACCAAGTTACAGAAATATTTAACCAGAAAATGAAGACGAATTGTCACAAAATATATTGATTTGCCATCAGCAAACGACCCGTTAATTTTTAATGTCCTCGTCCCTTTTTATTTCACCACGATTATAACCACATTATACCATCGATATTATCGGTCTTTATCTAAATTATGAGACGACACGCTCCAGAATCATGTTGTGAATACAAAACAAGTTTTATTTTCTTATTTTATATTTTTGGGTGTCGCTGTAACGAAATAGGAGACTTTTCATTATAAGCAAATTAGCACAGCCATGTTATTATTATTCAAGAGCTCACTTCATGAAGTTCGAGTTGCCAGATTACTTAAGTTTTAATTTAATACATGCTATAATTAAAATTTTAAGGCACCGAGAACAGTACTTGAACTTTCATACATTAGAAAAACTGGTCAAGCACGAGTTTGACTCGCATAAGAAGGGTTCATAATATATTCGTCATAATTTCGATCCCAAATAACGGGATAAGGACAAAAGAATGACGATGTTGAGCATTTGTTACTGTGGCAACAACTGATATACCTACATAAACCGTGAATTTTTTAGCTCCCGAGCCTTTTAGAGATACAGCCCACTTATTACGAAAAATGGAAATAATAATGAAAAGAATTTCAACTTGCCACAATTTTTTAACAAAATTTGCCAAATATTTTTCTTACCCGTTCAGGATATGAAATTCGCTGAGAGCTCGCGTAAGAAACTTAACAACTTTAACTTAACTCTATCGCTTCAATCATTCTATTTGGTTACTAGCTGTCCCGGCAAACTTCGTACCGCCAATTAAAGTTGTCTATACTTTCTGATTATTAAATTTTTTTTATCATCATCATCATAACATCACGCCTTTTTCCCATGGCTTAGGCAGAGACTATAGAGCGCCATCTGTTACCATCCAAACAATAAAGCAATGGCTTAATAGCAATAAAGTTCAAATTGACTCTACGTTTTAGTTTTAAAACTTTTGTATGGGAAAAAGAAAAGGACTGTTTTAGGGTCTTTCTGGCAATTATTCGATTTTTTTCTCGCCGTAAAAACCATCCTTGAACTTCAACAAACATTTTAAAAAAGAATTGGCCAAATTGGTCTAGACGTTGTTGCGTTATGCGCTTACCAACACATTATTACAGATACAATTCAAATGGTAACATTAGTGTGACATTGTTACAAAAGTCAGTAAACTCTGGATCTAGCGCTGTGCCTTCTGCGTTCCTCAATAAATAACACCAAAGGGTTCTACGGTTCTAATGATATTTGCTCACGCGACGACTACTTGACGCAGCATTGTGCAACGAATGACTTACTGAGCTATTTACGTCATTTATTCGTAGCACAAGTCGAATTATTTTGATTTATCTATCGTACACACAGTAATCATAAAAAAAAACTTATACGTAAATTGCTATAAGTTTTTTTATGATTATAATACTAATTTCTGAAACGAACAGAAATGATTATATATTTAGGATTCTCGTTTGGAACAGACACCTAGCTTCAAAAGAGACGCTGACGTTTCAAAAGAGCTTGCCAAATACAGACAAACATGCCAACTTGGAATAAAAAATACTTACTCCGACTTTGACTTATATCAGTAAAAAAAAAACAGTACTTAATTTATTTTTGCTGATGTCTTTATTCTGTCAAACTTTATGAACTTGCAAAACATAGGCTGAGTTCATAATTTTATGTGCGCTTTTGTATTTGTGTAGTGTGTACTGATGCTCCTAAAAACAGGTACCTATTAAATTAGTAGCATTTCCTGTATGTTCTTATCTTACCGAAGACTAGCTGTTGCCTGTCACTTTCATACGAATTTAAAAACCCAACCCTAACAAATGGTACAAAAAAAAACATCCACTTGAAACACTCTATCTATTACAAAAACCGCATCAAAATCACGTAAATTTAAAGATATAAGCCCACATGGAGACACACATACAAAAATAACGACTTTATAGTATAAGTAACTAGCTGTGCCCCGCGGTCTTACCCGCGGTAAAAAGGATAAAAAAATAAGTTCATTTTCTATTCCATTTTTCATTGGAAAGTTTCATGAAAATCCATCCAATAGTCTTTCCGTGAAAGCACAATAAACATCCTTACATATCCAAACATTGGAGTATGGATAGAAGACCGAGAAAACGTTCGCGTTGCTCAGCCAACAGTTTAAGTATTTTATTTTATAGCGCGTAATTCTTTTTTCGTCACATCTCCTAAGATATTCATTTAAATTGTATGCTATAAAGAGCAGTTATAATCTATATTAATTGCGTAAGCGAACTAAACTATTTAATTTTATAAAAAATATTACTATATACATATAAATAGCTTTTGAAAACACCCTATTGAATTTGATAATTTTTCTATCATTATTATGGATACAGCGGGTTTCCCTTAAAAGATAGACATAATTATGCCCTCGCGGACTTTTTTGAAGAACTATAGGTAACAAACAATTCCTCCATACATTAGTTTGTTGTACCTCACATAGATAAGGCAGCGTTTTCATTTATAGATCGCGCGTTTCTCGGCAAATTTAATCATATCTCATCCAATATACAGCAAACCCCAACAAATTATGCGAAAAAAACCATCCTCTTGAACCATTCTATCTATTAAAAAAAACCGCATCAAGATCCGTTGCGTATTTTTGAAGATATAAGCTCACATAGGGACATACATACAAAAATTACGACTTTGTTTTATAAGAAGTAAAGATAAAGAAGATATATTATAATTTATAGAAACCCAATTATTAGCTATATTTGAGTAGAGATGCAAAACAGGAAACAATAATATTTAGCTAGTTTTCTTAAACATATTATTTGCTTAAATTCAAAACAAATTGATGTTCGGTTTATGTTTTCGCATAAATAACTATGAATAAATTCTTTTAATTTAATTTGATAATCAGGTATCTATATAAATTTAGTTAAATACAAACTTTATATCTATACCTACTAATATTTAAAAACTAAAGAGTTTGTTGCTTTGAACCCGCTAATCTCAGGAGCCACTGCACACTGGTTCGATTCTAAATTCTTTCAGTGTTAGATAAAGAAATACACGCATCCAAATCCGTAAAAAGTACTTTTATTTGAACGAATGAGTAGCGCAAGTGTTAGAGAATATTAGTTAAAATATAGCAACGAAAACTTTAATCTTAAATCTTTTAGGATATATCTAAAAACGTAATACATGTGAAACTGGGCTGGTCACTAGTGTAATAATGTAATTTCAATTAACACTGCATGTTATATTACTATAAATTTGCATAAAGCGAACCGCTTTAATGTCTGTATTCGCCCTTACAATTCAAACTACTTAACTTATAAATTCTGTTTCGAGTTATAGTGTATGCAAATTTTATTGAACCAGATATAATCAGACGATTCTATTTTAATAGTAAATATTTAGTTTTCATTGATATTAGTTTTACTAGCACAATATCTGAAACAAAACTTAAATATCTATGTTAACAACACAATTCTGTAATGTTAACTACTGAAATGTTTGATATAGAATATCGGTTTAGTTATTAGATATACCTACCTTTTTTTTTATACTACTGAGGTGGTGAACAAGCGTACGGCCCGCCTGGTGGAAAGCGGTTACCGTAGCCTATATTTTTTTAATGTAAATATAATTTAAATATACCTATGTATAAAGTCAAAATAAAAATTTATAGTAAATAAAATTAAAATAAAATGAAAATTTATAGTGTGAATTACACAATGCGGCCTGAAAAAAAGCCTGTATATTATAGACTCACGATTTTAATTAATAAAAAAGTGCACAATGCAGTCGCCAATTGATCAAAATACTCTATAGTTGTTTTCATTTTTTAGTTAAGTTTAGTTCTGCAAATAGAATTGGTATTATATTAAGTATGTTGCGCTACAATCGTTTAAGTATTTTCATCAGGTGCAATATCTATTTCAGTAAACGAGCACTGCCTACCCAAAGGTGGTTCCCAGACAGGCCTCTTTGAGAAACGGTTATCTAAGACCTTAAATTTTTTGCTATCTCTCCAGGAATGGACCTTTCGGATAATGCGTTCTACATTTATTGCAATTTTATGTATTAGGTACTTTTCTATTTATATACGTTTATGGGTTCTATAGACGTTAATTTGTGTTATACTTTAACAAACTACACAAAAATATCTAAAAGCGTAAAATTAACTTAGTAACAGGAAATAATAATAAATAAATATTAGATATTCATGACATTTCACACAACCTCCTCTGATCCCAAGCTAAGCTTATTATGCTCGTGTTATGGGTACCAGAATACAGATATAATACATAAACTACTTTTCTTTTGTAAATCCATACTTATAATACATAGAAAACACCTAGACGGAGTTCAAACATTTGTGTGACAATTATAAATATCACACAAATGATTGTCTCGGGCGGGAATCGAACCACTAGAATACGAGCCTCGTCAATTAAAAAGCAAATAAACAAATATGTTAGTCATTACTTGAAAAAGTCATAATGTTTAAAGCCCAGTTGTTAATATCTCGAAAATGCTAAAAATATCCCTTCACTTCGTGAAAATTTTATTTGTAAAATTTTGCAATACCTGTGAAAGACAAGTACGATGGTACTCAACCGTACCAATACCCACAATTCTATCTACGTTTAGTGCTCAGTTTGGAATATCGATTTTATAGACACTAGTAAAATGTACAGTGGCGATTACTGACGCTTTACCAGTTTCAGAACAAAAGCACTTGTATAAAATTACTCGCCCCGCTGTATACTAAAGAGTGGACACTTCTAATCAATAATCGCACTTGAGATAGTCAACGATAGTGTCTTCGACTGTACCTGCTCTTGGATAGGCATATTGTTTACAAGTTATAAAAACCCTTTTATAATTATTTATGTAATTTTACGACAAGTTCTAAGACGCACATATGTATATATCTTATTAAGTACCATACTTAGCCTAACTTTGAGCATTTCTCTAGATTTACTAATAAATAGCATTGCATTTACTAATAAAGAATATCCAAGTTTTTTTTAAAATTATTAAACTGCTTAGCATAATTATTTCTTGTAGTACTCTATGTTTTTACTCTTCAATACTCT
The DNA here is from genome assembly GCA_916999025.1 of Orgyia antiqua. Classification (NCBI taxonomy): domain Eukaryota; kingdom Metazoa; phylum Arthropoda; class Insecta; order Lepidoptera; family Erebidae; genus Orgyia; species Orgyia antiqua. The sequence continues at coordinate 8,538,667 of OU779861.1, forward strand.
ATATTTACTGACTTTTATTTCACCCAATTACATACGTTAACCTAATGCTATAAACAATGGCATTGCCATAAAACCCATAAAACGTTTCATATTTCTTTTTGTTTCATTGCTTTTTGTATAGAAGTAGTAAATTATGTTACATTACTACATACATACCTACTAGTATTAGCTAAGCAACTTATTTTAATTTCGTAAACAGTGAATGCCTAAATGTGAAAACCTCTCAAAATACAAAAATAAATATGGATTCTGATCTAGCTCGACGCTTCGGAGACTTCATTTTTTGAGGCTAGATTAACAATTAACAAATGTAGTTTAATTTAAATAAATCAGCCGTACAAGCGTTAGAGAAAATAAGGAATAACATATTTAACTAAATATTTAATATCTTAAAATGTAAGTAACTATTTCACCCTATTACATACGAGTATTACAACCCAAAGCTATAAACAAGTTTTGTCATAAACCCAACAAAAACGTTTCATGTGTAGTTGTGTAGCAAAAGTCGCACTAAGAGCGGGAGATTGCACCGGGGACCAATAAACTGAGCGGACAATTTGTTTAATCAAAAACAAATGTAGGCCTCCCTACCTCGGCCCCGGTCGAAGCTGCCGGGTTGAACACCATACTCTTTTGTTTTTGCCATGATAGCTGCACAATACAGATTTGTTTTGACAATGTTATCACTTAAATTGTTACTGAAATATAGAGATTTTGCTGTAGACAGCGTTTTACAGCCCAGACGTAAACTTATCGGAACAAAAACCACCCATATTTATATAAACATTATTTTATTAAATTATTAAATAATATTTTTTATAAACCCCCCTCTTTTAGAAATCCATACTAAAATAGAAATGTATAAAATATTTGATTACGCGCTTTCTTATAGTAATGTATGTATTCAACTGTACATGTTTATAGAAAGTAACGTTTGGGCGCTACAAGGTAATTAACTGTTGTAAGAAATAATAATAAATAAATAAATATTCATGGATATTTCACACAACGTCCTCTAGTCTCAAGCTAAGCTTATATGCTTGTGTTATGGGTACATTTACTTTTATCAATCACTTTTTTGTACAATTTATTAAGGTTTTGTGTGTATTTTGGGCTCAGTAACCATAAACGCGGGTGAAACCGCGGGCATTAGCTAGTTGACTATAAAGCTAAAAGAAATAAAACTTAAGAAGACATACTACTGTATCTCAAATCAAACATTTTGAGTGTACGAGACTGAATTTCCCTGTGCAATGCAAACTTAGTTCCTCGCCCCGATTGAAACGTCTTTTGACTTAGATATATTGGCAATCGTATTTGTTTTCTTTACCTTTCTTCAAGTAAAGTGGTGGTTTTAGAACAATTATTCTTGTATAGCAATACTTAGTTCTTATACATAACTTCTTAGATATGACCAATTAATTCATTGCCGAAGGAATCCTTTTAATTTAAAAAGTAAGTACATTGTACTGTACACATAATTGAACAAAATCTGTCCATAGATTGCAATAAACACGACAAGTTATTATTTGGTATACCAACAGTCACTGCTTATTTTTAATCGCTTAACTAAGTCCACCAGTATTTATAATAGGTATAATATCAGTCAGTCAGTCATTCATATGTCGATGTTTTGACGGCTTTAAAATACAAGTGCCACCACCTCATTACCTCTCCAGGGTCCTGTAAAAGCCAGCTAAGCAATTTTGTACACAGTGACATTCTCTGTGAGGTACGGAAAACTCGGAAATGAACCCTATGTCATACGTCTGGTTAGGTTAAATTCAGCAAATTCGCAAAATTCAGAAACATGGAGAAGGCCCGTTCCCAACAGTAAAACGTTAATGGGCTGGTGTTCAGTTAGTACAATTCAAAGCTAAAACAATTAAAAACCGACCTATAGCTTTACATCAAATTTAAATTTCTTCACAAAGGCTCCAAAATTCAATTGCAAAAGTTACTACAAAAATATTATTTATTAAAAAATTACTTATCACGTATCAAAATGATATCCATATATCTATGCTTTATTTATGCCTACTCAACATAATCCAATCATAGCAGTGATTGTACAAAATATATTAAAGAACACATATTATACATGTGTTGTATAAGAACGTGAACAAAATTCGTCGCAGCTCCCGCTTTGTTATCCTTACCATGGAGCTCACGTCTACATCCAATAATTCTACTGTGACTCATCTTTGCTACAATTTTCGCTGAAGAATATAAAATAAGCCATACGACTTTTATTAGTATTATATATTACTACTTACGCGTTATTTATTAGTTACTCATTTAGGATTATGTTTGGTTCATATCCAAATAATCTCTACTTAAAACGAACTGGTTGATTTTGTACTTATGTCCTTATGTCAACCTACACTCGTATCTTCAAAAGTACGCAACACATTCTGATGCGGTCCTTTTAGTAGAGATAGAGTGATTCCAGAGGATAGCTTTTGTTAAAAATAGTTTCCAGTAGGCAACTAGTAACATAACGTTATTTATAAGTTAACTTAAATACAAAATTCGTTGTTCTTCGAGTAAGTATATATCGCTGTTTAAGTCACCGTAGACGATAAAAAGTAATTTAATCAAGTACATAATGACTTATTTGACTTCAAAAACCCTACGGCATGTAAATTACTTGCATAACAATTATTACGTGAACCTAATTTCTTATAATTTTTGTGATATTTCGTTGTATATCAGTATTATTTAAATAAAACTGCGATTAATTCAAATTTGGAACATTATATGAGAATGGTATACCTGAAGTATTTCTAGGGTGACTCATAACTGTGGTCAGTCATCTATCATAATACGATTAAGCCGTAGTGACTCGCCGCTCTATTAAAATATAAAAGTACATACAACCCTACAAAACTTGATAACTTAGCCCTTTTCATACAAAAAAGTCACGAACAAAACGACCACATTACTTCTGCAAAATATCAGCCCTAAAATACCCAATGTCGTAAAAAACTGCAAGCCTTAAAGAATATCCCTTCAGGCAATTTAAGCTGTAAAAAGAAATGGAAAAGTTTTTTCAAGAAAGTATGGCGAACATAAATATCAGTAACCACGAACGATGTTCCAACATTAAGGTTAGATGTTTTAAAACTTTTTAATTTATACCCAAATCCATGCACGGCTGCAGATAATCCAAAAGTCACGTGGTAGTGTTGTCAACACTAATCACTGGTCAAACTGTAAAAATATTTTACTCACACACACATAGACACGTATTTTAAAACTATTAACGCATACTTCATTAAATCATAATTAACTTTTTAACTTCGATATTTCATAGGCTTAGGCGCTGGCCGTCGTTCCATGTTAGAGCGCGCGCGGCGCACTGCCGGCTTGTACCGGAAAAATAAGTTTCCATGCAGCCTCCACCCCTCTCTTACCCTTCAGGATGCGCATTTGCACTGCCTCTGCCTTATCTTTCCGGCAAAAATATGTTTTATATATCAAAGTTATATTCGCCTTTGTTTACGGAAATTCTAACAATATGTAGAGTATTGTAGAGTGTGTAACGTATTCAATTCGCAGTAAAAATGCAATTGGGTTTGTAAAGAAGAACTTTTCTATTCTATTGAAACCAGGAATAAAATGTTATTCTTTAATACTTTTGAAATATATTGTTTTGTATGCAATATCTCATTCAGGTTATGCAACTTGACGTAACGTGTTAAGCTTCTTTCAGTACATATTACAATTTTCCACAATGCTATATTGCGTTTCTTTAGAAGTTATCACAAGATTTTGGAATCCCTACACTCGAGATTTGATCTCAATTGTCATCATTTATTTCTGTAGTATTCGTCATTATATTTCAGTAATTGTGCACCCAAATAATTATTAAGATATTTAATAATAATTAAGATATTTATGAGATAAAAAAATATAAGGTCTTTCTTTACATGTGTTGTGATCCCTAACTAAGCTATTGGCTTGTGTTATCAGTACCAGAATATGGATTCAATATGTATATACATATTGAATAGAAAAAGTATATATATACTCTTTCTATAAATACATAACAGATAGAAAAAATCCTGTTGCAGAAAAAAAAATTTGACATTTATAAATATCACCAAAATAATTGTCTTCTAAGAGAATCGAACACGTGACCTATAGTGTTATGTAAATGGATCATAAATAACCTACCTGCGTATCAGGTGCTTTTTGTAAAGAAGGGAACCACATAAATAAGTGTTCTACAGAGATTCTTCATAGGCTCTACGGCGTAGCACCTTACGTTTTAAAGAATGCCGTGTTTTGACGGACAGTGAAGTGTTATTAATAGAGACCATTTTATCTTTTGACATGGAACCCTAAAGATTTTTATTTGTAGATAATAAAATAATCTATACTATATATAGGTATTTATACTATACTAGCTGACCCGGCAAACGTTGTTTTGTCATACTAAAAAAAAAGGTTTGAAAAATAGATGTTGGCCGATTCTCATACCTACTGAATATGCATGTAAAATTTCATAAAAATCGGTCAAGCCGTTTCGGAGGAGTACGGTAACTAACACTGTGACACGGGAATTTTATATATAAGAAGAATATATACTCGTATGTGTGACTGTACTAATATTATAAAGCTGAAGAGTTTGTTTGTTTGAACGGGCTAATCTCAGGAACCACTGAGCCGATTTGAAAAATTCTTTCAGTGTTAGATAGTGCATTTATCGAGAAAGACTTTAGGTTATATAACATCACGCTACGACCAGTAGAAGCGAAGCAGTAGTGAAAAATGTTGCAAAAACGGGGAGAATTTTCTAAATTCCACGCTGACGGAGTCGCGGGCAACTGGTAGTAAATTATATTATTATAATAATAAACATAAATAAGTAACAGAAATTCTAAACGCTTTCTCTCTTATAAAAAGTCAATAGTTTATTTTTTACTTGTTCTCATTTGTCGACAAGGGCTGAACTAAATTGCGCCGTGATAAAACTGTACGTAATCTTATTATAGCTAAGGAAAATACAAAACAAACAGAAGGCTATAAAATAAACTATTTTCGAAGCTTGGAGCCGGTCACGTAGCCTACAATAACTCGAACTGACATCTTACAGTAACCGAATGGCTTTTTGATCTTGTTCTAAAGTTGTAAGGCAGCCTTAAGACCCCTCCATGGACAGACAAGGGGATATATCGTTTTGGATAGAAAAGAAACAAAAATATTATTGCACGTCGCAAAAAAGTTTTTGAAATCGGTGTGTACAGAATACCGGCTTTATTAATGTGCTTTTGTATAAATGTTATCATTTGTAAAAAGCAACGGTTCGTTTGTTTAACAAATAAACTATACTTTCACGCTGCACAGTAAAAAAAATTACTAAATATGCATGGATTTTTCGCACAACGTCCTCTGGTCCCAAGCTCAGCGTCTCAGACAGAATACGGATATACTACATACATTACTTTTCTTCTCTAAATACATACTTACAACACAAAGAAAACCCCGCGACCTCGTGAACGGCAGACATACCACTAGCCCACGAGGCCCGAAATGCATTAACCAAGCTAAAATTAAACCAGCTTTTGTACATTTTGGTTGCCTCGCCTATTTATAGTCATTTTAGTAAACCGCAAATCTATTTCACAAATTTACTGGCCTTAGAACAACTTATTTTAAGTATTAGAATTTACCCTTTTTAAGTAAACGATTCAGTTTAGTATATGCTATCAAAAACATTACACCTTAAGCGTTAAAATTCTTACAATATAATAATTTCTTCATATTGCTACTTCTTTAAAAGGTAAGTTTTACCTTAAAGATGCTCAAAAAGCGCACAATGAACTCGCTTATAAAAAAACTCAGTCCCTTAATTGAAGTGGTCACCTTGCTCATCCATTTTTACGCATCGGCGCTTGTATAAATTACAAGATGAGTGCACCCTAAACAAGCCAGAACAAACTCACCCCCGATGACTTGCACTTTGAATGCACTTTTTAATGGGTTTGCTTCTCTAGAAACGCCTCTGTTTAATTGCGTTTAACTACTCTAAGCTAGAACTTCAAAAGTGTTGGTATAGTTATTGTTGCGATAAATTAGAGATGCTTTTAAGAAAATTAAGTAGTTAATTATCGTTACTAAATGCAATAAACAGAAACAAGGTGAATCCACGGAATTATTATCTACGCATAATTTACGCTACGAACATAAAATATCACTAGAATAAATAAATAAAAAGTAAATAAATATTGAAGGACATTTCACACGTCTTCTGGTCCGAAGCTAAGCTCATATGCTTGTGTTATGGGTACCAGAATACGGATAGAATACATATACGACTAAAAATAGACAAAATAGAAAGGAAGAAAAAGAAAGAAAAAACTTTTACTAGAAAGTATTTCCAGATCAATCGAAGAATGTTTATCTTTGGGAATAGAATTTTTTTCACAGCTATAACATAACCAACCGCTAGTGGTGCCGCTCTCGGGTATATTGATAATGCAACCTCGGTGGTATGATACTGTGCAATTGCTGTATTTGACTGCTAAAGCAACGGTCAAGGTTTTTCGGCACACTCCACATTTCACCATACTGACCTTTATATGAAAAATTTATCTAAACGCAAACTTTATTTTATTTAATTAGTCTAATAAATAAAGTAAGTGGGTATTTTAAAATTGTTCTTGAGATTGAATATTTTATGACTTTTTGTACTTGATTTAGGCATTAAACACGATACAAATACATTAAACTACAAATGTTTGAAATTTTATGCAACTTTAACTTTATTTTAACACTATAAATAGTTAATTTGAACAGTTAAATTAGTATCAAAAGTAATTAATTACGGAGCGGACTTGTGACCGTTTGACGTTCGTGTCAGCACTCCAAGGTCCCATTTGAAAACCAGCGTCAAGTCCCTGAGACTTGACATTGCGCTGAAATGGAACCTATTGCTGCTGAGTGAACATCACATTATTGTAATTATACATAGCAAATTGTTTTTACTGTAACCTAATCTGTTTGATGATGTGTGTTTCGTCAGTGCAATAAAATAAAGGTTTTCTTTCTTTCTTTCTTTCTTTCAAATTAATATTGAGTAAAACTCTATCTACGGGTTTATAATATTCAAAAGATTTAGGCATTAAGAATAACGTCACAATAATAGATAGTACATTACAAGATTTTTTCTAACATCTCAACACTATTCTATTATTATTATTCTATTATTTAAAAAGCTATTAAAAATTTGCTATTGATTTGATTAAAGTTTTAACACTGTCATAAAACAACTAGATTATATCCTTAGTTAAAAAATGAAGTCTACATTAGAACAATGAAATAAAAAACCAACAGGTAGTTTGAAATAATACTCGGATGTAGAAAATTGTAGAATACTATCGATAAGAGCGCCCCTGGCTCGCGATGCAGCGATCATAAATTGCTTGGGTTTGATTAAGGCCGGGTGCGAGGTGCAGTGGACGACCCCTCATATGCACCGATGCATTGACTTACAGGATGTTCCAAAATTGAAGAAATTTCTCTTTTAAAATAGAACAATCCAGACGAACGGACGGATGGGCAGCGAAGTTTCAGTAAAAGGGTCTCGTTTAACCTTTAAATAAGAAACTCTAAAAACGCAGGCAGGAGAAAATTCAGCCGAAACTTTAGCCGAGCCGATATCTTTCTCCCTAACCTGTATTGCAAGAATATCGGTAATAATTTGACTACCGCAATAACTACCGCGACGATAATTTCTGTTTTCTTAGAACAACCAATGATTAATTGTTGCATCAAAGTTACAATTTGTGATACTCGTCTTTAATTTAACAACTGTTATGATTTAGCTTATTCACTGTGAAAATTTCATCTCCCAAAGAGTAACTAGGTAAAACCAGTGGAAACAATGACTCACCTTTCTCAATGATTGCACGGGTTTTTTGCAAGTGAATAGAAGCACGTTTCATATAGAGCCTTTTTCTTCGGACACAAATAAAATAATACAATTTACTGTTAGTCATTTTTGTAACTAATCTTCAACTTTACCTAGCCCTGATTTAAAAAAAAACTTGTGTATAACAAGCTAAAGTACCCATTAGTGTCATAAAGGGAGTCTTAATCGTTATACTAAAACTAGCTGTTGCCAGTGACTTCGTTCGCATGGAAATCCAAATCTTAACAAATACCTATAAAATCTCAAATAAAAATCCATATTTTAAAATAATTGTAGTTAAGTAAAATTAAAGCAATTCAAGAAAATTATTTCATACTAATAATAATTTATTTTGTTCTAATTAAACCGTAACCCTAAATATTTATAATATAAAAAGAAACATTTCTAAGATAACAATTCAAAAAGTTTAAGTAAGGCACGCAAAATGGATTTACTTTAACAATTTATATAATCAAGTTTTGGGTAACCTCCCCAATAAAAGCTCGAAATCTAACAATAATTAGTTTGAAACCCGCTGTAGATAAATTTCGCCACATTGCCATCTACTTTTGGGATTACCGTTGTAAGAAGGGGATCGTTTATTTCCTTTCTATTGAAAAGATTCTAAAACTTTAGTTTTATATAGTAATAAGTTTAATGTTATTTTATATTTTAAGTAATCTTTTTCTGAACAAAGTTTATTTTTCTAATAATCCTAATATCGATGAGCTTAGTGGTGCATTGTCTCGATATAATCCCACTTGCATCGTGAGTGGATCTCCCAATTATTTGTTTCATATTTTAAACAGCGCCTGTGCTGTAATGGTCTTATTCATAATGACTTATCGAAGGTTTAAACGGAGATTTTTTACGTTTTAGCGTAAAAACTAAAAAGACTATTATGTAGAACAATATTTGTCGATTTTCGCGAACCAATTTTAGCGAACTTTTAAACCTCCGATAAGTCATTATGAATAAGGCCTTAAGTCTTTACAAAAAAAATGTGTTAGGTACCAATATAACTTGGTCTTATAAGTCAGCCTTAGAAGTCAGTTTAAAAAAAATGAAAATCTTTTAGTAATCTTATGTAGAAACAGGTATAGAATTATGCTAATTATTAAGCAATATCCTCAATTTGTTTATGACGTTAATAAAATACTTATATACTATAATAGTTAATAAAGCTAAATCAACTATTTGTTTATGTGTTTGTGGAATACGAATGTTTGATTATGTACTGTAAAGCCGTTCATTTGCATAACAGACCATAAAAAGTCATTTTATGCAATAATTCTGGATGAACTTATAATAAACTATGACCACTGTTTCCATTATTTATTTGATGATGCATGGTGGGTGCGAGGGTTTGATGTGGTACGAAATCTTATTTATACACGCTTTATATTAGCTTCACTTGTATGTTTGTTAGTATGTTTGTTTGTATGTTTGTTTGTATGTTTGTTTGTATGTTTGTATGTTTGTAACCGACTCCTTTGGACGCTATTTTGACCCACTTTAAACGGTCAGATTCCATTCAAATTTTGCACACCTGTCAAAGACCAATGACAATACAATAATTCGATTAAATAAAGCGTGTTTTTTGTTTTTTAGGGTTCCGTACCCAAAGGGTAAAAACGGGACTCTATTACTGAGACTTCGCTGTCCGTCCGTCCGTCCGTCCGTCCATCCGTCCGTCCGTCCGTCCGTCCGTCCGTCCGTCCGTCTGTCACCAGGCTGTATCTCAAGAACGGTGATAGCTAGAGAGTTGAAATTTTCACAGATGATGTATTTCTATCGCCGCTATAACAACAAATACTAAAAATAAAATAAAATAAATATTTAAGGGGGGCTCCCATACAACAAACATGATTTTTTTACCGTTTCTTGCTCGATACTAATAACGTTGCCTTATGTTGCATAGATAATGGTACGGAACCCTTCGTGCGTGAGTCCGACTCGCACTTGACCAATTTTTTTTCCATTATTTATTTGATGGTGCATGGTGGGTGGGAGGGTTTGATGTGGTACGAAATCTTATTTTTATTATTTTCCTTTATCTTTTTTTTAAAAATATTGTTACGTTATAGGCCACAAAATATATTTCTCTGTTTCTTAATCTTCATTAATTATTTATAATATTCATGTTACTTTTTAGGGTTCCGTACCCAAAGGGTAAAAACGGGACCCTATTACTGAGACTTCGCTGTCCGTCCGTCCGTCCGTCCGTCCGTCCGTCCGTCCGTCCGTCTGTCACCAGGCTGTATCTCAAGAACGGTGATAGCTAGAGAGTTGAAATTTTCACAGATGATGTATTTCTATTGCCGCTATAACAACAAATACTAAAAATAAAATAAAATAAATATTTAAGGGGGGCTCCCATACAACAAACATTATTTTTAGGGTTCCGTACCCAGTATCTCAAGAACGGTGATAGCTAGACAGTTGAAATTTTCACAGATGATGTATTTCAATTGCCGCTATAACAACAAATACTAAAAATAAAATAAAATAAATATTTAAGGGGGGCTCCCATACAACAAACATGATTTTTAGGGTTCCGTACGCAGTATCTCAAGAACGGTGATAGCTAGACAGTTGAAATTTTCACAGATGATGTATTTCTATTGCCGCTATAACAACAAATACTAAAAATAAAATAAAATAAATATTTAAGGGGGGCTCCCATACAACAAACATTATTTTTTTACCGTTTCTTGCTCGATACTAATAACGTTGCCTTATGTTGCATAGATAATGGTACGGAACCCTTCGTGCGCGAGTCCGACTCGCACTTGACCAATTATTATTCTATTTTTAGTACTGGAGCATGTGAGGCTTCTTATTCATATACATACATATCTGTTTTTATTTTATTTCATTATATCCCACGTCGTTTCTATTTTTCCCATTTTTACTTAGTATATTAATTCCACAGGAGGGGACTAAGGGGTTAAGGGATATTGTTAGGCGTCCCCTGAAATAGGTACATGAGCAATGCTCATAACCATACACAATGTACACACAGTGTCAGTTCCCAGTGTGTGTGACTAGGATAACGTTAGTGTTTGTATGTGTCACCTTGGCTTCTCACCGGTTTTGAAGTATATTTATCAAAGAAATCGGCTTGTATACTCTGTATACTACTCCGATTGGTTAAGTGCGCACAAATATTGGTACCGATTCTACGTACACAACTAAACTAGACTAAATATGAAAATTTATAGTTTCAGTAACACAATTTGGCAAAATCAATTGAACTTGCTTATTATAAAAACTGTGTATTATGGACTAAAGATTTTAATTAATATAAACGTGTACAACGAAATAACCAATTAATAAAAATACGCCACGGTAGTTTTCATTTTTAAGTTGAGTGTATTTTAGTTGTACGTATAGAATTGATACCATTATTATTTTTCTTAATCTTATAAACTTTGAGCGCCATTGTTGCATCGTGTGAATAATCGCAAGGAGTATTGATGGGATTTGATAAAAGAATCCGGGAACTCCGTAGGGACGGCATGACGTCATCGACGCCACCTCTTACAAAGATTGAAGATTGAGTATTAACTGTAAGCTTCGCTTAGGGCATTAATAAAAAAAATATAACTACTTAAAAGATAGGTATTATATATTGCCTAAAATAATAATCTGATTTGAGTAGGTATATCTATAGTCTATACTAATATTATAAAGCTGAACGGTTTGTTTGTTTATTTGAACGCGCTTATCTTAGTAGCTGCTGGTCAGGTTTGAGAAATTCTTTCAGTGTTGGATAGTACATTTGTTGAGGAAGGCTATAGGCTATATAACATCACGCTACGACCAATGAGAGCGAAGCATCAGTGGAAAATGTTACCAAAACGGAGAAAATTGACTTAATTCCACGCGTACGAAGTAGTGGGTGGGATTTTTGCGTTTAATTTATGGGTCTGTTGGACACGGGCCCTCTCCTCTTTGAGAGAGGTTATGGTCCACTATGCCACGCTGACTAGACGTTTCGACATCGGGAAATGGGGTGGCGACATTTGTATTCTTAATCCGTCACCACACTGGTAACGAAAATTATACATCTGCTATATTGCTAGTTTTTATTATAAACAACATAGGCTGCACTTCATACGCCGCTTAATAAGGGCTGACAGCTGGTTGGCAGCAGGCCGTGGCAGCAAACGCCTGTGATTTAGGGCGGCGCGACACATACCTATAGTACTATGGGGACTGCGGGGAGGTACAAGAGGGGTGGGGACGTCCAGCGAGATTAACCATCGCCAGTTAATTACAATAAATGGTCATTGAACAACGACTAATGGTTCCCAGTGTTCCCGCTACTGTTTTATCGCCATAAAATTTGTACTAATCTGGGTACAGCAAAGGGCCAAGCAATCAACGCATTATGAGCTCGATGACAGCTGTAGGACAAATTGGTGATAATTAACGTGTAAGTGTAACTTAATTAGAGATACGACTTTCGTAAGTAATGGGTTGTAAAATTAGTGCTACTGTAATAAAACTAAATAAACACTTCGGCAACATTGTAGTTCATTTACTTTTGAGATATCTACCTGGTATTGTGAGATATGTGGTACTCATTTAATCACTGTTTTTAAAATAATTTTAGCAAGTAAATAGGTAACAGTTCACTGTCACAAGTTTTTTATCCGTTTGTGAAGAACTTTAAAGATAAGTAAGGCACGGTGATACCTATTCTATATGTCCAACTTAACATAACTTAATTACAACAATCCAAACAACTGGAGGTAGTGCATTTTTGATTAATTTCCTATTTCATTCTATAATTCTATATATTTATTAACATATTTAGTCTATAATATACAGTTTTTATAATAGAAAAGTTCAATCAACATTATATTTTCTAACACTTGCGCGACTCATTTGCATAAATAAAACTACTTTTTACTATTTATATTTATAAGTATAATTTTATTATACTTTTTAAAATTAAAACAAATATACGCGTCTAAATCCGTAAAAAGTAGTTTCAATAAACATTTCCAAATTGTGATTATTGACACTATCAATTTAAAAAGTGTTATTAGTCTAGTTGTGCACGGAGAATAGGTACCAATATTTCATAAAATTATATTCTATCATAACGTTACGATTATTTGGCATTAGCAACTACTAATAAAAGCATAGATTTATTATAATAATTTTATTATTTAGAAAGCTAACAGCGCTAATGTTAAAAATAACCATTTCCAGCGTTATGCCATCTAGTATCGAGTAGTAGTGATAAAAACATTATAGGTACGCGAAGCAATCAATTACTTCATTCGAAACCAGAGGGCGCGATGGCTTGTAATCGAGCTTTACTTTCTTTTTTTGGATTAGTAATGTAGAAGCAATATTAATTTAAAACGAATACAACATTTGATTAAATTCCTTTTCATCATCATAGTAAAGGAAAATAATTTATTTTTACGTATTATATATAATTACATGACACGAACATCTACAAAATATCGTCTGTTCTTTTTCTTCTCATTTCTCCTGAATACCTACTAAGTTGCAGTATAGGAATAATTTCAACAAAATAAAAAAACTTTTTAGATACGTCTGTGTATTTCAGAATCCTCATTATCCTCCCTTTTTCTACGGTAGGTTGATATCATTTTTAAATTACTGACAAATATAATGAAATAGGCAATGATACAGATATAGAAATAATTCCAAATAATTTACTTAGTTTAAAAACTAAAAATCACGTTTCAAAATCCTGAATATTTTTTTTTAAATTATTGTATTGTCATCGGCCCATGTCAAGTGTGCAAAATTTCAGATCGATCAGACTACTACAAGTGGGTGAAAATCACTTTTAAAGAATCCGTTACATAGATTAATACATTGATAGATTCATATTGAACCTATATAAGCGTGTTAAAACAGCCATATCGCTAGATTTAGAAACTTACCTACTGTAAGGCGCCTTGTAAACTAATTTTTATACTATAACCAACCCTAGGAATATCTATATACCTATACAATACATAAGTAAAACACAAAATACCTATTTGTCAAAATTAAGTAGGTTCGTCCTCAATACGCGCTCGATGTTGCTAAGGCTTCGGAAAGCTCTCAGGGATCGTAAACCTTCTGTCCGCAGTTTAATCTTTTGGAAAATTTGAATCCAGATAAAGGCTCGACGGGTAAAAGCCTTTTAATTAACTTGGACGTTAATGTTCATTGAAATTTAGCCGATGTTATTTTACATTGCTATTTATAAAAGATTTTTTGTTTCGTAACTTGATGTTATCTTAAACAATTGTCGTTACAGTTTCTATTAAAACATTTTAATCTATAATTAGAGAGAATCTCAAAAGCCGATATTTATATTTTGAATATATTGAAAATAAATTGGTTAAGGCGATCTTTATTGGCTTAATAGAACACAAAACAATGGTTTATAGAATTTTTGTCTGTCTGTCTGTCTGTTCTATATGTTTGTACGCGCATCTCGCGAAAACTACTGCATTGAATTGAACACTGTTTTTAGTGATATATTGGTAGAGATCTTACTTAAAGTTTATCCCAGAATAATATCTAATTCCTTCGGGAAAAGCTGCTTTAAGTTTCACTCAAATGAAGTCATCAGCTAGCTTCTAACAAGAATATGACACAGATGTAGCTGACAAGCAAATGAACGGTCATATGAGATGGACTTTAAGTTTTATTGTTATGGGGAACTCTAAATTAAATGATGATTTATAAAAACCCCAAAAAATGAGTATTCGCTAATATTTAAACGATAGTCAAAATCGCCTTAAAACTAACGTAAATATTATGCTTGTCGTAGACAGAAAGTTGTTGTAAACTTTACACTATCCTCTCCAAAAGCCTCAAAAAATGTTGTACGCATTATGTGAAAAGCCATAAAAGCAGAAAATTCGATTTTCTGGCCCACGCCTTTTAATGTGCTTTGGTCCTCGTATTAAGGCCAACCCTTGCCACAACGGAAACCGTTAGTTAATCAAATTCACTAAACCAATCTCCGATACAGATAGCAAAATCACAATATATTGCCCCGGCCCCTGATAAAACAATCTAGTGGGGGAAATTGGTGGCAGCAATATTGCCGCCCAATTTCGCAATGACCACTAGAAAAAGGATTTCTACCAAATCCAAATGGAATGGAATAAAAATTAACATGAGAACCTTCTTCTTCTTATTTGCGGAATTTATGTTATTGAAAGTTACTTTTATTTCTATGTATCTATTTAAAAAAGTAGTTTATGTAGTCTATACGTATTTTGGTACCCAAAACACAAACATATAAGCTTATTTTGGGACCAGAAGATATTGTGTGAAATGTCCATAAAAACTTATTTACTTAGGTAAAATTAAATGATTTCACTGACTATAATAATTAAAATCTGCTAAGTATTTGTTCTGAAAAATTTTATAAAGATTTTCTCACAGATGTTTTTGTAAATCTCAGTCTATATCTACTAGTAACTTCCTGTTACTATAGGTATAACTTAAAGGAAACACAGTAAGAAACAATAAAGGCAATATGGTTGTCGCACAAAAGTACTTACAATAACGTGTACCTAAGTAATCGCAATACGATATAACCGAGGAGCTAGCGAGATGGCAGCAGATGTGAGTCGAGGCTATGTGGGTCGGGCGCTGATAAATGGCTCACGAGTATCGTACCCACCCGGGGGAATAGGGTTGTGACGAAAACTTCACGCACCGACAGATCAGATCAGAACCGAGCCCAAGAATTAAACAAACTAGTTAACTCTATCATGTATCATGATGTTTGTATCATAATTAGGAGGAACCATATGTGTCAACTAACATTATGCATTTACTGAACAAAATGCAATATTTGAAGATTTGGTTTCATTCTCACGGACCCTGCCATCAAATACCGTCTTAAAGACAATAAGTCTACCTAGGAAGCACAAATTGGTCTACGTGTTGTCGTAAGATCGAGAAACAGAAACAAAAAAAAATTCAACCAAATTGAAAACCTCCTGCTTTATTGAAAGTCAGTAAAAAATATGCGTATACTAATGGTCTTATTCATAATGGTTTAAACGGAGATTTTATCGGAGAGATAATAAACGTTTTAACGTAAAAAGACTATTATGAATAACAAGTATTGACAATTTTCGCGAACCGATTTTAGCGAACTTTTAAACCTCCGATAAGTCATTATGAATAAGACCATAAGCCGTTTAGCCCCTGAGCTCTAAACACACCTAAACTGTTAATTAATATATTAAAAATTTTCACTCCATCAGAGCCGCATTAAAAGATATAACCTGTTATAAAAATATACAAAATAGTCGATAGTTTCCTAAACCAGTCTTAATACGTATTTTATGAAACCGAGATGAAACTGGTGAATTTTCCCACGTCGTCGTAATCTTAATTTCTCAAGTGAAATGGCATTTAGTAAAGGTACTAATAGGTAGATAAGTGTTGGTAGTACGCCCATTGACCCAAGCATAACGTATTGAGCAATGCCAGTGAGGATAAGCGCGGAGGCTTGTACGCATTATTAAAGGTAAGTGCGCCCGTGTTGCTTAATGTGTCGTTATGACCCGTCCTGAAAAACTTCTTTACCAAACCATAAGCATCACAAACTCAACACTGTAACAATACTTTTAAGAATCAAATTCGTAGTTTCCACACTAAATTGTCTTTACGGGCCACAACGAAAACCCTGCAATTTTAGCACACTGTGTTTCGCAATACAATATAAGCTTTACAGTAGCTGTTGAGAGGTTCTTTTAGTATGTAAGCGGGAGTTTCGATCGCAACCAAAGTCCATAGTACGACGACATTAGACTGCACTGAAATCTACGCAGCGCTAGTGAAAGTGCTGGCAAACGAGAAATGTTAACAGCTTGAAATTAAGACAACCAAAAATTTATTATTTTTATCTCCTTGGAGCAAGATGATGATATAAACTTCGAGTGCTAGTAATTTCCTTCATTTCAATTTATTTAATTAAATACTTATTATACATATGATAACAATATTTTCTCCATATCAATTGAGACAGACCGCTCATTTACCTCTATACACTAAAAAATTGGGTAAACAAAAAGAGTTCTCACTTTTCCAAATTAAACTATTATTATTAAGAAAAAAAAACGTATCAAAAACTTCTTCTGTTGTCACCATACCGTCAGCGAGTTCACGCATCGAGTCAGTCAATTTTAACAATCAACATAACGTTGTCGATATATTAAATATATTTAATTTAATGTAGCGTCAAGATTCAGTTTTAACAGCTTCATTCAATTAAACGCTTTTATAAACCAAACATAAGATTCTCACACATAAGCTGGTAGTTAAATTACTTCTATAAATTCAAATAAATATTTAACTGTACCTGTATAGTTTCATCGTAGGAATAATTGCGGCTAGAAGCCGCTGTGCTCATCTCACCGGCGCGCCCACTCCTGCGGCGACATCTGAAATAATTAAGTATTTTCTTTTGTACACATTGGTAAAAACGGGTGTAACAGTTTATTAGGTATTCAAAGATTATATTCCACACACAGTCTCATCAATACATCTATTTTTGGATTTCCAAAGTTCAAAATTACAAACAAGTGTCTAAAGGAAATTATTTAAAATTAATATGCGGAATGCTAACCCAAAGTCTTAAAGAAGTGGGCGCAAATTATTTAATAGAAGCATAGCAGATGTTGGTGTGAAGTTTGGCCAACTTCACCAACTTGTCCAAGTTGGCGCTCATGAATAATTAAAAGCAGGAATAGGGGCGATAACTCAACACCCCGGACGCACCGCCACCATCACAGAATAACACTTCTGTTGAGGAAACGCCGCTTTTTATGACTTAATTAGCTACATCTCGACCCGTGAACCGAGAGCACGTTAAGACGAGGGCACACTTGGCATAAATTTAGCCAATTTAGTTGTTACGTAATAATATAATTATTTTTGGACAATTATAATTACAATTTCAATTAAGGACCAAGTTAAACTATATTTAATTATTGACACAGACTATTGCTACTTCATGACGTCGTCAAATAAATACTAGAAAATTGCAAATCTAAAATTGTGTAAATATTAATAGATGCATAACAGTTATTATTAATTAAAAAAAAACTAAGCGAATTTTTATGATGATAAACTTTAAACATACATGAATTTAAATTCGACTAATATAATTCTTTTAAGAATATTTCCCCCTAATACTTCTAGATAGAAAACTAGAAAATACGAAGAACTATAAAAATAACTTTTCAGACGAAAATACTATCTAAAGAATTAAAATTCAGCTATAATGACTGTCTAATGTGACTATTGCCTAATGCCACAAAGGAAGTCAAGAGTGTAGTGAGTTATACTGAGGTGTGTGTTCTGTTGAAGCTGAAATTACCGTAACAAGGGCAAGTAATAAAAACGCTGCATCATTACAATCCGGATATAAACTTTGCTCACTCATCAACATCGTACCCGCGTGCTACGTGTTCAATTTTGTTTACAAAAACCCGTTAATTTATTTTCTTTATAAAAAATAAAGCTATAAATAAGCGTTAATATTAATATACTAAGACTTATTTTTAAGCCTAGGTGTGCGGGACATCGCCCATAAGATTCAGGAGAGTAGGCTGCGATGGTATGGCCATGTCAAAAGGAGACCACCTGACTATGCAGGAAATTTGGCGCTACAACTTTCTATCCCTGTCAGAGATCCAGAGGTAGACCGAAAACAAGAATGAAAGATGTAGTCCTAAAAGACATTAGGGGAAGCAATATATCCGAGAAAGATCTCGTGGATAGAGCGAAGTGTAGAAGAAGTATAAGGAAAGCTGACCCTGCCACCATGTGGGATGAATAGCTAGGAAAAGAGAGATACTAAGACTTATTTTTAACCTAATTTAAAAATGTGTGTATTGCTTAGCGTAATAAAGTTGTATTAATTGTGCTAATTAAACTCATAGGACTGGAACAGATTTATATAGTAAAAATTATCTACAAGGTAATTTTGAAGACTAAGGTAGCTAGTCCTATAGCTCCTTTCAAAGCAATTAACGACCGTTTTTTATTTTTTAACTATCTTCGATTTTTGCTATTAATGTGAGACTAATTTAAACTTTTGTCTCTACTTGGGTATCAAAAAGCTACGGATTGCATTATCTTTAAAAAAATAGACATGAGATAGAAATATCTTACTGACAAACGACGATAGCAATATAGGCATCCGTAATCATAGATTGGTTTAAAAATATCCGTACCTATGACACAGATACGTTGACTAAAACCTTCTCCAATTTTGATTCGCAATATCACTAAGCAATATATAATTTTAGTAACGTAGATTTTTACTATTGAGTAATGTAATAACTTTCAAGAGTGGTAACTTTTTACGCTACCTAAAAGAAAATTAAAAGTTTGAATATAGCAAAATAAGAGTAAAATGTAAGCTTAAATCTTGGAAGATCAGCGTTGTAGCGAAATAAATAATTAGGACCGTGCCAGAGTACTCGTTTCTCTAGCCCTTTTTTATTAGGACATTTTTCTCACTATTATTAAAAAAAAAGTCCGAAAAGCCTCGAAATATTTGAAAAATCGTGTTTAGTAGCGTTGCGTAACGACACGGCTCAGGTAGTGCTGTTTCAGATATTCAGGCTTATTTAATAACTGATAGCTCTTCGTATATAGGTGAAAAACATCTCATAAGTACACAGAAAAGATAAAATATATCATTACCTCTTTATGTAGCTGTATAATTTGATGACATGCATATATTTTTTATTTATGCTATAAAATGGTTGGCGTACTAAAAGTACAGAGAGCAATTTTCTACGACTTGCTTGGTTCAAAGCAACACAAATGTATGGTGTAAAATTGTTTATCTAAAATATAAAATTTTCATGTCACAGTGTCAGTTACCGTACTCCTCCGAAACGGCTTTACCTATTTTTACCAAATTTTATATGCGTATTCAATAGGTCTGAGAATCGGTTACTATCTATTTTTCAAACCCCTTCCCGCGTCCCTGAAATTTGTATGGCAAAACAACGTTTGCAGGGTCAGCTAGTAAATATTATAAAACAAAGTTGATATTTTTGTATGTATGTCCTTGTGTGAGCTTATATGTTTAAAACTACGCAGCGGATTTTGAAACGTTTTTTTTAAATAGATATATTGGTTCAATAGGACGGCTATTTTGTATAATTTGGTAAGTTTTAGTTTCTAAATTTAACGCGAACGAAGTTGCGGGCAACAGCTAGTATAACTATATTTAAAATAATAAAGTAAAAGTTTAACTGGCTAACGTATCAATGAACAGCCAGATCTCCTAAGGCTAGGAACTTGAATAATAATAATAATAAATAAATATTCACGGACATTTCACACAACGTCCTCTGGTCCCAAGCTAAGCTTATATGCTTGTGTTATGGTTACCAGAATACGGATATAGTACATAAACTACTTTTCTTTTGTAAATGCATATTTATAATACATAGAAACACCCAGACGCAGTACAAACATTTGTACGACATTTATGGATATCACACAAATGATTGTCCCAAGCGGGAATCGAACCCGCGACCTCGTGAACGGCAGTCCATTACATCACGAAGCCCGTCTTGAATATTTGCATAGTGATTCATTTTACAGTTCAAGTAGGTTATGTTCAATCTTAGACCCTTTAATAGGTGAGGGGAAAGGGCGTGAAAGTTTGTATAAAGGTCATTTTGAAAACTATAGTTACGAAAATCGATAGTTAGGGCTTCAAAGTGTCAAGTCTATTCACAAAATGGTTTCTATCATACCTAGTCGGTATCGATGTCATACAATGTATGGTAATAGTAGGTTTAATTGGTGTTATTTTAATACACATCACGAATTATTACGATATATTATTATATTAAGTTTTCTCCCGAGAGGAGGTAGTGTGGGACAAATATTTTGATTCAATTTGACGCCAAAATCGATTTATCTTCTCCCCTTTAAATTCTTGTTTGATATTATCCTTTTATATATTTCTCAAAGATACATTAAGACAATGTGTGTGGAAACATTTGTTGGTGATCTGAAAAAAGTATGTGGCTTAGCATCGATCCTCCGCTTTAGATTCGCGTCACGCTGCTGCAAGCCTACTGCGCCGTCGCCATAGCAACACCACCCGCCCTTAAATATAAGCATTTGTTAAATTCCAACATATATCACGCCTGGATATCTCTGAAGATGTAGACAGATGTTATACCTACTGGTTAATTGTATAAATATTTTTTCCATCTAGTACGATTATGTCACTTTAAACGGATAGGCAGAAGTGTTAGTAGTGTTAAACTGATTAACATCGTAAATGTTTTCTACCACGCATGCCGTCTTTTTCTGTAAACTCGTCTGCACCTTGTAATGACTAGCTTCTGGGTGAACTCAGAAAGTTTTAGCATTTTGTCCTAATAGCCTAATAGGTCCGATTTACTAAACCAGTGTTAGAAAAAATAGACTAGTATTCTGATAGCTATATCCCCTGGCTATACCTATATATATTTTGAGCTGAGATTTGGACTAAACCATGTTGTTTAAATTATTATTTTTATGTTTATTTACTGTGACTCCATAATAATTCATTCATAGATATATATAGATTAGATCATAAATTAAAAGTTTAAAAAGAATGAGATATAGTATAAAAATCGTAATTTTGTAGCTTAATGCTATTTTATCTGTAAAAAACCAAATACTTATAATTAATTTATAGCAAATTATTTAATTAAATATTCTTAATAGGATTTTTGAACTTAGCGAGCGATTAATCTATTTTATCAAATGTCTGTTTATTAGATTTGAAACCTAATTACGCATAAGTAAAGAGGTCAAAGACATTAGTTTCAGCTTAGTGTACCAACTAAAAAATAATGGCACTAAGTGGAGATCTTTACATTTATCAAATAAACCATCACATTACATCATAAAATGACTCGCATCCGTTTGAAGATGCAATATATTAAATAATTACCCATTTAAATGGTAATAACATATATTTACAAAAGCCATTACAATATCCGTCGTATAAAGTTCTCACAAATAACTCACAAAAGACAAATAATGGACACGATAAGAACTAAATCAATATTTGACGCGAACATTTCGTTTTTTATGCGCTTACGCACCCTTACAAAATCAGCCCTGTCAGTGTATTGAACGAAGGGCTATTATTAACCATAGTACGGGAAGCGTGCGTCTTCCTGTTCACCAATTAAACTAGAGACAACACTTGTTTACCTTACTAGCGGTTTTGAACCCGCGACCGTACAGCTAGAGGACAATGAACTCGCATTAACTGCGCTTTTGATGCAAGACTTTGATGCTTTATTGACTTTTATAAGACATAAATCTCATATTCATCATATTCTATTCATATAATCACATTCTGTTATTGTGGTCTACAAATAAAGAATTTTCTATCTATCTATAAATCGTCGCATTCATTGTAACTATGTTCGTTTTCTTCTTCCTATCCTCGTCCCTTTAATCAGGGTCGGATCTCCTCGTCACTTTCTGCCAGTTCTGGCTGAACTTGGGGTGCTTCAATATCTAAGTTTAGGGTTCTAAGGTCATTCATGATATCGGACCACCACGTAGACTTAATACGTCCTGTCACTCTTGGATGTTCAGGGAGGTTTAATTCATTGTTGTTGTATACATATATTTGAAACTAAAAACGTATTGTTTAATTGTGTATTCTTAATGTAGTTGTCGTCTTTAATATTTTTTTTTAAATCACCTAGCATTACTAGTAGAAAGGAACTTAAAATAAAATCGTTAAAGCCAAACTGTCTTATTCATAATGACTTATCGATGAGATAATAAACGTTTTAGCGTAAAAAGACTATTATGAATAACAAGTTTTGACAATTTTCGCGAACCGATTTTAGCGAACTTTTAAACCTCCGATAAGTCATTATGAATAAGACCGTAAGGCTTCACCTGCGTTTAGACTGCCCTGCTCCTTGGCTTTTAGCCATTAGATTTAGCCAGGTTCAAGTTACTTGTCCTCATTTTTAAACGTCAACCCACCATCTGGTATGTCCGTGGTTATAACGATAGTGAAGAAAATATAATTTACTTGAAAAATTATTTAAAGGATGTCTCGTGGCTTATTGAGTAGTGATACTGACTTCCGTGCATGATGATGTCGGTTCGATACTTACACAGGACAATTTTAAATTATCTGTGGTTAACACAGATAATGAAATGAAATAAAATGAAATGAATTATCATTTAATAATGTAGACATTTTTTTAGAGAAAAATATTGTGCTTATGACAGGTCCAAACATTTTTTCCTACCACCGCTTCAGGACGCAATCGGCTGAAAAGAACTGGTGTAAAAAAATGATGCGGGTGTTCGACTATTTTCCTTAATATTACACAAAGCTCGTTTGTAGATAAATATACATATACAAATAAGTAGTACTCGTAATCAATAATCAATATTTACGGACATTTTACACAACGTCCTCTAAGCTAAGCTTATATGCTTATGTTATGGGTACCAGAATACGGATATACTACATAAACTACTTTTCTTTTGTAAATACATACTTATAATACATAGAAAAGTAAAAGTAGTGGTATTGGTTGTATGTCTACCCACACTTATTTGATTAGAACAGTCTACCTGCAATCCTAATGTTCTACATGCATGGCGCTAAAATAGGTACCTATGTAATTTGTGTCTCCGAAATACGTGAAAAACCAATTTAAATGGTTATTTGTGATTACATTATTGTATTAATTTAATCAGGTTTATTTAAATTTGTTTACCCCTGTTGTCATCGCTTGAGAGAACTCCACATCTCTGATCTCACTAACACCTTGTCTAAACACGACATATAAGAGCGCCACTGATATCATTAAAGTTATAATTCCTAAATCTTAAATGCTTATCCAATAAACAGTAAGCGCGCCGATCACACTAACACAGAACTACAAATAATATTGTATGAACAAGGCGTTTGTCTAACACTGGACTCTTACTTTCATGCAATGTTTATATTACCAGCTGGTTTTACGTAACGCGCCAAACACCGCCCTACGTGTAGGGAACACAGAAAACTGAACCAACTGAAAGATATTGTAAATATACGTATCCTAATCATCTATCTATAGAAGTAAGGGTAAACAGATGAAAACTGGCAACAAAGTTTATTTTACCGCCATCTTATATCGAGTAGTCAAACTATTGTATACCGGTAGCTATACATATGCGCCATCTATTAGAATAATGTATTATTTTTAAGCAGTATTTTTTTTATTTTACCGTTATTTCCTAATGTGTAAAAGTTATACAGCATTCCGTACATAGATTTTGAATTTAATAATAAAAAATATAAAAATATAATAAAGGGTCCTCAATAACCAGCTGATTAAAATATTTATCAGATACTGGCAATAAATAAAATTTTTTTGCTATGTCAAATTTGTCAAAATATATTTGTCAGTGTCAAAAAAAATCATAATACTCAATGTCAAACTAAAAACATAAAAATTTATTAGTTAATTTTATTTTATTTAAACTTTTACATATTTATTAAGTTATATTTGTTGTAAAATGCTATAGCTCACTCGATGCCAAAAGAAAATATCCGAAACCTATTAAATTTTAGTATAACCTCAAACTTTCTTAGATTTAACATTTAACCCAGTCTCAAAATGATTAAAATATGGAAATTAGGTATGATCAGCTACGATACTGCCTTGAAGATTCAGATGGCTCTCGCCAGGAAGCATTTGGATGCTATGATGAAGGGGCAGGATGCTAATTATGACACACTGCTTCTTGTTGAACACAAACCAGTTTTTACTGTTGGTTAGTTTTGAATAGAAATATATTTTCAGACACAACATCAGGCCTTTGGCTTCTGACTACAACTTATGTTTGCCTCACCTCTACACTATCGGATATTACACAATTAAATAGTCACAGTTATATTTTTGTTAAAATCATAGTTATTTTCTTTTTTACTACTTACTACTAAGTTTTTGTATTAATTTAGTCCTTCGTTATTTGGAGAACACCATTATAGTAAGAGAGCTGCTTTAAGAATGGCACTTCTTAAAAGCCAGTTGAATCCCATAGGTACAGGAATCCCTATCAAATAATTCTCTTTCATTATCAAAATTTATTATTTAAAGTTATTATATTTTCTCCACAGGTATAAGAGATGAAACTTCAAATAAAGAAATTAATAGATTACAAAATCTTGGTGCTGAATTTAAGAAAACAAATAGAGGTGGTCTCATCACATTTCATGGTCCAGGACAACTAGTGGCTTACCCAGTTATTAATTTGAAACATTTTAAAACAAGTGTTAAGTGGTATGTCAACAGCTTGGAAGAAACTGTCATCAATGTTTGTGATGAATTAGGTATAGTACTTATTATTTATACATATTTACAGAGCTGTGTTCTGATAAGAGGGTCTTAGGTACTTTAGGATTATAGAGCCCCTATGTGTTGACTATTCCTTAGCACTTCATAACAGAGTAGAGACTTGAGAGTGATAGGAACCATATAGACGCTAGACATGTGAGCTGTGGAGATGATGGGCCACTGTATTTTTTTTTTCATGGCCATTCCGGTCTTTAATGACTGTGTGTATCATATAAATTACGATCTAGACTATTGAAGCTAGTATGTAGTTTTTACATTAACATAAATTGTTAAATAGACCTTATCAAGAATGCTTGTGTCTCTATAAATAGGCCTTAATAGCCGAACTGTAATTAACAGGATAAATATGGAAGCCAACCAAAATTGGGTGTAAGGAATACACTAATCATAGTTGATTCATAACTTGTCAGCACTTTTTGGATTCTTATTTGTAAACTTCTTTTGCAGGAGTAAAAGGTTCCCGATCACCTTACACCGGAGTGTGGGTAGAAGACAATAAGATAGCTGCTATAGGTATCCATGCTTCTAGGTATGTCACTACTCATGGTATTGCTATCAATTGTAACAATGACCTATCCTGGTTCGATAATATTGACCCATGTGGTATCCAAGATAAAGGTGTCACGTCACTAAGCAAAGAAACGGGACTTGTGTGCACAGTGGATAAAATATCACCAATATTTATTCAATGTTTTGACAAAGTTTTTGGATGTAAAAGTGAACCAGTCGAAGAAAGTACTATTGAAGATATTTTAAAAGGCGTCTATAGTAAAAGCATAATTGATTCAGTTTCTGTTAATTAAACACATAGATATGTATAAATTATATTCGTAATTATTTTGTTATGAATGATCTGTTAAATATTTTTTAAAGTGATAATTGTTACCAAATAAAATACAATATAAATTTGTACAATTTTATTTCATTTCTTAATTCATATAAAAGGTATAATAAATAGATAAATAGAAATTAATTTAACTAAATATAGAGAAATCTCAAGTTGGGTTAAGAGAAACGATTTTTTGATATTAATTACCTACATTATAGAAATAGCTAATATCTTATTTCATCAAAACCCAACTGAAAGTTCACACGTTACTCTTAGTAATGTAGCACAAAGTTAATACTTGTAATAGCATATTTACAACTTGATTTTACTAAATTCCATTCCATATTTAATTGGTACCTAATTATTTTAATTGTCTGAAAATATTACGTATGCATATACCAAATTATTCGAAAATATAAATAGGTATGTACCTAAATATTAACTGAACTAAACCTATATTACCAATGCAGTTGATTCAGAATATTCCCATAAAATTTATAAAAACTATGTCTAAAATTTTTTAGGGATTATTCCAAATAATTCGTAGCAACTGATGAGTACATAAAATGTACAAAAATGGTTGTCTAACTTAAGTTTGTAATAAATGCATGTTCTAAATTAAAAATTAATTAATTAATAATTGCAATAATCACCCTTTAAACTGCAGTATTAAGGGTTTTAATGTACTATAAATGATTAAATCCTACTTAATATTAATAAATGCTTTTAAATGCAATAAATTAATGTCTAATTTAAATGCAATACACGCGGTGGTTACAACATTCATACAGAACTTTTCTTCAAATCATTTCCCAAACTTTACACCACGGAACTTATATACTAAATGGACGGATTTTGTATAAGAAATAAGTACTTTAGTTTTGTTATGTTCGTCAGTCATTCGTATCACATGTTCGCTCATATATGACAAGAATTTGGACATTCGTTTTGTCAATATCAACGCACATATAGCCTCTTACAGTAGGTATTTATGACATGTGTTTGGGGGGTGCAAGCCATTTCCGCATGTAGTAGCAGAAGATCGTCGCAATGTATAGCAGCACAAGTAAAGCACAGGCAACACCCAGCAACAACACGGAAGATTTGCTGGGGCACGGTTCCACGATTGTCACTGTTTTTTCTGGAAGAAAATAAAATATAATTAGATTAGCTACTAGAACCTAAACCTAGAAGGTAGAGGTGATACAAAGAAATCCTTACAGGACCAATTAATTGGGTCTTGTTTCATCTAATCCCGCCATTTTACCTCACGGAACTAAAATTATCATTGCTAGAGCGAAAACATTAGGCATCTCATAAAATTATACCCTCATAATTTCTTCCATAATAATTGTTGATATTAAGGTATTAAGTCTGTATCCTATTCATAAACTTCGTGCTTATAAAAATATTAGTAGGTAAAGTACCTCCATAATTGGCCTCCGAAGCAACGCCACCAGGTTTATCAGAACGCAGGAAGTCAGTACTCTGCCTCTCGTCGCCAAAGTCCAAGACGAGAATTTCTTGGGAGATATTCATATCCTCCTCCTGATTGTGTGCTTCACTCTCATTGTGTGGCAACGAACGTTTCTTTCTGCCCCAAGACTCCAACGAATCACGACCCCATTCGCACACCGCCTAAAACGTGAAATGTTAAATGATGTGTCATTTGCGTATTTTTACCGTAACTAATCGATTTAACTGTTGCTAAAATTCATACGGAACATAATTTTAACACACTTTGAGTCAACACTAGGCGGTATATTCAAACGATCTTACCGGTTCGCAAGGCCCAAGGCAATATTTGACATTACACTGGAAGATGACACCATATGACTCTGTGAATCTGAAAGCTTCGTATACGGATTGAAGGGCGTTGCCGTCAGGGGTAAATGCGGGGAAGATGGAAGGATCCAGTGGACATCTGTAATAAAAAAAATGATTTCAATATGAAAAAGAATATAACATCTCATAAACAATTTACTACATAATAGAAGAAAATACTAACCCTTCATCATCAATAATAGGGAATGTACTCTTTGAATCCTTTGCCATAGCCACACAACTGCGTGCGAAGATGCCGTAAGGAGCTGTAACAAGATTATAACAACTGTTAAAAAACCATTCTACCAGATATTAAATAAATTAAAGATCTAATTCATGTATGCTCTTACTGTCTTCGGGTATCTCAATACGGAAGGTAAGTCTGTCTCCAATGCGGACAGTCTCGACTTCTCGTTGGCGGGCATCCAAGATGCGAATACGTGGTGGAGGTGCCTCGGGTGCAGCTGTGATGGAAATCATCTCTGGGTCTCTGTATAAAAAAAAGAAATATAAAGCAACTACTTTCGAATAACGAATTCTATCATACGGGAAAAGTAGAGTTTAGTTACATATTAACATGTCCAAAGCGCTTCCGTTTTCCAAATTACTGTAACATATCACGTAGGTGGCCGTCTCTTGACATACACGAATAAATTATACGGTAAGATGTTTCAAATTTACATTTTTGCGGTATTCATGAATGAATATTATATTTCTTGTACAATAAATTATAGTGATATGTTGTTGGGTGTCCTACTAACCTGATTGGCACCATTCCGAATGTGATGTTCTTAGAGCTCATGTCGTATGTACATTTCACCTTGTAGATCTTATCAGCTTTGGTCATGACTACACTGTGGTGCTGAAGAACCACAGTATTGGAATATACTCCCGTCTGAAAATACAAGAAACCTGTATGTAGAAAGCTACTACGCGTATCATTTTAAATAAGTTACTTATACTCAAATGCCTGCAGTCAACTGCTGCAGATCTATATCGATCAGTGGACTGCAATAGCACGATTTTATTCATTCAGTTGGGTACTTACAACGCTTTGAGTGTTACAGTCCTGGCCGGCCATCGTGAGATCCAATCTGAATAGGTCACTATTGACAACATCTATGTTACAGGTTTCAGAGCGTCCCAAAGCGTAAATGCGACCATTGAATGGCTTATTCGTACGGACCTGCACAGCTATCCTCGTGTCTTTGCAGAGGACTGATACTGCAAACAAAATCATAATTAATGTTATGTAATCATTATCAAAATCTCATCTAAATGGTCATCACTTACCATCATAACAGGTGCCGGTTTTATCACAGTTAGCATCATTTCTTGTTAAATTACTGGATGTATCTTGTTGATGGTCAATCGTCACTGGCAGCTCGCCTGGTGGGTTTGCGTTGCTAGGTGGTTCTGCAACAAACCAAGTCTTAAGTAAGCAATCTTACAAATTATAGAACACGCAACAAATTACAGTTCAGTTGTTAATAAAGCCTAACACATATTCTACCCTCGCGTACACGTCGCTACTTAGTTACAGAGAACCTCTGATTAGACAGAGGATCTAACGTACGTGAGTTGTGTATATTATAATAATCGAAACAAGATTGCTGCAAGGTACCGACGTGCATGGCGCGTCTAAATGCATCCAATGCAATTACTGGCAGAAAGAAACGTGAAGCCTCCGGCTATTTTAGATATTCGCATTACTAACTCTACAGGATTACTTAGTTGTGATTTTATGATACACCTATATGAAACAATACATCTATTCCTAATGCATACTCTATTCTGTATGTATGACCGACCATATAGTTATGTTTAATAGATCTATTATTCAACTTTGGGTGGCAGTTGAACCGTCCCAAATCAATTACTTAGCAGACTGCCAATGTCTAGGTATATTCACGATTGTCACCGTCTATAAAAAGATGACGTAAACCTTCGATTTAGGACATTGACCGGCAATGGCTGGACAAATGCGAACTTGTCGCCCACGGCTTAGCCATAACAAAATTATGGACTCTGGATATTTTGGGCGATTTTATGACCATAGAGCTCGTGTTGTTTATTTTAGTCACAAATTTACCTCTTAGTTCTCTTTAATACATTTTTACACCACCGACCATATCTCTATAACAAAATATGAGTCTGATAGCGCAGGCAGAAATTCAAATAAATTATTTAATAACGTATTACATGAATATCCATAGGTTAAAAAAACTGCCATAAATAAGTTCTTAGCCGGTTTATCGACGTAACCTGTCTTAGAGCAGTAATAATTTATTATATGTGCTTATTTCGCGACATTGCATCTTTAACTGTCAATCAACTTCATATAAAATTATGTTATTAAGAAACCTGTAATAACTTTAGTCATGACCCATCTACGCACCCTTTTCTAACTTATAGCGAAAAATAACTTATTACGATACGTCTAGGAGTTATTATATTGATAGATCCAATATAAGTCGTATGTACACTTTTAAATGGATTTATGTAAAGTTAAATATTAAAATCTGTTTGTAGATATCTTATGGACGCAAAACATACGCCCTGATCAAAGGTTTTTATTACCTTTTCAGCAACTTTGTCAAGAACTGTCTGTAAAATTTATTGCAAAATTACTCTGTTTCGTGATTTTGTAGCGCTCTGTTCTCTGCCTTTCCCGTTAGAGATATTGCATAATGATAAGATCAATTTCAAATTTAAATTGAATTTGATTTCAGATATAATTAACAAGCCTATGTATATACATTCAAATCTAATCATTTTATGAATCGTAGTGTTGTTTATAAGCCGGAGTCGATGACATCGTTGGCGCTCCGACACCGTCCAAGTATATTTTTAACGCTTGAACGATTAGCGTAAAAAGGTTATTAAACGAATTCCCACGCTTACCTGCTACTGCTTAACCAATATGGATGAACAATTCTACAATGCAAATTAGGTACTGCGTGTGAGATTTCAAGTTATTATAAACGTGTAATTTGGACGCTCTTTTGCCCCGTGGCAAAGTTGCCGATTCTAGAGCGTGCTTTATTAGGGATTTATTTTAAAGTTAATAGCTGTTTGGAAAAGCAATACCACATACAAGATACTTACAACGATAGACTTAATACATTTTTTTTCTAAAATATGATTTTGTAAATGTATAAAAATAAATACAGTATAATATCCTAAAAATTTTCGCTGACTTATTGTCACGCATAAAATATAACGTTGAATGTAAAGAATAATGTGGTTTAATGCAACTAGAAAGCAGACTGGGTGAATCTAAATTACCAAATAGCAACATTTTCTCCGAGTTACCTAGATTTCGTAAGTAGGCTTCGCCGTGCTTTTTGTTCGCTTCATCTTGTTTTAAAAAAAAAGGAAATTCACGACGATTTGCTTTTTTCAAAGGTAGCTGGATTCGTTCACAGCTTGCCGCTAGATTCGATCCGAGATTAGATTCGGATGTAGTCGAAAGTTGATCCAGTCTTTTTAAGTCAAATATTTTCCTTCGCAAAATAGTAAAAGTAATCTGAGACGTGTTAGAGATTTTAACATTACCTATTGATGCAAAGTTTTATCTTTCATAGAAAACCTATACTTAACTACCAAAAAAAAAATTCTCAGAACCCATTACTGTTAATGCTGCTATTACTATTATTATGTCCATGAATATTTATTTATTTTCTTCTTTCACTAACTGTACACTGCAACCCCATCTTATTTTATTTACTTCTCTTTCCATCCTATGGTTGCCTGGGAGAGATCACTTTATGTGATAAGGCCGCCATTTGTACCTAGTCCTAAGAATCTAATGTAAAAATAAATGTCTGTAAAGTGTACAATAAAGAGTTATCTATCTATCTATTGACGGGCTTCGTGGTGGAGTGGTTTATGTAATGGACTGCCGATCACGAGGTCGCGGGTTCGATTCCCGCTTGGGACAATCATTAGTGTGATATCCATAAATGTCATACGAATGTTTGTACTGCGTCTGGGTATTTACTATGTATTATAAGTATGTATTTACAAAAGAAAAGTTGTATATGTAGTCTATCCGTATCTGGTACCCATAATACAAGCATAGAAATATAGCTTACTTTGGGACCAGAGGACGTTGTGTGAAATGTCCTGAATATTTATTTATTTATTATTATTATTATCTATCTATCTTATAAATATTTTGATTATACTGAAGCGTTACTGATTTTGGTAAAAGATAATCCATTAAATATTCAGGAAATAAATATATAAATCTCAGGGACTATGTGATTACAAGGAGGAATGTTAAGTCTCGTGTTCGGAAGTATCCACTTAAGGCTGTAACGGTCCCACTAGTATCAAGTCAAGGTTCCGTATGCAATGTTACTAAGATGAGAAGCCGTTATCTTAACACTTCGAGCTGATAAACTTGTTTACCTATTTACTAGAGATTTACAGGTTCTATTTAAACACGGCCTACGAAACTGTACATGAATGTGAATAATCTATGAAGAAAATGGCGATTCTAGATACGCAGGTTGTTTATAAACATGATTAAATGATTAGAGTATATAAATCAGCTTCACATAATACTTCAGCTAAGTAGTTTATAAGTTAGTAAATCTATACTTATGTTATAAAGCTGAAGAGCTTGTTGGTTTAAATGCAATAATCTCAGGAATCATCATATATCGACAACGTTATGTTGATTGTTAAAATTGACTGACTCGATGCGTGAACTCGCTGACGGTATGGTGACAACAGAAGAAGTTTTTGATACGTTTTTTTTACATAATTATAATAATTATAAATTAATAACTTTGTCATAATAAATGCGTCAAGAATCAGTGGTTTGGAATTAATTAATATAGGGTGACATCTTGTTTTATTATTGAAATGGGGGATTAGTGAGATTAATATCGTTAGTGGTTATAATATTTGCTTACAGTAAAATATGCAGTGACATCTGTGAACAGAGATATTAAACTAGTTTGTAAATCTTGAGTACCTACTCTTGTAAAAAGTATGATTACCTGCGTTAAAATAAGTTATATTTCAATGCTTGATGTGTAAATATATATGTGCTACAAATAAAAATAACAACCAAAAAAATTTACTACGAACGAACCAGCTACCTATTAAACGGCAGTCCGTTACGTAACTGCATCACGAGGCTCGTCATGGGACTCGTCATTAATTATGGCTATACCACTTACAAGTCTTAAGGTCTTATTCATAATGACTTATCGGAGGTTTATACGTAGATTTTATCGGAGAGATAATAAACGTTTTAGCGTAAAAAGACTATTATGAATAACAAGTTTTGTCAATTTTCACGAACCTATTTTAGCGAGCTTTTAAACCTCCGATAAGTCATTATGAATAAGACCGTTACTAGTTAACTCGTAAATAAATAAGTACACAAACCCACACTAATACTCAAAAACCTACTCTAAAATCTTAACAAAACCC
This sequence comes from Orgyia antiqua, assembly GCA_916999025.1. Lineage (NCBI taxonomy): Eukaryota > Metazoa > Arthropoda > Insecta > Lepidoptera > Erebidae > Orgyia > Orgyia antiqua. The sequence continues at coordinate 8,572,121 of OU779861.1, forward strand.
GCTCTAAAATCTTAAAAACTTTCCTATCTCTGTGATCTTTTCCTGTAACGCCACTTTCCCTCGCAATTTCGGAGATAATAGCCCTTGTTTGTTTAATATAATGCCGTTTATAACAAAATTGTCCTGACGCCGTAAATGATGTTATCAGAAACATTACACAAAAAAATTTCAAATCCATTAAAATTTTCTTCGCTTTTGGTATTTGTCTTATTTGTTTACTGTTCATTATTATATTTTTATATAAAAAAAACATAAATGAGTATGTATAGTTTTAAAAAATGAAATATGAGATCTCAAAGTTGATCGTAATTGAAAATGTGTACGTTTCGCTTTCGAGACGGGTCTGTTGCAACATGCAACCGTCAGAGGCACTATTCATCTTATAGCCGACATCCAAATTGATGATCCTGTTTAGTATTTGCATATTGTTTAAGTTATATGTTAAATAGTATAGACAACTCTACTTACAATTTAAACATTTTAGATTTACACTCATTTACAGAAGAGAACACACTATTTGCTACTTAAAATATGGCTATCGTTGCTTTGTAAGCTTTGGTCACTCTTTATTGAAGACTCCGTTAATAGCAGCACAGTTAAAATTTGAAAGGTGCTACTTGTTCCATAGTTCTTGTGATGACGGATACAAGTTCAGTTCAATCGGTGTTGAGCGGAAGAAGTTGCCAGTAGAAGACTAGTCATATATTAAAAACATATTATTATTTTGTACGCCAATCTCCTAAATGAAAATTTACCAAAGGCAATATTTTCATTATTTGCCCTCAAACACAACTCCCCTCGTAATAATGTTTAATTTAATTAAAAATCTGTCTACTGAGTAAGTAAATTTCAACCGCAATTTTCCATACAAGATCTTATAATCACCCATTTAATGGATTAAAGTGAAAATATCCGGTCTATAATATTAAAATTTAAGGTCGTTTATTATTAAAATTTAAGGTCGTTTATTATTAAAATTTAAGAGCTAATAGCGGTCAAAGATTATTTCAGAAAATTACCTAAATAGTTATTTTCGAATAGGTAATATTAAATAGTTTATATATACTAAAATCTTTACTTATATAAAACAGTGGATATTTTCGTACGTATGTCCTTAGGTGAACTTATATCTTTGGAATTAATAATTATGCGATTTTTTAAATATGTATAATGGTTCAAGAGGATGGTTTTTTAATAAATTAAATTTTGGTGGAAAAAGTGATTACCGCAAGCGGGACTTGAACCCACGACCTCGGAATACCGTTCCGTAGCTCTGCCAACTGAGCTGATTGCGGTCTTGCTAACAGTAACCAATTAGGCCACCACAACGTTCCTCGATTGAGTCTACATCGCATTTTCAATGTGCGGATCACTTTTTCCACCACAATTTATATTAAGGTTTTTTTATATAATTTATTAAGGTAACAGCTAGTAGGTAATATATATTTACTTTGAAAAGAAAACACAATTATAATTAAAAGATAAATACAAATAAAAGTTTAGCTACGATATTAACACGTAGACATACTACAAAATTTTTAAATTATCTATTGAATAGGGCTTATGATATACAAGAAAGAATATTTTATTCTATATCTAAAGAAATAGAAATGATATTCACAGTCCGCATTGCGAATTTGGCAATAATAGTAGTTATAAGTTGTTTAACTATGATAATTATTTAATATGGATTCAATGGATCAAGTTAAACCCGTCCGAGTATCAAATCAAAATATCTGAAGCGTAAAGGTCAAACATGAGGCAGGTAAAGCCATGCCGTAACTCAACAGGTATTACAATCATTCTGAATGAACGATGTCCAGCCGTTTTACATAGCTTTCCACCGAACGATTTATACCCAAGTTAATGACCCCCACTTTGTGATAACTGTAGATTTATGATGGTTCATAAAAGGATTACGATTTAGTACGTAAGCGTTATAAGCGTAGGTATATGCAACTACAACTCCGTGCACATGGAATTTAGTAAATATTCCCTGTTTTTGCAACATTTTTCACTAATGCTTCGCTCTTACTAGTTGCAGCGTGATGTTATATAGCCTTCCTTGATAAATGCACGATCAAACACAAAAAGACTTATTTAAATGGAACCAGTAGTTCTGAGATTAGCGCGTTCAAACAGAAAAACTCTTCAGCTATAATATTACTCACTGTCACTGTTGTGTCACTCAAGACTCTGTCAAGACTAGTTAACTACGATAAAGAATAAAAGAAAAACGTTAAATATAGACATTGAAGTATAGCGTACTTATTTCTGCTATTAAAGTTTATCAGGCAATTTTGTTTGATACTAAATTAGAAATCGCATCTCCCAATATGATTAAAGATTTTTCTTTAGTTTATTATGGAAGGCGTCATCGTCATTTCAACATCCCGCCACTTTCCCATGGATGTAGACAGAGACAATACAGCACCATCTACTACGATTCAAACTTATAAAAGGCAAAAAGTAAAAAGCACACAACATAGTAGATATAGCAATAAGAAACTTGACTATAAAGAAAGCCATTGATTAAATTAAAAAAGAAAACAACATCAAAACATCAAGATTATGAAATAACAATACGTACGAGTATATTTTCTTTTTTATCCCAAACAATATGTCTTTGTTGGATATTTGATTACATCACTATTACTATAAAAGATCTAAGGAGGAAAATCTTTGAACGGAAATACGAAACGTATCTTTGAAGGCTTCAGTAAGTTATTTAATTTATATACTTCTAACACCTACAATCCTACATATGTATTAGATTTCGTGTTCAGAATCAATTATAAAGAAAATTGTAGCTGGCTGTTGAAAATATGAAGTAATTAAAAATAATAAAGCTATTTTATTTACTGTAATGGCAACTCGTGTTTGTACGTAGATTGTATAATTAAGGATAAGAATTATTGTAGTGATTATAATATTTTATGTACATTTCATTGGTTCGTCATTAGTCTAGTAACAGTGATTGATGTTTGTAGTTAACTAAATTTGTTAACGTTTTAACTTTAATTTTTCTAAGTCAACGTAAGTTATGGTACTTTTAGTATTAATATTCACATTGGAAGTAGTTTTTGAACACACTTATCAATCACCAAAATAATTTTTACCGGGACTATAATCACGTTAATTATGATTATAGTCCCGGTAATATTAACAAATCATGAGTTCAAATCGCGTAAGTTTAAAAAAAAAAATTTTTGTTACCGAAAGCTTCATATATAGAATTCATTGGCAGATTCCAGCATGCAGTAAGATTCCATTGACCATTAATACTTCTAACATTACAGAATAAGAAGTAGCTTAAGTCCTTGCTGAGGCTCTTAGCTATGTATGTATGTACCTTTCATTAAAATTCGTTCAGTAGTTTTAGCTTAAAAGAATGACAGACAGACAGAGTTAGGTATTCTCTTCATAATATTAGTGACAATAACATTCTTTATCAAGCAAATAACGCAAAAATTATTTAAATATAATAAATATAAATATTCACGGACATTTCACACAACGTCCTCTGGGCCCAAGCTAAGCTTATATGCTTGTGTTATGGGTACCAGAATACGGATAGAATACATATACTACTTTTCTTTTGTAAATACATACTTATAATACATAGAAACACCCAGACGCAGAACAAATATTTGTATGACATTTATAAACATCACACAAATGATTGTCCCGAGCGGGAATCGAACCCGCGACCTCGTGAACGGCAGTGTCAGCAGTCCGTTACATGAACCACTAAGCCACGAAGCCCGTCATTTGGCGGTTCATTTAGGAATAAGAAGTCTCTAGTAATGATAAAAATTCTTAAGAAATTTTTAAACAGGAATACAGAGCTCTGCGTTAATTCAAATACTGAAAAAGTCCAATAAGTTTATCGGATTTGTCCATGTAAGCAACGAAAACAAAATTATTACCAAGTAGTTATGGTTTACGTCGAAACGACACGATAACAACTAATTGCAAGTAATGGCTTTTTTCAACACATTCTTTATACTATGAAGAAATATTATTTCTATTTCAGTATTCCCCTAATTCCTGTTATAAAACACTACATTAAATATGAACTTTAGAACTAAAAGTTTCTACATACGATTTATTTGAAACTACAATTTGCTAAATCCTAATAAATAAAATTGAAACGATTCTCGAATGGAATCTCCTCAAAAGCGTTCACTAATTACAGCAAAAAAGCAAGTAACAAATAAAAGTTTTTGTTTGTATGTTTGTTTGAGGTAATCTCCAGATTTTATGAACAGACTTCAACAGGACTTCTATTGCCAAAGCTCTATTGTGCCAAGATTTAGGTTACTGATTTAGGTTCTTACTACTCTGTGATTTTGCAATGAAAATTAGGAATCCTTGAAACACTTCAAAAGCCCTTCATACGATGGCTAGTCTTTTAAACGGAATAATTTAGGCAGAGGAAGTAGCAGGGTTTACCTAGTAGTTAATAATTATAACAATCTGTGTCATATGACAGCTAATAGCGCCACATATTATACACAGTTGTTCCATTCAACACGTATTTGAAGCCAAGACGAAACTTGTGCGTGGAAAACACCAATTAAAGGTGGTCCGTAATTAAAACGAGATATATTTACGACATCGAGACAATATGGCGTGGGGTGAGCAGAATTATAATTTATGATCGTCCTTGATACAACCCCTGAACAGTACTGCAAGCGGGTTTAAAATTTGACCGAATTTCAGTAACATAGTTTCAGGTATATATCGTATACCTAATAGGCAAAATCATGAAACTTTCAAGTAACTATGTGAAACTTGTGTAAATAATTTACGTGAATTAAATTTGAATTGAAACTATTTAGAATTGATATGGAAACACATAAAAATTTTAAGCAGTAACGACCTAAATATTTCTTTCATTAATTTAAACTATTATTCAATTATGGATACTGAGCACACTGAGCATCCGCGCTCTCACTAAGTATGACATGATATCAAATTAAATTATACAAAAGAATAGTTAAATATTAAAATTCTGGATATCCAGATTATTCACACACATTACCATCCAGCCTATCAGACCAATGAATGCAATTTTTAATGCAATTTTTAATTTTTTTTGTTTATAGTCGCTTTATGACAACACAGGTTTTACAAAAAATAAACGAATTTATAGACATTTATCATATTTAGAAAGGTTAAGGTCTGTGGATATCCACTCTCGACAAAATGCTGAATTGAGTAAAATAAACCGAGAAAAATAAACCAAGTTACAGAAATATTTAACCAGAAAATGAAGACGAATTGTCACAAAATATATTGATTTGCCATCAGCAAACGACCCGTTAATTTTTAATGTCCTCGTCCCTTTTTATTTCACCACGATTATAACCACATTATACCATCGATATTATCGGTCTTTATCTAAATTATGAGACGACACGCTCCAGAATCATGTTGTGAATACAAAACAAGTTTTATTTTCTTATTTTATATTTTTGGGTGTCGCTGTAACGAAATAGGAGACTTTTCATTATAAGCAAATTAGCACAGCCATGTTATTATTATTCAAGAGCTCACTTCATGAAGTTCGAGTTGCCAGATTACTTAAGTTTTAATTTAATACATGCTATAATTAAAATTTTAAGGCACCGAGAACAGTACTTGAACTTTCATACATTAGAAAAACTGGTCAAGCACGAGTTTGACTCGCATAAGAAGGGTTCATAATATATTCGTCATAATTTCGATCCCAAATAACGGGATAAGGACAAAAGAATGACGATGTTGAGCATTTGTTACTGTGGCAACAACTGATATACCTACATAAACCGTGAATTTTTTAGCTCCCGAGCCTTTTAGAGATACAGCCCACTTATTACGAAAAATGGAAATAATAATGAAAAGAATTTCAACTTGCCACAATTTTTTAACAAAATTTGCCAAATATTTTTCTTACCCGTTCAGGATATGAAATTCGCTGAGAGCTCGCGTAAGAAACTTAACAACTTTAACTTAACTCTATCGCTTCAATCATTCTATTTGGTTACTAGCTGTCCCGGCAAACTTCGTACCGCCAATTAAAGTTGTCTATACTTTCTGATTATTAAATTTTTTTTATCATCATCATCATAACATCACGCCTTTTTCCCATGGCTTAGGCAGAGACTATAGAGCGCCATCTGTTACCATCCAAACAATAAAGCAATGGCTTAATAGCAATAAAGTTCAAATTGACTCTACGTTTTAGTTTTAAAACTTTTGTATGGGAAAAAGAAAAGGACTGTTTTAGGGTCTTTCTGGCAATTATTCGATTTTTTTCTCGCCGTAAAAACCATCCTTGAACTTCAACAAACATTTTAAAAAAGAATTGGCCAAATTGGTCTAGACGTTGTTGCGTTATGCGCTTACCAACACATTATTACAGATACAATTCAAATGGTAACATTAGTGTGACATTGTTACAAAAGTCAGTAAACTCTGGATCTAGCGCTGTGCCTTCTGCGTTCCTCAATAAATAACACCAAAGGGTTCTACGGTTCTAATGATATTTGCTCACGCGACGACTACTTGACGCAGCATTGTGCAACGAATGACTTACTGAGCTATTTACGTCATTTATTCGTAGCACAAGTCGAATTATTTTGATTTATCTATCGTACACACAGTAATCATAAAAAAAAACTTATACGTAAATTGCTATAAGTTTTTTTATGATTATAATACTAATTTCTGAAACGAACAGAAATGATTATATATTTAGGATTCTCGTTTGGAACAGACACCTAGCTTCAAAAGAGACGCTGACGTTTCAAAAGAGCTTGCCAAATACAGACAAACATGCCAACTTGGAATAAAAAATACTTACTCCGACTTTGACTTATATCAGTAAAAAAAAAACAGTACTTAATTTATTTTTGCTGATGTCTTTATTCTGTCAAACTTTATGAACTTGCAAAACATAGGCTGAGTTCATAATTTTATGTGCGCTTTTGTATTTGTGTAGTGTGTACTGATGCTCCTAAAAACAGGTACCTATTAAATTAGTAGCATTTCCTGTATGTTCTTATCTTACCGAAGACTAGCTGTTGCCTGTCACTTTCATACGAATTTAAAAACCCAACCCTAACAAATGGTACAAAAAAAAACATCCACTTGAAACACTCTATCTATTACAAAAACCGCATCAAAATCACGTAAATTTAAAGATATAAGCCCACATGGAGACACACATACAAAAATAACGACTTTATAGTATAAGTAACTAGCTGTGCCCCGCGGTCTTACCCGCGGTAAAAAGGATAAAAAAATAAGTTCATTTTCTATTCCATTTTTCATTGGAAAGTTTCATGAAAATCCATCCAATAGTCTTTCCGTGAAAGCACAATAAACATCCTTACATATCCAAACATTGGAGTATGGATAGAAGACCGAGAAAACGTTCGCGTTGCTCAGCCAACAGTTTAAGTATTTTATTTTATAGCGCGTAATTCTTTTTTCGTCACATCTCCTAAGATATTCATTTAAATTGTATGCTATAAAGAGCAGTTATAATCTATATTAATTGCGTAAGCGAACTAAACTATTTAATTTTATAAAAAATATTACTATATACATATAAATAGCTTTTGAAAACACCCTATTGAATTTGATAATTTTTCTATCATTATTATGGATACAGCGGGTTTCCCTTAAAAGATAGACATAATTATGCCCTCGCGGACTTTTTTGAAGAACTATAGGTAACAAACAATTCCTCCATACATTAGTTTGTTGTACCTCACATAGATAAGGCAGCGTTTTCATTTATAGATCGCGCGTTTCTCGGCAAATTTAATCATATCTCATCCAATATACAGCAAACCCCAACAAATTATGCGAAAAAAACCATCCTCTTGAACCATTCTATCTATTAAAAAAAACCGCATCAAGATCCGTTGCGTATTTTTGAAGATATAAGCTCACATAGGGACATACATACAAAAATTACGACTTTGTTTTATAAGAAGTAAAGATAAAGAAGATATATTATAATTTATAGAAACCCAATTATTAGCTATATTTGAGTAGAGATGCAAAACAGGAAACAATAATATTTAGCTAGTTTTCTTAAACATATTATTTGCTTAAATTCAAAACAAATTGATGTTCGGTTTATGTTTTCGCATAAATAACTATGAATAAATTCTTTTAATTTAATTTGATAATCAGGTATCTATATAAATTTAGTTAAATACAAACTTTATATCTATACCTACTAATATTTAAAAACTAAAGAGTTTGTTGCTTTGAACCCGCTAATCTCAGGAGCCACTGCACACTGGTTCGATTCTAAATTCTTTCAGTGTTAGATAAAGAAATACACGCATCCAAATCCGTAAAAAGTACTTTTATTTGAACGAATGAGTAGCGCAAGTGTTAGAGAATATTAGTTAAAATATAGCAACGAAAACTTTAATCTTAAATCTTTTAGGATATATCTAAAAACGTAATACATGTGAAACTGGGCTGGTCACTAGTGTAATAATGTAATTTCAATTAACACTGCATGTTATATTACTATAAATTTGCATAAAGCGAACCGCTTTAATGTCTGTATTCGCCCTTACAATTCAAACTACTTAACTTATAAATTCTGTTTCGAGTTATAGTGTATGCAAATTTTATTGAACCAGATATAATCAGACGATTCTATTTTAATAGTAAATATTTAGTTTTCATTGATATTAGTTTTACTAGCACAATATCTGAAACAAAACTTAAATATCTATGTTAACAACACAATTCTGTAATGTTAACTACTGAAATGTTTGATATAGAATATCGGTTTAGTTATTAGATATACCTACCTTTTTTTTTATACTACTGAGGTGGTGAACAAGCGTACGGCCCGCCTGGTGGAAAGCGGTTACCGTAGCCTATATTTTTTTAATGTAAATATAATTTAAATATACCTATGTATAAAGTCAAAATAAAAATTTATAGTAAATAAAATTAAAATAAAATGAAAATTTATAGTGTGAATTACACAATGCGGCCTGAAAAAAAGCCTGTATATTATAGACTCACGATTTTAATTAATAAAAAAGTGCACAATGCAGTCGCCAATTGATCAAAATACTCTATAGTTGTTTTCATTTTTTAGTTAAGTTTAGTTCTGCAAATAGAATTGGTATTATATTAAGTATGTTGCGCTACAATCGTTTAAGTATTTTCATCAGGTGCAATATCTATTTCAGTAAACGAGCACTGCCTACCCAAAGGTGGTTCCCAGACAGGCCTCTTTGAGAAACGGTTATCTAAGACCTTAAATTTTTTGCTATCTCTCCAGGAATGGACCTTTCGGATAATGCGTTCTACATTTATTGCAATTTTATGTATTAGGTACTTTTCTATTTATATACGTTTATGGGTTCTATAGACGTTAATTTGTGTTATACTTTAACAAACTACACAAAAATATCTAAAAGCGTAAAATTAACTTAGTAACAGGAAATAATAATAAATAAATATTAGATATTCATGACATTTCACACAACCTCCTCTGATCCCAAGCTAAGCTTATTATGCTCGTGTTATGGGTACCAGAATACAGATATAATACATAAACTACTTTTCTTTTGTAAATCCATACTTATAATACATAGAAAACACCTAGACGGAGTTCAAACATTTGTGTGACAATTATAAATATCACACAAATGATTGTCTCGGGCGGGAATCGAACCACTAGAATACGAGCCTCGTCAATTAAAAAGCAAATAAACAAATATGTTAGTCATTACTTGAAAAAGTCATAATGTTTAAAGCCCAGTTGTTAATATCTCGAAAATGCTAAAAATATCCCTTCACTTCGTGAAAATTTTATTTGTAAAATTTTGCAATACCTGTGAAAGACAAGTACGATGGTACTCAACCGTACCAATACCCACAATTCTATCTACGTTTAGTGCTCAGTTTGGAATATCGATTTTATAGACACTAGTAAAATGTACAGTGGCGATTACTGACGCTTTACCAGTTTCAGAACAAAAGCACTTGTATAAAATTACTCGCCCCGCTGTATACTAAAGAGTGGACACTTCTAATCAATAATCGCACTTGAGATAGTCAACGATAGTGTCTTCGACTGTACCTGCTCTTGGATAGGCATATTGTTTACAAGTTATAAAAACCCTTTTATAATTATTTATGTAATTTTACGACAAGTTCTAAGACGCACATATGTATATATCTTATTAAGTACCATACTTAGCCTAACTTTGAGCATTTCTCTAGATTTACTAATAAATAGCATTGCATTTACTAATAAAGAATATCCAAGTTTTTTTTAAAATTATTAAACTGCTTAGCATAATTATTTCTTGTAGTACTCTATGTTTTTACTCTTCAATACTCTATATTTACTGACTTTTATTTCACCCAATTACATACGTTAACCTAATGCTATAAACAATGGCATTGCCATAAAACCCATAAAACGTTTCATATTTCTTTTTGTTTCATTGCTTTTTGTATAGAAGTAGTAAATTATGTTACATTACTACATACATACCTACTAGTATTAGCTAAGCAACTTATTTTAATTTCGTAAACAGTGAATGCCTAAATGTGAAAACCTCTCAAAATACAAAAATAAATATGGATTCTGATCTAGCTCGACGCTTCGGAGACTTCATTTTTTGAGGCTAGATTAACAATTAACAAATGTAGTTTAATTTAAATAAATCAGCCGTACAAGCGTTAGAGAAAATAAGGAATAACATATTTAACTAAATATTTAATATCTTAAAATGTAAGTAACTATTTCACCCTATTACATACGAGTATTACAACCCAAAGCTATAAACAAGTTTTGTCATAAACCCAACAAAAACGTTTCATGTGTAGTTGTGTAGCAAAAGTCGCACTAAGAGCGGGAGATTGCACCGGGGACCAATAAACTGAGCGGACAATTTGTTTAATCAAAAACAAATGTAGGCCTCCCTACCTCGGCCCCGGTCGAAGCTGCCGGGTTGAACACCATACTCTTTTGTTTTTGCCATGATAGCTGCACAATACAGATTTGTTTTGACAATGTTATCACTTAAATTGTTACTGAAATATAGAGATTTTGCTGTAGACAGCGTTTTACAGCCCAGACGTAAACTTATCGGAACAAAAACCACCCATATTTATATAAACATTATTTTATTAAATTATTAAATAATATTTTTTATAAACCCCCCTCTTTTAGAAATCCATACTAAAATAGAAATGTATAAAATATTTGATTACGCGCTTTCTTATAGTAATGTATGTATTCAACTGTACATGTTTATAGAAAGTAACGTTTGGGCGCTACAAGGTAATTAACTGTTGTAAGAAATAATAATAAATAAATAAATATTCATGGATATTTCACACAACGTCCTCTAGTCTCAAGCTAAGCTTATATGCTTGTGTTATGGGTACATTTACTTTTATCAATCACTTTTTTGTACAATTTATTAAGGTTTTGTGTGTATTTTGGGCTCAGTAACCATAAACGCGGGTGAAACCGCGGGCATTAGCTAGTTGACTATAAAGCTAAAAGAAATAAAACTTAAGAAGACATACTACTGTATCTCAAATCAAACATTTTGAGTGTACGAGACTGAATTTCCCTGTGCAATGCAAACTTAGTTCCTCGCCCCGATTGAAACGTCTTTTGACTTAGATATATTGGCAATCGTATTTGTTTTCTTTACCTTTCTTCAAGTAAAGTGGTGGTTTTAGAACAATTATTCTTGTATAGCAATACTTAGTTCTTATACATAACTTCTTAGATATGACCAATTAATTCATTGCCGAAGGAATCCTTTTAATTTAAAAAGTAAGTACATTGTACTGTACACATAATTGAACAAAATCTGTCCATAGATTGCAATAAACACGACAAGTTATTATTTGGTATACCAACAGTCACTGCTTATTTTTAATCGCTTAACTAAGTCCACCAGTATTTATAATAGGTATAATATCAGTCAGTCAGTCATTCATATGTCGATGTTTTGACGGCTTTAAAATACAAGTGCCACCACCTCATTACCTCTCCAGGGTCCTGTAAAAGCCAGCTAAGCAATTTTGTACACAGTGACATTCTCTGTGAGGTACGGAAAACTCGGAAATGAACCCTATGTCATACGTCTGGTTAGGTTAAATTCAGCAAATTCGCAAAATTCAGAAACATGGAGAAGGCCCGTTCCCAACAGTAAAACGTTAATGGGCTGGTGTTCAGTTAGTACAATTCAAAGCTAAAACAATTAAAAACCGACCTATAGCTTTACATCAAATTTAAATTTCTTCACAAAGGCTCCAAAATTCAATTGCAAAAGTTACTACAAAAATATTATTTATTAAAAAATTACTTATCACGTATCAAAATGATATCCATATATCTATGCTTTATTTATGCCTACTCAACATAATCCAATCATAGCAGTGATTGTACAAAATATATTAAAGAACACATATTATACATGTGTTGTATAAGAACGTGAACAAAATTCGTCGCAGCTCCCGCTTTGTTATCCTTACCATGGAGCTCACGTCTACATCCAATAATTCTACTGTGACTCATCTTTGCTACAATTTTCGCTGAAGAATATAAAATAAGCCATACGACTTTTATTAGTATTATATATTACTACTTACGCGTTATTTATTAGTTACTCATTTAGGATTATGTTTGGTTCATATCCAAATAATCTCTACTTAAAACGAACTGGTTGATTTTGTACTTATGTCCTTATGTCAACCTACACTCGTATCTTCAAAAGTACGCAACACATTCTGATGCGGTCCTTTTAGTAGAGATAGAGTGATTCCAGAGGATAGCTTTTGTTAAAAATAGTTTCCAGTAGGCAACTAGTAACATAACGTTATTTATAAGTTAACTTAAATACAAAATTCGTTGTTCTTCGAGTAAGTATATATCGCTGTTTAAGTCACCGTAGACGATAAAAAGTAATTTAATCAAGTACATAATGACTTATTTGACTTCAAAAACCCTACGGCATGTAAATTACTTGCATAACAATTATTACGTGAACCTAATTTCTTATAATTTTTGTGATATTTCGTTGTATATCAGTATTATTTAAATAAAACTGCGATTAATTCAAATTTGGAACATTATATGAGAATGGTATACCTGAAGTATTTCTAGGGTGACTCATAACTGTGGTCAGTCATCTATCATAATACGATTAAGCCGTAGTGACTCGCCGCTCTATTAAAATATAAAAGTACATACAACCCTACAAAACTTGATAACTTAGCCCTTTTCATACAAAAAAGTCACGAACAAAACGACCACATTACTTCTGCAAAATATCAGCCCTAAAATACCCAATGTCGTAAAAAACTGCAAGCCTTAAAGAATATCCCTTCAGGCAATTTAAGCTGTAAAAAGAAATGGAAAAGTTTTTTCAAGAAAGTATGGCGAACATAAATATCAGTAACCACGAACGATGTTCCAACATTAAGGTTAGATGTTTTAAAACTTTTTAATTTATACCCAAATCCATGCACGGCTGCAGATAATCCAAAAGTCACGTGGTAGTGTTGTCAACACTAATCACTGGTCAAACTGTAAAAATATTTTACTCACACACACATAGACACGTATTTTAAAACTATTAACGCATACTTCATTAAATCATAATTAACTTTTTAACTTCGATATTTCATAGGCTTAGGCGCTGGCCGTCGTTCCATGTTAGAGCGCGCGCGGCGCACTGCCGGCTTGTACCGGAAAAATAAGTTTCCATGCAGCCTCCACCCCTCTCTTACCCTTCAGGATGCGCATTTGCACTGCCTCTGCCTTATCTTTCCGGCAAAAATATGTTTTATATATCAAAGTTATATTCGCCTTTGTTTACGGAAATTCTAACAATATGTAGAGTATTGTAGAGTGTGTAACGTATTCAATTCGCAGTAAAAATGCAATTGGGTTTGTAAAGAAGAACTTTTCTATTCTATTGAAACCAGGAATAAAATGTTATTCTTTAATACTTTTGAAATATATTGTTTTGTATGCAATATCTCATTCAGGTTATGCAACTTGACGTAACGTGTTAAGCTTCTTTCAGTACATATTACAATTTTCCACAATGCTATATTGCGTTTCTTTAGAAGTTATCACAAGATTTTGGAATCCCTACACTCGAGATTTGATCTCAATTGTCATCATTTATTTCTGTAGTATTCGTCATTATATTTCAGTAATTGTGCACCCAAATAATTATTAAGATATTTAATAATAATTAAGATATTTATGAGATAAAAAAATATAAGGTCTTTCTTTACATGTGTTGTGATCCCTAACTAAGCTATTGGCTTGTGTTATCAGTACCAGAATATGGATTCAATATGTATATACATATTGAATAGAAAAAGTATATATATACTCTTTCTATAAATACATAACAGATAGAAAAAATCCTGTTGCAGAAAAAAAAATTTGACATTTATAAATATCACCAAAATAATTGTCTTCTAAGAGAATCGAACACGTGACCTATAGTGTTATGTAAATGGATCATAAATAACCTACCTGCGTATCAGGTGCTTTTTGTAAAGAAGGGAACCACATAAATAAGTGTTCTACAGAGATTCTTCATAGGCTCTACGGCGTAGCACCTTACGTTTTAAAGAATGCCGTGTTTTGACGGACAGTGAAGTGTTATTAATAGAGACCATTTTATCTTTTGACATGGAACCCTAAAGATTTTTATTTGTAGATAATAAAATAATCTATACTATATATAGGTATTTATACTATACTAGCTGACCCGGCAAACGTTGTTTTGTCATACTAAAAAAAAAGGTTTGAAAAATAGATGTTGGCCGATTCTCATACCTACTGAATATGCATGTAAAATTTCATAAAAATCGGTCAAGCCGTTTCGGAGGAGTACGGTAACTAACACTGTGACACGGGAATTTTATATATAAGAAGAATATATACTCGTATGTGTGACTGTACTAATATTATAAAGCTGAAGAGTTTGTTTGTTTGAACGGGCTAATCTCAGGAACCACTGAGCCGATTTGAAAAATTCTTTCAGTGTTAGATAGTGCATTTATCGAGAAAGACTTTAGGTTATATAACATCACGCTACGACCAGTAGAAGCGAAGCAGTAGTGAAAAATGTTGCAAAAACGGGGAGAATTTTCTAAATTCCACGCTGACGGAGTCGCGGGCAACTGGTAGTAAATTATATTATTATAATAATAAACATAAATAAGTAACAGAAATTCTAAACGCTTTCTCTCTTATAAAAAGTCAATAGTTTATTTTTTACTTGTTCTCATTTGTCGACAAGGGCTGAACTAAATTGCGCCGTGATAAAACTGTACGTAATCTTATTATAGCTAAGGAAAATACAAAACAAACAGAAGGCTATAAAATAAACTATTTTCGAAGCTTGGAGCCGGTCACGTAGCCTACAATAACTCGAACTGACATCTTACAGTAACCGAATGGCTTTTTGATCTTGTTCTAAAGTTGTAAGGCAGCCTTAAGACCCCTCCATGGACAGACAAGGGGATATATCGTTTTGGATAGAAAAGAAACAAAAATATTATTGCACGTCGCAAAAAAGTTTTTGAAATCGGTGTGTACAGAATACCGGCTTTATTAATGTGCTTTTGTATAAATGTTATCATTTGTAAAAAGCAACGGTTCGTTTGTTTAACAAATAAACTATACTTTCACGCTGCACAGTAAAAAAAATTACTAAATATGCATGGATTTTTCGCACAACGTCCTCTGGTCCCAAGCTCAGCGTCTCAGACAGAATACGGATATACTACATACATTACTTTTCTTCTCTAAATACATACTTACAACACAAAGAAAACCCCGCGACCTCGTGAACGGCAGACATACCACTAGCCCACGAGGCCCGAAATGCATTAACCAAGCTAAAATTAAACCAGCTTTTGTACATTTTGGTTGCCTCGCCTATTTATAGTCATTTTAGTAAACCGCAAATCTATTTCACAAATTTACTGGCCTTAGAACAACTTATTTTAAGTATTAGAATTTACCCTTTTTAAGTAAACGATTCAGTTTAGTATATGCTATCAAAAACATTACACCTTAAGCGTTAAAATTCTTACAATATAATAATTTCTTCATATTGCTACTTCTTTAAAAGGTAAGTTTTACCTTAAAGATGCTCAAAAAGCGCACAATGAACTCGCTTATAAAAAAACTCAGTCCCTTAATTGAAGTGGTCACCTTGCTCATCCATTTTTACGCATCGGCGCTTGTATAAATTACAAGATGAGTGCACCCTAAACAAGCCAGAACAAACTCACCCCCGATGACTTGCACTTTGAATGCACTTTTTAATGGGTTTGCTTCTCTAGAAACGCCTCTGTTTAATTGCGTTTAACTACTCTAAGCTAGAACTTCAAAAGTGTTGGTATAGTTATTGTTGCGATAAATTAGAGATGCTTTTAAGAAAATTAAGTAGTTAATTATCGTTACTAAATGCAATAAACAGAAACAAGGTGAATCCACGGAATTATTATCTACGCATAATTTACGCTACGAACATAAAATATCACTAGAATAAATAAATAAAAAGTAAATAAATATTGAAGGACATTTCACACGTCTTCTGGTCCGAAGCTAAGCTCATATGCTTGTGTTATGGGTACCAGAATACGGATAGAATACATATACGACTAAAAATAGACAAAATAGAAAGGAAGAAAAAGAAAGAAAAAACTTTTACTAGAAAGTATTTCCAGATCAATCGAAGAATGTTTATCTTTGGGAATAGAATTTTTTTCACAGCTATAACATAACCAACCGCTAGTGGTGCCGCTCTCGGGTATATTGATAATGCAACCTCGGTGGTATGATACTGTGCAATTGCTGTATTTGACTGCTAAAGCAACGGTCAAGGTTTTTCGGCACACTCCACATTTCACCATACTGACCTTTATATGAAAAATTTATCTAAACGCAAACTTTATTTTATTTAATTAGTCTAATAAATAAAGTAAGTGGGTATTTTAAAATTGTTCTTGAGATTGAATATTTTATGACTTTTTGTACTTGATTTAGGCATTAAACACGATACAAATACATTAAACTACAAATGTTTGAAATTTTATGCAACTTTAACTTTATTTTAACACTATAAATAGTTAATTTGAACAGTTAAATTAGTATCAAAAGTAATTAATTACGGAGCGGACTTGTGACCGTTTGACGTTCGTGTCAGCACTCCAAGGTCCCATTTGAAAACCAGCGTCAAGTCCCTGAGACTTGACATTGCGCTGAAATGGAACCTATTGCTGCTGAGTGAACATCACATTATTGTAATTATACATAGCAAATTGTTTTTACTGTAACCTAATCTGTTTGATGATGTGTGTTTCGTCAGTGCAATAAAATAAAGGTTTTCTTTCTTTCTTTCTTTCTTTCAAATTAATATTGAGTAAAACTCTATCTACGGGTTTATAATATTCAAAAGATTTAGGCATTAAGAATAACGTCACAATAATAGATAGTACATTACAAGATTTTTTCTAACATCTCAACACTATTCTATTATTATTATTCTATTATTTAAAAAGCTATTAAAAATTTGCTATTGATTTGATTAAAGTTTTAACACTGTCATAAAACAACTAGATTATATCCTTAGTTAAAAAATGAAGTCTACATTAGAACAATGAAATAAAAAACCAACAGGTAGTTTGAAATAATACTCGGATGTAGAAAATTGTAGAATACTATCGATAAGAGCGCCCCTGGCTCGCGATGCAGCGATCATAAATTGCTTGGGTTTGATTAAGGCCGGGTGCGAGGTGCAGTGGACGACCCCTCATATGCACCGATGCATTGACTTACAGGATGTTCCAAAATTGAAGAAATTTCTCTTTTAAAATAGAACAATCCAGACGAACGGACGGATGGGCAGCGAAGTTTCAGTAAAAGGGTCTCGTTTAACCTTTAAATAAGAAACTCTAAAAACGCAGGCAGGAGAAAATTCAGCCGAAACTTTAGCCGAGCCGATATCTTTCTCCCTAACCTGTATTGCAAGAATATCGGTAATAATTTGACTACCGCAATAACTACCGCGACGATAATTTCTGTTTTCTTAGAACAACCAATGATTAATTGTTGCATCAAAGTTACAATTTGTGATACTCGTCTTTAATTTAACAACTGTTATGATTTAGCTTATTCACTGTGAAAATTTCATCTCCCAAAGAGTAACTAGGTAAAACCAGTGGAAACAATGACTCACCTTTCTCAATGATTGCACGGGTTTTTTGCAAGTGAATAGAAGCACGTTTCATATAGAGCCTTTTTCTTCGGACACAAATAAAATAATACAATTTACTGTTAGTCATTTTTGTAACTAATCTTCAACTTTACCTAGCCCTGATTTAAAAAAAAACTTGTGTATAACAAGCTAAAGTACCCATTAGTGTCATAAAGGGAGTCTTAATCGTTATACTAAAACTAGCTGTTGCCAGTGACTTCGTTCGCATGGAAATCCAAATCTTAACAAATACCTATAAAATCTCAAATAAAAATCCATATTTTAAAATAATTGTAGTTAAGTAAAATTAAAGCAATTCAAGAAAATTATTTCATACTAATAATAATTTATTTTGTTCTAATTAAACCGTAACCCTAAATATTTATAATATAAAAAGAAACATTTCTAAGATAACAATTCAAAAAGTTTAAGTAAGGCACGCAAAATGGATTTACTTTAACAATTTATATAATCAAGTTTTGGGTAACCTCCCCAATAAAAGCTCGAAATCTAACAATAATTAGTTTGAAACCCGCTGTAGATAAATTTCGCCACATTGCCATCTACTTTTGGGATTACCGTTGTAAGAAGGGGATCGTTTATTTCCTTTCTATTGAAAAGATTCTAAAACTTTAGTTTTATATAGTAATAAGTTTAATGTTATTTTATATTTTAAGTAATCTTTTTCTGAACAAAGTTTATTTTTCTAATAATCCTAATATCGATGAGCTTAGTGGTGCATTGTCTCGATATAATCCCACTTGCATCGTGAGTGGATCTCCCAATTATTTGTTTCATATTTTAAACAGCGCCTGTGCTGTAATGGTCTTATTCATAATGACTTATCGAAGGTTTAAACGGAGATTTTTTACGTTTTAGCGTAAAAACTAAAAAGACTATTATGTAGAACAATATTTGTCGATTTTCGCGAACCAATTTTAGCGAACTTTTAAACCTCCGATAAGTCATTATGAATAAGGCCTTAAGTCTTTACAAAAAAAATGTGTTAGGTACCAATATAACTTGGTCTTATAAGTCAGCCTTAGAAGTCAGTTTAAAAAAAATGAAAATCTTTTAGTAATCTTATGTAGAAACAGGTATAGAATTATGCTAATTATTAAGCAATATCCTCAATTTGTTTATGACGTTAATAAAATACTTATATACTATAATAGTTAATAAAGCTAAATCAACTATTTGTTTATGTGTTTGTGGAATACGAATGTTTGATTATGTACTGTAAAGCCGTTCATTTGCATAACAGACCATAAAAAGTCATTTTATGCAATAATTCTGGATGAACTTATAATAAACTATGACCACTGTTTCCATTATTTATTTGATGATGCATGGTGGGTGCGAGGGTTTGATGTGGTACGAAATCTTATTTATACACGCTTTATATTAGCTTCACTTGTATGTTTGTTAGTATGTTTGTTTGTATGTTTGTTTGTATGTTTGTTTGTATGTTTGTATGTTTGTAACCGACTCCTTTGGACGCTATTTTGACCCACTTTAAACGGTCAGATTCCATTCAAATTTTGCACACCTGTCAAAGACCAATGACAATACAATAATTCGATTAAATAAAGCGTGTTTTTTGTTTTTTAGGGTTCCGTACCCAAAGGGTAAAAACGGGACTCTATTACTGAGACTTCGCTGTCCGTCCGTCCGTCCGTCCGTCCATCCGTCCGTCCGTCCGTCCGTCCGTCCGTCCGTCCGTCTGTCACCAGGCTGTATCTCAAGAACGGTGATAGCTAGAGAGTTGAAATTTTCACAGATGATGTATTTCTATCGCCGCTATAACAACAAATACTAAAAATAAAATAAAATAAATATTTAAGGGGGGCTCCCATACAACAAACATGATTTTTTTACCGTTTCTTGCTCGATACTAATAACGTTGCCTTATGTTGCATAGATAATGGTACGGAACCCTTCGTGCGTGAGTCCGACTCGCACTTGACCAATTTTTTTTCCATTATTTATTTGATGGTGCATGGTGGGTGGGAGGGTTTGATGTGGTACGAAATCTTATTTTTATTATTTTCCTTTATCTTTTTTTTTAAAATATTGTTACGTTATAGGCCACAAAATATATTTCTCTGTTTCTTAATCTTCATTAATTATTTATAATATTCATGTTACTTTTTAGGGTTCCGTACCCAAAGGGTAAAAACGGGACCCTATTACTGAGACTTCGCTGTCCGTCCGTCCGTCCGTCCGTCCGTCCGTCCGTCCGTCCGTCTGTCACCAGGCTGTATCTCAAGAACGGTGATAGCTAGAGAGTTGAAATTTTCACAGATGATGTATTTCTATTGCCGCTATAACAACAAATACTAAAAATAAAATAAAATAAATATTTAAGGGGGGCTCCCATACAACAAACATTATTTTTAGGGTTCCGTACCCAGTATCTCAAGAACGGTGATAGCTAGACAGTTGAAATTTTCACAGATGATGTATTTCAATTGCCGCTATAACAACAAATACTAAAAATAAAATAAAATAAATATTTAAGGGGGGCTCCCATACAACAAACATGATTTTTAGGGTTCCGTACGCAGTATCTCAAGAACGGTGATAGCTAGACAGTTGAAATTTTCACAGATGATGTATTTCTATTGCCGCTATAACAACAAATACTAAAAATAAAATAAAATAAATATTTAAGGGGGGCTCCCATACAACAAACATTATTTTTTTACCGTTTCTTGCTCGATACTAATAACGTTGCCTTATGTTGCATAGATAATGGTACGGAACCCTTCGTGCGCGAGTCCGACTCGCACTTGACCAATTATTATTCTATTTTTAGTACTGGAGCATGTGAGGCTTCTTATTCATATACATACATATCTGTTTTTATTTTATTTCATTATATCCCACGTCGTTTCTATTTTTCCCATTTTTACTTAGTATATTAATTCCACAGGAGGGGACTAAGGGGTTAAGGGATATTGTTAGGCGTCCCCTGAAATAGGTACATGAGCAATGCTCATAACCATACACAATGTACACACAGTGTCAGTTCCCAGTGTGTGTGACTAGGATAACGTTAGTGTTTGTATGTGTCACCTTGGCTTCTCACCGGTTTTGAAGTATATTTATCAAAGAAATCGGCTTGTATACTCTGTATACTACTCCGATTGGTTAAGTGCGCACAAATATTGGTACCGATTCTACGTACACAACTAAACTAGACTAAATATGAAAATTTATAGTTTCAGTAACACAATTTGGCAAAATCAATTGAACTTGCTTATTATAAAAACTGTGTATTATGGACTAAAGATTTTAATTAATATAAACGTGTACAACGAAATAACCAATTAATAAAAATACGCCACGGTAGTTTTCATTTTTAAGTTGAGTGTATTTTAGTTGTACGTATAGAATTGATACCATTATTATTTTTCTTAATCTTATAAACTTTGAGCGCCATTGTTGCATCGTGTGAATAATCGCAAGGAGTATTGATGGGATTTGATAAAAGAATCCGGGAACTCCGTAGGGACGGCATGACGTCATCGACGCCACCTCTTACAAAGATTCAAGATTGAGTATTAACTGTAAGCTTCGCTTAGGGCATTAATAAAAAAAATATAACTACTTAAAAGATAGGTATTATATATTGCCTAAAATAATAATCTGATTTGAGTAGGTATATCTATAGTCTATACTAATATTATAAAGCTGAACGGTTTGTTTGTTTATTTGAACGCGCTTATCTTAGTAGCTGCTGGTCAGGTTTGAGAAATTCTTTCAGTGTTGGATAGTACATTTGTTGAGGAAGGCTATAGGCTATATAACATCACGCTACGACCAATGAGAGCGAAGCATCAGTGGAAAATGTTACCAAAACGGAGAAAATTGACTTAATTCCACGCGTACGAAGTAGTGGGTGGGATTTTTGCGTTTAATTTATGGGTCTGTTGGACACGGGCCCTCTCCTCTTTGAGAGAGGTTATGGTCCACTATGCCACGCTGACTAGACGTTTCGACATCGGGAAATGGGGTGGCGACATTTGTATTCTTAATCCGTCACCACACTGGTAACGAAAATTATACATCTGCTATATTGCTAGTTTTTATTATAAACAACATAGGCTGCACTTCATACGCCGCTTAATAAGGGCTGACAGCTGGTTGGCAGCAGGCCGTGGCAGCAAACGCCTGTGATTTAGGGCGGCGCGACACATACCTATAGTACTATGGGGACTGCGGGGAGGTACAAGAGGGGTGGGGACGTCCAGCGAGATTAACCATCGCCAGTTAATTACAATAAATGGTCATTGAACAACGACTAATGGTTCCCAGTGTTCCCGCTACTGTTTTATCGCCATAAAATTTGTACTAATCTGGGTACAGCAAAGGGCCAAGCAATCAACGCATTATGAGCTCGATGACAGCTGTAGGACAAATTGGTGATAATTAACGTGTAAGTGTAACTTAATTAGAGATACGACTTTCGTAAGTAATGGGTTGTAAAATTAGTGCTACTGTAATAAAACTAAATAAACACTTCGGCAACATTGTAGTTCATTTACTTTTGAGATATCTACCTGGTATTGTGAGATATGTGGTACTCATTTAATCACTGTTTTTAAAATAATTTTAGCAAGTAAATAGGTAACAGTTCACTGTCACAAGTTTTTTATCCGTTTGTGAAGAACTTTAAAGATAAGTAAGGCACGGTGATACCTATTCTATATGTCCAACTTAACATAACTTAATTACAACAATCCAAACAACTGGAGGTAGTGCATTTTTGATTAATTTCCTATTTCATTCTATAATTCTATATATTTATTAACATATTTAGTCTATAATATACAGTTTTTATAATAGAAAAGTTCAATCAACATTATATTTTCTAACACTTGCGCGACTCATTTGCATAAATAAAACTACTTTTTACTATTTATATTTATAAGTATAATTTTATTATACTTTTTAAAATTAAAACAAATATACGCGTCTAAATCCGTAAAAAGTAGTTTCAATAAACATTTCCAAATTGTGATTATTGACACTATCAATTTAAAAAGTGTTATTAGTCTAGTTGTGCACGGAGAATAGGTACCAATATTTCATAAAATTATATTCTATCATAACGTTACGATTATTTGGCATTAGCAACTACTAATAAAAGCATAGATTTATTATAATAATTTTATTATTTAGAAAGCTAACAGCGCTAATGTTAAAAATAACCATTTCCAGCGTTATGCCATCTAGTATCGAGTAGTAGTGATAAAAACATTATAGGTACGCGAAGCAATCAATTACTTCATTCGAAACCAGAGGGCGCGATGGCTTGTAATCGAGCTTTACTTTCTTTTTTTGGATTAGTAATGTAGAAGCAATATTAATTTAAAACGAATACAACATTTGATTAAATTCCTTTTCATCATCATAGTAAAGGAAAATAATTTATTTTTACGTATTATATATAATTACATGACACGAACATCTACAAAATATCGTCTGTTCTTTTTCTTCTCATTTCTCCTGAATACCTACTAAGTTGCAGTATAGGAATAATTTCAACAAAATAAAAAAACTTTTTAGATACGTCTGTGTATTTCAGAATCCTCATTATCCTCCCTTTTTCTACGGTAGGTTGATATCATTTTTAAATTACTGACAAATATAATGAAATAGGCAATGATACAGATATAGAAATAATTCCAAATAATTTACTTAGTTTAAAAACTAAAAATCACGTTTCAAAATCCTGAATATTTTTTTTTAAATTATTGTATTGTCATCGGCCCATGTCAAGTGTGCAAAATTTCAGATCGATCAGACTACTACAAGTGGGTGAAAATCACTTTTAAAGAATCCGTTACATAGATTAATACATTGATAGATTCATATTGAACCTATATAAGCGTGTTAAAACAGCCATATCGCTAGATTTAGAAACTTACCTACTGTAAGGCGCCTTGTAAACTAATTTTTATACTATAACCAACCCTAGGAATATCTATATACCTATACAATACATAAGTAAAACACAAAATACCTATTTGTCAAAATTAAGTAGGTTCGTCCTCAATACGCGCTCGATGTTGCTAAGGCTTCGGAAAGCTCTCAGGGATCGTAAACCTTCTGTCCGCAGTTTAATCTTTTGGAAAATTTGAATCCAGATAAAGGCTCGACGGGTAAAAGCCTTTTAATTAACTTGGACGTTAATGTTCATTGAAATTTAGCCGATGTTATTTTACATTGCTATTTATAAAAGATTTTTTGTTTCGTAACTTGATGTTATCTTAAACAATTGTCGTTACAGTTTCTATTAAAACATTTTAATCTATAATTAGAGAGAATCTCAAAAGCCGATATTTATATTTTGAATATATTGAAAATAAATTGGTTAAGGCGATCTTTATTGGCTTAATAGAACACAAAACAATGGTTTATAGAATTTTTGTCTGTCTGTCTGTCTGTTCTATATGTTTGTACGCGCATCTCGCGAAAACTACTGCATTGAATTGAACACTGTTTTTAGTGATATATTGGTAGAGATCTTACTTAAAGTTTATCCCAGAATAATATCTAATTCCTTCGGGAAAAGCTGCTTTAAGTTTCACTCAAATGAAGTCATCAGCTAGCTTCTAACAAGAATATGACACAGATGTAGCTGACAAGCAAATGAACGGTCATATGAGATGGACTTTAAGTTTTATTGTTATGGGGAACTCTAAATTAAATGATGATTTATAAAAACCCCAAAAAATGAGTATTCGCTAATATTTAAACGATAGTCAAAATCGCCTTAAAACTAACGTAAATATTATGCTTGTCGTAGACAGAAAGTTGTTGTAAACTTTACACTATCCTCTCCAAAAGCCTCAAAAAATGTTGTACGCATTATGTGAAAAGCCATAAAAGCAGAAAATTCGATTTTCTGGCCCACGCCTTTTAATGTGCTTTGGTCCTCGTATTAAGGCCAACCCTTGCCACAACGGAAACCGTTAGTTAATCAAATTCACTAAACCAATCTCCGATACAGATAGCAAAATCACAATATATTGCCCCGGCCCCTGATAAAACAATCTAGTGGGGGAAATTGGTGGCAGCAATATTGCCGCCCAATTTCGCAATGACCACTAGAAAAAGGATTTCTACCAAATCCAAATGGAATGGAATAAAAATTAACATGAGAACCTTCTTCTTCTTATTTGCGGAATTTATGTTATTGAAAGTTACTTTTATTTCTATGTATCTATTTAAAAAAGTAGTTTATGTAGTCTATACGTATTTTGGTACCCAAAACACAAACATATAAGCTTATTTTGGGACCAGAAGATATTGTGTGAAATGTCCATAAAAACTTATTTACTTAGGTAAAATTAAATGATTTCACTGACTATAATAATTAAAATCTGCTAAGTATTTGTTCTGAAAAATTTTATAAAGATTTTCTCACAGATGTTTTTGTAAATCTCAGTCTATATCTACTAGTAACTTCCTGTTACTATAGGTATAACTTAAAGGAAACACAGTAAGAAACAATAAAGGCAATATGGTTGTCGCACAAAAGTACTTACAATAACGTGTACCTAAGTAATCGCAATACGATATAACCGAGGAGCTAGCGAGATGGCAGCAGATGTGAGTCGAGGCTATGTGGGTCGGGCGCTGATAAATGGCTCACGAGTATCGTACCCACCCGGGGGAATAGGGTTGTGACGAAAACTTCACGCACCGACAGATCAGATCAGAACCGAGCCCAAGAATTAAACAAACTAGTTAACTCTATCATGTATCATGATGTTTGTATCATAATTAGGAGGAACCATATGTGTCAACTAACATTATGCATTTACTGAACAAAATGCAATATTTGAAGATTTGGTTTCATTCTCACGGACCCTGCCATCAAATACCGTCTTAAAGACAATAAGTCTACCTAGGAAGCACAAATTGGTCTACGTGTTGTCGTAAGATCGAGAAACAGAAACAAAAAAAAATTCAACCAAATTGAAAACCTCCTGCTTTATTGAAAGTCAGTAAAAAATATGCGTATACTAATGGTCTTATTCATAATGGTTTAAACGGAGATTTTATCGGAGAGATAATAAACGTTTTAACGTAAAAAGACTATTATGAATAACAAGTATTGACAATTTTCGCGAACCGATTTTAGCGAACTTTTAAACCTCCGATAAGTCATTATGAATAAGACCATAAGCCGTTTAGCCCCTGAGCTCTAAACACACCTAAACTGTTAATTAATATATTAAAAATTTTCACTCCATCAGAGCCGCATTAAAAGATATAACCTGTTATAAAAATATACAAAATAGTCGATAGTTTCCTAAACCAGTCTTAATACGTATTTTATGAAACCGAGATGAAACTGGTGAATTTTCCCACGTCGTCGTAATCTTAATTTCTCAAGTGAAATGGCATTTAGTAAAGGTACTAATAGGTAGATAAGTGTTGGTAGTACGCCCATTGACCCAAGCATAACGTATTGAGCAATGCCAGTGAGGATAAGCGCGGAGGCTTGTACGCATTATTAAAGGTAAGTGCGCCCGTGTTGCTTAATGTGTCGTTATGACCCGTCCTGAAAAACTTCTTTACCAAACCATAAGCATCACAAACTCAACACTGTAACAATACTTTTAAGAATCAAATTCGTAGTTTCCACACTAAATTGTCTTTACGGGCCACAACGAAAACCCTGCAATTTTAGCACACTGTGTTTCGCAATACAATATAAGCTTTACAGTAGCTGTTGAGAGGTTCTTTTAGTATGTAAGCGGGAGTTTCGATCGCAACCAAAGTCCATAGTACGACGACATTAGACTGCACTGAAATCTACGCAGCGCTAGTGAAAGTGCTGGCAAACGAGAAATGTTAACAGCTTGAAATTAAGACAACCAAAAATTTATTATTTTTATCTCCTTGGAGCAAGATGATGATATAAACTTCGAGTGCTAGTAATTTCCTTCATTTCAATTTATTTAATTAAATACTTATTATACATATGATAACAATATTTTCTCCATATCAATTGAGACAGACCGCTCATTTACCTCTATACACTAAAAAATTGGGTAAACAAAAAGAGTTCTCACTTTTCCAAATTAAACTATTATTATTAAGAAAAAAAAACGTATCAAAAACTTCTTCTGTTGTCACCATACCGTCAGCGAGTTCACGCATCGAGTCAGTCAATTTTAACAATCAACATAACGTTGTCGATATATTAAATATATTTAATTTAATGTAGCGTCAAGATTCAGTTTTAACAGCTTCATTCAATTAAACGCTTTTATAAACCAAACATAAGATTCTCACACATAAGCTGGTAGTTAAATTACTTCTATAAATTCAAATAAATATTTAACTGTACCTGTATAGTTTCATCGTAGGAATAATTGCGGCTAGAAGCCGCTGTGCTCATCTCACCGGCGCGCCCACTCCTGCGGCGACATCTGAAATAATTAAGTATTTTCTTTTGTACACATTGGTAAAAACGGGTGTAACAGTTTATTAGGTATTCAAAGATTATATTCCACACACAGTCTCATCAATACATCTATTTTTGGATTTCCAAAGTTCAAAATTACAAACAAGTGTCTAAAGGAAATTATTTAAAATTAATATGCGGAATGCTAACCCAAAGTCTTAAAGAAGTGGGCGCAAATTATTTAATAGAAGCATAGCAGATGTTGGTGTGAAGTTTGGCCAACTTCACCAACTTGTCCAAGTTGGCGCTCATGAATAATTAAAAGCAGGAATAGGGGCGATAACTCAACACCCCGGACGCACCGCCACCATCACAGAATAACACTTCTGTTGAGGAAACGCCGCTTTTTATGACTTAATTAGCTACATCTCGACCCGTGAACCGAGAGCACGTTAAGACGAGGGCACACTTGGCATAAATTTAGCCAATTTAGTTGTTACGTAATAATATAATTATTTTTGGACAATTATAATTACAATTTCAATTAAGGACCAAGTTAAACTATATTTAATTATTGACACAGACTATTGCTACTTCATGACGTCGTCAAATAAATACTAGAAAATTGCAAATCTAAAATTGTGTAAATATTAATAGATGCATAACAGTTATTATTAATTAAAAAAAAACTAAGCGAATTTTTATGATGATAAACTTTAAACATACATGAATTTAAATTCGACTAATATAATTCTTTTAAGAATATTTCCCCCTAATACTTCTAGATAGAAAACTAGAAAATACGAAGAACTATAAAAATAACTTTTCAGACGAAAATACTATCTAAAGAATTAAAATTCAGCTATAATGACTGTCTAATGTGACTATTGCCTAATGCCACAAAGGAAGTCAAGAGTGTAGTGAGTTATACTGAGGTGTGTGTTCTGTTGAAGCTGAAATTACCGTAACAAGGGCAAGTAATAAAAACGCTGCATCATTACAATCCGGATATAAACTTTGCTCACTCATCAACATCGTACCCGCGTGCTACGTGTTCAATTTTGTTTACAAAAACCCGTTAATTTATTTTCTTTATAAAAAATAAAGCTATAAATAAGCGTTAATATTAATATACTAAGACTTATTTTTAAGCCTAGGTGTGCGGGACATCGCCCATAAGATTCAGGAGAGTAGGCTGCGATGGTATGGCCATGTCAAAAGGAGACCACCTGACTATGCAGGAAATTTGGCGCTACAACTTTCTATCCCTGTCAGAGATCCAGAGGTAGACCGAAAACAAGAATGAAAGATGTAGTCCTAAAAGACATTAGGGGAAGCAATATATCCGAGAAAGATCTCGTGGATAGAGCGAAGTGTAGAAGAAGTATAAGGAAAGCTGACCCTGCCACCATGTGGGATGAATAGCTAGGAAAAGAGAGATACTAAGACTTATTTTTAACCTAATTTAAAAATGTGTGTATTGCTTAGCGTAATAAAGTTGTATTAATTGTGCTAATTAAACTCATAGGACTGGAACAGATTTATATAGTAAAAATTATCTACAAGGTAATTTTGAAGACTAAGGTAGCTAGTCCTATAGCTCCTTTCAAAGCAATTAACGACCGTTTTTTATTTTTTAACTATCTTCGATTTTTGCTATTAATGTGAGACTAATTTAAACTTTTGTCTCTACTTGGGTATCAAAAAGCTACGGATTGCATTATCTTTAAAAAAATAGACATGAGATAGAAATATCTTACTGACAAACGACGATAGCAATATAGGCATCCGTAATCATAGATTGGTTTAAAAATATCCGTACCTATGACACAGATACGTTGACTAAAACCTTCTCCAATTTTGATTCGCAATATCACTAAGCAATATATAATTTTAGTAACGTAGATTTTTACTATTGAGTAATGTAATAACTTTCAAGAGTGGTAACTTTTTACGCTACCTAAAAGAAAATTAAAAGTTTGAATATAGCAAAATAAGAGTAAAATGTAAGCTTAAATCTTGGAAGATCAGCGTTGTAGCGAAATAAATAATTAGGACCGTGCCAGAGTACTCGTTTCTCTAGCCCTTTTTTATTAGGACATTTTTCTCACTATTATTAAAAAAAAAGTCCGAAAAGCCTCGAAATATTTGAAAAATCGTGTTTAGTAGCGTTGCGTAACGACACGGCTCAGGTAGTGCTGTTTCAGATATTCAGGCTTATTTAATAACTGATAGCTCTTCGTATATAGGTGAAAAACATCTCATAAGTACACAGAAAAGATAAAATATATCATTACCTCTTTATGTAGCTGTATAATTTGATGACATGCATATATTTTTTATTTATGCTATAAAATGGTTGGCGTACTAAAAGTACAGAGAGCAATTTTCTACGACTTGCTTGGTTCAAAGCAACACAAATGTATGGTGTAAAATTGTTTATCTAAAATATAAAATTTTCATGTCACAGTGTCAGTTACCGTACTCCTCCGAAACGGCTTTACCTATTTTTACCAAATTTTATATGCGTATTCAATAGGTCTGAGAATCGGTTACTATCTATTTTTCAAACCCCTTCCCGCGTCCCTGAAATTTGTATGGCAAAACAACGTTTGCAGGGTCAGCTAGTAAATATTATAAAACAAAGTTGATATTTTTGTATGTATGTCCTTGTGTGAGCTTATATGTTTAAAACTACGCAGCGGATTTTGAAACGTTTTTTTTAAATAGATATATTGGTTCAATAGGACGGCTATTTTGTATAATTTGGTAAGTTTTAGTTTCTAAATTTAACGCGAACGAAGTTGCGGGCAACAGCTAGTATAACTATATTTAAAATAATAAAGTAAAAGTTTAACTGGCTAACGTATCAATGAACAGCCAGATCTCCTAAGGCTAGGAACTTGAATAATAATAATAATAAATAAATATTCACGGACATTTCACACAACGTCCTCTGGTCCCAAGCTAAGCTTATATGCTTGTGTTATGGTTACCAGAATACGGATATAGTACATAAACTACTTTTCTTTTGTAAATGCATATTTATAATACATAGAAACACCCAGACGCAGTACAAACATTTGTACGACATTTATGGATATCACACAAATGATTGTCCCAAGCGGGAATCGAACCCGCGACCTCGTGAACGGCAGTCCATTACATCACGAAGCCCGTCTTGAATATTTGCATAGTGATTCATTTTACAGTTCAAGTAGGTTATGTTCAATCTTAGACCCTTTAATAGGTGAGGGGAAAGGGCGTGAAAGTTTGTATAAAGGTCATTTTGAAAACTATAGTTACGAAAATCGATAGTTAGGGCTTCAAAGTGTCAAGTCTATTCACAAAATGGTTTCTATCATACCTAGTCGGTATCGATGTCATACAATGTATGGTAATAGTAGGTTTAATTGGTGTTATTTTAATACACATCACGAATTATTACGATATATTATTATATTAAGTTTTCTCCCGAGAGGAGGTAGTGTGGGACAAATATTTTGATTCAATTTGACGCCAAAATCGATTTATCTTCTCCCCTTTAAATTCTTGTTTGATATTATCCTTTTATATATTTCTCAAAGATACATTAAGACAATGTGTGTGGAAACATTTGTTGGTGATCTGAAAAAAGTATGTGGCTTAGCATCGATCCTCCGCTTTAGATTCGCGTCACGCTGCTGCAAGCCTACTGCGCCGTCGCCATAGCAACACCACCCGCCCTTAAATATAAGCATTTGTTAAATTCCAACATATATCACGCCTGGATATCTCTGAAGATGTAGACAGATGTTATACCTACTGGTTAATTGTATAAATATTTTTTCCATCTAGTACGATTATGTCACTTTAAACGGATAGGCAGAAGTGTTAGTAGTGTTAAACTGATTAACATCGTAAATGTTTTCTACCACGCATGCCGTCTTTTTCTGTAAACTCGTCTGCACCTTGTAATGACTAGCTTCTGGGTGAACTCAGAAAGTTTTAGCATTTTGTCCTAATAGCCTAATAGGTCCGATTTACTAAACCAGTGTTAGAAAAAATAGACTAGTATTCTGATAGCTATATCCCCTGGCTATACCTATATATATTTTGAGCTGAGATTTGGACTAAACCATGTTGTTTAAATTATTATTTTTATGTTTATTTACTGTGACTCCATAATAATTCATTCATAGATATATATAGATTAGATCATAAATTAAAAGTTTAAAAAGAATGAGATATAGTATAAAAATCGTAATTTTGTAGCTTAATGCTATTTTATCTGTAAAAAACCAAATACTTATAATTAATTTATAGCAAATTATTTAATTAAATATTCTTAATAGGATTTTTGAACTTAGCGAGCGATTAATCTATTTTATCAAATGTCTGTTTATTAGATTTGAAACCTAATTACGCATAAGTAAAGAGGTCAAAGACATTAGTTTCAGCTTAGTGTACCAACTAAAAAATAATGGCACTAAGTGGAGATCTTTACATTTATCAAATAAACCATCACATTACATCATAAAATGACTCGCATCCGTTTGAAGATGCAATATATTAAATAATTACCCATTTAAATGGTAATAACATATATTTACAAAAGCCATTACAATATCCGTCGTATAAAGTTCTCACAAATAACTCACAAAAGACAAATAATGGACACGATAAGAACTAAATCAATATTTGACGCGAACATTTCGTTTTTTATGCGCTTACGCACCCTTACAAAATCAGCCCTGTCAGTGTATTGAACGAAGGGCTATTATTAACCATAGTACGGGAAGCGTGCGTCTTCCTGTTCACCAATTAAACTAGAGACAACACTTGTTTACCTTACTAGCGGTTTTGAACCCGCGACCGTACAGCTAGAGGACAATGAACTCGCATTAACTGCGCTTTTGATGCAAGACTTTGATGCTTTATTGACTTTTATAAGACATAAATCTCATATTCATCATATTCTATTCATATAATCACATTCTGTTATTGTGGTCTACAAATAAAGAATTTTCTATCTATCTATAAATCGTCGCATTCATTGTAACTATGTTCGTTTTCTTCTTCCTATCCTCGTCCCTTTAATCAGGGTCGGATCTCCTCGTCACTTTCTGCCAGTTCTGGCTGAACTTGGGGTGCTTCAATATCTAAGTTTAGGGTTCTAAGGTCATTCATGATATCGGACCACCACGTAGACTTAATACGTCCTGTCACTCTTGGATGTTCAGGGAGGTTTAATTCATTGTTGTTGTATACATATATTTGAAACTAAAAACGTATTGTTTAATTGTGTATTCTTAATGTAGTTGTCGTCTTTAATATTTTTTTTTAAATCACCTAGCATTACTAGTAGAAAGGAACTTAAAATAAAATCGTTAAAGCCAAACTGTCTTATTCATAATGACTTATCGATGAGATAATAAACGTTTTAGCGTAAAAAGACTATTATGAATAACAAGTTTTGACAATTTTCGCGAACCGATTTTAGCGAACTTTTAAACCTCCGATAAGTCATTATGAATAAGACCGTAAGGCTTCACCTGCGTTTAGACTGCCCTGCTCCTTGGCTTTTAGCCATTAGATTTAGCCAGGTTCAAGTTACTTGTCCTCATTTTTAAACGTCAACCCACCATCTGGTATGTCCGTGGTTATAACGATAGTGAAGAAAATATAATTTACTTGAAAAATTATTTAAAGGATGTCTCGTGGCTTATTGAGTAGTGATACTGACTTCCGTGCATGATGATGTCGGTTCGATACTTACACAGGACAATTTTAAATTATCTGTGGTTAACACAGATAATGAAATGAAATAAAATGAAATGAATTATCATTTAATAATGTAGACATTTTTTTAGAGAAAAATATTGTGCTTATGACAGGTCCAAACATTTTTTCCTACCACCGCTTCAGGACGCAATCGGCTGAAAAGAACTGGTGTAAAAAAATGATGCGGGTGTTCGACTATTTTCCTTAATATTACACAAAGCTCGTTTGTAGATAAATATACATATACAAATAAGTAGTACTCGTAATCAATAATCAATATTTACGGACATTTTACACAACGTCCTCTAAGCTAAGCTTATATGCTTATGTTATGGGTACCAGAATACGGATATACTACATAAACTACTTTTCTTTTGTAAATACATACTTATAATACATAGAAAAGTAAAAGTAGTGGTATTGGTTGTATGTCTACCCACACTTATTTGATTAGAACAGTCTACCTGCAATCCTAATGTTCTACATGCATGGCGCTAAAATAGGTACCTATGTAATTTGTGTCTCCGAAATACGTGAAAAACCAATTTAAATGGTTATTTGTGATTACATTATTGTATTAATTTAATCAGGTTTATTTAAATTTGTTTACCCCTGTTGTCATCGCTTGAGAGAACTCCACATCTCTGATCTCACTAACACCTTGTCTAAACACGACATATAAGAGCGCCACTGATATCATTAAAGTTATAATTCCTAAATCTTAAATGCTTATCCAATAAACAGTAAGCGCGCCGATCACACTAACACAGAACTACAAATAATATTGTATGAACAAGGCGTTTGTCTAACACTGGACTCTTACTTTCATGCAATGTTTATATTACCAGCTGGTTTTACGTAACGCGCCAAACACCGCCCTACGTGTAGGGAACACAGAAAACTGAACCAACTGAAAGATATTGTAAATATACGTATCCTAATCATCTATCTATAGAAGTAAGGGTAAACAGATGAAAACTGGCAACAAAGTTTATTTTACCGCCATCTTATATCGA
The DNA here is from genome assembly GCA_916999025.1 of Orgyia antiqua. Taxonomy (NCBI): domain Eukaryota; kingdom Metazoa; phylum Arthropoda; class Insecta; order Lepidoptera; family Erebidae; genus Orgyia; species Orgyia antiqua. Next base: position 8,606,629 of record OU779861.1, read on the forward strand.
GTAGTCAAACTATTGTATACCGGTAGCTATACATATGCGCCATCTATTAGAATAATGTATTATTTTTAAGCAGTATTTTTTTTATTTTACCGTTATTTCCTAATGTGTAAAAGTTATACAGCATTCCGTACATAGATTTTGAATTTAATAATAAAAAATATAAAAATATAATAAAGGGTCCTCAATAACCAGCTGATTAAAATATTTATCAGATACTGGCAATAAATAAAATTTTTTTGCTATGTCAAATTTGTCAAAATATATTTGTCAGTGTCAAAAAAAATCATAATACTCAATGTCAAACTAAAAACATAAAAATTTATTAGTTAATTTTATTTTATTTAAACTTTTACATATTTATTAAGTTATATTTGTTGTAAAATGCTATAGCTCACTCGATGCCAAAAGAAAATATCCGAAACCTATTAAATTTTAGTATAACCTCAAACTTTCTTAGATTTAACATTTAACCCAGTCTCAAAATGATTAAAATATGGAAATTAGGTATGATCAGCTACGATACTGCCTTGAAGATTCAGATGGCTCTCGCCAGGAAGCATTTGGATGCTATGATGAAGGGGCAGGATGCTAATTATGACACACTGCTTCTTGTTGAACACAAACCAGTTTTTACTGTTGGTTAGTTTTGAATAGAAATATATTTTCAGACACAACATCAGGCCTTTGGCTTCTGACTACAACTTATGTTTGCCTCACCTCTACACTATCGGATATTACACAATTAAATAGTCACAGTTATATTTTTGTTAAAATCATAGTTATTTTCTTTTTTACTACTTACTACTAAGTTTTTGTATTAATTTAGTCCTTCGTTATTTGGAGAACACCATTATAGTAAGAGAGCTGCTTTAAGAATGGCACTTCTTAAAAGCCAGTTGAATCCCATAGGTACAGGAATCCCTATCAAATAATTCTCTTTCATTATCAAAATTTATTATTTAAAGTTATTATATTTTCTCCACAGGTATAAGAGATGAAACTTCAAATAAAGAAATTAATAGATTACAAAATCTTGGTGCTGAATTTAAGAAAACAAATAGAGGTGGTCTCATCACATTTCATGGTCCAGGACAACTAGTGGCTTACCCAGTTATTAATTTGAAACATTTTAAAACAAGTGTTAAGTGGTATGTCAACAGCTTGGAAGAAACTGTCATCAATGTTTGTGATGAATTAGGTATAGTACTTATTATTTATACATATTTACAGAGCTGTGTTCTGATAAGAGGGTCTTAGGTACTTTAGGATTATAGAGCCCCTATGTGTTGACTATTCCTTAGCACTTCATAACAGAGTAGAGACTTGAGAGTGATAGGAACCATATAGACGCTAGACATGTGAGCTGTGGAGATGATGGGCCACTGTATTTTTTTTTTCATGGCCATTCCGGTCTTTAATGACTGTGTGTATCATATAAATTACGATCTAGACTATTGAAGCTAGTATGTAGTTTTTACATTAACATAAATTGTTAAATAGACCTTATCAAGAATGCTTGTGTCTCTATAAATAGGCCTTAATAGCCGAACTGTAATTAACAGGATAAATATGGAAGCCAACCAAAATTGGGTGTAAGGAATACACTAATCATAGTTGATTCATAACTTGTCAGCACTTTTTGGATTCTTATTTGTAAACTTCTTTTGCAGGAGTAAAAGGTTCCCGATCACCTTACACCGGAGTGTGGGTAGAAGACAATAAGATAGCTGCTATAGGTATCCATGCTTCTAGGTATGTCACTACTCATGGTATTGCTATCAATTGTAACAATGACCTATCCTGGTTCGATAATATTGACCCATGTGGTATCCAAGATAAAGGTGTCACGTCACTAAGCAAAGAAACGGGACTTGTGTGCACAGTGGATAAAATATCACCAATATTTATTCAATGTTTTGACAAAGTTTTTGGATGTAAAAGTGAACCAGTCGAAGAAAGTACTATTGAAGATATTTTAAAAGGCGTCTATAGTAAAAGCATAATTGATTCAGTTTCTGTTAATTAAACACATAGATATGTATAAATTATATTCGTAATTATTTTGTTATGAATGATCTGTTAAATATTTTTTAAAGTGATAATTGTTACCAAATAAAATACAATATAAATTTGTACAATTTTATTTCATTTCTTAATTCATATAAAAGGTATAATAAATAGATAAATAGAAATTAATTTAACTAAATATAGAGAAATCTCAAGTTGGGTTAAGAGAAACGATTTTTTGATATTAATTACCTACATTATAGAAATAGCTAATATCTTATTTCATCAAAACCCAACTGAAAGTTCACACGTTACTCTTAGTAATGTAGCACAAAGTTAATACTTGTAATAGCATATTTACAACTTGATTTTACTAAATTCCATTCCATATTTAATTGGTACCTAATTATTTTAATTGTCTGAAAATATTACGTATGCATATACCAAATTATTCGAAAATATAAATAGGTATGTACCTAAATATTAACTGAACTAAACCTATATTACCAATGCAGTTGATTCAGAATATTCCCATAAAATTTATAAAAACTATGTCTAAAATTTTTTAGGGATTATTCCAAATAATTCGTAGCAACTGATGAGTACATAAAATGTACAAAAATGGTTGTCTAACTTAAGTTTGTAATAAATGCATGTTCTAAATTAAAAATTAATTAATTAATAATTGCAATAATCACCCTTTAAACTGCAGTATTAAGGGTTTTAATGTACTATAAATGATTAAATCCTACTTAATATTAATAAATGCTTTTAAATGCAATAAATTAATGTCTAATTTAAATGCAATACACGCGGTGGTTACAACATTCATACAGAACTTTTCTTCAAATCATTTCCCAAACTTTACACCACGGAACTTATATACTAAATGGACGGATTTTGTATAAGAAATAAGTACTTTAGTTTTGTTATGTTCGTCAGTCATTCGTATCACATGTTCGCTCATATATGACAAGAATTTGGACATTCGTTTTGTCAATATCAACGCACATATAGCCTCTTACAGTAGGTATTTATGACATGTGTTTGGGGGGTGCAAGCCATTTCCGCATGTAGTAGCAGAAGATCGTCGCAATGTATAGCAGCACAAGTAAAGCACAGGCAACACCCAGCAACAACACGGAAGATTTGCTGGGGCACGGTTCCACGATTGTCACTGTTTTTTCTGGAAGAAAATAAAATATAATTAGATTAGCTACTAGAACCTAAACCTAGAAGGTAGAGGTGATACAAAGAAATCCTTACAGGACCAATTAATTGGGTCTTGTTTCATCTAATCCCGCCATTTTACCTCACGGAACTAAAATTATCATTGCTAGAGCGAAAACATTAGGCATCTCATAAAATTATACCCTCATAATTTCTTCCATAATAATTGTTGATATTAAGGTATTAAGTCTGTATCCTATTCATAAACTTCGTGCTTATAAAAATATTAGTAGGTAAAGTACCTCCATAATTGGCCTCCGAAGCAACGCCACCAGGTTTATCAGAACGCAGGAAGTCAGTACTCTGCCTCTCGTCGCCAAAGTCCAAGACGAGAATTTCTTGGGAGATATTCATATCCTCCTCCTGATTGTGTGCTTCACTCTCATTGTGTGGCAACGAACGTTTCTTTCTGCCCCAAGACTCCAACGAATCACGACCCCATTCGCACACCGCCTAAAACGTGAAATGTTAAATGATGTGTCATTTGCGTATTTTTACCGTAACTAATCGATTTAACTGTTGCTAAAATTCATACGGAACATAATTTTAACACACTTTGAGTCAACACTAGGCGGTATATTCAAACGATCTTACCGGTTCGCAAGGCCCAAGGCAATATTTGACATTACACTGGAAGATGACACCATATGACTCTGTGAATCTGAAAGCTTCGTATACGGATTGAAGGGCGTTGCCGTCAGGGGTAAATGCGGGGAAGATGGAAGGATCCAGTGGACATCTGTAATAAAAAAAATGATTTCAATATGAAAAAGAATATAACATCTCATAAACAATTTACTACATAATAGAAGAAAATACTAACCCTTCATCATCAATAATAGGGAATGTACTCTTTGAATCCTTTGCCATAGCCACACAACTGCGTGCGAAGATGCCGTAAGGAGCTGTAACAAGATTATAACAACTGTTAAAAAACCATTCTACCAGATATTAAATAAATTAAAGATCTAATTCATGTATGCTCTTACTGTCTTCGGGTATCTCAATACGGAAGGTAAGTCTGTCTCCAATGCGGACAGTCTCGACTTCTCGTTGGCGGGCATCCAAGATGCGAATACGTGGTGGAGGTGCCTCGGGTGCAGCTGTGATGGAAATCATCTCTGGGTCTCTGTATAAAAAAAAGAAATATAAAGCAACTACTTTCGAATAACGAATTCTATCATACGGGAAAAGTAGAGTTTAGTTACATATTAACATGTCCAAAGCGCTTCCGTTTTCCAAATTACTGTAACATATCACGTAGGTGGCCGTCTCTTGACATACACGAATAAATTATACGGTAAGATGTTTCAAATTTACATTTTTGCGGTATTCATGAATGAATATTATATTTCTTGTACAATAAATTATAGTGATATGTTGTTGGGTGTCCTACTAACCTGATTGGCACCATTCCGAATGTGATGTTCTTAGAGCTCATGTCGTATGTACATTTCACCTTGTAGATCTTATCAGCTTTGGTCATGACTACACTGTGGTGCTGAAGAACCACAGTATTGGAATATACTCCCGTCTGAAAATACAAGAAACCTGTATGTAGAAAGCTACTACGCGTATCATTTTAAATAAGTTACTTATACTCAAATGCCTGCAGTCAACTGCTGCAGATCTATATCGATCAGTGGACTGCAATAGCACGATTTTATTCATTCAGTTGGGTACTTACAACGCTTTGAGTGTTACAGTCCTGGCCGGCCATCGTGAGATCCAATCTGAATAGGTCACTATTGACAACATCTATGTTACAGGTTTCAGAGCGTCCCAAAGCGTAAATGCGACCATTGAATGGCTTATTCGTACGGACCTGCACAGCTATCCTCGTGTCTTTGCAGAGGACTGATACTGCAAACAAAATCATAATTAATGTTATGTAATCATTATCAAAATCTCATCTAAATGGTCATCACTTACCATCATAACAGGTGCCGGTTTTATCACAGTTAGCATCATTTCTTGTTAAATTACTGGATGTATCTTGTTGATGGTCAATCGTCACTGGCAGCTCGCCTGGTGGGTTTGCGTTGCTAGGTGGTTCTGCAACAAACCAAGTCTTAAGTAAGCAATCTTACAAATTATAGAACACGCAACAAATTACAGTTCAGTTGTTAATAAAGCCTAACACATATTCTACCCTCGCGTACACGTCGCTACTTAGTTACAGAGAACCTCTGATTAGACAGAGGATCTAACGTACGTGAGTTGTGTATATTATAATAATCGAAACAAGATTGCTGCAAGGTACCGACGTGCATGGCGCGTCTAAATGCATCCAATGCAATTACTGGCAGAAAGAAACGTGAAGCCTCCGGCTATTTTAGATATTCGCATTACTAACTCTACAGGATTACTTAGTTGTGATTTTATGATACACCTATATGAAACAATACATCTATTCCTAATGCATACTCTATTCTGTATGTATGACCGACCATATAGTTATGTTTAATAGATCTATTATTCAACTTTGGGTGGCAGTTGAACCGTCCCAAATCAATTACTTAGCAGACTGCCAATGTCTAGGTATATTCACGATTGTCACCGTCTATAAAAAGATGACGTAAACCTTCGATTTAGGACATTGACCGGCAATGGCTGGACAAATGCGAACTTGTCGCCCACGGCTTAGCCATAACAAAATTATGGACTCTGGATATTTTGGGCGATTTTATGACCATAGAGCTCGTGTTGTTTATTTTAGTCACAAATTTACCTCTTAGTTCTCTTTAATACATTTTTACACCACCGACCATATCTCTATAACAAAATATGAGTCTGATAGCGCAGGCAGAAATTCAAATAAATTATTTAATAACGTATTACATGAATATCCATAGGTTAAAAAAACTGCCATAAATAAGTTCTTAGCCGGTTTATCGACGTAACCTGTCTTAGAGCAGTAATAATTTATTATATGTGCTTATTTCGCGACATTGCATCTTTAACTGTCAATCAACTTCATATAAAATTATGTTATTAAGAAACCTGTAATAACTTTAGTCATGACCCATCTACGCACCCTTTTCTAACTTATAGCGAAAAATAACTTATTACGATACGTCTAGGAGTTATTATATTGATAGATCCAATATAAGTCGTATGTACACTTTTAAATGGATTTATGTAAAGTTAAATATTAAAATCTGTTTGTAGATATCTTATGGACGCAAAACATACGCCCTGATCAAAGGTTTTTATTACCTTTTCAGCAACTTTGTCAAGAACTGTCTGTAAAATTTATTGCAAAATTACTCTGTTTCGTGATTTTGTAGCGCTCTGTTCTCTGCCTTTCCCGTTAGAGATATTGCATAATGATAAGATCAATTTCAAATTTAAATTGAATTTGATTTCAGATATAATTAACAAGCCTATGTATATACATTCAAATCTAATCATTTTATGAATCGTAGTGTTGTTTATAAGCCGGAGTCGATGACATCGTTGGCGCTCCGACACCGTCCAAGTATATTTTTAACGCTTGAACGATTAGCGTAAAAAGGTTATTAAACGAATTCCCACGCTTACCTGCTACTGCTTAACCAATATGGATGAACAATTCTACAATGCAAATTAGGTACTGCGTGTGAGATTTCAAGTTATTATAAACGTGTAATTTGGACGCTCTTTTGCCCCGTGGCAAAGTTGCCGATTCTAGAGCGTGCTTTATTAGGGATTTATTTTAAAGTTAATAGCTGTTTGGAAAAGCAATACCACATACAAGATACTTACAACGATAGACTTAATACATTTTTTTTCTAAAATATGATTTTGTAAATGTATAAAAATAAATACAGTATAATATCCTAAAAATTTTCGCTGACTTATTGTCACGCATAAAATATAACGTTGAATGTAAAGAATAATGTGGTTTAATGCAACTAGAAAGCAGACTGGGTGAATCTAAATTACCAAATAGCAACATTTTCTCCGAGTTACCTAGATTTCGTAAGTAGGCTTCGCCGTGCTTTTTGTTCGCTTCATCTTGTTTTAAAAAAAAAGGAAATTCACGACGATTTGCTTTTTTCAAAGGTAGCTGGATTCGTTCACAGCTTGCCGCTAGATTCGATCCGAGATTAGATTCGGATGTAGTCGAAAGTTGATCCAGTCTTTTTAAGTCAAATATTTTCCTTCGCAAAATAGTAAAAGTAATCTGAGACGTGTTAGAGATTTTAACATTACCTATTGATGCAAAGTTTTATCTTTCATAGAAAACCTATACTTAACTACCAAAAAAAAAATTCTCAGAACCCATTACTGTTAATGCTGCTATTACTATTATTATGTCCATGAATATTTATTTATTTTCTTCTTTCACTAACTGTACACTGCAACCCCATCTTATTTTATTTACTTCTCTTTCCATCCTATGGTTGCCTGGGAGAGATCACTTTATGTGATAAGGCCGCCATTTGTACCTAGTCCTAAGAATCTAATGTAAAAATAAATGTCTGTAAAGTGTACAATAAAGAGTTATCTATCTATCTATTGACGGGCTTCGTGGTGGAGTGGTTTATGTAATGGACTGCCGATCACGAGGTCGCGGGTTCGATTCCCGCTTGGGACAATCATTAGTGTGATATCCATAAATGTCATACGAATGTTTGTACTGCGTCTGGGTATTTACTATGTATTATAAGTATGTATTTACAAAAGAAAAGTTGTATATGTAGTCTATCCGTATCTGGTACCCATAATACAAGCATAGAAATATAGCTTACTTTGGGACCAGAGGACGTTGTGTGAAATGTCCTGAATATTTATTTATTTATTATTATTATTATCTATCTATCTTATAAATATTTTGATTATACTGAAGCGTTACTGATTTTGGTAAAAGATAATCCATTAAATATTCAGGAAATAAATATATAAATCTCAGGGACTATGTGATTACAAGGAGGAATGTTAAGTCTCGTGTTCGGAAGTATCCACTTAAGGCTGTAACGGTCCCACTAGTATCAAGTCAAGGTTCCGTATGCAATGTTACTAAGATGAGAAGCCGTTATCTTAACACTTCGAGCTGATAAACTTGTTTACCTATTTACTAGAGATTTACAGGTTCTATTTAAACACGGCCTACGAAACTGTACATGAATGTGAATAATCTATGAAGAAAATGGCGATTCTAGATACGCAGGTTGTTTATAAACATGATTAAATGATTAGAGTATATAAATCAGCTTCACATAATACTTCAGCTAAGTAGTTTATAAGTTAGTAAATCTATACTTATGTTATAAAGCTGAAGAGCTTGTTGGTTTAAATGCAATAATCTCAGGAACCTCTTTTCCGATTTGAAAAATTCTTTCAGTGTTGGATAGTCCATATAGCGAGGAAGGCTATAGGCTATAAAACGTCACGCTGCGGCTAATAGGAGAGAAGCAGTAGTGAAAAATGTTACAAAAACGGGGAACATTTTCTAAATTCTACGTGTACGAAGTCGCGGGCAACACCTGGTTTTGTTAATATGTTTGTGTCCTCCAACGGAGAATAACAAATATTTTTTTCTTCTTCTCTAGTGATACAAACTAAAAGAAGTGTATTTATTGTAAGAACGTAAGAAGTTTTACTTCTTTGTCTATTTATCTTCTGCGTTATTCTACGCTTGTAACTAACTTTGAGATAACATCTTTTTTTTTTAATTACAGTATGCGGGCGCACCGTTACAATAAGTGCACTCACATCATTTTTCTCGTGCTAATAGAACTTTTTTCTTCTTATGAATTTTGATTCAAATCTTCGCTTGTAAGTAGGTAAACGTAATCTTTATCACTAACAGTTAAATGACATAGTATCCCTCTCATTTAATCATTTACATTTAAGAAAAACAGAATCCTACTTGAAAAACGCTACATCATGTTTCGAGAATAAATCGTGATGTAATTACTTTAACTGAATTAAATTGAATACGGTATAACACTAGTGCAGTACTTTAAATTGTTGCATAAATTCAATTAAGTATTCGATTAGCAACTTGTTGGGGCCAGTGACCTGTGATAGGCCGACGGCCTGACCGGTGGCAAGGCCACTCAAGGCCGTTATACAACTTGCCATTATTACCGATGTGCATTCAAATTAATAAGTACTGGTAATATGAACGTAGGATAGGATTATCTAGTACCACGACTACGTAATTATTTTATGATTCATTACGAATGTTACCTCGTAATTTTAAATTTAATGTATATGTATACCTAATTAAATATGAATTCGTCTATACAAATATTATAAATCTAAAAAATTTAGTTGTTTCTTTGAAAGCCCTAATTTAAGATATGGTTCGAGTTGAAAAATTCTTTCAATGTTGGATAATAAGATAAGGCTCTGACCGATAGGAGCTAAACATTAGTGAAAAATATTGCAAAAACGGGAAAAAATTTCTAAATTCCACGCGTAGGAAGTCGCGGGCAATAAAGTAACAAGTAACAAGTAAACAAGTACAAAAGAGTATACAACACAAACTAAGTATGTCGTACGTAAGTCTAAACAATGTTGAACTTTTAGTTATACAGATAAGATATTTTAATTTTGTTTATTTAATTTTTTTGCTTCACCTCTTTAGGTATCTTAATATGCAGGTATGTTTGAAGACATTTGTACTAAAATCAGATAAAACATCGAGCAATTGAAAAACATCGAAATTCATATGAATTTCAATAGTTTATCTTAAACGTATAGAATAAATTTTCAATATGTTTTGGATACAAATGACTAACATCAATATTAATAGCACAAAGATAGATAAATGCATGTTGTGACTTGGTGACAGAATTATCTTAAAATGTAACCATAACTATTTTACTATCGCTGTTTAATCATTATTAAAATTCGTGTGAATATAATTTTGTATGTTGTTGAATCTGTCTCTACTGGACTTTCTATCGATAAATTGATTGAAATAATTGTGAACACAACAAATAAGTTAATACAAAAATTCTGAAGGAACGCAGTTTAGCAGGCGTCTTTCATTAATAAATTTGCTTGCAACTACCCATGCCTAATTAGCATCTTACATTGACATTTATTTGTTTATTGCTCCTAACCCCTGGAGCGTGTGCCATCTCGTCATTTTATGCTGTTTGTAAACCATTACGATTTATTCCTTTTAATCAAGTTTTGTTTGTAATTACCTCACTAATTTGTCTTGATAAAGCTAGTGTATCTATAATCCAGCAACATTCAATCGTGTATATATCCGTCATTTCAATTAAATAACGTCTTAGGGCTGCACCGAAGCCGATCTCACGGGCGCCACAAAAAATTCTTTTCAATCTATGTATCACCAGTATTGACTACCGTTATGTGATCACGCAGGAACATCAACGCAGTCGCCGCCAAGCTCCGCTTACAATACCATTCTCTTTGTTACTTTTTGCAGCAAAATGCAGCGACTGTTATCATGACTCGACACTTCTCTCATTGTAAACATAACTAACGAAATTATGCTAACGTATCAACAGCAGCGGCGTGGCTATTCAATGTGAATACACCAATTACAATGTTAAATTGATATCGTTGTACAAGGTTCCGCTTGATCAATTCTGTAATGAATATCACTTTTATCGAATATATTAGCAGTGCCACGTGCAAACACGTCAGCTCTTTTTATTGCAACCAATAAAATGGTCTATCTCCTCATCACTTCTATAGATCTTGTAACGTGATACAACACGCTGTTGCAATTTTAAAAAGAGACAAATTAAATACCAGGTACTTAACCTGTGTCAAAATATAACAACATTTTTATTCAATAAAAACTTCCCTAACACGGAACTCAAAGTCTTCATGTCTTAAAAACAACGTTAGAAATTAGTAAAATATATGTTTGAATTTCACTAGATAATCCTTTTTGTTTACGTAGATGTCCTATTACTAAGAAAATAAACAATCTAATTACAGCAGTATAAAGAAAAGCTACTATTCTTTAAATTATTTTAATAAGTATAACATATAAGTAAGTAAGTATGTTTCTTTAAAGTTTGTAAAGCACCTACAATTGTCTCAACATCACCCTAGGCTGACTGGTAGGTGCCTCGTGGTTGAGTGGTTCATGTAACGGACTGCCGATCACAAGGTCCCGGGTTGTATTCCCGCTCGGAACCATCATTTGTGTGATATTTATAATTGTCATACGAATGTTTGTACTGCGTCTGGGCGTTTCTATGTATTATAAGTATGTATTTTTACAAAAGAAAAGTAGTTCATGTATTCTATCCGTATTCTGGTACTCATAACACAAGCATATAAGCTTAGCTTGGGACCAGAGGAAGTTGTGTGAAATTTCCATGAATATTTGAAAAATAAATTTAAAATTTAATTTTAAGACGATACCAAAATAGCTTCGTGCATTTTTCTACGTACGAAGTTTTCATTGTTTCTTTAGATTGAATGGCTAGAGCTCTAATTTTTAAGTATATGTTTTTTCAATATATGATCTAGGATCGCATAAACTCAGAAACACGATTGAAAAAAGTTTTCTCGATAGAAAATCTTAGCGAAACAACCTCTCTAATTTTTTATTTTTTTCATTTGTCGGTCTAATATCGCGTATTAACTAATGAAATAACTTTAAAAACATAAGTAACTATTATATATAGAAACACGTAAATCAGAATTAAAATATATTTAGTAGATTTTGAGTAAATAGGAAAAGTCTCCTATATCTATATAATTCTTCATTTTCTGTGCCTACTGGCTGTGTTAATATGTACGTGTCGGCGATGATATACGATAATATTGATGTAGGCCCTTAATGTAAAAGAAAAGAAAGTTTTTAACAAATAAATATATAAAAGCTCAAAGGATTGCTGTAGACTTATTTTAATACCAGTACTGTATTAATCATTACTGCTTTATTCTATACTACCGATCTTCGGATAACCTAATCTATCTGTAATTACATTTATCTATTACATAGCAGGAAATTCAAGGGATTAGATTTCTGCGCAACGGTATCGGTCCGGGCAGATATCCGAATAGATTATTATGGTTTGCTTCTTACAATGAAAGCGGCAGGCCTCGAGTAGCGAAATCTGATCACGTAGGCATAACGGAACGTTAGCAATATTCTAACATTTATCTTTCCCTGACAAACAAAAAACTGTAATATATTCTTTCCGGTTGCTTTACAATTGAATTACCAACACAAATATGACGCTATCAGTCTTTCTTATCCAACTGAAAATTAAAAAAATGGGAATATTATTTTCTTTTAAAAGTAAGATAGCTTTATTGCAGTCGAAAGTCTATTGTATCGATTCTATCGAGCGAATCAGTTCGATTAAAGTACATCGAACGCTTTTGACCCTGACCCTCCACAGTCTCTAGCTAGCGCGAGCGGCACGGCGTGAGATATGGACCCGCTCGTGTTTATATTGTTAAGGAATAGGCGGTTTAACTTAGTGTGTACTGAAAGATTAATGGTTGTAACTAGACGGTAAAGAAATGCGAACTTAAATAAAGGCTATGCAAGTTTTACCTGCACGCACGTACAATCGTCTCTGTGACATAATGGATAAATTACTATTATAGTTTTATAGGTTTGATTTCTGGTTGCAACAACTTTATTATGAAAATTCTGTAAAAATTATGTTTTAAATGCAGGCCCTTCATTTGTAAATAGTTAGGCTAGTCTTTACATCTATGACTTGGACATTTCGACACAACTTTTTAGGCATTTAAGCAAGTATTATTATTAAATTATGTGAATTAACATTTTATTTAATACATATTATAATTTAATTTCAATGAAATACCTAATTAGTACAAAATGTAGTGAGTTTTCTGCCACTTTTTTCAGATGTTTAAACGATTCGCCATAAAGAAACTCGGTCGTTGATAGCAGATTCGCTCACACAGTTCTGTTCCAATGTAATCAGATAAAGTGGCAAAAACAATGTTATTGTTTATTATATATAGTCATAGAAACAATTCCCACGACTACCGTAGGTGAGAAGACATTCATAATCGCACTGAAGATGTTATAACAATTAACTTCCGTTGCTTAGCGTAAGCTAATTCCATTATTATAAGATGCATATCGTAGTATTGTCTTAACTATTAAAGGTTTATAATAACATAAGACAATCGTCGATAAAAGCATTAAAAGTTAAATATTCACTATTGGAACAACTGTTAGAAAAGCTATCTAACAATTGGCATTGTTCATAATTTTTGACCTGCTGTTTTTATATTTTTTTTAGAAAATATAGACTATTTTAAGCAACTAATTTCAATATTATTGAAATATTCACCATGTAGAATTTTAAAAAAATACTTAGATATTATTTTAAATATTGTGACGTCATCGTTGTACGCAATCTGTGTATTGACTTTTTCTGATAGACTTAAGAAAGATTGCAATACATCTTTCCAAAGTTGCCAAGTTGGTATAATATACCAATTACAACTACGCCTTAATATTTTAAGTCCTTCATTTCAAGGGCAAATAGAGAGCTTTTTTGGAAAAATAATCGTCAATATAGCAAATTTTCCGAAAAAGCCTAATGGATCATAATTAGAAACTCTATTCCCCGAAATGGTTTATGAATTAAGAGTTTAAAAAAATATGAACAATGCCAATTGCTACTCTTAATATAAAATGAGCGCCACAAATAAATAAAAACTTCATCTTTAGAATTACAAAATGACAAATATGTATCTAGAAAGAACCTAAAACATTACAAATAACTGTTCACAAACCAAATATGTATTTGTGATCAGTAGGAGGTTAACCTACACACCTCTTGCACAGAAGGCAGGTTAACTACGCTACAAGACCTTATAATAGTATCTTTACTTATTATAAAACTAAGTCGTTATTAGGGTTCCGTACCCAAAGGGTAAAAACGGGACCCTATTACTGAGACTTCGCTGTCCGTCCGTCCGTCCGTCCGTCCGTCCGTCCGTCCGTCCGTCCGTCCGTCCGTCCGTCCGTCCGTCTGTCACCAGGCTGTATCTCAAGAACGGCGATAGCTAGACAGTTGAAATTTTCATAGATGATGTATTTCTATTGCCGCTATAACAACAAATACTAAAAATAAAATAAAATAAATATTTAAGGGGGGCTCCCATACAACAAACATGATTTTTTTACCGTTTCTTGCTCGATACTAATAACGTTGCCTTATGTTGCATAGATAATGGTACGGAACCCTTCGTGCGCGAGTCCGACTCGCACTTGACCAACTTTTTTTTGTGTGTACGTTTAATGCATTTTGATACAGTTTTTTTTAATAGATATAAAGTTAAAAGGTTGTCATTTTTGTGTAATATGTTAAAGTTTGTTTTCTAAATTCCACGCGTACAAAGTTGGGGGCAACAGCTAGTTTTTATGATATATCTAATCCATGTATATAAAACTAACACTTGATGATATATAGAAATAGAAAGGGTTATAGATAATTCTACTGGATTTTTGTAGTTTTATTTAAACCACTTAACCAACTTTACGGTATGTGGTATAAAATATTCACCTCTGTCTTCAGAAACGCTATCTTATTATGGACATATCTGTGTAGGTTTAAGATCAATCGTTGTACAACATAAGTCGTTAGTAAACGCTTCCCGTTTTAACCTAACGAGCTCAAGTAGTTATTTACTGAAGCCATTACTTGCGGTTAAACCGAGGTTTAGCTCGCCTATTGAGTATTTAGAGACCTAAATATTACTTCGTTATAGACCTTAGTGCATTAACTGCTAGTTAAAAATCATCATAGTGAGGTATCGTAGAGTATCATCTATGATATTTCAAATTAAATAGATAATTAAAAATATGTTTTAGTACGCATTTTGTTCAAGAATACTGTATAAATAATATTTTCTCTGATCAAGTAATTGTATAGGGTTTCAAAAGGCATATTTAAAAAACAGATTTATTATGAATTCACAGAATGACACTTTAATTTTATTTATTTGTATAAAAAATACACAACGATGATCTAACAATTTTCCTGTTATTCTGACGCCTAGTGTCGTCCAGCGAATTTACTATGTTTGGACCTTAAAACTACAATAGAATGTCAGCATTTACGGAAAAGCTATTGTCCCGTTGTCAACTTAAATGTTGTCAATAATAAAACAAGATATAAAAATAAATCGCCTCATTGTGCCAAATGATCCGAAACATTACAAATACGGATTTCTAAAGGAGGTCACCACAAATCTTCACTTATAATGATCCTACATTTCCTAAACTATCTCTTGACAATAAAAAAGATATCGTATGATTTTAATAAAAAATTGTAAGTATAAATACTGTTTTCTTAGAACAGTAGATGAATCACCAGCCTAGAGAACTTAAAAAAACGTGTTTTGGAGTTTTACTATTAAAAACGCGATCATTAGCACTATGGAGTCAGGGGGTATAGTTTGGTTATCAGATACCATGCACATACCTACTTAAGTCTCTACTATCTACCTCTAAAGTAGATATTATTAGTAATATTCCTTACTTCTATTATTCTAAATTCTATATTAGGTACTGCATATTAAGAATTTAGTACATAGAGATCTACTAAGACTAACCACACTTTTACTAAAAGATTCATTGTCGGTAACGTAATCTGACTTAGCAATCTGATTTTTTAATAACCTAATGGATAGTTTCTGCATTCAAATACCTACAGAAGTAATGATATGTTTGTATATATTTGTACTTTATACACAATTTCACGGCAATGAGTAAAATAAAACAGAAAAAGCCACTGCTACCAGCTTTCTATAAAAGCGCCTTAATAGTGACCTAACGCGTAACTGTATCAGACATTGCACTGATTACGTTTGTACAAAAACTATTCGCATGTTTTTCCAATGTTTCATTATATATTCTGTCTCCACATATACGTGGTTTAACTACTTTTTATTTTATGATAATTTTGCCTCGCAATGAGACACTTGCGGTCACAAGTCATTAACATAATTTACTTACGAGAAGACCACTTTCATTTATTTTCCTTTTGTTATTATTTGAGGTGGTATGTGATGTATGCTTTGTGCAAAAACATATCCATTTATTTACATTAGTTGTTGGCATATCTTTAAAGGAAAGAGAAACATCTTTACTATTTTTTTATTATTCACACGTCGCAAAGTTTGTTAGCTTGTGCTATGGGTACCAAAATACGAACATACCATTTATACCTACTAATTTTCTTTTGTAAATACATACTTAAAACACCTTAACGCAAATAGTTGTGACAGTGCAGCTTCGTTTTAAAATCGATCATCACGAAATTTGGTCCAACACTAGAACATAGCTCAATGCGAGCACGGCATTAGTTTTAAGTTGCATTGAAACATTTAAAAAATGTATAAACCTAGGAGGTCAATGCCTTTGCTGTTCTGATTTTACATATAAACAAAGTTACATTTTCTTACAAGTTGTATGAGACAGGAGCCCACCACGCCTTTTATGTGTTTTGTGCTAACTAATCGCCTACATTTCTGGATAGGTATAATAATATATAAATAATCTATTCCTCAATATAAATAGACAAATATTTTTGCAAAAACTAATAATATTTATTTCATCTGTTACTTATTCGCAAACTTTTCATTAATAAATCATGCAGTAGGTAATTATTATTTACGAAACATGATTTTTTAATAACAGTGAATAACTGGACTACGTATAGAGTTAATCTTGGTTTAGCAATTATTTAAGTTTAACCGATCGAAAACCAACTTAAAATCTTTACAGTAACCCTATGTTACAGAACAAAGGAAGCAGTATAAAGTGATAAATATATCTAGTTAACTAATAATTATTAGCTAGCTTTGAAACTCTGAAGACGAGTTATCTATTTATAGGAATAATATGGTTGTGTCTGTTAATAAATAACTCTAAATGCAGAATCTATTCAGTTGAGCAATCTAAATAACTAACCGAGAGGAATGAAGCAATTATTGAGATAATGGTGTAAACGTTGAATCAATCACATTGCCGACAGTTTCTCACATCGTTATAGCATGAGACTACTGTAAATTTTCATTAGTAACCATATATAGGAACTAGGCTAGGCTATCTAGGAAAATATCGATATATTTTGCGATATATATAAAAAAAGTATCGTTACAGAATATACAATATTGAAACCATATTAAAATCGATATTTTTGATACAGATGTGTCGAGGGGAACACTAAAACAAGAATCTAATATAAAAGACTCTTCGATATTTCGCCACATTGATATTTTTCTGTATATATCGACTTCCGATATTTGATAAACATCGAAGTATTGATCGATATATAAATAAATAAATAATAAATACTATATTCATGGACATTTCACACAACGTCCTCTGGTCCCAAGCTAAGCTTTATATGCTTGTGTTATGGGTACCAGAATACGGATAGAATACATATAGGTACTACTTTTCTCTTGTAAATACATACTTATAATACATAGTAAACACCCAGACGCAGTACAAATATTTCTATGACAGTTAAAAACATCACACAAATATTTGTCCTGACCAATATACCTAATATATTATATGTTTCAATTCTGACATCCCTAACAGGAACAATTTATTGTGCCAACATTTTCCAAGTATTTTGTCATTGGCAATGCGTAAATAGCGGCTAGCCATTAAAAAAAAAAATTCCAAGTAAAAACTGTAGCTTACAAATTGATTTCACGTAGGTATCCTCGTGTGACATTACTACGGAGTAGCATTGCGAATTCAACATGAGAATATTAATCAATGCTTTTGTTAATGCGAATTAGCGTCACCGATATATGTTTTATTATTGTGATGGTATATTTTTGACAGCACAATGGACTCAGTTTCCGTGAAGATAGCTGTAGTTGAGTTTGAATAATGCAGAAGGTATACATAACTTAAGTAATGCAACCAAGTAGCGTATTATTTACATTACATCGCATCGTTGGTTACGAGAATGAAGGGTAAACGCACGTAGCCACAGTCCCCAGCTAAGTTAATTACAGCAACGTATCAAGAGGTGGCATTTACAAAGACCGACATAGTTATTCCACTTTCTTATCTTAGACGTATTCTGCTGCTTCTATGGTTTACTTTTTTTACAAATTTTACAAAAATGTAGCTCCGTATCTATTTTGCAAATGTGAAAGTTCTTTAAAATAAAATTATATTTTATTTAACATTCTACTATTATATGGTAATGCGTTACTTACAATAAATTACTTTTTCAAATGAAAATACAATCCCAGTTTAACAAAGGCAGAATCTAGTTCAATGACTGTTAGCGAAATATACATCGTTATATTGTATATGAAAGTTTACATATATCTGTTGAATAGTATCTCTATAACACTAAATCGTGGATAGTATCACGGAGTCGATCGACGTGCTTAGTGCGTCCCGATCTGGCGAAAATACGACCACGTCGAAGTCAATAATAGTGGGTCCTGACAATAAATATTGGTTTGAACAATCGATATCAGACTGATCGTATTTTCTTGCTTAATTTTAGAGTCAGTTTAATAGCATTGTAGTTTGTTAAAATTGTATAATTTAGCATTTAAACGATTATTCTTTTATTTTTAGAAACACAATATTTTTTAATCATAACTTTAGCTACTTTATGCGTAGTTTGAATTTAAACCATGACCTGGTACAGTAAATTATCACCACAAACTACAATCTTCATGAGACTCGTCCTAACCTGTTCGTTATTACCATAAGTAAGCTAATAAAGCAAAAAATCTTTAATTGAGAAGATTTCTCTGTATAATTCTTATATATAAATTACTGCTCATGAACATGTTCTCATTATTGTAAATTCGTATTTATTTTATTCACTTAACATCATATTTAACCATTAAGCTTTAATTCAAGTCTATTATTATAATGTCATTATCGTTAATGCGACTTTAATAATAAACAAAAAATAATGTCAACATGTTGTAAGTTGTCGAAGTGGTTTACTCAGTTTTTAGATGACTGTAATTTACTTTGTCGTGGATCAGATCGCCATTGCTGACGTCGCCAGGAGCAAATATAAATAAAACTATGTTGTTATCGTTCCAGCCTCGCATAACAGAGAATTTAAACTGGGTTATACAATACACCCTGTGTTTATATTTAATGGTGTTTACATTTTCGTACCTAATAAGGAAAATAGCGTTCAGAAATATATGGAATAGAATTATGCAATCTGGCTTAAGAAAAATGTATGTAGCGTTTTTCTGAGTATGCTATTATTTTGCAAAAACTATTAAAGATAATTATACGATAAAAACGATACACTACAAAGTAGCCACGATGTCTCTAAATATCTACTAGTTGGCTAGCTAGAAATTCTATATAAAAGTATTTGTACTCACTTTCACAGAAGTTTTCAAAGTATTTTCCTATAGGTTCCCCGTCGTCAATAAGTGGTCTTTCAGCGTTCAGATATGCGGAAGGTCCATCAGGCAAGGTATGATGATCCAAATGATACAAGCGGCAGTTATAAGCGGCTGAGTGTGGTGGCCCCATATACAAGAACGAACGACACAGGAACTCCGACTCGATTTCACATGCGAGTCGGCAAGCTGCTTCCGATGTTACCTAATGAAATTCAAAACACATCCTGTATCAATTGTTAATTCACAAATTAATTCATTCATTGTCAATCATAGGAGTAAAGAGTTTATGGCTATCCTTTCTAAGCTTTAAGCGACTATTGAACTTAATAATATCATTATTAGAAACACAGAGTAGGTATTTATTACATAGTCAAAGGAGACGCCGAGAACACACTTAGTAATATTACAAAATAACAGATAGATATAAATTTAATACAAATAACTAGCCTATTGTCCAAAGTGACCGAAACAGAACATCCCTCACATATTGTTGGGAAGACTGAGAAATCGACCTAATGCTGGTTTTCACTGGGGCCCCACTTCACTTACTATATTATTCAATTTTGTTTATAAATATTCCTAGATCAATCCATACATCTTCTTGTACTTAATCAGCTTTTCTCAAACCAATGTTGAACAAAAGTCTCCCCTTTGAACCGCCATAGAGTGTAATGTGGCGCCCATTTTAGCACGAAGAAAGATAAAAACATATAAAACCTAAACTAAAGCTAAATTAAT
This sequence comes from Orgyia antiqua, assembly GCA_916999025.1. Classification (NCBI taxonomy): domain Eukaryota; kingdom Metazoa; phylum Arthropoda; class Insecta; order Lepidoptera; family Erebidae; genus Orgyia; species Orgyia antiqua. The sequence continues at coordinate 8,626,957 of OU779861.1, forward strand.
TATTAGTATACACTACAACGCTCACACAAAACATGTGTTTTCAATTTTATTTTAAAGCACAAAGTTACTAAAGTGCGATGATTGCAATAATTACGCTTACAAATTTAAAATTATAAAACTACAAAGAATATTAAAGGTAGTAATTTGTCTGCAGACACGACATAAACTTTTAATTAACTGCCTGTCTACGAAACGACTGTTTACATGTTTCATATTAATGGAATCCTTCATACTCTTAATTGCCACAGCTCATTCAATTTTGCTGGAAAAGGAATCTTGATAGCGCTATTAGGTACAAAACTAAAAAAGACTAGTCAGTGCAAAAAGTAAAAAAGACGCTCAAATATAAATTGATCCTGAAAATTCCTTAATTATTTTATCACACATTATTTCTTTTCTAATTCCTCCTTCCTTTCTAATAAGGAGAGTATTTGGAGCCTTATTCTAATACGGCTCCTAATTTTCACTTACCAAAGTAGACCTTGGTAAATGTATGCAATTTTAGAAAAATTCAAACGTATTTTTTGGATTGAAAACCCGTTACATAGATATATACATCCGTTACATAGTTACGATTCAAACTGAACTTTAAAAACTGAAGGGTTTAAAAAATAATTATTATCTTAAAAATCCCTATATCATTTACTGCATTCTCATCACAGACACATTTTTAAACGTCTATAACGTGGTGAAAATTATATTCTAGAATTGCGTTACTTGCATATATGATTAATAGATGAGTAGAAAAGCTTATGAAAACGTGTTAAAAAGAGAGTAATTAAAGATTACCTGCAACTCCTTGTCAGTGTAGTAATGTAATCCAGCGTATTGAGCAACCTTGTCTTCTGCTACACCGACCCTGGGTGCTGTAAATACTCGTGGGCCCTTGCATGCTTGAGATGCCTTAAGGCACAAGTTCTGCGAATATGTAAAACCACTATAATAACACTAACTGGATAATTGGTGGTAACTACATAGTATTCAATCATAACAAATTGCAATCATAATTGTTTTCTATGAACCATGCTGCAAAACTATGCGTAGTTGAAGAGAATATATCTCAAGTGAAATTGCTTAAACATGTACCTACTAATTTCCTATCAAATAGAAAGAAATCGTAACCATATTTGTTACAGAAAATTGATGATTATTAAAGCAAATAATATTAAAGCTTTATATAAGTTCATGTAAGAAACTGTTGTTCACGAGGTTTGATCCCTGCAACGTACAAATCATTTGCGTGATATTTATAAATGTCAAACAACTGTTTGTACTGCGTCTGCGTGTTTTCCATGTATTTTAAGAATTTATTTACAAAAAATATATATACCGTGTCTGGTACTCATAACACAAGCATAGAAGTATAGTTTACTTTGGGACCAGAAGACGCTGTGTGAAATGTTCATAAAAAATTTTTATTTATTAAAATTTTTGGTGTAATTATGGTATGATTGGTATGTAACATTTTATCAGCATAACAAGTTCACATACAGTTTATATATCGATCCAGGTTTAATTAAAGCATGAATATTTAAATTGTTTTATGATGTGTGTCTAGGGAGGAATAAAAAGTGGTTTGATTTGTTGAGAGGCCGTACCTCGAAGTAGTCAGTGCCTGGAGTGTCGACGAGTTGTACAAAGTGTTGGGCGGTACGTCTGTCCGAATCGCTGAGTGAACACCTCATGCTTCCATATTCGTATTCTGCAGAGCGACACGGGAACTTTTTCTAAAGAAAAAAAAAAAGTTTTAGTTAAAATTAATAATGCATACCAAATCGAAAACTTCATTTTGCTATTTCTTTTCAAGTTATTTAGATTTTTTTTAATTTACAAATTTGCAAATAATATAATTATTTGCAAACGATCTAAAAAAAAGTGTATAAATGTATGAAACAGCAGTTCCTCCAATTTGACAGAAATAAATACTTTAATGGATTAATAAAATTGAGAGAATGTAAAAAATGCTTATAACAAGTAACATTTTCTGCGGTCAGTCAGCCACAGTTCAACACATACAAACTAAAAACCTCATATTTTATAGTGACTGTTATTTTCTCCATAATTTTGCTCATTTTCTTAGGTACAGGATAGTAAATATAAGTTAAATAGATAAACAACCAGGTAATATTGCCGTAATAAACCCCTGCTGTTATCTTAACTATGCGACATGCCCTAACAAGCTAAACAACTATGATACCGTATAATGCATATAAAGTTTATACATTATTGAGTTGCCCTATAACATGTTATCAACAATTATATGATGCCAAAAAGCTGTTTCCCATTTTTCTTGTCCTGGAATCAGTTTAATCAACTTCTTGTTCTTGTTTGATGGCTTCTAATCAACTACTGATGTTTTTGTACTTGCCACTCTGACTACTTATGTCATTTCGAAGTTTCATTTCTCTTAAAAATCTTTGAAACGAAAAGAGGTGATGAAAAAAATTTCTTTATTATCACATGGTATCACAGAGTTATGGATTTCCCTGGCCCCCATGCTATTAATACTATGTTGCAGGAGCCAGATGAGACTAAAAGCTTTTATATATCTTGCAATGTAGGTATATATACTCGTAGTATATAAAAAATAATGAAATAACGCACAAATCTATAGCAGCTATCTGTTATCACTCAGTTGAGATATGAAAATACATACTCATTATAAATAAGCATAGGAAATTTTATTATATTTCACCCCACACCAATATCCTCTTTCCATATAATAACTTAGCATGTAAAACTACGAATGTAACTGTCATTAAAAACTAAAAGAGGAAAATAGTAAATACTAAAACTGATATGGTGGGAATTATCGGATACTAATAATACAGGCATACTTTTAATACTACACAAACAATCACTCAATATTAGCTTCGTAATTTGCTTATGCCATCTCCTTTTAAACACAGATCGCTTCCTGTACATACATAAATAACTATTATTATTTGTAATTGCAAAAACTGTACTACTTAAACCAATTTAAAACGCTTTAACATCCTTTTCATATTACAAGTCGTAATAACACAGTATTAAAAATCATATCTAAATACGTTAAATAATGGTGATGTGAATGGGACGCATGTGAATAAGAATATAATATATCTAATAATAATAATACAACAGTAATTCTACTTCCATCTATACCAGTATTACCTAATAAGAAGGTAAATATTATAATATGTATGTAAGGGATAATAGACGAAAATAATTATTGGGTCCTAAAATTTTATTCACTAAAAGAAAGCTACTGTCTCCGTAGGTTCTATTACTTCGATTTGATTTACTTCGATTCGATTCGAGATTCTAGGCGTAAAAAATCGCGCAAAATAAATAGAAACTTTAGTTAGAGAAACGGTTTCTATATTTTCCTTATTTAAGCTTCCCACTTATAATAAATTCATACTTAATTTTTTTTTATGACAAATTATGGCTGGATCAGCTTTTTTTTAAATAAGCTGCTGCTCTCCGTGTGGTGATGGATTAAGAATACAAGTGTCACCACCCCATCTCCTCCCAAGGGTGCTGTAAGAGTCAGCTAAGGGATATTGCACACAGATAACACCCTCTGTGAGACACGAAAATCTCGAAAATAAACCCTGTGCCAATACGCCTGGTCAGCGCGGCACAGTAGACAACAATAATCCCGCCTATAGTGGAGGAGGCCCGTGCTCAACAGTGGGACGTAAATGGGCTGGAGAGAGAGAGAGAATAATATTTTTTTTTGGCAAAAATATCCTAAGCTGACTATTACAGGATTCATATAAATTCGTAATGATTCATGATTGCATGCAGCAAAACGATAGCTTATGCTACGGGACTAGCGAGGTACTAAGTTTAATGGTCAACTAACATCTAAATAAACAACCCACGTAAGTTTAATCTTTACTTGAAAATGAGTGGGCGATTGTATGAGAGAAGTACAAGATGGCTATCAATTGCTACTATTTAAAATATTCAAATGAACTCTCACCGACTCGAAGTGATCTATTGAGGACTAATTTATGTTCTATTGTAAAATGAAATAGTCCTTAATTGCAGAATCACTAACAATAAATACTATTCTCAACATCTACAGATTATTAGCACTAAAATGATATTCTATTTTTAAATCAAATAAAAAAGGATTTCTTTGTATCCGTAAATAATGTATTAAAGGTAATAGCTATGTAAATTTTGCAGTACTTAAATAGCTCGCTAAATAGAATCAAATAATTTACGAGCACTTCAAGTAAACCTATTATAACTCGCCATTGAGTACCTATTACGGAGCATTACTGCACTTACTTATAATTAAAAATATAGGTATAGTAAAATGTATGTACAGATGTGATAACGTAGGAAAAACAATTAGGTTTATAGCACAAACATGACTACAACTATGTATGAATTTAGATTAGACATGAATGATGATGTCATCTAAGTAAAGGGACATTATATTATGGAACGCTCTTCCGTTGGAAATCAGGATGTGCAAAAGCCGTAACACCTTCAAGCGTAAGTTGCGAGAGCATTATATACGTTTATCATCCCATTCTCACGCATAACTTCGTCTATAACTGATCCTTTGAGGCTACTGACTTGTTAATTTTTCATTTGTTATTGTCATATTTGGTTTAATAATGTGTTATGTATGTTTATGTACGTGTGGTATTTATTAAGTAACATTGTAATGTGTATATTTGTATGTATGTATCATGTAAATCATTACTTCAATATATCTATGTCTATACCCCTATCCATTTTATAATAAATAAAAACTGTAACTTTTATTTTCCTATTAATTATTGTAATTTTTTTTTTCTCCTCAGCTCTGTATTGACACCTGCCTCCTTTAATTCTGCACCACCCTATGGTTGGCTGGTAGAAAATGCCTTAGGCATTAAGCCCGCCTATGCATGTAATAGCATTAAAGTGTTAAATAAATAATAACTAAATAAAGGGATCTGCTGTTTGAAAATACAATGTCTTGATAGATAATACTTGTTTTGGATAATATACAGTACCTCGTTAAGGCAGGCAGCAAGACAGGCTTCTTTAGTGGACGTGTAGATGACTGTATTGTCGAGCCCCCGAAGCGCTTTACCAGGAACTCGCTCAAATGCCCATGGACGTAAGCACACGCTTTCTGTTCGTACTTGCAGCTTCACCATGTAGTACGTATTCACAGAACGCTATAAAATATCAGACATTAATCTCACTTTAGCATAGTAAACGTATCATCATAGATAATTTATTCAGATAAAATAGCCTATCATATAAAATATAGACATCTCGATCGTCGCAATGACTTGAAGTATTGCAACTATTTATGCTGTTACATAGTGCATGTAACTGTTCGGATCTACATTTTGAAATAAATTAGCTTGTTACAGTTATTTATGAGCGTATATTTTCACTTTAATCTTGTTTGTTTGATATAAACAAACGGAATGCCGGTACTGAACCGCATCGTTTACCATCGTATATTTATTATCAGGACCGTTCATTAGGCCTGAAAACGATTAAACTGTCTAACATTTAGCCTGAACAGTTACAACATTCTGACCAGTTAGGTTTATCTGAGACTGGTTGGCCGATATAATCTGAATTGTCAATCCTATCTACATTGGCATGCTAATTGGAAGTATGTGAGCGTTAGAGGTAGAATTGCAAGATAATATATTTGCTAGCATACAACCCTTCGTACAAACAAGAATGTACATTATCTACAATGAATTATAAATCTTCTTCTTTTTCTTTTAGTTTTTAGCTTTTGTATTATACAATTTCGGCAACGTCGCGTAACGGAATACAACACCAGGATACGACACCAAATCAAGGAGAATTTTTTTATCGAGTATAATTGATGGCCTTTAAGATCATAAAATAATCTTTCTTTTTTGCTATTTGAACAACTATTTATTTGTCTCAAAATCTTTACACAATGTTAATAGTTGCGGCGACCCCATTAAGTTATTCGAAAATACTTGAGATGGGGTCGTCTCGCACTTCCCTTAAAGTTAACTAAAAATAGAGACAAATGACAAAAGTAGACAAAAAAATTTAATATGTATTCTAGATGTATTCTAAATCGTGTCTTATAAATGTTGATATAAATTAATCTAATCTCTACCTATCAAGGCTATCATTGAAATACTTAAAACGCAAGATGCCATAGCGTTAATATCTCAAATACCATATTTTACAAACCTGTGGAGTGGCCATGGGGTTATTAGCCTGTGTGTCATTTTGTAAAAGACAAAGTGTTTCTTGAACCGGCGTGAGAGGATTGAGAACGAATCTGTAACAATAGTTTCAAATTAAAATAGATGAAAATGTAATCACAAATTACTCGTCGTATTTATTTACAGGACAGTCCAAATAAAAACAAAAATGTCCTCTAAAAATATAAAAATATTTTTAAACGTAGTAGGCACAGATCCTTCATGTCTTAATATATTAAAATATTTTCTGTTAAATTAATAAATGTCAAATCAGGGAAAATTAACACCCAATTGCGGATGACAACTGCATGTCTCAGGCGTTAAAAGGCTATTAAAACTCATCTGAGAAAATAATATTATCATGACCAATTACCATGACACAAATTAAATAAAAGATTTGACAGTTTTATTAGAAAATAATTAGATAATTAGATAACAGTAAATACAAATAGACATTTGAATTTGAAGTCGACTAACAGTTCATAAAAAGAATAAGAGCTTTTAATCTTAATTATATCTTGAAACCTTTTTATTCTATTTTCAAATTTCATTAATAATACAATTCATATGTCGTTTTTATTCCTGCTATTTTATACATAGATATTTATAATGAAACTTTAACTGACAAATTTAATATTTGTTGCCGCTATCTCAGGAACTACATATGGGAATTGAAAAATTAGTTTCCTGTAGTAGAGCCCGTTTATCAATGAACGTTATTGGATATTGAACATCACGCCACCACCAATAGAAACGGAGCATAAATGAAAATACTACCCCAAGTCAGTATTTTAAACGGATGATATCGAAGACAGCTAGTGGTTAATATTGTGCTAAAATTTTTGCTTTATAAAAGAATTATTATTATTTGACTAGAGACGCCTATTCTACTATCTCGGCGGGACACAATATGCACAAAGAAACCATTGTACAGTATCTGGAACTAAATAAACATCGATATTCCCATAATTTTAATTACGTATGGTGACCAAATTTTTATATTTAATGATTCAACAATAACAAACATACTCTTCATGCATCAAACCTTAATAACTGAATGATTTAATACGGTACGAATTTCTTGCATCTATAAAACCATTTATATTAACTATATTGGCGAAAAAAATATAACTCAACCTAGAGATGATATTTTAAATGAAACTGCTTCGCTAAAAGCTTCATCGAGGACTATCATGACGAATCGTTTGATGTCTCATTCATAAAAATTCATTCAACCGTTTCTTTTCAATGTGGGAATAAAAATTATAAATAGATACTATATTTATCATAACTGCAATAAAATTTTGCCTCAAGGCATGTTGTAAAGCTCGCGTACCACAATAGGCGATAATTACACATGGTGAGTTTTACACATTTGTTAGTGACAAAAGTGTAATCATGCGTTTTGTGTCGCCACCACTTACGATTGCGTGTCTCTTGTCAAATTATATGTAGTTATGAATTGTCATGGTTTCATCAACAACATTTCTATTTATCAGCCTATTTACATCCGCTGTTGACAAAACAGTCTTTTTAGAAGATCATTGCCCTATGCCAAAAGTAAAGTAATAAATATATCGATAAATTATCGTGTTTATTTATTTTCTAACATTTTCTACATAAGTTAAATTAACTTTTAAGTGGACTTTGTAATGTGAGAATATTTTTTAATTACATTAACGTGAAGGACTTTTACCGTGTAATTTAAAAAGAAGTAATTTTCTGATGGCACGTAGGTCATTTTTTTTAGTTGCACGTCTAGATAGACCATTGCACCAGGAAGTACCAAGGAGTAAGTAAAATATAGAGTCGAGATGCAAAGATAGCGGGACTGTAAATACTCGTGCAAAGTATTTTGTGTAAATGTGAAATTATTGCGAGAACACGACAAATATTTTTGACATGCCATGTTTTTAGGGTTACATAGGAAAAAGGTAAAACGGCCCTCTATTACTAAGACTTTGCTGTCCATCCCTCTGTCATCTGGCTGTATTTAGTGAACATTGACAGTTAAAGAAACAAAAAATTTGATGATGGTGTACCGATTCTAAGAGCGCAACAAAACTTCTTCTCCTTCTTGTCCAACCCATTTACGTCCCACTGTTGGGCACGGGCCTCCTCCACTTTGGGAGGGATTGGGGTCTACTGTGCCGCGCTGACCAGGCGTGTTAGCACAGGGTTTATTGTCGAGTTTTCCGTCTCTCACATAGGATATTATCTGCGTGCAATATCCCTTAGCTGACTTTTACAGCACCCTTGGGAGGAGATGGGGTGGTGACATTCTTAATCCGTCACCACACGGAGTTAACAAAATATAACTAAAAAATGAAAATTGATAGTGTCAATTACACAATTCGGTACTGTTAACAGAACTTTTTTTATTAGAAAATCTGTATATTATAGACTAACGATTTTAATTAATAAAGATGTACACAATGCAATAGCCGATGAATCAAAACACGCTATAATTGTTTTCATTTTTAGTGAAGTTAAGTTTAGTTGTGCACGTAGAATTGGTACCAATATATGCTTACGACGACACGATTGTGACATTATAATAAATAAATAATAAATAAATATTCATGGACATTTCACACAACGTCCTCTGGTCCCAAGTTAAGCTTATATGCTTGTGTTATGGGTACCAGAATACGGATATAATACATATATATACTATTTTTCTTTTGTAAATACATACTTATAATACATAGAAACACCCATTATAATATCAAGATGAATATAATATTACTAGCTGTTTTCCGTGTCTTTGTACGCGTTATATATAGAAAATATTTCCCATTTTTGCATGATTTTTCACTGATGCTTCGTTCCTATTGCTCACAGCGTGATGTTATATAATCTAAAGCCTTCCTCGATAAATGAATTATCCAACACTGAAAGAGTTTCCTGAGATTAGCGCGTTCAAACAAACAAACTCTTCCTCTTTATAATATTAAGTATAGATTAGACAGTATCTTCTCCGTGTGGTGACGGATTAAGAATACAAGTGTCACCACCCCATCTCCTCCCAAGGGTGTTGTAAAAGTCAGCTGAGGAATATTGCACACAGATAACATCCTCTACGAGAGACGGAAGACTCGAAAATAAACTAAATTAAAAAACGAATCTAAAACGAAATTTATTATTATTTACTAATAAAAAAAATAAAAATTAAAAAAAAACTCTGTGCCAATACGCCTGGTCAGCGCGGCACAGTAGACCATAATGCCTCCCAAAGTGGAGGAGGCCTGTGCCCAACAGTGGGACGTAAATGGGTTGGAGGGAGAGAGACAGTATCTTGCACGTGTTCAATTCGTACTTAGCTGGTTTTAAAGTGCGGAAAATAGATTATAATGTAATAAGCTCAATTGACTATACCTCTGCAGGGTGCCCGACTACATGCTGTTATCGTGCAACATCTTTTATAGTAAAACATTTTAAAAAGCCTTCGCTTCTGCTACTATTTTTTACTGCAGTGAAATTGTGAAAGGTCTTTTAGTAAGATTACTTTGGTATATTTGAACCTATGTATGTGACAGACTAATCGAGATTGTAAATGTATTCATGTATTTTTTGAGATATAGATTAAATTATTAATTAAATTAAATGAATTATTTTGGACATTTCACACAACGTCCTCTGGTACCAATGTAAGCTATATTTTTATGCTTGTGTTATGGGTACCAGATACGGATATACTACATATACTAAATTTCTTTCGTAAATACATAGAAACACCCAGACGCAGAACAAACATTTGTATGACATTTATAAACATCACAGTCACAAATGATTGTCCCGAGCGGGAATCGAACCCGCGATCTCGTGAATCGCAGTCCGTTACATTAACCACTAGACCAGGAAGCTCGTCGAATAAATACATACATATAATCACGCTTTTTCATATGAGAGGTAGGTAGAGCCTATAGAGCGCAAAATTCCGTATAATAAGTACCCACGTAGAGTAAGAAAGTAATCTGTACATATGAACCCATACGTGTAAGTTAGTAGTATTATCTAATATATAAAATTCACGTATCACAGTGTTAATTACCGTATGAAACATTACATGCATATTCAGTAGGTCTGAGAATCGGACAGCATCTATTTTGCAAACCCCTCCCCCTACTGACATTTGTATGGCAAAATAGCGTTTGCCGGGTCAGCTAGTTTAATATAAAAAATATACTATTATGTATTATTTTCAAACAGCAGTTAGTTAAGACTTAGTAACCAGATGTTCAAAATAATTAAATTATTATATAACTGTATCATAGTTAACGGCTTACTCGTAAAACCGTTCTATTTTGATAATATATTATCACCTACTTTAAGGCATTATGTATATTATTATATTTGGGTATTATATTATTACTAGCAACCAATCAATAATTTCATACGCGTTTAACTTAGAGACCAAAACTTAACAAATTATACAGAAAAAAACCATCCGATTGCGTAGTTTCAAATATTTAAGGTCACATGGACATCACTACTTTGTTTTATAAACTTTACTTATTAAAAAACAACTAGCTGACCCGGCAAACGTTGTTTTGCCATAAAAATGTCAGGGTAGACAAATAATTTGCAATAAAATAAAATTGCGACTATAATTAAAGATCTAAGCTATCCTATCTCTTAAGTTGGACCAGACTACTCACGGTGTGCCAATTTAATTTAAAATCGGTTAAGTAGTTTAGAAATCCATCACGGACAAAAATCGTGACAGGAGATTTATATACATAAAGAAGATGTCGTTATTTTTGTATGTATGTCCCTATGTTAGCTTATATCTTCAAAAGTACGGAACGGATTTTGATGCGGTATCTTTCAATAGATAGAGTGTTTCAAGTGGATGGCTTTTTTGTATAATTTGTTAGGATTTGGTTCCTAAATTCCCCGCATACGAAGTTGTAGACAACATATGGTTAGTACTATAAGACCTAAATTATCTACTAAGTACAAAAATGACATAATCTATTCAAAAGTTTGTAATATACACATAACTTTAACCTCATTACGGTAGCGGGTAATTTCCAAAAGTAATGGCCTGATCCTAAAACTTCTTTTATTAATAGGAAACTACATTCTTCCTGTGTGTCACTGTACATATTATGGATTAGAATAGAGTTTAGGTAAATGAAGTCACAATCAAATTGCTATTAAAGTATATAGATAAATAAATTTATATTCAAGAATGTGACAGTCATTTACAGTAATTACTTAAATAACTAAAAGGTTTAAATGCAGCAGTTATTTTAATCGTAGGCACAAAAATTTATAGTTATTTTTATTTTTTCTACCTACGCAAGCAATTTTCATGATAAAATAGCATACACAAACACTTTTCTATGCATGTCATTACTATGGTTCAATGAAGAGTCGTACCGATAGAAAGCTAGATTAAAGTTTAGACTAGTCCGTGTGATGACGGATTAGGAATACAAGTGTCACTCCCTTGTTTTATCCCTAGGGTGCTATAAGAGTCGGCTAAGGGATAATGTGAGCTTTTGACAACGACTGTGAGAGACGGAAAACTTGAAACTAAACCCTTTACGAACACGTCTGGTCAGCGTGACGTAGTACGGCAAAAACTCTCTCTAAATAGAGGAAGCCCATGTCTAACAGCAGGAAATTTATGGTTGAGATGAAGTAACAAACGCTAACGTGAAAGAGTGGTATAGAGAAGCGATCGAAAACGTAGACCTAAAAATAAAACTTCGATTGGCTTAATTTTAAATAGACTTAGATTTTTTGTGTTTTGGGTAAAAATAGGTAACACACAAACACGCAGACGTGCTATATACATTTGTGTGACAATTACAAATATCTCACAAATATTTGTTCTGTCCGGCAATAGAATCCGTGACCCAGTAAATATTTCGTTACATAAACCACTGCATCACAAAGGCCCTCATGAATGCAGAGTTGAGGGCTACGTAAACCTTATGAGACTTTGCAGCCATGATATTGAAATGTTTGTAACAACCTTCACGGCAACTTGATTCTATATTATGCAGAGTTCCGTAAACTAGGTGATTATGATATACAAAATATAATATGGAACGGTAAGTGTGAGTAAGCCGTTATCTGTATTATAAATAAAACGTTGGATATATAAATTTTATTATTTTGAGCACATTAAGTTTTAAGTTAATGAACTATATTTTTTATTATAACCATCAGTACAAACTGTATTTTCATACGAATAATACTTTAGTGATGGTCATGTAATGAGACGAGAGGAAAGTAATGTCATTAGAAGAGTTCTACGAATAAAAAAGTCAAGGGGAATACCTAAGAATAGATGAATGGATTGTGTGAATGAGGATATGAAAGAAAGATGAGTTAAGACAAATATGATGTCTGACAGAAAACTATGGAAGAAAAAGACATGTTGCGCCGACTTTAAATAATGGGATAAAGGCAGGAGAATGATAAATACTTAAGTATAAAATTTATCTGAAATTATACAAACATAATAATAGGGTAAATGGAACAATAAACTTTAGTTATCAACCTGATCTCGAACTTGCGTAGAAAGGAAAGTGCCAATTCCACATTCACGTAGTGAACTAATCAAGTAAAAATTTTATGTCCTGGATAACCAGGACATAAAATATCAGACAAATAACATAAATTAGTTGTTAATATATAAATATTAACAACTAATTTGTGTTATTTGTCTTTCACATATAATATTTACTGTTATTTACGATAACTTTATGTAAATAAATATCTATACCAATATAATGAAGATGAAGAGTTTGTTTGTTTGTTTGAACGCGGTAATCTCAGGAATCGCTGGTCCGATTTGAAAAATTCTTTCAGAATAGGATATTACATTTATGCACGCGACGCTGCGACCAATAGGAATGAAGTATCAGTGAAAAATGTTGCAAAAACACATAGAAAAATTCTAAATCTTCTTTTTCCTTCTAAATTCTACACGTACGAAGACGTATGAATGAAGTCGTTGGCAATGGCTCGTATTGAATAAAGTTATTGCTCAACCTAAAATTTAACACGTGTTCAGTAACAAGACACCACAAATAAGCAACATCATCAAACACATTAATCTCAGCAAGTTTGTAGTCAATTAATCTCAGTGAAACAAAACATTTCCGCTTTTACCAAACTTGATAAAGTTGTAAAAGAAATATCTTATGTTACTTGAAACTATCTATTTATATGAGTAGTTTAATTAATAGACAATTTGTTTAACAAAACATTAAAACATAAATGCTCATGCTGTTTTAAATCCAAGCAATCGCTTTGAATAAATAATTTTCATTTGTCAACGCAACAGCGTCTAACAAATTGCTAAGTTTTCTTTACAAATGACTGTATAGGCGTGTTGTAGAAGTATTATTGTATAAACATTATGATAAATGAGACTATGTAGCCCTTAAACTAATGACTTTGAATTTTGCTTGCGTTTCACAACCACATAATAAATCTTACGGTCTGACTGTTAAAACCGTAATTAAACGCGAGATAAACTCGTATTCATTATGAACTGATTTGAATTCATCAATGATAAGTGCAGGTGAGAATGTGAATATGTATGAGTGAGCTTCGATTTAACAATTAATCATCAGTAGGTACTGTACAAATGTCGAATGTATCTCAATAAATAAGTCACTTTGAACAATAGGAATAATTTGATATATTAGTGTCTCTAAATTTGGGTAACGGAATTTCTTAAGGGCCTACATCAATATTGTCGTCGACATGTACATATTAACACAGCTAGTAGGTATAGAAAATGAAGAATTAGGGATATTTTTTTTTGTTTACTCAAAATCTACTAAATATATTTTAATTCTGATTTACGTGTTTCTATATATAATAGTTACTTATGTTTTTAAAGTTATTTCATTACTTAATACGCGATAATAGAATGACAAATGAAAAAATGAAAAAATTAGAGAGGTTGTTTCGCTAAGATTTTCTATCTTTTTTCAATTGCGTTTCTGAGTTTATGCGATCCTAGATCATATATTGAAAAAACATATATTTAAAAATTAGAGCTCTAGCCATTCAATCTAAAGAAACAATGAAAACTTCGTACGTAAAAAATGCACGAAGCTATTTTGGTATCCTCTTAACATGATTTACTTTAAAAGTATTCAGTAAGCTGTACAATTTGTATCGTTAATTGGGAACTAACACTAGTGTAGTGTGCATTATAACTCGAATATCATCATTTATAAAGAAGAACAAATACTTTTGTCATAATCAATATACTTAAATAAATAAGCAAATAATTAATTCAGGAGTTTTGTATGCATTTGTTTGAGTTATCGCGATATTATTGCGTATGTAGCTATTATATAACATAATGTAATTTGATTTATTTTAAATAATGTAATGGTTTTGATCCCATAATAGGTTCAAATCCCATGACATTATACCTACATAGAAATTATTTGCACTACCGACGACCGATCTGTCAAATTGTATTTGCAAAAGCTAACTAAGCTATAAATGCCGCTTAGTATTATAATAATAGCATTTTTAATGCTACTAGTATTCCAAAGACAGGATATATACTATAAATAGTAAGTACCAGTGCTAAGGCGGTTCAATATGATACAAAAGGTCATTGACTTACATAATAACGCTTGAAATATTTGTGCCAAGGGCTTACAAGGACGACTACTGTGAGCTTTGGACGAGAAATGTCTTTATAAAAGTGTTCATATCTACAAGCAATTAATGTAGGCAATTTGCTATAAAATTACTGAATTTACATGACAGATTAGTGTGGATATCTCTACTAGAATTATACAGCTGAAGAGTTTGTTTGTTTGAACGCGCTAATATCAGTAACTACTGATCCGATTTCAAAAATTCCTTCGGTGTTGGATAGTACATTTATCGAGGAAGGCTACAGCCTATATAACATCACGCTGCGCATAATAGGAGCGAAGCTTCAGTGAAAAATGTTGCAGAAACTGGGAAATTTTCTAAATTCTACACGTTGAGGTCGACGAAGTCGCGGGCAACAGCTTGTACTTTATATTTATAGTATGAATTAAAGAGGAATGATAGTAGTAATAGATAGCAGCATGTTTTCTCTGTTATGAATAGTGTTTGATTGCCTTTGAGGTGTTGGTTCTTCAAAAAATCATAGTGTGTTTATTAATAGCTCAATTATGGGTATATTTGATGTAATATGACTGCACATTAGGTGAAGTGAAGGTCAAATTCTTGGGCATTTTTCTCTTTATACAAAATATAAATACTCTTCATGTTATAAGTAACTCAATATTAATATTGTCTACTTTGGTACTTAGGCAATAAATGCTTTCCTTTTTAGTCTTAAATAGGTACAGAGTTTTGTATGAGTTTAAATATCGCCATTTTGAAATCACATACTAAACGTGTCGTTTGTCCTCTTAGAAAGAAGAAGTACTTAAAGCTAATCACTTAAACTCGTAGTATCTTAGATCATTATTTTACTGAGTAGGTATCTGCAATAAAAATCCAGAAAGCTCTACCATTTAAATAATTATCTACATATGAAAGCTTACTGTTTTCATTAGTATTCTAAAAGTAAGATTAAAGTAAGATACCATCTCTTAAATTTTTTAAATTAATTCATTTAACATCATTTATTAAAATAGACATAGTTATGTTTCATCGGAATGAAAGCACCGTTATAGTATTCCAGGTTAAATTACAAATTATAGTGGTATAAACTGCAAGCAGGACTGTATACATAAATAATTGATCTTACAGCGCGCTTAAAGATATCTAGATCGTCGCAGAAGTTGAAATTGTTTTAGTAAAAGCAGTAAGACTTTAGTGCACAACATAATTGATTATTAACATTTATCCTAACGTTGACATTCCTTAAAAACTATTAACTTTCCAGGCAAAAGAAAGCTAAAAAAGAAGATAAAAAATCAACGCTAATATAATGCCCATAAGATAACGAGCATATTAAGTTTTAAGTAGTGTTTCATCACTATATCAAATCAAAAATTCAATCAAAATTGTGTCTCAAAATCGTACTAACGTTGACCAGATTATCGTCTGATTCAAATTAAGCGTAGTCTGTATTTCAATTATCACACATTTATTAACACGCTTGTTAAAACGCTTTTATAAGTTCGGTATGTATCTATCAATATATTATTCTATGTAACGGAATCTTTCAACGCGATTTTCACACACGTCCGATTGATTTGAAATTTTGCATACATATCAAGGACCGATGACAATGCAATTATTTAAAAATATATTCAGGATTTTCAAGCCTGTTTTTTAGTTTTTGAAGTAAGGAAATTATTATTTAGTTTATTTAGTAAAAGCATAGCAAGTCAATTGCAAAAATTAATAAATTAATAAGGAAATTATTTTAAATGTTAGGCCCGATAAGCATTTCTTCAAACTCATCAAAATTATTGTGTGTGAACTATTTTCACACTTCCTACAGGATTATATGCTATACATAATTACAAAATTGACATAAATAAGGAAAAGATGTTTTAACATTTTATAGATTTTCGAAATACGGTGCATCCAAAAACCAATTCGCTAAGCGATTGTCTGAGCGTAGGTGAATCAATCTTGCGCACTACAGTAACGGTAACTATTATATTGATTGCATTCCATAAGACACCGATTTTTATGCCAGATTTAATAGCTGGTCATTTAAATGCAACAGAAATGTGCTGTAAAAGAATATTTTTTATAACCTATTTCTTTTAAACAGTAATGTTATTAATTTTACGCAAGTATATATTTACGCTATTACGCTATACAATGCTGGTAAATATTGATTTTATACAATAGAAAAATAGAAAAAGGTAGAAAATAGGAATAAAAGAAGTCACGTGCTGTAGGCAGGAAAAAAAAAGTAAAATTAAAATCAAAGCTAACTGAGTGGACTCACACATGAAGGGTTTCAAACCGTTATTATCATGATGTATTATCATATTCCCGATCCCAAATAACGGGATAAACACGGAAGAATATTGTTATAGCCGCAACTGATATACATAAACTGTGAACATTGCAGCTCTTAGTTATCACAGTTCCAAAGACCAGCGAAGTCTCAGTAATTGAGTCCCGTTTTACCCTTTGCTGCTGAACCCTAAAAATCTGTGTCTACTTTTACTTTTAATAAATAAGCCACTATAGGAATATAAAGCGCGTGATATAAATTCAAGTAGGTAATTTAGAAAAGAAAGTAAGTTTGCGAAAATAATTTGAAAACATTTGCAGTAAACGTGCATGTTAAGATATTAATCATTAAAATTTGAAGAAATCTGATAGCAAAAAGGTTGATCCACGATTTGATTGTGGCCTCATCTAACGAAGGAGGTTATCGCAGAGCAGTTGTTCGCTCCTGAATACTGTAAAATGTTTTTCAAAAGTCAGTGGCACCACTGCGCTCCACAATAAACAGTTACCGACTGTTCAAATTGCAATGCCATTCTTTTGTCACATCGCTGAGTCTCTATTGCTTTGGACAGATCGATTTAAGATACGTACGTGTGTAGTGGTAACTTACAATGGTAGATTAAAAGTTCAGGAAAGTTCCGTCTCATTTAATTGAATACCGAATTGATTTTCAATCGATCCCGTTCAAATTGATTTCGAGGAATCTAACTAGCGTTTTAATATTGTTACACGCCTCAATTGACTTTAATACCATTAGACTTTTTGTCGTTCTAGCTAACAGCTATAATAATGAATGTGAGTACCACAAGAAAAATAGACAATAAATTGATTCGCTAACACTTCACCGATGTGACAGTTTCAACAACTAAAGTGCTTTTGTTTGATCCAATGCATGTTTAGATAGAAATTTTTCCCTAGGTTCCCTGATCACCTATTGTGAACACAATGTCATGTATAGAAAACGTATGATGGCTGTTCTAAATAGTAAAGTCCGCGACTAATGCGTAGTGTGAATCAGGACACAACAAAACAATAACAATAAATTAAAATAATGTGTTGGAAACCGCCAATACTCGTGAAAACTATCGGCTCTGCTTGAAAATATTGCGCCAGTAATAATCTATTGAAGACGTATGCGATCACTTTTACTGTTATCCAATTTGGAACGCGGCGAGATCGGTTTCCGCTTTTACACGGTTTGTGGTGAAGCCTGGCTTATTGTTATTGGCCAACAGCGAGACAAGGGGCTAGGCCATAGGACGTGCGGCTGACTGACACACATTGCTGGCCGACTCTAGCGTTAACTTAATAACTAAGCTAAATTCATGAAATATGACAGAAAGATCATAAAATCCACTATTGCTAATATATAACTCTGTAGATTAAGCATGCACTTAATGCTTTAACATATTCTGAGATATAAGAACCTATTTCTAGTAGAAGTTAATAACGATACTCAAGTATCTAGTCTTATTTCTGAAGAAAAAAAAATCCAAAATTCTGTAGCCATATCAAAACCATAATCAAAGAATAAATAAATCATAATAAAAACCATAATCATAATCAATTGTACAACAATCTATTGCATAAATGTTTTTGTAATTTATATAGTGTACAATAAAGAGTTTTTATTATTATTATTATTATCAAAGGTACTTGGTATGCGTCGCGTGAGGTAGCAATCAAAGATCGCAGATGCGATGCACTATAGTCAATTCCTCTCCCTGCGCTGGCCGAATTATTGGATCTTCACATCAATCTGATCTCTATCTCCAATAAAAATTTGGGTCAGGAGCATCTAGATCGCAGATATGACAGCAACATTGATTTTCGTTTCGTGATCAGTCAATCTGACTAGTCATGTTTCTTTTGACGTATCTTCGTTAATGCGAATTTCTCCTCTCGTTCGGAACATCAAATGGATTGATTTTCTGACATTATCTACTCAATGTATTTCAACTATAATTAAAATTTACCGGTCACTAACAAAAAAACTTTATCTTAATCCAAGCTGCCGATTACTATCATATTTTGTTTGTTAAACATTTATATCTACAAATAAACGCCTTAATGAATGCGTGTAGCATCTGCTAATATGTTAGAGATAATAATCATATGACTCACCCGAAGGAAGCTGCCTGACAATCAGGTTCTTCTCGACACCATCCTTGACATTCGTATAGAGATAAATTGCTGACTTTGTAATAAGAAGTGCCGACGAAGTCCATATCTGTCATCTTTTCAAATGCAGTTCGACCTGAAATAAGAATATATTTTTACAAATCGCCTCCTCACAAATATATACATAATGGTACCAATTCTACTTGCACAACTAAACTTAACTTCACTAAAAAATTAAAATTTATTGTGTAAATAACACAATTTGCCAATGTTAACAGAACTTTTTCATTAGAAAATCTGTATATTATAGATTAACGATTTTAATTAATAAAAATATGCACAACGAAATGGCCAATTAATAAAAATATGCCATAGTTGTTTTCATTTTTTTATTAAGTTACGTTTAGCTGGTTCCGTGTGGTGACGGATTAAGAATACAAGTGTCACCACCCCATCTCGTCCCAAGGGTGCTGTAAAAGTCAGCTAAGCGGTATTGCACACAGATAACATCCTCTGTGAGAGACGGAAATCTCGAAAATAAACCCTGTGCCAACACGCCTGGTCAACGCGGCACAGTAGACCATAATCCCTCCCAAAGTGGAGGAGGCCCGTGCACAACAGTGGGACGTAAATGGGCGGGAGAAGAAGAAGAAGAAGTTTAGCTGTGCGCCTTTATTAGAATAGACATAGAACAGAGTCTTTGGTACCAATTCTACGCGCACAACTATACTAAACTTAACTAAAAAATAAAAATTGATAGTGTCGATAATACAATTCGGCAATGTTAACAGAACTCTTTTATTAGAAAATCTGTATATTATAGACTAACGATTTTAATTAACATAAATGTGCACAACGAAATAGCAAATTAATCAAAATACAGCAATTGTTATTTTTATTTTTTAGTTAAGTTTAGTTTAGTTTGCACGTAGAATTAGTACCATTGTTAAAACTTTGCAAGATTTCTAGTCATGATTGCAAGACATTAAATTCTTTTAGAGATAAATCAAGCACGACACATAACTCTATAATTTAGGTAGTCTTTACTACTTCACAAACTAATCGATTAGAGACACAAAGAAATTTGTACTGTAAATTATTTGATGTTAGTTGGAACGGCTTCTCAAAGACACTGAAGTGATTGAACACACTAACCTCTCATAACATCGTCATATTAACTGTTTGTCAATATTGTTAGCAATTACTGAACGGTTTGTGAAATTGGTTTGTAATGGGTTTTAATCAATTGTAAAAGTAGTGAAGGGTGAAATTACATGAATGTGATACTGACACTGACACTTTACTGAATCACAAGATTAAAAAAGTTATAGAAGACAAACATATGGAATTGGTTCAATAATAACATAAACTTTATGTGTAGTATGAGAGGACATATGAATATACTTTGAACTAGCCCAATTTAAATAAGTACTAATCAATCAAAATTTGAATAACGTCTTATAAAAATCTGCACCTAGATGAGGACTTTGCCATTCAATTATTAATTCAGTGTCGAATATATCGTTATTTATGTGACGATATGTATGATACATTTCAAAAGAATTTGACTCTCGATTTCTCTCTCTCTTCAGCCGCTTAATGTCCCACTCGTCACCACACGGTCAGTATTTGACTAATAGGTCCAAAACTGACAAAATATGTTATATGGTTACGGATTTCATAGAAATATCTTATAAGTACTTGGGAAAAAAAAAATAGGAATACTTACTAAGTACTGCGGCAGCTTGCAGCAGCAGTAGCGCCAGCTGCGCTAGGCGCAGCCCGTCACCCTTCATGACGCTACCTGGAACAAATCATACATCATTACTAGAATGTCATATTAGAACGTAATTATCGTAAATATTAACACGAATATTGAAATACCCAATAAACGAATGACAAAGGAATCTCGATCACGACTATGTCCCTTGCCTTGTCTTGTTTATTTGTGTTATCAAGCGCAAAAGATATAAAGCTACGCATGTTTTGATGTGCGAGCTTCATTTTGATTACTTCTACGTTACTAATACATTTTATTGTACCGAATCATATTGACTTTATTACAGTTAGTAAAAGCGAAAGTTAACCAAAATGAGAAATGTAATAACAAAACTAATGATTGGCAGAAGTAGGTAATGGTTTTGTTATTACTTATTGAGGAAATGCAATCGTGCATAAGTATAAATGATTCGATAAATTAATGTGCCTACTATATTATAGACGTATCCATTCAGACATAGTTATTATAACATAGTTATTATATATTCTTGTTTTTTTATTCACAGTTGATTAGGCATGAACTGACTTATATTACCGAGAAATTATGTACGAAAGAACGTTATTGGAATATATTAGTGAGAAAATGAAAGTAAGCAAATGTATAATTATGTTCTCCTGATTACTTTTTTACATAAGAAAATTACATAAGAAAAGAAGAGATCCTGAATTATTTGGACTTGAACGTACCTACCTACACTTTTTCGGATTTCAGTCAAACTCCTCAGCTACTAAGACACTCTACCGAACCTATTAAAGCATTCAAAGATAGAACTACATAATTAAATACTTTAATTATAAATTTTGATCTGAAAATCAGGTTTGAAGCGGTCAAGTTATAACATATTGTAAGTATTTGAAACAAATTGTTGCATTAAACAACAATTTGATTCAACTACTTACAAGTTAGTTGTGCCAAAAACGAATAGGTATATTAATTCCTACTGTAGTTTTGGATTAATAATAATTCTGACGAATAATGGGTAGCATTCTACATATTTGAATTTTATATTTAGAAGATTTGCTTTACGGTGTGAGTTCATCAGCTGAAATAAGTAAAAGTGATCACATGACAGTTGATAACATCAAACTCTATTATCATACAACTCAACATCAACACTGCATGGACCCATGAAAGCTAATAGGAAAGTCAGTGACACAAATTTTCATTTGTTTTTTTTCGCATCCCAATATCGCTTTCACTACACTTTTTATCAAATACAATGAATGATCATTTTGAAACGTGAAAGTACGTACTATTGTTGGTAAGTGAGTACTCTTTTCAATGTTTGAAATCATTTCTTATACCTACATGCGCAATGAATCGAGCTGCAATTGGCTTTCAATCAACCCACAATGTTTCTGCCCGACTTAACGTGTTAAATATTATTTAAATCGAATACTATTAAATTTTAGTCCACTTTTTATTTGCAATTGAAGCAATCAACAGACGGATATATGCACAACGAAACTTTATAATTTCATAAAAGCTGCACTTACAAATGACCCGTTACTTTAATTATGAAACATTCTCGACGACACAAATATTAAAAAGTAATCCAGATTTAAAATGAAGTTTTGTAAAATATCGATGAGATAAATCAAATGAATGTTAATTAAACGTTTATTTAAGGGCAACCAACGTGGGAGCTGTCTAATGGTGTTCATTAATTTTGTTCTAAGTTTTTTTTAATATATGACTTTAATGAAAAAATGAAGTTACAACCTTCTTGAACTGAATCCCATCCATTCTCAGTAAAATGCGCTGGATATGGTCGTAAATGACTTAGCTTACATTGAAGTACCAACAAGTAATTGCACTTAGATACCGTTTGACTAAGTACTGAGAACCATTATGTGGAGTGATTCTCAAAATTTGCCGGCAGAGATGACTTCGCGGCACTGATTTTGAAACTTTAACGAACCAAATACGTGAAACAATGTATTGTTAACAGTTATGACTTTATGATAGATATAATTAATTGACAGTGCCCCTGTAACAAACAGAGCTCAAAAAATGAGAAAAGCATTTTTGGTAGGATTCTCGCGGTATCGCTAACATTAAAAGCTTTCGAGAACATTCCTTCGAGTGAGCTTATTGTATTACTATGGTTGTAGTCTTCTATCTACATAATTTACCATGTACAAACCCACATAGATTGTAATCTTTTCTATGGAATGATCAAAATGAACTTGTTGAGCTTTGCATTTAATTATTTTGCCGAAATTGTAATGAATTTATTTGTTTGAAAATCAAAGTTAAAAAATTAATCTTACAATAAGTTACCAAAAGGTATCTAATGTAATATATAAGAGTATCGCATAACTATAAAAAATATAAACCGCTGTGTATGATTAAACTACGTGTAAGCCTACCCAAAGAACGACATAATACATCATAATATACAATTCTGACTTTACCTCTAACATAACATTCTCATAAAAGTCACACATGTGGGAAACTAGGATGCCTACAATACAGTTAGCTCACCCATAACACCACGAGATAAGTTGCAACCGAGATGTTCTGCCACCGGAACATTGTTCTGATCTAGTACTTACAGTCATAGTCATTCAAAAAAATAAACGGTAATAATTTTCCATTGAGTAAATGCCCATGTTTACAGTTGTAATGTGTTTTGAACATTTGTTGGTATAATCAAATTTACTAATTATAATCGCAGCATTTATGTGGGCATTGTTTGTAAGAAAATGTATTATGATTTTGTAACTGAATTTATAGATATTTTTTATGACATTTGCGGTTCTTGAAGACCTTATCATATACATATTTCGATAAAGTCTACAAAAGCATTTTAAGCTTAAATAAATATTTTTCTTTTGAAAAAATATTTAAACCACTTTGGTTAAAAGATATTTATAACCAAAGCTTAAGTTAAACATGTTGTGTAAGTTCTTCAATAATATTATCACTTGCAAATGACGCCACCTATTTGGAATTCTATGTGGTTTAAAAGTGACTTAAATGAAAGCACGGAAATAGTGACTAATGCACAAAAAGTACCTTCCTACTAACTGACCAGAGACAGAGTGACATTTTTACCATACAAAATGTTCCTATTATAATTATTATATTTGAAGGCTTACTCGTATGGTTTCTTTACGAGCGGCCGCCCAGATGTTTGAGTGGTAATAAAATCAACTATTGTCTCTAAGTGAATAGCTCTCTGTGGTTATGTTATTACTGCTACACTAATGTTAGGCGCCAATCGAACTTTTTCTTTATTTAGTTCACACCGCTATGAGTCAACATTATTATAGCCATACTTAGACTGCTATTAACCACATAAGTGGAGGAATGAACCATTTTGAGCTCCGTACATTATATAAAATTTATAGCATTTATTTATCTATGAAGAAACTTTATAGTCTATAAACTAAATGTGTTAATGTTTTATCACAAATAGACAAGCATTTTTAACGTAACTTTCCATATAAAATTATTATTTTTGATGTGGGTCCATGTATCTAATCATCGATGACGGCATTGATTAGATACATTGATGATTGAAACTTTTAATATTAATTAGCTAGGAAAAGCGTTTTTCACGTCAATTCTTCTGAATAACTCTAAATAGATTTTAGATAGATAACATTAAGATCTAGTGCCTTGTTATTTTCCCGGTGTAATAAGGGTGTGTCCTAAAATATATGTGCCCGCTTTTCGCTTCAAAAATTTTGCTAGAAAAAAGCCATCGTAGGTACGTACTATTAATTATCGAAATAAGGGATGCTTGCAGCTTTTTTTACTAAGTTTTATGATCAATCTATACCTTATCAGTTTTAAGATACCGTAGGAAAAAGTTTACATACATTAAAAAGCAATCTTGCAATCTTATAAGATCGCATACATATATTCGGATGCTCCAGTAAGTCATGGAAGATGAGGTGTTCCGTTAAGCGTGTACTGCGTACAATTATTACGTACAGGTGATGTGACGACGTGACGTGACGCGTATGTCACGTAATGAACGTAACAGTTAGGCGTTATGTCACGTAGCGCGACAGGGTCCCGGTACTGCGCTGATGCAGTCACCGAGATGTGCACTCACAAATCACAAATCGTCCAATTTAACGGTAACTTGTCTCACTGCTAAACACGCTCAGTATAATTTGCTAAACTAACTCTGAAACTATAGACGCATATACTACGTAGGAGTAACAATTACCACGGACCAGTCCCTTTAGGACCTGCTCGCGAAATTTAATTGTTCCTCACCTCCACAAGGATGAGAGTTGCTCTCATGATAACGCAAAAAAATAGGGCGTACCATAAAATTAGCTACAAGCTATCTTAATCTGCCGTTGACTGAAGCTTTGGTTTCCTACCATTGCCATCTTTTAGCAGATGTTGTTACAGCAAGGAATTAGGTACAAATTAAAAAATTGCTTGTTTATTCCTATTTCTTCCCACCCACTATTGTCCTTCAGTTCTTATAAGCCTCATCCATGCATGAGTCTTGAAGTTCCTTTATGAGCCGTAAGGTCCACCTACTTCTTCATGTTTTAGGGTGGATTGATAGCAGTTGAATTGTGAAGGGACTTTAGTGTAGTTTTATAAAGAAAAATATTTCAACGCGGTTTTCTAAAGACAATGGTGCTGATTCCACGTGCATAACTAAACTTAACTAAAAAATGAAAACAACTATTGCTGTATCTTGATTATTCGGCTATTTTGTTGTGCACTTTTAAATTAATTGTCATCGTCAGTCTATAATAAACAGTTTTTATAATAAGGAAGTTCACTTAATATTATGGAATTGTGTTATTGACGCTATCAATTTTCATTTTTTAGTTAAGTTAAATTTAGTTGTGCTCGTAGAATTAGTAGCAATATTTGATAGTATAATTCAGCGCTGTACGATGCCCACAAAAGAACAGCATTTCTACTAAAGGTATTCAGTGCTTTATCTAACTACTACTAACAAGAAACAATAAACCACGCTGTAATTTGTTCGTAGTTTGTCTCCTTTAATAGAGGACTTGTAATTATACACAACATTTTAATTATAACATTCTTAGCTATCATCGTGCATCGACTTAATTGTAGTATGCTAGATATTCTCATTTAATTATTTACTCATCATCATCATCATAACATCACGCCTTTTTCCCATGGGGGTAGGCAGAGACTATAGAGCGCCATCTACTACGATCGAAGCATACTTCCTTGGCTTCATCCACACTCATACATCTGGTCATACATACCCGACGGTTGTAAGTGCTACGCACTTGCCCCTTTTGGAGTATTTAATATGTGTACATTTTTGCTTATTAAGTAAATAATTTTGGAATTTTACTCCAAAATTATTTACTTAATAAGAAAAAATGTACACATATTAGGCTTTGCTTTCAAGCAATTGAAAAAGACAACAAGCGAATGCACAGTCATTCCTCACAAGATAAGAGAAACAGCAGGAAAGAAAACCACACGAATACTTAAAGAATTAATATCAAAGATTTAATCTGATGTAATAACAAAACAATCAATCATGTATTGCTGATAGAATGTAATGGCCATCATTTAATCAAAACTAGAATTTATTGCAATACATAATTAATTTGCTAATGAAACTTTCTTTTAACACGATTTATCATACTATATGGAATGTGAAAACAATTAAATGGGCTATACAAAATCTGTTAAAACATCAAATTGTATAGAAAGAACCGTTTGACCTATTGCCCACATATTAACTTTGTCAAATCATGTTCCTAATAGGCGAACATGATCATCACAAGATGGTACAACAATTACTGGTTGGATATTATGTCGAGTCATGATGCACGTACAACGGTGAATGCAAGAAGGAATTAAACTACTATTTAATAACACATTAAGAAGAAAGTAACAGGTGTAATTGTGTACCAATGTTAAAGCTACAACTGACCTACAACTTGTTCTTTCTTATATACATATTACAAACAAGCTCCCCTGCTATGTTTGTATGTCTGTTGAAAATAACTTTTTAAAACTACGCAATGGATTTTCAAGCGTTTGTAACCAATAAGTAGAGAAATACATAAACAAGGTTTTGTAGCATAACATGTTAACGTCTTCTGTAAAATAGCTACATTATGACAAAAAAAAAATAAAGAGCTTTTAAAACAGGGCCCATGTCATGCCAGAATAGCTCGGTAAAACTACTACTAGGAAATTATTTTTTTAATCTATTTAATTTTAAGTGTGTACTGAAGATTAAAATGTACGTGTGGCATATGTTATGTTGTTTATAATAAAATAAAGAACTAAAACCATGGTAGCTATATGAATTAATTAAAGGTTTATTAATAACTGCGCTTGTCACATACAGGCGCTAGATAAAATTAGACTTGATATCAGACTGCGATACAAACATATTTTATTGTATCAACGATTTTAATAATTTATTCATTTATTCAGAATTAAAACAAAAGGAATAACTGTAAAGGAAATATAAATAATACTATAAAACTTCAAACTTTAACATCCAAATTTTATCTATGTATGTTATACCTACAACACGCTTTTATTATAGGATTAACATTTTCCTTTTATTGAGTAGAATAAAAAATATGGTAATAAAAATATTTACCTACTTTCAACACCATATATCACCATTGACGATTATTTTTTTACAACAAAATCTCGATTAGCCTTGAATCAGAGATATAAACTAAAAGATTTATCATATTTTATACTTATTTAACGGTTCTTTATAAATACAAAATGATGCGTGTATGAAAAACATTTTTTTTTATACGATTAGGGTGACAAACAAGCATACGGCTCGCCTGATGGCAAGCGATTACCGTAACCTATGGACGCTTGCAACACCAGAGGTACCACCCGCGCGTTGCCGACCCTGTAGGAACCTTTTGACGCCCTTTTTGAAGAGCCCCATGCTGTAGTCCTGTGAGAAAACCATGGCAGGGAGTTCATTCCACAACCTGATCGTACGTGGGATAAAATGGCGCTTGAACCTAGTGAACCTAGTGGAATATTTTAAAATTATAGCTTTATCGACATACACCCTAGTTAACACGCCCCCGGAACTGTTCTGACATTCTTGTCCTAACAACTTAACTAATAGCATAAAAAACAGTCATAGATAACGAAGTATGAGTTAGTACGCAGTTGGATACTAACTTATGGCCTTGTAAAATGTTTGCCGATATTATAAGACAGTTTAAAATCACTCGTTTTTAGGGTTCCGTACCCAAAGGGTAAAAACGGGACCCTATTACTGAGACTTCGCTGTCCGTCCGTCCGTCCGTCCGTCCGTCCGTCCGTCCGTCCGTCCGTCCGTCTGTCACCAGGCTGTATCTCAAGAACGGTGATAGCTAGAGAGTTGAAATTTTCACAGATGATGTATTTCTATTGCCGCTATAACAACAAATACTAAAAATAAAATAAAATAAATATTTAAGGGGGGCTCCCATACAACAAACATGATTTTTAGGGTTCCGTACCCAGTATCTCATGAACGGTGATAGCTAGACAGTTGAAATTTTCACAGATGATGTATTTCTATTGCCGCTATAACAACAAATACAAAAAATAAAATAAAATAAATATTTAAGGGGGGCTCCCATACAACAAACATGATTTTTAGGGTTCCGTACCCAGTATCTCAAGAACGGTGATAGCTAGACAGTTGAAATTTTCACAGATGATGTATTTCTATTGCCGCTATAACAACAAATACTAAAAATAAAATAAAATAAATATTTAAGGGGGGCTCCCATACAACAAACATGATTTTTTTACCGTTTCTTGCTCGATACTAATAACGTTGCCTTATGTTGCATAGATAATGGTACGGAACCCATCGTGCGCGAGTCCGACTCGCACTTGACCAATTTTTTACTTATTACAAAGCAAAGTCGTTATTTTTGTATGTATGTTCATATATGAGTTTATATCTTCAAAAGTACATAACCGATGCGGTTTTTATTAATAGACAAAATGGTTCAAAAGAATGTTGCTTTTTTAATATAATTTGTTAGGGATTCCTAACAAAGTAATTGGTTTTTAATTTCCTCGCGTACGAAGTTGCGGGCAACAGTTAGTATTTTATATAATGCAATCTTAATCTAGATCGTTTCTTTGAACTTCCCCCGGGGTCGCACGTGACATTCTGCCTACCGCCTACTTCTAGCAAGATATAAGCTCACGTAGATAATAAATATATGTATACTAGCTGGCCCGGCAAACGTTGTATTGCCATACCAAAAAAATTTAAAAAAAAAAAAATTAACTATACACCTCACGGAGCCCGAGACCTTTCCAACGAATGCAAAACCGTGGAAATCGGTCCGTGCGTTCTGGAGTTATAGCGTCAGGAAGGAAAACCCGACTTATTTTTATATAGTAGATATCTTGCTATCTCTTCTTATTATTATGTTTTATTGCGAATTTTGTAGCGAAACTCGTGCTAAGTCAAATAATTTATGAATAAAAAGTATAGATTATGATATCATAAGCGGTAGAACTATACACCTCTATGTAGAGTTCTTTAGTCTACAATAACTCTTAGAATAAATAATCCTATACATCAATATTTTAGAAATTTCGAGCCAGCAAAGCATGGACTTTCATTAACGACATTTTATTTAATACATATTATTATATTAACCCGTTGACAAGATGAGAATAACTTTGTAAAATCTACTCTAGAAAATTACCTATATCTATAAACTCAGATAGATGGAAGGCATACATATTCAGGTCTCAGTTCTAATGGGAATAGTAAGTGCTGCCAATAAAACAAATAGACAGTGTAATTTATACAAAATTTATGACATTATGTAAGAAAGATTATTTGAAATACCACCGAGTTAGATCAAGCGTTTGAAGATTTCTTATCTATAAGATTATCGTATGACAGCCAAACAAATCGGACAGTAGAAACAGTATAGATCTATTAGTGACAAGTAGCAGTGACGTCACAATAGGCCGAACTTGACCGCACTAACGGTACTGGGCAGGCGGCGCGGGCGCACCGAGACGCGAGACAATGCGTGTGAGTTAACCGACAGGTTGCTCGCGTGACCCAATTATCTTTTAAACTGGGCCATCAGTTTCCAAACCCGTGTGAATTTTTGTACTTTCACCCATACACATGTAATTTTGTTAAGTGTTGGTAGCTACTACAACGACAAAAATTGTATCAGTAAAGTTATAGGTACCTACTTACAACATCGCAGGCCTAAATTTGGGCCTTATGAACAATGCCCAACACACCTAGTTATATTAAGTTATAATTAAGAAAGTTATGTGGTAGGAAATTGTAAATATACTACGACTATCGCATATCAGACATAACGCTACACTTTAAATGGTTACCGAAATCTTTCTGCTAGGAAATTTTTTAAACCTACAGCGTGACAGTGTCACCTGGATAAGATGAGATCTTCATGTTACGAACCTGGTGGCTCAGCGCGTCACGAAAATATAAATATGTAGGACATAGACGTCCAAACAAAAACTTCCATACAATATTTGTTTTCTATTTTTAAAAACTATAAATAGAATCGAGTTTTACTTCATTTGAAATATCGATATAATAATATTCATTAAAACCAGTTGAGTACTATTATTGCGCATAGCATTATACAAAGTCTTCCAGGACTTGCAAATATTCTAAGATGGGAGTACGATTCCAGTTGTTTAAAAATAAATAGTGCATACCTTCGCCTATGTTTCTTAAACGTGCTTTCTTTATTTAGCTCGTTTGCATCGCACCTCCATAATTTGAGAATTCCTTTTCTCCGAACGAGGCGCTCGGAGTAGGGTTGGCGAAGTAATTTCGATGTTCAAGTTAAGCAAGCAATAAGTACAACGTATATATTTTATAGTATTATTTATGAGCCTGCTTAGCCTATCATGGGTGTATTGCTCAAAGAAATAACGAAATTTACCAAGATTTTTCACTCTTTCCGACAAATATTGTGCCACAAACCCAATATCATTATTAAATGACAATAATTACGTTCAGTATTAAATCCATAGTTGGTTGAGTATGTTTACATAAAGCTTTGTACTTATTAATGCTATCAAAATAAAGATTAAGTGCTTCCATTAAAGTCAAGGACGCCGACTAGAAAGTTGCTTTAATTATATCCTGACGTCCGTCTACACACATCACGGCATTCTTTATTTAAAAACGAATTTTAGCTTCTATTTTTAAATATGTAACTTTTTTGGACGTTAATCATTTCATTCTACATTTAACTATATTCGCAAGAGAATCATAATTGTTGTAACACCGATTTTCCTGCCGTCCGTCATAAATTCGGGGTGAAGTATTAACTTATTTAACAAACTTCTTGTAATAATATTCTTACGTTCATTTACACTTCTAATTTTTACATAAAAATATTAACAAGTTATCATTCTTTATGTATCTTTGAACCAGATAAATAAATAAATATTCGTGGACATTTCACACAACATGCTCTGGTCACAAGCTAAGCCTACTATGCTTGTGTCATGGGTACCAGAATACGGATATTTATTAATATACATACTTATTTAATGTGATAGATTCGGCATTTTATAATAAGAATAGAAAGTAATCAGAAGCAACTGTCATTTCTATTGATTAAGTTTAGTGTTAATTATTTCAGCATCCTAGATTATAAACATTAAATTGCTTGTAGTTTTATGGTCAATCAAGTATATCTAGTTCAACCCTATAAAGCTGGCGACTGTAGTGTTTATCTAAGCGAGCAGACTCGCCATGTCGTTGTCGACTTGAACAAGTACACATGCCTTGTGCTATTTTAAATGTTATTAAACCAGGAGCGAAAGCGATTAATGAAAAATGTGATTATAACAAATAATATTCGTTAAGTGACGCGTTAAGAACACAAATGTCTATTTCTTCTCCAGGGTTTTAGAAAGCTAAAGGATAAAACTAATAGTGAACATCGAATTGGAAAATATTTGTTTCAATAAAAACCTATTTTACAAGTATTTCTTTAATATCTTTTCTTTGCGTAAGAACAATCCTCGCACTTAAAAAATATTGCAATAAAAG
Organism: Orgyia antiqua; assembly: GCA_916999025.1. Taxonomy (NCBI): domain Eukaryota; kingdom Metazoa; phylum Arthropoda; class Insecta; order Lepidoptera; family Erebidae; genus Orgyia; species Orgyia antiqua. Next base: position 8,659,019 of record OU779861.1, read on the forward strand.
ATTTATCGAAACCAGTTCAGCTATTCAAATTCAGAGAGTAAATTTTATATTATAAATTTTCAATTAATACAAATTTTTTTTTACTTCAGCTACTTAATTTGTACCATAAAGTTTTTAAAAGTTGGACAACAGTTGTGAGGTTCGTATTAAAAAAAAAGATTTTATTGGGTTTATTAGTTTGAAAACAAATAATAATTAAAAATAGTTTAAAAAAACTAAAAAACACGCTTTATTTAATCGAATTATTGTATTGTCATCGGTCTTTGACAGGTGTGCAAAATTTGAATAGAATCTGACCGTTTAAAGTGGGTCGAAATAGCGTCCAAAGGAGTCGGTTACAAACATACAAACAAACAAACATACAAACAAACATACAAGTGAAGCTAATATAAAGCGTGTAAAAAAACACATCGTGACTTCCACAGATAACATATTTTATTAGCATTGATAAATTAAAAGATAGTATTCGATTTTTTGAATTCACGGCCCATATTGGAATGAAATTGAAGATACAGTTTAGCCTTTCTCAATGTAAACTTTGTGTTGAAAAAATCTTTCTACTCATTCTAAATAATAAAATAAAATAATAAATAAATAAATATTCATGGACATTTCACACAACGTCCTCTGGTCCCAAACTAAGCTTACATGCTTGTGTTATGGGTACCAGAAAACGGATAGAATACATAATATACTACTTTTCTTTTGTAAATACATACTTATAATACATAGAAACACCCAGACGCAGTACAAACATTTGTATGACAATTAGAAAAATCACACAAATGATTGTCCCGAGCGGGAATCGAACCCGCGACCTCTTGATCGGCAGTCCGTTACATAAACCACTCAACCACGAGGCTCGTCAATTCTGAATAATGAATTCCGCTTTTAATTTACGAGACTCCAATAAAGAAATAAAACTAATGCTAATCTGTAAAAATAGTAATGTAATTTAACCAATTTAGGTTAAAACAGATTACTTATACTTATTACATTCTTTGATGTAAATAAAAAAAGCGTCAACAACACTATCATGATATTTTTTTTTCTTTTTAGACCAGAATACAAATTTAATGAATAAAAGTACAATAAAATACATCTATTAAAAATTCAATAGTAACAGATTAAGATTAGATAGCTTTCTAAGCAATTCAAATCTGAATTCGTTCTTCAATAGATAAGGATTGCCTATTAATGATTGTAGTAATGTAGTCTCTACATATTACGACTGCTACTAAATGAAAACCAGTCTGGCAATAAGGACAAAGCTCCTCTTATAACAGCATCCCATACTGAAGCCACGATCTTATCTAAATCATAACATCGTGTATTCACACGCGATACTATATCGTTAACTTAACCGTTTGAATATCAACTTAACAATTATCGCTATCAATAAAACATTCTCCACAATTTATTTCGAATTAGAAAGTTTGTGAGATAAGTAAAAGTCTTTAAAGTTAGTTTGAGAAGCAAAACAGTAACATCTTTTATTTGTTGCATATTTATGCGAAGTGAATTGTGTTGACAGAATCAGTGTAACGAAATATAAATTGATATACATATTTTAATAAAAACTAACGCTTGCCAGGGATTGCACACGCGTGGAAATTAGATTTTTTTTTGCATTTTAAAGTATCCTCATGTTCTTTCTCAGGCTTTTGCTCTAGTCTGTGTCATAAGTTTGTTTAAATTAGTTCAGTAGAATTGGTATAAAGGAGTGACAGGCATACAGAATAACTTTCCCATTTGTAATAAGGAAGATTCCAGATATTCTAAGCTTAAGCAGCAAAAGATCAGTTTCGTTAGCATTGCATATAAAATACACTGAAATGAAGAAACATTCAGGAACGATTTGAGAATGAAATAGATAGTTAGTTAGTAGTTTTCTATTATTATTATGATATTTAGTTCTATTATTATGATAGTTAGTTTTCTATTATTGTTAACTGCAGTGGTTCACGACATTAGATCAAAAGAGACTTTAATGATCACAAAAGTACATTAAATTCTCTTTGATTTAGTGTCGTACCATTTATTTTGGATCCACTTCAGACGTTTACGCAACGATAGACAGTTACACTCTAATAGAACGTCCATAACCAACTATATACTATTTTAAAGTTTAACTACTCTACCATTAGATTCTACTAATTATGGCCACATTGATAGAATTGTTATATTGTTAAAGAGATTTTTCGTCAGCTCAGATATAAGATATTTTTGATGACTTAGATAGCGTTTGGCTGTATTACTACCTTATGAGTATGTAGGCTACTTTATATGAAAGCCATAGTGTCAATTGTTTTAAGACCTTGACTTCCTCACAAGTTCTAGAACTTTTCTATGTATGTTAAAAAATTGGTCAAGTGCGAGTCGGACTCGCGCACGAAAGGTTCCGTACCATTATCTATGCAACATAAGGCAACGTTATTAGTATCGAGCAAGAAATGGTAAAAAAATCATGTTTGTTGTATGGGAGCCCCCCTTAAATATTTATTTTATTTTATTTTTAGTATTTGTTGTTATAGCAGCAATAGTAATACATCATCTGTGAAAATTTCAACTCTCTAGCTATCACCGTTCTTGAGATACAGCCTGGTGACAGACGGACGGACGGACGGACGGACGGACAGCGAAGTCTCAGTAATAGGGTCCCGTTTTTACCCTTTGGGTACGGAACCCTAAAAAGAGTATTTACTATAGATACAATAACTATTGGTTACATAGAAAATAAATAAATACCAACAGCGGACATGTTTAAAGCGTAATTAGTGTGACTTTAAGTAATATACTATCAATAGCTCTCTCTGCAGTCCATTTAAGTCCCAGTGTTGGGCACGGGCCTCCTCCTTCATTGGGAGGGATTATGGTCTACAGTGCCGCGCTGACCAGGCGTGATGACACAAGGTTTATTTTCGAATTTTCCGTCTCTCACAAAGTGTGTTATCTGTGTACAATATCACTTAGCTGACTTTTACAGCACCCTTGGGAGGAGATGGGGTGGTGACACTTGTATTCTTTAATCCGTCACCACACGGAGAGCTACTATCAATATATTACAGATCAAATGATTCATATCACAGTTTGTCTATAGATAAGCTATATTACGATATTCAAGATCATTAAGTTCTTCATTTTATTCACAAAGTATCATTGTTCTCCACATAATGTTACCCACTTTTAACAATTGTATTATTATACCTTGATTTTAAAAGCACTAAACTTTCTTCAAGTGAAAGATATCTCACGTGCCGGTTGTATACTATAGACGAATGTAATTGAAATTGTAGAACATTCTTTCTAGAATATTTTATTTGCTATCATCAACTTTCACTTGAACCGTAAATAAATTGTATATTGCGTTTTTTTTATGTTTATTTTGGTAACACAAAGAATCACGTGTGCGAATCCAATATCGATAAATCATGCAATCAATGGAAGCTGCGATTCGCTTTCATTGACAAATATAACAATGGCCTGTATATTTATGTAATACAAGCAGACTCGACATAACATATGTCGCACTGTCTGGAAAAGTAGTGCCTTATCTGATATTTAACATTGAAGTGCGGTGGTCTATCACGATTTACCACGTTTATTTTTTGTATAATTGAGTATTTAAAAAAAAAGTTCAACCGTTTTCATGTGCCTTTGTAATTTGAGGTGTTTCCTGAATTTCTCAGGAGAAAACCATCAGATCCTGACCATTAGGATCATTAAATAAAATAGCTTCGTCCAGTAAAAGTTATGAGGTAACGAATTTAAAAAAAAAAATTATAATAAACATACAGACGAATTGAGAACCTCCTCCTTTTTTGAAGTCGGTTAAAAACCGCCGGGGCACTTAAGTAAACGCTGAATTTGAATGAATGAATGAGCAATTGTAAGAAAGCTGCTAGAATGTAACAAAGTCCATATCTTGTTAAGAGGATACCAAAATAGTTTCGTGCATTTTTCTATGTACGAAGTTTTCATTGTTTCTTTAGATTGAATGGCTAGAGCTCTAATTTTTAAGTATATGTTTTTTCAATATATGATCTAGGATCGCATAAACTCAGAAACGCGATTGAAAAAAGTTTTCTCGATAGAAAATCTTAGCGAAACAACCTCTCAAATTTTTTATTTTTTTCATTTGTCGGTCTATTATCACGTATTAACTAATGAAATAACTTTAAAAACATAAGTAACTATTATATATAGAAACACGTAAATCAGAATTAAAATATATTTAGTAGATTTTGAGTAAATAGGAAAAGTATCCCTAATTCTTCATTTTCTGTGCCTACTGGCTGTGTTAATATGTACGTGTCGGCGATGATATACGATAATATTGATGTAGGCCCTTAAGAAGCTTGTTGAGGTTTAGCAAAAACAAACAAAGTTCATAAACATCCCACGTTCCATTGTACGTAGCATTTATACTGAGTGTCTACACCACCTTGTAGCAATTGTACAATGTAAGCAGTCATTGTACATTTATATTATGTTACTAGAAAACTGTTATTTATTTTATTGTAAAGATATAGCGTACATATGAATGAACAACATGACAACAGAGCCACTAGGGTTTATTTTCAGCATACTAAGCTTGTATAGTCTAATCTGTAGATGCAATGGAACCTAGCTAAATAGATTATTAGTCCACCAAACCACTAGTATATAAAAAAAGTTCATGACAATCGTTATAGCCGTTTCCGAGACTATGTAAATCTTTATATATATAAAATCTTCTGTACGTGTGTTTGTAATTGAACTCCTCCTAAACGGCTGGACCAATTTTGATGAAATGTGTTGTGTGTATTCAAGGGGGTTTGAGGATGGTTTAGATTCACAATTGGCTGGACCGATTTTGATGAAATTTTTTGTTGTTGATTTTTACATAGAATTGTATGGCAAAACAACGTTTGCCAGCACAGCTAGTTTATATGTAGAAATTGCTCGATTAAATAAATTAAACTTTTAAGAAAACAGTTTTGTTACTTTAATTAAACTGGTGATTTTCATTTCATTGGATTAGGCAAAAATTACTTTCTCGGTATTACAGTTAGACACATTCTCTCAATGTTTATTATTCTTTAAAAAAAATCACTATGGTGTAATTTACATAATATATATCACCCGTTTTAAACTATTGACTATACTTTGAATGTTAAGTGTTTTGTTCCGTAGAAACCAGATATGAATCGTGTGATAGAAAATAATAAAAATCACGTTACCTGCTGTTTTTATTGCTTCTAATATCCTCCGACTTAAGACAATGTTCCTGTAACAAATAAAAATTCATTATAATGTTTTAATCATATCGTGTGACCTACTGAGAGATGTTAAGCTTTGTTAACTGTATAATGATGGCAAAAATATGAATAAAATATCATTAATATGCAAAATATTCACCAAACGTTACTACCGTTAGAAATATAGAACACAATAATTTGTTAAATGGCGAAAACGTGACGATATTTGTCTTTATTTGTAATTGGTGCAAAAAACCGCAACGGCTTTCTATGTTCTAAATGTAACTGTCAATTAAAAAATGGTTCTATTTATTTAATTCTAGCGTAGAAAAGTTACCAGCTATGAAAATATATATTATTTAATCTTTCGTTCAATAGCACAGGTATGGTAGTTTTGTGCATTCTCAATTCTCACTTTCGCAATCTCAATTTTACGAGTACATATAGAAACGCGAAAAAAATTGTCGGTTTCTTTTGTTAGATAAACTCTACTTAGTTCTTCTTAAATTATCTGGTAAAATAATTAGGTCTAGCACTAGAATGTGGCTCTTAGAATATATCTAGTGTGTCATGTATGAATATATCTAGGTGCTCAAATCATAGATGCCTCTTTAATTACTGCGTTTTATTGCTTTTAGCTGCGATGGGGTCTAGGATATACAGTTTTACAATTTATTAACAAAATAATTACGTAATACAGGCAATACCGCTATCTGCTGATTGTGCCTGTTTGTTACATAGTCATATCCGCTCTTACTCGATCCACCAGAATCAAACATGAAAGTTCCTAATCAATATATCTTATAAAGTGAAATTGCAACATTTCCTTTTCCGCACATGTTGATTAAAGCCGTTACATAATTTTTTTGTATCTTCCGCTAAGACATTAAAATTATAAATTGAAATATAAGGGCCTATAAACATAATGCTCTTAAAAATTAAACTTCATCTGTCATAAACATGTTAAATAAACAAGAATATAGCTCGAGTAATGTTTTCTAATAACGAGATAGAAAAAGCGTTAGAAGGAGCAATGTTGCTAGGGGCGTTCATGCTGCAAAAGCGTTCGTGCAAAATAGATAAAAAATGCGCATTGAAATAGTTTCCATCAATAGTCGGTTCCCTTTATCCGCAGCTGATCGCACTAGACAATGTGGTAGTGGGTGCGGATGAGGGCTGAGGGGTCGGGACGCGGGGCGCAAGCGCATGACCGCGCAGGGCGCAATGACCTTGCGCGCACATTCCGCCCGCTCTTTCGAAGGCTCCCGCGGCCCTCCAGGCAGTCCCGCCTATATTCTAGTCTCCCATAAACTACCTAAACACAGAGTAAAACAACACTCGGCTGTTTATCTACATTGTCTAAATTGAATGGACCATAAAAGATAGAGTCATTGTACAAGACGAACAATAGTTCAATGAATTTTCTAATTTTATTTTAGAAATCCCTATAATCTAAAGGATCACTGTGTATCCTGTGACTGCCTACATAAAAAATCATTTTCAAATTAAACGCTATAATACATTAACACAAAATATGTAAACACGATAACGTATTTTTAAAATTTAATAAATTTTAGAGCTTTTTTTAAAAAATTATGATTTACCTGCTATCACTTACAATTTTGGGAGCTCAGAATCGACTCAATTCGATCCCATCCGTAGTATGGTGTACAGGTTGAGTTTGGATTCAGTTTGCAAGTGTTACGCACATGTAGTTTTATTAAATGACCTAAAAGAAATTAGGTTGATAACCTTTTGAGAAAACATACGATATGAACATAACAAAGTAAAGAAACTGATTAAACACGGAAAATATGCTTGCATTCCCATTTATACGCACATTGAAGACGGGCACAGTTTACCTAGCATAGTTATCCTTATATGCTAATTAGGAGAAATGACCGCATTATTAACCTACATAATTACAGCATAACTAAGCACTCTATGTCAAAATAAATTCAACTACGATAGTACAAGTTTGAGGTGCCTATTTTCACGCCTGCTTGCCATTATAGCATTAAAATAGCTATAGATTTTATGTTCGGAATAAGTTGTCTCACGAAAATACTTTTAAAATATACTTTTCAAGGAAATACAAATAAATAAATATTCAGGAAATTTCACAAAACGTCCTCTGGTCCCAAAGTAAGCTATATTTCTATGCTTGTATTATGGGTACCAGATACGGATATACTACATTATACTACTTTTTCTTTTGTAATAATAAGTATGTAACTTATAATACATAGAAAACACCCAGACGCAGTACAAACATTTGTACGACATATATGGATACCACACAAATGATTGTCCCAAGCGGGAATCGAAACCGCGACCTCGTGAACGTCCATTACATAAACCACTCCACCACGAAGCCCGTCAATCCCACTTAGGGTTTGTCAAGAATTAAATAATGTTAACCTAATATTTGAAATAGAGATTAAAACGCTTTCAGGATTATTAACTATTGAGAATAAACTATATTTATCAAAAATAATGAGAAGAAACTTACTATAACAAATCATTGCAAATAAATGAGCGTTAAATTAATAGAACTAAAAAATAACTAACTTTAAAATTGGATATTCTATTATTAGCGTCACTAAATAGCGATGGTGATTTAGGAATTGATCTACTACACTAGATTACAGGCGTTTTGACACCTAGTTGGAAAATAACGGGTTTGGTGCCGAACTTGGTCGTAACAGAAACCGTTTTGTGCGGCTCAGAATTGGCGTTAAATCCACGTCGATGGACGAAATGTCTACAAACCGTGACATCAACACACTAGTAATGAGACCGCCTCTTTGTGTTTACACTAAACTTAACACGCTCAGCTTTGTTCTCAATTTTATTATTTTTTAGGGTCTCGAACACAAATGGAACCTTTATTAAGTAACACATTGGTCTATTTCTAATATTTACGTTAGTTTTTTAATATTGTCATTAAAATATGAAGCAGACTGTTAAAAAAGATTGTTTTGTTTTAACAGTAAATTTTTTTTTTCCTTTCTTCCTTCGCTATACTCCCATGATACAACAAAAATTCTTCTTCCGTACCTGTTTATCTGTTCGCAATAAACTTGAAAATTACTTATACTGTTCTAATACCGTTCTCACTAACATTCAGAGTGGTTCAAAGTGGTGTTATGTGTTACTGTAAAAATGTTTGCTAAAGATATCAGGCAATTCAATATCAATACGCAGCCGGGACATGTCGCTTGTGATTATACGATTTAGATGACAATATATCTTACTGTCTTATAAAATAAGTATATGCAAAGAAATTATTTTCATAAATCAATCTCGTGACATATGACAGATATGACTGATCAATATCTTCCGTTGTAGTTCTCCAACTCAAACTTTTTATGATATACTCGTACAAGCAGAGCTATTAATATACGAGCGAAGACCGGTCCACGTTACGTCAATTACGTATGTTGTATAATTGCTAGACGAGTTGCCTCGACGCACTATACCTTATATAGTTCTACAGACCACGGCATTACATAAGTTACATGTCCATTTTATTTATAAAAAAATTGTGATATTATTCCGTAAAAGATGTTATAGACAAATCCTTATCGTTACTAATGTTATCTACGCGAAAGTACGTCTATTAGTGGTTCTTTCAGGCAAAAGGTCAAAGGTACAAAGGTACTGAACTGATTTAAATGGCATTTGGTACACAGTAAGTCTAGAGCCTGAGAAAGGACATGGGCTGCATTATAATTTGCAAAAAGTTGCTATTTAGAATGTAGACAGAGATTAAATATTTATGAATATATTAAAAGGAGAGACGGAAAACTCGAAAAACACTAAACCCTACTACCCTCCTTGTCCTTCCCATAGTGCTGTTAAAGCCAGATAAGGGATTATAGTACACAGTTAATAACCTGTGTGAGAGATGGACAACTTGAAAATAAATCCTATGCCCTAAACCTCAATGCGGCATATTAAACCAAAACTCTCTCGAGGAAGCCCGTACCCAACAGTGGGATGTCCAGGAAATAAGGAAGGAATATATTAAGAACAACAACAAAAGCATATAATAGGTCATTCTTCCAGACATCCTTAACGAGGATTCAACTAACTAGTATTCTGCAAGTAAGCACTACTTATATTGTCGGTGTAGTTCCGTTAACACTAACTGGTTAAGCTATTAGAGCGCTTAGTCTGACTAGTTGAGCTATTAGGGCAGGAATTTCAGTCTAACAGCTAGACAACCATTTAAGGATAGAATTAAGAATAAATTTTGTTAAGAATTGACATTTATCCAACAAATACTTGTTAGGGTCCCATACCAAAAGGTAAAACGTGAACCTGATAATGAGACTTCGCTGTCCGTCTATCCGTCTGTCATCAGGCTGTATCTCTGGAACGATGATAGCTAGAGAACTGAAATTTTCACATTTTATGTATGTGATGCTACAGCAACAAATGCTCGCAATCATCATCAACCTGCCCTAATCCTATTGCTTGCGGTCCCGTAATTTGATGTTATTTGGGTATGAAGAATACATTATAATAATAGCAGTACGGAACCACTCATGTGGGAGCCCTACTCGTACTTGACTGGTTTCTTTTTGTAAATCAATCCGATATATAAATAATATAAATTCATTCATGGACATTTCACACAACGTCCTCTGGTACCAAGCTAAGCTTTATATGCTTGTGTTATGGGTACCAGAATGCGGGTAGAATACATATACTACTTTTCTTTTGTAAATACATACTTATAAATACATAGTAAACACCCAGACGCAGTACAAACATTTGTATGATCATTAAAAACATCACACAAATATTAGTCCTGACCGGGAATCGAACCCGAGACCTCGTGAACGGCAATCCGTTATATGAACCACTAGACCACGAGGCCCGTCAATATGCACCTGTTTAGGCGAAATAGCAGTTATATTGCTAGGGCTACATAGGTAGCAGGTCTAATTTATGACGTCCGCTTCTTAAAGGGTCATTGCACTGAAGTAGCTGCAATAACGCCTACCACCCAAAGCGATTTAGTTAATTAAGTGACAATTTGCTACATCATTGAATAACTGTAGTTATTTAACTGGCTAAAGGAAATAAACTTGAAAGTAAATGCAATTAAAATGAAGGGTGAGGCAAATGACCTTGATGCCTATTAAAATCATAGATGAATGTTATGATCAGAAAACATGTTGTAATTAGATGGTTTTATATTAGTAGTTATAGTAGGTACGCTGATTAAACTAATGCAACTCGAGCGCTGTAACGAGTTTAAATTCAGAACCAGGCGAAAACGATTTTTTTTTAAATTCACTGTTAGAAATACATTTTTTTTTATTTTTGATTGACATCTGAAAACTTTTACAGTTGTTTGTAAAAGCAAGATTAGATATGCAAGTAATAAAATGGATTAATTATTTATTTCCGTAGAATATCTTTTACTGAATGTATAACTTCAGGTAACATTTAGGCATGGAGACGTTTATTGTAGGTTCTTTATCACATATTATGCTATCGTGACTTTTTTTAACCGAAGAACCATAAAGGTCAAATCAAATGATCATATATCAACAAAAACAATATGGAAAATAACCAAATAAATACTTCAGGAAATTTTCTTTAGACGGTCACCAGACTACAGTTATTCTATATTTTTTTAATATAAATGTAATTTAATGCATCGGCTTTAAAATATTTCAAATCTCAACAAGCAATTAGTTAAAATTAACAGACCGGATTATGTCAGTAACTGTTATTATACATAAATATTCCCGCACAAGTAAAGAGAGTGCAAGGTTCGTGTTATGTTAATCCATGGGAAAATAACTAATAACGGGATTTTTAACTTAAAACAGTGATTTTATTATTATTCTAAATTATTACTTATATTCAATTCTGTATTCACTGCTCTTTTAATTGTTTACTTTTTAATATCACATAAATTAACTACCTTATTTTTAGTAATGGTTATAAATTGCAAATTAACAAGATTTTTTTTTAAAATTAACACCGGTAAAAGGCGTAGTTCCGTGGGATACTCCAATAACTCAACTATTAATACACTTAGATGGTGTTAGTGTCGAGCTAGAAGTTGGAAGTGTCTAAGTGGTTTTGTTACTGTCCTAAATAATTTTGTTTTCTTTTTTTTTCTCTCTAACGACCGTTTTTAAAATTGTATTTATCCTCAATTTTTGTTATTTAAGTCAGATTGTCTAAACTTTTATTCTTACTCGCAAATCAATAGACTACTGATGACAGTATTCTCGATTGAAAAGACAGGAGACAGAAATATCTTACACATAAACTATGATAACAATATGTCCGTAATCGTAGATTGGTTATAAAAATTCAAATTCAAATTCATTCATTCAAATTCATTCAAGTTCATCTTTAAATCGCGGGTTAAAAGTAATAAATACATAACAAATTAACTGAATAATTATTTGATATTTGATGGAAATTGTACATATTATCCCTACTAATATTATAAATGCGAAAGTAACTCTGTCTGTCTGTTACGATTTCCCGCTTAAACCTCTCAACCGATTTTGATGAAATTTGGCACAGACAATCTTTAGACCCTGAGAAAGGACATAGGCCACTTTCTATTGCGAAAAATAAATTTCCCAAATTCCACGCGGACGGAGTCGCGGGCAACAACTAGTGAAATATAATAGTCTTTACAGCTGAATGATTTTATTGGGCTTTCAATTAAAAAAAAACAACCATTGACGTAATACAGTGATTGGGTAATGTTATCTTTGAGTAAAAAAAATAACGGCATATAAATAAACTTATTTATCGGGATTTATTGAATTTGTTTAATATGTTAATTTTGATTGTGATATCTAATTAACCAATTAAGAAGCTCTTACAGTTGATTACTTAAGTGTAATTAATATGATGATAATGAACGAGAAAACAGTTTGGAAACATGATTTAAAAAATAAATGTGATAAAAATGTAATTCTTTCTGATAAAATATCATCATTCTTATCATTTTTAATGATTAAAACTTAAAATTTGTATTGGGTTAAAATATTGTAAGGCACAGGGTTATTAAGTAGTTACATTCCTGAACTTAGAACTAACTTCTATACTAATATTATTAAACTGAAGAGTTTGTTTGTTTGTTTAAACGTGATAATCTCAGAAACCAATGGTCCGATTTGAAAAATTCTGTCAGTGTTGAATAGTACATTTATTCAAGAAGGCTAAAGGCTATGTAAGAACACGCTGCGACCGATAGAAGGATAGTAAAAAATGTTGAAAATCGGGAAAAAAATTCTAAATTCCACGCGTACGAAGTCGCGGCTAGTTGTAATCTTTATCCCATAAGTTTAAATTTTGAACCTGTAAAACATTTCTTATGTTCCGTAAATTCTTTAACATTATTCGCTTAAACTATTTGAAAAATGTCTCGGATCTATTTAATTCTAACAAACTAGTTCTTAAACGCTGCAATTTGTCAGCAATTTATGAACCACGCAAGTAAAGGAAAAAGAATTTACAACAAATTAACACGTAGGTACTGAAATTTTATAGTAAAATTCTATACCCATGTTACTTTTCCGTTAATTGTCCGTTTAATTAAGGTGATATTTTACATTAAAATATATTAATATAATTATCAACACTTTTTGAATAAGACAATAAATTTCTAAAATTACCGCATGAAAACATTAAAACCTTAGTTTTAGATTGAAGACAAGTTTTAAATAGTTACTACTCATCCCTAATAATATTATAAATGCGAAATTAACTCTGTCTGTCTGTTACGCTTTCCCGCTTAAATCTCTCAACCGATTTTGCTGAAATTTGGCACAGACAATCTTTAGACCCTGAGAAAGGACATAGGCTACCTTTATTGCGAAAAAAAGGGATGAAAAGTTTTCTAAATTTCACGCGGCTGGAGTCGCGGGCAACAGCTAGTATAAATAATAGTTCCAAAAAACAACAATTATTTTTTAATGTTCATGGACATTTCACACAACGCCCTCTGGTCGTCATTATACATAATATACTGTAAATGTTAGGGTTTTGTTCTTTATGAGAATAAGCAGTTAAATGGAAATACGTAACTGTACAGATGTGGTTGCAATAGAATTGTCATATAAACCACATTCATATGACATTATGAACAGTTATAGTGCTCTCAGAATGTTAATGTGTTCGCTTTTGTACGATACATGACTATTAAGTGATTTTATTGTAAAAACAGGGGAATTAAGTAAGACGTGTCTTTTAAAAAAGATGCTTCTAGGTCATTTTAATGTGTCGTTGTGTTTATAGTTTCTAGTTAATTCTAATTATCTTAAGTGTTGCCATGTTCAAAACGTTAATTAAAAAATTCAAAGTAGTAAGACATAATACACATTTAATAGCTAGAATACTCTCTACCTATTAAAGTATTATGGTCTTATTTTTAGTGACTTATCGGACGATTAAACGGAGATTTTATCGGAGAGATAATAAACGTTTTAGCGTAAAAAGACTATTAGGAATAACAATTTTTGACAATTTTCGCGAACCGAATTTAGCGAACTTTTAAACCTCTGATAAGTCATTATGAATAAGACCATTAAAGTATAGTCGTACTATGACAACGTCCCCTTTCATAGGTAGACAGTATTCTAGCTACAGTTGGGAATCGAAAGCTCCTAGTCATGAGAAAAAACATCCGCTTAATAGATCACTAAACTAAGTGCTATAGCATTTACAGAAATATATTTTATAGTAATATTGGCATATGTATGTATCTCAAATACATACATATTCAACGGGTAGATAATGGAAGTGATCTGATACACTTCAACATTTCCAAAGCATATTGTCTATCTTTTTCTATAGGTATATCTTTTTTTATAGGTACTAATAAAAATCTTTAAGATTAATTATAAAATAACTGTAACTATAGTTTCTCGTTACTTCCGTTAGAATTACAACAAAAATGTCTATTTCTAAAGTGTGAAAGGTAAATGACCTAAATGTAACATAATAAAAAGTGTCATAACACTAAAATTTATCTATGTGTCATCGGTCATTTTAAGATAGGAGGCGTCCATTGCATAAATGCATGTAGTCGAGTCGTCGTCACTATCAGAACATCAAGGCTAGTGTAATACGATCATAGTCGGTCACTTTGTGCTGCTATCTTGCATCTCTATCCGCTGCACGACATCCCCAACACTGACCAACATGGAATCAAACCCGTTAACATTCTTTTCGCAAACAACTAAAGATACGCTACGCTATTATATAAATTTTTACGCTCATAATCACCGATTTTAGGAAGTACCGATATAATTTAAGAAGTTTGTGTTTATTACAAATTATTTTGTTTTTTTTTGTATCTGTAATGTTGCTATAAAGTGGTGAGTACTTATCATTTAACATGTCTTACTAAGACGTATGTTATAAATAACGGTGCCTGTTATTTCTTTAGTCATTGTTTTCTTTACATAAATATTGGGCTATTGGAACATTAAACAAAACTGCTTTAGAACAACCAAAGTTCTGTTTATTTTTTTTTCTACAGAACCTGATCAACATGCAAAGTGACTCTGGGCACAAATGGAGTTTTTGGAACGACAGCACAACTAAATGGCAAAATGAAGCTAATACCCACCCAAGAATGGATAAATTGGATGCTAAAGCCTATTATACCACCACATCGAACCTATCAAGGATAGCAAGCCAGTTATGCCTCTCATTAGGCGCTAAAACGTGACAAAGGGAACGTTTATGTGCTGGCTGAGAAATGAAACAGTTAAACGCGTTGATGTCTTTCATAAAGAAGCTTGATCGTAGCTGTATTTCGTAGCGTGTTGTCTACATTATCAGAAATGTTATTAAGTAAATCTGTACTGTGATCGTGACAGACACAGAATAGTTAAAATTTAATATATGTACGAGTAAGTACTTCAGGTAGGTGTCTCAATAACAAGTTCTTAATAAAATATTAAGTTTAGGTGTCTTCATTTTCTATCATAGAAATGGCTCGTATCTAATAATGGGATATTCGTTAAATTAAAAGAGGGAAACAAGGTCAGCCTAACTAAGTACTGTGTGTTTTTGATATCTCGCGTAGTAAATGAACAAACACCAATTTATTAGAAATCTAGGAAGATAATTTCTCTTTTAAAGTCATTAATCGTAATGGCACTTTCATTCGGACATGTATTTTGTTAAAATATCAAGAAATTGCGCTAATACGATAGAAAGTGACGTTATTCATTCACGGCTTTTCTTCAGGGTTAATGTCCGTGGTATAAAGTTTGTCAAACAATTGTGATCCAACGTGACTTATTTGGTCATTGACGTCGATTGAAGACGAGCGTGGTTAATGTTATTGCATTGTTTCTTAGTGGGTTAGAAGGGGCAGCCGAGAACCGATCCTGAACAACAGACGAGACGAGGGAATCTGAGAGGGGAGTGTGGTCACCGACCGCCTAGCTAGAGCGACGTCTCCACAATTATTATGTAATAAAAAATAATAAGTGTAGCTCCAACACAACCGCATACTTTGAGATTACGAGGAACAGAAATTAACATTTCTTCTACATTATACGAGTACGTTGATTTATATGTTTAAAAAAGAACATGCATTTAAATGCATTGGTTTTGACTTTAATTGCTTTTTTCCCCATTATTACTAGCTTATGAGGTTTTAGGTTTTGACTTTGTATTTGTAAATGTAAATTATCATGAATAATAAAATCATTCTAACATAGACACCTAAGTCCACCTGTGCACCTCTAGTCTGGTAAAGGTACTACTAAATAAATATGTGTATATTTACTAAATAAATGTATATGTGTAAAAAATATGGTTATGTGTATTGAAATGTAATAAAATAAAACTATGTTATCTAATTTAAATTGTAAGTATTGTTTTTATATTATTATACCTAAATAAGAAATAAAAAAACTAGAAATTTGACAATTAATATAATATTTATGTAACTTAGATAAATTTGACAATATAATATGTAGTTATGTATTAGTTAAACCAATTTATGTACTAACCGGAGCTGCAACTGCCAACAAACTGTGTAACAGTTTGGCAGTAGTAATTAATTATTTGTTATATGCATGTATTAAGTGAATAAAAATCTTTTTGTTTTTTTGTTTTTGTTTTTTTTAAGTAATGATATTTTATTGATGCCAAAATCTATATTTTTTATACTAGACAAACTAATTTATAACGTACCCCAATGCACAATGGTGCGTATATTTGAACGATATTTCTTTAAAGTTTAACCGACTTCATGTGCTTTTGAAATTTGTGGGTTTTTCTCAATTTCTCAGGAGACAACCATCACATCCTGACCTGGTGCTAATGGGACCACACGGGAACTACCAACTTCCATATAGAAATAGAAATAAATTTATTGTCATAAAACATATGGATACACATTATTTATTTATTTATTTAACACTTTAATGCTATTACATGCATAGGCGGACAATAACAAATGAAAAATTAACAAGTCAGTAGCCTCAAAGGATCAGTTATAGACGAAGTTATGCGTGAGAATGGGATGATAAACATTATTGGAATCCCTGATCCTTGAGCTAACCTTAGTTGTGTTTCAAGGACCAGTTCCTCCCCCTGACTTACAATAGCTTAATGTATTTCTAAATTACAGTCTTATACATTGTGTGTGTGTGTGTTGTTTATTTGTATGTTGTAATTTATGTATGTTTGTACGTCTATTCCTAAATACTTATATGCTCATAAACATAAGGTTCTCAGTCATGTCGTAATTAAGTTTTAGCAGCCAATCAAGGACGGTTTTTATAAACTTATTTTTGTTCATTTTTCTAATATTTAAAAGTTATATAAAAAATAAATCTTTAATATCCCTTCGCCCAGTTAAAAATTGTGAGGTAACAAACATAAAAAAATACATACCTACCATCTGTAGGTATGTTTTTAACCTCCTCCTATTTTTTAAAGACGGTTAAAAATCATTAAAATCAATTAGCTAATTCATAACCCAGGCAATAAGAATGCAATATCGCTATGATATAGCAATTTGAATACTATATTAGTCATTGACTCTCGCAATAAGTATAGCCTAAGCGTGGGCGCCAGTTAAATTAACATAATATAATCTGACAGGTGTAGCGATAATATTTCTTTTGAATTGTTACTGTATATTTGTATTGCTTGTTGAATATATAAATACTGATAACGATCAACAAACATATCTTTTTATACAGAATAAGAAGGCTTTAAAGTATTGAGCATGCGACACTAATGCTAAGTATATTATTATGCATATACTCGTAGCTTGTTGCTCTATCATACTACTCTTATTGTATTTATTTATTGTAAACAAGCCTTAGCATTTTAAAACATACTGAAAATTAAGTGATATCAGGAATTGAGTAAAAGATGTCTTGCCAATTTTTGCTATCTTCCTGATGAAAGAATAGACTGCAATTTATAACACAAACATTTTGGTCGATATAATTAGGTGTGTAAAAATTTAAATACATATACATATATTGAAAAGATTCTGGAACCAACTACCGTAAAAATTATTACATAAAAATATATGTTTTTTTATTAGAATTTCTTTACGCAATTTGCTTTAAAGATGTGTAAGAATGTGTTAAATATATTATTATAAATGTATATCAATAATTATGTAGGCAAGTACATCGGTATTTGAGACATCTCAGTGTTAATGAACATAAAGTGCTGACTCATATATTCAAAATTAAAACCATCCGGCAGGCTTTCTAAGTCCTTTAATTAAGTAATTAACATTTCAATTCTGTGAGAAAGCAAGTCATAATATATATCAACAGCATCTGAAGAATATTAAAAATCGAAAAAACATACGATTGATAACAGATAATAATATATTCATGGATCGCCTGACAGTTACGGTTGAGTTGCGTGTTGTCGTGTGCCGGTGTTGTCAAAGTCGTCGTGCGGACGTGAAGCTGAACGCGGTGACTTCGGCATGTTTCTCAAGACGATACGCACCACTAGGTGTGACTAGCCACCGCTACCCGTGTGACCGTCACACTACTCCAGTTAACTACACCGGAAAAAATTACCAGCAACACAACCTTAGGACGATGATTTAGCATCTTACACCAGTAAATTCCCACCGATTTCGCAGAAATATTCAAACAATATTCTTAATATTCTTCATATTACTAAAGTAATTTATTGATTTTGCAATTGACATACTATGCTTTACTTAACAAATCAAATTATGGTGGAAAAAATTTATGTAAATGTACGTAAAAATATATAAACTCAACCGAGTGACAAATGTGGTGGTTAATTTGAATGTTGCAGGCACAACCGCCAATAAGCTCAGTTGGAAGAGCTTCAGAACGGTACTCCGAGGTCGTGGGTTCAAGTCCCGCTTGCGTTGTTGTCATTTTTTCCACCATAATTTGATTTGTTAAATTCTTCATATAAATTTTTTGAAAAGTCCCTCTAAATATTTTATAATCAATATTAGATAAGGAGAACATGAATTGTAGCTAGTATAGACTAAACTTTAAACTTAACCAATTACTTATATCGTCAAAAGTGCCTAAATTGGTATATGTAGAGATTGAAACACCTAAAAAAAAAAATTCGGAAAATGTAACCAAATAAATTATAAATTATGAATAATAGTCATAATTCAATTTAAACGAGACTGCATAAACAAACATAATTATGTTATTAAAATGTTACCTTGTAAAACTATAAAGGTAGAATGGAGGTCGCGAAATCGAATAGGTCAATAAATTTTATTAGTCCACTGGCAACCGGGCATAAACGCATATTCGTGGCGTGTGCACTTTCTCGCTTATTCATCGGTTTGTGGGTCACGGCTTAGCAACGCACTCGCACTGGCCAGGACGCCGACACACGTTCATTGTACTCTAACTACATCTACTCAGGTTTCATATACTCAGTGTAACAAATTCAACAGTGAAAGTTTTCAACTTTGACTCTTAATCGAACATCCTCACGCTAATTTTAAACAATTTCAATTTCACAGTCAACAGATTTTCTGTATATACGTATAGTGCCAGATTGGGATTAAGAGTTAACTAAGTTTTATTTAAGCGGGTTACATTTTCTGTCTCAGACAAAAGACTAAACTACATCTAGTCAAAGTCAAATCGGTCCAGGGGATTCCTGAGATTAGTGCGTTCAAACAAACAAATTATTAACAAAAAAACTCTTCAGATTTTTCATATTGGTTTAGATTATATTTGCGAACATAGAAATAGACCAACAATGTCAAGTATAATTTAATCATGTTCATAACATATCGAACTACTTACATAAATTAGGTGATTGTATAAGAGTAGATATAATTAGTTTGCGTTTCATGTACAACTAATGTGAACTAAGTCTGATTGAATATGGAATACATTGTATATACCATTTGAATTCACAAACTGACCTATAATACAAAATTAGTATTACATGAAGGTTTGTGTTCTCTTTAGAATTACACGCCCACGCTCGCTAAACACTAGTGTCATACGGACAAACGAATACTGTGGAATGTAAAAAATTTCGTCTAACTGTTCTATGACGAGTCGCAACGCTTAGAATGAGATGCGTACGATAATGTTCCAGTGTTACTTAAAACTGACCTGATGACAGCCCAGTTACACATACAAAGTTCAAAATACACACGTTTAAATCTTGTTTCAAGTTCTTTATCTTACTCCGTTTATAGAACTAATCATATAAAACATCTCCCCGGCTGCTTTATTGTTTCTTATAGATTACACCGCGGTCTACCTTTAATAAAGATCTGACAGTTATAATTAAGTTGTTTTATCCGATTACGACATAAAAAAGTTATATTTTATATTATTTACATACATAAATATTCGTTCACGCTTGGCTGCGTGAACTGCAATAAATAAATAAATATTCATGGACATTTCACACAACGGCCTCTGATCCCAAGCTAAGCTTATTATGCTTGTGTTATGGGTACCAGAATACGGATAGAATACATATACTATTTTTCTTTTGTAAATACATACATATAATACATAGAAACACCCAGACGCAGTACAAACATTTGCATGACAATTAGAAAAAGCACAGAAATGATTGTCCCGAGCGGGAATCGAACCCGCGACCTCTTGATCGGCAGTCCGTTACATAAACCACTCAACCACGAAGCTCGTCAATAACTAAAAAAAAAAAAATAACAAATAACTCGTGTACCCTATATCTCTTAATACATATTTTTTTCCATAAAGAATTTTGTCTATACGACATAATATGTTATTTTTAACACGCCTTAGCTTTATTAGTATCTATGTTATGTATGTATCAAGTAGTATCAGTATAATAATTGAACCTACTAGTGTAATTTTACCTCCTCCCAAATCTGTGTCACAAATATGAATTTAATTAGAACGGTGCGATCAGAAATTTATTTATTTGATGGCCCGTGCCCAACAGTGGAACGTAAATGGGTTGGAGAGGAGGAGGAGGAGGATCAGAAATTTGCAGGATCAACTCATATTAATAGAGTGCTTTTTAGTTTTTAAACTAAGTTATGTTTTGCAACAATTTTCAAAGTTTAATTCATAGTTTCTATCATGGAATTAGAAATTACTATACAACATAAAGTCAAAAGGACTAAGTTATAAGTTACGAATATCACTATTACGTTACTATTAACGTTACGGTCTATGATCCTATTAATTAAATGACTGGCTGGGTTTATCCCAACATATATTTAAAGTAAGTACAAAAAAATAATTTAGTTTAAATTAAGTCATACACTACAAAAATTTATTGACCACTTCCGTGGCGCAGTAGTTAAGGAAACATTAAAAACATTCAACTCAACGTTATGCATATCACAAAATTTAAGAAACTTTATTCAAAATTGTAAAGTTTTAAAACTGTTTCTTATCCCGCGGTAACTATAAAATTATAAACGGTCTTTGAAATTGCACAGTGTGCTTTTATGACCAGTAAATAAGTAAGTGCTATGAACAAAGTTACATTACCCTCTCGGCAGCAATCATGTACGGTCATTACTCGGCTTTTTTAGCAAAAGAAATAATATTCTTTTTCATATGCGATAGAAGGCGATTGAATTACACGGGTGTTAGGGCATATTCGGGCACGATACCTCACGTGCTGCAGCATTGCGCCTCAGCACGAACACGCTCGCTCAGATTGATGAACTGCACTTTTTTACTTATTGAGTAATAAATCCTCGCACCTATACAAAAAATAGTTTACGTACTGACAGCAAACTTATGAAGCTTACAATGTTCAAACATCTATAACTCATACAGAACACGTTTGTTATAACTTTTGGCACTCATATAATTAGTAACGTTAAACTTTGCCTTCTAATTAGACAAGACAAGAAATCAGCTGTCAGTTCTAATCAAA
Source organism: Orgyia antiqua (assembly GCA_916999025.1). Taxonomy (NCBI): domain Eukaryota; kingdom Metazoa; phylum Arthropoda; class Insecta; order Lepidoptera; family Erebidae; genus Orgyia; species Orgyia antiqua. Next base: position 8,680,666 of record OU779861.1, read on the forward strand.
ACACGCTTTTGGCATAGGTAGTAAACGCATATCGTATATCTCGGAGTGATGAGACCGATCCATATCCTTGGCTAGTAACAAAATGGTGATGATTGTAGTTTAAGCACATGAGTAGGCAAGATTCTTTAATCCGGATGACTAATCTTTAGCAATAAGTACCACTTCATATTTAGTTAGTCCGTAATCAACATTGGCGTTAAGACATTGGCAATAGAAGCAACTTTGATGAAGAGATTCTAGCGAACACTCATTTTATTCTTTGTTTATACCACGTTGTTTAGCTTTATACAATTGTACAGTTAGTGTCACAGTAAACACAATTAAACACATACACAAAGTATGTACTTAGCTAGTTGTTGTACACATTATCTTGAACAATATTACAATACACCTGTTTTATAAGTAACCGTTGGAATAAAGTGTAATGAGCCACGGCAAATTTCAAATTAAATATGAAACATTACAGAATTGTAAGATTGTGAGTCGGCTGGGCCGTCGCAGAGAGGGCACTAGGTCGGGGGAAAGTAGAGGAGCCTTATGTCTGTTGCACGGTGCATGCCAACGCAATCACATTCATGAAATACATGCTAATAATATCACATTCTACAGAAAATTGTCAATTTATAATTTAAGAAATTGTAAAAAGATATCCTCTGTTTTTAAAAAGAAAAGTTGTTTGCAATATAACAGAATTTGGTCTTATCCTCTTTATTAACGCAAGCTCAATTTTTTTTTTGGGACATTTTCCGACATTTAATACGTTTATTATTTTTAGAGTAGAAAGATCAATAAATACCTAACCTTTCTTATTTTGTCTATATGCTAAATGCTCACATTGTACAAAAATGTACATTATATTTTTTTATTAGCCACGAATGAAGTTGTTCACTGAGTTTACACGAACTTATTTAACACTACATAATATTATTTACATTGAACGGTACATTATGCATTTATAATCAACAAAACTAGCGGTATTGCATTAATATTATTTATAAACATAATGTATGGTTTTAAGCGGGCCAATAAACGTTTTGAGGCGTCTGATGTTCACCTGGTCAAGGCCGCTTACACTTGATCGCAAAAAATCAACCAACTGGTCGTATGCCCACGCACGCGGTTATCTCATAAATCGCATTTTTTTGCAACTGTATTCATAATATATATTATACGTCACAAGGCGCCCAGGCCATTGATCGCTTTACTTTTTATAAATATCATATTTGACTAAACCCGCTCGGTACAGTCATCAGCATCTCTGTAAACATTATACTTAAATTAATCTAAATCCATGTTTGCGTTGTTTTTGAAACCGCATTTCAAAATGTTTTTTATTTTTTTTTTTAATTTTTTTTTATTCAGGACATTTCACACAACGTCCTCTGGTCCCAAAGTAAGCAATATTTCTATGCTTGTATTATGGGTACCAGATACGGACAGACTACATATACTACTTTTTTTTTGTAAATACATACCAATAATACATAGAAAACACCCAGACGCAGTACAAACATTTGTATGACATTTATGGATATCACACAAATGATTGTCCTAAGCGGGAATCGAACCCGCGACCTCGTGATCGGCAGTCCATTACATAAACCACTCCACCACGAAGCCCGTCAAATTATTATTTATTTATTTATTAATTAATTATTTATTATTATTATTTTATTAATTTATTTTTTTATTAATTCAGATTTAGTATATAGTTTGTTTTTTTATTATTTATATTATCTTACTTTAGTATATAGCGTTCGTAGCAAGCTACCGTTACTTACAGGTAGCGTAGTTTCGGTATTTGAGTTCATGTATTCTGTGTGATGTTCTATCTTATAATTAGATAACGTAACGTATGAAAATGACAGAACAAAGGGAATTTTTTTAACTAAACATTTCACTGCAGTTGTATAAGATACATGGTGTTCAACAATGTAATCGACTATAAGTGGTATAGATAAGATTGTTTTGGAACATGTAGCAGGATGAATGAAAATTGATTACGTAAATTTTACTAGTCTCTTTATCTAAACCTGATGGGATAGATACAGTAGCGTATATTCGATTTTGACTGACTCACTGACGAGATAAAAATAATTAGCGGAGACACATAAAGCCGAGACTAGCGCCATAAAAATTTCCTTATGCGAATAAATCAGACAGATCAAAATTTTAAATTTGGTGTATGTTGTCATATTACCCATATTTAAATCTTTATTTTGTAAATTAAATTTTTTATTTTTGTCATTTCAGAGATAGCCGCCAAAAATCTTATCGCGTTCATCTTTTTCCCGGTACTAACAGATGTAAATACAAAACCAGTTTGAATTGTTTCGCGTCAATACCTTGTAACTGCTGTAAAAGTATCATAATTATGTAATTTTTTGTATATTATTTTACAGATAACTAAATCTTAATACTGATTGATAAGGCAACACAATACTTTTAATCAAAATTATTGCAGCAAATCTCCTCATAAAATCTTAAAGTTAAATCCTAAGCTTTCCTTTACGCGATGCAGTTTGTGTTATTAAAGGCTTAATAAAGAACATCCTGTGGCTTTCCTGTGTGCGTTTGTAACCTGTTCTTGAACGAGTCTTAGAACCAGCAGATGTAATACAGCATTTATTTTTTTTGTTTGACAAAACTGCTTTATTTTTTTATTGATTGTGAACACATAAATTCCCAGTATTTTTTCTACTAATTCGCTATAAGCTAAGTGTTTCCGGAGTCAACAAAACGTCCTTGACTTTTTTATATTTTATCTATGTTTCAGTTAGTTAACATCCATTAGTTAATTAACTACATTGCAGCATATAGTCATCATGATTTATATTATCTGTTCTTATCTTGCTACAATCTTAATTTACATGGTCAACAGGTCAATGATACTTTGACTTCGACCACATATGACGTAAAACTTCTGTGTACTTCTTTTACATTTATTATATGTAGCTCATAGAACTCACGATTATTTTGTTACTCGAAATTTTATAAAACCGTTTCTTTTCCATTTTTAATAGGAAAGCAAGATTAATAAATTTAAAACAAGATATTATAGGAATCATTTATAGTTTTGGCCGTTTTAGAGCCATTAAATTTAATTATCCTTTGTTGGAATAGTTGATTAAACCATAAAGGTGGTAATCTTATCTTCCGAAGCGTATTATAGACAAGAGATGAGTAATAATGAGATGAGATGATTAAGTATAAGAAAATACTTTGAAACTTTTACTTTTTCTCCTTATTAGCAAACCACTATTTGTAATCTAGCATCTTAGCAAAAAGTAGTAAAACAATACGGAATGAGGCGAGGCTGGTATCTCACGCAATGGTCACGTAATGGTCGAGGGGACCATCTTCTTCTAGCCGTAATTCTCCTATAATGACGGTAATCATTTTATCATCTACGTACCAATAACGTAGGTTTACATACTCCAATGGGATTACGTCGACAGGGTCGTGCAAATAAATGATAAATGACTCGGTATGTAATTTTGTTATTACGAAAAGCCCCTCGACTATATGTTGATGTTGGTAATCATGTATAAATGACTCGTGAATAAGCAAATGCGTGAAGTGATAAATCTAGGATATATTGACTCATTTCATTAGTAAGTCAATTTTAATTTAATGAAAATCTCATTTTTATTATAATTGCCACAATTGTAAACGGTTTTTTTTATTGTAAAACCATTTTAAAAAATTATTGACTATTTCTGTAATATTTTATTTTTAACATATTTTATGGGTTTTGTTCTTTTGCCAACAATTTTATGCACGACGTGATTGTTGTGGCTGAATAGTAAGACGGGAAACCTGCTGTCGAGTCCCAGCGCGGAGGAAAATGATATAAATTATATATTACAAAGGCACAAATCTTTACTGCTTTTATCTTCAAAGCTTTATATGTATGTTCAGTTATTTTATCTCATTCAGTGTTTTTTAATTATAATATTACATGAGTCACATACTACGAGTATAATGCTAAGTGCCGTTTACCTTTTAAATATTTTTTTTATAGTTGTGTCTAACCATATCATTATTAAGTAACAACGTTTTAGTGACAAATAACGGAAGTTTGAAATATATTTTTGTACAAATACTTCAAACAAGATTTTTAAAAATACTTTAAAGAACACTTCACACAACGCTTTTTATCAAAAAATCCTTTTAATTTGAGGATCGATAACACTATAATTTTCTTCGTGACAAGATGCTTGTTATTAAATTAAACCCCAATGAGAAGGGTGTGAATTTATTTGTGTCACCGTAGTGCTTAAACGAGAAAGCCAATTTCATTACGCACTACAGGGATTGCTCTTAGATATAGTTTATCAAAATCCGTTTACCCAATTACAGGACCTGGGATGATATAAATCTGTACGTTTTTTTCATTTCTCATACGCACTTTGTCATATAGAGAGATTTCTGCAGAATAATAAATATAACTGTCGGAACTTTTCATCTCTGAAAATAGCACAAAACTTAAAAGTTTCTTTTTAGAAACTTCACTTTTATTTGAAATTACAAATTAATATTTTTAGAACTTAACAAACAAAACAAAACAAAATAAAATAAATGAAGTTAATATTAACTTAAACTTCTAGACAAATGAATTGATGTTGGATCTTTCTGAGATAGGTATCTTAGTAAGTAACTTAACTATTTAATAGCATTTAAGTACTATATTCATTAATATTATCAATTTATGTACTTGAGTATATTAATTGGTTATTACAATAAATAAAAAATTATATTGAATAAAAAAAGTGTAATTTATTACCTGCGTGATGTTCTACGATTCACTAACTTCAAGTATGTCACGACAAAATGTTCAATTGTTCACAAAACTGAACTGTGTCCAGGAACTTTAGCGCGATAACTCAAGCTCAACGGATGCACCGGCAAATGAATGGAACTAGAGGACGCGAGTGTGCGGACTTGCGGTAGAGACGAGGTCGCGCGACAAGGCACGGCGCCGACGAACGTCTCAAACGGAATGAAATGGTAAAGAAGACGCTGCTGTCTTATATAGACATGGCCGTAACCTGACGCCGGATAACGGATTCCTAGCGACGGAGGTGCCACTCAACTATAGAGCGTTCTGCGCACACGCAAGAGATACATTCGAACTCTAATACAAGCCCTTCCCAATGTAGAAGATAGATAGAATTTTCAATAAAGTGCCCCGAGCTGCACGTTGCAATTTGCCAGAGTTGCCGTTGAAACTTAGATACAACCTTAACTTGCAACTAGACGAGGCGACAGGACAACGGCACTCTAAGTGGCATCAGATCAGGCATCGATATTAAATTATCTTCAAGATTTTCTTGGAGAAAATGAGTGATCTGCATAAATGATTATAATGTAACATTCCATAGCTAATATATATTTTTCTCTCCCAGTAGATATAATTTGCTTTAACCTGTAAATAGTGTAAAGAAAATATTATTTAAAAATGTTACGAATTAGTATAACATCTTTTAGTACATGTGGTTATAATGGTCTGAGAATTTAGAATTTACATGATGCTTAATATGATACGCTTTGTACCTATAACATGTCTAGTTATTAAGTTTTGTAAATCATTATGGTGTGCATTAAAGAATATTTTATTCATTTACTATATTTTTTAATATTTTAATTGCTACGCGCCAGCTACGCGGCATATGCATTTTAAGATTGTATAGAACTTAGGTTTTCTATAGTATTTTGTAAGCAATTTCAAAGCAGAAGTTATTAAGTATACTCTACAAACTCTTTTTTCTTCACTCTTAAAACTTATAATTCTATATACACATACTTTCCTCAATCAGAGACCCCACTAAAAACAAGTCTACTAATTTAATTAATTGCTATCTAATCATAAATTATTTTACATATACATGCTAATATAAAAATACAATTTTATGTACTGATATTGCCACAGATAGTACCTGTAGTTATTTCCTGTTCCCACTACGGTAACATTAAACTATTAATATAAATAGATGTCGATGACATTGCTACGAAAAAAAAACTATTAAATATTATTGGCTACCAGAAGGTACATTACACCGTAATATGTAATAATATTGAGTAACAGTCGTTATTTCATGTTTACTTAAATTTATGGGAACAGGCAGATCTCATAATATTATGAGTTTAATAACTTTAGATAAAAATATGCGTTTTTAATACACTTTTTTATCTTTAATTTTCTGAAGATTCTTTGAGTCTTACGTGCTGTTTATAATAGGAACGGAATGATATAGAGGAGGTTATTTGCTCTTCTTTACTACATCGCTTTTTGTCCTTTTTATATAACTGTACAACAAATAATTTTAATAACATATCCTGTTACAAATAGCATAGTTCTATATTAATTTAAGACAAATAATTTACATCGTGTCTGTCTAGTGTCGGATTAAGAATACAAGTGTCACCATCGCATTACCTACCCAGGATGCTGTAAAAGCCAGCTAAGGGATATTACACAGACAACATCCTTTGAGACGGAAAACTCATTTTATTTCATGGCCAGTAATTCTTGCGCAAGAACTTATATAGCGCGTGACCATATCACGAATGTTAAAAAGATATCAAACTCAATGACATGTATCTAAATATAATCTATTTCTTACAGATTTTCAGTAAATAGCTATAGATCAAAAATGTAATTTTCCTGAGGTGACTGCCATGAGGTTATTGAGCTTAAATAGTAGATCTACTCTTCATAAAAATATAACTAAGGCTGACTTTTTAAAACACTCATCGCTTAATAGTTTTGTTGCAAATAAAAAGAAATGTTTATACCGTGTTTAACATCCTGCACTTTTCCAAAAGAGGATTTAAGGCCAGTCTCGGAACATTGCCAGAACAGTGAAAGTTAATGCGTACTGGTTCTCATTATTCACGCGATGAAAATTTTAAATTACACTCCACATGCCATGTTTAGAACTATTTTTATTCGAGTAAGTTTCAATTACAGGACTCCTAATGACATAAAATGCCGTAGGCTAGGAGTATGAAAATAGAAAGATCATACCTTTGCTTCTGTTTAATGGGTACTCATAAACTACAACAAAACGTATCTTCGTAATAGTAGACTGCACTTTTATTGCTTAGTTTTAAAAGTAAATGCTTGATGCAATGTTTTGATCTTAGAAATTGGATTTTTGCTATTAATAGCAATATTTAAAAAAATACGAAAGTCGACTTTATAACTTTGAAAAAATACAAATACTTAGATCAAAAAATTAATATCATTTTGTTCCAAACACTAAAGAGCTAATACAACCCTTCATCGTCAGTTTTTGATTCAAATACTGATTAAAATTTAAATTCTAATTTCAAATACTTAACTACATTGTTTTAGAAAATTCAAGAACAACATTGTAAAATTAACGACTCGCCGTGATTTCTCTGGGATCCAGTCATCAAATCCTAATTTTGTGATAATAAACCATATCTCCGTCTGGTGACGGATTAAGAATACAAGTGTCACCACCCCATCTCCTCCCAAGGGTGATGTAAAAGTCAGTTAAGGGATATTGCACACAAATAACATCGTCTGTGAGAGACGGAAAACTCGAAAATAAACCCTGTGCCAACACGCTTGGTCAGCGCGGCACAGTAGACCATAATCCCTCCAAAAGTGGAGGAGGCCCGTGCCCAACAGTGGGACGTAAATGGGCTGGAGAAGAAGAAGAAGAAAAAACCATATCTGAAATGTACCCTCTTAAATAAATAAAGAAAATATCAAAATCAAAACAAGTGACGGAGAAATCAAATAACAAACATACAAAAAATGCAAGCGAATTGATAATCTCTTTCTATTAAAGACGTTTAAAAATATTTACAAATTCACCAATGTTTATACATTTCACAAATAATCACTTTGTTATTGACCTTCATTCAACAATTTCGTTTCTCTAAATTTTGTTTGCAATTCAGCAAATATATTCGAATAGTTTTTGCTACCGATCAACTACTCAATAGATCTGGGTCGCTCGTTGAAGCTTTAATAATACGTAGCACTTTTAGTAAATATAGTGATCAGAGATTTGATTTCTTTATATCACGATACTTAAATTTATGATATTACTGTAACACTTTTCCTTTGATGAGATTTATTAATATTATTAACTAAAAGAAATTATTTTATTACAAGCCGACTAAATTTCTGAAAACCATTGCTAGGCCATTGACAAATTGGATAAAATTAAATTAGCTTTCCTAATATTTTTTTAAACCTATCATTTATCACCCTGTATTCGGATAAAATATAAGTGTACATCGCACGAACTATTTATTTAATGGTGACGTAAAAATAAATGACATATAAAAAAAAATTCCAAAATTTAAGAATAATTCACTGTCGATGTAAATTATTAAACTTAATTGTTGCTTTAACGACTTGTACTTTTGTGCAATAAAAGTTGGATTGCTTAGGGCTTTCAGTGTTTATTGCCGAGATTTTTTTGCGTTATGTGTATAATAGTGTATTATTTAGGTATCCATAGAATGTTTAGTATCCCAGAAGAATTGACTTACCGTATTGGTCCTCCTAATTAAAGCTTAAATTCATACATGGTCTGATAAACACCACATTTCAAGTAATGTCACAATTTTTGGTAGATTTCACGAAGTATAGATAGAAGGAGTCCGAACGTAATGTTGAACGAATGGTCTCAATTTAAGGGACAGATTTTTTGCCGGTAGAGCGCGCCATTTTTCAAGGAGTACTCGTTTGAATTCTTACGCGGGAAATTTTATTGCTATTGACACCTGTGGAAAAAAATATTTAATTAAATTAATATTTAATTTAATAATAATAATTAAATTAAATTCAACTTTCACGAGCCAGCGCGTGTTTACATGTAATAATAATAATAATAATAGCATCGGTACGCCCTGAACACTTGCGCAGCCAGTGGCAGAAAATAGAACTATGATCTGGGTTTATTAATGTGTACACGAAATATTATGGAAAAGCCTATACCGTTAGGACTCCTTCTATCTATACTTCGTGGTAGATTTAATCGTCTTTTTTAGTTTATGGGCGGGCATCGACACGAATTTAGAGTGATTTAAGATTTTCCCGCTAGAGATCGCGGTGTTTCGGCAAATTTAGCACGCGGGCCGCGGTCCGTGGCGAGCTTTACAGTTTGCCACCGTTACGCGACGATTAGGCGACGCAAGCGCATAGCACGCCGTCCGTGTCCCAATGATGGTTTTGCACTTGTCATCATATGTCATAATCAAACCCATCCAATATACGCATCTTATATAATATGTAATAACCATACGCTACGACTTTGTGAGCCTGGAAAATAAATAATTTCAATGTGTCTCAACACCTTACCTTTATTTAGCCTGGACACCAGGGTTCACGGAGATTGGAACTACATTCGCACCCTCTGGCAGAAAAAAGGCGTTGGCCTTTTTTTTTTAGTCTTGGTAGTTTCTTAGATCATAACCTTAAAATTTATCTTAAGGTAGTGAATGTAGACTTCGAAAATCGGTCGTAGACTTATACCTATATAATCAGCAAATAAATATTTTGTGAAAAATATTCAGTGACCATTTAAACATTTTATTATTTAAATGTTCGCTGAATATTATTTAGAGATATTGCAAAAAACATGAGTTCATCATCCCGATCCTGCCACTAACAAGTTCATATTCGATTATAATCATCGTCAGTTCGCGTGTTTGTAACGACGCATTCTTACCGTAACAATGAAAAATGTTTACATCGATTCAATTATGTCACGCTATGTAACCTATGAGATTTATCCCATTACGGTACTATTTGATAGATTTGTTCGTGTCGCTAAGTGACGCTAGCACGATAAGTATAATCAATATTCATAAGAAAATCACATACAATTCTGTGACAAATAAACGTGTGATCTTAGAGGTGCCTGTTTATAAATAAAAAAGATTAAATCACCCTGAGTTCATATAAATAAAAATACCGATAGATTCTAAATTTAAATGTTAATCCTGGATTAATTTTTATTGATTAACGCATAAAGTTTTGTCAAAGGCTACTTTTCGGATTTCAAAAAACTAATAAGTTACACTACAAGCATATTTTCGATCCCCTTTCTCCCCTCTCCAGCCCATTAACGTCCCACTGTCGGGCAAACGGCCTCCTCCACTTCGGGAGCGTCTATGATCTACTGTGCCGCGCTGACCAGTGCCTCAAGTCCCGTATTTCAATGGTCTCACAATGGCATCACAATGACACATTATAACCTCAAAAAATTAACCATAGACTACCAAACTTGATAAAATTCGCAACTAATGATGATGATTAACTATAGGTATTGAATTAACAAGACATCTGAAGGCATTTAAGACATTTAAATTTTTTTTTTTAAATATTCATGGATATTTCACACAACGTCCTCTGATCCCAAGCTAAGCTTATTATACTTGTGTTATGGGTACCAGAGTACGGATATAATACATATACTACTTTTCTTTTGTAAATACATACTTATAATACATAGTAAACACCCAGACGCAGTACAAACATTTGTATGAAAATTATAAATATCACACAAATGATTGTCCCGAGCGGGAGTCGAACCCTCGTGAACGGCAGTCCGTTATCTGAACCACTAGACCACGAGGCCCGTCGAAATCTAAACTACATATTACTAATCAATTAGTTATTTAGTGTTATTGCAAAAAAATGCGATTCGATTCCCGCTTGGGACAATCATTTGTGTGATATTCATAAATGTCACACAAATGTTTGTACTGCATCTGGGTGTTTTCTATGTATTATAAGTATGTATTTACAAAAAAAAAGTAGTTTAGTATTATATCCGTATTCTGGTACCCATAACACAGGCATATGAGCTTAGCTTGGGACCAGAGGACGTTGTGTGAAATGTCCGTGAATATTTATTATTATTTAACTAACAGAATTGACAGCTATCTAGCGCTCTTCTAGTCCTATGCATAATATAAACATTTGAAACATTGTTCAAAGAATATCATATGATTTACGAACAAACTTTTATAAACCATATATTAAGCGTCAGAATAGTAAACTTTCCTCGCACGCCCTACAATCAACGCTTTAATATAATGAACTATTAATCACCTTCACACTCTACTTAAACTCACCGGGTTTTATTCAAACCAAAGTATCCGTGACTTTCTTCAAACAAAGAGGCAATAGCGAAAATGACTAAATCAATACGACAAGCGAAACAGGAAATAGACGCATCTTTGGTCTTAAGTGCATTTTGTATGCGCCGCATTGGATTATCATTCGACAAATCCGAAAGTACATCGGCGTATTTTAGTCAAAAACTAATGTTTATATTGTCCGTCTGCGGTATTTGCTACCACGTATTCAGTGAAATCGTGTTCATAGGTCTCACCATATCTAATTCGCCACGAGTAGAAGATGTCGTTCCACTTTTCCATACTTTTGGCTATGGCGCTTTAAGTGAGTATCGATGTACAAAAATAAATGTCTACCTATCGGATCCTACTTCTTTGAGAATTTGATAATAAGCTGGTTTACGTAAATACGATATTTATTTCTACTTACATTTGAATTTTAAAATACACCCTTTGATCTCGCTGCATGTGTTTGCATAAGGAGCATAGCTATAATATGTCCACATCATAGTTATGCTCCATATGCAATCAATCGGTCTTTAAATGTCAAATCTATCAGATGCTTTTATTTCAAGTAATCCGTAACATTAATATTCAAATAAACGCGTGTACATGAATTCGATTTGTGAAATTCATTCAATATCACGACCCGATGTGCTAATCTTCATATACATATATATAGTATTTTTATTACACAGGTATTGCAAAGGTATTCGTTCTGTGGTATAAAAAAGATATATTTCGAGAGTTACTGGATGAGCTGGCAGGTATATGGCCGATATCTCCACACGACGAAGAAACGCAAATCATTAAAAACAAGAGCCTCGATTCACTACGAATGACGCATCGCTGTTAGTTTTCCTTTTGTTTTATTCGGATAATGTGACCATAACCGACTAATTGATATGATTGATTCGATTTTAAAATAATTTGTCATGTTTTAATAAAGATTATGCCCGAGAATACAGGTCTCAAACTTTTACAAAATATCCGATGTTATACATATTGTTACGAACACACAAAACACAAAGGAGCTAGCGCCATCTAGCAGCAACTAGTAAAACCAATTAAAGAACCGAACAGAGTGAAACCCCTATTAGATACTAGATGGCGTTAGAGGAACTACCGAAGTTTCCAGAAACATTCGTTCCGGGCGATCACGTTCGCGCACAGTCGGGAACATTCTGGAATGGTCTGGAACTCGTCTCGGCGCATATAAATAGCGGCAGGGAGGCGAGCCCGGGCAGTTCAGTTCGAGCTACGATAAAGGCGACTTCGAGAGCGAAAACAAGTGATCAAAAGTGATACCAGTGAAACCTACAACTTGGCTACGATCTAGGACATTGTTAGTGCTTAGTGTTTGGACCTAGTGCTTAGTGTGTAACTAGTGTTAGTGAATAAAGTCTTCTAAAAGAGTCAGCAGGTCTTTCTCTCCAAATCCTTCGAACCCTAGCACGTAACAACTGGTGTCAGAAGTGGGATTTGGAGATGCCATTGACTCCGAGAGAGGACTTCGAGGGCGTCAGGACAAGGGCACAACGAGCTGCGGAGGCCACGCCCGCTGTGGACCAAGCCCCGCCCACTGGCCCCACCTACCAGGCCCCGCCCACCGACCACGCCCCCTTAGACCCGCCCACTGGCCACGCCCACCATGCCACGCCCACCGACCACGCCCACCGGGCTCCGCCCACCCAGGCCCAGGCTCCGCCCACTCAGACTCAAGCCCCGCCCACTGGCCCCGCCCACCTTGCCACGCCCACCACACCGGCCACGCCCACTAGACAAGCTCCGCCCACTGGATCCGCCCACCTTGCCACACCCACCACACAGGCCACGCCCACTAGACAAGCCACGCCCACCAGCAGCACCGTAGTGTCAGTTCCTCAAGTAGCACTCCAATTAGGAAGTTTAATTGAACTGATAGAACACAAGCTCGGCGCTTTGCAAGAGTCACAAGAACGCAAGCTCGGCGCTTTGCAAGAGTCACAAGAACGCAAGCTCGGCGCTTTGCAGGAGTCACAAGAACGCAAGCTCAGCGCTTTGCAAGAGTCACAAGAACGCAAGTTCGAGTCACAAGAACGCAAGCTCGGCGCTTTGCAAGAGTCACAAGAACGCAAGCTTGGCGCTTTGCAAGAGTCACAAGAAAAAGTGATTTGTGCTATAAATGATGTTAGTAACACGGTGATTAAGCTTCGAAAAGATGTCGACGTAGTGGAAGAACGAGTTACCGGGTTAGGATTGGATGTCGAAAATGTGAAAACCGGCCTCATTGAACTACAGAAGAAAGTAGTGCGCCTTGAAACCACGGGAGTTACGATCTCTAGTGGAACTATCGGAGTGGCACAAGGACCAAGAGTGAAAGTTCCGCCATACGACGGCACTACTTCCTGGAACGCTTATCGTCAGCAATTCCAGACGGTTGCTACTGCCAACGGATGGACGGAAGAACAATGCTTGACCGCTCTCACTGTTGCGCTCAGAGGGCAAGCTTTGTCGGTCCTGGAAGCACTGCCACATACAGGAAATGGGTTCCAAGACCTGATGGAGGCACTTGAATCCAGATACGGGGAGCGACACCTGGAGCACGTGTTCCGTGCCCAACTGCGTGACAGAGTCCAACGCTCAGGAGAAGGACTACAACAATGGGCGTTGGAAATTGAAAAACTCGTCAGAAAGGCACACCCAGGAGCCGACACCAAGATGGTAGACACGAATATTGTTCAAGCATTTGTCGACGGAATCAAAGACCTGGAGGTCAGAACTGCAGTGAGGCTTCGTCACCATACCTCGCTAAAAGAAGCATTGGCGCATGCTTTGGAGGTCGAGGCTGTTCGTTATGACATACGGCATACGCATAAGATCCGTGAGGTCTCTGAGGAAGTCAAGGAGGTTAAGGCCCCTACGAAGAAAAGTTCTGGAGCCATGTGCTACAAGTGCGGTGAGAGGGGCCATCTTCAGCTCAACTGCCCGCAGAAGGAAACCCAGATGGCCAGGATGAACAGACTCGAGGAACAAATAGAGGTGCTGAAGAAGCAGGGGGCTTTGTCTCTTGCCCGGGATCAGGGAAACGAAAAAAAAGCCAGGACTAAGGGGCGAGTGCTGGCTGACGCGGAGGGAGCCCCGATAACTGTTATCTCCCAGGCATGCAGCGGGAATAGTTTTGCGATTCAGGGGACTATTAACGGGACGGATTGCAAAATGACTCTGGACACAGGAGCCTCTAGAACAATAGTGAACCCAACTCTGGTAAAAACCGCAACGGGACACAAGAGGAGAATTAACTGTCGGCTACTTACTGCCTCCGGTCAGCCAATACCCGTCCTGGGAGAAACGTCAGTTACGATGTATGTAGGGGGGTCCTCATACTCTCATAACGTAATCGTGGCTGAGATTGTGGATGATTGCATCTTGGGTTTGGATTTCATGAAGAAACACAACTGCAGAATTAATGTCGCTGAAGGAGTTTTCAAGTGTGGTGAAGAAGAAATCTTCATTCTTGGAGGCGCCTGCGGGAAAGTCACATGTGTAAAGAAGGTCATCATACCTGGACGAGCGGAAGCTCAGGTACTGGTGGAACTGCCGCCAGCTGGAAAGAAAAAGTCAAACAGATGCGTGTTGATCGAAGACACACCTACCAAGACATCGTCACAAAAACTGATGACGGCGAGAACCCTTGTTAGTGGAAGCAGAAACGCTGTGGTCAGGGTTTTGAATCTTGGTGATCGCGAGATCTGCTTGAACAAAGGTGATGTCATCGGAAAGTGCGAGGAAGTTGTCTGGATGAAAAAGTGTAGTTCGATGACAGGCGCAGACTCAGCAAACAGCAATAACTACGGTTTAGTGACTAAGCTACTCGATGACTGTAAGAGTAATCTGACTTATTCGCAGAGCATGAAAGCTAAGAAGTTTTTGCAGCGCTACGCGAATATCTTCTCCAGTCAAGAAGGGGACCTTGGAAGAACGTCAATGGTTCAGCACAGGATAGATACCGGAAGCGAGAGACCAATTCGTCAACGAGCAAGACGGATACCAATTGCAAAGGAAAAAGAAGTTGAAGGCCTTTTGGAGGACATGAGAAGGAATAAGATTATTGAACCGTCTACAAGTCCGTGGTGCTCACCTGTTGTATTAGTGAAGAAGAAAGATGGTAGCACGAGATTTTGTGTGGACTATAGGCGTCTCAATGATGTCACTAAGAAGGACAGTTACCCGTTACCACGAATCGACGACACTTTAGATACCCTGAGTGGCATGAAATGGTTCTCGACCCTAGACCTGAAATCTGGCTACTGGCAGGTGGAAATTCATCCAAAAGACAAGGAGAAGACAGCTTTCTCGACCGGTAAAGGTTTATGGCAATTTAACGTCATGCCCTTCGGATTGTGCAACGCACCTGCCACCTTTGAGCGACTCATGGAGTGTGTACTGGCAGGCTTAGTTGGAGAGGCTTGCTTAGTCTACTTGGATGACGTCATCATTGTCGGCCGCGACTTCGAGGACCATTTGCGAAACTTGGAACGAGTTTTCGCCAAAATAGAGGGAGCCAAATTAAAGTTGAACCCGGAAAAGTGTCGTTTATTCAGGAGCAAGGTCAACTATCTCGGCCATATTATCTCCAGTGATGGAATCCAGACAGACCCGGAGAAACTGGAAGCAGTTCAAAAATGGCCTACCCCTAAGGACAAAACCGAAGTGCGGGCATTCCTCGGCCTATGCTCATACTACAGGCGTTTTGTTAAGGGATTCGCAGAGATAGCCAAGCCATTACATCGGCTGACAGAAGATAAACGACAATTTAGTTGGGATGAGACTTGTGAAGATTCTTTTCAGAAACTGAAGAAACATCTGTGTGAAACACCAATCCTGGGGTATCCACAAACTGAAGGTCAGTTTATAGTTGACACGGATGCAAGCAACACGGCCATTGGAGGGGTGTTATCTCAAAAACAGGGTGAAAGAGAAGTTGTTATTGCATATTTCAGCAAATCTTTATCCAAGCCAGAGAGAAACTACTGTGTGACAAGACGAGAACTCTTGGCTGTTGTAAAGACGCTACAACATTTCAACAAATATCTCATCGGCAGACAGTTTTTACTACGAACTGACCACGCAGCCTTGAAGTGGCTACTGCAATTCAAGAACCCAGAAGGTCAAGTAGCTCGATGGATTGAACAGCTCCAGGAGTATGACTTCAAGACGGAACACCGCAGCGGAAAGACACATGGGAATGCCGACGCACTCTCACGAAGGCCGTGTTCGGAGGACTGCAAACATTGTGTCAAGCAGGAATGCAAT
Organism: Orgyia antiqua; assembly: GCA_916999025.1. Classification (NCBI taxonomy): domain Eukaryota; kingdom Metazoa; phylum Arthropoda; class Insecta; order Lepidoptera; family Erebidae; genus Orgyia; species Orgyia antiqua. The sequence continues at coordinate 8,697,094 of OU779861.1, forward strand.
GAAGAAACATTAAAACTAACGAGAACAGATCCTTTGAGTCTCTGGGAGAATGATGCTATGAGGGAGGCTCAAGAAAAAGATGACGACCTTCGGCACATCATCACATGGAAGAAACGGGGTGACGTAAAACCAATATGGAGTGAGGTTGCACCCACTGGCGCTGTCACTAAGGCGTACTGGGCGCAATGGGACAGTCTGATACTCCAAAACGGAATACTCTACCGGAAATGGGAGAAGACTAACGGCAGAGAGTTCCATCTTCAGATAATTGTCCCAAGAACGAGAGTACCAGATGTTCTCCGTGAAATACATGATGGCGTATCAGGAGGTCATCTAGGTGTCAAGAGGACGTTAACAAAAGTGCGAGAACGATTCTACTGGTTGCATTGTCGAGATGATGTACAGGATTGGTGCCGCAAATGTACTACTTGCGCTGCTGTAAAAGGACCACAGACCAGGAGCCGTGGGAACCTGCGGTTGTATAACGTCGGTGCACCGTGGGAACGAATTGCAGTTGACGTAGCTGGGCCATTTCCTGTAACGGATTCGGGAAACAAGTATTTTATGGTCGTCATTGACTACTTCACCAAATGGCCCGAAGTGTTCGCCATACCAAACCAAGAAGCCACAACAGTCGCTTCCAAGTTAGTCGAAGAAGTGATATGTCGCTTTGGTGTGCCTCTGGAAATCCATTCTGATCAGGGCAGGAACTTCGAATCGCAGGTGTTCCAGGAAGTGTGCAGAATTTTGGGCATGCATAAGACGAGGACCACCGCGTACCATCCGCAGTCTGATGGAATGGTTGAGAGATTTAACCAGACCCTTGAGAGGCATTTGGCGAAATTGGTAGATGACAAACAAAAGGATTGGGACAAGTATATACCACTCTTCCTTCTGTCTTACCGAACCGCCGAGCATGAGAGCATAAAAGCTACCCCGGCGTATGTCAATTTCGGTAGAGAACTACGAATACCAGTAGACCTATTGACAGGAGGGTCACCGGAGGAACCAAAGACTGTACAAGACTATGTCTGCGATTTAAGGGAAAAGATGCGCTATATACACGCCTTGGTTCGGGAAAATGGGTTACAGTCAAGTGAGAACATGAAAACCAGATACGACCGGAAATCGAACACGAGCGGCTTCGAGGAAGGGTCACTGGTGTGGCTGCATAACCCAACTCGCCGGAAAGGGAAATCTCCAAAGTTGCAGAACCAGTGGGACGGTCCATACAAAGTGGTTACCCGACTGAATGATGTGACCTATAGGATTCAAAAGCAACCAAGAGGGACATTCAAAGTGGTACACATAGACCGTCTGGCGCGCTACCATGGTAGTAACAACGGGGGAGTCTAAGAGGGGAGTAGTGTTACGAACACACAAAACACAAAGGAGCTAGCGCCATCTAGCAGCAACTAGTAAAACCAATTAAAGAACCGAACAGAGTGAAACCCCTATTAGATACTAGATGGCGTTAGAGGAACTACCGAAGTTTCCAGAAACATTCGTTCCGGGCGATCAAGTTCGCGCACAGTCGGGAACATTCTGGAATGGTCTGGAACTCGTCTCGGCGCATATAAATAGCGGCAGGGAGGCGAGCCCGGGCAGTTCAGTTCGAGCTACGATAAAGGCGACTTCGAGAGCGAAAACAAGTGATCAAAAGTGATACCAGTGAAACCTACAACTTGGCTACGATCTAGGACATTGTTAGTGCTTAGTGTTTGGACCTAGTGCTTAGTGTGTAACTAGTGTTAGTGAATAAAGTCTTCTAAAAGAGTCAGCAGGTCTTTCTCTCCAAATCCTTCGAACCCTAGCACGTAACAATATAATACATTTTGTTAAATATTTTCAGCTAGACTTCGTCTTTTTTCGCCGTGAATGTACCTATGATCAGATATATGAAGCAAAGAAAGTGTGTGCCTTAGCAAACGGCGCTCTATAGCGCGAATTCAGCTACATATTACGAGTATATCCTTTCTATTCGCGCTATTCTTTACAGATAGAGCTTAATCGAAGATTTTTAAAAAGACAAATTATTAATTATATGAAAAATAAAGATGTTTAATCATTTTCAGGGTACTTCTCTGTAAATTTAGCAGGAGTATGGTTCTATAATCTCACACCGATAGGTCTATATTTGTTCGGTTTATTGATGGGTGAAGACGCGAAGATCGGCTATGTGTGGGTGTCGTGGTATCCTTTTGATAAACACCAACCTATTGCGCATATATTAGTTTATCTTTTTGAAGTATTTGCTGGTAAGATGTTACTGAATTCTTCGTACTAGTTATATTGCTTCTATTCCTAACATAATCTTTTATCAGTGTTTTAGTCATGCAAAGTACTAAACGTTATGTTGTTTCGATCTGACATTAATACTCTAACGGCTGTTTTCAATATTGTATCTATCTTCGACTTTTGCTGTTAAAGTCAGACTGTTACAAATTTTGCCTTTACTTGCAAATCAATAAGCTAGTGATTGACTGACTGACTGATACTGACATCTATTGAAAATTCGACAGGAGATAAAAATATCTTACTGATAAATGAGAATAACAATCCATCCGTACCTAATCGTAGACTGATTATTTTTATTAAAAATGGCCTACACCTGCAAGAATTTTTTCTCGACAATCGATGTATTTTGAATCTACTTGATAATTAGAAGGAAATTTAAGATCAGATGTAGTTTTTATTATTTTAATTTGACTAAAGATTGAACCCATTGATATATGTATACTACGTCGTTCAAACAACACTAAAAACTCTAAACCCAAAATCCTCAAAACTCGAAAAACTTTAAAAATCTCAAAACCCATTGATGTCAATAATTCAGCATATCATTAGGCCTCAAATAACTCAAAAACACTTATTGAACACTTATAATAGCATTTAATGACTTAATTGTATCTATGTCACTATCACACATTATACATAAAGACTCTATAATAATACCAGTGATTTCTAAGAACATGTTTGTGCTATTCTTTTTAAGAATAAGAGTGAAAGTCTTGATGATATAGAATCATCCATCGCCACCATTATTGTAACTGGCTTACAGTTTGCAAACTGCCAATTATTTCAGACAACTAAAATGTTTGATAGCACGCTTGGCCTCTTATACAAATATAGAAAATGCATGATGAACTTCTTGCTGACAGTGCCTGATTATGTAGTTGCTACTATTTTACCGCACAATTTTAGCTCCTTGCATTTTAATAGACATTGGTGCCGATTCTACGCGCACAGCTAAACTTCCTAACTAAAAAATTTTAATTGATAGCGTTATTATCTCATTTCGGCAATGTTATCTGAACTCTATATGAACTTATTATAAAAACTGTGTATTATAGACTAATGGTTTTAAATAATATAAATGTGTAAAACGAAATAGCAAATAAAAGATTATATTGTCACTACCAATTTTCATTTTTTAGTTAAGTTTATTTATGCACCTAGAATTGGTATCATTCTATTATTATCACAAGACTATTTTAATGTATGAACTATTCAGGATAACGTATCCTAAGTGGCTCTTTGGCTATTTTTATTTTTAATTCTTTAGATATTCATGATAACCAATCCTAAGTGGCTTAATTAGTAGAAATATCCTATAAATTTTTATAGGTACCAACACAAACAAACTTAAAATTATAACAATAAATAATTATAACAATTTAAACTTGAAATAAGCCTTAATGAACACTAAAAATTCATGGCATTCCAATTCTAAAAATTTTAATATTCCAATTTCGAATTTCGGAATGCTATATAACGGTCATACCACAGAATAAGTAATTATCACACTATACATGACAGAGCAAAAGCTTCCCAAAGAAAAAAAATATACGACAATTATATACAAAGAATTATTAACGTTGATAGTTATAAATATCGTTGGTAGTCGAAGGAATAATAAAAAGTGTCACCACCACATTTCCTCCCAAGCTAATGAAAAACTCCACAATACACTAGATAATAGATCACACAGATATGACAGCCAGCCACTGTGAGAGATGAAAAACTCGATAATAAGCTCTGTGCCAACACGCTCGGTCAGCGCGGCATAGTAGACTAGTCTTCTGTGACTAATCTAGAACCTAAAATTTTTTTTTAAGTGAGGAATGTTATAGAATTAAGAGTCAAGCCAATAATTTAATGTTAGTACTGTTACAGTAATAACTAAATAAAATTATTATAAAATTGTTTGTAGTATTTTACCATTTCTCTAGAAAAATACCATCACATATTTTACATTAAAAGAAAATTACTTTTCTCATTTCTCACATTTCATGCAAATAAAAACTACATAAAATACATTTGTTAAAGAGAAGTAGGGCTGCCGGGACCGTCCGGGGCCCGTCCGAGAGGGGATTACGCAGTGTCCGGGAGAAACCGGACATTTATATTGTCAGGGGAGACGTATCATAAAAACCAGTCAAGCACGAGTTGGTCTCGCACTTGAAGGGTTCTATACCGTTATTATCTTAATATATTCGCCATACTGACCCCAAATAACACTAAATAATGGTACCCCAAATAACGGGATAAGGACAGGAGAATGATGATGATGAGTATTTGTTGTTGTAGCAACAACTGATATAAACTCAATTGAGTGACAATTATAAATAAATAAATAAATATTCATGGACATTTCACACAACGTCCTCTGGTCCCAAGCTAAGCTTATATGCTTGTGTTATGGGTACCACATTACGGATAGAATACATATTATAAATTATTTTTTTTGTAAATACATACTTATAATACATAGAAACACCCAGACGCAGTACAAACATTTGTATGACAATTAGAAAAATCACACAAATGATTGTCCAGAGCGGGAATCGAACCCGCGACCTCTTGATCGGCAGTCCGTTACCAGAACCACTACACCACGAGGCCCGTCAATCATATATCCGTCATATACACAAACTGTGAAATTATTAGCTCTCTAGCTATCACCGTTCAAAAGATATAGCCTGGTGACAGACAGACGAATGGACGGATGAGCAGTAGTCTCAGTTATAGGGTCCTGTTCTACCTTCTGATACGTAAAAATTAAGGCATTTTTTTCTGCAAATATTAATATGTCGCGATATCTGGAGAATACCGTAGGTATTTCGCCTAAATGACGTGTTTATTCAGCGTCAGCAATTAAGATGATGGCAGCCCTACCTAGAAGACAAATGTAACATAACTGTAGAGTATGTTTATCTATGCCAATTATAGAGATGTCACGTATACGTTAACCTCACAAAACACATTATTATTGTAGGTCAAACTTGCGTCTGGATCATGGTCGGCACTGACCTCTTGTTCTCCGCAATGACAAGTCATATCACTTTACTGCTACGAATACTCAAACGACGACTTGAGTCCACAGGCACTATAGAAGCTTATAATATTGAAGACCAGTATGAAGATATATTGGCAAATATTAAGTTACACCAACGCTTAATCAAGTAAGTTTTATATGTTCAAAAAGTAATAAAGGCTTTTACTCGAGTATTAAAAAAACTGTTAGACGAATAACTCCCTTTAATTTATAAAAAAAAACATTAATTAGTCTGTACTAGGTGTGGTGACGGATTAAGAATACAAGTGTCACCACCCCATCTCCACCCAAGGATGCTGTAAAAGTCAGCTAAGGATAAGGAATATTACACACAAATAATATCCTCTGTGAGAGACGGAAAACTCGAAAATAAACCCTGTGCCAACACGCCTGGTCACCGCGGCACACTAGACCATAATCCCTCCAAAGTGGAGGAGGCCCGTGCCCAACAGTGGGACGTGAATGGGCTAGAGAGAGAGGTGACAGAGTATTTATATTGATCAGCTCAGGATTTTAGAGAAAAATATTTTTGTATTGAGTTCACATTGACTCGTTAAATTCAAAAGAAAGATTAAGCACTATTTTTAGATTCCAAGGAATTTACTACGTATTGCTATTATGCTCTAACATTTAAACAAACTGCCAAGTATTGTTTCCTTTATTCTTTACTGATATCATTAATATTTAAACTAGGTTTATTAATGATCATCATGTTTACTACCAACTTTCTTTTAAAACAAAAAAGCGTAGAAACCACTAAGTAGTAGATACCGCAAATGACAACTTATATATAGTTTTTACTACTGTCTGTTTCAAAAACTTTTATAGTAATATAAAAAAACAAAGCATAACACAGAGAAAAAGTTCACATAAGGCAAAATACTTATGACCGCAACACCATTCACTTGTAAACCTAACCTACTGAGCATTCTGGTGCGTGTATGTATTTTATTAGGTGTAGAACTTTGCTTCCGCTTTTTTTTTCGAAATTTGAGGGTTTATCGTAAAAAACTGATTATACATTCATGATTCAAATTACTCTCAATCCTTGTTGCGTTTGACATAAGTCTTGATCAAGCAATGCCACCAATTCTGCATATTCGAAAATCTTCTCTTTTACCGCCATGCTGGTCTTCGACGTCTAAGCGTTCTTAAAACGTTAAAACCGAATATTTATAAAATACTTTAGCTGCTCTAATGGAGCACCTTACCTATCAATATTTTGATACTAATATTATAAAGCGGAAGAGTTTGTTTGTTTGTTTGTTTAAACGGGCTAATCTCATGAACTCATGACTCATGGTTCGATTTGAAAAATTCTTTTTTTGTTGGTAAGTCCATTTATAGGGGAAGGCTTTAGGCTATAAAACATCACGATACCATCAATAGGAGCGAAGCAGAAGTGAAAAAAGTTGCAAAAAACGGGGAAATGTTATGTAAATTCCACGCGTACGGAGTCGCGAGCAGCAGCTAGTATTTTGATAAGAAGGTTTTTATTTTATCACAAGACATTAACGCGATTTATATTAAATCCAACCTACATAAAATAGATTAATAGATAAATAGCAATATTCTACGCTATGTATAAATATGCAACTATCAGTGTGCTCCGCTCTTTGTTTGATAACAAAAAACGTTATGTTGTAAGCCCAAATACACTCTTATAAACTGAAAATTGTAATATAAAGGGTAACTTAAAGTCCTAAATATTTGTATTTTGACTTTGACTTTGAACTCCTTTCATAATGATGTCTTTTTTTAAATTTAAATCACTGTTATGTACCAAACGATAAATACGCGGGAGTACGGCCCTTGCGCGGACGCAGTCCGGCCCCGCGCGCGACGCGGCTGTCGAGCGCCCCTCAGTTGAAAAATCGAGTTGAAAGCGAGTTGACGTTCGATTGTGACTAGTTGTCACGTGTTCTCGCAACGGTTTTTAAAAGTTAAAAATTGTCACTAGAATTAATTGTTGATAAAACTAATTATCCTTGTTGTGTGAATCGATAATTACAATTGAAAACAAAACCTTGAAATGTCACCGCGAAATGTAATCTTCGCCAAATTGTTGGACATAAATGTGTTATAAACACTAGTGAATTTTGTGTCTCCATACTTAATACGATTTGTGTGTCTATATTTAATGCTATTTAATGTGAGTTGAACTGTTTGATAACTACAATTGTGATAGTATAATTGCATTAAGACGATTGGTGAAAGTTCACGGCTTAAGTCGCGCCAAATGTGGTCATTTTGAGGACTTAAAGAGTTCGTGTCTGCCTGCCTAAAGTTAAGTATAGTTTGATTAGCATTCTGCGTTATTTTGGCCAATTTATCGTAGTTAGTTAATGGAGCTATAGCTAGGGCTTGACACGGTGAAGACATTGTTGAAGAACAAACAGGGTAAGTTTGTACTATTGTAGATTTGTAACGCTGTGAAACGCAGATTTTAAGTTCGTTCGTGTTGGCCTGAAGAATTAATACGCTTCCACAAACTAACACATTAAAAATCCCAGGTTGAACGCAACATATTTTTGGTACCCAGAGCGTGGTTTAAACTCCGTTTCTCGAATGTTCCATGTTGAACAAACTATAGCCTCATTATTTGTGAAAATTGATTTAATTAATTTAATTAATTTAATTTGATTAATTTAGTTGTTTGTTTGTTTAATCTAAATTGTTGGTATAGTTTTAAATAATTAATTTGAGTACTTGAATTGGCAATTAGATTTTAAAGGATTTGATAATTATTTGTGCTATTGCTAATCGTATTTGTTGTTGCTCAGGTTATTATTTAATATAAATTATTATTTAATTATTGTCTAATATTGAACAACGTTATAGTTAAATTGTGGCGTTGTGCGTTTGTGTAATACAACATTTATTTTATACGTTTGTTTGTTTGTTGGTTACCTTAAAATAAATAATTTAAGTCTTAAATTAATTGCACATTGGCAAGGAATTGTTTGTTTGTTTGATTTAAAATATTAAAGATTTGATATTTGTTTGGAGTAATAGCGGCTTGTCTCATTGAAAGATATTTTGTTTTTCGCTATTGTAATATTGTTTGTTTGTGAAAGATATTTGTTTTTTTTTTGTGTTATTATAAGATTGTTTGTTTCGTGCCGTTTGTGCTTTGAAGATGTCTACCGCCGCGTATAATGTTGTCCGCGAGACATATTCCGGGATTGCGACTCATTTGAGATGGTTCACGTCAGCTGCCGCCTTGGTGAAAAGGGAGAACCGAATCGAGGCATTGTTGGACAGGCATGAGAAATGCCCTACACGACTTCAGGAGGTGGAGGCGCTTTACCGGCGCTTCATCTTGCATCTGGATGATGTGCCCCTGGAGTCATTCCCCCAGGAGCGACGGGACCAAGTCCACGAGGACTACGTCCAAATTATGGACCTTGCCGACGACATCGCCCAGAGCGCGCGGGAGATTTTAGCCTCGCGCGCCGGAGTACCGGCTCACCGGGCCCCCTTGAAGACTCCCGTGGGCCTTTTGACCAGGTTACCCAACTTGGATCTTCCACGTTTTGATGGTCGACTAGACATGTGGATGGGATTCATTGGTTTGTTTGAGAGCCTTGTGGACTCGAGGGACGATTTGGGTCCGTCTCAGAAACTGGCCTATTTACTCTCCGTGCTTGATGGAGAGGCGAGGGGCTTAGTACAGCACCTCCCAATATGTGACGGGAGCTATGGGATCGCGCGGGCGTTGCTCACCAAGCGCTATCACAACCAGCGCTGTCTGGCAGATACCCACGTTGACCAGATCTTGAACCTTCCCGTCGTGAGCAATGCTGCCCAGTTGAGGACCGAGCTGCTGAACCCCCTCCTAATAGCCACCAATTCGCTCAACCGCTTAGGACTGCCGGTTGCCAAGTGGTCTTACCTACTGGTGCGTATCGTACTCAAGCGATTGCCGGTGTCTTTGAGGGCACGTTTTGAACAGGGGCACACTAGGGATGAGGCATCTGCTCTCCCTACCTTTGACCAGCTCCTGACGTTCCTGGAGGACGAGTGTCGCATGGGTGACGTCATGGTCGCCGACACGCCGGTGGAAGCATCACGTCCCAGACCCACCAACCAACGGCGCAATGCCCAACCTGCACCAAGAGGAGGTACGGCCGCCCGCTTCGCTGTCGCTCAAGCTGCGCCACCGGACTGCCGGTTTTGCAAGTCGCAGGGACACCAAACGGTGCGGTGCCCAGACTTCGCGGTCCTGCACGTGGCCGCTCGTAGGCGGATTGCCCAGGCCCGCGGCTGGTGTTTCTCTTGCCTAGGGGACCATTACCAGCGCGCCTGCCCCGACACTCACCCGTGTCCTATTTGCGGAGGGCACCATTTGAAAATCCTGTGCGCCAACGCGAATGGCCGTCGCGACCACGCGGGGTCGCCTTCGGGCGGGTATGCCAGTGGACACCGGGACCAGTCCCGCAATTTGGAGTCCGGCTCATCACCCCCACGCCGCGCAAACTGCGCTGCCGTTGATCGCCGAGTTGGTTCGGCGCGCAGCCCCACGGGCGGGTATGAAAGCGGGCCCCGGGTTCAATCCCGCACCTTTGTGTCCCGCTCGCCCTCCCCGCTTCCACGTGATCAAGCGAGATCACCTCCAGTAGTGTACCACGATTACCGTGACGCGCGTCCGGTACCACTACCGTCCCCCCCTCTGGCGGAACGTCCCCGTTTGGAGACGCGCAACCCTCGGTACGGACGCTCCAGGCGCTACGAACCGCCGTCTATGGCTCGTGGCAGTCGTCACCGAGAGGAGGCCGAGTTTAGGCACTACCCGCACTTTGATTTGCCGTCTCGGGACAACGGCGCTCAGTCGCCGCCACGCCAACATTAGGATGTTGGCGTCTGCCCCCGCTATGCACCGCCCCCTTTTGAGACCGTCCTCTTGCCTACGGCCCATGTCAGGGTCTGGGGACGGACGGGCGCCTCGGTTGTAGTCCGAGCGATATTGGACACAGGCTCACAGGGGTGCATAGCCTCGTCTTGGTTGGTAGGGCAGACTGGCCAGACTATTGAAAAATATTCAGATGTAATAAGGGGTGTCGGGAACGCCCCCGTGGCCACGGTAGAGGGCCGCGTTTGGTTTGAGTTCTCCCCCTCAAATTCTCCACGTCCGACGTTGGAATCGTCGGCCATTGTGATGGAGAATATCTTAGGCAATCACCCGCAAGTTCGTTTGTCTGCGGATGCGGTAAAATTGACCGCGGATTTGAATTTAGCTGACCCTAAATTTGACCTGCCTGGCACGGTCGATTTGTTGCTTGGTGCCGATGTTTTGGGTAAAATATTACTCGGCAAGGATCGTGTTTTGCAGCCAGGTGGCTTGGTAGCCCTCCGGACCATATTTGGGTTCGCACTGATGGGGCCTGTATTGAGGACTCCCCCCCCTGCCGAACTTGGAACGGCCTTGATGGTGGGGTCCGCCCTTTCTGACGCCGTGCAGAGATTCTGGGAAGTGGAGGAGCCACCACAAGCTCCCCGCTCTGATCCGGAGCATGAAGAGTGTGAGCAGTTCTACAAGACCAACACCAGTTATCTCCGTTCCGGCCGGATCATGACAAGATTGCCATTTCTCGCCGTACGTCCGCCACTTGGCGTCTCGCGGCCTATTGCAGAGAAGCGTTTGTTGGCGATGGAGCGCCGTATGAGCAGGGACCCACTACTCAAGGAGAAGTATATTGACTTCATGCGGGAGTATGAGGATTTGGGACACATGTCTGTGTCAAAATTGGATTGGCGTTCGACGGAGCACTTCTTTCTTCCGCATCATGCTGTAATAAAACCATCAAGTGGTAAGTTACGCACAGTATTTGATGGTTCTGCGCAGACTACTTCAGGAGTGTCATTGAACCAGTGTCTGCATCCTGGTCCCAAATTGCTGAAGGACCTTTGTGACGTCATCACGCGGTTTCGACGTCATCAATTTGTTTTTGTGGCTGACATCAAGATGATGTTCAGGCAAACGGTAATTCACCCGGATGATCGCCGATACCAGCTGATATTGTGGCGAGAAAACCAGCAAGATCCCATGCTTGTCTACGAGCTCAACACGAACACCTACGGGCTGCGGTCTAGCCCCTTTTTGGCTATACGTTCGCTTTGGGAGCTCGCGGATCGAGAGCGTATGTCGTTTCCTCGCGCAGCCGCCATTTTGAAGGAGGACCTATATGTTGACGATGTGTGCACTGGCGCGGCCACGGAGAGAGAGGCCCTGCTCTTGCGTGACGAGTTGATTGGCATTCTAGCCTCCGCAGGATATGAGTTGCGTAAATGGATCTCCAACTTACCTGCGCTCTTGGACGGGCTACCGGATGACCACCAGCAGGATCCTCACCTATTTGAGAACCGTGACAACCCTACCATGATGTCAGTGCTTGGAATCCAGTACAGACCAGTCCAGGACATCTTTACATTTAATGTCAATTTGGATTCGCATCACACTTGGACGAAACGACTGGTTCTGTCGACTGTCGCGAGAACCTTTGATCCCAATGGCTGGATATGCCCGGTCATATTCTGGGCCAAATGCTTCCTGCAGAGACTTTGGACTGCAGGTCTTGGATGGGACGAGCCACTTCGCGAAGCTGTTTTGAAGGACTGGCTCCTATTTGCTTCCTCATTGCCTGCCATCAATAGGATATCGTTACCCCGTGCTCTGCTTCCGCCAGGGAAGCACACCGCGTCCCTTCATGGTTTCTCGGACGCTTCGGAACGTGGGTACGCAGCAGCTGTATACTTGCGCACCGTGACCACAGATGGTCAGGTGAAAGTGTTGTTGGTCATGGCGAAGAGCAAGGTCGCGCCTCTTCGAACTGCCTTGACAATCCCTAAGTTAGAGTTGTCAGGGGCGGCCCTTCTTGTTCGCCTTTTGAATCACGTCATGTCCACCTTGTGCACGTCAATTGACATTTCCACGATATATGCATGGACTGACAGTCAAATTGTGCTATGTTGGCTGAAGACGTCAGTTCACACCTTAGAGGTGTTTGTAGCAAATCGTGTCTCTCAGATACAGAAATCGGAGACCCCGTTGGTTTGGAGGCATGTGCCTGGCGAGGTCAACCCTGCTGATTGTGCGTCACGGGGATGTATGGCCCCCCTTTTAGTTGAGCACTCTCTGTGGTGGGGACCTGAGTGGTTGACCAGATCAGAATCTAATTGGCCGCGAACTCCGGCCTTAGACATTGTCGCACTGCCTGGGTTGCGAACGCTTGCGCTCGAACGGCAGGACCGTCCGTTCGACCCCGATTTCTTACTTAATCGTTACAGTTCATTGGACAAATTGTTGAGTGTCACCGCTTGGATCAAGCGCTTCACGAAAAATTGTAGACATCCACAGAACAAATGTTTGGAGGCCTTCTTATCGCCACAAGAGCTCCAAGATGCTCTTCTTCACTGGGTTCGTTCTGTGCAAGAGGCACATTTTGAAGACGAGATTGACATCTTGAGGAAAGGCAAATCCAAGCTGTCTGGAGCCATTTGTAAGCTGAACCCTTTTTTGGATAGTGAGGGTCTTTTGCGTGTCGGAGGGCGTCTTAGGAACGCAAACCTCCCTTATGGATCTCGTCACCCCCTCTTATTGCCAAAGAGTGGCCACTTGGTGAACCTGTTGGTGACTGATCGTCACATCAAGAACTCCCACGCCGGCTGTAATGCCTTATTGGCCATTTTGCAACGGGAATTTTGGATTTTATCGGCCCGTCGGACGATCCGTAGTGTGGTCTTTCGTTGTATGCCTTGCTATAGGCTCAAGGCCCCTACCATGCAACCTATCATGGGTGACCTTCCTTCGGATCGGGTCACTGAGATAAGGCCCTTTGCTGGAGTTGGTACGGACTTTGCAGGCCCTTTTTTTGTTAAGACCTCGACCCTCAGGAACAGTAAAACTGTCAAGGCTTATTTGTGCGTCTTTGTCTGTCTGTCCACCAAGGCGGTACATTTGGAACTCGTCTCAGCCCTCTCGACAGAGGCATTTGTTGCGACGTTAGATAGATTCGTGTCACGACGAGGACTACCGTCCTTGATTCGGTCGGATTGCGGTACCAACTTCAAAGGCACAAACAACTATTTAAAAGCGATGTATGATTTTTTGTCGGCTAACGAGACTGAAATTGCGTCTAGACTAGCTACACGTAGAATAACTTGGAGGTTCAGTCCCGTGTCATGTCCCCACTGGGGAGGAATATTTGAAAGCGTAGTAAAGGTTGCTAAGACACATTTGCGACGGGTAATTGGCGAGTCTGTATTGACCTTTGAAGAGCTCGCAACTGTGTTTTGCAAAATCGAGGCCGTTTTGAATTCACGCCCGTTGTGCCCGATCTCTTCAGATCCTAACGACTTGGAAGCCCTCACGCCGGGCCATTTTTTGATTGGGCAGCCACTGAACGCCCTGCCGGAATATCCCCTTGTTGATGTGAGACCTAATCGTCTCTCGCGGTTTGAATTGGTCCAACAACTCACTCAGAGCTTTTGGAAACGTTGGAATTTAGAATATTTGCACATTCTCCAGCAGCGCGTTAAGTGGACTGACAAGACTGATCCACCTCATGTTGGTGACCTCGTTCTGGTTAAGGACGCTAACTCACCGCCACTGTGTTGGCGCAGGGGGCGCATTCTCAACCTCGTCTTTGGAGCAGATGGAGTGCCCCGTTTTGCTGAGGTCCGGGTGGACGGTTCAATTTTGAAGAGAGCTGTATCAACCTTGTCGCGACTGCCAGTGAATTAGCGGCCAGGTAGTCCTGGCCGAGGCGGGTAGATGTTATGTACCAAACGATAAATACGCGGGAGTACGGCCCTTGCGCGGACGCAGTCCGGCCCCGCGCGCGACGCGGCTGTCGAGCGCCCCTCAGTTGAAAAATCGAGTTGAAAGCGAGTTGACGTTCGATTGTGACTAGTTGTCACGTGTTCTCGCAACGGTTTTTAAAAGTTAAAAATTGTCACTAGAATTAATTGTTGATAAAACTAATTATCCTTGTTGTGTGAATCGATAATTACAATTGAAAACAAAACCTTGAAATGTCACCGCGAAATGTAATCTTCGCCAAATTGTTGGACATAAATGTGTTATAAACACTAGTGAATTTTGTGTCTCCATACTTAATACGATTTGTGTGTCTATATTTAATGCTATTTAATGTGAGTTGAACTGTTTGATAACTACAATTGTGATAGTATAATTGCATTAAGACGATTGGTGAAAGTTCACGGCTTAAGTCGCGCCAAATGTGGTCATTTTGAGGACTTAAAGAGTTCGTGTCTGCCTGCCTAAAGTTAAGTATAGTTTGATTAGCATTCTGCGTTATTTTGGCCAATTTATCGTAGTTAGTTAATGGAGCTATAGCTAGGGCTTGACACGGTGAAGACATTGTTGAAGAACAAACAGGGTAAGTTTGTACTATTGTAGATTTGTAACGCTGTGAAACGCAGATTTTAAGTTCGTTCGTGTTGGCCTGAAGAATTAATACGCTTCCACAAACTAACACATTAAAAATCCCAGGTTGAACGCAACAATCACTTTAATCGTTATAAATATATTTCACGGCGTAAGTAACGTTTTCAAATTTCAACTAGCGGTCGACGAAGACGTGATTGAATTATAGAAAGGTACGTTTCAATAACCTATTTAAGGTAGTCTATTGTACTTGGGTTTTTTGGGATTCCAGATACTGCTACGATTTAGAGAACGCTTTCTCATTGTCGAACTTCGTGAATATAATGTTGAGCTCCGTAAACATTTGTTGTGTAGTCTTCGTTATTGTGGTATGTACTTATTTATACGATACATATATTACTTAACTCATAGTAAGGAAGATAGATGTTACTTTAAGTAGAAATGTTTATATTCACAGTTGAAGTAACACCAGCATATTATACTAAGCACTTAAGAGGATACCAAAATAGTTTCGTGCATTTTTCTATGTACGAAGTTTTCATTGTTTCTTTAGATTGAATGGCTAGAGCTCTAATTTTTAAGTATATGTTTTTTCAATATATGATCTAGGATCGCATAAACTCAGAAACGCGATTGAAAAAAGTTTTCTCGATAGAAAATCTTAGCGAAACAACCTCTCAAATTTTTTTCATTTGTCGGTCTATTATCGCGTATTAACTAATGAAATAACTTTAAAAACATAAGTAACTATTATATATAGAAACACGTAAATCAGAATTAAAATATATTTAGTAGATTTTGAGTAAATAGGAAAAGTATCCCTAATTCTTCATTTTCTGTGCCTACTGGCTGTGTTAATATGTACGTGTCGGCGATGATATACGATAATATTGATGTAGGCCCTTAACCAAAAATATTGCTTAATATTTAAAAAAAATATTGAATCTGTTCTATTTTTAAATATTTGTAACAGTTGTAATTTTTAGAGAGAAAAAAGCGTTACGAATACACATTCCGAGTATAATTACCTTTTTGCAGGCAGTATCTAATAGATACGTACACAGGAGATCTCCTATGTTGAAAATTTTATTTGTATTTACTATATTTGTCATGTACAAATATAGTAAATACAAATAATATATTTAGAGATTAATTTAATTAGGCCTTTGTTTAATAAGCATTTATTTATTTACCTTGCTCGCTTATGACAACAAGGACGGCAATCCTGTATACCTATTTTGATTCTTTATATTATATCCCCTCTTGTTGCTTATTTAATTATATTTTCTATCCATTTTAGGTATTTTAATTATTAACAATTACTGTTAACAATATTAATTTAATAATCTAAGCCATGGAATTAGTTTATTAACTTATAGATAGAGCTTATTTAAATAAAAGCGTTGACGAAATCTTACATTATTATTTTCAGCTATTGGAACCGTTACTGGCAGTAAGTAATAAACTGTTTTTAGGCTCAGCGTTGATTCAAATTGGAATGTTGTGTTGGTACGCTGATGACATTTTCCATGCGGTTAGTTTTTATTTTATTTTTTAGTTTTTGCTGCAGTTGCAACCGGAAAAATTGACCATTTTATATCGATAACTGTTTTACGTAGAAGCATCATTCATGTTCATTACTGTCATTCTGTTAATCACAAATAAATTCATAGACTTAATATAATGTTGTAGTATGTGTAAAAATTTTAACAAGAATTAAAAAATAGTTTAACAGTTCAATCATCATCATCAATCCATCCAAATCATCAATCCATTCGATTATAAAAAAATTGGTCAAGTGCGAGTCGGACACACGCACGAAGGGTTCCGTACCATTATCTATGCAACGGCATATATATAAGGCACGTTATTAATAAATGAGCAAACAACACACACAATACTTAATTAATCACGTTTGTTGTATGAGAGCAAGAAACGGTAAAAAGATCATGTTTGTTGTATGGGAGCCCCCCTTAAATATTTATTTTATTTTATTTTTAGTATTTGTTGATATAGCGGCAATAGAAATACATCATCTGTGAAAATTTCAACTCTCTAGCTATCACCGTTCTTGAGATACAGCCTGGTGACAGACGAACGGACGGACGGACGGACGGACAGCGAAGTCTCAGTAATAGGGTCCCGTTTTTACCCTTTGGGTACGGAACCCTAAAAATGATATTTTCACTTGTTTTCACAACATTTGGGGATTCAATCATTATTCAGTATTATTGTTTATTTTGCATAAAGCAATAATTTTTAGTTGGTAAGGTTTTTATAAGGTCTTAAAAGACCTGCAACACTAAAAAAATTTGGTTCATTTATGGATTTTATGTAGAACGCAGAAGTAGCTTCGGCATCTTACAACAGTGGTTGGTACCGTACTAATCCCAGATGTCGACGTGCTCTACTTTTCCTTATACAAAGGTAAGTTGGCCTAAATATTTACTTTTTATAAAACAATGTCGTTATTTCTGAATGTATGTCTCTATGTGAGCTGATATCTTCAAAACAACGCACCAGAGTTTGATGCGATTTGTTTTAATAAAAAGAGTGATTCAAGAGGATAGCTTTTGTGTATAATTGTTTTTTAATTTCCCGCGCACGAAGTTGCAGGCTGCAGCTCGCATTTACTATTTATTACATTCCTTCAATAATGAAAAAGGCTTATGTACTCGTAATTCAGAAAGTTTTGATTTAACATATCTCCAATGTAGTTAGGAACAAAAAGGAATAATTTTGGCATATTGTGTTTTCCCATGATTTTTTTCTTACTATTGATATAACATATGATATAATTACATATTTAAGTTATTTTAAGAGTTGCATTTGAAAACATTGTAAACATTGGACATTACGTACAAAAATAACTATCGCTCACATTTAAATTAGGTATATGTTTTTACATGTATCCTGTTTAAAAAAAATGTAATTGTAATTTCCAATTTAGAATATAATTTTATTATAGTGTTCTGTACGTTATGGACGGAAAATAGTATATATGACCGTGTGGTAACAGATTAAGAATACAAGTGTCACCACCCCATCTCCTCCCAAGGATGCTGTCAAGTGTCAAAAGTCAGCTAAGGGATATTGCACACAGATAACATCCTCTGTGAGAGAAGGAAAACTTGAAAATAAACCCTGTGCCAACACGCCTAGTCAGCACAGTAGATCATAATCCCTCCCAAAGTGGAGGAGGCTCGTGCCCAACAGTGGGACATAAATGGGCTGGAGAGTTCTTTACGTATAAATAAATAATTCTATGCTGTTGATTAAATAATCGGTTTTAAATGTTAGAAATAGTTTTTTTAAATAAAATACATTGTTTCAGAGCGCAAAAGCCTATTGCATTTACTGCTATGGGTTTCACCAACATCAGTCTAGTTACTTATTCAGCTGTAAGTTTTGCAAATAGAGCAGCTTCAGTTTATCTATATATCAAATAGCTGTAGCCCGCGACTTCTTTCGCGTGGAATTGAGAAATTTTTCCCCGTTTTTGCAACATTTTTCACGGATGCTTCGCTCCAATTGGTCGCAGTGTGATGTTATATATAGCATATAGCCTTCCAGCACCTAAAAACAAAACCTGTACTAACACGTCTAGTCAACGTGGCATCGTAGACCATAACCCCTCCCAAAGTGGAGAAGGACCGTGACCCTAAAATTAACGTCCCACACGTAAATTTTAAAGTATTTTTTTAAAGTATGGGAATTAAACCTTGAAAGTTTAAACGCGCTGTTATAGTAATATGGTTATATTAAACATGGTATCATTATTTTAGTATTTAATTTTTTTTAGTTTAGATATACATAATATAATTATTATACTTAATATATATATATTTAATAAATCAAATTATGGTGGAAAAAGTGAAATGCCGCAAGTGGAACTTGAACCCACGACCTCGGAATACCGTTCCGAAGCTCTTCCAACTGAGCTTATTGCGGTCTACTTGCAACACTTCAAATTAACCACCATACCTGTTACTCGAATGAGTTTATATATTTTTACGTATAGCGCCATCTATCAAGATTGCTTTACACCATCTCGACCAACACTTGTGTAGGGATTGTGATATATCCTACAGGATTGAGTGACTGTCGATGATAAAAGTAGATTGCGTAATATGTGTAAATAATAAAACACAATCTACTGCGACGAATGCTTTATTGTCACTAGTTAGTAATTAGGTACAATAAAATGCTGACAATTCTTTTACTTATATTACATATAAATTGTACCTTGTACAGTTCTTTTTGTGCCGAGGGCACAAAAAGAACAAGTTTGATAATAATTATAAAAATCCCAAATTAAATAAACTATAACTTATATAATAAAATTATACATGAAAATTTATTTCATAAGTATTGTTGTAAATGATTTTGGCTGGTTGCGACGTCTGGAGGGTGTTCCTTGACGAGAGCCATTCAAGCTATCTTCTTTCGAAATATTATTTTCGTATACTGGCAATGGGACAAGTTTGTTGACAGGGCGCTTGATGGTACTGTCAACTGTTTTCAGGGTCACAACTCTTACGCATCCGTCTTGTCCTGGATGCAGGGCCTGCACACGTGCCATCGCCCATTTACCAGGTGGCATATTCTCTTCCTTAATAAGAACCACATCGTTCTCCTTCAAATTTTGTTTGATACTTCGCCACTTTGTTCTCGACTGCAGTTGCTGAAGATGAAGTATCTTCAGCAACTGCAGTCAAGAACAACAAGACCACAGTTTCCAGAACTGTTTGTTCATGGACTGAATCAGCTGCCAACGGGTATGTAAATTGATATGTTCAGGGGCCGTCTGGGGCCTCGATAAAAGGGAACCAAAAACCAAGAAGTGCCCAGGAGTGAGGTACACGTCGTCTGGATTTTCAGTAAGCGCACAGAGAGGCCTAGAGTTAAGACAGGCTTCTATTTGACAAAGCAGTGTGGAGAATTCCTCATACGTTAACTTTTGTTCACCAAGCACGCGCTTTAAATGATATTTCAAACTCTTCACCGCTGCCTCCCATAAGCCTCCTGCGTTTGGCCACACAGGAGCGTTGAAATGCCAATGTATATCCATACTGGTGATGTCATGTATGACAGCTGGATTGATTGAAGCCATTATCTCTCTATATTCTTGTTTAAGTAGTCGAGAAGCACCTACAAAGTTAGTGCCGTTATCGCTGTATATATTATTGGGTGCTCCGCGCCTGGAACACATTCTTCTTAACGCTGCCATGAATGATGTCAGAGACCAATTCCAGATGTACGGCCTCGGTGGCTAGGCAGACAAACACTGCTACGTATCCCTTGCTAGTCCTAATACCTTTTCCCTTGTTGGCCTTAATTTCCACATGGCCGGTAAAATCAACACCCACGTTGGTGAAGGGGCGTGATGGAGTGATCCTACGAGTAGGCTTAGGAAGATCTGCCATGAGCTGTTGATATGATTGATGGCTATATCTCCTGCACTTTACGCATAGTCGGAGCTGTTTTTTAACACTGTTTATGCCACTGATTAGCCAATATTTGTCTCGAATATGTGTTAAGGTTAATCGCGGCCCGCCATGCAGGGTATGTATATGAGCTTGTAAGATGATTAACACTGATAAGCGACTTCGAGGTGATATAATGATAGGATGCTTTGCAGCATATGTGAGATTTGATCGTCCAAGACGTCCGCCGACCCGCAGTATTCCATTATCATCTAGAAACGGTTGCAGGCAAGACAGTTTGCTGATGCTCGTAACGAATCCTCTTTTCTTCAATTGAATTATGTCCTCAATAAAATCTATACTTTGTACTTGCTTTAAAATAAAATATAATGCATTTTGTATTTCGATACCGCTCAATATCTTTGCACGTAATTTCCTATCGCGCGAACAAGCGATGTAACGTGAGACCCATGCCATTGTTCGTACAATCTTTGTTAATGAATTATATTTATTTAATAATTCACATATAAATGATAATTATGTCTGTTTGATATAAGGCTGTATGCACATTGTGCTTCTTATCAGTCTTTGTCCGAGTAGTTTGAAACAGTAACTTTGCTCTGATAGTGAGTGGTGATAGCCAGCCGAGTGGGTCAAATATTTTTGCAATATCAGACAATAAATCCTTGAACTCGAATGGAGAGTTTAATTGTTCTGGCTGTAGGTGTTCAATGAGTAGTGGTTCATTGCTTGACCACTTTCGCAAGTTCATGCCAGCGCCTTTCAATACTTTGATTAAGTCTTGTTGCAATTGTCTGGCTTGCTGTATATTATTACTACCCCCTAAATAATCGTCCATGAAGAATGATGATTGCAGAGCGGCGGCAATTGAAGGATATTGATGAGCGTGATCGATACCAATTTGTTTCAGAGTTCTCATCGCTAAAAAGCGTGCTGCTCTTGTACCATAGGTAAGAGTAGTCAAATGATATTCTTGAATTGCTTCGTGAGGGTTGCTCCTCCATACTATAGATTGCAGATGTTGATCTTCAGGTCACAACAGTATCGCTCGAAACATTTTCTCTATATCCGCAGTGACGACGTATTTATATTGTCGCCAGCGTAATATGAGATTCAGAAGATCTTGTTGAAGATTTGGTCCACTATACATTAGGTCATTTAAACTGCGCCCAGATGACATCTTAGACGAAGCATTAAATACGACACGCAGGGCGGTCGTCGTGGAGTCTAATTTCAGCACGCCGTGATGAGGTAAGTAGCATGCTGTGGTATTCTGTTGATGAAATTTACGCATGTGACCTAATTCTTCATATTCCCGCATGAATTTGCGGTAACCTTCGGCCAGTGATAGATCTCTGATCATCTTCTTTTCTTGTTGCATAAATTGAGCCACTGCCTTTGATCTAGATGCGCCAATCTCTTGTTCGAAGTTAGGTTTCATGGGTAATGCTACTTCATATTGACCCGAGTTCAATGCCCTAGTTGTACGCTGATAATACTCTTCACAGTACAAGTCTGCAGCTGATAATGATGTAGAAGAATCTTGTATATCTTCCAATTCCCAAAACTTGGAGATGCTATTTACGTCATTTAATACAACATGGCACGAAAATGTCTTCACATTGCCTGATAATATCCACCCAAGTTTCGTCTGCTGGACTATGGGGGCTTAGACAGGCCCCTTGATAAGGCCGCTCATGATTATATCTGAGTAGACACTAGCATCCAAAAGCAAATCAATCGGCTTTGAAATGTTATATTCAGGGTCAGCCAGTCTTGTTTGTGATAAATGTGGCCATGTCTTTTTATTAAACGACACACTAGGCAAGTTATTTATAATTCGTGATACGACTAGAGCCTCCGTTGTAAAATGATAGTCGTTGTAAATTGATGCGCATGCGAGTGATACTAAGCCTTTGCTCTGTTTTTGTGTCGATCCAATTCCCGTTACAGCTGCTCGACAATATTGTCTTTTTAATCCCAATAATTGGGCGGCGTTCTCTGATATAAGTGATATTTGTGACCCTTGGTCTAATAGAGCTCTAAACTGCATATAGGTGCCGTCTGAGGCTCTAATAGTCAATACGACAGTCGTCAAAAGTACTTCTTCGTTTTCGCTCGAAATATAGTTGACACTGTGACTATTTTGTGACGTGGACGCCGACTCCTGTAGTTCTCGCGATGACGAGGATCGTGTTTGCTGCTGAGGGTCACATCGAATCGCTGATATTGCATCATTAATTAATGAATTATGCTCGCCATTGCATTCCTTGCACCTTTTAGTGGACATACATTTATTGTCATGATGACTGTACAGACAATTATGACAAATATTATGTTTTGATAGCGTTTTCATTTGCATTTCAGCCGATTGCGCAAGTAAACGTTTGCATTGAAATAAACCATGAGGTGTTTTACATACTGGACAAAATCTGCGATTGCTTGTAGCGTTAGATTGATATTTCTTGGAAACCGAAGTATTCCATGAAGAGTAGTTGTAGTTGAGAGATTTGGGTTGATAAGAATTCTGCCTAAAAGAGTTTGGTACAGACTTCTCCTTTTTAAATACAGGTTCTCGAGCCATAAATTTCTTTTCAAGAAAATGTGTAAACTCTGAATATGATATTAGGTCTCGAGATGATTGCAAAGTTTCCATGAATTCTGTACGTGTTTCTTCTTCAAGCTTTTTCGTTAGGAGATGAACCAATATGGGATCCCAGGTAGCAATGTCAATACCTAGGTTCTTAATGCTATTGATACATTGTACAGAAGTATCGTGAAACTTCTTGTATGCCTGATACGATGATTGTTTGTTGATCATAGGTTGATTTAAAAATATATCCATCTGCGTAGAAAATAAAATCTGCGGATTATTGTACCGATGTGTCAAAATGTCCCACGCTGTATCATAATTTTCAGATGATACGTTATGATGTTGTATTAAACCCTCTGCTTCACCCTTGACCTTCCCCTTGAGATGTTGCATTTTCTGTGCCTTACTAAGGCACTTGTTATTGTGAATGGTTTCCACAAATAGATCAAAGAAGGTTGGCCACTGGGTATAATTTCCATAAAAGGTAGGAACTTCCAGCTTGGGTGTAGCTTGTTCCAGATGAGTAGTTAAGTTTAATTTCCTGTTCAACATCTTCTTGATGGCAAGGTAGCGCTCTTCAATATCTAAAAACTTGTCATTATATGTGTGATCGCTTCCCTTTAATTGATATTCCAGACGCAGATGAATGGAGTCAATGACCTTCCAAATATTCAAAAGAGTCTTTAAAGCATCCTCGAGCTCCCATTTTTCCTCTAACTCTTCCATATGGATTCTGTTTATTGCTCGGTCCAACGCTCTAAAGTTGGTGTCCTGCTGGCTAAGTAGGTCATCGCCTAGGCATGAATACTCTTCAAACGTGGGCAGTGAAAACACGGGAAATTTAGGCTCCTTGTAAGATGATATCATCTCCTTTGTCTTGATATAATAATCTTTCATATACCCATAAATATTTTTGCTGAAATATTCATGTTGATCATCTTCACAGACCATCAGCTTGCTATGATTGTCTTCAAATTCCTTCCACCATTTATCCAGCGCGGTTAAACGGTTGAGAAGATACTCGGAAGTCTTCCTGCTAGAACTGTCCTTTCGAAAATTGACGTTTACTCGTTCAATTTCCTTGGTGAGGATGCTCTGGCGTTCTAGAACGGATTGGTATCCCTCCATGATAAATGATAATAACGACACTCAAATGATAAGAAACACTTACGGTTAACTTGATATTAATGTTGCCGACGTAAATGTTCTTCGATGCTTAATAAAATGCAGCGTGATAAATGCTGCTTGATAAAGTGCTGCTTGATAAAATGCTGCTTGATAAAATGCTTACGTGATATATCTGTGTCTGCAATGTTCAGTACGATATGTGCGCCTTCTCAATCCTACTGGTGAGACCCGCTTGTGGGAGGCCAGTAGACCGATTCGCTATCGTACTAAAACCCTTCCAACACACAGGAAAAAATGATAAAAATGCACTATTCCTCGATGGGGGGACTCTGCATGCGTCCAAAGTGCTGACTAGTAAGCACGTGGTGCGTCAAACACGTGGCCGGGACTGTTGTCCAAAATGCTGATATTTTCACGGGAACCGAACACAAAACTCGCGGGGTCCCGCTAAGATGCTCGAAGGACCATATGTAGGGATTGTGATATATCCTACAGGATTGAGTGATTGTCGATGATAAAAGTAGATTGCGTAATATGTGTAAATAATAAAACACAACCTACTGCGACGAATGCTTTATTGTCACTAGTTAGTAATTACAATAAAATGCTGACAATTCTTTTACTTATCTACTATATAAAAATAAGTCGGATTTTCCTTCCTGACGCTATAACTCCAGAACGCACGAACCGATTACCACGGTTTTGCATTCGTTGGAAAGGTCTCGGGCTCCGTGAGGTTTATAGTAAATTTTTTTTTTTTTTTACTTTTTTTTGGTATGGCAAAACAACGTTTGCCGGGCCAGCTAGTATTACATATAAATTGTACCTTGTACAGTAGTCTCTACAACTTGAGTATTCTTTCCAGAATACGAATG
Organism: Orgyia antiqua; assembly: GCA_916999025.1. Lineage (NCBI taxonomy): Eukaryota > Metazoa > Arthropoda > Insecta > Lepidoptera > Erebidae > Orgyia > Orgyia antiqua. Next base: position 8,721,884 of record OU779861.1, read on the forward strand.
GTTGAAATAATGACACGACGTTCATTACTAAAGTAATTTATTAATTTTTGCATTTGACATGCTATGCTTTTACTTAATAAATCAAATTATGGTGGAAAAAGTGAAATGCCGCAAGTGGGACGTGAACCCACGACCTCGGAATACCGTTCCGAAGCTCTTCCAACTGAGCTTATTGCTATTGAGAGCTTATTATTATATATTATTTACTTTATAAGTCACTTAAGAAAGCTTTAATTTTGATTTTCAGATTTTGACGAGATCATATTCCTACTTCGCACTGCTTTATACAATGTATAGTGAAAATTAATTAAATTATAATAATAAAACTATACCGTATTATATTAGGCAGTAGAACATTCACAAAATTGCTTTACATTATACTCGTAGCAACAAAACAAAAGATTTTCGGTTTATCCCGCGCAAATTATTTTTTAATGCAAACCTCTATGCATTCTTCTTTAAAAGAAAATTGTCATAAAAAAAGTAATTATTGTAATAATTATTGACATGTTTATTATCAATTTCATAATAAATATGAATACAGAAACTATTTTTATTGTAATAAAAATTGAGATAATAAGACAATATTAAAAGTTAGCAAGAACATATTTAAGAAATACATAATAATATTGTAATAGATAACAATTAATAAATTCTAAATAGTCTAGTTAATCTTAGCACTAAAAATACTTAATTGCAATGAATACATCCAGAACATCTTATAATGAGAACATTGTTAGTCCAAATTCACCGACTATAAATCCATGTGAGTCAATTGAATTCCAAAAATTACCAAGCATTCCAGTTCATGAAGATAATGTATCAAGAGAATCAATTTTATATAGAGAAACACTTAGAAACGAAGATACTGATGAGATCAATTCCCGCAAAGAATTCCGCTTAAAAAATCCTGTAACTGGAATGTCTAATACAGAATTTAGAAAGAAACATACCCAACGAAGGACTTATTCTGTACCAAAAATGGGTCAAACTTACTCCGGTCAGTTTCAATATTCAAAATTAAATCATAATGTTTTTGATAAGACTAGTTCACCCTTTATTAGAACAAGTAAAGCAGTTAACATTAATAGATTTACTATACCCACTTGTCGACTTCAATTGAATACCTTTGAAACGGTAAGAAAAAACATTCATTTTTATATTTACGTAATTTATAGATCCCTATTAATCAACTGTTTTTTTGTTAGGAAAGTAAAGAAAACCTTGAATTGGAGCCAAGACAATATATTCAGTTACCAAAACTACAGCCCAATGAAATGAGGTTCTTACAAATAGTGGCTGAGGATAATGTCGATGAAGTGCAAAACTACCTAATGGAACATCCAGACATTAACATAAACTGCATCAATTTCCAGGTAAAAACAAAAATTACTTTCAAAGCTCAATAATAATTGGTGGTAACGACTTTCTACCTTTTAGGGTATATCAGCGATATATACAGCTGTACAAAACAGATCAGAAGCAATGGTGGAATTTCTCTTGAAATGTCCGAATCTCGAAATTGGTGACAGTGTGTTACAAGCTATAAGAAATAACAGTATCAAAATATTGGGTAAAACTGTTGACACTGTACTTTCACTTTACGTGGTTCTAAATTAAACATAAATTTTTCGTGGTGACGGATTAATAATACAAGTGTCACCACCCCATTTCCTCCCCAGGGTGTTGTAAAAGCCAGCTAAAGGATATATTATAATTAATATTAAAAGATATTACATAGATAACGTCCTGTCTAAGAGACCGAAATCTCGAAAATAGACCCTATGCCAACACGTCTGGTTAGCGCACCCTAGTGGACCATAATCTTTCCCAGAGCAGAGGAGGCCCGTGCCCAACACTGGGACGATAAATCGTGAGAGATATTAAACAATTGATGTATATTATAATGTTGTATTTTGACAGAAATTTTATTGAACGCTCAGCGGAAAATCTCACCAGGCCTGGAATTTGCGGGTGCTACACATTCAGCAGATTTTCCCAGTCATGTGACTCCACTAATTTTAGCAGCACAAATTGGACATTATGAAATTGTGTCAATGTTGATTGAACGTGGTCACACCATCGCTCGACCACATACACCTCGCTGTTCTTGTAAAATTTGCAGGTCTGAGTAATATTTTACATATATTTGATATCAATGCATTTTAATTAACATGGAAAACAAAGGAATAAAGACAAACCTAAAGTGCAATGGAGTAGATGGTGACGATTCGCATGTTATGGGTACCAAATTCGGATACTACGTAATATTATTATATACATACTTTATTTTTTTTGAAAGAAGAAAGAAAGAAAGAAAGAAAATAAGTTTATTTGCGAGGTTACATTACAAAAGTTGTTAACAAAAAAGAAGGAAAAGAATAAATCATAAGAGTAATGTATCCGTCACAAAACGGTCCCAGCTCAGCATATTGCTGGTTAAAAACCAGCGCTGGTCTTCCGCTGGGCCGCTTAGCTTTTAAATACATATTTGTAATATAGAAAATACCTAGATGCAGAACAAATATTTTATGACATATAAACATAGCACAAACAATTTGTACTTTGCGTGGATCGAACCTACGACTTTGGAACGTGTACTCAAGGAATGATTCATTCAATCGTAAGTGGACTCGTGAGAACGGAGCTAATTCTCGTGCTAACTATATTAAAACTACTTACAAATCAATATCATAAAATTTAGTAACAAATCAATTATTGTATTTAATTATGTATGAGCATTCTAAAAGGTTTTATAATGAAGATTTATGGATCAGTTTTGAATTAAAATATGAATGGAATTAAAAAGCTTTATTGGATAGTGTTTTTTTTGTGGTGGAGTGTCTGAATAATTTGTTTATCATTTATCAACTTAATTTGATTATATGAGTAGTGTTATATTTTTCCAGATGTAGAAAATAAGAACATGACTCTTTTCAAAGAAACCTGTCAAGGAGGGCTGTTTTTTATGCGTCTGTCGTCTTTCTGTAATTGTATTTATTACTTCGCATTTCTCATTCGGATAGATAGATTTTGGCAGCATCATATCTAAAATTTTTCTAAATAGAACTACTTTCTACGGATTTTTATGTATTATAAGTATGTATTTACAAAAGAAAAGTAGTATATGTATTATATCCGTATTCTGGTACCCATAACATAAGCATAATAAGCTTAGCTTGGGACCAGAGGACGATGTGTGAAATGTCCATGAATATTTATATTTATATTTATATTTATTTATTTATTTATATTTAAATGCGTGTATTTGTTTTAAATTTTAGCCCGATGTTTCGGAGATATTGCAGTCACCATGGTCACGGGTGAGACTGGTAGTTTTTTTTAAACAAATGTGTCGCGCAAGTATTAGAGAATACATTTTTCTCTTAAGGTGTTTAAGAAACTGTTTAAAAATGACGGTGTAATTTTTTTATACTCTAATATTCGTTGTTTTCAAAAATTGGTCTTACTTCTACAGTATCTAGTACATGTACCTTGATTCTTTGCATATACTTAGTAACAAATAGTACTCTTTTTCAGAAATTGTATGGTGAACGACGATGCTTTGCATATGAGTAGTGCACGTCTATCTGTCTATCGAGCCATATCTTCTCCTATATACTTGATCCACGTCTCCTCAGACCCTATACTGGCCGCGTTTCTGCTTACAGCAGAACTTACAAATAGTGCGACTGCATATAGACCATTGGCTACAGCATATCTACAACTAGCGAACGATGTCAGTGCCTTTGCTGTTGATCTTATAGGTTAATTTAATTAAACTTAATCATTTCTAACATAAGTAAATAAACTCTTGCTTGCACTACTAATAGGGAAGTCAGAGATAGTGGAGTGCCATACGTGTCGTTATTTTCTATCTTTTTTTTAACTGTTAAAATATAAATTTATTCAATGATAAAATATAAACATGTTAACGAAACTTACCATTTACATTGTAAAATCTACTTTTTTCGCATTTTATTGTAAATATTTACCAATAATTTTTACTAACGAAAATATAATATGGCACAATACATGTTGAAATTATATTACGGTGGTTTCACATACATGATATTAACGATCGTTAAGTAAGGAACTTATTCTGGGTTAGTAACTCTGACAATGCTAAAAAAGCTCAGGTGCATAGCATTGCAATTATCATGAATTTATGACCAGATGTATGAGTATAATTAAAGTCATGTAAGTTTAGAACACATAGACAACGCTCTATAACCTCTGCCTGTCTCCATGGAAAAAGCCGTGACGGTTTGTAAATATGCTAGAATGTATGTTCACAAGGGTTTTGCAGTGCTGGTTCTTGACCATTTTAATCTATTGCAGGCTGTTGTCGCACCGCAGAAGAAGTTGAATTCATTTTGAAGCAAAAAACTGATCGTAAAGGTCGTCGGCATTTCGTATTGCCTAGACTTCTGATGGCAATTGATTATAAACAAAAAGAATTTGTTGCACATCCTAATACTCAACAGGTAATTAGGTATATTAGACCACAAATTTCTTAAAATCTGTATGATATTCGGGTACATTTTACTCACTCAACATAAAACTTTTTATACAGGTCCTCGAATCATTTTGGTTAGGTGACTGGCACGACTGGAAGCACAAAAATATACTATCGAAAGCTTTCACAATTTTGTGGCGAATATTCATAACACCAGTAATTCTTCTCGTATGCATGGTGAGTATATCACTTTTGATTTTACACATACTAGGTATTGAGAGCGTATATCTAATTAAGCGGTTTGCAGGTAGCGCCTCGTCATAGCCTCGTAACACATTGGCAGATACCGTTGAACAAACTGATTACTCACGTTGCTGCATACTTTGTATTTCTAACTCTGGTCTTCTATATCTCAAATCAAGATAAATTGGGACAAAAACGAGGACCGCCCAACACAGGTCAGAGATTTACTTTCTGATGATACTGATGTGATCCTTTGTCAAGATTATGACAATTAATTGCACACGATAATATCACTGTTGCGGTTTGATAGCGTGTTATTACAGCGTGCAGCACAGTTAGTTAGCTGCTGTCTATGTAGGTATTTCTTTATCTGTCACTCAACGACAAACCTAACCGTTATCATTTGCAGAAAAGTCAAGCCACCGCGTTGATCGTACTCTACAATTTAACTATAACTATGTTGTGACAAGAAAATTACATACTTTGTTTCGTGTTTTAGGGGCGGAAGGTCCATTGATACTTTTTGTTTGTGGCTATACATGGTCTGCGATTCGCATGTGTTTCATGCAAGGTCCTGGACGGTATTTCACTAAATTGTGTAATTGGGCCGAAATAATAATGTTATTATTGTTTGGGCTTACTTTTACATTTTGGGTAGCATCTGCTGTCGACGTTGCGATCAATGATAATGAAAATTTAGGTAATGCTATCTTTTATTATTAAAGCACGTAAACCATTACCTAGATATAAAATTATAGAGATTGCACAGTAAGAAAAAAGTCTATGATTGTATATTATTCTATAATGTGGATTATAATAGGTAACATTGACGCTATAAATTTCATGTCTGAAAAGCCCGCTACCTCTACTTTTGTAATGCTATATTGAGATGCGGCTATTAATCCAAGATTAAAATATTGAATAATGAATACTCCGGAATACAAAATTAATGAAATTCCATTTACTGAATATGAATGAAAGTTTATTTTAATCAATGGGTTTGTTCGTGAGCATATAGACATAATGATCACACAATTTCTATACCGGATGTTATAATTCTATATTGACTATATATGTCTATTATATACCAACATTACACAAACATTACACAAAGTGACATATTATAAACTTAAAATAAGAAAATATAACTGCAGAGGCTAAGATCGTTTTAAATTGGAAGAGGGTATTTTTATAGGCATTATTGCCATCCATATTTCAGATATTTTACTACGACAAATTACTAAATTCAAAATCAACTCTACAATCTTTCGGGTCTCTACAATGTAAGCTATATAAGTCAATGGCGTCTTAGTATAATGTAATGAGGCCAAAAGTTGAATTTGAACTAAATAATTTAATATGTAATAAAATACCTAACCTTAAGAACGCAAATATTGGAGCCAGCACGATCCAACGTTGTTAGCCGAGGGCACGTTCTGCCTAGCTACTATATTCGCTTTCTTCCGACTTATGTTCTTATGCAAGTTGAACTACCATCTAGGGCCGCTGCAGGTATGCTGATTTTATATTTAAATGTCGCATTGATTCAATGTTAGAATGCCCTCGTTAGAAAATGTAGCTAACATATCTTTATTCAAATTAGATGTGCGTATTTACGTTTACTGTTTCGTGGGACTACATAGTACCTATCTACAGATCGTACTAACTTGATTATTGAACATGACCAACTTAAGAAGATAATATGTACAATGCCTTTATATTAATTTAGGTAAGTAATTCATCGTTATTTAACGGTAATTTCACAGGTATCGTTAGGAAAAATGACTATTGATATTTATAAATACATAATTGTATTTGCAATTATTATGAGTGCGTTCACTGCGGGACTTGCTCGTTTTTATCAATACTACAATGGAATGGTATTTGAAGATGAATTTGGAATGAAAACAGTTCAGGTGAAATTAGTTATAGTTATATTTTATTTTTACTTTTATTTCGCTTCTCACGCTTTGTTTAATTTCACTTTATTTCTAACGCACAGTATTATATTTGTTTTAGTACGTAATATTAGATTAATAAAATATTTCTACATTTTCACAAGGCATAAAACAAACCTTCCGCTTTAAACAATAGCGAACCTTAGTGTGACCAAAAAAATTGTGAAAACCACTATTATTTAGAGATTTTTTACCGAAGATTTATCTTATTCTTATCTAATATATAAAATTCACGTGTCACAGTGTTAGTTACCGTACTCCTCCGAAACGGCTAGACCGATCTTTATGAAATTTTACATACATATTCAGTAGGTCTGAGAATCGGCCAACATCTATTTTTCAAAAATTTTTTTTTAGTATGGCATAACAACGTTTGCCGGGTCAGCTAGTCTTATATATAAAATTCACGTGTCACAGTGTTAGTTACCGTACTCCTCCGAAACGGCATGACCGATTCTTCTCAAATTTTGCATACATATTCAGTAGGTCTGAGAATCGGCCAACATCTATTTTTAAACTTTTTTTTTTAGTATGGCAAAACAACGTTTGCCGGGACAGCTAGTTTAAATATATATTTTATTATTTAATGCATTTATTATTTAAAAATGGAAAATATTTCTACTGGTTTTATGTAGCTCTATGTTATAGAGCTTTCTTAAAATCGTAAAAACGTTATTATATAGTCTACAAAAAGCAGGCACAAGTATCAACCCATACATACCATACCCATGCAGCAGTCCAGTTATTATTTAGATAAATTATAATGAAAGGGTCTAAGGTATTAATAGGTTTCCATTACTAACTGTTTTGTGGGCGTGAATATTGTGGTATTTCATCCATATCACTGTAAAAATAGTAAAAAGTAGGCTAATCATAATAAAAATACATGATATAAGTACAAATGTCTTTTTTACGACTTACTAGCTGTTTCTAGTTGAACATTTCGACCGGCGTCTTTGACAGTTAGCTACAATAGGATATTATCTTGATACTAGGCCTATCCCTTTTCTTGCCTACTTTACATTCGGCAGAGCTATACCTACACATTATGATTTATAAAAAAAAAAAAACAAATGTTTCTATATTACAATCTGCAAATTAATTACTTTAAAGGCTGCCCTTTAAAGCATTTTTTACGGTTTTATATATAACAAAAAAAAATTAAAAAAAGATTCAAATTTAAAAAAAAAAAAAAGATGTATGATTTTCGCTTTTCACACAAATAATAGATTTTTTATATAGTTTTTACTATAATTTCATTGTGATAAGACTGCTAGATTCATGCAACGCGTCTCTTCCTGACATAAATACTAAATTGTTTTTTGGACATTTTTCTACTGGTTTAAACATGGTATATTACAATATGTACTACGATGTGTGTTCTCTTTAAAGGACGTAAATGTTTTTAATAAAGCTGCTATTTACAATCTTATACGCTTTCACTTCAAAAAATACAGGCAATATCTTGAATGTTGGGGTTAATCAAATCCCCAATCTAATTTTGTTTCATATGGGAAAGGGAGACCTTCTCTTTTTGGACCACAATTCAAGTTATCCCGTACGTGGCACGTGTCCAACAATTGGAACATAGATAAGTCACCATAGTGACAAAAGAGACGTTTAACACTAGACACGTTTAATTATTGGTTCACATTGTGTGCAACCTATTTCACGGATCATTGCAACTTACAATGGAACATTTACAGTTACTTTACATTAGTTGTTGAACAAAAACCGGATGATCTGCCTATGTAAAACATTTATATCAGTTCCCATAGCGTTGATGTTGTTTTTTTATTAACATTTACAGCTTTATTATCAAATTGTGGAATATTTTTTCTTCTTTCATTAATTCTTTCATTAAAATAACACCAATCAATGTTATTTGTATTTAAAATGGCTGCATTGTAGCAAAAAGTGTATCAAGAAGCTGGTACTGCACTAAATGATGTATTCCCATCATCCCATGAAGGAGTAATAAATATTTCTTTTAGGCATCTTCGTTCACAAGCCTGTCAGACACACTGAATACTTTATTTTGGGCTCTATTTTGTATGGCGCCTTTAGAAAGTGCGGATGTCGTTCTCGAAAATACTAGAGACTTAAGAAATTTGGACAAAAGTCGTCAAAATACTCATGCTTACACAGAACGAATAGGATACTTTTGCTTTGGTTGTAAGTCGCGCTTATATTACTTAAACGCTTATATTAATATTGAAAATTACTGCGAACTTTGGCGAAATACGAAGAGCTGAAGCTTTACCTACTTGCTAAGTTGCTATAGCACTTGACATGGAAACCTTACTCCAAATCATAGCAATAAGATGACAGAAAGTTACAAGTAATTCTCCGTACTTGTATTTTTCAATGTAAAGTATAACAGCAGTTTTCTATTCTGTGCTAAAAATATTTTTTTTTATATACATTGTGTGACTGTGAACTATTGTTTAATGCGCCGTCGTGTTCTGCACACAATGCATAAAATTTCTGTTTTAGTATAAAAGCGGCAGCAATAACATTAATATATAATTAAAAAAACAAATTTTCACATGAAAGTAGGTACCATTTAATGTTAAAAATTTTTTTTTTTCGTTAAAAACTTGTACCTCAAGTCAAGCTAATTTATTTCAATTAGCTCGTGAGTAGTGAAATTTGAAATAAACTATTAAATTTTAACTACTTTGTTACTGACTATCGCTAACTTTGTAATAAATAAAGCGTAAATGAAGCGTATCTCATAGTACGAATTAGATTAAGATATGTGAAATAGCACATAAACCAAAATTTTTTGTTAATTTTTATGGCAATATTGCCCATCCTCCGAAAACTCTTACGAATTTAAGCTCTAGCCGATTTCTATCCCTTTTTCTGACTAAACTATATCATCATATAAACTATATCATATATTGACGGGCTTCGTGGTCTAGTCGTTCATGTAATGGACTGCCGTTCACGAGGTCGCGGGTTCGATTCCCGTTCAGGACAATCATTTGTGTGATGTTTATAAATGTCATACAAATCTTTGTTCTGCGTCTGGGTGTTTCTATGTATTATAAGTATGTATGTATACAAAAGAAAAGTAGTATATGTAGTATATCCGTATTCTGGTACCCGCCACACAAGCATATAAACTTAGCTTGGGACCAGAAGACGTTGTGTGAAATGTCCGTGATATTTATTTATTTATTTTATTTATCTAGGAAAATATAAAATGGTGTAGGGATCACATTATAAATTGTACATTGTAAATAAGTTACAAACCCTAAATTGGTGACCCTAAAATAATAATTGTAGTCACTGAAATAGGCTCGGTAATAGGTCTTTGCCTGTAAGTCTCAATCAGTTTTATGGTTTTATTAAAAGTCATCCAGCAAAGAACTAATCCTAATAGAAATGCATCTGCGTGTTTAAATTAATTTGGTAAGAGCAGAAGGCGAAAGACGACCAAATCTTTATTTTGTTAAAAGCCTGTGATTTTTCATTCTAAGGCCCTCCTAAAAATATCTCCTGTACATGTATGTCACTGAACTCCTCCTAAACGGCTAGATTCTAGTCGATCCGAGAATTTTTAAGTTCATAATTGGACCCGCTAGGTATTGCTGCAGTCGGTATCTAGGTTTTAATTTTAGGTGAACGAAGCAGCAGGCTGCTGTTAGTTCCATATTACTTTCTAAATAGTGTTGTTTATTTTTTAACCAATGTTATTTTCACAGGTTTTGAAGTAATATCTGTGATTGTGGTACTAAATATGCTAATAGCAACTATGTCCAACACTTTTCAAAGGGTCACTGATAACGTCGATATTGAATGGACTTTTGGAAGAAGTGAGGTATTTTATTCACTTTTTTATCTCGTTTTGATGGCCTGTTTAGATTTTATTTGATTTCGGTCTGTGGAACCTACATAAAGACAGTGGCGCATGTTGAAATTTAGTGTCCCGGGCGCGTATTTGATTTGCCACCACACAAATTAAAGGAAAGCGAGCAAAATATTAAAAAAGAAGGGTTTTCCCCCTTTTCGCAGGCTGCCTCCTGACTTAGGACTACTAACAGGTTGCGATAAAAACCAAGCACGAAACAATACATGAGAATGTAATGTTTGCCGTAGTAAATATCTCATGGTTTATTGCATGCACTTTATTTTATTTGAAAATATTACAAGGTCAATGTCTCCATAGACATAAAAAGATCATAATCAAAATTTCACAGAATTGTCTCTACGCATGTTAACTTGCTTAAATACCTACCTATATGATTAGTACACATGTGGTTCTAGAAGATAAAACTTTGACTTTAATTTATGACTATAGTACAAACCTTCTGTATAATAAAAGCTTAGTTTTAGTTTCAACATAGAACTAGCACGTTGACCAAACTAAGTGTCTTTGAGGTCAGAAGTAAATTAAAAAAATGTAAGGAAATTCCATATTGCTGATACATGCATATTAACACAACTTCTCTTAGAGCAAGCTATAATTATAATTAGCCCATATTTTATAATCCATAACGTAACGTCTGTTTCAGGTATACATCGATTACATGTTGCAGACTACTCTGCCGTCTCCTTTTAACATGATACCTACAGCGTCTGGTATGGAAAGTGTCATAGAATGGGTCTGGAGTCGGTTCAAACAACCAGCAGGCGTCTACGCTAAGTGGTCGTTCCCATACTGCTGTTATATTGTACGTATATTATAAAAGACGTGCTTCATATAACATAATAGTTAATCTTTACTATTGAAATGAAATGAAATGAATGTTACTGAATACATGTGTTTTTACTCCATATACCAGGCTAACCTTAAAGTGCAATTGCATAGCGGCATACTGATAGTGATCCTTTCATTCATTAGCCATTGCTAGAAATAGACCTTACTAATGAACTGATAAACGAAAGACCACCCTTTCCTCGCTACATCTCTCCTATCACTCGGCACTTTCCCATATGTGGACGTAACCTGTACCTAAACCGTTTTATTCTTTCATTTCATTATTTCAGTAAGCATTGATGTTCTTGATATTTTACTAGGAACGAGATTTGGAGGCTAATATACAGAGAGAGTACCCTGCATTAATGTCAGTGCTCGTACAGAGATACTTCAGAGACAAAGAAAATTCCAAAATGTATAACAGCAGCGCAGAAAGTGAACTCGAAATGATACGGCGAAACTTAGACTGTATGAAAACGTCACTTGAAAAATGTTAGAAGCATAGTCGGATTAACCCCGTAGCAAGAGCAGCAATCGCTACCCGCGCAGAACCTTTAGGGGCTCGTAATAATTACTACTAGTTTCCCCGCCACTCTTCGAATCTTTACGCTCATGATAAATCAGTCAAGGGTCCCACAGATGGCCACACTTGCTTAACAGGGTATTAGTAGATAAAGTAAGATTGATTAGATATCCCTTTAATAGTTTTTATATAGGTACTAATCTAATAACATATTAATGTTTGCGTGAATAATTATGCTATGTACATATTTTAATAAAAGTAATTGAAGTAAACTTGTATTTTTTATTATTAACACGCTTTCATAAAATCGGTATGTATCTATCAATGTATTAATCTATGTAACAGAATCTTTGAACGCGATTTTCACCCACTTACAATAGTCGGATTGATTTGAAATTTTGCATACATAACAAAAACCGATGACAATGCAATAAGTAATTTAAAAATATATTCACGATTTTCAAGCGTGTTTTTTAGTTTTTAAACTAAGCAAATTATTACTTTGTTAATCTCAGTTAATCTATTCCAATTAAATAATCGGTTTTTATAAAACTGAAATGACGATGGCATATTATTTAGAATCGCATCGTCTGTTACAAAAGGGTGGGGTGTAGGTTAGCCCATCTGACAGAGATTTTAAGACTATAACAATAAAAATTGGTCAAGTGCGAGTCGTACTCGCGCACGAAGGGTTCCGTACTATTATCTATGCAACATAAGGCAACGTTATTAGTATCGAGCAAGCAACGGTAAAAAAATCATGTTTGTTGTATGGGAGCCCCCCTTAAATATTTATTTTATTGTATTTTTAGTATTTGTTGTTATAGCGGCAATAGAAATACATCATCTGTGAAAATTTCAACTCTCTAGCTACCACCGTTCTTGAGATACAGCCTGGTGACAGACGGACGGACGGACGGACAGCGAAGTCTCAGTAATAGGGTCCCGTTTTTACCCTTTGGGTACGGAACCCTAAAAATGAAATCTAGATGCATTAAGTAACGAATCTAGGTTTCATTATCTGTTGTTTGACTTCTTTTCTTATGTTTATTCGACTACCATTGAACAAATATCTTGAAGTCTGAAATAAAAACTAAATCTTTTGTTTGATAACCTTTTAATATACAAGGTATATATTTAACAATGAATAAAACATTTATTATTTACAACTTACAATGAGAGACGAATACATTTCATATAAAACAATTTATTGTAATGAAATACACTAACAGTTTATACCTTAAATACATAATTTATATTAATAAATTTGAGTAATATGTGCAAAAGAAAATGGCTTTCTGAGCGTTGACTTTTGCATATTTTGTGGCGTAAAGATTAAAAAATGATGACTATAGACACGAAGGCATAATAATACAAATGTCACCACCCCATTTCTTCTACAAGGTGCTGTGAGACCAGGTTAAGGATATTATAAACAGTTAACATAATTCAGAGATGGAATTTTCGAAATTAAACCCCAAGTCTGCTATTAGGTACAATATTTACAATGTTGTCATAATGATCAGTCACTGAAGCCATTATGGCGCCATAATGGCGTCATTTATGACAAAAAAATTAATGGTAGTCTACTAAACTTGATAAAATTCGCCATTATGCAATCAGTGACTGATCATTATAATATTATTGTAATAGCAGACTTGGCCCCCTGTTCAGCGCGGCATTGTAGATCAAGCCTGTAGAGTGCCCATCGGTGGGACATTAGTGGGCTGGGAAATAGTGGTGATTATTTTAATATCTGACTATAAGTACATATCGCCATTTTCTCATCACACAAACTGTAAAATACACTGATAGCAAATACAAATTGTTATTGACCAATTAAAGTGATCTCCAAGCCGATGTTTTTTTTTCGATCACATTCTGACATGAAACTTGCCAGCTTTAGTGACATATTTAACTCCTTTAAAAGGTTTATATTTAGCACCGTACATATCTAGTCGACTAACTCTGAGTCCACTAACAGCTAACTGCGGTATTGTGAAGTGTACATTGATGTTTGGATTAGCACCTGAAGTATCCGCACCTGATGCTACCGATACCTGTTTTGTAACATTAAAGTATTTAATTGATACATTCCGAAGAAAATTATGAAGATTGTTCATTAGCTAAAGGAATATAACAATCCGTTACGCCAAAATAAAATTTGAATTTAGGAAAAAGCTAGACTTATTATCCGTCTTAAAATTGCAAATGTGATTTGACACATGCTAATGTCAAACATGAAAATAATGATACCACATTTTTTTCAACAGTGTTGGACAACCGTAATTTTTTCATACCGATTAATACCGATTATTTGAACCGAAAAGAAATATGTCGTACTGGATATTGCCTGTGAAGTCGTACGCGTGGCATTGGAAATCACAGCGTTGTTTGTTATAATATAGAGTTAAATAAACATGTTTTCACACAATTACATAAAAAATTACACAAACATTTAAATTAATTTACAAAATTCTACAATTCTGTTAAAAATTGAGGCTTTTCTGTAAAAACTGTTAGAGATACAATGATATGACGTATGATTCTTCGTTTAATTACGGTTGGATTTGGAGGACATAACTATTTTAAAAGTGCAATTACCTAGCAACACAGTAAACGTCAAAAACATTTGTAATTCTGGGACAAGATATAGATATTTTATCAGTTCTCACACTTATAACAGACTAGTCTTCTGCCCGCGACCTTTTTCGCCTGTAGTACTCAGAATAAAGCTTCTTATTAGTGAATACATTTTAGGATCAGACTACTACTTTCGGAAATTATCTCCTATATACACATTACAAACTTGAACTCTTTATAATATCAGTACAAAATTATCTTTAAAACCTCAGAAATTATTACAAGGCCCAAAAGTAACAAAAATATCTATATTCTTATGCAATTCTTCTCTGCAAACAAATTATTTAAGTCAAGATAATCTTAAAAAACTTATTATTTTATATTATATTTTTTACTTACAGTTCCTCTAATGTTAGGCAGTTTTGGCAACTCAATACGTCCTATATCCCATAACAACACCTTGCTGACTGGATCATATGAGTATTTCCCTTGATTGGCGGTCAGTGAACAATTCAGTACACACTTAGGCATACAGATTTCTACTGCTACATCTATTAAAAAATATCATACATGAGAAAACTACTACAGTAAATAACCCATTCGTAACCATTTCTCCCAGCCCATTCACGTCCCACTATTGGGCACAGGCTTCCTTCTATTTGGCAGGATTTTTGGTCTTATAAGCCACGCTGAACAGGCGTGTTAGCATAATGTTTAGTAAGTATTTCGTCTCTCACCGAGGATATCAACTGGCTTTTACACCAATGGACGCTGGAACCAATGGGGTGGGGAATCGCTTGTATTCGTAACCCGTCTCTACATATAGATAGAACTATATTAATTAGTTAAGAAACTTAATTGTGTTCAAAATCAAAGGGCCAAGTTCGTAGCACTTACAACCGTCAGACATGTATAATTAGATGTATGAGTGTGGATGTAGCCAAGGAAATGTGTTTGGATCGCAGCAGATGGGGCTCTATAGTCTCTGCCTACCCCCATGGGAAAAAGGCGTAATTATAATCAAATCAAAAACGTAGACGAACAGTGTTTATCTCGGTTTTGATCTACAAAGCTATCAAGAGTAATGCTCATGCTCATAGTGTACAGACAGTCATCTATGTAGGTGTGTGTGACGATTTTGTACGTATGCGCGGATAGCGGCCAATGGAATCACGTTATACTATTTTTTTTATTTCCTCAATGCTATTTGCTCGACAGCTGCTGTTTTTCCTTGAACGAGCGTCTTTTTAATATTACGCATGCATAAAATATGACGCTTACACACGTACAAGGTAATACCAGGGTCAGAAAAACCATTAGAGATAGGGGGGATAAATAAATAAAAATAAATAAATAATCATGGACATTTCACACAACGTCTTCTGGTCCCAAGCTAAGCTTACATGCTTATGTTATGGGTACCAGAATACGGATATAATACATATACTACTTTTCTTTTGTAAATACATACTTATAATACATAGAAACACCCATATAATACAGAAAAGAAATGGATAAATTAAATTTGTCATTAATCATCATCAAATCGGAATATGTATGTGTGCGTTACCTAGACACCAACTTTACAGTATATTTCACAGCGTGTGTAACTACTCCTGATGGTTTAAAACTCAAAGATTATATCCATTAATCAATTTTAAGGAATTTTTTATCAGCAATAAATAAAAATGTGGTGGAAAAAGTTGATCACCGCAAGCGGGAGTTGAACCCACGACCTCGGAATACCGTTCCGTAGCTCTGCCAACTGAGCTTATTGCGGTCGTGCTCACAGTAACCAAATTAGAGCACCACAATCGTCACTCGATTGAGTTTACATCGTATTTTGACATGCAACGCCATCTATCAAGAATGTTTTGCAACAATCTTGATCACCACAATTTGATTTATTAAGTAAAAGCATAGCATGTCAATTGCAAAATTAATAAATTACTTGTAACTTTCTATCAGTTTTTGTTAAATTCTATCAACTTTAAAAGCAATACTTACTTTCTAATGTGCGTCCCATAGTTTGCTTAGGTCCAACAGTGAGGTCTAACCGTCCTTGATCACCATTAGAACGCAGCGTGAGACTATGACGAACGTATAACGGAATAGCCACAACACTCTGAGATCCAATATGGTACGACATCAAACGAAAATTACCATCCGGTGGTATGAATGACAATATTCTTTCAGACTGCAAATAAAATATATTTTAAATAAAACTGATTTTTAGGGTTCCGTACCCAAAGGGTAAAAACGGGACCCTATTACTGAGACTTCGCTGTCCGTCCGTCCGTCCGTCCGTCCGTCTGTCACCAGGCTGTATCTCAAGAACGGTGATAGCTAGAGAGTTGAAATTTTCACAGATGATGTATTTCTATTGCCGCTATAACAACAAATACTAAAAATAAAATAAAATAAATATTTAAGGGGGGCTCCCATACAACAAACATGATTTTTAGGGTTCCGTACCCAGTATCTCAAGAACGGTGATAGCTAGAGAGTTGAAATTTTCACAGATGATGTATTTCTATTGCCGCTATAACAACAAATACTAAAAATAAAATAAAATAAATATTTAAGGGGGGCTCCCATACAACAAACATGATTTTTAGGGTTCCGTACCCAGTATCTCAAGAACGGTGATAGCTAGACAGTTGAAATTTTCACAGATGATGTATTTCTATTGCCGCTATAACAACAAATACTAAAAATAAAATAAAATAAATATTTAAGGGGGGCTCCCATACAACAAACATGATTTTTTTACCGTTTCTTGCTCGATACTAATAACGTTGCCTTATGTTGCATAGATAATGGTACGGAACCCTTCGTGCGCGAGTCCGACTCGCACTTGACCAATTTTTTTATTACGGATTTAGACGCGTATATTTGTTTAAAATTCTGGCCCGACGTTTGGGAGACTTTGCAGTCACCATGGTCACGGGTGAGACTGAGCTGTAATGTGTCTTCTACGATCAGTTATTACAGGGTTTACCCACATTCGATTTTAATTTTTAGGGTTCCGTACCCAAAGGGTAAAAACGGGACCCTATTACTGAGACTTCGCTGTCCGTCCGTCCGTCCGTCTGTCACCAGGCTGTATCTCAAGAACGGTGATAGCTAGAGAGTTGAAATTTTCACAAATGATGTATTTCTATTGCCGCTATAACAACAAATACTAAAAATAAAATAAAATAAATATTTAAGGGGGGCTCCCATACAACAAACATGATTTTTAGGGTTCCGTACCCAGTATCTCAAGAACGGTGATAGCTAGACACTTGAAATTTTCACAGATGATGTATTTCTATTGCCGCTATAACAACAAATACTAAAAATAAAATAAAATAAATATTTAAGGGGGGCTCCCATACAACAAACATGATTTTTAGGGTTCCGTACGCAGTATCTCAAGAACGGTGATAGCTAGACAGTTGAAATTTTCACAGAAGATGTATTTCTATTGCCGCTATAACAACAAATACTAAAAATAAAATAAAATAAATATTTAAGGGGGGCTCCCATACAACAAACATGATTTTTTTACCGTTTCTTGCTCGATACTAATAACGTTGTCTTATGTTGCATAGATAATGGTACGGAACCCTTCGTGCGCGAGTCCGACTCGCACTTGACCAATTTTATATTGACCATAAAGATAGAAAATTTAAAACAAATATACGCGTCTAAATCCATAAAAATTTGTTTTATTTAAAAACAAATGAAGCGCAGTGTTGGAAAAAAAATTATTTAAATATAAATCTACTTGCAACACTTCAAATTAACCACCATATCATAACTCATTCGAGTGACAGATATGGTGGTTAATTTGAAGTGTTGCAAGTAGACCGCAATAAGCTCAGTTGGAAGAGCTTCGGAACGGTATTCAGAGGTCGTGGGTTCAAGTCCCACTTGCGGCATTTCACTTTTTCCACCATAATTTGATTTATTAAGTAAAAGCATAGCATGTCAAATGCAAAAAATTAATAAATTATTTTATTTAAATATATTCAACATAGCAAAACTAGTTTTCGTTTAGTAAAAATAGTTATTTTATTTATTTCAAACTTAAAAATGCATAAAGTAAATGAGCGATCATATTGCCGCAAGTAATTTTTGCCTTTGGATGGAGGCATGTATGTATGTATGATAATTGGTGGATATACTAATAAAAACCTAAATTATAAATTAATTATAATATTTTGCTATTTTTATAAGATCTTATGCCTCTTATTTGTCTTACGTCGTAGTGTAGACACTATATAGTTAAGGGCATACATCAATATTATCGTATATCATCGCCGACACGTACATATTAACACAGCCAGTAGGCACAGAAAATGAAGAATTAGGGATACTTTTCCTATTTACTCAAAATCTACTAAATATATTTTAATTCTGATTTACGTGTTTCTATACATAATAGCTACCTATGTTTTTAAAGTTATTTCATTAGTTAATACGCGATAATAGACCGACAAATGAAAAAAATAAAAAATTTGAGAGGTTGTTTCGCCAAGATTTTCTATCGAGAAAACTTTTTTCAATCGCGTTTCTGAGTTTATGCGATCCTAGATCATATATTGAAAAAACATATACTTAAAAATTAGAGCTCTAGCCATTCAATCTAAAGAAACAATGAAAACTTCGTACATAGAAAAATGCACGAAGCTATTTTGGTATCCTCTTAACGTAAGAAACTGTAAGTAAATAAAAAACATTGCTATATCTTACCTCCCACCTCTTAAACCTCACACAAGGATGGAATGAGACATCATCAAAAAGACGTGGGTTAACAAATGTGAGCGTCAGATCTGGCATTCCACTTAATTTAATGCAACAGTCGATCTGTAACAAAAAATAAGATACAGGCGTCCACATTATCACGGGAGTGGTTTCAAGATACAAACGAACGAAAATCCTTATCTCCCTAGTATCCAAAATATAACTAAATATCAGATATGACCAAAATTGAAAATCTAGGCTAATATTATAAATCTGAAGACTTTGTTTCTTTGAAGGCGCTATTCTCAGGAACCACTAGTCCGATTTGAAAAATTTCTTTCAGTTTTGGATTGTACATATATCGAGGAAGGCTTTAGGCTATATAACATTACGCTGCTACCAACAGGAGCGAAGCATCAGTGAAAATGTAACGGGGACTATTTTCCAAATTCCAAGCATACGATTTCGCGGGCAACACCCTAGTAGTACGGGGGCAACGTACTGTACGCTCGTGTGGTGAAGGATCTAAAATAAAAATGCCACTACACCATATCATCCCAAAGGTCAGCTAAAATATAATCTCCTCCTTCCTGCCCTTCTCCCAATCATTTGGGGTCGGCGCAACATGTCCTCCTCCTCCATACTCCTCTGTCACACGTCATCTGTGGATTTACATCCATCTTCTTCATATCCTCTTTCACACAGTCCATCCATCTTTTCTTTGGTCTGCCTCTGGCCTTACATCCATCCACTTTTATATTTAGTCAGCTAAAATAGTCAGCTAAAATATAATATATAGACAAAAACCTTTTGTGGAATGGAAATGTCGAAACTAATTATGCAAACACGCGTGATCGGCCTGTCATATTGGTAAATATGTATTTAGTTGGGCGCGATCCCAAAGTGAGTAGAGGAAACCCGTCCCCAACAGTGGAATATTAATGGGCTGAGCCAGACTGTTTTCAGAGATGCCAATGCCAATTTGAGCTAATTACACAATAAATAATAAATTAAATAAATTATTACTAGTTAACACCTGTGGTTTCATCATAAGCAAACTGCGAAATAGAACTAGTATTTAAATACTTACATAACCCAGTATTTCAGCAGATACAGTGGCGCCACTCTTGTCAATAATAGCGTCCACTTCTTCAACAACATCGAAGTATGCCTCATTATTGGCGTACTTAACACCTGAGCGACGCCATGGCACATTCGACAGTTGACCGGACGGTAATATAGAAGACACACTGAAAATATACTCAACATAATTACATAATATAAAACAAAGCCGTAATTTTTATATGTGTGTCGCTATATGAGCATATATTATCTTCAATACTACACAACGGATTATGATGCGGTTTCTTTAAATAGAGTGATTCAATAGGACGGCTTTTTCTGTAAATTGTTAAGGTTATCATCATTATTATCATCATAACATCACGCCTTTGTCCCATGGGGGTAGGTAGAGACTATAGTGCGCCATCTGCTACGATCCAAACATACTTCCTTGGCTTCATCCACACATACATTTGTTAAGGTTTGATTACTAAATCCGACGTAAACGAAGTTGCGGGCAACAGCTATTAATAATATACACACTAATGTTAAATTATATATTTGTCCGTGACATGTCACCGACATAACGCAAATTTGCATCATCATAAATACAAAATGAACAATAATTCGTGTTACTCCGACGCTGGATAAGAGCCTATGGATAATGATAATGTTGTATGTATTTATTTCTTCAAACTGGTAAATCTCGACCTATTTATTCATATTTATTTTTATGACATTTGGTATGGGTATTAGAGAGACCTGAGAATTGGTCAGAGAGAAACAGATGTCTCACTCTGGAGGACAAATATTTGTCCTATATGGAACCAAACAGTTGACCATAAGACATGAATTACTTTCCGTTACGCAACCAACACATGCTGATTTTTATAAAAAGGCAAACTTGTTAATATTAGAATTTAATTTAAATTAAGAACTAGATCAAAATCATATAAATAATACTCACTTAGATTTCCCAGTAACAGTGTTAGCTATAGTCCTTAAAATATTAGGAGGTTTTATCAATTCCTTGAGTATGTTGCTCTCTGTGGCCAGTGGAAAACCATTGTCAAGCATTTCATCTAACAACTGTTAACAAAAACATAATCATATAGACATAAATAAAACTACTTTTTACGGATTTAGACGCGTATATTTGTTTTAAATTTTGGCCCGACCTTTCGGAGTCTCACCCGTGACCATGGTGACTGCGAAGTCTCCGAAACGTCGGGCCAAAATTATTAACTTTAATGAGGAGGTCTTCAATTCGTTTGTATGTTTTTTTTGTAATGTATTTTTTATGTTTGTTACCTCATAACTTTTAACTGGGCGAAGCGATTTTAATAATTATTTTAAAGCTAATGGTTCCGGTGTGGTCCTATTGGCATCAGGTTAGGATCTGATGGTTATCTCCTGAGAAATCGAGGTAAACCCTCAGAATTAGGCACATAAAGTCAGTTGAATTGTATAATTATTATTTTATAAATTTTATTTCCGACAAATACATATATAAACATAGAAAAGAATAAAATAACATAAAAATATTTTACCTCATATACAACTACATAATTTTCCTTAATTATTGTTTCCGTGCAATCTGAGAAGTAGTCCTGAAAATAGTAAATAAAAATTAATAAGACATAGTGCAGCAATGTAAATAAAATTTTCTTCATAAAACATTTTTAACATTTGAAACATAGACATTTAAACATAAATTTATAAATTAAAATAAATAAATAAATTTATAAAATATAATTCATAAATTTGAAACATAAACATAACATTTGAAAATATAGAAGGACACAGGGCAACACACACAATATTGTAATTTTTTTTTTCATATAAAATGATTGAGGGCCCGCTGAACTTGAACTAGCCCCTTGGTAGCTACGCCACTGGTACGGAGCAGCGGACATCAGCTAGTTAAATATAAATATTACCTGGAATGTATCAACAACTCTGTGTAGGAACTCAATAACAAAGAGTGGTGCAACTTCCTGCATGCACACAGCCACTAATGCAACCCCACCTCTTTGTATAGATATCAAGTAATGATGTGGTGCTGCCAATACAGGTGGTACATCCTGAAAATATTTATTATCTTATCTTTACTTATTATTTATTATAAAACATTATTTTTGTATGTATGTGAGCTTATATGCACAAAATTATGCTATGGATTTTGATGCAATATTTTTAGCTATTTTATTATAATTAAAACACATATTTGACTATATACTCTGTCTCTCTTTCCAGCCCTTTTCTGTCCAACTGTTAGGCACGGGCCTTCTCCACTTTGGGAGGGATTATGGTCTACTGTGCCGCAGTGACCAGGCGTGTTAGCACAGGGTTTATTTTCGAGTTTTCCGTCTCTCACAGAGGATATTATCTGTATGCAATATCCTTTAGCTGACTTTTACAGAACCCTTGGGAGGAGATGGGGTGGTGACACTTGTATTCTTAATCCGTCACCACACGGGTGACATATACTAACACTCTTTTATATATTATAAATTTTTTTTTATAAGCTAATAGATAATATACGTGTATCTAGGTATGGATCAATCTTTGTAACAAAATCTTAACACACATCTTTTAAATGAATCACATTTATGTAAAATTTTACATTATAGATACATACTACTGTGAGATACAAGCAGATGGCCCATCCAATGGTAAGCGGTTACCAGTCTATATAGTTTTGGAATACCAGAAGTATAACTCATATCATATCAACCCTTTCACTTTTTATACCCTTTTTTAATCATATGCTGTAGTCCTTTAGCAAAACCAGTTAAATAAATAAATTTATTATTTGAGTAATCACAGAGAGGCTAAATTTCCCTGAATGTAGAATAATAACAATGGTGTCCATCATGATTTGTTTGTTGATGTTATTATAAAATTTATGCTGTGTAACTCAAATATGATTTTTTTTCTGTATAGGAATTTTGTCATACAGTGAGGACTCTAATATGATAATATCTCTCAAATTTTCCTATTCAAGATATTAACTCCTTATTCAAAATGATGAATGTTAAACTTATACATACATTAGGGGAAGCTCTCTGAGCTTCCAAATAGTAGTCACATACTGATCTTGATATAACACTCCTCCAATGTTTCTCAAGAAATACATCCCTGAAAAAATAGACAAAACAATTTTGTAGAGGATGACTTTTCAAAGATTTTGCTTATTGGTTATACGTTGTCACCTAGTAGAAAAGTTAAGTGGCTGCTAACTAAATAACTACATATATTCAAACATTGAAACTAAAAAATATTGTTTATTACACTCTCGCTTAAAACATTAGCAATGGCAATATTGCAGCCATACAAATACCAGTAAGAGAAATATTTATTAATGAAATGAAACTAGTACTCTAATAATTAGTAAGCCTCTCTAAGAATTATTTTCTAATATTTCTATATTAAAGAACTAACATATACTGCTGTTGAAATAAATAACTCAGGAATTCACACGTTTATTTGTGCTATTAATATATTTTTATTTAGAAATACATATTTTCCAATAATATTCTTAAAAATTAAACAGCTATAAAAATTAGCTTACCCAGATGGATTTATAATAAATAAGCTGTGTATCATTTCAACCTTTCTTTACTAAAGGAACTTTAATAAATAGAGAATTTATGTGTGTTAGAAAGTTAAAAATATTTTCGGAAACAAACACAAAATACACATACACAAAAATGCAATGACACTAATGACAGACAATTGACATTTGACAACGTCGCATTGTAAGCATAGAGTAATCGTAATAATACGTACGTATCATGAAGGTATAGATAAAAAATAGGAGGCCATACTTGGAACATCGGTTTGAGGCAAATACCTACGTATCTCTATCTCACTCTCTGTGGTCTGACCTCTCTTTTTAGTGTGGCCTTAGTACTGCTATCTCCTTATTAAAATCTCCTAGTAAATTCTTAAAAAGAGTCACCACACATATCAAATCACAAGTTAAACACTGTCATTTGATAGTGTTTAATCGTAACTATAAATAACTAGTTGAAATACGATGAATGAAATTAAAAATAATAAAATAGTAGATCACGGATGCTTTTCATGGTTGACGAATCAGTGAATTATTTTCCCCATTTCCTAAGGATTTCGTAATTTGGCAACATTGGTCACCATATGTCAAGTTGTCGACAAAATTGTGCCAATATGTCGGTTGTTTACTTTACGGTTCACAGCTTCGTTTCAAATTTTCGACTCTAATTATTTTTATAATTAAAGTAATGGTGCAAACTTGTGTAGTGCGTGGTTGCGGTAGTACGTGGTGTCCAGGAGGTGATATACAATTTCACGCGTAAGTGTTTAGATCGTGATTTCTGGCATTGAATAACTGCAAACATATTTCTTTGTATTTTCAATTAAATACTTCATAAAATGATTAAACAATGTTTTCAGCATACTTCTAACTAACTATACTGGTAACGATGTAAAGATCTAATAGTCTTACATTGAATTTCATGGACTTAGTGCAATTTTATCTTTCTTGTTTACAAGAAGTAATTTTGAAATAGTGTGACCATACTGAGGACATATCTAGGACTTTCTGTGGGACCTGAACTAAATTATACATGTTTGCTTAGTCATTTAATTTTTATTTCACATTATTTACAACATTAATATACTTACCTACAATATTATTTTTTTAGATTTCCTAAAAATAGTACCCAGAGGAAATTATGGTTATCCATTGTACCATTGAAAATGAAATTTTATGAAAGTGCAAGGATTTTTTAAAACAAACAGCAGTTCCTACTATAATTACAAATCAAGAAGCAGTATCACCTTGCAAGGTAAAATTTCAAGTATCTATTTACAAACTCCTTTAATTGTCTCACATGTTATACAATGTTAAATATTTGAATTTATAAGGAATATAAAAACTAGTATGAAAAACAATACCCCACCAGTATCAGGAACATTTTCCAAATTACAGGCGCTCAAGGCTCCAGAGATAATTGCTGCTTTCTGAACCAGCCCCCCCCCCCCGATCCGACTGCCTAATGAGAGCCTTACATTATTATTATGTTTCAGAAATGTAGTAGTTCGAATATATGGCAAAAGGCTATATTTTGTAAAATATATTATAATTTTCAGATAGACAGTTCATTACAGGAAGAGTCTATGGGGCAAGTAGCTACTCTGGGTGTACCAAATCCTAGCTCTGGCATTTATGAAAGTAATCCTTCCTGATGGGCCAACTCAGAGAAAACAATATAGAAAACAAATTAATTAATGTTGTATCACAACATTTTACTCCTCTGTTGCAAGAAATGTTTAAGCATCCCATCACGGACTCAATTTATTGCAATGATTTGCATGAAAGCGTATTAATTAAGAAAATTGCAAATTCATTTTTTAACACTTAAAGAGTCATACAGAAAATATACTTAGTGATTTACGTGGTAAGAGACAGAAATTACACAAAACAATAATATTTAGTCATGTATAAAAGAAAAGTTATTAAATGATTTTAATTTGGAAAGTGCTGTTGTTTCTTTTTTGCCCTTTTTTGTAACTTTATTATCGTTCCTATTATAGCCCCCTATGATATATGTAATTTTAATTAATAATTAATTTTAACTGACTTGCCTAGCGCCAAGTAGTGGAACACAAGGCACAGGGAGCCAAGGGCAACCCGACAAGGGTGGGTTAGGTTTTTAGCTCCCGTCATGCCATTCATGATAGGTTCCTTTAAACGCTGTAGACAGAAATATACGTAAAAATTGATTTTGACTGATTCTCCGTTCTTCCGTCAGCCACTTTTAACCACATTCATATTGTCAGTTAAAATGACTATTAACTACAGATTTTCCGACAAACTAATTTTAATCAACGTAACGTATTTTTTTTTTCAGAAGTATTATTGACCGAATTTGCCCTTTAACTGACATTAATAAATAGAAATACATTGGCTAACCCGGAAATCTAGGAAAAACTATTGTCCAGTATGTATTCATAATGTTTAATTAATCTGCAAAATTAATGAAACATATATCTTTTGCGATTTCATGGTTGGTCCCTTAATAACAGTACATGTTTAAAAATATGAGTACAATAACCATTTTTCGTTTTTACGCTACCTACACAAAAAGTTATGTTTCCACTTAGGTATGCCAAATAGATTTTATTGTGTAACTTGTTTTGTTTACTAAGAAATTACTAACACCTTGTTATTTTTAACCGGCTTCAAAAAAGGAGGTTCTCAATTCGTTGGAATCATTTTTCTGTATCTTTGTAACATGTATTTAGGTCTGAAATAAAGGTAAATTATCATTATTTTATCTCAAGCAGATCTCACAATCATTCATTAATTTCGTATTGCCGTAGGAACTACACCTTTGTTCTAGTAATTATCTATTTCCCACCAATATTCTATAGGTACATCGTACATACGAACTAGGAAATTTTACGTGTTTATAAATGTAAAAAGAATAATAAATTTAACAACCGAACCTCCAGTTACTGTTAAAAAACTAGAATTATCCAAACTTTCACGCGATAACAAACAGTTTGTTTTTTGAGTATTTTTTTTACGCACAGTACATAAAGTATCTCGACACATAAAATCTATACGGGCTAGGTCTTAGAAGTGAACATTTTGTTGACACTATATGGAACACAACTACTTGAAGTTTTGTCCTGGAAGAAATACAATAAAGGTTACCCTACTTAGAAAGAAAGGGTTTGACCACAGTGAGCGAGATAGCCATACATCATTTTTGCTTCAAGTAGGTATTCAGAGTCTGGACTCCACTTTTATCTGTACCTTCATGGTACGTATACGTCAAATACTACAGAGCACCATCAGAGCATTTACACCCAGCCGTACTAAATAAAAAAGGTCCCTTCACAATACCTCACATTGCCTCTGTGTATAGTCCTATCCTACTAAACGCGACTTGTTGTAGGTAAATCAAAGAGTAAAGTAATATAGTGAGGTACGTCACTTAAATCAGTTAAATGTAAGGATGTTTGTTGCCTTTTGCACGCAAAACTACTGAATGGATCTCTATAAAAATTTATAGCGTATGGATCCAGGGGTGCAGCCAGGTAACCAAGGGCCCTAAGGCAAATTAAAAAATGCGGTCCCACTGCTATGTAAACTGGTTTTATCAAATAAAAATATGATATATACAAATATTTTTAAAATGCTAAAAAAAGCTAATTCAGTTCAATCAAGATTTCAGGTAAGGATTCGAGGCCCCAGGGCCGATTCCACGTGCACAACTAAACTTAACTAAAAAATGGAAATTGCTAGTGTCAATAATACTATTCGGCAATGATAGCAAAACATTTTTATTACAAAATCTTTGTCTTATAGAATAACGATATAAATTAATAAAAATGTGCACAACGAAATAGCCAATTAATCAAAATACATCATAGTTGTTTTAATTTCTTAGTTAACTATAGTTGTGCACGTAGAATTAGTAGGTACCAATATTTAAATTCATAATCATTGTACTCACCTTATCCCATTTCATGGGGTCGACGCAACATCTCTTTTTCGTTTAATACAAAGTCTAAATGTTCACAACCCAAATATTTGTCCAATGTAGGAATCAAACCCACAATGATGTGCAAAAATTTGATGACCAAGGTTTTGAATCTACGCTTCTATCCATTTATCCATTAACCTTTCTACGTCCGCTGCTGGATATAGGCATCCTCCGTAGAACGCCACGGCATCCTCCGTAGAACGCCACAACGCACGATCCTGTATCTTGCATATTTGACTCTATCTTCAGTCCACCTTGTTGGGGGCCGCCCCACGCTGCGTGATCGCAAGTCGAGGACCTATACTTCTGTACTAATTTTATAAAGCTGAAAATTAGTTCGTTTGAACGCACCAATCTCAGGAACCACTGGTTCAAATTGAATATTAGTGTTGGATAGGCCAATTATCAAGAAAGGGTTATATAACATCACGCTGCGACTAATAGGAGCAAAGCATTAGTGTAAATGTTCCATAAACGCGAAAAATTTTCTACATTCCGAAATTTAAAGCAAAAAAGTTTATTTGATTGAATAAACTAGTCCCATTTTAAAATAATTTCAGTTTTTGTGGAGGTAGGCTTTAGGCTACATAACATCAAGCTGCAACTAATAGGAGTAAAGCATCAGTAACAATTTTGTAATAACGAGGAAAACGTTCTAAATTATATGTGTATCAGTCACAACCTAGTAACATAATATTGAGGTAGGTACTTAGCCTACCCTACCAAATAAAATTTATTCTCATTAGAGATTCCATAATTTTAGTCAATTATATTTCTGTACTTTCATGAAACTAAAATTATAAATTCCAGTGAAAATAAGGATTTCTAAAAACTAAACTAACTCTTCTAAGCTATAGTTTAACTTAAAAATTAACGAGTTCATATCTATGTGAAGATTTCAATAACATGTAATGTATTTCACTATTTTAATAATTTTAGGAAAATTTGTTTACCATAAATGTAAACAATAAATATATTGGTCTAAAAACTGAAACAAAGAATTTTTTAAAATTTTTATTGATACATATCTTAAAATAAATTTTTTAACGGTTGGATTTAGCAACACGTTCCAACTCATCCTTCTTCTTGATAGCATAAGAGTTAGATGAACCTTTAGCAGCGTTGATCAGTTCATCAGCAACACATTCAGCAATAGTTTTGATGTTTCTGAATGCTGCTTCACGTGCACCAGTGCAGAGCAACCAAATAGCTTGGTTTACACGACGCAGAGGTGAAACATCCACAGCCTGACGACGTACAGTACCAGCACGACCAATCCTAGTAGAGTCTTCTCTGGGTCCAGAGTTAATAATGGCAGTTACAAGAACCTGCAGAGGGTTCTCTCCAGTAAGCAAATGAATAATTTCAAATGCGTGCTTCACGATACGGACGGCCATAAGTTTCTTGCCATTGTTGCGACCGTGCATCATAAGAGAATTAGTCAAACGCTCGACAATAGGGCACTGAGCTTTACGGAATCTTTTATGCGCATACCTGCCAGCAGAGTGAGGCAAATATTTGGCATACTTTTCTTTTACGGAGATGTAATCTTGCAGGGACATATCAGATACCTGGACATCGTAGCAACTCCATCTGCCGAACAGTTTGATTTCGGGGATATCGGCCGCTTGGGGCAATGGCATGGTGTCAACAGCCATGCTGCCTTGTTCCACCGCATCATCATTCCAGTTTTCTTCGGCCATTATGAATGCCTACAATCAAAGACACACGATTATTATTAACTAGTCACTAAACAACATAAACAACACGCTTTTATAGAAATTATTACACACTTTTTGTATCGAATACAAATTCTAACCTCGTGCTGTCAATAGAACACGAGAAAAAGGAAGTCAAATTTCCAGAAAGGTGGCATCAACAATTTGGTGTTGCCAATATTCGCCAGGCATAGACCAAAGAGTAAAATAATATAGATATAACTATATATATAGGCATAGACTTTATAGAAAAATGTAAGATATAATATAGGCATAGACTTTATAGAAAAATGTAAGAGACATATCCCGTTTTCCAATTACAGCACAAGAGCGCATTATGCGGCACAATGCTCCACGTTGAGTGTTCCAATTACAGCAACGCATCGCACAATCGAGCACTCTCAAAAGTGATGCGTGAAATCCATACCAACTTCAGCTTCACAAATAAAATTTCAATCAATGCCAATTTAAAGAAAAAATACTTGTGTAACAATGCAACATTTTATTACTCTCAAGAAGCAACAACTTAGCGCTCCAACTATACTACCCACATCTACATAGAAGCGCGCACGCACACAGTGAGACGGCACTGTACACCTACACCGCCGGATCACTATATAAGACGACCGCAGGCGACGATTTATTCAGTCGTTAGCTAGACGGCAACGAGTGCGATAGCTCCCGCAGTCCACTCTGTTGTCTTGCGCTTACTCTGAGCGGTAGCTCCCGCAGCCCTCAGAAAAAGTGCTAAGTAAGCTAGGAGGTTAAGGAATGCGGTAGCTCCCGCAGCCCATTCCAGGAACCACGCACAGTATTCACGTACATTTACCTATAAGTACCTATTAAGATTTATTGTATTATTGCCAACATAGAAATAAAGAATATCGTTTGTCAATATCATTGGCTTTTATTCATCCGGCAACACCACATTGGCGCCCAACGTAAATAAGCCACAAATTGATATCTACCCACATTTTCAAGATGTCGGAAGAAAAAAGTTTGATGATTATGACACAAGCACAATTCACGGAATTGATAAACAAGTTCACGAGTAACAACACGCCTAAAAATAGTTTTGCTCGGTGCACAAAAAGGTACGACGGTGAAAGGAACTACAATAAAGTAGAGGAATTTATTACAAGTATTACGATTTATAAAAAGATCGAGAAAATTAGTGACGAAGACGCATTAGAGGGTTTAACCTTGCTACTCACGGGAACAGATGCAAGTCAGTATGCTATTGGAGCAGCTTTAGTGCAGGGGGAGGGAGAACATGAACACCCCGTCGAATACGCAAGCCGTCTTCTCACACCAGCAGAATGTAATTATTCAGTCACAGAAAAAGAAGCCTTAGCAATAGTTTGGGCTATTTCACGCTTCCGTGGATACATAGAAGGAGCTAAATTTATTACAATAACCGATCACCAGCCACTGAAATGGTTGATGGAACTAAAAACACCAACAGGTCGACTGGCTCGTTGGGCATTACAACTACAGCCCTACGATTTCAAGATCCAGTACACTCCTGGGCGTACAAACATTGTCGCCGATACACTATCAAGACCACCATGTTATGAACACAGTGATGATTGCACAGTTTGCAGTTTAGAAATTGAACTACCAAAACGAAATGAAAAACAAATTCGAGATGAACAACTTAAAGATTCATATTTAAAACAAATAATTGAAGCGTTAGAAAATGAAAATGAGTCTCATGAAGGTACAGCATTTACAAAAAAAGGATATCTTATACACAATGGAGTCCTTTATATGTATATACCTGAACAAGAAGACGATAATGCTAAGTTAGTAATTCCACAGCAAGAAGTATTAAAAGTAATAGAAACACACCATGACGCCCTTACTGCTGGTCACATGGGAGTCGACCGTACCATTCAACGTATAACTGACAAATACTACTGGAAAGGATTGAGGAAAGATGTCATAAAGTATATTAAAACATGTACTGAATGTCAAAAATACAAGCCCACAAATCAAAAACCTGCTGGACTGTTTCAGTCAACTGCAAATAATCAGAGATTTGAAACCTTATCAGTTGATTTATTTGGACCATTACCAAAGGGTCCTTCGGATGAAAAATGGATACTGATCATAGAAGATATTGCTTCAAGATGGATCGAACTTTTTGCTATGCAAGAAGCAACTTCGGATAAATGCGCAACAATACTAATAAACGATATATTCCTTCGTTATGGTTTGCCTAGAAAAATCATAAGTGATAATGGAGTACAATTCATTTCTGCAATAATGCAAAAACTAATATACTGTTTGGAAATACAGCATATCTTCACACCAGTATATCATCCAGAACCAAACGTCGTTGAAAGAAAGAATAGAGATATGAAAACTCTAATAGCAATAATGGTAAAAGACGCCCATCAGAATTGGCCATCTACTTTACCAGCGATTCGATTTGCTATGAATACAGCCAAATGTAGGACAACTGAATTCACCCCTTCATATTTGACATTTGGTCGCGAACTAAGAACAGTTTATGACCTGACACATGATCTAAGTACTGTCGTTGAATCCGAAAAATTTGTGGAAGAAATTACACCAGCTCTGAAACGTTTATCGGAGAACTTAAAAATTGCTAAGGAAAATATAGAAACAAATTTGAACGCGAGTCGCGACAATGCTAATTTGAAAAGAAGACCAGATCCTGGATACGCTAAAGGAGACTTAGTACTAATAGAGACACACTCTGTTAGTAACGCTGAAAAGAAATTTTCGTCTAAATTTACTCCACGCCGAGATGGACCATACGTAATACTTAATAAAATTGGAGCATGCACATATGAGGTGGCTCATCCAAACACTCCGCATAAGTCTATCGGAAGATACCATACGTCAGCTATTACTAAATTCAATAGAAGAGACCATAGAATCCCAAAACCAACAAATCCAATTCGTCAAAGAGGACGACCACGGAAGGTTGCTGGCACTCTTGTCGAGACGAGCTAAGAGTACCAGAGGGGGAGAATGTAACAATGCAACATTTTATTACTCTCAAGAAGCAACAACTTAGCGCTCCAACTATACTACCCACATCTACATAGAAGCGCGCACGCACACAGTGAGACGGCACTGTACACCTACACCGCCGGATCACTATATAAGACGACCGCAGGCGACGATTTATTCAGTCGTTAGCTAGACGGCAACGAGTGCGATAGCTCCCGCAGTCCACTCTGTTGTCTTGCGCTTACTCTGAGCGGTAGCTCCCGCAGCCCTCAGAAAAAGTGCTAAGTAAGCTAGGAGGTTAAGGAATGCGGTAGCTCCCGCAGCCCATTCCAGGAACCACGCACAGTATTCACGTACATTTACCTATAAGTACCTATTAAGATTTATTGTATTATTGCCAACATAGAAATAAAGAATATCGTTTGTCAATATCATTGGCTTTTATTCATCCGGCAACACCACACTTGTTAATTTTCTGTCGCTGAAGTTGGTATGGATTGCACGCATCACTGTTGAGAGTGCTCGATTGTGCGATGCGATGCTGTAATTGGAACACTCAACGTTGAGCATTGTGCCGCATAATGCGCTATTGTGCGCTGATTGGAAAACGGGGAGCCTGTATAGGTCATCAGTGACATTACTGACATTTATAGAATCTTAACATTTTCATTAGTCTGTGACTCTGTGTCTAGTAGGGTTGGCGATTCTTTCCAAAAAAGATCGATTTTTGAATCGATTCTAATCGTGACCCTAAGAATCGATTCACAAAAAAATCGAGGCCTAAAAGATCGATCTCCAAAAGATCGATCTTTCGATCTTTTTTCTGAAAGCCATAATTTTGAATAGATCCAAGTCGCAACTTAAGCGATCGATTTACAAAGACATCGAAATGTAAAAGATGAATAAAAAAACGATTGCCAAATACTTTTTTTCAAGATGACAGGTACAACTTTTTGTAAAAATCGATTTTCAAACTGATTCGAATCATGACCTGAAGTATCGATTCAAAAAACACTCGATCTAGTTATAAAAGAGCGATTTCCAAAAAAACTATTTTTGAAATGATAGGTACCACTTTTCTAAAAAATCGTTTTGAATGGTGAACTTAAGAATCGATTCACAAAACACTGGAATTAGTTATAAAACATCGAATTAAAAAAATCTACTTTTTATCAGAACGATAAGTACAACTTTCTGTAAATATCGATTTTTGAATCGATTCGAATCAATACCTGAAGTCTGAAGTATAGATTCACAAAAACTAGATTTATTCTAAAGAAAACCAGACTTTTATTTATATGAATTAAGATCTAAAGTATCGATTCACAAAAAAAGTAAAAAAGACGGGTTGCACTCCGGGAGTGCCGGCAGAAGCGAAAACTTGATTATTAACGTTGAGCATGTTTGATATTTTGGAATGGTTAGGGAATAATTTTGCACCAATTGCTTTATCAGTATAAAAGTACTATCATTTATGTGGTAGAATACAATATTCATTTATTGCGCTATCGTACACAAACATGATTCACGAATTTTACGAATACTTAACAATGTGATCACTACACAGACGGTCGAGCCATCAGCTGTCACCATCCATGGATGCGCGTGGCACGCTGTAACATACACGAACATTCGCGCAAGCGCCCTGCGCTGCCTAAACGAAACAGTAGGCCCAGGCATACATTTTCGCCGCGCCGTAGAGAGGGGATAGCTGTCTACTCTCCATCCGTCTTACGCTTTTTCGATCAGGTCACGTGTCCTGACGCGAGTTTAAGATTTTATGCCCATTACAGAAAAAGTGCTCAACGCCGCTAAAGAAGTTTTCACTTCAAAAACTCATGATGGTCAGAAAAGATCGATTTCCAAAAAAACTACTTTCTTTTATATGATGAGTACCTCTTTCCCAAAAAATCGATTTTCAATCAAGTTGAATTCAAAAAGCACTCCAATTAGTTATAAAAGATCGAATTCCTAAAAATATGTTTTCTTTCGAAATGATCTATTTTCTTTATTTCTTTTTCACTGAATCGATTCAGGGTTGAGGATCGATTTAAAAAATCGATTTTTTGGGCCTAAAAGATCGATTCTTCGATTGATCGATCTCAGATCGCTATCCCTAGTGTCTACTGTCTAGTCTAGTTATCAATTTTGGTACCTGGAGCCAGTCTTGTAGAGGAAATTTTTTAAATAATCTCGTATTATAACGCGAGTACGTAACGTTTTGAGTAGTTATCTTTGGTAGTTATTCTATTTATAATCACAATAATATTACTTTTCTGTACTATGTACTGTATGATATATTTGAACATTTTTTATCTCCCATAGGTTATCTGGACAAAGTTCGATATGGCTGCGTTGAAAAAAACAAACAATATTAAAATACTATCTTTACTCGCTCCAAGATATCGCCCAGCAATAACGGCTAAGAGAAACCTGAACCTTCAAGAGTTTCACAGTAAAGACTTATTGAAAAAATATCAGGTAACAGTACAGGACTTTCGTATTATTGATTCTAAATTAGATACTAAACCTTTATCTGATTTCAAAGCTGATGAATATGTGGTGAAAGCCCAAATCTTGGCTGGTGGCAGAGGTAAAGGTCAATTTGATAATGGATTTAAAGGAGGAGTTCATTTGACAAAAAATCGTGATGAAGTCATTAAGTTGGCAAAAAATATGATTGGCAATAAGTTAATAACTAAACAGACACCTAAAGAAGGTATTTTAGTTCAGAAAGTCATGGTAGCAGAGAGTGTTAATATTGTAAGAGAGACATACTTCAGTATTGTAATGGATAGAACTTATAATGGTGCAGTAATAGTAGCATCCCCGGCTGGTGGTATGGACATTGAAGCTGTTGCTGAAAAAACTCCACACTTATTGAAAACAGTACCAGTTGATATTCATGAAGGTGTTACAGATAAAATAGCCAATGAAATTGCAGAATTTTTGGAATTCAAAGGCTCATTCAAGTCAAAATGTGCTGAAGAAATTAAAAAGTTATGGACATTGTTTTTGAAGGTAATATTAATTAAAATATTTTGTCCACTGCTTGTAACTGTAATTTTTTAAATATTTTATTATATTGTAACTAGGTAGATGCAACACAGCTTGAAATAAATCCTTTGGTTGAAACTGATGATGGAAGAGTAGTTTCGGTTGATGCTAAGATCAATTTTGATGATGGAGCTCGGTTCAGACAGGAGGAAATATTTGCTCTGGATGATGTCTCAGAAACTGATCCTCGTGAGGTAATACTTTTTGCTACTTAATACATTGAATCATGTTTCATTATAGACACAATTATCTAACTAAAATCTAACAAATAAAACGCAATGTATCTTAAATTTGCATATAATTATTTGCAATTGGCATATTTATGGGTGTTGTGTGCCTATGTACAGTGGAGTCCCGGTAATTCGGACCCTGGCTTATCCGGCGCACCCTGTAATCCGAAATGGTCTATTATTTATTACTGAATACTTTTTTGATAACATGTATTCGCTAATGCATGATTGAACAAGTTACAACTTGTACTCACTGTCACTATTGTGCTCGACGCGTAGGGTATTGTTTTGATTCTGATTGCTTAGTTTGAATTTGACTACATGCCGATGAGGATAGTGGTGCGTGCGCCTAGCGTGTGTTCATTGTTTACTGTTCTTAGGCAGTACTCTATAATCCGACAAATTCGAAAGTTCGACATTGCCCTGCAGTGTTTGTCGGACTACCGGAGTTCCACTGTATTATAAGTATGAAAAAAAAAGTAGTTTATGTAGCATACCTGTATTCTGGTATCCATGACACAAGCAAATAAGCTTTGCTTGGGACCAGAAGAGTTGTGTAAAATGTCCATTAAAAATTTTTATCTAAAGCAAGCAAAAGCATTAATCCAACTGGAGTTTTACTATGTTATTCTACGACTTCACAGTAAAAGGTATAAGAGTAATGCTCATAATCGTTGTGTACGGACACTGCCATTTGTTAATGTACGCACTGTTATTTTGGGCGGGGCGTGCGTAGCTACCTATAAAATTACGTTTTTATGTTTGTATGGGCTGCATCGGCCTTCCGCCGATATGGCAATATATTTGCTAAGAAAACGGTTTGTGTAATAGCTATTATTGGTTTTATACTCTTAAGACTAGTATAGATGCATTTTAACTATACATAAATATGGTTGCTACTTAAAATTGATAACTTAACTCTGATGTATTAAGTTGATCTTATTATCACATACAATATAGATAACTATACTTGTTTGTATAGCCTTATCATAATAACCCTCATAACGAAAGATAAATGCAATGCCTGTTATTGTTACCTAATAACTATGGTGAACAAATATTTATCATTCTATAATAGCGATAAATAAATTGGATGATACATTTTTAGGGATGATTTCCAACCGAATGCTCATATTGTAACGAATTAAAATCTAATTTAATAGTGGCACTGGTTTCAAAATAATAATCCCTTAACAAATGCTGGGCGTCGTATATTACTCGATATCCGGAATCGTATTTAACTTAGCCAAGCAGCCTTTAGCCAGATTTTCTAGCGTCATGAGCAGACGCGTTTACCTTAACCATAGGGCCATGACCCGATGCTGCACCCTGCGAGGGACAGTGCTTTTAATTTTTTGCT
The DNA here is from genome assembly GCA_916999025.1 of Orgyia antiqua. Classification (NCBI taxonomy): domain Eukaryota; kingdom Metazoa; phylum Arthropoda; class Insecta; order Lepidoptera; family Erebidae; genus Orgyia; species Orgyia antiqua. The sequence continues at coordinate 8,759,042 of OU779861.1, forward strand.
GATGTACCGTATATTTTTGGGTGACAAATCAAATGAAGCCCAGGGTGTCGAATTATATGGCCGAGGGCGCCAATTTTTAAATGCGCCCCGGGTGGGGACCATGAAAATACTTGGTTAAAGAAATAAATAATAATAATGATAGATGAGTCTTCAATTGTAGTTGGACAGCAGGCAACTACTGTTAGAAAAGCCACGACCAATACTGGAATATGCACTGACTGAAGAAACACAGAAGAATCTACGTAATTTATAAAGTTATATTTATGGTGATGTAGGATTTTTCTTCTTTAATTATAGAGAGAAGCTGCAGCTCTCAATCTTGTATACATTGACATGGATGGCAGTATTGGATGCATGGTCAATGGTGCTGGTCTAGCTATGGCAACTATGGATATTATCACCCTGAATGGTGGTAAACCTGCTAACTTCTTGGACCTTGGTGGTGGCGTAGGACAGAAGCAAGTTTCTGCTGCAATGAAGATTTTAGAATCAGATCCTAAAGTTAAGACTATATTCGTCAATGTGTTTGCTGGTAAGTTTAAAAAAATACTGATAGAAGTAAGTAAGAGTACTAAGAGAAGTTGTACTTATAAAATCTCAGTTAAACACTTGTTTTGCTGTTATACGTACGGTAATTGGCCGTGTGGTGACGAATTAAGAATACAAGTGTCACAACCCGTTTGCCTCCCGAGGGTGCTGTAAGAGCCAGCTGAGGGTTACTGAGATACGGAAAACTCGAAAATAAACCCTGTGCAAAAACGCCAGGTCAACGTGCCACAGTAGACCATAAGCCCTCCCAAAGTGGAGGAGGCCTGTGCCCAACAGTGAAAAAGAATGGTAAATAAGTTCAGTCTAAAAAAAGCCTAGACTAACTCATTGTTTGATTTACAGGTATAATAAACTGTGCTACAATTGCAAATGGAATTATTGCAGCACTAAAGGAGAACCCACCGAAATGCCCGCTTATTATAAGATTAGAAGGTACCAACTCGGTAGAAGCAATACGACTTTTAGAATCATCGGGATTGCCGTTAAGAATTATTAATGATATTGATCAAGCTGCTAAAGCTGCTGTAAAAGCTGCACAGTAATGAGAGTATGGTATTCAACACAAATTTGGTGCAATACATACATAATTAGACATTGTTTACGTGGTTTCTAATAAGAATTCATTAAAGACAATACATACGGGATGTAATCGTTCTTATTTCTTTAAGAATATCATAGTTTTTGATATAGTAAAGATGGGTTTTAACAAATAGTAGGGGGGTAGCATTAATAAACATAAAAATTAGAAAAAAAAAACATTATACTTCCAAAATGTTTTATAGTTTTATTGGATTATTACCAGCTTGAAATAATGATTACATAAAAACGATGATGACACATAATTATGTAGAACGACCTTTAACCTCTGCCCATTATTTGTTTTTCCTGAGTAAAGTTTTAATAAAATTATTAGAACTACTATTGGTTAAAAATCTATGGAGAAGATTACATATTAGGCAACTGGATTATCTTAGGATAGTAGCTATTCATTAAAATGAAAAATAAAATGTATGTAGATGCCATAAATTATAAGCTTAAAATTGTAATAAGACTGTTGTGTGTAAATGTTTTCTAAAATAAATACAAAAATATGAACTACATCCAAGCTTAGTGTGGTTTTCATATAAAACGTTATTTTTTAGTACTTATATTGTGTTAACTGTAGATAAAATTTTATGATTGTAATTAATTAATACATCAATATTGGTATATAATATGTTTTGATATGAAATACAACAATAAATTTATTACACACACGATGTGATCTGGTCCCAAGCTAAGCGTAATTGTGTTATGGGTCCCAGAAAGGATATCATGTATAAAAAATATATATTTTACGTAAAACTAGTTTTCACTCTCGGCAGCACAACTTGGTAGCTGTTATCAGTTTCTATTTGAAACATTTTATAACAATGAAAATATTTATAACATTTATTAGGTACATATTATCTAATGAGGCTCTTAAGATAAGATAAGATAAGATAAGATCATTTATTTGTATGAATATGTGTACAATGGATGTTAGTAATACAATGGTTCAACATATTCTGTCCCATAACAGAGACGTACAAATTGTTAATAATTTAATGATAAAAATAAAATGGATAAAGTAACATGCCAAATACAAAATAATAAAATACTAATAATAAAATTCTAAGTCAATATTCAGCCTATAAAATTGAGTCGTAACAGTATTTTCATTATGCATACTACATATATAATATAATTTCCTAGAATAATTTTTAATGAATTTAATAATGAATACCATAATTAATAATCAACGTGTCAATATGAAATGTCAAGTTATATGAATAATAATACAAAATCATGTCAATATAATAAAAAAAGTTCATTAAAATGGGTCAAAGCGAAGTTAGTATAAGTATAGATTATTTTAAAAGTTCATCAGCAAGGAATTCTTTAATTGTGTAGTAAGCTTTTTGTATCAAAAAATTTTTTAGTTTCTTTTTAAATATATTATTGTTAAGGTCCTTAAAGGCGTTAGGAATTTTATTGTATATAACTGGTGCCATACAAACAATGCTTTTACCCAAAAGTGCTGTTTTAGCTTTATGTATACACAGTCTATGTTTGTTACGCTGATTGCGAGTACTAACTGCTGATAGTTTCGGAAAAATGTCAGGATTCGTTTTTACGAAAACTGCTATTTCATAAATATATAATGATGTCAATGTCAGAATTTTATGTCGAAGAAAATATGGTTTACAACTGTCCATGACTCTCAAACCAAACATAGCCCTAACACATCGCTTTTGTAATTTAAATACAGTTCTTCTTTCAACTGAATTACCCCAGAATATTATACCGTATCTGAGAATAGATTCGACTAGTCCATGATATGCGGTAAGTAATGTTGAAACATTTACTTCTGATGCGAGTTTGTACAATGCATAGGAACGGCTACTAATTCTCTTACATAACTGTGAGACGTGAGCTTTCCAATTTAATTTGGGATCTATTATAAGACCGAGAAACCTAGCACTGTCAGCTGTATGAATATTACAGTTATCATATGTAATACAAATTTGGTCATTTTCAGGATTATAGGCTCTTTGACTAAAGTGGATTACTTGCGTTTTGCTAAAATTTATTATGAGATTGTTATTACGCAACCAAGAAATTACTTGAGAAAATGATTGATTGATGTCGTTTTCATATTCGTCAGAATTGCGATTCAATTTGCATGCTACTGTTAGTGTGCTGTCATCTGCAAAAAGGGTCATGGGCTGGTCAATTGTTTTTGGCAAGTCGTTAATATAAATGATAAATAACAAGGGTCCTAATACACTGCCCTGGGGAACACCATAGGCTACGGTGCGCTCCGCTGAAGTAGAAGTGACTTCGGTTTTTGTTTTAAAGTCTATTCTTGTAATTGCCGTGTATTGCTTTCTGCCCGACAAGTAAGAATCCAAAAGATCAAGTACATTACCTCTTATTCCATAGCATTCAAGTTTCGCCTTTAATATGCCATGATGGACATGATCAAAAGCCTGCGTCATATCGCAAAATATTGCACAAACTGGATTTCTTTTATCGATATTTAACATCGTTTTGTAGAGAAACTCGTAAATAGCCATATTAACTGTTTTTTGTTGGCGAAATCCTTTTTGTTCTTTACAAATAATGTCATTTAATTCTAAATATTTATATATTACTTTGTATATATAGCGTTCTAAAATTTTTGAGAAAACAGATATTAGAGCAATAGGTCTGTAGTTTAACATGGTATATTTATTACCTTTTTTATGTATTGGTTTGATAATAGAAATTTTCAGAATATCTGGAAACACACCTTGTTCTATGCAGAGATTCAAAATGTGACTAAGGTGGCCAGAGATAAGACCACCAACACTTTTGATTACTTTTGTAGAGATGCCGTCGGAGCCTACACTGCTAGTGTTTTTGAGGTTATTGATTATGTTTAGTAAGTCATTCGGTGTAGATGGTGCCATGAAGAGGGAATCTATTTTAGTTTGTATGTTTGATGCAATATTTAATGGTTTTTGGGTCAAAGGTGTTATTCTATCAACAAAATAGTTGTTAAAACTATTAGCTATTAGTGTTGGATCATTAATAAGTTTATTGTTTATTTTTAATTCTTGTACAGATTCTTGAGGTTTATTGTATTTATTATTATTTATTAGTTGCCATGTTGTTTTGACTTTGTTATCGGAAATATTTATGCGATTAATATTTTGAGATTTCTTAGTTAGCTTTATAATTTTTTTAAGAAGCTTAGAGTATCTAGAGTAAGTTTCCTTGTTTTGCGTGTTTCCCGAGTTTCTGTATATCCATAATAAGCGCCTTTTCTTTCTACTACAAATTTTTATCCCACGCGAAACCCATTTAGGTCTCTTAGTGATAGGTATAGTAATCATTTTAACTGGAAAACATAGTTTATAAAATAAATTAAACTGATCGAAAAACAAATTAAATGCATTATTTGCGTCATTAGTGCAATACATGTCGTTAAATGTTAATTTTGAGATATAGTTTTTAAATTTTATTAAGTTGTCTGATGCATAGTCAACCTGATACCTTCGCCAATAGTTTAGTGCGTGTGACTTTTGAACCGGGCATTTTAATATTTGTGCCGTATGATCGGAAAGCGCTAGGTCTATTATGCTGGCTTTGCAAGGTTTACGAATGTTATAAGCGAAATTGTCGATGCACGTTTGACTGGTTAATCTTGTTGGACGTTTAAGAGCAAGTGCTAGATTAAAATTTAATAATAAACATTTCAGTTCTAATGTCATGTAATTATCTTTTAAAACGTCAATATTAAAGTCACCAGCAACAATTATATTGTCATATTTTTTCTTACTAATTATCATTAACAGTTGTTCTAGTTTCTGAAAGAAGGTATTTAGATTGCTTGGTTTTGGTACCCTATAGATACAAATGATTGCAATTTTGTACATTTCAATAGCACAACATTCAAAAACTCCACTCAGAGACAATTGAGAAATATTTGGTAATTCTTTCCAAATGTGACCCATCCTGACTAAGATACATGTACCACCTCTTTTGCAGTCATCTCTGCTGAAATAAGCTGCAAGCACATAATTGGGTACATGAAGAAAGGACTCGTATCCAGACATAATAAAATGTTCCGTTAGACATATAACATCTATACTCTGCTGTTTCTCAGCTAGTTCAACCAATGATATAGTTAAAGATTCCGATTTATTTAATACCCCGGCAATATTCTGATGTAAAACAAATAGAAAATTATCAAAGAAAAAACCTATTATTAAATTTATTGATAAAGTTACTCTGACTATTTAAGTCGTGTTCATAATTATTTGCTTCGCAGTAGTTAAAATTATTTACATTGTCAGACTCCAAAGTCAATTCCCCAATATGATATTTCAAGTTCTGAAAAATATTCATCATTCCGCTGTTGTTTAGTGTGCCGTAACGTTTTGAGAACATGCTATAATCATAGGACAAGTTTAAATTAGAGTCTAATAAAGTTGCATAGTTATAGATTTGCAAGTCATGGTACAGTATGTAATTGAACAGTTCGATTCGCCAATTGTACATAGTGCTATAATCACTACACTTAAATGTCGGTAAACATAATACAATATTCGTATGTTTAATACATAGTAATCTATTACGTAAAGCAGATATTAATTCCGAATAGTTGTAAGTTCGTTTGAAATCTTCATCGCCTATAATGATTATACAGTAGTCATTGTGGGTATAATCATAAATCTTCGACTCCAAGTTATCGAGTAGTTTAATTAAACCACAGTTTGATGAGAGGTAGTGACAAATTTTATTATTCGGAAAGGTGCGTTGCGCAATCGATAGTAGTTTATTCCTCTTATTGCTGCTTAAGATACATATCCGTGACTCGTGGGGCTTAGTTTTATTTGTCACAGGTCGACCAACGGATGAGACTTTAGTTGGGGATGATGCTTGTAATTTATAATTACTCGGCGTTTGTGAAAGTTGTGAGCCCTGTTTGTGTAATTGCTTTTTTGACCTACGTGGAGATAGTTTACTGTTTGGTGAAAGTAATTCGCTAGATATTTTTTTTGTTGCCTTTAACATCAATTCCTGTTGTTTATTCAATTTATTAATAGTTTGTTTCAGTTCGCCATTTTCTAAGGACAAGTTATTTATTTCCTCATTTGCAGTTGCTAATTGTTGTTTTATGGTAACAATTTCTTGCTTTAATTTAAGAATTTCGTCGTCAGATTCATCATTTGATATTTCGAATAGACTCCTAGAGGTGCCATCTGCCGTCGAGTTGAGGGTAACATTTTTTTCTGGTGTAGTTTCTGTTAGTGATCGATTTCGCGTTCTTCGTAGTGTTATGTTGTCGAAGAAATTCATGTTTAAGTATATGTTAAAAGGTTTAAACAATAAAATGAGTAGTCTACACGAATATGGGCAGAGTTTCACCCTTTTATTGTTACGTACAAAAGAGACAATCAAAAGTACAAGACACTGGCTTATATAGGCTGGCTGTCCCCCCTACTCGCAGGCATGGCTAGTATCGGCTAGGCGGGGCGGGTAGGGAGTCACGTGGCTGGCATATGGCGGCTTGGCTGGCGGCAGTAGCGACATCTAGCGTTACATTCGGCCATCCTGTAAAGATTGCTCCCGCAATGGGAACGGAAAGGAGTTATTAATAAACTGTAAACACACACAGGAAAATGATCGAGGTTAAGAGACTAACTTTCAAGAAGATCTATCAAGTCTTCTGTCTCCAATTGGTCGTCAGTACTACTCGCACTGTCAGAGATGGGAGCTACACTGCGGTACGCCCGTAACGAATCTGATGATACTAGCCCAGTAAACTTCTTATAACCTCTAAGACCTTTAATGCTCCTTATCCTATACCGGTCATTACCTAAAACTTTAACTATTACGTACGGTCCAGAATATGAATCATCCAACTTAGAATTAACCTTTCCACTACTGCTAGGTGCCCGTTTCCATAATACATAATCACCCCGTTTATATATGGTGCTGTTTTTACGTTTTTTATCGAAATTACGTTTCATCCTATTGCTAGCAATTTCTATACGCTTACTAGCGGTAGCACGTCTAGACTCGACGGACTGCTCCACGCGATCAGGAATACTAACATCACATACTGACCTACCGCTATGTGCAAACATTAAATCATATGGTTTAAAACCTGTGCTTTCATTTATAGTGTTATTAATACCCCAAATTACACTTGGCAAGCTGTCATCCCAGTTATGGGAAGCGTCACTGGGTTCTGTGGCTCTTAAAGCATCGAGTATTGTACGATTAGTGCGTTCAACCTGACCGTTAGACCTAGGGCATGCAATAGCGGTTATTGTATGTTTAAAATGTTTTTCGCAGGAGAATTTTTTAAAATATCTACTGGTGAAGGCCTTGCCATGGTCAGTAACAACGTGAACGGGAAAACCAAACAAACTAAATACTTTTTTTAATACGCGGATAGTCTCTATTGAATTGACAGTACGTGTCGATTCAGCTATGACGAACTTGGAGAAAGCGTCTGTCAGCACTAGCATATATTGGTAGCCTTTTCGTGTCTTACTAAAAGGCCCTAGATGGTCAATATGGACCATTCGCATTGGTTCAGCAGGTTTAGGTATAGGGTGTAGTTTACCTTCTCTTCTACCATATTCGCCCTTTCCGTATGCGCAATGTAAGCAAGACGTGACGTACTTCTTAATAAAACGAGTCATCTTTGGAAACCAAAAATCATTTTTAATTAATTCTAAACAACGCTTAAATCCTACATGTCCTATCTCATCGTGATGCATTTGTACTATTTTCCATCTAGCAAGATTTGGAACTACTAACCGATTACCGTGTAGTGTTTTACGATAAAGACGATCATCAATAATCAGATAATTATTAGTTAAATCAGATTGCACACACCCACCTTGCAATAAGTCAATAATTTGTTTCAATTTTTGATCTTGTTGCTGCACCGTATAAAACCAGTCACTGACCTCTAACCGATTAATGTTAACACAATCAATTGGATTTCTACTTAACGCGTCGACATGTTTCATTCTTTCACCCGGTCTATAATCTACAGTTATATCATAGTCTTGAATCAAAAGCCACCACCTAGCTATACGCGGGATAAGATCGCGTTTCGTCATTGTGTCACGAACTGCAGTGCAGTCTGTAACTACCCGCACGTGTTTACCCAATATGTAAACACGAAACCTACGCAAAGATTCAACTACCGCCAACGTCTCCAGTTCATAGCTATGATAAACCGACTCTTCTCGAGTTGTTACGCGACTAAAGTACATAACCGGATGCAAAGTACCGTCTGTCTTTTTTTGTAAAAGAATGCCGGCTATACCTAACTTGCATGCGTCCGTGTGAATTTCAATTGGAAGATTGACGTCATATATAGTTAATACCGGCTTAGAACATAGTTTTTCTTTTAATTGACAAAAACTGTTTACTTGTTTTTCGCCCCACTGCCAAACCATATTTTTCTTTGTAAGTTCAGTAAGTGGACGAGCCATGAGTGCAAAGTTATGTATGAATTTACGAAAATAGCTACATAAACCAATAAATTGGCGTATTTCATGTACACTACTGGGGACTGGAAAATTAGCAACAGCTGTCAATTTTAACTCGCTAGGTTGAATAGAATTAGGAGATATTTCATATCCTAAATAAGTTATTTTATTTTGAAGAAATGAACATTTCTGCATATTAAGTTTTAGATTTTCCGATTTAAATTTTGCAAGGACCTTCCTTAGCAATTCTATACCAGATGGAATGTCTACAGAGGGTAATAAAAAGTCATCCAAAAAAGCTAATATTTCTGTAGCATTTTGGTCTGTATGTTGGTCAGTGCTGGCTGATCTATTGACGCCGTCTATTATTTTATTTACTAATCGCATAAAAACTGATGGTGCATTAGCTAAACCAAACGGTACACGATTATACTCATAATGGCCTTGTGGCGTTATAAAAGCAGTTTTGTGCGTGTCTTCTGGACTAATAAATACCTGGTGGTACCCTTGGGCCATATCAAGACATGTAAAGTAATGCTTATTAGCTAGTTTAGATATTTGGTCCTCTATATTTGGTAATGGATACCTATCGCGAATAGTAATTGCATTAAGGGCTCGATAATCGACGCATAAACGGCTATCGCCGTTCTTTTTTTTTACTAATACTACTGGCGAAGCGTATTGCGACTCAGACTCCTTAATAATATCCGCTTCTAATAACTCTGTTATTTTAGACCTAACAATAACTTGTTCGGTATGCGATAATCTATAGGGCTGACGAAATACAGGCTGATCACTAGAAAGCTTTATTTTCATTTTCACTAAATCTGTGCAACCTAATTCTTTTGTGCCAGATGCAAAACAATCGCTATATTGCGACAACAAGCTCAAGAGAATATCCCGATCATTATTACTCATTTCACCTATTGTAATTTGTTTTATATCTACCCCGCCTATGGAATTATTAAAAGATGAGGCTACGGTAGTACTTATGGCAAGTTGTGGAAAGTAATCTTTGGCTTGTACACTGACCTGGCTATGGTTTAATGGCTCCTCACAGTTTTCGGCTCGAAGAAGAACGGTGCCTTCTTCCCACACGACCGCGCTGGAACCGCTGTTGATGACCTTGATGTAGCCTTCGTTGCCGCATAACAGAGTTGCAGGCAACGAGTAGGAGACCCCTTCGAGCTCGTAGTGGCGTGTTGGAGTAACCACATTATTGCGATCAGAGTTGCCAATAATCTTGACACGAATAATTGTACTCCCTGGGGACAGAGATTCCCTTGTAACAGTAACGACTTTAAATCGCTCCGGTGTTTCGGAGATATTAATGTTAGATAGAAAATTAGACTCGTAGTTAAGAAAAGCTGTACTGGCTCGTACTGACAGCGAAACATTATCACTGTTGATTATTGGCTGTCCAATCAACAGGTTTATACCATTCATATCTATGTCAGTTAAGTGCGCTTTGCAATTCATATTTACGTTATCAATCTCTAGTTTAAATTCGACTTCACCTTGACTAGGGGTCAATCCCCCCGAAAACCCCTTTAGAGTTACATTGGTTGATTTAACCGAAAGGTTAAGCAGACTAGATACTTTAAAAGCAAGGACATTGACTTGACTTCCTGTATCGATGTAGGCCTTCACGAAAACGCCATTGACTTTTGCAGTTTTCTTGTAAATATCATTATAGCTTTGCAGTAGTCTGACATCCTTGATTTTGTTGGCTTCTCCAGTGGGTTTTAAATAATTGTGAACAGCTGGACACCGCGGGGCAATGTGGCCTTTTTCTCCGCACTTAAAGCAGCTTCGTTGATCAGGCAACGGGCAGTTTCGAACTAAATGACCGATCCTCTTGCAACGTGGGCAGGGATCAGTCTCAATGTTGACTGGTATTGTCATTTTCTCTAATTGACGACTGCTGTCTTTAAATGTGGCCCGTGAATCATAGGACGATGTACGGTAATCATCTAATGCAGATAAAAATCCTTCATACAGCTCGTCAGGCCGTTCACATTGAAAGGCTCTAGCATTTGATTGAAGAACTAATGGCAAACCTCGAATGATACAAGACACACTAGCACTATCAGACAATTTACACCTAAAGCACATAGCTATCTTTTCTTGATAATACTTAGTCATGCTTTCGGAGGGTAGTTTTTTTCTGTTAATCATCTCTTCAATCATTGCGGCGTAGTCTCGGTGTTTTGGAAACGCACGAAGTAACATTTGCTTCCACTGTTCCCAGGAAAAATCATAATCATCCAGACGATTGTACCATTTTCTCGCTTGTCCTCGTAATTTATCTTGCAGATAGAACGATTTTGTGTCATTGTCCCAGTTATGAATTCGCCCCAATTGCTCTATTTTCTTTAACCAGGCAGCAACAGTACATTCCTCGCTATCTGGGTCAAACTCAGGGATTAAAGATGCGGCACGATGCTCTTTAACACGTGTGAGGGTAGGCGAATCATTGTGAATCTCGCGCACCGCTTTATCTACCTCGTTCACTAAAAGCCTTTTCAATATTTTTCGCGCCGGAGGAATAGCTCCTTGAGACTCGTGATGATCCGAATCTTCACCATTTGACGTTCTTGTTTCTTCATAGCTATTAGAATTTTCTGGCTTACGAAAAGTTGCTGCGCGACGCTTCATTTTTGTGAATCGACGATCCCCTCTTCTGATTTGTTAAAAGGTTTAAACAATAAAATGAGTAGTCTACACGAATATGGGCAGAGTTTCACCCTTTTATTGTTACGTACAAAAGAGACAATCAAAAGTACAAGACACTGGCTTATATAGGCTGGCTGTCCCCCCTACTCGCAGGCATGGCTAGTATCGGCTAGGCGGGGCGGGTAGGGAGTCACGTGGCTGGCATATGGCGGCTTGGCTGGCGGCAGTAGCGACATCTAGCGTTACATATATTATTACAATTTAGTATTGATTATAACAACTCAAAAAGAATCATGTGAAGACGCAAGGATTCGAACCGGCTGGCCGTCAAGTCAATTGTATTGACAGCGTCTGTTAGCCACTCGGCTACCAACACCTTAGAGAACTTGTGTTGAAATATGCCTATGATTCAGACGTAGTAATAATTTGTGAGATTGTCGGTATCTGGTTAATTAAATTGATGTGGTTGAAAATTTTTAGACAGTACTGATGTTGGTTGTCTTTTATTAAATCACAATTTTTAAGCAAAAGAAAAACCTGATTTGTCGGTTATTTTATTGTCTTAAAAATGTTATCAAAATGTCTTGCCATTTTATTGTTTGTATTTTTGTATATAGTGCAAAATAAAGTGTAAATATTACATATTTGTTTTATTAACCGAAAATAAATAGGAGGTTCTCAATTCGTCTGTATTTTTTTTTTAGTTTGTTACCTACCTTATAACTTTTAACTAGGCGAAGCGATTTTAATGATTATTTTTTTATTTAGAAGCTGGTGGCTCCCATGTGGTTCTATTGGCATCAGGTCATGATCTAATGGTTGTCTCCTGAGAAATCGAGGAAAACCTTTAAATTTCAAAGGCACATGCAGTCAATTAAGCTTTTTTAGGGTTCCGTACCCAAAGGGTAAAAACGGGACCCTATTACTGAGACTTCGCTGTCCGTCCGTCGTCTGTCACCAGGCTGTATCTCAAGAACGGTGATAGCTAGACAGTTGAAATTTTCACAGATGATGTATTTTTATTGCCGCTATAACAAATACTAAAAATAAAATAAATATTTAAGGGGGGCTCCCATACAACAAACATGATTTTTTTACCGTTTCTTGCTCGATACTAATAACTTTGCCTTATGTTGCATAGATAATGGTACGGAACCCTTCGTGCGCGAGTCCGACTCGCATTTGACCATTTTTTTTAAAATGAACTTATTTTTGGAATCAGTATAGTGCTTGAGAAGAGTTAGATGTGGTTTTAGAACATCCCGCATAATTAACACATCGTTTCTCAGACGTGCTAATTATTCTATCCATTTACCACAACCAAATTGGTTCAGTAGGTAGTTTTAGCGTGAAAGAGCGACAGACACAAATACTTTTATTTATAATATTAGGAAGCATTGCTCTTATCTTATGCATGTATAATCAGATGTATTAATGTAAATAAAGGCAAGGAAGTGTTTTCAGATCGTATAAAATAACGCTCTATAGTTTCTGCCTACACGTCAGAAAAAGGCGTGATGTTATGTTGATGACTCTCTGTACCTATGTCCCTATGCGAGCTCAAATCTTTAAAACTACTGCAGAACAGATTTTGATTGAACAGATTGGTTTTTACTTAACAGAGTAGGTTCAAGAGGAAGGTTTTTGTGCATAATTTGCCCTCAAAAATTATTGTAGTCCCTTGAAGTTTTCTAAATATCATACTTAAGTTGCGGAGCACAGCTAATACATATTAAAACAACGTTAAAATAAATGAATAAATTTATTATGCAACAAATTATAACTAACATAATTAAAAGAGAGAAATAGACAATATTAAGCACGGAACAAGTTCAGTCTTCGACCTTGACCATCACTTTTATTTGAATTTAAACACATATTAGATTGGATCTCCTCGAAGGATGGAAGGTGAGAGAGTTTGCCTCGTGCAGCTACTGATGGTTTTACACTCAACATACGTTGTGCAACACGAGTTATATCTTCAGCTGTTATGTTTTCTGTAAAGACCAAATGCAGTCATGATCAAAATTCTGAAATAAGTCGCCTGTAACAAGATTTACAAAATGGAGCAGAATTATTGGGAGGTTTTCCATCTAAATAGGCGCTATCAATACGAGGAGTATCATCATGCACAAAAAGAATCGAGGCAGTCATTTGGGACTGTCCACAGAAGTGAAAATATAGTTATCGCTTTTTTAGGGTTCCGTACCCAAAGGGTAAAAACGGGACCCTACTACTGAGACTTCGCTGTCCGTCCGTCCGTCTGTCACCAGGCTGTATCTCAAGAACGGTGATAGCTAGACAGTTGAGATTTTCACAGATGATGTATTTTTATTGCCGCTATAACAACAAATACTAACAATAAAATAAAATAAATATTTAAGGGGGGCTCCCATACAACAAACATGATTTTTTTACCGTTTCTTGCTCGATACTAATAACGTTGCCTTATGTTGCATAGATAATGGTACGGAACCCTTCGTGCGCGAGTCCGACTCGCACTTGACCAATTTTTTTGAAATAACCAAAATGTAGAAGTATGTGTAATTATAGATCCTGGAAAGAGTTTTGTAACGATATGACGCGAATTTCTCGTACTTTGTAAATCGAAAATAAAAAAATGTTTAAAACTTTTACTATATTATTTTAAAATTCGTTGAATAATGTTGTAGAATGACGATTCTCATTAAACATATTCGAAACTTTTATTGATAAAATACTTTTTACACGTCAACATTTTAATTTTTAGTAAAAAATTAAAAAAGATTACAATGTAATTTTGCACTTTTACATTGCGCTTATGAGGATACCAAAATAGGTTCGTGCATTTTTCTACGTACGAGGTTTTCATTGTTTCTTTAGATTGAATGGCTAGAGCTCTATTTTTAAAGAAACGCGATTGAAAAAAGTTTTCTCGATAGAAAATCGAATCGAATATCGAAATCGATAGAAAGCGAAACAACCTCTCTAATTTTTAATTTTTTTCATTTGTCGGTCTATTATCGCGTTTTAACTAATGAAATAACTTTAAAAACATAAGTAACTATTATATATAGAAACACGTAAATCAGAATTAAAATATGTATATTTAGTAGATTTTGAGTAAACAAAAAAAAATATCCCTAATTCTTCATTTTCTATACCTACTAGCTGTGTTAATATGTACATGTCGACGATAATATTGATGTAGGCCCTTAAATGTGGAAATACTAAATCTAAGAAATAGATGTCAATATAACATCAGTTTCTACACATTAATTACTATACATACTTACCAATAGCGTTTATAAAGAATGATGGTGGCTTTCTTTTGCCTGTTGCAAGTACTTGTCGACCAACATCTTCAAATACAACAGGCCGCGCTTCTAAATTCATCAATAACATTGATTGTAATTGGGTTTTAGCTCTCTGCAACAAAATAATAACATTTAAAATATATAATTTTTTCATAAATCAGTAGTCAGGCAAATCCAATACGATCTAAACTAGTGGCATAACTTGCCTTAGAGGATGTGTATCTGTATAAAAACATGTTGACTGGCCCAGAGAAAATTTAAATACTTCCAGGATTCCTCTAGACTGAAGCCCCCATATCCCCGTAGGTACGCCCATGATTTAACCTGATGATACTTTAATGGGTTCATTTTATACTAGTATATATTATATACATACATACTGTTGTGAACCTTTGAAACTTTAGAATCGGCAAGTATGATACGCCGTACGAAGATGCAACAGCTAGTGTTGCCCGCGACTTCGTACGCGTGAAATTTAGAAATTAAACCTTAACTAACAGAAGTTTACTATACCACTCGATAGATGGCGTTGTACAGTTTTTTAAATCACCCTATGGTTGCGTTACACACATTAGCACTTAAGCTCGTCCAAATTTTAATTACATCATCAGTTGTATTTTACAATTATAAATTAAGTAAGTACTTATAGCCTTCCTCAATAAATAATAATAATAAATATTCATGGACATTTCACACAACGTCCTCTGGTCCCAAGCTAAGCTTATTATGCTTGTGTTATGGGTACCAGAATACGGATATAATACATAAACTACTTTTCTTTTGTAAATACATACTTATTATACATAGTAAACACCCAGACGCAGTACAAACATTTGTATGACAATTAAAAACATCACACAAATGATTGTCCTGACCGGGAATCGAACCCGAGACCTCATGCTTGGCAGTCCGTTATATAAACCACTCCACCACGAGGCCCGTCTACTATGTATATACTATCCAACATTGCAAAAACTTTTCAAATCCAAATCCAATCCTGACATTAGCCGTGTTCGAACAAACTCTTCAGCTTTATATTATTAGTAAATACCTTAAGTTCAGTTTCGCCAACTTTGCCGGCCATATTAGCAAGTTCCCTCGCTATAACTAACGTGGTATCATAAATACGACTTGGTGGTGAAGCGGCGTGTACACAGAACAATCCTGTATCACCATAGGCGTGGTTGTAAGCTGTCGCGTTAAACATCCAGTGATACCTACAACCAACAAAATTATGTATACAGAAAAAGGGTTAAATAAAATAAAACAAAGAGTAATTTCACCTTATTTATGAAGCAGTATGTCTGTATGGTGACAGATTAAGAATACAAGTGTCACCGCCCCTTTTCCTTCCCAGGGTGCTGTAAAAACCAATATAAAGAATATGTCTGCGACTTTGTACGTGTGGAATTCAGAAAGTTTTCCTTGTTTTTGCGATATTTTTCACTGATGTTTCGCCCCTATTAGTTGTAGCGTGACGTTATATAGCCTTCCTCGATAAATGTACTATCCAAAACTGAAAGAATTTTGCAAATCGGACCAGTACTTCCTGAGATTAGCGCGTTAAAACAAACAAACAAACTCTTCAGCTTTATAATCTTATATATAAAATTCACGTCTCACAGTGTTAGTTACCGTACTCCTCCGAAGCTTGACCGATTTTTATAAAATTTTACATGCTTATTCAGTAGCTCTGAGAATCGGCCAACATCTATTTTTCAACCTTTTTTTAGTATAGATAAATACCTGTTCAGAACATTTGTGTATAGACGAGTGTACATTCCTTTGCCGGGTCCGCCTGCTGAGAAAGATCCACCTCCACCCATCATCATGTTCAAAACGCATGTTGCTACAAAATCTGGATCACTATGAGAACAACCTGGAACAAAAAACATATAGAATAAATTTTAAAGTACTGAAATTCTAAGCCAGCACATTAGTAAATAAAATTTGATATATTTAAATAAAACTGCTTTTTTACGGATTTAGACGCGTATATTTGTTTTAATGCAAAGTTTCAATGTAAGATTAAAATTGAATGTGCTTAAACCCTGTAATAACTGATCGTAGAGGACACTTAATAGCTCAATCCCACCCGTGACCATGGTGACTGCCAAGTCTCCGAAACGTCGGGCCAAAATTTAAAACAAATATACTCGTCTAAATCCGTAAAAAAGTAGTTTTATTTAAATAAGGGGCCGCGCAAGTGATAGAAAAAAAATTGTTTTTCTATCTTTACTTTTTTTGATGTATGTAGTCATAAAGTTTGCATTCGTTTTTTTTTTCAACGTAAATGTTTGAGCACACAAACGCTCTACTCACATTCATTATTTGCGTAAATTGTTTGATATTATTGTATTGTCTTGGGGGTTTTGTAAAATAGGCGTGCCTACGGAGATAGAGAGAGGAGTTAGTATATTATTACTGAGTTCTAACATCCATCCATATCATCAACCTTTCTCTGTCCGCTTCTGGACAACCTCCCTCTTAGAACGCCACAACGCGCGATCCTGTGCTAACTGCATCCAGCAGCCCCCGGTATATTGTTATCGTTAGTCCACCTTGTTGGAGGCCGCCCCAAGCTGCGTCGTCCGGTGCGTGGTCACCACTCGAGTTCTAACAATGAAATATAAAGCTAAGCCACTTACTTTCTAATCCAATAACTACATGCGATAATTCGGGTAAGTCAGATCCAGGGTATAGAGGTATTTCACAATCATCCTGAAATTAAATATTATTTTTATTATTATTTTTCTATTTAATGCTCAAATAAGTCGTAAATTAACGGTAAGCTGTAATGTTGCTGAAGCTCGCATTTTCCCCGCGGGGCCGTTCATAAAATACGTCACGCTATAATCAACTTTTTTTCACCCCCTCCCTATTGTCACACTGTGTCACACTTTCTGTGACCCTCATGTAATTATTTCGTCAAAAAAACTAAGACCCTGAATATAATAAATTTGAATGGATAATACACAAATTTTGAGAATTAGAAATATTTATTTAGGTTTTATAATAAAATTTGAATAAATACAAAAAATCTTTTATAACAAACAAATAAATATTAATTCTATTTTGAATATCAAAAAAAGGGAATAAGTCTAGTTTGACGGGAACATACTTTGCTGGTAAAATAACTAGTATTTCTGGCATAAAATTAGGATTTAATATCAAGTTATTAATTTTTTTTTTACTAAACTTATGTTTTACCGAGTTTTAAATATATGTAGGTATCTTATATTTAAATGAATGACTTTGTATCATGATCAAAATTGAGAAAAAAGTATTTATTGAAAAAAGAATTTAAAATCTTTTAATGAACGGCGAACATCACATTGCCGTAGACCCCCCCGCCCCTCCTTGTCACATCTTGTCACACTCAGCAAATGCACCCCCCCCCCCAACCTTGTAGGCGAACGTATTTTATGAACAGCCCCCGCATGTACAGTTACTGTCCTACACCTTGGCTTTTAGCGTGATGATATTGTAAAGGTTGTGATCATTGAATATAACCTATACAATGATACAGGCCACTTAAGATTTATTTTTAAAAAAGGAATAAAAAAATTTAAAATTTGAAAATAAAAGAAAAGAATTGAGGGAGATGTGGATAGGACATGAAGAGAGGATGTTGAAAAATGATTGCAAAATAGTTTTTCTATATTATAAAAAATATAACAAATTAATTATTCTAAAAGTGTTTCAATGTAAAGAAGAAGCTTTACAATTGGTGGAGGCGCGCCGGGTATAGCGGCCCGATTGGTAAACCAGCTCCTACGCCCAGGGATGTGTTGACGAGCAAAGGGTCGACACAGGATAAATATTAATTATCAGAGAAGTAGCCGTATCTTTTTATTAAATTTTTATAAATTATTTATAACTAAGATGGAACTAGCCACGATAACTTTCGGTGGTTGCGCACAGGAGTGCCTAGATGAATTCGAAGAAATGTTTTACGCTTTAATAACTTTCAAGAGATGCTCGTCTGAAGAAGAAAAATTATCACTATTGCCCTCATTTTTAAGGGGTAACGCTTTACTTTTCTTCCGGGGCATTAAAGACACGTGCAAAAGCGTGCAGGAGGTATTTGATAGACTAAGGGAAGAGTTCCAAGAAGTAAATTACCAAGAATGTTCGCAATAATTATTTGCATAATGATGTAAATTGGTTTAGTGATTCAATTAGATTAAGGTTATATATATAGTGATAATTATAATTTACTAATATTGTTTTATTTTGGTGTGTTTCATATTGTTCGGGATCGGCGAGACTTCATAATGACGTCAGCATATTTGTACATAAGAAAGATGCAATGAAAAGGAACCACATCAAAAATTTAATTATTTTTTCATATTTATATTTTGAATGTTTAGTTAAAAATGTGAGATAAATATATTAACATAGTAATTGGATAGTGAGTATTTCGTACTAGATTATGATTATGGTATTAAGGTAGAACGATTAATAGGTATAATAATGGGTTGTATTGAGTTATAATGTCGAAGGTAGTGGCTTGGTAGAGTTAGTTGGATGAGTCGTATCAACGGGTAATATCTTTGAATGCAACATGGTAAGGCCATAGGCTATTTGTCATGGAATCCTGTTTTGGGATATCACGCATTTTAGAGATAGAACTCATAAGATAGGATTTAGGAAAGTAGGTGCTAGAGTAAAGTATTTGTTCATTAGGAGAGAAATGTGAAAGGTTGAAAATTGAAAGAAGTTGTATTATAGTGAGAGGTTGCTGATAATATTTTTATTTTATTTATTGGGTAATAGTTAGATAATAATGATTAGCGAATAGTTTATAATTACTTAGATAATAGAATGATTGATTATTTAAAACGTTACTTGTGGTAGAAGAATGGTTGGTAAATTTATCTCACGAGAAGGAATTCTAAATGTGGAATAAATTGGTCATTCCCGAGCATTCAGGATTACTTAGTAGAAATTATACCTAAATAATTGAAAAGAAGGTTGAGTATTATCTGAGCATACTTTAAATTTTAATTTGATAATCTCTGGATTCTATCAATTATAATGGTTTCTTATGTAAATTTTCTCATTAAGCTGGAAAGCTGTTAAATTAGCATATCTTTCGGATCTATGATGCTGACCTCATAATTGAAGCTCGTTAGTTTTTATAAGAGCATTAATTGTTTGGTGATGAACATTTTTCTGATTGATTGTTGATGATATATGCTTTGTGTCTTGGTGTGATAGTTTTAAGGATGCCTTATCACTCTTGTTTATTATTGGATAAATCAATTTTAAAGATGAAGTAGTTTAATATTTTATGAAAAGAGTGATATGATATAAGGGCATCGTAGTTAGTGTGGTTCGGATAACTAAGATTAGAAAGGCAATTTTTGGTTGGTTTTTTGCTTTTCAAGTTTTTCGAAATGTATTGCTTCGAAAAGCTAGGTCCTAGCTGGATCTAATCTGGTTCATTCTAGTTTGTTATCATGCTTTCCAACCTTAGGTAGGGTGTCCAGTATTTTGTAACTTAGAAAAAAAAAATATTTTTTTTTTTAAAAAAAAAATTTTTTTTTTTATCCTCTAAGGGGGGGAGAATGTAAAGGTTGTGATCATTGAATATAACCTATACAATGATACAGGCCACTTAAGATTTATTTTTAAAAAAGGAATAAAAAAATTTAAAATTTGAAAATAAAAGAAAAGAATTGAGGGAGATGTGGATAGGACATGAAGAGAGGATGTTGAAAAATGATTGTAAAATAGTTTTTCTATATTATAAAAAATATAACAAATTAATTATTCTAAAAGTGTTTCAATGTAAAGAAGAAGCTTTACAATATATAGCCTAGTGGTCTCTAAAATAAAGACCAAATCCTAACAAATTAAACAATAAAAAACATCCTCTTGGACCATTCTGTCTATTAAAAAACCGCATCAAAATCCATTGCGTAGTTTTGAAGATTTAAGCTCACATAGGGACATAATATATGTAGATACAAAAATAACGATTTTGTTATTTTAAGCAAATAGCAATATACTAATATTATAAATCTGAAGAATTTCGTTTGTTTTAATATAAGGAAATAAAAGTTCGAATAAAAAAATTTTTTTTGGGCCGGATATCCGTTTACCGAGGCTATATTTATACGGAGTGGATACGACATAGGGGCATTAAATTAGACTACGTATACTATAGGTGTATAGTATTAATTCGATACAGTATAAAAATAAATAGCACCAAAAATGAGTTTTCCTTTTTTTTTTAAACAAATAAATAGCTTTTAACTCCAACCACCCTGTGTAAATAATCTAAGGTACAATAGCAACTTTCTATCTCTTTCAAGCGCATCTTTTTAGGGTTCCGTACCCAAAGGGTAAAAACGAGACCCTATTACTGAGACTTCGCTGTCCGTCCGTCCGTCTGTCACCAGGCTGTATCTCAAGAACAGTGATAGCTAGACAGTTGAAATTTTCACAGATGATGTATTTCTATTGCCGCTATAACAACAAATACTAAAAATAAAATAAAATAAATATTTAAGGGGGGCTCCCATACAACAAACATGATTTTTTTACCGTTTCTTGCTCGATACTAATAACGTTGCCTTATGTTGCATAGATAATGGTACGGAACCCTTCTTGCGCGAGTCCGACTCGCACTTGACCAATTTTTTGTTATTTTGGTCACTTTCGTAATAAAAGTGCGAGTGATTTGAATAGTGAAGAATGGCAACTTGCATCGTAAAATGTACCATAATTTATCATTGTTAGAATGTAAGGTAACTGACCTTTGCCTATAAACTTATCAGCTGTAACGCGAAAGATACATCGTGTTCTTATAGTACTAAAACTTTTAACCTAATTTGCGTCTAAACTAATGCTTATATTTATTAGGGTTCCGTACCCAAAGGGTAAAAACGGGACCCTATTACTGAGACTTCGCTGTCCGTCCGTCCGTCCGTCTGTCACCAGGCTATATCTCAAGAACGGTGATAGCTAGACACAGTTGAAATTTTCACAGATGATGTATTTCTATTGCCGCTATAACAACAAATACTAAAAATAAAATAACATAAATAAAATAACAACAAACATGATATTTTTTACCGTTTCTTGCTCGATACTAATAACGTTGCCTTATGTTGCATAGACAATGGTACGGAACCCATGCGCGAGGCCGACTCGCACTTGATCAATTATTTTTGATTTTTTGTACAGAGCTTAAAAATGTTACCCAGTATATTCCAGTTTATAAAAAAACCCATATGTCGTATCCACCTTGTATATACGTTGCGATCAATAGGAGCAAAACATCAGTGGAAAATCTTGCGAAAACGGGCAAAATTTTCTCAACAGCCAATATAAAATAAATATGCATAAATATTTACCTGTTGAATGCCTCCTGTATATTGTGCAATAGATTTGTCCACCAATGGAGTAAATGTTGTGTTATCATTTGTGTGCCACGTTGGTTTCATATCAACAAAATATTTCTGAACAAACTCAACAAATGGTTTATGTTCTACCTAAAAGTGAAACATTTACAAAATTATAGCATGTACAAATATATTACAGTAGATCAACAATAATGCAGTTCTTATTATCTTACCCCAACAGCAGCAACAACCATTCTATCAGGTGTGTAATGATGCTTTAAATAATTTAAAATAATATTGCGATCAATTTTGTTCACATTTTCTTTGGGACAAATTTTTGGTAATCCAAGAGTATTTCCTCTATATGCAGCCTGCAATCAAGATAACAAAAAATGAATACAATTAAGTACAATTTAGCCAGTCTAAATTTATGTGTCTTCAAAATTGAACACATATCAACTGGTAAAAAATAACAGAAACTTCAAAACCACAGAAATTATGAAATTTCTGTTATTGTTTTATATAAACGTTTTATTGTTTATATGGGAAAATACATTGTTTTATTGTTATTTTTTAATTACAGTGGAGTCCCGGTAAAAAAACCATGATGAGATTTCAGAGTACATATATGTATGTTCATATGTATATGTGTACATAATATGCATAAAGAATCTTATCATTGGATCTGTAATTTGTCAGATTAAAAGGTACTCTTTTGTAAAAAAATTCGGACTATAAGGGGTCTTAGGTAGTGCTCTGTAATCTGACAAATTCAATAGTTCGACACTGCCCTGCAAAGTGTTTGTCAGACTACCGGGACTCCATATACCGGGATATATATACCGGGACTACATATAGTGTGTCTATTTACCAAGTATATAACAAATAAAACAGCATGTTTAACTTACTGAATGAATCATATCCATCAAAATAGTTTCTTGTTCAGGCCTCATTGAAAGTGTTTCCAATTCAAAAGCCACAGCTTGTCTAGCTGATTCTATCTCCTCAATAGATAGTTGTGGTCTTAACGTTACTTCAGCTAATACCTGCAACATTATCACTTTTAAATTAAAAGTTGTTTCGGCCTGCCCCCCATAGGAAAAAGGCGTGATAGTATGATGGCGGTTTACTTAAACAACATGGTTTTAACTATGTGTATTGTGTGCTGACAGATTAGGAATACAAATATCACCCCCCCATCTCCTCCCAAGGGTGCTGTAAAAGTCAGCTAATGGATATTGCACACAAGTAACATCCTCTGTGAGAGACAGAACACTCGAAAATAAACACTGTGCCATTATCAGTCACTGATTGCATAATGGCGAATTTTATCAAGTTTGGTAGTCTACTCTTCATTTTTTGTCAGTGTCGTCAGTGACTGATCATTATGAAACAACATAAACACTGTGCCATTATCAGTCACAGATTGCATAATGGCAAATTTTATCAAGTTTGGTAGTCTACTCTTCATTTTTTGTCATAAATGACGCCATTATGGGGTCAGTGACTGATCATTGTGACAACATTGTAATAGCAGACTTGGGCCCCTGGTCAGTGTGTAGGAGGTGTATGGCCAACAGTGGGATAATAATGGGCTGGAGAGAGAGAAATATGTGCAAAATATTTAGTTACCTGTGTAACAGCTTCCAAGCCTTTAGAGTCTGCACTGGTAGCATATACTGTTGTATCGCGTGAACCTTGACAATCACAAATACCTCCATGTCTTTCAAGTTCTCTGAGCATCATATCTCTTGTCGCATATCTGTGTGTTGCCTGTAAAAAATATATTGGATATAACAAATTTTCTCTTAAAATATGCCAATTCATTTTTTACATAATACAATACAATACAATATTGGTGCTTGACATTGCAACTGATGGTAAGTGTTAATGTAGCCTGCGATGGTAAAACACAACAAAAATGTTTGTTAGTTACATGACTAAAGACTACTAGGTTTACTTTATCACCATCACATATTGTAAGCTGCTCATAACTTCCATAGTTCATAGACTTAAGTTAGAGTTTCTCCAAATGTATGAATTCAATGTACACAACTAACTTAATTAACTTAACTTACTAAACAAATATGGTGTAGTTTAATTAATAGGCTATTTCCTTATGCAAATTAATAATAAAATAAAAACGTTAGTCTGTAATACATAGCTTTGATACTAACAGGGTTAGTTAACACTGCCTAATTGTGTTAATAATGAAGAATGCACATAGAATGTTTAAAACATGTAATTTCTAATTTAATAAAACACTCATAGGAATTAAAATATATAAAACTGTCTGCTTACAATTTAAATTAGAGGACACATAATACTTACACCAAAACTAAGTTTCTCCAAAAAATGGCATATACCATTTGGATAGGCCACTTCATATCTTGGACCTGAATCAATAACCACTGAAAAAAATTACAATAATTTTATTGTTACTTTACTATTGACTAGAATTAAACTGTTTTAGGTGAAGTAATTGTACACAAAACTTCATCATTATTATTATAATATTTTAGATGTCTTTCCAGAACTCTATATTAGATCTGCATTAGATCCAGTTAAGATTGGACAAATAAGAATTACAATATCTTATTGGACATTGATAGGTTTGTATTACGTTAGATACTTACCACCAGCAGTGCAAAACTGGCCAAACTTCTTCTCAGAGGCTACTCTAAGACCATTGCTTAAAACAGTAACTTCTGTAACAGCATCTTCAGACTTAGCTGTTGTATAGGTCACTGGAGGAAGATCTACCATAGGTTCAGATAATGGTGGCAAAGGTGTTACCTTTCCTCTATTCACTATAGGAGCGGTTTTATCCGTGTCTTGGCCATAGTTTCTAAAGGCATATCTCTTTGCAAACCTTTAGTACAAAATTAACAAATGAAAATAGTGCTCAGATGATGCAATGTAAATAATAGCTATGTAACATTAATATTAAACTAAATTAGGGTCCGACACACACTTTCATCACAAATTAATCATCTAAATATTAATAGTAACTATCTTACCCATTTTTCATTGAGAATAACCTAGAGAAAAGATGTTTCATATCGGTAACATGCGACATTATTCTAGCAACGTTTTATTTATTTCCAATGTTACTTTTCACCACAAACTAATTGTATTACGCCTCTCAGTATGTTTTAATTGATACAACTTTAAGTTTAAAGGTACAATAATTCTTTTACCAAAAATTTCACCCATTTACCATCCATGTAATCATTTTCCATTTGTTTGCACAGAACAGAATTCGTGGCACAGAATAGATAGAAGATACTATTTGTTTGTCATTGGTCGGTCTCGAACATGAAGGTACAGATAAAAGTGGAGTCCAGACTCTGAATACCTACTTGAAGCAAAAATGATGTATGGCTATCTCGCTCACTGTGGTCAAACCCTTTCTTTCTAAGTAGGGTAACCTTTATTGTATTTCTTCCAGGACAAAACTTCAAGTAGTTGTGTTCCATATAGTGTCAACAAAATGTTCACTTCTAAGACCTAGCCCGTATAGATTTTATATGTCGAGATACTTTATGTACTGTGCGTAAAAAAAATACTCAAAAAACAAACTGTTTGTTATCGCGTGAAAATTTGGATAATTCTAGTTTTTTAACAGTAACTGGAGGTTCGGTTCTTAAATTTATTATTCTTTTTACATTTTTAAACACGTAAAATTTCCTAGTTCGTATGTACGATGTACCTATAGAATATTGGTGGGAAATAGATAATTACTAGAACAAAGGTGTAGGTTCTACGGCAATACGAAATTAATGAATGATTGTGAGATCTGCTTGAGATAAAATAATAATAATTTACCTTTATTTCAGACCTAAATACATGTTACAAAGATACAGAAAAATGATTCCAACGAATTGAGAACCTCCTTTTTTGAAGCCGGTTAAAAATAACAAGGTGTTAGTAATTTCTTAGTAAACAAAACAAGTTACACAATAAAATCTATTTGGCATACCTAAGTGGAAACATAACTTTTTGTGTAGGTAGCGTAAAAACGAAAAAGGGTTATTGTACTCATATTTTTAAACATGTACTGTTATTAAGGGACCAACCATGAAATCGCAAAAGATATATGTTTCATTAATTTTGCAGATTAATTAAACATTATGAATACATACTGGACAATAGTTTTTCCTAGATTTCTGGGTTAGCCAATGTATTTCTATTTATTAATGTCAGTTAAAGGGCAAATTCGGTCAATAATACTTCTGAAAAAAAAAATACGTTACGTTGATTAAAATTAGTTTGTCGGAAAATCTGTAGTTAATAGTCATTTTAACTGACAATATGAATGTGGTTAAAAGTGGCTGACGGAAGAACGGAGAATCAGTCAAAATCAATTTTTACGTATATTTCTGTCTACAGCGTTTAAAGGAACCTATCATGAATGGCATGACGGGAGCTAAAAACCTAACCCACCCTTGTCGGGTTGCCCTTGGCTCCCTGTGCCTTGTGTTCCACTACTTGGCGCTAGGCAAGTCAGTTAAAATTACATTTAAACAGCTAAAAAATTGGGTAAAATTAGTTTTGAATAATTTCAGTCAAAAGTACTACTGTCGAGAGCTTACAGTCTATTGAGTGGTTATAAGTTTTGACTGTGACATATATCATAGGGGGCTATAATAGGAACGATAATAAAGTTACAAAAAAAGGGCAAAAAAGAAACAACAGCACTTTCCAAATTAAAATCATTTAATAACTTTTCTTTTACACATGACTAAATATTATTGTTTTGTGTAATTTCTGTCTCTTACCACGTAAATCACTAAGTATATTTTCTGTATGACTCTTTAAGTGTTAAAAAATGAATTTGCAATTTTCTTAATTAATACGCTTTCATGCAAATCATTGCAATAAATTGAGTCCGTGATGGGATGCTTAAACATTTCTTGCAACAGAGGAGTAAAATGTTGTGATACAACATTAATTAATTTGTTTTCTATATTGTTTTCCCTGAGTTGGCCCATCAGGAAGGATTACTTTCATAAATGCCAGAGCTAGGATTTGGTACACCCAGAGTAGCTACTTGCCCCATAGACTCTTCCTGTAATGAACTGTCTATCTGAAAATTATAATATATTTTACAAAATATAGCCTTTTGCCATATATTCGAACTACTACATTTCTGAAACATAATAATAATGTAAGGCTTTCATTAGGCAGTCGGATCGGGGGGGGGGGGCTGGTTCAGAAAGCAGCAATTATCTCTGGAGCCTTGAGCGCCGGTAGTTTGGAAAATGTTCCTGATACTGGTGGGGTATTTTTTTTCATACTAGTTTTTATATTCCTTATAAATTCAAATATTTAACATTGTATAACATGTGAGACAATTAAAGGAGTTTGTAAATAGATACTTGAAATTTTACCTTGCAAGGTGATACTGCTTCTTGATTTGTAATTATAGTAGGAACTGCTGTTTGTTTTAAAAAATCCTTGCACTTTCATAAAATTTCATTTTCAATGGTACAATGGATAACCATAATTTCCTCTGGGTACTATTTTTAGGAAATCTAAAAAAATAATATTGTAGGTAAGTATATTAATGTTGTAAATAATGTGAAATAAAAATTAAATGACTAAGCAAACATGTATAATTTAGTTCAGGTCCCACAGAAAGTCCTAGATATGTCCTCAGTATGGTCACACTATTTCAAAATTACTTCTTGTAAACAAGAAAGATAAAATTGCACTAAGTCCATGAAATTCAATGTAAGACTATTAGATCTTTACATCGTTATCAGTATAGTTAGTTAGAAGTATGCTGAAAACATTGTTTAATCATTTTATGAAGTATTTAATTGAAAATACAAAGAAATATGTTTGCAGTTATTCAATGCCAGAAATCACGATCTAAACACTTACGCGTGAAATTGTATATCACCTCCTGGACACCACGTACTACCGCAACCACGCACTACACAAGTTTGCACCATTTCTTTAATTATAAAAATAATTAGAGTCGAAAATTTGAAACGAAGCTGTGAACCGTAAAGTAAACAACCGACATATTGGCACAATTTTGTCGACAACTTGACATATGGTGACCAATGTTGCCAAATTACGAAATCCTTAGGAAATGGGGAAAATAATTCACTGATTCGTCAACCATGAAAAGCATCCGTGATCTACTATTTTATTATTTTTAATTTCATTCATCGTATTTCAACTAGTTATTTATAGTTACGATTAAACACTATCAAATGACAGTGTTTAACTTGTGATTTGATATGTGTGGTGACTCTTTTTAAGAATTTACTAGGAGATTTTAATAAGGAGATAGCAGTACTAAGGCCACACTAAAAAGAGAGGTCAGACCACAGAGAGTGAGATAGAGATACGTAGGTATTTGCCTCAAACCGATGTTCCAAGTATGGCCTCCTATTTTTTATCTATACCTTCATGGTCTCGAATCTCGGGCTAGGGGGAAAGAAGTCAGAACATGATATCTAAAGGCAGGACCGGTTTTTTTAGGTACGCCATCTCTATTTCTTTATCTGCAATATTTGTGGCATTGGTTTAGATCATATTTCAACTAAATGGTTATAAATTACTAAAACTAGTCTAGTTTTATTAGTTTTCGGGCATTGGCAAATGGTGGCCGGTTTACACGAGTGCGATTTCCGTTAATTTCGTTCCACATTCTTAAATTATAGTGAGTTGTGCTGATTGTTTCTTCATTTAACATTATACCAAAAATATATTTATAACTTGCTGTATATCTGTTTTTGTGATTTAGGTAGGTACCTACCTAAAATTGTACCACGATTATTATATGGTTTATTAGATTTTGTATTATTTCGCTTACAAGATTATTGTCGATAATGAAGACATTAAATGTAGTGTTTAATTTCTTTGCCACTATCATATAGGTACCCATTAAAGCAATAAATACATATTTAATTAGTATTACCAAATACGTATGTTGATCATGTTTTAGAAAACAAAACCATTCCATTCATTTCTCGTTGGCAATAAAATAGTGGCAGTTGACTCTAATTTAACTTAGTAGTAGTATTACATGGATCCAAAAGAATGGAATCTAGCTATTTTATTTGCCATAATAAAAAATAAGAGCTGTAAATAAAATAAATTTTGTCTATGGATGGACCATGAGAAATCATGACACTAGGGGTGGGTCGTTAACAGATTTTCCGTTAACGAAACGTTAACGTTAATTGGAGTTCGTCAACTAGTTGACGAACTAGTTAATTTCATCAACAAATTTACGCGTAAAAAAAAAAAAAAAAATTCCTACTATGCCACGCTGACCAGACGTGTTGGCACCGGGTTTGTTTTTCCTTACCTGGTTTTTACAAAACCCTGGGAAGGAAATGGGGTGGTGACACCAGTATTCCAGTATTTCGAGATTTCCGTCTTTCACAGTTGATGTTATCTGTGCAGGTACAATATTCCTCAGCTGGTTTTTACAAAACCCTGGTGAGGAAATGGGGTGGTGACACCAGTATTCCAGTATTTCGAGTTTTCCGTCTTTCACAGTTGATGTTATCTGTGTAGGTACAATATTCCTTAGCTGGTTTTTACAAAACCCTGGTGAGGAAATGGGGTGGTGACACCAGAATTCCAGTATTTCGAGTTTTCCGTTTTTCACAGTTGATGTTATCTGTGTAAAATATTCCTTAGCTGGTTTTTACAAAACCCTGGGAAGGAAATGGGGTGGTGACACCAGTATTCTTAATCCATCACCACACGGAGGGCTGTCAGGACTGTCTCGTTTTTGAGTTTTCCGTCTTTCACCTTTCACAGAAGATGTTATCTGTGTGCAATATTCCTTAGCTAACTTTTACAGCATCCTTGGGAGAAATGGGGTGGTGACACTTGTAATCTCAATGCGTCACCACACGGAGGAACAGTGATTCATAACATTATTATTTAGGAAAATATCTCTTAAATATGTAATTTTAAAGTTCACTATTGTACCTATATCAAAATAGTCGCTTACGATCTTTCGTTTTAAGAAGTATAATTTCTTTGATTTAATTAGGTTAAAAGAAACCACAGTTAAAGAAACGATAAAGCAAGGCAAAACAGTTTCTTAACCCAGGGTCTATTATGTTGTATGACGAGATTTTGCTCTTGCACACATGCTCAAATATGTATGTGTGCGTTGCTATTGTAGCAGTATTGCATAGGAAAAAATTTAAAAATTTTTGGTCTGGTCACACTCGCTTCAATGAGGCCGCCATTATCATAATATTTATTATGTTAAGATTGTGGTTTTTAATATTTTATCCAAAGAATCAAAATATTATTAAAATATACTCTCTAGTAGTTATTATAGTAATTTTGACTGAATATTCTACGTTCTTGGAGTGAATTCTATGTGTATGTGCGTAGAGAACATTATTTACGAAAGGACGTTTATTGTTAGGTTACTTTTTCTTATTTTTGTTTAAGTTTGGTTATTTAATTATGTCCGTGAATAACCATAGAAAGTGTGCTAAGTGCGGCAGAACACGTGCCGAAGACATGACGGTGACCTATCACAGGTTTCCAAATCCAGGAATAACCAATGTTACTAGGTAAGTACAAAATACAACCCGGTATATTTAAGACCTCATGCGTTTATTAAACAAAATACTATTTTAATCTATATTTACATCATCATATACTATCACCTACTGTACTCATCATCCTTCTACCTTTTCTTCCAAAACTATGTTGGAGTGGGCTTCCAGTATTACCTGATTCAACTGAATACCAGTATTTTATATGGACATTTTACAGGGCTCGTGTTTGGGCTAAATACTGTTGGCCAAATGAAGATTGGACTTCCATTGAATCATTACATTCACTCTATAGTCGGAATAAGGTGTTGTGTGGAAGACATTTCAACTCAATTCAATTTATGGATGATAAAAGGCAAAAATTGAGTAAGTTTGCCGTTCCTGAGTCAACTATAGTGGAAGAAATACTAAATGAAAGAGAAAATATTTTCAACCAGGTATTGTATTCATATAGATTGTTCTAGTAATAGTCTCCCGAACAAATTCCTACAAAAGCAACCAATCTCAGTTGGGTTCAGCCAACTATGCATGACATATTACAGTGTATGAGGGTGTGCGCAAACATAGGTGTGAGATTACACCTATGTTTGCGCACACCCTCGTACACTATTCGCTCACTCTCATAATCCGATGGGATGACAATCGAACACTGCTGGAAAGAGATCAGATGAAGGATTGTTCTAAATAGCAGTGGTGAAGCATATAGGGAAGTCGGTAGAACCAGCCTAGAAGTGACCAACATGTTTTACTTTATAAATCTAGTCAATATTGTTACTATTATTGTTATAGATACAATAATAGTTATGCGTCCAAAGTTAGCACAATGGATCAAGATTCTAAAACTTTACACTACTATGATAGCACTTGCAAAAGTTTAAAATTAATCATTAATTTCAGAATGTCAATCAGTCCGATGTAATTGCTGCACAGCCAAAGTTAACAATACCTATGTCGCAAATAGAAAATGTTGTGATGGAACCTAGTACCAGTACAGGGTCATCAAAACAACACACTTTTGCAGATTTCATAAGAACAACTGAATCCATTAGCCCTACGCAGGTAATTAATTTTAGATTTTTATTTTAATCTTTATTATAAGTTTGATAATAGCGGACTTGCAGAGAAAGTACAGATGTTCAATGCAACGAAAACCCTATAGAAGGTACACAAATAACTTTAGTGTTGTGTTGTTAGATATACAGTTCTACATAATAGTAGGCATTGTAGTAGGCTTGCACAACTAGCATTTATAATAATAATTTATTTCACACATTTCACACTAATGTACAAGTAAAAACATAAATAAACTTGAGCATTAAAGGTAGATAGGCATCCTTACTAGGTTAAAAACCTGTGCTATGGGATACCTATTTCTCCTTGTTGCAGATAATATGCTAGAGACATCATAAGATAAGCGGAATGTGTATGTGTGTGTGTCCGCTACATACTAATGGTAGGAGGATGTGTCTGCGCGCGTGTATGAGGACGTACTTTCAAATTCCGAATTAAAGTTGTTTATGTCACATCACATTCAGATGTGATGTGACATAAACAACTTTAATTACTACAACTACTACTACTACTACTTTACAACTTTAAGTACTATTCAGATAAATAATCCTTACTTGTTATAATTATTAGCCTATACAGTATCTCTAAATTAAATTTACTTTTTAGGCACTGTTAAATGGAGTCATATAGAAGCATTTTATAACTTGGACAAGAACAATCCGTATTTTGTATATGCTCCTCAGCTAACAGATCATCATTTGCATCCAAATTGCCAGCAACGAATGTGGGTGAAGCTAGCAGCACAAGTTTTTAGCCACTCAGTTACAAGTGGCATGTTGATGAAAATTGCTCAAAGTGAGTATATTAAAATAATGTCAACTTTTGTTGCCTGGTATCAATATTAATAGATAAATAAAAGCTTTATTGCTTCCCATAATTACAAAGATACACAAGAATAATTATAAAATACAGATTTGATCTACTGATGTAAAATATAAGAGGATGATAAAAATCATCATTTCTTATCTTATTTACTTCTTTTACACACAAAATCTATATTAATTAAGCCCATTCCCTAATATGAGCCCAAATGATTGCTGCAAGACGTTTTTTTATTCCGCATAGATTGTAAATAAGCATAAGGGTAAATATTTCAAAGTTAGTAAGTATTAGTTACATCCTGAGACTGACTCTTAACATCTGGGCGAAAAAAAAATTAACATTGTTTTTGTGATTTCAGATGAACTTCCAGCTGAAGCCCATGCAACAGCCACTTTCGTGCAAAAATTTGACGAGCTTTTTGATGCTGTCAACGCAGACAGCCCGGACTTGAGGAGAGGAAAAAAATACTCTACAAATTTAAGAAAGTGGACTCCCCATTTAGGTTTATTTAAAGAAATGAAATTTTTTATAGCTAATATGAAATACATAGGGAGTAAATCGAATCCTCCGTCCCAAGAAGGGTGGATTCATTCATTAAATGCAATAGAAAGATTGTGGAATAATTTGCGGGCTATAGGCATTAAGAGTCTTTCCACACGTCGCTTAAATCAAGATCCCTTGGAAAACTGTTTTGGCTGCATCAGATATAGCTGTGGATCCAATAATAATCCAACAATTAATCAATTTATAGCGGGAATCAAAACTGCTATAATATCCAATTTAAAACATGCTGGACAAAAAAGGAACTGTGAAAATGACTCAGCATTAATTGCAAATAATTTATTAACTTTTTTAACGGGAACCATCCCTTCGTCGTGTGAACCAAACTCGTCTTCCTTCAAATTTGACGAAAATAAAGAGATGGCAAATTTACTATCTGATGCAGTTGAAGCAGTTGAACAAGGGACATCCGAAAGTCAGGCTTGTGGATATGTGTGTGGTTTCATATTTAAAAGAATAAAATACAATGACTGCCTAGATTGCCGAAAGGCATTTTTGTCCCAAAATATAGAAACCATACACATGTTTACAAGTTTCAAGGAATATGACTCAAGTCATGAGTCATTAAATTATGTTAAGGGCCTACATCAATATTATCGTATATCATCGCCGACACGTACATATTAACACAGCCAGTAGGCACAGAAAATGAAGAATTAGGGATACTTTTCCTATTTACTCAAAATCTACTAAATATATTTTAATTCTGATTAACGTGTTTCTATATATAATAGTTACTTATGTTTTTAAAGTTATTTCATTAGTTAATACGTGATAATAGACCGACAAATGAAAAAAATAAAAATTTTGAGAGGTTGTTTCGCCAAGATTTTCTATCGAGAAAACTTTTTTCAATCGTGTTTCTGAGTTGATGCGATCCTAGATCATATATTGAAAAAACATATACTTAAAAATTAGAGCTCTAGCCATTCAATCTAAAGAAACAATGAAAACTTCGTACATAGAAAAATGCACGAAGCTATTTTGGTATCGTCTTAACAAAGATATGGTGACGTGTGTAGAAACGATGTCAACTATAATTAATGATTTCATGAAAACAAATGCCTTTAGGCAACAACTTAAAATTAATGTTGTTAAAAATCTAGAATGTGTGAATTTTGTTTTTTTAAATAAATGTATAAATCATTTAGAATTAAATGAAAATCATTTAAAAATAAGCTCATTTTTTATTGTAATTTAAAGATATTGTGTTTTAATTAATAGAGCTATGGAAGACGAAGAGAAAAAGAAAAGTTTTGAACGCAAAATGAAAATATTAAAGAATAAATAAAATAATAATATGATTGTTTTAATTACTTCCTGTAGGCAAGAATATGAAGCACGATCCTTAATAATATATTAAGGAACAATATATATTTAAAATGGTTCACGATCATAATATATAGTACAGCCAAGAGCAAATATTACAACGTTTGAAAGTTCCCGCGCGTGTTGTTTTATTGCTATTCCGCAATGGCGCTAGCGTCTCGTACGTGTATTGGCTGTGGTTGCATTTTTTTACTATAGAGATGTACTTCTTCTCTCGTTAGAGAGTAGTTTAATCTTTGTTCTTAACTCATATACATTGAAAGAAACGAACATTGAAAAAAATTAAACATTGAAAAAAACTGAACATTGAATTCAATGTTTAACTCTTAAACATTAAAAGAAACGACCATTGAAAAAAATTAAACATTGAAAAAAACTGAACATTGAAATCAATGTTTAACTCATAAACATTGAAAAAAACGAACATTGAAAAAAACTGAACATTGAATTCAATGACATCATTAAATTCAACTAGTTGATTCCGAAACGGTTAACCATTGACGCGTTGACGAGCGGTCAACTAGTTGATCAACTAGTTCGTTAATTCAATGCTCATCGCTACATGACACGAATGAATGATGACTGCTGTCATCAGTCATCTGTCATACATACATAATGACACTTGCTTGACACTTATCAGCACATAACAGGGAATATGATAATTGATAATAATATTATGATGGGAGGAGCTAACCGAGCTAAGTTAACTTTATTTGAATTTTAAATTATTTAATCTGATGCTGACGCTTATTATTATGGAAACAGTACCTAATACGAGCCGAACCTGATTCCCTCAGTCCATTTTATAGTTAACTTTTAAAAGTTGGAGGTTAGGTATCAGTAAGTAACTGTAAACATGAGCTTCAGATTATTAAAAAGATTGTACTGCTCATCACCAAAACCCAAATTTCGTCAAGTATGTATTGTGGGTGCTGGACCAGCAGGATTCTATGCAGCTATGCATATAATTAAAAAGCTGGAATATGTAAATATAGACATTTTGGAAAAGCTTCCGGTACCATTTGGTCTTATAAGGTAAGGTTAGAAAATAATTTATTTAGTAAACTGTATTGGCTATCTTTAAGTAGATGCTGTTAATGGTTACAGTAACTGGAATAGTGTAAAAATGAAACAGTTCACTTATCACATAATTAACTAAGTATGTAATTATTGAATTAGATCCTTGCTTTTTGACTTGAACTCTGTTCTAAAACCAAGTTATATAAAGCTATACTTTATATTATGTAAACCCAACGCTATTTAGCATACATATTCCTTGAATTTGTTTCTACATATATTGCTTCACTGTCCTAGTCGAAATATTTTAACTTACATGTTTTTTGTGGGGATTTTAAGAATAAAGTTATGTATTGCTGTGGGCAATACAGCAATGCATAACTTTATTCTTGCAACTAGCATAAAAATTAATTATGATTTGTATTTGCAGATATGGAGTAGCTCCTGATCATCCTGAAGTGAAGAATGTTATAAATCAATTTACCAAGGTTGCTAAACATCCTAATGTGAATTTTTATGGTAACATTACTTTAGGGAAAGATGTAAATTTGCATCAGCTAAGGCAGCATTATGATGCAGTTCTTTTGGTAAGCATTTTCTTTATTTTGTTACTTTCCAGCTTATGTAATTAAGTCAAAATATCACAATTTTAAAATAAACTACATTGGCTAATTCTTTATAAAGTTCCATCAAAATGGTTACAGCTATTCTTTAAATTTTCCAAACTAATGATTTGTTACTTTTTGCAGATCATCACAATTATTATGTGCAAAGTTGTTATTTGCTATTTAAGAAAAAAAATAGGCACTACAATTTTATGTGCTAAAATAATGTACATAGTTACTGACTAATATTGACAATGTATCTTTAAATGTTTTCAGACTTATGGTGCAGAAGAAGATAAATATTTAGGTATAGAGAATGAAGATGCGAAAAATGTAATAGCTGCTAAAAACTTTGTGGGCTGGTACAATGGTCATCCAAATGACAAAGATTTAAAAGTATGTGTTTGGATAAATCAACAACAATATGTACTATTCTTTAAATTCTTCTTTAATTTAGTAAATAAAAATTTAACTAACATAAACTGTAAAAACAACAAAGCAGGGGTACATTTTTTATCTATATTTTGCTATAAAAGTAGGTATAATATAGACCCAATAAAAATGTTTCTTTATGTAAGTTTTCACAAAAATTGGCTGTTCAAACACATTGTAACATGTCTTACACAGGAATGTCTTCAAAGGCTAGATATAAAAAGGCAAATTGCTATTTATACATTTAATAAAATAATTAACATAAATGTAATTTTTTTTTGTGGTATGTAATGGGTAAAAGCTTATTGACTTATTATTTTTTTTATTTCAGATTGATTTGTCTTGTAGAACTGCAGCTATATTAGGACAAGGAAATGTAGCATTAGATGTTGCTAGAATACTTTTGACACCTATAGATGAACTTAGTAAGACTGATATTACTGATCATGCACTTAATGCATTAGCTGAATCAAAAGTTAAGGAATTATACTTGGTTGGTAGGAGAGGACCTTTACAAGTTGCTTTCACAATCAAAGAGCTTCGTGAACAGCTAAAATTGAAAAATTGCCAAACAATTTGGAGAGAAAATGATTTTGATAATGTAGAAGCCATGGTTCCCAAACTTGCTCGACCTAGGAAAAGGTTAACTGAATTAATGTTGAAATCCTTTCACGAAAATAAAGGAAAGGTAGAGAGCCCACATACAACTACTTTCAAACCAGTATTTTATAGAAGTCCAAATAAATTCTTAGTTAATGATGTAAAAGCGGTCACCGGAGTTGAATTAAATTGTACTAAACTTACAGGAGAAGATTTAGATAGCCAAAAATGTGTGGTTACCGACCAAAAAGAAATAATAAATTGTAATTTAGTGTTCAGAAGCATAGGTTATAAAAGTATAAAAGCTGATGAGGACTTAAAGTTTAGTAATGGCTTAGTGGAGAATAGTAAGGGTATTGTGGAAGATGGTTCTTCAAACTTAGCAAAATTGTATGTGGCTGGATGGTTGGGCACTGGACCAGTTGGTGTTATATTACATACAATGGGAAACGCTTTCCAAGTAGCTAAAACAATTTGCGATGATTTATCCAACACAAATAAGCAAGATAAATATGGATTCATAGAAATAAACAAACAGTTGTCACAGAAAAACATACATTTTATAGACTGGGGAAGTTGGGAAAGAATAGATAAATATGAAATTAAGCAAGGACAGTTACAAGGAAAGCCGCGTGAAAAAATATGCGATATTGATAAAATGATAGAAATAGCAAAAAAATAGACGCAGTGAAAAAAGTTTAAAAAGTCAAGTTAAAAGTTTAAGTTTTATGGCCTTTGCGTTGTTTCTTGCGTTGTCACTGGTAAACTGCATTCTAATTATCATAACTGTGGAGCTAAAAGACGAGGTTAACAAGAAACAAACGCACGTAATCCGAAAATTAATTAAGTAGGCACAATTGAAATTAGGATGACAGTAATGAGGAATACAATAATTGTATTTTGAGTTGGCTAGTTATCCATAATCTATATGTGCTTTAAAGGTTTGGGTAGTGAAGGCGTAAATGTATGATTGAATTGTAGATAAATGAGTATATATTATGTATATAGTTATTGTTTAATTTTTTTTTTCTATATTGTTATTATTGTTTTATAAATTAAGCAAGAAATTTAAACTGGTAAAAATTGTCAGGATCTTGTTTTGTTTCAGGGTATAATCAAAACCCTTTGGTTACACACATGTGTATGTTATTGGATATATTAAAATAGTGGGAACCGTTTGTAATATTATAATTGTAAAATATTGTTAAGCAATATCAATTTTATCTAAACAAGACTATTTTTATACAACTGTTGGATTATGTAAAACTGTATTATAGAATTTATAATTATACCTATCGCAAGTTAATATTTTTTTTTATTTTAACATTAACCCTTATTAGCTGATCTGTATAAATTGTATTAATTTCTTTTTGCCTGAATCTAGAGAGGGTTATATGAAATTTATGTTTGTTACATTTGTATCCAAAAAACCGGTCATGTACCTAAGAGCTTCACTCGCAAAAAGGGTTCCGCACCGTTCTCATAATTTAATCTTCGTATTCTGGTACCCCTAACTCAAGCATATAAGCTTAGCTTAGGACCAGAGGACGTTGTATCAAATGTCTGGATTTTTATTCCTATAAATTTCCGACGGCGACTAACCGGATAAGGGCAGGTGAATGATGAATAACAGCGAAATATCAGTAATAGGTTTATACGTTCCGTTTTAATTCTTGATTCGGACCCCTAAAACATTTCTATGCTGGTTTATGACTACGCGTCTACGCCACCGTTGATACGTTTTAATACGGGCTACCTCATTAGATACCTCCGTCGCGTCCGTCTTGGTCCTAGGCGAGTGCTATAAAGAGTAAAAAAATCTTTTATCTTAATCTTGGTGCTATGTCACAAGTAGATAGAAAAAAATACACTAATGAAGCCCTATCGTTAAAGGCGGAAGTGTTGACAGGGACGTATTGGGCTTGATAAAGAGGGAAATCTATGGACTTTTTTAAAATTAAATACCTCACCTTGGCAGGGAAGCTTATAAAAGTGCACGTTTTTTTTTGTTAAAACTACACAGTTATTTCAATTATCTTTAGTTGCATGTGAATATTTGCAAAATAAATAAAATTGTTATCTGATATTGTCTATGGCCTATGGTACCCACTCCCATTAGTGTATTAACGACCTTATATCTCATCATTCGTTCTTATTAAAATACATTCGTTCATATTCAGCATTCACTTCATTTTCAATTCATTCACTGTCATTCACATTAATGTCGTTCACGTCACGAATGTCGACGATTTTGATCCGTCTGTGCCGTGCTGATTTTTGAGTGATTCATGAATTTATCAGAAATTAATGGGCACATAGTAAGTTTTCTCTCTGAATAGTTTTCACTTTTCAGTGTGCAAAATGGGAAAATATTAAAAGTGATGATTTCCTGTTGATGCTCTTAGATATAAAACAGTTGAATTGAAACGGAAGAAGGTGAGGGTTAGTTTGTGTGTTAGATGATCCGTTATTTTTTGTTAGATTGTATTGTTATCATCCTAAAATTTATAATTTGCAGATGGAGAATAATTTGAGCCGAAGTGGTAGCCGATCGAGCTCCGTATGCGAGCTGGAAAAAGATTTTAGCGATATGGAAACACTGAAAACCAGGACGAACCGACGTAACGTATTGCTACGAACGCCAGCCGCGCGGAAAGCAAAACGAGTCAGATTTTTTCGAAACGGCGATAAATTCTATTCCGGTGTAATAATTCCAGTCTTGCCAGAAAGATACAGGTAATAAATATTTACTTCCTTATTGTCATGTCTAACCAATCCTATAAGATTTAAAACACTTTCACTTTTGTGCCATAAAACTATTATTCTTTATTAAAATTTAATGTACAACAAGTGTGTTATGTTTAAAAAAATCCACAAGAAACTGGAAAATTAATGTGTCATTAGTTTTATGACGAATTTGGAATGACAACATTTTGTATACTTATCCCTATAACAGCTGGAATCACTGTTCTTTGTAAAATTTTGAGTAATTAAATAGTAACTGAAGTTATAACATTCAATTGAATAAAATACTGTTATAATTTTTTTTACTGCATGGATGAATGAATAACAGTAGTGATAATTGCACCATAAAAGTTATTTGTTGTACATATTTAGTGTTGCACTATGCACTATTTGTGTAATCCTCAATAAATGGTATACAGGAAGTGTGCTCATTCTGTACACTACAATACACTGAAAATCTGACAACGAACTGATTAAATTTCTACTGTACTATCTGAGTGAGTGTATTTCTACAATATTTGTATTCTAGTCTGTTTCATGGTATGCTTGTTTTTTCTAGTATATTATCTTATATATAAAATTCACGTGTCACAGTGTTAGTTACCGTACTCCTCCGAAACGGCTTGACCGATTCTTCTCAAATTTTGCATACATATTCAGTAGGTCTGAGAATCGGCCATCATCTATTTTTCAACCTTTTTTTTTAGTATGGCAAAACAACGTTTGCCGGGACAGCTAGTTAGATTATAAACAAATAAAATTATGGCTTTTGTTTATTAACAACAAACAAACAAAATGTCATTTTCTTATTTTTTTACATAATATTGGACTAAAAAATGTATGATACAACATTACAGTATACAACAGGAATTACATTAATACTAAAAACAAAAATTTAGAAATATTTTTTCTTAAGACTACATCACTATTTACTAGAAATAAAAAAAAGATCTGGTTGTCTTTGCTTATTTTGTTTAATAAATATTTTAATGTAATTGATTAAAATCTAAAACTTAACAATGTAAAGGAGGTTGACCACACATTGTTAGTTATTATCATTATGCCCTTGTTAACTTTCTAATTTTCTTTTCATTAGCATTGACCACTGTAACAAGACTAAATCTCATTAGTGTAATGTCATTGACCTACCATGCCTTTATGGTTTGTTATTTATTATGAATTTTTTATCTGCATATATGTATATACTGTAAAGTTTCTTCTTTACATTAATTTATAGTAATAATTTAAAACACATTTAATTAACTTGTTATATTTTTTATAATAAAGAAAAACTATTTTACAATCATTTTTCAACATCCTCTGTTCATGTCCAATTCCTATCTATCATTCTTTTCTTTTTTTATTTTCAAATTTTAAATTTTTTTATTCCTTTTTTTTAAAAACAAATCTTAAGTGGCCTGTATCATTGTATAGGTTATATTCAATGATCACAACCTTTACATTCTCCCCCCCTTAGAGGATAAAAAAAAAATTTTTTTTCTAAGTTACAAAATACTGGACACCCTACCTAAGGTTGGAAAGCACGATAACAAACTAGAATGAACCAGATTAGATCCAGCTAGGACCTAGCTTTTCGAAGCAATACATTTCGAAAAACTTGAAAAGCAAAAAACCAACCAAAAATTGCCTTTCTAATCTTAGTCATCCGAACCACACTAACTACGATGCCCTTATATCATATCACTCTTTTCATAAAATATTAAACTACTATATCGTCTATCCTCGGGATAGGATAATTATCACGCTGAATCTTTTTATTTAATTTTCGGTAATCTACACAAAAACGCCATGTATTATCCGCTTTCTTAATTAATACTACAGGTGACGCATAGGAGCTAGAGGACTCACTTATTACCC
The DNA here is from genome assembly GCA_916999025.1 of Orgyia antiqua. Lineage (NCBI taxonomy): Eukaryota > Metazoa > Arthropoda > Insecta > Lepidoptera > Erebidae > Orgyia > Orgyia antiqua. The sequence goes on from OU779861.1 coordinate 8,800,554, forward strand.
CTAATTTCAACATTTCTTCCACCTGTTTATCAATAATATCACGCTGCGTCGCCGAAACCCGATAAGGATAACTCCGCACCGGCTCTTCATCCTTCGTTTCGATCAACACAGGCACCACCGCCGATCTACCCAACTGTTCAGTAGAAAAAGCAAACCTATCCCTATTACTTTTCAACAATGACATTAAGCTTTGTTTTTTACTCTTTTCTAACATATTATTTATTATAAAACTTTCATTTTCTATTTTGACAGACACCTCATACTCATTTACTAAATTAGAAAAATAACAATTATCCTCTTTCGTAAACTCCTTTACCTTACAACAAACTTTTTCCTGCGGTTGCTTAATAACTTTTTGTATCTCATCTATCGCAGACACAAAACTAATCCTTCCCTGTCCGAATGACACACAATGACTACTAAAATCAATACACATTTTATTCTTTAATAAAAAATCTTGCCCCAATATAACATTACAGCTTAAATCTTTAATCACTAAAAACTCGTGTTGAAATAAAAAACTTTCTAGAGCGAACATCACATCACATCGCCCTAACACCTTCAATGCGTTTCCATTTACTGCTTTCACACACATATTTTCTATACTATTACATTCCATTCTCATATCATTCAACAACGACTGGCTGATGCACGAAACTGAAGCACCGGAATCTGCCAAAGCCACATCTTTTACTAAATTTGTACTGAACTTAACTAGGGGTCTAACCTGCATATTCAATTTTTCCGTAGACTGCATCTCAACATCCATAACATGTGTCTGTAGAAGGCCTGATCCCCTATCAGCCACCTCGCTGAACTGGACCTTCCTCAGTTCTGGCGAGTGGGAAAATTCGGCTGTGACCGTGTGTTCCTAAAATCAGAACGTAAATTATAGTTATGTCTATTATATTGAGGAGATGAAGCTGCATCTTGTATCTGACGACGACCCCTCATATCTTGTGACGGGCTGGATATGGGCGACGAGAACGGTGTGGGTGCACGACGCTCATTTACGAAATTCGGTACTAGTGCCCTAGGGTTGAGCTCTAGTTGTAGCGTGTCCTTCTCTGCTACAATACAATCTTTCCACTTGCCGGATCACATCCTTTAACACTACTTTCGTCGGCAAATAAGAAGTCGATAGCCTACTCTTATGGAAAGGGTTCAATGCCCCTATAAACTTAATAATAAACGTTTTGTCATCCGCAATCTTCGCCTTCCTAGCGATTTCATTTAAATAATAATAAAATTCCGACAGACTTTTACGATTTTGACGAGCGTTATAGAACAATTCTTGGTAATTTATTTCTTGAAACTCTTCCCTTAGTCTATCAAATACCTCCTGCACGCTTTTGCACGTGTCTTTAATGCCCCGGAAAAAAAGTAAGGCGTTACCCCTTAAAAATGAGGGCAATAGTGATAATTTTTCTTCTTCAGACGAGCATCTCTTGAAAGTTATTAAAGCGTAAAACATTTCTTCGAATTCATCTAGGCACTCCTGTGCGCAACCACCGAAAGTTATCGTGGCTAGTTCCATCTTAGTTATAAATAATTTATAAAAATTTAATAAAAAGATACGGCTACTTCTCTGATAATTAATATTTATCCTGTGTCGACCCTTTGCACGTCAACACATCCCTGGGCGTAGGAGCTGGTTTACCAATCGGGCCGCTATACCCGGCGCCTCCACCATTTGTAAAGTTTCTTCTTTACATTAATTTATAATAATAATTTAAAACACATTTAATTAACTTGTTATATTTTTTATAATAAAGAAAAACTATTTTACAATCATTTTTCAACATCCTCTGTTCATGTCCAATTCCTATCTATCATTCTTTTCTTTTTTTATTTTCAAATTTTAAATTTTTTTATTCCTTTTTTTTAAAAACAAATCTTAAGTGGCCTGTATCATTGTATAGGTTATATTCAATGATCACAACCTTTACAATACTTTATCATCCATGCTCATAGAGTATTTAGAAAATATTTAAAAACACATAACTATGCACTTTTCTCTTAAAACTACAGTGTAAAGCTTTTAAGTAATAAGTGAATATTTACTGTTTATTTTGTTAATAAATTACTTGTGTGGGGAAATTTCGTAAACCTGGATAGGAGACTACTGTTTTATTAATAAATCGACATTTTTTCGGTCCACTGCTGGACAGGTCTCCCCTATGGAACACCACAATGGGTGGTCTTGCGCCGCCAGCATCTAGTAGGGTTTTATATCATTACTATTATTATAAGCGTGAAAGTATACGAGTCTGTATGTTTGTAACACTTTTACACAATGAAAATGTAGCTTATTTAACAGAATAACATATTAGTTATGAACAATAATGCTAAAACAAGGAGGGCAGTATCTTTTAACCCAGCTTTTTGTGTTTCCTGGTTATTTGGTATACATTATCTATCCAATCCCATCATCCATCAATCTATTCTATATTCATTAGAGATTTTTACAAGATATATTTGTTTTAGGTCTTTTGATAGTCTCACAGCTGATTTAACAAGAGTTTTAGTTGATAATGTAACATTACCAAGTGGTGTAAGGACAATATATTCACTTGAGGGTAGAAAAGTGAGTATTAAATAATATTTTATATTGTATGCATAAGTTTTGAAATCAGTGAAAGAGTTTGTTATATAATTTTAATATTCATTATACCTATGTAAAGGCTGAATATGTACCTTAAAACATCTTCAAGGGTGGCTAGTGCTCTGACACCGTACTAGCTGCCCTCATGTCTAGATTACACTTTCACTTAACATCAGGTGGAGTGTGGACATTTGCCTACCCAAGCTATAAAAAAATTCAGTAACTAGCATACAGCACTGTACAGTCGATGACACACTTACTTAAAGAAAACGTTATTGCATAAAAGAGATATATTTCAGATAGGTAAACTGGATGATCTAGAAGATGGGCAATCATATGTGTGTAGTGGATTTGGTGAGCCCTTCAAGAGGTTAGATTATGAAGCCAGTGCCATCACCCCTCAGTCGTTCAGGTTAAGTGGCCCCGAGTCTTTAAGTGACAGCTCAAGTCCTTCTCCAGCGAGAGCAAACAATCGACTGTCCCGATATTTGCAGGTACGTAAAGTAGTATAAATATACTGCCAAAAATAAATATGAATATACCAGATTTTCTTTAAAAGTTAAAAATACTTCTTCCTGGACTAATTTGTAGATATATAGATTAGAAACAATATTTCCATGCTTTTTTTAGTTAGATATAATTTCTTTGTAATGCAGCAATTACGATCATAGCTAATATTGATTTTTTCCAACATTTAATCTTGTTCAATAATCGCGGCTAGGTCGTTCATACTTTCTAAATGGCATGTCAGTCAGGCGCCCTTAGCGCAGGTGAGCGTGGTCCCCTCCCAGCTCAGTCTGACCCTAGGAATCGGTCTAGCTATTGGTGAAAACTGCATTACAATCCATTCAGTAGTTTTAAAGTCTATCATAAGCATATAGACACAGATGTGATAGGGGTATTTGTTTTATAATGAGGATAAAAAGTGTTTGCTTTTAAACATAAACTGCAGTCTGTGGAAAGTAATTCTATGTGATAGATAACATGACACTATATCAGTTTGATTACATAGATAAAGTTTAGATTATCATGGTAAACATTCCTCTTTATTTTTATTAGTTTTTAGTAGCATAATAGTAAATGCATCAAATAGAAATAGGTGCAGTACTTATTGTGTATTGATATGAGTTATTTCATAAAATTATTTTGTTCTTATCATTATGTTTATAGATTTTATGTTATATCAATTCCATAAATGTAAATTTATTAAGTAAACATGTTTTGATTGAATGACATTAATTATAACAAAGATCACTTATAAAGTATGTTATTTTGTCGTAGCAGATAGCGTTTCTTAGTCTTTGCTTATCCCCACGGGAAATAGACGAGTATGATGATGAGTACTACATATTTATGTGTAAGAAAAACTAATAATTACGAGTCATAGTTTAAATTCTAAGAAAATGTACATATTCTTTGTTACTAGCAAATTGTAAGATATGTAAGTGAATGAATATGACGTAATTATTCCATCATCAATAAATTGAGTGACATAATATTATGCTTGGGAACTAGGCAAATATGCATTATAATTAATGAAAATTCTAATAAGAAAATAATAATTATATATATATTTTTCTAGAAGAATATTTAATGTATCTATGGTGTATTCGCTTTGTACATTAAGTTACGTGTTTAAATCCCTGCTCTAAAAAAATGTATAGGTTAACCAAAAAATAAGTGGTAGCTGGAAGTCAGGAAAAATGACACACAATGGCAATTTTACCTTATATAGTGTTCGCGGGTGTATAAAAACCTTTCTCATCTGCTTACCTCTTTACACGTATACAGGCGTGATAGTGAAGAGTAATATTAGTTGAATTCTGCAGGCAAATGGTAGTAGTACTACTGGCAACGGGACAGCACGAGTTAGCCCGGCTGGCGATAATGTCGTCCGACCACGTATTGTTACCATAATTAGGAATGGAGTTAAACCACGAAAGGTAAGTCTTATACTGACACGTTTAAATTCTAATGTCTCAATGTTTGTCGTCATTCAACTCCCAAAACGACCACACTGATTTATATGAAAACTAGTTGTTGCCCGCAACTTCGTACGCGTGGAAATCAGAAACCGAACCTTAACAAATTGTACAAAAAAGCCCTTGTAGCACTTTATCTCTTGAGAAAAACCGTTTCATAGTTTTGAAGATATAGACTCACATTGGGAAATGCATATAAACATAACGACTTTGTTTTATATTAAGTAAAGACCTGTGTAATATTTGGTAGCGATCATTAAGTATACAGATTTTTTGGGTTATTCTTGTAGTATTTTTGAAATTAAATATACTTAAAGTATAACTTAAGCAGGTCTGTATCTAATAAGATATCAACCTGCATATGTTATAAGTATGTACTTATAATGATAATTTCGGACAACAGGAAAGTCGTATGCTTTGCGGTAATTTATTTATTAACTGATTAATTAAATGAATAGGTGTACTTGTATATTTACGACTTAAGTTCGTCATCCGAATACTTAAACTGATAATAAAAACTAAACTTAACTAAAAAATGAAAATTGATAGTGTCAATAACAGAATTCCGTAATGTTAACAGAACTTACTTGTTATAAAAACTGTTTATTATAGACTAACGATTTTAATTAATATAAAAGTGCACAACAAAATAGCCATATAATCAAGATACGGAAGTAGTTGTTTTCATTTTTCATAATCGGCACCAATCTTTCATGCCTAAATTTCCTATCCATTTGACATTAACGAGGTTTGCGAAATTGTATGCAATGGAAAAGTTTGTAATAATGATGAGGAAAATAAACATTCTACGTTTAACTGTTTGTTTAACTTTGATTTGCAAGTGTAAACGTAATTTTAAGCAGGTTTCACCTGTTATGAGTCGATAATTCTAATATAATTAGTAACATAATGGTAATTAAAAATGCTAAACTACATCGACAATACATACACACAGTTTATGCATTAAATTTCGATATGAAAAGATAAGGATTTTTGGGATTCCGTACCGAAAAGTAACACGGGAGAAGACGAGAAGTACGAAGACTTTTAAGCTGCCATGTATTATTAAATTATTGGGAATATACAGATATCGTATCTTCCAATTTGCAACTAAAAAGAACTGTTTTAATCACCTGCGCGTAGTATCTTTGCACTAAAAATTTTGTTACGCTTTTCTTTGCCCCACTTACAGCATGTGGAATTCACTATCTACGCATGTGTTTCCTTCTGGATACGATATGGGATCTTATAAGCAAGGCGTGAATAGGCACCTTATGTGCAGGCGAGGCGGGGCGGTTAGTGCATTTACACTGTATTAGATGTCTTCGCATTTGGATTGCACTTTCACTTAACATTATTTGAACTGCAGACATTTGCCCAACCCTAGCCATGAAAAAAGACCAGTCTAGTTAGATCTTCAGGTTTTATAATGTGTTGTATATTGCAGGTCTGTCGATTATTACTTAATAAACGCAATAGTCCTACATTAGAACACGCATTGGCTGCAATAACAGAATGTGTTAAGTTAGACACGGGTTGTGTACGGAAAGTATTTACAAGAACTGGCTCTGCTGTCACAGCGTTATACCAGTTCTTTGACGCTGAAGATGTATTCTTTGCATATGGAAATGAAAGGTTTGTGTAACAATCACTAAAACTATTCTAAATGTAATAATAGTTATTATTTATATATAGTACTAGCTGATGCCCGCTACTCCGTACGCGTGGAATTTTAGATCCCTATATATTTTGTCACCGTTTAAACCTTCCCTGGACTTTCAAGAATATTTCAAGACAAAAATCACCAAAATCGGCCCAGCCGTTCTCGAGTTTTAGCGAGACTAACGAACACCAATTGATTTTTATATATAAGATTATTATTTATATTTATTTATTTATAAATATTTTCAAGGAATTAAGTCTATAGAAAGGGGACATGAAAAAAAGAGAACGATAATGACGATTAAAACGTGAAATGACGCCTGAAAAAAAGCTTGAACGTAAAGGCATGTTGCGTTGACCTTAAGTAATGGGATTAGAAAAACGGTGAATAGTAATATTTTTGTGTATTTACAGAGTCAATCAAGAAGATTTCGAATTGGAATTTGAAGAAAATAAAGCTGTCTTACAATGTAGAAAGACTCCAATATCTAGAAATTCAAGGTAAGTATTTTTGCATTGTTGCAGGATCTAGGTGCCGAATGCGATGAGAATCTCCTTCTCTTCTGGTAGGTACATTAGAGATTTTAGTCAGTAAACAATTTCTACACAGGCCGCAATCAAGGAAGATGTCTTCACGAATAAAGTGATAATTACAGTTTGATGTAATTAATTTTCAGAAAAATAATTCTTATTTCTGCTGTCATAAACATTTACAAAGCTTAAAAACACGCAAAGAAACGGCAACACAAAGGAAGCTAATAAAAGCGTATTATTTGCACAGGGCCGGTCCTAAACCTCGTATGCCAGTAAAAGCAGGCGGAGGCGCGGCTAGGGCGGCTAGTGAGGCGGGTGCGGGTGCTGCCGGTGATAGTGCGGACGAACCCGCCGGACCACAGCTGCCGCAACCGCTAAGGCTTAAATATGCTGTCGGCAGAATTATTGGTCAGTATAGTTATTTATTTTCGGAAATACATACCTATCTGAACATATTGTTGGGTTATTTTAATTAGGTACAGTGGTCTTTGTCGCTTAACCACCTTAAGGTAGCCGTAGGTTCGTAGCGACTGGCGACCGCGACCGGAAGTTTAATTTCACATTCATGACAAGTTTAAATTTATGTCGATTGTGCTACTCTTGTATCTTTAAACCGTGCGACCCATCGGTTCTGCGATACCATCGCGCCGAGAGCAGTGCAGTCGCCTTGGCCACTTTTGCTTTTAAGGGGGCGTCCATTAATTACGTGAGGTTTTCTAGGGGCGGAGGGAGTCAAGCGAAATCTTTCCAAATCTCACTTAGGGGCGAGGGGGTTCTTAGCAAATATCACGTAATTTTTTTTCTAGCAGAAAATGGTGTAAAATTATGTGATAAATTACGGTAATATTGACAAATATTAAATAAACTTAAATAAAAATAATAGAGTAAGTTGTTTTTTTGGTATTTTTCTCAATAATCCAACATGTTTACAGCCAAAACATAAATTTTGAAAAAAGTACTATTAATTAACAGGTGATGGCAACTTCGCTGTTGTAAGGATATGTAAAGATAAAACAACAGGAAAGGAATATGCTCTTAAAGTCATTGACAAAGCAAAATGTAAAGGAAAGGAGCACTATGTGGAAGCTGAGGTAAGTATACATTAACAGCTAGTACTACTAGAAATATCAGTCTTAATTCATTTATAGTTAGGATATCAATGCTATGACTGAATAATGTATAGGTAAGAAATAAAATTTATTTATGGAATATGGATATCTCTACACAAACCTTCAAGTACCTCCGTACGCGTAGAATTTAGAAAATATTTCCCTTTTTTGCAACATTTTTACTAATGCCTCTCTCCTGTTCATCGCAGCATGATGTTATATAGCTTATAGCCTTCCGCGATAAATGGGCTATCCAACATTCCTCAGATTAGCGCGTTCAAACAAATTCTTCAGCTTTATAATATTATGTATTGATAAGGTACTTATACATATAACTAAACTTTGTCATTTACACTTGACTTTGGAAACACTAATGGATTCACATGTTCTGAACTCTGCATATGAAATTATTAATTTTCTATTATGAGGTAATTCATTTAAACCAATTTAACCTTATAAGAAAGATACAAAAATATACGGAAATCTAGACTATCGTTGATTATGAACGTGTTTCAATTAAAACAATACCTAACTAGGGAATATTATAATAATGAAATAATAATATTTTTAAATCATAAAGTTTTTTTTTTAATTATGATTCAATTAGAACATAAAATAATATTAATTACGTAACGAACGTCACAAAATATTTATTCATGAAGCACATATTTTTAATTCAACACGTAGGTGTTATGCAATATTTTATAGACCAAATGTTCATTCATATATTGTGAATCACTCAACTGTTTATTACTGAAACTATTGTGTTCTAGAACTTTTATGCATTGTCAACAAAACTAATTTATAAATAAAAAAATATTCATAGACATTTCACACAACGTCCTCTGGTCCCAAGCTAAGCTTATTACGCTTGTGTTATGGGTACCAGAATACGAATATAATACATAGACTACTTTTCTTTTGTAAATACATACTTATAATACATAGTAAACACCCAGACGCAGAACAAACATTTGTATGACATTTATGGATATTACACAAATGATTGTCCTGACCGGGAATCGAACCCGAGACCTCGTGATCGGCAGTCCATTACATAAACCACTCCACCACGAAGCCCGTCAATTTATTTTATTTCATGTTATAATTATTATTGGACTGAAGATATCGTCAAATATCCTGGGGGCTGCTGGATTAGTTAGTACACGCAGTACCGCACGTTGTGGCGTTCTATGGGGAATATGTCCAACAGTGGACGGAGAAAGTTTGATGGATGTATGTTATAATATGTATGAAATCGTATCACTCTCAAAATAAGTGTGTATAAGTAAGAAGTTATACTTCTTAAAGGTCCCATTTAGATCCTTGTTACTTGCGTCGCGCTACCCGCTTCGCATATGTACTGAAACTACTATTTAATGTGGGCGCGACCGCGGCCTTTATTGCTTTGTGGAAATCCAAGAACGGTCTTGTTATGTAAAACCAGGGCTAAGCCAAGGCCAAGACCAAGGCTTTTTTAAAATATCCATGGTCTTCCGACTTTAAGGGTGACGTGCGACGCAGTATATCCAATGTCCATAAATAAAAATATTATTATTCTAGTATATGATGTTTAACAATAACATTTCTGCAGGTTCGTGTTATGAGAAAACTGTGTCATCCGAGAATCGTGTCACTTATAGAAGAACAAGATAGTCCTGAATGGCTCTTCCTCATAATGGAGCTAGTCAGTGGTATGTATACATTATATTATTAATAGAAAATGTATTCATGTCATTATTAACAGAATTGGCACTATTCTGCTTGCACAACTAAACTAAACTTAAATAAAACATGATATATTGTTAGTGGCAATAATTCGGTAATGTTAACTAAACTTTCTTATTAAAGAAATGTGTTATATAGGTAACAATTTTAATGCCATTAAACCATTATCCATCATAGTTGATTTCATTTTAGTTATTGGCGCGACAGACTTGGCGCCATTATTTCAATTTTAAAACAGCTTTAACTCTAATGGTCTTATTCATAATGACTTATCGGATGTTTAAACGGAGATTTGATTGGAGAGATAAAAAACGTTTTATCTTAAAAATACTATTATGAATAACAAGTTTTGACAATTTTCGCGAACCGATTTTAGCGAACTTTTAAACCTCTGATAAGTCAATAATATGTAGTCATTTCTAATATCATTGAGGACATCATTCATTTATCTCCACAATATTAAGAGTAGGAAGCACGAAGTTAGTTTAGAAAATTCCTATATTGGTTTTATACACAATTTTACAAGTTCTTGTAGTGCAATTAGAAAAGCAATTATATATGACTATCTATTTTGTAAACAATTTGTGAATAATAAATAACATACCCATATTAATTAATTATTTATTGTTATTCTAAGGGACAGTCCAGAAAATAACCGTTGTTTCTTTTACAGTGATATAAATATTACTTGTGTTTCCTAGTTACGATGTGACAGACAGACTATTGTGTAGGTAGTAAAACAAGTTTATATATTAATTGTCCACATGATTATAATTTATATTTTTAGGTGGAGACTTGTTTGATAGTATTGCGGCCGCTTCCAAATTCTCTGAGCCCCAAGCTCGTTTGCTAATCGGCCACCTAACATCCGCTATCGCATACCTACACTCGCTTTCCATAGTGCATCGTGACATCAAACCTGAAAATCTATTGGTAAGACAATAATCACTAACACATTTAATACACGAATATGGCTTATCATAATTAAATATCACAAACTATATTCATTATTAATTTATCAATCGAACATTACATTTGTGTCAATCATTATTTTCTCACTTTTATCAATTTTCTTAGTCAATCTCTTGTTGTTTGTTATTAATGTTTGATTCCGTTTTCTTTTCTTTTAGTTATGTTATTGGGAAAATGTATGACATGACTGTTGATTTATATTGTCATTTTATAACTCAAGTAATTTTTATGTAGCTGCAGTGAGAGCGTTGGTCTCGCCGCGACTGTATTTAAAAGTCGAACTGTATTTTTAGTACAAAATCAGACTCGGTCGCAAGCATCGGAAGGCCACCTTTACCTTACCTTTATTCAAAGTTTAGTTCATAATACATTGTAATGTATAGGAAATATGTTTAGATTGTAACAGACGGCGCTCTATAGTCTTTTCCTACCGGCACGGGAAAAAGGCGTGATTTTATTATGATGATTTAATATATAAAGTTAGGATTGAAAAGTATTCTCTTTTTCAGGTGGAAGTAGGTCCAGACGGCAGCATACGTGGGCTGAAGCTGGCTGACTTTGGCCTAGCCGTGGAAGTATGGCGGCCGCTTCACGCCGTATGCGGGACGCCAACATATGTAGCGCCTGAGATACTTCTTGAAAATGGATATGGTCTTAAGGTATATTAATTTAGGTCTACTATTTCAATAATTTAAAAAAAAATTCATTTTATTTATAAATCCAAACAGAAGATGTCTACGAGTGGTATTTGAACCCACGATCTTTGGACGTAGGTACTAGCGAGACTTATGTAATGTGTATTTACGCCATCTCTCGAGCGCACCACAAAATAATAAGGAAAAATGTACCATGTCAATTTAACAAATCAAATTATGGTGGAAAAAATGGACTGCCGCAAGCGGGACTTGAACCCACGACCTCGGAATACCGTTCCGAAGCTCTTTCCAACTGAGCTTATTGCGGTCATGCTAGCTGAATTGAATGTTGCTAGCACGACCGCAATAAGCTATTGAACGGTATTTCGAGGTCGTGGGTTCAAGTCCCGCTTGCGGCAGTAAATTTTTTCCACCATAATTTGATTTGTTAAGTAAGGCATAGCATGGCAATTGCAAAATCAATAAATTACCATGTCAATTTCTCAAATATTTAAAAAGATTTTTAAAGTTACATACAATATTGCGTAACTATACATTGCTTCAGATTGATGTGTGGGCAGCGGGAGTGATCCTATATATCCTACTATGCGGTTTCCCTCCGTTCTCATCGCCGGACGGTGACCAGGAGAAGTTGTTCGACGCGATCCTGTCAGCTCGGCTGGAGTTCCCGGCGCCGCACTGGGAGCGCGTCTCGGCCGGTGCTATAGACTTAGTCGCTAACATGCTGCGTCCACAACCTGATCTACGGTTCGCTGCTGAGGATGTGCTCGACCATGTTTGGATGGCGGTTAGTTTATTTCATTTATATACTAATATTATAAAGCGGAAGTGTTTGTTTATTTGAACGCGCAAATCTCAGGAACCACTGGATCAATTTGAAAAATTCTTTCAGTGTTAGATAGGGCATTTATCTAGGAAGACTAGGCTATATAACATCAAGCTACGACCAGTAGAAGCGAAGCAGTACTGAAAAATGTTGGAAAAACGGGGAAAGTTTTCTAAACTCCACGGGGACAAAGTCGCGGGCAACAGCTAGTATATTATAAATCTGAAGAGTTTGTTTGTTTGTTTGAACGCGCTAATCTCAGAAACCTCTGGTCCAAATAAAAAAAAAATTAAGTTTTGGATAGTACATTTATTGAGGAACGCTTTTGGCTATATAACATCACGCGCGATCAATAGAATCGAAGCATTAGTGAAAAATACTGCAACGACGGGGAAAGTTTTCTAAATTCCACGCGTATGTCGCGTGCAACAGCTCGTTTATGGATATAAACAATTTGATCGAAACATCATTCAGTGTGTGAATGCTCCACGGCTGGCCATAGATCTCTGATATATCCTCTATATTTGGTGTTCTATGTTTCTAGTATTGTTGGTATTAGCTTGTAATCTCACACCACAGTGTTAATTTTTATTTATTATAAAACAAATTCGTTATTAACACGCTTTTATAAATTCGGTATGTATCTATCAATGTATTAATCTATGTAACGGAATCTTTCAGAGCGATTTTCACCCACTTGTGATAGTCGGATTTATTTGAAATTTTGCATACATATCAAAGACCGATGACAATGAAATTATTTAAAAAGATGTTTAGGATTTTCAAACGTGTTTTTTAGTTTTTGAACTAAGCAAATTATTTTTGTATGTATGTCCCTGTGTGAGTTTATATCTTTACAACTAATCATCGGATATTAATATTAATATAAATTTTTTAAAATAATAAAGTGGTTTTACACAAAGGGTTTTCTTGTATCATTTGCAAAGATTTGGTTTCTTAATTTTACGCGCACGAAGTTGCGGGAAAACAGCTAGTTTAAAAGCAAAGTAGTCCGGTTATTTAATTGTTTTACTGTTATCACTAATATGTTTATATTATTATTAGGACGATTATGATGAAAGCTGTGATTTCCGCACATGGTACGACGAGGACTCATCATAGCTAGGAGAGTACCGCCGTCATTCGTTGTCGGCACCGTTGTGACGACGCGTTACCGGCGGGGCCCACACACGAGCTTTCTATCAAACCGCGCTACAGCTTTAGCGTTAAAGGTACAAGCAAACCTGCGCGAACAAATACACTAACAAACTATACATACAGAGGCGTATTTTGAAAATTAGCACCCCGGGCCAATTTAATTAGCCGCCCTATATTATTTTGTAAATGCGAAAAGCGGACTAACGATAGCGGAAAAACTAGGGATTTTGACGGACTTAAGTGTTAATGTGTGTAACCAAACCATAGTGCGATTTAAAAAACTGTACAACGCCATCTGTTGAGTGGTTTAGTAACTTCTGTTTGTTAAGTTTTTATTTCTAAATTTCACGCAGACGTAATCGCGTGCAACATCTAGTAAATTAATAGAGATGGAGCAAAATTTTAAACCTAAAGGCTTTCGCCGCCCTTCTCAGGCTGGCCGCCCCGGTTCATGGCCCCTATGGCCCTAGGGTAAACACGCCTCTGTATACATAACAATTACAGCGAACATCTATACTAGTATTATATAGGAAAGATTTGATTCGCAATGTATTGGATTGATTAAAAAATCCTTTCACCATGAGGATGCTACACTATCACTTGTGAACATATGCTATTTTGTTTTTATTAGTCATTACAATGATTGGGAATGAATTTGTGAGTCGGGAGTTGATTACTTAGTTAATTATATAATGATTTAATTTAAATTCCTAAATGTATGAAAATGACAAACGCAACATATACGTCCAGTCCAATTATTAACTAACAAATGAATTGCGTAGATGTAATAAACGCGCATATGTATAAGTTTAAACCAATTATGCGCCTGCGCAGGTTTGGCTATACCTTTAGTCTTTATTTCACATCGCAATGTACGTCTTTCGATATGAACACCAATACCAAAGTTATTATTTAACATGTTACTTAATATATACTGCATGCGTAAATAGTTTGTGTATTTATATATCGTTTGATGCAAACGGTGCAGTATTCATTTGTTTTGGTTTTTTAAATTTATTGTGTTATCTCTATTATTTTTAAGATAAATTCATGAAATTCTTCTTTGAAGCGAAATATAATACGGGTAGATTATAATATTTTCTTTATTTTTAGTAATATAAATTGTCTAAGCTCATAATAGAACCTAAAACCAGTTGTTTGCAGCAAAAAGTTGATGTAATAGGAACTGAGGACAAAGTTCAGACTTATGTTGTGGTGTCAGATCCCACTTCTGATAATGTATTAACTTAAACCGCTGTAAAGCATACTAAAAATATTGGGTACTTTGTTTCATAAGGTTAATGATTTTCTTATTATTATTTATAGTTTTAACGACTCCATTCATATGAAGTTGATAGATAACTGATACCTAATTTATTTTTCACAATGAAATGCTAGGTTCTTCTATTGCAATTCGTTAACAAGGACCCGTTATTATTATTTTTAATGTATTGAGCGAGGACTACCATAGAATAGTGCCTTAAATGTTGGATGTAATTATTTTTAATTACAAGACAAGTGTTCATTAGAAAGTTCGTATCTATATTAATATATGTAGTGTTCTTTGAATTATTAAAAGTGATTTTGATCCACTTGCAATAGTCGTATGGAATTTTGCAAATATATTCAGGACCAATGACAATGTAATAAAATAATTTAAAAAAATCTAATATTAATAATTCAAATGATTTAAAACATCATTTTTTTTCTGCTATATTACTGCTAGGTTGTATTATGGGCTAACTGTAGCTTACTTGCCAAAATTTTACTATAAAATTATACAATTAGTGTGCTATATATATTATTAGCAAAATGTCTACCCGATCGTATGTTTAATATGTATAAGCATTTTTATTAAACGATATTAAACCTATTTATTATATTTCGCTTATTGTATGCAACAGTTCTAAAGATCTCTACATTTTATTCTTACCGCTTATTTTATTAGCTACTCGATTTTAGTTTGAAATTACCTTAGTTTTTAAATGAAATTATAATATTTATAAACGAATATCTTTATTTAACGATAATATTCTGTAATATACGAGTAATATATGTTATTTAATTATTTGAATGAATTCATATTTACAAGTGTAATGTGAGCGCGAGTTAGTTATAGTTCTTTTTTTTTTGTATAATATGAATTGCTTACGCATCCACTGCTATGAAATCATATCGTTAATCGCCTCTTGGCCACATTCCCATATGGTGAAAAGTAGTAGACACAATAATTGTAAACTACCCACACTAGTTATTATTTTGTGTATTAAACTGCAAAAATGGTGCTAGTGACAGCGATTTACTTATGAATATAAGTGTTAAATTATAAGATCCTGCAATAAAATATAAAATCCTCAAGTGGCGGGTGGAGCCTTTATTTTTTAGTTCTATAAACAGTTTCTATAAGAGACTAAGCATTATATCAATTGCGATCTAGCCAAGTATGTGGTAGATTTAAAAATGTATCCCCAGTGAATATTTATACATTTTAAAACTGAAAATTGGTTCTATTTGCAGCACAAAGTATATTTAATATTCAGCAAATATCTCATACTGTATCTGTTATAGTTTTTTTGTTGTAGTAAATGCTGAAGCTGTTATAAACATAATATCATTAGATAAGTGCCAAATTAATTTCATTTTCATGCTTTTGTCATACAAAAGTTGCAGCAATCAATGTTCCTCTCGAATAATGTAATTTTAATATTGATTTAGGTTAATTTCATACAATAATGTTATATCATACAATATATTTCACCAATTGCATTCATTATTAGACTGAAATACATTCCTTCACTTCACAGTATATATGATATGTAGGTACATTGACAAAATGCAGTGCATTGTATACCCATAGACTGTGCACTTATATCTAATGCAATGTTTTGTTCTCAATTTGTGTATCTATTTCATGATTTAATTTTATGAGATAGAAAAACACTCAGTTTGTAAAAAATCTGAATGTTGATTTAAACATAATATGGTCTAAATTACGAATATCATTAGAATATGAAATGTATATCTACAAATATATACAAAAAGCGCGTTTCATTGCATGCCGCCAGTGGTTCATAAAATTTTATAATGCATTTAGAGATTATAATAATAACATGTTCATTGATTAAATGAGAGAATAAATTTATAACAAGTTCGTTTTTTTTTAAACATAATATGATATACATGTCATGCATTTGTACCCAATATATGTTATGTCATGGGCGTAGCCAAGAGTTGGTTTTGGTGAAATTATTTAATTTCTTGTTAAATCTTGTTTGCTACAAAATAAGATGTTTCCAAAAATTTCCAGGTGTATTTTGCATAAAAAATTTAAGAAATATTACTGGGACACTTGTAACCAGCTGTAAGCACAGATGTATCACAATGTAGTGTCTATGGCTACATCCCTCAGCTAGCTGGCTTGAAGCCACTTACATATCTATGTGGGTAAACATGTGTATGAAGTACGATTTAGCCAAGGCTAAAGTTACTTGTCCTCAATTTTAACTGTCAATCCACCATCTGGTAAATCTGTGGCTGTAAGCATAGTGCCTGTCAGATGGAGTACCACCCTTTAGAAGTGCTATGGACAGCCTCCTAGTTTATTGTAAATGTTAATTTCTGGTTTGTTCAAATAATAAGGGTAAAAATATTTGATTCATTATAAAATAAAAAGGTATTTTACATATTATGTTTATTTTTTATATATGTACAAAAAAAAACCTAGTTGCTATTTAAGTATGTAGCCACTAAGCAAAAAGCCACTGGCTGCATTCATCATAACTTCTGGGTGTGTCCTCTCTGGCAATACCTGAATAACAATAAATGAAAAAAAAAAAACTTTCAAAGTAAATCTGCTTATATAATTTAACTGAATTGCTAATATTTCACTATTAATTTAGAAAAGTTAATGTAATTAGCAATAATTTACTTTACATAGATTTAAATAAGAATAAAACCAACCTGATAATTCCTTAGCCAATTACAAGTAAGTCTTAGAGCTGCTACATTGCTCTTTGACTTGAGAGTCATATAAAGTTGTTGTAAAGGTTCTGCAACATTGTAATAAATAACAAATGGTCTGCCTGGATTTACAAATGTTGCCAGCTCATTAAAAATATTTAGTGGGTCCTCTTTACATGCGATCACTAATGAATCCATTTTATCCTGCAGTATGTATGAAGCAGCAATATTATCAAAATGCCATTTTGGCTTTTTATTTGGTGCAAACTGCTCAAAATTATGTGATTCATTAGTGACAGGAGTGGAATCTAGCTTTATTTTTTTGGCTTCGGAGTCTACTATGTCTTCGTCACATTTTCTTTTTAGATCATTTTGATCTATAGAAGTCACTTCATTTTGTGTACCATTATTAGTATCACACCCTTGATAAAATTGTCTCAGTGCAGAATATACATTGACTGAAATACATCTATTAAGTTGTTCTTCAGGAAAATTCATAGCTAATAGAGCTTGTTTCTGTGACATATTGCCTGGGTGCATGTGAACTAATTTACCATTTGTTTTCTGTCCTATGGCACTCAAAAGTGCAGCTGACAGTAAACCATTGGACCCTGAATCATACAACAAATGGTTTCCTTCAGAATGTACATTGGCTAAGGTAATAATTTGAGATAATGTATCTATTCTTAAATTCTGTATTTTACCAGGCTCTAGTCTATACATCACTTCACATAAAAGTCTTACATTAGGTTTCAATATCTGGAAATATTCAAAATATTTCTTCTCTTTTTTCTTTAAGTATTTATCCTGAGAAAACTCAGTTTTATTATAAAATGTTTTGGAGTTACTAATTAATGTTTCAACGATATCAGATGCTTTGTTAGAATCCCCTTTTAATATAACTATGTCTGCAGCAGTTAACTTTTGTGAACTGCCATCATCAAGGATATGCCTGTTGTCATTCCCTGAAGTCTTAATATCAATTTCATCTTTCAAATTAACTGTTTCTTCGGCCAATTCTATGGTATATTCTCTATTTCTTCTATTTGATTTGGGTATTAACTTGAATATTGAAAAATATGGGGAACCCTCCATTCCTTGTAAATTTACATTATCACGTCCTAGGTTAATACTGGAATCGGCTTTATTGAATTTGTGTAGTTTTCTATAGTTTTGTTTCTGGATTACAATATAATCACCAATTTTTATAGTTTCGTTAGCCATTCTAACTTTATAGGTTACTTTTGGTACGATAAATTATTGAGGTATATTAATCACAAACTACCTATTATAATCATTCCTCTATTCGTCAGTATATTGATAGCTTTTAGATCACACAGAAAGTTCTAATATTTCATTAAATTTGCTGAGAAAAATAAAATATCCACTGTACCTACGATATGTCATCCAGATCACATTGACAGTATTGACACTATTGACAGATAGTGTCAAATGCCTATGGCCTTTATTGTGAATGACTATGGCCCATAGTCATTCACTTGTTTGTTCACATAAAAAAAAGTTGAATGTGTATTTGTTCGACTACTGGACGAATAAAATATATTTATTCGTACATTTATTCAATTTTTTTCTATATTAAGCATGAATTGGATGATTAGCTTGTTTTTGAATGAGTATATTCATACGGATATTATTTGTAGTTTTTTTTTTCTTCTCCCTCCGTCCATACAAGAGGGTTGGCTTCTCTTAGCTTTGTAGTTACATCCAATAGTACTTCCCGTTTTCCAATCAGCGCACAATAGCGCATTATGCGGCACTGCTCAACGTTGAGTGTTCCAATTACAGCATCGCATCGCACAATCGAGCACTCTCAAAAGTGATGCGTGCAATCCATACCAACTTCAGCGACAGAAAATTAACAAGTATTTTTTCTTTAAATTGGCATTGATTGAAATTTTATTTATATATTATTGTTAGTAATATTATTTATTGTTAAAAAAATTTAAGGCTTTCTTTTCGTCGGAGTTTTCTGGAAATATTCAAAGTTAATTCAAGCTGTGTTAAAAAATAAATAAATATAAGTATGGATGAAGGTAGAAACAATGACTTTTTTTATATTCCAAAAATATAATGAGAATACAATGTATAAATTGGAATTTTTTTTTCAACACTTAACTTAGAGCACACTGCTGGCGCATTTTAAAACTAATTCACGTTCCAATTAAGTGTCAGCATTGTGCGGCACTGACTGAGTCGCATTATGCTCTGCCATTGGAAAACGGGGACTGAATCCTCGGTTCATTAGAAAGACAGTACCAGTCAGTACTAAAATTAAATTTTGTCAGTAGCAACACCAAAACGACGTCCATCGAAAAATAGACGAGCTAAGGAAAACAGGTGACGCATTTATCAATTTCGTTTTATGTCAAAAGTGTAGACAAAGAGTGTGATTATTTTGTAATCGTTCTTAATTTTATAAATTTCTGTGCAAAAATGTCTTCGAGAAAAAAGGTCCTTCTGAAGGTAATCATTCTTGGTGATAGTGGTGTAGGCAAGACATCGCTAATGAATCAGTTTGTCAACAAAAAATTTTCCAACCAGTACAAGGCAACAATAGGAGCAGATTTTCTCACAAAAGAAGTGATAGTAGATGATCGAATCGTAACAATACAAATTTGGGACACTGCTGGACAAGAACGATTCCAGTCATTGGGAATGGCTTTTTATCGTGGGGCGGATTGTTGCGTCTTAGTGTTTGACGTAACTGCCCCCAACACGTTCAAGTCCTTGGAGAGCTGGAGAGACGAGTTTTTGATACAAGCATCCCCACGAGATCCTGATAACTTCCCATTCGTTATTTTGGGTAATAAAGTTGATTTGGACAATCGTGCAGTGTCTGCGAAGCGTGCACAACAGTGGTGTCAAAGTAAAAATGATATTCCGTATTTTGAAACAAGTGCCAAAGAAGCTGTAAATGTTGAGCTTGCATTCCAGACCATAGCTCGTAATGCCCTTGCTCAGGAAACTGAAGCAGAACTATACAATGAATTTCCTGATCAAATCAAGCTTAATGCCAATGACAGCAACCGCAACAGGGATGGTGATAATTGTGCTTGCTAGGCCTACATTAAATGCTTCAGTGATGGCTATTTATAAGTCTCAAGTTATTTTAAAGTAAAATACATTAAAGTATAGTAATAATCTGTAAGTAATGTTTTCTTTTGTATTGTTATATCATGTAAAAATGTATAGAGATATTTTATAACACACAATTTTGATTTATTGGTTTGATGCACGTAAAAATTTTTCTCTAGCTAGATTTGTTAAAGTTAGTATAAATGTTGTCTGGTAAATTAATTAATGTTAAATTTCATACAGCCTTATTTGTTCAAGTTAAAATGTGGCTCCTTTGTACTACTAATTTTAAATTGAGTTATATTTATTGGAAACAGACTGTATTTGTGTGAAATTTATATAACAATAAATATTTCTGTATATATATGGATTTTACATTAGTTTTAAGTAGTTAATAAACCATAATGGTTATTACTCAGTGATTCAAAACTGATAGTTATGTGAAATGTATGCTACAGGAAAAATAACTATGTTGTATGTTCATAATTAACATATACATTCACAGCAGCTACGAAGAAGCCTAAAGCAAGAATAAGCACTGTTAGATGTTTAAATGTTTACTTGTGGCATGCATATTGCCACCATTTCTGGTGATAACATACAAGTTTAAAGTCCATTATATGGCATTACTGATCAACTTGTACTAAGGTTTAAATCAAGAGCTTTGCTTTTTATAAAATCTATGAAATTGCCTCTTAGTTAAAAAAACTTTACTAAAATTTTGTGATTAGTTTGATTCTCACATATTTTTTACATTAAATATTATATCTTATTATTATAGTAAAATAAAATTACCGAAAACTAAAAAAAAATAAAGATCTATATTATAATAAAAGGTAACAATATTATGCTGTAATAATGGTTGCTTTTAATTTTATATCAATAAATTTAAATAAATGCCTATAAGTGTATTATTTGCTCGAATAAATATACCCAACTAGTTACTGCTCGGAACCATTATGCGTGGAGTTTAGAAACAAAACTTAACTAATTATATAAAAAAGTTTATCTGCTTGAATCCTTCTATCTGTTAAAAAACCGCATCAAAATCCGTTGTCCGTAGTTTTGAAGATATAAGGTCACATAGGGACATACATACATAAATAATGACTTTGTTTTATAATAAAAAAATACTATGTACACTTTTTACGCCTATAACCCTTGAATAAATCATTGCCTATAACCAGTTCTTTTTTAGGTACAGGCTTCTTCCACAATCAGTGGAAGTATTAAATGAACATATCTGCAAAATATGAAGAGAAATATGTGTTTCACTGTTAAAACTGTTCATAATTAACAATAAGGCCAATTATGAGATGCTAAAATACGAATCCACATATTAATAAGCACTTTATTTGTATTTTACCACTATTTGTATAGCTGTCAAATTTGAATATGCATATGAATTTTACTCATTATTTTTTATTAAAAGTAAAATTTTTGAAATTTATATTGTTCCATTAATCTTAAACTCTTAATTATTGTAATAGTAGTAACATGTTAATCCCTAACCAGACGTTTTGACATATAGTTTAGCATCGAGTTAATCTCGAAAATCTTCCGTGAAGAAAATTAAGTGGTGTCACATGTATTCTCCAATCGTCACGTGTATGAAAGAAGTCATCATCACTGGGACGTTAATTTATCGACGGAGATAAAGAAACCCGAAAGGAATGTTTAACAGGTATATTCATTCATTCATAGACACTTCACACAACGTCTTGTGATCCTAAACTAAGTTTATATGCTTATGTTATGGGTACCAGAATACGGATAGAATACATATACTACTTTTCTTTTTTAAATACATACTTATAAAACATAGAAACACCCAGACGCAGTACCAAGTACCAACATTTGTATGATCATCATAACATCACGCCTTTTTTTCCCACGGGGGTAGGCAGAGATTATAGAGCGCCATCTGCTACGATCTAAACATAACAATTAACATTTTTATGATATTTACACAAAAAATTGTCTTGTGCTATAAACGAACCCGCGACCTCGTGAATGGCAGTCCGTTAAATGAACCACTCGACCACAAGGCCCATTATATGACTGTACAGCGATAATAAAAATCCAAACTCGACATAAAAGGAATATATAAATGATTTGTGTCATCTGCTTAGTCATTTGTTAAATTGTTATTAGGTCATCTTGATAATAATATGTAATGCCGTTCATAGAACAAAAAAGTATTATTTTATCGCTAAAAACGAGAAGTTTTGCTCACGGCCAATTCAGAAAAGTATCTAATGCCTATATATTACATACATGGTCAAAGACTTAATTTTTGTTTTTATTGTAGTTAACACACGTGGTTTCACTAATGTTCATGGTTATTGCCCAACTAACGAGTATAACGACACGTAGCTAGTTATGTATTATGAAATACAATAAATAGGTGTTAGTAGTTTTTGTTTTACAAACATCCTCAATCACTTGCATTATAAAATTCGGATACAACAATAAAGTTATATAGGTACTTCAAAGGAAATAAAACGCCACACGGACCGGTCTTTTTAAAGAATAAGTATAATCAGTATTATATAAATTTAGGGTATCTTTTACCTATAAACTTCGGTCCAATCAATCAGGTTATGGCATGAGACATAATGAATAATGTGCAAAAAATAGTACCTAGGTATCTAATTAGTACCTAACAGTGAGTTAAAGTGGACACAACGCTACTCAAATGATAGGCGTATTATTAATAGCAATATTTTGTACATAGTTTGTAGACCACATATTTCAATCTATTAAAAAAAATTGAAAAATATTTGTGTATTTTCAATAAATAGGTAGTTTTATTTATAAGATAATAAGTACACATATAGAATAATTACAGTTTAGGCCATGTGTTAAAAGGTAAATAAGAGCTGTGTAGACCTATATGTATACGTTGGAAGGAACCTAGTTTGTAACATAACGTTAAATGAATGATCGGTACACCTCCGATGTGCAAATCTACCTAGCATGTTTCATGGTAATTTTATTTGGACTTAGTTACAAAGATAAAAACAACTAGTTATGAGCGATTAGTTAAAAATGCGCCACTCGCTTTTTACATCTGTACCATGGCATGCGCCGGACTGTTGTTACTATAATAGAGAGGTACGTCATACATAATGTAAGCCTTCTTTCTGTCTGACTGGCCTTAAAATCTTTAAATCTATGCTAATAATATAAAGTTAAATAATTTGTTTTTTTGAACGCGCTAATCTCAGGAATCACTGGTCCGATTTGAAAAATTCTTTCAGTGTTAGATAGTACATTTATTGAGGAAGGCTAAATGCCACATAACATCACGCTGCGACCAAAAGGAGTGAAGCATCAGTGAAAATATTGCAAAAAAGGGAAACATTTTCGTAATTCCACGCGTACAAAGTCGCGGGCAACAGTTAGTATCTCATACATAGCCAAACGCTTCACTGAGGTGGTAAAGACTAGTGGTCTTATTCATAATGACTTATCAGAGGTTTACAAGTTCGCTAAAATAAACTTTCTCAAAACTTGTTATTGATAATAGTCTTTTTACGATAAAACGTTTATTATCTCTCCGATAAAATTTCCTTTTAAACCTCCGATAAATCATTATGAATAAGGCCATAGGAATATATACTGTTCATCACGGCCATTTAGTCTGTGTTTGTTTTGATACTCAGCACAAGTGAACATTGTTTACAATATATGCACTGATGTACATAAATATTAATTAATACTTGTTTACACTTTATAAAAATAGAAATAAATCGTTAAATATATCACATATACGCAAGAGCCAAGAATAAGATTTAGTTTGGTTAGCTTTATAAACATAAGAGGAGTAAACAATTCCATAAAATGCACACTTTTAACAATATGGGCTCACTCACAGATAGTTAATACATGTATCTGTGTCTATTTATCAATTCAAGTAGCACAATTTTAAATAAATATTCACCTAATGTATCTATAATACCTAGAGCTAGGGCCGAACATAGTCACTGCGAGGTGCGTGAATGTAGAGCTCCAGACTCTATTGATCTTTATGGGTACGCCACATTATAAAAAACAATAATTTCTAATAATATATCGCCTTGTAAGTGGGGCGGTCTCAAAGAGCCGTGTTCAGCCATACAATTATTCACAGCCCACGTGTGTTGGTCAGAGTGCGCACTTATTCAACCTTTGTTGTCACTTGTCCATGACTTTATTCGCATAGTTCATTGAAATTTGTTTGCCTTACTATTCATTATGGGTTTGTTTTACATCTTATATTATAAACTAGCTGTTGCCCGCGACATCGTACGCGCGGAATTTAGAAAATATTCCCCGTTTTGCAACATTTTGCTTTTTGCTTCGCTCCTTTTAATCGCAACGTAATGTTATATAGCCTTCCCCGGTAAACGTAACATCCAACACTAAAATAATTTTTCAAATCGAAAAAGTGATTCCTGAGATTAGCGCGTTCAAACAAACAAACTCGTCACCTTTATATAGATATGAAAGCAACCTCGTAATAACCCTACTAAAAATATTAATTGACGACCACTGACTGGATCACATTTGATACGTAGCACAAGCTGCTCGCTGCTGCAAGAAGTCGCAACTGCTTATTTATTGCATTATAGGTGAAATATTAACGTAGAACTTAATACAATGCGTAATTTCATTTAAGAGGATACCAAAATAGCTTCGTGCATTTTTCTACGTACGAAGTTTTCATTGTTTCTTTAGATTGAATGGCTAGAGCTCTAATTTTTAAGTATATGTTTTTTCAATATATGATCTAGGATCGCATAAACTCAGAAACACGATTGAAAAAAGTTTTCTCGATAGAAAATCTTAGCGAAACAACCTCTCAAATTTTTTATTTTTTTCATTTGTCGGTCTATTATCACGTATTAACTAATAAAATAACTTTAAAAGCATAAGTAACTATTATATATAGAAACACGTAAATCAGAATTAAAATATATTTAGTAGATTTTGAGTAAATAGGAAAAGTATCCCTAATTCTTCATTTTCTGTGCCTACTGGCTGTGTAAATATGTACGTGTCGGCGATGATATTGAATAATATTGATGTAGGCCCTTAATACTAGCTGTTACCGGCTTTTTCCTACGCGTGGAATTTAAATAAAATCCTATTTTAAGCATCATTTCACACTAATACTTCGCTTGTATTGGTCTTAGCGTGATTATATATAGCCTTATTATAATATGTAGTCTTCCTCGATAAATGTACTATCCAACACAAACAGATTTTTTTAAAATCAAACTAGAGATTAGCGTGTTTAATCAACAAACACTCTTCATCTTTATAATATAAACTTTATAATATTGACTTATTCATATAGTTGGATATTGGTGCCGATTCTACACGCACAACAAAAAATGAAAATCGATAGCGTCATTATCACAGTTCGGCGATGTTAACTGAACTTTTTTTATTATGAAAACTGTGTTTTAAAGACGATGATTTCAACTAATTTATATGTGTGAATCGAAATAGCAAATAATAGATGTATTATATAATAATAGACGGGCCTCGTGGTGGAGTGGTTCATATAACGGACTGCCGATCATGAGGTCTCGGGTTCGATTCCCGGTCAGGACAATCATTTGTGTGATGTTTTTAATTGTCATACAAATGTTTGTACTGCGTCTGGGTGTTTACTATGTATTAAAAGTATGTATTTACAAAAGAAAAGTAGTACATGTATTATATCCGTATTCTGGTACCCATAACACAAGCAATATAAGCTTAGCTTGGGACCAGAGGACGTTGTGTGAAATGTCCATGAATATTTATTTATTAACATATAACTAAAACATGAAAATGGGAAGTGCCACTTCCCATTTTCATGTTTTAGTTAAGTTTAGTTGTGCACGTAAAATTGGTACCATTCGTTTTCTTCTAAAAAAATTATATGCAAGTTTTTTTTTTGACGACATTATTAGTTACAAGTGCAGTATAAAATAAATCGTATATGTACACAATTCTCTGCTAGATAACTCGATAAGTAGCTAGGTACTTAGGTACTACCAAGTAATTTGTTGACTCATTGATTCATCCGGAAATAAGTAAGTACCTACTTACGAACATTGAACGTCGCATAGGAAATAGAATAATGATTGACGATAGAGCTCATTCGCTAGCGAGCTAGCTTTTGACCATGTTCGGTTCTTTTTTTTTTACATATCACAAAACGTCTATATTTCTATTCTTGTGTTATGGGTACCAGATACCGATATACTACATTAACTACTTTTTAGGGTTCCGTACCCAAAGGGTAAAAACGGGACCCTATTACTGAGACTTCGCTGTCCGTCCGTCCGTCCGTCCGTCCGTCCGTCCGTCCGTCCGTCCGTCCGTCCGTCCGTCCGTCCGTCCGTCCGTCTGTCACCAGGCTGTATCTCAAGAACGGTGATAGCTAGAGAGTTGAAATTTTCACAGATGATGTATTTCTATTGCCGCTATAACAACAAATACTAAAAATAAAATAAAATAAATATTTAAGGGGGGCTCCCATACAACAAACATGATTTTTAGGGTTCCGTACGCAGTATCTCAAGAACGGTAATAGCTAGACAGTTGAAATTTTCACAGATGATGTATTTCTATTGCCGCTATAACAACAAATACTAAAAATAAAATAAAATAAATATTTAAGGGGGGCTCCCATACAACAAACATGATTTTTAGGGTTCGGTACGCAGTATCTCAAGAACGGTGATAGCTAGACAGTTGAAATTTTCACAGATGATGTATTTCTATTGCCGCTATAACAACAAATACTAAAAATAAAATAAAATAAATATTTAAGGGGGGCTCCCATACAACAAACATGATTTTTTTACCGTTTCTTGCTCGATACTAATAACGTTGCCTTATGTTGCATAGATAATGGTACGGAACCCTTCGTGCGCGAGTCCGACTCGCACTTGACCAATTATTTTATACATACATAATATACACAGGAAACATCCAGACGCAGTACAAACATTTGTATGAAATGTATAATATTACACACATGATTGACCCGTGCGGGAATCGAACCCGCGACCTTGTCGGCAGTCGGTACATAAACCACTTCCTACACCACGATGCCCGTCGTCGCTTTGACTCTCACTTCAAACGACCTAAGTGGTGATAAATAATTTTAGTTGGTATAGTATGTATCTGCTCATTTCCTTTCGAGAGTGAGTGAAAAATAGTGTAAACGATTTTAATCACCCAAGACAAAGCTAGTGATAGGAATAGTTTCCTTTTTTGTTTTTCCTATTAACAGTCGTGATATTTGTGTATTTTTATTTGCTTATATTTACGCTAAGTTGAAATTTTGACTTTTGTTATATATGTGTTGCAAATACATTAACCTTTTCAGTAAATCCCTATGCCCTACCGTCTCTACTTAGTGTGGATGTAAAAAGACTGATGTGCACTAAATTTTTATTCACGCTACATTAAAAGCAATCAAGACGATGATTATTTTATAAATGCATACCATCGCATACCTTCGCGATGCATGTGTTAAGTTAATATTTTTGATTAAATAACTTCGTAAAGTTTTGCTACTATTGCATCAGCCTCAAATAATAATATATTACGGAAGTCACAATGAGAGAATCTCTGAGTGCGGTCGAATTAGGTATAAAAGTACAGTTATTCAAACACTAACGCAAACGTGAGAGTTTTCTTGCAACTACTCTGTACTATTTAATTAAATAGGCGTAACATTACCTATATCATAAATAAAATTTATCGATGATTATATGTATCTCGTAGTTAATCTACGAGATACATATTATTGCTTTGCTATTGATTATATTATAATCAATAGCAAAGCAATAATACAGTATGAACAAATGTCGTTGGAAATGTTAATGCCGCTCCAGGAAATCTTATGCGTCTGGCGTCCCTGGCCTTGACATAGTACTCAGTTACCTATACACATATCTATACCTACTGATATTTATGTAGTTATATAAATTTACGCCTGGAAGAAAAGTTACCGCAACCATACTGTAGTGTGTGTCAAATAGTTATAATTTACACAGGCGCCAGTTTATTCTTCACACACGTGAGTTTATTAAACATATATTTAGAGAGTTCAAAAGCTATTTGGTTAAAGTCATTCATTAATATGTTGGTATTGAGAAGAATAATGGCTCTAGATCAGCCTGCGCATGCGGGGGGTCAGGTGCGGAGAAGTGGGGTTTACTTCAGCCGGCTCCGAGCATCGCTTGTAAAATTCAGTCTTGCTTGTGACATGAAAGGGTGCGATCCTTCACACGTAATACGGTGCTTCGAGCAATGCATCACTATGAACAGCCGCCACGGAGTGCATGTAATGGTAAGTGTTTAGAAAATATCTCTTAGTTGTCTGTAAACAACGACCACTTTATTATTGAGTAATATCGAGTGTTAGTTAATTAAAACTCTGAGCATAATTCAAATATAACTAAAAAAAATATTCGTCAAACTATCAAACTATATTCAGAGCTTAACTTACTTATCACCCACTCAGGTCTTTAAAAATTTAAGAGGTAGCTAGTTTATAATTTATGTAAGAAACATATGCTACGTATCTGCAAAAATACTAGTAAGCATATAGTAGATACCTTAGATATCTTAGTAGAGTACTTTTAATTTATTTACCTGCACTTAAATCAATTACAGGAAATAATTCAAAAGCAAAAAAAAATATTATAATAAAAATCTTTACAATTTTATGCTACACAAACGTAACCCTTATTTTTATAATTATATGAGGGTTACTGATATTTTCCCTTAGACGCAAGAAATTTTCAGAATATTCGCTCTACATTTTTATAGTTCTTTTTTTAGACGCTCATTTTTACTACTTAGAGGCGCTTCTTTAACATTTCTTAATATGCAAGCATACAGAAAACAAAACATACCAGATTTGTTTCAGAAAAGTAAGCCTATATTGTACAACAGATAGGTAGCTCTATCTTGGTTTTATTAGTAAGGGTCGTGCGTGTTTAGGGGTGAATAGGTACTTACATATTTGTTGTAGCACCCAACATTAGTAACTTGATATTAATAGGTATCTATTTAAAACCTACCTACTTGTCTGAACCTTCCTATATTTAAAGACACCGTATTGTAAGTTACAAAGTTGTGTTACTCTAGTAAAACATTATATATTACTATACTATCCCATAGTATCCCACTGCTGGGCAAGGGCACTTATATTTCCCCGTCTTCCAATCTTCGGCAATTTAGGCTAAAGTATAAAAATATGTATTAGATATATGTCTACTTCTTACAACGCTTGCAAAATTTCAAAGACACGTGGTTTCCCTGAAACATTCAAAGAATAAAACGAACACAAACGTCCTTGTGAAATCTCTTCCTATTATAAATTGCAATCACTCGAGATTAAGTTATCTATATTATAATTGAAACAATAAGCAATCCTCTTAAAATATGACACATCATATGATATCTATATCATCATACTAGGTGTTGCTCGCGACTTCGTACGCGTGAAATTTGAAAACAGAAGTTTACTTTTTTGCTCGATAGATGGCGTTGTACGTCTTTTAAATCGTGCTATCGTTTCGTTCCACACATTAACACTTAAGCTCGTCAAAATAATTATTGTGTCATCATCCGGATTTCGCACTTATAAATTAGTAAGGATAAAAAAGTCTTCAATTTCTAATAAATAAATGCCTTAAATACATCTACTAGCTGTTGCCCGCAACTTTGTACGCTTAGAAAGTTGAAATTTAGAAAACAAAACCTAACAAATTATAAAAAAGGCATCCTCTTGAACCACTATGTATTATAAGAAACCGCATCAAAATCCCTCACGTAGTTTTAAAGATATAAGCTCACATAAGGACATACACACAAAATTAACGACTTTATTTTGTATTAAGTAAAGATATCGTATTACTATTTGTAGCTATATGGTAAATGCTATACATTACCACGGTATTCTGAAATCTTATACTATAGAAATACGACCTTAGCAACGTTTGTAGTACCTGTGTAGAGTTTATATTTGTGAATATTTCACTTGGTAATGTCTTGCTATGATTGCATCAGCCTTGAACGTAAAAACTATGGGGTTATTGTTTTGAACTAACCTTAACCGAGGTTTAGTTGTTTATTGTGGAATAGATACACAATTTTTCCTGAGTTTCTAATAAACCCGGCCCAGATTGTTATCAGGGCTAAGGGCATCAGGTACAGGGCTTTGTAGTACTATTTAGTTATGTAAATTAAGTTTCTAGGCAATAAACTTCTAGATAGCAAGATGTATCATAGGCGTTGCTTTACTAAAAATTGATGCCCTCGTGGAAGTGAAAGAAGATATATATATATATCTTCACACGTAATAATAAAAAAATTTTACTTTGACTTTGACTATACATATATATAGTCAAAGTCAAAGTAAAAATTTTTTTATTTCAAGTTGGCATGTTTTACAAGCTCTTTTGAAACGTCAGAAACTAGGTGTTAATAGGCCATTAAAATCTAATTTGTAAGAAACTGGCAATTTCCTGCTAATGTTGCATACCATACTTATTGGATTTCCTCAACTAAAACCCAACAAGCAACGATAAGGATAAAATGAAATTGGATAACATATTCAATCATAAGCACTAAGCACCATCAGTTTATTTTCCTGCAATTATATCATTCGCAGAAATATTACGTAGACTACACGGTGTCGACTTATAAGCACTTACCGATTGTTTTTCCTCCTCTCACTGGTAGTTATCTCAGAGATTTTTGTAAACCTCGCAGGTATTATGACTTCTGTCATGGATGATGAAATATTTTTCGAGAATTTATAATCTAGTTAAGTAAATAAAACTTATTTGCTGGCATATTTATTAGCATTATGTTGCAAAAAATGCTGTTATTTCTGAACATTTATGAATATTTACCAACAGTGAAAAGAGCGATGAAGAGTTTTAAACAGAGCCTTTTTCATCCATTTTTGTAGTTAGTGACAAAATAAAGGCGATATTAACAATAATTTTTCATAAAATATACTTAGGTATCTCAGGTCTCAGAGGTACTCAGAGTCGCGCAGCGTGCTATGGAGAGGGCTATGCTCGGTGTTTCCCTGCGTGATAAGATCCGGAATGCGGAGATCCGTAGAAGGACTGGTGTGTACGACATAGCCCGAAGAGATAGCACGCTGAAGTGGCAATGGGCAGGCCACATCGCTCGATGATCTGATGACCGTTGGGGACGGAAGGTCCTCGAGTGGCGACCACGAACCGGACGACGCAGCGTGGGGCGGCCCTCAACAAGGTGGACCGACGATATCGTCAAATACGCCGGGGGCCGCTGGATGCAGTTAGCGCAAGACCGCACGTTGTGGCGTTCTATGGGGGAGGCCTATGTCCAGCAGTGGACTGAGAAAGGTTGATGGATGGATGGATGGATACTTAGGTATATACAAAAACTAGCTGTGGCCCGCGACTCCATCCACGTGGAAGTAAAAAAAAATCCCGTTTTTGCAACATTTTTCACTACTGCTTAGCTTCTACTGGTCGTAGCGTGCTGTTATATAACCTAAAGCCTTCCTCGATAAATGCCCGATCTAACACTGAAAGAATTTTTCAAATCGGCCTAGTGATTCCTGAAATTAGCGCGTACAAACAAACAACAAACAAACTCTTCAGCTGTATTAGTATAGATTCACATAAACAGTGCTTTATATTTGTTCTCCTTCGTGACATATGTAATGACGACATGTGAAATCTTATCAGACCCTTTGTATTATGGTAATTTTAGTTGGAAATTGCATCTAAACCTATAAGTTATAGATAGACCAGTGAAAGGTAAAACCTGTTAAGGATGAACTTGCAGACTGAAGGTTCCGTACCGTTACTATTATAATATATTCGTCACACCAACACGGGCCAACACCAAATAACGAGATTAGGATACGAGAATGATAGTAATGAGTATTTGTAATTGTAGCATCGACTGATATACATTAACTTTGAAATTTTCAGCTCTCTAGCTATCACTATTCCAGAGATACAACCTGGGACAGACAGACTGACGGACAACGAAGTCTAAGTAATAGGGCCCTGTTTTACCTTTTGGAACAAATCCATAAAAGAAACGATTGTTATAAGAAATCCTAGTATAAGCCTTTCTTTGTCTTCTGGTGGACACAGGTCTCCCCCATAGAACACCACAACTAAGTCTAAGTATGCTTTTTTTCTTAATTAACAAAGATTTTTAGTAATTCCCGATTGCTAAGAACAATCCGGATTGGTTAACAAAATATTTTAGATGTTTTGTTTTATTAAAATGATCAAAGAATTTTATAACCAGTAAAACATTATTGGCGTAGTTTATAGTGTAGGCGCAACATTGCTATAAATTGACTGGCAATGTTCGGTCCTTTATTATTACACAGTATACTTACCTCGGATCTCTCTGTCACTCATTTTCACACGCGTTGAAATTTAAATTTTTAAAATTCGCAAACCCCTATTAGTACCAAATTTTTTGCAGACAACCCTATATCAACGTGTTCGTAATAAAACAGCGCTTATGCTGATATAAATGTTTTTTTATTTTCATAACAAGTGAAAGTAACTAGTATCGACATACCTGTTTATACCTGGCAACCTAGTAGCTTGTCCAAGTAAATTATAGACAACCCTACGTCTGCACATTCTATATGTTTAATACTTTAAGTGCAGTATAAAATTTTCTTATTATCTTGATGTTGCAACATTTAATGAAAAATCATTTTTTTTTTAAATAATTATAAATATTTTGTCCAGGATTTTTTTTGACAACTCATTTTTTATATATTTTCTAATATACTAAATTTATTATAAAATAAGTTTTATTCTATTATCGGCTCGGTGAAGGTCGATTTAGGTTCGGATCTTCTACTATAAGCGTAAAGCGCAATGCATGTCTTTCGTCAAATAACGGGCCTCATATAACGAAATAAGTGCAGAAGAATAATGATGATGAGTATTTGTTGTTATAGTATAAACTAATATCTATAAACTGTGAAAATTTTAAGCTCATTATCATTGTTGAAGAGATACAGACGGCGAATGCTTAGTAATAAGGCCCCGTTTTAGCCTTTGGTACGGAACCCTAAAATGTATTTAATGGCTTGCAGATATGTAGCTATATTTCATTGTATTTGCTCATATGACGTAGTTAGTTTCAGATAAATATTATTTTTATAACTTTTTCGTGTATTTCACTTTGTCTTTAATACTGGTATTAAAACACATTGTTAGTTAAACATGAAGTAGGTATAATAAATATTAAACTTTAGTAAGTTCTTATACCTAATCTACATCTGTAATATTACTTGCTAAGCGGTTATTTATTTACAAAATCGACAGATTACTATTGTCTATTACTCTAACAAGACTTGCAACTTGATAAATATAAAATTTCAGAAGTGAATTCTTAATAAACTAAATAAACTAAATTATAGTTTATAAGGAATTCTTATTTTATTTTATATTTATGTCTGAATATTATATTTGTAAAATTACATGATAAATTAAACTAAATAACATAATATATGAATATTTTGCGATTGACTCGCTATGCTTTTTACTAAATAAACTAAATTATAATGGAAAAAATGATAACCATAAGCGGGAATGGAACCCGCGACCTCGGAATGCCGTTCCGTCGGTCTCCCAACTGAGCTATTATAGTCCACGCAAATGTTTACCAAATTTTCCACTACAATCATCTCAATGCGAGTTTTAACATCGTCCGATGTTTTTTCTTTTTTCGTACAACGCCATCTATTGAGCGGTTTGCACCAACTCCATCGTACATGTATTTTTACATTAATATATTAATATTTTGCAATTGACTCGCTATGCTTTTTACTAAATAAACTAAATTATAATGGAAAAAATGATAACCATAAGCGGGACTTGAACCCGCGACCTCGGAATGCCGGCATTCATTATTACAGCCATTACTTCGGTCCAATTGTGTTCTGTAAAGAACGCTAACTGATCGATTGATGATCTTACTTAATACAAGTTATATGAATTATATTGTTGGTTTTAAAGGAAGTAGATAGTAGCAAGTGCTTCCCAATCTTTACCTACCCCCATGGAAAAAATGCTGAAAGTTAAGATATCAGTGTAGGTACCCAGACTATGTCCCGGATAATATAATCATGAATTCTTTTAATATATAGCTGTCGCCCGCAATGTGGTACCCGTGAAATTTAGAAAACAAAAACATTTTCTTGAAATACTTAATATTGCGTAGTTTTGAAGATATAAGCTCACATATTAGCATACATACAAAAATAACAACTTTGTTTTACAATAAGTATTATGAAGAAACCTAAATTCTACAGACGAAATTAAAGTGTCAAATGTATTTGCATAGCAACTCCAATATCTCGTAGAGGACGAGTTTAGGACAAGTGCCTATAAAGTTTAATAAAAGATGACGGATTGAAACACACTGTTTTATTAAGTACCAGCTTTGCTCCAGAGTTTTACTTGCCTACGTTTCACAGGCAATTTTTAAAAAATATTCTCTACAGAGACATTCTAAAAAGACAATTAGCGAAATAGATTTAGCTGTTCTTGAGATTTGCGCAAACCAACACATTCAACGATTCTTTTTAAATAATAGATAGTCACTATAATCGTATTAGGTACTAACGTACCTTCTTGAATAATTTATTTTCAGTTAATTAGTAGATAATGAACGAAGTAATT
The DNA here is from genome assembly GCA_916999025.1 of Orgyia antiqua. Taxonomy (NCBI): domain Eukaryota; kingdom Metazoa; phylum Arthropoda; class Insecta; order Lepidoptera; family Erebidae; genus Orgyia; species Orgyia antiqua. The sequence continues at coordinate 8,835,574 of OU779861.1, forward strand.
TTCGCGTATCGGGTTTAAATTTATTTTTCCCTTAGTGCTCCACTTAAATAAGTAAATTTGTAATACAAAAAACAAATGAACGCAATATTTTAATTAGGAATAAAATTACGCAGAATATTCCAAAAATCACTTGTCATTTGAATTATAATACTCCTGAAACCTAGCTATTTTATAAAATTATATATAGTTCTTGTGCAACACTGCAGGTAGTTATGTAGAGTTAGAAAAAGTTTGTAGACAAAGAGACAAGTCTACTAATATACCTACTGCTTTTACACGTCTTGAAATAAAACACATAAATAAAATGGTTTCTACACGTCAAAATTAAGTACCTAGAATTTTCTCTCTCTCTATCTGTCTCCAGTCCATTAACATTCCACTGTTGGACACGAGCCTCCTCCACTTTGGGAGGAATAATGATCTATCTACTATACCGCACTGGCCGAACATCTTGGCACGGGCCTTATTATCAAGTTTTCCATCTCTCACAGAGGGTGTTATCTGTGTACAATATCCCTTAGCTGGCTTTTACAGTACCCTGGGAAGGAACACAGCCACAACACGGACTATACCTACTATTCCTAAATCTCTTCAGAAATACAATAAAGTGTGTATATTGATAAAGATTGTATATAAATATTATATTTAATCAAAAATGTAACTCTACTTGGTCCCGTTATAGCTAACATAAATTTGCTATAAACAGGAAAATATTTTATTGATTATAATCTTGCGTAAGCGATTATACGCTTTTCCTTTAACACCAAAGTTAACCTTGCAAATACAATAAAAAAAATAATCTATACACTCGCTTATTAATTTTCTTATTTAATCGATTGTCTAATCTATTGATATGAAACTTGAAACAAACCGTCATATCTTTAATTGACTCATTTTTAGATATATATCGAATTTGAGTTTAATTCATATACATTTATCTCTATTGCACATTGTAAACTTATAATTCGCGGATAATTAAATAACAACTTGTTATCCTTATCGTACTTAAATGGATATATAGGAGTATGACTATTGAATATCAATTTCGTATTACCCAGAAATTGAGTGAAGTACTCGTATTTGATGATGCAACATTGCAACTGCTAATTTCACGATTTGATATCAACAATTGCGATGTCGGACAAAGTAATGAGAGCCTATGTATAACTACTTATATGATTAAATTGTATTGTGACCGTAATGATTTATCTTATTATTGTATGTATGTATATTGCATACATGTATGTACGGACAATAGCTATATTGTCAAATTGGTACAAACTCTATTATAGGAATGAAAAATTATACGGGTAATATTGTAGTGAAGCGGATACCAAAATAGCTTCGTGCATTTTTCTATGTACGAAGTTTTCATTATTTCTTTAGATTGAATGGCTAGAGGTCTAATTTTTAAGTATATGTTTTTTCAATATATGATCTAGGATCGCATGAACTCAGAAACGCGATTGAAAAAAGTTTTCTCGATAGAAAAACAACCTCTCAAATTTTTTATTTTTTTCTTTTGTCGGTCTATTATCGCGTATTAACTAATGAAATAACTTTAAAAACATAGGTAACTATTATGTATAGAAACACGTGGATCAGAATTAAAATATATTTAGTAGATTTTGAGTAAATAGGAAAAGTATCCCTAATTCTTCATTTTCTGTGCCTACTGGCTGTGTTAATATGTACGTGTCGGCGATGATATACGATATTATTGATGTAGGCCCTGAAGTACCTATATGTAGAGTAGCAAAGTCATTTGGTTAAATATTTTGCGATAACTAATGAGCGATTAATTGTCAAAATTAAGTGTAAGTATGTTTGTACTAAGGTATTTATTTGTAATTCGGCAATAAGAAGTAACTAGCTCACATTGTAAATTAACACTTAGGTTACTTTTAATGCCAAATAAATGCGATGTTCCCGTGTGATAATGAATTAATTTTCATAGTTTCAAAACTAAAATACACGCTTGATAATCCTAAATACATATTATTTTACATTACCGCATTGTCATCGTTTGTTGTGATTGACCTTTACCACTTTCTCAATATATTAATTAATCCTATAGGAAAATGCGGAAAAGTCCCATAATAATTATTATATACGACAACGACATCTCTTGAGGACGTAGTTGTAAATATGAGGTAAATAAAACAATATATTTAATGTTATAAAGTGTTCGACAAACAAACGGTAGATGTCTACATAATCTCTATTTAGTGAACAGGTATTATTTTTGGCGCTAATCGATATCGGTCGGTCATCTTCTACTCGTTTCACTACTTTGAAAAACTGAGCTTAAGATCCTAAACTGCTACTTGAATTTTATTATGCTATGCAATTTTATTTTATGCTATTTCCATCTACCTATAGCTTCTTGTTCGTGTGGTGACGGATTAAGAATACAAGTGTCACCACTCCATTTCTTTCCCAGGTTACTGTAAGAGCCAGCTAAGGGACAATATAAGCAGTTAACGTCTACTGTGAGAGACGGAAAACTTGAAACTAAACCCTGTGCCAACACGCCTGGTCAGCGCGGCACAGTAGACCATAATCCATCCCAAAGTGTAGGAGGCCCATGCCCAGCAGTGGGACGCTAATGGGCTGGAGAGGAGAGAGAGGATAGCTTTTTTCTATCCATTGTTAAACATAGGTACATTCCGTATTCTGGTACCCATAACACAAGCATGTAATCTTAGCTTGAGACCAGAGGACGTTGTGTGAAATGTCCATGAATAGGTCTTTTTGAACAAAATACATTACGTACGGCTGCATTATTTTACCATGGTCATATTGGTAAATGACTTGTAGGTAATAAAAGACTGTAGATTTATGTTTCATATATTGTTTTACATTCATAATTTGGGACTAGTTCATTTTGGGCCTACGGATCTACTATTTCATATTTTTTGGACATATCACACAACGTCCTATGATCCCAAACTAAGCTAAATTTCTATGCTTGTGTTATGGGTACTAGAATACAGATATATACTACTTTTCTTTTCAACCACAAAGAATAAAATTATAAAACGATTAGATGTTATATAGAGGTGATGGCGTTACTTAATTGCGGATATGGCTGCGGCTATAACTGCATGTAATAAATTAAAAATACTTAATACTTTTCCTATATATCCTTGCAAGGAAACTAACAGCAAAGTACACAAATATCTGTGTGAAAACAAATACTTGTTCAGTGGAAATCGAGCCAGCAAAATGTTACAATGTGCCAACTGCCTACTTCAGAGAAAGTAATAAAGCCGATCGCAAGTAACAAATTTTAATTATGAATCTAATTTTAGCAGCATCATTTGCCCTTTTGACGAGCCTCGTGGTCGAGTGGTTCATGTAGCGGACTGCCGATTAAGAGGTAGCGGGTTCGATTCCCGCTCGGGACAATCATTTGTGTGATTTTTCTCATTGTCATATAAATGTTTGTACTGCGTCTGGTTATAAGTATGTATTTACAAAAGAAAAGTAGTATATGTAGTCTATCCGTATTCTGGTACCCATAACACAAGCATATAAGCTTAGCTTGGGACCAGAGGACGTTGTGTGAAATGTCCATGAATATTTATTTATTTTATTTATTTTATATTAATAAATTTCAGTGATAATAAATGGTATTGAATTACATTAATTTATTATTTTTTGCAATTGACTTGCTATACTTTTACTCAATAAACTAAATTATAGTGGAAAATCAAGGAAGTCCCGCTCATGGTTATCATGATATTGAATTAATTTATTTATTCATAATATAATAATGTAGAATACGTCAAACACCTACGCCTCGTAATATAAGAAGACTTCTACAAATCATTGTAACGCATGCGTGAAAAATATTGATTTGTTGCTCGTTGATTTCGCTCTTGCGATGCTCTTGAAAGATTCTGTAACACTCATTTAGATTTTAAAGCTAAAATAAGATGAAACTTTTAGATAACGTAAGTTTTGCCAAGAGATGTTCAGAATATAGTACAAACAAATACTTTCTAAACTTAGATAAGTCCGTTATTATATGATATTCTTTCTACACGCAATCAAAGGGTTCTATTCTAACTTTGAATAGGGCAACTTAAACTTGACATTGACGTCATTTATACAATATTGTAACTCAAGCTGAGTAAAGTTGTTTTGCCACCAAATAATGAATTTGCCTCCCATCGACGTATATAGATTTTTGTACTATTGTGATAAGATTTAATTTTTTTACTACGAAATACAAAAGCCCGTATATTGTAGAGCAAATTGGTAGAGCTCCGTATCCATTATCCAATAGTGGATTAAATTTTGATTATGTATTCTTTTTTTAGTTTGATTTTAGTATATATTTTTTAACCAAATTTAGGTAAGATGTGTGTGACGCTCTACGCTATGACGTTAAAAAAGCTTACAGGGTGCCCGTATGCTAGTTCTGATACGGTCTAATTGGGGTTTTAGATGTTTTATTAGGAAATTATGACCTTGTATTTAAAAGTTGAGCAAATTTGTGTGTGGATGTGCATATATAGTTTTTCGATTGAAATTTGATTGCTCTATGACGTTGACCTGATAGTTATTCATTAAGTTACGTGTTTGATGTAATGCAGAAAGTTATTTCTCAGTATTTTATTAGTATCTGCCTAAATTTTGGCCATTTTATTCTTTTTAACTCAAGCAGTAATATGTCCGTGTTGTGAAGGATTAAGAATACAAGTGTTAACCCCTTTTCTTCTTAGGGTACTAGAGCTAGCGAAAGGATAATGTACACAGATAACATCCTCTGTGAGAGACGCAAAACTATGTGCCAACACGCCTGATCAGCGCAGCACAGTAGCCCATTATTCCTCTCAAAGTGGAGGAGGCCCGTGCCCAACATTGGGACTTTAATGGGCTGGAGAGAGAGAGAGAAAAATAGTAATATAGAAAATATTACGAACCAGTATTCACATGACTTCATGCGTAATCTCAGAATAACTCATGCGCGTAAATGATAATCAGGAACTTCTTTCTATTTAAAAATATTTTTTAGAAAGTAGACATAATAATATAACATTTAAACTATTCACATGCATCCAATGAAATGAAATAAGGGGAGAAGAAGCAATAATTCGTAAATATTGTAAGAATGCGTAGAGTTTTCATTTAAACACACCCATAATTGTTTTGTAAATGAAAACAAGATTTAAAAAAAAAAGTTAGCAGTTAAAAACAAACATTGAATATTTAGTTTGTTTTCACGCATTGATTAAATAACCTTGTTACCTCCTCGTTACATGTGTGACGAGATGCAAAAATAGTTTACTATTTGTAAAAAAATATTGCGTAGATATGCGAGCGCGTGTTCTTTACTTTAAATCATAAGATAACTATTAAGGGCCTACATCAATATTATCGTCGACATGTACCTATTAACACAGCTAGTAGGTATAGAAAATGAAGAATTAGGGATTTTTTTTTGTTTACTCAAAATCTACTAAATATATTTTAATTCCGGTTTACGTGTTTCTATATATAATAGTTACTTATGTTTTTAAAGTTATTTCATTAGTTAACAAGCGATAATAGACCAACAAATGAAAAAAATAAAAAATGAGAGAGGTTGTTTCGCTAAGATTTTCTATCGAGAAAACTTTTTTCAATCGCGTTTCTGAGTTTATGCGATCCTAGATTATATATTGAAAAAACATATACCTATAAATTAGAGCTCTAGCCATTCAATCTAAAGAAACAATGAAAACTTCGTACGTAGAAAAATGCACGAAGCTATTTTGGTATCCTCTTAAAATTTATTATTTTACTTACGTGATCCTATTAATAACTTTTTATGTTTGATATTTATGGATGTGGATATGAATATTAAATAATTTGCTTAGTACAAAACCTAAAAAAAAACGTTTGAAAATCCTAAATATTTCTCTTAAGGGCCTACATCAATATTATCGTATATCATCGCCGACACGTACATATTAACACAGCCAGTAGGCACAGAAAATGAAGAATTAGGGATTTTTTTTTGTTTACTCAAAATCTACTAAATATATTTTAATTCTGATTTACGTGTTTCTATATATAATAGTTACCTATGTTTTTAAAGTTATTTCATTAGTTAATATGCGATAATAGACTGCTAATTGAAAAAAATAAAAAATGGGAGAGGTTGTTTCGCTAAGAATTTCTATCGAGAAAACTTTTTTCAATCGTGTATCTGAGTTTATGCGATCCTAGATTATATATTGAAAAAACATATACTTAAAAATTATAGCTCTAGCCATTCAATCTAAAGAAACAATGAAAACTTCGTACGTAGAAAAATGCAAGAAGCTATTTTGGTATCCTCTTAAGACGGCATGATACCAAATTATGCTCCGTACAAAAGTATGGGTATCGTACTTCCGTTTTTCTTCGCGAAAGTTAAACCGATTCTAATAGCTTTTGCATTATATTATAGATAAAGAGTATATCTATGCTTCTATCACTTTTTTATTTTCAAAACATAATAACTAAAAGAAATATGACGATCCGACAAACCCACTTTTTTCGGTTTTCTTTAAAGTTGCAGCGTCTATCACACAAATTTGGTAAAGTTTTACCACAAAAGAAAGTGATAGAAGCATAGATATACTCTTTATCTATAATATATCGCAAAAACGATCAAAATCGGTTTAACTTTCGCGAAAAAAAAACGGAAGTACGAAACGTCTTTTTTCAAAGAATTTGTAGGTAAAATCCGCTTCATCTATATTTGTCCCTTTCAGCGCGGCGCTCGGAAATAGGGATAGCAATACCTAAGGCAAATACCTAAAAAGAGGAGTACAGTACCCTCTTAATTATTGTTTGCACTAGATATGTGTGCAAAATTTTACTACTGCAAGTGGATGAAAACCACTTTCCAAGATTCCGTTACATTAATTACTACATTGATAGATACGTACCGAGATAATAAAAGTGTGGTAAATAAAAATAGATAGATAGATAGAAAACTCTTTATTTGTACACCACAGTAATACATTAAACTTACATATTAATTCTTAAAGTAAGGTATTATACAAAGGGCTGAAAGAGAGCTATAAATTAATAAGATGTGAATAGAGTATAAATAAATAAATAAATAAATAAATATTCATGGACATTTCACACAACGTCCTCTGGTCCCAAGCTAAGCTTCTATTGCTTGTGTTATGGGTACCAGAATACGGATATAATACATATACTACTTTTCTTTTGTAAATACATACTTATAATACATAGTAAACACCCAGACGCAGTACAAACATTTGTATGACAATTAAAAACATCACACAAATGATTGTCCTGACCGGGAATCGAACCCGAGACCTCATGATCGGCAGTCCGTTATATGAACCACTCCACCACGAGGCCCGTCAATCAAAAAAGTATCCTTACTTATTATAAAACAAGTCGTTATTATTGTATGTACCTATGTGATATGTTTGCCTCTTATTTCTACTCTCTTTTTGACGATATCACTAATGAGATACGAGTATGCTTAATCTAAATTCTAATCCAACACTACTAGTCACATGTAAACTATTTTTTACAGTCTTTATTTATTATAAAACAAAGTCAAACAAACTATTATTAGGATTGTATAGTCACAAAGCGACCAAGCGTTTTAATTTTAAAAAAAAGTCGCTAGTTTTGTATGTACTCGTATGTCCCTATGTGAGCCTATATCTTTAAAATCATAATCTTTTATACAAAAATAACGACTATATTTTGTTGATACAATACAATGCCAAAGGTTCAAGAGGATGGCTTTTTTCTATAGTTTATTAGGGTTTGATTTCTAAATTCCACGCGTACGAAGATGCGGGAAACAGTGAGTAAGTAATAAAAGATTTATGGTATTATTTATAATGACTTATCGGAGGTTTAAACAATAAAATAATGTCACTTTATCGGAGAGATAATAAACATTTTATCGTTATAAATTTGCTCAGTTTAAAAACTAAAAAACACGCTTGAAAATCCTGAATATATTTTTTAATTATTGCATTGTCATCGGTCCTTGATATGTATGCAAAGTTTCAAATCAATCCGACTATTACAAGTGGGTGAAAATCGCGTTGAAAGATTCCGTTACATAGATTATTACATTGATACATACCGAACTTATAAAAGCGTGTTAAAAAGACTATTATGAATAAAAATTTTGGACAATTTTAGCGCACCAATTTTAAACCTCCCCTAAACCTAAGTCATTATGAATAAGACCATTAGACACATGTGTTATATTAATTTACTAAAATTGGTATCACTTAATATGTAAAAATGTTGATATCTTAACAGGGTAGAATTGATTTCTAGGCATGCTCTTTATTATATATATAATGTTATGAAATTCTGTTTATCTGTTTTTATGTGAGTAAAATATCATAGCTTGACACAAGCAATGATATATGATTCCGTTTCTGTGGTTTAGTTACGTATTCATTTGTATTCAATATATACACAACTACTCTACTACTCTACTGAGTCGATAGGACGATAGGTAGCCGCAATTTCTGTACACTGTGTAAACTGTAATAAGTTTACTAACTTTTGTCATCATTTCGAGAGTATCCTTAGTAGATAGATAAAAATAAAATATTCAACTCTCTTGAAAATAAATATCTTATCTAATATATAAAATTCACGTGTCACAGTGTTAGTTACCGTACTCCTCCGAAACGGCTTGACTGATTTTTATGAAATTTTACATGCACATTCAGTAGGTCTGAGAATCGGCCAACATCTATTATTCAAACCTTCTTTTTTTTAGTATGGCAATACGTTTGGCGGGTCAGCTAGTATAGGTATATAATTAAGGAGCGTTTAGTAGCGCTGTTTAATTCTAAGATAGCATTTCCAGTCCACCACTCAGTCTACTGAGGCTACTAGAGTAGCCTCTACATAATTCTTACATTAATTATTTTAAGATGACATTTCTAACCCTGTATGATATCAATATAGAGCTGATTATTGTTTCAGACCTAACGATAACTTCAAATCGCAGATCAATTTAAAAGAGACGTGAAATCATTCGAGATGAATAATATTATTTCTTGATTAATGTCATGTTTCAAAGAGTTCTTTATATTTATGCAACTAAGCATAATGTACAGTTTGTTTAGGTAATCATAAATCTGCTGATAAATTCATATTTAAGTAATTTTATTTGCGGTCACGTTTTGCTGAGGTTGGATTGGTATTGCTATTGATGCAATAATTTTATTACTTGTACCTAAATGTTAATAATTGAATTTGTTTGTTCATGATGACAATACCTATAAGATATTTTTTTCACGATAATACTTGCTATCAGTGCGCAGTGGTATAAAAAGACTATTAAAGTATAATAAAAAAAAAAAAATTCCAAGAAACGGGAACTTGATACGTAAATCAGTACCAGTCTAGCCTGACGTTAAGACGTTTCTTTAATATAATTGGCAATGACCTTATAGAATAGATAACAATGGAATTTAATCTTTATTAATTTAACAAATTTCCGAAACAACATCGATCTCATAACTTAACATTCATGAAGACCCTTAGGAACGCCCTTGTCTCTCCTGACGTATCGTCTTTCCCACAACAGAGTTTACATAGACGTTATTTAAGCCACTGAATCTGTCATCATTAGTATTCTGATAAGATCGTTTCTCACTTTATATAAACCATTATATACTTCACATTGTTATGCTTGCGTGTAATATAAAATCAAGATTATAAAATGCGAATAACCTTCCCAATTTATTCCATTATTATATTATGAACTTTTATAGATTTTATCACTGGATTGAATGACTAGATGTGTTCATAATCCATACTAATGTTATAAAGCTGACAAGTTTGTTTGTTTGAACGCACTAATCTCAGGAACCACTCTGGTCTGATTTGAAAAATTCTTTCAATGTTGCTTAGTACATTTATCGAAGAAGACTATATAATATCACGCTGCGAACAAAAGAAGCGAAGCATCAGTGAAAAAGGTTGCAAATATGGGAATTTTTTTCTAAATCCCACGCGTACGAAGTCGCGGGCATCAGCTTGTGTTTTTTTATAGATACACGTCCTCTAAGACATAAATATAGATTAATGTCTTAAAATCTTTGTAACGGAATCTTTGAAAGTGATTTTTACCCACTTGTAGTAGTCGGATTGATCTGAAATATTGCACTTTTAACAAAGATTGATGACAACGCAATAATTTAGAAAAACAGTCAGGATTTTGAGGCGTATTTTTTAGTTTTTGAACTAAGCTAATTATTTATATAACGAAAGAGACGCACATACATTCGTGTTATTAGTTGGAGTAGATTGAAAGTGGATTATGTCAATGTTGATTTCACGTCTCAATGGAAATTCTCAGTAAGATATTTGGCAAGACATATTGTTTGTGACACTAGACTGAGCTTCATAGAACAGTAAACCCCTTATTTATACAAATTCCACACGATTAAAGTTGCTTTCAATAATTAAAATATTTAACAGTCACATCGCATTTATGAATAGCTCAGCGATACCGCGTGGGCTTGTCTTTGTATCTATGTAATTCTTCAGTACGTGTCTACGTGACTGAACTAATTCTCTAAAACGGTTGAATAGATTTTAATGACGTGTTTGCTTGTGTGTAAATCTTTACATAGTATAAAACAAAGTCGTTATTTTTGTATGTATGTCCCTATGTGAGTTTATATTTTTAAAACTAAGCAACAGGTTTGATGAGGTTTTTATAAATGATAAAGTGGTTCACGAGGATGGTTTTATAGTACATTTTTTTAAAGGTTTCCTTTCTAAGTTCCACGTGTGTGAAGTTTTTTTTTTTAATAAATAATTATTCATTGTCATTTCACACAACGTCCTCTGGTCCCAAGCTAAGCTTATATGCTTGTGTTATGGGTACCAGAATACGGATAGAATATATATACTACTTTTCTTTTGTAAATACATACTTATAATATATAGAAACACCCAGACGCAGTACAAACATTTGTATGACAATTAGAAAAATCACACAAATGATTGTCCCGAGCGGGAATCGAACCCGCGACCTCTTGATCGGCAGTCCGTTACATGAACCATTAGACCACGAGGCTCGTCAATTTTCAACACGAAGTTGCGGGTAACAGCTAGTTAATTTATAATTTTAAAAATAAGATAGTTATTGATCATGCTTATCAGGTCAATTTATTAGCAATTTATGCTATCCTATCTTCGTAATTTGCATATTTACCTTTTGCCACTGTGTTAAAGCAACATATTTAACTTACTTTATAACATTTTGATTCATTTAAATTAATTTTATTCACATTAAAATTAATCAAAAATGTTCTTATTACCAGAGAGTTCGTCAACCTGCTTATTGTTTTTAACAAAATTGTAATAAGCTTGTGTAATTATCCCTTTCTCGTGGTTTTAGAGCGGTCATAGCGAGAATTGGCAGGAAGATGACATTTTATTTTCAGCCTGTCACCTAATAGGTACGCAAATTACTATAGTATATTACGCAAATATTGTAAGTATAGTTAAAACCTTGTCGAATTTTCAATAACGATTTATTTTTATTATTATTATATTCATACGTAGTTAAGGTAAATTACAGATTCATTGTTTCATGCGTTTTGAGTTTGAGCTAATTGTTATTACGTTTAGTTTAAGAGGATACCAAAATAGCTTCGTGCATTTTTCTACGTACGAATTTTTCATTGTTTCTTTAGATTGAATGGCTAGAGCTCTAATTTTTAAGTATATGTTTTTTCAATATATGATCTAGGATCGCATAAATCCAGAAACGCGATTAAAAAAAGTTTTCTCGATAGAAAATCTTAGCGAAACACCCTCTAAAATTTTTAATTTTTTTTATTTGTCGGTCTATTATCGCTTATTAACTAATGAAATAACTTCAAAAACATAAGTAACTATTATATATAGAAACACGTAAATCAGAATTAAAATATATTTAGTAGATTTTGAGTAAATAGGAAAAGTATCCCTAATTCTTCATTTTCTGTGCCTACTGGCAGTGTTAATATGTACGTGTCGGCGATGATATACGATAATATTGATGTAGGCCCTTAACAAAGCTTGACAAAAATATAACAAAACTGTTTTAAACTGGTGTAGGTATTTTTCTAAATAAATATTCAAAACTTATCACTAAAGTTAAAAAGGATTGCAATTTTACTTGTATTAATTGTTCTCTAACATTACCAGAAGGCTCTTTTATACTCTCACGAACGAAACTAATTGTTTGTGCGGTGGACTGGTCGGTCGGTACTAGGTGATGGATGTAATTGCAAGATCGAACGAACGAACAACAATTGCTAACTGACATTGAATCTCAATTATCTATCGATCTAAATTATCCCATTTTTGAAATTATAGGTTTAACACTATCACTTCTAAATGTATATGTGTCGTTACTTGGAATACATAGGAAATACCCGGACGCAGTACCTACTGAATTCATTACGCAAGTAAATTATCGTCAGCGGGAATTGCTAATATCTGACGCGTTTGCATCAAACTACTAAACGAACGTAAATAAATCGCCACACCCACTTTTGATCACAGCCGTTTTCACAATAGATGTTTTAATTTCAGTGTTTTATTATAGTAAATTAATTTTATTAATGTAAAATAAAGTAAGTAAAAGAAGAAAATTTCATTTCATTTATTCTTTATTGTACACTCATACAAGTAAGGCAACATAAACAATATTGTTACAAACGTGCACAAAGGCGAGCTTAACTCATATTGAGTTTTCTACCAGCAAACCCTTGAGTGTATGGAGAAATGGTATATTATAGGATAGATAGGTTAAGAAGAAAATTTAAGTTTAAAAAAAAAAACAAGAAAAAAAAAGAAGAAGGAATCTAAATATGTATATTAAAAGGCAATCAACGCAGAGAGAGAGATATTTAAGTTTCTTTGGAGGAGGCCTGTACCCATAATGGGGTTCTTGGAAAAAAAAAAAAATAAATATATGCGATTAAAATAATAATTAATTACAATATAATTGTTGAAAGATGTAACAAAAAGGTCAAGAAAAAATAATAATTATATTTACTGGACATGGAATCAAACAGATGTTTTATGAACGAAGAAATAAGGAAAGCAAACCAATAATAATCGAAGAAATAAACATAAATACCGAAACTCATTTTAAACACCTTTATTCATAAGTTATCTTTTTTGCTTATTACTTAAATTTAGTTACTTTTAGGTTATTTTATTACCTTCGTATTTTTCCAAGAAATAAAAGGCTTTTTATTTTTTATTTTTTTATTTTATTTTATATTATAGAAGTGTGTACGTGTTTCCAAAAGGAAATTCCTTGTTATGCCCTACAACAGATATTCGTAGATTTATCCTATGTCTGCGCATTTTGTGTAATTTAATTATTGTAATAAATTTTGGAAGCAGCAAGGTGTATTTTTTTTTTAATGTAACTCAACAAAATTTCAATCAATGCGTTCTAAAAAATATTTAAAATAAGAATGAAACGGATGTTGCAACATCGTTAACGTTGGGTTGAGCAATGTCTACTTAAGCTGTTATTTTTATTAACTTTTCTTTAAAATATGCTCTTTTATACCACCTAGAAACTAGACGGCCACCTTGACTGGATTCCTTTAGTGGTCATAGGGTGAAGATTTCCTCATGAGAACCTTTTGTAAATTTACGCCTGTAGGCCTAGTGAAAATCCACAGAGCTGTATATATTATAACTAATTAGTAGAACCACCATAGATATTATTTATTACTGTGTTGTTAAATTATGTCGTTTACATCTTGTTCATCAGGTTTTTACTCATTTGCTACTCACAATTAGTAATATATTTAGTATCGTAGTTATCTACTCGCGCATATATTATATCCTTAACATCCCCAATTCATAATAACTCCTCTCCAGCCCACGTACGTCCTACTGTTGGACACGGGCTTCCTCCACTTTGAGAGGGATGGTCTACTGTGCTGCGCTAACCAAGCGTGTTGGCACATGGTTTTATTTTCGAGTTTTCCGTCAAAGATGTTATCTGTGTGAAATATCCCTTAGCTGGTTTTTACAGCACCCTTGGGAGGAGATGAGGTGGTGACAGTTGTATTCTTAATACGTGACTAATGACTGTAAAAAATATTAGTCAATATGAGTAAATAAATATATCTATTCTTAGACCTAACACTAACGACTTTATAAATACAAGACGTAGGTAATAAGGTTAAGTAAATTATGTCCAAGACAGGAAAATTATTGTAGGTAATATCATAGGTAATATGTAGTTAGCAAATGTAGCGTGTGCTAAACTTATAGGCAGTCACGCCTACCTTGTATGTCCGATGGACTAAATCTATGAAGGTCGTTTGAAGGGCGTTCAGGACGCCAGCAGGCGACACAATGTCTGCAAGTATTTCTATTAAAACAAAAGTTCGTTTACCTCTTTATTTAGAGTTATTAGACTCGTCGGGAATTCAATTTAAATAGTACAAACAACAGACATTTATGAAATTACAAGAAACAATCCATTATGCATTTTATTATAATCACACATATATACTGTGTGTTTGAAAAATAAATTAAATTAAAATTTTCACGGTTAGAAATGACCTCGTAATGGTTGTGTGGAAATACGACAATACTCAATACTCGTTATAATTATAAAAGTGACAGCTAAAATGAATCGTTAAACTAATATTGGTAATCTGCCAAATAAAGTATTTATTTAAATATTAAAGCATGTTACTTGTTGACTAATTTATCAATATTATAGTTTTTAATCCACCATTTAAACCCAAATTAAGCAAACATTAGGATCGGCTACATATTCCTTCATAAGCTTAAAAGGGATGTATATGGGCTGAGAAAATGATGTTGATCACGTAATAATCACGTAATACGTAAATGGTTGGGAATCGAAATAACTACTTCTAAGTATCATCTTTTGACGGCGCGGGCGCGTTGAATTATTAAATTGATACAAAATTTTATTCGGTGATGACTACGTTCACCACTAAGTACATTCAGAAATCATACTTTACAGAATAGATTTCTTACTATAACTATATATGAAAGCAAAGGTTTTACATAATGTTTTGACAAATTATTTCATTAAAAATTTTCATAACGTTGAATCCTCGTTACCCGCTTAGATAAAACCTGCTTTGACATCTGCGATCCTAAAACTATTAGTGACAGCCGGTAATAATTTAAATAAAAAATTAATATTATCATTTAAAAAACTAAGTATAAATAACTTTTATTGAATGTTTTATACATTTCTTGTTTAATCAGACTAGATACACATGAAAGAATTATATTCATGATACCTTACACACTCAGACAGTACTTGCAAAGTCAATTTTTCATTGTAATGATTGCTTATTCGTATGACACAAAGTAATGTTACCATTCTAAAACTTTTAACACAGCCTTATTCACTTGTGTTAAAGTCGTAAGCGGAATTTTATTCGTTTCATTGTACGTATGATGCTTGGTAATGGCCAATTGTATTGAGGCGGTATTTGCGATAATTGTAACGTGTGCCAAGGATTCGTTGGTTGGCTTTAGAACTGAAATGTTGTTACGTTTCTTGTTGATTCAACAGAAATAAAATAGATATAAGTAATTAGACAGTCGCTTGTTTTTAAAAATTAGTTAATGAGAGAATTTTCAACCGATTCGCGTTGCAGCAAAAACTCTTCGAACCCTCTCACCATTGAAATATAAATAATATAGGATATAGTAATAAATATGTTTTGCAATTTGTATGTCTTTAAGGTATTTATGTTTCAGTAACGTCTAAAAGTATTCAGTTTTAATCCATACAAAATATTTATGACAATGGTCCTTTGGAGTAAAACAACTAAATATACTTTCCCCACATTTATATATAAACGAAATCAAAATACGTCCAAAATCCGCTTTGTTTTAACACGCTTACCTATATAAGTTCAGTATGTATCTATCAATTTATTAATCTATGTAACGAAATCTTTGAAAGTGATTTTAACGCACTTGCAGTAAATAAATAAATATCGTGAGGAAGTTCCTGTCTCTAGAACCCTGACCATCGGTAGCTTGGTCCCTGCAGGTGGAGCTCTATTTTTTACATTTTTAAAATGATTATTTTGTGTAGGTATATATATTATGTTTTTTATTTTATAACTGTTTGTCTCTCTCTCTCTCTCTTTGTGTGTGTGTGTATGTAATTATCTGTTTAATTTTTATGTTCTTGTAAGTTACTTAGTTATGTTAATTTTGTACGATTGTTTTGTAATCTTTTTAAAAATGTAAAAAATAAGAAAATTAATAAATAAAGAGAAATAGATATAAATAATTATTATTCATGGACATTTCACACAACGTCCTCTGGTCCCAAGCTAAGCTTATATGCGTGTGTTATGGGTACCAGAATACGGATATAATACATAAACAGTAGTCGGATTGGTTTGAAATTTTGCAGATATATCAAGGACCGATGACAATGCAATAATTAAAAAAAATATTCAGGATTTTCAAGCGTGTTTTTTAGTTCTTGAACTAAGTAGGTAGATTATTAAATGCGCAAGTGAGTCATGAGTCATAAAATTTAACAAGGACCAATTTGTATAAAGACGATTTTTTGTATTTTTATTATGAATATTATTAAAAATCCTAACTACACGAAAATATTTCTTTTTCTGGTGACTAAGTTAGGTAATGTAGACAGTAATAAAAGGCACAACTTACAAAATTTTGTGTTATATGTTAGTTTATTTTTCATTTTTTGGGCTGTTAATGATATTTTTGTTGGGACTAGTAGGTACGTAATACTCTGGGTTCCGAAACTGGCGAAGTCAAGCTCCCATTTTATTAGATTTTTTTTGTGAAGTAATAAAACATTAAGTAACGTCAGAATATCTGTACATTGGACATTTCATTTTGATATAAAATATACTACATGAATTCTTCACATTCTTTTTGTGTATCTCAACTTTGTAAAATAATTTTCACCCAATTTGATATTTCGCGTTCTTATCAAAAAGTGATAAAGCGATAATCTATACTAATATTATAAAGCGAAAGAGTTTGTTTGTTTGTTTGTTTAAACGCGGTAATCTCAGGATCCGCTGGTCCGATTTGAAAAATTCTTTCAGTGTTGGATAGTAAATTTATCGAGGAAGGTTATAGGCTATATAACATCACGCTATGACCAGTAGAAGCCAAGCAGTAGTGCAAAATTTTGCAAAAACGGGGAAAATTCTCTAAAACCCAAGCGAACGGAGTCGCGGGCAACAGCTAGTTAGATAAATTCCCCATCTCTCCAAAAGCCATATTTAAAATGGGCAATTTTTGTAGATATTCCATCGAAGTTTTCGGGATACATAGGTAAAGCTTTTAAAAGTAATTTGTATATTACAAGTAGGTTAGTTTTTATAAAATATCACTATATATACTAGTTCTAAAACAAAGACAGTAACTGAAAATAGCGTATTAAGTTTCAAGGACGACTTCTAGAGTGTAATTGTTCTATTCGCAACTTTTATGTTTACTTAGGAACAACAGGAACCGTGACCTTTGGCTTTGAATTATGATGTTTATGCCGTGTACCTTTTGTTTTTTTTTTAATAATGCATGTTGTTGCTTGACAAAATTCCACCTGTTGGTAAGTGGCAATGGAATGTTAGTTAATCCTGTTCAGTAAATGATAAATCTCAATAACACACGAATATGATCTCTTTGTTTAAAATCGACTAGAAACAATGAATGCCTTTTGGTCACTATCGTTTTATGAAAGATTTTTCCGGCTTGCAGACAAATACAAAACCTCGTGGATGCATCCGAGATCTAGGCACTGGCATCTTTTAGATTACGTCATTGTCCGCCGAAAAGACGTTCGCGATGTTGTTATAACAAGAGCAATGCGCGGCGCAATGGGGTGGACTGACCACCGCCTTATTCGATCAAAGATGCATCTCGTGCTAAAAACTCCACGGCGTGCACCTCATGATATTCCACCTAAACTAGCTTTCTCGAGGCTTATCACATCTCCGGAACTGGGCAAAACACTCGACGAAAGGTTTTCTGACTGTGCATCACTGACGACTGACTCTGCCTCTATGGATGGTGAGTGGGAAACACTGTCTAAACATCTCCGTGCTTGTGCCTTAAATATTATTGGTAAAAAGCAAAAGAAAAACCAAGATTGGTTTGATGCTTCGGACAGTGACATCGGAGCACTGGTGGTGAGGTATAGGCAAGAGCTCAGTGCTAAGACGAAGGCTGCACACTACAAAAAGGATGCTCAACTGAAGCTAAGAGCGAGGATTCGAGAACTGAAGGACAGGTGGTGGAAGCAGAAAGCTGCTGAATTACAGTACTACGCTGATACTCACCAAACTGGACGGTTTTTTGAGGGTATTCACACTATTTTTGGACCACGAGTACGCAAAGCTGCACCAATGTACTCCAAAGATAGACAATATCGAATTACGGACAAAATCGCCGTAACAAAACGTTGGGCGGAGCATTTCAATGACGTCCTCAATCCAACTACGCTCAATTTAGATCTTTCTTATATTGAATCCTTGAAGGACCAACCAGTATATCAAAATTTAGACGACCCACCAACCTATGGAGAATTTGTGAATGCAATTAAGCGTCTCAGAAACTTCAAAACACCTGGCGCTGACCAACTTCCAGGCGAAGTTTATAAATATAGTGGCAACAACATCGCTAAAAGGCTCTATCAACTGGTCTTAAGGGTATGGGAAAATGAACAGGTCCCAAAGGGCTGGAGAGATGCAGTGATCTGTAAGCTGTACAAAGGGAAGGGAGATGTGTCCGATTGCAGCTCGTACCGAGGCATATCACTCCTCTCTAGTGCTGGGAAGGTTCTTGCCCATATAATTAACATCCGATTAAGTGATGTAGCAGAGGCACACTTACCTGAGAGTCAATGCGGCTTCCGGCCTGGCAGAGGCACGGTCGATGCAATCTCGGTTTTAAGGCAGCTTCAGGAGAAAAGTCTCGAACATTGTCGACCTTTATACATGTGCTTTGTTGATTTGGAAAAAGCGTTTGATAGAATTCCACGTGAGGCCCTGTGGCTTGTTCTCCGGAAGTTTGGGTGTCCGAAGAAGTTTATCAATCTGATTCGTCAATTCCATAATAATATGATAGCCCAAGTCCAACACGAAGGTGAACTCTCCGAGGAGATCCGGATTTCTAGTGGGGTCAAGCAGGGATGCCTCATGGCACCCACACTTTTTGCCATTTACTTCGCAGCTGTTATGAGAGACGCACTGCAATATTGTAGCAACCAAATTCAAATTAGGGTCAGGTCAGATAAGGGTGTGTTCGACATCTCTAGGTTTAGAGCCAAGACCAAGGTGAAGAATGTATCAATTTTGGAGATGTTGTATGCTGACGATGTATGCCTCATGTCTGACTGCATGCAACACCTTCAGAGTTATGTTGATGCATTACACGAATCATGTCAACGATTCGGCCTTGTTATCAATGCATCCAAGACCCAACTTCTCAAGCAGCCACCAAGGGGATACGAAGCTGATAGAGCGACTCTATATCTGGATGGGAAGCCACTGGAGGAAGTGACGCATTTTAAATATCTCGGAAGTAACATAAGGCACGATAATACCTTGGCTGCCGAAATACCTTGTCGCATCGCTAAAGCCGCTGCCAATTTCGGAAGACTTTCTGGTCGTGTCTGGAGATCGCATGACTTGAAATTAGAAACAAAGATTGGCGTTTATCGGGCCCTAATAATACCCGTTCTTTTATATGGTTCAGAAACATGGTGCCTTTACAAACCAGACATTAAGAAACTTGACACGTTCCACCTGAGATGTCTGAGAGCGATTATGAAGATCAAATGGCAGGACCGAGTCCCTAATACTGAGGTTCTCCGTCGCTCTGGGATGCATGGCATGGAGGCCCTGCTTATGCAGCGACAGCTTAGATGGTGCGGACACGTCCACCGCATGACTGATCACCGTATACCTAAAGCTGTCTTTTACTCCGAGATGGCAGAGGGGAAGCGGAAACACGGTGGTCAACATTTGCGTTACAAGGATGTATTCAAAAGGCATCTGAAGGCATGCAATATTAAAACTGACTCATGGGAGGAGCTTGCCTCAAAAAGGTCTTTATGGCGATCCACCATCCACAAAGGAGTTAAAACGTACGAGGATCATCGACTCGCTACACTTGACACAAATCGTCAAATCCGCAAGAAAAGGCCTAAGCCCTCTTATACATACGCCCTTAACGCCGCAGGGCAACTTTATTGCCAGCTGTGCGATAAAGTGTTTAAAACAAAGTTTGGCCTAGCGAGCCACATCAGAGCTCATGCTAGGAATCAGTAATACTGACTCAATGTATTATAGTATTGTTATCTCCTTTTATAGCTCAGGTCGCCGTCATCGAAATCGATGAGGAGGACTATATATTTATGAAAGAACCGATTAAGCTCAGGATAGTAAATTTTGTACCATAACTTGGCTGAAACTATTATATACTAACTAAATATACTAGCCAATGCCCGTGGTTTCACACATGTTTATAGTTACTGCTGATATGATGTGAAGTTTGAGGAAACTAGTGATTTGATTTCGGTAGCATTTGTGTGAAAGATTAACAAATCACATTTATATGATGTAGAATATTTGTTATTACAAACTTTCTAGTTTATATTATAAGTAGGAAGCAAATTACATATTATTTATTTTGAAAAAAAAAAAAATTTCAATTAAAATTGAAATTGATCCAGTACACGATTAGATTAAGCTAAACATACTTAAAACAAAATTACATAAAACTGAAACTTTGTTTTGAAATCTTCACCGACAAGACATAAGAGTGAACGATTGGCTATATTGTGTAAGCTGGTTGTATTGTTGAAGCCTTATAAACTTGCTTTATGGCAAACAAATACAAATTGAAATGCGTCATACACTAAAGTAACTGTATCGTATTTTAAATTTTACTGGTTTTGCTAAAAGAAACACGTATGAACCCTCGTAAATTTATATTCGTCTGTGTTTACACATTACGTTTTTCAGCTATTTTCTATTGTCACGTGCTTTTTAACCACGTATTTGTTCTTCTAGTCAATACATACGTATATTAATCCCTATTTTAGGCTCAAACCTCTTATTTGGTCAGATAATAAAAATAGGTATAAAGTTTCTTTGATATTTTTTATCACTATAATAAATTATTATGGTGTTAGTAAATATCATGACAATATATACAAATATTATAAATTTATCTCCAATTATCTTTGTAGATATATTTACAGAATATTTTTCGCCTTCGTGGACATGAAGCGAATTCGAAGAACATCTAATTAAGTACATAGAAGGAGAATTGTGACTTGTAGAGATGTCATCTGCCTACGGCAAGATATCAGATCTCGTAGCCATTGATCGGTGGGCGGGCGGTCAGCGGCAAGGCGGGCGGGTGCCCACGTGCTCGCTCGAGCCCGGAATAGACAGTTTGCCTCGCGCTCTCGTTCACTGCTCACATCTCTTAGATATATTTCGCATATTTCGTAAATTACATCGATTTCATTTATAAAATAAAATTATATAAGACATAACTGAATAACAGAGGCAACTTGACCAAAATCAATATATCCCTCAAAACAATAAACAAGATTGATAAAAGTCAGTAAATGAATGTGATATAAACATTTTTCTCATAACTTTAAACGGAAAAGACTATATTATTATTTTATTTAACACGTTACATAAAATTGCAACGTTTGCATGTTGATGTTGCCAGGGTGTTGTAGAAACGTAAGCAATTTAATTAATTAATTGTAAGTGTCACGTACGTTTGCATATTATAGTGTTATAACTAATCTAAAAGCGTTAAAAAGAATAGTGATTCGTTTAAGTGCAGTTCGTTACAGACTGGCATTGAATTCGGAAGAACTGTGGGTGTACAAATACATGTAAGACTTATTTTGAATTCGTTTGGATTTTGGCTCGTGTTGCGTTCGGAAATACGTAGAGGCGGTGAATAAGCGCCGGCGCCGAGACAGCAGTCGTGAAGGTGCGGTTTGCGCATGTGCGATGCAATGCGTGACAGACTGGCTGCCCTCCTGCGTAACTCCGTGCATGCCCCTGCACACGCACGCAACAACGAGAAGCTGCAGAATGGTGCCTTCAACCAAGTGCTTGTGTTCACAGACGAAGGTTAACAAGACATCTTTAAATATACAACACGCACTACTCATCACAATGCATTACATTTTGAAAGCAAATATTGAAACAGAAACAGAACAACAAAATTATACAAAATTTTCGTAATTGATTTTAGACAAATGTCCTCATTATCAATGTTGGTATCGGCATCTGTATTTTGACTGTTTAAATACTTTTAAAAAGTTTCTTACTTATCTAGACCCTCATATACGACGAGTAAAGTCAAAACCAATCAACAACTTTACTATATGGGAGGGTTCATCTGTTGTTAATGCGTCAGGTAATGTGGTATACTATATTAATGACTTTTTAGGAATTAAACACCAATTAACTTTACTAATATTGAAATATAAAATTCATAGTAAAACTTTTATCACACTTACTATTTTTTATCCCCACTGATAGTTAGCGAGCCTTAAGATTAAAATTGCCACAATTACATATTTACTGCAAATTGTAATTATAAATCTTTTAAACCTGTTTACGATTTTCATTCGGCTTGGAAGTCAAGGACTTTATTCATATTTTTGCTGCTACGCGAAGTCATAGATTTGAATCCTTTGGTCACCTTATTAAACTTTTTTTTTGTAAATTGATGCAGTCAGGACATGTATATGTATATGTATATGTATATGTATCTATTCATATAGAAATCATCATCTAGGCGTATACAATAAAGATTGCAAAGTTTTAGATAAAGATAACACATAAAAAGACAAGCGTGTCGATTATAATACGAGTATAGCTTGTTTCATTACAAATGTTTAAATATCTTCCTGAGACATAACACCGGTTTACCAAGGCTGCACTCAATATATTATATTCTTAATAATTACTAACATTGTTCATTTACAATGAAACTAAACATCCCGAGTATTAATTTATACTCTCATACATTTTTGCAATCACTCTTCATGATCAATGTATAATAATGGCGAAGGTTATTGAAATAGTTCATGAGTAATGTTACTATATCGATGTGGTGATAGACCTAGTCAGGCCTTCCA
The DNA here is from genome assembly GCA_916999025.1 of Orgyia antiqua. Lineage (NCBI taxonomy): Eukaryota > Metazoa > Arthropoda > Insecta > Lepidoptera > Erebidae > Orgyia > Orgyia antiqua. The sequence goes on from OU779861.1 coordinate 8,858,792, forward strand.
TCCACTCATTCATTAGCTTTGAGAGTCTAGGAACAATAATTTTGCTAAGTTCAAAAACAAAAAAATATTCTTCAAAATTTTGAATATTTTTTTTTAATTATTGCATCGTCATTTTATTTCAATAGATATAATTACAGATAAAAGTAAAAATTATATCTTAAGCGCTTTTAATTTCATTTGAAATATACGAAAAATAGGACATACTCGTAAACATGAGACATGAAACATGTCCTAATTATACAAAGTAGCTCTCTCTTAGTACTAACTAGCAACAGTGTGCTACGCTATATGTATGTTTTGTTTGTAAGGTCATTGACATTCAAATATAGAACACTGGCTTATACAATTTTTATAAGGGAGGGAGAATTATGTTACCACGATAGCAACATGAAATATCACGTAGTATTTGATGATATTACTCTGGCCTTAAGAGGGCAAGACACCAATTTATGCTCCATACAAAAATATGGGCGTCGTAGTCCGCTGTTTTCTTCGTGGATATTGCCTCCAGAGTAACGAATAAATTTTCTCTTCTTTATATGCTATAAGTATTCTTATTTATTTCATAATTATAAGCTACTGAAAGCTTATTGAAAAGCACATAAAAATAAAAACTTAGATTTATTTTTCTTCAGTAGCGTCAATTGAGAACAGATGAAATATTGAAAATTGAAAAATATTTACGTACATTTTACACAACATCCTCTGGTTCCAAGCTAAGCTTTTTTAAGTATGTGTTAATACAAATAATACCACAATAGTAAAGTAAGCTGTGATGAAAGCCCTATAAACGTAATTTATGCAATCCTTGCACAATTTCAGTTTGAAACCGCGTTGTTATAGCTATTTTTGTACCGCGTAGACAAGGTCGCATCTCAACCTCGTGACTGTTAGTTGTTAGTTTACTTGATCATTTACTTGCCCACGGTAGTTACACTGTTTACATTGAAATTTTGACTTTGGGACTATTCATTTGCTGGTCTCTCCTAGCAGCCACTTACTGCCTTATTCATAATGACATAACGGAGGTTTTTTAAACGAACATTTTATCGGGGAGATAATAAACGTTTTATCGTAAAAAAATTATTATGAATAACAAGTTTTGACAATTTTCGCGAAACTATTTTAGCGAACTTTTAAACCACCGATAAGTCATTATGAATAAGACCATTAATCTATATCTATACTATAATTATAAGGAGATGTTGTACATATTTTTGTATTTCAGTAACGAATAAACTCAAAAACCACGGGACGGATTTCGAAAATTATTACACTATTAGATAGATTAGAGCTAGATTAGCAAGATAGTGATACCAATTCTACGTGCGCAACTAAACTTAACTTATCTTAAAAATGAAAACAACTATTGCTGTGCTTTGATTATTTGGCTATTTTGTTGTGCACATTCATATTAATTAATAGCTTTATTCTGAAACAAACAGTTTTTATAACCACAAAGTGAAGTTAACGTTGCCGAATTGTGTTATCGACACTATCAAAATTCATATTTTAGTTAAGTTTAGTTTAGTTGTGTGCGTAGAATAGGTACCATTGTAGTGATTTTTTTCACGCCTACAAAGTCGCAAGTAAGTGCCAGTATTTCATAATTTTGTTAACCCGTCTATTATGTTTCAAATTTGAAGTATATAGTTCAAAACATTGAAGGAAAGCATAAGTGAGAAAGTGGGTTAGGGAAGTTAATGAAAGCAACTGTATTAAACTCTCTTATTGAATAAAATGACAACATAACAAGACAGAAGTATTTGGGATTGGTTTCAAATATTCTGTAAAGTATGTGTCCATGTTTGTATGAAGTTAAATTGCTTGTGAGGTAATTTTCCAAAGCCTCCTCTTAGTTAACCGCTCATTTATATCAATTTACATCTTTAATAACATTGTTGTGTTAATATAATTCAGAATATATAAGCTCCGTCTGTGTTTATAAAATACTAGTATTCTAACCTGGCTTCGCACGGGTAATGAAACGGATTGAAAGTCCTGAACCAGTGGTATGGAAAAAAAATTTTGGACATACGAGTATCATAGGAGCTTTTTTTTTTGGCAATAAAAGAATATGCGTACGTGAATAAATGATTTTTGATTTTGATTTTGAATGTTAAGTTATTTAAAAGAAGCCTATGTTAACCGGGCATATTATAGTTTTCGGAGTGTGAAAGATTTTTTTTAAAGTTATTTGCTAGTTTCAGCGCCTATTCAATTAAAACAAACAATCAAATCTTTCATTATCTGCATTATACTGTCACGCCTTTTTCCCATGGAGGTAGATAGAGACTACAGAGCGTCGTCTGCTACGACAATTTTACATCAAATCTTACTTCTGTAATATTAGCATTAGATGATAACTTATTAATCAATATAACATTTGAGAACAACGCTAATAATATAGAGCCTTTGTAGAGCGTTTACACAATGAGATGGAGTTTAGAATATTGTTCTTTATTCATGAGCTATACGAAGCTGTGTCTTAAATAAAAAAAAAAGTTCCAAAAGTTACTTGTAAACATACATATGACATAATTACAACTATGTCTTAGAGTTGTAATTATGTCTTCATGTTGTCATCTCTAATAATAATTTAGTAAAAGAGGTCACTCAAATGTTTTCCAAACATGAATCTGTAAAGTAATAATAATTATTTTAATTTATAAAGATTTAATAAAAGAACCACCAAACAAATAATTATGTGAATGCTGATGTAAGCTTAAATCACTACGAAGATTTAAATGAAAATAGAGAACGTCAGACAGACTGCGTTTGCGCAACACAATGTTATTTTACTCTTTATATTAGGTACATTCTTGCATTATTTTTAGAATTGTTTTATGAACGTTCGTTGCCAACGTATTTATTTATATTTAAAAAGATCAGAAAACTTTAACGATTATATTAAGTTTACTGCACAGGTATATTTCATTAGCGTCATTCTCCTATCTAATATTGTAACAAAGTTGGCTAAGAACATATTTCATATATTCATGAATCATGCACATTTGACACAACATCCCCTGGTCCTATTTCTTCTTTATTCTGAAAAATAGACTCGTAAGTAGGTTTGTGTTTCAAAAACATAGGGCCAGAAATCGTACCTAAAACTGTTATTTTACTATTTTTATTCATTTATTTTTTCAATAAATGCTACGCCTAAACGATAAAAAATAATGGTTTCCTTAACAATTTGAATACGTTTATTAATTGATATTACTTTCTAAATAGATATATTTACATAGCATTATTACCTTGGAAAGTCAGATAACTTAGCCACAACACATACATATGTGTTGACACAATCTGTATTGGTCACCATTGTATTGTTAGCTTCATGGCTTCCACGAATGAATTCAATAGCTATCATGTCTTTAATACATACCATAAAATGTTCGGTAAGTTGAGCATTCACATAATGTAGACTAAATCTGTTATTGAATTTCGAATACCTACTTATTTAATGTGCTAATTAATTGTTTGAAAATTTGCTCTTATGTTCTAATTGTTGGTGTTTGGTATATGTAGTTGGTTCTTGTTAGATGTTTTTTGTTTTAGTCAATGAAGATACTATAGAAAGAAAGAAAGAATAATATTAATTATTTCCCATTGGGGGGACACATAGAAATAATGACACATAATATATTTACAATTTACAAATATAATTACAACCAAATACAGTTATAGTTTAGTGGATGTGACCTAACCATGGGAAACAATAGGACGTCACTCAGCATAATGTTGTGGTTTTGACCCCACAACGCTGGTTTTCAGTAACGCCCTATACATTAAAAGTATTATATTAAGTAGAAAAAAAATTAGCTACTAAACAAATACTGATTGTACTACGTCTGGGTGTTTTCTATGTATTATAAGTATGTATTTACAAAAGAAAAGTAGTTTATGTAGTCTGTCCGTATCTGGTACCCATAATATAAGCATAGAAATATAGCTTACTTTGGGACCAGAGGGCGTTGTGTGAAATGTCCTGAATATTTATTTATTTATTTTATTCACTGAGCGTGCGTTCACCGCCACAGCGTTCTATGGAAGAGGCCTATGTTCAGCGACTTCAGCGTAGAGATGCTGGATAAATGGAAATAAATACTGATTTTTTTTGTGTTTTCGCCAAATATAAAAACATACCTTAGTTTTGTAAATAGTATAATGTTTAATACATACTTATTAAGGAAAGAAATCTTTCCTTATTAAGCTAGGAAATTCTGCAGTGAAAAAATATTATATTTGTATTGATGAACAAATAATATTATTTACAATTATTATTAATTAAACCTGTAAGATATAGGCGTATAAGTATGCAAACAGGACAATTAATATGTCGTTTATTATTGGGTCTTGGAAAACCGCAGTTCATAACTTAAGTTTTACCGTGTGTTGAGAAAAAATTTTTTTTTGAGACGGAGATTGCACAATGACAACATACCTACTTAGATGTTCAATATGCACTCTTCGACTTTATCTCTTAAATCCTTTTAAAAAGTATTTAAATATTTTAAAATCAAATAATAAATTTTAGATCCGATTATGACTCAAAACGTACGTGGATTTTGAAACAAAATCTTTTTGCCATAGCTGGAATAAACGTATCATATTTTTAGATACAGCATTTCTAGTTAGATACAATAAACTCACTGTCTTATGACAGAAACTATTGCAGCTAGGCACATTGAAGTGTATTTGTAGACTGCTTACAGAATTATGTAAATCGTTAACCCTTCCAGACAAATTACGTAGAAGACGTAAAAAAAATTACGTAACATTTTGATAATCTTATTGCGTCTATTCTTACAAATAACTTGATTTATTAATTCTAAGACTGACTGATTAATTAACTCATCATAGATATGTGAACCACTGCAGTTCAATTTCCCACGGAATGGTGCTGCGGCGAGACACCGTACAAGTCCCAGTTTAATTATATATAAATAAATATGTTATTATTTTAATTATTGAAATTTATTCTATTTTGTAAATAGAATAAATTTCAATCTACTTAATTCAAATAAATTTTAATCTAATAAATTTCTAATTCATTATAATGTTATATATATTATGTGTACTCGTATTGTAGATACTAACATAGGCACTAAGCTACATAATTTACTAACAAATACTATTATTATTATTGTGACATGTACTTACATAATGTGATTAAGTCCTGGTTACTTTAATAAACAATTATTCATTCATTCATAGATAGAGTGAATAACAGAGTTTGTAGTTACTATTTTTGCTGAAGTATCAGAGGCGCAATTGTCGGCATATAATCGCCCCCGTATAAATATTTAGATAATATCAAGTCTACGTAATGTCATTATTATTTATTTCTTCCTATGAGTAGCTGCACGTTGTGCGTCACTATCAAAATATTATCATCTCATCAGCACACTTCAATCTCAATCATCATAATTACTATAAGGTTGATTGATGCCCTATGTTATCGACTTTGTACCTTAAAAAAAACTAAAAATCTAATCCTCGTATCGTTTCGGTAGTATAACATAGACATGGGTTTGATCATCGTTCGGGACAGTAATTATTTATAGATAATAATTAATTAGTATCTAGGAAACATCAAAAAATAATATGTGTTTAATTTTTATCTATGTATAAATTAAATACAAAACTGCGCTCTAGTTTTCTCGGAATACATGTGTCTCCGTGCGATACAGCGCGATACTATCTTTTAAACCTTTAAATAAAAGAAAATATAGAAAACCATTTTGTCAGCTATAAAGTTATACATGAAGTATGAAGTACCTACTATTACTTCATGTGTTATTATTGAAAGAAGATTGTCAATGGGATTAACCTTTTTGCATTGTAATGATGACAAATATTTTAAATATTACATATTCTATTAATTAATGTTACATTTTCCTGTTTAAGCAAACATTCTTTCTAGGTGCGGTCGGAATGAATAGCACTTTATTCCTTCAATAATTTGTCGTATATTTGTGGTTTTAAAATTAGGTTTCTATTACTTAATGTTTGAACCACTAACCTTTTGATGTTTTTATTTTTCTCGATTATTGAAGAAAACATACATTAGAGCAATAATTTATTTAGAGCAAACAACACAAACAGCAATTCTCGACTTCTTCGGAAAAGTAAATCGATCTCCGACACATATAGGGGCTTCAATTCAATTTATTGGCAATTTGATAAAAGTTAACTTATTTGTTTTTTTTTGTTGTTGAAATAAGTAATAGTTACGAAACTGTTAAGACGATACCAAAATAGCTTCGTGCATTTTTCTATGTACGAAGTTTTCATTGTTTCTTTAGATTGAATGGCTAGAGCTCTAATTTTTAAGTATATGTTTTTTCAATATATGATCTAGGATCGCATCAACTCAGAAACGCGATTGAAAAAAGTTTTCTCGATAGAAAATCTTGGCGAAACAACCTCTCAATTTTTTTATTTTTTTCATTTGTCGGTCTATTATCGCGTATTAACTAATGAAATAACTTTAAAAACATAAGTAACTATTATATATAGAAACACGTAAATCAGAATTAAAATATATTTAGTAGATTTTGAGTAAATAGGAAAAGTATCCCTAATTCTTCATTTTCTGTGCCTACTGGCTGTGTTAATATGTACGTGTCGGCGATGATATACGATAATATTGATGTAGGCCCTTAACTCCATTCTGCTCATAATTTATGTTTTTCTAAATGTATAGGGGTCATTCTTTTATTCGTAATATGTAGGTACAGCAGACAACGTTAATCTTAAGCTTGCGTTGTCATAACCTTAAAACACGGCAACAGAAATTTTTTTACTCGGCCTGCCCTAGACACCAAAAGTTCAATTAAAATCATCTTTAAAAATTGATTAGAGTAGAAATTGAGCTAATGACCCTGCGTAATGAAAATGTGATTGCTGCATGATAGATTTGTGCCGCTTGTATCAAAAAACTTCAGAATTTTTGGTCTCTATTTGATAGAAATAGAAGGCTATTGCCAAATCCGGGCACGACCAGTACACGGATTTACTCACTCAAGAAATTTATTATTTCAGTAGTTTTTCGTTTGTAAAAATATAGAGAAACATAGTTTATTTATAGTACTTGTACAACAATACGAGAGTTTATTAGGTTTTACACTTGCTGTACTTAATCTATTAATCGTCCGGTTTTAGACATGAAACAATATTTTAACATTCAATACAAGATGGCGTATGTGATTTTGTACACACATTGTTTAGATTACAACATGTCCGGAGCAACACGACTCCGTTGTCAGCATCATCATAATGGAAACTCAGATTTGGCACAATCTACACTAAATAAACTACTTACACGGCAAATATCTACTGTGCCTATACTTTTATGTAAAACTAATATGTAATGCTTTTCATATTGTATTGTTTGCATTGGGGTAAAACTTACCTGTGTATTCAGTTTATCATGAAAAATAAACTACTTGAGATAACCAAAATAAAAATGTAAGCTAAGTGAGCAATTTAGTTCAAAACGAAGTCCGAAGGTTGCCCCCGCAACCAGAAAGGCGAAATGTATTATAACGCAGAGTATATTATTATTTCTTTACTCAATTGCACAGTTTTAGTTAATTAGTTTGCATTAATGTTTTTTTGCAAAATTCCACAAAATTTTTAACAGATTTGATTTGATGTAAAATTAGAATAATAATATGTAAATAATTTTATTAGAATATTTGACACATCAATTTAATACCTATCTAATAAGTAATAAGTATATGAATTTACAAACAACGATATTAAAGGTTTAAGTGGATAGATCAATCTGTTTACTAACGTTATAAACCTATCATCATAATAGTTACATAGATAAATAGATAAGACAATAATGAATCAGTGTGTGAAATTAGGAGTGTGAAACCTACATAGTTTACATGAGCGTCAATTTGCGTCATAGCGTCATGCATTCAGTGTATAAATCAATACTAGCGCGCTCAGCTATGTATATGTATAGAATTGATTATGTAGAATACAGAGGATGACAGCCGTGGTGTATTGTTATAACAAATTAGAAGATTTCTCATCGCAAAAAATGTAGAGTCGACTATAAAACTCATTCCCGCACAGTCAATTTGTTCTGTATTATTTATTTACACCACAAAAAACAACGAAATTTTTGGACTTTATATGTATACATTTTAGTCCTAAGAGCTGACAAGCACTTAAAAGTTTTTAACTAAAAACTTGTCAGAAGAAATTTTGCTTGGTTTTCCACAAGTTATAATTACCTAATTGTCACCGACAAGGAGTCCTTGAGTAACATATTCAAATAATCTACAAAACAAGTATTGTAATACCCTAGTTTAGCGCTAGTTGCTGAATAACCAATTTAAAGTACAGCTACTTATTTAGCGAAATAATTTCCATTTACATAGTAAACAATTTGTATTGCAGTCGTTTTATGTTATCGTTTTATTCTTGTTGCTAGCCAAGATTGCCACATATTAGATTAATTTGATTTCATTTAATCTACGTTTCATTTCGAGATTTTTGTCACGCGGCGGTTATGATTTTTGCATACCTCTAGTCTAATCGAATTAGTTGAATTTCCTAACCATCGCTTCATAAAAATCAATTGCTCTTTACAGCATCTAGAGAAGAACTACTCAGTTAGGTCTTAGTATGAGCGTAATTGGGGGAGGAGTTTTAAAGTTTTGGACTCCTAAACCAATGTCCACGGGTCGTACTTTCATTATTATTAATCTGTGGTTCTATTGTAACATTTTTTTTAGAAACAAAATCTTTAAAGTGATAAAGAAAAGTAAATTGAAATTAAATTCAATTTGAGAGAAAATGATTCATTACGTTGTCAATGCACTGATCTCATAATTATAAAACCGGGATAACAAACCACCAACCACCAACATAAACCCAAGCTAAGCTTATTATGCTTGTGTTATGGGTACCAGAATACGGATAGAATACATAAACTACTTTTCTTTTGTAAATACATACTTATTATACATAGTAAACACCCAGACGCAGAACAAATATTTGTTAAAATAATTAAAATTGGCAAGCTTAGTGTTCCGTGTATTTATCATATTTTCTTATATTCTAATGATTTATTAAGTTCTACTCTAGCTCAAATTTCGATAACGTTATGCCTTTTCATTTAAAATATCTTTTCAGGGCTTTAAAAACCAGAGACCTTTTTGTTTGAAACGATTTTCAATTCTAGAAAGCAATAAAGTAGTTTCCAAGTTACACGTGTCTGCACGTAATTGCCGAGAAAGCTTTTTATCGAAGCTGTGCCTAAAAGCAAAACGTACATAATTATATATTATTTTGTCTACGCAAATTCAGTCTGTCTGAAATTTATAACTGAAAATTCTCACAAAATTTTTTCGCTCGGTTGAGAATAGATTGAGCTACATTTCCCCGCCTGCCTGCAAAAATATCAAGTACTAAAATCTGAATTAATAGTGGCAGTAATGTCATCGAGGTAAAGAAATAAATTGCGAATAAATACACCTACAACCGCGTTAACTGCGTAGGTATCAAGGATAGCAATTTGTACGGAATAACATCCACGTAATAAGTCGATGGTTATGTTTAAAGAGAATTAACAAGTAATATTTAATGTATTACTTTAATATATTAAAGACTTTATTTTAGCAAATGACTTATGAATACAAATACGCATTATACATGTGTTCATATACGAAATGTACGAATATTTAATTTTTGATGGAGAGTTACAGCCGTATTCACAAACGTTACTGTGAGGTCTCATAGTAGGCATGGACGCACAGGGGTAGCAAAATCATTTCACAAACAATACTTAACTGGTGAAGTGTACTATGTGTTTGTTAAACTGAACGCATAGCTAAGTTTGGTCTATGAATACAAAGGCTCGATGAACGGAACGCACTGAGAAGTGTTACCCTTTGCACAGTGCATCAACACTTAAGTACTTACTTAAGTAAATATTGTTTGTGAATACGGGTGAGAGTTACATATATTTTGTAAATGTTAAAAATTATCTCTGTGTGTTTTTAAAATAAAGGATTAAACCTCCTTTTTTATTAAATATGTAATAGAACACTTTGCATGTCACAATGCTGTATCATATAACTCAAAATATTAAAAGAACCTCAGCGTATGCATACAATATTAAAGGTCATATATAAATCGATTCAAGGACGTCAGTCAGTAATGGTTATTGATTGGAGATGCAAAAAGCACCAGCTATATTTACGGAGTGAAAATGAACTCTGTGGCTAACAAAACATTTATAAGTATTATTAAGTATTGGCAATGCTTTGAAATTTTAATAAAGAACTCTGACGAGCATTGGAAAGTGAATATAAAATTTTGTAACACTTGCGCGACTCATTTGTTTAAATAAAACTACTTTTGGGTGAGACTCCTCCGTGACCATGGTGACTGCAAAGTCTCCGAAACGTCGGGCCAAAATTTAAAACAAATATACGCGTCTAAATCCGTTAAAAGTAGTTTTATTTAAGTGAATATAAAGTCAAATAATTATGTTCTAATATGATTTTACGTGATTGTTAATCAGTAAAGGGATAAGAAATAGGGAAATCTGTTGGTGGTAATAGATCTGATATATCGTGTGATAAATAATGTTTATCTAATATACGTGATGCTATTAACAACACATTGTGATGGGGCTAGAATACGTATACTTCGCTTCGATAATAAAACAGATAGATAAGGTATAGAATAATTAATTTGCGAAACTCTATATCTTATAGAGTCTACAGCGGCCGTATTATGAGCTCTTATTCCCAGGCCGTTTACGCCGTGAATGGAACTGCCCGGCAAATTCGTAATATGAACATAACTCCCAGCCATCCAGTTCGCTAAAACAGTCATAGATTAATATGTTTATAGAGAAGGTACAACTAAAAGTTTAAGTACTAACTAAAATTTTTCAACTAAATGTTTTATGTTTACCATAATACATAATTTAGTCAGGCAGTGTACGGCCTGCCTGGAACTTGCATGATTTTTAAAAAGCTCATAATACGACCGCTGAACATGAGACATTAAACCACCTATAAGACAACTTTTGTATATGCAAAGATTAAAATATGTAAACAAATATTCGTTATTTCATTCCTCGTGAGTTGAAAGTAGAAAATCACAAAATAATATTTTAATAAGTATTTTTTTTTATGAGCTGCCTCAACTACAGAAGTTGGGCAGAAACTAAGGCACAGTTTTAGTTTTAACTGCGCTAGTTTCTTAAGAGGATACCAAAATAGCTTCGTGCATTTTTCTATGTACGAAGTTTTTTTGCATTGTTTCTTTAGATTGAATGGCTAGAGCTCTAGGATCGCATGAACTCAGAAACGCGATTGAAAAAAGTTTTCTCGATAGAAAATCTTGGCGAAACAACCTCTCAAATTTTTTATTATTTTCATTTGTCGGTCTATTATCGCGTATTAACTAATGAAATAACTTTAAAAACATAGGTAACTATTATGTATAGAAACACGTGGATCAGAATTAAAATATATTTAGTAGATTTTGAGTAAATAGGAAAAGTATCCCTAATCCTTCATTTTCTGTGCCTACTGGCTGTGTTAATATGTACGTGTCGGCGATGATATTGATGTAGGCCCTTAAGACGATACCAAAATAGCTTCGTGCATTTTTCTATGTACGAAGTTTTCATTGTTTCTTTAGATTGAATGGCTAGACCTCTAATTTTTAAGTATATGTTTTTTCAATATATGATCTAGGATCGCATCAACTCAGAAACGCGATTGAAAAAAGTTTTCTCGATAGAAAATCTTGGCGAAACAACCTCTCAAAATTTTTATTTTTTTCATTTGTCGGTCTATTATCGCGTATTAACTAATGAAATAACTTTAAAAACATAAGTAACTATTATATATAGAAACACGTAAATCAGAATTAAAATATATTGAGTAGATTTTGAGTAAATAGGAAAAGTATCCCTAATTCTTCATTTTCTGTGCCTACTGGCTGTGTTAATATGTACGTGGCGGCGATGATATACGATAATATTGATGTAGGCCCTTAAGGAAGATATTATACCTGAGTTATTAATTGACAATTAATTTGCAATAATTGTTAAGGAAATTAAATCTCCTCCAGAAATAGTTACTATATCATCTATATGTCTGGTGTAACATAACATCCTTCAAGTAACTTTAAATCCAATTAAAATGTAATTAATAGAGTCACGCTACTGTCTTTAGGACATGACGCAAGAAGCCACGTGACCAATATTCAGTATCCTGGGGTTTTACAGCAATACAGCAGATATTTGAGTTTTCTTCCTTCTTACATATTGTTGCTGCTTCTATCCTTCACTAGTCTTGAAGCAAAGTAGACGTTTATAAATTAAGTTAATTAAAATATTTTAAACATTAATATTTGCAAAACTTGGTGATTTTAATTAAATTATAGTAGTAACAAATAAATATATTTTTTGTTTTATATGCCATTTAGTACGTAAAAATGTCTTTTGCCATAAGTTACTTTAAAAAGGGCGTAGTATAGTTAGTATTGTTCTGTGTTGAATAATTTTTATCACATTGGTGTTCTTTTTTTCTTTTTATTGACTTATATTTTTAAAATAATTTGTACTGCCTCGAAAGGAAAACTAATTCAAGAATCCAAGATAGTTCCTTGTAGTTTTATGATATGGGTAACTATACATAATTATATTTATGTTCACATACAATAGTATGATATAAAATTGCTTTATTTATTATTAAATTATGCTACGAAACAAATGACATACTTACAAAAAGTAATACTTAAAAGAATTTAAAAACGCTTTTTTTACTTACGATTTAAACATGATCGATTTACGAGTAATTAGAGGTTATCTGGTCTTTGAAACACAGCTTATGTTAGTTCAGTGACCAGGAATTCCAATAATGTGTATCCATATGTTTTATGTATGACAATACATTTATTTCTATTCTATTCTATTCACTATTTCGTCGAACAATTATTTAACATAACTACAATTTTATAAAAAAATAACTCGATTTATTTTACATTCAATTAAATTTAACTAACAAATATTATTGCGGAGGGAAAATCTTTCTTACTATTGTAGAAAGAAGAAGTAAGAAAGATTTCAGATAATTTTAGTGAATAAAATTTATATATAAATAAATAAGTAAATTAATATTTATTTATATTTATATGAACCCAACATTTAAAATCGATAAATATGAGTAGGTACTTGTAAAAGTTTTGTTCTATTTTTCCTTTTATAAAATAGAACACATTGTGTAAAAACTTTAACGAAAGATGAAATATCAGAAAATTAAACCGCACGTAGCAAATATGTGCTACAAATTTTATTGTAGCACGTAATCGCTACAGACGGATGCTTTGATTATGCTGTACCTTTCTCATTTACAAATAATTTAAGCAGTCGTAAGGAGAATATCTTAACCTCATGTATAATTTCTTGGCATACTATATTACAGTTCTCTTAATTTGTTTTTTTTTAAATAAATATTTTAATAAATATTCATGGACATTTCACACAACGTCCTCTGGTCCCAAGCTAAGCTTATATGCTTGTGTTATGGGTACCAGAATACGGATATAATACATAAACTACTTTTCTTTTGTAAATACATACATATAATACATAGTAAACACCCAGACGCACTACAAACATTTGTATGACATTTATGGATATCACACAAATGATTGTCCCAACCGGGAATCGAACCCGAGACCTCGTGATCGGCAGTCCATTACATAAACCACTCCACTACGAAGCCCGTCCGAAGAATTAAATATATTAATTACCTATACTTATATAAATTTATTAAGATGTCTAACGTTTTATCCATGCAGGGAGCGCACGCGAAGGCGGACTGGTATGGCGCGGGTGCGCAGGCGAATGCGACGCAGAAGACGGCGCGGGGGGTGCGCTCGGAGACGGCAACGCCAACCCAACAGACAAGGTACGATTTTCATCAATATTTGAGAGATTTTAATTTACATCTAATCATTTGCTGATGAAGACGGCGTGCTTTAAAATCATGTATATCCAATAATAAACGTAGGAAGGCTGACGAATAGATCTACAAGCACAGACGTAATGAGCTTCTTCAGTTTAGCAAAGGAGCATTCGACCTTTTCTAGTCATTGACTTGTTTGAACCAATTCGTAAACTATGAGATTATGCTATGAATTATGTAGTGTAGTGTAGTGCATAAATCAAGCATAAACACTAAAAAGGTTAATACATAAAAAAAATTATTGTATACAGTTACAAATAAATACATAAATAAATAAAATATTCATGGACATTTCACGCAACGTCCAAAATAATAGTAATAATCAAAATAGATTTTCGCTTAGTATTATTTACAGTATTACAAAACTCTGGCCCATTTGAACGTGTCGGGGTAAATCAGTTAATTTTATACTTAGGTACATACATATTTGGACAGATATCGTTGCATAAATATTGTGACCATGTAAAGCACATAATACTTTATTCGAATGTCAAATCTACAAAGACTTATTAACCTCCAGAGGGAGATTGTTTTTATGAGCTATGAACCTTGAAAATTGTTAAGCTGTCAAGTTTTAATGGCTCGTAAAGAAAATCTTATTTGCAAATAGAGTCGTGAGGGTTGCAGCTTTGCAGCGTGCAATTTAAAACGGCAACAGTCATTTATTATGTTTGTTACGTAATTGCAAAATATCGTCTCCTAGTATTTACCCTGATGCTCAATTACGGAATTTCAGTTAATTATTTAATAATGATTTCGATTTGTCTTGATGGAAGGGTCGTTTCATGACTGACATTTGCGCTAATATTAATGTAGAGTCCTATTTCAGTTCTGCGTTTAATAGCTTTACTTTTTGAAACCAATTACTTAATAACTATGCCTAAAAATAGGCGAAATTTTATATTGGTAAGGAGAAAATGACGTAATCATTGTGTATACAGTTGGAGGGGTCGGACGCAGCTACGGACGACCCTGTTCACCTCAAGAGACGGGTGGGACTCTTCAGTGGGGTGGCTCTAATCGTCGGCACTATGATCGGTAAGAGCTGTACACTCATATAATATGTTACTGTAGGTATTGACGTTATTTACTCTCATTTTAAGTATCTAATTGAAATAAAAATATGCCATATTTTTTTATTATAAAATTGGTTAAGTACCCTGATACCAATAAGTAGAGTTTCATGATTGAATATATATTTTCATGCTTAGACAAATAAGTACCAAATAATTGGTCAAGTGCGAGTCGGACTCGCGCACGAAGAGTTCCGTACCATTATCTATGCAACATAAGGCAACGTTATTAGTATCGAGCAAGAAACGTTAAAAAAATCATGTTTGTTGTATGGGAGCCCCCCTTAAATATTTATTTTATTTTATTTTTAGTATTTGTTGTTATAGCGGCAATAGAAATACATCATCTGTGAAAATTTCAACTGTCTAGCTATCACCGTTCTTGAGATACAGCTTGAGTGACAGACGGACGGACGGACGGACGGACGGACGGACGGACAGCGAAGTCTCAGTAATAGGGTCCCGTTTTTACCCTTTGGGTACGGAACCCTAAAAAATTAAAATTTCTCTAGCATATTCATATATTTGGATTTGCACGATTCGCTTTAAGTTTAGTTTTAAATTTTGATAATTAAATAAATAAATAAATATTCATGGACATTTCACACAACGTCCTCTGGTCCCAAGCTAAGCTTATATGCTTGTGTACCAGAATACGGATAGAATACATATACTACTTTTTTTTTGTAAATACATACTTATAATACATAGAAACACCCAGACGCAGTACAAACATTCGTATGACAATTAGAAAAATCACACAAATGATTGTCCCGAGCGGGAATCGAACCCGCGACCTCTTGATCGGCAGTCCGTTACATGAACCACTACACCACGAGGCACGTCAAATCAAATACAAAATCAAATTGTTTGATTGATTTAGAGACTTCTGGTACTCATTATTGTCTAGAATTTAAATATGTTGTTCTGCAATATATCAGCAATTACACATTATTAAGCCGCTCCTGCAAACAATAATCAATCTTTGCCATTCTTTGCAATGATTTACGTCACACACACCTACTTTGTAATCGTATTCTGTGAATAAAACTCGTATAGATACGTATCTGTCTAGAAAAACATGAAGAGCTAGACTTGTTGAAATATTTTACTTGCGTCATATAACTAATACATTCAGGTTCGTGTGATGTAATACCTGGAATGAAAATAATGCTATTTTGTTAACAGTAAATAATTGGTTATTTATCTTTACATTTGGTTTCTTTTAACTTCTGCGCTGATATATTTTAATTTGTAGTCCAACTCACTTCACACTATAAAATACGCCAAGTCCCTCTCACACAAGGCCACTAAGTGAGTCCATCTAGCCTTCCGGCCCTTTAGCGGGAATGTTATAAGACCCTTCACCCTATCATTCCTAATGTTTCTTTGTTCTAAGCTGAGAAAGAAGTGAACTACATTTTACTTTTAGATATTACCCACGATGAATAGTTTCCCAAAGCTGGGTTATAGTAAATGACAACATTAAGAAGTTTTTCTAGAGTGTAATTATTAAACAGGAGACAAAATACACATTATTTCTTTTAAGTTGAGTACCTTTGTTAAAAAAGAAAGAAATTTAATAAATATTGCCATGCCCATCAATGTTCTAATTAAGGATATTGCGCTTCAACGGTTGTTACTAAGCGACTGCGCTAAATGGACAGCTTTCATCATTAAAAACTATTGCGAACTTTGAACTGTGTACGTCACGATTCACTGTCTGTACTCTAGACGTATATTCAGACTGTGCCAATATTTCTGTGGGCCTATTGTCAGCTATTTATATTCTTCATAACGGAAACCACATGTGACAGAAACTGATTTACTTTTGTTTGCTGATACTCGTAGCACGAATCAAAGGCCTCCACATTTCAAAGCAAAGAGAGTAAGTTTTAGCCCTGAAATCGAGGGCATTTGATCTCCGGGTCGAGCAAAAATATTAATGTTTATGGTGTTTTTGTGTTATTAGGAAACTTTAAATATTGTTAGTATCAATTCACGGGTGAATTAATAACTATAAAAGGTATTTAAATAGTATAAGTAGTATAAATTTAAGTCTACGAGCAACATCCAAATATTTAAGTAGACTGTACAAATTCTACTGAGCTAGGAATAGCGATAGTTCGTATACACATCGAGAATGGTTACATAAAGGAAACTTTATAATAATCGGCTTACATTTATTTTTCAGTATTTTATAAATATTATCAATAAAATGAGTGATTGATATTGTTTTAGGTTCTGGAATATTCGTCTCGCCCTCTGGGCTTTTGGAGCGCACGGGCTCAGTGGGCATAAGCTTCATCATTTGGATGGCATGCGGTCTGCTCTCACTGCTCGGTAAGTACGAGTATATTACTACATGCAAAAATTCAGTTATGTAAGAATACAGTCACAGATTAAACGCATCACCAAGATGAAAGTACGTAATGGCACCGAAATCTGATAAATGAACCTACAGTTCCAACTTTTTCTGTGACCCACTTGACCTGATACTTTAACAGTTAGGTTCCACTTTCCTCTTTTCGATCGCAGTCCCCCATTATGCTGCCTTGGTAAATGTGGCAGCCCACGTGTTTCTCTGTTGAATTTTTGTATTGTTCAATGTAAGTATTAGAAATTAAAATAATACGTTATGTACTCACAGGAGCTCTTGCGTACGCGGAGCTGGGAACAATGAATACGTCATCAGGCGCTGAATACGCTTACTTCATGGATGCATTCGGAGCACCACCAGCATTTCTATTTTCATGGGTAATATTAACTACTAATTAGAACTTATAGGAAAAAGTTATGAATAAACAAATAAGCTTTGCACACAAAAAGAGTCTAACTAATATCCCTGATTCCTCAGTCAAGTAGAAGGATTCCCCTTATTTCCTTCCTAACGGCAGATACCTATATATAGCATTTTTAAAATCTAATACATTGACAGACAATAATGTTCTCTATGTTCTAACATTTGCACAACTCATTTGTTTAAATAAACCACTTTTTACGGATTTAGCACACAGATCAGTCCCACCCGTGACCATGGCGACTGAAAACTCTAAACTTCGGGCTAAAATTTAAAAACATAATATATGCGTTTAAATCCGTAAAAAGTGGTTTTATTTAAACATTGATAGACAATTCAAATACCACAATATTGACCACTACGCTTATATAACTGAAATAAGACACGGCTAATGACATTCATAGCGTACAAATCAGCCGGAATAAATTGAATAGACTATTAGGTGTTCACACAACAGGATTATGTTTGTATATTCTATTACACAAACAATATATCTTGTCCAAACATTTACGTAATACATGTGTTGATTTGTTTTCTCAGGTCTCGACATTGGTACTGAAACCATCGCAAATGGCTATAATATGTCTGAGTTTTGCAAAATACGCGGTGGAACCGTTCGTATCGGAATGCGAGCCACCAACGAGTCTCGTCAAACTTGTCGCAGTCTTATGTATTGGTATGTCGAATCTATTACAACCACATTGATTATAGATCGTAACAGACGAATTTCAATTGATATAAATATAAGGTTGATTAATGTCAACAAGATGTCGTCAAATGAAACCATATTTGAATGTAATTTGGGTCTTGTCGTTTTCAGTGATGATATTAGCAGTTAATTGCTATAGCGTCAACTTGGCAACAAATGTTCAGAACATCTTCACGGCAGCTAAACTTGTGGCTGTGGTTATCATAGTTTGCGGAGGAGCTTATGAGTTAATACTAGGTAAATTAATCACGTCATATGCTAACAAAACTTATGATAATATATTGCAAAATTTTATCGTTAACTTCTACGACGGGTGGCATTGGTAGATCTTATATAGAAAACTATTACAGTATCAATAAAAATATCGTCAGCTAAGCTTTAAATTTAACAAAAATCGACAAATGAATAGAACTGTTAGGCTGTTAAAAGCTAGTAAACATATAGGGTGGACTTTTTTTATTAATTTTCAAAAAACTTTTTTAGTATAAACCTATACCTATCTATATCTTTAGTTGAATGGGATTTTTCTGATGCTCATACATAATAACTTTCTATTTAGCTCTTATAGCATAACTCTAGACACGCAACTGTGTTGTTACCAATAGTTGTACCTATACCTCGAAAATTCCTAATAAAAATGTATGTACCTAACAGTTTTGGGCGCCTTCAAGACACCCGATATGAATTTTATTTGATTTATCTTGGAGGACAACATTAATAAAACTATACGAATTCCTAAGGGGTTTGAGTAATCAATATAATGCACACACTGATTGTTGGTATTCGATATGGTGCAGGTAATACGCGACATTTACAGGAGCCAAATTTCAGCAGTAGCACCGCCACGCTGGGCAACATTGCCACAGCGTTCTACACCGGACTCTGGGCATATGACGGATGGAATAATCTCAACTATGTTACAGAGGAAATTAAAAACCCTTCCAAGTAAGTGCTTACGGATAAGTATCCGTTAGCTATATTTTATTAGATAATTTGTTTATTAATATTACATTTCGACCTATAAACAAAGAGACAGTATTTTTGCAAGGGAAAGAATTACACGCAATTTCGCAGGAAATAAAATGTAATGATGAGTAGGTATACAATATTTTCTTGGTGAAATTTTGGAGTAAAACAGATAATCAACATTTAAAATAAACGAGTAGTTGATTGTGAATATGGTGGCCCTTGTTTATATTCTAACTAATCTGTAAATTAAATTCTTTATGCTTATAATCTTTTTATGATATTTTAGAAACTTACCGTTGAGCATAATAATCGGCATACCTTTGGTAACACTGTGTTATGCGCTGGTAAATGTATCGTACTTGGCTGTGATGTCCGTGAGTGAGATGACAGATAGTGAGGCTGTTGCTGTCACATTTGGGAATCGCCTGTTAGGACCCATGGCCTGGCTCATGCCGCTAGCGGTCACCATTTCAACTTTCGGATCGGCTAATGGAACATTATTCGTTGCTGGAAGGTATGTAACACAATACAAAACATGTTCTTTGTAAATATTTGTGACTTCAAAAGCCAATATTTTAAATATTGGAATTTTAAGAATTACGCACCAACCAAATGAAAATAAAAACAACATTAATATGTATTTGCAAACGATATAAGACTAGGACTCTTCGAATTAGCAGCACTAGTATTTTTTTAAATAGACACTGATTCAATATACCTACATTTATATACAGACAAATTAAATTACTCTGGCACTGACTTCAAATGTTAATACAATAAATATTTAAGCATGTAACACAAATTAGCGACGTTCTTTTAAAATCAGGTTTTTATACTAATTTATAGTGTTTACATAAAGTAGTTTGTTTTAGTTCTAACAACAAATGCACTTCATGAAGTATAATTAAACGGGTATTTGAAATCAAAGCTGGATTAAGTCAGCGCGGGGCCCGTAGCATTAGTAATGGGGCGTACCCTCAGCCTTCTCCATACGATTCTACGACGAATCGGTGAGGGGTTTGAGATGGTAGGGGTAATCTATTTTCTGTGTGCGGGGCCCCTAAACGTGCGAGGCCTGTAGCATTTTGCTACTTTTGCTACCGTTTAGCCGGCTATGTTTTAAAAGAGACATGTTCAATATTGTATCTGTTTCTAGGTTGTGTTTCGCAGCATCTCGAGAGGGCCACTTACTGGATATATTGTCGTACGTTCACGTGCGCCGATTTACCCCTGCACCTGGACTGATTTTCCACGTGAGTATATAATATGATATCTTAAATTTCTTATCTTTATAATATTAAGGTATTACTGGTACCATTAGACTCTGCAAAACTTTATTTGTTTTTATACACTTTTAAACTTTCGCATTGCATTTTATTACATTGAAAAACACAGGTATTTAACCTATACTAAAAGTTTAAACGCGTTTAATACCTATGTTTTTCAATGTTCATTTGATTTTGTTCTCAATTATGTAGAGCTTGCTGTACTACTAGTCATCGCGACAGTTCCAAAGAGCGGGTGTATGAGCGACATAAGTACGTTTAATTTGAGATTTCTGGGTAATATCATGGTCTCAACTTTATAATTAATTGATTTATTTTCAAATAGTTTATGTCGAACACAACGTATTTCAACGTCCTTGAGCTTACTTGCATATTATATGTCCACGTCTTCTATACCCAAGTTAACCAAAAAAAAAATGGAAGATAAACATATTACCTATTAAAAGTGTTTTTATAATTAACTATTTCTAAATTGTTTCAGTCTATAATAGCCGTGGCTATGGTCTTGTACGGCACAATTGATTCGCTGATCGACTTCTTCTCGTTCACCGCGTGGATCTTCTACGGTGGTGCAATGGTAGCCCTGATCGTCATGAGATACACCAAGCCACATGCACCTAGACCATATAAGGTACAGTATTGCATAAATTTGCATAACAAATATAACGAGATCAAGCTCTCAAAAAGTACATATTAATATGAGACACATAAAATTCGAATTTTGGGGTGAGTGTAGGGCACAGTCAGTTCTGTAGAGGGCCTAGGATAACCGTCTATCCTGCGCACTTAACCTCTTATAGGCTATACATGACACGAGCCCCAGACTTCCATCCAGAACCAAAACTAGATGCTTTGCCTTTAGCTCAA
The DNA here is from genome assembly GCA_916999025.1 of Orgyia antiqua. NCBI lineage: Eukaryota > Metazoa > Arthropoda > Insecta > Lepidoptera > Erebidae > Orgyia > Orgyia antiqua. The sequence goes on from OU779861.1 coordinate 8,880,523, forward strand.
ACTTTTAACTGTTACAGTTAAAAGTTTGAGCAAAGCTTTCTTGCCACAAACTATTCCAAGTTGTAGGAACTTCGGATTAGCATTGAGTGTTTGTGCAGATGTTTAGAAGTATTATTTCACTTATCTTCAATCAATTTCAAAATATTCCGCATTGCAAATTTTTCGGAATCATTCACTTTCACATTAATGTCGATAACATTTTGTAAAATCCACAAAAATAGACATCTAGTGACATGAACAGAATACTAAAACAAGTTCTAATTTTCAGGTGCCTTTAGTAATTCCGATCCTGGTGATGATTGTATCGACATATCTGGTTGTGGCTCCAATCGTAGATAAACCCCAATGGGAGTACCTGTACGCGGCTGCGTTTATCTTAGCTGGGCTACTGTTGTATATTCCATTCGTCAAATGGGGATACTCGCTGCCGTTCATGGGTGAGTAATGATAGACATAGATTAAGATGATTTTAGGTATAATTTAAATTTTCTTGCTATTTTACGGTAACTCTATTTATTTTCTTTTTATTCGGTATTGCATGCATTTTGAGAATTTATAAATAATAGGCTGCTCATAAAATAGGTCAGTAATTGCCTGCTACTTTAAGAGGATACCAAAATAGCTTCGTGCATTTTTCTACGTACGAAGTTTTCATTGTTTCTTTAGATTGAATGGCTAGAGCTCTAATTTTTAAGTATATGTTTTTTCAATATATGATCTAGGATCGCATAAACTCAGAAACGCGATTGAAAAAAGTTTTCTCGATAGAAAATCTTAGCGAAACAACCTCTCTCATTTTTTATTTTTTTTCATTTGTCGGTTTATTATCGCGTATTAACTAATGAAATAACTTTAAAAACATAAGTAACTATTATATATAGAAACACGTAAATCAGAATTAAAATACATTTAGTAGATTTTGAGTAAACAAAAAAAATATGCCTAATTGTTCATTTTCTATACCTACTAGCTGTGTTAATATGTACATGTCGACGATAATATTGATGTAGGCCCTTAACCCTATCATTTTAGATTATATTTTTCACTATTACACCAAGGGATTGCTTGGAATAAATATAAATTATTTTTAAATTCGTACGCACAGTTCGTACCTACGTATCGCGTCAGGCCGTCAGGTTCAGAGAATATTTAACGTCATGTTTTATTTTTCAGATAAAATAACTGTTTTCCTTCAAATGATACTTGAAGTGGTGCCAACATCAACAACTTTTGAATACTGAAGCACATCGAGGCTGTATTATATTGCGACAAAATAACTCGTCTATTTGTTGTAGCATATCGAAGTATTTAATTGGATCTCGACGTTGTTAATTATTTTACATTCAAATGTTACCTGTTCAAAAAATATCTATTGAATAAAATTGCAAAGTTTCATTCAGAATTTTCAATTCAATATGTATCTACTAAAAGGCACTACATATTTACTCGATAGTTGAAGATTATATTTTTTTACTGTTATTTCCATGTTCCTTACCGAAATTCCAATCGATGTTGTTAATTGTATAAAACAATAAATTTGCATACTAATTAATATACTTGATATTAATATAATAATTAATAAAACATACATGGTATTTTGATGTTATAAAGCGACATACTTACTTTATATTTTGGAGTTAAAATATTGTAGTTATAAATAAAACTATTTGTTGTTTACATAATATTTTAAAATGTGAAAGCCACGAGGCAATATTTTTTGCTAGATATTAGAAATTCATCGGTCATTTCATTAGTTTGCACGAATCATTCCTAATGGGGTCATGCATTTTATGTTATTGTAGATCTGTACAACGTACCTCGGCATTGTTTTCGATCTGATAGTAGTAAATAAACGTAGGATTATGTAAGGTGAGACTTTGAATAGTTTTAATAAGATAGTAAACTTTAATGACATGGTTTATGTAACTATTATACCTATTAAAATTTAATAGAGCTCCTACTGCCGTATTAATATTAACACTGATATAATATTGCTCAATTTGTTTTAATAAACCTTTATATAAATTAATACATGTTTTAAATTAATGGGGTTTATTAACCTATTATTATGTTAAACGTAACAAACGAACGTTATTTATGGAATAATTTAATGGGGTCTAATCTAGACCTATATGGTCTATATACGCAGTATATGTAAATCAAAAGCATAATAACTAAATCTGAATATGACTATCTGTATTGAGTTAATTTGTTTGAGTATTTAGGCATAAAGTTTATAATTTGATAGCAGTTGATAGTTGTTGCCTAAGTCTCACCTAACAATGGGCAGCAAGGTTGTTTAACGTAATAAACTATAAACATACTAGGTATGTACTTGTACTTGATAAGACTTAAGCCCTGTTCGCATCACTATGAGTGAATGTGCTAAACTCATAGTCTGTAGTTCATTTCTCATGATTAGCCAACCTTAGGATATAAAGTAATTAGATATAGCGATGTGTTTATTTTGATTTGTATACATATTTATATTTTAATGAAATTGTTGTAGTTAATAAAGGTAAACCGTCTAATGTTATAGATGGGTTTTAGAAGATCCGGAGCCAAACACTACACAATATAATATATTTTGAAATCTAGGTATAGATTGGAATAATATACATACAGAATTGAATTATTTCCTAGATAGTTAATCTATGTATTTTAATTAACCCTTCTGTTAGTGCACATATAATATAATAAAGACAGATACACGAATTAGAACATTACTATGGTATCATTAGCTTCGTGGTGGAGTGGTTTATGTAATGGACTGCCGATCGCGAGGTCTCGGGTTCGATTCCCGGTCAGTACAATCATTTGTGTGATATCCATAAATGTCATACAAATGTTTGTACTGCGTCTGGGTGTTTACTATGTATTATAAGTATGTATTTACAAAAGAAAAGTAGTTTATGTATTATATCCGTATTCTGGTACCCATAACACAAGCATATAAGCTTAGCTTGGGACCAGAGGACGTTGTGTGAAATGTCCATGAATATTTATTTATTTATTTATCATCCTAACTCTGGTTAGTGACAATAAAATTAACTATAATATGAAAAGGTTGTAATAGATACGGATCTACGTGATCTGATAAAAAAACTAATTTTAATTTTTCCTTACTTATTAGTCACTTACATAAGGGTTGAAGTATTTTAGGTTTGCGATCGGTAAAATTTGGTCTTATCATTCCTTACCGGGGCAAACACCATTATCGTTTTTTTTAATGATTTTATAATAACAATTAAAATAGTTTTTAAAGATATTTAGGTGCGTTGTATGTATACTATAGACGACATTGCCCGAAGTTTCAGTTTAATCTTTTGAAGAGAACATAAAATAATTTTATATTGAAATTAAATACTAAGTAAATATGGGCACACAGAAAGTACACATCTAACGATGTGATATCGGTATGGTAATTTAGTTTTATTTTGTGTACAGAAATATCATAAATACATACCTATAGGTACTTACTAACATATTATATGATAAATAACTACATGTGAGTACTTATCTCTGAAAGAGATCAGAATTATTTATTGTTATACTACTACTTGGATATTTTAAATAAAGACAAATACAAAAAATGTTTTTCAAATTATTTTAGCATCAAGACTGGTGTAGGTTTAACCTAAGGCCCATAGCACACGGCGTATTTTAAACGCGCAGACGAAGCGCGTATACGTGGTTTAAACGAGATTTGATCGCAACCTTGTAACTTAAGCACACGGGACGATTGTAAAACGCGCCTCTACTTCGCGTATACGCGCAGGTACAGCGGTACAGACGCGCTGTAGTCACTCGTAGTTTTTGCGTTTCGATCAGAGACTCGAAGGCGCGGGCGCAGTGAGCGTGAGCATCCCAGCCCCCCTCTGCCCGTACCCCGCTCCTTTGTACGCGCGTTTGTATCGCTTCAAATGCGCGTATACGCGCTTCATGCGCGCGTTCCTATTATCAATGCAAACGCAACAATCAGCGTTTACGGCGCCGAAGAAGCGCGTTCCTGAAACGCGCGTCGTCTGCTCGCTTAAAATACGCCGTGTGCTATGGGCCTAATATATTCCAGTGTATGGTGAAGTAATATTTATGATCTATTCACCAATAAAGAAAGTTTATACGATCGATCGAATACCCTTGAGTTAGCCACCTGTCGATCGATTAAATTTGGTTATTGTCATTACAATTATCTACATCTACATAGAAGGTAAAACAGAACTGTAGCCTCTAGACCAGGGTTAATCTTACCATTATTAGACCCAAGATTTCCTGTTCATTTAGGAAACTCCTTACGATATACCTACCTAATTATTATCCAACGTATTCATATTTTTGGCCTTGCCACGATCGACTAGACTAACAGCTGCGATCGACCTGTTGGCCACGCCTACCCTATGTCGACCACAACCTATGATGGGTATCTAGAAACACATTTAAATGTACAGCCATTGATTTAGGATGGACCCTCAATTACCGATTTTCCTTTTCAACCGTGAAATTCTCGTATCTAAAACTTTTAGCGGCAACAGTTTACCACTAATGCCTAGCTTATTTTAGTAAAGCAATCGTTGATGTCTTCTGTATAATAAATGAGAGTAAGACTTTCGTGGAACAAATTGTAAGCTACTGAACTCAGTTTAACAGAGGATCAGAGGATGAAGTTCACTTTTATAACAGGAACCGAAACCAAAGAGATATTTTTAAGCACACGCCATTATTGAAACCATCATCTTTGTGTCATCTGAATATCTGTCTTTTAAAAGCTTATGTACTATTTGATCGAAGTAACTTAGACAATTTGAACGGTTAACTCTTTAGTTATAGCCACAGAATACCGCTTGTAGCCACAGAATACCGCTGTAGCCTAATTTCAGATTCGAGGCAGATTAAGACAATAAAACAAGAGAAGTATGTTCAACAATTTATTGTTGTTAAAAAACAAAGATCAATAGATCTTAAACAGTTCTATACTATTAGAAATATTTTGGCCACAACACCAGCGTTAGAAGGCATTTGTTTAGAATATTGAAATACAGATACGTACCTACTATGGATATAATTATTGTCTAAATGTCCATTCGCTTACTAAATAATGTCAATAATAAAATACATTTATTAATTCAATGCTTACACATGTGTAATTGAAGATATACAATAACATAAACAACTTTTTACAACCAGCATTTTTTAGCATTCAAAAAGCTAGTAATGAATTGTTAAAGCGACGTCGCTGTCGCCCTATTTCTAACGTTTCACTTTGCCACACAAAATCGTAACTATACTATAACACTAATATGTTTTATTAACATTAACATTTCACACAGTCATCTGGTCCCAAATTGAGCGTAAGCTTGTGTAATGAGAACCAGATAATAGATATATTACTATATTTAGTCAATGACATATAAAATCTAAGAAACACCACGCAATATGCAAATACGCATATGGGGGTTCATCCAAACTGGTGGTTGTCTTAAGTAGAAATCAAACCCACATACTCGTGCATAAGTATAATATGTAAAACTTTACGTCAATGAACTACCCTTAAAATATTTCACACAAAAATCGTTATTCAAAACGGTGACAAACTCTCATACAAAATGTAGGTAGAATAAAAAACCATTGAAATCAATTGATCTGCTTTGTACGTTTAAAAAAGGAGACAAGACATATTTTCTATATTGCACACATAGTAAACCGCCATATCGTGTCAAATTAGAATATAATATTTAGCTATTACTATTGATCTATATGATAATAATTCCTTTAACGTTTTTAAATATCAAATTGTCATAAAATAAAATTATAGCTATCTCTGTAAATATTCCTTTATAATTGAATCGGCCAAAATATTTCTTTAATAGTACGAATTGACTTAGATTCGCTCTGCTTTTTAAAGGCAATCTGATATTCACATGGCATTACATACTAATAGATAAAATTTATAACTACAACAATTTTAAAATCTAAGATGCGGTTTATTCTTCATCATGTGCCTGTAACAAAATAAAAAAATATAAGTACAGCTTGTCAACAAACTTACTTTAATACACACTTCCGACCATGATGGGTGAAAGGTTTTGAAACGTCGGACTAGAAATAGATTAAATGGTACCGATTCTACTCGTACAACTAAACTTAAGTAATTTATTCATTTTGCAATTGACATGCTATGCTTTTACTTAATAAATTAAATTACGGTGGAAAAGGTGATTACCGCAAGCGGGACTCGAACCCACGACCTCAGAATACCGTTCCGTAGCTCTGCCAACTGAGCTAATTGCGGTCGTGCTTTTCAGTAGTTAAATTACGGTGAAAAGTCGTTGGCAGAGCTACGGAACGGTATTCCGAGGTCGTGGGTGCGAGTCCCGCTTGCGGTAATCACCTTTTTCACCGTAATTTAATTTATTAACTAAACTTAAATAAAAAATTAAAATTGATAGTGTCAATAGCACAATTTAGCAATGTTAACTGAACTGTCTTATTATAGAAACTGTAAATAACAGACTAACGATTTTAATTAACAAGAATGTGTACAACGAACTAGCAAGTGATAGATAAGATATATTGACTCTATCAAATTTCATTTCTTTGTTAAGTTTAACTGTGCACGTAGAATTGGTACGAATATCGACATATCAACAAAATATAAGATGGACGCGTGTCCGTAAAAAGTTGGCAAGAGTATGATTTAAAAAAAAAAAAGGAAACAAAGTTGTGTCGACCACATTCTTATGTTATTTATGTTTCTATGTATTATAAGTATGTGTTTACAAAAGAAAAGTAGTACATATATATATTCTATCCTATTCTGGTACCCATAACACAAGCGTATAAGCTTAGCTTGGGACCAGAGGACGTTGTGTGAAATGTCCATGAATATATATTTATTGGCATCAGTTCAATTCCCTTTTGCAACAGAGAATTATACAGACATTAAAATTATGCAACAGAGAATTATAAATTGAATTTCTTTTCGAAACAGTTTCTTCTCACTATTGAATACTGATAACAATGCCACCAATTACCTAACCTCATGCAGGTATTTTAGTTTTTAAAAATTTTTTTTTACTTATTTAGACCAGATATTAGTAATGATACTTTTATTGTAAATACTACAACTTACTTGTCAAGTGTTTCCCAAAATCCAAGTAATACAGCGCGGTCAAGATGTCTCTTAGTACGGCTCAGGTTGAGTACAGTTACTGCCCATCTACCTACATTTGCATCTAGTTTCATCTCGTCGAACTTCAAATGGAAAGCACTTACTGAAATATGAAAAAACCATTTTAACAATGGATACGATATACCTTATTCTTAGTACCATAGTGACTATGATATCAATCTTTGATTATAATAAGGATGTCTATCAATACTAATAATAAAAAGAGGTTTAGAGTTTGCAGCGACTAATCTCCGAAAGTTCTATCGCTACAATGTATACAAAATCACAGGCAACAGCCACAAATTAATTTAATATAATAAATAAGTTCATAACAACAACAAATGTTACAATAATCATAATAAGACAATTATACATAAACTAGCTATTGCCCGCAACTTCGTTTTCTTTGATTTTTAAACCAAACCCTAACAAATTATACAAAAAAAGCCATCCTCTTGGACCAATATATCTTTTTAAAAAAGTCGCATCAGGATCCGTTGCGTAGTTTTAAAGATATAAGCTCACATAGGGACATACATACAAAAATAACGACTTTGTTTTATAATAAGTGAAGATAAAGATACATACTATTAGCGAATATTTGTACAGGATTGCCATCCCAAGGCCACCCTTTAAATTGCCATGCAGGTCCTTGAACAAATACAGCTACTACACGATCCCACTCAGCTGCTGATAATCTGCTAGGGTTGTCAACAACACGATATGGTACCTGCAAATAAAATATACTTTCATATAACAGATTTTTCCTAATCACAATAAAAAAAAATATTAGTAGTAGTTGGACAAAATATTTTAAAAAAAATCTGGAGTGATTAAACAAGAATCTTAAAACTTCTGTGGTTAGAATATTTCTGCAGCAGATAATAAGTAGTTTTAAGAATCCTCTTAAAAGTCTTTGGTTATGCAGAGGCAGAATCGAGAGGGTTAATTTCCTGAATTTTTCTTTTTACATCTCTGGGTCAAACGGGGAGACGTTTTCAATAAGTACGCCAGTCAAACGATGAGGCGTTTTCAATAAGTACGCCAGTCAAACGAGGAGGCGTTTTCAATAAGTACGCCAGTCAAACGAGGAGGCGTTTTCAATAAGTACGACAGTCAAACGAGGAGGCGTTTTCAATAAGTACGCCAGTCAAACGAGGAGGCGTTTTCAATAAGTACGCCAGTCAAACGGGGAGGCGTTTTCAATAAGTACGCCAGTCAAACGAGGAGGCGTTTTCAATAAGTACGCCAGTCAAACGAGGAGGCGTTTTCAATAAGTACGCCAGTCAAACGAGGAGGCGTTTTCAATAAGTACGTCAGTCAAACGGGGAGGCGTTTTCAATAAGTACGCCAGTCAAATTGCGAGGCTATTATTTTATAATTAATTGGTTATATTATTGGATATTTCATTATAATCTAATATATAAAATTCACGTGTCACAGTGTTAGTTACCGTACTCCTCCGAAACGGCTTGATCAATTTTAATGAAATTTTACATGCATATTCAGTAGGTCTGAGAATCGGCCAACATCTATTTTTCAAACTTTTTTTTTGTATGGCAAAACAACGCTTGCCGGTTCAGCTAGTAATGTATAAAATATAATTACCGTCATAGTTGTAGCATTGTTAGGTACATCACCAGTTGGTCCCTTTCTTCTTTGTAATAAGACTTCATTCTCACGCGCTGCACCTTCAGCTTTCTTTTGCTCAACAGTTACAAACCTATAGGAAAATATTAAAATATACAAAACAATAATATAAAACCTAGCAAATAGGAGACACAAAATCGTTTACATAACTATTTTGTGTCTAAAGTTGCAACTCGGGACCACGATTCTCTGATTATATATACTGTACCGGATGAAAAACTAAAAAGGATGGATAGCAGGATGGGTCTTGCTAAAGAAAGTGGAGGATGGTCGCATATGAGAGGAATATTAAATCCAGCAACAATCTTTTCAAGTACTTACTTGAGATCCTGTAATATGTCCTTAACATTATACATAGTAATGAGCGTTGTGGTTGCGGCGGGAATGATAATGATGGGAGTACGTGACGGCCGTTTGCCTCCAGACCCTGGCGGTGGACGGGCAGCTGCCACTGGCAATAGTTCCCTACGACCTGGGGTACTCCCACCCATAGCACCATTCTCTAAAAGTGGAAAAATATAGATATAGAAATAAATCTAACCAAATTAGTCTAGATTTCCTACAATTCTCTTTTTTAAATCGGCTGACACGTAATAATATATGCCCAATACAAAAATCGTTTATTGAGTATTGTTCATACATAATTTCGTAAATATATACAGGTTTATTCAGTAAAGATATCAACGGAATCCAAACATTTAGTAAAACTAAAATCTAATATACATATATAAGTATTTAAATATGTGGTATATTTTAGTTTTTTAAATATATTCACATTCTACTCTAATCTAACACTAATATTCCCTAAAAAGCAAAAGTAAAATCTGATAAAATAAAAAAATAAACTTACGTGGCATTTGTCGTTGATGATTAGGAGTTTGTGGTGCTCGGGCAGCGGCCGAAACACTTGGTCCTTCTGTCACTGACTTCAATGTCATACCATGGTAAGTACCCATAGTATCGATTTTGAAGCCCTCAGTTTCTGTAAAGAAATAATATATTATTTAATAACAACTTTCTTTAAACATTCACAGATCTTTAGTAATGTACTAATGTAGTGTGTATCTTTGGATGTGTATCTTGTGATGGATGAAATCATACCTTCTTTTTGCCTATTAAACCTTTCCTGATCGTATCTGTTGTACTGCGTCTGTTGAGCTGGTAATGTAGTTGGTTGCGGCATCGTGATAGGTTGAGGGCGTGGCACACCGGGCCTACCTTCTTCACGAGCTCTGATACTGCCTAATAAGGCAATAATACTTTTTGCAAACATCTGTAACATTTAAATAGAAATTAGAATGGTGTTTTTTAAACTAAAATAAGTTAAGTAAAAGCATAGCAAGTCAATTTGCAAAAATTAATCTAAAAAAAGATTAAATAAAAGCATCTTTCTTAGTAGAATGAAATATATGAATAACAACATAAATGAAACTGCAGGAACCATAAATATTATGTCGGATTTAATACACTTATGTAGCTTGCTTTATATCGACGGTAGAAAGCGGAAATGTCGTAACTTGCATCGTGGGCTGAATCACTTTTTACCATATTCTCATTAAAAAAAATACCGCTTCGAATGGTCTGGGTCTCGTCTTCCTACGATAAAATTTTTCATCGTTACGACCTTCGATTTTTGCTGAGTTTTATCACTACACATAAAAAAAATTATGTAACTAGGATCAAATAATCATATTTTTTTAAATAAAATAGATAGTACTTTGTTTATGTGTCACACAGACTGCTTGGAATGAGATACGACAATTCTGTCGCCCTAAATTTTGCGTTGTTATTGTGCATTTTAATAAAATAAACGACATACAGCTAAACAATACACGTAAAGAAGATTTGATATTAAAGATACAGTAAATCCGTAGCCCATAAAAATATGTCTATCTAAGATTTCCTATATGGGAATACTATATGGGATCGAAGACGTCAATAAATTGACTACACTCCTTGAAACAACAGTTATAGACAATGACAGTTTCACATTCAAGATAGTAAATCGTAATCAGCTTAGAATTAGCAGTACTACCATTGAAATATATAAAAAAATTATTGGTATATCGGGATAACGGGCTGATAGGACACACATTCAACCAAAAAGACCAACGCTGTTATAGAATAGTAATTAAGAACTTACACCACACAACACCACATAGCGCTATTGAGGAAGAAGCAGAAAAATCTGGCAACAAAGTAGGTAGGTGAGATAATAAATGCACGATTTGGACCTAATAAATTGCCCACCTCGACATTCTTTGTCAACATTCAACCAGGGCCCAATAATAAAGCTGTAAAACAGATATCAAAAATACCCGACACCCTAAGCAACAAACTCACGGATTGGAATGGCTTCACGGAGTATATAGAGGAACATATCAATCTAGAAATTTCTCTGAAAACTGCTGACGATATAGAGGATGCTACGGGTCACATAACAAACTTAATACAGACTGCTTGCTGGAAAAACACTCCTGAATTGAAAAAAAGATTAAGAGCCACGAATCTACCACTGGAAATCAAGCAGAAAGTCCTCGAAAAACGGCGACTTCGAAGATTCTGGCACCAGACAAGGCTTAGTACACTCAAAAAACACTTCTCTACATGAAAAATTACGAAACCTTACTGCTGATGCTTCAACAAATTACTCGCTCTGGAAAATCACCAAATCGCTTCACCAACCACAAGAGTCGAAATACCCTGTAAAAGTTAATAGCTGCTGGGCACGAACAAGTATAGAAAAGGCTAATGCATTTGCCCGACATCTATCTGAAGTCTTCAAACCAAACGAAGTTCTCAACGAACATTCCTAAAGGAAGTTGAAGATAGCCTGTCACAAGACTTTCAGATGTCTCTTCCTCCTAAGTCAGTTACAGTCGCCGAGCTTAGAAAAACCATAAAAAGCCTCCAAAACAAAAAAGCTCATGGGTTTGACCTCATAACGAAGGAAATTCTAGAGTATTTACCCAATAAGGCCCTAACTTACCTTACCACGCTTTTCAACGCAATGTTAAGAGTCCAATACTTTCCGCGGTTGTGGAAAGTCTCTGTGATTACGATGATCCACAAAGCTGGAAAACCGCTAGACGACGTATCTTCATACAGACCTATTAGTCTGATGGTGATTCTGTCTAAAGTGTTTGAAAAAATAGTACTGAAAAGAATATCCGCAATACTAGAGGCAAATCAAACTATTCCTAAACATCAATTCGGATTTAGACATGAACACTCAACGATAGAGCAGGTACATAGAGTATACGAGAAAATTCGGCAATCTCTTGAAGCCAAAGAATACTGCTCGGCGGTTTTCTTGGACATCCAACAGGCGTTTGATAAGGTGTGGCACGAAGGATTGCTATTCAAGATAAAGCATACTCTTCCACACAGCTACTACGTGCTAATCAAGTCATATCTGTCAGACCGAATATTCCAGGTGCGGGTAGATGGAAGCAGCTCCGATTTTTATGACATCACGGCTGGGGTGCCTCAGGGCTCTGACCCATCTTGTACTCCCTATATACTCATGACCTACCCGACATTGAAAATCTAACCACAGCGACATTCTCTGACGACACTGCTCTCCTTGCAAGTAACAAGGATCCGAACCTAGCTTCCAGCTTGTTACAGACAGGCCTTGATGCGATGGATCTCTGGCTCAAAAAATGGCGCATAAAAGCGAGTGCGACGAAATCTTTGCACATTACCTTCACATTGAGAAAGGGAGACTGCCCCACGGTAAGTCTGGGAAGCTGCCCCCTACTCCAAAGAGACTGCGTTAAATACCTCGGCATTCACCTGGACAGAAGACTTACTTGGAAAAAGCATATTAAATCAAAACGGGACGAAATTAATATAAGATTTAGAAACATGAACTGGCTGATGGCGAGAAACTCACTACTATCGACTGATAATAAGCTACTTATATATAAGACCATCCTTAAGCCTATATGGACCTACGGACTACAACTATGGGGATGCGCTTGCGACTCGAATATAAATATAATGCAGAGATTGCAGAATGGAATACTAAGGAACATAGCTGGGGTACCCTGGTTTGTGACTAACAACGAAATCCACACTGCTTTGAATATCTATTCAGTCAAACAGGAGATAAACGCATACTCCGAAAAATACAAAGACAGGCTCAGGAATCATCCAAACGTTTTGGCTGCTGAACTCATTGACATCCATTACCATAAACGCTTAAAACGCCATGACGTCCAGAACCTAGATGTACGTCAATGATAGGGGAAAGCCTCCACAGGGATGTCTTCCCGAAACGAGAGTTATAACACCCACCGCATCTGCTAAAAGTCTACGACTGATCGCAGATTATTTAAAAAAAAAAAATATTCTAAGATTTCCATACATTTCATATTTTCATCCCACATTTACATTTCTGCTGCTTGAAATTGAAACATTAATTGGCGTAACTTAAGAAAAATGCATGATACACAAACTTTACGACAATCGAGATAAAGCCGTTAGATAGGGTTTATTTAATAATAATTACATGGCTCTGGTGTAAAGTTGGGTTTTTCAAGTTACTACAATTCCATTTTCTTCCGTCGATATGGACCTTGTCTTGTATCAGGTGTGTTGAATAAATTGTGTAAGTTTTTGGCTAAGCTTGTAGCCTGAGGGCTACCATTGCAGCCACGCTCCTAGTTCAATATAAAGCTTGTGAAAACTGCATGATTAGAAATTACGTTTAAGTGAATCTGTAAGTTATATGAAAAAGCATAAAAAGGGGAAAACAATCATACTAACTTTTCCATTACTCTGTAATACTGTTGTTCTAGTCCTCCATTGCCTTTCTCTGCTGATAATATCTTTGGTAAGATCAACATCATAGTCAAGGATGGCCCTGAAATCTGATACTACAACACCAAGTGCATCAGAATAATCATTACTCTTGATTGTAGTCCTTTTCTTAGCTAGACGTTTTGCTTTAATAGCTGCAATCTTCTCAACTGACATTGCCTCCGACAGGGATCTTTAAAAAAAAAATATTAATGAGATATGTTTGATATTTATCTAAGATACTAGTACAGTAGAACCTCGTTAAGTCGAACCTCGATAAGTCAAAAACCTCCAAATATCGAAAAAATGTTTTGTTCCCTTCACTTCAAACACCAAAACCTCCATTACTTGAAATCTTGACCCTCTGTTAGTCGAAATAATCAGAGTCCCTCCAAGCCATTTTGATACATATTTTCACTCTATAACTCGAAAAATTAAATTTGACCTCTGTATCTCGAACATAGCAACGTTTTATTTTACAACCTTTACAACTTGATCATTTGGAATTTATTACCTCTATTGTTTGAACAAAAATAAGTTACCGACTTTAAGAACTTGCCGACAATGTGGGTACACTATTGTTTCTTAGAAAATATTTTAGGAGTATACGATAATAAATTTATGACTCACGTAAACACGTGTTTGCTTGCTTGGTGTCAGGTGTTCAATTTTTATTTCCTTTGAAATTTAGCTAAGCAAGTCATTTGTTTTCGACTTAAATACTGTCAGAAGTAGTTTGGTTCTACTGCAATACACATCAATTAGTACAACAGTTAACATGAGTGCTGTGAAACGTAAACTAAAAACTTTGAGTCTTGCTGAAAAATTAGAAGTGCTCGAAGCTGTGAAGAGGTGTCAAAAAAAGAAAGATGTTGCTGAACAATTTGGCCTGCAAATGAGTACTCTTTCAACAATAATTAAAAATGAATCAGACATCATGAAAAAAATACAAAACGGCCAAAGTTTGTCCTGCAAAAGACGACAAATTGCAGAATATCAGGGCTTGGCGGAGTGCTTACTTAAATGGTTGTAATGTTTGTCACCTCTGCAAGTTGAATTTTCATTTATTTTACCTCTCTAACTCAAAATTTATAAGAATAAACCTCAAACTCTTTATGTCGAATCAAAATCTGCCTAAGTCGAAATCCTCCATAAGTTGAAAACTCTATAACTCGAATTTTTTGGCGTCTCCCTTGATGTTCGACTTATAGAGGTTCTACTGTATATAATATCAGATTGTATTGTATATAATACAGGTCAATAGTGATACTGACTTCAGCAATAAGGTTGTGGGTGCAATTGGCATGTTTAACATATGTATAGAGATTATAACAGCATTGTAAATCTTACTTGATATTGTCCACTGTGACGGATGCTTCCTTAGGTGCATCAAGCCTAGCAGCAAGTTGCTCTCGAACTTTCTGCACATGTGTCTCCTCAATACGGGGTTTCTTGGCAGCAGACTCTCCGCCATCATTGTCATGAGTTCTTTTAACCTGCACATAGTGTATTTCTAACTCAAAACACATAATTAAGATTGGTACATTAGTTAATACTTGTATTTCACTAATACATATCAAAGTAAGTACAGTGACCAGAATCTAACCTGTGTTGGTATTTCCAAGGGTGCACTTTTGTCAATAGACGGACAAGTTGCAGTTTCACCATTTAAATATGCTAATAACTCTTTACGATCTGGACGACGGACAGCTGGTATATTTGCAGCCTGTAAAGTCACAAGGTATGAACATTAGGTACCTTTATGTATATGTGGCAAATATAGTGTCACATAAACTTCTACTCACTGCTGCCTGTCTGACATACACAGGATGTGTCAGTTGTATATTTTTGAGGATAAATAGAAGACATTCCAGTGTGTAATATTCCTTATCATTGCCTTCTTTCCCCGATCTGAAAGTATATGCAAATGTTTTCAAATTGTATACAAACCGAGTCAAATGACATTGTACAAGTGGATTATCAATACTTACCCCCACATAAGGTAGTTGGTTTTCACATTTTTAGGCCACGAAAATTCACCAAATATTATCTGATTATCGCGCTCTATTATTTCTTTCTTGTTTACGTTGTATTGTCGAAGTAAACTTAGTGGATCCGCCATTATAACTTAAATATTTATTTCACTTTTATCACGATGGATGCTAACTAAAATTAATATTACGTATGTCAACTATTTTACCACATAAAGACCACCACTCAATAAAAACCATTTACCTATTTAACTAACAGCATAATAATCAGTAATCTGCAGCAACTACACATCAACATTGGTGGTGGTATTTACTTACAGAAAAATAAATTACCACAGTAATTACCGAACTTATCCAAACCATCACGCCGCGACACAAACACAGACTACCACAGAGCCAAAGAGTATCACAGAGCCCACAGATTACTTTATATTAGTCAGAGACAGACTACTTAGAAATCTTACGTTATATTATACCATGAAGGTATAGATAAAAAAAAGGAGGCCATACTTGGAACATCGGTTTGAGGCAAATACCTACGTATCTCTATCTCACTCTCTGTGGTCTGACCTCTCTTTTTAGTGTGGCCTTAGTACTGCTATCTCCTTATTAAAATCTCCTAGTAAATTCTTAAAAAGAGTCACCACACATATCAAATCACAAGTTAAACACTGTCATTTGATAGTGTTTAATCGTAACTATAAATAACTAGTTGAAATACGATGAATGAAATTAAAAATAATAAAATAGTAGATCACGGATGCTTTTCATGGTTGACGAATCAGTGAATTATTTTCCCCATTTCCTAAGGATTTCGTAATTTGGCAACATTGGTCACCATATGTCAAGTTGTCGACAAAATTGTGCCAATATGTCGGTTGTTTACTTTACGGTTCACAGCTTCGTTTCAAATTTTCGACTCTAATTATTTTTATAATTAAAGAAATGGTGCAAACTTGTGTAGTGCGTGGTTGCGGTAGTACGTGGTGTCCAGGAGGTGATATACAATTTCACGCGTAAGTGTTTAGATCGTGATTTCTGGCATTGAATAACTGCAAACATATTTCTTTGTATTTTCAATTAAATACTTCATAAAATGATTAAACAATGTTTTCAGCATACTTCTAACTAACTATACTGATAACGATGTAAAGATCTAATAGTCTTACATTGAATTTCATGGACTTAGTGCAATTTTATCTTTCTTGTTTACAAGAAGTAATTTTGAAATAGTGTGACCATACTGAGGACATATCTAGGACTTTCTGTGGGACCTGAACTAAATTATACATGTTTGCTTAGTCATTTAATTTTTATTTCACATTATTTACAACATTAATATACTTACCTACAATATTATTTTTTTAGATTTCCTAAAAATAGTACCCAGAGGAAATTATGGTTATCCATTGTACCATTGAAAATGAAATTTTATGAAAGTGCAAGGATTTTTTAAAACAAACAGCAGTTCCTACTATAATTACAAATCAAGAAGCAGTATCACCTTGCAAGGTAAAATTTCAAGTATCTATTTACAAACTCCTTTAATTGTCTCACATGTTATACAATGTTAAATATTTGAATTTATAAGGAATATAAAAACTAGTATGAAAAAAAATACCCCACCAGTATCAGGAACATTTTCCAAACTACCGGCGCTCAAGGCTCCAGAGATAATTGCTGCTTTCTGAACCAGCCCCCCCCCCCCCGATCCGACTGCCTAATGAGAGCCTTACATTATTATTATGTTTCAGAAATGTAGTAGTTCGAATATATGGCAAAAGGCTATATTTTGTAAAATATATTATAATTTTCAGATAGACAGTTCATTACAGGAAGAGTCTATGGGGCAAGTAGCTACTCTGGGTGTACCAAATCCTAGCTCTGGCATTTATGAAAGTAATCCTTCCTGATGGGCCAACTCAGAGAAAACAATATAGAAAACAAATTAATTAATGTTGTATCACAACATTTTACTCCTCTGTTGCAAGAAATGTTTAAGCATCCCATCACGGACTCAATTTATTGCAATGATTTGCATGAAAGCGTATTAATTATGAAAATTGCAAATTCATTTTTTAACACTTAAAGAGTCATACAGAAAATATACTTAGTGATTTACGTGGTAAGAGACAGAAATTACACAAAACAATAATATTTAGTCATGTATAAAAGAAAAGTTATTAAATGATTTTAATTTGGAAAGTGCTGTTGTTTCTTTTTTGCCCTTTTTTTGTAACTTTATTATCGTTCCTATTATAGCCCCCTATGATATATGTCACAGTCAAAACTTATAACCACTCAATAGACTGTAAGCTCTCGACAGTAGTACTTTTGACTGAAATTATTGAAAACTAATTTTACCCAATATAGCTGTTTAAATGTAATTTTAACTGACTTGCCTAGCGCCAAGTAGTGGAACACAAGGCACAGGGAGCCAAGGGCAACCCGACAAGGGTGGGTTAGGTTTTTAGCTCCCGTCATGCCATTCATGATAGGTTCCTTTAAACGCTGTAGACAGAAATATACGTAAAAATTGATTTTGACTGATTCTCCGTTCTTCCGTCAGCCACTTTTAACCACATTCATATTGTCAGTTAAAATGACTATAAACTACAGATTTTCCGACAAACTAATTTTAATCAACGTAACGTATTTTTTTTTTCAGAAGTATTATTGACCGAATTTGCCCTTTAACTGACATTAATAAATAGAAATACATTGGCTAACCCAGAAATCTAGGAAAAACTATTGTCCAGTATGTATTCATAATGTTTAATTAATCTGCAAAATTAATGAAACATATATCTTTTGCGATTTCATGGTTGGTCCCTTAATAACAGTACATGTTTAAAAATATGAGTACAATAACCCTTTTTCGTTTTTACGCTACCTACACAAAAAGTTATGTTTCCACTTAGGTATGCCAAATAGATTTTATTGTGTAACTTGTTTTGTTTACTAAGAAATTACTAACACCTTGTTATTTTTAACCGGCTTCAAAAAAGGGGGTTCTCAATTCGTTGGAATCATTTTTCTGTATCTTTGTAACATGTATTTAGGTCTGAAATAAAGGTAAATTATCATTGTTTTATCTCAAGCAGATCTCACAATCATTCATTAATTTCGTATTGCCGTAGGAACTACACCTTTGTTCTAGTAATTATCTATTTCCCACCAATATTCTATAGGTACATCGTACATACGAACTAGGAAATTTTACGTGTTTATAAATGTAAAAAGAATAATAAATTTAACAACCGAACCTCCAGTTACTGTTAAAAAACTAGAATTATCCAAACTTTCACGCGATAACAAACAGTTTGTTTTTTGAGTATTTTTTTTACGCACAGTACATAAAGTATCTCGACACATAAAATCTATACGGGCTAGGTCTTAGAAGTGAACATTTTGTTGACACTATATGGAACACAACTACTTGAAGTTTTGTCCTGGAAGAAATACAATAAAGGTTACCCTACTTAGAAAGAAAGGGTTTGACCACAGTGAGCGAGATAGCCATACATCATTTTTGCTTCAAGTAGGTATTCAGAGTCTGGACTCCACTTTTATCTGTACCTTCATGTATTATACGCACGTCGGCGCATGGAGACTAGAAGAAAGGAGGAATATCTCAGTAGGTACCTATAGTAAAAAGTGTCCGCTGAAAGGCAGCAAATCAAGGTGGCGCCATAGTAGCAAGTGTAAGAATTTAAAAAAGAGCGCCACAAATTATTAGAAAGGAAAGAAAAACTTTCGCTTTGTTACAGCGCAGTTTTTTAAATTATTATATTATATAGACGAACATGACTATGAAATAAATTTATATTAATTATTATTATAATTATACGGTGTTTTTAAGTACCCCAAATATTTGTAAATAGCAAATAGAAAATAGTATTAAAGAAATACCGCAACAGTAGCACACTTCACTCTGCTTATAACTGCTACATTTATATCATTCATCTTGCTACACTAGCGCTATTTCGGTGAGTGTTATTTGCTGTTTACAAGTGGACACTTTTTGGACTGATCCCCCATACAAGATATTCCTCCTTTCTTCTAGTAGGTAGGTAGGTAGATAGGTAGCACTCTGATGGCGCATTTTAAAACTAATTCACATTCCAATTAAGCGTCAGCATTGTGCGGCATTGTGCGGCACTGAGTCACATTATGCTCTGCCATTGGAAAACGGGGTACATAATATACTACATTTCTTTTGTAAATACATACATAGAAAACACCCAGACAATTGTACCGTGTGGGAATCAGACACAAAAATTTTGTATTTTCTCTTAATTAAATCGTCAGGTAGGACAAAACAAATATCGGTAAAAATTTGTAGAAATAGGTAGGTACCAAAAGATGTGGGTTTGACCATGAAGATATAGATAAAAATGGAGTCCAGACTCTGAATACCTACTTGAAGCAAAAATGATGTATGGCTATCTCGCTCACTGTGGTCAAACCCTTTCTTTCTAAGTAGGGTAACCTTTATTGTATTTCTTCCAGGACAAAACTTCAAGTAGTTGTGTTCCATATAGTGTCAACAAAATGTTCACTTCTAAGACCTAGCCCGTATAGATTTTATATTTCGAGATACTTTATGTACTGTGCGTAAAAAAAATACTCAAAAAACAAACTGTTTGTTATCGCGTGAAAGTTTGGATAATTCTAGTTTTTTAACAGTAACTGGAGGTTCGGTTGTTAAATTTATTATTCTTTTTACATTTTTAAACACGTAAAATTTCCTAGTCCGTATGTACGATGTACCTATAGAATATTGGTGGGAAATAGATAATTACTAGAACAAAGGTGTAGTTCCTACGGCAATACGAAATTAATGAATGATTGTGAGATCTGCTTGAGATAAAATAATAATAATTTACCTTTATTTCAGCCCTAAATACAGGTTACAAAGATACAGAAAAATGATTCCAACGAATTGAGAACCTCCTTTTTTGAAGCCGGTTAAAAATAACAAGGTGTTAGTAATTTCTTAGTAAACAAAACAAGTTACACAATAAAATCTATTTGGCATACCTAAGTGGAAACATAACTTTTTGTGTAGGTAGCGTAAAAACGAAAAAGGGTTATTGTACTCATATTTTTAAACATGTACTGTTATTAAGGGACCAACCATGAAATCGCAAAAGATATACCTATGTTTCATTAATTTTGCAGATTAATTAAACATTATGAATACATACTGGACAATAGTTTTTCCTAGATTTCTGGGTTAGCCAATGTATTTCTATTTATTAATGTCAGTTAAAGGGCAAATTCGGTCAATAACACTACTGAAAAAAAAAATACGTTACGTTGATTAAAATTAGTTTGTCGGAAAATCTGTAGTTAATAGTCATTTTAACTGACAATATGAATGTGGTTAAAAGTGGCTGACGGAAGAACGGAGAATCAGTCAAAATCAATTTTTACGTATATTTCTGTCTACAGCGTTTAAAGGAACCTATCATGAATGGCATGACGGGAGCTAAAAACCTAACCCACCCTTGTCGGGTTGCCCTTAGCTCCCTGTGCCTTGTGTTCCACTACTTGGCGCTAGGCAAGTCAGTTAAAATTACATTTAAACAGCTATATTGGGTAAAATTAGTTTTGAATAATTTCAGTCAAAAGTACTACTGTCGAGAGCTTACAGTCTATTGAGTGGTTATAAGTTTTGACTGTGACATATATCATAGGGGGCTATAATAGGAACGATAATAAAGTTACAAAAAAGGGCAAAAAAGAAACAACAGCACTTTCCAAATTAAAATCATTTAATAACTTTTCTTTTATACATGACTAAATATTATTGTTTTGTGTAATTTCTGTCTCTTACCACGTAAATCACTAAGTATATTTTCTGTATGACTCTTTAAGTGTTAAAAAATGAATTTGCAATTTTCTTAATTAATACGCTTTCATGCAAATCATTGCAATAAATTGAGTCCGTGATGGGATGCTTAAACATTTCTTGCAACAGAGGAGTAAAATGTTGTGATACAACATTAATTAATTTGTTTTCTATATTGTTTTCTCTGAGTTGGCCCATCAGAAAGGATTACTTTCATAAATGCCAGAGCTAGGATTTGGTACACCCAGAGTAGCTACTTGCCCCATAGACTCTTCCTGTAATGAACTGTCTATCTGAAAATTATAATATATTTTACAAAATATAGCCTTTTGCCATATATTCGAACTACTACATTTCTGAAACATAATAATAATGTAAGGCTCTCATTAGGCAGTCGGATCGGGGGGGGGGGCTGGTTCAGAAAGCAGCAATTATCTCTGGAGCCTTGAGCGCCGGTAGTTTGGAAAATGTTCCTGATACTGGTGGGGTATTTTTTTTCATACTAGTTTTTATATTCCTTATAAATTCAAATATTTAACATTGTATAACATGTGAGACAATTAAAGGAGTTTGTAAATAGATACTTGAAGTTTTACCTTGCAAGGTGATACTGCTTCTTGATTTGTAATTGTAGTAGGAACTGCTGTTTGTTTTAAAAAATCCTTGCACTTTCATAAAATTTCATTTTCAATGGTACAATGGATAACCATAATTTCCTCTGGGTACTATTTTTAGGAAATCTAAAAAAATAATATTGTAGGTAAGTATATTAATGTTGTAAATAATGTGAAATAAAAATTAAATGACTAAGCAAACATGTATAATTTAGTTCAGGTCCCACAGAAAGTCCTAGATATGTCCTCAGTATGGTCACACTATTTCAAAATTACTTCTTGTAAACAAGAAAAATAAAATTGCACTAAGTCCATGAAATTCAATGTAAGACTATTAGATCTTTACATCGTTATCAGTATAGTTAGTTAGAAGTATGCTGAAAACATTGTTTAATCATTTTATGAAGTATTTAATTGAAAATACAAAGAAATATGTTTGCAGTTATTCAATGCCAGAAATCACGATCTAAACACTTACGCGTGAAATTGTATATCACCTCCTGGACACCACGTACTACCGCAACCACGCACTACACAAGTTTGCACCATTTCTTTAATTATAAAAATAATTAGAGTCGAAAATTTGAAACGAAGCTGTGAACCGTAAAGTAAACAACCGACATATTGGCACAATTTTGTCAACAACTTGACATATGGTGACCAATGTTGCCAAATTACGAAATCCTTAGGAAATAGGGAAAATAATTCACTGATTCGTTAACCATGAAAAGCATCCGTGATCTACTATTTTATTATTTTTAATTTCATTCATCGTATTTCAACTAGTTATTTATAGTTACGATTAAACACTATCAAATGACAGTGTTTAACTTGTGATTTGATATGTGTGGTGACTCTTTTTAAGAATTTACTAGGAGATTTTAATAAGGAGATAGCAGTACTAAGGCCACACTAAAAAGAGAGGTCAGACCACAGAGAGTGAGATAGAGATACGTAGGTATTTGCCTCAAACCGATGTTCCAAGTATGGCCTCCTTTTTTTTATCTATACCTTCATGGGTTTGACAACCCTATAACTCTGTCAAACTACCATAGAATAATTTCATCAGCGACTTCATCTACACTTTGAGTCGTAGATAAATAACACATTACTACTGGCACTGGCATAGATATTAAAACCAATCGGTAGATGGCGCTAATCACAAATATTTATTAAATTGTTTTCTAAACATGGCTGCCGGTCGAGTGTAAATTGTGATGTTAGCGTGATTTTTGATAAATCGCTAAAATAAATCGTCTAAAAAAATTAACTTTTGTTATTGCTGTTAATATGTCATAGTGGATTAAGTTTTGATAAAATGACTTCCACTCCAAAGACTGAAAAATGTGGACAAGGTAAGCTACGCGTAACATTGCTTTTGATCCTATAAAATTTATTGTTCATTTTGTTCATCTGATAAATAATTCTATTTATATATTTAAGATTTCCTGGATACGAAATACTTGTATCTATGTTAGTTGTACTTCTTCTTTAATTCTCGTATAACATATTATATGTTAAATATACTACAATTTTAGTTAAACTTCAGATGAGCTGTGTAACAATAAATTGATTACCTATATTTGTTCTTAATTTACACTAAAATCTACCTTGATTTTGTTTTTATCTTTCCATTAGAGAACTGTAAAATTTAATACTACTTATCTACTTCATAACACCACAACAAAAGTAGTATTTCATACTGAATTTGTTGAAAAAAAAATAGTTATTTATTTGGTGATTTAATTGAGAATATGGTTAAATGATTGTTTTATTAATAAGGAGCTTATTTTAAAATATTTAAGGTTGTACAAATAGTATAACACAATATTTGCAAGTTTACATAAAGACAGACAAATTTGTACTCAAATGTAATTTCTTACATAATTTTTTTGAACTTACATTCTTTTTTCTGCAGACAATTATGCAATAATCTAGGTAAACCTAGATTATAGCTTCTTGGTAACTATTCTGAAGGTACAATTTTGAATTTAAAATATCAAATATGTATGTACTAACTTTTACAAAATAAAATATTAGTTTAAATTATTCAATACAAGTACTAATGTATGTAAATGTATGTTAATACTGAATATTCTATTATGAAAGCTGTCAAGTATTCCTCTTATTGGTCCCTATATACAGTAGAATCTGTTTATTATGACTAAATCTATTTCTACAAACTGCTCTATTTGTAATACATTGTAGAGTTTTGTGTTCATACATAGTTCTTTGTTATTATGATAATTAATATAATGACATCCGTGGTGTTCTTTGAGAAATTATTTTTGAAGTGAAAACTTCTTTAGGCGCGGGTTTTTGGAGACGAAAAACTTATAGGTTCGCGTCACCAACATGCTAATAGTTATACTATTACTATCACCTCAGTTAAGTTAATAAGTTAATAGTTTACACTTCTAGCGGTAGTCCCCATGACTGCCTGTATTTTTTTTATTATATTTTTTTTAGTATGATTCATTGAATTATTCACATGCATACAGTAATAAAATACTAAGTGTGTTGATTTTCAAAAATATATATTTTTAATAGTTAGGTTAGTTATAAACATAATTATCTAATTTCTAATCGTATGAAGTTGCAGGCAACAGATTGTAACTAATAAAAAAAGGGGTATGCTTCTATGACGTCAACATAAAATTAAATGTTTTCCATTTTCCTTTAATGCCATTGGTTTTACTATATATTATAATAAATAACTACTCTTGATTCTAGTCATATCTGTATAAGGAAGTTTGATAGAAATAATAATGAAGTTTAACAGGACATAAAATATAATAACTAATTGTGCAAGCAATCAATAAATTCAAAATTATAATAACTAGTTAATTTGTCATAAAATGTGTGTTGTAATTTTGTTTATAGATTAAGAGTTATTATAACTTACTTACTAACCATAGGTCGGAATTAGGTAGAGTATTTTTTTTTTCTTCTCCCTCCATCCATACAAGAGGGTTGGCTTCTCTTTGGATTTGCCAGTAGGTAGAGTTATTCATGTACTTACACTGATTTCATACAGCGAAAGAAAAAAGTGGATATGCCTCAAATCCCGAGATTAATTTTGAAGAGCAAAAATTTGTTAGTGACTGATTCAGTAAGATAAGTATTCGCTCGTATTTATAAAAAAGGCGAAATTTGCGTATAAGAATTTGCTTAAGACTGTCAATAATTTGTATTGTGAATTAATGTAAACTAATAATCTTTGTTTTATTTGTTTATTTCTGACGTTTGTATTATTATTTATTCATAATATTGTTACCCATACGGGATTGTCCATTAGAAATCCCGGGAAGGTCCTTATTAATATCAACATTTTGATGCAAGTACATATATAATTATATACTATGCGTTTCAACTGAGAATAGGATTGGCTATGACCTTTAGTTGTCAAAAGTGATTAGAATAGTACTGTCAGCAACGAAACTTTATTTACGTACCAATAATGTTTTTTTTTCTTTTACCTAAACTCAATTTGAAGCTGAAAACGTCTTAAATTATTTAGTAATAATAGTTATAATATTATTAAAAAGAAATTCTTTCAATAATTTCATTGTTGGATACTATGATATTAAGTTGAATTGGTGTGTGTTGTTGAGTAAATAAATTATAAGGCAGTTTATTGTAACTTCTGTTAGTTATGTGGTTGTTTCCCGTTAAAAAAATTAATTTGTTGTTATTTCTCGGTGTTTTTGTTTGTTAGTGTGGTTATTTCGAACTATTCGTTATATGTTATAGTTTTTTATTGTATTTGTCTCGCTAATGGCTCGAAAATTAGTAAAAAATAATGACAAAATGATAGATAAATTATATTATAAAACTGTCTTGCTGACCCTACCAAAATTGTTCAAATTGACAACGATGACGTTCCAACATGACGCAGAGACAATCCTATTCTCATTTGAACGGCATAGTACACATAATAACTCTACCTAATTCCGATCTCTGGTTATAACACTTCTATGTACTAGAAATTAAATTAACCTCTTGTAGTGAAATTCTATTCATGTTGTACATAAATAGAATTTCACTTACTATACACTAATTGTTGGCAAATTTTGCCATTTTACATGAATACAAAGAATAAAAAAAATTACTTTATGATAAAAAATAACACATGTTTCAAAGTAATAATTAACTTTGTTAATTTATAAAGCAGATAATTATTTATACCTGTGTTAATAAATAACAAAGTTGATTATTATTAACAATGTATACCACTGGTCACAACCTTCTTAGAAAAATCTGCAACTTACAGTTTTCTGTTGTTACTGCTGTTGTTTACTGTTTCATAAAATTTTCAATATCTAAAATAGAAATAGTTATAGTCAATTTTAAAATGACCAGTGAAAACCGTTCCCAAATTGGCCCAATCGCTTGAGACGCAACAAATAGCATAATTACCAGTACAACAAATAGTATAATACAATACTAACAAAATATTTAATACTACTTATTTACTCTAGCAGTCCATTATTAAAAATCTTTTAGTGAAATAATTTCGCCATTCATTCATTGGTTATGGTTACTTCATTAGCGGGTGTTAATGTGTCAAATGCATGGTAGTGTGTCTAATAGCTTTTTTATTAAACAAATGTATTTTTAAATTTTATTATCATACAATCTTAACTTTCCGGCCTGTAACATGTTGTCGAACCGTATTCTTAAAAAGTTGCGTAAATTTCGTAAAAAGGACTAGTATGGTGTAGGTACTTAATTTAAATTTATAGTAATTATCCGAATTATTGAACCCCAACATTCAGTCTACCAAAATAATTATTATGTATATTTACGTATTTAGTATAAATTAATCTTAATTTGACTTTCCGTGTGGTGACGGATTAAGAATACAAGTGTCACCACCCCATCTCCTCGCAAGGGCGCTGTAAAAGTCAGCTAAGGGATATTGCACACAGATAGTATCCTCTGTGAGAGACGTAACACTCGATAATAAACCCTGTATCAATACGCCTGGTCAGCGCGGCACAGTAGACCTTAATCTCTCCCAAAGTGAAGGAGGCCCGTGCCCAACAGTACGACGTAAATGGGCTGGAGAAAATCTTAATTTCATAAATAGTTTACCGGATCTCTGTCACCCTATGCTACACACCCATGGTTAGTTTTTTCACAATCTCCTCTCGCGGGTCTACAGGTAGAGATTTCTTTTAGGAATATGAACACTACCTACTGCTCTTATGACTGTATAAATAAACCAATAAATAAATTCTTGTTACAAAAAAATGTAGCCAAACCTACTTACTGGCTTAATTCTATTCTATTCTATTATATCTAGGCTATTCATCACGAGAGCCCTGTTAAGATCAATCCAGGCATTCTATAGGCTACTAGTCTAGTTAGTTGAGTTGTATATTATATGGTGTACAAAACCCTATTCTTTTTCTAAAATAATATAACATAAATTATTCTCAGTAACAGCAATAATCCGACCATTCCAGATGACTATTTCAGATAAAAATTATTTTAATTTGTTTTTACTAAATTTTTGTAAACATGCAAATGTATAGTAAGATGTTGTTATTAAGGTGTATACATTAAAGAATGTTTTCATATTAGACGATAGTTGCTGTTCTCACCTAAATAAACATGTAACGTAATTTTCAAATTAACCTTTCATGCAATGATAGTATATTACACGCATACATTACAGTAACACGCAACATTTTATTTCTTACTCATCATCATTACTATGTTCGCTTCTCACGATGCGTGCTTTTATGTACGTGCATGGCCGCTAGTGGTAAAAAAAGCACGCTTAGCCATCGTGGTTTTTTACTTCTAACGCTTCTTATATGACCGTAAGTTTTGTGCTAACTGTAAATTAAATCGTTGCCATCCTTCTCAGAGGTGTTAGCGGACCGGAGTTTAAAGACGCAGTCTAGCCGGCTGATCAGTGATCTATAGGCTGCATTTTAGACTTTGTACTGGAATTATTTAAACGATTTAACAGTTTAATTCCCCTCCCATTACTGAAAGACTGATAATGTCGCGTAGCAGGAAGGGCAATCACGTTGTACTCATACTATACATATTAAGCTATTGTTCTATACGTCCTATAGTGCACATAGCAATTACAAGACTTGTGAAAATTTCGAGTAACTAGTTGCTGATTTATTTCGTAGCTAAGGGTGGTTAAATTGCATTTATATACACTGCAATACAACTTTTTTGTTTTTTATGTCGTAATACCGTGCCCCGCGCGGTGTTACCCGCGGTAAAAGGAATAAAAAATCTGTTCGTTGTTTAGTTATCTTTACCATATGAGTATAGCATGCAAGGTACAGTTAGTTACACAATACCTATTTGTGTAACTAACTGTACCTTAAAATATATACTATGCTAGATTTTATTACAGGTGAATAATAGCAGATAATAATACACATTACAATACTACATATAATTACTTAAAGTAACGGTATGAAAATGGCCGAAGTAGTATTGGAGATGCTGCATGACGCTGCAAGGTCTCACTGTCTAATTATACGTCTATTAAATGTTTATTATCAATGTAACACACCGAAAAAGATTTAAGAGGAATACACTGTTAACACTAGAACCTCACATAAATAATATTGGTTGCTTTCTTCCGTTTGTAGAATTCACACAATTTTCTAACTAAAGCGGTTGAAGAAAATAGGCGGGGCTATAATAAATCATGCCACTGCATAGTGATAACAATTTTTATTGGGGGCAATTGAACATTTACAAAAAACAACTTTATAATTATGTATGTTGCTCAACGCAATAAGAGGGCTCGATACCAAATTATGCTCCATACAAAAATATGGGTATCGTACTCCCCATTTTTCTTTGCGAAAGTTAAACCAATTTTAATTGTTTTCTTACGCTTTACTATAGATAAAGAGTATATCTATGCTTGTATCACTTTCTTTTTTTCATAACATAATAACGAAAAAAAATGATGATCCGAAAATTCCGTTTTTTTTTGGTTTTCATTACGGAAAGTTGCAGCGACTATAACACATATTTGGTAAGGTTTTACCAATAAAGAAAGTGATAGAAGCATATATATACTTTTTATCTATAATATAGCGTAAAAACAATCAAATTCGGTTTAACTTTCGCAAAGAAAAATGGGGAGTACGAAAGGTCTTTTTTTCCAAGAATTTGTAGGTAAAATCTGCTTCAGCTATATTTGTCCCTTTCAGCGCGGCGCTCGAGAATAGGGACAGCAATACCTAAGGCAAATACCTAAATTAGGAGTACAGTACCCTCTTAAACATTGCAATTCAACGTAGCAATGAAGCCAGCATATTTCGACGCGTAGCCTCATACTTTGTTTTCTTGTGTATTTTTATTTCTGTAAATATTATAAATTATCTGTGTGTTTTTAATATAAATGGATTTATTTATACTTTGATAAAAAAGACACGTTCACAAAGTCGAGTACCGCTGTGAAGCTTGAAAGTTACGATTTGCTAAAAAATGATTGCTGTTAAGAGGATACCAAAATAGCTTCGTGCATTTTTCTACGTACGAAGTTTTCATTGTTTCTTTAGATTGAATGGCTAGAGCTCTAATTTTTAAGTATATGTTTTTTCAATAAATGATCTAGGATCGCATAAACTCAGAAACGCGATTGAAAAAAGTTTTTTCGATAGAAAATCTTAGCGAAACAACGTCTCTCATTTTTTATTTTTTTCATTTGTCGGTCTATTATCACGTATTAACTAATGAAATAACTTTAAAAACATAAGTAACTATTATATACAGAAACACGTCAATCAGAATTAAAATATATTTAGTAGATTTTGAGTAAACAAAATAAATATCCCTAATTCTTCATTTTCTATACCTACTAGCTGTGTTAATATGTACATGTCGACGATAATATTGATGTAGGCCCTTAAAACGTATCTTTTGTATGTCACATTGTAACGGATATTGCCAATGTATTAATGGATATGCATGTCATTTATTAATAACATATCTTAGTGATTTACGAAATATCTATAAATTGTTATCGAAAGGCATAGTACCTTAAAATTTATACGTTTTATTGATTTCAACTAACTAACTACATTGTTTTCGTATATAATTAACTAAATGTTGTCGATGTCTTCCTTTACCTACTTTTAACATTGATATACATTATGTAGCATTACGCACCTAGTTATTTTAGTTACTATAATACTTTTATTAATTAATGTTATTTAAAACAGGGGGTACAGAAACGCAAGTGTTGACCGCAATTCCGGCTTTAGTATCTATTCCGTATTTTCCGTTAGTTTCTATTCTATGTGTTTTTTGGGTAGTTCGTCTTTGAATAAAAATAAAAAAAACAAATTGAGACACTATTTCTATCGACAGTGTAAAATGTGGTTAAATTCTTAGACTTCACCGGAAGCGATGTTCTTTATTTGTGATCAATGCAATAAGCTATTCAACCTCAACACGCAGTGCAATTCGCTTTATCATTACAGTTTCTTATTGCGTAGAGTCGTGATGAGATGGTCGTCACCGCAATGTTGTATTATAAACTAGCTGCCATTAAGATGTGCCGAAGCGAATGTTTCGTAACGTTACATCTTATTCATTTACAATCTAATAGAAATGTCGAAACGATAATAAATCGTGGCTAAAGTACTGTTATTTTTAATTATATTATTAAATCCTCTGTTTCGCGGGGGTTATTGGTTCGAGTTTTCCATCTCTTACAGAAGATGTTACCAGTTTGTACTGTCTCTTATCATCCAAGGCCAATGGGGAAAATGGCGATGGTGACACTTATATTCTTAATCCGTTACCGAAATAATTATGATACACTAAATGGACCAAATACAATCCCGTTGTGATTGCGGACTGTATGGACGAAAAAGAAACAAGTACATAATTTGATTTACTGAATCAAGTAAATTGTCTAAGTTGCTCTGGTATATAATTCTGGAGACTATTTGCACCAGCAAGTATTGCATGGTAGCCGGCGACCGCGTTCCATGCATTATCTTGGGTGTAATGATCAAGCTGCAATGAACTTCGAAGTATATGGTCCCGTTACCTAGGTATCACGAGCGTAGCTAGTTTTATTGGAAAGTGAGTTAGTTATACGGACCGTGGTCAGTGGTCGCATGCGCGTGCCTCTTGCTGTCGGAAGATACCCCTAATCCAACTGTTAAAGTAATAAATTCATGTTTGCACTTTGATGTAATTAGCTGGTGGCGCATGGTAGTTATATGAAAAATTACGAAACCAAGTACATACTTGTAATAGCAAAGAGCTTAAATACATTTATTGTAAAACATACATTATCTATATCAATTCATTTCGCTCTAGGTATGAAATATGTCCTCTTATGGTTGCAATGCTTTTGTTAGCAATAATCTAAGCTAAGATAATTAAAATATCGGTTCCAAAAACATGCAAAGTTTTGATTGAATGATTTTTGATAATTTTACTTTCCTGCTGATAACAGTTTTTGCTATTTAATATTCTATCTATTATTGTAATAGATATAAATAAATAGTAGATAATATTATTTTGTTATGGTAAGTTATAATCATATTTTTATCAGACGAATTAACGATCATTCTATTGGTCTTTTCGTATAGATTTTTGTCGTGATACGTTTCTTTGCCCTAGATTTGTTGTCTGGGGATTGAGCTGTTAAAAATTTTGTAGTACGGTAATTTTGTTTATAGGTTCGAACTTCCGCTATTTGTACTGTTTGTACTTGTGTAAGGATTAATATAAAGGAATGTAAGTAGATCCTGAACCGAATCAGTACCTTATATTTGCTTGTTTTCAGTTCATTTTAAATCTGCTCTTTGCTTGGTTATTTTGTTATACGCTCGGCGAACTGGAGATAAATTTTCTATATTACGGTCTTGGTACTATTATACTTGTCAAGCAGTAGAGGTAATCTGCTTCAGCATCGGCCTGCGTCACGTAACAGTAAACGGAACGTGTCTCCATTGTAATAATTGATAGATTTTGTTCCGTCCACGCGTTATAATTCGTTTTCTTGAGCTCATAAAACAGTATTTAGCAAAATTACTGTTAATATCCTACTTTTCTTTTTACTCCTTCTGAGCTACCGGTTCATAGTCCTTTGAGCCTTATCATGACTCGGCAGGGTGGCTTCATTACAGGGGAGGGGGGAGGGACACGAAGAAGACGGAAGTGTCAGCGATATACATACTTTGAGTACGTAGGTACGTGTAAAAATTATCCTTAGGATCACACGATATTACTCTATGAATCAAAAAATGATGGACAGTGCTATGGACATGATCAAAGCACTAACTAATGTCTGCATCATACAACCTGTGTGTATACAACAATCTTACGCTATTAGGTTAGTCTATGAAACACAAAATGTTGAATGTCGAGATTATATTTTTCGCGACCTTTATCTAAAGTAGTGTGATTACTTTGATGTTGTGATTATAGTGTGAATAGAAGAGTTGTTGGTTATTATGCAATGAGTGCCCATTAGCGTAGGAATGGTGGTGTGTCGTTAGGACAGGTGTACAATGGTTTTAGCCGAGGGAGATGTGCGCCGGTGTCTGCACTTTCACTCTCGTTGTTGGCCAGCGCCGGTCGCAGATTGGCAGTGGTGCCGCGCCGTCGCTCGCCGCCGCCGGCCGCGCCTCCCGACCAGCGACCGATTGAGACCCTGTGTCAATACTATGGTCCGCTGCGCATGAGCTCGCTCACTCGTTTCTTAGCTGAATATCGAGATTGTGTTGTGAAAAAGCGCCGATATTTTTAGATTAGATGTTTGTTCCTTGTGTACTTAAAGAAACATAAATTGTGTGATCTGGAGCCATTTAAGTTTATTTGTTAAAAATACAATATTTTTGGTTTTGTGTGTCAGTTTGAAAATTGACTACCTATAGTGAAAACTGCAATCAGCGTTCAAAATCGTCTGTCCGACAAATAGAGAAAGTAAATGGATATTGCTGACAGTTTCCCCTAACGTCAATATTTGAGAATTACGTGGTTTGGATCTTTTTACAATGAAGTGTTTTATACCTGTATACATTACATAAAATACTTCCGTGGAATTTGTCTTGTAACGTGATTTAATCGCATAGTACCTACGGATAAATATCAATTTAAAAAATGAAGGTAATTTAGTGTGATATTAAATCAGATTTAATTTAGTCTTGCCAAGGTTGACATATTCCCTGGACGCTGGACAGTCATAAGCCAACGCAGACGCGTGTGATGTTTATATTACAACGACCATTCGCGGTACATACAGACGAGCATATACTGTAAATAAATAATGATCTAATTGTATCTGACAACGTATTAGCTATTTCTGTGTCTGACCTTATGCTGACACGGGGCACGTTACTAGTGCATAGATGAACGTAAGAATTTTCTCTAAACAGCGAAACCTCAGAAGGTGTATATTGCCTACTTTCAAAGATTTCTAGAGGGCCCTCCTTTTCACTGCGATATCCGGCGTCTAGCGAACACAAGTTGTTATGGAAATATAGTCACGTGAACCTAACAAGACGAGATCCAGCCGCAATAAGAAATTAGAAATCGTAAATGGTTTTTATTACACTCCGTGATTGCCAATATCTCAAAGATGCCCCACTATGATGAGAGTTTTATTCACGATGATAATCTTAATCAGCGAAGAAATAAGCGCAGTTATCATGTTTACAAAAATGGATTGCCCCCTTTGAGCTCCATAGATTCGTCAGATGTGTTTCACGCTCTTGAAGAAAGGGGATCATCGGTTATTAAGCGCAACATTAAGAATATCAAGTACCGCGGCTATCGTAGTAAACCAGAAACACCAAGAGTAACGCCATGCAACGGTACACCTATAAAGCAGAATACTCCTGATATTATTATAGATCACAGTCCAAGAATAACAGTATTTGTCTCCAACAAGTATTATGATTTGAAAAATAATAATGTTAGTCATCTGTCTTCTTGTAAAAGTTTTGATAACTTGACATTGAAACCGACTAAAAAGAACTTTTGCAAAGACAAAATAAGGTATGGAAGTAGTCTTCAGAATTTGGTAGACGCTGATAATTTGAAGTATTACGCATCTCCGTTAGAGGACCGTGACATAAGTGTATCACGCAAAGACGATACCAAGAATTCATATTCTGTGGTAGACGCACAAAACAGACCAGTGTATCACCGAGGATCAAGAAGCGCTCCCGCACCTGGACCTGGTGTATACCGCCAAATTAATAATGAAACAATCACTGGAATTGCCGGTAAGATGACCTCAGTCATTTTTATCAGTATTTAATATCGTTAACATGCCAATTATGTTTATGTTACCACCCTTAAATATTTTCACACCCTCTAATTAATATTTTACCACTCTATTAAAAGTTTTAACGTAAAAATCTTTGATAAAAAATCTTTATGAGCCTGCTGTATTTTTACTTTTTAAACTCACAGACAGCTTAGGCCCTCATCAATGCTCGCCTTTCTTTTGTCCTTTTGGCCAGGGAATACATAAGTTGGTTTATTACGTCCTTTAAGATATCTTAGTCGGATGATGTCCAAGTACTGTAAGGTTCAGCTTAGGAATATCCTAAAAAGACTGCGTGACAGTATTTATTAAGCTAGATTACTAACTGCAAATGAATCCTTAGAAGATTCAAAATTCCTTACGGCATTTTCATGATGAATATTGTATTTTGTAGTGATTGCTGTAGGTGTTTCGACAAATCTCTTGGGACGATTTTATGATTACGCGAAATCTTTTTCTTTACTTATTATAAAAACAATGTTTTTTTTGTATGTATGTCCCTATGTGAGCTTAAATCTTTAAAACTATGCAACGGATTTTTAAATTTATAGAGTGGTTCAAGAGAGGCATGTGGCATTTTTGTAATAATTTGTTAAGGTTTGGTGTATAATGGATGGGGGGCCTCAGTAACTATAAACACGACTGATACCGGGGGCATTAGCTATACGGAATATAAGTATCTGGTTCACACCAGATACATGTTCTATATTCCGAGTGAAAAGGATCTCTTTTTCCAATTTATAATGTTTAGTTTTTATTGATATCAGTGTTACAGACAGTTTTACATACAGTCGTCCGTTTACGACATACTGAATGATAGATTTCGTCTGTGTCTACGTAATTGAACATCAATCTAACTAAAACAGAACGCTGCTTGTTTCTTTTGAACGAGTAATTTTGTATACTAATGTGTAGAAAATTTTGTAGATTTTTATTATAATACGTAAAAAAAAAGATAAAAAATAAGTTCGTTTTCTATGTCATTTCCCATTGGAAAGTTTCATGAAAATCCAGTAGTCTTTACGTGAAAGCATAATAAACATCCTTACATATCTAACATTGGAGTATAAATAGAAGACCGAGGAAACGTTCGCGTTGCTCAGCCAACAGTTTAAGTATTTTATTTTGTCGCGCGTTATTCTTTTTTCGTCATATCTCCTAAGATATTCATTTAAATTGCATGCTGTAAAGAGCAGTTATAATCTATATTAATTGCGTAAGCTAACTAAGCTATTTAATTTGATAAAAAATATTACTATATACACATAAATAGCTTTTGAAAACACCCTATTGAATTAGAGAATTTTTTTGACATTATTTATGGGTATAGCGGGTTTTCCTTAAAAGATAGACATACGCCCTCGCGGACTTTTTTGAAGAAAACAGTTCTTCAAAAAAGTCCGCGATTTATTGCAAATTATTTGGGAAAAGATAGAAATGTGTCCATATGTCTATCTTTTCCCAAATAATTTCTCCATACATTAGTTTGTTGTACCTCACATAGATAAGGCAGCGTTTTCATTTATAGCTCCCGCGCGTCCGAATTACTCGGCAAAATTAATCATATCTCATCCAATATACAGCAAACCCCAACAAATTATGCAAAATAAGCCATCCTCTTGAACCATTCTATCTATTAAAAAAAAAACCGCATCAAGATACGTTGCGTATTTTTGAAGATATAAGCTCACATATGGATATACATACAAAAATAACGACTTTGTTTTATAAGAAGTAAAGAAGATGGTTGAAGTTTGTAACATTTTCTGGCTTATTTTAAATAAACATGAATTTATTTGAAGCCAAAGTTATTTCCAATATAAACCTAAATCAGCAAAGCCGAAGTTCATATTGTTTTCCGTTAGACTAGGTCAACATAATATTACCGTCCTCGTACTTCTTCAGTAATGTTACAATAGAGCTGGTGCCGCAAGTTGATTATGTTCCTATAAGGATTTTCGTGCTTAGATTTACGATCTCCTGTCTGCTTTACCCTAATCCTTGGTGGGATAAACTGATTACATCTAAATGTATTAAAAGATTTTGTATCATCCTAAATCTTAATTATGTCAATCATTAAAAACTGCGATAATAATATAATTTATAGTGTTTGCAAGAGCCTAGCGAGAGCTTGGAGGAGACCACATGTGTGGAAATGGTTACCTGTCTGTCATAATTAGGTCAAAATTTTAAAGTATTTATATTCGTATTGTATAAGATCTATGGCTGCCCAGGACTAAACTGCCGGCGTTTTCTTTAAAATCTTCTGGTTATCAGAAAATGGATTGGACTTATAAAATTTACCCTCATAAGTAATATTTGAGCTAGATATTAGGTTTGCGCTTAATCTTAAGACTGTACAATTTGGGGTAAAACAAATTCACGATGCTTCTTATGGTGTAGACATACAAATTCCAGATTGACAATTTTGGGGTGGAGCGAATTAACAGCGTTATATTTACAGAAAATAAAATAAACAATAATTGAAGTACATAATAGTATTGCATTACAATTGAATAACTATACGATAGATATTCTATTTCATAAACATGTAACAAAAATGAAAGTTATACGTAACTTAATACCGCGTACTATTTCCACAATAACATACGGAAGAGACGCTATACTTTGAAATTTTTCTTCTTTGTTTACAACCTTTGCGCTTTATAAACAGCCGGTGTGCATCTAATGAAATGCCTGATCTTGTGTAACAAGACGTAAGAGACGCGGGAACCTACGCCATTGTCTCTATTGTTATCATAATGTTAAGGCCGCTGACAAAAAAACATACATTAATAAATATAAATGCTATTACAGACATATCTGAATCTTTTTAATTATCCTAGATTAATTTAATTGTGTATTTTGTAAAACCGCATGGCCTGATAACGCGATCGGGCATTTCACAGACAGAACATTTATACCTTATTGATATCCTTGGGTAAATAGTACCGGTTATTGGTATTTTTTGATATGAATGTCCAACGTGCAAAATATATAAATAGACTAGCTGTTGCCCGCGACTTCGTACGCGTGAAATTTAGAAATCAATCCTTAACAAACAGATGTTTACTCTTCTGCTCAATAGATAGCGTTGTATGTTTTTTAAATCGCGCTATCGTTTCGTTCCACACATTAACACTTAAACTCGTCAAAATTATTATTGCATCATCAATCAGATTTCGCATTTATAAATTAGTAAGGATTGGCCACACAAGTTTTCGGTTTCGATTATTTAAAGGTTATTAGGTTTCCGAAAAGCCAAAATCCACATTTCACTTTTTTGCATACTCATTCAAATAACTTTCTACATGTTTAAAAAGTAAATGAGTTTATGATACATATTGTAAAGGTCGTGATCATCGAATATAACCTATTCAATGATACAGGCCACATATGGTTTATTTTTAAAAAAGTAATAAAAAAATTTATTACTTTTTTAGGGTTCCGTACCCAAAGGGTAAAAACGGGACCCTATTACTGAGACTTCGCTGTCCGTCCGTCCGTCTGTCACCAGGCTGTATCTCAAGAACGGTGATAGCTAGAGAGTTGAAATTTTCACAGATGATGTATTTCTATTGCCGCTATAACAACAAATACTAAAAATAAAATAAAATAAATATTTAAGGGAGGCTCCCATACAACAAACATGATTTTTTTACCGTTTCTTGCTCTCATACAACAAACGTGATTGATTAAGTATTGTGTGTGTTGTTTGCTCATTTATTAATAACGTGCCTTATGTTGCATAGATAATGGTACGGAACCCTTCGTGCGCGAGTCCGACTCGCACTTGACCAATTTTTTATACATACTTCATGTTCCTTCGTATTAGAAGTATTAATGGTCTGGTTGTTTAAAATTACTAATTCATACATTTTTAACACGCTTATATTAATTCTGTATCTATCTATCAATGTATTAATCTATGTAACGGAATCTTTGAAAGTGATTTTAACCCACTTGCAGTAGTATTGATCTGAAATTTTACACATTTATCAAGGACCGATGACAATAAAATAATTTAAAAAAATATTCAGGATTTTCAAGCGTGTTTTTTAGTTTTTGCACTAAGTAGATCATTTAGATTAAAGAGTCAATTATGTTACGAAGTTCGGACTTGTATTCAAAATCATTGATGTTTGCTATGAAATTCACGATATCCTAATGAAAAGGTCACGGAAAAATAATTTTCGGTTCTAGATTATCATGATTTACCGCCCACGTTTCCACTACGTGTATAAATTTGCTATCACGAACTATTTTCTCATGTGATGTAACAGCTATTTATATTTGTTTGGATTTGACCTGAGCATTTGTTCGTTTCTTATACTACATAACATATTTGTATGACCTTGCTGTTTGCCAAATTTCGTTTTTTTTATGAATGAAGAAAGTTTTTGAAGAAACCTTTTCTTAGTAATTTTTTGTCGTTTCTTTTGGTTTCTATATTCTATTAATATTAAACATTTTTTTATGCATATTTAGTATATTTTGTTTCTCGTAACGCATAGCTGATTACTGCTCTATTCTATCCACTGCGAAATATAAGTCATGAAATAATGTCTAAAACGTTATCCTGTGCCTCTTCCTGTTTGTCGTCTGTGTGGTATTTAATCCTCCGTTCTATTTAGTTCAGAGTCGTCCTATATTTTGGTCCCCTATTCGTTGTAATCACTCGATGCTCCCTAATGGTTACAGCCCATCAAGTTACGTGAGTGATAAAACATCAAGTAATTGCTATATGGCTGCTACTTCTATTAATAAAATTGTTAGTATATATAGTAGTGTGTATGCTAATAATCAGTGGCGTGCACAGGAATATGACACTGGGTATGCGGAGCAGTACTCAGTCACAAAAACTTTTTCTTTTATAGATTTTTAGCATAGCCACGCGACGGATCTCTAAGTCGGAAACCATGCCAACAGAACAAATTTAAATCTGAATATCCCGAATCAGTCCACACTGTACTAGAATTACTAAACAATAACTACGTACGTACATACATATCTACATGTACGTATGTACATACGTTTCATAACTTTTAACACGAAATTTTCGAGTTACATTACCTTTTTGCTGGCTTAGTTGTCGTAACTCGGGTACACAGAATCTTTTCACTGAATGACAATTGTGAGAACTTGTTATTTTGAATTTTTAACAAACACACACTATCAACACACATTTCACAATCAAATAACATTTTAAAATCAACAAACGAAAATCCATACAATTATTAAATTATAGAAACTCAATATTGAACAGTTCAATGAATCACATGAAAAAATAAAATGGCCTCCGTCGAACCAAAATATTTCTGCTATTTAAATAGATAAAACCTTACTAAACAAAAATTACGTGATTTATTAGACTTCCGACATTTTATTTTTATTCGGATAATCCGAAGGCAACGAACGAACGCCGAATACTCGCGGAAACATCCGATCGCCACAGCATGCCGCAGGAGATACGGTACAAGGCGTCTTCAATATGCAAGCCTGTGTGCGTTTGTAAACTGTGCACGGACACCAAAATTTCTACACACATGAACTCATGGCAGGCGTCGAGCTTACTTTCGTCCGTCTGACCAATATTATTCCTTCGCCAAACGCCTGGCAAAAAGCACCAATTTGCAAGCACATAATGGTGCTATTTATGAATTATTAGGCGTTTTTAAGTTATAATATTTTGTTTAATTAATAGTAAATAAATGAATAAAGTCATCTAAAACATACGAACGTTTTATTAAAATATCTGTGAATGGCAAGTAAAGCACTGCTTTTTTGCCTTTATGGAGCGCACGCCCCTGCTAATAATATTATTATGTAAATAAAGTAGTATTTTTGTAAATCTGTGTCATATGCTAAGACGTTCTTAATTTCTTGCTATTAAACAAGGTGAGCCGTTTTAATGCTTAGTCAGTTCTTAATGCATAGGTTTGCTGCTAAGCGACTTGAGCTAAGTTAGTATGGGACAATGTGATGCCTTGTGGTGTAAGATCCCAGAACAGGCTTCAGGGCCCTGAGTCGGGTATTTCAACGGTGTCACAACTGTACCATTATTGTACCATTATGGTGCAATAATGGTACAGTGGTAAATTGTCCTGTGTCGACAGATTACCATAAATAAAAAATAGATAGATAGAAATATTAGAAATTGTTCTTTGTAATTTATTGCAATTTACTAATCTCCTAAACTTCACATTGCTTTTTATACTAATAAATAGTATGTACAAATATATTTAAACGAAGTCTAGCATGATTAAATGTTTAAATTTATTAGTAGTTTTTCGAAAATCACTTCAACTAACGCATTTTTTAAAAACGGCAACACATACATACCATTCTAACACAATCCATAGATAAAAGAGACCGAAAATTCAATGCATAGATAAAAGAGATCGACAATTCTATTACCATTGAAAGACCGTTATGACGGCATATAGCAGACTACGGATATTTGACTTCAATTGCAACGGTATCGTGCCGGTATTGTGCCGGTATGACAATTGTTCCAAAATAGTGGACTTGAGCACCAGAGGTCTTACATTTTATAAAAGTATTTTTATTTTTTTTTATTTTAGGCTAGGCTTGGTTGCTTTGCGACTATATCGCCCTATTTATTTTCAATCTTTAATTTTCATAGTGTTGATTTCTATGTATAATATTCAAGGAACCTTTTCTAAATAGTTAGTTAGTTCCATAAATTCAGGTATTAGCTACATTGATTGAATAGTCCAATCATACTTAAAATATTAGGTATAAAAATATATTTTATATCCATAGCGAATCATATCATGACATTAATAATTAATAATTAAGAGAATATACATAAAAGCGCAACTATCTTTAATTAATATATTAAAACTAAAAGTTATTGCGTTTTTAAAGTGTGGGGTTATGAGTCACCCCCACGATCTTTCCGAAGGTTAATTAATATAATGCATAAAACTAAAGTTAGCAGTTAGATTTTCTGTTAAAATATGGGTAATACAAAGCTGGCAGTAGTTGGTTCAAGTAACAAACATTCAGATTTTATAATCATGACGTATCTCACGTACCATAGTATGGTATACATGTTCTCTGTGCTTAAAAAAGTTCGTCTTTATTACGTAATCTCAGACTGAAACAGCAACCTAGTTTATTTGTATAGATGTTATGTAGCCCTCATATGGCTTATCCGTTTATGGCACTCGCCAATGGTAGGACAGACGTGTTATAATATATCTAATATTGTAGTTGCATATTAAGTAGAGATGTATATGGTTTGCTTGTATGTTGTGTATGAGAATGACGCATGTACACTTGGGACTCTGAACGGTGCGGCGTCCGTCTGTCGCGTTTGTTGCGTATGAGGAGGTTCACCGGTTCACTCGTCGCCAGTCCTCTCCGCAACTTTGGGCGCGTCCTCCTGTCGCCTTCGCGTTTATTTATAAACTCACGCGTCATCTGTGTTATAATTGATAAACTTGTGTTTACTTTCTTTAAATTGAATAACATTTTACTGTGTTAATAGTTGAATTTGCTGTATTTGGTGATTGTGATTCAATAACTATAATCTAGTCTGTAAGTACTGCAGCTATAAAGGTAACTACAGTTATGATTTCATTAACAATCATGAAAAGCCAATCTGGTTTTAAGTATTTGGAAATTTTGTTGCTTTTTGACAA
Source organism: Orgyia antiqua (assembly GCA_916999025.1). NCBI lineage: Eukaryota > Metazoa > Arthropoda > Insecta > Lepidoptera > Erebidae > Orgyia > Orgyia antiqua. The sequence continues at coordinate 8,922,568 of OU779861.1, forward strand.
TTATTATTTTATAGGAGTTATTATTTATTAGGTATGATCTCAACCAAAAATTTTAACATTAACACTTGATGCATTTAAGACGTATTGCATTTAAGTTTTCAAGTTTAATTTTCCTTGTACTGGCAACCAGTTTACCTGGTTTAAATTTAGCATTTGGTGTAAGTGAACTAAAATTAAAATATTACGGCTATTAACGGTTGACGTTCTACTAACTTCTTATTTCTTCTAGTTATTTAATGGCTGTACCAAACTGCCTTCTGTACAAAAGTGTGTATCTCAAAAGGGAATATAAAAGCAGAAGTATTTTCAAAATTCTTCATGCAACTGTAATAGTTGTTAGAAATATAACTAATAGGAATGGCTTTTAGGCTTTTAATCAATAACTGATGTAGGTATATTTTATACATTTAATTATCTTTGTGAAATAGTTAATTCGTGTGTCTATAGACACCCACCACTACTTTAGGCATAGAGTGAGTAAATTATAGACATTTAAAATGTACTTATTTGAATCTAGAGCTGATGTTAATATATAAATTTGACCTTCCCCATCCAATCTGTGTAGGTACCTCGTAACCTATTTATTCATTGAGTAATGAGCACAAGCGATGATATCCCCGTTTCGTAAATCGGAACTAGGGTCTAGGAACTTTAGGAACGATTATATAATTATATATAACAGCTATAGCTAACAATTTTACAATTAGTGTGTTTAATATAAATTACAATACCTAAATACTTACTAAATAGTTACTAACAAAAATTAGTAGAATATTTGTTTCGTTCACATAGTGCTTATTACAACAACCGCGTACCGTATATCCGGTGTAAGTTAGTTACTGTCACAAAGTGTGTGTTTTGGTGCAACACACGTACAAAAGGGAATTATTTGTACGGCTGGTCTATCATCAAATATTATTTTATAATTGTTATATATGAAAAAGTTGTAATTTCTTGGTTACAACAGGCTACATTGAGTGGCGGAAAACCATAGAAATGTAGTGATAAATACCATTGGTTACGCCGAAAAATGCAGTTGTCTAATGGCAAAAAATAAATAAAAAAATTACCTTTTATATATTTTTCAATAAATCGTAATATAGGTACAAACAACAGAATATCAAATCTCTCTATATGTATATGTATGGCCATCGAAAAATGTTTTAAAGTGTGTTAGCACTTATAACTGAACTATTTAGTAAATTGCTTTGGCTAATATACAACAATAAAGATAACTGGAACTTTTGGTCTGGTGATTATTAGTTACTATTAACAACAAAAAAACAGATATTATCATATTACTGCATATTTTGTGACGATGAAAAATCATTCACTATTACTTTCATACTATCAATTTGTATAGATTGTTTATTAAGACTACTATTACACTAAAACGGTGTAAAGTATAATAATATGTTTTTGTCTATACTCAATTTAGTCGTCATACATTTTTAGTCTATTTATACTCTAGTTCGGAACTAAATGTGGAAAATAAGCCTTAAAAAGGTAAAAGGCAATAATTACTTCATCTCACCTAAAAAGGCAGTCACTTCATCTCTCTTTTGTTTTCAACCCAGAAATATTGAGGCAATTATCAAATTTGAAATAAACGTATGCTTATATTGATTATGATTACCATATAACGTCAATGGCAATGTATTTAGTTTGGTATGTCCATGGCCACTTCAGATCATAATGTGTATCCAGACATAAATAACTTGATGATCAGATGCCCAATGTCAAGATGACGCAATTTCTGTATAACGTTTAAGGTCATGTTTAAATTGTTTGTGTTATGTTTATGAGAATGGTTTTGCATTAATTAATTCGTTGTATACATACAATGTATTTGTTAATAGGTGTTGTTTTATTTCCCTCTACTGGCACTCTAAGTGATATGAGTATCATGAAGGCAATGATATTTTTGATATAGTGTAAGATAAGTAATGTATTACAATGGAATATAAAAATAATAAGCATTTGAATAACTAGTATCGTTTTATCATCTCTAAACCATTATTGGATGGCAGGGCAGTGTCTGTTACCGGGTTGGCAACCACCTCGGTTTTCTGTGAAAATAACATATTACATACAGTTTATTCACTCTTTTACTAAAGGGCATTTAAGTACGGTTGTATTTGGTGATTAATGATTGCAATAGAAACTTACTCAATCGCGTTCTTAGAAAAAAGGTAAACATACTTCTTGCCCAGCTGAGTTTACGTCACTCAAGGTATTTACCTTGTGTTTGTCATGCTATGTGTAGCCAAGTACATTTGCATAAAACCTAAGCTTTATTTGTATTTATCATGGCTCTGCCCATATACCATTACTCTTTATTGGCATTCCCATAACCTGAACAGAAAGACATGAAATCTAGTTAATCCTTCGGCAAGTTGACAGGAGCGTGTTATATTGCCTAACAATATTTATTTATGATGGAATTCGGTCAGAAATAAATGCTATGTGCAATCAATGGCCTTTACAAATAAATAATTGATAAATGATAAGATTTCTATAAATTTTGTTCGCACTTTACCGCAGTACCGCGTTAAAGATCTTAAATTACGTAAATGTCAGAAAAATAAGTTTTATTTTCTAATACTTTCGTTTTTATCTAAGTTACGAAATATTCATTATTTTAATCCTAAAGGCTATGCATCTGAAACAGGCCCCTAAGTCGGTTGTTTCAATGGTGTCACAATTGTACCTCAATGGCACTATTATGGCGCCATTGTGAAGTTTTTGGTAGTCTACTATTAATTTCTTGTCATAGTGGTGCCATTCATGAAGATATAGATAAAAATGGAGTCCAGACTCTGAATACCTACTTGAAGCAAAAATGATGTATGGCTATCTCGCTCACTGTGGTCAAACCCTTTCTTTCTAAGTAGGGTAACCTTTATTGTATTTCTTCCAGGACAAAACTTCAAGTAGTTGTGTTCCATATAGTGTCAACAAAATGTTCACTTCCAAGACCTAGCCCGTATAGATTTTATATTTCGAGATACTTTATGTACTGTGCGTAAAAAAAATACTCAAAAAACAAACTGTTTGTTATCGCGTGAAAGTTTGGATAATTCTAGTTTTTTAACAGTAACTGGAGGTTCGGTTGTTAAATTTATTATTCTTTTTACATTTTTAAACACGTAAAATTTCCTAGTTCGTATGTACGATGTACCTATAGAATATTGGTATGTATTATAAGCATGTATTATATGCTATGTATTATAAGTATGTATTTACAAAAGAAAAGTAGTATATGTATTCTATCCGTATTCTGGTACCCATAACACAAGCATATAAGCTTAGCTTGGGACCAGAGGACGTTGTGTGAAATGTCCATGAATATTTATTTATTTATTTATTTATTATTTATTGGTGGGAAATAGATAATTACTAGAACAAAGGTGTAGTTCCTACGGCAATACGAAATTAATGAATGATTGTGAGATCTGCTTGAGATAAAATAATAATAATTTACCTTTATTTCAGACCTAAATACAGGTTACAAAGATACAGAAAAATGATTCCAACGAATTGAGAACCTCCTTTTTTGAAGCCGGTTAAAAATAACAAGGTGTTAGTAATTTCTTAGTAAACAAAACAAGTTACACAATAAAATCTATTTGGCATACCTAAGTGGAAACATAACTTTTTGTGTAGGTAGCGTAAAAACGAAAAAGGGTTATTGTACTCATATTTTTAAACATGTACTGTTATTAAGGGACCAACCATGAAATCGCAAAAGATATATGTTTCATTAATTTTGCAGATTAATTAAACATTATGAATACATACTGGACAATAGTTTTTCCTAGATTTCTGGGTTAGCCAATGTATTTCTATTTATTAATGTCAGTTAAAGGCAAATTCGGTCAATAATACTTCTGAAAAAAAAAAATACGTTACGTTGATTAAAATTAGTTTGTCGGAAAATCTGTAGTTAATAGTCATTTTAACTGACAATATGAATGTGGTTAAAAGTGGCTGACGGAAGAACGGAGAATCAGTCAAAATCAATTTTTACGTATATTTCTGTCTACAGCGTTTAAAGGAACCTATCATGAATGGCATGACGGGAGCTAAAAACCTAACCCACCCTTGTCGGGTTGCCCTTGGCTCCCTGTGCCTTGTGTTCCACTACTTGGCGCTAGGCAAGTCAGTTAAAATTACATTTAAACAGCTATATTGGGTAAAATTAGTTTTGAATAATTTCAGTCAAAAGTACTACTGTCGAGAGCTTACAGTCTATTGAGTGGTTATAAGTTTTGACTGTGACATATATCATAGGGGGCTATAATAGGAACGATAATAAAGTTACAAAAAAAGGGCAAAAAAGAAACAACAGCACTTTCCAAATAAAAATCATTTAATAACTTTTCTTTTATATGACTAAATATTATTGTTTTGTGTAATTTCTGTCTCTTACCACGTAAATCACTAAGTATATTTTCTGTATGACTCTTTAAGTGTTAAAAAATGAATTTGCAATTTTCTTAATTAATACGCTTTCATGCAAATCATTGCAATAAATTGAGTCCGTGATGGGATGCTTAAACATTTCTTGCAACAGAGGAGTAAAATGTTGTGACAACAACATTAATTAATTTGTTTTCTATATTGTTTTCTCTGAGTTGGCCCATCAGAAAGGATTACTTTCATAAATGCCAGAGCTAGGATTTGGTACACCCAGAGTAGCTACTTGCCCCATAGACTCTTCCTGTAATGAACTGTCTATCTGAAAATTATAATATATTTTACAAAATATAGCCTTTTGCCATATATTCGAACTACTACATTTCTGAAACATAATAATAATGTAAGGCTCTCATTAGGCAGTCGGATCGGGGGGGGGGGGGCTGGTTCAGAAAGCAGCAATTATCTCTGGAGCCTTGAGCGCCGGTAGTTTGGAAAATGTTCCTGATACTGGTGGGGTATTTTTTTTCATACTAGTTTTTATATTCCTTATAAATTCAAATATTTAACATTGTATAACATGTGAGACAATTAAAGGAGTTTGTAAATAGATACTTGAAATTTTACCTTGCAAGGTGATACTGCTTCTTGATTTGTAATTGTAGTAGGAACTGCTGTTTGTTTTAAAAAATCCTTGCACTTTCATAAAATTTCATTTTCAATGGTACAATGGATAACCATAATTTCCTCTGGGTACTATTTTTAGGAAATCTAAAAAAATAATATTGTAGGTAAGTATATTAATGTTGTAAATAATGTGAAATAAAAATTAAATGACTAAGCAAACATGTATAATTTAGTTCAGGTCCCACAGAAAGTCCTAGATATGTCCTCAGTATGGTCACACTATTTCAAAATTACTTCTTGTAAACAAGAAAAATAAAATTGCACTAAGTCCATGAAATTCAATGTAAGACTATTAGATCTTTACATCGTTATCAGTATAGTTAGTTAGAAGTATACTGAAAACATTGTTTAATCATTTTATGAAGTATTTAATTGAAAATACAAAGAAATATGTTTGCAGTTATTCAATGCCAGAAATCACGATCTAAACACTTACGCGTGAAATTGTATATCACCTCCTGGACACCACGTACTACCGCAACCACGCACTACACAAGTTTGCACCATTTCTTTAATTATAAAAATAATTAGAGTCGAAAATTTGAAACGAAGCTGTGAACCGTAAAGTAAACAACCGACATATTGGCACAATTTTGTCAACAACTTGACATATGGTGACCAATGTTGCCAAATTACGAAATCCTTAGGAAATGGGGAAAATAATTCACTGATTCGTTAACCATGAAAAGCATCCGTGATCTACTATTTTATTATTTTTAATTTCATTCATCGTATTTCAACTAGTTATTTATAGTTACGATTAAACACTATCAAATGACAGTGTTTAACTTGTGATTTGATATGTGTGGTGACTCTTTTTAAGAATTTACTAGGAGATTTTAATAAGGAGATAGCAGTACTAAGGCCACACTAAAAAGAGAGGTCAGACCACAGAGAGTGAGATAGAGATACGTAGGTATTTGCCTCAAACCGATGTTCCAAGTATGGCCTCCTTTTTTTTATCTATACCTTCATGGTGCCATTACGACTTCATCATTGACTTGCCATTGTGAAAGTGACATTACATGCTAGTCTCGTACACAATGGCAATTCAATGACTGAAATGTTTCGGTAGTCTGCTATTTTGAATTTGACAGTAATATTTTGAAATTGTCCTGTGTCGACAGATTGCTATAAATAAAAAATAGATGGATAGAAATTGTCCTGTCACATGTACAACGGCAACCATTGCACTTGTTGGTGTAGTGATCTTTGCGAATAAAATTAGATGGGTAATTATTTATTAAAACATCCACGAGATGTATTCCGCGCGCCAAAATATTTTACAATTAGCCAATGCTGTGGAAAGAAGACGTATAAAATGCAGACAACGTCGTCAAGCTCGTCGGGTACTGAGAGAACGTGAATTCGTATATCGATTCATCCGACGACGAATTTGTTAAAACGTTACTTCTGACAAAATTTGCTCAAGGGTCACCATTCTTAGGAACTTCTTTGCACAGTACTCTTTTGGTAACATTTTGCTTTTGCCATATTCAAAAATTAGGGAAGGAATATTTACAAAAAGGACCGAAAATTTTGAAAAGGAATGTAATCAGGAGAGTGTTAACAAATTTAAACCTTTGACAGCAGAACAGATAATTGAGTTAATGTATAGCAAAACAATGTAACAGCTTGACAATTAAACTCGTTGCATTTAATTTAAATGTTCTTTGTAATTTATTGCAATTTACTAATCTCTTATACTTCACATTGCTTTCTATATTAATAAATAGTATGTACAAATATATCTAAACGAAGTCTAGCATGATTAAATGTTTAAATCTAGTAGTAGTTTTTCGAAAATCACTTCGACTAACGCATTTTTTAAAAACCGCAACACATACATGGCATTCTAACACAATTCATAGATAAAAGAGACCGATAACTTCATTGCATAGATAAAAGAGACCGACAATTTCATTGCCATTGAACGACCATTATGAACTCATATAGCAGACTACGGACATTTGACTTCAATGGCATTGCAGTTGCGTCGTGTCGTTATGACGATTGTTCAAAAATAGCAGACTTGACCACCAGGTTTCTCGATGTTTAAGCTTTGATACCTCGTAAGAATTCTGATAATCCAATTCTGCAGTTCTTACAAGACCAATGTTTTAGCCACAGCACCACTGAGCTTCTATTATTAGTCCTTTATTTTAAATAAAGGTCCTTTAAATATTCATAGATTGCTATCAACAATCTAGGTGCTATAATCACGTTGATTAGGTGCTGTAGGTATAAAATTTACCTGGGTTTTTACTATGTTAGCAGTTACTGCAGTAAACAAAGATAATATTAGTACATTTTCCTTAATTTTTATCATTCGTAATTTATTATAATTGTTTTAATATTACAGAGAACGAATCTGGCAGTGAGGGAAGCTCGGGCCACCGCGGTTCATTGCGCGGGGCCAACAAGTTGGCGAGACGTGCGCGGTCATTCAAGGACGACCTGCTTGAACGCATCTCCAACATGCGCTCGCCACAACAACATCACGCACAGCATCTCTCCTCAAATATAAGGTTAGCCCTGAATACTCTAACAGATTCACAAAGATTCACAAAAATTAATAAGTGTGCTAAAAGCTCACTTATTAATTTTTTGTACCTACCCATTGTCATACACCCTGTTTACCATTCGCTTAGTTCTATGTGGTTTTTTTTACACCAAATCCTAAGTCATTGCCTGATTTAGAAGTCAAATACATATACATATAATACTTATAATGAGATACTACCTATGCAGTTTTTAGTCGTATTACATAATAGAAATACATCAAGAACGAAATAAGAAATGACAATGTCGCATCGTGATTCAGTTTCGATGATTCACTTTTCTTATCGGTCCATTTCTATCAAAGGATGGATTGCAATAGAACTTGATGGGTTGATAACAAAATTCGTTCTGTAGTCAGAACATTGTCTAGTTCCTTCGCCTTTATAGAGCGACCTTTTGCTTGCAATGTTACATTTCATATTGACTTATTTTTGTTATGTGTATTCACAGACAGTTAATAAGCGACTTTTAAAGTTAATAAGAATGTTATCTATCATTTTACTACTGATGTTTAGTTGATTTCATCTCTCAAAGCATGATAATGAACCTTATCTAACAGCTTGTTTACAATGCGATGAAATCTTCAAACTGTATATTGTTTCTTATCTATATTGATAAATTTACGTGCATAACTATGATATCTCTGAACAGAATAAGGAGTTGTGAAAGTGCGTTCATGTTAGTATTATCTGCCAGTTAATGGAGTCTCACCACCGAGGCGAGAACAATTTTCACGTCTATAGTTTTGTGACATTACATATAAAATTAGTCACGTAAAACGTTCTGTCTAGTGTCGTAACATATTAGTGAATTGTAAAATTTGTGAAGTAGTTACAAGGCAAATTATCGGGGTCATTATTAATGTAGACATAGCACTAAATGTGGCAGTAATTATGAGTCACGAGTACGACCCGCTACTGTCGCACTCATCAGTCCGCTGAAATCTCATTAGTTTAGTGCGTGCAATGTTATGTGATTACATTTTAATGTTCCCGTGTAGCGACCGCGGCGTGACCGAATCGCTTTTTATTTGTTGTGCGGCCCGTGGACACTAGTTTTTATCATGTCTCAGTGAGGTTATTCGAAAGTAGTTCTGTTTGCGGGAGACGATCTGAAAGCAAGTGGCGTGACCGAGTGTTATTTGCCATTCAGGCGTGGTGGCTGTCGGTAGTATGTCGAACGCGGCACGGTCACCCGTTGGCGAATGGTTCAACAGACGAACAAATAAACTGCAACAGCGATTTGCTCATAATGGAAAAGGGTATGAATCGGCTAACATATGCGTTTTGAATGCATTCAGGATGTATGCACTATCATTTATAAATATGCATCATGTGACACAATATTTTTATGTAAATAACAAACAGTAATCTTATGAAACGTATCTATTATTCTTGTGCAGTACAGTTGCAAAGTTCTACGAGCATTCTTCTAATATTTATTACATTCTTTCTGCCATTTATTTAACAGACCAATATAATTTATAATATCTTTACAGTTGTAATTTCTTGGTTTGTATAATAATACAAAATGATATTGCAAAGAAACAACGGAAAGAGTATTCAGGTTATTTTACAAAAAGAAATAAAGACTGCTATTTTACGGTAGTTATATTGATGCTAGTCCATTGGCACCGTTCGTGATTACTTTTACAAAGCTACTTCTGCATCACGTTCACGCTATGTACGTATGGTATTTGGCTTATCACGGCTGTAGTTCCAAAGAGTCTTGTGTATTTGATCACGTTTTCGGCTTATTTTCATACTTATACCATATGTATTTGGGGATAAATCTTTCTCAGATATCAAGAATCAATTTCTGGTGTCGAGATATTCTACTGTGCGATGCTCCTTATAAATGGCAATAAAATAAGTTAATAAAAACGGGGATATATATTTTGAATAACGTTAACTAATTGCCAGCACAACCGATAACAATTGAGAACAATTTATTGTAATATTGCTTCAATGGTATTCAGAAATCACTATCTATCGTTGATAAAATACTATCAATATATCGAAACAACAGTGTTGAATGAACTCGCATTATACTACTGTACTGTAAGGTGAACCGGGACTTAATTTGAATATCAAATGCTGCCTAGCTTTGTGTGTAGGCTTGCATGCTAAGCAAATTCTTTCGCAATACATACCATACAATTAAATTACTAATGATGATTAATATCTGATAGAGGTACATACACAACAGAACTTTGATTAAATTTTGTTGTTTCTTATAATAGGGGTAAACAAATAGTCAGCTAGGGCGAGGTGTTTGTATTTAGGTCGTTTTATAGGCCATTTGAAATATATACTTCGCAATAATATTTTTACCTTGACCTAGTTTATAAGGATTATACCTGAAACCTCTTAATCACTAACTACGTATTTATTTAAATTAGCGTCTGTGTATTTTAGGTGAGTAATATTATTGTCCTTTGTTGTGTAACAGGTCCCATTCGCCACTTAGTCCGAAAACGGGCAATGTGGCAAGAAAACCCACAGTGGAGGAGGGAGATACCACCCCTGCTAAACAACTCGAACGGCTAGTCAAAGAGGTCAGTATCACAACTCATCAATCATTGCAATATTTGGCTAATTGTTAGCAGAGTGCTGTAATGCGTATATTATGCTATTGTTCGCAGGTCACATTTGGCTTAAAACACTTCTCGGATGTTATTACTAAGAGGAAACTGGAAATGCTTCCCGACAATGGAACCATTGTATTTGAATCAATTGCAAATATACACAAAGGTAAATTATTTTGTTTTTTATCTGTTCTAGGTTTTGTTGATTCATAGTGAATGGTTTTGTATTAGATTAATGAACTTTTTATAAAAAAGTTAAAATATTTGTATTATTTCTTTTAGCTATCAAACCATACTGTAGTAGATCGCCTCAATTGACGAGTGCAGTGAAACGGCTCTGTGCTGCTTTGGCAATGTTGATACGTCTTTGTGATGAGATCACAGCGGTTAGTCTGAGGGCGGACGCTGGGAATGAGGAGCTGGATACATCAGCGGCGGCCTTGTCACCGGAGCATGTGAGCTCGGTGGTGAAGGGTGTGACGACTGCGGTGGAAGAGGTTTCCTCTTTGGCACAGCAGCACATGACCCGCCCAGCACTCTCGCCGCGACCAGCTCTCGTTTCGCCCAGGGCTTCCACGCAGAGAAACTCGTTACCAGGTAAGAATAGAACATCATTACTTTAAAAGCTGTTGATATGTACATTCAATATTAATAGCTTTTTAATTTATTTATTGGTCTCAATACATAATGATTTCAATTTTAAAACTGGAAACGATATGACCTTTAATCTTGATACGTAACTAAATAAATGTCATGTTTTCATAGCATCACATTAGGATTTTATTAAATTAGGTATAATGTTTTTCTCTATAATTGTATAAACAAGAATATTGGTGTACTAGAAAGTTATTAAAATATTGATAGATCATGACAAACTATTGCTAGTTTTTGTGAGCAGCTTCCTTTTAAGTTGATTTATACACTATCGCATAAATAATTAAATATACATTACCATAATTGAGGTGAATTTCTATCTCTGGTTCCTTCCATATCAAATAGGATAATTAGTCTATGTAACCAGTAATAGCTGCCGCGCTGGTCAAACGAGTTGACTATATTGATTTTCCTTCCTGTTACATTTGGTTTAATGGGCTTGGCTTTCTTCCTTGATTACCATTTCCGAACCAATAAAAATGGTCCTGTGACAATTATAACAACACTAGCTAATGCCTGCGGTCTCACACGCGATGGATTTTAACGTGATGATATATAGATTGTGTTATTCTTATCTATAAACTATACTGTTGGAAAGTTTCATTCCGTTTAGTAATTTTTTCGTAAAAGAGCAACCGACATCCCTACATCTATTCATAGTAATCTATTATCCATACATTCTTACAAACATTCACATTTATAATATTAGGATAGGAACATGAATATCTTAAAATAAAATCTGTCAGATTCTTTATTTTTGTACTGTCTTGAATTATTTCACAGAAAGTCTTGATTGTTATTATTGGCCAATTTGTGTAAAAGAGATTGTGGTTACGAAGTACAGCTGGAACTAATCGGTTCCGGTGCTATAATCCTACTATCACAACGTTATCCATCATAATATAGGTCTTTATAAAAAGTTCTACATTGTAGGTGTACGTAATTGTTAAAATAATGTTGTGTAATATTCTTTATATAAGTAAATACATACTATTCACGAGCACTAACTCCTAAGTAACCAATACTTTAATAACATGTATTTATGATAAGTATATCTATAATTTGTAACTCTATATAGGTAGGTAGAGTTAACAAATATGTTCTTGACCAAATTCCACTTAACGGTGAGTGGTTAGATATGTATGAGTTGGTTGGATACACTATCATTAATATATTAATAAGCGTCTATTTACGCCTTAATTTGTATAGTACATCGTCACAACTCTATTTAAAAACATACGCATAAGTGATATATTATTTTTTTGTATGTAAATATCAGCAAAATGACAATATATTTGTTGTGTTATATTTCTCTAGTCATCCTTCATTAGTGGTTACATTTATATTAAAACTAGCTGATGCCCGCAACTTCGAACGCGTTAAATTTAGGAACCAAACCTTAACAAATTATACAAGAAGCCATCCTCTTGGACCGCTCTATCTTTTAAAAGAAACCGCATCAAAATCCATTACGTGGTTTTGAAAATATAAGGTCACATAGGGACGTACATATACAATAACGACTTTGTTTTATAATAAGTAAAGATGCAATGTGTGCATGCCAAATTTAGAGTACAACCTAGGACTTTCTAGTATTAAACCAACAACATGACAGCAATACTTAATTTTGAAGTGATGGATATACTTAGGTTATATATAGCTCTCCGCGTGGTGACGGATTAAGAATACAAGTGTCATCACCCCAACTCCTCCCAAAGATGTTGTAAAAGTCAGCTAAGGGATATTGCACAAAGATAACACCTGTGTGAGACGGAAAACTCGATAATAAACCCTGTGCCAATACGCCTGGTCAGCGCGGCACAGTAGACCATAATCCCTCCTAAAGTGGAGAAGACCCCTTCCCAACAGTGGGACGTAAATGTGCTGGAGAGAGAGAGAATATGCTTAAGTTAATTATATGCAACCCCTGTGTAAACAATACACAGGTTATCTCTATAAAAATCTGCCCTCATATTAGTGACTCAAGTAATATTTTTAAAGCCCGACGCAAGGCGCCCCTGTGTTTTCATAATTTGAGTGGAAAGTTGTGTCTTTCTGCGCGGGTGTTTGTGATATCGTCATTCTTATGACGATTACCATACATGTTTTTAACAGATTTGTTTTTTTATTTATTTTGCCTCAAAGCAGATATAGTAAAGGTTGCTCAGGTAAATCGACTAAGCTTGTTGGCTTGGTATGAAAGGTGAAAAAGAGGATGAACTTAGAACATACTGAATCTAATGAGAATGCATTACATACGCATTCCCATTACAATATAAAAGTTACATGAAAATCTGTTTTTAGCCGATTAAAAATGAATAATTTTGTCGATGATTTAAATGTTTATTGATAATATTTTATTATTATTATTCTAGAATGTCAAGATTTCACCCAGATGTGAAAATATCAATACGTGTTTATAGGTGAAGTAAAGTATGCCAAAGTTAATGACAAGCGCGCGTGTTTAAATCTTTATATCAATTAAGTGATATCGTGTCTGTCGTCCATTCATTATCTAAACCTTGTAGAAACATGTATGCAAATATGTCTACTTTTACTTTTTACATGAATATGAAAACGAAATTTGATCATAAATAATATTAAGAGAATAATTTGATGATATTCTATATTAAATTAGGTAAATAGAGTATGATTACCATAATTGTTTATTTTAAAACATTCTCTGATATTAATATATTATGTTGATTATAAATATGTACACTTTCGTATATAAAATAAAATGTTAAAATAATCCTTTTCTGTTGTATCCAGATATCCCTTTGACGCCTAAAGAACGTTCATTGCTGACGGGGGAACCTGGTAATGACTCTACAGGTGTACGTGCATCGCATTCTTCGGAATCAGTCTTGGACGCACCGGATTCTCCTCCACCTAAACCAGCCAGGCCTAATCGGTATGTCTATTTGTTTGTTTGTCACTAGCTGTTACCCGAAATAATATTATATAACGTACTAGCTGTTACCCGCGACTCCGTCCGCGTGGAATTTAGAAAATTTTTCCCGTTTTTGCAACATTTTTCACTACTGTTTCGCTTCTACTGGTCGTAGCGTGATGTTATATGGCCTAAAGCCTTCCTCGAAAAATGCCCTATCTAACGCTGAAAGAATTTTTCAAATCGACCCAGTGGTTCCTGAGATTAGCGCGTTCAAACAAACAAACAAACTCTTCAGCTTTATAATATTTAGTATTTATAACGTATATAACACTATCGAAAACAATAGCTCCCTATTAGTGTAAAAGGTTTTATGATCGACCGTTACTTTCAGAGATTACCCCCCTACATACATATTACAAATTTTTTATTGATAGCTTAGATCTCTGAGGAGATAGAAATTTTTATGAGCTTCTACCGCCGTATATGAAGTACATCGACATTCCCTCTGCAGTTCTAAGTACATAGAATCTTAAACAGTATCAGGCGCCTTAGTTTGCAGATCCTAATAAACTGTCCTGCTCTCGTTAACCAGTTTTAAAGTACTAAGTCCTTGTGTCCTATTTTGTTATACATAGAACCTGACTTGTATGTTTTCATAATAATTCTACACCTGTGCACAATGATTAGGTATCACTAAACCGATTATAATCTTACTTAATATACTGCTAAAATGCGAAACTCCTCTATTTTATTTCTTGTCACCTATCACAAGACTGGTGGGGATCACATTTTTTATGAATATCTCGAGCAGTAGATCTTTTTTTTTTACATTAAACATGTTGTCACTTGATCCCATGTCACCTGATGGTAAGCGACAACGGGAAAACGAAATCCTTTCTTTGGCAGTTAGTAATCGAGAAAAAGAAAATAATCGTTATAATTGATAATTCCTGTTCATTAAGTATATACAATCACAAACAGTTTTCTGTTTACTGAAATTGCATATCTATAAAGTATCAGATATTATTGAGATTATCGGGTTATAACCGCAATACCGCAATACTAATACATCAACAACTATTAAGTACATGCACGCGTTTGTTTCATGTGAAAGCACGCCACAATATACAATGTACAGTACTGATGTATGGCGTTAAATTTTATAGTCTTGTTATAACACTTTTAAACTATCTTGACACCAATTGTATCTATATTTCAATATATTGAATGTTAAAAATTATAATTACTTTGAACTTGTATATGACATTGGGGTTTTGTAATTTATGCAAAGCAGAGCAGATTTTCAGAGCCGCTCCATCTTAAAATAGAGAAAGACTGATGGATTGTTCTCAGCAGTTTTATTATGATGTATTAATCATTTCTTTTGCCGATTTTATGATGCGTATGGACAAATAGAGTTCTTAAAATAATGTGACAAGACAAGAGCAATTATTCAGGGCATAATATTACGCAAGTAAACAAATGTTCTTATTTAAATTAGTCTTAATATTGAAGAAGGGGCGTAGCGTGTCTTGACGGGGCCCCGTATAAAAATTTATTTGGGGGCCCTTATGAAAGGTAAAAATTTCTCACAAAAGAAAAAAAATGTGTGCATAAATTTTTCTAAAATAATAAAAAATTTGGAAAGTGTTCATTAATTTTTGCTTACGCTCGTCGGGGCCTCCCCCTGGCCCGGGGGCCCCGTATAATTGATACGGCTGATACGGCGGTAACTACGCCCCTGTATTAAAGGAATTATACTAATAATTATATACGCATTTGCTTACACGCGCTGCTTCAAAAGTATTTGTAGTTACGGCACTCTTCCTTGACTTTCCGCGTGATTGATGGTATATAGCCTTTGTGTTATTGTAATCTCTAAGCTTTTAAATTTTATTAAAATTCATTCAGTCGTTTTTGGGTCAAACAACAATCTGTCCGTCCACCCGTCCATACATACCTTATTAGAAACTTCCGTATTTTTAATATTACTAGGATAGTATACTTACATAGCAATAAATGTATATAATGGTTAGTGAGAGTGCAATGTATGTTGCAGGAAAATCGAGTTGGCCCCACCTCTGCCGCCCAAGCGGAAATCAGCAAATGATAACTCCTTATTCGTTCTCCCCATTGATAGGTTTGTAAAGTTGTTATACCCACTTAGAAAGCTCACCTTGTCACTTTCATTTCACGCATACGTTTTCTTTATGTATAATAATGTGAAATTTATGTTTATTATTGTTTGCATGGTTTGTTGATTACCTTAAGTAGATGTCATCTATTCTATCTAGGTTGTTGCCCTTAGTTTCTAATTATAATTTTATCGATATACTCCTAAACTTGTTCTAATTACTAAATATTATGACAGTTTTAATATGAAATAGCATAAACAAAATTTTAAACATTTTGATTTCTATTATTGATGTTTAGAAATCATTAAATAATATAAGTATGTAATAAAATTACACTCGTTATGTAAAACAAAATATTGAAATAAATAGATAAATATGCAGTAATATGTATTGTATTCGACAGATATTAGTCTTTTAAATTGTCGATTGTTTGTATTGCACTAAAGAAATTACTGTTACACAAAACCCTATAACCAATAATATTTGCCTTTCCCGGTTAACTATTTACGTAGAACTTAGACCCTCGAAATGGGTAAGTTAAAGTATTGTCAAGGCTGTTAAGTATTAACAGAATGCAGAATATTAATAACCACTAACTTTTCATCTGAGATTTTGTGCCCCAAAACTCTGATTTTCATAATAATATACAGCCTAACACTCAGAAATAATCTTGCGTCCTGATAACTTGCAAAAAGTTTTATGATCAGACCATTACGTTAGAAGATACCACATACATGTTAGAATCTTTACTTCTTTATAAATAGTGTAGATAACAAAATTTACTAATAAGCCGTTCTAATCAGTTTTGTTCATATTTTCAGATTATCACTACAGTCACACAGCAGTGGATCTCTCGACTCAATGCTGAACGTGTCCAATGATGAAGAACGAATCGCACACGAGAATTCTAACCATGACCGTGTGTTCGCTACGCCGCCGACTTCCGATCTAGTCGGTGAGTATCGCATAATTATGCAAAATACAAACGGTATTTTTTACTATGGCTAGGGCTAGGCAAACAATGGTACCAATTCTACGTGCACAACTAAACTTAACTAAAAAATGAAAACAACTATCGCGTATTTTAATTAATTGACCATTTTGTTGTGCACATTTTTATTAACTAAAGTTTTAGTCTATAATATACAGATTTTCTAATAAAAAAGTTCTGTAAACATTGTCGGACTGTGTTATTGACACCAGCAATTTTTTTTTCTAACATTTGCGCGACTCATTTGTTTAAACAAAACTACTTTTTACGGATTTAGACGTGTGTATGTGTTTAACGTTGGGCCAAAATTTAAAACAAATAAATGCGTCTAAATTCGTAAAAAGTAGTTTTATTTAAATTATCAATTTTCATTTTTTAGTTAAGTTAAATTTAGTTGTGCACATAGAATCGTTTCCAATATCTTACATGCAATATGTGTTGTTATCATTTAAATTACTGTTGTGCGTTTGGTGACAGATTAAGAATACAAAATGTCACCACCCCTTTTCTTCCCAGGGTGCTGTAAAAGCCAGCTAAAGGATATTGTACACAAATAACATTCTCTGTGAGAGATAGAAAGCTCAAATATAAACCCAGTGCTAACTAACACCAGGTCAACGCTTCATTGTAGACCATAATCTCTTCAAAAGTGGAAGAATCCTGTGCCTAACAGTGTGACGTTATTGGGCTGGAGTGTTAGAGAAAAAAGGGTGGTTCATGATAACAAGAGGATTAAAAAGACAATGCCAATACATTCCTGTTCTGTCAGAGGTTAAAAAAGGTTAATAATACGTTCTATTTAATGAATAACTTAACCGTTAAATATTAGAACTTATTATATTAAATGTATGCAAGGGTTCAACAGAGTGTAAAATTTGTATGTGAAATGTCTACAATTATCATTAACGTTCGTCTTACGTAATAATGATCATTATTATAATTTGATTGCACATCTAGGTCAGTTATGTTCTATGTGGTTTATTGTTGTAATCATTTTATTTAACAAGCTTGTATTACGGTGTTAAATGGACATATTTTGTAGATAAGCGTAATAGTTATTAATGTAAATATGCCGAATTATAATATAAGAGTTTTACAAGACGAGAGGAGTAAACATAATTGTTTTTATTAACTCAGTATATACATTTACACACTTTATCTTCATCTACATAACTTCATAATTGGTGTCAGCTTGTTTAAGACAATTTGTTTTATGTTTGAGAATGTATTCTAACGAATATTCTTCACTAACGAAGACTAAAATTCTTTAACTAAGGTGTCGTTAGTCCTAGATTTTGTTTCTAGACGGAAGAAATGTATTATAAAATTCAATACGTATATTTCACACTCTTCAAGTGACTATAACAATGTCTCTTTTTAATAACTTGTAAAAAACCAATGATTCGTACGTTTTGTTAATAATAGATGGCGTTCTATACTTCTAACCCCGTGAAAAAAATCCTTTACGGTTCTTCAAGGCAAGGTTTCTACTCATCAGTAAGAAATTAAATATACTGTAAATAAATATTAAACAAATTCGTTATGTTTCAGGTATTTGCAGTTGCAACAATGTCAACGAGTTGCGCGCCTCAGTCGAGTCTCACGAGTCACATATGAATTCGCTTCACGCTCATCCCGATCATAACCGGTACCAATATTTTGTAATATTACCCTACAAACTAAATTTTTAATATTAAAATATTATGTAAAAAATTTTGACGTTAGGAAATCTGAGCTGCACAAACATTATGTTTTGTAGTTAGACACAGCAGCATAATAAATTACACCAAATTTTAATTATTTTGTTACGTTACTATGAAAACATATGTGGTTTATTGTGTTCCACAGTCAGTGATAGTATCATTTTCATTGTGATGAAACAGCTGCAAATATGTAATTAATTTGACCTGCACATTACTAATTACTTATTTTTGTAATTCTTTAACTAGCCATAGTTGAGTGAACATAACTACGTCACAGAGTGTCATGGCCTCTTTTTATTACGTCTAATATTTACATACTTACTATTATTATCTACAGTTATACATATTATTTTATTTAGAAATTATTATCTTCGTTATTATGTAGTATTGGAAAAAATATAGATTAAAATTATATTTTTAGATAATGCTTAATATGTGATGAGTGTATTTGTACGCTTTGTTTGTAAGCTTTTTCTATAATAATGCCCAGGCTCTACCTGTATCTTAAGGCGTAAATTATCGCGATCGTCAACACAGGTGGAGAATAGGCTTAACATGTGCAATGTGAATTAACCAATTGTTACTATTGTCAAGCTTCTCCAATGAGTCTGGCTTTGTGTCAGTGGGCCACGCCGAGATATCAGCGGAACACAGTTTTATATCTTCGTTCTCGTCACATCGTTACTCTAGCCATACAGACAGGTAACAATATGTCTTATATTGAATGCAACGTGTCTTAAGTTTGTCTCACTCTTTCTATTTGTTGTTTGGAACTCAACATCATTCTTACAACTATCATTATTGTTTTAATTCTTACATCTCTTACACTCATTTGTTTTGTCTTCTAAAAGAAATTTAATATACTTTTGTAAAAACGTACATTATAGAAATGTGCAGTTTAAAAAGTATATTAGGTTATCTTAGTTTTCATGCTTCTGTTATTGTTTTTGCAGTATTTTTAACAGTACAGACTGTGTGACTGAAATGAAGTGCACACTCCAAAGCTTTGAGAGCCGCATGAATGTAACAAATACCAACTGTATAACCACCCACACATCTTCCAAGTGAGTTTACACACTTTAATACACACTTTTCACGTTTCATCTCTTTGCACTTAATACTTGTGATTGTTGTTTGTTAACATATTTGGTTGTTTTCGGTTTGGTCATTTTGTATGTTAGTATTCTTCTTGTTGTTTTGTCCAGTTTTATTTCATTGATACTGTGTGTACTAATTAATGTATTTTACAGGTAAAAGTACGATATATTTAATAATCTTTCAAAAATAAGTTATAAATATTGTTTGATCCGAGATAAAGGCGTTCACGATACGTATACGTGCACTAAAACGTATACGCAAGCATATGCGTATACCAATGACTCGGTAATTTAAAGAAATGTATGAGATATCTCAGTAAAAGCTTACATAACTCTTGTACTGTAAGCTAATTGTCATAACCTTACCATATACAACACGGACAAGCGTACGTGAAAATATGGCCTACAATTTATTACTTTTAGAGCAATATTTGTTTCAAAGTTGCTCTAATCTGACTGTTACCTGCGAGTTTGTACATCTGAAATTTCGAATCACTACAAATAGACCTGATTTAGTACACTCGGATTGACCTGATTTAGTACACTGGACCTGATTTAGTACATTAGCCTTTAGTACACTCGGAGACTGTTGTGAACTTCTATTAGGGAAAACATGTGTTTTCGATCAGACCATTACTTTCGGAGATTACCCGTAATTTTACTTCTCTATTAATAGTATATTATGTTTCCAGTGTAAATTTATTTTTTATCCCCTACTTACCTCATTACAGTTGTATGAATTATTTTCTCAACAATGTATGGCTGTTGTTTATTCATATTATCAAGTGACATAGACATATTTCTAATAGAAAAGTTGCATAATAATATTAATAAACGGTGATGACATATGTAATAAGTATTTACAACACAATACTAACACGAGTAACTAATACAGATAAGATCATAATAAACAAGGTACAATTTCATAAAAAAATATAGTATGGTACATTAATTTTGTATTGTAACATTGGTACCAATTCTACTGGCATAACTAAACTGAACTTAGCTAAAATAAATATTGACACGTTAATGTCATAATTCGACAATGGTAACTAAATTTTCTTATTATAAAAACTATGTAATATTGAATAAAAGCCAAGTCCAGCAGTGGGGGGTATAGGCTTATGATGTAATATAAAACAGCGATTTTAATTAATATAAATGTTTACATCTAAGTGGCTATGAAATCAAAATACACAACAATTGATTAAATTTTAGTTAAATTTGTCTAACATAACATTCTCTAACAATTGTGCGACTAATTTGTTCATATAAAACCACAAACATAAATTTAAAACAAATAACACTTATAAATTGAAAACAAATGACACACATAAATTTACAAATATAAGCACCTAAATTCGTTAAGTGGTTTTGTTTGAGTTTATTTTGGTTGGTTGGTTTTAGACGCAACAGAATAGTTGCAATTGACAAGGTCGTTAACGCATTTGTTTATTTACGTAACGTTGATGTTTTGCGTTAGACTGGCCAGTATCACGTCAGACGAGTCAGAGACACCGCCCGAGCTGCCCGTCAAGACGCGACGCAACATTCGTCTCGACGTGCAACAACATTTCCCCACTGTTGAAATCAGGTGATTGCCACACAAACGCCTTGACTCGTTTAATTGTGTTCGTTATTTGAAAATGTAACGGTGTCGGATAGCATTTTGTGTTGGTATAATTTTTAAAATTAATAGTTTACTTAATATGTTAATGTTTCAATTTATATGTATCAAGATGTTAATGTAAATGCAGTAATAGTAACCGTAGTAAGATTAATAATATCAAAGAAGTGCTTTTTTGAATCTAATTAGTTTTTTTTAGTGTGAAGATGTTTTTAAGTTTATTTGTATCATCAATATTATGCATGTCTAAGGTGTTTTAAAATCAAGACACATAGAGGAAGTTTGTAATGAGTGTTTAAGGTAGGTGTTGTGTTTGTGTGTATTTGGCATATTATTTAGAGCTTTTTTCTTTATTCAACTGATAAAAGGTGTTCACTATTTATATTCAGTGTAGTACGTGTTTCAGAGAATGTGAAACTTCAGGCTTTGTGCTTTAAAGTGTGATAGCTTAAAGCACTAATAATAAAGCTATAACAATAAAATATATAGCTTAACAATATGTTACCATGTTTAACCTTAGAGAGTATTATGCACCTACTACTATTAGCTAATTCTAACTGTTATACCATTGCCAAGTGAAAGAATACATAGTACTTTGTTTGAAACTGTGTAAACTTAGTTAATAAAATATTAAGTTTTATATTACGTGATATATTGTAGTGTGCTTTCATGCTAAGCTTTGTTCTATGTGCGTAAATTTAGAATTTAAAAAAAAATCATAATTAGTTTCAAATAAAATATCAAAAAACATAAATGTTGGCAATACCAATGTAATGTTAATAGATAATAATCTTTTACCTAAATGTGTATAGTATGCGAACTAATTAGTCGCTCCGGATTATGAGCTACGATTTCAATCCTTTAACTTATCCTACTGGCTGTACACATATTTGAAGGAGCACGCCCGTTGTGGATTGTAGGACGTTCATTGTGATTTTATTGAATAACGAAAAATTTTTCGTTATTCAATAAAATCACAATGAATTAATGATGTGTATTAATATTGTGTACAATTTAGTTTTGAGTAAAAAAGACTAGACTAGTAAGTATATATTTATAAATAAAATAAATAAATAAATATTCATGGACATTTCACACAACGTCCTCTGGTCCCAAGCTAAGCTTTATTTGCTTGTGTTATGGGTACCAGAATACGGATAGAATACATATACTACTTTTCTTTTGTAAATACATACTTATAATAAATAGTAAACACCCAGACGCCAGTGGCGTGCACTCTATACAAGCTTATAAGCTCTGCTTTACTTGCCATTCACAGATATTTTAATAAAACGTTCGTATGTTTTAGATGACTTTATTCATTTATTTACTATTAATTATACAAAATATTATAACTTAAAAACGCCTACCTAATAATTCATAAATAGCACCAATATGTGCTTGCAAATTGTTTTTTGCCAGGCGTTTGGCGAAGGAATAATATTAGCGTAGCGAGCAAGCTCCACGCCGCCCGCCTGCCATGAGTTCATATGTGTGTAGAAATTTTGGTGTCCGTGCACAGTTCGCAAACGCACACAGGCTTGCATATTGAAGACGCTTTGTACTGCATGTCATGCGGCATGAGTTAGCGATCGGAAGTTTTCGCGAGTATTCGGCGTTCGTTCGTTACCTATTATAATCCGAATAAATAATATTTATATAGCAGAAATATTTTGGTTCGACGGAGGCCATTTTATTTTTTCATGTGGTTCATTGAACTGTTTAATATTGAGTTTCTTTAATTTAATAATTGTATGGATTTCCGTTTGTTGATTATAAAATGTTATTTGATTGTGAAATGTGTGTTGATAGTGTGTGTTTGTTAAAAATTAAAAATAACAAGTTCTCACAATTGTCGTTCGGTGAAAAAATTCAAATTGTGTCTATAGGTAGATGTATACCCGAGTTACAACTTAATCAACAAAAGGGTAACGTAACTAGATAATTTCATGTTAAAAGTTATGAAACGTATAACTGGCTATGTGGTTGTGTACACACGAATAAATTATTTTGTTTCCCTTGCATATTGTTTAGTAATTCTAGTACAGTGTGGACTGATTCGGGATATTCAGATTTAAATAATTTCCATTCCGCGACAAAGAATAAAATATAAAAAAATAGAAAGAAAGCTTAAAATTAAATACTTTTGGTAAATCTCGTATCGAAACGAGTATCAACAGTCAGTTACGATTAGATATACCGACATCTATGGACAAATTGCGTTATTTTTTGCGTCTATAAGTTGTGTAATAGATAGCTGATGAATTACTTCACAATCCATAATCACTAGATGGCAGTTTTTATCTTCAGTCCACTTTACGCTTTGTGTTTAGTAAACAAGTGGTTTTGAAGTTCCAGCGGATTGTCGTAAGTAGTTTAGTTTTATTTATGAGTTCATAGATTATTAATATTATTATACATCAAGATAAACTAGATGATTTGTGCTTTATAATTAAGTATACATATAGCATACATATCACAGTTTTAAGAGTAAAATCGAGTTATATTTTGAATTGTTATGTTTTCTCCTCTGTCCTCTTCTGTTCTCATTTTTAATACTTTAAAATAAATTTTCAGATCTTAAAAAATAGATAGATTTCATCTGTAGTCTTCTAGTAATTTTTCGTAGTATTTGTCTTCACTCTAGGTATTATAGATAAGAAGCTATAAAGGTTTTTTGTTACAACATGCGAGCGCGGTACCGATCGAATCAGCGCCACGCGTAGCTGGACGGACAACGGTATAATAGGTATTAACTAAAAAATGAAAACAGCTATTGCTGTATCTTAAATGTTTCGCTATTTTTTTGCACACATTTATATTAATTAAAATCGTTAGTCTATAATAAACAGTTTTTATATAAAAAAAGTTCTGTTAACATTGCCGAATTGTGTTATAGACGCTATCAATTTTCATTTTTTAGTTAAGTTAAGTTTAGGTCTGCACATAGAATAGGCACCAATGTAACTCGAAAATTTCATGTTAAAAGTTATGAAACGTATGTACATACGTACATGTACGTATGTATGTACGTACGTAGTTATTGTTTAGTAATTCTAGTACAGTGTGGACTGATTCGGGATATTCAGATTTAAATTTGTTCTGTTGGCATGGTTTCCGACTTAGAGATCCGTCGCGTGGCTATGCTAAAAATCTATAAGAGTACTACCTACAGTATAAGAGCCTACCCTGCTTCAAAATTATGTGCACGCCACTGCCAGACGCAGTACAAACATTTGTATGACAATTAAAAACATCGCACAAATATTCGTCCTGACAGGGAATCGAACCCGAGACCTCGTGAACGGCAGTCCGTTATATGAACCACGAGGCCCGTCGTAAATGTTATCTAATATATAAAATTCACGTGTCACAGTGTTAGTTACCGTACTCCTCCGAAACGGCTTGACCGATTCTTATGAAAATTTACATGCATATTCAGTAGGTCTGAGAATCGGCCAACATCTATTTTTCAAAAGCCTCATCCCACTGACATTTGTATGGCAAAACAACGTTTGCCGGGTCAGCTAGTATGTATATATTATATATGTATATGTATTTGTATATTATATCTGCTACTATAGTATATTCACTTATTTTTAGTACACCAAAAGTCGCCTATTCTGCGGTCAAATCCATCTTATGGTTGTCTGGGAGATATCGCAGCTCGCGATAAGACTGCCCTTTGTACCTATGACATGTCTGTTATGTAAGCTTTGTAAATCATTATGGTGTGCAATAAAGAATATTTTACTTTACTTTACTAGTTAAATTAAAATTATATTGTATATTTAATTCTTAGAACATCGGGCGGTTGTTCGCTACACGGCGAGGCGCGCCCGCACACGTTGGCCGTGCACCAACCGCCGCGTCCGCCGCCCCTGCCGCTCAAGAAGAAACACAGTCAGTATTATTACATTATTATGTATGTTAGGTCACATTACATACATAGATTGGTAACATATATGTTTGCACAAACTTAAAGTGTACTAAATTATTTATATTATCTAATATATATTACCTCAGATAGTAATTAATTGACTAAAGACAAAACGCGTAACAATAACAGTTGAGTGCTTGTCCGAACTGACGAACCGTTAAAAATGTGTCGACTTATTAATGTTATAAATCTAGGAATACTGAATTCGAATTGGTATGAATGTAATTTAAAAAAATCTGGTTTTTATAAACTTTATTATGATCTACTTAAACTTTTCTTAATTTATCATTTTGACAATAATAAGCACAACCAAATATAGGTTTTAACGAAAATAGTAAGCGTGATGCGGCGATATCATAAAAATAATAATTTGAGCATAATTTATTTTTAAAGTAAAGTTTATGTAATGGAAAAAATAAATTAACTATTAATAAAATTGGTCAAGTGCGAGTCGGACTCGCGCACGAAGGGTTCCGTACCATTATCTATGCAACATAAGGCACGTTATTAATAAATGAGCAAACCACACACACAATACTTTTAATCACGTTTGTTGTATGAGAGCAAGAAACGGTAAAAAAATCATGTTTGTTGTATGGGAGCCCCCCTTAAATATTTATTTTATTTTTAGTATTTGTTGTTATAGCGGCAATAGAAATACATCATCTGTGAAAATTTCAACTCTCTAGCTATCACCGTTCTTGAGATACAGCCTGGTGACGGACGGACGGACGGACAGCGAAGTCTCAGTAATAGGGTCCCGTTTTTACCCTTTGGGTACGGAACCCTAAAAACGAATATAAATAAAACAAGCAAATTAATTGTTGTGTTAAAACTTTGAAAAATATTTTTTATTATGTGCCCTCGGTCACAAGGCTGTGTTGACGATTTTTGATGAAAAGTCAAACTTAGCCTCATTAATAACTGTTGCTTTAATTTATTGTCATTAACGATTACCAGTTGATACTCTTCAATTTGAAATTTTAAATCAATTTTCTAACAAACACTGTAAATCAGTCTAATCACACTTTTTTTTTTCTTTCTCTATACATTGTAATTTATTTATGAACACTTTCTCGCGATTTCGTAGGCCTGCTGATTGTAGCTACCTATCAATTAAAAATCACACACAAAGTATTGGACCAATACTTTCAAAATATTACCCCATACATACAGATTTCAAATCACAGCTCTTTCTTAATGTAGGTAGATTTAATTTCAATTCACTGAACTGTTAAAAATTGTCTTTATTTATTTATAGCCTTAGGTCCTATATCTGTATTCAGTACTTGCATACATTTTCAGTAGAAATGTGTGAATGTGTTAGTACAATAATGTTGTGAAATTTCTCTTTTAATAACTTCCATAGACCTATCCTAAATTGAAACCTAAATTGGCGTCTCAAGAAATTTGAACTGAATAATTTCTGTGTATATATTATTGTAATGTTAACAAAATGCGACTGGAATGTACTAGGTAACTATATAATAATATGTATATGGAAACTGAGCACTATCACTGTCTAAGCACTAAGCTTGTTTTTATACAGAATGAATTTGGAATTATTCCTAAATAGCTTGCTGAACACTTTTACTACAATATAAATCAGAGACTATTTACAGTACTGCCTGTAAGCCTATAAATGAGTCATTCAATACTGGTTTATTAATATGTGTGTACATGCACTACCCATTAAGCAATATGTTACATATTCTCTCAAACATATAGAAGAAGAAAAGAAATACATGTTTAGCCGTTAAAATTTTTTTTTTTTAAATATTCATGGACATTTCACACAACGTCCTGTGGTCCCAAGCTAAGCTTATATGCTTGTGTTATGGGTACCAGAATACGGATAGAATACATATACTACTTTTTTTTTGTAAATACATACTTATAATACATAGAAACACCCAGACGCAGTACAAACATTTGTATGACAATTAGAAAAATCACACAAATGATTGTCCCGAGCGGGAATCGAACCCACGACCTCTTGATGGGCAGTCCGTTACCAGAACCACTACATCACGAGGCCCGTCGATTTATATAAAATTATGAGGATTGTAAAATGAATAATTGCTAAAGACTTTTAAGAGACTCGTTATTCGCTTCTTTTGCAATATTTTACAGAAACAATCGGAAATTTTATCTAAAATTGCAAAATCATAGATCTATATTTAATTCTAAAATCTTTCTGTATAAGTACCACTTGCAAACGAATATTGTTTCATTGTTGATCGACAATGTGTTATGCTGAACTGACTATTCATTTATTTCGAAAATGTTAATTGTCAATGTATATTATTGTGGGTGCCTTGGTATATGAATGTATAATATATGGGGCTATAACGGCATGTTTGTCTGTTGCGCCGGTGCGGCTCGGCAGTGTTCCAAAGCGTCGCCTACAGCGGTGAGTGGTTATATGATGCATGAGAAACCGCTATTTAGCTCCAAATTATCTGTTTTATGTCTGTTGTATTCATTGACTGACAAAAATTTACATTTAATATAACCAAATAAAATAAAAAAAAAGGTTTGAAGAGATTTCTATAGGGTCGGCGACGCGCGAGAGATACCTCTGGTGTTACAGACGTCTATGGGCTACGGTAACCGCTTTCTATCAGGCGGGCCGTACGCTTGTTCGCCATCTCAGTAGTATAAAATAAAAATAAAACTTAAAAATGAGCATGGACTACGATTGTAAGTCATATCCATGTTGAACCGTTATGTTAATTCAATGCTAGCAACAGACATTTTACGATTATGCAAGCTACGTGTTTCATTCTATGGTATAACATCAAGGATACTCCATTCTAGGACAAACTGGAGTCTTCATCAGACATGCTTTAGCGGTTAAAAAAAGCTTTTTGTTACTCACAAAATTTCTCGCAAATTACGCTCATTTTATTTTAAATATTCTGTGGAGGGGGTTTTTGTATTATTAAAATGCTATGGAAGTTATCACTGTTTTAAAAATTAAGGGTAACCGAGACGAACTTGACGTTATTATGGCAACTTGTTCGTGTCATATGATATTATGTTTGTGTTTTTAATGGAATAAAAAATAACATGATTAGGCTACAATTACAAAGAATTGAAAATAACCTGTCATGTTATGTTTGTTTCTAAGTGCGAAACTATGTATTTTGGCACAATTTGGCTTACGCGGCTTATTTGCGTTGTTAACGGCGGCGGTACTCGGTCCGTAGTTAATTATCACGTTGGGTGATTAATGCATTTAGCGCTTAATTACGGCTACATGTTATTGCTATTTCATGTTTTTTTGGAAGGTAACTATACACCACAGAAATATTTGCCTTCGCTCTCTATGTTTCATCATATTTACTAACTGTGAGATATGTTAAAATTATGCTGGGATTCATTTAAGTTCAATCTCGAAATTAAAATAGCTTTTGTAGTATTAAAATGCAATAGACTATTTTGTTATTTATATCATGTGACAGAGGTAATGATTACGTTCAGTAACGTTTATAACTTAACAAATATTGCAATCAATGATAAATACATACTTTTAATTCTTATTTCTTTGGTCTTGCACCATATACATTTATGTAATGTTTATATGAATTACTAAAATGATTGCCAGTGTATTTTGATATATTTTACTTTATTTTATTTGTTTATTATATTAAAGTATTATAATATGTTTTGTTTAGTAATGGCATACATGGAGATGTTTGGCAACTGCAGTCACCCTCCGAACAACGCCGCAGCACCTCCGGATATGTTCCGTCATTCTATACATACGTACAACTTGGCCAGGTAATTATACATTCTTAACACGCTTTTATTACCTTTGTTCATATCTTAATAAATTAAATTACGGTGGAAAAGGTGATGACCGCAAGCGGGACTCGAACCCACGACCTCGGAATACCGTTCCGTAGCTCGGCCAACTGAGCTTATTGCGGTCGTGCTTTTCAGTAATCAAATTTGGCCACTGCAATCGTCACTCGATTTATATCGTATTTCTACGTGCAAGTTTGGGGTTCTACGGGTTCGAGTCCCGCTTGCGCTTGATATCTATTATCTTCACTGAATGGATAACTCTGTATTAACACTGTATGTTGTTTTTTTTTCAGCGCTAAGCACACAAGCGAAGGTACTTTGAGTGTACAGCGTCATCAGCAAGTACAAAGGTCCATTGCACAGTCATTTACGCTCCAACACTTTGGAAATCCTTTAATAAGGTAAATATATTTGTCACTATATCTAAATAGAGTTCTGTTTTCAATTTCAGGTAATACTAAACTAATAGAGAAGAGATTAGAACACCATCTTCTTAAATTGGCCATGGGCACCAATTTCGTTGCGTCAAACTAACGTTTATAGATATAACAAACATGACACACACACGAGACGGGCGTAAGAAGCGAAAGTTCTCTTAAAAGTTGCAGTGCCTAAAATTACGAACACTTGTAGCCATGGTAGCCAACATGATCGTGATCCAATTTTCATACGGTTCTTTTTATTAAATGAATATAAAATGTTTGTTTCAGTGGTTCAGAAGATAGCGTTAACATGATAAATTCAAGTGGTACTAGTCCTATTCCTCTAGAACCTCCTGCATTACCACCTAAGATGAACAAGACTAAACAGGTAACGTGATATTTTGATTAGCACTTATATATATTTATGCCCTTATAGTATACACAGAAACGTCTAAATAACCTGTACTATTAATTAAAAGGTAAAGATTGTATGGTGTATGTAACGATCCGATTTACTCATAAATTACTATTATTTTTCACCAATATTAAAGTTTTATTTCTATGTCCCATTATTTTGAAGCCATAGATTCATGTTTGCCAAGGCATGCTTTATGTCAATCTTTATATTATGTATATGTATATAAATCTTCTGTACGTGTGTTTGTACTTGAACTCCTCCTAAACGGCTGGACCGATTTTGATGAAATTTGTTGTGTGTATTCAAGGGGGTTTGAGGATGGTTTAGATTCACAATTGACTGGACCGATTTTGATGAAATTTTTTGTTGTTGATTTTTACACAGAATTGTATGGCAAACAACGTTTGCCGGGGCAGCTAGTATTTTAGTAAAATAAGTGGTACATATGCGGGAACCATGATAGCTCAGATGGGAGAGCAACGGAACGGTTTCCGAGGTCGTGGGTTCAAGTCTCGCTCATGGTTATCATTTTTTCCACTATAATTTAGTTTATTTATTAAAATAAGTGGTAGTTTTAAAAATATGTAATTTAGTAGCTTTTCCATACAGTACCGCCATTTTCCCATAAGGTAAAGGTCTTTGCCTACCGCCATGGGAGAAAAATTCGTGAATGATGAAGTAAGCAGGTACTCGAATTTTAATTAAAAACTGCTTATTTAGAACATAACATTTATTTTTCAGCTGCAGTTGAGTAACGAGCTGTTACCACCTCCATCACCACGGCCTTCGTCACACAACAGTTCACACAATAGCACCGATGATACAATATTTAATAATGTGAGTTAATATTTAAATTATCGAATGTTTGTTTGTCCTCTATACATTTGAAAGTAATCAGATTATTATGAAATTTTAATATGGTGTTCTGGGGACGCTCGCGAGTTATAACGGGGATATAATCTGTAAAAAAAATTTAGTTTTTTTTAGGGTTCCGTACCCAAAGGGTAAAAACGGGACCCTATTACTGAGACTTCGCTGTCCGTCCGTCCGTCCGTCCGTCTGTCACCAGGCTGTATCTCAAGAACGGTGATAGCTAGACAGTTGAAATTTTCACAGGTGATGTATTTCTATTGCCGCTATAACAACAAATACTAAAAATAAAATAAAATAAATATTTAAGGGGGGCTCCCATACAACAAACATGATTCTTTTACCGTTATTTGCTCGATACTAATAACGTTGCCTTATGTTGCATAGATAATGGTACGGAACCCTTCGTGCGCGAATCCGACTCGCACTTGACCAAGTTTTTCCCTTGTTCCTTCACTAAGCGTAAAGGAATAATCGCTAACTGTATTTAATATGTGTTTTATCATTTCAATATGCAATAAAGAGTTATCGATTTTATCTAAACTTATCGAATAAATATTGACAAATATTATCTACGAACATTTGTGATTAATAATACACTAAGCGTAAAACTTAACACATAGCAAATAATAATCACTTAATTGTAATTTGTATAAATAATATCTCTTTCTTTTGTGTTATGAAGAACTCTGATGAATCTTTCACGAGCACGACGTTACCTGGCAAGTTTCCATTGGAAGATGAACTTGAAACTATTGTACAACCACCGACACCTTCACCGGTACCATCACAGGTAAATAAACCAGTTACTTTTACAGTTTTGTTATCTTTTATTATTATTAAAGCACTTTTATTAGCAATGTATTAATTTATTTAACGGAATCTTAAATAGTTATTCTCACCCACATGTAATAGTTGAATTAATCTGGAAATATGTACACATATTATTAATTCACAATACAGTACAATAAAATAATATCAGGATTTTTTTTTGTTTTTGGGTTTGTACACAAAACTGCGATGCGAATTCGCAACGCAGAAAATTACGACACGAATTGCTGCGCTGCGATTTCGTGCGGCAAGGAGTCTTCCAGGGTGACCATTCCTTCGACGAACGTCAACCGTACTAAATGTATTTTAAATTGAAAACTAGATCGTGACATGGATCGTAAAAAGAAGTTTGCACTTTTGTTATTGTTTAGGAGGTATAGGAAAAAGAAACAAAGAAGATTTTTCAAAGCGAATCAATTCGCAAGTTCTTGCGACGCATCGTGCGAGGTCGCAGATTTTTACGACGCGACTTCGCATCGCAGTTTTGTGTTCAAGCCCTTTGAACTAAGGAAATTTAGTTCTAAGAAAGTAGCGGCATGATCGTGACAAGTAGTATAGAACAGGTGTGGCCAACTTTTGTGCCCATAAGATCTACTTTTTATTTTAAAATTGAGTCGTGATCGACCTATTTCTTAGCTAAGAAGGGGGACGTTTATGAAATTTGCTTTTATACCGCCGTGCACTCTTGCGTGTTCCAGCAACATACATTAATATTTATTTAATGGATTAAAAAACTTTGTCCAGGGGAATGGAACTAGCGAGTGATAGACCAAAATTGGTCGATTGATCGACTTGTTGGCCACTCCTGGTATAGAAGATTAAAAGCCTAATTCAAAAAGTAAAGAAAATATGACCGCGAAGAAAAAGTTCTCATTTATTTTTGTTTTGTTATTCACAGAGAAGTGAAAGTAGTTCAGAACAGCCTCCAGCCACAAGTGAGAGTAACCGCAACAGTACTAGCAGTACAACAGCACCTCCAGATACAGACGATATAATACTACAGACTGATATTAGCACATGGCTCGTACTGAAGACGCCCAGTAAAGATGGACCCGAAGTACGTGGCGGACATCCGGACGCGCTCGTCGTACTTGCCACTAAGGCCACCAAAGGTAATTAGTTTAATTACATTTATTACTTGTGAACAATCGGTTTCTTTCGTCAGACACAGATCAAAATACATTCCGCATCAACGCATACTGAACGTATGTGAAACTCAGGGTGTGATTTGGTTACGGCCAATCAAAATGCATTATTCCATACGCTTTAACCCGCGCCTTCCTCTACCGTTGGTGGGTATAGTCGTTAACAAAAATCTCATAATGCAGTATCTAATGGGGATGATCTGTGATTATAGACATCTTGTATCTCGTCTCGGTTTATAACAAACTTAGTGTAGTTATAGGTATATTTCAGATTTTAAGGGTTTTGTTGGACATAAGATTATTAGCCATTAAACAAATAACCTCTTTATACTCGTAGCTATCCTTTTAAATATAAGATTACAGTCCTTTATATCTCCTCTCCAGCCCATTAACGTCCCACTGTTGGGTACGGGCCTCCTCTATTATGGTCTACTGTGCCGCGCTGACCAGACGTGTTGGCACAGGGTTTATTTTCAAGTTTTCCATCTCTCACAGAGGATGTTATCTGTGTGCAATATCCCTTAGCTGACTTTTACAGCACCCTTGGGAGGACATGGGGTGGTGACATTTGTATTCTTAATCCGTCACCATACGGAGTGTCCTTTATATAATGTCTTCTAAATAAAAGTTTAACACAAGTTAGAAGAAGCTAGTTTATTGGTTCTGGATTTGGTTGTTGGTATACTAAAATTAATAGTTTACATTAAACGTCTGTATCCACTTTTTCTATCAGTGTTTGGGTTGGTTGTTACAAATTAAGATAATATTATTATGTGGATGAAGGGTAAATAACATTTGTTATGAATGCTACTTGACACCTATTCATTTTCTTTCTCCATGGATTTATATTAATATGAAGAATGTGTGCATTTTGTGCATTATTATAAGGCAAATCTAAGGTGTAAAAAATTTGATGACTTTTTACATTACATATTGTTTATAACGATTTTTAGTAAAAGCAAAATGAAAAGATAGAATATAGAACACACGTACTAATGTTTTGTAATAGTGTGGATAGAAAAAAAATGAAGTTTAAATATTCAAATGAAATGTTAGATCAGAGGTGGTTATTTCCATAGGAAATGTTCTATTCATTTTTCTATCATAAAAACTGAAAAACGATAGGTGGTTCAGCATTAACTACGAACATTGCAACTTAGATTTGGCCAATAAATACAAGCAAATTGAAGTTCAAATATTTAATTTTAATAATACATTGTTATCATTGCTTGTAACTTCTCAACTATCATGCTTTCACTTTACAGAATCGGACGAGTGTAAGTGGTCAAACCATACTTTAATATCGGGCTGCGACTCTGTACTGGTTTAATATTTTTTTTACTAATATTTGGCAGCTTTTCGATTATTGCTTATGCTTATAATAATAGCATGGCATGCAACATACGGTGGTTCTGTCATTAGTATCAGTAGTGGCAAAGAATAAATAATAAAGCAGCCTTTGGTGCACAAGTGTAGCGTTTTGCACAGTAATTATTAAATGCGCAAATAAACACTTGCTTTAGCTTATAAAAATATAATTTCTGAATTAATATTTGATTGCGTGAATAAGTTTTTGGAGTTTTATTGAGTTTTGCAGGCATTTAGCTTCATTGTGCGTTATTCAATGGCGAGATGCGTTTTATCTTTGTGCGGATATAATCGCCTAACACACGATCTATATTGTACCTACCAATAATACAATGGGATTAGTCTATTGTTAATTTTTCTGATGTTCTGTTAATAAGACGTGACAAAACTTCACAAAGCTTATGTAGGAGTTCCACAGGGAAGTGTTCTTGGCTCGATCCTATATTTAATATTTACAGCAGACTTACCTGAGACGGACGGTGTCGTAATCTAGTAATTTGCTCCCCAAGAGTCCCTGGACAATATTACGGAATGGCTTGCTACATGGCGGATTAAGGCAAATGAAGCTAAATCGGTACAGTTAACTTTTACTTTACGACGTGAAACATGCCCTCCCGTTTCACTTAACAGTGTCCAAATACCCCAGGCAAATGAAGCCAAATATCTCGGAATCTATTTAGATCGATGCCTTACCTGGAAAAAGCACATATTCAACAAAAGAAAGGCCTTAGGAATTCAGCTTAGGAAAATTTTCTGGTTGCTCGGTAAAAGGTCACAGCTGACACTAGAGAACAAACTGTTACTATACAAATGCATCTTGAAGCCAATCTGGACTTACGGTGTTCAACTCTGGGGAACAGCCTCTCATTCTAACATAGAAATACTGCAGAGATACCAATCAAAACTGTTAAGAATGATCTGTAACGCTCCATGGTTCATAACAAATCAACAATTACTCCACGATCTTTGTATAAGAACAGTAAAGGAAGAAGACAAACACTCAATGAAGCTGTACAGGAATAGACTAGACAATCATTCAAACACATTGGCCTCACATCTTATGGAAAGTAATGCAACATTTAAGAGACTAAAAAGAAAGTCCCCTAAAGATTTATAGGGCACATCACTAAATGAAAAGGCCTGAGACACTGGACTCACAGCTTTGCAAGACAATGTGTAAAAGTTGCCTTACCTCAAGCTGAATGTTCATGAAACAGATTGCGAGAATAAATACAAAAAAATAAATCTGAATTTTATCCCGTGTTATATGCAATCTACGTATAATCTAGTTACACAATGTAATGACATTGCTTGAAATAGGTGTAGCTGGAAAAAGTTCAATGCAGGAATATAGGCATACAGTCAATATTATCAAGTTTGAGTATCTGCCTAAGTATGAGGTTTGGGTACAAGTTTTTTAAAAATTATTGAGGTTGGATAGATTTGTCTACTTCTAAATCACCTTATCTTTACACTGGCTTGTCTTTGCAAAAGACTCGTTGCTAATTTTATTTTAGAGGGTAGGTATTTAATTTTAATGCGTTCCTTATTATTTAATATCAAGATCAAGAATTCTATTATTGAATACTGGTATAACCATAGAGCTATTGTATTATTGGTATTTAATGTGTGTTGGGTGATTACATCAGCACAATAGCCATATAATAACGCATTGTATCATATTTTCACAGACTTCGCGTACCAGGAGGCGTTCCTAGCGACTTATCGTACGTGGGTGTCGCCTAGCGGGTTGGTCGCTAGGCTAGTACGACGCGCGCATCACTTTAGACCGAGACCGCACGAGCTGAGATCGACGCTGTCATTGCTGACGCGAGTCGTTGCTGACCTTACGTATGTTATCGTCATTTTGCTGCCCTTATCCCATTATTAGTCCTTACGGTGACTGATGAAGTATACCAGTTTCTTAGTCCCGGTAATATTAACAAATTATGAGTTCAAATCGCAAGTTTAAAATCAATAGTTTTCCCAATTAGCTGATTGTGGCTGTGAGAGCCACTTAAATATATTTTTTTGTACCATTAAGTTGGCGGACAAGCATATGGCCCGCCTAAAAGTAGGCGGTTACCGTAGCCGGCTATAGACGTCTGTAACACTAGGGATATCACTTGTGCTTCGCCAACCCTGGAGAAATGAATGTCTGCTGAATAAGCCTTTATATTGTTAATTTTTTAAATGATATTTAATAATAATCTATGTTTCAGAATATCGGATCTGGACTGCCCACTGATGACAGAAATTATGGAGTTTATCTATTGGCTTGTAGATGCAGAAGAGTTGCCAATAGCAAAAGCACTCAGACAAATTCTAGTCGATAAACAAAAACAATTACATTTCCAACAAGTAAGTATTTGTAATTTAATTCATTAGGACTCTTTTGGTTAAGATTTTCTAGAAAGATAACTATTATTATAGAGATCAGAATATTCATACCTTTATAAGATATACCACAACCATTCTTTTTGTAAATTTGTAAAGTAAAATATGTACCTATAAATAACCCATGTTTCATGTTTAATATTAGATAGATAAAATAAATGTAATTTTCAGACCAACAATAGATACGAGTACGATACGCCTTGTTACGGTAGCGTGTCGCTTCGTAGAGACACATTACTGGACTTCAAGGCGACAGAGTTGGCTGAACAGATGACATTGTTGGACGCAGCACTGTTCATAAGACTTACCACCGCTGAAGTGTTGCTGTGGCCTCGCGAACAGTCTGAAGAGAGTTCACCAAACCTTACACGATTTACTGAACACTTCAATAAGATGAGCTACTGGGCACGCTCCAGGATCTTAGAACAGGTATGTTAAGATTTTATTGTTTTTATACCTATGTTCCGTTCTATGTCCAGCAGTGGAAGAAGAAATGCTAATGCTTTGTTTTTATTAATCACATGTGACATCATTCGGGAGTCGTAGTTGACTGAAAAGATATTATTTTATTTTTAACCTTTGGGCCTTACTGAACCCAATTTTTTTTCCAACTTTATTTGATGTCAGCTGAGACACTAATATGAAATGTGCTACAGCTACAAAATACAGCACATTATAATATGTGTTACTGTATATTATGTCCTGTGTTACATGGTGTACAATAAAGTGTATTTTATGTCACGAAGGACGACGCCCGTGACCGTGAGAAGTACGCAAGTAAGTTCCTGAAAGTAATGAAGGCGTTACGCAAGATGAACAACTTCAACTCTTACCTGGCGCTAGTATCGGCGTTAGACTCGCCGCCAGTACGACGTCTGGGGTGGCCTCGGTCCATCACCGACACGCTGCTCGACTACTGCACTATTATAGACTCGTCATCATCCTTCAGAACGTATAGGAATGCGCTCGCTGAAACACAACCGCCCTGCATACCATACATGTATGTAAAATATTATTATATCAAACTAGATTAGACAGACAGACACAGCCTAGGGGGTAGGATAACAATATTAAAGGCTATATACGAATTAATACTTCCTTGGCTTCATTTATAAATAAATAAATAAATATTCATAGACATTTTACACAACGTCCTCTGGTCCCAAGCTAAGCTTATTATGCTTGTGTTATGGGTACCAGAATACGGATATAATACATAAACTACTTTTCTTTTGTAAATACATACTTATAATACATAGTAAACACCCAGACGCAGTACAAACATTTGTATGATAATTAAAAACATCACACAAATGATTGTCCTGACCGGGAATCGAACCCGAGACCTCATGATCAGCAGTCCGTTATATAAACCACTCCACCACGAGGCCCGTCAGATATATATATACTCATACATCTAGCTATACACGGTCGACGGTTGTAATTTTTAGGGTTCCGTACCCAAAGGGTAAAAACGGGACCCTATTACTGAGACTTCGCTGTCCGTCCGTCCGTCCGTCCGTCCGTCCGTCCGTCTGTCACCAGGCTGTATCTCAAGAACGGTGATAGCTAGAGAGTTGAAATTTTCACAGATGATGTATTTCTATTGCCGCTATAACAACAAATACTAAAAATAAAATAAAATAAATATTTAAGGGGGGCTCCCATACAACAAACATGATTTTTAGGGTTCCGTACCCAGTATCTCAAGAACGGTGATAGCTAGACAGTTGAAATTTTCACAGATGATGTATTTCTATTGCCGCTATAACAACAAATACTTAAAATAAAATAAAATAAATATTTAAGGGGGGCTCCCATACAACAAACATGATTTTTAGGGTTCCGTACGCAGTATCTCAAGAACGGTGATAGCTAGACAGTTGAAATTTTCACAGATGATGTATTTCTATTGCCGCTATAACAACAAATACTAAAAATAAAATAAAATAAATATTTAAGGGGGGCTCCCATACAACAAACATGATTTTTTTACCGTTTCTTGCTCGATACTAATAACGTTGCCTTATGTTGCATAGATAATGGTACGGAACCCTTCGTGCGCGTGTCCGACTCGCACTTGACCAATTATTACTTATTTTTGCAGCGGCCTCGTTCTTCAAGATCTGACGTTCGTCCACATTGGTAATCCGGATCTACTTCCGGACGGAAGTATTAACTTCACAAAGAGGTGGCAGCAGTACCACATAATGGAGAACATGAAGAGATTCCATAAAGAGTGTGTAAAATTTACTTAATTAATTCATTGCAATAAAAATTAACCAACGAGGATTTTCCAATTTTTTTTTTCTTGGATTGATTATTATGTTTGGTTGCTACAAGCATTTATAAAATTACTTTGATATAACTAGTAAAAATGGAAGTACAGTAACTATTACGGTTTAAACTGAAATCTTTAATTTACACATCATTTGACATCGGTAGTACCAAGCTGTTCCATTATAATTGTATCATGTAAATTGTATATCATTAATGAATGTAATATCGGCAGCAGACAGTACAAGTTCAAGAAGAACGAGCGTATACTGTCGATGTTCAATGAGTTCGATGACGTGTTGAGCGAGGAGGCGATGTGGCAAGTCTCTGAGAGTATCAAACCGAGAGGAGGAAGAGCCACTACGTCCGCGCCCGCACCCGCGCCCACACACAACGCGCACGCGCCCGCCGCGCAAGCTGTCTGAGAGCGATGGCGCCTTTTACTGTCACGTATGTATCTTATCCTATTAATATTATAAACATAAATGTATGTAAAAATGTATGCATGGATATTAGGATGTTTGTTGCTCTGTAACGCAGAAAATGGTGAATTTATTTGCATAAAACTTTGCAGCTAATAATATCAGATAGAATAACATAGTCTGTTAGATATCGTCACGTTAAAAGATAAGGGTCGAGGCGGTTACTATAAGCGCGATCTGCAGGCACTAAGCCATTTTAAAGAATGCCTGACAGGTACAATGTACGTGCAAAAGACACCCCACTTGACGAACATGATTGCAACCGTATGCAGTTATATCCCCTGGCATAATCAGTTTCTACAGTCGGCTTTAATTTTGAAGGCAAACGTGAGGGTATTGTGTATCATTTATAGTTACAAAAAATAAATGTAGTGATTAAGCATTATTCTAACTTGTGATATTTGTTTCAGGTAAATTTTGAATCCAAAGAGTAGGAGAATTAATTGACCGTTTCGCTTGTACGTCGAGGGAATTAATTTAGACAAATTGTGATTATCTGTCCTAAAAAGGCCTAATTAATATTAGTGTATTTATTAATTGTGCGATTTTCTCGAGTTTTGGTCAAATCGTGAGCGAGTGTGAGTCGATACGACGAGTGTAAACAGTTTGCGCGCTTACGATATCAACGCTTTTCATGTGCAACAAATAATAATCACAAAACTGTATTCATATTTCAATCAGTATTTAAATCGATTAACTAACGATTATTACATATCAGCATGTGACTTGCATAGTGTACTATTGAAACAATTGGCGCCTTGGATGTTTAATGATGTCCTTCAATATTCTCCTTGTAATCGCCATCGATGTCATTAACATTAATTGTATAAGCCAGCTTCCAAAGTTAGCTTTCTATACATCGAATTAGTAAAAAGTTTTTGGAAAATCTTAGTAAAGTAGACAAACTACTGTTTGACCATAGTGACTTAGTCGTTTATGAGGCATTTTGCGTATTATAATGTCACTCACTTAGGTAATTTTCACATTGTGTATTTATAACATTAATGTTAGTAAAGAAATGGGACAACTCTTTCAATAAAAACGGGCGTGATCAATAATGTATCTACGATTACGGATAGATTGTTAACCGCGTTTATCAGTAAGATTTTATCTAGCGCTAGCCACGTTTCAATAGAAAAAGCTATCGTCAATAGCTTACTGAAAAACAAGTAAGGACAAAAATTTACATTTCTGCCCTTATATAACAATTTTGCATAGATAAAATATTGAAAATGGCTGTTTATTGCATATAAGATTAGCAATAGTTCAACACATTAGACTTATAAAATATAAAGCATCAATAATAGATTTATTGCATTGAGATTGCAAACCTAATGTTATATTTTTGTAAACAATCGTATTAAGTGCATCTCCACACACCTAATTAAATAGACATATCATTTTTAGGGTTCCGTACCCAAAGGGTAAAAACGGGACCCTATTACTGAGACTTCGCTGTCCGTCCGTCCGTCCGTCCGTCCGTCCGTCCGTCCGTCCGTCTGTCACCAGGCTGTATCTCAAGAACGGTGATAGCTAGAGAGTTGAAATTTTCACAGATGATGTATTTCTATTGCCGCTATAACAACAAATACTAAAAATAAAATAAAATAAATATTTAAGGGGGGCTCCCATACAACAAACATGATTTTTAGGGTTCCGCACCCAGTATCTCAAGAACGGTGATAGCTAGACAGTTGAAATTTTCACAGATGATGTATTTCTATTGCCGCTATAACAACAAATACTAAAAATAAAATAAAATAAATATTTAAGGGGGGCTCCCATACAACAAACATGATTTTTTTACCGTTTCTTGCTCGATACTAATAACGTTGCCTTATGTAGCATAGATAATGGTACGGAACCCTTCGTGCGCGAGTCCGACTCGCACTTGACCAATTATTTAAATCGTGTGCCAAACTTAATACAATATGAAGCGTCCCATTTCTATACATAGTACAATTTTCATCACAATACTATAGAGTTTACATAATTATATGCATTCACAATGAAAATAAATCGCCAGAAATATTCAGTAGAATATTGGAAACGAATATAAGTACTAACAGTTGAGATTTTAATCTTTGATCACGTCTGAGTATGGAGCAATATTGATAGAAAAATCTTATAAGACAGCAGTCTAAAATTGTTACAACAAAAAATTTACGACTTGGTAGATCCTTGGTCGGATTTGTTTCGATTCCAGGCCTAGAAACATATGTTTCAAATTCATAAAAACTGCACCTTGAATCTAATAAAGAGGCGTGATTATATGATCAGTATAGTGATATTTAATAAAATCTGTCTTAATATATTTCTATATCAAATAAATTAGAAAAAAAAAAGTATCTAAATGCCATTTCACTGATATTAAATCAATCTATTCATTATTTTTGTGTATCTACTTAAAATAAAATAAATTAATGCGTATTTTATTTTTGATACAACAAATTCTATATATTACGTCTTTTAAGCTGCTTACCTACAAGGAAGCCAACGAAGTAAATAATTTTGAGACTTATTTATATGACTCTTCACTTTACATAATTTTATTGTCACGTAAGTTTTAGACAGGGCTAACTGTCTCTACTATAATTATATTACATCTGTGAAAATGTAAAGTTAATCGGTAGCCTCATATTAACGATAATCGTGTTACTAAAATTAGGTGAAATTTAAATAATGTAATCATTATTTACTTTTGCCTTAAGATGTTCATGTCTTCATTGAAATAGCAATAAATTTTAATGATTGTTAGTGTTGCTGCACAATTTGTGATAATCATGTAGAGTGCCGCTTGCTACTCGGTCTTATTGACGTCCTGTACGCGTAGGCAAATTGTATTAGACGAATATTAGTTGATAAGTGTAATAAACCCCAATAGACGCAACGCAATATACATTTATACTCATGTTGGAGGTTGTTAATGAACCTGTGATTTTTTGTCGCAACCATTATTTACAACTCTTCAAGAAATAAATGCCCGTTTTGATTATTGACATTGTAAAACGATCAATATTGAGATATTACATCGTCTAATAAGACAGATCTCTTCCCGTACGTAGACCACGATTATAATAATATTATTACTTAGCATGCTATTCACTGTCTTGTTTGCAGTTTTTTAATCAAAATGTCCTAATAAGATCCCAATAGTAGGCTGTAAGCGAATGGTGAATGGCAGCTTTAAGAAAATTTTATGTCATGGGAAGAGGATACCAGGCGTAGTATTTTATTACACCATGCATATATGAGGTTAAAAATGCAGTATTTAACAGCTATTATATGAACGCGCGTAATATTCTATTTATCAAAATACTCTTTTTTTAGTAGAGTCAATCCCGTTTCTTTTTGAGTTCTTTACTCGACGAATCCAAGGCTAGTCGCCATGGTTACGAGTAGGGCTAAGTTATCGAATAGCTTCACAAATATGCCAAAACACGTGTGTTCCTTTTAATGAATATTAAATGTTGCATTTTAAGCTTTTATTCATATGGAATAGTTCTTGGTGTCTAGTATTGAGGAATATCAAAACGGGCTTTATTTTACATAGAGTGTAGAGAGTTTAACAATAACACACTACAAGCAATACCATATTATTACAGGCTTAGATAATGTGTATGCATCGATCAGATAGTTGGTGTATTCAAAAGGAACATTTAGTTCCACGCAATAAATAACTAGACCAATATTTAGAATGTTTTACATAGGCTTTACATAATTACGTGCTGATATATTGTATTTTGTATGTATAAATATTTTGATTGTTAGTTAAGTTAGTAGGATATGTTACCATTCTTCGTCTGGTATTATTATTTATTTAGTGTATTATGGAAGGGATAACTGATGATAATTATTATCTTAAATATATTAAAGACTGCCTAAATTAATTATTCACTTTAGTGAAATATTTAAATGTCTCATGTATGTCACCAAATGAACTCGTAACCTTGTGAGTTTATCGAAATTATCGACTTATGTATTTCTAAACACAATCGTAATAAAATAATTAAATCTCTTTATCTGGGCAGGTAGGTATATAATAACTTTGATGCAACCACTCATAGTTGAGATTTCTAATCGCAAAGCAATTTAGCCTTGGCTTAATTTTAAAATACATAATGATAATTACTTGTCACAAGTTTCATATTTAAACATACATTTATGATATAAAAAAAAGTAATTAAGATCACATATTTAGAGAACAGCGTACATTATTTTTTGTTGTATTAGCAAGTTCAGTATTATGTTTAAGAAATGCCATAA
Organism: Orgyia antiqua; assembly: GCA_916999025.1. Lineage (NCBI taxonomy): Eukaryota > Metazoa > Arthropoda > Insecta > Lepidoptera > Erebidae > Orgyia > Orgyia antiqua. Next base: position 8,966,155 of record OU779861.1, read on the forward strand.
TCTTATAAATGGAATATATTATTAACTATATTTTTACCTTTTTCGGTATCGTTTAAGTTTAAATCTTATTATAGGTTATGTTTTTTTTATGTTATATTATTTTTCTTTATTTGTACATTGTTTCGATACATCAGACTCGCAGGTGTGTATAGAAAAATTTGTGTGTCAAGTTTTTTTTTGTAACTATTTTGTAAAATAAACATAGCACTTTATTTACAAAACTTTAGTTTGTTTTATTTTCGTAGATCCATTTGCAGTTGGAGCTTTGACTATGTTATGCGTTAGGGTACAGATATATACATCGAGAAAACGACAAAAAAAACATACTGCGAGACACGCTAGTATGTCTCTGGTAGAGTGACTTACTTTAGGATAACACACACTTTTCTCGTATCTTTTGATAAGTCTACATTAAACAAAGTTCGTGAATCTGGCAATTACCCAGTTGCAAAATTTATATGTTCTTAAGACAGCTTTCAGTCAAGCCGTATGGCGTGAAGACGGCAATACTTGGCATATTTCTAAGAGCTAAAAGCTATATTAATAACTACCTGTTGCCCTCGACTCCGTCCGCGTAGAAGTTAGGAAATTTTCCCCGTTTTTTCAACATTTTATCTACTGCTTGAGTGAGAGTATTATAAACGTAAGAGTAAACAAAAATAATCAGAATGAACAAACTGCTAAGCTATCAGGAGTTACACGTGTTATTGTGAGTCAACCATAAAATATAGATATGTGCTGTTTCGGGATATTTTTTTAGACAATTTTATGTAGAATATTTCCGTCATACATGATTTCTATGTAACTTTAACCATTAAGGGTGCACACGCGACGGAAGCTTAAAAAATGGAGCACCTTTTCCCGTTTTCCCAATATTTCCCTTCACTACTCTGCTCCTATTGATTGTAGCGTGATAAAAAGTATACTATAACATGCCCAGAAGTATGAAGAATAATTGTACCAAGTTTCGTTAAAATCCGTCGAGTACCTAGTTTTTGTTTCTATAAGGAACATACAGACGGACAGACAGACAGACACAAAAATTTTACTGATTGCATTTTTGGCATCAGTATCGATCACTAATCACCCCCTGATAGTTATTTTGAAAATAATATTTCATGTACAGAATTGACCTCTCTACAGATTTATTATAAGTATAGATAATCCAATAAAGCCGCAGTGCATATAGGCCAGTCTCTGAACGAATTGATAACTGTTAAGAAAGGAAGTCTAGCGGTAACTATCTACCGTTCTTAAATAGTTCATTGTTTTTAAGCATTTAATAATTTTGTAATATCCAGTGTATTAAAACTGTTTATTGAGAAAGGACATCTGAGAAAGTCATCGATTGATGGAGATGTTCGTTTATAAAATTAACAATTTACCATTGATTGAGCTTATTTTCATAGAAATTTACGAGCCTTATATCGAGACAAATAAAGTTATTCATTCGAAGCTTATTTCTTTTGGTAATATTAGTTGGTTTATGAAATCAAATTACGTTTATCTGCACCGTTTTTCGGCTATTAACTATGTGTGTCCTGAAAACTCACCAGGGTTCTTGATAAGTCGAATGGCGAAACAAAAAGCACTTAAGCAATTTTAAAATAACAGCTAAAGATAACCTGATTATCTAAATAGGTGATCGATTGAGATGTACCGTTGTAGACTACATACTGGTTCAGTTATTTAAATGCCTGTGTTAATATGTCGCAGTGCTCAGTGCGTTGTAATTCATACGAGCCTACGCGTGAGCACTACCTTTACTTAGAACGTGCAATATGCAGTTTCATATGATAGTATTGGTTTTTAACTTTTTATTTGTATTATGTACTGCCGCGCCTATATTGGAAGATAGTAGTCTCGAAGATATTGGTAAATATTCTTGAACTTATTGCTGCATTATAAGCAACACCAAAGATCATTTACCCAATGGTAACGCTAGTGAAATTTTTTAATGCATAGCTGTACAGAAGACCATACCTACCTACTATGTAAAGTTATGTCAGTCTTTTCGCAAACTGTCTACATAAATAGCTTGCTGGAATTTTTATTTTCTATGTTAACGTCGTTTTCTCTGCATATTAATTTGGTTATTAACATTTTTTATATAGAGGATTTAGGTGAATATGGAGGTTACTTCGAAGGCGATATGGTGTTAACAAGAGCGCAATATGAAGCTCTAACTACTGGCCGCAACGGTGTGCGAGATGTCAATAAACATTGGCCTCACAAAACTGTAGTCTACCACATTGAAGAGAACGCTTTTGGTTTGTAGTTTTCTAATCTATGCCATGTAACGATTGATAAGCCATATTTATGAACTGCTTGAATTTTACTAAGAGTAAGTTATTCTTAATTAATCCCAAAAAGATGAGATAAAGTATCTTATAGAAAAACGCTAGTTATTTTTCGTGTTCTTACTTTGCCCGTGTCGGATTAAGAATACAAGTGCTGCTACCTCATTTTTCTCAAGGGTGCTGTAAAAGCCAGGCTAATTTTATGTGAGAGACAAAGAACTCGAAACTATGCCAGCACGTCTGGTCTGCGAGGTTTATTAGACCAAAACTCTCCTTAAGTGGAGGTGGCTCGTGATATATGTATATTCGGACATTAATGGGTTAAAAAGAGATAATAGGTAGGTACAATTTAATTTACTAGGGCCCTATTGAATATATGTTACAAAATGGTTACAAACTTTTAGAGGTGGCGTCAAAGTGTATCTAAAGTTGCATATGCAAACATTGTTTCAAGCTGCAAGATTGTGGACATGATGTTTTTAGGGTTTCGTAAAAACCCTTATAGTCTCACTACGGTGTCCGTCTGTCTGTCTGTCCGTCCGTCAAACTTTTTTTACTCAGCAACGGCTGAAGTTATCAACTTGAAACTCATACAATATGTAGATCTATGCGGTCCCTTGCTGCAAAAAATACAGTCAACCTTTCACCTCTACGCATTTAAAAGATATAACCGAATTAAGACCATTTTTAAGAATTTTTCGACTTATGTTAGGGAACCAAAATTCACAGGTTACTTCCCGTTGCCCTAGAGCCTTGAAATTTGGCATAGACCAAGTCTATATAGTGCTGATATAGGGAAAAGTCCAAAAACTTGTAATTTGTCATCACATCATAAGAAAAAAGTGTTTATACTCATAACAACATATGAAGTAGCTGAAATGTAGGCGATTCCTTGTATTTCAACTACAAAATTAAGTTGGTGAGTTGGTTTTAGTTTAATTAACTGATTATTCGAATGTAGTTATTTATATTTTTCAGTCTAGGTACGGAACCCTAAGTGTGCGAGATTACTTCGCTCTTGACAGATTTTTTTTTAATTATAATAGCCCTATGAATAGGCCAACTATCGATCTCTATATTTTTCGTTTTTTTTAAATGGTTGTCTTAAAAAATATTTTTCTCGATATTGGAAATACCTGTTTTAGGTAGTTATACCTTAATGCCTTAAGTTTCATAAAATGTCTTAGGCTGCCTATAAGTACATCGTGAAATATTGGCAGTGAAACAAAACAATATTGAGTATGAATAACAATGTAATCGCTATCTCACTAAAACATGTTCCATTCGATTGTAAATTCAAATTTGTATTCACTACTACTTATGCCTCAAGCATATTACTTGGTATCGATAGCAGTTTATTTACATATGACCTACCATATGAGTCAGATAGATGTGTGTATTTCCTTTAATTTTCCTGTCTAGCTTATAGATAAAATATAGGTAAACCTACTTATTGTAATGAAAAATACGCTTAATTTTAACAGATGATGATCAAGTCAAAATTATTATGGATGCATTAGCAGAAATCTCAAATAAATCGTGCATTAAATTTCGTAAACAGAGTCATAAAAATGAACATGCCGTCATTATACAAGTAAGTATTGATAAAGCTTGGATAGAGGAGTTTGTGCTTGGATTTCACTACGTAACAAATTGACTCCGATTAAAACAGTTTAGTAATTTGAATACTATACCAGTAATACCCCATTTCAATTCTAATTAGCCCATACAATGGGTGTAGTTAAGATCTGTGCCCGGAATTACAGAAATAAGGAGTTGAATGAAGTTGAATCCCGTAACAATGTTCCTAAAATGCCCGACTTCAATTTGAAAAAAAAAATACCCCATGGTACCAATCTAAAAAAATTTAAGTTACTTGCAGTAGGTAACTCATATGTCCTTTGTATAATAAATTGTAATGTTCTTCTATCACCTTGTTAATCTTAGGCAATTATGTATGTTAATTTAATGGTTGCAGCTACGATAGGTAGGTAAGTACTTACCTAAATATTACTATTTTATTTCTAGAGCTCAGAACATGGATGTTTTTCACACGTAGGCTACATTAACCCTAACGATACTGAGAACAGTGACGAAGGAGCTAAACAAGTACTCAACTTGTCTTCACACTGTTTTAGAAGATTTGGAACTGTTATACATGAAATGTTACATACCATTGGTTTTTATCACATGCAGAGTACTTATAATAGAGATGACTATGTTACCATCGTGTGGGACAATATTATATCCGGTAAATAGATATTAAGTTAAGATTTCCTATTGTATTTCGAAAATAATATCATCACTCCTTTGAATAACTGTTTTACAGACGTCTTCTGAAGATATAAGTATTTTTTTTATAACTTATTTCTTTTACATCACACTAAGTTACATTTTTAAATATATAATTAAGTATAAACTAAATATAGAGGTACTAATTTATTATTACGTATGAATATTATTTTTTTAGAATTTTTAGTTGCCATACCTCAGATAAAAAATCGGTCATCTTGAAGCATTGAATCGGTACGCTTATGTCTTTTGGTGCATACTGAACAGTTCCAACTTAAAATTTTATGCGATTACTAATTTAAATGAACCTAAACAATGATTAAAAGGTCCCCAAACTGTAAAGTAAATAAACATAATTTTCTTTTAAAATTTCCTTTTTTTTTTCTTGTATTTATATTGTATTTGGAGTGCATACCAATTTTATGTACTTGATTCAGGTACGGAGCATAATTTTAAAAAGCATAGCAAAAAGGTGGTGAATGATTACGGAGTTGCTTATGATTACGGTAGCGTCATGCACTATTCACGGACTGCGTTTTCAGAGAATGGAAATGACACTATTATTCCAAAAGAGGTTGGTAATATTACATTTGACGGGTCTCGTGGCCTAGTGGTTCAGGTAACGGACTACCGTTCACGAGGTCGCGGGTTCGATTCCCGCTCGGGACAATAATTTGTGTGATATTTATAATTGTCATTCAAATGTTTGTCCTGCGTCTGGGTGTTTACTATAAATAAATAAATATAATAAATAAGTATGTATTTACAAAAGAAAAGTAGTTTATGTATTTTATCCGTATTCTCGTACCCATAATACAAGCACAATAAGCTTAGCTTGGGACCAGAGGACGTTGTGTGAAATGTCCATATATATTTATTTATATTTACACATTAAATGTATTTTTTTCATATACATATCTGTGTGATATTGTGGGTTCTGTTTGTATAACCCACTAAAACATAAAAATCCCAGGCTCATTAGCAATTACACAGTTAACAATAACCAACTAGTTAAAAAATTAAAAAAAAAGTGTCTTTGTTCTATTTGTAGCAAAACGTCGAAATTGGTCAGCGAGTAGGCATGTCAAAGAGCGATGCATTAAAACTAAACAGGATGTACTGTGGCTCATCCACAAATGAAGTAGACCCAGATGAGAAGACCGAAGAACAATATTATAAGTAAAGTTCCATCAGTTTCTTTAAATAAGTAAAATTACAATAAAAGTTTATTAAAAACCAAATTATTTAATACTACCCACTATTTACCTATACCATCACTTAAAAATAAAGATGTTTTGATCATAATTTTTTCCATGCGATAGGCGGCGTCTATGGAGCACCATCGGTATTATCTAAAAGAGCTGTTTTGTGGTAGCTTAAAAACATATTTTTTTCCTTCCTTCTCTACTATGAATGACTTTCTGTGATTTTATTTATTCTCGCAATGTACATACTACATAGATATATACGATTATATCTAGTGATGTATAGAATTTAAGTATATTGGGTACATTATAAAATGTAGATAATTTTTACGAGTGAATTAGCTACTGCCTAACATAATCCTTGAATGATTATATACGGCGACACTACTTCTTGAGAAACATATTGCTACAGTGTTTTTAGGCGTATCTGTTTTTTTTATTAAAAAGCTTTTTATATAATATATAGCCTTTTGAATTTGTATAAATTAAATTTAAAATTGATACTATAATATCAACAATTGAACAATACACGCAATTAAATCTTGGTCCCATAATGCAACCTTGTGGCATACCTCAGTTGTTATCTTACTGTCTTAATTTTGCACACAAACAGTCAGATTAAGTCAGTTATTATAGGTGTAATTACATTTTTGACGGTCTGTGCCATTTTTGCTTTGTGGTTAGTCCACCTAAGTTAGTATGATAAATAGAAATAAAATTTCTCCGAAGCGACAAGAGTATGAAAAAAGTAACTAGATTTTAGAGCTATATTGGGCTAGTTTTAACAAAATAATGAAACGTTTATTGCTTAATAGTTTTTTTATCGAAGTCTTGTTGGTGTTTTGACATGAAAGTATGCTGTAACTCTGATCTTAGTCAATAATACCTCATGTAATTTGCAATGTATCAGTTACACTTCATGAAGTACCTATTTAATCTTTTGTAAGAAGTTTTTCTATCACGGTAAAATGTTATAAACTGTAATTTTCATTTTGTTATGTCTCCCAAAGTCCTGATTAACTCCCCGTGACCTTAACCGAGTCGTAGCTTCCTTCTTGTAGTCAGTCTGCTTCGTCGGTTATGTTTTGTGGTTCTAAAATGTTTTAAACCACATGCCACATGTATTCCTACATGGGTATATGTATCTGTCTATTTAAAATATTTAGGTTCTTAAGATTTTTATCACAATAAATTGTCCATATTTTGATTAATTTTAATGTATTTAAATTCTATCACTATGTTGAGTTTCTATTTAACACTATTCTATTTAGAAATTGAACCGCTTACAAAAAAGGGAAAAAAAAGGCTGTTCAATTTGCATTCTTAACATTACACTACATATTTTCAAGTGCTGGCAATGGCATTGAAGATTGCTAAACCATGCGCAACAAATGATACTGGTCTATTTTTATTGTATAATCATTCTAATCATTAAGTAGGCTACGTTAACCTACTAAATTGAACTGATTTGGGTAGGTATAATGCAACCTTTGTATATTATCAGGTCTAGAAAAAAAAACGCTGCAACCAATCAAATTTATTTCATGGCAAAAAGTGTATTTCTATTGTACTACAGACAGATTGACTTAGAGATTTCCAATAGCAATGCAGGTCATTTCAAGAAAATTTTGCTGGGAAAGCGCGTTGTAATGTATTATGTCCTTGGAAAAACGATATTAGACGAGAACAATTACATCAGGATAAGATAATAAGAAAAATAAGAAGAAAAGTACTAGAGTGGCGACCACGGACAGGACGACGCAGCGTAGGGCGGCCCCCGACAAGGTGGAGCGACGATATCGTTGACGTCGACTTGTTTGCTATCAGTACCTGGTTAGCAATTACTTTATAAACGGTTATTGTAACCGTTTATAGTAAGATAATTGGCAAATATAAATTATTAGTATAATAATTTAGTAAGCAGTTGGATAATTGATTGCTGAATATGTATATTGTAAGACGTATGAAAAAAAAACAAGCGGTGTATTTTTCATTTAATTTTGTCCCAGTCTTATAGAATGATCATGAATAATATAGCCGTAGAGGTCTAATAGGTTTATACCGCTGACAACCTTTCTAGAGTGATGTAGTCACCAGATAAGGCATGTTTCAGGCTTTCAATGGACTTGTAGGTATGTTGTTACGTTCCAGCCGATTGAAACTGTTATTTATAGTGGGAGAACTATGCCACAATTAAAAACTGAAATGTTTTAAGCATTAATAATAAGCACCTATTTTAGTAGATTTAAATAAGTAGATAGATATCGACTGAAAGATTTTAGTTCGATTTAGTGTCGAAACAGAGTTTTATCCGCTTTATAGAAAAATAAAATATAGGTATAATAACAATAATATTATTACAGCCAACGGTACTTAACTAAATAAAAGATTTCAATAGTTTTACCGTCACGGATAACTAGTGAGCTTTCCCTTTATTATTTCACTCATTCAATTACAAAAATTTCGGTATTATTGTCGGTAGAGGACGCCAGAGTAAAATAAGTGCAGCTAGCAAATTGAGAAATGAAATATTGCACGAATGTACGAATGGGTGGTAGTACGGCGTGATGCTGTCACCAGCAGCCAGCGCTGACGCAAGCATCGTCGGCGTAGTTGCGGCCTAACACCTTGTGAAATGGTCGTATCCGAAGCTATATTAAACTTCGCCCCACCCCGATGCCTTTCATCCTACGCAAAAAATCGCGCGGTATTGAACTAAAACATTGATAGCTACAAAAGACTTAAGTATTAAAAAGGTTATAAAACTAACATACCGTTAATATGGAATACATTTTCCGAAGAAATTGTGTGAGTTAGGCATAATATTAAGAGAAGCGAAAACAATAGCTATTTCTTGGATTCTTAGAGTACAAATTCTTAATATTATTTCAATAGCTCTACAAGTTACAATGGGGACAAGAAAATTGTCGGCAATATTTATTTTCTTTTATGTGATCAAGTGTTCGGCAATATCTCATAATGAATTGGAGGAGTTCGCAGAATACCTCGCGGAGACATCACAACTAAGTCCTACATTTAAAAGTAAGTAATGGTTTTATATTTATTAACATTAAATTACTGATATCGGCTGATTCAAAATTGTTCATAGATTAATCTCTCCGTTTCTCGTTACTAGATTAAAATATAAAATGAAACTAGCTATTTTACTCTCCATCGATAAATTATTATACAAATTACGTTATTCTATACCTAACTTAGATGTTTTATGACATTTTCTCACTATCAACCTGTTAGAATGTTGCGAGGATAATTACAATTCAGAGAATTAATTAGGTGGAACGAAAGCGAGAGCTTTACTAAATATTGAGTTATTATGATGATTATTCAACCGCGATTTTCAAAATTTTTGCTCATAGTAAATTGATTTTAATTTTGATATATAATTAGGTTGCTTTCAATTTTTTATATAACGAAATGCTAAGAAATAAGAAGAAATAGGTACAAATGCAAAAAATATTGTTATTGTTGGTCACTCTACAGGTACCAGCAATATTATACGGGTATCATATTAGGTATTTCTTATATTTATATTGCATATAGAAAATAAAAACATAAAAATTACACCGCACACAATGTTTGTCCGCATCACTGCAAACTAAGGTAGAGTCAGTATACCTGCTCTACCTGTGATATTCAAGAGTGTTTATACCGACTTAAGATCTCAGAGAAAAGTTATACTATTCTGTGTTAGTATGAAGTGGACACTCTTATCCAGACATAATAATTGAAGGCTTAAAAATATCTCGACAGCAATACAATGCTATAAAACTCACGAAATATGACGAAATAAAGAAATAAATAAGTTGTGCTGTGGTTAATTGTATAGTAGAGTCATCAATCGGGAACCTTAAAAATATGATATCGATCATAGTTACATAAATACCCAAAAAAAATTCTGGTACTTAGTAGAAAATGGTATACAAGCAACCACGAAGAGCATGCACTGAGGATATTTTAATCACTTAGTATAAATTAAAATTACTCATTACATAAACTCAGAAATCATTATGGTTAGAAACCCGTTGATATTTTCTCACGTTATAATAATAGGGAAGTAGCTAAAGGTAAAATTTACAGTACATTGCTATTTAGTATGCTCTTATTATTATTTTAGAAGGTGGAGAACCGAATGACTACGACGAGGATGAGATTGTATCGGACCACGCTTGGGAAGACAGTGGTAAATTTGAGGGTGATCTCATATTAAACGACAGGCAGCGCCGATTGATAGTGCAAACTGTCGCTGAAGGACTCGCTAGAAATGCAGTCAGAGACAGTGCTAAGAGGTGGCCTAATAACGAAGTTATTTACTATATTCAAGTTGAACACTTCAGTAAGTATTTATACTTATGTCTACTCCCAGTTGCTAACTGCAAACGACCTGGCTAAAACCAGGTAGCGACATAACAGGAACACAAATTCCATAATCTGATTTCTGCTCATGATTGCTGTGTAAGTAAATTCGATAAAAATCTTAGTAATAAAAGTCAGCGAGAGATGGAAAAGGTTAAACTCCGTACTAATACGTATGGTGGGCGTGGTAGAGTCAATCTGTGATCGATTGCCTCTGCCCATGAGACGATGTAGAGCTGAGCAACAGTCAACATTGGACATACATTTGTTAGGAAAATTTTTTACACAATAGTGACTGTGGATTCACCATAAGTGCTCGGAATCCGATAACTCCCCATTATATTATCACATGTGAATATGTGCATAGGCCCTTAAGCTGTTGCTCTTCTTTAACTATCACGCAAATATTTGTGATAGTGGAGAAGAAGTTTAATAAAGTTTCAATGTTATTTCAGCAAATGACCAAGTTCAAGCCATTCAGAGCGGCATCGAGGATCTGGCACAAGCGTCTTGTGTACAGTTCCGTCCCTATAAAAAGGGAGATCGCGATGCAGTAGTAATACAGGTTAGTATGACGTAATCGTGTATTTTATTAGATTACATACATACTCAACATCATGCCTATAAATCTATAAAGTTGAGTAGTCATTCTGAGTGCAGGAGTATCTGTTATGACTATTTTGATTGTTATATAATGCCATCATAGTTCCACTAGGTCTTTAGGTACAGACCTACATCTACATCTATACATAATATAAATAAAATCTAAGAAGTCCATGTCTGTACTGTAATATATATAAAAAAAAATGGATAGACGGTCTTTATTGGCGTAGTAGAAGCCAAAACGACAGTTTACAAAATTATTGTCTGTCTGTCTGTATGTTTGTACGTGCATAACGCCAAAAATACTGCATAGAATTAAATACCTTTTTAATAGAGATGTAACTTAAAGTATAGGCTACAATAATTTATGCCGGGATAATGTCTAATCCCTTTGGGAAAACCTGCTTTAAGTTTCTTTTTGCCCAGTCATTTAAATTTTCAGAGGAAAAAAGTCACTGGCGATAGTAATTGATAAATATGAATGGAAATTGAATGATAAATATGATTGGAAATGACACGCATAGATATTGTATGAATTACTGAAACATTTTTATTCTTTTACACGTATTTATGGAAGACTATTTCAAACGAATTTGTGGGTGTATTTTTTTATTTCTATTAAGCAACTCTACAACTCATAATTTTTACATAATTCCATAACGATCTGCTTATCTGCTTTAGGATAATAATTCGATAAAACTAATTACAAACGCATAAATTGTAAGATATTAAAATATATAATTATTAAAATAGACATCATTCTATACACGAAAAATAACACTATCACGCGAAGGCATCACGTTTCACTTTTAATGCATTTTTTTTTCATTTGAACAATATGGTTATTTAATTAAAATAATAAACACAATATTTATCAATGTTTGGTAAAAGTTTGTTTCTTATTGAAATCAGATTTGCGTATCAACCATTACAGGCATGCACCTTAACCGCATGAGGCGTTCGCCACAAAACTACTTTAAGTTGTGCCTTAAAGATATAGGCACTGGTCAAAGTTAAAAAAAGTCATATGACAAAGTTTGATAAATAAAAGGCCAGGTCCAGACGAAAAAACGTCTCATACAGGGAACAAAATTTTCAATAACCGATTTCATTAGATGAGATTTCTTTATTCAATTTCAGGGTAGCCGAAGAGGTTGTTTTTCCCAAGTAGGATTCCAAGGAGGGTACCAAGTGCTGAATTTGTCAGGACGGCACCCTGTAGGACGAGGCTGCTTCCGTCATGGTACAGTTGTGCATGAACTACTACATACTCTTGGGTTTTATCACATGCAGAGTAGCCCCGATAGAGATGACTATGTCGATGTTGTATGGGACAATATTTTGAGAAGTAAGTGTATTTCGTAGAATTAGTCCCCCATAGAAACAAACCATGAGGCGCTCATGTAGCGCACCCTTCAAAGTAAAGAAATTTTGGATAACATTTCTCAATCGACTTATAGAACATACCGATGAGATGAAAATTGACATCTTTAGAAGTCAATTAGGATCCCATCCATAATGGACTGTGTTGGCTCTCGTCGGACGAGGAATTTAAACCTAACAGTTTATTCAAATGGACTTTGTGTATATTTCCTTAACATTAAATTTGGATGCTAGAACCTCAACATATCACTGCACAGTAAACAATATCACGTGAGACTTACACTACGCGAATATAAATTAGCCCAACCATCGTGAATCTAGCCAGTAAATGGTAGGTGTCAAGCCAAATTTCGATTTCTTTTGAAAGTCGTATGTACTTTTATGTTAACTACTTAGTTATTATATAATTTCACTAATCAATATCGATAGATAATAATGGTTAAAAATTGTGTTTGTTTCTAGAGGCAAAACATAACTTTCGCAAATACAACTTGTTTTCCGTGTCCGATTTCGGAGTGGGGTACGACTACGACAGTGTACTGCATTATAGCCGACGAGCTTTCTCCGCTAATGGCCAGGACACAATTGTTCCGAAACAGGTGATACTAAATTATACTTTCATTTACTAAATTCGATTAGGCATCTTTTAATTCCTTTCCATTCTTGTTCATCTTAAGGTATAATTAAATTAATTACTAACGCATCACTTAATTTAATCTTATGTGTGCACTTTTTGTTTTTACTAATTGTTGGGACTAATTTTAACATATTATTGTGTGTAATTGTTTACATTTCAGAGAGGAGCTCAAATTGGTCAAAGGAGAGGATTGTCAGATAAAGACGCAGAGAAACTAAACAAAATGTATTGTGATGCCAATTCTGATAATGCCCAAGCTGATGAAGATTCAGACAAGAACAAAAAGAAGAAAACTTCTAAAAACAAACCATTTGAAGGTCACGGAATAGGATATCATCAAGGTAAAGCTGTGGCTATTAAACTTTCACCGGAGGCAGAAACATATAAATTAGGTGATGTACATAGTTCTCATGTATTTGATTATTTTAGTAAAACGCCGCAAATCCTGTCGACGGAACAACAAGGCTTTCATACTGACAAGAAAGTAGCATATTCATATAATCCGTCTGGAGCAGTGATAATGCAAAATTATAAAGGGCCTACAAATTATAATACAGACAAGGTTCCATTGAATGATAAGAAAATAGATTTACGTTCTACATATCACAGTGATCAGCAAATTGCAAAAGAAAATGATAGTAGTAATGATCAGATGCCTACTAAGCAAAGATATGAAAAAACTTCAGATAGTGAAAGTGATGACATTCAAGATCCAAGTTTTATTGATGCTCTCGATAGAATATCAAATATTATTAAATCTCGCGTATACCCTTCACAAACTCCAGATTTAAGTATATACAAGAAGTATGATCGGTACTCTAAACATAACAATGACCAGCAGGAAGACAAAAAAGACAAAAACGATGAGTCGATAGCCATAACTCCATACGGTTATCATAAACCACAGAAAGACAAATTACTATCAGCTGTGAGAATAATAAACAATCTGTTTGATATAGATTCTTACCAAAGTCATGAATCATTACAAGATTCAGCCGCGAAATTAAGCGACTATAATAACAAAGAATTACATGAAAAGAAACCGTCTGAAATAAGAAACAGTAATGACCATAATAAATATATTCCATATGCCTCATACATAGAGAGTGATCAAGATGAAAAAGATGATGGTATAAGACCTTTTGCAACCCACACAGAGGGATATAATCAAAGCAATAAACATAATAAATATTTATCAACACAAGGCGATCGTAAGCAGGACCATGACAACAGTGAGAAGTCATATCCCGCCCTTTATGTAAGCGCACCCTACGGAGATTATATACGCGAAGGAAATGTTTTTAATAATGAAAATCGATACAGTCCATTTACTCCAACAAGATTCAAAGAATATTCATACGTGTCTTGATGATATTGATTTAATTCAAAGGCATTGAAGTCTTAGAATTTGTGTTTACCTATTGGTACGCGTGGAATCGGTACCAATGTATAGTATAGTGTATTTTATGAATTTATTTTGCCCAAAGCTGTTTATTTTATTAAGTACGAAGTACTATCTACTTATAGTTGTTTGCCTTGGTATTTTTACAAGTACTTAGTTATTTAATTTAAGTAATAAATATGTACAGTGATGTTTCAGTACAAGCTTTAGTTATTTAATAGTTGTTAAAAAGGTGTTTCTTTTTTTTTTTATTAATTTCAGCGAACTTCTTCTTTGACTTTGTCAGAGATCTATTTTAAATATTAAAAATAAAAGTGTTACATTCATAATAAAAAGTTACATGCACTTAACCTTACCTATAGTTAGTAACGAGATATAATATTTATTATAGTTAACAAATTGATTTCATAATAGGCGGACCATAATAACTACCAATAATAAGAAATAAATCATATCGAGTTACTTTTAAACAAATAAACGAGTTTTTCTGAAGAATAGAAATTACTAAGGGCATTCTTGAAAAAGTAAGCCTCCAATAAATAAATTATTTAAGCATCAATCTAGCCGTTACTCGTTATGTGGTTAGATAATGGTTTTATAGACGTAGCGTGGTATAGTACCTAATTGTAGCCTAAGTAAAAATAGACTAGGTAGGTACAGTTTATTGTCTGTGTGTATACCATAAGTTTACATGGGTTTTAACTAATTATTTAAAACAACAAAAACTTTAATGTGATGATTAACTCGCATTGAAAAATATTGTAGTGAAAAATTTTGTTATCTTGTGCAGTTCCCATGGTAGCTCAGTCGGTAGAGCGCCGGAACGGTATTCCGAGGTCGTAGGTTCAAGTCCCGCTCATAGTGATCATTGTTTCCACTATAATTTGAATTTGACCTTCTGTTTCTTCTTTTATATGGTTTTTAAAAATAAATTTTGTCTAAAAGTGTCCTAATTAATGTACTCCGTATACATATATGTAGTACTTATTACGTATTAATATAATTTGTCTATCCAAGGTATATTAACCACAGATCACCCCCAATAAAGGCCGCGCGCCAGGCAATCGACGCACTCCGAACGAATGCGGTATTCTAGAACGTGGCGTGTGTTTTTACTACGATCAATGAAAATGCAATAATTCGCGTTTATTGGGATGATCTCTGATACTAACATACAAACGTCTGAAATGAGTTTTTTTAATACAGTTACCCATTTCGTTGTTTAATCAGATTTGCTAAGCTTCTCATGTGATGAGTAATGTCAGTTAGGGTTAATGTTATTTTAATATTAACCTTTTTTAGGGTTCCGTACCCAAAGGGTAAAAACGGGACCCTATTACTGAGACTTCGCTGTCCGTCCGTCCGTCCGTCCGTCCGTCTGTCACCAGGCTGTATCTCAAGAACGGTGATAGCTAGACAGTTGAAATTTTCACAGATGATGTATTTCTATTGCCGCTATAACAACAAATACTAAAAATAAAATAAAACAAAGATTTAAGGGGGCTCCCATACAACAAAAATGATTTTTTTACCGTTTCTTGCTCGATACTAATAACGTTGCCTTATGTTGCACAGATAATGGTACGGAACCCTTCGTGCGCGAGTCCGACTCGCACTTGACCAATTTTTTATTATACATATTTAGTACGGTATTGCAAGGAAAAGTCACTGAATTAAGAGCACCACCGTAACCTATTCTACACGATATATTATTATGCAGACCTGTGAGCTATCTTGTTAAAATTATCAAAAATAGTCAATGATTTATTAAAAAATAATATAATGTACGTCGTAGATTGAATCAACAATTTTCATTTAAATAAAGAATGTCTGTACACTCTGTACCTAATAGGTATCTAAACCTATACAAAATGTGTAGATATAGGTATACATTTTGTTAGTGATTTGTTTTAAAACATAAAAAAGTGAAATAGTCTGTAACTTAAAATTGATGTTATGTTATATAATTATGTGCTTAATTGTTTGTTAATTTGTGTGTGGTTTAATAGTCTGTACCTAATAAAATATTTTAGTAAAGAAATTCTGTTTTATTTGGGTCGCAGACGCGATATTTTCTGGCAAATTCTTTTTCTCTTAATTTCTGTTAATATTTTTACATATCTGGCTCCCGTGGCTGGCTGCTAGCTCTTAAAGCTCGCTTGGATAAGGATAGGATGACATCACTTGGGATTCTTTGCCGATCACCACACGGACAAAAATCTAGGTAAATAGTTAAATAATTGCTTAAAATTTGGTTTGCAATATTTTGAAGACAAAAATCGTATCATTTTGAGAACCAGATTCGGTGATAACATTTTTATAATTTTTACGGCCAAACCTTGCGCGTCTGACGTTATTCTGAGACGATAAACCGTAGCATTACTACACAAAATCATTCATATTCATTATAATACTAAATCATTTAAACGGTGAGTAAAGTACACTATGTATTTTAGTATGTTTATCGAGTTTAACAGCTGATGGTGCCGATTCTACGTGAACAACAGCTAAACTTAATAAACGCATGCGAAGCCGACGCTCGCTCAAATTGAGGGAAAAGAAAAAAAAAATACTAACCTTAACTAGAAAATTGGTCAAGTGCGAGTCGGACTCGCGCACGAAGGGTTCCGTACCATTATCTATGCAACATAAGGCAACGTTATTAGTATCGAGCAAGAAACAGTAAAAAATCATGTTTGTTGTATGGTGGCCCCCCTTAAATATTTATTTTATTTTATTTTTAGTATTTGTTGTTATAGCGGCAATAGAAATACATCATCTGTGAAAATTTCAACTCTCTACCTATCACCGTTCTTGAGATACAGCCTGGTGACAGACGGACGGACGGACAGCGAAGTCTCAGTAATAGGGTCCCGTTTTTACCCTTTGGGTACGGAACCCTAAAAATGAAAACAACTATTGATGTATCTTGATTATTCGGCTATTTTGTTGTGCACTTTTATATTAATTATAACCGTTAGTTCTTAATAAACGGTATTTATAACAAGAAAGTTCAGTTAATATTACGGAATTGTGTTATTGATAATATCAATTAAAATTTTTAGTTAAAGTTATTTTTAATTGGGCACGTAGAATTAATTGGTACCTACCATTGTGATTAACACTGGTTAACTGTTGACCCAGACGAGGACAAAGAGAACAAAGGGGCAAATCTACTTCTCTATGTATTTCTCAACTTTTTGTGACATCACACCTGTCATCTGTCATCATTAATTGTCAGTGTCACAAATGTTATTAATTGCGTCTGTGTTTGTGACTTTACGACTGCGAATATTGCGATTAATTCGAAAAATATTTGTTACTATTGCTTATCTTGCTTATCTTAAAATATGCAGTAACTAATTGATATAAAAAAACAACGTACCTATTTGAAATGAAACTCCGAAGTCGGTGACGATTGAAGTGTTTAAACTCAGTTATTTATTTAATGGGCTGTGTTGTGTCGTGCGTCAACCGAGCGACAATGTCGTTGTTTGGAAAACCCAGTAATGATATCGATGCACGAGCTGAAATGGAGAGGAAGTTGTACATTGCTAAGCAGTCTCCTGAACCAGAATTCGACCTCTCGGAATGTCAGTTGCGCCAAGTGCCACCCGGTACATATTCTATCTGTAAAGTATACAGAAAAGAATATTTATTATTACACGTTAATCATTTAAGTTCACTAGAATCGGGTGGTCATTTGTCCGACTTATACTTAATTAAGGAACTCAATTTGAGTAGCAATAAATTTGCGAAACTACCTGACGATATTAAGTATTTAGTAAATTTGACTGAATTATATCTTCAAGACAATTTATTTGAAACACTACCTGAAAATATTCAGTTTCTGTCATCATTACAGATACTTGATGTCTCACACAATAGACTAAAATCCCTAACACCTGCATTGGGTAAATTAAAATGTTTACAAGTATTGAAAATAAATGATAATGATGACTTACATGAACTGTGCCCAGAGCTATGTTTTGCTACTAATCTTAACTACATACAGGCAGATGACGATATGCTTACATTTCCTCCTCCAGAAATTACAGCACTGGATACTTCAGATATTATGAAATATTTATGTGAAAAAATGAATATTGAATACTGCCCACCATCATCTAGTGATAATCAAGGTCCTTCAATTAAAAGCCCTACTTCAGTTATTGTAGATCCTTTTTCAAGAAGAAACATCCTCACATGGGAGGAACAAGAAGCTGCTATTACAGAGCAGGAAAAAAGATTGCATCAGGCTTCTAAAGAACAAAGAGAGAAGTTCTTAAACAAAGTATTACAGGACCAGTCTGAATTAGACGGTGAAATAGCAAAAATTCATATGGTCAGAGAAAAGGATAGACAAATATTGATTAAAGCTATTCAGGCGGAGGAGCAGGAGATTCAATGTTTAGTTAAAAACTTTATTCAGTCTGATAATTTGAGACCAGAAATTATACAGCAGCAACTTGTGTATGAGCAGGCGGAACATGACAGGCTACTTGAAATTGCCAGACAGAATTATGATAATGTCAAAAAAGCTGATGTATTAAAAGCAATGGAAATGCTTATTATAGAGGAAGATTCTACTATACAACATTCGAAAAAATATTATTTAGATACTCTAAACAAAATGAAACAGAGTGTGTTATTAAAAGAACTTGAAGTTGGTGATAAATTAGCAGAGCTTTTAAAAGCCAAGGATCAGTCACATACAGCCCTTGTAGAACAACTATTGGAAGATCAGGATGTCCAAATGGCAATGGTAGCATCATTGCTTGAAAAGGTTGATGCAAGAAGTTGGAGTCTCAATCAAGAGATCTCCCTAATTTCTTCACATTTAGCTCGACTTAGTGTTATTGAACAAGAGAAGAAAAAGTTACACATAGAATATAATTATAATGAGCTGCTGCATCAAAGAGTTCAGCTCATTAATCTTCTAGATGATCTGTTTGTACAACAAAATAAAAGAAGAAAGCAATTAGTAGAGACATTAAGAGATATGGAAGAAGAATCTAATAAATCTACTGATTTTTGGTTGAAAAATTATCAAAAATTAATGGATTCAGCACCCAGGAATTTGTTAGACATAGGAAAGTGTTTAGATCCAGCGCTTGCAAATAATCTTTTGCAAGAAGGTGTTATTCATTGTTTGCCATTTTTGGTGAAATTTTTGTTTTCAGATCAACCTCTTTTGAATATAACTGTAGAGGAACTGAAATCTAATGGAGTTACTCTATCATCTGATAGAGAAGGTATAATGAGAGCAATAAACTCTTATGTAGGTGTTAAGAGTCAAAACCAAATGGATGTTGATACAGTTGGACCAAGTGCTCCCCCTGCGTCTGAAGCACCACAATTTACTGGAGTGGTTTCTACAAATCAAAGTGAAGAGTTCACAGAAGCAGAATGTGTTATATGTATGGATGCCAAGAGTGAGATAGTATTTGTGCCTTGTGGGCATATGTGTTGCTGTTCCTCATGTTGTACTAATGAAGTGGATTGTTGTCCAATGTGCAGAAGCAACATTGAGAGGAAAATCAAAGTGATCATTTCATGATACTTTCTGGAACGTTAAAGGTATGAGCTGTAGAGTTTGAATTAAACTCTTTGTTAAGACTACATACATAAGTCATTGATTATATATAGTCAACTAAATATAATATTCACTTTAAATTTCTAAATTAATTTATTCTTGTCCGTTTGTTGTCGTTACGACTGACTGAAGGATTAAAATCTACTGAGATATTAAATATCTATTGTAACTATATTAACTTTCTCTATCAATACTTTAATGAGCTGCTAAGAATATGACTATTTGTTGACTCAGAAACTTAAACAACTGGACTGGACCATTTTATAGTTATAATCAATATTTCTTATGTATTTTCCAGGAAGGAAAGCAATAAAGATGAAATAAATGACAAGGGATGGCTGCCATATAAGGTTTATTTGATTGTTATTTTGAAATCTGTGCTGTGAGATTTGTGAGTTAATCATAATGTGTCTTATTTAAACCACATGCTCATAATTATAGTGACAATATTTCATAAGTGAAACATTTTGCTCCATTTGTTGAAGATTTAAAGTATAATGATTACAATGCTATTAGTCATTAGTATGTTTGGACCACATAGGCATGTATAGGGCTGCCACCACCAAAATTTCCGACGCCGGGTAAATACGACAAAAATCCGAAAACTCTCGAAAAATCGGGAGAAATATTAGTTTTCCCCCTGAAATCTTTAAGAACATCATTTGTGTCGTCTGAAAATAAAAATCTCCGGGATTTATTAATTCTTACTGGACGTTTCTTACCCTTTAAATTTGGAAAATCTGGATAAACCTGCGTGGATGTATGAGCATTCTTTTCCGCAAAGAATATACTCAAACCCTTGAAACTGGTTTGCTAAAAGCTCATAACTTTAGTAAAGAATATAAAGATCTTTGTGGTCTGTTTTAAATATGAAGCAATAATGTTAAATTGTGTGTAATAAGAAAGTGCCTTTCTTCTAATTGTGGAAAGCAATGGGATATTGAATTTCACCCCCGCAGTACAGAATGAATCAGTTATTAGTAATTTTTGCCTAGTAAATAACAATTAAAAAGCAATTTACATTAATTTCTGAAGTCAGTACTATGACTAAATAATTCTATCTCGATTTATCTCGATTACACTCGCTCATCTCGAGCTACTTACAGGCTCGTCTGCTACACTGGGCATTTGCCCAGGTCCTGCAAATTGTTAAGGCCCCCAAAGTCCCTACTTCATCATATTTTTCTACTTATATCTAATATAATATAATAAGTCAGAGCGGGGCGTATATTCTACTGTATCCAGGGACTCTAGTGTGCCCAGGGCCTCTAATAGGTAAAAGACTGCCCTAGCTCTTCACATTATATTAATGTGTTGGAGCGAGTAGTCGTGAAACAGGTCATTTGAGAAGGATTTTGTTATTAAATTCGCATTGTTGTGTTGGTAGTATGTGCTTTATGGGCTAGTGAGACACCAGCTCGTATCACAAAGAACGAAAATTATTATTTTTAGGGTTAATTATTGTTTTTAGGTAAAAACGGGACCCTACTGAGACTTCGCTGTCCGTCCGTCCGTCCGTCCGTCCGTCCGTCTGTCACCAGGCTGTATCTCAAGAACGGTGATAGCTAGACAGTTGAAATTTTTACAGATGATGTATTTCTATTGCCGCTATAACAACAAATACTAAAAATAAAATAAAATAAATATTTAAGGGGGGCTCCCATACAACAAACATGATTTTTTTACCGTTTCTTGCTCGATACTAATAACGTTGCCTTATGTTGCATAGATAATGGTACGGAACCCTTCGTGCGCGAGTCCGACTCGCACTTGACCAATTTTATTTTCATTTTACAATCAAAGGTGGAACTTAAATATTTGTGTGAAGTTATTATGGATTAAAAGCTCCAAATTCCTTATTGCTCATTTATTTCTGAAATCAAATAAAGACATTAAATTTTAGCAATATTTCTTCTATATGTTATTCAAATACGTATTTATAGGTAGGCAATAAGTTCATTTATTGAAATTTTTTGATATGTACTGGTGATATAGCTTCTGCAGCTTGTCTTTGTAAGGAAGCATGGTTTTCTTTATGTTACATTATGCAACTTTGACAATGTTGATTTATAATATCTGTTACTAGTTAACTACTATATAAACAATATTTTCTTCGTCCCTAAACTACTCAACTAATATAAAATTATAAAATAATATTGGCTGTATATAAATATAAAAGATATTGAATAAACAATTAAGCTACGACATTTGTTTGAAACAAGACTGGATATAGCATAATATAGGGATTGATTTGTTAAAAATTGTAAATATACTTGCCACTGTATTCGTTATAATTATGTATTATGTTTGTGTGTTATTCCAAAAATCTGTACAATAATTAAAGAAGTAAAGTTTGTTTCAAAAATAAAAAGTTAACTACTGTTTATTCGCTGTTGTGCGCTATTTGTATCCTTAATCAGATATCTCTGTCACTCAAGGGTTTGCTGTCAGAAAACTCAGGTTTGAGTTAAGCTCGCCTTTGTACATCTATTATTAAGAGGATACCAAAATAGCTTCGTGCATTTTTTTATGTACGAAGTTTTCATTGGTTCTTTAGATTGAGTGGCTAGAGCTCTAATTTTTAAGTATATGTTTTTTCAATATATGGTCTAGGATTGCATGAACTCAGAAACGCGATTGAAAAAAGTTTTCTCGATAGAAAATCTTGGCGAAACAACCTCTCTAATTTTTTATTTTTTTCTTTATCGGTCTATTATCGCGTATTAACTAATGAAATAACTTTAAAAACATAGGTAACTATTATGTATAGAAACACGTGGATCAGAATTAAAATATATTTAGTAGATTTTGAGTAAATAGGAAAAGTATCCCTAATTCTTCATTTTCTGTGCCTACTGGCTGTGTTAATATGTACGTGTCGGCGATGATATACGATAATATTGATGTAGGCCCTTAATGTGTATTATTCCTAATACATTATATTATGATTCAGTGTACAATATAGTATGAATAAATAAATAAATGGTCGGATCTTGTAATATTTTTCGCATATAGGAAGCTACAGTCTCCGAGAGTGCCATATTATCGTGTTCATAAATAGGTAGGCGCACAGACATACCAGATGTATGGTCTATGGCTACATGCTACATCACGGCTTAAAGCCGTTTATATATCTATGTATGCGTGAAAATGTATCTAGGTGTGTCTATGATACAGGCTATACGTCATATGAAACGTCATTATCCTATTAAGTACGATTTAGCCAGGTTTCTCTCTCTCTCTCCAGCCCATTTACGTCCCACTGTTGGGCACGGGCCTCCTCCAATTTGGAGGGATTATGGTCTACTGTGCCGCGCTGACCAGGCGTGTTGGCACAGGGTTTATTTTCGAGTTTTCCGTCTCTCACAGAGGATGTTATCTGTTTGCAATATCCCTTAGCTGACTTTTACAGCACCCTTGGGAGGAGATGGGGTGGTGACACTTCTTGTATTCTTTCTTAATCCGTCACCAGACAGAGAACATAACCAGGTTATACACAGGTTTACTTGTCCTCAATGTTAAACGTACCATCTGGTATACTGTGGGTAGGCGAAGAAAGTTGCGGTTAAGAGCTAGTTATCAATTTAAACATGAAAAAAATTGTGTGTTATGAAACATACATAGCTGTGATTTGGTGTGTTAAGCATTGTAATATAACTAGTCAATCTGAAAGATTGTGCCTTCTAGATTGATGGATCATTTATACAAAGAAGTGTATTCATTGTAATAATGGAAATGTAGCTTTTATTTACACAGTTTTTTTTAGTTGGTATTGCACAAGTCATTGCCTAGATTTATTTATATAAGTATTTGTGATAAGTTAACAGTAAACACGTTTCTTTTTTTGTTAAATTATATTTTTATTCATACCAAGTAAAAACAATTTTTAGATAAAGATTATATTCTTTAATATCTATTTACCTAATTTATCTAATAATAAATATATTTTATTGGAATAAAAAGTATGATAACTCTTTATTTTTAAAATAGCCTTTAATTAAAGTTTCATTTCATTACGATATAGGATTAACATTGTTGTTATTTATTTAATCACTTTATTTTTTTAATTTATTTGATAAGTCTAAATATATTGAAGTTTTAAAAGTATAATTGCATGATAAAATATACTTATAATACATAGAAACACCCAGACGCAGAACCAACAATTGTATGACATTTATAAACATCACACAAATGATTGTCCGAGGAGGGAATCGAACCCGCGTTAAATAAATAATACTATACTAACGCTAGTAAAAGTTATGCGATGGTGACGAATTGAAGTTTCTGTTGCCTACGTGTTTTCTTTGTTATTCATACTTTTTATAGGTCGATAATTTGTGTTTTCCTTGCATGAAACGTAAGTAATTCTTGCGATGAATACTGCGTCACATAAGACTATTCAAATAGCAATAATATTAGATTAAGTTTATATAAAATGCAAAATGAAGAATATAAATGAACTATGGAAAGTTTAGCATTTATTATTGATTATCGACATAAATACAAGGCGTTGTTATATTTATGAGAAAAATACATGTTTAGTATCTACGCATTATTTGATTGAAAGCACAGATTTACAAAGTAAATAAAGTAAAGTTATATTTAAAAAGTTTCCGGTTCACGTTATTTAAAATTTTATCCGTATCCATATAGTTAGAAGATTCTTATTAAGAATCTTATTTTATCCTATTTTACATTCATATTAATAAACATGTTTATTGATTGAAACAATTGGTTTTATAGATATTAAACAAATTTCTTATTCTTGAAAGTGCAATATTTCGAAAAAATAATAGTAAAAATTGAGAAATATGTTTTGTAAGTAACATGCGGACTGGTTTACGCTTAGGTTGTTGTGGAAGACACTGTATTTATTGGGTTTTCCAACAAAGAATAGCCTGTGCGTTTGTATAAATTATAAGTATTATATGTCATGCCTTGTTTATTCAAATTATGCCTTAAATTATGTTACGTATATTTTACTCTAGTAAGCTTTATGCTGCATTCACATTAGGCTGATGTGATGTGACGTGTTGCATCAGAAATTTTCCATACCTTTATTGAAGACGTCACAATACATCGCATCAGGGAAATGTGGACGCAACAAAACAGTTCCATATGATGCAAGACGTTTCATTACATCAGATTACTGTAAATGTTGCCGTACTGATATGTGTTAATTGTTATTTAACTTTAAAATACTGAACTGTTTGTGATCAAAATATTTTTATCGTTGCTTAGTTGCATTTACCTGGCCGCACTGTAATTTTAATAACGTATGTTATCCACCGATATTTATATTTTTTTGTATCCTTTATTAATATTACTGACACTGACGTCACGGATGTCAAACGGTCGCAAGCGTGCTCGTTACCTTAATTATATTTACTATTAAAGTGGCTGATAAACATAACAAATTATAGTGTTAAAAAGGAGTTCTAAGTGCATTAAATAACATACGTTGCAGTTTAGCGGATCTGTGAAGTGTTTGTATATAAAATTACGTTAATAACATTCAATCTCAAAGACTAATATAGAAATACCCTCTTACCTTCATAATAATTACTAAAACAAAATTTTAAGATTTTATATTTAAACAAAATCGTTATTGTTTTCGTTAAATCATCATGGCCAAATGTCAAGTATGCCGCAAAACTATATCAGCTGCTGCAGTAGTCAAGTGCAGCAAGTGTTTTACAACACATCACCGAAACTGTGCTAATTTACCTGAAAGTAGTTCTACTCACGGATGGATTTGTTTATGTTGTATAAACAAAGTTACACCTAGTGAAAACAACTCACCAAATGCTACTCAAAAAGATCTTTGTAAAGATGTGATTGATGTGGGTCTTGAAATTCGTGGTTTTAGAGACGAGCTAAGTGCGTTGAGGTCTGAGGTGCGTGCTTATCGTGATGAGATTGCGGAATTTAAATCTACGTTAAATATGTGCAAGGATGCAATAAACGCTTTGGATATTCGATTGGCCTCACTGGAAGAAAAATCGAATGACAACTCAATTCATAAGGCATTCATCGAGTTGGAGTGTGAGATCAACGAACGTCACCAGGAAGTCTTAGCCAATGATATAGAAATAGCTGGAGTGCCTGAAAATACAGGTGAGAACTTGCATCAACTGGTGAAATCGGTCTTTATTGAGCTGGGCACTGACTTTGATGAACGGGAAATAGCACATGCTGAACGCTTTGGTTCAGTTTCTAACAGCGAAAACACTAAGACTACCAAAGCCCCGAGACCACGAAACATCGTAGTCAGTCTTACAAGGCGCATAACGCGTGATAATTTATTACGAGCAGCTCGAATTCACCGTGGCCTTACTTCTGTCGACATAGGTGTAACAGGTACACTTTCAAAAATATATGTCAACGAACGCTTGACACCACACAATAAGAGGATGTTTTACATCGCAAGGAAAAATAGAGAGGAATATAAATGGAAATATATATGGCATAAGAACGGAAAAATATTTGCTCGTAGAAATGATGGAGAACAGGTAGAACGTATTCGCAGTATGGGAGATCTAGACAGAATTTTTACGCCTGTAACTCTCTAATATGTTATTTCAATTTTATAACTTAAGTTCTCATTTTTGGCTTGTACACCTCAATCCCATTCCTATTTTTGTGGGACTTCATTTTGTTGGTGCACAAAAATAAGTCTATTTTTTTTATTTGAAAATGTACTAAAATTAATTAAATACCTTTGAAATTTCTTTTTGTAGTTACAAAAACAATGTAAATATTAGTTGTTAATATCTGTCTTTTAATATTCATAATATAAAACGTCCTAAACATTCCCAGGCCTTGACTAACTACATAAAACTACTAGATCTATGTAAATTTATTATTTATTGTTATTTATCTACATTCTTATTATTTTTTTTATAATTTGTTATTAAATTTAATTTGGATAAATTTTTATAATAACTTTCATTGTAAATGGAAATTTAATATAGGTATGCTTAATGTGTGTTTATTATGATTTTTACTATAGTTTTTTGTTTAATATGTAACGTATCATAGTGTGCAACCTGGTTTACCAATTTATAATCGGTTGTTGGGCATCCGTGATATCAGAAAGGGGGCCCATTTGAAAACCAGCGTCAAGTCCTTTGGACTTGACATAAGCTGAAATGGGCACCCATTGCTGCTGTACCAACACTTACTTACTGTATATTTTATGATCATTTATTTTTTTCAATTTTTAAAGTTAAGTAACTAAATATTAATATTGTATAGTTTAGTACTGTGGCAATAAATCATTTCTTTCTTTCTTTCTTTCTATTACTGCATTCTGATTTAATATATCAGCACTAAATATAATGTTGTTAGATGAGTAATAATTTTGTAAAGCAAAGATGTCACTGATTGATGTTGAACACTATAATTCGTGATAAAATTGTTATACTAACGAGCTGTGAGATTATTTTACTACTTTTCAATTGTTAACACATTTTTATGAATATAATTTTAAGCACATTCTGTAATTTTATTTATAAAGTAACTGTTCTTCATTAGTTACTTTGAGCATTTTACAAAATATACTTCTAACGCTTCCTTGGACATCACTCTACGAGTATATTAGTGAGAAACGTATTAAATAATTTTAAATTTATTGCAAACAGATATTTTCTATAAATCGCTTTGTTGTATCATGTACCTACTAACTGATAATTTTTGCTGTTGTCCGCAACATCGTACGCGTGGAATTTAGAAAGCGAACCCCAACAAATCATACAAAAAGCCACCTACATGAACCATCCTATCTATTTAAAAAACGGAAACCCGTTGCTTAGTCTTGAAAATAAAAAGCTCTTATAGGGACATACATACAAAAATTACAACTTAGTTTTATATTATATAAAAAACCTGTCAAGAGCGAGGTAAACTCGCACACTTAGGGTTTCGTACCTACTAGACATATAAACATAAGTAACTGCATTCAAATAATCATTTAATTTAACTCAAAACAACTCACAAACTTAATTTTGTAGTTGAAATATAGGGAATCGCCTACATTTCAGCTACTTCATAAGTTGGTATTAGTATAAAAACTTTTTTACTTGTGATGTGATGACAAATTATAAGTTTTTGGATTTTTCCCTTTATCAGTACTATATAGACTAGATCTATGCCAAATTTCAAGGCACTAGGGCAACGGGAAGTAACCTGTGAATTTTGATTCCCTAACATAAGTCGAAAAATTCTTAAAAATGGTCTTAATTCGGTTATATCTTTTAAATGCGTAGAGGTGAAAGGTTGACTGTATTTTTTGCAGCAAGGGACCGCATAGATCTACATATCGTATGAGTTTCAAGTTGATACCTTTAGCCGTTGCTGAGTAAAAAAAGTTTGACAGACGGACAGACAGACAGACAGACACCGGAGTGATCCTATAAGACCTTGTCCAGAAGGGGCGAATTCGTCGCGAATCGTATCGCGCGAATTCATACGCGCGTTGTCGAGGTACTACACATCAATACATCGCGTTCACAAGCATCGCGCGAATTCAAAATACGCGCGTAAATCGCGTGCACTACGCCAGACTCGACTCGCACGCAATAAGCGTGAGTCGAGATACTCTTGTTGCGTCCAGTTAACGCGCGAACTCTAGAGCGAATTCTAAAGCTAGTACTGAATTCCTCACCAAATGCTCGCGCGTTGGTACGCACCTTGTGGACGCAACGGTCGCGCGTAATACGCGCCAGAGAATTGCGGCGTATTCGCCCTTTCTGGACAAGGTCTAAGGGTTTGTACGAAACCCTAAAAAGCATGACCTGAGCGGAACTAGGTAATAACACTATTTTGTGTGGTTGCATTTGTAATATTTAGCTGACGCTGCTGTATATCGTATCTATCATTTATTTGTATACCTCAGGTACAATCGTCTCATATAATATGTGACTCCGGTATTATTAATGAATTTTCACGTAAATAGCAATTACAGCAAATCCTTTGATGTCAACCCTCGTACCGAACAGAATCAGGGTAAGAGTCTACCTCGCACTTGACTGGCTTTTATTTTGTTTATACATACTTACATACTTTTTGTTGAGTTGCAAAAGCTGAGGTAAAGCTCTGGTTTCCTTCAGGGATGGGTGTTTGAAATGGTGGTTACGACCAGCTAAAAATATACAAATTACGATCGGAATATAATTTTTCAGACTAACTCTTTTTGTCTTGGTTAGGTATACTAAGATATTTTCAAAAACTTGTGAAGTGTTGCAACAAATATGATATTGATTTTTGTAAAAAAAATCGCTCTATAAAGATTAGACCTACACTTGTATAGCTCATACTTCAATGACGTTACTCACCGCCGCGCTGTATGACATCCACTGAAAATTCGAGCTTTACTGGGCAAGTACGAGCTTAATAGGCTGACAGGCGGGAGTACTAGATGTTTTATTAAATTATCTTATAATTCTCTGAATTATATTCCTAGAACTGTCAGTGTTTTATCGAGAAATTGATTCTCTCCAGCCTATTTACGTCCCACTGTCGGGCACGGGCCTCCTCCACTCTGGGAGGGATTGTGGTCTACTGTGCCGCGCTGACCAGGCGTGTTGACGCAGGGTTTATTTTCGAGTTTTCCGTCTCTTACAGAAAATGTTATCTGTGTGCAATATCCCTTAGCTGACTTTTACAGCACACTTGGGAAGAGATGGAGTGGTGACACTTGTATTCTAACTCCGTCACCACACGGAGAATATAATAGAAATTGGTTCAGGTCTTCGTAATTTTATGTAAATAAGGATACCTTCTTATTTAATATCGATAAGGCACATCCTGCATGTGCTCGTTATATAAACGTCAGTCATGAGATATGCCAGCTTCAGTCGAGCAAGCGAATTGATGAAAAAGCTTACGTACCAATATCAGTAATGAAACTGAGATCGGCGGTGAAGCGCACATTTGCATTGAACAGCCATACAACCGCTACTTCAATGTGTATTTTTATGAGTGCAGTATTTCAGACAAAGAAATTGTTTTAAGTAATATATGCATAGCGCTGCCTATGTCTGAATTATTTAAAATAATTTCGTTATGTTGAAACGAAATGGATGCACAAAGATTGGTGAGCCCACACACAATATGTAGATAGTGGATTTACCTTTTTCTTACCTTCACTCATTACTTTTGTGACGTTAAAGATAGTCGATTTAAAAATTAATATTTTTAAATAATGCTATTCAAAAGCATACGGCACCTACTTGCTCAACGGACGAGAATTAGCAAATATACAATAATAATCATTATGTCATAAATCATCTTTATGGACATAAAATTTAACTAAGCAATAGATAGTGTGGAATATTGGCGTGTTTTAATTTATTAAAAGATAATTAAATTAATTTCTCTTACCTTATGAAATAATAATTTTATGAAATATTACTACCTACATACACCTACGTATTACTTACATTATTCTCGTTTATATCGTCTCAATTTGGCGCAGCAATTTTAATTAATCTTATTGGTACGGTAATAACATACTTAATAATAATACATTATTAGCCTTTGGAGTTGATGTTATCAAAAACATAAAACTTAATTTTATGTTGTAGGAACAAACACTTTATTATTTTAGATAAGTTTACTCTTCACAACATACCTAACAAGTCAAATTAAAAAACAAATGTAGTAGTAGTATTGATCAAAAGTTTGGACTTGGGAACATTCTAGATTTAATATTAGTGGGAACCTTTTGAATTATTTCATATAAATATTAACTCAATTAGCACTGGCATTGGCATTAATGTTTCCGAGTCTTTGGACGTCATCGGTAATATCTTCCGAGTATCTACGTTGAAACTGAACTATAGCTGTATGTACCTACCCACACAGTTACGAATTCTCACCTCTAACATGCTATTCAATTCCCACAACATGCTATTCAATTTGGCCTTTGATGTTGTTTATTTGCGAATGAACGTGTCACAATCTGAGACGAAGGTCGCAAACACAGATGTCGGTAAGTACCTACATGGTATATAATATGTAGCTATATAGGTATGTTCCTCGAAATATTCACCAATACAATGTTATGTTTCTATGAATAATTTGACGAACAACACATCCTATGTTAACAATAGAGAAACAACATCAAGTTGAAATAACAAGCCTGAAAATCCCTGATCATTAGATCAATCAGATCAGATCTCTAAAATAACATCATCATAAATAGATACGAATGAAACTAATAGGTGTAAAATTTAATGGCAATCAATATGTGAATAAAATAAAACATATAGATACCCAGTAATTCATGTGTTGAATGTTCTAGTAGGTTTCTATAGGCTCTAAAAGCCTAAGCCAAGAAAGTATCATCGTTACAACGTAAGTAGGTACCTGCTAACATTAATTGTGTGTTAGAAACTCATATCGGTTGCCATTGTGTGGCTAATGACAAAAAGATGAGGTCTGAAACCTAATACATTAAGAATATATGGGACGTATAATGTGCGTATAATAATTACGGTGCTGAGTTTCCTTGTTGACGTTACATGAGCACACGAGTAAGAATATTAAATAACTAGCTGTTGCCCGCGACTCCATTCATGTCGGTTTTAGAGAATTTTCCCAGTTTTTGCAACATTTTGCCTTCGCTTCTATTAGTCATAGCGTGATAGTATATAACCTAAAGCCTTCCTCGATACATGTCCTATCTAACATGAAAGAATTTTTCAAATCGGTCCAGCGATTTCTGAGATTAGCGTGTTCAAACAAACAAACAAACAAACTCTTCAGCTTTATAATATTATAGTATAGATAGGTCAAGAGTGTTATTTTGTTCTATTTATTATAGAGTGGTTTTATTCTTATTTTATTTTATAAAAACGTATATAAACAGAGCACAGTAAAAAGAAAAAAAAAGAAAATGGATATATTATTTTATAAATATACTATCTGTGGCCCGCGACTTCGTACGCGTTGAATTTTGTAAATATTACCCGTTCTTGCAACTTTTTCAGTAATGCTTTGCTCCTATTTTGGCAACGTGATAACACAAAAAGAATTTTTCAGTTAGAACCCGTAGTTCCTGAGATTGAGGCGTTCAAATAAACAAACTTCTTTATCTATAATATAACGCAAAAACTATTAAAATCGGTTTAACTTTCGCGAAAAGAAAACGGAAGACGGACGGAGAGTAGGTTTTTCGGATCGTCATATTTCTTTTAGTTATTATGTTTTGAAAGTGATAGAAGCATAGATATACTCTTTATCTATACTAATATTATAAAGCGAAAGAGTTTGTTTGTTTGTTTGTTTGTTTGTTTGTTTGTTTGTTTGTTTGTTTGTTTGTTTGTTTAAACGCGGTAATCTCAGGAACCGCTGGTCCGATTTGAAAAATTCTTTCAGTGTTGGATAGTACATTTATCGAGGAAGGCTATAGGCTATATAACATCACGCTGCAACGAATAGAAGCGAAGCATCAGTGTAAAATGTTCCAAGAAACGGGGAAAAAAGTCACGCACGCGAGCTTTAAATGAAAACGCTGCCTTATCCATGTGAGTTACAACAAAGTAATGTATGGAGAAATTGTTTGTTACCTATAGATCTTTAAAAAAGTCCGCGAGGCCATATGTCTATCTTTTAAGGAAAACCCGCTGTAGCCATAAGAACGTCAACAAAATTATCAAATTCAATAGGATGTTTTCAAAAGCTATTTA
This sequence comes from Orgyia antiqua, assembly GCA_916999025.1. Taxonomy (NCBI): domain Eukaryota; kingdom Metazoa; phylum Arthropoda; class Insecta; order Lepidoptera; family Erebidae; genus Orgyia; species Orgyia antiqua. Next base: position 8,998,642 of record OU779861.1, read on the forward strand.
TGTGTATATAGTAAGATTTTTTATCAAATTAAATACTTTAGTTAGCTTACGCATTTAATATAGATAATAACTACTTTTTACAGCATGCAATTTAAATGAATATCTTCGGAGATATGACGAAAAAAGAATTACGCGTGATAAAATAAAGTTAAACTGTTCGCTGAGCAACGAGAACGTTTCCCCGGTCATCTATCTATACTCCATTGTTTCGATGTATGGTTGAATGTATGAATGTAAGGATGTTTGTTGTTCTTTCACGTAAAGACGGATGGATTTTCGTGAAACTTTGCAATAATATAGCTTACATATCAGATTAACACATATGCAATAATTTATAAAGATACCACGTGTCACGGCGTCTTAGTGTGTGTAAAAGTCAGTATTGTACAGGTTGTTACGCTGCTCAATCCCCGACGGATCAGTGTTGAGTTGGTCTTTATAGGCGCCGGCGTCATCGTCGGCGTATGGTCGTTACGCTGCTCAAATCTCGACGTATCGGTGCTGAGTTGGTTTTTATAGGCGTCGGCGTCGGCTTCGCCGACGCCTCCGTCGTATGGTCGTTACGTTGCTCAAATCCCGACGTATCGGCGCTGAGTTGGTTTTTATAGGCGTTGGCATCTACAGCGACGCAGGCGACGACGTCGGCGTCGGCGTCGGCGTCGGCGTCGGCTTCGGCTTCGGCGTCGGCGTCGGCTTCGGCTTCGGCTTCGGCGTCGGCGCCGGCTTCGCCGACGCCTCCGTCGTATGGTCGTTACGTTGCTCAAATCCCGACGTATTGGTGCTGAGTTGGTTTTTATAGGCGTTGGCATCTACAGCGACGCAGGCGACGACGTCAGCGTCGGCTTCGGCTTCGGCGTCGGCGTCGGCTTCGGCGTCGTCGTCGGCGCCGGCTTCGCCGACGCCTCCGTCGTGTGGTCGTTACGTTGCTCAAATCCCGACGTATCGGCGCTGAGTTGGTTTTTATAGGCGTTGGCATCTACAGCGACGCAGGCGACGACGTCGGCGTCGGCGTTGGCGACGTCGTCGGCGCCGGCTTCACCGACGCCTCCGTCGTATGGTCGTTACGTTGCTCAAATCCCGACGTATTGGTGCTGAGTTGGTTTTTATAGGCGTTGGCATCTACAGCGACGCAGGCGACGACGTCGGCGTCGGCGTCGGCTTCGACGTGGTCGACGGCGCCGGCTTCGCCGACGCCTCCGTCGTATGGTCGTTACGCTGCTCAAATCCCGACGTATTAGTACGTAGATCTATGCGGTCCCTTGCTGCAAAAGATACAACCAATAATTTAGATCTACGCATTCAGAAGATATAACCGAACTACAGCCATTTTTGAGTATTTTCCACTTTCGCTAGGGAATCAAAATTTACAGGTTACTTCCCACTATCCTAGAGACTTGAAATTTGGCATGGTCCAAAATGAATAAATAAAAATACTTCATTATATTAAAGCGTATATAAATAAGAATTTTCCACACAATGTCCTATAGTCCCAAGGTAAGCTTTATACAGGATGTCCCAAAAGTCAACGTCCAACCGAAAACCCAAGCTAGGCCTAGTTGTAGGGGCTCTCAAAAAAAAAAAAAATCTATCTCATGTAGTTTCGAAATAACAGCCATTTTTCTTAAATTGACACCCTGTGACGAGTTTACGACTACTGGGGCTACAAATGAGCTCTTTTATAATTTTATTTTTGTGTGGAGTAGTCTTAAGTGATGCTCCTACAAATTCCAATTCATCATTTGCACACAACTTCATTGGAATTTCAGAAAATATCCGTTTTATACCGAACCATGACGTGAAAATGACTACATCACTAAACTTTGACAGTCTGTACTGAAAAAAAAATCTACTATGCAATTTCGGCAAGTGCCCTTAAAAGTTGGCGCATTTAATGGGCTTTCCAAAATGGTATAATACTTACTAAATTATTTCTTAGACGACGAGAAAAAAAAAATTAAGAAAGTCGATATTTAGCTTATCATTAGTTAGTCATAAAACTTTCTCAAAATTATTCTAATATCATCTAGGCGTTCTGTAAGGTGTAATTAAAGAAAGAGACGAAGAAAAGTTAGAGCGGGATAGTGACGCTACTAAAAGAAAGAGACGAAGAAATGTTAGAGCGGGACGGAGAGTGACGCTACTTGGTGTCAGTGAATTTTTGGGATTGTTTAAATATAAGTCAATTATTAAAAATCGAATGTTTATTTAAATCATATCAAATGTTCAAATTGCTTGCCATCAGCGCGTATGCACGCCCTACACCTTCTTAAAAACGATCGTGTAATCTGGCGGGCGAAACGTCTGGAATTGATGTGATCAGCGGCATCTTGAATTCTCTGACGCAGTTCCTCTAAATTTTCAATTGGTTTTTGGTAAACAATTTCTTTGACCGTTCCCCAATAAAAAAAATCAATAGGATTTAAATCCGGGGAACGGGGGGCCACGTGATCTGACCGGATCGACCAATCCACCTATTTGGATATTCTTGATTAAGGAATTCTCTCACTGGGCGCGCATAGTGTGCCGGACAGCCATCTTGCTGGAACCACATGTCTCGATAAATGCTAAGTGGCACGTCTTCTAACAAATTGGGTAACTGATGTTGTAAAAAGTCCAAATAAGCTGCCCCATCGAGGTTTTCTGGCAGTTCAAAAGGCCCAATAATGGATCCATTTAAGATCCCAGTCCACATGTTTATTTTAAAGCGGTACTGTGACCTATCTTCGCGCATCAAATGTGGATTTTCGACGTGCCACTCGTGCAAATTATGCAAATTCATGTATCCGTCTTTTTTGAAGGTCGATTCATCAGTCCAAAGAATTTTACGCAAGAATTCTGGATCTGCTCTGTGCCTTTCGAGCATTGATTGACAAAATAAAATCCTGCTAGGATAATCACGGGGTAGCAAAGTTTGTACCCGTTGCATGTGGTACGGATGCAATTCGTTTCTCTTCAGTATCCGATGTGCTGTACTTTTAGGTACCCCCAGACTTTGCTCGATTCCACGTACTGAGATACTCCGGTTCTCTGCAATTGCATTTAGGACATCTTCTTCATAAGGCACGACGGTTCTTCCCACTCTAGTAGCTCGAGTAGGAAGTTGATTTTCTGATAATAAACGGTGCACATTTACAAAAACTCGATGATCTGGGTGACGCTCGGCATTCGGATATCTCTCACGGTAGAGTCGAGCTGCAGCTCTAGCATTGCACCTTTTTTTTTTTTTTTTTTTTTTTTTTTTGTCCGGACGCTAGGCCCGGCCCGCGAGTTCTCCCCTGACTTGAGTCAGAGACCTTATTTAGCATGCATTAATTTTTCAGTTAGTATTTTTACTTTTCTTTAACATTATTCTTTCAGTTTCTTATTTCTTATTTATCTGTTTTACATTTACATTTTAATCGTTGTTTTACATTATTATTACAGTTTCCATATTGTGTACGTACGAGTCTTTAACCTATTTTAACACATTTCTCTTATTTTTATATTACATTTAATTTTTGTGTATTATTTCTTACAGTTCACTCTTATGTTTACTTATGTTTACGTTTTATTGTTTGCAGATGTGGTACAATTCTTAGTATCTAATTACATTTATCTTGTGATTTATACTATTTATATATACTATTACATGAGTATGTGTTCTTTTATACTCTTTATTCTTTTTATTTTCTTTAATATTATGATATATTTTATATTTTATACTCTTTATTCTTTTTATTTTCTTTAATATATGGAGAATACTAAAGTAACAGTTTTAGTTCTGATTGACTTTTCCAATGCCTTTAACACCGTCAGTCACGATATCCTTCTTTCCATCCTCTCTTATCTTAAGATCTCCTCAGAGGCATTGAAATGGTTCTCCTCTTATCTCCAAGGACGACAGCAATCAGTCCGCGTTGAAGATTCAATATCAAGCTGGTGCAACGTCAGCACTGGTGTTCCCCAAGGAGGCATTTTATCTCCACTATTATTTTCTATATTTATTAACCTCGTCTCTAAACATTTGCATTGTGATTATCACCTTTATGCCGATGACTTGCAGCTATACTCTCAAGCTTCCGTAGACTCAATTCACGAAGCTATAGGTCGCATCAATGGGGACCTGGAATTCATCAGTGCCTGGTCGAACAAATTCGGCTTATCTATTAACCCTACTAAATGCCAGGCTATTATAATCGGTAGCCAACGAATTACGTGCAGGCTTGACTTAACGAAGGTCCCGCCAATTACCTTAAATGGTCTAAATATTAATTTGAGTCTTACCGTCAAGGACCTAGGGCTACACATTGACTCCAATTTAAACTGGGAGGCTCAAGTCACTAGTGTAAGTAATAAAGTAACAAACACCTTACGTATGCTTTATCGCCTTAGGAAATTCTTACCATGCAGGACCAAGGAAACGCTTGTACACACATTGATCTTTCCTATGATTGATTACGCTGATGTGTGTTACTTAGATCTTAACTCTGACCTACTCAACAAATTTGATCGCCTTTTAAACAACTGTATCCGTTTCATTTTTAATCTTCGTAAGTACGATCACGTGTCTCCTTCTCGCTCTCAACTAAAATGGTTGCCCATCCGTTACCGCCGTGAACTGCGCGCTCTTACTACACTTTTCTCCTTTCTTAAATCCCCTTCTCCTCCAGCTTACTTATCTCACTTTTTCCAGTATCTCTATTCTAACCAGGACAGACTTCCCCGTTCTTCTAACGACCTTCTACTTTCTTGTATACCCCATAGGACTAACTTTATCAATTCTTCTTTTCCCGTCCAAGCTGTCATATTGTGGAACTCTCTTCCACATGAAATTAGATCCGCCAAAAGCCGCCTCACTTTCAAAAAAAGAGTCAAACATATGTTGTTACAAAGGTTAGCTGAATTATCGTAACTATAGATTATGTAGTATTTACTTTATGTATATTTGTATGTATGTATATGTACCTATTGTGTATCTAGTATGTATTTTGTATGTATAGTGTACTCTGTATGTATTATATATATATTTTAGTAAGATCATTGTGTATTGTATGTAGTCTATTGACAGTAATTATAAAATTTATATAATATCACAGAATATACACCTACTTCATTTGTTTCTGCACCACCCAAGGTTGACTGGTAGAGAATGCCTACGGCATTAAGTCCGCCTTTATACAATCTGTTTGTATATGAAGTTTTAAATAAATAAATAAATAAATATTATTCTTTTTTATAATTTATTTCTTTTTGTTTTCTTTAGTATTCTTTTGTTCTTTTATAATCTTATTCATTTCTTTGTTTTCTTTAGTATTATTCTTTTATTCTTTTTAGGCTTTATTATACATTACATTGATCTTTTGTCTTACATAATTACAGTTTTCCTTTACGTACACAATCTTTTGGTTTATTGTAATACATTTCTCATCTATCCATTTACATTAATCTTATCTATTCTTAACTTACAGGTAACAACAGCAGTTCAGCTTAGCAGTAGCGTCAGACAGAATATATGAGAAACATGGTTTGGTACAGGGATAGGGGCCATTTATTCTTTGGTTCTATTTTAGTCTTTATTTCTTTTGTTTTCTTAGTATTATTCTTTTTTATTCCTTTAAATTCATTGCTTATTTTGTCTATTTACATTATAAATCTTTTGCCTTACATTACTAAAATTTTTCGTTTTATGTACATAGGTTGCTTACTGACTTACTGTATACATTTCCAGACTTAGTATCTAATCTGTTTGTTGTTTTCAGATTTACAGCAATCGACCGCATCGACAGTGCGACAGTAGTACACATCGAGGGCGAGGTATGAGCAACATTGAATACTATACTACAAGTTTATGTCGACAACAGTTACAATATAACAACGTTCAATCGGTTGGCGTCGTTTAGTGACGAGAACGACAGTGGAAGTCCCTACAACAGCTCGGTAAGTCACACAACAGCATTTATATCGGACAGTTATTAGCCAATCACTATGGTGGCAAAATGAACGGCCGCAGTGTCGGCGGCAACAACAATTCTGACACTCAGACATCGGTTAATAACAATTAGTATCTACTAATACAGCAGTTGTACAACAATTTTTGCTAACAGTAGTTTTCCAAAAACTATGTTATCAATAGTGTAAATTTAAAAGGTCACAGTTTGGCATTATAATTTTAATAATGGATATCAATAATAATAAATAATAATTTGGATAATAGTGGAATTTTCGAGAGATGGTAGTGTTATTAATAGTTAATATAAATAAATATATGATAATAATTATATAAATAATAAAAATTTTGTATATGGATATAAAATATATAGTGTATAGAGTGATGTTGAATGAGTGCAGGGTGTAGGTTTGTGGAGTGTTCGCCGGTTTCAGTTTTGTCAACAAAATTGAGTTCTCAAAACAAAGTTTGAGTTCGGATTTTGTGTTAATTGCAGAAGACCCCCCACATTCATTAGTGAGTTTGCCGTCCGCGGCAGTCACCGCGGCCTTCCCCGCCACCGGGTTCAGGTTTCCCTCCCAGAGGACACTTACGGAGCAGACAACGGTTTTAAAACCATCCACTTCGTGGGCATTTATAGGGTTAGGATCCTTGACCACCGCAGTTCGCAACTTTCTTAAGAATACCTTGCCATTGTTACAATGTTGTGGTGATTTTATTGAGTCGGTTATTTTGTTACAGCGGCCGGGATCGCGACCAGCTTCCGTGTCGTCGGGGAGGAGGACCCTTGCCGGCAGCTTGGAGGATTCCTCAGCGTTCACGGTCGGATCTTTAGCCAGGTGAGTCGCTCGTTGTTGGCCCTCGGCACCCTCAGCAATACGCAATTACAGATCGCGCTATTCTGTCCCACTTCGTTCTAACGGGGCAATCCGAACTATACGCCGTGTGGTCTGTCTGCTTTAGCCCGGCTTTGGAGCAGTTGGTACAGCTCGGCGAGTGTCCCTCGGCTGCCGCAGGACATACAGCTTTCATGTGCGGGCCTCCGCAATAGAAGCAGGCCTTTTCGCTCGTTTCACAATGTTTGGTTCCGTGTCCGAATGCCAAGCATTTCGTGCACTGGATTAGCGGAGATTGGTCCTCAACGCGTACCTTCTGCAAGTCTATGTAGGCGAAGCCTGCCTCAGTTAGCCTTTGCCACATTGAGGGTGAGACCCGGAGGACGGCGTGGCACTCATGTTCGTTCCTCGCCCTCCTCCGGTATCTCACCTCGAAGTCGGTCTCTTCCTTTGTCAGCCCCTTTAATGTGTGTTTGTTCTGGTTTAACAGAGCTTCCCTTATTGCGTCGTCTGTGTTGTAGCTGAGAACATTTTTCAGCACCACGAGAGGGTCCTTGTTGGCAGTTGCTTCCGTCGTAACGCTGTCGTTTGTCTTTAGCAGGTTCTCAGCCTCTTTCAAATGTTCTTTATCTTTACAGCTCAAGATCACCTTTCCGTCACGGATCTTCCTTAGTCGCTCCACCTGTAACCCCTTCGTTTTAGCCTCCAACGTCTTCTTAATCTCTCCTATCACTTCGTCACTGGTTTTAGAGCGCCTTGCGCAGCGCATTGCACCTACATTCCCCATAAATAAGGTGCATGTTTGCATATTCCTCTGCAGAGTACAAGAAAGGCATTTTCTTACAAAAACAGTCCAGGAGAAAGCCAAGTTCGTCAGAAACGGTTCGAAAACAAATCCAAGTCACACGCAATCAAGTCCAGTAAACAGAGCCAAGGTTGTAAGCACGAAATAAATACAAACGAATACAAAAAGATGCGCAGTAAACGAAGGCACGAAACGTACTGAATTATTGTACGTATACCACGCTGTTGTATTAGCGTGCTATCTGTTTCACCCACACTAGCCAAAATGTCAATTTCGTCTCGCTCACACATTGTAGAAAGATTCACTGACACCAAGTAGCGTCACTCTCCGTCCCGCTCTAACATTTCTTCGTCTCTTTCTTTTAGTAGCGTCACTATCCCGCTCTAACTTTTCTTCGTCTCTTTCTTTAATTACACCTTACAGAACGCCTAGATGATATTAGAATAATTTTGAGAAAGTTTTATGACTAACTAATAATAAGCTAAATATCGACTTTCTTAATTTATTTTTTTTCTCGTCGTCTAAGAAATAATTTAGTAAGTATTATACCATTTTGGAAAGCCCATTAAATGCGCCAACTTTTAAGGGCACTTGCCGAAATTGCATAGTAGATTTTTTTTTCAGTACAGACTGTCAAAGTTTAGTGATGTAGTCATTTTCACGTCATGGTTCGGTATAAAACGGATATTTTCTGAAATTCCAATGAAGTTGTGTGCAAATGATGAATTGGAATTTGTAGGAGCATCACTTAAGACTACTCCACACAAAAATAAAATTACAAAAGAGCTCATTTGCAGCCCCAGTAGTCGTAAACTCGTCACAGGGTGTCAATTTAAGAAAAATGGCTGTCATTTCGAAACTACATGAGATAGATTTTTTTTTCTTTTTTTTTGAGAGCCCCCACAACTAGGCCTAGCTTAGGTTTTCGGTTGGACGTTGACTTTTGGGACACCCTGTATGCTTGTGTTATGGGTACCAGAATACGGATAGAATACATAAACTACTTTTCTTTTGTAAATACATACTTATAATACATAGTAAGCACCCACTCTACTCACTCTCACACTAACACTAACTCTTTTAGTTGATTTTTTTCCGAAAAACCCAAATATTTTACGGAACCCTAATTTTTCCAAAATAAAATCTAGCCTATTTTAAGCGCAGATAATGTAGCTTTCAAATGGTGAATGAATTTTAAAAAACGGTCTAGCAGTTTTTGAGCCTATTGACCATACGCCGACGCCGACGCCGACGCCGACGCCGACGCCGACGCCACTGTCGATGCCAACACCTATAAAACTAACTCAGCACCGATGCGTCGGGGTTTGAGCAACGAAACGTCCATACGCCGGAGGCGTCGGCGAAGCCGGCGCAGACGACGACGCCGACGCCGAAGCCGACGCCGACGACGACACCGACGCCGAAGCCGACGCCGTCGACAAGGCCGACGCCGAAGCCGACGCCGACAACGACGCCGACGCCGAAGCCGACGCCGACAACGACGCCGAAGCCGCCGCCGACGGCGACGCCGACGTCGTTGCCTGCGTCGCTGTAGATGCCAATGCCTATAAAAACCAACTCAGCACCAATACGTCGGGATTTGAGCAGCGTAATGACCATACGCCGACGCCGACGCCGATGCCAACACCTATATAAACCAACTCAGCATCGATAAGTCGGAATTTTAGCAACGTAACGACCATACGCCGACGCAGTCGACGACGCCGACGCCGCTGTCGATGCCAACACCTATAAAAACCAACTCAGCGCCGATACGTCGGGATTTGAGCAACGTAACGACCATACGACGGAGGCGTCGGCGAAGCCGGCGCCGACGACGACGCCGAAGCTGATGCCGACGCCGAAGCTGATGCCGACGCCGAAGCTGATGCCGACGCCGACGCCGACGCCGACGTCGTCGCCTGCGTCGCTGTAGATGCCAACGCCTATAAAAACCAACTCAGCGCCGATACGTCGGGATTTGAGCAACGTAACGACCATACGACGGAGGCGTCGGCGAAGCCGGCGTCGGCTTCGGCGTCGTCGTCGGCGCCGGCTTCGCCGACGCCTCCGTCGTATGGTCGTTACGTTGCTCAAATCCCGACGTATCGGCGCTGAGTTGGTTTTTATAGGCGTTGGCATCTACAGCGACGCAGGCGACGACGTCGGCGTCGGCGTCGGCGACGTCGTCGGCGCCGGCTTCACCGACGCCTCCGTCGTATGGTCGTTACGCTGCTCAAATCCCGACGTATTGGTGCTGAGTTGATTTTTATAGGCGTTGGCATCTACAGCGACGCAGGCGACGACGTCGGCGTCGGCGTCGGCGTCGGCATCAGCTTCGGCGTCGGCATCAGCTTCGGCGTCGGCATCAGCTTCGGCGTCGGCATCAGCTTCGGCGTCGTCGTCGGCGCCGGCTTCGCCGACGCCTCCGTCGTATGGTCGTTACCTTGCTCAAATCCCGACGTATCGGCGCTGAGTTGGTTTTTATAGGTGTTGGCATCGACAGCGGCGTCGGCGTCGTCGACTGCGTCGGCGTATGGTCGTTACGTTGCTAAAATTCCGACTTATCGATGCTGAGTTGGTTTATATAGGTGTTGGCATCGGCGTCGGCGTCGGCGTATGGTCATTACGCTGCTCAAATCCCGACGTATTGGTGCTGAGTTGGTTTTTATAGGCATTGGCATCTACAGCGACGCAGGCAACGACGTCGGCGTCGCCGTCGGCAGCGGCTTCGGCGTCGTTGTCGGCGTCGGCTTCGGCGTCGGCGTCGTTGTCGGCGTCGGCTTCGGCGTCGGCCTCGTCGACGGCGTCGGCTTCGGCGTCGGCGTCGTCGTCGGCGGCGGCTTCGGCGTCGGCGTCGTCGTCTGCGCCGGCTTCGCCGACGCCTCCGGCGTATGGACGTTACGTTGCTCAAACCCCGACGTATCGGTGCTGAGTTAGTTTTATAGGTGTTGGCATCGACAGTGGCGTCGGCGTCGGCGTCGGCGTCGGCGTATGGTCAATAGGCTCAAAAACTGCTAGACCGTTTTTTAAAATTTATTCACCATTTGAAAGCTACATTATCTGCGCTTAAAATAGGCTAGATTTTATTTTGGAAAAATTAGGGTTCCGTAAAATATTTGGGTTTTTCGGAAAAAAATCAACTAAAAGAGTTAGTGTTAGTGTGAGAGTGAGTAGAGTGGGTGCTTACTATGTATTATAAGTATGTATTTACAAAAGAAAAGTAGTTTATGTATTCTATCCGTATTCTGGTACCCATAACACAAGCATATAAAGCTTACCTTGGGACATTGTGTGGAAAATTCTTATTTATATACGCTTTAATATAATGAAGTATTTTTATTTATTCATTTTGGACCATGCCAAATTTCAAGTCTCTAGGATAGTGGGAAGTAACCTGTAAATTTTGATTCCCTAGCGAAAGTGGAAAATACTCAAAAATGGCTGTAGTTCGGTTATATCTTCTGAATGCGTAGATCTAAATTATTGGTTGTATCTTTTGCAGCAAGGGACCGCATAGATCTACATTAAAATTTGGTATAAGTTTCAAATTAACAACTTCAGCCGTGGCTGAGTAAAAAAAAGTTTAACGAGTGGATAGACAGACAGACGGACACCGTATTGAGAGTATAAGGGTTTGTACAAAGACCTAAAAAGGCACGATGAAGCTCTGAGATATCATTTACTAAAATGACATTGGGCCATGTGTGTTACTTCTTTAGAACTGTGCAAGAAAAGAGAACCACACTGACGATTTACTAATTAGCTGCAAAATGGCGTTATTGTTAGTTCATTTAATTTTTCGTTTCTTAATTCCACGCGTACGAAGTCGCGGGCACTGCTAGTCTATAATATAACGCAAAAATTATTAAAATCGGTTTATCTTTCGCGAAGAAAAAACGGAAGTACGATACCCATACTTTTGTATGGAGCATAATTTGGTATCGTACCGTCTTAATTAATGACAATTAGCTGTCGCCCGCGAATTCGTATGTGTCAAATTTATAGACCAAACCAAATTATACAAAAAAGCCATCCTTTTGAATCCCTCTACCCTCCATATATTTGAAGACATATGCTCACATAGGGACATACATACAAAAATGACGACTTTGATTTATAATAAGTAAGGATAAGGAAGAAACAGGATAACTAAAAAATATATTTATCAATACGTCTTCGTAACATTAATTGTGGTCTAACAATTAAACTCTACAATAACTAACACCTTTATAAAAACGTATGTAAAAATTTTTAAGTACATACATAGTTACCTTTTTATATTCAACCCGAGCAATAAACTGGGAATTATACAAATTAAACGAAAAAATATAACGTAATAAAGTCGACCACGGCTCTGCGAATAAACAACACATTAGGGAAAGTATCTTCGTACCTCTGCAACAATTCAACTTTCATTTGTATGCCCTCACATTAGTGCGGTCCAAGTTATTTTATGGCGGTGGCCCTGATGTCGCGCAAATTGTCAGTTAACTGGTGCCGGACACCTCATACCACATTATACTGGAAGTATATTTGAGACAATTTAGCGTTATGGCTTCAACCACGAGGATGTTCGTGCTTAGGGATATTAAAGTCAGTAACGATGTAACAAATGTTCGACTTCAGACATTCATAAACTTCATAATACAATTATCTAACTTCATATCAGGGGAATGTGAATAACCTGATCTCAAAAATATAGTCATTTTTGTTTCACATAGTGGACTGTTATTAATATTATTATTCTTGTTTAAGTGGGAAATAGAGATTGAACACATCTATAGGTAAATCACTTTTATTAGACAATCAACACATATGGTGGGTTGGCGTTTAAAATTGAGAACAAGTATCTTTAGCCTGGCTAAATCGTACTTCATTTAATAATGTTTCGTATGACGTATAGCCTGTATCATAGATACATTTTCACGCACACATAGATAATATATGTAAGTGGCTTTAAGCCGATTGAGTGGTGTAGCCATAGACACTAAAGCTAAACTAAATTAGCTATTAATGATTTTTTTTTATAAAAACCTTCATTAATTTTCTTTCTATCCAGAACAAGAAGGTTATAAATAGGGAGTAACAACTCGGGAACATAGATTTGTTCCAAGGCAGGGCCTCCCCGTTTATGGTTTAAAAGTGAAATTGTAAATAGTAGCCTTGCTTTCTCTTTTACTCCAGCTCAAAAAGAAATAGTTAGAAAGGCTACTAAATAGCCTCTTTGTCATTTATTTTTCTTAATGTGTCCAACTGAAAACAGCAGCAGGCCGGTTTCGTTGTACCGAGTGTTACGTCTAGATCTATATCCAGAATGCTAGTCAATAGTGAAGTGTATTCGAAATTCAAATTGTTCATAATAATATATCGATTGATATCGATAGTATACAAACGTTGTACCAATCAAAATTGGTGTTTGCGAGTCCTTTGACAACACCTTTAATTCCTTCTCTGAAAATTGTAAATGTGAGAAGACCTCCGAACACGGTATTCAATTTCCACAACATGCTCTACAATTTGGCGTTTGATGTTGTTTATTTGCAAACACACCTACATACACGTAAAGATCGGAGTGGAGCTAATTACAAACGTAGGTATATACAATATGTTTGTAGTTATCCATTACCAGTTAAACATTAATGATTATATTGAAATATACCTAGTATAGAACATTTTCGGTTGAACATTTTGTAAATGTTTATTAATATAAAATGTTTAGTTATTCTAAGAAAATATTAAATAAATTGTACTAGACAAATTATTCTTTACTTATAAAGCGTTGATTAATGAATAATCTAAGCAAGTCGACAAATCATAAACATGTTTTTACTTCTAAAAAGCTTTTGATAAATTTTATTCTAAAACGCTTCTATTATTTCAACCTTTCAGTAACAGAATATTTCAAGTTACAATCCACTGACTTTCTGTTGGAATAATTTATTTATGTTGAATACAAAAGAAATGTTTGAGCAATAAATGTGTTTTTTTAATTAAGTTAAAGCATTTTAATTGTTTATTTTTTGGTATGTTCTGTGATTAGTAGAGAGAAATCCTTTTTTCGGTCACTTATCAAGCACACTTGATAAGTGACCGAAAAAAGGATTTCTCTGTGAAGCTAGCTGGCTCTCTTTCTTTCACATTATTATATGTATCGGTTTATATCAACCTGCTTAATAACGAGCGACGACGGACCAAAATAAATTAGTAAAATAAACACAAGTACCTACTTCTGATCACATCAATCTATAGAAATTAATTTGCTTATGAAATTATCTTGGAGTATAAGTATTGAATCAGTTCTTGTTGTTATTTAAATTAAATTACTTTAAATTTGCTGAAATTCCGCTTCAATTACAGTGATTTATTAGAAACTTCAACAAAGTTTTCGTCAATTACAAATTGACATTTATCTTCGTAACGATAACAGAAAAGTAGATCAAAATAAACATCCTGTTATCCAGCTTTTATTGAAAGTTTTTCGCCGGGATTTGCAGATCCTTCGTGTAATTGGATTGAAGCGCTCGATTTGTTAGCAAAGAATTTTTTAACCCCGTATAGGTACACGGAGGTATCAAGAATTGTATTCATAGTTAATTCAAAACGATGGGCAAATATTATTGGGAAGAGTTGAAACATCCCGTTTTATGTGGACTCTGTAGGGATCACATTATAAATTGTACATTGTAAATAAGTTACAAACCCTATTGTAAGAACTGCAAACATAATAATTCTTTTGAACTATTGTTACTGTAATTTATAGCTGCGTAAGAATCAATGTGACCATTCTGTTTTTTTACTTTAACATTAAGAATTCATTGTTCTCAGACTGTTTAAAAATTAGTTAAGAATTTATTGTTTCTGTATAGAAATCAGTTAAGATATATTATGGGTTTGACAGGCGCATCGGCCTTAACTTTCTTGTAGAATGTAAGATAGAAATAAAGTTAGTCGTTAATAAACACTGTTCAAGGGAACACGCAACATCTTTCATTTATTAGTATAGGACATCTATACTAAGGTCCTACGCCTACACTAACATCTTCAATTATAAAATCTAAAGAGGTATCTTCAAAATTACCCCAAAGTGGTAACAAAAAGCAAAAACCCTAAAGACTCTAATCTTAGAAATTCTACTTCGGAAATAGTTATCACTTATTACTTACTAGCTGTTTGTTGCCCGCAACTTCGTATGGAGTTTAGAAACCAAACCCGAACAAATTATACAAAAAAGCCCTTCCACTCGAACAATTCTATCTATTAAAAAATCGCATCAAAATCCGTTGCGTCGTTTTGAAAATATAAGCTCACATAGGGACGTACCGGACATACAAACAGAAATAACGACTTTGTTTTACAATAAGTAAGGTTATAGAAGTAGAACGCCTGTATCGAAAGTTTACAGGGGTAATACGTATTTACGTACTCATCTTTTAAGATGGTTAAAAATTCATTGTATATTAGTTACCCGTACAGATCCTTACAAATTGTTAGCAGTTAACTATGTTTGAACAACTCTTTTGAGGCTAAGTAGTTGAAGGCAGGGCTGTGGCGGTTGGTAGTACAACTCGAGTTGTCTGAAGTGTCAGTGTTAAGAGCAACTGCAGTCAAACTTAAAGTCTGTGATAATATCTCAAGATAGTAATCAATATCAACAGAACTTTAGTTATTTATTTCATATTTAAAAAGATATGTATTTTTACCCACCTTAAAAAATTGGAAAGCCTGTTCTTTTTAGTTTTAAAAGATTGGTATTTGTGATTTTTGTTTTCTGTGGTAGGTATATGTATTCGGATCGATCTTTCCAGCCAGAGACCAGCCGGGCAGCCCAAAATGGTGTTATGTAAATAAAGATTTCGTAAAAGTCGTTCTAGCAGCATAATTACAGGGTGTTGCTGTGTCCTTGCGATGAGTTCCGACCAATAAAGTTTACGAAATCGTAGGCATATCAGCGTACTTTAGTAAAATCAGCAAAGTTTATATTAGAGCCGCCTTTTATAAGTATTCTCCAGAACCATACGAAATTCTATAACTTGTACTAGACTAATTATTATGTTGGTATTACTTCTAAATACTTAATATTATTTACTATTATTTTGCATTTTATTATTTTGCGAGATCATAAAAAATAATGAATTTTGGAGTCAAATGATTACAGCGTCGTTAGTTGGGAATGGAATTCTCAAAATTGACGATAATTATATTTAATAAATTAAATTATGGTGGAAAAAGTGATTGCCGCAAGCGGGACTTTACTGACTTTATTGGTCCCGCTTGCGGCAATCACTTTTTCCACCATAATTTAATTTATTAAGTAAAGCATAGGATGTCAATTGCAAAATCAATAAATTACTTCAGCGATCATTATATTTATTTACTTCCGATAAACTATTCAGTATGATACAGACCTACAATTCAACTAAAATTAATTTTATTCCTTAGCGTAGTTAGATATACTGAATATCATGCATGCGGATGTAGCTTTGGTTTGTATTCAAGACTCATTGTGTCAACAACTTCAACAAAAGGAACACACTAACACTACACTTCTTTACTTGTTATAAAACAAAGTCGTTATTATAGTATATATCGGAGAAAATCACCGTAGACATCACCTGTAGTTACAGCCAGAGCAGTCATCCATCTAAACACATTGTAATACTGAATAAACTAACTACGATAACTACAACATTCTATGAACTACGATGAGATTGATCCGTGGCTTACGACACGTGTAGCTGGTTTGGAAGGATCCTTTTATGAATATTCAACGGGTCACCATTCATTCTCATCTAATAAACGAATTACTCACCATTGACACCATTTGAGGACCCACTTCACAATCTTGGAACCTAACTTAAAACTAAAGATCCCTAAGTAAAGCATTTTAATCAAGTCTCCTACGACACGGCCATTCTGCGAATACACACGTCCCCGTGTGTAAATCTGCAATAGATCTAAGTTTTTCCGCTCGGCTAAATCTGACCCAATATAAAGTCGCAAAATAAAGAAATCCACAACTAAGATTTGTCCATACACTCGGTCAGTTACAACAATTTCCACAATAATTCAACATTCACACTCGGTCAGTTACATTAATTCCGCATTATCGTTACTTTGCACGTTCTCACAAATACACACTAAGCAATAACACTGGAGGATATTCTAATTGTTTAAGTTATAGAACTGGGCAGCGTAACGACCTGTATAATACTGACTGCTCTAGTTGTCAGGTTTTTCGCATTATTGCTAACGAACTTTAAGTTGTAGTGGGTTCGTATCGACTTATCGAGCCAATATAATTGTAGCATTAAATAGATGGTTTCTAATCATCAAATCCACTACACATTAAAATTGTGTTTTCATAAAGACAACCACTCGGCTGTAATTTGATAACGAATTATTTAGAATTTAGCTAATTAATCGTAAACTACTCAGAAAAAGATTTTTAGCTACGTTGGCAAATACATTAAAAAAATTTTTTTTTTTCTTTTTCTTTCTTTCTTTTTTTTTTCTTTCTTTTCTTTTTCTTTCTTTTCTTTTCCTTTCTTTACTTTGTTTTCTTTTTCTTAACTGTCACACGGCCATTCTGCAAAGGCACGCGTCCTCGTGTGTTCCCTATCTACTTGAAACAAAATAGAAGGGTTTCCGTTTGGCCTATCCTGCTGATCTAGACGGATTCAACAGTAAAGGAATGATTTTCTAATTTAGTTTAAATGCTAATGATTAAACTATCAGTGAATAAAAAGTTGAATTTAGAATTTTCGTACTGGCATACGAATAAACACTGTTACTTTACCTCCTACTTGTAGCTCAAGTAGAAGTTAAACCTACATAACTATGTTAGCTGTTGCTGCCAAACACCTACATCGTGAATAGTAACCGTTGGTTCATAGTATCGTAACGTGGTATATTTATGCGTATAGCGTCTGAAGGATACAAAGGATTAAGGATTTAGGAAGGATAAAGGGTTTGGGAAGGATAGGTAAGGGAAAGGTCGACGTTGCCGCGTAGGCAAGGGCCCTAGGAATAAAAGGATAGGTTGATGCTGTGCCATAGGCGGTCCTGTTCGCCGTCGTACACAGGGGACTATTATTCTTTCAGGATAGGATAGTTATAGTGGCTTATATTGGTCGGCTCCACACGCCAATATAGCATCTTTTATTTATTGATTTATTTTAATTTTTTTTTTTTTTTCTGGCTTATTGGTCGGCTCCACACGACAATAGCATCTTTTATTTTTGGCTTACTGTAACGCTCCACGCGCCAACAGCTCTTTTAATAATAATAATTAGTTTACTCGTGGATACACCACGGTAAACTGCGTTGTTAATACTATAAATAGTTCACTGAACGTCTCTGTACACCAAAAACGCTCGCAAATTAAAATTTAAGAGATAGATAATTTGTTACGGTATGTAGATCTGCTATAGTCAATCCACTACAACAGATTCTTGTTCAAGTAAATAAGGTCAAAAGTTATGCTCGTGAATACTCAGAGGTGATCTCCTGTCGCCTCGATAATTTGTAATAAGGGTCGTATGCGCGAATAAACGGAAAGTAATAAAGTTAAAAACAAACGGTAGACTTCATTTATAAAGAGAACCACGCGAAACAGTTGCAGATTGCTAGTGATTTTTTTTTTTTCAGCCTGCATAGACCAATTAATAAAAAAATAATTCTTACTTTAATATTTTATTAGACAATTAATTAACAAGTAGAATCTTATTAGTCGCATAGATTTAAATCAAAATACAACTGAAGTATTTTATGGGCATTAAAGGCATTTTGGAATTAAATATTTGTAATAAGATGAACCTGCTATACTGGACATCTCTATGAAAATTTTATAAATATGTTATAGGTAAACCACAATAAAGCGTGTGGTTAATGTTATTAATAGTTTACAAGACGTCTCTGCATTATCAAGATCATAGTTGTAGATGTTTTAAAAAGGAGATTTCACGAACTGATTATAAGTAAGTAAGCCACAATAAAGCGTATGGTTAATATTATTAATAGCTCAGTAGACGTCTCACACGTCAGTAAGTTAAAGATTTCAAAAACTTATTATACACCACAAAAAGTGATGTTAATAATTATTAATGGTTACTAGACGTCTCCATACGTCAATAGCACCGTCAGGTTCGTATTTGTAGCTGAATATTTCAGAAAGGACGATTTTAACCGCATATTATAGGTACACTACAATAAGTTGCGTTGGCAATATTACGACGGCTTACTGGACGTCTGCATACGTCAATAACACAGTCAAAAACATAATTGTAAATAGATTTTCCAAAACAGGATTTCTAAAACATGTCAACAAAACGACCGGCATGTGTAGGTATAGAAAGGTATCTCAAACTTTCCTTCGCTGCAAAGGTTTTAAAATTTTAAAAAACTTGTTACCTAGACCGTTAGGTTTTCTAACGCATATATTGTCTATCTCTTTCTATCACAAGTCTACTACATGTAACTACGTGTAGTTCTAATCTCGAATATTTAGTTAACCATGATTTAGATTTTCTTCTCACTACCTCTCATCTAGGTGAAAGTTTCTTACGATTTTATTTGCTAATCACAAATAACAAAGTTTAATAACGCGTTAGAATATGTAAAACACATTATTACACGGCGGAGACTAAATCTTTGTTTTGCTTTAAAAGTTTTATTTTTAGTTATCGAGTACGCCTATAAATAAGCGCAGAAAATCATGTACCAACTTTATAAAAAGGAAACCGAACACTTTAAAACGAAGTGTTGAATGTTCATAAAGCCACACTATATTTCTGTTCGCAATCAAGTAAAACGATTTTACTATTGATTGATACACGAGATAAATTAAGCAAGTGAACACTGTAGATTTATTAAATTACTAACAAATCATTGTCATTTAATTTATGTTACGTAGTTACAATGTTCTAGGGTAATTAACTAATTACCTATGACTTGTTGTTATCAGTCTTTGCTTGTTAATATAATCAAAGCAAAAAGAAACTTTGCGAAATCTTAAAATTTTTACTAAAACGCCGGTTACGTTTAATTTTACTGTTCTAGTTTTTTTTTTTTTTTCAATACAAAATCGAATAACGACTATTCGATCCCACTTCTGATATCGGAGAAAATCACCGTAGACATCACCTGTAGTTACAGCCAGAGCAGTCATCCATCTAAACACATTGTAATACTGAATAAACTAACTACGATAACTACAACATTCTATGAACTACGATGAGATTGATCCGTGGCTTACGACACGTGTAGCTGGTTTGGAAGGATCCTTTTATGAATATTCAACGGGTCACCATTCATTCTCATCTAATAAACGAATTACTCACCATTGACACCATTTGAGGACCCACTTCACAATCTTGGAACCTAACTTAAAACTAAAGATCCCTAAGTAAAGCATTTTAATCAAGTCTCCTACGACATATATATGTCTGTTTGTGAGCTTATATCTTCAAAACTACGCAACGGATTTTGATGCAGTTTTTATAGACAGATCAAGTCAAGAGGATGGCATTTTTGTTAATTTTATAAGGTTTTGTTTCTGAATCCCACACGTACGTAGTTGCAGGCTAGTAGAATATAAAGATATTATGGAGTATGTGTTGTTAACTTATCGTATACATTGCATACATAAACATATTAGTAAAAGTCATTAGCACAGTCAAACCATTGTTATTCAATAGTTAATCAAAAATTGACACTATCTACGAAAAATTGTAGCCAATATCATATTTCACAGTAACCAATTATGAATGTGCTGATTTGAAAAAGAATCCATCGATACGCAGTGACCCGAAAACAATAAAAGGTTTACGCGTGAAGGGAACTATTGAACTCGAGGCAGGCGTCTAAATGTGGTATTGGTTTCTATTGTCCTTTTTACGATCGGACTAAGGAAATATTAGTCTGGTCGTAAAAAGGGCAATATATATATTCTGCTATGGATCGATTCCTATATGTTTCAGCAGACCGTTGGGTGAGGGAAGAATGAAAGTGTAACAACCCCCATTTCCTTCCTGAAAACCAGCTAAGGCATATTATACACAAATAATATTTTAGAATCATATTTTATTATATAATACCATTAACAATAATTCATTTGTAAATCATAATATATCGTGGGTTTTTATCGGCCATAGACTCCTCCTTCTGTAAGAAACGGAAAACTCGAAAATATACCTTATGGGATACCACGTCGTGCTCACCCGCCTGATCAGCGCGGCATGGTAGACCACAATTTGGGAGGATATTAGGATTTACCTATAAAGCATCTGATCCTTAGCAATTTATTTAGCATAAGAATACTGAATTGTATGTTTATAGCATTTGTGTCTATGTTTCATGGATATCTTGGGAAATATCTAGTTCAGTGGCACCAATCAATTCAACTTTCGATTGGAGAATATAGAGATCGCAACTTGAGATAAGACGCCTGTTGTACTTAAGTCAAAAAATTGTCTAGTGATAAGTACGTACATATTCTATTCTAATATAGGTGTGGTGACTAAAAGTTTTGCAGAAGACGATAACACCTTATTTAGCGTGTCTTGACAAACTATAAAAGAAGTAAGCGAACGCCTATAAGTAAAATTCTGAACGCATATTTCGTACAGCAACTTGAACCAATAATGTTATAATGAAATCGACAGGCCAACGAAGTATTTTAATATAAAAGTTTTTGCCCATAGGTTTCTTCAAATATAGAAACTTTGAAAATTTATTTCTTCCTGAAAAATTCAAAATGTTACATCGAATTGTTCGTTGAATTTTGTTATTCTTACAAACATTTCTATTTGATGCTGTATTCTTATAGAGAATTGTGCCTATCTTACATAATATATTCTATTCTACCAGTATATGTAATAGTACATACCTTTTTAGGGTTCCGTACCCAAAGGGTAAAAACGGGACCCTATTACTGAGACTTCGCTGTCCGTGTCCGTCCGTCCGTCTGTCACCAGGCTGTATCTCAAGAACGGTGATAGCTAGAGAGTTGAAATTTTCACAGATGATGTATTTCTATTGCCGCTATAACAACAAATACTAAAAATAAAATAAAATAAATATTTAAGGGGGGCTCCCATACAACAAACATGATTTTTTTACCGTTTCTTGCTCGATACTAATAACGTTGCCTTATGTTGCATAGATAATGGTACGGAACCCTTCGTGCGCGAGTCTGACTCGCACTTGACCAATTTTTATAATATTTACTACAGATGTTTTAGTTTAGTAGAATATTTTTATTACAAGTGCACTTAAACCAAAAAAAATATAGATAGATAGATAGATTAACTCTTTATTGTACACATTTACAAGAAACAGAAATTAAGCTTAAAACTAGGTACAAATGGCGGCCTTATCACATAAAGTGATCTCTTCCAGGCAACCATAGGATGGAAAGAAAAGTTAGGGACTAAAATAAAGTGGGGCTGCAGTGTGCAAGTAGATTAATGTAAAGGAAGAAAAAAATAATATTAATAATCTACTATATAAAAATAAGTCGGGTTTTCCTTCCTAACGCTATAACTCCAGAACGCACGAACCGATTTGCACGGTTTTGCATTCGTTGGAAAGGTCTCGGGCTCCGTGAGATTTATAGGTATTTTTTTTTTTTTACTTTTTTTTGGTATGGCAAAACAACGTTTGCCGGGCCAGCTAGTGTTATTATAATAATAAAGTAAATAAGTAAATATTACTTAAAATATACTATACATAAACTGGTAACGGACTGCCGATCAAGAGGTCGCGGGTTCGATTCCCGCTCTGGACAATCATTTGTGTGATTTTTCTAACTGTCATACAAATGTTTGTACTGCGTCTGGGTGTTTCTATGTATTATAAGTATGTATTTACAAAAAAAAAGTAGTATATGTATTCTATCCGTATTCTGGTACTGGGTACCAGAATACGGATAGAATACATATACTACTTTTTTGACTTGTGTTATGGGTAACACAAGCATATAAGCTTAGCTTGGGACCGGAGGACGTTGTGTGAAATGTCCATGAGTATTTATTTATTTTATTTTTTATTTTAATATAGCGTTGATATCATATATCATCATATATAAATTATTTTGTGATTATATCAGACATTTCTACTAAGATGATAAGGTTTATCTTTACACACAAGCATTAACAAAGCGCACAAAGTCCGTCTCTACCTAAGCTAACTCCGTCATTATCATTACAAAACAAAAAACCTGTAAAAACCAAGTAAGAGTTGGACTCGCACACGAAGGGTTCCGTACCATTATTATCATAATAATAATAATATATATTCGTAATACCGACCTCAATTTTAAAAATAGAATTTTCGCCAATATCATTCCAAAAAGGAGTAAGAAGATAAAACTTTATATGAAAAGGATAAGGTCGATAGATAAATATGAAATGGGCGTATATAATCTGAATATAATGAGGGTGAACGAAAAGAGTCAGATTAATGTTATATATTAGGGTTGGAAGAAAAGATATTTAACATTATTGATATTATACAACGTGTTGCAGAAAGGTGTAGTCATATTTGACTATCGTTACGCATGGCCGGTGACTTGGCACTAGGCATGGATGTAATTACAAATATACAACGTGTTTCAGAAAGGTGTAGTCATATTTGACTATCGTTACGCATGGCCGGTGACTAGGCACTAGGCATGGGTGAAATTACAAATACTAGTTATATTATGACTTTTATTTATTCATAAAAGTTCAATTAATTTATTAAATTAATCGATCTTCTTTAAATACAACACTACTATGAGGTCATCTTTTATCGTAAGGTTCAATCGCATTCAATAAACCGTAAACATCTCATAATTGATGCGCTCCTGGTAGTTATTCAATATTATACTTTAAACAACAAAAAATTTACCAACTGTATTTTTCTATGTATAACTGTAATATTTATAATATTTAAGGCATATCCAATGCAACCTTAAAATATGACTACACCTTTCTGCAACACGTTAAGCTGGTAAACATACTTTTTTATAAATTATGTTGATACTGCAGCCATTGCATTTTACATTCAATGGCTTAAGAATGATATATAAAGTATATATTCATAATAATATCTATCCATCAGCCTTTCTCCGTCAAATGCTGGACATAGGCCTTCCCCATAGAACGCTACAATACGCGGTTCTGCGCTATCTGCATCTAGCGGGTGTATTATATTTTATAGTATCAAAGAGTCTTGGTTTCAAGTATAAAAGCATGTGAACGCAAAAAGCAAAATTAAGCTATATATAATCAAGACTCTACGTGATATGGGCAGTTTATGACTTAAATTATGGAAAAGTCTTTTATTTCAACTTTCATGACTCGTTGATAATGACATGAATTCTACTTGCACAACTAAACTTAACTAAAAATGAAAACAACTGTATTGTGTTTTGATTAATTGCATATTTTTATTAATTAAAATCGTTGGTCCATAATACATATATTTTTTAGAAAATAAGTTCAGTTAACATAGCCGAATTGTGTTGTTGATACTTAACTATCAATTTTCACTATTTAGTTAAGTTTTAGTTGTGCACGTAGATTCGGTATCATTGTGTAAAGAACGGACCTTTTTCATGATATAAATAAATAAATAAATGATATGAATTATAACTAATTGATGTACTAGCCCCGACATAGCATTTTATCTAAACGAATTGTATAGACCGTGGACTCAGTAGGGTTGTTTCCAAGTGTTCTACTCCAAAATCAAATGTTTAAAGATAGATAATTAATTTTCACACTTTTTATAAGTTACTAGCTGTTGCCCGCGACTCCGTCCGCGTGTAATTTGGAAAATTTTCTTTTTCGCAATAAAAGGTAGCCTATGTCCTTTCTCAGGGTCTAAAGATTGTCTGTGCCAAACTTCATCAAATTCGGTTGAGAGATTTAAGCGGGAAAGAGTAACAGACAGACAGAGTTACTTTCGCATTTATAATATTAGTAGGGATTTACTTTATGATTGTATCTTAAAGTTTAACTAATTAATTTCTATATTAATTTGTTAAGGTGTTTTATTAACAAATATAGAAATGTTACGCTTCAATTATTGCGTTCCATTAGGAACTTCAACAATATTTCTGTAAATTGCGAATTGGCATTTATCGTTGTAATAAAGTAAGTAGACTAAGATAAACGTACACTTTATTGAAAGTTTTCCAGTAGAAGTTGCAGAAGAAGTTCTTTGAGTTGATATTGAATGCTCAATTTATTTCAATTAATACAAAGGACTTTTTTGATAACCTTTTGCGTAGGCAAACATAATGTGGATTAAGAAATAAGTATATAAGTGTCACCACTATATTTCCCCCCGGGCTCTGGAAAAACTAGCTAAGGGATATTATAAACAGATAACATCCTTTTTGAGAGACGGAAAACTCGAAACTAAACCGTATGCCAACACAAAGTCAGTGCATCATAGTGGTCAAAATCCCTCTCGAAGATGATGAAGGTTCGGACCCAACAGTGGAACGTTGTTAGGCTGGAAGAAGAAAGCAGTAGACCTGAAAGAACAGACAAAATGAGTTACGTTTGTATTTATAATATTAATAAAGATGAAGTTGTATTTCTATGTAAATTTACCACAGCTCACAAACAAGGTAACAAGACATTACCTTGAGATGCCTTCGTTTCGTAGCCCTCAGGGTGTATTCAAATTGAATAACAAAGTGTGACAACCAACCATTACTTTGCCTACAGTAGAACAAATATGTGCCTGAAATGTAATAGAAACAAAACCCGAAATGAGCATCAAGCTTTCTTTTTAACTTTGAATAATACTAATGTTTTATCTTCTATGGTACTAACCCTAAAATAGAGCTGCTTTGTAAGTTTGAAGTGTTTATCTGTATGTCTTTTTTTTTTTTCTATTCCCTCAACTTAAGTGAGGGTTGGCTTCGCATGCATTTGCCAGCGTCAAAATCTGTATGTTTTTAGTTGCATTGTATATTAGCGATGAGCATTGAATTAACGAACTAGTTGATCAACTAGTTGACCTCTCGTCAACGTTTCAATGGTTAACCGTTTCGGAATCAACTAGTTGAATTTAATGATGTCATTGAATTCAATGTTCAGTTTTTTTCAATGTTCGTTCTTTTCAATGTTTATGAGTTAAACATTGATTTCAATGTTCAGTTTTTTTCAATGTTTAATTTTTTTCAATGGTCGTTTCTTTTAATGTTTAATAGTTAAACATTGAATTCAATGTTCAGTTTTTTTCAATGTTAAATTTTTTTCAATGTTCGTTTCTTTCAATGTATATGAGTTAAGAAACTGTTTTGCCTTGCTTTATCGTTTCTTTAGAAATTATAACACAAGCATATAAGCTTAGCTTGGGACCAGGACGTTGTGTGAAATGTCCATGAATATGAATATATATACTTCTTAAAACGAAAGATCGTAAGCGACTGTTATGATATTACCTATATCATAACAGTCGCTTACGATCTTTATAGTGAACTTTAAAATTACTTGGTTAAGAGATATTTTCCTTAATAATAATGTTATGAATCACTGTTCCTCCGTGTGGTGACGCATTGAGATTACAAGTGTCACCACCCCATTTCTCCCAAGGATGCTGTAAAAGTTAGCTAAGGAATATTGCACACAGATAACATCTTCTGTGAAAGGTGAAAGACGGAAAACTCAAAAACGAGACAGTCCTGACAGCCCTCCGTGTGGTGACGGATTAAGAATACTGGTGTCACCACCCCATTTCCTTCCCAGGGTTTTGTAAAAACCAGCTAAGGAATATTTTACACAGATAACATCAACTGTGAAAAACGGAAAAATCGAAATACTGGAATTCTGGTGTCACCACCCTATTTCCACACCAGGGTTTTGTAAAAACCAGCTAAGGAATATTGTACCTACACAGATAACATCAACTGTGAAAGACGGAAAACTCGAAATACTGGAATACTGGTGTCACCACCCCATTTCCTCACCAGGGTTTTGTAAAAACCAGCTAAGGAATATTGTACCTACACAGATAACATCAACTGTGAAAGACGGAAAACTCGAAATACTGGAAAAAACCAGGTAAGGAAAAACAAACCCGGTTTTTTTTTGTTGTTGTTTTTTTTTTTTTTTTTTTGGACGCGTTAATTCGTTGATGAAATTAACTAGTTCGTCAACTAGTTGACGAACTCCAATTAACGTTAACGTTTCGTTAACGGAAAATCTGTTAACGACCCACCCCTATTGTATATAGAGAATAGAGATATTTTTGATCTATAGTTCACTTTACAGTAATTTTTTTTACGAAACTCTTTTATTTTTTTCTATGGTATGAATAAATACTCAATACTCTTTTGTATTCCGTACTAATTTATAATTGTGAAAACAAGATGATGCCGCAATAAGAATTTTGACGAGCTTAAGTGTTAATGTGAAAAATGTAACAAAACCATAGTGCGATTTAAAAAAAAACCTGTACAACGCCATCTATCGAGTGGTTTAGTAAACTTTTGTTTGTAATGTTTGATTTCTAAATTGAACGCGGACGAAGTAACGGGCAACAGCTAGTTAAAACATAATCTCAACCTTCCATATACATACATATACATAAGTAATGTATAATGTAATTTAAAATAATGAAATAGGACTATTGTTTGAATATAGTAGATGCTAAATCAACTTAAATTTAAATACTATTAAACATGTCATGTAATATTCCTATGGATCCTTGTGTCTGACAATAAAGATTGATTTATTATAAATAAATAAATAAATAATTATTTTGTTGCATTGTATAGAGGTTATTTAAAATAAAGACTACGCAGTTCTCCGGGTTAGCTAGTCTGTGCTGAATTAAATGTATTAATATAATAAAGAGAGAGATTCTACTGTTTGTTTGGTTGCTTCGAAAAGTCCCTCTTAAACTTTGACAAGTAAATAATTAGCAACTGAAATGTAACGCAAACAGTGGCAAAATTTATTATTTTGCCACTGTTTGCGTTACAATTATAATTACAATAGCTTGTTAACAAGGAGGTCGATTGTTTTGTCTTAACAACTTTACTGAAGGACCATTTGGGGAAACATTAGTTATTGTAAACTACTTGTGAACTATATTAAACTATGACACTGTACAAGTGTACACTCTGTAGTGTTTATTCAGTACCTAGTACATTCATAGCGCAAGATTATTGTTATGTCTTTTGCGATACATCGTATATATACACAAAATCTGTGACAAAAGGATTATTGTTTATCAGTGGCGTAGCTAAGTAACCAAGAGTAGAAATAAAAAAATGGCGAGCCCCTGCTATGTAAACTGACTAGATTTTATCAAATAAAAATATGAAATTTACAAATATTTTTAAAATGCTAAAAAAAGCTAGTTCAGTTCAATCCAGATTTCTGGTAAAGATTCGAGAGACCGCTGAGCTTGAGGGCCCCGGGGCACTGCCTCGCCTAGCCCCTTGGTAGCTACGTCACTGTTGTTTATAAGTGTAGGAATAAATACCGCACTATAATTGAAATCTTTAACTTTAGTTATCCTGTTTAACCTGGCTCTTAGCTTTCGCACAATTTTTCTAATAAGAAATGTCTATTTTAATACATGGAGCAAAATCTAGCTCAATATAGCTGGCTAGGTATCAAGCTATGATTATCACATTTTGCCTGACCCAGATTTGAGACCGCAAACAACACATAGTACCAAAACTAACCGTGTAGTTAGTTAAAACAATTCATAACATCACATTAGTTGCTATTTCAAAAGCTTGTGGTGATAGAACGCTGATTGATAGTGGTTCATTTATCAATGTCATTTATAAAATAAACCACAGTTAACCATGGAGAGTGATTATGCCCTCTCCCCTCTACGGGATCCGCTTAATTTAACATTTTAAGAGGATACCAAAATAGCTTCGTGCATTTTTCTATGTACGAAGTTTTCATTGTTTCTTTAGATTGAATGGCTAGAGCTCTAATTTTTAAGTATATGTTTTTTCAATATATGATCTAGGATCGCATAAACTCAGAAACGCGATTGAAAAAAGTTTTCTCGATAGAAAATCTTGGCGAAACAACCTCTCAAATTTTTTATTTTTTTCATTTGTCGGTCTATTATCGCGTATTAATTAATGAAATAACTTTAAAAACATAGGTAACTATTATATACAGAAACACGTAAATCAGAATTAAAATATATTTAGTAGATTTTGAGTAAATAGGAAAAATATCCCTAATTCTTCATTTTCTGTGCCTACTGGCTGTGTTAATATGTACGTGTCGGCGATGATATACGATAATATTGATGTAGGCCCTTAAGCAGTTTATTATGTACCGGGTTCAGATAAATCATTATTATTATCGCATTACTTAAAAATCAGCGTTAAAGATTTAACGGGTCCTTAGCTTTCGGCTGCTACGAGAGTCATTAACTGTTTTAAATAAGATTTGTTTTCAGCCATAAACGTCCCAATTCTGAACACAGATTTTAGAACATCTATGTTATGACTACCATTAACCATATCACCCAGCAGCAGTGTTTAGTTTCGAGACTCACTCTTACAGAAGTTATTTGCATATTGTCTCTTAGCTGGTTCTTACACATCCTGAGGAGAAAATGTGGTGGTGACACTTGTATTCTTAATTTGTTACCTCTTGGACATAAATAAATATAAAAATCATCTCCACCAAAAAAAGCTTGTAATATATTTTAAGTACAAAATGTTGTAGCGTGTTTTAAGTATAAAATGCACAGTTGTTTTATTTAACGCAAAATAGAATTAAATTTTATATTCGTTCCATTTTCTCACTTGTTTGTTATTTGCTTTATGCAAACGGTACGCCCAAATAAAAATATCTCACTGAATTCATGGATAAAATTGTTTCGAATATAATATAATATTTATCTTTTACTTATTGAAATGTTAATTTCATAAAATCTTTATGTATATTCTTTGGTTAAGAGATGTATAGCGTAAATGCTAACATCCTACGTATTTTCAGTGCGTAGTCAAGTAACAAAGTGTAGGCAGTACGATCAAAATTGATGTCTATACAACGTAGTTAACTACATAAATAAAAAAAATAGAATTTCTTTTTTTAAATCAGCTGAAGCTTTGAAATAAAAAAGTATAGAACGGACCTGAAAGTAAATTGAAACATAGTTTCATATATTATGTAACATAAACTACTTACAATACTTGTTTACTGTTTTCCTATGTAAGCTACTTTAGTTTGTGGAAAGCACGAAAAAGTGGGCGACAGATAAAGTGCCAGATTGATTGAGTAAGGTTGCTTGCTACGATCTAACCCATCGATTGATGTCTCAAACACTCTCCGTGTGTTTTCAATATACTTTGTTTCTTAAAGTTGTTTTACCTGATTTAGTGGTTTAGGTATTTTCATATCTATATTTATGTAGTTTTTGCCTGAACGGGTATTAGCAATATTTGCTATATTGAGTTACGTACAATGTTTTATTTCGAAGTAAAATTGTGATACTGAATGAGATAAATTTAAACTGAAGGACAGACTTTCGGTAAACATTGCATAGGAATATCAATATGTTCACCTAATTATTGTTTTTATTTATTTAGTAAAGAAAAGTCAATTAATACTTACAATGTTTAAGTTGGCGAACACGTGGCACAGTGGATCATAATTCCCCCCAAAACGGAGAAGGCCCAACAGTGGGACGTTAAAGGGCTGAAGAGAGAATAAATAATATAATAATAAATTATAATTGTATTTCATAAGAATTTTTCTATGTACATATCGGCATTCCATTACATCCAATTACTCTCTAACTAGATGCTGTTTGTACGTGATCGTCACTTTTGAGAATTATGACGTATGCCTGCCAAAGTGTTTGGTGAGGAAATTGAATCGAACGAGCTTACCTAACAATATAGACGGGCTTCATGGTGGAGTGGTTTATGTAATGGACTGCCGATCACGAGGTCGCGGGTTCGATTCCCGGTTGGGACAATCATTTTTGTGATATCCATAAATGTCATACAAATGTTTGTACTGCGTCTGGGTGTTTTCTATGTATTATAAGTATGTATTTACAAAAGAAAAGTAGTGTATGTAGTCTATCCGTATCTGGTTCCCATAATACAAGCATAGAAATATAGCTTACTTTGGGACCAGAGGACGTTGTGTGAAATGTCCTGAATATTTATAGCAGAGCTGCTAAAATAGGTAGAGCAGCGTACTTTTATCAGATGGCATAGAATATATGCTTCATAGTTTATTTTTAACGAATGAGTACACTTTATTGTACTCTAGTAAATACAGTTTAATCATAAGTAGATACAGTTATTTAACATAGGAACAATACAGGGTATTGTTATTTATATCTAGTATTTCATAAAAAAGTTTGGGTACCCTTAGAAAAAATACCCTGTACGTAGTCTTATCACAAGTTGTGATCTCTTACAGGCAACCTTAGGACGGAAATGTCATTTTGTTGGTTATAGGTTGAATTTTTTTAATATCGAGAAATAATTCAAGCAAAAGGATGTTAATTAATTTTATTATGTAAGCAAAATCTATTATTTTGGTACAAATAAAAGGCTTTATACGCTAAGTATAGACTAGCTTCATAGTTCTTCTGAGTATTCATTCTTATTAAACTAATAGAATTTCAGAACCGTTAGCCTATACGCTCCAAAGTTAGCACATTCAAACTTTTACCATATTTTGACTATATTACAGTTACCTCTTGCGTAATATCATTTAAGTTTTGTGATATCATAGCACATATATCATATATATTGGGCATGAAAAACGAGCTGTTAAGACTTCGGGCTACCTTATATTTATTAATAAGTTTATTTTTTTCGGAAATTCTGTCTATAAAAACGTTTTATTGGAAAAAATACTTTCTAATTTGTCCCGTTTATTGATTCTAGAACTTTGTTGATTGAAAAATATTGCAAACCGTTTGATACAATAGCTACGTTAACATTCAAAGAAAGTTCAAATATATGTCATACAAATGTTTGTACTGCCTCTGGGTGTATTCTATGTATTTTATTTATGTATGTATTTACGGAAGAAAAGTAGTGTATGTAGTATATTCGTATTCTGGTACCCAGAACACAAGAATATAAGCTTAACTTGGGACAAGAGGACGTTGTGTAACATGTCCATGAATATAAAATAAAATATAAATAAATAAGTTCATCATATCATGTACCTAATAGTCTTGTAATAGTTAGACAAATCTTCTGTTTTATATACATACTAGCTGTCCCGGCAAACGTTGTTTTGCCATACTAAAAAAAAAGGTGTGAAAAATAGATGTTGGCCGATTCTCAAACCTACTGAATGTGCATGTAAAATTTCATAAAAATCGGTCAAGCCGTTTCGGAGGAGTACGGTAACTAACACTGTGACACGCGAATTTTATATATAAGATATTCTATAGATATAATTACTTATACAATTTAATATAAATATTAATTTAATTTTAAATATTTACAATATATAGTATATGTTTACGACGCATAACTTTCGTAGGCCTTCTACATGTGTTTGAGGCTCTACGTCACGTCACTACGATGGCTCTACGACACGTAACTTTTATAGGTCTACGTTACAAAGTTTCTGATAAAAAATTTGCAACTGCACTTTAAAAATAAGTATTTAGCAGCGTAGCTAAAAATAAAAATAAAGCCTACCCCATATTTCTTATTACGTTAAATATCTATGAGTGTAACCGAGGCGATAAATGTTTGCACGAACTTTTTACACAGAGTATGATTGTGAAAATTGTTGTTTTAGCTGATGAAGTCGCAGGGAAAAGGGTAGTATTTATTTAAATACATTATTTAGCATGATTGTACAAAGGATAACCCAAATCCCTGACACAACTGTCAGGTCACCGATAACACTTAATTGAATGTCAATCACGTTTCGCATTTCGCGGTTGATTAATTTCGCTGAGAGTGCTGTATTTACACTGATCTGCCACGTCTACCATCACGCTATTAGTTAACATAATTATGCCATAAGCAAGGGTTGCATAATATATTGTGTGAGAGCAGACATATTTTGCCCATTGGTAGATTAAGAATATATGTATTTACTTTTTTATGTACCTTACTTACCTGTAGATTAAGAATATACGAGGGGAGGTCCAAAAGTTCGTGGAATGGAGGGGATGGAGTGGGGATAGGGGCGCTCGCTTAGTGTCATACTAATTGGGGACTCATAATTAGTATTTAGATGGAGTTTCAGCCCTATTGCGTCATTCGTTTACGAACACTCGCCTGCTAAACACGTCAATCCGGAAGAAAACTGAAACTATGGAGAAAATTGAACACAGTGCGGTCATTAAATTCCTTACCAAGCAAGGAAAGAACGCTCAGACAATTTTGAATGAAATGGAAACTGTTTACGGGGAACAGTGCCCTAGTAAATCAATGATTTACAAGTGGCATGGTCTTTTTAAACATGGTCGGGAGTCGATTGAAGACGACCCCCGCTCAGGAAGGCCAGTTGAGGCCACCACATCAGACATCGTCGAAAAAGTGGAAAAAATTGTACTGGAGGACACCCGTTTGAAGAAAAAACAGTTATCTGCATTAGTTGGAGTATCAGATACCACCATTTTGCGAATCCTACATGACCACCTGGGTATGACAAAAGTCAGTGCAAGATGGGTACCGAGAATGCTCACGCCGCTTCAAAAACAGCAGCGCGTCGAAGCGTCAAAACATTTTTTGGAGTTGTGTGGCGACGATCCTGGACCGATTTTGGAGCGAATTGTTACCGGCGATGAAACATGGGTTCATCACTTTGAGCCTGAGTCCAAACAAGAGTCCATGCAATGGCATAAAAAGGGGACACCACCGCCAAAGAAATTCAAAGTGTCGGAGTCGGCTGGAAAGTTGATGGCTACTGTTTTTTGGGATTGTGAGGGGATAATACTGATTGATTATAAAGAAAAGGGCAGGACCATAACCGGAGAATACTACGCAACAATACTAGAAAAATTAAAGGATGCCATCAAAGAAAAACGTCGGGGAAAATTGACCAAGGGCGTGTTGCTCTTGCAAGACAACGCGCCGGTTCACAAGAGCAAAGTTGCAATGGCTGCTCTACACACGCATGGCTTCGAATCACTAGTCCACCCACCCTATAGTCCAGATCTGGCCCCAAGTGATTTTTATTTGTTCCCCAATTTAAAAAAAGACTTAAGGGGAAGGAAATTTTCCGACGACAATGAGGTAAAGGAGGCAATTTTGGCTCATTTTGAGGGAAAAGATAAATAATATTTTTACGGTGGTTTAGAAAAATTAATTCATAGATCTAATAAATGTATTCAGCTTAAGGGTGATTATATTGAAAAGGAAAAATAAATTTACTGTTTCATTTTTACTAAAACCCTTTCATTCCACGAACTTTTGGACCTCCCCTCGTATGTATTTATTTTTTTATGTACCGCATTTTCTTCCCAGTGTGCTGTAAAACCAGCTTAGAGATATTTGAAAACTTACTTCCTCTGTAAGAGAAGACTCGATAATAAACCCTATGTCAACACGCCTGGCTAGTGCGGATACAGTAGTTCATAATCCCTCCCAAAGTAGAGGAAGTCCGTGCCTAACAGTAGGACGTTAACAGAGAGAGAGAGAGAGAGTGGGAAGTGATAAAAAACTCGAAAGTGTACTTTAACTTGCATATAAACAAATTTCTATCACAAATTCTCATCTTTGTTAGAAATTACTTGTTTTCATAAAGCTCTTTCCTCGTAAGCTCCACAAATATAACAGCAATAACATGTACAATAAGCCAGACCCTCTTTAGCAACGGGCTATAGTAACATAATAGAAATACACACCCACTTTTTGCGAAGCCTCAAAGAAAGTCTTGTCCAGTCATTCTTTATTAATAAAACGTAGGTATATTAATTATGTGTCAAGGATTTATACAGATTTCTATTATACACAGTGCACAATGAAAACGCAAAATATTGCAAATCATATGCAATTTCATGTATAGAACAAAACGTATAAGTATAGGAATATACTGAAATAAAAATTGGTCAAGTGCGAGTCGGACTCGCGCACGAAGGGTTCCGTACCATTATCTATGCAACATAAGGCAACGTTATTAGTATCGAGCAAGAAACGGTAAAAAAATCATGTTTGTTGTATGGGAGCCCCCCTTAAATATTTATTTTATTTTATTTTTAGTATTTGTTGTTATAGCGGCAATAGAAATACATCATCTGTGAAAATTTCAACTGTCTAGCTATCACCGTTCTTGAGATACAGCCTGGTGACAGACGGACGGACGGACGGACGGACAGCGAAGTCTCAGTAATAGGGTCCCGTTTTTACCCTTTGGGTACGGAACCCTAAAAAGATTTGATGCAATTAAACCTAAAAACTCAACTCAACTCTCAATTAAATTCTTTGCTAAATAATTCACCTACTGGGCAATTGAGGAGCCCACGTATATGCGTATTACGACGCATATACGCTAGTTGAGTAATAACAAAAGTGGGTGAAACCGCGAGAGAAGCCGCTATAGAAATTGTATATTTAATGTACGCTCGAAGTATTCTCAAATACCATAGAGTATTTTTATTGACTTTTGTTTTCAGGTGAGGATGAGGGTTTGCTACGTGACGAGACTATTAGACAGTCACTTTATATTTTCCCTCGTATATACTTACAAGTAAGTGACGCGTTCTTAACCTATTTACATTGAAATAGTATTTTATGATCAGTTTACATTCTTAAATATATTTTTTTTTAAAAAGAAGGAAAAAGTTATTTCTCAAAAATCATGCCTCTTTACAATCTATTTTATAATATTATTAAAAAACATAATAGATAAAAAAGGTACAAAAACAAGAAGAACAAATTTAATTGACCCACTTGCTGGAGAAAATGGAATGCTACTCAGCTATTGTTTTGAGATGTAATTGCGACCATATCACAACGCTGATTTTCAATGGACTTTCAGTAACCACCTGTCATCCGTCGTGCCATTGTCGGACGACGGGTACATACGCGATATTCAAAAGTTTTAAATAAAAAAAAGGCCTTGGCCTATAAAACTTTATTATGTGTATGAAATGAATATTTTGTTATTACTTTATTCTGGATTATGTCTTAGTCTTTACTTCTTAAATACACGAAAACTATGATATAAAAATGCATCCAGTTTCTTTATTCTATTAATAGGTTACGATGCCTTTAATACACGATCGCTCCTTGACGTTACTGTTAAGTAATTGAGTATACACTTGTGTGGCATCTGTGAATAGGGCAGAACATTATCATAATAATATACAACGTCAAACAGAAATACTATGGTATGCCTTAAGTGATACATTATTTAAGCCATGTATATATGTACGATAACTAATAAATTTTAATAAATGAATTAGAAAAAGCCTATCTATCTACATAATATATGTATTGTAGTGTATGTTTAAGTACATTATGTAGATAAGTATAGACATTTACAAGATAATTGGTTAGCATAAACACAATGACCAGTCTACGTTAAATGTCTTTACTAAAATTATATAGCAAATGTAACTCCCTCTGTCTGTTGCTCGTTTC
This sequence comes from Orgyia antiqua, assembly GCA_916999025.1. Taxonomy (NCBI): domain Eukaryota; kingdom Metazoa; phylum Arthropoda; class Insecta; order Lepidoptera; family Erebidae; genus Orgyia; species Orgyia antiqua. The sequence goes on from OU779861.1 coordinate 9,034,779, forward strand.
TGCATATAAAATACTAATATTATAAAGCTGAAGAGTTTGTTTGTTAGTTTTTTTGAACGCGCTAACTCAGGAACCGCTGGTCCGATTTGAAAAATTCTTTCAGTGTTGGATAGTACGTTTATCGAGGAAGGCTATAGACTATAAAACATCACGCTGCAACTAATAGTGGCGAAGCAGTAGTGAAAAATGTTGTAAAAACGGGGAATTGATTAAAATTCCACGCGTGCGGAGTCGCGGGCAACAGCTAGTACAATTTACAGAGAGTGTAGAGTCTACAGCCTAATCTCGTTGATTCTAAAATTGACTTGATTTAGAACTTCACATTAACCGATATAAAAAGTCCCTTCACATATTCTTTCTTATTATTCGTATCACCTTATAAGTATAAAAACCTAAAGAGAATTTAGCAAAATCTTCGCAATCTTATTACAATATTAGCATAACTTTAGCTCTTGAAAGAGAAAAGTATGCTAATGTAACAAAATATGGCTCCTGAAATGTTTCAGCTTTCATATAAAGTGTATCAAATTAAAGGGGATATTTGTATATAATTTACATACTATCCTAATCTCACACAGGGTGTCTTCAAGGTGACGCTTTATCATTGTTACAATGGTTATATTAATAAATATAAGTTCTTGTAACTCATTGATATACTAAAAGCGTTGCTAAATGGCATTACATTCTGAAATAACTGACTGTTAATTAATATTTTCATATGTACTCGTATCAATAATAAACGATGAAGTAGAATTCGCATTTCTCTTGTTTTTGAAGTTCCTAACTCAGTTTGAATGACACCTGCGCACAGTGCGCACATACCCAAAGAGGGCAAGAAGCCGGTGGTAAAAATCAGCCAAATCCCAATGCAACTAACGTGAACAATGTCCCCAATAACGGGATAAGGGCAGAAGAATAAAGAACTTGGTTTGGTTAATTATTTTTATATTCAGTCACTACGACCTGTTTCGCTCTTTGGGATCTTCAGTAGTAACATCTAAAATGTTATTTTAGTGGTAAAATTAATAACATCTAATGTCAATACAATAAATTTGTTGTTTTCATAAATGGCGTCTATCTTTATAATGAAAGAATTGTGAAGATAAACACCTTGTTAACCAGTTTTAGAAGACGCCCTCTGGTTGTTAAAGACACTTCGAGGCTTCGAGCATTGAATCGAATCTCTTGTTTTATTAGCAAAAGTTTTATACAAAGCTTTTGTATGTGGATGAATTTTAATCTGCAATATACACGAATATCATAAAGCATTATTTCTTATTGAGAAATAATGCTTTATGATATTCGTGTATATTGTATTGTATTGTGAAATTAACTACAGTGAAACAATAAATAATTGCAAAGCTATTTAAAGATTTAATTTTGTTTTGAGCTCATATGTTTTCCTATGTGCCTATGTTATCACATAGTGTCTTGGTGTATTTTTTATGACAAACTATAAATATAAATATATTTATATGGATTTATCGTAGCTCTATTAGTAATTACTTTTTGATATTTTTTGTTATAATGTGATAGATCAGCTGTGAAAATTTTAATTCTCTAGCTACTACGCTTTTTGATAGATACAACCTGGTGACAGATGAGCGGATGACAATGAATGAATCTAAGTCGTAGGGTTCCGATTTACCCTTTGGGAACCCTAAAAATTCCTACCTACCCTAAAACCCTAAAAATCTGAACTTGTAAATTTCATGGAAACTCCAAAAAAGTAGATAAAATTTACTGTAAAATAAACTTATAATATTAAGGTGGTCCGAAGTCATACAAGTTGACGACCCTTATACCCGGTACAATATTGAATTTGTTCGTACCACAAAAGTTAAATTATATTAACTATATAAGGTATTTTATACGTTTAATAAAGGCAGAATATATTGGCTTCCATGTTTGGGAGCTGAACTTTTGGGAGTGGGAGGGTCACGAGATCTATTGTATAGAATCTTTGTTATTGAGTGTAAAATTAGAAGAGTAATACAAGTTAAAATTCTAATTTGCTACTAGCTGATTTAACAAATGTTATTCTACTTTGAATCCTTCATCATATCTCAGGTTTTTCATCAGAGCGAGAGAGAGAGCCGCCTTCGTGGTCTCATTCATTCATAAACGAGAAACAATCCCTCCGTAGACAAATAAAACATCGTTTTGGATAACAGCGCCTTCTAACACACACTGTATAATTTAATCACTGACTATAAATATACTTTTTTAATATCATTGCTGATTCAGCTAGGTATAATGCTATGGTGCTGATCGATTGAGCGGGGATCCGGATTTTGTTTACACTTAAATTGTATCAAGATTATAGGTCGATAATTGAAATATTTCAGGATTCAATTTAGAAGGGCTTTCGCTTGAGCCGCTTATAATTGGCGGTCACGAATTTGATAACCGATTCTGGGCTGTAAGGATTATCTACGAGTTACCGTGTTACATGGTTGATCCATAATAATTACTTTACGCTGAAAATATTAAATAATAAAGCAATGACTACATATTCATAGAAATGTAAAAAATGACAACGTACTAAGGTACGCAGTGGCACAAGGTTTGCACATGTATCCTCCGTCTATAGTTTATTTTTAGTCTAAACAAAATTGACTATATTTTATTTTGCCATGGTTACATTATGCGTCTAAAAATAATTGATTCTATATATATATATATATTAAACACAAATTAAACCTCGTTGTAATGAGAAAAGCTTATAATGTGAGCTACTCTTTGTAGTAAAGTAAATTTAGTAGTTTTTAAGTTTACAGCGAATAGACAGATGCAGCGAGGAACTTTGTTTTCTAACATGCAAGAGCATAATATAGATTTGCCTGAAGATAGCTTGACAGACTTCAAGTTAAACAATAGTTGTTCATAAGAACACTTGAGCTGACTTGATCTACGTAGCACCCCTAAGCATTTCTCCTTACTACTAATAGAAGTGTAGGTACATATTATAAGTACCTCTCCAGATAGACACAAGTACTTTACTAAATTAAATTTCACTTATGGCAGGAATAGAAAGCGTATTTCAAATGTTAGTATATATTAACTATAATTGGATAATACTGAAATATACCATTTAAGAGAAACAATGTCTAAATAGATCCCTTAAAATATAAAATAAGTACTTATTATTACTCTAAGTTAGATCCTAATATTTTTCTACTTAAATATATGACACACTTTGAACAATTTTGTGGTTTTGAACAAAAAACCTACCTCTTGAACCACTCTATCTAAATAAACTAAATTATCTCTATTAAACCACTCTTGGTTTAATAATTTAGTTTATTAATAGATAGAGTATCTATTAAAAAAACCGCATCAAAATCCGCTGCGTAGTTTTAAAGATATAAGCTCACATAAGCATACATAGAACTTGACAGCTTATCATAAAATGGTCTCATCTGATTATCAGTCTCATATGACAGTCGAGATTAGTCCAGCTTACACTGTGTTTCCTTCGTTATCAATTTGCATAAAAGAAACAGCTTGATTGTACCACATAAACCCTTATGTTTGTTTAAACGATGCGTGAGATCAAACAGTAAAATTAACAGACAAACAGACCCTATTATTATGCAGCCTAACGCGAAGATCGTGATGCACAAATTAATTATATAAACGTGGTCTTTACTCAATCAGACAACAATGCTATTTCGTGTTAGAGCAAGTTTTCATTGAAAATATTATCTAGTCAACTATTTATTTGTGTGTGATTTGAATGGAAGAACATACACCACTAATAAAATTGATAAATCTATACTATAGATTTGAGATCATTCTATAGCAATAGGTCTACGCGTAGTAAGTAAACTGTTTTTTTTTTTTCATTTAAGTAAGTACCTATATCATAAGAATAGCTTTCACCAGAATTACAGGCAAGTGACACAGTAGGTTGCAGCTAGTATTTATATGTAAAAAGTGTATTATAAGATTTATTTCATTTTAATGATTCCAATAAATTAAGAGCATAGATAAAAAAAATAATTACGGTTATATCTCAATAATTAATTAAATCTATCAAATGAAAATTGATTAGGAAGGCGCCTTTATTGGGTACTATTCAGATGGTGGCTATTCAAGCTGTCGACTAGCTTAGTGTTACTACGGCTGAGATGAATCAATTTGTGATCGCCTTTACCTATATAGATAGGTTTAGCATCTCACAATTTTCAGGCTCTGTAAAAATAATGTCAACATCATATATATATATATATCAACATAGTAAATCTTAAAATCTTAGAGTATTTTGTTAAAAAACTAGATGTTGCCCGCGACTTCGTACGCGAGAAATTTAGAAAAAGAAAAGTTTATGCAACATTTTTCGCTGATGCTGCAATCCCATTAGTCGCAGCGTGATGCCATCCTCGATAAAAGTACTATCCAACACTGAAAGAATTTTTCTAATCGTTTCTGGAGATTAGCGCGTTCAAACAAAGAAGCAAACTCTTGGTCTTTATAATATTATTATAGATAATAACCATAAGAAGAAACCACAGTGATGTCTGCGCTACATATTATTGTAGTCTTGTTAAAAGTTTAGAACCTACATTTAAATTGAAAATTACTGCTTTAAATATAACTCCAGACATATATTACGACATAAAGACCAAAATTTATGCTTCAGTTTTAGCACCTAGCATATCAACAAGACAAGAAAACTACTATAAACTTACAAACCACGCTGTTAGTTGGTCACAAAATTTCTATTTTTTATTGTTATGTATGGCATTCAGAGTATTGTAAACATAGATTGATAACGTAGATAAGAGCGAAGTTAATAAAAGTGTGTGAAGAATATATTTACTACGATATTATTGAACACTAATTCTCTCCCTAGGTTGCTGTAAAATCCAGCTAAGGGATTTTGTAATCATCCTCTGTGAGAGACGGAAACCTCGAAAGTAAACCTGGACAGTTTAGTAGACCAGTCAGCATAGTAGACGAATAAATCCCCCTAAAGTGAAGGAGGCCTTGCCCAAACGTGACGTTAATGGGTTGGGAAGGTAAGGGAAGAAAATAATCTTAATATTGATAAGATTTTTTTAAATCTTCTAAGTGTACTTTTCATTAAGGACCTACATCAATATTATCGTCGACACGTTTAAATTAACACAGCTAGTAGGTATAGAAAATGAAGAATTAGGGATATTTATTTTGTTTACTCAAAATCTACCAAATATATTTTAATTCCGGTTTACGTGTTTCTATATAATTATAATAGTTACTTATGTTTTTAAAGTTATTTCATTAGTTAATACGCGATAATAGACCGACAAATGAAATAAATAAAAAATGAGAGAAGTTGTTTCGCTAAGATTTTCTATCGAGAAAACTTTTTTCAATCGCGTTTCTGAGTTTATGCGATCCTAGATTATATATTGAAAAAACATATAGTTAAAAATTAGAGCTCTAGCCATTAAGAGCTCTAGCCATTAAGCCAGCCTAAGGAAAAAATGAAAACTTCGTACGTAGAAAAATGCACGAAACTATTTTGGTATCCTCTTAACAACTAATATTCATCATTTAATAACCAAGTGACAAACTTAAGTCGTAACAACAACTCCGTGCGTATCCCTGATGTGATATAAACATGATGCCCTATCTTAGTGAACATGTCACACATCCACGTTGTTAACAAATTACAATACACTAGAGAACGAATGGAACATACAGCTGTGGTTTATAATACCTACACAGTAGTGACACACAATTTCATTTTATTAAACCTACTAATATGGTGAAAAGATTTTGTCTTTTAATTTACGTCAATTAAATACAGAACATGACCATGACAATAACAAATAAAAATATCTGAATGGATACAATCGATTGTTACTTTAGTAGTAGAAGTTATTATTTCATTTAGAGGATTCCATTTTTAGGGTTCCGTACCTAAAGGTAAAACGTGATTCCTGTTATTGTTATACATCTTCCTGATTCTATTAATATTTTACACCTGAAGGTTTGAAAGAATGTATGAATATCGGGATGGATGGGTGTAAGTATGTTTGTTGCTCTTTCACACAAAATTACTGAAGGGATTTTAAAGCAATTTTACATTTGTATCGCTTAAAGATCAGAATAACACATAGGTATTGACACGTTAAGAGGATACCAAAATAGCTTCGTGCATTTTTCTACGTACGAAGTTTTCATTTTTTCTTTAGATTGAATGGCTAGAGCTCTAATTTTCAAGTAGATGTTTTTTCAATATATGATCTAGGATCGCATAAACTCAGAAACGCGATTGAAAAAAGTTTTCTCGATAGAAAATCTTAGCGAAACAACCTCTCAATTTTTTTATTTTTTTCCTTTGTCGATTTATTATTGCGTATTAACTAATGAAATAACTTTAAAAACATAAGTAACTATTATATATAGGAACACGTAAATCAGAATTAAAATATATTTAGTAGATTTTGAGTAAACAAAAAAATATCCCTAATTCTTCATTTTCTGTGCCTACTGGCTGTGTTAATATGTACGTGTCGGCGATGATATACGATAATATTGATGTAGGCCCTTAAAAGCTAAGAAGCGGGGCAGTAACTAGAAACCGAAGTCTTACCAGAAAGAAAAGAAAGAAAGAAAAGTATTTATTGCCTTCACATGGGGACGTAAACAAAGCATCAAAACAAAAAAATAATTTGGTAGTCACATAAATATTCTCATCATCATTATCATCTTCATCATCATCATAACATTACGCCTTTTTCCCATGGGGGTAAGATAGTTTGTTTTCCTATACAATAACGGAAACAATTAATAAATGTTCATGGAAATTTCACACAACGTCCTCTGGTCCCAAGCTAAGCTTATGCTTGTGTTATGGGTACCAGAATACGGATAAACAACACATATATTGCTTTTCTTTTGTAAATATATACTTATAATACATAGACAATGGACGTAAGACTAAATTAACTTGTTGTAACAGCAACTATCTACGTACATCTATTACGTCTATCTACACTAATAGTCCATTGAAATGTTACATTTTTTAGGCCTTACCTTGCGTTTCTTAGAGGACGCAATTTTATTTTTTTGATGTGTAGGGGGGGTAAATGTAAAGCTAAAATCAAGTTTGTGGGGTCGCCACCCTTGTCCCACGGCCGCCATCTTGAAAATAGGGGTTGAAACGGTTTTTACGATATATCTCTTAAACTATTTATCTGATAAAAAAATTTTCTTAACGTTTTTTGTTGCAAATTAAATTCTCTATAACTTTGGTCCAGTAATTTTTTGTCGTAAAACTATAAATAAAAAAGTTATAAGTGAAAATGTTCAGAAATTCGAGAAAAAAATTTATATTTTTCGATATAACTTTTTTTTTTATCATTTTACGAAAGAACGATATCAGACCAATTTTGTAGATCGGTTTTTAAGGAACAACTTTTATATGCAACATTTTTTCATTAAGTCAATAGCTAAGGTTTTACAGCGCTCCGAAGTGAGTACTATTTTACAGTACTCTTAACTATACATATTTTATACGTGGGTACTAATAATGTGTCATCAGTTATTTATTTATTTTTTTTATTTTGTTATTATAATTCTTTTAATTAGTAATTTTGCAATGTTATTAATAATTAATTATTGACTCTTTTCCACTCCATTACAGAATTTTACAATTATTGATTTTTAAAATAATTTTAAATGTGACGGCCGTTACCGAGAATGCTGTCCAGGTAGAAAATACCCAAGCGACCATTAGGGAACAAAAGAACAGCTGCTATTATTATTATCATTATTTCTAACCTCTCTTACTGTACGAATAGCTGAGAATATTGTGTTGAAGTTGTCGTTCAACTTATATCTTTTAGTTGTGCTACATATTTCTCTACGCGCGGATGTATTTTATTCTGTTTTTAATTGTGAAGACGATTTCGAATGATTTTAGACTCGATTTTAACTGCAGTGAAAACTATTCTTTTTTTATTAGCATTTAGACTTTTTAAGCGTGCTTTTTCTATTATTCCATCATGAGTGATTGTTTTATTTGTAAAAAACCTTTAGGTGAAAATAAAATAAGAACTGTGAAGGCAAAAGGTGTAAAAACTTTACTAGACCGAGCTGTAGCAAAAAATGATGAGGTTAATGAACAATTTTTACGAACTGTTTCGGAAGTTACTGTACATATTGCGTGTTATTGTTATTACGTGGACAATCGAACTGATAATGTTGTTCGTCGTCGCAGCAGCAGCTCCAATAGTTTATCTTCAGTTTCAGAAGCTCCAGAGCCAGACTTTGATTTTGTGAACAATTGCTTCATCTGTGCCAAAACGGTTCAGGATCCAAGTAATTGATTGATCCAGAAAAGAGTCAATAATTAATTATTAATAACATTGCAAAATTACTAATTAAAAGAATTATAATAACAAAATAAAAAAAAAAAAAATAACTGATGACACATTATTAGTACCCACGTATAAAATATGTATAGTTAAGAGTACTGAAAAATAGTACTCACTTCGGAGCGCTGTAAAACCTTAGCTATTGACTTAATGAAAAAATGTTGCATATAAAAGTTGTTCCTTAAAAACCGATCTACAAAAATGGTCTGATATCGTTCTTTCGTAAAATGATAAAAAAGAAAGTTATATCGAAAAATATTAATTTTTTTCTCGAATTTCTGAACATTTTCACTTATAACTTTTTTATTTATAGTTTTACGACAAAAAATTACTGGACCAAAGTTATAGAGAATTTAATTTGCAACAAAAAACGTTAAAAAATTTTTTTTATCAGATAAATAGTTTAAGAGATATATCGTAAAAACCGTTTCAACCCCTATTTTCAAGATGGCGGCCGTGGGACAAGGGTGGCGACCCCACAAACTTGATTTTAGCTTTACACTTACCCCCCCTACACATCAAAAAAATAAAATTGCGTCCTCTAAGAAACGCAACCCCAAATGTAACTTTTCAATGGACTATAATATCTTGTGGTCTGGATAGTGACGGGACCTAAGTGGCTATTGGCGGTAGCGAGCGAAATTGCTTATTGGCTAGTACATATAGAGACGTAGTACGAGTACGTGTATACTTGTAGGACGTCCACTAAATGTATTATTATGGTACAAGCATTTTTAAGAGTCAATACATTCTATATTTTGGTGCGAATTCTGTTTACTCAACTAATTAAAACATGAAGAATGACAATGACGGAAACAAAACTTTTGACGGGCTTCGTGGTGGAGTGGTTCATGTAACGGACTGCCGTTCACGAGGCCGCGGGTTCGATTCCCGCTCGGGACAATCATTTGTGTGATATTTATAATTGTCATACAAATGTTCTGAGGACGTTACGTGATGCTTAGCTTATATGCTTGTGTTATGGGTACCAGAATACGGATAGAATACATATACCTACTACTTTTTTTTGTAGATACATACTTATAATACATAGGAACACCCAGACGCAGTACAAACATTTGTATGACAATTAGAAAAATCACACAAATGATTGTCCCGAGCGGGAATCGAACCCGCGACCACTTGATCGGCAGTCCGTTACACGAACCACTCAACCACGAGGCTCGTCAATATACTCCCCGTATGTCCGTATGTCCCTATGTGACCTTTTTTTTTTCTAAATTACGCAACGGATTTCAATGCGGTTTCTTTTAATAGATAGAATGGTTCAAGGGGATGGCTTTTTTGTATAATTTGATTGAGATACTTTTTTAAATTCCACACATACGAAGTTGCGGGTGACAGCTAGTTATTTTATAAAGTAACTAGCTTTTGGTCGCGACTTCGTACGCGTGGAATTTAGAAAATTTTCTCCGTTTTTGCATCCTTTTTTACAGATAATTCGCTCCTATAAGACCCAGCGTGATGCTATAAAACCTATAGCCTTCATATATAAATGTACTATCCAACACTGAAATAATTTTTCTAATCGGACCAGTGCAGTGTTGCCTAAGATTAGCGCAAAGCAAACAAATTCTTCAGCTTTATACTATTAAGGATATAGTTTAGGCTTTTCAAGTCACCAGAAAATACTAATTTTTCTGCACTCTTTAAGTACATATACACATATTAAAGCAACAATAAAAGTTACTTTTGATAGAAATGATTATAGTTTATTATTTTAATGAAATTCTTAACTTCCCTGACATTCATCGTAAAATATAATTGAATGGTTTTCTTTACCTACATCATTTGCATAATCTGAGGCTTTGTAAGTTTCTCTCGAGTGACGTCACATATGCTGATAATGCAACTCTGGTCCCAAGCTAAGCTTATTATGCTTGTGTTATGAGTACCAGAATACGGATTTATTACATAAACTACTTTTCTTTTGTAAATTCATATAATACATAGTAAACACCCAGACGCAGTACAAACATTTGTATGACAATAAAAAAATTCACACAAATGATTGTCCTGACCAGGAATCGAACCCGAGACCTCGTGATCGGCAGTCCGTTATATGAACCACTCCACCACGAGGCCCGTCAATTTGTTAAGATCGAAGTTACGAGCAAAAGCTAGTTCTCTAATAAAACATTATGATTGTTACCAAAGCCAGTCATTTATGATTCACTCAATTTCAGAGTTTCTAAAGGATTCACAGTTTAGGATAGGTAATAAACATTTAATAGACAAGTTTATGATTGTTTTGATGATGTTTAGTTACTTGCTATTCATATTAATGTTTAGTGTTCGCGTAAACATGTTAAGTTCAATGTATGAGGACAGTTATTACCGTTCTTGAGATTTTTTAGGATAAATAAACACATATATATAACACAGATAAGTATGTTTTTATGCAATGGATTACTATTATTATTATTTTAATTTTATTTAGAATATAAGTGTCACCAAATCATCCTTCTATTGAAAGAGATATCTAAAGAATGCACCTGTTATGTATAGTATATTTTAAGTAATATTTACTTATTTATTTTATTAATATAATAACATTCTTATTATTATTATTTTTTTCTCTTCCTTTACATTAATCTACTTGCACACTGCAGCCCCACTTTATTTTAGTCCCTAACTTTTCTTTCTATCCCATGGTTGCCTGCCTGGAAGAGATCACTTTATGTGATAAGGCCGCCATTTGTACCTAGTTTTAAGCTTAATTTCTGTTTTCTGTTTCTTGTAAATGTGTACAATAAAGAGTTAATCTATCTATCTATCTGCTATGAATATTTTTGCAACACGCTAGATTGGTTAGCAGAGAATGCTTTTAGCATTAAATACGTCTTTGTAAACAATTGTGCAATAAGTTTTTAAATAAATTATTAATTAGGAATTTATTAGTATTTCGTATAATATCCGACATTATCAAAACAAATCCATAAATATTATTTGAATCGTTACAAGAAATAAATGTACTAATATTCTCTAACACTTACGCGATTCCATTTTTCTAATACCACTGATCGTAGAGGACACCATACAACTCAGACCATGGTAACTAAAAAGTCTCCAAGGCTAAAATTCAAAACAAATATACGCGTCTAAATCCGAAAAAAGTGTTTTGTTTTTTCAAAACACAAATTTATAAAAGGTATCGTTAATCGATTTTATACATAGCCATACCTTTTACTGCTGTGAATCCAGTGATGCCGAATACAAAAAATAAAAATGAATTTCAAATCACCGGTTCATTCGACGCGTTTCGTATTTGTTTTGACCAAACAGCACGTACAAATAAATTCAGCAGTTGAATATTTATAGACGAATTCTGTTGCAAACTGTATACCATTTGATAGGAGTAAAATTTTATTTATCATCAATATGGGTAAGCTGAAACATAAATAGTTAGGTACTAATTAATGTAAGCAATTTTACTAAAATAAATTGCTGTATTTTTAAACATATTGTTAGTGCTTGGTGATTAGATTTAGGCATTTACATAGCACTTATAACATTGATTATACCTAATTATTAAGTGATTGCGGACATTTTATACGAATCTATACCTACTTAAAATTTTTTTTTTTAAAGACATTTCACACAACGTCCTCTGGTCCCAAAGTAAGCTATATTTCTATGCTTGTATTATGGGTACCAGATACGGATAGACTACATATACTACTTTTCTAGTATATGTAGTCTATCCGTATCTGGTAATACATACTTATAATACATAAAAAACACCCAGACTACAAACATTTGTATGACATTTATGGATATCACACAAATGATTGTCCCAAGCGGGAATCGAACCCGCGACCTCGTGATTGGCATATATATTTTTTTTTACATAAAACACTCCACCACGAAGCCCGTCGTTCGTCAATTATTGGATCATGCGTGAAAATTTCAGATAAATCTAAATATTGGATGTGAGTGAAAATAACTTGCAAAGATTTCATTACATTAATGCAGTTAATACAGTACATACATTAACACTTAGACGGATAGAGTTACGAACGATGTTAATAGAATAAAAGCGTCTTAAAGATGAGTCAATTCCATTTTTACTGTATAGATTCTCGAGTCTATAGATTTCTAATATAATACATGTTCTAAAACCAATAAATTTGTAACAATATATTAAATTCTCCCTATTGGAGTAAAATTAATTCAATAAGCTGGTGTGAAAGCTCTTTATTTTGCCGGTCGAACTTCGTTGAGTGACTCTAATGTAATTGATTATTGGAAATGGAATTTATTTAAGAACTTTATAACTGACAGAGAGAGACTTTCAATTGAATTTGTCTTGTATTATATTTTATTATGTAGATGTCTAAGCAATTTCAACATGAAAGAACTGTATATTACTGATCAATGATTAAATGGCACTCTAAGATCTATACTCACATTAGAAAACTCAAGAGCTTATTTGTTTGTTAGAAAGCGCTAATCTCAAGAACCACTGGTCCGATTAAAATTTATCTGAAATACATTTTTAACTTCAGCACAGAGTTTAACTACCTAAGCAGTATTAGCTTCTTCAACACCAAAAAGTCTGAAGTTTTATTAAACTGTTTCACTACCATTTTACCTGGTCCCGTTGGTAATTAAAGATTTGTATAAAACTTTCAAAGAGCTAGATAATTTTATATATTAAAAAGAGAACCAATCAGAAAGACTTCGCGGTCTGCCATCCGCGTGTCACCTGGCTGTATCTTATCAATGGTGACAACTAGAAAGCTTTTTAAAATTCAAAATCAAACAAAATCCAATTCAAAAGAAGTCATTGAGATGTAAATTCGCAAACGAGATTCTTGATAACAAAACAATAAATGAGTTAATTTCCTACCGCTGCTTGTTATAGACAGCAGTTTTATACAAAAGACAAATTACTGTTTTCCACATACACGTTTGTAATTTATTTCCTTTGAACTTATTCATCTTATATAATTTTGCAAAGCAATTGTGTATTAGAATTTGGCGAATTACTTTCATTGCTCTACCAATATGCTTGAGTAAAAAATTAAAATTGTTAGTGTTAAAAACACGATTCGGCAATGTTAATAGAACTTTTTTATTAGAAAATCTGTATATAACGATTTTAAATAATAATAATGTGCAAAATGGAATAGCCAAATTTTATTTATTTTTATTTATTTTTTAGTTATGTTTAGTTATGCACGTAGAATTGTTACCAATATCTATTAGGTATTTCGCTAAAATTAAATGTTATTAAGCAACTACACTATGATTGAATCACTATTGAGAGCTTAAAATATGGTATAAAAATAATTTTAAAATAACACGTGAAATAACTTTCCACACAATTTTATATTTTTTGTTTCAATACATATAAAACTTACAAGTTAGTCATAGAGCAAACATTAAACGGCAATTAATTTCTTAAAGATTTTACACTATCGTCATAAACACTCCCGAAAAAACCCCGATTTTTCTGTTATGTTTCGATCGTAATTCGCCGATCGTAATACCTATATTTTGGCGCGCCGACAATTTAGTTTTCCAATCAAAATCCTTACTGTGTTCAAAAGCGTGAAGCCAGCGATAAAATGTTCGGTATTGAAATAGTCTTAAATAAACTTTTATGTTTGTTTTGTGCAAAAAGTATGTGAATTTCTTAACAGTTTTTATTTATTTATTTAAAGCTTCTATCAGTGGTACTTACTTACTTAGTGCGGACTTAACGCCAACAGTGGAATTTTCTACTCCTTTGATAGTACCTAGGGTATAAAAATTTGTAGAAAGTTGCTACATAATGACGCTCTTTTTGAGAGGCCTATCCTGTGTTTGGAGATGGCATAAGCCCTGGCTAATTAGATAAACAAACAGATGTTTTCGTAAAGTATATAAATCATGTTACTCCAAAGATAATGATAAGATTAATTACACCTTTGTGTAAGTATACCTAGTTATTCATTGTTGATTCTTCAAACAAGTGTCTATCAAATAACAAAAAGTAAATAAGCCAACAAAGTACACCAAAGATTTTGTTATACAGATACAATATTGTGCCCGTCATCAGATATTGGAGTGGATTCCGTCATTCGTACAGCGGACATAAAGTTTTTACTTTTGTCTTAGTTTATGGCAGCAGGGGAAGTGGCAATTTCCTTGAGGAAGTGAAAGCAAGACGTTTACTTTCTTTCTAAAAATAAACTAAATATTCCTGTTTTTTTATCTACAGTTTGATTTGTTTCTTCTACCAGCCCATTAATGTACCACTGTTGGGCACGGGCCTAATTTACTTCGGGAGTGTTTTTGGTTTACTATGACGGGCTGATTGTAATTTAGAGTTTTCCGTCTCTCACAAGGGAACGAAGCAAAATTAAAAAATGTTGTAAAAACGGAGAAAATTTGCTAAATTTAACGCGTACGAAGTTGTGAGCAATAGAGAGTTATAGATAAATACGTGTTGTAAATAATGTTGGGTTTATACAATAATATTTTAAATTAGTAACTTATTGGCTATATTGGTAACAATTCTACGCACACAACTAAACTAAACTTAACTAAAAAATGAATTGATAACACAATCCGGCAATGTTAACTAAACTTTCTTGATAAGTAAAACGGTTTATTATAGACTAAAGAGTTTAATTATTATAAATGTGCATAATAAAGTAGCCAGTGTTAATCTAAATATACCAATAGTTATTTTCATTTTTCAGTTAAGTTTAGTTGTGCACTTAGAATTGGTACCATTAAAAAGTATTCAATAAGACGTAGTATCAAATGTTAAATGTGAGTAACGAGGCACATGAAACGGAGAAAAGTTATGAAGAGTAATATAACATATTAGAGCAAGCAACACTCTTGTATGTATTTCCTTGATGCATTGTCACATATTTTTCCTTTTAGGGTAATTTTTTCACAGAGTATAATATGACACATTAATTTCATGTTGGCTGGGAGCTTCCGTGTATATTTTGTTTACATTTGGAGTAATATATGATTATTAAAGGATATTACACTGCGTAGCGAATATACGCAAAATACAGGTAAGATAGTCAAGCGCGAGTTGCAAAATGAGGGTTTCGTACCATAATCTTCATAATACTGTCATTATGAAACACTAAAAACCAATATGTAGCACACCACAAACTACCGCGCTATCTATCCTAGATATTTTTATCCATCCTAAGATTGCCTGGGAGAAATCACACTAGTGATAAGGCCGCCCTTTGTACAATACCTTAGTTTAAGAAATTATTATATAAGTAAAATGTATGTATTATTGTGGTTTACAAATAAAGAGTTTTCTATCTATCTATCTATCTAAAAATGTGGTATGGGAGCCCTCTTAATGCCGCCTACACACGTTACGATAAACCATAACGAAAAAACTGCGCAGTTTTATCGAACGATTTTTATGGACGACCGCGGTCGTCAGTTCTCCTCACAAGCTCGTGCAAGTAGCATGTCGTCAACAGTACAGACGATAAATTATATTATTAAATAAACAAATGTCACAAGAAGTTTTTATCCGACTCGATAGATGGCGTTGTGCCGTCTCGCTACATCACGCTATTATTTCGTTTGACGCATTTACGTATAACCTTGACAAAATATTTGTTTAGTATCACATAAGTGCATAATGCATATGCAAACTGCATAATGCATATACTTAATAGAAATTTTATGTACATTTCACACATTGTCCTCAGGTCCCAAGCTAAGCTTATAAATATGCCTGTGATATGGGTGGGTATGGGTAGATAGTTATTAGAATAGTTTACGGAACTGTTATTGGCGGTTACACCAGGCTGAGTGGCGCCATGTGATACGTTGTTGTAAACATTTGTGAAATATGACCAACTCTAAACAGCTGGTAGTCTGGTACTGACATCTGTTGTTTTTCTAGTGTAGTATTTCATACGGTACCAAGTAATATTCTTCAAGCGTTCAAATAGTAATGCATTTTTGCGGTAGATGGCATTATTTACAACGTTTTTTACAACTTTTCGTGTGGCACCGAGGGTTGCCGGGGCGCCATCTAGTTTAATTATAAAACATCAATCACTTAACAACATCCTTGAAACTGCGCGGCTGTCCAAAACCAAAACCTAGCAAGTGACGTTTTTTTAATTCGTTTTCTTAAACCAATTATTCCCCAATTTTCTTACTGCGTCTAATGCAAAAACAACTGTATTTCTATCTTACATAGAATCACATATACAAGCATGTATAATAAACCTAGCAACCAGCACTTCATACTTGTTGATTACAAAATGAAAGAGCATCTGCTGAAAAATTTACTCAAATGTAACTTGCTAGGTTTGGGTTTTGGACAGCCGTGCGGCGGCGAACACACCGCCGACAGCGTCACGTCATTGCTGCGTGTTTCGCACGGAAGCAGAAAACAAACGGGCGGGAACGGTGTCGCGCACGACAACTACATCAGCAGCCAAACCCGTAGTGACCTTTGTCGCTACGGTAGACAGTGCGCTTAACTCATTGGTGGCGGCAGCAATCGCAGCCGGCGCCAATGCAGCCCGCCCTAAAAGGAAGAGAAGAAGGAAATGCCGCCGCAGCGAAAATCGAGTCCGCACCCCCCGCCAGAAGGCGCCCAAACAAGCCGCACCGCCAGTAACGGAGCCCACTGAGCAGTCCGCAGCGCCCGCCGTATCCATCGCGGCGCTCGCCGCGAAACAGGCGCCCGCCGCTCCGCACGGGAATCAGCAGATTTGTAAAAAAACAATCATTATAATCGCTTTGCCCAGTTCACTTCTGTATCTTAAAAGTTGAGATTTGTTTGGTGTAACGAGTAAGTAACGAAAACAGGGTAAACCATTATATACAAGTGTTTCAGAAAGGTGTAGTCATATTTGACCATCGTTACACATGGACTAGGCATGGATGAATCATTATAATCGCTTTGCCCAGTTAAAAGTTATGAGGTAACAAACATAAATAAAAAAGAAAACATATAAACGATTTGAAAACCTCCTCTTTTTTTTAAGTCGGTCAAAAATACCCAGACGCTGTACCTACTATTTATTATTATAGTATTTGTGTAACAAATAAAAACAAAAATTAATTGGCTGTCCCGCGCAGGAATCGAACCCCTTGACCTTTTGGACGGCCGCAGTAGTCAAATACATGAACCACTAGACCACGAGGACCGTCGATCAAGCGGTCAGATAATCGAAACGATTTTAAGAAATAAAAATTGTATCTTCTTTCGACGAACGATAATTCGCAGCAAATGTTCTACAAACGAACGAAAAATCGAAGATCAAGAGATCGCACAGTTTTATCGTACGATAATTTAGTGCGCGCTAAACAACGCACATTTGACGAACGATTCGATTTGCAGCGAAGAATACCCAAATTGAACTGCACAGTTTTGTCGGCCGACTTTTCGTTCGATAAATCGTAAGGTGTGTAGGGGCCTTAACAAATTGCTACAAACATAAAACGGACATTTAAGGCCCCTACACACCTTACGATTTATCGAACGAAAAGTCGGCCGACAAAACTGTGCAGTTCAATTTGGGTATTCTTTTTTTAAAAAATGTATGTAAAATCGCTGCAAATCGAATCGTTCGTCAAATGTGCGTTGTTTAGCGCGCACTAAATTATCGTACGATAAAACTGTGCGATCTCTTGATCTTCGATTTTTCGTTCGTTTGTAGAACATTTGCTGCGAATTATCGTTCGTCGAAAGAAGATACAATTTTTATTTCTTAAAATCGTTTCGATTATCTGACCGCTTGATCGACGGTCCTCGTGGTCTAGTGGTTCATGTATTTGACTACTGCGGCCGTCCAAAAGGTCAAGGGGTTCGATTCCTGCGCGGGACAGCCAATTAATTTTTGTTTTTATTTGTTACACAAATACTATAATAATAAATAGTAGGTACAGCGTCTGGGTATTTTTGACCGACTTAAAAAAAAGAGGAGGTTTTCAAATCGTTTATATGTTTTCTTTTTTATTTATGTTTGTTACCTCATAACTTTTAACTGGGCAAAGCGATTATAATGATTCATCCATGCCTAGTCCATGTGTAACGATGGTCAAATATGACTACACCTTTCTGAAACACTTGTATATAATGGTTTACCCTGTTTTCGTTACTTACTCGTTACACCAAACAAATCTCAACTTTTAAGATACAGAAGTGAACTGGGCAAAGCGATTATAATGATGGATACGGCGGGCGCTGCGGACTGCTCAGTGGGCTCCGTTACTGGCGGTGCGGCTTGTTTGGGCGCCTTCTGGCGGGGGGTGCGGACTCGATTTTCGCTGCGGCGGCATTTCCTTCTTCTCTTCCTTTTAGGGCGGGCTGCATTGGCGCCGGCTGCGATTGCTGCCGCCACCAATGAGTTAAGCGCACTGTCTACCGTAGCGACAAAGGTCACTACGGGTTTGGCTGCTGATGTAGTTGTCGTGCGCGACACCGTTCCCGCCCGTTTGTTTTCTGCTTCCGTGCGAAACACGCAGCAATGACGTGACGCTGTCGGCGGTGTGTTCGCCGCCGCACGGCTGTCCAAAACCCAAACCTAGCAAGTTACATTTGAGTAAATTTTTCAGCAGATGCTCTTTCATTTTGTAATCAACAAGTATGAAGTGCTGGTTGCTAGGTTTATTATACATGCTTGTATATGTGATTCTATGTAAGATAGAAATACAGTTGTTTTTGCATTAGACGCAGTAAGAAAATTGGGGAATAATTGGTTTAAGAAAACGAATTAAAAAAACGTCACTTGCTAGGTTTTGGTTTTGGACAGCCGCGCAGTTTCAAGGATGTTGTTAAGTGATTGATGTTTTATAATTAAACTAGATGGCGCCCCGGCAACCCTCGGTGCCACACGAAAAGTTGTAAAAAACGTTGTAAATAATGCCATCTACCGCAAAAATGCATTACTATTTGAACGCTTGAAGAATATTACTTGGTACCGTATGAAATACTACACTAGAAAAACAACAGATGTCAGTACCAGACTACCAGCTGTTTAGAGTTGGTCATATTTCACAAATGTTTACAACAACGTATCACATGGCGCCACTCAGCCTGGTGTAACCGCCAATAACAGTTCCGTAAACTATTCTAATAACTATCTACCCATACCCACCCATATCACAGGCATATTTATAAGCTTAGCTTGGGACCTGAGGACAATGTGTGAAATGTACATAAAATTTCTATTAAGTATATGCATTATGCAGTTTGCATATGCATTATGCACTTATGTGATACTAAACAAATATTTTGTCAAGGTTATACGTAAATGCGTCAAACGAAATAATAGCGTGATGTAGCGAGACGGCACAACGCCATCTATCGAGTCGGATAAAAACTTCTTGTGACATTTGTTTATTTAATAATATAATTTATCGTCTGTACTGTTGACGACATGCTACTTGCACGAGCTTGTGAGGAGAACTGACGACCGCGGTCGTCCATAAAAATCGTTCGATAAAACTGCGCAGTTTTTTCGTTATGGTTTATCGTAACGTGTGTAGGCGGCATTAGATGTTTTGCTAAGCGCAAATCGCTAGAACAGCAGAAAAGATTCCACTAATTCTGTTTTTAGAATATTTCTTGAAGTGGACGGTTCTATGTATAAAGAAAAAATTCAAAAATGCTTGAGAAGTATACATAAAATAAAAAGTAAAAATAACATATATAGTAGTATTGGCGGAGGTAAGTGGAAATGCTGGGAGAGGACGCCCGAGAAAAATATACTCCGATGTTATCGCCGGGATACTCCAAAAAGGGCAACTGCGTAGCACTTACAACCGTCGGGCATGTATGACCAGATGTATGAGTGTGGATGAAGCCAAGGAAGTATGATTGAATCGTAGCAGATGGCGCTCTTTAGTCTCTGCCTACCCCCAAGCCATGATGTTATGATGATGATAAAATATACAAATGAAAGTGCTGGGAGCAGCTAATAGTGTGAAATATTTTTTTTTTAATCTTTTATTTAAGGGGCTTTGTCAATATTGACGAAGTCGCCCCAGTGTGAAATATAAATCTTTGACTTTGCAACAAATTTTAACGACGCCTACATAAATAAATTTCAAAGGAAATAATTTTAAGGAGTCCCTTTCTGTGTTCGAGATAAAATATGTATGAGAATGCCGTTACCAACACTTCTATAACTTTGGATATCCATAAATCAAGGCGCCTTGATAAAGTTACGTCTAAAGCAATCGCTATAGCATATTCTATATACTAATGTAAACTTGGTATTTTCTATCTATTATATATTTACGATAAAGAAGTCTTATGTAGTATATGCGTATTCTGGTACACAAGTGATAAGCTTAGCTTGGTACTAGAGAGCGTTGTGTAAAATGTCCGTTAATATTTAAATACATATAAAATATTGGTCTATACTTCTATATATGTATAATTATATACCTCCTAATATTTTAAAAAGGAAGCGTTGCATTTATGTATATTTGTAACGAATAACCTCAAAAAATACTAGACAGGTTTCAATAAATTCTTCAGTTCTTCTAGAATGCTACATTATTCCTGAGTAACATTGGCAATAAGCTAAGAGATTGTAGTGATATCAAAAGGTACTTCGAAATCACGGGCAACAGCTAGTGTTTTATGATAAACTAGCTGTTGCCCTCGACTCCGTCCGCGTAAAATTTAAGAAATTTTCCGTTTTTGCAACATTTTTAACTACTGCTTGAGTGAGAGTATTATAAACGTAAGAGTAAACAAATATAATCAGAATGAACGAACTGCTAAGCTATCAGGAGTTACACGTGTTATTGTGAGTCAACCATAAAATATAGATATATGCTGTTGCGGGATATTTTTTAGACAATTTTATGTAGAATATTTCCGTCATACATGATTTCTATGTAACTTTTACCATTAAGGCTGCACACGCGACGGAAGCTTAAAAAATGGAGTAACTTCTCCCGTTTTCCCAACATTTCCCTTCACTACTCTGCTCCTATTGATTGTAGCGTGATGAAAAGTATACTATAACCTGCACAGGAGTATGAAGAAAAATTGTACCAAGTTTCGTTAAAATCCGTCGAGTAGTTTTTGTTTCTATAAGGAACATACAGACGGACAGACAGACAGACAGACTGACAAAAATTTTACTGATTGCATTTTTGGCATCAGTATCGATCACTAATCATCCCCTGATAGTTATTTTGAAAATATATTTCATGTACAGAATTGACCTCTCTACAGATTTATTATAAGTATAGATTTAAATTCAATAAAGAGTCAATTTTATCATTCGGTGAAAATAGAGTTAAAATAAACCTATGGTCTATGTAAAAACTTAATGGAAATTATATAATTTCACGATAATGTTTATTTGCATAGTAATTAAAGCAAAATTCATGGTTCTAGATACATTTATCTCTGAAATAATAATGAATTCATTTCAACTTGAAAAGCGAATTGTTCTAATAACAGCTTAATTCACGGAAAATTGCACGTACATAGATTATTTATTATGAATCTGCTTTTAATAAAATATTGACATTCATATTAAATTATTTAAAACAATAAACATAGTTTATTTATCCACAACCAGCATTGGACGGAAAACGTGAAACTAAACCCAACACGCTTCACGGTCAATGCGGTATAGTAGACCAAAAAACTTCCCGAAAAGGCGGAGGCTTGCGGCCAACTGTGGAACGTGCCTGGGATGGCACGAAGAAGAATCAGTAAGATAAGATAAGATATTTCTTTATTTACGTTAAGACTAGCTATGGATTTGTAGAAATATATTAATCAATCAAATATCAAAACAAAAAAACCCTGTTGAATTATAGTTGATATAGGCATTTATAAAGGCCTCTGTGTGGTGACAGATTAAGAATACAAGTGTCACCACCCCATCTCCTCCCAAGGGTGCTGTAAAAAGTCAGCTAAGGGATGTTAGCACACAGATAACATCCTCTGTAAGAGATGGAAAACTCGAAAATAAACCCTGTAACAACACCCCTGGTCAGCGCGGCACAGTAGACCATAATCCCTCTAAAGTGGAGGAGGCCCGTGCCCAACAGTGGGACGTCAATGGGCTGGAGAGGGGGAGGCATTTAAAATGCACGTTTAGTCACTAAATATTAATGTAATAGGTATGTAACCAAAATAAAATGGTAAAAGTGTCTCAAAAATCCAACTTTGAAAGGGATGTCGACTGACAAATCCAACGCGTCTGAAGAGATTTAGGAAGCTTAAGGAAATTTGACCGTCCGTTACTCCAATGTGGATAAAAATGTTTATTAAAATACCTAAGGGAATTTAAAATCTATCAGAAAGGTAAACATAACCACGGCTCAAAAGAACAGCTTATACTACATAAAGAGGTTTATGCCTCGGGTGATCAGTAAAGGTTTTTCAAAGGCATAACATATTTAGAATTCATTTTCTGTTGTGTTGACCCATAAAATACATTTGTGGTTTACGTTACGAATTCAGCATTTTTTTTATCGATTACCAAATAGGAAGGACGTCTATTCCTCCCATTTTTTTTATGGTAGGTATGTTATTGGTATATGGTAAGTAATTTTAAGATGCCTGGAACGGTTTAAAAAACCTTCTATTATTTATAAAATCTTAAGTTAATAAATCTAATTATAGTAGAAAAATCAGCATCAGCAGATGTAAGGAACAAAACCAAAGTCAAGGATATACTTACACGAACGGACCAATTGAAGTGGCGCTGGACAGGTCACATGCTACGCTGTAAGACAGAAAAATGGAGCAAACAAGTTACACTCTGGTACCCAAGAGACGGAAGCAGACAACGGGGACGTCCAACAAGAAGATGGGAAGACGCTTTCGCTTAGCCTTGGGACCTTACTGGACCAGAGTAGCAACAGACAGAGTGCAATGGAAGCAGTTGGAGGAGGCCTGTGTCAAAAGACACACCGAACTTAGGGACATTTTATGATAACAATGTTAATAACAATGTAAATGTTCGGAATAAATGGCTATATTATTATTATAGTAGAAAAAACGTTAATCATGAGCGGGACTTGAACCCATGACATCGGAGTACCGTTCCGTTGATTTGCTTACTGAGTTATCATTTTAGCTTCACATGTTAACTAAATTTGTCCACTACAATGGTTCTCAATTGAGTTTAATCGATACGATGTTACTGTACAACGCCATCTATCGAGCGTTTGCACAACTCGACAACTCATTTAGTGTTCTTTACATTGGACTATGATTTTAACTAATTATGAAACTAAAATACATTTGAAGAATTTTAATCTATAGTGAGAGAAAATCACAAAAATTACAAATTGCTTACTGTGTTTTATTAGCCTAATAGATGCCTGAAATATGCAACTAGACCCTAATTCTTCATTTTCAAGTTGGTTGCGAAATACACACGAGTCAAGTATACATTACATTTCATATATTGTATGTTGGTGTTTCATATTTAATGGTGTACAAAATTTAATATAAAGTTCTGTAATTGAAAATCTGTTTATCTTTTGGGGCGCACTCATACAAAATATTTACGCGAAGTTATTCAGAAATATTTCTTGTGTGTTGTCTCATTTAAAAGTTTTATTATTATACCAGCTGAACCCTGTGACTTCCTCTGCATCATAAAAATCATTGTAATACTAAAATAGTTTGTAGCAATAGCTATATATAATAATATATATATAACAGTAAAAATCTGGTCGAAATCTTTCAAGCTGAGCGGAGATAATCTAAAATAAATAGACGGACAGATAGACTCTGGATATTTGGGCGAATAGTGGTTTTCTCCCTAAAAGATGAACTATTGATCGATATTTTAAAACCGAGATGTCCGAGACACTTTTTAAAATCCCTGCTGGAAGTATCCCAGATTTCCGGGAGCTGTCCTATTTTGAACATCGATTATGTTCAAAACAAGACAAATACCACGCGGATGGTAGCCCTATTTTTATTGTACTGATTTGATGTAAATAAATTTGTTTCAGTAAAATTATCTCATAAGTGAAGGTTCAGTTCGTTGGCATGCATGGATCAAGCCATGCGTGAAATACTCCTAATTGAATGGCTCCCTATATCTACATAATTTGCATAATGCGACACTTTGTACGTTTCTCTCATATTATGTTACATAAGCCACATACAAGTTAAGATAATTTTATCAGCTTTCCTAATAATAATATAGAATTGGAAAGTATAATATTCAATTTTTTTGCATTTATTTTCCATTTTATACTACGATATTGTGGATAGTATTTTCTAAATCACAATTAATCAGGTACTTATTGTTTTTAAATTAATGGGATAGTTCAGTAGGCCAAAATAATTTATTATTAGTTAGGTACAGCCTACAGCACAAAAAAATTGCTGAAGAAAACTACCTAGTTAGGTGTTTTAAAAATAAGTTGTTTGTGCTTACAAGACAAGACAATTTTTTGTTGGGTTTGTTTTAATATAGCATGTGTAAAAACTAAAAACAACTTTCAAATCACAAACAAGGTTCAGAAGATATTGATAAATTAACGGTTTAATTAACTAACGGTTTAATTAACAAGCTTGTAAAATGTTCGATTCTACGTGTCTTTTCCAAAAGCGAAAACATTTACGTCTAAACATATTGTGTCCCACAATGAATATACTTAATTACACTAATCTACTTGATGTGTCCTACATTAAATTCAACAAAACAAAGCTTTGACTTCATTGTTATCAATCTTTTATTCTTTTTCGTTGTTTCGCTCGACATCTCAACAGCTAATTATTCGCTTGTCAAAGTTAAAGAGGGTAACACAAACGTTTATCTACTATCACATTAAGGACGACTTCACAGATTAAAATATAATGGAATTGCGGTGAAATAAGTATATTTATTTTGGCATATTTCTATCACTTTTTATATGTATTACCTTTTGTATGTGTATTCGTCCACCAAAATACCGATTTTGATTTACTCTATTTTGCACCGTTTGATACCTTATAACAGTTTATTTATTTATTAGCGCACTTATTATTCATCGATTTTCATAAAAAGCTGACTATTTTTCATACACATCACTATTAACTAATTAATAAAACTAATCTTTTTAACTAAATATCGTATATTGTTATTCAACTTTATTGAAACAGGAAACACAGAGTATCATAAAATACCTACCGTGAAAGTCCAACGAATTTTGGACCAAAATATCTACGGAATTGTTGTTATGTCGTTTATTCATTGCTTTATAAACATCGTGCACTGAAATGCTGATTATGTTGTGAGGTATATAATAATATTTAATTAATAAGGCAATTTAATATAAATTTCAATTAATTCATAAAATAAACATTTGTTAACTCGCTTTGTTAAGTTTCAATATTGAATAACTTTGTAACAGAAATTCTTGTATTCTTGGATTCGGTAAAATAAAACAAGTTAAACTTACACAAAGAATAACAACAGATATTTATGAAAGGTCATTTAAATTAAAATGTATTTATGTAAAAACCGGTCAGGTACGAGTTGGAATCGCATGCGAAGGGTTTAAACTATTGGGATAAGGACAGAAGAATGATGATAACGTGTATTTGTTGTTGTAAAATCAAATTAAATACAGTTACTATCTTTTCAGCTCTTTAGTTATCACCTTTCCATAGATACGGGCTGGTGACAGACGAGCGGACGGACAGACGGAGATAGTTTTAGTAATAGCTGTGCTAATAGGTCCCGTTTTACCTCTTGCAACGGAACTCTAAAAAACGAAAAAGGTATGCTTAAGTTATCATTAATTACCGTTTTTAAAGCTTTGCATATTAATTTTATTCGGGTATCGTAAGAAGCAACTGATGGATGACGGGAAGAACGGACAGCAGCGTTCTTCTTAGTGAAAACTTAAGAGGGTACTGTACTCCTCACTTAGGTATTTGCCTTAGGTATTTCTATCCCTATTTCCGAGCGCCGCGCTGAAAGGGACAAATATAGATGAACGGATTTTACCTACAAATTCTTTAAAAAAAGATGTTTCGTACTTCCGTTTTCTTTTCGCGAAAGTTAAACCGATTTTAATAGTTTTTGTGTTATATTATAGATAAATAGTATATCTATGCTTCTATCACTTTCTTTTGTGGTACAACTTTACCAAATTTGTGTGATAGACGCTGCAACTTTATCTAAAGAATACCGAAAAAAGTAGGATTTTTGGAATCGTCATATTTCTTTTAGTTATTATGTTTTGAAAAAAAGAAAGTGATAGAAGCATAGATATACTCTGTATCTATAATATAAAACAAAAACTATTAAAATCGGCTTAACTTTCGCGAAGATAAAACGGAAGTACGATACCCATACTTTTGTATGGAGCATAATTTGGTATCGTCCCGTCTTAATAATTCAATGAAACAAAATCTTGATTGATTTACAAATCAATATAAACAACTTTCGAGCCGTAATCACGCATCTCGTCTTAGACAGTGATGTCTTACGTAAATAATCAACATCGAATAGCAAATTGGTAGGTATGTTGTGTAAACTGAATACTATGTAGGTACGGATGTGTTACAAACAGTTTACAATTTCCATGGGGTCTCGGTATTGTCAAAGGACTTGCAAATACTAATGTTAATTGATTTAACAGTTATATAGGTACCTAATGTTAAACATTATGTATTGTGATGTATGTGTACCAACTGGTTCTCAGTACATTAATGTATTCTTATTGGGCACAAGATTCCAGTGTTTCAAACTGTATCTAGTATACTAAAGCCATGCAAACCACAAGTAACAAGCTGTTAGGACAGAGTTTAGTTTTTAGTTTTCCTTCTCTCGCAGAAAACGTTTTCTGTTTCCATTGTCTCTTAGCTTGCAACACCTTGTGATGGAAATGGCATGATGACACTCGTAAAATCCATCACAGCAATTCAATTCCGTATATATTATATACGGAATTGAATTGAACGGGCAACGTGGTGTGCGTAAGTTAAGAAGCGTGGGCTAAAGGTTTATTTCCAGGAATAGTGACTTATTTTTTAGGTAAGTGCTGCGAATAGGTACATGGTTATAAAATAAACTAACAAAAAGGCTAAAACATTGCATTTCTATGCCAAAAATATAACATGTACTCTACTAGCAACGTAATAAAGTGATTCCTTTGAATTGCCGTGATTTCAATTTCAAGCTAGATGCTGACAACTCTTTCACAGAAATCAAATACGAAAATGTCGTCAAAAATACTATTACGTTGCGTTTCTGACAAAAAAATCTCATTTTTTTTTCATCTTCCTGGAAAGAAACTATATAAAACTTTAAAAGAAATGTTAAAAAGACGACGATTTCAATGGGAAGTAGTATAATTCAAATTTGATAAAAACGGCAATTTATGGCGGAATTTTGTCAATGGCATGTAAGAAACAAGTTCAAAGTTCTATTCATATTTAAAGGTTCTAATTTTAAAGTTAAAAAATGACTTTGCGCAGTCATTACAATAATTTATGTATTCACATTAAGATTTTCTTCGTGACTGCTTGGAAATAAATTCAGTAGGTACCTACATCATGAAAGTTCATCGTATATAATTAATGAACAGTCTGAATTCAGTTTAAAAAGAAAACTTCTAAATGTGCCCCATTAAATAATGGGGTTCATTTAAAAGTTGTCTTTTTAACTTCTCAAATGAGCTTTCAGAGGCTTTATGATGGTAATTTTGTGAGATAAAATGCCTAAACTCTTGTGGTGCAATTAGTAACTTCTGCATTTGTCATACTTAAAGTGTCATATTAAGTTTATGTTTTTTAGGGTTATACCAAAAGGTAATACGGGATCTTACATTCATGAGACTACGCTATTCGTCAGCCCGGCCGTCTAGTACCAGGGTGTATCACTGAAACAGTAATTTCATAGTGTGTAAATATCAGTTCATTCTACTAGTACGAATACTCTCCATTATCTTTTTATTGCATTTATCTTATTGTTTGGGGTCTCGTTATTTCGTGTTGCTTGGGGTCGATATGACGAATGTATTAGTATGTGTTGAACTCATACTAGACCGGTTTTGTAATAGTGTTTGTGTAAAATGTTCACGATACGGTGTAACACAATAATGTTTTAGTAGGCAATAAATAGAGCTACAAAGTTGTACCTACTTAGCTAATCATGACAAAAATCCCAAATTTCACCAAATGCGATTGTAAAATGAGTTTGTCGGTATAAAGTGATCCGAAATCAATAGAAACTTTACGGGACTAAACTGAATTGGACTCGTAATAAGGAGTCGTTCGATAATTAAAGTTGCGACTTATTGTCTATTTTACGACAAAACTAGGTAAAGATTAACTAAAGCTAAATCTAATTATTGTTTCTGTATAAAGTACCTTTTTGTATCGACTAATATTATAAAGCTGAATATAAAACGTCTACTCCACTGGGCACTTGTCCAGGGCAACCCAATCATTTAGGCAGGAGCCTAAATGATTGGGTTGCATTGGCTAAAAATGGTTAATTTTTTTTTATATGATAGGTGAATACTTGAACTATAACCACCTTAGCGTTGGACCACCATTTACGCCACATCCTGTATATCCGGGTATTTTATAAAAAAGCTTATTTTGAGAAAATTTGGGCGAACGAAGTCGCAGGCCAAATTATATAGTAGTTATCAAATAACTTTGAATACGTTTGAACCAAACCGTTCTCTAAAATGTCATATGATAAGGTTTGAAGCAAGGTTACAAATGGAGACAATTATACAACAGCTGTTAGTTAACTAAAACAATTAACTGGGTGAGACCGTCCTACTTAATGCTGGAAAATGGTTTTAAGGTATGTGGTGTAGGTACTGCTTTAACATATTGAATTATCTGTACTTTAAACTTTGTAGACCAATATTTTGGACACAATCTTACGTATTTAGATTACTTTAAATAAAGCAATCAATCAACTTAAGGATTAGCTACAATTGGCTTTTTTACGTTTAGGTACATCAATTTCCGTCAACAATTGTGTCTTTAAATACAGGTATATACGTGGATTTAGCATGTGATGGATTAAGAATACAATGGTCACCACCCTTATTTTCTCCCCAGGGTGCTGTGAAAGCCAGCTAAGGGATATTGTACA
Source organism: Orgyia antiqua (assembly GCA_916999025.1). Classification (NCBI taxonomy): domain Eukaryota; kingdom Metazoa; phylum Arthropoda; class Insecta; order Lepidoptera; family Erebidae; genus Orgyia; species Orgyia antiqua. Next base: position 9,064,225 of record OU779861.1, read on the forward strand.
CGGATAACATCCTCTGTGAGGGACGGAACACTCGTAAATGAACCCTGTGCCAACACTCCTGGTCAGCGTTATTAGACCATAATCTCTGCTAAAGTGAAGAATTAGTGTTGAAAAAGACTTTTGTGAAAGTGGGTCAACGGTAGGAAGTTAATGAGTTGGAGAGAGAAATAAAGCAAATAACAATATCACGTTTGTGTATGCAGTTCTCGACTTAATTATTAACACAATATCTTCAAATAGAGGGATACAAAGCAATAAGAAATAACCTGCAGCAATACTACGCATAACAACAAACACTTGGAAACTATTTGCTTGTTTGTAGAGATCTCGAAAGTTTTACACTTTCATACCTGAAGCTTGAAACAAAAGGAGTTACATTTCCATAGAGTACTCAACAACGGAGGACCACTTTGACGTTGAGAAGTGTTTAGTACGGAGATAGACGCAGTTTAAATTACGACAAATGTTCAGATTAATGTCTTAAGAGGATACCAAAATAGCTTCGTGCATTTTTCTACGTACGAAGTTTTCATTTTTTCTTTAGATTGAATGGCTAGAGCTCTAATTTTTAAGTATATATTTTTTCAATATATAATCTAGGATCGCATAAACTCAGAAACGCGATTGAAAAAAGTTTTCTCGATAGAAAATCATAGCGAAACAACCTCTCTTATTTTTTATTTTTTTCATTTGTCGGTCTATTGTCGCGTATTAACAAATGAAATAACTTTAAAAACATAAGTAACTGTTATATATAGAAACACGTAAATCAGAATTAAAATATATTTAGTAGATTTTGAGTAAATAGGAAATGTATCCCTAATTCTTCATTTTCTGTGCCTACTGGCTGTGTTAATATGTACGTGTCGGCGATGATATACGATAATATTGATGTAGGCCCTTAATAATATACGTTTATTAAGAAGATAGTATAGTAAGAAATTTGCGTAAATATTGTTTCAAAATTATGAGACAGTTCTATCAGTTATTCCTTATTGCCACATTCTCTAATGCAAAATTTGTGGTCCTTTTTCTTATATATTTTGTTTTTTTTTGTACTGTTGTAAACATATTATAGGGCAGTCAAAATATAAGTCATTGTAGGTAATAATAATATTAATTTTATATTTTAATATAAAATGCGGTATTATTGAAAAAAGAAGCTCAGAAAGCTTAACAAGAAATTGAGAGTTGTTGAGTAATTCGTATCAATTACGGAAAGCGTTGGAAGTATTTTGCCGCAAGCTCAATCATAATATTATATTATCTTGGCCAAGAAATGGCTCCAGGCAACTAATCTCTCATCGTTCAATGAGATTTTTACATAATTAATAAGATGTTTTACCATTCATTTTAAGGTTGTGGGGTATCTTTCCTGAAATATAATTTGGCAATATCATAATATTCATAAACACACTGACGTGCGAAATATACCCTGCACTAAATTCACGCTGATTGCCTTAAAATATTAATACGACAGAAAAAGCCATTTTCAGGCAACCTCTGCCAAAAATGTTAGAGAGCGATGCTCATACTTATAGTATATACTAATCTTTCAGTGTATTTAGGTGCCGTTTTTGTGTAGTACACGTGAAGCGTCGTTTGTGTGCGTTACTGCGTAAACCCACTGGCCTGGCAGTATAACATTGACAACAAATGCGCCTGTAACTACGACTCCTAATGGTTTGTCACTCTAAGATAAAAGTCGTGACGGTGATCTAACCTAAGTGGCCTAAATAAACTAAAAACAATTTCAATGACATACGATAATTTTTCGATTTTCGTAAAGTTATAAAATAACTTGAACAGATTTGAAAAGAGTTTTCAAATATCAAGCAAAATTAAAAAACTTCTGTGGCCTTTCATTGTCAATATGGCTCTTGTCCAGATAATGAGTTTTAGATTTGGCTTGCGAATGGCAAACAAAGTCCTTCAAACTTTTTGGATAAAATGTATATGAATGATAGTAATTTGTAATTTATATAAAATAATTATAAATAGTTTATATATACAAATATATTTAATTAACACAGCTAACACCATCACTTTATTTGACTATGGCGAAAAATATTTAAATATTTTGATTATTATCACTTATTCGAGCCCTTACAGCAGCAGCTTCTCCTAGCAGGCGCGCCTTGGTACGCGTAGAATTTTGAAAATTTTCCCCGTTTTTGCAACATTTGTCACTGATGCTTCGCTCCTTTTGGTCGCAAGGTGATTTTCTATAGCCTATAGCCTTCCGCAAATGTACTCTCCAACACTGAAAGATCTCTTCAAATCGGACCCTTGTTTCCTGAGATTAGTGGGTTCAAACAAACAAACTTCAGCTTTATAACATTAGTATAGAAGTATAGATATATATAGTATACAAATATGCACAGTTCTATAATTTAACAAAAATAATTTTTAATTAACTTTAATAGAACTTATGAGAAGATTTAGATTCGAAAACAATTAATTCAAGAAAATTAAAAAAGTAAACACTTCGAAACTTACTTTAATTCAGAATATGGTAATAATTTGAAATAGGCGTACAGCCCGTATATTTTCGAGTGAATATAAACTAAGTTTGCAAACATATTACGTGCTCTTAATAGATAAGTTTATATATGATATGGAGTATTTCGTACAAAACTTTGTAAATTCACCGCATGTATTTTCACCTATAATAATATACTTTGGGTTAAAAAGAGAAAAAGAAGATAAGCGGTTATTATTGTGCAGCTTGTACTTACTGAAGATGTAAAAAGAAGTTTAAGGTTTTGCAATATCATTAAAAGTATTTAAATATTATGTCCGTGTGGTGACGAATTAAGAATACAAGGGTCACCACACTGACCACCCCTATTTCCTTCCCAGGTTGCTGTAAAAGCCAGCTAAATGATACTGTTGATAACATCCTCTATGGGAGACCGAAAAGTCGAAAATAAACTTTGTACCAACACGCCTGGTCAGCAGGCATTAAAGATTATAATCCCTCATAAAGTGAAGGAGACCCATGCCCAACAGTAGGACGTTATTGCGCTAGAAAGAGAGAGAATATATAGAAATATATTTTGCAAATAGTAAGCTATAAGTGTTGGTCTTTGTTACTGTTTTTATAGACTGCTGTGGTAATCAGTAAGAAAAAGTGAAGTGAATTTTCGGTGAATCTTGGTGAATCCTCCAATAAAAATAGAGGAGCGCTGTCACGTGATCAAGATTCACCGAAAATTCACTTCACTTTTTCTTACTGAATACCACTGCTGAATTACGTACATACAAAAACGTTGAGATGTATTTTTTTGTATAATTTGTAAAGGATTTGTTTGTTTTCTAATTCCGCGCGTATGAAGTTCGGGTAACAGCTAGTATAATAATGTGTAATGGTTCAATTCCAGGCGTACGAAGTCACAAGCAAAATGCTGTGATGTAATTGTAACAAGTTCTTATTGTATTAACAATATTGCTTCAGGATATTTAATATGTTAGTAGTTAACAATTCTCCTTCAAGTTTAGTTGGTTGTTACTACATATTAATTATTCATGTATTACGGAAACTATAACATAAGTTGTGAACTGGAGGTGATATGGATACAAACCTTTTTAGTTATAAATGAAATAGTCTAGGATCCTTGAGAAACTTTGGAAAATACATAGACTTAGGATATAGATCTAGACGTAACACTCGGTACAACGAATCCGGACTGCTGCTTTTTTTAGTTAAACACATTAAGAAAAATAAATGACAAAGAGGCTATTTAGTAGCCTTTCTACCTCTTTCTTTTTGAGCTGGAGTAGAGAAAGCAAGGCTACTATTTACTATTTTACTTTTAAACTATAAACGGGGCGGCCCTGCCTTGGAACAAATCTATGTTCCCGAGTTGTTACTCCCTATTTATAACCTTCTTGGGAAAATACAGCCCATTAGAAATGAGCTAAATACTATCCTATATTGAAATTTTTAGGATTTCGTAATAAAAATAAAACGTAAAACGGGTCACTATTACTGATACTTCGCTGTCCATCCGTCTGTCACTAGGCTGTATCTCTGGAACGATGATAGATAGAGAGAAACTGAAAATTTCATATTTCGAGTATATAAGTTAATGCTAAAGCAACAGCCCTCCGTGTGGTGACGGATTAAGAATACAAGTGTCACCACCCCATCACACAGATAACATCCTCTGTGAGAGACGGAAAACTCGAAAATAAACCCTGCGCCAACACCCCTGGTCAGCGCGGCACAGTAGACCATAATGCCCCCTAAAGTGGAGGAGGTCCGTGCCCAACAGTAGGACGTAAGTGGCTGGAGAGAGAAAGCAACAAATACTCACCATCATTATTTGGGGTCGGCGCAAGACCTCTTATTCTTCCAAAGTCTTCCGTCTGGCATCATATCTCTGTTAACTCCTTTTGCTTAAAAACCTCACAAAAAATTAAAATTTATTTATTCTCATCGTGTTTCTCTAATACTCTAAAACTAAAATTTAATAATATTTTAGAATAAGGTACGTATGAATATTATATATATTATACACTAATATAAAAATAGAACATAATATTATATATTATGTTCTAGATATTTCTAATTGATTAATTTTGCCACTGTTCTCAAATAAACAACATCAAAGTGTTATACAAACCAAATACAGTATTTGAAGTTACCAGTGTTAGTGAGTACAGTTGAATCAAGCGGAAGGAATAATTTAGCTGAGTTGTCAAAGGACTTGTAAATTTCTTCGTTAATTGGTTTATATAATACATAACAATGCCAAAACGTGTATAGAAATGTTTGTTGTAAGACTGAGACATCAATTAAGAAGATATTACTGACGGCTGTTTTTATAGACGAATTGAAAATGATGTTAGAAATGTCGTAATCCATCTATTTTAATACGTTAAGTTTTAGTTAAAAGTACTGATAGTTGGTATCTGAAATATTTAACACGTTAAGTTTCGACCACCACCTTAACTTGTGTTAAACGGATGGTTCAAGGGCCTGGTGCAGAAGGCGGCACACCTGAGCCCGGTACCCATTGAGAGGAGGTTTCTTTCTTTGGAGTCCTAACCACCGCACTGGTAGCTTGGTCCTTGTACCTGACACTGATGGGCCTCCGCGTAATTATATATTAATTAATTATTATATATAAATAAATTAATTATCCGCGTAATAATATTATATATATTTCTAAATGCATTATTTTATTTGATTTTAATTTAATTAATTTAAAAACGTGATTTTACTATGAGCATAAATAAAAAATTTAATAATATGACGAAAAGATGTAAAAACATCTTTTCGTTTTGAATTCAGGCAAGTTCCTGGTATATCCTATATTAAATATCATGTTTTGGCCATTCCCAAAAAGAAGTTCGCAAGGGACGCAAGGCAAGAGACTACCAAAACCTTTCTCGGTTCTAGATTTATGTTTTACCAAGCGCAGTAAATAATGTATTACAAAATACTCTCCCTCTCTCTCCAGCCCATTAATGTCCCACAGTTGGACACGGGCCTTTTCTATTTTGAGAGAGATTATGGTCTACTGTGCCGCACTGACCAAGCGTGTTGGCACACATTTTAAAATTCGACAAAGCACTATTTATCTTTGAGATTTAAAAATATATAAAAGTTTTCTTTTAATGACGTGTCTTAAATATAGCTCTTTATTTGATAGAGAACACCTTCATAGTGAGAGGTTATTGCAGTATTAAATACGAAACATAAGCTCTGAAACAACAAGATCTATGTTACTCGAAACTTCACCGTAGCGCAACTTTAATGAGGCAATCAAAATTAAATAGTTACTTAGCCATTACTCTGGAGTATAATCTGTTGGAACAAGAGATGCTGCATATACAAAGACCAAACCAACGAACCAATTATTATTTACAGAATATTAAAACTTAATTACTTCTATGGCAGTAATTATAGGTCAGATTAAAGTTTTTAGAAAAGAAAGGTGTTAGAAAAGAAAACTGCTCAATTATATTCAGGATTCAACTAGATAAAAAAATAAAACAATGAGAAACTTAACTGTTCGGAAACTAATGACATATTTATTAATGGTCAATGGTCTATTGCTTATTTTCCAAAAAAAAAAATCCAAATTACTCAACCAATTTAAATTACCCAAAATCATATACATATATACCTACTCGTAGAATGAAAGTGTCATAACTAAAAATAAACATACACAAAACGCGGTTTAATGCATATCTATAAAACGCGTAAGAAATAACTTTGACTTTGATTGAGTCAGCTTGTGTTAAGGGCAGTTCTATGTATTTAATTTTTGAGTTACGTCATTTTAATTCTAGGCATGACTATTGCAATTTGTGGTAAGATGGTGAATTAAACCACAAATGGAATAACTAGGGTAATTAATGCGTAACTTAACGGCAAGGTTGATTGCATAGTTTGATGGACCGCATAACTCAACTACAATGGGTATATTAACTATAATTGTCATGTAAGTTTACCGCTTTAGTTATACATATGACCACTTTGTTTGAAAGCATATCTATAAAATAAACCATTCATTTATCTACACGATCTTTGTTCCATAAAAGATACGCCAGTATAATCTGATTCATAGGTATAAAATGAAAGTTTAATACCATTAATATGAAGAAAAAATATTAAAAGTGAATAAATATGAAAGCATACCAATTTCTCAGCTTTTCATAATTAACCATATTAGTCACTTGGCATGAGTGGAGCGAGCGCGAAAACTTTTGTGATATTATGTTTATAGCGAGATTTTTATATTTTTATGAGGCCACACATAGTTTTAGACTTTAAAGTGTAGAAGTATTTTAGTAACTTATTTCGTGTAGCCAATATTATACAGTTTTACTTTTTTCTAGCATTATTTTAATAAATTTAAAGTTATTGTAAGCTGAAAACACTATCTTGTCGTAAGAATTGCTGCTGTCCGTGTGATGACGGATTAAGAATACGAGTGTCACCAACCCCTTTCCTTCCTTCCCCAGGTGCTGTAAATGCTAAGGGATATTGCGCGCAAAAACGTCCTCTGTGAGAGACGGGAATCTCGAAAATAAACCCTGTGATAACACGTCTGGTCTTTGCGGCATAGTAAACCGTAAACCGTCCCAAAGTGGAGAAGGCCCGTGCCCAACAGTGGGACGTTAATAGGCTGGAGAGGGCAAAGGGGGCATTATTAATTTGACTAATTTACTTCTAATTAAACTAATTTAGTCTAATGTGTTTTATTTCTGAAAGAAATAGAGACTTTCTTTTTTAATACACAAACTCTCTATTTCTTGTAGAAATAAAACACGTTTACTTCGTTAGCTTCTGTAAGTCGGATAAATTAAAATTATATTTTTTTTGCAGTCTTCTTTGAACATGCCTTTAAAATATCAAAACTTTGAACGTAACATTGTAAAACTTCCTCTTGAATGACTTTAGACAGCGTTCTTCGGACTTAAGTCGTGGGTCGTTAAAACTCCTTAACGGACTTACCCATATTCGACACGTTCACATAATAGATTAAGTTTTAGAAGTTTATCTTACAGTTTATCCCTCTAATATTAACACAAATAGTACTTTTAGAAAAAAAAAGGCTACTTAATATTAAAGCAACATAATATAAAAATATGAGATTTTTCACATAATTATCTACCTATTAAGAGGATACCAAAATAGCTTCGTGCATTTTTCTACGTACGAAGTTTTCATTGTTTCTTTAGATTGAATGGCTAGAGCTCTAATTTTTAAGTATATGTTTTTTCAATATATGATCTAGGATCGCATAAACTCAGAAACGCGATTGAAAAAAGTTTTCTCGATAGAAAATCTTAGCGAAACAACCTCTTTAATTTTTTATTTTTTTCATTTGTCGGTCTATTATCGCGTATTAACTAATGAAATAACTTTAAAAACATAAGTAACTATTATATATAGAAACACGTAAATCAGAATTAAAATATATTTAGTAGATTTTGAGTAAATAGGAAAAGTATCCCTAATTCTTCATTTTCTGTGCCTACTGGCTGTGTTAATATGTACGTGTCGGCGATGATATACGATAATATTGATGTAGGCCCTTAACTTTTACAACTTGCATGGGCATAGCCTGAATAAAATTTCATTGTCTATGGAGAAGAGTACCTTAACATAAGTTTATTAAATTGTGTTTTTAAGTAACTATTTTCGACTTTTAAGTGTTGTCGAATATGCAATACAGCCAAGCTATGCGCTTGGAATGTCCTTATATTATGTTGTGAAATTGAAAGGAACCCTGTGTCTGGGTTTTTACGGTGTATTTTACGCATAAATATAACTAAAAGAATGTTCATGATTCAATCAAATCCTAAAATCTTAGCAAGGAATATTATCATAACAAGGAACTATATACATTTTGATTTTAAAGAAACGAAGGAACTGTGTGTGACAATTGTATTGTAAATCCTTTATGGCATATTTAAGTACTTATTTTAACATAACACTTTGACAAGGTTCGTTAATCAAGAGTTTTCACCAGAAGAAATTAAATTCTACATACATTTTCTCCGTGAGGAATAAAATGTCTAAAACTCAAAGTCTAACCAAAAACTGAAGCGATGGCAGGAATATTATTCATTCAAGACATGCCACAGAATTGTTAAGAAACACGTCACGAGTTCAAGTCCGAAAAGATTTGTTAGGAAGAAAATGTTACTTAGAATAATATGACAAGGTGTATTGTAAAAACTTAAACCGGGAAAGATGTCTTGTTACAAAAGAAAATATAAATTTGGCCCTTGTTATTATATTGTAACCTAGTACGGTATCTTTGTGTTCTATATTATAACTATATATTCTTGCTACATTTTACAAAATTACTTCAGTTGTTCTGCTTACTTGACCTCGATCCTAGGCAAAATAAAAGTTTCGTGTCAAGTAGGTGGTTTTCGCCTACATTGTTATAAGTTGTAATTGCATTTGCAAGCTATTTCTTCGTAAAAATAAGTGTATCTGTTTCAAATTGTAATCTATTTTAATATAATCTTGTATTTAATGTAATGTTACGCTCAAATTATTAACGCAATAGGATTTGATGGATGTACATTTAATTAATATCATTAGTGAGTTCTGTCAGTTTTGTCACGGTAATGCTAAGTATGTTATTGAATCATAGCCGTATATTTTAATGGATAAATGATTTATAGTTTTAGTAACACGTAAGAGGTATATAGATAGTTAATATTATTATTAAAAGGTAGTTTTTAAAAATTTTTGTGTGTTTTTCTTGTAGGTTAAGGTATCGTTTAACTGTTTTATACCATTAAGTCAAACTGGAATTTCGAGTAATTACGCGAGTAAAGTTTTTGGGCACAGCTAGTTTCTTATACTTATACTTAATTTCTCTCTTTCTCTCTCTTCAGCCCATTTACCATATGTGTTCATGGGATTCCTCCGGTTTGAAATGGTATGGTCTACCATGTAGAGATGACAAGGCATGTTGACATAGGGTTTAATTTCGAGTTTTTCCTCTCTCATAGAGGATGTTATCTGCTATTGCTATCCCTTAACTGGCTCTTACAGAACCTTGGAAGGAAATGGGTTGGTGACAATTGTATTCTTAATCCGTCACCACATAGGGCATTTAATAATATTTCATATACACACTAGCAAATTGACGTAAGACAGTGTTCATATACAATTTACCTACAACCTCTCTCTCCTCTACCTTTGTAATTACAACTTTCGTTTCAGGTAACGTTTTCTCTCGCAAATAAACAATTTTGATCAAAGGTGGAATTATATAGCACATTGTGGAAATTTGATACTATGTTTAGAGGCATTGAGGCTTTGAACAGTATATTTAACGTAATATTCTCAAAAAAAAATGTACCTGATGTACTGCTTAAGTCGTCACTTACGTTTGACAAATGAAACGAAATAAGAAGTTTATGTATACTTAAATAAAATGAAATAAAATTTATGACCATTTTTTTTTTAATTAAATAATTATCAGTGTTCTACTTCAAATCTAATTTACAATAATTCAATATATACAATAATTCACAAAATTCTCTGATTTAAAGAAATCGTGTAATATGGGTATGCCGAGTATAGTCGATGCCAGAGGTTTCATTTACGTTTATATTTAGTTACTGTCCTGTTTCTTGGATTTTATTGTGATGATATTATTATATACTGTGTTATTCTGATCTATAAGTAAACTATATAGCTGAAAAGATTCATTATAATTTCTATTCAGTATATTTTGTGTGTGAGCAACAAACATATATATATATATATAATTATCATCATACCATCACGCCTTTTTCCATGCGAGTAGGTGGGAGTAGGCAGAGACTATGGAGCGCCATCTACATTTCCTTCTAATGTCGCGTTTTTTTCTTCTTCTTCTTCTTCTACGGGCGGTGTCCACAAATCGACGACTTAAGTGCGCCTATTTTGTATGATGGAGGGTAGTGGGCTGGTTACTCCAGCCATCCCAGCTCCACCAGGAAGTTCCCCAGCTTCTTGACGTCGCCGAAGACCTCCCGGAGGCTACCCGGTGATCCCAGGTAGTTCGCCCGGTAAATTGCCACTCCGCTGCAATCTAGCAGCACGTGAGCGGCTGTCTCCTCAGCCTCCATGCATGCCCTGCACAGAGGGCTGTCCGTGATACCTAGGTTAAAAAGGTGTCTGTTAAAATTGCCATGACCTGTCAATGCGCCAGTTATGAGACGCATCTGAGATCTGCTTAGCTGTAGTAATGTCGCGTTTATATATTTACTAGGATATTACGTATATTATATGGAATAGCCAGAACTACCAAAATTAATATTCAATCTGCGCAAAAATCACCAGGATAATCAATAAATTTATGCAAATTGTAATTACTCGTAATACAACATGGCAACCGTCGAGACGAGCTGTGGGCGGAATAATAAAGTAGTCAACCTAATTAATCAGTCCACAGCCGCAATATCGTTGACCTATTTACTTGACACGAAATCATACAATCATGGGACAGATTCAATTTTGGACGTTTTTAGGGTTCCGTACCCAAAGGGTAAAAACGGGACCCTATTACTGAGACTTCGCTGTCCGTCCGTCCGTCCGTCCGTCCGTCTGTCACCAGGCTGTATCTCAAGAACGGTGATAGCTAGATAGTTGAAATTTTCACAGATGATGTATTTCTATTGCCGCTATAACAACAAATACTAAAAATAAAATAAAATAAATATTTAAGGGGGGCTCCCATACAACAAACATGATTTTTTTACCGTTTCTTGCTCTCATACAACAAACGTGATTAATTAAGTATTGTGTGTGTTGTTTGCTCATTTATTAATTACGTATGTTGCATAGATAATGGTACGGAACCCTTCGTGCGCGAGTCCAACTCGCACTTGACCAATTTTTATTCAATACAGTACCTACTAATAAAACGCATTCTTTTCAAAGCTTAGTAGGATTTTTATTATTTGAACGAGATTTTTCGTTAGCAGGTTTCCTGTGTAGTTATTTCTAATTAAACAATTTTTTTTAAACAATTTTTTTTTATGGACATTTCACACAACGTCCTCTGGTCCCAAGCTAAGCTTATTATGCTTGTGTTATGGGTACCAGAATACGGATAGACTACATATACTACTTTTCTTTTGTAAATACATACTTATAATACATAGAAACACCCAGACGCAGTACAAACATTTGTATAACAATTAGAAAAATCACACAAATGATTGTCCCGAGCGGGAATCGAACCTGCGACCTCTTGATCGGCAGTCCGCTACATGAACCACTCGACCACGAGGCTCGTCAAAATTACTTAGAAATTCCACGATTTTGCAATTAATTATTGAAAAAAAGGCATATGTTCACCGCGATTAACGAAAGAAAGAGTAAATAATTTTTGTTATATTACTTTAATCAAAACATATATAAGTAGAAATATGATTAACAATGTAAGATTCCAACGCGCAGCTTTCGGAATCCATGATAGATTCAGAGAGCAAGGTTTATATGCATTCAGTGTAATTATCCGGCTATGTTTCCGACAACTCTGTACGCGTAGAATTTAAAAACCAAACCCTATCAATTTATTAAAAAAAAAAATACTGACAGTCATGGGGACTGCCGATAGAAGTGAAGACTATTAGCTTATTAACATGCGGCTCGCGGGCCGTGTCACCGATGACGCGAACCTATAAGTTTTTCCCCTCCAAAAACACCCAACGCGCCTAAAGAAGTTTTATCTTCAAAAAATCATCCTTTTGAATTACTCTATCCATTGAAACAACTACTTCAAAATCCATTGCATACCGGGATATACATACAAAAATAACGACTCTACTAGAAGTAAAGAGATGAATAAAGTTACGAAATGTAGTATTATGCTCACAAGTAATGTAATGTCTGACTAAAATGTTTTAAATAAATTCAATTTCTACTGTAATAAAGTGGTGTTAGTTGTCTGGAGACAAGTTAACTGGTCATTTACTCGACATCAGGAACACCGCAATAAAATAACTTGGACCGCGCTTAATGTGAGAGCATACAAAATGAAAGTTGAATTGCTACGAAGGTACAGATAGTTTCCATAATGTGTTGTTTATTCCCAGAGTTGTAATGAAATTGTTTTGTAAATTTTTTCTTTTATTTTTTCTTCAGGGAACCATAACTAGTGAATTTTAACTAAGCCCGCAAACATTATTAAAATGATTGATATAAAAAAAAAATTAAGAAAGTGCGTGTGTCGCTTAGTTTTAAAACTAATTATTTTTTTACTTAAAGCACAAACTTGACATTCAGATTGACGTGGGTACCAATTCTACGTACAGAACAAAATTTAACTCAAAATGAAATCTATACTTATAATAAATCTGTAGAGAGGTCAATTCTGTACATGAAATATATTTTCAAAATAACTATCAGAGGGTGATTAGTGATCGATACTGATGCCAAAAATGCAATCAGTAAAATTTTAGTCTGTCTGTCTGTCTGTCTGTCTGTCCGTCTGTATGTTCCTTATAGAAACAAAAACTACTCGACGGATTTTAACGAACCTAGGTACAATTATTCTTCATACTCCTGGGCAGGTTATAGTATACTTTTCATCACGCTACAATCAATAGGAGCAGAGTAGTGAAGGGAAATGTTGGGAAAACGGGAAAAGGTGCTCCATTTTTTAAGCTTCCGTCGCGTGTGCAGCCTTAATGGTTAAAGTTACATAGAAATCATGTATGACGGAAATATTCTACATAAAATTGTCTAAAAAATATCCCGAAATAGCACATACTTATCTATATTTTATGGTTGACTCACAATAACACGTGTAACTCCTGATAGCTTAGCAGTTCGTTCATTCTGATTATATTTGTTTACTCTTACGTTTATAATGCTCTCACTCAAGCAGTAGTTAAAAATGTTGCAAAAACAGGGAAAATTTCCTAAATTCTACGCGGACGGCGTCGAGGGCAACAGCTAGTAATAAATAAAACAATTCGGCTATTTTTATTTTTATTTTGACGGGCTTCGTGGCGTAGTGGTTCATGTATTGGACTGCCGTTCACGAGGTCGCGGGTTCGATTCCCGCTTGGGACAATCATTTGTGTGATATTCTTAGATGTCATACAAATGTTTGTACTACTTCTGGGTGTTTTCTATGTATTATAAGTATGTATTTACAAAAGAAAAGTAGTATATGTATTATATCCGTATTCTGGTACCCATAACACAAGCATATAAGCTTAGCTTGGGACCAGAGGACGTTGTGTGAAATGTCCATAAATATTTATTTATTTTTTATTTATTTTAACTGAACTTTCTTATTTATCAAATTTGCGTACTATACACTAACAATTTTAATAAATATAAACGTGTAGGTACAACATAATTGCCAATTAATCAAAATACACCTTTTATACACCAGTTTGTATTTAAGTTTGGTTGTGATTTTGGCGCATGAGAAATGATGTCATTGGGGGGAACGAAGGTTGAATGTCCATAAATATTAAACAGACAAAATCAAATACAGGCCCGCATACCGCCCCCAATATACCAGCATACGACATTACCAATACCGATTGTGATTAAAACTGCTTATTTGATAAAAATCGAATATTCGCCAATAAAGCTATAGACAAACGGAATATTATTTTTGTAGTGGCAAAGGCAAAAATAATAAACAATTAAATAATTATTAAAACATTTTGTAAGTTCCAAATCATAAAAGAAATTGGAAATAACTTATCACGGTGAGGCCATAAAGCAAAAACCATGCTACGGCCCCCTAAAAAATGTGATAAGGGCAGGAAGAAAAAGGTGAGGCAAGGCAAAACTAGAAAAGGTGAATACTAAATTTCATGTTGAAATTAATAAGTGATTCTAATTTGTAAACATTTGCGTTATTCATTACCTTCAGTTTATTAGACAAAACATATTTAAAAGTTTAATTTTAGTGGTTATTGTAACCTTTAAGTCCTTAGATAGCCAGTAGCCTACACAATCTGTGAACCGTACCTATCTTTTGTAGACCTTAAACTCCCACTCATGAAGTGGGTGTAATTGTGTTATTTGATCTTGGGTTCGCTCAAGGAATTAATTATTTAAATTAATTTGACTTCAAAGTCATGGTTTGAAATTAAAGTTAATTGCTAACCTTTCTTCTTTGATCAATAGAATAGGGTTTCAAGCTTCAAGAAAAGTAATTATTCTGACCAGAATTACCTGTAGTATAATTTTTAGTTATATAAGATTTAGTATCAAAACATCAGCTTAAACCTTAGTTTAAAAAATACGCTATATAACTAATTGGTTTTAAAAATCCCTGTTTTATTTTGTTATTTACGTTGTAATCAGTTCCTAATAAATTAGACAATTAAAAGGGGATGATTTTAAATTAAAATAACAGACAATTAATAATAAAGATGGTTATGAAAGATGCCAACAAAAACTTATTATTTAAATTATTATTTATACCAGATGTCATCACCGTGGTGAAGTTAATTACAGATGTGGCAGGTCATGTCAAATAAGTGCTATAGATGTGAAAGTGGGACCTATATCAATTTAATCTGCAATCGAAAGTTGAAAGAGGCATTGATGACAGGTACCTACTTATATTTCGAATATTGACGTGTGAACATTCAGTGAAATGAATAAATTCTCTCTATGGAGAGGATGTATGGCTAATTCTATCAATCAAAGTCTAAATTGATACGAGTATACTTCAATTCTTGTAACCCTTTTCGTACATTGATATTTATCAGTAATTTATCGTAAACGAAATTTTTCGTCTAAGATATTTTATATTTTTACCTAATCTAATTAGTACTGGCCATAATAATATAATAATATATGTTTGAATTAAGTATCATGTCTTTAAAGTTTTGCCTATTCTGTGGTTCTACTTACATAAAAATACTATTCTATTTGCCTAGTCCAACTGCAGCCTTCGTATGCCAGTGTAATACACGAGAACGTCTAGAGCTTAGCATATTGTGATGACATTTTTGTATTGTACAATTTTATTTCCAATTGCAATGTTCAAAATGTAATAGTACAAGTTGTTTTCAATCGTTGTGCACGTCTGAAGCTTATTTAGGAAATGTTTTTCTATTAAATGTTTGAGTCGTCGGTTACTATATTATATTATATATTATTTCACAATATTGTTTTTGTTCCTTAAAAATAACAAAACAATTTGTAAAAGAGGTATTTTATTAGGATACAACTCTTTTAGGGTTATTGGCATAAATTTTTATCTTTTATATGTAGAAAATTAAGATATTGGTACCAATTCTACGTGGACTACTAAACTCAACTAAAAAATGAAAATTGATAGTGTCAATATATCTATTACTTGCTAGTTCGTTGTACACATTCATACTAATTAAAATCGTTTGTTTATATTTACACACTTTTTGTTCTAAGAAAGTTCATTTAAAATTGCCAAATTGTTCTATTGACACTATTAATTTGCATTTTTCTCTAAAGTTTAGTTATGGGCGTAGAATCAGTACTATTAATAAACAAAAATACATTTGAAGTATTATTTATGTACGATTCTGTTAACCAAACATCAAAATTAAAATAAATATAACATAAATATAGATTTTGGAGTATCAGCATTGTAATAGAAGTTTCTTGACTCTTACTCCAAAATGTTTCCTTTCAGGGAAAATATGATACGCACATATAATAACCAACCCTTAATTTCATAATGTATTATGTTTCGGGTCTTATCTTTTTGTCATTAGATGTACAATAGCGGGCGATATGAGTTCTTGTAACACCATTATTATATATAATGATGAAGGTTAACTTGAAGAGCCTTTATAGCGCTCTGAAATAAGATTCGACTAGGCTTGTATAGTTTGTTTGTGAAACGAAGATACTATTTTAAAGAAAATACCCCACGGTATTGGCAGAAATATATATAGGTTATCGAAATCATAAAGTAATTGCTTTAACATATTTTCTATAGAAATAAAACTTTCATCTTTCCCGTTGACTGACGAAGTCCAGACTCATACTGATTTTCCATGACCAGATTATTTTAATTAAGCACAACATGTGAGAAACAGAAGGACGCCGGCACATATTTTGATTCTGTTTCTTTTTTAACAAAGACTTTATAAACGTAAAGTTGTTTAGCAGTGGTTACTACTACTTAATCAATAGGTACTATTAATATCTATGTATAAAACTGAATGAA
Source organism: Orgyia antiqua (assembly GCA_916999025.1). Lineage (NCBI taxonomy): Eukaryota > Metazoa > Arthropoda > Insecta > Lepidoptera > Erebidae > Orgyia > Orgyia antiqua. Next base: position 9,080,895 of record OU779861.1, read on the forward strand.
ATTGCACAGTGTAGATAATGGTTTACTTAGTCGTGGCTGTTTTCACAAAACAAAGCTATAATAGGATAATGTACAAAATAAAAAAATATAAAATGTACTATGTATGTATTAATTTGTGGATGTGTGAGATGTGATTTGTGATTGATGGATAATAAATAATGTCACATTTTTGATTTGTTCTACTGAAATACTATAGGTGAAGATAAATAATATATTGGCTGTACGTTGCATATTGATTTTTTTATGATCCATAGTTAAATGCTCTTCCTAATAAATAAATCCATAGTTAAATGGTCTTCCTAATAAATAAATAAATAAATAAATAAATAAATAAATAAATAAATAAATAAATAAATAAATAAATAAATAAATAAATAAATAAATAATAAAATAAATAAATAAATAAATAAATAAATAAATAAATAAATAAATAAATAAATAAATAAATAAATAAATAAATAAATAAATAAATAAATAAATAAATAAATAAATAAATAAATAAATAAATAAATAAATAAATAAATAAATAAATAAATAAATAAATAAATAAATAAATAAATAAATAAATAAATAAATAAATAAATAAATAAATAAATAAATAAATAAATAAATAAATAAATAAATAAATAAATAAATAAATAAATAAATAAGTAAATAAGTAAATAAATAAATAAATAAATAAATAAATAAACAAACAAACAAACAAACAAACAAACAAACAAACAAACAAACAAACAAATAAATAAATAAATAAATAAATAAATAAATAAATAAATAAATAATCGAAATTAAATACACAATCAGGCAGATATTTCTGTGGAGTAATAAGCTTTGGGAATAAGGGACTTAGAAAACAAAATATATTATAGGTTTTTATTTTTCTGACACTCTACTTTTGGCTTTGTGCTTTAATAAACAGACATACTCTATGTAATAAGCTGAAAACTAAACGAATGTAAATAGGAGCACAGAGTAGTAAACATAAATATTATCTATAACTGCCGAAATTTAAGAGACTTTTTAGGCTAATTATATCGATTAAGGTTACGAACCTTAACATATAAATGTATGACCTAGTTTGAAAACATAGGTATAATAGTTACCAAACACGCAGATATGTGCCATGACCAATAAAAGAAAGGCCATAATATGCCAGTGGTAAAGAAAGACCGAAGGACACATGGATTTGCAGTATAAAATGAAAGAAAGCGGAAGATATGAAAGAAAAAAAAATAATCGCTATGATATAACGTCAGACAGACGCCAAGGAATTAGAGAAGAGCAAAGCAATAATGATAATCATTTTCTTTCCCAATGAGAATAAATTATACCAAACAGTAATAAATTAACCGATGATTAAGTAATTCTTATTTGTGAAAATACACATCCATCCATGTATCCATCACCCTTTCTTCGTCGACTGTTGGACATCGGTCTCCCCCTCGGAACGCAAATATTTACAGTTAAATTACGAAAATTAGAGAATCCAAAGGTCTAACTATTATGGAAGTGGCTTATAAGTATATTTTATATATTATAAGTGGCTAATCTTATGCAGGTTACTAATGACCGTACATTAATGTACCTCGTTCTCAAAGTAAATTACGTGATCGGAATCCATTATTTACTCTAGAGACTATACTTCTAAATTAGGGGTTGGTTACGAACTGAACTCTCGTCATTAATTAAATTAAATTTATTGATTGATATCCTCAATTCCCGTGATAACAATCTGTTAGGAACTACCACAAATTTAAATCTCAATATAGTTTTACTCAGTAGGGAGATCGCGTTCCTAAATATTTCAACTTTGCTCTAGTTACAAGAGTTAACGTTAAAACAATATATATTATTTATTTACATTATTATACACATCCAAACCCGTAAAAAGTGGATTTATCTGTAGGTCTAAGAATTTTTATATGACATTACTAATTCTGACCATTTATATTTATTCCTCTTTTTCTCCAGTCTAGATGTTTCATTATATTTTGGAGAACAGCGATAAAATGATGGTCATAATAATGGTCAGTACCTGTGCCATCAGAGATTTGCTGATGACATTGTGCTCTTCTCAGAAACTGCCACACAAATGGAAAAAATGATAAACGAACTGCACCTTACTAGTCACAAAATAGGCCTAGACATGAATAAAACAAAAACAAAAATAATGACAAACAGTGTAATGAAACCCATCCACTTAAACAACACTCTTATAGAATATGTACCAGAATATATAGGTATACTTGGGAAAGCATGTCTCGTTCAAGCATTCCAGACACCATGATGAACTTTAGTTCATTAAAATTTATTCTATATTATATTATATTATTATTATATAGTTATATTTACTCTTCTGTTTACAGAAGAGTAAATATAACTTAGAATAAATTTTGGAGCTACAAAGATATACTTATATCAAATTTACCTATTAATCTCAAGAAAAAAGTTTTTGACTCTTGCATTCTACCATGCCTAAGCTACGGATCGAAAACCTGGGTATTTAATAGGTACACCCAAAATAAAATACAAACTAGCCAACGGTCGATGGAACGAAGTATGCTAAGTATAAAAAGGAAAGACAGAATAAAAAATGAAGACATAAGGAACACCACGCAAACCATTGAAACCCTGCACCACTGCAAAAAACTAAAATGGAAGTGGGCGGGTCATGTTGCTCGTATGAGCAACGACAAATGGACAAGAAACGTTACTATGTGGAGCGAACCGCTTGGGAAGAGAGGCAGAGGAAGACCAGTGGAGAGATGGAAGGACGAAATAATAAAAGTCGCAGGAACAAATTGGACAGAAAAGGCAGAAGAGAGGGACACATGGAGACAACTGGAGGAGGCCTTTACTCGTAGAGAGGTCCTTAATAATACCAACTAATATAATGACGATTAAAAAAATGTATTTAAGGAAATAAATGAGGCTTTATTATTATTATTATTACTAATTCTATTACTTAGCAAATAAATATATAATTACTGGGCTGCTGTAACGAAAGCTGACTTTTGAGTAGGGTATTTTTTCTTAGGGAGAACTCTATAAGAAAATGAAAAAGGAAGTATAGCGTTCAAGCTATTAGGTTACTGTTTTTAGTAGTTTTGGCTGTGCGGTTATACATCAGTTACTCAATAAAACAGGCAGTCAGATTCTTCCTTAATATACCTAACCTATAGATTACATTACTAAATTTTATCACAGCTTCTATGCTTACTTTTATTCACATACTGGCTGAGCCCACGACTTAGTACGCGTTTAGAAAATTATCCTCGGATTAGCAAAATTTTTAGTTTTTTGTTAGTGAAAAATTTTGAAAAAACTATTAATTGCTGCCTAATTTTATATTAGCCTATAGCCTTCCGCGATAAATGTACTATCCAACACTGAAGGAATCTTTCAAATCGGACCCGTGGTTACTGAGATTAGCGCGTTCAAACAAAGAAACTCTTTAGCTTTATAATAAGTACTAGTATAGATTTATTTTATAAAATAAGGTCCAAAATTTTGCTAGTGTAAGATAAGTTTACCAGTAAAATATATGTTTATTTCAAACTTGTTAAAACATCTAAGATCACGTTGGTCATAACTAAGAAGTTTTGACTCCATGACATTCAAAGTTTAGGACTCATGTTTTAGTTTTCGTAATACATGAATTATTCATGACAACAATCCAGGCGTTGAGTTGTGGACTTTATATGTTTCATTAAATAATTTAGATTTTCATTAAATAATATTTTAGTTATTTTTTTTTCTATGAAACTTGTACCTATGTAGTATTCAATGTAATTACATAAGTTTAACAATATTGGTTAATATTTAAACAGAGTAAGTTGTGTAACCCTGAATATGATAATTTTACATCAAATGAACTCGTAAAGTAAGTGCGAGTACATATACCTATCATCATTAAGTTTAAGTCTCTGAGCTATAAGATAATATAAGATAAGATAATAGCTGCTGCTGATAAAGGATAATTTTTTAATGTTTATCGAAGAATATTTTACCAAACTTTATATTTTTCATAGATTCGACACTTCTCATCTATCTAACTTCAATTTATGACCCATTCATATGTATAAAAACCTGTCAAAAGCGAGGCAAACTCGCACACTTACGGTTTCGTACATACTAGACATATAAACATGATTAACTGCATTCAAATAATCAGTAAATTATACTCAAAACAACTCACCAACTTAATTTTGTAGTTGAAATATAGGGAATCGCCTACATTTCAGCAACTTCATAAGTTGGTATTAGTATAAACACTTTTTTCTTATGATGTGATGACAAATTATAAGTTTTTGGATTTTTCCCTATATCAGCACTATATAAACTTGATCTATGCCAAATTTCAAGGCTCTAGGGCAACGGGAAGTACCCTGGGAATTTTGATTCCCTAGCATAATTCGAAAATTCTTAAAAATGGTCGTAATTCGGTTATATCTTTTAAATGCGTAGAGGTAAAAGGTTTTTGCAGCAAGGGACCGCATAGATCTACATGTTGTATGAGTTTCAAGTTGATACCTTCAGCCGTTGCTGAGTAAAGAAAGTTTGACAGAGGGACAGACAGACAGACGGACACCGAAGTGAGACTATATGGGTTTGTACGAAACCCTAAAAACTAAATACATATAAGTACCTAATATTTTACTTTATATAAAAATACATCATTATTTATGTGCAAAGCTAATTTAAAACTTTCTAAGCAGGAACCACCATTTCAGAAGGTTATTATAAACTTAGCGATTAAAAGCACGTAATATGTTTGCAAACTTAGTTTATCCTCGAAAATATACGGGCTGTACCAGGGCTGTACGCTCCTTTCAAATTATTACCATATTCACGTTGGTTACAACTAGAAGTATTCATTTCACATTATTTTTTATTAAATTATATAAAACGTGTTGCAGAAAGGTGTAGTCATAATTGTATTTAAAGTTGCATTAGATAGGCCTTAAATATTATAAATATTACAGTTACACATAGAAAAATACAGTTGGTAAGTTTTTTTTTGTTTATTTCCTACTATTAAATAACTACCAGAAACGCATCAATTAAGGGCCTACATCAATATTATCGTATATCATCGCCGACACGTACATATTAACACAGCCAGTAGGCACAGAAAATGAAGAATTAGGGATACTTTTCCTATTTACTCAAAATCTACTAAATATATTTTAATTCTGATTTACGTGTTTCTATATATGATAGTTACTTATGTTTTTAAAGTTATTTCATTAGTTAATACGCGATAATAGACCGACAAATGAAAAAAATAAAAAATTTGAGAGGTTGTTTCGCCAAGATTTTCTATCGAGAAAACTTTTTTCAATCGTGTTTCTGAGTTTATGCGATCCTAGATAATATATTGAAAAAACATATACTTAAAAATTAGAGCTCTAGCCATTCAATCTAAAGAAACAATGAAAACTTCGTACATAGAAAAATGCACGAAGCTATTTTGGTATCCTCTTAAGAGATGTTTACGGTTTATTGAATGCGATTGAACCTTACGATAAAAGATGATCTCATAGTAGTGTTGTATTTAAAGAAGATCAATTAATTTAATAAATTTATTAAACTTTTATGAACACATAAAACTCATAATATAACTAGTAGGGTGTTTTCTATGTATTATAAGTATCTAATTACAAAAAAAAAAGTAGTACCTATATGTAGTCTATCCGTATTCTGGTACCCATAATACAAGCATAGAAATATAGCTTACTTTGGGACCAGAGGACGTTGTGTGAAATGTCCTGAATATTTATTTATTTAGTATTTGTAATTTCATCCATGCCTAGTGCCTAGTCACCGGCCATGTGTAACGATGGTCAAATATGACTACACCTTTCTGAAATACGTTGTATAGCTGTAAGAGTTACAACGAGCATTTCTTCTTAGTAGTCTTGAATATTTGACGAGCATCGTGGTCTAGTGGTTCATGTAACGGATTGTCGTTTACGAGGTCGCGGGTTCGATTCCCGGACGGGACAATAATTTGTGTGATGTTTTTAAATGTCTTACAAATGTTTGGTATGCGTCTGAATGTTTCTATGTATTATATGTATGTATTTATAAAAAAAAGTTATATATGTGTTATATCCGTATTCTGGTGCCCATAACATAAGCATAAGCTTAGCTTGGTACTAGAGGACGTTGTTTGAAATGTCCATGAATATAATACATATCATTATCATAACGTCAAGCTTTATTCCTATGGTGGTAGCCAGGAACTACAGTGCGGTATCTGCCACGATTTAAACACACATCTTATAGCTACGCTGGTTAGACTAGAGTATTAATGCAGTGTTTTTATCACATAATTATGAGTTATATAATGGACTTAATTTATAAATCGAACACAACAACTATGAAAGACTAACTGGAAAACTAATGGATAGCAAGTTCCATACATCTCAACTCTCAGGTAGCAGCTATATTATAAATGTAGTATTCCAAGGATTTTAAATAACAGATGAGTAAATAAACTAAATTATAATGGAAAAAATGATAACCATAAGCGGGACTTGAACCCGCCACCTCGGAATGCCGTTCCGTCGCTCTCCCATCTGAGCTATTATGGTCCACGCAAATATTTACCAAATTTTCCACTACAATCATCTCAATGCGAGTTTTAACATCGTGCGATGTTTTTTCGTACAACGCCATCTATTGAGCGGTTTGCACCAACTCCATCAATCGATCAGTTAGCGTTCTTTAAGCCCGGTTTCCACTGCGAAAGGGTAATGTGCGGAAAATGGTTAGGCGGAACGGACTCCTTTTTAATTAAATAGGTTTGTGTTTCCACCAACGAAGAGTTGGTGCTCCCTAGAACTGAGCGAGCTCATTTCTACTCTTTCTACACGCTCGGCTCTTTCCGTCCGACTATTTGTTGGTGGAAATACAAGTATGCAGTTTGCGTTTGCGAGTTTAACGAAGTCATTAATGGGTCCGTACCGCTCGCGGTGGAAACCGGGCTTAAACAGAACACAATTGGACCGAAGTAATGGCTGTACATGTATTAAGATCTAGTCCGTCTAGTTTAGTTCAAGTCCCGCTTATGGTTATCATTTTTTGCATTATAATTTAGTTTATTTAGTAAAAGCATAGCGAGTCAATCGCAAAATATTAATATATTAAAACAGATGAGTATTTTAAAAAAAAAGTTCAGTATACTTCATGTCCCTTTGAGAGAGTTTTTCTCGATTTCTCTGGAGATAACCATCAGATCCTGACCTGGTGACAAGGGGCCACACTGGAACCACCAGCATTCAAATAAAAAAAAGAATCATCAAAATCGCTTCCTCAGTTAGAAGTTATAAGGTAACAAAAATAAAAAAAAATAAAAAAAGGCATACAGACGAATTGAGAACCTCCCTTTTTTTGAAGTCGGTTAATAAGGATTGTATTTATCCTTTTTGAAGTTCTTTCCTAGTATTGCGTTCTGTATAATTTACTAGATCCGACTTAGCTTCCTTTGTTACATTTATTTGGTTCATTAAGCTTAACAGTTGTTAACTTCTATAATTATATCCTGTGCCTTTTGTAATTTCTTTTATGTAGAGTGTATAGAGACAAACAAATGAAAATTTTCCTATACATAGACCAGTTTTATTTGCGAAGCCATATTTTTGTTTCATTTAACCTTGTCAAAAGAAAAATATAAGTCATTTAGTCTAAAGAAAAAAGAAGTTTAGTGTAGTTGTTGTGATAATTTTAATACCCGTGGGACCTATGGTAAAAACTGAAAAATATGTGGGTAAATAGAATACTGTAAATAAATATATCCTGTAAATATTTTGCTAGATTCACAGTAGAGCTTACAATCACTTTACTAGGCTTATTTAGTATGTACTAGAACTTTTGGGTCCACGATCCTTTTTAAGATTTATATAACGGTCAAACGACAGCAAATGTCCTAACTTATATAATATATGTACTAAGTTATTCAACTAGAATAGGTTATAGTGTCTCTATATCTATACTTATAATAAATCTGTAGAGAGGTCAATTCTGTACATGAAATATATTTTCAAAATAACTATCAGGGGGTGATTAGTGATCGATACTGATGCCAAAAATGCAATCAGTAAAATTTTTGTCTGTCTGTCTGTCCGTCTGTATGTTCCTTATAGAAACAAAAACTACTCGACGGATTTTAACGAAACTTGGTACAATTATTCTTCATACTCCTGGGCAGGTTATAGTATACTTTTCATCACGCTACAATCAATAGGAGCAGAGTAGTGAAGGGAAATGTTGGCAAAACGGGAAAAAGTGCTCCATTTTTTAAGCTTCCGTCGCGTGTGCAGCCTTAATGGTTAAAGTTACATAGAAATCATGTATGACGGAAATATTCTACATAAAATTGTCTAAAAAATATCCCGAAACAGCACATACTATATTTTATGGTTGACTCACAATAACACGTGTAACTCCTGATAGCTTAGCAGTTCGTTCATTCTGATTATATTTGTTTACTCTTACGTTTATAATACTCTCACTCAAGCAGTAGTTAAAAATGTTGCAAAAACGGGGAAAATTTCCTAAATTCTACGCGGACGGAGTCGAGGGCAACAGCTAGTTAACTAATATAATAAAACGTTAACGTTGTTCGTTTGTTACTTCTTCTCAACCAATTAATATTCCACTGCTGGCCACGTTCTTATCTTCCTCGGAAGGTTATTTGGTTTAACTATGCCGTGATAACCAGCCGACTTGCTATGTCTTTTATGATTGGACTAATTTATGTGTCTCCTTCTCCGTGTGGTGACGGATTAAGAATACAAGTGTCACCGCCCCATCTCCTCCCGAGGGTGCTGTAAAAGTCAGCTAAGGGATATTGCATACAGATAACGTCCTCTGTGAGAGACGGAAAACTCGAAAATGAACCCTGTGCCAACACGCCTGGTCAGCGCGGCACAGTAGACCATAATCCCTCCAAAGTGGAGTAGGCCTTTGCCCAACAGTGGGACGTTAATGGGCTGGAGAGAGAGAGAGAGAGGGAGGATGTGTCTCCTTACACTCGTTCAGTCCCACTCGTGATCATAGTGACTGAAAAGCTTACGAATCGTCCGGCTTATTAAAGTGGTTTAATTTAAACAGACTTTTGTTTAGTTACTAATCGGTATAGAAATTCTCTGAGTTGTCTGAATTCTGTGAGAAAAATGTCATGGTCTGAATAAACAATAACTTTGTAAATACCATGACTATGCTTACACAAACAATATATAACTAATCCAAATTTTGAGGAATATACGAATTAAGCATAACTTAACTGAACTTAATTAATTTCTTTACAATTGAATGTATCCCGAAGGATAGTGTTTTATGTTTAATAGTGTACAAAGGTTCATATAAAGTTCTAAGCCAAGACTTCGTTTATCTCTCGGGGCTGTAGTCGTACGCAATATGTGTGAGTTTGTCTTGTCATGGTTACTACTACTTTAGACTGTGTATAAATTATGTTTGTTTAATTTTACAGTATTCTTCTTATACTTAACCTAATAACTAGCTATAGTCCGCGGTTATTAATAAAAATAAAATAATTAGTGGCGGTTGTAGTTAGCGGGGCTTTTTGCTTTTATCTTGGTGAGGATAAGTTAAGTTTTATTTTTATGTATGACCTTATAGTTTATAACTTATTAACTTTCTTCATACTCTATTTAAGTAGTTTTTACACAGATATTATGTATATTGTAATATATATTTATGCTAGCTGACCCAGCAAACGTTGTTTTGCCATACTAAAAAAAAAAGTTTTGAAAAATAGATGTTGGCCGATTCTCAGACCTACTGAATACGCATGTAAAATTTCATAAAAATCGGTCAAGCCGTTTCGGAGGAGTACGGTAACTAACACTGTGACACGTGAATTTTATATATTAGATTATTAATAAAAATAAAATAATTAGTGGCGGTTGTAGTTAGCGGGGCTTTTTGCTTTTATCTTGGTGAGGATAAGTTAAGTTTTATTTTTATGTATGACCTATATAGTTTATAACTTATTAACTTTCTTCATACTATATTTAAGTAGTTTTTACACAGATATTATGTATATTGTAATATATATTTATACTAGCTGACCCAGCAAACGTTGTTTTGCCATACTAAAAAAAAAAGTTTTGAAAAATAGATGTTGGCCGATTCTCAGACCCACTGAATACGCATGTAAAATTTCATAAAAATCGGTCAAGCCGTTTCGGAGGAGTACGGTGACTAACACTGTGACACGTGAATTTTATATATTAGATTATTAATAAAAATAAAATAATTAGTGGCGGTTGTAGTTAGCGGGGCTTTTTGCTTTTATCTTGGTGAGGATAAGTTAAGTTTTATTTTTATGTATGACCTATATAGTTTATAACTTATTAACTTTCTTCATACTATATTTAAGTAGTTTTTACACAGATATTATGTATATTGTAATATATATTTATACTAGCTGACCCAGCAAACGTTGTTTTGCCATACTAAAAAAAAAAGTTTTGAAAAATAGATGTTGGCCGATTCTCAGACCTACTGAATACGCATGTAAAATTTCATAAAAATCGGTCAAGCCGTTTCGGAGGAGTACGGTAACTAACACTGTGACACGTGAATTTTATATATTAGATTATGCTTCATACACATTTATTAGTATGTTTTTGTTTTTATATTCACACACCACGACACCGTCTATCCAATCGACATGTCCATGTCCATGCAGGTTGTCTGGAAGAGATCGCTGACAGCGATAAGACCGCCGGTTGTACTTTAATTATTTGTAGATAATTTAAAAACTCTGTATTATTGATGTGCAATAAAGCGTATTGTATATAGCTGTATGCTTTTATTGAAATCCATTCAGTAGCTTTAACGTGACAGAGTAAAAAGCATACTTATACAGCCTTTCGCATTTATACACATAACTCATATAATATAAAAATTAAATTTACGCATAGCTTCAGTTTCATAATTACATGTTCGCCAATCTAAACTAAAATATAATTAACAAATTCAATTTAAAGTTTCGTTAACATCAAGTTTATAATGTTAAACATGAAAAATTTCAAACTAGTGATTTACGTAATGCATACGCTCCGAGCACTTTTATTTATTAAATTTTGAAAGTTTGGGGCTTTGGGCTGTGCTTTGGCGGAGAGCGTACAATAGAACTACCACAGGCCTGCATTAGTTTTATTGCATGTCTATAATAAAACGATTGGATTGCAGACTTGTCTTCAATATTTATATCTTTGATAACATTATAATCGGTTAGAGATGAAAGATTTATTTGTTTGTTTGTTTAAAATGAATATGCTCCGAAACTACTGGAACAATTTAAAAATTCTTTCACTTTGGTCAGCTACATTATTCCGGTAAACATACTCGTAAGTTATATATAAAAGGGGTAACTCATCATCAGATAAATAATACTAGTATACTTCCAGTATCATTATTACACATTCATTATCAAATATTTATGAATCTTCAATAATAATTGTTACTTTTATTAATTGTACACAAGCAATGACAACTGCCAAAATATTCGTATTTTGAAATACACTTCAACGCATAGACGACCTCCTTCATAAGATTGTTAATTAAATGATATTCTCCTTGGTGCACCTTAAATATATTTCGTACCTACAGTTACACAAGCGAAGCTGATTGCTGATTACTAATAGTATAGATAAACGAATAAGCAAATATTATTAAGTAATTATCGAACTCAGATATTGATAAGTAGTACCTTCTACGTACTTGTATTTTAAAGGAACGTGATAATGCGTCATGTGACTTTGATAGGAATTTATAGTCACGGTGTTTTACTATCATGTCCAGAATTAATTAAATTAAGTCGTTAAGTAATAACTAGTTAATTTTTAAATATCTGTTTGTAACAAATTAGTATATTATGATTTTGTTAAATGGAGTAATGAGATATCATTAAAACTTCAACAGTCACGTCACGAATATGTAACTCAAATTATAACTTTATATCAAAGTGCTAAAGATACTCATATGTACGTAATGAATGCTGTCAAAGTTATTCGAATCTGATAAAAACAGCTTTTATTAACAATTTTCATTATTATTTTTCACGTATTTAGCTTATTTCCTTAAGGAAAAGTTATTGAGTCCATGTTAAACTTCGTAACATCTTACGAGAATTCAAAAATAGACCGCTCGCTCCTGTGTAAAAACATAATATATTCGTCATTATCAATGTATAACATCACATTTTTATCTCATATTTAGGTACAATAGTCCCAAAATTTCTTGAGACAGATTGTTTTATTTTGATTCAGAAGTAAATACAGTTATCGGTTTAGATAATAGATTTATCTGAAGATTAGGGCTTCCTTCAACTTACTTAGTTTTGACTGATGGGAGAAGCGGGGTTATGATATTTCTTAAATTCGTTGCTGGGGTAAACTGGGTGGTTCATTAGTGAACTTTTTTTCCTTTAGGCAGGGATACAGTAAATCAGTTAATTAAAATAATTGGTCAAGTGCGAGTCGGACTCGCGCACGAAGGGTTCCGTACCATTATCTATGCAACATAAGGCAACGTTATTAGTATCGAGCAAGAAACAGTAAAAAAATCATGTTTGTTGTATGGGAGCCCCCCTTAAATATTTATTTTATTGTATTTTTAGTATTTGTTGTTATAGCGGCAATAGAAATACATCATCTGTGAAAATTTCAACTGTCTAGCTATCACCGTTCTTGAGATACTGGGTACGGAACCCTAAAAATCATGTTTGTTGTATGGGAGCCCCCCTTAAATATTTATTTTATTTTATTTTTAGTATTTGTTGTTATAGCGGCAATAGAAATACATCATCTGTGAAAATTTCAACTCTCTAGCTATCACCGTTCTTGAGATACAGCCTGGTGACAGACGGACGGACGGACGGACGGACAGCGAAGTCTCAGTAATAGGGTCCCGTTTTTACCCTTTGGGTACGGAACCCTAAAAATGAGCCCCTTTGGCTACGTTCATTTTTTTATATATTTTTATCTTTAGGTACTTATTATGAAACAAAGTCGTTATTTTTGCATGTACGTCCTATGTAAGCTTTATATCCTCCAAACTACGCAACGGATTGTAATGCGAGTTCTTTTAATAGATAGAGTACCTAGTTCAAGAGGATGTTTGTTTTGTATAATTTGTTAGGGTTTGGTTTTTTATATTCTACGCGTACGAAGTTGCAGGTAATCGCTTATAAAACACACTTTTAAAAATACATTTTTATGTTCAACACATTTACAATCACGTTTCGTATTTAAGCGATCCATTTGATATTCCATATAAAGGAAAGGTAGAGTAAGGTTTATTTTGATGCCTAGTTTAAATCCATAATTTAAATTTATTTTATACTGTAAATATTGTTTTTATATATTAGTTGTTAATTGTAAGAGAGAGATTAAGAAATGAAGTTATAAGAGAACGTTGTGGTCTGAAAGAGGATGTAGTGACTAAGGTGGAGAAAAGTATGCTTAGGTGGTTTGGTCATGTGGAGAGGATGGATGAGAGACGCTTAACGAAAGGCATATACACGGCGAAAGTAAGTGGAAATGCTGGGAGAGGACGCCCGAGAAAAATATACTCCGATGTCATCGCTGGGATACTCCAAAAGGGGCAAGTGCGTAGCACTTACAACCGTCGGGCATGTATGACCAGATGTATGAGTGTGGATGAAGCCAAGGAAGTGTGCTTCGATCGTGGCAGATGGCGCTCTATAGTCTCTGCCTACCCCCATGGGAAAAAGGCGTGATGTTATGATGATGATGATTGTTAATTGTAGATAGATTATTTTAACACACCTAAAAACCCTATTCGATATATAGATTTATTTTAGCCTTGGTCGACAAAACAGTAAATAAAGACTTACAAACTTACACATATTATATAGGTACATTTGTTATGTCCGTTATCGGATATTGGAGTAGGTCCCCCAGCTCGTACAGCGGACATAAAGTTTTTACTTGTCCCTCATTTTATGGTAGCTAGAGAGACGGCAATTTCCTTGCGGAAGCGTTGTCAGGACGACATGATGTTCTTTCGCAAAAATAAACTAAATAATAGCTATTATCATTGTTGAAAGGTTTTCTATCTATCTGTGTCATTTAATATTACTTAAATAATGTTTATTTCGTCTGTGTATTTTGTATTTGCTAGTCTTCAAATATATCCATACTATTACTATAGTCTTTGTCTGTGTGTGTATGCATAATATGTGTATATCACACACTAATAAAACTATTCACAAAAAAAATTTCTAATAGTTTCTATAGATTTCCTGTGTAAGAGCTCATTTAATTTTTTTTATGCAAAGGTCTGTTGGGTAGATATAAAAGAGCAGCCTGTACCTCTAGTTACGCGATTTGTTTAGAATATTCTGAGTGTAAGTGTACTTTGTACTAGCTTTCTTACAGTTTTTAACTGAAGAGAAAAGAAAAGCGCACACACCTAGGTAGAGTTTTTGTTACATCTATACCAAATAACAGCTAATTACGAGTAGCTCAACTTTTAGTGCCTGAAAACAAATACTTTATAATATTATGTTCTTTACGAACCCTGTGGCGCAATGGTTAGCGTAGCACACTGCCGTTCACGTAGTCGCGAGTACGATTCTCCCACAGGACAATTAGGTATTTGTGTGATGTTTATTTTTGTCACTTTTTAGATCCGTTTTCTGGTTCTATAACTTAAGCAAATAAACTCAGCTTTGGACGTTATGTGTAATGTCCGTAAATATCTTCTTCTTCTTCTCCAGCCCATTTACATCCCACTGTTGGGCACGGGCCTCCTCCACTTTGGGAGGGATTATGGTCTACTGTGCCCTGCTGACCAGGCGTGTTAGCACAGGGTTTATTTTCGAGTTTTCCGTCTCTCACAGAAGATGTTATCTGTGTCCAATATCCCTTAGCTGACTTCTACAGTACCCTTGGGAGGAGATGGGGTGGTGACACTTGTATTCTTAATCCGTCACCACACGGAAAATATAAGCATTAATAATTTAATAATTCTTTAATTTATAACGTGTCGTAATCCTACTAATATTATAAATGTGAAAGTTTGTGAGTATGGATGTTTGGATGTTTGTTACTCTTTCACGCAAAAACTACTGGATCGATTTTAATGAAATTGTCCAATAATGTAGCTTACACATCAGAATAACACCTAGGCTATCTAATATATAAAATTCTCCTGTCACGGTGTTTGTAATTATACTCCTCCGAAATAGCTCGACCGATTTTCGTCAAATTTTGTGTACATATCCGTTAGGTCTGAGAATCGGACCACATCTATTTTTCATCCCCCTAAGTGATAAGGGTTGTCAACCCCAGACATTTGTATGGCAAAACAACTAGTAATTTATAAAGATATTGTGTGAATTGTCGAATACGTGATGATAAGTGTCAAGTAAGTAGGAACTCCACGGGTACGAGGTCGCGGGCAACAGCTAGTCTCAAATAAATAACCAATTTTTGAACCGAATATATCTGTGAAGAAGTTCTCAATGCTTTAAGTGGTGCTCCACCTTACAAGTGGTCTTTGAAAATCCCATTTCTTTTGTTTTAAGCTTCAGTTATGAACGTAAGAAAGTTTCAAGATCTCTACAAACTAGAAAATAGTTTTCGAGTGGTTCGTTGTTAGAAGTTTCATATCTGCAGGTTATTCGATTTTTATTTATTTGTTATATAATAGTAATACGTCTTTACTTATTATAGCTACTCGTCCAACACCGTCGTATTTTCTATATGTCACTATGTGAGCGTAAATCTTGAAAACTACGTAACGGATATTGTTGTGGATTTTTAATACATAGAGTGCTTCAAGGAGAAAGTCTTACGTATCTATGTAACGGCATCTTTAAACGTAATTTTCTAAATGTCGATAACTGACAATGCAATAATTAAATAAATAGATACATTCTTCAATAATCGCTTACCATTAGGTGAGCAACATAAAATAAAATCTGGGCAAAATCTATAAACGCAGACTTTTTTAACGGTAAACTGTAGTTACATTTTTTATAGCAGCATTGATGTTCAATTAAAATGAACAAATATTGCTTCGTATTTTGTATAATCACATTAAGTTACAACATATTTCATCACAAATTTACGTCGTAGTGTATTCAAAATAACAGACACAATTACCATAATTATCTTACGGTTTCTGTCATAGATTATTACGAACGATTTATTAAAAGCGTCATGTATTGTTACATTATACAAACGGCACCCCAAATAATGAGATAAGGGCAAGAGAATTATTATTAAGAGCATTTGTTGTTATAGCATGAGCAAACTGTCAAATTTTCAGCTCTCTAGCTGTCAACGTTCCAGAGATACAGTTTGGTGACAGACAGGTGGACAGCGAAGTCTTAGTAATAGTGTCCTGTTTTACATTTTAATACAGAACTTTAAAACGAGTGCCTATGGTAGGTATCTAGTCAAGCTGGAAAGCTTTATAAAAGCAAAAGTAATATTTCTTACGAATAGGTTCAGATCTATTTGTAAGATATCTATACAATACATATAATAAAAATTTAAAAAGATGGTGTATGTACTTTGAAGAGTTTAAAGAATAAATGGATAGGCAGTCTTTATAGGCGTAACAGAAGTCTAAACAATGGTTTATAATTTTTTTTTCTGTCTGTATGTTTGTACGCGTATGATGATAAAACTACTGCACAAAATTGAATACTGTTTTCAGTAATATGTTAGTAGAGATCTAACATAAAGTATAGGCAACAATTTATCCCGGGATAGTATCTAATTCTTTCGGAAAAATTGCTTTAAATTCCTTGTTGTTAAAAATATCACGCGACTGAAGTCACGGGCAACAGCTAGTATTATAATATATTGTTTCAATATAACGAAAAGAATTTGATAAAATAAACTACATTGAAATAGAAGAAATATTCTTCCCAATATATCTACTCTATAAAAGTAACCACATACAGAATATTCTCGAAGATGAGGGTACTTTTATCAAGTAGATAAACGGTATGGCCTCTAAATGAAACATTGCTTTTATGTTTATTTCAAAAGACGATTTTTCTTTTCATACAATCTTTTTTCATTCAAACAAAGCCGAGGACAAAATAGTCTATAGCGATATCATAAAATACGAAAAAAATATTACCATTTTCTTGAGGGTTCTTTTGAATGAAGCATTTAAAACCTGCACTTACATAAGTGATCAACTCATGGACTCATGGACATTTCAAAGAACGTCCTCTGGTCCCAAGCTAAGCTTATATGCTTGTGTTATGGGTACCAGAATACGGATAGAATACATATACTACTTTTCTTTTGTAAATACATACTTATTATACATAGTAAACACCCAGACGCAGTACAAACATTTGTATGACAATTAAAAACATCACATAAATGATTGTCCAGACCGGGAATCGAACCCGAGACCTCGTGATCGGCAGTCCGTTATGTGAACCACTACATCACAAGGCCCGTCAAACAACGTGATCAACTTATATAAATTATTACAATAAATGGAGTAAATAGATTCAAACAAATATTTAACTAAATTTTTGATCCGTCCATCCATCAGCATAACTCGCGGTCACGCAATATCCGCATCCAGCAGCTACTTATACATTTGACTATGTCGTCTGTTCACATTGGGGGTCGCTCTACGATACGTAGTCCGGTACGTGGTCACCACTCATCCTTCTACGAATCTCCATATTCTTAATGACGTATGGAAACACCTAACACAGCAACAGCCCTCTCTATAGCACGCTGCATGACTGTGAGTTTAGTTATGAGCCCTATATTCAGAGACCACCTGTCAGTTCCGCAAGTCGTCACTGGTCATACACGAAGGGTCTATGACCTGTACTTTTCAGGTCAAATGTGGTGTCGATTAAATTCGATGTCGATATTCATTTTCATCACGAGATGGCTTGAATGGGATGTAATACTGTTTCTTAAAAATAAAGCTATAAAAATCACTTCAAAATGGAGTTTTTACAAATAAAATATTTTAACAAAGCCGGTTAACTCTATTTGAGTTTCCTACTTTATAAAAATTTAACAGGAAGTGATTTATTTACCCGCTTAAGAACTTCCAAAATATAATGCAGAAAATGTAACTATAATCGATAATAAAGTGGTCTACGGGGTCTGAGCTTATTTCAACAAGAGAGCTTCGAGAACAATCTCTCAAATCACAAAGTTTATATTGGCAATCTTGATTATTACGTACTATGTCACTGCGCACTGTGGTTAGAAACATACTATTTTATCATTTTACTAGACATTGCCCGCAACTTTGAACGCGTGGAATTTGAAATCAATATTTTATTAAAATCTTAACATATAAATGGACGAAAATATGAAAAATTATGATTAATATTATCAACTAGCGGTTGGTGGTGGTATAAAATAAACCCTCACAAATTATACAAAAAAGGCCATCCTTTTGAACCGCTATACCTATCAAAAATTTCGCATTAATCTAATCTGTTGTGTAGTTTTGAAGATATAAGCTCAAGTCGTTATTTTGTATGTATTTACAAGGACACATATTAAATAACGACTTTGTTTTTTAATAAGTAAAAATGTGACAGTAGCACTGTCTGTCGGTTTAAATTAAACCCTAAAAACGTAAACTAACTTTACATTTTGCCTGAAATGAAATAGTAACAATATTATAAGCGCAAATATTGCCTGGGCTTGTAACTCGAGACCACCACGATACGCATCATTATTGAGTGAAATGTAATGTTCGTTCTTGCGTATTGCGTTAAAAATTTTATTCTTAAGTTAATAGCTGGAAAAAGTCTTTTTGTATGTGCAAAAAACATGAGTTTTTAGTTACAGTAATTTTATGGAGTAGTTATAGCTACTACTTCTATCATAACGACTCTTTGCCTTCTGTTATCTCAAATAGTGGGCAACTAAAGCAATGAACTGTTAATATGTACATATGTGTGTGTTCCATGTACCATAAGAGTAAAAACACATTTTATGGTCGAGTGAAAACATATTTTCACCCAAACCGTATGTTTAATGTAGACCTCAAACAAACAAAGTCCCTTTTAATTATATTTACTTAGGAATAAACTTGTTATATTAACGAAGTACTAAAGCTGACCTGCCTTATACAACATTATTAATGTTCCGATATATTAAATTATATTACGCAAGATACACATCGAATATAAACGAAAAGTAAGCTACTGTTACATTACAATATTGTATGTAATAAACTTGAGGTATATAATCTGAACGCAATATATATGTATTGTCTTTAGGTAAAGCAACATTGTTACTGATTTTACCGGCACAACTAAACTTTACTACAACATAAATGAAAAAAAAAACACTATTCTGACAACAAAAAACTGTATAATATACAAAAACAATTTTAATTAATATAAATGTGTATAACGAAATAGGCGTTAAATCAAGATACACCATAGTTAAGTTAGATTAAGTTTTTTGACGCAACAGAATTGGTGTCAATAGGTAGGTACATAACGTAAAAGTTAAAGGAAGCTTGTGTATGGGGCGCGGCACGGCGCGTCAGCGAGTCATGTTGGGAAATCTTATGTCCATCCATTTGTCCCATTGACGGGTATAAACTGATAGATGCATGGAAACAATTTGATGTTTGTTAGCCCTGGATAACAAAATAAAAAGCTTCTTGTAAACCTACTAAAATCACGTTCACTATTCTAAAGTTGACTATATAACAAACAACAAAGTAAAAATATGTATATACTTATGCGAATTTTTCTTTAAACAAAATTCCAATTCAAATACTTAGAAGTCGTAACCCTAAGCTACTGTACAATAACAAATAATAAAAAAATTCTTCGTGTATTTATAATGAACGTAAAATAATAACATGATACAAGATATGATACAAAACAATAACATGATACAAATTAGGGAAAATAACCAAGCATAATAATTATTCAAAATAACAAAGACGATATTTGCATTATTACGAGTATCTTACAAATTTTGTTGTAACTAGAGAATAATATTGTTGTGTTTCATTTATTTAGTGTTATAAAATATTATTTTTAAGAATAACAATAGTTAATTTATGAAGCACCAATAGTACGTAAATTAGCACCAATAGTAAGTAAATTTAAAATAAATAAACGCGTCTAAATCCGTAAAAAGTAGTTTTATTTAAACGAATGTGTCGCGCAAGTGTTAGAAAATATTAAGGTTAAAAGATTTCACATAACCATAATTTTATATAAAAATTGCTTTAGACTCGTAGTTTCACCTGTATACATATTGACTCTCCCTCCTTATGACAACGATGTAAACATCGTCGATTTACACGTTCTTTAAAAAATTTGCTGTGTTAAATTTAGTGCTCATTTTGACTTTTCAGCAGTATGTAAACATATTCGTGAATTGGTAATTTAGTCAAGATTGCGGAAAACCGCTAAATGGAAACGGTACAAGATCAAATTGTAGTTTTCTGTTCGGAAAGTCTATGTCTATCGGAGGTCGATAAAAGTGATAAAGGAACAAATTACCCTATAATGGTTTTACTATATCGGTTGCTTTTACCAACTGAATGTAAACCCAAGATAATGTTGACCGGCTTCGTGGCGTAGTGGTTCATGTAATGGACTGCCGCGGCATGCCCAACTCAAACCCAATGCCCAACCCGCGACTATAAGATATATATATACTATAAGATATATATGTATATATTTATCCTGCAAACGATTGGCCGTCCTCTGAAGGAAAAAGTGCATTTAAACGGGCGTCCACCAGCATTGAGCGTCCGTATACCGGACGCCACTTTTTTGAGCGGTTGCTCTGAGACGCTATTGGTCCCAGCTAGCCGTAGTACAAATATCGACGGAAGTAAAAAAATCGTTGAAATGGCTGCAAAAAAATATTAATAAGTTCCCGAAAAAATCTCAGCGCGGGTGAGGCGCTGCTGTAGCGCGTATATCCACACGCGTATATTCAAGCGAATTTCTAGCCACGGACTCGGTTATTTGGCGTCCGTATTTGCGACGTTGCCAGCTCAGCCATAACATTATGACTATAACTCAAACAATATCTACTACAGTCAATACAATATACAAAGTCTTCGAACACATAGGTTTTGCGTTATATTCGGCGCCCCTCGTTGTATGACATCACTTATTATTCAATGAACTAAGTTAATTAAATAATATTACATTTGTTACATTAAATACTTTTTTATAAAATATGAAGATAGTTTGAGACTCGGAAAAGAACTTTGAATACTTTTATCTCTGAAATCATCTATGGGGTAAAAGGAGATTAGAAGTTTGTATAGGGAATCTACACCTGCTATATCGAATTGTATTATATCTGACAAGGTAATAGAAAAGGGTGGAAGTTTGTATAACCGTTCTACCGATTGTATAGGGGAAACAGAAAGGTTTGGTCAATTTTCAGGACGTAAATTAACTCATGAAACACAAAAAAGAACTTTCTGCAAGACACATAGGTTGAAATTCGTAAACAAAAATGTATCGACTCCTATAATAAATTGATCAGCTGATCGAAATTTTTGAATAGGAGACGAACGTTTCGTAGATAGATACACCGTCTAGAATGACTACACCTTTCTGTTACGCCCAGTACATTGGTACCTACCTATCGGTATTTGTTATTTAGTATCGTTAAACTGACGCAAAGCTTTGTGCTATGTACGTACACATAATACGGACGTCCTATTGCAATATACAGACGCCCAATAGCTGTATACGGACGTCTAATTGCACAATACGGACGTTCAAATGCCATTGTGATTATGATTGCATCATACATCATCATTTATAATTTTCCGAGAGGTTTCCTTCGCAGAGAATACATTTTACTTGGTCACACCTTACTTTATATTCACAATTCATTAAAGCATGCTGTCCAGCACATTTGATACATTAAATACTTGTTTAATGAAATATGAAGATAGTTTGAGACTCGGGGAAGAACTTTGAATACTTTTACCTCTGAAATCATCTCCTAAGGGGTAAAAGAAGAATAAAAGTTTGTATAAGAAATCTATACCTGCTGTAGCGATTTGTATTATATCTGATAAGGAAATAGAAAAGGATGGAAGTTTGTATAATATTTTGGACTCTTTTATTAAATTGATCATCTGATCGAAATTTTTGAATAGGAGATGAACGTTTCGTTGATAGATACACCGTCTAAAATGACTACACCTTTCTGTTACGCCCAGTACATTAATACCTATCGGTATTTGTTATTTGGTATCATCAAACTGACGCAAAGCTTTGTGCAATGTACGTACACATAATACGGACGTCCTATTGCAATATACAGACGCCCAATGGCTATATACGGACGTCCTATTGCAATATACAGACGCCCAATAGCTGTATACGGACGTCCAATTGCAGAATACGGACGTTCAATTGCAATTGTGATCATGATTGCATCATAATAATATATCATTTATAATTTTCCGAGCGGTTTCCTTCGCAGAGAATACATTTTACTTGGTCACACCTTACTTTATATTCACAATTCATTAAAGCATGCTCTCCAGCACATTTGATACATTAAATACTTGTGTAATGAAATATGAAGATAGTTTGAGACTCGGGGAAGAACTTTGAATACTTTTACCTCTAAAATCATCTCCTAAGGGGTAAAAGAAGAATAAAAGCTTGTATAGGAAATCTATACCTGCGGTATCGATTTGTATTATATCTGATAAGGAAATAGAAAAGGATGGAAGTTTGCATAATATTTTGGACTCCTATAATAAATTGATCATCTGATCGAAATTTTTGAATAGGAGACGAACGTTTCGTTGATAGATACACCGTCTGAAATGACTACACCTTTCTGTTACGCCCAGTACATTAATACCTATCGGTATTTGTTATTTGGTATCATCAAACTGACGCAAAGCTTTGTGCAATGTACGTACACATAATACGGACGTCCTATTGCAATATACAGACGCCCAATTTCTATATACGGACGTTCAATAGCTGTATACGGACGTTCAATAGCTGTATACGGACGTTCAATAGCAGAATACGGACGTTCAATTGCAATTATGATCACGATTGAAGATAGACGGTACTATATGACTGTAAGCTACCAACTGTAAGCAGAAAGCATGATTCTCAGTATATTTTCATTTTTTTAAATTGTATTTATTAAATTACAAAATCTACCAAATTTCACTAAAGTTTTTAGTAGATAGGTATGTAAACCTAACACATATTTAAATAAATGGGTATTTAACTTTAAGTAGTTCTTGGAAAACCGAACCTTTATAATTTGCCGGGCGGTTCCTTTCCAGGGAACACATTTTACTTGGTCAGACCTTACTTTATGTTCGCAATTCATTAAAGCATGCTGTCCAGCACATTTGATACATTAAATACTTGATTTATAAAATATGAAGATAGTTTGAGACTCGGGAAAGAACTTTGAATACTTTTATCTCTGAAATCATCTCCTAAGGGGTAAAAGTAGAATAGAAGTATGTATAGGGAATCTATACCTGCTATATCGATTTATTATATTTGATAAGGAAATAAAAAAAGGTGGAAGTTTGCATAACCGTTCTACCCATTGTACAGGGGAAACAGATAGGTTTGGTCAATTTTAAGGACGTAAATTATCTCATGAAACACAACAAAGAACTTTATCCAAGACACATAGGTTGAAATTCGAAAACAAATGTTTGGACTCCTATAATAAATTGATCAGCTGATCGAAATTTTTGAATAGGAGACCAACATTTGGTTTTTGGGATCTATCTCATGTTTTATGGTAAATTTGTCCAGTTTCGTTGATAGATTATTGGTTTTAAATGACTACACCTTTCTGTTACGCCCAGTACATTGGTACCTATCAGTATTTGTTATTTAGTATCGTCAAACTGACGCAAAGCTTTGTGCTATGTACGTACACATAATACGGACGTCCTATTGCAATATACAGACGCCCAATAGCTGTATACGGACGTTCAATTGCAGAATACGGACGTTCAATAGCAATTATGACCATGATTGAAGATATACGGTACTATGTGACTGTAAGCTACCAACTGTAAGCAGAAAGCATGGTTCCCAGTATTTCTTAGTTTTTTAATCATAATAAATATGAAATTACAAAATCTACCAAATTTCATTAGAGTTCTTCAATAGGTGTTGCGTGAAAGATGGGCATAAGACATTCATTGACCATTCAATCCATTAATTGATAATAATAATTAATATGTGTTAATTATTGTTAATAGTTATGTGTTAATTATGTGTTTAATAGTTATGAGGGTGGTATCAACAGAAATAATCCCGATAGTTGTATCGGTGAACGGTTAAGTCCCAACGAGGCTCAATAGCAAGTCGGTGACCGATGCAGAAAGCGGTCTTGCTTGACAATGCCCGTATAGTTCGTCGGTTTCTTTCCCATTAGGCTCCACCACTCCGGCTGACTGTTGCGGACCTCGTCGGAGTGCGTCCTGCCACCTTTCGAGGCGAGGCAGTGTTATATCCAAAATAATAATTAATAAAAAGAAAGTAATATTGATTAATTCAACATTAAAAATGTATTTTTATTTTTTTATTTTATATTTAAAAATGTAATTTATAAGAGAAATAAATGAATAATAATTATGATAATTAATAGGATAATTATAAGGTAGGCAAGTAGTCGTATGTTATTACACGTGGGGTATCCGGCATCCGTATATAGATTATAGATATAAAACTAACAAATGTTTAAATATATGAAATGTTGAAATTGTGTGTCACAAGCAAGCGGTAGGTATCTAAAGAGATGATAAAAGTAAATCTGGCAACGTCGCATTCCCCAAAGTACCTACCATCCTGTCAGGACGTTACATAATCGACGCCATGGCTGAAGTACCACCTATATATCCTGGATGCCTGTAATGTATCATTATGGTTCGGGGTTCAAAAATGTCTGGGCATAACTGCATGACGAATATCTCGAAAAATTTAAATATCAAAAAATGACGTACCCCACGCAGCTAGAAATAAAAAAACTAAGCAATATTCATCGAAACATGTTAGAAAAAGTAAGGGGAACCCGGGGACGTCGTACTGATGGGCTTTGTGCATGACGCCAAAATGATTCTGGGATGTAAATATATATATATACTATATATATATATACTATATATATATATTACTTTTATAATAAGGTCGCGGGTTCGATTCCTGCCTGGGACAATAATTTGAGTGCTATCCATAAATGTCATACAAATGTTTGTACTACGTCTGGGTGTTTTCTATGTATTATAAGTATGTATTTACAAAAACAAATTATTTTATACATTATATCTGTATTCTGGTACCCATAATACAAGCATAATAAGCTTAGCTTGGGACCAGAGGACGTTGTGTGAAATGTCCATGAATATTTATTTATTTTACCGTAATATATCTAATATATAAAATTCACGTGTCACAGTGTTAGTTACCGTACTCCTCCGAAACGGCTAGACCGATCTTTATGAAATTTTACATACATATTCAGTAGGTCTGAGAATCGGCCAACATCTATTTTTCAAATTTTTTTTTAAGTATTTTAAAACAACGTTTGCCGGGTCAGCTAGTAATTATATATAAATACTAGCTTACCCGGCAAACGTTGTTTTGCCTAACTAAAAAAAAAAAAGTTTGAAAAATAGATGTTGGCCGATTCTCAGACCTACTGAATACGTATGCAAAATTTGAGAAGAATCGGTCAAGCCGTTTCGGAGGAGTACGGTAACTAACACTGTGACACGTGAATTTTATATATTAGATATATATATATCTCTCTCCAGCCCTTATAATTCCTAGTGTTGGGCACGGGCCTCCTCCACTTTGGGAAGGATTAAGGTCTACTGTGCCGCGCTGCCCAGGCGTGTTGGCACAGGGTTTATTTTCAAGTATTCCGTCTCTCACAGAGGATGTTATCTGTGTACAATATCCGTTAGCTGACTTTTACAGCACCCTGGGGACGAGATGGGGTGGTGACACTTGTATTCTTTATCCGTTACCACAAGGACAGTAATATATAATGCATGATAAATGTTTAGTCTGAAAGGGTAAACAAAAACTCATTATTCTCATTGTTTGTTGATACAATATTCCGGAGATATTGTGTCCATGTCAACACAATATTAATGTGCAACACGTGACGGTGGGGATCACAATCGCTATATAACGCTGTGCAAAGCCATCCTTTCTCATATGAGACAATTTCTGTTATTTATATACCAAGTACCCCTCCCAATTCTTACCCCTTAATGGGTTTTGTTTATTATTTATTAGATAAATTGTTATGTTACACAAATAAGTTAAATTATAAGTAAATGATGTTACCATGCACGCTTTCAAGTTGCATAGTACCTATGTACTGCTGTAAAGTGAAAAATTTCGTAAATAGTCTCTATATTCTACAAATTATAAAAGAGACGAAGACCAAAGAAAAGATGGATGGACTGTGTGCGAGACGATATAAAAGATAATTGGTCAAGTGCGAGTCGGACTCGCGCACGAAGGGTTCCGTACCATTATCTATGCAACATAAGGCAACGTTATTAGTATCGAGCAAGAAACGGTAAAAAAATCATGTTTGTTGTATGGGAGCCCCCCTTAAATATTTATTTTATTTTATTTTTAGTATTTGTTGTTATAGCGGCAATAGAAATACATCATCTGTGAAAATTTCAACTCTCTAGCTATCACCGTTCTTGAGATACAGCCTGGTGACAGACGGACGGACGGACGGACGGACGGACGGACGGACGGACGGACGGACGGACGGACGGACGGACGGACGGACAGCGAAGTCTCAGTAATAGGGTCCCGTTTTTACCCTTTGGGTACGGAACCCTAAAAAAGGAGTTAATGAGAATATTACGGTTTTTAGAAGAGGTTGGAAGTAAAAAACGTGCTGCTCTGACCACATATAATGTGGGATAAGGGTAGGAAGAAGAAGCATTCAGAAGAGTAATAGGCCTGCCCATGAGACCTAAGTAAATGTTGAATACTTGTTAGAATTCTGGGACTTGTTGTGACTTGAAAAAATATTTGTCTCGTTCATCATCTTAGTGAATCCTAAATATACTCGATTCATTTCTTAATTATTTCATTGATTAGTGTGAATATAGTTTCAGTTACATAAATACGAACCTAGCATAATGCACCCCCCGGAACCTGGGGGCCAAGCCTGCTAATGAATATTGTCACAATGATAGTTCAATGACACCATTATAACCACAAAAAATTAAGAGTAGACTACCAAAGTTGATAAAATTCGCCACTAAGCAATCAGTTATTGCATTTGTTGATTGCATAATAGCGAATTTTATCAAGTTTGGTAGTCTACTCTAATTTTGTGTCACAAATGATACCATTCAATTGGCATTGTTAATAATTTTTGACCTGCTGTTTTTATATTTTTTTAAGAAAATATAGACTATTTTAAGCAACTAAGTAATTTTTATATTATTGAAATATTCACTATACAGAATTTTTAAAAAATACTTAAAGATATTATTTTAAATGTTGTGATGTCATCGTTGTACGCAATCTGTGTATTGACTTTTCCTGATAGACTTGAGACAGATTGCAATACATCTTTTCAAAGTTGCCAAGTTGATATAATAGACCGATTTCAACTCCACCACAGAGTAGAACGTAGTAGTAGTCCCTCAGAACGCCTTAATATTTTAAATCCCACATTTCAAGAGCAAATAGAGATCATTTGCTTTTTTGGAAAAATAGTCGTTAATATAGCAAATTTTCCGAAAAAAACTAATGGATCATGATCAGAAACTCTATTCCCCGAAATGGTTTTTAAATTAAGAATTAAAAAAAAATTTGAACAATGCCAATTGAACTTTCATTGTGACACCATTGAATATTGAATAGCGGACCCGCCGCGCCAAGTCTAGCAGGAAGCCACGCTAGGACGCCGCGAGGGGGGCCCTAATATTCCCCCGTCGAGTCGCGCCACGTGAGGAGCCACCATTGCTGGGTCATAGTAAGGCTCAAAGCATCGCCATGACCCGGTAGGGCTGAAAAAGAAATATTAAAAAATACCTAGCCTATAACACACACACATAAATATGTATTGGTTATACATATTAAATTCACGATTCTCAAATATACTACGTCAAAGGCTGAAGTGTTACGTATTTTGTAATATGAATACAGTTTCACAGGTGCTACTTTATATGATATGCATGTCAGGTATTACTTTGCCATGTTCAGAAAGGATTCACTGACATAAACGTTTATGTGTGTATCATATGTAGATTAAATATCTAAGTAGCCTTTTCCCGGCGACTTCGTTTAGCTCATTACATAACTGTATATGGAATACTAGCTGTTGCCCGCGACTTCGATCGTGTCGAATTTATATTTTTATATTTTCATCGATGCTTCGCTCCGATTAGTCGCAGCGTGATGTTATATAGCCTATAGCCTTCCTCGATAAATGTACTATCTAACACTGTATGAATTTGAAATTCTAGTAATAGTTCCAAAGATTTTCGCGTTCAAACAATCAAAACAAACAGCTTCAGCTTTGTAATATTATAGTATAGACAAGATTCTGACCCTAAATTATTTCGAATTTTTTTAAAAGTCTTATTTTATACTAACTTGCTATCGATGTGTACTTGTGTACTATGGCTTTCTTACTATCACGGAAATACTTATGGTCTTATTCATAATGACTTATCGGAGGTTTAAAAGTTCGTTAAAGGTTCGCGAAAATTGTCAAATTTTGTTATTCATAATATGTAGTCTTTTTACGTGTTTATTATCTCTCCGATAAAGTTATTCTTTAAACCTCCGATAAGTCATTATGAAAAAGACCATTAATCTATACAGGAACGATATTGCCTTTTTTAATTTTACGGTCCTTGCAATGTAACAATCTCCTCCACTACCTGAGCAAGTATAATAAAAGAGAATTTTTCAGTTCAGTTCAGTTTCACTAAACTAAACGAAAACCACGAAATTATGCCGTCATCCGTACTAGATGGCCCCCAATAAAAAAGGCTTTTCTGAACAAAGTACCTTAAGCCTCTTAAATGCAATGTTACGTGTTCAGTTAACCTCTCCTTTATTTACGTATTTGGCTAAAGCTCAGTATTTAAGTTACCATACTTGCAATAAGTATTTAAAAGTAAAAAACAACGCCAAAACAAGTCGGTATGTTCCAAAGAGGTACACAGATTTTAATTATTGTGTACAAATTGGTTTTTGGGATGTTTATACTAATTTCAAGCCTATTTATTCATCATCCTGTCCTTATCCCATATTATTAGGAATTTTGGAATCGATGCAACATGTTTTCTTCTTGTGTATAAGCAACATAATATATGTACGAAAAACTTTGTGCGTGAGTTTACTATGTATATAGTTGGGTTTTTATAATATTATTTGAAGTACTCGATATATCGATGTGGAAATATTATAAAGGATAAAATGTTAAATAAAGTGTGATTGCGTTTTGAAATAAACATCAAAGTAACATTTCTCTTTGATACCACACAATTTAATTACTCGATATTAGTGCTCTCATACGTGAAAATATTTTGTGTCAGAATATATGTATTGAATATTAAATGACAGGTATTTATTTTTAAGGCTTTTCATATTTAACTTTAGGTTAAACAAAGGCTGTATATACTTTTGGAAACATAATGTGGAAACATACATAAATATTGGATCATCAGACGATTGTCCATGTGATGACGGATTAAGAATTCAAGTGTCACTACTCCTTTTCCATCCCAAGGTGCTGTAAAAGCCAGCTAAGGAATATTGTACAAAGATAACATGCTCTGTGAAAGACGGAAATCTCAAAAATAAACTCTGTGCCAACACGCTTGGTCAGCACGACATAGTAGACCATAATCCCTTCCAAAGAGGAGGGAGCCCGTATCCGACAATGGGACGTTATTGAGCTGGTGAGAGAGATCAGACGTTTTAATGACATTCGTTATATTCTTTTTAATAAAAAAGTCTTCTCTCATAATATTTGTAAGAGTTTTGTCTAAGATTATTACGAGGTTTATTATGAGCATTGTAAGCCACAAAGATTGCTCGTTATTTTAGTATCTAAGTCATAAAATATTAGTTGAATGTCTTTCCAGTTATAAAATCTCTCGTATAATAAATTATTATTTACCAATCTTTAGATATAATGGATTTTTATATTCTTTTACGTAGATAAGTGGCTTATACGTTTGTATAGTAAATAAACAACATAATATTTACTAAGACAAATGGGTCAAGCACGTAGCACTTACAACTGTCGTGCATGTATGACCAGATGTATGAGTGTAAATGAAGCCAAGGAAGTGTGTTTAGATTGTAGCAACCGCCATGGAAAAAAGGCGTGATGGTGTGATAATGAAAATGAAATAACATAAATACGAAAGATGTAAATAATAGACAATAGTTGGTTTTTAGGCGCCGAGGAGAAAGTACAAATTATTATCTGTCATTTTGATGGTTGGACCTTTTGACTTAGTTTGAATAAGTTGAGATAAGTATTCGATTTGGATGAGTAAAATTAATAAAATCTATAATATTTTTAAATATTACATAGATGAAAAGAAGATTTTATATTTTGTTTGATTTTTTTCGAATACAAATAGTTTGATGTCTAAATGAAACACGAGCTATCAGATTTGTATTTATTTCAAAAGGAAAAATTTTTTAAATTTCTTTTTGCATCATGTTTATGTATTCATCGAAACAATTGGGCAATAATCTCATGTCGGTGAAAGAAATATATATTCTTTTTTATATTCTTTTTTTTTATTTTATTTTTATATTACTATTACTATTTTTATATATGTATATTATCATGCTAACATTGAAATTTTTAACTGAAATGAACTGAAATTTCCAGAAATCCTTTCGTAGTGTAAAAGGTACCTATGTAATATTTCTGGTTTCTAGCGTTTGTTTTGATTATCGTTTACTTGGAAAAGTCGAAAGTTATAATCAGAAATCATCATTGTTAATTATTTATATAAGATGGTTAATCCCGACTTCTTACACGTGGTATCTAAAATCACCTGCTTGCGCATAAAAAATTAAATATGTTTGTGTTCTAAAATAAATTTAAATCGGCTCTGTACTTTCAGCGAAATAATTAGACAGACAAACAAAATGAAATTACTTTCGCAGTTATAATATTTCTGTTCCTGCGTAGTTATGTTTGAGTTGGCAAAATCTTTTAATGACACACATCGTGTTAATGCATAGCCACTCAAATGGAAATTCACACCTGAAAACTGGATGATACAAATATGATAAATAAAAATGAATAAATAAATATTCATGGACATTTCACACAACGTCCTCTGGTCCCAAGCTAAGCTTATATGCTTGTGTTATGGGTACCAGAATACGGATATAATACATAAACTACTTTTCTTTTGTAAATACATACTTATGATACATAGTAAACACCCAGACGCAGTATAAACATTTGTATGGCAATTAAAAACATCACACAAATGTATTGTCCTGACCAGGAATCGAACCCGAGACCCCATGATCGGCAGTCCATTATATGAACCACTACACCACGAGGCCGATGATGAATTAATTCCCTCCTTAATAAGAACAGCAGTATTTTCTAATAACAGTTTAATTCATGCAACGTTTCACACATAATTAATCTCCTTCAAACCTGCTCTTACCTATATATTCGTGAAGCCTTTACGAAGTGCGATTCAACAAAGTTCTTAAGGGCCTGCATCAATATTATCGTACATTTTTCTACGTACAAAGTTTTCATTTTTTCTTTATATTGAATGGTTAGAGCTCTAATTTTTAAGTATATGTTTTTTCAATATATAATCTAGGATCACATAAACTCAGAAACGCGATTGAAAAAAGTTTTTTCGATAGAAAAACTTAGCGAAATAACCTCTCTCATTTCTTATTTTTTGTCATTTATCGGTCTATTATCGTGTATTAACTAATGAAATAACTTTCAAAACATAAGTAACTATTATATATAGAAACACGTAAATCAGAATTAAAATATATTTAGTAGATTTTGAGTAAACAAAAAAAATATCCCTAATTCTTCATTTTCTATACCTACTAGCTGTGTTAATAGGTACATGTCGACGTTAATATTGATGTAGGCCTTTAAACCGCTATATTATTAATGCATTGTTAAAGTGGGTCACAAGAAAGTTCTTTTAACCACTCTATTATTTACGCTTTTGTTAAGATAGGTCGCAAGAATATTTATTAGTAAGAAGATCAATTTGTTTTGGAGCTCATGACTAACTAAATAACTCATATCAAAATAGGTACTCGGTTTAAATCTCTTCCGTAAATACATGATAAGTAAAGCAACTAGCACAATATGTTTATAACAAAGTGATATATCTAATACGTAGACCCATCTGTACAGTTATAATAAATTAATTAATTGTGTAGAGTTATTATAACTTTACAGTAATTAAGTAATTATATGTTAATTAACTGTAAAGTAATATCAACTCCGTTAAATTTAATAATGAACCTAAATAATTGTTGAAGGGATACAATGATTTCACCGCTAGAAAATATGCCAATAAGCTCCTTCCTTTTCTCTATTCACAGGCAGACATAGACATACCTACTTACGTCAAATTAATAGCCCATTGCTTTTTGGTTTTATAAGTTAAAAAGTAACTATACTAAACATATCAAGTGTTTATCCTTTTGTAGCCACCTAAATATGACGTTTGTTTTAATTATATTTCATACGTTAAATATCTAACGCACGTAAGGTCATAGTACCACTTCTTCGAGGATATGGGTACTGCCCAATAAATTGAGTTTCTTATAAAATAAATCGTTACGACCAAAATTCTGGTCATCACAGTCACAGATTCTTATTTTCTCATTCACCTATGACAGTCCAATTTTCCGCGTGTTATCAATCACAAAGGATGTCGTTAAAAGTATTTCAGTGTTTTCACATTTGCTTGGCTCCGTATACGCTTCTATATAGGTCGACACATATCTGTACCCAAGACGAACTGAAAACGGAGTGCGATATTTTATTTAGTTGCTTTTATTCAGTTTATTTAGTCTCTTGCACCAATAACGGTTCATATTATGAGGGAAACAACCGACTCCGTGTAGCGACACCTTAAGACTACAGGAGTAATCACCCCGATTCAAAAACCTGTAAGAACCAGATAAAGGACGATATAGGTAAAAATCTTTTGTGAGATAGGAAAATCTTGAAATTAAACCTTAAGCCAACACGTATAGTCTCTATGGCGTAAGTAGACCAGAAATCCTCCCGAAGTAAAGGAGGCTTGGGCCCAGTTGCGGGACATTAATGAACTGAAAAGAATAAAAGACGCACCTAATCCAAAAAAACTAGTGCCTTTCAAGAATGACGTGGAGTGTGCAAGTTTAAAGTAACTCTTCACATGATCTTACATCACAGAATGTTAAATGCAAAACCAATAATCTAATGAATGGCCTGTTTCGCTTGAAATAATAACTTTTGTCAACTATATTTAATATTTATTATGTTAGTATTTGTTATATTAAGTTAGTTTAAACAAATTAAAGATTACATAATAAATTTATCTAGACTGATAAAGTTTTCTAGCAGGCTCGAATACGTACTTACAGGCGTTTTATTTTAACTCTACATTTTATTTAGCGATTGCACAAAAGGTACAAAAAAGACATTTTTGTATCTTTTGTGCAATCGCTCAATACTAAAACGCCATTATAATCCTAAATGAGATTTTACTAAGTAAAGGATATAACAATGATTTATATTCATCCATTATCCAATAAACCGCTTAAACGTTAAAATAAAGCGGGCCATAACACAAGGGGGACAAGAACAGATCACTCCCAATGGTTAAATTGTGCTGATTTCACAAATGAAAATGATAAATGGACCATTTTATAAATCACAGTAAAATTTATCATTTTTAAAATATCGTTTAATGTGAAAATATGTTACGTTCATTTGTGTGGACATGCATAACAATGTAATTTACATAATTACCAGTCGTAAGCCGCGGTTCATTCTGCAATTTAATTTCCGCCATCAAAATTTCGGTTGTCGTATAACAAGTAGTTAGATGGATATTTGAGGCCAGTGTCATGTATTTGTTGTAACCTAAGTTCGGGTTTCTTAAAACCTGCTTCTTAATTTGTTAAATCACTATTATTATAGCCTTAGGCAAACAGGCCGTTCAGGATACTTAGATAACCTTAAGTTATTAACAATTTGTGAAAAAGAAATTGCTTTTACAATTAGAAATCTTTAGAATCTGCTAGATCTTTTTAATACTGTTCAAAATTAAACAAAGCCGTTAAATGGTTAAACCTGATTCTCAAGTAGATATTTTATCTGGTTTTAGCACCTCGTAATTCGAGTTTCAAAGGCATACCGTGGGTTTTTCGTGAAATTTGAATTTAACTCGTTTCTATGTTAATGATTGGGCAGTATTATTTATTTCTAACTAAAATGAATTCGACATTTTCACGCTTAATATACATTCTTTTTGATCCTGCTAATAAAACAATGGCATTGTCCGTGTGGTAACAGATTAAGAATACAGGTGTCGCCAGTGTCGCCGTAATACAGATGTCGCCGTAGTTGTGAGGTCTACCTATGTCCAACAGCGGATGGAGACAGGCTGATGGATGGATGGCAGTAAATCTGCGGCACACAGCTAGTTTATTCTATATTATGAAGTACTCCATTTTCGCTCTTATTTGAGAGAGAATTTGGTATTGTAATATTATGTATATGGCTTCAGACTTAACAAAGACTACATTAATTAATTACAAAAGATGTTGTAAGCCATTCTCTTTGTGTTCGATTTGTACTTGAGTAAATTGTAATATGTATAAGAAACTAATTAATAGCTGATGTTTAGGAACCCAAGAACCCAATGCTTAGTATTACAATTTGATGATATAAAATTCTAGTATTTTGTTAGTAACTTTCTATGTTTATTGTACTTGTGGAAGTCCTCTATTACTTATGTGTATTGAATTTATAAGAAAGCAATCAATCCATCTAGCAGTCTTTCTATTTCTACGACTAGACATAGATTTCCCCATTGAACACCACAAAAGAACAAAAGAGCGCAAATGGTGCCTTTTTAGAGATATTTTGTATGCATCGTCACCTTGTTTTATAAATATTATCACTCAGACACCATTTTAAATTGAACATGAATGAGTATTTAAAAAAATGTTGAACCGATTTCATGTGCCTTTGAAATTTGAGGGTTTTTTCTCGATTTCTCAGGAGATAACCAATGGAAACAAACGGGAACCACCAAATTTCTATTAAAAAAAGAATCATTAAAACTGCTTTGCCCAATTAAAAGTTACGAGGTAGCAAACATAAAAAAATTGAGAACCTCCTCTTATTTTGAATAGAACCGCTTGTTTCTAGCGTCTGCGATATCTAGGCCTAACTTTGTTTTAGTCTTGTTATACGCTGCTAGAAAACCTTAAATAACGCTCAATTCTAGCCATTAGCGTTTGAATTCCACTTCTGACAAAATATTTTTTCGATGAAAAAGAGAATATACTATATAAAGTTAGTCTTTACCTATTACAAAACGAGGTCGTCATTTATGTATGTATATCCCTATGTGAGGTTTTATTTTGAAAATTTCGCAACAGAATACTTCGCTCCTCTTAGTCGCAACGTGATTATATAACCTTCCTCGATAAATGGACTATCGAACCCAAAAAGAGTTTTTCTATTTTAACCGTTCCTGCGATTAGCACGTTCAAATAAACAAACAAACTCTTCAGCTTTATAATATTAGTATAGAGGTAGTATACTATACTATACTGACCATGACAATAATTAGAAGTGCAAGAAAAAAAGAGAAAAAAATATGAAGTTATTTACAAAAAGTCCGTTGACCGTGATACTTTTCTATATCAAAGCGAGTGTGTTCGTTCGAGAGAAAGTATCGATATAAAGATTCAAAAAGGAATACTTCAGTATTCGGTCATCTAGAAAGAATATCGGATAAAGGTTGACTAAACTGACTTTAACTCTTTGAGTATTGAACCAACACGAGTAGTTAAATACGCTTTTCTGTTTGAAACAAGGGGGAGCTGTTTTAAGGGCCTACATCAATATTATCGTATATCATCGCCGACACGTGCATATTAACACAGCCAGTAGGCACAGAAAATGAAGAATTAGGGATACTTTTCCTATTTACTCAAAATCTACTAAATATATTTTAATTCTGATCCACGTGTTTCTATACATAATAGTTACCTATGTTTTTAAAGTTATTTTATTAGTTAATACGCGATAATAGACCGACAAATGAAAAAAATAAAAAATTAGAGAGGTTGTTTCGCCAAGATTTTCCATCGAGAAAACTTTTTTCAATCGCGTTTCTGAGTTCATGCGATCCTAGATCATATATTGAAAAAACATATACTTAAAATTTAGAGCTCTAGCCATTCAATCTAAAGAAACAATGAAAACTTCGTACATAGAAAAATGCACGAAGCTATTTTGGTATCCTCTTAACACACGGAAACACACTAGTAAAGTAATTTCAACGTGGGCTATGAACGCACTCGCACAAAATAATTGAATAATAATCTAGCTCTACAAATACTACTTAGAATACACACACACACACTAAGAAACGACACTGTTTTTATGTAATGAAAATAAGCGTTGACCTTAAACCTTTTTCAGACGGAATCTCCCGACAATGAGCCACTTCTTCGTGTTTCCACTAGAAGATTTTCACAAGTAAATAAAATATTTTCTAACACTTGCGCGACTCATTTGTTTAAACAAAACCACTTTTAACGGATTTAGACGCGTGTATTTGTTTCGTTTTTTTTACGTTTCGGAGACTTTGCAGTCACCATGTCAACCAAAACCTATACCATTTTTTTCAATTATTAGATAGTTATTTGTTTTAGCGTTTGTTATCTAGATTTATTATTAGAGGCCTAACTTAAAATATGGATAAGTACATCAACAGGTTAATTTTACTCTAAGAAAAAATATTTTATTTTGCAGGGCTATCAATTTTAAACACTACGTGAACAAAGTGTTGGCCCAACACTAGAACTTCATATGTTTTTGAGCTGTATTACAAAACCTAATTTATTACAGTATTAAATTAAACAAGTTCCTTGAACATTATACAGAACAGCACTCCATTTAATCAAGTTATTATAAACTTAGTAATTTAAGCACCTATTATGTTTGAAAACCTAATTAGAGTTCATATGTGCAGCGCTCTTTAAATGTTGTCATTTATATTACAAGCTCTATCATTATTTTATGGTTTATTTTAGAGCTAATGAATAATTTATTTTTACTAGTTAGGGACAGTGATAATAGTTGACGGACTTCGTGGTGTAGTGGTTTATATTGCGGTCTGCCGATCACGAGGTCGCGGCTTCGATTCCCATCTCGGACAATAATTTGTGTGATGTTTATAAATTTCATACATATGTTTGTCCTGTGTCTCGGTGTTTCTATGTATTATAAGTATGTATTGACAAAAGAAAAGTAGTTTATGTATTCTATCCGTATTCTGGTACCCATAACACAAGCATAATAAGCTTAGCTTGGGACCAGAGGACGTTGTGTGAAATGTCTGTGAATATTTATTTATTTATTTTATTAATATAATATAATCTTTACTTATCAAAAGTAGTATATGTAGTATATCCGTATTCTGGTACCGATAAACAAGCATATCAGCTTAGCTTGGGACTAGAAGACGTTGTGTGAAATGTCCATGAATGAATACTTACATAAACAAAGTCGTTAATTTTGTATGTATATCCCTATGTTAGCTTATATCGTCAAAAGTACGCAACGGATTTTAATGCGGTTTTTCTTAATAAATAGAGTGGTTCAAGATGGGTAGCTTTTTTGTATAATTTGTTAAAGTTTGACTTCTAAATTCCACGCGTACGAAGTTGGGAGTAGCAGCTAGTTCCTAAATTAAGAATCTGGTAAACATAATATTTTCTAACACTTGCGCGACTCATTTGTTTAATAAAACCACTTTTTACGGACTTAGACGCGTTTTAAATTTTGACCATGGTGACTGCAAAGTCTCCGAAACGTCGGGCTAAAATTTAAAATAAATACACGCGTCTAAATCCGTAAAAAGTGGTTTTATTGAATCTGGTAAAGTTTACGAGTTAGTAAAATATGTAATTGAGATTTTTGGTATTGTGTATTAATTTAAGTAATTTTATACTGAAATCTAAACTAGAACATAATTAGGTAATGATGGAATCAGCAATAAGTATAATCAGCTAGACCACTTCCGGAAAAAAAGTAAAATTTTTGCCTATCAGAAGCAATAAATTAAAAAATATTGATGATAAAAAAAAGTTTCGGATAAAAAAGTTAGAACTTAAATTTAATTTAGAAGAGAGGTCTCTACAATTTTTTGCCTAACACTAACCGTTCTCGAGATATCGAATTAAACGCATTTTCATCAAAATGACCTTGAGCTGACCTCCCTAGATTCCCTCAAATTGGAATATAAGCTCAGAATACACCCCCCGATCGATCCTTAGTAATTCCCAAACTAGGTATTTTAATGATTATTTCTTTCGGTAATTTGACTGGACTACTACCCCCACTCACAAGTTGCTTTAAATACGATAGGCGAACGTGGTTGAGGTTCAGTATTATCCGAGAATTCGTGCTGTGCATATCACGGCGTGTTAGTGTGTGTAGAAGTTGTCTTGTACGTGTGTCCGTGCGCGTGTGTGTACGTGTATTGTGTAAAGTCGTCATGTACGTGTTTGCGCGTACGTATATTCCTCATTGTGTGAACGTAGTGATGATTCTTCGCGATTGCGAGGCTTGGGCACTGGCTATAAGAAGAGATGTGGAGGCCAGTTATCCTTATAAGTGTGCAAGAGTATGACAGATTGAGGTATGAATATCGGTAAGACAGTTGTTATGCTATGTGCTCGGATTCCTGTTCAGGCCTCCGGTCTATTTTCCGACATATATTATATTTTTGAAATGTTCTCAATTACAATGATGATTAGATTCTTAATTTTTATTTTATACTTTCCCTGGTAATAAAACGGTTAATGGACGGCATTGCCACCTATCTGGATGCTATCAAAACCAAATAGTTCCCTCCGCTCGTAAACCTTTCATTACAGCCAGGGCGTTTTCAACAACATTTTAGATTGTCAATAAAAGAAATCAAGATTAAGACTGTTTAAATTAGCTTTGTGGCCAGTATTTTATATTAAACAAACATATATTTCGTATGTTTTCAAATAAAAACTTAGATAAGATTGGATCCTTTATAGAGTCAGGTCCGACGCGTGAAAAATAATCCTGAGAATAATGGCAAACGACTTATTTTCAGTAATATCTGAAAATTAGGCGATAAAAATAAACAATAAAAACAAAACAAGTTAAATAAATTGGATAAAATTGAATAAGGAAAAAAGATCTCATCTCGATTAATAAAAAAATTGGTCAAGTGCGAGTCGGACTCGCGCACGAAGGGTTCCGTACCATTATCTATGCAACATAAGGCAACGTTATTAGTATCGAGCAAGAAACGGTAAAAAAATCATGTTTGTTGTATGGGAGCCCCCCTTAAATATTTATTTTATTTTATTTTTAGTATTTGTTGTTATAGCGGCAATAGAAATACATCATCTGTGAAAATTTCAACTGTCTAGCTATCACCGTTCTTGAGATACTGGGTGCGGAACCCTAAAAATCATGTTTGTTGTATGGGAGCCCCCCTTAAATATTTATTTTATTTTATTTTTAGTATTTGTTGTTATAGCGGCAATAGAAATACATCATCTGTGAAAATTTCAACTCTCTAGCTATCACCGTTCTTGAGATACAGCCTGGTGACAGACGGACGGACGGACGGACGGACGGACGGACGGACGGACGGACGGACGGACGGACAGCGAAGTCTCAGTAATAGGGTCCCGTTTTTACCCTTTGGGTACGGAACCCTAAAAAGAAATATAATTTGATCACAGTAACTTAAGATCATATTTCCTTGTAATAAAGGTACCTATGTGATATTTATTTTAATGTTTAATCTTCTATTATTTATTTGTGTAATATAATAACGCTGGCTGAAATTATTTTAAGCCATGCCATAAATTTCAAAGCTAATTTATTATAAGTAATCTATGTACTTTCAAACAGTAAATATTCTTTAAGCCCTTCAAGCAAGAGCCCTTTAAGTCTTCATCCATCTGGTAACCAAGTGAGATACAATTCTTTTATCATATTTTATTAATTCTAATCACGTTTTTATAAATAGTTAATAATTTGAAATGTATTCATGGCTGCCTTCTGTAGATTTATTTGTAACCTAAATCCACCTAAACCATTAACCCAATTTGAATGAATTTTATTTCTATATTTCAACGTTTCAATGAATCGCGGATGGTATAAAATTCAAATGAATTTTCTATATTCAATTGAAATGACGTCCGTGTGGTGTCGGATTAAGAATACAAGTTGTATCACCACCCCATCTCCTCCCTGTATGCTGTAAAAGTCAGATAAGGGATATTGCACACAGATTTGCAGACAGATTCTGTGAGAGACGGAAAACTCGGAAAACCCTGTGCCAACACGCCTGGAGCGCGGCACAGTAGACCATAATCCCTCCCAAACTGGAGGAGGCCCGTGCCCAACAGTGGGACGTAAATGGGCTGGAGAAGAAGAAGAGAAGAATTGAAATTTATTTATTTATTTATTAGGTTAGGTTACCAAACAATTGTTTACACTGATACAATCACATTATAACGGATAAAAGAAAATTAAAAACAAGTGTAACAATTAATTATAGGATAACACAACATGCTTAATATAAAGAAAATTTGGGGACAAGACAAAGTGAATACAAAAATAATAACAATAATATCAATACCTGATTCAATAACATCATAATAATTATTAATTACTTTCACACTAATCATATTTGCACCTAAAATATCAATTCGTATATAATTTAAAAAGAAAACAATAAAAAAAAAATTAAAAACAAAATAGAGTAAAATGTAAATTGTCAAAACAGAATAGGGTATAATTCAAAGCACTGACATTAACCGAGGCTTAGAGAACATCAGTCTTCTACCTTTACATCTATTGTTTTATTTCTTCCGAACACGTAAAATACGTGATCACGCTAATTTATTGATATAGGCTCTTAATAACAGTATTATCTGCCGAAACCACACGCCCAGTCCCCATGCTTCCTCAGCTTACAGTTTAGTAATGAACAAATAGGTTTATATTATATATTTATCCGTGCGGTGACGAATTAAGAATAATAATAATAAATATTCACGGACATTTCACACAGCGTTATCTGGTCCCAAGCTAAGCTTATATGCTTGTGTAATGGGTACCAGAATACGGATAGAATAAATATACTACTTTTCTTAATAAATTAAATTATGGTGGAAAAAATGATTGCCGCAAGCGGGACTTTATTAAGTAAAGCATAGCATGTCAATTACAAAATCAATAAATTACTATAAGTACTACTTTTCTTTTGTAAATATATACTTATAATACATAGAAAAACCCAGACGCAGTACAAACATTTGTATGACATTTATAAACATCACAGAAATGACTGTCCCGAGTGGGAATCGAACCCGCGACCTCGTGAACGGCAGCCCGTTACATGAACCACTAGACCACGAAGCCCGTCACAAGTGAATACAAGAGAGAATACAAGTGTCAACAACAATTTTCCGTAACAGGATGCTGTAAAAGCCAAGGTTTGGTTATGAATACCTCGCGTACGAAGTTGCGGGCAATAGCTAGTAGGTACCTAGATAATCTAAAAAAAAAATAGGTGATTTGATGCCAAAGTATAATCAGTGTAATGACGTCCACCATTTTAGATGCCATAACATTTTTAAAAAGTCATAAAGCCAGCTTTCACTTGCGAGGCATCGCTTCTTAGACTTGCTAAATCCTCTGTCGTTAAAGCTTTTTAACTACCGGCTCAATATTC
The DNA here is from genome assembly GCA_916999025.1 of Orgyia antiqua. Lineage (NCBI taxonomy): Eukaryota > Metazoa > Arthropoda > Insecta > Lepidoptera > Erebidae > Orgyia > Orgyia antiqua. Next base: position 9,122,976 of record OU779861.1, read on the forward strand.
ATAAAACGTTTTACCGTAGAAAACATAAAAAAATCACATAAACATAGAAAGTAGATAAACGTCAATTATGAAGAAAATGCCCACCAAACCAAATGATATGGATATCATAGGCGTATTTTGAAAATTAGCGCCCCGGGCCATTTGATTTGACGCCCCGGGTCAATTTAATTAGCCGCCCTATAAATGAATAAAGATAGAACTAAATTTTAAACTTCTCTTCTCTGGCTGGCCGTCCCGGGCCATGGCCCCTATGGTCCTAGGGTATTTACGCCTCTGAATATAATATAGTAATAATCTAGACTAGATCGAGAGTAAATAATCTAGACTATTGAAGGTTCAGCTTAGTTTACGATATATTTAACAATGACACCAATTCTACGGCGTCTAAAACCTAATCTAACTTAACTAATGTGAAAGCAACTGTGGTTTATTTTGATTTACTGGCTACTTCGTAGTACACTTTTATTTTGATAAAAATCGTTATTCCATTACACAGTTTTTACAATAATAAAGTTCACACACTCTTATACCTACTCTCTCTAAGTAGATAACATTTTTTATCAAAGTAAAGACCTTTATAAAAAATGGGAAATATAATATTTATTTATTTTATTTACTATTTATTTTATATAACGTGACAAATAAATAAATATTATTGATTTTAAACTTACGCGATTTGAACTCATAATTTGTTAATATTACCGGGACTATAATCACGGGTCCACCCGTGACCACGATCGATGCAACTCGGTCGAAACGTCGGGAGCTAGGTATTGTGCCTTTTTAACAGTTATTAACGTGATTATAGTCTCGGTAATATTAACAAAATAAATATTATTTCATGAGCATTCATTAAATCAGTCATTTGCAGATTAGGTATTTATGTAAATGTTATTGCCTCGTTACTCCTGGCTGGCACGTTAAAGCTGTCGTGGTACAAGTACGTAGGTAGTAGATAGTGATTTATTGCACAACCTATGCTTAACTGCTTTTATGGCGTAGTAAAGCATGGCCATTTCTCATACAATCCTGGAGTCTTGGACATTGATTCTCGGGTCATGCACTAACTGCCGCACTCAGAGACATTTAATGGTTACTTAAGGAGCTCTTTAGTATTGATTTAAAAAAGTAAAAGTTAAGTTAAAACTTTTTTAAATCAATACTAAAGAGCTCCTTAAGTAACCATTAAATGTCTCTGAGTGCGGCAGATTAAGGGACCCTAATAAACCGTTATCTGACTCTGAGAGTGAACTTTTTTAAATCAATACTAAACAGCTCCTTAAGTAACCATTAAATGTCTCTGAGTGCGGCAGTAAGTATTCCTCTGTAATTTGGGTGATGGTAGTTTAGTTTCTTTTCAAAAAAATATAGAAATTATAATTTATTTAGTAACTCGCGACACTTTTCTACGTCTTTAATTTCATATTTTAATAAAATACTGCGGTTGGTATTTTCTTCAAAATGACATAAATACTTTTAAAGCAACACGCCTATCATTCAGACAACAATAAAATAATAACTTCTTGCATATATTTATGTTTTTGTTTTAAAACTAGACGCTACAATTTGTTATAATAATAGTCGGTAAATTTTATTTTTGGTAATCTTCTGTAAACCCTCAAATAAGATACGACAAGAAGCAATTTTGTTGGAATACTTCTAAGAAATACATGACTTCGCTTTGAAGTTTTATGTTAGCACAAAAAAGAAACATAAAAGTCAAGATGCGATTTTCCTTCACAATGATAACCCAAGGTGTATTATAATAAATAGCATAAAGAAAAAAGTTCACTTAGTTTTATTTTTCAAAAACAGAATGCCCCAAAACTTTCATATTTCAAACTTTTAGCCCTGATGTTGTAACTTTGCTGATGTTACTTCCAAATTTCATCATAACGAGTAGTTCAATCAAAGTTAGCGACAGGGAGCGTGCTACGAAAATTTTATTACGTATGTACCTACTCACCGAAACATTTTTTTTCAATTTTTCGTATAGAAATCGTTTACGTACATATTTATTTTTTCCATCCATCCATTAGTCTTTCTCCGTCTATAGCTGGACATTGGTTTTCCTTATTGAACGCTATACTGCGCGGTCCTGCGACGCTTATTATTATTATTATTTTTTTAACAGTAATAATTTAAGAAGTTTAAAACATATGTGGCATTCCATACACAATCCCTGTAACAGCGTAAACATCCAATGCCTGCTACCCATAAAAGGATCTCTTTCTCTCCAGCCCATTACCATTCTACTGTTTGGGCACGGCCGTCCTCCATTTTGATAGCGTTTTTGGTCTACTATGGCGTAACAAGTGTTTCAAGACGTGTTCGCAAGACGTTTAGTTTTGAGTTTCCCGTATCTCACAGAGGATGTTATCTATATATTTTCTTAGCTGGCTCTTACAAAACCCAGTGAAGGAAGTTGAAGGAGAGAGAACGTAAACGTAACGATATATCGTAGCGACATAATAATACCTGTGTATAGTTGTATACATTTATCGATTGTGTATAAATCGATGTTTTCACATCGGCTGCGTGTGAAAATGTAAACTCTGGGAACGTGCGATTTATTCGCACAGATAAATCGCCGCGAAATATCGTCACGTGTGTAGTAAGCTTAAGCTGAAAATAAAACTGTCATATGGTTAAAGTAAGTAAACATGGTTATTTACATAATGTATGCCTTATTTTACTGTGTGGGCGTAAAAAACATGTAATTAACAGAAGTTTACCCACACATGATGCTTCTAATAGCACAAATAGCTCTGGACTACTTTATATTCATTGATTATTTATTTATTTATAATACATTATGTATTGTAGCTGAAAATCTAGCTAATGCTCGCAGTTTCATCCATGTTTATTGAGCCTTCCCTTCCCCAATGCACACCAATCCTTCACAAATTATACAAAAAAGCGATTCTGTTATACCAGACTATCTATTACAAAAACCGCATCAAAATCACATACATACAAAAATAACGACTTTGTTTTTTAATAACTAAAGATAACCGCACTAAGTCACAAAAGATACAGCCTACTTTATAGTTATTGCTTTTAAACTTACGCGATTTGAACTCGGAATTTGATAATATTCGACAGCAGTCGACCCGTGACCACGATCGATGCAACTCGGTCGAAATGTCGGGAGCTGAGGTATTGTCCCTTTTTAACAGTTAGTAACGTGATTATAGTCCCGGTAATAATAACAAATTACTTTATAGTTCTTTTTAATATCTACGAAAGAGCTGATTCCATTAAATTTAAAAAAGACCAATTTTTATTTTACAAGTAACTTGGATTTAAATATACTTTTAGAAACACGTCAACGAGTAGATACATTATAAGATTGAAATTGATTAATTTGCTGCGACAATCATTTCACGTGCGCCACGATCTTCGCAAATCTATGACGACAAGATTTACCACAATTAATTGAACCAACCTCATATCAAATTTCTACTGACATACTTTGACGTTGAGTAATGTTGTTTCGATATCACTTTCGATCAAAATTATAATTATTTCTGCTCTGAAAACAAATTTTGGAATTCTCAATGGATTAACCAATCATGTCCAATATAAATTTTTCCTTCTGTACATACGAGTACCTACAAAATAATAATATCGTCTTGTTATTATTGTTCGTTATTAAAATCAAAATAGGTATCATATTTTATGTGTGCTTAAACCTGTGGCTTAAATTTTTAATGACAATTTTTGGTAATTCTTGTTACATCACTTTTAGTTTTGTGGAAATCTTTATGGTGCTCAATACAGTCAGAAACAAAACCTTTTACCTATTAGGTACATCTATTTTATTGGCGCTAATAGATATATAAATACCTGCTCGTAGTTTTGACATTATTCTTATATATAAAATTTACGTGTCACAGTGTTAGTTACCGTACTCCTCCGAAACGGCTATACCGATTTTTATGAAATTTTACATGCATTATTACATTATATTATTACATTACATATCAGTAGGTCTGAGAATCGGCTAACATCTATTTTTCAAATTTTTTTTTTGTATGGCAAAACATCGTTTGCCGGGACAGCTAGTATTAATCTATAATATAAAACTAATATACACATTCTTTACATTTTTAAGGCATTACTACACGTTATACAGCCCTTTATCATCTTATTAAACTAGGTACGTAACATTCGTATAACTCTAATCAATATAGTTGGCAATAATGCCTCACAAATATAATTATGGTGGCAATCTGTGTTTTTGAGCAATGGCTTTTTATCACAAATACAATCTGCATTCCGCAGATTCACTAAAGGTTGTTGCCCCTGTCACAATCTACAAGTTATAAAAAAATTTCAAATAATTTTAGCCGATTCGATTCAAAGAGTAATTGGAAATTCTAACTGTGGATTCGCCATTTCCTAGTAGCAATAAAATATTAAATACTCTTACAAAGGAACAAAACAAATTATGCCTTACAATAACGCCTGCAAAGCTCTGATAGATAATAAACACGACAATATTTTCACAGATTATTTTTTGTTAGTTTACGAATTTTTGGGATGTTTTTTAAATTTTACGCGTACGAAACCTTACAGGCAACAACTAGTAATAAATAAACACAAAACTACACAATTTCGACGTCCCACTCTACTCTGAGTACAACTCAGTAAACATTCGTTGAAAGTAGCAAAGTTCAATTTTATTTACAGTATAGTTTTGTTCGTGTCGTGGTTAAGTGGACACTGTGTTGTTTGAACTGTTTTGTACTATCGCAAACTTTGTTATACGTCTGTGTTAATAAATTATGGCTCTTGTTAGCTCTTGTTAGCTTTTTTTTAGCGCTTTTAAAAATTTTCAAGTATATCATTTATGGCTAGTAGTATGTTAGTTGACATCCTTCTCGTAGAATAGAGACTTTGCATTTCCGTTCGTGCTCCGCTCCCATTAGTTGCGTCATGCTAAAAAGCCTTTCTCGATAATGATAATATTTAATACCAACTGAATTTTTCTATTGCATACAGTAGTTCCTGAGGTTAATGCGAACAATAAACTTGTTAGTCAGGGGCGTATTTGAAAAATTTGCCACCCCCCCGTGAACTGAATGAATTTTCATGAAGTTTTGACAATGTGCCTAGTCAGAGGAAGGCGGGGGGTTGTTAAAAACCCCACAACTCGTAATACTGACATTTGGGTAGAAAATGAATTTGACACAACTTCCGTTAAATTTAGTACTTTTTTGGTCCGAATGTGTCCGCCATGATCACGGTTACGGCATTGCCTGCAAGTTGAAGCGATGTATCACTTCATCACTGTTTTGGTGAAATTCAGCTCAATGGAGAAGCTTAAATAAATACGTCTTACAATAAAATACAAATAAAATTGATGCCATTTTAGAACAACATTTTAATTTTAAAAATATAAAATGTTCTTTTAAATTAAAATTAATTAGTGTTATTGGATAATTCTCCAATTTTAGATATTTCCTAGGTACCTAGGTCACACAGGGATGACCTAGGTCATCCCTGTGTGACCTAGGTCACAATCTCTTAAAGCAATATTATGTAACCGTCATATGACGAAATAAATTATTAATGTTTTTAAGGAAAAGATGGACTGTATACAATGTTTAGACAAAGGTTCAAGGAACATATCCACAACAAAGGGCGGTGGCTTACGCTACTATTTTTTATTTTTCATGTCACGCATCAACCCTGACTGTACCTACGTGACTTTATGAAGACAGCTTCAGAAGTTATTTACTCTGATCATCGCAAAAAATCGTCTGCGTAGGGCTTGGCATGACCTCGATTCACTTTCACTACTTAAAGGCCGGCCGGCACCTGTTTCAATGAATGAAACCAATTTATCGATATTATTAATAGCTATAGTAAAACTAGTTTATTACTCCAAATTTAATCCCATGAAAGGTTACATTGATTTACTTCCGAAACTCAAGGCGAAATAACAGCTTAACAGTTTACCGTAACTAATTTTAAGTGCTCTTATTGTGCAAGGGTAATTACGTTATTTTAATCGAATTTGCTTTGGTTATTGTAAGTATAACTATTATAATAAATTAGCTGTTCACTATTGATAGCATAGTAGCAAATATCTAAGATAATATAATTAATAGTTAATAGAACGATCAATCAATTATAAATATTTTACAATATTTTTGTGAATTATTTCGAATCTTTCTGGTATTTTCTGCGTCGTTGCTATAATTTACATAAGTACATCTGTAGTTCTGTACTGCTACTAGAAGGTCGTGAGAGTAGCAAACAAATGCGACTAATATTGTAACTTTTTACTAAGTATTCTACATGATAGTAAGAAAATTGTAATGCAATAAAGCAATGATGACGTTTGAAGACCGTCGGTACTGTCTCTACGCGCACAACTAAACCTAAAATAAAATGAAAATTGATAGTGTATTATCACAATTTGGAAATGTTAACAGAACTTTTAAACTATTGCATCGCTTCTATAGCGGGCCTTGAGTGTGGAGACCGAATCCACAAAATTCGAAATTTAAATTCTGGAAATAGCGTATAAATACCTTACACAACGGCGCCACTGCGCATGCGTAATCCCCTCTTCGCCTAGAAATTTATTTCATACTGTTGATACAAAGGGTAAACGCCTTCCTCAAGTTAAAAAACGTATTAAAATAAGGATTTTGAATCGACAACATATATCCTAAATGTTCAGATAACAGCGTATTTTAGATTTTAATAATGTAAAATAATGTCAAAACTAAAATTATATACCAACAGATAGACATTTGACATTTGACATTTAATTTAAAACAGATTGACATTTGATTGACAATCGCTATTTTATCATAATTACCATAAATAATGGACAGATGTAAGCATCAGTAAATAAGGGTTATATAAAAGGATTATATATAATCTTATTTTAGTTTACGGTATGTAGATTCTTGCATAAATAAAATAAATAAATAATTATAAATACATAAGTTGAGTAAAAAATGCTATGCAATAGCTTTACCGCGGCAGTCCCCGAGTGCCACACATCTTTTTTTATTAGAAAATCTCTCAACGAAATAGCCAATTAATGAAAATAAACCAATAGTCTTTTCATTTTTTAGTTACGTGAAATTTTGTTGTGCACGTAGAACCGGCACCAATGTGTCACAAATGTTTGTGCTTTCATGACGCTTTGTATAACTTACTGTGTAAAGCTATAGTCTAACTAAAGTATCTGAATTCAAATCTTTGGTGCAGATCTTTAATTAATAGTAACAATACAACGTCATACTGATAAAGGAGAGCATTCGTGACGTCATTTCGTGTATAGTGTACCGTTCTACGCACTAATGAACGATTAATTCACCCTCTCGCTGTTACTATGTCATTTGTGCTTCACTTCTCGTCTTGTATTAAACCTTCTAATTTATTACACTACATCTAGTTAAGCTGCTTATGTGAAAATTAAGGAACGTGAAGAATGAACCGTGAAACGTAAAGATAATAAATAATATACTGTTAATAGAGAGATTTAGTTTGTATTATGCATGTAGGAGATAATCTTCGAATGTAGTGGTCTAATCGAAAAAACTTTCTCCGAGAGTACTATAGAGGCGATATTATGTTATGTTTACGTAAAGTTTCAAAATTCGAACAATAAATATTTTAATATTCACACGAACGTCACAGTTCAGTGATTTATTATCTAATTATCGGTTATGTAATTCCCATGACGGGATCCTTCATACTCTTTAGTCCGACTGAACCTTTTATGTTAAGGTTAAATTAACGTACTGAAAACAACAACATTTTATTTTATTTCGTATAATTAACGTGTCGTATTGTCCTTGAAGGAAATACAAAACCTAATTACGTAGTAATATAAAGTTTTAATAAATTTGGCATTAACCGCATTAGATAATTTAGATTTCCTGGTTTAAAGTAATTGTGTTTAACATTGAAACTATATTTTGTAAAATAATTTATGTTTGCTTCAGACTTGCATGTAACTTGTGTAAGTGTATTTCAGAACGTATGTCGGGTGTACGTTAACCTCACAGTATTGGTATACTTTAGATGCATCACGGCTCTCTGCAAGGTCAAGTTAGCATTCCATACTAGTTCCGCGACCACAACGACATTCTAGTGTGAGTACGTGGCCTTTTGTAGATAGAATAGCATAGCTTTGTATTGAATAAATATATTTTTTTTATTTACTAGCTCAGCCGACTAACTGCCGACATATTTTTTGTTTATTTAATATCTATAATCTATTCTATGCAAACGTAACAAGTCAGGAGTTACCTGATTGGGTGCAGTCTTTTGGAAGTTATTTGCGTACATACGTCTTATTAAATCGTTTTCTTATATAAAGACAAGATGATTTTAATAGAATTATTAATTTTGAGGGAAAAAAGCTAGATTTCTAGCAAAAAAATAACAATATTATGACGATAATACCCTTTCACTGTTTCGGTATCAAATTCATATTACATGTACTCTAAAATAAATAAATGTTTTAAGATAATAAGAATAAATAAAACATACTAACATATTATTATTTATTACGACGGGCTTCGTGGTCTAGTGGTTCATATAGGAGATTGCCGTAACGAGGTCGCGAGTTCGATTCCCGCCTCGGACATTCATTTGTGTGACGTTTATAATTGTCATGCAAATGTTAGTTCTGCGTCTGGGTGTTTACTATGTATAATAAGTATGTATTTACAAAAGAAAAGTAGTTTATGTATTCTATCCGTATTCTGGTACCCATAACACAAGCATAACAAGCTTAGCTTGGGACCAGAGGACGTTGTGTGAAATGTCCATAAATATTTATTATTATAATTAATGCTTATGTTTAGAGGTTGCGTAATTTATTTATTTTGTAATCTATATACTGAAAAGTTAATGTGTAATTACATTTATTAATTAATAGATACATTATAGAATATACCTTATTTCCTGTTATTTAATTAGCTGTACGTTTTTCAAGGATAATAACTGCATAAGCAATAAAACTTATTATTATAACTTTATATTTTGTAGGTTAATACCATATTTTGTAAATTTTATATAATTTAAATCATTATAAGAGTATAAAAACATTAGTATGTTATGTATTAACCGCACAACAAGGAGTAGTTATCTAAAATGTTTACTTTTATAAATATTGTTAAGAGGATAACAAAATAGCTTCGTGCATTTTTCTATGTACGAAGTTTTCACTGTTTCTTTAGATTGAATGGCTAGAGCTCTAATTTTTAAGTATATGTTTTTTCAATATATGATCTAGGATCGCATAAACTCAGAAACGCGATTGAAAAAAGTTTTCTCGATAGAAAATCTTGGCGAAACAGCCTCTCAAATTTTTTATTTTTTTCATTTGTCGGTCTATTATCGCGTATTAACTAATGAAATAACTTTAAAAACATAGGTAACTATTATGTATAGAAACACGTGGATCAGAATTAAAATATATTTAGTAGATTTTGAGTAAATAGGAAAAGTATCCTTAATTCTTCATTTTCTGTGCCTACTGGCTGTGTTAATATGTACGTGTCGGCGATGATATACGATAATATTGATGTAGGCCCTTAAACATAAGTAGTATAGTTAACAATTAAAACTCTCTCTCTCCAGTCCATATAAGCCCCACTGTTGGGCACGAGCTTCCTCCACTTTGGGAGGGATAATTGTCTGCTGTGCAGCACTGACTAAACGCTGTGTAAAAGAAATTCAAAAAAATTTATATGAAAAGGCTCTTTTCAAATTACAACTTTATTAAACGTTAGCCATTTTTAGAAACGAGTAGGTAATTAGGAAATGGTATAATAAAATAACCTTCATCTATCCTTTATCCGCCCATTATTGGGAATAGGCCTACTAAAAAGCTCGTCACAACGCTGTGTCAATCGTATAAATCGCCAAAAAATGTTTTTAAAGTTAATTCCACAAAATAAGTATTTAAATCGTATACATCCCACTGTGACAGAGATACGTGAAAATATAAATTAGCAGCAGAAATAAATCAACGTTCACTTCAAACCTGAGGGTGTGACCCAATTTTATGTCAAAATAAAAAATGTGGCAGCAGCACAATACCAAGCGCTAAACACGATGGAACAAATGAAAAGGAAATAGATTTTATATGATATGCAAGAGGATGTGTCTCGCAGTACCGGACCGTGAGAATACAATACAATTGCCAGTTATTAAAATACGTTGCTACCGAATAAATCAAATATGTATGGAAATATTTGTACTTGCAACACACGTTACATTGTATTAAGATTTTAATTGTTTGGATACAGGAGGTGAGATTTTTGGAGACTTATTACTGTATTTGATTGAAGGTTAAATACCGAAGTAGTAAATTGTTATTATTATATATATAAGCATATCCCGTGCCTCATAGTGGGAAGTAATTTGACTGAAAAGAGCAATATGCTTACAATATTTTCATTGACATTTATATCTATTTAATTTGCAAAATTAAGCGATCTAAATATGTACATATTGGTTCTTTTTAAGGGTACATACCAAAACGAGACCCTAATACTGCGACTTGGCTGTCCACCTGTCCCATGACTATCCATCTCTCACTAGGCTGTACCTCTGGAACGGTTTGAAAAGTTCTTTCGGTGTTGAATAGAAAACTTTTTTTAGAGAAACTAAACGTGGTTGACCTTGTCAGCGTGGTGACGGAATAAACATACAAGTTCTAACGGAATAAAAAACAAATCACCCCGTTTTTCCCCAGGTTGCTGTAGAAAACTAGAAACCAGCTCAGGTTTAATATATGTAGATATTTTTTTATTTATTTCACTAAATAACACAAACATAATATTATATGATTAGCTAGCCATAAAAACTTTAACAAGTTTGTCTCGGCTACCCTAACGGCTAAATAACATCCTTTGTATAAGACGGAAACCAAACCCTGTGCTAACATGTCTGGCTTGTCAGCGTGGCACTGGCAGGTTTGATGTACCTAAAATAACTAACTACTATGGTGACAGATCTTTAAGAAAGCGCTTGCCTTATCTCTTAAATAGCTTACCCGAGAATATTAGAAATGAGGATAATGCAAGGGTTTTCAAAAATAAACTATTTAAATATTATTTGAACAAATGTTAAAATTGCAACTATTGCAAGTATACCTAAAAAGCTATATCTGTACGGAGACTCGATCCCACAGTGAAACCGATCACACGGTTTTGCGGGGCTATGTATTAATTATAAGCAAATGACATTCTATAATAGTTTAATAAATAAAAATAAAACTATTTAATTTCCCGGAATCGTCATTCCGGGAAATTAAATAGTTTTTTTTTTAGTCCCGGTATATGTATGACATGTATGTTTATATAACATATTTATATGTATTATTATGTATTTTATTTTGTATTTATTTACTTATTGTAATTTTTCTCTATTGTATAACACTCAACTACGTTACGATTTTATGTATTTATTTTCCATCTTAAGGTTGCCTGTAAGAGATTGCACTTTGCAATAAGGCCGCCCTTTGTACAATTGTTATAATATTTATAATTTTTCAAATTATGATTTTAGAAATGTAATTATGTACACATAAAGTGTTATCTATCTAACTATCTATCTATCCCGTGCCTCATAGTGGGAAGTAATTGGACTGAAAGGAGCAATATGCTTACAATATTTTCATTGACATTTATACCTATTTAATTTGCAAAATTAAGCGATCTAATTAGGCTGTACCTCTGGAACGGTTTGAAAAGTTCTTTCGGTGTTGAATAGTACATTATCGAAGAAAGCTATAGGCTATTTATCTAACCAAAAGTGAAAAAAGTTGCAAAATTGAGAAATTTTTTCTAACATCGCATACAAACTTGTAGGCAATATCTAGTCGGGGTATATTATGATAATAACGGAATGGAACCCTTCATGTGCGAGACCAACTCTTACTTGGCCGGTTTTTTATTACAGACGAAAACTTTATAAAACTAGTTGTTAATGGAACTGTAGAATGGGTATAAAAACTACATTTAAGTGTTCTACAGACGGACTACCCGTTGGGTGGTTCTTAACTCATTAAGCAAGTTAGTTTCGCAAGACAAATAAGAAAATTAAAATAATGGTCAATTGTTTAAGTTTACAATACGCAGTTTTTTACACAGTGGTAAGGAAGTAGTGATATGAACGCTTTAAGTGAAATGTTAAGTTTGTGGAACATGTTTTATTTACATTGTGATTACGTCTAACTCACATAATGTGAATTTTATTACGTTTTTGAATACTCGTACAGTTTTATTAAACTTTTAATAGCCGATAGAAGATTTCAAATAATTTTGCTATCGGGATTTTTTTTTCCAATTAGCATAATTATTAACACGCTTTTATAAGTTTGGTATGTATCTATCAATGTATTAATCTATGTAACGGAGCTATGTAGATTTTTGGAGCTAGACTTGTCATCATACGCGGCCTAAACTCCATGTATTCAAGGGCAATGCACTTGGAACACATAACGATGTGTGTATACACTCATGTGAAAGTGCACGCCATAACTTATTACCTAAACATGAAACCGTGGTATAATAAAATACTATGCCCGGTATTTTTCCTACATAAAATTGCTGTATACCGTGTTTTGTAAAGCTAAGCATTCACATTTGGATTAGACTTGGCTAAAATTATAAAATATAATTAGTTTAAAACTAAAAAACACGCTTGAAAATCCAATTTTTTTAAATTCTTCCATTGTTATCGATCCTTGATATATGTGCAAAATTGCAAATCAATCCAACTACTGCAAGTGGGTTAAAATCACTTACAAAGATTCCGTTACATCTGTACTTACTAATTCATGGACATTTCACACAACGTCCTCTGGTCCTAAGCTAAGCTTATATGCTTGTGTTATGGGTACCAGAATACGGATAGAATACATATACTACTTTTTTCTTTAAATACATACTTATAATACATAGAAACACCCAGACGCAGTACAGTACAAACATTTGTATGACATTTAGAAAAATCACACAAATGATTGTCCCGAGCGGGAATCGAACCCGCGACCGCTTGATCTGCAGTCCGTTACCAGAACCACTACACCACGAGGCCCGTCAAATATTATAAAGCCAAAGAGTTTGTTTGTTTGTTTGTTTGAACGCGCTAATCTCAGGAACCACTAAGCTGACTTGAAAAATTCTTTCAGTGTTAGATAGGGCATTTATCGAGGAAGGCTTTAAGCTATATAACATCACGCTACGAGCAGTAGAAGCGAAGCAGTAATGAAAATGTTGCAAAAACGGGGAAAATTTTCTAAATTCCACGCGGGTGGAGTCGCGGGCAACAGCTAGTAGATTAATACATTGATAGATACATACCGAAGCGTGTTAAAAAGATCTCGATACATTTCGCTATGTAAACTACAGACTAACAATACATACGTCATACATACAGACTAGGAAAACCAGGCTAGTATTTTATTATACCATGTATGAAATTGTCGATTTGTTTAATACATGGATATTTTGTACGAACTATATAAATAAAATAAATAAATATTCATGCACATTTCACATAACGTCCTCTGCAGTGGTATTCAGTAAGAAAAAGTGAAGTGAATTTTCGGTGAATCTTGATCACGTGACAGCGCTCCTCCAATAAAAATTGAGGAGCGCTGTCACGTGATCAAGATTCACTGAAAACTCCCTTCACTTTTTCTTACTGAATACCACTACTGGTCCCATGCTAAGCTTGTACGCTTAAGTTATTGGTACCAGAATACGGATATACCATATAAACTACATACTTTTCTTTTGTAAATACATACTTATGATACATAGAAAACACCCAGACACAGAACAAACATTTGTATGACATTTATGAATATCTCACAAATGATTGTCCCAAGCGGGAATCGAACCCGCGACCTCGGGAACGGCAACCCGTTACATGAGCTTCTCGTTTTATAGAAAAGACAAAAATATGTGTTTTGTGCTTAACATCAGTCTGTTACATTTACAACCTAGAAAGTAGGAGCTCATAAACTTCAAAAACATATATTTTCCCGTAATATGTCAATATGGTCATATATAATATACAATCCAACATATTTTTCTGATTTTAGCCTCAGGAGATTGCGGTGTACTGTTATGTTGATATTATAAATCTTGTAATGTATTTTTTGATATGGTGGTATCCCTATGATTTGATGTTTCCTTTTATGTTATAACTGTCACATTCATATATTATGTGGAATAAATTAATAACTCAATATTTATAAAACACAAAATAATTTTGGATACTAAAATAAATGACATCTTTTTAACACGCTTTTGTTAGTGCGGTACGTATCTGTCAATGTATGTAAAAGAATTTTACAATTAATTGTCACCCATTTGCCGTAGCTCAGTTAAGAGGAAATTTTTCAGATCTGCCAATTGACAGAGAGAGACTCGTCAACTCGAAATTAACTCTATATAATTAGGTTCGGCCTATTCCATGCACTAAATGTTCGTATTTTGTTATAGTAGAGAAAATATACAAGTATTTTATACTGTAACAAATGTTAAAACTATACTCACTAACGAGTGCGACTTAGAAAACCTTAGTAATTGTTAATTATCAACTTTGACATATTGCAATAACTAACATTCTAATCTTGTGAAAGTGAAATCTATTAGCTACATATTTGTAATTTTTTAAATAGGTAAGCTACGTTATGTATTTTTATACATAAATAAATAAATATTCATAGACATTTCACACAACGTCCTCCAGTCCTCAGCTAAGCTTAGATTGCTTGTGTTATGGGTACCAGAATACGGATAGAATACATATATTACTTTTCTTTTGTAAATACATACTTATAATACATAGAAACACCTAGACGCAGTACAAAAATTGCTTTGACGAGCCTCGTGGTTGACTGGTTTATGTAACGGACTGCCGTCCAAGAGGTCGCGGGTTCGATTCCCGCTCGGGACAATTATTTGTGTGTTTTCTCTAATTGTCATACAAATGCTTGTACTGCGTCTGGGTGTATTATAAGTATGTATTTACAAAAGAAAAGTAGTATATGTATTCTATCCGTATTCTGGTACCCATAATACAAGCATATAAGCTTAGCTTGGGACCAGAGGACGTTGTGTGTAATGTCCGTGAATATTTATTTATATATTATATATGAAAAATTATAAATATCACAAAAATGTCTTTCCTATGAGATATAGATTAAGAAAAAAATACTTTTAAAACTATAACAATATTTGATTAGTTTTAGAAAGTAAAAGTAAGCATTATTATGAAAATATTGTAAAATTTAAAACAATAGTGGAAATCAATTGATGTATACATTGTTAAATTTAATTTGAATAGTGAAATCCACTTACTGATTCAACAGTTCGGCCTTATTGTTAGCTCTCCGATTGTGGGTAAAATTTGTTGGGCGTGGAGAATTTATTTAATTTAAATCGAGAATCCATTGTTACGTTTTGCGGATTAGCTTTATTGTATGCGAATTTTATCTTTACCTGTACTTCAATATTATTCAAATTAAATTGAGGTTGTTACTTAGTTACGTCTTTAGTTTAGTCTACGCCGACTTACACCCGTATTCACAAACAATATTTACTTAAGTAAGTACTTAAGTGTTGATGCACTGTGCAAAGGGTAACACTTCTCAGTGCGTTCCGTTCATCGAGCCTTTGTATTCATAGACAAAACTTAGCTATGCGTTCAGTTTAACAAACGCATAGTGCGCTTCACCACTTAAGTATTGTTTGTGAAATGATTTTGCTAGCCCTGTTCGTCCATGCCTACTATGAGACCTTACAGTAACGTTTGTGAATACGGCTGTTAATATTATAAGGAAGAAAAATGATTACCGATTTTTGTGTGTAACGAATAAATTCTATTCAAAAAGTCTTTGCCAACATAAACTTTATTACTTTTATTAGTCGAATATTGCTACCTATGCTATATGCTATTTTAACAAAAAATATTATTATTTCTAGAGTCAATATTCAAACATCCTTCCAATATGTTTGAATATTAACTCGTTTACAATAGACCTAGAAGGAGAATCTGCAGAAAGAATAACATCTATACTAACTAATAATAGAAAGCTAAATTCTGAAGTCGCGGGAAACAGCTAGTTTTATATAATGCTAGTAAATATTTTCTAAGATTTATTTTCTCCAACTCAACAACTCCGTAGACTTCTTACGATAAGTTATGCAGACTTTTTCAAAGCTAATGCGCCTTAGGGTTATGCTGTCATTGGGCTACAATGAATGAGGCACAAAGCTGTATTGTTTTAACAAAAAATGTAAATTAATTTTAGCTTCTCAAACTGTGAATAAGACAGTTGCAAAGAGACTTTAGACAACAGCAACATTTAAATAGCCTTTTAGCGGACAATTGGAACAGGCCGGTTTAAAATAATTTATGTAAAGGATTTAAGTCTTTATTATATTAAAGCAAATTTGTGTGAGTTCTGGAATATCTGTATATGGCAGAATTAGGTCGTATTTGTAGGTACATTTATCTAGCTCTCGAGTTTCGCTGACATAGGTACTTACTGAATACGTTCGTCCTAGGTGAATGAAAAATAGTTTACGTCTTTTCTGACATCTACTGATCTATACAGTTAATAGTATAAGGCTGAAGAGTTTGTTTAATTGTTTGAACGCGCTAATCTCAGGAACCGCAAGTCCGATTAAAAACATTATTTCAGTGTTACATAGTACATTTATCAAGGAAGGCTATAGCCTAACTTACTACCAGGAGCTGATCATCAATGGAAAAAGGGGATTTTTTTTTTAATTCAACGGGAACGTTGCGGGCCATAGCTAGGCGAGGATTTTTATTACAAGTTTTGCCAAAATTTTATTGCCAAGTACAAACTAAACTGAAAAAAAATTACCTACACTATTCAGGGTCACATATTTGAAATACAGTTTAATTAAACCATATTTCTATTAAGCTAATGAAATGTGTGTTGTTGTGTAATTCAAGTTGAACTCCAAGTATTACATGTTTGTTAATTACAAAAGATATTTTAATTGTTATTTATTACAATACGTCTACATATTTACAATGTCATTACTTTCAACTATATGGAACATACGCTTATTATTTAGAATGCGCTATGAGTTCGTGCCATGCCAGCTTATTATATTTATGTGGTAATAGATACATTACCTTCAAAGCTTACCCATTCAATTGACAATTAGAACGTTTTTGTTGTTTCCTTTAACACATAGTAAATGCTTGTGTAATAAAATATACCTTTCAAATAATTCACAAAGGCAAGGCATAGTCTTAAGTTGGAACTATCAAGAGCCGAATTCAGTTTTCCTGTGAGGCTGTATTATTTCGTCTCCCTCACACACCTAAGTGAACAAGGCTGTTTGTTGCTTGTCTCTTTCTAACTTGGAAGGCTTGCGCGGAAAGAGAATGTGGGTAACGAACGACCTTTTGCTGTTACGGGCAAGCAGTGCGGCCCGTGCGTTCACCGGGAGCGGTACGTTTGGTTGGTAGTCACATAACATCGACGATAGTCTGACAAGCTGAAAAAAAAATTACGTAAATATTACAACACTCACGCATCGATTATGAAACGCTTGTAACTGTTAAATCGAGTCCTGGACGTCTCTATGTAGCAGTGTACATTCTGCGTCCGCGTTTTGTTTGATTGTGTGATCCTGTTTGACCTTTGGTGTTCTTTTATTTTATTATATTGTTTTATAACCCTCTCCCTCGGTGTGGTAAAATTATCCATTTCTGTGTTTTTGTTGTGATTAATTCTTCCCATTGGATTGTCACTGGAGCCGTCGGTAAGTACAAAATGTTTAATATATTAAAGCATGTTACTGAGGTTATGTAAAATGAATGTTGGTTTTATGCCTTTACATATTATTTGACCTTTTAATTTACCATTAATGCAAAAACGGAACATTTTTCATTGAAATTCGTTTTGTGGAAAATATAAAGCTTTACGAAACAAGGTGAGATAATAACACAATTATTCTCAATATCAAGTATTCCTGTATTACATTATTCTACTTATTCGTAAATATTTTTTATAGCAAAACACAAGGATTTTAATTCATTTCCTGTATTTTCACACTAACTTAGTACAGTTCTGTCTCTACCACCTACGTAAACGTGTTAGATAGAGCTTGTTATTTTAAGCTCACGAGGCTGGATTTAACCTTCTATAAATGTTACTAATGCCTACCATAATTAAAGATAAACTATTGCATTTATCTTGATAATTAGTCAAATACAACGTATAAATTCAAGTAACATATAGAGAGTTACGAATAGCCAGTATTCGTTTAACTTTCTCATTGTATTTTTTTTTGTAATTACTCATTTGATATTACTAAAGATTTTCGACACTCAATTGATTTCTGTAACAGTCTATTAGTTTCGTAGCATGTTTAGATATTATATTTTATTAACTAATACGTAGTTTTAGAGGACAAATCACATAAATTTCATTTAACTGTCTCCGCATGTATGTGGATTTACCAAACAGAATATCTTGCTATATTATAATGATTTTGGAACCATTATGCATGTGTGCCATAATGAAGCAATGAAGCCAAGGACGTGTGTTTACATCGTAGTAAAGTGCGGACCATAGTGTCCGCATATACCCATGGGAAAAAGGCGTGACAGTATGACTGCTGATGAATATACAAGATGTGCTCTAAAGTCACTCTCGTAGTTGTAGCTTCCAAAACGACAGGCTAGCCTTAAAACAAAACATACGCATATAAATACAGAAAATGTGGTTGTATTGGAAAATCCACTCTTGATTAGATGATAATTTTACAGGCACGTAATAATACCAGTCCCTTTGTAAAATATTATTGTATTGCATAATTTCTCGTGCTTACGCATCCGAAAACAACACCGTAGGCTATATTCCATTTATTTGATGAATGATGCCTTCTCTCGGTATAATAACAATATTTAGTTCACGGAAGAGGGTATGATCAAACTGAAAAGATGTAAATAATCACTGTATCTCGCTCTACCGTCAGATGATACGAAGAAAGTTGTTTTTATTTGAATTCAAAAAAGAAAACAAGTATGTTTTTTTTCAATTATTTCAATAGAACAAAGCTTAATATTTACTTATTATAAAACAAAATCGTTATTGTTTTATGTATGTATCTATATGAGCTTATATCTTTTAAACAGATAGTTAGTAGTAAGGATAGATAGTAGATAGATAGTAATCCATAAGGATGGCTTTTTTGTATAATTTGCTAAGGTTTGGTTTCAAAATTCCAGTTTTATTTTAAACAGCTAGTTTAGAATAGTATATCAAAACTAAAGACCATATATGCTTTAATGGGGGCTACCAGTATGCTATTGATTGTAGGAAAAACCAGAACTAGACGTAGGTACTACAAACGTATTTAATTTAGTTTTCAATCAATCGAGATTATTGTTCAGTATTTTGCCAATAAATAAATTTAGAGAAGTAGATTAATATCAATGTAATGTAATGCAACAAAGTTGTTGCTTTTTAACATAGAGTGGTGTGGAAAATAAAGATACATAGAAAATTTAATTTGATAACGTCGGTAACACAATTCGGTAAAGCTAACTGAACTTTCTTGTTATAAAACTGTTTTATAGACTAAAGATTTTAATTATTATAAATGTGCACAGCAAAATAGCCAATTAATCTAAATACGCCAATAGTAGTTTTCATTTTTTGCTTACGTTATGTTTAGTTGTGTATGTAGAATTGGCACCATAGACTGCAATTGATCACATTAGTAGCATATCTACTAGAAATTATCAATTTGAATAATATTATAAAACAAGCTATAACTCCAAACTGGGAGGTAATTACGAGTACATACACCTTCATATTGTTACTCTTACTGCCGCACTCAGAGACATTTAATGGTTACTTAAGGAGCTCTTTAGTATTGATTTAAAAAAGTAAAAGTTAAGTTAAAACTTTTTTCAATCAATACTAAAGAGCTCCTTAAGTAACCATTAAATGTTAATGGTTACTGAGGGAGCTCTTTAGTATTGATTTAAAAAAGTAAAAGTTAAGTTAAAACTTTTTAAAATCAATACTAAAGAGCTCCTTAAGTAACCATTAAATGTCTCTGAGTGCCGCAGTTACTATAAGTTCTTTCTATTTACAGCAGACTTTGCAGTTACTTCAGGAAAACAAATTTATTTTTACGATTTTGTTTGTGACCGTTAAAAGTAACAAACAAAGTGTGATATCGGTAATATACATAATATATTGTTTACCAACGTAGTTTGATATATTGTTACTATAATGTATACGTACTATAGTGTAGTCAAGCGTTATAATCAAGTGCATGATGTGACACCTTAAATTGCTGTGCATTTGGGTTAAAATATTTAAAAGAAGTATTTTAAAATTATTAATGTTATTTATATGTTATTCTATATTTAAATTACATTTAAATAATATGCTGTTCTATTTAATAAATCAAATTATGGTGGAAAAAGTGAATGTGCCGCAAGTTGGACTTGAACCCACGACCTCGGAATACCGTTCCGAAGCTCTTCCAACTGAGCTTATTGCGGTCTACTTGCAACACCTTCAAATTAGCCATCATTTATATATTTTTACGTATACTATTACGTATACGTACTCGTATGTACGTATGCTGTTCTATGTTTAAATTATAGTTTCTAATAAAATTAGCGGCTATATCTAAATAATTTCACTCCCATAATTAATTGGTTAAAGCCTTTTATATTCTTGGTTCGTCATTACAAACATTAATAAATAACAAGATCACATGGCTCAAATTTTAACAATGTTCGAAAAAAATACAAATGAAAGCGAACCCAGTTTAATTAGTGTTTACATATAATCAACGGCAAATAATTACGATTTCGTTATAAATACAATTACAGCGAACGATCATTTTACATTATGGAAATCTAAAATTATCGTTCGCAGTTGTTAATACACAATTGTTGAAGTAATAATAAAGAATAAGAAATAATAATTTACGGACGTGCAGTATGATATTTTCTTCCGTGTTGTTGGTAGTTGGGTGGATCTTGAGGAATTTCTAAAATGTACAAAGAGATTAGAACAATAAGACAGGAATGAGAACTAATTAGACACTATGTGTTCTATGAAATGTGAAAGTTTTATTTATTTATTTTCTATAAAGACAAGCGATATACAGGTAGTCATAATGCCTGAGGAATTCTCTTTTCTTGGGTAAAGAAATTATATACTGAGTGCAGTATAAATTAACTACAAAAAAAAAGAAATTTAGTATAGAACAGAACCACTCTTTATTTGCACAAAAGTTACATAGTGGTTACAATGTGTAAATTTTAATTAACAATTATACAAAGGGCGACTTTATCGTAAAATGCGATCTCTTTCAACCGTAATGACTAAGTTCTACTGAATTTGGTCAGAGAACAGAGGGTTTGCAATTGAACGCATTAAGTATCAAACTACAAAGCAAATAATATTAAGATAAGGATATAATTATGTTACAGTGTTAGACAAACCCTGAGCCAATACGCCTGGGCTACTGCGTGGTACATTAGACTACAAATTCTCCCAAAGTGGAGGAGTCTTGTGCCCAACAGTGGGACGTAAATAGGCTAGAAAGAAAGAGAGACAGAGAGAGAGATTAGGCGTGTGGAAACTGGAGACATTTGGAATATTCGATGTATTTGCACAGATTAATCGCTACGATATATCGTTACCTGTATTATTATGCATTATATGGAAAATTCCCGTGTTAGTTACCAAATCCTGCAAAAAGTCTAACCAATTTACATGAAACTAGCTGTTACCCGCGACTTCATAGGCACATCTTTCACTGGTGCTTCGCTCCTATTAGTCGTAGCGTGATGTTATATATAACCTATAGCCTTCCTCGGTAAATGGATCCAATATCCAACACTGAAAGAATTTTTCATATCAGACCACTTATTCCTGATATTAGCGCGTTTATGCAAATAAATATATAAATAAATAAATATTCACGGACATTTCACACAACGTCCTCTGGTCCCAAGCTAAGCTTATTATGCTTGTGTTATGGGTACCAGAATACGGATATAATACATATACTACTTTTCTTTTGTAAATACATACTTATAATACATAGTAAACACCCAGACGCAGTACAAACATTTGTATGACAGTTAAAAACATCACACAAATGATTGTCCTGACCGGGAATCGAACCCGAGACCTCGTGAATGGCAGTCCGCTATATGAACCACTCGACCAAGAGGCCCGTCTTAAAAATAAACAAACAAACTCTTCAGCTTTACTATATTTTTATATGAAATCTTATGGATAGGTCTGAGAATTGGTTGACATCTATTTTTATACCCCTAGATCGTAAGAAGGGGAGAGTTTCCAGTAAGTACGTAAGTAAAACTGCGGTGAACAGTTACTTTAATACAAAAGTTTGTACGAACGATACTAAACTTTATTTATGCTATAATGTGTATTTTATGTAGAAACACTTTAACATCCGCAATTGCGTCTAGTTTATTTTTCGAATTAAGGTCAAGTGCAATCTTAATTTATAAAAAAGTAGAATTAACAAGCAGGTTTATTTTCTCTATCGTTGAGATGTGTTACATTAAACACCACTATTATATTTCCGTTGAATTAAATACTTTATTACGTACTTATTATGAACATAACATGTAAATGTTGTATCCGTTACACGCAATTATTCTTGTTGCGGTTGTTAATTAAAAATTTGGGGCATAAAGTTACAAATGTAGGGCGTTAGTCGAAGCTTTCCGGTAATCAATTAAAAGCGGATTAATTATAATGACAATATTATGTCACATAATTATGTTGCGTGAATTAAATAATATCGTGTATAAAGGATTAAAAACTGGTCAAGTTCGAGTTAGATTCGCATACGCATGCATACCGTTATTAACACATAATATTCGTCATATTCCCGACCTCAAATAACGGGTTAAGGGCAGAAAAATGATGATGTTTAGTATTTGTTGTTGTAGCATCTGAAATTACATCAACAGAAATTTACAGCTCTCTAGCTATCACCGTTTTATAGGTACAGTCTAGTAACAGACATTCGAACAGCGAAGTCTCATTAATAGTATCTCGTTTTACCTTATAGTACAGAAGCCTAAAAACTGATAAATTTGTGCATACGAAGCTCTGACAATCTATTGTAAGGTGCACTAAGGAGAATATCATTTAATTAACAATCTTAAGAAGGAGGTCGTCTATGAGTTGAACTGTTTTTCGAAATACGAATATTTTGGCAGTTGTCATTGCTTGTGTTGAATTTATATAAAAGTAACAACTATTATTGAAGATTCATAAATATTTGATAATAAATGTATAATAATGATACTGGAAGTATACTAGTATTATTTATTTGATGGTGAGTTACCCCTTTTACTATCAATAGCTATTTTTTTATATCCCGATGTTTTTTATTTTTTTGTATCCGAAGGTTTTAGTAATTACCTACTACAGTAAAACTACAAACCGGCAATGTACAGTTAATCATGTACAGAATTATAGTTTGTTTTATTTTCAGGACAGACACGAAAAATAATTTTAGATTAGACTACATGAAAAAGCATTTTTAGAAAAAATGTTATTATAGCTAACTGAAGCCAAGATAATTAGGCCTATACCGGGATATTCTCTTTTGAACTTTATCTCGACAAGCTCAATTAAAAGAAGTGCTCAGTTGCTTATTCCCCCTCGAAAGTCGTAAAAAACAGGGGCGAGGGTCATCGGTGTAGGGGGTTACTTTACTAGGGAAGTTTTTAAGCACTCCAAAATTTTGATAAAAATTGCTAACTTGAATTAATTTTAATTTTAAAACTCGATGTTGTTTTTTCGATCTTTTAAAAGGAATTGTCACGGATGTATACTTATAAATCTCATATTATTAATTTATTTATTTAAACTCTTTATTGTAAATTTTTTACATGGTATAGGTAATTAATAATAATACATTACAAAGATATACAAATTGTACAAGTGGCGGTCTTATCGCTCGTGGCGATTTCTTCCAGACAACCTTTGTATGGAATTGCATGAAAGTAATAACTTTAGGTAGTGTGATTATGTACTAAAAGAATGAAACCGGTTAGCAGTTAATAATAGGAATTATAATAGATACATTTAAATATACAGACAAGTACATAAATACCTACTTAAATAATATTAACACACACATAAATACTATCTACATATACAAAATACAAACATAAACTTACGTAAACTCACATAGATTTACATTTAATATAAATAAATATATTTTCAAGATTGAAGTGAGAATGATTAGCTAATATCTGACTATTGCAGTGACAATCATGCATCATGACAATCATCATAACATCACGTCTTTTTCTCATGGAAGTAGGCAGAGACTATCGATAGCAATGTGCTACGATCCGAACACACTTCTTTGGCTTCATTTACACTTATAAATCTGATAATAGTATAAATATTTTGTGATATATCATGATTTATGGTAGAAAATGTAATTTGATTTCAGTTAATCTTATAGAGAACATTACTTACAATTAAGGGCCTACATCAACATTATCGTATATCATCGCCGACACGTACATATTAACACAGCTAGTAGACACAGAAAATGAAGAATTAGGGATACTTTTCCTATTTACTCCAAATCTACTAAATATATTTTAATTCAGATTTACGTGTTTCTATACATAATAATTACCTATGTTTTTAAAGTTATTTCATTAGTTAATACGCGATAATAGACCGACAAATGAAAAAAATAAAAAATTTTAGAGGTTGTTTCGCCAAGATTTTCTATCGAGAAAACTTTTTCAATCGCGTTTCTGAGTTCATGCGATCCTACATCATATATTGAAAAAACATATACTTAAAAATTAGAGCTCTAGCCAATTAATCTAAAGAAACAATGAAAACTTCGTACATAGAAAAATGCACGAAGCTATTTTGGTATCCTCTTAAGACCGTCACTCTAGAAGTCATAAACTGTGACTGTAGCATTATTAGCAAAGGGAATACAAGTAAACGACCTCAATTTTATAGAATATAAGAACTGCAGACAGTAAGGACAAATAAAGTAACACAAATAACTGCACTTTGAAAAACAACACAAATAATGTCTTACCATGAAACTTTTAATACTCAAGAATCACGTAGCACATTTATTTTTAATTTTTTTTCCACTTTAGTATAATGTCTAAACCACGCGATGAATAAAATTAACAGTTACATTACACGAATATGAACATAACAATAAAGATTCATTTATAATTTACTAGCTGTTGCCCGGCACTTTGTACGCATGATATTTAGACACAAAGCTTTAACAAATTGTACAAAAAAGCCGTTCTCTTGAAACACCTTATGTATTACAAAAAACCATATCAAAATCCGTTGCGTATTTTAAAAGATATAAGCTCACATAGGGACATACATACAAAAATAACGATTTTGTTTTATAACAAGTATAAAGATATGTTTTTATAATTTCTAATCTGTTGTCATGATGAGAGAGAGTCTCTACCTACCTTAGATACCTTAGTTACCTACCTTATCACTCCTCCATTACTCTTCCTTCATCTACTGCTGAACTTTGGCGTTCAAAAAGAATGTCGTAATGCATTATTCACTTACAAAATATTTTAATAGTTCTTTCAAACTCTTATACATCTTTTTATTGGGCTAAAAGATTATTTATCATCCTATAGATGCGACGGAGCTAGTTAGAGTTAACTTCATATAATGCATGTATGAAAATACTTATTCTATATATAAAATATATACTTATAAAAAATGCTAAATAAAATCTTAAATTGTTTGCAATCGTAATCACTTAACGTTGATCGCTGGATTACAAAACCTTCGCCCACAGCATTTATTGAAGAGTAAATCTTTATTTATTATAAAACAAAGTCGTTATTTTTGTATGTGTGTCCCTATGTGAACTTATATCTTCAAAACTACGCATTGTATTTTGATGCGATTTTTTTTATACAAGAGGATGGCTTTTTTGTACAATTTGTTGTGGTTTAGTATGTATTTGGAGAGGGGGGTCCTAAATAAAATGCTAGTGAAACCGTGGGCATTAGCTGGTTTTTAGGGTTCCGTACCCAAAGGGTAAAAACGGGACCCTATTACTGAGACTTCGCTGTCCGTCCGTCCGTCCGTCCGTCCGTCTGTCACCAGGCTGTATCTCAAGAACGGTGATAGCTAGACAGTTGAAATTTTCACAGATGATGTATTTCTATTGCCGCTATAACAACAAATACTAAAAATAAAATAAAATAAAGATTTAAGGGGGGCTCCCTTACAACAAACATGATTTTTTTACCGTTTCTTGCTCGATACTAATAACGTTGCCTTATGTTGCATAGATAATGGTACGGAACCCTTCGTGCGCGAGTCCGACTCGCACTTGACCAATTTTATTTATAAATTGTGTTCTATAAAATTTAGTAAAGCATGTGTAAAAATATAAATAGAAGTCTCCTATTTATCTTCTCCCTTAATACAAAGTAAAATAAACATTTACGAAGTCTTTGTATTAAGTCACAAACCTTATTTGAGTTGATGTACTCAGAGGGATTGTCATATAATATTTTCTCACGAGAAAGAATAATGATTAATATACAACGGCAAACATCAGCAACGTAATTTACTTAAGCAAATAACTTAATACCTAGCATATTCTGGGAGCTAGTATATACATACAATTTGCATTGGAAGGGTTTAGTAGGGTGATGACTGATTGTTTAGTCGCATGTGTGGATTGATACACTGAAATTCTTATTTCCTGTTTTATTTATGCTGGGTGAACTAATCTAAAGCTTATATTGTCGGGCCATTTTAAAGTTTAGGGCTCATTCAGCTCAGGTATAGAGAGAGAAACAGATAGCAGATAGCTATCTCAGGTACAGACGGAAAACTCGAAGCTAAACTCTACGCCCACACGCCTAGTCTTGCATCTTTCATCCTGTGCCGCATTGGGCCGCGCGTGGTGGTGACGGAGAGAGGCTGATGGATAGATAGTAAACAAAATATCTTCCCGCAGTAGGGTAGGCCCATGCGCAATAGGATAGGATATTAAATGGGCTGTAAATAATTTATGCGTACTAAAATAGATGTTACAATAAAATGTTTGTATGCGTTAGACTTTACAAAGCATAAGTAACTATATTTCAACAATGTAACTAGATAATTTAATCATTAGAAGTGATTTTTCTCTAATGACGCTATAACGAGTCACTTTTATATTACACGCCTTAACTAGATCCGGCTGCAAATAGTGGTTTGGCTTGTCATTGTCACCGTAGTTTTTTATTGCCATTAGTGTTGGTTTCAAGGGAAATCATGTTTTTGTTTAACTACGTGCTCCATTTTCACTAGTTGTTATTGTATTATGTGACAACATTGATGTATTGTACCCATAGTACATTTAAATATTTGATTTATAATGTAGCTCAATTTATAAATAACACGGAAATATGAAAAACTAAACTAATTGTCCGTGTGGTGACGGACTAATAATACAAGTACCACCACCCCATCTCCTCCCCAGGGTACTGTAAAAGCCAGCTATGGGATATTTTACACAGATGACATCCTCTGTTAGAGACGAAAAACTCGAAAGTAAACTTTGCGCCAACACGCCTGGCCAGCGCGGCACAGTAGACCATAATCCCTATCAAAGTCGAGGAGGCTTATGCCCAACAGTGGGATAATAATGGGCTGGAGAGAGAGAGAGAAACTAAAATAATAAATAATAAGAGTAAGATAAGATTTTAAAATGGAAAAAGGAAGAGTGACGCAATATTCAAATTATTTACCCTGGGAATCGAAAAGTGAAATAAAGGTTCAATCTATAATAATGTTTCAAAACTAATATTGTTTAAAAGTAAACTAAACAATAAAACTAAACTTTTACTTTAGTTAAAAAAAGTATCGTAGTCCAGGAACAAAGGAAGTTATGTCAGTCACTTAAGTGTTTTCTGCAAGAACGAACTTCGCACATTTCTGCTCTAAGAATGTACAACAATGCAATATTTTTTCAACTACTCTTATTCCGCTCAGTTCTCGTCTCGTTGGATTCTTATCTTCCTTCGATTAAATCTTGTTTTCTTTGTTTAACTACGTAGTTAATGTGATATACACATTATTCGCAACTAAAACTTTACTTATAACAACAATAATACAAACTTAGACGATAATTACTAACTTTTATAGCAAACTTTGTTGATAAAGACAGCGAAACCAGAACCTGGCTGACATTGACTATTAACTCAACAACAAAATTTATATTCAGATATTATATATTAGTGTTTATGTTGTTTATTATTGTCTTTTGTAGGATAAAAAAATTATTTATATATCTATTAATGTACTTAACATATGGGAACGGTTTAGAAATACAAATTATATCACCATCATAACATCTTTCTACATACTGGTCGAAGCAGCTGGGCGGCTCCCGACAAGTTAGAGCAACAACATTATCAAAATCACACTTCACCTATCAGTATACATATTTAATTAGCCTTTTTCCTCCAAAGCACCTAATTTTGACATTAAATACGAAAAATAATGTTGGGTAAGAGTAACTTCTTCTGGTAATACGCAAAATGCTGCTTGTAAGACCAGATGTATGTAAAAATTTGAAGGTTTACAGATAGATCAACAATTACAAGATTTAAGCTTTAAAATACTACTGATGATAAGCATTATCCTCGGACTTTAAATAAATAAATTTCCTTAGTTCAAAAACTAAAAAACACGCTTGAAAATCCTGAATATCATTGTCATTGGTCCTTGATATGTATGCAAAATTTAAAATCAATCAGACTATCGCAAGTGGGTGAAAATCACGTTGAAAGATTCCGTTACATAGATTAATACATTGATAGATACATACCGAACTTATAAAAACGTGTTAAATACTACTGATGATAAGCATTATCCTCAGACTAGAGTACATTATAAAGTTAATTTAAACATGTAACAGAGAGCTCAAGACAAAATCCTAAAACAAATCAGACCCCAGTATGTCGTAGGAAATTAGTTCAATTCACCCTTTGTTAAGCCGGATTGTGTAGCACGTATACAAACACAAGTTTTGAACAAATAGTTATACCTTTAGAGATTGCAATTTAATAAAACTTTCCCTTTAGTTAAACAATCAAATTTAACCCATGTCTAGGAGACTGAAATGTATAAAGGAGAGAGACTATCTATACTAATATTAAAAAGCTGAAGAGTTTTTAACTTGAAATTGTCAATCTCAGGAACTATATTGTATAACTATAGGTTTAACTTGAAAAAATATTTTTGTGTTGGATAGTCCACTTATTAAGAAAGGCTATAGGCTATATAACATCACGCTGCGGCCAATAGGAACGAAACAGTATTGAAAAATATTGCAAAAACGGAAAAAAGATTTCTAAATTCCACGAGTACTGAGTCGCAGGCAGCAGCTAGTAAACGACAAAGCGAAAAATTTATGATATTTTCTCTGCACTGTTGGGTTTAATATCCATTTAGGCAGATATTATTATCACTGCAGGAGAAGAACTTTAAACAACGTAATTTATTAGTTCAATTATCCAACTTTGCATGATGTAACTCGTGGTCTTCTATGATTCGGTAGGTAACTAATCTTCTTGTTTCCAACATAATTTAAAGGTTGCCTAACCATCTTATTTTTTATTAAACGCCGTCAATAGTGTTATTACTTTGACCCGATGGAAGTTAAAAAGTTCGGATAGGCAAATTCTGCAGTGTAGACTATTACCGAGCAAATTGCTAGTTTAATAACGTTCAAGTTTCCTCTCTAGGGAGCTATTTATAACGACTCTATAATTAGCTTAAATTCTGGCAAATAGCTTAGAATAAATGTAAGTTTCTTAACTAATTTGCAATTAAATTTTCAAACAACCGTTATCGGAAAACTTCGTACTAGAATCGAATTAAATAGAAAATGGAAATTATTACGAAAACAGATTAAAGCGACAGAATAACAGGTATACTCCAGTAACTTTCCAGAAAATTAATTACGTTCAATTTAATTAAAATTTCGTCACATTGTCCAAAAAAAGAAAATTAATATTTTGTTTGTAGTTATGCGCTCCAATATTCCTTTTGTGCTTCAAAGGCATTATTTTATAGAGGTACATAGCTTTCTAATAATTTTTAGGTGGAACTTATATGTTTACTTTATAAAAAGTATTTTTACTTTAAGTACTAGGTAAAGTGATTTCCAAGGCCCGGCACGTCTATCTGTAGTCACCGCATTTATCTTACACCTCATTTTTTTCTCCAAAGACCTTAGTTTTTGTGCGTAATCTCTTTGCCAGATTAGTTGGTATGAAAACGTGGACCTTCCGTTACGTAATCAAAGAAACCAGCGATAGTGCGTCAAAACCGGATACGTGTATACATCGACCTCGGATCAATTTCCAACTGTTAGTCATCGTAATAGAGATTATTGCAAACGAATCTACCCACGATTTAGCGTCTTCAATGTTAAACGTTTACATTTTATTCATTGACTTTTGAGAAAGGCTTACGTAGAGAATTTAGTTATTAATCCAAGCTGTTAAGCGTTTGATACATCTCATGCTTCTTTATTATGAAAACTGGGTTAAATATTTCGGTTCATAAGATAGCAGA
Source organism: Orgyia antiqua (assembly GCA_916999025.1). Classification (NCBI taxonomy): domain Eukaryota; kingdom Metazoa; phylum Arthropoda; class Insecta; order Lepidoptera; family Erebidae; genus Orgyia; species Orgyia antiqua. Next base: position 9,153,667 of record OU779861.1, read on the forward strand.
GTCTTCGTAATAGGATCACATTTTACCCTCTAGGTATAGAATCCTAAAATCATCATCATCATAATCATAACATCACGCCTTTTTCCCATGAGGGTAGGCAGATACTATAGAGCGCCATCTGCTACGATCCAAACATACTTCCTTGGCTTCATCCACACTCATACATCTAGTCATACATGCCCGACGGTTGTAAATGCTACGCACTTGCCCTTTTTTGAGTATCCCGGCGATAACATCGGAGTATATTTTTCTCGGGCATCCTCTCCCAGCATTTCCACTTTCCTCCGCCTTGTATATGCCTTTCGTTAATCATCTCTCATCCATCCTCTCTACATGACCAAACCACCTAAGCATACTTTTCTCCACCTTAGTCACTACATCCTCTTTCAGACCGCAACGTTCTCCTTATAACAACATTTCTTTCATGGAATCCTAAAAATGAGCCATTTAAAAATAATAAACTGTACAAGCATTTATAGGGTTTGTGATTAACAATAAACATCTTCAAATAAATAAAGAACAAAGAAAAAAACAATAGAGTTGAGAAATGAGAATTTAAAAAAAATAGTTACAAACCCTGGTATTTCAACAAACTGCAAAATCTCGTTTCTGAATAATAATGATTTACTGCTTACTGTTTAGTAACATTTTTATGCTGATCATGTAGAAATTCCTCGAAGTCATTGACTAACAGGCATTAGTTGTAATAATTTTTATACCATGCAACGCATATTTTATCTTATTGAATCAATTATTCGAGAAAATCTTTCAGGTTAGTGTTGATAATAACAAATTATTTCAACAAGGATTGAAAATTTGGGACAATTTAGTAAGCAATGCAGAAATACAGCCTCGTGATAGTCGGACAGCAAAGTCTAATAATACAGTGGTGAAGTAAAACAGGTGAATGAATTGTATATTATTTAAAGAATTTACTTCAGAGTATTAACTTAGATGTTCTGAGTTAACTAAGCGGGTCCGCGATTTCACTATACACGCGAGTGCGAAAGTCACTAATAAGTCTGGAGCAGTCGGAACCAATTAGACGGTAAATGGGTCTCCCACAATAGAATAATACAATTCAACTAATACATAATATTTCTTGTCACGTATTAGTTTACCGTTCCTTTGTTACGTGAGCTACTTTCAGTCAGTAAATAGAGCCGAAGGACCTGGATGTGAGTGGAATATGATTAATAATAACTCACGCATAAATATAACTGTGAATGATTTAATTGGATTACTTTTATAGCCACGTTTCTCAATATTTATAAAGAATGTGCTATATAGATAGCTGTAATATATTGAGCCATCCTATATATGTCACTATACTATAAATTATGCCTACGCGAAGGCAGCTTTAACCTCAATAGCTACAAAATAATGCGTAAAAGGTTGGTACGCACATTAACAACATACTTACTTATTCATATACTAAGTTTAAAACTTTATACCTTGTAAATATTTGCCTGTAATGAAAAACATTCTCTTGGTATATTATAGCTTTTATAACGTAGGCTGTATGAGATGCCATCAAAATGTTTATAAAAGATATAATAATTTTCACTAACTACAAAATTAGATAGAAATCTCTCATCTAATATAATGAATATTAGAATCGGAGGGCTTATTGTTAAACGATTACCACTAATACTAATAAATAAATAATTAATATTATGATCTCGTTACCCTATTTAACCTTGAGGTAACAGACCTGCTTGTAAACCATATATTTGAAACGAAGTCATTCACAAGAAGATTAAAGAACTTCACATAATTTGATATATTTTTACACCTATTGTGACATTAAAGTAAGAAAAAAACATGGAAAAAAAGACTTAGGTCGATTTACCAGAAAAATTTACAGGGAATAGCTTTGAAATTAAATAAAAATAATATCTAAATACGCACTTTTACGTACGAAGTGAATTTCGGTTCATATGTAAAATTTCTATCACTACTTACAAAATATATTCAAATGTTCACCCAAAAAATAATTAGAGTGAGTAATTTATTCAAAAATAATATAATAAGAACGCACAACAAGTCTAGTTCTTTACAATAATATGTGAAATTATATCACCACAGTATAAAGAAAGATAATCAAATATGTACTTACTGCCTACTTTTTTCCTTTTAGATAAATACTTGATTTCTCTACCGTTTAATTGTTACTGAAATTCATATTATAACTGCTACCATTGCTTAAGATTTTACAAAGGAAAAACCTGACATAGGGGTTATTGTGAATACATTAATTAGTAACTGATGCCTTTAAGATTAACTTGTTTTGTATTTATAATATTTACGGAGACTTCACACAACGCCATTTAAAATAAGCCAAATGGCCTATCTTGAGCCCTAAACTGTCTGTATACCAAATTTTTTTCAACTGGTTTAATAGTTTTACTGTGTAAGTAGGTAAGGTTTATAGTCTAATAACTATTTATTAGACTATAAACTAAACCCTATGCCAGCACGATTGGGTAGCCTATGCTACCCAATCGTGCTGGCATAGGATTTATTAGTTTTAAGCTGACCTCAAAGAAGGAGGTTGTTCTCAATTCGTCTGTATGTTTTTTTTTTGTTTGTTACCTTGTACTTTTAACTGGGCGAAGCGATTTTAATGATTCTTCTTTTATTTGAAAGCTGGTGATTCCCTTGTGGTCCCATTAGACCAGGTGAAGATCTGATTTTTATCTTTTTAGAAATCGAAGAAAACCCTAAAATTTCAAAGACCTACAAGGCCGGTTGAACTTCTATTGAAAAATACACACTGCATTAAATAATAACAAACATACATTATATCTAATTATAGACAAGATCTTCACCTATATGCGATTAAATTCAACAATTCCCTATATTTTATAACTCAAACTAAATGAGACTTGTTGTCTGTATACCAAATTTTTTCAACTGGTTTAATAGTTTTACTGTGTAAGTAGGTAGGTTTTATAGTCTAATAACTATTTATTAGACTATAAACTAAACCCTATACCAGCACGATTGGGTAGCCTATGCTACCCAATCGTGCTGGCATAGGGTTTAATTTCGAGTTTTCCGTCTCTCACAAAGGACGTTGTCTAGGCACAATATCCATTAGCTGGTATTTTCTGCACCCTGGGGAGGAAATGGAGTTATGATACTTGTATTCTAAATACATCAGTACAACGATACGGCAAGTTATAAAACTCCATCAATTATGTAATTAATATTCGTTTTAAGCAATGTAACTACATAACTTAACTTAAGGAAGTTAATTGTTTCGTATTTTTCTGTATAAGCTCTTCAAGCACGTATTGATGTTGGCTATAGTCCAAAAAAGACTCACCCGGGTTCAAAGACACGATACAAGTATTTTTTTTTGTTTGTTATAAAATGCTATCATTCTTTGTGAAAGTAGTAATGAATACCACTTGGAAACAAGTCCAATTATTCACGAAATATACCGCAACAACTACTTTTTATTCTCGAACCATTTGTGACTGCAGTTATTGCAGTTTCTGACAGTCAAAACTATCTTTACTGATGTTGTACACGCAAAATTTTGTAATTATTATAAGTATAAACTATTAACCTGGCCTTTATTTTGTTTAAAAAATAAGCGTTGCCGTCCAACGTAGCAATGCCGCCAGCCTTCTGGGTACACTTCCAGACGACAGCGATTGGGAGGAATGCTATGATGCCTAGTTTATATATACATAATTAATTCATTTTAAACTATTATTATTACATATTTCTTTTATATATTAGGTAACAAACAACGTGACAGGAGAAAATACATCATAAAAATATGTGACTATAACAAAAGTAAAATTAATATAAGGCTTCTAACACGTTTACATAGACAGTAGCATGCAAGTCTACCTCAGAGCTCTGATTTTTTTTTTTAAACAGGTTTGTTTATACATCGATCTCTATTCATCACAAAATGATGCGTCGAATCTTCGCTAGGAAAGTATCCATGTGTTTAACAGATTTCTAATGCAAATACCAATAGTTAGCGAACAAATACTTTCTAACTTCTTTGTAAACTTTCACCGCTAAATAAAAACACAAGCCCTAAAATATTTGCATCAATGATTAGTTTATGTTAATTAAGCAGGTAGTTTTAGTTGCGTAACTAAGCTATGCTATGCTGTTGACAGACTGTAAAGTGATTCGCCTTATAGGAACAAAATAATTGCACCTGATCAACCTACGTAACTAATGTATTTATACAACTAGCTTATGCCCGAGGTTTTATCCGCGTTTATATTTACTGCTAATCTAAAAGACTAGCGCAACCATTTATAGCCTATGTGTTATTCCTATGTATAAGTTCTACAGTTTTAATGTAATCAATAGTTTTTAGCTGACTTCAAAAAAGGAGATTGTTCTCAATTCGTCTGTATATTTTTTTTATGTTTGTTACCTTGTACTTTTATCTAGGCGAAGCGATTTTAATGATTCTTCTTTTATTTGAAAGCTGGTGAGTCCCTTGTGGTCCCATTAGCACCAGGTGAAGATCTGATTTTTATCTTTTTAGAAATCGAAGAAAACCCTAAAATTTCAAAGACCTACAAGGCTGGTTGAACTTCTATTGAAAAATACACATTGCATTAAATAATAACAAACATACATTATATCTAATTATAGACAAGATCTTCACCTATATGCGATTAAATTCAACAATTCCCTATATTTTATAACTCAAACTAAATTAGAGTTGTTATATAACAAAACAGTAAATTATTAAAATAATGGCGGCGGGCGTAGTGAAATGGAGAGTTTAAAAGAAATTCTGTTATTAAACTTGTTCTCGTTTATTTTTTACTCGAGTCGCAAAAAAATATCTTTCTGTAAAAGTAATTTAACAAAAGTGTTGTGCTTTTTTAACTATTATTATAAAACTCTGCAAGATTAATTCTCAGTAAAATAAAAGTTAGATGAGTAAAAAGAATTTGCAATTTAAAGACCGTTCATGGCGCAAACAATAAATACTTAACTTGGATCCACTGGTAGTAAAAACTGTTATTGGAAGTTTTTATGACCTACGAAAAGAATTCATTGCATTAAAATATATATAAGATGTTTTCGCTAGGAATATGGCTTAATAGCATTTACATCAGCGGCCACGGCTAATATTTGTTGGTCAATTTGAACGAAAAGTGATGCATCTTCTACATGTTGTGCTGTTTTTATAACTGGCACCACACATTATAATTTTGTTTTTAATTCTAGACACATAGGCCTGTATGAATGATGTACATAAATAAAAATCCCCTTCTCTTTTGTACCACACACCTATAGGATAATCCAAAATCTTAATTGAGGTTCGGACGCCTGAAAACTGAAATACGAAATCCAAATAAGTACGTAAAACCTGAAATCCAAATACAATACAATACAAAATTCTTTATTGTACACCAAAGAAAAAACAAGATACATAATTTGATACAGCATATGGTACGTACAAGCGGCGGTCTTATCGCTAACAGCGATCTCTTCCAGACAACCTAAATGGAAACTATCGAAGAATTACAGATATGGGCAAATTAGGTGTATCCCATCTGGCGTGTAATATTACTATTGTAACCTACATAACTATAAAAAAAGAAATAATGCTAACGTAACATACACAAATAAGGATAAAAAAAAAAAGAAATAATGGTACATAATGGAAGAAAATAAATATAATTAATAGATTAATAGATTATAAACTTGAAATATTTCTAATAATAGTTATAATATACAAATAAATAAATATATATATCATAAAATGCCATATACAGTTGCAATTCGGATAAGGTAACTAAAGTTGGGAATGATAGTGGTCGGTAACCATATTTTTAAAGACCAAATACGTTGTATAGAGGAGGCCAATTAAAATAAACTGAATACTAAAGTAGGAGAAATCAGTAAAAGTCACAGCATAGCAGGACTCACACGCTTTAATCTTACCACTTAGAAACAGTGAACACATCGTAGTACATCGGTATCAATTTTATCAAAGCATAATTAAAAAATAGCATTTTAAAATAATGATATTCGTCTAACATTATATTCTTGTTTAACTCAGGCCTTTTACATCATGCATGTCACTATTCAACTTTATTGGTCCTGATGTATCGGCCAAGGCGATATTTTGAATACGTGATCACTAAAATTTCAAGATTGTAGAATGATTCATACCTCAACTATTTGAGATCGAGTGTATTGCAATTTAATATCATGGACTTTATTCCTTTGATATGGATATCAGAAACTGGTTAAAGCGCTTTTGTTAGTAACAATCTTAATTGTTTTTGCTTTGGTATTTGCCCGGAATAACTGCATTACTATGGTTTTGCAATTAATTACCTGACTAACATAACTTGTTCTTCTGCAAGAGATTAAGAAGCGAGTCTTATGCTAATAAGTCCTTATACAGTGAATACCATAAACATCTAGCTAGCTCATCTGCAGGCAAATCTGACATAAAGATTGTCTTACCTATTAATGAATCACATTTTAGACAGTAAAGTAAAATAACAACAAAAGCTAACGAATGTTTTTACAAAGGTACGAATAATAAAAAACCAGTCACCATGTATCCGCCAACACATAACTAAATAATTTTTTTTTCTTCAAGATAGATAGGTCTGAAGGAACTTATTGGTCAGCAGGACCTCGAGATCGCAATGCGTGGAATGTGACCGCAACACGTCTTACATTATGGTGAAGTGTATGAAGTACGACGAACTTAACTTACAATCTGCGTGCGACCCACGCTCAACCGATACAGAACAAAACCCATGAATCATTCACGCGTCCATGGATAAAACGGTTTTTCTTATTTTGTTGCTATACGTAAATCCATTTTCCCGTTTTTGTTATCCCGTTCGTTTTTAAGCGTCACCCGTTCAACCATAAAACTAAGTGACTTATGTATTTATATGTGAAATTAAAATTGACTATACGTAAATATTTTGTGATCATTGTTCATACTACATTATTTTGTGAAATACTAAGATTGACTTCATTGTTTTATGTATTTTCTGTCATCATTTCTACTCCCTAGCTTTTATGGTACTCAATATATCCCGCACTTTTATCTGATAAGTGACATTTATCGATATTGCTCTTTACCCGTGGGGTATAACGTGATTTTCCTTATAAAAGAGGCTGTTATTTTTCTAAATCTGACCGGATATTTTGTTGTCATTTCGTACATATAAAGAAATGTATTAACAAAAACAGACTATTAATATATATAAATTTTACTACATATCTTTAAATATAGGGCAGAATAATAAATGCAAAGCGACCATGACCTTTATAAAAAAAAAAAAACATTCTCAATAGTAGAGTTCGTTTTAAATTTTCCCAAAATTCATACCTATTACCACAGCTATTACCTAATACGCACTTTTAGACTTAATAATACTTTATATCTCGCAGTCAAGTGCGAAGACGTATAATTACAATGATGGATTTTGTTACATACCTATATGATTAAAAAATGAATGAGGAAATATTTACCATACTAATTTAATTATACATACTTAATTAATATATAATTATTAATACTTAATAAAATTATGAAATTTCTGTTAATATTAGCTTTCACAAAAACATCTTAATATTTGAAATATTACTTAGAATGTTCTTGTAAATTTTCTTAAAATATTTAATTTATACAGTTTTTTTATACTAGGAAATAAACTCCATTATTCATTTCCTAATACAAATGTATTTCACAAAATAGACGTTATTATTATTTTATAATACAGTATTTTTTCTAAGTTTTCAAGCAAAGTTTCAATTTTACTTTTATTATGCCAAGATAAGTTAAAATATAATAGTAACGTTCATGAAAGAAAAAGAACAATATTTCTTATTTATTAAGTTGCATGTTTTATGTTCATGAAGAAGCAAGTATAATGCAACATTTCCAACAACTTATTACTTCCTTGGAAACTTGGCGCGTCCGTATATTAAAATGACTTGTTCTTTTTGCATCTATCTACGCCAAAGAGGGTAAAAGCGAGGTCTGTGACTATTGAAATTCACTGCACCATTCTGTCGATAAATAAGAAAACTTCGAAATAATTCAGTCTTTGAAGTGAATGACAAAAGTATAATAAACTAGCTGGCCCGGCAAACGTTGTTTTGCCATACCAAAAAAAAGTAAAAAAAAAAAAAGAACTACATATAATCCTCACGGAGCCCGAGACCTTTCCAACGAATGCAAAACCGTGGAAATCGGTACGTGCGTTCTGGAGTTATAGCGTCAGGAAGGAAAACCCGACTTATTTTTATATAGTAGATATCAGATATATTTTCTAAAGTTATTTTTATATATAAAAAACGTTTCAAGGATCTTTTATATAACGTTAAAATTTAATGGAAAAAGCTTTAATTTCTTTTCTTTAATGTTGTCATTATTTCAAATTTATGATAAAAAAGCCTATGCTGCTATGTGGTTTTTAAGCTTATAAATATTCGGTAGGCATCTATGAATGTCTAAATCTATGTAACAGAATCTTTGAAAGTGATTTTCACCCACTTGCGGTAGTCGGATTGATCTGTAATTTTGCACACCTAACAAGGATCGATGACAATGCAGTAAATAAAAAAAAATATTCAGGATTTTTTAACTATATAGATTATTAAAAACGTATAGTTTAGACTCTAAACTATACGTTATAAATGATCTATATGTATGTGATACTAACGTAATCTACTGTATGTGATTTAGAAGTATTCTCTAAACTTTAGAGAATACTTCTAAATCACATATTAGAAATTTGATAAATTTTTTTATCATAGTCTAAAAGTTCTTAATTACGCCTGCATACCTATAATAAACGCCTGAATAATTTTATGTAGTTTAGTAATTTTTTCAAGTTATATCGGTCATTCGTAATATGGATGCAGTAGTTGTGTTGTTAGTAAACTCAAACATATACAAGTTAGTAAGTAATCACACTAAGACTAGTAGATGATGTACTTAGATAAGCCTCCAAGCAGCAACTTTAATTGACTTCGGAATGAGATTACCTGGTCTTAGCTGCTGAAATGTTTAGATAGGCTTTTGGTAAGCCAACTTAATTATAAACTTTCTGAGAAAAGTAAATAATTACATCGTATAATATCTCCTTTAATATGTTATCCATGGTATAAATAATATGATTTACATTAGGTTACATAATATAATTCTGACATAATTTTCACACCATACCGTTGTTGAGCCCATATATAGAATATTCTGTATTTCAATATGTTATTAATTTATCGTTAATATATTTAATAATGATTTCAAAGACAACTATTCTATAACATACTAATGCTGCAGCTGCAGAAATTCAATATTGAAAATAAAGTGACGTAATCTTCTCAGATATACCGGTTTAGAATACTAAAGTATTAAAATTCATGTATTCACTTCAGCCTCGAACCACTATAGGATTTAATTTGAAGATTTTGAAATGAATTTTCTATCCCAGCGATGGAATTTTATAGATAAATAGAATCTTAGCTCAACAATTTTTGTTTTGATACTTGAAACAGATTATTACTCATTGGAGGGTTGTCTCCCAAGTTTTAATTTCAGTTAGTAAGAGAATCAATAAGCTTGAAAACTTTGCCTAAAGGCACCGATTACCAAAATTTTAAGTATTTACTTTAAATTTAATAACATGCATAATAATGTAATTTTATGCTAATGATTAACTTTATTAAAAAAATATGGAGATTCTGAAGGGAATCGAGTACATTAGAACTTACAGTGATCTTGCCAAGATGTCCTTATTACGTATAAGTTATAAAAACTGTTCATATAGGTACGTGTTTGTACATTTTAATTGCACATTTAAATTTCAATTACTGTTTAAAATAATGCTGGACAAGTAAATGTCAAACATCACAGTCACTGACTAGCAGTTTATTAGAAAATAATGTATGGGTTTCCATACATTATTTTCTAATAAACTCATTGTGTTATGTATAGGCATATCAATCATAGTCATTGCTATGTACGATTAAAATTGTAGAGTTTATCTTATTTATTAACTGTTAGTGTCCAGTTAGCTCCAAAAATATGTTGACGACCAAAAATTGGCTAACCACCCGAATAATAACAATGTTTTTGATTGTAATTAATACACAAATAATTACATTTAGTGCCTTCACGCTGTCAAAAACAAGCAACGAATTAACCGCAGAGTCAACCAATCTGTAATTTGCGAAAATAATTGGATAGGACACGGCCGGCGAACACCGGAATTTCCTCGTTCATTGTCAAGCGTTTCCCATTAAAGTTGCTGCATCGTCCCCATGACGAATCGAGAAAATCACAAAGAGCTGAATCTACCGGTCAATCGACGCAAATCGGTACTGCCAGAGCCACTCTTCACTTTTGTTAATGACATTGGAAATCGACCCAGTGACTGGACGATTTTGCGGAGTAATTTACTGGAACGTTCCAAACATCGACATTGGAAAATAATTATTTTTCTTCCAATCAAATGCTTTTAAGTTATGGTGACATTATCTTAATTAAAATCTGAGTATTTCTTATGAAACTACTGATTGTTTTCATTATTGGAAATTAAAAAGTAAAACAATTACTTACTTACGTTGACTATTATAAGTAACAGTAATAATGTATTGGGATGGTGTCTTTATTTTCCAGGTTCTTTTTTTTGTTGTTTATTTCTGCAATCTTTTAACGCGGTTTTTTATATAGGTAATAACTTTGAGGTCATTGTCTTAAAATAAATATAGATTAGTGATTATGGCAGATTTTTAGGATACTGTGATAAAAATAATAATCTAAATTCTTGAAATAACAAACGTGATTCGTGTTTTTTATTGCCAGGATTGAAATCGGTATCTATTCTAAAATGTTTTTAAGGAATCATATATAGCTACATTGAATTCATGAATGTATTAAACAACTTTGTTGATAAACAAGTTTAGACCATGACTAGGCTTCGATCAGGTATGGTATGTGAATGGCGACAAGGCGTGGTAGCACGAGGTCGTCAAGTGCGCGTTTGAACTGAAAGTTATATTAGTTGTAGGTGAACTAATCGGACCATAATACCTGCTAATACTCGGACATAACTATATAATTGAGTATGCAGCTATGTAGCTAGTTGTCCACGATTCTTTTATTTCTGTACTTAAAACTTTTTGCTGTCATTTTTAGTAACTAGTAATGAGAAAGGCTGATATGCCAAGCATAAGTTTGCATAAAGCTTGTTCTGATGAAAACGAGTGAAACTTATGCTCATCTATACTAGTATTCCAAAGTTGAAGAGTTTGTTTGTTTGAACGCGCTAATCTCAGGATCCCTAGTTCGAATTGAAAAAATCTTTTTGTGTTGGATAGTCCATTTATCATAAAAGGCTACAGGCAATATAACAGCGCGCTGCGACCAATAGGAGCGAAGCATTAACAAAAAATGTTTCAAATACGGGTTAAATTTACTAAATTTCACGGATATGTGTGAAGTCGCTGGCAATAGCTTTGATGAATAAGTCGAGCAATCGCATCATGATACAGTTTGAATATGGAATAGCATTAAAAGTTTTATATGAGAAAGAAGACGACTACAAGGCAAAGACGAGGTACAGATTGTTTGGAAGAGAATATGAATAAGTATGGAAGAAAGTACCTATCCATGTTGCGCCAACCGATAATGTGTGGTAATTGGTGTGTTAAAGGTATAGGAGAATAATGATTTTCCACATTATAAATCTAAACAGATTACATTAAGGTTGTAGGGATGAAAACACGTGCATGTACTGACTTGTAAACATATTTTAAATTAAGCTAGCAGTAAACACATAAAAAGGGTACTTCCTACGCAGAGCTTACGATCAATAGGGTTTCTTGTATTATAAATAACAGATAAGGAGTATTCTAAAAGGAATGTTTGATCCATCTTTGTGGGCAGTATATACGAGTGGCGACCAAACTTATCTGGTTATGCATCTCACGTAGGCTGGGAAATTCCTACTGCGTTTCGTCAGGTATGTTTTAAGTAAAGCATTCTGATCAAGTCTTTACCGACATCAGAAAAAAAAAACCGGCCAAGTTCAAAATGGACCGTTATTATCATCATCATCATCATCATAACATCACGCCTTTTTCCCATGGGGGTAGGCAGAGACTATAGAGCGCCATCTGCTATGATCCAAACATACTTCCTTGGCTTCATCCACACTCATACATGCCCGACGGTTGTAAGTGCTACGCACTTGCCCCTTAATCATAATAAACCTATTTATCCTATTGAGGTTTTTATGTATAGCAACAACACAAATACATGATCTGTAAAAGTCTGTCTCTGACAGTAAAGTTACAAACTAGGGTTTAGTACGATACCCTAATATGGTAGTTTTCAATTCCACGTTATGTAAGTTTGTACTTATCTGTGATAGCGCTAATGTTTGTAAAATACGCCGATTACCTCAGAATCGTGAGAAAATACTCATAATATAAACGTTCTGTTATTTATTCCGAGAAATGCTTATGCTCATGCTGGGCACCAAAAACGATGGATGAAAGACGAATGCACATTGCGGAGATGCGAATGTTGAGATGAATGTGTGGCGTCACGCGAATGGATAAAATAAGGAATGAATATATTAGAGGAAGTCTGAAAGTGATGCCAGTGACTGAAAAATTGAAGAATGAGCGGATGTCCTGGTATGGGCATGTCATGAGACGAGAGGAAAGTAATGTCCTTAGAAGAGTTCTGAGTATAAATGTGGTAGGAAAAAAGTCTAGAGGAAGACCTAAGAAAAGATGGATGGACTGTGTGAAAGAGGACACGAAGAAAGAGGAGTTGACACAGACATGACGGCTAATAGAAGACTATGGAAGAAAAAGACATGTTGCGCCGAGCCCAAATAATGGGATAAAGGCAGGAGAATGATTTATTCCGAGAAAGAACATAAAATACAAAGATTTTAGTGTTGTTGAGATTTAACATTTATTGCGCTTTCACTGTTGTGTGCTACTCATTAAAATAAAAAAGCATGTATATTATTTATGATTTTATGATCTACAAAATGCAATATGTATAGAGTAATAATATTTCAAGTTCTAATTGAGTTCGAATTTCAAATTAAACGTTTTTTTTCGTATCCTTATCTCTTAGAACCAGGAGCTGCCTGTTTTTATCTCGTAGCCATAACAAGGCGCTATTATAAAATCGTGTATTTGATTTCAAGTTTATAGCTACTCGTTTCTCCTTCGAATAAGATGTAAACTATTTTTATATCAGTATGATATAAGAATGGCCCTCAGCAGAATTACACAAAAGCAAAACTGCGTCGCATAATCATTTTGTTATAGAGTTCAAATAGCTGTTGCCCGCAGTTTTGTATGCATGGAATGATTTAAGAACAGACTCTAATAAATTATACAAAAAACCATCCTCCAGCACCACTCTTTATATCAAAATCCATTGCGTAGTTTTAAAGATATAACACTTATAGAGACATACGTACAAAAATAGCGACTAAGTCTTATAATAAGAACGTGTAGACCTTCTACAAATAAAATACTTATTTCAAATAGATGATTTATATAAGAGATAGATGAGCATTTTCATTTAACAGATATAAAAACTTCGTAAGATGTTTCCGCCTAAGATGTGTATACGATCGATCGCATCCGCAAAGCGAGGGAATATAAAACACAAGTTAGCTGTTGTCTCGCGATTTACCAAATACTTTGTATTTGTTTGTTGTTTTCCTTCCATGCAGATCAATGAGAAACAAAATAAATGCTCAAATAAATCTTTTGTTCTCTTTCGGTTTTTTTTCTTATTTGTTGAAGTGTATTTGCGGATTGTGACATCAAACGGTTCGGTCTATTTTTTATTGAAGCCACACCCGTAGGCTTAACAGCCTTAAGTCATGTCTTTATTTTTGCAATGCGAAATATTAACATACATTTTATAGAGGCCGATGAGATAAGAAACCAAATTATGCAATCGAGGTTTCGGTGCGAAATATATAGTAACGCTTTCTTTATTTTATCAGTAAGCTATTTATTATAACTATATTAAGCTTCTATTTCTATAACTGTAATTTAGTTCAATAGCTTCTAAATCCGTCAATCAATTTAGGTTTAGAATGGAAATCAAATTATTGCGCACTATATATCAGTACTAGTTGTTGCTCGCGATTTCGTACGCGTGGAATTTAGAAAATTTTCCAATTCTGCATTTTTCACTAATGCTTTGTTCCTATTAGTCGCAGCGTGATGTTTATATAGCCAAAACACAAAAGTTTAGCGCGTTAAAATAAACAAACAAACAAACTGTTCAGCTTTAGTATAAATAAATAATTAATTTTCTTTTCTTCCTTTCAGGTTAAATTACCGTTTAAAGAGTTCTACTTGAAATGTAAATAGTCGTTAATAAAAAAGAATAAAAAATTTCAACACACAATCCTAATTAATTAAAAGAAATAGTTTGTTAATTCCTCGCCGTTATAAATATACATATATTTATTTAAACATCAAACCTGACATTGAGAAATCATAATTTGAAAATAAAACAAAATTTCATGAGACTGTTGCGTTTGTAAAAAAAAAAATTATGAAAGTTAACACAAATAAAATGTAAAGTTGCGTTTCATATAATTTGTTGTGTCGTCCATTTTACTTTCATATACCTCTTTTAATTATACTAACACAGAATGTAAAAAACCGGGGTTTAAACGACACATGTTGCCTTTGAGGGAAGAAATAATTGCTTTATTATGCTATGACGTAACAAGGTCATGAAAACAAACGTTATATGAATGTGACCTCACTATTTTTTAGCATGTTACATTATTTTTTATTACTATCTACGTATCAGTTTAGTATTTATTGAGTATAATAGCGATTGTTATAGATAAATATCAAGGGTATTATTAAGAATATCATCATCATTTTCCGTGTGGTAAGTGATTAAGAATACAAGTGTCACTACCAATTTACCTTCCCAGGATGCAGTAAAAACCAGCTAAGGAATTTTGTTCCCAGATAACATCCTCTGTGAGAGACAGAAAACTTGAAAATAATAAACCTTGGGTCAACACGCCTGGTTAGCGCGGCACAGTAGACAATAATCCACTAGTTCCTGAGATTAGCGCATTCAAACAAATAAACAAAATCTTCAGCTTCGTAATATTAGTATAGAGTATAAATTAGATTTAATGACCCGTTACATTGTGCCACCAAAGATTTGTTTCGCTTTGGTTCCTTCTCCTTCTCCAGCCCATTTACGTCCCACTGTTGGGCACGGGCCTCCTCCACTTAAGGAGAGATTGTGGTCTACTGTGCCGCGCTGACCAGGGTTTAGTTTCGAGTTTTTCGTCTCTCACAGAAGATGTTATCTGTGTGCAATATAACTTAGCTGACTTTTACAGCACCCTTGGGAGGAGATGGGGTAGTGACACTTGTATTCTTAATCCATCACCACACGGAGATTATCCCTTTGATTCTCTTTTTATAAGTAAGTAAGTTTTTTTAAGTAGTATATCCGTATCCTGGTACCCATTACACAAGCATATAAGCTTAGCTTGGGACCAGAGGACGTTGTGTGAAATGTCCATGAAAATTTATTTTATTTATTTATTTATTTTATAAAACCTTGCTGTACATAAAGTACAACAATTGTGTGAATAAGCGTTATTTCGGGATTATCATTAATAAATATATAACCAAAGAGTGGAT
Organism: Orgyia antiqua; assembly: GCA_916999025.1. Classification (NCBI taxonomy): domain Eukaryota; kingdom Metazoa; phylum Arthropoda; class Insecta; order Lepidoptera; family Erebidae; genus Orgyia; species Orgyia antiqua. Next base: position 9,169,375 of record OU779861.1, read on the forward strand.
TTAAAATGTATCTCATTTTGAAATAAAAAGTTTGTAAATTAAATAATTAATAACATTTGATTTATAAATATTTAAAAAAGTAGAGCAAACTTTCAGTTACAAAAAAGTATGTTACGCCTGCGTTTACCTAAATGTATTTGCAAATTGGAATAAATAATCGTAGTTAAAATAATATTAGCACACACATAGTGACAAAATATCTTACCACATACTGGGCACAGTCTTTAAAGAAGAATTTGTTAGTACGAGTAAAATGTTAAAATTTCATCGTCATTGTAAAAATCGGTTCACTCAAATCTGTTCAAAAGAACATGTAGAACACAGTTCTAAAATATTAATTAGTTTTACTTTAATTATTTCACTCTCAACTTCTAAACAATCCAAAATTTCATAATGTTATGAGGCTGCTTACAGACCAGCGGTTACCTATTTTATATCAAAGTTAACAAGTTAAACGGATTTCGCAAGAGCTCTCCTACGTATTTCCTCGGAAATATTTTCGTCGCAGTTGGAAATGGTAAAAGATTTATAACGATTTTCGTCGTCGACAGCAACTTGCTAAGCCGAACATAAAAGTTTCTTATGCGGTGCTATAACTCGAAAACTTAGCTAATATTCAAGTCGTAATAAATTGTCGAGATAATGTTCTTTATAGATTTCATTATGCGAAGATCAGGGAAGCTCTGAAACCTTAATAGCTTTAATAAAACTCATTAAAAATAACAATGACGCTGATGACTTCAGTGTTAATATAGGTTTTAGGGATATCTTTTTTAATTTTTATTTAACCGAATTTAGTTGCTAAATTTATTACATTACATTTTGACTACTGATTAGAAATATCCTATAAAATGTGATAATAAGTAGTGTCATACTTTCTTGATCATTTACTTTTTTATCATTCCTCTCTCTTCAGTCCTTTAACGTCCCACTGTTGGGAACCTCCACTTTGGGAGGGACTATAGTCTACTGTACCGCGCCGACTAGATGTGCTGGCAAAGGGTTTGGTTTTGAGTTTTACATCTTTCACAGTAGATTTTAACTGCTTATATTGTCCCTTAGCTGGCTGTTACAGCACCCTGAGAATGAAATGGGGTGGTGACACTTGTATTCTTAATCCGTCACCTCCCGGACCACCGCTTGATCTTGATCATTATTTCGTTTAATATTTCTAATTATGTTTGTACAATTTCCCAAGGACTGGGTAAAGTATGTATTTACTCTGTACCTGTGTTACGGAACGTGATTTTTACCTCATTCAATCTGCCCCATTAATCTGAAATTTTGCACATTTATTAAGAACCGATGACATAGCAATAAAAACTCCAGGGTCTTCAGAATTGGCGAACATAATTCTGTGATTTTATACGCGAAAACTTTTTTAAATTTTATACCATGTACATACTAAGACGGTCTTCGTGGTCTAGTGGTTCATGTAATGGACTGCTATTCACGAGGTCGCGGGTTCGATTCCCGCACAAGTTCGTATGTCCCAAATAATAATGATGACTTATTGTTTGCTAGTTTTGTTTTTTTTTTAATAGATATTAAATCAAAATATCTGTCTTCTAAATATCCCGCTATACCATCTAGGTTACTGCAGTTGTTTCTGCTTATTAAAAACTCGTCAGTAAAAAGAAAAATAAAAACTGTCACCTTACTATGTTTCTTTTGCTTTTAGTTTACAAGGCTTGAGTCCCACGGTTATATAACACGCAGTGAAAGTTCATTGATTATACCATCTAGGCTATTCTATCAGAAGAAAGCTCCTTTTTACTTAATTATGGCAAAATAAAAATCAATGTTTTGCATGTTTGTTTGCATTAAAAAATCGTATAATTAAAATGTTTTGGCTTTTTATCAAATTTATGGCATCAAAATTTGTAAAATATAACACTGACTTTACTGTCACACAACATCCTCTAGTCCGAAGCTAAGCTAATGCTTGTGTCATGGGTACCAGAATATGGATAGACTACATTATACTACTTTTCTTTTGTAAATACATACTTATATTACATAGAAAACACCCAGACGCAATACAAACATTTGTATGACATTAATATCACACAATTAATTATCCCATGCGGGAATCGAACCTGTGACCTCATTAACGGCAGTCCAGTACATAATCCACTCGACCACGGGGCCCATTGTACTTTTTTAAATATCGTTTTAAAGATTAGATGTTATTAATTCTTGTAACATGGTCTTTGGCGTCTTTATAAAAGAAAAGTAATTTTTCCTTCATTTTGGTCCTTTACGTAATTTATGTACCAAAAATAGTATGCCTAGATATTACACATTTAGGTAGGCTACGTTTATTTAAAACCTACGAACGACATTATTTATTTATGTTTTGCACCAACGCGGGTCCTCTTTACAAAGAGTGTGAAACCGGTCTCCACCTGATGTTGACGTCATCGTCGCATTCCAATTACGAGTAGGTATATTGTCCAAATTTTTACTCTTCATATAACCTAATCCTAGTTTATTAGCAGCTTATTTAAGGTAAAACATTAAACCAAAACAAAATTGTAAAGCCCAGTTTGCAATAATACTCAAATCCTATTTGACAATAATAACAGACCACAAAAGTAAGAGGTTTTTTTAAAAGGGGTAAAGGTTTTTTGCTAAATTAATACTAAATATCATTTAAAAGATGCTAAATATAAGACCTAGTTGTTTAAGGTAGGCAGTTTCATGTTTATCCCAGAGCTTATAAATATTTTCGTTTTAAAGATACTGCCATAGATGTATAGGCCGTTCAACATGTCATAGGCTCGATTATCTGTGATGTTATATATGAGTTATAGTTTTTAAATCTACACTCCTTATGGTTCTTTCTATTACAAGTATATGTACATATTTACATAAAATTAGTACATTACGTATCCGTGTTTTAGTTCATTCACTATTTATTTCCCTTAATAGTAACCAGCTTACCTTGGGACCAGAGTATATTATATAAAATGTCCGTAAATATTTATTTAGTCACGCGATAGAATCGTGCTCAACTATATTTATAATAATCTTATTTTTAAATTGATTGCCGTCAATGTTAGTGTCCACTTGTTTTGAGAAGGTGATCAAGTGATATTTATCTGACCTCCCCAGAACATTTAGTACGCATCGTATGAGATTTGCATAAACTGGTTCTGCAACCTATTTAGTTATTTGACATACAACAAGACAGGTACTATTTCCGTATGAAATAATAGTATCCAAGACAAAATTTGTATATTCCACCGATTATATGTTTACGTTTAAGGGCCTACATCAATATTATCGTATATCATCGCCGACACGTACATATTAACACAGCCAGTAGGCACAGAAAATGAAGAATTAGGGATACTTTTCCTATTTACTCAAAATCTACTAAATATATTTTAATTCTGATTTACGTGTTTCTATATAATAAAGTTACTTATGTTTTTAAAGTTATTTCATTAGTTAATACGCGATAATAGACCGACAAATGAAAAAAATAAAAAATTAGAGAGGTTGTTTCGCTAAGATTTTCTATCGAGAAAACTTTTTTCAATCGCGTTTCTGAGTTTATGCGATCCTAGATCATATATTGAAAAAAACATATACTTAAAAATTAGAGCTCTAGCCATTCAATCTAAAGAAACAATGAAAACTTCGTACATAGAAAAATGCACGAAGCTATTTTGGTATGCTCTTAATGCAGAGATAAAGTTTGTTATGTGTATGTCCCTCTCTCAGAGCAGAATCCATTTCGGACTATAACTTTTTTCACTAATAGGAAGCTACAGTAGCGACCGTTTGATAGTTGGAAATTAGTGGTGGTTGGTGGTATTGATCCTAGGGCCATGGCTCTGGGCGGCTCAAGCCTTTACTTCTAGTGTTTTGCTCTTTTTTGGGTGCCAAATCAAACGAGCCCGTGGCAATAATTTGTAAAATACACCGATGCGGCTTTTACTGTATAAAATTTTATTATAGTCTAGCCTCCATTAAAATTTGTGTTTCTAATAACCAGATATTTATTTAGGAAGTATTGCAAAACACAAGGTTAACTGAGGAATTTTTATTTTATGTAATTATATTAAAATTACATTTCATTTTAATAGACTTCCTTTATGTATTTCTTACAAAATATTTGTGGTATTTTGTGTGCATTTTTATACAGTAATTAATCACACAATTAAATACCTTACCTAAATACCTCACCTAAATCACACAATTAAGTTCTCTTAGGACTTGTTTTATGAAAGACGGACATTTTGAAGTTCAACCCAACCAAAAAATAGGGTATGTTATTCCGTGGGTTAGGTAGTAGAAGAAATTTAATTAAATCTAGGAACTCGTGAAAAGAAAGCATAATAAAAATTATACTGAAAACTTACATCTATAGTACTAATAATATAAATAGGTATATTTTGTAATATGTTACTCTAATGTATGGAGTAATCTCCGAAAACAGTAGTCCGATCCTAAAACATTTTCACTCATTGGAATCTGCATACCGACTGAGTAATGAAGACTATGAAAATGAGAATTTAGGTGAACGAAATCGTAAGCAAAATACTTGTTGTGTAAATATAGAAACATCTATGATGTAATTCATACTTTAAATCATTCAAAAGACATCAACGCATTCGTCATCGACTCAACTACTAAATCTTTGGTTCACATTAAATTTATCTGTTGTAAACAAGAATATTAACACGATTTTCAATGCATTGAAGGACACTCAAATAGTGTTAATCAAGTTGATTTTGAATTAATAATAACGTTAATTGATTTGCTATTATTTAATGGTTAATTTCATGCCACAAGTTAACTTTTCCGGAAAGCAATTTACCTGTTATTAGATTAACCTTTATATCTTTGAGATATGAAATTGAAATACACGTTGATACCGCTTTGATAGAACATTATGGAATTAATTAAGATATGTAAATTTTATTCAACAATTTAAACTAATTTTATGAGGAAGGTCGCATTTTGTGATTAAGTTCCTCTTTTATGTCGGTGTGATTAATTTAAATACGTATTTTATTATTTATTTTTATGTTTTTTTTTTAATTTTAAGAAGTAAGCACTAGGCGTATTTCACTTAGCTGACTCCTACAGCTCACAGCAAAATATTTTGGTGTAGACAAAAATTTGTCACCGCACAAAGAAATGGTTGTCAAGTCTATTGGGAAATCTTATCACGTCCACGATTCTATAGAATACTTGGATTTTTTCAGAATATTTGTGCTAACAATAATATGATCTTTCTATATCTTTCTGTATTGGTAATCTCTTTTAAAAGTAATAAACAGCTTTGCAATGAGAAGAATATTGCTATGCTAACTAAGCGTCAGAGTTACCTATAGATTTCTTTTGCAACGTAAACATAAATAACATATTTATCCATAAAGAAATTTATTGTAATTATCATAACGATGTTTGTTAATTATTACGTATTTAGATTTGTATAAAAATATAAAGCTATCTTTGACGCAAGATAAAATGGCCTATTCGTGTAAAACGTACACCGGTCAAATTATTTCGAAAATTTTGCGCCGAACCTTGTAGCTTATTTCAATAGAAAACAAATATTATGAAACAAAACTACTACAAGGAAATATTTTTGTTATTCAAATCCGAAGATAGCCGAGGAAGGCCGAGTTATAGCGCGAGCCGACCGAACTAGTGAAAGTGAATCGAGGACTGGGTAGGCTAAAGAGGGGAGTACAAGGTTGTGAACCGGCTGCAGTGGTTCTAGACATGCCAAACAGCATATTGAGTAATAGTAATAAGCGTTGCGTTAGCTGGCTTAATGATTCGGTGATGTATGGTGCTATTGTGTTGAGACACACAGGTTTCTTACACACTATAATAAACACTAACTTTATTGGTTTCATTCAGGTGACTTATTTAAATTTTATCTAACTACTTGCAGAAAGTGTCGTTGTTCTTTTTTTTTTATTATTATACTGTATTTTGCAAATTTAACTTGGATTTAATTGCTTATTAGCCCTAATTTGATTAAATAAATGCAGTACATATAATAATAATAATCTCAATCTCTCAAAATATACATATCTCACTCTACAAAAAGCGTCGATTTTAAACACATGCCGTATAGTTCGCAAATTTCTTCAATTAGATCAGGATAATAGCATTGCACCTTCTATCCAAACTTAAGACAACACTTGGCTTTGAGCCCGTGTTCTCTTAATAATACCGGGAAAACCGAGAAACTGAAGTTTAAAAACATAATAATAATAAATAATAAATATTCATGGACATTTCACACAACGTATGACAATTAGAAAAATCACACAAATGATTGTCCCGAACGGGAATCGAAACCGCGACCTCTTGATCGGTAGTCCGTTACCAGAACCACTACACCACGAGGCCCGTCAACCGTCACGTATAAACTTATATCATCAATCTGGTCTCTAGATGGAAGTTGTCGTCGAAAGAAAAAGTATTTTGATAGACGTTTTGGAGACTTCTCAAACACTGTGTTCTTTAGTTCCACTCGTGACCGTAGTGACGTGAAGATTTTTCAGGCACTACTGAAAAATCTTCAAATAATCGTCAGGCCAAAATTACAAAAAAAATTAAAATTAAAATACGCTTGAAAATTCTAAATGTTTTCAAATTATTGCATTGTCGATCCTTAGTATATTTGCAATCATAATAGGTCATAACAGGGGGTGTTTCCAGTTATGTTTTATTGATATAGCAATTACAATCATAAAATTAAGATTAGTTTTTTTTTAAAGTATTTGTTATTAAATGTTTGCCAGATACTTGACCACTTCAAACTTGGCAAGCATTCACATCAATACTCGAATTTGTAAGCACGCGCTTGCCAAATGAACTGGCCAATTTTGTATACTGTCAATTCATTCTCAACTTAATTACTGAACGGTTAAAACATACTACGTCATTGCGGTCGAACTAATTTCGTTCAATCGTTATGATCACAGAATAATCTCATTGGATAAAGTAGACCATTCACAGTCCTGCAATCCAACATGCTGGACTGCGAATGCATTTATCACCCTGACCACAAATGCGTATTGCTAACTTCAATTTAATTCCAAATCACAACTGTAGAAATGGCAACGAATATATATACACCATAAGATTCATATTTGCTATACCTATACTAGGTATTCTCCGCGACTTGGTTCTCGTGTAATTTATAATTACCACGTAAAGAATATACCTATGTACCTTAAAGAACTTTAGTTAACTGTGGCATTCTATTAGTAAAAAAAAATAATGATGTGACTATTACGTTCTATATACACATTCCGGACTTTATCTCTTCAATAAAAGCATGGAAGTGCTAGTCTTATAACTTATGTTTGTATTATTCTTTTTTTTTAAATATTAAGGTGACTGATCGTCTTGCAATCCTGCCGTGAATAGGTCTTATGATCACAGAATAATCTCATTGGGTAACGAACATTATCGAGTTGTACAAGTTGTGTTCGCCTGTGAAATAATATGATTGGCGTTGTTTGAAACGTACCGCGAATTTATTACGCTCCAGTTATGTACATCGATGTGCATTGAAACGAGGCTTATTGCGTTATTTTACCGCAGTTACCCAATATTATAATTCAATATTAAAAATACAAATAAAATGTATTGTTATAATAATTCCCTTTCAATTGCTCTGATTTATTCAGGCGCATTATATATTTCATCATCTTCATACCGTCAGGCCTTTTTCTAGTGGGTATAGGTAGAGACAATACAGCGCCATCTGCTACGATCTAAACACACTTCCTTGGTTTCATTTGCACTCGTGCTCTTTTGATGTCACCGATGACGTCAGAGAATGTGTTTTGGCCGCCCTGTGCCAACGTTGAACGTTGATGTACTGATATATAGCTTACGTGTTACTTTAATTTATAAGCTATAGAACTTTACGATTTCATTAAAATAAATTCTGTAATAAATGCGTGAAGAAACAACATTCTAGAGCTAGATAATAACTATAAACAGTTGAAACCGCGGGCATAATCTAGTCTACAATAAACTAATATTTGCCAAAATCAAGTAAGAGTTTAATCTAAAAATATATTACCCGTAGCACACTAAAAGCGTCCATTAAAAAGTATTTTTTCTCCAAACCATAAATCACATTTTTCATTATGCCGACATTTCGATGACCCAGCGAAGGAAGAATATTATAATTCTTATTTCGAAAGTGGAAACTTAAGCAAATGTTATTTACTTAGAATTATAAAAATCTAGAGAGAAATCTTTTTTTTTAATAAATTATGTACATGTGTGACTTAGTTCGGATTAGTGGTGGTACGAAAAAGGAATACTAATTTATTTGTGGCCATTTTGAAGGTACGTGTAACGAACCCGTCCGAACGAGGGATTAACCTGATTTGTACTTTATTTACATTCATCACAGCGTTCACGTATCTACATTGTACATATATACTGTTGCTAAAACATTTACTTAATATTTTAGTAAGTTATATTCTTTTCTATGCCACGGAATACAAGAATCGCGTGTGCGAAAATATTCTTTTTTTTTTATAGTTGGGGTTGACAAATGACTACACTTCACCTGATGTTAAGTGAGAGTGCAATCAATTCTTCTGTGCTGCACTGTTGGGCACAGGACTCCTACATTTTAGGAGAGTACCTGGTTTACATATGTCACCCTGAACAGGCGTGCTGTCACAAGATTCCATTTCGAGTTTTTTGACTCTCACAGAACATCTATCTATATAAATATTGCCTATCTACTCATATGTATTGTGCCTTAGTTGGCTCCTGACCCTTGGGAGGTAATAAAGTAGTGGAGATACTTGTATTCTTAATACGTCACACGGACATGTATAAAACTATTTTTATATTCATCATCAGTAATAATTTTCTAAACAACCTACATACCTAGACATTGGATTCGGACGGAAAACTGTATACATATAATAATATATTATAGAGTTGTAGTCGATGTCCATAAACAATTCATTCTATATTTGTTTTCGATGATTGCTCTTTTGTTGTTTGCAAAAGCAAATTGCTTGTTAGGTTGGCCATACCGTATCCCTTGCAGGTAAGGAAATACTCGGCACAGAGGACCCCTATAAACCATTTATTATAAAAACTCACTGAGTGTGTAGGCGTCATATTTTATTTATTTCCTGACCCTTTTGTAATAAAATTGATTGATTTTATAACAGATTTGACATGAAGGTATATATACCCGTATGGATTTAAAGCAATAATATCTATACTTATATAGGGAACTTTTTGAATCTGTGAAGTGAATATTAAAAAAGAACTAATAAAATTGATTTAATTTTTTTTAAATTTGAAAAAGGAACGAAGCATTAAACTACTAAAAGAAAATTAAATTTGAATAAAGAATTGTGGAATGAAACGATCAACTACAATTATTGTATTAGAACGTCATCATAATTATTTTGTAATGATCATAATCGATGTTTTGTTATAATAAACCTTAAAACATGTGGAATAAAAATTTTCAAGTTTAAAGGTCTTTTACTACATTTTGCTAGCAAACTCCGTACCTACATCTACGTGCTGCGATAATTGTTAAAAAAATTATACATTACAAGTGCTAAATGGACGTTCCGAACCGTTAGTCTACCTTGACATATTTATTATATATTCCTAAACAGTTCAACCGACGACAATAATTTTAAAAGTCTGCATCCTATTCCTTAACTAAGACTCTCGCTCTCTCTTCAGCCCATTAACGGCCACCGCTGGGCACGAGCCTCCTGCACTTTGGAAGGGATTATATTCTAATGGGTCTACTACGCCCAGCTGATCAGGCGTGTTGGCACAGGTTTTATTTTCGAGTTTTCCAAGTATCATAGGAGTAGTACAATAATCCTTAACTGTCTCTTGCAACACCCTCGCGGCCTCGGGAGAAAAATGGGTGGCGATACTTATATTCCTAATCCGTCACCGCATGGACAGTTAGTTTAATTAAGTCTCGGTATATTTTATGGTGTATTAACATTTACTGTAATAACAATATAAATTAATTTGTATACTTTCTATAGTAGTAGCACGCCATTCGCAAAGAACACGGCACGTAACAGAAAGAGAATCCACAGTATTATGTCTAAATACACCCTTTTAATAAAGACATATATAAGTATCCGCAAGTCACAGTCTCCCAAACTAATTGGCTTAATGAAGGTTGCCTACGTAACTTATATAGTTGACACCAATCTGTAGGTGTAGGTGAAGTTAACTCAGTATGTGTTTGTATACATTTATTCAGGATAATAACAAGATAAAACGTACGTATTTATAAAAAAAAAAAAAAGTTAAATATAATGGCCTCGTATAAAGATTCTGGTTTTATGTCCTTAAATCCACAGATTGACCACATAGTGTGTGGCTATGGCTACATCACTCACCCGGCTTGAAGCCACGTCCAAAGAAATGCATAGATTCCTCAGTCATTTTAAGTTCTCTGTTGGAATGCTCTACTAAATTAATGTTCTTGCGCATTTCTTCTCTACATAAACTACAAATGCCATATCTCATCGACGCCTCGTAGTAATAATTTCTAAGATGTAGATAACATCTATACATTTCTACCTACCCTACCTGTTCAATAGCATAAAGATAGATAATATAAATATTATTAACGTAAATCAATGCCATTTTTGTCTTAAAAATGTTGCAAAACTCTCGTTAAAATATTTTGAAACAACCTGACATTTATTAAGTTAACCTTCACTTCGAGTTTTTGTCCGATATTTTACTATAATGAGTTTTTTTTTATCTATTAGTAAGTATGACCTGAATATTGTATGTGTTCTATACACGGTGGTACAATGCCTCGACCGTGAGACTATGTTGTAAGTGCTATTACAATAGGGGTAATTGAAGTTTGCCTCAGACACGCTTGGACTCTCCATTTGCATACTAGAATAGTTAACAACTACGCCCATGAGAATTCACAAACATATTAAATACCCACGTTCTAATATTTAACCATACAAAGGAACAACAACAAAATAGGAAATTATGAAATTTAATATTAAAATTAAAAGCGGAAATTTAAAGGTCGTGTTGTATAATACCTGTGCTATTCTTTCACTTTTTAAGGTTGCCAATTATTTAAATATTTTTTTAATAATACACGAATTTAATATTTATTTCTTTAAAATTATTTTTTAGGTTTCCGTACCCAAAGGGTAAAAACGGGACCCTAAATGACGGACGGACGGACGGACGGACGGACAGCGAAGTCTCAGTAATGAGACTTCGCTGTCCGTCCGTCTGTCACCAGGCTGTATCTCAAGAACGGTGATAGCTAGACAGTTGAAATTTTCACAGATGATGTATTTCTATTGCCGCTATAACAACAAATACTAAAAATAAAATAAAATAAATATTTAATGGGGGCTCCCATACAACAAACATGATTTTTTTACCGTTTTTTGCTTGATACTAATAACGTTGCCTTATGTTGCATAGATAATGGTGCCGGAATCCTTCGTGCGCGAGTGCGACTCGCACTTGATTTTTTTGATTTAATTATTATAGAACTAGCAGACCGCGGTTTCACCCGCGATTATAAAATTAAATAGTTCTTACTTAGCTCCTTGGCTGTTAACGTGACGATAAACAACTGCAAGATTTTAATAAAATTCATTCAGTAGTCTTTGCATGAAGAAGCAATAAAGATCCTTACTTAACCTATCCGTTACTACAAACTTTCATGGCTATTACTGGTAGAAAAGGGTAAAATAATGCTATATTACTTTAAAACATTGTACTAAATGTTTTAATTATAAAATTAATTTGATAAGCGGAAGACGATTTTTATAGTTTTAAACGTGAATGCAAATTTAAGAGACCAAACAAAGAAATAAATTCCATTATGACCTTGGTAATTGTAATGATTGCTCATCGAAGTGTTTTGAGGCAGATAGATCCGCTTTATTAATTATAAATTGTTGAACGCAGCGCCCACGGAATTCGGAGATGATGTCAAACAACATAATAGCCGTGGTGACGTAAGATACGAACTTGTCATCGCAAATGAATTGTCCAACATTTTTGTGTGAAAATGTCTCTCATTATGCGTAGATTGGAGATAGATGTCGCTTTAGACAGTTTTCATTTTCTATTTGACGTTGATAAAGTCGGAAAAAAGAGAGCAACTGTCAACTTTCGAATATCTGATGAATTAATTTATCGGATACTTTTCTTTCTCATTTGTGAAAAAAAGATAAGTCAAATCTTTAAAAGCTGATAGTTCACTATGGTCAGCATATTTATGAATCAAAAGTACCTATGTTTATAATCCCTTTATCTATGTAACGAATAAGTAAAACTCGATTTTTACACCCTTAAATACGTTAGATTAATCTGAAGTTTTGCGAACCTGTTAAGGATTGAATAAATAAATTACAATAGGTACAATAAATTAGAAAAAAAAATACGAATAAGCTTGTATTTGTGCTTAGCTTAAGTTCTTTTTAAGTACGATAACAGAAGTTATGGATGATTATAAATGATAACGGTCTGTGTATTTTGTAAAACGCTCAAGAATGTTAGAATTAAATTAAGACAAATAGTCAGGCACACAAGTGATTAAGGATTTTTATTAGAATGGATGGAACAGAAATAGCTCGTATTACAGACATTCCGCTTTATTACTTACCATAAGCAGATTGAAGTAAGCTAACGTCATACGAAGCAATAAAAAGCTTATGTTTGCATAAATTACGGTTTAATAACAGTCATTTGTACTTATATGTCTTCTTCCAAGCTTTATTGTATTTGAATGTGTTGCTTTTGACGACTGTGTCTGTTTTTATAAACATATTACAGTTTTTGTTCCAGATTTCAATCAATTCTAAAGTTACTCTTGCTACTATCACTGACTTATCCTTTCAAGAAATTGAAGTACACAATTATCTATACTAATACTAGCTGACCCGGCAAACGTTGTTTTGCCATACTAAAAAAAAAAGGTTTGAAAAATAGATGCTGGCCGATTCTCAGACCTACTGAATATGTATGTAAAATTTCATAAAAATCGGTCAAGCCGTTGCGGAGGAGTACGGTAACTAACATTGTGACATGGAAATTTTATATATTAGAAGATTATAAAGCTGAAGAGTTTGTTTATTTGTTTGAACGCGCTAATCTCAGGAACCACTGGGCCGATTTGAAAAATTTTATATAACATCACGCTACGACCAGTAGAAGCGAAGCAGTAATGAAAAATGTGGCAAAAACGGGGAAAATAATATATCCACGCGGATGGAGTCGCGGGCAACAGCTGGTGTTTAATATTTTTTACCTCTACATTGATTTTAAAAATAGTTGCAGATTATTATAAACCAAATTAAAAATTTAAAAATATCTATTAAAATATTCGTCTGTAAGGTTTTTTGTTTAATTGTGTGTTGTCCTTAAGTTTTAAAAGCTGTTTGATAATGATTGACAAATCAACGACATAGTTTTCAGTTCATTGTCATTGTGAATTAATTCGTGTCAGGGTTACGATATATGATCAACTTCATTTTTATAATAAATTTGTTTGTAATAAGATCCAGAAACTTGACATTGCCATAAATATTGGGTGTTTAACATAATTAATTAAAATCTTTAATATTTCTGTCTTAAATTTTACTCTCATGAAATTAACTGGAACGAAAATTATTGATAAAGACAATATATTTTACTACGAACTACACATGTAGCTATTACTAGTCTACTTATCATTTTACCATTTAATGAACCCGTTTTAATACTTTTGTGACTTTATGCAGCTCAAAAAACAAACCCAAGGCTTTACATTTATACACTATGAGACTAAGGAGACAGCTATCAAAGACTCTAATTGAATACAAATTACAATAACTTTTAAAACTCGAAAATATTTCCATTTTGCTGTATAATTACATGATAAACCAATTAAAAATCCATGAATATTTTATGGAATATTAACAGCGTCGGTCTGTTATGGTAATATCAATAACAAGAGAATGCTGGTTCGAAAAGCCGCAGGGCGTGAAACTGATATCTATCTCTATTTGATAAATAACAGGCGAGCCGTCTATCACTTCAATTTAATTGGAAAGTTACGATTAGAGATCGAATTCTCGACTGATTTTGAAATTACGAACAAGATACTCGTCTTCACTAATGGAAAATATTATTTGAGATAGAAAGTGATGGATAAATTTATTGCTGCGCGTTGAGCAATTTTTTAACTTCGCTGATCGTTACGGTTTTTTTTTACAAACAGTTATTACTTACTATTTTTATGAAGTGCCATAACTCCTAAATTCATTACAAAATTGGTGAGTTTGGGCAGCAGATCGAATCAAATATGCGATTTATTTCTTTTATAAACTTATTCGGGCCATAGATTTCTGCGAGAAAATATATTAAGTAATCAAGTTGTTATGCTTTTAAAACTATTTTTAACGTTATTTTCGTAAGATAAGTGTTATATTTTTTTACTTTCTATAGTAAAATTTTTGATGGAACATTGTCATTGATTAGAAATAAACGCATGAATGTGTATTGGTATGGCTATGTATTGTAGAAACGCTCTGTCGAGCCGGAACGAGGCGCTTTCACAAGGCGAGTAAGCAGACCGCGTTGTTGCGCGTATAGGTGACAATGTGACGTCATTGTACGTTTCACTACCTTCTGTAACCCGTGGCCGTAGGTCTACCAGAAATGACATTTAATAAACTATTGTATAATACCTTTAATCACTAAAATAATTGTTTTACAAGTAATTATTCAGTGACTGTAATTAAAATAAATTTCTCTAAATTGACAGTTTAAAATCAAATGTTAAAAACGAGAAATTATCAAAAACCTTTAAACATTAAATACTTTGTTATTGTATAAGAAATAAATATTTTATGTATTGTTCGTTTTCGTATAAAGTTGTATGTAATATTTATGCAATTCTTGGACGAAATATACAACTTTATAAAACATTATTAATGTTACAAATAAACACATTACTTTTATGTTGAAATCGCGTAATGGATTCAATAAGAATCGTACATACCGTGCTGTTTATGTAATAGTGTGTAATTCTTTAATTGAAGTTCTAGTTAGTTTAATAATACCTTGTTAATAAATTATAACTGCTCTTATTTTTTCTTTAAATGTTTTTTCTACAAGGAAATAAGTACACTATTATTTACGTCGTGACCGATTTCATGTAAATCCAATTATAACATAGAGTAGGTCTAAGATAAGTAATTTTTTTTCTCCTTAGCTCATAAAGTCATATCATAACATTACTATTCAGTAAGTACGCAAGTGAAACCGCATGACATATAAACTATAGAATAACGTTTACGAAATAAATACAATGTTCAGTTATGAACACAAAAATAAAACATTTAAAAAGTATACAACTACTTAAAAACATAATTCATTTTGTTACTGTAACAACCAAACAAAGAAACAATGAAAACAGGTAATAGGAACATATAATTTATTTAATAATATTCACAATGTCACTCGCGATTCTTCTCAACTACGGAAATAGGTATTTTCCGGTTCTTAATGTTAGCATCAGGTCGTTAATGTGAGTGCTCCACTGGAATGTTTTCCGTCCTGTAGTACCTCATTCGTTCTGTCACCTCCATACTCATATTTTTTAAGTATAATTGAAGGTAAGAGTAGCGACTATAACAGCTTATTAGCAAGGCTCCTCACCAAGGCTCTTACTTTCTCTTTGACAATTCTGTTTTCAAATATGTAACATAATTTGTTACAACAGCTTTCTTTCGCTTTCAGAAATAATGGAAATATATCTAAGTATAATATTATACCTTTGCATGAATTTTTGTTATTTGAAAACAAACAGAGTGCTAAGAGAGCAAATGAGATATTTGATACAAATTGATATCATATTTAACCAATGTGAGCCTTTTGGTTTGACAAGTGCTGAAGTACCTCTGTCTGTTTGTCTGTAATCCCTCTTCTGAGCCAAAACTTTTGAATCAATTTAAGTGAAATTTGGTACATAGATAATCTCTAGATTATCTGTCAAATGCCTATATATTTTTCTGGGATCCTACCCAGAAAAGGACATAGGCAAAGACATACATTTACAGAGACACACATTGACTTTTTTTATTGCGAGAAAGGTGCGTAGTGTAATATAATAATAAATATTTAAATCTACCAAGTACAGTTTGAAGTCTATCTCTGTGATGTGTTATTTTTGTTGCAATTAAAAGCATGTTATAGACACTTTATATCAATTACAACCTCTATACAATAATATAGAAATTCTAAACAGTAACAAACTTATTACGAAAGTTTAACCACAACCTGACACTTCGTGTTTGAGTTGCTTGTTGACTAGATAGCACTCCATTACAAGGTTTATTGATCACGCTCATCTTAACGTTAGATTGATAGCCTATCTTAATTATTTACGCTGATTTTGTGGTTGGATAGTCGCGATACCAATCTTAGTTAAAAAGTAAATAAATATATGAATTTAAAAAACTCCTTGAATGTATTTAAAAATTCAATAAACGCAGATAAAGTACCTAATTACTGCGAGTGGGATTTCCAATAGCCAACGATATAGATGGCGCTATATACGATATCTACTTTCCACAATAGCTCAGTGGTGAAAATAATGCCACATTTATTTTGCTTTCTTTTTTGTATTGTAATTAATTTCAAATAACTATATTGGTTTTTAGTGAACACATCCCAATATCAGAATCGTAAATAAAGCATCAAAAATTTATTTTGCCGATTAAAAACGTCACATCCAGTTGCTTTATTAATCATAAAATGTTTACGCGACAATGATGTTTTTTTATTATTCTGTTAACCTACTTTTAGCTTTACGTGCCACGACAAATCTCTAAGTTAAGATTGTGATAATAAATAAACGAAATGTATTATGTTCTGCTGGAAAATTGCCTACAATAATTGTTTATCTGTGAAATAATTTAGGCTAATGTTTAGTAATAAAGAACAAATTGTAAACATAATAATATTTTCTAACACTTGCGCGACTCATTTGTTTAAATAAAACTACTATTTACGGATTTAGAGTCGTATATTTGTTTCAAATTTTGGCCCGACGTTTCTGAGACTTTGCAGTCATCATGGTCACGGGTGAGACTGAGCTGTAATGTGTCTTCTGTAATAACTGATCGTAGAAGATCTTTCCTAATCTGGTGCACATAGGACCACCTCGATAGTGTATCTAATAACTCAATGTAAAAATAATTGTAAAAATTGGTTCACAATTGAAGGAGAAATCGATAAACATACACAGTAAAAGAAAATATACAGCTAAATATAGTCTCCTCCTTTTTCCTGAAATCAGTAAAAATCAGTAATTTGTTGGATAAAGATAGCGATCTTTAAAATAAACCCCAAAACCATTGGAATACTTAATAATATACTTATAACATTAATTAATACATTACTTGTCCCTACCGACAAACTGTTATACTTCCATAAGAATATTCTATGTATGTATATTTTTTTTTTTATCCGTCGTCCTCCACTATTCTCTGGCATGGTGACCAGAGCCTATGTTAAGGCATGCATCATTTAATTATTTAGCACAGTTACAATTATTCATTCATAAAATACTCTACGTTCAGTCTCACAAACGAGACTTGTCTTATTTCCTAGATGACAAATATAATTAATTATTAAACAATTTCATTAAGTGTGATACAAGTAGTTAGATAAATATATATATATATATATAAATATATATATAATAATAAATAAATACAGATTACAATACACATTTCAATACATATAAAATACATATTCAATATCTATAGAGAGGTGCCGGAGCGCCGATATTTATAGAAGACAATGTATGTATATATTAGTACGGGATCCGTAGTACATTTTTTTCACTTGATTACTATCAAGCTGATTTTCCGTGAGTAGCTTTATTATGACGAGACGCCCAATAATTTTCTATTCCAAAATCTCGATTGTGGTAGCTAACAGAAATAGCAAGGATAAAATATCGTACTACCCGTAAAAAAAAGACGTAAGTGAACTAGCGTCATAAATTTCAAACAAAAATTAAAAAAAAATCACTTACTGCTTTCTTCCAGTAATAGTACGATATTTTCCATCTTAAGAGGGCACGATACCAAATTATGCTCCATACAAAAATATGGGGGTTAACTTTTTGACGAGCCTCGTGGTTGAGTGGTTTATGTAACGGACTGCCGATCAAGAGGTCGCGGGGTCGATTCCCGCTCGGGACAATAATTTGTGTGATTTTTCTAATTGTTATACAAATGTTTGTTCTGCGTCTGGGTGTTTCTATGTATTATAAGCATGTATTTACAAAAGAAAAGTAGTTGATGTATTCTATCCGTATTCTGGTACCCATAACACAAGCATATAAGCTTAGCTTGGGACCAGAGGACGTTGTGTGAAATGTCCATGAATATTTATTTATTTATTTAACTTTCGCGAAGAAAAAAGGGGAGTACGAAACGTCTTTTTTTCAAAGAATTTGTAGGTAAAATCTGTTTCAGCTATATTTGTCCCTTTCAGCACGGTGCTCGGGAATAGGGATAGCAATACCTAAGGCAAATACCTAAATTTTCAAATTTTGCTACAGCAACAAATACTCACCATCATCATCATCCTACCCTTGTTACTTCGATGTCTTTAGGGTCGGTATGACGAATATATTATGATAGTAACGGCACCGAACTCTTCGTATGAGAGCCCTACTCGTACTTGACCGATTATTTGCAACTAGATACATAGAATAGTCGAATAATTGCACTATATCATAGTCAGAATCTAATTATATTAATAATAATAACAATTCGGTGCCGGCCCAGATGCAGAAAGCAGTCTTGCTAGACAATACCCGTATAGTTGGTCGGTTTCTCTCCAATTAGACTCCACCACTCCGGCCGACTGTTGCCAACCTTGTCGGAGTGCGTCCTGCCGCCTTTCTAGGCGAGGCAGTGTTATATCCAATAGCTAATGCCAGCAACTTCGTACGCCTCAAATTTAGAAACTATCTATGAAAAGAAACCACATCACAATCCGTAGCGTAGTTTTCAAGGTATTAGCTTACATAATTTTTTTTTATAGCTTGGGTAGGCAAATGACCACACTCCACCTGATGTTAAGCGAAAGTGTAATCCAGACAAGGACGGCTAGTACGTTGTCAGAGCACTAGCCGCCTTCACCTTGTCGGCCCACAAGATGCCTATTCACGCCTCGCTTGAAAGACCCCATATTTTAGGAGTAAGGAAAACCAGTACCCTCTTAAAGTTGTCTGGGAGAGATCGCATCCCGCGATAAGACCGCCCTTTGTACCTATCTTATGTCTAGTTAAGTAAGATTTGTTAAATCATTATGGTGTGCAATAAAGAATATTTTATTTATTTATCTTCCCATTCTGGCGGAGGTTTATGTAGTGGGCCGTTTTTATGTTAGGAATAATATTTTGTATTGTGTTGTCACCTACCACTGACTTTTTCTACACCGCCTAATGGTTGACTGGCAGAGTATGCCTTTGGCATTAAGACCGCCATTGTACAAATTTTGTTTGTGCGAAATATTAAATAAATAAATAAATAATATCATTATTAATATTATTTTATTTTGTTTGTTACAGATGTGACAGAATCAACGGCATGACGTAACATTCGCTATCCTGAGTTCTACAGCCAACTATGGCAATGTTCCAATGTACAAGACTCTTCATATGAACTTTGAAAATCTTATAGTGATATTTAGTATATTATCAATGACAAGGTGAAACTTAATGACAAAAATGGGGAGGCGACGTTGGAGATTTGTCATTACTACGGCGTTCCTGCTGTTTGTTATAAAGGATGTGCAGTGTCAAGGTACGATTTATTTTAATATTTTTTCTGTCTATAGAACAACATAAATTAGACCTGTATTGTTAAGCCATTTCCTTATATAAATTTATTCACACATGGGTATGTATCATCACATTCTTCACCTATTTTTGTAAGGGTACTGGACTTGAAGTACAGTCGAAGACAGTACCGCTTGATCACCTTAAGAGTAGGGTGGATTAATTTCTCCGTGGATTAGTCGTGCAAATGTTAGAATGTTAGAAAATATTAATAAAACTAGTTTTAAAACGAATCTATTTAAGGGCCTACATCAATATTATCGTATATCATCGCCGACACGTACATATTAACACAGCCAGTAGGCACAGAAAATGAAGAATTAGGGATATTGATTGATTGATTGATTATGAGTAAATAGGAAAAGTATTTCCTATTTACTCATAATCTACTAAATATATTTTAATTCTGATTTACGTGTTTCTATATATAATAGTTACTTATGTTTTTAAAGTTATTTCATTAGTTAATACGCGATAATAGACCGACAAATGAAAAAAATAAGAATTGAGAGAGGTTGTTTCGCTAAGATTTTCTATCGAGAAAACTTTTTTCAATCGCGTTTCTGAGTTTATGCGATCCTAGATTATATATTGAAAAAACATATACTTAAAAATTAGAGCTCTAGCCATTAAATCTAAAGAAACAATGAAAACTTCGTACCTAGCAAAATGCACGAAGCTATTTTGGTATCCTCTTAATTATTAAACTTAACTTCTTTGTACTGGTACTGTTAATTGTGTACTATTTATTTATCAGGGTATAAAACAATCGTAGAGCTATAATAAAAACGATAGCCATCACAACTGGCTATCTTTTTTTATGTAGAAAACAACATATGCAAGCGATGTGGGTGTAAAATGTGCAGAATGCAGATCTCGTCACCCACGTGCGCCCACTAACTGCTGCTCTAGATATTTATTATTCAAGAGAACAGTCACGAACAGCAACGCGATCAATTCACTTTGTTTTCTTTAGTATCCTATATACTAACTAAATAAGAAATGCTTTACCGTATATAACTAAAATATTCATATATTCTAAATAAAACTACTTTTTACGGATTTAGAAGCGTATATTTGATTGAAATTTTTGGCCCGACGTTTCGGATACTTTGCAGTCATCATGGTCACGGGTGAGACTCACGTCAAGACAGTCAAGACAGTTTCAACTGTGACCATGGTGACTGCAATGTCCCCGTGACGGCGGGCCAAAAAAAAATTTTAAACAAATATAGGCGTCCATTAAAAGTAGTTTTGTTTAAACAAATTTAATGAGTCGCGCAAGTGTTAGAAAATATTCATATATTCTATTTCAAAGTTAATATTATTAAAAAAATATTCTTAATATTCGGCAACACAATTCTAGATTTCTGGTTTTTTTTTGGTTAACACGTTTATGACAAGCTATAAGATATATAAAGTTTGATTTGATTGGTGTTACAATTTGAATACATTGAGTTTCTTTGTGTTTATTTAGTAGCTAATGCAAAGAGTATAATAATATAGATAGCTAATGGCTACTCCCAGAATTTTTGACAATGTTTTCCTGTCATTCGTTTTGATGTTTCCAGAACCTAAATTATTAACTTTTTTCATGACAACGCAGTGTACAGCTGGTATTTAATAAATAGGAAAAATCTCGTTTATCAGACATAAAGAAACAACTTAGGTAGGTATGAAAAAAAAAGTCTCCGTGTGGTGACTGATTAAGAATACAAATGTCACCACCCCATCTCTTCCCAAGGGTGCTGTTTTCAGCTGGCCTTTAAACCAGCTAAGGGATATTGCACACAGATAACATCCGCTGTGAGAGACGGAAATCTCGAAAATAAACCCTGTGCCAACACGCCTGGTCAGCGCGGCACAGTAGACTATAATCCCTCCCAAAGTGAAGGAGGCCCATGCCCAACAGTGGGACGTAAATGGGCTGGATACCTCTCGTATGTAAATAAATAATTCTGTCATTATCTCCATTTCTAGTCTGTATTCATAAAAATAATATTGTTAATATAAGATTAATGAGAAACAAATAGTAGTAAGTTGAACAGATGTTGTCTGACATACTGACCAAATTGTTCTTATAACAACTGAAGTATAGACGTTAATTTGATTGAGTATAGGTAGTTTTTGTACACATGTTGTTTTGTTACTTTATTTAATATGTCTATTATTTTGTTTTATTAATATATTTTGTTATTAATTTTCTATGTACATTCTTTGGCTTATTGAAGGTTTTTAGTAGTATCTATTCTTAAGGGCCTACATCAATATTATCATCGACATGTACATATTAACACAGCTAGGAGGTATAGAAAATGAAGAATTAGGGCTATTTTTTTTGTTTACTCAAAATCTACTAAATATATTTTAATTCTGATTTACGTGTTTCTATATATAATAGTTACTTATGTTCTTAAAGTTATTTCATTAGTTAATACGCGATAATAGACCGACAAATGAAAAAAATAAGAAATGAGAGAGGTTGTTTCGCTAAGATTTTCTATCGAGAAAACTTTTTTCAGTCGCGTTTCTGAGTTTATGCGATCCTAGATTATATATTGAAAAAACATATACTTAAAAATTAGAGCTCTAGCCATTCAATCTAAAGAAACAATGAAAACTTCGTACGTAGAAAAATGCACGAAGAATTTTGGTATCCTCTTAGCATAATAGCTGCGCCCTGCATAAAATTCCTTCGAAACGGCTCTACCGATTCTTCTTTAATTTGTGTGCATATTGGGTAGTTCTGAGAATAGATCAGCATCTTTTTTCTACTCATAGGTAAAGTAAAAGGGCACCTCCAGTTAGTACGCAACTGCGGGGCACACCTAGTGATTGAATAACTTATGATTTATATAAAATTAGTAAATGCGTGATTAAATTTAAATTACACAGATATAACATTGTCAGATTTCTCTATTTAGCATTTTAAATACATATGTTAATAGGTACATGTAATTTGTGAAAAACAACACCAAAATATACTTATAACGTGTGTAGAATTTAGCAAGTATTATGATATAGTTGTTAGAATTTGCGAAATCATAACTTATGTTTATCAAAAAAAAAACCTTTTTATTACTTTAATTAGCTTCGCAACTACGAAATGTAGAGTGACGCCACTTTTAATTAAAAGTAAAGAAGGAATTAAATAAAAGGAACAAAATATAGGAATAAAGTTATATAATTTACCAGACTTTAGAAATAAAATAGAGGTTGACCCATTTTCATCTTTCGGTGTTCTTGACATACATTCAGAATTTCATAAAAATTGGTAGAGCTGTTTCGGAGGAGTTTGATAACAAACGCTACGAGATTTTTATTTATAAGATCCATCCATCCTCATGCCTTTGTTCGCCTACATATGCTTCTCCCAAAAAATACCACAACGACTTTGTATCCAACGACTTCCCGTGATTCAAAAAAAAGTCAACGCACCACCTAGAGGCCTCTCGGTGGCAGTTCTATACATCTAGTCATATTATTATATTCTCACACAATTAAGACTAGAGCACAAGTAATATGGAATGATAAATTTAATTTTAGTATTGAGAAAATAATTTAATATTGCCGGCACGCTCCAACCATTGCGCCAGCAATAATCCTCGTGTTTATTGGTTAGTCTAGAAAATAACTTCTACTGTCTATTACTTCTTACCCCACTTCTAACATATTGTTTAAAATAGATTTACAAAGCAATTCAAAAGCAATTCAAAAACAATTAAAGTGAGAATTGTGAGAACGAGAGAGGAGCAACTTATACTAGTTTTTATTATGTTTCTTTTGAAAAATAGAGTTTTTAAGAAGAGCAGAGGTAAAACTGACATTAAGATTTATTTTTTATTAAATATCATTTCACGATGTGTTTTATGTAACGGACTACCGTTCGTGCGGTCGCGGGTTTTATTCCCACACAGTACAAGCGTGATATTTGCATAATAATATGTCATAAAATATCTGTAGGTACCTACTGCGTCTGGGTGTTTTCGGTGTAATATTAGTATGTTTAACAAAAGAAAATTATTGTATTTCCGTTTTCTGGTTCCATACAACACAAGGAAATGAAAAGAAAAAGCTAAAAAAAAGTCTAAGCTAAAGTAAAAGCTTAGCTTGGGACTAGAGAACGTTATGTAATATGTTAATAAACATATACAAGGTGTCCCAAAATTCAACGATAAGCGGGCACCAGAATTTAGACCTCATGACTACTCACGAAATAATTTAAAAAAAATATATCGTAATTTATTTTAGAGATATGAAAAAACCGACACAAAAAGAATCGGAAATATTTGAAAAATTGTGGTAATTATAGTTAAAATACATTAGGGGGTGTCAAATTTCAAAGGTTTTAATACTTTTTTTGATATCTCTAAAATAAATTACGATATATTTAGTTTTTTATTTTTTCTTGAGTAGTCATGAGAAGGTCAAACTTCTGGTGCCCGCGTATCGTTGAATTTTGGGACACCTTGTATAAATTAATATAAATTTAAAATAGATCGTCTAAATCCCAACCTTCGCTAAATAAAATGAATCGCTCACGCGTACAAGAAAGTTATTTTACTTTTGTCCACGTTCTGTTTTGTAACTGCTTGAGTTTATTCTGAACCGATTGAACCCATATTCAACCTATATCAATTTTTGACAGGCATATTACTTTTGTTTTGCACTTGTTACCTGTCAATAACTAAAATGGATTCGAGAAACGGCAAAAATCCTCAAAGCTAAATTGCGTTTGTTTTCACTTCAAACCATAATCAAGATTAAAAGTTTTTTATAAAATAAAACCGTAAATAATCGTAGACATTACACACAATATAAACTAAATAGGCCACATTTTTGTTATTCTTTCGATAAAATATATTTTTAATGTCCATTCGAAAGTGTTTTGGTCTGTATTTATTTCTTTTTCTTCTTATATCTTCATAGTAAGAAGGTTATAATATCTGTATATTTATAGCAAAAGAAAATACAGTTATGTATCTCCAAAAATTTGAGAAACGAACGTTCGGAGGCGAAAGATTATAGAAATTAAATTTTAGAAATTCGTACGATATTTCTTCTATCAACCCTACGAAGTTATATTTTATACGACAGTTTTATTTTGTACCTATATGGTATAAGTATTACATATTAAAATTCCCCTTTATCTACAAACAACACTTTCATTAACATTGTGCCCTCTAAATATTATTTTTTGTGTCATTAAGCAGCATAAATAAAGGGCGAAATCACATATCAACATTTTATTATCGATTATTACTAAGAAAGTATCTTAAGTACAAACATATTTTACCTCAATCACATTATTTTATCTGAAACGAGAATATTTCTTCAAACTCCATGTTGAAGCAATCTAACCCATTCTATATTTACAGATATTGCTTTGAACAAACAGACTCATAAATTTCCTCTTGATACGTACTTTTTATACCAGTAGAAATAAATTTTAACTTTGCTAGTAGGGTTATGTAATAAGATAGATTTTATATCGGCTTAGAAAAAGGACAGAAGAAATATAAAAATATTGTAATATATTATGGTAGGGTATTGAAGACTTTTTCCTTATCGACCTCTTTGATTTACTGACTTAGAAATATTATACTTAAATTTTATGTTTCAAAACAAAAAATATCTATAGCAAAAAATCAAAGAGTCTAATAAACATGTACTAATATTATAAAGCGGAAGAGTTTGTTTGTTTGTTTGAACGCGCTAATCTCAGGAACCACTAGTCCGATTTGAAAAATTCTTTCATAATATTTTCTAACACTTGCGCGACTCATATGTTTAAATAAAAACTACTTTTTACGGATTTAGACGCGTATATTTGTTTTAAATTTTGGCCCGACGTTTCGGAGACTTTGCAGTCACCATGGTCACGGGTGAGACTGAGCTGTAATGTGTCTTCTACGATCAGTTATTACAGGGTTTACCCACATTCGATTTTAATTTTACATTGACCATAAAGATAGACTTTTACTATAAACTATATCATATTACATTGTGCTCAGACTACATAAAATCAATAACATTATTTTAGTTTCTAAAATCTAAAAGTCTCAAAATCTCCGAAACGTCGGGCCAAAATTTAAAACAAATATACGCGTCTAAATCCGTAAAAAGTAGTTTTATTTAAATTCTTTGCTTTTTGGGTAGTATATTTAAGGGTATAGGCCATATAACAGCACGACGCGACCAATAAGAGGGAAGCATCAGTGAACAATGTTGCAAAGACGTTCAAAATTTTCTATGCTTATATATTTTTTGTCACTACCCGACTCTTATCTAAATATGAAGGCATGATAGTATTGAATAAACTTTGATATCTCTGTTATCTGTTCCAATTAGTTCTATCGCAGTTAAATAATTGTCAATATTATGATAATCTACAAGATTCAATTCCATTTTGCTACCCTTGGAAGAATTTAATTGCCTTTTTTCCTAAAAAGTTTTTCATTAAAAATATCAAAAGGAAATTAAAAAGTATCTCGTTCCCTTTAAATGTCGCTAATTATAATAAGAACCCTCCCTTATAGCTACTGCTAATGATAGTTACTTTTCCTTTCTGGGAAATCTACAGATGAACGGTCAGGCTATTAAACCGTTCTGTGAAAGATACCAGCTTTCCCCGTCATTAGAGACACATTAATAGCAGGAACCCTAAATTATTTTACCGGAACCAGTTCTTTACTTTATTTGCAGTTTTTTAAATTGGATAATTGAAATTTTAATGATTTTAATTTAACAATAAAGTGCTTCTAGGTACAAAATATGGATTGAAAGTGGATTTTGACAATTATCAAAATCGATAGCCATGCAAGTATAAGATACATAGTACAAGATTTTAATTTTATTAAATATACAAGATACAAGATTTTAATTTTATTAAAGTCTGTAACTATACAACCTAGGAATCATACAGCCATTATGTATGTTAAACATAACAACTGGACTGCTAAGATTTAATCGTATTTGACAGCACTAATAACTGTTCATAGTCTGCGAAGATTACTCAGTTTGCATACTAAATGGTTCGTGTATACCTGTCGCAAACCACAAACAGATCGCATTTAGTTAGAAGTGAAATACCTACTCGTAGTTATGACATTGTTTTGCTTGCTAAATCGTGGCACTACTCCATTTCCAAAAAAAAATGTGAGTAATATAAAGCAAATTATTTTTGTGCATTTCTTTTTTTACTATTAATTTAGGTAAGTACCCTATTGCTATTAAATTTTACGTATATTTTCATTCTTTTATTTCTTTTTTTTACTTTCATTTTATTTTACTTATATATAAAAATCAATTGCTGTTCATTAGTCTTGCTAAGACTCGACAATAGCTGGGCCGATTTTGATAAATTTGGTCATAAAATATTCGTGAAAGTTCAGGAAAGCTTTAAACGGTGACAAAATGTATGGCGATCTAAAATTCTACACGTACAGTTCTGAAAATAAAAATCCAAAATGTAAATAGAAGGCTGAAATTTTTATCTCTTTAAAAAATGCGTATTTTGTAAGAATGTTTCAAATATTCCTTAAGCCTAAAATAAATAATTTCCACTATTTTATTCTAAATACAGAGTTTATCTTGTATATAATTAAATGACGATTAAATGTTTTGCCAACTCACATCAATGATACTCAGATAATAACAATTTTGTAGCAGGATTAACCAAAAATTCAGTTTATAAAAACTTTTGTTGAAACATTTTTTGACCGCAAAATTTATCTGCAGTCAGCTTCACTCGAGGTAACTATGTATGTACTTGTACATGTATTACAAAGAGATTTTGGGCCCTTTCTACACACGTCACGTGCAGATCTCTGCTAACGCGTATGCTTGCCTAATTACCTGTAATTTACAGCATGTGCTCTTAATATTAATTATAAATATTAATGAATAGGTGGGCCCTATGATCGAGTGGTTTATGTAACGGACTACCGTTCACGCGGTCGCTGGTTTGATTCCCACTCGGGACAATCATCTGTGTTATATTAATTGAGTCTGTGTTTTCTATGTATTATAAGTATGTCTTTACAAAAGAAATGTAGTATATATATTTACAAAAGAAAAGTAGTATATGTATTCTATCCGTATATATGATTTTTTTTTTTAATTAATGACCTTCGGCGTATCGGCAGTGTAACAGATTTCTACATAAAGAAGTTGTAGATTCGATCCACACACAGGAAAATTACATTTGAGATGACAGTATCTATTCTATGTGTGTACTGGTAGCTAAAACATGATATTATGATCAGTTTGCGACCAGAGGGAGTTCTATGAAAGAATTCGAATTATTTTTTAAATGCTAATCTTTGACTGGAAAATGAGATTCTTGTTATACTTATGACGTCATTACTTTCGTTAAAAAAGGAAATTACGCATAAATTATTAAAATACTAGCTGTATCCCGCAACTTCCTATGCGTGGTATTTAGAAACCAAACAAATTATACAAAAAACCAAGTCTCTTGAACCACACAATCTATTAAAAAAACCGCATCAAAATCCGTTGCGTAGTTTTGAAGATATAAAACTCACATAGGGACATACATACAAAAATAACGACTTTGTTTAATAATTATTAAACTATAAGCATATTATAATAATCTTCTTATTACGTCTAAGAAATGTTCAAGAAAATAGAATGTACCTAACACCTACCACTGCTATTTGGCGGTTGTGATCAACAAGAGCTTGTAAATATTGACGTGAACATGAAACTTGGTAAATCTCAAGGGAAATTCCAGTTGTGTGACCTCAAACTTATTCAGAATATATATCTATAACCATACTCGATGAAAGTAATGTTATTTTGACATAATAACGTGCACATTCACTGAGATTATATGTTTGAAGAGGATGAAATTGTTATTACGGTTACATATTTATAGATTTAGCGAATTTGGTTGTTTATTTTTGGTAATTATGTATTGTTGTAAGTAGGTTGATTGCTTCATAACTTTGTATTCAATCCCGGCCTCGTTTATACCAAGAATGACAATTTATTCTAATGATTACTTATCTGAGGGGAATAATAGAGTCTGTTATATGGAACTAAGCCATCTTTCTGTCAGCAAAGTTGTAATTCTACCGCTTATTATAGAACGAAATAATAATCATAAGGCAGGTTGTTCACAGGCGTTTGAATTCTAACAAAATATAAATGAATTTTATAATAACGGAAACTTAATTTTTTAAGAAAATTTTAATAAGATTTTAGGTTATCAATAAAAAGTAAACAAAAACCTACCAACATGTTTCTAAACTAAATAAATAACCATTTAATAAACTATAAGACCATAACATCCCATATCCCACTTATTATTCTTTACAGAATACACTTGTACTGAAACAATGACGTGACTTTTATTACTAAAGTAATTTATTAATTTTGCAATTGACTTGCTATGCTTTTACTTAATAAATTCAATTGTAGTGGAAAAAGCGATCACCGCAAGCGGGACATGAACCCACGACCTCGGAAACCGTTCCGTTGCTCTGCCAACTGAGCTATTGCGGCCGTGCTTACATTAACCAATTTTGCCACTACAATGTTACTCGATTGAGTCTACATCGCATTTGATGTACAGCGCCATCTATCGAGAATGTTTTTGCACATTCTATTCTAATATTATAATTTAATTTATTAAGTAAAAGCATAGCAAGTCAATTGCAAAATTAATAAATTACTTTAGTAATTTGTCTTTTCAACGTTATAAATTTAATTCTGATTATTGTAAGGTCGGGCAGCTACCAGTTATTACAATCCTTCACACAGCGAAATGTTCACACAAAGGGGGTGCATTACTGGTGCCTATTAAATTCAAAGCAAAATACATTTTACCTTTGAGCAAAATCCTTTTGACAAATTTTCGCTACATTTCATTAATCTCCTTAAATCCTTTCTAGATACTTGTAAAATACTTCTATTTTTGCTTCAAAGTGAATAAAATGTAGCGTTTCTTTAATCACTCTGGCTTATAAACGTATTGGAATGACATTTTACATTAAAGCCCTTTTTTAATTGAAAAGTAACCTATAAACCTCGATACAATTGCAATATCTTTGTTCAGAAGCCGTGATTCGTATCGAATATTTAGTTGTTCTTTTATTTAAAGCAACAATTGTAAAAGTATGGCCGCACTAAATATTTATAGCATTCACCACGTTAGCGCGTTGTTGTCGCTTGGTACTTGCTATCTGTACAAATTATTGTTATAGTGTTTTTAAAAAGTAACTTTGGAATAGACCTAACTATAGTAGTGAAATATATGTAGGCCTACAGCAAATGAATTACTGTAAACATGCATTTTAAGTCAAAATTATTATCGCCTTGTAGGCGATAATAGTTTTATTTTTTGTTATATCTAATCTACACAAGAATCTGTCCGAGACACTTGTCTCATCATCGTCATCAAACGTTATAGATATTAGTCGTAGAAAAACTAAAATCAATTGCATTGTATCTATTCATCATAATAATATAGTAAATAGTTCCTGAAGCCTTCAATGATTATTGTTGAAATCATATTACTATAGGTACTTGTTATGTTTTACTTTTGATATACCATTTTATTAAATATTTCTTCCAAATCAAATGCTACTTTAACCGTAATTTCTGTACTTCTCAAAAACACGCTCAATCTCTCCTAATAAATTAAATTTAAACACGCTGAGTTTAGAGGCGTATCTTAACTCCAATCGACACATAAATCTCTTTAATTTGTTTGAAATTTCCCCGCTTTTAATAAAATATGAATGTTTAATATTTTGCGTCACAGATAAAGCACTTATAGACCTTCACATGTAATAGGAGGGTAATAGAATAGGTCTAATATACCTATCACGTTGATAAAGCAGACAGAATCACGTTAAGGGCCTACATCAATATTATCGTCTACGTGTACATATTAACACAGCTAGTAGGTATAGAAAATGAAGAATTAGGGATATTTTTTTTGTTTACTCAAAATCTACTAAATATATTTTATTTCTGATTTACGTGTTTCTATATATAATAGTTACTCATGTTTTTAAAGTTATTTCATTAGTTAATACGCAATAATTGACCGACAAATGAAAAAAATAAAAAAATTGAGAGGTTGTTTCGCTAAGATTTTCTATCGAGAAAACTTTTTTTAATCGCGTTTCTGAGTTTATGCGATCCTAGATCATATATTGAAAAAACATATACTTAAAAATTAGAGCTCTAGCCATTCAATCTAAAGAAACAATGAAAACTTCGTACGTAGTAAAATGCACGAAGCTATTTTAGTATCCTCTTAATAGGTAATCTTCTCTCAAAATAAAAGTTTCATGATTTCGATAATTTTTATAAATCTAGAATATGTTTTTTTTTATACTGAAATAGAAAATATAAAAGGCCGCAAAAAGTAGCAGTACATTATTCATTTGCAGATATTTTAAAGAGTCAATTACAGAAAATAAACTCTTAATTTCAATTAAGGATTCCTACATTACTTGTCTTGGTCCAAGAAGAGCCACCTAGTATTAGTCATTTTGACGTTATTTACCACTCAACAACAATGTTACTTTATAAAAAAAAGTGTATGAATCTATAAGATAAATATTAATAAAATCTGACCGTATTTTTTCTTGGCTTAAGAAGTAGATACTTGTAGTTTACGAGTTATTCGACTTATCGATTTCCCACTAACGATACTTACTCGAGACTTGATCAACACTGGGGCTGTTCTTAATTAGGTATATGAGCCACAAGAAAGTAATTTCCTCTAGATTATTCTTGCGAAGTTTATACAGGAGACACAGATCACCTACAATAGATAGAGCATCACGATTTTTTTTAACGACCTAACGCACCAACATTGGAGGAAGGTGCGGGTTACAAGATAGAGAAAAATGCATTTTCATTGATCGTAGTAAAGTGCTCATACATAACTTCAGCAAGAATAGCACATACGTTCGGTAAGCGTTGATAGCCTTGTGTGTTGTATCTATTGGGGCTGATCTATGACAAGAGATAACCAACGTAATAATAAACTAGAAGAGTCATAAAATGTGATTACATTGCGTTAGTTTTCGTTGATATACAATTTCATCAAAATGTTTTCTGATAGCAAACAGATAGCATTAATGTAACTTAGGTAATGTTTGGGCTATATCTCATAAACTTTAAAAAGTTTGGTGACTGTAAAGTTTATGACAATTGAAATTGGGGTTTAACTTCTTACACAGAAAGAAAATTAAGCTTATTTCATGGTCGGAATCTATGGGACTTATTAGCGGTTCCACCCTATCCGAAATGTCAAAAATAATACTTGATCAAAAACTAACGGTATTTCCTTCATATTTTCTTGAAAAATAAATTTTGACATAAAGATATCTTATAGACTTCATAGACTTAAGTATAAATTCTTTATTATTGCAGTATTTTGAAAAATATATTGATCATTATCTTCAAAGCTGCTTATTAGCAAATTGCCTTCAATTTTTAAATAGCTATTTTCAGCACAAATATAGACGTACAACATCATAACCGCGGTGAATGAAGGCAACTTAATTAACTTGTGCTGAGTGTACAAAAACATTTCGAAGGTTATACAAATTACTTTGCTCACATAATTTATCGTGAAAATTCAGAAATTATGTTATCATTTCCATCATAATAATTATGGTTCTATAGTTGGAATCGTAAACAACAATCGTAAACAAATATTAAACCAAACCCCTAGAAATTACAAACAAATAAAGTCTCTGCGTCTCTCTCTCTGTGTCTGTCATCTCTATCTCTATGTAATCATGTTCGCGATAAACTTAGAAACTACTTCTGAATTTTATATTAACTTTTATTAATAAATAGATTGAATAAGGTTTTGTAGAATTATTTGTCATGGTTTTGTGTAAATTAATTTAGATCTTATAATAATAGTTTTGGTATTTTAATATAGGTAAAAGTCATACAGCAATGTATTTGATTAACATTGTGATCATTCAATATTGGTTAATTTTCAAGTAGCAATAATATTGGTTAATTTTCAGTATATAATATCCTAGGTAAACTGAAGCATAACTAATTTACTATATAAATTAGAAGGTAAACAAAGTGAAGTTACATAAATTGCATCATCATCATCCTCCTGCCCTTATCCCATTATTTGGGGTCGGCGCAACATATGTCTTTTTCTTCCACAGACTTCTATTAGCCGTCATGTCTGTGTCAACTCCTCTTTCTTTCATGTCCTCTTTCACACAGTCCATAATTACATAAACTTTACATAAACTTTACATAACTTTACATTACATAAACTGCATAATTATCTTATTATGATTTATCATGTACGTAAAAATATAGTTAAGGGTAGCAAAGTATTAAGCAAAACAGGAACATACATTGGCTGTTACAAAAAACACGTCCAAAAAGTTTGTGATACATATAGCAAATAACAAAATATAGAAAAAAAACATGCTCGCAGAGCCATTACGATATTGTTATTCTTCTCAAGTACAAAGTTGTTTTGTGGAACAACTTAGTTCATGGAGAAATAATTGGATTACTTTTCACTTACTTCCATTATAGCGATATATTCTATTAACTCCCTAAACGATCCAAGGCTTTATTAACTTTATTTTTATCTTCACCCCTCAGAATATACGTAGAAGTCAGCAGAGATTAAGCTCGTTTATTCCTTCAAGGCTACTGTTTACTTTCTATTTTTCATTTTGCTTTTTAGCTCGTGCCTTCTCATAGCAAGTTTGACGAGCAAATATGGTACTTAAATGAACATTACAACATGCACTTCACACTTCGGATATACGCATACATTACAATATATACTATTAGGTACACTGTCATGTCAGCGAACTTGGGGTATACGCTTAAGGTAGCTTAATCCACAAGTCACCTCTAGAACACATTTTATACACCAAATTTCACAGACTGAGAGTATTGTTGCCAGACGAGCGAACATAGTAAAGCTGTATTGTCAACCTGGTCCGTTCCTTAAGCTTTATTTAATTCTGTTGCACACAGACTTCCGTTATCGAATCTGGCGGCTGCTAAGTAAATATACAGATAATACCTGACTAAAAGCAAAAGAGATCTGCTGAGTTTCTTACGCCGGTTCTTAGGAAAAAAATTATGTTTCATATGAACAAAATACCTTGTAAAAAAGAATATCTTTATGAAATTATTTTCTATCTATTTATATCACAAAAAATACGTTTAATACACATTTAAGTCAATAGTTTATTGAGTTTTCATAACTTTTATTTATACAATACATTACAATACAACAGACGGGCTTCGTGGTGGAGTGGTTTATGTAATGGACTGCCGATCACGAGGTCGCGGGTTCGATTCCCGGTTGGGACAATCATATGTGTGATATCCATAAATGTCATACAAATGTTTGTACTGCGTCTGGGTGTTTTCTATGTATTATAAGTATGTATTTACAAAAGAAAAGTAGTATATGTAGTCTATCCTTATTTAGTTCCTATAATACAAGCATAGAAATATAGCTTACTTTGGGACCAGAGGACGTTGTGTGAAATGTTCTGAATTTTTATTTTATTATTATTATTTATTTTAAATCGTTTTAAATTTATTACGGAGAGGTTTTTATGTTTAAATGCTTTTACAATACATTAAAACTAACAAGAATACATTAAATTAATAGTTCTTGGTGCTTTTCGACCAAATTAGGTATTTTGAGAGACAACTAAAATTACATTATAGTTATTTAAAAAGTAATTAACTTATATTTCTCTATTGTTTGTATACCTACTTGTATAGTAAATGTAACTTTTAATACGTAGCAATAATTATTAGAGCGTAATAATGTAATACTACTGCCTAACATTGTATGTTTCTGTGCACTGTAACAAGTTGCTCTTATTTTAGTAACAATATATTAAAATATTTTATTAAAATCACAATTTAGTTTCAAAATCACACACAACAATATAGACTAATGTAATAAAATTAACAACAATCGTATGAATTAAATTCAAACTTATACTTATATAGAAAAAACAGTTCTATTGGTACGTCTCAATTTTCTTACAAACAGATCATTGCACCCTCAGGTTTACAGTAAGTCAGGACTTTTTTGCTAATACATATTAATATATTGTTTAAAATTCTTACATATCAAAATAGTAACTATGCTTGAGAAATATTTAAAAAAATACATTTTTATTGGTATTCCATTGACATTCTTTGCCGCATCTGCATTCAAAGGAAAAACCTAACAAATTCCTTATTTCTTCAGAGCCAACTTAATTCGTAAAATTATATTTATTAATTAACGGTTATTACATTATTAAAATGTTTGGGTGTGGCATATAGGACTGTGTTTTATAGGAGGCTATGATGTAAGAATATCTATAAGTATTATAAAGCAAAGCGCAGTTGCCTGTGGTAGAAACATAACAGACAGTACCCCAATGAACCCTATTTTCACCCCTTTATGTCTACAATGGAAGTGTGATGATACGCATGTAGTGAAATATAAGCCAAAAGTTGTTAATGGAGTTATTTAAATACGTCAATTTTAAACATAAATAGTATAAAGAAATGGTTCACGACTAAAAAAAACTATCAAAAACAAAACACCATTTAAAAAGGTTACCACATGTTTTCAGTATCAATAATGTTTTTTATTTTTTATTTCAGATGAAGACCATTTTTACTTTTCTCCAGTAGAAAAAAGTTTTGCACAAGTTCAGCCACCTCTGTTCCCTAACAGCGGTCCTTCTTCATATTATGAACCTACAGACAATTTCGGAGCTAAACAAACGCCCCATCAACTAAATTATAACGAGGATCAGAGCCGATTCCCCAGTGCCAATTATAATCAAAATCCATCACCGTTTCAATTGCCTAATGGTAGAAGTCAATCTGGAACACAATATTATGTCAATCAACCCGAATTTTCGTCACAACGACAAAGGTTTAGAGCGTCTTTACCTTACAATTTTCAGTTAGTACACCCTGCCTCAACAAAAAGGCCTGATGTGCCTCAGATACATTCAATAGCTTACCAAAATGACCCATCTAAACCAGAAACGTTTCTTGGGCAAATTACTTTAAATAATCCGGATATCGACTATTTACAAAACAATAGATTTAAAAATATGCCATTTGATGGCAACAGCTTAAAAAGCAATGGACAAAGTGGACATATATCACATGATGATGACGAGATTGAAAATGATAGCCAAGATTTATATGATCAGCATAGAGTGACGACTTATAATCCCCATAAATTAACAAGTAGACAAAGACTGAATAATAAGCCTAATGTACCTCGACTTTCACCTCCTTCAAGTGACGTTACAAGTAATCGTAATGCGCCAAATTCTCAACCGCATGCGTATCGTGGAAATTATAAAATGAATACTCCAAAACCTAATGTCAATTTATATAAAACTTCTTCCACCGAGTATAAAGCTCTTCTAGATATAGAGCCATTACTTGAAGATGATATTAGTGATATTAGTTCTTTCAGAGAACTTATGAAAAACACACAAGGTTCGTTTGATGTACAAGTTATTAAATCAAATAATACAAATAGAGAATCTTCTGATGACAGCAAACCTGACGCCAGTTATATGAATACTGATAACTATCCCAAAAAAGACTTTGTTGAAGTGACGACAAAAAGCTCCACTACTTCCACAAGTACCACTACTACGGAAAGTAACACATATTTGGCCGAAGACCATGATAGTGACGAGTTAGATGACGAAGGTGAATATGTGGAGTATTATGATGACACCGAAAGTTCCGAAGTGAAACAAACAACGACTGAACCAGATTCGACAGAACAAGCTACTGATATTTACGATGATTATGATAGCACAGAAGAACCTGAAAAGTCTGTACATGAAAGTAAATCTAATACTACAGAATTTGATATTCTTGTAATGAAAACAGAAAAAACAACGATGCAAGATGACAACTTTAGGCATTTTGTAGATTCTCCAGTAATAGATCAAACAAACCCAAAACATAAAGATGAAAGTGAAAAATTAATTCCTAAACCAGTTTTAGATGAAGACAAAACTTCAATAGAATCACCTTCTATTCTGGGTCAAGAAGTAGTTTCAGTTGTTACTACGAAAAGTGTTGTTAATGGTACTATATCTATTCCTGACGTCACTTTTGCGCCGAGCACTACGAAACTAAATGCACATTCTGAAAGCGATATATCTACAGACAGTAACCAAGGTAACGATGCATCATTACCAGTAACTACCGAAAATTGGATAGTAGTGGCATCTGTTCAGACAAGCAGAAGTGTTTCCGGTGCACGGTTTTTACCCTTTCCAACTGTCGAACAAGAAGAAAAGAAACAAGTACTCACAGATGAAAAAGATGACGATGAAGAATCTGTGACGAAAGATCCAAGATCTGAGCAAGATAACGTAAGCCTGATTAATAATCCATCGTCAACAGAAAACATTAATGACAAATTAGACAGCATTCAGTCAGAATTATCAAGTGCGGTTCTATCGGGATCATTAAATGATAAAAATAAAAACATTGAATTAATTACGGAATCAACAACAGAGATAACAACAACTACCACTACTACAACCACGCCTTCCCCGGTAAAACTATTCACTTTGAAAAGTACAACACCTACATCTGTGACTGAAAGATCAGCACCCGACCCTCTGCCAGTTCAAATCAAAAAATTCACACCTAGAGTTACAAGTTCTACAACACCTAAACCAAAGAAGAAACCTTCTTATGTAACAGTAATGGACGATGTAGCAGGGCTTTTACCACAAAGCTATAAATCAAGACAATCTTACAAGGACAAACGAACTAGTACTACAACGTCAACTACCATTACAACATCAACTACAACATCTGCGCCTGTCCTTACTAGTGAGACATATATAATTAATGGTACACAGGGTCGCTCATCTGGAATAAATACAAAAAATAAAGTAATTGTTTTAGATTATAAATCTTTACTTCCTAAGGAATACAAACCCAAAGAAAATAAACCT
Organism: Orgyia antiqua; assembly: GCA_916999025.1. Lineage (NCBI taxonomy): Eukaryota > Metazoa > Arthropoda > Insecta > Lepidoptera > Erebidae > Orgyia > Orgyia antiqua. The sequence continues at coordinate 9,207,304 of OU779861.1, forward strand.
CAGCAAGATCTTGTTAAAAAGTTACAAAATGATGATATCAGTAAACTACTACCACTTGATTACAAACCTCCTAATGCAGAAAACAGTGAAACAAAACCATCCAATAAAACTGATACTATAGATAAAGTTAAACAAGTCGATATAAGTGCATTTTTACCAAAAGGGTTCCAATTGAATACCACTTCTACAGAAAAACCAAAGAATGATGTTAAGTTACCTGTTAATGCTGTTCCCGTAGACATTACTGCTTTACTGCCACCTGGATTTAAATTAAATGGTACGGAAAATGACTCCAAAGAACCACCTCTAAAAATTAAAGTGGCAGATATTTCTAGTTTATTACCACCTGGTTTCAAATTAAATGCAACAGACAGTTCCTCAGAACCTGCCAGCAGTACACCAAAACCTACAATAAAATTAGTGTTTCCTTCACGACCTGGAGGTAAAACAACACGCACCACAACCTCGCCAAGGCCAATAGGACCTGTGCCAATCACACCTAAAATACAAAAGGGATGGCCTACAAGGTAATCCATATTCATTATTTGTATATTTTAGGTAGTCAGTTTTTTTTTTCAAATATTGTAAACATTACTTATACTTTTTCAGGGCTTCAACTGAATTCACTGGTTGGCCATCGCCATCGACAACTCCTTTCTCTATTGAAAAGCTTCTTGAAGCTCAAAGAAATGCTACTGCTACCAGCCCTCTGCCACAATTCAGTACTGAAGCAACGACACGACGCACTACGACCACGACTACGACCACAATAGCTCCACCTCCGCCGACTACACCTGGAGTGTGCAGACGTGACTGTGATATTGCTGCTACTATTAAAATCGTTTCAGGTATGAATATAAACTAATAAACATATTGTACTTATAAATATGTAATACCAAGTCTCAAATAAATTAAAAAGTATTTTTGTTCTAGGGGTCAAATGGATACCAGAATTATTGGATCACCATACTGACGAATGGCAGCGACTTGCCAATGATGTGAAAGAAGAGGTATGTCGAAACTTTCTTAAAATATACCGGGTGCTTCAAAAAAATGTATACACACTTTGAACTTCCATAGAAAATTTATTTACCGTTCTACAAAGTTAAATTTCAGGAAAATAGAAAGCTGAAAGTCCAATGTAAATGAAACATAAATAACAAATGTTAATACTGTTCAAATTGGTGACCTGCAGCATCAATACAATTCTGAGTACGAGTCACCACTGATTCTGTACATCGTATCAAAACGTCCAATGAGATTTCTCTACACACTGCTTGAATCTCATTCCAAAGAATGTCTAGGTTACGTGGTTTACGTTTGTACACCTCATCTTTTACTGTGCGCCACAAGAAGAAATCCAGCGGTGTAAGGTCTGGAGAGCGTGCTGGAAACTCGATTGGCCCGCTGCGTCCTATCCACTGGCCTTTTCTTGTGGGGCACAGTAAAAGATGAGGTGTTCAAACGTAAACCACGTAACCTAGAGAACAGTATTAACATTTGTTATTTATGTTTCATTTACATTGGACTTTCAGCTTTCTATTTTCCTGAAATTTAACTTTGTAGAACGGTAAATAAATTTTCTATGGAAGTTCAAAGTGTGTATACATTTTTTTGAAGCAGCCTGTATATTATAATTGATAATATATTTATTTGGTAGTTGATAAAGATACTTACTATAAAAACTCTTATTTTACAGTTGAATTCAGTCTATTCCAAATCCGATTATCTTCGTAAATGGTACAAAGGTATCAGAATCGATGGATTCACTCAAGGTTCCGTTCTTGTCGACTACTTTATAGAGCTAAAAGAAGTCGAAGAGAGAGTGGACACGCTAGATTTAAAAAAGATGTTCCACAAATCTCTTCACAAAGCCAAACCAGGTTCAGTGGTTGAGACAATAAAAGAAGAACCTGAAGATATATTTGATCCTGACACCATGCTTGGTGATCAACCTGATGAAGAAAGAATGAAGAAAAGTGATGAAAAAATGACAAAAACAATTGATAAATCTTCAGGTAAATTGGAGATCGGAAAGTTTGTAATGGATCCTGCTTATACGGAATTCATAGGTAAATATAATAAGTACTAATGTTGGTTTAACATAATTCTGAATATTTTTGTAAATATTTTATACTTTTCAGTCTTACCAAAACGTGAGGAACCAACAGCTGCGGCACCAGAAGAAGAGTCGTTCTTACCTCAATGGGGAATAGCTGTAATTGTGATTGCTATGGCGTCTCTTCTCTTCGTAGTCATATTTGGTGTCACTGTGGTAAATTTCATAATTTACAAATTATTTTCAAATAAAATTTTAAATACTAATCTACCTACTACTACCAATTACAATCTCAATATTTTTTTGCAGTTGGTTAATCGTCAAAAGAGTGCCAAAGCGAAACAACCAATTCCTCTTAGTGAAGACATGCTTAGGGAATTAGATAAGAGCCATATGGGAGGCTTTGATGACGTACATCAGTTAAAGGAACGTGAACTGCCATATATACCATCAGGAAAGGTATGTTTAACCTTTTTCTAGAAAAGATAAGAGCTTAAATGCGTTTTTAAGCTCTTGCATAGCTTCTATTGCGGGCCTTGAGCGTGGAGACTAAATGCACAAAATTCGAAATTTAAATTCCGTAACAAAGATAGTGTAACTAAAAAATACTACACACGCCGTTTCGCTGTTCGCGCTGGTGACTCATGTCAGTTTTGGCGTTAGTTTTTATTTTATTGACATTTGATTGACAATCGCTATTTTATCATAATTACTATAAACAATGGACAGATGTAAGCATCAGTTAATAAGGATTATTAATCTTATTTTATGGTATTTATTTAGATTCTTGCATAAATAAAATAAATAAATAATTATAATTGCATAAGTTGATAAAAAATACTATGCAATAGCTTTACCGCGGCAGTCCCCGAGTGCCACACGTCTTTTTTTTCGAATTCAACTTTTGTATTGTATGTGTAACATTAATGTTAATCGAAGTAACAACACCCTATTACAGCGCATGTCCAGTGCATTTATTGAACAATTGGCTTACCCTAACCCGGGTGATTCATGGAGATCCGAATGGACACCGCAACTTCAGAAGTACATGCAACACTATACGCCGGACTCAGGCCGCGGCTCACAAATCTATGGACCAGGCAATGGCTATGGGTATGAAACGTTTTTCAAGCTTTGACTAATATTAAACTTTAAAAATAATAGTTCAATGGCAATAAGCGTATATGTATAAATTGATATACGAAAATTATTTATTTTTTCTATATACATAATTATATTTTTCTACATATATTTACATTAACAAAAAATTATTGCAGGAAAGTTTTCTTGTATATTTATTACGAAATTAGAACATCAAATTTTCTTCTTTTCTTTATGAAATTCTACAATGGGCATTGTTCATATTTTTTTTAAACTCTTAATTCGAAAACCATTTCGGGGAATAGAGTTTCTGATCATGATCCATTAGTTTTTTTCGGAAAATTTGCTCTATTAACGGATTATTTTTCCAAAAAAGCAAATGATCTTTATTTGCCCTTGAAATGAAGGACTTAAAATATTAAGACGTTTTTAGGCATATACTACTTTGAAGTGGAGTTGAAATTGGTCTATTATATCAACTTGTCAACTTTGAAAAGATAAAGTGCAATCTGTATTAAGTCTATCAAGAACAGTCTATACACAGATTGCGTAAAACGATGACGTCACAACATTTAAAGTAATATCTTCAAGAATTTTTAAAAAATTCTGTACAGTGAATATTTCAATAATATTGAAATTAGTTGCTTAAAATAGTCTATATTTTCTGAAAAGAATATAAAAACAGTAGGTCAAAAATAATGAACAATCCCCATTATCTTAATAAATAAGCGTAACATGTGACAAAATGTAATTTACTTGCTTTAGTAAACTTCTAGACAGAGTATACGTACTCTACTTAAAGAACTTTAATTTGCCTTTTATTTTAATAAATTGATTAGTAAAACCAGACTTAAAAATAAAGACTAAGTAATAATCCATTAAAATTATATAAATCTTTAATGATTTTAATGGATTATTTTAGTTTTGTAGCCTATTGTGTTTTTTATTATAAGGAATCTGCAAGTTATTTAACTTAATATGAAGATAGAATATAATTATGATACTTTATAATTATGTAAATATTTTTGTGAACAGATACAGCGGCTCGCAGTTGTACGGGCAGACGGGAGGAGGTTCCCAAGTGTACGGTTATACGGGCGAGTACCCAGCACCACGCTCACACTATTCCCGGCGTCGCTCTGATTATGACAGCAACTTCTAGATCTTTCTATAAAATATATATTCGCCAACTGAGACTTGACATACTCTTGACAATATCTTCTTTTTAATCTCGAATACTATTATAATACTCGATAGACAGTTGAATCATTCTGTATAGATTAGTTACTAATTCCTGAACATACTGTAACAGGTTGTGAAATGTATCATATTGAACAGAATGTTATTAGAAAAACAAATTAAATTCGTATTTCGGAATTTTTAAGATACGACTTTATATTTTGCATGATATTTAAAATCAGCTTATAGTCCGGCCTATTCAGGACTTGTCAGTGCCAATTCTCAATTTTTGTCGCGTATTTGATATATTTATTTTGTAACAACATTTCTATAATTAAAATATAGTTAATAAATTAAAGTTATCTGCCAAAATATAAGCAATTTACGACTGATTGTGAGATGTAAATAAGTAGATTAAGAACTCACCATATTTTAAGTGGAGATTAGAAGGTGAGGCTACGAATTACATGTATAGATAACTTTGCATACCGAAATTTGCTCAGAACCCGTAGAAGAGGATCGTACAGTGGCTCTTTTGTGAGCGTGAAACGCCCCTATGTGCCAAATGTTCGTTTATGTGTACGTGTAAATAAATATAAGCATAAATAACTTACCGTTGTATTACGGATATTAATGCTGAGCCCACTGCCTAGGTACCCTTACTAATTTTAAATATTTAAAAAAAATTTTTTTTCAATATCGCTACAATTACATTAGACTTGCGATCTTCATATGGAATTAATAATGTTAAGAATTTAATTGATGGTCGTCAATTTTAAGTACTGAAACTTCGTCAAACAGGTACATAAAGACGTGTTATAAAATGTATATTGTATTTTTAAAGTGTTTAGGAATTAAATATTGAAAATAAACAACATCGTTAATTAGTGTGGAAGTTTTAAAAACTTGGATGTGTTGAATGTATTAAAATGATAAATTCCGTCATAGAATACGTGGAATAATAGTAACTAATATATTAATTGTATTTGTAAATTCCTCTCGTGAAATGCGACACGGTCATCATGTACCTACCAATTAGATTTTAAGTAAAGTAACTGCATGAATTTGTGTATATAAATCAATTTTTTGTACATGTAGATTTTAATTTAATTATTAATTAGTTAGTGAAAAGTAAATCATTAAGATCCTGAATATAGATAACTATATAACATACTAAGTTGTTTTATTTTAAATATACAATCTCTAAGTAAGTATACCCAACCTTGGTAAACCTGGTTAAATTAACAAATTTCATTGAGATAAGGAACAAGCACAGCAGTGGCCATTTAGTTTTAGTAGAAACAGTTAATTCCACACTGAAACGAAACTAAAATATATAGATCCTCGAAAATAGCATACGATAGCGCAGAACGGCTTTGATGTCGCTAGTTTCAATTGGAGGAGTCTATCGGCGTAGCAGTAGTAGCAAATGCCCCACTTTCTAACGTATGCACACTGAAAAAAGGTCTTGAATAACATGTGATATCAGAAATTAATAGAAGTCAAAGTATCGTTGCTAGATGTTCTTCGAGAATATGCTCACTCTCCTATGTACCACGCGTTTAGTAATGAACCACTTCAAGAAAGAAGTGTACTAAGTACAGTTTGTTTGATCATTATATACTGAACTACGTCGGAGTTGCTCTACTCTTAAAGCGCATCTGAAATTAGTGCAACTACTTACTAAAACTCTACAGTACATTTTGTCATGTCTCGATCGAAAAACATTGTAGTAGTGACATTGTTTGCACGGCCGCAATAGCTGAGGTGATGGAGCGACGGCACTGTATTGCAAAGGGCGTGAGTTCAAGTCCCACTTGGGGTGATCTTTTTTTCCACTATAGGTAATTTAATTTATTGCCAATCCTCTATACATTTTCTATATCTCATCTTTTCTTCCTTTACCTCTAAATTTGTCCGTATGGTGACAGATTAAGAGTATAAGTGCCATGATTCCATTTCCTCCCGAGGGAGCTGTAAGAGCTAACTAAGGGATATTGAATAGAAATAATTTCCTCTATGAGAGACGGAAATCTCGAAAATTAACCCTATGCCAACAGGCGTAATCAGTGAGGCATAGTAGACCAAAAGTCCTCTCAAAGTGGAAGAGGCCTGTGCCCAACAGTGGGGCGTTAATGGACTGGAGAGGTCGGGATATCTGTTGGCTTTGCCCATAATAAAACAATCAAGGTAATTCAAAGAACTCGCTACAGGCCCCGCGCTGCCTTAACCTGCGGCCGTATTATGAGCTTTTATTTACAGGCAGTTTACGCCGTGAATTCAACTGTCTGGCAAATTCGTATTATGAACAAATTATAAGTCAGTCAGTTCGCTAAACCAGTCATACATTATTATGTTTAAGAAGAAGGTACAACTAAAAGTTAAAGTACTAACTAAAAATCTTCAACTAAAAGTTTTATTTTTGCCATAATACCTAATTTAGCCATGCAGTTTACGGCCTGCCTGGAACTTGAATGATTTTAAAAAGCTCATAATACGCCGGCTGGCATTGGAGGTCGTAGCACTTAAAATTACCTTGTTACCAAAATTATAAACAAAGGGATTATTAACACCTAAATATATTTATCAATTATAATTAATTAGATGCCATTCAAAATATTTTGAACATACAACCGAGCAATAGGCTTCAACCGCCATCTAACGTATCTTAGTGGAATTAAGACGTTCGTTGTTTTGGAGTTACTGACTGGTTACAATTACCTATAGTGAATGGAGGCGCTACAATCGAATGTTAAATATAAGAATCAGACATAATATAATTATACAGGCTTGTTAGCTAGCCTACATAGAATATCTGTGTTAGCCTCTAGGATAAGTATATATCTTAAATCTATGGTTAACCTTAATATTTGTCTTGCGTCTGAGTGTTTTCTATGTAACTATTTTACGTACGGATTTACAAAAAGAAAAAGTAAATAGGTAATGTGATAGGTATATCCGTGTGCGGACCTACTCTGGTCCCCATAACACAAGCATACAAAAGCAGCTTAATTTGAAACCAGAGGACGTTCTGTGAATGTCCATAAATATTTATTTATGGACATTATGCGCTACTACTGGGCACGGCCTCGTCCACCTTGCAAGGGTATTTGGTCTATTTATGTTACGCCGACTAGGCATGTTGACACATGGTTTAGCTTCGAGTTTTCTGTCTCTCACAGAGCTCGTTATCTACCTGCATAATATCTTTTGGCTAATTTTACAGCAATTTAGGAAGAAACGAGGTAATACCACTTTCATTCTCAATACACGAAAATATTATGTATATTCCATGTTTATTAACACCATTGATTGGCAGAATACCTATATATATCATTTGTGTAATACCAAGCTCAGAAAAATAACAAAAAGACAACGCACGAAAATTTATTTAAAATTTCATTGCTAAAATTTTTAATCTTAAGCAACATTAACCAACCAATATTTTTCGTTCACGATCTTATCCGACACAAATATAATTTAATTAAAAGTTCCTGTAGGGCACTCCACTTTTACTTCTCGAAACTTAATGTTTATAGATTCGAGCCTTTCAAGGTTACGTTTTGATTACCATTGACGCCTACAAGCTTTTAAGTAGCAAACTTTTGTAATTCAATTTAACATTTTTAATCTGTGCTACTTTTTATTAACTTCCTTTTTTTCTTGAAAATGCTCTACAAGGTACATAAAAATGTTGTAGGTGTGATAGATGGACGCGTGATGACGTTATGTACGCCAACCCTTGAAAGGTATCATGTATGTGTATCTACTTTATGTGTATGTACTTTCTAACACAAACAATCTAGTTCAAAATAGTACGATAACATTCCATCCGGGCAATGAGATATTATCTCGATGTATCGATATTAACAGTGAATTCCGCAAATAATACTCCCATGTTTAGACATTTTGGCATCGATAGCGAGACTTTAACATCTGTGCCTATTACGCTTCTCAAGAAGCTTATCAAGATTTTACTTGACAACAATACTACTACAAATTAAATCTAGGAAATCCAATACCCTATTTTAAAATCAAATCTAATAAAGGCAATGGATCATTTAGGACCCAATTAATACCCTTCCGGATTTAATTACAAAGGGGTTAACCGAAACTCGTTAAAATAAATCTAGTAACTAGAGATTACTGATCCCGATTAAAAGATTATCCTTTTAGAGTACGTTTTTAATGCTAAAATACTATTATCAGTTGATGGCCACACTCACTGGTAAATACCAGATGAATGACATTAATTTTCTTTAACAACTGATAATGTTAAACAGGTACGCTTGGTATCGGTCGACAAAAATGTAGTTAGCAGATTTTACCCCTGTAGTTTCAAAAATATTATAGAGTCATTTTATCTTAATTACTATTTGATGAAACACATGTACCTATGTCTAGATTGCTTTCGAAGTGATGTTTAATTAGAAATCGATTGGTGATTTGATGTTCCAAAGTTGAGTAGGTGTTACACGTAATTAATATTCGTTGATTCGTGATAGATATAATTTCACACTCGTCTGGACTAAGAAAGAGCTAGGTATATTTTATATAGCTATGCCATTGTTTTTAAAAAACAATCCTTTTTTAACCTATAAGCATTCATCCCAGCTAATCTGAAGAATTGATATGCTGAAGTGGCTACGGGCTGTTCACCTGACGACCAAATAACCGTTGGGTAATGAAGATAAAGGAGGAAGGAAAGGTCACATTTACAACAGCGTAGGGAGAATTTGTACTGTTGGTCCCCCAACAAGGTGGAGTAACATTATGGTCAAGGCTAGATGTTGCCAGCGAATTCATACACGTAGAATTTTGAAAATTTTACCCGTCTTTGCAACATTTTTGACAGATGCTCCGCTCCTGTTAGTCGCAGCGTGATGTGAAATAATAGTATATGCTTTCCTCGATAAATGTACTATCCAAAACGATAGAATTTTTCAAATCGGTCCAGTGATTCCTGAGATTAGCGCGTTGAAACCAACAAACTCTTCAGTTTTATAATCTTGTAGTCAAGATCACTGGGAGCCACTAGATGCATGGAACGCATAATCAGACGGATAAAGGCTGGTGGAAGAAGAAGAAGTAAAAAATATAAAAGCAACCATGGGTTAAAAGGATCTAAATCCATCCTAAATCATATGGCCATAATTTGTTTCAAAACTCGCAAATTAAATTGCCAACAAAACATGAACCTATAGAACCCACAGTAGACTGAAATAATAAAATATTTCAATATAGTAACTGGGAAAACAATACACGGCATATAAACGTGGAGGGTTGAAGTGTTCAGGCGTAACTAGAGATAGCAACGGGTGCTTTTCACTAAAACCAGCCGAGCGCGAAATCGGTACCGATAGTGTGCCTTACTACCGCCTCACACGTCCCATATAAATGCACTAGTGCTGGAAATTTACATGACAAATGATTCTAGAAACATTTTATACGTTTTAATATAAAAATGAATTGTGAAGCTTTTTAAATAATTAACTTGAGCTGCATACACATTACCAGCCTAATATCATAAGCTAAAGCCCTAATCCAGTTTCAACGTTATACATTAATGTAAGTAACTAAGATATATGAGTAACAAATACTATATCATATATTGAACCGTAAATTATAAATCTTAATCATATTGTCTTAATGTTAGTATAAATTGCACGATGATTAGCAATTATAAGGTAACAAAATGTTTATTGCATGTTGTTTTCTAGCTCGGCAATAGTTTGTTTCTTTGTAAACATAGCTAAGTATTTTCCCTTTGGCAGAATTGAAACATACTTGTAATTTAAACCCTTGTCCCATGTTTAATCTAAGGTACGTGTAACATGATTATATGATTATCAATGATTATCATGATTATGAATTATGATTATCAATGGTACCGATTCTAGTCACACAACTAAACTTAACCAAATATGATTGTTAATGGTTTCAATAGCATTTTCGGCGTTATTAAAAACTTTCTTGTTATTAAACATGGTTAGTTTATAATTTGTGTCAACACGCCTGGTCAGCGCGGCACAGTAGACTCCCTACAAGTAGTAGACTAGATCGTAGTAGACGAGAGTAGACTAGATCCCTCCAAAGTGGAGGAGGCCCGTGTCCAACAGTGAGACGTAAATGGGCTAGAGAGAGGGAGAGTTTATAATTACGATTTTACTAAACACAAATATGTGCAAAGTTATTCAAAATAATAAATATGGTATAATTTTAAGTTAGGTTAAGTTTTTGTCGCCACAGAATTGGTAACTGTTTCACAAAGAACCGTTGTTTTTTTTTCTTAAAGCCTTTGTAAACCCTCGAATGTATATGCCTACTTACTAACGCAAATATTGTTACACGCACGAAAAATATATTTTGTCGAGATGTTATCATATATTTTTTTCAATATCACTATTTACAATAAATTATTTTATGTCTTAAAGGAACAAACGAGGTGTGTCGGACATATTATGTCACTTCTTATAAATAATATTGCTTGGGAAAATAGAAGACCTTTTACGTTACAAATGATATAGCGATAAGGGTCGTCCTTATTTATGGGATATTTATTATATACTAAGTTTGATATATATATGCCTTGGCCTAAAACCATACAATAAAAAAATATCGTATTAAGAAATGTAAAGTGAAGAATCCTTACTACCCTGACTAATCTTATAAATGTGAAATTACCCGTACCAGTCTGTTGGTCACTTTTTTATCCCAAAATCACGGAGTAGATTTTAATGACAGTTGGTACGCAGGTAGTAGAGGCCATGAGATAACTTATGTATGATACGAAATAAGCACAAGTAGTGATTTTAACACGATGAGTGCGAAACGAGGCTGGAAAGATCTCGTCCGTGTTTCGTCTTTACAGCGTGCAGCGGTAAGAAAAAACTTAAACTTCCCTGTCGTGCGAGAGGCGTAACTTCCGTCTGGTTTAGCTTAGGAAAGAGATAATTATATATACGAGATGTGCTATTGATTTTGAGTATTTTGGTATGCCTACCTTAATACCGGATGTTTTAGGCCTCGTGCCGCACTGAATAAATAAAAGTTTAATACAGTGCGGAACGAGATTCTGAACACCTCGTACCTTCGCGGGCCTCGTGCCGCACCCTACGCTAGCTTCACGCGGTTAGTGTTGTGCAAAACGTTGGACACTGCGTCCGCGATTTCAATTTTAAGATTTCGAAACGTTGCCTATGAATATTAATTGATAACATTAATGATGATGAAGAGGAATCTAATTCAAAGTATTATTATATTATATTAATTAAAGTATTTGAAAAACAGGTAAGTTTCCAATCAATATTTACAAATTATACTCAGTCTAAGTGAAATAATGGTGTAGGAATATAATAAATAAGTTCCAGCTATGTATATTTAAAATATGGTGTATAAATACAATATATAGTATTATACATTATACACTGTAATATATTGTATGTTTATACTGTTTTAATAAAAAGCATCCATAAGTATAATTAAATAAAATTGTTTATTTTTCCCATCACTATACAGAATGAAAAAACTGCCCTTTTTCAGTGCGGTATGGGGTACATACGATCCCACACGGTAGATTTAGGTTGATCAACTCATTGATAGCAATAATCGCGACAAAAACCGTACAATTTGCCTTATTTGACGCCAAAAAAAGGATTTTTGTCTTCAGTGGGCGGTGGGGCTTACTAAGTCTCGTACCGCTCCAACGTCTGGTTCAGGATGAGGTTTCAAACGCCTCGTAACGCAGTAATGTGCCGTAAGTACAGATAAATTAGTGCCGCTGCAGACAGACGGACGGACAGTGCAATCTTAGTAACAGGGTCCCGTTTTCCCCTTTGGTACGGAACCCTACAAATACTTGCGCAATATGCTTATAACAGCGTTAAAATATTATTACCGCCTGCCTCCGATATTAAGAATTTAATTTCAGCTCGTAATTCTCGAAGCGTACATCATAGGAGCAATTTTATTACATGTTCTGGAATAGCCATAATATTCTGCTTTGGTCATTAGTACATAATATTATTAACCTCTGGCAAAATTGCCGGAGCTAATGGTGTGGTTTTCAGCCTCCAAAAGGGATACCTTGCTCAAAATGAAATGTTTTATATAGTAATAAATAATTATTTTTAATTGTACCGATTTCTCTCTAAAATAGATGCCCTAAATTCTATGGTTTTAGTAGTTTCGAATGGAATTAGCTGGATGTCTCCAGCCCATTTACGTACCACTGTTGGGCACGGGCCTTCCCCACTTTGGGAGGGATTATGGTCTACTGTGCCGCGCTGACCAGGCGTGTTGGCACAGGATTTATGTTCGAGTTTTCCGTCTCTTACAGAGGAAATTATATATGTGCAATATCCCTTAGCTGACTTTTACAGCACCCTTGGGAGGAGATGGAATGGTAACACTTGTATTCTTAATTCGTCACCACACGGAGAATATTATTACCGGATATTGACTACTTTTTAATCGACTTTAAAAGAAGGAGGTAACTATAATAGTGATTTAGAAAGAAAGAAAATTCATTGCGTACGTAGTCACGAACATCAGCTCTCTCTACCTCTCCAGCCCATTAACGTCCCACAATTGGGCGCGGGCCACCCCCACTTTGAGGGTAAATATGATCTACTTGGCCACGCTGACGTGTTGGTACAGGGTACATTATCCTTAAACTAATTCTTACCGCACCTTGGGACATAGGGTGGTGACACTGGTATTCTCAATCCGTCACCACACGGAGAGAACATCACCTATAATAATACTGTGTTAAATAGTTAAGAGAATTTGTAACATTATTCAATCTATGATAGTAAACTGACACGTTGATAATATAGATAATGATGGTACCTACCTATAATTTGAAGGACATAACCTTGTGTATGAACAGAAACAAGGAAGTTTGTAAGAAACTTAGATACACAACAAGTTTTCAAAACTTTATTGAGTAGGGTCAAAGTATTAGGTAAAAGTTAGGGCAGGTCCCTAAGTTTTACGTAATAGTTTGGTAAGACAAATATTGAAACCGATACCGAAGACTTTTATACATGAACTAGCTGACCCGGCAAACGTTGTTTTGCCATACAAAAGTCAGGGGGAAGGGTTGAAAAATAGATGTTGTCCGATTCTCAGACCTAACGGATATGAACACAAAATTTCACGAAAATCGGTAGAGTCGTTTCGGAGGAGTACGGTAACTAACACTGTGACACGTGAATTTTATATATAAGATTTTTTGGAAAGATAAGGATCAAATCTGAACCATCACTCAATAGAAATATAAATCTACCCAAAGTACGTTACAAACGAAGATTTATAACACTAGTTGTTGCCCGCGACATCGTACGTGTGGAATTTAGAAAATTTTCGCCGTATTTGCAACACTGTTTACTGATGCTCTGCTCCTATTGGTCGCAGCGTAATGCTATATAGCCTATAGCCTTCCTCGATAAAGGTACTATCCAACATGGACAGAATTTTTCAAATCCAACGAGTGAGTTCCTGAGATTAGCGCGTTTAAACAAACTCTTCAGCTTTATAATATTATTATTGTTTATTATTATTTCTGTTTTACGCTTATTTCTTAAGAGTCAAAATGATCTGGTAACATAGTGTCTTAACTTTCTCACCGCATGGAATAGGTTATGCTTATTATGGTTATATTTATTTAAAAAAGAAAACTGAGGTTGAATACAAAAATGGGATATATTTGATGAAAATTTGTTTAAGTATATACAAATTTTATTTATATACTTTCTAAAGCTAAATTCTAAAGCTTTATTGGAGTTCCTACGTTTTCAATAATTTCCATAATGGAACATCACAGCTGAATACAGCGTTAAGCGTTGAAGGCTCAGAGTGAGCAGTTCTCAGACAAATCCTTTTGATGTATAATGTATGTTGTGGCCGGGCGCCCGACGCTCTACAATTAATTTCACCTAAACCCTGTTAAATTATTCAAAAGGCATGAACGTAAAATATTATAAAACATTCGTATAACTTTATGTCATCTATACCTATGAGTAATGACTTGTTTATTCTCATGGCCATAGAAAGACGTGTACTAATAGGGACTAAAGATTTTTATTCTCTTTCATCAACAACAAAAGTTCGAATTACCATTTTCTTAAAAATTTTATCTGTCTATGTATAATTAGACACATTGTTACACCTATTTGTTAAATATGTTTGCCCATAATTTTTGTATTGTAATCCATTTTGAAATTGTTTTATTATATTGTATTGTAAGACGAGTCTCTTAGTAGAGTGGTTCATGTAGCGGACTGCCGATCAAGAGGTCGCGGGTTCGATTCCCGCTCGGGACAATTATTTGTGTGATTTTTCGAATTGTCATACAAATGTTTGTACTGCGTCTGGGTTTTTCTATGTATTATAAGTATGTATTTACAAAAGAAAAGTAGTAAATGTAGTCTATCCGTATTCTGGTACACATAACACAAGCATATAAGCTTAGCTTGGGACCAGAGGACGTTGTGTGAAATGTCCATGAATATTTATTTATTTATTATTTAATTATGGTAACTGCTCATGAAATACCGTAGGTCAGACAGATAGATGGCTGGACCGTAGAGTCTAGTCTCTAACACTATATAACAATTATAATTAAACTTAATGAGCCAGAATTTCTTTAGTGCGGAACCCTAAATATTATTGAAACGTAATATTGTAATATTGAATGCCTGAAAGAATTCGAGATATTCTTTCGAAAACCTTTAGGGAAATATCTACGTTTTATATGTAGATATATATTTTCTAAGCAACAAAAGAACCTTTTTACAATAGAATACACTGAAACCCGAATCACGGTTGTGCCTATCTTAGAAAAACAAACGTTGGTCTGGAATTATCAACAAGATATTTTTATACTTTCATGAACCTAACCTTTTTGGTGTATTTTTCCTACCCCATACTTTAAGAACCTGCCAAGAGCAAGATAAACTTGCACACTCAGGGCTCCGTAGGTAGCTACTAAAGCGAAAAACATAATTAACATTCAAATAAACAGTTAATAAGGCATAAATCGATTCTCCAACTTATTTTGTAGTTAAAATATAGAGCATAAATGGACCGCATAGATTTACTTATCGTATGAGTTGTAAGCATTGGTTGTAAGTAGATATTTTCAGCCGTTGCTGAGAACAAAAGATTGACGGTCGGACAGATGAACAGAAACACACTGAATTGAGACTATAAGGGTTTCTTTTTTGCACGAAACCCTAAAAATAGCTACCTAGATGGAACGAGCCGGCAAACAAAAAAGAATTCTAAATAAACTAATAAATTTTTATACAAGACAAAAGTAATTACAATACTAAAGTTTGTTTTTAGAAGTCATTGCGTGACTGTTTGTCTTTGGTCGTCTTTGTTTCGTAAGTCAATGCCCATATTTAATCTAGTAAAAGAGCTATCCGAGTAATTATCTTATAACAGTTGACTAACCTTAACTTAGAATATCATAAAGTTTAAATATGCCATGTCTATTAAATATTAAGACTGTGTTTTAGGTTATTAAAATATTATGCCAGGTCAATCATCTATTAGGGCTGCGATTAAAAGTATACATATAAAATTAGACATGATAGTGGTTAAGATAATGAAAAATTGTATAATCTATCAAGAAAGAAAAAAAGAGTATTTTTCATGGGAAAATCCAAGACAGACCTATGTTAATTAGAAGGTATGTTATATCATAATGCTCAAACATCGACAAAAATTTCCATATTTGTTAACAACGTAGTAGAAATCTCTTACCAGATGGGACACAAAATCCATCCAGATCTCAGAAACTGTTCTAAGGTTCAAAGATATACTAGATATTATAGTGTCTATGTCATCACTGTCATCAGTCATCACTAAATAAATATAAATAAATAAATATTCACGGACACTTCACACAACGTCCTCTGGTCCCAAGCTAAGCTTTATATGCTTGTGTTATGGGTACCAGAATACGGATAGAATACATAAACTACTTTTCTTTTGTAAATACATACTTATAATACATAGATACACCCAGACGCAGAACAAACAGTCACTCAGTCGGCTTGAAGCCTTTAATAAATCTATGTGTGCGTGAAAATGTATCTATGTGTGTCTATGATACAACCTATGCGTCCTATGATTGAATTAAGTTATATTTAACCAGGCCAAATTTTTGTTGTTCCCAATTTAAATCGTCAACCCACCATCTCGTTTATTTGTTGTAAGGTTTTAAAATGAACATGCAAGTATAAAAGAATAAGTAAACCGTCGTATCAATAAAAGTCAACGACATTACACAGTTTAAGTCAGAACATTATATTTAACTAGTCGCCTCATTAATACACTTTACAATAGACCCATTGTGACAGTCACTGCATTAAATGTCGCAATAAATAAAACCAGATACACTTAAATCTTATTGATAGCCTTTGCTTATTTAAGTGAATCTAATGAGCTGTGATTCTACAGTTGTAGTGGTGAGTCTTAACAGTAATTAGGTACTAATTCTAATTGCAAACTTAACTAAAAAAATTTAATTGATAGTGTCAATAACATCCTCTTCCTCCTCCAGCCCATTAATGTTTTGTGGTTTTGTGGTTGTGGTTTTCAGTCTACAAAAGGGATACCTTGCTCAAAATGAAATATTTTATATAGTAACTAGCTGTCCCGGCAAACGTTGTTTTGCCATACTGAAAAAATAGGTTCGAAAAATAGATGTTGGCCGATTCTCAGACCTACTGAATACGAATGTAAAATTTCATAAAAATCGGTCAAGCCGTTTCGGAGGAGTACGGTAACTAACACTGTGACACGTGAATTTTATATATAAGAAGATATATAAATAATTATTTTTAATTGTACTGATTTCTCTCTAAAACAGATGCCCTAAGTTCCATGTTTTTAGTAGTTTCGAATGGAGTTAGAATTGTTGGATGTCTCCAGCCCACTTTCGTACTACTGCTGGGCACGGGCCTCCTCCACTTTGGGAAGGATTATGGTCTACTGTGCCGCGCTGACTAGACGTGTTGGCACAGGGTTTATTTTCAAGTTTTCCGTCTCTCACATAGGATGTTATCTGTGTACAATATCCCTTAGCTGGCTTTTACAGCACCCTGGGTAGGTAATGGGGTGGTGGCACTTGTTTCCTTAATACGTCACCACACGGACTGTCAATAACATAAATCGGCAATATTTAAATAGTAGACTAATAATTTTAATTTATATAAATGTGAACAACGAATTAGAGTATCAAAATATACCACTATTGTTTTAATTGTAGATGCATTGGTATCGAATTAGCACTAATTTATTATCACCCTTAACCGCCAAGTCAATTTGATGTTTCTCTAATAAATTCTTTATATTTAATAATTTCGGACACTTTTTAATAGAACTGATTGTATTTTGAGGTACCAAAATCCTGTTCACTTGCTTACATACTTGGTTTTGCATCTTAGATCATACATTTTTATACATAACACTACTAAAACTGTAATTGCTTGTAAAGAATTGCAGAAAATACGACAAATATTTATTAAGTAATATACGTTTTCACCATATTCATTTATCATGGATGTAGCAAAATCTCAAACACCATTAATCAGCTGTCATCACAAACGTTAAAAATTGTGTGGCGTTTTTAAAATTCACGAAGACACACGAAAAAGGGTCAAAATAAATGTGTCACCGCTATTCGACAACATTTTTGTAAGTAGTTTGTAAAGATTGAAAACGTCGGAAATCTTATTGATTCTATTGAATCTGATTATTTGCAAGATCGACGAAATACTTGTTTTTAGGGTTCCGTACCCAAAGGGTAAAAACGGGACCCTATTACTGAGACTTCGCTGTCCGTCCGTCCGTCCGTCCGTCCGTCTGTCACCAGGCTGTATCTCAAGAACGGTGATAGCTAGAGAGTTGAAATTTTCACAGATGATGTATTTCTATTGCCGCTATAACAACAAATACTAAAAATAAAATAAAATAAATATTTAAGGGGGGCTCCCATACAACAAACATGATTTTTTTACCGTTTCTTGCTCGATACTAATAACGTTGCCTTATGTTGCATAGATAATGGTACGGAACTCTTCGTGCGCGAGTCCGACTCGCACTTGACCAATTTTTTTTATGTTTTCACTATAGGTCTATGAGTTATTGTAAACAAGTGTTATATTGATTTGATAAAAGGTCTAGTTTTAATCGTTGTCTAAATAATTAAGTATTTAAAAAAAAAATCCAACCGACTTCGTGTGCCTTATAATTTGAGGGTTTTCCTGGATTTCTCAGCAGATAACCATCAGATCCTGACCTGATGCTAATGAAAACAAAGGGGAAACACATGCTTTCAAAAAAAAATATTGTAATCGCTTCGCCCACTTAAAAGTTATGAGGTAACTGACATATAAAAAAAATGGTCAAGTGCGAGTCGGACTCGCGCACGAAGGGTTCCGTACCATTATCTATGCAACATAAGGCACATAGTTATTAAAGCGTCTACCTGTCAACGTTATGAGTATCGAGCAAGTAACGGTAAAAAAATCATGTTTGTTGTATGGGAGCCCCCCTTAAATATTTATTTTATTTTATTTTTAGTATTTGTTGTTATAGTGGCAATAGAAATACATCATCTGTGAAAATTTCAACTCTCTAGCTATCACCGTTCTTGAGATACAGCCTGGTGACAGACGGACGGACGGACGGACGGACGGACGGACGGACAGCGAAGTCTCAGTAATAGGGTCCCGTTTTTACCCTTTGGGTACGAAACCCTAAAAACATACAGACGAGTTGAGAACCTCTTCCTTTTTTTGAAATCGGTTAAAAAGAATAGTGCCTTCTATGTCTTACTTTAGAGCATAAAAGAAGAAATAGTATAAATACGTACTTTTTATAGAACAGAACTTATTTGATCTGGTTAACATATATTAATTTATTTAAACTTTATCACAAGTTATGTATTATATAGGTACCTATATGTTTCCGATTCACGATAAAGTTATATTTTAAACACTTATAAAACTTGTACAGTCATGTTATTCGTTAATAACCTGAATTATTTGATATTGTAATAGATAAGTAAGTACGTTTTCAATGATAACGTGCATTTGACACGTTTTTACAATATCTATTTAACATTAATTCTGAATATATATTTTAGGAAAATTCCCAGTGCTATTATGAAAGGCACGTGAGGTACGTGAAACTATTTGTACCGATTTCACTCTTGACTGAATTATGTGAAAAGTGACAGTTTCAATGTTCAATTGTGCTTAAATATTATTACCCTGTGTATTGTTCTCTTTGTTAATGAATGTGTAAATACTATTCTGTGTATCAAAATTAATTTTCTTAGTACCGAAGGCGGCCTGGGCCCTGAGTCGGGTATTTCAACGGTGTCACAACTGTACCATTATTGTACCATTATGGTGCAATAGTAAAGTTTTTGGTAGTCTACTATTATTGTGTCGTCATAACGACTTCATCATTGACTTACAATTGTCAAAGTGACATAAATTGCTAGTCTCGTACACAACTGCTTCACAATTGCAATTCAATGACTGAAATGTTTCGGTAGTCTGCTATTTTGAATTTGACAGTAATATTTTTAAATTGTCCTGTGTCGACAGATTGCCATAAATAAAAAATAGATAGATAGAAATATTAGAAATTGTTCTTTGTAATTTATTGCAATTTACTAATCTCCTAAACTTCACATTGCTTTTTATTTTAATAAATAGTATGTACAAATATATCTAAACGAAGTCTAGCATGATTAAATGTTTAAATTTATTAGCAGTTTTTCGAAAATCACGTCACTAACGCATTTTTTAAAAACGGCAACACATACATACCATTCTAACACAATCCATAGATAAAAGAGACCGAAAATTCAATGCATAGATAAAAGAGATCGACAATTCTATTACCATTGAAAGACCGTTATGACGGCATATAGCAGACTACGGATATTTGACTTCAATTGCAACGGTATCGTGCCGGTATTGTGCCGGTATGACAATTGTTCCAAAATAGTGGACTTGAGCACCTGATTTTGATGTAGAGTATGATAGGTAAACAAATAACTATGTCCGACCGAAAGTACGGTTTCGGTTTCGGGTTTCGGCCAGTTTCGGCCAAAAATCATGTTACAGCGGCAGTTTTATAAATTTTATACTTAACCACGTGAGTTTCGGTTACGTTTTCTGTTTCGGCCGAAATTAAAGCCACGGCCGAACATTCGGTTTCGATTTCGGTTTCGGCCCGAAAACCAGTTTCAGTCGGACACTACAAATAACCAAACCAAAGTTACAAACACTTGTCGTAACTTTAAAAGTTTTTTATTCCTTATTTATTTAAAACATGCTTCTAAATTTACGGAAAATAAATATTATAATACTTTGTCTGTATACCTTAAAGAGATATTAATACGTAGGCTCTTAAATAATAAGAAAAATGATTGCAATAATGTTAACGTCTTTCCTTTTTGTATTCTTATGTATTTTGTAAAAAAAAGAGTTTGAGAGCTTCTAATCTTCACTTTGAAAAAGTTATTTTATTTCTTGTTAATTTTAAATCTTTTTATTTTTTTCTTAGTATTTTTACTTTCATCGATGTCAAAATGAAGGATGTTTTTCGTTACTTTTTATTCTAAATTTTATTGCTCTCTATGGGTGCTGTAAGAGTCAGTAAAAGTCGAATTCTACAGGGCACATGCACCTTTTTTATTAAACCTACCTCAAAAGTTAACTATATTCGGCCTAATATTCGGTAATTATGTTCAAAAAATAACTATATGGCGGGCTTCGTGGTTGAGTGGTTCATGTTAATGAGACTGCCGTTAAGGAGGTCGCGGATTCGATTCTCGCACGGGACAATTATATTTTGTGTGAAATTTATAAATATCATACAAATATTTCAATATACAAATATATCAAATATGCGTCTGGGTGTTTCTATGTATTATAAGTATGTATTTACAAAAAAAAAGTAGTATATGTATTCTATCCGTATTCTGGCACCCATAACACAAGCATATAAGCTTATCTTGGGACCAGAGGACGCTGTGTGAAATGTCCGTGAATATTTATTTATTTATTTGGACTGAGTCTGTGTGTTTTCTATGTATTATATGTATACTATGTATTTACAAAAAAAAAGTAGTATAGATATGTGGTCTATCGTTGGACGTTGAAATCTAAAAAAAATATTGGTAATTATTTGTCGAAATATGTGTTTGTGATAGCAAATACGGTTTACTTGATAACTATTTCCATTTCCCAAGATGTTTGAACGATGACCTCTCTCATTCAATACTTGTCTGTTGTTGCCAGACCACGTCCGTAACGATGCAATGAAAGGAAGTTGTGGTAAACTACACAATATTACGTAGTGCAATGTTAAGACGTACTAGTATTATCAGTTCTATGTATTTTATATCTTTAGAAGTCTACAATTAGAGTCCATTATTTTGTGAAAAGATATCATTGCGAGAAAATTATATTATTATATGTAGAGCATAATTTGTTAAAATTGCTTATTGCTACAAATATATCAATTATTTATTTAGGTGGCTAAAGATTTTTAAATAGCTGATTTCTCTGATTTCTATGCTCATACTATGGTTTTTATTAGGCTGTTTCACAAATGCCCGTCACTTGATCTTATTTTTTATTGACTATTTTGGAATTTTTCGTTCAACCTGGTGCTCAAGTCCACTATTTTGGAACAATTGTCATACCGGCACAATACCGGCACGATACCGTTGCAATTGAAGTCAAATATCCGTAGTCTGCTATATGCCGTCATAACGGTCTTTCAATGGTAATAGAATTGTCGATCTCTTATATCTATGCATTGAATTTTCGGTCTCTTTTATCTATGGATTGTGTTAGAATGGTATGTATGTGTTGCCGTTTTTAAAAAATGAGTTAGTTGAAGTGATTTTCGAAAATATACTAATAAATTTAAACATTTAATCATGCTAGACTTCGTTTAAATATATTTGTACATACTATTTATTAGTATAAAAAGCAATGTGAAGTTTAGGAGATTAGTAAATTGCAATAAATTACAAAGAACAATTTCTAATATTTCTATCTATCTATTTTTTATTTATGGCAATCTGTCGACACAGGACAATTTAAAAATATTACTGTCAAATTCAAAATAGCAGACTACCGAAACATTTCAGTCATTGAATTGCAATTGTGAAGCAGTTGTGTACGAGACTAGCAATTTATGTCACTTTGACAATTGTAAGACAATGATGAAGTCGTTATGACAACACATTAATAGTAGACTACCAAAAACTTTACTATTGCACCATAATGGTACAATAATGGTACAGTTGTGAGACCGTTGAAATACCCGACTCAGGGCCCTGTTGACACTGTTAGTTATCTACTCTTTAAACACAATATGTCTTCAAAACAGTTCCCTAAAGAGATTTCATATAATATACATACATTTTTATAAAGCTTTTCCTCATTTCTTTACTTTCAGGCCATGCTCTATAACAGATGTTCACTATAATAGGAAAGTAACGATTATTAAGTGGGGGCTACTTGTCGAAAATACTTTCCTAAGTGCTTTGTGCTTCATATATCCATAGTTCTGAATTAATTGAAAACAATATTAATATATTGTTTTCTAAATTGCTATTTTATATATTAGTAACTACTTAATTGCAGTCTGCCTTTTTTGTCATTTGAATTTCAAATATAGCTACAATTTTTTTTAAATAGCTATTTCCCGCTCTTTCGTACGCTAAACTATACATACACTTAATTACACATTTAATCTTTTCTCTTAAGCCACTCTATCATTCCAAAAAAACCGCATCAAAATCCGTTGCGATGTTTTTAAGATTTAAGCTAATATAGGGACAAAAACAATGTCGATTTTGTTTTATGATAACTAAAGATAATCGCGTATTCGGAATTCGGAGTATTCGGAGTTGTCGAGAAATTATATGTCTTTCACTAAATTTGGCTCTTACTTTCTTCTTGGCAAGGGCTGTCTATATTACTTAAACAATTTCTTTATATAATTACTTAAGTTGGTATAGTTTTAAGTTTCTTTTACTATATTTAATGTTTCTTTCTAATCTTTCTTTCAAATCAGAGCTCCACTTCGCGAAGTTGTATTCTGATTGGATTGCGTAATTGTCTTACAAACCCTATAATAAAAGATAATACGTCTACAACAACGCTTATCTTATTATCTATACAACCATTTGTCTTACAAAGAACCCGTGTAATGAGAGCTATTTCAGCTGATTAGTCGATTAGTAACAACAATCGGATATTGAATGTACCATATTAAGCGCTATTGTTAGTAATTTGTTTTAATACATTCTAAGGGAAATCGTTGGATATATTTCACGTCTATTATATTAGTATCTTCTCAGACCATTAATATCCGACTATTTAGCGCAAGCCTGCTCAGGTTTGGGAGAGTAACTTGAAACTAAATACTATATCAACATGCATCGTCACCGTGGTGTTTGTAGACCAGATTCTTCTAAAATTGAGGAGGTCCCCGCCAAGTCGGACATTATTAAGGGCTGTGAAGATCTAACGGGTTATGGAATGGGATCTCTGTGTGGTCATGGATTAAGAATTGAAGTGCCATCACCCGTTTTCCTTCTCAATTTAAGGCATCTAAGGGATATCATACACAGATAATATACTCTGTAAGAGACGGAAACCTCGAAAATAAACCCATAATCCTTCCCGTAGTGGAGGAGGCTGGTGCCCAACAGCTACTACAAGTCTACATAGCAAAAAGTAGACTCGTTTTATCTTACTTTCTCTGTGTCAGTTTCTAGCAGAATTTGCACAAGGGGTGATTATTTTAACATAAAGATTTTCGTAGCTTGAATAAAGTGGAATATAGCAAATTGGGTTTCACCGCCTCATTCCTATTGATATGTAAATCTTTGAATTTAGATTGTTGCAAATGTTTGGCGTAACGTGAAAAGACTGCCATATTCGTGTAATTATGCTGATCCCCTTTTTATTTCTCGACTTTTCGTGGATAAGTTCGAAAAAAATGCAAAGATATTTTTTATTAAGAGTACTTGAACAAAATTGCGTATGATAAATATTCTACGTCATTTTGTAAATATTTTTAATGAAACTTAGTAAATAGTTACAATAAGACTTAATTTTAATAAATTTACTTAGGGCTTTAATTAAGTAATAGTAGCCAGCATAATAACTTTAACAATTCTAAAACCTAAAGTTATCTTATCAATAATGGCGTTACCTAATTTAATTGATGAACAAACTAATAAATTCTGTTTCTCTAGTATTCCTTTCTGAACTTACTGATATCAAAATTTATTTTCAATAGTCCTACTAACAAATTTGGATTTTTTTAGATTAATCATTGCTGATATAAATTCTACACGATAGTTTACGTACATAGACAGTACGTAAATAGAATTTTACTTCGACAATTCAATAGTAAATCATTTTCAGTAAAACAAAAATTAGTTTTTCTGTAGATTAGAACCTCGTAGGGGATCGAGGGATATCGGAAAGTACATTCTGTGGCCCTTTCAATATAGCTTCCGTGTGAGGGCTAAACGGTAAAGGTTTTGATTGCCCTCGTTACGGAAAAGGCTGTAAGCGAGTTGAGGATATAATAGGATTTTTATAAAAAGAAACCCCGAATAAATACTTTTTGTGGTTACATTTTGATCACATCTGACTTTTTCTGACAAAGATTAACGGTATAGTTGTTATTCTAAGGAGAGAGATAATTAATAATAATAGATTTTTCTCATCTCCTCAGTCTACTAACGTCCCAATAATCCTATTATTAGGCACGGGCCTCTTTTACCTTCAAAGGCTATTTGAGCCTACTAACGTTACACTAACTAGCGTGTTGGTGTAGAGTTTATTCAAGATTTCCTTCTCTAACAGAAGCTCTTACAGCTTCCTAGGAAAGCAAAGGAATAATATCATTTTTATTTCTTATTCTGTTACCACACGGACAGTAATAATTTATGTTCTCAATTATCTCACACGATACCCTCTGATCCCAAGTTAAGTTTTTTTACTTAAGTTAGATATTCTTGCATAAAATAAATAATCTGATTGTAGTCATTAATTTCAAAATGCGTGTCAAAAATACAATGATAACACACGAAGGGTTTCGTTCCGTATCATTCGTCATTATCATGTCGTCTAAGGGTATCATCATAATCAAGTTATACTGAAAATATTTGTTGTGTGGGAGCCCCCATTAATATTTATTGTATTCTGGTTTTCATTATTTGTTATTATCGCTTAACAGATATGCATATTCTGTGAAATTTTTCACTCTCTATCTATCACCGTTCCTGAGATACAGCCTGGTGACAGACGGATAGTGAAGTCTCAGTAATAGGGTTCTGTTTTACATAATATTACTGTTTTGTATCTATTTCTTCTATTGTAAGAATACTAATATAAGCTTTAATATTGGTATTCGTAGTACGGAGACGATATTTATGTATCGGGTTTCTCATTAATCTCTCGTTAAGTGGGCTCATGTTACGCATTTTGAGTAGGATCAGATGAATCTTCCCGAGCTGTAGGAGCCTGTAGGTTGATACCCAAGTGTGTGGATAGAAAATAATAAAGGAATCGTAGTCTGTTTTATACATAAAGCCAGTGGATATTGTTTTGTTATGTTGTGGATATAACCAAGAGATTAAATTAAATAAATATTCATGGACAACTCAACAATAAATTGAATTTTATTCGAAATTGCTAAACGTCCCCATGGCTACGGCCATAGTAATCTACTAGAATTCGTCTGGAGCACTAATTTCGAACGGTGTGCAAACCCCAAGAAAAGGTCGAAAATAAAAATGTTATCGAATTTTTTTTGCCTTTCTCTAGAAATCCATAAACCAAAATTAAATTTAAATCAACATTAACCAAAATATTTGCAAGAAAACTTCTGCGTTAACTTCCACACATCAGCATTTCTCTATTCAATGCTGCACATATTATTATGCCTCCCCCTCAGAACGTCATAACGCGCGGTTTTTGTCGTCTGCATCTAACGCGTTAGCTCAGCACAAATATACAAATATTTAATCTAAACAAAATAAAGACAAAATCTTATCATTTCTACAAGTTAGGACCTCGTTGGCCGCCTAGGGACATTGGGAAATTTAAACAGCGCCCTTTTTCAACATAGCCGCGTGAAAGGCTAAATCGTAAAGGCTTTGATTGCTTTCATTTCAAAGTCAAGTTAGTAATGCAATTTTATAAAAAAAAACTCTGAACAAAACTTTCTTTTTAGTTCTTTAACTTTTTGGTTGTTTTTTTTAACAGGATTTAAAAATAGACTGTAATATAGATTCTCTATATACGATGACGGCATTCCCGCCGTTTTGACTCTCACATCCATAAACCTATCATCATCATCATTCCACATCATTCGTCCAGTTTATAATTTTGATACAACGGGGCTCTGTACCTAGCCTGTGTCCTTTCTTATGCTCTAGATTAGATCAACAGTGTACCAAATTTCATAAATCTGTTAAGTAATTTTGTCGATAAAATGAGATAGATAAACCAATTTTTAAGCTATTGCATAGCTTCTATCGCGGGCCTTGAGCGTGGAGACCGAATCCAGATATTCCGTAACGAAAATAACGTAATGAAAAAACCCTACATTGTCGGCGCTACTGCGCATGCGTAATGGGCGTAAAACGGCGTTACTGTGCATGCGTGCCACGCCGTTTTATGACTCATGTCAATTTCAGCGTTTTTTTATTTTGTATCGACTACATATTATATCCTAAATGTTCAGATAACAGCGTATTTTAGATTTTAATTTTTAAAATATTTGTAATGATAATTGTACTGTACCTATATACTACAATCTCAGAATATAATTTACTTAAGAAAAGAAACAAAAATCAAAGAATCGATTTTGTTTTTTACTTTAAATTCGAAATATCTTTTTCACTGTCGTAATTATGCTGATGTCTTTCAAGTCGTTGCTTAACTGTTTTTTTTAAAGTAAAATACGTCTTCTGAAAGAGTACTTATAAACTTAGGCTTGAAATCCCGACGAAAGTATTCTGAAAAAAGTTGACAAGGAGTTTGAGAGCTTTTAATCTTCACTTCGCTAAGGATCGCTTTAAGTATTGCTAAATTTAACATTTGCTGAAATCTCACTTTATTTTACGTGTATGAACTAAATAGCTAAAAATCTTCGTTAGATGTACATATGGATGGTTAATTATCTTTTCATTCTTACAAACTTTCGATGTTTGTAGCTTTTTTGCGCAAAAACTACGAAATGTATTTCAATGAATTTGTCCAAATGTATTGCTTAAAGCTCAGCAGAACACATAGACTTTGTCAGAGATTTACCAGATAGTGGATACGCGTGCAATCTTGAAGACAAGTAAATTTACCTTGCCGAAATCGTACTTCATAGATGAGGTATAACGTGTATTAGAGACACACAGATATACATATGTAACGCAAACAAATATTTATGTGGCTTCAAGTCGCATAAGTCAGGAGTGGCCAACAAGTCAATCGCGATTGACCGGTCGATCACGTGACCAATTTTAGTTGATCACTCGCAAGTTCCATGACGCATTCAATGCCAAATGTTTCTAGTACTTGATACAGAAATGAACATATACGCAGCTCATGCTGCGAGTAGGGAGACGTTCAGCGTGACCACTTTTAGTTGTTTTCTACTATTTTCAAGAGTGCACGGCGGTATAAAAGCACATTGCCTAAAGTCCCCCTTCTTATCTAAGAAATAGGTCGATCGTGATTTAATTTTAAAATTAAAATTAGATCTTATGTGTACAAAAGTTGGCCACACCTGGTATAAGTGATGTAGCCATAGACATACAATCTGATAATTCTGTGGGCTATGTATCAACACGCGAAAATCAACAGAATTGGCAGTGCTATGAACGCGTTTGTTAATCTGATAACTAGAGTTCTTTCTGCATAATTGTAACGATAGTTCCACAATGAAATATTTTTATTCAAAATACCGTTACGCAAAAATGAAATGCTGCAGGATTTCATTTTTCACTATCCATAAAATTACGCAATATGTATATTAAAGCAATTGATCACTGTAATAGCGTAATAACTGTTATTTAGTATAGGTATTAGTATTTATTTATTTATTTTTATTTATTTATTTAATTATTATTATACAATGTCATTTGCTTATAGTTAAAACATAGCCCCACAAAACCGTGTGATCGGTTTGACTGTGGGGTCTAGTCTCCGTACAGATATAGCTTTATAATAAACTTGTAATTTTAACATTTGTTCAGGTAATACTTAAATATTTTCCTTTTGAAAGCCCCTGCATTATCCTCATTTCTGATATTCTCAGGTAAGCTATTTAGGAGATAAGGCAAGCACTTTCTCAAAGATCTGTCACCGTAGTAGTTGGTTATTTTAGGTACATCAAACCTGCCAGTTGTGACTGAGCGGGTGTTATATGTGACGGGCCTCGTGGTGTAGTGGTTCTGGCAACGGACTGCCGATCAAGAGGTCGCGGGTTCGATTCCCGCTCGGGACAATCATTTGTGTGATTTTTCTAATTGTCATACAAATGTTTGTACTGCGTCTGGGTGTTTCTATGTATTATAAGTATGTATTTACAAAAAAAAAAAAGTAGTATATGTATTCTATCCGTATTCTGGTACCCATAACACAAGCATATAAGCTTAGCTTGGGACCAGAGGACGTTGTGTGAAATGTCCATGAATATTTATTTATTTATTTATTTATTTATATATTTGTTAGATATACATGTGAGGTTAAGTTCCTGATTACCATGGTTATGTACAGCCAGTAAGTATTTATGTTTCAAAGAGACGGGTAAAATTTTACATATTTTAAATAGCTTAGTATAATCATTTTTACATTGTTGCTTAGTTTTTTTGTTTACAAGAAGTTTAAGAAACCTAATTTGAAATTTAGTAGTTCATATCTGCGTAAAATCTTTTTTATTTAAGTATTTTGTGCGCCAAATGGTTAGTAGTTACTAATCAGCAAAAAATACTCTTACTAATTTATAATGCGATTAATTTTTAAGATTAAAATTCAGACATATAGACCAAGATCCGAGAGGCGAATCCTTTTACTTATTTTCTTAGCGATGATGATGATGTAAAACAAACTAAACTGTTTTAAAATGTATTACTACGGGTTATCTGATTACGGGTTGACTACGGGTTATTTGACGGGCTTCGTGGTGGAGTGGTTTATGTAATAGACTGCCGATCACGAGGTCTCGGGTTCGATTCCCGGTTGGGACAATCATTTGTGTGATATCCATAAATGTCACACATATGTTTGTACTGCGTCTGGGTGTTTACTATGTATTATATGTATGTATTTACAAAAGAAAAGTAGTTTATGTATTATATCCGTATACTGGTACCTATAACACAAGCATATAAGCTTAGCTTGGGACCAGAGGACGTTGTGTGAAATGTCCATGAATATTTATTATTTATTTATTATTTATTTATCTTAAAAAATCAAACAAATTACTTTAAAAATCACGTTTAAAGATATGTTGTTAAATACCTACATAAATACAAACGAAGCTTATAAAAGCGTGTTAAAAATACAGTATACAGTTAAGTATTGAAGTGTACATGCATGAGTTCCGATAGCAAAAGTAGCCTTTTACTGCGCCCAGCCGAGTGTAAAATAAATAATATCTTCTTCAATAAATCTTTATCAATATCTTACTACAGTCTCACACGTTCTAGTCAGTATCCATTTAACCTAATGCATTACTGCAAAATTGCGCAAAATATATTTAGTGACGTCACATGGATATAGGCTTAATATACAAATATTATTATGTAATACCAGTATCAAGTATTACGTACAAGATCAACACGTCAACGAGTGTACGTGACATGTGGCTCTGTATAAAGCCACAACAATGCACTTCTATCCAACGAGATACCACAAGTTTGCTTGTGACACTTTCTATTATGAATTCAATTTAACAATGAATTTATTAAACGGTTAACTATAATGTTGATATAATTGCTTGGGTTTTGGTCTATATTTAGTATGTTCACGAGTCTTAGAACTTTACTGTTACGACATGACTATCAGGCAAAAGGGCCTGCGATTTCATACGCCTATAGTCGAATTCTTAGAAATCCCTATCAAAAAGTAAATCGAGACCTTATTGTTTCAGTAAGACTTCGCTGTCCATCCTTCCATCTGTCACCAGGCTGTGTATCTGGAACGGCAGCTGGAGAGTTAAAAATTTCATTGTTTATGTATATCAGTTGATGGTATAACAACAAATACTGACTATACTATATAACATCAAATTCGTCAATTCATTCAAACGGTTTGACGGATATATCATGGAACCCTTCTCATGAGAGTTCAACTCGTACTTGGCCTATTTTTTCTAATAAATCTTAAGTTATATTTGCCTTCACTGATTTCCCTATTGAATTGTTAGATCAGAGGGCAACAAATAACTCACACAGCTCACTGGCGAGTGGTTGTCTGAATTTTAATTTCGTTGGTTTAGTTTGAAAATTTTTCAATGCTTTTTTATTTAAAGTATTTTTGGTCAAAAATGTTTGATGTTGTCACTCATTTTATTCCTCAAACCAAAAACTTATCAAACTGTCAAAGGTTCTTTTGTAGAACAGGGGAACTTTTGCCACTTTGTAATAATGTTATTGTTAAATTCATTAGATATACGCATATATAATCAAAGGAATTTTAGAGGGGTAGCTACATTGTTTGTTGTTATTTACGTCACAAAATATCTTAAAAGTAAAAGATTTTTCGCACCAATTTTTTCTTTATATATTTAAGAGTTTTAAGTCCTACCCATGGTGCACGGACTATGTTAGCTGCATGCACCAATTTTAAATAGATATTTAAATTGCAGTCTTTTGTTTTGTTAACTAAGCTAGTTGTGTAAGTTTAATCACAAAAAAATAAGTAGTCGGATATTTTTGTGTCTGACCGATGCAAATATATAATAATGTATAATATGTCGTAGGAGACTTGATTAAAATAGTTTACTTAAGGATTTTTAGTTTTAACTTAGGTTCCAAGATTGTGAAGTGGGTCCTCAAATGGTGTCAATGGTGAGCAATTCCTTTATCTGATGAGTTTGAATGGTGACCCGTTGAATATTCATAAAAGGATCCTTCCAAACCAGTTACACGTGTCGTAAGCCACGAATCAATCTCATCGTAGTTAATAGAATATTGTAGTTAACGTAGTTAGTTTGTCCAGTATTATAATGTATTTAGATAGATGACTACTCTGGCTGTAAATACAGGTAATGTCAATGATGATTTCCGATATCTTTATTTATAAAAATTACGTGTCACGATGTTTGTCCACGATGGACTCCTAAACTACTGTACCGATTTTAAATTTGATTTGCACACCGTGTGCAATTCGACCCAACTTGAAAGATAGGATAGCCTACATTTCAATTTATAGTCGCAATATTATTTTATTGCAAATTATTTGTCTACCCCTAACATTTGTATGGCAAAACAACGTTTGCCGGGTCAGCTAGTATATTATATATATACATTATTATATATATACATTATTTACTAATGCTATGCATGTGTTTCACCTGTATATTCGTATAACGTACCTATGATACCTCGTAGGTACGTTCGGTTCGTAGGCGACGACGTACTACCGTACGTCGTCGCCCACAAGCCATTATTAATGGAAATTAAAATTGCGTTATCGGTAGGTCAACCTCATGTTAACTACTTTGACGTAAAGCAGTTGCTTATTTTCCCAAGCAAAATCTTGGATTCGGACACGAAGAGTTCCGTACTGTATCGTCATATCATCAAGTTTCACTGAAAATGTTTGCTGTATGGGAGCCCGCTTAAATATTAATTGTATTCTGGCTTCAACAGATATACATATTTTATTAAAATGACAACTGACTAGCTATTGCTACTGTCGTTCCTGAGATACAGCCGATTGGACGAACGGACATCGAAAAGTTGGTGATAGGGTCTCATTTCACCTTTTGTTATGGAGCCCTCAAAATACAACAGAAATACATACCTATTACATGGAATTGGATAGTTTAATTCATAATTACTTAGTTGAAAAACTAATAAAACACCCTTGGATATCCTGAATATTTTTAAATGAATACATTTCTATAAGTCCTTAATAAGTGTGCAATATTTCAGATAATTCTGACTACTGCAAGTTAGTGATAATCACTTTCAAAGATTTCGTTACATACTTTTAGTTTTATATTATATTTTACTTACTCAGGCATAAGTTAGGGTAGCAATTTAGGGCCCCTTGAATTTGTCATTATGATGAACGATTTACCTGTAATGATAAAACACTGTTTGTGTCTCATATTTGCCGATAGCCTAAAACTAATGTTACGTGTTGAAGACAGAAACGATTGCAAACGTGTACAGGAGGACATAGAGAGTGTTGTTCAGTGGAGTCAAAAAAATAAAATGTCCCTGAACCTCTCCAAATGCGCTATTATGTCATACACTAAAGCGCAAAATCAAGATCTAGATATTTTCATCAGTCCTTTGGCTAAAATTACAGATAGGGGTATGAGAATTGTTACAAATTCATAAACTATGTCCATCTCTTGGAGTGTAATATATACATATATCTATGTAACATTTAATTATAATGTCGACTTGGTTTTCTACTGTAATGGCATTGTAAACTTAATTTAATAAATAAATAAATTATACTTATAGATACGTGCCGAACTAACAAAAGCGATTTAGTTTATTTTATTTAACAGATTTAGTTTATTTAACAAAAGCGAGTTAAAAATAATAATATTTAAAGATTCCGATTGAGATTGTTTAAAGGTCAACGCAATTATTGCAAAAAAAAAACAAGGTCTGTCTATAACAAATTTCAGTATTTTATCATAAGACGCAGGTGTACCTTCTTAATGACTGTATAATCCTTCCAGATCCATACACTTTATGATTAGATTAATGATTGCTAGTCCAATTAAAGAAAAAATATCTGACCTATTTGCAATTGACTTGATTCAAAACATTCAAATTATATTTTCTAAAGTGAGAATTCAAGTGTCACCAACCCATATCCTCCCCGGGTTACTATAAAAGCTAGAAAAGGGATATTGTAGGTACACAGAAAACATCCTCTGACGGAAAACTCGAAAATAAACAATAAGGCAATACTGACCTGGCAGTAAGTCCATAATCCCTCCTAAAGAGAGGCCTGTGTCTAACAGTGTGAATTAAAACGAACGCCTATTTCGTTGTACACATTTATATTTAGGTTTTAGTTAAGTTTACTTGTGGAATTTGCATATCGGCGACGCGCGAGTAGTGATACCGCTGCTGTTGCTAGCGTCATAGGTTACAAAAGTAAAAAACAATCTATTTAAATAAAACTACTTTTTACGGATTTAGACGCGTATATTTGTTTTAAATTTTGGCCCGACGTTTCGGAGACTTTGCAGTCACCATGGTCACGGGTGAGACTGAGCTGTAATGTGTCTTCTACGATCAGTTATTACAGGGTTTACCCACATTCGATTTTAATTTTACATTGACCACAAAGATAGACTTTTACTATAAACTATATCATATTACATTGTGCTCAGACTACATAAAATCAATAACATTATTTTAGTTTCTAAAATACATTAACAAATTGTAACAATATAAAGAAATCGCGTCTAAATCCGTAAAAAGTAGTTTTATTTAAACAGATGAGTCGCGCAAGTGTTAGAAAAAAAAAATCTATTATTAGAATCAATTACCAGATATGAATATCAGAATTTAAAATTCAGATATATTGATAAATCGTTTTCGTTTAATGAAACATGTAAGCAAATGACCTTTGTGTAAAAAGGCAGCAACAAAATTCAGTCAGTCAAATA
This sequence comes from Orgyia antiqua, assembly GCA_916999025.1. Lineage (NCBI taxonomy): Eukaryota > Metazoa > Arthropoda > Insecta > Lepidoptera > Erebidae > Orgyia > Orgyia antiqua. The sequence continues at coordinate 9,241,586 of OU779861.1, forward strand.
AATTGATGTGCTCATTTTCAGTAATAAGGGTATATATTATTTTGCATCATAATAAAGTGTACCTACGCGGAAGGATTAAATGAGCATCATTAGCTTACTTCCATATCATTTTCTATACATTTAAATAATATATAACGAGTTAAGTATTGTTTAGGTATGTGGTATTTATTTATTTATTGTTAGGGATGCCAACAAATGATACACATAACAATTCAAACAGAGTACAGTTAAGGTTACATTTCTGGTGTTCATTTCTTAAAGGCAACCACATCTTATACAAACGTCTTAAACATATTAAATAACATGTCATATTTATTATAATTTGTTAGTACAGTACATATTACTACGTGTCAATCAATATAAAACAATATATGCAACGATTTATTAACTACTCGAGAGGTGACGTATAATTTTTTTCTTGAACGAATACAAATGGTCACAGAAAACGTCAGCAAGTATATTCTGGGAAAGGTAGTTATAAGACCTAACCATTCTCGTCAGAGGTGTATTAATACTTTAAATTTGTACGGTGTTTGTTTTCCCTAAATAATTTGTAGGCAGACGACCTTGGCAATCGAGAGGGCACATTTATGTATAATTTTGATAGATTCCGGGCAGTCTATTTTATTATTAAGAACTTTGTACAGAAACAACAAGTCCAAGTATTTTCGTCTGTTTGTAAGTGTAAGTAAATTGAGAAACTTCAACCTTTCCTCATAAGAATCCAATTTCATATTAGAGTATTTCATCCCACGTGTGAGGTAATGTAAGAATTTTTTCTGTATCCTTTCTATTCTATCTTTATGTACTTGTTACAATGGCAACCACACCTGTGAGCAGTAATCAAGTTGACTCCTCACAAGAGTGTTAAATAATAAAATTTTGGTCGCGGAATGTTTGAAATTTTTGGTGTTTCTCATAATAAAGCAAATGTACCGTACGTTGTACGTACGTAAGTTACACGTTTATCATTTTAAGTGCTTTGTTGATTACACTATTTATTTATTGTATTTAATCCATCTTAAAAACGTTTCACAGCCTTTCTTATAGACGGATACGGGACTCCAACGTATTCTTATTCAGATATTATCCCCGTGCAGACACTTAAAAATAAAAAATAAACATTTGAGAAAAAAACCGTGATCACCTTATAGTTAATAGCTGACAAGGCGATACCACTCCAGCCCTAGAAGCGTACCTAAGTAAGTAGTAAGAAGAGTATTAAGTTCAATAATAAATTATCCCATAATACTACTTAAGTATCCTATAATTCTCAGTTTTTAATTACGATCCCACTTTAGGGCACGGTTCAGGCCAGCCTTATTTTGGTCTGTTTTTAATTTGAGTGAAATAACAAAAATAATTATACTTTTTACTTTTTTACTGGCTGTTGCCCGCGACTTCGTACGCAAGGAATTCAGAAATTTCCTAATTTGCTCCCCACTAATGCTTTACTCCTATTAGTAGCAGCGTGATGTTGTACATCCAAAAGATTTCCTCAATAAATGTACTATCCAATGGTAATAGAATTTTTCGATTTGAACCAGTAGTTCCTGAGATCATCATCAATTATCCACGCCATATCCAGACACATAAATGTTAAGTTATTATAGATTTGTCATATTAGTACAGATTTGAATAAAATGTCTGTTTAAGATAATCGTGTTTACTGTTACGTAACTGGAACTCCTGATAATATGAATATTCAGGTACATTTTACAATACTCACGTTAGATATGCTATAACAATATTTGTGGTGCTTTTACGCTCCGCTGGGTACACTGAATAGCTACTGTGGAATCTTTAGTTATGGTTGAACACGCTTACACTATACCTGTACGTACTTATGGCTTTTGCTTCAGTAAATATTTTGTTATATAAGTGTTATATATCCTATAGTTTGTTTTTATACCTTTGGAATTAGAAATTGTAGATTCAAAACCAGTCATACCTTGGACGGACTTCTTGGCTAACTAACGTATTCAAGGGGGTTTGAGGATGGTTTATATTCACAATTGGCTGGACCGATTTTGATGAAATTTTTTGTTGTTGATTTTTACACAGAATTGTATGGCAAAACAACGTTTGCCGGGGCAGCTTGTATATTTATAAAATAGGCAAATATACAGTTGTTTTCATTTTTTAGTTAAGTTTAGTTGTGCTTGTAAAATTGGCACCATTTTCTTATCATCATGCATCTATGTACGATATAGAATATCCTTTTATTTACAGAAGCGACGAGTCTGTCGTTATGCATAGATATAATTTAGATGGCATAATTTGGCGGGACCAGTTTGTAGTATTTACGTTGACCACCTCTTGAATAATTTCAAAGGAAAAAGCTGAAATTATATTATAAGCAGGTTTCGGATGCTTAGTGACAACGTAATTTGACATTAAAGAGATTTTGATTAAAGTAAATTACTAATAAATAAGTGAGTAATAACTAAATAAGTGTTTGTCTTCTAATAAATTTACAACAATGATTATATACCTACCAAGCTTCATGGCCATGGCTTGGTCTTTAGTAAGTAGCTCTGATTTTAGGTTCGAGTTCCACAATTTTTTTTTTCTCTCTCTCTCTCTCCAGCTCATTACATACAATCCCACTGTTGGGCACGGGCCTTCTTCACTTTAAGAGAGATTATGATCTACTATGCCGCGCTAACATGTTGCCATGGGATTTCGTTTCAAATTTTTCTTTTCTTACAGGATGTTATCTATGTATTATATCCCTTAGCTGGGCGTTTACAGCACCCTGGGGAGGAAATGCGGTAGCGACACTTGCATTTTGAATCCGTCACCGCACGAAAAATATTTTACTAAGAACTAAGTAGATTATTTTTTTTAGTTAAGTTTAGTTGTGCATGTAGAATTGTTACCTATATCTGTATCTACTAGTCCCAGTATCAGTTTTTAAAAGTTACAATTATTTTCTTACTAGCTGTTACCCACAATTTCGTACGCGTAGCAATTTGGAAACAAAACCGTAACAAATTATACGGCAGTGTCTATTTAAAAATCCGCATCATAATCCGTTGTGTAGTTTATAGATATAAACTCACATAGGGACAAACATATAAAAATACGACTTTGTTTTATAATAAGTAAAGATGTTTCAAGTTTTGAAATTTTGTAAATAGACGAAACTACGTACTTGCTATTTCTACGCAGTATGAGCACAGTACTAAGAAGGTTTGTCACATTTTTAATGCATGAGAGAACTTGAGCGTTTCTTTACAAATCATTTGTGGAAAAGTTTTATATATTCAACAAAAGAACCTTTTTATAAGGGAATACAATGAAACCCTACATCACACACTTGTATATTGTAGACCAGATAGATATTTGACTATCTTTCCGGGGTGACCGAAATATTATATACGACGAGCCTCGTAGTTGAGTGGTTTATGTAACGGGCTGCCGATCAAGAGGTCGCGGGTTCGATTCCCGCTCGGGACAATCATTTGTGTAATTTTTCTAATTGTCATACAAATGTTTGTACTGCGTCTGGGTGTTTCTATGTATTATAAGTATGTATTTACAAAAGAAAAGTCGTATATGTATTCTATCCGTATTCTGGTACCCATAACACAAGCATATAAGCTTAGCTTGGGACCAGAAAACGTTGTGTGAAATGTCCATGAATATTTATTTATTTATTATTATTTCCTTAAAAAAAGGAAAGAGAAGAACATTATATTAAGATCCATATTTGTCTCATAACTTTGTTTCGTTAAATATTCTTATCCTCTCCAGCCCATTTACGTCCCACTGTTGGGCACGGGCCTCCTCCACTTTGGGAGGGATTATGGTCTACTGTGCCGCGTTGACGAGGCGTATTGGCGCAGGATTAAGTTTCGAGTTTTCCGTCTCTCACAGTAGACGTTAACTGTGTATATTTCCTCAGCTGGCTCTTACAGCACCCTGGGAAAGAAATGGGGTGGTGACTCTTGGATTCTTAATCCGTCACCACACGAGCATAACTGGCTGCACAGAAGCTAATTAGAATTAGCTTAGTCTAGTTTAAATATTATTTGAGTATAAAATTTAATGTAAAAATAAGAATGTAAATAAAACTACTTCTTACGGATTTAAAGGCGTATATTTTGTTTCAAATCTAGCCCGACGTTTCGGAGAATATTGATTATTCAATATCTATAAATACGCCAAAATATCATAAAACAAATCTTATTGTTTTATCTGTCCATATGTTTCTTTGCGAATATATTAGGTATAAATCTTAACGAATATTTAGGTAACAGCTGATTTTTCGTGTAATTGTAATTAGAAGTACATAATTGCCTACATAATACGTATTTTACTGTACTTTTATGTAACAAGCACTCTTGAATTAATTAATATTCAATTTATATGAAGAGGGCTACACAATATCTCAAGGAAGATTAGATTTCATAATAACTCAATGAAAACCCAAGATAGGTAGGATATTGAACGATATGACCCTCAATATTTTGGTTGAATTTTATTAGTAATAAAAGTAGGTATTTGAATACGTTTCCAATTGAAAACTCGGGGGAAAGATACTAGAACTTTTATTGTTTCGGCTTTAAAAATACAACCAAGTCATTTTTAGGGTTTCGTACAAACCCTTATAGGATCACTCCGGTGTCTGTCTGTCTGTCTGTCCGTCTTGACAGGTTTTTTTATCTATTGTGATTGAAAATTTGTATGTTTTTTTGACGTTTTAGATACTAAAATATATTGGTACTTCAAAATCATTCCGTACTTTCATTAACATATGTGTCTAAGCGAACCTGAACTAAATATAGATCAAGAGCCAAAACCATAATTTTGGTTTGTAACATTTGCTAAACTATAATTTCTACTTTCTCTCTTTCCAGCCCATTGACATCCCACTAGAAGGCAGTGGCCTCCTCCACTTTGAGAAGGCTTTTGTCTACTGTGCCGCCCTGACCAGGCGTATTAGCATAATAATAAATAATAATAATAATAATAAACTTTTATTTCGGACAACAAAGATCCATATTACAATAATTATTAAATTTCAATTACAATTTGTGTTAGTAAATGTGTTAGTATTACATGTATTATCTTATTGCATAATGTTAGTAGTGGTTAGTGTTCTTAAGGGCCTACATCAATATTATCGTCGACATGTACATATTAACACAGCTAGTAGGTATAGAAAATGAAGAATTAGGGATATTTTTTTAGTTTACTCAAAATCTACTAAATATATTTTAATTCTGATTTACGTGTTTCTATATATAATAGTTACTTATGTTTTTAAAGTTATTTCATTAGTTAATACGCGATATTAGACCGACAAATGAAAAAAATAAAAAAATAGAGAGGTTGTTTCGCTAAGATTTTCTATAGAGAAAACTTTTTTCAATCGCGTTTCTGAGTTTATGCGATCCTAGATTATATATTGAAAAAACATATACTTAAAAATTAGAGCTCTAGCCATTCAATCTAAAGAAACAATGAAAACTTCGTACGTAGAAAAATGCACGAAGCTATTTTGGTATCCTCTTAAAATTAATGTTTTTAAAATCGTAAAATTAAAACTCCATGCTACGGTGTTTAGCATAGGATTTAGTTTCGAGTTTTCCATCTTTTATGTTAATGTTAACCGCTTATCTAACAGTCCTTTAGCTGGCACCCTGGGGATGGAATAGGGTAGTGCTACTTGTATTCTTATCTGTTACAACACGGACATTATAACTTCTACATCTATCGTCAATAGTGATACTGCTTCCGAGGTGTGCTCTCTTAGTAAAAATTTTTAGTTGTGCTTATAAGCTAACACATAAGCCTATTATTAACATCAGTTCATGTAAAGTCATTACTAATGTATTACTAAGAGTCGTTACATTTTTCCTATGGATTAATTAGAAAATTAATTATATGGTTTTATTTAAACCATCTAAAGTTTGAAGCCTTCTGTATTAAACTTTGATAATAATGTTCTGTCCTCATTTCGAACAATAACACGGGTTCATTGATGCTCGACACGATCAAACTGCCCTATTGAAATTTCCCAGCTTCGACAGAAAGCAACGTAATTAAGTCCACGTCAACGTCACAAAAATGTACCCAGGGATTTCTTTTTATTTCAGCCTCTTTTAGTTGTTATTAATTGTCTTTGTTCTTGATGTCGTTTTAGTTTTGTTAAGAATTAATTTAATAGATACTTACTTATAGTTTCAATTCCCAGCAGAAAGAAGGTCTTGAGTTGGTGGCTAAAAAAAATATTGGATTTCTCATATAAGCATAATTTTTTTTTTTTAATTGTGTTACATGATTAAGTGCTTTACATTTCATTTCAATTAAAAAAAAAAACAAAATAATCGTACCTATACATATACGATGTCATGTATTTAATATTTTGCTATAGAAAGAGAAGTTAGTATTTTTATTCGATTGTCAAGGAAGAGTTAGGCTTTTCTTTTATTCTGTTAGCTTCAGATTTTTTACTTAAACAGAGCTCTTGCCACATTGCTCATCGCAAGTTTCTAGAATTGATATCGAGTACAATTTATCATTATATTTTAGCTATGTAGCCAATTATTAGCCAGTGCTTTGGATGTCACGACCAGTTGTTGCGGTGATTCAGTTTAACCGCTTTAATATCCTAGCCAGCTCTCCATTTATATTATATTTATTAAGCAGAAATATTCCTATATTTACATTAATACGAGTTATTCCATTAAATTCTTTAAATTTTGGAAACGACTTGTATTTAGATCGTACCAAATGGAGCTCTATAGTCTCTGACTACTCCCAAGGGGAAAAGGTGTACATTTTAAAATAATGATGTTAGAAACAACTAATAACTATGTTATACCTATCTAACCAGAGCTGTTATTGATTATTATTATCGGTATGTTTATTCTTTGGGCTTACAGCGGGTCCTTTATTGACCTCCTGACATCTGTTTGTCAGAGGGTATATTATAAACTAGCTCTGAATCCAGGTATAACATATACCTATCAGATATTTTATTCGTATATTAACCAATATACCCAATGAAATTAATATCCATCCATCAACTTGTCTCCATCCACTGCTGGATGTAGACCTTCCCCTTAGAACGCCACACCGCGCGGTTCTGCGCTAACTGCATCCAGCGGCCTCTGGCATATTTGACGACGTCGTATATATCGTATCGTATATATCGTATATTCGTCAGTCCATCTTGTTGGGGTCGCTCCACGCTGCGTCCGGTATGTGGTCGCTCCACCAGGACCTTCCGTCCCAAACGGTCATCAGATCGTCAAGCGATGTGGCTGCCCATTGCCACTTCAGCGTGCTAACTCTTAATATAAGAAATCAATATACGAGTATTTAATATTAATTCAAGGCATCAAGACATTGATTTCATATCCAAACACAAAACACTTAAACAATATTAGACAGATTGCAAACTTAACATGTTTTCCTTCTAATAGGTCGTATATAGCTATAGATAGCGACAGTACTCAGAGCTTCTTCTAATCCTGTTTGAAATGCGCAACATGAACCCACTTAGAGAGTGAGATTAACTAAAAACCCGATACATGTACACCGTATTCGTATTTCGTAGTCAAAGGTTAAAACTTTTGATATACGGACAGCGCACTTTACCCGATATACGGATGGAAATTAATTTTATGACGTTGGATTTTGAACAATGAAAAGTAATGTAAAATTAAAATAAGTCTACAAAGATATAATAATAAAATCAATTTGTTAGGTGGTAGAGCAATAAAAGATCCTTAATTTTTTATTAATCATCGGTCCATAATTATAGGTCCAAAATTTCAAATCAATTTGACTATTGGAAGTGAGTGAAAATCACTTTCAAAAATTTTCCGTTAAATTCCGTTATATACACAGAAAAATTGACAGATAGATAGGAAAGAAGCTAATAAAACGTGTTAAAAATAATAATGTATGAGTAACTGTCGTTAACTCAATTATCAAATTACTTTATTGAACAAGAAGGCAGAGTGTATAAAATGTAGAAATTCTATTCTATTTCATTTACAATAAAGCTAATAGAAAATGTCAAGTTGATGAAATGACAACAAGAGGACACGAATAAAAGAAGAAAACAGCTAAAGAAAATTTAATAAAAGTTAGTATTCGAGACAGAAATAATTAAAGTCCGGGTGTTACTTTCTAACAGTTAGTCTTGACAGCTTTTGTAAGTCAGTTTACATAGAATTTCATTTTAGAAATATTCTTATTACCCTATCCAATTGTACCTATTTAATTCTCTCTATGTCACGGGTCACTAATTCCGAATTATGTCCAGTAGTCTTATAATAGTTGTGCGATATGTCTTACATCTGTATAGGTATGTTATATTGCCTCTAGAATTGGATGACTTACACGAATAATTATTTTAAATATAAAGTACTTGAGCAGCAGTAATCAATAAACCAGCTTATTTGTTTCTTATAAAAAACAGAAAAACAATATCTTTAAAAGTACAAAAATATGAAACATTATTTAGCTTTGCTCAACTTTTTCAACTTTTGTTCAAAAGTAATTTGTGAACAACATGGTATTCACCTTCTTTGACGACTTTTTGTTGCAAAAGTACTCAAGGTTGACAAAAATATATATCCCTTATATCCTTAATTTATAGAAAAACTTGGCCCTTGTAACTTTTACCTACTTTAAAACAAAAAAATTGTGAACAAAATTTTTGATAAAGGTATTTTAACAAAACTGCAATCTAAAATATCGATAGCCATATAAATACTACACGTAATACATCATGATTGGGTATCTACATAGTAGAGCATGTGGAAAATGACGACCTACATATATCTTGTCATATAGATGAAAAACTAATGTATCCTAATAACATTTTATGATATACCTAAAATAAAAATTGGTCAAGTGCGAGTCGGACTCGCGCACGAAGGGTTCCGTACCATTATCTATGCAACATAAGGCAACGTTATTAGTATCGAGCAAGAAACGGTAAAAAAATCATGTTTGTTGTATGGGAGCCCCCCTTAAATATTTATTTTATTTTATTTTTAGTATTTGTTGTTATAGCGGCAATAGAAATACATCATCTGTGAAAATTTCAACTCTCTAGCTATCACCGTTCTTGAGATACAGCCTGGTGACAGACGGACGGACGGACGGACGGACAGCGAAGTCTCAGTAATAGGGTCCCGTTTTTACCCTTTGGGTACGGAACCCTAAAAAGTGTTCATCTATTCATCCATAATCACTCCACTCGTGATCAAAATAAACGGGATGGGGTAATCAAGGTTTTATATATATAACCTTAGAATATCTACCACTAAAACTTGATTTTTATGAAGTAAATCATATAAAACAGAAAATATAAATCAAAAGTGGAATTTGAACCCATGATCTAAAAATAGAGGAACCCCCGTATTTTGAAAAACACGTCTGCAATTTGATAACGCCATTAAGTCATCAAAAGATCCAATAAAAAAGATATATGTTTCTATTTTACTGATTGAGTACATTCTGATACAACTGGGTAACATTTTTATAACCATACTTATATCTCGGGGTAAATATCTTATCTCCAATAAATATCTTAGCTGTAATCATTTCCGAGTCAATAATTCATAAAAATATTGAACGAACGATGGTTTACCATGGTAAATATTGGTTTTAAATTATTATTGTTAAGTTTTTATCGATAAAGTTTATTTTCAGTAATATCATAAAAAGGTGTATTTTATAGATATAGAAACGTAATAAACGTAAATGATTATGTATGTATGTATGTGTGATGGCTGATGACGGATTAAGAATACTACAAGCGTCACCACCCCTTTTCCTCCCCAGGGAGCTGTAAAAGCCAGCTAAGGGATATTGTACACAGATAAAATTCTCTGTGAGAAATGGAAAAACTACAAAATAAACCCTGTACCAACACGCGTGGTTAGCGCGACATAGTAGACCATAATCCCTCCCAAAGTGAAGGAGCCCCGTGCCTAACAGTGGGACGTAAATAGGCTGGAGAGAGAAATAATCTTATTATAAAACAAAGTCGTTATTTTTGTATGTATGTCCCTATGTGAGCTTATATCTACAAAACTACGGAACGGATTTTGATGCGGTTTCTTTTTATATATGTAGTGGTAAAGGTATTTTTTTCCAAATGCCACGCGTATGAAGTTCTGGGCAATACCTAGTTATGTATAAAGTTATAATAAAAATTGTAGTAAATTTTCTGAAAAACTTCTAATGACTTCAGGTACCTTTTTATATACATTATTAACATTAATAACACTTCAAATTGGTAGCCATACTTTGTCTAAAATAGATCGTGCCCTCCACACCTGCCACCGGATTAGTCAACTCTCACGTTTAACTGGTTTAAAGGATTACTAGACGATGCCGAATTTCGCAATAATAGACTAGTAACGATGGACTGAGTTTTAACTATCTCATGTTCTTAATTTAAAAAATCTCCCATATAACTAAAATACAAAGCCCCACAAACATATGAATTGACTTAACTTCTGCGGCCGTATTATGAGCTTTTATTTACAGGCAGTTTACGCCGTGAATTGAACTGTCTGGCAAATTCGTATTATGAACAAGTTATTAGTCAGTCAGTTCGCTAAACCAGTCATAAAGCCCGGTTTCCACTGCGAAAGGGTAATGTGCGGAAAATGGTTAGGCGGAACGGACTCCTTTTTAATTAAATAGGCTTGAGTTTCCACCAACGAAGAGTTGGTGCTCCCTAGAACTGAGCGAGCTCATTTCTACTCTTTCTACACGCTCGGCTCTTTCCGTCCGACTATTTGTTGGTGGAAATACAAGTATGCAGTTTGCGTTTGCGAGTTTAACGAAGTCATTAATGGGTCCGTTCCGCTCGCGGTGGAAACCGGGCTTATAACATCGCAACAACACGACCACATGCACGCAACCAGCTGAAAACTTCAACTGAACTCGTTCTCTGTGGAAATTATCTATTCGTTTTTCACTTCTCATTTTCCGTTCTCAGTCCGCTCATTTCTCTATCTCAGTTTCATTTTGCAGTAGAAATCAAATGACCAACTCTTCGTTGGTGGAAACTCAAACATATTTAATTAAAAAGGAGTCCGTTCCGCCTAACCATTTTCCGCACATTACCCTTTCGCAGTGGAAACCGGGCTATACATTAATATGTTTAAGGAGAAGATACAACTAAAAGTTAAAGTACTAACTAAAAATTTTCAACTAAAAGTTTTATTTTTGCCATAATACCTAACTTAGCCATGCAGTTTACGGCCTGCCTGGAACTTGAATGATTTTAAAAAGCTCATAATACGCCGGCTGATCGACTACAAATTAAATAGATATTTCTTGTACTTTTTTGTTCGGTATATATGGGAATTAAATATGTTTTTACTGAATAAAAATAAGATAATCCGAAGTCTGCTTCGTCAGCTAGGAAAACAGAAATAATGTTAATTCACGGACCGAATAATTCCGAAAAAACATTTTTAATCGCATACAAATTTTCAAATACTTGTCTGACAATGAAGCTGTATATTAAACGAAAGCTGCTACACCAAATGTCACAATAAATTAGAGCCAAACGCCTTAAATCTCGTTGATAAATGTTTCTGCCTATTTAAATTTACAGGCAGTGATTTTCTGAACGTATTTTGTAGTTGCAATTACGTATTTATCGTATAGTCTGTGTATCTAGTAGGCATTCATATATTCAACAATATTATATTGTTGTTTTGTCTGGTATAATCTAAATTTAATTGATGTCTACCCATACCCAGTTAGTTCTAAAAGACAAGCCATCTAATCTTTCAATGTCGAAAACACATAATACATTTATAATAAGTACATACGTATTATTAAGTAGTAGTTATTAGCTATGTATTATTAATTATGTTTGTCACCCTGTCATGCTAAAACTACTAAACAGGCTAAAATGCAATACATAGACCGTATAGAACCACAAAGACTAAAGTAGACTAAAGTAGAAACAGATAAAAGTACACTAAAAAGTCTAATGCGAAAAAAGAGTAAGCAATTCCAGATTATATTTTCCGTCGATTTAAATAATAAACACCACCTAAATATGCTATTAAAAGATAACATTATAAAATTAAATGTGGCTTTTTAAATTTCTGGAGCAGACACGATAACGAAAAGGGTTCAAAGAAATGTGTCACAGTTATACGATAACCTTTTTTCAGCGTAGTCTGAAGATTGTAAGGGTATTTATTCCGTTGAACTTTCCCTGCTAATCCCATCATTTATGTGTTAAATGGTCAAATACTTGTTACTTATAACTTAGTTTCAAACTTTAATATTAATATAGGCTTTTTGGGCAAAAATAAATGTGCTAGATAACCTAAAATCTATTTTATTTTTTCAAAGTCTATCATTTTATAATTGTAATGAATTATTCACGAAAACATCCCATATTTAATCCAGAGTGTTTTAATCTATCTTACTTAGTAGAAAATTTTATTAATCTAGATGAAATTTCATTCATATGAATGAAATTTTGAATTTGAAATTTCAATAATAAACTATTTATACTTATAATAAATCTGTAGAGAGGTCAATTCTGTACATGAAATATATTTTCAAAATAACTATCAGGGGGTGATTGGTGATCAATACTGATGCCAAAAATACAATCAGTAAAATTTTTGTCTGTCTGTCTGTCTGTCTGTCCGTCTGTATGTTCCTTATAGAAACAAAAACTACTCGACGGATTTTAACGAAACTTGGTACAATTATTCTTCATACTCCTGGGCAGGTTATAGTATACTTTTCATCACGCTACAATCAATAGGAGCAGAGTAGTGAAGGGAAATGTTGGGAAAACGGGAAAAGGTGCTCCATTTTTTAAGCTTCCGTCGCGTGTGCAGCTTTAATGGTTAAAGTTACATAGAAATCATGTATGACGGAAATAGTCTACATAAAACTGTCTAAAAAATATCCCGAAACAGCACATATCTATATTTTATGGTTGACTCACAATAACACGTGTAACTCCTGATAGCTTAGCAGTTCGTTCATTCTGATTATATTTGTTTACTCTTACGTTTATAATACTCTCACTCAAGCAGTAGTTAAAAATGTTGCAAAAACGGGGAAAATTTCCTAAATTCTACGCGGACGGCAACAGCTAGTAAATAAATAAATAAATATTCACGGTCATTTCACACAACGTCCTCTGGTCCCAAGCTAAGCTAATAAGCTTGTGTTATGGGTACCAGAATACGGATAGAATATATATACTACTTTTCTTTTGTAAATACATACTTATAATACATAGAAACACCCAGACGCAGTACAAACAATGGATTTCCATTAGATGTTTTGACCTTGAAAGAGTAACAAACATACACAATAAAACTCTACTTAGTTCAAAAACTAAAAAACACGCTTGAAAATCCTGAATATTTTTTTTAATTCTTGCGGTTCTCGGACTTATGTGCAAAAATTCAGATCAATCCAACTACTGCAAATGGGTTAAAATCACTTTCAAAGATTCCGTTACATAGATTAATACATTGATAGATACATACTGAACTTATAAAAGCGTGTTAAAAACATTAAATCCGAGGCGATTTGTTAGAGGAAGAAGTGAAGGAGTAACAAGAACACACTAAATCGCCTTTATAATATACTAGCTGTTACCCGCAACTTCGCACGCATGTAATTTGAAAAACAAACCCAAAGAAATTATACAAAAATACGGCTGAGTGCCAACGACCTTCAAACACTTTATTTATTAAAAAAAATCCGCTGCGTTCTCTTGAAAATATAAGGTTACATACATACAAAACATACATACAAAAATAACAACTTTGTTTTATAACAAGTAAAGAAGTGAGACGAGCATTATGCGCTGAAGTATAATATTACATTTGTTTGTTTTTCCCGAGTAATGGGAGACTTACATAGTGTAGGGTAAACTGTAATGGGGATTAGTTACTAATTTATGGCTGGACGTTAACTTTGTAGGAGGATCCATTAGCCGGAATTGATTGCTAAACAGTGGCAAGCTCGTCCATTGCTGCTTTCAGCGCTAATATTATTTTTTATAATGTAAGAGCAAGCTCATATTCGACATTTATGGCTTGGTTTAGCAAATCACTACAGTCCACCTGATATTAAGTAGAAGTGTAATCCAATTACATTTTCAGAGCACTAACCGCTAGCTTTATTAACTCTGGATACAAAAAAAGAAAGAAAGATAAAGCATATACTCGTATTTTGAATCTATAACATCACAAATGGTATATCAATGTTAATACAAAATAACAAGTAGAGGACCAAAATTAGCTCCAATTTTAACTTTCATCAAGCGTGAGCGCCAGCGCTGGTTTTTTGTAGGCTGGGGAAGAAGAAAGAAATATTATTTCTTTTGATAATCAATGATAAACTTGCATGCATGACCAGATGTATTAGAGTAAGTGAAGTAAAGAAAGTATGTTTGGATCGTAGCTGATGGAGCTCTAAAAACTCTGCCTACGCCCATGGGTAAAAGGCGATATGTTATGATGATAATAAACTTCAATTTTCAGCCACAAGGTTATTACATAGCAAAGTTACTAGCAATAACGATACAGGTTTGTTACACATTAGCATAACTACTGAAATTCATAGTGAGAGTCTAGATATGCCATAAAACGGAATCTTGTTAGCACCTACAATTACTTTGAGGGTATGTTGAGGCTCAGCAATTTATTCTTGGTAATGGTTTCTCGTATTGCGTTCAAATCCAGCCATAAATCGATAACTAAACCCCCATCACTATTCGCACAAAATTTTTGGCAAAAAAATCTTAAGAAGCCCTTTGCCTGCTGCTTGGTCCGTCTTAACACAGTTGGTCATAATGCTATACCTATCACCATTATGGTCAGCGCTAGTTACATATAATTGTCAGAGAAGCCATTTCTTAATTAAAATCTCTACAAAACGTGTTCTAAAATTATGATCATAATAAAAATAGTTGTGAACATTTCTCGATGAATATTCGGAGGTTGGTATAAATTTTAAGTTCATAAT
Source organism: Orgyia antiqua (assembly GCA_916999025.1). Taxonomy (NCBI): domain Eukaryota; kingdom Metazoa; phylum Arthropoda; class Insecta; order Lepidoptera; family Erebidae; genus Orgyia; species Orgyia antiqua. Next base: position 9,256,598 of record OU779861.1, read on the forward strand.
TTATATAAGGCCGAATAAAATTATCAATTCTTGAGATAGTTCATAAAGATGAATTCTGAAAGGAAATTGTTCAAAGTACAACTAAAAGTTAAACATTTAGATTGTTTTAATTTGATATTTAGAAATTAATATTTACAATACCGTTGCTTTGTATGGAACAAAAATCTTATTTGTATTTAAAGTAACGATATTGTGATTTATATCGACTACAATTTTGTATATAATATTAATTAACCATTCAATGGCGAATATAAACAGAATTCAGACACGGCCACCTTAACGAATGTGTCTAGTATCTCACAAAATAAACTTTATGATAAACAACAATATTTGCAATTCTTAAAAATTATTATAAATAAAATCCCGGAGTTGAAAAGGTAACGACCGTTGTACAGACTTAAATGGCAGGTGTCACCTGAACGAAATTGCTAAGGAAATTGTACCTCGTATAAAGTGGCATTTTACACCTTCTAACAAAGTGGAAAGAGATTCAAATGGGCAATATTTACAACTAAAAATATATGCAGGTATGTATTTCTTTTAATTGCTTTTAATAGTAAGAAAATAGGAGTTTGTTATTCATTTTGTTAGTTATTTGTATTTAACATAGCATATATAGTATCGCACGTTGACATTTGATTAATGGTGTTTGAGATTTTTCTACATTTACATGAAAAATGTGTTTTGCTAAAAATGAAAAATAATTGTTTGTTTCTACGCTCATTTGTTTCAGCGTTTGTCGACGAAATCTTTTGTGAATGTCACACGTATGCTTATAGAATACAATATTACAATATGTTTTATTTTATACAATGTCGAATCATTATTAAGCTATTGCAGAGCTTCTATCGCGGGCTTTGAGCGTGGAGACCGAATCCACAAAATTCGAAATTTAAATTCCGTAGGTAACGGAAATAGTGTAAAAAACCTTACACATCGGCTTTCGCTGTTCGCGCTGGTGACTCATGTCAGTTTTGGCGTTAGTTTTTATTTTGTTGACAATCGCTATTTTATCATAATTACCATAAACAATGGACAGATGTAAGCATCAGTAAATAAGGATTATTAATCTTATTTTAGTTTATGGTATTTAGATTCTTGCATAAATAAAATAAATAAATAATTATAATTGCATAAGTTGATAAAAAATACTATGCAATAGCTTTACCGCGGCAGTCCCCGAGTGACACTCGTCTTTTTTTTTATTACTAGGTTGTTTTTCTCCGTTCTTGCCCTTACCGGGCCATGATATAATGCCTTAAGTCTAACACAATTTTATCTCAAATTATGTGGCTGAAAATATATATATATATAATTTTTATCTACGAGTATATTGCATTTTAATATATCACTAGCTGACCCGGCAATCGTCGTTTTGCCAAACAAATGTCTGGGGTGGACCACCCTTAATATTTAGGGGGATGAAAAATAGATGTTGCTCGATTCTCAGACCTACTAAATACGCATATAAAATTTGGTAAAAATCGGTAAAGCCGTTTCGGAGGAGGACGGTAACTAACATTGCGACATGGAAATTTTATATATTAGAAGATTTATATTGTTAGTTTCTATAGTAGTATATGCTATACTAGTAACTATGCTATTTTACTGCATTAAATAAAACTATTTCATTGAACTTTACGTTACATGCCATAGAATATTTTACTGAATCAGAATTTCAACGTCCGCATCGTTCCAAACCTTAAGAGCTCATACAAAAATACGTAATGAAAATAACTTTAAGCCCCTTACTTCTATGGATAAGATTTTTATAATACTAAAATTGCAATAAGATTCTATTTACTCCAAAAGCTATGGAATTCCTGTATGGCAATCTGAGCTAGATATTTATTATATTTTCTTTCCTACAAAACGCAAAACAAGTCGTTGATTGTCCATTATATAACAAACATGGAACTAAAACAGGAAATGCAGCGAAATAAAAAACTGTTTTACTTATATATCAACTACTAAGTAATTACTTAAGTTCTCAAGTGCTTTTTGCTGTTCTTAACGCCGTTGTTTATTTAATAAGTTAAAATACAGATGAAAAAATATTTAAATTACTTAGAATTTTTATACCCAACAGAAGAAATAATTAATAATAATTGTGTTACTTCAGCAAAAGATGTAACAGTACTATTAGTAACTAAATTATAAACCGTTTACTCGTACCTTGGGTTTTTAACACGTTAACACACTTTTATTACCTTCGTTGTTATTATTTTTTAAATAGTCTTTTTTTTTATTAAATATTCATGGACATTTCCACACAAAGTCCTCTGGTCCCAAGCTAAGCTTATACGCTTCTGTTATGGGTACCAGAATACGGATAGAATACATATACTACATTTCTTTCGTAAATACATACTTATAATACATAAAACACCCACACGCAGTACAAACATTTGTATGACAATTAGCAGTCATACAAATGATTGTCCCGAGCGGGAATCGAATCCGCGACCTCTGTTGATCGGCAGTCCGTTACATAAACCACTCAACCACGAGGCTCGTCATAGTAGTTATTTTTATTCAGACTTATAAGAAAAAACCTGTATGTAAATAAGTCCGAGTAAGTGATGCGAGGCTTCCCAAGAGACAATCCAGTGTCGGTCACTTGCAAGATAGGTACTAATCTACACAGGTACCCATCTTAAGAGGGATTCGTCTTACCTTGTAAATTCAGTGTCTTGAGAATGTTTTCGACACACATATTCTCAGTAGGAAAAAGAATGTTCACATTGGAACTTTTTTTAAGAAATATGTTTTTACTTGAGTACATTACCTTGGGAAGACGCAAAGGAGACACAATCTCTTTCTCTCTCTCTTTCTGTCTCTCCAGCCCCCGTTAACGTCCCACTGTTGGGTACGGGCATTTTCTACATTGAAAGAGATTGTGGTCAACTGTGCCGCGCTGACCAAGCGTGTTTGCACAGAGTTTATTTTCGATATTTCCATTTCTTACCGAGGATGTTAAGTGTGTATTATATCCCTTAGCTGACTCTTACAGCAGCCTGGGAAGGAAAAGGGTAGTTACACATGTATTCCTAATCCCTCACCACACAGACGAATCAAAAGACGAAACTACTTGTTTGTTTGAACGCGCTAATCTCAAGAACTACTAGGCAGATTTGAAAAATTCTTTCAGCGTTAGATAGGGCATTTATCGAGGAAGGCTTTATATATCATCACGCTACGACCAGTAGAAGCGAAGCAGTAGTGAAAAATGTTGCAAAAATGGGGAAATTTTTCTAAATCCCACGCGGACGGAGTCGCAGGCAACAGCTAGTATACAATATGTCATTCAATATCCCACGCGATACCCATAAATGGATATGCTTAGTTCAATATTTCCTCAACCACTCTTAGTTTACTGATCCACTTTATGATTTTGTATAGTGAACATTATTATATTACATAAATACATACATTTCCGCGAGACTTCCATCTATAAAATAATCCAATAATGGAGTAATATTGTCGTCGATCCGGAATAGGGAAAATAAACGTCATTAAAAGCAGTAATGAACCTGATCGTATCCGTGCAATCGTATTGAGCAAAGAAATATTTTATGAAAATAACCCTCATTCTCTATGCAAGCTAACATAATAAAACAAAAGAGATTCTTTTAAGAAATATGTAAATCTTACGCAAATAGTATAATGTGTGTTTTTATTAACTCAGCTTCAAAAGAAGAGGATTAATAATTTAACTATGTATAATTATTTAATAAAATAAATAAAATAAACTAGTTACTTACAAATTTTTGTGAAGAGACTAAAGCGAACTAAGAGGGATAGTAATATACACAACTATGGGACATGTCCTGTAATAAATGATCATACAAGGACACCTTACAGCTGAGTCCTACCTGTGCCCACTGCGACTTAAAATTCTCAAATTTTGAGCTAGATTTAAAACCAAAATCCACGCGGCTAATACGTAAAAAGTTATTATATTCAGATCAAAGTTAGAAAAATTGTACATAATTATTGTTACGATCGTATTGGTATAAATATGTAGTACTGGGATTCAGATAAAATAATTATTTCTCCTGCTGAAGTAGCCTGTATCTTTTTAAGCAGATCAGTGTGTACGTGAATAATAAGCGTCGATTATTATATGTAATTTGTCACGAGTCATGTGCCGAGCACCAAACATCAATTTCCACCCTCGTAATGGTATGATAACTGAATTCTCATAAATCACATACATTAAGCGCTTATTTTTGTATCAGAATTAAATATTTTTCTTGATATAATCTATACTTATAATAAATCTGTAGAGAGGTCAATTCTGTACATGAAATATATTTTCAAAATAACTATCAGGGGGTGATTAGTGATCGATACTGATGCCAAAAATGCAATCAGTAAAATTTTTGTCTGTCTGTCTGTCTGTCTGTCTGTCTGTCTGTCCGTCTGTATGTTCCTTATAGAAACAAAAACTACACGACGGATTTTAACGAAACTTGGTATAATTATTCTTCATACTCCTGGGCAGGTTATAGTATACTTTTCATCACGCTACAATCAATAGGAGCAGAGTAGTGAAGGGAAATGTTGGGAAAACGGGAAAAGGTGCTCCATTTTTTAAGCTTCCGTCGCGTGTGCAGCCTTAATGGTTAAAGTTACATAGAAATCATGTATGACGGAAATATTCTACATAAAATTGTCTAAAAAATATCCCGAAACAGCATATATCTATATTTTATGGTTGACTCACAATAACACGTGTAACTCCTGATAGCTCAGCAGTTCGTTCATTCTGATTATATTTGTTTACTCTTACGTTTATAATACTCTCACTCAAGCAGTAGTTAATAATGTTGCAAAAACGGGGAAAATTTCCTAAATTCTACGCGGACGGAGTCGAGGGCAACAGCTAGTTGTAAATATATTTGGAAATAAATAAACATAAGCTTCATAAAGTTTAATTGGCTAATTTATCTCTACCTTTTTAACGGCCCTTAAAAAAAAGGAGGAGATTCTCAATTCGTCTGTATGTTTTTTTTTGTCTACATGAGCTACCAGTAGGGTTGCCCATGGGCGTGCGCTCCCTTAAGGCAGAAAAGTGCTGCTTTACTTGCCATTCATAGATATTTTAATAAAACGTTCGTATGTTTTAGATGACTTTATTCATTTATTTACTATTAATTAAACAAAATATTATAACTTAAAAACGCCTAATAATTCATAAATAGCACCAATATGTGCTTGCAAATTGCTTTTTGCCAGGCGTTTGGCGAAGGAATAATATTGGTCAGACGTAACAAGCTCGACACCGCCCGCCTGCCATGAGTTCATATGTGTGTAGAAATTTTGGTGTCCGTGCACAGTTTATAAACGCACACAGGCTTGCATATTAAAGACGCCTTGTACTGCATGTCATGCGGCATGCTTTGGCGATCGGATGTTTCCGCGAGTATTCGGCGTTCGTTCGTTACATATTATAATCCGAATAAATATAATAGTCGGAAGTCTAATAAATCACGTATGCATTTTTGTTTAGTAAGGTTTTATTTATTTAAATAGCAGAAATATTTTGGTTCGACGGAGGCCATTTTATTTTTTCGTGTGATTCATTGAACTGTTTAATATTGAGTTTCTTTAATTTAATAATTGTATGGATTTTTGTTTGTTGATTTTAAAATGTTATTTGATTGTGAAAAGTGTGTTGATAGTGTGTGTTTGTTAAAAATTAAAAATAACAAGTTCAACAACTAAGCCAGCAAAAAGGTAAGTAGGTAATGGTGCCTATTCTATGTGCAGAACTAAACTTAACTTAACTAAAAAATGAAAACAGCTATTGCTGTATCTTAAATGTTTCGCTATTTTTTTTCACACATTTATATTAATTAAAATCGTTAGTCTATAATAAACAGTTTTTATATAAAAAAAGTTCTGTTAACATTGCCGAATTGTGTTATTGACGCTATCAATTTTCATTTATTAGTTAAGTTTAGGTCTGCACATAGAATAGGCACCAATGTAACTCGAAAATTTCATGTTAAAAGTTATGAAACGTATGTACATACGTACATGTACGTATGTATGTACGTACGTAGTTATTGTTTAGTAATTCTAGTACAGTGTGGACTGATTCGGGATATTCAGATTTAAATTTGTTCTGTTGGCATGGTTTCCGACTTAGAGATCCGTCGCGTGGCTATGCTAAAAATCTATAAAATAAAAAGTTTTTGTGACTGAGTACTGCTCCGCATACCCAATGTCAAATTCATGTGCACGCCCATGGGGTTGCCATATATCCGGGGTTCGTAAAGAAAAAAAACCACTTATTTTAGGGTTAGTAAACAATCTTTTAATAATGTTTTTAGAACGACGTTCGTTGGAGTAGAGCCTCATACGCTATAGGTGTTTGTATAAAAACTCTAGCCAAAACCCTTTTAGCAAACCAACTAATTTGCATCTAAAATAACGCTGAACATTTTTTTCCACAAAATGTACGTTTTACCACAAATTATGGGTCTGGGAAATTTGTTTATTAGATTTTTTATACAAATTCCGAGTTTCTGAAAAAATTTGGTATTATCTTAATTATTGAACTGAAAAAGAGATCATAAACAGACAGACAGAATTACTTTCGGAATTATAATATTAGTAAGGCACTTTTGAGACGGGAGCTGCTTTTAATATGGTACTTATACCTAGATAAGATATAGTCGCTCTACACAAAGGAGTTGCGACTTACCTACTTATAAGTTTTAAAATCTTACAGGTACACTGTAATTCTATAAGTTTCAAACCCACCCAACCAATATAGTAGCTATTGTGAATATTTCCATTGAAGTTTATCCTTACGGGATTCAACACGTACCTATGAGTAAAGGATCAAATTTGTCCTAGTGGCCGATAAAGCATATTTGTTCGCGCGAAATCCCGGCTAATAATTGACCCTAGTTATCCGCACGTGTAAGGCTCAACTTGGATATACGCATTTCGATTTGTAAAAGGAATTTTTATTAGAAATACTTTTTTTCATCGATCTTATTACGTCATATATTTTTTTATTCGTTCAATACGTAGCGGGTAATGACATTTTCTATAATATATTATTATTTTATTAAATATTGCTCTAAAAGAGTACGATTTGACGACTGCTGTTTTCATTAATTAACCTACGATTACGATTACCTCGACTATCAGTAAGATATTATATTCTATAAACGGTACATTACGTGCTTTAAGAGGATACCAAAATTCTTCGTGCATTTTTCTACGTACGAAGTTTTCATTGTTTCTTTAGATTGAATGGCTAGAGCTCTAATTTTTAAGTATATGTTTTTTCAATATATAATCTAGGATCGCATAAACTCAGAAACGCGATTGAAAAATGTTTTCTCGATAGAAAATCTTAGCGAAACAACCTCTCTCATTTTTTATTTTTTTCATTTGTCGGTCTATTATCGCTTATTAACTAATGAAATAACTTTAAAAACATAAGTAACTATTATATATAGAAACACGTAAATCAGAATTAAAATATATTTAGTAGATTTTGAGTAAAAAAAAAAATAGCCCTAATTCTTCATTTTCTATACCTACTAGCTGTGTTAATATGTACATGTCGACGATAATATTGATGTAGGCCCTTAAGGAGATAGTTGTCCGCCAGTAGCTTATTGAAAAACAAATAAGAACAAAAATTTTGCTTCTTTATCTTTAGTGGCAGTGATATCCGAGGTTGTATAAAGTATTGAATTGGGATAACTTGTCTGATATCCTATAAAGTTCTGAAATATTTATAATCACTGTCAAAGTGAACAAGCAATGTAGACGTTATACCTTAACATTGTATGAACTTTAGCCGGCAAATATTCAAAGCCTTTGCTTGTTTATAGCTAATATAAGTGCTTGAAATACTATCTAACTCCGGCAGTTAAGGTTTACAGGTGAATGCAGTTTAGTAAATATAAGCTCGCTGTGAATTCTATTCATAACACTAAAACTTGGGAGCTAAGCTATACTACTGCAAGCAATAAATATAAGTTGTTCGTATAAAATAAATATCTTTCGCTTTGCTAAATTTCAGTAATGAATTTACTACTTATTGTCAATATTCATAAAAAGAAATAATCAGTACCTATCTACCAGTTTACAAGTGGTATGAGCTGTCCGGACTCCTCTGAAAATATGCACAGAATAGATAGAAGAAAAAATTGGTCAAGTGCGAGTGGGACTCACGCACGAAGGGTTCCGTACCATTATCTATGCAACATAAGGCAACGTTATTAGTATCGAGCAAGAAACGGTAAAAAAATCAGTTTTTTGTATGGGAGCCCCCCTTAAATATTTATTTTATTTTATTTTTAGTATTTGTTGTTATAGCGGCAATAGAAATACATCATCTGTGAAAATTTCAACTGTCTAGCTATCACCGTTCTTGAGATACAGCCTGGTGACAGACGGACGGACGGACGAACAGCGAAGTCTCAGTAATAGGGTTTCCGTTTTTACCCTTTGGGTACGGAACCCTAATAATATGTCTGTTTTGAGAGATGTTTTTGACAACGAGAATTCTAATTTCCTAGGTTTTCCAACAAACTTACACACATTGCGCTACTACATTTTTTTTAAATTTTCTGTTAACCTTTATCTACACAAACTCTAAGTTGTTACAAAGAACTTTCTAGCAAACTTCAAGACTAAGCACTTCTCAGTCTATTGAACTCAGTAGTTAACAACTTTACATTTATAACAATTTCCTTATACGAGGACAATAATACGAGGTCATTGACATCCGATAGACATCTAGAACACCAACACGGTCATCTCGTCTAGTACATTAAGTACCTAAACGAATTCTGACAAAACAAAAAATAAATGTAAATGGGTTACAACTGAGATTTATTGTTGTTTTTTGGGCTGATGTGTTATTTATATGGTCATCGGCCTATATGAGCTGTGTAACCTATATGCGAATAAAGGTTTGAATAGGAACATAAATAACGTCAGCGCAGCAGTTTACGCCGTGAATTGAACTGTCTGGCAAATTCGTATTATGAACAAATTATTAGTCAGTCAGTTCGCTAAACCAGTCATACATTAATATGTTTATGGAGAAGGTATAACTAAAAGTTAAAGTACTAACTAAAAATTTTCAACTAAAAGTTTTATTTTTGCCATAATACCTAATTTAGCCATGCAGTTTACGGCCTGCCTGGAACTTGAATGATTTTAAAAAGCTCATAATACGCCGGCTGATCTCTATAACTACAACTATTTCAAATACATTAACATTAACTAAGTTTTAGTTAGTCCCCGTTTAAAGAATTATAAAGTTCCCGGTAAAAGAATTATATTGTGCGGACTGGCCCTTAACGTACGTGGTTTTTATACTGTTCGAAATGCGAAGATGTCACTTTTCAATATTTCAAATACTTAAGTAGGTATATTTTCAGCACAACATGACTTAATCCAATAGCGTTTCAAAATCCTTACTAATTTTATAAATAAGGAAGTAACTCTGTTTGTCTGTGTCTCGCCCTTTTAACAACAAATCTACTAAACCGATTTAAATGAAATTTGGTACACGTACACAGATAGTCTAGAGTCTGAGAAAGAAAAAATGCTTTAAATTGCCAAATAAGATAATTTCAAACTCTACGCCTGCAAAATCACAGACAACAGCTAGTATTAAATAAAATAAAATATCATAGACGTATATTAGGGGCTGCAACATTACAGTGAGAAAATCTGGGACAAATCTCCCTGATGTAAAATGTATATTGCAGCCCCGGGAACCCGGCACTCATTTTGTATACAATTAATTTATATTAAACCCTTATTAAAATATTCAAAAGGCGGTCAGTAAAATATTATAATAAATAAATATAAATATTCAGGACATTTCACACAACGTCCTCTGGTCCCAAAGTAAGCTATATTTCTATGCTTGTATTATGGGAACCAGATACGGATAGACTACTACATATACTACTTTTCTTTTGTAAATACATACTTATAATACATAGAAAACACCCAGACGTAGTACAAATATTTGTATGACATTTATGAATATCACACAAATGATTGTCCCAAGCGGGAATCGAACCCGCGACCTCGTGATCGGCAGTCCATTACATAAACCACTCCACCACGAAGCCCGTCAAATAATATATTATAAAGTAATAATATATTATTATTATAAAGCAGTCACTGTTATTATGTTATGCATATAAATGCTAATAACCTCAATGTACCAACCAATTGTAAACAACTTGCCTATAGACAGCATAAACAATTAGAAACCCGCTCCCAGCTTCGGACGGGTAACATTATTGTTTAAACTTTACAAAGACATAAATATTGGGCATTTCAATAACAAAATTCAAGTTATCTTCTTAAAAATATGTGTTATTAATAAATAATGCTTTTAATTTCTACTCGTACATGTGTCTTACTAATAGCCATTTATTACTTCATAGTTGATTTCTTTTTATTAAAGTTTAGTTTAGGTGACAACAGAATAACTGACAAGAAGCGGTTTTGCAGTTCCATTCAGGATTTACCTTGTTTTCAAAATTATAATATTAGCTTAATAGAATCTATCATCAAAATTCAATATGATGAAAATGGTAATCAGTTGGAACCATACATGAGGCAGTTTAAATGCATGTCAGCCATTACACAATTTATCTCAAGCGGCCGCCACGCTCCACTGCACAGTAACTGCCTGTTAATATGTAAATTTATATTACAAACCATTTACTTTAATATAAATTCCCTTGATTCCTGTCGCGATTCACGTCGATTTCACTCATAAATTGGTATTTGGTTACAGATTGATGATATATGCGACATAAAGTTCGGAAAAGGATATTTTTAAGACTTCACGTAAATGTTTGTCATGCTTAAAGTAAGTACGGTAGTACACAATACCTTCGAAAGAATTTGGCAGAGATCCTCTCAGAATATGCCTTAAACAGCGGCGCTCGTTTAATTTGTAAACTTATATTTAAATTGCAATAAATATATGGGATATCTGATTAATAAATGAATCAAAGGTAGAAAAATATTCATGGACATTTCACACAAATAATATTCATGGACATTTCACACAACGTCCTCTGGTCCCAAGCTAAGCTTATATGCTTGTGTTATGGGTACCAGAATACGGATAGAATACATATACTACTTTTTTTTTGTAAATACATACTTATAATACATAGGAACACCCAGACGCAGTACAAACATTTGTATGACAATTAGAAAAATCACACAAACGATTGTCCCGAGCGGGAATCGAACCCGCGACCTCTTGATCAGCAGTTCGTTACCAGAACCACTACACCACGAGGCCCGTTAAATGACTATAAAACAACAAACAAATGAATGCAAACGACAACCGACCGGAAAATTGTTCACAGATGAGATGAATGCTTCGGAAATAATTACACAGAAGCAGTAGAGCTGTCTGATACAACAGATTTAACTAGAAAAGATTTATGTTCAAAACTTTTATCTTTTAATTTTTTTTCTATAAAATTTAATGACCTTTGTAAATAAAGACATCGGCGACTATCGCTTTTGATATGTTATATGTATGTAATTGGACCTTCTGAGCTCGTTTATTTATGTGACACGACGGAAAGGCGTAGACCAAATATTGGAAAAGCAAAGTAATGAAGACTTATTAGAAAACTTTTTACTGGTCCTACATCCTTGTCTAACATATTTATACGAGAACTGAATCTCGATACGGGTCCAACTATTTTAATGAAAGTTAGTATGCAAGGGAAGCATACTGACATTAAAATACCGAGTGATATTTTACCATTAAAATACCGAATAATATGGGGAGCACCGAGCTAGGCTCGGCCATCCGGGTACCACGATTTAATTGTGCAGTATAGGTACCTTATTGTTATGTGAAAATGCCTCAATCCATAAAAAGAATCATGCCGACACCTAATATTAAATCTTTATACGTACAACACAAAAATATATCCACGAATCCCAACAACGCTACCATGTAATATTTGAAATGGTTATAAAGAAGGCATCAAATATTAATAGCGAGAGTTTATGAGCACGATGGCTCATTTGGTTCCGAAACCACACCCCGTAAATTGGTACAGACAGGACCATTGATCACCTAAAAGGGATTTAAGCCTTAATGAAGATTTAATGCTGAATTATACGCCTGGGTCTATTGCACTATTTTGTGAAAACTTTACTGAAATAAATCTTGATACTATATTTAGAAAAAATATTATAGTTTGTAAAGTTTTGCGAGTCGGACTCGCGCACGAAGGGTTCCGTACCATTATCTATGCAACATAAGGCAACGTTATTAGTATCGAGCAAGAAACGGTAAAAAAATCATGTTTGTTGTATGGGAGCCCCCCTTAAATATTTATTTTATTTTATTTTTAGTATTTGTTGTTATAGCGGCAATAGAAATACATCATCTGTGAAAATTTCAACTCTCTAGCTATCACCGTTCTTGAGATACAGCCTGGTGACAGACGGACGGACGGACGGACGGACGGACGGACAGCGAAGTCTCAGTAATAGGGTCCCGTTTTTACCCTTTGGGTACGGAACCCTAAAAATGAACGTTCCATAGTTTTGGTGAGAGAGAGCAGTAGACAGAGTTATTTTGCATTTGATAATGTTTGTAAGTAGTAGGGATAAGTGATTCCAAAGCTCTTTGTGTCCGTAATTTTGGTTAGTCCAGCTGGAACTACTGTTCATTACAAATAATTACTTTGTGTAAGGTATTAGCTATGTAGCGGCAAATTGGTTCTGATTCTGTGGTTGGCGTTCTGTTAAGTTATAATTGATCTGCCAAATGAAACTAAAACTGAGACGTCTGCAGATATCTCCATCATATTTTTATATAACGGAATCTTTGAAAGTGATTTTTTGATATAGCCGGATGACAATGCAATAATAAAAAAAAATGTTCGAGATTTTCAACCTTACTTTTTAGTTTTTAACTAAGCAAATTATTTTTTAAGTCTTTCTAACATATAGTTCGACAGTTTAGCACGTTTTATCACTTCGTTAAAAATATGTATTCGTATTAAATTAATAGTCTGTATCAAGTCGGTAGGTATACATACATTTTATGCTTTAAGCACATGTACTTCGCAAGAAATCATGCAAATATTTAAAATGGAAGTCAAAAATAATCAAAAAGTAACGTAACCACAAAGTATTTGCTCTGGGTTTCTTTTTATAAAATCGTATTAAATCCTTTACGCCCTCACATCCCTTTCTGTAACGAGGGCAATCAAAGCCTTTATGTTTAAGCCTTTCGCACGTCCGCTATATTGAAAAAGGGCGCCGAATTTACTCCCCAGCATCCCTTGGCGGCCAAGAAGGTTGCATCGTTGATTTAAACTAAGGCGATATTACACTGAAAAATATTTACTACTTTACAAATGATACAATAAACGTGTTATTTACTGTGACTAGCACCCTGTCCTGTTCATTTTTAAGCTGTGGCATAATTTTTGCTTAATTCGTTAAAACATGAGAAAACCTGACATCGAACGGTTCTTCTTTATTATTTTGTACATTTTAAGTTTATAATGATGAAATTTATCATTTAAAATAATTACATGTCTCACCGTGACCATGTGACTGCAGTCTCCGAAACGTCGGGCCAAAATTTAAAACAAATATACGTGTCTAAATATCGTACAAAGTAGTTTTATTTAAACAGATGAGTCGCGCAAGTGTTAGAAAATATTATTTTAAGTTTATTCCAAAATACATGTATTTGAGATCCTCCTATGCTGCTTAATCTTTGCTTGTTGTAAAACAACGTCATTATTGACGTATGTATGTACCTATGTAAGCTTATATCTTCTAAAATACGCATCGGATTTTTATGTGGCTCTTTTAATAGATACAGTGATTTACAAGGAAGGCTTTTTTTGTATAATTTGTTAAGGTTTGTTTTCTAAATTCCACCAGTACGAAGTTGCGGGCAACAGCTAGTTTACATAAAAGTCACAATTGGCATTGAAAGTCCCGAAGGCATGGGCATTAGTTTTTAGTGCAAAGGTATACTATTGCACTATTATAATGCACGTCTATTGTTAAATGTAATTCTCTCAGTCGCTAGTACAACCGTCAGTGTTAGTTGAAATAAGCCAATAAAGAAATTAACCAAAACAAACGAATTCAAAATAAACTGTATCTGGAAATTTGCTATCTTTACAAAACCTACTTTATAACTTTTGTGCTTCATAACTCTATTCGTTAATCTTTATAAAAACTTCTTTGCAGTTTAACAAAACCAATAGAAGTGAAGAAATAAGAAAGGGATCAACATAATTACAAGAATATGGAAGTATTTTCACGTAACGACAGACATTTGCATCGATATAAATTCATGGATTTACATATCAATAGGAATGAGGCCGTAAAGCCCAATTTGGTATAATTCACATTCTTATAACTAGCTTCAAAGCTTATCTTTAAATACTCAGTTTGCACTTACGTAATGACAACTTTGAGATATAACCTCCTTGGCGGCGTCTAAAATTTAAAAAGAAAGATTTTTTTAAAAGCTGCTGTGCTGCCTTTGCGCACCTGTTCAACATTTAGTAGTTAGGTAGATTATGGACCCAGAAGAAAGCTGTCTAAAAAACTTGGAGTTTCCACAACATGTTTTTTCTTCCTTTTTTCAACCTTTTTTACACAATCTGTTTATATTTCTAGTATTGTTTTAAAGCTTTTAAATTTAAAACTTTCATAGCAATTACGTTCTTATCCTGTCTCATCACGTGCCGATACCCAGACTTACGCGTCTGAACATATTCGAGCGCAACCTCTACCATTCTCAATAAATTTTTTGATTGCCATACACACAATATACAACAGATATATTATTATATGTCTACACATTTCCTATATATTTCTCAGCCAAAAAAAAAATTATCACTGAATTTTATGGAAGATTATATAACTTGGCCTGTTAATCGGCTTAACAAAGTAGATACAAATAGAAATGAGATTAAAGCAAGGATCCATCTATATTAAACAACACAGTAGGACGCTTTGCCGGAATTAATTATTGTATCATTAATAAAATGGGTGACTAGCCACAACATAAATATCTGTCAAGGGCTTTTGTTCTAAGAATTACGACTTGCTTGGAGATGCTAGTTGCCATCACACGAGTACCTATAAGATTTAATTGTTTACCTAGTTGATTATTCGACTAAGAATTTGTATAATACAAGAATATACGATCGATCGAATCGATTATTATTGAAATCAGCTTTCGACTTATTTTTAGTGTTTTTTGGTGAAGAAGAAAATTGTAGATTACGTGCGTTTTGTGGCATTCTGGAATCTAAATATTTAAATAAATAAATAAATATTCATGGACATTTCACACAACGTCCTCTGGTCCCAAGCTAAGCTTATTATGCTTGTGTTATGGGTACCAGAATACGGATAGAATACATATACTACTTTTCTTTTGTAAATACATACTTATAATAATAGAAACACCCAGACGCAGTACAAACATTTGTATGAAAATTAGAATAATCACACAAATGATTGTCCCGAGCGGGAATCGAACCCGCGACCTCTTGATTGGCAGTCCGTTACTTAAACCACTCAACCACGAGGCTCGTCAATTGCCATTAATTGCAATACTAGCCTTATAAATCTATGGCTTTTAATATTCTTTTTTTCCGTAATAGCCATTTAGTATTAATATTTTTTTGGCTTTAAAAAAATAATTTTTTTCGTTACCCTTAATATTTTAGAATGTAAAAATTTTTTTTTAGCATATCGATTCACGCGACGGACTCATTTTCTAGCCTTACGATACATCAAGCGTAAATGGGGGATGAAGTATTGATTTATTGTAGGCCATTAACTTTCGAGGGGGATGAAATAGTGAATATTGATTACTAAACGTTCGGATTGCTGGATTTTTGGCACCCGTGCTGAAAAATGTTACCGACCAAACGGCGCTATTTATTCGACGAACACAGCAGAAAGTTTATCATTGACAAGAACTCGCCCTGTAATCTCTGCCTACCATGACAAAAAGGTGCGACGGAATGATGATGAAGAAGAACTAAGCATACGGCAAATATTATGAAAATAATATTGAAAAAAAATAAGGAAATCAAATTAAAAAAAGTAAATGGAACCTTTTTGTAAAATATGTCTAAAGAATATTATAAAATTCACATGCTCGTTATTTTTTATCGTTAATGGCTTTCAATGGCTTGGGTATAACGTACATATAACCACGAACTCGGGTGTTACTATAATTATGCTTAGCAACGACCTTTTCTCCCTGTTCATGCTCATCAGCATTTCAGAATAAAGAGCGTCTTCAAAATACAAGAGGATTCTTTTTTCAAACTCTTAACAAGTCTTTGTTCAAAACGTTAACGTGACTTTTTATATTTTTCAACATTTGTGTATGCATGTATTGCATTTTCATCGACATTTACGATCCAAGTTATGTATTATTTGTGTTCAAGTATCATAGCATACTAAATACAAATTTTGTCGTTATCCTATGGATATGTCTTGGTATATAGGGCGGTATAGTCGTACAGCGATCAAACACTTAAAATAAGTATTGTATAGTTTTACTTATGAATATTCATAAGTAGGCAATATTTTAAAGAGAATAATTTTTTAACTATAGAAGCAATAATAATCACTGGTAAAGTCAGTTTCATATCTAAAGGGCCAGCTTTCATTACAAGATAGGAGTTTTCCTGTTCTCTATATTATTTTTAGTAATATTATTTGGATATAACACTGCCTCGCCTCGAAAGGCGGCAGGACGCACTCCAACGAGGTTGGCAACAGTCAGCCAGAGTGGTGGAGCCTAATGGGAAAGAAACCGACGAACTATACGGGCATTGTCAAGCAAGACCGTTTTCTGCATCTGGGCCGTCACCGACTTGCTATTGACGCCGAGCCTCTCGAGGTGTTGTGAGAGGCTCTTTGGGATCAAACCGTTCACCGATACAACTATCGGGATTATTTCTGTTGATTCCACCCTCCACATGTCGGTAACCTTGTGCGCCAGGTCCAGATACTTGGTCTTCTTGTCTGCTTCGGCTCGCACCGTAAGTAATATTATATATCGTTAGTAATATTATAATTATTATGCTAATTATTTTCTTTTTTGTTTGCTTAACACTGGTAGCACGGGTTTATATTAATGATTGCTGCTTGACCGAGATAATAAAGCTATTACCTGTGGAAACACCATTAACCCCTATCACAAACGGTGGTACAATTTGGATATAATACAGTTAATAGTTACAATTTGGATATTTTTTATTTAGATAGTACTAGGTCAATCTCAGAAAAAAAATCTAGTTGTCACTACTGTATGTCTATGTGTACTGTATATCTATGTAATTATATAACTCCTAGTTGTACATAACATCGATAGCATAAATTATTCATTTTACAACTTAGTTACGTTCAGAATTTCACGGTTTCCATAAATTAAACAACATTTTAACTAAAAGCCTCACGAGTTATATTACAATAATTAATATTTCAGTAACAATTTAGAAACGATTTCTATGAATTTAATATTAAAATGGTAAATTAATTTTCGTAATATTCATATCGCTTTCAAGACTGTGCAAACAACCTAAGAAACTTACAATTATACTTGGGCTCATGTAACTTAATTATGAATCAAAATCAATCTTAACCTCTCATCAAATATTTATAGAGATAAACTTCTCTTCAACAGCCTAAATTTAACTTAATAATAATTTGTAAGATTTTCAATAGAAGCTTTTACACTATTAATCGAGGAAGGTAACTTTGTCAGTGGGGTGATACAAGTATAACCTCCCCATGTCTTGTCCGCGGGGGTCGTAAGACCTGACCGAGGAAACCACGTCGTATTTATTTATTTATTAACATCGACTGCTCACTGCACTTACAGTCTCCCAAAACGTGCAATGAACTATTACTAAATAGGTACATAAATTAAGGTAAATAGAAAATTTTATATAAAACTAGCTGACCCGGCAAACGTTGTTTTGCCATACTGAAAAAAAAATGACGTATGACATCTGCGCAGATACCCGAGGATTTTTAATTCCCGCCTTTTGCCCTGCCGGGTCATGATGGTGCCTTGAGCTTTACCCGGCGAGAGGTGGCCCCGATAATCGAAGCCCGACCTGATGGGAAGAACATTAGATTCCCCGTCGCATTACAGTGGCTGACAGCCACATTTGCCACGGTGGGTCTCTGAATACCGACCCGCCGCGCGCGATCATCGCGTCGGATGGGGCGGGGGTCAGCTTATTGCGTGCCGACGACCCCTTCCCGGGGCTCCAAGGAGGGTTGACGTCAGGCAGGCCGATCGTAAAAATGTAGACACTGTAGTTAGCGACGATCCCGAATAACGGGATAAATAATCTCAAGTTAGGGGCAAGCCTCCTTCATGTAACTATACGTACCTATATGCATTTTGAATTCATTAATTGCAAAAGTATAGAAATGGTTAATTTTGCAAAAATAATGCAAACAGAAAAGTTTAATATGCTATGTTTATATGTGCGTAGATATACAACAATTAGGGATTGCAATTGCTGGATCCAGCATACGGCAATCCAGCTGGATCCAGCGCCTTTTTAAACATGCTGGATCCCGCATCCAGTGCTAGATCCAGCAATGCGGATCCGCAAACGTATCAATTTCTATTGTTTAGTTTCGAATTGGCGCCATTTTCAACACAGACGATTCAAAAAAAGAAATAGTCAGTCTCTTGTCGTCAGATTTTAAACTGCCTAATTATCAGCTTTCGATTTTCTTATCATATATTATGTACTAACGAGTGCGGAGAAGATTATTTCGGATTCGGAATTTCTTTTGTACAAGAAATAGACTGCAGATTAAAATAGTATTATTATACGGTCCTTTATGTAGTTAATTTTAAAAGAATTTGTAAGACTAATTGCTATTGATGAGCCGATTAAACATAAACGTAATAAGATATTGCTTACTTAAAAACATTATCTTAAATGTTATATGAGGTTAGGTACATGTTATTTAATTTTAATTTGATTCTTTTGATCACAAATGGTTAAGAAATCAAAGCAAATTGATATAAGGTATCACTAATGAGTGAAAGATTTAGACTATCGTAAGAAATACAAATTATTAAATAAAAAAAATCTAAAAAATGTTGTTTTTTTATTTTCGTTCCACATTTTGCTGGATCCGCGCTGGATCTAGCTGGATTCGGGTCAATCCAGCAAGAATCCAGCTGGATTGAAAACGCCGCTGGATTGCAATCCCTAACAACAATAGACTATGACTGATACAAAACTAAAGAGGTAAGAATTGAATTCTGTTTTTCGAATAGGTCTATTCTACTACAAGTATAGTCTTTTGCAATACAATATATTGTGGTACAATTTTACGTACAATAAATTTTACGGGCCAAACGTGATGTATTTACAAATGTGAAACAAAAACCAGACTGCTATAAATTACTGAAACAAAATGCGCATAGAAAGAACCATGTAAAAACGTATCCATTAGATATACTGACAGAAGATTTATTAGGATGTATGATTTCAAATACCCGTCAGGTTTAGTAATTGTATTTAAAGACAATTGCATATTTAGTTATATGCCAAGAAAAATAACTGTTTTATTAGACCACTTTATTAAAATTATACAATTTAGGGCAGTTTTTCAGAAGATACACACTAGACCTGTGAGATTTTGATTGTTTTAAACTTTTAAGTTCTCCGTGTTGTGACGGATTAAGAATACAAGTGTCACCACTCCATCTTCTAGGGTGCTGTAAAAGTCAGCTAAGGGATATTGCACACGGACAACATCTTCTATGAGAAACGGAAAACTCGAAAATAAACCCTGTGCCAACAAGCCTGGTCAGCGCGGTACAGTTGACCATAATCCCTCCCAAAGTGGAGGAGGCCCGTGCCTGGGGGAGAAACTGTCACATATGTAATAGTAAAGTAAATGCACATAAGACATGAAATTTTGGATAAGCAATGATTAAATCAAGTTCTATTCCATCCAACCAAAAATTTTGTTCCGTCCATTGTTGGACATACCAACATTCCCTTTCCAAAGAACGCTACCAGGTGTTCATGACATTCAGGTAATCCAACGACACCACCTTTTGATATGGTGCAGTCTAACGTTACCACACCGTTCTTAGCCCATTAACCAGCGTGGTCTGAGATATGCCAGATACACTTCTTCTTCTGCAGATACTTTTACAAAATAATATTAAATTTAGACCGCTAAATAAGCAAATGTGTGTCACTCGGCTTTGTAGTAAAGCCTTCATATACTTCAAAATTATTATATTGCATTTTCACGTTATTCAATATTTCAATATCGGTTTGAATAATACATGAATGTGACAATATGTTGAAATATCGTTAATATAATTCATAGCAGAAAATCTAATGAAAGGTTGTCGTACATATTTAAACAAACAATGAACACA
This sequence comes from Orgyia antiqua, assembly GCA_916999025.1. Classification (NCBI taxonomy): domain Eukaryota; kingdom Metazoa; phylum Arthropoda; class Insecta; order Lepidoptera; family Erebidae; genus Orgyia; species Orgyia antiqua. The sequence goes on from OU779861.1 coordinate 9,277,086, forward strand.
AACTGTTTCATGAATGAATAATGAATTTAAAATTTTACAGTCGAAATATTATCATTGTTTTGTTATAATGAATAAAATGCACAAGTGTACAATGGAAGATAAATTAACTTATGTTATCGAATGAAATAAAAAAATGACTGTGGAAGAATGAAGCTTCAACTTACAAACCTTTCTTTATGTCAATACTCTCTCTAAATAAACTATTAGTTCCTTATAATTTCAAAAAAAATCGATATACCTAGACGTTTTGCATTATGAAAAATTTACAAATCTTCAATACTTCAGGTAGATAAAATCATTCATCTTTTTGAAGTCTTGGCAGACGCCTCAACAATTTACTGGATGGTTCTTACTCAGCTACCAACGTCATAAAAGGGGCATCAAGTTAGCGGAGTAACACTGGTGTGTATGCATTACAAGATTGTGTATAAATCTAGTTTTAATGCCGTAGTTTATTATGCAAGTTACTATTTTAACACGCTTACACGCTTTTATACGTACGGTACGTAGTTGTCAATGTAGTATCTATGGAACGGAATTTACGGAATTGCACTTGCAGTAGTCGGATTTATCTGTTTTGCACATATACCTATTAAGGACCGATGACAATACCATAATTTAAAAAAATATTCAGGATATCCAAGCGTGTTTTTTAGTTTTTGAACGAAGCAAATTATCAGAAGGCTTGATTTGACTAGAAAAAAATGCCTATATCATACTAGATGGATTAATAACTGCTCACTTTTCAAATGTTTTGGTATCTAACAATGTTATTTAATTTTTTATGTTATTTCCATTAGATAATATAGCAAACTAGCTAACACAACAAACATAATTATATCTGCTGTCATGTATAAATATTTAACAGAGTGCGTTAAAAGCAATAGGCTCCGAGCTTAAGAGAGATGAGCGCTAGAATTATATGCAAATTAAATAAACCAGGGCTCTTTGGGTGTTTAGCATAATCGATTCAGCTCAGTACTAAAGCTATGGTATTTTAATAAATCCTTTCATTAATAAAACAATATCGTGGCTTAAGTAATTCGTATAATTTTAATAACCGCCGTACCTACTGTAGGAATATGGTTAGTGGGTCTGACGATAACATTGGGTTTCAGTTTCAAAGCTTTTACTTTGCAGCCCAGGTTGCGCTAAAATAATATACAAAAGACTCTATCCACATACTGTCTGGAGGACATTTAACAACTAATGTAAAATTAGTTGGAATATCTTGTGTTTTTGACAGGAGGTATGGTTCTTTGACTAATCTGCATCAGTTACTATTGTAAGAACGCTTGAGTAATTGAAAAGAGTATATCTTTTGAAATTTATATTAGTTTCAAATCTGAACTAAACTAAACCCGTATATCTATAGTGGCCCAGTGCTGTGAAACACGCTTCCTATAAATAATTGGTCAAGTGCGAGTCGGAGTCGCGCACGAAGGGTTCCGTACCATTATCTATGCAACATAGGGCAATGTTATTAGTATCGAGCAAGAAACGGTAAAAAAATCATGTTTGTTGTATGGGAGCCCCCCTCAAATATTTATTTTATTTTATTTTTAGTATTTGTTGTTATAGCGGCAACAGAAATACATCATCTGTGAAAATTTCAACTGTCTAGCTATCACCGTTCTTGAGATACAGCCTGGTGACAGACGGACGGACGGACGGACAGCGAAGTCTCAGTAATAGGGTCCCGTTTTTACCCTTTGGGTACGGAACCCTAAAAAAAGACAAAAGTATAAATCTTTCCAACTCAAAATGGAAGTACTGTATCTATCCAACTCAAAATGGAAGTACTCTTAAGTGGTAAAAAGCATGACATACCCTATTTATCACCACGGCTCTTATAGGAAATGAGAGGTCACGTATTTGGTTGTTGGTGGAAATGTGAGGATAATGCTTCATGTGACAACAACTAATCCTATTAATTGCACACTACTCGTGTTCTTCCTTAATGAGAAACTGTTTACATTGTTAATATTTCGGTGTCTAGTTTAACTAGCGATATTATATTATCTATTTTCTGTAAGTAGGTATTACAATATTAACAACTCGTGCACGTGTTCATTCTTTTTGTATAAATCACCTTATAAATATAATTCGTTAATACATAGGATAAATAAAAATATCCAATCCCCTAACTATATTTATCAAATAAGACCACTGCGCGAAGATCGAACCCGCGACGTTGAGAACGAAAGTTGGTTCGTTACCATATCGTCATACTCATATCATCTCTTGTATTGTCCCTTGTACATGTACCTACCTTTAAATAATATACTTAAATATATTAACGAAACAAAATTAGGATCTAATTAAATTCCTCGGAATTAGTCGACTGAAGATGTGGACTTTGTCCCTGTTCCAAACAGCACCAATAAGCAGTAGTATCCTATTACGAACACATGAATAAACATTTCGTTTCCTTATCGATGTCAATTTCGTATTTTTGACTGAACAACTCTAACCACAGAATAGATACTATCTCAAGCGCAAAATGACTTAACTTTAAATAACTTGTTACAGAAGTTATTTAATGGTAACCGTGCTATTGTGTTGTTTCCGAAAATATATATCAAAAATAATTTATCTATCTATGTAGAAATGTTACCACGGAATGGAATGTCATAGTCCATTTAGTCATTTTTTATGGTAATGTGCATAAGATTTTCAGAAGCTGAATCTGCGTCTGAAACTACTATAAAGAATTAATGCTGAAATTATTTAGGAATTCCTGATTGAAAACTGTGACTTTAAAATATACGGCATAGAATTTTTAAAGAACGATATCTTAGAGCGGTTGTGACCTAACTAACTACAGTAGGTACCTATTTACGAACTAACAGCCCAGAGTGTCTCACTGCTATAAAAAGGCCTAAATCTTATTCCTTCACGCATCGCAATCGTTGTCGTAAAATACAAATAAAGCAATCAATTGTTAATATAAAGCAATCGTAAAATATCAAAATAATAGCTTAGGGAGTTTACAAAGAGGTTGGCTCATCTGGCATCTGAAACCACAGCCAGTGAATTGATACAGACAGTACCATCGATCACCTAGAACAGATATAAGCTTTAATGAAGATTTAATGCTCAATTATATTACTGGATTTGTTATACCAAGTATATAAATTTTGGTAATTTATTTAGCAATATTTTTTATTAATCTTGTTAGTTTTAAGTAGTCATTATATTATTTCTACAATGAGTAATGTATACAACCTGTTCACGTTTCTTCTCCGTCGCGTTACCGTCACGACCTCGTTCACTGTTTGACCAAACCTTAAGATCGTAGAATATTTAGTGCCCATCATTCATTCTTTATATTTATTTATATACAAAAACATCGTAGTAGGCCATCAGCAATATATTTCACAAATCAATCGTCTCAAACGATACAAAAAATAAATATTTTCAGTCTTCCTTTGAGAACTTGATTGAAAGTTTTTGCAGACAATTTCATAGACCGACTGAACTACGAAGAAGCAAAAAATACGAGACAAAAAACAAGATTAATCTGACAAGCAATTCGAAGTCAAACGATTCAATTCACTAGTCAGCTGAACATCATTAACATTACCGCTCCTTACTACTTATAAATAAATGTAATTCATATAATCAAAAATTCATAGCAACATTTTTATTTGTATAAATTTTTTTTCTATAATAAAGATAGGAGCACTGATAAATTTGAAATTAGAACGGAAGGGCTTAGAACTTTTTTTTTAAATATTTTCTGCAATTGAGTTATTTTATTTTAGTGATAAGCGCATTTAATTTATGGCAGTAGCTCTCACACGCTGCTTGTACAAACAAACAAACAGGCCGAAAAAGAATTACTAAACAAGCTGACAAAAATTCTAGAAAACATTTTGTTACGCATAAAGACTCTCTCATTTTTTGTAATATAGGTAACCAACACAACTGTGTTTAAAAATGTTTATAACTAAATTACAAATGGCGCAACCATACCTATATTTCAGGAAATTTAATATCACAGATAGATGAAATTGAAACTATTCTCGATATTTACTATACTCCTATTCTATCTTTGAAAGTATGCCACCGGATATTGAATACTACGTCTGTGCAGGCTTCATCCCACATATTCACAGTAATAGTAACTATTTTGGAGCTCGTACTTACGGTACGGCACTTACCTTCGAGTAAAGTATCAAATTTTTCCCGGTAACCGATGAAACAAATTTCTACTTACGAAATCCCGGCTATTGAATCCAGGAACCCAATCCACCCAAACATGTATAGCTATATTTATGTACGTATTTGCAATACAAAGTGGGATTATTTTGTCACAATTTTGTTTGTAGGTACTAAATGATACCAAGAGTTTTTAATGTTATACATATATCCAATATTATACTCAAGTCAAATGCCTTTGTATTTTGTTTAAAATAGTTAATTCTGTTCTGTTGAGGGGGACTGATACACTCATCGCATTCTCCTCGCCCTTCGCAGGCTTGGCTGCTCCATGGCACCCCCAATTAGGATTGGGGCATAATTCCTCCATCGTGGAGGGAACCTCAATTATTTGTGAGCCCCCTACCTGTAACCCTAGAGACTATGACAAGGAAAGGGTGTGGTGACGCTTGTAATCTTAACCCGTCACCGGGATATTTCATATCATTTAGTAATCAGTTATACACTGGCTTGTAACATTAGCATAACAAATATAACATGGGGCTCTAAGAAGTAGATTCAGGCCTTGTCACCACTGAAAACGTTGACGGGCGCGGTGGCTGACATTGAGCAATCAATTCCCACTAATGGTTTCTCCTACAAAGTTAACGTCCACCCATAAATCAGTAACTAATCTCCATTACAGTTTACCCCATAGGTACTATGTTATAACATCTATCCTAAAAATCGGTCAAGTAAGAGTTGGACTTGCACATGTAGGGATCCGTACCCAACCGTTATTATCCTTACTAATTAATGTTAGTAAAAACGAAATTTCGACGAGCTTACTCATGCCACAGTTAAGTAACACACGATTTAAAAAAAAAATTATAAACTGTACAGCCGAGTCGGCTGTACAGTTTATAATTAATAATTAGGGTAATTTTCCGAAAAATTTCAAAACTCGGAAATTTTTCAATTTATTTTTCTGAAAAATTGAAAAATTGGAAAAATAATGGAAATATATTTTTTATCGAAATTATTAGTTTAAATGAAATAGTTTATAAAATATAGTTCATAATAAGTTGAAATTCAAAGGATTTAATGGCTTTACATGTTGTTTAAAAAAAAAACAAATGTGCAAAGTTATATTTTAATACAGATTCATGGTCAATGGTTTATTTTACACATAAACATATATAATTACGTCACTCATGATTAATCTGAATCCAAATCTGAATCATGATCATCATAAAAGAATTGGTCATCAACATTTTGTACATTATCTGCATCTACAAACAGTAAATCTTCAGTTGGTGGACTGATATCGTCATCTTGATTATTGTGAATATACAAATCATCATTATTTCTATTTTCCATATTCCAGTTATATGCAATAAAAGCCATTTTTTCAGCTCGCTCCGTCAGCAGTCTATTACGCTTTTTTGTGTGAATTCCACTTATTGTACTAAAAGAACGTTCACATGCGGCAGACGTTACAGGAGCCGTGAAGATAACTTCAGCCACTTTTCTCAGTTTCGTAAATTTACATATGCCTTGCCACCAAGAAAGGGGGGTGACATTATTTACTGGCGACCACACAAATCTTTGACTCCAAAAGTTAGATTTTGATTTAAAATCGGAAACTTCCGCCATTATATTATCAATATTTAAGTACGTTGCTAGTTCATCGATAAAATTCATTGCTGCAGCATCTTCTTCACTACTTAAGTTATCACCACAGATCTTTGGATCTAGCAAACATGCAGCAAAATGGATAGGTTTTACAACTGTTCCTTTTCTGGATTCAACTTTGTCAAGCAGAGTTTGTTTTTCTTCTTCATTGATAATATTGGTGTGAACAAAAACTTCTGTTATTTTTAATTTTAAGGTATTCCACACTGAAACTGTTTTCTGAATTAAAATATCGTTACCTTCTAGTTGGGAGATGCTAACAGCGATTGGTTCTACAATTGCAGCAACTTCATTTGTCATTGTCCAAAATCTTTCATCTAATAAATGTGATTTGTTTTCTGACGACAACTGTGCTCGTTCATGCACCGCCAACGTTTGCATTGCTGGTTTGACAAATTTCATCACTTGCAGCGTATCATGTACACTGCTCCATCTAGTTTTAACAGGTAGCTTCAATTTTTTGTTGCAGTTTTTTTCAATTGAAATTTTCGTAAAAAGTGACGAGAGTACTTGACTGTATTTTATTTCTTTTACTACATCGACTATCATTTTCATTATAGTTTTAATCACATTAATCTTTAGAACGTCATCTGCCAATAAATTTAATGTATGTGCTGTGCAACGTAATGTGATTATATGTGGATATAATTCTTTCACATTCAACAGAGCTCTTTGAACATTATTTGCGTTATCACCTATTAACACAAAGAACTTTTCGGGGCCGATATGATTCATCACTTTAAAAATCTCTGTGGTTAAGTATTCTGATGTATGACGATTATCAAGCGTGTTTACAAAGTCTACGAGTAAAGGAGCAGGTGTGGAGACTAAAAAATGTATAATACCTTCATTTTTTATATTGGACCAGCCATCTAGCTGAAGATGCAGTATCGAAAGAGATTTCAAATTAATATCTTGACTCTTTTTCATTTCATCATAAATGTTATCCACGTAAGTTGTTAAAGTTTTTCGTGTTGGCAATGTGTAGGATGGCGCTAAAGCAGAAAATACTTTTTTCCATAATGCATGTTCTACCCAAGAGATAGGAGATCCTGATACTGTAGTTGCTAAGGCGATCAATTTATCGACGTCTTTTTTATTAACGGAACAATCTGCTTCTGAAGACACAGCGGAAGAAGTAGAAGGCAAGTTTATGCACGAATCGGCTTCTTTTGTCAAGCTAATATTTAAAATTTTCATATCTTGTGGACATTTCGTGCAATTTGCAATATGAGACCGCATACGAGTAACATTCGCACATCGAAACATTTTGTTACAATATTTACAAAAGACACTGTTATTCCGTTTTTCAAACGAATTCCATACTGTAGCGTCCTTATTACGACCCATTTTTGTCTCAAACTCACTTAAAAAATAACAACACTTCCTTATTATAGCACTAATACAAACACTCCGAAGCTAAATGAATGCCAGTCAACTACATATTGCCACGCAATTTCCAATTCCCTACTAAACATATATAACGGGGAATCCCCGATCATAGATTACATGCTATTACGTTACGTACTTACCATAAACTAAAATTTGCCGGACAGTGACCGAAAGGCGAGACAACGTAGTGGGAAAATAAATTGACAAATCTGGCAACACTGACTGCCCAGTAGATTTTAGTCTGTGGTACCTAATACGCATGTTATCTATGTTCGGGGATTTCCCGGTGTATGTTAGATCTATATCTCTTAACGTTAACCTTAGAAATTATTTTTTATAAGTTAACTGGATATCCTTCTAAATAAATTAAAATATAAAATTTTTTGACCGATCTGACCCACAAAACTGCCATTTTTAGTAGACAGCGATGTCCAAAGGTAAGCACTTACCGACTAATATTTTACTATTAAACAGAAATACCAACAAACTAGTAGGTATCTATCTACTTAATATCGCACGTTCGTATAACTACTCGTACACGTAGCATTATAATATATTTTAGACTCAGTGGCTTTGCCTTCGCGTGAGTTTATCTAGGTATGTTTATTTGTTTTTCAGAAAAGATTATACTAGCTTCAGATAGTGAATCAGATACTGAAATGAACTGTAATTTTGACAATATGCGTAATGAATCAGAAAATTTTTTCACTGAAAATGCTGATTACATTCCAAGAAAAAAAAAAGCTTTCAGAAGTCGCCGGAAAAGACAATACTCCAAATTGCAGCTTACCTAGAAGTGATACGTACATATCAGAACCAGATGAGTACAGTCAGTACGCTCAAAGTTGGTCTAGTCCAGATTTATACAGTTAAAGAATCCCAAAAACAAATCCCAAATTCAGAAATACAGTTTTGTGATGCGGCAGTGATGACAGAACCAGAGTACAAAGCGGAAGAAAATGAGAACATTAGAATTTCAAATTTAATGTTTTGTAAATTTATCTCGCATGAACTTGACCGGTATACCGGTGATGAACGGTATAATCTTATGCAAGAAATCATAAAAGTCTTTAAGAAAAATAATAAATAACAGTCTTAGTAATAGGGTACGGAATCCTAAATATGAGAAATTTTAGTATTTTGATAAAAAGTAACAAATAAAAATTTGTTATCTTGTTTTATTTTCTGATCTTGGTCAACTCCCCATTTTTTCCAATATTTGAAAAATATTTGAAAAATTGGAAAAATAGTGGAAATTTTTAATTTTTTCTTTTCTTTTCATTCCGAAATTTTTCCATTACCCATCATTAGCCGACATACACATCTATCGAGCCGTATAGTGAACATCTATTTGTTAAGGTTCGATTTTTAAATTTCACGCGTACGATGTCGCGGGCAACAGCTATTACTAATATAATTATGACGTCATATTCCTAAGCCCAAATAACGGGTTCAGAACAGGAGAATGGTGATGAGTGTTTGTTTATTAATTTATTAATTTTAGCAATTGACTTGCTATGGTTGCACCTAATAAATAATCAAATTATATTGGAAAAAAATATTAATATGAGTAGGACTTGAACCCACGATCTCGGAATACCATATATTTTTTCCACTATAATTTCATTTATTATGAGTATTTGTTATTAATACCATCAACTAATATACATAATCTGTGAAATTTTCAACTCTATTACCGTTCCAGAGAAACAACCTGGTGACAGAAGGACCGACGGACGGATGTACTGACAGTGAAGTCTCAAATTATTATTGACACCTTATTAGGTGTCGTTTTTCATTTTAGTACGAAAGCCTATAAAGCAATATTGTAATTATTTTTAAATAATAAATAGAAAAGTATTTATATTATAATAATCTCAACGGATGTTTCCAGAATGTAATTGTGCAACGTTTTTACAAATAGAGACATGAGCACTCAAGATTCAGCAGAAGAAATAAGCCAGCAATCTATCTAAACCCTATCGGAAAAGATTATCCTATAACCGTTACACATTTATTTTGACCCCCATTCGTTTGTCTACCAGAAATGTAGGAAATGTCGCGTATAGGACGAAATGAACCACGATGTATTTATCAGGTGTCAACATACGTGTTGACAACTGATAAATACTTTAGTGCTTGAGAATGTTACTGTTTATATAGACAAGCTGTTGCCCTCAACTTCGTACACGTGGAATTTAAAAACTAAATCCTAACAAATATACAAAAAATGAACCATTCTCTTGAACCACAAAATCAACCGCATCAAAATCCCTTGCGTGGTTTTGAAGATAAGCTCACATAGGAACAAACATACAAAAATAGCGACGTCTTTATCTTTAATTATTACAAAACCGAGTTATTATTTTTGTATGTATGTTCCTATGTGCGCTTAAATCTTGCGGCTTGATGGCTTTTATGTACAATTTATTAATGATTGGTGTTTATTTGGGAGAGAGAGGCTCAATAACTCTAATAGCGCGTGAAATCGCGGGCATTAGCTAGTTATTTTATAATAAGTTAAGAATGGATTAAAAATAATGCTAATTATAATCGTAAGTTGTTGGTGATCATATTCCACTTTACGGCAAATAAAAATGGAAACTTAGATGATGAACAAAACTTTTATGATGTGATACATTTTTCAATAGGAAGTATCTTTACTACCTCATTTTGTCATAATACAGAAAATATATTTATATCTGTAAAACTCAGTCAATAACGAAACCTGAAGCCAATTTTCGGTAACCCAATCCTTTTTTCAATATTTTATGAGTTATTGACTCAGAAATGATTACATTTATATTTATCTGAGATAAAATGAGTGAAGTTGCTATGAATTTATATATTTTGGTCAGTATTTGAACGTACTAATCAGTATGATGCAGCTTTAGGCGGTCCCCGACAAGGTGGAGCAACGATACCGTCAAGGTCGCGGGAAGCCATTGGATGCAAGCGGCACAAGATTGCGCGTTTTGGCATTCTATGGTGGAGGTATATGTCCAACAGTGAATGGAAAGAGGCTGAGGGATGGATGGATGGAATCAGTACAACTGAGTTTAAAACATAATTTCTATACTATTTTAACAGCCTACCGTATCTATTCAATAACTAAGTGGCATCCGTATTACCTAGTAGCCAAATAATAACAAGTAAATATAAGGCAATAAAATATGATATATTGAGCGAATAACACCCACCAGGACCTCGAAACATTGTTTAAATTAATTTATAAGCTTGCATTGAAAATGACGGCTATTTTCATAAAATGCCTTTAATATTTTGCGAATACATCCACATTTATGGATATAGATGGTAGTCACATTTTATTTTTGTTATTTACAGGACCATGTTTCACCTTTAAGAGGCCCTGAGCACTAGGGCACCTAACGGTAGACTAGCAGTCTATTGGTTATCATTTTTTCATATTATATATATATTTTTTTCTCTATAGTCTAAGAACTACTAGGGACTGAGGAAACCTAAAAATTACACGGCTCTGGATATGTCGTCAGTACCTTAAAATTCTGTTTAGCGGTTTTTTATAATGTCTATAAAAATGTTCAAGTTTCTTACAAGTTAAAATGTACCTAAGGTTTAATTTTCGATCGTATTTCATTTATTAGTTAGATAAACGGCTAAGAGTAAATGGATGTAAAGCTCACTTCAAAAGGTGACATAATGCACTCCAACAAGGTTGTCAGCTGTCGGCCAGAGTGGTAGAGTCTATTTGAAAAGAAACCAGCAGGCATTTTCCAGAGGGACTGCTTTCTGCCTCTGGGCTCTCACTGACTGTACTGATATAATAATAGGTACTGATATAATAATAGGCTCTTTGGGTCTAAAACCAATCACCACTTATGTGATTATTTCTATAAATACTGTCTTTGACGTCATTTAATTAAAAATTACATATATAACTAGAGGTGAAAATTGTATTAAAAACGTCATCACAGTAGAGAGGGTAACTGGCTGAATAACTGCTTAGATCGAGTGAAACATTTGAAATGTACCTAAGTCAAAATCATTTACAAAATTATCTGTGAACGAAATAAAACATTAATATCGCGATATTGATACTTTATTTCGGTACCAGTACGTGACAGACATATTTTATAGTATTTCTACTGTTACGAACTACCCTTAACGCCTTCGAAATACTCTGGACCCTATTTACTGTCACTTGTGACAATAACTATTCACGGAGTATCGTAGCTTTATGTTCGACGGAACTGCTACTAAATATTTATGAATACCACGGAGCTATACTAAGGTGTACTACCGATATTTGAATACCAGCGGCCGTATTATGAGCTTTTATTTACAGGCAGTTTACGCCGTGAATTGATTGATTTTCAACTAAAAGTTTTATTTTTGCCATAATACCTAATTTAGCCATGCAGTTTACGGCCTGCCTGGAACTTGAATGATTTTATAAAGCTCATAATACGCCGGCAGTAAGCTGTTGTGCCCGCTGCAATATTTTTGTATTGCGATATATCAACGTAAGTATTAGTTGCAAATAAAATACTTTTTACTCCATTACAATTTTTACTGCAAATATTAGCAAGTTTCTTCAAGCTCAGGTCAGCTCAGGTTCAAGCAAAGCAAAACAGGTTGGTCGCAATTAACGCGTAATTTTAAATTACATAATAATATAGTTTAACTAAATAATATTTTAACAAGAAGGTTACTAAACCTTATTGTTAAACTCAGTTAACTATAACAGAATTGTGTTATAGAGTCAGCCAATATTCAAGTTTTAATTTAGTTGTATAAGTATAATTGGTATGGTTATCAATATACGTTATGGTTAAAGTCAAATTACCGTGTTATTGCAATTAGACGAATACTGGAAATTGAATAAAATATAGGTACATTATTTGTTTCTTATTAAGAATAGTTGATATATTCTTGAATTACTTACTAAGAATTTATCATCGAGCATGCATGATGTACGAGTGTAAGTGAAGCCAAAAAAGAATGTTTGGGTTGTAGCAAATCAAACATTCTCTGGCCAGAGCTTGTGCGCTTTGTCGTCTCTAGCTACCCCCATGGGAATAAGGTGTGATGCTATGATGACGAAGATACTAACATAAAAAGCGTAGGTATAGGAACGTATCCTTTTAATACGTGACTAACTCCTGTCTTAAAAAACCTATCACATTGTAATATACGGGTTTTCGTCACGTAGTCAATATCCTCTTGGGACATCTTGGGCTACACAATCTACACATATTATTATACTTCGTGTGGTCACCGAGGGACCTGAAATGCGTCGGATCAAACGAGTAATTTGCCTATTATACGTCAAAAGTTAGGGTTCTTAAATTATATTTTAACAACTGTATATCTTTTTTTTAAGATGTCGTTTATTATCTCTCGTATCTGTTGCAGAATCTCTTTCTCTCTCCAGTTTATTAACATCCACATCCACTAGTGATTAAATTGAACGTAACAGATTTTAACATTTTATAACCCCTTCAAACGTCGTATTAATTCGAAATTTTGCAAACTTGTTAGGGACCGATAACGATACAACAAATTTAGATTTTTTTTAATATTTGCTATTTATTAGTTGTTTTAGTTACCTTTATTTTATTTTTAATAGCAGCTAAGTTATACATAGTTTGTAGTCAAGCTTCGACCTAGACAACAAAATATGAATGAATGAATGATTTATTTCCTCTTATACTTCAGCTTTTTTAGTCACAACTTAGTTTACAACAATATTATTATGTTGAATGTATCATAATTACAAGGCAGTGGAGGGTGTATCACAATACTCATAAATGAACCATTTCGGGTTCCAAAAGAAATTTTCCTCCTTGATCTTTTTTTCAATATAGCAGACGTGACGAAATCTAAACTGTGAGGCTTTGATTGCCCTCGTTCGAGTTGCGGGTGAGTAGAATATCCTAAATAAATAAATACCCTACAGCTATGTAGGTATATTGTTTGATGTTTTACGGTTAACCTATTTTAGTGACTTTTATTTTTCTTTAGATTATACAGGGCGTCTACGATTATTTAATCAATAAATATTTAGTTACTTAACTTAACTTATCGGGCGATCTTTATGCCGTAATTTTTCCCTTTCTTTCTAACTGCATAGGCTGTCAAACACTAAAAATATTTAACATGTTTCTATATAAACATAAAATAAGTAATGTATTTATTTATATAGACACTTTGATACTTATAACAAAAGCCATTTTAATAATTTTGTTACAACCTTAGAATCCTTACTTATATATACGGGCGACGGTCGACGGGCTTCGTGGCGTAGTGGTTCATGTACTGGACTGCCGTTCACAAGGTCGCGGGTTCGATTCCTGCTTGGGACAATCATTTGTGTGATATTCATAAATGTCATACAAATGTATGTACTACGTCTGGGTGTTTTCTATGTATTATAAGTATGTATTTACAAAAGAAAAGTAGTTTATGTATTATATCCGTATTCTGGTACCCATAACACAAGCATAATAAGCTTAGCTTGGGACCAGAGGACGTTGTGTGAGTTGTCCATGAATATTTATTATTTATTTATTTATTTATATAAAAGTGAAAGTGAGTTTGTTTGTTTGTGACGCTTTCACGCAAAATCCACTGAACGGAATTGCACGAACATTGGTATAGAGATAATTATTATTAATAGTCTTGGAAGTAAAATAGGCTATATACCTATTATTTCACTAAAAAGTTAATAAACGCAAATATTTGTGAAATATGGTAATAAAATAATTGTATCGCCATCTTGACTACTTTACAGTTGTCATAGCAACTCATAGAATCCGTCGTCATAGTGGAATTATTTATTATTTAATTATTTTTTACAATGTTGAATTAATAATTTCTTACAATTTTTATAACAATTGAACTTAGTTTATTTTTTGGTTTGTATTTTGATATCAATCGTAGTTGTAGTGTAATGTATGCACTGCATACATAGTATTTAGTATCGATTGTTAATTGATGTAAATTTTGCTATGGAATTCAGTATCGATTGTAGTCTCTATTAACTTCAGTTCCCACTTCAGTTTTTATTTTACGTTTCATTTCAAATTCGATTCGGCCACTAATGCGTGCCAAGCCGCGGGCAGAAGCTAGTATTTTTATAAAAATTGATTTAGTGCACACAAAAGACAATTATTATTGTTTGAATATTTTCAACCAAAACAATCGCAAATGGGTAGGCAAATAACAAGATAGATAGATTGACAAAAATTGTATAATTCTTGTTTACATTTTATTCCAAAATTTTTCCTTATTTGAATATTTCGTAGTGCTTTGAAGTAATCCAAATATTTTCCTCGTGTATTCTTACAAAATAAAACAAAAGCATTGAGAACAACAAGAAGCCTCTTTACAGGGAGAACTTAAGGAATTACACCGGAGTTGTATTATAATTAAAGCTTTTTATTCAATTTCCTCTTTTAATTTAGTGATTCCTTACGTAATGAGAAATCTCTCGGTCATTTTCATATAGTCATATGACAAATAGTTAACTAAAGTGCCTTACTGCAATCTACTGCGACATAGATTAACCACGTAGCTGACATAGCACGAGTATACAAATGCTACGGGCCTTAGAGGCCCCAAGTTCCAAGGCTTTCTTTCTGTAATAAATCTATTTTTAAAGTGTTTTTGACTACGTCATTGTAATCAAGGGCTTTACATACAATTGTTTACAGGCCCCGCGCTGGCTTAATCCGGCGCTGTACTGCAAAGTAAAATGCGAAACCAAACAAAATCATCATCATCAAATCATCAATTAATAACCGTAATAATAGTAGTAATTCGCGCAAAATCGTCAGGAAGTTCCTGTCTCTGGAACCCTGACCACCGGTAGCTTGGTCCTTGTACTCGATGCCGGTGGAGTACTGTTTTTTATATTTTTAAAAAGAATATTGTGTGTGTGTGTGTATTTTGTATTGTGTGTTTGTGTGTGTATTCATTTATATTTTGTCCTTTTTTATTTATGTTATTTTGTACGATTGTTAAATATTTAGTCGTTTTAAAAATTTTTTATATGGGATGTTAAATAATTAAAGAGAAGTAGTAATTCAATAAATATAGTAATTATAATAGTATGTAGTTCTAAGAAGCATGGATACAGTGCTATCGTCTCTGATCAAACTATTGTTATACCATTCCTACAGTACGGCTACCCAAATTTATACTTTTAACATCATCAGTCCATGGTTTAAGAGTTAAGTTACAAACACAAGTACAGATTATCTATATTAGTGCAGTGTACAGTATGTAGCAAATCGTAATGGAGATTAGTTACTGATTTATGGCTGGAAGTTAACTTTGTAGGAGGAACCATTAGTAGGAATGAATTGCGCAGCCGTAGCACGCCCGCACATCGTTGTTTTCAATACCGAAAGCCATTTTATTTATTTGATATGGAAATGGCTAACAAACCAATAAAGAGAATGAATATTATAAACATCACTTGGTAAAACACATATTTATTTTTACTTATTATTAAACAAAGTCGTTATTTATTTGTATGTATGTGCCTATGTGAGCTTATATCTTCAAAACTACGCAACGGATTTTGATGCAATTTTCTTCAATAAATAGAGTTATTTAATAATTTTTATAATTTACTAAGGTTTTTTTTTATTTTGGAAATTCCACGCGTACAAACATACGGGTAAAACTGTTTGCTTTTCAGATTAATTACTCATAGAACCAAATTTTATCATTTGCATCCTGTTACAAGGTCAAGTTGCCAATTTGGCCTAAGTTTCATACGTTTCCCGTAGAACATATATTTTTATCATGAAAAATGTATTCCCATTTTATACATCCAAATAAATGTGCCGGCTATTGTAAGAAAAAAATTCCTTACTAATTAATTTAATGCTATAACAACAAAATTTTAAGTTGATGATATAACAACGAATACTCATCATCTTCACTCTTCTATTCTTATCCTGTTATCTCTCTCTCTCTCTCTCTCTCCAGCCCATTAACGTCCCACGGTTGGGCACGCGTGCAATATCCCTTAGCTGACTTTTAAAGCACTCTTGCGATGAGATGGTGTGGTGACACTTGTATTCTTATTCCGTCACCACACGGAGAATTATCCTGTTATATGAGGTCGGAAACATGACGAATATTGGACCGATTAATATGGAACCATTCGTGTGGTAATCGAACTACTACCGACTTGGACGGTATTAGCATAAGAGGTACTCAAAAAGTATCAGACATTAAAATAAAAACTAGAAATATATACAAGTATTCAACTTACTATGTGGAGGACTTTGAAACAAATTAACAAGACACTTCCTCTCCACTTTAACATAAGTGTGCTACACAGTGTACTCGACAGAATGCAATTACAAGTAGGTACAGGAATAAACATTCCTTTTTCCCTTTAGACGCTAACTAAAATTCTTTGGAAAAGAGTAGAAAGTGAAGTGAAATTACTACAAAATTGTTGTGAACTAAATGTAATTATTAGTTGGTTGGTCCAATGTAAGAATTCTATAATACTTTGTAATGAATGTGAAACTATTTGAAACCGCGAATCATAGTCTAAGTTTTATGTACCTAACTATTGATAAATATTAATATGTGACAAAGAATTATCTACACATTTCAAATGTTTCGTACCTAGCGAAATTATATTAATATGAAGTTCGTACTTTTAAAACCGAATATCTTTATTTTAAACCAAAATAAACTTTATATTTTTAAGTCGTGGCTATATGGTTTATTAACAACTAAGTAGCTTCATTACGTTTTATTTTCTGTACCGCAGTTTTAACGCAGTGAAAAGCCGAGTGGCTTATTACACCCTGCCATAGATCACTATCGCCAGATTCCGCAAGCAAGGCGATCAATGCTCACTAAACGTATGCATTAGTCTCACTTATGTTTGAGAACGTAGAGAACTCGAGGTGTGATTTTGAGACGACCAATGTAAATGCATTATTCTATACTCGTAATCCACGCCTTTCTTCAACGTAGGCGCGTTTAGTCATGAACAAAAATCTCATAGAGCTACGAGTATATCTTTTGGGGATAATCTGTACACTCTGCTAAAACCACTTTCTTAAAAACGGCAATTTGCTCGGACGATGAGATTTAGGTATTAGCGTCTTGATGTTTTTTTGAAACCTCATTATACACCTGTTGCTTTCATAACTATGCTAAAATAATATCTTCTGCCCATAATTGAGTATTTAATTTAAAAATATCATTAGTCTAATTTTAGTCCATGTTTTGTCTTGAACGTTCGTGTGGAGAGACTGCTTTGGATTTTTGTATGTTTGTGTGGAAAAAGTAAATAATTAAGGTAAATGTATAATATACAACAGATAACAGCAATATCTTCACAAAAACATAGAAGTAAACACCGATTTTATTACTCTCTCTTTACTGGATAAAAAACAAAACTCGTTGTTCTTTTTCAAAACTACGCAACTGATTTGGAGGGGGCTTTTTTAATACCTAAATAGATTCACAATTGATCGACATTTTCGTGTATAATTCGTTAGGGTTTACTCTCCATTCCACGCGTACGAAATTGCCGGCAACAGCTAGTGTTCTATAATGAACAAATACAATTAAATAAAACTACTTTTTACGGATTTAGACGCGTATATTACTTTGCAGTCACCATGGTCACGGGTGAGACTCTCACCCGTGACCATGGTGACTGCAAAGTAATATACGCGTCTAAATCCGTAAAAAGTAGTTTTATTTAAACAGATGAGTCGCGCAAGTGTTAGAAAACAAATACAATTACTTATCACTAATGACTTGTATAAGGGTTAACTATCATATTCCAGAACCTTCGACACTGTTCAAGCAAATATGTATATGGGGTTTAGTGTTACTAGTAAATAGTTTTAGTACACAAGTGACGCTAACGAGGCTTTAAATGGGGCTCGTTAACCTACCTGAATACCTCTGAAACATGCCACATCTCTCTCGCTGTGTATTATGAGATCAGTGTTGTGTAAAGGTACCATTCACGGTAGGATTGGAAGACGGACCTCTGCATATATCTATCTTATATATAAAATTCACGTGTCACAGTGTTAGTTACCGTACTCCTCCGAAACGGCTTGACCGATTTTTATGAAATTTTACATGTATATTCAGTAGGTCTGAGAATCGGCCAACATCTATTTATCAAACTTTTTTTTAGTATGGCAAAACAACGTTTGCCGGGTCAGCTAGTTAATATATATATACTATTGCATATAACATGCGCGTCCCCTTAATCCTTGTAATATCGTAAAAATTTAATGGATTTTAATGAAACTATAGAGTTTTAGTTTAGTTATATAGCTTATGAATCAGAATAACTTATAGGCTATATATCATCATGCTAAAAGGGAAGGAGCTAGGCAGTAAGGAGAAAAATGAAACCGCATCTTTTATAGTTAAACCGAAGTGGTGCAGGATCGTGACGTTTCTGGAATAAAGGACAAGATGAAAGAGAAAAAGGATATAATATATACAATTTTTTTATTAATAATTAAATCAGGACTATTAATCTCCACCCAATAAGTTTAACGATTTCAAGCCAGCTAGTTGAGTCATAAACATAAGACTCCTCGGGTTCTTATAGCAATTATCTAGAGCTCGGATTGATATATCTGCAAAATAAATATAGAGGTTAACTTGTTCTATTCCAGACAATATAATATCTCCAAACTAAATTTCATCCAAATCTATTCAATAATTTTGGCGTAAAAACGTAACAAACAAACAAATTCACCTTAAGGGCCTACATCAATATTATCGTATATCATCGCCGACACGTACATATTAACACAGCCAGTAGGCACAGAAAATGAAGAATTAGGGATACTTTTCCTATTTACTCAAAATCTACTAAATATATTTTAATTCTGATTTACGTGTTTCTATATATAATAGTTACTTATGTTTTTAAAGTTATTTCATTAGTTAATACGCGATAATAGACCGACAAATGAAAAAAATAAAAAATGGGAGAGGTTGTTTCGCTAAGATTTTCTATCGAGAAAACTTTTTTCAATCGCGTTTCTGAGTTTATGCGATCCTAGATTATATATTGAAAAAACATATACTTAAAAATTAGAGCTCTAGCCATTCAATCTAAAGAAACAATGAAAACTTCGTACGTAGAAAAATGCACGAAGAATTTTGGTATCCTCTTAACATTTAAATATCGATAAGTATAATGTATATAGCACAGGATAAGTATTTGTGTGATATTTGTACTACATCCAGGTGTTTTAATAGGTATTATGAGTACGTATTTACAAAAAATATATATATGCAGTATATCCATATTCTAGTACCCATAACACAAGCACGCAGAAAAAAAAATACAAACAGAGAAAATCCTCTGCAAGAGATGAAAATCTCAAAACTAACCTATAACGCCTGGTCTGTGTGGCGTACTCGATACTCGACGACTATGTACTCTTTGAAAGGAGGAATAAGTCTAATACTGAGAAAAATATTTACTTAGTCCAGAAGAACAAGATAGTAAGTCAATATGGCAATGATTTATCATAGGTTTCATAGTAAAGGCGTACGAGGAATGTCTCTTATATATTTTTGCACATGCAGGGTCGTAGTTATCTGTACAATGTGTTGGACAAGTGTGGTTACAATATTGATACGCTCCGACAATACTGTGATCAGTGACACGACGGGAATTGAATCTGTCCTTCTTCTGTATGTTGCAATATTTGTTGGGTACTTCATATATATCTGAAACATGGTCTTAATTAACATTGCGACAGAATTAAATCGTATCTAAACTCGTAAAATAACAAACGATTAGATTTTTAACTGTATGTTTTAACTCGGGTTCCAAAGCAAGCTAAAGCATAATAAACCATAATAAGCACAACAATTTCCGGTGATGACGGATTAAGAATACAAGTGTCACCACCCCATCTCCTCTCAAGGGTGCTGTAAAAGTCAGCTAAGGGACATTGCACACAGATAACATCTTCTGGAAGAGATGGAAACTCGAAAATAAACCCTGTGCCATCACGCCTGGTCAGCGTAGCACAGTAGACCATAATCCCTCCCAAAGAGGAGGAGGCCCGTGCCCAACAGTGGGACGTAAATAGGCTGGAAAAAAAAAACACAAAATTTGCTATGTGTAGGTACCAGATCCCGGAAATAATACAACCAAATATCTTGCAAAGAAAATGGTCCCACTTTTATGACTTCAATATGGCAAGAGCATTATTTTAATACAATTAAAATAAAATCAAGCAAGGAAAAAATACAATCTAAAAAGTTTATGCTAAGTGAGTTTATGAATTTTGCAAAAACCGTTATTATTTAGAATTAATAATTTCTCCACGTATTACTAGATGGACAACGTCCCACTGTTGGGCACGAGCCTCCTCCTCTTTGGGAGGGATTATGGTGTGCTGTGCTGCGCTGACCAAGCGTGTTGGCACAGAGTTTATTTTGGAGTTTTCTGATGGATGTTATCTGTGTATAACATTCCTCAGCTAGCTTCTCACCACCCTGAAAATTAAAAGGAGTGGTAACAATTGTATTCTTAATGCGTCACCACACAGACAAGTTATCTACTACTTACTTAAAAAGCTTTCCAACTTGCATGCTGTTCTTCTCATGTGACAGAGATTGTGATATTTCATTACAATTTCAGTACCATCTCTAGATATTGCACTTCCACAGACATAGTCTATGACATTCGAACACACAATATCTTCACATAACCTCGCTAACGTGGAAGCTATTACAGATACTGGAATTGATTAAGTTAAAAAAGAATAAATAGCATAGACTTTATTACAACTTGTTGTCTAAGTTCTTGCAAATCACGGGATGATTTAACAGAACTTAGACAACAGACTAACAATTTTCGGGTTTATCGCAAGTTTCCATCACCAGACCGTACAGTACCTAGCACATATTATGATTTTTGAATCACTATCAAACTATAACGAGAATAACCTCCTGCAATCATAATTATTACAAAATTAAGAATAGTTATAAGCATTCATGGCACGAAATACTAAGGTACTAAAACGTACAAAATAAACATCCAAACAATATGAGTACTTACAAATTATTAACTCAGACAATATCATACTCAAATATTTCACATATACATAGATATGTAGGTACTACAAACATTATGATAAAAGCTAAGTTATAACACTACTACCTAGGTGTTACCCGCGACTTCATACGCGTAGAATTTAGAAATTATTACCCGTTTTTCCTACATTTTTCACTGATGCTTCACTCCTATTAGTTGCAGCGCGATGTTGTATAGCCTTGTTATATACCCTTCCTTGATCAATTTACTGTCCAACACTGAAATACTTTTTCTAATAGGACAGTGGTTCCTGAGATTAGCGCTTTCAAACAAACAAACTGTTCAGCTTTACTTAACTGTTTAGCAATTAGTTTAGAAGAATAGATTTTAATTTACCTTGCAATTAAAATGAAAAATATTAATTGCCGTAGTTATTGGCTAGATAAGAAAATTTACTATAAGAGTTACATAGCCAACATTTTATTAAGTTATCATACTTTTATGCTGGATCTTGAAAAAAAATGAAATCGCATTACATTCGATACAAGATAATTATTTTTTGTCAATGGTACCGATTCTAAATGGTTAAATAAACCAAAACATTAAAATTGATAGCTTCAATAATACAGTTCGGCAATGTTAACAGAACTTTTTCATTAGAAAATCTGTATATTATAGACTAACGATTTTAATTAATAAAAATGTGCACAACTAAATAGCCATTTAAACAAAATTCGCTTTAATTGTTTTCATTTTTAGTTAAGCTTAGTTGTGCACCTAGAATAGGTACCAATATTATTGAAAGTATAAAATACAGCTATAAAACATATTATTCGTAATATGAGTAACTTCAATATGTAGTAGCTAAGTGGTCAGTGACAGAAGACAATCCATAGATAGAAATGAAACAAAACTTTTATTTCTTTTGTTTATTTGAATCCACTAATTAAATATCATAGGATCATACGTACATTAAGTAATACATTGTATTATAATAACATTAAAGCTATATATCCAAATTCTAGCCATAGATTAGTGTGATGATTTTTATCTCCAAGTAACGAGAAAGGTTTTAAACTGTTGATCTATATTAGCAATAAATTCACGTTAATCATGTCGGTAAGACGAGTAGAGTAACGTGAAATATGAATAAGCTGTTGTTAAAATCTGTAACAAAATGTAAGAAGTATTCTCCATTAAAAGTATTCATTTTAAACTAGCGTTTTGACTAACGGAAAATATTTAAAAAAAATGACATAATTGTATTTTTAATTTTGGAAATACTCTGATGAAGTTAAATTTTCACTTTTAAATCTCTGCAAAATATACAAAATTTAGACAATAAAATTTTTTTTTGCTGTTTATGTGTATTACACTCAACTATTTAATTATTATGTAAATATTAAGTATTTTTTATTAAAGAATTTCTTATTTTTATGTATATTACTAGTACTTACCGAACTGTAAGTGATCATTGTGATGGCACGAAATTTCCAGGCAGTGAAATACAGGGGCTTCTGTGACCTATAAGCATTACTTATTTCATCATAACCAATAAACAAAACAATTAAAAATCCGACAACAATAAGTAATGCACTAATAGCCCGGTCAATATAAATGTACTCGTAGCCTCTTTATCGGTCCTAAGTTCAATTTCATAAACATCGGTCAATTCCTTTTGGACGAGAATGGGAACGAACATTGTGACACGAGAATTTTAAATATTAGATTGTCTGTGACAAAAAATAAGACGGTGAGTGAAATATCTTTCGAAATTGAAATGTCTCGCCACATTTCAGAAGTAGTTAACGTCCTGAAGAAATGTAAAATCAAATTTTGTGTAATCTCATTTTTTGTCACACATGTTTCCGTCTCAGTAATTAAATTTCATCACACTTTAGATTTACCTTTGAAGTACGAGTAGCATTGCTTGTTGACTCCGAATATTGCTTTTATACCAACCGCTTTCATACACAGCGTCTGCCACACCCACACTCTGTAAACATTACACAAATAAATAAATAAAACATTTAAGTTTTCTAATTTTCGTTCTCGAAATTCTTTTCCAGAGCAGCTGAATTATGAAAGTATAGTGCTATCTATTAAGACATCAACAACCGACCAAATTTTGCTTCAAGCAAAGTAGTACAAAATTTCCGTCTCTATAAACATAGTCTACAA
This sequence comes from Orgyia antiqua, assembly GCA_916999025.1. Classification (NCBI taxonomy): domain Eukaryota; kingdom Metazoa; phylum Arthropoda; class Insecta; order Lepidoptera; family Erebidae; genus Orgyia; species Orgyia antiqua. The sequence continues at coordinate 9,300,556 of OU779861.1, forward strand.
CTAAAAACTTATCAAAATGGATATGCAGAACGAGAATAAACCCATATGTAGAGACCAGGCGCCCAAGTCTGCTATTACAAAATAGCAGACTTGGCCCCCTGAGGCGTATTTGTTTTAGGGCTACTTCACTTTTAATATATCACCTTTTCTTCATTAATTTACATTTAAGACTACGTCAAACAAATAAAAACTCTTTTAAGATGCAAACTCTAATTAAAACTAAGAAATCTCAGATACTAACTGCGCGGTATATATCATCGGCATACCAGCAAACAATTCCCATCTCAGTAACCACCGCTCCAAGATAGAACTTATTACTTAATTCCATCCATGAATCAAGAAACTAAAAGTTGAAGTATGAAGTTATTTATTATCTAATGCTATACAGTGTTATGTTATACAAGTACATTAAAAAAATTAAGTATAGAAAAGAAATTTAAAGAAATTGACCTATCTTTTACGTGCACTTAACTAAAAAATAAAACAACTATGATGTACTTTGATTAATTGGCTAATTTTCTGTGCATATAAATTTATACATATTAATTGTAATCTTTAGTCTATATATGTTATTGATGCAATCAATTTTAATTTTTAAGTTTAGTTGTGTAGGATTTGTATCATTATTTCACCACAAATGTACAAAAACTTTTCTATTTACTCATGTCACACTGACGAGGCACGTTGGATTTAGGGTTTACTTTACGTTAGTTACTTCCGTCTCTCCCTTGAGATGAAATAGTAGTGACACTTGTATCCGTCATCACATGGAATCAGACAAAATTTCTCATAATACTTACCACAATAGAGAACATCACAAAACATATATTTACGGAGCTCAACAACACATTCATTAGGTTTATAACTGCAAATGCAACCTCCAAATCTTTGATGTAACTGCAACATAACATGTGTTAGATGCTTCCATTATGAAAAAGTTTTAAAAGTTACTACGATTATTTATTTAACCTAGTGAGATCACTTACAGCCCTCATACTATTAACGGCCATATTTAATAACCAAACTAATTACAGATAATGAATAACCCATCCCAACTCCACCTCTTCAGCCCATTGACTTCCCACTGTTGGGCACAAACATCCACCACTTAAAGAGGGTAATTGGTTTTCTTTGCCGTGCTGACCAGGCGTGTTGGTATAGGGATTATTATAGAGTTTCCCGGCACTCGCAGATGATGTTATCTGCTTAAAATATACCTTAGCTGGCTCTTACAGCACTCTAGGGAAAAGATAGAGTGGTAAGTGGTAACACTTTAAATTTATATTCCGTCATCACAGGAAAAATATCTCCGTTTAAAGGTAAGATATTATCAAAAATCCACGTTTGAAAAGGAAATGCTAACCGTCATAAGCTTATTGAAAAGCAAGAACAATAATTTCGATCGGCCTGTCTTTAGTAGCGTCCATTCAAGATAAATAAAATATTAAATCATTACTTGCCTTATAAGTCTCTGATGAATTTTCACGACATCTACAACATCACTGTAACAATCATTAGAATTATTTCTAAAAACATCGCTGTCTTTACGACATCCTAAACGTCGTATTTGTTCTTGCAGTAAACGCAACAGCATGCTAATGTGACTAGCCATCGTCATAAATAATAGATCAGAACCTAGCATGCAGCATACTGATGTTAAACCTATAAAAAAACAATTTTTCATGCAAATTATTCCGACGAGAAAAAATTTAAAATATATATAAATATAAATCTAAAATATTATTTGTAAGATTTATGGAAGTGGTTTAATATAGCGATAATTTTTGAAAGTAATGAAATAATTCAAATTTTTTACACACATATTTTTATTACACACTTCTTTGATAGTTCCGCCAACATAAAAGTGAGACTTTTTCAGTTCTTTATTTATCGTTTGATTTGGCTAATCTCGCTGTAATACATTATCCAAACTACGAATTAATCAAGACCTTTGTTACTTCATTTATGAATTATGAACTTGATGTTATTATACATACCCGATAATGTCTCAAAAATATACACAAGTATATGAGTTATCAATCTAGTTTTAGTAAATGGATAATACATTCGCCACACGTAGCCTAACGCAGCCGGTATACTACGAGACTTGTAATACACAAGTACTGCGATTGGAGTCAAATTATAAAACCAAACGCCGAGAATATTCCAGAAAGCGTACACTGAAAATGATTGAAAAATGTTAATAGTTTAAGATGAATTTTCTGTTTTGAATCTATTAAATATAACGTAGAATAGATATAACCTATTCTATGCGAAGCAATAAAGTACCTAATTAATAAAATGAATTCATGTCTCTGTGTCATGTCTATACGAAGGGTACCTATGATAGTTGTAATAAAGCTTACATTTAATAAACTAAATTATGGTGGAAAAAGTGATTACCGCAAGCGGGACTTGAACCCACGACCTCGGAATACCGTTCCGTAGCTCTGCCAACTGAGCTTATTGCGGTCGTGCTTTTCAGTAATCAAATAGGCCACCATAATCGTCACTCGATTGAGTTTATATCCTATTTTTTTTCGTACAACGTACTTTAGTAAAGCTTACATTATATGTAACATGTATTTGATGTAACGTCTACTTATGGATATTATACAAGTATTTATTGATTCTAAAAAGTCTAAAACTCACGATTTTGTCGACGTTTTAAAGCTAAAAGACTGCGATATTTTATCTCGGCTTCTTTGCCGTCGATTGAAACAGGCCATATTTCTTCAAGCTCGCTCATCAATTGACGAAATGTCTGTCTTTTGTACCAAATGGTCAACAATTTACCAAAACCTGGAATTTAATTGAGCTCGTTATAGACGTGTAATTTCTTTTCAAGCCTGCTTGAATGAAAATCTAAAGAAATAACTTCAAAAGATAGTCTCGGTTCAAATTGTTGGCTGAAAAATCTCAAAAAATCACTAGCGTATGGAGATTCCTCAAAACAGTAGGTATACGATAAAAAGAGGTGTTCTTAGTAAGAATACAATACTTACTTAGAGCGCCATACCCAGCAATGTGTAAGTAACTGCCAACGAATTCTTCAATAGAAGTTGCGTTTATCATCTGGCCAGCAACATACCCAATCTCTCCCAGCACTAATAATAGTAACAAAGCTATTGACGCAATCAAAGTCAAAGTAGTCTTAAATTTATCCTGGAAAGATTTTGGTTCTTCATCTATGAAGGAGAGCCCTATCCTTCGAATACAAAAATTACACAACGATAACGTGCTGTTAATTTCTTTACGAGCATTTATTTCGTTTCCCTTCATTATCGACGTACATTGAACGAGTAAAGACTGATATAAGTAGTATTATTATAACGAAACTTCTTTTTATACTCTCATAAATTACAAATTCACTTTCTATGTTCATGCATTATTTACTCAAACGAGTTTTACATATAAATCAAAAGTATCCGACCTCCAAAGTTCTCTGTATACGAATAAAAGTTTTATGAAAAAGTTTTTAGCTCCATACAAACTTCTATCATGTTTTATTCTTTTCTTATCTAGCATATTATTATGCAGCATAAGTAGTGGTTACTTGTAAATTGCTAACTTACTCGTATTTACATAAATTATTTAATCTAGACATATCAACGTGTAAAACTAAAATATCAAAAGCTTTTTTCTAACGAAAAGTTTTATGGAAAAGTTTTAGGTACCGCCCAATTTTTTTCAATATGGGATATTATTATAGAGCCTAGGCAATAATTTCATGATAATTTTACTTAGTTGAAAAACTAATAAACACGCTTGGAATACCTGAATATTTTTTTAAATGATTGCAGTTATTGCAAGATTTCAGATTCACTTGACTATAGGAAACAGGTAAAAATCATTTTCAAAGAGCTTAATACATACATATATAGATAGACTAATAGATAAACACAAACGAAGCTCATAAAACTCTTACTGAACTTTTTTTTTTCTAAAGACTGGTTTGCTGGAAGAAAATTCAGTTTTGAATTAAGCTCGCCTATGTACATGCCTACTCTGTATTAATAATTTGTAATGATGTATCACTGTGTACAATAAATAATAAGAATAAAAGCGTGTTAAAAAACGGATAAATAGATTTTTCCTAACTGTCTAACGTAAATTTCTATATTTGTATCTATGTACCTATTTTCTAGCACCTACCTAACATATACAAAAGAAAAACTTATCTCAATACCGTATAATAAAACACAACGAGTTGATGTTTGAAAAAATACGATGGGGGTCTTTATTGACTTAAGAAAAGCCATTTAAAGCATTGTATAGTATAGTATAGTACAGTATAGTATAGTATAGTATAGTATAGTATAGTATAGTATAGTATAGTATAGTATAGTATAGTATAGTATAGTATAGTATAGTATAGTATAGTATAGTATAGTATAGTATAGTATAGTATAGTATAGTATAGTATAGTATAGTATAGTATAGTATAGTATAGTATAGTATAGTATAGTATAGTATAGTATAGTATAGTATAGTAGCATTAAGTCATTGTAGTCTTTTAGCTAATTTCTACTGAGTCCTAACAAATATATGACAGCTTTACTTATTTATAAAACGCAGTCGTTATTTTTGTATGTAGATCCCAATGTGAGCTTAGATCTTCAAAACTACTAAACGGATTTTAATGTGGTTTTTTTTATTGACAGAGTGGTTCAAGAGGATCGCTTTTTTCTATAATTTGTTGGGGTTTGGTTAGGTTAGGTTAGTTTTGGTTTTAAATTTTACGCGTATGAAGCGGCGGGCAATATCTAATGACAAATAAGCAAACAATAAAATTATTTCATTTCCTTTCACACATCGTTCTCTGGTCCCAAGCTAAGCTTATATGCTTGTGTTATGGGTACCAGAATACGGATAGAATACGTCGTGTCACCAAATAGACCAATAAATCGCCTATGCACAGCTTGACCGCCAGGGTTCTTTTTACATGACGCGACCTATACGTCTACATCAATTTATTAATTGTTGCAATTGACTTGCTATGCTTTTACTAAATTAACTACTTTTTCTTTTGCAAATACATACATATAATGTATAGCAAACACCCAGACGCTGTACAAACATTTTTATGGCATTTATAAATATCACACAAATGATTGTCCCAAGCGGGAATCGAACCCACCACCTCGTGATCGGTAGTCCGTTACATAAACCACTCCACCACGAAGCCCATCAATTTATATGAGTATATATACATTTTATGTAATTTCGTAAACTGTTTTAATCTTATTACTTACATAATTTTAATAGGATTTAACAAAATTATGCCATGTTTTATGAGTGATTAAGATAAGATGCAAAGTGGAAATCCATTTAATAATTAGTTATTAAATTGCACAAATGTGTTTATGCAAAGATACTTTATACGATACAATTCTCGTTGTATTTATGGCTTTAAGATAAGAAATGCATAAACAGAAATATCTTTCTTATCCAAGATTATAAAGGCGGTTTCCTGAGAAATATCTTAATAATAATATTCTGAACATAAATGCACTTGATAAACTAAATTATAGTGAAAAAAAATCACCATGAGCGCGACTTGAACCCACGACCTCGGAATACCGTTCCGCCCGTGCCGAGTTCGTCGAGGGTTCAAATCCCGCTCATGGTGACCATTTTTTCCGCTATAATTGAGTTTACTAAACAAAAGCATAGCGAGTCAATTAACTTGCGCATTATGAACACAAACTTTAAAAGGAAGTAAAGCAGAACATGGACGTGGATAACAAAGAACAAAATCGACTATATTACTTCAAAATAAATAGCGAAATATATTATACCAAAGTCAAATAAATTATAAACAATAATTTTTTCTAACACTTGCGCGACCTTTAAAAAATTAAAACTACTTTTTAGTTTTGTACCAGTTATTTGTTTTATTTCTATTGTTTTAATCGCAACAAGCTGTTGTCTGCGACTTCGTACGACGGGAATTTCGTATCACAAGTGACGTAATTATAGCCTATAGCAATATTGGAGACTGTAATATCATTAAGATGCTGAAAACTCCTGAAAAATAAAGTTATATTCAGATCTCTACTTTTTTAGAATACCCCTATCTCCACCTACACACATAATACAATCGTTAGATACGTCTTTATTAGGTAATGGTACAGATTATATTAATTTATTCGTAATTAAAACATTAGCGCTAATCCTTTATTGACACTGTAACCCTGAAGTGTGAATATAGGCTTTCAACAACCGAATCAAAAGTCAGACATTCAGTGAGCCTTCTGTCTTGATACTGGTCGCAAGTTGACGAGTATATAACTACGTTGTTAAATAATCGTGCATCGCTGTTTATATTGAACATCGATTTGCTGATATCGATTTCGGTAAGGGAAACTTACTAAATAGATATTTATTTTACTTTTTTTTATTTAAAGTTCTCTTGATGTTTACCCCATTTTTTATTTACGGGAAAAGTCCCGTGAATAAAAAATGGGGTATTACTACAAAAAATCCAGTAATTAAAAGTAATTACTGGATTTGTTGTAGTAGTTTAGTAAGCACATTTAAGACTGTATTTTATCCGTAATTTAGAATGTGTGGCAAAGCGCAAATCGCGAGAACAGCTGAACCGATTTCACTAATCATTAGAATATTTATTAAAGTAAGAGGATGCGTCTTACATAGACACACTTGAGAGCAGAAGACGTGTAAAGTGCAGTGCAGTTTAAAAGATCAAAAGCAATCGAAAGAAGCGAAAAAGTATGCCTTAAACACTTAAATTCAAACGATTATATTAAATGAGTTTTTCTTATTATACATGCAGAACCTTGATTTTAAAAAAAATTATTTTGTTCTACTACTATCTACTATCTAACAACACCTCCTTCATTTAAATTAGGACTGAAAAAATTCCGTTAATTTACTATTTCTTTTATTCTAATTCAATGGGTGCCAATTCTTGTTGCAAAATTACACTATACTAAAATAAACTATAAATATAAAATGTGTTTTGACACAATTATGTATTATTGGCTGTTTTGGGTTAAAATTAATAATTATTACACTTAGTTGATTTAGTTTAGGTCCCAATAAATTGCCATTTACATATTTTACATATTTCAGCAATTTTTTAACGACTGAATTTATAAACCTAAAAAAACTTTGTGACTTATTATATCAGCTAACAAATTTTATTTTTTCTTTCATGTTTCTAAATCCGTCATATTATTATGACAATGAAAAACATTACCTACTTAGAAATTGGCCTAATAAAAATATTCCTCTGACCAATAAGTATATGGACTTGTTTGTCAATTGCCAATTATAGAACAAACATTGGCAACTTGTTAATAAGGCCTTCACGACGCTGATAAAAATACATTGGCATCAATTCTGATGCGTCAGGACCTAAACTACAATTAGACAAACTAAAGTTGTCATCATCAGGAACATGAATGAATAAAATATACTTATCACAAATTAAAATTCTCCGTGTGGTGACGGATTAAGAATACAAGTGTCACCACCCCATCTCCTCCCAAGGGTGCTGTAAAAGTTAGCTAAGGGATATTGCACACAGATAACATCTTCTGTGAGAGACGGAAAACTCAAAAATAAACCCTGTGCCAACACGCCTGGTCAGCGTGGCACAGTAGAACATAATACCACCCAAAGTAGAGGAGGCCCGTGCCCAACAGTGGGACGTAAATGGGCTGGAGAAGAAGAAATTCAAATTAAGCAACATTCGTACGTTCTAAAGATTCTATTACACACGTAATTGCTATGAAAGCAAACAGCCTTAATATTGTAGCGGCTTTAAGTAGGCAGGTGAGGTAGTAGCTAATATCTAAGACATATATGTATAGTTTTATCTTCAAACTAGCAGTTACCCACAACTTCGTACGCGTAGAATTAAAAAACTAGACCTTGGCAAATTATACAAAAAATCATCCATCTTCTTAAACCAATCTATCTATTAATAAAACCGCATTCAAATCCATTGTGCAGTTTTGAATATATAAGCTCACATACTGACATACATACAAAAATAATGACTGTGTTTTATAATAAGTTATTGTAGTCAAACCATTTATTTAAACTGTGTAAGAATTTGTCTGCATCAAGATCACGGATGCCTTTCACCACAGATTGCACAAATTTTTTTTCCAGAACTAATTCTTTGTGTAAAGTCAAAGTGCCTAGGTAACCTTAGTTAAGCCCTGAAAATTAGCCATCTATCGGTAAAAGTCCTGTCAAGATAGAGTCAGCCGATCCAGAGTTTTCAGAGAAAAATATTTATTTATTTTGTGTTGACGTAGTGTGGGGCATTGTGAATACTGTTAAGGGCCTACATCAATATTATCGTCGACATGTACATACCTATTAACACAGCTAGTAGGCATAGAAAATGAAGAATTAGGAATATTTTTTTGTTTACTCAAAATCTACTAAATATATTTTAATTCCGGCTTACGTGTTTCTATATATAATAGTTACCTATGTTTTTAAAGTTATTTCATTAGTTAATACGCGATAATAGACTGACAAATGAAAAAAATAAAAAATTAGAGAGGTTGTTTCGCTAAGATTTTCTATCGAGAAAACTATTTTCAATCGCGTTTCTGAGTTTATGCGATCCTAGATTATATATTGAAAAACCATATACTTAAAAATTAGAGCTCTAGCCATTCAATCTAAAGAAAAAATGAAAACTTAGTACGTAGAAAAATGCACGAAGCTATTTTGGTATCCTCTTAATTGAAAATTACAAACAAATACCTACTTTAATTTTGATAAATAGCTTTCATGTTGAATTCTATATATTGTATATCTTGGAATTATTATAAAACTTTCTCGCATCATTACACTTATATTATTTCTAATGTATAAAAACAAAATAAAAACGAGAGTCACCTTTTATCATTTCGCAGACGGAAATACTTTTTCTGTGATTTTTTACGAAGCGTGACGTCAGAACCCTGTCGAGAATTCCTTCCCTTTTTACATTCATTACCGCTGGCATTTCCGATCGATTGAAGACAACCCAAGCAAATATTTAATTTAGAATATCTTGGCGTCTGCCAACCTTGGAAACGTAAATTACAAAAAGAAATTTTCTGAGAACAGAGAACAATGCAACAAAGTGCTTTTTAAATCTTTTTCCTATTTGTCAGTTCTCATTTCGTGCTATGTAAATAAATTACTTTGAGATCCAAACGTAATACTGATACAATGCAATAGAAATTTGTTTTGCTAAGTATTTAAGGTCCGCAATTTTTGTTTTCTTACTATTGATGTCCGCAATATTTGTTTGTTGCTGTTGAAGGCAGGCCCGTCTTCTTTAATGGGAACTCTGGACACGTGCCCAGGGCCAGCTAATTATTAGGACCTCCTATTCCCTACTTTATCGTATTTTTCTACCTAAATCTAATAGATAATAGTAGAGCGTATACCATACTATCCTCAAGACTTCTAGTTTACCTAGGGTCTCCGATAGGTAAGACGCCCTCGATTGCGAGCTTTTTACATGTGTTATTTTAACTAATTTGTACACCACACTTACTATATTATAATAATACTGAAAATGAAGAATTAAATAATTAAATAATTTTTTAGACATTCAGTTTTTCAGCTAACCTAACTAGACTGATTAATCGCTCCCTACACAGCAGGATACAAAATTTTATGAAAATCCTCGTAGCCTTTACTAGATCCAGATTTAAGAAATACGAGTATATACATATTTATTGCCCTTTTTTCACAAGAATTGCTAATATGAATATTAGCTCTATCCCCTGTAATTTCAAAACATCAAGACATAAGACTTATATCTCTACAATAGAATTATGATGTGGCTAACCAAGCGATTACTGAAAAGACTCGAATGGCGATCCATAATGGCGTGTTGTTACCTACGCTTATGTATGGAAGCGAATGTTGGGTATGGTAGAAGAAGCACGAAAGTAGAATAAATGCTGTAGAGATGCGCTCTTTAAAAAGTATGTGTGGCGTGGCTTTGAAAGATAGATTAAGAAATGAAGTTATAAGAGAACGTTGCGGTCTGAAAGAGTATGTAGTAACTAAGGTGGAGAAAATATGCTTAGGTGGTTTGGTCATGTGGAGAGGACGGATGAGAGACTATTAACGAAAGGCATATACACGGCGGAGGTAAGTGGAAATGATGGGAGAGGACGCCCGAGAAAAATATACTCCGATATCATCGCCGGTATACTCCAAAAGTTGCAAGTGCGTAGCACTTAGAACCGTCGGGCATGTACGACCAGATGTATGAGTGTCAGTGGCGTGCACAGGAATATGACTCAGGGTATGCGGTGCTGTACTCAGTCACAAAAACTTTTTCTTTTATAGATTTTTAGCATAGCCACGCGACGGATCTCTAAGTCGGAAACCATGCCAACAGAACAAATTTAAATCTGAATATCCCGAATCAGTCCACACTGTACTAGAATTACTAAACAATAACTACGTACGTACATACATACGTACATGTACGTATGTACATACGTTTCATAACTTTTAACATGACATTTTCGAGTTACAATACCTTTTTGCTGGCTTAGTTGTCGTAACTCGGGTACACAGAATCTTTTCACTGAATGACATTTGTGAGAACTTGTTATTTTTAATTTTTAACAAACACACACTATCAACACACATTTCACAATCAAATAACATTTTAAAATCAACAAACGAAAATCCATACAATTATTAAATTATAGAAACTCAATATTAAACAGTTCAATGAATCACACGAAAAAATAAAATGGCCTCCGTCGAACCAAAATATTTCTGCTATTTAAATAGATAAAACCTTACTAAACAAAAATGCATATGTGATTTATTAGACTTCCGACTATTATATTTATTCGGATTATAAGTAACGAACGAACGCCGAATACTCGCGGAAACATCCGATCGCCAAAGCATGCCGCATGACATGCAGTACAAGGCGTCTTCAATATGCAACCCTGTGTGCGTTTGTAAACTGTGCACGGACACCAAAATTTCTACACACATATGAACTCATGGCAGGCGGGCGGTGTCGAGCTTGTCCTACGCTACGTCTGACCAATATTATTCCTTCGCCAAACGCCTGGCAAAAAGCAATTTGCAAGCACATATTGGTGCTATTTATGAATTATTAGGCGTTTTTAAGTTATAATATTTTGTTTAATTAATAGTAAATAAATGAATAAAGTCATCTAAAACACACGAACGTTTTATTAAAATATCTGTGAATGGCAAGTAAAGTAGTGCTTTTCTGCCTTAATGGAGCGCACGCCCCTGATGAGTGTGGATGAAGCCAAGGAAGTATGTTTGGATCGAAGCAGATGGCGCGCTATAATCTCTGCCTACCCCAATGGGGAAAAGGTGTGATGTTATGATGATGATGATGAGAATTATGATATATACCTACATAACAAATTTATCCAATAACATGCTAATACTGTTAATGATAGTGGGTAAATATTTACTGTTTGTCTATTTATTTATGATAAAAATGATAATAGATATTTAGAATCCCATTAGCAAATGACTTAGTAGGTAAATCTTTCTAGTTAATATAACAATAGATCAACTACTAGAAACAAGTACAAATACATGCAAATACATCATAAAACTACAATCTAAGATAATCTAGATAAAGCACGCGTCGAGTAGACTACTCGGATAGTCATAATGAGGATACGTCCACTTGACTTCTTACACCGAGTATAACCTGATTCTAAAAAAGTCATGATTTTCACTAAAAATATTAATAGACAGAAAAACATCTAAGTCTTTTGAAATTCTGAAAATAAATAAGATACAATAAGCAAAGACTGCAAATTAATATTATATAGCTTACTATTGTATTCAGGTCTCGTACCATGCACCTAGTCTAAGCCATAAAATTACAATCCAGAACTTAGGTCTCCTGGATCTCTGGGTCTAGAATCATAGCCAAGCTAGATTCTAATGTAGTCGTCAGTGTCTAAATCTTCGTTGTCAAAATATTAGCTGTCACCTTGCTGTCACCTCAACGTTAAGATTCTAAGCCAATTTTGAGCAATATTTTCTATTTCCTTTATCAGAATAACACAAACAAATATCAAATGATTTCTGTATTAATTTCATATGGTTTTAAAATGGCAATACATAACTGCATTATTTATGTTGGCTTTTCTGGACCTATCGTATTGTTTAGAGCACAAGTACAAAGATCCTTACAGAAAATGGAACCCAAACGACTGGAGAACAATTGAAATGTTAGCAGAAGACCACCCGTACATAGTTATCTTGTTGAGTTCAATGAAAGACTATTTATGTACTGGGAGTATTGTCAACGAAAATTGTATAATCACAGCTGGCAATTGTGTTATCCAAAAGCCAAAATATGTTGCTGTGGGAACAGCTGTTTATAGTAAAAGAGTTAACAGCAATGCTTTATTCAACGTTGCTTCTACTGTCCTACATGCTGATTACGTATTTAAATTACAATCGGAAGATCCAAACATCATTAAAATGCACAGTAACATAGGACTTGTATTTGTGGACCGTCCTGTTTTAGAAGTTTTTATAAATGTAGCAGAGTTAGGAAACTATTTCGCAACAGAACTTCAAAATAAAAAAGTCACAGTGGTTGGTTATGGAAGCCTTGGTCCACCTAATTTGATAGGATTACAGTATCAATCTTACCAACAAACTCCTTGTATGAACCTAAAGTGGTATTATTGCATTTGTGGCGTTGAATTTAATATAGTGTCTAAAACATATATTTCTGATTTTGGAGCAGGAGCTCCAGTTTTATTGAACTCTTTACCCGTTGGGATAACAGCTGCCCCCTGTGGAGCACTGTCTATGAGAAATTTAGATGTAAAATACAACATATTTACTATAGTGGGACCATATTCAGGTTGGATACAAAAATGGGCAAGTAATTCGACAAAAACAAAGGTTGCGTTGCGTAGTGCCTTCAACAGTGCCAATATAGACAGAGTTACATCCTTAAAATACATGTACATATTAATGGCAATTAGTAAAATATTTTTATAAAAACGTTTTTTATTATTGCGTAAAGCAGTTCAGAAAAAATCTGCCAAGACTGAGACAAACACGTACCTAACTATGTAAAACGTAATTCGTTATCACGTTCTGTTTTGCTAATATTAACTTGAAAATTAGCATGAACTGTGATAGGAGAGAGTCTATAAAATGGATAACTCTATTCAGTAAAGTCACCACCAAAACAATAATTAAATTTCCATAGCCTTGACTGTAATAACATCTAATAAACAGCTAGTTGTTTCTATTGTTATAAACTGTATTCAATTATGTACATATTGTATTGGTATAAACACATGTATAAACTTTCAATAAACAAAATCAAGTCATATAAATTATAAGGAACGAATGTTGTTATTTTCGGAGCTTTATTATTTTTCAGAGAATCCTTTATATTTGATGCCCACCTGGTATTTTTCTTTTCTATCATATGAATGCCCCATTTAATATATATAGGTATAAAGATCTTGAAATGATAGTGCAACAGACATAATGTACACTAAACTTAAGATGCAACTTTGTGATACACGAGTGGTAAAAATGTAAAAGACCTAACTCAAATGTATAGTAAGTCTTGAGATAACTGAGCTAAAATCCTACTAATTTTATAAATGTGAGTATGGATGGTTTGGATGTTTGTGAATCTTTCACTTTAAAACTACTGAATGAATTTTAATGAAACTTTTAGTGTACTTATTATGTAGCTTATACATGTTATAGAATAACATGTAGGCTACAATTTATAAAGATCAAGTAAAAAAGAAAAGAAGCATCAGTGAAAAATGTTGCAAAAATGGGGAAAATATGTGCAAATTCCACGCGTACGAAGTAGCGAGTAATAGCTAGTATTAAATAAATTAGTTACGAAATCAATAGAAGAGTATTGGCGAGATGTACAATCAGAAAGAAGAAGGGTTAGTTTCGTCGTAGGCTATAATATATATATATCTTTACATTTCATGTCGAATTGTCGCGGGTTGATAACAAATTTCTCTTTTAGCACCTTTTAACAATTATTCTAAAATCTAAGAGAAAGCATAGAGATTTAAAGAGAATATAAGAAACTATGATTCATCTAGAAATCATCTAGAATGACAAGTAGCCAGAGCCATGCATTGACATCAACGAATCTTCTATCTATTCTGTGATTGACATGTTATGTGAAAAATTTGATAAAATTTTTAATTAATTGCCTTTTATTAATTTTTTTATTTACTTTTCTATGATTCAATATTTTGTCCTACAATGGAAACAGTATCGAAGGACAGTTAACTATACAGAATGGTACGAATTGTGGATCAACTAGTTTTATTTAAAATAAAAAAACCATATGGTTAATATTATTTTGCAAAGGAATAGATCCATAGGAGTAATGTCTGTTGTCTGTTATAGATAGACTGCGTTCAGGTAGACTTACCTTTACTAATATTATAAAATCTATTGGTCTTATATGCTAAAGCTACTAAATCGATTCAAAGTTAAATAAAATAAATAAATAAATAAATATTCAGGACATTTCACACAACGTCCACTGGTTCCAAAGTAAGCTATATTTCTATGCTTGTATTATGGGTACCAGATACGGATAGACTACATAAACTACTTTTTTTTTGTAAATACATACTTATAATACATAGAAAACAGACCCAGAACCCAGACGCAGTACAAACATTTGTATGACATTTATGGATATCACACAAATGATTGTCCCGGCGGGAATCGAACCTGCGACCTCGTGATCGGCAGGCCATTACATAAACAGATACACACAGTTACACAGATAGTTTACATAGTTTCGAGCCATATTCCATTCGAGCCAAAGGACATACATAATTATGCTACATTTTAATGCGAAAAAGATGATTCCATTTTTCACGTGTACATAGTCTTAAGTGACAGTAAGTATTTAAAAAAATAAAGTGCTTTGTAAAACACATTTCATATATATCAACCATATTTTTCAATTAGGCACTTTGGGTACTTCAAATTATAAATATTCACGAACACGGACATTTCACTCAACGTTCTCTGATTCCATATTAAGCTTAATGCTTCTGCAATGAGTACCATACTATAAAATAAATATACTTCATATTTTTTGTTTAATTTAGCTTAATCTTAGGTACGTATCTCTTCTACTTTGGGAGGGATATGACCTTACATACCGCAGTAACCAGGCATGTTGACATAGGGTTTAGTTTCCAATTTTCCATATTATATTAATCTTCTTGGATCGGATCTGCTTAAATTAATCTTTAGCCTAGGGATAAAATAGCGCAGTGATACTTGTATCCTTAACCCGTCACCACGCGGATAATACGGCAATTTATTAACAGTCATCTTCTCTGTTAAACAAGCGACTCCTATATTTGAAAGTATAGTGGGAATAACATTTGACAGAAACCTTTGACACGACAATATCATTGATAAGACAATGTAGTTTAGTCAGTTATCTCTCCGCGTTAAATGCGTTCGATCGAAATTTAGTTAAGTTTTAAGTGACTAGAAAAATTAACATTATGAATGTTTTAAGGGTGTTTGTGAGAACGATGAGTCAGACAAAGAAATGGGAGCCTTTACAAAAAGTGGGCATTATTGGTGTACCTTTTGAGAAAGGGCAGAAGAAATACGGAGTGAGTGTTGCACCAGCGGCCTTGAGATCAGCTGGACTTATAGAAGCGTTGCAGGAAATTGGTATGTATTTATTTGAATCTAGACTTTTTGTTATTGAAATTATGAAAATTATGCAATACAAGTTATAATGACCTCATTGGTCTTTTTAACCTGAAACGCGCTTAACTCATTATAGTTCGACTGTCCAGGAAGGGTTATGTTTTTCACCGGAATTTTTATGCTTATAATATATTTGTAAATTTGTTACCTCGTATCTTCTTAAATAATGGAGAGTCCTAACTACCAATATTGATGGCAAATAGTAATAATAATAATAATAACCCCTCTGGGCCAGTCGTTACCTCACCATGAGACTAACGCAAAACCTGGAGGCAGATTATAGGCTTTCTAAAATCTTGTGGTATAAACAAAAAAATGTGTCACAGGACCTAGGGAAAGCCTACAGACCGCAGGGCAGCTTGTGGCGAGCTGAATGTAAGTGGCGACACTGCGGTCCCGAGTCGAGAGTCAGTCGTGGCCTCGCCTTCGGCTTGCCTTTGTTGGCTGGCCGAACTGGAAATCGAGAGTGCCTGGACTCTCGCCTCTGTCTTGCCTTCACCGGCCGGACAGAGTGGGGTCGCCAGAGCTATATGCTCGGGGGTGGAAGTGTCAATTTCAAGGGCGTAATTACGGGGAAACCCGCTCCGGGTCTCGGCCCGCGATGGTGCAAACCGGTGCCGCACCGCTCTACACCCCAAGCCCTCACACCAGTGTTGCGCCCTGCTGCCTTGTCTGGCGGCTGTGTGGGGGGCCCATCTAGTGAGTCGGCGAGTCACCGTCTGCCACGGTTCAAGAAGTATCAGTATTGAAGGCAGGCGACCGTTATTATTTGCAATAGTTTTATATACAACCAGTCCATCAAACACCTAACACAATAACCCAGTTCGTTTCTCTACATTAATTTGCAATAGATCTACAGCTACCATTGGCATTCCATGACTCCACTTCTATAGTGCAGGCGTGGTGTCGGTGGTAGGTGTCCCACCACATTTATTTATTCATTAAAATTCTCAAAGGGCCTCTGCATGTTGGACCCATGTCCCCATGTAAGCCATAAAAAGGACCGGGTATTCCTAAAAAAATAATAGGAATAACCCGTGAATTAAAACAGAGATAATAATAATAATAAATTCGTTTATTTCATAATAATAAGAATCAATACAAACACGAAACAATATTTGCATTACACAGTAGGCATATATATTTATAAAATAATTTTGAAATAAAAAAAAATAGGACAAGACATAATTACGAAAACAGATTATTAAAAGGCAATTAATATACAAACGGATTAGGAACAAATTTAAATGATATCCTGAGCATAGGTAAACATAGTGATCAACATACAAAATAACCATTTGTTTGATAATGATCGGGTGGATGCGTTGGCCAAGGAAGCACTGGTTGATGGAGATTCTTGCGCGGTAGTGCCTCTTTTTTCGGACTATTTTGGAATGGCTAAGAAACTATGTTTAACGGCTTGGCAGGAATATTTCGATGAAAGGTCCACAGAAAAAGGAATTTGGTATCGCACCATCCAACCTGAAGTGCCTAGGAAACCGTGGTTTGATGTTTATAAATCAAATAGAAATATGACAACAACTGCCTTGAGATTTCGTTCCGGACACATTCCGTCAAACAAATTTTCATATTTAATGAAGAAAGTACCGTCACCAAACTGTACGGAGTGTGGGGTTATTGATGATTTGTATCACGTTTTGATGGAGTGTGTTCGTAACGAAGATATGAGATGTAATTTAGGTCCTAGTTACGATATTGGCTATTGTAATTCTGTTTTGGCAGCTCCACTGTCTGATGAAGCGCAGCAATTGTATAAATTAAATTTAAGGTAGTTATAAGGTTATAATGAGTAGTTGTGAATATTACATGTTCTGTATGTAGTTGATTTAATTGGGCGATATAGTCGCTAAGCGACCAAGCCCCTTAATAAATGAAAAAAAAAAGCCATTTGTTTATACATTAGTTGGGCACAAAATAATAATTAATTTTCTAAGGAATAAAAAACTCACCCCATAGATTTTCAAGTAGATATAAAATTACTAGAATTAGCAAGGCAATTCTGTGTAAACATGTACCGAATAAGTATGATATAAGCAACACGTATCTGAGAACTTCAAAAAGGAAACACTACAATCCGACAATTAATGAGTTTTCGCAAGATAGGCATAGTAACAAAATCACACCACTGGATTGTGTCACATAATATAAAATATATATCAACCGGTAAGTAATACGTGACTAAAATGATGCTAACAAACAGTAAAGACACTCAGATTTCGAACTACCCCCATACGGGTACTTATCAATTACGTTTATAGATGGGTGAGTCTAGCACAACTATTGTTTTCTACATTACACTGCATATTAAACGATTGAACCAGCAATGATTTAAAAATAAAATCAAAAACATACAAATAAATTCATTAGGAGTTAAGAGGATACCAAAATAGCTTCGTGCATTTTTCTACGTACGAAGTTTTCATTGTTTCTTTAGATTGAATGGCTAGAGCTCTAATTTTTAAGTATATGTTTTTTCAATATATGATCAAGGATCGCATAAACTCAGAAACGCGATTGAAAAAAGTTTTCTCAATAGAAAATCTTAGCGAAACAACCTCTCTCATTTTTTATTTTTTTCATTTGTCGGTCTATTATCGCGTATTAACTAATGAAATAACTTTAAAAACATAAGTAACTATTTTATATAGAAACACGTAAATCAGAATTAAAATATATTTAGTAGATTTTGAGTAAACAAAAAAAATATCCCTAATTCGTCATTTTCTATACCTACTAGCTGTGTTAATATGTACATGTCGACGATAATATTGATGTAGGCCCTTAAAAGAAAGCATACAACTAGATTGGTTTAAAAGGGTGTCTAGTTACAATTACCATTCATCATTTATATTAAAGTCAGATAAGGTATCAGATTACATTACGTGTCCTATCAAGTAGGTTTAAAACTGTAGCAAAACTAGACAACAATTAAGGTAAAAATAAAATAAATAGAAAATTGCATAATTTCATCAATTATTTTGCAATAGTATACAATAGCATGCAATAGTAATACAATCTACATCAGATTTTTACATTTATTTCGCACATTCATCTCAACAAAGGAAATGGTCATACCACCGACCGTGTCAACAAATATCACACGAAACAACTAGGTACGCAAAATAACTGTTTCGGAGACGTCTACACCCGAACTAGGCGTGAGCCTGTATCTCGGCGTGTAGTTTCCCCAGCAAAAATAATCATTAATTTATTTAGCATTATTTCAGAAACTATGTAGTTCTAGTGAGACAGAGCCAATTAGCGCCACAATGTTCAATTTTATATAAAAAAGTTACGCAAAGCAAGAGTTCAAGAATACAATTAAATAAATAACTAGCAAACCTAGGTGTCTTTTAAATTTCTACATTTTGAAACCGTCAAAGAGGGTTACAAAAATATTAACAAATTACTTGTTTATGTAATTATAGAGGACTATTGTGTGTAGTCAAGTATTTATTTTTTAATTATTAACACGCGTGTTTATTTGTTCGGTACGTATCTATCAATGTATTAATATATGTAACGGAATCTCTGAAAGTGATTTTTCATCCACTTACAGTAGACGAATTGATCAAAAATTTTGCACATATATTATGGGCCGATGACAAAGCACTAATTTAAAAAATATTCAGGATTTTCAAGCGTGTTTTTTTAAACTAAGCGAATTACTCAAAATTTTATCTCGTTCGTTGTTTTGATATTTATTACACCTTTTACTTTGTTTTGAAGCAAATAGATTTAAAGCTAAAGTAATAGGTATATGTATGGTCTAGTGTTAGCTTTGACCGCTGAATGTAAAACATTATGATAAAACCGGCATATTTTGTAAATTTTTGGATGCCCATTATCGAAATTAGTTGGAATTTATGTGAAATTTAATGTGACTTTGGTAGATATTTCACACATTTTATTTTGTTTCGAACAAGTCATTCGAAAATCAAATATTAATTAATTGTCTTTACATTGAACGCAGGACATATAACGTCTCGAATAAAACATTTCGCATTTGCTGGCGAAGAAATTTTATTTTTTCAAGACTAATTTATAACAGCTGTCTAAGTTACATAAAACAATAGTCTCTTCTTTTCTCTCCTGCGTGATTCTTACGCCCGGCCGAATGCCTGACGTCAACCCTCCTTTCAAAAGCACTGCACATGTAGAAAATAAATAATTGCGATAATAACAGTTTCAGAGCCTATTCATTCCAACAAATAAATAAATCGTTTCTCATAATATTACATAAATATAACAAGCAAAAAAATTACAGATAACTTGGACGTCAAAGACTATGGTGATATACAAACGGTCAGCCCTGACAGAAATCTTAATGTGCAAAATATGGATAACTTGTCCGTCGTATCAGAATGCAATAGAAAGTTATCAGAACAAGTTGCACAAGTACTCCGTGATGACAGAATAGCTGTTACCATCGGTGGTGATCATTCAATAGGAGTTGGTAAGTAGCATCGTACCGCCACGCTTCCCTGAGTAGGCAGATACAATAGAACGCCATTAGCTACGCTCCAAACACACTTTCTTGGCTTCTTTTAGATTAATTTTCATTTTAAGTAGGAAAGTATTTTGACATAGTACAGCGTCTACAGACTCCTAGTCTTAATTATTCCGGAAATTAAATTAATTTCCGGAAAAATAATTGTTTATAATTAAGAGTAAGTAAATATTTACGGACATTTCACACAACGTCCGCTGGTTCCAAACTAATCGTAATGATAGGATATAAACATATACTACTATTTTCTTGTAAATATATACTTATAATAGATAGAAAACACCCAGACGCAGTACAAATATCTGTGTTCATCACACAAATAATTGTCGGGAATCGAACCCGTGACCTCGCAATCGTAAGTCGGCTACATAGCCGCTACGCCACGAGGCCCGTCAATAAAAACAAACAAATATAAAAATTTAAATTTTAAAAGCTTCAGTTCTTAAAATTACATGTATCAATTTAATTGTCTTGAAGTGTACTCGTAGTCGTAAGGAAAGTGCATCTAGCACAGAGAACGAATCAAGAGTGGCAGATATGACGCGACGCGCAGCAGGCCAATCACATACGATGATTTGATTCAACCGCTCCCGCGCTTCACCTCCTACCTCCAAATAGACCCAATAATTCACTTCTGCGCAGGTAAAGACCAGCGCTCAAGATTCGTGCCGATACCTATACTACGATAATAATAACTAGAACATTGAAGCTGGCCCGACTTCTTTAGGTACTTCAATAGAAATACCAAAATTTTGGTTCTTGTCTTTCCTGAAGTTTTGTAGACCAACCACCATGTACTCTTTTTAGCAAATTTTACACATTGTTTTTGCTTATCATTTTAGGTACAGTAGATGGGCACTACAAAGTAAACGAGGATATGATCCTCATTTGGATTGACGCGCATGCTGATATCAACACAAATAAAACTTCCGGCTCTGGTTCCGTACACGGTATGCCGGTAGCACTTCTAGTCAAGGAATTTTCAAACTACTGGCCTTACTTACCTACTTGGGATTGGCAGGAACTTAAGTAAGAAATATCTAATAAAACTTTTAATTATTAATTTATAGTTTTTGTCAAACCATAATTTTAATGGATTCTTAGAAACTTCTATTTGTTACATCGTGCAACATCATACATCGTAATGGTAAAGTTAGTGTTGTTTAGAAATACAGAATACTACCACGTCATTTCGTACTATGCGTGTTGTAAGTAAGGGAAAAACATTTAAAAAATAATCTACAAATTCTACAATAACATGTTTTGTAATCACTAAACGCTGTAGCTCCTGTAACATAAGCAAAAGGCGTACGTAAAAGTTAAATATGTACCTATACTTCCTCCTCACTCATTTTTTAGGGTTCCGTACCCAAAGGGCAAAAACGGGACCCTATTACTGAGACCTCGCTGTCCGTCCGTCCGTCCGTCCGTCTGTCACCAGGCTGTATCTCAAGAACGGTGATAGCTAGAGAGTTGAAATTTTCACAGATGATGTATTTCTATTGCCGCTATAACAACAAATACTAAAAATAAAATAAAATAAATATTTAAGGGGGGCTCTCATACAACAAACATGATTTTTTTACCGTTTCTTGCTCGATACTAATAACGTCGCCTTATGTTGCATAGTTAGTGGTACGGAACCCTTCGTGCGCGAGTCCGACTCGCACTTGACCAATTTTTTTTTTATGTTAGAAATGATATCGATATGATGTACGCCATATGTACACCATCTTTGGGTGTCATTACTTAGGAAAGGAAAAAAACCTATGTACTTTTCGTTGTCATTGAATGATAGAAATAAAAATCATTCCTTTTAATTTATAAGCAACGGAATTAACTCTTTTATTATTTAACAAGTTCTCAAAATTTTATTTATTTCATGAATTGTTCACAGATTCTCCATAAAGAGTTTGGGTTATATTGGTCTTCGATCTGTAGATCGCTATGAAAGGCTGGCTATTGAGAAATACAATGTACCTTGCTTTGCGATGGAGGATGTTGAAGAGTGAGTATAAATTTAAGGTGAATAATGTTCTTAACTCTGCATTTCTTTATCTACTTATTATAAAACAGAGTCGTCTCTGCATTTCTTTCTACTTATTATAAAACAGAGTCGTAATTTTTGTATGTATATCCTTACGTGAGTTTATTTAATCAAGACTACGTAACGGATATAGACGCGGTTTTTGCAATAGATAGAGTGGTTCAAGAGGATGGGCTTATTGTAATTTGTTAGGATTTGATCTCTAAATTAAACGCGTATGTACCTAATTGCAAGCAACAGCTAGTTATTGATAAAAACACTCAAAACTACTTCGCTTAGGAGTATAAAGCTTAATATTTTTTTTACATTTTTAGGCATGGGATCAAGAATTCAATTCTGCACGTATTAAATAAGTTGGATCCAACTAACAGCCGGCCAATTCACGTGAGCTTCGACATTGATTCCTTAGACTCATTAGAAGCTCCCAGCACTGGAACACCAGGTTTGTACCAAGAATTATTGGTCGATTTACCAGAGAAGTCCACAATGGTGACTTAGTTTCGGCAAACGAATACTAGGACGCCACCTTGCTAAGTGTACGGATAATGAAATCTTTAGCCTGTTTAATACCATGTTTGTACTATCTACTTTCAGATTTTAGAATGATTTCTCTATTTATCTATTACGCTGATGATCCACTTTAATGTGGTAGCTATATCCGCTCTCTTAAGCTCTTGAGCTAAGAGTGTACTAAATTGCATATCATATGTCACATGTCCGTGTGATGATGACGGATTAAGAATACAAGTGTCACCACCCCATTTCTTTCCCACACTTGTGATATTTCACACAGATAACAACCTCTGTGAGAAATGTAAAACTCGATAATAAACCTTACGCCAACACGCCCGTTCGTGCGGCATGGTAGACCATAATCCCGTAAAAGGAGGCCGTGCCCAACAGTGGGACGTTAAGAAGCTGGAGGGAGAAAGAGAGAGAAACGCCCAATAGATGTAAAGGACGCAGATACATATAGGTAACATTTTTTACAGTTCGGGGTGGATTGACTCTACGTGAAGCTATCAAACTGATGGAAATTGTCCATGGAACTGGTCGTCTCCGCGCTATAGATTTGGTGGAGATCAATCCAGCGATAGGCAATGAATGCGATAGAAAACGCACTATTGAAGCTGGTATCAACATTCTTCAAGCTGGACTGGGTTTTTCAAGAAGAGGTACAGTTCCAATCGGTGTACTAGATCTACCCTTGCAGAATAACCAGAAATAGATCTTTAAAATTACGAACCTATCTATTTATTAGAAACTTGCCCCATTTGTATGTATAAAATATACATTTAAGGTATAGTTTTATAAAAATAATTTTAAATTATTTAAAAAATTTGCATTATCTGCCTATACTTTAAGTATAAATATGAAAACAAGAGAATTTTATAGAATTTTTATGGTATGTTATATTTTTAATGGTTTATAATGGGTTTCCTTACAATAATTTATTAACAGAATCTATCAACTATATTAATTAAATCTGTTGACATTACGAAAGTTTATTTTATTTAATTACTTAGTGGCAGTACTGGATTAGCCTTTAGACAGCCAGCGCGGGGCCATGGCAAATGCCAGCAAATAGCCAAATTTAAGCCAAATGCTAACGGGTAGCAAATTCCTTGAAGCCCTTGCATTGCCCGTGTATGGGGGTAAATAGTAATGTCATTTCTGTCCACCCCTATAAACGCGCGAACCGCGTTGCATTTTTAATTTAAGCAATAAATGAACGTGGCTTATGAACCAGTAGCGACGTGACTCACAAATAGGTGTAGGTGTCTAACTACAATTAACTACAAACCTATAATCAAAAACAAAATTTTAATCAACAGAATAATGTTATTCGTGTAATAAAATTTTAATGTTTTTGCTTTGGTGGAAGAACGGAATATGCGGGTTGTTCATTTATGTGACAAAGATGTTTGTAATATTGGTAAGATAAATTATATGACTGATGCTAACTTAAGTCATAAATACCTACTTAATATGGTAATCCATATTAAGTAGGTATTTATGACTTAAGATTTACTTCTATAATTAGAATAGAACAGAATACACTTTCATGTAAGTACACCAAAACATATTACATGTCACTTATGTAACGAAAATAAAATAAAACATGTACAATTGACCAGACTCTCCAGACAACCTTTGGATGGACTCAGTTGATCTGCAACTGGGGTAAAGTGGTGTACCTACTACTTAAAAACAATAGTGAAAAAAGTTAAACTTTAGTTAAACCTACCTAAAATTAAATATACATACACATATAACATTGACTATAGGGTAGCAAATGATAGGCAAATGCTTCAAAATATTGGGTTTTCACCGAAGCTATTAAAATTTTTTGCGAGTTATCTACAAGATCGTCAGCAATACGTTCGCTATGGGTTATACATATCTTCGCCATATCATACCAGATCTGGGGTCAGTCAGGGCTCAATTTTGGGACCACTGCTTTTCGGGATCATGATAAACGACTTACCATCAATTCTTAAACAATCCAGATGTCTACTATATGCTGATGATTTAAAATTAATTTACGGAATTGAGAAGACCACCGACTCATTAACTCTGCAACATGATATTGACGCGGTACTACTCTGGAGCATTGATAACAAACTCCATTTTAATTCATCGAAATGCAAAGTCGTGTCATATACCCGCGCACAAATTCCCTTTCATATACAATATTATTTAGGTACAGAATCTATAGCCAGGGATTGCTCTATAAAAGATCTTGGAGTATTATTTGATTCTAAATTGACGTTTCACGAGCACATGCGAGTATTAGCAAATGAATCATACCGTAGACTGGGCTTTGTTATCCGAAATATGCGAGAATTCAGTAATCTTTCGGCTATAAAACTTGTATACCTAGCTCTCGTCAGAAGCAAATTAGAGTCAGCCTCAGTGATTTGGAATCCTTATGAAAGTTCATACATCTTACTTTTAGAAAGAATTCAAAAAGCTTTTCTTCGCTTTCTTTACAAAAAAAGTTACGGTTTCTATCCTTTCCTCTTCCCTTCAAAATTTCTACTTGGAATGCTTGGTCTTAATTCCCTCGAAGTGAGACGTAATTTCTCCTTACTCACAACAGTTTGCCGAGCTCTACGAGGCAATTCTGATTGTCCTGAATTAGTTTCCGAACTAGTCAATCTCTTCGTTCCTGATGTTCCCAAATATAGTCTTAGGCCGCGTAAGCATAATTTATTGGCTGTACCGCAGACACGTACTGTTTCGCATGCTAAGTCACCCCTAGTCCGCGCGCGTTTTATGCTAAACTCACTCTTAGCATCAAAACCCGAATGTGATCTGTTTGCTGCGAGATGGACGGATGTGCATTGTGAATGCCTTAGATATTGTGAACAAATGAACAGTCATTAATAGGATAATATCCTCATTATTGTATTTTGCTGATCTTTGTGTTTTTTTTTTTTCGTTTCTCATTGTTTTACAAAATTTTGTTTTTTATTTTTTTTTATTTTTTGTTCCTATTTTACTAGTTTCTTTTTGTGTTCATTTATTAGATTTTACATTATGTTTTTTGTATACTTTTTTTTTTTATGTATAACGCATTAGTCTTAAAACTGTAATGTTGTACATTAATTATGTGTAATAAATAAATAAATAAATAGGTAATCTATACTACAAGGAGTAACAGGTAATCAGGCTCTATAATACGAATTTAACGTGAACCTCTAGCTGTTTAAGTGTCAGTGGGTTTAAAGTAGCATAGTAGAAAGCCAATGGACTACTAGACACTACGAGCAGGCTTTAGTGGCGTTTCTACATCAACTGCCTAAACAGTTGCAAGTAATTAAGTAATTTAGTCATTCCAAATAACTTGTTAGGTAATGATCTTATTTACAGATACTATGTATAAGTTTCGCTCAATGCTTAGAGCCGAAAGATAATATTGACGACGAAATAAAAAAAGTTATCAGTAAATATGTTAATAAGATACCCGACATGGAGCCACAATTTGTTATCGACCAGGGGTTATCTAAATTGATATCACGTTATTTTAAAGAAAAGATAACAACATTCCCTCTATTCCGAATAAGTTTGAAGATAGACAGAAATCCAGTGAAGATACCTTGGACGTTAGCTAATTTAACAAACCCAAGAATTCCCTTAAAACACAAAAACTCCAAAAAAGTTCGAACATACAAATACGTACCAAATAATAAGGAATGAGCAGCCCAGACAGACTATGGAATAAAACAACTACTTTGTTTCTTGTTTTTTATTGATACATAATTAATAATGATTTTTAAACCTGAATACATAAAGTGATTTACTTATATTTTCCTTTTTTTACCCGGTAGTGGTGGGTTTGTTTTTTTAAATTGATCATTAAAATTAATGTAGATTTTAAACTTTGTGAATGTTTAACAGAAAAGTGCATAACAATAATGAAAATATATACGTAATGAGTCCGGATTTCATACAATATATAAATATACAAGACTTATGTAATTACAAGCTCTTTTAACAACACTTAGTCTCAATTTTATTTTTGCTTTTTTTTTCAATTGTATAGTTCAATATTCGTTATGAAAACATTAACTAAGATTTTGGTCTTGTTATACTGTGATAGTCATTGGCAACTTTTTAATATACAGAATTATGTGGTTTACTAAAGAGAGCTATCTATTCCGAAGGCTTTTTAATCGAAAATCGTATACAAGCAGAATTTAATGAACAATCAGAGACAACCCGTTGTACATTGAATTCTGCTAGTGAGAAGTCTTACTGGAACCTAAGTTAACAGGAATTTTATAGACTTTTACTTATTAGATAGATAGGTATCTAATTACATACGAACACTTTCTTTTTATTATCAAGTTCTAATACCTACTTATTATAATGTAACTTATTTCTTTCATTTTAGGTTAAAATAGTATAGCCCGCCTTTTCCGAGACTTTTAGCCACCATTATTACGGGTAGGAATAAAATTTTAAGAGAATATAAATCCAGTTTAATAACTTAATTTCTTTAACCACATACAAATACGTCTTATTCAGTATTTGTTATACAAATACATATATGAAGAGTTGTTTTATGCGCGGGTAGTTCGATATTTCAACAAAAAATAAAGTAACTTTAAAAATGACCATAATATAATCTTTGGAAAAAACCTTTATTTCTTGTCTTCGTACTATAAAGGTGAATGTGTATGTATATCACTTATTTACGCTCAAGCTGGGCCCCAGATAAAGGGGGCACCCTTGCCGGGTCTTGGTAAGGCTCAAGGTAGCACCATAGCCCGGTAGAGTGAAGAAGGATAAAAACAAAAAAATATATTCAAGCTCAAACGGCTGGAACAATCAATAATGAAATTTGGTGTGAAATACCGACAACGTAATGTTATACAGGATGTGGCGTAAATGGTGGTCCAACGCTAAGGTGGTTATAGTTCAAGTATTCACCTGTCATATAAAAAAAAATTAACCATTTTTAACCATTTTTTTTACTCACATCTAAAATGCATGATTTGTTAAAAACGAGAAATAAATTTTCAGTTTTTTTTATTTTTAGGTTTATTTTTGGGGTTTACATGAAAAAACGAAAATGCATGTGCTAGTTCTAGTACTCGCCCGTACAACACAAAAAACACACTCAAAAAATAATGTCATTTGTCGAAGTTACATTTTCATTTATAAAATATTTATCGATTTTTTACAAAATAATAATAGTTTAAAAAAACTAAAAAACACGCTTTATTTAATCGAATTATTGCATTGTCATCGGTCTTTGACAGGTGTGCAAAATTTGAATAGAATCTGACCGTTTAAAGTGGGTCAAAATAGCGTCCAAAGGAGTCGGTTACAAACATACAAACATACATACAAACATACAAACAAACATACAAACAAACATACAAGTGAAGCTAATATAAAGCGTGTAAAAATAAAAAAAATCATATTTCCGAAACCAATGGCTAAAAATGGTTAATTATTTTTTTTTATATGATAGGTGAATACTTGAACTATAACCACCTTAGCGTTGGACCACCATTTACGCCACAGCCTGTATAAGTTATCCGGTGAAATAAGAATACATAATCTTATATATAAAATTCACGTGTCACAGTGTTAGTTACCGTACTCCTCTGAAACGGCTTGACAGATTTTTATGAAATTCTACATGCATATTCAGTAGGTCTGAGAATCGGCCAACATCTATTTTTCAAACCTTTTTTTTAGTATGGCAAAACATCGTTTGCCGGGTCAGCTAGTATAATATATAAAAAGTGAGCAAACTGCAAAAGAACCTGTTGTTAGATACAGGTTACAATTGATTATGGTTTTATTATATATATAACGATTCTGTATTTCTACAAATATTGCCATTTTCTGTACTAGATTAGAAGTTAACTTGTGGTCGGTAATGTTTCTGGAATTTGTTAGCCTTCAATGAAAGTTTCATCTGCCATTTAGCTTGTACACGTTTCATAAAGTGGATGTCTCGCGCTTTCCTGTAACAATAATAAAGACGATTAATGAAAGACATATAGTAATCCTTCAAAAGGGTCAAGTACGCAGCAATTACAATCGTCGGGCATGTAGGTATGACCAGATATAAGAGAGTAAATGAAGCCAAGGAAGTATGTTTGGATTGTAGCAGATGGCGCTCTATAGTCTTTGCCGATTCCATGGGGAAAAAGCGTAATATGATGATGATGATGGTTAATAATAGTGAAATTACATTATCTAGTTAGACATTGGTACCAATTCTAGGTGCACAACCAAACTAAAAAATGAAATTTGATAGTGTTGATAACACAATTCGCCAATATTACCTGAACTTTCTTGTTTATTATGGACTAAAGATTTTAATTAATATAAATGTGTAGAACAATATGGCCCAATAACCAAAATACAGCAATAGTTGTTTTCATTTTTTAGTTAAGTTGTGCACATATATTTGGCACCAATGTATTAGAAAAAGTGAACGAAAAATGAGAGAAAAATTGCATTGTCATTGGTTCTCAATATGTGCAAAATTTAGATAAATCACAGATTCCATTACATAGATTAACCTAACCTGTTCGAACCTAATAAAATAGTGTTAATAACTTACTTAGCTGCTAACGCCTGTTCCTTAGGTGCCCAACCAAGCGCCTTATATACACCAAGAAGTCTGTGCAATTTACGGTCAGATTTCTTTACTAGTGCTTGACTATTCTCGGTTAAATTCTGTTTGTAGTATCTGAAAATGGAATAACTGGTATAATTCACTTGTAACTTGGCTAATATATCATAACTTATTACAAAACGTATATGTATGTCTTTATGTGAGCTTTTATATTAAAAACTACGACACGGATTATTATGCGATTTATTTTAAAAACACCAAACCCTAAAAATATATAAAAATAATATTCTCTTAAACCACTCTAGTTTTCCCTTCAAGATGCTGTAAAAGCCAGCAAAAGGAATATCAGAAACAGTTAACTTCAGAGACAGAAAACTTAAAATAGCGCAGCATGTTAGACCTGCAACCCATCATGTCCAACAGTGGCACGTTAATAGGATGGGAAATAGAGAAGAAATAAAAATGATGGATTTAGAAAACACAAAGAACTCAAATAAATACCTCATTAAGGACCGATGACCAACAGTAATGCCAGAAGGTAAAACTAGTTGGAAGTCATCACCTTCCAACGTCGCTGGTCCTTCCACTTCTTCATCTACGTCCATATTTTCTTCACCCTCCTTCTGGTAATCTGGATAAGAGGCACTGTAAAAATAAATACACAAATTAATTTTTCAACTCTCGATATCAGAACCATAAGATCTGATGCCCATTTTTGGTAAAATCGTATTTGAACAGCAATTCTTATGTATATTTTTTCCCTTCCTTTTGTTTAGGAAACATTGTTATATCTCTATCTAATCAAATTTGCGCATACGTAAAAAAATAGTCAGATATTCCCAATACTTTAGTACCAATTAGTCCGATCTTCATTAATAATACTATGGCTGTGAGTTAGATTTACAAAATTTAAAATATTATATAGGCATCATGTTAAGATCGATGTAAAAATTTATTTATTTACTTATTTATTTTATGTACAACCATTACATTTGATTGCTTTGTGTAAAACTAATGCACAAAGCAATTAAAATTAGACAAAATAGAGTACTCTTATAAATGAAACTTAATTTAATTTAAAAAAATAATGGCTTAAATATTAAACTGAAATAAAATAACCACAAATCACAATGCAAATTAGTAATTCTACTTAGAACAGCGAAACGACGCTATTCACAGCGTAACGACGCTGACGAAAGTGTTAACTCGATGAAGACAACCGGCAGACTGTTTTTGTCCGTACAGCTCGCTTCGTTTTAATACCCCCACTCGCAACGGCGTGGTGTGGGTAGTAGTAACATCTAACAGTACTAAAAAGACAACATTAAAATTACAAATAAAAAAATACAAAAAAAAGCAATAAAATGACAAATAACAACAAACAATTTAACACGAAGTATACATATATGCACTATAAAAAGTAAAACACCATAATTTAAACAACAACTAGTTAACTGTCATTCATCATCTCACAGAACTTAAGACGGGACGATACCAAATTATGCTCCATACAAAAGTATGGGTATTTGTTCAAAACATAATAACTAAAAGAAATATGACGATCCGAAAAACCCACTTTTTTCGGTTTTCTTTAGATAAAGTTGCAGCGTCTATCACACAAATTTGGTTCTACCACAAAAGAAAGTGATAGAAGCATAGATATACTCTTTATCTATAATATAACGCAAAAACTATTAAAATCGGTTTAACTTACTTACTTACTTACTAGTCTTTTTTCAAAGAATTTGTAGGTAAAATCCGCTTCATCTATATTTGTCCCTATCAGCGCGGCGCTCGGAAATAGGGATAGCAATACCTAAGGCAAATACCTAAATGAGGACTACAGTACCCTCTTAACGCACGCACGACGCACATCCAACCAAGCACTTGCAAACAGATCACATTCAGGCATTGACGTCAAAAGTGAGTTTAACATGGTGATCGCACGAACCAGCGGAGAGTTAGCATGCGACACTGTGCGAGTATTTGGCTCGGCTAATAAGTTGTGCTTGCGAGGCCTGAAATTATATTTATATCTATATAATTAAAAATATTCCTTGTGAGCTACAAGGAATATTTTTAGGAAACTATTTTCTGAGCTATAAAATGATTTAATAATAACAGTCAGTAGTCAGTCATAGCTCAGAAAATTAATGAAAAATTAACTGAAAAGAGATAACACTATTGATATATAATGGGTGCGCGAGACAGAGATACACACACACATGCAAAGACTCACACGTACACATAAACAAAGACGCGATAGCAAGAACAAACATCTTTTAGACCTTTTTTTTGTGTTGGGTCATTCATCCCTGTAATAATCTGCAATGTTATTTGGTTCTACTAATTACGTTTATATAAACAACTAAGTATGTATTATTAAATTATACATCATACCTACACACACAAAGATAGGCCTTGATAATAAAACAAGGTCACATAATGTATTAAGTAAATGAGTTATATAAAATCAACAATTATACACAAAGGCATTGTAATGAAAAACATTTTTACTTAACAATTGTGTTCGAACTTTTTGAATATATACTTTTTGGAATGTAAGGGATAAATTATAGAAGTTACTACTACAATGCGCACACACGTCGTCACTCTAAAGTTGGTAACAAAAAACAAAGAAGTATAACTTGTTATGTATGTACGAGTAGTAAGATAAGAGTACACAGAATATATTTCTAAATTGAAAATTTGCTTATTTCGGAAACTAAAAACACGCTTGTAAAATCTGACACATAAATTATTATTTTTTAATTTTGCATTGTCATCAGTCCTGATTACGCATGCAAGATTTCAGATCAATCTGACTACTGCAAGTCATGATCTGACTAATCACTCATTCTCATATATTTCGATACAAGCTAATAAAAGCGTGTTTAAAATAATGCTGTGTTTGAAAACTCTTTAGATCTAAATCAACAATATAGAATGAAAATTATACAATATTTTTATGTAAAATCCACAGCTAAACAAATATTCTTTAGTAATCTACTGCCAAACAAATATTGTAATCTGTTATTTCATTAAGGGCCTACATCAATATTATCGTATATCATCGCCGACACGTACATATTAACACAGCCAGTAGGCACAGAAAATGAAGAATTAGGGATACTTTTCCTATTTACTCAAAATCTACTAAATATATTTTAATTCTGATTTACGTGTTTCTGTACATAATAGTTACCTATGTTTTTAAAGTTATTTCATTAGTTAATACGCAATAATAAACCGACAAATGAAAAAAATACAAAATTAGAGAGGTTGTTTCGCCTAGATTTTCAATCGAGAAAACTTTTTTCAATCGCGTTTCTGAGTTTATGCGATCCTAGATCATATATTGAAAAAACATATACTTAAAAATTAGAGCTCTAGCCATTCAATCTAAAGAAACAATGAAAACTTCGTACATAGAAAAATGCACGAAGCTATTTTGGTATCCTCTTAATAACAGAAATATTGCGAAATCGTCAGCAAAGTGTACACAATTCTGCTTATGAACTATATAAGAGAGTATACTTTTTTAAGTTCATATTTTAATGTTTCATTCAAGAAACAAAAAATTACACTAAGTACCACTAAAAAGTCAATTGCCACAAGTCTATTGCCACAAATCTATTGCCACAAATCTATTGCCACAAATCTATTGCCACAAGTCTATTGCCACAAGTCTATTGCCACAAGTCTATTGCCACAAGTCTATTGCCACAAGTCTATTGCCACAAGTCTATTGCCACAAGTCTATTGCCACAAGTCTATTGCCACAAGTCTATTGCCACAAGTCTATTGCCACAAGTCTATTGCCACAAGTCTATTGCCACAAGTCTATTGCCACAAGTCTATTGCCACAAGTCTATTGCCACAAGTCAATTGCCACAAGACAATTAGCATTGTTCATATTTTTTTAAAACTCTTAATTCGAAAACCATTTTGGGGAATAGAGTTTCTGATTATGATCCATAGTTTTTTTCGGAAAATTTGCTATGTTAACGATTATTTTTCCAAAAAACGCAAATGCTCTCTATTTGCCCTTGAAATGAAGGATTTAAAATATTAAGGCGTTCTTAAGGATATACTACTCTGTGGTGAGTCAAAATTGGTCTATTAAATTGTAACTTTGAAAAGATGTATTGCAATCTGTCTTAAGT
This sequence comes from Orgyia antiqua, assembly GCA_916999025.1. Taxonomy (NCBI): domain Eukaryota; kingdom Metazoa; phylum Arthropoda; class Insecta; order Lepidoptera; family Erebidae; genus Orgyia; species Orgyia antiqua. The sequence goes on from OU779861.1 coordinate 9,334,182, forward strand.
CTGTCAGGAAAAAGCAATGCACAGATTGCGTACAACGATGACGTCACAACATTTATAATAATATCTTTAAGTATTTTTTAAAAATTCTTTATAGTGAATATTTTAAAAATATTGAAATTAGTTGCTTAAAATAGTCTATATTTTCAAAAAGAAATATAAAAATTATGAACAATCCCAATTGGCAAGTAAATAAGCATAACATAAACTACCTGTAGTCATAGTAATCAGCATACTCTGCTAGTGCAACACCTTCATGCAACATCTTACAATGTCCTTTATCAATCATGTGAGCTCTGGCTGCTTCCATAGAATAAAATGTTCTTCCTGTATCATTACACCAAATACACATGAAACCTTGTGATATCTGAAAAAAGAACATAATTTAGAAAATTTCACTATTTTTTATATATTCTGTCATAATATCAAATGAAATTAAGCTGGTAACAATGCCAGTTAGCATGTAAATTTTTTTTTCTTCAATTGTAATTTTTTATGTTGTTATTAATGTTGTAGATTTGTCTTAACGGAGCTATATAGTCGCACAGCAACAAAGCCCTTAAATAAATTAAAAACAAAAAATTTGTGTTACTGTTAGTAAGTGCTTATGTTTCTAAATACCATTCTTACAATATCACAGACATAGCAAGTATAAATATAAGAAACCTATTAGAATAAAATATTAACATAATAACTAACCTTTTCTCCCAAATATAAAAGTAAATCTTTAACATTAACACAATATTCAACATCAGGTATAAAGAAGGAATGATTTTCTGACATATGTTTAAGATTTTTCACCATATTTTTACTGTGGTGTCCACAGAATAAACAATCTCTTGGTTTAATTAAAGCATCACTTCCCTTAATGTGGCACTCTTCCCATTCATCTGAATCAAGCTGAAATAAACAGAAATTAGTACAAAAAAAATTACTGCAGTTTTTATTTTATCAATAAGTGCAAGTTAAGCATTTTTTTTACACACTTTGGCATTAGAAAATGATCTGTATAAAAATCCCAAATATTTATTTACAATGATAATTCCAATGTATCTTACCTCCTCAATATCTGAATCAGTTTCAATATCTTCATCATCACAGTGGTCAGCATTGACCACAACAAACTTACTCGGTTTGTCGGTATGCTGCGCACATGGGTCTACCTTCACGTAACTGTCGGTATCTGAAGGTATGCTACGCTCCTCCTCCTGACTCTTACTCTCTACATACCTCTCTTCACTCAACTTATGTTTTTTACTATTCAAATGATTATTAAAAGCATTAGTTGTGTTGAATAACTTGGAGCAATACTTGCAGTATTGTGATTCATCTTTGTTTTCATTCTGGCTCAATTCTCTGTGTTCCTTAGCACGAAGTTCAAACTCCTCAAAGGTAACAGGAGGTATCCCTGCAACTTTTCTTTTTAAATTATACCTGTGCCAATCCTGTTTGTAATGTTCACGTTGCAACTCAGGCGTTTTGAACATCACCTGGCATGTTATACAAGTGTAAGTGTCAGGCATCTTTAAATTTGGTTAGGTCTAGACAAACTATTAAGCGGATTAAACCTAGGCCCGTAATTTAAAAGGCTTCTTGAAATTGGTTTGTGTAGAACGCAGAGATTGATAATATAACTTTAAAATAATTCTATTGTATTGTAAAACCGAAACGATCAAACGATGAAACGAACCTAGCACAGACTAGGAACCTAGCGCGGTCACGTCACGTTAGTCAATGACGTCTCACGTCAGTCAGTAAAGCCGGGTTTACACGGGTCGATTTTCGCCGTGCGGCGAGTCGCTTCACAAATTGCCTCACCAAGCCGAATCGCTAGCCCATTTACACGGGTTACTAAAATCGCATGCGGTTCGGCCATTTAAATACAGAATCGCTGTAGTAAATAAATACACATGTGTGCGTGAAACACCTTCATGCGGCGGGCAATCGCCTGCAAAGTGCAACTGGTGCTCAAGTCTACTATTTTGGAACAATTGTCATACCGGCACAACACCGGCACGATACCGTTGCAATTGAAGTCAAATATCCGTAGTCTGCTATATGCCGTCATAACGGTCGTTCAATGGTAATAGAATTGTCGATCTCTTTTATCTATGCATTGAATTTTCGGTCTCTTTTATCTATGAATTGTGTTAGAATGGTATGTATGTGTTGCCGTTTTTAAAAAATGCGTTAGTTGAAGTGATTTTCGAAAAACTACTAATAAATTTAAACATTTAATCATGCTAGACTTCGTTTAGATATATTTGTACATACTATTTATTAGTATAAAAAGCAATGTGAAGTTTAGGAGATTAGTAAATTGCAATAAATTACAAAGAACAATTTCTAATATTTCTATCTATCTATTTTTTATTTATGGCAATCTGTCGACACAGGACAATTTCAAAATATTACTGTCAAATTCAAAATAGCAGACTACCGAAACATTTCAGTCATTGAATTGCAATTGTGAAGTACTCGTAGTTGTGTACGAGACTAGCAATTTATGTCACTTTGACAATTGTAAGTCAATGATGAAGTCGTTATGACGACACAATAATAGTAGACTACCAAAAACTTTACTATTGCACCATAATGGTACAATAATGGTACAGTTGTGACACCGTTGAAATACCCGACTCAGGGCCCAGGGCCCTGAGTCGGGTTATTTTTAAATTGTCCTGTGTCGACAGATTGCCATAAATAAAAAATAGATAGATAGAAATATTAGAAATTGTTCTTTGTAATTTATTGCAATTTACTAATCTCCTAAACTTCACATTGCTTTTTATACTAATAAATAGTATGTACAAATATATTTAAACGAAGTCTAGCATGATTAAATGCTTAAATTTATTAGTAGTTTTACGAAAATCACTTCAACTAACGCATTTTTTAAAAACGGCAACACATACATACCATTCTAACACAATCCATAGATAAAAGAGACCGAAAATTCAATGCATAGATAAAAGAGATCGACAATTCTATTACCATTGAAAGACCGTTATGACGGCATATAGCAGACTACGGATATTTGACTTCAATTGCAACGGTATCGTGCCGGTATTGTGCCGGTATGACAATTGTTCCAAAATAGTGGACTTGAGCACCTGGGCCCTGAGTCGGGTATTTCAACGGTCTCACAACTGTACCATTATTGTACCATTATGGTGCAATAGTAAAGTTTTTGGTAGTCTACTATTAATGTGTCGTCATAACGACTTCATCATTGTCTTACAATTGTCAAAGTGACATAAAATTGCTAGTCTCGTACACAACTGCTTCACAATTGCAATTCAATGACTGAAATGTTTCGGTAGTCTGCTATTTTGAATTTGACAGTAATATTTTTAAATTGTCCTGTGTCGACAGATTGCCATAAACAAAAAATAGATAGATAGAAATATTAGAAATTGTTCTTTGTAATTTATTGCAATTTACTAATCTCCTAAACTTCACATTGCTTTTTATACTAATAAATAGTATGTACAAATATATTTAAACGAAGTCTAGCATGATTAAATGTTTAAATTTATTAGTAGTTTTTCGAAAATCACTTCAACTAACGCATTTTTTAAAAACGGCAACACATACATACCATTCTAACACAATCCATAGATAAAAGAGACCGAAAATTCAATGCATAGATAAAAGAGATCGACAATTCTATTACCATTGAAAGACCGTTATGACGGCATATAGCAGACTACGGATATTTGACTTCAATTGCAACGGTATCGTGCCGGTATTGTGCCGGTATGACAATTGTTCCAAAATAGTGGACTTGAGCACCTGATCGTTTACACGGTCGATTTTAGTCACCAGTTGCATGCGGCCGGTCGCCGCGCGGCCAAAGTCGGATACTACCCAACTTTGGGGCTTGCGGCTTTAGTCACTTGCGATTTAGCCGAATGGCCATTTAGACGGTCGATTTACGCCGCGCGGCAAAAATCGTGCGGCTTAAGTCAGTGCTGCCAGATGAAAAAATCGAATCAGCGCTGACAGCGGTGCACTAAGCGCTAGATTCGAATATATTCACGAGCCATTAAAGCGATAAATCGGCTCATAAGAGTCAATAAAGCGCTAAATTCGAACTTTTAACTGAAGCGCTTTTTAGACGATCAGTGTGATTAAATAATCTCCAATACTAAACATGGGCTGTAACCATGAACTCTTAAAACAATTCTGATAAAGGTTTGGAAGCGAGACGCAGATTGCGACTCGTATAAACGCATCTCGTTTACTGCTCCGTTGTTTTGCTCTATGTGTTTAGTATGGTAGATTGTGTAATCACATTGATCGTGGAAAAAGCGTCATACGCACTACAAAAATAAAATAAAATACGAAGTGATTGTAGTGAAAAACAACTTTTTATTACAATAATAAAATTTAGAAGACAAAACATAATAATATTATTCTATACCTACAGTTTGGGTATAGTAAAGTCAACTTTAAGTAAAAAACAACAAAAATTAAAATTCTTCTTCCATCATAGCTGAACTCGAGGGTCCAGGCTGGTTAGGTTCAGTAGTATTTACTTTATATTTTTCGGATGATCCTATCTTACTTAAAATATCAGCTGGTAGTTGATAATTATAACAGTTGCTGTTAACCGCGGTTAATCCTGTTCTTATTAATAGGATGGCGTTAATAGTTTTTAAATGCAATGCATTTCGCAACTTGCTTTTAACCACATTCATTAAGCTGAACACCCGCTCAATATCAGCATTTGAATGTGGCAAACTCATTATTTTTGTCGCGACATTGAATAAGTCTTTATATGGACAACATCCAGCTGCGTCCCTCGACTGTTGAACTTCTGTCCAGAACTTCACCGTATCTTCGGTATTTTCCCAGTTCTGTAGAATAACAGTTTGCCACTGCTGTATAACATTATCCATATTTTCTGTGTAACCCAGACTTTCCAAAACTTGGATAAAGTTATCTATATTTCTGTTTGGTTTTAAAATGACGGAAACAGATAATGCCATAGAGTTTTTAAGTAGTTTTAAATTTTCAGGCAGTCTTTGTTGCAGCTCATTTATTAGTTTAATAATAAAATCCACACACCTCGTCTTCATTGCATTTTTTTCATCCGCATTCAATGAAGACTCGTTCATCTCTTTCTCAAATAAATAACCAAGATATGGTGACATAGACAGATGTTCTTTCACATTAATGCTTTCGAATTGCATTCTCGGTTGCGCTATTATTATTTTCGTGCACATGTTTCGTATCAAATCATGTAGCGTATTGTAGAGCAGACATGGGTCAGAAGTTTTGTTTTCAAAAGTTTTTATTGCCCCTTGTAAATTATTAAGTATTCCACACAAAAACTGCAAATAAATTTTGTTTCTTTCATCGTTGTACATGTTATATAATAATTCGGCTTGGTAGCAATTTTCACGAGTTCTCATTAATTGAAAGTGTAATTTTAGTTCAATCCATTGACTTAAGATTCTAGTTACCGCGGGTTCAATTGACAGCCATCGTGTATCACAAGCTTTTAAGATCTTAAGTGGCTCCTCTCCACAGTTTATCGCTTCATATATTTTTTTATATTCGTTTTTTCGTTTCGGTGAAAGCTTGAACCAATTGTGAGTTTCTCTTATCATAAATTCTATATTTCTAGGTATAGTCTCACATGACGCATGTGACACTGCCAATTGAATCGAATGGCAGACACATCTTATCAACACTAGATTGGGTAAAGCATACCTTTCCTGCAATATTTTATGGACACCTGCGTTTACTCCAGTCATAACCGAAGCATTATCTGTTCCGATTCCAATTAACTTGCTTTTATCAAGTTTAAAAGCTTCAAGTTGTGCTGTTAACGCCGAAACTATTCCTTCGGCATCTGCAGATTCCAATTCAACCAGCCCTAAGAATGTGGAAACTATTTCGTTGCGACTGCTGCTAAAATATTTAACAACAATACCGAGATATTTTCGAACTGAAACATCAGTAGATTCATCTATAATCAAGCTGTACGAATTATCACCAATATCATTTCTCAAAGAATCTTTAAAATGAGGTGCTAATACTTCCTGAATTATTGCTGTACATTTCGTTCGGTGCAATTTCATTTCTGTAGTAGCCTTAGAATCCGAAAATTTATTCTTACATAATTCGGTAAGGTGATCAATTGCTTGTATAGCTGTGTGTTCTGCAACATACATTGAGAGAGCACCTTCAGCCTCAACACAGAGCTTATCGACGGGTTTTTGCAGCATTGAAGAGATTTGTGTTTGTTTTTTGTCCAAGAAAGGTTTCGCCTGCTTCTTGTGATGAGCTGAATCGCAATGTCTATGGATATCGCTTAATTTGGCAAGAAAATCCTTCCTACAATACAAACACATTACCCTTGTATCATCTCCAGGCACAGGTTTCAACCATTGTTTAAAGTTGGGGGATTTCTCCCATTCGACTTTATATCTTTGTTTGTACACAGTTTTTTTGATAATGGTACATCCATTTCAAAAGAGTTAACCAACACAAATCTATGGAACACTCACAAGAGTAACTAATAAAATCAGTGCTTAAAACGTTATTTCTAAACTTGAACTTCAGTGCGTTCACATAGACAGAATGAAAAATATGAAAATGAAAGAAGCAAAGTCAATCAACCAAACATGAAACAAACCGTACTTAATGTTCATGGGATTCCCCGTGCTCTATTGCCATATTAAAACCCAGCTGGCATAGAGCACAAAATTGAACATAGACAATAATTTTATTCTCCACGGAACAAATAGTGCTGCCATATTAAAAATTAAGAAAGCGCTAAATTATCCGTTAGGCGCTAAAATTATCAAGTGCCCGCTGAACATAGCAGAAAAGCGCTAGATCTAGCGCCGAAAGCGCTAAAATGGCAGCACTGGCTTAAGTCACCCGTGTAAACCCCGCACCGCATAATAGATAAATCATAGATAATACATAAAATGTTAAATCTATTTTATTTTACTCTTTGGTTATAGCACAGATAATATAATATAATAATAGTCAGTCCCCGTTTTCCAATTACAGCACAAGAGCGCATTATGCGGCACAATGCTCAACGTTGAGTGTTCCAACTACAGCAACGCATCGCACAATCGAGCACTCTCAAAAGTGATGCGTGCAATCCATACCAACTTCAGCGACAGAAAATTAACAAGTATTTTTTCTTTAAATTGGCATTGATTGAAAGTTTATTTATTTATTATCGTTAGTAATATTATTTATTGTTAAAAAAATTTTTAAGGCTTTCGTTTCGTCGGAGTGTTCTAGAAATAATCAAAGTTAATTCAAGCTGTGTTTAAAAAAATCAAATACAAGTACCTATGGATGAAGGTAGAACAATGACATTTTTTTATATTCCACACTTATAATGTGAATACTACTTTTATTTTAGTATTTTTTTTCTACACTGAACTTAGCGCACTCTGCTGGTGCATTTGAAAACTAATTCATGTTCCAATTAAGCGTCAGCCAGCATAGCTCAGCATTGTGCAGCACTGAGTCGCATTATGCTCTGCAATTGGAAAACTAGCACAGTCTGCATACAACTATGACGTCACAACATTTGTAGAAAATATTTTCAAAAAGTATTTTTTAAAAATTCAATTTAATGAATATTTCGATACTATTGAAATTAGTTTCTTAAAATTGTTTATAATTTCTAAAAAAATATTGATTTATTTATTTATAAAGCATGGAAGAATTACAGCTATTCATACATAATAGAATTTCAACACTAAGAAACAAAAAGCCAATTACTAGTCTTCACCTATAGAAACAGCGTAATGTGACATTAAATGTGAGCTTATAATAAAAACACAGTAAAGAAATAAATTATGTACCAGTCGCAGGAGCGACAACCTCAAGCAAAGACTGACTACTTGAAAAAGATCGACCGCAAAAGCCTTCTCGCTGAAGGCACCTTAGTAGAATAAGGGTCTATATCGTTTTTTTTGCAAAGCCTATTGAAAGCCATGATATCTCTCACCATGCAACTGTTCTGCCTATAATTTGAAGTGACACGCGGTATATTTCTGTGGTATATTTAAAGGCGTATTATAGCGAGTCTGCTTACTGGGGACGTTAAATAATAATTTGTTTAGTAGTTCAGAACTGTCTATTTCTTTGTTAATAATTCTTGATATAAACGTAAAATCAGCAATTTCGCGACGAGTATTCAGTGGTAAGATGTGATAGCGTTTACAGAGTTTGAGATAACGTCTAGAGTTGTATTTAACTTTCTGGTGAAAACAAAGGTATTTTATAAATATTTTTTGAATATTTTCTATACGTTCAGTGTATTTATTGTAGCACGGGTTCCATATAGATGATGCGTATTCCAGATGACTCCTAACAAAGGTCCAGTAGAGAACCTTCAAGGTCTTTGCTTCGGAAAAGCAACTAGAAATGCGCATGAGAAACCCAAGTGCTCTGGAGGCTTTACCAATTATTGCGTCAACATGTAGATGAAACATAAGTTTTGTGTCGTGTATAACTCCGAGATCCTTGGCACTATACTGGACAGGGTTTGTCCACCTAAAATATACTTAGTATCTAGGGTTTCTTTAATTCTACTATAGGTGGTAACAAAGCATTTGGAGGGGTTTAAATTTAACTTGTTCACAAGGCAATAATTTTCCAGCCGTGTTAGGTCTCTCTGTAGCGCCAAGGCATCGTTATGTGATGAAATTGGTAAATAAATTTTCATGTCGTCGGCAAAAGATAATAACTTAGAAGAATGCAGACAGGTTTCGATGTCATTGACGTAGATTATGAATATTAATGGACCGAGCAGCGAACCCTGAGGTACTCCGCTAGGGATGGAAATCCACCTTGACATGTAGTTATTTATTACCACTGCCTGAGTTCTGTTCTCTATATAAGAGGAAAACCATGTAATAAGGTCTCCGTGAATCCCTACATGTTCGAGTTTTTCAGCAAAGTGCGATGATTAATGTGATCGAATGCGCGGCTGTAATCAGTGTATACCACATCTACCAGCCTGTTTACCGTTCTCGACAGCTTCCGCAGTGAAGTCATTAAATAAGGCTAAATTTGTGACTGTTGATCTACCCCTCAGAAAACCGTGTTGAAATTGACTGAACGATTTACTGAGTGCATCATAGACTTGGTTATAAATAATTCTCTCGAAAATTTTGGCAATAATACATAGTTTAGAGATTGGTCTGTAGTTAGCAATTTCTGATTTAGAGCCCTTTTTGTGGATCGGCGAAACAAGAGCTGATTGCCATACCCTCGGGACTGTGCATAGTGCCAAGGATTTCTTAAATAGAATTGTAATGGGCTTAGAAATAGATAAAGAGCATTTAATGAGAAGCACAGGAGATATAGCATCGGGACCCGCAGACTGAGGGACTGATATCCAAATCGTTAAGAAGCTTGACAACTTCCTCGATCCTGGCACTGACGCAACAAATATCAGAAGCATAATGGGCACTCGCCGTTGGAGCTGATAGTGTAGAGTTGATTTGAGCCACTGAGATATTATCCTCGGCAAGAAAGGTTGAAAGAAAGTATGAAGAGAAAGCCTCACACACGGCGTCTCCAGTATGTAATAATTCATTACTATAATTTAAGTTGCTCGGGACACTATTATGTTTTATACGACTTTTCACAAATTTCCAGAAGTTTTTTGGGTTATTTTTATTAGATTTTTCAGTCTATATTAAAACAGCAGGTCAAAAATTATTAACAATGCCAATCCATATTACCTTGGTTGTCGGAATCTCCCAAAATTTCAACCGATCTACACGTTGGTTGACAAACACCACAACCCCTTTAGTTTGTGACACTATCACTAAGGATACTGGCAGAGCCGCGACTTAAACGCCACGATAAGTCGCTTCTAAAGAAGCCATCAAACAAGAACAAGAACAAATTCAGTATCAGTCACAAGCAAGCGTTCAGAAGGAAAATTTTAAAACGTTCCACACTTGTGGATTTAAAGACCCTCAGAGTTTTGGCCCTACAATAAAATTGTACACCTGATTCTGATTATTTACTCTTTCTGTTGATATTATTGATTTTAAACAGCCGCTTCGTAAAATTTGCTCTGCATATTACCAGAAAAAAGTGCAACTTGTGGGATATTACGTATTCGCTTATTTATTTTTGTTACAAGTCGTTTTACTTTACAAATAACACAAATTTATACATAATGATAAAAATATTAGAAAAACAAAGCAAGGTGTCACTTATACGTTGCTAATAAAAAAGGGTGAGTTTGCTCTATATTTAAGAATAGTGATAGTGCTCTATGGCCTATCCTGGATTCTGTCACGGCTGTCATTCCTGTCAATGTTTATCAATCAATCTCAATGTCAAATGTCAATTTGTCAATGTTCTGAAGTCTGTGTCAATGACTCAATGTTTATCATTATTAACATTAAATCAGCAATAAAACGTTAGAGAAAGTGTTTTTTTAATTATGACAACGTAATCTCTTTAACATGAAATTATTATATGCTGTTTAATACTTAAGCAACCTTATTATTTAGGTCATTAACGTAGCATCCTATAATCCCAGTTCAAAATGTTAGAGGCTGAGGAGGTGGATGATGATTTTTTTACTCCAGTTTCAGGGTGAGTTTGTTCTTCTTTAAATACTCGACATCTTGGTAAATGAGTACAAGAAATCGATTAAAAGTTGTTAAGCGATAAAAATAATATATTCTTGCTTTAAGTAGGTACCTACCTACTGGGATTGAATTAAATATTATTATAAACGTAACAGTAATTTCTTTGACACTGAATTCCAGAACATCTTTGGCGAACATATTTGGAAATGCCCCAAAGAGTAGAAGTCAAGATGAAAACGATTCTTTAAAATATATACCACCAAAACCTCAAACTGTGGTGCCAAAAGAAAATGATCAATCAAAATCAACAGAATGTGTTTTTGCCTGTGCACTTATAGCTCATGAATGGTAAGTCTTGAATTTCTTATTTCATGGATAGACAACTAATTTTTTTTTTGTAACAAATGATGTACCTAATATTTTTTTATAATATTTTTTTTTTGTTAATTCATTATCTTGTCTACTAGCAAGTTAGTATTCAACCTTTTTTTACAAAGGCAATAATATGTATGTGTATATTTATTTGCTGTTACGAAAACCCTTTGTGAAAGTTTTTAATTTGTCCCTTGTAAAACAATATACAAGATAAGATTATTGTTGGTTCATCTTACAAAATATTGTTTTTTTAATAGTAGGTATCTGTAATACTATGTATACGAAATTTCTTAGTCAAGTAAATATATAAGAGCATATTTTTTTTAAAATTTGAATATATTTTAGGTGTAACAATGTCTATTCATCAAGAGGCAAGATTGGCTTTGCTATATTGAAAATCCAAAAAACTGGTGCACACAACATTATACTGTATGACTCAAATAAAACTACTCTATCCAGTACAAGCCTTACTGAGTCATTAACAGTAACTATAAGGAATAAAATGTATATTTCATTTTATGATAGCCTTCATAAATATTGGAGTATTTATGGTACAGTAGAAGAGGTGACAAAGATTTGTAATGTTTTGAAAAAATTTGGTGTGAATATAGATTATGCTACTTCTGGTACAGATAAGGAACCTCCTGAACCGAATAAGACAGTAACGAAAAATATAGATTATAAAGAAAGTGCACATCAAAGCAGAGAGAGTGACACAGATTCATCAGTTAATAGAAAAACAAAGGCTTCTATTCTAAACCGTATGGCAACAATGGGACACTCAGTCTTACCAACAAGGGATCAAGATACAGGGAGTAGCAGTGAATCTTCTGAGGCAAATGATGCTGTTGTGTTACCTAAAGTAGTCAAGCATAAAACTTTTAAATCTTTGAAAAAGAATGCAATAGAAACTGTTTTAGAACCTCAGCATTTACCAGATGCTCATGAAATAATCACAACCAAAACTGAATGTGAAAATCATCTACCTGTAAACAATGCTCAGATATTACCTATAACAAGTATTTATGCTAGCAGTAGGAATGACATGGCCATGTTTATGTCAGAACAGAGAATAAATAACAGTGAATTGAGAATAAATATAAATAGAATTCAAGACAAGATAGATACTGTTGTAAATAAAATAAATAATTTTGAAAACAGGGGCCCAAATGTTAATGTATCAAATGAAATCTTACTAAAATTACTTGCAGAATATGAAAATAAAATAAAAACATATGAAAAACTGTTGAGATCCAAAGGCATAGATAATAACAAGGTTGACGAATCAGTGGCAGATAAAGACAAAGAAATAGAATTATTAACTAGTAAAGTGTCTGATTTAAAAAATGAAACAGAAAATTCTTACTTAAAAATATACAAGCTAGAAAATGAGATAAAACTTTTGCAAGAAAGACATTCCCATGAAATTCAAAATCATTCAAAGACTGAGACTGAGCTACATCTCAAAATTAATAAATTAGAAAATGATTTGGTACTTAAGAGTAAAGAAATTACTGAATTATCAGAAAGCAAGTCTTTGGAATATAAAAATGGTAATGATAACATTCATAATAAGGTAAAATATATAATGAATGATGCGTTTCAAAGTATATCCATAAACTTTGAAAATAATGAGACTTATAATGGGGACAATATTAAAAAGATTGTAGGTACTGTGATAAAAAAAATAACTATTGAAGCTTTAAATGAATTATAATATTTTACATTTACAAAGATCATATTACAAATGAATTAACAATGAGAAATGGTAGTATTTAAGATTATTACTACAACAGTTGATAGTAGATTTTATCTGACAATGCTCAATGTGGTAAATAAATTAAATGTAACCCAGACAAAAGTGCTTGACGTGTTCTGACATCAAGATATGTTCAAAAGAAAGCTTATGTTGCAGAAAATAATGCTTTATAGGTAGTAGTAAATAATTATTCATAAGTTTAGTGTTATATTATTTTTAGGATAAATTAAAATAATAATTTTCAAATCTAAGAGTATGGCAGATTGTAATGGTTTAATTACGTCAAAATATCAATTATTATCGAAAAAATGTGTTTCTAATATATAAAATACCTATGTAAAAATAATGTGGGGACTTTTATTACTTTTTCTTTTTAATGTTACTGCAGTACTATTAAATATAACAATGAAATTACGTTATTCTGGTGACATATCAAGGGGACCTAATCTTCGTAGTAAGTAGGTCATTAAAATAAAAACCTATTGCCTCCTCTACACTACTCGCGAAGTTCCTCGGCGAAGTACTCTAGAAACTTTGGCTAAAGTCCGAAGTGCGACACTACACACTCGTTCAACTTCGTGATGAGCTCATTCGCTCTGTGGTGCCGATAGCCTGCGCACGCTTGTAATGGACGCTCAAGTAGCAGCTGCCGTTGCAATGTGCACGCTCGCATATTATAACTACGTGCATATTTATCACACGAAGAAAACAAAAAAAAAAAAAAAAAAAAGAATGTGTGAAGAATGTCATTGGGGTCCCAAATAATTGTTTCTGTTTGCAGAGTTTCCAAGAGCAACATAATTTGCTCCTGTGACCACTGTATATTGCTCATAATTGTGTCACGCGCACTAAACTTATTATAAATCACGCACCGGCACACTACGTCTGAATGAGTACTCTGAAGTTGGCCGAGTAGTGTAGAGAGGTACTTCGTGAACGCACTTCGTGCAACTTCGGGCCCTTTGACTCGGGCGCAAAAACCGACAACAAATGGAAGTCGCCCGAGGCGAAGTGAAGTTGGACGAAGTAAGCCGAAGTGCCTCTCTACACTATCGTATTCGTCTAACATCGTTCAACTTCGCGAGTAGTGTAGAGGAGGCATATAAAGTTCGACTTACATTTTTAAGTATCATCACAGAGCACGAAGTATAGATACAAGGAGTCCGAACGTAATGTTGAACGAATGGTCTCAATTTAAGGGACAGATTTTTTGCCGGTAGAGCGCGCCATTTTTCAAGAAGTACTCGTTTGAACTATTGACACCTGTGGAAAAAAATATTCTGAGAAACGTGGAGTTAAATATAAATAAGTTTTAGGAAATTTTTAGAAATTTTTCGAGTGCTTTAAACCCAACAATACAGAGAAGGTCAAGAGATATTCTGATATTCTATAATAGCATCGGTACGTCCTGAATACTTGCGCAGCCAGTGGCAGAAAATAGAACTGTGATCTGGGTTTATTATTGTGTACACGAAATATTATGGAAAAGCCTATACCGTTCGGACTCCTTGTATCTATACTTCGTGGCCGTGAGTATCATACTCTTTGACTTACATATTCTGTGGTTTGTATCTGTCAAAGGAGCATGGAGACTAGAAGTAGGGAGGAATATCTCAGTATATTAAAAAGTGTCCGCTGAAAGGCAGCAAATTAAGGTGGCGCCATAGTAGCAAGTGGAAGAATTTTAAAAAGAGCGCCACAAATAATAAGAAAGGAAAGAAAAACTTCCGCTTTGTTACAGTGCAGTTTTTTAAATTATTATATTATATAGACAAACATGACTATGAAATAAATTTATATTAATTATTATTATAATTATACGGTGTTTTTAAGTACCCCAAATATTTGTAAATAGCAAATAGAAAATAGTATTAAAGAATTACCGCAACAGTAGCACACTTCACTCTGCTTATAACTGCTACATTCATATCATTTCCACTTGCTACACTAGCGCTATTTCGATGAGTGTTATTTGCTGTTTACAAGTGGACACTTTATGGAATGATCCCCCATACAAGATATTCCTCCATACTTCTAGTCTCCATGCAAAAGAGAACCACCTCTACTCTGAGGTCTATCAGGGATAGAAAAGTAAGAGTAAAAACATGGCACCTATGTGCGTTCCTCTTTAGGTGCGCCATCTCAATTTTTTGATCCAGCAGCATTTCCAGCAGATGGCATTACATATGATTATTACTTTTACCTGGATATTCACGGTATTTACCTTTAATTTTACATGTCATTAATTATCGTCTGCTATAATATCGGTGCCTGTGTAAGGGATAATGATTGTATACTTGGACACTTGGTACAATGGCATAGATAGGTTGCTTTCCATTTAGTTAACACAGAGGGACTCTGCGTTACATTGTGAAACACTGCCAAACACTGTGTAAAAGTTTAAATGAAACAGCTAGTTGTCTCAAAATAACACTAGAGTGCATCAATATCGCAAAATTATGGGCGTTTTTTTACCTAAATGCAAGTTCCTTGACAAAGTTTTGGCTCAATAATTTATAAACATAACCTTCCAATAAGTTAAAGAACTTTGACAATTTGTGGGCAAATAAATAATTGTTTTGTAATAATACTACTTTTGTTTAATAATAATTATTTGAACCAACTATAATTTTAAAGTAAGTAATGTTCAATAAATTAAATATAAGCATTAAGAGGATACCAAAATAGCTTCGTGCATTTTTCTACGTACGAAGTTTTCATTGTTTCTTTAGATTGAATGGCTAGAGCTCTAATTTATAAGTATATGTTTTTTCAATATATGATCTAGGATCGCATAAACTCAGAAACGTGATTGAAAAAAGTTTTCTCGATAGAAAATTTTAGCGAAACAACCTCTCTAATTTTTATTTTTTTCATTTGTCGGTCTATTATCGCGTATCAACTAATGAAATAACTTTAAAAACATAAGTAACTATTATATATAGAAACACGTAAATCAGAATTAAAATATATTTAGCAGATTTTGAGTAAACAAAAAAAATATTCCTAATTCTTCATTTTCTATACCTACTAGCTGTGTTAATATGTACATGTCGACGATAATATTGATGTAGGCCCTTAAATAGCCAAACCAAATCCGCCTTATTACAAAACGTGGACTAAGTTTAAGCCACAGTTTAAGCCTGGTTTTTAAACACTTCAATTGCGCATTTCAAGCAGATTTTTCTCAAATCCTAGATCTAACAACGACCTTAGTCTTAAACCGACGCCAAACTAGTGTCAGAGCGGGTCTAACTATCCAATTACTCGTAAATAAATTTTGTTAAACCTGGGTTTAACGTTGAGCCGCGTTTTGTAATAAGGGGGAATATGTTTACTCTCAAAACACCACTTTTTCGAGTGTCGAACAGTGTACGGCTGTGTTCAACAGTGTCGTTGATGGAAAGCGCTTTATCGAGCACTGCGTTACACTGCGTCACTTTTTGTATTAATTGGAAAGCAACCATAGAAACGTACATTACATTATGAATCTATGTTTATCCCATGTTGTAGAACAATAAAACTAGAGGTCTCCTGAGACAGCAACTAAAATACGGAAGTTAGCTCTCTATTAACTCTATTTTTGGTATGGTATTAGTACTCTATTTATGGTGGTCAAAAATGAAAAGTATTTTTTAAATATTAATTTTTAGCACATTTGCAATTAATTTAAATTTTCCATTAGTTGTAGTTTATTTAATTGCTTATCACCAAGCTGTTTAAATTGTTTACAACCATGGACGAGCTGCAACAATCCTTAAATCAGTATGAGGAGCAGGTAGCAAGAAATAAGGACAAAATAAATCTAAGCAAATGCGTTGATTCTATTACTACTGATTTATATATTTACAGCTATGTATGGTTAATACAACTATCGAAACTGTTGACAATGATAATGAACGTGAATCTTTATTAAGACTGCAAACGGATTTGCAGCAACTTATTCAACTAACGAAAGAAAGCTTGGATGCTTTGAAACCAAAAAATATTTCCGAAGAAACATTACAATCTGAAAGTAAAGATGAATTGGATGATGAATATGCCTTATTTCAGGTACCTTTTAACACAACTTTTTTCTATCATGCCTTTTTTTACTATCCCTGACATAAGACTATAGCATTAGCATAACCAAGCTGTTATGTTGTATTTCTTAACAGTTTTCGATATTTTATTTTTATGCATTGCTGCTACTAGAGATGCAAATCTAAGCTTTTGTTCTTACTTCCTACTGATGTTTAACATTTCTCTTGTAAATAATCCTTAATACCTACTACAGATTGCTATATAGGTATAGGTAAAATAAAAAATCAATGTATGACTCACAGATTGCTATAATCTCCCCACAATCTGATTATTATTTTACATGTAGATATGTAAGTACTAATATCGTATTTACTTACAGAAAGAAATGGCAAGAAGTGGAGCATATGAGACAGAAAATAACGACAATAATAAAAATACCTCTGATAATGATAGTGAAGATAAAAATATAGAGGTAAAGAGATTTTTTATGTTACTATTCTTATTTAACAGGCCTTGTGATTAAGTCGTACATTTAACTGACTGCAGATCATGAGGTCACGTGTTTGATTTCTGCTCGGGCCAATCGTTTGTGTGATATTTGTAATTGTCATATAAATGTTTGTACTGCGTCTGGGTGTTGTTAGTATGCATTTACAAAAGAAAAGTAGATTATGTATTCTATCATGTTTTTACAAATAAATACATATATCTTTATCTGTATTCTGGTACCCATAACACAAGCATTTAAGCTTAGTTTGGGACCAGAGGCCATTGTGTGATATGTCCATGAATATTTTATTATTTATTACAGTTCCTTCACATGAGAACTTCAGAACTGATATAAAATTTGGTACATAGATTGTTTTTAAAATAAGAAAATAGTGTGTTATTGATTCCAAGCTCCATATTTAGTTACTGTAAGTTATAAGAAAAATAAATAAAAGCTAATTTATATGCCAAGAATACTTTTTTATTTTAAGGATGAATTATCAAGTTTGTTGGGTATGAAATGTGCTGTATACCATACACATGCATGGGGTGGTCAACCCAGTCTTTACAATGCTATGGTCAGTGCTATAGCTCCCCGACAAGATGATGTTCAATTCAAAGACCTTCAGGTTAGTAACACCACTACGGTATCCATAAATAAAGATGGTTTTGGTGATTTGGGAGAAATAGGTTGGTGTTCAATTGAGCCATTTTAGTTAGCCTTGGGCGGACCCCGAATAGGTGTATAGAATAGCCCTATGATGCAAGCGGCATAAGATCGCGCATTGTAGCGTTCTGTGGACCCCCACAGAACGCCTATGTCCAAAATTGGATCTAAGAGGCTGATGGATCTACATTATAAATTCTAAAAAATGAAATTAAATACTCGTCTTGCTAAAAGATGTCTCAAGATATGCAGTTGCACTGCTCTTGCTATATCGAACATCGCTAGCACAGGTCGCGCAGGGAGCTTGTGACGTAGCCGCGCCACTTTTACGTTTAGCCACGCCCACTATGCCGTTTAGCCACGCATACTTTTCATACAACGCCTTAGGGGTAGGATTGCTACGATTTGAATGGTATTTTCAATTCGAGACGCACTTTGGATCCGAATGGGACCTATAGGAATTTAATTGACTAATTTGAAAGTTGATGAAATCTTTTCTCAATATGAGGTTAATAGTATTCGGATGTAATTTGTTTCATGTTTCAGGTGAGAGTTTTATTCACACATCCAACTCACGCGGAAATGTTGCCATGTCCGTTTTTCCTTGAAGGTGAATGTAAATTCAGTGATGAAAAA
This sequence comes from Orgyia antiqua, assembly GCA_916999025.1. NCBI lineage: Eukaryota > Metazoa > Arthropoda > Insecta > Lepidoptera > Erebidae > Orgyia > Orgyia antiqua. The sequence continues at coordinate 9,352,732 of OU779861.1, forward strand.
TGTAGGTGAGTTACTGTCTTTCAAGTAAAAATAATATTTAAATTTACTGTTATGTTGGTAGTTGTTGCCACAGCTAGTAACGTACGGACGCGTGGCAATTAGAAAATTCCCCCGTTTTTGCAACATTTTTCATCAATGCTTCGTTACTATTGGTCTCAGTGTGATGTTATATAGACTAAAGCCTTCCTTGATAAATGGACTATCTTTATACTATAACTCTGAAATAATTTTTCAAATCAAACCAATGGTTTCTGAGATTAGCGCGTTCAAACAAACTTACAAACTCTTCAGCTTTATAATGTTAGTTTAAATAAATAAATAAATATTCACGGACATTTCACACAACAAAATTATTTCATAATTTCAAGTATAAATATAATACCTACTCTTGATTCTCAAAATACCAAAATACTTCTGAAGTTTCATATTTCATTAGATAAATAAATCCAAAACATTTTTATATTTTAGATATTCCCATGGCGCTATAGTGCCATTATCAGATTTGAAAGAAGCAATAGAACCTGATTTTAGTTCTTTAAAAGTAGGAAGTAGAGTACTGATGAAACTGATACCACCAAAAGATGAGGTAAAATCAATTAAATTAATTTTTAACTGTAATGAAATATAGCGCATAAAACCATATGTTACACTTGCTAATGAACTTGCAGCGCTAGGTAAATTACGACAAAACCACAAACTTTTGTTTGATTGTTTGTTTGATTCTTTCTTGTTTTCTTAACTCTGTGCGCAACGTCAAGATTAGTGCGCTTCGCATCCTTGGCGTCGTCGTGAGGCCCTTCTTTAGGCCACACCACTCCTTCAAGGGCGTCACACACGGCATAATCTTTATATACATATACTAGCTGACCCGGCAAACGTTGTTTTGCCAAACTAAAAAAAAAAGTTTTGAAAAATAGATGTTGGCCGATTCTCAGACCTACTGAATATGTATGTAAAATTTGAGAAGAATCGGTCAAGCCGTTTCGGAGGAGTACGGTAACTAACACTGTGACACGTGAATTTTATATATTAGATAAATCTTCTGTACGTGTGTTTGTAATTGAACTCCTCATAAACGGCTGGACCGATTTTGATGAAATTTGTTGTGTGTATTCAAGGGGGTTTGAGGATGGTTTAGATTCACAATTGGCTGGACCGATTTTGATGAAATTTTTTGTTGTTGATTTTTACACAGAATTGTATGGCAAAACAACGTTTGCCGGGGCAGCTAGTAATATATATTAATATAGCGAGAAAGAGACAGATGTATCTTTTCGTGACATCATAAGTATATATAACTCGGTATATTAATATATAACTGTCTCTTTTGGGCTCGTCCTTTTTCTGTATACATCTGTCCCTTTCTCGCTATATTAATATATATTAATATGCCGTTTGTGGTGCCCTTTATCGCCCACAAAGGGGCGTTTGGCACTTTGTGAAAGGCTGGAGTAATGTATTGTCATATTAATGCTTGTAATAAATGGGTTTTTTTTTGCTTCTAGGATATAAGCGTAACTAAGAAGTCTACAGAAAAGTACCATTTATGGCACAGAGCAATTATAAAAAGTATAGATTTGGAGAAACGTACATGTTTTGTAAGAATAGAAAATAGTGTAAATACTGGACAGAAAAGAAAACTTGGCTCGGATGAGTATCTTGTAAAGATTGAGGATATATATCCATTGGAAAGTAAGATAAACTTTGCTTGTTATCAAACAGAGAGCCTTAAGTATTAAAAATTTGCTGTTACCCGCACCTTCATACGCGTGGAATTTAGAAATGAAACCTTACCAAATTATACTAAAAAGCCCTTAAACCACTTTATCTATTAAAAAACCGCATCGAAATCCGTTGCGTACTTTTAAATATAAATAAATAAATATTCAGGACATTTCACACAACGTCCTCTGGTCCCAAAGTAAGCTATATTTCTATGCTTGTATTATGGGTACCAGATACGGATAGACTACATATACTACTTTTCTTTTGTAAATACATACTTTTGAAGATATTAACCTAGATAGGGACATACATACAAAAATAACCACTTTGTTTTATAATAAGTAAAGACTGCAACTGATCTTTTTCTTCGGTATTGATTTATTAGATATAGTAGTTTGCTGGTATAGCTAGCATATTACTTTTTTCTAAATTATAATAAACTAGCTGTTGCCCTCGACTCCGTCCGCGTAGAATTTAGGAAATTTTCCCCGTTTTTGCAACATTTTTAACTACTGCTTGAGTGAGAGTATTATAAACGTAAGAGTAAACAAATATAATCAGAATGAACGAACTGCTAAGCTATCAGAAGTTACACGTGTTATTGTGAGTCAACCATAAAATATAGATATGTGCTGTTTCGGGATATTTTTTAGACAATTTTATGTAGAATATTTCCGTCATACATGATTTCTATGTAACTTTAACCATTAAGGCTGCACACGCGACGGAAGCTTAAAAAATGGAGCACGTTTCCCGTTTTCCCAACATTTCCCTTCACTACTCTGCTCCTATTGATTGTAGCGTGATGAAAAGTATACTATAACCTGCCCAGGAGTATGAAGAATAATTGTACCAAGTTTCGTTAAAATCCGTCGAGTAGTTTTTGTTTCTATAAGGAACATACAGACGGACAGACAGACAGACAGACAGACAAAAATTTTACTGATTGCATTTTTGGCATCAGTATCGATCACTAATCACCCCCTGATAGTTATTTTGAAAATATATTTCATGTACAGAATTGACTTCTCTACAGATTTATTATAAGTATAGATATATTGGACATAATAAATATATTGGACATTTCGCACAACGTCCTCTGGTCCCAAAGTAAGCTATATTTCTATACTTGTGTTATGGGTACCAGATACGGATATAATGCATATACTACTTTCCTTTTGTAAATACATACTTATACTACATAGAAACACTCAGACGCAGAACAAACATTTGTATGACGTTTATAAACATCACACAAATGATTTTAATTACAGTATTTTTTTTTTCAATATGCCAACCTTAGCTTTTGTGTTTGTGTTATGGGTACCAGAATACTACGGATAGACTACATTGTACTACTTTTTTTTTGTAAATACAGTCGACTCTTGTTAATTCAAACCTGCGATAATTCGAACCTCTCTATAATTCAAAGTTATCACGAGTTCCCTACAAAATCTCTTTATATTTCGAACTAAATCAATACATTTTTATGCACTTGGTAATTCGTACGAAAAAATCATTGCTATATAACAAAACCACGCGTTAATTCGAAGTCATCGGCGTCCAACACTTGACAATTCAAAGTTGCAGAGAGAAAGAGGCGGAATGATTGTTAGTACATATAACAGAGTTCTTGCAAAAGATTAATTAATTCACGTTATAAATATTTATGTACGTACATGAATAGACACGAATGTACCTCTAAACATTTGTCATTATTATATAATATGTAGCAGTTAACAAATAATAATTGATCAACACTTAATAATTCAAAGTTTTATTTATTTTCTCACAAATTTCGAACCATTTGATATTTCAAACACTCGATAATTCGTAATATTTTAAGTGTCCCTCGAGTTTCGAATTAACGAGAGTCGACTGTAATACTTTAAATACATAGCAACACCCAGACGCAGTACAATCATTTGCAAGACAATTATGAATTTCACACAAATGATTGTCCCGTGCAGGAATCGAACTCGCGACCTCGTGAATGGCAGTCCATTACATGAACCACTAGAGCACGAAGCCCGTCATCTTAACTTCATCAAACATTTCACAGATGACCGCGATGATGATGAGAGTAGTTCTGATGGTAGTTTAAGTGACACAGAATATCCCGGTGCTAAAATAAAACCTGAAGATAAAACAAGTAACAAACAAGATCTACTTATTGAGAAGAGTTTACAGAATCCAAACAACACACCTATTGGAGAATGGGAACGACATACTAGAGTGAGTATGTATTAATTTTTTTTATACTAAGCTGTTGCATGTTTGAAATATTTGTCATTAAGGTTCAGTATCGAAAGGTACAATGGGACATCAATGCTGAGACTTCACTATCTGTCTGTTGTTTCGTCTGTCACCGGCGGATTTTAATACATAATTGGCAGAATTTTTCGGAGTTGTTGTATTTCTGTTGCTGCTATAACAACAAATACTAGTGGCCGACCGAAACTGGTTTTCCGGCCGAAACCGAAACCGAATTTTCAGCCGTGGCTTCAGTTTCGGCAGAAACTTATTATTATATTATTTTGGATTAATTAGGACATGAAATGGAGACACAGTATATTAAGTTCCTTAGAAACATTTATAATTTAAAAAAATATTAATAACATTTTTATTATTTTTTTAAATTATATTCTCATAATTCCCGAACAGGGCCGTCAAAGCGTTGTCGCGAGAAACGAAGTTAGGCGAGCATGGGTGTGCGTGAACTGTGACACAAGTTTCGGCCGATTTTGGCCGAAACCGAAACTGCCGCCGAAACTTTCGGCCAACCGAAACCGAACTTTCGGTCGGACACTAACTAATACTAAAAATAAATATTTAATGGGGCTCTCAAACAACCAACGGTTTTAGTGTACTTGATGTATGATAATAAAGATATTGAAGAACCCTTCGTGCGGAAGTCAAACTGGAACTTATTTCATAATATTTAATTTCCGATTCTCAGGGCATAGGATCCAAATTAATGTTAGCTATGGGTTATGTGCCCGGGACGGGTTTGGGTGCCGCCAGCGATGGTCGAGTAAAGCCGGTTGAGGCACGAGTCTTACCTGTGGGTAAAAGTCTTGATCATTGTATGGCTATATCAGAGAAGAATGCGCTGCAGGATCCACTGAAGGTAAATTTATAGTTTGTCTACCTTCTATGAAAGCTTGTGAGAATTGTTAGATGTACCTATCTTAACTCTTTATAGAATACAATATTGGTATCTCTTAAATAAGTATAAATCTTGTTCACATATAAAGGTCACAAGTTCCCACAATCACCAATAAAATCTCGTTATTATCCATTTATTCATAACTCTTACGAATTTGCCTTTACATTAATATGAAAATGCCAGTTTTAGAGGTATATGCTCCTTGCAAAATTTATTTCTAAAATAAGTGTTTTGAAGATACAATCGTAATTTAATGTATACTATACTTTTCACAGGTAGAACAGAAGTTAAAAAGGTTACAAAAGAGAGAAGAGGAAAGAAACAAAAGAGCTTATGAGCGAGAGAAGGAAAGAGAAAGACGTAATGTGTTTAATTTCCTTAATAAAACATTAGGAGACAAAGATGATGAAGTACAAGAACCTGAAACTACATTAAATGTGAAACAATCTTCAAGTAAGGACCTAAATATCGAACAATTCAAAATTGCCGAAGATAGGAAGAGATTAGAAAGAGAAATAATTAAGTTAAACAGTTCTTTAATAAAATATCCGTCAGGGTCCAATGGCCATAAAAGTATTAATTTACAAATTATTGAGAAAAATAAAGAACTCACCGGTCTTATGCAAAGAGAAAATCAGATAAGTAAGGAACAAGCACATAGAAAGGATAAACAGAAAATGACAGTATTTTAAGAAACAAAAGTATTACTATACTGAAATAATTCCATTAAATACCTATATAAAACTAAATCAATTTGAACGAATTAAGTAAATCTGTTACAAGAAACAATATTTATAGCATTGAATGTTTACATTTAAAAATACAGTGATTTTATATACAAGGTTAAAGTTATGAATTTAATTTATTGTGGTGAAGACACTTATGTACAACTAGTTGAGAAATCTATATAAATAAATAACAGAAATGTCTGGCTGTGATTTCATTTACCATACCATACCATAGGTCTTACCAATTTATGCCACAAGTCACGGTCTTCCGCCTAGCACATATACAGTTATACTTTACCTTCAGAGCTTTTCCGACAGGAGTTGGTATTGACAGGCGACCCCTGCTGAAAATGGTGCGAGAGCAGTGCACATACTTATTGTGTAGGTACATGTCCTATCTGTGGTGAGACTTGCGTAGTGGTAATGAAATTACGTTATAGTGTTTAATTGCGTCAGCTCGGCAACCTGAGTATTGCAAAAATAAACAGCTTATTTACATAAGCTGGTTATTCCGCTCCTATTTGTTTAATACTCAAAGTACCTTACCTACGTAAATTAACCAAAAATTGCTGGTAGTTCAGTTAATTTTTTTAGAATAGTCATTTATTTCCAAGAATGTGGTACAATAGGTTCTTATAACTTTTTGCTAATTTGTACCCATAACACAGAAGCGTAGCTACCAGTATGTCTATATGCCCAGATTGTAGATATTCAGTATTTATGGGTACCAGAATACGAATATAATTCATATTTACAATACTTATAATGTTTAAATAAATAAGGTGTATGCAAGCAAGGTGAAAAAATTTTCTTTTGCCATCCTTTTGTTCTCATCTGATATTCGTTGCCTGATGAATGTTAACTATTGGAGCCGTCAATGTCCGGCTAGCTATAACCTGTAAAAAACGGGTGGCCTCAGTAAGTAAATGTATAATAAAACACTGTAATAATTACAACTTTCTATATTTACATATGTGATGTTTAGTTTAAAATAAGCGTACATGGCATAAAATTACAATTAATATATGACATATTTTTCTATAAATTAGATATTTGTACTATCAATCAATATTATAAAAGTACTTAAAATGTTAATGGGCGTGTGACTAGCAAATAACATTTGCTGAATATTATAGTTATTAAAATGTAACAGTGGGTCGGGGTATATTAACAATAAAACCTAATTGCTTGTACCTGGATATAGTTTGTTTACTTGCTCTAGTTAATATACAATGGTACCAAGTTTTCATCAAAATTTAGATGTTTCATTATCTGTTGTACTAAAAAGTGTATAAAATTAACTTGAAATAGTTGAAAGCTGTAAGTGTTAAATACAGTATATCTTGTTTCAATGGAATTACGATAGCTCACGTGAGAAAAAAACTATATCAAGTAAGGAACAAATTTACATTATGTACTGAATATTGGGTTTCAGTTTATATATTTAATATTTACTAAAATCGATGCAGATTAGATACCAAGCAATAACATCGATGAAGATTAGATAATTTTAAAAAGATACATTTTATTATAATAATTAAAAAAATTAGAACGTTAAGTTTCATTTATCAAAATTTTATTTTGCATTGCGATATTAAAACTACTACTTAAAATTGCTATGTGAGCAAATTATTTGTACTTTTATTTAGTGTCGTGTTATAAGTCTATTAAATTTGCCAAATATAATGTTGATCTATTTATATTATTGGCTAACAGACCCACTGCTTGTATCTTTCCAGATTAGCCTTTATACCAACGCCATGTCAATATGTACCGGTAAAATGTCGAAACGCTAGCAATAAGGCTTGTGTGTTGAAAGCGCCACATATGCAGAGTTATATAAAAAAGAATCAATAATAATCTAGATTCTCTGTGCATAAGTATAGGTTAAAATATTTTTAGTTTTTGGACAAACTTTTTATTTTTGACAAACATTGTCAGCAATTTTACTGAAATAAAATTTAAATCTTTTATAGTTTATTAATATAACGTCCAGTAAGCAAGACAGATTTGTGAATTATCTTATATAAATTAGCTTCTATAAAGATAATCTAGAGAGCTGGGCATAATACAGTATACTAAAATAGAATTTTTTTTTCAAATAACTCTGCATACAAACATAAGACCGACACTTAGAATCGTGCCGCTAAATATTCAAAAGACAAGTCATTACGAATGTAGAACATTTCACTGACCTCTATACAAATACAAGGCATCTTAACTCACGACACGATGAAATACAAACACATTAAACAGGGATATGAACCCGTGACATTGTAACAATAACATCTAATTATATGCATTGAAAGTTATTACTATAAAAATTTCCTAGACATATTCATCACAGAGATTTATTATATCCTCAGCACATTACCTTATTACCTTCACCATACATTCTCACTGACACATCCATATTATTATTAATTATTATATTTATATTAATATCTAATATATTACATTATATAATGCAATAGAGAGTGATCAAGTAAAGAGAGACATTTTGTACTAGACTAAACAATAAGTACACTCATATGAGACTCTTGGTCACACAACTGACTAAATTATATTATTTTATGATGAATAATTGTGATGTCTTTATTAAGTATGTTGTGATTTTAGCCGAATCTAACGATAATAATGATAAATCAATTGAGATTCGCTTCATCTTTGTGATTATAGTTAACATAAATTCGAAGCGACGATATAAATGGTAGTTAAATACCATTTGTATTAATTTTTTTTTTTATTTAATCGCAATTATATTTGAATTGCGTAAGTATTCTTTTGCTTTATATTCATTTGCAATTTCTGCAAATATCTTTTATTTATTTTACTCCTTTTTAAGAGCTTATGTACTCTGTTTAATGGTAAATTGTCGCTAAAGAACTCGACCATATCAGAGTACCAATCCAGCCATGGCCAAAAGACGGACTAGCCCATAAAAGCTTTGCAATAGCCAATCTAAGGAATTAATCTACATTTTATGTGATACAAGTATCAAGATTATCCTAGCAAACTTAACGTGTCAAACTTTAAGTTTGCGAGGCTGACGACTTTCAGCATCTATTAAATTAGTCTACACATTCATGTATCAAATCCAGAAATTCGTTGGGCTTACAATTTTTGTTTATGTAATTTTTAGAGAATATTTTCAGTGTTTTAAGCGTTGTAACCTCTAAATTTCGCCCTGGATACGACGACGCCAATGCAAATAAAACCACATTATAGTGAGTGGTTACGTAAGTGCTATAGAGTTGGTCGTAGCCTGCTAAGTACACAAGCTATGAGCGAGTCTACATTATCGAACACTGGCACTGAAGAACGTCGCGCCAAGTCGGATAGATAGTGGCGACCTCTGTTGTAATCCTTGATGGCAACTTCACTGTACTGTAAAAAAAAATAATAAAAAGTTAACAAACGTTTTTAATATTATTTTTATGAAAAAAAAACAGGTGAATGTACATGGAATCCGACAAGATATCTAGTAGATTTCTTCGAATGATGCTTCGTTATATTAAAATTATGAATGAAAAGTTATCTATACAATTTCTCAACTTGTTATATCTTGTATTGCTAGACGCATTTTGATGAAATATTCCGTATCAATAAAAGGGCATTTTCATAAAAAGAAACCATTTTAAATTACTCCATCCGTTAATGAGTTTATTTAGGGTCGGCCCAACAAGTTTTTTTTCCTTCCAAGCTCAAGTAAATATCATATATAATCAATGTATAGAATCTGAGTAATGACTAGTAAAAATCCAAATACTTACATTATGAGCTTTCTTAGGGTCCATAGGTTGCACTAATAGCACAGTGGCTGTAGGCCTTAGACCCATATAGTGTGCGGCTAGAACCATTGCAGCGAAACAAGGAGAATCCGCGCTCATAGCGAACACTAATACACGGGAACCTAGTAACAAGTCCTCATCATATGTACCTGAAATTATGAGAAAAACATATTTATTTATTGTACACCAGAAAAAATATCTTTACTTATTATTAGTTTTGTATGTATGTCCCTATGTGAGCTTACATCGTCAAAACTACGCAACGGATTTCTATGCTTATTTTTAGTAGATAGAATGGTTCAAAAGAATGGCTTTTTTGTATAATTGATTAAGGCTTGGTTTCTAAATTCCACGCGTACGAAGTTGCGGGCAATTGTTAGTAAAATATATAATACAAAAAATGTACAATATGGCGGTCTTATCGTACTTATTATAAATAATAGGTAAAAGGATTTGTAACTAACTTCAGATTATCGGTGGTGACGTGTATATTCTACGTCTGTAATGATCTTATTAAAAAAATGAATGAATACCTTTGAACGGTTGCGGTGTAACATCATCAGTGACTGTATAGAAGTCTGATGCACTAAGTCGATCATTCCTCTCAGTATCGTTAGTGGATCGTTCCCTCAGTTCGACAGTGTCGTCAGTGGGCGTGGCTTGTCTGGGCTTCTTGTCGCGGCGCGGTGAGTCAGGGTGCGCGGGCGCAGTCCTCCTGCCCGGTGTAGAGAACATGCGCGTGTAGTCGTTAGCTCGAGCTTCTACTACGGACAGACCCTCACGACGTAATACGTCAGCAGGACGAGTGCTATCACTCTGAAAATATAATAAACGTTACATTAATTAAAGTACTTTAATATTAAAACAGTCCAGTAGTAAACAGGTCCAGTGGTATAGTGGTTACCATAGCGGACTGTTGTTCACTACATCTCGGTTTGAATCCAGTACAGAACGAACTACTTGCGTGATTTGTAGTTTTATCACACAAATATAAAAATATATAATATACATAAAGATCTAAAGTTAAATTTGTCCGTGTGTTGGTAGATTTAGAGTACAAGTATTACCAGCACCATTACCTCCCCTGTGAGTATGTTCAGAGGCGTATTTTGAAAATGAGCGCCCCGGGCCATTAGATTTGACGTCCCTGGCTGCCCTGGGCCAATTTAATTAGTCGCTCTATAAATTAATAGAGATAGAGGAAAAATTTTTAAACTTGAAGGCTTTCGCCGCCCTTCTCAGGCTGGCCGCCCCGGGCCATGGCCCCTATGGCCCTAGGGTAAATACGCCTCTGAGTATGTTAGAAGTGTAAGCTAAGGTATATTACAAACAGATAAGACCAGTGAAAGATGAAAAACTCGTAACTATGCCAACACATTTGATCAGCGTGGCATATAAACCAAATACCCTCTTGCCTGTGCCTAACAGTAGAACATTAGTAAATAAAAAAAAAGAAGCTGGAAAAGTAAGGAACGGTTATTTAGAGATCATGGCTTTTATTCCCGCTCCTGCTTATGATAATCATTTCTCACAATAATAGAGAAGTAAAATAGAAGGTAGACTTACAGGGAAGGTACCACCGAGGTATACATCATGCGTGGGCGCGCCCAGCATGGCGGGTAGTCGTTCTAGACGTCGCTCAGTGCCCGGTGTGAACACTGCCTCAGTGCTGCCACCTGATGCAGCGCTTACTTCAGCATCAGCACTCACGTGACCACCGTTCTATACAACAATGCATATTAATCAGTACCCAGTAGTACACTGATAAAGGTATAAGAACAATGTTCATATAAGTCTATAGACAGTGTCATAATGTGCGTGCCTAGTTAAATTAGCGTATATAACTACTCCTGTTGGTTTAATGCTCAAAGAGGGAGCGTGAGAAAAAATTACGTCTCTATGAATAAAATAATTCAGTTTGATTCAATTGTTAGGGCTCTCTAGGAACTAGGAGTCCAACTTATAGAAATTGACCTCAATTAAAAACGGGAGCAGCTTATACATTTTGCGGCATATACAGGTTAATGTTATAAATACCTTAGGAATGATTAAGGCAAGTTTTCTTCCGTACGCTTTGAGTCGCGCGTTGTACATGTGTAGATTTGAGGCGGCTTGTTCATGCACCCGGCTATCACTCCGGGCCGCTGATGTATTCGTCACACTACGAATTTCTTGTCCTTTATTGCGACTATTTGATTCTGTAAAACAATATCACTTATAATAATGACAGATTTAAATACTACTTGATAATATTTACAGCGAACAAAATATGTAAAAATGCTGACGCCATATCCGAATAGCAAAAAAATCACACTGATTATTGTTTATATAACAGCTGCTTATCTTGTGACGATGATAGCATTTATTTCTAATATGAATGTTAAGTTTAATATGACCACAGATCCCCTCAATAGACACCGCATTACGATATTTTCGTTGCCGACTTAATACACCAAAACGTTGAAGGAAGGCGTAAATTACGGGGTAGGTATGGCTTTTCATTGGTCACAGTAAAATCACATGCTGCGCTTTTATATTTTATCTATGCGAGAACAGCGCATACTTTCGGTGTATGTTGATAGTCTTGCGTGTGGAATCTATTTGGGGTGATCTGTGAGTATGAGACTTTTGTGGCTAATTGTAACATAATATTTAGAAATATTTCATAGAAACTTATAACGTTTAGGTAAAAAATATTGACACGGCTCTTGGAACATTTAGTCCGTATACCACTATACTTCTGCGGAAAATTGATCAGATTCATATATTTTGCTAGAAAACATTTTAGACACAATTTTCCATGAAAGGATATACTCTGAATATAAATATACTATTAAAATAACCGTATCTACATCGACAAGCAACTACATCCACTGTATACTTCGCAGAACTAGAAAAATAATATGTAGAGATCTTTTTCAACATCATTTGACACAACAACATAGAATACATTATTAGATTTCATCAAAATAACTGGTTTGTAGTTTAAAGGAAACAAGATTGTGTTTTAAAAATAATGATGAATCATAACATTTATTTACGAATGAATATGTGAAGCATTCTGCTATGGAATATGAATGTGATAAGCCAGGCAAATTCTGTAGTGGCAGTGTGGAATGAATATTTGAAGTAATAAGTAGATAGTAGAGAAAACAAAATAAGGGTCAAGTAAGTAATGTATTAGAAAGTAGTGCGCTCACGCACCGGTAGCGGGCGGGCTCAATAAGTCACGGAGAGTGCGGAAAGCGCGGCGTATCCGTGACGTCATAGTGATGTGCCTGTCCGCCGGACACTCACTCGATTCGACGACACTGCCTTCAACAAACCACCAACCACCCTTATTGTATGAATGTATACCCACCAACAGAGGTATCGCCAGCAAGGATAAAGTAAATATTGAAGATTAATTTTTTTATAAATCTGAGCTTTACTGTCACTTTTGGCACGCTTCCTGTATTTAAGTAAGAGCCTAATGATTACTGTTCGAACTGTAACTTATGTGGTGGTAGACAATAACTTCTTTTACAAATAGATCTTGCTATGCTACTCCAATATAGTCAAACGTCTTTAAATGATGAACTTAGTTTGAATCAGACTCTAGTGTGGACTTTTGTAACAGGTTTTACGTTTTACTCATACACGTCATAAGAATGGTACCAACATGCATATCATTAAGTTTTATTTATTTGAGGTAGACAGGGGCAACCGCTTACAGTAATCTCAATTCTTGTGATACTTTACTTCCTCAACATTTATCACTCTCATTAAGCCATTACACATTTTACAACAGGTTTAAAAAATCTTAATTTTACCTGCCATGACTTTAAAATATGATCAATCTATTTTTGTCTCTTCTTGAAAAACTATCATCTTTCCAAATTATGTATCTGCGCTTATTCAGTCTTTCATCTAAGCTGGATTTGAAGTTTTCATATTATTATGTGAATAACTTGTTTGGAATATTACTAACGTGAAGCTGGGAAAATATGCTCTTTCAAAATTACAATAGGACTCTCAAGCCTGCGTATGGATGTAATTGATCAGTTTCGATGAGAAACAGGGAAATGTGATGGTCAAAGTTTGCTAATTACCCACAATGAAGTTACAAATATTTGAATGTAACATGAAAAGTAAGATTACGAGTACACATAAAATTACTACAAAACACCTGCGTAAAAGTGAAAGTTAATGAAAAAAGAAAATCAGTTATACCTGCGTCGGCGGCAAGTTCGGCTACACATGCGCAGAATGTTTCAAAATCCACTGTGTCAGCGTTTGAAGGTAAACATCGGTCAGCGACTTCACGAGGTACTCGCGTTACATCTTTTAGTGCATCAACGGCCTTGACTCTCGGCAATCGGGTGTTTCTCCCTCCTGCTGCGTCGTAGGCTCGCTTCAACCGTAGTATTGTGTGGCCAAGTGAGTGTCGTGGATGCGTTCTTGCACCACGCAGCACAGCTCGCGCACATCTCAGCGCAGACGGTATGTCCGCGAATGCGGGCAGTCCTCGCCTTTCGACTGCTTCTTGCAACGTCGCTCTTGCACGTGACAACTCCACGTACTCACTACGGTCATAATAGAACATGCTATTAAACACGTGAACTTAGTAAATTACGCAGTAATACGATACGAGTGATTCAGAATTCACGATCATCTATGAAGTCAGTTTGCAAAATTGACGTGTTTGTAATTTATGGAATCTAATTAGCTATTGTTAGTTTGATGATCAGCGTTATCGCATCAATCAGAGATATAATGGTACTGACTGGTCAGTGATGGCCTCGTGTCCTATGGCCTGATGTCGCGAGTACGGTCGTAGCACCAGCAGCAGGTCTCTGGGCGCGGCGGCGAGGTGTGCCGCCTCCACGCTGGCTGCCACAGCGCGCGTCTCACTGTCCAACACGAACAGAAGCGCTCTCGCTGCCGCCTTAGCACGGTGCTCTACTTCCATCAGCTCCGTCGACCAGTCTGCTACTTGCTGCATATAAACAACTTATTTCATTTGTCTGTTGCTAGATTACAATCCACATATGAATTACTACTCTTTTAGAAAACATTAAATAGGAAACTCAGGTGGAGTCATGTGTATTCTATCTTCCGTTGAAGCATAGATGCCGGAGACAAGACTAAATGGAAACTTAAGGTGAAGAAGTTAACATACTTTGAATAAAACATAAGATGAAACATGTTGGAAAATAAAGTAAAATCTAAAACTTTTACAAAACTACTAGTTAGATTCTATTAGGTCAGAAAGTCAGCACATTGAATTGATGACATTTAATAACTAATATCGTGAATTACCAGGAATTGAACGTAATTTAATTGGCTCTGACATCCGCCTACGAGTTTTAATAAGTCGAAGTCAGATACAATATTGATACACATACGAGGAGCGTCATCGTATCTATTCGCTTTCAAAGTACCTAATTAAGTATGATGACTATACCCAGAGTCATATAGATTACTCACATTGAGACGCAAAGGGAAAGTTAATTTACGGTCTCTACGAAATTGTACTTAGTGATTAAAAAAAAAAGTTCTAACTAGGGTTGTCTCTTTAAGTTTATCTATTTTTATATAAGAAGATTCCATAACCGAATGTGTGAAAACACATGATTTTACAGACCTTAAGAACAGATTTGAAAACTTTGGGTCATGTAAAAAATGTCGTTTTCCTTGACCACTTTACCTTTAGGTATATATTAAAACAAACAACATAATTTACACAATGACATGTAGGTAAACATCACGATTTTAAATTCAAATAAGTCCTTGTGAAAACAAAAGAATGACCATTTTATATTAGATTATATATTTAATCAAACATTCGTTATTGGAAATGTTTATTTTTTTTTTGTTTTTAGGGTTCCGTACCCAAAGGGTAAAAACGGGACCCTATTACTGAGACTTCGCTGTCCGTCCGTCCGTCCGTCCGTCTGTCACCAGGCTGTATCTCAAGAACGGTGATAGCTAGACAGTTGAAATTTTCACAGATGATGTATTTCTATTGCCGCTATAACAACAAATACTAAAAATAAAATAAAATAAATATTTAAGGGGGGCTCCCATACAACAAACATGATTTTTTTACCGTTTCTTGCTCAATACTAATAACGTTGCCTTATGTTGCATAGATAATGGTACGGAACCCTTCGTGCGCGAGTCCGACTCGCACTTGACCAATTTTTTTTTAATTTTTAGGGATGCAGTCTTTCACATCAGAAACCACTTTTGCTAATAAAACTGTCGATTAGTTTTATAGTTCATATTTACATTATGCCTAGTGTTATTTTGAATCCTTTAACCATATTATTTTATTATCAACCGTATTTATAACCATAGCAACAATAACACACGTTAAATTTTGTGCAGAGATATTAAACCCACACGGTAAGATTTAAAGATAACAGTATAATGCTTTGAATTGAATGTTATCAAACAGTTAATCAAGTGTAATGTAATTTTGACACGAGAAGATTTTTCTGTAATAAATTGAACTACATGAATGCGCACGAGTTGATAGTTATGTGCATTACATCTAAACATTGATTCATGTTTTACCAAACATCACATCATTCGTCGCTTTCATTTTACACCCACAAACAATGAAATGGTAATGCAACCTCCATTAAACTGTCAACATTTTTAGACCAATGTGACATCATCATCCTGTATTCTTATCTTAACGCATATTGATGACGGAAGAGATTGAATATCGCATATCAAATTGTGAAATACGGTGTAATAAACTGCTGTTTATTAGATAAAAATGTAGGTATTCATATAAATATATAACTAAATAAAACAGCTACACACAAATATTAAACGCACTCCATGTCTGACCTAATTTCTTTGATTAGCACTTATAGGGGAAAGGGGTTTTCTTTTTCTTTTCACCCTAACCGGGCCTTGGTGTGTGCCCTGAACTTGACCATGGCCCGGCAAGGGGTAGCCCCGTACAGTAGGGGGAACATTAGGTTCCCCGGAAATGGGTACATTTTTTCCTTATTATACTAACTGTTGCCCGCGACTCCGTCCGCGTGGAATTAGGATATTTTTTTTCGCAATAAAAGGTAGCCTATGTCCTTTCGCAGGGTCTAAAGATGTGCCAAATTTCATCAAAATCGGTTGAGAGGTTTAAGCGGGAAAGCGTAACAGACAGACAGAGTTACTTTCGCATTTATAATATTAGTAGGGATTTATATCTACTTCACTACCTTACAGAAGAACACAACCTAATTAATTTTTTATAGATCTCGCAGTAAAATCAATAACACAGTATTACATTCGAAGTGATTTTAAAGAACTCAAACACAATACAAGTTCTTAATATATAATTTACGAGGATAGTAAAGTTAAACAGTAAATGTGAAGCTATAAGAATCCCATTACAACAGTTAAAGCTTTTATCTAATATTTGTTGAATGAGTAGCTAACTACAACATTGTATCAGTAGTATTGTAAACAAACTTGTTATTTTGTCATATGAGAAGAGACGCAATTTATATGAGCACGCTGATCTATGTTACGCATCCGCACTAAACACGTATGTACGTCTACGCTATACTAATTTTAACACTAAGTGGTTCTCGTACGCATTTTTGTATTATTAAGGACAACGCTTTAATTAGATTGCTTTCTTAAATCTATATGTAGAGTCTGCGAAAACATCTTTCTTGAAGTGGCATCTTGGTCACGTTAAACAATCAGAAAATTAAATAAGATAAGATAAAAGTTTATTTGATTCATTAAACAGTTTTAAATAGCTGAATTCTTCTGAAGCTGAAAATCTACTTAAATAAAAATAGTTCCTCTAAATTAGACTTAATGTGTAGAAATATATAACTTGCAAATTATTTTTGAATTACGTGTACTTTCAACTATTACTGCAAGAGGCTTATGTTTTGAAATTATTACGAAACTATAAGATGATGAAAACAGTTCACTGTACGATATCAGTTGTCAGAAATATCGGTAACATTTCGTGTAATCCAAATACTAAGAGAACGTGTCCTATCTAATACGCGAAATCACTTTATATCTTTGGAAATGCTCACGTCTCATTAAGGAGCTATCAAGAAAAACGCATTATCTACGTTTACGCCTTATCTATTTATTTGTAGCTGTCACTTTTTTATTATCTGCCGTGAACATGGTATAGTCAAGATTTGCCTATTAAAATACATATTAATGTTCACTTTATGATAATAATAATCTAACAATATAACTACACACCAACAAATCACACAGACAACTATATAATCTTATTCTTGGTTAACACTTGGCTTCGGCCCGTGTTCTCCTTAAAAACCGGCAAAAGCCGAGACACAAAAAGTATATAAAAACATAATAATAATATATTCAGGACATTTCACACAACGCCCTCTGGTCCCAAAGTAAGCTATATTTCTATGCTTGTATTATGGGTACCAGATACGGATAGACTACATATACTACTTTTCTTTTGTAAATATATACTTATAATACATAGAAAACACCCAGACGCAGTACAAACATTTGTATGACATTTATGGATATCACACAAATGATTGTCCCAAACGGGAATCGAACCCGCAACCTCGTGATCGGCAGTCCATTACATAAACCACTCCACCACGAAGCCCGTCATGATCGTTCGTATAGAAGCTTATTTTCGGAACATATTGTTAGTTAGAAATTGCAATTAATAATTACAGCTGTGATACTCCACGCACGGAGTTGTCAGCACAATTTTACCAATATAATTATCACGTGTTTGAGCAATTACGACAGATAATATTTTCGGTTTCTTTTTTTCACTTTACAAGGTGATACGGTCAATCAAAAACTTCATTAACATTCATTCATATACAAAAACGAAACCGGTATTTTATTATTATCACGGCTGCATGTGTAGTTTTGTATGCTAAATATATCATTCTTTTTCTCAGCTCGTACACGCCTTTGCAATGGAAGTGTTCGATAAAAACAATTATATTTCTAGTTTTCCGTCTTAAGGGCCTACATCAATATTATCGTATATCATCGCCGACACGTACATATTAACACAGCCAGTAGGCACAGAAAATGAAGAATTAGGGATACTTTTCCTATTTACTCAAAATCTACGAAATATATTTTAATTCTGATTTACGTGTTTCTATACATAATAGTTACCTATGTTTTTAAAGTTATTTCATTAGTTAATACGCGATAATAGACCGACAAATGAAAAAAATTAAAAATTTGAGAGGTTGTTTCGCCAAGATTTTCTATCGAGAAAACTTTTTTCAATCGCGTTTCTGAGTTTATGCGATCCTAGATCATATATTGAAAAAACATATACTTTTAAATTAGAGCTCTAGCCATTCAATCTAAAGAAACAATGAAAACTTCGTACATAGAAAAATGCACGAAGCTATTTTGGTATCCTCTTAAAAGTAAAACATTTTTTTTGACATACTTGGGCATTGACACCCAGACCTTACGTTCCAGGAAAACGGAACAGTTTAAATATAACTAAGTACTGGAATTAGTCACTACATTTCACAAGAAGATTATACGACCGAATACGACGCTGAAGGAAATGACGAAAAACAATGGCATGAGCATCGAGGTCACATTGAGAAGACTACTCACGTCACATGTCTAAGATATTACTGTGACCGTGTACAGAGTCCACTCCAAAGTATAACAATTAAATATTTCCCTATGGTTATTAGTAAACACATGTCGTAAGACATATTTTCTCTATAATGGTTGAATTAAATATCCATTTAACCTATTTATGCCTCCATTTCGTAAAACTGTGCTGGGATACAACTCTCCAGTACCTAGACTCAGTAGAGCACTTAATCAATTTATAGGACCAACCGATAATTTTTCCGTCGGACTCAGAGGGGTATTTAGAAAATTAGCGCCCCGGGCCATTTGATTTGACGCCCCGGGCCAATTTATTTAGCCGCCCTATAAACTAATAGATAGAGCAAAATTTTATAGAGCATAGAGCAATATTTTAATTATTAACTTTCGCCGCCCTTCTCAGGCAGGCCGCCCCGGGCCATGGCCCATATGGCCCTAGGGTAAATACGCCTCTGGTCGGACTCCGTAACTTTGTCAAGCTGGCTCACACTAATGTTAAATTGTAATATATATATTTTGTCGTACATGAAATGTGTTCTTTGTAAATGTTATTTGTTTGATTTCTATTTTGTTGCTATTGATTATTCTTATTTTTTTTTTTGTTGACATAATATCATTGTGCATATGGTGTTCATCTGTAATTAGTTGTGCATTAAGTTATTATGTTTTTACCACTTGTGTATGTAACATTGTAACAACTGTAGGTAAACCAAATAAATTAATTAAATATACAATAAATGTTTTAATGGTATATTTTCTGCGAGATAATATAGTACATATAGATATATTATATCTACTCATACTACAATGTTATAGCCTATGTTTATTCACAATACATATTGGTTACAAATTCACACGTGGAACACACAAGTTGACGACAGACTGGCAAAATGCCCTATGTAGTGAGTGTGTGGCCAAAACAAGATTCTAAATTGCAAACATGGACCTATAATACCTACGTTAGTATGAACAGTATCTATATTAATATTATAAAGCGGAAGAGTTTGTTTGTTTGTTTAAACGCGTTAATCTCAGGAACTACTGGTCCGAATTGAAAAATTATTTTTTGTTGGTTAGTACATTTATAGGGGAAGGCTATAGGCTATATAACATCACGCTGCGACCAATAGGAGCGAAGCAATAGTGAAAAGTGTTGCAAAAACAGGAAAAAATTTCTAGATTCGACGCGTACGGAGTCGCGGGCAATAGCTAGTTATAGATAAAGAAAATTAATTAAAAGATAGAAAACACTAATAAAATTCTTGGGTTCTATTCCTAGTCACGACTAAATAAGTTACGGATTAAGAAGGCTTTAAAGTAAAGTAAACATATTATTATGTCTGACCTATACCAAGAAGTGAAAATGTGTGATGAACTGAAATTGAACTTTATACAGAAATACCGTCGAAAAATATTTAATGGACATTTTTTGATCACACAAATTATTACTTAAGGGCCTACATCAATATTATTCAATATCATCGCCGACACGTACATATTAACACAGCCAGTAGGCACAGAAAATGAAGAATTAGGGATACTTTTCCTATTTACTCAAAATCTACTAAATATATTTTAATTCTGATTTACGTGTTTCTATATATAATAGTTACTTATGTTTTTAAAGTTATTTTATTAGTTAATACGCGATAATAGACCGACAAATGAAAAAAATGAAAAATTAGAGAGGTTGTTTCGCTAAGATTTTCTATCGAGAAAACTTTGTTCAATCGCGTTTCTGAGTTTATGCGATCCTAGATCATATATTGAAAAAACATATACTTAAAAATTAGTGCTCTAGCCATTCAATCTAAAGAAACAATAAAAACTTCGTACGTAGAAAAATGCACGTTGCTCTGTTTTCGAAGGCAAGAGTTTTACAAGAATAAATAAAATAAATTATAACATATTATGTTTGTTACATAAATAAAGACATTGAAGTCACATCAATAGGGATTTCATAAACAAATTGTTATATTTAAATAGTGTAAATTGTATAATGATAGACACACGTCATCATCATCAAGTACAAACATGATAAAGACATGTATTTATTACAAAGTTAATATCTAAGAAGATAGATATCGTGCTAACAGCCAATCAAAATATGCATGACACCTATAATAATATTACGAGTAGCGTATTAACGTTCATATTTTCAGTCCAATCTTATTATAACAGTTTTTGCTATTATATTAATACTAGCTGACCCGGCAAACGTTGTTTTGCCATACTAAAAAAAAAAAGTTTAAAAATAGATGTTGGCCGATTCTCAGACCTACTGAATATGTATGCAAAATTTGAGAAGAATCGGTCAAGCCGTTTCGGAGGAGTACGGTAACTAACACTGTGACACGTGAATTTTATATATTAGATTGTCATACATTGACTATGTCTATAATCTTAGCAAGTATTATGGTACAGGCTATCGGCCTATATGGCTATAAAGTAATAGAGAAGTGGATACGCCGTCTTTCGTTAACACTCGCCGCGGGAGGATGTAAGTCCCCTGTGTTAATCAGTTTTTTCGCACACGCCGATGTAGGAACACGCTGTTCTTATCATTTAGAAGACTCAATAGTCTTGTCCACACCGCGCTTCTAACGCCAGCTTCGGTAGCTCCCGCTGCAGAAGACCATCTTCTGCTCGCCGCCGCGGAGGTCGTAATACCTCTGTGTTAAATAGTTTTACCGCAAGGGGGTAATTCCTTATTCAACCGCTACGCCGCTAGAGATCTTACAAATCTCAAGTGAAGTGTTGTGAATTTGGTCATAACCTTAAGAACTAAATGGTACTCCGTTTTGTGATACGTTGCGCGGGCGTGTGTTCGTTTGGAGAAGAGAAATCCAGCTCGAGGGAAGACTAGCCTCCAAGACCTTGGCCGGGATACGAGCTACGAGGAGAAATCAAGTAAGTGCTGTGTATCCATATTTTCCTCTTGTTTAACGACCACGCTAAATTCATCAAATACGACTAGTCCACTTTTATCGAAGAATAATCAATTATACTTTATACTGGTGTATCCATAAACGGCGTATCCAGAGAAGTATGTTATTTTAAAACAAAGTACTGAAAGTTACTCTAAGATTGGAAAGCTTGGAAGTATAAGATAGAGGTCATTGTTTGTATGGGTGCAATAATGATTGTACTTTCTCTAGAATCTTAAATTCTAATCATATATATAATGTACATAACATTTGTAAAAAACTTACCGGATTAAAATATGTGATACCCATTTGTTTCAGCATCGGTATAGCAATATCCGATCTCCAAGTGGTTGGGTTGCAGGACCCGCCCAAGAACACCTCACAAGGCGGAGGTGACGCCTCGCTGCCTGCGGAACACAATACGTCTTAATAAATCGCACAACTATCTACATAATAGTTCATGATAAATTAATGCTAGTGGACAAAATTAGTTAACATTGGTAGAGTTATCTAGTTTCGACTATTTACTTCATCTCGATGCCATGCTTTAGTCAATAAAATTTTATTATACTCTGTGATATTCTTTGACAGCGCTTCTAAAGAACTCCTCTCAAAGTATGCATATACGTTACTTTTCCAGTCTCTAACGCAGTTAAAACGTGGATAACTTCGGGGGCAAAAACTAATTATATATTGTACGCTTTGATAGGAATGTTTATATTTACGCATAGCTTATATTCGTATGTTTGAAGCCCACGCTTTATAACCAAACACGATGTCTAACGTATAGTCTACGTCAATAACATTAAAACCCCCATATATATTTACACGTAGGCGCAAGTAGGTATTATCAAAAGTACACGATCCCGAGATACGAGTATTTCCGTCCAGTCAACGTATGATGCTCACTACATAATAGAATGAGTTGACCCTATTTCCAAGATGAACTCGAAGCACGCAAAAGAACCACTGTTAATTACTAACAATTGTACTGCGGTTGAACACGCAACCGATGAATTTAAACCACAGTTTATTACAAATATTATACTCTGGGACTTATTTATTACGACATAGGAATATAAAGAAAAATGTAGTAGTATAAGTTTTCAAAAAATTATTTAATTTTTGAACCAATATGACCTAAGAATACGGTGATATTGGCATTGTTCATATTTTTTTTAAACTCTTAATTCGAAAACCATTTCGGGGAATAGAGTTTCAGATCATGATGCACTAGTTTTTTTGGGAAATTTGTTATATTAGCTATTATTTTTCCAAAAAACCAAATGATCTCTATTTGCCCTTGAAATAAAGGACTTAAATTGTTAAGGCGTTCTTAGGGATATACTACTCTGTGGTGGAGTTGAAATTGGTCTATTATATCAAAATGGCAATTTTGAAAAGATGTATTGGAATCTGTCTTAAGTCTATCAGGAAAAGGCAACACAAAGATTGTGTACAACGATGACGTCACAACATTTAAAATGATATCGTTAAGTATTTAAAAAAAAAAATTATATAGCGAATATTTCAATAATATTGAAATTAGTTGGTTAATATAGTCTATATTTTCTAAAAAAAATATAAAAACAGCAGGTTAAAAATTATGAACAATCCCAATTTGAACGTAAACAAGACCAAGAGTGGTGACCAGGATAATTAAATTAAATGTAGGTACTGATAGTAACTTCGTCGATATATTAATTAATTAATGAAGCGTCTCTAACAAGGGCACTATAGCGATTTGTTTATTGTAAGGATACTGATATTGTCCTTTCGATCTAGTACATTGTTACTGCTAATAAATACATATCAGGTGTTAGAAAAGCATAAGTTTATTTAAGCGATAGGTGTGTGTGTGTGTGTGTGCTCATCATTAATAATTAACGAGTAGGTATGTATCGACTGCGTGGGCTGTAATATGTAGGCCGATCTCATTTGTAATATGGATTAGTATCTACCTGCCATAAAAGGTCACGTATTCGGCTCATATAAACAACAATAACATTGAACAAATATTTATGGTTTGTACATACCATGAAGAGACTTGTTAACATAATAAATACAAAATTATCCTCGAAATATTTGTTTCTCACTTTTGGAGTCACGGATATATTTCTATTATAAGAAATACCCGGTCCTTTGTAAGGCTTTTATTACAATAACTACCTATACATAGTGTACACGGGAAAAAACAAATCACACACATTCAACTAGCTACTCATTCATGTTTATATCTAGTCCAGTATATAAAACATGGCCAACCATCGCACCAATCCAATTCGGGATCTTCGTTCAATGCCAAAATGAAAATGTAAACACACCGGCAATTCAACAAACGCACTACACAACGTTCCGCCCGCACACGGGATTAAAAATGTCCCTGAGTTGTCACACTACGCCAACTATGAATTACACATTCAGTCAGATCCACAGAGCTTGGCCATACTTCATATTTTTTTTGTCAATCATTATAGGTGCAAAACATTTATAAAAAGATAAATATTATAATTTATAACTTTATGCAATATTTTCACAATATATTATTGATGGAGTATGCACGGTGTCGTCATATGGACACTTTTTCATTGATGAAAATAAAATATAAGTAAAGAACGCACAGGGCACTATCATTGTGGTCGGCGGCATGACTGCGGATGTATCGTGCAGCAGTTTCGGCTTGCACGCTGTCCACCCGCGAACGTTCGGCGGCCAACTGGCGTTCGTACGCGTATTAAACAGATCTACGTCCAAGTGCTAGCCAATTCCGCATTTTAAAATATTCCGTTATTCCTACAGTACTACAAAGACGAGGTAGAGCTGTTATGGTATTCGGTTATGGTAGTATTCATGGCTAAAACGAACAAACCAGTACAATATTTGGAGTCACCCACAAGATAGTGACATCACCACTCAATAAATTAATGAGTACCATAAAAAGATAATTTTGATTCTATTTGATTCAATTTATCATAATTTTTTTTCTATGACTTTAATTATGTATATTTTAGTGGGTTCTTTTGATGAGTAAACTTTTTAAATTTGATCACCTCTATAAAATATCTATTCAATAAAATAAATAACAATTATAACAAATCGCTGACCGACTATAAACAGCATGATTTACAAAATAAATAGATATACATTATTGAAATTTAAATTCATACTAGTTGAATAAAATCTATCTGTGGTTTTGATCAAATAATATAAGAGAATTTATGTTCGTTATATTTATGTGTGTTCATATATTTGACATTTGACAATATAATTCTTCCGGGAGATAAGGAAGTTGACGTAGTGTGTGTAGTTTGTTTGCGATATATGTAAGTGTATATTTGTTGAAGAAGTTCGTTGTCATTGTGTTCGTAGCAGTCTACGTCCGAATTATTGGACGTAGCGTCCGAACGGGGCGCATCACAACTCTCGCTTCCGTACTCTGTTTATAGTATGCGCGGAACAACTAGGAAGGTCGTACATTATAATATTTACTATGTAAACCCTACCTTTTATGAATTTACATGCACATTGGAACATCTGCTCGACAGAAAAGCAAGTTTTTTATTTAGTTGGGCTAAGAAATTGTGGTTCATTTCAACATCTTAGTAGTTACTATAACTTGATATGTGATTTCAGTATTAATTAGGACCGTACTACAACTAACATAGATTTCTTTCTTAATTCATTGTTTAAACGTATAACTTTTTATTTCTCACTATTGTACCTAGGAGGTGCTTGATAAAAAGTACGAATATAAATTAATACTATGTATATGTGTTAAATAGATCAAAATAAATAGATCCCAAACGTCGTTAGCTATCTCTTCGCAACATAAAAGTTTATATTTAAGTTTATATCTTCTCAAAATAAATTCTCCATAAATAGGTTATTAGATCCACAGGGAGATTGACATAAATCTACGTAACATCTACCTATTTTAAAACGTACACACATACGGGGCGATGATTGAATGTAGCGTAAGGCAATCACATTAATAGCTGAACAATTAAAAACATAGATATGTACGTAATAAGTGATGACCACATGTTCCACTAATGTGTGTTAGTTCCTATTTATTATTATGAATACGTACATATATGCATCACATATGTTTATAATATTAATGTACACAGAATGAGACATTTGACGAGCTTTTATGTGCAACTTTGAATTTATTAGCAGTTTGCTATATTATATAAAACTCCAGCACGCATGATTATTTATTATCTTATATATAAAAATCAATTGCTGTTCGTTAGTCTCGCTAAAACTCGAGAACGTCTGGGCCGATTTTGGTGATTTTGGTCTTAAAATATTCGTAAAAGTCCAGGGAAGGTTTAAACGGTCCAAATATATAGGGATCTAAAATTCCACGCGTACGGAGTAGCGGGCATCAGCTAGTCTTATATATAAAAATCAATTGCTGTTCGTTAGTCTCGCTAAAACTCGAGAATGGCTGGGCTGATTTCGATAATTTTGGTCTTAATATATTTGTAAAAGTCCAGGGAAGGTTTAAACGGTGACAAAATATATGAGGATCTAAAATTTCACGCGTACGGAGTAGCGGGCATCAGCTAGTTATCTAATATATAAAATTCACGTGTCACAGTGTTAGTTACCGTACTCCTCCGAAACGGCTTGACTGATTCTTATAAAATTTTACATGCATATTCAGGAGGTCTGAGAATCGGCCAAAATCTTTTTTTCAACCTTTTCTTTAGTATTATTATTATTTTTTTTTTTTTTTTTTTTTTTTAGTTGGCAAAACAACGTTTGCCGGGTCAGCTAGTTATATTATATTATTACTAGATATATGTAACCACTCTTGCACATTATACGCATTACTATATTTTGACGAGCCTCGTGGTGGAGTGGTTCATGTAACGGACTGCCGATCAAGAGGTCGCGAGTTCGATTCCCGCTCGGGACAATCATTTGTGTGATTTTTCTAATTTTGTACTGCGCCTGGGTGTTTCTATGTATTATAAGTATGTATTTACAAAAGAAAAGTAGTATATGTATTCTATACGTATTCTGGTACCCATAACACAAGCATTATAAGCTTAGCTTGGGACCAGAGGACGTTGTGTGAAATGTCCATGAATATTTATTTATATACCTCTGTCTCAAGTTTATTCCATTATTTAAAATATTTAAATACCTACACTTTCGTACAGGCAATTTTATTTGGATGTAGACATTTATTAGTGTAAACATCAGAAATTATTATGAAATATATTATATACTATCGTGTTCGATGTTAACGTATGGACTGAAATTTATTCCAGTTTGTATTTTATATTTAATCAACACAACTCTATACATACACACACATAATCAAAACATTAGCTAATCAAATGCTTTCTCTAAAGCTTTTTAAAAGTAGAGCAAAATCTTGTAACATCTATTTGACAAATCAATTGTATTATAAATACAAATAATAAAAATATAATTTGAAGCGCATTCAATACCATTAGGTACAGCGTATCTATATCGGTCTATATCTGGTGATATTTCTCTTCTGCATAGCATAAGTACAAGGTTAGCCTGAGAGAGTTAGGTTAAGCAACTTTTTTTTTTATTTCAAATAGCCATGATTTTAAAGAAATTTTGAAGTTTAGCTACACGTCTGTTCCAAAAGCGCTTTTAATGGAGAAGTACAGACAAGAATATCCAACCAGGCTAGAAAATCTGGATGAATTTATATCGTGCAATTTAATTAATTTTAATATTTTAGTATCATTTTATTGGTTAAGGTCAATCGATCGTGATGAAACAAATGATGACTAAACTTTCCACACGGTACCAATCCAGAAATAATCTGAGATGGTCCCTATGGCGACGGCGACGCAATAACAATATCTTGAAAACACCAACTAATATAGAAATATTTTATATTCTAGCTGCGTGCGTTTTACTTGGGTTCTCACAAACCCCCTTGACCTAGAACTCGATCTCAGACTTAGCCGATGGGCGCACAAAATCTAATAAAAACCGGTAGAGCCATTTCTGCCGTATTAAGCAACTAACACCGCGACACGAAATATTTATATGATGTAAAAAAGATACTATACTTGCCACTTTTATTACTTTACATTGGAGCAAAAAATAGCCGTATTTTTTTAAGTAATTTACTTTTCGACACATGTAATTTTGAAACAAGAGAAAGTTTACCTTACTTGGTATCGCTTTCTACATCATCAGACAACATAATGATAAATTGAACTAGTTATGAAGGAAAGCAAATCATATCACTAACTCTCTCGGTCTCGAATGACTTTTTATAGTTACAGCAGACGGGAAAACAAACAAACTCACCGTTAATTTGTTTACAATTGGCTTCCTTATCTCTGAGCTCCTTGTCAACACTCCATTGCGGCGACTCTGGTTTATTCGAAGTCCTGCAAATCAAAGCTGAAATTAGGATAAACAATCAAATAGATTTAATAGATACAAGCTTTATTTAAAATAATAAAAAATTACTTAATGACCATTGTCTCATCGTTTGACATTCATGGGTCAATGGTCGCGTCAGTCAAACGCGCCACTTCATGCCACAATACTAATAAAAGCATGCAAAAAGGAGGCAGATTATTTTACGTCATCGGGAAAATTAACCAGGTTCAAGTCGCGGTGGAAACAATAAGGACATTGAGTTTGTAATTATATCACTGCCAGTACATCCCGCATACAATCATTATAAAAATATTTTAGTTATGTATTTGTCATGAATCATAATGCCCTTAGGTAAATATTTTTGTGATGACAATTCTTCCTTCCTTATGTGGATTTAATTTAAATTTATTGTTAACTTTTTTCTGAAATAAGCCAAGACAAACCGGTTCAATATCAGAACGAATTAAACATTATTTCTATTTTATGTATAATATAATACCAATACCTTTAAATTTAATTAAACGCGTATTAGCAGAAGACAGTGGTATTGGTTTTGAAATCTCGCGATCAATTCGGAGTAGAGTCATGAACCTGATGGATGCCAAAAGGTTATGACAACAACGTATACCATAAAATATATAATTTACTTGCATGCAAGTATCCTGTATGATAAGCCATAACTCATAAATAACTAAACGGTACCCAATAATTGGTATCCACAATTATGATAATACGAACATATTTGAACGACAATTTTCTTAAGCACGGAAATGTTGGAATAATCTAGAAGCATGCGGAAGGAAATGTAGGCCATTGTAGATAATTAGCAGAAACTGACTAATAACTGGGCTGACTAATTTTATAAAAAACCACGTGCTTCATGGCATCACATGGGCTCAAATGACAAATTACTTTTCTATGGAATTTTAGAATCATGAAAAAGTTGAGTGAGAGAGCTTTGTAATGTGGGTTAAACAGATTATTAGCACTGGATGTTATTCACAGTTGTCGTTCACCTCATTAAGAGCGTAATTTACCTTTACCTAAATAAATTTGGTACTCTTGGGAAATTCTATACCGAATATTATGTTTCATTTTGTGTATTATTCTAATAAGAGGAAGGTAAATAGGCTAATATTTGCTGTTGATAAATCTGTTAATAATAATTTTATCTAATATTTAAGTCAACAAACTACATTTTCTAGTGCGTAATAATATATAAAAAAAATACATTTTACTAGATAGCTCAAAGTTATTGATAATGCATTTAACAAGGAAAGCATAACAATAACTACTACATAATGAACCAGATTTAAATTCACGAACATAAAAAAACATGCAAAAACACAGTTTAATACTTGAAAACTTGTTATTTTAGAAGTAAAAGTATTGAATGTAGTATTTTAAAACCAAGGTTTTAAACCAAACTTCAAAACTGTAATATATTCAGCTAACCTAACTAACTAACCAACCAAGAAATTCCTAGATCTGACAACGACGGAGGCTCTACATTGCATTCCAATAGTCAGCGACTAAGTAACGAAGCCCAGGGTCACTTTGGTTGCAGTTCCAAACATGATTCAAGTCAAAAAGCTCTGTGTTTAATTATGTTGTTATCAGTTAGCGACAAGCTTAGTGTTATAGTAAATCTAGGTGAGGAAAAAAAAGTATTAACTATTGCGATAAATCTACAAGCAAGCTTAACATGGAAGCTCGAATTTAAGTTAAAATATAGGGCAATAAGTGAATAAACAACTTAATATACATTTAACAATGTCATGTGAAGATAATACTTACTGCCTGGCTTGCCTGGAACAACGACGTAATTCAGCAGCAAACACGCAGAATTCTCCAAATGTTAGAGTAAGTGACTTGCGGCGAGCACACTGGCGCGCACATACCAGCATTTCGAATACTGCACAGAAATATTAACTTATTTCAGTTAAATCCTATATAAAGTTAGTTCAGGAAAGTGGGGGATTCCAAGAATCAATGACCTCAGTCTCATAGTAGTCATGGAATAGACAAACGACCTGGAAAAGAAGATAAACGTCTTTACTGGGACTGCGTAATTAATTTGTAACAGTATCGTAAAACTAACAAAATTACTAAACTGATAAACAAGGCGAAAATATTGAGATGATATCATTTCAAGGTAGGAATTCTCATATATCCAAATATTAATGCCGAATAACTTAAAATTGTGATGGAGATAGTATTTATTTTGATAACTAATAAATAAGTTGAACAGACCATGACGACATCGTGGTGCATCCTGGGCACCGTATGCGACAGGTCTTAAGATAATTGTTTAAGGACATTTCACCCGCAGCTAATTATATGAGGTAGTGGGGAGAGAGGTATAGGTATCCTTCTAATTAGTCCACGCTCCTTGGTAAACAAACGGAATCAGACAGGGATAGAATATTGGCAGAATTGGCTAGATGCCAGTTGTCGACGTTTATAATGTTAATAGTTTAAAAAAATATTGGACAGTAATGTCACCATTTCAATCACAAAGGCGTAGCATAAATAACAACTTTTTTTTGGGTTCCGAACCAAAAGGTAATATGGGAAGGGTCCCATATTACCTTTTGGTTAGTATATAGTTTGGTACAGACGGACAGCGAAGTTTCAGTGATAGGGATCACTGAAACTTCGCTGTCCGTCTGTCTGTCCGCTCGGTTTTTATTGTAAGAATGATGTTTATTATCTTATTTTATGTTCTTATTTATTTCAAGTATAGTTTAGTTTCAACGCAGACAATGCGTACAGGATTTTGTTTCGAATTTTCAGCTCATTATTATCTACGTAGCATTTTATGCCTTAATAATGGACATATTTTAAATCCTCGCAATAAAACAGTTTACAAGAACTTATTTGCACTTATTCATAAGCCAATTCATTGTGTTATCTTTTCGTATACTACTAGCATTACTACTACTATAAAGAGATAGCAAACAAAAGATTTGGTCTTCTATGTATGTATATTTAACTCATCATATGTTTGAAAGGTATTATTTGTATTGTTAGTACGTGAAACGATGTAATTGTTCTTTGTAGAAAATTGTGAATAAAGTCACAATTTCCATTTTCAGTAACTATGTAGGTTTGTCTAAAGTTTTATTACAAACGGGAAACTGCAGGCGTTAGCTAGTAGCTAAGAAATAGTATGATTTATATATATATACATAAGTACACAATTTATTAATTATTATACACTATCTACTTTAAATTATTACATTGTTTATAAAGTCATACCGTGATAAATAGAAATAAATTGTTCAATACATATTTATTTAGAAGTGTTAATCGTTTCTCTAAAACAAAAAACAAAAAAATCGTATCTACTATAACCTAAACAGCTATTCACTCGTATACGGATATTAGTAGGTTATGGAAATTTGAAGTACCGAAACACTTTTAGAATGATATATCTTACTCATGTTTAAATAGTATAATAATATGTATTACTATTAACCAAATTTTAATTAGTTTAAGTATTCTCAGTTCACGGTAAACAGGTGATGCGAAAATAATTTTATTAACACTGGTTGTTGTTCGCGATTTTTTGCTCGTCAAAATCGGACTCTAAAGCTTTCCTTGCAGACCCAAAAAACTGTCCTATATACCTATTTCAAGGTAGGGTCCCAGCAATATGCCGGCGCAGTTTTAAGTTAATGCTATGTTTAACTGCAGAAAAATCTTGTTCCAGTTCTAATATTCCGTGTATAACAGTATAAATATAGCAAAACTAATAGAAGTGGTGTCTTTATTTAGATTAACCACAGATAATATTTACTAGGTTTCAAGGTATAGTACTGAACACACCCACAAACAACAAACACTAGCAATATAAACCGGATTACGTTTCGTATTGGTTTCGCTAAGTGACGACTATAACAAAGAGAATTATTATCCGCTCAGGTTCACAGTCATACATAAATTAAGTTAATGACATCACTTAATCCAATTGTAGGATGCAATAATTGACAAGGTTCTCGTGAACTACATTCAAAACAATGGCTAATTCATTTGATTAGGTCACTATTGTCAGTCAGTATTATTTAAAATTTCAGGATTCTGTTAAATAAAAGCAAATTTATTGACTTGACAGTTAACGATTCAGCTGTGCCCTTTATGGGCTGATCATAATGCGGACTGATGTACTTATTATATCATTGGATTTAATTAAACAAATTTTCACGTCTCTGTTTGAATAGAAAGAGATATTTGTTTCATTCAAAGAAGTTACAGGCACAAAATTTTAATTTTTGACTAAACTTCTAAAGGTTTAACGGTTGATCTAACAAGGCATAGCAGAACTGAAACTACTAAAGCTGGAAACTTAAAAGTTACAGAGATTAGCTTTGTACAATAAAAAAGCGGAACAAAAAGATATTTTTTGAAAGTGAATCTTTAAGGTGGATATTAATTGATTGGAAGTTTGTATAAAATTCGATCAGTTGTCACCTTTCGATTTTAAGAGCAGCAAGTTTCTAGTTTTATATACCAGACTAGCTTCTGCCCGCGGCTTCGCACGCATTAGTGGCCGAATCGAAAAAACTGTATTCTGAACTGAAATTAATAGATACTAACATCAATACTGAAATCCATAGCTAAATTTACAGCAATTAATATTCGTTATAAAATACTATGTTTATTAAATAAAATCAATTTAATTAGGGAAGCATCTCAATATAAAAAAAAAATTGAAACTAAGTACCACACAAAGAGTTTTTATTCCGAGCTACCGCGTAGATCGCATGTCAGTCTGGGATTAATACCTATAAGTCGACGGACTCTATGAGTTGCTATGACAATTGTAAAATTTAATAGCCGAACTATTATTTTATACCGTATTTCACAGACATTTGCGTTTATTATCTCGTACAGAGTTTTTAGCGAAATAACATATAGCCTATTTGACGTCCAGGGCTATAAATTATCTCTATACCAATTTTCGTGTGATTCTATTAGGTAGATTTTGCGTGAAAACGTCACAAACAAACAAACTCACTTTCACTTTTATATGCAAGTAAGGATTCCTGTCGGCTTACTTCTTAAAAGTTAAACAATAAAGAGTCGGCGTATCAAACGTGGAGTCATGAACCCATTCGGCAGCAATTGATCATCAGTGAGCAATAACGGTGAGATCATTGGAGTCGCACGCGCAACACACCTGCTACAATAACAATAGCGGATATATCGTAATTAAATACCTCGTAGTATCCTATTACAGCGTAAATAAATAACTACCATATCATATAGTAGGTATTAGCTATTATAAGAGATTGAAAATTCTATTTGTTAGCAGATGAATTACGAGTATGTACAAAAAATGTACACGCTGTAATCACTTCAATGATTCTTCATAGCTCACATATCCTTGTAATAAATGGTTAAAGAAATGTCCATGAGTAATATTTTATCACATTTTAATAAGAGTATTAATAGTACGTACTTTTACCGGCTACCACCGAATTGTTTTTTTTCAAAGTTTCGCTAACCTTGAAAGAAAACTGAATGCTTTCCTGCACAACGTTTCTGGCGCACGAATATACTTACAACGTTGATTTATGGAAAACCTTGAAAATGAAATTAGTAGGCGTTACAAAAGCGACACAAAGTCTAGATTTGTGTAATTTACAAGCCAATATAATATAAGATACTACAGGAAAAGCAGTCCGCAAGTTTTTTAAGTACTTTAAAATTACATTTAACGATTTCTTTTAAATGCTTTCGTTATGGAATAGATTGTTTACGCGCAGTTTAAACCTGCGTGACCCGCATCAGTTGCACTTCGTTGTAGATGATATACAAAAAGGCCGAAGCTTAACATTGCAAGCCCGTAAATTGTTTTATGTGACAGATAATAATCACAGAATACATTTGCACCGTACAGATACGATCGCCGCCTTTACATCTGTATGTATCTCTGTGATATATTGAACAATACACAACAATGTCAAATGGCTTTAACTAAGTAAAAACATATTTATTACACGACCATTAAATTAGAAATATTGCAGACTGCCTGACTCGTTACCCTAATTAATAACCGCTATAAGAAGCCATCGCATTGTTTGCATGTATTTAGTTGTGTTTCTTTTTTAACGTCATCTCATATCATCATCATAACATCTTTTTAGCAAAGCAAAAGCAATGAAACATGGGAATTTGAATGTCCATGAAAATTTAATGATTTATTTATTACAATTTTACTTATCAGAAAATATAAGTTATTACTATGACGTAGTAACTAGGTTAAGAAAACTATTTGAGCGACAAGGCCCGTTTCGATATTACACAAAAATATGTATGTACTTGTATTTTTTTTATTATCTTTCAAGTCGTTGTCATTTTCAGTTTAATCCTATACACAGTACACATTATAACTAACTACTAACATTTTAGGTAAATACCCATTGATATCTAGTATCATAACGTTAGCGTAAAATCAAATATTAGTCACAAATATGTCTATGTTGATAAGAATGATTTCATTTATTCCGGACTATTAGTTAACATAGTTAAACATACATTTTATATGAAGATACTCTTATTATATCAAAGGTATTCGAATATTTTCTATAAGATATTAGAATGCGTCATAAATCCCAACTATCACCAATGTCCAATTGGTTATTGCCATCCTTTCATTAGATAAGACAATATTAGAAGAATGGGAAACATGGGTCGGGTTATTTATCACTGTGATATGTAAAAGGGTATGATATTTTCTATGATTTTATCGCTGCAATTTACGTGGAACTGCATAACATGGATTCCCTCAACGTTTGTGAAAATATTTTTCAAAAGTTTTATTGCTAGAGCATTAAATATATCGTAATTTATTAATGCTGGTCCGTTACAATGATACCAATGAGAAAATTAAAGAAGAAAATTTATAAGGAGATCCTTTAGTTCAAGGTTATATTGTAGAAAATATTAATCATATTCCAATTTTTCGAATTCCCTACGGAATAATGGTGCTGATTCAATTTAATGTGCCAAAAAATGAGCAACGACGAAACGTTACCTACTACATGTCTATACAGAATATTATTTTTTGTGTGTATATATATTTTTTGGATGAAGCCGAGGATGTGTGTTTAGATTGTAGCAGATGGCGCTCTAGTCTCTGCCTAACCCCGTGGAAAAAAGGCGTAATGTTATGATGATGATATTTTTTACTTGGGAGTGTTGTTACCAAGAAACCTTAACACAAAGATCTCATGTATATAAAATGACTCCACGGAACCAGGCAGTGGAACTAAAACTAGTACATTAAGTTATTAACTGTGAAGCACTAAACTGTTTGATTATATCATACAGCTATTAACAAGTAGTAATCTGCAACATACGGAACTAAATGCTACCATAATTTTTAAATAAGTATTGACGTTTGCTGTTAAATAAATTCATAACGTCATAATTTTATCATCCATAAAAATGGACGTTTGTATGAATCAATGATCAGCAGCAAAAACATATCTAACGATTTTAGTCTATCAATACAATACGTTAGTTAAAATATTCTTCTGTCTAAAGAATTTATCTGACCACAGATTTAATTAATCTGTTATTTTTTTAGTAGAATCATTATAGTGTTATTATCTGCTAATAAAGGGATAATAACATAATTGTCTGATCTCTATAACTGTATATGATATCAGTCTTATTGTCTATCAAGTGTTGTGTATTTCTAAGAGTCTATAGAAGCTTTTAAACGATATTGAGAAAGAAGATAGTAGGTTATATACCTACAATACCGAGTGAATCATCATGTTTCGCCTTTGCAGAAATATGGATTTTAATATTTGTTATATTTATCTCCTAGCCCGCAACTTCGTACGCGTGAAATTTAAAAGCCAAACTTTAACAAATTATGCAAATAAGCCATCCTCATGAACTAGTCTATTTATTGAAAAAGACCGCATCATAATCCTTTGCGTAGTTTTGAAGTATTAAGCTCACACAGGGATATACATACAAAAGTTACGACTTTGTTCCATAATAAGTAAAGATTTAAAAATTGTGAACTGTTTTGTTAAGATTTTATGAAATTTTCTATAATGAAATTAGAATACTTTATTACCGTGTGAAAACGATAATCTACATAGAGTAGGAACTCGAAGTCCTCAATCGTGGCAAAGTACATACAAATCACTGACGTAATAATTTTATTGTCATAGTTATTTACATAAACATCTCTATTTAACTATCAATGTTAATTAATTCAGCGTAGACAATATAACAAACATAAAATATTAATTAAAGCGTTTTTATCTTGTAACGGTTTAAGTTATGACTTGTACGCAAATATTTATAAAGTTATTTACTGCATACACATCAAATAATAAAATTAAAATATAGGAAGACCAATAAGGTAATGAAATATATTTGCTCTCTTTACGTATCTTTCAGAACAATTTAACAAATCGTAATAAGATTAAGGGTTATTACTATACGAAGCAAATATAATTGAAATAAACAATATATTGAAGAGAGGATTTTATTATTTCTTTGCCTCTTTTAGTATCATAGCTACATACTTTACATACTGTACAATTAAGCAACATAATATAATAATGTTTTATACAATAAATATCCTATTATTTTATTATGATTGCATAACGCCAGTAAGACAGGTGTTTGATATATAAATGTAAATGACAGCGTGATTCCACGTATTTCCGTTTCGATTTGTCTTTAAGGGCCTACATCAATATCATCGCCGACACGTACATATTAACACAGCCAGTAGGCACAGAAAATGAAGAATTGGGGATACTTTTCCTATTTACTCAAAATCTACTAAATATATTTTAATTCTGATCCACGTGTTTCTATACATAATAGTTACCTATGTTTTTAAAGCTATTTCATTAGTTAATACGCGCTAATAGACCGACAAATGAAAAAAATAAAAAATTAGAGAGGTTGTTTCGCCAAGATTTTCTATCGAGAAAACTTTTTTCAATCGCGTTTCTGAGTTCATGCGATCCTAGATCATATATTGAAAAAACATATACTTAAAAATTAGAGCTCTAGTCATTCAATCTAAAGAAACAATGAAAACTTCGTACATAGAAAAATGCACGAATCTATTTAGGTATCCTCTTAAACGATTGTCATACAATAAATGAAATAACTATTTCTAGTGACAGAAACAGATGAGAAAAAAAGTTAAATCAATGATTGTGTTATAATAATAAATTTAAAAAAAAAACTAACAGTGCGTAAAACAAGGTAAGTATTGTATTTCATAAGTAGTTATGCTTCAAGCACAAATTGAAAAACTATGCGAGATACTTTTTAGGGTTCCGTACCCTAAGGGTAAAAACGGGACCCTATTACTGAGACTTCGCTGTCCGTCCGTCCGTCCGTCTGTCACCAGGCTGTATCTCAAGAACGGTGATAACTAGACAGTTGAAATTTTCACAGATGATGTATTTCTATTGCCGCTATAACAACAAATACTAAAATAAAATAAAATAAAGATTTAAGGGGGGCTCCCATACAACAAACATGATTTTTTTACCGTTTCTTGCTCGATACTAATAACGTTGCCTTATGTTGCATAGATAATGGTACGGAGCCCTTCGTGCGCGAGTCCGACTCGTACTTGACCAATTTTATTATAATATCTAAAGATCTCATCATTTGATTTGTTGAAAATATTGACAAAAAGTTAATCAAAGTTCAATAACATCTAAAAAGACTGATCAAATTGCAATTGGCAGATGGCTCTACATTCGAGATGTTGTAGGGAACCTAATAATAGGTGGCAATAGACTTCAAAACTTCAATTTTAGTATTCTTTCTGTCTATCAGTATGTGTGTAGGAGCTCTAAAAATTGCGAAGATCAAATCGCGGTCAAAGCTAGTGTTTATGCCTATAAAATATATATATCAATTTTGTTATTTTCCTTTTTATAAAAATTGGTCAAGTGCGAGTCGGACTCGCGCACGAAGGGTTCCGTACCATTATCTATGCAACATAAGGCAACGTTATTAGTATCAAGCAAGAAACGGTAAAAAATTCATGTTTGTTGTATGGGAGCCCCCTTAAATATTTATTTTATTTTTAGGGTTCCGTACCCAAAGGGTAAAAACGGGACCCTATTACTGAGACTTCGCTGTCCGTCCGTCCGTTTAAGGGGGGCTCCCATACAACAAACATGATTTTTTTACCGTTTTTTAAAGAATTTGTAGATAAAATCCGCTTCATCTATAGGTATATGTCCCTTTTAGTACGAGAGCCCACGACCAAAACCATGTCTCATAGCAATACGGCAAAAACCCTATAAAATCGTTAGATTGTATGATTCTGAACCCGACTAGGTGTGTAGTTACGGTCGAAAGTGTAGCAACTGCGTGGGAGGCCATTTCTGCTGTGTCAAAAAAAAAAGACAGTCGGTATTATAGCAATACGTCTGATAGTGAAAATGTACATAGATTTTATAATTGTATTACGAAAAAGTTTGTTTTCAGACATTTTGCGCGTAGCATATAGCCTGAGCGCATTTTTGAAAATGTCAACAAATTTAGCCGACCTGTATCATAGCAATACCTACGGATAATTTTTTTTTTCAACTTTTCGTATTGCTGCCATGATTACCAAAAACCTGTTTTCAGACACTTTAAGTGTAGCATATACTCCCAAAAACGAAAATAACGTTTCGGAGTCGCCTGGCCGACGCCTCTGTTAAATGTTTTTTTAAATTTACAGCCTTCATAGATATTCAAGAATCTCCCTTGTCTATTAAATGTACTTTGACAGATGACAGATGTCATTACTTATTTCTTTTGTAAAAGTTACTCAAGTGTGCTTTAAATAAAACCAAAACTATCAAATCAATCAGTATTTAATTTCAACAGCCTCAGCGCTTGTTACGCTCCTGCCTTATGATTATTATGCCTCCTTACGATTTATTTCAGTCCTTCAACTTCAATGTTACGGTTTCGGGTAAATTCTTTGTTAATTATCATCTAATAAATTCAGGGTCGCAACGTATTCATTGGTTTGTAACAGAAAATTCAAGATGCCTCAATACGATTTTTAAATGATATCTGAGTATCGAAAAGTTGTCTGATAGAGAAGGTGCTACACTTAATTTGTCTGATGTAAATTTTTTGCACATTTGGACAACTTATTTTATCATGTCCAATAATTTTCAGACATATTGCTATGATACCGATCGGTAAAATTTGTTAACATTTTCAAAACGGTCTCAAAATTTAATGCGTTCACATTTCCGTCTGAAAATTGTTTTGTTCGCATCAAATAACCAAAATGTACTAATAAAAAAGATTTTCAGACGTATTGCTATGCGACATATTTTTGTCTCATTTTTAATTTTTTTAAGTGATTTTACGGGTTTGCGCTACACCACTAACGTCTGAAAAATATGTTTCCGGTATCTCAGAACTATCATTCAACTACAGTCTGCAAATCAGACATATTGCTATGATGCAGTTCGGTAAAATTCTTTGACAATTTTGAAAATTCGGTCAGATCAAACGCTACGCGGAAAATGTATGATATTGGTATTTTCGAGTTCAGGATAATCGTATCTATCGATTTGATGCGGTTTTGGCCGTATTGCTACGAGACAAAAATTTTGGTCGTGGGCTCTCGTACTATTTCAGCGCGGCGCTCGGAAATAGGGATAGCAATACCTAAGGCAAAAACCTAAATGAGGAGTACAGTGCCATCTTAAACTGGATTTTTGGTTATGTATCAAAAAAGATTGGGACTGTCAACCAACTAACAAAGTAGGGACAAACGAGTATTAAAGGGTTTGAAACAATATCACGCGTCAATCTAGGGTCTTTTCGCCTATCTCGATTATACCTGCTTAAACTTACCCTCTAAAATGGATATGGGATCCTAAAAAATGTGAAAAAAAGCTTTAGCTTATTTCGTGAAACGTCTTCATAAAATAGAGAAAAGATTTCAAGCCTAGTTAGTTTAGAACTAGCTATTTAGTGAAA
This sequence comes from Orgyia antiqua, assembly GCA_916999025.1. Classification (NCBI taxonomy): domain Eukaryota; kingdom Metazoa; phylum Arthropoda; class Insecta; order Lepidoptera; family Erebidae; genus Orgyia; species Orgyia antiqua. The sequence goes on from OU779861.1 coordinate 9,393,089, forward strand.
TATTTAGTTATATTCTTACCCTGCGTCTTAGTAGGGTATAATTCGATGTCGTTGAAGAGGCTTTGAATGCGGTCGGCGGAGGCCGGCTGGTCGGGCTGGCCTACGCGGCACTCCCATGCACTCGCTACCTCCCTGAAACAAAACAAAATTATTACATGTAACAAATTAACTATACTATTAAATTACCATAGTCACAACTAGAATAAACTAACTTAGTTATAACTTTAGTCACTTTTGCATAACTGTTGGTTACAACTTATATTTAAATACTTATACCATTCTATTCTATGTATAATAACTATTACTCTAATGTAACTATTACCTCTGCTTAGTTAACGCCACCATGTTAAAAAAAATCTTATTACGTAACTATAATTTTCTTTTAATCATTTCCTTTAGAGGTAAATGTACCGATAATCGATCTAGGACTACGTAAGAGCAGTGTGTTATGTATTTCAAACATAGATGTAAACTGAGCAACAAAGATAAGACAACTGTATAAATATTGTAAGATATACTCCGCACCTAATCTGATGGATAAGTCATCGTTGTGACGTAACTACGTCGTACCAAACAATTATATTACGGCCACCTATCTACGAACAAAACATTATTGTGCAATTAAATGATTAATGTTTGTAGAAAAACCACAAGTACCGCAGAAATCTTAGATAGTTTTCACTAAATACACATGTTACAATTATTATTAAGGTCACATTCAATCTAACAAAATATTATCCTTGAAAGTTAAGAGGATACCAAAATAGCTTCGTGCATTTTTCTACGTACGAGGTTTTCATTGTTTCTTTAGATTGAATGGCTAGAGCTCTAATTTTTAAGTATATGTTTTTTCAATATATGATCTAGGATCGCATAAACTCAGAAACGCGATTGAAAAAAGTTTTCTCGATAGAAAATCTTAGCGAAACAACCTCTCTAATATTTTATTTTTTTCATTTGTCGGTCTATTATCGCGTATTAACTAATGAAATAACTTTAAAAACATAAGTAACTATTATATATAGAAACACGTAAATCAGAATTAAAATATATTTAGTAGATTTTGAGTAAACACAAAAAATATCCCTAATTCTTCATTTTCTATACCTACTAGCTGTGTTAATATGTACATGTCGACGATAATATTGATGTAGGCCCTTAAGTTATTTGTTCGCGAATGAATGTTACCATATTTCGTTAAAGTATTGCTGAAGACGCTCACAATATAAGTTAATGAAAAGAATTTTATGAAATTTTGTCCTACAGTGATAAGTAACTGAAATCTTAAGTGTATTTGAAGAAATATTTCGTATATTATTCAAGGGATCTTTACAGTTTTCGGTTTTGACAGCAGCTGAAGTACTATATTTTGTCATGTGTAATTAAGAAGCTTATGACTCTACCCACCTCTTATCATACCATATCAACCCACATGGTGCTAATTTATGGATGCTCTGTAATAGGTTTTATAGGCCGTAGCCTGTAAACCTGCGAAGGTGAGGCAAAGGTATTAATTTTACACCCACAGTTCACCGTCTAATATCAATAACTCCCACGACACGGCAGGGGTGAATCCGCTGTTATAAATAAAGTCGGTTACACATGAAAACCACATGCTATTACCCAATATTTAAATAATTAATAAACGTGATGAAAGATATAATAATATGGCCAAAGCTAGGGATTTAATAACTAACAATCACGTGCAAAGATAGGAGCAAAATTATTAATACACAGGTTTAATTAAACATATTCTAAGTACATTTTAAACAGTTTAAATAAAAAATATCTGACTGACCGAGCTTAGCTGGGTATTCATTTTTGGCAAATTAACATCATAGACACACTGCATCTGTACTTGATAATGACCTACATGAATAAATATCATCGTGCTACTGTATTAAAACCTGATTACTGGACTACAAATACATGAAAGGTAGGCATATTTAGTACCTACTACTTACTTTGAAGAAGGTAAGAAAAATGAACAAGAGATTCTAAGTCCTGGCTAACAACGTAGCAACCCTAAACATACGGTAAAATAACCTTCGATTACATAGCAAGCAATTTACATTAATTGAAAACCATGTAAGTGTGGTGAATGACAACGTAACTACTTCGCTTAGGTATTAAGAACTTCAACTTACTTTGGTTTATACATATTTATCGCGATAACAAAGCGATAAGACTTTGGTTTTCGATACATCAATAACAACTACGCGAAAGCTGTCCGCACACCGCTAGATTCACTGAACAACAAAGTATCAGAAAACAACAAACAGTATGTAGTCATATGTAACTATGTGGGAAGATGTGTATCGTATCGGTTCTGTTGTATCAGCAACACATTTCTTCGTTAAGCCATACTGTATTCACAGTTATAATCACTAGTACTACTTTACAGGATGCCGACAGACTAAATATCAACATAGGGCATTAGGTTACCTATAAGCCAGATAGCGTCCGTTCATAATGATGTTCCCACGTGAAACTTCTACTGTAACACACAAGTATGTATGTACATATTTGTTTTTATTGGTAGGTAGCTAACTTTATTCACGATAAGTACTAACTAAAGGTCTTAATCTACTGCGTAAGGATGAATTTCATTAAGTTAAAGTTAATAATTTTTCACATAAACCTATTTAAATCTAGACATTTAATAGATCCGTGCACTTCCTCTTCATCTTATACGTTAGTCCAGAATTTCTAGGAATAAATTATTTGATGTAGTTAATAAATACTAATAATTAGGCACAAATAATACTTTAACTTACGAATACTCTATAGGACACCCACTACACATAATGGACAAAACTGACGTCATGTTAGTATGAATGATATTAAGAATTACGAAAACAACAACGTTAATTAATAACATCATTATTAAACATAATTATCACAGTAAGGACAGATGCTCGCACTCTACTTGCTAGTGATCTACTAACTGTATTCATTAAGTTAAGAATATTCATACTCTTATACAAATGTAGGTACAATATATAAACTACTCAAAACAAAATAGGGCCCACCACGTTTTATTGTATTAATTTTAAAATACTTACAATTATTCAGTTTTTCTAATTAGATATGATTGAAGTAGGGATTCACAGATTATATGAGCTTAAAAAATTACACAATTTGTTATTTTTTTTTTAATTTAAGCACAAAGAACACTTTTTGGCGATATTTTGGTAAAATAATGGGATTCATTAAATTTAAATTTTATCACTGCACTGGGACCATATGTTCAAAAGTCTTAAATTTAGTAGCGTGTGGGTCCTCCTCTGCTCCGTATGCACTCTCTGAGTCTATTTGGAACACTTTCGATAAGATGCACTATGTTTTGTTCCGGTATTTGCTCCCAACACAATTTGAGAGCGTTTATTAGCTCTTGTTGACTATTCACGCTGCTGTAGTTTTCTTTGAGGCTTCTTTTCAATTTATCCCATAAATGTTCGATGGGGTTGAGGTCAGGGCTCATGGCTGGCCAAGGCAAAACTGAAATATTGGCCTCAGAAAGTGCATTCTGTGTGGTACGCGCTGTGTGAGCGCGAGCGTTGTCTTGCATTAAAACAAAGTTAGCGCCAACTCTTTGTGAAAATGGAACAATATGAGGTCGGACTACTCGCTCGACGTAACTAGCGGCAGTTACGGTACCTCCATCCAGAATTACCAGCTCTGTTTTACCTAGCAAGCTTATTCCGCCCCAAACCATGACACTTGGACCCCCAAAACGGTCAGTTTCATGGATGCATGGTTCTGAAAAACGTTCTCCTTCCCTTCTCCACACACGTACTCGTCTGTCGTCACTGTAAAACTTGACTTTACTTTCGTCTGTAAAGAGTACGGATCTCCAGTTATCCATTGTCCAATCCAAATGTTCACGTGCGAACCTTAAGCGCGCTGCACGATGAGCTCTCGTCAGTTTTAGCCGAACAACACGCATCCTGGAACGTTGGCCATCTTCGTGGAGTCGATTGCGAATAGTTTGATCGCTCACTCGTCTTCCAGTAGACTGCCGTAATTGATTCTGTAAGGCTCGGGCGGTGATTGTACGCTCCCGACGCGCAGTTAATCTGATATATCTGTCTTCCTGGGCCGTTGTGGCTCTCGCTCTCCCAGATCCAGATCTCCTAGCAATACTTCCGGTCTCTTGATAGCGTTCCCACAGATTTCGGATAGCTCGTCGGGACACGCCGATGGTTATTGCAACAGATCTCTGAGAGTGCCCTTCCTGAAGCAGTGCAACTGCTCTAGCTGCAGTTTCCATGTTCATATGACGACGAGGACCAGGCATATTGATTAGAACTAACGCCGTAATCAAAGGAAATGGTTTACCAAATAAGCTTCAATAGCAACGTTTACAATACGACTGAGAACTCGAGCGACAAAAATATGCATTTAATCACTTTTTTTAGCCCTACACTTTATTTGACTACCAACTTGAGAATATTGTTAAAGTTATCGTTAGAAACGCTGGTACAGACTCATAAACATGTCAACTATACGTTTATGTACTTAAGTCATCTTAAGATAACCGTACAAAATATTTGTAAACAAATTTGTAGACGATCGTGGGGTGGGCCCTATTTTGTTTTGAGTAGTTTATATTAATCGTGTTTGCGATTCACTACAAAGGCACTGTTCAAAAACAACGTATAATTAATATACAAGATATGTAGTGGCCATACATCTCTATTTCGTGCTCATAACGATACTAAAATATTCTCAATCATTTCATCCATATGGTGAAAGTTTTCTTCGATTTGCCTTAAACAAAAGCTAGTTATCGACTACACTTTTGGATATCCAATAAGGACTTTTTTATAAATAAATATAAATAATAAATATTCACGGACATTTCACACAAAGTCCTCTGGTCCCAAGCTAAGCATATATGCTTGTGTTATGGGTACTAGAATACGGATATACTACATAAACTACTTTTCTTTTGTAAATACATACTTATAATACATAGAAAACACCCAGACGCAGTACAAACATTTGTATGAAATTTATGGATATCACACAAATGATTGTCCCAAGCGGGAATCGAACCCGCGACCTCGTGATCGGCAGTCCATTACATAAACCACTCCACCACGAAGCCCGTCAACAACTTTACTTTTACGTAAGTCACTTAGCATGATTTTCACCCCAATCTAGTAGACAAGTAGACTCCTAAGTGACGGCCATGAGTTTCTGGAAGTTATTAGAGTCGTTAGTTCGCTGTACTTATGACTAAGTCATACCGGCAAGTTATTGGATCACGTAACTGTCCATTACCTACCTTAGTCATAATGACAGGTCAATTTCAGTCCTTGTGCAACCATAGTTTAGAGTCATGACAAAACAGTAATTTCACTCCCAGGAAGATCATTCAACATCATCATAATAGTATCCTTATATAGTTCCTCTGGTACTGAAAGTCAGTTGAGGGATCAATTACAACAAAGAGAGATCTACTTCGAGAATGTTAAATTCGTACTGAAACCATACATCAACTATATCAGCAGAGTGGTAGTCTTGTAGCTTTCTCTCTCGCAGAGTTATGGAAAAGGACACGTGAGTAACAGTGGAGTACTTTAATTAATGATTTCTTGTCCAATCCATCGATAATATTGTAATTGTTTAAATGAGTTACTGTTACTATTTTTGTATTACAAAAACAATTATCTAAACTAACTAATATGTATACATAAATTTTGTTAGTTAATATAAAAATCTCTTATCGCGGTATTCGTTATAGAACAATTATTATTTGGTCGGCCTGTGAATAAGTTGTGGTTTGTTGCAGAATATTTTTAATCCACATTTGTTTTCTTTTTTGGATATTTTATCATCTCTAAATCCTAACGGTCTTATTTTATTCATAATGCCTTATCGGAGGTTTAAACTTTCGCTAAAATATGTTTGCGAAAATTTACAAAACTTGTTATTCATAATAGTCTTTTTACGCTAAAACGTTTATTATCTCTCCGATAAAACCTCCGTTTCAACCTCCGATAAGTCATTATGAATAAGACCATAAATCTTTACTATTTTATTAACTACATGTAGTATTTTATTTCAAAGTTTGGGTAAAGTAACTATTATAAGATAAGTATTAATAACTATGTACTACCACATAGCATGATAACTACGTAAAACAGAAAATTATTATTATTTGTTACATGAACCAAACGTCGATAGTAAAACTACAAACGTAAAGCGCATGCGACCGACTTAAGTACTACCAAAATATAACATGACATCATGCACGATGTGCGACTGAAACGGTATATATATCATACCTCCTTTCTACATCCACCAGTACATTCATATCTTCCAAAAATATATTTACAGTATTCGAATTTGGACGCTTTTATCATATGCATTAAATAACAATTAATTCTTTTTGTAACAAGGTCAATGAAGATGCCCGTCTTTATTTACCACCCATACGAGCTCTACATTTATCGTTAGCTATATAACTAGATTAAGAAAAGGTCATGCTTAATTTCCGGATATATTTTAAACAGTTTATGACTTTATATAAATGGTAATTTATTAATTATAATATGTTTGCTTTTGTACTTAATGAGTTGTGGTTCTAAATATCATTACGGAAAACAGTTGGTGAAAATTGTCACAACCCCACCCGTCGAGTTTAGAAGAGCTTTTACACACGGACGGTTCTGATCAACGATTTTCTGAAAGAACATCGATTTTTAATACTAAAATAATTTAAATCAAATATATTATCGACTTCAAAGCAGATACTAAAAAGAAGAAAATAATATCTTAGTTAAGTGGTCTAAAGCAAAGAGCAGAAAAAACATCAATCAAGAAAATATTCATAAGTACTAATTGCAATTATAATATAATTGATTTTAAAATTAAATTAATTATGAATTTTATACATATAACTAGCTGTTGCCCGCGACTTCGTACGAGTAGAATTTAGAAAATGTTCCCCTATTTTGTAACATTTTTCACTACTGCTTCTCTCCTATTACTCGCAGCGTGATGTTATATAGCCTTCCTCGCTAAATGGACTATCCAACACTGAAAGAATTTTTCTAATCGGACCAGAGGTTCCTGAGATTAGCGCGTTTAAACAAACAAACCAACTCTTCAGCTTTATAATCTACTATATAAAAATAAGTCGGATTTTCCTTCCTGACGCTATAACTCCAGAACGCACGAACCGATTTCCACGGTTTTGCATTTGTTGGAAAGGTCTCGGGCTCCGTGAGGTTTATAGTTAATTTTTTTTTTTACTTCTTTTTGGTATGGCAAAACAACGTTTGCCGGGACAGCTAGTATTAGTATAGAAAACCCATATGTATAAAATTCATAATTAATTTAATTTTAAAATCAGTGCCGGCTTAGAAAACTTCACGTGTGGGTTTATATTTCATTAACGTAGACGTAACTACCTTAAATGTTTTATGATAGCTATTTCGGCTGACATAGTATGTTTTATTAGTAGTTATTACTTACTAGTCACAATACGATTAACATTAAGCAGAAACCTTAAAGATACGTGGGTGGTGAAATGTCCTTAATTTGTCCCCTAAATTCAATGATATAGATTATAGAGTACAATAAAAAACTTAATACTAAAAGCACAAAGCAATAGCTATATGCAATAAAAGCTTTTGAATGTGACGTCACTCACAAGTTGATGACCTGAGTTGCCCTCCATACATCATTGAATACTTCAATATGTGTTATGTGTCATATATTCATCGACAGTATTAATTATGAATAGTTAAAAAGCCTTAGTCATTATAAACATTCACCAGTCTCCTTATGTCCACATTTGTCGCCTCTTGACTTTACCTTTGTTTAAGACCTGAGAATTACGGCCTTGGTAGAGTAATCTCAATCAGTCCTAGTATAACACTTTATGTTAATATATTTTACAGATTATTTATCTGGTATTATGAATATTAATAAATTAAATAAAACGGATCAACTGCCCTTACCGGATCTACTTAATACAAAATAGCATAGGAAGTGCCAAGAATCTTGGTTGTGGTTTGCGTGTGATTGAATAGTGGTTGAAATATATATACATACTAGCTGACCCGGCAAACGTTGTTTTGCCATACTAAAAAAAAATGGTTTCAAAAATAGATGTTGGCCGATTCTCAGACCTACTGATTATGCATGTAAAATTTCATAAAAATCGATCAAGCTGTTTCGGAGGAGTACGGTAACTAACACTGTGACACGTGAATTTTATATATAAGATATATATTATATTTATATACGTTACCACATATATAATTGTATTTCAAGAACAAATATGTCTTTGCGTGTTGTTTCGAAGAGTGTTGTTGCGGTTTAGAGTAGAGATTGGCGATATCCATATTGGTGGGTGAATGTTTAACATTTGCAACAATTTCTAGTAACATAACGTTGACTAATATTTGCTTGTACGGTTCTATTTCTTTTAATTTTTTTTACGAAGTTTTATACAACAAGCTAACGAGTCGCCTGATGGAAAGCGATTAACGTATTTTATGGAGGTTTGCAAAACCAAGGGTATCACTCGTGCGTTGCCTAAAACCATGGTGGTCGAAATTGTTGCATGCCCGAACGTAGAGTTTAGAAGAGGTCAACTACAAATTAAAACTTTAAAATTTTTCAGGAATCAAATAAATCACACAAATAAATTACTTATCTTCCTAAATTAAACAATTATATTGTTGTAGTACCATAATTATGAACATCCCCCTCCATCCCGCGACATGAGTAAACAACTCACCATGATGTCATGCCGATGTTGTTGACCTAAACTAACATATCTGCGTATTATGTTCCTCATTACTCTTATAATAACCAAATATACTAACTATTAACTTATTATTTTAATTGGCGAGTGGCGTGTTCGCGTAACACCAATCAGTTCAAACCACAAAAGTAGTTACTTTTACGACTACCATATAAATAAACAGTAGGTACACAAAGGTAAAAGTCGTTTATAAAATGTGCATTTAAGCGTTGTTCTAAGGCTTTTCTGCAAATCATAACACTCAGCGTTCTACGACAATACCTCAAAACAACGAAATTCCCGAACACAAAAAAAAAAGGAAAAGGGCCAAGTGAAATAAGTGAATAGCTGTCTACTGCGTAGGTTTTTACTCCCACACACAAAACAGATGCAACGAAAGCAGAATAAAAGAGATATGAAATAACATTAAAGCTATTCTGCAAGTATTCTATACCAATATCAAAAAGAGAAAAGATTTGATTGTTGAGCCTATTCAGTTTGAACAAACTGGCATGTTCATCCGAACTGAAAGGCTTTGAAAAAATACTGGAACGATTCAAATAAATATTTTATCGTTGGTAAACTACATTATTCCCAGTGAACACTGGCTACGTTCTATTGGTTTGATTTTTAAAAAGGCTAAAGATCATTGGATCATAAAACGGAACAAAGTAACCCAAGGTAGCAAAATTCGGAAAGGTATGTCCCACGGTCTGAAGAAACAGCAACTTTTAATGTTACCGGTACGAAGCTGTGGGCGGATTTCTAGAAAACTAATTTATAATTCAAGTGGCTTTTACCCATGTGCCAACTAAGGATTATTAGTTAACTACTGGCGTCCTTCCGTGATTATTCATTGTGTGTGTAGAGAACCTTCTCTACACACACAATGTAAGCTAACAAGGTAACATTCATAGAAAGGGATTACGGATTGTATTTATGCTAGCGAATGTACTATGACGATTTATGTATTTGTGATTTAAATAGAAAATTCAAAAGCATAACATATTTTCATCTTCTGTTCGAAGCAATTCAAACATACTTTTGCATAATATAGTGCAGTTAAATTCACGTACATTTACGGATAAAACTTAGGTATATAACTGATTAACTATACATAACTAATTATTATTTAATTCGAGACACATCCAGCTCATTTACTAAATGAGGTCCTTAGGTAAACCTAAATGAGGTTATTTACGTCGAATTATCGTTTATTAGGGTTCCGTACCCAAAGGGTAAAAATGGGACCCTATTACTGAGACTTCGCTGTACGTCCGTCCTTCCGTCTGTCACCAGGCTGTATCTCAAGAACGGTGATAGCTAGACAGTTGAAATATTCACAGATGATGTATTTCTATTGCCGCTATAACAACAAATACTAAAAATAAAATAAAATAAATATTTAAGGGCGGCTCCCATACAACAAACATGATTTTTTTACCGTTTCTTGCTCGATACTAATAACGTTGCCTTATGTTGCATAGATAATGGTACGGAACACTTCGTGCGCGAGTCCGACTCGCACTTGACCAATTTTTATACATCATATTTATGTTCATCATATGATTATATGATACACTATATAAGAAGTCTAAAGTTTCAAATATAACACACAGATAAATACCTTATTCATTATAAAAAAAAACTAAAACAGAACAGACCCGTGTCTATAGCAGGACAAATAGAGGCTGAGGCGATAATGATATGACAATACGGTTAAATTGATAGTAGCCTGAAGAATTAAAATCTTACCTTGCTAAGGTTCCCTTCCATTTGATGAAATTATTTGGTCTATTCGTTGCCTGGTTCTCTTCGATGTCAAATTTAATGGGCTGAGGCGGATCGAAGCTCGTAGCATGTTGAGGTGGGTTAAGCTCCATTTGACAAGAGATGGCGGCCCTTTTGGTGGGCGTCGCCCGAGGGTAGGTGTGATGTCGAGCCCCATTGACTGATACAGGCTCGGCACGCCTCTGCTTCGGTAATGTCCTTGCACATAATGCACTGGCTGCATTCTTGAGATGAGAACGAAATCTACTGTTGTTATTTGAAACACTCAACACACCACCTTCCATCTTCATCTCCTCCACTAGTCTCACAGGGAATGTATATTGGAATCCATGATGAACACTTGGTCACTTTAAGAACAAATAATATTCAATTCATATTAAATTTTGTCATAAATTTACTTTAGTATCTATGGCACTTTTAACGCTGATATGGGTCATTGTAAAATATAATATAATATTATACAATCCCATTCTACTAAAGGATAAAAAGCAAACATTATACGTCGGGTGAATAAAATAATATGTAACCAAAATAATGATTAATGAAAAAAATCTTAACACACACTCTACCGTCAACAAAATGAATACCAATATGCAGAATTAACCATCAAATCCGCATACACACTTTCTTCAATCATAACTAGTTAAGGACACTTGATCAAGCTACCTTTCAACCAAAACATCAGTATATTTAACGTAACCGAAAGATTCAGCGGCATATACATGTAAGTAAATAACAATTACTTAATAGCCTACCGGTGTGATTGTTAGGAACTATATCTCCAAGTCTCAAGTTTGAACGAAATACTCCACATATGCGTGAGTACTCATATCACATAAATAAATACGAACACGCACAGGCGAAGCCCTAATTTAAAATAATATGCAGAATTTGTTTTGTTTTGTTTTGTGTTGTCACCAGAGGACTACGTCATCCTTGTTGGCTGCTAATTCTTGACCTTAATCTATAAAGCCGATATTTATAGGTATATGTAGTAGTTAATTGTTATCCAATGACCAAATATGATTTTATTAAATAACTATGCGCATCCTACGGAATAGTGAAGTGATTTACTTGCAGAATTTATTAGCGTTGCGGTCTACTTGGCGAGATATATGCTCCACTGCATTGCGACAACTTATTTATATTTTTTATTTATATATGAACCTTAATATCACAAGAGCGAGATTGCCAACTCTAAAAATCTACATTATCTTTGTATATATATTCTTCTCCATATATGTACGTGACTGGACTCTACCAATACTATTGCAAGCGGTTTTGATGTGTTCAGATGTCGCAGTCGCAGTCGCAGAAAACGTTAAAGCGTAGTATGTGACTTATATGTATATCGTCTACACAACTGTAATAATACATACTGCTATTACTGATTTTACATCGACATTCTGCTATCTAATCATAATTTAAAAAAATATGTATATATATTAAATACCCACTTTTCATTTGGAAATAACACTATCACGTACCTACCCCACTGTGATCAATTAACTGCCAATCAAACACATCGCTAACTAATTTATCTAATGTAAAAAATTATTATTATCCGTTCATGTGTTTTCGAGAGCATTATTTTAAAGTCCCAATAAAATTTCCAAAATGTTGTTTTCAAGTATTGAAAGGAACGCAGTTAAGCGGAAGGCTTTGTCGTAGCGGCGCTGGTCGGTGCGGCGTAAAGCGTGCGGCCAGGGGGGAAGGGCGAGGTGCGCGGGGCGGGCCGTGGGCGCGCTGACATCACCGCCAGAGCCAGCCGATCTTACATCACCTTTGACTACCTCCTACAAACACCGCCCCGCGACCCCGCACTACCTCCCTTACTACTCCTTTACACTTATCGAAAATCAATCATCACATCGTCATATTAATAAGTACCTACCTATGTACACAGCTATATCAATGATACGAAAATATTATACGAACAAATTTTTTTTACAGACATTGATACCTACACTTTTTGTTAACTAGAAGTTAAATCATATTGCACATTGTTATTCGATAAATGTTAGACAAATACATACATGTTTAATAGTGAAAGAAAGATAGATCTTGCGCCATCAAAAAAAGTATAATTTGGATAAGGACAGGAAGGCAGAAAGTAGAGAAGTTGCGGGATTCGTATTAGTTGTTTCAAATAAAGAATATAAAAAAAAAACAGTAAGTGACTAAATAATTTGCTACCGTTAAGGAAATATTAGCTCCGGTTATCTACATAATACCTATAAAAATAATTAATTCGCTTTAGTTATTAGAGTACAATTTTGATAAAGAATCTGCAAAAATCGGTAATTACATCCGGATCCGGATCAAAGAGCTCATCATTGGGCAAAATATAGAGTTTGTTACTTTAGTTAGTTCTTTTAGTTAATTGATTAACGAATAGCTTTTTCAACGTCAATGTCTCATTGCAGAGAGCCTGCTTAATCACTGAAGCCTGTCATTCATGTGCAACTAGATACACTATTTGAATTTCACTATCGCTATTTTAAGGGATCATAAACACTATGGAACTTTCGCACATGCGTCTTTTTTAACAGATACATAGTTACAACGCCCATCGTGATAAGAGTACCTACCTACGACGATGATAATAAAGTTTCCGATATTAATTGCGATACTATCGTCGAAATGAAAGTCAGGCAATGCAATGCACGAACAGTAGGCATAATATGTTCTGCTTAATTCATCCGACAGTATATAATAAATCGGTGTTTTCCAAATATTATTCTCAAATCATATAATTATGCTATGTTGTGGAAATATAAAGTGTAATGTACTCCTCAATAACACATTTCCCACGGCAATAATGTCAAATTGGTATATCAATCTCGGCGGGACGGATGCGACGAGTCAGCAGCCGACTGTGCGTGGGACGAGTATTTTGTACTATGTGCAAGCTGATGAATTAGAACCAGAATGTATTGAGTGCAATCTTTAACGCTTAGCTTTAAATACAAACATAAAGATAAGTATCTTCTTTATTCTATAATACATTCACTTTTGCCTAATAGATGTAACACGTATTCAAATGTAGTCACCATTTATTTGTTCAGTGTGTAGTTAATGAAGAAAAATTGTTATTTCAAAACCGTTAGGTGTTAACAATTGGTGTAATAGGTTAAACAGGTTTAACGGCATCTCGTGTTATGAACGCGGATGTGGACGGTAATTTGAGAACGATTGTGTCGACTCGCTGCGAAGAGGCTAGTATTGTCCATTGATCATCAGCGATAAAGGTCCGAGGTCAAACCTTTGTGAAACATCGGTTGTGTTCTCGTCTAAAGAACTCATACAGGATATTCACGCTGCAATATAACATCAATAATGCCTAATAAAAAATAATCAAAGCCAATTGGTAATACTTATCACCTATAATAAGAATCTAGGTTTAACACGAACTTCCTTCGTAATGAAAATAAAAGTTATGGGCATTTCACACGATATTCTGTGGTCACCAATTTAAAGTTGCATGGGACATGTGACCCATGGGACCCTAATTACGGATTCTAAATGTACATTATAATCACCAATAAAATCATTATTATGTGTTCAGCACATATCCTGAGAGATAATGAAGCAAAACTTCTACAACTAAAGTAGTACTAACTATTAATTTATTAATTTTTGCATTTGACATGCTATGCCTTTTACTTAATAAATCAAATTATGGTGGAAAAAGTGAAAAATGCCGCAAGTTTGATTTATTAGTACTAACTAGTAAAAAAAAACAAATTTTGATACGAAACATTAAACCAATTATTAGATCAACATAAGCTCGCTATTCCTAATAGTTTCCGACCTCCACCTAATAATCCACGGGCGGTCTACCTCATACGATCATCTCAAAATAGTATGCAGAGCATTCCGGACTCTGTTACAAGCCATATGAGGCATTTTTATTAGCCATACGGAATAATAATGTAGTTTGATTTATTTATTCGTCGGTGGCAAGTACAACGCAAAACGCAACACGGATTGATGAGTAAACAAAGGGCGACAAACTTGTTATACGAATAGATAGATATATGTATTATTTTATGAAATCGAATTTTATAGCTCTACACTCACGCCAATCATGAATAAATAATCTTATCTAAAATTAGCATTCCTAATATTGCCATTTACGTATTCAAAATTCGTAGAGTGAGGTAAGCTATCCATGACGAATATACTTAAATAGATGCTAACTTCAGCACAGTAATATTAAAATAACAAAGTATCTATTAAAAGGATACCAAAATAGCTCCGTGCATTTTTCTATGTACGAAGTTTTCATTGTTTCTTTAGATTGAATGGCTAGAGCTCTAATTTTTAAGTATATGTTTTTTCAATATATGATCTAGGATCGCATAAACTCAGAAACACGATTGAAAAAAGTTTTCTCGATAGAAAATCTTGGCGAAACAACCTCTCAATTTTTTTATTTTTTTCATTTGTCGGTCTATTATCGCGTATTTACTAATGAAATAACTTTAAAAACATAGGTAGCTATTATGTATAGAAACACGTGGATCAGAATTAAAATATATTTAGTAGATTTTGAGTAAATAGGAAAAGTATCCCTAATTATTCATTTTCTGTGCCTACTGGCTGTGTTAATATGTACGTGTCGGCGATGATATTGATGTAGGCCCTTAACAAGGCCATTTCATAATACAATTTGAAGAACAGCTAATCGTGCAAAGAAGAAGAGGATTTTACTTAAACAGTAGCTTTCGAGCTCCGTAACAAAAAGTTTACACCATACAAAATTTTTAACTATAGACAAATAAATAAGCCATTGTCAGCTCTAGCCAATTAATTATAGCTTTTTGTTGCCAAGCACGAAATGATTATATTAAGTAATCTGTGATAAAATTTAAAGCTGTCCATTGCAAGTTTTAATGCCCAATGGAGTTAGTAGAAAGAAAATGTAGCTGTAAGTACAAATGCATCAAAATAATTAAGAATCCATAAATTTAGTTACTTAGAACTTAATAGTATTTTAGTTCTATATAGTTATAAGTGTAATTAATATTAAACGATACCGTCATTTTATTAGAAATCACACAGAATTATGAGAATACGACTTCAATCCTTATTCTAACAACTAAATTTGGTCATAGATTAATCATCAACACAATCTGCGCTTAATGGTTTACTATACAATGTTTGAAAGAAAAA
The DNA here is from genome assembly GCA_916999025.1 of Orgyia antiqua. Lineage (NCBI taxonomy): Eukaryota > Metazoa > Arthropoda > Insecta > Lepidoptera > Erebidae > Orgyia > Orgyia antiqua. Next base: position 9,408,825 of record OU779861.1, read on the forward strand.
TATATGAGTGTTTTATTATACAAACCTACATGAGCAATGTTAACAAAAACTGGACACATGACCAATGAAGTCATCGTTCTGATGATATGGTCGTTAGTTATTATAAACGATTAGAATACCTAAACACAAGTTTGTAATCTATGTTCATCGATATTACTTTAAGAAATAATTACTTACCTATATCACTGTTAGAGTGACCATACACCTAAAACTGTACTTATCATAAATAGACCAGTGCCGATAATTTTTAAAACAAAAAAAAATAATAATAGGATGAAACAAAAAAAATAATAGTAAAAATAAAAATCTCTTATTTTTACTTGACTTTTTTCCATAGGACTATTAGTTTTGCCGGAAATCGAGAACATTTTTTACCCTTAAAACCCCTCCTCCAACCCCTTCCCGACCTCAGATCGCCCGTAAATTATTTTTCCTTTGATTTTTATAATATTCTCCTCCTTTTCTAATGGGTTTCATCCTACTATTTTTTTTTTTACTTTTTATTATTTTTAAAGCTATCTGCACTAGTCTAAAAACAAAGTCGTTATTTTTGTATGAATGTCCCTATGTGAGCTTATATCTTCAAAACTATGCAACGGATTTTGATGCGGCTTTTTTTAAATGAGAGAGCGGTTCAAGAGGATTGCAAGATTTTTTTAAATTCACGTGTACGAAGTTGCTTGTAATAACTTACAGTAATTGAGCAATAAATTTCGTAAATTGAATTATATAAAATGTAGTAGGATTATTCATTATTTTTATGCATATTTTAGTTACTACCGCATTCATACTTGAGGAAGTCGTAAAGGCAACTAAGGTGCTCCGTTAAATGGCATCGACGTAAAAGAGCCCAGTCAACAAACAAGTGCTTTTTATACCAACTTTTTTATCGTCTTATTTAAAACGACTGTATTTTAACAAGCAAAATTTTATGTGAAAAGAAAAAAATATGCTCCACATTTGATCCAAAACTTTGTGGAATGAAATAGTTATGCTAATGACATAGGGTTTAGCCAGCTGTGACAAATATTATCACAGATTGATACACTTTAGTCACTCGATTATTTCAAAATTTCATATCATGTTTGGACAGGTGGTACTTTTTTTCTTATTTGAAACAATACTAGAATACAATTGTTATGGTTGAAAATAGTTACAATCTTTGTATTCGGTGATTGCGTCTTGATAGGCAAAATTACAAAGTAGTTATTTATTTTTGACTACATTTAAATATATTTTACCGACATTTATACTTAGCGAAATGAATATTATTGATTGATGAAAGGTAACAAAACTTAGTTATTACTTTAGTTTTACGATAACAACTAACCGGCTTTATTTTAATTTTCATTTGCAAAATAACCAGGCAACTCTTAATTACTCCTATTGGTTACGTAACGAGGACTGGTTGTTGAGATGAATTAATGATAACATAAATACAATTAATTACCTCATGTAACATTGCGAAGATCCCCTATACTCTGCAACATTGAGAAGGGAGTGTTCAGAGTTCATATGGTTTAGTCGACCCGATGGCATTTTATTTGATTTTTGTTAGCAGTAAAACTATTTTTAGGAATGTATTTTTCAAAAATATTTTAATACAACGAAATTTTCTTTATCATTTATACTAGTGCTTGCATATAATATTTTACGCGAGAATCGTTACAAATATAATGGCATGGTTTCCCAACCTTGCTTCTTAGTTCTTGTTGTAACAGCGACCGTTACTGTGCATATGAAAGTGCGGCAACTGCTTATATTTGGCTCAATACTTAAATCTTCTCGATCTTATCGATGACATCATGTTGATTTTCTTTATCACATCCAATACAATATTATAAGCTAGCTTTTGATTGCCCTAATGTTGGTTAGGGATCATAGCTACTATAATAAGCACGCAGGACTCGTAAGGCTCAAGATTTTATTTTTTACCCACCAAATTTATTGCTCAGTTTTTTACACTTAATTGCTTTGGTTTACAAAGAAATCATTAACTATATGAAACTGTCACTACAAAACGTACTAACAAACAGATATTTTTGAAATGTTTAAGATTAGTACGAGTAACAATTTGTATAACAATGGGCGTTACGCACATTAAACAAATGTTTTAATGGAACCAATGCTTTTTTGTGTTGAATTACCTAGTTCAAAACAGAAATTGTAAAAAGAATCAACATATGATTGTCTGTTTGTTAAATAGGAACAATGTAATATAGCAAAATTTTTAAAAACCTGTGATAAAGTCTGAGGAAACAATAACCTTTGTCAATAAAGGTATCCGAACGAAAATGAAGACGGATTTTTAGTAAATAATAAAGACTTACGTCTTTATTATTTACTAAAAATACGTCTTTATTTTCGTTCGGATACCTTACTATTACGATACGGTACTTATTGAATTCAATAAGAAAACTTTATGATTATAAGGTTTGCCTTTTAAAAAAGCTCTTTGGCTAGTCGACTTTCAATTGACTCTACCTATTCATAATGTCACCCTATAGGAACTTAACAAAATCTTAGTGTCCTTTTAGTTATTATTCGTGTCATACTTATGTTAGACCGTATGTTCCCGAAAAAGGGTAGGCATAAAGATAAAAAAAGCACATTTTAAGGGCCTACATCAATATTATCGTCGACATGTACATATTAACACAGCTAGTAGGTATAGAAAATGAAGAATTAGGGATATTTATTTTGTTTACTCAAAATCTACTAAATATATTTTAATTCTGATTTACGTGTTTCTATATATAATAGTTACTTATGTTTTTAAAGTTATTTCATTAGTTAATACGCGATAATAGACCGACAAATGAAAAAAATAAAAAATGAGAGAGGTTGTTTCGCCATGATTTTCTATCGAGAAAACTTTTTTCAATCGCGTTTCTGAGTTTATGCGATCCTAGATCATATATTGAAAAAACATATACTTAAAAATTAGAGCTCTAGCCATTCAATCTAAAGAAACAATGAAAACTTCGTACGTAGAAAAATGCACGAAGCTATTTTGGTATCCTCTTAAGTAATTTTAATACGTATAGGAAGAGATATATCAATGTACATATAAAGTACATAATGTGTGTTCATTTATATACATGTAGACAATGTGTTATCGCAGTCTACTTATGAAATAAATGTAGTTATATGTAGGTATACACTGATATGATATTATAATATCCCTAATGATATAGGTGTACGAATGTTAATTTAATGTACCTATGAGAAACGCTTGGTAGTCAATAGTTTTGAATTACTTTCCTAGGTAAAGACATGATTTTAACCACTCTAATTATTATATTTTGCGGTTTATTAAACTATCGAATCTTTAAAAAGTAACTACGTAATTTTATTCCAAGTAATAAGCAAGAGTCATAATAAAATAGAGAGAATTCATACGATACTACTCTATAAATTCACATAACAAGTGTATTAAAGGAAATACTTCTGCTTAACTAAACCAGTAATCGATGGTAGAAGGTTTAGGATATAAACCATTCCTTATTTATCCCATTGAATGTCATATAATTAGTTCTGTGGATATTACAGGCCACCTCCAATCTAATAAATAACTATATTAAATATGTTGTAGTTATATGAAATATGTGATACATTAACCAAATTTTTAGGTAGGTCCCTAAATATGGCAAATTCTAATTGCCTTGTAATACATAATATAATACAACAATATATTTTACAACTGATGGGAAATTACATTAATACAATTAATTACAATTGAAATACAATTGAAATACAATTGAAGTTTTGGTGAAAAAGCGAAAGACTTGGTTCTGAAATATTGAGAGCTGTGTCTTATTTGTTAAAGGAATATAGCTAATTATGTTTTTAATTTTGCATAGTAATATGGGTAGTTATTCTAATAAGAACCTACCGATTTACTTGTATCTTTATTTTAAAAAAGCTTTAAAAAGCGTTAGCATTCGGTATAACTCTCTGGCAGAAACTATAGAATAACATTCTTATATTATGTATATTTACACATACATACTGTAATATATACATAGAGACGGCAGCACTTGCACAATGTAATTCTTACAAAAACCTTCCAAACCCCTCACAAACGTTTCGATAACGTTAAATACGAATCGGTGAACTGTAATATGCAGCAAGCTATGAATTACTAGCATACATATGAATAATTATATTATTTTATTCACCCGTATAAAACTAAATAGAGTTATGGGAGCTTTCCACCAGTGTAATGTCCGTAAATCAGTTTCACACAACGTCACTGTAAATAAACTGGCATGTTTGTTCAATTAGCGGTATAAAAAAACGTAGAGTAGGCGCGTATATACCACGCGCTATAGCTGATCGCGCAGCACTGGGTAGCGACCGGCGAACGATAGCGACACTCCGACCCTATGGCCGCTACCAAGAAACGATGACGAGTTTTCGACACAACAGTGAACTAACATCGCGGTTCAAACGCAAATAAAACTGATTTGACGCCACGCAAACATAGGAAGAGGCAAAGCATTGTTGCCTCAACGCACAAACCTGATAACAACTACATACGACTTTATGCGTACACTACCTAATCATTTATGTGCGATGTGAACACACCGTTATTTTACAAGAAGGGACATTAAAAATGTGAGTTTACGGTACGAAAACTGTTCAGATTGTAAGGAGAACAACGCTCACGGATTCATAGCCCATACAATCCATGCATTTGGTACCCTGTTTGTTACACACAATTTTTCAAGAAATAAGTACGTTTAAAATATGTGCCTGATGCATCTACATACAATAAATTGGCTTTGTGTATTTTTTTTTCAAATCCTCTCATGTTATTTAGTTTTAGAATTAAAAGTAACTATGTAATACAGGTATTTACAGAGTTGTAAGTGACTACCAGTAGGTAGTTATATTAAATCTGTTGATTTTATTGGTTAAGCTTGCTAGGGAATTGGATCTACCGTATTGAGATTTCAACGTTATCATGTTCACTTTCAAGTCAAAATCTAAAATTAAGAACTAAATAATAATAAGCCCGACTCGCGCTCTGTATATTTGCTGTATAGTTATTGCTAGAAAAAATATACCTCGTTACTAATTTAATACATAATCCTCTAGCAGTACGGGTAAAACGGATTGAACTCTACCAGATAAACATTTACGCGTTCCTAATCGCAAAAGCCAAGTTCAGCTAGCTTTGCTGTCTGAAACTGGATGGAGATAGAATTCCATCGAATTCCATGCGACATCGACAATCGCCATCATCAACCAGAACGATCTAACAAGTAAAAGTTTTTTTCTTGCAAGTAACACTTACAGTTACATATGACCTAGACTTAACGAATAAATCGTATTATGGAATAGCGCAGTAAATTGCATATCAGCGGTAATTAACGAATATTTATAGAGGAATTTGTTACAGGAAGAAATCGCCTATTATGACCAAAAAACAACTTAATGCCAGCCGTGATTAATTAAAGAGACAATCAATATATTTATTGAGATATTAAACTGAATGCGAGAAGAATGATGAGGTCACATTTTATTTTTAATTATTTCATTGTTCAAAACAGGAATATAATGTATTACATTTTATAAATTGTTGACAAAAGTCGGAAAATCTGATTGCTCTCCCTACACTTTATATTTGTGGTTTTTCACCTGTTACAGATCTAGGGAGACCTAGATTTCCTAGATCTAGGGAGACTTAGAAATCCTCTATATGGTATTGATATCGACTTTTTTGCTTGCGTAGAGTCCAAAACTTATATGCCATTTTATGTATAGTGTAGTTAATACTTTTATAATATTCTGGCTGGCACACCTACATGCACGTTGTTTATTATTGTTTGATATCATGTGACAATAGTTCCATTAATCACTAAAATGATCTGATGATGCATATGACTGAAGCACCAATACAACATCCGTCGTCGGACAATGACCAAAATAAAGTTGACCGCGGCACCTCAGGGCAACCATGCTGTTATATTTTGGCAAGTCGAGCAGTGCGTGTCGCGGGCGCTCGATGGCATCATCGCTATGGAGGATCGTGACGTCACCTCGCCTTTTCCAAACGTGGCCGCCAGACGAAAATAGTCCCCGCCCCGCTACCGACAACGGCCCCTCGCCTCGTCACCGACGGAATTAGCGAGCGAAGCGGCATTCGGCAACATCACTGCCAGCCGCAATACAGCAACAAAGATATAGCAATTTACAAGCACAAGTTCGATTAACTACTTATGCACATAATTAAGCACAAGATATCTATTGCATCGCGGATATCAGTAACCGAGATATAGTTATAGAACATTATCAGTTACTACATATTTCAGATTGAAAAAAATTCTGAGAAAGCAAAAATATTCAGATGGCTATTAATATTACGACAATCTACATATTATGTAATAAGTTAGATAATAAACACAAATAATGATAAAGCTTATGAATTTGCTAGTACGAAAATTCAGAATTTTTATCACGAAATTATACTTATTTGATCAATTTTGTGATATCACATGACTGCATAATTAATCAAATTACTTGTTAGCGATTCAAAATAAAGTTGGTCTTATTTAATATCGCTTAATTTATCATCAATTTAGATATAAATAAAATTTTTATGTTAGTTTCTGATTTTGTTATAAAGTTATTATTCTTAGCACATACTCGTAGTGAGTCTTAGTTAAGTAAACTAATATAGACATTTGTGCGTCACCATGATTTGCCTACCCTATATAATTGAAAGGTTTATCATTATTATACATATAATATTTATAATCAAGACCAGTGAGAATCAAAGGTAGAGTAAGACGTAAAGCTTAGAGGGTAATCCAACAGGAGATGACATTATAAGACGACTACAGCTGAAAAAGGTATAACAAGGAAGTAAGTACGAGAGCTTACCAGCCCACCGACGTAGCAGTATATTTGTCTCAGAAAACATCGTGTGTAGCAGGTTTTGAAGGAAATCAAATACATTATAAACAAAACAGTACGTAATAATTGATTTGTCGATGTTTCTCAAATATTCTTATCAAAAATTATAAGCTTATCAAACTGCTTTCCGCTTAAAAATCTCAAAGAACTAGTTAGATATAACCACGAAATTTTCTTCTACGCTCTACTACTCTACATGTGCTTGCCTCTGTAAATCTAAATAGACGGATAAACCGTTTGATTTCTAAAGCAATGAGATCACAAATTCAAAGCGTAGTGTTGTAAAATAATATTAAACTTCAAATATAAATAAAACTATATTTTACGGATTTAGACGCGTATATTTGTTTTAAATTTTATATATATATATTTATTTTATTTTATTAAAATTTTGTTATATATTTAGAAACTAAGATATTGTTATTAATTTTTCACACCACCTGCTCGACAATGCCTCATTATATATCATGCAAACCTTACTCAACGTAAATCATTATAGCCCTTGTCTTTTGCCGGGGTGTAATGTTGTACTGAATTTCATTATAACCCGCTGGGCAGTAATGTGATTCTCACTTCTCTTAGTTCTTACGCCTCATTTATTTGAAAATCGAACTTATTCGAAAATCGAGCTGGCCACGCCACGGCAAGCCGAACGAAAAAAAATCAATACTTAAAACAAAAGCCGCGAGTATTTCAATACGGTGCAATCAATATCAGACAAAACTGCAAAAGAAGATAGAATAAAACATTAAGAAAATGTCGAGTGACGAAAGTGATTTAACTCCGGAGTCCATTAAATTAGACGCCTTAGGTATTGTGAATAACCTACTACCAGAGAAGTCGAAGGAAAAATACTTTTCTAGTAGCGTTGGTTTTTATTGTCTCGCAAAAGGTGAGAAAAGTAGAGTATACTCCTCAGGGATAAAACTGATTTTGCCTTGGGCGCGCTTAAATCCTTCACTGCTCTCAGGACTCCATTTTAATTCCCTCGCTTCGCTCGGGAATCAACTCATAACCCCCTCGCTACTCTCGGGAGTTAAATCTGGAGTCCTTCGTTACGCTCAGGATTCAATACCGCGCCCGTGACATAATACAGTGCTTTATCCCCTTGGTGTACAATCTACTATTATGTAGTCTGAGCACAATGTAATAATAAATAATAAATATTCATGGACATTTCACACAGCGTCCTCTGGTCCCAAGCTAAGCTTATATGCTTGTGTTATGGGTACCAGAATACAGATAGAATACATATACTACTTTTCTTTTCTAAATACATACTTATAATACATATAAACACCCAGACGCAGTACAAACATTTGTATGACAAATATAAACATCACACAAAGTATTGTCCTGACCGGGAATCGAACCCGAGACCTCCTGATCTGATTATATAATATAATATAGTTTATGGTAAAAGTCTATCTTTATGGTCAATGTAAAATTAAATTGCATGTGGGTAAACCCTGTAATAACTGATTGTAGAAGACACATTACAGCTCAGTCTCACTCGTGACCATGGTTACTGCAAAGTCTCCGAAACGTCGGGCTAAAATTTAAAACAAATATACGCGTCTAAATCCGTAAAAAGTAGTTTCATTTAAGCAAATGAGTCGCGCAAGTGTTAGAAAATATTCAATTATAAAGATGACTCTACATCGTAGTAGGAAAACGTTGTATAACCTAATTACTGCTAAATGTATCTAAATTGTGATTTAAATTACCTATACTTGAAAGAAAATACTGACGGCATGTGATGACTGACTAGTTATGAATACAAAGGTCACCAGGCCGATGAGCGCTGTACGAAGCAGGTTGAGGTTTTGTGTATCTGTCACTTAGGTTACTGTAATTAGAAAAAAAAAAAAATTGTGTATAATAAAAGAAAAATTGAAGAAATTCTAGTCTTCTTAGACGACGACATAAAAAACGTAGACGAAATCAAATCTTTTTTACTTATTAGTGATTACTGATTAATCAATGAAATAAAACAGGCCAGTCATAAAGTGAACGCGCTTTGTTGATCAAGGATCATATTTATATTAGACGATTTTTTTATATGAATGAAAACTCACAAACAAAAGACAGTGGTACCAATTCTACATGCACAACTAAACTTAACTAAAAAATAAAAACAACTATGCTGTATTTTGATTAATTGGCTATTTCGCTATACATATTAACGATAATTAAAATTGTTATTCTATATTACACAGTTTTTATAATAAGAAAATTCAGTTAACATTGCCGAATTGTGTTACTGACACAATGAAATTTCATTTTTTAGTTAAGTTTATTGGTATTTATTGGGAATTGGTATCAGTACCGTATTCTCTTTATCGAGAAAACGTTATTAAAAAGAAGGTATGAGTTTTTAAGATAGGTTCGCGAGTTTTATGAGAATTTTTAATAACTTTAAATAGCTGGAATTCACACTATCCATGCTCCACGGGCATGGCATGCATGACTGTATAGTTTTAGCACGGAGTTTAGTTAAAATAAAATTGACATAAATTCTTTATGTCAATTTTTGGTAGAGCCAAAAAACTAAATATATTTTTTTTTTTATATTTACGTAGACAAAGTATATTATTATATATATATACATATATTCGAACAGCGTAATCAAAACTAGTTACTTGATAAGATATACAAATACTTACACATGCTTATAGATTGAATTCAGAACATGCTTGCATTGCTAATATGTAATGCCATAAGGAAACATTTAACTATTTTTCCGTCTTTTGATACGCTAATGTCATAGACGTTTGATGAATCATCAAGGATTCTAGTAATGAGCGCGGAACGTGTTTGAAGGTTAATGAAATTATACGATTGTAACAGTGAATAGGCGACAAAACCACATCCACTTTAAGATTAATCATAATGTAAAATATATCAGATACTGGCCAATAGCAAGAACCGACTGCATGGAAGGTGCAGTAGTTAGATAAGAGAATAGGTCAGTGTTTTTCAGTCTGTGAGTCGCGACTCCTAGGGGGGTCACGAAGTCTTACTCGGGGGGTCACCGGCTGAAAGAATAATTCAAGGTTGTCATACAACAAAAACACAAATTTAGTGAGAAGGATGTGATTATTTATTTTTTCAAGGTTTTCACATTATGGTGTTATTTTTGAATCGTTAATAATCAAATCATTTTCTAATTGCAGTCAATTTCTCTTTTTAGTTTTAATGTCTACCATTGAAGAAAAGGCGAGTTCACATAAATATGAAGTGGCTAATGGCACTAATAATTTAAGAGCTTTAGTTACCAGCTCTGGATATTCGTGTTTTCTTTTGATCAAAATACATTGATATTTTGCGAATGAAATTCCATTTTCAGCATGGATCGCCATGTAATTAATGGCTTTTTTCTTTACTTTGACATAAGGGGGTCGCCGGAATATTTCAATCTCAGGGAGGGTCGCGAGATCAAAAAGATTGAAAAACACTGGTTTAGGTTATAGCGCGAAGGCTCTGTTTAAATGTAGAGTCTAACTATAAAAAGTCCACGAATATCCGTGAATCTGTCAACTTCTTGTCTTTTTCTTCTCCAGCCTATTAATATCCCACTGTTGGGCACCGGACTCCCCCATTTTGGGAGGATTTTTGGTCTACTATGCCGCGCTGACCAAGCGTGTTTGCATTGCACCAAGGGTTTAATTTCGAGTTGTCCGTCTCTCGCAGTGGATGTTATCTGCTCGCAATATCCCTTAGCTCGCTTTTACAGCACCCCACAGCTGTCGAATTAGTAACAAGATATTAAACAATTAGTGGATCTATACAATACTAAATAGCTATCTACGTTATTTATTAATAAGTAAATTGCTGCATTTGTAGTATATTCATGCTATTGATGCAGCTATGCATTCCAGACCGCACCTTAGTTACCAAGATACTTTTACCTGAAAAAATCATATAAACATGATGTCTGAAAACATGTTAAAAACTGATACAAAGTTAGATACAGTTTATCTAAAAACGACGTTTTATTAAATTTGATTGACCTAAAAGCAAATGTTGAACATCATAGTTTTGCAACGTTAAAATTACGGCATAAATAATATTAAACTATTGCGTAGTTATTATTCCAATTAAGTATAAAAATGAGGCCCATGCGACATCGTTGGAATGAGAACACCATAAATGATAAGATAGCCACGTGCATGGTATAAAAGTTTATTTTTAAACGTGTAACAATATTGAAGACAGTTTGCTAAGTCATTCATTGCTGAAAACGCGCGCGACAGTGAATCGGTTCTGAGAAATCTACTCGCGTTTCCTGGAAGCGCTACTATGGACGCACACATTTGCAAGACGCAGTGTAGTCGATATAGCACACATAGTCAACGCCCACGGTTCTGATAACGCGCAACCGTGACGACCCAACGAGACATATCGGTGCTCTCATTATCCAACTCGTACAGGCGTACTGCGAGCCTGGCTCGCCTTACTCACAATAAAACAGTTGCAGCCAACTAATAGAAGCCATAGTAACAAGTCAGAACATCTAATAAATCGGCGAAATTTCAACCCATCCATCAAATACATTTTTTTGATAACCTTGAAATAGACACTAATTATAAACAGTCGCAAAATTTTAGCGCTTATCTGAACACATAATAACAATAACAACTATCTAATGTACTTTGGTTCATATAGCCACAACATCATTAGGTAGATAACAGGTAAGTATTTATTACATTTTTGTAAATTATTATCTAATGACTAGGTAAGTATTCACAGCAAGAAGTTCAAGAATCGATATTTATCGCAAAAATATTTGACCTGATTGTATCATCATACACTATGTAGTTATGATACAAGGTAATAACCGCGTACGCTATCTGGGCTATGAAGTCTTACTAACGACGTTCAAGATGTATTTTGTTTGTAACCTGGCTGAATCGTTCAAAATGTACTTGGTTGTAATCTGGATGTATCTAAATAAATTAAGACCACTATTCACAGCATAACTAGTTATTGTATTCTAGAATAGGTTTATTATACATTTTAGCTTCAGCGGCTTTATTTCTCATTCGTTGCACAGTGACTCTTGGAGACTTGGTCGAATGCTCTAGAGATAAATAAAATAAGTGAAATGAAAAACTTTAAAATATTGTAATGGACATTTGTACAATTTGACTTGATAGTGAAACCTTGTATAGTGATAATCACAGTTAAAATATAATCATACATCATGACAGATGTTATACTACTAGGTGGGGTGACCTTACACAGTACACTTCATAAAAGGTGTTAAAATATAATATAAACAGTACTGAGACGTAGATACTTAGTCAATTGAGAATCTTTGCCAATAACGTGAGCTCTATAAAACGATTGCAGAGCATGGGGGTCAGCGGCAAGATGCCAACGGTCAATAATGATGACTTGACATGCGAACCGAACAGCAATCAATCAATTGAACTCTTATTTGACTGCCAAGTACATTTTGTTTGTGTCTGACCGACGTAACTCGATTAATTTTGCAAATAAATCTAGTCATACGAAGGATGCATCCAAATTTGAATAACATTCATCTGTTTTGGACAATAAATAATGGACGATCATTCTGTCACGTTAAGGGCCTACATCAATATTATCGTATATCATCGCCGACACGTACATATTAACACAGCCAGTAGGCACAGAAAATGAAGAATTAGGGATACTTTTCCTATTTACTCAAAATCTACTAAATATATTTTATTATAATATAATATACTAAATATATTTTAATATATTAATGTAGAAATATATTTTAATTCTGATTTACGTGTTTCTATATATAATAGTTACCTATGTTTTTAAAGTTATTTCATTAGTTAATACGCGATAATAGACCGACAAATGAAAAAAATAATAAATTAAAGAGGTTGTTTCGCTAAGATTTTCTATCGAGAAAACTTTTTTCAATCGCGTTTCTGAGTTTATGCGATCCTAGATCATATATTGAAAAAATATATACTTAAAAATTAGAGCTCTAGCCATTCAATCTAAAGAAACAATGAAAACTTCGTACGTAGAAAAATGCACGAAGCTATTTTGGTATCCTCTTAATTAGAATACTTATATCCGAATCATGTGTAAACTACATTGATTTATAAATTTTTGCAATTGACTTGCTATGCTTTTACTAAATAGACTGTGTGTGTGTGTGTGTGTAAACTGCTAGACTCATGGCTTAAAGGCCATTACAAGATTAGATTAAAGGCCGTTTCATTTATTAACAACGATACCGATTTTTTTGCGTATGCAATTAACATTATCTACTAAATGTTTAAGGGAACCCCAGGCAGCTGTATGGGCAAAGCTGATGATATAAATATGTATACATGATTATAGTAATAATTTATTCCAAAGCGTAATTTGTCCCAAAATAACTAAGATATCCGTAAAAGTAACAACATTTTAAAACGGCTCCACTAGAGTACCTACCTAAATATGTATTTTAATAAAAACTAGAAACAAAACCTTCCTGTAATAACAGTCAAAGTGTTGCAGTAACTTTTGTGACGATTGATTACTTACGATTATATTATCATTCAAACAAAATGCCTAAAGCTAAATATTAATCCAGTCAATTGAGCGCCACGATGCTGCAGAATGACATCCGTCTTTATGTCGGGGATTAAAACCAAGAATTTATTTGTGCTCTTGTTTGAACACTTTTATCTCACTACCGGTCTGCTCAAAATATCCTTTATGCGTTTTATAACCTTAACATTTCGGTTATAAAGCAATGAAGATTAGGTACCTAAAAATTTCAATATATGTATAAAGACAAACAAAGAGGCTAAGAGAGGGTATAAAATTAAATAATACATGCACTTTCATTATTTCAATAAATGCATGGATTTTGGAATCGATAGAGGACCCCTTCGACTGTTTTAATCTACTAAATTGTTATATCAGTTTAACCGACTTCGTTTGTTTACTTAACAGTATCGTACTAACTACTTCTAAATTCAAAATGTCACAAACAAAGAACATTCAAAAGTACTAAAGTTATGTGCCGATTAAAGTCTAGTATACTCACTTGGTGAGGCTGGAGGTAGCATCGCAAGGGGCGACGACGGCGGCGGCCCGGCGCTCCGCAGCCGCGTCTACCATGCCTCTGCATCACCGCGATGGGCATCACTCGAGAGTCGCCCCTACACCACCACCCACACACCCACACACACACCACTACACAAACATCACTATGTACGTTACTACAACACCCCTCACAGCCACCTGTCCGATACCGATACTGATACCTGATCACATGAGCTTGTTACACGATACTATCAGATGTCACATTCAACTTACTCGTGTACCTCGCTTACACCTATTGCAACGCTTTATTTGTAACACATGAACAATCTGAAACAAACAAAAATCTATTATTAAAAAAGAATAAAAAAAACTGGTACCATTACTAGTTATGAGCGAACTGCTCATTTTCCATGAAGAAAATTCGAAAGAATGGTAAAACATTTTTGTACATTACAATTGTTTTCATTGAAATTCACATGTAGATGTGGAATGTTCATGCGATTTAAAGAATAAAAACTTTGTTATTATTAAAAATTTTTACGTAGATACAAACAACAAACTACATTACAAAACCACTAATTAGTCCTGCAATGCTACTGCAACTACAAATTATTGATTTTCAAATTTTTTATTTTCCGTGTGTAAAGAGATTAAGAATACAAGTGTCACCACCCAATTTCCTCCCTCACTGTAAAAGCTGGCTAAGGAATATTGTGTACATTTATCATCCCCTGATAGACGGAAGAATACAAGTGTCACCACCCCATCTACTCGAAAGGGTACTGTAAAAGTCAGCTAAGGGATATTACACACAGATAACATCTTATGTGAGAGACGGAAAACTTGTAAATAAACCCAACACCCTTGGTCAGTGTGATACAGTAGACCATTATCCCCCGCAAAGTAGAGAAGGTTCGTGCCCAACAGAGGGACTTAATAAGGCTGGACAGAGAGAGAAAACTTTTCGAGAACTGGGATAACTATGACAGAGATACAATAAAACACATCTAACACTATGTTTTTCTGCAAGCTGGTAATAATGGTTCTTTTTATTGCCTCAACTAGAATGTTTGTGTATAGCAGTTTAGAAACAATTGTGTTAATAAACACCAAAGGGCAATGCGTATTGTGTGTGGGATGAGTTACTGTACATTGTGCGGAACACGTGTGCGTTCCAAATAAAGGATGATTTTTTATACGATTTATGGAGTCGCAAACATGACTCGCAGAATTATTCTACATCTAAAATGTAAAAAAAAAACAGTAAACACATGACGTCAAAGCCCTCAGGGTGGTGACATATATTATGTGTTCTTTGTCTATGTGGTGATAGTTAGATAAAACATATCGTTTCAAGGCCTGCTGTAATATTTAACTAAAAGACACTATAAACTGATGTCCCTGCTGCAGAAGACGAAAAACTAGCTTAACCCTTTAGCAACACGCTTAGAGTGGTATAATTAGTAGAAACTTAATAAAACCCTTTATGTTGATACCGTTTTCATGAAAAGAATTTTTATAGGTGCACATTATCAGAATATAAGATCAGGTAAAAATAAATAACATAGAATCTATTAAAAGCTACAAGCAGCTAAATGAAACAATGACAAAAATTCATCCTCGCGACCTTTTAAATATTTGTAAGATGCTATTATTTATGCACCTCTGCCACGAGTTCGGTACATGATGAGTGAATTTTTTGCACGAGTATGATGACCTCATGATGATTTCACGCACTCCAAATGAGACAAGGAGACACGCAGGTATCGCCACCGCTCAAATTAGAATAGAAGGTGTGGATAAAAGTTTTAAAATCTCCACCTAATAATAGCTTGAATTGAGTTCACTCAATTCAATATTTATGTCAGAAGAGACCAAAAATTCTGATTTGTTATGTTTAGAACTAGATGTAACTATATCTCGCAGCCTAGCATCGAGGGAAAAGCTAAGAAATCTCGGGAAAAGCACCCAGATAACAGAGCTTTGCTCGGCATTACCTTTTATTGTATATCGCGTTTTTTTGGAAATGAACTAGTTAAATCAATTAATGGACTCCTGCACGAAAATCGTTGTTGCCGTGCACCAGCCTGATCGCCGTCTGATCGTTTTTAGGGTTCCGTACCCAAAGGGTAAAAACGGGACCCTATTACTGAGACTTCGCTGTCCGTCCGTCCGTCCGTCCGTCCGTCCGTCCGTCTGTCACCAGGCTGTATCTCAAGAACGGTGATAGCTAGAGAGTTGAAATTTTCACAGATGATGTATTTCTATTGCCGCTATAACAACAAATACTAAAAATAAAATAAAATAAATATTTAAGGGGGGCTCCCATACAACAAACATGATTTTTAGGGTTCCGTACCCAGTATCTCAAGAACGGTGATAGCTAGACAGTTGAAATTTTCACAGATGATGTATTTCTATTGCCGCTATAACAACAAATACTAAAAATAAAATAAAATAAATATTTAAGGGGGGCTCCCATACAACAAACATGATTTTTAGGGTTCCGTACCCAGTATCTCAAGAACGGTGATAGCTAGACAGTTGAAATTTTCACAGATGATGTATTTCTATTGCCGCTATAACAACAAATACTAAAAATAAAATAAAATAAATATTTAAGGGGGGCTCCCATACAACAAACATGATTTTTTTACCGTTTCTTGCTCGATACTAATAACGTTGCCTTATGTTGCATAGATAATGGTACGGAACCCTTCGTGCGCGAGTCCGACTCGCACTTGACCAATTTTTTACAACTAATTTCTTGCTACGGCTACGGGCTGTTTTATTTTTACGAAAATGTAAAAGTAAATTACCATTAATGACATGGCCTCTAAATGTTAGCCTTAAAACAAAAGTTAAATGCGCGCACCGCAGATCTACGCTTTTTTAAGAAAATATTCCAGGCATTTTTTGCAGTAAGACTGTGAAAGGATTTTCTAGGAAGCAAAGCCTTCGGAAACGGAAGCTTTTTTACAGAACGGATGTAACTATGCGACAGAACCCGAAGTGTTACTTATTAAAGTGACAGTTGGCGTGTCATATCGATCGCCGAAATGAAAACCGTTGGTTATGAACTAGTTAGAAACACTACTAAGTTAGGAACACTACTAGATAGTTAGGTTTATCAACAGCTTAATAAGGACCAAGAATGAATCAATGAACCCTACCCCCATTGTATGTATGACATATGACAACGAACAGTAAATTTAGCTAGATGGTTCTTAGGGTTCCGTACCAAAAGGTAAAACGGGACGGTATTACGGAGACTTCAATGTCCGTCCGCCCGTCTGGCATCAGGCTATCACGGGAACGGGGATAGCTAGAGAGCTGAAATTTTCACAGTTTGTATGTATCTGTCGAGGCTCACAAAAAAGGTGCTAGTGTAACTTGACTATATCGTTAAACAACATCAATATGGCAGTTTAATAATGTAGTTTGCATATATTACGCAAAAAATTGTGGAGAAACTTTCGTGTGCGAAACAAATTCGCACTTAGCCAGTTTTAATTTCTTATCGAGTTTAATAATAAAGTAACTATTTCAACTTACCCTGGCTTCGCAAAGGTAACATTTTTAACCATAGCTATTGATTTATAAAACCCTTTTTTTAGACCATCTACAGTTTACGCAGCTCACGCAAAAAAGTGTAATATATACCTTTACCTTCTTATTTCATTTTAGAATTATAAAATAACTAGCTGTTAGCCGCAACTTCATACGCGTGTAATTTAGAAACAAAACTATAAGAAATTATACAATAAACCAACCCCTCTATCTATTAAAAAAACCGCATTAAAATCCGTTGCGTATTCTTGAAGATACAAGCTCACACAGGGACACACACAAAAATAAAGACCTTGTTTTATAATAAGTAAAGAAGCTTAACCATATTTACTGGTGATAGTTTAGCTACCCAACAATTAAATTTTTTTTTTAATCAATCCATTAGTTTTAATTTCCTATTTGTTTCAAACACACAAACGTTCAAATCTTTCTTCTTTATAATATTAGTATACAAGTGTCCATATAGATTGAAAATATATCTCAAATAGTTATTACAACTTACTGTTTTTCCTTTTCCAATCCTCCAACTATTATAAATAAGAAAACAAATCAGAATGCTTCTAACTTTTTCTTATCAAAACTACTAAAACAATTTAAATAAAATTTTGTATCAGATAGTCTAGAACCACTCCCATGGGAAAAAGGCATGATGTTGTGATGTTATGATGATGATGAGTCTAGAGCCGAAGAGAGCATGGGATAATATTTATCATGCAAAAAGAAAGGGATGTAGGTATTGATTCCAAATAACTACTATGGACAACATCTAATAGTAGTAATAGGAGTAATAGTTACAAGCAGTATTAGTTTCTCTTTAGTCCCCTTTATCTCTAAAAATGAGATGTTATCAATTTGTGTGGATTTAATATTTCAAATTACAGTGGAAAAAAATAATTACCACAAGTGGAACTTGAACCCAGAACCTTGTAATAAAAACTAATCTATTTTTTTACCATAATTTGATTTAGTAAGTAAAAGCATAGAAAGTCAATTGCAAACTTAATAAATTATTGTGTGGATTTGTTAATCATTAATTAAGTTTACCTAGGTGCATTTATATTTATATATTTTGTTATATTATTATGACAATAATGAAATGAAATGAAATGAAAATCATTTAATCACGTAGACACAATTTTTCAGAAAAATTATGTGCTTATGACATGTCCAATTTTTTATTGTCCTTAAGAGTCTGTAACCATGATTTACTCCAAAACTAATTAACAAAATATATAATTAACTACAACCACAGTTTAAAGCTTTATTTTTACCCACCCATTTTATAAATTGTGTTAAATATTATTGAAAATATATTATTATTATATATTTAGAATGAACTACTTAGCTAAATTACAAGAAAGAATTAAAAGGCACTACAATAATTTGATAAAAAAATGGATCACAGTACTAAGTGATAATGCAATAATAACAGGCAAATAGCTCCAAACAGTAGTACCTACATCGCAGTTGAGACTTATTATGCATAGTAATGAAGTGTAAGCCAGTCCAACATTTTTATGTATGAGATCATCGACAAGTATAAACAGCAAATGTAATAAATATAAATATGACTCACCCGTTATATACTCTTGTAAAGAAAGACCGTATAGGTTATCATTATCACTATTGATGAACGTCACACACAATAAATACAACACATAGGTTGCCACACATTCGCGACACTTAAACATTTCAGTTTTAGTACATATTTATTTATTTATTAAAACAAAGTCATTTTAAACACTCATCAAATTTTCTACGAAGTATTACATACATTTGAGATTGAGAGAAAGAGAAGCAAGCAAAATTGTATAAAATTGTGGCGTAGGGTATTGAATTTCTGTAAATTTAACAAGTGGCGCCATCTCTGATTTTTCGTAATCAACATTTAGGCTAGGATGGTAAGAAAACATAAGTTGAATTTCGAGATTTGGTATTATGCTTGTAAAGAGGTAGATGTGCCTTTAAAGAATTTATAAATTATACGTATATTTACTAATTAATAAAAATAACATGCATGACTGATGAAAGATAGATGTAGCTAACTATTTATGTTGTTATATTTTATTAATGATGTATTCTACATTTAATATATAAACAAGTCAAAGTGAACCTCTCTTCAAGGCTAGTGCGTTACAAACGAGAACAACTTTTTTGTGACAATGTCTGCATCTGTTGATTAAAATTTGAAACATAATAAGCTTCTAAACAAGGTCAACAGTTTTCATCAACTCACAGTGCACGAAAATAATTAAAAATAAGTGTGTATTATGTCCATGCTTTCGAATATCGTCCATTTTATGTGTCATCACCATATATTCCAGTACAAGTGTCCGCGAAAATGATCTGTACTTTGTTTTTCGCAATCACAACGTTACATGAACATGGATGACCTAAAATGCGAATATGTGAAGAAAAAACGATGGTTGGGACTCACAAGAAGTGTAAATTGAAAATTTTATAATGTTTTGCATTACGATTATCGACAATCATTGACCTATTCAAACCGTAGCATAACGATCGGTGAATTGCTTGGTCACAAAAAGTGAAAATGTGATGTGTCAAACTGATTGTTTACCTCGCAGACAGGTGAGTGGTTTGTAGAAGTTGCATGCGAGGGCGGTGGGAGGCGGGCGGTATGTCTGGTCGATCTAGCCCCGTCAACGGCGGTTACGAGGCCGCAAGGCTCACCGTCCGCAAAGACCTGTTCCCAGAGATTCGTCTGCCCAAGCTGTCATCTGTCATTTCTGGTGATGGCACAGATCAAGACAGTGATGATCTCGTGTCTTGTGTCAAGCTGGAAACCGATTTTGAACAGAGCATTGATGATATTGCCAATCAAAAGTTGCAAGTAGTCAATGGGGCACTACCTTGTCCTACTCGCACACGACACAGGAAGCATAAGCATCACTCTCGACAGAGCTCAGACAGCTCTACCATGAATGGTTGTTTACCTCCCAAAAGTAAAAAGAGAAAAGACTCTAAAGATTCAGTACATAGAAGACATTCAAAACGTAGTGTTGTGTTGTCACAAGTGAAAGGTGGTAAAAACTTAAATTTAGTGAGTAGTAGTGAGTGTCCAGATGATGAGGAGTCAGAACAGGAGGCACCTGTCAAGGAGGAAGAGGAACACACTGAAAGTTCAGAAGATGAACAGCTCAAGCACAACTTAAAGTTACCGTTAACTAATATGCCACGCCAAAGTGGCAAACCATACAGTCATGAACTTAGTCAATTATCAACAAAAAAGAGTAAAAGGGAATCAAAGGAGCAAAGAATACATACAATAGCACCATGTAGTGGTAAACCTCGAGCCATGTTGGATATATGCAGTTCCCGTAGTAAAAAGAAATCAAAAAAGAAGTCTGAGAGTACAAGCACATATCGTAGCCAGATCATGGGCACCAACTCCATAAAGATTAAGATTAGGAGGACAAGCATTCATGATACGGTCAGTACATTCCTTATACATTTTGATATATTTAATCATTACTAAAGTAATTTATTGATTTTGCAATTGACATACTATGCTTTACTTAACAAATCAATCGTGGGTTCAAGTCCCGCTTGCGGCAGTAATTTTTTCCATCATAATTTGATTTGTTAAATATCTAATCATTTTTAATTTATGATATCATAATAATTTCTATTTTTAAAACTTAAGGTGGGATTGACAGGAATTTTTTTAAGAAATGATTTGAACATCAGTAAAGAATGAATACTTTGTACATATATACCATCAATAGGCAGAAACCATAAAGCACCATCTATTACTATAATATATGAATACTATAGATGAGAATTTATCATATTTTCTTTTCTATTCTGCTAACTGAAACCAGCATATATCTGTACTCTAGGTAGCATTATGCTCCACATGAAATAAGTCATGATATATGAAAATAAAACTAGAGCCTTTAAAGAACTGTATAGAAAGTGGAAACATGTTGTTATTAAAAACTATAATAATATCCATAGTATAAATTAAAGATACTAGTGCTCTGTGCTACACAACCTACCTTTACTAGGGTGCTGTAAGAACTAGCTAGGGATAATAAGTAGATAACATCATCATCAGAGAAGGTCCACAAAGATGGTTGGCACATTAAAGAACAAGTCCTATGACCAACGCCTTATTGCTCTTGGTCTCACTTCTCTTAAAAGGCGTAGGCGGAGGGAAAATCTTATTGAGACATACAAAATACTCTCAGGGGTCTACAATGTTTCTGGAATAGACAGTTTATACACCTTCAATAACAACAAATGCCTGCGAGGGCACTCGCTGAAGCTGTGGAGGGTTTCTGCAAAGAAAAACCCCTTAAAATATTTTCTGCCAAACCGAGTGATCACAGATTGGAACAAACTCCCTGAAAGTGTGATAAAGGCACCTACGTTGAACTGTTTCAAGAATAGACTAGACCAATTCCTTACATCTTCGTGATACACACGCATCAGCATAAAGCTGCTAGTGTGATTGCAATATAATATAATATATAATATAATATATCATCTGTGAGAGGTGGAAAACTTAAGAAAACCCTATTCTCTCTGCATGGCATAGTTTTACTATGTACTCTGAAATTAAGGAGCACTTTGATTAATATTGGAATTTTAATATGCTAAGAGAAATTATTGAATACAGCAGTAAGACTAAGTGTAATTTAACACATGATATTTTGACATGTACTGTACTGCTGGCAGACATTGTTTAACTTATAACGTACTAGCTGTGCCCCGCAATGTTACCCGCGGTAAAAAGGATAAAAAATAAGTTCGTTTTCTATTCCATTTTCCATTGGAAAGCTTCATGAAAATCCATCCAAGTAGTCTTAACCTTAAAGCACAATAAACATATAGATAGAAGACCGAGGAAACATTCGCGTTGCTCAGCCAACAGTATAAGTATTGTATTTTGTCGCGCGTAATTCTTTTTTCCTCATATCTCCTAAGATATTTATTTAAATTGCATGCTGTAAAGAGCAGTATTAATTATCATCTATATTAATTGCGTAAGCTAACTAAGCTATTTAATTTGATAAAAAATATTACTATATACACATAAATAGCTTTTGAAAACACCCTACTGAATTTGAGAATATTTTTGACATTATTATGGGTATAGCGGGTTTCCCTTAAAAGAAAGACATATGCCCTCGCGGACTTTTTTGAAGAACTATAGGTAACAAACAATTCCTCCATACATTAGTTTGTTATACCTCACATAGATAAGGCAGCGTTTTCATTTATAGCCCGCGCGCGTCCGAGTTTCACGGCAAATTTAATCATATCTCATCCAATATACAGCAAACCCCAATAAATTATGTGAAAAAAGCCATCCTCTTGAACCATTCTATCTATTAAAAAAAACCGCATCAAGATCCGTTGTGTATTTTTGAAGATATAAGCTCACATAGGGACATACATACAAAAATAACGACTTTGTTTTATAAGAAGTAAAGATAAAGATTTAATAAATATAGCAATGAAATTTTATATTTTATGTAACGGATTTCAAATGTGTACTTCTTGATAAATGTTATATTGTCTTATGTAAAAAGTTAAGTGTTATTTTTGTTTATGATTGGCAAACAAATGTTTATAAATATGGCTACATAATTATCTTCAGTAAATTTATTCTTAGAAAACTAGTTCCCTATTTCTAATGCAATATTATTATATTTATTCCTATAATAATATTGCATTAGAAATAGGGAAGAAGAATATTATATTTCCCTATTTCATAGGAAATGTTTGTGTTTTATAAACCAGACTCCACTATCAGAAAATGTTTATATACAATCATAATTGGTAACAATCTGTGAAATATTTTTAAATTATGTTTTTTTGTAAAGAAAGCTTTTAATTAGCAACAAGATATTATGTAAATACAGATTAAATATCATCTGTGGTAACTATTAAAAACATACCAAACAAACTGCTAATATTAGACTTATGCCCATTACTGTGCTTAAAAACATCAACTTTTATCTTTTACACCCTTAGCCCTTACATATTAAAAAGGCTAGAACAGTTTCGTTTTTAATTTTTAGATGACCTGGTAACACTTAACTTTCATAAGTCTATGTTCAAAAATTCACTTTCACTTCCCTTACCAGTGAAGGTTGAATTTCCAAAAATCATTTCTTAGTGCTTTCACATTGCACTATATAAAATGAACCAGTATACCAAATCTTGGTCTTGCTTGGGTAGTAGGCTCATTGACAAGTCAGTCAGTCAGACTGCAGCTATCAATCAGTACATTAATTGGGTGATGAACTACCTAATTTGTATGCTTGGATCTAAATTTAATCTAAAAGTAATAGATAGATAACTCTTTATTTGTAAACCTTTTTACATAATTATTACATTACGATTGTCATTACGTACTAGTACAAAATGACAGCCATAATGCTAATGCAATTTCTTACAGGCAGCCTTGGATGGATAAGAGTGTGTCTGACCTGATGAGGTAGTTAGGTGTCACTATTACTACTCTAATAAAAAGAAAATAAGAAGTATTTTTTTTACTATGCAACAGGGGCGTAGCGTGCCTTGGTGGGGCCCCGTATAAAAATTTATTTAGGGGCCCTTCCCTTATGAATGGAAAAGATTTCTCACATAAGAAAAAAAAATCTGTGCATAAAATTTTTGAAATAATAAAAAATGTTGAAAGTGTTTATTAATTTTTGCTTACGCACGTCGGGGGCCCCCTTGGCCCGGGGGCCCCGTGTAATGGATACGGCGGTAGCTACGCCCCTGCTATGCAATGCACTTAGAAAATTTTGAGTAACTATGTCACCCATTAGAGGGCAACAAGAAAAAAAATTGTTATAACAGGTTTTCATGGCCAGAATAAGACCTCAGTGTATATTTTTAATAAACTTCATTGTCTTACATTACTCTATCTTGTGTATTAATCTTTAAAAACATTGGGATACATACAAACTTAATGGTTAAATGCAAAGCTGAAAAAAGGTTAGTTTAAAGATTATTTAGTATTATTCTGGTACCTGGCCAAGATCTTTACAGTGTTATGCAATTCATCCTGTTCTTTCATATAGTAGTTAAGTCTTTAACATGACACTTGGTTCTATATGGCGTACAACTGCGCGTTATAGAACCAAGTGCAAGACTGCTTTGTAATTGCAGTGTGTTTCGAGACTCATTTAGGTATTATCTATACAAAATTAGATGCGCGTAGCGATGGCTGTTATCGTAATTTTTATCAATGTTCCACAAATGGACATCACCTTGTTATAAAATTGCCTAAACAAAACGCACAATAATGATAATTACGGGCTTCGTGGGCTAGTGGTTCATGTAATAGACTACTGTTTACGAGGTCGCGGGTTCGATCTCTGCACACATAAATGTTTAATCTTGTACTGCGCCTGGATGTTTTCTGTGTATTATATGTATAATTATGAAGTATAACCGTATTCTGGTACCTATAACATACGCATAGAAATATAGCTTAATTTGGGACCAGAGGACGTTGTCTGAACTGTCGATAAATATGTATGTGTATAACTTGAATTTTTTATTTATGTTCGATGTTAAGGACATGTTTCTGACAAGAATCCATTAATTAAGTAATCTGTGCAAGTGTGACAAATTCCTTCCTAATTCCTGATCATCACGAATAGGCAAAAAAAAATGTCCTAGCAGGTAAAAAGGTTGATGTTAGGAGTTTTATGGTACAGTTATCCAATCAAAGCTTTGTAGCAGAATTTGCGCACGGTAAATCAGCTGATGAACTGTTAAAAGAACCAATTCTCATTACCAATATGTCGACGATATCAGTCGTCGACAATGATAGTTACCGGCAATCGATGGACGTAGGCGACGTAGCACACCAAATTGTAGTGCATAAAAATTGTTAAAATTTTTTTAAAAATTTATACATTCCCAAGGACACAATATACCTTGCTGCGCTTTTATAACTGGGATCGATACGACAACAAAAACCCCAGTCATATAATATGTACTATCAATAAACTTAAAGAAAATAATTTTTTGCTATTCAATTTCTTATAAATTTCGTCAATATCCAACAATACAAAAACAACATCTGTACAATTTTCTAATCTGTACTATCTTAAAACTGAAGAGTTTGTTTGTTTGAAGTTTGAACGCGCTAATCTCGGGAACCGCTGGTCCGATTTGAAAAAATCTTTCAGTGTTGGATAGTGCGTTTATTGAGGAAGGCTTTGGTAACTATTACAGAAAGATATAAGGAGGCCTTAAATACACTATCATATTAATCTCTCGATCTTTAAACTTATCATTTCCACAATAAGACTCCAGATAACTACTGCTCTCTTCCTCAGGATTTATATCACATCTTAGGTAGAATCCATCTTGACATAGATGTTAGGTTAAAACTCTTTTCATCTTGGTACATTTACATTGATAACTACTAGCTTATATACGAGGTGCAATTCATTAACAAAATTGCGTAATGTCCTCATGAACATAGTTTGATCGCGTGGCCGATTCGGTTTAAAATCGGTCTCTTCTTGTTTATTTTCCAAAAAAATTGTTGATTTTGTACATATTTGGATGATCATTATACGAATTACTTTCATTTATTATTTTACGCAGTAGTCAGCAAAGTTTTTTATTATAAATATGTATTTGCTTTTAGTTTTAGGGACCAGAAATTTGAATGATATTTATAGTTAGTTAGTTATTGGTGATTTTCAAGCCGTCCGTGTGGTAACGCACTAAGAATACAAGTGTCACCACCTCTTTTCCTTATTAAGGTTATCTTTATATTATCTGTGCTTGGGTGCTGTAAAAGCCAGTTAAGGGATATTGTACACAGATAATCCTCCGTGAGACACGGAAATCTCGGAAATAAACCCTGGGCCAACACGCCTGGTAGTAGCACAGTAGACTATTCCCTCCCAAAGTGGAGGATGCCAGTGCCCAGCAGTGGGACCTTTATATGCTGAGAAAGAGAGCTGATTTTCTGTGTGTTAACTCTGATAGATTTAAGCTAAACTGATAGACAGAGAGAGAACTCAGTTTTATCGAACTTTGAATTAGAAAAGTTGCAGTTAGCATAATGTTTTTTTAATCATAGTATGATGCAATAAAGATTGTAAAGGTTCAACCACATAGCGGATATGTGCGACATCATGTTCGATCATCTAGCGCCCCTTTAAACAAATATGGAGGTAAGATATACGTGTCCCATTTCCAGAAAGGATATATAATAATCTAAATATCACATTAGTGTTAAAAATCCTTTCCTTCCTACTATGAAACAACCAAATAATGATTTATTTATTTGCATAATTACATAGGTACTTAATATAAAACAAAAAAAAGGAGGGGCTTATAATTAGGTATCAAAAAATTCGTCCGCATCGGAATCATTGGGTAACGTGCCCAAAAGACTAACCGCATTGCCACGTTGTAAATTATTTTAACTAATTCACATTAGTTGCATATCTTGCAGTAATGATACGAAGAAATTAGTAAGAATTTGTGTTTACATTAAATAGGCAAGGTTTAGTTACGTATATAGGTGAAATCCTAGGGCATTTGTCATTAATCATTCACTAACTAGTTACTAAGCTGCAATTCGAAATTAATTTTTCTAAATATTCACATGAGATAAATGATAATAATATGCATCAAGTGATCAGTACTGATTTCGTTCGAAGTATTAAAGAAAAGCTTTGCTATCTGTACTTAGCTGGTGCTCAAGTCCACTATTTTGGAACAATTGTCATACCGGCACAATACCGGCACGATACCGTTGCAATTGAAGTCAAATATCCGTAGTCTGCTATATGCCGTCATAACGGTCTTTCAATGGTAATAGAATTGTCGATCTCTTTTATCTATGCATTGAATTTTCGGTCTCTTTTATCTATGGATTGTGTTAGAATGGTATGTATGTGTTGCCGTTTTTAAAAAATGCGTTAGTTGAAGTGATTTTCGAAAAACTACTAATAAATTTAAACATTTAATCATGCTAGACTTCGTTTAAATATATTTGTACATACTATTTATTAGTATAAAAAGCAATGTGAAGTTTAGGAGATTAGTAAATTGCAATAAATTACAAAGAACAATTTCTAATATTTCTATCTATCTATTTTTTATTTATGGCAATCTGTCGACACAGGACAATTTAAAAATATTACTGTCAAATTCAAAATAGCAGACTACCGAAACATTTCAGTCATTGAATTGCAATTGTGAAGCAGTTGTGTACGAGACTAGCAATTTATGTCACTTTGACAATTGTAAGACAATGATGAAGTCGTTATGACGACACATTAATAGTAGACTACCAAAAACTTTACTATTGCACCATAATGGTACAATAATGGTACAGTTGTGACACCGTTGAAATACCCGACTCAGGGCCCTGTAGTGATGTGAGAAGTTAGACAATACAATACACTAAGTTTTATTTCATTTGAATTGCTTTAAATAAATTAAAAATTCCTTATTCACAAAGCTTCATGATCATTGAAACTTCGTGCCAATGAGTTTATCTTATTTTGACGAATATATTTTCATATCATCAGTTAATTCAAATATTTCCTTATTCGTTTCATTTTATGCTAGTTAGTGTGGGAGGAAATGAGAGTGTATTATTAATACCCTACTTTACATAGACCTATTCTGTCACTGAAATTGACTGAACAATTCCTTGTAATTTGGGTATTTCAATATCGTTGTCACTACAAAAAATGAGTAATGAATTCGGAATTAAAATTAATAAAATAACCTCATTATGACGTTCGCTTTGTGAAATTTAATGTCGTATATTTATTGTGACTTTTAAAGAAAATGCTCATTATGCAAAACAATGTGCAATTTTATGTAGTTCTATGTAGATTACTGAAATATAATATTTTTTTTTACGATGCGTTTTTCGAAAAATATTGTTACAGCTATTAGTTATGTGGATATAAGCACTGACTATACCTACCTATTGTTTTAAAGAGGTACGTATCTGTGTAGGTAGCGTATTTATAATACTTTATTGTGTCCAACAAAATAGTCCTATAAATAGTTAGGTTAAGGTTTTGCGCACATGTTTACTACTAAAATAAGGAGAAATGGCATAGGAGTGTGACTACGTCATCGAAACGTATCCGTAAAGGTCACGTCACTAGCAATGACCGTGTCGATTGAAGCTAGATATTGGTACCAATTCTATATGTACAACTAAACTCAACTAAAAAGTAAATTTTGATAATGTCGATACACAGCTCTGCAATGTTAACGGTACTTTCTTGATATAAATACTGTGTATTATATACTAAAGATTGTAATTAACATAAATGTACACAACAAAACAGACGATTAATCAGAATACACCGATAGTAATTGTTTTCATTTTTTGTTAAGTTTAGTTGTGCACGTAGAATTGGTACCATTTTCATTTAACCCCTGAATACTGACTGAAAACAAATAGCAAAAAATAAATAGCACATTAACTTTGGTGTTTATGAAAAATATATCATCATCATTGTCTTTACTATCATCATCATACGTTACGTCTTTTTCCTTAGGAGAAATATGCAATAAAATTGTTAAGAGGATACCAAAATAGCTTCGTGCATTTTTCTATGTACGAAGTTTTCATTGTTTCTTTAGATTGAATGGCTAGAGCTCTAATTTTTAAGTATATGTTTTTTCAATATATGATCTAGGATCGCATGAACTCAGAAATGCGATTGACAAAAGTTTTCTCGATAGAAAATCTTGGCGAAACAACCTCTCAATTTTTTTTTTTTTTTCATTTGTCGGTTTATTATCGCGTATTTACTAATGAAATAACTTTAAAAACATAGGTAACCATTATGTATAGAAACACGTGGATCAGAATTAAAATATATTTAGTAGATTTTGAGTAAATAGGAAAAGTATCCCTAATTCTTCATTTTCTGTGCCTACTGGCTGTGTTAATATGTACGTGTCGGCGATGATATTGATGTAGGCCCTTAACCTGAAACCTATCCTATATATAAATTTATATGCGTGCTAAACTACAAATATAAGTTGGTGAGTTGCTTTAAGCTTAATTAACTGTTTATTTGTATTTAGTTATTTATGTCTTTCGGTCGAGTAGGTACGGAACCCTCAGTGTGCGAGTTTACCTCGCTCTTGACAGACCTTTTAGTCTCAACCTCGATGTGTATGCGCAATGAATGTGCGTCACTAAACATTTGCTGATGCGATCGTTGTCGTTGAAACAACGACGATCACGTTCATAGGTATTCCGTTTAATGTACACTGCTTACTGGTGGACCATGATATTAACTAAGCGTCTAATGTTAAGAGTCTACGACATTTGTTATGCATGTGTTACGCGCCCTACCTGTTATTGGATATCATACTTGTACCTATTTCTTTTCTGTAAATACATGAACACAGTAAAACTCGGTTTATTGTAGAATATAATATTGGGAATCGATTTTGGTTGAATGTCATGCTCTTTATTTTCGGATAATCACTAGTCATTTACATGTTAGAGCAGGTTTTGCACGTAACTCTAGCGCATCAGAAAGATAGCCAAGATAGAAAACTTGTACCCTTTATTCTACTCCTACTATACTTAAACCATTAATGCTTGATACCTAATACTTTTTCAAAGATAGTGTAATGTACGTTTGCTCCTGGCCTGATTCATTTTTAAGCAAAAAACCCGCGTACACTCCCGTAAACTGATTCATCTTAGTTGTAATTAATTATATTTTCATAGGTATTTATTTTAATTGTGTGTTGTATACCGTAATAAATATATTTATATATACATTTATACACAATGTTTTGATATTATCTCAATTGATAAAACTACTGAACATATTTCGATATAATTGACTTAGTTCAAAACCACGCTTGAAAATACTGAATATTATTATGTCATCGGTCCTTAATATGTGTGCAAAATTTCAGATCAATCCGATTACTGAAAGTGGGTGAAAATCACTTTCAAAGATTCCACATTAATACATTGATAGATACGTACCGTACTAATAAAAGCATGTTATTATTATGCTTTCAGTACCAACATGTAGGCTATTTGTGATATTGTATAATTAACGGTTAACATTAAACAGGTAACTCCGACGCCGACGTCAATCGCCGACATAGGACTAAGAAAATCTAAGAAAAAGCGAACAGCTTCGCCGGTGAGCGTTAGTTCTGGCGAGGAATACGACCCGTCGCGCGGTGATACTGCTGCAGCTATGAGTGTCGGTGCACCTAAACCTCGTCATCCTTCTAGAGCCGTTAAGACTAGCAAGCCGAAGAAGACTAACTCATCTAAAAGTAAAAGTACGTAGTTACTTATTATTCATTTAACAATATCCTAATAATTAAGTATCTTCTAACTAAAGAATAGAAGACAAAAGTCTGGCTAGGCCCAATCTAGAGTCTAGAGCAACTTTACATTCTTCGATTGCTTATTGATCGTATTAAATAAGTAATGAATGGAAAATCTTTAAGATATAAAAAATAAAATTTATAAAATTGATTTCAATAATTAATACTGAATAATTATTATATTATAATTGGAATAATTGGCGAATAAACAATAACTCCAAAAACTCGTCTAAAAGCTTGAAACTTAGTTCTTCCCTGGAGCGCTTAGCTAGTCTAGCTACCGATTGGCAGTAACATTTCATAACTTAAAATTAATCTAAAAAAATTGATAACTTTTAGCAAATAAAACTACTTTTTACGGATTTGTAATAACTGATCGTAGAAGACACATTACAGCTCAGTCTCACCCGTGACCATGGTGACTGCAAAGTCTCCGAAACGTCGGGCTAAAATTAAAACAAATATACGCGTCTAAATCCGTAAAAAGTAGTTTTATTTATGCAAATGAGTCGCGCAAGTGTTAGAAAATATTAACTTTTAGCAATTTATTTAGATTTAGTTATTAAAAAATAGTCTGAGCATTGTTATCAGTGACATAACGTTTGCCTCGGGCGGTAATTGACCATATATATATATCTTGCTTATTTCACTTTAAAGTTTCGATGTCATCGTCGCCATTTGATTTCATTACGTAACTAACTCGTCAACATGAATTAAGTTGCAGTTGTTTTTAACAAAATGAGAACGCCTTGTGTAACTTTTGTTTGTCCTGTGAAATTGTTTTTATTTGTAAATAAATATTGCAGACGTTATTAGTAATACTATTTTTAGGGTTCCGTAACAAGAAATAAAACGGCACCATATTACTGAAACTTTGCTGTCCGTCTGTCACCAGGCTGTATCTCTGAATGTGATTATACTTATCGTTTTTATTTTTATTTATATACTTACATAGTACACACAAGTTTATCAGTTGATGCTATAGCAACGAATACTCAACATGATCATTCCACTGCCGTTTTGCCGTTATTTAGGGTCGGGAATACACGAATATATTATAACTTTAACGGCACGGAACCCTTTGTGTGCGAGTTCAACTCGTACTTGGCTGGTTTATTTATATTTTGAAGATAATTTTGTTTAGGTTTTGCTTGTATGTTCTATTTTACAATTGATTCCAGACGTAAAATTTTTATCACGTTAAAACTTATGTGGTAATTTTATTATTTACAGAGAAAAGCAAAAAGACTGAAAGCAGTAGAATTAGTGGAGAAAGCAAGGGGAGTGGACCGCAAAGTCCTTGGGGGCACACAGTGCCTACAGAGATACTTTTAAAGATATTTGAATATGTTGTAGCTTCACAGGGCACATTGCCCCCTGTGATCAGGTAAACTTCATTAATATTGATTATATGTTGTATAGATACCTCAGCCTTGTGGTCAAATGGTTCATGTAACGATCTGCCGTTCACGAAGTCGCGGGTTTGATACCCGTACAGGACAATTATTATCGTCATATTTATATCCTTTTTCCCTTTTTTTACAATATTTTTTACTGATGCTTCGCTCCTATTGGTTGCAGCGTGATGTTATATAGCCTTCCCTAATAAATATACTTTCCAACACTGGAAGAATTTTTGAAATTGGACCAGTGTGGTTCCTGAGATTAGCACGTTCAAACAAACAAACTCTTCAGTTTTTAAATACTAGTACTGAATTGATCGCAAACTAGACATCATACCGTGACGCCTCTTTCCCATGGGCGTAGGCAGAGACTATAGGGCGTCATCTGCTACGTTCCAGACATTCTTCCTTGGCTAAGTATGTACTAAGTGTTTTTAAATATAATTTCAGAATTGGTAGAGTATGTAAGTTATGGCATAGTGTGAGCTGTAGACCAGAGCTGTGGAAGAACGTAGATCTTGCGCAATACACTAGTGAAAAATGTAAAACAGATTATAAACTTGTATGGCTTCTGGAAAACCGGTTGTCGCAATGTCAAAATTTAAATATTGGTAAGTAGATGATGATAACTTAAATTGTAACTGTTTAATATGTTTTGTTATTAAGTTTATATTACGATAATTATTATAGACTAGCTGTTGGCCGCGACTCCGTACGCGTGTAATTTTAAAAAAATCCCCGTTTTTTAAACATTTCTCAGTACTGCCACGCTCCTATTGGTCGCATCGTGATGTTATATAGCCTACAGCTTTCTTCGATAGATAGATAGATAGATTAACACTTTATTGAACACATTTACAAGAAACAGGAAATTAAGCTTAAAACTAGGTACAAATGGCGGATAGATGGACTATCCAACACAAAAATAATTTTCAATTCGAATAGGAGTTCCCGAGATTAGCGCGTTCAAACAAAATCACTTATGGCGGATTTAGATGCGTATATTTGCTTCAAATTTCAACCTGATCTTCCTGTAACTTTCATTCACCATGATCTTAGGTGGGTCTGCTAAACGTCGGGATACAATTTAAAACAAACATACGTGTCTGCAGTTCCTGAGATTAGCGCGTTCAAAAAATAAATTCTTCAGTTTTATAATATTAGTATAAGATTATAACGATTCAAAACCCTTCGTGTGCGAGTTCAACTCTTCGCTGGTTTTTTTCTACTGATGATTTCATTTGTAATTATTTTAATATGTTGTATTATTGTCCTCAGCTCAGTGGAAAGTAAGTAATGTAAGTTGGGTGTTAGCGTGCGTGGCTGACTATTGTCCAGAGCTAGTTGAGTTGAGCGTCGCCGGCTGGAGTCGTATCACTCCTGAACAACTGTTCGATCTAATGCAAGCATTACCTAAACTGCAAAGACTTGATTTATCACTTACGGTAAGATAGCTATATTGTATTTATTGCTATTGATAAACTCATTAAATAAAATAAACCTCTCCAGAACACAATATTCAAAATGGTGCCAAAAATAAAAACATCCATCCATCCATCCATCAACTTTTCTCAGCCCACTGCTGGACATAGGCTTCCGCTATAGAACGGTCGAACGCGAACGCGCGGTCCTGCCCTAACAGCAAACAGTGGCCCCCGGCATATTTGACGAAAGAAAAACAAGACTTAGACAGATAGTAGCCTTTTGGTTTAAAAAAATGTTGTTCTTTTTGTTTCCAGTCTGAGACGGGCGGGTCTAGTTCGTGTCTTTCGGCTGCGTCAATGGCGCGCGTCTGTGAGAACTTCGGCTCAAGACTAACGCATCTCACGCTAGCTAACAATAAGTTTGTTGCAATGCCACAAATACTAACATCTATTGCGGTGAGTTTTTATAGGTATTACTAGCTGATGCTCGCTACTCTGTACGCGTAGAATTTCAGATCCCCATATATTTTGTCATCATTTAAACCTCAATATTTCAAGACCAAAATCTGCCTAGCTGTTCTCGAGTTTTGGCAACAGCAATTGATTTTTATATATAAAATATCAATCGTACCCTGCTACTTCCTCTGCTCAGAAGTTTTAAAATTATTCATCGAAAATAATGAAATTTATTACTAGGCTCAGTAAATACGCCAATAATTTGCATCTGAATGTGTTTATGAGGACTGTGACTTAAAACATTTAGACCAATGTGGATTAAAGTAATAAACGTAACTAAGTACACGTTTAGCTGTACTCATTACAGTTCCGTGTTTGAGTAGATGAAAAATTGTTATCACCACATCACAAATGTCTAAATCAAATCAAATCAATCATTTATTCGCAAGAATATGGTACAAATAATGATCTTAGGTAACATTTTACGTTTCTTACATATTCTGCCAGTATAGACGTCTAAAATTAGATTGCCCGTTAAATACGACGAAATCTTTGAAAGTGATTTTCGCCCACTTGCAGTAGTCGGATTGATAAAAAATTTTGCACTATTTTTTTAAATATATCTGGATTTTCAAGCGTGTTTTTTAGTTTTTAAACTAAGGCCTGTTAAGCAAGCTCCCGGCGTTTGGTATTTGCTCGGGACTGATTAACTGGATCCAAGATTTTCTTAGTGAGCGATCTATTAGGGTCGTGGTTGACGGCTGTGCGTCCGAATTATTGAGGACTGATGCTGGTGTTCCTCAGGGGTCTGTTTTATCTGCAACACTCTTTTTACTGAACATCAACGACCTTCTTGTACCAGGCATCTATGGCTATGCGGACGATAGCACAGTTGTTGACCAATACGTAGCATGTGCAAACGCCAATCGGGATCTAATACGGTCTGAGAGAGCAGCATTGTTGCAACGAGTGAATCTTACGCTTCAGGCAGTTTCCGACTGGGGTAATGCCAATATCGTGAGGTTTAACGCCACTAAAACTCAATCGTGTCTATTCACCAACAAAAAGAGCACGTTCAACTTTGCTCCTACTTTTCAGAATGTATCTGTGGAATGCTCTGACCAACTGCATATACTAGGTGTCGAAATATCCTCCAACCTCAATTTTGGACGGTTTATTGAGTCCAAAGCAAAAGTAGCTGCTAAGAAACTAGGCATTCTGGCTAGGGTGCGACAGTACTTTACTCCTGGACAGCTTTTAACGCTTTACAAAGCACAGGTACGTTCCTGCGTGGAGTATTGCTGTCATATTTGGGCTGGTGCTGCTAAATGCCATCTCTCAGCCTTGGACTCTATCGAGCGGCGTGCCAAGAGGATAATTAACGACACTGAACTTGTTGAGACGAAGTTGCAGAGCCTCGAGCATAGGCGTCGAGTGGCCAGTCTCACTGTATTCTATAGACTGCATTTTGGAGAGTGTGCCGAGGAATTACACGAAATAATTCCCCCATCTCCATTCCTTCAACGCACTACCAGACGAACGGGACGCATGCATCCTTACATTGTGGATATACCTCCTTCCCGAACTAAACGTTTTGCGTCGTCCTTTATTTGGCGGACAGCTAAAGACTGGAACAATCTGCCGGCGTCTGTGTTTCCGGACAGTTACAATGTGGAAGCATTCAAGAGAAGGGTGAATAGGCTTCTAACATAGTTGTTGCGCTTTACCATCCAAGGCCGCATTACCGCTTACCATCAGGTGGAATGTAGTCAAGCATCAACATGTGTTTATGTAAAAAAAAAAAAAAAAAAAAAAAAAAAAAAAAAAAAAAAAAAGCAAATTATTTATATATGATGATGTACGTGTTGTAGGCTCACTGCTGCAACCTAGAAGTGCTGGATATATCTGGTACATTGGCAGCTTCCCACCCTGCTGCAGTCCCGCTAGAAGCATTACAGAAAGGATGTCCCAAGATGAGAGTGTTTAGAGCTGCCAACTCTCAACTTGTACTACAAAATGCTACCACTTCACAACAGGTCAGTAAATATCATGGAAGATAATAAATAAGCTTTATATTACCAGCCAGTAAGACGTCAAATAATATTGTGGTATATATTTCCTCTTATTACTCCCATGTTGGGCTTTGGAAGTTTTCAGTCTATCGCGCTGACCAGTCGTGGCTCGAGTTTTTCATCTCTAACCGAAGTAATTATCTGCTTATGATTGCCATTGGCAGGGTGGTGACACTTGTATTCTTAATCCATTACCACACGGACATTTCGCCATTACTTTATCTCATGTTAAGTTGTTATAATAATATCTTTATTTCGAGTAACACAAGACTCATCAAATGTTAGAATTACAAAGAACTTAAATGTTAATATTAGTAATTAAATTATAATAGATATGCTTGCATCAATCACTGCCGTATCATTCCGTTATCATAATAAGTTAATTTCTGGCAGGAACCGTTTTGGTTCCCTTTTAATAATTAATTAACTTTATGGTCCAATGTAAAACCAAATTAAATGTAGGCATTTTTAAATGCTTATTTAGAAGTATCAATATTTATAGTCAATCAAAGGTTATAAGTTGCTCTAATGTTATATTATTTAAGCTTGAGACCAAAGGAATGTCTAATGTAATATCCATAAATATTATCCAGATGGAATGTGATGGTTGGCCGTTGTTGGAGGAGCTATCAATAGCGGGCGAGGCGGCGGCAGAGCGGGTAGTGGTGGGCGAGTATCGTCTGGGTGATGAGGCGTTAGCGCGGCTAGTACGAGGAGCTACACGTCTACGTCTACTGGACGTGCGCGGACTACAACGACTCTCTGACAGTGGACTGGTGCGTGTGCCTGCATGGGACCTGCAACATCTCTTCCTAGGAGGTATCTATCACTTGCTAAACAATACTTTTCTGATAGTTTTAGCAGAAAAACAATCATGATTATTTGTTCAAACAAAAAGCCAATAATGGTGAAGTATGTCGCAATATACTTTTTAAACAAACTGCTGTTGATTTCAACGCCGGGCCGACAAGCGTCCATGTAATTTCGCACATTTAAACGCGACACCTCCATCCACTTTTATAGGTACCTATCTTAACGACAGAGGGTCGCAATATTGCAAATTACAAAAGTTTTTAATTGGTTGAACTCAATGCAATATTTTATCCATGGAAGGTTAAAAGCATAGGTATGTATTATGAGTGTTATTGTGTTATCAGGTTGTAACGTAACACGTCAGAGTAACGCGTGCTTGGAGCTGATCTGTGAGAAGTGGTCGCACAGTCTCATTGAACTGGACCTGTCGTGGGCGTCCGCCACACGCGCGCTCAACGACGCGGTCTCTACACTGGCTGATAATAACAACTCCAAACTTAGGTAATACATTTTTGACATTTGCTACAAAAATTTTAATAGAAATTGTGGGTACAAACCATCTAAAACATTTCGTATTTTTAGGGTACTCAACTTGTGTGGCTCATCAATATCATTGGACCCTGTAAAGAGGATTCTGCTCAAGTGTCCACTTCTTGATTCTTTGAATCTTAGTTCGTGTCGAGCTCTGCCCAGGGGCATGAAACGGTTGTACACCGGAAAGGAATTAGTCGACCTCAAAGATAGCCTAGATCCCGATAAAGCAAAAGCCAAAGAGAGTTCTGACGAGGAATCTGATGAGAAGTCTAGCAAAACTACTAAGAAATCCTCTGCCGATAGTAAATCTAAAACACCGAAACAAGAAACCTCGAAAGATGCCCCTGATAAATCAGATACAAAATCGGAACAGTCAAACAACAGTACATCTCCATCTGTTTTCCAAGAACCTAAAAGTAGATCGGGCACTACTTCTAATGTGGCGGATAAACGATCACCTGTAAAAACACCTGTGGGATCATCACCAGACAGTAAGACCTTCGAATTGACAGCTGTCAAAGAAGGATTGGAACAGGGCAAAAGATCAGGAAGAAATAGCACTCCCAAATTATTAAGCCCCACGCCATCTAAACCTGATTCTTCCTCTACACCGAGATCAGAATCCTTAAAAGGCGAACTTGGTAGTCCACATTTTAGTCCCGTCCCCAAACCAGACAGTCAAGTACAAAACAGTCCTGAGATTCAATCTGAATTAATAAATCACAGTCAGAAAAATAATTCGTGGAATCAAGGACAAACTAAAACTACACCAACACACAAGTCTGAAGCCAGTCCTTTAAGTAGGTTAGAAAGTCACAATAAATTGAGACATGGCAAAGTTATTGAACAGTGCAGTCCAACCACTTCGCACGATAATAAACCTAGTCCTGAAACACATAGTATCAAACAAGATAGTATAAAAAATCCTAATAACTGGAATTATGGCAACTATAGTCCCATGCCACGCCAAGAGAACCAATTCTCCTCTCAAAGAAGTCCTTATTCGGCTCAACCGAGCCCTGCTCAACCTAGCCCATACTCAACACAACCTAGTCCTTACTCTGCACAACCTAGCCCTTACTCCTCACAACCTAGTCCTTATTCAGCTCAACCAAGCCCAGACACCAGTCAAATTGTTAAACCAGAGTTGCAAAAATCTAATGCTTGGAACACTGGTAACTATAGTCCAATGCCCAAACATCACCAACCTTATTCTCCACATCCGTCTACTCACGCCAGTCCAGATCCTGGCATTGGCATAAAAACTGATACTCTTAGAAGTAATCCAAATAGAACTCCTGGACAGTATAGTCCTATGTCTCGACAAGACCGTATTCACCAAAGCCCTTACTCGCCTAGACCAAGTGTAGATGTGTCTTATAGTAATAAGAAAAGTCCTGGGGTTGGCAATTATAGTCCTATGATGCGTCCAGACTGTCATTTACCGAGCCCAGATAGAGGTTCTACGTCTAGACCAATAAGTGGGAGGCAACAAGACATATATGGTAGAACTATGCCTAAAGCACCAGATATATTGCACAATAATACGTCAACGCAAGATCTTACAAATTCGTGGGGGATGGATAGATTTAATCAGATAGCCCCGCCCACCAGCATCGAATCGTTAGTGTGGGGGACGCCCTCCTTCAACCCGGAACCCGCTCCGCCCATTCAGCAGCACGTCGATAACATTCCTAGTATGCTCAACACTCCGTCGCCGCAGTCATGGCCCGGCTTACCTCCTTTCGATAGTGGTGTTCGAAGACATGACGATTTGAGTGATCCGTGGACTTCTGGTCAATTTCGTGAACAACCTTATAATGTGCATAATTCATTATTGGAACAGAATAATTTTGAGTTAAGTTCATTAAGTCACCAGGCGCACACTTTACAAAGCTTCCTGGACGATGCGTTTTCAGAAGCGTCTCGTGTGGACTGACGCTCTTCTTTCGCGACTTGCTTTGTGTGACTCTCACAAGATACAATTTGTTGTTATGAACAGATAATATTCTATCATAAATTATCTCCGTGGAGGTATAGCGTGATGTTGTATTTAATAATGTTTGAACAATTATATTATAGATATTGTAAATAAGATGATCTAGTATAACTTATAAGTAATAAAGCTAGGAATGCATTCAAGTTATTTTGCAGCGATAGTTTATGAAAATGATATAAAATTTAAGAAAATTCTAATTATTAAGTATAGCAAAAATCATCCATCGACTGTGTAGATATTGGTACCAATTCTGTGTACACAACTAAACTTAACTAAAAAATTAAAACAACTACGGCATATTTTGATTAAATGGCTATTTCGTTGTGTACATTTTTATTAATTAAAATCGTTAGTCGATATTATACAGATTTTCTAATAAAAAATATTCATTAACATTGCCAAATAGTGTTTTTGACACTATAAATTTTCATTTTTTAGTTAAGTTAAGTTTAGTTTTGGCTTCAGAATCTGTACCATTGTTGGATTTTAATTATACTCATCACTTAGCTTTTAAATAAATCTTTATTTGAATGCCAAAATCCGTTTTATACTGAGGCCAAAATTAATTTATTGCGAACCACATAGTATAATATAATGGAATTTAATTAATTTTTAATTGCTTTTTTACAACTTAGTGAATTTCTTCAACTAAACTGGATTTTGTTGACTTTTATCTTATGACAATGTGGAATAGTGTCATAAACATTCCATTGAACAGTCCGTATCTTAATATCATTCTATCATAGTGATGCCTTCTTAATTTTATACATAATTACCAACAAGCACCATAATTATTTATTGTGTTGTTAGAAATTATAGATATTATTGTGTTAACAAAAAATAAAGGAATGTTATTGTTGACATGCGTTAGTGTAGGCCATAAAATAGACTAAAGATGAAATAAATATGAATGAACAGCTGAGAAATAATTAAGTACATATATTTATTTCAAGCCTTTGGCGTTTATTGAAAGAACGGAGCTTCCTATATATATATATTTTATTTAGCATTTATTTACTGAAAAAGTTGTATTGAAATTGCTATAACTATCTTAACAAAGTTAAATTATCAGAAATCACGTATTTATTACAGATATACCAGAGTTGACGTTTCAAATTGAGAACAAGTAACTTTAGCCTGGCTAAATCGTACCTCCGTGTGGTGACGGATGAAGAATAAAAGTATCACCACCCCATCTCCTCCCAAGGGTGCTGTACATCTTCTGTGATAGACGGAAAACTTGAAAATAAACCCTGTGCCAACACGCCTGGTCAGCGCGGCACAGTAGACCATAATCGCTACCAAAGTGGAGGAGACCCGTGCCTAACAGTGGGGCGTAAATGGGCTGGAGAAGGAGAAGGAAATCGTACTTCATAGAATAATCACGTTTCATATAACGTATAACCTGTGGCCTAGACACACATAGATACATTTTCACGATATGTAAGTGGCTTCAAGCCAACAGTGATTTAGCCATAGACACTACATTTGGTATATCTGTGGTATTTACTATTTATCTATAACTAGCTGTTGCCCGCGACTCCATCCGCGTGGAATTCAGAAATTTTTTTTTCGCAATAAAAGGCAGCCTTTCTTTCCTTTTTCAGGGTCTAAAGATTGTCTTGTGTCAAATTTCATCAAAATCGGTTGAGAGGTTTAAGCGGGAAAGCGTAACAGACAGACAGACAGAGTTACTTTCGCATTTATAATATTAGTAGAGATGCTCAACGCATCAAATAATGAATTGCTTTCAATATTACCAGTATATTGTTAATTAAACTTCCGTGGTAATTATTATTAACTATTTTTACGTAATACTATGTTATGAAAGTTAAATTATTTTGTTACACAATAGTTTAACAGCATTCTTATGTTAATTTTCTTGGTCCTTCGAACCGTATTCGATGTATAGAATTAAGATAATTTACGTCTTGACTCATGTATTCATTAAATTTTCCATTAGATATCCAATTTGCAAAAAGTAGCGCCGGCGCAATCACAAATAAACCCTCAGATGTTATAAACCACAAATGTGTTCACAATAGTAAAATTAATATGAGGTGCTAATAAATTAGTGATGCTGTTTTCACGCGCCATTCAGTGAACTTATTTTGTTGTTAAAGCGAAAACGATAAAGTTTATTGGACGACATACATCGTAATATGTATTGGTACATGTACTCTCGAAATATTGTATAAATATCGTGTTTATGTTGAGAAGTCATCCGTTCTTTCATCCACGCTGCCATCGCCCGTGCCAAAACTGAATTGAGGTTGATTTGCATGTCATGACTATAGAAATTTGGTTTGTTTCGATTTATCTTCTCTTAACGAATATCCTTTTAT
Organism: Orgyia antiqua; assembly: GCA_916999025.1. Lineage (NCBI taxonomy): Eukaryota > Metazoa > Arthropoda > Insecta > Lepidoptera > Erebidae > Orgyia > Orgyia antiqua. The sequence continues at coordinate 9,450,771 of OU779861.1, forward strand.
ACAATTTGAAGTGAATCACATGTAATCTTTCGTGAAATTTGATTTGAATCTCAATGCAAAATCATCTAGCGAACAACAAATATGACGTAGGAATGCAGTACTACGATTCACTTTATTTTAAAGAGTTTATAAGTTTGTGCTTGTACCTACTTCAATATGGTTTTGTACTTTTATAAATGTTTTAATATAGATCATGATGGTATTCATATTCACAAGCCTAAATATTTATTTAAATTTAAAGCCAAGTACAAAGTGCTTTTTATGAACGATATAATTATATTATATATAAATATTACACATAGTCGCAATTACCGACGCTTTACCAGTGTCGAAACAATATTGATTGTATAGAACTTAGAATAACTTAGATATTCTGTGGTATAGAATTATTTGCGCTAAGCCGTATTACGAATATTAACGAACACTTGCCAAGTGAATATCGCACTTGAGGTGGTAAAGCGACGGTGATTTCGACTATAGATACTTCTTGTTGTATTTATAGTGACAGTAAAAACCACCAAATATTGTTTCCAATACCTTCATTAGCCTTATGAAATGCCTACATTATACTGAAGAGAATATTTTATAGTTTTATTAACTTATTACAAAATGAAAAATTATTATCTTAGTATACATAGAATGTATAAATATAATATAAGGTAAATATTAATGTTAAACAATCGTGTACTATATAGTATGTATAAATTAAAGTTGACTAATATCTGTAAGTTCTGTTATGTAGAGATTTTTGTTTGTAATATTGTTACACTACTGCGCGGACTTCTTATAGGTGGTCCAATTTTTTATAATCTAACCAATAAAATATCGATGTGGTTGTACATTTACATTTTGAATAGAATGTACTCTATTTATTAAATTTCTTTTGTTGGAAAACAGTATCCCATCTATTTTATCCGTTTCTCCCGTACACTATTTCTAGTGCGTTATAATATTATCTTGAATGAGACTTTGCTGCCGGTCCGTCTGTCACAAGGCTGTGTCTCGGGGATGGTGATAGCTCGAATATTATTTATTGACAGACAGTGGAAATTCTCACCGGCGATATTTTCGTTGCCGCTATAGCAAATGCTAAAAACCATAATGCAATAAATGTTTAAGGAAGCTTTCAAGCAACAGTTCATTTTAATTTACACACTTGGACAACGTGACGTGATCTGTTTGGATACCTATTCAATTAGAAGTAAAATATTCTAATAATAATTTCGTAGCCAATTGTTAAGTTTGCTTTTAAAGCCCATCCAAATTCATCAAATGGTCAAATAAGAGCACATCGTGGGTGTGACCCAATGCACCAACCTTAGAGGAAGGCACGTGTTGAGGGGTATGAAATAATAATAATAATAAATATTCATGAACATTTCACACAACGTCCCCTGGTCCCAAGCTAAGCTTATTATGCTTGTGTTATGGGTACCAGAATACGGATAGAATACATATACTACATTTTTTTTGTAAATATATACTTATAATAGATAGAAACACCCAGACGCAGAACAAACATTTGTATGACAATTAGAAGAATCACACAAATGATTGTCCCGAGCGGGAATCGAATCCGCGATCGGCAGTCCGTTACATAAACCACTCAACCACGAGGCTCGTCATAATAATTCTGATTACGTTGAACACCTTGCGTGTGAAATCAATTGTGAGTGTATGTTTAACATTGAAGTAAAAACGACCTGTACGATAAAACATTTTATTATACAACAAGCATACACCAATAACATTATAAAATATATTATTATGTAGTAACGAGGTAATCTCTATGTAAACTTAAGATTACAAACATTTAAAGTATAACACTGAGAACCAGTCGCCTGTGACCGCTCCTCTTATGTTAAATTGGATCTTCCATACAAGAATAACCGGTTAAACAATCTAGGTATCTATAAATTAAACAAAAAAATATGTTGCAGAGAAATGTCCACGATAGTTCAGTTGGTAGATAACGAATATCGGTATTCAAAGGACGGCCGTTGATTCAAAAATCACTTGTGATTATAATATTTAAAACAGCAAATCAATTGCTAAATAACATCATAAAGAATTGTAAATTATAAATAAAAAATACAAGTTACATTGTTAATAAAATTTTTAAAGCATTTTAATAGTATTATGGCACAGGATTATTTTTACCGTTAAGTGATTAGGTTTTCTTTTTCTAAAGATTAAAATATACTATTTGGAATGTTCTTCCTGCCCCTATCCCATATTATTTGAGGTAGTGTAACACGTTTTTTTTTTCAAGCTTGATTACGTTTCATTTTAATACAGATCAATAAGTATTAAGGTTGGAAAATTTCATAAATTTTCTCATTATCGAGAAGGCTAAAGGTTGCTATGACGTTGCTATTAGGTAAATAAATATATCTATTATCAACAATTTATTTACTTTATGAAACTTGTTTATATGAAGTGTAGCAATCACAAGCGCCTAGTTTTTACAACCTAGATATATAGACTTCTGCGTGCTTCTTGCGACACAAGCGGGATTACGCAATTATAATTATTATGCCACCAAGGCAATAAATACATTTTAACCATAGGCCGGATTAATCAGGTAACAGCAGGCTACGTGCTCCGCATTCAGAAATTGGCTTCTTCCCAAGAATCGCTACGTTCCTGATGAAACAGAGCCCTTTACAGAATTTGCTGTAGGTCTTATTAATAATGAGCTAACGGAGGTTTAAAAGTTCGCTAAAACCGGTTCGTGAAAATTGTCAAAACTTGTTATTCATAATAGTCTTTTTACGATAAAACGTATTTTATCTTTCCGATAAAATCTCCGTTTAAACCTTCGATAAGTCATTATGAATAAGACCATAAATCCGGCATTGAATATATTTATCCGACTATTGCACAGTGGTTAAAAGACATAGAACTCTGTCCGTAAAAGTAGCGCATGCTTGTGAGAGGTGCTCGTCATTTTAGCGACGAGTGGGTAGCAAGCGTACGCAATGGTGATTCGCTCTTTAGCTAGGGAGCGCAATAGCGTTTGGCTAAGTTATCACATATATATATAGCTTTGTAATATTACGTTTCAAATGTGGTCCCTGGCGTAGCGAAACAAAAGCTAGAGACATCAAGCACGCCTGTATTATTTCGTCATAATGGTGACTTGTAATACAGGTTTTTAAATAAACCCATTAATAGGCACCAGCTCTCACAATGTTGATTCCTTTTGTGAAACTTTGTTCTTCTTTTGCTTAATCCTTTTTATGTTACTGTGTCTACATTGTGAGCAAATAAATCATTTTCATCATAATATACTTGGAAGCCAAAAGGTAATACATTGTTTTTGTACCTTCTATAGGTAAACAATTCTAGCAAAGCTGTGTTAGATACACAACGTGTATCTATTTCTAACTTTTAGGGACTTCATAATGAGATTCGAAAATAGAATCGTTAAGTAAGCGTTACAAGATTAGCGCAACAGATCTCGGGATAGGCCAAGAGCGGGCGAACCTAGGATTATTTGGTGGGTATATTTTAACAGAATTATTCCGTCATGTGAAGAGAATGCCGAATATGTAACACTATAAATATTGTAACATAGCTGCAACGGACCATTTAGACCACACAATCAATCGGACTAGTTATGTTAAACATTGGAGTAAAACTCCAAATCTCAAAGAGTGTACGTGTAATGATATAATGTTGTAGAAGTGATGAATTGAATCTGTATGGAGGTGGTCCAGGCACTATTAAGTCTGGTCTCCTATGTCATGTTTCATAAACAGCATTTTTAACAAACACGAAAAAGGCGTAGTTTGTATTGTACCTACGTATCTTTTTAGGGTTCCATACCAAAAAGGTAAAACAGGACCCTATTATTAAAACTAGCCTGTCCGTCTCCGTATGACCAGGCTATGCCTCATTAAACTTGATTACGTGATAGACAATTGAAATTTTCACAAATGGTGTATTCATATAACCGCTGACAAAAAAAACCAATAAAATTAATATTTAAGGGTAGTTTTCCTACTAAGGGGGCGTCCATTTATTACGTCCTAATCACATATAAAAAGTTTAAAAAAACGTAATATTGTTCATTTACGGCTTTAAAGACAACATTTAATAAATACACGCAAAATGGAATGTTAAATAAGTAGTTTTCTTATTATATAAATATTAAATACTATCATAATCTTCATAATTGAACTGTGTCGTTGCGCCCGGGTCAAGTAAGTCCTGTTGTGGATTGGACAATTTCTTTTCACTTTTACATTTCTTATGTTTGTGTTTCTTATCTTTCTTCGCAGACTTCTCACTGCTATCACCTCGATCTTTATCTTTCGATTTCTTTTTCTTGTGTTTTTTTTCCTGTAATATATAAAATTAACCTATATATAACATATTAAGCGAATACTTTTACCTGCCAAATCTTATTTATTGTTACGAAAGAGGAAATCAGCAAGGTTTCGATTTAAAAAAATAATTTGATGCTCAACACATCTTATATATAAAATTCACGTGTCACAGTGTTAGTTACCGTACTCCTCCGAAACGGCTTGCCCGATTTTTATGAAATTTTACATGCGTCATTCAGTAGGTCTGAGAATCGGCCAACATCTATTTTTCAAACCTTTTTTTTTAGTATGGCAAAACAACGTTTGCCGGGTCAGCTAGTAGATTTATATATTTCACAATTGTAATACCACATGAAATTAATCAAAAGGCATGCAACCGTTATTTCATTTAGAAAAGTAAAAATTAACTTGGCTATTACATTAGAAAACGGCATGACAGTAAATTTGAACGCGAATAAAAACGCACAATAAATATTACCTTTTCGTTAGGTTCTTTCGTAGTATCCGTATCTTCGCCACCTAAAAAACGAAATAATATGATAAGAAAATAGTTGTAAGACTTAAGGATTTCAACAGAATAATCAATTAGATGAAGGTCGTTTAAAATTTTTACTCCTTTAACGAATGACGAGCGCGATTCTTTACTCTGTAAGGAGCAGTTATGCGCATATTTCTCAAAATGTTAAGGTATTCTTCAATTGAATTCTTTACTAAACTTATGAAATTTAAGTCCAGTGAAACTTATGTCACTACTGGGCCCTGAGTCCGGTATCACAATGGTGTCAGAATGGCATCACAATGACACATTATAACCTCAAAAAATAACAATAGACTACCAAACTTGATAAAATTCGCCACTAAACAATTAGTTATTTAGTGTTATTGCAAAAAATGCAATAACTGACTGCTTAGTGGCGAATTTTATAAAGTTTGGTAGTCTATTGTTAATTTTTTGAGGTTATAATGTGTCATTGTGATGCCATTCTGACACCATTGTGATACCGGACTCAGGGCCCTGGACTGTAAATATAGATCGGTTGTATAAGAGGATACCAAAATAGCTTCGTGCATTTTTCTATGTACGAAGTTTTCATTGTTTCTTTAGATTGAATGGCTAGAGCTCTAATTTTTAAGTATATGTATTTTCAATATATGATCTAGGATCGCATAAACTCAGAAACGCGATTGAAAAAAGTTTTCTCGATAGAAAATATTGGCGAAACAACCTCTCTAATTTTTTATTTTTTTCATTTGTCGGTCTATTATCGCGTATTAACTAATGAAATAACTTTAAAAACATAGGTATCTATTATGTATAGAAACACGTGGATCAGAATTAAAATATATTTAGTAGATTTTGAGTAAATAGGAAAAGTATCCCTAATTCTTCATTTTCTGTGCCTACTGGCTGTGTTAATATGTACGTATCGGCGATGATATTGATGTAGGCCCTTAATTGATTCGAATGACAGCCTCTGTATGTTTTTTGTCTACCGTCATAGGAAAAAGGCGTGCCTGTATAATGACGAGTTCATGATTATCTTTGGGAAATCCTCAATAAACTGTAAAGATTAGATTAAGGCTTACCTTCAGGTGATCTCCTTGCACTAGTATCACCAGCCCATAGATGGAAATCGTTATCCATATTCAAGTCAACTGTTACATGTTTTGTTTCATAAATAGGTGCATGTGGTATATCAGACGTGGGACTTGTATTACTATCGTCATCATCCATAGAGATCCTGCTAAGCATCGTGTTCATAGTATCGTCTTTGTGACTAGAACGTGTACTGACTTCTGGAGTTATCTTTAATTCTGGTCGAACAAAGTCTGATGTGCTGATGTCAAAGTCTAAGTCCTCTTGATCAATAGTCACCTTTGGATTTGTTGTGTTTTCATCGTCACTGGAATAATAAGAATAACTTAGGTTTAATAGTAGCATTCGTAACGAAACTAGATTAATTGATTAGTTAATTTTAAATGCGTTGGATTGTGGCCGACTACTCGCTCACCCCTAAATTATAAAATCAAATAAACCACAAAACAAAAGCACCATTATTAAATCAAATATGTAAAGTGATTACGACGAGTGGTGTTTAATCTTTTTGTTTGCTGTAGGTACCTACTAAGCTATCGTGTCTGTACGGGTAGATCCCGTACTATAAAGGACTGATCAGAGGATAGGCTGATATAAACACTGATTTGATAATAAAATAACTGTATTATAAAACTGATATTACGTAATTGATGAGTGAATAGAATAATGGTAACGGCGAGAACGTCCGGCTTACTTACGAACTTATATTATACATATTGTGAATAATTAGGTCAAAACTTGTCGCTGATTCGGCAAATGTACGTGCTTGCTCGTACAGTGTCATTCTTAACCATACTATTCCCATTTCTCTACCTTATTTTACTTTCGATATTTATACAATGTGAATTATGCCATCTATTGGCATAGTATTTATAAGCATAAAAAGGCAATTGCAAAATAAATAGAAGATTATAAACCTCACCTGTCAGTATCATAGGTAACATCTTGATTACTAGTTGCAGACAATGCTGGAAGATCTTCCAAGAAACTGCTGTCCAAAGTTCCTGCATAGAACTCATCTAGGCCACCTGAAGATGCCGATATATTGGCACCAGTTGGGGTGCTTTGACCACTAAAATTATGCATTTTGATATAATTTCTCATAAGTTATTGGACAGCTAGCCGGTTAGTTTATGTATGCTACAAAAACTCCTAAACGTATACACAAATATGAGACTTATTTTATAGTTGAAAACAATTTTTCTAGTAAATAATCCTTAGGTATATTTTTGAAATTCTTTAGGTTATATTTTCGCAATTTCAGAACATTCTTACCTTTCTTGTTGAGACGAGCGCGGCGGTGTAAACTCTGTACTAACTTGAGTTTTAGTTTTCGTTAATTCAGGACTAACGAAATGACTTTGTACACTTTGTGTGGGTGATTTTATCACGTTTCCTCCGGCTAATGATTGCGCTAACTACAACAATTAAAATTAAAAAATTCTATATAGTTTACAATTATCTATTTGTAAATAATATAACATTTTCAACTACTATATTTCAGTGTTTTGTCCATCATAAGGTTGCCTATAAGAGATTGCATTTAGCGATAAAGCCGCCCTTTGTACATTTGTTACTGTAATTAATTAATTATTATAAAATGTAAATCATTTATGTGCAAATAAAGTGTTATGTATCTAAGATACGAGATTATATTGAGAAAAATTTACTCTGGAATGTCCGCATTACGTTAGAATAACAAGCTCATTACGCAAATAAATTAAAAAAAAGAATGTCCTTCGAGAATGTCACGAGAATTTTTCACACATATTACCAAATAATTATACATCGTTTGTAGAATAAGTGATATTAAGTTGAACTAGGGTATTAGATACATAAAACTTACGAGTGGATTAACATTGTGCGGTACGATAGGTTTCCCGGCACCCAGTACAATGCTCGGTGAACGATCGTTATTGGGCCGAGGTTCTTGTTGATTACTCTGTCGACGCTTATTAGCTAGACGATCCACAAATAAATTGTATTGTGATTCTTCAGAATTCTGAAAATGTTATCGAATTAATTTATGTCGACATTTATGCCTCTATTAACGAATTTTTCAACCGCATTTGTAGTCACTGTCCGACTCCTTGGGTTTTACCTTGATGATACATTATTATAGTCTATGTGTTACTCTGATCTATAAGCTGAAAAGTTTCATAAAAATCTATTCAGTAGATTCTTTTTACGTGAGAGTATATAAGAGCTAGAAACAACCTCACGTTTTGCTATCTTTTGCGTTTATATTCCTAGAAATTTCACATGACGACGTCCTCTGGTCCCAAGTTAAGCTTATATGCTTGTGTTATGAGTACCAGAATAATATCAGTAGGAAATAGGAGAGTGGTTAATTAAAGAGCTTTAAATCAGGAGTAATGACTCCATAGAGCGATTGGTTGTGCAAGGCAAAGTGGAGGGCACTAGGTCGCGGGGCAAGTCACCTATGCGCTGGACTGACCAAGTGAAATGTGCAGTGGGAACTGGAATTTCAGAGTGCACCAGACAGTCTAGCAATAGGGAGAGATGGCGGCAAATCGTGTAAAAAATCGTGTCCACTTCCACCAATGACACGGATGCCTCAGCGTGACCACGACCGCTCTGACAAGAGCGAGACGACAGAGAAGAAATCAGGAGTACTATAACATTTTTCTCCTCTTTATAGATTCAATTTATTTTGGTTTACTTAGATCGCAACAGATAGGGCTCTAGTCTCTGCCTACCCTCATGGGATAGAGGGGTGACGATGATTTACTTATTTCTGAAGTTAATCCGAAAACAGGTTCAATAACATAATTACATCATTGCATCGTATGCGTCGTCTCTCGTTTGTGACGAGTGAAATCTGTGTTTTAAGTAATAAAATTGTACACATCGATAATATGCTAATGTAGCATATTTAAACATTATTGATATACAAATACAACCTGTACTCGTACGTTATGTAGGTATATACATTTTATCCCCGTATTCTTGTCCACAGAGAGATCTCTTTGTGCGTTAAGAGCCCAAAATTATACAACGGAATATTTTGTATATGACAAAGTCTTAGCCTTTTCTCGATAAAAATACGTCTTTATAAGTTTATGGTAAACCCAAACTAATGGCCGTATCTATACAGAATATAAACATAAGTTATTTGTTACAAATTTATGTAGGTATCTGTTTTATTTTGGAATGGTATTTATACTCCACAGACTAATGTTGCTATCTTTGTCAATAATAAATGAGAGATTCATAATGCATAAGAGGATACCAAACTAGCTTCGTGCATTTTTCTACGTACGAAGTTTTCATTTTTTCTTTATATTGAATGGCTAGAGCTCTAATTATTAAGTATATGTTTTTTCAATATATGATCTAGGATCGCATAAACTCAGAAACGCGATTGAAAAAAAGTTTTCTCGATAGAAAATCTTAGCGAAACAACCTCTCTCATTTTTTATTTGATTCATTTATTATCGCGTACTAACTAATGAAATAAATTTAAAAACATAAGTAACTATTACATATAGAAACACGTATACCGGAATTAAAATATATTTAGTAGATTTTGAGTAAACAAAAGTAATATCCCTAATTCTTCATTTTCTATACATACTAGCTGTGTTAATAGATACATGTCGACGATAATATTGATGTAGGCCCTTAAGGGCCTACATCAATATTATCGTATATCATCGCCGACACGTACATATTAACACAGCCAGTAGGCACAGAAAATGAAGAATTAGGGATACTTTTCCTATTTACTCAAAATCTACTAAATATATTTTAATTCTGATTTACGTGTTTCTATATATAATAGTTACTTATGTTTTTAAAGTTATTTCATTAGTTAATATGCGATAATAGACCGACAAATGAAAAAAATAAAAAATTAGAGAGGTTGTTTCGCTAAGATTTTCTATCGAGAAAACTTTTTTCAATCGTGTTTCTGAGTTTATGCGATCCTAGATCATATATTGAAAAGACATATACTTAAAAATTAGAGCTCTAGCCCTTCAATCTAAAGAAACAATGAAAACTTCGTACGTAGAAAAATGCACGAAGCTATTTTGGTATCGTCTTAAGTATTAAGTATTGTAAAAGTGAACCTTGGCATAATTATTCTGAAAATAGTAATAATTTTACTATAATAATGACTGAAACACAATTAATTAAAATTACTACTACTTACTACAGATTTATCCAAAGTTAATAGTTATATGGCAATGACCGTCTCAAAGGCACGATACCTATTGATAATACGAAACCTACGAAAAAAACTGGTTTTTAAAACGTGATATAAGTTAGATCCAGTTAGCCTTGACACTTTATTGTTTAAAACATCAAATTTTATATCAAACTATATTATAATTAAGGCGTGCATACGGTCTATAAATAAATAATTACGGACATTTCACACAATGTCCTGTGGTCCCAAGCTATGCTTATATGCTTGTGTTTTGGGTACCAGAATATTTTAAAAATAAAATACTTAGCTCTCTTACATAAGTAAAAGATTTGTTTTAAAAGATTAGATGGGAATGAAATATACACTCAAATCTTGAATCTTGCCACGGACCTAATCCAAAAGTACGTGGCTATTGGCGGATTCGGATATTTAGTTTAGAAATAGGGAAGAGCGGCTTTTACGTGCCGAAGAAAGACCATGGTCAATATACACATCTACATATTATAAGTAACACATAGACTATAGTAATGTATCATCAAGGTAAACATATTAAACTTACTTGAAATTCATCGAGTTCTTTTTCAATATCTTCACTGTCTTTCTGGTTTCTTTGTAGCTGTTCTAACAAACTGGTCTTTTGAAGTCTTAAGAATGGTACACTAAGGAATTTGTGAAGCAATCGCAACCCGAAGCCATTTCTCATTGATGATTCCGCATATCTAATTGGTGCTGTCCTAGGGGTAAAGAAGTATGTTTTTTATACGTAAATTTGGCTGATAAATTCTTTATTGGGTGTAAAAATTCCGAAAATGGTCTCCCTAGAACAGATCTACATAAAAATAGGTTAACATTATATATGTAGCTAATACGTTAATCGGTAAATGATGTAATTGACAATCGCCGAAAAATTGGGCCCTAATTGGAATCTTATCTTATATATATCTTTTTTTCAATAGTATTAAGTCGCGAGGTATCTAACTAAATTGTTACTTTGGAGAGATAAATATCCAGAACTAAGGAATCTATGGAAATAAAATATGGTTATAATATAATTTCTTACCTGACCTGTTTTGCATGATGTAATGCTTGTTCTATATGATGTGAATGCACTTGGCGATGATGTTGCATATCACAATGATTACCAAGTACCACAACTGGCAAGTCTGCTGGAACTTGTGATAATTCTTTGACCACATAATCAAATGTCCTGTCAACAAAGTTCTTTTAATTGTATAAGATTTAATAAACATTTTTTATATTTTTCTGTAGCCTAAATACCTACGGTTTTAACTGGGTTTATAATTATTAAGCCAATCCACGCCTCTCCCTATATACACTCAAACTTATCAAACCACTCTATCCATTACAAAAACCGCATTTTATCCATTGCGTAATTTAGAAGACATAAGCTCACATGGACATATATGCAAAAATAACAACTTTGTTTTATAATAAGTAAGGATATTGTATTTCTTTTTGCAGTTAAACTTTTTCAGAAAATCAACTTACCAAGGTTTTGTAATATCCAACATCAGTATAACACCATTAGCATTTTTGTAAACATCCAAGAATGTAGCATCGAGTACTGGGGTTTCATAATTATCTTCTGAAGCTGTTGCAGTCTGATTCTCTAGTTTTAGACCTAATGGTGGTTTCTTCTTTGTACGCCCTTTATCTACTACCTCCCATACTTCTACCTATTTTAACAACGTGTGTTATAAGTGTTAAATATCGATGATTATAATAATCTCATCTATGCACATGTACAAAGCAGGGCAGTGCAGATTCTCTCTCAAGAAATTTTGTAAAATTGCCTTTCACAAACACTACCTATATCCTTGGGTAAAAGGCTAAATAAATCATGACCTTTTCTAAAATATAAAGCCAGTACTAATAAGTAATTTAAAAAGATTGTAATTCCTGGATCAAGAATATTATTTTGGGTTTTATTTATGACTAGCTGACCGCAATAGCAAACGTGGTTTTGCCATACAAATGTCAGTGGGGGGAGGGGTTTGAAAAATAGATGTTGTCCGATTCTAAGACCTACTGAATATGCACGTAAAATATCATAAAAATCGGTCAAGCCATTTCGGAGGAGTACCGTAACAAACTCTGTATGAGCCAACAGCACACACATGGATTAAACTGCACATCAGCACATTTATATTACATTTTCCACACAATACAGTTACACTTCAGTACTCAGTTAGCAGTCGTTGCAATCATACGCGAACAACACTCATAGTTGTCGTACACAGTTAACACTGTTAGCACATCCATAATAACCATCATATTAATATAGTCAAATAAACAGCATCTTTCATCCAGGCTATATTACAGTGTTATTATTTTACAAACCCTACGTGTGTACCATTCACTCAGCGGTGCCCACGTAACAGTACATCATTCAATACAAGGTTTGTGGTGTATATGACTCACTCAACGCGCATACATCTTCTTGGAGTTCTGAGATCACTCAACAACTTGGACGTCTAAGACCATACAAACTCTGTGACACGTGAATTTGATATATATGACTAGGATTTTATTTATGGCAATGTCTAACCAAATTTTATGTATTTAAAATGTCTAAATGTCCCATATCTATTAAAAAGAAAGCCTTTCATATAATTCCTACCTGTAATTATGTATCTTCAAAACCTTGAAGTGGATATATCGATATGAATAATCAAAAATTGATTTATAGTACTTTATTTTTTCTCACCTTCACAATATAATCTGAATTTTTGTAAGTCCAATGTATAGGTGCCACTTGTATTTGATCAGTTGGTACATATTCCTCAATAAATTGCCCACCTTGCAAGCGCTGCAGTAAGCACGATTTTCCAACATTTCTGTCACCTTTTATCAGTATTTTCACTGAAAAAATATTTTATTACAATAACTTATTGGTTGCTTGGTATTATATTAAAGGATACAATTATGTGAAAATTATTTACTGTTAAAATGAACTCCTTTCGAAAACTTTTTCTGCAAAGAAGAAGACATCGGCATAGGAGCAGTGCACCGATCATCGCCACTTCTTGCTAGCTTTTTGAGTGCAGATAACATTATTCAACTAACTACTGTTTTGGTTTATCTCAATATGTTTTGCTCAAATATTGGCGACGCTGCAACTCACTCTGAAATACTTTACGCGGGTCGCTTCTTATAACGAGACTAAAATAATAAGCAGAAATATCATCTAGTTACATTAAAATCGAAATAGTAAGATACAATTTTGGAAAACATTAAATATTGATCAAAATTCCAAAAAAAGAAAATTTTTTAATTGACACTGCTGACCTGCTTGACTGACAAGACAACAACAGACTTGAATTGAACAGATATGTCAGACAACCACAGATTACTAGGGGTGTTCGCAACGCAACGCAACGGAAATAGTTCTTATGCGGTCAACTTAGAGTATAATTTGGTAGGTGACAAAAATATTATACTGCCAAGTGCAATCTACTTTGAATGGGACGTTCCGTTTCGTTTCGAATAGTGCATGTGATGTGTTGTGTGTATAATGAATGGGTCTCTTAACTAATAAAAATAAAAAATAAATCACAACATAAATAACGCTTGCCAGTTGTAATAAATAATAGGTTGAATGATTATTAATAAATATTAGACTATTTTATCAGCTATCTAATATAACGATCACCTCTACAGATTACAGAACTTACGTTAGACAACCATGACAAATCTGACAATGACAATCACGAAGTATAGATACATACATATCAAGTACAGATACAAGTATAGATACAATAGTAAAAGTATAGATACAATATATAAGTATTATAGATACATTTATACATATGTATCTATACTTCGTGATGACAATAATGACATAACAATGACATTTCTTGACAGTGACAAACGACAAAACGAGCTACCATGCCACGAAGTATAGATAGAAGGAGTCCGAACGTAATGTTGAACGAATGGTCTCAATTTAAGGGACAGATTTTTTGCCGGTAGAGCGCGCCATTTTTCAAGGAGTACTCGTTTGAATTCTTACGCGGGAAATTTTATTGCTATTGACACCTGTGGAAAAAAATATTTAATTAAATTAATATTTAATTTAATAATAATAATTAAATTAAATTCAACTTTCACGAGCCAGCGCGTGTTTACATGTAATAATAATAATAGCATCGGTACGCCCTGAACACTTGCGCAGCCAGTGGCAGAAAATAGAACTATGATCTGGGTTTATTGATGTGTACACGAAATATTATGGAAAAGCCTATACCGTTCGGACTCCTTCTATCTATACTTCGTGTACCATGCTAAAAAATTGTTGCCAGAAACTTATAATGCTACGGCTCCTTCTGCGTTAGCAGCAGTTAATAATAATAATCTTTATTTCAGATAAAATTATTCATATTTAGTTAGTAGCGAAAGCTTATTTCTTTGCTATCCAATTTTATTATTTGATAGGTGAGCTTTATCACCATTTCATTTATTTAGTTAAAACTAAAACCAGAAAATACAGCTGCTGCTTGTAGCTATCTGCAAACATTGGGCAACTGTGCTAGTTTTCCAATTGCAGAGCATAATGCGACTCAGTGCCGCACAATGCCGAACTATGCTGACGCTTAATTGGAACATGAATTAGTTTTCAAATGCACCAGCAGAGTGCGCTAAAAAAAAAAAATACTAAAATAAAATTGTATTCACAATAAAAGTGTGGAATATAAAAAGTCATTGTTTATACCTTTTTAAAGACAGCTAGAATTAACTTTGACTATTTCCAGAAAACTCCGACGAAACAAAAGCCTTAAAAATTTTTTTAACAATAAATAATATTACTAACGATAATATATAAATAAAATTTCAATCAATGCCAATTTAAAGAAAAAATACTTGTTAATTTTCTGTCAAATTATTTAATCTCAAGTCAATTAATGTTTCACTTTTGAGAGTGCTCGATTGTGCGATGCATTGCTGTAGTTGGAACATTCAACGTTGAGCATTGTGCCGCATTATGCGCTCTTGTGCTGTAATTGGAAAACAGGGTATAAGTGCAGTAAGCAATTGTATTAATAGTACAAACGATACGTACTGTAGCGCCTCTAAGATTTTATTTAATTCATTCTTACTAACATCTAAACAAATATTATGAAGCTGAAGTTTGTGTATTTGAACGTGCTAATCTCAGGAACTACTGATTGGATTTGAGAAATCTTTCAGAGTTGGATAGTACATTTATCAGGGAAGGCTATATAACATCACGCTGCAAACAATAATTGCGACACATCAATGAAAAATGTTGCAAAAACGGGGAAATTTTTTTTCCACGCGTACGTAGTTGCGGGTAACAGCTAGCTATATAATAAAGTGCATGTGATGACGGAGTAAGAATAGAAGTGTCATCAGTAGTCAACAACCCTGTTCCTCGCCAGGGTGCTGAAAAAATCAGACGGAAATTTCAGAAATAAATCTTATAATATTTTCTAACACTTGCGCGACTCATCTGTTTAAATAAAACTACTTTTTACGGATTTAGACGCGTATATTTGTTTTAAATTTTGGCCCGACGTTTCGGAGACTTTGCAGTCACCATGGTCACGGGTGAGACTCACCGTCTCTCTCTCGGCCAAAATTTAAAACAAATACAAACTAAATCCGTAAAAAGTAGTTTTATTTAAATAAATGTTATGCCAACACACCTGGTCAGTGAGGTATAGCAAACCATAATTCCTCGCAAAGACACTGTGGTACGGTACCTAATAGGTTGGAGAGAGAGAGGGAGAAAAGGAATATTATAAATGCAAAAGTAACAAAGTAGAGTAGAAAGGGGAAAGTTTCCATTCATATTATTCCATCATATTCTCTTTCTTTCTCTCTCCAACCCATTAATATTGCATAAATATTAATCTTTATGTACAATATGATATGTACAAAGGCAGATTTAATGCCATATAATTTCCTTAATCCACATTATTTAATATCAATATTATTACACTCCTACTGCAAGAACAACACATCGTTTATTTTTTATGGTTTGGATTGTAGCAGTAGACGCTCTTTAGTCTCTGCCTCCCCTCTGAGAAAAATGTGTTATATTATGATGATGATGATGAAACAACAATGTATTATTTAAACTATATTTTATTGGTTAATTTTTTAAAAAACAAAACCAAACTCAATGAATGATACTAGTAAATAAGTAGAGGAATAAGTTTCAGAGGTATTTCATTTATTTGTTTTGATTTAAATATACTGTACTTTACACTAAAATCTAAATGACTAATTAACAAGCAACCAATGAGTTTTAGTTTTATAAATGTGTAAAGACCCCCAACTTGTTAGGCATAGGGGCAGGAAGAAGATAAGTGTAAATATTTAATACACTCTTTTAACAAAGTGTCAACCTACAAAGCTGGATACTTTATTTACAAACTTACAATGTACTTTAATATATTACACACATTTATTGAATTAAAATAAATTAGTCCCATTTAGATTTCTTCTTTTCAAATATTTCTTTTCCATCTTTGTCAACAGCAGCATAATATCCCATTGACTCATATTTTGTCCTCATATATGTTATGTACCCAATAGCTAATCCAAAACACACAGCTCCTATGCTCATTATAACAATATTCTGGAAAAAAACAACCAACTTATTGGAAATTCCATTCTCCTAGAAATCATTATTATCAAATGATCAAAAAAAAAGTATTAGTATTGTGTTTTATTACACTTTTATTGTTTCATTAAGTATGAATTTTATATAATTTTAGATTTATAGATTTTAGAACATTGTTGTTGTTACATAAATTCTGAAATATAGGTTATCTACATAAAATACTTACAGGTTTCGCATATAACTCAAAATTGATCACTTTAAAAGCTGTGCTAGATTTTAAGGATCTAATTCCATCCCCAGGCTTTTCATTAAAGTTATTTTTGGACATTATTAAGAATTTATATACAGTTACAAAGATCAAAACCTAGGGTCTAGGTCTAACCTAAATTAATTGGACTATTACGAATTCGTGCGATTTATTAATATTTATTACAACAAGGTTCGACGTTATGAAAATAAAGTCAGCATAATTGCCGCAAAAAATACTCAATATTATCTAATAAACTTAAAAAATATATAAGTAAACAAATCAAAACACAATCACACCATAGACAATGACACTTTGCAATGACATAAACTTTGACAATTGATTGACATTTGTATTCTGACATATTTGAATCACAGACTAAATAGCGATAGGTTAATAGACCAAAATCATAGACTTATTACCTAGATCCAAAGCCTAGATCTGATAGTATGTGTATGTTCAAAGACTACTTTATCCATTGCTGATAAAATAAGTAAAAGGATTCACCTCTCAGATCTTGGTCTACAAGCAGGATCAGGAAAAGTTTTCAAAAGAGCAGTCATTTTCTCTGTTAACAGTTAAACAGCCTATAGTATTATTTTTGGTAACTAGTAGTGGGTAGGTTCTTATTATGTAACATGATTGCTAAAGGTAGATTTTGGAACTTTTCACTAATGCTTTTCATCTAACGGTCATAGTGACTGATAACGTAGGTGGAGCTTGAGCATAACACCTGGTCTGTACTTGTCTACACATTACTCATACTTAAGCAATAATAAAAAAAAATCTTAGACGCCAACTCGGCACTATGGCCTGCGTCTTCCTTGTCTATTGCACAACTATCAACTACTTTGGTTAAATTGTCAAAAAACTTAAATAATTTTGAAAATTTTAGGAAATTATGCATATTTATTGTAATATTGTGTTGTAAGCTTCAATATTTTTTAACAATCTGTCAATCCAAAGTTAAAGTCTTCGCGCAATGGAATCAGATCCGGCTCTTCAGGACGATGTCCCGGATGGCGGGGAAGTGTCTCATACAGACGAGAATCAGGCTGTGGACAGCGTTGAAGCCGCTGATAATAATGTTTCCAGCCAGGATGACCCTGATGCAGCCGAGGAATCAGGTATTTGTCTACCCATTAATGTAGCAGTAGTTTATATCTATGCTCGTGTCATGATTTCTATCTGAGACTTGCTTGATCTTTTCTATTAGATAATTTTCATTTATTTTATTAGATATAGAGCTTATTTATGATACCTAATATAGCGGGAAATGGAGATCCCACGAGTAGCAGCGATGGCATTACTGCCGATGCCTCAGCACAATTACCAGGAGAGCCTAATGCTGGTGTTGAAGGTAATTTATATACATATTTGCAGCAATGGTTCATTGTAAAAACACCACTTCCAATTATTTATACAGATTCATATATATATAGAAGTTAGGTAAGTAAATATTAGTTTTCAATTTTTCTAACTTAATGCAATCACTATATTATCTACACTAGCTGTTGCCCGCCACTCTGTACGCGTAGAATTTAGAAAATTTCCCAGTTTTTGCAACATTTTTCACTACTGCTTCGCTCTTATTGATCGCAGTGTGATGTTATATAGCCTAAAGCCTTCCCCTATAAATGGACTTATAAAAAAAAAAATTTTCAAATCGGTTCAGTAGTTTCTGAGATTTGCATGTTTAAACAAACAAACAAACAAACTTCCGCTTTATAATATTAGTATAGGGCTATTCATCAACTAACTATCCTTATTAAAAAGTACATCCTACATTGTACTCCTTTAGAATTTGTTCAGTTAAAAACTACTCATTGCTCGCATTATGCTGTATATTTAATATACTTTGTATTATTTTCATTTCTGCAATATTTGTTTGGAGTGGCAATATTTATTTGTACTAGACAAAACATAAATGTTAGGACTAACTATGGGGACAGGTGTAAACTGAAAGCTAGTGTATAATGATTTAAATTGTTTTCTAGCAAATCCAGAGGCAGATGAAGAAATGGACATTGATGATACAACTGCAGGCACTGTTGCTGATGAATCCTCATATATTGGAGATAATTGCTTGTCTACTCCTGTAAGTTTATTTATGATTCTTTTGTTGCTATGATGATATGTTTGTGCAGTTTAAAATAGGTAACAATATTTTTATGATTTAGTTTGGAACCAAAACAGCAGTATAACTTTGCAACTTTTTTATGATAGATTTTGATGGCTTAATATCTCACAAACAGTCGTAATTAAACATTTAGAAGTCCAACTCATCTTTTTTAAAAGTTAACTTTTTCGAGTATCGGCTCTTCCACTATAGTGTGGAGGACTAATAATAATAATACTAGAATAAACGGCACCTTTTCCTCCACACCCTTTTTATTCCCATTCGTCCACACTATTCCCATACCTCCACACTGTGGATGACGGGGTGTGGATGAATGGGAATGACCCACTAAATTTAGCAAAAAATGGCGATTTATGATGAATGGTGAATTTTTTTTAATATTTTGTGTTTTTTTTTATAGTTATTGCATTATTATTATTTTATAGTATTTGCAGGGGTTTTGAACTTATAGAAAGCCTAGGCTGCACCAGTAATATTTATATATTTTGTTATTAATAGGATGCTGAAAGTCAATTGGAGCAAGTAAAGGATGAGCCAGGCTTGGATGAGGTTGAAGGTCTAGCAGAAGCCGAGGAAGGGTCTCCCGATCAGTCCATAAGCTCAGCTATACCTACAGATAGTGGAGTAGGTGAAGGAGACGGACTGCCACTGGTGCAAGATGGTAAATATCTATTTGGACGGTGACTTGATGTTGTAGTGTGAACTCTCTACACTCGCTTCTCCTGTAGGCAATGGGATATGCATGATGATAAGTGAGCGGTCATAACATTTATGATGGTTTTTTATGATCTAATTATTATGCATACAGAATTATTTCCATAATGCCACAAAAATGACCATTTAATATTTTATCCTAAGCTGGAAATATTTTTAGACACCTGACTAGACATTTTACTTACACTTAACTAGTGCTTGTGGCTGTGGAGGAAACATAGAATATTTCCAAAGTACCCAGGCTGTTTATAATTGTTGCTGCCAACTCTATTCCTGGTGTTCACATTTCAGATTTTAAGGTTTCCAAAAGTTTACTTCCTATCTTATTTTGTAGATGAGTCAAGTACAATGGATGAAGACATGGGTGGAGGTGAAGGTGTGGCTAGTAGCGATGACGTTAATGATATTAGTAGTGCAGCCCAAGAGGTCCTCAGTACTGGCATTAGGTATGTATTTATATCTATTTAAATAAATAAATATTCAGGACAATTCACACAACGTCCTCTGGTCCCAAAGTAATCTATATTTCTATGCTTGTATTATGGGTACCAGATACGGATAGACTACATATACTACTTTTCTTTTGTAAATACATACTTATAATACATAGAAAACATCCAGACGCAGTACAAACATTTGTATGACATTTATGGATATCACACAAATGATTGTCCCAAGAGGAAATCGAACCCGCGACCTCGGGATTGGCAGTCCATTACATAAACCACTCCATCACGAAGCCCGTAATTTGTTAATGTTATATCATTGTTGCTTATTTTGTCTGACACAATTTCTGCCACAGTCCATTTATCTTTTCTTCAGTCTTCCTAAGTAAAAAGTACAGGAAATATACTGTTTCTGCCATACAATGTTTATGTTATTAGTTTAGATAATGCGGTATAGAGATGTCTGTAAGTTTAATATTTTAGTTCCAGTACAGCAGAGGCTGGGCAAGATATCTCTAGCAGTGGCCAGATTGAAACTCCTCTAATATCTTCCACAGCAAATGGTCCAGCTTTGTTGCATTCATTTTCTTTAGCAACACAGCAGCAACAACCAAATGAGTTAGTATCATAGTCAAGATGATTTTCAGTCTCTTTAAGTAACAAAGGGTTGCGAATCTGCTGCTAGTAAGTGCATATGTTAACCAGCCAAAAAGATCTTAATTATGCCATCTTTTTGCTAAACTTATTTTCTTGGTTTCATTAATTCTCATAACAGAAAGTAGTGGGTCTAGTATGCTGCCCTGGGGTGCACCAGTATTTTTTTGTCTCTGTTTCAGCAAGTAAGTTAAATTGATGTAGCATTAAACAGTTTTTAGTAAATGCGGAGTGTTTTTAGTATGTATATGTTCCATGAAAATATATTCAGCTTATATGTATGAAACTATGAACTTTTTATTGCATGTGTACATATTGTAAAATGTTTTTTGTTTGTAGATTTAGTGATGCCGATACATCTGAGATGGAAGGTACAGCAGACACAATGCCTACAGTCAGTGAATCATTGCCGTTACTCACTACTAACGCCAATGGTTCTACTTTACTCTCACCAACTTCCATGCCAGGTTAGTAAAATATGTAAAAATGGTTCTTGAATATACTTTAGCTCGTAGTGCTATTAGCCAGTAATAGTAGTAACTAATAAGTAAAGATGTTATATGCATTAATATTTGTTTATGTTGTTATATGTACATAATCTGATAATACATTTAGTAAGCAATATGGATTACCAGAGGTCATCAAATTAGGTTGAGAGACAATTGAGATAACATTGAACATAGGGGTAAAATTTTAAAAATTTAAATATTCAAAAATGGTAAAAATTTCAAAGTTTTTTTTTTTGCTAATCTGAGGGGCTTTAAAAATTCTAAATGTCCTAAAATCAATGGCTAGCATGTACACTGTTGTTGTAGATAATTAGAAATAGACATAAGTGCTATTCAGCAACACCCTACTTAATATAGATCTGTGCACGTTGAGCGGCGCGGGCGAAGAGGGCGGTGCGGGCGTGTCGTCGTCTCAGGGTGGCGGTGGGGAGGAGCCGGCGGAGGGGGAGGGGGACGTCAGCAGCTCAGGCGCCGCGCCACTGCCGCCCACTGACGCAGCACATGCACTCGCCACACTAGCCAGTGCAGCACTGCACCATCAACATGAACAGGTATTTACTTACTTTAATTAAACTATTACCATCTGACATTTCTTGACAAATATTTAATTAGATATTTTTCAGGAACGAATAGATTAGCTAATTAAGCTAATTTATTTAAATGAGAATGCTCATATGTAATGAGCTTTGTCCTTTTAAGTACTTAGCAAGTTTTTCATCATCATACCTCCACGCCTTTTTCCCATGGGAGTAGACAGAGACTATAGAACGCGCCCTCTGTTACGATCTAAACACTTTCTTGGCTTCATTTACACATACATATACATGCACTTACAAAATTTCTTACCCAATATTTCAAATTAGTGGGTAGCATTCACTGTAGGATTTTTAATGACATAACTTACATTGTGATTATTTTCACAGAGTGAACCAGAAGACGTAAAACCGCACGATGAAGATGCGTGGTACACTGTTGGCATCATAAAAGGAAATTCGTTTACAGTAAGTTTATAGATGTAAATAAAAAGTAGTATATGACGTATTCTATCCATATTCTGGTATCCATAACACAAGCATATGAGCTTAGCTTGGGACCAGAGGACGTTGTGTGAAATGTCCATGAATATTTATATTTATTTATTTAGATGTGTAATAGCAGTATGTGTCTTTATTGAAATAGGATATAATATGTGTGTGATTTACATGTAACTTAATTATTCCAATCACCATTACATATATTATTTTGTATAGAGCTCAACCATAATATCAACTTCAGTGATATGATAGTGTGAGTTATTATTTTGATGTCCATATTAATTATGGTAGCTAGATTTTTTTTTTGTAAAATCCAGTCACTGTATAATAAAACAAACATACTTCTAGTCTTTCATGATATTAGTAAAATAATAAATTATTATATGTAAACATAATAATATTCCTTTTATGTTTGAACACTTGTAGATGTTATTTAGCTATTTCCTTTTTTCACAGGTTCAAAATTATATCTCTGATCCGAATGTAGATTTGTCGAACTTGACGTTAGAAAACTTACCAGACCTGACCGGCTATCCCACTACGCCTCTAGAGCACGGTACGGCGTATAAATTCAGAATTGCTGCAATTAACTCCTGTGGTCGAGGTGATTTCAGTGAAGTAAGTATGAAAGATGTTAGCTAGAACTAAACTTAACTTACATCCTTTGACATCCATTTGACCTTGAGCCTTATCACTAAATGTGGTTATGAGGATACCAAAATAGCTTCGTGCATTTTTCTACGTACGAAGTTTTCATTGTTTCTTTAGATTGAATCGCTAGAGCTCTAATTTTTAAGTATATGTTTTTTCAATATATGATCTAGGATCGCATAAACTCAGATACGCGATTGAGAAAAGTTTTCTCGATAGAAAATCTTAGCGAAACAACCTCTCTAATTTTTTATTTTTTTCATTTGTCGGTCTATTATCGCGTATTAACTAATGAAATAACTTTAAAAACATAAGTAACTATTATATATAGAAACACGTAAATCAGAATTAAAATATATTTAGTAGATTTTGAGTAAATAGGAAAAGTATCCCTAATTCTTCATTTTCTGTGCCTACTGGCTGTGTTAATATGTACGTGTCGGCGATGATATACGATAATATTGATGTAGGCCCTTAAAAATTACTGTGTTCACTCTGCCCCATTTAGGGGATGTAGGATGCTACTATGTGTATAAGTATCAATGCAAGTAATAAAATGCTCTGAAAAATTATTACTAGTGTCCGACCGAAACTGGTTTTCCGGCCGAAACCGAAAACAATATTAATAATATTCTTACTATTTTTTTAATTTATATAATAATTCCCGAACAGGGCCGTCAAAGCGTTGGCGCGGGAAACTAAGTTAGGCGAGCATGGGTGTGCGTGAACTGCGACACAAGTTTCGGTTTCGACACAAGTTTCGGTTTCGGCAAAAGTTTCGGCCGATTTTGGCCGAAACCCAAACTGCCGCCGAATCTTGATTTTTGGTCGAAACTTTCGGCCAACCGAAACCGAACTTTCGGTTGGACACTAATTATTACACTCTGGCTAGGAATTTTATATAGTGCTGCCTAAATAATATGGGAAATAAAATAATTATCTCCTTTTTTTTTATAAGGAATCAGCATTTAAAACGTGTCTACCTGGTTTCCCCGGAGCACCGTCAGCTATAAAGATATCCAAGTCCATAGAAGGTGCGCATCTATCATGGGAGCCGCCACAAGTTGCAGCTGAAGGCATATTTGAATATTCTGTGTATTTAGCAGTGCGGTCCAATTCACAGTCCAAGGTAAAGTTAAGCATTCTATGAAATTTCGTAATGATGTCTTGGTTGCCTTTTTTATTAGGGTTCCGTACCCAAAGGGTAAAAACGGGAATTACTGAGACTTCGCTGTCCGTCCGTCCGTCCGTCCGTCCGTCTGTCACCAGGCTGTATCTCAAGAACGGTGATAGCTAGAGAGTTGAAATTTTCACAGATGATGTATTTCTATTGCCGCTATAACAACAAATACAAAAAATAAAATATAATAAATATTTACGATACTAATAACGTTGCCTTATGTTGCATAGATAATGGTACGGAACCCTTCGTGCGCGAGTCCGACTCGCACTTGACCAATTTTTTGTATTGTAATTATAGTGTTATTAGTAATTTGTTGTACTAATCAATGTAAAGTATTATTTTGGCAGCTAAAATATAAGAAGCTCAATACATCCTAATTTCCTAATCCTATCCTAATAATAGATAGATAGATAGATAACTCTTTATTTGCACAAACACCAAATTTATACAGAATTTGAAAAGAAAATAGTCTTAAAAGCTATTGTACAAAGGGCCATTCGAGGGCATTCCAGGCAACCGTATAATGGATAGAATCTAGAATCAACATCGCGGTGGTGGTTGGTGTCATATAATATTAAATATTAAATTGAATATATGAAAAAATGCATACCTAAATTTTAAAAATATACATACAATATACTTATGTACACTAATAAGTAAAAATTAGTCAAGTGCGAGTCGGACTCGCGCACGAAGGGTAATTTTATTTTATTTTTAGTATTTGTTGTTATAGCGGCAATAGAAATACATCATCTGTGAAAATTTCAACTGTCTAGCTATCACCGTTCTTGAGATACAGCCTGGTGGCAGACGGACGGACAGTGAAGTCTCAGTAATAGGGTCCCGTTTTTACCCTTTGGGTACGGAACCCTAAAAATTACTATATAATATACATACACACTATAAAAATAGCCGGCAAAAATGCAATGTTCGCGTGGGATGATAAAAACTAACAGATTTTTTTTTACCGCTCGTCACAGCTAGTTTTAAATAAAGAACTAACTGCCGCACTCAGAGACATTTAATGGTTACTTAAGGAGCTCTTTAGTATTGATTTAAAAAAGTAAAAGTTAAGTTAAAACTTTTTTAAATCAATACTAAAGAGCTCCTTAAGTAACCATTAAATGTTAATGGTTTCTTAGGGAGCTCTTTAGTTTTGATTTAAAAAAGTAAAAGTTAAGTTAAATCTTTTTTAAATCAATACTAAAGAGCTCCTTAAGTAACCATTAAATGTCTCTGAGTGCGGCAGTAAATGGGTTAAATATTTAAAGCTTGATTTTGATAGTGTTTATTATGCTTTTAGCCCTAGTATGTACGAAAGCCAATCTATTAGTACGCATTACATAACGAAACTCTTTGTAGTAATGCTACTAAACTAATAATATAATGTATGTAATGTAGGAGGCGGCCAAGTCTCAGTTGGCGTTTGTGCGGGTATACTGCGGTAAGGCGAACACGTGCGTTGTACCACAGAACTCTCTGACCGCGGCGCACGTCGACTCCTCCACTAAGCCCGCTATTATATTCCGCATAGCCGCGCGTAATGACAAGGGATACGGACCAGCCACACAAGTCAGGTGGCTGCAAGGTAGGTCTTCACATTATCTTCTTCTCCAACCCATTTACGTCCCACTGTTGGGCACGGGCCTCCTCCACTTTGGAGAGATTATGGTCTACTGTGCCGCGCTGACCAGGCGTGTTGGCACAGGGTTTATTTTCGAGTCTTCCGTCTCTCACAAAAGATGTGATCTGTGTGCAATATCCCTTAGCTGACTTTTACAGCACCCTTGGGAGGAGATGGGGTGGTGACACTTGTATTCTTAATCCGTCACCACACGGAATCACATTATCTATGAAGGAATAATAAAAGAAAATACTATCTTTGATTTTACAACATGGTGGATAGTCTTTCAAATGGCTCCACTAATATGCTAACGAAATTGCAGGGTGTACAGCTAATTATGTTATCATTAAATAAATTCGTAAAACAAATCACGCCAATAGTCATAGGGTTGCCTGCTGTGCAAGAGATTGTGTGTTCAATGTCCGCACACGACATATTTATGTGATAAACAATGGTATTTGTCAGGTGTCTTTATGTTGCCTACTCCCTGTTTTTTATAAGTATTATATTAGTAGTAGTTGGGTTGCAATGCAAAGATCCAAAGCACAAGATTTTAAAGCTCAGGTGTGGCCACCTTAATTAGACCCAAGATCTGACTGATCAAGACTGTTTAGTAACGAAATATTAAAATTTCTAATTATAGAGCTTTACAGAATTTCTTTTATTTTTTCAGATATAAAATCAACAGGAGTAAAGAGACCTGGTGATGGCAGATTAACTGGTGCTTCACCTTCCAAACAGGCTAAACAAATTTTACACTAAGTGGTCATTGTGACAGTTATCAAGACATTACTCTGTACAGAACTAGCTGTTATTAAGCGATCCCAGTTCACATCAGTGTTAGTATAATCAATACTTTATTATTTTAAGTTTTAAATGACAATAGGGTTGCCAATATCTTTTCGGTTTTTAAATTTATTAAAATTAATTGGACTGTAATGTTAAATGGAATTGAATCTTACAATAACAAGTTTATCTTCCATAACTTTTCGTGCCTTAAGTAAGTATAGAATAAATTATTAAAAGTTTCAATAAAATGTATTTAGAAAAATAATTGATTATGTGTGTGAAATCCTAAATATGTCAATGTTAAAAATATTAAATATTAGTGAAAACCCTACTTTACTGTATATTGGACTAATAGGTCTTTAAAATTGTCATCGTTGATGACGTCATAACGTTCAATTCTCAGTAGATTTTATGTCCTTAAATTATGTAAGGTAAAAAGCTTGGAAATTTCTTAAAAACGACAATTTTTTGGCATAGATGCTTACATGCTTTTTATTAATTACTTGTAATTATTATACGTCTATTATATCTATCTGTTTTAAGAGTGATATCAAGATTAGTTTTGTTCAAGTTTCTAAGCTCCTACTATTATAATTAAATTGAAATAGCTGGCAACCCTATCGTAATTACAATACTGATGATCTTGTTTTATACTTACCTTTGACTGTAGCTGCAATTAGATTTGTTTATTAACTTATTATAAGTACATGAGGTTATGGAGGCATATTATTACTGTTATTATAGACTGAATGATATTTTAGATGGAATGCAATGTATGTGGAAATGTTATAAACATATATATGCAATTAAAATATGAAACGATTTTTAGTTTTTTATTAAAAGACAAATTTGCTCCAAGATATTAATTTTAAAAGGAATACATAATTCTCGGTAATTTCATTGCAGTTTGTATGGTTTGTGACCTCTGGAGATCTTTTATTTTTTGATGTACATTTATAATGCATGGTATATTAAGACAAGGTATTCTCAAATCAAGTGATAGTAGTTTTCTTTCTCCATGGTATAATAAAATAAGGTAATCTCAATTCACAACATAGTAGTTTTCTCAAACCAATAAAACAGGCATGTCATTGAGAAGAGAAGCCATGATTATGGTTTTTTTTTCAAACTACATACGTCACTTTTAAAAGCAATACAATAGGTATGTAATTATGTATGTCACTAGAAAAGAAGACCTGTTTTATTAGGCTATGTTTTAATGTATTTGGGTGTTTATACGAATACTAGCTAGCGCCCACGATTTCATCCGCGTCTATAGTTAATGGCATCTAGAAATAATGTCATAGGTTTTAAAAAGTAAAAGAAAGGTTTTAAAGGTTAAAAAATACAAGCATTGCATTTGGCTTTTAATACTTAATTACATATTATTGAGTACACTATACATTTGTTTCATTGCTATAAAAGGCTATCTATTCAAAACTCCGGTAGGCATTCCAAAATTAAATTAAATACAAATTATTACTTACATCATTCGTTTTATAGAAAATTTCCTATAGTCAAGATATTTTTGCGTTTTATCATGATATTAAAGCAGTATCACTAAATTTATTATTTGGACAATTTATAATGTTTTTATTGTGGTCCAACTGTGTACACTTGTAGACAGTGTCGCTGGACGTTGGTTACTGAAAAAGAAATATTAAACGATATAAAAATATACAGTAAATATAGTCAGTTTTTGTTTCTATGAGAAAGAGGTACTATTTTGGTAGGTAGGGTTTAACGTCTAAAACCTTTAGTAGAGAATCACTAATATTATGCACAAAATCAAAACTGTCCATTTGAAATGAAACCACTTTTTACGGATTTAGTCCCACCCGTGACCATGGTGACTGCAGTCTCCGAAACGTCGGGCCAAAATTTAAAACAAATATACGCGTCTAAATCCGTAAAAAGTAGTTTTATTTAAACAAATGAGTCGCGCAAGTGTTAGAAAATATTAAGAGGATACCAAAATAGCTTCGTGCATTTTTCTACGTACGAAGTTTTTATTGTTTCTTTAGATTGAATGGCTAGAGCTCTAATTTTTAAGTATATGTTTTTTCAATATATGATCTAGGATCGCATAAGCTCAGAAACGCGATTGAAAAAAGTTTTCTCGATAGAAAATCTTAGCGAAACAACCTCTCTCCTTTTTTATTTTTTTCCATTTGTCGGTCTATTATCGCGTATTAACTAATTAAATAACTTTAAAAACATATGTATCTATTATATATAGAACCACGTAAATCAGAATTAAAATATATTTAGTAGATTTTGAGTAAAAAAAAAATATCCCTAATTCTTCATTTTCTATACCTACTAGATGTGTTAATATGTACATGTCGACGATAATATTGATGTAGGCCCTTAAGTGCTTTTATTTCAATAAATGAGTCCCGAAAATATTAGGAAACTGGTATGTTAATTCGAGAGTTCTAATTTTTACTCGCTATTCGCATTTATTAGATCGGTACCTATCTATCATTGTTTTAATCTATGTAACGGAATCTTTGAAAGCGACTCTTGCCCACTTTCAGGGGTCAAAAAGATCTGAAATTTTGCACACATATTAAGGACCGATGACAATGAAACAATATAAAATAATATTCAGGATTTTCAAGCGTGTTTTTAGTTTTTGAACTAAGCTAAGCGAAAAACGTAAAATTTAGAAACAAACATTAACAAATTATACAAAAAAACCTGCATCAAAATCCGTTTTTATCGAGGATTTATCCTTACGTAAAGACATATTTTATAACGACGTTATTGTATAACAAATTTGCGTTATAATAAGTAAAGATAATAATTATTGAATTACCAATGAAGTGGTTCCAAATAGTTTGTACCATCCTATGACAATGTTGGAGAGGTTCAAGTCGTCGAGCATGATCTGCGCCACGCCCATAAATACTTTTTTACCCTCTATTCGTCCATAATCGCCCCATACTGTTACCTGTTAAAAATATCTCCATCAAACCATAGTTATGTTATACGTTATAGCTAATATGTTGCCTAGTCTTTATTATTAGATGTAGGTAGGTACCTAAATATCATAAGTCCTCAGAAAAGTTTTAAGGTTTTCGCGTTACTGTAATATTAAAAGCAAGATTCTTTTAAGACGATACCAAAATAGCTTCGTGCATTTTTCTACGTACGAAGTTTTCATTGTTTCTTTAGATTGAAGGGCTAGAGCTCTAATTTTTAAGTATATGTTTTTTCAATATATGATCTAGGATCGCATAAACTCAGAAACACGATTGAAAAAAGTTTTCTCGATAGAAAATCTTAGCGAAACAACCTCTCTAATTTTATATTTTTTTCATTTGTCGGTCTATTATCGCATATTAACTAATGAAATAACTTTAAAAACATAAGTAACTATTATATATAGAAACACGTAAATCAGAATTAAAATATATTTAGTAGATTTTGAGTAAATAGGAAAAGTATCCCTAATTCTTCATTTTCTGTGCCTACTGGCTGTGTTAATATGTACGTGTCGGCGATGATATACGATAATATTGATGTAGGCCCTTAACTGTCATGTCAGTAATCTACACAAAAAATCATTGACAGGCACACTTCCATAGTGTATTTTGTATATATTATTCGAAAAGGTCTCCATAAGGTCTTTATTGGAAAAAATCCCATGTGATGTGACAAACTTAATTGGTAGTAATTCGTAGTTTGAGATATAGGCTACCTATATTTCAATAACGTTTATTGTAGGGGAGTCTGAGGAGCCCTTCTGTGTCTAGAAATAAAGATATTGTGTGAGTTTCAACTGTATATAGGTATAATGATATATGAGAATAAACATTTTCTGCCAATTTTCAAAATTGGAATGGTTTGCCAAGTCACATAATAGAAGTATCTTTCAACATACGATACATTTGCGCAATTTTAAGGTTAAGCAAGTATATCGCTACGTGGGTGGCTTATATTTATACCTGCAACACGCAACCTTTGAAATTTTCTCGAAAGGTTAACGTTTGTTGGTAAAGAGGGTCTAATGTTCGTCGCGCTGTACTTGTCTTGGCCTTGGCAATACACCGTTTTCCGCTCACAAGGTATACTTTGACGTATGGTGCGGGAAGAGTCCGACTTCCTTGTCTTGCTTGTAAACCACGGGCGCGGATAACCTCTACCTGAAACAGTAGATAATATTACATTAAGCTACAAAAATATAAAGTGACGAGTGGTATAGGTCCGTGTATATCGCGAACAATCGCTCTGTGACTAGATTAAAACTACTAACTTAAAACAAGATGTTGCTTTATTTAAAAGTCATGGCAGATATGTGAGCCAGAAAAGCAAAGTACTTATATCAATATCTATGTGGGTGGATTTTTTTTACATGAAGACAAAATTTGAAGACGTCTTAATGAGAAAGAAAGCAAACTCTCAGCCTGATAAATAACTGACACGAGTTAAACAATCTCTGCTGTCGTCGTTAAGGTTGAGGGGATTAATTTCTTCAAAGAATCGTGTACTATAGTTACCACGCCGAATGATGATCCCTATGACGTTTCAACTGACAGTTGTATTGTATTAGTTATGCGAAACAATTTCGATAAAATACTGTTTTTTTTAGTTTTTTTTTAATAAAATGATGGTTTTATTGGAAGAAGCTTGCGCTCAAGTGGCAGCTGACGATTGGCGAAAAGTGGTCGAAAGAACGAAGAAAATTTGCTTACAAGACTGGGATCGAAATGTACAATACGACAATATCATTGACCAACCGTTAATAATAAACGTCACGGATAGCTGCAGTTCAGACTCAGATTTTGAAGATCCGATTGACCCTATATCAGATTCAAATTGATATAAATAAAATACAAACTCAGCATTTGTTTTATTTTTCCAACAAATTATCGATATTTTGTTTATCGATGTGTCCCTTCTTAGTCGATAACAGCTTGACGTAGGTAACTTTTGCAGCACGTACCATGTACATTTGCATTGAGTTTTTTTTCTATTATTTCCGAACATTACGTAATAATTTCTTAATATTCATTTTTATAATTTACAATTGTACACAATTATGATTTTTTCGACTTTTAATGGACCTCTAAAGGATTTGATGTGATAGGACGTCAGTACAATGTTAAGCGCTAATGAACTGTCATAGGGATCATCGTTCGGCGTGCGGAGTATAGTCAATGAGTTAGCAAAAACACATACTCATTGGCTAGTTTTGCAGCGCAAAAAGATAAACTCATTGGTACTGGCCAATTTTATCTTTATGCTAAGCAAAACTTGGCAAAATAATTGTGATAAGGCGATAGTATTATCTCACCTCCAGAAATCCTTTCTGGTAACACATTGATAGTTGTACATCACCAAGAGTTGGAGCACCAAGTAGCTGCCTACCCACTAGCTGTCCTGGACCTAACCCGTCGATGAAGTCCGACAATCCACCACCGTCTGATGAGCCTGAGCCTCTCATACCAGGAGACCATCTAAATTTGTTAACAAATCATCATTTAATGTTATTATCTGACATATCTTGTATTGTATATCAAAATGCATTATTTATCAAACCTATGTTTATAAAGTACAAAGCGTTAAGGTTATGACTAGGTTCTATTGTTACAGGTAAACAGTAAAAATATGCAACTTTTTAAATATTGTAGAAAATAATATTATATTTGTTAAAGATATTACTACCAAAGAAATAAATATAGATTTATAAAAAATAAGTAGGAACAACATTGATACAATAGTGAGAAGAGGGCGGTAGTCTTTCGGATGCATCGACTGGTAAGGCAGAGTATATAAAATCCAGGTATTAAAGGTACTATACAAAATATTAAGTTACCTAAATCGTTTAAAGGTGAAAGAAACGCTAGAGAATGGTCTGCATCTAATAAGAGATAGTAGGTTTAATATAGTATCTAATGAAACTTCAAATGATGAATGTCTATGCAATAATCAAATTAGTTTATAACTAACCATTAGATGTACTGCTCATTTACATACCTATTCGTTTATGCTATGTTGCTTCTATTTGTTCTATTATATTTTTTATATCCAAATAAATATTTGAAAATAATAACCATGCTTTTGTTATAGGTACCTAGTCAATAAAATGTAAAAACCATCTTAGACCTAAATATCTAACGGAATAAAAAAATAATGGAATGTGATATAAATTATACTCCCGTGATTCATGCAAGACTGTTAATATGTGTGTGTACATTGATGAGATAAAGTATAAAGTTGACGTTCAAAACAATAAGTGCAAACATCGTAGGCTTTCAGGCAACATTAATCTTCCAATTACAATCGTGCATTACAAACTCAGGAGCGCGTCCTTCTTAGCAGACTCTCCGACTTGTGACTGAAAACATTACATAATTTCGAACGAACGAAACACGGCGTTCATGTAATGTACTTTTCTACATTTTTATCGAGAGAGTGCTATGCCTATGCGAAAGAAGACGTGTGCGTGCTGAACAGAAAAGAGAATGAGTGAAACACACCAATAATATCGTATTCATGCTTTGACAAGACGAAAGGCACATATAGAGGGGTAAAGAATGTAGACGACGCAAGTAACATCGAGGCGCACATACAAAACGGAAGTTTGCAGGCAGCTCGCGAACTGCGGAGTAGAAGGGAGGCGACTGTCGACTTACGAGGATCCCTCCGAGCTAGATATGGAGAGGAGGCTGGCGGCGCACACCTCGTGCGAGCGCTGGAACGTGGTGGTGGCGGGGCCCGAGCGCTTGCGTCGTGCGCCGCCGCCGCCTGAGCTGCGCGCTGTGCCGCACCCGCCAACATACAGTCATTACCCGGTGTTACCATACCACACACTAAACTTATACCTTCACTGGGCCACATACATTTGGCCTTGTTACCAGCACCAAAATACAACTTTTAGGCAGCCGAAATAATAGTAATTATATTATAAAAATATAAAGTTTCCATAGAAAATCTTGTTACCCTGTAAAGCATTTCAATAGCTTTTATGAATGATTCATTGGAAGCTACATTTTTCTACGTGCTATTAATTTTATTGGTGTTTTATGTATATTTAATTTCTTATTTTGAATTATCAATGAAACGTCTCAGATAAGACCGATGGTCATTTTCATACGTACAAAAGATACAAAAATATATTTATGCAAAACCTACATAAGCTGAGTAGGTATAGACAAAGGATATGGCAATCTGATGTGATGTCTCGTGGCTTACGCTTGTGTTATTTTGACGAATCGTCAAGATGGAATAATTAAGTATGCAGATACCCTCGCGTTTCTTCGTACCGTTTTTACACCTAAATAACTGCAAAGTCGCGACCGCGCGTGATCTACCGCCTCGTGCAGTGGCACTATTGTGTCAATGTGTTTGGTGTAAAACACCACAGCTCGAACCTGTCCTCGTCGTTCTCACTGGAGGCGGAAGAAGCCCGTGACACACCACTCATGCCTCCGCGCATTTCTCCAGGTACAACTTCTTCGCTGCGTTGCACCGTGAATGAATTTTTGCCACGTTTACCAAAACCTAATCTGCGTTTCCGTCCTGTGACGATGTTATTAATACTTAATTTTACAGCAAATAATGTTTTGATACACATTTCATTAGCACAGTGTTCGTGCTACAAGGGATTAGAATAGGTGTAGAAAAATATTTAAAAAAGCAAATATTGTATCAGAAATCACCTGTTGCAGATAACTGGGAGGTGGAATTGCTTTTCTTCCCCATACCGGGACCAAAGTAGTCACGTGGCTCCGCCTTCAGAAGTACATCATCACTGGCAGGCTCCAATTCGCTTGTGCCCCCGAGAGCAGTGTCGCTAAGGCTCCCATCTTTATTGAAAATGTCTTATTTTTACAAAATAGTTTTATCCTAAATAGTTACAAATAAGTTTCTTTTTCATGTTACCTGCTTTCTCATCAGGTGGAACATCTGCATTACTTAAACTTCTTGTGAATTGACCTCGGCGTGATTCTCTTCTTTCTAGAGGCTGTGGTTGGTTGTTACTTCGTCCGTTTTCACGACCGCCGTAGTCATTACTACGTTTTGAATTTCGAGATGATTTTTCGAATTCCCGCACCGTTTCGTGTTTTGATGTTTGAAGACGATGGCAGTTTTGTTGCGTCAATGGTTGCGGCGCACGTGTAGACGTAATGCGGAGAGACGAACAGTCCAAATTTGGGGGTTCCATTGAATTGTTAAGAATGTTTTCACGAATATCTCCAAGCAGCAGATGTGAGGCGACAGGAGCGAGCGCACGATGGGGCGAGCCGAGGATCGGAGGAGAAAGAGCAATAGACATAGAATTAGCTACAATACTTAACTCTCTATCTAAATGGTCACCAGCTAATGAATAAGAACGAAACCGAGCTTTTTTAATAATAGAAGGTAAAGGTTTCTTGATCTCAAGGTTAATACTGGATTGGGGAGAAAGGAAATTAGGAGAACGATATTCCTGATATGATGGAACTTCATTTATACTAAAATTGTTGCCGTGTTTTCTTAAACACTTGATATTGTTTTGATTACTAACATTTTGGGTTTCTACGGATTGGAAAAGTAACTTATCTTTTGAACATATACTCATTCTTTTAAACAAATTATCAATAGGTTCCGGCGTAGAATTAACTACCGGGGAAGTTTTTATAACTATCAGAGAATCTGAGTTTCTTCTATGTAAATTTTGAACGCGTTTCGATTTCTCCGTTATATCTATATTTCTGTCGTTATTTTGTAGTGTCTCAATCGCTTTTTCTGTGTCAAACGGCAATATTTTATTAGGGCTAACATTTTCATAACTGTTCTTTAAATCGAGTGATAGCAAACTTTTCCTATCAATTCTGGTAGTAGTTACATATTCGGGCATATCTTTTAATGGTAAACTATTTACGACTTCGAAATGCTTACTTTGGTTTAATTTACTATTTTCTAATTCTGTGCTATATTGGTTCTCAATGCTCACATGAATCGTAGTATCAGCTTCGCTGCCTTCACTATCGTATCCACGATATTTTGAATCAGTTTCTTCTTTTTTAATTAAATCTACAGAACTATTAGTAATGCTCTCAATAGTGTCTTTATCAATATTTGTATTAAGATTGATTGATGGAATAATGGGTAGAGATTTTACTCGTTTATTAGAGAGTTTTTCAACATTAGGCAATAGCTTTCTAGTTGTAAGTTTACGAGAATTTACTTGATAGTCATCAATATCGAGGCTTCGAGTAAGATTTTTTAATTTCCATTGTGTGTTATTTTTCGGAACATGTATTTTATTTCCAATTGTCTTTTTGCGTTCAAGTATAATACTTTGAAATGTGTTTGTGGGAAATGTTGTTTGTTCTTGGTTTAAGAATACAGTAGTTACATATGTTTTTGGTCTCAGAGTTTGGGGTAAAGCCATTTGGACAATATAATCTTTATTATTTTCTGTTATTTTGTAGGTGTTAATGTGTACAGGATATTCGGGGCAACTAT
This sequence comes from Orgyia antiqua, assembly GCA_916999025.1. Taxonomy (NCBI): domain Eukaryota; kingdom Metazoa; phylum Arthropoda; class Insecta; order Lepidoptera; family Erebidae; genus Orgyia; species Orgyia antiqua. Next base: position 9,486,939 of record OU779861.1, read on the forward strand.
GACTTCTTTCAATTGCATGTCTAAGAGAACGCTCTCGTGAGTTGGAGCCGGCGGACCGACTTCGCCGAAAACGGCGAGTTGGGCGTACGCGCTGATTGGAAGCAATAAATCCTTGGTGGGATTCAGTTCGACATTGAATTCGACGTCGTACCGCGCGCTCTGCGCCTAATGAGATAGATACATACGGCAAAATACGTCGAGCAGTAGGATCAGTACGACAAACTCTATTATAAGTGTTTGGGATAGGGGTAGCGCTATCGCATGAGGAGGAAGTACTATAAGGAGGGAGGATTCGTCTCCGGCTGTAAGTTGCGATAATACGTACACATGTTATAATTCTTTTTATCTCTAGTAGGTAGGTAAGACGGTAAGGTGAAACACGGACACAATGAACAATAAGAGAAAAGCCACAAGTACAAAACTGCTACTCTAGTGTAGAAACAAGTGCTGACATCACTGTCAACCGTGCTGTTGGACATATTAATAAAAATTAAAAGATGTTATTTCATGGAACAAACACATGTTACCAAAGTTAAGTTAAAGAATGTCACGGAAAACAGAGATCATTTTATAAAATTTAATTTTTAAGATAATGTTTGAGTACACGTACATGACACCTATTTACTTTTGACAGACTACAAATGGGCAAACTTTTGGCTTCACTATTGCTGTTCGCAGCGCCGTCGTTTTATACAGGTATGTAGTCTTATGCCTAGTAACAATGTAAGTTAATTAAATTGTAATAATTTCGAAGTAGTACGATGTAAGGTGAGCTAATACCTGAGCATTCTAGTGGGTCGTGGTCGTTCTGACTGTGTACTGAAGGCGCTAGAGGTGACGGAAGCTACAGATTCAAGATCTGAATCAGCAGCTGCAGCGTCAGGAGACAATCGACGTCTGGGCGCCCACCCGCCACCACTCCGTGCTGCCAATTCAGAGTCTGACAGACCCGCGTAGTGCCTTTCCCATCCTGGGTCAGTACATTACATTTTCAAATATCTATGTCCCGACACAAATGCAACAAAGTCTACCTCCAGACTTATTGTCTGCAGATCACTAATAATTTAGAACTTTTTTTTAATTGGAGAGTTTATCTTCAAAAACTAAACTTAGTATGTTATAGCAGAATAGAACACTCTTTATGGTACATCTCAATATTACAGCACGAAAATAAATTATCAGTAGACAATTTTTATACTCAAGTACAATTACGTGTTATCGCAAGTTGCGATCTCTTCCAGATAACCTTTGGATGGACTGTGTAGTCCTAGTGACCTTTGATGCTGTTTTGAAAAAAGAGTGAAATTACAAAATACCCACAATATTTTAACTTAGAAATTTAATGAACGTTTGATGATTAATATTTATTTATTTCTTGGTATCTTGCATGTGGTATTAGATAGGTAATTCTTAAGCGACTAATTAATGCAGATTTAATGACATACAAGCGTTTATCTAAACTCTAAGGAATTAAAAATTAATATAAAGTATAAAATGTGGAAATATGAAGGTGTAGTAAACTGAAAGGATAAGGTGTGCGATGTGCTGTTATGCTAATGGGGCAGCAACAGCAACCAGGATTTTAGGTTTAACGCGTTCAATGCTGAATCATTTGCGAATTTATAGCCAATGCTAATAAAAGAGTCATTCGCCCAGTGCTGAAAACGCGTATGTGCGTTCAAAAAATTTTTCGCGTAGTGCTAAGAACGCTTATGTGCGTTCATAGAAAACTCGCGTAGTGCGGCTGGACGCTATAGCGCGTTGTCTTTTACCTTCCCGCAGTGCGGCCGACGCTTATGTGCGTTCGGTAACTTTCGAGTTTTATGACTGTCATATAACAATTACGGGTCATATAAAGGTGTTGGATGGATAAAGGTGCTTCCACACTAGTGTTTATTTGTAAGAGATTTTGTGAAGTTTACGCCATAATATATCTTCGTTCGGTTTTGTTAAAATAGTAAGTTATACCTTAATAAAACAGTAATAGTAAAGGTACCTTCTCCCGAAAGCCCTTTTATTCTTATTTTTTTTTAATTTACGACATTTCGCCCGCCTCGTAATAGACACCATTTATAAATAGACCATAACTACCTATTACTTTAGTTAAAAGAGCGAGTCATAATAAAATTATTTCAATAATCTATGGTACTAAATTAGGTTATTGTTGTCGTCGCCGCCACCGTCCCCCCCCCCTGCAAGATTCGTAGCAGAAACCCGACTAGTGTGTAGTCTCCTTTACAATTCCACATTTTACGACCGCTTCGAAACAATAGACACCCAGAATACACGCTATAAACGCACAGGTGCGGCGCACCCCGCTTACCTACAGATTTTTTTTTGTATGGACGCGTATACGCGTCGGCCCGCACTTGGTGAAGATCAGAAAAACGCGCATAAGCGTTAGCCGCACTGAACGTATTAAGCGGAGATTTTATCGGAGAGATAATAAAGGTTTTAGCGTAAAAAGACTATTGTGAATAACAAGTTTTGACAATTTTCGCGAAGATTTTATTTTAGCGAACTTTTAAACCTCCGATAAGTCAACATGAATAAGACCGTTAAAGACTGGCACTGATGGAATGTGAATTGATGCTTTCTTTTCTTGAAACCCTTTCCAAAAGTGAACCCTGGCTGCGTTAATGAGTGTCCCTACTCGCTCTGCAGAGTGGGTAGTGTTGGAGTAATGGTGTGTGTGTGTATGTGTAATGTTGGTATGTATGTATGTGTTGGTATATATAGTTGGTATGTTGGTATATATGTGTTTGTGTGTGTGTCTGGTGTGGTGTATTGACCTTGCGGCGTGCTGCGGTAGGTGAGTGTAGCGCCAATGTGGTGGGGCCCGATCCACTTACGTTCCTCCAGGTCCGCCGACACTTGAGCGCGCACCGCCCTCTGACCACTCTGTAATATTTATCATTATGTTAATACATCCATAATCTCTCTTTACCTTCAGGCCTAATATTTAATATTGCAGAAATATTTTTAACGCAAGATACATTTAATGGTGGGATAATATTTTAACATTTTGTATTTTTTTATTACTTGACTAGGTAACGGTTATTGAAACAGTCGACGTAAGTACTCATGATGCTAACCTGGTGGTGGGGTATTTGAGGTAGTTGTCGTTTCTTAGGACTAGTGGTAGGTGTGGCCGTGGCCGATCGCGACTGGAACCTTGGCGCGTACGCGTGAGTCGGTAAACGAGACGAGTCCCGGTCTTCTGTCACTGTAACATTGTTACCAAGTTCTTTTATAAAGCAGGAGAAGACGTTAATCTTCACATATAATTCTTAAAACATTAAGTACAACAATATGGAATATACATAAACACAGATATGAATATTAAATTCATTCATGACAAATGAAAATTTGTTGGAAAGTACAATAGAAATGCAGACTTACAAAATTTTACTTTAGAAGAGTTATAATTAGGTTTAACTCTTCTAACTATGACATGCAATTTAACAAACATAAAACATGAAAAATACTTAATTGATACAGTGTGCTGTATTTACATATACCGTTTGTAAACAAAGAAACTTTAAATTGAATGCCTACAGCTCACTGTAGTTATATTAAATATACTTAATGGATAGCGTGCTTGTATCAGGTATAAAAGGACAGGGTAGTGGTAGATGCGTGAAATAAAATAGTGGAACAGAGCTAGGAGGTGAAACAGTAAGTGGTAGTATATAGTAAAGTGGTGAGATGAACGGAACGCGACCAAGAAACGTGCGTGTCTCGACGACAGTTAGTGTTCCGTGCGGGGTTGAACCCGCTGTCATTTTTAACTCCACTGACCAATCTCAACAGTTCAAACAACTTTGGTTTTATTTTGGATTGGTGGGTAGAGTTGTTTTTGGCGCCGGTTGGCACCTGTGTAGCGCCAATCGCGGTCGGCGGGTGGAGAGAGGGACCGTCGTGGGGACTTGCTTCTTGCTCGTGCCGGCCGAGCCACTCCAGCCGCCGATTGTGATCTCGCCACGCTGTAACCGCCGCTCTGTGATCAATAAAATGAGCATTGAGGTGTTACATTCGCTACTCCACCACCGCATCTGTCACCAAGCTGCACTCCTAGAGACCATAACTCTCAACTTAAATAATATTAAGAACTATAAATTTATTGACAACCGTTCCCTGGCAATAAGAAATACCAAAAAAAACGATGAGCTCGCTTACGTTATGAAATCATGTAACTACCTAAAAACATACAATAGAACAGAGCATAACCCATCTGCTTCGTATTAACTTACATGTTCCCTGGACATTCCAGCAGCTCTAACTCGCCCCGCTGGTGACATGTCTCGTCTGCTAGATCGCGCTGCGTCCATATCCATTCGCTGTGGAGACAGTGTCTTTATTTGAAGATGGTTACTTCTTTCTAATATTAGAATAGATCGTCCTAATAGTTTTGAAATGTCTTATGTACATTCAAGTTTCTTGTGGCTAGATATATTCAGAAACAATGGCTGTAATACAATCTTCGTGTTTCTTGATTTTTATATTCTAGAGAATACCTACATGGATGGGACTGAAATTGACACTATAAGAATTTAATATTTTCTAACACTTGCGCGACTCATCTGTTTAAATAAAACTACTTTTTACGGATTTAGACGCGTATATTTGTTTTAAATTTTGGCCCGACGTTTCGGAGTCTTTGCAGTCACCATGGTCACGGGTGAGACTGAGCTGTAATGTGTCTTCTACGATCAGTTATTACAGGGTTTACCCACATTCGAAACGTCGGGCCAAAATTTAAAACAAATATACGCGTCTAAATCCGTAAAAAGTAGTTTTATTTAAACTATAAGAATTTGTTGCTTTGACTATAAGAGAGATGAAGAGTTTGGTGCAATGTAAATAAATTCTTAGTAATATTGTATATTACCTCGTGTGGCAGAGGTGGACTGGAACTGGAAGCGAGGCTTGAGAGCGAATGATGACGTCTCAAATCACATTCGCTTGGCGTGTCTGAGTCTGAGAGACGTGACGTTGATGTTGACGGTGGGGACAAGTGTTCACCGTCAGCTTCGTCTTCACGGTATCTCTAATAAATTCATCACATCAGTTAATCGGTATCTAAGTTAATTTTTACATATAATTTTATTGATTAGATAATTTTCTTGAGTACTCTTTAATAAAGTGGCCATTGAAAGAGTCCCTAACTTGTCTTAAAAAAAAATACGACTATAATAATAAGAAGTGTTCTATCAGTTAGAGGTAGAAAAAACATTTGTGTCTTAAAACTTACACTAAAACCTGCCACTTCTTCGTGTGGTCTCAGAGTGTACCAGTTGGATTCATGATTCATCGCAATATTGTCTAAATCCAGCAATACTTCTCCAAGAAAGTCATTTGGGCCGTAGCGATTTAAATCCCAAACAGTCACCTATAAAATTCGTAGGATTTTAGCGTAACGTAAACTACATGTTTCTATGTGAAAAATACATAATATATTTCTATAAGTTTACTATGTCTCCAAAAGGATATTTGTTTGCTTTTTTAGCAAATTAGTAAATGTTGTTGGCAGATTAGTGAGATGATTGATTAGCTACATATTTAGTTTATTTCAAGTACACAAGTCATTTTTGTAGTGTCTATAGGTATTTTCTTCTGTTTAGAGTTTAATAAGTGAAGAAACAGTAATTACCTCCAAGGTTCTCTTCTTTATATCGGTGATACGAATACCGCAGTACACGAAGGCTTGATTCCATCGAGGCTCGAGAGTGTTTGCTAATGTTTTAGTTCTTCGTTTACTTTTCTCACTTTTATCGGGTAGGAGGAATATTTTTGCGTAGGGGCATCGTGGAGAGCCGTCTGATCTTGGAGTGAGTCCAGTTGCGGACACAACCGTCACCAGAAGTTGTAAAGCAGTTATGTCGAAATAAATCTTGAGCTGTTGAAATGTATGCAATTAAGTACATGCAGTGCGGCATACAACAAGATATTAAAAGATTTTGGTTATATAGGTATATACATATAAATATATATATTTGGTTTAAAGCTTAATTCACTATTTTAAATATGTCAAATAAGTGATTTAAAGTCGATACGCGCAAAAAATATTTTATGAAAAGCTTAAATCTGCTTAAATATTAAATTGGTACTGTTCTATTTTTTGCACAAATACGCCTAATTTTGGACATGGTCATTTCCATAATCAGAGATAGTTATCTTGCCACGTTGACGGCTTGGAATAGTTGGCATCTCACGAGTTTTTGTTTAATAACAAGAGACGTGAATTTTTCCCATTGTTGTTATTTTTGGTGATATTCTTGTTGCTGATATAAATAGGAACTAACCTGTATACGTCCAGCTACATTAGCATTGTGGTGATAGTGCCTGACTGGTCGACGGCGAGCGTGAACATCAGGGGAGCCTGGTGACGTCACCAGTACACTGGGTTTCTCGCAACCACCTATCACTTCCGTGTACACTTCTGTATGCGAAGGTTACTCTTTAGTCACATAGAACATGTATTGGTCCGGGACCCAGGTACATTTTTGGTCATAGATTTCTTCTCGAGTGAAACTTTCTAAAATGTATAAGGGACTTATACTATGAATACTCGCGACCGTCAGCTGCGACTCCGTGGGTGGGTGGGCAGTGGCAGCCTCCCAAACATTTCCTCTCATTTGAAAATTTGTCAGATTATAGTTTATCGAGTGCTTTGATAGAAAAACAAAGTTAGCTGACCATAACACGGTGGATTATACGTCAGCTGGCTACTTGAAATTTAAAAAAAAAAAATATTTTCAATGATTTCCTTTCAACTAAAATTTTACCTGGTGATTGTTTATATACTAAGTATGAATGAAGAGTTATATCAGCTTGCTGTATCTCAGTGGAAAGTTTGTCAGCTGGTACCTTGAAAGGTGTAACGCAACAGCTTTAGATTGAGAAATTTACAGGTACATATTTGTATATTGCTCTTTTATTTATTCTATCTATTCTGATCGGACTTTTCGTTGTAATATCACGGTCTGATTAAATAGCAAACATATGATTTGCTATTTAATCCGACCGAATCAACAATTTTACCTATAATAATTCTAGGGATCCTCCCTCTTCCAGAAAAATATAATAATGAAAACAGCTAATGCCATTTGCAACAAAAATAAAGCAATTTCTTGCAATTTGTGGTTTTATTTATTATTATTTATGAATATAAAAAAATGTTAAGTGGGTGGGTACCAGTGGCGTGCACATAAATTTGAAGCAGGGTAGGCTCTTATACTGTAGGTAGTACTCTTATAGATTTTTAGCATAGCCACGCGACGGATCTCTAAGTCGGAAACCATGCCAACAGAACAAATTTAAATCTGAATATCCCGAATCAGTCCACACTGTACTAGAATTACTAAACAATAACTACGTACGTACATACATACGTACATGTACGTATGTACATACGTTTCATAACTTTTAACATGAAATTTTCGAGTTACATTGGTGCCTATTCTATGTGCAGACCTAAACTTAACTTAACTAAAAAATGAAAATTGATAGCGTCTATAACACAATTCGGCAATGTTAACAGAACTTTTTTTATATAAAAACTGTTTATTATAGACTAACGATTTTAATTAATATAAATGTGTGCAAAAAAATAGCGAAACATTTAAGATACAGCAATAGCTGTTTTCATTTTTTAGTTAATACCTATTATACCGTTGTCCGTCCAGCTACGCGTGGCGCTGATTCGATCGGTACCGCGCTCGCATGTTGTAACAAAAAACCTTTATAGCTTCTTATCTATAATACCTAGAGTGAAGACAAATACTACGAAAAATTACTAGAAGACTACAGATGAAATCTATCTATTTTTTAAGATCTGAAAATTTATTTTAAAGTATTAAAAATGAGAACAGAACAGAAGAGGACAGAGGAGAAAACATAACAATTCAAAATATAACTCGATTTTACTCTTAAAACTGTGATATGTATGCTATATGTATACTTAATTATAAAGCACAAATCATCTAGTTTATCTTGATGTATAATAATATTAATAATCTATGAACTCATAAATAAAACTAAACTACTTACGACAATCCGCTGGAACTTCAAAACGACTTGTTTACTAAACACAAAGCGTAAAGTGGACTGAAGATAAAAACTGCCATCTAGTGATTATGGATTGTGAAGTAATTCATCAGCTATCTATTACACAACTTATAGACGCAAAAAATAACGCAATTTGTCCATAGATGTCGGTATATCTAATCGTAACTGACTGTTGATACTCGTTTCGATACGAGATTTACCAAAAGTATTTAATTTTAAGCTTTCTTTCTATTTTTTTATATTTTATTCTTTGTCGCGGAATGGAAATTATTTAAATCTGAATATCCCGAATCAGTCCACACTGTACTAGAATTACTAAACAATATGCAAGGGAAACAAAATAATTTATTCGTGTGTACACAACCACATAGCCAGTTATACGTTTCATAACTTTTAACATGAAATTATCTAGTTACGTTACCCTTTTGTTGATTAAGTTGTAACTCGGGTATACATCTACCTATAGACACAATTTGAATTTTTTCACCGAACGACAATTGTGAGAACTTGTTATTTTTAATTTTTAACAAACACACACTATCAACACACATTTCACAATCAAATAACATTTTATAATCAACAAACGGAAATCCATACAATTATTAAATTAAAGAAACTCAATATTAAACAGTTCAATGAACCACATGAAAAAATAAAATGGCCTCCGTCGAACCAAAATATTTCTGCTATATAAATATTATTTATTCGGATTATAATAGGTAACGAACGAACGCCGAATACTCGCGAAAACTTCCGATCGCTAACTCATGCCGCATGACATGCAGTACAAGGCGTCTTCAATATGCAAGCCTGTGTGCGTTTGCGAACTGTGCACGGACACCAAAATTTCTACACACATATGAACTCATGGCAGGCGGGCGGCGTGGAGCTTGCTCGCTACGCTAATATTATTCCTTCGCCAAACGCCTGGCAAAAAACAATTTGCAAGCACATATTGGTGCTATTTATGAATTATTAGGTAGGCGTTTTTAAGTTATAATATTTTGTATAATTAATAGTAAATAAATGAATAAAGTCATCTAAAACATACGAACGTTTTATTAAAATATCTGTGAATGGCAAGTAAAGCAGAGCTTATAAGCTTGTATAGAGTGCACGCCACTGGTGGGTACTACTGGGTACCTAGTACCTACTATGACTAATGAGGAATTATTTATTTTAAAACCATTTATTAGCCTATGAACAAGAACTGTCATACTCGCTTAGTAGTACTTAAGAGGGCTCGATACCAAATTATGCTCCATACAAAAATATGGGTATCGTACTCCTCATTTTTCTTTGCGAAAGTTAAACCAATTTTGATTGTTTTTACGCTATATTATGGATGAAGAGTATATCTATGCTTCTATCACTTTCTATCGGTTTAACTTTCGCAAAGAAAAATGAGGAGTACGATACCCATATTTTTGTATGGAGCATAATTTGGTATCGAGCCCTCTTAAGTACTACTAAGCGAGTATGACAGTTCTTGTTCATAGGCTAATAGATAAATTGTTTTAAAATAAATAATTGCTTATTAGTCATAGTAGGTTTTTTTCTCCATGTTTGGGAGGCTGCCACTGCCCAACCCACCCACGGGGTCGCAGCTGACGGTCGCGAGTGTTCATAGTATTAGTCGCTCATGCATTTCTCGATTTTTTGATTGGGAGGGACTTGGTCATGAAAATCTGTCACTGGCTCCCGGACCATATCGTGTGCGATACCTATTTGATATCTACAATGGGTGTTTCTATGTATTATAAGTATGTATTTACAAAAGAAAAGTAGTATATGTATTCTATCCGTATACTGGTACCCATAACTCAAGCGTATAAGCTTAGCTTGGGACCAGAGGACGTTATGTGAAATGTCCATTAAAAAAAAAATATTGTATTAGTTGTTGTAATTTAACTAACTAAAACTTGGGAGTAGCCAGGAAATACAGAGATCCTCCGAAATACCGAAAAATGTGTCACAAAACAAAATTGACACTATTTCCGACAAATATAGTAATTCATTTCATAAGTAATTCATTTCATAAATAGTTAGAGAAAGACATTTTGAAACTACTACTAATACACGTAAACAAAATACATATCACTTCATATTATGCTGATGCCGACAAATTTTAAATCATCAATGGTCAGTTACTAATTAAATCAGTATCAGTTATCAATTTTATGACGAGTTACGCACAGTGATACCCTAATCATGTTATCTCATTCTTAACATCCCACACATAGCAAAGTGAAATATCTTTTTGGAAAAAGTGAATACCAAAAGAAACTGACATAAATAATCATGTATTAATTATATTAAAAAATACATAAAAAATATTAAAAAATAATAATAAAATATTATTATTAATTACCTTTGTGTGTCCTCCATGGTTGAGCCGGCGGGCGGCTGGTCCCTATAGGTCGTGACACCACAAGCTCCACATGTGAGTCATGCTTGCTGTCAGCCACCACCGCCGCTACCTCCTCCGCTGTACGACCTTGGAGCGGTACACCATTCCATTGTAACACTTCATCACCTTCGCAACATATTAATGTTCAATGGTAGAGTTATATCGAACTGTGTTTTTTATGTTTTTGTAATGTGCCTATATTAAGTATGACTGGTTTTTGCCCGCGCACTTGTTCGCCAAATACTTATTTTCAGAGCTCTACATAAAAAAAAAAACAACCTAACTATCAAAAATCAAAACATCACAACTCTTAATGGAAGTCGAATTTCCAAGAATCATTAGTGGCACTGGTTATTTATTTATTTTTTATTTATTTATTAGGTTACCCAACAATTGTTTACACAGATACAATCTCATTACAAAGTTGAAAATAACATTAAAAACAAGTGTAACAATTAATTATAGGATAATACAACATGCATGTTATAAAAGAACATTTGGAGACAAGACAATGTGAATACATACAATATTAAAATTTGATTCAATAACAGCATAATATTAATTACTTCCACAATAATCATATTTGTACCCAAAATAACAATCTGTATATAATTTAGGAAGAAATCAAAACAAAAAAAAATGTCGGAACAGAATACAGTAAAGTGAGTAAAATATAGTAAGTAATAAAAATAACTGGTTACATTTTTATCATATATGCAAGTACGTAATAGTTAATAACGTTGCCTTAATAATGGACCTTTTATAAATTAAAATCAAATCTCACCTATTCTAAGTTGTCCTTCTAAATCGGCAATAGATCCTTTCTTAACTTTTTCAACAATCGCTCCTCTAGTGCCGTCTGGTAATAATTTACCACCTATTACTTTCAGTCCAAGTATAGCAGCCGATGAGTGCGAACTACCTTCGACGACACTTTTGCGCAGGTCCATGTGACCAATCATGCGAGTCCCGTCTGTGGACACTTGCCAGCTCAGCGGAAACTGTCACATAATAAATAAACACCTTACAAAAGAAATTGAAATGAGCAAAACCACTAGAATCATAATTAATCCAATATTAAATATAACTACAGTCAGTTTACGGTTTTCCTCGCTGCTCAGCAACGTGTAGATTAGATTACAAGAAAGTGCACATAGGAGGTAACAGCATGCTCGCTAATGCAACCATGCTTCAGCCAAACATAAATATTCTAAACGCATACCTACGTACTATACCTATCCTTTAAACCTAAAAAATGAATAATTTCAACAAACTTTTAGTGACGATTTGTGGTAGAAAAGGGGTAGGGACTAACCATTATAATTATTTGAGATGTGAAAATTACAAATAAATAGCTGTAATAAAATTTCGATCATCTTAATACTTAATTTTTCCAATAGCTCAATAGCAGATAAAAGTAACTCGGCAATCTGCTCTAATTAGGTAGTTGTTAAATGAGAACTAATAGTTTAAAGCAACTAAGTGTCACAGTGTGAAGCGGTCTAGATACCTTTGGGCAATCGCCTCTGTTAGAATCTTCACTCGATGTGAAGGTGCTAGAGGTATCGATGCCCGAGTCTTTGGTGGCAGAGTCCTGGCTGGTCTGGCGCTCGGACTCCCAGCGCAAGGAGGCCCAGTCGTGTGGCGCCCCAGACGCGTCTCGGCCGCCGCGCGGGAACGTCGCTGCGCCTTCGTGCCCGTCAAAGCGAACGGTCTTTTTTCTCCTCTCAGTAAAACGTCTATTGTCAGAGGAGTCTTCCCACAAATAGGCACTCTTATACACCTCTCGATCGGGGCGCGGGCCCTCGTCTGGTGCGTATGGACGCAAGTAAGCATTCTCGCCGTCATCGCGAGCCCGCCACCGACAGTCTGTCACGGAATCAAAACTGCGTCCTCCTGATGGCCCAGTCCTTGCCACATCGAATGGAGCACGCACCTCGGTCTCATAACTCGCCGGGGAATGATTAATGAAATTGTAATAATTGTTGGCAGCCACGTTGGCGTTACGTAGCTGTGGATGTTGAACTGCAGCACATGCCTCTAGTCCTAAGAACGATATCGTATCAATAGTCACGATCACCTACACATTGCTAATAACTGCGTCCGTTCTTGACATAGACGCGCCTGTACGCGCCCGGCACCAAAGTTTCGAAAATGATGTCTAATGGTCAATCAATATCAAATCGGATATCAAAGGAGCCTTAACGAAGTAGAGTTGCTATTCAAAACAATAAACCTTTAATTTCGTTTTCCCCAAGTTCAAAATAAATCAATGGAAAGCAGTGAACATCACGCACAAGCGGAAAGAATGTGTCAAACTTATTCGTATAAGACAGTGAAACAGCAACAATACAGTACACGATCACAACCACTTCTAACGGACTCATAATAAAAATATGATCAAGTACACTTCTTTTCGCCCAAGCATGCGTAATTTTGTTTGAACCATAAATCTTGTAACCGATTTGCGCTTATGTAGAAGGTTAATATTTTGATACCTGCTATAGAATAATACGTATAAAATTAGTTAATGCGTTTCAGATCGGCCTGAAAATAGTCAAATGCCAAAGTAGTAGAGAAGTTTAGACGTAGGGAGGTACTCTGTCACCTGTGTGATTTTGTGGGTTACCGAACTAATTAGTTAATCGATAAAGGAAAAAGTAATTTTAATCATAATCTATATCAAAATAGAATGAGATGTTTTTCAATAAGAAAGTTTCGTATGAGAAAAGTTATAATCAGAACTATGAACTGGCACCTGACACTGGATGCTATTTTGGAGATTACGTATTGTTATAGATTTTATAAAAGAAATAGATGCCATTTATGGTTCAAACAACACTTGAAATAGGGGAAGTACATTCACTGGCATCTTTTACAAATTAAATTGATAAATAGTTTTGATCAAATTAGACAAAAATTAAGGTCAAATATCAAGAAGTGAACGTACTTCGGAAGACAGTTTTGAAGACAAAGGTCTTCGTAGAGAAAGAACATTTTAAAAGAGCCATTAAATTAGTTGACCAGAGCATGAAGTGTTGTAACAGTAATACTGATTATTATCAATCACATCTATCTTCAGCAATATAATTACAACGCAAAATTAGATAAGTTCTCGTCATAAGCCTCCCTCTCACCGATAAAAATTTATGCATTTTCTCGTTTAGCATCGCCTGACGCTGGCTACTGGAGCTCTCGGAACTGCTGTTATCTTTATTTGTACCTGCAAACAGTGTGATCACGGAGTAAAGGTAATAAGTCGCCAGATCGCCAGCTCATGCGATGTGGCTACCGGGCGCGTACTAGGTGTGTACGGACAACAAACAAAACGCGGCGGTACAATAAATAATCACACTAAAAATAGTATTTCAAACCAGGCACATCACCACAATATCCTCAGTGAGCCAGGTTTGAAACCTCAACACTTCTGAAAATAAGGTATTCGGACATACATTGTCATAATGTGTTTACAATACAAGTACTTAGGCACTAATGTTGTAATGGTTTAAGTAAATATATACTACCTACATGGTACGACATGATGAACATACAGGTAAAGATAAGTTTAGGTGCTCAACACTATCCGTTTCAGTGTAATTATAGTACTTAGATAACTTAAAAGTAACAATTACCTGAGGCTACTTAAAATAATCAATACCTCGCACGGAACACCTTAACCTTATCATTTATCAGAGATGAACATGGCGGTATAATCTACTATATAATATTATATAGGTATTTGTGTAGTGTAGTGTGTAGGGTTTTACAAACAAAATTAGCACGGATGGAAAGGATCGTGTTGTGTTATAAGTGATGGAATGGACTGGTAGGTGAAAACCAGCGTGCCTACTCACCACGATCACGATACTCGTCGTTTTCATCGGATACGCATTCCGGAACTTCGTCGTCCGAAGAGGAAGACCTTGGTGGTAGGGCAGGGTGTGACGGCATAAGTTGTGAGCCAGGTGGAATACCAGAATCCATCACGCCATAAGCAGCTTTTTGTCTTGAATGCACTAAGTGAGGATGTGTTCTTGCCAGTCCTTCTAATTCACCGTAACTTATCTGATCTTGCTGACTGTACTGGCGACGTAGAGCACTACTGGCTCTTTGTAGTGGAAGATTTTCTTTTTCTGCTGCACTATGGGCACGTTCTAGTTTTGGTCTTTTATCCAACGCAATGTCAGGCTGTGGTAAACCTCGCAAATCATTCTCCATACGCCATAACATTGAATCTTGCCCGGCACTTTTGTGAATCCATTGTCCAGTTTTAGATAAAAGTTCTTGCTTTTTACGACACAATATACATACCCATATTACCTGAAACAACAACAGGCTTCGTGATAGTTGCCGTTCACAAGGTCGCGGGTTCGATTCCCGCTTGGCACAATCATTTGTGTGATATCCATAAATGTCATACAAATGTTTGTACTACGTCTGGGTGTTTCTATGTATTATAAGTATGTATTTACAAAAGAAAAGTAGTTTATGTATTATATCCGTATTCTGGTACCCATAACACAAGCATAATAAGCTTAGCTTGGGACCAGAGGACGTTGTGTGAAATGTCCGTGAATATTTATTTATTTATTTATTACCTCAGAATCTAGTGACCTGCATAATTTGTGGAAAACAGGACAAAATTTTTACCAATTACATGAGTAGAGTGGTGTCCGTACATTTACGAAAGTGTATGCACATGTCAACAAAACATAACCTTTAAAAATCGTTCATATCTGGTGTTTAATGTGTTTACGTTTTACTGGCAGGTTTTTTATGCTTAGGGCCTCGTTCACCATCTTCAAGTAAAGCGTTGATTAGTTACTTATCGATTAGCGTTAATTGTCAAGTAATAGTTACGAGTATCTTCTGTCAATTTCAATTTTTTAATCTTAAGATTACTGCTACTCGAACGTCGTGAACATCGCACGTGTAGTTACTGGTGACTTTAACTAGCGATTAGTCTACTTGGCGCTTTACTTGAGAATGGTGAAAGAGGCCCTTAATGTTATAAGTACTATAAAGTTAAGAAAATAATTCACTAACCTTGTTAGAACGTAAAGTAACTTTTCCTCCACATCGAGCGCAGCATCTCACTCGACAATAATGACACGAGTGACCGACACCATCGGCAAATTTAGTCTTGAGACAGATGTGACAAGTGGCTGCTAACTCCACACCAGCAGCGCGTTGCATCTCATTCCTGGTGCGAATCGTTTGTTCAAGTACTGCTACTTCATCTTGCTTACGTCTGTTTATTATAATAATATATTAGTATCCAAACATTTTAAATAACACCAAGATCTTCTATCATTCATCCATGGAACCTATCTATGCAGTTAACTCTACTTACAAACTTCGAAACGTGTTTAACCACTCTTTTTTTACTAGAAATGTGGGAGGGTAATTCACCTTAATATTTTAAAATTTTAACAACTTAATCCTAACTTATGTCTCACCTTAATTTTATTTTTTAATATTGAATAAATTTATTATAATATTGCTAACTTAAAAAGAAGAAGATCTTAACAGTTTTATGTTCAACGAATAAACAAGCGTAGGTATTACTCTGATTATTATTTGCACATTATTCAAAATATGCCACGCGTACATAGCACTGAAAGTCGGGCCAAATAAATATCTATGTATGTATATCCTATATACAAATAGTTTATCAAGTTGGAACTTTGCCCATAACCGCATAGTGTGGGACCTACATCCATGTTGGGGTGTATATTTCGTTCCTTTTGTTATTATGTGGCTACAATTTTAAGTATCTTCTAAAAACTGATCTATTCTATTCTTGATCTAGAGCAGCAATTTAGCACGGCGACGCCAAAAGTTTTTCTTAAAAACAGTTTGTTTTTTTTAAAAAAGTTCCTATCTACAAATATTACATTTATAATCTGATACTAGAGCACGTTGTATCTTAAATATATAAAATTCTCCTGTCACGGCGTTTGTAATTGGCCTTCGAAATGGCTCGATCGATTTTCGTGAAATTTTTTGTACATATCCGTTAGTTCTGAGAATCGGACAACATCTATTTTTCATCCACCTAAATGTTATGGCTCACCCCTAACAAATATATGGCAAAACAACGTTTGCCGGGACAGCTAGTTATGTTATAAATAACTAGATAATGCCCGCAATTTCATCCACGTTTATAGTTTTTGAGCCCTTCCTTCCACCAAATGTACCTACACCAAACCTTAACATATTATACAAAAGCCATCCCCATTAACCACTCTATCTACTAAAAAAAAACATTAAAATCCGTTGCGTAGTTTCGAAGATATGAGCTCAAGGGACCTGATAAAGCAATAATCAATGCAATACTAAGGCAATTATCCTGCAAATACCAAGATCAGTTTCTAATTTCGAATCTTCAACATCAAAAATTACAACAATGAAATAATTCCATAGTAGGTACAATAACCTAAAGTTAATGAAACAAATGAAAAAACAGAAATTCTTGACATAAAAAAACGGGTATTCGGATATTTACGCAATTCACGCAGCCCTCATGTTTTTGAAAATTTTGCAAAACTACTTAGTTACATTATGCCGTAATAAAGCGAATACATTTTTGTACTCGAGTGATTAATTTTTAATACGGTGGTTTCTTAGGATGGGAAATACGATCAAATTGAGCTCCTGACACTATTATCGTTACGGACAACTTTGTATGCAAATACTGCAGATAAATATTGTTTATGTACCTATCGTACGCACCTACTATCATAGGAACATATGCATACACATACATACTACTTTAGCAGGCATTTTTAATCTATCTGTACTTATAATAAATCTGTAGAGAGGTCAATTCTGTACATGAAATATATTTTCAAAATAACTATCAGGGGGTGATTAGTGATCGATACTGATGCCAAAAATGCAATCAGTAAAATTTTTGTCTGTCTGTCTGTCTGTCTGTCCGTCTGTATGTTCCTTATAGAAACAAAAACTACTCTACGGATTTTAACGAAACTTGGTACAATTATTCTTCATACTCCTGGGCAGGTTATAGGATACTTTTCATCACGCTACAATCAATAGGAGCAGAGTAGTGAAGGGAAATGTTGGGAAAACGGGAAAAGGTGCTCCATTTTTTAAGCTTCCGTCGCGTGTGCAGCCTTAATGGTTAAGGTTACATAGAAATCATGTATGACGGAAATATTCTACATAAAATTGTCTAAAAAATATCCCGAAACAGCACATATCTATATTTTATGGTTGACTCACAATAACACGTGTAACTCCTGATAGCTTAGCAGTTCTGATTATATTTGTTTACTCTTACGTTTATAATACTCTCACTCGAGCAGTAGTTAAAAGGGGAAAATTTCCTAAATTCTACGCGGACGGAGTCGAGGGCAACAGCTAGTTTGTAAGTAAAATAATGGTGTCGATTCTAAGTCCACAACTAAACTTAACTAAAAAATGAAAACAACTATTGCTGTATATTGATTATTTGGTTGTTTTGTTGTGTAATTTTATATTAATTACAATCGTCAATCTATAATAAACAGATTTGCTAACAAGAAAGAATCGTTAACATTTCGGAATTGTGTTATTGACACAATCAAATTTCATTTTTTAGTTAAGTTAAGTTTAGTGTACGCGTAGAATTGGTACCAATATCTTTAATAAAATAACTTTAATGTGGTATTATGTGAGACATGTACATTATGTGAGTAGTTTTCACTTGTGGTTTACAAAATAGATGTGATATGATGAAGTTATAGGTAGTAAATCTGTGGTTATAGGTACCTTTCTAAAGTTAAAAGTTTTGAAGCCTGGAAGCCTTGTTATCCTGATTAGATTGTATTCTATGTGGGTCAGAAACTAGGTCAAATTTATAAATTTAAAATACGTCCGTATACTATTAACGTGGCCAAATATTGTTCGAAATTTTTCAAGATACGAGCATACTGCTTTAAACTTATAATTCAACCTACAATCAACAAAATTATCGCGAACTACCACACAAAATAGAATAAATCTTCACCGTCTATAAGAAGAGAAGACATTGCACAGATGCACGTCAGAGAAAGGGAATACTTAATTGAATTATTTTCACAATGATGCAGTGATGCGCCATTAAATTGCTGCATTATTGCGACATTTCGCGCACACTTACACGTCAGTTTGCCAAAATAATACAAATAATCAATATTTAGTTATTCTCGAAGCGCAAGATATAAACGTACTCGATTTCGGTATTTTGTGAAGAAGAAATGGTCGTTTACAGTTTACGCAGGTAAATTGTAGAGTCATACGTAAAAGAGCGAGTGGTATCTACTTATAAATGTTGTAATATTTATGAAAACCTACGTAAATGGGATCACAAAGCACAGTAACGGTGATGAAAAATTTTATCAACACGATTGAGAAATAAATAGTCTTCATTTAAAATACCTTTTGCAATAATATACGTTATGAAAGTAATCACATCACTTCACAAGCAACTTTGGTGCATAAGATCGAATGGAGAGACTTGGCGATGGCGTTAGGGGATTTGAGGCGCATGCGGGAAGCAGGGTACCGTGGGCGCACCTCATGATCTCGTGTTCTCGCTGCTCCTCCTGCCGCTGACGCATCATGACACCCTCGATGATAGCGCGCTCCTCGGGCGTGAGATGCGAAAGGTCCGGCATGTCTGCCATGGCGGGCCGCGAGCGGACGCGGCGCGGGCCCGCCGCCTGCTGCGGTGCTTTGCCCGCGGCGCGAGCTCAGCGCGTCTCTCCGGCCGGAGGTTTATTTAGTAATGCCGGACGAACCAATGGCGCGCACCCGTCTGCTGACGTCAGCGCGCCTATTGATCGAACCAGGCGGCTGGCGAGCGGCAGGGCGGCCCGCCTGCCACAACCTGCATGCGTGCGCATACCCACTATGCACACCTACGTATATCATGAATAGAGTGCCTATATTAGCTCCCCCACTGCCAACAACAAATTATTAACTTTTGCCTATACTTTAAAACGGCTCTACTTATATCCAACTATTTTGTTTTGTTGTTGGCATTAACTTTGTTTCATAACCAAGTAGATACGTGATTTCATAATGGAACAACCACAGATAGGAACAACATAACGAATATAAATGTTATGAACTTCCCTTTCAACGTCGCAATCGTTTACTACGGGCTGCAATCGAACTGCTTGTTTCAGAGCTCTTGTTCCAGCCTCGAGTTTCAGAGTGGAGACTGCGATACGCACCAAGCGTACGCTGCCGTCGCGATGCAACGTATGGTATGGTGCCCTCAGTTGGATTGACTGACGACTGTTACCACTTATTGAGGTTCGCAGGGTGGAACTGGATGCTGCTAATTTGACAGTAGAGACCTACTAATTAATTCCAGCTTGACTAATTTACTGGCATCGGCTTCAATAGCATAAGAATAGCTTGTCACTTAATCACACTTTTGGGGATTTAGAAATTTAGTTTTTTATCACATGTAGGCAAGTGATAATAAAGTAGAAGAAAAGGAATATTTTAAAAATTGAAAATTCGTATAAAATAATACGTAGCTTAAATTCCAGTCATTATTTGTACTTAGATGTTATTTCAATCATCTTTATAAAAAACGTAGAGAATCCCATTTAGTTGTTGTATGATGTTCAGTTACATATTATAGTAAAGAAATCAATCATCAAAGACCCTGTTTTATGCAAAATTAATCTTTATTATAAAAACAATAATTTCAAAACAAAAGTATTATACTTTACAACACAATTTCGATAGTTTTCACACATCGTTGTTCGATTTGTTTTATCGAATTCAATCACAGTCTAGAAGCGGTGGGTCACATTCGCCAGGCTTATAATTGACGTGGTCATTATGAAATAATGTTTTTGTTTCACCTTCACGCCAAGGGAACCTCTTGGTAAATCTACGCATATATTCATAGTCTCGACATTCCGGCTTAGCATGTGGGGTTTGACTAAACACTACTAATGCCTGTATCAATATAGCTGGAAAGCAAATGAAGAACAGAATTCTTTTATACTTCTTGTATGAATCATGACCACCATGAGATCTGGGACTACAAGGATTTAATGGTATAGACGGTGTACAACCCGGTGGTGGCGTAATCCGTTTGCCAGCGCCTGGAGCAGCCGGTGGTTTACATGGGCACTGTCCGGCCGGTGGCCGCGGCGGACAGCATTGTGCAAAGTGTCTGCACCCATAACTTAGACATTTAATGTTACACCCGTAATTTATGCTTAACATCTTATTATCACTTACAATTTTATAGTTATATCTTTATAAATTATTTTACTTATTCATAAATAAATAGCAATGAAAGCACAATGAAAGACAGTGTTTGACATTACAGATTTTTTTTTATTTTTATAAGACTTAAAATGTATCATAGTCAAATTTAGCAGACAGTATTATGATAACTTTGAATAAGCAACTTTAAAAAAATTGACATGCATTGTGCATGCATATTACTTACGTTTAGTTCAAGTGCGTCCAGCGTCTGTAAGAGACGGGGCCCCAAAATAATATTTAAACCATTTCTTCTTCTTCCTGCCGTTTTGTGCTTCGAACTTTTCCTATCAGCCGTCATATTCTCACCAACTCCTTTTTATTTCTTAACACCGCTAAACACAGTCCATTAATCTTTTCTTTGGTCTCCCTCCCCTTGCCAGACACCAATATTCATATTCATCACCTTTTTGCATAAATGCCCTTCATCCCCAGTAAAATTTTACTAACAACTATTGACAACGAGGATGTCGCCTTTTGCGTCGTCTTATTGGGGTTTGTTAAAAATGAAAGCTTTTAAACATAACTATTTAAAGTTACATATTAAAAACTTAATGTAATACCTACATAACTCATTTATGTTTAGGGTAAAATGCTAAGTAATGATTTAATGTGAAATATTTAGTCAACAAGGAAAACGTATTGCAATATATTACAGGGAAAGAAAAACGTATAGCCTAGGAAAAGCATATTGTATAGTTCAGGGCTTCCCAAATGTGTTCCCAAACTTATTTGTACCGTGACGCCATTGGGACTTTGCTACTGTGACAGTTTGGAAAGACCTGGTATAGTTTATTAAATAAAGCAGGTATTAGCCGTATTAGTATAATTATTAAATAATTTATTTACTTTGAAGACTTGGAATTTATGTATAAAAACTAAACCAGCTTTTGATAGCGTGATTTTCAGTGAGTTTATAGCATTCTATAAACTCACTGAAAATCACGCTATCAAAAGCTGGTTTAGTTTTTACATATAAAATATTCCTTTAGCAATGGCTAAAGGAATATTTTATATTAATACTTATTCCTTTGTCAATAGTTAATATAAGTCGCCCAAGTGTGTCAAATTTAGAGTTACACGTTTGGAGTTGCACATAAAGAGATGGGTACACATAAAAATATTATTTGAGCTCCTTCGTTTTGGGTTTCAAAGTTACTTCAGCTTTATTTCATTTGAATGTAGATCTCGGCAATAACACTATTGGACTCACAGATTTAACTACCTACATTATAAAGTGATAAACTGAAATAATGTTGAAGGAAAAATAACAATAAATTCCTTTACAATACAAGTATGTAGGTACATTGCACTTTAAATAGGTAGGACTATGTTTGTAGAAAAACCAGGTGAGTCAAGCTGTTGAGTCAATTAAGATTGTTTTACATAGATCTAAATATCATTGTTCAATGAAATATTTCTTTCTTCTATTTACCTAATATGATGGTCCAGAGTCTAGATCTCTTTTTGTCATCTTTTCATCCTTTTTTCATCACTTACATAAACAGTACAAATATGTGCACGATGTGGATTGATGAACGCGATTACCAATATTAATCATCCCTAAGACGGCAGATGCTGTCGAAATATTTAATGCACGCCGTCATCCCGAAGTTACCTTTTACAGCACCCTTGGGAGGAGATGGGGTGGCGACACTTGTATTCTTAATCCGTCACCACACGGACAAGCCCTACGTTTTGTTAATTCTTCAGATAATCGATTACATACTACTGATATGGTATCGATGTTTTCTCGATAGGTAGGCTTACTCTGTGAATCAATGTCAAGATTGTCATGTTTCGTTTGTTACTCACTCTGTGTCCTGTGATTGTGTTGTTTACAAACATTAATCCTACAAACGTACAACTAATCCCCTTTATTTTTCATTTTAAATGTGCATAATTTATATAAGTACCCAGTTTAAAATATTTAATTAACCTTTTATTCAGGGTGGGTGGTTCTATTTTAATAGACTAGTGGACTGGAATTTCTAACAATGATTTAGACGCCAACACTAATAGTGATTTTGTCCAGCTCTTTACTACGTATCGCTATTATTAGTTAGAATAAGTTTTAAAATAAACCAATGTGGAAACGCTGTACTTTATGTAAGTTTTTATTTTTTCTTTTTGACCACAAATTTCGAGAAAACAAATAATTTTTGTCCACTGTAATAATAACCTTGAAATGTTATAGATTATGTAAACCTTGAAATCCCCTCCAACCGGCCGGTGAGTCATGCGATGAGATAGCCACAAACAGGCGTTGCCCGTGTTTTACTTTAACGAACCAATATATTCAGTAGGTGCTACATAGTGGTTCAGAAACACACTACAGGCATATTAGAGCAGTTGTGTTATTTACAGTTCTCTTATTTTTGGCGTCAGAAGTCTTCACGCTGCATAACATGGACTCAAAGGCGCTCTCATCAGCTATTGCCCAATTTTCTGCTAAATTCTGTAATGTAAGTAATGATTTAGTGTTATGCTTATTGTTTGCTATCAAAGTAGTTAGTATGAGATTACTAATGGAGATTCTCTGTATATATTTTTGTCACCTACCTACATATTCGTTTTATAAGAGGTGATCATAAACTTTTCTGAATTTTGCCAGTTACCTGAGATATTATTATTTATTTTTTGTACTTTTAACATAGTAGTGAGTACCTAAGTAGGAACTAAATTAAATGTTGCCACATTTAAATGAACAGGCCATACCTAAATAAATTTGAATAAATTAGTTATCATACTTATCATGTAGGTATGTGGCTGTAGGATTGTATTTTTATGTTTTCATTTAACTGTATTTGATTGAATAAAACTATAAAAAATTGTAGGTTTTGTTTATTAAATTACTTCCCATAAGAACTACTGACAAAACTGAGAGGAGTTAGTGTGTCTGACTCCTCCAAATTGTCAAAAATATTTATTACCAAAATATCCACATTTTACAGTATTTACTGCTTGTTATTTTTTCAATTTACTAATATTTACCTCAATACCACTTTAATCTTCAAATAGCTCCTAAACTTCTAATCTCTAGTTAGAAAATGTGTAGTTTCTGTAAATAATGCCAAGGCTAGAAGACAAAATACGAGATAGGTACTTACTCTAATCTGTGAGGAGTCTGAGGACACTTAATTGCCTAATTACAATACAGCTTATAGGATTTTCGGTGGTTACAAACTTACGAAAAACGAACGTAAATGAATTTTTATTGTAATTTCTCTTAAATGCAATTATAACCAATTTTTACGCCATAAGACACGTATATTTGATTTATAATTTAGCCCGACAAAAAAGATATTGGATGTAGTGATTATTTATGTTTTATTTCAAAACATTGTGGTTAAGAAAAACAACAATAGAAGTTGAACTTGTAATAAAATCCCACACGGGAAAACCGGTTTCCAAAAGTGTACAAAAACTGATTGCTCGCATTAGATTTTTTAGTCTAGCTGTAGTCTAACTTTCTTAAGAGCGTACGATAGGTACCATACGTTGCTCCATACAAAAATATGGCCTTCGTAATTCCGTTTTTTCTTCGTGGATATTGCTTCTAGAGACATTCTAGAAACTAAAATCGGTTTATTTTTCGCGAAGAAAAAACGGAAGTTCGAAACGTCTTTTCTTCAATGATTTTATAGGTAAAATCTGGCAGAGCTGCGACTGTCCCTTTCGCACTCTTCGGGTAAAGGAAAGAGGTGCGGAAGGGTAAGGTTAACCCATACACTTACAAATAGTGATACACAAATATCGATATTTATTATCGATACCCTAGTGATGTGTATCGATGTCGATTTAGAGTTTTTAGTAATTTTATTCAGTGTTGAAGGCTACGAGAACTAGAAAATGTTGTATTCTTGTTGTATTACAATAAATTACATAATAGGCTGCATTGGGTATGTATACATTAGCTTACTGAAAATGCACTAAAATATCATTCAATTTTAATCTTAAGGTTATATGTTACGTTAAGCATACTATTTATTAAAGAAAATATTACTATTTCTATGTTTGAGTTGATTGATTGGTCTCTATTTTTATCTGTATCAATCAAATCAAACATAAAATAGTAATATTGTCTTTTTATATAGGATAGCAATACCTAGCGCAAATACCTTAATTGTAATTTTGTGGCGAGTATCGTGGGCTCTTAAAATAGATATGTATTAGCATTTGTGTTGTGTGACGTCACAATTAGGTATTGCGATTAGCAAAGGAAACGGGAGATAAAATATGATTAATACATAGGTATTTGCGTTCTAATAATGCCAGTCATTATTCTATTTTTTTAGATTACTATAATCCAAATTATATATGTTTACTAGCTGACCCGGCAAACGTTGTTTTGCCAGACTAAAAAAAAAAGTTTGAAAAATAGATGTAGGCCGATTCTCAGACCTACTGAATATGTATATAAAATTTCATAACAATCGGTCAAGCCGTTTCGAAGGAGTACGGTAACTAACACTGTGACACGTGAATTTTATATATTAGATAATATTATTTAATGACAAAAAACACATTTATGTATGCATTACTAATTACATATTACGTTGTGTTCAACTTTCAATTAAAGCCTGTATGCAATAATGAGTTTTTCGTGTTATCTGCATACAATTAATCCACCGATTATAATGGTTCTTCGTCACATAACAGATTATAATTACTATCCATTTAAATAAGTTATTTTATTAGATACTAGCTGTTGCCCTCGACTCTGTCCGCGTAGAATTTAGGAAATTTTCCCCGTTTTTGGAACATTTTTAACTACTGCTTGAGTGAGAGTATTATAAACGTAAGAGTAAACAAATATAATCAGAATGAACGAACTGCTAAGCTATCAGGAGTTACACGTGTTATTGTGAGTCAACCATAAAATATAGATATGTGCTGTTTCGGGATATTTTTTAGACAATTTTATGTAGAATATTTTCGTCATACATGATTTCTATGTAACTTTAACCATTAAGGCTGCACATGCGATGGAAGCATAAAAAATGGAGCACCTTTTCCCGTTTTCCCAACATTTCCCTTCACTACTCTGCTCCTATTGATTGTAGCGTGATGAAAAGTATACTATAACCTGCCCAGGAGTATGAAGAATAATTGTACCAAGTTTCGTTAAAATCCGTCGAGTAGTTTTTGTTTCTATAAGGAACATACAGACGGTCAGACAGACAGACAGACAAAAATTTTACTGATTGCATTTTTGGCATCAGTATCGATCACTAATCACCCCCTGATAGTTATTTTGAAAATATGTTTCATGTACAGAATTGACCTCTCTACAGATTTATTATAAGTATAGATAATATTTTTTATCTCGATTGATCTGTAAAATATAATTAATGCTTATTAAGAAATCTGTTGATACCCATTTTCGTCCTTTTATGTATGAACTCCTTTCATTTCTTATGTCAGACTGTAGTTTCGTATCTTCTTTACAACCAAAAGTTTTTTTCCATTTACCACCCAAAAGTGTGTATTCATTTGTGAAAACATCTTCCTGTACAAGTAATTGAGGCCAAATAAATGATCCAGAAGTCTATCTGTCTCCATCTCAGTGTGACAGACAGACGTACATGTATTGCTTTTTTATGAGTTCTGTATTGTTTTTTTTTTACGGCTATGGAACTTTAAAAATTAACATCAAGTCCTTGATGTCTCTTTTTTATCGAGGTCATTGAAAAGAAAGTAGGTGTTAAAATAACATTAGACTATCTACTAAACGCTTGATAATTTTATGTATCAAGTGCCCATCAAGTAGAAAAAGTAGTGCTGGCGTAATGTAATTTTTATTAGGAGCGTACCTCCTTTAATGATAAATACCGGTCTGTTTAGGAGGTTCAACATGTTCCCCATAGATTTTTACTGAAATAAACCATTAATACCGCTATAGTATGTATCTATTTATTATCTACTAGATATGTACTAGCTAGATGCAAGTCCTAAGGATTTTTGATTCCGACGAAATACAGTCGTATTCGTATGAGACTCATGTATGTTGTTGTTTGTTACATTCTTCATTATTTTTATCGATGTTGCATCATCACTTACTTCACTGGAATTCTTTTGATAAGGCATAAATTAAGTATAAATTTTGCATAACTGGAACTAATGTCTAGACAAATAATACAAGGAAAACCACCCATTTATAGATTTTAATGCCGTTTATTTTCGGTTCGTTTATTGGTGACTTTAGGTACCGCGAATGTATTCACGGAATTATTAAGATCACCTTTGAGATTAGTGATTAATTCTTCGAGTTCTAGTATGCTTCAATATCTTTAAATGTTTGTTGCAGGAGTTAGAGAAAGACAAGAATGTGGTGTCATCACCTCTATCTGCGGAGTTTGTATTGGCGTTGTTGACTTTGGGTACCTCCGACCCAGCACATGCTGAGCTGCTCACGGCGCTCGGTATTCCTAATGATGACTCTGTAAGTTTACCTATATATAATTATTATGTGAAATGTAGCTGGTTTGGCAAAATTGCGTATAAACTCGTATTTCTTTGTCATCGGGCCAGAGGCCTTCGAAACGACAATTTGCAGTATCGCACAGGTCACAAGACGGCTAAGTTTTGAGCTGCTTCTTTGTCAAATAATGCTTTTATATATAATCTTAACTTTCACATCTCTGGGAAGATAAAACTAGCTCGTTTTCATTTTGAACTAGAAAAACAGCTGGCAACGTCATGAGCGATACGACGAACCAAATAATTTGTGCACTTAGTTATAAGCGAAAAGAAACTATTTTGATCTAGTCTTTAGATAACTATCTAGCTTATGTCTACGATAAAAATAACCTTTTTGTATTTTTATACATTAGAAAAAGCAATTCAGTGCCAAGAAGCATTCAGATAAATATTCAATCTGTATGTAAAACAAATATGTATCCGTTAAGGACATCGTAAACATCGAACCGATGTGCCCTAAAGTAACCTAATATGGGTAAACTGGTGCTAGACCCCCGTCATCGAGCTAACACAATGCATTTTTCTAGATTCGTTCATCATTCTCTGACGTCACGAGCAGAATAAAAGCACTCCAGGGTGTTACATTAAACGTCGCTAACAAGGTGTATATACAGGAGGGTCCATACGATCTACATCCAGAACTCAAAGAGGATGCTATCAAAATATTTGATGCCGCCATGGAGAAGGTTAACTTTGGAGATAATGTACCTACTGTGAATGCTATTAATCAATGGGTAAATGTTTTTATATAGTAAATTTACAGATTCATAATATAAAGGATCCTATTATTAAACTGACTTTTCGTTTACAGGTTGAAAGCAAAACTAACAACAAGATTAAGGATCTACTATCTGAAGACAGTGTTGACAGTGACACTCGACTGGTACTTGTAAACGCGCTGTATTTTAAGGTGAATATCAATCTTAGAAACTATTTGTAGGAATAAAACTTATTATTATTATATTTGCATTGGAAGCTGTGGTTGTTATTAACTCTGTGGTTGTAAATTCTAGGGAACATGGAAAACACAATTCGACCCAGCACGAACATCAGACCAGCCGTTCCATATTAATGCTAGTACAACCGTGAATATTCCTATGATGTATCATGAGGGTCAGTACGCTATAGGTTTCAGCGAACCACTTCAAGCTCAGGTATTTACAGAACAGAATCTTTACTTATTATAAAACAAAGTCATTATTTTTGTATGTATGTCCCTAAGTGAGCTAATATCTTAAAAACTACGCAACGGATTATGATGCGGTTTTTATAAACATAGCGTGGTTTAAGAGGATGTTTTTTTGTATAATTGATTAAGGTTTGGTTTCTAAATTTTCCGCGTACGAAGTTGCGGGCAACAGCTAGTTAAGTATGTTACAGAATCAGTGTCAATGTTTAGTCGAAAACCTTTTATTTACCTTACCTTGATGTATGTAACTGTATGAACATACTAGTCGTCATTGCAACAAATATCTCACGTAAAAAAACCAAAAAAACAAGTCCTCATTAACTACTAACAAACAAACATAGTAACACGAAGAAGCCACGTTAAGGGCCTACATCAATATTATCGTATATCATCGCCGACACGTACATATTAACACAGCCAGTAGGCACAGAAAATGAAGAATTAGGGATACTTTTCCTATTTACTCAAAATATACTAAATATATTTTAATTCTGATCCACGTGTTTCTATACATAATAGTTACCTATGTTTTTAAAGTTATTTCATTAGTTAATACGCGATAATAGACCGACAAATGAAAAAAATAAAAAATTTGAGAGGTTGTTTCGCCAAGATTTTCTATCGAGAAAACTTTTTTCAATCGCGTTTCTGAGTTCATGCGATCCTAGATCATATATTGAAAAAACATATACTTAAAAATTAGAGCTCTAGCCATTCAATCTAAAGAAACAATGAAAACTTCGTACATAGAAAAATGCACGAAGCTATTTTGATATCCTCTTAAGAATTAAGAATTACTTCGACAAGTGAAAAAATAATAATAATAGTCAGGGAAGCGATATTTTTAGTAAAATATTCTAGTGAGTGAGTATATAAGATTCGTTAATTTCCGTCTTCTAGCGTAGTATTGCAGCATTTGCAGCTCTCGATAGACGAAAATAGCTTAAAAAATAAAAAAGTGCACGTCTCGCAAACTTTTTGTGTTGCGAAGGAAAAATTATTGTATAGACGAAATATTTGGCCGCTAGCCAAGTAGCATCTTCGAATATAATTCGAAATCGGATCTAAGTAGATTGATAAATGCATGGAATTGACATTTAATTTAACGATAACTTTACATAAGTTTTAAATGTTCTGTACTATCGTAACAATTATTTGCATAACTTCATGAATATTTTTGTTTCTCTGTATGCCAAAGGAACAAATTTTCGTTTTTAGGGTTCCG
Organism: Orgyia antiqua; assembly: GCA_916999025.1. Classification (NCBI taxonomy): domain Eukaryota; kingdom Metazoa; phylum Arthropoda; class Insecta; order Lepidoptera; family Erebidae; genus Orgyia; species Orgyia antiqua. The sequence continues at coordinate 9,516,597 of OU779861.1, forward strand.
TACCCAAAGGGTAAAAACGGAACCCTATTACTGAGACTTCGCTGTCCGTCCGTCCGTCCGTTCGTCCGTCCGTCCGTCCGTCTGTCACCAGGCTGTATCTCAAGAACGGTGATAGCTAGACAGTTGAAATGTTCACAGATGATGTATTTCTATTGCCGCTATAACAACAAATACTAAAAATAAAATAAAATAAATATTTAAGGGGGGCTCCCATACAAAAAACTGAATTTTTTACCGTTTCTTGCTCGATACTAATAACGTTGCCTTATGTTGCATAGATAATGGTACGGAACCCTTCGTGCGCGAGTCCGACTCGCACTTGACCAATTTTTTTTTTCTAACTTTTCATTCATTTCACGACTGTAGAATTAATTTATTAATATTTTGCGATTGACTCGCTTTTTTTACTAAATAAACTAAATTATAATGGAAAAAATGATAACCATAAGCGGGACTTGAACCCGCGACCTCGGAATTCTTATTGGACTGTAGAATTCTTATTTTTTTTACTTGCTAGTGATTTAGAGGATATGTAAAATACAAGTCGTGTAAGAAAATTTAGCAAAGGCATTTGTATAATTGATGTCTGTCTAAAGTCGCCAATTTTAACCCACTCTTCGTTGTGTTTTCCATATGAGACACAGTAACTACCTACCTATTTTTTGCGCGGTAACAAAACATGACCTATATGTCCTTGTATTTGAATCTATGTTCTCGTTTAAGAACGGTTGACGCACACATCTAGGTATTAAAATGACATCAGTTATAAATAAAACTACTTTTTACGGATTTAGACGCGTATATTTGTTTTAAATTTTGGCCCGACGTTTCATGTTCAAGTGACGTAAAAAGTAGTTTTATTTAAACAGATGAGTCGCGCAAGTGTTAGAAAATATTATGACATCAGTTATGTTAAGACAGTCTACTTTTAAAATACCTATTTAAAATATTCTATAGTATAGTTATACACTACTACATAGTAGTGAAGGATCGATACTCGAAAAATGATAATAAAATAATTAAATTACAGGGTTTTAAACACCAATGTCATAAATGTAATTCGGCAATGTTAACTGAACTTTCTTAATTTAAAAACTTTGTATTATAGAATCACTATTTTAATAATTAATATAAATAAAGGGGTACGACAATGTAGCTATTAAACAAAGATTCATCCATCCATCCTCCTCCTCCAGCCCATTTACGTCCCACTGTTGGGCACGGGCCTCCTCCACTTAGGGAGGGATTATGGTCTGCTGTGCCGCGCTGACCAGGCGTGTTGGCAGGGTTTATTTTCGAGTTTTCCGTCTCTCACAGAAGATGTTATGTGTGTGTAATATCCCTTAGCTGACTTTTACAGCACCCTTGGGAGAAGATGGGGTAGTGCCACTTGTATTCTTAATCCGTCACCACACGGAGTCAGTCTTTCAAGAGGATCCATCCATCAGTCTTTCAAAATACTCCATAATTGGTTTCGTTTTCGTTAAGTTAAGTTAAATTTATGCCACATCAGAATTGGCCTATTAAATTTATGTTTTCTTGTTTTAGTTCTTAGAATTGGACTACGTGGGTGAAAATGCAAGTATGGTAATAGTGTTACCTAATGAAATTGATGGACTTGATGGTGTACTTGCAAAATTGGCGAGCGGACATGATCTCATCTCAGATATGCAGAATATGCACAAGACTAAAGTACAAGTCACCATCCCTAAGTTTAAGATTGAAACAGAGATCGATTTGAAAGAACTTCTGCCAAAAGTGAGTAATAAATTTACTAATTTTATCTAAATGGAAAAAGAAGGTTACAATTAGCTATCTAAACTATCTTAATATGTTTTTATGTGATTATAGATTTTAGTAGTTGTAAAATCCTACTCTCATAAACTGTTTTCGTATTCCTATACCCAGAGTGCTGCATGAGTCAACTTAGGGCACAGGCTTAGGGATAATATAAGCAGGCAACATCATCTGGGATACAAACAAACCCTATTGTTTGTTGACAACAAACCCTGACAAACCTTACGCCTGTCCAGCGTGGCTTATCTATAAAAGCTCCCGAATTGGAGGAGCCCCGGCACTAATACCGGGACGTTGATAGGTTAAAGAAGAAGAGATTTCATGACTTCACGACATATTTATTATTTATTTAACTTGCTTAGTTCAAGAACTAAAAAACACGCTTGCAAATCCTGACAACTTTTTTTTAAAATATTGCATTGTCATATGTTATAAAATAATGCGTTTTTCATTTTAGCTCGGAATCAAATGTATATTTGACCAGAGCAACTCAGGTTTGACTAAACTACTGAATGTCAGTGAACGATTGTACGTTTCGAAGGCTGTACAAAAAGCATTTATTGAAGTCAATGAAGAAGGCGCAGAAGCGGCCGCAGCTACTGGTGAGTAACAAAGCTTTAAACAACTTAATATAGATAGCTAATAAATAGAAAAGGCTCAGTATAGCACACTGTTTTAAAAAAATTTAAAGTACAGAGTAACGATAAATATATCCATTCATTACCTTCTCAAAGTCTAATTATACTATGGTTCTTATATTCCCTTGAAATGTCTCACTCAAAATAATAGCGGATTCTCAATCCAATAGCACAATATTTGGGGTTTCAAAATAGGTTCTTGTGTATTTGTGATTCTTCTATAATTGTTGTTTATACATATAAGTCAGCGTATCTTATAGATACATATTCAGTATTAGTTTGTTTTTGGTGGGTAGTTAGGATTTTAGGATAGATTTTGGGTGTGGTTGTTGGTAACCTAATGTTACTTGGTGAAATTATGACTAACGCTCTTTAACTGTATTAATAATTGCCAGTATTTCTTATTTATCTGATTGGGTTAATTATTTTCAAAAGTAATAAATAATGGTGCATGAAACAATAGAAGAGGGTCTTGCTTCTACGAATATTCTGATAATTTTCCGTCTTGACTAGAATAACAATGTTAGGCACGCTAAATGTGGAAAGAACGCCATTATGAAATCAATATCTTGGTTTTAGTTTGCTATGTGTTTTTTTATATCTTTCGGCACTTTAATGGGTGTAACTTTTGATAATTTTCTTATCTAAGGATAATAATATTATGTCTTTTTATGCTATATTTTTAAAGATATCGTTAACCTATAAATATTATAGCATTGATCAAGTTGCAAGTTGCGTTGAGAATAATTTTAAATATTTATCAGTTATGAAGATAGTTATGTATGTAACTAGTATTTTAACACAGTTCTCTAATTAATATTTTTTAATATTATGTATACACTGGAAGAATAATAATGGAAATGTGTGGATAAATAGCAAATACGGCAAAGCTTTATTTACTATCAGCTAATTAAAACATTCATTCGTTTGAATATTTTGATTAGTTCTTCAATTATTATATATTTATTATAACGTGTTGATCTAGTTATTTCGCATGTGAAAGCAGATCTTTATCAGTTATTATTAGTGAATTTAGAAGTTTTGGCTCCAAACTCTACCTTTGCACAAACCGTATATACTCTGGTATTCGGGTAATTGATTTATAGTTATTTTCGAACAAAAATTTTCTTGTGACCACAATTGATATAATTCGGGGACATTTATGTTGAATTTTTTCATAATGCATTGCCAACTGCACACGCGATTACACGTGATTATCACGTTATAATAGGTAGGTACTTATTACTAGGGTCGCTTATCGGTGTGTTGTTCGCATTTTGTTTGATAAAATGTGTGTGTTTTGAGGAGTGTAGTGTTTTAAATACTATTTATTTATGTTGCTTATTTATTTGAATGTGTGTGTGTTCTGTATGTGTGTGTGCATGCAGCTGGTGTATCTCGCGTTCGTCGTTCGATGCCGAACATATTCGTGGTGGACCGGCCGGCATTATGGTGCGTAAGGGTCGGACTACACATCGCGTTTGTTAGCGTCTACCGAGTGCCAGAACATAATCACTCACACCGCGATGAACTATAAATATGAACATGGCGCAGACATGATGATGTTTGTCAAGAAGTGCAGACGACGGCCATCGCACCGGGTTCGCGCTGATCGACCCTACCTATATATCTTACTCGGCATTAATAAAGTTCCTCTATTCATTGGTGCTTTCCGACAAAAATCGTGAAGATAAAATTATTTCAAATAAGCATGATCTGATTTAATATTATAAGAAATAATAAATATAAATGGTTTACTCTATAATTGTTCTCTATATTATAAACCCTATACAAGAAGTTAAAGATACATATAAAAATAACTAACTTATACTATTAGATAACGTTGAGGTAATAAATAATTTACAAATACAAATACATATGTATACATAAGATATATGGCCTAAAATTATAACCCCATGCATTATAGTCGAGAATAAAACACTTGGAGTCTATTGAGTGTAGAACTATAAATAATGAATATGGCGCAGGCATGCTGATCATGAAGAGGAGCAAACCAAGACCGCCGCCCCAGTTCCGCGCAGACAGACCATTCCTCTATCTCTTACTCGGCTCCAAGCAAGTTCCTTTATTCATTGGTGCTTTCCGACAAAAATCGTGAAGTACTCTTAGCACCAGAATCTCAAGTAAACATGATCTGAGTAAATGTAACGTTATGATGAAATAAAAAAATATTAAGTTGTTTACCGTGGTATATTTGTTAATTATGATGAACCTTACATATACCTGCCTAAAATAATCATACAATATATTTGAAAAACCACTACGGTTATGCTAGTTCTGGCAATATAAGAATAAAATTGTCACGGTGTAAATTCGGTATGTATTATTACAATACATCTGCCTAATACAACCTACTGCACCTACCATTGAGCTAATCACATTCTGTAGCCAAATCTCCATTATTTATTACATACTATTTTAAGTACAACGTAGAAACTAGTTTCTCTTTCTCTGTACCTACCTATATCCTATATTTCATTGTTCAACTAGTATCACATAAAGCCTGAATGATGTTTATTAATGAATTTATAAATTCTATAAAAAAGCTTTGTTGCTTTCGTGTTATTAAAAACACATAAGTACATGTTATTAAAAACACACCCATTTAGATTTCATTGAAATACTGACAGACCAAATGTATTACAAAATGTAGATACATACGTAGGTGTATTGCATTTCAACTATTTGTGTGTGTATGTGTGTATGCTGTTGTTATAGCTTGCGTTTGACTTTCAACCTGAAGACATCGAATACTCGTTGATCAGTAGACGCTATAGTGCATTCAGCATGGACTAATTATTATCTTTACTAGTATCTTCCGATTACCTCTAATCGCAATGAATTATACTTTGAATGTGGCAGGCAAGAGAGCGATAAAGGTGAAGAAAGGCCCCAGGGAGTTCCACGTAGACCGACCTTTCCTCTATATGTTACTCGGCGCACGTCAAGTTCTTTTCTTCATTGGTTACTTTAATGGAAACGCTTGATGTCGACAATCTTTATAATAAAAACACCATGAGCATGAGCATAGTTTACAACTCACGGTATTTATTATATTTAAAACCACTTGCGTTATTATAACAACAAATAGCAGTCATAGCAGTCTATTCTCAACTGTTTACATTCATAGAAAATACTTTACACCGAAAGCTTTTTTTAAATTTAATCAATTGTGTTAAGGCAGATCAATAAAATCTGTGACAAAAAGCTTTCATGTTTTCCTTTTTAACTCTACATTTAGAACATATTTTTAAGCACATTGTCTTACAAACCCTTTAGACTTCTGTGAAGATCTGGAGTTTTAACCTACTTACACGATACATATAATTTCAAGTGCCGAGCTGCATCTCAGATTATCGTAATTATTATAATTTTGTTTTAAAATTACTATTAATGTGTATAATATTAAAATTATGTATTAAAGTTTATAACGTTCTGCGGCCGTATTATGAGCTCTTATTCCCAGGCTGTTTACGCCGTGAATTGAACTGCCCGGCAAATTCTTAATATGAACATAACTCCCAGCCATCCAGTTCGCTAAAACAGTCATAGATTAATATGTTTATAGAGAAGGTCCAACTAAAAGTATAAGTACTAACTAAAATTTTTCAACTAAATGTTTTATGTTTACCATAGTACATAATTTAGTCAAGCAGTGTACGGCCTGCCTGGAACTTGCATGATTTTTAAAAAGCTCATAATACGCCCGCTGTATTTATGTATTTATGATTATTATAAACCTTATTATTATGTACACCCAAACACACACACTAGTTTATATATAGTATATATTATTATTATTATTTTTTATATATAGTATATATTTAGTCTGGGTGTTTTCTATGTATTATAAGTATGTATTTACAAAAGAAAAGTAGTATATGTATTATATCCGTATTCTGGTACCCATAACACAAGCATAATAAGCTTAGCTTGGGACCAGAGGACGATGTGTGAAATGTCCATGAATATTTATTTATTTATTTATATATCACAAACAGTGTTTTGTGAAAATTTTCCCCGTTTTTGCAACATTTTCCACGGCTGCTTCGCTCCTCTTGGTTGCAGCGTGATTTTATGTAATTTATAGCCTTCCTCGATAACTTTACTACGGAACACTGAAAGAATTTTTCAAATCGGACTAGTGGTTCTCGAGATGAACGGCAGTTATTCTTTAAACACTAAACAAAAATATAATCCTATTGTACGTAAAAGTGGTCTAATTTATAATTCATTGTTTAAACCTATGTTTAACATAAACCTCCTACTTGAATACAAATTCTTTTAATGGAGCTTTTGAATTGTGATCTGTAGTGATTATAGCCCCTATAACTACTCATTAAAACACAAAACATTATCAGGACACATAATTATATTTACGGAAAACCAAACAATTTGTATACCTTCAGTTAATTATAATGATAAATTTAATTATTATGATAATTTAATTATGGAAACCTTTTAGGAATAATACTGAAGGACAATCCTTTTAAAACATGAATAATTAAAAAAAATCATTGCATCAATTTAAAATTATGGTCGTCTCAGACTACTCAGGTTAATAAGTTGGAGTAGTCTAGACTCTAGACTCTAGCTAGAGTATGTAGCTTCCAAGTATCTTGAGTAGACTGCACGTCGCTTTGCGAAAATTCGGATGAACTACAATTCAGTATTAATCTTACATCATTTTTGATGATCGAACAAACAGCGTTAACTGAAATTGTTAGTTTCTTTTTATTTACATTTTTTATTATTTTTTTGCCGTAAATGTTTTCTCATTAAGAGGATACCAAAATAGCTTCGTGCATTTTTCTACGTACGAAGTTTTTATTTTTTCTTTAGATTGAATGGCTAGAGCTCTAATTTTTAAGTATATGTTTTTTCAATATATAATATAGGATCGCATAAACTCAGAAACGCGATTGAAAAAACTTTTCTCGATAGAAAATCTTAGCGAAACAACCTCTCTAATTTTTTTTTTCATTTTTCGGTCTATTATCGCGTATTAATTAATGAAATAACTTTGAAAACATAGGTAACTATTATATATAGAAACATGTAAGCCGGAATTAAAATATATTTAGTAGATTTTGAGTAAACAAAAAAAATATCCCTAATTCTTCATTTTCTATGCCTACTAGCTGTGTTATGTCGTATTATGTCGACGATAATATTGATGTAGGCCCTAAGACATTACTCGAGGATCTCCGACTGGATCCGTGCTTTAGTTTATTTGTTATTCGTTAAATCGTCCCATTCTCTCTATTGCAGTAGGAGAGTAGGAGATATGATTCTTTCAAATAATTTTCAACTTACAGTACAGCTTTGTTTGTTTCGTTTTCTTCATGATTCTTATTAAATCATAAGCCCAAAACGTAAAAGTTCGGCTTGTTTGTGGTCGTAATCACTGAGTAGCGTTAGTTCTCTCTTATCACTTGAAAAAGCCACTATCTTATTAAGAACTCCAGAACATAGACGTTACATTTTCCAGCCTTCTTATGAAATCGACTTCATGAAACCTGTTTAGTACTATTAATATAAATATCTCGACGGCTATAATGACACCTTTTGTTTATCAATTTATCTTGGACTGTAACGATTTCCCCGTAGATCTTTTTCCGATGAGTTTAATAAAATACCTTAATTATATATTTGTAATTAGAGAGCAAATACTTACACGTGACTTCTGTCTGTATTCGGCCACAGCTGCATTATAACATACGCATATACATTTTTTCTTAATAATTTAGTTACTCTCCTCTCGGAGTATATCAATGAATATGCAGTTTGTCTTTACAAATCTCACGAAAACTCATTAACATAGGCTTTAAGTATTAGTATTTTCGCTTTGATTATTGTCTGTTTGTTGTTGTTATGTCTTGTAATTGTGGCTCGCGTTCATTATCGTTGGATTTACAAAAATCATATTATGTCATGATTATATTACAGCTATGGGCGTCGCGTTCTGTTCGGCTATATTATTCGAGCCTCCGGTACCACGCTTCGTAGCTGACCGACCTTTCCTTGCTGCTGTTATTGTTGATGGAGCCCCTCACTTCATGGCAATCTATCGCAAGGATGAAGAATAAAGCAGCTCTCTGTATATTATATATTGTGTACGTCTATTTACGGTTATACCTAAGAATATGTGATAAGAACCAAGTACTAAATAGAATAAGTCTTGGAAATATTTGTAAATTATAAAATTTATGACATTATATTGCAACTAAAAGTTTTTAAATATATCTTTATTTTAATGTACGAACTGAAATTATAGCAATAATAACAACGAAGTACCTGGGAAATTGTAATTGTTTTTTATGTTGCAAGCATCACCTGAAAGTTTTTAAAGCCCGAAGTCACCCATAGAATAAACTAAATTCGATTCCTAACAAATAATATATTATTCCTAATAAATAATGCTCTATAGTCTTTTCATATGCACAAATTCAGTTGAATGCAATAAGCATCATTGCATGGCTCCCCCATGCCTTCATTATGTTACTGAAGAGAGTCTGAATTCATGTCTCTATTGTATTTATCGGTCGTCCAGAGCATGGTCGCTAGTTTTCTGATGAACATACCCTGCTGATTTATGAAGTCTTAAGTCACTCATAAGTGTACCGTGTAGCGTCATATTTTTTATACTCGTCGCTCCTGCAATCGTATTAGGGCTTACCATGAAGTAAGGACAGTATCCTTGGTGGGTGCAATATTTCAAATGAATTAAAATGGAAGTCTCGCATCGGTTAGTATTAATAAAATTTCTGCTAGTTCACTGTGTAAGTGAGTTTAGTAAATTAAGATTTAAACAAATTACACCTACAAAATGTTTAGTTTGTACCTCGAGACATGTAACTTAAATTTTAATCTATCCATTTGTTTGATAAGATTAGTAAGGTATTTGGCTGTTGTGTACTATCGCCGGCTTCGCTGTTGCTGTGTTGTTTTGGTAATTTTTAAAAATAACGAGGTTAATGCCTGAAGTTTAGTGACAAATTAGGTAACTTTCAATATTATGTCCTACGTATTTTAAATACTAATATGCAAGTGAAGTTTTTTTTAAATAATGCAAATATGAATTAATCGTATAAAAGGAGAGTATTGCTATTTTTGCTAGAGACACTAGAGTTATTTTTTACTTAACATTATATGTTTGGTCTGGCAGTTTTTTTTGGTCAAACAAATAGGAATTTAGTATTTTATTATGTCGATTATTAATTGTGTTAGAGATTCTGACACCACACTGTCCAACTGTAGTACTGTAGTTGGACCAATTTTCGATAGCTTAGTTAATCTATTTTCGTAATATAATATGTACATATAAAAGTGTAGTGAGAAAACCAACAGTTTTTTTTTACTATTAATAACACATAGCCATCATATCTATTCATTTATAAAGAAGTACTAATATAACTACATACCTATCTTGTTTTTAATTTTTTTTTAATGCCTTTTTGCCCTGCCGGGCCATGATGGTGCCTTGAGCCTTACCATGACCCGGCGAGGGGTGGCCCCGCTAACCGGGGCCCGACCCGGCGGGGCGAACGTTAGGTGCCCCCGTCGCGTGGCCGAGTGCCACATTTGCCGCGGCGGGTCTTTGCATGGCGACCCGCCGAGCGCGACCCATCTTCGGTAGGGGCCGCCGGCTCTTGCCCGTCGACGACCCCCACCCGAGGCCCTGCGGGGTGGCAAAGTTTCGCCAGCTAATTCACGGTCCCGCAAGGCCTCCCTCTTTGCCGCCATCACCTCCCGAGCAAAGGTGGCGACGGCAGCCCAACACTGAATATAACTATCATATGTGACGACGAAACTATAACGTCTTCTGTGGGCCAAGTCTGCTAATTCTGCTATAACAATCATATTACAACGTTGTTATAATGTTCAGTCAGTGACGCCATTATGGCGTCATTATGACAAAAAAGTAATAGTAGACTACCAAATTTGATAAAGTTCCGCCATTATGGCACCATTATGGTGTCATAATGACACCAAACTTGATTTTTTGTCACAGATGGCCCCATAATGGTGCCATTGAGCTGTCATTGTGACAACATTGAATTAGCAGACTTGGGGCCCGGTTCACATACCTTATATGACGATGGCTAACAATATCAATTATGAACGCTTTATACACCCGATTAGACATGCAGTATTAAAGAGATTAAATAAACGGATGTTATTTAAAGCTACATCATTCTGATGGAATTGTATGCAGTTTTTATGTGTGTTCCGGAACATCATTGTTCTAGTTGTTATGACATTCTTGGAATTTTTTATGGATGGCCTCACGATGGTGCAGTGATCAGTGGTTATGTATTTGTCCCACAAATATTTGTACTGTGTCTCGGTGTTTTTTATCTGTTATCGGCAAACAAGCTTTTATCTTAGCTTTGAGACTAGAGGACGTTGTGTGAAGAGTCCGGGAACATTTATTTTTGGTGGTACTTAAGTATTAAGCTATTTTGCTTGGGTGGCTAAGTTGATTACTGAATTTTATAAATGTTTACATCTAAGTACAAAACGGTGAGTAATATAACTAATATCAGGTATTTTTGCATTTCTATATTTATGGGTATTTGTGTGCGAGTCAGGCATTGTGTTTCCAACTGTACAATATGTTTCTATTTATTTATTGGGTTTGTGCCTTGTAGATTCACACTATGGCTATTTGTGCGTGTCTGGAGTTGTTTTGTTAACCTTACAGTAATGGGTATAATATTTACGTTACTGATGTTGAAAGTTATTATAAGAAAAAATAGATACCTATTTTTTCTATACTCTATTGGCAAATATCTTTATCACGTATTTAATAACTTTAAGAAAGAGATTTCAAAAAAAAAATGTTAGATAGCATCGGATGAAATTAGATACATAGGTATCCTATACGTTCTAGTACCAATACAGTCATGTTTATATGTACTGAAGATATTCTGTAAAAGTATTTAAGTATTATCTATTTACACACACTATTTTGACATTGTCACAAAATAAAACAGGAGAAGACTGGAAAATGAATGTTTAGGTAGATAATTGTTACTCTGGTACAAAGCTATTGAACCGATTTAGATGATCTAAGTCAATAGGTATTGGTTTGTTACAAAATACCCCGTTAACGAGAAAAATGTAAACATTGGAGGAGTTCAAAAGTTCAAAGTGCATATTAGGTTACAAAATCCTTACTAATTTATAAATGTGAAAACGAGATGATGACACTGTAGAAATTTTGACGTGCTTAAGTGTGAATGTGTCGAACGAAACTATAGCGCGATTTAAAAAACGTAAAACGCCATCTATCGACTGTCATAGTAAACTTCTGTTTGTTAAGGTTTAATTTCTTAATTTCACGCGTACGAAGTCGCGGCCAACAGCTAGTATTTTACAAAAATTCTAAAAATTTACAAATTCTGCTGTCGTTTGTCGCAACCTTTTCAATTCTAAGGTGTCAGGTTCGATTCCTAACACGGGCAAATATTCCTTTCTTGATCTGCCTTTCCTTTTAGGGGAATCTTAGAGTGTTGAAATGTATTTCCATATGTTTTATTAAAATAAAGTTGCTGGTGAGTCAGTTCGACTTCAAATCTCGCAGATACGCTGGCTGTGTTATCATGTCCATTCTTAATAAATCAGATTTTAATGGAAAAATATATCATTATGAGCGGGACTTAAACCCACGACCTCGGAATACTGTTCTGTTGCTCTCCCAACTGAGCTACCATGGGACCAGCACATGATCAAATTTTCCACTACAAGATTTCTCATATTTATTAAGCCAAAGCATAGCAAGTCAATTGCAAAAATTAATAAATTGATGTCCATTCTGTTTATATATATACATATACTAGCTGACCCGGCAAACGTTGTTTTGCCATACTAAAAAAAAGGTTTGAAAAATAGATGTTGTCCGATTCTCAGACCTACCGAATATGCATGTAAAATTTCATAAGAAACGGTCAAGCCGTTTCAGAGGAGTACGGTAACTAACACTGTGACACGTGAATTTTATATATGCAGTATACTATAAGTAGTTTATGTAATCATCAGGCATGGTAATCATGATGCGGTGTGCTCCCCTGCCTCCGCCACAGTTCCGTGTTGACCGACCTATCCTGTACATGTTGCTTGGAGCCAACAAAACACCGCTGTTCATCGGGACCTTCCGCAGAAATGAATGACCAACGCATGCTCACTAACACAATAAACACATTAATAACAAATGTAGTCATCACAATATTTTCCTGCAAATCTCCGTATTAAAGTTACAGCTATTTTAAATAAAGTTTAAACTAATTTGTGCTTTATCATTAATTAACATGAAATCTTATAAAGTAACTGCAAGTATTGTCCATTCTTAGCCTATTAGGTACATTTCGAATCGATTCAGTTTCGTTTTAGTAATAAAAGTGAATAAGCGTTAATGGCGTCTAACTCAAATAAAAATCATATCTATTGTTATTGTAAAGAAGAAACCTACGTGTAAAAGGTTTGATTTTAAGAGAGTTGACTATTTGTGTGATTTTTTCTTTTGGAGTGTAGATAATTGATTTAGGTTCTTATTTATCTCGTGCTGAATACTATTTTTACATCCCCTTATTAAAGTTGAGGTTTGTTCGTTTGCTAAGTATTTACGGGTTTAATACTGGCAGGAAAACTAGTAATAATAGAAATTAATAACAGTACTTATTTAAGTTCGTTAATTTCTTGAACATTTGCAGCAAAAGCTTGAAGCAAATTGATGCTGGTTATTTTTAATTAATTTATACTTGGCAACTAAAATTTTTTTTATCATAATTAAAGCAATCAGCTGAAATTAACAGTTAAGTGATAAAATAAAATGCAAAAGCATGAGTTACTGCGTTCATATTATAATTATCCAACATAACATATAACATGCAGTATTTAAACTGTTAAAGCAATTAATTTTGCATATCTGATAATATTCCACTATGCATTTATGTAGGTACATAATTTTGTTACAAGTTCTATAAACACTAGATTTTCTCTCTCTTCAGCCCATTAACATCCATGTTGTGCAAGTTTCACCACCCCTTTTCCTGTCAGGGTGATGTAAAGTCAGCTAAGGAATCTTGCACACAGATAACATCCTCAGTGAGAGACAGATAGCTCGAAAATAAACACTATAGGTACCAACACGTCAGCGTCAGGTCAGCGCGTCACAGTAGACTTGTCTCCCAATGAGGAAGGAGGCTGTGCCCAACAGTGGGACGTTAAAAGGCACTAGTTAAATACAGATATTTAAATTCATATACAAGAATATAGGTACGCATACTAAACTATTATATTAACCAAAGTACACACAAAAGTACGAGTACATGCAGCATTTTTTCTAATGCTCCGATATTTTACTCAAAATCTAAACTGCGCTGGCTTCTGAAGGCCTCAATACAATCAAGTAAAATACATTATTTGTTTTTATTAAAGTTTGCTATTATACTAATTTATATTATTGTTATACTAATAAAATCATGTTAACTGAAATAAAATATTTAAATTATTATTTCGTTTTAATGTACTTAATGTTTTCTAAAAACAATAGTAATATTATTTATTTCATATTATTACACTGGATCTCTCTGTACATTTAATTAATAAAGTACAACGAGCACATCTCGTTTTAGTTTCGTAGGAAATCTAAGTAGGTTAATAGGTAGGTACGAGCTATTAAGAGGATACCAAAATAGCATCGTGCATTTTTCTACGTACAAAGTTTTCATTGTTTCTTTAGATTGAATGGCTAGAGCTCTAATTTTTGAGTATATGTTTTTTCAATATATAATCTAGGATCGCATAAACTCAGAAACGCGATTGAAAAAAGTTTTCTCGATAGAAAATCTTAGCGAAAATACCTCTCTCATTTCTTATTTTTTTCATTTGTCGGTCTATTATCGCGTATTAACTAATGAAATAACTTTAAAAACATAAGTAACTATTATATATAGAAACACGTAAATCAGAATTAAAATATATTTAGTAGATTTTGAGTAAACAAAAAAAATATCCCTAACTCTTCATTTTCTGTGCCTACTGGCTGTGTTAATATGTACGTGTCGGCGATGATATACGATAATATTGATGTAGGCCCTTAAGATGATTATGTTACAACATATATGAATATTTACTAAATACAACATTGCAACCTTCTAGTAACTACTAGTTAACTTAAAAAACCACATGACTGGATAGTAATAGTATAGGACTGCGTCGACTGTGTGTTGTGATGGTTTTAAAGTTATAATAAGTGTGGTGACGGATTAAGAATATAAACTTGAAACTAAATCCTAACCTGGTAAGCTGGGTCATCGTGGCATTAGTATACCCAATAACCCTTAACCCCTCAAAATAGCCGGGCCTAACCTAACGTAATAGTGCCAATAGTGGGATGTTGTTAGTTTAGAAAGAAATTAGAATGAAACTCTTCAAAGTGCACACAATCAATTTACTGAACGATATTTCTTCAAGATAAACTATAGTGTGTACATGTGTATATCGCAGGCTTCCGGATAGTGTTGCAGTGCTTGCGTCCACAATTCCGTGCTAACCGACCTTTCCTCTACATGTTGCTTCGCGGAAAAGAAACTCCACTTTTCATCGGTGCCTTCCGTCGTAACGCCTGAAGTACACGCGCCAACACATTAACAAAGCTAATAAAACAAGACCTGCCATAACATGAACATAAATCATTGTCATCATGTTAATTACCTACACGGTTAACATTAATTTTTAGTACAAAGTAATAGTGATAAGTACCTACTTACTGTGATGTAGATCATAGGTAATAATCTTGCTTGGAGGAATCAAGTGATCACCGGTAGATATAATAAAAAAAATTCTCATTTCATTTCATTTCATTTATTCTTTATTGTACACTCATACAAGTAAGGCAACATAAACAATATTGTTACAAACGTGCACAAAGGCGAGCTTAACTCATATTGAGTTTTCTACCAGCAAACCCTTGAGTGTATGGAGAAATGGTATATTATAGGATAGATAGGTGTACAACAAGAAAGTACCAATAAAACAAGATCAATAAAATACATACATAGACTAAATAAATAAACTTACACAAATACAGATATATAGATATTTACACAAATAAAATGTTATAACACATAAACAATACATATACACACATACATACATAGCTATATACATACACTTAATGCTGAGATAGGAAATGCTTTTTGATTCTTTTCTTAAAGATATCCAGAGAAGTGCTAGCGCGAATAGTATGTGGAAGAGAGTTCCATAGACGGACAGCGTGTATTGTAAAGGAACCACCATACCGACAATTCTTTGTTTAAAACAAAAAATACTTTCGAAAATCCTGGATTTTTAAAAAAACCTGTCAAGAGCGAGGTAAACTCGCACACTTAGGGTTTCGTACATACTAGACATATAGATAAGTAACTGCATTCAAATAATCAGTTAATTATACTCAAAACAACTCACCAACTAAATTTTGTAGTTGAAATATAGGGAATCGCCTACATTTCCGCAACTTCATAAGTTGGTATTAGTATAAACACTTTTTTAATGTGATGTGATGACAAATTATAAGTTTTTGGATTTTTTCCTATATGAGCACTATATAGACTTGATCAATGCCAAATTTCAAGGCTCTAGGGCAACGGGAAGTACTCTCTGAATTTTGATTGGTATGAGTTTCAAGTTGATACCTTCAGCCGTTGCTGAGTAAAAAAAGTTTGACAGACGGACAGACAGACAGACAGACACCGGAGTGATCTTATAAGGGTTTGTACGAAACCCTAATTATCTCAATGTTATCGGCTCCTAATGTGAGTGCAAGATTTCAGATCAATCCGACTTGCAAGTGAGAGCAAATCATTTTTAAAGATTCCGTTACGTAGGTAAATATACAAATAGATAAATATAAAGCTATTAAAACCATGTTAAAAGAATAGAAATTAGAGATCAGTAAGATAAATTGCTTTGGTTTTCAAACTTTAGATAGACATTAGACCTGGGTAAGTATAATCATTTTTAGGTTTATTAATTATAATTTTTTTAGCTTTCTTATCACAACCGTGTAGTGTAGCTATTAATTGGTAAAGGATAAAACTTTTTGCACGTAATATTGATTTTTATATTTTAACTTAAAATAAAAGTATAATTATAAAGAAAATTTACATTTTATTTTCTTGAATCTTGTGCATAAGGCTGCGTCTGATAATGATCACAAGTCATTTTCGGTTAGAGATTCATACCTATTGAAAAATATTTTCATTGTGTAAAGATCTCTGTTTTTCTTTCTAATTAATAATTTAAAAAAAAACATTATTACATACATCTAGGTATGAGCTTGAAAGTAAATTATTCTGACAAATAGGCTAGCTACCTAAAACACACCGCATTAAAAATTAATAAATTCTGTTCCATTTTGCTAACGTAGATGTATATGCTTGCTTTAGTCAGTAGGTAGGTTTTAAGAAAACTAAGATCACAACAAACACAAGCAGTTATAAAACGAAACTTTTTACTGAACGTTATCTTCGTACTCATAAAAAGTTTAATTATTCAAATGAATCAAATATTATGATAAACATAATATAAGAAGAGCTTAAAATAAATTAAAACTTAATTGCTAACACGATAAACTTGGCTGTGCTAAGGTAAATGTAGCCAAATATTTACGCAAAGAAAAATACATTATGAGCAATAGAAAGTTGTTTTGGTTCGAGGTAACTGGAAACTGAGCTTTTCCCTGTTACAATACAGGCAAAAGCTCAGTTTTCAAAGCATTTCCATGTAATCTAAAATTATGAGCAATAGAAAGCTGTTTTGGTTCGAGGTAACAGCTGAAACTTTTAAATATGTAAGTATTTCTATGCACAAATTCTATAATTATAAATTTAAAATGTTCCCTTCATAAAAAAATTTTGAAGGCTGATAATGAATATACACTACTAGCCGTCCTCGCATTTAGATTAAACTATCATTTAGATTGCAATCACAGATTCAGATTTTCACCTATAAGGGTACCTACGACTTTAGGTAGAATAATTTAGCATTAAAATGCTACCAGAAAAACAAATGTATATTTGCTTCAAAAGGTGAGTATAGACTACAAAATTTTCTGGAGCATTTCTGTGTAATGTAACGTTCTTACCAATGGTACATACAGGCAAAAGCTCAGTTTCCAAAGCATTTCCATGTAATGTAACGTTCCTGCGAATGCTCGGCGTTATGTTACGGGTAAATGCTAACAGTGAGTGTGCATTTACCAACATTTCGTTGTACCTTGCGTTCATTCTTTATTGAAATGTCAGACCTACAAGTTGCGTGTGCATTTATCTTGATGAATTATATTAGAAAAAAAATAGAAATAGAAGATGGTGGCACCGCAAGCGCAACCGCGCATCGCCCGCAATCGTGGCTCGACGAAATGTTACACCAATATGCTCGTTGGTTTGTAACAAAGAAGCGAGCGTGCTCGACGTTTAGTTCGTAAAAGGATGATACACTAGAACATATCATAGAGCGGCTCGTTGTTCTGTTACAAGTAAATGCTGTAGTCTATACTCACCTTTACAGCAGCAACGTGCTATTCAATAACGCTGTTTTGCCAAGCTTTATTAGTTTGACTTTGGCTTACCAAAATTGCATGTTAATGAAGTAAACCAACCCGACGATTACATTATCTGGTAAATGATCATCAATGAAATTATGTATGAAACAAAAATTACCCACGAGAAAAGTATCATTGCTGTCGATCTACTCGTACATGGAGCCACCGATAAGAAAGTTTGTTTTAATTAATGGACTGGGAAGCTGATTAGTGAGCTATGAAATAATATAGAACATGTTCTATAATAAATAATAATTATTAACTAATTTTAATATAATTATATTAATTATAATTGTAACTTATTATAATTATTAACCTTTTATAATTAGCAATAGGTCCTTGTAGTAGATCAAATATGAATTTATAGTATTTATTGTATAACTCCTCCAGTTATGGAGTAGGCCACTGTTCAAGATTACGACATATTTACGCTGTGTATTGAAAGGCCTTATGGGATCAGCACATTCAAATAACTGTCAGAAATGTTTTTTAGTTTTCATTAATGCTGTTCATTACTTATTCTTAAGTTATTACATTTTGAAAATATGATATACTAGCAAGTAATAATAATCAATTATAATAACATATATATTTTCCGTGTGGGAAAGGGTGGAAAAACCTCGCCAGGGTGCTGTAAGAGCCAGCTATAGGAATATAAGCAGAACACATCTTTGTAATATTGAAACTAAACCTTATGCCAACACGCCTGGCTTAGAGTAATACCATCGATGGTAATACCTATTCTATACTCTAAGACGCCTGGTCAGCGTGACATAGTAGACTAAATGCCTTCCCGATGTCGGGGAGGCCTGTGTTCATTAATGGGCTGAAAACAAGAAATTATATTTCACACAATCTCCAATTACATAGGCATGTCCGACACTGATAATTTACGAAATATAATGGTATTTATGTCGCAGCTGTGCGGGTGAAGGTGACGAAGAGAATATCACCAAAGTTCCGTGTAAAGAGGCCTTTCCTCTACATGTTGATTGGCGCAAAAACAACTCCACTATTCGTTGGCACCTTCCGTGGCATCATTTAATGTATACCTACTACTCGACTCATTAATGTAGCAACAAACACTTGGATTACACAAAAGGACAGTAAAAAGAATGAGCATTAAATTAAGTTTTTCTGTTACCTATATCTGTGAAATCGATATTAGCCAACTAGGACACAGGTTTTCTTGTTTGCATTAACATAAAGTTAATAATTTTTTGCAAGCTTAATTATATTGCAACGTAACAATATCTCAAAATTGGAGTTGCTGTTAGGCCTGTTTGAAACATTTGAGACTCAGATGCTTCTAACAGGCCTAACAGCGACTTATTTTACGGATACATTATGAGTAGTATAGTTTTTGAGGAAACTTCCACTTGGTGGTTAACTATTGATATTAGAAAAAACAACACAGTCATTTAATACTTAAAGCAAATGCATATACAACTTGAATTTAAGCTGGAATGGTGTTCCACCACAGGTATCATCAAGAGAGTGATCAAATGCAAACCATTCCGGTTCTGTGCTAAGCATCCTTTCCTCTACACACTCAGTACAAAAGCAACTCCACTCTTCATTGGAATATTCTGTGGAATCGTCTAATGTGTGCAACATTATGTTATCATTTGATATAGGTATTAAATTGAAATCTTTTAAGCTATGTAATTCATAAATATTCCAAATTAATAAGTGTGAGTGTTATTCTTATTAGTATGTCCAAACTGAATGGATATACTTAGGTACTTAACTCGTATCTACTAATCATTTAACAAGAGCACATATTAACAACAGCTAAATCTTATATTAGTGGGTCTCGTGATCTACACGATATGTGCATATGTGCTATAAATATCACAAATTAGAAAGTGTAGAGCTACCTATCTTGGCTCTATATTTTCTAACTTGTGATGGTAACGCTGATTTTAAAAGTTTCATTTCATATAATAACAATATTAGAATTATTTAAAATTATTTAAAAATTTAGAATTAAATGTATCGAAAAAATAATTTTATGCAACCTCACAATTAACGATATACAGATCAATATGCAGAACTAGGAAATCTGCAGATAAACCAAACGAAGAATCGCTACGATATATCGTTACGTGTGAAGCTAGGAAATTAAAATAATAAAATGTAACCCCTATAACATGTAGTGGAGAAGGTCGTTATAATACAGCAAGGTCATCGCCAGAAAGAGCTGGAGGGACATAGCAACAATAAAATATATAATAGCCAATATGAGGAATTAATTTACAAATCAGACTATTCCCTTCTGAACCATCAGCTTGCGATGCCGTTGTTACTACTCAGATTCTTGGTACATAACCCAAGAAATAGAATGGTATATGTCGACAGGTACCAACATTGTGGCGAAGCTTGAACCTCCGCTGTTCTGTGCGAACATTCCTTTCCTCTACGTGTTGTTCAGCACAAAAGCAACTCCAATCATCATTGGCGTTCACCGTGGGATTCACTAAACAAATTGATAATCAAAACAAAATTTTCACCTACAGCTCTGCATGAAAAATTTTTCAACTAACTATTGCAATGATCGAAAAGCTTTTTCCGAATACCACAATCATTTGAATACAAATAATATCCACTGCTATTTTATAACAACGATCTCTCATTAATACTTGCATTATAAACAAATAGATTAATTTCATGATTGTTTTATTTATAGCAACAGATCAATATTATTTTTAATAAAGTTAACTATTATGAATAAAGAGTTTTAATTTGGGCATATTCACACATAAATACCTGAGTAGACTGTAGATTATTAGGTCGGTATTCTGGTCAAGATATTCATCTTCCATTTGAACTGATTACCAGTCCTTGCACTTAGTTGTTGGTATGAGGTGGTATGAGTAAGTAATCCAGTATCCAAATTAATTTGTTACCATAACATACATTAATTACATTTAGGACTAATTCAGCGGAAAGTACTTACCTGGTTCTTTTTATGAGAAACGAATGTATTTCCTTCGATATGCTATGTAGTTGATAACAAACTCTCAATAAGTGAAGTAGTGATATAATACCTATGTAGTATTGTGTAAAACAAATTGTGTTTTTTACATGATCTTAAAATAAATAGGGTCTACATTTAGATAAATAGCTACGAATTAAAAAATATTTTACATAAAGACTACATGTACCTACAGATGATTTAATTAAGTGATTAACGAAGACTGGTATTTTAAATATGAATCAGAAATTTATTACTCTCATGTGCTTATTTAAAAGTGTTATTTATAGTGTGGAAATGAATGAAATTCCTGTACATAATCCTCAGAATAGAACTGAAGGAAACTATACAGATTCTTTAATGTATTTAGGGCAAACAAAGAATTCATCTTTGTTGTGTCGAAAATTAATTAAATACTCTCAACAAGTTAAGAATGATTCAGAGAAATATATCGAAAGACCCCTCAAAATGAATGCTGCACCCATGCATAAGAGAAATATATTGAATACATTGATATCTAAAGTACAACCTCCTATTTTACGTCGAACATTTATGGCAAGCTCCAAGGATATCATAACTCTGCTACAGCCCAAAATAAGTAATCTAATGCTCCCTATAAAAAGTACAAAGTTGTCAAAAGTTATTTTCCCTGCTTCTTCCCGTCGAAGTTATAATTATAAGACTAAACATAATTTACCTTTAGATGATTATGAGTCTTCATCTAATACGAGATTCGTCAGTCACAGTAAACCATTAATTTCAACTCCGGATGACGGCGTAACGGAATCTACGCAGCCGTACAAAATCATGTCCCTTTATGAAAGATTTACACGGAGTTTAGATTACTTCGAAAGAAAATTTTACATGGTAAGTCAGTGTTTATAGCTGATGATTTTTACTCATGATAAGAGGAATACATTAATTATGTCGCATGTGTAGGGAACAGGAGTTTAGGAAAGAGGAATTTCTGAGTTGTTTTTGTTATCATCGCTTTGATATTCGACCTAGACACGTGCTTACGCACATTAGCGTAGCATATACCGGACATGGACAAATCAAAAATTATAAGATACAGCGTAGTATTCTTTTCTTTATGGCAACATTGGCAACGCACAATTCCCTGCTGCTCAGTCTAAGGTCCTGCCTAGTAAGAGATAAGCAAACAATATTCGGATTTCATTCCAGATATCTTTCAAGAAACTTACGTCAATAAGTCCTCATGAGCGACGAACAAATGGCATAAGTTTCGTGCAGTCCGGTTTATTGTTACAGCTCACACTAATGGCACTCTCTTTGGAAGCAGATGAGATGACTAGAAACGAAATAGAAACTGCTATTGGGTTTAAAACGTCCAATGAGGTAATTCTTCCACATATTTGTCGTACTTTTTTCTCATGTTTTATTGTAATTGACCCATACAATAAAACAATGTCCATGGTGATTATATTTTTATTTCGTGAACAATATTTTCTTCTTTATACTTCTAACAATTTAAAGGTTTCTAGTCTAAAATGAAAATAATAACTGGAGTGCATATTGATTACAGGAAACTGTAGCTATTTTAAAAGAATTGATGTCTTCTTTACCTAATTCTACAGAAAAATTGAAATTCCGATGTGCTTCCCAATTAACAATTTGGCCTGGGACTGAACTTAGTGAAAATTTTCGTATAGAGATAGCTCATACGTTGGGACTAGTGATCAATAACTATAACGGAACTGAGGAATCTCAGCAAATCACAACAGTTCTTAACCAACAGGTTAGTCGGTGCTTAGATTGTTAGTGTTGCTTTGTTTTTCAAATTGTACCTATATATGCCTAATGTATTGTTGTAAAGATATTTAGTATTATACTGAATTAACTATGAATAAATAGTTATTCAAATATAAAGATTGAAAAGCTTTCCGGAGGTGCCATAAGAAACACATTTGAAGAGGAAGACGTGTCCGATGGTGTGGCTGCGGTTCTAACGACTATACTTTACTTTCGTGTGAACTGGCGTTCGCCTCCAACCGTCCTTAACGGCACCAGACCATTCCAAGACCCTGGAGGAAATGGCTCTGTACGAATGATAAAACTAAACGATGTCATGGGCTACGTCGACTTAAAGGAGTGGGACGCTCAGGTAAATTGTAAATAAACACAAAATATGACAGGAGTGTATAATATATTGATTTATTAACTATATTTATGTAAAATATTCTACTTTAAACATAACCAACTAATTACGTAAAGTTATGGTTTAAATTAACTATAACACAAATACAATATATAATTATAATATATTATTACAAATACAATACTCATTTAATCAATACAATACTCGTAATCTAGATAAGGATAATACTCTACATACAACTCTAAAAATGTTTATTTATGTACTAAATTTATTTGTATGAAATTAGAAGAAATATCTAAAACAAAAATTAAAAACATATATTCATGACTGTGTGTAAAATATTGTATCAAAGAAAAATGGAAGTTTTGTATGATTTTTTAATGAGGAGAGAGCTGGTGATTTATGCATGTGCATTTCAATACTTCCCCCCCTGACCTGCCCTACGGGCAGTAGGCTGACCTGATCCCATAACAAATCTCAATAATTATGCTTGTCGGGGTACCTAAATATTTTCATGGGAACCTTGTTGATGTCCTAGTCGTCAATAGTAAGGCATACTCTCTTCAGAACCTAAACGAAAAGGTACGATTCCCAATAATAAAAACGTTTCTTCTGCCACGATAAGGTTATTTATCACGAGGAATGTAAACACATATAAGCACGAAATAAACGATCACTGTCACAATAAATAATGCACTGTTTAACAAGTTTGCAAATCGAATCCAATCAATACGGGTGTTATTTTTAGCTTCACTGCTTTCTGGATTATCTTCAGGGAACGTTTTAATATTCTCAACTGCCTCGTCGGGATCGAAATCTGTGAACACCACATACTTGCCGGGCCCACTGCTTACTAATTTATTTACTGTCACGACCCAACCCGGCGCTGGTAACTCAAGTCGTCTCAAATACATCAAAAACAAAGTTTCCATAATAGCAACAAGTGTTATTATCATAGAATCTCGAAGAAACAGAAGTAATATTGGTGTGTCGGCACTATGCTTCGGTATTTGACTACCCACTTCAGTTAGAAATGTAAAATGTCCAAAAAGACTGAAGCAAGCTAACATCAGTCGAGTGTTCTCTTTTACATCTAACAATAAAGAAGTCAGGGTAAGCATTACAATGATGATAGAAGGCACTACCACGATGGCAGCAGGGCCAGCAGCTACTCTTTTGAGCACAAATGTATATTTCAACATTGGGTAGCTATCATTAGGACAGCAACTGAATTTGCCTGGTAAGCGTTCATTTACAACATGAACCAAGTTCCAACCAGGGCCATTCTGAAAATCATCAAGAACCACTGCATTTTTCTTGAAAAATGTGTAATTTATTTGTTCGCCTGTGTTCATCCACGAGCCAAAGTACATAGTGCAATTTTGTGTATCATATGGCCAGCTTTTTAGATTTGTACGACAAATACCAGAATGAGCAATGTGAGGGACACAATTTACTCTTCCTTCATGAGTCAGCAAACACGTTGTATACAACTGATCGTTTTGAAACATGGTAACGTCAGCATTAAATAGTGCCATCTTTGGCGTCCAAATCTGGTGACTTTCCAGTTGTGTCTCCTCAACATTGCCGTAATCCGAAGGTTGCCAATACAGAAATTCATCAATCCACGACAGACTCACCCAACTATGAATAGTAAATGTTTCTTCGAGATAGTCGAAGCTCAGATACTTTAACACAAAACGAACTGATACGTTCACTGCAGTTTTATGGTCCTTTACTGGTCGAAAATCGGGATTATATGCACAAAGCAGATCCTGGTTAAGTTTAGCCTCATTATGAGTTTGTTCTTCACGCTCGGGTGGACAGTCACATCTTACTAAGCTGGCAAACACCAGTAAGACGCCTAACGTATAAAGTATAACACGCGTTAGCATGGCTGAATGCAGAATGAATGTCACTCAACAATGATGGCCTCTTCATCATTGTTGAAATATGACACTGTGAACCGCCCCTAACGATAACACATGTGATATTTTCTATTAACAGGTTCAATAATCGTTTTATACATAAATATTAACACTCCAACGAATAAAATCGGACCAAATTATGCTATAAGAGGTTTTTGTGTTGTTAGGTATATCGCTTCTAGAGCTTTATAAACAATTTTACAAAAGTAAAAGTGTAATATGTATCTGTTATGTATGACGTTGTGTGGAATGTCCATGAGTATTTATTATTATTTGTATAAAAGTCAGGTCGTTCGTACGAAACAATAGATATTATAAATGCTAAGTATTGCTATATTATTTTTATTCATATACCTAATACAAAATCTCTTAGATACCTATAACATTTCAGGCTCTGGAGATATCATATTCGTATCCTAACCTTAGTCTCGTAATGATCATACCTCGCTCATCATCGCTCAGGCAGCTTGCTAACAACATTGTTACTACCAGCATCACGGATATTATATGTAGAATGAGAAGAATGCGAATATCTGCCACATTACCTATGTATACACTTCGAATGACATTACTTCTACCTAATAAACTACAAGCTGTAAGTAATAATTGTTCTCTATATAGGTAGGTAGTTTACGTGAATTAAGCTATTAAGAGGATACCAAAATAGCTTCATGCATTTTTCTATGTACGAAGTTTTCATTGTTTCTTTAGATTGAATGGCTAGAGCTCTAATTTTTAAGTATATGTTTTTTCAATATATGATCTAGGATCGCATAAACTCAGAAACGCGATTGAAAAAAGTTTTCTCGATAGAAAATCTTGGCGAAACAACCTCTCTAATTTTTCATTTTTTTCATTTGTCGGTCTATTATCGCGTATTAACTAATAAAATAACTTTAAAAACATAAGTAACTATTATATATAGAAACACGTAAATCAGAATTAAAATATATTTAGTAGATTTTGAGTAAATAGGAAAAGTATCCCTAATTCTTCATTTTCTGTGCCTACTGGCTGTGTTAATATGTACGTGTCGACGATGATATACGATAATATTGATGTAGGCCCTTAACGTTTTAAACTTTCACGACTTGTACGTACACATTAATATATAATCACCGGGTCTACTTCGCGATAAATATAATTTATTTTAGGTACGATACCTGTTTTTTTGGACCTGGTGATGATTTATTAATATGTGAATTAAGCTCTCTTTAGGAAACAAATGGGATGGTATTCAAAGTACCCAGGTACTGTGCCAATTATTGACACGTTTTCCACTCTGAACATACCTAATATCTTTATCTTCACTTAGTATAAAACCAAGTCGTTATTTTTGTATGTATGTCCCTATGTGAGCTTACATCTTCAAAATTACGCAACGGATTTTGATGCATTTTTTTAATGATAGAATTGTTTAAAAGGATTGCTTTTTGAATATTTTTTTAAGGGCCTACATCAATATTATCGTATATCATCGCCGTCACGTACATATTAACACAGCCAGTAGGCACAGAAAATGAAGAATTAGGGATACTTTTCCTATTTACTCAAAATCTACTAAATATATTTTAATTCTGATTTACGTATTTCTATATATGATAGATATAAATTTTTTTAAGTTATTTCATTAGTTAATACGCGACAATAGACCGACAAATGAAAAAAAAAACAATTTGAGAGGTTGTTTCGCCAAGATTTTCTATCGAGAAAACTTTTTTCAATCGCGTTTCTGAGTTTATGCGATCCTAGATAATATATTGATAAAACATATACTTAAAAATTAGAGCTCTAGCCATTCAATCTAAAGAAACAATGAAAACTTCGTACATAGAAAAATGCACGAAACTATTTTGGTATCCTCTTAAGGTCTGTTTTCCCAATTCCACGCGTACGAAGTTGCGGGCAATAGCAGGCTATTTATGGATATTAATGAATTAGGTTTAGATCTAAGTTATGAAAACTTATTTTAAATGACAAAAAATCAGCTAAGCAAAATCGTTCGAGTTGTTTGCTTGCGTCACATACGTGCACATGTTTGTCAGGTTTTAAAAAAGTACCTAACTGTTACCTACCGATCTGTTTAAACAATCTACTTCTGTATTTTCTTCCATAAGTAAGAATACTGTGACGAATATGTTAAACTGAAGTGATTGTTCTATACCTAATAAAAGAGGTTTATCGGCAAAATTGCTGAGGTTTTTTTACCAACCTGGCCTATGCTTAACGCTGTGATCTAAATACGACATGAATTTATTAAAGGGTTCTAACTTAGAATACATGATTCGAAATTGACCACAAAATAAATACCAAAAAGGAGGACAGGTCAAATTGATGACCTCTTTTTTTGTAAAGTTGGTTAATTTAGTAGAGTATTAATTGTCAGTAATATTTTATTGTCAGATGGGCGTATCCCGGCTATTTAATACTAGTAACGTGAGACACGGGGAGTCGCTACGATTATCACATATGGTACAACGTCTCATGTTCTGGGCGGAGGCTGGTCGCAATGCTTATAAAGATGATGGTAATAATTAAATAATTTTAGCGAATCTTCACCGTATTTAACGATTACCTAAAGACTCTCCTAATTCGCGCCACAATACACGGTCTAAGGGGGAGAGTCCTATGTCCAGCAGTGGACTGATTTGATTGTTAAAGGAAAGAAGTAGAATTGATATGTCGATTTACGTTAATTTTAACAATATTTGCTCAATTTAAGAACTTAAAATCGTTTAATTTTTTTTTGCGGAATGCTTCATACTTTTACCTAATAATTATAACATTATTATTGGAATTAAAAAGTAAAAACTCTCAAATAAATCCGACGTTTGTAACGGGGGGAAAATTATATTAAAACATTTTGTGAGATATACTGATACATAGATATAATAAGTATAAGTATATATTTATAGAGAGATACAAAGTTAACAAAAGCGTGAATAAAAATGTCGATATATATGGAAATGAGTAATTTGTATTTACAGGTCTCGAGTGGGATGAGAAGCCAGAAATGGAGATCCTAGTGGACAGACCCTATATATTTTATGTGCGCTGGCGCAATCTGACTCTATTGAATGGCAATTTTGTATTATAAATTACCTGTATCTACAAATACAATACAAAAATTAATACTGACTGCCTAATAAATTATTTTGGTGTAAGAAAAGCAGTTTTTCCTAACGGGTATAAGGTGTATAATTACAATCTAATATCTCTATGATCTAATAATATTAATAAAAATAACATCATGTTCTATCAGATCAATAATCTACATTATTTTATATGAATACAATGAATTATAAAGTTAGCATTAGGAGAGTGCATGACAACTTTTAACTACTAACTAAATTATATAGAAACAACGGGTTGGCAATAAAAAAAAGATTTAACTTTTTCACGCAGATTTTTCTACTATCTTTTCTACTATCGCACCAGGTACCTACTTACCTACACGTTAAGCAAAAAAGGTTAACTTCATAATATGCACTTTCAAATATTCCCTTTACGATTTTGTTTCATAATATTCTTTCGCAGGTGCTTCTATAGGTGCACAAAAAGATCGGCCGTAAGTTTGTGATGCAATACCACTGCGGTGGAATATCGCACTCAATTCAGTCACGGTTGGCCAGTATGGTGCACGGACGAATGCTGCTGCTGTCTCACCATGACAGTCTCACCATGACAGTCTCGAATTATTAAAACTTCATTTCCTCGACGTCCGGATATCATCCATTGGTCAGCACTCTCATTCCGCAACGAATATTCACCTGATACACAAAAAGCAATAACAGCTTTTGTAGAAAGATTCTCCGTGTAATGTCGGATTACGAATACAAGTATACCTTACCTATTTTCTCCTCAAGGTGCTGTTAGAGCCAGCTAACGAACATAAGCAGAAACATCTCAAACATCTCTTGTGAAAGATGGAAAACTTCAATCTAAAATCTATGCTTATGCCGATACAAAACACCTTCTTGAAGAGGAGTTTTGTACCCAACAGTGAGATGTTAACGGGCTGGGGAACGAAAGGAAGATATTCTTTTTTTTCATAGCCCATTGTTGACTAAGACTAAAGGAATGAAGGAAGATATTACGAGAAAATGCAATAATTTATAAAAATATTTGTGTACATCAGGATGACGGGTGTACCTCGAAAATCAGGGATTCTTTATACATGAAAGCAATGTGCTACCAATGTGAGGAATGTGCGTAAAATTTCGAGCAATGTGCTTTTATAAAACTAGAGTTATTTAAAAAAGTAAGTGAGCCGTCAGCCTGGCTCCCGAATGACGGGTGTATATTTGATTTGAGCAAATGATTCACTATCTAAGTTTGAAAACATTAGCGTGGCAATGTGCTAGCAATGTGCTCGAATCTGCCAAAAGCAGAAACAGATGCGACAATAGGTTTAAGAGTAATTTTGAAAACAAAAATGTTGTTTGAACGCCTGCTTATTATATAACGGCAAACACGACGAAATGTAAAAAATAACATTTACACCACAGAAGTTTCCTGCATAGCAATGCAAATGAGATGCTGTTTCCCCATTTTCCTTTTGTTATCAAATTACATGTATTGTTAATAAGGTATAATATAATATATAAGTACCTATAATAAATATAATATCTACTAGGTATAATAATAAATTCATAGAACGTATTTGATGTATCATAGAACAAATTTTAGAGTAGATGGTACTTACATATTTTTTGTTTTTTTTTTCAATTGTGGGTAGGTACTTGCTTATACTTAGCGTCATTTGTTACACTATTCCTATATAAACTTTTCTTTTAAATACGCGTGTTTAATCAAATTAAAATGAAGAGAAGAGGTGGTAAACACAGTGTTGTTCAATTAAGTGATCAAAAAGATATGTTTATTAAATATAAAGACTACTTTAAAAACTTTTATAATTTACCACCAGCATCAGAACAAATTTTTACCACGATTTCCAAGGAATTGCAAGGAAAAATGTCCGAAAAAGCCCTTTCTATATCATTGAAAAGAAACTATAGTTATTTTTTTGATACAGAAATCTTAGAAGACTATGATAGTGAACCAAGAAGCTCATATAATAACAGCGCCGTTGATAGTTCTCAAGAAGATGAAGGACCTACTCATAAGGTATTTAACTTTAATTTAGACATATATAAATGGCAACATATACAACCTATATCGAAGCTAACTGTGCGAAATCAATTAAAATTTAAGATAAAATACCAGAATAAATATGTACTTCCAAAGCATGAATGGGCACATTTATTGCGAGAGGAAACTTGGAACCAAACAAGAATTCCTTGTAGTTTTGCATTCCAAAGTCATTCCATAAAATATGGAGAAAGAATAACGTGCTTTGGACAATGTACTGAATGCAATGCTGAAATAAAAATTGTGATCAACTGGCTATCGGACAACATTGCTCATTGTAAAGGTATCATTACGGATTATGATCCAAATTTTACTCACAACCCTCATAAAAAAATGAAACTATCACCATTCAAAAGAAATGAGCTTGCATGTGAATTAAAGCTTAAATCGCCAATAGTGGTACGAAATAATTTGATTGATTCCGCTATGAAGATTGGTGACGCAGAGCCTCCTCACATACCAACCACTGCTTGTTTGAGACAAATAAAATATGAGCGGGAGTGCAGTGAATATTATCATGAAAACCCTGTTTTAGCATTATGGTATATGACCAAGATTAATCCATATGATGATATTATAAAGCATATATCTGCATTTCCATTTTATGTTTATTATTGGTCATCGGCTCAAGATGAAAACTATAAACAATATTCTCGTCAAAACAGGGTTATTCTTAGTTTAGACGCTACCGGAATTATACTAAAAGAGGTTGGTCCTACAAAAGATATGACAAATACTAATCATATATTTTTGTATTCTGGTGTCATGTATGATGAAAATAATGGTAGAAGTGTACCAGTAACGCAAATGCTGTCTGAAACACATAATATAGATACTATATTTCGATGGATACAAACATGGAAAGAAAATAAAAAATGTCCTAATGAAGTTGTTCTCGATCATTCACCGGCGTTAGTCGGAGCAGCTGTTAAGGCTTTCACTTCTTTCAAATCAACGGCGGAATATGTAGCTAACTCTTTTAATAAACTAGAACAACATATTTGCTCGCCAGATGACACGTTTATTCGAATTGATGTCAGTCACTTGACAAAAATACTGTACAATTTATCCTCTTTTAAAAACGTGGACGAGAGAGTTAAGATATTTTATTTCCGATGTCTCATGTATGTCCATAGAAAATTATCACAATTTAAAAGATGTCATTTCTGATTTAATAACTGTCTGTCTGAATAAATACGATGGAAATGAGACCAGATGTGCAGAAGCCAAGTTACGTCTTAAAAAGTTATTATCAATCACGGAAGAAAGCCGAACAGAAGAAAACTGTGAAAAACCAGACGTTATCGATTCAGCTTATTTAAAGGCTGCTGATATAGACACAAAATCCAATGTTCCTTCATGGTACACTCGCATAGTTGATAAAGAAAATTTGATTATTTCTTTAACTAATGACGATGAGGTGAGTTGTCATGAAAATTTATACTTTATGCCTTCTCTGGTAGCAAATTTATCAAGGCTGATTTCCCAACTTCCTTTGTGGTCTAATATAATGATACCTTTATATCAATCTATTATTAGAAACCCGTCCTCTTCAAATGTGGAAAGTAGTTTTAAAACTTTGAAAAGATTTTTGTTCCCTATGTCGACTAAAAGTAACCGCCTGCGTGTCGATAAATTCATTATGAAGCATTCTCAGTTTATTGCTGGAGAAATCAAAACGGCGATCACTAAAGAACAATCTGTAGTTAGGGAAATAAAAAAGAATAGACAAAAAGTACACAAATCAATTGTAAAGAAAAAAGATGTTTCTGATAATTCAATATTCGCAGAAAATCAGTCGTACATTGAAAATTGGGGAGGTTTTGGACATAACAAGAAAACTAAAAAAGAAAAAAAACATAAAATGAAATACCTGCCTTTGTTGCTCAATGGTATTAAAAGCAGAACAGGTATAGAGAATTTTATATTAACGAATACCTGTGCATTTGATTCCGTAGCTCAAGTTTTAGCAGCTGCTTGCGCAGATGGTTTTGCTGTGAGCACGTCTGTTTTCAGTAACTCTACCAGTAATTTTGGCAACTTCATAAAGGACATGCTTGATGACCAAAAGCCAAAATTAGAGCTGTACAAAAACCGCGCTAGATTATTACAAAATTATAACTTTGAAAGAAAACAAAGTAAAGGCGTCACCGAATTATCTTGTCATTGCAGTGCTACATACATTTTTGAGAATATAGTGAAAGAGGTCATCTATAGTGCAGATGTCAAAGAATCTTGCACAAATGAATTTTGCCCTATGAATAATGTAGAAAGAAAAATTGCCTTTCTACCACTTGATACCAATATAACCGACATATCTAAATCTGCTGCATCTATGTTAGAAGACAATGAAGTGGTCACGTGCCGTCGCAATGACTGCAACGGAATAAGAACATTCAATTATAATCTACATAATACTGTAAGCTTTGAGTTAAGTCAAACTGAATCAAAGCGTTTGAATGAGATCCCACTAAAAATTAACTTACAATCGAAGGAATATGATGTAATAGGAATTGTCGAATATTTACCATCGGGTCCAAAAGATGACCTGACCTGTATAGGTCATTACAGAGCACATTGTTATAGACAAAACAAATGGGTATGTTTTGATGACCTAAACAGTAGAACAAGAAGAAGTCAGCAAAATATGATACCGCATTGCCTTGTGTATGGACAAAAATAACTTTTTTATTCAAACCTAAGTAATGTAGATTGAATTATGATTAAAGATATTTTTTACTTTAACTTTATTACACTTATTTGATTGTTAGATTCTATAATTTTCACTACTCGTTGAGGTGGATTGATACGGGCTTAAATTCCAGACATCTGCATTTTATTGCGGTGAGAATATTGAATCACCTTATTTGTTATATAAATTACCAAATGTATGATTGCTAATGTAAACTGTGACTTTTTGCAATGTTTATTATATACGAATAATGACATGAAACCACTGTAGTTTTTCCTTTATACATTTCGTCGTGTTTGCCGTTATATAATAAGCAGGCGTTCAAACAACATTTTTGTTTTCAAAATTACTCTTAAACCTATTGTCGCATCTGTTTCTGCTTTTGGCAGATTCGAGCACATTGCTAGCACATTGCCACGCTAATGTTTTCAAACTTAGATAGTGAATCATTTGCTCAAATCAAATATACACCCGTCATTCGGGAGGCAGGCTGACGGCTCACTTACTTTTTTAAATAACTCTAGTTTTATAAAAGCACATTGCTCGAAATTTTACGCACATTCCTCACATTGGTAGCACATTGCTTTCATGTATAAAGAATCCCTGATTTTCGAGGTACACCCGTCATCCTGATGTACACAAATATTTAATAATTTCAAGCGTGTTTTCTAGTTATGAAAGTAAGCAAATTATTATAGTAATTTTTTTATCTACTGAGATAAGTATAATACGAGTATATATTCACTATCTAAGAATTTAATCTGCATACTAGATGTTTCGTCTCCATTCAGATGTACTTACATGTCCTTCGAAAATTCGTCTAAACACATAGGTACCTATGTCCTATCAACAAAGATAAAATTAAAATCTAGTTTATCAATGTTCAATTTAAGAACTGATAATTTGTTTTTGATATCAATTAGGTAGGTACATACGTATGAAGTTACTGATATCTATTGGTATCGTGCAGATCATCAAAACTAACACAACATATCTATCTGTGTTGGCATAGAGTTTAGGTATTTTTTTTCGCAGAACATACTATGTGCATACATTTTTTCTTGGTGTTCCTAGTTATAAATATCAAACCAAATGGGAAGAAATGGAACGATAGCACTTGTCCTAATCTATCACCTTACGACTAGTAGGCCAAAACTTAATGTCATTGTAATTATTAAACATCGCATTTCTTAAAAACACAACACATTCATTTTTCTACGATGAGATTACTTAGATTAAAATAAGCAGTATTCTGTATACCTACTTACTACATGAGTCAAGCCACGAACCAGTCTGTTTATAATGTACACAGATAAAAGCGGACTATTTCTTAGAAGTAATTACGTATGCGATAGTGACGATAATGTAGAGTACCTATTTATTTATTTTACCTGGAGTTGTCTCGTGTATTATAATATGTTCCATAAGTCCTGATTCCGTGCCATTTCCTTGTAAGAAATGCTTGTCCACATGTGTTTCTACTTGCAATAAGCACTCACTCCATTGAATACGATTACTGAAGTTTCCATATCTTAGTACATTTTGCTCACGTTCCTGATTCAATGACATAATTCGGCATTAAGAGGATACCAAAATAGCTTCGTGCATTTTTCTATGTACGAAGTTTTCATTGTTTCTTTAGATTGAATGGCTAGAGCTCTAATTGTTAAGTATATGGTTTTTCAATATATGATCTAGGATCGCATGAACTCAGAAACGCGATTGAAAAAAGTTTTCTCGATAGAAAATCTTGGCGAAACAACCTCTCTAATTTTTTATTTTTTTCATTTGTCGGTCTATTATCGCGTACTAACTAATGAAATAACTTTAAAAACATAGGTAACTATTATGTGTACACGTGGATCAGAATTAAAATATATTTAGTAGATTTTGAGTAAATAGGAAAAGTATCCCTAATTCTTCATTTTCTGTGCCTACTGGCTGTGTTAATATGTACGTGTCGGCGATGATATACGATAATATTGATGTAGGCCCTTAATCAAGCATGAATGAATGAGTACTAACCTACCTACTCACATTTTTGATTGTTGAAATGGAATTAAGCGTGGGCGCTCTCCTTTAGTTTAGCAAACGGCTTAATAGTGAGCTAATCTATTTATTGCTTAGTAGATAATTCTTCAGTAGCAAATAATTATGAACTTTTCATACAGCGGCCACAGTCTACTAACAATAGGTAGGTACCTAGTTACATAGTATAAATAAAGTATCACATCACATCACCCTGGACGTCTGCGTGATGCGTATAGAAGAAGCAAATTTATTCAGTTAATTTAGTAATTAGATGTATAACATCTAATTTATAAATCTATATAATATTTAGGGAAACTTAAAGCTCGCTTTATATTATTAGGTAGATATTCGTACCAGTTCCGTTGTAGCTCGAATTTGAAATTTAAAACAATCAAGAGCCTTAGGCTGCGTGTAAACCGTCATCCAGTTCCCAATTAGATCTGACACGTGCAAAGATGGGCCTTTTTTGTAAATTGGACAAATATCCGACAGAGTTTTATTATACGATATCACTACACATAAAAATTCAGTAAGAAATATGAATATTAAGGATTTAAAAATCATTTTTAAATACCAGTCACTACCAATCTCACGTCTGTTTGACAAAAGTGTTATAAATTAAGTTTAGACTAAATTTTTAAGCAATTCTTATACAGTCTGTTGTAAGTTATGAAATGTGATGCTTCTTCAAACCTACTGAAAATATTATTGAATGTTTCATGCAGAAAGATAAATATGAAGTCGTGTTTGGTTCACAATAGTGTGACACGTAATATCAAATTCAAAACAATTTTATACAAAATTAACACACCAGCCGGCGTATTATGAGCTTTTTAAAATCATTCAATGTCCAGGCAGGCCGTAAACTGCATGGCAAAATTAGGTATTATGGCAAAAATAAAACTTTTAGTTGAAAATTTTTAGTTAGTACTTTAACTTTTAGTTGTACCTTCTCATTAAACATATTAATGTATGACTGGTTTAGCGAACTGACTGACTAATAATTTGTTCATAATACGAATATGCCAGACAGTTCATTTCACGGCGTAAACTGCCTATAAATAAAAGCTCATAATAGGGCCGCTGTATCTCTTCGCATATTATCAACATTATCATAACACCGTAACACCTTTGTCTCGTGGGGCTAGGCAGAGGCCATAGAATGCCATTTTATACCTACTAATATAGACACTAACAAGAGATACTTAAATTATCTTTCTAATCATCTTATCTTAATATCTAGTGACCCATTCAAACTGTTTCGACAGCCTTAATTTTTTCATAACTGGAAAGCTTATGAGAATGTGTGCTTAGAAAAAAGTGACAAATTAACCTAAATAGTAATTTGGAGAAAACAAAACAACCTATTCTTGGCTCGAAGTGTTTCAAAATCTAGGGAATGTACAGAATAGTAGGCAGGCACACACTTACACACACCTGGATAAACGTATGATTGGATTAGATATTGTAGGTACCAATGTTTATACTTACTTTTTATCTGCATTTTTCATAAAGGGGAAGAAAATTTCGACTCACGTAAGTATAATAATGTGAATGTAGATTATTAAACAAGGATTTAAATGGAATAATGTGTAATTTATTTGAACAGCCAGCACGTAATACAAATACAGAGTATACAGTCTCATAAAGTAGGTATGCTAAACGGCGATAACAACCTAGAAGCAGGAAAAACCAGCGCAAATGTGGGCAACCACCGCTGTATACAATATCAATAATCTAATAAATACACAACTTTTTACTTATAACAAGAGGCTTATTCATTTATTCTCAAAAAGATGGCCTTAGTAATACAAATAGTAGGAGCAGCATTTTGTTTTTAGCAACGGCTGAATTAGGACAAGACAATCGGCATTACTACGAATTGCAGACGTCATTGTATGTAGATACGTTAAATTGGTTAAATAACAATAGCCAGATTTCCTGTGTAACTATACAACAACACAAATTCGATGGTAAACATAAAAAAGGGGCGTGGTTTATCCGAAAAAAATAGACCACGCCCAATTTTTGTGTTTATTGACATGTTTTAAATAAAACTTGATGCATTCGTTAGTAGACCTGGCTAAGCCATAAATATAGACAAATTAATCGAAAATCACGTAATATAACTACGCTAACTAAACTTTTTAATTGAAGAGTTTCATCAGCTGACCTTTCTCATTACCAACACTGCCTTTATAGCAAATCGCTGTGTAAAAACGTGAAAATAAAGAGAATGGTTCTTTATTTAAGAAACTATAAATGAGCAAGTATGAAGAATGACTTGAAAACGTTATTTACTCCATATATCCCTTTCTGCAGTCCTCTTACCTCTGCCCTACATTAGCGAGCATATCTAGGAAAACTTGTGTTTGATCTATACTATTGTAAATTATTTATTGTTTTATTGTAAATTAATTGGAATATTTTATAACCCTCAAGAGATTTATCCTAAGAGCAACATTCTTCTATTATGCATGCACACCGCACTCTTCTGCTTCTTTTGATTATGCCTTAAATTTACAAGGACTATTCCACTGAAATTCACTCTAGCAAAAAATTTTTATAACTTTATCATCTGGAGTGGCTTTAGCAACAAACCGAGACAAAATAGAAATGAAAGAAATTCTGCTTGTGCTCAAACGGTTTTAAACTACATCCGGCGTTTTTATATGTAAAATCATATCACCTAAATATATACGTTACAAATTAGAATAAATAAACAAAATGGAATGATAAATATCCGTTTTAAGAAATTATGTTTAGGATTAATTTCGAAATTCGATATCCTATCTCCATCAAATAAAATAGATAAATCTGTACGTATCTGTGCAGTTATATCTGATAGTTATGCAAAACCTTTCTTATCAGTAACAACTCCAGGAAATACTTATCCAAAAATGGATTAAAGAAACTAATCCGATTGTATAATTCCGTAAAAATATGTAAAACACAATACAGACAATACAGGTTACATTCTTTTTTTTTTAATTTATATGTAGTGTAGTTAATTATTTTTTCTTACTTCGAGCAGATAATACGAGTCTTAATTCTTCT
Source organism: Orgyia antiqua (assembly GCA_916999025.1). Lineage (NCBI taxonomy): Eukaryota > Metazoa > Arthropoda > Insecta > Lepidoptera > Erebidae > Orgyia > Orgyia antiqua. Next base: position 9,554,618 of record OU779861.1, read on the forward strand.
ACAACGATGAGCAGAATGTTAACCCTTAAATACTTACTCTTTAAGAATACAAATAATACAACGTAAAGTCAATCACCGTCCTACCAAATCCCTTTTCATTCGCCAATAAATCCATACATACCTTACAGTAAAATTGAAATTGAAATTATAGATCAATAAAAAAAATATTTATTGTATACAATACATTGGAATAAAAATAATAAGCAGCCTAGTCAAAATAATACGAATATAAAAAATATTTTCAAGGTTAAATTATAATTTCTATTATTTAGTCTTACAAACTATCTTCGAAGTGCAAGCTGGTGGTTTTACAAATACGGCCCTCGTTTCACTTACAATTAATGTTAGACTAGATGAAAATACTTCATGTGTATTTTGGAATACTGGTTCCTGGAAACAAGAAAAACAACATATATAAAAAAAGGAATGAAGGATATTGATGAAAGCTTAACTATGCCGTCATGCAATTCTCAATAATTCAGAGGAGGCACTCTTAACGATTTTTTATTAAGTTGTTTCTCTTATTATACTGCAATGATCATTTTTAATAAGACAATATATTCATACATAATATTATAAGAGTTGGTGTATCTTCATGCGTCTATTGTCTACTACTCACTAAGGGTGTGAGTAGATCGGCCTTGCAATATATTAAGATTAATGACCTTTCAGAACCAGTCATCGATTTTTTGTGCATTTTATGTTAACTACCGTTTTTGTCGTATTATCGTATTTAAAATGTTATCCACAACATAGTATCGATGTTAGATACTTTATTTCGATGGTTACAAGATTACAACTTTGCTATTTTATGTAATGTCAAAATATCGGTTAGTGGACTATTTTCAATTCGACTCTATTTACCTAGCGATGGTTTTGAACTAAATTAATAAAAATTATTACCAATGTCATCTTCATTACTGCAAGGCTTAGCAATATTTTTTTTAACTGCATTACTTATACGTTAACGGTTAAATGCACACGGAATGTACAAAGATTATCATTCAATAGTTATGGGAACATACATATAAGGGAAAGTGGGACGGCTGCTGAATTCACATTTCTTATTGATTATCTACTATCAATTAGCTGTACATATATCTGGCTCTAACGTATAATTTTGACCAAAACTATTTCCTTGTTACATTCAATTTCACATTTTTTGACCTTGATATCATTTTATAAGCTGATGTAACGCTATCAAGACACATCCTGTACATAATAGAGTCCATCCTTACTGTTTATTTGTATTTAAATGTGTAGTATTTGAAGTATAGTTTTTAATTATTCGTTTAATATATTTATTACGTATCTCATTAACAAATTTCGTAGCAAATTTTATTAGAAACGGCAATGACACAGTTAAGCCTCCACCAACGATATGGATCTGTCAATAAATAGATGTAGTTGTATTATGTAGATTTTATTTCAATGAAAGTTATGTGATTACATGTAACACCCTTAATATTTGACAATATCGTTATAAATACTCGTTGACTAGTACCATAACTTTATAATACATATAATGAGACATAACAATGTACCCAGTTAATCGCTAATTACCAGCGTGGGACTCTTGGAATAATTGAAATTTTAAGAATTTCAAAATGGTTACAACAACTACAATAATTTATATTATCACACACATTTCAAACTTATACATTAGGAATAGTTATAAATTTTATATAATGTAATATATAACAGTGTCAGAATACAAAAAAGTGTCATTTTATGTAGGTAGTTTTAATTACATATTATTTAATACTTGTTATATTTATTAAATAAAGAAGCTAAGATGATTTACAGTGGACCTATACTAGCTGCTCCTTCCTCTACAATATTACGAACGATTAAAAAGCTTATTTAAGCTATTCCTTAAAGCATATCCTACCTATCATTAAAACAAGCTATATGGAATATAATATTAATTCATAGAAGTGCAATGGGTACATATTTAAATTTTACAACATTAAACACGCAAACTAATTTTAAAATAGCGGTTATACCGAAATTCCGACTTCAAATTCCGTTTCACTTGGTTGTTTTCCTTGTAGGCATACAAATAATGCGCTTATTTTCGAAAATTAATATTTGGACTACCCGCAATGGCAGAACTACGAAGTATCATTATTACAAGAAAAGTTCAAAATACCGCACCATGAGCGTAGCCAGGGGTCGAGTATTGTAAGTTCCTAAAATCCAATGGAAAGTCGAAAATAGTAGCTAAATAAATAATAGTATTTCCTACTTATTAAATTTTCGAAACAAAGATTTAAAATCCCCCTAAACTGCTGACTGCGCTCATGTACCGCATTTACAATAGGTAAATATTAACAGATATGAAGACTTTGAAGCCGGATGAATGAATACGGCACGGTGATTCATATGTATGAACAATGATAAGTTTCTCAGCCAAAGACATTATAAGCGATTAGACTGATAACGCAATTTTGTAGTACAGAATTTGTTTCAACGAGCTTAAAAGACTGAAATAGACAAATCGTATTTGGTACACACGTCATACGGCATATTCGGCTCTATTCAGTTAGTCATTGAATAAGAACTATGTATAATAATAAATATAAACGCACCGGTGATAAATTGTTTGCTATTCAATTTTTAATAATTCGGTCTGCAGCGATAGCATACGAGTAAATACTTATTGGCCTAGTTATTACTAGGCCTAGTAGTTATATATTCTAATTGATAAAATATAATTTAAACTCTATAGGTAGATGAGTGAAGGTCGATGTAAAGCAGGTGGGATATTGGGCCAACTGAATGCCGATCAATGGTCGTTCGATTAGTAACGGCCACAGGGTCAGTTGCATCGCTGAAGGGCAACGCTTGACGTTCAAGTGTATTACAGTCAGTTTAATTCCTTATAACGTCTTTACTTATAGTATTACAATTTCAATTTAATATATTACAACAACAATAACATCATTTTATAATATTAGAAATACTATATTACCGGCTAACCCTCACAGTTTTGGGATCGAAGATGTCGACCCAGTCATGTCAGTCATGTCAGTGCACGCCAGAAGGTCGCAGACGCCGCTGCGCACTCGTCCTGAAGATGAGCATCGGATATGCTCGAAACCTGGGTCGACATCTTCGATCCCAAAACTGTGAGTGTTAGCCGGTAATATAGTATTTCTAATATGACTCAAACTCACGAAAATTTCAATACGAAAATCATTTTATAAGTTGAATTTAATTAAATGTAATAAAAATTTATGCATTTTGACATTTTTTTATAGATACGTTGTCAAAATTAAAATTTCTAGCGATAACAATAAGTAGGTTGCTACCATGTATAAGACTAAACGAGAAAGGGTATTTTGTGACAATAATCTACATAATGACAGGTCTAACTAAAAATAAGACTGTCATGACACTTTATGGACAATGTGGCCGACAGTCCCATCATTTACTGGATTGTATACTAACTACCCCAACTTACAATTCCAAGACTATGCAGTCTAAATGTTCAATTGAATCATAGTAATTTACAATCTTATAAATTATCTCATAAGTTTCATTTTGGTCAATACCTAGTAAATTACGCTAAAATAGAAATTGAAAATGGCGAAAATTAATAGGCTTAATGTTTTGCCTATACGTATAAAAGATACAATGAAATTAAATAAATAGTTCTAATCAAATAAAAAAATACAATGTCTATTTTTAAAAGCAGTAAGAACTATTAAACTTAAATCTATAATACAGTAATAACTTAGTACCTAATGACGACATTTGGGAGACAGAAAGCCCCTAATTTAACGATGATTAACTATTGGATTTTGGTAATGCTATTCCTCAATACAGACACTGTCATGGAAGGAAGAAGCGTTGTCTGTCTCATTTGCGGAAAAACAACCATGTGTTTATTATTTGTAACACGTTTGTTTGTAAGGTTGATTGGCTACCCGGTAATTTGTTTCAGTAAAATGATAAACATTGAGTGATTTTTTATAAAATTTTAGTGGCACTATCGTAAATGTACTTCGCCTACTAAATATATAACTTTTAACCGTAATTTAAAAACACTGTAATAAACTAATAACTTTAAAGTTTGCTTAGAGTTCTAGATTAGAAGAATACGCGAGATTCCACTTTAATTTAATAGTGATTGAAGTGGAATCTCCAGATGTATTGTTGATCAGAAAAAAATAACAATTATAACAGTTGTTATGTCGAAAATATTATGTATACCACAAACATTATACAAAATTGAGTTAATGTTACCCTATGGTACGCAGACATAACTCCACATTCAATTTAATTAGTCACATCATTGTGTAGACGAATACAGATATAATTGTTTATGACATATTGACAAAATTATTATGACTCCTAGACCAAATGTATAGGGAAAAACAATATATTATTTAAACATACATCTTCTTCTTCTCCAGCCCATTTACGTCCCACTGTTGGGCACGGGCCTCCTCCACTTTGGGAGGGATTGCGGTCTACTGTGCCGCGCTGACCAGGCGTGTTGGCACAGGGTTTAGTGTCGAGTTTTCCGTCTCTCACAGAGGATGTTATCTGTGTGCAATATCCCTTAGCTGACTTTTACAGCACCCTTGGAAGATGGAGTGGTGACACTAGTATTCTTAATCCGTCACCACACGGATATAAAAAACATACATAGTAACTCTTAATCTACCAAAACGGATTCGTTTGAGACATTTAGTATTAAGATAAGGTTATTTTCTTAGCTTGGTACCAGAATAAGGATAAATTATGTAGGTATGTATGTGGTTTTTCTGTATTTATACTACATACTTATAATATCTAGCTGCTGTAAAGACATGTGTGAGAAATATTTTATTTATTTATTATTTATTTTAGCCATTTAATCAGAATTACAACTCTAGTAAAATAAACATGCATAGTGGATGTAATATTATCGTGTATCGCGCAATTCTGAGTGCCTCTTGGCATAGGCCTACTCTAAACTTTTCCGTTCTGTCACGAGCTACTCTTCTCCAAAAAAGTGAGTGAGAAATATAGATACATAAAAATATTACATAAATAAAATTGTCCTGTGCGCGAATCGAGTCGGCGACCTTGTGAGTCAGCAGTCCGCTACGATAGCCACTAGCCATGGGCCCATCAAAACCCTTAACGACTTTGAAAAGATTTGAACTGTGGACATATTAAACAGTACGTTTTTAAGTTTCAACATGATACAAGTTTCCAGTATACAAATACATACATAATTCATGTGTAAACCAGTTTATATTTAGATAACTGGTAATTTGCTCTCTAGAATCTATTCATAAAAAACAAAATATTCATAGTTTGTTAATAAACAATAGCAAACAACTGAATTTAGCATGAAGAAATACCTAACTATATAACAAGAGGCCTTTTTTCATGGTGTTACATTTAGAGGACACTTTTACAACAATGTAATGGCATATTGTGATACAGTAACAAAGCAACGATCAGTATACCACCTAAAACTAAAAATATCATCAAACCACAAATATAAAATATTCTTATAAACACTTCGTTATTGAACCAATAAAACGGTTTAAGTGGGCTGATTATTCGTAACCAGTTAAGTTATTGTTTTACATAGTTATACATTTTTAAGAATAACATTGTTATCAATTTAAAAGTCCTCAAAGAATATACATCTATTTGTCGTCTCTGCAGAACAGAGAAGTTTTATTTATATGGAAGTTTTGATTGTATAGCCGAGATGACTTCATTGGGGAAAATCTCAAAAAAATCTGATAGAATTCAAAGACGTGCGTGAAGTACAAAAACGTTATAACATTAGGAAGGAATGACATTTGTATTAAATGTCGATTTATACAGACAGTTTCAATATTACGCCTATTAACATTATGTGCACAAACATATTAGCTATAGGACTGGTGGAGCAAAAGACCGAAGTAGGGTGTTTTAAATAAAAATACAAGACGGCGTTTATGCCAGCTGTTCAGTGAGGTAGAATTCTTATCTTATCTCACTTTCTTATCACAGAAAAAAGTCTGACACATGAATAACACTTAGTAAAATGAGCTGAGCCTCCTAAAAGTAAGAAAAGATTTGTATTTTTCATGTCACAAGATACAAAGACGAAATGTATCATGATTACTCTTCGATTATATATCTGCAAATATAACGTATCTAGCTGGTTCAGTAACTCATAATCATGGTGTTTATTTAAATACAACCAAAACTACAAATAGTTATTCAAAATACTTCAAAACACCAACTAACAGTACATAAATCACAAAATTCAAAAATTCAAAAAATGACATTCGAGACTCTGACTAACTACTATGAAAATATATTCTGAAATAAAAGTGTAATACATACATCATGTGGTTTATATTTTTTAATTAATTACAACTCTACTTTCACCACTAAGATCAACACATAGGTGTTTCTCTGCTAAACAGTACTGCCATCTGGGAAAAAAATTTATCAAGTATAATTATTAGAAAAAAAGTATAAATAATGTCCCCTCCTAAGTACAGGAGGTCTATCACCAACAGTGGAAGGCCTTAGGCTATAAATACATATTATAATGTGTTAGCTATTATGACAGTAAGTACATATAACATTAATAATGTGAAAGGAGGAACAAGAGAAGAGATCTCTAGGCTATGTATTCTTAACATCTGCCCTGTATTACATCTGGTGTAATTAGGTTAGAATCTTTATGGTACCAGTTAATGATAAGCGGGTAGAACAATTTGGTAATAATGTCTAGTCACAGATACAGAGTCGAGGCATGGTATTAGCCAATTTCCATATCAAACACATCAACCATATGGAGGGAGTTCATTGGCAATAATAGCACATTGTATAGACTGTACAAAGGATGTCTAGTAAATATAGTCCTAGTTATAAACAATCAGTATTACTTTAATACAATACTGGACTTAATGACCAAAATAGACAATGCATTGGTTGATGTAAACACAAACCTATTTATGTAACTGGCTCAAAAATTTAAATTTTGTCTGCATTAGCTGGTTGGTCAACTTTTTGGGTGGTACTTTATTCTTCTTTACTTATTATAAAACAAAGTCGTAATCTTTGTATATGTATGCCCCTATGCGAGCTTATTTCTTCAAAATTACTGAACAGATTTTGATACATTTTTATTAGGTTGGGTTTTTTGTATAATTTGTTAACATTGGTTTCTAGATTTCCCACAAACGAAGTTGCACGCAACAGCTAGTATGTTATATGTTGTTAGTAATTATTAGATTTAATCCTTAACTATTTTATTTCATTGTTGTAATTATTTATGAGGATTTTTATAGTCAATTATTCTTGAGTGTTTTAATATGTTAGAATCTTGGTAAAAATGAAATATATTTGAATGATAATATTAAAATACAGGTTTTTGATTACCAGTTTTTAGCTAACCTGTAATCAATGAACTGCTTACCAATGAGTGATTATAAGTTGAACATAATTTTTTTTTTCGCTCTACTTGAAGGAGGCTTAAAATATTTTTTGTCTGTTTCATTAGTAGTTCACAAGTAACTGAACCACAAATAAGCAAGTATAATGTATATTAACAATAAAAAGTTAATGATTCAATGGTGGTCAAAATTTTAAAGAACTAATTCCATATCTTTAAAAATACCACCTATATTAGCAAAGAAACACCATATTGTCTTATCATGTGAAATTTTTTGTGATTAAAATATTGATGAAGTATATAGGTAACAAAAGATAACACTGATAGCACATGTTAACCACCACAATGCTGTCTCTTACCACTGCACTCATACAGAGCAGTGGTAAGAGACCACCATCAACAATTAAATACTTAGAGCACACCTTGCTAATATGGACTTATGTGGACAATTTTAACAATTATACAAAGAAATATCTCCAATGTTACATAGCAATAGAGTATTATTTTCGTAAAACATGTGATTGCATTAATGAAACTTAAATTTTCTATTTTATAACTTAACAGAATAGATTAATAGTTTAAAATTATAATGTAAATGTATTTTTATCTATTTACTTCTTATGTAATCATATTTTACTACAAAATAATGTACTGATAATAAAAATGTTAATTTAGCTCAACCAACCACTATATTATTCCATAATGGTAGAAGTATTTAATTCACAAACTACTATTCACGTGTAGGCCACAAAAAACCAATAGCTAATCATTAGATCAGTCATAAACCCCGCAAATCATAGTTGCTTATACACAAAGATATTATTGACAGCTTTTTAAAATATTGATGTTTGGTTAAATTAATTTGAAATTCCATAATTGATCCCACCTGTGTTCAAACCTGTGTTTTCTGAAGCACCACTCGCAGGAGGCGCTGGCATGGCAATAGGTGGCGCTTGTTCACCTTTTGGACGGCTTCCTTCACTACCCGGTTGCACGGTGACAGCTTGGCCCGCAACACCGTCCGAATCATCTCTCTCCAGTGTATGATAGTCTCCAGATTCTTCTGGAGGACGCGGCTTGCACTTGCCGCAGCAACAATTGCAACAACAGCAAAGACAGCAACAGAAATAGCAGCCCGTTAAAATGCCGCATACGATACACAGTGCCTTGCACCAAGTACTTGTTACTACAAAATAGGCGTTGACATTTTCTTCACCAAATTGCTCAGAGATATAAAGACCAAGAGAGCCGTAATTATCGTATATGTTTCTTTTCGTAGCATCACTTAGTATGGTGTGTGCCTTGTTTACCTCCTTGAATTTATCGGCAGCTTCTGGATTGTTGGGATTCTTATCTGGATGGTACTTTAGTGCTAATTTTCGATAGCTTTTCTTGACGTCGTCTGCGGTAGCAGTTTTTGGAACTTGCAGTATTTGATAGAGACTGTCTCCAGACGTAGAAAGTTTTCTTTTATCCATTATTATTTCTATTGAAAATCAAACAGATAACAATGTTTATTACCGTAAAACTTGCAAAAAGGCGACTAAAAAGCAATCACCGAAGAATTTACGATATTACCAACATTTTGCCATTACTGCGCCACAGAGTAGAATAACCATAGACAATAGATTTAAAATAATACAAATTAGAAATTAGCCTATAATAAAAAAAAGCGATTATTACACATTTCTATGGTTGCTTTCTATTTAGTTAACACAGAGGGACTCTGCGTTACATTGTGAAACACTGCCAAACACTGTGTAAATTTTACACAGTGTTTGGCATTTAAGACGATACCAAAATAGCTTCGTGCATTTTTCTATGTACGAAGTTTTCATTGTTTCTTTAGATTGAATGGCTAGAGCTCTAATTTTTAAGTATATGTTTTTTCAATATATGATCTAGGATCGCATCAACTCAGAAACGCGATTGAAAAAAGTTTTCTCGATAGAAAATCTTGGCGAAACAACCTCTCAAATTTTTTATTTTTTTCATTTGTCGGTCTATTATCGCGTATTAACTAATGAATTAACTTTAAAAACATAAGTAACTATTATATATAGAAACACGTAAATCAGAATTAAAATATATTTAGTAGATTTTGAGTAAATAGGAAAAGTATCCCTAATTCTTCATTTTCTGTGCCTACTGGCTGTGTTAATATGTACGTGGCGGCGATGATATACGATAATATTGATGTAGGCCCTTAAACATTGCATTTAAACTTTTACACTGTAAAAGTTTAGCTAGTAGTACAGCTAGTTGTCTCAAAATAACACTAGAGTGCATCAATATCACAAAATTATGGGCGTTTTTTTACCTAAATGCAAGTTCCTTGACAAAGGTTGCTTTCCATTTAGTTAACACAGAGGGACTCTGCGTTACATTGTGATACACTGCCAAACACTATGTAAAAGTTTAAATGAAACAGCTAGTTGTCTCAAAATAACACTAGAGTGCATCAATATGGCAAAATTATGGGCGTTTTTTTACCTAAATGCAAGTTCCTTGACAAAGTCTTGGCTCAATAATTTATAAACATACAATTCACAATACTGCTTTTAGACTTAAAAAACTTATTATTACCGTCGTAGAAGAAATCATCTATGAATATCTCACTTTTATTTATAAAGCAACCATGTTTCGCCACATTATCAGGGCTCACTTCAATAGTGCAATATTTACATTTGAACATTTTTATTAAATTTTAATTAGCAGTAACAGACAAGCTCAATTTAATAATCTCAAATAATACTACTAGAATCTACCGTAAATCGAATCGAATCTACTAATCTAAATAATTAAAACTCATAAGTGGAGAAAAGAATTCTTCTCATTATTGGTAATTCTTGCTAAGCATCTGTCAAACACCACTTTTTCGAGTGTCGAACAGTGTACGGCTGTGTTCCACAGTGTCGTTGATGGAAAACACTTTATCGAGCCCTGCGTTACACTGCGTCACTTTTTGTATTAATTGGAAAGCAACCATAGATACAATACTCCGTGATTGTACGGCTGTGTTCAACAGTGTCGTTGATGGAAAGCGCTTTATTGAGCACTGCGTTACACTGCGTCACTTTTTGTATTAATTGGAAAGCAACCTTATACTTGTTGCGTTATTTTATTAGTGTATTTTTGGATCGTCAGAAAATATTTTATTGTACTGGTAATACTTTTATATGAAGTATTCACAACTAAAAAAAGGCATAATGAATTTCCCGATAAAGTGCTCTCATTATAGCCACCGTTGCCGCTCCCGGTAGGTATACCAAAATTAGCATAGCGCTTTCTTTAGCGCTTTTTGGCCTAGCATAAGCTCTGCTTTTGGTGTAGTTACGCCAGGCCTTACAGTATTAAAACAACTAACTACTTAACACTTACTCCAAGAGTTACGCAGGATATATCTCCTCTCCAACACATTAATTAACGTCCCACTGCTGGGCCCGGGCCACTTCCACTTTGGGGGGGATTACAGCCTACTGCCCCGTCCTGACCAGGCGTGTTGGCACAGGGTTTAGTTTCGAGTTTTCCGTCTCTCACAGTAGACGTTAACTGCTTGTAATGTCTCTTAGCTGGCTCTTACAGCACCCTGGGAGAGAAATGGGGTGGTGACACTTGTATTTCTATTCCGTCACCACACGGACAAGATTAATCTAAAGTAATTTATTGATTTTGCAATTGACATGCTTTACTTAATAAATTAAATTATGGTGGAAAAAGTGATTGCCGCATGCGGGACTTCAATCTCGGACCTCGGAATACCGTTCCGAAGCTCTTTCCAACTGAGCATATACGTATATCAATAAGCTCAGTTGGAAAGAGCTTCGGAACGGTATTCCGAGGTCGTGGGTTAAATAGGCTGGAGAGAGAGAGATAGAGTGGTTCAATTGGATGGCTATTTTGTATAATTTGTAAGGGGTTGGTGTGTATTTTGGGCTCAAAGACTATAAATTCGGATGAAACCGCGGGCATTAGCTAGTCTCTACTTAATATTAAATAATTATCTCACTGCTAATTTTCGATATCTTTGCTCTACTCACTCAAAAAATCTTCGCTCCACCAACAATCTTCTTCTTGAGTGCCCAGCGCATACTTCCACGCTTTTGCATTCTTCTTTTCACAATCTATTCTTCTCTGGAACACCGGAAATCAGGATGTCGTCTAGTCGAAATCCTTTTAAATCTAGGCTGCGTAAATTCTTCCTTGATCTCTCTGTACAATAGTCGTCTGTTATTTATTTTACATTTGTATGTATGTATTGTATATGTTTTTGATATATGTGTATTATAACTATTGTACGTATAAGTATTGTCTAAGTATGTATACTATAAATATTATTTGTGTACCTATTAATCTGTAAGATCTAAGTTAAGGGCCTACATCAATATTATCGTATATCATCGCCGACACGAACATATTAACACAGCCAGTAGGCACAGAAAATAAAGAATTAGGGATACTTTTCCTATTTACTCAAAATCTACTAAATATATTTTAATTCTGATTTACGTGTTTCTATATATAATAGATACTTATGTTTTTAAAGTTATTTCATTAGTTAATACGCGATAATAGACCGGCAAATGAAAAAAATAAAAAATTAGAGAGGTTGTTTCGCTAAGATTTTCTATCGAGAAAACTTTTTTCAATCGTGTTTCTGAGTTTATGCGATCCTAGATCATATATTGAAAAAACATATACTTAAAAATTAGAGCTCTAGCCATTCAATCTAAAGAAACAATGAAAACTTCGTACGTAGAAAAATGCACGAAGCTATTTTGGTATCCTCTTAAGTTTGTTTACAACTGCCTCGTGCACCTACCTACTTACACTATTTTTCTGCATCACCCAAAGGTAGACTGGTAGAAAATGCCCTCGGCATTAAGTCCGCCTATGTATACGTTTTGTGTGCATGAAGTATAAAAATAAAATAAATAAATAAAATATTCTAAAGCTAAGGTGTTTGTTTGTTTGAACGCGCTAATCTCAGGAACCACCGGGCTGATTTGGAAAATTCTTTCAGCGTTAGATAGGGCATTTATCGAGGAAGGCTTTAGGCTATATAACATCACGCCACGATCAGTAGAAGCGAAGCAGTAGTGAAAAATGTTGCGAAAACGGGGAAAATTTTCCAAATTCCACGCGGTTGGAGTCGCGGGCAACAGCTAGTTTAATATATAATTCAAAGGCAACCACCAGCATCCACTGTGGTGACAAATTAAAAAATTTATCATCATAATACTGCTCAAGGGCGGTGTAAAAACAAGCCAGCTAAGGGATAATAATCTTAAGTAGGTACCTAAATAACATCTTTTAAGAGACGGAAGTCGAAACCAAAAAGTAATAGGTACTAGGAGAAACTAAACCCTACACCTGGTCAGCGTGGCAGACTTAGTAGACTAAATATCCTCCCAAAATGGAGGAGGCATGTGCCCCACGTAGGAATTCCAGTATTTTGTACACAAACCACAAGGCCGAATTTCACAGCAACCTTGTGATAAACGGGGTGGTGACAGATGTATTCTTATTTAGTCATCGCCATAGGTAGGTACATCTTTTGTTACATTATTGCCCCTAATGACCTAAGCTACTTGATAAGGAAGATACCTACCGATAATGTTAAATCTAATTTGTAATTGGAGTGTTATTATTTAAGACCCATAGCACTCATATTACGGACATTTGTTTTAACTGTTTTACTAACATGAATTCTACGAGATTATGTAGGCATCTCAACTTATTAGTTTTATTATTTTTTAGTATTATAATATGTGCGCCAGCTTATTGTGCTTCGGGTAACACGAAAACATCGTCTATTTCCGCGGCAATAACTAATTTTGCTGCAAAATTCATTAGTGTAAGTACAATAAAGTTATACAAAGCTAGCTGCTGTAGCCCGCGACTTTGTGGTCGTAGAAAGTGGAATAACCTTTCGCAGACTTTAGACTATCTGTGCATCAAATTCCATTTAAACCGGTTCAGTAGATTTAGCGTGAAGGAACCGCAGACAGACAGATACTTTTGCATGTACAATATTAAAGAACTATTTTGTTACGATTTTAGAAGGCTCTAAGATTCATTTTGTCCATGTATATACCGGTAACCTGCAGTTTTCTCGCAATATGTGAGGCCCTAATCGAGCCATAATGGCATTTTTTCAGCCACCATGGTCACGAATTAAACTAAGGTGTAATTTAATGTGATAATGATTGTTATAGAAGTCCCATTCAAGCCTGTCGTTGCCAAGTAGAGTTCCAGATCCAAGGTATTACGTATCTGCTAAATACATAATTATATCTGTGAACCACAGATATGCCTGATGGTTCTAGCTGCTGATCGATCTTCTAGAAATTTAGTTTAATACTATAGTGTGTGTGTTTATATGTCCTAATTTTATATTGTTAATTAATACTGTATTAAATAATATTAATAATTAATACAGGAAGTAAATAAGTGAGTGAAAGAAAATTTCCTCTATGTATATAACCACGGTATTATAAGGATAGGATATGTAATAAGTACATTTTTTTTCTTTCCCTCTTCTTTCCTCCAGAAGGTTGGCTTCGAATAAGTACATCCGTAATCTGGTACGCAAATTACCTTAGAATCAGACCAGAAAAAGTTGTGTGACCAGAAAAAGTAAATGTCCAGATATAATATTATGAATATTAATTGATATTTATTTTGTGTATTTGTAGAATGTCGATAAAAATAAGAATGCAATATCTTCGCCATTGTCGGCGGAGATATTACTGGCACTATTGACCTTGGGTTCCACTGAACCTGCACATTCTGAGCTTCTCACTTCACTTGGTATTTCTGACGATGATTCTGTAAGTATTTGAAAATATTCATAAGTACGCCTATGTGGTTTAATCTTATGGAATTTTGGAGAGGTTGAACGAAAGATCATAACTGGCTCTAACCCTGTATTAATTAATTACGAAAAACCAGAAGAACCAATTGTTAACAATTTATTTAAATAATTTGTATAATTTTAGAGTTTAATTAATAGAAGTAGAATAATGGTACCAATTCTATGTGTACAACTAGACATAATTAAAAAATAAAAAACAACTATGGCGTATTTTGATTAATTGGCTATTTCGTTGTACACAATTACAATTATATTAATTAAAATCGTTGGTCTATAAAATACAGATTTTGTAATAAAATGTTCTATTAAAATTGCCGAATTGCGTTGTGTGAAACGTCCATGAATATTTATATTTATATTAGGTATTTATATATTGTGTCTTGCGAATCGTTAACTTTCCAAACAAAACGTTATTATTTCTTGCAGATTCGCTCATCGTTCTTAGACGTTTCGAACAGACTGAAAGCACTTCAAGGTGTTACAATTAACGTCGCTAACAAGGTGTATATACAGGAGAGTCCATACGATTTACATCCAGGACTCAAGGAGGATGCTATCAAAATATTTGATGCTGCTATGGAAAAAGTAAATTTTGGCGACAGTGCAGCTACTGTGCAAGCCATAAACCAATGGGTAATAAATGTTGATTGTATCATATTTGATAGAAAACCTTGTTTTAAGATTTTACACCTAGGTAAACAATATATTTCACGTTGTATCAAACATTTCAGGTTCAAAATAAAACCAACAATAAGATCACAGACTTGCTCTCCGAGGACAGTGTTGATGATACTACTGTCCTTGTACTTGTTAATGCTCTGTACTTTAAGGTAATTACAAGACATCATATATGTAGATAGAATTTTCTACCGTTAGATCTATTCTACTGTCAGATAAATTTCACTAGGAGTAGGACAATAAATAACTTTTTTATCTTATAACAGGGAACGTGGAAAAAACAGTTCGATACGGAGAAAACGAGACAGCAATTATTCCATATTAGTTCTAATTCAGAGGTGCAAGTTCCAATGATGTATATTGAGGATCATTTTGCTTACCGTTACAGTAGGGAGCTTCAGGCTGAGGTAAATTGTATGAACCAATTATCTAAATAGGTACTGTAGAATAAGATTATTTAAAAAAATATTAATATATATAATTTTATATATATTTATTATAATTTTATAATTATAATAAATAATCATAATCGCTTAGCGTACGCTTATTATTATGTGGAGGTATGTCTCCACTTATTATTAAGCGTACGCTAAGCGAGTAAATAAATTCGGTCCAAATGCAACATGTGCGTAGTGCGTAGTCATAAAATTTAGCAAGGCGCAAAGATCATAATATCGTGCTAAGTCTAGTAGTATCTAATTAATATTTTTTTAATGCCACTTCATCTGTTCTTCATCATTCTCACTGTTTCAGCTTCTAGAGCTGCCCTACGAAGGTAACGATACAAGTATGTTAATAGTCCTACCGTTTAAAATTGGAGGCCTCGACGACCTATTGACGAAGTTAGCAACTGGTTATAATTTGATGTCAGATGTCGACAAGATGCATACAAGTGAATTAGATGTCTTAATCCCTAAGTTCAAGGTCGAAACAGAAATCAATCTGAAAGAATTTTTACCGAAAGTAAGTACATACCTACGTTGGGCAAATCAAATCGAGATAGCTTTCTTGAAAATTGTGCTTCCTACTAAATTGAAAATTAAAACCGAAAGAATTAATACATCTTCTATAGATTCTTGGGTGGAGAATATAATTTTGTTGCAATTGTTTCAATTTTCAGCTTGGAATCAAGGCCATTTTCGACAGCAACAACTCAGGTTTAACTAAGCTATTTAATAGTGACTTATTGTTGTATGTATCCGCCGCTGTACAAAAAGCTTTTATTGAAGTCAATGAACAGGGTTCGGAAGTGGCCGCAGCGAACGGTAAGTTGTTAGCAATGTCTTGCCCGCCTTAGGGTCATCTTTCATAATGCAAACTGTTATGTACTGATTGGAGTAATTACCGATGCTGCTTACGGAAAATTCAGGCATACTTTGTTTAGAGATATTCCAACCAAAAGAGACTAGGCGTTTTACTTTAGACTACCTACCTTTAAATAGACAGTGCACCTTAATGTCTAAGATGGCATTGTCGCTTACCAAAGAAGCGAAGCACAGCCATGTGGTTTAAATCCTGTAATAAACGTCTATTCCTATTTAGACTTAACCAGACCACAGAATAAACCAAGCCCGTCTTCTCCACTGGGCACCTGCCCAGGGCCTCCCAATCATTAGGGTCCCCTTTTCTCTACTTAATAATTATGTTTCTGCTTACATCTAACAGTGCACAGCAGAGCGTATATTCTAATGTGTCCAGGGCCTCTAATAAGTAAAAGACGACTCTGCTTATAATTGTTCAACAGTTTAACAGATTTTAATATCAAATCTTACTGGGCTTACTTACTTAAAACCATTAAAATAAAAACAAAGTTTTGCAACAGGTAATGGGCCAACAATTTTTTTTCATTCAAACGTTCGACTAAGCCAGCAAAAGGCGGATATCTAATCATCTTTATTTTTTGTCGATTGAATTGTACATTTTCTTTACATCAAATAATTTATAATCACTAGATACGACATTTTAATTAATTCACTTTACTATTGACGTTACTTAGTACGTACGGACACGTAAATTCTTGCTACCTAGCTCGTGCATGTTATTAGTATTTAAATTATTTACCTAGACTTGTAAATAAAATACTAATTTAACTATTCGGTAAGTCAGTATTAATATACAGAATAAATTTCTACCTTTAACACGATCGAATTGAAATTGTTGTAAAACACAATAATTAATGTTATAAAATATCTGCAAAGAAGTGAAGAGAACTTAAATTGCCGAGTTTGTTTGATAATCTAGATTCTAGTTAATCGTGTTTTCAAATTAATACAGGTTTAACGTTTCGCCCTGTCAGCTTAAATCGTCCATTCCACGCAAACAAACCGTTCCTTTATTTGGTGTTCAGCGGCCGTGGTGATCAACGTACTCCGCTTTTCGCTGGTACATACCGCGGCACAGCATAAGTTCCAAATACAAGATGCTTGCTGCCACAAATGCCAGTCGAAATCACACGTTGAAAAAAATTTACTATAGAATTTAAAAAATAAAGTTTTGTTTTTTTTCGTTGTTCTTATTAACCCTTTCACGACCAAGGGAAATATTTTTCCCATCCTTAAAATTCGTAACTGATTACTCAATTACTACTTAGTTCATATTTTTTAATACAAAGAGCTGTTCAAGAGGAAGACTTTTTTGTATAGTTTGTTAAGGTTTGTCCACGCGTACGAGGTTGCAGGCAACGGCTAGTTATTTAAAGATTTAGCACCTTCGTAATTTGTACGCCGTAACTTCCTCCCTCCTGAATAAGTCCAGCCAGCTTTTTTTATTGTATTAAGGATGTGGTAAACGGCAGCTTGTCTGGATCAACACAGAAGTCCAGTATTTGGTTTAGATTAAAAAAATTCCAGTATTCTTCTGGAACTTCGGATGTTTAGTACCTCGTTATAGTATATCCAAAAAATTCGAAAGAAAAGGTGGTACAGACATCATGACGTCAGGTTGACGAGACCAATATTTTTCACTTTGTAGAACAAGTAGTTTTGTATTATGCAAAAACATAAAAAAATTTACTTAGAACTTACTTCTTTCAAGGGAAGGAACATTTGTGGATTGTACTAGGTTAGACCCCCGTGTTAGACCTATTTGCTATGTATGCTAGCCTAATTCACTCATTTTTGCCCAGGAAGGATATAGCCTATCTAAATGCTCATAACTTATAAGCAGAATGAAGATCAAAGTTTGAAGGGTCAACTATTTAAATAAATTAGTTTAAAAATAGTAACTAATGTTGTTATATTTAAATACATTTCTAATTAAAATCACTAATTTTAATCATTAAAATATTACTTATTCCATGATTTAACATAATTAATTAATTAGTTTATCTTTGATAAGAACTATTATTGTAGAGTTCACCCAGTATTTGTGTAACACATAAAATAATTAGACTATTTAACATATTTATGTTAAAATATTTTAAGTATATAGCTGCATTTACATATCTATAAATAGAAGAAAGGAGTTTCTAAAGGTTAATAAATTAAAGTCTGTTTAAAAAAGAAATACTATATTTTAGCTGTATATAAAATATTCATAGTCTATTAGCCTAATTTAACTATTGTAAAGTGCTTGCCACAACTAGTAAATCTGTGGTTCTAGCCTAATTTAATTATAATATCATATCATGACAAACTAATATCTTTTGTATCTGGCAATAATTTCTTATTTGTTTTCCAAGCCAAATAAGTATTCCAAAACAAAGCGAATGTTTGTACAACTAAAACTTGATATTGAAGAGGTATATAATAAAAGTTACATAATTGCACCCACGGCCAAATATAATAATTTGCCTTTAATACATCAAAATATTTGCAATCTAATTCTTTCTTAACATTGTCCCAGCTTTTCCCCTGAACAGTACCAACTGTAACTAGAAAAGCTCCTAAAAATGTTGGTGCAAAAATGAATTGATCTACACAAACTTTTTTAATAGTTACAGATTTTCCTTTTGATCCTACATATTTATTTAAAACACCATACCATCCCCGCAATGCAGGACCCTGAAATACAAAAATATTTTGTTACTAGGTACATAATTTTTTATTTGCTGTTGAAAAAAAAATTTCTTACAAGATTTTTTTTTATTTAGTTTGACGATTATAATAATTAAGTAAAGGTTTATTATCAATTACTGCCTAGATCTAATTCCATCAAATTATGTTTGATTCTACAAAAACATGTTTTGTTATGATCTTATGATTATGTTTTAGTATAAGATATATTCAATACCCAGAAGTAGTGAAGCACTCGGTCAAAAAATAAAAAATAATGCAAAATCTTAAAGATATTTGTGTTCCATGAAAATATACATATTAATAGTTTCTAACTTGTTACAACTGTAAACCTTACCGTCATGAAGCCTATTGAAGAAAATTTTAACGTCCTTTCTAAATCCATTGGCTGTTGTTCAATAAAATTTTGTGAAATTAAATCTCCCGCTGCCATTAAGGCACTTGTCTGCACAGCTTGTATTAAATATGGTCTTCTTGTCAAAGTTTCTGTGTAAAATTTTATAATGCGACTTCCCATTGCTATAATTTAGAATTACTTAAAATAAAATCTCCACTTCTGCTCAGCTCCCGTAATGCGCAAACAATTTCGTTAATTCGTTCGTATGCAATGAATCAAAATGATACTATGTATTCATATTCAAATTGAATATTAATCTATTCATTAAGTGAATGAAATAATTTAATTGCTTTAATTTAATAAACAAAATAAACAAAATTACAAATAAACAATACATTCATAAAATAATACAGCCAGTGGGGGGAAAGTTCATTCATAATATTTAAATTGAACATTTTGAAAATGACAGTTACGTATTTGTAGAGTCGCCATCAGATTTTCGGCCCTTTTCAGCGGGGGTCACCTGCAAATACTATTGGCATGTGACCCCCGCTAGAAAGGTACAATAGGCATTGTGTACGAATATTATCGCGTTTAATGTGTGTGCATGTGGGTCAATTTTATTGCGGTACGTGCGTGCACTACTAATAGAAATTTAAGTGTTTGTGTACGTAATCTCACCAATCCAAGAACCTTGTAGCATATTGACACTGTTGAAATTAGCGTATTAACTACTGCTGTTGTCTAAAACTTCTCACTTAAATAATTATCTCGGATTAAATACTAAAAATCAGATATTTCAGAATTCAATAAGATATAAATATTATAATGATACCCTACTGAATTTTCTGTAAGCGAGTCCAACTCTCACTAGACAGGCTTTATTAAAATCGGTGTTGATCCCCGTTTTCCAATGGCAGAGCATAATGCGACTCAGTGCCGCACAATGCCTCACAATGCTGACGCTTAATTGGAACGTGAATTAGTTTCAAAATGCGCCAGCAGAGTGCGCTAAGTTCAGTGTTGAAAAAAAAAATTCTAAAATAAACATTGTATTCACATTATATGTGTGGAATATAAAAAAAGTCATTGTTTATACCTTCATCCATACTTATATTTATTTATTTTTTAACACAGCTTGAATTAACTTTGAATATTTCTAGAAAACTCCGACGAAAAGAAAGCCTTAAATTTTTTTTTAACAATAAATAATATTACTAACGATAATATATAAATAAAATTTCAATCAATGCCAATTTAAAGAAAAAATACTTATTACTTTTCTGTCGCTGAAGTTGGTTGGATTGCACGCATCACTTTTGAGAGTGCTCGATTGTGCGATGCGATGCTGTAATTGGAACACTCAACGTTGAGCATTAATAATTTATTAATAATAATATAACGCTTAATGCGCTATTGTGCGCTGATTGGAAAACGGGGAGTAAGTAATTTGTCGCTTCACTTATATTATCTGGGACTTATTAAAATTTCACTCTAAATCCACGACACAAAGTGGCAACACAAAATGTCACGACAAATGCCAATTACGATGACGTCAGATGGCACATGTCACTAATGTCATATTAGTTTACCTACGAGCCACGAAGTATAGATACAAGGAGTCCGAACGTAATGTTGAACGAATGGTCTCAATTTAAGGGACAGATTTTTTGCCGGTAGAGCGCGCCATTTTTCAAGAAGTACTCGTTTGAACTATTGACACCTGTGGAAAAAAATATTCTGAGAAACGTGGAGTTAAATATAAGTTTTAGGAAATTTTTAGAAATTTTTCGAGTGCTTTAAACCCAACAATACAGAGAAGGTCAAGAGATATTCTGATATTCTATAATAGCATCGGTACGTCCTGAATACTTGCGCAGCCAGTGGCAGAAAATAGAACTATGATCTGGGTTTATTATTGTGTACACGAAATATTATGGAAAAGCCTATACCGTTCGGACTCCTTGTATCTATACTTCGTGCTACGAGCCTACGAGAATCGGTATCAGTGATATCAGTCACAGAATAGATAGAAGATACCTACCTACTACGGTATCAGTAACAATTCACGTCAGTCAGTTCGAATTTAGCTTTCGGTCGGTTGTTCTACTAAGTGGTAAATAAGTATTTTACTCGCTGAACGAAAATGTAAGTTTACGTTTTCTAATAAAAATTAGTTAAAATTATTCTGAATAACCAATACCAAAAATAAAAGACCTTTATGCAATATTTGCCGGTTACCGGTATCTATGTATCTACGTCATAGATTGTTAATTAAATCGGTATTTTGGACTCTAGCAAATAGTTCTACAGTCAAGGTCACTGCTAGTAAAGTAAGAGTTTTTATTTGTTGGTTTTGTTTATGTCTGCTATAGAATTATACGCTACTGTCAGTTATTTAGTTGGATGCACTGAGAAACTTTATTTTATAGTTTCAGAATATCATCATGGAAGGCTTGGATCTTGTTTCATCAAACAAAATATTCGGTGGTTATCAAAAGGTGTACTCTCACCAATCAGATGAACTAAAATGCACAATGAAGTTCTCGTTATACCTGCCACCCCAGGCTGAGGGTGGTGATGTCAAGCTGCCTGTTATTTTCTACCTATCAGGATTAGAATGTACTGAGCAAAATTTTATTGCCAAGTCGGGATTTCAAAGGTATACAATTTATAATATTTTTTTTTATATACTTATTTTACACAACATCTGACCCTAAGCCATGCTCATAATAATAATAACTAATAACTGACAATGAAGTAGCAAAAAAGGGCTAAGAAAACAGTTTACTTTTTCCATAAATGTTTTTGATATACCTAAAATAATGTTTGACCCTTGTCTGAATATAAAATTATAGACTTTGGAGAATCTAACCTAATTCGACGTTTTATTTACATACATATAAAAATATAACAACAAGCCATGAATATGGTGTTTGTTTCTGAGGGTATATAATTATTCTATAAGTTAAATATGTATATTAATATGCAAATATAAAAAATGGAAAGCTAGAAAGATGTTGATATACATTATACTCCCCGTGCCATTTGCTTGTGTTATGGGTACCAGAATACAGATACAATCGTACTTACTTATAGCAGATAGAAAACACCTAGACACAGTACCAATATTTGTGTGACAAATATAAATATCACAAGTTTTCAAAAAAAAAGAATAAACTATTCTTTTTTTTTAAATATTGAAGGATTCAGACTAAACCACTCTCCAACCTCAATGTGCAATGCTGCATAATACTGTAAATTGTAAATAATTTATATAATAATTTAGGCTACTAAATTATTAGTTGCCTCAGTTTTAATAAATTATAATTTTTGTGTGAGTCTGTCTCTTTATTGTAGCACTTTTTAACATGCTTTTATATGTTCGGTATGTATCTATCAATGTATTAATCTATGTAACGGAATCTTTGAACGCAATTTTCACCCACTTGCAGTAGTCTGATTGATCTGTAATTTTGCACATATTAGTTAAAAATATATTCAGCATTTTGAAGCGTGTTTTTTAGTTTTTGATCCGAGGAAATTTTTGCATAGAGCTTAATATATTTAGACTGATGAAGTATGATGATATGACACTGTAAATTTACAATTTAGTGTTATGCAACCATGCATATTACATTGAGGGTGGAGAGAGATTTGACCCTCGTATTCTTAATCAGTTACCACATTATTACTAGAATTTTTTAAATTTCTAAATCAATAATATAGGTATATATTCTCTATTAATAAAAGTATGAAAATGAATCTTATTTGCTAATGAAATGATGTTCATGAATTTGGGTAAAGCACTAATATTTCTGTATAATTAATGCAGCAAGAAATGTCCACCTTTTTATACATCTAAGACAAGCTACCACATCCATTATATTATAAGCAATCTAAGGCACTATTTTGCTTACTAATGCCCTTTGCATTAGTAAGCAAAATAGTGCCTTTTGATTGTGATGATATAGACATTATTCTTGTAGCTATGTAGCAGTAGAATTTAATCAAAGTCTTTGCAGTAGATTTTAACACAGTACTATAAAGTCAATCTCACATCTCTTTCTTTTACCAGCCCATTCACACCCGATCGTTGGGCATAGGCCTTCACTGCTTCAAGAGGGTTCATAGTCTTCTATGTAGTATTGACCAGGCGTGTTGGTATAGGGTTTAGTTTCGAGTTTTCCATCTGCACTTGTTAATTGCTTATAATATCCCTTAGCTGGCTCTTACAGCACCCTGGGGGTGGAAATGGGTTGGTGACACTGGTATTTTTATCTGAAATCTTACATACTGGTAGGATATCTTGACCACTGTACACATAATAATATAATGTAGGTATAACAGTACAAGGTATTAAATATTATTTTTATTGCTAATGTATTTAACCCCAATTAATAAATAAGTGATCTTTTGAAATTATTGCTATTTTTATTGATGTTTAAACTTTTTTTATTGTCTTTTTATAGACTTAGATAATGGCATCAATTCAACTTATACAATAAGGCGTTTTTATCAGACATTGATTGAGACTGGTATTGTTAATGTTATAAATTGCTATAGATTTCGCAATTAACTGTTACGTAATAATTATATTTAGAATGGTGTAATTATATAACATTGACAATATCATTGGTTTTAATTTAAATACATAAGCAGATGTACATACATTATCTTTCAATAGCAATATTATGGCATTTCAATCACGTTAATTGACAATGATTGATAAGGAATAATTCTGGACTTACATAAATTCATTGATACCTAAAATATTTACGTCAATTTTCGAAAATTGGTTTGCCACGAAACGATTTAAAACGTCTTGTTTCTAAGATTTTACAGTTAAAATCTAGCTGGTATATCTATAGCGGTCCGCTTTGGAGTGGCGGCTTCGGAAATAGGGATAGCAATACATAACACACATACCTAAATCGTGAATTTTCCGGCTTTAGAATGAATCTAGAATCTCTAAATCTAGATCTCTATAGGCCGGTATTATTGCCGATTTTATCCGACATAGGCATTTCAGTTTATTTCTAGATTACTCTACGCTATACAAATATGTGTATTCATCATTCAAATAATTCTCTTGTGCGGAGATCGATCCTGGGAACTCGTAAATGACAGTCCGTTACATTATCGCTGCACCAAAAGAAAAGGCGTGTTTGTTAGTAAATACAGCTAGTGAATGCTATGTGTATCCATAGTTTTCCGTAGACTATTTCTGCAATTACGAATTTCACCAATTTAACTACGAGTATGTTTTTTATAAACTTATGGGTTATCATGTATACTTTAGATATGGTTTATCTTTATCAGTGTAGGTTTTGGACATATAGTAAACATGGAGTAGATATACGTATTCTACAACTATGTTTATGGATAGATAGTAAATGCCAGCTTTGCATCGTGGTCGCCGTAGCGGTTGCTCGCGATTTCGTACGCCGGTTAAAAACAGGAATGTTTTTCAACATTTTTCACTGATGCTTCGCTTGTATTGGTCGCAGCGTGATTTTATATAATTAACCTATAGCCTTCTTCGATAAATGTATTATCCAACACTGAAAGAATTTTTCAAATCGGACCAGTGCAGTGGCTCGTGATATTAGCGCATTCAAACAAACAAACCTCTTTACAGATTTATGATATTAGATATTGTAATTTTATTGTTCTTATTTTTACTAGATACGCATCAGAACATGGTATAATAGTCGTGGGCCCTGACACATCTCCCCGAGGCGTAAAAGTCGAGGGCGATGATGACTCGTGGGACTTCGGAACTGGTGCTGGCTTCTACTTGGACGCAACTAAAGATCCTTGGGCTACCAATTATAGAATGGGCAGTTACGTAAACAAGGAGTTGTATGCATTGATTCAATCGGCATTTAGCAATATTGTGGATAGTGACAGAATTGGAATTATGGGACACAGGTATAAAATTTTTTTCTACCTACATAAAACACAAAACTTAAAGAGCTGATATGACACCAAATCCGAATGAATTTCTACTAGAGAAATAAAATATTAGTGCTTTTTGGTTCAAAAGAAATGAAACTAAGATTAAAAACCAATCTCGAGAGAGAGATCTAAATACATTATGTATATTATTTCATTATTTTTCCAGTATGGGAGGTCATGGAGCTTTGGTGTCTACCCTCAGAAACCCCGGTTTGTACAAATCAGTGAGTGCATTTGCACCTATCTGTAATCCTATGGCTTGTCCGTGGGGTACTAAAGCTTTCACTGGATACTTGGGGGAAGACAAAAGCAAATGGACTGAATGGGATGCAACTGAACTAGTTAAGAAGTATGATGGACCTCCGCTAACATTGCTTATTGACCAGGTAATATAATGGTTAAAATATGGCTTATTATATATGTTTCAAATAATAGAATAAACTTTATTGTACACCATAACATATTACATGTCACATAAGTAACGACATTATAATGAATCACGTACAATTGACGGTCTTATCGATATTGCGATCTCTTCCTTTGACATAATGTATTCTCGATTTAAATATTTTCTTACTATAAACTGGAAACAGAAAATACCGGGCAAGTACGAGTTAAACTCTCACACGAAGAGTTAAACTCTCATACGTACCGTTATTATCATAATATATTCGTCATACCAAACCCAAATAACGTTACCCTAAACAATGTGATAAAGACAGGAGAGTGACGAAAATGAGTGTTGCTTGCTATAGTATTAACTGATGTATATAAACTGTTAAATTTCACACTTTAGATTCCATTCCAGAGATACAGCCTGGTCACAGACGGCGGACAGCAAAATCTCAGTAATAGGGTCCGATTTTCACCTTTTGGTACGAAACCGAACTCATGACCTCTGAAAATTGCTACTCCGTTTCGCCACCTGAGCTATCGTGTAACAATACAAGTACTAGCAAATCTGTCTGCTTTATAACATCTTTTATATAAAGTAATTTATTAATTTTGCAATTGACTTGCTATGCTTTTACTTAATAAATCAAATTGTGGTGAAAAAAGTGATCTTAGTAATAAAAATCGCGTCATTATTTTCAGCCCAATTGTATTCTGTAAAGAATACTAGGTGGCTGGTCGAGATTGTTTTAAAACATTCTTGATAGATGGCATTGTACGTCAAAATGCGATGTAAACTCAATCGAGTGACGATTGTGGTGGTCTAATTGGTTACTTTTAGCACGACCGCAATAAGCTCAGTTGGCAGATCTTTTAGATATAAAAATGTCAATCATGTTTAACATAAAATAATAATGGACGAATCTATTTACTTACAGGGTCAAGGCGATAGGTTTTATAAAGAAAAACAATTGTTACCTGAAAACTTAGTGGTGTCCTGTCGATCTGTTGGTGTGCCTGTCATCCTTAATCTACGTGAAGGATATGACCATTCGTACTACTATATATCAACATACATTGGCGAACACTTTGATTTCCATGCTAAAATACTTAAAGCTTAAAAAATATCAAGTCAATAACCACACTATCATATAAAGTATATTATTAAAATTTCTTTTTCTGTTATAAACTGTGCCGGTCGCATTTGTATATATGAGCATCACATGCATTTCAGTGTTTTTGTTACAATAAAGATTTTTTTTTAATTAATTCGTATACGTTTTTATTTCACCCGATAGTTGTAAAAAATAAATAAGTAAATATTTATGGACATTTCACACTACTGGTCCCATTATAAGCTATAGTTCTATGCTTATGTTATAGGTACTAGATACTACGTAATATAAGTACTTATAGGCAGTGACGGATTTACCCTAAGGCCCAGTAGGCCCAGGCCTAGGGCGGCCAGAATGTCATTATGTAGTTTATATGGTGGATGCTGAAAAAGGGGCGGCCGAAACTGCAAATACACCACTGCATAAAGGTTTGCAGGTGTGGCCAACTTTTGTGCACATAAGATCTACTTTTTATTTTAAAATTGAGTCGCGATCGACCTATTTCTTAGGTAAGAAGGGGGACGTTTATGCAACGTGCTTTTATACTGCCGTGCACTCTTGAAAATAGCGAATAAAAGTGGTCATGCTGAACATCTCCCTACTCGAAGCATGAGCTGCGTGCATGTTCATTCCTGTATCAGTACTAGAAACATTTGAATTGGACGCATTCAATGCCGAAAATGTGTGCCAAATGTTTGGAAAATAAAATAAAAAAATAACTTTGAAACTATAATATACTCTGTCAAGTTAAATACAACATTTTCTTTAAAAAATCAGATATTTTTATACAACACTACGAATTATGTATTTTATTATCTGTTGGAATCGCTATTCCTAAAAGTGTGATAATACTGTAGGAATTTATCTCTGTTACCCCATATAGAGTCACTACCCCAGCGACACCAGTACCTGAAACAAATTATTTAACGTGTTTAGATGCTCACCAAAATATTCTCCCAGATTGCGCTAGGCTAAATGGAGATATTCTATCCATCCATCAACCTTTCTTCGTCCAGTGCTGGACATAAGCCTCCCCCATAGAACGCAACAACGCGCGACTCTGCGCTAACAGCATCTAGAGGCCCCCAGCATATTTGTTAATATGTTCAGTCCCACCTTGTTGGCGGCCGCCCCGCCCCGTTGTCCGATGCGTGGTCGCACTCGAGGACTTTCCGTCCCCAACAGTCATTAGATCGTCGATCAATGTGGCTTGACCATTGCCACTTGCATTCACTTCACTCTTCGGGCTATATCGTACACACCGGTCCTTTTACGGATCTCTGCATTCCGGATCTTATCACGTAGGGAAACACCGAGCATAGCCCTCTTCATAGCACGCTGCGCGACTCTTGAGTGTTGTTATGACTTTATGAGGCCGACAGTCAGAAATATAACAACGCCTGAATTTAGCCAAATGTTGGCTTGGTCAGTTTAGGTCGAAATACCCGGAACAAATCTTCTAGTAATAAAAGAGAGGCACATTGGCGGTCGCCAACGCCCTCCAACGCTTATATTACTATATGATGACGAAACTTGTTTTTTCGTCACGAGTGTTCGTTATTTGCTCTTTCTTACGACAGCTACAAATTAGGCATCGTAACACGAGTATTTTCAATATTTCATCTACCCTCTTACGACGCTACTAAAGCCATACAAATTAAAAATTTTGTCCTTACATTCTTTTTAATAAGCTATTGACAGATAGTATTTCTTATTGAAACATGGACTGTAGATAGATAAAAAATAATGCGTCAATACTTACATTCCAAATAGCGCACCACCCAGATGTGCCGCGTGATCGAAGAACTTCCATCCGAACATTACTCCAGCCATATCTACACTCATTATTACTTTTATAGCCTGCAATGAGATATATTCATATATTAATTAATTAGATAGATATATCATATGTTATATATTGACGAGATTCGTGGTTGAGTGGTTTATGTAACGGACTGCCGATCAAGAGGTCGCAGGTTCGATTCCCGCTCGGGACAATCATTTGTGTGATTTTTCTAACGGTCATACAAATGTTTGTACTACGTCTGGGTGTTTCTATGTATTATAAGTAAGTATTTACAAAAGAAAAATAGTATATGTATTATATTGCTTAGCTTGGGACCAGAGGACGTTGTGTGAAATGTCCCTGAATATTTATTATAATTTATTATCATTATTATATTTTCATTAAAATAACTACTAATAACTGACAATGAAGTAGCAAAAAAGGGTTAAGAAAACAGTTTACTTTTTCCATAAATGTTTTTGATATACCTTCAAAATAATGTTTGACCCTTGTCTGAATATAAAATTATAGACTTGGAGAATCTAACCTAATTCGACGTTTTATTTACATACATATAAAAATATAACAACAAACCATGAATATTGTGTTTGTTTCTGAGGGTATATAATTATTCTATAAGTTAAATATATATATTAATATGCAAATATTAAAAATGGAAAGCTAGAAAGATGTTGATATACATTATACTCACCGTGCCAGCTGCAAATGTATACATTGGCAAGAATATAATGCTAAGCCTGGTGTCAGGGTACTGCATACAAACATACGCTAACACTGACATTATAGCTCCAGACTGAAACAAACATTATACACTTAGAATTAATCCTTTGATAAATCTGTAATTATGATCACTCAAATGAATAACTTTTGAAGTAATAAAGACACCTTACCTAACCCTAACACCTTATTTAAAAATAAATGTAGGTAATTATAATTAGTCTAAGATAAAATTATGTATGTTTTATCTTTATATAGTTTAAAAAATTTTCTTTATATTGTTATAATTTGTTAATGTATTTAGAATACATTCATTAATTAATATTTTGCGATTGCCTCGCTATGCTTTTTACTAAACAAACTAAATTATAATGGAAAAAATGATAACCATAAGCGGGACTTGAACCCGCGACCTCGGAATGCCATTTTTCCAAATTTTACAAATTGGTAAACATTTGCGTGAACCATAATAGCTCAGTTGGGAGAGCGACGGAACGGCATTCCGAGGCCGCGGGTTAAGTCCCGCTTATGGTTATCATTTTTTCCATTATAATTTAGTTTGTTTAATGTATTTAGAAACTAAAATAATGTTATTAATTTTATGTAGTCTGAGCACAATGCAGTTTGATATAGTTTATGGTAAATGTCTATCTTTATGGTCAATGTAAGGTTGAATTGAATGTGGGAAACCCTGTAATAACTGATTGTAGAAGACACATTACAGCTCAGTCTCACCCGTGACCATGGTGACTGCAAAGTCTTCGAAACGTCGGGCCAAAATTTAAAACAAATATACGCGTCTAAATCCGTAAAAAGTAGTTTTATTTAAACAAATGTAGTTTTTAGGCCTAGTACAAAACACAAAGTGCAGAAAACTACTCTGAATGCTGTTAATGTGAATCTCTATGAAGATGGGACAGATGCCGGTAGGCTGCACTGTTCTAATCTAATCTAATTTCTTACTTTTTCTCGTTAACTTACTCGCGATCGTTTACGTGAGAAAAACACTTGCACTAAGGCCTTAATTGTGTTGTTTTCAGTATTTATTTTTGAGTTAGGTCACTTTTATTATAAGTTTCGCAAATTACTATGCTTATAATCTTGTAGTGAAAATGCTCTGTTACTACATAGGAAGCCCTAAATTAAATATTTATCTCTTACTTATACCTTCAAGACTACGCAATGGATTTTGATTAGGGGTTTTTAATAGATAGAATGGTTTCAGGGAATTTTTATTTTGTATAATTTGTTAGGATTTGGTTTTTAAATGCTACTACTATAAAGTTGTGGGCAACACAGCTAGTAGAAACTAAAATAAAATGCTCACCGCTCCAAGACTAAGGCCCGGTTGGTTTAGTAGAACTTTATACACGAAACTAGCAAAGCTACTGATCACACCACCACTGAGGTACATTGCAGTGAACTGTTCCTTTCCTAGTGATGACACAGCCGCTATAACAAAATAATAATAATAAAATGATTGAGAAAGTGATAAAAAATATTAGTCCATATCTATGCTATTAATAAAGACTAATAAACTTCGAAATACATAATTATGCGAGGGATAATTTCCAAAGGTAGTGGTCCTATTCAAAAATTGTTTTACTAATAGTAATTTTTTTATTTATACTAAGTGCTGTAGGCTATATTTTATTTAAAAAATTGAATTTCGTTAAACTAAGCCACACATAGTTATCATCATGATAATCACGTGGAGTGCAAAATTACAAAAAAAAAATATAATTTTTTAATGCTTGAATAGATATGTTGTTTTATATGTTTTTATACAACAATCATTAAATATTTATTACACCATTTACAACATCATATCAGGCTCATTATTTTCAAAAGTATTAGAAAGTTATTTTGAGGAGCATAGGGTGCAATTTAAGGTAGAAGATTCTCGTAACTTAAAGGGCACCACAAATGGTTTATTAATATAACGAAAAAGAGACAGATGCATATAGAAAAAAGACGAGGCGAGAAAGAGACAGATATATATTAATATACTGACACGTATCTACACTTATGATGTCACCGACAAATATAATTGTCCCTTTCTAGCTTCGCCTTTTTTCTATTTACATCTGTCCCTTTCTCGCTATATTAGTATACCGTTTGTGACGCCCTTTATGCAACTTACCTGGCATGAAACTGTACAGGACATACATGTTGGCAGCTAAATGCATCACAGAGTAGTGGCTGAATGTTGACAGTAGCATAGGAAGACATCTTGAACCTAAAAAATAGAGGTCATTATACTAATTGAACCATTTGTATTAATTAAAAAACATCACATCATAATCAGTGGCGTAATTTTCAAAATATAAGTTCACATAGGAACATTCATACAAAAATAACAAGTTTGTTTCATAATAAGTAATTTGATAAGTGCTATACCAATAATGCAAATAAAAAAAATATTTAAAGTTGTCATTTGCTGTTTTTGTTTCATAAGATTGCTTTTCCAAAGTGTTCAATAAAGATTAAATGAAAGAAATAATATAAAATCTAATACTTACTGCTTGATGGGTTTGAACAGAAATATTTAACCATAAATGGTTGCAATTGCCTCAAACGCCATGCTCCAAATACCAAAACATTAGCTGCTAATATTGGATAGAATACTTTTTCACTATCTCTCAGTGAATTCCACCATTTTCTTATAGCACCAGGATCAGATCTCTGTAAACAAATTGTATAGTTTTTCTTTTAAATAAATCCTGCTTAGTAAATACTGTCATAGTCTATGGTCACTAATGTGCCAATGAAAATACTATATTGCCACAAAAATGGCCAGATTTTCTTACAAATATGTTAAAATATAGTCATGTTTACTATCCCACCATTTCTTATAAGAGTAGGCTGCAGTTTTATATTTATGTTGCAATAGATCAGATATAATTCTTGTTTCTGATGTAGATACTTTAGGTGTATGTATGTGTTGTGTCGTCAGTTAGAGGATAAAATGAAATATGTCAGTGAATGGCGTTTATTTGCGACTCAATATATTTGATTATAATAGTAACTTATATAGGTGGTGAGAACAATCGTCTCTATACATTCCTAAATTTGCTGACACACGTCTTCTTGCATACAATGAATCCATACAAGTTTGTATATAATAACTTAGGTGGCAAGCACAATGGTCTCTATACATTCGTAGATTTGCTGACTTATGTCTACTTGCAAACAATGAATTCATACTGTCCCTACAGATACATAGTAGTTAAATTAAAAACTTACTGGCTTTATTTTCCGTGGCTGTGCACTTAACCATGAACTAGATTTTCGTAGAAATGAGGAAGCATGTGATCGAAGTCTTTCATATTCCCAAATCACACAAGTGCCAAGACTAATTGTGGTTACCTTGAATAATCAAATATTTTAGACAGACCATTTACACATTCATCTCTAGAAATATAAAACAAAGATCAGTGTTGTATCCACTAATATGATGAAATAGCTTACAAAGTGTCATTTGTATGTTAAGAGATATATTTAATAAGAATAGAACTCTTACCCCAACAGTGAAAACTAAAGGTTTAATTAGTGTACTGGGCTGTAATCGAGTAGAATCTATTACGATATTCTCAAGAGGGGTAGGCTCTTTGACACTCCGGGTACCACGTCGAGAATTATGAAGAGCGCTGCGAACGTGCACTTGTACATTTCCAAGCCCATTTCTATATTTTTGTAAAAGCGCTGGTTTACTGCAATTACACTCAAATTTATTAAAAATTAAAAATATAACCATGACAAAATCAGAATTACACGGGTTTTATGAGAATGTTACCAATTATATGTCAATTCAGCAAAACACCAAGCATTTTTGAAAAACATTATAGATTTTTTACTTCTTTTACATTATTTTAAACAAGCCCTATTAAAAATCTGGAATTAATTTAATACAAAATATTTGAAATTCAATTTTGATGTGACAGACGAAAATGAGAATTGACAGTGACACTGA
The DNA here is from genome assembly GCA_916999025.1 of Orgyia antiqua. Taxonomy (NCBI): domain Eukaryota; kingdom Metazoa; phylum Arthropoda; class Insecta; order Lepidoptera; family Erebidae; genus Orgyia; species Orgyia antiqua. The sequence goes on from OU779861.1 coordinate 9,587,894, forward strand.
CACTTGACCACAGAGTATAACGAGCACAGAGTAGCTATTATAATTTGATTGAGTATTTGAATTGCCCAGAAATGGGAACTATGAGATTTGTTTGTGAGTAGCTACTTACTATTGTTTACGAAACAGATAAATACAATATACTTTATGCAAAGGGGTGACATAGTCATTCAACTTTCATACAAACCTTCTTCAACTCACATTTACAAACATCTCTTCTTTGTAACCACCTAATGTTAAATAAACCAGCATGCAATGCCAACAGTCCTACTTTCGGAAGTTGAGGCTATGTGCTTAAGTGCTTACACGGTAATTAATCATATTTAGCTGCTAGTTATGTAATTTTATAAAAAGGCTCAGAATATAGAACAATCTATATTCTGAAGTTGTAGCGCATCTTGTAGGCCTTTCGTTTCATCCATGCAAGTCCAAGTCTCACCTGGTAAAGTCTTAAAATCCTTATGAAGACTGTTATGTAACGTGAGCCTTTTTACAAAAGATTTATTATTTTTGACAAACTGGCATTTACTGCTGTTACGACCAAAGTTATAATGTTAGACTTGCTGAGATAGAATATCTCAACTTATTTCGTAATTTGTTTGTCTTTTGCACGTGACGCTGACTCGTATCCATAACTTTGTGGATGGAAGCCGGCTGCATTAAAAACTACAAACATGACAAACATCACAATATCTATTATTGTGAGTACTGTGGCGTGATTCTAATACAGACGGTTACGATCACCCTGCCCTATAACTCTGCGCCATGCTAATGGTGTAAACGGCTTGTAATGGCGCATGATGTTTATGTATCTAAAAGAGTTGCCAAGTGCGAGTCGCACTCGCACAAGAAGGCTTCTGTATCATTATCATTTTTTTTTATTTTTTTTTATTCTAATTTTTTAAATGGGTTTTGTCACATGACATGCCAACCCCATCGTGCCCAATTTCGCCTGACTACTTATTACTTACATACATATTACATAAATACATATCGTTACTGTTATTTGTTAAATAAAAGAAAATCGTTAGTGAGAAACCAGCTGGCAAAGCTTTTTCGCTTCGTCCGTAGGACGTGACAGTATTTCCTGAATGAGGCCAACACTTTGTAAATTCAGTTTTAATTCCTCTACTAGCAACTTTCTCTCATTACCTACTGTTCCGCACACATTCCATTAGCAAGTGTTGCACAGCCTCTACTTTTAGACACAGTTCACAGTTTGGAGAATCTTTTTTCTTCATTAGATATGCAAATCTTGCCGATGGATAATGTCCAGAGCGCAATCGTGACGCTAACTTGGCATAGTTTCTGTCAACTCCAACATCACAAAACCAAGGGGAACGAGTAAGCTCACCTTGAATAGCTTTATACCAAATTCCCTTCTCCTTCAAACAATTATTAAAGTGATTTTTCCAATTATTGTAACATATATTCTTAAATTTTGTAACATATTCTTATTAATAATCTCTCACTCCCAGCCCATTACTCATTACCCATACTCCCAGGCACGGGCCTTCTTCACTTTGGGAGGGATATGGTCTACTGTGCCGCGCTGACCAGGCGTGATGGCACAGGGTTTATTTTTAAGTTTTCCGTCTCTCACCGAGAACGATAAATGTTAAATGTTGTAAATCTGACTATTTGTGTACAACAATACCGTTTAGCTGGCATTTACAGCACTATGGGAAGGAAAAGGGGTGGTGACATTTGTATTCTTAATCCGTCACCACACGGATATTATATTAATCATCTTATTCTATATTATCATAATATTATATCTGTTGCGGGTTGACCGCGACTCTGTCCGCGTGGAATTTAGAAAAATTTCCCCGTTTTTGCAACATTTTTCACTACTGCTTCGCTTCTACTTTTCGTAGCGTGATGATATATAGCCTAAAGCCTTCCTCGATAAATGCCCTATCTAACACTGAAAGAATTTTTCCATTCGGCCCAGTGGTTACGGAGATTTGCGCGTTCAAACAAACAAACTCTTCCGCTTTATAATATTACTAGCTGTTGCCCGCGACTCCGTACGCGTGGAATTTACAAAACCTTTCCCCGTTTTTGCAACATTTTTCACTTATGCTTCACTCCTATTGGTCGCAGCTTGATGTTGTATAGCCTAAAGCCTTCTGGACCAGTACTTCCTGAGATTAGCGCGTTTAAGAAACAAACAAACAAACTCTTCCGCTTTATAATATTAGTATAGATAATAAAATAATAAATAATAATAATATAGTACTAGCTGCTGCCCGCGACTCCGGCCGCGTGGAATTTAGAAAATTTTCCCAGGTTTTGCAACATTTTTCACTACTGTTTCGCTTTTACTGGTCTTAGCGTGATGTTATATAGCCTAAAACCTTCCTCGATAAATAGAAATTAACCTAACTTCCCTATCTAACACTGAAAGAATTTTTCAAATCGGCCCAGTGGTTCCTGATATATGTATAGATTAGTATAATTAGCACATTTATTTTCTTTAATACTAGTTTATGTTGGACTATTTATCTTCATTACTGGAGACCTGAATTATAATTTTTATAATATAGGTATAAAAAATTTTTATACAATATTTATATAGTTATTATTATAAACAATAATTCATATATTATATGAATACTGTATCTATTGAAAGGGTTCGCTGATTCGCTCACAAACAGCGAGTTATGTAAGTTAATGAACCAAGAACTCCGCAGACAGACATCGATGTTATCAATGTCGAAGACTTAATTAGTTATTTATAATAAAATAGCTGACCCGGTAAACGTTGTTTTGCCATAAAAATGTTAGGGGTAGCCAAATAATTTGCAATAAAATAAAATTGCGACTATAATTAAAGGTCTAAGTTATCCTATCTATCAAGTTGGACCAGACTGCTCACGGTGTGACAATTTAATTTAAAATCGGTTAAGTAGTTTAGGAATCCATCGCGGATAAACATCGTGACAGGAGATTTATATATATAAAGATAATAATTATGTACCTATATAGATCGAACTGACTCTTTAATTAACTCTTACTATTGTACAAGAAGTATTATTTGTTCAGTTGGTTCAACGAGTCATTATGCCCAAGTACATGTGCTATTTAAGTAAGTACATAATTATAGACCTACAATACCCAACAAACGTTTCTGTAGTCGCGTCTGAATAGGGGGGTTGTTGGAGAGGGGTGGCGAGTGCCCTTCGCGCATGTCTATTCAGTTCGCGGCCCGGTGCGACCCTCGTCAACTTCAGTCTACAGCTGAATAGATCAAGGCAAAAACTTCGCTCTCCTAAACAGTTTATCCTAGGACCATAAAATCCTATATTATTCAAAAGTAAGTGGAAATTATATGTCTATTAATATTAGAATTAATTAGTTTAATTACGGTTATATAGTGGTAAACTGACTTAAAGAAATACACCATCTAAGAGCATGCGGCTAGTGAGCCACGACATAGTATTCAACACCTCTATAATAAGCCGACGATGAAAAGTAGTATACGGATGACGCAACTAATTTAAATTTATAGTTAAAAAATATATTGTAAAAAAATAAGAACTGATTTTAATATTAGAGCGGGTGTAACAAATTAAATATTTAGTGACATCAGTGAGTGCTATCAATCAATACTCCGGCTACCATGTGATGTCTTGTATAGGGTATAAGTAATAAGTAAATAAACTATTTGTATACTTACTGGAAAGTTTTAGTTCATTTGTGGAACCGTTGACCCGTAATAAATGTACGTTATGTTACAACTGAAAAAGTTTTAAGTAAGTATTATTGTTAGAGAAAAATTGCATGCTTGATTGAGACTAATCGTATCGTGAAACAATTCGCTATAGGTATTTTTGAATTGTGTTAAAGACTATTTTTGTAGGGACACAATATTCTGATTTCATTATTTGCAAGTAGACGTATGTCAACAGGCCTACGAATGCATAAAGACCATTGTGCTAGCCACCTAAGTTATTATATACAAATATATTTATTACAGTATGTATGGTGCTATTGTTCTCTCCGCCTAATTTATTATATACAAATATATTATGTATGGATTCATTGTATGCAACACTATGCGTGTCAGCAGTATTAGGAATATATAGAAACGATTGTTCTACTTACCTACATAAGCTATTACTATATTAAATATATGAAATCGCAAATAAACACCATTCAAGTCCGGACGTATTTCATTTTATCCTCTAACCGACGCACCACGACATATACACCTAAAATTTTAAAGATTATTTTGGTATTTCACGGTATTTCCAAAAACGTAGGTACGTTGCTGTTTTCAATGCTTGATTTTTTAGAAAAAATGGTATGTTAGAGTCAGTAGAGTGTATTAAAAAATACAGAACGCGAAAAGTAATTTAGTTAAAATATGTCACAAACAAGTTTTTGCAAATGCTTATTGTATTTACACGGAATACGTATGGTGTATTGATTTATTTGTTCTCTAATATGTACCAAACCATCTAAATACAGAATTATTAGTTATATATTCGTTACTACTACACATTATCACTTGATTGGATTTATTTCCTTGGTCTGGATTTTACCCCTGAACGACGACTGTTGCGATGTTGCCGCCAAGCAACACACCAAATTAAACTTTTCAGTGCGTAATATCAAAACATTTTTTATAAGTTAGGCGTATTAATTACATCATGTGTAAAAAACCAAATCAGTATGTTGTAGGCTACAGTAATTTTGCAATAGACATGCTGACTTTTTACTTAACAAATCAAATTACAGAGAAAAATAAGATTACCATGAGAGAGGCTTTAACCCATGACTTCGAATACCGTTCCATTGCTCTGCCAATTGAGCTACACATTTTATGATCGTTTTTTTGTTATGTAAAATGTTGTAGGCTGATTATTTTTCAGTGGTATTTAAATAAAGTATTATAATTTTATTTTTCAGTAATGATGAAGCCGAGATTATCCAGTTATCATCGTCTATACGAAAAAATTTATAAAGAGCAGACGTTGTGACGTAAATTTATCAGATAAATTTTGAATTGTTTTTTTGTAACCTTTAAACTTATGACTATAATTTATGAATTCCTTTATAAATAAATCACAATTATTACATGAATTAGATTGGTTCTATGTAATAATTTAGTTACTTTTATATTTAAAACGGAATGATGTATTAATTGTTTGGAATGAAAAAGGTCTGTGTTATAAGTTAGAGTTAAGAATTAAAAGTATAGAGCAAAGCTTATTGTTAAATATTGTAAATTTACACTGAGTAGGTGCTAAATATGTTGATACATAACCAAATTAATTTGTGAGGAAAATATCTCAACAATGGAGCCGTTTGCCGATGATTTGCTATGGATTGTAGTATGTGGATTTGTGGTGGCGTTCGTCTTGGCATTTGGTATTGGCGCGAATGATGTAGCCAATTCTTTCGGTACTAGCGTTGGTTCCAAAGTCCTCACGCTGACACAAGCCTGTATACTTGCAACAATATTTGAGATAGCCGGTGCAGTGCTCATAGGTAAGTTCTATTAATAATTAGTATGTTTTTAATTACATAAATACTTACGTATTTGGCATATTTAATCATCGCAAAGGTACGCTCGCATAAAATTTGTGGGTAAATCATTAAGAATTCCTTAAAACTTCATACGGACTTCTCCCCAACAAAAAACACTAAAATACTCGAAATCTTTATTAAGTTCTTTTTAAATTCTCGTAGAATTGTTACTTTTAGGGCTCCCTATCAAAAGGTAAAACAGGACCCTATTACTGAGACTTCGCTGTCCGTCCATCTATCACCAGGCTGTACCCCTGGAACGGTGGTAGCTAAAATCTGAAAAATTCAGTTTATTTAAATCAGTTGATGCTTTAACGACAAAATACTCACAAACCACACAAAATACCCACAAAAGACCCACCTCCTACATACGAATATATTACGATAGTAATAATACTGATAGGGAACCCTTTGTGTGTGTGTCCAACTCGTACTTGACATTTTTTTTACAATATTAATTTACTGTAATCTGTTATTTACTTAGGCTATAAGGTATCAGATACGATGCGTAAGGGAATCTTAGACGTGTCGCTGTATGCTGATGGGGGTGAGAAGTTGCTTGCTGCGGGATGTCTCTCTGCATTGATGTCTGGTGCCATCTGGTTGATAGCAGCTACGGCGCTGCGTCTGCCGGTATCTGGCACACATTCTATGGTTGGTGCGACTGTTGGGTTCACATTGACTGCTAAAGGCCCGATAGGAGTGCGATGGTCCACTCTTGGAGCTATTGGTGAGTAATACTTCTTATTATTAATAAAATTTTGCATGCTAATTTAGTTAAGGTATTACGATAACGACAGCATCGAAAGTGAAAATGGATAATATAAAATTAAATTTTGGTATAGCCAGCATATAGATTTAGATATACCTAATACTTATTTATATTACATGCCATTTGGCTGTTACGTTATGGGTGATTTAGTGAGTAGAAACGAAAATTACTGTTTTATTAATACTAAACTTTACCATTATATACATTCTAAGATGCCATTTCACTGCCTAGTAAAGCATGGCAATAAATAAGAATAATAGGTCTCGTTTGTCGTCGGAATATTAACGAGTAAGGTACCTGATCTAGATACTAGTTTTATAAAGCTAACGGGTTTGTTTGTTTGAACGCGTTAATCTCAAGGATTTTTGAACTTTGTGTGTCCATTTATCAAGGAAGGCTTTACGTTATATAACATCACGCTGTGCCTAATAGGAGCGAAGCATTAGTGAAAAATGTTAAGAATATATGACATGATCATCGGGCTTTCATTGCGTGCTCTATCACTTGTTTTCTAAATTCCACGCGAACGAAGTCGCAGTCAACAGCTAGTGATAAGTAATGTAGGTATTTCGAATAAAACGAAACAAAATATGATTGAATTAGTTATCGGTTTAGTATGTAGAAATAAATTTTATTAAAGTTTTTTTTACAAATAAGACTATAATGTATCAATTTTAAAAGAAATGATTATGTGTATATATAATAGAGATCCACCTACGTTGAAATCCAAACTACCGTTTTTGGTCTAGAAAAGTTACATTTCTCACATATTAGATTACATACTAGATGTCGAATTTACCGCTTAGCAACAAATAGATAGCACAGTAAACACAATACATGTAGATAGCTAAGCTAGGTATACGATGTGAAATGAAAATGTGAGTACAAGTCATTTCATGCCGTCCAATTTATGGCTCATTCGTTAGTTTATTATGGTTTTGTTTGCGACAACACAGCCAGTTCAAGGACAAAGTTTTCATAAATTATTAAGAGTTTTCCATGCGATAATTTTGTTTTATTTGTTCAACTTATTATATTTATAGAGAGTTATAAAGCCGATATAATGGTAAACATTTATTTTAAGAAAGCTGTAAAATAAAGCTGTACGAAGACAACTGTGACCCAAAAATGGCTTGGACTTTGAATTTTATAACGATAATTAAGGTACCTTTTTCATGCTTCTAACTTACTGTATTAGGCGATAGTATCGAAAACAGTTCCGCTTATTAGTTTTTTCGACATCATGTTCTGGATATTTTCTGTTTAGATCACAGATTATATAAATAAATAAATAAATAAATAAATAAATATTCATGGACATTTCACACAACGTCCTCTGGTCCCAAGCTAAGCTTATATGCTTGTGTTATGGTTATAATAAAGATAATATAAGTTTAGATACATATTATTTGGAATCATCTCGCGAATACGAAAAGAACGTATATACCTATACGTAAGTTAACTATATTGGACGAATATTGTACTCAGTAGGTACTTTATGACATAAGAGGATACCAAAATAGCTTCGTGCATTTTTCTATGTACGAAGTTTTCATTGTTTCTTTACATTGAATGGCTAGAGCTCTAATTTTTAAGTATATGTTTTTTCAATATATGATCTAGGATCGCATGAACTCAGAAACACGACTGAAAAAAGTTTTCTCGATAGAAAATCTTGGCGAAACAACCTCTCTAATTTTTTATTTTTTTCATTTGTCGGTCTATTATCGCGTATTAACTAATGAAATAACTTTAAAAACATAGGTAACTATTATGTATAGAAACACGTGGATCAGAATTAAAATATATTTAGTAGATTTTGAGTAAATAGGAAAAGTATCCCTAATTCTTCATTTTCTGTGCCTACTGGCTGTGTTAATATGTACGTGTCGGCGATGATATTGATGTAGGCCCTTAAAGGAAATTCTAATTTTTTATCTATAAAATATGGAGTTTATTTTCACAGCAAGTTACGAAAATATTATAACTCTGTAAGTAAATTAGGACAATAAATTAAATAAGTTACACACTTAATTGTTAAATAAGTTACACACTTTATGTAATAATTGCTGAAAATCGTATGAAAACATTTTCTATAAGGCTCCATTTGCTACGAACCTTGAGTTTAGCGGCGCCACGACGTCTATTAACAATAACATTTACAAAAGCTATTCTTTTCCCAAGATTTAAAGTTTCGTCGATTATATAACAACTATAGAAAAATAGAAATTAGAATAATAAAGCTACTATTTAATCAATGACAACAAATATAGGTACTCAGATTAGCAGTAATAATTTGAATGTGTACCTACCTAACTACTTACTTTATAAAGTGTCTAACTATGTCTACGAATGGTCTACGACATCGTAGCCTTCAAAAGACTAGGTAGACTGATTTAGATTCAAAACCAAACGACTATTGACAAGTCACGCACAATTTTGTTATTTTCTTTAATTTTCAGTACTCTCTTGGTTCATTTCACCCGCGCTGAGTGGTACGGCATCGGCTTTACTCTTTTGGTTGGTTCGCCGCTTCATTCTGCGATCACCTGAACCCGTGAAGGCTGGTCTCAGTGCACTGCCATTTTTCTACGGAGCCACAGTAGCAGTCAATGTACTGAGCGTCGTGCATGACGGACCAAAGTGTATGTAACAGTTTTAAATGTTTTAATACATTTGTCTTGGAGTCTTTCATCACCATAGCTAACTTTAACTTTAACATAATCTTAAATGGTGTTACACGCATAGTTATCAACTTAAGGCTCAGTTGGTCGAAGACAATTTCGTTCACGATTTGGTAGGTACGATTTTTAATCATTTAGAAAAGCTTAAGTACTTACGTACTAAAAAAACATTCTCGCTAATGCTTTTAAATTAAGTTTGCTTTTAAATTACGTTTAGACCAGTGCCAATAATTTTTAAAACAAAAAAAAATAATATTAGGATGAAATCCATTAGAAAAGGAGGAGAATATTATAAAAATGAAAGCAAAAATAATTTACGGGCGATCTGAGGTCGGGAAGGGGATGGAGGCGGTTTTAAGGGTAAAAAATGGTTTTTCTCGATTTCCGGCAAAACTAATAGTCCTATGGAAAAAAGTCAAAAGGCAAAGTTGTAGGTAATAAAAAGATCTAAAGCTTTTGTATTTACACTTTATTCACTTAACCTCAAATCTATGTGAAAAATTCAAAAAACGAAGTCTTTGGGTTTTTATTTTTATCTTTTACAAAAATGTTTTTTCATTAACGAAAATTGGTGGAAACTTATCTTTTTATGTCCTAAATACGCTGTAAGTTATTTGATTATAAATATTTATTTTTTTCACCTTATTTTGATTTAATATCGAAAAAGCACCCTAAAATTTTCAATCGAAAATTCACCAGTCAAAATAACAGCTTTTTTCAAAAAGTTTGTATTCTCTGTGTTCGTTGAAATCTCTACTATACGGGCGGACTGAGGTCGGGAAGGGGATCTTCCCGACCTCAGTTCGCCCGTAAATTATTTTTCCTTCATTTCTATAATATTCTCCTTTCCTAGTGGGTTTCATCCTACTATTTTTTTTTCACTTTTTATTATTATTAAGGGCCTACATCAATATTATCCTCAACGTGTACATATTAACACAGCTAGTAGGTATAGAAAATGAAGAATTAGGGATATTTTTTTTGTTTACTCAAAATCTACTAAAATATATTTTAATTCTGATTTACGTGTTTCTATATAATATAACAGTTACTTATGTTTTTAAAGTTATTTCATTAGTTAATACGCGATAATAGACCGACAAATGAAAAAAATAAAAAAGGTTGTTTCGCTAAGATTTTCTATCGAGAAACCTTTTTTCAATCTCGTTTCTGAGTTTATGCGATCCTAGATCATATATTGAAAAAATTGGTCAAGTGCGAGTAGGACTCGCGCACGAAGGGTTCCGTACCATTATCTATGCAACATAAGGCAACGTTATTAGTATCGAGCAAGAAACGTTAAAAAAATCATGTTTGTTGTATGGGAGCCCCCCTTAAATATTTATTTTATTTTTAGTATTTGTTGTTATAGCGGCAATAGAAATACATCATCTGTGAAAATTTCAACTCTCTAGCTATCACCGTTCTTGAGATACAGCCTGGTGACAGACGGACGGACGGACGGACGGACGGACGGACAGCGAAGTCTCAGTAATAGGGTCCCGTTTTTACCCTTTGGGTACGGAACCCTAAAAACATATACTTAAAAATTAGAGCTCTAGCCATTCAATCTAAAGAAACAATGAAAACTTCGTACGTAGAAAAATGCACGAAGCTATTTTGGTATCCTCTTAAAGGTATCTGCACTAGTCTAGTTGTGTAAGGATACGTCTAGTACATTATTTTCACTGCCAGAAATCTCTTCACCAACTTACTTCATTATCAAATGCTTCTTTTACCTTCTTATCCTAATTGTAATAATATTTCTCGTTGTAGTGCTGGCGATGGATAGAATCCCACTATGGGTGGCCTTAGTCGGTTCCATGGCATTTGGTGCTATTGTAGCTGTGTGCATTCGAGCATTCCTGGTACCCTACTACCGCCGTAGCCTTACAGCACCTCCTGTCAACTTTTCGCTTGGATTATCCAATGGTATGTAATTATGTATAGTCTAAGAAACGGGCACAAAATATTTCTTTCCAGAAGCAATAAATTCACAACACAAATTTTACAGAAACATTGAAAAGCTTTAGATATTTTCTTAAAACTACCCATTTTTTCTTTAACACATTCACTGCGGCAGCATTAAATCTAAACTTTCTGCTAGTGTGATACGAGACACATATTGCCGTATCTATATTTCCTGATATGCGTTACGGCTTCTATTTTGCCGTACCAGAACCTGGCTTTCAAGGTCCATACAGACGTGGGCACCGCCGATATCAATGATTTTTATCAATAAATCGATAGATTACATCCTTGTATATAACTAGATATTTTGAAAGATACAAAGATTTTTCAAAATCAATCATTTGCGGCAATATATATGCCGTATAGCGTAGAAGTGACAAAATGCTAGGGATGGGTTTTACTTTTGAAGTTATAATCGATGTTTTAAAAATATTTTTGTTCTAGATACAACATTCAAGTTATATTTAGTAATATAAATCAGCATAATTATGTATTGATCATTATAATTACTTCTAAATCATTTTGAAAATGAGTTCACAAAATATTAGGAACTTAAATTTGACAAAATTTAACTAATAAAAATTAACAGATATTTACAGCAAATATTGTAGCAAAATTAACATATATTATTATCATTATAGCAATTTAAACACATAGCCTTTTGACATTCTTGACAAAATGTACGCACTCTTTTAACTTTCCTATCAGTCTCACGGCTGCTGAAGTCTTTTCTAAGATTGCGGTAACAATAAAAAAACTTTTAAAATTTTTCTATTTTCTCTAAAGTGTGAGTAATTCGTTTAAAAAATATCGAGCACTTAATAGTCTCGCTTACGTCCTGCACTAATGCAAACTGAACCGCTGCGCGCACGCATGCAGTGTCGTGCGGGTTGGGGGGATACGGAAAGATATTCGCCGTACCGCACTGGATAAAAATAATGATCTTACTGTGCGTTACGGCAACTATTTTGCCATATATTATTAATATACAATATTGTTATATTCGAAGCGACAATATTGAAAAGATCACTTTCTCTTTCCAACGCGTACGGGAACTTAATTAAATTGCTCCCGCACCGAGTTCAAAACAAGGAAAACGAGATGCCGCACTGGCTAAGAGTCAAATACGGCCAAATACTTGCCGTAACGCAGTGAATGTGTTAAGTAATAGTTATAAATCTAATCTGAGTCACATTACGGCAGTTTTTTGTTGCAAGGATTATTAGTAATTACTTTGCCTTTTGATACTTGGATATGATACCTATTTCGGGTGTGCTTATACAGCTTGAATATACGATAGTATTGTTCTTATTTATGACTAGCTGTTGCCCGCGACTCCATACGCGTGGTATTTAGAAAAATTTCCCCGTTTTTGCAACATTTTTTACTATAGCTTCGCTTCTATTGGTCGCAGCGTGATGTTATGTAGCTTATAACCTTCTTCAATAAATGAACTACTGAACTACCCAATACTAAAATAATTTTTCAAATCGGACCATCGTACAAATATCCCTAAATTAAAGGTTGAGAAAAAAAAATCTGACTATCGGTTCTGAGATTAGCGCGTTCAAACAAACAATCAAATAAACTCTTCAGATTTATAATATTAATACAGATTAAATAGATTGTTGCGGACGCACTAAATAAAGGTTACATATATACTAAATAAAGGTTAAACGACACTTATTTTTAGAAACAACACCAGCGAACACTCCAACACACTCCAATAAGAGCAGCGTGCCGCAGCGGCCAACATCTCTTCTATCCGAAGATGGGAAAGTGCTTGAAGCCATTGAAGAAGGCGCTGAAATGGTTACCTTGAGCGATGCAGACAAACCATCTTTTGGAGTCAGAGAAATGAATGCAAGAAATCGAGCTTTACTCGCTACCATGGATGACTGCAGTATCTTGTCTAGAAGCCTTAGTCCACCTAACAAGTCACGCTTATTACTGTTAGATGCAGATCCTCAAATAAATACGTTTAAGTATATAGATGAAACTTTAAGTTGTTGTAAAAGTTTGGATTCCACTCAAATGGCCGGCATGGGAGAGAGTTATGATTCGAGGAACGGCTTTCTTGGCGATTCATGTGATACTATAGCTCGATGTGAGTTTGACAGACTAGCTGCTACGAGGGCAGTACCGTATTGTGTAGACTTCGAAACGCCGCCACCACGAGTTGAGAAGGTATCATATTTTTATTTTTAACCTGCACTCGTCTTTTTTACGAGCATACCTTTTAGAAGGTAATACTAGGAGTAATGGCAATTACAAATTGCAGGCTCCTGCGGTAGGTAGTGCTTGGAGCATCGAGCGTTCCGGTGTAGGAGACATGGTCGGTGCATCACGTCCGCCCGCCATCACGCCCAACTCCAGCGCTGCGCCACTTTTGCGGACCGTCACACCACCTCCTGCAACGACTCAGCAGCCACCACCTGATGCCTTACGTCTGTTCTCCTTTCTACAAGTACTCACTGCCACATTTGGGGCGTTCGCTCATGGCGGTAATGACGTTAGGTTAGTGATTCAACATTACATGGTATGACATAGGTGCATATGTCTTGACATCCAAGAATGTAACAACACAGTAGACTATGTCCGTTATGGCAAGGATACCTACTATGTCGTAGCTGCAGAAGAGTTTTTAAATAGACATAAATGAAAAAGAGTTTCTGAAGAAACTTTAAAGTCTCACATAGTTACTTAATGCGATTTTACGTGAATAAAATGGATAGTGTCAATAGCACAATTTGGCTATGTTAACCGAACTTCCTTATTATAAAAACTGTGCATTATGGACTAACGATTTTAACTAATATGAATGCGTACAACGAAATAGCAAGTAATAGATACATTGATGATTGACACCACCAATTTTAATGTTTTAGTTAAGTTAAGTTTAGTTGTGCGCGTAGAATTACAAAGTTAAAGCACACGTGAATGATCTAATGAATGTTCACAGTAACGCCATCGGTCCACTCGTGGCGTTGTGGCTTCTGTATTCGGAAGGTGGTGTCCAATCTCGCGCTGAAACACCTCTTGGTATCCTGGTGTTCGGTGGTGTAGGCATCGCACTTGGTCTGTGGCTCTGGGGCCGGCGAGTTATACGAACTGTTGGTGAAGATCTTACTAGTATAACACCGGACACGTAAGTGCATTCTTCTTTTTAACCGACTTTAAAAAAAGGGACGAGTTCCTCAATTCGTCTTTATGTTTTTTTTTAATTTTTGATAAAATATATATGTTTATTTTATTTTATAAAACAAAAATCATTAAAACAAAGAATCATTACAATCGCTTCGCCTAGTTAAAACTATTTTAATGATGCTGCTGGTTTCCATGTGGTCTCATTGGCACCAGGTCAGGATCTGATGGTTATCTCCTGAGAAATCGAGAAAAACCCACAAATTTCAAAGTCACATAAAGGCGGTTTAACTTTTTTTTTTAAATACCTAATTAATAAAAGTTGCACAAATTCTTTCTTCCTTTTTTTGAAACATATTTTGGACGTTTGCTAGGAAACAATAGCCAATAATTTTTAGGTAAAGTTAAAATTTTTTGATAGAATTTCCCAAAATTTTTCATATTAAACGCCTGCAAGCTTTCAGGTTCTTAGCCTCTGTTGTCAGCCGAACAGATTGTGTTTTACCAACTTATGTATTTGATATCCACCAGGGGTTTCACCATCGAGTTGGGAGCCGCATTGACGGTCTTGATAGCAAGTAAAGCAGGTCTACCGGTCTCGACCACACATTGCAAAGTTGGCTCCGTGGTTTGTATCGGGTATTTCTCAGATAAGTCTGTCGACTGGAGTTTGTTCAGGTGAGTAATATTTTCTCCTGAGTAATCATTTGTCAGAGATGTCCGTGTGGTGACGGATTTAGAATACAAGTATCACCATCCCTTTTCTTTCCCAGGGTGCTGTAAAAGCCAGCTAAGCAATATTCTACACAGATAACATCTCCTATGAGAGACGGGTAGAAACCTTGTACCAACACGCCTGGTCAGCGCGGCACAAATACCAAAACCCCTTCCAAAGTGGAGAAGGCGTGAGCCCAACAGTGGGACGTTATTATTATTAATGGGCTTGGGAGAGAATCATTTGTCCTGGGAACAGATTCTCCCCAAAAGAATCCGCAGCAGGGCGATCAACGCCACAGATCAATTATGTGCGTTTTTTTCACATAACTACCTAATGTATGAGAATTATATCGGCGTATGATTTTGCAACGACCAATGAAAATACATTATTCTATACCCCGCAATCCACTCCTTCGTCAAACAAATCTCGTATTGCTCTATCTATTGGAGGTGATCTGTTGTCCTGAGTGCGAATTGTCTGCTCATAAACAATTTTTCTACCAAGCCAAAGTATATTTTCGTTAGTTGCTACAAGCTCAAGCTACTGTGTACGCTGTATGTTTGCTAACACGCTAGCACTTATCACAGGAAATGACGTCCGGAGGAACATTGATAAGGCACGCCAAATTCATACGAATTGCCTATTTATATTAGCACATTTTATTAAAATAATCTTTGTTTATCTCCACACATTTATAGTTATAACTTTGAAAGGATAAGTCATAGGCATGAGTTAGTACGCCACACATGGTGTCGATATTAATTATGAACATAACAACACAACCCGCGTAAGAGGCGATGAGTCATATTTCTATATCCGTCTCCTGGAAGTGCATAGCTCATGGGAGGTATGAGTTAAGTCGATAAAATTCGTCAGGTCACGTACCTACCTACATAACAAAAATGCATTGCATGCAAATCTATGTCAAATTCGTTGTAGATCGGTGACTAATCCTATTTTATCATTTACTAGCTGTGCCATACACAAACTTAAGCTTGGGTTAATGGTATATTATGGTAATTTAAAAAACTCTCACCAAATAAAACCACTTTTTACGGATTTAGACGCATGTATTTGTTGTAAATTTTAGCCGGACGTTTCGGGGACTTTGCAGCCATCATGGTCACGGCAAGTGACCGGGTGAACGTTGGGCTAAAATTTAAAACAATTATACGCGTCTAAATCGGTAAAAAGTGGTTTTATTTGAACGAATGAGTCGCGCAAGTGTTAGAGAATAAAACTCACACCATTTGTGAAAATTTACAGGTAAAATAAAATAAAATAATAGAATCTTTGAACACCTCCCGTGGTCAGGAGTTCCAAAACTTTATCTTTTTTGATAATTTTACAGGAATTCCGAAAAATGTTGTGCTTAAACTAACTAACATATATTATTATACTAATATACTTACATAATACTCGAATGGAATTAAAGATTAATAAGATTTATAAACCCCTCGCAAAACCAGATTCTGACTACGTTCATGTCAGTATTCGTGGATAGTAAATATGATAGTTTAATAGATATTAACCTAATATTTAACATATAAAACAATTTCTTATAAAGATATTTCTTTCCAGGAACATAATATTTGCTTGGGTGGTGACGGTCCCCATCGTGGCAGCCATAGCAGCGTTGGCCATGTTGGCCCTGGAAGCTTTCGTTATATAAATTTGATTTAATCATATCATAATACTACATAGATACCTACTTAAACAGACACACAATTGTTACTGTGTTACTAACTTTGTTACAACAGAATTTTTGCTAAATTTTGATAACGCTAAGTAAGCAAGATGAATATTTCAAAACAAAATGGCTGTTCAACTCCATGTGTTTCATTGTTGTTTTTTTTAAATTTTAAATAATTTATTATATGGAATTTGTTTTAGGATTTATTTACTGGCAGTTAGATTTTTTATACATTTCTCCATATACTTGTAGGTACAGTGTTTAAATAAACATTTTACTTAGGTATGTGTATGGTGTATCTATGTCCCTATGTGAGCTTATATTTTCAAAACTACGCAACGGACTATGATGCTGTTTTTTTTTAATGGATTGAGAGGTACGAGAGGATAGGATAAGAACTTTTTTTGTATTATTTGTTTGGATTGGTTTTTGAAATTCCACGCGTACGTACTAGCGGGCAACAGCTAGCAAACAATAAACCGCATAATTTGTAACAGAAATAGTAGGTACCTACCTAAATAATTTGTAATAGATTCGCATTTAATAATAAAAAATAATAGAGAAATACGTAGAGGGCATGAATGCGAATTATATAGACACATAAGTAATTTTATTAACTGTCACAATTTATATTTATATGTATTTCTTTATTCTTTTACATGCATATAACCTGATATCTTATTTATTACCAAATAATTGAATTTAAATAAGTTTAATAAACTTTATAGACCTATCTGTTCGCCATTTACAGTAATGTAACTATACGTATATAATTATGTGCTTATCTTTACTTATAATAAAACAAAGTCGCTATTTCGTTATGTACATATGTGAGCTTAAATGTTTAATTTAAACCTACGCAGCGGATTTTTGATGTGGTTTTGTTTTTATTTAATAGACAGAGTGGTTCACGAGAAGACGCTTTTTGTATATTTTGTTAAGATTTGATCTTAAATTCCAGGCGAATGAAGTTGCGGGCATTAATTACGTTTTCTAAAATTTAAAAATGAAATTCTGCTTTAGAAATTCCAAAATTACATAAGTGAAATATAAAAAAGTAATGTACCTACATTGATCAATGATATTATACTCACTGATCTGTGGTACCTGTATCTGAAATTTCAAATTAACTCTACCAAAGAGAATTTACTTTCTTGCTTATCAATTAACGCAAAAAAAACCAGTTTACGTAATATAGTTTTATTTGCTAAGTGTGGAGTACTAGAGCTCATTCTAATAAAAAAAATGTTTATTTATGTAGTTATTGTATTTATCAAGTTTTTATTTATAAATGTAATTTTCTGAACAAAAATCACTTGTGTTAACAAAAACTGTAACCTGTCACTCTGAGCTTTTAGTAAACTTGTGCGGCCATTGTCAAGTACTAAACAATAGGTGATAATATTGTTAAATAAAAATACATAATAGTTGAAACTGGTGTAGTTTTATTTGATACTCTTCATCTACCTAGAGGCAAATGCTACGGGCCTCACCGCATGGGCCGCCTAAAAAATTTCACCACTCTTTACTCCAGATACAAGGGCAAGGCAACGGCCGATAAATGGATAAAGCAATCAAGGGACCTTTTATTAACCAACTTCAAAAAAGGAGAAGGTTCTCAATTCGTCTGTATGTCTTTTTTAAAAGTTTTAATTTTTTAAAAGTCTAAACATTTTGTGACAGGATGAACTAGCTTTTCGACTTTGTTTGCATAAACCAATGATATATTAAACTCAATGGCATAAACTTTATTTTTTATTATAGATACAACATAATAGATGATAATACTCATAAAGCACTGCTAAATGAGTAGATATAATAGTGTTAAACCACCTTGGTTAACATTAATCGCTTGATATCTTGAATGGCGGGCGTCACGCCATATTCCAAATGAAACCATATTTCATTGTATTATTTATCAGTTTACTATTCCTCAGTTATTAACTAGTACATTTATTAGAATCACGCGCAACAGATTCCGCGCCATAAACAATACATAATAATATTCACCTATCATTCTATACTGTCATTGTGCGTACTGCCGGATATCCGATATTGTTCTATTTTCAATAAGTCGATGTTTTAAAGAGTACCAATTGAGAGAATAAAATAATGACTTGGTAACAATAGGTACTGATCAGTGCCGATTCTGAGTGCACAACTAAACTTGAATTAATTAAAAAATGAAATTAACTATTGCTGTGTTTTGATTATTTGGCACATTTATTTTAATTAAAATCTTTAGTCTATAGTAAACAGTTTTTTTAACAACAAAGTTATGTGAACATTGGCGAATTGTGTTATCGACACTATGATAATTCATTTTTTAGTTTATTTTAGTTGTGCGTGTAGAATAAGTACCATTATACATTATGCTCAATTATGCTAGTCTTTGTGTGTACCTACTACTTTTAGCACACAAAATGACTGTGGATTCCTAATAAGTATTTCTATTAAAAAGCTGGCATCAATTCTGTTGCTTTAAAAACTTAATATAACGTGTTATTGACACTATTAATACCACGGAACAGAGATCAATTCTATCAACTGATCTCTATCTATCTATCAATTGATCTCTGTTCCGTGATTAATACTCATATTTTGGTTCGGTTTAGTTAGGCAAGTAGAATTGGAACTTGGTCCCAATAACATTCAGTTAGTTCGGGATATTACCGTCAGAGAGAATAAAATGGTGTTGCCATACCAAAAAAGTAATGAATAAGTTTTAAAATATAGTTAATTACTGCTTATTTTAAAGACGAATTCGGCGGATATTTCCTCCGTATTTAAAATATAATTATAATTTTCTGCTAAAAGTACCTACTACTGTTTGTTTGTATGATAAGCGTTTATTTCGCGTCATGTAATAAACGCCCATACGTATTAATAACAATGTACCTTTATGCTATGGCAGCTTTCGTCCGAATCACTTGCAAGAGTCCTTGAAAATTATATTAAGTTGTATGTGTGTGTATGTGAATAAGCACGCTCAAACAAAACACAGACGCGGCCTGCAGTGTGACCAGATTCAGTATTTTAATACTTTTTCAGTATATTTCAGCGATTTTTCCGAACATCAGTATATTTTCAGGTATATTGCTGGCAGTCAGTATTTTTGGGTATATTTTGGTTGAAGTTATGGCAACACCGTAGTGAGTGATCGTCTTTGCGACAATGTTTGCGGAATTCCCCGAAACGCGAACATTGGGGACTTTCCCGGATATAGTTTATACTTATACATGTTATCTATGAGCAAAGATGAGTAAGTTACAGATATGACAAGAAAGACGGCCAGTGCCGGCGTTGTAGTATTGTAATACTACATATTCAATTATCAATCAATACACAGTATTAATCAGACTTGCAGAATGTATGTTCGCCTAAAACTTTACAACTGCTGGACCGATTTTAATGCGGTTTGCACTATTAGAAAGAGCGTAATTTCCAGATTGCATACATTCAAATTCGTTGTGTTTCATGAATATCAGTCTACTCGGACGAATTTGGGACGGGCCGCTAGTTTATCTATAATTTTCAAAACAACGTCTAGTTTTTAAGTTTTCAATTGCATAAATAGGTAGTAGTTAAACTTAAAAGATACTTTATTACTAGTATCAAATCGTCTAATACGGTTCAAGTGAAATGATTGTCTCTTCTGCATTCGACTTAATCTTTGAGGACTTTCTTTCGATAATTCGGGAATTTCCCCAAAATAGGTGATGTTTTTGTCATCATATAAATAGAACGCGATTATTGTTGTTTTTATTTACTTAGTTGCATTCATCCGGATAGCATGTCTAGTTTTCAGCAAAGTTATTTAGCTAAGTGGGAACAAATTCCGGAATTTTCTTCGTGGCTTTCACGTTATAAAGATGACAAATTCACCGCATTTTGCAAAGCATGCAATGCGAAACTGCAAAGTAGATTAGCGTCTATAAAACAGCATGCACATACTGAAAAGCATAAATCGAACTTGATAAAATATAAAGGACAGTCAAAGGTAAGCATAACTCGCTTTACTTACCTAGTTCAAGGAGTTTGGATATACATATTTTAATTTAAAGTTAATCATCCTAGTTTTGTTTCTCAAAATCAGTTAGGTAACAGCTATGAAATGCGGCGCTGTTATAAAAAAAACTAAACAACCAAGTATTTTTTAAATTTTCAGGTTGACACATTTTTCAAAAAGGCCCCACTGAAAGACGAAGTCAAGAAAGTTGAGCTGCGTTTATGCAGTTTTCTGTCGGAACACAACATCTCATTTAGAGCTATGGACCATCTTAGTGATGTTCTAGTGAAGTGTTTTACCGATTCCGATATTGCGAAAGAATTTTCCTGCAAGAGAACCAAAGCAGCCGCTATAACTTATAATGTTTTAGGACCCAATTTCGAAAAAGATATGATTGAAGACATACTTGGTACTGCATCTCCTTCAGGTAAACCAGTATATTCAATTATAATCGATGAGAGTACAGATGTTGCAACAGTCAAAGTATTGGCAATAGTAGTTAAATACTTCTCTGAAACTAAATGTACTGTACAAACCAAATTCCTTGATTTAGTTGATTTAAGTGGTGAAACCGCAGGTCATTTATTTAATTCGTTGTCATCAAAATTATCCGAATTAGGTTTAGAAATAAAAGACGTAATAGGATTCGCTGCTGATACTACGAATGTGATGTTTGGTCAACATTCTGGCATTGTTGCAAAAATTAAAGAAGTAAACCCAAAGTGCTTTTTCATAAAATGTGTTTGTCACTCTGCAGCATTAAGTGATAGCCAGGCCTGTAAAATACTGCCTAGAAATTTAGAACAAATAGTAAAAGAAGTATATGGATATTTTTCTCAAAGCAGCAAGCGTCAAAGAGAATTTGCTGAGTTCCAAAATTTCACAGACACTGAAAATCACAGAATTTTGCGTCATTACGACATAAGGTGGCTTTCACTTCATGCCTGTATTAGTAGAATAATTGAGCAGTGGAGGGCATTGCAATTGTTCTTTCAAGACCAATACTTGAGTGATCGCAATATGTCATCAGAATTTTTATTTAATTCTTTTACCACTGATATAAACAAATTGTACTTTTACTTTTTGGACTACATTTTGCCGATTGTAAACAAATTTAACATAATTTTTCAAGGCGATTATCCGTGCATTGATAGACTGTATGATGATGCATCTAGTATGTACTTGTCGATTTTGGGTTGCTTCATGAAAGCTAATTACATCAAACGTACGGACAATGTATTTACGTTAGACCCAAAGTCTAATGTAAATTATTTGCCATTGAAAGATATGTACTTAGGTATTCAAGTAGGCCAAGAATTAATCAAACACAGGGACAATGTAAACATGAAAGAACAGATTGCTGAGTTTTTCAGAAGGTGCCAATCATTTTTAATTGAGTTGAGCACGCAATTGAAATCACGTTTGCCTTTTGAAAATCCAGTTTTTCGAGAACTGAAATTTCTTGACCCACACACTGCCGTGCATAAAGAATTTCGCAGTTTACGAAATGTGATAGAAACTTTCCCATGCGAAGTACAGCCAGAACAAATGCAGTTAATTGACGAAGAATATAGAACCCTAAAGTTTGATCGCGAAGTAAGTGATTTGTTACAATCTTCCAGCACTGGCTCACCCATCTCGTGTGAACAATTTTGGGTGGAAGTTGGGAAAATTTCTAACAGTGATGGCATGTTAAAATACAAAAATATAACTAGTTTTAGTAAATGTCTTCTATGTATACCGGTGTCGAATGCTGCATGCGAGCGCATATTTTCACAGATAAATTTAATAAAAACGGACCAAAGAAACAGGTTTATAAACAAAAATGTGTCAGCTATTTTAAAAACAAAGCAAGGTGTTGTGTAAATTTTAATCCTTTGAAAAGGATGTTAAAATATAACTCTAACATTTATTGTGAGTATGAATAAATAAAACGTGTTAAGAAAATCAGTATTTTTATTGGTATATCTGTCCTATGTAAGTCGGTATATTTCAGTATTTTT
This sequence comes from Orgyia antiqua, assembly GCA_916999025.1. Classification (NCBI taxonomy): domain Eukaryota; kingdom Metazoa; phylum Arthropoda; class Insecta; order Lepidoptera; family Erebidae; genus Orgyia; species Orgyia antiqua. The sequence goes on from OU779861.1 coordinate 9,610,423, forward strand.
TTGAGGTGCCTCGGTATTTTCGTAAAATTTAATCTGGTCACACTGGCGGCCTGTCAGTCCGAGTCCGGAGCGGTAGAGTATAGGTATATTATTCTTTGGTCCGGAGTCAGTCGCATTGCAAACCATATCACGTCTATCCGCTTTGTTGCAATTTTGTAAATTTAAATTTTAATAAGTAAACAAGTTCGTATCAAATTTTATAATAGTTTCGATTAGACGAGTGTAAACCTGTTTAGTGAATTAAATTTGAGTGTTATTCTCTTATATTTGTGACTTAGAAAATCAGGTTCAAAATTGCTAAGCAGGTATGTTTGTTTGTTCGATTATCTTTTCTTTTCTCCTGCCCTTATCCCGTTATTTAGGGATGGGAATGTGACGTATATTATGATTACAACTGTATAGGACCCTTATTGTGGAATTCAACTCGTAATCGACCGGTTTATTATTACAGATTATAGGGATTTCTCAAATCTGTGGACAACGGAGTAAGAAACGAAAACATTTTATCAAATGGCGTCTGACACTGGATACAACGGGTGTGAAACTTTTTTATTTGTTTGTTATTTCTGATGAAGATATTATTATTGTGTAACCTTTACTTAAAATTACAACTACATCTTTATCTTCTTTATCTTTACTTCTTATAAAACAAAGTCGTTATTTTTGTATGTATGTCCCTATGTGAGCTTATGTCTTCAAAAATACGCAACGGATCTTGATGCGGTTTTTTTAATAGATAGATTGGTTCGAGAGGATGGCTTTTTTCGCATAATTTGTTGGGGTTTGCTGTATATTTGATGAGATATGATTAAATTTGCCGAGAAATTCGGACGCGCGGGTGCTATAAATGAAAACGCTGCCTTATCTATGTGAGGTACAACAAACTAATGTATGGAGGAATTGATTGTCACATAATAATATAGTTCTTCAAAAAAGTCCGCGAGGCCATATTATTATGTCTATCTTTTAAGGGTAATCCGCTATACCCATAATAATGTCAAAAAAATATCTAATTCAATAGGGTGTTTTCAAAAGCTATTTATGTGTAAAGTAATATTTTTTATCAAATTAAATATTTTAGTTAGCTTACGCAATTAATATAGATTATAATTGCTCTACAGCATGCAATTTAAATGAATATCTTAGGAGATATGACGAAAAAAGAATTAGGTACGCGCGACAAAATAAAATACTTAAACTGTTGGCTGAGCAACGCGTACGTTTCGTCGGTCTTCTATCCATACTCCAATGTTTGGATATGTAAGGATGTTTCACGTAAAGACTACTGGATGGATTTTCATGAATCTTTCCAATGGAAAATGGAATAGAAAACGAACTTATTTTTTATCCTTTTTACCGCGGGTAACGCCGCGGGGCACAGCTAGTTAATAGATAAAGATTAAAGAACTTTCTTAATATATAGTCTTATACCTAGATATACTATAGAGCCGAAGAGTTTGTTTAAACGCGCCAATCACAGGAACCCCCATAGTCCGATTAAAAAAATTCTCGAGTGTTCGAGTATATTTATCGCTCAAGGTTTTAGACTAGACTATATAGGTACTGTGGCTATATAACATCACGCTGCGACCAATAGGAGCAAAACATCAGTGAAAAATATTGCAAAAAAAAATGGGAGTTTTCAAAATTAAACGCGTACGTAGTCACGGCCAAAATCTATTTTAGGATTAGACAGGAGATAGTGAATATAGAGGATACATAGTTTAGTTTAAAGCCTCTTTTCTATCCATGAATTCGAGTGACATCATGCGCCCTAACTAATTAATTTTGCAATTTTAAAATTTGACTTGCTATGCTTTTACTTAATAAATCAAAATGTACATATACGTCAAAATGCGATGTAAACTCCATCGAGTGACGATTGTTGTGGTCTAATTGGTTACTGTTTGCTGTTAGCACGATAGCAATGAGCTCAGTTGGCAGAGCTACGGAACGGTATTCCGAGGTCGTGGGTTCAAGTCCCGCTTGCGGTGATCACGTTTTCCACCACTGATTGATTTATTTAATAAATAACACTTCTTGCTAACGTAATGGTTAACTTATGACATTGAACTTTTGTTACATATTTAACTAAAATTTTAATAAATGTGTCATATTTAATCCAAATTTATTGATAATTGTGAGGCAATAGCACGACGAATGTGATTTGTAACCCTGAATACAATTCATAACTAACTATTAGCGTTAAATTAGTAGATTATTGACGTTAAATAAGAAGCACAACAATCTTATGTTATATTCTAACTGTTGCCCGCAACTTCACGTGGAATTTAGAAATCAAAGCTTAACAAGTTATACAAAAAAGCCATCCTCTTGACTATTTATTAAAAAAAATACTTCTAAATCCGTTGCGTAGTTTTAAGATATAAGCTCACATAGGGACATAAATACATAATATAACGACTTTGTTTTATATAATAACTAATAAAACAAGTAAAGATTATTGGAACGAAGTTCCTTGCTGACGCTGCGCGACCGAACTGAAAAAAATGTGATAGTAAAACCGGGGATGCGGGGATCATTTTATTGACGAAGATTTTGACAATCTTGCATTGACAATATTATTGAGTGTGTGCGGCTAGCTTAAGAAAAATGCCGTGGAAAAAAGGCCGTGGAATAAAACCGTTGAATGAGACGTGCGCAGGCGCGACAGTCGTATACACAAGCGAGTAGTGTATATTACCTTTTTCTTTCTTTTGTCGTTGCAAATTGTGTATTTGTGTCGATTCTAATTCTACATTAGCCAAAGGAACTTCGTTCCTACCTGGTGTCCCACGACACCAGGTAGGAATTATTAGATATTTTTACTTTTTTTCATAGCTAAGAGCTAACTTTAAACTCGTAATACCAATGGACGGAAATGAATTGCCAGACATATTGTTGACATTTTGTTTGTGTATTATTATTCTGTTGCCACGTGTTTCCTTATTTTACAATTGCATTATTTACAGTCATGTATTATTAACTTAGCTTTTTGTTTATATTATTGAGAGTTTAAAGTTGTACGTTTATACTTATTATTATTATTATTACGTAGTACGTATTATATTTATTGTTATTTGTTTCTCAATTTTGCAGTCACGTGTATATTTCTATTATTAGTAATACCCGGTCCTTTGTAAGGCATACATGGGTCCAACATGCGGAGGCCCTTTGAGAATTTTAATGAATAAATAAATGTGGTGGGACACCTACCACCGACACTCCACACCTGCACTATAGAAGTGGAGTCAGAGTCATGGAATGCCAATGGTAGCTGTAAATCTATTGCAAATTAATGTAGAGAAACGAACTGGTTTATTGTGTTGGGTGTTTGATGGACAAAACTATTGCAAATAATAATACGGTCGTCTGCCTTCAATACTAATACTTCTTGAACCGTGGCAGACGGTGACTCGCCGACTCACTAGATGGGCTCCCCACACAGCCGCCAGACAAGGCAGCAGGGAGCAACACCGGTGTGAGCGGCTTGGGGTGTAGAGCGGTGCGGCACCGGTTTCACCATCGCGGGCCGAGACCCGGAGCTGGTTTACCCGTAATTACGCCCTTGAAATTGACACTTCCACCCCCGAGCATATAGCTCTGGCGACCCCACTCTGTCCGGCCGGTGAAGGCAAGACAGAGGCGAGAGTCCAGGCACTCTCGGTTTCCAGTTCGGCCAACAAAGGCAAGCCGAAGGCGAGGCCACGACCGACTCTCAGGGGCACTCGGGACCGCAGTGTCGCCACTCACATTCAGATCGCCACAAGCTGCCCTGCGGTATGTAGGCTTTCCCTAGGTCCTGTGATACATTTTTTGTTTATACCACAAGATTTTCGAAAGCCTATAATCTGCCTCCAGGTTTTGCGTTAGTCTCATGGTGAGGTAACGACTGGCCCAGAGGGGTTTATTATTATTATTATTATATTAAATTACGGTCTAAGTGTAAAAACAAAGTTATTTACGACCCACAGTACGACCAAGAAGGGTTTGAGTCATAAAGTTCTAATCATCCATTTTTAGGGTTCAGTACCCAAAGGGTAAAAACGGGACCCTATTACTGAGACTTCGCTGTCCGTCCGTCCGTCCGTCTGTCACCAGGCTGTATCTCAAGAACGGTGATAGCTAGACAGTTGAAATTTTCACAGATGATGTATTTCTATTGCCGCTATAACAACAAATACTAAAAATAAAATAAAGATTTAAGGGGGGCTCCCATACAACAAACATGATTTTTTTACCGTTTCTTGCTCGATACTAATAACGTTGCCTTATGTTGCATAGATAATGGTACGGAACCCTTCGTGCGCGAGTCCGACTCGCACTTGACCATTTTTTTTTTTGTGAGTGTTAACGGCTTGTAGTAAACGTTTTGTTTGTATTAAATTAATACATTGGCGTTCGTCCGAATACATCGTGTTTTAGGCCTCAGTCCCTCAGTGTTATATTGTAACTGTGTTAGAGACTTAAGGGTAGTTAGTACAAAGTACTGCAATTATTTCATGGCTGAAAACGAACGGTAATTAATCCGATTCGTCTTTACAAAGCTTAAAAAAGGTTTTAAGCTTTGTAAAACACTTGTTACTTTAATTAAACTATTTTTTGTACTTCTCTGCAACTGGAAAATTTCTAACGAGACAGAGAGGAACAAATTAGCTACTAGTTAGGCTTCTTTTGGCTGGTCTAATGCGACTCTAATGTTAACCGATTACGTTTCCGAAGTAGTAACGTACTCGTTAGAATTGTTGTTAAAAATAATCGCTTTTGGAAATTATAGCTAGTCGTAGAGCAATGCGGGGAATTCCCGCGCCAATGTTTATGGTTTATACGTTAATACGTCAAAAGTTGACTGTAGAATTTATTTAGCATGCAATGCTTTGAATTAGATCCTATTACATCTTATAATTAGTGAAAGTCCCAGTTCCAGGTTTCTTTTAAGTTATTAATATTAAACCTGAGTTTACTTGCATCTGTTTCAGCTACCTCGTGGAGTCTGAGGCCATTATGCTGTGTCCACCTGAGAGAGAAGCTAATCAGGTAAGCTTTACGTTTAGATTTCTTTAGGTATTTACGTCCGTTTTCAATATTAAATTATCTGTCCTCAATCGACGCTACTAAAGACAGGCAAATTTTTGTTCATACTAGCTTTTAAATAAGCTACGTACTGATCGGAAACTTGGACCGTCTTACTGATAAGCGTTGGTAATTATATCCATAAATATTAGACTGGTTATTGAAAACGGTAATTAGAAACACATCTGTGTCAACAGTTTAAAGGATTTTATAAAATCATTGCCTCATATGATATCAAACACTGTTTTGATAGATACTGTATTTATTTTATCATCAGAATAAGATGCACGGACACGGTGTTGAAGGGCAGCAGACAGCTGTCGCATCCAATCGTACTGGACAAACAGAAAATGTGCAAACGCAAAATGTGCCAAAGGTAATAAATTATTAAGATTTCTTCAAATATATCAGGCTTGAGGAAGTATGATGTGGGTAATTTTCCTGTTATAATTGTTTATTCAATATTTCAATTCCATTATAAATTGTAGATACTCCTAATTCCAGACTAAGTAATCCCTTTCTGTGATAAACATCATCGTATTTTGTTTTTATTGCATATCTTCGACTAGGTAATAAGGTATCTAATTATTCTTGTAGATACCGAAAATGGTTGAAGTACCTATTCATAAATTCAAACTTTCGTATTTGTATAGGTTCTATCTATTAATTACGATCTGACCAAGAAATTGCGTTGTCTCTTCATCTGTGGAACAGCTAAACCTAGTCTTTACAGGACATATAAGGCGTACCTGTTAAATTTCTTACTTATGCATAAACTAATATTATAAACGTGGAAATTATAAAAAAATTGATGTTTTTGATTGATTGAAAAGCGATGTTTATTCTCATATAAAATAAAAAAATAACTTATTATAATATGATGTAGCGTAGCGATAGTTTTAGGTTTGTTGGAATAAATTGTTATGTGTAATGGATGTATTTTTAGAGTGTGCTGGGAAACCAGAACACAGTGACAACATGTCAGTTCTGCCACGCCCTCGTCAACACCGCCGTAAAGCATACGGTGACTACGAGAACACACATGACTGCAGTACTCTGCGGTTTTATCTGGTAGGTCTAGTTAACTTTCTTATCTTCCCAGACCCAGACTTCCCACTATTGGGCACGGGCCTGCTCCAGTTCGAGAACTTTTGGTCTACTATGCCGCGCTAACCACGTGTCTTAGCGCAGTTTTGATTTATCTTTCTCTCACAAGTGATGTTATGTGATTATAACTTATCTTAGTGAGCTGAGCTGGCTATCAGCACCCCGGGGAAGAAATGAGATGGCTTAGTCCGACACTATTTAGATAGTAGAATAATGAATGGGTATTCCAGTGTCGTAAGTTAAAATTTTTAAATTACTTCTTAGCTTTATTTAACAGTTAAATCAAACTAATTTTTAGGGTTCCGTACCCAAAGGGTAAAAACGGGACCCTATTACTGAGACTTCGCTGTCCGTCCGTCCGTCTGTCACAGATGTGATAGCTAGACAGTTGAAATTTTCACAGATGATGTATTTCTATTGCCGCTATAACAACAAATACTAAAAATAAAATAAAATAAATATTTAAGGGGGGCTCCCATACCACAAACATGATTTTTTTACCGTTTCTTGCTCGATACTAATAACGTTGCCTTATGTTGCATAGATAATGGTACGGAACCCTTCGTGCGCGAGTGCGACTCGCACTTGACCAATTTTAAAATATAGTTGTTAGCAAATTTATTTATTTTTCAGTTGTTGCTGCTGCCTGCCCTATTGTATGGATTCGGCAAAGAATACCGATCATTACTGCCCAGCCTGTCAGAGATATCTCGGCACTTACGAAAAATAAAAAGACAAGTTTTCTCTCAATTTTTTTTAACTTTTCATTTTAGTACTTGTTCTAAGTTTATATTACGTATCTATTTAGGTATACCTATCTTTTATTTTGTGTTTATATACCTAATTATAAATAATGACGTAAATTACGACTATAGGTATGAAACAGCTGATTTTCATGTCATTCATTACATAAAAATAGGTAGTTGGTATTTCTGAAATTCCAGTTACCTACTTATGAGTATTTAAGTGCCATACTAGATATTGATTATTAGTGGTTACTTTTGTTCGAATTGTTGTGTAAACAGAAATTTAATAATAGTACCGATTCTACTACGTGCACAATTAAACTTAACTAAAAATGTTAATTGATAGTGTCAATAACACAATTCGGCAATGGCTTGTTAAGAGCTTCTATATTAAATAATTTGCATATTAAGTATAGATTCTTTCTCCAGCCCATTTACGTCCCACTCTTGGGCACGGGCCTCCTCCACTTTGGGAGGGATTATGGTCTACTGTGCCCCGCTGACCAGGTGTGTTGGCACAGGGTTTATTTTCGAGTTTTCCGTCTCTAACAGATCATGTTATCTGTGTGCAATATCCCTTAGCTGACTTTTACAGCACCCTTGGGATGAGATGGAGTGGTGACACTTGTATTCTTAATCCGTCACCACACGGAGTAGGTAAAGATTAACGATTTTAACTAATAAAAATGTGCACAATGAAATAACCAACTAATCAAAATACGCCATGCATATGCCATAATTCTTTTCTTTTTAACACGCTTATATATAATCAGTATGTATCTATCAATGTATTAATCTATGTAACGGAATCTTTGAAAATGACTTTCACCCACTTGCAGTAGTCGAATTGATCTGAAATTTTTAATACCTAACAAGGACCGATGACAATGCAAAAATTAAAAAAAGATATTCAGGATTTTTAAGCGTGTTTTTTAGTTTTTGAACTAAGTAGATTATTATATTTAGTTAGTTGTGCACGTAGAATTGGTACCAATGTTAAAAGACAAATTTTACTTTGTTTTGTCATATTTTTATACTTAATTATTGATATGTTGGAGTAAGTTAAATTACGCACTTTTATGTAAGCATTAAAATTATTAATCGCTATAAAACAATTTACGTGTTAAACGTAGTCTATTGATATTGATTCTGAATAAAGTTACAAACCGTATATTTATTTGCTTTTAAATACCAAGTTTTCCTAGATCATCCTAACCTTTATTTAACAATTATAAGTTAAATGGGAATACATGAGTAATAAATAAAACACGTCATTGGTAATTATTATATTGATTTATATTACATATTTTTATTTTTGTTATTACAACAATAATAAAGGTTTCAATAGCTCATAATTTATACAATCTAGGTATCACCATTAGTGTCGATAGTCAACGATTGGTTATGTAAAAAGAACGCTGGCGGTCAAGCTGCGCATAGGTGATTTATCGGTCTATTTGGTGGTACGAGGTAGGGCGCGGGGGGGATCCGTGAGCCACGCGCCGTTTGCCGGTACGCTATCTTTTTACGTGACGCGTACTATAACTGGTGTGTCAAGTGGCCGTAAATACTCTTAGATTATAGAAAACTTCAGATCTTTATACAACACGGCCATCGATATGAACACAAAAAAAAACATAGTTGGGCCGCCAGCGATCTTGCCTAATTTGTTGAGTAGTACAACTCCCGAAACTCACACTGGTTAGATATATTGTGAAAGTTAGCTAATGGTAGTAGGTAAACTAATTCCATTAGGTAAAGATAATAAAGAAACGATGGTAGCCGCATTAGCGAGCAAATAAAACGTCACGTTTCTATGTTCCGTTATTTCAAAACTTTATCATACATCATGTACACTTATGCGACCGGTCACACCATTTTATTATTTTAGTCTCAATTTCACACTAACCATTATTTAGCAATAAATTCTTTATTTCTTAACATATTTTATTATTCTTATAAATTATAGATTTTACGCGACATAATAATTGGTGAGCGCACGTAATAATCTCCCTCTTCGTATAGCGGCTGCTTCTCTCTGTATATCCTCGCTATTGTTAGCGTTAAGTTCTAGAGCTCCCGCGGCCCTTACAGCCCTGGCTCTACGACCTCCTTCCCCTCGTCGTGCGTGGAGAGCCACACATACTTCTAATAAAGTACCATCCCATATACAGCCGTAGTAGGCGTCCATTGCATCCGCTGCGTTACCACTCTATGAAATGAAAATGTACTTTAGGATCAGCTCACAGCCACATACAATCTATCTGTCTATGAGGTATTTCGTCCTCTTGGAGAAAATGTTAAGCGAGTAAGTCATCACAAACAAGTTTTAATAAGACTTATTTACATTTATTTGCAAAACACTGATATCAGTATTACTTTATTTGTATTATAAGTACGTATTTACAAAAGAAAAGTAGTTTTTGTATTATATCCGTATTCTGGTACCCATAACACAAGCATAATAAGCTTAGCTTGGGACCAGAGGATGTTGTGTGAAATGTTCAAGAATATTTATTTATTTTATTTATTTCTCTTATCTGATCATGTCAACTTGTATTGTTAATTTATCTAACCTACATATTTTCAAATTCCCCCCATAACACACTAAACTAAAAAGATTTTGAATGAAAAGAATTCTTTCACAAGAAACTAAATTTTGGCTACGTTTATTTTACAACAAATACAGTGTATTACTAATACACTTAAATGAGAATACACAAATACTGACCTTTTCAGCAAGACATTTAAACGCAGTAGTATAATCTGGTTCATCAGGCAACTGACACAGTGCCGCAGCTTGTGTTGGTGCTGACAGCGCTTGACAACAGCGCGCCGCTCGTCTAGTGATGTTGGCTTCATCTGGGGCACGCTTCTGAAATAACCATGAACCTACCGCAGCACCACATAAGTATCTACGCAGAGCAGCACCCCATCTACCTTCTACCATTTCTACATCACCATAGAGTCGCAGCCTGAAAATATAAAAATAGTTGAACAAAGAATTTTTTTAGATTAAATATAATAAAATAATACATAAATATTCATGGACATGTCACACAACGTCCTCTGGTCCCAAGCTAAGTTTATATGCTTGTGTTATGGGTACCAGAATACGGATAGAATACATATAGGTACTAAGTTTTTTGTAAATATATACAATACATAGGAACACCCAGACGCAAATAGTACAAATATGTACGAGTAACAAAACCAGCTATAAGTATTATAATCAGTTAACATCTACTGTGAGAGACAGAAAACTTATGACGAGATCCTAAAGAAACATTTGGTAAACGCAGACAGCTCTTATTAAACCAAAAGCTATGTCCTCCCGAAATGCTGCAACAGGATTAGCACAACTGTCGAGATATTTTGTTAATATTACAGGGACTATAATCACGTTAATAAAAAGGCACAATACCTCTGCTCCCGACGTTTCGACCGAGTTGCATCGATCGTGGTCCCGGGTCGACGGGATTTAATAACGTGATTATAGTCTCGGTAATATTAACAAATTATGAGTTCAAATAGCGTAAGTTTAATATCAATAACTGTCGAGATATTTCCAAAATAAACAACAAACTTACCAAGAAGTATTATACGGATACAATTTCAGGCTTCTTTCAAGTAAATCTGTGAGTGACTCCAGTACATATTTCTGATTATAATTATTCATATTAGATATATTCGATGGCCAAAGATTCGTGTACTCTGTAACTAGTTCTAAAGAATTATCATCAAGTAATATATTATGTATTCGTGCAAGAAGAGACAACATTACACTGACAGCGAGTGGTTCCCTCAATGTTGCCAGAAAAGCGTTAAATACATTACGCGCTTCATTCGATGTTCTATCGATATCTCTAGAATGCATTGGCATACCTCCTGCCGACCTCTTTACAGGGCCCGTTGAACTATGACTATATACAGATAGGGCTGAAAAAACAAAATAAATAAATAAATGCATCTTTTAAATAAAATCCATGTTACAGTGTTATTAACCTCTACGGAAATAACTCGACTTTATGAAAAGTTGTGTGCTTCTGATCAGGTAGATTAACTCATAAAAAGCCTTAAAAAGTAGTTTTAATGTACACCCCGTACATAAATAATAACATTTTACAGATTTAGACGCGTACATTTTGTTTTGGGCAGGCCAACAGTTAGGGCAGGATGGTCCTCGAGTGGCGACCATGTGCCTGACGATGCAGCGTGAGGCGCCCCTCAATAAGATGGACTGACAAGATCGTAAAACGTGCAGGGAGCCACTGGATCCCGATAGCGCAGGATCGCGCGCTGTGGTGTTCTATGGGGGAGACCTATGTCAAGCAGTGACCGTGAAAGGCTGATAGATGGATGGAGGGATTTGTTTTAGACAAAAGTGGTTATATTTGAATATAGATGTAGTTTCAACATACCATAATCCCAGAGTGGTCTCGGAAACTTTCGAGTAGCCTTTCCTCTTTGCAACTCAAAACAAGCCGCGCATAACGCGGCGGCTAATTCTCCCGGACCAGTTGTTACCCCAACTCCCTCCCATTCACAGGAGTTTACCAAACATATCCAACACGCCTCCACTATCTGCAGAAAATGATACATGTAATACATAAAATATAGTAAAACATGGCGCCAATTCTGATTTTCAAACTAAACTAACTAACTTGAATGCTGGCACCCAATAACACAATTATCGTCGTATCAATAAAACTTTATTAAGTACCCTTCAATTGAAAAGTAAGTAGGAAGTAACGAGAATCAGTTCGTATACAATAAGTAACCAAATTTATAATTACCTGCGGCCGCGGTATATTACCATCTCCCGAATTAACAACAGCTATGCAAGCTTTACATTTGTTGGCTAAGGCAGTCAAATTAAGGCGGTGATGTGGCCATTCACTTAGCATAACGTTAATTTGTAACAGCAGAACTTCCCATGAAAGCTGGCGACATAACCGGTATAGGTTCGGATCTGAACCGCCACCAAGCTGACTACGAGCCTCACCTTCTAGCACAGAAAGCAAGGATACCGCTGCACGAGCACAACCTGCTTCTGCTCTAGCTCGAGCCGCACCAGATACTACGTATCCAAAATCTTGCAAAAATCCTCTAGGTAAAGATACCAATGCATTACACAGTTCTCTAGCCGGCTTCCATGATGGACTCAATTTCCACAACGGGGATTGTGGTGCCATCATTGCCAATTTCACCAAACACATCCGAACATCATCAGCTGTAGACGCCTCTATAAGCCGCTTCTTAAGTTTTCCCATTTCCAACTCGGGCACAGATTTAAACTCAAATTCTGGAGTTTCCCAATCATCTGTGAGCAATTCCCGCGGAATATCCATGTTCTCATCATCATCATCATTTACAGGATCGTTAATAATCGTAAAGAAATGCTTATCAGAAATTAACTTCTTTCTAATTGCACTAACATTCCCACCAACGTGTTTCTTTATATACTCGTCAATTCTATCAAGCGGAAGCCTGCACTGAGACGTAGCAAGATGCAGAAAAAATGTTCTCAAATTATTCCAGTCAGATTCAGATAGGTCTGACGTCAAAACTGGTGCCAATGCCCAAAAAAGGAGATCAAAGAATTTTATGCCAACTGTTTTAAACTTATTTAGGAATTCAGGATACGTAGACGGTAGTCCTCCTTCTAAAGCATATCTAACTGCATTAAGAGCGGATACTCTGTTCAGGAGGTCCCGAGCCACAGTAAAGGCTCCGCTTGAAGAGGATCCTTGAATATCCAGTTCCACAACTTGTCGGTGTATCATTGGAATTTGTCTAGCTAAATTATCAGCTTGTAAAACTGCTATAATACCAGTGTAATGATTAGATATGGATTCTTGAAGTTTTTGTAGTAATGTTGGCTCTTCGTTTAATACTTCATATCCAAGATTTAATGCTCTTATGTAGCCAAGGATTTCATCTTTCGTCATACTTGCATAGTGAAATTCGCCCCATGGCATAGCTTTATGAATCCCGTATCCATATGTATCTATTTCTTTTTCTAACAAATTCGAGTTTTCTCTGCAGCCCAGTATGTGCTTTTTGGCTAAAACATGCTGGCCATAGAAAAAATAGTTATAGCAAAGATCAAAGTGAATTTGCATAGCAAGTTCATGTTGGCTTATATGAATGTTGCCAGCATTCCAATCGTGGTTCATTTCACATAAGTCTTCAGTAAGATGGACAAAGGCCTCCATCACTGGTACTTTAATTTTCTTAGATTCATTACGGCTAGTATTTGTATTAGGTTCGTAATTGGATAACATTTCATCTAAAAACATAATACTTTGAGTACGTGAAGTGTCACACATTCTTAAAATCTTCTCGAAGTTTTGGTTCAAGGGGCCAAAACTACTATCGATTTGTACGCCCGGTCTGAAATAGAAGTATCCCCAGTAGGTAAATGTATCAATAAAATTATGCTAAGAAATAAATATAATGAAATATTGCAAGGAAACTTACAAGTGTATGTAGGACATTTTGTTAGATTTAGCATATAGCGCAGCTTTTACTGGAAATCTGATAACCCATCGGTGATATAAGATTAATGCAAATTGAACTTGTGCCTTTTGTAGCAGTTCTGCAGGTATATCCTAGAAAAATACAAATAATAAAATTACATAAACTTCTATCATCTAAACAAATTTATTGTTAAGAATTCACTCTTCACACTCACTAAAAAGGATTAGTTATGACAGAAATCAGTTAGATGAGGAGTGAGCTTATTATACTCTTTCTTGCAAATTTAATAATAATGCTATAGTTTTGATGGGAATATAAGAGTTAAATATTTTCTACTAAAACTGGAAATGACTTAGAAATATTTAGATCGGCAATTAAGTTTAAAATCTTCATAATATGAACATTTCAGAACATCAGTTTCAGCTTACTTTTCAATATCCCCACCTTTACATAAGCAGGCTGAGTTGATATTAATTCGAATAGAGCATTAGTCGTATAAAAAGTGCCTGTAATTATATAAGCATAATTATACATTATCAAGGTTGTTTATAATTAATTGTGAAAGAGAATGGATTGTCGAAATATTTGAGTGGATTGTTTTATTAAGAGTAAAAGTATATTTATGTGTTTTCTATATAACTATTCTTAGTGAATATAATGTGATTTTTTTAAGGTAAGATTAAATTTGTCTAAGATAAATATAATTAATATTGTATGATTAATAAAAAAATTTCGACCATTAACTAAATCAATATACTTTCTACATGGGGCAAACCATCATAAGCGAAATGATGAAATGCGAAATGCGCTATGAAAGTTACGACGCCGGCGCGGCGAGACCCTATATTTTACGTTTGTGTGTACGCAAATAACTCATTCTGCAAATATTAACATTTAGATGGGCATATCTTGACTTATTATAAAACAAAGTCGTTATTTTAGTATGTATGTCCTTATGTAAGCTAATATCTTAAAAACTACGCAACGGATTTTGATGCGGTTTTTTTAATAGATAGAGTGGTCCAAGAAGATAGCTTATTTCTATAATTTTAAAGGTATGGTTTTTAAAGGAATGGTTTTTAAAATCCATGCGTACAAAGTTGGGGGAACAGCTAGTGTAGTATGAAATACATTATTGGTTTTATTCCTAACTAGCTGTTGCCCGCGACCCCGTCGCGTGGAATTTAGAAAATTTTCCCCGTTTCATTTTTAACTACTGCTTCGCTTCTACTAGTCGTAGCGTGATGTTATATAGCCTAAAGCCTTCCTCGATAAATGCCCTATCTAACACTGAAAGAATTTTTCAAATCGGCCTAGTGGTTTCTGAGATCAATTTTTGCGAATCTATTTTAGCGAACTTTTAAACCTCCGATATGTCATTATGAATAAGACCATAAGTATTTATCATGCTAATAAGAGCAGCAAGCAGTTTTTTTTATGTTGTGGCTACCTCTACTATCACTGCAACCAGATATCTATTATTATGATCTCTACTTACTACAGTTCTCAGTCCAAGCCTGTTGCCATAAACAATAAGTAGTTAACGTAGAGACAGGCCTCGTGGTCTAGTGGTTCATATAACGGACTGCCATTCACGAGGTCGCGGGTTCGATTCCCGCACGGGACAGTAATTTGAGTGATGTTTATAAATGCCCTACAAATGTATGTACTGCGTCTGGGTGTTTACTACGTATTATAAGTAGGTATGTATTTACTAAAGAAAAGTAGTTCATGCAGTATATCCATATTCTGGTACCCATAACACAAGCATATAAGCTTAGCTTGGGATCAGAAGATGTTGTTTAAAAAAAAGTTAACATAGTCTATGGATATTTGCAACATCAGCAACGCATTTCTAACCAACATACATAAATATGCTAACTATGAACTTGTACCTAACATTATGGTGTCTATTAAATCATATCATAAAAATATGTTTTCAATGTTATTTACCTGTGGTGGCACTGCAAATGCCGCTTCAGTGGTCATATATACAAGATCTTGCATTAATTGCTGCTGTATCTGTGGAGGCAGCTTGCTTTCAAAAATATCTGCAATATTTTTACAATTATGCACACTTTCATAATACAATTATTCATACTTTGTAATACAAGATGTGAAAGTAGGTTATATTTTTTTTACTTATTATAAAACAAAGTATTTATTTTTGTATGTATGTCCCTATGTGAGCTAATATCTTCTAAACTACGTAATAGATTTTGATGCGGTTTTTTTAATGGGTTTTTACCGAAAAAACCGCATTATACCGCACACCCATTAAAAAAAGCTTTTTTGTATAATTTGTTATGGTTTGGTGTATATTTCATATACCATGCCTGCAAAGTTGCAAGTGACATTTAGTTTATTTAAAGTTCAAGGTCAAGTGCCAGCTGAGAGAATAATAAAGATGTTATATTGCATAACTGCTCAATAGCTGAAGTAAAAGTTTGTAAATTATCTTAAACTAATTATTAATTACTCTAGTCTGCTGAAATCATAAATATTTATTAACCACTATTTGTTACTTGTGGCTTCGTTTACATAGGCAGCAGCAGCTTTCTTCATGTAATTAAGATGTGTCAAATTGTACTCTCTCTCCAGCCCATTTACGTCCACTGTTGGGCACGGGCCTCCTCCACTTTAGGAGGGATTATGGTCTACTGTGCCACGCTGACCAGGCGTGTTGACACAGGGTTTATTTTCAAGTTTTCCATCTCTCACAGAGGATGTTATCTGTGTGCAGTATCCCTTAGCTGACTTTTACAGCATCCTGGGGTGGAAATGGTGTGGTGACACTAGTATTCTTCATCCGTCAATACACGGACCAAAATGTACTAACATAAAATAAAACAAACAAAAACTGCCATCTCTTTCACTCATTTGTCTAAATCTACCCTATACATAATAATATGATAAAAATTTGTACGTTTAGGGGTAAAATACAATCAAACACCTATTATCTTGGCCCGAGAACACAAAATATAAAGGCAAGCTTATCTTCAATGAAGGATGCAAACTACAAGTTGTTAATACTCTCTACACATTTGCATAACCTGAGACTGATTTCAAATACAAAAAAAAACTTACCTAAATTCCAATGCAATGTGGCAGCCACTTTTAAAGCTAGAATCTTAAGCGCCAATTGTTTTTTTGTGAATTGTGCCAATGGTGGTGATGTGGCAGATGGTGGTGTAGGTGGTGCATCAATATCCACCACACGTTCACTTGTCGGCTTTGAGCTCGCATTCTTAGTGTCCACTGATAAAAACTCCTCTATTAATTCACAAGCTGATGGTTCTGTGAAAATAATAACCTAGGTTTTGGTATATATATTTGATAATATAATCGTAACTATGACGGTAATTTTGGGTGCTCAAAATCCCTAGATGTATTTACATAAACCTCGAATTTAGTCAATAGTATATTTGTAAACATTATTAGGACAAATTATTTTAGTCATTTCAAATCAAATCAATACTCTTTATTGTACACCAAAAATTTACAAAAGATTAACAGTGTTATCAGTTTTTTATGGTACAAAAGGCGGTCTTATTATCACTATTTGTGATCTCTTACAGACAACCTTGGGATGGTTTTGTTACTACAATAACTTTAACAACAGAAACTTACCAGGGTTAGGTTTGCTTAAGTGATTCTTAAGAAGATTTGGATCTAGAAGGAATTCAAACCATAATATTGTATCAGGAGATATGGGCACAGTGCCCGGTCGTAGCAAGTCGACATCCATATCTAAGCAATTAAATGATTTTATTCTTAATGTATCTGCAAAAAATATATTTCCAATTATTTTATGAATACGTATGGCTACTTGCCGCTCGTATAATTCACAGAAAATTAGTTGGAAATCAGAATAAATAACCTGAAAACCAAGTGTTTTTGTATTGAAAATTGTCAGTTTTGACTTTTGACGTGGTTTTGACATACAAATCGTCAACAACATACACAGAGTAATAATTGTTAACGCCAGCACGTACACTGTGTAAGCCAATCATGGAGATCCTTTAAATGGAGGTTCTATTTAATGCCTCAACACAACATCGACATTACTTAACATCACTTTTACATTTACATTATTTAACATCTAAAATTGCCTAATTATTATATAGATAAAATGACTAATTAATTATAATATCTGGTAGGTATCTGGTAGAACGAGCGTAGCTCAAGATGGATTTTTGGAATTTTTGACTCTTAGCGTCGTGAACGCTCGATTACTTCAATGAGATTTAAAGTAGTTTGAGGGATGACGATGAAATTTTGCTTCTTATTCTACATTTTATTCATTCATATTTACCACGCATACGCAGTCGCGGGCGACAGCTAGTTATTCACATTAAAGTCAGTACAGTACAGTACAGTCTCAGTAATAGGGTCCCATTTTATCTTTTGGTACGAAACACCAAAAACCAAAAAAAATAAAAACCCGCCAAGTACGAGTTGAATACGCACACGAAGGGTTCCGTAGCGTTATTATCATAATGTCAATATTCGTCACCACAACCCAAAATATTACTAAATAACGGGACCCCAAACAATAGGGTAAGGACAGGATGATGATTATGGGAAATATTAGTTGTTGTATGGTTGTTGTAGCATCAAACTTATATAGACAAACTCTAGGACAAACTTTGAAAAATTCAGCTCTTTAGATGTCAACGGGACCCCAAATGATGGGATAAGGGCAGGATAATGATGAGTTTTTATATCTTTTACTATACCTAATTATAGTAATTATTTGTTTAATTCAGTTTCTGGGCTAAGCGGTTTCTTGCAGATAATAAAAGTTTTACTTAGTGAAGAACCCAGTATTAAACCAACTAAGGGTCACTATTGGGCGACGTAGGTTTTATATAGGTATAGTTTTATATAAATCTGTGGTTTTATATACGGACGGTGCAGTACGTGTACCTACATTAGATAATTAAAGTTATTATTAAAATAGCGAATCCCATAAAAATATAGAGAGTTGAACGTTGGCGCTGGAAGGTAGCTATGCTATAGGTATGGGCAATGATGAACGTAGGTGCAAATGATTTACAGATACAGGTGCCTTATCTTTATGATAACAAAACTAATAGATATCGACATTTTATTGTTATCAAAACGACTACATAGTGCCTAGTAAACACGTGTAGAACAAAATATATATGCAGATCTCAAATATCTTAGAAATTGTTCTGTTTTTATTAGTTAATAATAGTTAAATCTTTGGCCAGTGTTTTCAAATGCATATTGTGTTAAAAATACGTCAAGTTTAACAATTGATTACACATAGGTATTCATAGTATTGGTGATAGTAACGCGATAGGCACACACATCTACGGACAAGTGAGCTATTTATATATACTTACCTAATTTGTTAGCTTAAATGTTATTTCTAAGTGTACTTTGCGGAATTGAATTGTTGTTATATTTTAAAGGTTTTTTTTCTAATTTTATCATAACTAACTGACTAGGTAATCAAATCGTACCGTAAGTCATAGATGTAGTGATTTAGGATACTAGGTATTAAAAGACCTGTTCGTCTGTATATAAGATGGCTAAGCCCGGTGATCTGGCGATGCCCTGGTTTTTAGCTAAGAGCACCATGGGCTGTTATTAGAAGCACTTGCCGCTATGCTGATTCTATGGTATTTTAAAAACTTTCTATCTATATATCTTTATATCTTTTTGCCCCATTTCTAGCATAATCCACTACTGAATATTACACAACAAAATATGTCAGTCGCATTATTTTCGACTTTATACAACTTTAACCCGAAACCATAACGAAACCTCGAAAATTAGATACATAAGCCTCTTTAGTTTAACCAAGTTCTTATATTTTGTTTCTTATATTTCTCAAATCTTAGAACAGAGAGTGAAAAGCTGTAACCTACTTAGTTTCCATTTAATTTTAAAATAAATAAATAAATAAATAAATACTCATGGACATTTCACAAAACGTCCTCTGGTCCCAAGCTAAGCTTATATGCTTGTGTTATGGGTACCAGAATACGGACAGAATACATATACTACTTTTCTTTTGTAAATACCTACTTATAATACATAGTAAACACCCAGACGCAGTACAAACATTTGTATGACAATTAAAAACATCACACAAATGATTGTGCTGCGGTCAGCACAATCATTTGTGTGATGTTTGAATCGAACCCGAATTTTATCGATTGGCTAGTTGCCAGCGACTCGTCCACGTGGAATTTAGAAAAAAATATTTTTGCAACATTTTTCACTACTGCTTCGCTTCTACTGGCCATGTTATATAGCCTAAAACCTTCCTCGATAAATGCCCTATCTAACACTGAAATAATTTTTCAAATCAGCCCAGTGGTTCCTGAGATTAGCGCGTTCAAACAAACAAACAAACTCTTCAGCTTTATAATATTAGTATAAAAGTATAGATATTGGACAATGATTTACATAGTCACTGTTTTTTATCCTTCCTGGCTCCGTTTATTGTTGCTCGTGGACCATCTCCATAAAAATTCGAAGATAACAAACTAGCCGCTTGTGATGGTATTTTGATTTGAGTTTACTTTCATCGTATTTGTTAGCTGCTTCGAAATGACT
The DNA here is from genome assembly GCA_916999025.1 of Orgyia antiqua. Taxonomy (NCBI): domain Eukaryota; kingdom Metazoa; phylum Arthropoda; class Insecta; order Lepidoptera; family Erebidae; genus Orgyia; species Orgyia antiqua. The sequence goes on from OU779861.1 coordinate 9,630,426, forward strand.
CTCGTAAATTTTTTCAATATATGATCTAGGATCGCATAAACTACGAAACGCGATTGAAAAAAGTTTTCTCGATAGAAAATCTAGGCGAAACAACCTCTCTAATTTTTTATTTTTTTCATTTGTCGGTCTATTATCGCGTATTAACTAATGAAATAACTTTAAAAACACAGGTCAGAATTAAAATATATTTAGTAGATTTTGAGTAAATAGGAAAAGTATCCCTAATTCTTCATTTTCTGTGCCTACTGGCTGTGTTAATATGTACGTGTCGGCGATGATATACGATAATATTGATGTAGGCCCTTAAGATCAGGTGGACTGGAGTATTTGCCCAACGCTATCTATAAAAAGAAAATTAATGTACGTAACCAGTAATTAGGTAGCTTTCATAAATAATAATGCAATATTCATGCAGGCTATAAACTTACCTAAGTTTTAGACCTGAAGATTATGAAAAATGAATATTTCGCTGCTAAGGCCCTGTCTAAAATTTTGACTAGGGCTGCACCGGAAGACCTCTCTTTAGATAACGTAAATAATCTGTTACAGTGGCTTCCAATGTGTACCGCCAGATAGGACAGAGCACAGAGAATGCAACTTGCATCGAAATGGACCTCTTACAAGTCGGCTCGGAGCCGGTAGGCATGCGGTGTCCCTACTGTCAAGAGGATGTCATGACTAAAGCCAAATATACAAACACGACTCTAACGCATACTGTAGCACTCATACTTGGCATATTCTTTTGGTAAGTACTATAAGCTAACACAGCTCTCCACTTATCGTAGCCTTGCGCTATGAAACCCGCAAAAGATGCAGAGATTTGCATAAAAAATTTAAATGGCCTACTGTAAAAACTAAACATGTAACTTAAAATTTTCATATAAGTATACCTTTGTGATTCCCTTTAATTGTCTTCATTTAAATTCCTTACTTGATGAGAGGGATGATTTCTATTTCGCCCCAAAAAACCGCCATTAGAATTTTTATTTACTGTAATTAAACAGTTATTTGGGTGACCAAAAATATCTATAAAATAATATCAAAATCGATTTATACATTAAGATACGACGCATTATAGAAATTTACTTAAAGATACCTAAGCACTAAAATCCTGTACCTATAGTCTTACGGTCTTATTCATAACTAGCTGTTGCCCTCGACTCCGTCCGCGTAGAATTTAGGAAATTTTCCGATTTCTATGTAACTTTAACCATTAAGGCTGCACACGCGACGGAAGCTTAAAAAATGGAGCACCTTTTCCCGTTTTCCCAACATTTCCCTTCACTACTCTGCTCCTATTGATTATAGCGTGATGAAAAGTATACTATACCTGCCCAGGAGTATGAAGAATAATTGCACCAAGTTTCGTTAAAATCCGTCGAGTAGTTTTTGTTTCTATAAGGAACATACAGACGGACAGACAGACAGACAGACAGACAGACAGACAAAAATTTTTCTGATTGCATTTTTGGCATCAGTATCGATCACTAATCACCCCCTGATAGTTATTTTGAAAATATATTTCATGTACAGAATTGACCTCTCTACAGATTTATTATAAGTATCGATGACTTATCGGAGGCTTAAAAGTCCGCTAAAATCGGTTCGCGAAAATTGTCAAAACTTGTCATTCATAATAGCCATTTTACGCTAAAACGTTTATTATCTCTCCGATAAAATCTCCTTTTAAAACACCGATAAATCATTATGAATAAGACCGTTAAAGTGCATTCGGTTACAGTCAACATAATAACATAATGTTAAAATTATCACATACCTACGTATTAATTTTCACATCGACACTATCTATTGTTATGTTTCTACGATAATTAAACAGGAATATAGTGTTAATGAGATGATAATGAGATTAAATCTGGCGATACAAAACGAAATAGGCAATAATCCATCATACAACATGACTAAAATAAACAAGTGCGAGTGAGACTCGCGCACGAAGGGTTCCGTACCATTATCTATGCAACATAAGGCAACGTTATTAGTATCGAGCAAGAAACGGTAAAAAAATCAGTTTTTTGTATGGGAGCCCCCCTTAAATATTTATTTTATTTTATTTTTAGGGTTCCGTACCCAAAGGGTAAAAACGGGACCCTATTACTGAGACTTCGCTGTCCGTCCGTCCGTCCGTCCGTCCGTCCGTCCGTCCGTCCGTCCGTCCGTCTGTCACCAGGCTGTATCTCAAGAACGGTGATAGCTAGAGAGTTGAAATTTTCACAGATGATGTATTTCTATTGCCGCTATAACAACAAATACTAAAAATAAAATAAAATAAATATTTAAGGGGGGCTCCCATACAACAAACATGATTTTTAGGGTTCCATACCCAGTATCTCAAGAACGGTGATAGCTAGACAGTTGAAATTTTCACAGATGATGTATTTCTATTGCCGCTATAACAACAAATACTAAAAATAAAATAAAATAAATATTTAAGGGGGGCTCCCATACAACAAACATGATTTTTAGGGTTCCGTACCCAGTATCTCAAGAACGGTGATAGCTAGACAGTTGAAATTTTCACAGATGATGTATTTCTATTGCCGCTATAACAACAAATACTAAAAATAAAATAAAATAAATATTTAAGGGGGCTCCCATACAACAAACATGATTTTTTTACCGTTTCTTGCTCGATACTAATAACGTTGCCTTATGTTGCATAGATAATGGTACGGAACCCATCGTGCGCGAGTCCGACTCGCACTTGACCAATTTTTAGTATTTGTTGTTATAGCGGCAATAGAAATACATCATCTGTGAAAATTTCAACTCTCTAGCTATCACCGTTCTTGAGATACAGCCTGGTGACAGACGGACGGACGGACGGACGGACGGACAGCGAAGTCATATGCTTGTTTTATGGGTACCAGAATGCGGATATAATTCATAAACTACTTTTCTTTTGTAAATACATACATATTATAATACATAGTAAACACCCAGACGCAGTACAAACATTTGTATGACATTTATGGATATCACACAAATGATTGTCCCAACCGGGAATCGAACCCGAGACCTCGTGATCGGCAGTCCATTACACAAACCACTCCACCACGAAGCCCGTCGTATAGATTTAATAACATTTCGTTAATCCGATTGACAGGGCTCGCGGTATGGCGGTAACGTTGTCTGCTATGCCTGATGCGGTTCTGAATTTAATCGTATCTGATTTTATCCGTATAGTGCAATAATTTGTGTTATGAACACCGGTATTTGAACTTTGCCTGGGTTATATTTATCTATTAAATTATTTACATATTTATATTTATCATCCATAGCATATTAAGCTTAGTTTAAGTCCAAAAACAGTAGTGTGAGTCATATCCATAAATACTTATTCTCCTAACAATTTAAAAAAGTGAATTGTGGTCCAAATTTGGGCATAGAAACATGAAATCTTAGAGCGATTCCCATTTTGCTATAAAGTTACTTACTACCTTAGGTAGTCAGTTAACACCATAATCTAGCTGTATTTAACTTTTTTTAATGAATGGTAGCTTGGTATGATGGCAATATTATAGCTTTATCTACCAGATTGTGGTAGCTCTCAGGCAGACAATAATTAAATTTTTCCTTGCCTCGTAATTTCCTCTATAAGTCACAGAATTTATGTTCTACAGTAGAACATAGTCGTTACGTAACTGATAACTCTCACTCGTACGTTTGAGCAATGATATGATCAACACGCAATACGCATGTACAATAGAAATGTAATCTATACAAATAATATAAAGCTGAAGAGTTTGTTTGTTTGTTTGAACGCGCTAATCGAGCTCAGGAACCACTGGTCCGATTTGAAAAATTCTTTCAGTGTTGGACAGTAAATTTATCGAGGAAGGCTATAAGGCTATATAACAGTTCATTGACGTATTTTTGGGCACTGGATCTGTTCTACTTTGGGAGAGTACTTGGTGTCATATGCCGCGCTCACCAGACGTATAGCATAGGGCTTAGTTTCGAGCGTGCCGTCTCTCACACAGGAGTTAACATCCTGCTTATATTATTTCTGATATAGTTTGATTCTGGTCTAAGCATTCTTGAGCCGAAATGGGAAATTAAAAATGTTTTTCTTTATTTCCAGGTGGCTATGTTGTTGCCTGTTACCGTACGTGACAAAGCGATGGAGGAATGTGGAACATTATTGTCCCAATTGTCGTCGATACTTGGGCATATATTCGAGATCAACTGTGCTGTGACGAAACAAAATTAGGACTGCCCCAAGACATCACAAACGGGACAAATCCACAATTAGCATAATGAAGTACTGTAAATTTATCCAATGTTTGAAATGAAGTAAAATATCAGGTTTACGTACTATATAAGTCTAAATATGTCTTAGTGGTAGACCACAATATTCCCACAATCACTGATATACTGGTATACTTCCAAGACATTGTTGCTTTATGTTTGATTTTATATTGATCACGTACAAAAATGTAGTCAAATCATTCAATCATTCATTGGCTGGGTCACACATTCGTTTCCCAATAACTAAGAAGTCCGAATAAGAAAAGATCCTTGTACTGCATCTTATAGAGGGCTGGCGTTGTCGATCCACTATTTAGGCAACCCAGCAACCTAGGCGAGTCATATAATTATCACCAAGTCTATTATTTAACGCCCCTTATTGAGTCTTAAGTAGTGGTATTCAGTAAGAAAAAGTGAAGGGAGTTTTCGGAGAATCTTGATCACGTGACAGCGCTCCTCTATTTTTATTGGAGGAGCGCTGTCACGCTTCACCGAAAATTCACTTCACTTTTTCTTACTGAATACCACTGAAGCTTCGTAGTCTAAAAGTCGTACCCTAAACTTAATGTTAGTTTAACAAGTGGTGTGGTTTAACTTGCTGTAGACGGACGCAGATTTTGTTATTTATTTATAGGATAATTGTAACCATAAATTAAAATTTAAAAATAAAACTAAATAAATATACTAAAATAAAACAATTGTATTACTTATTGATTCATTTAATTTTTAGTAGAAATAGTATAAAAGATCTTTGAAAACAGTATATCACAGAAATAAATATATTTCAATTTACTAAATAGTTTACGAGAGTTTTCTACCTAAATACCTATACCTATTTATTTATATTTTAAAGAAAAAGTAATATCTAATGTTTCTAAAATTCTTATAATAAACTCAAGTATAAATTCGATTGGCATTAATAATATAACTTAATTACTTATAGAAATTACACAATTATTTTTCATATTTTGTAAGTAAATTATTTATTTATATCCGTTATCCTTGAACAAAAATGTATACCTAATTGTAATTTCTAGTTCTAAATATGTATTTAAAGAAAATTTTTTAAAAAGTTATAAAATCAAAGTAATTGTTGCGTTCAACCTGGGATTTTTAATGTGTTAGTTTGTGGAAGCGTATTAATTCTTCAGGCCAACACGAACGAACTTAAAATCTGCGTTTCACAGCGTTACAAATTTACAATAGTACAAACTTACCCTGTTTGTTCTTCAACAATGTCTTCACCGTGTCAAGCCCTAGCTATAGCTTCATTAACTAACTACGATAAATTGGCCAAAATAACGCAGAATGCTAACCAAACTATACTTAACTTTAGGCAGGCAGACACGAACTCTTTAAGTCCTCAAAATGACCACATTTGGCGCGACTTAAGCGTTGAACTTTCACCAATCGTCTTAATGCAATTATACTATCACAATTGTAGTTATCAAACAGTTCAACTCACATTAAATAGCATTAAATATAGACACACAAATCGTATTAAGTATGGAGACACAAAATTCACTAGTTTTTATAACACATTTATGTCCAACAATTTGGCGAAGATTACATTTCGCGGTGACATTTCAAGGTTTTGTTTTCAATTGTAATTATCGATTCACACAACAAGGATAATTAGTTTTATCAACAATTAATTCTAGTGACAATTTTTAACTTTTAAAAACCGTTGCGAGAACACGTGACAACTAGTCACAATCGAACGTCAACTCGCTTTCAACTCGATTTTTCAACTGAGGGGCGCTCGACAGCCGCGTCGCGCGCGGGGCCGGACTGCGTCCGCGCAGGGCCGTACTGCCCACGTAGTTATACGATAAGTTAAGTTTGGTACATAACATCTACCCGCCTCGGCCAGGACTACCTGGCCGCTAATTTACTGGCAGTCGCGACAAGGTTGATACAGCTCTCTTCAAAATTGAACCGTCCACCCGGACCTCAGCAAAACGGGGCACTCCATCTGCTCCAAAGACGAGGTTGAGAATGCGCCCCCTGCGCCAACACAGTGGCGGTGAGTTAGCGTCCTTAACCAGAACGAGGTCACCAACATGAGGTGGATCAGTCTTGTCAGTCCACTTAACGCGCTGCTGGAGAATGTGCAAATATTCTAAATTCCAACGTTTCCAAAAGCTCTGAGTGAGTTGTTGGACCAATTCAAACCGCGAGAGACGATTAGGTCTCACATCAACAAGGGGATATTCCGGCAGGGCGTTCAGTGGCTGCCCAATCAAAAAATGGCCCGGCGTGAGGGCTTCCAAGTCGTTAGGATCTGAAGAGATCGGGCACAACGGGCGTGAATTCAAAACGGCCTCGATTTTGCAAAACACAGTTGCGAGCTCTTCAAAGGTCAATACAGACTCGCCAATTACCCGTCGCAAATGTGTCTTAGCAACCTTTACTACGCTTTCAAATATTCCTCCCCAGTGGGGACATGACACGGGACTGAACCTCCAAGTTATTCTACGTGTAGCTAGTCTGGACGCAATTTCAGTCTCGTTAGCCGACAAAAAATCATACATCGCTTTTAAATAGTTGTTTGTGCCTTTGAAGTTGGTACCGCAATCCGACCGAATCAAGGACGGTAGTCCTCGTCGTGACACGAATCTATCTAACGTCGCAACAAATGCCTCTGTCGAGAGGGCTGAGACGAGTTCCAAATGTACCGCCTTGGTGGACAGACAGACAAAGACGCACAAATAAGCCTTGACAGTTTTACTGTTCCTGAGGGTCGAGGTTTTAACAAAAAAGGGGCCTGCAAAGTCCGTACCAACTCCAGCAAAGGGCCTTATCTCAGTGACCCGATCCGAAGGAAGGTCACCCATGATAGGCTGCATGGTAGGGGCCTTGAGCCTATAGCAAGGCATACAACGAAAGACCACACTACGGATCGTCCGACGGGCCGATAAAATCCAAAATTCCCGTTGCAAAATGGCCAATAAGGCATTACAGCCGGCGTGGGAGTTCTTGATGTGACGATCAGTCACCAACAGGTTCACCAAGTGGCCACTCTTTGGCAATAAGAGGGGGTGACGAGATCCATAAGGGAGGTTTGCGTTCCTAAGACGCCCTCCGACACGCAAAAGACCCTCACTATCCAAGAAGGGGTTCAGCTTACAAATGGCTCCAGACAGCTTGGATTTGCCTTTCCTCAAGATGTCAATCTCGTCTTCAAAATGTACCTCTTGCACAGAACGAACCCAGTGAAGAAGAGCATCTTGGAGCTCTTGTGGCGATAAGAAGGCCTCCAAACATTTGTTCTGTGGATGTCTACAATTTCTCATAAAGCGCTTGATCCAAGCGGTGACACTCAACAATTTGTCCAATGAACTGTAACGATTAAGTAAGAAATCGGGGTCGAACGGACGGTCCTGCCGTTCGAGCGCAAGCGTTCGCAACCCGGGCAGTGCGACAATGTCTAAGGCCGGAGTTCGCGGCCAATGAGATTCTGATCTGGTCAACCACTCAGGTCCCCACCACAGAGAGTGCTCAACTAAAAGGGGGGCCATACATCCCCGTGACGCACAATCAGCAGGGTTGACCTCGCCAGGCACATGCCTCCAAACCAACGGGGTCTCCGATTTCTGTATCTGAGAGACACGATTTGCTACAAACACCTCTAAGGTGTGAACTGACGTCTTCAGCCAACATAGCACAATTTGACTGTCAGTCCATGCATATATCGTGGAAATGTCAATTGACGTGCACAAGGTAGACATGACGTGATTCAAAAGGCGAACAAGAAGGGCCGCCCCTGACAACTCTAACTTAGGGATTGTCAAGGCAGTTCGAAGAGGCGCGACCTTGCTCTTCGCCATGACCAACAACACTTTCACCTGACCATCTGTGGTCACGGTGCGCAAGTATACAGCTGCTGCGTACCCACGTTCCGAAGCGTCCGAGAAACCATGAAGGGACGCGGTGTGCTTCCCTGGCGGAAGCAGAGCACGGGGTAACGATATCCTATTGATGGCAGGCAATGAGGAAGCAAATAGGAGCCAGTCCTTCAAAACAGCTTCGCGAAGTGGCTCGTCCCATCCAAGACCTGCAGTCCAAAGTTTCTGCAGGAAGCATTTGGCCCAGAATATGACCGGGCATATCCAGCCATTGGGATCAAAGGTTCTCGCGACAGTCGACAGAACCAGTCGTTTCGTCCAAGTGTGATGCGAATCCAAATTGACATTAAATGTAAAGATGTCCTGGACTGGTCTGTACTGGATTCCAAGCACTGACATCATGGTAGGGTTGTCACGGTTCTCAAATAGGTGAGGATCCTGCTGGTGGTCGTCCGGTAGCCCTTCCAAGAGCGCAGGTAAGTTGGAGATCCATTTACGCAACTCATATCCTGCGGAGGCTAGAATGCCAATCAACTCGTCACGCAAGAGCAGGGCCTCTCTCTCCGTGGCCGCGCCAGTGCACACATCGTCAACATATAGGTCCTCCTTCAAAATGGCGGCTGCGCGAGGAAACGACATACGCTCTCGATCCGCGAGCTCCCAAAGCGAACGTATAGCCAAAAAGGGACTAGACCGCAGCCCGTAGGTGTTCGTGTTGAGCTCGTAGACAAGCATGGGATCTTGCTGGTTTTCTCGCCACAATATCAGCTGGTATCGGCGATCATCCGGGTGAATTACCGTTTGCCTGAACATCATCTTGATGTCAGCCACAAAAACAAATTGATGACGTCGAAACCGCGTGATGACGTCACAAAGGTCCTTCAGCAATTTGGGACCAGGATGCAGACACTGGTTCAATGACACTCCTGAAGTAGTCTGCGCAGAACCATCAAATACTGTGCGTAGCTTACCACTGGATGGTTTTATTACAGCATGATGCGGAAGAAAGAAGTGCTCCGTCGAACGCCAATCCAATTTTGACACAGACATGTGTCCCAAATCCTCATACTCCCGCATGAAGTCAATATACTTCTCCTTGAGTAGTGGGTCCCTGCTCATACGGCGTTCCATCGCCAACAAACGCTTCTCTGCAATAGGCCGCGAGACGCCAAGTGGCGGACGTACGGCGAGAAATGGCAATCTTGTCATGATCCGGCCAGAACGGAGATAACTGGTGTTGGTCTTGTAGAACTGCTCACACTCTTCATGCTCCGGATCAGAGCGGGGAGCTTGTGGTGGCTCCTCCACTTCCCAGAATCTCTGCACGGCGTCAGAAAGGGCGGACCCCACCATCAAGGCCGTTCCAAGTTCGGCAGGGGGGGGAGTCCTCAATACAGGCCCCATCAGTGCGAACCCAAATATGGTCCGGAGGGCTACCAAGCCACCTGGCTGCAAAACACGATCCTTGCCGAGTAATATTTTACCCAAAACATCGGCACCAAGCAACAAATCGACCGTGCCAGGCAGGTCAAATTTAGGGTCAGCCAAATTCAAATCCGCGGTCAATTTTACCGCATCCGCAGACAAACGAACTTGCGGGTGATTGCCCAAGATATTCTCCATCACAATGGCCGACGATTCCAACGTCGGACGTGGAGAATTTGAGGGGGAGAACTCAAACCAAACGCGGCCCTCTACCGTGGCCACGGGGGCGTTTCCGACACCCCTTATTACATCTGAATATTTTTCAATAGTCTGGCCAGTCTGCCCTACCAACCAAGACGAGGCTATGCACCCCTGTGAGCCTGTGTCCAATATCGCTCGGACTACAACCGAGGCGCCCGTCCGTCCCCAGACCCTGACATGGGCCGTAGGCAAGAGGACGGTCTCAAAAGGGGGCGGTGCATAGCGGGGGCAGACGCCAACATCCTAATGTTGGCGTGGCGGCGACTGAGCGCCGTTGTCCCGAGACGGCAAATCAAAGTGCGGGTAGTGCCTAAACTCGGCCTCCTCTCGGTGACGACTGCCACGAGCCATAGACGGCGGTTCGTAGCGCCTGGAGCGTCCGTACCGAGGGTTGCGCGTCTCCAAACGGGGACGTTCCGCCAGAGGGGGGGACGGTAGTGGTACCGGACGCGCGTCACGGTAATCGTGGTACACTACCGGAGGTGATCTCGCTTGATCACGTGGAAGCGGGGAGGGCGAGCGGGACACAAAGGTGCGGGATTGAACCCGGGGCCCGCTTTCATACCCGCCCGTGGGGCTGCGCGCCGAACCAACTCGGCGATCAACGGCAGCGCAGTTTGCGCGGCGTGGGGGTGATGAGCCGGACTCCAAGTTGCGGGACTGGTCCCGGTGTCCACTGGCATACCCGCCCGAAGGCGACCCCGCGTGGTCGCGACGGCCATTCGCGTTGGCGCACAGGATTTTCAAATGGTGCCCTCCGCAAATAGGACACGGGTGAGTGTCGGGGCAGGCGCGCTGGTAATGGTCCCCTAGGCAAGAGAAGCACCAGCCGCGGGCCTGGGCAATCCGCCTACGAGCGGCCACGTGCAGGACCGCGAAGTCTGGGCACCGCACCGTTTGGTGTCCCTGCGACTTGCAAAACCGGCAGTCCGGTGGCGCAGCTTGAGCGACAGCGAAGCGGGCGGCCGTACCTCCTCTTGGTGCAGGTTGGGCATTGCGCCGTTGGTTGGTGGGTCTGGGACGTGATGCTTCCACCGGCGTGTCGGCGACCATGACGTCACCCATGCGACACTCGTCCTCCAGGAACGTCAGGAGCTGGTCAAAGGTAGGGAGAGCAGATGCCTCATCCCTAGTGTGCCCCTGTTCAAAACGTGCCCTCAAAGACACCGGCAATCGCTTGAGCACAATACGCACTAGTAGGTAAGACCACTTGGCAACCGGCAGTCCTAAGCGGTTGAGCGAATTGGTGGCTATTAGGAGGGGGTTCAGCAGCTCGGTCCTCAACTGGGCAGCATTGCTCACGACGGGAAGGTTCAAAATCTGGTCGACGTGGGTATCTGCCAGACAGCGCTGGTTGTGATAGCGCTTGGTGAGCAACGCCCGCGCGATCCCATAGCTCCCGTCACATATTGGGAGGTGCTGTACTAAGCCCCTCGCCTCTCCATCAAGCACGGAGAGTAAATAGGCCAGTTTTTGAGACGGACCCAAATCGTCCCTCGAGTCCACAAGGCTCTCAAACAAACCAATAAACCCCATCCACGTGTCTAATCGACCATCAAAACGTGGAAGATCCAAATTGGGTAATCTAGTCAAAAGGCCCACGGGAGTCTTTAAGGGGGCCCGGTGAGCCGGTACTCCGGCGCGCGAGGCTAAAATCTCCCGCGCGCGCTGGGCGATGTCGTCGGCAAGGTCCATAATCTGGACGTAGTCCTCGTGGACTTGGTCCCGTCGCTCCTGGGGGAATGACTCCAGGGGCACATCATCCAGATGCAAGATGAAGCGCCGGTAAAGCGCCTCCACCTCCTGAAGTCGTGTAGGGCATTTCTCATGCCTGTCCAACAATGCCTCGATTCGGTTCTCCCTTTTCACCAAGGCGGCAGCTGACGTGAACCATCTCAAATGAGTCGCAATCCCGGAATATGTCTCGCGGACAACATTATACGCGGCGGTAGACATCTTCAAAGCACAAACGGCACGAAACAAACAATCTTATATTAACAAAAAAAAACAAATATCTTTCACAAACAAACAATATTACAATAGCGAAAAACAAAATATCTTTCAATGAGACAAGCCGCTATTACTCCAAACAAATATCAAATCTTTAATATTTTAAATCAAACAAACAAACAATTCCTTGCCAATGTGCAATTAATTTAAGACTTAAATTATTTATTTTAAGGTAACCAACAAACAAACAAACGTATAAAATAAATGTTGTATTACACAAACGCACAACGCCACAATTTAACTATAACGTTGTTCAATATTAGACAATAATTAAATAATAATTTATATTAAATAATAACCTGAGCAACAACAAATACGATTAGCAATAGCACAAATAATTATCAAATCCTTTAAAATCTAATTGCCAATTCAAGTACTCAAATTAATTATTTAAAACTATACCAACAATTTAGATTAAACAAACAAACAACTAAATTAATCAAATTAAATTAATTAAATTAATTAAATCAATTTTCACAAATAATGAGGGTATAGTTTGTTCAACATGGAACATTCGAGAAACGGAGTTTAAACCACGCTCTGCTACCAAAATATGTTGCGTTCAACCTGGGATTTTTAATGTGTTAGTTTGTGGAAGCGTATTAATTCTTCAGGCCAACACGAACGAACTTAAAATCTGCGTTTCACAGCGTTACAAATTTACAATAGTACAAACTTACCCTGTTTGTTCTTCAACAATGTCTTCACCGTGTCAAGCCCTAGCTATAGCTTCATTAACTAACTACGATAAATTGGCCAAAATAACGCAGAATGCTAACCAAACTATACTTAACTTTAGGCAGGCAGACACGAACTCTTTAAGTCCTCAAAATGACCACATTTGGCGCGACTTAAGCGTTGAACTTTCACCAATCGTCTTAATGCAATTATACTATCACAATTGTAGTTATCAAACAGTTCAACTCACATTAAATAGCATTAAATATAGACACACAAATCGTATTAAGTATGGAGACACAAAATTCACTAGTTTTTATAACACATTTATGTCCAACAATTTGGCGAAGATTACATTTCGCGGTGACATTTCAAGGTTTTGTTTTCAATTGTAATTATCGATTCACACAACAAGGATAATTAGTTTTATCAACAATTAATTCTAGTGACAATTTTTAACTTTTAAAAACCGTTGCGAGAACACGTGACAACTAGTCACAATCGAACGTCAACTCGCTTTCAACTCGATTTTTCAACTGAGGGGCGCTCGACAGCCGCGTCGCGCGCGGGGCCGGACTGCGTCCGCGCAGGGCCGTACTGCCCACGTAGTTATACGATAAGTTAAGTTTGGTACATAACAGTAATATTGTTGCTACTATAAAAAAATAAAAGCTGGCAATGTAATATTAATAATTAAATTATGAAAAAGTAATGCTTTTCTTTTCTATAAATTACTTTTACTCTCATATATATCATGAAAATGTCTAGATATAGAAACTTGCAGCAGCTTTCGAAAAGATACACAATCTTTACTTATTATAAATAGTCGTTATTTTTGTCTATCCGGCTCTAATTGTTAGTTTTATTTATGCAAAACCAGCCGTTTGTGTAAATATATGCAGATGATTCTATCTTAAATCGTTTTGTCTATTTTAAATAGCTTTTTATAAATCAGTGGCGTAGTTTACTTTAGATCTAAGTATATCAAAACTTGTTCAAAGATCCAAAAATACAGAATTTTCTCTAGTTTGGAGGTCCGCTATCAATAACACTGGTGGCTATGGCGGTAGCTACGTTCATCATGGATGTAAATATACCTACAGAATCATGTCGCAGACAGGTTAAAATGAGATTGCATGTAATAAAATGTAAAGTGCATAACTAACTAAAAGATTTGATACTTAAATTATACTTAATAATTATTTTATTGTAAATATATTATTAAAATATTATGCGAGTAATTATCTGCATAAATCGATTTGAATTTAATTTTAAACAATAACCTATATGCATAAACCTACTGAGATATTATATATTCGTTATTTTTTAATGAGTAATAATGTAGGAATTTTAAGGGTCCGTTAAAATGATAATTTGAAAAGTTATCGGCGAAATCATGAAGGCATGTAGGAACCAATAAAAGCTTTGCATTGAGGGCAGTAGTGGTTGGCAGTTTTACAGGATCTCATGCAGTACGGGACGAAGCAGCCGCAGCAGCAACTGAAAATGTTAAATATTTTTATCAAACATAATATGACAAAAATATACGCTGAGTTCCAAAACATAAACAGAGGATAACTGAGCATTTACCGTTTATTAACACGCTTTTTTTATTAGTTCGGTCGGTATCTATCAATGTATTAATTTATGTTATAACGGAATTTTTAAAAGTAATTTTACCTACTTTTAAGCCTACTTAAAGCCGTCGGATTGATCTAAAACTTGGCACAGTCTGTCTGTATGTTTGTAGGTGCATTACGCCAAAACCATTGGTTAAAATTGAATACGGTTTTCAACGATATGTTAATAGAGACGTAACTTAAAGTATAGTCTATATTTTATCCCGGGATAGTATCTAATTCCTTCGGGAAAAGCTGTTTTAATTTTTTTATTGCTAGGATCTTTAAAAGTACAAAACAGCTTTTTACATACAGATTAGCATTGCTTGAAACGAAACATTGCAGAGTTGCAAAAACAAACAATCATCTAAAATTTTACGCAAACTTTATTTTATTCAAATAAATGCCTTACCGCTAAAATAATAATTTCTTATGGGCAACCTAATACACAAATACACAGAAATTAAAAAGCAGTGTGATGTGAAAGTGTTTCGTGTACACAAATTAACATAGATAATCACAAATATACATACATATAATTTATATGATACACGCATATTATGTTTATGTATTAGATACTTATAACAACTAAGGAAATGGTATATAATGCTGTACCAGTTATGTTTTACTCTACTGCATTTTATTTTACACGGTAACGCATTCCTAAAGCGGAAGGCCGCGATTGTTAAGGGCCTACATCAATATTATCGTATATCATCGCCGACACGTACATATTAACACAGCCAGTAGGCACAGAAAATGAAGAATTAGGGATACTTTTCCTATTTACTCAAAATCTACTAAATATATTTTAATTCTGATTTACGTGTTTCTATATATAATAGTTACTTATGTTTTTAAAGTTATTTCATTAGTTAATTTGCGATAATAGACTGACAAATGAAAAAAATAAAAAATTAGAGAGGTTGTTTCGCTAAGATTTCCTATCGAGAAAACTTTTTTCAATCGTGTTTCTGAGTTTATGCGATCCTAGATCATATATTGAAAAAACATATACTTAAAAATTAGAGCTCTAGCCATTCAATCTAAAGAAACAATGAAAACTTCGTACGTAGAAAAATGCACGAAGCTATTTTGGTATCGTCTTAAAGGTTTGATGATCTTTTTTATTATATATATTCTTATTGACCCCAATTAACTACAGCTTTGAATTCGTAAAATCGTAGTAAATTTATTAATCTACACTAATATTAAAAAGCTAAAGAATTCTCAGAAACCACTAGTCCAATTTGAATAATTCTCTCATTGGATAGTACATCAATTAAGGAAGGCTATATGCTATATAACACCAGGCTGTGACCGATAGGAGCAAAGCATAAGTGAAAAATGTTGCAAGCAGTTTGATATTTTATCCGTGATATGGTATATACAAATGATATAATACAAGCCCAAATTAAGCTATAGGTACGTATACAGCTTAATAATTAATACTTTGCGACTGGATCCAACGAACGTTGTGGTAAATATCGATAAGCATGTAATGTATGTATTTATCTATCAGAAACTATTTTTGTATTATGCTTTAAAAAACTGGTTTATATAGTCTTTAACGGAAAAAGGTACAAAACTTTATTGCGGTTCAAGTACAAAAAAGGAGGCTCTGTTGATTTGTGTGCATAAAAACTATATGTAATCTTGAAGTCGTTAACCTTACAAATATATTATTCCCCACTTGAAAGAATTAACCAAGTGTAGCGATATAAGTAATTAAGTGTTGTGGTTTACAACAGAATATAATAAAATTATACGTAGAGATTATTATTTTATTTAAATGGTGCAAAAGCTTTCCGTAAAATTAAATTTTAAAGCGTTTTGTGTGACGCTAACGCATGCACAGGCAAAATTATACTAGTTTAATAATTTATTTTAAAGCTTTTTAGTATAGTATAGTATTTTAAAGTTTAAAAATATTTTCCGTGTGGTGACGGATTAAGAATACAAGTGTCACCTCCTCCCAAGGGTGCTGTAAAAGTCAGCTAAGGGATATTGCACACAGATAACATCCTCTGTGAGAGACGGAAAACTCGAAAATAAACCCTGTGCCAACACGTCTGGTCAGCGCGGCACAGTAGACCATAATCCCTCCCAAAGTGGAGGAGACCCGTGCCCAACAGTGGGACGTAAATGGGCTGGAGAAGGAGAAGAAGAATAATTTAACTGTATATGTTGTATGTATTTATATGTGTATTCTCTTTAAATGAATTTTTACACCGCAAAAATACAAAATTTTCTGAACTTCTAACTTAATCGGAGAGAAGTTAAAATTAATTTTCTATTTATTGATATCTAATTCTCTCAGTTAGTCCCTGTTTCAAACATATCAATTTAGATGTAATTTTGTACACAGTCTTGAAAAAGTATATAGGATGCTTTTTTTGAAAAAAGAAACGACGATTCTAAAGACGCAACCTCATGTCCTCGCTAACATTATCTAGTATAAAATTATCGAGCAATGATGTTTATATCTTCTACAATCAAACAAAGTCTTTTGTTTGACGCACGCATTAAAACCTCGAGTTATTTCACCACCTCCACAGGTGTGTAGGTAACGCAACGTTCTAACATTCTTGCAATTGCTTGACGCAAATCGTAACTCAGTTTCCGTGATATGCATATCAGTTTTCTACCGTATAATCTAATATATAATGTTATAGAATATTTGTATGTTTAATATTAGGATCGGCGGTCTTAGTAATTGTTGCCGAATTGTTTGGTATGTAGCTCAGACTGTCCATTATCCTAGCAGCAGGCCTGAGAGGCAGTGACTTCACGAACAAAATAAGCTCAACTCCAGGGTGGTAGAGCTAGGACCCATTATCCTAACTGGAGGCGAGGAGGACGAATACCGCGCTAATATGCAACGACCTCTGCCAAGGTCTTTACTAAATAGCCAGGCCTAGTGTTTTTGGTATGCATATCGTAAAGTGTTTTTATCGTAAACCTGGATTTCCGTAGAAACGAATAATAAAATGCAAAATTGCCATATCTTATTGTTCACTTTAATGATATTTAGCGGTTCTATACGGTTTATATTCCGTATATATAAAGAATCCCTAAATTTCTATATAATACGGCTATTGCTATATTAATAACAACACAGATATCAAATAATTAAGTCTGGCTAGTGAAAACTAAAAAAGAACTTCTTATTTTATTTCATGGCCAGACAAAAACTTGCCTTGTTATACTGTTAAACATGTTAGTATTATTGCTAGGCGATAAAAAATATCAGATACATGAAAATTTTAATATAACCTTGCAATCCAGTATGATGAAGTAAATAAATTGTAATATTATAATAATTATAATTAATAAATATTCACGGACATTTCGCTAATACCACGCTTGCGTATATCGACGACGGTCAAGCAAAGGTTCATTAATATTATCACCATTGTTTATATTCCTATTTTTTTTTGTATTTTTTAGTTAAGGGTTTTGTCACCCTTTATTTCTTATATTAATTTAAATTTGAAATCATAATCAACAATTCTTATATGTCTTGTTAGTCTTGGTATTCTACAACACAATATGACGTAAGTAGATGGTAAACACAAAGGCTTGATGTATGATAACTAATGATAAAGAGGTAAAGACTATAGAGTCTTTACCTCTTTATCGTAATATGGTGACGCTAATAGTAGCGTCACCATATTACGAAGTTCTCTTATTAGTTAGTGACGAAACCTCCATTCATGCTTTAGGCGAGAAATGCATTTAAGTAATATTTTTTATACAAATATAAACAAAATGGTCTACTTTGTTAAAGTTACAACGTTATTAGTTGAAGGCGAAGAAGTAAAAGTTTATTACACCCGCATGATAATTGTGTACTTATTAGAAGTGATGTCGTATGTTACTTGACTATCGGTGAAAGTTTATCAATGTGCATCATTTCAGGCATTTATATTATTACTTTGATGTTATATGTATTTTTAGTTTTTTATTGACTTGCTATGCTTTTACTTAATAAGATTTGGTGAACATGTGCAGGAACCAGCTCAGATGGGAGAGCGACGGAACGGTATTCCGCGGTCATGGGTTCAAGTCTCGCTCATGGTTATACATTTTTAGTTTACTAAGTGTTATTGTAGCTTGCCCAAAATATGTATGAACTAAATTTATATCATTTGTAATATACCTAGATACCTACATCGTTTATGAATAATGCATCATTCTCGTTTATTGTAAGATGACCTCGAGAATTCGTGGTAATTATTTAATTAGATCTTTTTGCATAATTTGTTGAAACTGGTATAATAGTAGTTAGATATAATTGGGTGTAAAGAATATATTATTTCTTACCCAGCTAAAACACAAAGCGCTGCTGAAATTATATGAGTTCGGTTGTTTGGGACGTATTCAACTGACGTGACAATGCTTTTATTGCACGTCATGCAAGTAGTGCCTGTTGGACCTGGTCCCATTTTTGCGTTTCGAGCACCTCCTTGGCCTGCAGTCGGGGCAGTGATGACAGTGGTTCGTGGTGGCGGGTTGGGTGTAACTGCTGTGAATCCCATCGGTGGTGGTGGATTCTCCCCGAAGTACGACGGTGGAGGAGCAGAATTGTTTCTCGTTTGTTCGTAAGGAGGCGGGAGCCCCATTTTATTTTCCACTGAAAAGTAAATTTTCCAATTTTATTGACCCTTTACGTGATTGAAATAGGATTTACAAAAAATATATAACTTATCGTAAAATAAGAAAAAGCAGATTATTGTTTTTTGGGACCTCGAAATATATCGGATACTTTCGGACCTAACTAATTTACTCATGAATAGTTTAGTTATGTACTCATATTTTAAAGTTTAGAAAGATTCAAATCACGAGAAAGAACTAGCTTGCCTTATATAGTGAACCGAAAATTAGTGTTAAATCCGCGGGCAGGTGAAGCTTTGTCATGCTGAAGTACTTGGCCTAAGTACTTCAGCATAAACAGAAAAGTAATGATAGATAGAAATCAACACGTATGTTTATGATTTAGATTCAAATCTGTGAAGTCACATATAAAACGACCTTTGCCATGATGAGTCAGTCTATGATGATAACGGCTATTTAAAAGTTATAGTAACCGCTGTTATTTCTATATACTGTTCTAATACTTAACTGTCTTATTACTTTATCTCATATGCCTAGTCTAATTTTAGATTTGTTTAGACAGATAACGTAATTAAAACACATGGATTTACTTAGACTTAGACCAATATAAACAGAGTTGTGTATTGATTGATTAAGTTTTCTATACTTACGAGTATCTATCTATCAATCACTTATATAGGGCGTGTTTTAAGTATGGTAAGAAGGTTAAATATTAGAAATTTCAAATTTAATTTTAATATAAATAAATTCTGACTGTGTATTTTGAGTATGTAAATAGTCAATGCTTCATGTTCGCATTAGTAGACAATCGTAGAAATAACTAATCAGGTCATGTTCTAGTAATATTTCATCATTTATCATTCTCCAGCCTTCATCCCATTATAATTGTAGTCGGCGCAACATATATTTTTCTTTTATATCTAGACTTCTATCAGACGTCGTTCCAGTCCCTTCCAAACCTTGTATTAAAAAAAATACTTTTATTTAATTAGAAGTATTTATTTAATTATGGAAGGGAACCCTTAGGCAACCTTACTCGCGGATTATGAAAAATAGACTGACGGCTTGAAGTTAAATGTAGTTTATATAGAGTAAAAAGTGATGACGCGGTGAAAAGGAACATAGCTTACGTGATCATTAATATAGTACAATACAGGGTTATAAGTTATAAGAGTACGCGTGGAATTTAGAAAATTTTCCTGGCTTTTGACAGATTTTTAACTGATGTTTCGGTCCTATTAGTTGCAGCTTGATAATATATAGTCATCCGCGTTAAATGTACTATCCAACATTGAAAGAATTTTTATAATCTGACCAGTGTGGTTCCTGAGATTAGCGCGTTCTAACAAAACAAACACACTCTTCAGCTTTATTATATTAATATAGATAAGTATTTAAATTCTTTCACTGTTAATTATTGAAGGCACCAAACATTTCTAAATGGTCATATAAAGAAGCAATAAAACGTCTAAAATTTATTTAAAATAGCGTGAATTTCGTCATCGCAAACAATAAATAGTTCAACGCGTCATTACATACGACAATAACCAAGATACTGGGTGATTCATAAAAATGAGGTCGTCAATAAATATAATACATAATATTATAATTACAAATAAATTGTAATTTAATGAATGTCAATTTTGCCGCTAATAAGCATTTTGCATGCAACGTAGCGTCATAATTAAAAATATGTTTTCGATGATTTAAATGAGGCTTAACCAGTCTTTAATATTCCTTTCGAGAAATTATAAAACCCTTATTAATATACTAGCTGTTGCCCGCGACTTCGTCCGCGTGGTATTTGCAAAATTTTTTTTTTCTCAATAAAAGGTGTCCTTTCTCAGGGTCTAAAGATTGTCTGTGCCAAATTTCATCATAATCGGTTGAGCAGTTTAAGCGGGAAAGCGTAACAGACAGACAGACAGAGTTACTTTCGCATTTATAATATTAGTAGGGATACGGAACCCTCAGTGTGAGAATATCTCGCTCTTGGCTGTCTTATGGAAAGAAACAAAATTATCTATTTTATATGCAGCCGATAGTAAACATTCTGCCTTAGTAGTACAAATAGAACTTTCATTATCAACTAATGTAATGTTTAAAAAGATAGATTTGTTGTCAATGAATAAATGATTTATTTGTACTCTAATGGATATCATATTTAGTTATTGGTTATCTTCTTAAGCGCCTACATCAATATTATCGTATATCATCGCCGACACGTACATATTAACACAGCCAGTAGGCACAGAAAATGAAGAATTAGGGATACTTTTCCTATTTACTCAAAATCTACTAAATATATTTTAATTCTGATTTACGTGTTTCTGTATATAATAGTTACTTATGTTTTTAAAGTTATTTCATTAGTTAATACGCGATAATAGACCGACAAATGAAAAAAATAAAAAATTAGAGAGGTTGTTTCGCTAAGATTTTCTATCGAGAAAACTTTTTTCAATCGCGTTTCTGAGTTTATGCGATCCTAGATTATATATTGAAAAAACATATACTTAAAAATTAGAGCTCTAGCCATTCAATCTAAAGAAACAATGAAAACTTCGTACATAGAAAAATGCACGAACCTATTTTGGTATCCTCTTAACGGTTAGAGAGTTACTAGCCTAAAATACCACGTCAATAAAACTGGTTGATATAACGTATTGTGTTTTATTTCTTTTGCAATGATGTCATTTGCTTGGTTCGCTAAGTTGCTTTTATAATAACTTTGTGAAGAAATAAAGCCTTGACATTTGTATCTTTAGACCGTTAAAATACTAGAGTATTTATAGTGTTTATATGGGTGTAGTATCTGCTTACACCCATGGTAAAACGGCGTGACGCTATGGTATCGGTAAAATATCAGTTTTTAGAGGAGATATAACTGAAGTTGTTATCATATTGTAAACAAACTTTCTAAGTAACTTCTTCTGCATCCAGTACCTAAATCCTTATTACGTAAATTAAATAATATGCTGAAGTCTTTTATCTAATTATTTAGGGCTAACTTTTTGGTACGTATTAAGATGAATTACGACTTACTATAGATTTATTAAAATATGGTAATGTGGTTGTATTTGTTTGCTTCTTTAGGACATCATTCAACACAAAATTTATAGACGAAAATTTAGTTTTGATGATCATTCGGTAATTTCTAGTAATGAATATACATATATGTATACCTACTTCACAACATTAAACATAAAATATAGTTTAGTAATAATTTCACCTTGGATTTTTAATAACTGCCAAGAAATTGTGTGTAAAAACTTGTTTAAAATATTTATGTTTACCTACTACAAAATTTTCCTGGTGCGATCTGTACAATTATTGTGATTGGTGAATTTTGAGTTCATTTATGTAACGTCTAAGAAAATGTATAACATTTAATAATCTTAGCCTTGTTTGCAAGCCTTGGCAGGAAGTAATGCTAGGTTAAATATACATATTGCCCAATGAACGATTATTACGATGTATATTACAAAACTACTGTTATTTTAAATGACGTCCTAATCTTACTTTCGTTCAATTTTAATAAATTTGACTTGCTGCTTCTGAACGATTATTATGAAACTATACCCCGTGGTATTCAGGGCGTAACTTAACAAGGCTTTACAACAACTGAAAGTGATAATACAAACTGCCACGAATTAAAAACAATAACTCAAGGTAGCCTGCTACATTTATTATAGTTTATTAAAGATTAAATAAAATATAATTATTGCATTTAAACCAATTTATATAATTGATTAATTATCAAGCATAGTTGGATTACGATTTTTATAGAAATTAGTTTTATGTAAAATTTTATTAAAGTTAGATATTTACGTGGAAGTTATTTGTATTGAAACGGTGTCTGCTTTTGTTTTCCGTGAGGAGAATATTAATTACACTAAGTACAATGTACACAAAGAATTCCTTATCTACATTATGATAACGTTATGCTTAGATACGTTAAAGTAAGATGAGGAAATAAGATGATAAGTTTAATTTGATTTCGTTATAATTTTTTCTTTTATATTGCGTCTGTGGTCAGAATATTCCGGTCGACGCGATGTGTGGGTTGTTATATTTTTTACATTAGAGATCGAAACATCGGTACTTACTTGTAGCATCCATCGTGACGAAACTGAACCTTCACCCGATTTCTTAAGGTTTCTGTATAATTGTACAGCACTACACTCTATAACTATGTTCAACTATTACCGTTGTGTCAAATCTCGTATTGGTACGAAAGTTTTACGTTGCACAATAGAGGGTTTGAATCTTTAAAACAATAATGCCTACGTTATGATCTTGCGCTGTTTACGCTGTGAGTGAATGCACTCCGCGAGGACCGCGAGTGCTTGATCACATTACGTCACGATTGTAGGAGAGAGACCGCAATTGAACTTTAGAATATGAAAGAGAGGAAAAATATCGTCATTTACTTGTTGTTTACGTTGGCCAAATCAAGCTAAATCAAGTTACTCGTTTACCGCCTAATTACAATTTCAATTAATGCGTATTTCTATTGTAACGAAGCATGTCATATGCATACATACAAATGACAGAAATACCGCGGTATTCGGCTGAGTAAATGTATCTCTATGTCTCCTAAAAGCAGAACAAATCGGCCGTTAAACTTGGATGTGCAGGCATTTAGCGAATGCGATGACGTCGAGACTACACAAGAAGGAACATCATCATAGCCATTTTTGTATTCCGACAGATATGTTCATGGAATTTCTATGTGATTAATTGAATTCATAATTATTTTTCCTGCTTGCTTATATACTTATTTATTATTTACTAGCTATGCCCCACGGTGTTACCCGCGGTAAAAATATAAAAAAATCTGTCGGTTTTTTAATATACCACGGGAACATTGCATTCATTTAGGATTAAAAGTATCCCAGTGAGTCGGGACGTAGTTGCTGCTGGTGGCTTCTGGCTGCTGCTAGACGGTGAGAGGTAGTTGTCCTGTTAACAGTAGTGCAGGGTGCTGTGAACCATAGACATGGTGTGGCCGTAAGGTATACCAGGCTGGAGTACAGGCTGCAGGCTGTGGTGTACCGAAGAGGCTGTAGTGTGAGCTAGCTGGCTGAGTGCTGTGCGTGATCAGTTAAGGATGTGGTTGCGAAGATGGCGACGGCGGCGACGATAGCGTTGATGATTGGAGCTGCTTAGAGTGAAGGCTGCTTCCAATCATTTGATAGCGGCGTGGCTCTGTTCTTCGGTCGTCATGGTGGTTGGTGGTCGTCATGGTGGTGGTTTTAGAACGTTGGAGTCGTCGGGTTCACACTGTTCATCACTATTCATCACTTCGGTGTCTCCACTGTGGAGGTTTGTAGAGAGGTAGTGAGGTGAAGGTGCGTGTTGTAATATAACTCCACATGATATTCGTAAGACGTTTATTCTCGACCAAGACCAAACTATGACTAACTTACTACTAATCTTACGTTCTACAAGAAAAGTAGCGATCCCGTTTTGTTTAAAGGACGCGCTACTTGAGGTTGTCAAACACATGTCCATAACAGCAATAAATTCGTAACTAATATTGATAAAAGTGTGAGAACGAAATGTTATACAAAAACTAAACGTTAAAATTGGTCCTTAAGTGGCTATGCATAAACTAGGGTAATAATGTTACAAATTTGTAGAGATCGGTAAGGTAAGAAGAGTCAACAAAGTAATTTTGTTTTCTTTCTTGAAATATCTTTATTAGTCCACCTAAGTAAATACGCAGAAACTGAAGGGTATGGGCTTATTTACTAAGAAAGTAAAATCTAATGGATTTTTATATTGAAAATGTATTGCAAAATAGTAACGTCTGTTGCTGCCCTCTATGTTAAAGAAACTGAACCCGTTTATAAGTGAGTGGAGTTGGCTGTAATAGGGCGGGCTGGATGATGGTAGTGGTCGCGAGAGGGTGCTGGTCAGGGCGGGCGGGCCCCGGGTGCGCGCGCACGGTTACATAATGGTGAGAATGCGCACGCAGCGGGTTGCGGGGCGCGGGGCGATCGATGCGCGCCCAGGGGGAGTCAGTCGAGCGGCGAGCGAGCGACATGGCGGCGCGCCCAACCCGCGCGGCGGCCCCGCGGCCCGGGCCGCGCGAGTAGGTCGCCATGCGCGATGCGGTATGAGGCAGCGCCGCGCCCGGCGGGCCGGCCCCCGCTAGCGGCGCCGCCCCCGCCATGCGAGCGCCGCTGCCGCTGCTGCTGCTGCTGATGGCGGCCGCGGGCTCGGCCGTGAGTCCGCTCGCGCGCCTCAACCCCTGGCTGAGCGCGTGCGACCTGGAGGAGGAAGGTGGTGCGGCGCGCGAGTGCGGGCGGGCGGCGTGCGGTGGCGTGTGGCTGGAGGCGCGCGGCGTGGCGGCGCTGTGCGCGCTGACGGCGGGCGCGCGCGCGCGGCGCCTGGCCGAGCTCCGCCTGCGCGCGTGCTGCGAGCGCTCGCCCGCCTCCGCGCTGGACCGCGCCGCGCGAGCGCACGTGCTGGCCGGTGGGGAGCGCTGCGAGCGCACGCTGCATGACCTCCTCGCGCTCGACGCGATGGTCGCGCAAGTGCACTGCGACTTCGTACACATCCTCGACCGATACGACTGCAGCCAACCGTACTCCGTGCATTCGTGCCATGACTGCCAGGTCAGTACCCCCGCATTACCACCGCACTCCATCTTCACAAACCACTTGAAAATACGATCACTATATCATCAACCCTTGTGATTGATTAGTATCAATACGGAAAAACATTGAGTTAGAGAATAACATTGAATCGGAAAAAACTACAATGGCTTTCACAAATGCCGCATCCAATCCAATCTAGATAGTACGCAACCCATCGTTCATTTTCAGGTGATTCAATTTCCGTTTAATTTGAAAGAGTTCATCTGGTAATGTCAACGTGTGTGACTGACTAGAACGAGTCAAGCTGTACGTTTGTTAGGCGATTACATGTTTGTGTGTATCGATCGAGTTGGAGAACACACGATTGTTAAACCATGTACTTATTGGAAGTAGCTGAAGGTGATAAGTAATGGCGTGGGTGATGCAGCTATATCGTCATCGACGTTTATAAGTCAGTTCAAGACAGGTCGTACCTTGAGTACAAATAGGTACAGACGTACCATACCTTTAATTAGATCTATATTTAATGTTCCAATTAAATATACAATAACAGCACTATAGTTGTACGTCTCCTGTCTCGTCGAAGCTTATTATGCTTTTAGAATCACATGTAATCTGTCATACTTAGCTTTTGTAAAGTGAATGTATTAAAAATAGGTGTACAAGGTACATTTAGTCGATTATAGCTATATAATAGCTTCAATATGAGATTGCATTCATATTTGCTGTAAGACTTTAATGCGGCGAGTAGCTCTCCACGCCCCTATTGCTAGGGTCATTACGATTTGGAAGCGGAAATCTAAACTCGTATTGCTTAGACACACAAATTTATATCAAGAATATTTCAATCAATAACAAATATTAATTAATTTCACTGCTTTTGAAGGACGTTAATGAATAGAAACTTTATGTTTTCTTCAGGAACCCTTCATAAACTACTCCCTGATAAGGTATTAAAATACTTAGATTTAGTGAACACTATGTTCGTAGTCTACTACGCCACGCTGACCAGCCATGTTGGTTTAGTGCTTAACCAAGTTTTCTGGTCTTCGTGGAAGATTTTATCTTCTTCGCTGACACTTACAGCCCACGTGGATCAAAATAGGGAATCCTGACACTCAATACAAACACCTTTCTTTGCATCTGATAGCATTCTATTTATTAAATGTTCCGTTCTGAGCTAAATTACGAAGATAAAATATTTTATTGTACACTAGCAGTTGCCAGCGACTTCGTACGCGTGGAATTTAAAAAATTTCCCCGTTTTTGCAACATTTTTCACTGATGCTTTGCTCCAATTTGTCGCAGCGTAATGTTATATAGCATAGAACCTTCCTCGATAAATTTACTGTCCAACACTGAAAAAAATTTACAGATCGAACCAGGCAGTGGTTCCTGAGATTATCACGTAAAAGGAGTTGTTTTGTTTGTTACTTTGTTTGTTTAACAAACAAACTAACAAACAAAACAACTCCTTTTTCCTTTGTATAGATTTACATTAGATTCGTGCTGTCATAGGTTAGGTTCGCGTAAACAGACAAAAATGTTTGTGTTGAACTGGATGTTCTCTATACTGCAATAATCTGATTCGTTTATTCTTATAGGAAAAGTCGATACTTATTTCCCAGGCTTAGGTTTATAACGAGCTATCCACTACCATACAACACATGTCTATCTCTTAAAGAAATCCTGCTACATTCACTAACTTTTGACAGAATAACGTTTGCTAGGTCAGGTAGCATTATATATGAAACTGTGCTCTGAATACAGAATAGCGACTATAATTAAGACGCTACACGTTAGCTTGCCTTTGAAGTTGTAAATTTTATTGATGCAAAACTATCTTATGTGTCCTTTTTGCCCTGTAATATGATAGCAAATTCTTCAGTTAAGCACGATTTGTGTGTATACTGTCATTAAATAGAACATACATAGTCATACAGTCACGACTTTTTGCCATGGGGATAGGCAGAGACGATAAAGCGCGTTTGCTACGATCTAATCACACTTCCTTGCCTTCATCTATACTCACGTATCAGAATAGAAACGTTTATTTTTTTTGTACTTAGTTTATTAATTGGAAGCATGTTTCAACCATCTTTCAACCCTATTCTATCCTTAATGCTACATTTACATAGGTTTGTCACTGATTCATCTAGCTTCTCTAGCTTATATTACGTGTCACTCGAAATACTTTAGGTGTATTTACTTTCTTAGTCTAACCACATAAACATTTCATCGTTGCACGAGTTTCCTTTACAATTAGGAAATGTTTACGGTCCAGTAACCGCGATGACCCTGTGTTTTGATGGGACTGACTTCCAAGCTTTCAGTCTTTCGAAGTTGCAATTTATTTAAGGTTTGCCTTAACCGCCTTATCCGAAAGTCACTACGTACTTGCTACGTGTACTTTATTCGTGTCCACGCAGAACCGTGCTTTTCTTATTTGTAATTAATAATAGAGATGTCAAACTGTGTTTAGTGGACACCATCGTACTGGTGGTTGGCGTGTTAACGTTAGAGTTAGTAGCGTAGCAGTATGTAGAATTAACAACGTGTACATCAATGCGCTGATAGCTAATTAACTTGAAGATTTTTATCTACATCAAATTGCTATAGCTTTATGATCTTATTTATAATGACTTATCGGAGGCTTAAACAATAATTTTATCGGAAAGATAATAAACATTTTATCGTAAAAAGACTATTATGAATAACAATTTTTGACTATTTTAGCGAACCTATTTTAGCGAACTTTTTAACCTCCATAAGTCATTATGAATAAGACCATTATTCTTTTAATATTGGCTAAGTACCCCGACTACGGAAATAAATAAATAAGGTATCCACTAAAATATGGAATGTGACGGCAAAATCCCCACTTAACACGTGGCTATTATGTAAATCGAGTAATGTACTGTAGTGTAATAAATATGTAAACTGCAATTATGGACAAAATGATATATTTTAGAAAATAAGCTACCATGTAGAAGGGATCCTAGTTGACACTTCATCTAGATTCTACCATTCTATTTGGTTTTAGGCCACTGCTGCACTGGTATCTACGCTTTGGGGGTCACTTCTTGCTTTCTAAGATCATTCTTCCTAAAAATTTGTTGTCTATCATACAACTGAGGTGCATTTCGGTAATCTTTATGAGATCATCTTTCAAAGCGCACCTTTTGGCACCTTTTTACCCCAATGCCGTCACTCTAAAACCGTTATAGACCACAAAACTTGTTTTTCAGCTGTGCCCAGTTTGATGATGATTTCAACATTTGGATTTGTCTTAGTTATATGGATATTTTTTTGTGATATATGCACGTATGTAAGCCATAATTCACGAAAACCGTTTGAGCTGTTAAGAAAGACGGGGACCTAAGAATTCTAGGGTCTATAGATAGAGTTTAAAATTCTAATTACAGGTTATATTTTTTCAAATGTTTGCCTAACTGGTTTTAAGCGTTTAAAAATCTAATGTAAGTACGTTAAAAGTGTATTTATATTCCTTAACATTGCATAATAGGTTTAATAGATCTATAAATTAATATGGTTTGCAAGACTGCCTTTCTCTGACACGGGTTGTACTTCTTGGGCTTTAGGAAATACTTCTTGCAAGGACCATTAAACCTTAATTTGAAATGTCAATCTTATATAATCTCGCAATCGATTGCTACAATTAGTTAAAAGCATTTCGTATAGGTATTATGATCATGATGCTCTACTCGAAACTACCATCGGCTCCTGATAAAATATTCTACGGAGTGATGTATGTTCGCAATAAACCTAGAAACTACTCAATGGATATGGAAATTTTTATGTATTTTTTGCTAGTAAAATGAATGAATGGCTGAATTAAAGATTTAATTGTAGAATATTATTAACAATATATAGGCTGGTAAGATTCAAATTTCAAGTACAATTATTGCCTTATTCAACCGTATCCGGTATGCAAAAACTAATTTTGACTTATTAGTAAGCTTAGTCAAAGAAGTTTTAACGAAGTCACAATTAAAATATGTATAATAATAATATGTTAGCAAATTACAACCGTCGGACATGGTCTGGTTCTGTCTGGTTATTACCAGATGTATGAGTGTGGATGAAGCCAAGGACTTATGTCTGGATCGTAGTAGATGGCGCTCTATGGCAGAGGCTACCTCTGCCTAGCCCATGAGAAAGAGGCGTGATGTTATGATAATAATGGTCAGCAAAAAAATATTTATCTGTTTATACACTCAGCCCCCAGTCAGGTTTATTTTAGTCCCTAATTTTTCTTTCCATCCCATGGTTGCATGGAACAGATAACTTATATTATATAAGGCCGCCATTTGTACCTAATCTTAAGCTTTTCTTCGTTTTGTGTTTCTTGTAATGTGTACAATAAAGAGTTAGGAGGTTTAAAAGTTCGCTAAAATCGCGAAAATTGTCAAAAATTGTTCTTCATAATAAGCTTTTTACGCTAAATCGTATATTATCTCTCCGATGAAATCTCCGTTTAAACCTCCGATAAGTCAATATGAATAAGACCATTAATATTCATTCCGAGGTCGTGGGTTCAAGTCCCGTTTGCGGCAATCACTTTTTCTACCATAATTTAATTTAGTAAGTAAAGCATAGCATGTCTATTGCAAAATCAATAAATTACCATTAATCTATCTATCAAACTAACATATTATCTAGAATCTATTAAAAAATTTTATGTAAATAGGTCAAAATAATAATTTTCTGCATATATAATTTAGTAAAATTATAATAAAAATATCTCATAAAGATTGTGTATAATATGTGGATTTGATAAAGTTTTGTACAAATTGACTATTTATACGTTTAAATCAAATAAGTGCCCAAAATATGTGATGTCTGATGATTAAAGTTTTCCCACGAATTGTAGTTGAATTTTATAATAGTAGGTTCCTATCTAAATCCTAAAATCTCTCATTTTATATTCACGCGAAACTAAATTCTTGATATAAAACTATGCTTGAGGAAGCGTACACAGGTAGGGTAGGTATATCTTATTCAAATTATTTTCTACGATAATCCTGCGTCATTACATTTTCTGATACTTTTTATGGTGTCATTGTATTATTTTTTAAATATTTAGTTTAATTATTTATGATATATGATATATAAGAAAAATTCTATGCTTATCAACAAATTAATAAGATAATATTTAAGAAACAAGGTTGAAGTCGTGACAAATCATAAAAGTAAAGTAAAACGTTCTTTATTACACATCAGTTAGTTTTACAGAATTTACTAACTAGGCTTATAATAGGTACAAGGGGCAGTCTTATCGCGAAATGCGAGCTCTCCCAGGCAACCTTAAGGGACTTGACTAAAACAGAACGGGTGACTTGTGGTGTACTTTGATAGATACGTAAAAGGAAAATTGGAAATATTATTAGCAATTACAATATAAATACATATGGTACATACTCATACACACGGCACACCTCAGAATTAATAATCTACTTTGTTCAAAAACTAAAAAACACGCTTGAAGATAATGAATTTTTTTTTAATTATTGCTTTGTCGTCGGTCCTTGATATATGTGCAAAATTTCAGATCAATCCGACTACTGCAAGTGGGTGAAAATCACTTTCAAAGATTCCGTTACATAGATTAATACATTGATAGATACATATTGAACTTATATAAGCGTGTTAAAAATACTGCAAGATCTCTAAAACATTACACATTTATCCCATTAATATTCGTTGTCTGATTTATACGATATTTACCTATATAGCATTCAAACTTTAATTAACATTATTAACAGTAAGTACAATCTTTAGAACATAATTAATACAAATTATATTAAATGATAAACATTTATATTATGCTTAATGTATTGTGGAAGCTTGGCCTGAAGATGGCGTGTCTGTAACCATTTTCAACTAAGGGCGACGTCACCTGCAGTTGAAAGATCTGAAAGCTTTCAGCTGTTTGCCACTCCGTTAACCTCACTTATTTTTATTTGTGGAGTACAAAAATTCATGGAGACAACTAAAACCGTCTAGATTTTACATCGCGGAATTATTTACATGTTTTTACCTTCATCGTGAAACAATTATTTATTTATATATGCGTACATTCAAAGACAAGAAAAGGAAGTTTCAGGAAATATAGCTTAGTGAACTATGAGCTTATCCGTGTGGTGACGGATTGAGAATATAAGTGTCGCCTTATCTCCTCCCCAGGGTGTTTTAATAGACAGTTGATTATACTTACTGATAAGTAGCATTATACTTACTGACAAGTACAGATAGCATTCGAAAATAAATTCATGTCAATATCCACGTAGACCAAAATGACTTTCAAAGTGGAGGAGGTCCGTGCCCAACAGTGGTACGTTAATGGGCTGGGGAGAGATGGAGCTAGAAGGTTAGAACTCAAATTTTATTTGAAACTGGCTTCAAAACGGAGGAAGTTCTCAATTCGTCTGTATGTTTTTTTATGTCTGTTACTTCATGAATTTCATTTTCATATTCATTCAACTTTAAAGTGGGCGAACCGATTTTAATATTTCTTTTTTGGTTGAAAGCTGATGCTTCCCGTGTGGTCCCATTGGTACCAGGTCAGGATCTAATGGTTATGTCCTAAGAAATCTAGGAGAACTCTCAAATTTCAAAGGCACACACATTGTTTTCACATATTTGACACATGTTTGACGGGCCTCGTGGTGTAGTGGTTCTGGTAACGGACTGCCGATCAAGAGGTCGCGGGTTCGATTCCCGCTCGAGACAATCATTTGTGTGATTTTTCTAATTGTCATACAAATGTTTGTACTGCGTCTGGGTGTTTCTATGTATTATAAGTATGTATTTACAAAAAAAAAGTAGTATATGTATTCTATCCGTATTCTGGTACCCATAACACAAGCATATAAGCTTAGCTTGGGACCAGAGGACGTTGTGTGAAATGTCCATGAATATTTATTTATTTATTATTTATTTATATATTTATGTATCTAAAAAATCAAAGAGTAGACTACCGAGGTGGTCTTATGAAGACGTTTCGATTATTTTTTAGGGTTCCGTACCCAAAGGGTAAAAACGGGACCCTATTACTGAGACTTCGCTGTCCGTCCGTCCGTCCGTCCGTCCGTCCGTCCGTCCGTCTGTCACCAGGCTGTATCTCAAGAACGGTGATAGCTAGAGAGTTGAAATTTTCACAGATGATGTATTTCTATTGCCGCTATAACAACAAATACTAAAAATAAAATAAAATAAATATTTAAGGGGGGCTCCCATACAACAAACATGATTTTTAGGGTTTCGTACCCAGTATCTCAAGAACGGTGATAGCTAGACAGTTGAAATTTTCACAGATGATGTATTTCTATTGCCGCTATAACAACAAATACTAAAAATAAAATAAAATAAATATTTAAGGGGGGCTCCCATACAACAAACATGATTTTTTTACCGTTTCTTGCTCGATACTAATAACGTTGCCTTATGTTGCATAGATAATGGTACGGAACCCTTCGTGCGCGAGTCCGACTCGCACTTGACTAATTTTAAATTGTACCCTATTATGTAGGTTTGGTTTCCAAGTCTCGCAGAATTAATTCAAAATAATATTAGCTTATATTGTCACTTAGCTAGTTCCTACAGCACTCTAAGAACCAATATATAGTGATAGTTATAACTTTAGCCTGTCACCACACAAAGGAGAAATAAATAAATATACAAATATAATATCATAGCTTGCCCGCGACTCGGTATGCGTGGAATTTAGTAACTCATTCCCTGTTTTTGTAACATTGTTCAATAATGCTTAGTTTCTATTGGTCTCAGCGTGATGTTGTATAGTCTATAACCTTCCCCGATAAATGTACTATCCAACACTGAAAGAATTTTTCAAATCGGACGAGTACTTCCTGAGATTAGCGCGTTCAAACAAACTTACTTAAACTTACGCTTTCTATAGAATTTACCACGGAGAATGTTCTGAAGAGTTATTCTCCCTTATTCCTCCCTCTCCTTTTTTAAATCGCACCACACGCGCAGGTCTGAGATGCCACCGCTATACTGTGGACACCATACCATCTCGCACAAAAAAGTTTGGTAACTCCTTTCTTTGCAACACCTCGAAGAAATGGAACTCGCTCCCTGCACACGTTTTTCCCTACTCCTACAATATGGGGTCTTCCAAGCGAGGCGTGAAAAGGCATCTTGTGGGCCGGCAAGGTGGGGGCGGCTAGTGCTCTGACAACGTACTAGCCGTCCTCATGTCTGGATTACACTTTCGCTTAACATCAGGTGGAGTGTGGTCATTTGCCTACCCAAGCTATAAAAAAAAAACTAACAAACAAACATCAGCTTTGTAATATAATATTTGTAATCTTATATATAAAAATCAATTGCTGTTCGTTAGTCTCGCTAAAACTCGAGAACGGCTAGGCCGATTTTGGTGATTTTAGTCTTGAAATATTCGTGAAAGTCCAGGGAAGGTTTAAACGGTGACAAAATATATGGAAATCTAAAATTCCACGCGTACGGAGTAGCGGGCATCAGCTAGTCTTATATATAAAAATCAATTGCTGTTCGTTAGTCTCGCTAAAACTCGCGAACGGCTAGGCCGATTTTGGTGATTTTGGTCTTGAAATATTCGTGAAAGTCCAGGGAAGGTTTAAACGGTTCCTAAAATTCCACGCGTACGGAGTAGCGCGCATCAGCTAGTCTTATATATAAAAATCAATTGCTGTTCGTTAGTCTCGCTAAAACTCGAGAAAGGCTGGGCCGATTTTGGTGATTTTGGTCTTGAAATATTCGTGAAAGTCCAGGGAAGGTTTAAAAGGTTTAAACAAAATATATAGGTAGGTATCTAAAATTCCACGCGTACGGAGTAGCGGGCATCAGCTAGTCTAT
Source organism: Orgyia antiqua (assembly GCA_916999025.1). Classification (NCBI taxonomy): domain Eukaryota; kingdom Metazoa; phylum Arthropoda; class Insecta; order Lepidoptera; family Erebidae; genus Orgyia; species Orgyia antiqua. The sequence goes on from OU779861.1 coordinate 9,664,644, forward strand.
ATATACAAAATTCAATTGCTGTTCGTTAGTCTCGCTAAACCTCGAGAGCGGCTGAACCCTTTAGGCTAATATTAGTATTGAAATATTTGTAGAAGTCCTGGGAATGTTTAAACGAGAAAATATAGAAAATTTGCTTTTTAATAAGAAAAGTGGGTCCCTAAATTCCAGGCGTACGAAGAGACGGGCAACAGCTAGTACCTTAACAAGTAGAACCTTAACAACCATTAAATTATGATCGCAATGGGTTCAATCTGTTACTCTTACATTATTGCGTTTTAATATCTGAAGGTTTCAAAAAAGCTTTTAAAGCAAATTGGGGACGTGAAAGGGGACAATGAAAATATTTTGGGGCAAATAATGAATGGTTAACCCCATTATGTTGTTATGTTTACGATAATGTTTTTGTTATGACAGGTTCAAATGGTTATTTATTATGTTTCCTTAGATTTGTGGAATATTGTGGTTATCTACAAAACTGACTTAGCCTAGTGTAGAATCCAATGAGTATCTGTGTTTATTAAAAATTTTCTTCACTTAACATTTCATCATGGTAACATTTAAAATGCAGTGTGTAATTTTTAGTGTCCGACCGAAACTGGTTTTCCGGCCGAAACCAAAACCGAATGTTTCGGTTTCGGCCCAGTTTCGGTCGGATAACAGGACAAATAATTTTTATTTTCATAAACCTATCTAAAAACTCTCAGATAAAGATCTATCCAAAGGTACAAACATATAACCCAGCTTTGAAAGTAAGACTGTGAAATAAAAACTTATTAATCTTAATAAATCTAATTATGGTGGAAAAAGTGAAATGCCGCAAGCGAGACTTTAATAAATTTTGATTTTTGGGAATTTGGATAATTTGATTTATTAAGTAAAAAGCATAGCATGTCAAATGCAAAAAATTATAAATTACTTTATTAATCGTAATTTTATTATGTATGTAGGTACATTGTTTATAAACTTTATTCATATCTTTATCTCAATAGCTATTTTTAAATACAACTTAAAACCTGTCTCCATGTTTGCATTTTTTGCCATGGTTACTGAAACAACTGTTCTCGATAGAATACCTTTAATAACCATATTTAGAAACAATAAGATTATATTATTATATTCTCTTTATTTATTAATTTTCTTATTTTTTCATTTTTAAAAAGATTACAAAACAATCGTACAAAATTAACATAACTAAGTAATAGATAATAATAATAGAATAATAATATAATAATAATAATACTAATAGATTATATTATTATTTATATACTTAATATTATAGATACACACGCAACACTTCAGCCACAGTTTAATATATTACGTATATGTATTTCTTTACCAATTTACACAAAACATATATGAAATATCCATGATGAAGAAAACCACAACACAACATACTAACAAAAGTTTTTGAGTCACAAGTGAGCACACAGGGAGACACAGCGGGGGAATTTGCTTTAATAATACCGTTTTGCATTATAATCCATATAATTGGGACCAATTTATTTGTATCATTTTCTTTTAGCTTATGTTCGATTTGGTTTTCTATTTCATTCTGTTTAATGATGTTTACGCGATGTTATCTATTTTGTTTGTTTATCTACGTCATCACGTGTAAGTTTTCTGCTCTAGATTAATTTAATATGTCGAGTGCTAATCACCAAGAGAGTGTGCTCTTTCTCATTTCATTGTTTTGACACCGAAGATTTACTGTGAGTGTGAAGTTTCTTGCTCCACCTATTTGTTCACGTGTAATGTACGAGTTGATGACATTATATGTTTTATATGTTTACTGAACATTTAATTAGTAACCATACACCTACTGTCATGTTTGGTTTCACTGTTTTCGCTGACTTAACCATTGTGTTTGAATCATTTCGTAGCATTTCGAAATAGCTTAGCTTTACACAGTTTTATTCCGTTAAAACATAGTTTAAACATATTAATTATAGCATAATAGTATTGGTATAATGATAATATAAATTACACATAATATAGGTCACTCATATTTTAGATAGAGCTTATTTCATCCCGCCTTTCTCGTTTTTTGTCATGCTTCTTCGCTTTTGGCGCAATTACATACGTATTATTTCGTAATATTTTAATGTATAGGCTGTAAAGCAATAGCAACAAACACCCTTACATCTAATCATCCAGATATTCATACGAGTACCTACATTCTTATCAACGTTTTAATTCTTGAAAAACAAAAAGAGTAATAATTTTTAGGACTCCAACAGAGCATTTTCTTTTAAAATTGAACTTCTATTCACGTATATTATATAGTCACTATGCAAACTAGCGCAAACGTCATGTTTTTAACGATTCAGTCAGACATACGCGTTTCCTGTAGAGAACTTCCGCTTTATTTATTGTTTTCAGTGTGTGTAAAAAACATTTCTTGTTTACAATCATTTTTTTTTTATGACACAATAAAACGTTGTTGTATAATATTTATTGCTCGAAGCTATGCACTACTACGCTATTTCAATATTATTCTATCGCTACAAAATAGGGATTAGTAGTAAAATGAAAATAATTTATTGTAAGCATAATTTTCAACAAAATAAAATCGTGTTGTTATGGAATGTCCAAATATTTTCCCCTACCATGGCCTCAGTAACAAACTTTGCATCGAAACTTTAGAAAAAACAAGCTGAAAAATTCGTGCTTAGTAAAGATTATTTGAACTTAATACTTATTAGTTTAAAGAGACGTATACTCTGGCAGCAATTGTTATAATAAGTTAAATTTGCCCAATAGGTATGGTATCTTAGTTTTTCTTTAATGTTAATTGTAGAGTTAAGAGGGCACGATACCAAATTATGCTCCATACAAAAATATGGGTATCGTAGTCCCCTTTTTTATTCGCGAATGTTAAACCGATTTTGATTGTTTTTACGCTTTATTATAGACTAGCTGTTGCACTCGACTCCGTCGGCGTAGAATTTAGGAAATGTTCCCCGTTTTTGCAACATTTTTAACTACTGCTTGAGTGAAAAATCTGTTTAACTTTCGCGAAGAAAAAAGGGGACTACTTACGAAACGTTTTTGTTTTCAAAGAATATGTAGTTAAAATCCGCTTCACCTATATTTGTCCCTTTCAGCACGGCGCTCGGGAATAGGGATAGCAATACCTAAGGCAAATACCTAACTTAGGAGTACAGTACCGTCTTAATAATCTATCACGTTGTTTGAAAGGCCTGGCTTGTATTAAATTACTTCAATATGTTTGATCACCAAGGTTGTATAACATTTGATACGCTGGATATTATAAATGTATATTCAAGTAGCAGCGCCATACTGTGCTTGTCGGAAGCGGTAGTAGTTAGATTCTATATTGTGGGCGGATACATTGTGTCGGGTGACTTTAACCCTCTATAAGATGATGTTAATTTATAAGATCGTAAGAGATATTTACCCTTAGATAGCCTTAGTATCATTTAGAACAGGTACAGTATAGAACTAGTTTAGGCCTATACTAATTAGTCCAAGGAAATGATATACATAGTTTCTATTAACCCCATACATGTCCCAAAAAAATTGGGTCCTCTAACAAATGCAACACTAGGCCCCTAAATTGCAACATTTCAAAGAACCAAATATGGTTTAGCCATAGGGTTTAGCATAGTGTTTTACCACCCATAGTTACACAAAAGCACGTGATAGATAAAATACTGGCAAGTTAGAAATTATTAAGAAGACACGATGGTACCAATTCTACGTGCAAAACTAAACATAACTAAAAAATGAAAACTGCCATAGTGTATTTTAATTAATTGTCTATTTTGTTGTGCAGATTGTTAGACTACAATATACAGATTTTCTAATAAAAAAGTTCTGTTAACATGGCTTAGTTGTATTATTGACACTATCAATTTTCATTTTTTGTTAAGTTTAGTTGTGCACGTAGAATTAGTACTAATAATGATATTTTTAATTTTAGGTAGATAGGTGTATCAATAACTGAACCATAATTTAACTATCTGTTAATTGTGTAAGGAATGTAGCAGTGTAAATCTTTGTATTGCAGTTGTATTGTAAGGTTAGATAAGTAGTCTGAATACTGAAATCACCTAAAGGCAAAGTAAGGTTGCGGGGCCGGCTACGAATGAAGTTTCATTCAAAAACATGCCTCAGATTGAGGTTAAGTGATAGTGCGCATGCGTGAGACCCGCGCATGCGTTCTAAGATACAGTCTCGCAATGATTTCACCTACCTTTCTAAGCATTTTGAATTTCACATAATTATGTTCATTTCAGTCACTAATGTAGTGAAACTTATACTCATTACATGCAGATTAGCCTATTATTAATTTAAATTGTAACTAACTATGAAATACAGTAAAGGTGCTTATTGGTATTTTTCAGAAAATTTCAATTTACATCGATTTCTAAACTTCGGCATTATAATATTCCGGGCTAATTAGTTAATTACACATATTTTTTGGTAACCGAAGAAAAACATTGTCAACACACTAAAATATTTCTGAAATTCTCTATTGGAATATGTACATTATAGCAATTGTATATTCTTGGAGCTAATACTAGTGACATAATAACACTACTGTTAAATCCATAATTGCAAGCTACAATTAATTGCGAGTTAAGACGATTTTGGTACTAATATAGACTTGAAAAGTAGATTTAAAAGCATTAGCTAACACCTAACCAAAGATTCGATGTGGCTCTTCGGGACAAAGAAAACAAAAAGGCAGGGAATTACGGTTGGAACCCTTTCGTGGAGTTCTCTCAAACCTTCATTAAAATCAGTGCTTATGTAATTAGATATACTTTCACAGTTTGTTCGAACGAATTAGCTCCTTGTTTTGTTGTTTAGATGCATTACTAATTGTTACCACATTTTTAACATAGGTATTACTTTTGTATGACTTTTAATTTAATATGCCATATTTAAATGTTGCTTCCATAAGAACGTAGGTAACTGATTCTACATTGCCACGCAGATCAAATGAAAGAAGGAGGTCAGTATAAGATTTTTTGCTGACTTAATTTTTTTAAAGAAAGTTTTCCATGGCTAATTAATAAGTATAGCAGGATGTGCAAGTGGGATGGTGACTTGTAAATTTTAATGTTATTTCATTGGGACGCCCTAGACACCACTTATAGATAGATAGATAATACGCTTTATTGCACACGAGATTTCTTAAATTAATTTGTTTACAACACATTATACAAGAGGCGGTCTTATCGCAGGTTAATCTCTACAAAACAAACATTCAAAGATGGACAGTTTTTTGTTGTAATTTTTGTATTATAGAAATCAACGAAGTTACCGACATGTGCAGGGCGGTGTCGACAGAAGTAACCCCGATAAAATCCCAAAGAGCCATTCACAACACCTCGAGAGACTTGGCGTCAATAGTAAGTCGGTGACGGCCCAGATGCAGAAAGCAGACTTGCTAGACAATGCCAGTATTCGTCGGTTTCTCTCCTATTAAGCTCCACCACTCCGGCCGACTGTTGTTAACCTCGTTGGAGTGCCTTTTGAGGCGATGCAGTGTTGTATCGATAATACTTATATAATTTTAGTACCTTACATAAAAATACCAACATCTTTTTTTACCAGAAAGTTAGTTTAAAGAAGAGAAGAAAGCTTTTAGCTACCAGTAAGCCTTGTGTATTTCAACGCAAATATATAAAACACGGAACCCTAACAAAACATGATACAAAACAAACAATATTACATTATTATTAAACAAGAACTAAATGATTTATAAATATGCGCACAACCGTAGTACCTACACGTGACATTGATGCAATCTTGCGCCCCTTATGCGACCTAATTCTGATTTTAGGGTTACCACGAGCCGTAACGCCGTACGATTTTGAAATTCTTATTAACTTTTGAAATTCTTTTCATCTTTTGTTTTGCTTTTTTTTAACTTTCCTCGTAGAATCTATAATTTTTTTAAACTTCTTCTACTTCTTTATATTGGGGTTTTGTTGGCTTCATTCAAATACGACATTTTATATTTTAGCGATATGATGTCTTTATTTTACTGTGAACTATTAACTGTGTAACGGCCTGTTTATTATCAATTATCCAAACGAGCTATAAACAAAAGTTTCAGTCGGATGTCAATCATATTGAAGATGGGCAAATATAAAAATAGCTAGTTCAGCCCTCGATACGAACAAGTCCAATCAACCTTCTGATCTGTAGAGGCATTATAGACTCTTAATTTTACTACATATTATGTGACAATGGTACCAGTTCTACGAGCACAAGTAAACTTAACCTAACAAAATAAAAATCTACTTAGTTCAAAAACTAAAAAACACGCTTGAAAATCATGATTTTTTTTTAAATTATTGCATTGTCGTCTGTCCCTAATATGTTTTCAAAATTTTCAGATCAATCAGACAACTGCAAGTAGGTGAAAATCACTTTTGAAGATACGGAATCTTACATACATTAATACATTGATAGATACATACCGAACATATACAAAGCATGTTAAAAATGAAAATAGATAGTGTCAATATTCAATAACGTAATTCGGCAATGATAATTGAACTTTTTTATTTTAAACACTATTCACTATAGACTAACAATTTTAATTAACAATTAAAAATGTGCGTATCGAAATAATAACCAAATAATTAAAATGCACCATAGTTGTTCTCATTTTAGTTCTGTTTGGTTAAGATTTTGATGCATTACAATTGGTCTGATATTTTTATTTTGCCACGATGCACTTTCGTAATTAATATATGTAGTTGATTATCCACAGCTTTTTTCCTAAAACTAAACGCATATTGATAAAACATGTCTTTGAAATGTTGCTATAAATTTGAAAATTGCTTGATTGAAAAACTACAAAACATGCTTGAAAGTCTTATTATTATTTTTATGTCGTCGGTCTTTAATGTGTGCAATATTTCAGACGAATCCGACGCGACTATTCCGCGTGGTCGATAAAAAATCTGCGTTATATGAATAAATAGACAGTTAGATAGAAACGAACAAGCTAATTAAAAGCGTATCTCTACATATTATAAAACAAAGTCGTTATTTTTATATGTAGGGACATATGTGAGCTTATATCTCCAAAACTATGCAACGGATTTTGATGTTGTTTCTTTTAATACTTAGATTATTGGGTAGAGTGGTTGAAATAAATTCAAAGCGTACGAAGTTGCGGGCAACAGCTATTAATACTACATAATTTAAAAAAAACTGCATTTAAATCGACTTCAGAGTTTTATAGGTAGGTATACTAGCTGATCCGGCGAACGTTGTTTTGCCATATAATTGTTAGGGTTGGACAACCCTTATGACTTGGGGTATGAAAAATAAATAGTTATCAGACTAATAGTATCAGATATATAAATAGATTCTCAGACCTACTGAATATGCATATAAAATTTCATAAGAATCGGTCAAGCCGTTTCGGAGGGGTATGCGAATTTTATAAATTAGAAGAAAAATACATACCTACAGACTAACATAGTAGGTATTGATACGAGTTTAATTATTTGTAATCAATAGGAGTATTTGTAAAGGATTATACAGAAATTTTCCTGTTAGGAAAGCCGTGGTATGTTGATGTTGGACCAGCTTGGCCGTCTCGCGGCGGCGCCCTGACCTACTTGCACTTAGAGTTACGACCCACATTTACACACACATTCGGGAATTTTAATATGACTGTCACTATTCACTATGTCGTATAACATATAACAATCTTATAATAAAGAAACTAGTACATAATACTCCTATTCTTACTCTATAAGCTTCAAATGAGCGTTTGATTGCTTTAATACCTACTACCTTGTAAACGTATTCAAAAGCAATTTTTATCCTTGTTTTTACTTTACATTTCAACAGGATAAAACTATTATCCCTGTAAATTTTTAATGATATTTTTTTTCAGCTCTCCAAATTTGTAGTATATTATAAATCTAATAAATGACAGCAAGGTTGATAGATAGATGTTAGGGATGGTTTATTTTCTTTCAGTGTAGTCTGTGTAGATGTTTCAGTATTTTTAATTGTAAATTTTCCAAAAAGGTTCGTAATTTAGCTTACGCCTGTCTTGTTTGTTGTTTAACTGTTTGCGGATGAAACTCACTTTATTCTCAGTAGTAAATTATCTTAGAACTATAATAAAATTCTAATCCTTATGTCATAAACTTATAACGTAATTATACCATAGTCTTTATGTAACTGTCGTAGCTAAAGAATTTAACAACACGTTTTGAAATATTATACAAATAAAGCTGTGCCGTACATTATTATTTTATCGTAATAACATTTACAATATTTATCATGTACAGGTTATTTTATGGTAAAAATGTTTTAAGCTATAGACTTAAGTAACACGCCTGAAATGTAAAGCGAAGTGTCTCTCTAAGCTTCTTTGCATACAAGAACGTAAGGCAACTTCACAATAGTGCTCTTATAGTAATAGTGGAGTTAAAATATTAACCTAGATGCCTCTTACGTAACTCATGAGACATTTGCTTTAGTGAGATAATGGTACCAATCCTACATGCACAACTGAACCTAACTTAACTAAAAATGAATTTTGATAGTATCGATAACACAGATTGCCAATGTCCAACTAACCTTTATGCAAAAAACGTAGCCAAATAATCAAAATACAGAAATAGATGTTTTAGTTTTTTAGTTAAGTTTAGTTGTGCACGTAGAATTCGCATTGTTCATAATTTTAGACCTGCTGATTTTATATTTTTTTTTAGAAAATATAGACTATTTTAAGCAACTAATTTCAATATTATTGAAATATTCACTTTAAAGAACTTTTTAAAAAAATACTTAAATATATTATTTTAAATGTTGTGACGTCATCGTTGTACGCAGTCTGTGTATTGACTTTTCCTGATAGACTTAAGACAGATTGCAATACATCTTTTCAAAGTTGCCAAGTTGATTTAATAAACCAATTTCAACTCTACCATAGAGTAGTATATCATTAAAAACGCCTTAATATTTAAGTCCTTCATTTCAAGGGCAAATAGAGATCATTTGCTTTTTTGGAAAAATAATCATTTGCTTTTTTGGAAAAATAATTTTCCGAAAAAAACTAATGGATCGTGATCAGAAACTCTATTCCCCGAAACGGTTTATGAATTAAGAGTTTTAAAAAAATATGAACAATGCCAATTGGCACCAATGTATTATTTTTTATGCAACACACCTTCATAGAGTCACGCGTTTTTCTCATAGACAAGACAGTGTAAAGTGCCACCTTCTACAATCTCAATACACTTGGCTTCATATAATTAGATCTGGGGGCAAGTCTGCTATTACAATTTTGTCACAATGATCAATCACTGATTGCATAATGGCGAATTTTATCAAGTTTGGTAGTCTACTAATAATTTTTTGTTATAAATGACGCCATTATATCGCCATAATGGCCTCAGTAACTGATCATTGTGACAACATTGTATTAGCAGACTAGGGCCCCTGGTCTTATGCACGATAGCTGAGAAAGGACTGAGTAGAGTACCTGACCTCATTGCACCATGACGAGCTAAGAATATGTCTGTTCTAAGGTTCCCTATTTCAGCGGCGGACATACTTTCGCCTTCCTAATCGTTCAATAATCACCCATCCACTCCAGGTGAAATAAACTATTTATACAATTAGGTACTTAAATAAATCTATATCTATCTATACTAATATTATGAAGCGAAAGAGTTTGTTTGTTTGTTTGTTTAAACGCGGTAATCTCAGCATCCGCTGGTCCGATTTGAAAAATTCTTTCAGTGTTGGATTGTACATTTATCGAGGAAGGCTATAGGCTATATAACATCACGCTGCAACGAATAGAAGCGAAGCATTAGTGTAAAATGTTGCAAGAAACGGGGAAAATAGTCACGCGCGCGAGTATTAAATGAAAACGCTGCCTTATCCATGTGAGTTACAACAAAGTAATGTATGGAGAAATTGTTTGTTACCTATACATCTTTAAAAAAGTCCGCGAGGCCATATGTCTATCTTTTAAGGAAAACCTGCTGTACCCATAAGAACGTCAAAAAAAATATCATATTCAATAGGGTGTTTTCGAAAGCTATTTATGTGTATTTGGTAACATTTTTTTTTCTCTTATTTTTATAATATTCTCCTCCTTTTCTAATGGGTTTCATCCTACTATGATTTTTTTTAATTTTTTATTATTTTTGAAGCTATCTGCACTAGTCTATAAGGACAAAGTGATTATTAAAAAAAATATTCAGGATTTTGGAGTGGGTTTTCTAGTTTTTAAACTTATCAAATTATTATTGTAAATTTCAAAATTGTGTGATTTTGCTAATTGTCATACAAATGTTTGTTCTGCGTCTGGGTGTATAGTATGTATTATAAGTATGTATTTAAAAAAGAAAAGTAGTATATGTAGTAGGTATATCCGTATCTGGTACCCATAACACAAGCATATAAGATTAGCTTGGGACCAGAGACCATGAATATTTATTATTATTTATTATTTATAACTAATGTTAATTGTTAATTCTGCAAGGTAACTTTCTAAAATCTGCTTCCTGTTTTAAGTTTTTTGTTATTTGTGTGCATGCGACAGCTACCTACGTGTACAATATAATAACACATAGGGTGCTGTTGGGCCTGCCGTGGAGGTGCAGTGCGTCTGGCATGTTCGCGGAGGCACGTGTTAGCACGGGTTTGCAGCTGTCATTAGAAAGCGATGTGCGATATCGCGTCTCCGTTGCAGCACCAACAGCATACTAAGTGTGTTTGCATATGTATAGCTTGCTTTGGGACCAGAGGACGTTGTGTGAAATGTCCAAAATATTTATTTATTTATTATTTACTGGTTTGCACTAACGAACAGGTGATTAACTCCTCAAACATTCCTCAGTTATTCTACTAGGGGTTAAAGAATCACTCAGAGATTACCACATAGTGGGTACGCTTTCAATATTGAAGCTGCGTAAATTTAGCATGGCTGAATCGTACTTTATAGACTATTAATGTTTCATATGATGTTTAACCTGTATTAGAGACACACATAGATACATATTTCACGCACACATAGATATTTAAGTGGCTTCAAGCTGGATGAGACCGTAGCCATAGACACTCTATCTGCTAAATCTGTGACTGCGCCTGTGATAAACCAACAACGTTAAGCATAAGTAAGGCGTTGATATGTTAACTAAAACGTTTCAATGGCTTACACTGTCATGTATCATTAATGCTATGCATAAATTACTCTGCGCTCCGACCGTTTAGCGTGGGAATTGTTAAGTTTAGCAATTGAAATACTTAGACAGGTTTTATACCGATATTTAACGATGCTCTGTTAGGTGACCAACGACTCTAAGACCTTAACTAGGCCAAGTAATTACTTGTTATATTTTCAAAAATTGAAAAAACAGAGATTGAAGATGATGGTATAGGTAAATGTTTTCAGAATACTGTTCGGGTGTTATAAGAAATAAACCAGTGTATTAGTTTTACGGCGAATACATTACTCACCTTCAATTTGCAGACGATATCGTGGTCATGGCAGAATCCTTGGAGGACCTTGGCACAATGCTCTATGACCTCAGCAGTGTTACCCAAAGGGTTGGTTTAAGGATGAACATGGACAAAAACAAGGTTATCTTCAATGTCCATGTCTCGAAGTTGTCGATCATTATGTCTACCTAGGACAGGCAGTCCAGTTGGGCAAATCCAATTTTGAGAAAGAAGTCGGAGGCAGCGTTCGGGAAACTTACGCCCATCTTCACGTCCAAAATTCCCCAGTACCTGAAAAGAAAGATCTATGACCAGTGTGTGTTACCAGTGATAACTTATGGAACTGAGTCGTGGTCTCTGAATGTTGGCCTCATAACTAAACTCAGAGTCGCGCAGCGTGCTATGGAGAGGGCTATGCTCGGTGTTTCTCTACGTGATAAGATCCGAAATACGGAGATCCGTAGACGACGCAGCGTGGGGCTGCCCCCAAAAAGGTGGACTAACGATATCGTTAAATGCGCCGGGGACCGCTGGATGCACTTAGCGCAGGACCGCGCGTTGTAGCGTTCTATGAGCGAAGCCTATGTCCAGCAAGGGACGGAGTAGGGCTAATGGATGGATGGATGGAAGTGGTATTATACTATTATGCTTCTCAACTAAACATACAGTTGTCATTCAGAAGAACACCATACTGTAATGAATATGTATGTACTCATAATTAGCATTATGTTGGTAGTGGCTTACACAGCTTACACCCTGTTTAGATTTTTATTATTAATATATATACGCACACATACACACAATTATTACCTGTGGTTATTACAATTTTTTTTTGTTTTGTGATGTTTTGTTTTTTTAGTTGGTTTTGTGTTTGTTATTAGCTTATTTTAATTGCATATATTTTCCTGTACTTGCACATGTTACATAATTTGTTGTGTTGTGTCCCCATATGGAGGGTAAAAACCTTCTTTTCTTTTCTTTAAATATTATAAATATAATTAAATAGAATGTTGCCATAATCAATTTCTAAAAGAATGTACCTACGGTTTTGTTATTTCGCTTGCAGATATTATTTATTATTTTTTATCTGACTCACGCCACCATGACAACATTTTTATGTATACATTTACGTGTCATCGTTCCCAATTATTACCCGATATCCCCGATATCAAAAGATCATTTCACACTGAATGGCCTATACTCGAAGTTGGTCTCATTAAAATTTGAAGAAAAATTTACTTTGATTGAAGGATAGAACTTGATAGCGATTTTTAATATTCTTACTTCTTTACTAAGTATAGCCACAGATATATTAGATGTAGGTAGTGGCTTTGACTACATCACTCAGACGGCTTGAAGCCACTTTCATATCTATGTGTGCGTGAAAATGTATCTATATGTCTATGGTATGGGCTATACGTAAAACCCATTAGGCCGACGCGATACTTAAAAAATGGCTTCAACGTAGGCACGGCCAATCAACGTATAGGTGGACGCAGATACTTGCCGGACATGGAAGTTTCGGTAAGTATCTGCACAAGATTGCAAGGAGGGAGTCCTCGCCTTCTTGCAAGTTGTGTGATGCGCACGAGGATACAGCACGCCATACGGTGGAGAGTTACGCTGCCTGACATACACGGCGTACGGCCCTCACCCAGGAGATATGCGGCACCTGTCGCTGAAAGTATTAGTCAGTGCCATGCTTAATAGCGACAGGTGCTGCAAGCGGTCGTCGACTTTAGTGAGAGCGTTATGCTCCTAAAGGAGGCTGCGGTGCGGGAGCGTGAGGCTGACGCCAATGCAGATCCGCTCCGCTGAGCAAGGCCAGGGAGGAGACGACGCGAGTACCTACGCTCGCCTCCACCCCCCGCCTTAATGTGTAGCGACACCGGGTGTTGTGCCGCCAGGCCAACGTCGGGGCGTCAGAGAGAGTCCAGAACAGGTAACCTCTGGCGCTCCAGGAATACGTGGAGAACGCCGCAGTTAGGTTTATTCAACATTTTGTTGCCCGCGAATCCGTACGCGTGAAATTTAGAAAATTTTACCTGTTTTGCAACATTTTTCACTGATGTTTCGCTTCTATTAGTCGCATGCGCGTGATGTACCTTTCTTGATAAATGGGCTATAAATACAACGAAAGAATTTTTCGATTCGAACCAGTAGTTCATGAGAATAGCGCATTCAAACCTACAAAGTCTTCACTTTTATTATATTAGTATTATTTCAACATCATGAAAAGTAAGTTTTAATTTGGTTGGATAATTAACAACTAACTATTTAATATAGGGCAGCCTTATCACGAAATGCAATCGCTTTGAAACAAACTTATATGTTAATTCAACTACATAATAATTACCCCCATAACCTAGTTTTGTGTTCTCACTCAATTTCCAGCAGTTATGGTGGCATTTCTATGGTATTGCGTTACTATGGGTTTGTTGATTAGATTGTTAATATTTGGTGGAAATGATTGCATATGTGTACTGTGTGCTATGTACGTGCATTTTGTTATTTTATGTTCTAAGAATATTTTGTAGCTGTATTTACGAATATATTTTAAGTAACTTTTTGTATAATTAGAGTAGGTATTTAATTTCTTTAATTGGTTCAACGTTAGGCAACTTCTTCATAATCTTTATCTTTATCTTTACTTCTTATAAAACAAAGTCGTAATTTTTGTATGTATGTCCCTATGTGAGTTTATATCTTCAAAAATACGCAACGGATCTTGATGCGGTCGTTTTTCAATAGATAGAATGGTTCAAGAGGATGGCTTTTTTGCATAATTTGTTAGGGTTTGCTGTATATTGGGTGAGATATGATTAAATTTGCTGAGAAACTCGGACGCGTGCGTGCTATAAATGAAAACGCTGCCTTATCTATGTGAGGTGCAACAAACTAATGTATGGAGGAATTGTTTTTTACCTATAGTTCTTCAGAAAAGTCCGCGAGGGCATATGTCTATCTCTTATGGGAATCCCGCTGTACCCATAATAATGTCACAAAAATTATCAAATTCAATCGGGTGTTTTCAAAAGCTATTTATGTGTATATAGTAATCTTTTTATCAAATTAAATACCGTAGTTAGCTTACACGTTTAATATAGATTATAACTGCTTTTTACAGTATGCAATTTAAATGAATATCTTACGAGATATGACGAAAAAAGAATTACGCGCTGTAAAATAAAATACTTAAACACGCAACAACAACGCAACGCAACAACAACAACAACGCAGCAACGCGAACGTTTCCTCGGTCTTCTACCCATACTCCAATGTTTGGATATGTAAGGATGTTTATTATTGTGCTTTCACGTAAAGACTACTGGATGGGTTTTCATGAATCTTTCCAATGGAAAATGGAATAGAATATGAACTTATTTTTTTATCCTGTTTACTGCGGGTAACACCGCGGGGCACAGCTAGTTACTTATAAAATAAAGTCGTTGTTATTTTTGTATGTATATCTCTATGTTAGATTAAATCTTTAAAACTACGCCACAGATTCTGATGCGGTTTTTTTAATGGGCAGAGTGGTTCAAGTGGATGGCTTTTTTGTATAATTTGTTAAGATTTAGTGTATATTGGGGAAGGATGGGGGCTCAATAATAATAGAAGCGGGTGAAACTACAGGAATTATCTTTGATAAAAAACTTCTATTACTTTTTAGTAGAGACTAATGCAAATTTGTATTCTTACGAATAGCATTGATTGAAGAACATACTAGCTTTTTTTGGCGAAGAGACGTTTTGTTTTAATAAAAATCGGTATTCCGTTTTCTACGGTTAACCCTTTTTACTTTGATTTACATATTCAAGGAGCTGTATTTGTAAGGACTACGGTTTATTTGTTGTGCATTCTAATCTTTGAGCATTCAACTTTGACTGAATACAATATTAACTGAAAACAATTTAGTTTAAAGTCATCATGCACATTAATAAAAATGAAATACCTCGGGATCTTAAAGAGGTCCAAATTTCCGTTGACAATAAGGGATACACTGTTTAGTTTATGCCAAACAAGAGCTCCGATGCCAATAACCGCTTCCGAAGACCTAAATATTTGATATGGCATCCTAATTACTAGCTATTTCCGACAAGTGAATACCAAAATTTATTGAATACCAAAACTTGCAATGATAAATAAAAATGTGTATATAGTAGTTATTGATATAATTGTCAGAAAAAGATACGAGGAAATTGCAGCTTGGGGTAAAAAAGAAGCAATTATATAACAGCATCGGGGAATTAGTGTATATTGGCGAATTGCCAAGTGCACGCCTCTGCTGCGCCCCACTGCGGATACCTAGCTATTCCCGCGTCTAGGTTAATGTTTGTCCAATATTATAACAACTAGATGTGTCCCGCCATTTCGATACATTTAATGATATTTACATACTGCTGGTTATAGAGCCTCATCGCGTGTTGCTATGTAGTACATTGCCTACCACAGTGACTCAATATTTCTCCTGCCTATATCTCGTTATTCGCGGTCGGGGCAAAATAACTGCCTGTTTAAGTTGCAATGCGATTTGGCTGATTTTTACAACTAGCCGCCTGCCTGACGTCAACCCTCCATATGTATGTAGTAGGTGTCGTTCGACGCTACATGCTGTTATATGGTGTCATGTTGAAGCGTCAGCACGAGAGAGGAGCCCGGCTGGGCTGGTGCCTACTAGAGTTGCGGTGCAGTCCGAAAGGGATCCCGTAACCCTTAATAGGATACCAAAATTCTTCGTGGATTTTTCTACGTGCGAAGTTTTCATTGTTTCTTTAGATTGAATGGCTAGAGCTCTAATTCTTAAGTATATGTTTTTTCACTATATAATCTAGGATCGCATAAACTCAGAAACGCTTTTGAAAAAAGTTTTCTCGATAGAAAATCTTCGCGAAACAACCTCTCTCATTTTTTACTTTTTTCATTTGTCGGTCTATTATCACGTATTAACTAATGAAATAACTTTAAAAACATAAGTAACTATTATATATAGAAACACGTAAATCAGAATTAAAATATATTTAGTAGATTTTGAGTAAACAAAAAAAATAGCCCTAATTCTTCATTTTATATACCTACTAGCTGTGTTAATATGTACATGTCGACGATAATATTGATGTAGGCCCTTAAAGTATAGGCGCGAGAGGAGGGAATTAAAAAAAAAAAAGTGTCGTTCGACGTAGTTTCCTTGGTTGGTTCTTACGACGACGCCCGCGGGCAAGATATAGTTATATGGGGAGGTGCCATAATTTTTGTCCGTCACGCCACGGACAAACGAAACGTAATGACCAGTACTTAAAATTTGTTAATTTTACCTAAACAAAACTTCAATAATTATAATAACCTTAATAATTCTTATAGTAAATGCACAATAGTTAGGATGCAAGGTTTCGATCGAGTTGCGCCGATTGTGGATTGACTCTACAAGTACCCATTTGTCTTTTCGCATGTCGTCGCCAGAAATTTCAAATAGTCTTATGACGTTCTTCTTTTCATTCATAAATTTTTACGATTAGATACATTTGGCCTTTTTTATGTTTTCAATTCTCTCATGCACCATGCATGAGAGAATAACCGGTCTCAAAACATAAGGGGTGATAATGTTTTTTATGTAGTATAGCATTTAGCTTAACAATTAGATTCTACCCTACGTAAAAAAGAACTGAAATCCTTTGAAAACTCTAATTCACACAATCACTTAGCGGTACGTGCGTATATCTCAGAAAGAGTCAGCATAAATCTTGTTGAAATCGGTTCAATATGTTAAAACTCCTTAATACAAAATGTACAACTGTATCATTTGGTACATTTCTTTTTACGGTAAGCTGTAGAAAATCCTCATAACTAGTGCTGAAATGTGTTGAGGTTCACTTAGGATATAGCCCCAATGCGGCCAGAGGTCTGACAACATTTGATCTCTCTGCAGTCCCATATCCCGGATTACATAGTAAACAACTGTCGTATGTTAGCCTACAGTTAACATAAAGGTACAAAAATCATAACGTGATTTTTATTCATTCGCTCGGAGAATACTTTTGAATTTATTCTCTGTAAATATTTATGTCATGTTCCAATATGGGATTTCAATGATTCACAAAACTGATATTCATCTTAACGCACTGGTTCTTTGTGTTCTAAGTTTCAATACGTAGATCCTTTTTCACGCGTAGCAGACTAAAATGCTTGGAGTTTGTTTAAAAAACAAAACTTTTTCTTTAACTATGCTTAAAAAAAAGATTTCTGATTCCTAATGCTTCTGAATACGCACTAGCTCTGCCATTGTTTAGTGTCGCTAAATTGAACGAAGTGTTAGTTCTTATTGTTCCGCAAGACTGCTTTCCATACTTGGGTCATCACCGACTAACGATTGACTTTGAAACTTTGGACGTGTTATGAGCAATTCACCGATACAGCTATTCGGTTTTTTTTTGTAGATACCACTTTAAACATGACAATAATCCTCGCACGAGGTACTCGTCATGAGGTATAGTGATATCTACTTACTTGTTATGACAATTACGAACCGGATGTCGCACTGCATTTATCATCGTAATTAATCATAAGATTGCGACACTGCTACAAAATATTAAATTTTAACTTTTAAATGAAAATATACCTAAGTCAAGCAAAATTTCAACTTAATTTGTTAAAGTTAGTCAAATATTCTATATAAGGCTTCCTACAAAACAGGGTTCGCTCTACGAAGGTTACAAATACGAAATAGAAGTACCTACTCATTTACTATATATTCTTTTGCTTGCTTTATCGGTTAGAAACAGTTTCTGATTTATTATATCTCTCTCTCCATCCCATTTACGTCCCACTGTTGGGCACGGGCCTCCTCCACTTTGGAGGGATTATGGTCTACTGTGCCACGCTAACCAGGCGTGTTGGCACAGGGTTTATCTGGTTTCGAGTTTTCCATTTCTCACAGAGGATGGTATCTGTGTGCAATATCCCGTAGCTGACTTTTACAGCACCCTTGGGAGGAGATGGGGAGAGCATAGATATACTCTTCATCTATAATATAGCGTAAAAACAATTAAAATCGGTTTAAATTTCACGAAGAAAAAAAGGGGACTACGAAACGTCTTTTTTACAAAGAATTTGAAGGTAAAATCTACTTCAGCTATATTTGTATCTTTAGCACGGCGCTCGGGAATAGGGATAGCAATACCTAAGGCAAATACCTAAATTAGGACTACAATACCCTCTTAAGTGTGAGTAAACGTGCTAATTGATTGATTAAGTATCTAACGGTACATATTGTCTTTAATATTTTGTAGAACTTTACCACAATGAATGTCTCTTCCCAAATCTTTCAAATAGAGACGGTGTGATATGTACATCAGTAAGGTGATGGCTTTAGAATACCCCTACATATCACGTCACAACTCCAATTCTTCAAATGGGTACTGTAAGACAATAAACGTCCAAAATCCCTTAGTTGTCATTTATTTTTGACGTTTATTGTCTACTGCAACTGACAGATAAATTCGAAAGGAATTCCTGTCGTGTGAAGAAAATTACTTTCCCATCAAAGAGGCAAGTGACCAATAGAAGGGCGTACTTGGGCCGTTATTGTTAAACTTGTCACGTTTATTGTGTTTGTTAAATTTAACAGTTATATACTCGCGAAATGTTAATTAGTTAGATATTGGTACCAATTCTACGTGCACAACTAAACTAAACTTAACTAAAAAATGATTTTTTATAGCGTCAATAACACAATCCGGCAATGTTAACTGAACTTTCTTTTTAAAAAGCTGTTTATTATAGACGAAAGATTTTAATTAATATAAATGTGCACGACAAAACAGCTCTTTATCTCTCTCTCCAGCCCATTAACGTCCCACAGTTGGGCATGAGCCTCCTCCACTTTGGGGGGGATTATGGTCTACTGTGCCGCGCTGACCAGGCGTAATGGCGCAGGGTTTATTTTCGAGTTTGCTGTCTCTCACAAAGGATGTCGTCTGTGTACAATATTCCTTAGCTGGCTTTAGCACCCTGAGAAGGAAAAGGGGTGGTGACACTTGTATTCATAATCCGTCACCACACGGATTAACAAACCAGCTAATTAATATAAATACTCCAATAGCTGTTTTCACTTTTTAGTTAAGTTTAGTTGTGCACGTAGAGTTGATACCATTATTTTCAGTCTTAGGTTGAGTAAAGTATTATTCTGGTATTAGTGTTACAAAACCTATGAATAAAAAGCTGCCTTTCCACGGTTCCACTTATTAAGAGTGCACGATACCAAATTATGCTCCATACAAAAATATGGGTTTCGTACTCCCCATTTTTCTTTGCGGGAGTTAAACCGATTTTTATTGTTTTTACGCTATATTATAGATAAAGAGTATATGTATGCTTGTATAACTTTCTTTTTTTTTCAAAACATATTAACTAAAAGAAATATGACCATCCGAAAATCCGGTTTTTTTCGGTTTTCTTTAGGTAAGGTTTTACCAAAAAAGTGATATACATAGATATACTCTTCATCTATAATAAAGCGTAAAAACAATTAAAATCGGTTTAACTTTCGCGAAGAAAAAAGAGGACTACGAAACGTCTTTTTTTTAAAGAATTTGTAGGTAAAATCTGCTTCAGCTATATTTGTCCCTTTCAGCGCGGCGCTTGGAAATAGCGATAGCAATACCTAAGGCAAATACCTAAATTAGGAGTACAGTACCCTCTTAAGTAAAACAATTACAATTGTCACTATATTGAAAATTAGCGTTTCGATTGCGAAAAAAGTTGTGTAAATATTGATTCACTCCCTCCCAACGATCTGTAGGTTTATAGTTGAGCAAGTTTAAATACCTTTGTATGTAGGTAACTAGCTGTTGCCCGCAATGTCGTACGCGTGGAATTTATAAAAAAAAAGTCTTTAACAAATTGTATAAAAAAGTCATCCTCTTAAACAACTCAATCTATCAAAAAAACCGCATCAAAATCTGTTGTGTAGGACTTTTGAAGATATAAGCTCATACATAGCACATAGGTACATTTTCACGCACACAAGTAAGTGGCTTCAAGCCGGCTGAGTGATGTAGCCGTAGAGACTACATAATAATATGGTAAATCTGTGGCCACATATTAGATGGCAGTGATAGTTCTATAAAACTAGAAAGAGATTGTGCTTGTCTAATTTGTAAAGGTAGTTTGTTCCATAGTGATATAGCTTGCACTGCACGGTGAAGGATTTGCCATAAATTAAGGTACATAATTTTCAAAAAAGATATAAGCTCATATAAATTTTGTTACATAATATTCATGTAACGTGATTGTATACAAATAGAGTTCTGTCTACCTCTTTGAGCTTATTCAGGCGTGTAGATATAAAAGATGGCTTGATAATTGAGTGTATGGCGCAGTGGTAGGTGGACTGAGGACGCCCGGTACTCGTGCACGCTCCCCTTCTTCACAGTAAAGGAAACACTTGAAATTCGTCTACGTCGCCTCGCCTACTTTACATTAATCCCCGGTCCATTTAGACTCGGGTTAGCTAGTCACGTTTCTATATTACATATCGATAAATTAATATCGATTTCACGACATTATCGTTATAAATCGTAGCAATGTGTGAAAATTAAGAGTTATAAGAAAGCTACAGAATGCTATAGCCGTTTTCTTTGTAATCTCTGAAATCTTAAATGATATCACCGTTTTTGTGGTTTTCATTTTTCTGCTTAAATTTTATTTTATAGCATAGCGTGTCATTTTTAAAGCATAGCATAGCATAATTTTTGTTAACATTGCCGAATTGTGTTATCTTTATTTTTTAGTTAAGTTTAATTGCGCATGTGGAATTAGTTGTAATTAGTACCATTGTTTACATTTCGAATTTCTAGTGTGACCGCATACTTTTGTTTAGAGCTATACCTACAACAAAACCATACTAAATGTTTGTACTGCGTCTGGGTGTTTCTATGTATTATAAGTATGTATTTCAAAAGAAAAGTAGTATATGTATTCTATCCATATTCTGGTACCCATAACATAAGCATATGAGCTTAGCTTGGGACCAGCGGACGTTGTGTAAAAGGTCCGTGAATATTTATTTTTTATTTTATACTAGATTCTTTCTACATATCATGCTTAAATCAAAAAATTGTATCTCGTATTTCAACATATAGCGTATAAGAGCAAAAATACAGACACGTGTTAATTTGTATTTATGTGGTGAAATTTTCTAAAGTGATTTTCACAATTTTAAATAATTACTTCGCTTTAATCTGAAGCTTTTAACAGTTATCAGGGACCGATGAGTATGCAATAATTAAAAAAAGGTAGTGGATAATGGTACCGATTCTACGTGCTGTGTTTGATAACTAAACTGAACTTAACTAAACAATTAATTTTAATAGTGTCGATAGCACAATTCGGCAATATTGACTAACTTTCTTAATAAAAACACTGTTTAATAAATTGAATTATGGTGAAAAAAGTGATTACCGCAAGCGGGACTTTTATTAGTTTTTAAAAGTGGTCCCGCTTGCGGTAATCACTTTTTCCGCCATAATTCAATTTATCACGTAAAAGCATAGCATGTCAATTGCAAAATTTATAAACTTTTTTAAAACAATGTTTATTATAGACTAAAGATTTTAATAAATATAAATGTGCACAACAAAATAGCCAATCAATCAAATTCACCAATATTTGTTTTCATTTTTTAGTTAAGTTAAGGTCAGTTGTGCCCGTAGAATTGGCATCATTAATGATAGAATTCGTTCGCTTCACAGTTAAGGTAATAAACACTATTTTATTATGTTCATTTTCAGTTTCCTTTTCTGGTGATTTGCGATATGTAGCTTGCGTAATCACGAGATGCGTTTAAATATAAATGTATCGCCCAAATTAATATTAATTACACACAAGTACCTATTACTTCTGCTAGTTTAAATACCTAAATGAATAAAATATTCCTCATTTTTATCGTAACTACCGCGAAATAGAAGTATATTGATGGATAAAACAAAAATTCCATGATGTTGATTAATTACACGTCACTAGCAGATTAAGCAATTATCCTGCAAGATATAGCCATAATACCTATTAAAATTATACTTTTAGAGAAAACTTTTTTGCACCCTTTGAGAATTGATGATAAGGAAAACTACACCAAAGGGAGAAAACATTATTAATCTGGAGCAGATACCTTGCCCGCAAGTAAATGAAAAAGCTCCATACAGATATGACAGATGGGGGGTTGAAGTTTAAAATTAAGGACAAGTAACTTTACGGTAACTTTAGCCTGACTAACTACATAACTTCATAAAATAATGACGTTTCATATGACGTATAGCTCGTACCATAGACACACATAGGTACATTTTCACGCACACAAGTAAGTGGCTTCAAGCCGGCTGAGTGATGTAGCCGTAGAGACTACATAATAATATGGTAAATCTGTGGCCACATATTAGATGGCAGTGATAGTTCTATAAAACTAGAAAGAGATTGTGCTTGTCTAATTTGTAAAGGTAGTTTGTTCCATAGTGATATAGCTTGCACTGCACGGTGAAGGATTTGCCATAAATTAAGGTACATAATTTTCAAAAAAATATGTGTGTTAGTGATTAACCTTGAAACTAAGCTGTACCCAAAAATGATAGGAAAGCAAACTCCTTACTGTTCTAACGGTGCTAACAACTCAGTATACTCTGACTGAAGTGTGTACAAACACCCGTATTCACAAACGTTACTGTGAGGTCTCATAAATCATTTCACAAACAATACTTAAGTGGTGAAGCGCACTATGCGTTTGTTAAACTGAACGCATAACTAAGTTTTGTCTATGAATACAAAGGCTCGATGAACGGAACGCACTGAAAAGTGTTACCCTTTGCACAGTGCATCAACACTTAAGTACTTACTTAAGTAAATATTGTTTATGAATACGGGTGTTGCTGAAATTGTATGTATTGTATTAGAGAAAAGTTAAATAAGTTACAAAACGATTTCATGAGGCATTGAGGATTATAATATTCATCCATTATTGTCTGTTTGTATTGAACATGTATAGGTGTGCGTTATATTAGAGATGGAAAACTCGAAATTAAACCCTATGCCCACACGCCTGGTCAGCGCAGCATAGTGGACCAAAATCCCTCCCAAATCGGAGGAGGCTCATGCCCAACACTGGGACGCGTATGGACTGGGAGAAGGTGTGCGTTTCTCCTGTTTCACACTTTACCGGTAACATTAAATAGGGCATCGTTCTGTTTGAGTTGAAATCATAAAAGTTGTTCTCGTCTATTAATCCTGGGCGCGGGGGAGGGAAGGGTGGCGCCGATCAAACAGGCCGGGGAATCAATATGGCCGCCGCCCAGCTGATCCGTGACCTCCGCATCCCGCGTGCCTACCCCACCCCCCATACCACCCTCGTGCCTGCGCCGAACCGCCCGCCAACAAACTTGACGCTTCCTCATGATCTCGTTGCTGAATAACTATAGCTACTTGCTCTACAACCAACTTATAAAATATTTGTTAACAGAAAGGTTAAGTGTAATAAATACCGCGTCATCGTCTAGTTCCAAATTGAACAAAATTTTGCGATAAATGGCAAATTCCAAATATGTCCAAATATGTAATCCTATCACATGATAATTGAGTATTTTAAAAAAAAGCTCAACCGTCTTCATATTCCTTTGAAATTAGAGGGTTTGACCACACGGGAACCACCAGCTTTCAAATAAATAAAAGAATCATTAAAATCACTTTGCCCAGATAAAAGTTAAGAGGTAACAAGCATGAAAATATATTAAAAAAAAAACATACAGACAAATTGAGAACCTCCTCCTTTTTTTGAAGTCGGTTAATAAACTTTTCTAGAAATACAATTATTCACAAAACCTCAAAACGTACAGGTACAAATTATGCAAGGATTAAACTCAAGATTCTGTAGATAAAGACAGCACGACTATTATAGAATACTAGTATTTCTTTTTCTTATGAACTTTTTGTACCAAGTACGTCATGACAAATTTATTTTCTGTATAGACAGGTAATCAGTATTTATCCCTTATCTACGCATATTTGCCTAAGATAAGTTTTACAACGGAAGACCATACGTAGCATGAAGCTCCTAAAGGCATGTATTTTGATGACGTTGCTCCAAGTAGCTGTTTCTTGATTGTATGAGCAGTAATTAGGAATGAGCGAAAGCGATTAACAAGGTTAGTTAGTTAAGTGCGGTTAATTAAAAGTTAGAATCAGAACGGACAGCCGCTTCCTCGCCTTATAACACTGTTCTCTGTATGTATAATCAACTAATTTACGTTTATAATAATTATAATTTTCAAGTTAAACCTTTCCGTATGTTTGTTGTAATAATAAGGAATAAACTTATTCAATAGTAATATAACAAAATGACAATCAAATATTATGAATCTAATACACTCGTATAGTATATAGACAATATATTATAGTTATGTAATAAAACAGATTTGCTAAAAGAGCCAAATATTAATATTTCAAAAGAAATTCTTATAAAATTAATTGGATAATAAAATGTTCGTGTTATTAAATCGAATAAATTAAATCAATTTAAATGATGGAAAGATAAATAATAATAATAAAATAATATAAACTATATGTATATAATGACTTAATAAATCAAGTTCTGGTGGAAAAAGCCGAAAGCGCAAGCGGGACATTTTGTGGAAAAAGTAATCACTTTTTCCACCACAATTTGATTTATTAAGTAAAAGCATAGCAAGTCAATTTCAAAATTAATAAATTACTATATGTAATGACTACTTAGATTAATGGAAATTAGTTAAACTCCAATAGATTTACGAAAATCCTCCGAATCTCATCATGTGGTTTAAATTAAATTTACCGTTGTTCTCTATGCGTGTTGCACAAATGCAGTTTACCAACTTCATTCCATCAAACTTAATTAAAGAAAAGGTTTCGTTCTGGCGATAGTTAGTCTGAATCCATTGATTAAAATTTTGTTAAAGTAACATTAATTAAAATCTACAAACTTTAGAAGTAATCACTCTGACTGATCATGCGCTGTGTTCATTCACGTCATATTATATCTTAAGAGAAATGTTGTTGAGTCTAGATCATGTTTACGTGTTGCTATAGTAGAGAGACAGCTCAAAATTTGTCTAAGTCAAGGGTCTCGGAGATTTAGATTATTGAGTAAAGATTTTGTACAAGCGATTAAAAAAGCGTATTTGGAAGGAAACCTTATTGTGTAAAACAAATTGCGGAGTGCAGGGTTATGTATAGATTTGTACACAACATTGCAATAATTGAGTATTACGAACGTTTCTATTTTATTAAGAATTATGGTCAGATAAAATACTGAGGTCAAAATTCTTCAGGCGCTTAATACTTTGGTTTATATGTTGCCCGCGACTTCGTACGCGTGAAATTTTGAATTGAAACCTTAACAAACAGAAGTTTACCATATCACTCGATAGATGGCGTTGTATAGTTTTTTAAATTGCACTATTGTTTGGTTACACACATTAACACTTAAGCTCGTCAAGATTTTTAGTTTTTAATTCGATGTTTTTCGTGACTTGTACGTAGTTTATGCGTATGGTTCGTAGGCCATTCAAAACCACTGCATCCACGTATTTACTTGTAAATCACACAAAGATATGAAAACCAGAGATCAATACTACCAATACATTAATCAAATATTTAAATACTGATAAATGAATACAAAGATAAAGTCACAAAGTTAATAATCAAGAAAGTTACATTTTTTTCTATTGTGAGGTTTTATTTGTTTGTTACTTGTATTGAATTCGAACATAACAAAGTCCTATTGTCCCAGATCGTGAGTTTTATACCAGTTCGCTGAGTATATCATTAAAATTTTCAAGCATAAAGCTATGGATCTGGCTAGAAATGTTGAAAATATTGTATGCAACAAAGAACTATCAGGAAGTTTATTTATAGGTTGCATAATAATGAAAGATGATACTATAAAACGTAAATATTTGCTAGCTGATTGAGTGATGTTACAAAGAGCGATATGTTTAATTTTAGTCCTGTAATCATTATGAATGAAACTAAATATCTATATATAGTAACTAATAACAAATTTAATTCTAATTAATTCGTTGTACTAAAAATCTGAAATAACCATTTTTCAACCAACTCTTATAGCCCCACTACGGTGTCTTTCTGTCTGTTTTTTTGTATTTTTTACTCAGCAACGGTTAAAGGTATCAACTTAAAACTTATATGATATCTAGATCTATGCGGTCCCTTGCGTATTTAAAAGATATGGTCTAGTTATCGCCATTTTGAGCAACTTCGACTAACGCTAAGGAATCAAAACCTACAGGTTACTCCCCGTTGCCCTAGAGACTTGATATTTGGCATGGAACAAGTCTGATACTACTGATATATGTAGGTAAAATCCAAAAACTTGTGATTTGTCATCACATCACACGAAAAAATTGTTAATACTAATACCAACTTATGAAGTATCTAAAATGTAGGCGATTCCCTATATTTCAATTACAAAATTAAGTTGGTGAATTGGCATAAGATCAATTAACTACTGCACTTAATTGTGTTTTTCGATCTAGTAGGTACGGAAGCGGAACCCTAAGTGTGCGAGTTTATCTCGCTCTTGACAGGTTTTTTATTATTATTTTAAAACTAAAGTCTATTACGATACAAGTATTAAAATCTGATCTGCTCTGATTCACTAAACAATTTGATTACTTATTGCTAATGACTTGCAAACTGTAAAATTTGTGTTACGATTATTTGGTACGTACATCAAAGTTATGTAATCAATACCTATTGGTTGAGCATTCATTAGCTGTTACGAGGCTTTTAGCAATATTTGCATGGTAGCAGTTGGGACATTGGATAATGATACGCTACTTACTGTTCTTATTCAGAAAATATGTAAGTAATATTTTTTAGATTTGGTATAACAATAGAGACATGTAATATAGACCGACTGTATTATACACGTAATGTAACAGAGATAAATGAAACTGGGAGATACTACAGAAATTTATTTATTTACCTACAATGGTTTAATGCCGTAACCTAAACTACTGGTTGTTCGTTTACTAGGAAGAGTACAAAAATGAAGTAAATTTTTTTTTTTAATTTATCTTTATTAAATTCCTTCAAAAATGACGAATTTTTATAAGAACTATCATCACTTCTTTTCCCGTATTAAAATTGAATTTCCAAAATACTTTTGTTAAGACACGACGCAAAACTATACTCCATACAAAAATATGGAAATCGTAGTCCGTTGTTTTCTTCGTGGGTATTGCTTCCAGAGCAAACGAATTTTTCTCACAGTATCTTAGTCCTTTATGCATATGCTTCTATAAGGTGCTTTCTTTATTTTATTACAAAACATAATAACTAAAAGAAATATGATCATCCAAAAATCTCGTTCTGTTTTCAGTTTTCCAATAGGGATAGCGATACCTGACACATATACCTAAACTGTTAATTGATTGGGTCACCTACCGTATTATAAATCAATAATATTTTATTCCTTTTATCTCAAGCATTTATTTGCCTAGTTTAAAAAAGTATTTTCCAGACGGAGATTATAACGCATAGCCTAGTTGCTCATAATAATATGTTATAGGGTAACTGCTCGTTATCTTCCTACTCGCCACATTAGGTAGATACTACAAGTATTTACGGTTCGACTTACAGTTTAAAGCTTAACTTTCGAATGGTTTCCGCTTGTTACTCTTATCACTAAGTGTACCTTTTAAAATAGATGTTATTCTTTCTATTCGTTTGACGACTTTAGTTTAAAAGTGAGTGTTTAAATTGAAGTAATCTTTTATATAGAAGAATATTTATATGTAGTTAAATACTTATTTAGATGACAACTAGCTGTTGCCCGCAAATTCGTACGCGTGGAATTTAAATATCGAACTTTAACAATTTGTATAAATAAGCTGCATAACTTGTAGAGAAAAGCAAATTAAAGATAAAAAAGCTACACAATCTTAAAGGATATTTTTGTATGTATGTCCCTTTGTAATGTTATATCTTCAAAACTACGTAACGGATTTCGATCGGGTAAAGAGAGATAAAGTGGTTCAAGAGGATGGCTTTTTTGTATAATTTGTTAAAGTTTGGTCATATTGGGGGAGGACTGGCTCAATAACTATAAACGCGGCTGAAACCACGGACATTAGTTAGTTATTTATATATACCTTATGTCTCTTTTAAAATTACGCTTGCTCTTATAAATCTGTCGAAGATCTAAAATTCTATACAAATAGCCAATATTTTAAATTACATAAACTCAAACAATATCATATTATCCAAAATCAAAGATATATTCAATAAATGTTTGACGTAGAATGATAACTCTGATTAATTGAATTAATGATAATTGTCAGCTCACCAAATTGATAACCCTATCCGTAGCGTTTCAATTAATCCTAATAATACCTATTATTCCAATCAAAAACTTTGCTCGCGACTTGTGAGAACAAAATCATGCAGCTGTGATTTGCGGTTCGATATCGTTCTCTATTAAAATTCCTTTGGAGTGTGTACTAACGAATGGTTTAAATGCAAATAAGTTTACAATTAAATATTCAGCCCGTTATTTTAAAAAACGCTGTTTAATATAAGCTTCGTTCATTTTGAATTGAATAGACAAACAAAAGTTTTTTATATAGGTATCGTCTGTTGTTCTTGTTAACCGACTGTCGAAGAAGTAGGGTAATGTTTAAGAATTTGTAAGGTATCTATAAAATTATAAAGGACTCGAGACAGAGGAGGAGGAGGAGGAATCGAGACAGCGAGATAGTCTCACTGTCTCGATTCCTCTAAAATTATATCAAAAGTCGTAAGACATAAGAGAAGTGAAATTTTTCGAGCAAACAGCTTTATTCTTTTTATTTTTTTTCTTTATTTTTGAGTAGGGGTTTTGTCACACAGTAACAATGTCACCCCCGTAAGGTAAACAATTCCATATTACATTATGCCATTGCATTATGCTTAAACTTAAATTAAACAGCTTTATAAAATCACTAGCTGTTGCCCGCAAAAAATTTCCCGTTTTTGCAACATTTTCTACGTCTTATGCTTCACTCCTATTTTTTCAACCCTTTGTGTGCGAGTCCAACATGTAGGTACTTGACCGGTTATTAGTTTATAACTGACTTCATAAAAAGGAGGAGTTTCTCAATTTGTCTGTATGTTAATATATTAATATTTTGCGATTGACTCGCTATGCTTTTACTAAATAAACAAAGGGTTCAAGTCCCGCTTATGGTTATCATTTTTTCCATTATAATTTAGTTTATTTGTCTGTATGTTTTTTTAAAGGAGTTTTATTTCGACGGGCTTCGTGGTCTAGTGGTTTATATAACGGACTGCCGTTCACGAGGTCGCGGGTTCGATTCCCGCCTCGGACATTCATTTGTGTGATGTTTATAAATATCATAAAAATATTTGTTCTGCGTCTGGGTGTTTACTATGTATAATAAGTATGTATTTACAAAAGAAAAGTAGTTTATGTATTCTATCCGTATTCTGGTACCCATAACACAAGCATAATAAGCTTAGCTTGGGACCAGAGGACGTTGTGTGAAATGTCCATAAATATTTATTATTATTATTTTAGTTGTGATGAATAAATATTAATTTAAATATTGATATATATATACTTTAATTCTTAAATTCTTTAAAACAATACATAATCGTATCATTCGAAGGTCATTGCTTTTGTTTTTATATTTGTGAATGAAGCTCACTTGAGGGACACAAAGCGGTACATCAGGATTGCTTGTCAAAAAGCTTGAGATGTTGATATTCATAAAACTTACCTTTTTGATAGGTGCTTAAGAGTTCTGAGACGACGTTGCGTACACTTCAACATTCGAAGAATCGATACCCACTCTTGTTTTTACTTATTGCTATTTTCACAATATCATTGTATGCATAGATTTATATCTGAACTTTAGCATTATTACAACTAAATATTCCTACATCGTTTGAAGTATTTTTCGCAAGATTTCTTTGTTTTTAATTTATTTGTAGGTATATAAATTATTTTGCTAAATTAAATATTTAATAATGATAAAAAAGTCGTTATTTTAGCATGTCCCATGTGAAAATTATATTTTTAAAACTACGCAACGGATTTTGATGCAGTATTTTTATATTAAAGAGTGGTTAGAGAGGAAGTTTTATGAGTATATTTATCAAGGTTTGGTCTCTAAATCTCTATCCATGTGGTGAGGGATTAAGAATACAAGTTTCACCGCCCTTTTCCTTCCCAGGATGCTGTAAAAGTCGGCTAAGGAATCTTGCACGGAAGTCTCGAAAATAGACTCTATGCCTACACGCCTGGTCAGTGTCGTACAGTAGACCATAATCCCTCCGCAAGTGGATGAAGCTCGTCCCCAACAGTGGGATTTTAATGGGCTGGAGAGAGAGA
Organism: Orgyia antiqua; assembly: GCA_916999025.1. Classification (NCBI taxonomy): domain Eukaryota; kingdom Metazoa; phylum Arthropoda; class Insecta; order Lepidoptera; family Erebidae; genus Orgyia; species Orgyia antiqua. Next base: position 9,695,539 of record OU779861.1, read on the forward strand.
GGGAAGTCTTTATATTCCACACCTAAGAAATAACTAAGACGACAACCAAATGACATATAAAATAGAGTTCCATTCAGGATTTACATTGTCTTTTCGAGCTCCACTTGAACAGCTGACAATACGGTTCAGAGCTAGAAGGAATCTTTCATTATGTATATACTACATATTTAAGTTACGAAATCCAGCTGTTTTAATCAGAATTATCGACTAACTGTTCGTGCTTTCAGTTGCGATTGTTACAACTGCCCTGCTCCTTTTTTCGCGTAGTGATATAGCCAATTAAAATGTTATTGTAAACATTTATGTACGTAAATGTACCTATGTTATATATTTATAGTTAACACTCATAAATATCGCTAACTCTGTAAATAAAATGGTGAATTGGACTTAACAATAACCTTCTTCGACTTCGAAATAACCTAACGGAGACAAAAATACATGAATTTCAAATTCACTAACGACATAACAATCAAAACCTTCGCAAAGTAATGATTGCATCTCTCTCACTCGCCGATTTATTACAAAAAGATCCATGGAACATTCCTAGATTATATCGATGAATATCAATGGCAGATGTTATAATTGTTAACACGTTTTTATATAGGTCTTTAAATCAATCTCTCTTCTGATATTATATTAAAAAATTATTCAGGCTGTAGTGGCCCTTGTTATGTAAACAGTGAATGTGACCAATCATCTGGCAACTCCCTCGTATTCTATATTTTGGAGCAGATGGTAGGTAAAACCGCAACACCTGTCTCCCCCATAGGTTTTATTACTTCAATGGGTATTTCGTCCACGCGTACTACGTTGTCTCTCTTCGTATCTCATCCTTTAAAACGATGACATGAAAGAAACAAAGAAAGAAAGTAATATTTATTATGCCTCCAAGGCGGAACAATAAAAAACATAAAATTCTTATAACTAAATAAAGAAACATTAGGAACTAAAACTCTAAACTTAGTTTATACTATTACTAATTAGAAGTGTGGTAGATTAATGTGTCCCACCCATGTAGGAATAAAAGGTCCGTTACTTGGCAAAAGTTGTGATATTGGTGAGGAATCACAACGTCGATATTCTGCAACATCCTCATCTGCAGCAAGTGACACTCATTAGCACCTTTTCAAGGTTTAATAATAACAATAAAATAAGTATCCACAATAAAATAAAATAAAAATAAAAAAAACAATTTTGAACTGTCAATTATGAATGTAATATGAAATGGTTCTTTGTGCATCCGGTTTGTCAGTTGGAGAAGTTGAAGGCGAGGCAGAATCACTAACAAACTAACAAATAAAGATTGGCAGTACCTCCACAATACCATGCATTTTAGTATTCGTATCACCAGTAGCATACTCTATAGCCCAATTACGTGATTTAAATTGTCGTGCTAAGTATTTTATCTTCAAATGGAGGTCTTTCTAGTATTGATGAGAATTTTATTCTCACTCATCACAGACATACTGTAGGGCTGTATTACGGTCTTTCTGACAAGTTGCCTGTATCTTTTCAATTTACATATTTAAGTTTCGAATATCGACACCCTCCATTTTGAGACGTTGACGTTCTTCGACTGAATTCCAGCTGTCATTCGACATCCAGTGTTGATGTTTTTTTGGATGGTTTTAGTTGAGATTTTATGAGATTCCCTTACGAGTGCTTTGGTAGAATTCCACAGATAGTTGGAATTTGGAATTATGAATAGGGGAATGAATAATTTTACATTGGGCAGGGTTTACTAAATACATAATATGCATCATATTTATTTATTTATTATTAATTTTATTCTTTATTGTACACCATACATATATCTTAAAATTAACTTAAACTAAAAAAACAAGTACAATGGGCGGCCTTATCGCTTAAAGCGATTTCTTCCAGGCAACCTGAGCATGGACATTATGAAGAAGTAAGTGGAAGTTGTAGGTGCACTTTTATACCTAATATACCTAAACTACATAATATAAACATACACATATACTTTTTAAATACACATACACACAATTACATAATAGATAAATTTACTAGGTGCTATAATAAAAATAATAAATATCTTATAAACAGTACAGTTACTTAATTAAAATCTTTACAGAAAAGTATGTAGAATTACGTAGATAACTCCAGATAATGTTCCTTTAGTAATAACTTAAACGATTTTAAATTCTTAGCCTGACGAATAGCTAAGGGCAAAGCATTCCACAATTGCGTAGCTGTGATCGTAAACGACTTGTGAAAGAACGATGTGGAATGCTGTGACATCTTCAGCCTCAGCCTATATGATGACCTAACACTTCTGTCTATGGTAGCATCATAATGGGGATGCATGTTATGAAATCCTGGGAATGAAAAGGCGATACCTATAGCAAATCTAACAGCGGTCTCAATCCGCTTGACCCAAAAACCCGGTGGAGAGGCGTACGATCGTGCCGATAGCGTGCAACTTGGCCCCAACACGTGAGCGAAGCCTGAACCGAACGCAGTCCTACCTTACTCACTTTCTTCAACAGTAATAATAATTTACTTAGTTTAAAAACTAAAAATTACGCTTGAAAATCTTGTATACAATGTTGTAATTATTATCTATATTGTCATCGTTCCTTAATATGAGTGCAATTTTCACATGAATCTAACAATTACATATAGATGAAAACCATTTTCTAAGATTCTTTTTTATCTTAATATTTTTTACTACTAGAGTTTTTTCGTAGTAGTTCTGTATTTGCGTTTATAAGTTACGTAAATTCGATTTGATTCGTAATAAGTTATCGTCAATTCGAATATTTTTCCCATAGCCTTTTCATTGCATTGCCCATAGTCTTTTCTGGAGGCTGGATCTACGCTTGCTGAATTTACGAACACCGCAGGGGGAAATGTAGAAGTGACCTGAGTATTGGCGTTAATCACTTCACAGAAAACATATACGTGAATGGTTTGTGTATATCGGTAGTAGTATGGATGTAACAAAGACATATCAATAACAGATAATTTCATTTTCAACATTCTAAGAAGATCTTCACTTTCCATTATTATTTTTATTATACCTCCTCTCAGTTTAGGTTACGGTGAAAGCCATTTCGAGCCTCTTGGGAATCAAATTCGATTCCATGATCAAAGTTTAATATTATATACAAGAGATTATTTCAGCTATCTGGTTAGATTCGATATATTTTAAATTTAGCGAGTCTATTAGTCTTTTCAAGACATTTTATGCATAGTGGCACCAATGCTGTTGTTTTAAAACTTAACCGAACGTAACTACAATGAAATAATAGCGTATATGTATTATGTTTACAGTAAAAAAAAAAACAAATCTTGAAGCACGCAGACTAGAAACTGTTATAAGTATGGGAATAGATTTCCAACAGCATATTTATCACGTGGTCAATTATTGTGATTTAAACCCACGCACGTACGACGTTAGAAAACTGTTCCGTCATTCTAACCTCTCCATGACTCTACGTTAATTCTATAAGATGCGTATATCTCATTGTACTGTACTTTAAATTGATTACACTACTTACACGCAAAGAGACCATACGGCGTGAAAATATTGTAAAATCAAGTACATACATATTTGTGATAGCCTCGAGACAAACGTCGTGACGAGACTTGTACTCGATTGGTTCACGTAGTGGACTGCCGTTAAGAGGTCGCGGGTTCGATTCCCGCTCGGGACAATTATTTGTGTGATATTTATAATTGTCATACAAATGTTTGTACTGTGTCTGGGTGTTTCTATGTATTATAAGTATGTATTTACAAAAGAAAAGTATATGTATATGTAGTATATCCGTATTCTGGTACGCATAACACAAGCATAAAGTCCTGTGGTCGCTAGCTTAGCTTATGATTTATAGCAACACCAAAATAACACCAAATAATGGGACCGCAAATTACGGGATGAAGAGAGGAGAATAATCGTGATAAGTATTTGTTGTTAATTTTCAGCTCTCAAGCTAGCTATTACCTTTCCAGAGTTTTGTAACAGACGGACGGACACCGAAGTCTCAGTAATAGGGTCACGTATCACCTTTTCGTACGGGACCCTAAAAATAAAAAGTCTAGTATTGTATATGAACGAGCGAATGTTAAAAGAGTGTTTTCAATAAACATGTCATGAAGACACATGGTAGTATCGGGTGCGGTCTTAACGCTGCTTGAGATCCTGCCACATTCTCACTAAGTCTGCGCCAGATCGCGGGGAGTAGGCTGCGGAGGCGGGAGCGATGACCTACCCTTCACCCCTCACCTCAACCACCCCAGCATTGTCACAACACAATTTGAACCCTAAATCCACATCGTAAAGAAATTTTTTATAAATTACTAACACGTAGGTGAAGGTTTATCGGAAAAATTGTCATGCGCCATTCGAAATAGTATTCCGAGTAGATTATTTCGTTAAAATAAACTCTATAATACATAAATATAGCCGCATATTCCAAGTGAGTCGTAGTAAATCTTTTGTTGGCGAACTATAAATAACACTAGATGTCATTCCAAGTACTATCACATTTTTTGTACGTAGCTTTTTTAGGGTTTCGTACCAAAAGGTCCGTGTGGTGACGGGCTAAGAATACAAGTGTCACCACCCCATCTCATCCCCAGGGTGCTGTAAAAGCCAGCTAAGGGATATTTTACACAGATGACATCCTCTGTGAGAGATGGAAAACTCAAAGTAAATCCTGTGCCAACACGCTTGGTCAGCGCGGCAGGTCTACTGTGCCGCGCTGACCAGGGTGTAATCCCTCTGAAAATGGAGGAGGCCCGTGCCCAACAGTGGGACGTTAATGGGCTGGAGAGAGAGAGAGAGAGTACCAAAAGGTAAAACTATTATTGAGACTTCGCTGTTTGTCCGTCCATCCGTCTGACATCAGATAAGGTTGTGACCTTATCTATACATACATAAACTGTAAAATTTTTAGCTCTCTCACAGCTAGAGAGCTAAAAATTTTAATTATGTCAGTTGATGCTACAGAAACAAATACTTTTATCATCACAACTCTCCTGCTCTTATATCAATAGGTATCTGGGGTTATTTGGAGTTATTTGTGATCGGTATGAAGAAATTATTATTATTATTTTTTTAATTAAAATAATCTAGCATATCCAGTTATTTAGAGATATTACAATCTAGCCTATCAGACTAATGAGTAATGAAATGAAATGAAATGAAAAATCATTTAATCACGTAGACACAATTTTTTAGAAAAATTATGTGCTTATGACATGTCCAATTATTTTCCCTACCACCGGTTCAGGACGCAATCTGCTGAGAAGAACCGGCGTAAGAAACTCAGCAGAGCTTTTAATCAAATCAATATTTTTAAATTAAATGTCAATTATACTTACAATGCTAATAACTTTACAATATAGAATATGTATTGCTCCAGAGCAACCTACTCCCAAGCTTTATCATCTATAATATAATCAGAAATTTTATAATACGCCTTTTTACATAATTTAGTTTTAATGAATTTTTTAAATTTAGAATTATTTAATTCTCTTACATCAATAGGGAGTTTATTATAAAATCGTATACAATGACCCATGAAAGAGTTACATATTTAATTCTAACTTAAATTGCTATCTATGATTTACTTCAGAAAGTGTCCATTAACACCAATCTTACTGTCTCTATTAAGGGGTAAGGAAATTATTATGATAATAATGGTAGGTGCGGAACCACTCGTATCCAAGTCCAAATCGTACTTGACCAGTTTTTATTTTAGTTAGAGTTTTAGGATGATATTTTCCTGAAAAGCCTAAACATTTATAAACTACGCAACGTCCTCTGGTCCCAAATTAACTCATAACTATTTCTATGTTGCCCGCGAGCAACATTTTTAACTCATGCTTCGCTCCTATGGGGCGCAGCGTGTTGTTATATAGCCTTAAGTCTTCCTAGATAAATGTACTATCACACGGAAATAATTTTTCCAATAGGACCAGCGGTTGCTGAGATTAGCGCGTTCAAACAAACAAACTCTTCAGCTTTGTAATATTTTATTTGAGATTCCGAATTAAAATCTAAAATTACAGCGGGAAATCTAAACACGTCGCGGTTTATGAGTCACATAATGTATTCAACTTCATTGTAACTGAAAATCTTGCAATTTTAATAAATAATTTAAGATTGCAGAATAATTGGCCTAACATCGCAACTACGATAGGCACGTAGATAGATATGTAGAGGTTTGTACCTTGTGTTTGTGCATTAGTTAATCAATCACCAAGTTCAGTCAAAAATTTCAATTGCTTACATTTTAACCGCTATTTGCAATAACCAAAATACGATTACGAATAGATTGTTATCCTCGTTAATCAATAAGATATTTCTATCTCGTGTCAAATGTACTTATTACTTATCATACTTATCCGGTCTATGTTTACCTAGTTGTACTCAGAATTGCCCTGCTAATTATAGTATTTTTATATCTACTTGAAAATCTATGGGGTGAGTTATTCTTCCTTATAAAATTAATAATTATGTTATTAATTTTGCAATTAACATGCTATGCTTTTACTTAATAAATTGAATTATGGTGGAAAAAGTGATTACCGCAAGCGGGACTTGAACCCACGACCTCGGAATACCGTTTATACTCGACATCAGACTTACTAATATGGTATCATACCATATTATGGTATGATATCTCAAAAAGCTATAAATTTCCAATAGCCAACATCTAGTATTCGACTAATTCGAATACTAGATGTTCGTTTGATGACTTGGCAAAGGTCTACTACAAAATAATCCTATCTCCTATCTAATTTATAAATGTGAAAACGAGCTGATGACACTACAATAATTTTGACGAACTTAAGTGTTTATGTGTGGAACGAAACTATAGCGCGATTTAAAAAACTGTACAACGTCATCTATCGAGTGGTATAGTAAACTTCTGTTTGTTAAGATTTAACTTCGAAGTCGCGGGCAACAGCTAGTACTCTCTATAAGCCTTAATAATGTTACACAATAGTTAGTTACAAAATGAATAAACAGTATATGTTGTGTATAATATAGTTGAACACAACACGTTGTTATTATTTGAGCGAGTGTTAGGTCGATCAATGTAGCGGCTGTCCACGTGCTTGGGGCACCATGCCACGTCCCGCCCTACCGCAGAGGAACCTCAAGCCCCTGTCCCGCCCTCGACGTGACACCGGCCCGCCACGTGAATTACCACATTGATTCATCTACCAACGGCTTCTTTAAACATTGTTTACAATAACCAATTTAATACAAAACTACATTTTAAGTTTTCCATTTATTTTGAATATCTATATAACAAACAATACGTAACAATTAAATACGTACGTTTTGTACAATTTCGGAGAATAAGTACTAGGATTTCAGAATGTAAGAGGTGTAGTTTCGTAATAAAATTAAATGATACAGTTTTAAAAATAAATTGTACCAGAAGATCAGAAAAGTATATACCAGACGATTTCTATTACGGAATAATACCACTTACTTATATTATTCTAAAATCATGGTACTTATATTACGCAATTGTACCTAACTACATAATATATGCAAACTATCATAGAGTCTTTTAGCACTGAATTAACTCACGCTTTAGAATCAACCCGATAGTTACAGATTGTGATAACTTAAAATCGCTTTCCAAACATTTCGGAAAAAATAATAATAGATACTCTAACTTTGAACAATAAAATCAAGTTTTTTCACTTTTCGTATATAAAATTGTACTTCAAGTTACATCAATAAAACCATGAAAGTTTGGTGTATTTGTCGTCAAACGTTATATATGAACTTTGCAGCTTCCAAATGGATGGGCCGGTTTACGCGGATTATGTGTGGAGCAAGCGCTCAGCGTCAATCGAGTGTTGTATGAATCTTAATCGCTCGATACTTATCTTTTGAATCGATGTTTTCATTTACATCATAAATAAGCTATTTTGAAGGAGCGTAGTACATTGTTTACAGACAGCTCTACAGAGACACCTGCATTATCAAAGACGTGATTAATTATACCGCCCACAATTTCACGGGAGAGTTGAGTCGATTAAATAGACTAAATCAATTACAAGTTGATGATTCGAGGTGTGCTCAGAATGATTTGATTTGTCTGTATAGATTGCATAGTAATTAATATACACAATATCATCACATGATTATGTACGTGATATGATATTGTTATTAATATTTTATAATACTTATCATTAACACAAAATTTTATGTCTTTCAGACTATTGGTATCTAAGAAAAAAATATTGCGATTACTATTTTACTTTTCTTCTTATTGCAAATATTATATTAAAAATAATAAAATTAAACATTGTTACTGAAACAATATGAGAAGAAGTTCGCGGGGTCAACTAATAGAGAGTAAGAAAGAAAAAGATATTCGTTTTTATCACATCAACATTAAATATAGATATCACAATATATAGCAAAAAGTATAGCTTTTATAAACTAATATTATAAAGCTGAACAGTAGAGACCGCTACTCCGATTAGAAAAATTATTTAAGTGTGGGCTATATATATAACATCACGATGCGATCAATAGGAGCGAAGCATCAGTAAAAAATGTTGTAAAAACGGGGAATTTTTTTTCCGCGCGTATGGAGTCGCAGGCAACAGCTAGTTGTAGCTAACCTACTTTTTAAGTAAGTTTTTTATGGATAATTGTGAAATAATTATTAACATGTGTCTGCTTTTTGGTCAAAGCTGGGATGGCTAGTGGCTACCAATTCGACGGCGACGAGACTGTCACACCCTTAATCTTCTCTATTCTATCCTCCATACTTCTAATGCACCTATCTATCTCCGTGAGTATTTGATTCCTAGAAACAAACCTTGCCGCACTGTAACTTCTCTTCTTCTCAAAATCCCGAGTCACACTTCCAGCCGCTACGCTAACTCTTTTACTGTTAGTGCTATACGTCTGTGGAATGCCCTTCCACACTCAATACGCGCCAGCTCATCCCTAGACGTGTTCAAAAAAAGGACAAAGAAACATTTCTTATCACTGTTATATTATTATATTTATGCATGTGTATGTAGTATATTATAAGAAAGTATCAATATATATTCTGTATCGTATTGTATGTATGTAGGTAGTAGTATGTATGTATCTATATGTTGCTAGATAATAAGAATGTTAGTTTTTAAGCTAGTAATTTTGTTGTGCACTGATATGCCCATATTCCTCAATTTTCTCTATCATTGAGGTTTTCTGGAAGAAAATTCATTATTGAATTAAGCTCGCCTTTGTACATGTTGTTTCTTTTATGTCTGTATTTTTTTCTGTTTTGCTTTGTATGGGTGCAATAAAGAATAAATAAAAATAAACAATCTCTTAATAATGAGTACTAATACTCAAATCGTACAATTTTTGTTATAAATAAACAACATAATTTAATGTTAATAGGACATGATATTGTTGTCGGGAAACAATTTTATCGCATGCATTATTAAATTGCGTCGCCTGGAGTTCAACATCGACGGGAAATTTTAATAAAGCTCGGGGGAATTTTACTAGAGTACCTACTCGGCACTTAGTAGATAGTGATGTACAAAGGTAATTTGTGGCCGATTAACTAATTGTTTAAGTGTTTCAGTAGGTAAATTATGTATGTATCTACTCAACAGATACGTCCATCTTCGTAGTTAGGGCATTTTAAAAGTATACTTTACAAACTTGTATTTGTCTCCTCTAAAATTGAAGTTTCTTGTCATTTATTAATCTATATTTAATGTTCTTTTATTTGATTTTGTGAAATGCAATACAAAAAAAATCAAATCAAATCAAATTCATTTATTTGTGTTCATAGGTCTACATGATGGTATAAATTACAATTTATGTTCTGGCTATGTTCTGCCACAATATGGCGTACAAATAATAAAATTCTTACAATAAAATACTAATACATACTATTAATGTTCTAAAATCAAAAATCGTTGTAATGTTGCCATATCTTTATAATACATATTTGCTTTATATATTCCATTTAAACAGTGCACCGTACAATTATACAGCTATACAATATTTCTTTTATAAAGATGTTACAGCACTTTTGTCTTTACTTATTTATTATAAAACAACTAGCTGTCCCGGCAAACGTTGTTTTGCCATACAAATGTCAGGGGTGGACCACCCTTAATATTTAGGGGGATCAAAAATAGATGTTGTCCGATTCTCAGATCTAACGGATATGTACACAAAATTTCACGAAAATCGGTCAATCGGAGGAGTATAATTGCAAACACCGTGACAGGAGAATTTTATATATTAGAAGAATTTTATATAGTTGTTTAAGAAGATAGCATTTTTGTATAATTAGATATGGTTTGATTTTTATTTAAATTCCACGGTGATTATAGAACACAGATACGATAAATGTATTAAATATTAACATCTGATGCTGAACTGCTCAACACAGATGATTATAACGATCACAAAATAGTAAAGTTAAATTTTAATCTAAAACAGTAAACGCATCTCTACAGTGTTAGTCTCAACAAAGTCAGTTGGCTCCTTGGCTCACTTTTGTTTATAATTAATTCAGTCAACTTCTACTTGAGGACGTTCCTTAACGCGAGAGAGATGTACTTTCCCAAGTTATTTATTCACTGACATTATAAATTTAATATATCTATCGCACAGACATACCAGATGTAGTGTATATGGTTACATCACTCAGCTGGCTTAAAACCACTTACATATAAGTAGGCGTGTGCGTGAAAATGTATCTATGTGTCTATGATACAGACTGTATGAAACGTCATTATTCTATGAAGTACGATTTAGGCAGGCTAAAGTTACTTCTACTCAATTGTAAACGTCAACCACCATTTGGTATATTTGTACCTAACGTATCTTCTTCCTTCCAAAACCGCATCATAATCCGTTGCGCAGTTCTGGAGATATCTCACATAGGGACATATAAAAATAACGACTTTATTTTATAATAAGTAAAGATGTTTTCTTTAATACCTATATGAGAATTGAGTTTTACAAAATATTTTAATGTTTCAATTTCCATTTTTGTCAGATCTAAACTCTAAAATAAATATCTCTCTAAATTAAAGCCAATAAAGCTTTTGTTAGTAGTCGGAATCAAAATAAAGTATCCGACGGTCTAAGATCAACCTCGTCTTCTACTTCTTTTAAAAGTTTCTTTGAATATGGTTTGTCTGATCAATAACCAACTATTGTATTTTAAAAACTTAAAGCAACAGTAAAATGCAATTACACATTGAAAATAAATCTGAAAGTGAATTCGATTTACAAAACCCTTGCATCTATCTTGTAGTAAACGTTTCGATCGTTCAGTTAACAAATTGAACAAAATGTTCAGATCGGAACCGGTACAATGACAGCTCCCGGTGGCGCGCCGGCACCTCTGTAGTCTCTGTACACGTAAACTGATGTTGAACTCCCGCTACGCTTTGTCCATACGATTCTTCGTAGACCCTCTACGTTTGCATAGAGTTAACAATCCTCATTTTTATTTATTTATTTATTTCACACTTTTTAGACATTAATTGTACAAAGGCGGGCTTAATGCCACAGGCATTTTCTTCCAGTCAACCTTTAGATGGTGCAGAGAGCAAAGTTACAGATAGGTCCTCATTCATTTTTTGCAGCATTTTGATTCTTTTGTGGCGTATATTTGTTCATTTTTTATTGGCTTGTAACTACGCAAAGGCTTCATAGATGGAAATACGATAAATATTACTTTAAGCGACTCGTCTTATATAGGCTACTAACAGGTTTTTAAATGAAAGGTTTTATAGTTTAACAAACTTGCTTAAACTAAATTTAATATGTTTTAATTCAGAGTTTTTTATCAGTTTTCAACTACTGTTTTTAGTAAATTTTTTTAATAACCTTGTAGATAATAATGCAGATTTAACGTGACAGATAAATATAATTATTTATTTTATAATGTTTATCTAACCGGTCGTTATTTCTGAACAAAACGTGCTCGGTATGTTGCGGTGTGCACAGGTAACGGAAACACGTCTGATCAACCGGGTCCGGGATAACAAGATAAGAGGATTACTTGCTGCCTCCGCTCAGTTTATTTCATTAATTTCACTCAGTATTTTGTAATACTCGGTATTAGTTTATACAGTACAACAACACACTTCAAAGAGCATCTGTATTTAACTCCTTCATAATATTTTCATACTTTTAATACATCTCAAATAAGATTATTTTGACCAAAATAATGGAAAATGCATTAAATAACGGTAAGCTTTTGCATAATAAATTTACTACTAGTATCCCATCGTTCGCTCTCTAGCGAACGATGGGATACTACGTTCCTCTGAACGAATCGCGCGACGATCTCTTCCGGCGATGGGCCGAGAGGTTGGCGGACTCCTCCGCGAGCAGACGGCTCGCCCTGGCGGTCCGCCCTGTTTTCGAACAGTGGGTCGAGGTGAGGCATCGGGATCCACTTACCACCTCACCCAGCTCCTGACGGGTCACGGCTGTTTTGCCAAGTACCTGTGGGAGGTGGTTGGAATTGAGTCGGATCCCGAATGCCACCACTGCGTGTCCGGCGCCGTGGACACAGTCTGCTGCGCATACACTAGCTGTCTGCAAGGGCTGGGCCACCCAACGAGCTGAGCTCACTGGCGTCGTTGGGCAGGACCTGTCGCTCTCGGCCGTGTCGTTTCACCCATGGCCGAGAGTGAACAGTGCTGGGCCGCCGTCACCTCCTTTGCTCGCGAGATGATGGTGGCATAGAGAGAGGCCCTGTGGGAGCGGGAGCGCTCTGGTGGCACTTTGCCCAAGCAGGGACAGGGTTCGAGGTCGACGGCGCACGAGAGCCGGCGCCTCTACCCGGAGAGGAGCACACACGTAGCGGGTCACAAGACCAGCCGCGCCTAATTTGCCGGATGGCCCCCCACCGAACGTTCTGGTGAGAGGCCACGCACACATGATGGGGGGGCCTAGCGTCCCTCCCATAGAGTCGGGCCTCGCAAGCAACAAGCTGTGGACCGCGACTTCATACGCCTGAAATTTCGAATCACTACATATTTTTATAGATTACCTATAGCATTCACGGAGACTACAGCTTTCCATTAGTGAATTTGAAGTGTGAGCCATTACTTTCGATGATTACTTCGTAAATAAAGATATTACAAACTTTACCTGTTTATTAGCCCTAACTATAGTTATTGCTTTTGAATATCCTTGAAATAGATCGGGTACCTTAGGGATGGGCAAAAAAATACATTAAACACACGAGACCGTTACACTAATTTGACAATATGTACAAGACCATTAGCTAGATTAAATATTGACGGGTCTCATGGCGTAGCGAGTAATGAGTCCTATTCAAGAAGTAGTGTATTCATTTTGTAGTTGGACAAATTATTTATATCGTCCACACAGATATTTGTATATATATATAAATGTATTTATTTTTCTAAATCAGTAATAAATATCATAATACTAAACTTAAATTGTTATTTTTAAACACCAACACGTTCTAGATTTAAATGTGCTCTAACTGTTGTTTAAATGTGCTGTGTTATATATGTATCTCAATTACTGGTACGTTATCATAGTAATCTATTTTATTACTACCTATTACAAATTTATAAAAAAAAGCTTGAGCTTATTAGCAAGATATTAAATAAATAAAATACAAAATACAGAAACACTTAAACAAATCGCGGTTTGAAGCGGTGCTTGTATCTACTAAGCAACGGCACCGAGGCGAGATTTCATTTGTTTTTCAAATTTATTTTAAGTGTAAAATGGAAACGAGGTTTTATTAAATATTTTAAATATTTACTAGCTGTATCCTGTTGGTTTACTTGTGGGAATTACATTAAATATCTGAACAATAACTTAGTTCCTATTACAATTTTACAGACAATATAACTTGTGTGAATTTAAAGTACGTAACCCTATAATATAAGTAATACTTGTATATTAGTATAGTAGAGCACGTTTATCCGTCTTAAAGGCGTTAATGTTAGTGAAAGAGATAAGAGGGGAGGTTTCGCATGATTTGATAACCGTGAGTCGACATTTGTCCAGCGAACTCATCCATCACACGCGTCTTTTCTGTAGTCATTTTCAATATAAGTAACGCATTGCAAAGTCGGGTGCGCACGCACTAACCAGTTCTAAAACTATCTCTTGCGTGACGCTAAGCTCAGTTCATCTTATATTCGTACGTAGATTATGATAAAGTTTCTCTACTTCCTTAGTTATAAAACGAAGTCGTCATTTTTGTATGTATGTCCCTATGTTAGGTTTATATCTTCAAAACCACGCAACGGATTTTGATGCTGTTTTCTTTGATAGAAAGAGTGGTTCAAGAGGATTTTTTGTATAATTTGCTTTAGTTTTTAAATTCCACGCGTATGAAGTTGTGGGCATCAACCACTAATTTAATAAAACACAGTTAATTTAAAACTGCAAATAAATCAAATGAGTAGAATGATTTAACCGATTTAATAAAAATTATTTATTTATTTAGACACACTTTAATAATAAAATTTACAATAAATTATAATTATAAATATAGTACAATGGGCGGCCTTATCTGGGCCTTATATGGGAGATCTTGAGAAGAGAAAAAAGCAATAGTTGCAGGTGTTCTAATTATCATAACATAAATGTTCTATAGACATACACAAACACATATATACTACATACAAATAAACATATACAAAACAATACACATAGTACATGCATAAACGTACATAGACAATTCTAAACGGGAATAGTTACAACTGCATGTTCAGATAGTGGTTCTTAACTTTAATTTTGAATGTGGCTAGACTTTTGGCTCGTCGAATGTCCTCTGGAAGTGTGTTCCACAAACGTGTGACTGTGACGGTAAAACAGTAAGAAAAGTTTGAGTTTTTCAAAGTCTTATAGCTACAGCTAGTCTACTATATGTTAGCTCAGATGTTCAATATGCTATTGAGGTCACCAATGAAAATATCGTTCAAGAATTAAAGTATCCAATATAGCTCTTTTGCTCTCAAAGATGAGTTAATAATAGATAACCTATATAAAATGACCTAAATATATTTCAATTTGTAGGACTATACAATATAAAAGCGATAATCTCTTATTGTGTATGTTTTGTACTTCTCAAACAATTTTTTACGTCGTTCAAAGAGATTTCAATAGGTATATACGTATATACCTGTACATGCGATTATTTTAGATAACAATGACACAAGTTTTGATACGTCAAAGCCTTAATTAAAACGAAATCAACTACGGTGTATGATTTAATGGCTATTTGTTTGCACACATTTACATTACTTATCCTAATCCTAATAATATAATAAATGTGAAAGTTTGTTAGTATTGATGTTTATAAAATAAAACAAATAATAAATATTCATGGACATAAGCTAATGTGCTTGTGTTATGGGTACCAGAATACGGATAGAATACATATACTACTTTTCTTTTGTAAATACACATACTTATAATACATAGAAACACCCAGACGCAGTACAAACATTTGTATGACAATTAGAAAAATCACACAAATGATTGTCCCGAGCGGGAATCGAACCCGCGACCTCTTGATCGGCAGTCCGTTACATAAACCACTCAACCACGAGGCTCGTCAATTGTTTGAATGATTGTTATTTTTCACGCAAAACTACTGAATGGATTTAAATGAAACTTTACAACAATGTAGCTTATGCCCCAGATTAACATATAGGCTACTTTTTATCCCGAAAGAAGGCAAGGTTCCCGTGGTATAACAAATTGAGGGAAAATTTTAATATTTATATATTTAAATTTTCCCAAACAAAATTTAAATAAATCTTTATTTAAAATTATATAATGTTTAATAAATTGAATTATGGTGGAAAAAGTGATTACCGCAAGCGGGACGTACGCGACGGACGGACGACGGACGACGCGGTAATCACTTTTTCCACCATAATTTAATTTATTAAGTAAAAGCATAGCATGTCAATTGCAAAATTAATAAATTACTTATATAATGTTTATTGTTTATAATCCGAGATTGTGTTAATGACACTATCAATAATAATTATATTAGTTTATTTGTGTAGGTACGTAGAATTAGTAAGTATTTACATTATTTTATAGGCTGCTCTTGCTTAGGGAATGAAAGGAATGGTAACATTTTAATAGACAACGCGTCACGGAAATTGCAAGAGACTGCACGTATTCCGTGTAATTCGGCATTTTTATGAATTCCACCAAATGGCTACTATTACATTTAAATACACTCGAAATCTAGCTGTAGATATTTGAAAAGTTATTTTCTTGTGAGACTATTTTAATAGCCCCCAAGAAAGTGATATTGTAGTGGACGCTCAGTAAATACCTATGTGTAAAAAAATCACGTATAAAAACTGAACAATGGAAAGTAAAACTTTTAATAAGTTTTGCAAAGTTCAAAGTTGCTAACAAACGTTTAATAAAACAACGACACTGCTTGTAGGGTGTCCATATCTTAACTTTATATTAAACTAGACAGCAACTATATTGATCTTGATAGAATTTACAAGATACAAAGTTTTTGGAAATAATGTGTTAATAAATTTAATGAGAATATTTCATACAATACAGTTTTTTCAATTCTCAATTGAGACTTAGATCTTCGGTATCTCTGTTGACACTTCTTCAGCTCTCTTACAGCTTGACTGAGTTCAATGGAAGTTTTTGTATGATTAATTGGTATAGGAACGCTTTTTTTATGATTTTTCTTTGGTAGAAGGTAGGATGTCGTTTTTATAAAGGTGTAACTGCGGAAATTCCTACACATTTTATAATTAAAGGTTAAAAGTACAAAAAGAAAGAGCACATGGATGCGGTTATCGAACGACACATCGCACCCACTCGATGATTGATTGGGTATAGGGTTGGAGGCGGTCACCCACCCTCGTTCCCTGTAGTCGGCGGTGGCTTGAAGCAGGCAGCCGCCGGCGCCCGCTGAGACAACGTTGCTTGACATGATGTTCATTTGTTCTGATTTGTTAGACACCAGGGCGCACCGCGAGCGCTCCAACATTGAACATTACGTGATTAGAAAATATTATGGTGTACCTCACGGGATTTCTATAGATCAGTTGTGCGTACCGTTATGAATACAAGATAAATGGATTTGTTCATAAATTTCATTTATAATAAAATATCCAGACACAAAATGGAACAGAAATATACAGGTATTGTTATGTGGTTATAGAGTTTTGAAGAAATTCACTTAATTGTGATTAAGTATACCAATAATAGTTATATTGGCACTCCCACAACTCAATAATGCTACAAAATTCTACATACCTACTAAGGTATGTAGAATTTATTATTAGTAAGAATAATAGACGTTTATGTCTATGATGTCTAAATAAAAATAGAGTATATATTATATTCAAGTATTAAATCATAAACGTAATCAGAAAAGCATAGTATATCTTAATATATATATTTCTTGTGTGCGTGTGTATGTGACTGAACTCCTCCTAAACGACTGGACCAATTTTGATGAAATTTGTTGGGTGTATTCAGGGGGGTTTAGATTCACAATTGGCTGGACCGATTATGATGAAATTTTTTTTACACAGAATTGTATGGCAAAACAACGTTTGCCGGCGCAGCTAGTAATAATATACTTTTTTAAGACTGAATAGAGAAAGTAAATTCTTTTTTTCCCGATATGAGAATTATACGCAACGAAATAATAACTAGATACAGTTTAATTCATTTGTAGAATAGAGCTTAGCATAGTTAGTCGTAATGCGTCTTTGGTCGGTTGTTAGGATACAGAATATCCTACAATTTATTGTAAATTAAAGGCTACAAACACAAATTACCATAACACAAAATGCTTGTCAAAACACAAAATTATGACAATTTGCCAAAGTGAGGCAATAATGTTTATGGAGGAATCACAGGGAGGAACAAAGAATATACTACTCTCTGGGAGGAATGCAGTGTCAATAAGCTATTTGATGAACAAATGCTCATAAAAGCGCATTGTTGGTTATTAAGTGATTGAGCTTTAATTGGGACATCCCCAGCCAACGTGCAAGTATTATATCTTCGAGTGATAGCGATATTTTAAAAGGTTTATTATTGGTTTTACAGGAGACGTATCGTCGTTGGGCATGCAGCACGATGGTGCCGCTGTGGGTAGAAGAAGGCGCAGAGGAGGGCGCGGAGGAGGGCAGCAGGACGCGGCGCGCGCCGCCCGAGCACCCAGCGCGGTGGCACGCGCGACACCTGGAGCGCGTGGGTCACCTAGACCGGCGGCGCAGCGCTGGCGGCGTCGTCGGACGCTGGGTCCGCGCCGCCGCCGCCGGCCCCGGTCGGCCCATAGTCCGGCTCAAGCCCTGCCTTTCCGTCTGTCAGCTTGTCGAACAACACTGCCCCTATTTTCTGCCGGCGGACCGCGCGCCTGCATACCCCACACAGTACGCAGGCGAACCCACGTTCCTATGTCTCGGTGAGTATCTTTAAATTATTAAACTTATAAAATTCCGTTAGAGCTAATGATACTAACCTTGTTCTTTTGGTTTTCGAAAAAATGCCCCAACACATCCACCAGCCTTTCTCCGTCCACTACTGGACGTAGACCTTCCCTATAGAATACCTCAACGCGCATTGCAGCGGCTCCCTGCACATTTGACGACGTCGACGATAACATCCGTTGCTTTTATATTTAATTGAATCTAGTTACATTTCATTTAAAAATTACAAATTAAAGTAATATTGTCAGTGTTGTGAATCAGTTAAACCATTGAGATGTTTTAGCCCAGGATATATTTTCTTGTTTTCAGACTCTCACAGAGGATTTTTCTATGTGCAATATCCCTTTGCTGGCTTTAACAGCACGGTAGGACGAAAAAAGAGTGGTAACACTTGAATTCTTAATCCGTTACCACAAGGACAATTTACTAATACCACATGCCTAACAGGCACATTGGTATAGGGTATATTTTCGAGGTTTACGTCTCTTTTAGAAGATGTTAATGGCTCGTGTGACTCTTATAAACACTCGTGAGGTGTTATGAAATAGAAAATATATTACTGTCATTATTTTTCTTCGCCACAGAAACGGTTTGTATGTATACTATGCCGTTTATTGCATTGCACCGTTTTGAATGGCCACCATGTACTTTCATCTTCTACGGTTACATACTTTTAAGTCATTAAAATGTCTAGACACCATAGATTGGCTAATATTACATGTTATTTCAGACCCGCGCATCCCGGAGACGGGTGGGCAGGCGAACAAGTCCAACTACGGGTGGGACGAGTGCTGCTACTGGTACTGCGGGGGGCGGCTGTGCTATCAGTGCGAGGCGCGGCTGATGGAGACGCCGCGGCCCGAAGCAGAGAGCTGCAACGCCGTGGAGGTGCGCGTGCCGACGTGCTCCGTGCCATACCAGGCACCGGGTGCGTCGGCCACGCTCAACCCCAGCCACACGCTGCTTCTAGCCGCGGCGCTCTTAGCACTAGCCATCCGCGCACGGACTCACTGGACCGCCATAACACCTATAGTGAAAGTGCGCGATTCAAGGTTATAGTTTTACGTTAACGTGCGTCGCATCCGCGCGTCCTTTGATCGCCGACATGCGATCCGAACTTCTCTTAGTGCTGTACTTATGATAATAAATAACGCACGGTTACGATTTCGGACGAGACGGACGCGAGTGGCGGCGCGGTCGTAGATCGTCCTTAGTCGCCGCCACTCGCGACTTTCATAGACTAAGGTAATATTTGTGTCCGGTCGATCGATTCACCTGAGTATAGAAACACCAAAGCTGATTTACTTAAAATGATTTATGTCGTAAGCGCTGTTTGCCGTACCAGCCAATATGTTGTAATATTTTTAGCAGATATAAACAAGAGTTCACAAGATGTTTTGCATCGTATGACAATGTTAAGTATATTTTACATAGTGTTTTACAGTTACGTCGTTCATAAGGCTCAAAGTTTGAGTTATATTTCCACAAATTATGTAATATCTATAATAAAAAACGTAATGTTTTCAAACCGGTTTTGAATATGCGTAACAGTTTGCCGACAGTTTATAATGTCAATCACAAATATTATGTTTGTATATCATGCATAATTCATATAAGGGTTTGTGTGCCAGAATTTTATACTACATTATTATAGAGTCCGGTAACTCAAGCAATAAAATATGTCCTCGCAATAATGAACACAGACGTCAGGTTTGGATTCTTAATGCAATGAACCGCCATGGGAAGAAGAGTAGACATCACGTTCTATGTTACTCTACTGCTACGACCAAAGTTGATGTTAAATTATCTAAGTAAGAACGAGTTGTTTCTACTCTTTTGAACATGAGACCATAGGTAGGTATATTGTGGAATCGTTTCTTAGAGAATTATTTTTGTAATCTTGCATTCAAATACGGGATGTAGCGTCGAGGCGGCATAGCACAAATTGAACAATTGAACCAATGCATTAAATGTTGGTTCCTAGTAAAGACTAAATAATTCAATCCAGTATTCAAAACGAGGCTGTTATGTGCCGCTAAGATGTAAATCAGTACCCGTGTGAACGCCTAAATAGTTGGTCTATTATGATGTGTAAAATGAATCAGAATGGTAATATAGGGTTAGTAAGTAGTTGTTGTTTTGTAAGAAGTAAAATATGAATAAAACATATAATGAGAATTATATGTAATATATCCGTCTTATGAACTACAACATTGTAATGCTGAATAAATATGGTTGAAAATGATTTTTATATAACTTAATTTTTATTATATATTGCGTATTATATCGTATTGATATTGATAATATAATGTGACATTCAATCCGAGTAATATATTAACGTTTTCAACGTATAGTGTATTTGTGAGTTTTGTTTGATTTACAAATGAATATAAATTTATAGAATTATCGTTAAACATTATGTGATCGAAATAAAAAAGGTTATTAAGACTTTATTGAATGGACATTTGTTGAGATATTGTCCTCTGTCGGGGATGTAGTTGTTGTATTCAAATGATAAAGGATAATAATATTAAGTAAGTTATTTTTTACGTTTTTATCGTGTGTACATAATGTCAAAAACGGTTTGTTAATTCCACTCCCGTACTTAATCGTCGTCACCGAAGGTGCTAATGATCTATTAACGCTTCTTAAGGCTTGGTTTGTAACATCTTCTGATATATTTAGACTGATCTGTTTGTCTGTCAGTGTGATGTACGTGCAAGTACCTTAGTGCTCGTAGCATGAAGCGGCAGGCGCGAGTAGGACCGTTCGTAGCTCTCGTAACCGCACTACAGTGCCGCGCGTAGGGCCTCTAGCCTCCATACTTCTGTCACTGGATATTAACATTCACTAAATGGTCTTTGGATAATTTTTTCAAGTATTTTCGAGTGATCTTCAACATAATTTTTCTGTTAGATCTGAATACTTTAGCTATAAAATTGTCAGTTAATTTCTGCATTGTTATAGCGTCAATAGAATGACTCTTCTTGTTCAGACAAGTGCACTGTCTTTACTTTTAATTACATGAAAGCACAAAATAATCGGTATTTTCGAAAGAGCTATTATTTATATTACTATTTCTCTTTATTTATTAATTTTCTTATTTTTTACATTTTTAAAAAGATTACAAAACAATCGTACAAAATTAACATAACTAAGTAACTTAAAAGAACATAAAAATAAAACAAATAATTACATACACACACACACACACAAAGAAAGAGAGAGACAAACAGTTAAAAAATAAAAAACATAATATACCTACACAAAATAATCATTTTAAAAATGTAAAAAATAGAGCTCCACCGGCATCGGGTGCAGGGACCAAGCTACCGATGGTCAGGGTTCTAGAGACAGGAACTTCCTCACGATTCGTGCCGTACCGAGGAGAACTGCCTTCTGCATCAGACCCTTGACCCAACCACCTAACGCGAGCCTCTGCAGATGTTGGTCGAGGCTCTTGGCCATTAGACCATTGACCGTTATTACTATCGGCACAATGATTGAAGAGTCAACGTCCCACATGTCGACAACCTCGCGAGCTAACTCAAGATATTTAATTTGTTTATCTTTTTCAGCTTTTACGAGGTTCTCGTCATGAGGGATCGTGACATCAACAATCATTGCACGACGTTCTGACCGATCTATTACCACGATGTCAGGTCTATATTACTATTATTATTATCTATATTTATATTAAATCAATTATATTACTTACTTATTTATTTATATTAATTTAATTTATTTTAAAGGTACTGTACATATTTTGTTTTTAAATTTTATATTAAATTAATTTATATATGAAGTAGAATTTTTTTTGTCTTCAATTGGAATATGAGTCTTTTAAAACCTATACCTTGGAGAAGTCTGACAGATTGCTCATGCCCGAAGTAAGAACTCGTACATATTCGCACTACTTTCAATTTATTGTTGTCCCTCTAATCAAATGGTTAGGTTCTTACTTCAATTATTTATTTCGTTTTTGTTATTACCTAAAAATTTTATATCGTTACATAAATGCACATAATGTCGTTTTGTTGAAAACACACTTGAAAGTAATTGTTGAAAATCATAGTGATAGTCTCTTCAAGAGAGTTTATATAGTAGATATAGATTTGAGAACTGTTAACAATAATAATATGAGATCCAAGTCTCGCTATTAATTTATTACAGACGTGTATCTAAGTGGATATAAAACAATTTCAAAAAGTAAAATTTTCTTTCAAAATTTAACTAAAATTCATATAATTTGATATTTAAATCTTAGATTCTAAATTAATATGTAAATTTGCCGGTTAATAAATACGTCAGAAAGTCGGATCTAATGCACATAAATTTTTTTGTAACAGTAAGCCGCTGATTGATATAGTCGCTCTTTGAAGGCGGTATTTCACGGTATTTTTAAATAAATTGTATTATCAAGGTGTCTAAATTTTAGTAATAGATAATGAATTACTAGAACATAATTAATTGGAACAATTTCGAGCACTCGTTAAAACTTACACATTGACCGTGCATTTCTTCTTGCGAGAGTCACTCTAAGTATCTATATCTTCACTCATTCACTTATTAGAGTAGATAGAGAGACCAAACGGAACGGTTCGGATGTTAAGTATGTTAGCGTTTATCGTCTATCAACAGTTATTCGACGGCATATGTACATCATAATCACTTCAGTATAAAACATACACTTCTACTATTACAAGTCTTTTTTACCTACCTTCGACATTTTAAGAATTTTTTTTCAATAGGGAT
The DNA here is from genome assembly GCA_916999025.1 of Orgyia antiqua. Classification (NCBI taxonomy): domain Eukaryota; kingdom Metazoa; phylum Arthropoda; class Insecta; order Lepidoptera; family Erebidae; genus Orgyia; species Orgyia antiqua. Next base: position 9,718,771 of record OU779861.1, read on the forward strand.
GCAAAATTAGCAATAATTGGTAGTAAATAAATGGTGGTAAAGCGCGGACTGAGTGGAATGAAACATCTTAAATGAGAGTCATCGTAGGTCGTCGCGCGCTTATAAGCCACTCAGTACTTCTATTGTGAGTTTTATTTATTTTTTCAACTTGAAAACCAGTAGGTATACATCTCTATACATCTTTAAACAATAGATAAACAAAAGTGTATAATATAGAAAAATAACACATTTTACTTTCGATTTCTTTTGAAATTTACAACATGTTTCCATATATTCTATTAAAAGAAAAAAACGTTACTTGAGACATGGTTAAAAATAGAATTTGTCGATGTTAAGCGCCATCTACCAATAAAAATGGATATTATCTGCAAAACTACAGATTGATCAGCGTTTTCTACTATAATTTAGCGGCAGTACTATTCTTAACAATATTATATAAATAATACAATTCTAAAATAGAATTAAATTAATTATTCTAATACTAAATAGGCATAAAAGTGTGTGTCGTGAAATTAAAACTCACTTTCGAGTGACTAAATGAACAAAACTCGTTTTAGAAGTACGATTTGTGGGCAGTCCCTAGTTTTAGTGTACGGGTGTATTTTTTTTAATATTCTGTTAATCGTTTGGTGAGTGTAATATTATGTTCATGAATAATATATACGTATGTTTTGGTGTACATAAATAAAGTGTAAATGTTTAACGCACAAATAATATGAAAATGAATGCTGATTATGTAAAAGCAGCGTACGAAAACTTATGTATGTAGCTGTAAATGTAACTGGGAAGTAATTGATTAGGAAATATAAAAGTAGGTATTTGTTTTGCTTCCGATATCTAGTTTGTTTGTCTGTCACTTCGTCATTCACTTGTTTATTATTTGATACACTTCTTGTGGTTTATTTGCATAGCGGTTAGCGTAACCATGATGTCTCAATAACAGATTTTTATTAATTTGAATACTATCCACAATGGCGTGTTGTTACCTACGCTTATGTATGGAAGCGAATGTTGGGTGTGGCAGAAGAAGCACAAAAGTAGAATAAATGCTGTAGAGATGCGCTCTTTGAGAAGTATGTGTGGTGTGACTTTAAAAGATAGATTAAGAAATGAAGTTATAAGAGAACGTTGCACTCTGAAAGAGGGTGTTATGACTAAGGTGGAGAAAAGTATGCTTAGGTGGTCTGGTCATGTGCAGAGGATGGACGAGAGACGCTTTACGAAAACAATACACACGGCGGAGGTAAGTGGAAATGCTGGGAGAGGACGCCCGAGAAAAATATACTCCGATGTCATCGCCGGCATACTCCAAAAGGGGCAAGTGCGTAGCACTTACAACCGTCGGGCATGTATGACCAGATGTATGAGTGTGGATGAAGCCAAGGAAGTATGTTTTGATCGTAGCTGATGGCGCTCTGTGTCTGCCTACCCCCATGGATAAAAGGCGTGATGTTATGATGATGATGATGAGTGCAATCGCATAACATTCGCTCATCAATAGTTGAACATATAAAAATTGATTATCTCTAGCTTTCTTTAACAAACTATTAACTCTCTATAAATTAGAAAATGGCAACGGGTCAATTAATCAATATATGAATATGAAAATATTTATGGTGTTTTTGGTTAGGTAATTAGGTCTAGGAAGTGTTTTTGATTTGATGGGCCACAATTAACGGGCTAAATTTCTGTTTACTAGTTTCGATTCCAGCTTTATATCCAAACACGTAATGCAGGTAATTATTTGATTTGTAATTTGGCACTTAAGCTAATTGTGGGAGCATGGGAAGTTGTGTTTATGTAATAATATTGCATATTATGAATTTACTTAACTAATTTTATGTTGTCGAAATATTTAAAAAATATTTGTCGACTAATAGTATTCTTGTTACAATTATAACCGAGATATTATGTAAATACGCTAATTCCTATGTAAATAAATCAGTTGCTGCCTTACAGCTCACATTAATGTACTGTTTAATACTCAAAGTTAGGTATACCCTTCAATACATAGTCTTACACATTAGGTTATTATTTGACTGTCACACACGCACAAAACAAACAGTCACGTGCTATCGGGGGTCGTCCATCGATGATTAAGCCATTTATTATATAAATATAACATATATATAAATACATAATATCATAATACATATAATAAAGTAACCATAACACCAAATAGTAGCCTATACACCAAAATGCCGACAAAACGAATCAAATATAATAGTTATAATATATATAATATTATATGATTAAAATAATTGAATACTTGTAGGTCCTATTCATATTTTAAAAGCTTTTCATTTCATTAACATGAATAATTCATTTAATGATTCTTTTTAAACAGTTGTATTTTATTATTTAACGACTGCCATTAGCCGTCTCTATGCTTAGGGGTTTAAAATGTAAGACATGGTTTGACTGTGGTACTAAAAAGTCAAATACTAATAATACTTAGTTCAAAAGTAAACGTATAACTGTGCAGTTTGCACTTCAACAGATAGATTGAAACCAGCTTTCGTTTAATGGAAATTGAGATGACATATACATGTCTGTGTGTAAACTGTACAATAAGCATATACCTATTATTATTGTGTGTCGACATGCTGGAATAGAGAACCAAATTTAAATTACTCCTACTGCGGTAGCCCGCTTCTTTTTAAATTAGAGAATTTTTATAGGTCCCTTGAAGTGTCTGCAACATATGACATTAAACAACTTTTTTAAAAGGTTATATAATATGCAATTAAAATATTCCATTAAATAGATTTTACGAACACTTATTATAGACATAGATTTATTGATACAAGAGCGGTTATCTCTTGTATATATAGCTAAAAGCGTGTTATGATGACTAGCATTTATTCTTCAGGGATCTGATCAGTCATAGTTTAAGCTTGAGTTAATTTATTCATACATGATGTTTTTTATTCTAATAATTTAACATACAAAATCGATTAAAAAGTAAATCGTACCCTAACTTATATGTGTCGTAACTATATTGGATGTTTCGATTAATTTAAATGCTGTGTTATATGAATTAAATCTTTAATCAAGCAGTGGTTCTCCATATCTATGGAACATATTCTGCAATGAAAAACAGATGTTCACATGAAAAATTGTTATGAATTTAATATATTTGACTTTTTATATCACATTAAGCTTAAAAAAAAAACAACGAATATGAGTCACGATTGCAAATTTTGTACTGCATTTTATTATTTATCAAAATTCATAGAATATTTTCAACGAGTAGGAAATCTAATGTTTTCTGCGGCCATATTATGAGCTTTTATTTACAGGCAGTTTACGCCGTGAATTGAACTGTCTGGCAAATTCGTATTATGAACAAAATTATTAGTCAGTCAGTTCGCTAAACCAGTCATACATTAATATGTTTAAGGAGAAGGTACAACTAAAAGTTAAAGTACTAACTAAAAATTTTCAACTAAAAGTTTTATTTTTGCAATAATACCAAATTTAGCCTGCCTGGAACTTGAATGATTTTAAAAAGCTCATAATACGCCGGCTGTGTCTGGAAAAGGTCGGTATTATGATTGTATAATAGTTTTGTTTATAATTATAGTGTATTTGTCAGTCGCACACATTGTGATGAGCTCCGATGTAATGTACGCGATGTACACAGTACGAATGGCCTTCGACTATACAGTTAGACGTGTTAAGTAAATTAAGCCACAATTAAATGTATCAAAAGTCTTATGATGATGACATAGTTATTGCATATAAATAGATTTAACAATTTATACGTTAATATAATTTGGAAAAAATAAGTGTTTCGTAATATATCAACCCCGAAAGTCTCTTACAATAATTTATAATTAAATTGGATGCCATAATATTTAGTTCATATCAGGTTTTTATAACACAAATAACTAGATAAATCATTAGCATTTTTGAAGTACCTAAGCATTTTAGTCATAAGCAGAGGTTAGTTTTATACATACACTAACTGTTGCCCGCAACTTCGTACGCGTGGAATTTGAAAACCGTAGCCCTATCAAATTATAAAAAAAAAACATCCTCTTGAACCACTCTATCTATTAAAAGAGACCGCATCACAATCCGATGCGTCGTTTTGTAGATATAAGCTCACAAAGGGACATACATACGAAAATAACGACTATATTTTATAATAAGTAAATAAATAAATAAATATTCAGGACATTTCACACAACGTCCTCTGGTCCCAAAGTAAGCTATATTTCTATGCTTGTATTATGGGTACTAGATACGGATAGACTACATACAACTACTTTTCTTTTGTAAATACATACTTATAATACATAGAAAACACCCAAGTAAAGATGAAGATGAATACTACGACTTGGCAGGCACAATGTTTATGAAATTTAAATCCAAACATATTTATTTGTAGTATATCCTACTCTTAATAAGCACATGCCAAGTCCATAGATAAAAAACATCACAGTTATTTAACGACTTCACAACGTGGTATAATTTTTTGATATCCTTTTGACAGGCATCGTGGTTGAGTGGTTTATGTAACGGACTGCCGATCAAGAGGTCGCGGGTTCGATTCCCGCTCGGGACAATCATTTGTGTGATTTTTCTAATTGTTATACAAATGTTTGTACTGCGTCTGGGTGTTTCTATGTATTATAAGTATGTATTTACAAAAGAAAAATAGTATATGTATTCTATCCGTATTCTGGTACCCATAACACAAGCATATAAGCTTAGCTTGGGACCAGAGGACGTTGTGTGAAATGTCCATGAATATTTATTTATTTATCTATGCTTATATTATTTTCTTTTTTTTTTTCAAAACATAATAACTAAAAGAAATATGACCATCCAAAAATCCCGATTTTTTCGGTTTTGTTTCATCTTTAATATAGTATAAACAGTCAAAATCAGTTTAACTTACGCGAAGAAAAAAAGGGACTACGAAACGTCTTTTTTCAAAGAATTTGTAGGTATAATCTGCTTCAGCTATATTTGTCCCTTTCAGCACGGCGCGCGGGAATAGGGACAGCAATACCTAAGGCAAGTACCTGAATTAAGAGTACAATACCCTCTTAACTCTTGTATTCTTAATCCGTCACCACTCTGACCAGTTGCTTATGAGAGTAATTTACATAAATATCCTTGACATAATCTTGTCCGTGCTTGGGCATGTTATAAAAGTAACTTTCTATAAAATTGCTACAAAACCACCTGCTAAGTACTTACATAACTATACTATAGTTACCTACATGAACATTTTAAAATTAAATGCCAATGATTTATCTACATATTTGCTTGATTAAAAATGTTTGTTCTTAAATTAGCATTTAAATATAATGTATGTAATTAGTGTTATTTCAATTTAATATAAATGTTTTTGTGTTAATTTGTTAGTATTACGTTGGCTCCACGTTGGAGATGTAGCCTATTATCTTATAATATTTAGTTAAATAACTCTCCCTTCTACATTTTGTACTGTTTACAATGAAAGTGTGTTTGCGTGTTCGAATAGTATTCTGTACAAACCACATAGGTCCCATTTATTCCTAATGAGTTCTAGATCATATAAATATATGTATGATGAGGCCAATTCTGATGCGTCAAAACCTAACTTAACTAAAATGAAAACATATGGTGTATTTTGATTGAATAGCCATTTCGTTATAATAATTGAAATCGTTACTAAAACACAGTTTTTATAATAAGAAAGTACAGTTATCATTGTCAAACTGTGTTATTAACACTATGAATTTTCAGTTAAGTTAAGTTGTGACTTTCAAAGCACCTTACCGTTTATTAAAAAGTCTCGGTTATAAATATCGTTTTGGTATAATAATGTAGTTAGGATTGCACTAATGGAGGGTGGTTATATTAAAAATAGTCAATCTGTCCACAGGACTGCTTTGAACATAATTTTAATCTCTATTAATAATATCATTAAAAAGCCTAATTCATAGTGATGAGAGATAGAGTAGAATAAAATGTTAACTCATAATAATTACAAAGATAAGTGATTGACTTTGAGGCAGTTGGACCGCGGCTATGTTTATTATATCATGTTAAGTTTCACGTCTTTGGCCCTAACGTGACTCTCATAATTTACATATGTCTTTAAAATTGAATGCCGATAGATATATCATGTAAAATTTTATTATTTTATTTTAAAAATTTCACTTTGAAAGTTTGGAAGTTATGTCATCGTCAAAACGGAAAATTCCCTAAAAAGTTTTTAAAAACATCTGCAGTCATGAGGGTACGGTAATGTTCTAAATTTTATATATAGACATCAGCTATTATTAACGCTAACAGTAAGGGTACTGATGAAAGAACATAAATACTAAAAACTTTCAGCTATTTTTCATAGCATTAGGAATAATTATGGACTTTGGTAAACTCTAGGAAGCTTAGTCTAATATTTCTACATGATGTCTAATTTTCGCTAACATGATTAATATTTAAAGTAAGAAATGTTATTAGTTTCATTTCAAATTTGAACGTTACCGAAAAGTATGTAACATGTAGAAATATCTAGAAAAGAGTATTATATACAAGCGTAGTTGCGGGCCAGAGACACTGCCACGGCACGTGAGTTTGATATATTGATATGATCTAGGATGTGTCGTAGGTGTTTCTCAAGTAGTGATCGTGTATTGATTCTTATGTTATGCCTTCTAAATGATTATAAAGCCTTAGTGTGCGGCGATGGTATCGGCAGGCACTTAGCGGTCATCTACGCCATAATGAAAGTACCGCCTCATCGTCGCACGTAGACATCGTTCGACACTCAAAGTAAGATTAATCATGTTCGAATATTCGTAGACAGATTTTGAAATTTAATATTATTTGCATTTTCCTAAGAGTTAGAACGATTGAGACAGTAGGTCGCACGACCGTGTTATGATGAAATGTGGAGATGTTTATTAAAAAAAAACGTTTATGAAAATGGAATAAAAATGAAAAATATTGTCATATAAACTTGTAATTACTAACTTAAGAGGAATTATTGGAGAACCGAAAACGTTAAATAAACCGATTAAAATACAAACGCGAGTATTATTTAAACGTATAATAAAATACAGTTGTTCTATATCCTTTCCTAAGTTTTCATTTGTTTGACAGTTGTTCCTAGAATCCTCAAATTATGTTCATTATAGCAAATTACTTACTGGTGATGTTAAAATTTCTACTGTGCTAGGATCCTAGCTTTTACTCGACAGAATGATGTTGTAATTTATTAGTGTTATAGTTAGCTTCACATGCTGACGAAAGACATCAGGTTGCACCAGACCACTGACACAAGCAGTAAGCGAAATAAACTTGAGGTGGAATCATGAAAATAAAAATTCACAGATGTTCGAAACTTTAAATATTTTAATATAAAAATCATTGCTTATTTCAATATCACACTCGAGCTTACATCATCTATTTATATTAGGTATAAAAACTATGACTTCGCATTAAATTATTGTTCTCACAGTATAAAAAGTCGACATCACAGCATTGCATTCGATATACACAATACACCGAACGCGAACATACACACACACGATCACAGGCACTGATGCATCAAATTTGCTTCCAAACTAGCGAAGTTGGAAGCACATAGTCTTTATAGGGCATAGGAGCGCTAAGTTCGCAGCGCTGCCATACATAACAGCGTGGCCAATACTGTCAGCGAAGCACGAATGTACACAGCGCTGCTACGGCCACTGCTTTCGCCCGAAGAGTCCGAACCTGGGAAGATTTAAAATCCTTATTGTTATCATGACTAATCACATACAATGTGTGAAGTGCACTGTGTGTTGTGAAAACTAACTTATAGTGTATACATAAAACATAACTATTAACTAGACATGTGCATAACATACAACATATAATATAGCAATAATTATGAACGAAAACCATTACGCGTTGTGACGTGTAGATTTACCTACAACTGCAGTATATAAAAAATAACCTATAAAAATGTCCGATTTGTAATTTGATTCGTATTTAATATTTCCAACCTAATTATTTGAGTAATTTGACAACTTTCATTAATTATAGAGAATTTAGATAGAAATTGCAAAGCTACCGAAAAATATAGAAAATTTTGATATAGGAAAATTAGTTCATTAAATAATTAGATATAAAACTGTATTAGTTAAAATCTAATACAATTTTAATTTAAGAAATAGAAAGAAAACAAGGACATGTCTGGAGATTGTGTAGATGTAGCAAGAATATGATAATTGGCATTGTTCATAATTTTTGACCTGCTGTTTATATATATTTTTTTAGAAAATATAGACTATTTTAGGCAACTAATTTCAATATTATTGAAATATTCACTATATAGACTTTTAAAAAAATACTTAAAGATATTATTTTAAATGTTGTGACGTCATCGTTATACGCAATCTGTGTATTGACTTTTCCTGATAGACTAAAGATAGATTGTAATACATCTTTTCAAAGTTGCCAAGTTGATATAATAGACCAATTTCAACTCCACCACAGAGTAGTATATCCCTCAGAACGACTTAATATTTTAAGTCCTTCATTTCAAGGGCAAATAGAGATCATCTGCTTTTTTGGAAAAATAATTGTTAATATAGCAAATTTTCCGAAAAAAACTAATGGATCATGATCAGAAATTCTATTCCCCGAAATGGTATTTGAATTAAGAGTTTAAAAAAAATATGAACAATGCCAATAATGTCGGTGTAAAATTATCATGAAATTAAAATAAACCTACAGATGCGGATGAGTGAGGGCACGGCGGAGGACGTTATAACCTCCTAAATAAGGAAGAGGCCACGTGTGTACCTCATGTTACAGTCTGGCACCTCCAGACTGAACGTTGATCACTGAAACATTAACTTGCTTTTAGCAAGATTAATATATTTCACCGTAACCGAGTTACCCGTATGTGCAAAACAACTAACTACTTTATATTTACACGTTTTTTACTGATTTTAAATCAAGTTACATGCATTATTTCTAATTAAATACTGTTTATTTACATTAACTACGCAAATTTTAATATTTATTTATCAAATATTTATTATTAACTTAATAGTTAAACTAATTACATGCGTAACATTTTGTTAGTCACACTACTTATTACTTATAAAAACAAGTAGGTTTTAGCCAATTTCAGTCAATTAATTATTCAATATCCTTCATGCAAAATTATATATTCTCAATGGCTTATGAGCAATATGGGTTTAATTAATATCATATTAATATTGATATTGATTTTAATATTGATTAAAATAAAAATAGTTATAAGGTAAGTTTTCACGTAGTTATTTATGATTATTTTCCCCCTTCGATTACACGGAAAATTGTGTCTGAAAAAATGTTTAAAAAACTCCTTTTACAGAATCTCTCGTGTGTTTTTTTCCCTCTTTCTGTGTTTCGGAATCAGTAGAGCATCCGATACATAGAGACAGCAAAAAACACGCGAAATAGTTTTGTAAAAGTATTTTTATTTAATAATATTGTTATTATTTAGTTATAAGTGTACCACACGTGCTAATTTTTTACCTGTTCATGGGATATGTGATTTAATTTTTATTATGTTATAATAAATTATCTAAAAGCTTACTGATCTTCCCTGATCTTAAGACAAGAACCGATCACTGACATTATTTTATATTTTCAACACGATAACTTTTTTTTCGATTTTATGCTTCGATAGTCCTGGAAAACGATGAGCCTTAATTAAGTAATTTAATTACAATCATTTACCAGAAACCGAGTGACATTTTATAAACAAATCTGTGATCTAACTACCGACTATTTTGATAATTTGAATGACTAAAAAGTACCAATACCGTAGTAAAAGACCCCTTCTCAAATCTTGATTATGATTTATGTTTACTATTGTAAGTTAGTGAGCAAGCAAAGCGTTATTTGAAATACCCATCTCCAACTCGGCAAGATCCTTCATGGCAATGTTAAAGCAAAACTAACTATAGTGCAGAAACCATGCAATCGTGAAATGAAACAGAACGTACGGATAGCGCGTGACAAGCTCGCCGGTACTAAAATCACCGCTTATGTTCTATAATCTCACTGGTATACGCTTATATTGTATGTAACTAATTGAGTCTTTGTTCTTTATGTTTGTATATGTACAACATTCAGGAACACTCCACCGAGATTATTTCCTGAACCAGAAGAATGATCTGGGAGCGGATGATTTTACACCTAGAAACAAAACACACATATCGAGACGTGGACACACCCAGCCACCATTTTTAATTATTAAACAACACAGTGACTGTTTGTTGTTGCTATGTCAAAAAAGTAGTGACTAAATTACAAAAAAAAATTGGTGCATAGATACATTCAAAACGTGAGTTTAAAATAACACAGTTATGCATAAACATATTTGTTAAATTGTTTAAATTGTGAAATAATTCCACAAATATGTCAATAATACAATTGCAATGTGATTTATTTGTTGGCTACAATTCTTAAATTGGTGCTTGTGCCACGATGAATTATGCTTGCATTGGTAAGTGAGACTAAATTTTAATATAAGTCGTAAAATTCTCAACAAACTCAGTATGATAATTGCTGGTAAAATATTTCTAAACTGAGTTTGTTAAGAGTTTTACCAACGGCAGGTAGGTAGGAGCTGCCCAGAAGCCGCGTAATCGTCAGGTCGCAAACACCGGCCACCGTCGCCCACTGCTTGGGTTTACACCACACTTAAGCTCAGCATAATCAGCAAGGAATATTCCTTTTAAATTTTAGTTGCAAGCATATTTCTTGATTCTGTTAAAAGCCAATCCGAACCAATATTAGTAGCAATTTTACGAGTTACATTTTGAAATAAGTTAGTCACTACAAGAGCTGAATATTAGTTGTTATTTATAGAGTAATGAACGTCAGTAAATGGGAAGATATTATGTTAGTTACATTCCGGATTATAGTAAGAAATATAATCACTATACGAAGGAACAAGTAATAATTAATCAATTGAGATATCCGTTAAAAACAATTTGTTCCACAACATTGAAGAAATAGCACACATGTATAAAACTTCTAATAGAAACATTTACATAGACACAGCTAACATATAACAGTGGTGTCAACGATGTTGATGTCTTCATTTGCCGTAAATAATAGTCAAATTATAGTCTTGGTTAGTCTTCAGTCTATAAATCATGAAATTATATTGCTAAGTTTAGATAAATACTCGTACGTCGATGATACGGACGAAACATCTAAGTCAATGCTACAATAACAGTTGCTGTAAAAACAGCACATGCCTTATAGTCATATATAAATATGGGTAATAAATGCTTAACGTAACTTTAACAAGATGAATATAAGTCATTTACGTCCAAATCTAAAGTTCCATGCAAAATATGTGAGGAACTATTTGCGTTACTGGATACAGTCCAAAAAAATAACGCAGGATAAAGAGATACGCACAAAAACACAAAACTTTGAATGTAAGTTTACGTAGTTTAGAATTTTTAGGTATTGTCTTTGTCTCTCAGTTTATATTCAAGTCAATGTCAAATAGTCATCGCGGAATCCAGGCCCCCTTCCTACCTGCGTCGAACAAAATATCTCCAACATCATCTTCATCGGGCTCTGGTGCATTAGAGAGTCGCGCGTTACCTCCTACTGTGCCACGAGGCGCTGTACTACATCCAAGCCACCAGAAAGCTGTGGAACGTGGGAATGCTGGATTGTCAGAGTCCACCTGGAATATGAAAAACAAATAGTCTATTCCATTTGAATATATATAACCGTCAATCGTTTGATTGTTCCACTAATCAAGAAAATATTTTTTTTTTTAAATTTCCTTCTTATCCATAAGAAATACTAATACAAAAAACATAGATATTACCTCAACTTTAAAAAATAATAATAATAATAATAAATATTCATGGACATTTCACACAACGTCCTCTGGTCCCAAGCTAAGCTTATATGCTTGTGTTATGCGTACCAGAATACGGATAGAATACATATACTACTTTTTTTTTGTAAATACATACTTATAATACATAGGAACACCCAGACGCAGTACAAACATTTGTATGACAATTAGAAAAATCACACAAATGATTGTCCCGAGCGGGAATCGAACCCGCGACCTCTTGATCGGCAGTCCGTTACCAGAACCACTACACCACGAGGCCCGTCGAAAAAGGTAAACTTGTTGTTAGATCACTTACAGAGAATGTCCTGTCGTTAAACCGCCAGTAAGATCCACCCTTAAAGAAGTACGTATATCCATTCGTGTATTGTAGTGCAGCATCAATGCCATCAGGAATACCGTCCCAGTTAGACAATGGTTTGGGGTATGTAGCCTTGACTGGAGGCCTTTGAGCTGGATCGAACCGCCAGAATTTAGAGCCCTTGTAGAAGTAAATCTTGCCATTGCCTGACCATACGAGAGCAGCATCGAGATTGTCAGGAATACCAGTAAAACCTGAAGCAAATACAAAAAATTGTAGAATAAGAATTAGGTTTACTCAAATGGGGACGAAACAATTCTCAAAATTTGTGGTATATGATGATGGCCCTACAAAACAGACACCAAAACCAAAGTAACGAATTCCAATCCTCTAATTCTCCTTTATGCCGATTTGGTACATAACTTTGCTCACTTTATTGTCACCATAACTAAAGTTAAAATATTTCGACTTCTATAAAAATAATCACCTTCGCTGATTTCTTTGGGATACTCTCCATCAACTTTCTGTCCATTATACCGCCAGTATTTAGATCCCTTGAAGAAGTAAGTCTTGCCGTTTTTGTAAGTGAAGGCAGCGTCAATGTTACCGGGTAAGCCGGGCCATGCGCGGGAGATAAGGCGAGGATAACCAGATGCTACACCATCTTCAGTCAAACGCCAATAATGTTCACCTGTAATACATAGGATTATATTTATAATAAAATAACAATAACGTTGATAATAACAATCATACATAGATTTTCGATTTACGATAAAATAGTCAACTTTTGCAAGTAAAAACATTGTTCTTCTTATAAATAATGCACATTGTGATATTTTGAGCATTTATAATAATATTTAGTGAGGGCTGTAAGAATAATATTCATCCATATATATTCCATTCATCCATCCATCAGCCTCTCTGCGTCCACTGTTGGACATAGGCCCCTCATAGAACGCCGCAACGCGTGGTCTTGTGCCGCTTGCATCTAATGACCCTAGCATCCAATATACTCTGCATTAACATTTTTTTCACTAACAAGTATTTAAGTCGAATACTTACCCTTGAAAATGAAAGTGCCACCGTCCGCAGAATTGAATATAGTGTCGAATTTAGGGTCACCACATAGTGCGGGGTCTTCAGCTGAAGGTTGTTGTGTGGTGGCTCGGGGGACTGACGGTACTGAAGGTAATCCACCACCGATGTCTAATTGCGTTTTGTGACCGTACAGAGCCTGGCAAAATACAAAAATACATATTACACTTTCAAATCGAGATATATAAGTTATATTCTGATTAAATTCAAAGATACTGTTTATCAAGAACATGTTGCAAAATATTCTGGATTATTAACGGAGAAGTAGCTACATAATTTTTTTAATTTTTGCAACTGACTTTCTATGCTTTTACTTAATAAATCAAACGGTATTCCGAAGTCGTGGGTTCAAGTCCCGCTCATATTGATCACTTTTTTCACTATAATTTCATTTATTAAGATAAATATAACTGTAATATTTATAATACAATGCAGGGACTTCGTTATAACGTTATAAAACTAATAAATATAACATTTGTATTCTTGAAACGCATAACATATCTGACACGATTACTAACCTGAATACCCAAAATATCATCCTGATCGAGCTGGAAAGCAGGGTCGTATCCTCTGTAGAAGGGAGCCATAAGCGCTGAACGAACATCACTGTGAGACAACCCTAGTGAGTGACCGAATTCATGAGCTGCTACCTGTAAATAATATCAACATTAGTTTGGTGGTTTTGGGCATTTAGTTGAATTTTTTTCTTAAGACGCAGATGGTGGCATAATATTAAACAATATATAATGGTACTTTCCCTAATCAGAACCGCAATAATTTATTATGCAATAGAATTGTATAATAAACAGTGACGTAATTACCTGGAAGAGATTGGTACCTCTCCTTGAGTTAATGGACCACATCTCAGCGTCATCGAAGTGCGCGTCACCGCCATACACCTGCGAATAAAAAATATGGGATTAAGGAAAATAAGTATGATTGCAAATGAATCAATCATAATTGTCATATTGTTATAAACTCTTTGTTTGTAGCACGTACACAGTTCTCAGTAGATAATCAATGCGATTGATTCTATAACGTATAATCTTCATAACGAGATCACAAGACATTGATATAAGACATGAATAAAAGCAATTAGAAATTTACTAAATAGCTGGTTATTAAATAAATTGGGTGTGTTGAAAATATATCACATTACTTAGGCCGTAATTGACAAAACAAATTTACAACTAGATTTCTAAGGTGCAAAATAGCAAAGATGCTAAAGTAATTTAGACAGTCGGCAGACAAGATCAAAAAATATTAGCTCTGTTGCTATCTAATGTTTAGCGTGCTGGTAAAACATAAAATAGAACATACTAAACAGTAGATGATAAATCGTTTAGCAATACAATATTTCTGATTAACACATTAGAAATCATAAAAGAACTTTCACTGTTTCAAATAATGTGACATATCCGTTACTGTTTTTCGGAACAATAACATTATTTATACCTTTTGTGTTCCAAAAATGCGTAAATTTTAGTACGTCGAATAGATATTCATAACGGTTTTTAAATCTGTAATTTTATATAGCTACGGTGCGGTGTTGCAAATTTAACACTGTGTGTCCGTATATCAGTTCTTTTAGTTGAACCTCGAAGTTAACAAATAGAACTTATTTGCCGACTTCAAAAAAACTATAATCGCTTTCTTCGTTGCGAATATATAATTGTACTTACTGGGAAATAAGCGTGGGCAAGGGTGCCACCAGGTCCATCGAAAGGATCGCCGTCTCCATGCTCTCCCTTCTCGAATCTAAAATATTAATTACCAAAATCATGAACGTTCTTAAAGAATATTCTAAATTTTGGAGTAACGACTACAACATGAATGTATTTTGATAAATCCCTAATATTGTTTCACATCTTTCAAATATCGAAAATGAATTCTCACCCTAGTTTCGAATATGTAGAACACGCAAGGAGGTAACATGTTTTTTAAATCAATAGTTAACATATAACTATATAGATTTTACACAAGTAGGTTCGTGTATTACGAGTTTTTCAATGACAACTATTCATGTTACGCAACAAAGGTTAACTGATTGTGACGAAAACATATTATTACCGATCCAAATAACCCTACACACAATACCGCAGTATTGCAATAATTGCGTATTTATTTTAAGCATTTGTTAACATTACTATCTAAAACGAAATATTATGTTATATTTTCTATTTCGTTTCACACGAGTGGTTGCTTTTAACAGTCAACTTATTTCAGACCACTAGTGGGCTATCGTTATGAGATTACATTTCCTACCTTTGCTTCAAATTGCCTGTTCCCGATCTATAGAATATTTTAGGTGCTTCGATTTTTTCGTTAGTTTAATTAACTAAATAAACTTTCAACAAAGAAGCCTTCGAAATAATTCAATCAAAATATGTTTGCTGAAAATAGGTTTCGTATACAAATAATACTCAACTTGAAATTAGTTTACAAATTATGTAGGTATTACGATTGCCTCATAAAATAACTGCCTTGTTTAGATTAAAATAGATATATTGGAAATAATATAATAATTTTCTTAGTTCAAAAACATAAAAACATGTTTTAAAATCCTAAATATAATTTTAAATAATTGCATTGTCCTCGGTCCTTGATATGTATGCAAAATTCAAATCAATCCGACTATTGCAAGTGGGTGAAAATCGCTTTAAAAGATTCCGTTACATAGATTAATACCGAATTTATAAAAGCGTGTTAAAATTACTACTCTTTTACTATATTGTGTTAACATAATAGGTGTTAAAAAGTGTTATTTTCAACTTACCTGATTTCAATATGCACTTGTCCGGATCGCTTTTGTGTAAAAGTAAGGTCGGTATAATCGGACCACACTGAAAATGCTTTGGCAAGCTCGGCGTCAACTTCAGCGCGATTTAGCTTCGATGGATACTTAGAGATCTTGTACGTTAAGTTCTTGACACGCCATCTTGAACCTAATCCATTATTTTATATTAGACATGAAACGTGAAATGTTTAATTGTGAATGACAGCAATTAACCATTTATATTAATCATATAGGAGCAGCACTAACATGCAGTCATTTCCTTTTTTAGAACAAGTTTAGACTTATATTTTACATACCATATGTAATTTTTTATGATATCTTGAATTATATTTCAAGGCTGGATAAAAATAAGGTATAAAATGTATTAAGAAGAAGGAAGTATGGAAGAAGAAAAAAATATTGGAAAATATGCTGAAATGACCATTATGGAATTTAATTTTACACGTAGATATCGGCATGTTAGCATCATCAAATATTGTGTAGTAAGGTGTTATTACAGAACTGTTCCATTAAAATATAAATATTTTAGTAAACTCACCCTGCAATGCGTAACGTTTGGCACGGCTTTCCCCAAAACCGACTTTGTCTCTCACTCCACATCGTGGCAAGGACATCACTTTGGTAGTTTCTTCATCTAATTCGCCTGTTAAATATTATTACCATTAGTATTACTTTCATACTATTAGATATTAGATCAGCTTTATAAAATAAAAACAGCGGCGGTTATGCACATTAAGAGGATACCAAAATAGCTTCGTGCATTTTTCTATGTACGAAGTTTTCATTGTTTCTTTAGATTGAATGGCTAGAGCTCTAATTTTTAAGTATATGTTTTTTCAATATATGATCTAGGATCGCATGAACTCAGAAACGCGATTGAAAAAAGTTTTCTCGATAGAAAATCTTGGCGAAACAACCTCTCAAATTTTTTATTTTTTTCATTTGTCGGTCTATTATCGCGTATTAACTAATGAAATAACTTTAAAAACATAGGTAACTATTATGTATAGAAACACGTGGATCAGAATTAAAATATATTTAGTAGATTTTGAGTAAATAGGAAAAGTATCCCTAATTCTTCATTTTCTGTGCCTACTGGCTGTGTTAATATGTACGTGTCGGCGATGATATTGATGTAGGCCCTTAATTCTTACACGATTGAGAAAAATAGTCGTGAATTAATAATAATAGAAGTCTGTACGTTCTTCTAAAAGACACAAGCCTGTTTCTGTTTTTTAATTACAAGAATAAATTGATATTGACATTTCTCCTTCAAACTGTTTTGTTAATTTTGTTAATTATTGTATTTTGGCGCTGTTTCTTCGAAGTTGTCTATCTATTTTTAAACATACAAAAATATGACATATTATTTCGATAACACTGTTTACAAAAATAGCACAAGAACAACGATTTAAACATCAATTATTATCTCGTTTGTGTCGTCGTAAAACACTCAGTGTCAAAGGGCAGTACAGATATTTTATACAAATTAGTTAAGAGGAAATAATAACAAAAACATTGACCAAAACCGCATACGGAAACTGTTGAATAATGAGGAACTATGCTAACTGATGCCGCTTGGAATTCATTGGCAGTATCATTTATAGATACGTAGAATAATAATATAGTGATAAAATTATATAAGGATAACTGCCAAATTAATTTTATGTAGGAAGAGTAATCAAAAAAGGTCATCGTATCTTGCAGACTTCTGGTCTGGAATATTTCAGATAAGGTAAAATTTTATTGTGGTTTTATAACTCGACGTTTATCATAAAATCAGTTAGCAATCTGCTTCAATCAAGTCTGTTAAGGTCTGAAGCTTAATGTTAGGCTATTATAGTGGTAGAACATGCAGGTAGACAAGATTTGCCGCCTCTCCCCTTACTCAAACAATGCAATTTCTATGACTCCATGTTTCCAATTTTTCTCTTAGGCGTTGACTAGCGAGCAGACCCTTTTCTATAGACATACCTATTGTACTATAACATTGTAACGCTGACGTTCTTGCAATTGATTTTCGTCACACAAAATGTAATTAAAGATTTTCGATACAATTTTATGAACAACATATTGAATCAATTGAAAGAAAACAAACGTTACCTTTAACATGTCTAAGTATATTTGATGATTTATATTTTA
This sequence comes from Orgyia antiqua, assembly GCA_916999025.1. Taxonomy (NCBI): domain Eukaryota; kingdom Metazoa; phylum Arthropoda; class Insecta; order Lepidoptera; family Erebidae; genus Orgyia; species Orgyia antiqua. Next base: position 9,736,984 of record OU779861.1, read on the forward strand.
TAACCACTCATATAAAAAGTTCTAAACACACAAAAGGATTGATATAAATCTCGTTTCTAGTTAAACACTATTGTTCATCATTAGTAGAATTGTAAGGTAGTCGTCCGAACTCGTGCAGTGACCGATAATGAATTATTTATTTATGTGTGTCGTCTGTGCGTTATTTGCTTACATAATAATGGCTGCCTTCTGTCATAGTCAACACCAATAAACTACTTCTTGTGTCAAGGCACGTATGTGTACGAACACGGTTCGAGGACTGCTCGCATAATGCTAGCATGTTAAAACACTTATGACAATGCTATATAAATTGCATGGACAGATGTTAATAACTGTGATAAGAATATGTACAAGGTTAATCCATGACCGACAAATCTTGAGCGCATCTTTAATATTGTTAAAGTTAAGAATAAAACTTGTGAATTAAATAACTTCATGTTAATGAAGAGATCTTGATCTCTAAATAAATTTTAGATTTTGTAATAATTTACAATATATTTTTGATTATCCTTTGAGATAAGTGTGCCAAGCTTTTGCATACACATGGGAAAATCTTACAAAGATAGGTAGATACCGACATATAACATGATTTTTAAATGAATTTCAAGGAAATCCCCCCTAAAATAAATTTATTTAAAATTGAACATGGCATTTTGAGTATTAGGTAGCCAAATAATTTTATGGTATGAACGCGTTGCAAAGATATGATTCAGCAAAATTTTATAGATTTTAAATTATCGTGCAAATCAGGCTTCTAGTTAAAACCATGTGTGTATTGTGTGTGTGTCGCTAATAAAAGGTTATGGGCCAGCTGCTACCGTACTGCAAGGTCAATGTAACCGGAAATGGCCTACCATTACATTAATTACATAAACTCATGTGTATTCCAACAAATATGTCGCCATTATGCTATTTAGTAATTACTGTGACTATATAACAGCGAAGTATGAAAATATTTATACTCTCGTAACTAGGTGGCGTGATTACTGTCGTAGATATAGATACATTAGACAAATATCTTCTATGGTATCAATTCTAGGTACACAACTAAACTTAAATTAACTAAAAAATGAAAATTGGTAGTGTCAATATAGCTATTACTTGCTATTTCGTTGTACACATTTATATTAATTAAAATCGTTAGTCTATAATGCACAGTTTTAATAATAAGAAACTTCAGTAAACATTGCCGAATTGTGATAATGACGCAATCAGTTTTAATTTTTTAGTTATGTTACGTTTAGTTGTGCGCTCAGAATCGGCACCTATATCTATGTCTCTACGCTCTACACAAGGATATAGTAGTAATTATACAGGGCCTCGGACTAGAAGAGCCCTGAAATAATAGAATGGAAATAATGTTTCTATAAAAGCATCCATTCCTTTGTGCCGCTCTACATATTTGTTACAGCGCCCTTCACAATCAAGCTCTACATCTATAGCTGTAGATGCCGATTTTCTGTTCATAACTTTTATTAAAAGAAAAACCATGTGTTTTTCTTGGCATCTGACAGGAGAGATAGAAAACTAGGTATCAAAGAACGGGAAGCCAAACAGATTGACGCCTTAACGCGTTACATAAACGGTTATTCTACCATAAGAAACTATCACTTTAGCGCGAAAAAACACTTCCTTTTCTCTATGATTGACCTGAGACCTCTGAGTGAAAAGGCTAACGTATTAACCACCACACCTAAGGATTTTAATTAAGCTTAAAGTAATTAGTTTTCAATGTAGCATTCAAAAGCTGACAAGATGATTGATTGCCGTCGCAATTACACATTTCCCATCTTCCGTATTAACAGATTGTTGACGGCATTAGGTTTTATTATTTGTTTGTAATGTACTTTATAATCAATTTTAATTGTTTTATCTTACGTAGGTATCTATCTCGCGTAATAGTACTAGAATTTCTATCTAGACTCTTTCTAAGCATAACGAAATTTAATTTATTCGATATTAATTGAATCGTAGCGACAGACATTTACAGTTACTTGCGTAATTCTTTGTGGATTACAACATTTTAACAAAGGAAGTGTATTTTAGATTTAGTGCTGCATTAGTACCTACGAGATTTTAATCAAAATCGGTACAAAAATAGAGCACAATTTTTAAACGAATTTCTTGATGATTTTTTTTATAATAATTAATACCATTTAAAGGATTTAAGTACTAGGTTTCTTGTAATAATATTTTGTATATTATTTTACAAACTTTTTATAAAAATTACTCTATCTGTTGCTAAACAAATTAATATAAGAATATATAAGCGCACTGAAAAGGAGAATGTTAAATAACAATTCATTTGAAGAACTTACCCGTTGCATTCAATCCTGCAAAGCTTTGGAACTCAGCGATGGCTCGTCTCCATGTGCTCTCGTCCATAATGTGGCCACTTGAAGGGTTCCTTACAGAAGGACTCAGATACCCGTATTGTGCTAAGTACATCTGAAAGTAGGCATCCCCTTCAGTCTGCCATACCCAAGTTAGGAGTAGGCCTCTGTTCTCAGACGAAAGATGTCTAACTACGTTTTAGTAGATCAGTGTTTTATCTGACTACAGTGCAACAATTTACTTTACATTTTTTATATTTTTCTAAGGGATGTGCGTCTAATGTGTTGTTATCTTCGTTCGACTGAGATACAGGTAAGCTTAATCTAAATATTATGTACATTAAAAATACCAGTCACTCAAAAATTGGAACAGTTTGATTAAAAATCAATTATATTTAACACTATAAATGGTAAATAAATATCTTTCACATCAAAACTACTAAATTGATTGAAATAAAATTTGTTACACAGATTAGTGTAGAGTCTTAGAAAGGATACCTTAGATAGGCTACGTTTTAATGCGTAAAAGGGTACGTAATTAGTTAATTACTCAAAATTTTACGTGTAAACGGATAACAACCTAGTGGAAATATATGCTTTCTTTTTCTAATTTGTCGTAGTGTTTTCAAAAGACCTATTTGATAGGTTTATCTTCAAAGTTTTTTGTAACCACACCACTGACTCATTGACGCCATCAGGCAGATATTTGATTATAATGCATATAACGTGTTCCATACATACTTCTATTAGTACTTAACTAGGTGACTGGTATTTTTATTTAACAACTATTACTTTAACAACTATTACTATCAATGAAATAGATTTCTCTTTTATGTTTTGCTTTTAAGCATGGATGTAGCCAAGAGGAGGTTTTGTGCGTTAAACTCAGAAATAGAAAGAATGCTTAGAATCCCTTCCCGTGACGAAATTCTGCCTAGACCCATGCTTTTAAGTGTAAGTCTTTTTTTGTCTGAAGATTGTATGAAAGCAAGTATGTACTTTATACAGCAAACATAATTCGTAACACATAACTAATCTGTTTGTTAGCTCATTAAACGCCCGTTATCTCTGACTGAAAATTATAATTATGTACATACATATATGTAGGTGTATACCTCACGTCAGTGCAAGGTTATCCATCTATTGTTTATTGTCAGAGTTTGATAAGATATAACAAGTTAAAACTTTAATAAAATCTTGTATTGCGGTTGACCGAGACGCAATGGCGTCTGCACTAGGCTTTTTCTGTTTAAATTAACAAAGCAGGCAATTGTATATAATAATGGTAAAATAATAGGTATATAATAATGCCCTAAATGGGAATGAGCTCTCAATCGTACATTTTTCATCCTTTATCATTTCTGAACGCAGATTTAATCGCATGTTCTTCTCCTGTTAACAATATGTAACTCCGTAACTCTATCGTATCATACATATAATTAGAATATAGTATAAATATTTTAGTTACTAAAATATTCCTTCTACTTAGAAAAACGACCATGCCAGAATGCCATTTTAACACCTTTAAAAAAAGGTTAAGCTCCGGTAATACTCTTAAAAAATCGCAATATTAAAAAAGGTCTTTATGTAGCAACCCTATAAAAATACTATAGTATAAGTATAACAGTTGCGATGGGAGCGTAAGTTACGATGGCCTTGGACAATGGCAGTGGCAGTGAGGATAGCGTGAGCTGCATCACAATGCGCGTGGACACGTATCTCTGAGTGCCGGCACAACCGCTCTTTGTGTTCTCACACGCTGGGGAATACTCTACAAGGTGACTTGTAGTTAATTCTTTGAAAAATGATACCACAAGAAAATCATAATAATATTTACGAAAGTTTAAAGTTATCTAATATAAAGTTAAATAAAGTTATCTAGAAAAAAAAACATGTTATCATTTTGCAAAATCAGAAACATATATTATGAATGCGATTTGACCGCGTTAGTAAGTGGTTTAATATTACTTCAAGCAATACTGTAAATGTTTGTAGGTATTGTATTTTTGACAATACCCAGCACACAATGATGTTTACTGATAATATTTTTAATATAAATTAAAATGTTTTAAATATAAATTGATCCTAAATAAATTATATATTTAGGATTAAATACAAATAAATCATGGTAATGCAAATAAAACATGAATGAGTAATAACGTAGCCACGCTGTTGGTCAGATTTTGGGTGCGTACTACCCAGGCCGTTGACACTCGTGGGGACAAAGCCATGCCCCATTGTTCGTGAAACAAAACACAATGCAACATGTACGAATGCAAATGTTAAAACTATTCAGACCACATATATTACAGTGTTTCCGAACAAATAATTGTCCCATATTGGTAAGAATTCTTTGAAAACTCACGCAGGTAACAAAGTACACGTTAACTTGTTAAGCATATGTGAAAACAAAATTAAGTACTTGAGATTTATATGTTTATATTCACGTTTTTACATCCACCGCGAGGTAGGCAGGGTTTAACGCCCCATGCTTTAGGTTCAAATTACTTTTTACGAAGAGGCAGTAGTAATCTAAAAGTTTTAACTAAACACTAGTAAAACATTTTTCCCTCGCATTAGAATCGCGAGTAATTTACCCCGCAATATAACGCAAAAATTTTCTACATGTATAGTTAAAAAGATATGAACGTGTAAAGGAAAAAGTTTAAATGATGAAGGCATTTCAATAATGAATTTGCTTAAGCATATCGAGGTCAGTCCCCATGAGTAACGGGTACTGTCGGAGATTGCGCCCGCGCAAATCTTACAGCTCAGCGTATCCGCGCTCTAAAGACCTACTTAACTTATGCAAATTTACAGTTTACCTCCTCAGGGTACAATCCAACGGCAAGTATCACGCCTCACTGCTATGTAACAATGCTAATTGTAAAAAATATCTTGCTCCAGGCGAATGTTTGACTCGCAAACAAAATGGACAAGCGGTGATAATATCTGTCAAACTCATCTCACGTACGTGGTTTTATATTTTATAGAGTATTAACACTTTAGACTTGACAACATGAATTTAAAATGTAAATTTTGCACTAATATTTTCAATCCACGTTTATGATGGCTATATGAAAGGTAATTGTTATGATATATCGGCATTCCAACGGAGCTAATACCTTTGATTAACGGCAATTCCTACAGAAAAGATGTGGCTTTGAATTAAAATGTCGAAAACCACGTGTTTGGACTGAGTAACACGTAACACGATTGTTGTGTTTGCTACAAGCTTGTCATTGGAACAAATTTTGTATACAATTGTTTTAGATATAAAGCACATTGCATGTGATAGCGTAAAAAACTTTACTTGATTCATTAGTTTGTATAGAAGTAAAAACATCTGAATTGCTGTGTTTAGAACTTAGTCATGATTACCTGAGTTCCGGTCGAGGAAGGCTAACGTTTATTTAATATGTCATTTTGTACACATATATGTCCTTATTATCAGATGTAGGGCGTGCTGTTCAGTGTGTTCCTAACCTTGAAGAGCATGTATTAGTCAGACAAAGTTTATATTTTCCAATGCCAAACCAACTTTTGTGTATAGAAGGAGTGTAGTTATTAAATATTCTTAAAATGTATCCTAATAACGTAAGTGATAAATGATTTTGAAAATAAAATTTATATGTATGAAAGTTAGAAGAAAATTAAAAGAAAACTATTCTGTCTAGATGTACTATACTGTATGTTGGTAATAGTACTAGTGTAATTGAAATGATTTATTGTAGAATTATTGTCTACTAGCCAGGAAACTAACTCTACCACAAGCTGTGGAAAAAAGTGGCGCAGTTTGAAAACTAATTACAGTTATTTATTTACATTTTTTAAAATTAGGTAATTGAAACAAAGTAAAAATTATGTTTCGTGACCGGCAGTTTCAAAGCTTTTTTAATGGCAATAAATTTTAAATTAATATATACATTATTATCATTAAAGCTATAAACATTACTCCAATTAGAATATTAGCATATATTTATTATGTAATAGTTGTAGTAAACAATACAATTTAAAATTATATTCATAGCGATATAAAAGGCGCAATATATCCACATGTGTAAGAGATCGTTATGGCACGATTATGTATAGTTATTGTATTACAATGTAAGCCATGCGGGCATTTAATGACGTCTATGTAATATTAGTGATGTATCACGAGCTATATTTTGCTTTTGGACCCGAGTTACATAGTCATATAGTTATATAATCTAACACTTGACTTTAAAACAGAGTACGTCCTTTAGGCTCAATTTTAGCTTTCTGGCTACCACCGTTAGCTTTAAAATCACTAAAAAGAGCACTAATTGTTCGCCTAAAAATATAGAGAAAAATGAATCTCATCAATAGCATAGAATATTTAATATTCTTGTTGCGGACTAGAAAGGAATACTAATGCTTTTGTATAGTTTCTTTTCATGTTTATACTTATCACTTGAATGAAATAAGATGAGGGTCACATCACTATAAATCGTATGATTTCGTACCTACATCCTTCGTTTAGTATTATTGTAGAGCCGCTGTCATTGGCTCTGATTCACTTGGAATCGACATAAAGCAACTATTCCGCTATTATGTTAATATTGAGAGCTATTCTGTTTGTGTAAATAACAGATAATTGATTTAATATTCCGTAATAACTTCGTACGCAGAATCAATACAACGTAACAATGTTAAGAGGGCACGATACCAAATTATGCTCCATACAAAAATATGGATATCGTACTTCCCTTTTTTCTTCGCGAAAGTTAAACCGATTTTAATTGTTTCTACGCCATATTATAGAAGAAGAGTATATCTATGCTTCTGTCACTTTCTATTTTTCAATACATAATACTTTCATATATAATACCTAAGGCAAATACCTAAATTAGGAGTACAGTACCCTCTTAATCTTAGCTCGGCAATGTTAACCGCAATGTAAACATGTCTGACTTCTCATTGAGCTCGCAATTAACAATTAATAACTGTGGGATTTCCCTCAATCAGATGACAAAATACTCTAATCTTTACCGTTAAAACATGAGACTCGATTTAATCTTTTAATTGATTAAATATTTTTGTCAACCCCGAGAGGCAGTTGTCGTATTTTATGTATACAAATAATGATTTATTTTTTCATAGTCATGGACATTTCACACAGCGTCCTCTGATCCCGTTATCCCAAGCTAAGCATATTAGATGTACTTACTACCTACACATTTCCTTTTGTAAATACATGATTATACTTCATAGAATCCTTTTACATTTAGATGTTTTAATTCCTTTGATTGTAAAAATTCACAAAAATCTACTCAAAATACAGAATTACTATAATCATAATTTTAATCGACGTACAGTCCAAAATGCTTACAGGTATATAGATATAAATATAGGTTGTGATATCACGCAACTTCGAGGAAGTGCATCTGTTCTTAATCAGTGCTTAGATATGCCTTACTAGGAAAGCCAATGCCGCGTGCAAATATTTGCTAACTATACTCTTTCAAATGTCATTAAATTGTGAAAGATAATTTGCTAAAGTTGTATAAGTTATGCCTACTGCAGAAAATCTTATACAGAATTATAATAGAAATGACATAAGAGCTGCTTTCAATCTACGTGCACACACGTTCATACAAAATCAATTACGTACCTGTCAAATAATCGATATTGTAAATATTTACTGAACTTATTTGCTTATAAAGATGGAACTTTATTCAAAAGAAAACTATTTTTTGTTCACCTTTTGTCATATTAACTGCGAAACAACGAATCACTTTAGTAAATTGTGAAATAATACTTCAAAGACGAATTCGTTTTGTAAACTGGCAAGAAAGAAAAAACAAATTACTTACTATTTAAATTAGAAAAAAAATACCAATTACTAGTTGACAAGATTTGTGTCGCCCATTAGTTAAGGTGTTGAACTACAGTCATCATTCCATTTAATGGGAGACCCGGATACAGTCTTCAAGTTCTGGGAATCTATATTGTTGACAGTGCATGTTATATTCAAATCCAACATATTCTTCAACATACCCTAAGCTCTGACATTACGATTAATTCTATTATCTGTATTCGGAGAAACACTAACAATTATAATATGTATGTAGTTTGATATAACCTGAGTAACAGTTTTATCTGCCCACGTTACTCTACAAAGTCGGCGCACTGACACTGTTAATACAATCACTTATTTCCATTACCGAAATCAATGTTTTGGGCATCGTATTCTATAAAAAGTATCGAATCAATAAAAAGTAGTTTTAGTTATATTCTTAATTATTTCATTGAATTCATAATTATAGTTTCTATTCCGCTATTTGCAATACAGTTAAACAGATTTTAATTGTTTTTACGCTAAATTATAGATGAAGAGTATATCTAAGCTTGTATCACTTTCTTTTTTTTTTCAAAACATAACAACTAAAAGAAACATGATCATCCGAAAATCCCGTGTTTTTCGGTTTTCTTTAGATGAAATTGCAGCTATCTGCTATCACACATATTTGGCAAGGTTTTACCAAAAAAGAAAGTAATAGAAGCATAGATATACCTACTCTTCATCTATAATATGGCGTAAAAACAATCAAAATTAGTTTAACTTTCACGAAGAAAAAAGGGGACTAGGAAACGTCTTTTTTCAAAGAATTTGCAGGTATAATCTGCTTCAGCTATATTTGCCCCTTTCAGCGCGGCGCTCGGTAATAGGGATAGCAATACTTAAGGCAAATACCTAAAATAGGAGTACAGTACCCTCTTAAATTTCAATATTTACCTGTCTAGGTATTAAAAAATTTTGTTACGGTATGTTAATTGGTGTTTACTGATAAGCTCTTGTATACCTGCATCATAAATTCATAACACTTTGTTAAACGCAATAGATCAAATACAAAGTAAATATATATATTAAAAGAAGTCAATGTATCACGATAATGAATAAATTTGTAAAAACCATAGCTGGGACACGTTCTGATCCACCACGGGTACATGCCAATAGGATGACGAGGTTTTCTTCAATACGCCAACGAGAACTCGTGGACTCAATTATATATTTGTTGATGTTTTTATATAGTAATTAGTTCACTTATTTTATTTATCTATGTGTTTACCTCATTCATTACATCAATAATACGACGCACATAAAACTTTTATTATAAATAATTCATGTATCGTGTAAAAAAGAGATCGTAACAAACATTATTTAAAACTCCATCTATGAGACATAAATGGTACGTATTAATTATTTAATTATATATACCATGCAGCTAGTTAATTCTTTCACAATGTTAACAATTACCTTAGTAGGTACCTATTTATGTACTTAGTCATCACAGGTTACATTTTTTTTACATCATTTTAGTCAGTTAGCGTTAGTGATGAAATGCTATGACATTATGTTTGGTGCCGGTTATAAAAGATCTGGGTATTAAAGATCATTGTCATGAAATCTGCTAATATAAAACGTAAAATAAATTAATAAATACAATGAAGCTTTCTTTTAAGCTCTAAATTGAGATAATAAAGCTTTTCGGAAAATAGTAGTTTTTCAAAAAGTTCTAGGTAATATCAGGGTTTAGCTGTATTTCACTTTTTCTACAGATTTATTAATATTTACGATGTTATTTTATCTAAAACATTATTGTAATTTTAAATCTATTATGTTAATGAAACTATATTAATACTAAAGTTTTTCAATGACGTTGCAACTTTAGGCATGTTCAATTTTTATTTCCGATTAGGTAGCATTTCTGCGCTCAACAAGATGTACCTCCGGCTGAAAATTTTTGTATTTATGAATCACTACCAGACTTTTATCAACTAAGTGTATAATTTTGTTATTTATATGAATGTAAGGTGAAATACACGTGTAGTCTACTAATCTCCATTTTATATATTCCTTAGAACGTGAGTCGTATTAAGAATGTTGATATAAATACGACACAAATAAACAAATGGACAAACATTCATACATTTTTAATATAAAAATACACTAGTTGAAGATAAATTAGCTGTGTACAAACACTAGATGAATATTTAATATAGATTGGCGTCTGTTACATAAGGTAAATCAATATGATTGTTTACCCGATCCGATGTCATCGTTTTATGTTAATAATGTATTGAAATGCATAGGAATTAGCTTTTGCGTTCAGTTGGTTCAGTTCTTTGCCTCGAATATGTATGAACTAAGCATTCATAAGTCATATAGTATTCTACAGTTAAGTCACAGTTGGTATTCACGATTTTAATGTAATTTAGTTATTAATAATCATCAGTTTATTATACCTGCAAAATACTTTCGTTTGCACAAACTAAATTGTAAGGCAGTTTCAGAAATTTCAGAGATTAGTAACCTTCTTTTCTTTTAAGGACTAATTTTCTTACTGAAGTGCTATTAACTGTGGTGAACTTTGTTCACGAAAAGATTCTTTTCAATTAGTCTCTAATGTCTCTATAAAATAAATTTCTAATTTGTTCCTTACAACTTGCAACTTAGATAAAAAAATTATCAAGTGCAAACTAATGTAGCTTGTCTAATATGTCTCATCGCATCCGATGCACACTTCATCATCACAAGCAATGAGCAAGTAATTAACAACACAATTAGTCTCAATTACGTTGAGATTGACGAAAGATTAAAATAGAATTCATCGCGTGTGGAGGACTACTTTTCCACACCAGAATGTAGAAAATGTTTTTTGCGATGGAGTAGCCCGCTCTTTGTCTATCACGCTCACGTTTGTCACGTGTCATCAAGCACATTGTCTTCTCTATTCAAATATAATAGACCGTGATCTAATTATTGTTCGCCAATAATTTGCAAACCTACACGTGTACTTAGTCATGGTCTATATAAATCGAATGGACTAAACCTATAGATAATCTGGTCTTTATGCCGCGGATTTAGTTCTCTCTTTAGTCCATTAATATCGCAAAATCGAGCATGGTCCTCCTCCACTTTGAGATCGGTTATGGTTTACTTTATCGCGCTGACTAGACGTGTTGGCACAGGTTTTATTTTTGAGTTTTCTGTCTCATGCAGAGGATGTTATCTGTGTACAATATCCCTTAGCTGGCTTTTACAGCACCCTGGCGAGGAAAATGAGTGGTACTCTTAATCACTCACCACACGGACTACTAAAGTGTTTAGTAACTATTAATCCTATTATTTATTATTAGACCCGACGAGCCTAGTGGTTGAGTGGTTTATGTAACGGAGTGCCGATCAAGAGGTTGCGGGTTCGATTCCCGCTCGGGACAATCACTTGTGTGATTTTTCTGGGTGTCTGGGTGTTTCTATGTATTATAGGTATGTATTTACAAAAGAAAACGTAGTATATATATTCTATCCGTATTTTGGTACCCATAACACAAGCATATAAGCTTAGCTTGGGACCAGAGGACGTTGTGTGAAATGTCCATGAATATTTAAAAAAAGAAGACTGTAAGTCTAATCGGATAAACTGTTATGTGCAAATAATAGAATTAATCCGAGAGTTATTGATTACACTTCTTTTGGTGCGTTAAGGAAAAACAATTATAGTGTTATTTTGTGCGCACATAATAATAAAAAACGATCATTGTGAAGTTACAAAGAAACTAAGAGACGCGCGTGCGCGCCGTCACTTTGAAGTTAGATAAAAATTGAACTTGATCGAATAGATTAAACCTATAGATAATCTGGTTTGCGATGGAACTAAGAAAACCAACTTTTTAAACATTTTTAATTATTCCATAAATTGTTTCATCCAGTTGTACACATATTGTATTTTTTTCCCAATCATCATAAATAATGATTAGTCAATAAAACACTTAGTACTGTTTGCAAAGAAAAACAAACACAGACAATGATAGATAGACGAAGTTTATAAATTACTGCAGCTAATAAGATATATGGCCTGTAATTTTATAAATATCTATATATAACTTTATAGAATGATTATATAGGTTTCAATAACATCTTTAGAATTTTCAGCTTGAGATTAACTTGTATGATTATATAAATTTAATTCTTAGCTAATCTTTGGAGCTGCTTCATTATTCCAAGCACACGAAACCCAATATCCCCACGAAGTAGAGTCAGTAGGACGGTAACGTTTAGAGGCTAAGGAGGAATTAAATAGGTATTATTTTCATCATTTGTGTGATGTTTTTATTTGTCATACAAATGTTTGTACTACGTCTGGGTGTTTACTATGTATTATATATATGTATTTTCAAAAGAAAAGTAGTTTATGTATTATATCCGTATTCTGGTACCCATAACACAAGCATATAAGCTTAGCTTGGGACCAGAGGATGTTGTGTGAAATGTCCATGAATATTTATTATTATTATTTTAAATACCGAAGAAACTTATTACATAGTTTCTCCTCGAAGACACTTAGGTACATATTTTTAAAAAATAAATTTATGTTGTGTTATAAAGAATACTATCGGAAAGTAGAAAAAGTATCATTTATCCACTTTCGCAAGGATATATATTATCTAGTTACAGAATGCTTTAAACGTATATAATTTAAAGTAGATGATGATTAATAAAAAGCTCATGGCAAAAATTTACCACGCTCGTTCGTCATACGATATCATCAAGATAAAACGTATTCTATAAAGATTAACAAAGTTTATGTCTGGAATATTAAGTAGTTTGTTGAAAAAATTAAACAATTTGATATTAAAGAGCAATTCTGCAGGCACAAACTAAACTAAATCATTAGTATTAGGTACTTTTGTCAAATAAAAATTTGATGCGATCAATATTTTTTTGCGGAAGGCGGAGCACCGCGTGAGTTGTAAGAGGCCTATATTCAGCATCAGACTGCAGTAGGCTGATTTGATTGATTGATGTAAATACGTTTAATAATTCTTATTTGTGAATAGATACTAGCAAACCATCCACAGTCTCTCTCCATCCACTGTTGCGCGCGGTCTTGTGTCGCTTGCATCCCCCCACGACCTTCGATACTAGCAATAACGGTCCCAAATAATGAGAAAAGAACAGAATAAGAAATCAGAATATGAATAATGACATAGGTAGACAGGTATAGTACGCGTCACGTAAAAAGAACGCTGGAAGAAAGTGGTGGGGGCGTCTTTGTCTTTGTACACTCCCGCACGAGAGTTATGTCCCTATTATTTTATTTTTGAACTAGGCTTTCGCTGGCGAGTCGTGACGTGGTACCTACAAATTTGTTATTCTTAATAGGTATTACATAGAAAACCGATAAATCGCCTATGCGCAGCTTGACCGCCAGCGTTCTTTTTACATGACGCAGACCTTTACAGTTTCTTTTAGTTTTTTAGTTAGTTTGAGTTTGCTGCAGAATCGGCACTTATATCGGCTTGGTGACATCAAATGGTAACAATCAGATGTTAGCACGGTGGAACAATGAGTACAGGCGGGGATGGCCGTGGCGCGCGTGCTGAAGGTCGGTACTCGCTTCCTATGTGCGTGATGAGCATGATGCGCACCGGACCAATACTTCAACCAATACTTTGGCCAATACCAACGCCAATACCAAATACCAACCTAACATATCAAAACCTAGACATCATCTTCTTGATCCAACAGATAAGGACCAGAAATCTTATGAACTTATTTGAAATCTACCTATATTGTGATATAATATGAAAACAAACGTTAAAAAGACTATATTTTTATTTTGATCTGTTGTATAATATAGTACCAAAAATTGGAACAGTAATAATTTTAAATTACTTAGTTTATTTTATTATAAAAACAATTGTATCAAATATTATCCGTTTAGAGATTCAAAAATTACGTTTTAAATTTTAAACTCCCAAAAGTAGATATGACATAAAATGAATGCAAAATATTAACATGGATAGCAATGAATTTTATTCATATTTTCTTTGTATTGGAACTTTTAAAGCTATCCCCTTTAGTTCCTAACATGATATTCGCGACTTGGATTCATTGTATGCACCAAAAACATGAAACAACCGTTACCCAAAACAAGTCCATTGAAGTAACTGTTATCGTAACAGGTGACCGGGTTTATCTCTGTCTCCACAAACTATTGTTCGATCTTGTATACCTTTAGAAATGTCTTATTTATGTCATCGCCATGCTATATAAACATTTATCACTTTAGAAGACTTTAGATAACTTTATCTGTTTCTGTTTGACATCCTAAAATAGGTTATTTAAACATTGTCGTTAATTCTGTTGCGACAAAAACTAAACTAAACTAAACATGAAAGAAATTAGAAATTAAACGAAACTCGAACAAATTATACAATTTATATTATTCAGATTCGTTATTTAGTAATACATTTTTTCATACGTTTAGTTGAGTCGTGAAATCAGAGTTATGAAAAACGTAGTCTCGTAAAACCCAGAAGTTAAACAATGGTCATAGCAAAGTACTTTTACACAAAAAAGTACTACTATATACGAATTTATAGATTCATATCAGTGCCTTTCGCTTGAAAAGTTGTTTATATAAAGAAAACACCACCATCAGTTACCGCTAACTTCGTAATAATTTTGATTACACACTTGCTGATTCCCGAAACACAGCTAGAAGGCAGTTGACATCTTGTTCACAGTTAGGTATGTTTAAAAATAAAACTAGAACAACATAATCTCACTAACATTTAACTTTGTCAACAAAATATGTTTCAAAATAAATGCAAAACGTTTGTGTGTAAACATTTTTAGTAGGTATTTGTAAAGTCTTTGATCTCTGTGACGGTTGTATATCGCAGTTCATTGTTCTAAACTTCCAAAGAAAATTCTCAGAGAGGTGTACCCCATGCGGCACATGCGTAGAATTTTTATTTCGCATTAATTGAGTCAGGTGGGAGTATTAAAAACAAAGAACTGCAAAGGTTCTTAGTATTTTCTGCCAGGTTTTTATTGTTCTCTGCCGAGACATCAGGAGAATGACCTTCTATATAAGGTTTCGTTTATCATAACAGTACCTGTCTGTATATGACAGGAAACGCCTTGCTTATAACAATATGCGAAGTGCACATCATAAGATCTCGTTTTTATCACGTAATGTTAGGACAACGACCTATATAATCAAGAAAATAAACAGTAACTAACAAGAATGTAATTCGTGACTGAATTTAACGTTGCACGCACGACATCAGCCTGCCGTAAGCAGATATCCTAGCAACCGTTTCTGAATTTCAATACTTCAGCTGCGATTCTATTTAGCTTGTTATTTCATTGGTTATTGTTGATACCGGTTTTGCTTTCTATAGATACATAATGAATGTCTGTGCATATCTTATTTTTTCTACTTTTTTAACCAAATGTTCTACCTACCTTTTTATATAAAATACGTGTTAAAATGTTTTAGATTTGGTTTAAGTAAACAGTTTATGACCAAATAATGCACAAATAACACATAAGGTGTGAAACAACACTAAAAGAACACTATATGTAAAAGAGTACGAAAGTTTATGTAATACAACACTAAGATCGCCTATTCATAATACATCGTGTGAAAGTATTCAAAAATTACGATTATTTCCTAGACAGCGCTATTACTCTTTTATAGCACATGTCATACGAAGACTCACTTTACTCAGTAAAGTAGGTTGTCTTCGTCTTTGCTGACAGTAAATTCGTGATAGAGTAATTAGTGGATCTCTTGGTCACATAGAGCAAAAAGCATTTTATTTATTCAAACATAACGGCTACATAAAGTTATTAATTAAACCGTAACATAAACCTCAATACTTTGTTTTAAATAACAAAGAAAATAATGAATGTTTACAAAAAAGTCTTATACAAAAGATTTGCGGCAGCTTTTCACTCTTTGCTATAGAATAATGAATATGTTTGCCATATTATATTTTAAGAAGGTAAATGGGGCAGCATAAACCTTGACATTGTATTGTATAGTGTTAGAAATGTTATTAGATCTAGTCGATTAGGGCGAAAGCAGCGAAGGATACTTGGTACAACATTTTTAATTATAAACTGGAAGGACTAAATGTACAAGGCCAACATGTAAAATTTAATGTAAGTGTTGTACTTAAAAGATAATAATTATTTCAATCAGGAAAAACGTTGAGAAATGCTTTGAAAATTTGTACTTTAATGATACTATCAGACCTCTCATGCGTTTATTATTAATGCTACTATTTTTGTAAGAGATTGTCTTTGACATAACACAAATGTTTGTATGCTAATTATAGATTATTAACATTGTGTCTGACTGTAAAAATATAATTTGATAGTTTGAACTGAATAGGTTCTAAAACTACTGAATCTATTTAAAATTTATTTACTACTAGATCTATTTAAAATATTCTTTCCTCGTAGGGAAATTGCACTAAGGCCGTTTATCTCAAGCTGCCTGTACCTATTTATATTTTATATCTTAAGTAATCAGTATTACCTATACAGAGTCAAGTTCCCAGAATTTTATGCTTTAATTTTTGTGATAAATGGAAGTTGTAACAATTGAAAAAGAACTCAAAATTATTCATCTGCTGTATGCGATTTATTTTTGATTAGATTCATGTAAATAAACTAAATTATAATGGAAAAAATGATAACCATAAGCGGGACTTGAAACCGCGACCTCGGAATGCCGTTCCGTCGCTCTCCCAACTGAGCTATTATGGTCCACGCAAATGTTTACCAAATTTTCCACTACAATCATCTCAATGCGAGTTTTAACATCGTGCGATGTTTTTTCGTACAGCGCCATCTATTGAGCGGTTTGCACCAACTCCATCAATCGATCAGTTAGCGTTCTTTACAGAACACAATTGGACCGAAGTAATGGTAAATAATAATAAATTAATGTAGATACATGTAGTTATATGACAATGGTATAGGTGTTATGTACATATAATATTAACATGCGAGTACGGTCAGTGGTCGGTTGGTCAGTGCTCTATGACCTAGAACTTGGCGGTGAGCGAGATCTCAGCTCGAACAGTGAGTCATGCATGAATCTGAGAAACTGTTTTATAATTTACTTATTCTCAAGAACCACTCGAAGACTATAAATTACTTTGTTACTACAACCTATATGACTCAAGTGACAATACTATACTTTCATTTGTTTTTGCTGAGATTTTCTTTCAATGGCGGCAAATATTCTTTAGCCTGCGTTAATTTGTACCTTTTCTAATTTAACTCTATTCATATCAAATGCTATTTAAAATTCTAGTTCAAAACATTTCCATAAGTATTTTTTATGGAGGACTCACTTGAAGAAAATAGTTGCCCTTCGTAGGTGAAGCTGTGAAGCTTCCTCAAAAAAGCGGATTTACCCGATTCTCACAAATTATTCGAATTATGTATTGTTCTTTTAATTCTATGCATCAGCATACTCGTATTGTAATATTATATACCTACTTCCTTACGGATAGCTATATATGTAGTTGCCAACCGCAATATTATGTGACTAATTTTTATTTCAATATAAATGTTATATTAACATTAAACGTGGTATCATAAAAGACCCGAAAATTTTCGAAGGAAAGACAATTGATAGTAAAAAACGAAAAGAAATTAAACTCCCTGCATGCAAAATGTCATGAAATTCATTGGAAACTTTCCTGAGATTCAGATTATAAAGATATTTTCAAAAATTGCTCGTTTAAATAATTTAAAAGGAAGGAATTATCTAACCCGTTTCTACTTTACGACTATTGACTAAACTTTATTATGAATAAGTTACAAATCTCGCAAAAGGATGTTGATACCGTCATTAATTTTATAGCTATTGATTCATACAACAGGTTAGCGTATTTTGCAAATACTACTACAATGACGTAACGCCCATTGAAAAATTTAATGACCAATATCTCGCTACACCTATACACATACGAGTAAATGACTCACACCAACTTTAGTGTTAAACAAACAAATTAAGTAGATAAATAAACTGTACTTTAATTTGTGCTAAAGACGACTTTTAAATTTGGTTGGATTGTCTTATTTTATGAATGAATGGAATACTACACTTATCTGCTAGTGTGTGCGTTACTGCCTTTTAGAAACGGGATTTCAATGAATGTTTCGGAGATCTGTGTAGGTGAGCGTATGATATTCTTAGAAGAATTGAGTCAGAGTATATTATACCTTATACGATTACGCATTACTTCCGATTCCGATGACAATTTATAGATAACGATAAACAAAAGGAAATCCTTATTCTATGTGTTGAGCATCACACTTTAAGCATATCGTGATTAAAGTAACGTGTCAACTTTGTAGGTACATAAATTAAATGCACTATCTAAGAACAACAATAAGTAGTATTTTCTACTAACTGTTGCCCGCGACTCCGTCCGCGTGGAATTTGGAATTTTTTTTTTCGCAATAGAAGTTAAGTAAGTCCTTTCTCAGGGTCTAAAGATTGTCTGTGCCAAATTTCATCAAAATCGGTTGAGAGCTTTAAGCAGGAAAGCGTAACAGACAGACAGACAGAGTTACTTTCGCATTTTTAATATCAGTAGGGATTATATGTGTAGGCAGAATATTTACCTTTCTTTTTTACAACCATATTAAGATATTTTATTTAAATCGATATTTTTATTAGTTTGCAATAATGATTTCTTGTAGAGTCATGGGCGTTTCTAAGAGGAACTTTTCTAAGGAGAGCAATAAAATTTAACAATTCTATCCATATTCCTGCTGTGGGCCGGTTACCTAACTACTCGAAATCAAATCAATTAATAGCAATAATTGGCAATAAACTTTATCATTAAATATGACAATTGTTACCATGAAAACGAAAAACAGTAAATAATAATCTACACATTAACACCTACATTCTTGTTTTGATAACATTAAAGATAGGAACAAATGCACACGTGTAAAGATATATTGACAATGATGTCAAAGAGAAATCTATTTCAAATTACGAATGTATTGGAATTATAAAAAAAATTATATAAACTCACCATCGCCTTGTCGGTACCACCGAAGGTTGGAGCGGCGCTACTTCTTGTCAAAAACACCAAGGCAGCAATCACCGTCCATAATAACCTCAAACTACTCTTTAAACTAACAAACGCCATTTTCTCCGATATCCTTATTCTATTAGATATGCTCATTAGATGAATTCTTATTTAATATAAAACTATCTTAAATTCGAGATAATTTTTTGTCATTACTCTTAGATCGATTTCTTATTCTAATCAATGCAATATGTCGATATTCTTGAGCACCGTGTTGATATGTTATCTGTGAAAAAAGAAAGATAAAGCATGTATTAAATATGATACAAATGTTACTAAAACTGGAAATCAACAAATTATGAAGATCGTCAACTAAGTAATGAGTAAAGTTAAGATAAATGATTATGATGGTATTTTGTCTAAGTGATGAATGGAGTTAAGATATGATTCTGATGGTCTTTTGATAGTAAGTGAACAAAGCAAAGATTTGATCATAATGGTCTTTTGATGGCTATAAGTTGGTATAAATTCTATAATCTTTATTCAAATAATCATTGCTGTACTGCAATTCATACTAAAACTAAATAAATCTAAATTTTTTGCTAAATAAATCAAGCAAGTATCTGTAGTAATGGTAGTAGCTAGACTCAAGGAGGCTTCAACAACTTTGTTAAATGAAAGAAGAACCGTTTATAAATCTAAAACAAACATATTTGCCTACAAGATATCTTTATCCCATGTATAGATTATCTTTATATATAAAAATTACGTGTCACGATGTTTGTCCGCGATGGACTCCTAAACTACTGAACTGATTTTAAATTTGATTGAATTGAAAACATGTGCATTATAGATTAACAATTTAAATTAATATTTATGTGTACAACGAACTAGCAAGAAGTAGATAAATAAATAAATAATTATATAAATAAATATACATGGAAATTTCACACAACGTACTCTGGTCCCAAGCTAAGCTTATATGCTTGTGTTATGGGTACCAGAATACGGATATAATACATATACTACTTTTTTTTGTAAATACACACTTATAATGCATAGAAACACCCAGACGCAGGATAAACATTTGTATGACAATTAGAAAATACCCACAAATGATTGTCCCGAGCGGGAATCGAAACCGCGACCACTTATTCGGTAGTCCGTTACATGAACCACTCAACCACGAGGCTCGTCAGATATATTGACACTATCAATTTTCATTTTTTAGTTAAGTTTAGTTTAGTTGTGTGCGTAGAATCGGTACCAATACCAACTAACGCCAACGGCTAACTATATCTAACAACTATCTATTAAATAACACACGTAATTCTCATAAATCTTTGTGAATCCAATATCATATTATCATTAATTTTATGGATATAAGTGTCGTTATCGATGGTGGTATATTATACTGTAGTCAGTATATTTAGTAAACATTTCAGTCAGTACCATACATTAAAATGTATAAAAAGGTAAGTATTATTAAACATTTGTGTTCATTAACTTTATATTATAACTATTTAGAACCATAAAAAGGTACCATATGCATCACAGAATGTACCAGACGATCTCTATCAGCAGTCCAGTGATCGAGTCGAATAATAAAAAGTAAGTTTAAAAAAAAAATATTAAAACAATAATATTTATAAACTCGTTAGGTTTAATAGTAAAGGTCGAATGCCACGTCATATCCGCAGTATCTTTAACAACTATGAGTAATCTTACTTATTTACTTATATAACGATTATATAGAATCACATTATTCGGTTACTCATATGCGATAATTATAAAAATTCTTTATAACTAAACACCATTAAAAAGGTTTCAACTGTAATTTTATTTATTAAGTGTGAGATAATACATTATTTTTAATTATATTATTAACAACAGTCAAAAAAACCCTAAATGTATATG
Source organism: Orgyia antiqua (assembly GCA_916999025.1). Taxonomy (NCBI): domain Eukaryota; kingdom Metazoa; phylum Arthropoda; class Insecta; order Lepidoptera; family Erebidae; genus Orgyia; species Orgyia antiqua. The sequence goes on from OU779861.1 coordinate 9,758,121, forward strand.
TGTCATGTTGTTCAAAATATTACAGGTTTGAAACATGGTCGAAATATTTAACTGATAATAATTAACCTTGAATAGGTGATAAACGAGTGCCTATACCGTCCCTATTAACTTTTCTGTCACCAAAACTTGTTATGTAAAATATCATTCAGGTTTTTAGAAGACGTCATTATTTATCCAACTCTAATTTTGTCTGTCTGTCACTCGCTCACGCTAAAACTACTAATCATCATCATCGCCCTTCCCTTTTTCCTTTATTTGGGGTCGGCGCAATATGCCTTCTGTGTTTAGTCTTTTCATATTCTATTTTACACGATCCTAAAAAACGCTAAAACTACCAAATCAGTTTAAATTAAATTACCATAAATAGATAGTGACCCGAGAAAGGATATGCAAAACTTGAATTCTAAGCCTATGAAGTCTAGCGCTAGTAAATTGTATTTATTTCGATGGTAATCTCAAAGTTAATAGAAGCACTTTTATACAAAAGTAACATCACTATTGTTGACCTACTTACTGTATTAAATACATGTTACCAATGCCGTGGGCTTGTCTACAAACACTATTATCTTCGTAAATGATAAATTGTTTTCTAACCCTAGTGAACGATGGCCACAATGCGAGGAACTGATTAGATATTTACCTATACTGCCCAAGTACTTACTTTAATGGTTTGTGAGTCACAACTAGGTACTACATACTATGTATTTTTGAGGTTTGTTAATACACATTAAAATAACTATATTCAAAACTTATTATATAACATTTATAAGCGCATAAAGAGTGCAAAAATTCAATAATAATTACAGGTTGTAAAACATTAATACATATTATTATTATAGAAGTGACAACCAGAGATTTTTAATTTTGTAAATTATGTTTTATGGTCAAGAAACCTAGCTAGACCGTTTAACCGCCTTCCAAACCCCTTGCATACTAAATTAGATCGTTGGAACCATTTCAGAGATTCATATTACACATGCATGTACAGGGATTGCTCGCTTAATGGTATTAGATAGATAAAATATTTGATAAAATATCTAAGAGAACAATCGATAGAATTGAAACTGAAAGCGGTGTTAGAGGTGTCGCCAGCAATGTTCCGCTCGTCGAACCGTGTCCGTGTTCGGAGGTGACGCCAGTTTCACCGACATTGGACCGATATCTCTTACCTAATCATCTAACTGAACATTTTTTACCTCACCACTTAAACATTATAATCAAATATTGCAACTTACTTAAATAAAACCGAAAACTTATCAGTTGGTGAAACTGATTAAATTAATTGTGTAGAATTGAATCGACCCCGATACGTTGCAATAGATAGCAGGTGCTTTATTTGTCAGAAAGATTAGAACGTGATTCAAAATATAAACTAATAAGATGTTTCCATTGATTTCTACAAATGGTGCGAATTCGTAAATTTTGTTGGAATGAAATTATATCCCATCACTAATTACAAACAAGAGAATGAAAGAAAAGATCTATTTAAAATATCGGAATTTTTTTTTAATTTTTCAATAGGTATGCACGGTATCAGGTTTGTTCGTTATGAAAGTATCGAAAGTTAAGAAATGGAATCAACAGCAAATGTGTACAGTTAATAAATCAAATATCCTTAGCTATAAACAAGTATGAATCAAATCTAGGAAATGACTACATTATGTTCTTAGTAGGTACCTACGTCATTATATTATTATATTATGCTTCTACATAATAAATAACTAACACAAGACGGAAAATGGCTAAGAAAAATTTATATTTACATAAACTTTTTACTTATTTTTAGTATTCCATGATAGATATTATTAAAATCTTCCAATTAATTTCCCTTTTTGAAAGCACTTATCCCTACTAATATTATAAATGCGAAAATAACTCTGTCTGTCTGTCTGTTACGCTTTCCCGCTTAAACCTCTCAACCGATTTCGATGAAATTTGGCACAGGCAATCTTTAAACCTTGAGAAAGGACATAGGCTACCTTTTATTGCGAAAAAAAGGGATGAAAAGTTTTCTAAATTTCACGCGGACGGAGTCGCGGGCAACAGCTAGTTAATTATATTTGGTTTAAAATCTAACTAAACTCAAATTAGTGTCGAAAAATTAATAAGCTGTATAAAACTTGTAAGATTGTAGATCTTTATTTTAATATTTATTCATTTAATTTTACCATTGACAAATAATCTATACTAATATTAAAAAGCTAAAGAGTTAGTTTGTTAGTTTGTTTGAACGCGTTAATCTCAGGAACCACTGCCACAGGTCCGACTCAACAATTCTTTTAGTGTTTGATAGTATTATTTATCGCGGAAGTCTATAGGCTATATAAGATCACGCTGCGACTAATAGAAGCGAAGCATTATTTAGTGTTATTGAAAAACGGGCTTCGTGGTCTAGTGGTTCATGTAACGGACTGCCGTTCACGAGGTCTCGGGTTCTCGGGGACAATCATTTGTGTGATGTTTACATTTGTCATATAAATGTTTGTACTGCGTCTGGGTGTTTCTATGTATTATAAGTATGTATTTACAAAAGAAAAGTATGTATATGTATCTTATCCGTATTCTGGTACCCATAACACAAGCATAATAAGCTTAGCTTGGGACCTGGGACGTTGTGTGAAATGTCCATGAATATTTAAAAAAAAAAAGTTTTCTATATGCCATTTGAGATAAGAAAAGGAAGACGATTGTGATTGAAACCGCAACCTAGATCTATAGACAAGTACGTCTTATCCTATAACACCTACATAAATAAAACGCGGAATTCGCTGATAAGATTGTGAGTGTGTTAATATTGATTGACATCATTGGTTCATTGTACATGCGAAGTGTCGTGACACCGCCATCTCCTCAGATGCATCTCAATGAGTGTGCCGTGTGGTCTACGAGTATTTCGCATTGAAACGACATTGGACTGTTTCCTGCTTCCGGATGTCCGCTACCAATACTAATAACTTACAGTTACACACATATTACATTTTTGTCGTGTAAATAAATGCCTATAGAACTTCTATTAACAAGTAAATTAGATATAAATGCAAAATAAAGACTCATCACGGAAATATAATCTTTTGGGTAGCGTTTTATGCTTACTAACGTAATAAATCTTATAGAAGGAATAAATTTTAATTGAGCTTAATTTGACAGGATCATCAGAATATTTTTTTTATTCCAAGTTCACTTTCTAATTTTTTAAATCAGCAAAAAGTATTTAATAGAAATTTTGACTGCCAAACTTACTATAGAGATTATTATTACTAATAAGTAAGTTTTAAATATTATAACCATTGCATTTTTTTGTGTATCATTTTACAAAAAAAAAGCCGTAGAGAGGCAAAGCTTATTAGTGTTGTTTTTTTAAATGAGCTGCGTAACATAAAGCATAATTTTTTTTGTTAACTTTTTCATTTAACACCCTGAAGCGCCCATTTCTTGACAATTGGGTAAGTTAAAAGTTTACGGCAAACTACTGAAGCATGAGTCAACTAATGTTTTGGTTGAATAACCTTCAGGGTCAAACGTTACAACCACACTACCTTAAGACGTCAATTATTACGAATAACCATGTTATTGTAACTATTAGTAATGTGGCTCTCTGATAATATGAATACAAAATATAATAAACAATAATAAATATGAACAATACAACTTTAATAAATGTTTTCTAACACTTGCGCGACTCATTTGTTTAAATAAAACTACCTTTTACGGATTAATTTATTTTTAAAATTTTTTTTAAAAAACTTTAATAAGTCATGACATAATTTTTTTTTAATGGACATTTCACACAACGTCCTCTGGTGCCAAAGTAAGCTATAATTAAGCTTGTGTTATGGGTAAACGAATACGGATAGACTACATATACTACTTTTCTTTCGTAAATACATACTTATAATACATAGTAAACACCCAGACACAGAACATATATATATATATATATATGACGTTTATAAAGATCACACAAATGATTGTCCCGAGCGGGAATCGGACCCGCGACCTCGTGAAGGGCAGTCCGTTACATGAACCACTCTACCACGAGGCCCGTTAATGCGTAAATGCCCGTAAATGCAGTACTAATCCTTACTTATTATAGAGCAAAGTCGTAATTTTTGTTTGTACGTTCCCATGTGAGCTTATATTTTCAGAACAAGGTAGCGGAATTTGATGCGGTTTTTTTTATACTACAAGGGTGACAAACAAGCATACGGCTCGCCTGATGGTGAGCGATTACTGTAGACTATGGATGTTTGCAACACCAGAGGTACCACTCGCGCGTTGCTGACCCTGATGAATGATAGGGTTGTTTAAGAGGATGGCTTTTTTGTATAATTTTGCGGGCAACAGCTAGTACTACTTATATAACGCACAGTTGCGTAATTTTTTATATTTTTTTTAGAAATCGTCAATATTTATAAAAGATAGTTAATACTTTTTAATAGATCATGATATTGAAATTTGCCTGATAATAATGTGGTATTTACATAAATGTATCAGTTAAATACATATTGCGTAAAATTAACAATAAACCTTGTCCAGTTCAGGGTTCTTAGTGCCGCGTTGCTGATAAAATAGTTAAATTGTAAGCACTGATAATATACTTTACAAAATGAAGTATTCTCTATTTAAGTAAGTAATACTACTTTAGGCTCCTTAGAAAGAAAATGGTGAGGGTACATTTTTATGAAATACGCTCAAAAGTCACAAACAGCCTTAATTCCCTGAAGTTAACATTGGTACCAATTCTATGTGCACAACTAAACCTAACTAAAAAATGAAAACAACTATGGTATATTATGATTAATTGACTGTTTTATGCACATTTATACTAATTCAAATCATTAGTCTATAAGATACAGGTTTTATAATAAGTAAGTTCAGTTAAAATTACCGAATTGTTTTATACACACTATAAATTTCATTTTTAGTTATGATAAGCACGTAGAAATGGCACCACTAAAGTTTTACCGAAAAGTGCGTACGCCATTCCGAAGTTAGCTAGTAGAAATTACAAGTATAACTTAATATTAGGTAGATTGTATTTGCGTACCCCTAGCCATAAAAATGTCCGTGTGGTGACAGACTAAAAATACAAGTGTCAGCACCCCTTTTCCTTCCTAGGGTGCTGTAACAGCTAACGGATACCTATTGTGTACAGATAACATCCTCTGTGAGAGACAGAAAACTCGAAAAAAAGCCTGTGCCAACACGCCTGGTCAGCGCGGCACAGCAAGACTATAATCCCTCCCAAAGTGGGGAGACCCATGCCCAACAGTGGGACATTAATGGGCTGGAGAGAGAGAGAAAGAGAGAGAGACATAAAAAATACTTTGTAAGTGCGTACTTAAGTAGGTACATATTGGTACATAGTTTTTAAGCAGCTGAATAGTGTGAATGTAGTAGCTTTTGTACTCGAATGTACACAAAGCTTGGTGCAGTAGTTTTTCATTACTAAAATGAGTCATCCTTTCTAGTAAATATATGTATAAAGAAATGTGCCATAGTACCTCGGTATTCGAAGAAATGATTTCTTTTATTCTAAGTTAACACTACGACTTTACGAGTTAGACATTAGAGCATTAATAACCGTTTAATTTCATTACGCTTAATATCTCATAAAGGTAAGCAGTGTGTAATATTAATACGTTCAGTATATTTTACTGCCACTGCTATTTTCACCTATACTAATACTTTAATATGTATTATAAAGCTGAAGAGTTTGTTTGTTTGAACGCGCTCAGGAAACTCTGGTCCGATTTGAAAAATTCTTTCAGTGTTGGATAGTCCATTTAGCGAGGAAGGCTATAGGTTATATAACATCTCGCTGCGACTAATAGGACAGAAGCAGTAGTAAAAAAAATATTACAAAAACGGGGAACATTTTCTAAATTCTACGCGCTACTACTAAGTCGCGGGCAACAGATAGTTTAATATAAAATTTGAAATATATTGTTGTAAATGAAACTTAGAAATCAAAGTCGAAATGTCTATGTCGCATGCCTAGTATTATAATCACTACGCTCCACAACAATCATATCACAAATAGATAAGTCTATGACTTATTATTACGAATTTACCTTAAATCGTTTGTGTTATTTGTACAAAGGGTCGTAGAACAAAGAATAGCTTTTAACTTTATATTACATACATCTTTTTTTCACATTTTATTAAGTATAAGTATGTACAAAGAAAGTTCAATAACTTTATCGATAGATGAGTCATCGATAAAAGGATTTTCACAATAAAAAATTTTAAATAACGATATTACTTAATAACATTTTTTGTATTTCACATTAGCGGTAATGGAAATAACGACAGTTATACTGACACTGCATAACATAACTGTAAATTATTAGAATCCATGCCCCATAGCCTTGTTAATGAATACGTTATTTAAAAACTGTAATACGTCTAATTTACATTGTACAAACAGACATAATCTATGTAGTTCTGACAATACATACATACAAATTTAACTGATTAAATCCTTTTTTGAAATCGGTTAATAATTAGAGAATGAGTATAGCAGACTATAGATAGAGGGTCTATGGCGCCGATTCTATACGCACAACTAAAATTAACTCAAAAATAACAACAACTACTGGTATACTTTGATTTATCGGTTATTTGGTTGTGCACATTTATATTAATTAAAATTTTTATGGTCTTATTCATAATGACTTATCGGAGTTTTAAAATTTCGCTAAAATAGGTCCGCGAAAATTTTCAAAACTTGTTAGTCATAATAGTCTTTTTACGCTAAAACGTTTATTATCTCTTCGATAAAATCTCCATTTAAACCTCCGATAAGTCATCATGAATAAGGCAGTAAGTCTATAATAAACAGTTTTTAAAACAAGAAAGTTCAGTTTATATTGCCGAATTGTGTTATCGACACTATCAAAATTTATTTTTTAGTTATGTTTAGTGGTCAAAATTAATTTTTTTGTTAAGTTAGAATTGGTACCATTGTCTGCCATGGGAAAAATATATGATGATATGATTGTGAGCTTTGTACTATACCTTAGCACATGTAATGTAGAGAATGTGTTTTAAGGGCCTACATCAATATTATCGTCGACATGTACATATTAACACAGCTAGTAGGTATAGAAAATGAAGAATTAGGGATATTTTTTTTGTTTACTCAAAATCTACTAAATATATTTTAATTCTGATTTACGTGTTTCTATATATAATAGTTACTTATGTTTTTAAAGTAATTTCATTGGTTAATACGCGATAATAGACCGACAAATGAAAAAAATAAAAAATTAGAGAGGTTGTTTCGCTAAGATTTTCTATCGAGAAAACTTTTTTCAATCGCGTTTCTGAGTTTATGCGATCCTAGATCATATATTGAAAAAACATATACTTAAAAATTAGAGCTCTAGCCATTCAATCTAAAGAAACAATTAAAACTTCGTACGTAGAAAAATGCACGATGCTATTTTGGTATCCTCTTAACCGACAGAAGTTTCGTGTCAAGTTCGGCGTCCTAAGTATGACTTAAGTGTGACTCACTTGGGTCACTAAGCAAAACCACAATGTTTATTTACTATACTAACAATTTATAACAAAACTAATTAAGGGATATGTTTTTGAAAGACCTAATCCTAAACTGTCCCCACGGTAATTAGGTATCATTTGTCTTCTTATTGTAATATTCGTCAATATTATGATCGGTTTATATTTACCATTTTTACCTACACGTTTCATATAATATAATTAGGTATATAAGGTTTGACTTTTAGTTAATCGACTATACGTAGAAATTGGTAATATTATTTTTATTTTAAAATTAAAAGTTTAATTAGTTAGTTACTTAGTTTTGGAAATGATCGTAGCATCTGTAATAGTTCCTAAATTTGATTACAATTTATGAGTATTTCTTAAATAGTTTCGTGTTTAAGACTTTCACAACTTGTTAGTAAATAAGATATAAAATAAATTGATATAGGATCCATCAGAACAAATAGTACCACTTCAGATTGTTAGAATAAATTTCATCATTTGTCCGATAATAAAAGGAATGTACTGATAAAAATGTATTACAGATGATACATAGATTCACAATGCGTAAACCACTTACAGTTATATTACAATTGCAATTATATCAATCTTGCAAGCACAGATATCATAATCCTATTGCAAATTTATATGTTTGTATGTTATTATTTGTAATACAAGATAACAGCAAATAAACTAAAGAATTTCACAAAGAATGAGTTCATTTGATCTTACTGTTATCAGTTTGATAATGTTTACGGACTTATCCACAAAATTTATCAGATAACGAATGCTACGATACATGTACCTAGCTCGTTTCTTTATTTTTTGCCTTGTATTATACATTTTCAACATAATTTTAATGAGTTTTAGCAAATTACAGCTGATTCAGGATAGCTACAAAGCTCACTACTTCAGGCATCAGTGTACCGTAGCATTATTACGACAATATCATTACTGGCCGTGACACCAAACTACCATTAGCGATTTACTAATTTCAAATATTGCACTGATTTCATAGATATTGCCCTCGTTAAACTGAAATTAGTGAAGCTATCAACCAAAACGATGACCTCTTAAAACTTTAATTAAAGTATTACTGGTGATCGCAAACAATCATATTTATTAAGTTAATATTTTAACTACAGCCTTCAAGTAATGAACTTGAAGGCTATGTTTATCTCATGGTGTTATTTATGGTGGTGATGATATGCTGTTAAATCTAATAAATAGCATTTACATAAATGACATGTAGACATTAATTTATAGCTCATGTGATGCTGATGTCCATCTAATATTTTAATAAGATAGCTTAATGAACTAACCTGTTAGACGAGTCCAGTGCGAAGTTCACGCAATCCTCACTACTTGAAACGTAAGGTCTTCGTTTCACTAGTGCGATCACGTCATATATATTAAGTACATCTATTACTACCGAAATTTTAATAACGATAAAAAATAGAGCCTATGAAAGAATAAACAATAAACACAAGGCACTGTGAAGACACCGATAGTCCCGCAGAGTTCACTTTTTTTCTTTGCAATCGAGCGAATTTTCAAAGAAAATGTGTGGTTGTGTTGTATGGCGGGAATGAACGAACGGCTGCGATCGTTGCGCCACCGCGTGACACGACCTACCGCAGTCCGCGAGTTTGAGAGAGTGTTCGCCGCGCCGCTAGCCCGCGCTTATAATGTCACCAAGTGCGTCCTGCCAGAGGCTCCCCGCAAACCGCCCGCCGCAAACGAAGCCTCCGCCCGCCCCGACAAACAACTTACACGATAACTTTATGCACTTTCATCGAATACTTTAACTTGTTTTTTTTACTGCATTCGCCACAAGTTTCCTTAAATATTAAATTATATGACCACATTGTGATGCATCGCGCGTATCATGATGCATGTCGGTCGATAAAATCTTCAAAGAAATGACTAGCTGCAATCCCAGAATAAAATAACATAAATTCTGTAATATCATTGAAATTACATTTATAAATATCACCTACTATGAATTAATTTTAATAGAATTTAATAGATAGATATTGAAAGTATCAAAATATTAATAAAATAAAGTAATATAAGTTAAGAATTACTTTTTTTATATGATGATTTTCCTATTGCTGCCTAAAAGAACTTTCTTTCTTCTAGACTCTTTGTAGTAAAATAGTTCTAGTAGTTATGTCTTTTAGTTATTACCCAAGTCCCGAAGTAGTAAAATTTTAAATAAAAAGAATAAAATTATTATTTAATAAATTAAATTGTAGTGGAAAAAGTGATCACCGCAAGCGGAACTTGAACCCACAACCTCGGAATACCGTTCCGTAGCTCTGCGAACTGAGCTTATTGCGATCGTAAAATAATTATTGCTTGTATTAGAAGATAAACTTGAAATGATAATTTAATTATCACCTAATTGAAAACAATGGCGCGAGAAAAATATGTTTATCTTCTATAATTACATGTTTACATACATGCGACTTAGAAGGAAAATCTCCACAATATATTTAATCCAACTTTAGTTAAATAAACAATAAACACGTAACAAAATAATGAATAGCCAAGTTATCTGAACGGAATCTAAAGTTTAATTTGTAAAACAAATATTTTCCTGCAGAATTTTTATTTGGGAAACATTTCATGGTTTCAGAGAAGCTTTGTACAAAGTGAAATATTGTCATTTTCCTTATAACTGATTTCAAAAAGGAAGGAAGGTCAAATAAAACTACTGTTTACGAAATATGTCGCATTTATTTTCAGCGTCCTCACGCACGTATCCACATTTGTACGTAGGTTTGTTCATTTCCGTCTACCGATCTTATAAGTTCACCGGAACAGCTAATAAATAAAAAAATTGGTCAAGTGCGAGTCGGACTCGCGCACGAAGGGTTCCGTACCATTATCTATGCAACATAAGGCAACGTTATCAGTATCGAGCAAGAAACGGTAAAAAAATCATGTTTGTTGTATGTGAACCCCCCTTAAATATTTATTTTATTTTATTTTTAGTATTTGTTGTTATAGCGGCAATAGAAATACATCATCTGTGAAAATTTCAACTCTCTAGCTATCACCGTTCTTGAGATACAGCCTGGTGACAGACGGACGGACGGACGGACAGCGAAGTCTCAGTAATAGGGTCCCGTTTTTATCCTTTGGGTACGGAACCCTTAAAAATTAATAAAATATTTTTATTGCACACCATAATGATTAAAAAAACTCACAAACTAGACTTATAAGTAGTGCGGGTGGTCTTATCGCGGACTGCGATCTCTTCCAGACAACCTTAAGATGGATCGATCGAGGCTGAATAGGTGACTTGTGGTGTACTGATAGTATGTTACAACCGTAAATCTGGTAACTTATATCTACACATTAGTAGTAACAGGGGTACCGACGAATTTCTGAAGAATGAGTGAATAAATAAAGACAGTAGCAGTATATTAAATAAATTAAATAAATATGTGTTTCATAGCAATACGGGAGATTTGTTAAATTAGCCCGTTTATAATAAAGAGTAGAGTATATAAAGAGTTTAGTCATAAGTTTTACTCTGTAAAAATAACAAATATAGAAATTATATTAATTAACTTTTAATAATAAAATAAATATCTCTTTATTCAAGTTACCAGGACTCATGTTTGATTAGTATAACTTGAGACTATTGTTAGTAGAATTTTTCAGTTAACAAACTATTTAAAATTTATAATAAATGCATAATTACAATAGTCATGTCACATAAAATATTCTTAAAGTTAGTTTAGTTTTAGTAAATGGTAAAATTGTTTACACAGTTTTTAATTTTTTTCATTTTGGAACAAACGAAAGCAATAATGACTACTGTTAAATCATACTTTATCTTTGATGTACTATCAGATAAATCGTCTAAAATCGAAAATCAATAAAAGCTTTATGTGCCAATGCCATAATATGATAATGGATACACCGCAGAAGGCCGCAGATTTTCTAAAACTTCCATAAATTATGTACTTTTATGATTCCAGGACCTTAATGTTATACCTGTACATTTTCATTATTTTCCGTCAGAAATAATTTCCTTTGAATCTGTCAAACAAATCATAAAGAAGCAAACAACTTTACTAAACTATAAATTGCATCAATTACAGTTGAATGCATAAGTAGTATCAATGCTTCTTAGTAATCATTACAATACATTTGATCTTTATCCGCGATATTAAGTATACCTATGACTACTTAGTACATTTAACTGTTTCGATACCTCAACTATTGTGAGTAATCAATTTCTTAAAAAGTTGTTATACATTAATTCGAAGCTAACATTCATTGAATACTAATCGATAATGTTTCATATCCGGTTTTTCCTACATACAATCACAGCAATGTGTCGGAAGGGTAGACACAAAGAATTTTCTGGGTTGCATAATGTAGTATTGAAAAAAGTACCTCAAAATATCTAGAAATTGTACGAGCAGAATTTAGAAATAAAATATTGATACGCGTCAAAATTCGTACAAAGTCGTTTTATTGAAATTCTTAAAGAAGTCATAAATCTTTATAATATTATCACCGTGCATAGGTCATTTATTTAAACCTATTACACGACTGGCGTGATTCGGAAATTCTTAATATGCAGACAACATTAAAATTTAAAAAACAAACGAATTTTTATACGAATGTGGAAATTTTAACATCATTTTAACATCCAGGATAAATTGTAGGCGTATGAAAATCATAAGCTATTGCGAAACAATTTTTACCTTTTATTGCAATTTATGTACGTAAATTGGTATAAATTTGTTGCAATATAAATGCGGTAATAGTTTTAACTAACAGGGAAACATAACCTTCCTTCCTACTGTGATTGGGAAAACCCAGGATAGCTGGCTTTTGGAAATAGAATATAAGTTCTATTTATCGTCGAAGTATTTGATCTAGAGCATAAGCCGTAGCCAGGGGAAGATATTTTTGATTTTTGCATTCAAAATATGTGGAAGATAGTAGTTATACTATGAACATAGTAAGGCTACTATGAGTATAGTATTTTGTTCCACATTATTTTGGCTTTAATTTATATTGAACTCTCTCCTGTCCGCAACTTCGTACGCGTGGAATTTAGAACCAAAACCTAATATATTATGCAAAAAAGCCATCCTCTTGAATATCTCTATCATTTAAAAAAAACGCGTCAAAATCCGCTGCGTAATTCTGAAGAAATAAGCTCACATAAGGATATACATCCAAAAATCATGACTTTGTTTTATAATAAGTAAGGATTGAACACTGAAAATTATAAATGCTTTTAATTAGATTATTATATGCACTATTGCCTTTACCTGTCTTTTGAGCTATACAGAATTACAGATATCTTAAAAAAAACTTATAATAGCAAACGGAGTTTAAATAAAACCACTTTTTACATGTCTAAATCCGTAAAAATTGGTTTTAATTAAGCGAACTGAGTGTTAAAAAGTCTTTATATATAAATAGATTTATAGGTACCAAGATGTACCCTTCAAGAAAACACGAGACCTTTATAAATATGTCCTTGGTAGTTGAGATTATATAAAATATTCCAGTTTCAAGGTTTACGACTGTTATCACTCAGGTTTTAAAACACAATACTGCTGAATATATTTCTTAGACTATGATTTATGTTAGGAATTTTGTAAAATATGTGTTGTGCCTCCAGACGTAGTACCATTATAATAATTCCGGCTGTTTATTACCTATTTTTATACACTTTAAAACGTCAGACAGCATAGCCCAACATCTTATATATAAAATTCACCTGTCACAGTTAGTTACCGTACTCCTCCGAAATGGCTTGACCGATTGTTATGAAATTTTACAGGCATATTCAGTAGGTCTGAGAATCGGCCAACATCTATTTTTAAACCTTTTTTTTAGTTTGGCAAAACAAAGTTTGCGGGGACAGCTTGTCTAATATATAAAATTCACGTGTCACAGTGTTAGTTACCGTACTCCTCCGAAACGGCTAGACCGATCTTTATGAAATTTTACATACATATTCAGTAGGTCTGAGAATCGCCCAACATCTATTTTTCAAAATGTTTTTTTTAGTATGGCATAACAACGTTTGCCGGGTCAGCTAGTAGAACTATAAAAAGATATTTATGCAATGTTAATGCCCAACCATTGTTTTTATTTCCACTTGCAAAAGAAATGTTTTCGAAGATATTTTTTTTTTATTGCAAAATAATAATTTTTTAAGCGCGAATTTTAAAAATGTGACAAGGTATAATCGAACTCTACCAACTCTCTCTATGCTTAACATATTTTTTAATTTTCTCTTGTTTAGTGTATCGTTTACTGAGTAAAAGAATGAGTATTTTAAAAAAAAGTTTAACCGACTTCATATGCCTCTAAAATTTTAGGGTTTTCCTCGATTTCTCCGGAGATAACCCATCTGATTCTGACCTGGTGCTGATGGGACCACACGGAAACCACCAGCTTGCAAATAAAAGAGAATCATTAAAATTGCTTCTCATAGTTAAAATTTATGAGGTAACAAACATAAAAAAAAACATACTGTCGAATTGAGAATCTTCTCCTTTTTTTGAAGTCGGTTAAAAAGAGAAGGAAATTACTTCGTATTATAATAGCCTCTAACATTTTTTTCAACATTTTTAAGTTTACATTTCTTTTTTATTTCATAAGAATATATTAAATGGTCTAATGATACTCATTCAATATATTTAATCAATACAATCACGTATCTATTGCACCCTGTTTTCCTAGTATCCCGTTAAACAGTTATCGTTCTAGGTAATAAGTAAACGAGTAATAAATAACGCACCAGCCATGACAAAGCTAACCTTGACTGATGACAAAGCCATTGTTTGAGGTGGCTATGACTAAAGGAAGGGTAGGTGAAATTCCCTAAGTGGTGTGGCCTATCGTGCATTAGCCGATGTATTGAAGAGTTCAAGGACATATTGCTTTGTGTGTTAGTATAATTGTGACTCGTTAGAACCATATGCAATCGCCGCCTTTGATATAGTGCCAGTTTTCATTGTCATATTGTATCTTTATTGTTTTGTATATCACCTAGCTTTGTGATAGACTAACATAAATAGTAGGTATATTGGAAAAGGAGTCACTTATTTAAGGACTTAATTATGTTGTTAATTTTCTTTAGTGATGTAGGGCATCTTTATTTATTATAAAACAAAGTCATTATTCTTGTATGTATGTCCCTATGAGCTTATATCTTCAAAAGTAAGCAACACATTTACATGTGTCTTTTTAATAGATAAAGTGGTTCAAGAGGATAGCTTTTTAACCGACTTTAAAAAAAGGAGGAGGTTCTCAATTCGTATGTATGTTTATTTTTTATTTTTTTTATGTTTATTACCTCATAAATTTTAACTGGGCGAAGCGATTTGAATGATTCCTTTTTTATTTGAAAGTTGGTGGTTCCCGTGTGGTCCCATTGGCACTAGTTCAGGATCGGATGGTTATCTCCTGAGAAATCGAGGAAATTCCTTTAAATTTCAAAGGTGAACATGAAGTCGGTTGGACTTTTATTTTCAAATACTCAATTTGTTTTTAGAATTTTTGGAAAGTTTATATTTTTCTAATTTGATGTGTATTTTATACAGATTATTAAAACAATCTATAAGCACTAAACAAAGTAAACAAATATACAACATACATTTATATACAATTAAAATTAAAAGTAAAAATTCTATCACCCAGTTCCTTCCAAATAGCTACGTAGTTAAGACAAACGTAAGACAAACATAAAAGAAGAGAACAATTTATTTACCTTGAAATACATTACTACATATCATTACATTCGTTTGTCGTGTTATACTAGGCTAATTACCCTCCATTTATGTAGGAGGTTCACATCCGATAGTAAACGTATATATGGGTCGTTCTAAACTATTGACTCACAGGTTATTGTCTTATAAGTTTAAAGCTTACTAAGAATCACTGACTCATATATGTGCCATATGGACTATTTAATATTACTGTGAATAAGATTTTCTTTAATAATTTAAATAATATGTAGGTAACGCATAATTACTTTGAGACATTCTACTAAATATCGAAATTTCTGTGAAGAAGGTTGAAATTAATGAAGGCCAATACGTGTTTAATAAAACAAACTCGATGTTGTTCTGAGAAATTATTGTGGTATAAAGCAGGGTACGATCTAGCCCGATTACGATGGAGGTCAGTGATTCAACCCACCCTCACACCATGTTGTGCATAGACCACCTCCTATAGATTCCGCACGCGATCAACGCACACCGAACGTAGGCTATTCTTTTGCGTAGGTAATGTATGAGCACTTACCCTGTTGATTTGTTTACGACTCATGAAAATGCATGACCGCAACCCGCGCCTTTCTCCAACGTTGGTGCTGTAACTATAATCTCGTAATAGGAGGTGATCTGTGATGTTGTATTACGACCCGTTTCCACACAATTTTTTAATGACATCTGACTCAATAATAAGGTATATATACTCGTATATAATACCTTAATAAGTATTGTTGAACAGTTGTAAGTTTATGTTTTACGGTGTGTTTTACTAATTCTCTACATCTAATTTGAAGTCCTAAATTTAAGCTCTATTACCGTTAATAGGACAGTAAATTTTAACAGAGATAGTCCATCTCTCTTTCCAGTCCACTAACATACCACTGTTAGACATGGGTCTCCTCCACTTTGGAAGGGATCTTGGTCTACAATGCCGGGTTGACGAGGTGCGTTTGCATAGGGTAAAAGATAGTCAATCATTACAGGATGCTTACATATAAATAAATAAATAAATATTTATGGTCATTTCACACAACGTCCTCTGGTCTCAAGCTAAGCTTCTATGCTTGTGTTATGGGTACCAGAATACGGATATAATACATATACTACTTTTCTTCTGTAAATACATACACACAGACGCAGTACAAACATTTGTATGACAATTAGAAAAATCACACAAAATATGATTGTCCCGAGCGGGATTCGAACCACTCAACTACGAGGCTCGTCAAGATATATTCAAGACCTACGATCTCTTGGTATTAAAAATACAGATTCTTAAACAAAAATGTCTTTAATTTTTGCTACCGAATTCCTATTTACTCATTGTCATTGCTTTGATATTATTATACAAATAAGTCTTTACTATATAATTTTTACTGCCTGACTACAAATAATTATTTTAGACACAAATTCATTTGCATTTTTATGAAAAACTAGCTACTGCCCGCACTTCATACGCGTGAAATTTTGAAACCTATTTACTAATTATACAAAAAAGCCATCCTCTTAAAACACTCTATATATTAAAAAGTAACTGCATCATATTCCGTTCCGTAGTTTTAAAGATATAAGCTCACAAAAGAACATACATACAAAAATAGCGACTTTATTTTATAATAAGTAAAGATTGATATTACGTAACATCCAAGAATAAGTAAATTGATTAGTACATAAAAAGCATATAATAGTAGGTACTTTTCTTGACGTTAGAGTTTCAATATAAAATTACATAAGAAGAAACGACCAAGTTAAGGGCAGAAAAACATGCGTCACTCGGCAATTGTATAACATTGTAATTATAACTTCAATATAATCCGATAATTACAAAGTTCCTTCGTTTCTCAAGAGCAGTCGCATGTCATGTCCTAGTTATGTAGTCATGACAGTTATGTCCTAAGAGTATTCAACCAACAAGAGCACTTCCACACGCTGTTTTCTTTGACAGAAATACTGCCACGTTCGGCTGGGTCACGCTGTAACACACACGGACATGTGGTCTTATTCATAATGACTTATCGGAGGTTTAAATAATAACTTTATCGGTGAGATAATAAACATTTTATCGTAAAAAGACTATTATGAATTTTCGACAATTTTAGCGAACCGATTTTTTAAACCTCCGATAAGTCATTGTGAATAAGACAATAAATTTTTATTTCATTGGTGAGCTACCAATGAAATTAAAATTTATTGTTATTATATAAATTTATTGCTACGCACAGTACGCACGCCCAGTCCATCCAGCGTGAGGTAATTACCTCACGCTCTTTAAGAGACTGCAATATCTGTACACAATGAGTAGGTATGAGCATTGCTGTCGTACTTTTTAATTCACCCAATAATATTAAGAGGGTACTGTAATCCTAATTTAGGTGTTGCTATCCGTATTCTCGAGCGTTGCGCTGAAAGGGACAAATATAGGCAATATAGCTGAAGCAGATTTTACCTACAAATAAAAAAAGACGTTTCGTAGTCCCCTTTTATCTTCGTGAAATTTAATGTGAATGTGTGATGAAGAGTATATCTATGCTTATATCACTTTCTTTTTTGGTAAAACCTTACCAAATTTGTGTGATAGACGCTGCAACTTTATCTAAAGAAAACCGCAAAAATGGGATTTTTGGATGGCCATATTTCTTTTATTACTATGTTTTGAAAAAAAGAAAGTGATAGAAACAGAGATATATATATAGACATATAGATAGACATATAGATACACAGAGATATATATATAGACCTAGATACTGTGAAAAAAATTCGTATCTCGTTCAGAGGCAATATCAACGAAGAATACAGGGCACTAAGATGCCCATATTTTTGTATGGAGCATAATTTGGTATCGTGCCCTCTTAACCCCTATTGGATTAAACCTTTAAGGCTGTGTCTGATGGACAAATCTTTCATTGATTCTACACTCATTTACTTACAGAACTTATTAATCATCTTCGATTATTTTATTGCCTGCATTGGTGTGTTTTATTAACACGCTTTTGTTAACTTTATTCGTATCTATCAATGTATTTAATAATATAAATTATATAAATAACGAATTCTTTGGAAGTGATTTTCGCACACTTGCTATTCTCGAATTTATCTACAATTTGCACACATGAACCGATGACAATGCAATAATTACAAAATATATCCAGGATTATTTTAACTGAAATTGTGAATTAAGTTACAAAATCAAAATGTGTGGAAAAATAACTAATATTATAAAAGACATCATCTAAAAATATATCTTCTTCGTCTCGGATTCGCCTCGCACTAAAATAGCCACGCAACTTCGGGAGAGTCTTCAGTCTTTACACTTATTCCAGATTAATATTAAGCATATTGCCATGATTAATTTTAAATTATCGGTCTCTTACAATAAATATTGTTTGCTGATAATGGCTTACTTAATTCTTACAGTATTCCTGGATACCGCCCTGCCTTTGAGAAAATGGATTGGTGACATTTGTATTCTCTTTCTGTAAAATATGTAAGCTTAGAAATAGAAAAAACAAAAACAGCAGGTAAGCAGCAAAGGAAAACCAGAACTATTGCAAAAATCAATCTCTATTACTTATTCTTCTAGTTTGTCCTTGTTTAGTAACTGCGTCAATCTAAACATAGGTACGCTTCTGCCAAGTTATGTCTCCAACATCCGGAATCAGCCTTCCGTATTTTGATTTCCGCATGATAACTGTATAGATCCACCCAGGAATATGATGCCAAAAATAACTACATGCATGCATAATACAGTTCAATTATTTATGGTCCATAAAATGAGTTACACAAGTATTATTAATTGAAAGCAAATTGTACATAAACAAATATTCTCTTAAACTACAATTAATGAGCGTAAATTAACTTAGACTTTTAGCTGTAAATGTGAGTAAAGATTTACTTTATTTTATTGTTTACTATAATTTTCTTCTCCCTTCTCATCGTGTTTTTAATTTTATTATTTTCTGCAATCAGGTTATGTTTTATGTTTTTTTTTAGTCAGTGTTATTTATACTATAAACTACAAAAAACTTTTTCTTTCTTCTGTCTTTCTAAATATTTTATGTTTTTATTTTGAAAATTAGAACAGTAACGTCAGCAACATGCGGAATGTAATTTTCATTTTAATTAGAGGAGCCAATTTGTAAATATTACATGTGTGTATTGGCTCTAGAGACAGTAACTGTTCATCATAATTAAATGTTGTTTAAGCAATTACTATTTCCCAATATTTTATTCTAACGGTTGGAACTGATGCGATTCACCCATAGTGCCGTGATATTAGCCAACGACCTTACCAAAGCCAGTCAATGAACTTAGTACAACCAATTTGGTCAATATTTGTTATGATGATTTTCGATATGCCTATATAAGTACCTAGTATTGCATCGACCAATGAATTGTCGGTTATAGTCATAAGATGTGTATCGAGTTTACCTTTATTATAATGACATGTTATTAGTCATTGTGAATATTGATTTTTACGATAATGATATTCAACCACTAAATACATGAACAAAAACATAAATACACAAAAACAGTGCATATTTTTGCACTTGCACTAAGAAACACTTAGGAACAAAAATTTTATTTGTAAAATTTTTTTAGCGTACTTAATAAAGGGAATGAAACTGATAATTTAAACAATTGTTAGTTCAAAGACCAGGGATTCCAATAAAATGTAACCAATTTATTTTTGTTAATAGATATATTTCAATTCAATTCTAAAGCATACAGTTAACTACTAAATTTTCGATGAAATAAGTATTTAATCATCATCAGAATGCCGTCACGCCTTTTTCCCATGGGGTAAGGCAGAGACTATAAAGAGCCATCTGCTACGATCCAAACACACTTTCTTGGCTTCATTTATTTCATTTATACGCATACATCTGGTCATACATGCCTGATGGTTGTAAGTGCTACGCACTTGATCTTTTTGAATTAGCTAATGCTAAGAATTTAAGTTGAAGTATTTATGTTGTTGACAACAGCGTTCTGTTACTATTACCACCCATTACTCTATCTTACTGATATTGACTCTACATCTAGCTAAGCTTTCACTTTTTTTAACTGCGATTTGCTTGAAAAAGTTTACAAAATGATACAAAGAACAATATAATTTTACCCAAAATAAACAAAACAGTGCAACATTCCATTGCAATAGTCTGAATTCAAGTAAAGCATATTAGTCAGTCTTAGAATTAAAAAAATAATAAAAAACAACTACCGAATTCTTGCACGATCCGAAGGTTTTTCAACTCGTGTACTCTCAGTTCTCATTACACATATCACCTACGTCAAATCAAGATCTAGAGAATCAGTCTAAATTTTTATTTTCGCTATATAAAAATAAGTAAAACAACGTACTCATGTTACTCATTTAGATAGGTATATTAAAATTAACTTTTTCCAAGAATTTTAATGTTCTACTATAATGTTCTAATTTTAATTGTTTATTTACATATGTAAATAAACAATCTGGAAGGTAACAATTAGAAAGATTTTCTTATACAAAATAAATATCCAAATCTCAACAACAAACATCTCAACATGCAAAATTTTACAAACTTTGAACAATGACAAAATCACATTTTCCGCAAACAATTTAAATGTTAACGTTTTAAAAATGTGGAATTTTGTTAGTATGGATGTTTGTATGTTTGTTACTCTTTCACGCAAAAACTACTGAATGGATTTTAATGAAACTTTACAATAATATAGCTTATACATCAGAATAATACATAGGCTACAGTTTATAAAGATACCTATTGTTATTTTAGTTATTTATTTATTTATTTCAATTATTGGCTACTTATTGCTAACAGCGAACCTTGCGCAATAAGTATATAGCTAGATACATCTCATAAGATTCCTTAATAATAAAAACTAAGTAGGTACATTAATGATACATTCTTGTCAGTACACAATCTTAAAATAAAGCAATTTCACCTGTATTAACATTAGAACTATGTATGTAAAATCCACCATAGTTCAAATAAAAACAACAATAATAAAATCTCAAAATAAAAGTTATTGAATGTAAATATGTGTCAAAATTGATTTTATGATATATGATATTATGAATACAAATTCGTGAATGTAAATACATTTTAAAATTCGTAAATTAAGTTAAGATGTAATAATAATATAGATTGAAATTCATATAAAGCGATTGTACAATAATAAAATGTAAATTAAAATTTATATAAAGCAATTGTGCAATAATCAATAGCCATTCATTATACATAATTATATAGTGTGTCAATAAATGGGTATGTCATTAAGTAATAAATTGTATGAAATGTTGCAAAAACGGAGAACATTATTCTAAAGTCCACGTGTACGAAGACACGGGCAACAGCTAGTTGGGTATAAAAACGGCGCCTTGATATTTTAGTTAAGAAAACACGTACTCGATCAACATTCCTTTCATTTTTGAAATGTGCGTATAATATTTTGTAGCAAGTAAACATGTGATCGATGCGGCCATAAACCAAAAGATAAGTAGTAAATGCAGCGAGGACATTTTGAATACAAATCGATGTCGTGTGCCGTGAATGCTTGAAACGATGCAATGTTTTACAACTCAGTAAATATTTTAAATCTTTAAGGCATCGTCTCTAAATCGTAAACGTCAATAAAATAAATCACTTTTAAGTAAACTGTTAATAGACGAAGCGCTACTAGCTACTGATTATTAAAGTGAAACTTTTATTACATCGTCTCAAACTTTTTGGTCTGTTTTTATACCCTTAAGAGGATACCAAAATAGCTTCGTGCATTTTTCTATGTACGAAGTTTTCATTGTTTCTTTAGATTGAATGGCTAGAGCTCTAATTTCTAAGTATATGTTTTTTCAATATATGATCTAGGATCGCATAAACTCAGAAACGCGATTGAAAAAAGTTTTCTCGATAGAAAATCTAGGCGAAACAACCTCTCTAATTTTTTATTTTTTTCATTTGTCGGTCTATTATCGCGTATTAACTAATGAAATAACTTTAAAACATAGGTAACTATTATGTATAGAAACACGTAAATCAGAATTAAAATACGAGTATATTTAGTAAATTTTGAGTAAATAGGAAAAGTATCCCTAATTCTTCATTTTCTGTGCCTACTGGCTGTGTTAATATGTACGTGTCGGCGATGATATACGATAATATGTAGGCCCTTAATGGAATATTATTCTAAAAATTTTTAGTTAAATGTCTATAATATGAAAAAAGGTTTCACTTTTACCGTGGTTTCATAAAACCACATCCCTTTTTTTATTATTTACTAACCAACTTCAATACGGAGATTATATTCTTCAATTTTAGCTGCTACCAATGCAATGATAGAATTATCCGTGCCAATTTTCTGGTATATGAATGGGAGGATCTTTGAGTTGTAATAGATGAATTAAAAGAAATTATATTCATTGTTCAATAGAAATTGTTATTTCCATACGCACAGAATTGCAAGCGTCAACAAACTTGTTTTGAAAAGTGAGGTTAAAACTTAAGATTCTTGCTGGGTTTAAACAAGAAAAGAAGAAGGAATGTTGATCACATTGAACTTCTTCACAATCAACAATCATAGAGAAAGTATTATAATTTTAGGTTATCCTGAAATAATACTTTCTACTACTCTTTCGAATTCAAGTTACTAAATTAATCAGCGTAACCATCAACACTATTAATCGTATTATTGTCTGGCAAACGTTGTTTTGACACTTAATTGTTAGTAGACCACCCTTAACATTTAGCGGGATGAAAAATAGATGTTGTCCGATTCTCATACCTAACGGATATGAACGCAAAGTTTCACAAAAATCGGTCGAGCCATTTCGGAGGACTATATTTACAAACACCGTGACATGAGAATTTTATATATTAATAGATAGATTTACAAAAAAACAAGTAGTTTATGAAGTCTATCCGTTTTCTGGTACCCATACAACACAAGCATATAAGCTTAGCTTGGAACCAGGGGACGTTGTGTGTTTCCGTGAAATTTTATTTTATTTATTTATATAGAACAGGTAGGCAGGCATATATAACAATGTGAAGAAAGAAGAACATATATTTGTGGTTCACAGTTAATTCTTGATAAGAAAAACAAAATGACCTACAAACCTACACAATGAGGTTTGTAGTTTGTTGGTTGAAACTGTTATTGCTGAAACAAAAGGGTGTGTATTACAGTAACTGTATGTTTTGTTACACAAAGATGTTACATAAAGATGTGAATACTCTACGCTAGTGATTCATACGGCGCGGTGCCTTCGTGTTTGTAAAATTGTTTACAGCTGTTGTGGGTTCCTGCAAATCAATAAAAACAGAATATTTACGGACCGGTATACAGGCCCCTTGATGGTACGCGGTAACAACGTAACCTGGTTGCACAGAATAAAGAATAAGACAGAAGTAGTGTCCAATCGTCGCATTGGCACCCCAAAAGACATGCCGACGCGGCATACGCTTCGTGAGTACGTCACAGTCGCATAATGGCTGTAACGTGTCAAGACCTGTCGTGTGAGTTCCGTTTATGACATAATTATGCCCTCTTGTGTTGTTCCCACGTGTAAAAATGCTTCTGGTTCTGATAACAAGCAGGAGGGGATCACATTTCATCGGTAAGTAACCAATAACGACATATATGTATATTAATACTAGCTGACCCGGCAAACGTTGTTTTGCCATACTAAAATAAAAAAAGTTTGAAAAATAGATGTTGACCGATTCTCAGACCTACTGAATACGTATGCAAAATTTGAGAAGAATCGGTCAAGCCGTTTCGGAGGAGTACGGTAACTAACACTGTGACACGTGAATTTTATATATTAGAAGATAATAAGAATTATTTTAATTGAACTCGCCTACGTATAAATTGGGCGAACCCAATCTTAATATGTTGCCACTTTTTGGTAAAGCATTCTCCCTTGTTTATAATTTGTGCACAACCTATCGTTGCCATCTATTCACTAACTTTAATGCAGTTTTAATATTTAACCCTTGAATAGGTATGTATTAACCCTTAATTTGATTTTGGCCGGTGTGGCGGACATAACTTTTCAAAAGTAACTGTGTGCGCTGTAAACATTATTTTCTTTCATCCTGCGTGATTATTTCTTGGTCAACCTATGAAAAACGTAGTAGAAGGTGAAATATTAGGTTGGAAACACTATGTTTATGTCAACGGAGACGCGGTCATCTTATTTCGACAAGGTAAAATATATTATTTTTCGATGTTTTTGGGAAAAGAAGTTTTTTATTTTTTTTATTTTTTTCATTAGAATATACGTATGTGATAATGCTTATCTGCAATGCCTAACGTTTTGAACGTGATTTAGTGGTTCAGGTTAATATATGAATCAAATCCTAACATTGTAGCTAAAACCACCCTTTTGAATTACTATCTATTAAAAAAATCTCTATGAAAATCCATTACGTAATTTTGAAGATATAAACTCACAGGGGACATACATACAAAATAACTAATATTAATATTAAACACAAAAAGCCTTAAAAGGTACCTAATAGTTACCTATGTCACTAATGTTAAGTAACAATCGAACGTATTGAATGACTTTTTAGTTTTCCTTTCTTTACAAATATGGATAAAATATGAATTAAGTATAGAAAAATAAGAAAATGAGTATATTTATTTAGTAGATACATCCGTATTTTGGTACCCGTAACACAAGTAAATAAGCTTAACTTGGAACGTGAGGAAGTTGTGTGAAACCATTAAATTAGTTCAGGTAAATAAGTACAAAGTAAATTTGAGTAAATAAATACTAGCTAAATTACTAGCGTCCGTGTGGTAACGGATTAAGAATACGAGTGACACTACTCCTTTTCCTTCCCAAGGTGCTGTAAATTCCAGTTAAGAAATATTGTACACAGTTAACGTCCTCTGTGAGAGACGAAAAACATGAAAATAAACCCTGTGTTAACACGCCAGGGCCCCATTGCATTTGTTTGCAATAACACTAAATAACTGATTGCTTAGTGGCGAATTTTATCAAGTTTGGTAGTCTATTGATAGGTAATTTTTTGAGGTGATAATGTGCCATTGAGCTACCATTGTGACACAATTCATTTACCGGACTCGGGGCCTGGTCAGCGCGGCACAGTAGACCATAATCCCTTTCAAAGTGCAGGAGGCCCGTGCCCAACAGTGGGACGTTAATGGGCTGGAGAGAAGAAGAAGAAATTACTAGTTACGCGTGTTAGATTAAATCTTAACCATAAAATCAGCATAAAGTTCAGGTTTCGGAGTCGAATGTTAACTAAAGTTGTGATATATCAATTGTAATACTAGATAAATTAGTTTCATGCTTAAAAAACTAACAAGAAAATAATAACACGAATAAAATCATACGTGAAAACTAAACTAATTCCATATTTTAATTTTACGTGATCAAAACCCGAAAACTGCAAGAACTATGACTCATATTTCTCAAATACTCGTTGACAAAACTGCACGACATAATGGAGCCAATTCTGATGTGTCAAAAACTTAATCTAACTTAACTAAAATGAAAACAACTAGGCATTGTATTTCGATTAATTGGCTATTTCGATGTACACATTTATATGTATTAAAATTGTTAGTCTTTAATACATAGTTTTTATATTAAGAAAGGTCAGTTAACATCGTCGAATCGTGTGATTGACTATCAATTTTCATTTTTAACACGCATAAAATAAGTTCAGTATGTATATATCAATGTATTAATCTATGTAACGGAATCTTTGAAAGTGATTTTAAACCACTTGCAATAGTCGGATTGATCTGAAATTTTGCACACATATCAAGGTTCGATCGGATGAAAATACAATAATATTAAAAAAATATTTAGGATTTTCAAGCGTGTTTTTAGGGTTCCGTACCCAAAGGGTAAAAACGGGACCCTATTACTGAGACTTCGTTGTCCGTCCGTCCGTCTGTCCGTCTGTCACCAGGCTGTATCTCAAGAACGGTGATAGCTAGACAGTTGAAATTTTCACAGATGATGTATATCTATTGCCGCTATAACAACAAATACTAAAAATAAAATAAAATAAATATTTAAGGGGGGCTCCCATATAACAAACATGATTTTTTTACCGTTTCTTGCTCGATACTAATAACGTTGCCTTATGTTGCATAGATAATGGTACGGAACCCTTCGTGCGCGAGTCCGACTCGCACTTGACCAATTTTTTAGCTTTTGAACTAAGTAGATTATTTAGTTTAGTTTAGTTGTACATATAGAATAAGTACCATTATTACAAGAAAGATCCGTCTGATATGCTTCTATATAAAATGTCATAGAAATTTGGGGCACACTTCCATGACTCATAACTATTAAGCGTAAGTGTTAGTTTCTTAAAGTGAACATCTGAATTGAATAGATTCCCCTTTTGACTCCCACATTAAATGATGCATCATCGTTTTGCTAGCCATAAATTTATATTCATTTAGCATATACGAACTGTCACCTGCGACAAATAAAGTGTTTATATCTTTACTTATTATAAAACAAATCGTTATTTTTGTATGTGTGTCCCTATGTAAGAGTATATCTTTAGAACTAGGCAAAAGATTTTGATGCCGTTTCTTTTAATAGATAGAGTGGTTCAAGAGGATCGCTTATTTTATAATTTGTCAAAGCTTCGTTTCTGAATTCCACGCGTACGAAGTTGCGGTTAACAACCACAGGCAACAGCTAATATAGTTTTATTTTACTGTTTGATTAGACAAATCCATCAGGAATGGGCCGGATTTTGTGATAAAATAGTACATAGATAATTAGAATGTATAAGTTTCTGATAAATAGTTATGAATACGTATTATATATGTAGTTGTTGAACATGATTGATAATTTTGCTAAGAAAGTTTAATAATTTGCAGATCTCTCTCACTCTCTCTCTACCACAGAATAAAATTAAAATATATAATCTTATTCTATATTCTGTACTCTCTACAGACCAAAAACGTCCCATTGTTGACACGAGTCTCCTTCAGCTCACTAGAGGCGTGTTGGCATATGGTTTAGTTTAGAGTTTTCCGGCTCTTACATGTTTATTTAACCAGTCAATACCCCTTAACTGACTATTACAAAAATTTGTTAGAAGGAATGGGCTGGTGATACCTATATTCTTGTGTTTTCTTTCCCTCTTCTACCTTCAAGAGGGTTGGCTACGTTTTGCATTTGCCAACGTGAATGTCCGCTTTTGGTTTCTCAATGTTTACCTGTATTCCTATTCCGTCACGGATGCAGATATTTTTCTTAAAAAGGTAGGTATCGAATCTACGACCTCATTACAAAGAATAAGTATCTAGGTACGTCACGAGGCCCATCTTTTCATTCTTCTTAGTATTCTTAAAAGACTTTGTTATTAATTTCATATGTTAACCTATATTATTCCATTTTCTATAATAATAAAACAATACATTTCCTTTACGTATTTAATGTTATTTTATGGGAATTGTGGTTAACGTTTATTACGAAGTCCTGTGACGGTAGAACCACATATTAACTAGCCATAAAGAGACTTGTGCGTCAATTACAACCTAAAAATCTCATATGATTCAGAGTAATTGCCGCTATGAATCATTTACAACCCAATTACTGATCATGTAGTATTACAGGGCTTTATAAACTTTTAGTTTGTCTAACAACTTTATTAGTTTAATATTATATATTAATATTTATATATTGCTGACTAATAAATTTGGAAATACGTGTTAGGTGTATACCACTCTGCTTTGGTTTTTGCGGTTGTAATTTCCTTTTCCTTTCGATATATATCGAGACGTACCTAATAATTTTAACGAATTAATTATACATTTATTTAAATATAGATATTTTTTAATTACTGATAGTTATCCTGAAGACTAAAACATACAAAGTACACAATTTTACAGACCACTAGTAAGATACCAAACCAAGGTAGAGTAAGGTGCAAATTATACAAAAAATACATCTTCTTGAACTACTCCATCTGTTAAAAAAAACTGTTGCGTAATTTTAAAGGGGTCACATAGGGTCATACATACAAAAATAACGCTTCTTTTATATTAAGTAAAGGTACATATTTAAGTATTAGATGAAATTTGAAACAGAAACTAACTGAAATTAATAATTAGCTATTTTCTTAGTGCCAAAATGGTACCATAAAAGACATCTAAATGATAACCAACTACAGAATACTGTGGTTTTTATGGTACAAAATATCGATATCCATAACGGAATTTAATGAGTGGGTATAGGTATGTGACGCATAATTTTATATCCATAAGTTGATTATTTATTATAAGATGTGCACATCATTGGCGGAACAAAGCTTTGAAACGTTCACGTGTCACCAAGGGCATGCAAAGTACTCACTTACTTTGTACACACTTTATTGTAATTCACTACTTCCGTAGTACTACATCTATACTACTTTGCTACGCGAAGAATTAAATAAAATTCTCTAATAAAATTATACGCGTCTAAATCTGTAGATGTATGTATGTAATTTTGAAAATAATTGACATTTTCCAGAATTGAATTTAAAAAAATAAAACAGGCCTTCATTAGTTGAAATTGTTTCTAGAACAGATAATTAAAAAAAAATTCATTTTCCCGAGCTTGACCGCCATTGCAATATCACCTCGGGCCTTACTACCAAATTCCAGTCCAATTCAATTAAGGGCCTACATCAATATTATCGTATATCATCGCCGACACGTACATATTAACACAGCCAGTAGGCACAGAAAATGAAGAATTAGGGATACTTTTCCTATTTACTCAAAATCTACTAAATATATTTTAATTCTGATTTACGTGTTTCTATATATAATAGTTACTTATGTTTTTATAGTTATTTCATTAGTTAATACGCGATAATAGACCGACAAATGAAAAAAATAAAAATTTTGAGAGGTTGTTTCGCCAAGATTTTCTATCGAGAAAACTTTTTTCAATCGTGTTTCTGAGTTGATGCGATCCTAGATCATATATTGAAAAAACATATACTTAGAAATTAGAGCTCTAGCCATTCAATCTAAAGAAACAATGAAAACTTCGTATATAATCTAGGATCGCATAAACTCAGAAACGCGATTGAAAAAAGTGTTCTCGATAGAAAACCTTAGCGAAACAACCTCTCTCAGTTTTTATTTTTTTCATTTGTCGGTCTATTATCGCGTATTAACTAATGAAATAACTTTCAAAACATAAGTAACTATGTATTATATATAGAAACACGTAAACCAGAATTAAAATATATTTTGGTAGATTTTGAGTAAACAAAAAAAATATCCCTAATTCTTCATTTTCTATACCTACTAGCTGTGTTAATATATACATGTCGACGATAATATTGATGTAGGCCCTTAACATCGGAAGGATAAAACCTGGTTTTCGATCAAATTCGTAGCAAAATACTATATCGGAAGAACTTGTTAACACAAAGTATAGATATTTTAACTGAATTGCTTCTAAAAAAGGTATCAGGGTCTGGTAAGTTTCATACGTAATTACTAATTGCGTATGTTCAAGTTACCAAGTTTTCTTTTAATAAGTAACAGAAAATTTTTGATAGTTAGGTAGGTATCATCCTCGTATTTTATATCATATTATAACCAACTACTATACTACAGACTACTACTAAAGTTATTCATCACATGTTGTTGCTTAGCCGTCGAAAATCACACGTTAGATCAAAATAAAGAAGACATGAGCCATTCACTAAATGGCATAGGCGTGAGTCATCGTAACTACCTATAGTACTAACGGTGCAAACTGGTTCTCAGTTACTAAAGATCTTGGATAAATAATACTGGAATTTCTGGGAACCTCCTTGATAAAAATAAACAGAAACAGATTTTTTTCGTGTATTTTTTAGAAACTATTTAATAATCTCTCACACTTGCGCGACTATCACTGTATTACTCGAATAAACCCACTTTTTACAGATTTAGATGTAATATACGCTACTAAATCCGTAAAAGGTGGTGTTTTTTAAATGATATTAAAACATGCCTTTTCTAAAAAGCTAATTTTGCATGACCCTAGGTTAGCCACAAAGTACGTTCTGCGCGCATTCTACAAACATTTTTGAAGGATGTTACATAATAAGAAAGAAACAACGGATGGATTGTGCGTATGACGCCTGACAAAATAGCATGGAAGAAAAAGGCATATTTCGCCGACCCCCAAATAAAGAGATAAGGGCAAGGCAATGATGATGTTACATATAAAGTTTTCGAGAATAATATTCAAAGAGAAGCGTATCATCAAAGATATAAAATAGATATGTGTAGTAGTTACTAATCCTAACATGACGTGAGAAAGCAAAGCTTATTGTGAATTCTTCCACGCTCATACAACGATACTGTTTTCCAAATTGTATGCACCTGCCGGCGTATTATGAGCTTTTTAAAATCATTCAAGTTCCAGGCAGGCCGTAAACTGCATAGCTAAATTAGGTATTATGGCAAAAATAAAACTTATAGTTGAAAATTTTTAGTTAATACTTTAACTTTTAGTTGTACCTTCTCCTCAAACATATTATTAATGTATGACTGGTTTAGCGAACTGACTGACTAATAATTTGTTCATAATACGAATTTGCCAGACAGTTGAATTCACGGCGTAAACTGCCTGTGAATAAAAGCTCATAATACGGCCGCTGGTCAAGAAACATATTATCATGTTAACTATTGGGCTTGCATATTATATCCATTGTTTTCATCTGTTTTGTTCTGAAAAAGGTACATATAATTAATAGATGTATTGATTATTATAAATGCAGCTGGACTGTGGCCAGCATTAGCTCCTGTCAACCGTTAGGCACATATCCAGCACTTCCTGGTATACTGACAGCATTACCTTCATATAGTAAGATCTGGATATGACAATCACATGCTAACATGTCGAACTTGTTACGCTATTCCATGAAATACAAAGGCTTATGACCTGAGATACTCAGACAGTAATTCCTTCGAAGTACAATGTATAAGGAAAATAAGAGTATAGGCATCGTTATTTTAAACTATGCAAGTTTTAAACTCATTATTAATATGTATACGTTATTTGAGACAAAAACGTATCGCATATAAACATGGTAATTAATGTTATTTTATATTCAATTCGCGGAGTTGTACGAACCGATGGAGATGGACAACGAAGGAGGAAGCATTACTCAATTATGATACAGATGTTGCTTTACACGCTCTAAATAAAACAAATATTATGATCAGAAGTCACTGTACATTTTTAACCGACTTCTAAAAAGGAGGAGGTTCTCAATTCGTCTGAATGATTTTTTTTCATGTTTGTTACCACGTAAAGTTTTCTTTTTACCTTTTAACGGGGTGAAACGATTTTAAGGATTCTTTTTTTATTTGAAAGCTGGTGGTTCCCGTTTGGTCCCATCGGCACTAGGTCAGGATCTGATTGTTATCTCCTCAGAAATCGAGGAAAACCTTCAAATTGTAAAGACACATATAGTCAGTTCAACTTTTTTTATAAAATACTCAATTATTATTACTCTCTTGTATCTATAATAATATACTAATATTATAAAGCTGTAGAGTTTGTTTGTTTTAACACGAATCTCAGGAAACACACTTATAATTAAACAATTCTTCTATTGTTGGATAGTACATTTATCGAGAAAGGCTATAGACCAATAGAGAGCAGTATAAGTGAAAAATGTTCCAAAAACGGGAGAAAATTTTCTAAATTCCACGCATACAAAGTTGCGGGCAACAGTTAGTTAACTATATAGCCACAAATATGTAATGGTTTATACTATAAGTACAGGCATGTCTCGTGTATTCTTACTACAGAACAATCCCGTTTTTAAGACGAATATTTCAGGCTATTTTTTTGGAGACTTAAGTGATGTATTTGTAATGATACCCAAATAATTTTCTAATCTTAATATACATAAATCTCGTGTCACAATGTTTGTCCTCAATGGACTCCTAAACTACTTAACCGATTATAATAAAATTCGCACACCATGTGCAGTTCGATCCAACTTG
Source organism: Orgyia antiqua (assembly GCA_916999025.1). NCBI lineage: Eukaryota > Metazoa > Arthropoda > Insecta > Lepidoptera > Erebidae > Orgyia > Orgyia antiqua. Next base: position 9,790,409 of record OU779861.1, read on the forward strand.
AGAGATAGGATAGTTTAAATCTCAAATTATAGTCGCAATTTTAATTTATTGCAAATTATTTGTCTACCCCTGTCATTTGTATGGCAAAACAACGTTTGCCGAGTCAGCTAGTATTAAGTATATGTATGTATGTATGTTTGCATAAGTCTCCGATTGCAAGTTTTATAACCGTAATTAACTCACAACTAATATAATTGTCTTTGGGAGTACCGGACAATGCAATATCAAGTAGTAGGAAGTGTAGTTTGTAGTAATAGTTTAATTTTTTTTAATTATGACTGGCCTCGTGGTGGAGTGGTTTATGTAACGGATGCAAGGTCACGAGGTCGCGGGTTCAATTCCCGCTCGGGACAATCATTTGTGTGATCTTTACAATTGTCATACAAATGTTCGTACTGCGTCTGGGTGTTTACTATGTATTATAAGTATGTATTTACAAAAGAAACGTGGTAGGTATATGTAGTCTATTCGTATTCTGGTACCCATAACACAAGCATAGAAATATAGCTTACTTTGGGACCAGAGGACGTTGTGTCAAATGTCCATGAATATTTATTAAAAAAAATGGTTATTATTGATTCAAGGTGATTTAAGTTCTACGAGGTGTTTGCGTGCCCTCATCTCGGACAAAGCGCGCTAATTCCGCACACTCACACTGAATCGCTAATCACTAAGGTAACACGACACACTACACCCATCTGTATTCCGACAGCGAAACAATCACAACACTAGCAAATCACTAAAAATACAAAAACAAACACTTGTCTGATGTCTGTTATGGCTTTACCTGGACAACATAAAATATCAATTATGTATTTCCTGAAGGACCTATCAGAATAATCATACATTTATATGTTAAAATGGTGTATTTTACTCATCATAGTTGTAACTAACACATAATATGCTATTTATTGTCCTAAAACGACCAGCATACATAACTATGTATGTAGAACAGCTCAGAGCAATAAGCCTTTTAAATAGGCTTCATGGGGTTATCAGTAAAGATTTTTACTTCTTTGCATGGCGTCAGAGGTTTGATTCATTCTAAAGATATTTCTTTTAATGATGTACTGACTTTTAATGTATCTAGGTATTATTTAAATATCATAAGCATAATGTATTTAAATTTATCCTAATATTATAAAGCTGAAGACTTTGTTTGTTTTTTTGAACCCGCTAATCTCAGGAACCATTGGCGGGATTTGAAAAATTCTTTCAGTGTTACCACAGATAATATAATAAAGACAGATACACGAATTAGAACATTAATATTGGATCACCCTAAGTCGAGCTATTCATCGAGCTATTTTTCATTCCTGCGATTATCAACAGATGGCAAAAATTATTGCCATCTAGTGACATCTACAGCTAGACTACTTGCCATGCCCGCTTGGTAGATGGCGCTACGTTGTTTACCTATTTACGGCCGCTGGCCAGTGCGTCATCAATTAAAGTTTCGCACGCTATTAAAAGCTATGTGTACATGTAGTACAGGGAACGATAATGAACCAATTCTGTTGCGGCAAAAACTTAACCTAACTAAAATGAAAACAAGGTGTATTTTGATGGTCAATTTCGTTGTAAACACTTTGTTACTTAATACATTTATCGCGGAATGTTAAAGGATATATAACTACACGCTGCGATCAATAATAACAAAACAGTAGTGAAAAATGTTGCAAAATCGGGAAAATTTTCGAAATTCTACGCGTAAAAAGTCGCGGGCAAACAGCTGGTAATAAATAAAATAAAATCAATATTAGTAACTAACTTTATTAAGTATACGGTTCTTCTGATACACTGAGGTATATACTATACGATATACAACATTGATCTATGGAGCAACAAATTTACTTATTATGTACTACATACATAATAATCCATTTACACTCACAATAACTTTGCGTCAAATTTGGCACAATTTTCATAAGGAAGTTTAACACTTTAATTTGAAAAAAAATAAAGGTAAAGCATACATAGCATTTTAACTTAATTAATATGTTATTTTGTTACATAATTTTTTTTTCTTTTCTTACGTTTTACCGAGCTACTAAAAGATTTGGGTGCCAGTGTAAACGTTCTAAAATACAAGTTAATTAAGAAAAAAATACTATATAAGCGTCATATAATTACTTTCAGGAAGACATTTATTTTGTAATCAGTAGGCATATTTTTGGCACAATAACACAGCGCTTCTAGTATTCGCGTCGGGATACTCACAAACTTTTTTATTAGTTTTTTTATGCATACGAGAATACACATCACTAGAATTTCAGAGGATGATAAGTGAAAAAGCATTTAAAAATACAATCTAAATAATTTTCTTTCATTATTTCTTCTCCTGTAACCTAAATAGATATATTATATCAACCTTGTCCTTAAAATAATGTTGGTTATGCAAAATAGCCAATGTTATAAATAAAACACAACAGCCATTCTTATTTTTTTCTTAAAATCTACAAGCTGAGGACGTATTTGACGATCACTTTAAAGCACTGTTAACGACAGTTAATTGATTTAAATCCTGGTATGTTTACAAATCCTCGTTGAAAGACATCAATGTCAGTGTTATTACGTAAACGTTCTGCAAGTGCCTTCTCATGTGCCAGTGGATGCCAGGCGCCTAAAGTGCAGCCGGCGTCGTCTGCGGGCGCGTGGTAGTGGCACCGGCGAGTCGCACGCGCAGACGGCACGTATTCGAACACGCGCACGAGATCACAACGATGTAAAGAGAACCATATACCTGCATTAATACTCCACATAAATATATAGAAGCAATACAAATACTAATTCATTGTAATTATCATCTAAATAATCTATACTTAATATTATAAGACTGAAGAGTTTTTTTGTTTGAACGCGCTAATGTCAGGAACCACTGGTCATATTTCAAAAATCTTTTCAATGTTAGATAGTACATTTATCAAGGAAGGCTATAGACTATATAATATCACGTTGCGACCAATAGGAGCGAAACACTAATGAAAAAAAATTGGTTGTCTGTAAAGTCGGTTTACTGACGATAGTTGAACGTGACAACGTCTTATCTTACGAGCGACAAAGAAGAAGTGAAGCGACTCGCTTGCACTTCAAGCCTTACATGGAACGCCTCAGAGCGAGGTAACGCCGCATGAGTCATGTTTTTTCGTGCGTGCAGCCGGCTCTATCGAATTATAAGACGTTGTCACGTCAAAATGTTGCTAAAACGGGGAAAATCATCTAAATTCTACACATACATCGTTGCAGGCAACAACTAGTTACGTATATAAAGAACGAACCTGACTGACTAAAACATTAACGCACAGACGAAATTGCAGGAGACATACGTACTTGAGAATTTACATGTTGGTTCCCATTGAGATATATACAAATCATTGCTGGTTCCTACTGAAATCGAGTCGAGAAAAAAATAATTTTAGATATGCAGCCGTTAAGGTATAGAGCAAGTTAACGCCCGGTATTACTTAAATGCAAAATGAAATCTGTGTTCTTGCCTATAATTACGGGGCTGCCGTAGGTATTGGCCACTTTCTTGTTGAACATTAGGATTTCATACAAAAAATAAACCCTTATGGGATCATTTCTTGCTCTACACAAATGTGGCACGTAGTTATAAAACCACACTACTGACAAGTCTACCTCGTTCTTGACTAGTTTTTATTATAGTAATAACAAAGAAAGTTAAACGTACCGATAAACCCTGAAGATGGTGGATTTCTTCGCAGACGATAGGTGGACGTATCTTGCAGTACAGACCACAACGCCCACAGTACATGTGGATTTAATAGATGTACGTCCGCCCCCTTATGTTGTTGCAGGAATCTAAAAAGAAATGGAAAATAAAGGTGATATTTGGATTATCTCTCACTTGATTTGTTGTGTTTAGGTAGATAATTAAGGACAGGACTTCAAATTAATTAAGTATAATATACCCAAATTATTTCATAATGTCTATACAATTTCTAGAAATTAAAGGAATTAAAAATTTACCTGCGCATTAAATTAAATCCAAGAATTTATTAAAAAATAAAAAAAAATTTAAAATCGTCCCTTGCATTTTCGAGAAATTCGCAGCTATGGGTATATAAAATGATGACATGATTATAATTATGTGTATTTCATGGGCAAAAAACACTTACTTCTTATAAACTGGAAAGAGATTATAATCTGGGTGATGATACCATTCTTCCAGTGTTGATGAGTAGTTGGCAGGATCCCAAATGATAATTGACAGACCACGGTACAAATGATCTTCAAGGAATTTGAACTCGGGTTTTGTCACTACCTGAAGTGGATTAGTTACATTAGGGTTTAGAAAACAATTACGGTCTTATTCATAATGACTTATCGGAGGTTTAAACGAAGATTTTATCGGAGAGATAATAAACGTTTTAGCGTAAAAAGACTATTATGAATAACAAGTTTTGACAATTTTCGCGAACCTATTTTAGCGAACTTTTAATCATTATGAATAAGACCATAATGTATATCGCAATATCGTGATCCAGAACACTTAAACCACTCTATTTATTGAAAAAAAACCGCATCCGTTGCGTAGTTTAGAAAATATAAGCTCACATAGGGACATACATACATACAAAAATAACGACTTGGTTTTATAATCTAAAATCATGGTTTACAGTACCGAATTATGTAATACATGTTTAAATATACGAGTACATAGTTAGGTTTAGTTGTCTAGAATAGGTGTCATTGTGCATTTAGCTAATTTCATTTGTGTTACTTAAATATAGTTATTCGAAATAAATTATTATTATATTAATATGTTAAGATGGTAACCTATTGGTTGTTAAGAGGATACCAAAATAGCTTCGTGCATTTTTCTACGTATTTATTTTACGTTTTTATTTTTTTCATTTGTCGGTCTATTATCGCGTATTAACTAATGAAATAACTTTCAAAACATAAGTAACTATTATATATAGAAACACTTAAACCGGAATTAAAATATATTTAGTAGATTTTGAGCAAACAAAAAAATATCCCTAATTCTTCATTTTCTATACCTACTAGCTGTGTAAATAGATACATGTCGACGATAATATTGATGTAGTCCCTTAAATAAATGGTACTTCCGTGTCGTGAAGGATTAAGAATCCAATGTCACCACCCCATCTCCTCCCAAAGGTGTTATAAAAGTCAGCTAAGGTATATTGCACACAGATAATACCCTCTGTGAGAGACGGAAAACTCGAAAATAAACCCTGTGCCAACACGCCTGGTCAGCGCGGCACAGTAGACCATAATCCCTTCAAAGTGGAGGAGTCCCGTGAGTGCCCAACAGTGGGACGTAAATGGTCTAGAGAGGAGAGGAGGCGGTAACCTATGTATCAACTCACTTAAAAGATAATAAGGAAGTGGTATTATGCTCAGTTAGTGAGGATACCAAAATAGCTTCGTGCATTTTTCTACGTACGAAGTTTTCATTGTTTCTTTAGATTGAATGGCTAGAGCTCTAATTTTTAAGTATATGTTTTTTCGATATATGATCTAGGATCGCATAAACTCAGAAACGCGATTGAAAAAAGTTTTCTCGATAGTAAATCTTAGCGAAACAACCTCTCTCATTTTTTATTTTTTTCATTTGTCGGTCTATTATCGCGTATTAACTAATGAAATAACTTTAAAAACATAAGTAACTATTATATATAGAAACACGTAAATCAGAATTAAAATATATTTAGTAGATTTTGAGTATACAAAAAAAATATCCATAATTCTTCATTTTCTATACCTACTAGCTGTGTTAATATGTACATGTCGACGATAATATTGATGTAGGTACTTATGTATTCTAACATAAATAACATATTCACCTGTGAATTGAGAACCCGAAATGTTGTTTTAGATCCCACATCTTCTGTATAATTCTCTGTAGGCGCGTTGTTGAATCTCAATACCATATCATGAGAATCTGTTGGCAAAGATGTTTATTATATGTATACCGTTCATATGTATTGCACATTCCACACGTGAGCACAAAATATAACACGGTCGCATTACTATTCCTCTAACGACATACCATAAATAGGTAACGATTCTCAACTCTATACTTCGCTTTTAGTACTAATCTTTAAACCTACATTGAATTGCAAACGTAAGGATACTTCCGTGTGATAAAATTAGGAGTAGGTACGAATAGTAGTAGGTACATTATACCATCATACTAATCTGACCATTAATTGCTGATGTAATAAATACTGCAGTTATAAAAATCCAAAAGTCATAAAGTACACAAAATAACTAATTTTAGATGATAATTTGCGTCCAGAAATATTTTACACCACGCCAGGGTTAATTGCAATAACTAGCAAACGAAGACTTTGATTGTTAATTTCTACTCAAATTATGCTTTGAAGACTTGCAGCTCTATAACATTGCATTGCCGCACCAAAACTTAAGCCACTATCACCTAAATTGCTTACACCGGGTAAACATGATAAAAATAATATTTTCTAACACTTGCGCGACTCATTTGTTTATTTGTTTAAATATTATAATTATAAAGCGAAAGAGTTTGTTTGTTTGTTTGTTTGTTTGTTTAAACGCGGTAATCTCAGGATCCAGGTAGGATTATTTCAGTGTTGGATAGTACATTTATCAAGGAAGGCTTTAGGCTATATATAACATCACGCTGCAACGAATAGAAGCGAAGCATCAGTGTAAAATGTTGCAAGAAACGGGGAAAATAGTAACGCGCGCGAGCTTTAAATGAAAACGCTGCCTTATCCATGTGAGTTACAACAAAGTAATGTATGGAGAAATTGTCTGTTACCTATAGATCTTTAAGAAAGTCGGCGAGGCCATATGTCTATCTTTTAAGGAAAACCTGCTGTACCCATAAGAACGTCAAAAAAATTATCTAATTCAATAGGGTGTATTCAAAAGCTATTTATGTGTATTTGGTAACATTTTTTATAAAATTTAATACCTTAATTAGCTTACGCATTTAATATAGATTATAACTGCTTTTTACAGTATATAATTTAAATGCATATCTTAGGAGATTAAGACGACAAAAGAATTACGCGCGGTAAAATAAAATACCTAAACTGTTGGCTGAACAACGCGAACGTTTCTTCGGTCTTCTATCCATACTCGAATGTTTTGATGTTTGGTTAATGTTGGATGTATGAATGTAAGGATGTTTGTGGTCCTTTCACGTAAAGGTAAAGACTGCTGGATGGATTTTCATGAAACTTTCCGATAATATAGCTTACAGGTCGTTACGCTGCTCAATCCCCGGCGTATCGGTGCTGAGTTGGTTTTTATAGGCGTCGGTGTCGGCGTATGGTCGTTACGCTGCTTAAATCCCGACGTATCGACGCTGAGTTGGTTTTTATAGGCGTCGGTGTCGGCGTCGGCGTCGGCGTATGGTCGCTACGCTGCTCAAATCCCGACGTACGTATCGGTGCTGAGTTGGTTTTTATAGGCGTCGGCGTCGGCATCGACGTCGGCGTCACCATTGGCATCGGCTGTGTGTGGCTGGATGTGGTAATAAATCACAAGTTTTTTGGATTTTTATCAGCACTATATAGGCTTGGTCATGCCAAATTTCAAGTCTCTGAGATAGTGAGAAGTAACCTGTAAATTTTGATTCCCCAGCGAAAGTTGAAAATACTCAAAAATGGCTGTAATTCGGTTATATCTTCTGAATGCGTAGATCTAAATTATTGATTGTATCTTTTGCAGCAAGAGACCGCATAGATCTACATTTTTTATAAGTTTCATATTGATACCTTCAGCCGTTGCCGAGTAAAAAAAAGTTTAACGGGCGGATAGACAGACGCAGACGGACACCGTAGTGAGACTATAATGGTTTGTACGAAGCCCTAAAATGGTAAAACTCTGAGATATCATTTACTAAAATGACATTGGGGCCATGTGTGTTACTTCTTTAGAATTGTGCAAAAATAGAAAACCAAACGGACGATTAGCTCTAAAATGGCGTTATTGTTACTTCATTTAATTATTCGTTTCTAAATTCAACGCGTACGAAGTCGCGGGCACTGCTAGTTTGTTTAAATAAAACCTCTTTTTACGCATTTAGACGCGTGTATTTGTTTAAAATTTTGAGACGTCTCACCGGTGACCATGGTGACTGAAAAGTCTCCGAAACGTCAGGCTAAAATTAAAAAAAATACACGCGTCTAAATCCGTAAAAAGTGGTTTTATTTAAACATGATAAAAATGCCAAATATTGCCGCTTTCTTCTCCTAACTCGTGAGAAATGCGGCAGCCGATGTGCATACTAGAAACTAGGTTTTGTACAAAGATAATAAACATCGCATTACCATTTCATAATTAAATTTGGACAAGGCCTTTAAGATCTCTACATTTTTGTAAAATACATAACACACACAATTCATTCTTAATTTTTATCAAATATTGTAACCTTGAGCAGTTCTGCTCCATTTCAAGCATTTTGAAACGTTTTCCGATACAAGCAAAATAGTGAAACCTTTTCTATGCATCCAATAGAATTGTATTGCTTTTTGTTCTATATTACCAAACAATATTAAATCTAGTCTAATAGATTTATTTACAATCGTGTGATAATACTGAGTAATTGAAACGTAACAAAGCCTTCACGAAAAACTTCAAACGCAACTTATAAAAACTGATGTCGACAATTTGTGCTGACCCTGATAGAGGTAGTATAATAGTGTTTTTTAGCCATAGATTACGATGGGTTATAATCTGCATCTAGAAAAATATACAACACACATGTTTCGATACAGAGCTGAGGGAAATGACTAAAAGTTAACAGTTATTTTGTCAGTAGGAACGAAATGCAATTTTGTTTTTATTAAATTGCGCAATATTATCATTAAATAGATACATTTAACATGTTGATGCTTGACTACATTCCACCAGGGCCCTGAGTCGGGTATTTCAATGGTGTCACAATTGTACCATTATGGTACCATTATGGTGCAATTGTAAAGTTTTTGGTAGTCTACTATTAAAGTCTTGTCATAACGACTTCATCATTGACTTACAATTGTCAAAGTGACATAAATTGCTAGTCTCATACACAATTGCTTCACAATTGCAATTCAATGACTGAAATGTTTCGGTAGTCTGCTATTTTGAATTTGACAGTAATATTTTGAAATTGTCCTGTGTCGACAGATTGCCATAAATAAAAAATATATAGATAGAAATTGTTCTTTGTAATTTATTGCAATTTACTAATCTCCTAAACTTCACATTGCTTTTTATACTAATAAATAGTATGTATAAATATATCTAAACGAAGTCTAGCATGATTAAATGTTTAAATTTATTAGTAGTTTTTCGAAAATCACTTCGACTAACGCATTTTTTAAAAACGGCAACACATACATACCATTCTAACACAATTCATTTTATCTATGAATTGTGTTGTAGAGACCGAAAATTCAATGCATAGATAAAAGAGACCGACAATTCTATTACCATTGAACGACCGTTATGAACGCATATAGCAGACTACGGACATTTGACTTCAATTGCAACGGTATCGTGCCGGTATCGTGCCGGTATGACAATTGTTCCAAAATAGTAGACTTGAGCACCTGATGGTAAGCGGTAATTCAGCCTTGGATGGTAAAGCGCAACAACTATGTTAGAAGCATATTCACCCTTCTCCTAAATGCTTCCACATTGTAACTGTCCGGAAACACAGACGCTGGCAGCTCTAGAGAGCAACTGATTATTAAAAAAGTCGTTATTTTTGCATATCGTCTCATCTCATAACTATATTTTTAAATTTACGTAACGGATTTTGATTCGGTTTTTCTAATAGATAGAATAGTTCAAGATAATGGTTTTTTATACAAAAAAATTTTTTTTTTAAATCACGCGTACGAAGTTGCGGGCAACACCTTGTAATATACATCCCAATGATAATGTTCTCCCCACATTTATGAAAGTGTAACAATGGAAGCAAACATGATCAGTAATAAATTACTTGTTAATTATACCCATTCTTTGCCTGTTATTAAATAAAACGACTTTTTTTAACAAACGTTTATTAAATTATGAGCGTCAACAAATTGAATGACGCGCACAGAATAGATAGAAGATACTACGTATGACGCGTCTTTAAGCACGAACTAGTTGTTGTTCTTTTTTTAAATGATTAACTGACGTAACAGCTTGGGTACAGCTTGTACGAAACCATGCAGACCATGCCTTGTATAAGTCTGAGTATAGGGCCATAGTTATCATTTTAGGCCATTAGGTACATTAAAACTTTGGTCTCATAACAAACACTATTTGGTCAAGAATGGAACCAGATTCCCGCATTTATTTGTGACTATAAAAATACGCATTGGTAAATGGAGATCCACATGTAAATGTAAATCAGAAGGGCTAGTCACGCCTTGTCACTTAAGGCTAAACATATACTACACTGAGACAATTTAGCGAAGAATAATGTTCCATAATGTATGTGATGCAAGTTAGAAGTTATATCGCTGAACCACTGGCAATAAATAATGGTTTTCTTTAAAGTATTTCAAAAGACAACTGACTCTTAAGTGAAAACTAAAACTTTGTTTTAAATTGATTTATCACCAGCCTTTTATAGATAGAAAACAGAAAAGACGTCGGACAGAAGAGAATAGAAAAAAATGGCATGTTGCGCTGACCGCAAATAAAGGGATAAAGGCAGGGCAATGATGATGATCTAATGATTCATAAATATCTAATTCCAGCCAATAATGGCAAGGCTGTCTGGAAAAGATCGCAAACATTGATAAGACTGTCTTTTGTTAAAATTGGAACAGTTTTACTGTAATGAATTTTTATAATATAATACCTTAAGATCCTACACAGGATAAACAAAAACAAAATGGTGAAAAAATTGTCTATATTCGTTTATACATGTTCAACTTCCTATAAACTTGATATTCTCATCATACACGCGCGTAGAGTTCAAACATTTTTAACTCACGTTCTTAACACGAGGCTGTCGACATATTGGGCACCAGTCAGAATTTATCTTAATAAAATCGAAATATTTAAAACCATTGTGTATTACTAATTTTCCTACAGATAATACCTACGCCAGATTTTCGGATTCAACGATTTATCTATACTGATATTATAAAGCTGAAGAGTGTTTCTTTGAACGCGCTAATCCCAGGAACTGTTGGTTTGAATTGAAAAATTCTTTTTGTTTTGGATAGTCCATTTATCAGGGAACGCTATAGGCTATATAGCATAACGCTGCGGCCAATAGGGACGAAGCAGTAGTAAAAATGTTGCAAAAACGGGGAAAATTTTCTAAATTACGCGTACGAAATCGCGGAACACCTAATGAGAAATATTCAACTTATAATTTGTAAAGGTACAACCAGTTACCACAAGCCACAACTATTTAATTTATTTCAATTATTAAATTGTTGAATATAACGGTAAAAGCTAACATGCTTGCGAACTTTCATTAAAAAGCGCTAACTGTGCCAAGGGAGAGTGTATATTTGCTATTTATAAACTACCTAGTATCATCCAAAAATTTTCCAGGCACATGGTCTACTCCCGAAACATTACGAATTCCTTCGTCTACATAAAGTTTATCAAATAAATCGTAGAGGTACTTTAACCATAATAAATACGAGTGAGTATGTAAAATGGCAAACATCTCCTTAACAGTCTTACTATGATGGTATTATGCGTACAATGGTAAACATGAATTATGCACGCCCTTTACCCGCGGGTTGATGACACCAACTTCGCGCGGACTCTGAACAATACCACACTTATCCTGAGTATTTTCTTACAAACACTACCTCAATAAACATGTATTTTTACACTTACCATAAATATCACAATACAATTGTAAGAAATGCCATTTACTTGACAAAATAGCACAACAATTTTAAAGAAAACAAAAAATCAATTGGATATTATTTATGTAATAGTATTTAAATATAGAAATTTTAAGACTTTTGAACCAATCTATGATTACAGATAGAAATTACCGTCGTTTATCAGTAACTTATTATCTATCCACAGTCCACGCTTCAACAGGAATTTCTAATCGCCCGCCTGTGGCTTACTTAAACGCATAAAAATTGGTCAAGTGCGAGTCGGACTCGCGCACGAAGGGTTCCGTACCATTATCTATGCAACATAAGGCAACGTTATTAGTATCGAGCAAGAAACGGTAAAAAAATCATGTTTGTTGTATGGGAGCCCCCCTTAAATATTTATTTTATTTTATTTTTAGTATTTGTTGTTATAGCGGCAATAGAAATACATCATCTGTGAAAATTTCAACTGTATAGCTATCACCGTTCTTGAGATACAGCCTGGTGACGGACGGACGGACGGACGGACGGACGGACAGCGAAGTCTCAGTAATAGGGTTCCGTTTTTACCCTTTGGGTACGGAACCCTAAAAAAAGGACATGATTCGCCTGTCTTTAGTACTATCTACTTACAGAGGTGTGTATTATTTAACACATTTTATTTGTTTGTTACTCATCTACTCGTATCAATGTGTTAATCTAAGTAACAGAATTTTTAAAAGTGATTTTCACCTAATTGCATTGGTCAAACTGATTTGAAATTTTGCACACTTATAACAGAGCAATAATTTAAAAAAATATTCAGAATTTATAAGCGTGTTTTTAGTTTTTGAACTAAGCAAATTATACCTTTGTTATTCGTATTGTAAATACGTACGAAGAGCGCTGTTTTCAAAATAGAGGCCTTGAAAAATGCAAATAAAAATCATCTTTTTGAAGACAATTAAACACGAGCTTTTGAATAATTGAACAATGCAATTACACGTGCCATAGCAGTCGGAAGCATGTGTCACTGTCTGTTCCAAGTCTCGTCTGCGCTATAAAGATACCAGCACTTTTTCCAGAAACACAAAGACATGACATGTGGTTACAAAGTGACTAATACAAAATGTAATAAAATAATGTTTATTATTCGATATGAAAGTGAATCATCAGTCTAAGATTTCACCTTTGACATTTTGTTGATACGTTCTATAATTTCGTTGAAGAGCTTTTCGCGTCGTAATTAAATAGGTACCTAGTACCTACCCTACATATACCCCCAACGTGAAATGAGGGATGTAAGTTGCACATGTCTCCATATTTGTTTATTTGTATGTTTATTTATGGTTAACTCCCAAACTGTTATATGTTTTGGAATGTATTTTACTTCTCTTTTATTGTACTTAATATAATTTTGGAAGGTTTTATTCATTTGGCGCGATAGTGAGAAAGAAACTGACGCCATGAAGTTAGATACAAGCATAGAAGATCAAAATCAAGATCAATAAAATTTAATTTTGTCCACACGGTCACTCTAAAGTTAGACAAACGTTAAAACTACGTGTGTACAAAAGTAATTTTAAATATAAATTACTATTGCCACGCAAATATACATATTCCCGAAATGTGAGAGCGGGTTGATTTACTACACATGAATTTTAATATGCACAAAAATATATTGTTATGTTGATGTGGTTTTCGTTTACCCGGAAAACGTTGGAACGTGAGAAAATAAGGTCACGACTAAGTCACAGATAAACCACATGGCATCAAATGCAAAGTTCGAAACAACACACAGGAGTTTACTGAAATTATAACTAGTTCGCACGTGATATGTGACGTTTAAGGAAGATGTATGGTAGAGTCATTTATTTCTATGGATTTTGATTTTGACACCTTATGTATCCTTATGATTAAGAATACAAGTGACACCACCAGAAAAAGGGGTGACGTAAGAGGGATAAGGGATAATATGTATGCAAGAAAGTAATACCCTATGCGAGAACAGTGGCGGATTTACCCTAAGGCCCGGTAGGCCCGGGCCTAGAGCGGCCAGATTTAGGGGCGATGATTTATATGGTGGATGCTGAGAAAGAGGCGACTAATGGCCTGGGGCCTAGAGTGGCTAATGGCTTGGGGCCTAGGGCGGCCGAGACTGCAAATCCGCCACTGTGCGAGAGACAAAACTAAACCCTATACGACATTTCCCATTATTTCAGTATTACTAACACAGTTCTAGGACATTTATGGGTGCTCGCAATATTTTAATTGGCATTAATTAAAACTTTAACGCCCTAATAAAACGTTTAGACCAGTGCCGATTGAAAATATTTCTATTTTTGTGTTTGATTTGATTGATACGTGTAAAAATAGAGACCAATCAATTAACTCAAACATAAAAATAGTAATATTTTCTTTAAAAAATAGTATGCTTAACGTAACATATAACCATGTTTTTTTTCACATTAATTTTGAGGTTTTGTGAATAAAGTGTGAATACAAAAGTTTTAGATCTTTTTATTACCTACAACTTTGCTTATTGACTTTTTTCCATAGGACTATTAGTTTTGCCGGAAATCGAGAAAAACCATTTTTTACCCTTCAACCCCGTCCCAATCCCCCCAACCCCTTCCCGACCTCAGATCGCCCGTAAATTATTTTTCCTCTTATTTTTATAATATTCTCCTCCTTTTCTAATGGGTTTCATCCAGTTTCATCCTACTATATTTTTTTTTTAATTTTTTATTATTTTTGAAGCTATCTGCACTAGTCTAGTTGTCCTATATGCAAATATAAAAGGTATATGTAAACACGTAATTATAAGTAACATTTGTAATGCGAACGCTTTGGTATTGCATAGGATAGTCCTAGACGCCGGCGCCAGGCACTAGCCCATCCACAACAACATAATCAGCATATCAAACTACGCGTTTCTACTTGAAACAGAGATACCAATCGACATGAATAAATCAAATTGTGACAACAATTTAAACATTGTATTTTCACAACCTGTTCAGTATTCCCGCAATCGTCCGTTTTATAACATTTGGTCAGACACGACTACTATACTGGGCTTACTGGGCACTTGTCCAGCGCCTCGCAATTATTAGGCCCTAGTCTATTCTCAGGGCTCCGATTACTCTCAAGTACACAAGGCCTGTTATGAGTGAAACTCGGACATGGATATGGTTAAAATTAAAATAGAACTTTATGAATATAAGAGTTGCTTAGTTGTGATAAATGAGGCCAAACATACAGATGACTATAATCACCTACGCATTCTAGTTACCTACTTACGACTTTTGATTCATCAATTTTGTTCAAACATATGAAGTGTGGTCATTATTATTATGAGATAGCACACAAATTAGGCGGAATGTACCTACTAATATACCGTTTTAAAAAGATTATAATTAATAACTTTTTAGTGTTATAGGTACACTTGCAATTATTAACAATCAGTACCTACTCATACTAGGCAATATGACAATCTGACGGGCTTCGTGATCTAGTGGTTCATGTAACGAACTGCCGTTCATGAGGTCTCAGGTTCGATTCCCGCTCGGGACAATCATTTGTGTGATGTTTATATTTGTCATACAAATGTTTGTACTGCGTCTGAGTGTTTCTATGTATTATAAGTATGTATTTACAAAAAAAAAGTAGTAAATGTAGTATATCCGTATTCTGGTACCCATAAAAAAAGCATATAAGCTTAGCTTGGGACCAGAGGACGTTGTGTGAAATGTCCATGGATATAAAAAAAATTACCAATAATTATAGAATTAGGCAATAATAGTTTATTTTATCATTAATAAATGAATAAGATACTTATGTATACTTTTTCGCTTGCTCATTTTACTTTCCAAGTTTATTTAAATAATAAATAAATAAAGCTTTTATTTCGGACATCAAAAAGATCCATATCATTACAAAATTCAATTATTATTCAATGAGTTAGTGAATGTGTTAGTATCCTATATATTATCTTATTGCTTAATGTTTAGTAGTGGTTAGTGTTCCAAAACCAAATTAATACTAATTTAAGTTAAAGCGATAACATGTAAATACACTTAATGCATATATTAATATGCGTAGTACTCACAATAATATTAAAGTCATTTAATGTGTCTCAGTAATGAGTGAAGTAGACGATGATAATTCGTGTAATTCGCATACAATTTGGGTCTTTCCGCGAACAAACCTTCTTCGAATATCAATGCGGTTCACAAAGCAAAGATCTGATGCGATAACTGGCACAATACACGGTCGATCACCTGTCCATCGTGCTATTCATTGCACCTAACACTTAAAATGTTGAGTATAATACTTATTACTACATGTAGCTGTCTATTATAGGTCATGATAGTAACACCAACAATCTAAACGCTACCCGACTCTACGTCAACCTACGTTCATATTACGTAGATTGTAAATAGACTTCTAAAATAAATGTACATATCAACGAGGTGGGACTACTTACTGCTTAAAAATTAAATAAAAGAGTGAATGCAGAAATGAAACGTAGCTATACTGCTAGCTGTTCTCCACTCCAACCAAATCATCATCAAATTTGTCGGCGAAATACTCAGGCAAAACTTTACGAAAATCTGATTCAAAAACAAATATGTAGACCATTAACTGGTGCCTGGTGGAAGTAATGGGTGGAAGGGCCCTACTGGTATCTACAAGGCACGAGTCACCTATTTAGATACCTAACAGTTTTCTACCAAACTTAAAGAGCTCATTACGGGTTATTGCTCTAATGTTAGATGAGTTACACAAATAAGAGAGCTTTGTAAAAGCGCATTTGGAACGTTAACTGTAAACTAGCGTATTGAAGTAGGTATTAGTACGATTCATAAGAATAGTAAGACGCGTGCCAACTCATAATAAGCGCTGATTCATAAGATATAGACATTTATCGCATATAGAGATATCGTACACAGAAAACATCGTCTTCATCACTTAGTATGCTAATTTAAGTAGTGATTACACAGTAAACTTGTTCCATTCAATGCTGTGTTTATTTACTGTGAATCATAATGTAACTATACATAAGTTAAACATACTAATAAGGTCTATTGATGGTTATTAGGCCGAGATATTGACATATTGTATTTCAAGTGTGTTAATTTTTTTGCAAATATTTTAGGAACCTACTAGTTCACTCCTTTGGTCCACTGGTTAAAATGTTCTGTAATGTTAAGTATAAATTTTATCCAGTACCTACTATTTACTTTACTTTGAGTAACCTCATTGGTTATTAGGGCGCCAGTAACTGTTTATTTATTATAATAACTTCTGATTACATACTCATACAAAAAAGGTTTTAAATTATATTGAATTTACTCACCTATGAAATCCCCTAATCGTGATCCAAGTAACGCTCCAGCACTAGTAACGACAGCACACGTATTGTAAAATTTGCCCTCTTGTAACGGAGCTCGGGGTATCTTAAACTGGAGTTGCCGAAATGGTTCATCATCGGCTGTCACTGTGCTCACCTTTACTTGTTTAAGAGCACACATCACCTCCTCATTAGATTTTTCCTTACGATTATTATTGTCATATTTAACATCATACGTATTATGAGTATTTAAACCCGATTTAAAAACTTTACTTTCTCCCATGAGAACTCTATGAAACTCTTTCAATAACAGCTCTTTGAAAGCCGCTGTTCGTTCTTCACAGTCCGAAGAATATAAATCATCACAAATATATTTATCAGTATCAAATTCAAGTAGTGGCGTGTGTATATTAGGAAATCTAGGACTACCATGACTCTTCCTAACAATATTGTTGGACGGATTGTTTGATCTAGATTTATTCGATGTTTGAACTATATCACCATTATTACTCCATAGTATTCCAACGGCTGATCGGCGATTTTTACGTAAAGCTTCAATTGTTAAACTCACATTATGAGATAATTTTGAATGATAATTTTCCGCCACATAAGTCTCTTGATAACTAAAAAGTGATGATGGTTTCTGTGAACCGGGGGTTTTGTTGAACAACCTTTGTTTTTCTATGTACATCCAATATTGTGACCAAATTAAATACAGATAGCCGCACATACCAAAGAAGAGAAGATTGATAAACACCCAAACGGACATTGCTGCAGCTTTCATTTTTTTTTTACACTCTTTAAATGTAGCGATGCACAACTTTTATCAAAATTTGAATAAGTAACTAACAACACAACCGTAACAGTATTGTTTTAGATGAATCTTGTTCGAAGGGCGGACTGCTATCAGCTGATTTGAGCTGATGTGTTGGTGCGCCTGCGTAAATATTGCGTCAATGCGGGCAATCCTGCAAATTTCTTCATTCTCCGCAGGAAAATACCTACTTAAACCTATACTATTATGCTTAGTATTAAAATACCGGAGTAGCATGGCGTTAGATAAGAAATATTATATTATATTACAAGAACTTAAGTAAAGTAATTAAGCTACTGAGCGTAACTGCATCTCTATATCTAGTGCAGTTTTAACTAAATTTATTTTTAAAACGATTTTAGTAGCTTTTTTCGTATCTTTTTATGTATCCGTAGAACTTAATCTTTCAAAGTGATTATCGCCCACTTACGACAGTCGGATTGATATAAAAATTTTGTAAATAATAATATGACAACGCAATCATTTCAGAAATAACAAGGATACTCTAGCTTGATTATTAGTTTTAAAACTAACCTAATATATTCTTTGCCTTGGGGAATATGGGTAAAAGTATAAACGATTATATAATCTATCAGGAATTTATTATAAAATACAACAATATTATAAGCCGTTTATAGAATTACAGAACAAAACTTAATTCACAACCAGGGAAATATTTCAGAAATATACTAAATTATTTAAAATAAGACCACTTTTTAAGGATCTTATTTATATTTGTTTTAAATCTACTTCTTTTATTTTATGGCTTTTGTATTATACAATTTCGCCAACGTCGCGTAACAGGATAGGACACCAAAGGAAGGGGATTACTTATTACCAGAGGTCGGAATTAGGTAGAGTTATTTATGTACTTACACTGATTTCATACAGCGAAAGAATACAGTGGATATGCCTCAAATCCCGAGATTAATTTTAAAGAGCAGAAAAACATCCCGTGATTTTTCAAATAAAAATTTGATAGCGACTGATTCAGTAAGAAAAGTATTCGCTCGTATTTATAAATAAAAATCCTCGCGAGTCGGACTCGCGCACGAAGGGTTCCGTACCATTATCTATGCAACATAAGGCAACGTTATTAGTATCGAGCAAGAAACGGTAAAAAAATCATGTTTGTTGTATGGGAGCCTCCCTTAAATATTTATTTTATTTTATTTTTAGTATTTGTTGTTATAGCGGCAATAGAAATACATCATCTGTGAAAATTTCAACTGTCTAGCTATCACCGTTCTTGAGATACTGGGTACGGAACCCTAAAAATCATGTTTGTTGTATGGGAGCCCCCCTTAAATATTTATTTTATTTTATTTTTAGTATTTGTTGTTATAGCGGCAATAGAAATACATCATCTGTGAAAATTTCAACTCTCTAGCTATCACCGTTCTTGAGATACAGCCTGGTGACAGACGGACGGACGGACGGACGGACGGACGGACGGACGGACGGACGGACGGATGGACGGACGGACGGACGGACGGACAGCGAAGTCTCAGTAATAGGGTCCCGTTTTTACCCTTTGGGTACGGAACCCTAAAAAGGCGAAATATGCGTATAAAAATTTGCTTAAGATATCAATAATTTGTATTGTGAATTAATGTAAACTAATAAAAATTGTATGCTAATTATCTATGTTTTATTTGTCAATTTGTGAGTTTTTTATTTTTATTTATTCGTAATATTGTTGGCCACACGGGATTGTCTATTAGAAATCCCGGGAAGGTCCATATTAATATCAACATTTCGATGCAAGTACATAAATAACTCTACCTAATTCCGACCTATGCTTATTACACTAAAAACAAGTGGAGGCCGGTAAAATCATAAAATAATTTAAACTATATACAACTGCTAAGTGATGTGATAATACTGAAACAAACAAAGCCTGATTTGAAAACTTTTAGTCACCATTGTAACCACACCTGAGTCCTACCTATGACTATGAGGTGGTTGAAAACGTCGGTCTAAATATAAAATAAATATACACGTCTAAATCCGTAAAAAGTGGTTTTATCCGTAAAGTGTTCATTCTTATCAATGAGTCACGCAATTATTAGAGAATATTATAATATATTAAAAGATTACTATAGTATGAAGACTAAATAAATAGAATATTTTAGTATGTATCACATATTACTTTGATAAAAATTAGTTATATCTATTACTTATTATTATACACTTAATTAATTGGTTCACATTTGTACCTTGTACAGGATATGGGTAATCTTGCATAGAATAAAAGCTTTACGCTAAACACACTTTGCCCTAAAGCACCAATCCAACAGGAGCTAGCCTCCAGCGAACCGCGCCAAAATAACTACAAAAGCAATGCTGACACTAACACTAATTCTGATAAGATAAAAACTTAACCTAACTTAACTAAATTTAAATTAACTATGCTGTAGTTATGCAGTAGTGAATAGTCGTTATATTACAAGATTTTTCTTAAATTTTATCGTTGGAATTAAGGAAAAATTCGTGATGTCGCTTTATGTCACTATTAAGGTAGTGTTGTTTTTTCAGGTGATATATGCTTAAACAAAATTTAAATTTGGATAATACAAAAAAATTTATGACCTAAATAAACTACATGAGCCTGGCAATAATCCGATAATACAGCGGGCTGCCACAAGAGCGAAAAAAAACTATGCTGTATTTTGATTTAATATGTTCGTTATATCGGCACCCCACCGCCTTGACAGTATGTTTGACAAAGAAAACGACGTGTTTAAAAACTCCTGTTGGTTTTAATGCTCTAAGATTTTGATCTATTATTAAATAATACCTACTAATTCATTATAAATATTTGCATAAACTACACAAAGTATAAAGTATTATTGCTATAATTTTACTCAACTTATTGATAGTGCAGATAGATGATTAGTGCCAGTGATGCCAACTCCGGGGTTTTCCCCCCAAATTTAGGGGGAAAACCACCCCCTAAAAAATCCATGTATTAGACATACATGGATTTTTTAGGGGGTGAAATTTTAAAAATTTTCTTAACTTTGGTCCGTCGTTTGCATAGACTTAGGATATAGATCTAGACGTAACAAAAAGCAGCAGGCCGGATTCGTTGTACCGAGGTACAACGAATCCGGCCTGCTGCTTTTTTTAGTTCAACACATTAAGAAAAATAAATGATTTAGTAGCCTTTCTAACTCTTTCTTTTTAAGCGGGAGTAAAAGAGAAAGCAAGGCTACTATTTACTATTTTACTTTTAAACCATAAACAGGGCGGCCCTGCCTTGGAACAAATCTATGTTCCCGAGTTGTTACTCCCTATTTATAACCTTCTTGGTCGTTTGAGGAGTTTTGTTTTGAATTTAGTAGTTTTTAGTGGTTTTTGAAATTGCTTTAGGGGGAAAGTTTTCAAACAGTTGGCAACAGTGCAGATCCCAAATGAGGAATAAAATTAAGTACAAGGGTATTATTTACA
Source organism: Orgyia antiqua (assembly GCA_916999025.1). NCBI lineage: Eukaryota > Metazoa > Arthropoda > Insecta > Lepidoptera > Erebidae > Orgyia > Orgyia antiqua. The sequence goes on from OU779861.1 coordinate 9,811,830, forward strand.
CTAATATATTTGTATTTTAGTTTAAGTTGGTTTAGTTGTACTAACCGAATAGGCACTGTTACTATACTTTCACATTTCTTTATTTGTATTTTCCGATGACAGGTCCTGTTTTCCTTGGATGAACGTACAAGGTCATCAGAGTCAGAAACCGATAGAAATCGGGCAAATCTTAACTTATTTTAAAACAACTTTTTTGTATATATGTCCCTATGTGAGATGATATCTTCATAACCACGAAACGGATTTTGATGCGGTTTGTTTTGATACATAGAGTAGTTCACGAGGATGGCATTTTTGCACAATTTGTTGAGGTTTTTTTGTTTACTGAAGGACACACGTATGAAGTCGCGGGCAACAGCTAGTAATAAATAAATGGATAAATTAGATCTGTCATCGCAAAAATAAAGAAATGAAAGCGCTGTGTGAAGTGAAATGTTAAGGCAAGCTTATAATTAACGATTTCCCATTTAATAAATTAAATTATGGTGGAAAAAGTGATTACCGCAAGCGGGACTCGAACCCACGACCTCGGAATACCGTTTCGTAGCTCTGCCAACTGAGCTTATTGCGGTCGTGCTTTTCAGTAATCACGATAAAACGATTATCCAGTTCTATTTTATGAATCAGTCTACAAATATTAATCTTACACTAATCTAAAAACTAGCGACTAGGGGGTTAAGTATCAAAAACGTTATCTAAAATAGGGATTTTTAATATTAATAGGAGTTAACATTTTGTTACTTACTACCACAGATATACCTGGCCCTCAAGTCACGTATTTCAATGGTGTCACAATGGCATCACAATGACACATTATAACCTCAAAAAATTAACAATAGACTACCAAACTTGATAAAATTCGCCACTAAGCAATCAGTTATTGCATTTTTTTGCAATAACAATAAATAACTAATTGTTTAGTGGTGAATTTTATCAAGTTTGGTAGTCTATTGTTAATTTTTTGAGGTTATAATGTGTCATTGTGATGCCATTGTGACACCATTGAAATACGCGACTTGAGGGCCAGATGTTGTGTCTTTGGCTACATCACTCAGTCGGCTTGAAGCCACTTACATATCTATGTGTGCGTGAAAATGTATCTATGTGTGTCTATATAAGCCACACAAATTGGTAATGCGCCTGGCGGCCATGTTGGTGACGTCATAGTGACGTATAGATGAGAATATTACATTTTGTTAGCTCTACTTTTTCTTTGCTGATGAGGTCACAAGGGCGTTAATTTGACAAGGTTCCAGCGCATTACCAATTTGCGTGGCTTATAATACAGGCTATACCTCATAGGAAACGTCATTATTCTATTAAGTACGATTTAGCCAAAGTTACTTGTCCTCAATTTTAAACGTCAACCCACTATCTGGTATGTCTGTGCAGTGTGCTTACTGCATTATTCGAGTACTTTACTATCTTTAGTTATTTTATAACAAAGTCGTTATTTCTGTATGTATGTATATCCTTATGTGAGCTTGAATCTTGAAAACTACGCAACGGATTTTGAAGTGATTTTTTTAATAGATAAAGTGGTTCTAGAAGATGGCTTTTTTGCACAATTTATTAAGGTTATGCATGCACGCATGCATGCATACGAAGTTGTGAGCAATAGCTTGTATCTAATACATAACTTAAAAACCAAACCCTCACAAATTATACAAAAAAAACATCCTCTTGAACCACTATATGTATATTATTACGCACTAAAATTCGTTGCGTAGTTTTAGATGTAGGCTCACATAGGGACACATAAATAACGACTTAGTTTTTTAAGAAGGTAATCTTAATGCGACTGTTAATTAAGACGTGAATTTCCTTATCATTTTAATGATATTCGCATTAAGCTAATCGAAAAGCGTACATACGGGTCATTATTAAATAAATAAATTATTAAAAACAAAATAAAAATATTAGCTATTTGCAATAGTACAGGATGAATCTGTACAGATAATTCCGCTGTTCCTAAAAAGCCTATCCAGATTTATTTGTTTTAGTTGCTAATTGTGGTTTTAACCCAAATTTTACCACGAGACTGACTCGGACTTATTCTACTCTCGTCTAGACTTATAGACTTGTTATATAATATATTAGATAACCATTGGTAACAATTCTATATGCACAACTATACTTAACTAAAAAGAACTATTGCTGTATTTTGATTAAGTGGCTATTTCTTTGTGTATATTTATATTAATTTAAATCGTTAGTCTGTAATACACAGATTTTCTAATAAACAACTTCAGCTAACATTGCCGAATTGTGTTATGGACACTATCAATTTCCATTTTTAGTTCAATTTAGTTGTCCACGTAGAATCAATACCATTGAAGAGAAATGTTGTCCGTGACAGATTAAGAATACATGTATCCAGTGGCTGATTTGCAGTCTCGGCCGCCCTTGGCCCCAAGCCATCACCCGCACCTTTTTCAGCATCCACCATATAAACTACATAATGAAATTCTGGCCGCCCTAGGCCTGGGCCTACTGGGCCTTATGGTAAATCCGCCACTGCATGTATCACCCCATTCTAGGGCGCTGTAAGAGCCACTTAATGGATAATAAGCAGTTCACATCAACAGTGAGAGATGGCAAAGTCGAAACTAAACCTTATGCCAACACCCCAGGTCAGCGCGGCATAGCCATAATCCCTCACAAAGTGGAGGTGGCCTGTGCCCAACAGTAGCAGGTTAATGGGCTGGAGAGTGAGAGAGAATAGAAATGTAATGAACCAAATTTCATCGTGTATTATTATGCCATCTTTGATATGGTTGTGGGTCAGGTGTGACCTCCCGGCGGGTCAGCAGTGTGGAATAATGAAGTAAAGGCAACATAGCACCTCCCAGTACCATTGCGCCGAATGTAGGCTTGTGCACCAACCTGTATACAAATAAATATTTCTTTTATTATTTCGACGAGCGTCGTGGTTGGGTTGTTTATGTAACGGACTGCTGATCAAGAGGTCGCGGGATCGATTCCCGCTCGGGACAATCATTTGTGTGATTTTTCTAATTTTTTTTTTTTTTTTTTTTTTTCGTGCCATCGGCATTCAGGCCATAAGCAGATGTTTTGGGTGTAATTGTCGGGCAAGGTTATGGCCTTCCATTAAAGGCACTCCTTTCTTTTTTATTTATTTTTATTTATGGGGTTTCATTAAGTGCATCCCATACATGACGGGCCTCGTGGTGTAGTGGTTCACATAACGGACTGCCGATCACGAGGTCTCGGGTTCGATTCCCGGTCAGGACAATCATTTGTGTGATGTTTTTAATTGTCATACAAATGTTTGTACTGCGTCTGGGTGTTTACTATGTATAATAAGTATGTATTTACAAAAGAAAAGTAGTATATGTATTCTATCCGTATTCTGGTACCCATAACACAAGCATATAAGCTTAGCTTGGGACCAGAGGACGTTGTGTGAAATGTCCATGAGTATTTATTTATTTATTTATTTATGTTTTCTCTTTAGTCGTCTCTTGCTAATGGGTTCCACCAATGCCGCTGCTAGTGCATTTGTGTGATTAGTGATACGGTCTCTGTACCGTCTTGTCCGATGTTCAGCCTCCTCTTTGACTGTGAATATATTGAGGTATTTATGGATGTCAACCATTCTTGTGAACCATGGTGCACCAGTCATGATTTTAAGGGCGTTATTTTGGAATCTTTGCAGGATTTCCAGGTTTGAATTTTTGGCTGTACCCCAAAGCTCAATTCCATACGTCCAAACGGGCTTCAAGATCACTTTATAAATAAGCATCTTATTGTTTAACGAAAGTCGTGACTGTCTGCCTACAATCCAGCCAAGTGATCTCAGGCGGTTATTTAATTCGTCCCGCTTTCTCATAATGTGCATTTTCCAAGTTTGTTTGCGATCCAGGTAGAGACCAAGATATTTCGCATGATCTTTTTGTGGTAAGAACTCTGAACCCAATTTCACTGGAGTGCAGTCTCCATTACGGAGGGAAAACGTTACGTGGACAGACTTGCTAGCACTAGCTTTAATTCTCCACGTTTCCATCCACGCGCTTATGTCATCAAGATGGTCTTGTAGTAATTCTGATGCCCGCTGAGGACATTTGTTGTTACAGAGAACCGCTGTGTCATCTGCGAACGTGGCAGAGAAGACATTGAAGGTTTGGGGTAGGTCTGCTGTATATATAATGTAGAGCGTTGGTCCAAGTACTGAGCCTTGCGGTACACCCGCTTTTATATCGTGAAATTCTGAGTAAGCGTCGTTTAATTTTACTCGAAAAATTCTGTTGGTTAAATAAGATTTAAGCAGTAAGTATAGGTTATGCGGCAGACAAGATTTTAGTTTGTAAAGAAGGCCATCATGCCACACCTTATCAAACGCTTGCTGTACGTCAAGGAAGACTCCTGAACAGTACTCCTTGTTTTCCAGAGCTTCTCTAACCTTATCGCATACTCTATGTATTTGTTCGGTTGTTGCGTGATTGGAGCGAAAACCAAACTGGTGTAGAGGAACAGTTTCGTTTGATTTAAGAACGTCGTTGAGTCGTCTCAAAAGTATTTTTTCAAATAATTTAGATAGGACTGGCAGCAGGCTTATTGGTCTATATGACGAAGCTAAATGTTGTGGTTTGCCAGGTTTTGGGATCATGGTTATTTCTGAAACCTTCCATATATCAGGATAGTATGCTGTTCTTAGGATGCTATTAAATAGATGTGTGAGGAACATCACAGCTTTTGACGGCAATTGTTTAAGGATCTCTGATCTCTTCTGATTTTTCTAATTGTCATACAAATGTTTGTACTGCGTCTGGGTGTTTCTATGTATTATTTGTATGAACATAGGCTAACTTTGGTGCGAAATAATTTTTTTTTCAAATTCCACGCGGACGGAGTCGCGGGCAACAGCTAGTAATATATATTTGGCCAAGTACGAGTTGGAATCGCACACGAAGGGTTTCTAACCAAATTTGTATTACATATTATATCTTCAAATCTTAATATCAAACCGTTAAATTCATCGTCTATCGTCAATTTTATTCAAACAAAGTCAAGTCAAATTCTAATATTTTTATTTCAAGCAGGCAAGATTAACAAGCTCTTTGAAGCTCTCTCGTCAGAAGCTATGCTATGTTCCAAAAAAGAATCCCTTTTAGCATTTTTAGTTTTGATTGCTCTCCGTGTGGTGACAGATTAAAAGTACTAATGTCACCACACCATCTCCTCCCGAGGGTGCTCTAAAAGTCAGCTAAGGGATATTGCACACAGATAACATCCTTTGTGAGACGGAAAACTCAAAAATAAACCCTGTGCCAACACGCCTGGTCAGCGCGGCACAGTAGACCATAATCCGTCCAAAGTGGAGGAGGCCCGTGCCCAACAGTGGGACGTAAATGGGCTGGAGAGAGGAGAGAGAGTTTACCCAGTAAAAAAAGAGAGTAGATTGAACCCAATAACAGGAATAATTGACCTCCGATTGATGGTTCCTCTTCGAAGAGCGGAGGATAAAGAGATATGATGGGAGCTGATCAAGTCCTCAATAATAAATAGACACAATCTTTCGTAAATGAAGAATACAACCACAAAGAAGATTATATAAACGTCAACAGAAATATTAATATTATTTGTTTCTAATGTGTTTTAAATAAAAATACTTACCAAGGTATAGCTACAACAAAGAGTGTGTATGAAAATGATAACACTAAATTGATCCAAAATCTTGTACAACGCCTCAAGTTGCTGGATATCCAATGGCACTGCAAAACTAAAAATAAAAAAAAGCTTTATAATGTATAGTAATTAAAACCAGACTTAAAAGATTACCTAGAAGACATAGAAAAATTAAGTTCCTTCTTCCTAGCCCAATGACAACCCATTATTGGGCACGGACCTCCTCCACTTTGAGTGTGTAAATGATCTGCTATGCTATGTTGATTAGACGTTTTGCAATAGTGTTTAGTTTCGAGTTTTCCATCTCTCACACAAGATGTGATCTACTATACGTTTCAAATGAGAATAGGATTGCCAATGACCTTTAGTTGTCAAAAGTGATTAGAAAAGTACTGTCAGCAACGTAACTTTTTATGCGTATCAATAATTTTTTTTTCTTTTACCTAGTCTCAGTAATTTGAAGTGAAAAACGTCTTAAATTACGCCATTTTGTTGTTGTTGGCGTGCTTTGTCGAGAATATGAATTATAAGGCGTTTTATTTTAAATTCTACTAGATATGTGGTTGTTTCCCGTTAAAAAAAATAATTTGCTGTTATTTCTCATTGTTTTTGTATGTAAGTGTTGTACTTGTCGTTATTTGTTATTACTTTTAATTATATTTGTCTAGCTATGTGCTCGAAAATTATTAAACGATAACTTTATGTGATAGATAAATTATATTATAAAAATATCTTGTTCTGCTGACCCTACCAAAATTGTTCAAATTGACAACTATGACGTCGCAACAAGACGCGGGGTCAATCCTATTCTCATTTGAACGGCATAGTACCTATGTTATCCCTGAACTAGGTTTTACAGTATCCTGGGAAGAAATTTTTTATTTCTGATATATGATCGTACCATCGACATTCACGCCATAAGGAGAGCTTATGGCGTGAATGCCGATGGTACGATCTTTTTTCATTTTCATGGGTTTCATGGGGGAGAAAACGAATAAAAAAACAAGTGAACAAATAAAATTTACGACAACTATTAAGAAATAAAAATGCACTCACATATTGTCACCCAATCTGGATGTAACGTCATAGCCGAAGCAAACACTTGAACAAAACCCAATAGTCTATATTTCCATGTATGTAAGTTAGCATCCCTTCTTTCAATATCATGCAACTGTTTCAGACTGTAGGAACCTTTACGAAGAAGACATATTGGGTCTGCAGTAGGAAATCTCATGGCGCTATAAGCTTGTAACACACCACTCTCTACTACGCCCACTGCGGTATACTAAAAAAAATATTTTTTTTATTGTCTGTGATCTGAATATGTTTGATTTTCAAAATTTGTGTTTCCACTACCCCTACTGCGCATATTTTTGTTTATTTATATTCTGCCTGTGATATTATGTTCCATTTTCAAATCACGATTCAAATTTTGAAAAGCATAGCACTGAATATTAAACCAACCGGAATAGTTATAGACGCTATTTTCTTTTTCAAGGCCGGTGGGGGTGTCGACATGACGCATAGAAATATGTACTAACATAAATCCACGTAAGTCGCTTCCCACGTATCGCACAAAAAGGGGACATTGTTCATACACTATGAGTATAACGATCTCATACTCGACAATGCCTACTCCTGTAGGAATAATATCTAAGAACTATGTTTATGTCAACCATTTGGCATGACTATAAAACGCTTACGCAATTTATTTTAGTTTCGTACTCACAATATCATCTTCCCTACCAGCATACGAGAAATGAACGCGCATATCACCTACTTCATGTTCTAGCGCACTCTCTCCATGGTAATAGAATCCAGAGTGCAACTTTATATCACCGCGTTCTGGTCGTGAATCAGACCAAATTTCATAGTAATCATTCACTTTGCGTTTAACTTCTACACCTGAAAAAATAAAAATATAAATTTAATAACATTTCATACAATTTTCTCCGGCTGGACCCAGGCTAAGTACCTATATGGCTAATAATATAAATTATAGTAAAAAGTTACCACCAGCGGGCCAATCACAATAGATCAATCTGGTCGCAGTGATACTAGGCGTAATATAGCCTGAATAGCCGCTACCACCAGCGGGACTTAAACTGAAGACCTTGGTATACCGTACCGTCACTCTACATGGTAACCAATTTCTCCACTGCAGTGTTTCTCGATTGAGTCTACATCGCATTTGATATACAACGCCATCTATCGAGCTTGTTTGCACATTTTCGAACAGCCGCATTAGAATGTGTAACTCCTTATAAGATGTTTATGTTTATAATGTCCCTTAGCTGGCTCTAACAGAACCCTGAAGAAATGTAGGGGAGTCACTTGTATACTTAATCTATTATCCACACAGATGAGAAGCTTACCTAAATATAACCATCCAATTTTAACACTTTCAGCTATGTGTGTTTCACTAAACAATGGCATTGACGCTGGATTCTGATGACCTGGTCTTATATAGAACAAAGATGAATCTACTACATAATCTCTCCAATCTTTGTGATACCAATAAGTTTTGTGAGATTCTTCTGCTGGTTCACTGAGAAACGTTTCTTGATCACTAAAATATAAAAAAAATATATTGTTTATAAGATTCCGTACCAAAAAGTAAAACAGGACCCTGTTTGTCTATCCAACTTGAACAAGGCTAGTTTTTATATACCTTCCTATTTATATGGTGATAAATACATTGTTACCACCCCTTTTCCTGTTCAGTTTGCTGTAATAAGGAAGGGAGAGTGCTGTCCTAAGGGATAACAAATACAGAAAACATCTGTGAGAAAAATGCCTAATGTAAACATGGTTGGTCAGTGCGGCATATGTAGACCAAATCACCTCACAAAGTACCACCAGCTGTGGGACAATAATTGGCTAAGGGCTAAGAAAAAGGATATCATCATCATCATGAACATTTAGCTCTTTTCCCGTATTTGTGTGGATACCGCCCGTAGAAGAAGAAGGACTCTCTGATTTTATTGCTATACTATTAAAATGTTTGCTGAAGTGCGTAATGACAACATTTACGCCATTATACACAAAAATCTAGTCATCATCAATCATTGCTGCACAGGTTGTGGAGGAGCTCTAGCGCTGATCAGGCGTGTTGGTATAGGGTTTATTTTTGAGTTTTCCGTCTCTCACAGAGGATGTTATCAGTACAGAATATCTCTTAACTGCCTTTTACAGCACCCTAAGAAGGAAAGGAGTGGTGACATTTGTATTCTTAGTCCGTCACCACACGGACAGAACTGAACAGCTTACTGAAAGTTTTTTTATCAGAATGGAAGATGCTCTCTTAACCTGGTTCACCGAACTGCATGTCAATGGTGTGGCTTGGTGAATCTGTCAGAGATGGTACTCAAAACTTTGATACCGTTTGTCAGTTTACATAACTACCTTTAGTTTAGTTTATTTATATTATACTCCTATATTTCAGTGTTTGTTTTCTTTGAAATTTTATTAATTTGTTCTCTCTGTAATGTATGGATTTCTATTTTCCGAATGTAATATTTTATATACTAGTCTTTAATAGTCTAAAATTTCGTAAATTTGTTTTCTTTCTAAAGACAGAACATTTATAAGAAAAATATAAAAAATTTTATAATTATATTTACGTTGTCTCTTCAATCCACTGATACATCTGCACTCTCTTCCTCAGTTTGACTGCTTGCACTTGTATATTGTAGTCAGGTTCAGTTATAGGCTCAAGTATTCTCAAAGGTCCCACAATATGAACAACTCGCCCTTCATAACGGGCTGCCTCATCACCTATATGAACATCTGTACTTTCAGCTGCTGCAACCAGCTCTTCTAACATCAAATTACTTTGTATTGTTTGACCCTGAAATATTTAAATGCTATATTCTAATAGATACATTATTTAGGCTGGAGACTGACAACCACTAATAGTCTGTCCACATAGCACTGTCTTCCTGTACCCCTACATTGGAAAACTATTAAATACTTAAATAACAGTTTACCTCTGTGCTTGTAAACTTTTAAACAGATAAATCAATTATGAGTTAGCATTTATTGTATAAAGTTAATATCATATTAATGTGTGAGAAGATATCAAACTTATAAACTAGGAAATAAGAAAAAAGTGTTAAAGTATATAGTATTAGCTGCAACTTTGTACATGGGAATTTAGGAACTAAAAAATTATACAATAAAGCCATCCTCTTAAACCACTCTATCTACTAAAAGAGACCACACCAAAATCCATTGCAAAAGATTGAAGAAATAACAAGGTATGTAATATGTATGCAGAGGGATAGTCTCCAAAATAATGGTCGTCAGTGATTCGAAAATTCCAAGTGTACGAAGTTGACGGCAATAACTTATTTAATAATATAGTGACAATAAAATGATTGTTACCTCAGCCCATACTAAAAAATAGGTGACTCCAGAAAATAGTATAAGACTTAGGATAGTAGTCAACCAGGTTTGTTTGAAATGATTTCTAACGACACTCCAGTCCATCTGCAATCAAATAGTAAAAAAAGTTAAAACCTCCATATAGTAACAGGTTAGGTTATTATTACTATTGTAATAAGAAAATTCTCACAGTGTGTGTGAGAATAAACTGCTTTTCTTAATACAATAACACAACACTGAAGAATAAAAATATAATCATAAATTATATTATTTGCATACAATCTGCAAGTTCAATTTTATTTTAAAAATATTATAAAGCTTAAAATATAAAATAGTGTCACAATAGGTATATAAGAATACTTTGAAATATCTACTTACCTTTAAAATAAGAAATAATAAAATTAAGATTTCTTTTCCTAAAAAAATATTTTGTTTGATAAAAACAACAATCAACAAATCCCGCCACAGACTAACCAGTAACCACAAAATGAGTTTAATTATACTCTTTGCCACAAAACCATGGAGAAGAAATGAGGAATATCTTGTATGGGGGATCAGGTGCTCAAGTCCACTATTTTGGAACAATTGTCATACCGGCACAATACCGGCACGATACCGTTGCAATTGAAGTCAAATATCCGTAGTCTGCTATATGCCGTCATAACGGTCTTTCAATGGTAATAGAATTGTCGATCTCTTTTATCTATGCATTGAATTTTCGGTCTCTTTTATCTATGGATTGTGTTAGAATGGTATGTATGTGTTGCCGTTTTTAAAAAATGCGTTAGTTGAAGTGATTTTCGAAAAACTACTAATAAATTTAAACATTTAATCATGCTAGACTTCGTTTAAATATATTTGTACATACTATTTATTAGTATAAAAAGCAATGTGAAGTTTAGGAGATTAGTAAATTGCAATAAATTACAAAGAACAATTTCTAATATTTCTATCTATCTATTTTTTATTTATGGCAATCTGTCGACACAGGACAATTTAAAAATATTACTGTCAAATTCAAAATAGCAGACTACCGAAACATTTCAGTCATTGAATTGCAATTGTGAAGCAGTTGTGTACGAGACTAGCAATTTATGTCACTTTGACAATTGTAAGACAATGATGAAGTCGTTATGACGACACATTAATAGTAGACTACCAAAAACTTTACTATTGCACCATAATGGTACAATAATGGTACAGTTGTGACACCGTTGAAATACCCGACTCAGGGCCCAGGTGCTCAAGTCCACTATTTTGGAACAATTGTCATACCGGCACAATACCGGCACGATACCGTTGCAATTGAAGTCAAATATCCGTAGTCTGCTATATGCCGTCATAACGGTCTTTCAATGGTAATAGAATTGTCGATCTCTTTTATCTATGCATTGAATTTTCGGTCTCTTTTATCTATGGATTGTGTTAGAATGGTATGTATGTGTTGCCGTTTTTAAAAAATGCGTTAGTTGAAGTGATTTTCGAAAAACTACTAATAAATTTAAACATTTAATCATGCTAGACTTCGTTTAAATATATTTGTACATACTATTTATTAGTATAAAAAGCAATGTGAAGTTTAGGCGATTAGTAAATTGCAATAAATTACAAAGAACAATTTCTTATATTTCTATCTATCTATTTTTTATTTATGGCAATCTGTCGACACAGGACAATTTAAAAATATTACTGTCAAATTCAAAATAGCAGACTACCGAAACATTTCAGTCATTGAATTGCAATTGTGAAGCAGGCCCTCAAGTCCACTATTTTGGAACAATTGTCATACCGGCACAATACCGGCACGATACCGTTGCAATTGAAGTCAAATATCCGTAGTCTGCTATATGCCGTCATAACGGTCTTTCAATGGTAATAGAATTGTCGATCTCTTTTATCTATGCATTGAATTTTCGGTCTCTTTTATCTATGGATTGTGTTAGAATGGTATGTATGTGTTGCCGTTTTTAAAAAATGCGTTAGTTGAAGTGATTTTCGAAAAACTACTAATAAATTTAAACATTTAATCATACTAGACTTCGTTTAAATATATTTGTACATACTATTTATTAGTATAAAAAGCAATGTGAAGCTTAGGAGATTAGTAAATTGCAATAAATTACAAAGAACAATTTCTAATATTTCTATCTATCTATTTTTTATTTATGGCAATCTGTCGACACAGGACAATTTAAAAATATTACTGTCAAATTCAAAATAGCAGACTACCTAAACATTTCAGTCGTTGAATTGCAATTGTGAAGCAGTTGTGTACGAGACTAGCAATTTATGTCACTTTGACAATTGTAAGACAATGATGAAGTCGTTATGACGACACATTATTAGTAGACTACCAAAAACTTTACTATTGCACCTTAATGGTACAATAATGGTACAGTTGTGACACCGTTGAAATACCCGACTCAGGGCCCAGTTGTGTACGAGACTAGCAATTTATGTCACTTTGACAATTGTAAGACAATGATGAAGTTAACGACTTCATCATTGTCTTACAATTGTCAAAGTAGACGACACATTGACGACACATTAATAGTAGACTACCAAAAACTTTACTATTGCACCATAATGGTACAATAATGGTACAGTTGTGACACCGTTGAAATACCCGACTCAGGGCCCAGTCCAAAAAGTGTCCACTTGTAAACAGCAAATAACACTCACCGAAATAGCGCTAGTGTAGCAAGTGGAAATGATATGAACGCAGTTATAACTAATGAAATAACTTTAAAAACATAGGTAACTATTATGTATAGAAACACGTGGATCAGAATTAAAATATATTTAGTAGATTTTGAGTAAATAGGAAAAGTATCCCTAATTCTTCATTTTCTGTGCCTACTGGCTGTGTTTATATGTACGTGTCGGCGATGATATTGATGTAGGCCCTTAATACTATTTTCTATTTGCTATTTACAAATATTTGGGGTACTTAAAAACACCGTATAATTATAATAATAATGAATATAAATTTATTTCATAGTCATGTTTGTCTATACAAATATAATAATTTAAAAAACTGCGCTGTAACAAAGCGGAAGTTTTTCTTTCCTATCTAATAATTTGTGGCGCTCTTTTTAAAATTCTTCCACTTGCTACTATGGCGCCACCTTAATTTGCTGCCTTTCAGCGGACACTTTATAATATACTGAGTTAAAGGTACCTCCTTTCTTCTAATCTCCATGCACAAAACCACGAAGTATAGATAGAAGGAGTCCGAACGGTATAGGCTTTTCCTTAATATTTCGTGTACACATTATTAAACCCAGATCATAGTTCTATTTTCTGCCACTGCTATTATTATTATTACATGTAAACACGCGCTGGCTCGTGAATGTTGAATTTAATTTAATTAAATACATAATATTATTTTATTTATTTATTTATTTAAAATTACAGGTGTCAATAGCAATAACATTCGTTCAACATTACGTTCGGACTCCTTCTATCTATACTTCGTGCACCTAACCACAAAACCATGATACCTTCATGCAAAAAACCAAACCAGAACCACAGACTAGTTGACTTGAGTGATAGCAACATACACGAAGTATAGATAGAAGGAGTCCGAACGTAATGTTGAACGAATGGTCTCAATTTAAGGGACAGATTTTTTGCCGGTAGAGCGCGCCATTTTTCAAGGAGTACTCGTTTGAATTCTATTATATTTATAAATAATATTATTATTTATTTATAAATAATATTATGTATTTAATTAAATGTATTTAATTACATTAAATTCAACATTCACGAGCCAGCGCGTGTTTACATGTAATAATAATAATAGCATCGGTACGCCCTGAACACTTGCGCAGCCAGTGGCAGAAAATAGAACTATGATCTGGGTTTATTATTGTGTACACGAAATATTATGGAAAAGCCTATACCGTTCGGACTCCTTCTATCTATACTTCGTGGCAACATAGATAAATAATAATTAATAAATAAATAAATATTCACGGACATTTCACACAACGTCATAGATGAGACTGAACTTTAAAAAGAAAGTACAGGACACAGAATATTTACATGTTTATTATTAGAGAGACTTAATGACATCAATTAATAATGGTACATAGTACTTATGCTTAGTGTAATCAAAAGGTTTCCGTTTACCTAACTATTTTATTTTCTAGAGTCTCACCCCGTTTTCCAATGGAGAGCTTAATGCGACTCAGTGCCGCACAATGCCGCACATTGCTGACGCTTAATTGGAACGTGAATTAGTTTTAAAATGCGCCAGCAGAGTGCGCTAAGTTCAGTGTTGAAAAAAAAATTTTAAAATAAACATTGTATTCACATTAAATGTGTGGAATATAAAAAAAGTCATTGTTTATAAAGTCATTGTTTATAAATTAATTTATTAATTTTTGAATTTGACATGCTATGCTTTTACTTAATAAATCAAATTATGGTGGAAAAAGTGAAATGCCGCAAGTGGGACTTGAACCCACGACCTCGGAATACCGTTTCGAAGCTCTTCCAACTGAGCTTATTGCGGTCTACTTGGTCGTGGGTTCAAGTCCCACTTGCGGCATTTCACTTTTTCCACCATAATTTGATTTATTAAGTAAAAGCATAGCATGTCAAATGCAATAATTAATAAATTACTTGAAAAAATACTTGTTAATTTTCTGTCGCTGAAGTTGGTATGGATTGCACGCAGCACTTTTGAGAGTGCACGATTGTGCGATGCGATGCTGTAATTGGAACACTCAACGTTGAGCATTGCATAATGCGCTATTGTGCGCTGATTGGAAAACGGGGTCAGATTAGCCAATACATAAAATAACATTAGTTTGGACAACTTTTATCTGCAATAACATTTAATCTGTCAGTGTCATTACTGTCATTGTCAAATATGTTATTTAATCTGTGCTTGTTGTGTACAATAATAAAAATAAATAAATTTAAATATTTTCAATAAATTTGGTTTTCTCTCAGAACTCGATACGTATCCTTATAATTATTATCATGCGCTACTATTTAAAAACGATAAAAGTAATAAATGGCAATTATTTGCATCTAGATTTAAATAGGATAACCTGTACAAAATTTTACCACACTGCACCGTTTTTTGAATTTTATAAAAATACTACAGGTAATTTTTAATTATTTTTGATAATAGCTGTATCTTATTATGGTACTTTTCTTATTTCTATGTATTAGAAGTATATATTTACAAAAGAAAAGTAGTTTATGTATTCGATTCCGGTACCCATAACACAAGCATATAAGCTTAGCTTAGGACCAGAGGACGTTGTGTGAAATGTGCATGAATATTTATTATTATTTATTAAAAGAGTATTAAACCCATTGGTTAAACCAATAATAACACTGATATACACCTATTCACAAACAATATTTACTTAAGTAAGTACTTAACTGCCACACTCAGAGACATTTAATGGTTACTTAAGGAGCTCTTTAGTATTGATTTAAAAAAGTAAAAGTTAAGTTAAAACTTTTTTAAATCAATACTAAAGAGCTCCTTAAGTAACCATTAAATGTCTCTGAGTGCGGCAGTAAGTGTTGATGCACTGTGCAAAGGATAACACTTCTCAGTGCGTTCCGTTCATCGAGCCTTTGTATTCATAGACAAAACTTAGCTATGCGTTCAGTTTAATAAACGCATAGTGCGCTTCACCACTTAAGTATTGTTTGTGAAATGATTTTGCTACCGCTGTGCGTCCATGCCTACTGTGAGACCTCACAGTAACGTTTTTTAATACAGCTGATAGTCTATGCCTATCCCTTTCTTTACCCACTAAACCTAGAAATTAGCACTGCAATTTTGCATCACAAACTTACTATATATTTAACTAGTACAAATTGAAGTACTTAAATATTTAAATTTGTAATAAACTTTTTTTTAGGTACAACAATACCTGAAGAGCAATTTAAAGTATTAAAAAAGAAACATCCTCATATAGATGAAATAAACCATGATAGATTACAGTGCACTTTACAAATATTACAAAAGTATGGTATCACAGCACAAGAAGCATGCCAACATCTTCATCTGTTTAGTATGAACCCAATCACAATGGACAACTATGGTGAAATACTTAGGGAATGTGGATTTATCAAAATTTTACCACCATATATAATTAAGTAAGTCACTCATTAAATGTTTTTTGTATTGCTACAAGAGAACATAATACTAGAATGCTAATTTCTATTGTTAGTAAATAAATATTTAAGGATATTTCACACATCATCTGTAAGTCCCGAGCAAGTCTTGTTTATTTGTGTTTCTATGTATTATAGGTATGTATTTATAAAAGTATTATATGTATTCTAATCTGCACTCTGGTACCCATAACAAAGCATATAATTACAAGCTTAGCTTGGGATCTGAGGATGTTCTGTGAAATGTCCATGAATATTTATTTTATTTATTTATTTGTTCTATGTTGTTTTAGAATATGGTCCTATGATACATTTAAATCACTTTCTACCATATCCATACAAGAATAAAGAAAATCTGACTGCTCAAAACTCAGATTAACAACTTTTCCACTTTCTTCAGTTAATATACTACTTTTAAGTAAATGCATTTGTATGACAGGCAGGAAACACAGACACTGTACTATTTAACCATGTAACCCATGTTTTTTGTTTCAAAAGAGCTTGGAATACATGCCAACTTGAAATAAAAATTTTTGACTCTGACTATTGCACAAATAACTATATTTTGAATTGAACCTGCAACCTTGTAAACTGCAGTAGGTTACACTACGCTAGGTTACACTAAAGCTGTTGCATGAAGCAATTCAACATCAGTAAGTTATGTATTTCAGATATCACACTTTAGTCAAATCAAGAACAATATCTCAATTAAAAAAACAAGGACTAATGCCTCAAGATATGATATTAGAACAACAAATTTTAGATAAACTGGTAGACTGGCCTCACAGAACATTGAGAGAATTTCCAGACTCCCGAACATCAATTTGTAAGTAAATTCTTTTTATTTCATCTCAGCTTCATCAGCTCAGCAGCTTCAGCTCATCTTAACTATCAAAAAAAAGTTTTAGTGTAAGTTGCACTTGAGTGGCGATAGTTCATTTATAGTCATGTATCAAGTTACTACTTGTTGCCTGCAATTTTGCACGCGTGGATATTATTACACTACACCTTAAAAAATTATACAAAAACAGTCGTCCGCTTCAACCATTCTATCTATTAAAAAAACAATCAGCTGCGTAGTTTTAAATATTTAACAGCAGCTCACATAGCCACATACATAAATAAGAACTTTGTCTTAAGATAGTAAGTTGGGCTGCCTGACGGCGCAATACATAAAATAAATAATAAATAAATATTCATGGACATTTCACGCAACATCCTCTGGTCCCAAGCTAAGCTTATATGCTTGTGTTATGGGTACCAGAATACGGATATAATACATATACTACTTTTCTTTTGTAAATACATACTTATAATACATAGTGA
Organism: Orgyia antiqua; assembly: GCA_916999025.1. Lineage (NCBI taxonomy): Eukaryota > Metazoa > Arthropoda > Insecta > Lepidoptera > Erebidae > Orgyia > Orgyia antiqua. Next base: position 9,829,341 of record OU779861.1, read on the forward strand.
ACACCCAGACGCAGTACAAACATTTGTATGACAATTAGAAAAATCACACAAATGATTATCCCGAGCGGGAATCGAACTCGGGACCTCTTGATCGGCAGTCCATTATATGAACCACTCAACCACGAGGCTCGTCAGTACCTATATAATAAATATATACCATACCATATAATGTGCGCCATGTTGCAGGCGTACTGTGCATGCGTGTATCTAGTGATTGTGTGTTGTTACGTCTGACCGGCCCTTACCTAATAAGGTCCGGTCAACAGGACGCGTTTCGTCAGCGTTGCGTCGTGGCCACCTATATATAACGCAAATCTAGTCACACGAGCACTGCGTCATCGCAGCGTTATTTCGTTCCGGTTTCGCAGCAACACTCCTGCCCGCTTAGTCTCGGGGGTTACAGTTCGGTTGAGTATTCGTATTCTCTACGCAGCGCATCGTGTAAACACTATGATTGTTAGTATGTAAAAAATGAAACAGTGACAGCGTTATGTCGGCGCAAAGCTGATCTGAATCTTTAGACTTACGACTAAATGGTCTTGTGTTGCATTTTTCTAGTAACGGTGCGAGTTAATATACTAGAACGATATTTATCCTGGAAGCTATCAGTCACAACTGAAGAATTTCAAAAGTATATCAGAAATTATTTGCCTTTAAAACACAAACCTATGAGTGATATACAAGAATCAATAAATATAGCTCAAAATGATCTAGAATTCGATAATGCAATGATTAGGAGAAATGGTTTTATAATGGCTATGGATCCTTTACATACTAAACTTATTATAGAAAATGTTAAAACACTGGCCGGCATGGATATTCGAGAAGCTATTAAATTAGAACCTGCAATATTGAAAAACAATTATAATTCTGTTCTACAAATTCGAAATATTATGAAGGTAATTTTTTTTGTACTTTCTCTAGTCATCAATATCGTCAATCATGTTTTAAAAAGGCCTTTTGGCGTCCCGTAATCAATGTGCGTGTATGAAGTTACCGGTTCAAGTCCTGCTCGGTATGGTCGCTAAACTTGTCTAATGTATTTTCGAACCAAACATTTTTATTAATTTTTTTGAAATAATTGCAAAACAGAAAGTAACTGTTTAATCTTTATTTAGGGACTTGCTACACAAAAAACAACGACCATATCGTCATCATAGCTTCACAAATACTAACTAATATTAAGTTAATTATTTTCTTGTCTAATTAGTTATTATGAAAATAATGCCATAATCAAAACGATAGTCAAATATTCATTTTATCATTCTCAATGGCTGCGAAGACTTATCAAGTGTTTCGTAATTTTTTTAGGAAAATAGAATAACAAATATAGCACAACGCAGATGTCTAAAAATATACTGTATGTGCCCAGAAACAGTGAGACAAAGGCTTGACGAATTAAAGAGCACAAGGGAATATCAAATATTGGCATCTAACCCTCGGGTAAGATTATTCTTCGCAATCAATTACCGAATATATTTTTGTTATGTTGCATGCTGCTGAAACTTATTCTTAAGGGCGTCACAAACGGCGTATTAATATTTATTAATATTGTGAGAAAGATATATACAGAAAAAAGGCGAGGCGAGAAAGAGACAGATATATCTGACGGTGATGTTATAAATATCACATAATACAATACGTCATAAATATTACAAATAACAACATCTCGATAAATTATTATACATATATCTGTTTCTTTCTCGCCTCGTCTTTTTTCTATATACATCTGTCTGTCTCGCTATATTAGTATACTAGTTGTTGCCCGCGACTCCGTCCGCGTGGAATTTAGAAAATTTTCCCCATTTTTGTAACATTTTTCACTACTGCTTCGCTTCTACTGGTCGTAGCGTGATGTTATATAGCGTAAAGCCTTTATCGATAAATGCCCTATCTAACACTGATAGAATTTTTCAAATCGGCCCAGTGGTGCCTAAGATTAGCGCGATTAGCACGTAACAAACAAACTCTTCAGCTTTTTAATATTAGTATAGATATTAATATGCCGTTTGTGGTGCCCTTTATGCATAGTTTCCAAATATTTAAGGCATATTTTAATTGGGCTCCGTATCAAAAGGTAACAGGAACCCTTCATGTATGAGCTCAACTTAGTTTTTTCTTCCCAATTTGTAAGAAATTCAAACAATTAGCCGCCAGCTTGAAAGTTCTGCCATTTTGAATTTACAATGACGTAACTTATGCACTGTAACGCTCGTTCTTTCAGGTACTCTTTATGATTGTACATAAGAAAAAAATGATTAAACGTTTAGAGACAATAGAGACGTCTAACAAACGATGTTATAGTTTAAACAGCCTTGTCGGTTCAACTAAAGTGTTTAATACGTAAGTACACATTTTATTTATTTATCAAATTTTACACATTTATTGAAATAGACATTAGTGTAGGGGTCTACATATTCCTTAAGGAAATCTCTGCCTGTAGACCCGCGAGAAGAGATCGTGAGAAAAATATTTTAGTAAAGATATCGATATCTTTATCGGTGTTTACTATGTATTATAAGTATGTATTTACAAAAGAAAAGTAGTTTATGTATTATATCCGTATTATGGTACCCATAACACAAGCATAATAAGCTTAGCTTGGGACCAGAGGACGTTGTGTAAAATGTCTATGAATATTTATTTATTTATTTTATTATCTAAAGTAATTTATTAATTTTGCAATTGACTTGCTATGCTTTTACTTAATAAATTAAATTGTAGTTGAAAGAGTTGATCACCGCGCTTGCAAAATTAATAAATTACTTTAGTAATAACAGTCGCGTCATTATTTTCAGTCCAATTGTATTCTGTAAAGAATACTATGTGGCTGGTCGAGATTGTTGCAAAACATTCTTGATAGATGGCGTTGCACGTCAAAATACGATGTAAACTCAATCGAGTGACGATTGTGGTGATCTAATTTGCTTACTGTGAGCACGCCCGCAATAAGCTCAATTGGCAGAGCTACGGAACGGTATTCCGAGGTCGTGGGTTTAAGTCCCGCTTGCGGTGATCAACTTTTTCCACCACAATTTGATTTATTAAGTAAAAGCATATCGATATCTGATAAATTATTTACTAGCTACTGTCCGCAACTTCGTACGCGTGTGTTTAGTAACCAAATCTTAACAAATTATACACAAAAGCCATTTTGAACTACTCTATCTATTAAAAAACCGCATCAAAATCTGTTGCGTAATGTTAGTGATATAAGCTTGTAACATAGGAACATACATACAAAAATAAGGACTCCACTAAGCTATTATACAAGATATGTTGTTTTTATATAATATATTCATGGATACTTCACACAACGTCTTCTGGTCCCAAGCTAAGCTTAATACGCTCATGTTATGGGTACCAGAATACGGATATACAACATAAACTAGGTACTTTTATTTTGTAAATACATGCTTATGATACATAAAAAACACCCAGACGCAGTACAAACATTTGTATGACATTTATGAATATCTCACAAATGATTGTCCCAAGAGGGAATCGAACCCGCGAACTAGTGAACATTGTTTTCAGATACCTCAGTAGTTTCGGTGAAAAAGTTTGCAGTAAGGATTTAGCAGCATTAATAATATCATCACTTAATTTAAGTGATGATGAAGAATTAGATGTACGAAGGTTGTTATTGAATCAGTTAAAAAGACAGAAGTACTGGCTTCATGCCGCAATAGGTGTGGTATATGAGAACATACAGTTTCTTAAACAAGAGTTTAATGATCGGACCATATATAATAATTGTCAGATTTTATTGTATCCAGTGTAAGTATTTTTTCAGTTTCTTGTATTTGTAAGCACACACATACCAGATGGTGTCCACCAGTGGGTTAACAATAAGAAGATAAGTTAGAATACAATATTGGTTGACGTTTAAATAAATAAATATTCACGGACATTACACACAACGTCCTCTGGTCCCAAGCTAAGCTTATATGCTTGTTTTATGGGTACCAGAATACGGATATACTACATATATTACTTTTTTTTGTAAATCCATACTTACTCGTATAATACATAGAAACACCCAGACGCAGAACAAACATTTGTATGACATTTATAAAAATCACACAAATTATTGTCCGAGGCGGGAATCGAATCCGCGACCTCATGATCGACAGTCCGGTTTACGAACCACTAGTCCACGAAGCTCGTCGTTTAAAATTGAGGACAAGTAACTTTATTTATTTATTTACACACTTTATACAAAGAATTGTACAGGCGGACTTAATGCCTTAGGCATTTTCTTCCAGTCAACCATAGGGTGATGTAGAAATAACCAAGGTAGGTGTGTAACCATATGGGATTTAAGATAAAAAAAAATGTTAATAGTTAAATATTAGAAAGAAAATATAATACATACTTAAACATTTAATAACAGTAAACTCACCTATACATACAATCATAATTATATACGAATAAATACATACATATATGAATACATGATAGTGAGCAAATTAAGGAAATTAGCCTCGTTGTAGTTATGCTGTAACTTTAGCCTCTCTAAATCGTATTATATATTAGAATAATGACATTTCATAAGACGTATAGCCTGTATCATAGCCACACATAGATATGTAAGTGGCTTCAAGCCGATTGAGTGATGTAGCCAAAGACACTACATCTGGTAACTCCGTCTTACTAAGTATGTTTTTGTTCTATTTCAGTAGAGAGAGAACAATATATTAAACATTGTTCTCTCTCTTTCTCTCTCCCCTGCCTATTCGCTCTCCAGTCCATTTACGTCCCACAGTTGGGCGCGGGCCTCCTCCACTTTGGGAGGGATTATGGTCTACTGTACTGCGCTAACGAGGCGTGATCGCACAGGGTTTATTTACAGAAGATCTGTGTCCAATATTCCTTAGCTGGCTTTTACAGCACTTTGGGATAAAAAAGGGGTGGTGACACTTGTATTCTTAATACTGGCCATAAACGTCCCAATATTGGGCACGGACCTTCACCACTTTGGGCATAGTTATAGTCTATGCAGCGCTAAATGGGCTTGTATAATGTATATGCGAATGACACTTGAATGTTTTCTTTTTCAGTTCAGAAGTAAAGCAACATATAAATATGTTACTAAATATAAGAGAAAGTAATATAATGTTCGAGACTTTCTCGAATGATCTCAACTACAATACCTTAAAGTCCAGTTTGTTAACCGACGACCAGATTTTAAGTCTTGTATTATATAAAATGGAGAAAAAATATCACTTTAGTGGGGATGGTATATGGGCGAAGCAAGATGCAGCTAAATTGGAAATACAATCTTTAAAGTGACGTCACGCCCATTATGTATTTATTAATAACAAAATGTGTTTGTTAAAAACTCGAGAACGGCTGGATCAATTTTCGTAAATGCTTTTGATAAGTCTGATACTTATGAAAAAAATATTAAAATCGGGCTAAAGTTAAAACAATAATACGCGTCTGAATCCGGTTTTATTGACGTATAAAACCACTTTTTACGGACTTTTCAACTTCTACAACTTAATAAACATTATCGTTTTTCGTTTAATGGGGATAATATAGACGCAGCTTTAGGAAAGGCATCTTAATAGTACCGATATCGCGCGCACAACTAAACTAAAAAATGAATGTCAATAACACAATTTGGCAATGTTAACTAAACTTTCTTATTATAAAAACTGTGCATGATAGACTAACGATTTTAATTACTACTAGCTGTTGCCCGTGGAGCTTACGTGGAATTTAAAAATTTTCCCCGTTTTCGCTACATTTTTCTCTACTGCTTCGCTTCTACTCGTCGTATCGTGATCTGATATAGCCTAAAGCCTTCCTCGATAAATGCCCTATCTAACACTGAAAGAATTTTTCAAATCGGCCCAGTGGTTCCTGAGATTAGCGCGTTTAAATAAACAAACAAACAAACTCTTCCGCTTTATAATATTAGTATTACTATGAATGTGTACAAGGAAAAAGTAAGTAATAGATATATTGACACTATAAATTTTCATTTTTATCTAAGTTTAGTTGTGCACGGAGAATTGGGATTGTTCATAATTTTTGACCTGCCGTTTTTATATTTTTTTTAGAAAATATGGACTATTTTAAGCAACTATTGTCAATATTATTGAAATATTCACTATATAGAGATTTAAAAAAATACATAAAGATATTATTTTAAATGTTGTGACGTCATCGTTGTACGCAATCTGTGTATTGCCTTTTCCTGATAGACTTAAGACAGATTGCTATACATCTTTTCAAAGTTGCCAAGTTGATATAATATATTAAAAAAAAAATCGTTAATATAGCAAATTTTTCGAAAAAAAGTAATGGATCACGATCAGAAACTCTATTCTCCGAAATGGTTTTCAAATTAAGAGTTTTAAAAAAATATGAACAATGCCAATTGGTACCTTTGTATAATTTTAAAATTGTTATTGAATAGTATAAGAATGTTATGTTAAGGAAATATTGAAAATAAACAAATCTAATAAGCACATATGTATTATAATTTCTCCTTTTTCTTTAATAATAAATTTTACAAAATAATTAGCTTATTGCTTTCGTAAACTTATTGTAAATCCTATATTTTAACTAAAAAGCTACATTATTAAAATGGCGTTATTTTAACCTGTCATATTGCCCTGTTATTAACATTTGGCAGCTGTTTACTTTGAATATAATAAAATCTATTGGCACTATACCTCTGGTCCCTTTCACAACAATAAATCTATTCAGAGTATAGAGATCATTATCTGTTAGCATTAAAACAACATAGATAAGTAGAAATGTTAACCTACAGATGCAAAGAAATGAAGCTTTAATTTTTAAATAGTTTTCTTTATTATACTGATTAAGATTTAAATAATAAGAATGCACAGATCAGCTTCAAATACATTTCGCAAGGTGATCAACCAACATCGAACATACGCGCTAACGTTTGTATGAAAACTAGATCTATGAGAACTCGGTTTGTGATTTTGCTACGACCAATAAAACAGGTAATTTGATACAATGCATCCCGGGCCTTCTTACAACGTTGCTTCGTTTAGTCTTAAACAAAAATGTCTTAATGCTTAACTATTTGATCTGCGTAAGAGTGTTATAAAATAACATTAGATAGATAGATAGATTAACTCTTTATTGTACACATTTACAAGAAACAGAAAACAGAAATTAAGCTTAAAACTGGTACAAATGGCAGCCTTATCACATAAAGTGATCTCTTCCAGGCAACCATGGGATGGAAAGAAAAGTTAGGGACTAAAATAAAGTGGGGCGGCTATACGGTTGATTCGCGTAAATATTATAATGATTCAAAAATAATCCAACTAAAAAATAAAATGGCTATCTACATGCTCTGGTATTTTTAATATCTATAAAACTATTGGCCTCAAGAACTAAAATAATAGATCCTTAACTAAATATTCTAAATCGTTATAGTTTCTTATATACCTATTTGGCACAAGTTTCACGTCCCTTATTTCCAATGTACCTACATAAAGCCAAAACATACTAAAAAATCTTTATCTTTACTTAGTATAAAACAAAATCGTTATTTTTGTATGTATGTCCCTATGTAAGCTTATATCTTCAAAAATATGCAACGCATTATGATGCGGTCTTTTTTAATAGACAGAGTGGTTTAAGAAGATGGCTTTTTTGTATAATTTCTTTAGGTTTAGTTACTAAATTCCACGCGTACGAAGTTGCGGGCAACAGCTAGTCTTCCCTTAAATATAAAAATTAATTGCTGTTCGTTAGTCTCGCTAAAACTCGAGAACAGCTGGGCCGTTTGTGGTGATTTTGGTCTTGAAATATTCGTGAAAGTCCAGGGAAGGTTTAAACGGTGACAAAATATATGGGGATCTAAAATTCCACGCGTACGGACTGTACTGAGTAGCTGACACCAGCTAGTATATTAATAAAGCCTGTTTATAGTCCGTAACGTTTAACTATTTCATCAAAGGATATCCAGGGGCTTCTTATGGCTTATTTATTATTACCTGTTAGGGGCCCTCTCATCTGATGCAAATGTTTGCTATCGCAAGTAAGGATAAAACGCTTTTGGAAAATTAAATATGCGTACGTAAGTACTTCGTCTTAAAATGCTAGGGCATAAACAGATTGTCTGTGTGGCGACGGACTAAGAATACAAGTGCCACCTCACCATTTCCTCTGTTGAGTGCTGTAAAAGGGATGTTGTATTATCATCCTCCTGCCCTTATCCCATTATTTGGGGTCGGCGCAACATGTCTTTTTTTCCATAGTCTTCTATTAGCCGTCATGTAAAAGGGATGTTGTATATTGTACACAAATAACATCCTTTTTCAGAGAGGGAAACTCGAAAATAAACCATTTGCCAACACACCAGGGGGCCAAGTCTGCTATTCAATGTTGTCACAATGATAGTTCAATGACACCATTATGGCGCCATAATGCCATCATTTGTGACAAAAAATTTATAGTAGACTACCAAACTTGACAAAATTCGCTATTGTGCAATCAAAAATGCAATAACTGATTCCATAATGGCGAATTTTATCAAGTCTACTGTTAATTTTTTGTCACAAATGATGCCATCATTGTGACAACATTGAATAGCAGACTTAGCCCCCTGGTCAGCGCGGCATAGTAGATCATAATCCCTCCCAAAGTGGAGGAGGCCTGTGCCCAACAGTGGGTACTTTGAGCATGTCATCATCATTATAGCAAATTATGTTTTCCATTATTGTCACTATGACAACAATGTTATGGCAATTATATAAAATTTTGCTATGGCTATGGGATTGCTCAATGTAATTAAAATAAATGTTTTTAAAAATAATTATAACTTAGAAGAGACAGTTGAACTGAAAATAGCTTCAATTCTTAAAACCTAATATAAAAAGCTATCATTATATTATTGTTTTATAACTATTAACTATAAAGATTATCAACAGGCACTATTTATCTATATATAAGGCACAAGGAATGCACGAGAAGCGAAGTGTACGAGTATTATACTCCAATTATTATAAATATAGAATTCGTTAAAACTAAATAATTCTCATTACCGTATAAATAATATAAAAATTTTTAACTACACTAAGAACTAAATGCCTAACTTAAAACAAGTAAATATTTACAATTATTGCAAAATCTTAATAAAAACCATTTACTTATTATAAAAAAATATAAAAATTTAACTCTAATTACTTAACGCATTTATCCATACAAAATTTATAATCTCCTTCTATAACTGATCTAATGTTCATTTTGCTTTACACAAATGAATTTACTATTTAAATTAGTAATTCATTTCTATAAAACAATGTTTTTAAAGGGGTTCATATTCACGATGCGTGAATACTCCCTTTCGAAATTACGCTAACTTAGAATACTAACACTAGGGTAATTTCGAAAAGGAGTATTTCAATTCAAAAAAGGGGGCAGTGTGGTGTAACCTTGTCCCGGGCTCGGTTCCATCTTAACCACAACTGGTTGACTAAGGTCTGAATGTCTTTCCATCTCGTAGTGCTTGTCATGAGGGACCATTGTGCATTTATCGTAATCTTCAGGTGGAGGAGCGTACCGCGGCGGTTCCTCTTGCATTGCACAAGCTGAATACTTGTCTTCATGTTCATGTGTACGGTATTCAAGTTTCTCATCATGGGAATGCGCTTCCATTTGAGGAGAATGTGCTGCCATCATCGGATAATCACGGACACCCAAAGGAGGCGGACTACCTTCGCCGTATTCGTAGGAATGTCTCGGTGCAAACATCTGACCATCGTGTCCGTTTAACACAGTTGTGTAAGAATACGCAGCAGGTTGTGTGTTGAAACCAGGGTATCCAGCACTACTAGAAGATAATAAATGGTGCGATGACAGATCGTACGAGTGCTGGTAAGACCACGAGTCTGCTGGAGCTGGTAAACCATTTTGCGGGAATGCCGGTAAGTTACCGCCTATACCTGAGAAACCACCTCCTAATGTGGTTGAACTTGGTGAACTAGAACCGATGTATCCTGTCTTCCGTGGCGGTTCACGTTTTCGCCATTTTGCTCTACGGTTTTGAAACCATACCTGTAACAATGCAAATAAATATAAATACAATCGTAATATACTTATATACCTAACAGCGTATTTACGTCAGTCTATTAAGCACGTGATATATTAACTTCGGGAGAGTACTGTATTTACTAGGTCGCGTTGACCAGGCGTTATGGCAAACGATTTAGTTTGCAGGCGGATATCCGGTAGAAATAAACTTTAAGATAATATATATACCCTTACGGTGAGGGAACTAAAAGGGTTATTTGATGCACCTACCTGCACTCGTGATTCCGATAAGTTAAGTTTTAAAGCTAGTTCTTCTCTGGCGAAAACGTCAGGATATGGCGCGCGTTCGAAAGCTCTCTCTAGTTCTTCCAGCTGATACGCCGTAAAGGTTGTCCTGAAAAGAAATACCCATCTATGAAATACAAGATAATGCTTTAGTTGCTTACAAGTCGTTACCACCCCATGTTATGGATGTATAAAGATAATATAAACAATATTTATGTATAACACTTAATTATATATTCAAAAATAAATTTATTCTTATCATTCCTATAAACATCTACCATCTGACGCGTGCAATATGGCTGCGGGTTGCGCACGCGCAGAAATTGATTGAGCGTGAAACGAAATTCACCCCTGTTGCGCGTGACCTCTTCTAATTGCCTGCCAATTGAGTTTAAACGTATAGTGGCATCACACTATCAATTATTACACCACATTTTATTTCATATTTTATTCAAACACTCAATATTTTTTATCTGACCGAAGCTACATAATTTGGTTTAGTTAATGTTACTGTTAATGAGTAATATTTAGTGTTAGTCGTCAATTGTCAAGCCAAAAACATACGCATAAAAGTAACTATAGAGAAAGTCTAAGTAAATGTATATCTACATAAGCAAATGGCACATGATACTGGCATCTACTTTAAACATTGAAAGTTTCGTTCGGCCGGATATAGTTCTAATAATAACGAATAATAAAAAAAATAATAATATCAACATTTTTGAATGAAGAAACTGCAAGCAATTAAATAAAAAATATTTTAAATTGTATATTGTTTAGAACGATATCTACATAACAATCTTTGAGATGGTGTTGCAACTATATTCATTGAACATCATATCCCTCCATTCATGAGATTGTGAGATATAGCAATTGACTCCCTGCGGACATACGGGTAATTAATCTAAACGGGTATGTCGCCTATGACTTGATATTATTTTTGACGATATCCAGTGACAAGTTTGTAAAAGGGCGCGTCATGCTGTGGTTCACGCCTTATATAAGGGCGTTGAAAACTAATCAATTGAATATTATATCTTTAAATCTAAAGATCACATAAATTATCGTTTCTTAATAAATTCTTCCATAACAATAGTGGTTCAAGAAGCGGGTCCTAAAACATATTTCTATAGCGACGCCGTTTTATATATGAACACGCTGTTACCCACGACTTCGTACAAGTGTAATTCAGAAATCAAGCCTTAATAAATTACATAATATATAAACCTTCCTCATGGACCATTGCTATTAAAAAACCATATTAAAATTAGTTGCGTAGTTTCAAAGATCTAAGCTCTCATAGGGACATACAAAAGTAAGTAAAGACTTTGTTTTAAAATAAGTAAAGATGATAAAGATAAACAAAAACCTACTTAAGTGTCCTCTTTTAGTTCTTGACTGGACAAATTATTGAATAGATATGGAATTAGTTGAAATTGGCCTTGAGAAATAGAATGGAAGAATAAAAAAAGTTCTAAATGTTTAAAAATCAATAACCGCTAAATTAAAAGGCAAGGCTTTAAAAGTATGTATAGTAAATGCATGATTTTATTCATTCTCTATGTTTATTAGAGGACATCACAATATTTTTTCTTATAACATCACATAGTTTGCGGTACGGTAAAAATTCTGAATAATGTTTACAAGTTTCAAATAAATAGGTACCAATCAAAATATACCTCGCTGGAAAATTTTTACACGCCTACAGGAGTAACATTCGCATTAGTCGGATAGAAATCTTTTATGTTTTATTTTCTAACACTTGCGCGACTCATTTGTTTAAATAAAACAACTTTTTACGGATTTAGACGCGTATATTTGTTTTAAATTTTGGCCCGACTTTTCAGTCTCACCCGTGACCATAGTGACTGCAAAGTCTCCGAAACGTCGGGCCAAAATTTAAAACAAATATACGCATCTAAATCCGTAAAAAGTAGTTTTATTTAATCTTTTATGTTGTTTTAGTTATAAAAAAATATTTAAGGTACTGTTTTATATTGATAAAAATTTAAAAAGCTTTCCACCCTTAAACCATATGGTTATCTATCGCAATTCAAGAATCATCGTATTAGTTATGCAAATAATAAACTAGGGGAGTTCCGTGACGACATGTTACAACTATCGAGGCGGGGAGGGCGCACGACACCTGTGACTTTGCCACGTGTCATCACACCTAAAATATTTTTAATAACATTTATTTATTTCATATATGTAGCTGTTTCTCGCAACTTCGTACCCGTAGAATTTAAGAATCAAACCCAGCTTATACAAAAACAGCATCCTCTTGAACCACGCTATCTTTAAAAAAAAAACGCATCATAAATCGTGGTGTAGTTTTAAAGATATAAGCTCGAATAGGGACATATATACAGATATAACGACTTTCTTTTGTAATAAGTAAAGATTTAATTATTTTACACACAGTAACATTAATTAGTTGTGGAAACAATAGTGCAGACTGCAGGGGTCTAAATATTCCCAATAGAAATCTCCGCCTGTAGACCCGCGAGAGGAGGTCCATTAAACAGTCATGGGTGCATGGAGTAAACAGTCAGCTGAGGTTAAACATTAATGGTCTTATTCATAATGACTTATCGAAGGTTTAAAAGTTCGCTAAAATCGGTTCGCGAAAATTGTCAAAAACTGTTATTTATAATAGTCTTTTTACGCTAAAACATTTATTATCTCTCCGATAAAATCTCCTTTTAAACCTCTGATAAATCATTATGAATAAGGCCATAAAGCTAAAGAAGAAAATTATGTACTTTTTCTTCAAACATCTATTTTCGAACTATATGAGTATTAAAGTGATTTTATGCCGGTATGTTCAACACACCAAGTCATTTATTTAAAAAAAAGTGATTTTAAACATAGTTCCTACGGCTTTATAAGTATTGTAAGTGGTTACTATTTAAAAGCTATGTCTCATTTTCGTCTTAGGAACAAATCTGAACATGTGTGGGTACAAAAACATCTGTAGGTGTACAATCTCTATAATATAAATTCGAATCTGATAAATCAAACTTCTGTTTACTCTACATACGCGTTATGATTTCTGCATAAATATACTTTTTAAGATTCTATACAAAAATGTAAATATTTAACTAAGTATTTAAGGAAAAACATTTTTGAGTAATCTTAACGCTACGTAAGATCTCTACGCATCTGGCGTAGGTCTACGACTTCTACGAAGGAGTTACGAAAATTATCGTAGCTGTAGCAGTATAAAATAAAATGCGCTTTTCATTTTGATAAATTTATCTTCAAGGCTAGATGGTAATGAATTTATTTTATTTATTATGTTAAGTGTTGGAGAATGTATTGTAATATCGTAAGTAGCTACAGTTGATATTTAAAGAAAAGAACCTTACTTTAAGTGAGTAAAATTGTAATTTTGGCCTATGTATCGCCTTGCCCTGGCCTGATTTATTCTGTGATATCGCTATCCTATGTATAGCGCTGTTCCACCATTACATTATTTATATTTTCGTTGGTTAGTGCCTGATTTTTCGCTAGATAATGCTGTGTGGTCTTGTGGCTTAATCAAATCTCATAATGATTTATTTACTTGAAGGAAACGTAGGATAGTAATGTACTTACCTAGTTTTCTTTTTCTTGATTCCATTATTGTCTGTTTTCTTTTTATCACTTTTCTTTGTAGTGGCAGGTGGCGGTGGTGGTGCTGGAGGTTGGTGTGGGGCCCCAGCGTCCACTGCTTGTAGCAGGAGCGGCTCTTCCTTGCGCTTCTGTTCAAAGACGGGCATTTCATCGCGGTACTGCAGCTCTCCAACCTCCCCGACCACGACTTGGACATGCCTCTCTTTGCCGAACTCGCTGAACATGTGCTCCTCAAAGGTGGGCTGGTCCATGCCCGCGGGCTCGAAGGCACACTCGTACCTAGGCCCGGGCCCGCCGGTGCTATCCCCGCACACGTACATGTAGCCGTCGGTGGCAGGCGGGTGAGCGCCCGCTACCTCGGCACCGACCTCGCTTGACTCCGTAGCTGCTACCAACAAGCGCTGATAACTTCGCCCTCGTGGACCTCCACGCACAGATTTATCTATTCTATTAAACAATTTAACTTCATTTAGTCGAGCCCTCGGGATCGACGAACGCTCGCGTCGTTCGTATCCTCGTCTCCGTCCTGGTTAAATGGCTTTAATCAACTTTAACGAACTAACCGAATTTGCTCTACGGTTGGTCAATTTATATTACCATAATACGTTGCATGATGTTGCTTTTGAACCAATGACTAACGTGTGTGACAGTGTCATTGTTGGGATTGCGACTGCTATTGTCAGCCGTATTGAATGGTGCGAAGGGGGATTTTTGTTCAAGTAACAGAGACGCTTACGTCTATACCATAACAGTACAAGGAAACCAATCGCAGTATAGTGTGGCCCCTCCCCCAGTATTGTAACACTACTTCCCCTCGCGCCTTGGCACCCTCGAGGAGCCGGTGCGGGCCGGCGCCGACACTGCCGTCGTCTGCTCACCATGCGGGATTCCCACAAACTCTCCTAGTATTTGTTTGTATCAAAACTATTGTAGAGTCGAACGCCCACATAATTATTTTGAAAGTCCATAATACTCTATTGTAAATCGGTATCAACACCACTCATATGTCTGTTGTATGATTTATAGCTGTGGGAAAATATAATATAACAAATGATTTAGTAATATCATAAACCTATGCATTTGTTATTTTACTATCTAATTATTCTAAAATATTTGAGATATAAAATTATAATAATTTTATGGATATTTTAGAGAGGTTGGCCAAATACTAATCTTATTTTTCAAATTATCATCAATTATTAAAGAGACGCAAAGTGTTGTCTTCACATAATATTAGGTAATTGTATGATCAAGGTAGAGTTTTGGCGTTTGTATGCAAGTGATCTGAATGCGCAGTGTGCCGGCCAGCGCCAGACTCGCACTGATGCTGCCGATCGACGGGACCATCGCTTAATTATTAATTAACAGTTATTGTTGGCTATTATTAATAAAACATTCGCCCTGACTATTGGCACTTAGATTAGCGTCGAGGGAGTAATGGCGCATTTCAACAATTTCGGTTGTTATTTAATTGAAGTCAATTTAGATGATCAGAGTCTATTTAGGTTGATGCTGGCGCTCGCCAGCGGGATCTCTGCTTCATTGGGCTTATTGGTGACTTTCAGACAACACGAATTGCACTCGCTGATGCACTTCTCGCATTTGCAGTTCGTGTGAATTGATCAAAGTAGGTCACGGCCTCGCGTTACATGTGACAATAAGTCTATCACCTGATAGATATTACTATGAGTTAATGTATCGATATGTGTTACAAACTAGTGTCAAGTGTGAAGTGTGAATATCCATTCGCAAGTGTTTATTGTGGTCTTGCGTCAAAGGAGTCCGTGATTACTGTGTTGTACATTTGATGTCGTGTCTGCTGAAGAGTGTTGGTTTACTTCACTTAATACTTATGTGGAAAGGTTTTTGCATAATATACACATATATGTTAAGCAGTTAAGAAGCAGGTTTTATTTTCAGATATACAAACACTGGGTGAAAATTAATTATGAACACTTATTTACAAACTAATGCTCAAAATTTAAATAGCTAGGCATATATTTGTAAAAGTTTCTAATTAATTATATAAACCTAGATATATAACTAATATTGTTGCTTCATTTATTTTAGTTATAGAAACCTCGTGAGTCTTTTCACGGATGGACCTGCCTATGTTTCATTCTAGTAAAAGTTTTAAGTTTCAGGCGGATCTATACTTAATATTATAAAACGGAAGAGTTTGTTTGTTTGTTTGTTTAATCGCGCTAATCTCAAGAACCACTGGGCCGATTTACAAAAACCTTTCAGTGTTAGATAGGGCATTTATCGAGGAAGGCTTTAGGCTATATAACATCACGTTACGATCAGTAGAAGCGAAGCAGTAGTTAAAAATGTTGCAAAAACGGGGAAAATTTTCTCAATTCCACGCGACGGGGTCTCGGGCAACAGCTAGTTCACAATATTTATTTATCTGTTTAGGTTATTTTCTACTTTTGTCAGGCTATGCTATAAACAATGCACTGCTAGCGTTTCTTCAATCACAGAACCAGGTTGGTCAGCTTCATACGAAATACAATTTTACACACACACACATACATATTATTATTACACATTCAAGTCCAACCATGTTAATGTATAAAGCATTTTTCTATAGGATTCTTTGGTTTGCAGTATTATCTTACTTAAAAAAACCACAACAAATGATCACACAGATCAATAAGAAGAACAACGAGCTTCCAAACCGCATTTTTTCCTTTTCTTCAGCCTGTTAATGTACCACTGTTGCGCACCGGCCTCCCAAATTTTGGGAGGGCTTTTGATTATGTTGCGCTGACTTCGTGGCGTTGGGTTTAGTTTTGAGTTTTCCGGTTCTCACGGAAGATGTTTGACAGCACCCTGAGGACATAATTGTACGTTGTCATCTTTATTCTTAATCAACACACGGACGCATTATTTCCGACATAAATAACTAATATTTGTGGATTTTTTATTTCTATGATTAGATTCTACTTTAAAAATACGAGTAGGTATGGCAGATATATTTATATTTGCTTTCATTGTTTCGTATATGTATATATATTTACGAAATATATATAGGTATACATGTATATGAATGAAAGAAAGAAAGAAAATGTTAATTTCTAGCTTGCGAAAAGGTTACATAAAAAAAGAAATTACATAGGTACATCTTATTAATAAGAAAGTACAATTAAGAGGATACCAAAATAGCTTCGTGAATTTTTCGACGTACGAAGTTTTCTTTTTTTCTTTAGATTGAATGGCTAGAGCTTTAATTTTTAAGTATATGTTTTTTCAATATATAATCTAGGATTGCCTGAACTCAGAAACGCGACTGAAAAAAGTTTTCTCGATAGAAAATCTTAGCGAAACAACCTCTCTCATTTTTTATTTTTTTCATTTGTCGGTCTATTATCGCGTATTAACTAATGAAATAACTTTGAAAACATAAGTAACTATTATATATAGAAACACGTAAATCAGAATTAAAATATATTTAGTAGATTTTGAGTAAATAAAAAAAATATCCCTAATTCTTCATTTTCTATACCTACTAGCTGTGTTAATAGGTACATGTCGACGATAATATTGATGTAGGCCCTTAAGTAACAGAATAAAAAATAAAAATAAATTACTCTTGACAATTAGGAATTAAAACAAGGTATACTTGAAAAAAAAACAATAATAATAAATTGAAATCGAATATGGGTAAACCCTGTAATAACTGATCATCGTAGAGGACACTTTGCAGCTCAGTCTCACCCATGGTGACTGCAAAATCTCCGAAACGTCGGGCTAAAATTTAAAACAAATTCATGCGTCTAAATCTGTAAAACGTGGTTTTATTTAAACAAACGAGTCGCGCAAGTGTTAGAAAATATAATAATAATTTATGCTAGGAACCCGCCCGCAAGTGAAATAGGATCACTGCTCAGCTTTGTGTTGTGAAATTACTTCCTAACGCTGATTTTCTGCAGTGTCTATAATATGTATATATGTCATATATCCATAGCCGTATTTAGCCTAGGGCCATAGGCTATTCATAAATGAGCATCTACGTATCACGTTGGTTGAATCTTTAACATTATCAAAGTTAAACTATATGGATACCGTTTTTGGCCCGAGGTTGTTACACAAAACTCGTAGGCTTATCCAAAGGGTCCAAAAGCCTGTGCCCGTTTTTGTTTCAATATTCCGCCGAGGGCGTATGTGATCCCATTTTTGAACAATCACCGTATCCTAAAAATGCACCATCGCCGCAAATATCACTTGGACTGTATAATGTTTGGTATAGTTAAGTATAAACAACCTTCTTACTTATATGAAAAACTGACTTGGAGAGCGAATAGCGAGATACCTACTTCAGACTCCCCAGTGCTCTATGCAACTAATGACTGAGAGTCACAATTCAGTTATGTTTAGAGGTAGCTTTCGCTATGCTGCCTCTAAATGCTGGAATAATATTCCACCGCCAATAAGGAACCTGCAGTCCCTGCAGAGTATAAATATATTCAAGAATAATTTAAAGGAATTTATTTACGCGCATCAGAAACGTGAAGAATTACTCAGGAATGAAACAAGTGTTCTCTGAGTCAATCTTTGTTTTTGTTTTAACGTTTCCTTTCTTTTTGATATTGCAGATTAGCTTTACGCAATGGCAGATAAATATTTTGTATTAATTTTCTGTAAATAGTTTGATGTAATGTAGTGCACTCCTTATAGGTTAGGTGAATTTTTATTTAATAAGAGACTGAGTATGTAACGTCACCCACTGGTTCCAGCGGAAGACCAGCGCTGTTTACTCAATAAGCAGCTTTATGCTGAGCTGGAATCAGATTGTGGTAAACTGGCTTTTTGTTTTTACTGTGTTTGTATCCACTATGCCATTGTAATCCTTTTTACCCCAATAAAATTATTTTCTTTCTTTCTTTATAGGGGCCATGGCCCGGGGCGGCCAGTCTGAGAAGGCCGGCGAAAGCCTTCATGTTTAAAATTTTGCTCTATCTATCAATATATACCTAAGGCGGTCAATTAAATTGGCCCGGGGCGTCAAATCAAAAAGCCCGGGGCACTAATTATCAAAATACGCCTCTGCATATATCCGTAATCTACCCATAACACAAGCAAATAAACTTAGCTTGGGACCAAAGGACGTGGACAGCATGTAAAGGGTTTGATATCTTCTAGAACGAAAAAAAGCATATATAAATATTTAATTGCCTTAAAATACAGCTCGAATTATACCGCATCCTTAATTTTGTAATTGTAACGTATAAAGCTGCCTACTTATTCTAATTTAAATGAATAAACATTTTTTTACGTAGCAGTTAAGTGTTTTATTTAAAAGCAGTTAATAAATATGCTTTGTCTCATTGGATTTTCGCTGAACTTCTTGCGAGACAAGGAATATAAGAATATAATTTTCTTAATTAAAAAACCAAAACACATATAAAATCAAAATTCTTTTTTAATTATTGCATTGCCATAGGTCCTTATAAGATGTGCAGATTTTCAGATCAATCCGACTGCTACAGGTGGTGTAAAATCAATTTCGAAGATTCCGTTACATAGATTAATACATTGATAGATATTTACTGAACCAATAAAAGCGTGTTAATAATGGGATGAAAATATGTAATGTAACCATTGCAACAAGAAACTGCATAAAAATGGATATTTATAGCATGAATTTTATATTGATATCTTGTATTGTGTATATGTAATTGTCTTATTATTCTTTTGTCCAATATCAAATTATTTGGGGTCGATGTAACATGCATTTTTCTTCCACAGTCTTCTATCAGATATTATGTATTTGTTAACTCTTTTTTCTTTTATATCCAGATTCAACATCATTTGGGACAATCATTTGTGTGATTTTTCTAATTGTCATAAAAATGTTTGTACTGCGTCTGGGTGTTTTTATGTATTACTAGCTGTTGCCCACGACTCCGTCTTTGGATTTTTTTTTTCGCAGTAAAAGGTAGCCTATGTCCTTTCTCAGGGTCTAAAGATTGTCTGTGCCAAATTTCATCAAAATCGGTTGAGCTGTTTAAGCGGGAAAGCGTAACAGACAGACAGAGTTACTTTCGCATTTATAATATTAGTAGGGATAAGTATGTATTTACAAAAGAAAAGTAGTATATGTATTCTATCCGTATTCTGGTACCCATAACACAAGCATATTATAAGCTTAGCTTGGGACCAGAGGACGTTGTGTGAAATGTCCATAAATATTTATTATTATTATTTATTATTCACACAATTACTGTTATTGACATCACTCAAACTTCGTCTAATACATATACCCATTTCTTATTTTACCCATTCTTCATATATAATTGTATTAACTTAAATATTGTAAAACCGAATTTATCAATCTATGATATGTATGTACATGGTTTCGATTACTGTAATGACACCTAGCTGTAGTTAATGTAGTATATAATTATGTAGTATATCCATGTGCTGTTACCCATAACACAAGCAAATAAGATTAGCTTGGGAGGAAGTTGTGTGAGATGTTCGTGAATATTATTTATTTATTTGTTATTAAGTGACGACCCTGTACACGGAAATATTATATCTTTGTCGACTGCGCCACAGGTCATGCTGAAGTAAGTATGTACGTGTTTTAGATACTGTAGATATTTTGGGTAGTTACTAGGTCCTCCATATTACTTACAATTCTTATACAGCAAACTGAAACAGCATGGCGCGACTCTATTGTTGTGGATTTCTATTACTGATCCATAGACTGTAGAGTGGTGGTGGTACCTATTATAAAAACAACTGTTGAGGAGATATTTTCCCAAATAACAGAATTATTTATTTATTTTATGTTTTTATCTGTTTGCTTGTTTAAACGCGCAATACTCAGGAACCATTGGTTCGATTTAAAAGCTTCATTCAGTGTTGGATAGTATACATTTATCGAAGAAGGCTATAGACTATATAACATCACGCTGCGGCCAATAGGAGCGATACATCAGTAAAAATTTTGCAAAAACGGAGAAGATTGTCTAAATTCCACACCTACGAAGTCGCGGCCAACATAGTTGATAATACTTTGGTAATAACTAACAACCTACGTTAACTAACTAAACATTTAACCACCTATATTTCTCATTGACCCATTTACATTTCGTAACATTGAAACATTGATTTTTGAAGGGGATTTAAAATACTGATTATAAATTGTAATGGATTGCAGAATCATTGTCCATATCACCCGCTACGCTGTAAGGAAATCACATACTCATTTCGATATACATACTCAACAAACGCATGTAATATCATCAATAAAACACTAAGTAAATATGTACATAGTAGTTATAGTGAGTCATGTGACGGATGGTTGCGTAGGCGCTTCACTTCACATAAAATCTCTCTGTCGACGGCAGCTCGACGCAGAATCTGCCGCCCGCTCAATTGGACTCAATTGCTTTAATTGACTTCAATTGAAATAACCTCGCTCACCGGCTCCCGACTGCCGCTTCTAGCCTGACAATTTTACATCTATCTTTTTTGGAGCTGACATAAAAATCTTCAAGATAAATTTCATTGCCCCCAATAAAACTGCCCGCCTGTTTGTATTGTATTGTTTGTATTGTATTGTGTACATCTATGTAGCGTTGTAGATATAATATTCATTCAGCTAAAATTGTACAGGAAAAATAAGTAAATTTATCACATTTCTGACAAAGCTATTGTTATTAGAAATTAAAATAGATGCATGATACATTTATATTCATGCTAGCGTACTAATTATTCAAATTATGACTAAGGTGGAGCATTTCAACCAACTTACCAATTCGCCAATTTATTCCTCTATCACAATCTATCTTAATCCATATTACGAATCTTTGGCATAAATAGTTTAAATTCTTTATTTTCCGTCGTGTCTCTTGTGTTGCCTGAACGCAAGTTAGGTAACTTGTGTTTTTGCAGGTTCGATGTCAGTACAGCAGAATAAAATTATTTGTATGATAAGCACAGATATTTGTACCTCGTCTGGGTGTTTGCTAAATAGTCTTTTATATTTTTAAAAAGTAAATAAATAAAATAAATATTCAGGACATTTCACACAACGTCCTCTGGTCCCAAAGTAAGCTATATTTCTATGCTTGTATCATGGGTACCAGAATAGGGATAGACTAAATATACTACTTTTCTTTTGTAAATACATACTTATAATACATAGTAAACAACCCAGACGCAGTACAAACATTTGTATGACAATTAAAAACATCACACAAATACTTGTCCCGACCGAGAATCGAACCCGAGACCTCGTGAACGGCAGTCCGTTATAAGAACCACTAGACCGCGAGGCCCGTCAAGTAAGTTAAAGTTAAGTAGTTTATTATATACGAAATCCGAATCCTAAATTAAGCTTAATTCTGGAATAGACGACGTTGCTTGTTCTTTTATTTATCATCTTTTTTTTCTTTTATTTAGCTTTTGCCCGCGACTTCGTACGCGTAGAATTTGGAAAATGTTCCCCGTTTTGTAACATTTTTCATTACTGTTTCTCTTCTATTAGTCGCAACGTGATGTTATATAACATTATAACCTATACCCTTCCTCGCTAAATGGACTATCAAACACTAAAAGAATTATTCAAATCGGATCAGAGGTTCAAACAAACAAACAAACTCTTCAGCTTTGTAATATTAGTATAGACTAGCAGTGCCCGCGACTTCGTACGCGTGGAATTTAGAAACGAAAAATTAAATGAACTAACAATAACGCCATTTTACAGCGAATTAATAAATCGTCCGTTTGGTTTTCTGTTTTTGCACAATTCTAAAGAAGTAACACACATGGCCCCAATGTCATTTTAGTAAATGATATCTCAGAGTTTTACCTTTTTAAGGCTTCGAACAAACCCTTCTCACTACGGTGTTCGTCGGTTTGTCTATCCGTCCGTTAAACTTTTTTTTACGCGCCAACGGCTGAAGGTATCAATTTGAAATTTATACCAAAATGTAGATCTATGTCCCAGAGACTTGAAATTTGGCATGACCAATAGTGCTGATAAAAATCCAAAAAACTTATAATTTATTACCAAATCACATAAAAGATTTGCTAAAAACTAACGCCGACGCCGACGCATCGTCGTTGGCATCGGCCAATGGGGACGCAGAAGCCGACGCTGATGTCGACGCCGACGCCTATAAAAACCAACTCAGCACCGATACGTCGAGATTTGAGCAGCGTAACGACTATACGCCGACACCTATAAAAACCAACTCAGCACCGATACGTCGGGATTTGAGCAGCGTAACGACCATACGCCGACGACGACGCCGACGCCGACGCCTATAAAGACCAACTCAACACTGATACGTCGGGGATTCAGCAGCGTAACGACCTGTAAGCTATATTATTGGAAAGTTTCATGAAAATCCATCCAGCAGCCTTTACGTGAAAGATCCACAAACACAAACCTCCTTACATTCATACATCCAACATTAACCAAACATCAAAACAAAACATTGGAGTATGGATAGAAGACCGAGGAAACGTTCGCGTTGCTCAGCCAACAGTTTAAGGGCCTACATCAATATTATCGTATATCATCGCCGACACGTACATATTAACACAGCCAGTAGGCACAGAAAATGAAGAATTAGGGATACTTTTCCTATTTACTCAAAATCTACTAAATATATTTTAATTCTGATTTACGTGTTTCTATATATAATAGTTACTTATGTTTTTAAAGTTATTTCATTAGTTAATACACGATAATAGACCGACAAATGAAAAAAATAAAAAATTGGAGAGGTTGTTTCGCTAAGATTTTCTATCGAGAAAACTTTTTTCAATCGCGTTTCTGAGTTTATGCGATCCTAGATCATATATTGAAAAAAACATATACTTAAAAATTAGAGCTCTAGCCATTCAATCTAAAGAAACAATGAAAACTTCGTACATAGAAAAATGCACGAAGCTATTTTGGTATCCTCTTAAGTATTTTATTTTGCCGCGCGTAATTCTTTTTTCGTCATATCTTCTAAGATATTCATTTAAATTGTATGCTGTAAAAAGCAGTTATAATCTATATTAAATGCGTAAGCTAACTAAGGTATTTAATTTGACAAAAAATGTTACCAAATACACATAAATAGCTTTTGAAAACACAAACACCCTATTGAGTTTGATAATTTTTTTGACGTTCTTATGGGTACAGCAGGTTTTCCTTAAAAGATAGACATATGGCCTCGCGGACTTTTTTAAAGATCTATAGATAACAAACAATTTTTCCATACATTACTTTGTTGTAACTCACATGGATAAGGCAGCGTTTTCATTTAAAACTTGCGCGCGTGACTATTTTCCCCGTTTCTTGCAACATTTTACACTGATGCTTCGCTTCTATTTGTTGCAGCGTGATGTCATATAGCCTATAGCCTTCCTCAATAAATGTACTATCCTACTCTGAAAGAATTTTTCAAATAGGACCAGCGGATCCTGAGATTACCGCGTACAAACAAACAAACAAACAAACTCTTTCGCTTTATAATATTAGTATAGATTCCCAAATTCACGCATGCACTTCGATCTTCACCATTTTTTAAGCATTTGGACCTTTTACAAAAACTTGACAAAATTATACAGAACACTTTATCTCATGTTTTAAATGTGGCCTTGAACGACCGAGCCTGCCTACAGGCAGCACTTCCTATCCGCCTGGGTGGGCTCGGTGTTCGCAAAATTTCTGACGTTAGTTTACCGGCGTTCTTGTCATCGGTCCATTGCACTGAGGAATTGACCAGGGAAATATTGGAATCTACACTGGTCGATTCTGAAGTGCAATATAAGACCGATGCCATTAACGCTTGGAAAATGACTTGTCCAAGCACCGATTTGCCTAGAGACCTCTTTTCCCAGAGGCAGTGGGATGCGCCGCTCTGCAGTAGTATCAGAGATCACCTACTATCTTCTGCTGGTAATGCTGTGGAGCGCGCTCGCCTGCTGGCTGTGGGAGAGTGGGAATCTGGGTTATGGATACAAGCACTTCCGTCAACCAACATAGGTACCTTGTTGGATGACACGACCTTCCGTATTGCCACTTGCCTCCGTTAGGGAGCATCGTGCATTTCTCCGCATCGATGCCATTGTGGTGATTCGGTCGACAGCCTCGGACATCATGGCCTAAGTTGCAGCAGAAGCGCCGGGCGCATATCGCGGCACGCCAGTATTAATGACATTCTTCGTCGTGCTCTTGTCGCCGCTGAAGTACCAGGTGTACTTGAACCCAATGGTCTGGTACGCGACGACGGGAAGAGACCGGATGGTATGTCATTGTTGCCTTGGAAGGTGGGTCGGCCTTTGGTATGGGACGCCACCTGCGTCGATACCCTCGCGCCATCTCATGTTCCAAGCACGTCTGTATGCGCTGGCGCTGCTGCTGCGGCAGCAGAGACACTCAAACGGCGCAAATATCATAATCTCGTTCATCTTGTTGGAGATTATGTTTTTGAGCCGTTTGGGTTCGAGACGCTGGGTTCATGGGGTCCGAATGCTAAATCTCTTTACGGAGAGATTTCTAAAAAATTAGTCGACCGCACACGTGACCAGAAGGCTGGTCTGTACTTGGCACAAAGGATAGCAATTGCTATCCAGCGTGGTAATGCGGCCAGCCTTCTGGGCACGTTGCCCATAGACATCGATGCGGAGGAGTTTTTTGATGCGTAAAATATATTTTAGTTTGCCTTTTTTTTATTTTTTTTTGTAACCCTATTTTATGTTTTGTAAATAATAATATTGTAAATACTACTGATGAATAAATGGATAAAAGTAAAAAATAAAAAATCAAAAACTTGTCAACATTTATTTTATACCTAATATCTAATCCCCACGATGTTATCCGCGGTAAATAGGATAAAAATCAGGCAGTAAAGGGTGCTTTTTACTTGAAATTTATCGTCACATTTTGGATAGGTAATTCACACAATATATTTTTTATACATTGTAGCCTATGTGTTATTTTGATGTAAATTTTCATTAAAATCCATTCAGTAGTTTTTGGGTGAAAGAGTAACAAACATCCATACTCACAAACTTTCACATTTATTAACACAATTTAAATACTTTAGTTAGCTTACGCATTTAATATAGATTATAACTGCCTTTTACAGCATGCAATTTAAATGAATATCTTAGGAGACATGACGAAAAAAGAATTACGCGCTACTAAATAAAATACTGAGCAACGCGAACGTTTCCTCGGTCTTATATCCATTATTATTGTGCTTTCACATAAAGACTACTGGATGGATTTTCATGAAACTTTTCAATGGAAAATGGAATAGAAAACGAATAGATTTTTTATCCTTTTTACCGCGGGTAACACCGCGGGGCACAGCTAGTTAATTATAATTTAAAAAGATATTCAGGATTTTCAAGCGTGTTTTTTAGTTTTTGAAATAAGTAGATTATTTGCATATTATTATTAAATGATCTCAAATTAGAGTAAGCAGATGATGACGGAATCATAATAAAAAGACAACATACATTTTGGCACGTGTCCTATCCGGTGGACAATTGATTTTAATTAGGAAATGGCAGCGCGCGGCGCAGATGTGCCAGTCATCTTTAACTAATATGAGCCATTTACCTAAAAAGTACCTAAGTTTTTAAATTATGTACCTACGTACTGAAATTAAGCAGGACAACGAAAATTTTGTAGTTGCCATAGGTATAGAATTCTTGGGCTTAAAACCCTGGATCGGGTAATAATTATTAAGTGCGTTGTTTTTAATATTAAGTAATTCTCAGTCAAGATTTTTTAGAATTGTAATGCAATTTTTTTAAAGCAGATGTTTTGTTTTCTTAAAACTCTAGTGCGTTATATCAAATTATGTAAATAAAAGCCTTGAAAACCTTTCGTTATGTAAGTCTTTTAACTTCCTTATCGAAATGTTTTCATGACATTTATTCAAAGTGTGTATTGGATGACTTTTCATAAAACGGTCAAAACTGGTTATTCTCTATCCATATATCTCGCATTGAGAAGTTTGAGAGGGCACGATACCAAATTATGCTCCATACAAAAATATGGGTATCGTAGTCCCCTTTTTTCTTCGCGAAAGTTAAACCGATTTTAATTGTTTTTACGCTTTATTATAGATGAAGAGTATATCTATGCTTCTATCACTTTTTTTTTAAACTTAATAACTAAAGTAAATATGACCATCCGAAAATCCCGTTTAATTCGGTTTTCTTTAGATAAAGAAAGCAGCTATCACACATATTTGGTAAGGTTTTACCAAAAAAGAAAGTGATAGAAGCATAGATATACTCTTCATCTATAATATATCGTAAAAACAGTCAAAATCAGTTTAACTTTCGCGAAGAAAAAAGGGGACTACGAAACGTCTTCTTT
Source organism: Orgyia antiqua (assembly GCA_916999025.1). Classification (NCBI taxonomy): domain Eukaryota; kingdom Metazoa; phylum Arthropoda; class Insecta; order Lepidoptera; family Erebidae; genus Orgyia; species Orgyia antiqua. The sequence continues at coordinate 9,856,627 of OU779861.1, forward strand.
TTTCAAAGAATTTGTAGGTAAAATCTGTTTTAGCTATATTTGTCCCTTTCAGCACGGCGCGCTCGGGAATAGGGATAGCAATATCTAAGGCATTACCTAAATTAGGAGTACAGTACCCTCTTAATGTTAGCACAGATCTTAGCCTATAATGATATTATGCAATGAATATCAAAGAAGGTAATAATCATTTTATTAATATCCATAATTATAAACTAATAATTATTGGGAAATTATATTAACACAATGGTACCAATTCTACGAGCACAACTAAACTTAACTTAACTAAAAAATAATATAAATAAATATAAATATTCATGGACATTTCACACATCGTCCTCTGGTCCCAAGCTAAGCTTATTATGCTTGTGTTATGGGTACCAGAATACGGATATAATACATATACTACTTTTCTTTTGTAAATACAACAAATACAACAAAAATAAAACAACTATGGTGTATTTTGAGTAATTGGCTAAATTTTTGTGCTCATATTTAAGAATTGATATCGTTAATCCATAATACACAGATTTTCTAATAAAAAAGTTCTGATAACATTGCCAAATTGTGTTATTGACACTATCAATTTGAATTGTTTAGTTAAGCTAAGTCTCGGTAGGCAGCGGCTTAGCTTTGCCCCTGGTATTGCGGAGTCCATGAGCGAAGGATGCCACTTATCATCAGGTGGGCCGTGTGCTCGTCTGTCGACCTAAGCAATGAAAAAAAAACAAAATAAAATGTTGAGTTGTGCACGTAAAATCGGTACTATTATCTACACACTCAGATTATTTCTTTTTCGTTTTCTTTTTCTTCTTGTCTTTCGTATTGCCCCAATTAAAATAAGATTTTAGCTCTCTACCTGCGCTGGTACTAGGTTCTTCGTCTTCGCTCGGATTCGCCAATTTATTAACTCCAAAATTTCGTCGGTTATCATTAGTTATAGTTAAATTTGTCTCTTCTATTTCTTCTTCTGACGTATTAGGAATTACAGTAGCTTCCTCATAAAATCTCAATTGCTTACTAACTATCGGCTTATCATTAAACTCTTTATCGAGAACCTTTATAAACTTTGGCTCTGGGACATTTATTTGTTCATCTATCTTATAGTCATTAGGATTGAAATTTTGACCGACTTTTGAGCTGTCACTAAGCTCAGCAGTTGATAATTGAGATGTTAATACATCATCTAAAGGAGTTAATTGAGTAGAAATGGATCTCGGTCTTCCTCCTTTTAAGAATTTCAACATAAATAATTCGTCAGAAGCTTGACTAAGACCTGAATCGTGTTTTATTACTTCTGAAGCATCTCTGGATGTTTGTACTATATTATCTACGGATTTTTTGTCTTCTTTACTGTACGTAGGAGATATATTAACCATTTGAAAACTATTTTCTGTTTGTACACCAGTCTCTGATGTGCTACTCAAGAAAGGTACATCTAACGTCATTTTATCTATTTCAGTTTTCGCAAAAGAAGACAATTTCTTTGAACCTTTACTTAGTTCATCTATTTTTTCTATAGCATCAATATCTTTAGACACCTTCGTACGTCTGCATCGAAAAAATAAAACACATCTATCCATAAATCTTTTACATAAGTTTTCCTTGATCTCTACATCAATGTCATCCAATTCATGATCTTCTTCATGATGGTAAAAGTATTTACTATATCCAATATCTTGCGGCGATCTCATAACTGTTTCCAAATACAATCTGTAAACGTTATAAAAAGTTTTATAAACCTGCACATAAAGATACATACGGGAACTTGAAGAAATACTTTACCGTAGTCTTCGAATATCTAATTATAGGCATTATTTTCTAGATACACATCTCTCTCTAGCCTATTTACGGGGCACGGGCCTCCTCCACTTTGGGAGGGATTTTGGTCTACTGTACCGCGCTGATCAGGCGTATTGGCACAGGGTTTATTTTTGAGTTTTCAGACTCTCACAGAGGATGTTATCTGTGTTCAATATCCCTTAGCTGACTTTTACAGCACCCTTGGGAGAAGGGGTGGTGACATTTGTATTCTTAATCCGTCACCACACGGACATTTGGATATTACGATTCTTTTGTTCTAGATACACCTATGTATTTTAAACTTTTGGAAGTTATTTTAATAATAAAATCTCGATAGTTATCTTAGCAATAACGTACACATTTTCCGCCGCATCTGTGTATATGAAGAAAGCATCAGACACCTTTGGAACACATCTCCTAAGCCAGTAATGTATGGTGTATAATAAAGTAAGTACTAAGGCCAGGACCGTAATAGCTGCTAGACAAACGTTGTGACGGAGCCCATAGGACCCACCACACTGCAGACGATCTTCATCATATATATCTAAAAATATATTATAAACAAAATCACAGAATGTCAAAATAAATAATATAAGAAAGTTGATAACACGATACCTTTGGCTTGTGTTACGAAAGTAAAACCGTTTGTGTCTATACTTCTAGGTATATCTATACTAATACTAACTGACCCAGCAAACGTTGTTTTGCCATACAAATGTTAGGGTTGGATAACCCTTACCAGTTAGGGGTAAGAAAAATAGATAGTAGACGATTCTCAGACCTACTAAATATGTATATAAAATTTCCTAAGAATCGGTCAAGCGGTTTTGAAGGAGTTAAGGAACGAACATTGTGAGACGAGAATTTTATATATTAGAACATAGATTATAAACAGGAAATATTTAACGATCTTTTTGTTAAAAAAATATTGGATACGAAAGTATTGGACCGCTTTAAAAAATGAAGTCACCGTCGGGAAAAAACGCTATCCTTGGTGAATTTAAGCTATATATTTTTTTAGTAAATGAAGTTACCCGTGTAAAACCAGTGCGGATTGCTAGTTAAGTATAAAATATTTACTTCTCTCTTTTCAGCCCATTAACGTCCCACTGTTTGGGGCCCATCTCCACTTTTGGAAGGTATTATGGTCATCTATGCCGCGCTGAACAGGCGTATAGGCACAGGTTGGCACAGGGTTTATTATTCACTATTCGAGTTTTCAAAAGAAGATTATGGTCTACTGTGCTGCGCTGACCAGGCGTGTTGGCACAGGGTTTATGATTCATTATTCTCTTACTGAGGATGTTATCTGTGTACATTATTCCTTAGCTGACTTTTACATCACCCTAGGAAGCCAAAGGGGTGGTGACAATTTTATTCTTAATCCGTCACCACACGGACAAACGTATGAAATCCTAAAATGAAATAAAATTTTTGAGCGTATTCTTATTTACGTACTTAAATTAGGGACTCTACATTATTATATATATTACTAGCTGACCCTGCAAACGTTGTTATGCCATACAAAAAAATAAATAAAGGTTTGAAAAATAGATGTTGGCCGATTCTCAGACCTACTGAATGTGCATGTAAAATTTCATAAAAATTGATCAAGCTGTTTCGGAGGAGGAGATACGGTAACTAACACTGTGACACGTGAATTTTATATATAAGATTACATCTGGTGTTTATTATGTATTATAAGTATGTATTTACAAAAGAAAAGTAGTTTATGTAGTATATCCGTATTCTGGTACCCATAACACAAGCATATAAGCTTAGCTTGGGATCAGAGGACGTTGTGTGAAATGTCCGTGAATATTATTTATTTATTTTAATTTGAGGCTTACGAATTTTCATACCATAGGCTCCACAGTTAGGCACGCCATCACATGCCGTTAGTGAATCAATACAAACCCGAGCACCAGAGATCTGACACTCGAGGTTATAAGGAGGACATCGGGCGTCGATATCCCGCAAAGTTCTTGCTGGAGTCAACACCACTGTCATGCGCTTCAACTAAATCACATAGGTATCTACTATACTATCTCCTTAGTTTATTTGTAACTTTATAATGTTGATATATAAAAAAATTATTCTCTATATTTTTGTTATATTGTAAACCTACTTTGTGATGAAAGAAACTAAGTCCCACAACGCAGGGTATGCTAGTCCGAACTAGCACACCCTGCGTTGTAGGTCTCAGTGTTTTTACAGTTGTTGTTATCTAGCTTGAATCTCAATTAATATTTTTCTTATCTTTTTAAAGGCCATCATTTACTACGCTTGACCAATGTTGAAGAGTTAGGTTTTTTATACTTTTTATAGATGTTCACTATCTGATGTTTTCACCCTTAGATTAGGTACCTCTCACAACATCTTGGAAACAAAATTGGTAGTGGAAAGTATTTCTTAACAGTCACTACTTGGAGAATATGGAAAGAAATACAATACAGGTATAGACAGCTGAAGAGTTTACAAAAATAGAAAATTTACAAATGAACCGCAACACTCATATTCTTTTTTCTTGTCCATTGTGTTCTCGCTAAAAGAAGTATCGATTGACTTCTGTAATATTTGTTAAGTTTTATATATTTATTTAATTGGGATATACGGCAGAGGAAACAAACTTACGCAATCTCGACGAGAATAAAACTAGTCCTTGTCATGACAAGAACTAGTTTATTAAAATAACTTAGAGGGCTATTGAAATATATTTACTAACTGTAAAGTTAGAAATAGCCAGTACAATCCTGGAGGAATTAAAAAGATACACGTGTCTACTGGTGGTCATGTTAAGTGCACAGATATTTAGCAGTGGCGGCCCAATATATGGACGCAAGTCTCGTAGCGACACTCGCCCGTGTATCTATAACAAATTTAACAAAAAACAATAGGTAATTAATATTCTTTCTAACCATATTTGTCGCTAATTTCAAGAAAATTAACTAAACTAAAACATAAATATTTATACAATTAGGAAAAGTTAATTAACTAAACTTTCTTATTGAAAAAAATAAATCTATTCTAATATTTTAAAGCTGAAGACAGTGTTAGATACCTAGTACATTTATCGAGGAAGGCTATAGGCTATATAACATCACTCTGCGACCCATAGGAGCGAAGCATCAGTGAAAAATGTTGATAAAACGAGATTTTTTTTTAAATTTCACGCGTACGAAGTCTCTTGGAACTGGTATAGGTTATATATAATGTGACCAGACGTCCCGTTTTAAACGGGACTGTCTCTTTTTACAACTGCGAGTCCCGGTGTCCCCGAAACTACCTCTGAGACGCAAAATTGTCCCGTTTTCAGAAACCGAACTCCAGTAGAAAGAGTATTTTCCGTAATGAACAAATTGTGGACGACTGAGAAAACGCAGTTACAGGTATCAGTTTTAAAGGCGATGTTGATAATGAATGTTAATATTAAAAAAACATGCCCAGAGTATCATTCCTATTTGGAATCATCACCAGCCATATTAAAGCAAATTTGTTCTTCTGATGAGAATAAATACTCGTATAATTAAACCTAATATTTTATGACACTACTAGCTTTTTGTGAATAAATAACTTAAAAAGTGTTATTTTTTTCATTTAATTTTAGTTTAAGTACCTACAAACCGATGTCCCGTTTTGAGTCAAAGAAAAAATGGTCACATTAGTTATGTATATAATAATAGTTAAATATACAAGGTAATAATAATTGGTCCAAAATATACCATACTTGGTTTTATTTAAGTCTTAATTCAAGTGTAGTCGGATTAATGGTCTAAGGTTCAAGTTTAATTTTGTTTTAGCAGCAGAATTTTTACCATTGTCTACGAATAAAACCTATATAAACTAAGCTGTAAAAATATTGTATTTATAGTATTATTACCTTAAATAACGGAAATAACTTTTTACGGATTTAGACGGGAATATTTATTTTAGATTCTAGCCTGACGTTTCGGAAACATAAGTCACCATGGTCTAAGGGTGGGACTGAGCTGTAAAATGGCCTTTACGATCAGCGGCTACGAGATTTACCCACTGATGGGTAATTAAATCCGTAAAAAGTGGCTATTATTTGAGTAAATGAGTCACGCAAGTGTTAGAAATAAATTATTACCTCATCATCTTGCATTTCAATAAGCCGTTGAAACTCTCGCATATCAAAGACAACTGGAGCTTGTGTAGTACTTGTATGTCGCCTCACATGTATCTGATGAGGTTGGGCTATCGCTATATCAACAGCATGCATGTAGCGTTTCTTTCTTATTTTACTGTTATTATACAATTAATAACATTATTATAATTAAATACTATAGTTACTAAATAATTAGTATTCAAATAATTGCACACTGATAACATCCTCTGTGAGAGACGGAAAACTCGAAATAAACCCTGTGCCAACACGCCTGGTCAGTGCGGCACAGTAGACCATATTCGCTCCAAGGCGGAGGAGGCCCATGCCCAACAGTGGGACGTAATGGGCGTAATGGGACAATTAAAATGAACTCGAACATTTTTTATAGTATTTTTTCCAGCTGACCCGGCAGACGTTGTTTTGCCATACAAAAGTTAGTGGTGGACAACCCTTATCACGTAAGGGTATGAAAAATAGATAGTAGCCGATTCTCAGACCTACTGAATATGCATATAAAATTTTATAAGAATCGGTCAAGCCGTTTCGGAGGAGTAAGGGAACGAACATTGTGACACGAGAATTTATTATATTAGACTAGCTGTTACCCGCGATTTCGTACGCGTGGAGTTTAGAAAATTTTCCCCGTTTTTTGCAACATTTTCCATATAGCCCAAAGCCTTCCTTGATAAATGGATTATCTAACACAAAAAGAATTTTTCTATTCAAACCAGTAGTTCCGGAAATTAGCGCGTTCAAACAAACAAACAGACAAACTCTGCTGCTATAAAAATATTGTAGATTTTACCTCTTCGTAGGTTTTTTAACATTTTTCTCACGTTTCTTTTCAGCAGTAGTTGCATGAGTTTTGTTCAACTTAATGGCCATTACAGGGGCTACTTTTACCACATTTTCCCACGACTCATGATCTACTAGAGATACTGATACTGGACTTATGGAAACTTGCCTAAAATTATATTTATATTAAGCAATTGTTTTCATCAGAGTAAGTTTAGTACTATTTTGTATAGTGTTTAAAGTTGAGTTTCTACTAAGTAACTAAATTTGGCTGAATAAATTTTTTGGTATTAAAATTTTTAATTTTTTATTTTTCTTTCGATAACACTATCGTTGATTTATTTTTAACCGTAAATATTTAACTTACTATATTACGCTGCTTCGAAAATATTTGAAACAGTGCAACTAGCGGTTACGAAGCAAACTAAATGAATAAATTTGAATTCGATGACTGGGTGATGACTGGATGACATCACAACTAATTTTATGGCTAGTATACTTTCTTTGTTGATCCAGCATTTCTAACAAATTAAACTCACCGTGATTATGTAACAACCAATTATTTTAATATAATTATTATAATTAAACTTATTAACTAGTTTTCTGTACAAACAGTATACCTATTACGACCCAAGAAAGCGTAATCGTAAAATGGTAGGTCGTAAAATGCATTTTGGACAAAATCACTTTTTACCTTATTCATGTACCTACTAGCTGTCGCCCCCGACTTCATACGCTTGGAAGGTGGAAAATTATCCCCGTTTTTACAACATTTTTCACTGATGCTTCACTCCTATTAGTCGTAGCGTGATGTCATAATAGCCAATAAATTTACTATTCAACAATGAAAGAATTTTTCAAATCGGACCAATTATTTCTGAGATTAACAAACAAACAAACTCTTCAGCTTTATAATCTTTCTGATATATAAAATTCTCGTGTCACAATGTTGGTTCCCATGCTCCTCCGAAACGGCTTGACGGATTCTTGTGAAACTTTTTATGCATATTCGGTAAGTCTGAGAATCGGCTACTATCTATCTATTTTTCATATCCCCTAAGTGATAAGGGTTGCCCACCCTTAACATCTTTATGGCAAAACAACGTTTGCCGGGTCAGCTAGCATTAGTATAGGTTAATATGGCAAAACGTCATGTATGAATGAGGTAAAAAGTGATTTTACCCCAAAATAAGGTTATAGCAACTACACTTCATTGCGTCGATTAAATTAAATAGTCTTTGAAACTTACTTTTTAGTAGAAGTTGTACTGGTTGCATTAAATGTCAAGTTAGGTTGTTTTTCTTCCTTATCCTTATTATTTGAAATTTTATTTACCGCTGCAAAAATATCATAAACACAAAATTGATATTTTGTATCTCTCTCTCACACCAGCCTATTAATATCCCACTGTTAGCCACAGCCCTCCTCCACTTTTGGCAGAGATTATGGTCAACTGTGCCGCGCTGACCAGGGTTTATTTTCGAGTTTTCCGCCAGCTTTTAGAGACAGAGATAGATATAGAGCTTTTACAGCACCCTGGAAAGGAAATTGGGTTGTGTGTATTTTTAATCCGTCAACACACGGCTATTTGGATATTACTGTTAGTATTGTCCGAGACTTTGTACACATGAAATTTATAAAAAAAATCCCGTCGTTATAACATTTTCGCTGCTGATTCACTTCTATTGGTCGTGACATGATAGTATATATCCTATAGCCTACCTCGATAAATATACTATTCAACACTGAAAGAATTTTTCAAATCGGACCAGTGGTTCTTGAGATTAGCGCGTTTAAACAAACCAACTCTTTAGCTATATAGTAGAAGTATAGTTAATAAATAAACAATAGTAATGTACCACTTAGTATAATATTATCTACGTCAACAGGCAGCGGAAGTAATTGAGCAATGGTGTTGTTGTTATACTCCGCTAAATTATTGACATCCAAAGCATTTGATTTATTGAACATTATAATGATATCGTCAAAATATGACTTATTAAGATGGTCTTGTGTGCTTAATTCTCTGTAAAACATTTTCTTTTTTATATTTCGACAATAAAATGTATAATGTTACACAGTTATCGTTACTTATTATAAAACAAAGTCCTTATTATTGTATGTATGTCTCTATGTGAGCTTAAATCTTCAATACCACGCAACCGATTTTAATGCGGTTTTTTTCTATTAGATAGAGTGGTTCAAGAGGATGAATTTTTGGTACAATTTGTTATGGTTTCGTGTATATTTGAGGATAGGGGTACAATAACTACGAAAGCGGGAGAAATAGCGGCCATTAGCTAGTTATATTAATAAAACTTACTTGTAATTGGTATCTTTACTTGATAGAGTTTTAGTATTAGACTCCTGTGTGTGTTCGATAAAAGATAACCTGGGTGATATTTCAGACGGAAATACATTTGGAGCTAAGTAAACTGAAACATTTTAATGGTACCTATACATTAATACTTAGTACGGATTTGATACACAAGATTGCTGAAAACTCTTGTCTCTTGTCTTGTCAAGAATAAGATAATAACGCACGTAGTTACACAACACACTATGACAATGGGCTGTATATAAAATAGGACTATTTTCGTACCTTGAAAATATTAGTTTTACTAATCTTATACCGCAAAAGTTTTAATAAGAAGTTTTTTTTACTGAGACTACATACTTAGGCAGGTTCTATTTAATGTAGAACCTGCCTAAGTATGCCTAAGTCATGTAAACATCCTACTTTGTGCCATAGGCTTTCCTTACAACTTACAAAATATTACTACCTACTACCACAGTCTACTTTACCATACTGGCCTGACGTTTTGGTATAAGATTTAGTTTTAAGTTAAAAGTCTTTTCTGATTCTATCAACTTAGAGTTCCTCTTGACAATAATTACAATGGATTGCCATCAAATTTTATCTAATACACATAACTAAAAGAAGAACTAAAATGTAAGAGATTGGTTGTAGCAGATTGCTACGCTATATCTCATAACCATGATTTTCTTACTTTTGGCTGCCTACTCTGTAACTTTTCTTAAAGATAAATAAATAAATAAATATTCACGGACTTTTCACACAACGTCCTCTGGTCCCAAGCTAAGCTTTATATTGCTTGTGTTATGGGTACCAGAATACGGATAGACTACATATACTACTTTTCTTTTGTAAATACATACTTATAATACATCGAAACACCCAGACGCAGTACAAACATTTGTATGACACTTAGAAAAATCACACAAATGATTGTCCCGAGCGGGAATCGAACCCGCAACCTCTTGATCGGCAGTCCGCTACATGAACCACTCAACCACGAGGCTCGTCTTATACTACTACTACTAGACTAGATACTCAGTACTAGATACTCAGTAGTTCTTAAAGACAGCGTAGCAAACATATTACTTTAACTTTTATTTATATAGTTAGAATAATAACCGCTTTGATTATTTTCTGCGTTGGCAATCCTATGTAAAATTTTAGCTATTTCGAAATGAGGTGCTTCTGTTTGTGTGTCATTATTATCACTTAATTCTTTCAACATATTGTGCACTGCTTCCCAAGAATCAACTTGAATTTCTTCTTGATTTTCAACCACGGCCGTAGTTGGTTGTGTTGTCTCGTAGAGTTTCGATAAATATACATTTGTTGACGTAATACCCAATTGTGATCGGTATTGTGTTATAGGAAATCTAAAATACAATTAAATTAATCTAATTAAACCTGTATTTTAGTTAATGTTTAGCATAATATTTTAACATATAGGTTTTTTAGGGTTCCGTGCCCAAAGGGTAAAAACGGGACCCTATTACTGAGACTTCGCTGTCCGTCCGTCCGTCCGTCCGTCCGTCCGTCCGTCTGTCACCAGGCTGTATCTCAAGAACGGTGATAGCTAGAGAGTTGAAATTTTCACAGATGATGTATTTCTATTGCCGCTATAACAACAAATACTAAAAATAAAATAAAATAAATATTTAAGGGGGGCTCCCATACAACAAACATGATTTTTTTACCGTTTCTTGCTCGATACTAATAACGTTGCCTTATGTTGCATAGATAATGGTACGGAACCCTTCGTGCGCGAGTCCGACTCGCACTTGACCAATTTTTTTGGCTTTTTTTGAGTAGAGACATATACCAAGTACTTTAGCTAAACTTTAGGCAATAATTAATAAGAGTTATTATGTAAATACAATATCTATGCTAATGAGATAATTGCAGTTTAATTGTAACTCTTTTTAAATAATGTCTGTTTAGTGGCAAATTAAGAATCCAAGTGTCACCACTTCATTCCTTTTCAGGGTACAGAAAGACCCAGTTCGGTATATTACAAGCAGGTAACATACTTGGTGAAAGAAGGACAACTCGAAATAGAACACTGTGCCAACACGCCTGGTCTGGGTCTTCTGACATACGTTGACCAGAAACCTTCCCGAAGTAGTCGAGGCCCAGTTGTGATTGCAATTCTAATTCGTCTTACGTTGTATACAATGTAATTTCCTTATGTACAAAATACTTCTTATTTTTTTTGAAATCAAGTATTTTGTTTACTTTAGGTTGGTATTTATATAATTTTCTTCTAAAATTGCGTGTAGAAGTAGTCGGGAGCGTTAATCTAGAACAAGTAAAATTATATCAAACAATTATCTAATTTTTTTTAACGAAACGAACGAATGACAATTCTACGGTACGGAACCCTTTGTGCGCGAGTCCGACTCGTACTTGACCAATTTTTATTATTTGAAAGCTGGTGGTTCCCGTGTGATCTCATCGAGAAATTCGAGAATCTCAGAAATCGAGTAAAACCTCAAATTTTAAAAGCACATTAAGTAAGTCGGTTCAATTTTTTTTGCTAAATACCCAATTATGTAAAATAAAGTTTCCTTCCGAAAACTATAGAAAACAGTAACAGTACCTACGTGTAAGAAATGATTGTGTGTAATAAAAATAACTGTAGTTTTTACCTGGGATCTGGTGTAAACCAATTGTTGAACTCCAGTTGTAACTCATGATTGTAATTTACTTCATATAAGTTTGTGTTGCTTTCTTCCACTTGACTGCTCGTGTATTTACTTACATCAACTCTATGCCCTACTTCAGTATCCTGTGAGCTCACTAGCCTATAGATACAGATTATTAAGTACATAAACATACTTAAAGTCGCCTCTGAAAACAATTCTACTGAAACCTTTAAATAACTCTAGAGTGCCAATGTTAAAAAAATCTGTAAATTAGACTAGCTAAACTTACTCTGAAACAGACGTAAATCTCGAAATTTTACCCTATGCCGACACGCCTGGTAAGCGCAGCATAATAGACCATGATCCCTCCCAAAGTGAGAGAGAGATCTCTCTCTCTCCTTTCTTTCGAAAGGGAGAGAGACAACTACTACTATAGATAGATAGTAACTTTAATATTAAAGTAACTATAATATTGAGAAAAGTCTTTTACCAAGTTGCAGTCCCAAAACGCAGATTACTCGTAGATTTGTCCTGAGTGGAGTATATATTATATTGAGATAACCTTTTAGGTATAAATTCAGCGGAGACGTTTACAATCGGTAGTTCTATTGTTAAATATTGCAGTTTTTGTTTATTTGCTGGGTTTTCTTTAACATTCTCACTTTCTAGAGAAGTTGTCTCTTCACTGGGTGTAGTTCTTAGAAATTAAAGTAAATAAAGTTATATTTAACTTAGTTATATATGTTAGCTTAGCTACAAGAAATCTTATAGATGCTTATTGTCTCAATCCTATATTCTGATAGTATTAAAAACTGAATGACTAAATATGAGTCTACCCATACCCATGTTTCAAGAAAAAGCTATATATAATAATGGGCCCCTAGGACTATACTATCGTTTCGTAACGGAGGAGGGATCAAGGGCTTCTAATAATCGCGTGGACCGGGGCATGTGCAGGCCTGACTTTACATCATATAAGTGTAGGTATTAAAATTCGAAACTTAGGCCACGATTTTAAAATAGATAAGTTAAGATAAAGGAGTAAGGGGTACTTGTACGAAATAATAAATACTTAAACTAAAACTAATCTGAATCGGATAAATGGTTATGTATTGATTGAAAATATAATTATTTTTCTTCTTTCCCGTGATACTCGAAATAGATTTCAGTTTTAAGTCAAAGCTAATACTAGATACAAGACGACCCTTGAGGTTTCGGAATAGTGGCGGATTCGATTCTCACACGACAAAATTTATGTACAAAAACAGTTATTTGTCTTGAGTTATTTGTCTTGCATAGTCAATTTTATCAGTAACTAGCTATCGCCCGCGGTTTCACCCACGTTTATAATTATTAAGCCCAAAATACACGCCAAACCTTAACAAACTGTACTAAACCATCCTTAATAACCACTCTATCTATTAAATAAAACCGCATCAAAATCCGTTGCTTAGTTTTGAAGATATAAGCTCACATAGGGCCATACAAACAAAAATAACGACTTTGTATATAAAGACATTTACCTCTCAGTTGTAGAAAGAGGTAGAGTAGTTGTAGGCCTTAACGTATATGTATTATGTTTTCTTTCTTTTCGAGATTTCATCATACTGTCCGGAATTGGACCCCAGTATCCACCAAATGTTTCCCCCATTTCATGTATAAACAACTGCGATGCGCCTTCGTTACATGATTCATCCAAATCCACATCGTTAGTTACTTGAATAACCACTATTATTTTACTGCCCATTTCAGTCCTTTTGAAAGAAACGCTTGTTATTAATTAATAATTAAATAAACGTTAACAATGGTGCCGATTCTACTACTCTTAAGAGTGGATAAAAAAATTTTTGGCCTAAATGATGAAATTTCATACACAAAAAAAAAACGTCGTGGGCTCAGGTAGTATTTAAAATACCTAATAACATAATATAATGTACAAACCTAACATTAATGAAACAATTATAAGGCACTTCTAAACGTGAAAAGTGCAATACTTGTGAATATGCATCGATGACCTGTCTGCCCAAGAACACTGAGGGTAACACATTTCTTCGACAGTACTGCGACATATCTTTATGATATATAAATTTTCGATAAGCATCATTTATATAAGCTGCTTCTCGTACTACGCTTAAATTTATTAATGTTATTGCTAATAGTAATAAATTACAAGACATCTTTACTATTATTATCAAGGCATAGCCTCGTAGATTTTCTATAAACTCCAAATTATAGGGCTATTTCCAATGATTTATTCCCTTTCTCTGTTTCCAAATCTCATGTCACAGTGTTTGATATCCAATTTATTCAAAATGGCTAAGTAGTGACTTAGTATGAAATAATCTAACTAAGGGCACCTAAAACGCTATTTTAGTTAGGTACCTAGATGTTTTTTAATTATATCTTATTTTCATCGCACGGAATATCGTTGTCGGACATTTTTTATATAATTGTGGTATGTACTCGTATGTGTGCCTAGGGTACCTCCCTCTAGTTATGAAATACTTTGATGTGATGCGGTGCGGGTCACGCGACCCCTATCATTGTGCCGACGAGACGTCACGCTAATGTTTTATATCGTAACACTACTGAGGGCACTTTGTTAATTTTTTTCATTAAAAAATTATTTACTAGTGCACAATGAAAATATATCTCGTAGTTTAGTCCGAGACTCTGTAGTAGTTTGGTTGCTGCTGTACTGTAGATATATCGTGGGAGTAGCCAGGATTTTATTTCAGCACCAAGAGGTTTTCTGCGTTTTTTTCGGACGGATGTTCAGAAAAATTCTAGATTGTAAAACTGTGTGAAAGTAAGCTCAAAGGTATGGATGAAACTAGTTCTTGATGGATCTTTCACGCAAAAACTACTGAATGATCAAATGATAGTTTTCATGCATCTGGATGTTTCTTAGCTTATCATCCATTCATTGATTTCCTGCCCTTACTCATTCCGTTATTTGGGGTCAGTGCCACATTTCTGCATTTTGCTGTGGGTTTTGGCAATTGTTTACTACTGGCCGCGGGCAAGACATGGGGAGGTGACATTTGTATTCTTTGCGTCACTACCTAAGATGGGCGCCACGGACTAATTGTTTTCTCATCTAGTCATTAAAGTAAGAAAATATCTAAAAGAAAATCTTTTGACTTATTAATTTAGACATAAATTGGTGGATCTTGAAAACATCATAGAATTACGACAGATACCTACGTGCTCGAAAATGATACTTAATAGATTAGCTTAGTATGTACTACATCTATGCGTTGTGCTCATCTGTTTTGCTGTCATAAACGTCAATGTCAAAAGAGTCAGAGACGTCAAATTGAAATTGACATTTAAATATTCTGTCTGCAGTGTTGCCAGAAGGTTACATTTTTTACATTTTACGTAACTTTTGATCAGTTCATGTAACATGTATGTAAGAAACAATTTTAGTTAAATTTAAGTAACTTCTCAAGAATTACAAAAGAGGTAAAAATGAAAAAAAATCTTGAAAAATTAAAATATTCTTATCTAAATTTATTTAATGAAAACAAAAACTACCGCAAAATATTAAAAAAGTTATAATTATATTGATAAATATAATTTTTTTTAAATTATTGTGTACAAGAAAATATAAAATAATAAGAATTTTTGATCTGCGAGCTGAAAATTACATGAGCGTGAATGTAGCAGACATCAGAAAAATTTAAAACTACAAATAAATAGAGTAAATAATTTAAAAAATAATATTTATAAAAATGCATTTATTAATTTGAAAATTTTTTAAATGCGCATTTAAAAAAAAAATATTTTATTAATTATTTACTCTATTTGTAAATAATTATAAATTTGGCTGATGGCTGCTACATTCACACTCATAAAATTACCACTACGTAAGTTTTAGTTTAAAAATGTAACTTTTCATGGATGCCAACGTAACTTTCGACCAAATCACTCTGGCAACAGTGGCAACACTGTCTGTCTGTCTGTCAGTCTGTGAAAATTTTAAAATTGAACCAGGACGATTCAGTTTTTATTAGAAAATAATTATTTATTCAATATTCATGAATTAAATCAATTACACAAAATATGACTATCGTCGAATATGTAGCTTCTCTTGCCCAAAATCCATATTTTGGTGCTGGTTTCGGCTTATTTGGGCTAGGAGCTGGAGCAGCAATATTAAGAAAGTCTTTTCAGACCTCTATGATTTTATTTCGGAGACATTGTATGATTACACTTGAAGTACCATGCCGGGATAAGTCTTACCAATGGGTCCTGCAATGGATTACTCAGAAAGGTGCTAGAAAAACACAACACTTGAGTGTAGAAACCTCCTTCCTTCAGAAAGATACTGGCCAGATTAAAACTAAATATGACTTTATACCCAGTGTTGGACAGCATTTTTTCAGGTCAGTTTTAATTATTGTTGCCTTTTACAAAGTTATAAGTATATTTACTGTGCATTTTAATGAGTACCCTCAATAGGTATGGAGATACATGGATTAAAGTGGACCGTACTAGAGAACAACATACATTAGATCTTCATATGGGAGTACCATGGGAAACTGTTACCTTAACAGCGTTTGGAAGAAATAAACAGCTGTATTATAATATTTTAGAAGAAGGTATGTAAAACATTTTAACATTATATTGTATAACAGATATTGGTTTATGTTAAATATTGTACAAAAATACATTAGGTAGGTATATATAAAACTTGTCTTAAATATGCCAAGTATTTAACAGCTATTGTTATTACAATTCTCTGTGTGGTGACAGATTAAGAATACAAGTGTCACCACCCCATCTCCTCTCAAGGGTGCTGTAAAAGTCAGCTAAGGGATATTGCACACAGATAACATTTTTGGGAGAGACAGAAAACTCGAAAATAAACCCTGTGCCAACACGCCTGGTTAGCGCGGCACAGTAGACCATAATCCCTCCCAAAGTGGAGGAGGCCCGTGCCCAACAGTGGGACAAAATGGGCTGGAGAAGAGAGAAGAAGTTCTTATAATATTATTTTTTGTGTTGTTAAGTATGAAACTAGATGTGATGTAATTATTTGTTATGACTAAGCTATATTTATCTAGTGAAAATTGTCCAAGTTTCTCAAATAATTTTTCTTATATAATCATCAAAATTATAGAATTTATTCATAATAACAGGAATAGTGTGAAATTATAATGCAATCTTGATGATGTGTGATGAAATTGTATTGGAACATGCATACAATGTATAAATAAATATTCATGGACATTTCACACAACATCCTCCAGTCCCAAGCTAAGCTTATATGCTTGTATGTCTTCTCATTACTAGTTTCTGCTTACCAATTGTTTTCTAGTTTAAATAAAAATTAATAAATATTTATGGACATTTTTACACAACATGCTCTGGTCCTAAAGTAAGCTATATTTCTAAGCTTTATGTTTTGTAGTATATCTGCATTTGGTACCCATGACACCATGGGTACCAAATGCAGATATACCTACTACAAATTGTTTCTTAAACTAAATTCTTCTTAATTATTATTATTATATTAAAAATAACTTCTTAAATTAAATCTTAACGCATTTAAATATAGAAAATATAAATGTTTTATTTTTTTCATTTTAGCCAGGACTATGGCTTTAAAACAACATGAAGGCATGACTGTTATGTATACTGCAATGGGATCAGAATGGCGGCCATTTGGTCATCCAAGACGTCGGCGACCTATTCACAGTGTTGTACTTCGTTCTGGCTTGACAGAAAAAATTGTAGCAGATTGTCTAGACTTTATAAACAGCCCACAGTGGTATACCGATCGAGGAATCCCATATAGAAGAGGTTTTGTTCTGATTTGATATGAATTTACTACAACATATTTTCATCTATATATTAAAGTAGTAAATTTTGGCTCTGGTAGTGTTGGTGTCTTAACTATACAAACAGATCAACAAGCAAATACATATGTATGTTAAATTAAAAATGCTATTAGAATTATTAATTAAAAATAACGGCATATTGACTTAAATCATCTAGGTATCAAATACTATGACCAACACTGTCATTTGAGACAATATAATAATATGGATAAGAACTTCATTTGAAGGCAATGTAATAATGTGGATAAGACTATCTTTCATCTTTCAAAAAATATATTTCTATGTTCCAGGTTATTTACTGCATGGACCACCAGGTTGTGGCAAATCTTCCTTTATTATGGCATTAGCAGGAGAATTGGAGTACAATATTTGTGTGCTTAATTTATCTGAAAGAGGTCTTACAGATGACCGTTTAAATCATTTGCTTAGGTATGTATGAAAATGTTTGCACTAAAACGTTTATCTATGCTTTTGTCTGCTCACTACTGGACTCAGGTCTTTCCCAACGCGCAGTCTATACCACTTGCGCCCAGCTGGCTCCTACGTTTCTGACGACATTGTCGCTTCACCTTGTTGAAGGCCACCCCACGTACTTTGCCACTGGCGGACCTTACTTCCCCACTGGTCGTCGAATCTAATTTTAATAGACCTACAGAATATTGATATACCATCATCATCATAACATCACGCCTTTTTCCCATGGGGGTAGGCAGAGACTATAGAGCGCCATCTGCTACGATCCAAACATACTTCCTTGGCTTCATCCACACCCATACATCTGGTCATACATGCCCGATGGTTGTAAGTGCTACGCACTTGCCCCTCTTGGAGTATGCCGGCGATAATATCGGAGTATATTTTTCTCGGGCGTCCTCTCCCAGCATTTCCACTTACCTCCGCCGTGTATATGCCTTTCGTTAAGCGTCTCTCATCCACCCTCTCTACATGACCTAACCACCTAAGCATACTTTTCTCCACCTTAGTCACTACATCCTCTTTCAGACGGCAACATTCTCTTATAACTTCATTTCTTAATCTATCTTTCAAAGTCACACCACACATACTTCTCAATGGATATACCCTTTTCTATAATAAATTTTCTTTATTGAATTTACTAAGAAGACACAATATATATACTTATTTTGTATTGTATCATGTTTATATTAAACAAATGCTAGTTATATTTATTTATAATTAACAAAGTATTATTTCTTCTACTTATAACTTTACTTTTACTTATAACTTTCTAGTGTTGCACCTCAACAATCAATAATACTTTTAGAAGATGTAGATGCTGCCTTTGTGTCCAGAGAAGATACACCAACACAGAAATCGGCGTATGAAGGACTTAACAGGGTAACTTTCAGTGGACTTCTGAATTGTCTTGATGGTGTCGCTTCGACAGAAGCACGAATTGTCTTCATGACCACTAATTATTTGGACAGGTAAAGAATTCTAGATATGCTAATATTTTCTTAAAATTAATTTATTTTCGGGAGTCGTTTTATGTTTGCTAATTATGTAACGATATGTCGTAGCGATTAATTTGTGCCGATAACTCGAACGTGCCAAATGTCTCCAAAGGCCTCATTTCATTTCATTTATTCTTTATTGTACACTCATACAAGTAAGGCAACATAAATAAATAAAATAAATAAATATTCAGGACATTTCACACAACGTCCTCTGGTCCCAAGGTAAGCTATATTTCTGTGCTTGTATTATGGGTACCAATACGAATAGACTACATAAACTACTTTTCTTTTGTTAATACATACTTATAATACATAGAAAACACCCAGACGTAGTACAAACATTTGTATGACATTTATGGATATCACACAAATAATTGTCCCAAGCTGGAATCGAACCCGCGACCTCGTGATCGGCAGTCCATTATGTAAACCACTCCACCACGAAGCCCGTCAAACAATAGTGTTACAAATGTGTACAAAGGCGAGCTTAACTCATATTGAGTTTTCTACCAGCAAACCCTCCTATAATAATCTGTCCTATAATAGTGTGAAACGAATTTTCATACACACGATCGTTAGATGTATAAAATGTAACTTCGTTACATTAGTTTTTATCCACTTTCAGATTAGATCCAGCATTAATAAGGCCAGGCAGGGTAGATATGAAGGAATTCGTTGGATATTGCGATAAAGAACAAATAGAGCTCATGTTTTTGAGGTTTTACAAAGGCGAGCAGGCGGGTGATCACGCCAAGACGTTTGCACAGAAGTAAGTATAGAATAAAAATATTAAAGAGATATCAGTTATTCTATTGTAATGTGAAATTAAATGTAAACTAATAAAATGTACTTGTTCCCAGCCGTATTGCAATTCATATGCAAAGTACTAAATAGAGTAGTACGTACTACCAAAGGCATAAACCTTGTACAGAATTCCAAAAGATTTACATAAATCTTATTTTTATAACAATGATGGCAAGGATTTTCTGGATCCCAAAACCAAACCTAACAAATGCTGTTACTATAAATAATACCAAAATGAAATTTTACTTTTTTATTTCAAAATCTTTGTTACTATAGGTAACTATTAGGTATAGAGTACAATTTAATATCCATTCTTTATTTTTAAGGGTTCTTGAAGAGAAAAAAGTCGTCAGTCCAGCACAAATCCAAGGATATTTTATGTTCCACAAACATTCAACCACAGAAGAAGTTCTATTGGATGTCAAAAATATATGGACACTAGGATAAAACAATAACATCACATGTGAATATTGTGGGTAGATAAAAGTTTTTGTGATTGCACTATAAAGACTCCTTCATTGAGTAACCTTTATAGTGAAGTAGGTTAGAAAATAGTTTCAGTTATTCGAAATTAAATTTCAGTTATTATTGGATGTTTATAGAAGAGTTTATTGGACTTGGCTGTTAAGATACCAAATTTCTAAATTTAAGAGTAATGTCCATATTAATATAACCCTTAAAATTTGATTACTCGTGGGCATAACTATAGCCCCCTAAACTAAACCCGAGCAGAAGCTCGGCAAACGACAAACGTCGTAAAACGATTATAACCAGAAGTTTATAATCCTTTTTGACATTTAGTGGACATTTTTAAGATTTTAGTACAATTTTCGCAATTTCTTTTTCGGTTTCTTTTAATGTCTACAAACATTATGTATTCAAAGATTACGTAAGTGATCAATATTGTAAGTATGTATAATAAAATGTGCTTATTAGTGAATAATAGAAAAACTTAATAAATTTATTGTATATTTATTTAAATGTTACTTTTTTTACAATATAATACAAAACGACGTTCCTATGCCTATTTGTATATCAAGTTAAATAAGTAACAATGTACAATTGTTATATAATAAAACAAAACCTAAACGAAACTAATAAAATCATGGTGTTACTTATATTTAAGAAGTATAATAACTAAAAGTCTTCTATCGATTAGCTTCTCAATGGATAAAATAAATCGATAATAACACAGATATATCAGATGGTCGGTTCACGTCTAAAATTGAGGACAAGTAACTTGAGCCTGGCTAAATCGTACTTCATAGAATAACGAGTTTTATATGACGTATAGCCAAAAATATATTTAAATATCATAGACAAAAATAGATACATTTTCACGTACACATAGATATGTAAGTTGCTTCAAGATGTAACCATCTGGTATATCTATAGATAATAATCCATCTTTGAACTTTAACCAAAATTTCATTAAAAAAAACTTAATCATTACCTTTCAAGAATAGACGCATTAAAACTTTAATAGTTAATATTTTTGTCTGTTTCTTTTTTCATTCGATAAGGATTAGAGGAGAGAGTTAAATCAAATAAATAAATAGTCTAATGTAATGATACACAGAATATTAAATCAATAGTACACTTTTTCTTTGTCAAATTGACTACCAAGTAGGTGGGGTGCCGACGTTACGCATACAAGCACTAAAATATACATAACTCATCAAATAAAATATTACGATAGCTCGGTGGTTAATTCAGTGGAACGCTATTCCAAAGGTCGTGAGTTCAAATTCCACTCGCAGTACTAATCTCTGTTATCATCACGTTATATACTGTCCTGTACGGGGAACGAATCCGCGACCTCGTGAAGGCTACGCTACTGAGCGCAGATTACCTCCGAAAGATAGAGCATTATGGGCGTCACCAACGGCATATTAATATAGCGCGAAAGAGACAGATATAGGTATGTAGAAAAAAGGCGAGAAAGAGAGATACATCTATGGGTCGTAAATACGTCATAAGTATAGAATATATACATTTATTTATTTATTATCACAATACAGCTATTATTACAGGTTAGCCCTAATGCAATAGTGTAGCCAAATACATTTGTTACATATATTAATTATATTTACGCAATATTTATAAACATAACTACCACTATATTACCTATCCTACATGTCAATTTAAAACGGCATTCATTTGAAATTAACATACATAGATACATCTCGGTATATTAATATTATCTGTCTCTTTCTCACCTCGTCTTTTTTCTATATACATCTGTCTCTTTCTCGCTATATTAATATACCGTGTGGTGCCATTTAAAAGAAAAACGTTAGTGCGTTTTTCTTTTTTTGTTGTTGGTTGGAGGAAGTTGCGGGGTACGGGGCATGGAGTAATGAGTTTTGATTGGTTGAAGCAATAACACTCTTCGAATTCTTATACATACAACCAGTTTTCATGTATGTACTATATAGCGCATGTTTGTTGAACGACTTGCTTATGGTCGCTTGGGTACTGGTCGAACCGAGACGACTACGGTGAATGTCAGGTCGTCCAGCCCACTTTTTTCGCATTTTCTCGATATCTATCGTGGTACCAGAAATTTGAAGCTAGTTACCAGCAAGGTACTAAATCTTTACTTATAAAACAAAGTCGTCATTTTGTATGTATATCCCTGTGCTTATATCTTCGAAACAACGCGACGGATTTTGCTGCAGTTTTCTTTGATAACGGTTTAAAAGGATAGCTTTTTTGTATAATTTGTTAGGGTTTGATTTCTAAATCCCACACGTACGAAGTTGCGGGCAATAGCTAGTTTTAGTATATATTATACCAAACACTGGATTTCTATGTTGGCCCAGACAGACACCCTGACGTTCACCGACTAGGCCAATAAGAAGTTAGCTCCCTTCGCACGTGCGTGTCGTGCCTCTTACAGCCAGTCAGAGTTATAGCTATTTTTAAAAATTGGTCAAGTGCGAGTCGGACTCGCGCACGAAGGGTTCCGTACCATTATCTATGCAACATACGTTATTAATAAATGAGCAAACAACACACACAATACTTAATTAATCACGTTTGTTGTATGAGAGCAAGAAACGGTAAAAAAATCATGTTTGTTGTATGGGAGCCCCCCTTAAATATTTATTTTATTTTTAGTATTTGTTGTTATAGCGGCAATAGAAATACATCATCTGTGAAAATTTCAACTCTCTAGCTATCACCGTTCTTGAGATACAGCCTGGTGACAGACGGACGGACGGACGGACAGCGAAGTCTCAGTAATAGGGTCCCGTTTTTACCCTTTGGGTACGGAACCCTAAAAACGTTCCAAATTAAAAACCTAATATCACATGCAGAACCAGTCTACCCGTAACTAAAACGGTTCCACTTCTAACAAATGCATATATATTAGAATTTAGTATATATTAATCAATTAAGAATCATAACTGAACTAATGCTTTATTTATTTATCTCCAGACCATTTACGTCCCACTGTTGGGCACGGGTCTCCTCCACTTTGGGAGGGATTATGGTCTACTGTGCCGCGCTGACCAGGCGTGTTGGCACAAGGTTTAATTTTAAGTTTTCAAGGGGGATCGCTTACAATATTAACTCCAGTTGGATTATTGTTCTAAGTTTCTAAATCAACAAATATCCTAATGACTAGGATACATAATATCACTATCTCATGTGACCAAATTTCTATTTTCTATAATATTTTAAAACATTAATGTATTAAAGACAAATAATATAATATATTTTATTCATGTTAGCACGGATACATAAGCAGTGGATATTTATTTACATCTACCCACAAATTCGGGTGATACAGGCGTAACGCACCATGTTAACTTAAAACATTTACTCTTGGGTTTAATTTTATTACTATTATTAAAAAAAAATTTAATAAACCAATCACAACTTGAAATCTATACTAATAATAAAAAGCTATAAAAATATAAAAAGCTGAAGATTTTGTTTGTTTATTACTTTTAATAAAAATAGTGTTTCTGTGTTTTGGAGGGAGCCTGGAGATTTGATAAACAGGCCTTAGAGCCTAGTACAGACTCCAGCTCTCAATAAGGTTGTTATTTTGTACATGTTCTAAAACGTAAATCTGTACCTTTTTGAGAGAAATAAATTTATGTTTATGTTTATTTGATCTCAGGAACTACTGGTTCGATTTCAATAGTTCTTTTTGTGTTAGACAGTTCATTTATGGAGGAAGGCTATAGGCTATATCACATCACGCTGCGAAAGGCGCTGAGCATCAGTGAAATTTGTTGCAAAAACGGAAAAAATTCCACGCATACGAATATGCGGGCAACAGCTAGTTCATATATAAAAACAAATAAAATTAAAAACTGTTTCGTAATGTCTAAATAATAGTATTTTATAAGTACATCTTGAAATGCTTATACAAATGGGCAAATGAAGGAATAACTTTGTCGGTAAGTTTGTCCGAGGTGATCTCCGAATCGGCGGTACTGATTTTAACCGGACTTTAACAGGAAGATAGCTTTTGTTACTGGGAAACGCTTATACTGGTCTTTACTTTTATTTTACAAAAATAATAACGATTCGGTAAAACACGAAAAACTTTTTACGACGTATATTTACGTAACGTAAAAATACGATATAAACTCAATCGAGTGACGATTATGGTGGCCTAATTTGATTACTGAAAGCACGACCGCAATTAGCTAAGTTGACAGAGCTACGGAACGGTATTCCGAGGTCGTGGGTTCGAGTCCCGCTTGCGGTAATCACTTTTTCCACCATAATTTAATTTATTAATTTATCGACGTACCTATATTTTTTAAGGAATTCGCTATCTTAATTTTATACAGACGAAGTCGCTAGCAACACCTAGTTACTATTAAACACAGGATAATATTAACAGATACTTACATTTATACACTTAAAAACTTACTTAAGAGGATACCAAAATAGCTTCGTGCATTTTTCTATGTACGAAGTTTTCATTGTTTCTTTAGATTGAATGGCTAGAGCTCTAATTTTTAAGTATATGTTTTTTCAATATATGATCTAGGATCGCATCAACTCAGAAACGCGATTGAAAAAAGTTTTCTCGATAGAAAATCTTGGCGAAACAACCTCTCAAATTTTTTATTTTTTTCATTTGTCGGTCTATTATCGCGTATTAACTAATGAAATAACTTTAAAAACATAAGTAACTATCATATATAGAAACACGTAAATCAGAATTAAAATATATTTAGTAGATTTTGAGTAAATAGGAAAAGTATCCCTAATTCTTCATTTGCTGTGCCTACTGGCTGTGTTAATATGTACGTGTCGGCGACGATATACGATAATATTGATGTAGGCCCTTAAACATTGCCATAACATATTTTTTTGGCAATATTAGTGTTTATACAATAAACATTTTTTTTTATTTTATTAATAACCTATATCAATAAATAGAGTAACTTAGGTACCTTAGCAACAGATAGAAAAAAAAAGTTGTATGATATATAGCAGGAGTGGCCAACAAGTGGATCGCGCGACCACTTTTGGTCGATCACTCGCAAATTCCATTCCCCTAGACAAAGTTTTTTAACCCATTAAATAAATATTCATGTATGTTGCTGGAAATCACAAGAGTGCACGGCGGTATTAAAGCACATTGCATAAACGTCCCCCTTCTTACCTAAGAAATAGGTCGATCGCGACTCAATTTTAAAATAAAAAGTAGATAATATGTTCACAAAAGTTGGCCACACCTGGTATATAGGAATAAAAATAAGGTGGACTATGAAATACATACGTACCTACCTAAACTACATATATCGCTAGCAAGTCACACTGGCTGAATACAAAATATTACAGCACAGTTCTTTAAACAGTGAACAAAACAAAAGATATCTTTAAAAAAAAAACTTAATAAAATAAAATAACCTATCTCTGTCTATAGTGTTTTCTTAAATGTGACTGATTTTAACAAACATATAAACTGATTTGTGTAGTCGAATGTTTCCTGACTATGTTTCAGAGCGTTATTCAACAACTTTGTAACAAGATCCCCTCGAAAAACATTTATAATTTCCCATTGCCAATTAGCTGATAATTCAGCAATATTAAGTTGTACATCATTTCTATCTCTAACAGTGAAACAAAAATTATTCTTATAATAATATAGAGATAAACATAAAATCAATGGATCAGCAACACACTCTTGTTGGAACTTAACTTTAAATTTGATTAGACATATGAAACGCCTGGACAACTCAGGTGGCGGCTCAATAAGAAACAAATTGTGCAGTAAATATAGATTTTTCAAATAGTCAATAGGTGAACTAGTTTTTGTATTAGGTAAGTCGACGCAATTCATAATACAGTATTCTTCTTTCCTCGATGAAGCATCGGCTTTCGAATTGATAGATGTATAAGTCTGAGGAATAAATGCTCCCATTTGTATTGGCTGAGACACAGGTGTCTGTGACGATATTATTATATTAGGCATAATCGTGTTTGATAGATCTTGAGAAACCCACAGCATATTACTATTTTGTATTGGATTCATAGGCATAGAACTTACATTAGCGATCATATTTTGCAAAATATTAATGGGATTTTCAGTTCGATTTTGGAGAATATTTATTGGTGCATCATTCTTAAAATTGTTCAAAGCTTTTTCTGACATTAACTGGGAAAAGGGTTTGACTTTAATTCTCGGCATTTCGGACTGCTTTTCTGGTGCCGGCGTTAAGCCAGGGTCATCATTTTGATTGGTTTCTACAACTTTTGGTGTTGCTAATGACGTAGTCGATGTTATAATGGGCAAACATAAATTTGTATCTTCATTATTGTGGAATGGTGAATTTGACTCTATAGTTGGGGTATTCAATCTACACTCATTACTTTGTGTTGACTTTCTTGGCAGTTGTTTTGGATTTGCAACAGGATTAGCATTAAGTAATTTGCTTTTATTTTCTATTTGATTGCAAATAAACAATACTGCTGAGTCGTCAACATTCTTTGCAATATTGGAAATCGAGTTTTTAACCTGGTTCGAAACAGAAGCTCGCTCAGGTTCTGCTACTGATATTTCATTAATAGGTGTTGCAACGGGTCTCCATCCCTGGTTGTCACCAGATTCCTCTACACCACGTAACTTTGTCAAGATACGTATATAATCAGAATCTTTGCCACTATTAAAAGATATAGCCTTTTTCACCCATACAATACTAAGATCTTTGTGTGCCAAGTATTTAAGAAGACCAGTCGAATTAAAAGTAAATCTATTATTAATAATTCTCCTACCCAGACTTAAAATTTTGTGTTTTAATTGAGATTCAATATTGCTATTTGACTTTTCTGTTTTTTTATTATATGCTTTGACACACGCTTCAATTATACCTTCTATTACTTTGCGATCATCTTCGTTTGTTTCTGATGATTGCTTTGCCTTATACGTAGTGTTAATTCGATGTTTATCTGTGTCACTGTCTGACGAATCCCCGATACTTATACATTGATCATCAGTTACTTGTGAATGAGGAACATCACTACGTTCTATTGAAGGTCTGTTATCATTATCATCATCATCGGATAAACCTTTATTGCTTTCCACGACTAAAGTATCTGTTGAACTAGAACTTCCAGAAGACAATCGTCGTCGCTTACGATGTTTAGTTCTACGAATAATTTCTTCTTCTGAATCAAAATTATCTGAGGCTATGGATGAAATGGCATTTACATTTTTCGACTGCTTTTCATCATCGGTTCCACTTTTTTCTTTTAAATATTTGATATAACATAAAGAATTATAATGTTCTATCATTACATTACTGTTATGAGCAACTATATTATTCATTCCTGTAAAATTAGGCTTGCCATCTATTTTTTCTAACACTATTGACATTTTTTTCTCGAATACTGCAGGGTGTTGTGCCAGGATCTTAGTATGTGCAGTTCGATGTTTCCTTAGGGACTCTATACTTGACCAACCTCTATTGCATACAATACACACAAATTCTTTTTTAAACCCAGTGTGATCCCATTCTTTAGGTTGATTTACAACAATTTTCACTTTCTTCTTCTTTTTATGTCTAACAGAGTCATTAGATTCTGTTGACAATTCAGATCTGTTTATTTTTTTTAAGGGTACATTCTGACTTGAACTTGTCAGTGTTGATGAACTTGTTACTATGTCATGTTGTGGCGTACATTCTATCTGTGAAACAAAATTGACAATTAAATTAATATTTAATTTATTTATACAAATAAATATAAATAAATAAAAATTCATAGGCATTTCACAAAACGTCTCTGGTCCCAAGCTAAGCTTATACGCTTGTGTTATGGGTACCAGAATACGGATATACTACATGTACTACTTTTCTTTTGTAAATACATACTTATAATACATAGCAACACCCAGACGCAGTACAAACATTTGTATGACAATTAGAAAAATCACACAAATGATTGCCCCGAGCGGGAATCGAACCCATCCGTTACATAAACCACTCAACCACGAGGCTCGTCAACAAGAGGCTGAATGACGTATTAACGCACAGCGCTCACGCTGGAGCTAGGAATATAAATAGTAGACAAAGACAATTTTTTTAGAAATTCGACTATCAAGAAGTATTTCAGAAGAGGCGAAAATAAAGTTCGACGTAACGACGTAGCTTACTAAATGCTACCCCTAGCTCCTATGCAAATCAGTCTGTTGACTTCGTTTTCCTGCCAATCTGAACAATTTATTCAAGCAAGTATGTTCTTTGACGGTTTCGAGCATCGACTCTTTGGAATTAAATAGATCTAGACTTGACAATTCAAATTCACGCCGACATCAACACATTTAGGCTGTGCAGCATCTCACTTAACTATTCTAGTGTCTCCTATTATGACGATGTCGTCAGGAAACCGGAAACAAGAAACCAACCTGTTGGGAAACACTGTTAAGAGCATTGTGCCACTGTCCGCCAGGTATTGCCAGGTAACCACAATGTCGTCTGCAAATCGAAGGTGAGTAATGCCGTTAATTCTATCTTCGACTCGGACTGACATGGTGGTGTTTCTATACAAACACTTCAACTCTTTGATATATTGATAGTCGATTTGGCACCATTGGAGGACTGCAGCACTGCCCAAGTCTCTCACTTTTAGTCTTTCAAACAAGCCAGTTTCCAAAAAAGTTTCAATACCATAGACCAGTCACATACACTGCGTCAGATTGTTCCCGATAGATAGTAAATATAATTTGTAAAAATTATTATTAAAGGACCTCCTATTGCTTTAAATTTGTGACTCTTAGAATATTTTTTCCAGAATTTATTGGGTGATAAGACTAAAGATTTCATTCACGATATTTGCAATAAATACTTACTGGGATTCCTTGTTTGTATTTGCTAGTCAAGTCTGATTGTTTCTCACAGTAGGCTTTCTTTAATTTGGCAAATTGATTTAAAATATCTTTACATTTCTGGCATATTAATTGTGGAAGACCGTCAAATGGATCCACCTAGAAATAAGAGGTTCAATGTTAATACAATTTACACACAATATTATCAAACACAACTTGCCATGTTACTAATAAGCATGGGTTTAGGGGCAAGCTTATTAATGTTCTTAAAGCAGTGGTAGTATATAAATAAATATAACACACAACAGTATATACATTATTATAACTGAAAAAATACTAACATTTATATCAAAACAATATTTAAATTGTTCTTGTATGTTGGGCACTATCTGATATTGACCCACTTCTTCTATACAGAGTCGACAAGTCACAAACAGTTTCACATCAATTTCTTTATCCATTTTGACTAATATCTATTTTGTTTTGGCGAATAAATTTATGAAAAATTTTGTCATGACCCCCAAAACAGCAGCTGAAAACCTTTAATGCGATTAATTACACAAAAGAAATGTTATTTATTAACACACAACAGTTTATTACATAAATATTAAAATTTAAAACCAAAATTAACTTCAGGCTTCTGGTATATCCTAACTTGCACAGTTGCACTCTATGGAAACAATTTGTTACTAAGTTAGATTCGTTGAATAGACTACTTCTTTTATTTACAAAGCATATTATTTGAACATTAATTCTCAAACCAAACTTACTTGCACTAAGCCGGAATAAACGTTTTGTCATAGAATCCGAAATACTAAATTTAATTTTGCCCGCCGAAAGCAGCAACGGAGGAAACAGGTGGTAAGATTGGTAAGTACAAAATCGTACATACATAAATTAAAAGAACAGCACTTACCAAATAAAAATAAATATGTAGTAATTTCCATGAGTCCACCTATTTGTTACATTTCCATGGACTCGTGTTAATAAATACAAAAGTCGGAATCTTAATCATAACAACAACAATCCTAACACGAAAAATATGTACCCTACGTACAGAGTAGTATTTTCTCAGCATAAAGGTATTTGGAAATTAAACTTAATTAAAATTACATAAAAAATGATAAATTTAATTATATGTCGACCGACGTTGACTGAACTGAAACGTGATAAACTTCACTCCAGTAAGTAAGGGTAAACCGGAAATTCTTCTTACACGTGCCATCTAGCGGTGGGTAGCAATACTAGCTGTTTTATATTCACGCCATCTATGACAGGATCTGTATATGAACATCAATGCACCGCTGTGGTGACATGCAAGGACGCTAAAAATATATGTGTGTCATCAATCAATTTCTTGATGATGATGATGTTGATGATCCCATTTGTATAGTAAGACCCCATGAAGAAAACACCCTTGGCAAACAACTTAATGTGCAGAAAGGGGAAATCTCTCAGTGACTGGGTCACTGCCGCACAGAACTCAAAATAGAAGTGGTAGAAATAAGTCGCCTAGAATCGCGAAGAAGGAAGAAGGTGATAACCCCTGACTCAGACGACTTGCTTTACGTTTGAGGTGATAATTTTTTTCCAAGAGTGGTGTCGACTTTCTCGTCAGTAAATATATCCACAACAGCGTTGTAGAAGTCAGCCGTGTGGTGACTATACGGGAGGTAGGTAGTATATATCATACTGATGCTCACCGACAGGTATAATTCAACGTTTCGATGATGAAATAGCTGAAGCCACGGGCAAAGATATTGCAATTACACTACGTGGTGGTGTTGCCTCCAAGGCTCACTACAATGTTGTCATAGACGACTTTAACGCTAAAGTGGACAATCCTACGTAAGCGTGATACGGTGAATTGTGAATTTAGAGGAGCCTTGTAGAAAGTGGGTTTAGCAAACTCCCGTCTACCTTACAAGGATCGAGATAGACCACACTACGATAGAAAGGAAGTCTATCTAATGTTTTTAATGATTGCTGAATGCTGTTATCAGTCATTTAACGATAAGCAAGTAAAGACAAAAGCTTAAATTAGTTTTACTAGCATCGAATAGAATCGAAGATAAATACAGTGAAAACGACTGCAACAGGTTCAATACTAGCCACGATCACAGACCTATCCTAAACAAACGTGGACTTTTAAACCAAAAATATCCAGATGGTGTTGCGTACTCTCCAGCCTAATGCCCTTCAAACAGTTCTTTAACATAAAGGTTCCAAGAGTATCCACAAGCTATGCTCGGAGTCTGATGGATGAACTCTGAAATGAGGTGATCAGTCCAAGAACCTAGTGTCCCGTCAGTCCACCTTGTTCCGAGCCCCGCACTGCGTGGTTCGGTGCGTGGTCCCCACCCGAGGACCTTCCGTCCCCAACGGTCATCACATCGTCGAGCGATGTGATCTGCCCATTGCCACTTCAGCGTGCTAACTCTTCAGGCTATGTCGTCACACCGGTCCTTCTACGGATCTACGCATTCCGGATCTTATCACGTAGGGAAACACCGAGCATAGTCCTCCATAGCACGCTGCGCGACACTAAGTTTTGTTATGAGGCCGACACTCAGAGACCACATCTCAGTTCCATAAGTCATCACTGGAAATACATACTGGTCAAAGATCTTTCTTTTCAGACACTAGGGTATTTTGGACGTGAGGGTGTGGCTAAACTTCTCGAACGCTGCCCAGCCGAGTTTGATTCGCCGGAGTAACATAGACATTGAACATGACTTTGCTTTTATCCATGTTCATTTTTAAACCAACCCGATGGAAAACACTGCTGAGGTCATTGAGCATTGTATTGGTACAATGCTCAATGTCCTCCATGGTCATCCAGGGTCTGCCATGACCATGATATCGTCTGCAAATCACACGAGGCCCGTCGAGTTCGTATTCACCGTTGATGTTGATGCCGAGTCCGGTACAATCCAGAAGCTTGAAGACGTATTTCAATGCAGCAGTAAACAGTTTCGGGGAAATCATCCCCCTATCCGACGCCCTTTTGCAGTAGCATTGGTCTCGTACTCCTGTCCTGGATTCGGACTGACAAGGTGGCGTTTCTATACAAATACTGCAACTCTTTGATATATCGATAGTCAATTTGGCAACGCTAGAGCGACTGCAGCATCGCCCAAGTCCCGACCGAATTGAAGGCCTTCTCATAGTCCACACACGCTAGACACAGAGGCCGATTAAACTCACCGAAAGTTCGGTTTCGGTTTCGGCCTAGACATTCCATCAGCTGTGCAGACTTTAAGTAAAAGTAAAGTCTTTTACTTCTAGTCTACCTAAAATATTCTTTATTGCACACCATAATGATTTACAAAGCTTACATAACAGACATGTCATAAGTACAAAGGGCGGTCTTATCTCGAGCTGCGATCTCTCCCAGGCAACCATAACTTTACAGAGTTCTTTTATACTCTTGGCAACAGATTCATCGCAGGACGCGACTGGAACTTCAAAAATGTTTACTGGGGTTCCAGACTAACAACAACAAGTATTTATTCAGTCAAACAGGAGATAAACTCATACTCCGAGAAATATAAAAACCGGCTCAGGAATCATCCAAACGTTTTAGCTGCTGAACTCATTGACATCCGCTACCATAAACGCTTAAAATGCCACGACATCCAAAACCTAGATGTACGTCCACGAAGTATAGATAGAAGGAGTCCGAACGGTATAGGCTTTTCCATAATATTTCGTGTACACAATAATAAACCCAGATCATAGTTCTATTTTCTGCCACTGGCTGCGCAAGTGTTCAGGGCGTACCGATGCTATTATTATTATTACATGTAAACACGCGCTGGCTCGTGAATGTTGAATTTAATTTAATTAAATACATAATATTATTTTATTTATATTATTATAATTCTCAGAATATTTTTTTCCACAGGTGTCAATAGCAATAAAATTTCCCGCGTAAGAATTCAAACGAGTACTCCTTGAAAAATGGCGCGCTCTACCGGCAAAAAATCTGTCCCTTAAATTGAGACCATTCGTTCAACATTACGTTCGGACTCCTTCTATCTATACTTCGTGTGTACGTCAATGATATGGGAATGCATCCACTGGGATGTTTTCCCGAAACGAAATTGATAGCATCCTCTGCATCCGTTAAAAGTCAACGAATGATTACAGATAAAAAAATCTGTATAATCTGACGTTGCGTATGTATGTGGTCAATCATACTAAAATCTTTTAGGAAACTGGCTTGTGCACATAAATATCACCTACTAATTTATAGATAATAGAATTGCAGCATTCTACTAATACGGATGAGTATATTTGTGTAATTTGGCACACCTATAATGTTGGGCAAAAAAATAATCAAAGCTGCTTTTTGTAAGTTTTAAAGATATTGCACTATAGCATGTGTACATTGTGCACAGTCTAAATTACAACAGGCATTGAATTTAACTCCATCTATATCACCCAAACATGATACATATTGTTATAGAGCATCATAAAAACAAAACACAGATGGCGCTAATATACGTTTTTTAGAACATAACGCAAAAGTGCTAGACAAACACTTGAACTGACCAAGCCGTATTTGTTATTATCGTAGCAAATTGTGCCTACACGGGATATAGTTAGAAATTCCTTAAAATTTAACGCAAATATCTATAAATTTCTTAAAGATACCGCTGTCAATCGCAACCACCAGAAATATATCATTATTCTGCACTGTTTAAAGACACTAGCACAAACGTTTAATACCTTAATACCTTTGCACGCTTTGTCCTCTGGGTTCGTTACTTCGTTATCACGGTTAACAGTACACTGGCAAGGCAAGTGACAATGTGCACAACTTTAGTTGGTCTTATGCCATGTCCCACAAAAATAATACAGTAAACAGAACTACTATCATTCATCATTGTTCTAGAACATTACATTACTGAAACTACAGGCGCCATCTCATATAGAGTAGCGGTATTTACATGAAGCAGTGTCAACTGATATTTTTGTAACACAAATCAAAATAGATGGCACTGATAAATTATTAACGGAGAGTTAGATTTTGTAAATAGGGATGTCACTTTATATGTTAGAGATGAAAAATCGATTTATAAATAATAGATTTTTCCTAAAAAAATCCTAATAAGTTTTCGAATTTGCCTTAATTTTTAAAATAAACACCAATACATCATCTTTCGATGACCTGAGCCGAAACTTATATAGTAATTTATTTTAGTAGTAAGGGTATGTAGCAGGGATGTTGCGAATATTCGCATACGCATCCGCAAATGCGGAACTTCCACATAGATTTGGACATCCGCATCTCCATTCGCATCCGCACTAATTGGTTGCGGATTTTCATGCGGATGCGAATATCATGCAAGTAACGACTAGAAGAGGAGAAGAATGGGTGGGGCCTGGCGATTGGCGCGTGCCGGTCGCATGAGACCACGAGACAATGACCAATGAGAGTAAAGAAATTGGTGACAAGATTCGACAAGTTTTCACTATCATTTGTTTCTTGTAATTCATTACGTGTTTGTTTGCGTTGTGGGCTACTTATCGTATAAACAGATATTTTAAATTGTTGTGATACAGTGATCATTGTGTACTATGTGTACCTTGTTATGAATTGCCATAGCTTAAATACGTAACGATCTCTATTTTAAAAAACTACATTAAATTTGTAACGTTATTACCGTAATTTATGAAGGTAAGCCACATAAGGATCAACTCATGGTGGAAATTTTAACATTTTGTTTTTGCCTAACATTTTACTCTCACACTTGTATCGGTATTAGTTATGAATTAATTGCTGATAATGACATGGGTTTGACATCATTGAGTAATGCGCCCCTTAAAAATAACGACACGTGATCGTTACCTATTCTGTAGATTGTAAGATTTCATTTCAATAAGAATTTAATAAATAAGTTATCATTGTTTGTTTTAATCCTTACTAATTTATAATTGTGAAATTCAACTGATGATGTAATGAAAATTTGGACGAGCTTAAGTGTTAATGTGTGTAACGCAACCATAGTGCGATTTAAAAAATCTGTACAATGCCATCTATCGAGTGGTATAGTAAACTTATGTTAGTTATGGTTTAATTTCTAAATTTCACGCGTACGAAGTCGCGGGCAACAGCTAGTTCTTCATAAATTGACTTTATTTACATAATAATCTTAATCATCCGCAACATCCCTGGTATGTAGGGATTTTTATGAATTATTATTTATGATTATTATGATCCTGATAAGTAGATTCTTTCTGCTTTGTGTATTATCGCGGTGGAAGCGAAACAGTAATTTTCGGGTTTTAGATAAGATTCTAAAGTTATTCCTTTACATGTGCGGTCTTAAATTGCTATATAACACCACTTTCACCCGCAAATTTTAAGGTAGTGTATACATTTAGCTTTGACAGATTGCTTGCCACCAGTTTAGTTACAGACATTAGTTGAAAACGAGACTTTGAATACTACAAACCTGTAACAGAAATCTTTATATAGTCTTGAACATAAGGCGTTAGTATCTCACCAACGAATGACATGATATGAAATCAGTCAAATTTTGGTAAAGTAGATAAGTTTGTAGACTCCATCTACTGAATAATCGATTTAATAAATCTAATTAGACCGGGATTTTTGCAAAAGGCAAAAGAAGCAGTTTGAAACACTGATGCAAAACTCGGATTTTTTTTTTAATACCACTTGTACTAAGTCGCGGGCAATAGCTAATTGTTTGATAAGACGACACTGTTCTCAGCCTAACTAACTTTGTCAGATACCCTCACAGGATAGTGTTCTGTTCTTGGCCCTACACTATTCCGAATATATTTAAACGGCCTTGCTCGCATAAATTGAAAAACGCCCTAATTTTTTCTAACGCTCTGTGGCACAAGTAACGTTACTATTTTATGGTAGGATTTGGGAAACAGTTTGTAAGACTGCAGAATTTCAGAAATCTAAAGGGATTTCTTCTTGGTTGCACTTGCAACATGTTGCTTTGAACGCCACTAATCCGCTTCAGCTTTAAGAGGATACCAAAATAGCGAAAATAAATATGAGTAAATAGGAAAAGTATCCCTAATTCTTCATTTTCTGTGCCTACTGGCTGTGTTAATATGTACGTGTCGGCGATGATATTGATGTAGGCCCTTAACAGCAATGTGTTAGCAATGGATGGATCCTGAATTGTGTATATAAGGCGTATATTTTGTAATGTGAAACAAGATAAATGTGCTGCTCACATTTTGAACCTAAAGCTTTGTGGTTGATGAACAGTAATTAGACAATAAAAACAAAACTGAATGAGTCTACTTACAACCTATTT
This sequence comes from Orgyia antiqua, assembly GCA_916999025.1. Taxonomy (NCBI): domain Eukaryota; kingdom Metazoa; phylum Arthropoda; class Insecta; order Lepidoptera; family Erebidae; genus Orgyia; species Orgyia antiqua. The sequence goes on from OU779861.1 coordinate 9,893,055, forward strand.
ATTTTATTGGATCAAATGACATACAAGAAACAAGGATTTTTTTTTAATTTTATAAAATTCAATCATATTTTATTTGTCTGTTAAGACAGTTAGCATTAGTAATAATTAACTAGCACATTTTTAAAACAAAATTCATGATTACAAACAGGGTTAAAGCAAGCATCTTCGTCAAATAATAACAACTAAATTATCCATATAGACATTCTTAAAATATCATTGTCAAAAATATTACATAAAATGCATTTCATTATTTGAAATTTACTTAACAACAATTTATTCTAAAGGTATTTTTTCACAAAATACTCTGGGGATAAAATATTAATGATAATATTTATTAAGTAGTTAACCATGTCAATTGCAGAATTTGCAAAACATTATCACAGCATTCATATCAACAAAATTGAGATCGTCAATGACGAAATATTTACATCATGTAGTCACAATTAGGGTAGCCCCAGAGTAAACTAATGAGACTCGAAGAGCAGTCAAGTTAATAACATTTCACCATGAATAATAGTAATAATAATCACGTTATTATGTTTACTAATTCATTACGATATATTCTAACTAAGAATTAAATATAAACTACGTTTATCTGCGATGTCGTCGCTTCTTTTTGTTAGTACGACCACCGTTAAGAGATAGCCCGTCAGATGTTCCACTAGATGGCGGGGCAGTAGGCGGAGCGACAGGAGGGGCGACAGGCGGAGCGGCGGGCGGTACGGATACTGGCTGAACTTGAAGGAAGCCTACACGATGTACGGTGTTCTGTGCCGCTACTTGTTGGTTTTGTCTTTGTGTATTGTTGAGCTGATTAACAGATCTCGGTGCCACTACTGGCGCCGGTACGGGTGGAGACTGCGCGTCGTTCAGCGCAGCTCGTAGACGTTGCCTCATACGTCTACGTGCGTTGCGTGACAAAGGCACAGCTCCCGTGCCATTCGGTATATTATTTTGTATTGTGGGTGGTTCCACTTCAGCAGAAGAGCTGGTACGCTCATTCTCTGCTATACGCATATTTTCGAGTCTAACACGCATGTCAGCTTCGGAACGCAACGCTTCTGCTTCTAGTCCGAGCGTAGCGAACGCTCGGGAGAGCCTAGCTACGTCGTTTTGTAAGTCTTGCAAGAATGGTTCCAGGTCATGGGCTTCTAGGTGGCCGTTGCCGCGGTTAGCGACACGCAGAACCGCACGTGGTTGGGTTTGTTGGGCGAGTTGGTCCGTTGGAGTACGGCGTATAGACAGCTTACCGCTCAATGAGCCCGGGGCAATCAGCGCTCGCGCGTCGAGACCATTCACTACTAAACAATGCCCACGTTTCTTCAATGACCCTTCACAGGATCTTACGGACCAAACCTGAAACAAAATATACATCAATCATTTTTACTCTTATCTTCTACTGTTCCACACTCAGGTATTTACCATTTAACAGGCAGAGGTAGGAATACCCGGGTCGGGCCATCCTTTGCTGGGTCATGGTAAGGCTCAAGGCACCATGATGGCTCGGCAGGGATAAAAGGCGGAGGAAAAAAAAAACAGGAATATGGCCAGGCTTTGGATTACATATACGATTTAACTATACTAATATTATTAGGCTGTAGATTTTGTTTGTTTGAATGCACTCTTAGGAACTACTGGTTCGAATTGAAAAATTATTTTTGTGTTGGATAGTCCATTTATTGAAGAAGGCTCTAAGCTACATAGCATCACGCTGCGACCAATAGAAGCGAAGTAGTAGTGACAAAAATTGCAAAACGGGGAAAATTTTCTAAATTCCACACGTACGAAGTCGCGTGCATTAAGAATATAATACCAGACAGTTAAATATTGAAGCATAATAAATGATATGTTTCATCCACATCGAATTCCTAATTTCACACTTCAGTATTGACAACAATATTAAAATCGTTGTCCCCATTACAGCCAATAAAAGGGCTTGTTTGTAAGCTTATTATCTCATAGAAAATTACTTACACAATCAGAAAAAATTGCTTCCCGATCATTTCCAGACACAGTAAGAGTATAAGAAAACTCATGTGCCACCCACGGGGATGCAGCCATGGATATCCAAGCACTTAAAGCATCATCTGAAAATATTTATTTACATCAAAAATAAATAGTAGCAGATTCTCAGACCCACTCAATCTAATATATAAAACTCTCCTGTCACGGTGTTTGTAATTATACTCCTCCGAAATGGCCCTATCGATTTTCGTGAAATTTTGTGAAAAACGAAAATCGATCGTATGGTCTGAGAATCGGGTAACATCTATTTTTCATCCCTCTAAATGTCAAGGGTGGTCCAGCCCTGACATTTGTATGGCTAAACAACGTTTGCCAGGTCAGCTAGCATGTATATAAAATTTCATAAGAATCGGTCAAGCCCTTTCAGAGGAGTATGGGAATGAACATTGTGACACGAGAATTTTATATATAAGATGTGATCTTATATTTTCAAGACTATGCAGCGGATTTTTATGCGGTTTTCTAAATAGATAGAGTTGTTCATAATTTGTTAAGTTTTGGTTTCCAAAATTTCACGCGTACGAAATTGCGGGTAATAAATACATTTAAAGCATAATTCATAACTTCCCACAGAAAAGCTGCTGATCTATTCTTACAGCTACATTATGTATACTGCAGCTATACTGGGTAAAATGTTGGCTACAAAAGTGATTATTGACGAGCCTCGTGGTCGAGTGGTTTATGTAACGGACTGCCAATTAAGAGGTCGCGGGTTCGATTCCCGCTTGGGACAATCATTTATGTGATTTTTCTAATTTAAATTTTTTTTTTGTCATACAAATGTTTGTACTGCGTCTGGGTGTTTCTATGTATTTATAAGTATGTTTTTACAAAAGAAAAGTAGTATATGTATTATTCTGGTACCCATAACACAAGCATATAAGCTTAGCTTGGGACCAGAGGACGTTGTGTGAAATGTCCATGAATATATTAGAAAAATATAAAATATTTTATTAGGGTTGTGTACTAAAAATAAACTCTCGTCTTACTTCTTTGTCTATGTCTGTGTGTCAAACATTTTTTACTCAGTAACGGCGGTAAATCTATACGGTCCCTTGCTGCAATAAATAGGTACAATCATCTTTTTAAGTCTACGTTTTTAGAAGATATACCCAAATTACGATTATGTTTCAGCAATTTCGACTTACACTAGGGAGTCAAAATCTACAGGGAAGCACTCTAAGTCAAAGTCAAAATGTTATATCTCAAGTTGGCATGTTTTACAAGCTCTTTTGAAACGTTAGATGCTAGGGGTCTGTTCCAAACGCGAACCCTATGGAGAAGAACAGACAAGAAACTTCATGAGAGAAACTCTGTAATTTGCATCACATATTTACAATGAAAATAATATAATAACAACTCTAATATAACATTTAATGCTGTACTTACCAGTTATTTCAATTATCAGGAAAAATATTCCCATGTCTGCAACTCTGACACCAATGACAAGTCTCCCAGGTGTATTTGGAAATTGCCACGCTTGTAAATATTCACCATTTTCAGACTTGCCCTAAAAATAGTGTAAATGAATATTAAAACAACATAATTGTATGTAGACCAGAAGGCATAATGGAGCAACACAATAGAAATGCTGATTAAGCTCCTTAAATGAAGATAATGAAGCTAAGCAAATATGTTTATATCATAGCAGGCACTTAGTTTCTGTCTACCAACATGGGTAAAAGGCGTAATGGTATCTATAATGTCGGTTAAAAGATTTTCATTTCTGTTACCAGTCAGTCCTAACTTTTACCAATGATACTTCTAATCTTATTTACTTATATTTTTATCATATCTATTTACTTTTTATAATAAGTGGCCTGGTTACGGCCTAAACTCTTAATTATATATATACGTAGTACAAAATTGCATATATTTTATAAATATTTATCAAAATTATAGTTGTTATACCTCAACAAGCTGTGGAGAATGAAAATATCGGAGATGATTAAGCAAGCGGGCCGCTGGCAATCTCAAACTGTTTCCTGTTTTGCAGCACAGACACCGGAATAGACCTTTACAGGCTGGAGGAGCTCTTGCATTTGATTGCTGAAATAATAAGACAAATTTAGTCTAAGATAGTTAATGTTCTATAAAAAATGAGAATCATGTTGTTCTGGATACAAGCCATTGTGGAGTCTCTATGACAATTACTTACGGAACAGCTTTATTTTCTTTATTATTTTATCTTGTAATGTCTACAATGACTCATATTGAACAACTAATTATTAGCCTAACATAGCCCGAAGAAATAGTACACTGAAGTGACAATGAGCAGGCCAAATTGCTTGACAATCTGAAAGCCGACCACACCGGACGAGTGAGGAGAGGCGCCCAACAAGGTGGACTGACGATATCGTCAACATGCCGCAAGTCTCATGGATGTAGTTAGCGCAGGACCGCGCGTTGTGGCGTTTTATGGGGGAGGCCTATGTCCACCAGTGGACGGAGAAAGGTTGCTGAATACATGGATTGAGACATATTTTGTAGAAAGCATTTATTTAAAAGTTGAATGGGCAATTGATTTTAGATTACTCTGGCTTTACCAAAATAAATAGAAAAAGGTTATGGTGTTTGTCTCAAAAAATACCAAATAAAAAAGATAAAATCCAGTTTTATCAGACACTCATAACAATTATATATTTCGCAACAACACATTTTTAAAACAGGCAACAATAATTTTGGGTACATTTCAGATGATTTCATTGATGTGTTGGTAGCAGCTAATCTCGATGTTTATGTCTGGTGATAGTTTTCAATGTTCATCAAAAAGTGAGGACTCCAGGTGTATGTGAAGAGATATCAGGAATTGGGGCCATTTTGTAGATAACATAGTAAGATTATGGTGGTATCTTGGTTGGACGAAGGCGTAGAGGCCGCCATAGACTATTTGTGCTCTCTCTCTATAAGTAAATGAGATAAGAGGTTAATTAAACAGAAGATTTTTGGCAGGTAATTAGGTTCTGTGAAGTTAAATTCGTTTATGGCGCATAATATCACATTCAGTTAAAGCTTCTTTCTGATGAGAGTAGGCTTTCCTGCATTAATCCAACGTGAGTTGATAATATAAGCTACCATAGCTGAAAAAGTTACTAGAGCAATGCTCATACTCATTGTACACGGACACTGTCATTTTTTACGCACCCGAGGTAATTTTGAGCGGGCCGTGCGTAGCGACCAGTGAAATTATAGTATTTGTGTGCGTTATCTCGGCAGCCTGCTGACATTGCATTATTGTAGTATAGTAGTGTCAAAGAAAACATCTGGTGAAGAACGGTGGATATATAAGTATGAGAGTGAGAGTGCTAAATTAGGTGTATGTTATAGTATTTAAACCTACATTAGAGTGAGCATCGCTGCCATCCTCTTCAAAACTTTCAGCTTCTGGTATTTCTACAGAAGTGTTCTCTTGTGGCGAAGTTGTATTCTTTTCAGAGCTAGAATCTGTAGTTACCTTGCCACCAAGTTTCTGAAATAAATTTATTTATTTGATTAATCTTTAATTTGTTAAAGTTTTACACATCGCTGAGACTTAGTATCATTTAATAGTACTTACAAAAGCTCTCAATCTTCTAACATTTGCAATCAATTCTTCCATAGCATAGTTTCGAGTGCCAAAAAACAAAGCTCGGCACACAGGGCAGACGTCAAGACGTGTTTTGCATCGTCCACACACATGGTGCCCTTCATTACATTGAAATATTTGGCCAGAAGGAATCTCATAACATACAGGACACTGAAGTAGGTCATCTAAATCTGGTAAAGCATCCGCCTGAAATATATGAAAATTTTAATATAACTAGTCATTATTTTTCCAGTACCCAAAAGTCTACAAAGACATTTTATTTATTTACATTCTATGCACAAAGGCGGGCTTTATGCCTTGGGCATTATCAAGCAGCCAACCGGTAAAAGTGCAAAATCGAAAAAAAATAAAAAGCAGTAAAAACTCAACGGTCCCGTTTTTACCCTTTGGGTACGGAACCCTAGAAATGAAATAATTTAAATTATTTTATTGATAATAAGTTTAATCATGTATTTCAATTTATAATATCTAATAGACTCAAAAACATGATTTGTGTAACATTACAATGACAATAGTTATTTTATTTGTAAACCAAATCCAGAGTAAAAAAATTAAGATTAAAAAATAAAGAGTATGATAAAACATTATTGAATGCATAAAACTAACAAGTAATTTGCATTAATTAATAAATTTAAGAACATGAATAAGATTTTCCATTTTAATTAATAAACTTGCTGTCTACTGTAAAATAATCATTTATATTATGATGTGGCAATCAAATATAAATAAGATATATGGTACAATCTATAATTTAGTTTTTTTTCCTCTTATGTTGCAAAAGACATTTTCAAAGGCTAAGTCAAGCACCTATTTACATAATTACTTAAATATTGACATTTTATTATTCTTGAACTCGCCACCTCAATGGAAACCAAGATCCAATTCAAATAAATTATTTATAATCTTATTCTGTATATAAACAAATAGGTTTCAAATAGTTAATTGTATTAGAAGACATTTGGTGGAAATTCTAATCATAAATAATAACACAATTATAAATAAGAGAACACATCAGGACAACCTTATTAAGATTTTTTTAATAATCTGCTAAAAAGCTACTTAAAATTGACTCTTATTTCACGTTTCAACATGACATCTTCGTAATATGAAGACAACATATGCAATGTCATTTGCTAATGCAGAATAATTAATTATTTAGTAATATTTTATTACGGCCCATAAGTTGAATGTGCCTTATCAATGTTTAGATTACTCTCCAGACGCATTGGATGAACTTGTCAACTTTTGTCTTACTAATATAGAGCAAGCCGGTCAGGCTAATCAAAAGGGCACATCCTAGTGACTACAATGTAATGTTATCAATAGACAAGGACTTGTCACAAAAATTTTATTAGCAGTAGCATCATTGTATTCAAGATAATATTGTATAGGATAGAATAGTAAGGTTTTGTTGGAACTAGATCTACCGCCATAACTTTGAATTCAATGTTAAAATTTAACAGCCAAATAATACACGTGTAGGTAATCGAGCAATAATAAAGAAGGTAGGTAGATAAGTGCAACTGCCACAAAGTTAGCTAACACGTATGCTTATTTTAACTGATAAAAAATAAAACACAACCGTAGGTACCTAATATTTATTAAAGCCGTTATCAATTAATTTCGAAAACAATAAATTTATGTACAATTGCGAAATCAAAAATGGTGGAATAACTTTTGAAAACACAATAAGTGAAAACCATTGTAACATTGGTTACATGTCCTCTATTATTTATTTTATTGAAACATTTTTATAGTGAAATTAATGATTATTTTACTCCTAGTTTTAATATGCCTAGCAATATTCATTGTTAAGAAAATATCGACCAACGGACAAGGTTGAACAATGGACGAATTTTACATTTTGTTTTATTGAATTTTAGGAACAAACATACCTTAACTTCTGCTTGTTCTGACATGGCGAAAGTATTTTGTAAATAATGGAAAAATAAAACTCAGCCCAATGTAGACACAGCGATTATTGATTTCAATTTTTATCCCTCGTCAACGACGACACAGCTGTCGTTTTATAAATGGCGTCTTTAAAATCACAGAGTAGACTAAGAGAAAAAAATAAGTCACCATTTCCATTTGTAGCGATATTTGTCATAAATCGATTTTAAACACTGATATTTTTTAGCGTAAAAAGTTTTATTATTTTTTGTAAAATATAATAATATTATCAGACTTTTTTAAACAAACAAAGCAGTATTTATAAAAATATTCAAAACAAAAATAAGGATGAGTGAAGTAGAGTGTCTTGGTCATCAAGATTACCTAAACGATATCGAGGCTTGATATCAATCCCAGAATTGCAAATGCGATTTGACCGAATCAAAACCGAAATAAAATATGTCATACTAACTATTGCCTGCGAAGTTGTACGCGCGTTATTAGGAATCACTGCGTTGTATAATATAATTCTTATATACAAAATTCTCGTGTCACAGTGTTGGTTACCGTACTCCTCTGAAACCGATTTTTAAGATAAGATAAGATAATTTTATTTGTTGAAACATGGTATTTTTACATAATGGTGTTGATAACAGTTAAAGTTCTGCATGTTCAGCCGCATGCGAGGCTTACAAATATTATAAAATATAAAACAACATTCTGACGATAATCTTAAGTTATTATTATAAGCATGTTTGATTTGTCACCAATGAAAAAGAAAAAAAATATTAAACAAAAAATTAAACAGTAAAATTATCAATTCATAACAATGTCAAAATGAAAAAAAAATTTAGAATTAAATTAATAATAGTAATAATCAGCATCTATAAATTAAAGTGCTTTTCAACAAGATAGTCTGAAACTTTGTAGTATGCTTTATTACATAAAAAATATTTTATTCTTTTCTTTAAGCTCGTAGTGTTCATTTCCTGCCATGACTTAGGTAATTTATTAAATATTATGGGAGCCATGCAGAAGATACTCTTGCTCATGAGCGTTGTGTTTGTCTCATGTACACAGACCTTATTGTTGTTTCGTCTGTTTCTTGGTAACAGTGTTGAAACCCGTGGAAACAGATGTGGATTAGTTTTAATAAATACTATCGTTTCATAGATGTAGAGAGACGGTAATGTTAGTATTTTATGCTTTTTAAAGTAGGGCCTAGAGCTGTCAGTTTTAGCTAGGCCAAACATTGATCTGATGCACTTTTTTTGTACAATAAATGCTTTGTTTTTATTTGTACTATTACCCCAAAACATAACACCATACCTTAGGATTGACTCGACCATTCCATGGTATGCAATAAGTAAAGCGTTTGTATTTAAAATCTTTGATAGTTTGTACAGTGCATAGCATTGACTACTTAATCGTTTGGCAATTGCATCTATGTGTTCCTTCCAATTTAGTTTTTTGTCTATTATCAGACCAAGAAATTTTATGGAGTCTGTCTCGCCTATCTTTACGTCGTTAAAATAGATATTTATATTATTATTCAATAAGGATGACCGTTGGTAAAAATGCATTATTTTAGTTTTATTTAAATTTATATTTAGATTATTTCTATGTAACCATTTAATAATTAATGTCAAAGAGTTGTTAATGTCAGTTTCATAATTATTTTTATTGTTACAAGGTATCGTCAGGGTACTATCGTCAGCATACAGAGTCATTGGGTTATTCGTCACTTTGGGCAAGTCGTTAATATATAAATTGAACAATAACGGCCCTAAGATGCTACCTTGTGGCACACCAAAGAGTACTTCACGTTCCTTAGATCTAAATACTTGTTCAAATTTGTCCGCGGTTGTTATATGTGTTATTTCAGTCATTTGTTTCCTTTTTTTTATATAGGATTCTATTAATTTAAGAATGTTGCCCCTTATGCCATGTTTTTCTATTTTGTTTATTAGAGTCGAGTGTTGGACACAGTCAAAAGCCTGCGTCATATCGCAGAATATAGTACATATAGGAACTCTTTTGTCTACATGTATTAAAACATTATGTAGAAATTCATATATGGCCATATTTATGTTTTTATTTTTTCTGAACCCTTTTTGCTCATTAGCTATTATATTATATTTTTCTACATACGTATCAATAGAGTTATGAATGTATTTCTCAAAAACTTTTGCTAGCACCGGAATTAAAGCAATAGGCCGGTAGTTTTTATGAAATTTTATATGCATATCAGTAGGTCTGAGAATCAGACAACATCTATTTTTGAAACACCTCCCCCCATTGACATTTGTATGGCAAAACAACGTTTGCCGGGTCAGCTAGTATAGTGTAAGATAAACGTGTCTTCAAAGACGAACAAACTTAAAAATCCGCCAGTTTACGGTTAATCTTTGCTCGGCTCTTTAACCACTGTTCAATGATGTTAGTGAGCATGAAACTATGCTATATTCTAGTAAATTAGCTAGTTATTTGTTCGCGTTAGTGAGTTTGTACGTGCCAATCTCAGAAATAAAGTAATTCCCAGGTTTGCAGTGCAGTGGTCTTTATTTGATTGCTGTAAAAATGATTATTTTAATTAAAGTATTGGAAATAAAACAATTTACTAGTTACATAAAAATACGCAAACATAGATATGTATTTAAAACTATTTAATATGGTTAATTTTTATTAGATTACAAAATTTTAATCTGTTAAAGATTTAGGCTATTCTGTAAAAACTGTCAAAAATTGGACAAAAATAACGTATGAGTTTTCATTTAGTTACGGTTGGAGGATATAACTATTGAATCTTCGGTCGTGGCTTCAGTTTCGGCCGAAACTGCAATCGAAACTCACGTGCTCAAGTATAAAATTTCTTAAAATACAAAAATTTGGTGCATTTTACCTATTATTTTGTATTAATTACTAGCTGCGCCCCGAGGTGTTACCCGCGGTAAAAAAGATAAAAAATAAGTTCATTTTCTATTCCATTTTTCATTGGAAAGTTTTATGAAAATTCATTCAGTAGTCTTTACGTAAAAGCACAATAAACATCCTTACATATCCAAACATTTCAGCATGGATAGAAGACCGAGCAAACGTTCGCGTTGCTCAGCCAACAGTTTAAGTATTTTATTTTGCCGCGCGTAATTATTTTTTCGTCATATCTCCTAAGATATTCATTTAAATTGTATGCTGTAAAAAGCAGTTATAATCTATATTAAATGCGTAAGCTAACTAAGGTATTTAATTTGACAAAAAATGTTACCAAATACACGTACAAATAGCTTTTGAAAACACCCTATTGAGTTTGATAATTTTTTTGACGTTCTTATGGGTACAGCAGGTTTTCCTTAAAAGATAGACATATGGCCTCGCGGACTTTTTTAAAGATCTATAGGTAACAAACAATTTCTCCATACATTACTTTGTTGTAACTCACATAGATAAGGCAGCGTTTTCATTTATGGCTCGCGCGCGCCCGAATTTCTCGGCAAATTTAATCATATCTCATCCAATATACAGTAAACCCCAATAAATTATGCAAAAAAAGCCATCCTCTTGAACCATTCTATCTATTAAAAAAAGCCGCATCAAGCTCCGTTGCGGATTTCTGAAGATATAAGCTCACATAGGGACATACATACAAAAATTACGACTTTGTTTTATAAGAAGTAAAGATAAAGATAAAGATAAGGCATGAAATGAAGACACAGTATATTAAGTTCTTTGTAATCATTTATTTAATATAATAAAAAAAATATTAATAACATTTTTATAATTTTTAAAAATTTTTTTCTCTAAATTCTTGAACAGGGCCGTCAAAGCGTTGCCGCTGGAAAAGCAGTTAGGCGAGTATGGGTGTATGTAAACTGCGACACAAGTTTCCTGTTTCGGCAAAAGTTTTGGCCGATTTTGGCCGAAACTGATACTGCCGCCGAAACTTGATTTTTGGCCGAAGCTTTCGGCCAACCGAAACCGAACTTTCGGCCGGACACTAATTTCTAATTTCGGGACAAGCTATGGTGTCGTTATGGACATATGATTATCCTGGCCCTAAAACGTTATTTTTTTCAGGAGCATCTTTGATCTAATAAGCTACACTGATCAGTTTAAGTTTTACGTCTCACACCGAGGACGTTTTCTACTTAAAATAATAATAATATCCTTTGCAGCATTCTGAGGAGGTAATGGGGTGGTGACATTTGTTTTCCTAATTGATTACTACATAGATAATTATTTATATTATAATCCACATAAAATTGAAATACATATGAGCTATAGATTAATACTTATAACCTTAGTTTTTGTTTTTGTCGCCGATTTTTTATATGGTATATCGTATTTAAAATGTTGATTTGAAATAATCGATTTTTGAAACAATACTCTACTCTGCAGTGAGTTGATGTTTCTGTATTCTGTGATGTTTCTGTTTCATTCTGTGGTTTCATTTAGTTGATAATTCGTGAATTTGTATTTTATTTTTTAAATTAATATATTATTATTAGAGAACTATCTGTAAAAAGAATTATTTTCTATGAAAAGTAATACAATTATAATTGTTTAAAAAATTCTACCATGGTATCCAACTTGCAACTAGTTTGGATTCTTAGTTTATGTTTATTTATCTGTAAGTACATTTTCTTTATATATTTAAACAGTCTATATTTTTTTCAATAAAGGCAATATTAAATTTATTACATGTTTAAATGATTCCCTGTTTAATTAATTACATATTTTATTGGTTAAAACTTAGTATTCAATTGGTGTAGTTTGGTTTATTGTCCCTTAAAACATAGACCAGTTGGTTTCCATTTTACTGTTACTATTAGTCATAATATGTCTTATTATGTGTAACCTGTTAATGAAATAATAAATAAATATTGTACTTGTGTTGTAGCTGTAGATTCAGAGAGACTACATGAACAAATTTACTCATCAATTGAAGGTGGTGCTCCTTGTTTCAGAAGACTTAATGGTACCCATCAAGCAGGATGTTCATGTAATTATTATTTTACCATAAATAAAAAAAATTGCACGAATATTTAGTCGATATTTGTTATGATAACATATTCATAATAATAATATGTTCCCTATGAACAGCAGCCATCTGTGATTAAATTAAATCCACAATGTTATTGGCTAATTACATATAGCTATTTACAAGTGCTAGTATCCATTAGTTTTTGAATTTTTGCTTCTAGAATATCAATAGTACAAATTGTATTATAACATTACAGATTGACTTAACCGAAATCCCATCTTTGCCATAGACATTACACAAAGATTATATATTAAGACACTAGCTGTGTAGAAATTCAGAATCTCTTACACTCTGTAGGTTTTTTCTTGGAGAGCAACAAACACCTTTACATACTAAATCCTTACATACATTCTTACAAACATATCAAGGGTTGAAAGGCTATTTGGTATAAGCAACATCTTGGACGATATTGAGTTATATACATATTCGGAATCAGCAAATTTTTCTCCGTCGAATGAAGTCAGTTTCATTCAAAGTTGAAAAAATGTCGCTTAAATCAAATAGCCTTTCACCCCTCGATATGTTTATTATATTAGTAGGATATTATACAGACCTTTTGTTATAATATTAATAATGTAAGTATGAAACTATTATATTTGCCATCTAAAAACTCTATATATAAATAAAGAAATAATAAAAAGTATTAGGTTTATATTTTACTATTGATAGACCTTGTGGTCTAATGCTTCATGTAATGGACAACAATCATTTGTGTGATATTCATAATTATCATACAAATGTACCGTGTCTGGGTGTTTAGAATAGAATACTCTTTATTGCACACCATAAAGTTATACAGAAGTTTAAGGATTACAAGAACATAGTAAGTACAATAGGCGGTCTTATCGCAGTTTGCGATCTCTTCCAGACAACCTTTGGGTGGATATGATTGCTTTGGAGAGGGCTACATGTGGTGCACATCCTAACAACTACTGATACACTTACATGCAATAATATAATACATAAACAATTAGGTGTTTACTATTGTAATAAGTATAAATTTACAAAAAAAAAGTAGTATTTATGTATTTTATCTGTATTCTGATACCAATAATACAGGCATATAAGCTTAGCTTGGGTCCAGAGTGGGTGTTGTCTGACATGATCATGAATATTTATTTTTATTTATTGATTCTTTTTTTAATTACAGCTACAGATAACGGAGCTGTGGGTGTGGTACATATGATTAAAAGTGAAGTTGATGCTCAATGGTTGGTTCAGAATTCCACTGCTGGACCTTACATGGCAGTTGTCAGCACTGCTATCTTTAATAGTGTTATTGAGCTGTTTATGGCTCAACCAGAACATGTTGCTGGTGTTTTATTATATGACAATTCTTCTAACAGGTAAAATAGATTTTTATTTAAAAAGATACATAAGACTTTACTTAACATAGTTAGTAAGTAGTCATATAATAGTAAGATGTCCATTAAGGAAGAATAGACTAGTTTTTTAATTAAAAATACGACTGTCTGTCTGTATAGTAATAAAATTCGATTACACTGTACTGGCCTTATTCATAATGACTTATCGGAGGTTTAAAAGTTCGCTAAAATCCGTTCGCGAAAATTGTCAAAATTTATTATTCATAATAGTCTTTTTACGATAAAACGTTTATTATCTCTCCGATAAAATCACCATTTAAACCTCCGATAAGTCATTATGAATAAGGCCATACATGTTGCTAACCCATTTATTTCACATAATGTTGAAACTAAAAACATGCATAACAATAAGTCGACCCTGAAATTTATATTTGTAATGAGCCATTGTATCCTTGTATGCAGCCTCGCATAGGTACATATTTATTTGATAAAGATGTAAATTCCATGTCTCCCAATTTCGAAAACAACTCAAGTGGTTACCTATCCGCCATCGCCGGAATGCTCACATATTACATCTACTATATAACACTCTATTTAATCCCTCATCTCCTCCTTATCTCAAAGCACGGTTCGAGTATTACGATGTTGCGATTGATAGGAGTGTAAGGTCCTCGTATAATCTGAGACTAAGAACGACACAGCATTCCACAACGTTCTATCAAAAATCGTTCACTATTACAGCTACACGTTTGTGGAACGCTTTGCCTGTAACTATTAGACAGGCTAAAACGTTGAAGTCGTTTAAAAAGATGGTAAAAGAGCATTACCTGGAACTGTCAGCATAGAATTAGTTGGACTATATTTTAAGCACTTAGTATTTGTACTGTACTGTCTTTAAGCATATAGAGTATATGTATTTATTATGTGTAATTGTATGTATTCTTGTGTATTTTATTGAGTTTATTGATAGTGTATATTATATTTTTATTTTGTATATTTGTGTGTTATATTTTATGATATGTATTAATAGGATTTAAAATATATTTTTATGTATATATTAAAATAATAATATTCGTGCACCGACAACTCTACTCGCTCCTCATTTAGATCCATACCCAGGTTGCCTGGAAGAAATCGCTTTTAGCGATAAGGCCGCCCATTGTACAATCTTGTATTTTATTATTAAATTATATGCTTCTGTATGGTGTACAATTAAGAATAAAATAAATAAATAAATAAATTTTACCTTTTTTGAAATTTGAAGCTTAACAACAGGTACTGACTTTACAATAAGTACCGACTTAACAACAAGTAATCTCTCAGTGGTATCCTAGAGAAGGCCAAAGAAAAAGGGGTAGACCGCTGAGCAGGTGGGATGATGACATAAGAAAAGTAGCTGGAGTGACATGGTACAGAGTGGCAATGGAGCGGCAGGAATGGAATAGGTTGGAGGAGGCCTTTGTCGAAGGACAAACGGATTTGCAAAATGTAGTTAAAGCCCGGATAATAGAATAGACAAAACCATTATAAAAATATTGTGAATTCCGAATAAAGGCTATTATTATTATTATTATTATTATAACAACAAGTACCGATTTTACGGATTTAGACGCGTAAATTTGTTTCAAATTTTGGCCCGTGACCCGTGACCATGGTGACTGCAAAGTCTCCGAAACGTCGGGCCAAAATTTGAAACAAATTTACGCGTCTCAATCCGTAAAAAGTAGTTTTATTTAAACGAATGCGTCACGCAAGTAAAATATTATGTTAATAAGTAGGTACCGACTTAACAACAAGTACAAACTTAACAAGTACTCAACCAAAATATAAAGCTTAGCAAGTCAATATATTATATAAATAAATAATATATTCAACTTTCAGTGCTACATATTTTTCTCAAGAGTCTAGATGTCCCAATGAGTACTCAACATCTGAAGGAAGTAACTGTTCATCTTCATTGAGTGGTGGTATTGTATGGAATGAGAAGGGTACTGGTTTATTACGAAGAGATATACCATTCCCGATATTTTACTTGCCTGATTCAAGGTCTGAAGAGATAGAGAAAATTGAGCAGTGTTATGAAAAGTAGGTGGTTTATCGTAACACTAACTAATGCCTGCTGTTTCAGCCCTCTTTATAGTTAGCTCCTTGGGTCGCTATCGGGATGATATTCATAGGCTATGTGTTATTTAAAATCTGTTTTGCAGTTTTTGCGTGAAAAAGTAACATACATACATTATTATAGACTTTGTGAACGTTAGTAATATTGGTAGGATTTTGCACACTTAAACTAATACTGACATAACTCAAAAATCAAACTCGCATAAGGGCAACACAATCCAATCGTTACGTAAACTTTGTAAGTTATTATTATTATTATTTCTTTTTATTGCGCGATTAGTAAGCATGCTTGAATGTTTTTTGAGTTGAGTCGGTATCATTTTAGGTGTTCTTCCCAACACATTAGATAATAACTCGTTCCAGAAAAATTGATTTCTTAAAACTGAATAAAAGGATTTTTTCTTGATGACTTTGATAGACAGTTCTTAATGTTTTTAGGTATAATGTGAATAAAGATGATCAAAGTGGAAGACCATTATGCTCTGTTCAACTCCACTCGTTCATGTTTGCTGCAGTCAATAGTCAAGTTTGTATCAGAAGGTAAGACGTCATATGCGCTGAATTGTTATTCACGTAATTATTAGCTGCGCCCTGCAGTGTTACCCGTAATTATAATGTATAGGTGTTCTTTACTGTGGGTTAACTATAGACGTTGTGTTTGTTTTAACTAAATAATTCATGCAAGTGTGAAATATATAATTTCAAGTAAAAAGATACCATATAATTGATAAAGGACGCCTGAAAAAAAAAATCGGAGTTAATTTTATGTAATCGCCGGTATACTTTAAAGGAGTCAAGTGCATAGCACTTACAACGGTCGTGCATGTGTGACCATATGTATGAGTGTAGATGGAGCCAAGGAAGTGTGTTTCGAGCGAAGCATATAGCGGTCTAGTCTCTGCCTACCGCCACGGGAAACATGCGTGATGTTATGATGATGATGGTGATTGTTGTATTTTCAGATCAGCGACATCTGCACTATTAACTCCCTCAAAAGTATGTGATCCTTTAGGTGATCAGAATGTATATTATTCTCTCTTTCCAAGAACTAAGGTTTGTATAGTATTTTAAATATTTTTTATGGTTTTATATTCTAAAAATATGGGGTTTTAAAAAGACTGATTTAATCTTTGCTTATTATAACACATTCTTTTTGTATGCATGTCCTTATGTGAGCTTATAGATTCAAAACTGCGCAAAGGATTTTGATGCGGTTTTTATAATAGTGGTTCAAGAGGATGGTTGTATTTTTGTCATTTGCTATATGGGGAAGGGGGGCATTAGCTAGTCCTGTTTTAAGAACATACATACAGTAGGTATTTAGAGTTAAGAACACAGATTTACCAGATGTAGTGTCTATGGCTACATCACTCAGCCGGCTTGAAGCCGCTTACATATATACGTGTGCGTGAAAATGTATCTATGTGTGTCTATGAAACAGGCTATACGTCTTATGAAACGTCATTATTCTATGAAATACGATTGAGCCAGGCTAAAGTTACTTGTCCTCAATTTTAAACGTCAACCCATTATCTGGTATATTTGTGAGTTTGAAGGTGCAGATAAATCCATAGCTAAAGTTTATTAACATGAATACATTTGTATAACAGGATGCTAAACCATCCAAGAAGGTAACACTGGTGACAGCTAGAATTGATTCTGCTTCACTATTTGATGGTGAGTCTACATTTTTGTTTTTTATTAAATCTATATGTTTAGGAGGTTGTATATAGATAAATTGATGATCATTTAAAAGCTTTCATCGTTATATATTTTAAAAAATCTTAAGAAATCACATACAGTATACATGCATTACATTTTCTTTGTGTAAAATACTCACTGCAAGATAATAAGAATCTTAGTTTTTAAGCTAGTAATTTTGTTGTGCACTGTATATGCTCATATTGCCGATTACGAGGTCGCGGGTTCGATTACCGTTTGGGACAATCATTTGTGTGATATCCATAAATGTCATACAAATGTTTGTACTGCGTCTGGGTGTTTTCTATGTATTATAAGTATGTATTTACAAAAGAAAAGTAGTATATGTAGTCTATCCGTATCTGGTACCCATAATACAAGCATAAAAATATAGCTTACTTTGGGACCAGAGGACGTTGTGTGAAATGTCCTGAATATTATAATAATAATAATAATAATATTATTATTTATTTATATTCCTCAATTTTCTCCATCATTGAGGTTTGCTGGAAGAAAATTGATGATTGAAATGAATTGGCATGATGTTTCTTTTATGTCTGTAATTTATTGCTGTTTTGCATTGTATGTGTGCAATCTACTATATAAAAATAAGTCGGATTTTCCTTCCTGACGCTATAACTCCAGAACGCACGAACTGACTTCCACGGTTTTGCTTTCGTTGGAAAGGTCTCGGGCTCCGTGAGGTTTATAGTTCATTTTTTTTAATTTTTTTTTTACTTTTTTTTTGGTATGGCAAAACACGGGCCAGCTAGTAAAGAATAAAGAAAAGAATGCAATTGAAATTAATTTAATCTCTGTTTTACCACTTTTTAAACTTCGACATATTAGTAGAGAATTAAACAGTGTTGCCAGAGTGATTTGGTCGAAAGTTACGTTGGCATCCATGAAAAGTTACATTTTTAAACTAAAACTTACGTAGTGGTAATTTTATGAGTGTGAATGTAGCAGCCATCAGCCAAATTTAAAAAACAAACGTTATTATTGCAATGTTTGTTCGTTTTTTTCAAGGTTTTTTTTTCATTTTTCCTCTTTTGTAATTCTTGAGAAGTTACTTAAATTTAACTAAAATTGTTTCTTACATACATGTTACATGAACTGATCAAAAGTTACGTAAAATGTAAAAAATGTAACCTTCTGGCAACACTGGAATTAAACCTATTTTCTAGTACAAGTAAAATACGTAAAGGTCTAAAGTGTTAATAAGTTAACTGTTATTTGTTAGGTGTGTCACCGGGTGCAGCGTCCTCTGTTGTTGGTATGGTGACATTATTATCAGCGGCCACTACACTATCTCAACTGATACCTGTTGAAGACGCAGCATTATATGGTAAGAGAATACATTTTATTTCTAACATATTTCCAACATATTTGATGTAGTAGGCCAGTTCTCACTTTTTGGAACAAAGTTCCCTGATTGTGTCCATATTTATTCATAAGTAGCCCTTTGCCCGCGACTTTCTCTCAACGTTGATTTTCATAATATTATGTAGCTCAGGAAATGTTTAGCATACTTTTAATGAAAAAAATCAGGATCATAGTGCACAAAAACACGGCATACAAACCTTAATTCCTTACAAAAGATAAATAAATATATTTATTTATTAAAGACAAGAATGAAGGGCGTAGAAAGCCGCTTCATGCATATAACACGAGACCGCGCAATGTGGCGTTCTATTGGGGAGGCCTAGGTATGTCTAGCGGATTAATGGTTCGCGGTTTCACCCGCACTTATAGTTGGAGCCCTGTCCTTGATTTTTGGTGTGATGCTTATGATCAAATCAATTCATTAGCTTTTGTGTACACCATACATCTACACATCTGTTCACTAATATAAACTTTTATGTTAAAACAAACATGTATACAAATAAATAAAAAAAAGTCATATAAATGTTTGTACCGCGTCTAGGTGTTTCTCTGTATGATAAGAATATATTTACAAAAGAAAAATAGTATATGTATTCTATTCGTATTCTGGTACCCATAACACAAGCATATAAGCTTAGTTTGGCACCAGAGGACGTTGTGTGAAATGTCTATTAATACGTTCAGTGCGGCTAACGCTTATGCGCGTTTTTCTGATCTTCACCAAGTGCGGACCGACGCGTATACGCGTCCATACAAAAAAAATATCTGTAGGCAAGCGGGGTGCGCCGCACCTGTGCGTTTATTGCGTGTATTCTGGGTGTCTATTGTTCCGAAGCGGTCGTAAAATGTGGAATTGTAAAGGAGACTACACACTAGTCAGGTTTCTGCTACGAATCTTGCAGGGGGGGGGGGGGGGACGGCGGCGGCGACGACAACAATAACCTAATTTAGTACAATAGATTATTGAACTAATTTTATTATGACTCGCTCTTTTAACTAAAGTAATAGGTAGTTTTAGTCTATTTATAAATGGTGTCTATAACGAGGCGGGCGAAAAGTCGTAAATTAAAAAAAATTAAGAATAAAAGGCCTTTCGGGAGAAGGTACCTTTACTATTACTGTTTTATTAAGGTATAACTTACTATTTTAACAAAACCGAAAGAAGATATATTATGGCGTAAACTTCACAAAATCTCTTACAAATAAACACTAGTGTGGAAGCACCTTTATCCATCCAACACCTTTATATGACCCGTAATTGTTATATGACAGTCATAAAACTCGAAAGTTACCGAACGCACATAAGCGTCGGCCGCACTGCGGGAAGGTAAAAGATAACGCGCTATAG
This sequence comes from Orgyia antiqua, assembly GCA_916999025.1. Lineage (NCBI taxonomy): Eukaryota > Metazoa > Arthropoda > Insecta > Lepidoptera > Erebidae > Orgyia > Orgyia antiqua. The sequence goes on from OU779861.1 coordinate 9,913,481, forward strand.
CGTCCAGCCGCACTACGCGAGTTTTCTATGAACGCACATAAGCGTTCTTAGCACTACGCGAAAAATTTTTTGAACGCACATACGCGTTTTCAGCACTGGGCGAATGACTCTTTTATTAGCATTGGCTATAAATTCGCAAATTATTCAGCATTGAACGCGTTAATAATATCTAACAATATTACCATAGACACAGTATAATAAAGACATATAACCTCCCAACAAATTGTGAAACTCAATTATCATTACACTCTGAATCTACAGATGGCACTAAGCGTATCAAATCACATAATTTATCGTAATCAATAATCATTCATAATCTTACTACGTCACGTTGTATAGCGGTAGTACTAAAAAAAATGGCAGATGGCACTATTTCATAATCTTGATAAATCAATTACGTAACTAGTTTTAAATTTACCTCAGATAATCTGAAAAATTGAAATGAACACAATTTTGTTTATCATAGAATAGTTTAATATGTTTATCATAGAATTTACAATTTTTTTATCATAAAAAGTAAAGATACGCTTTTGCGGCTTAGAATACACATATAAATTTCGAACGATTTTTTAAGAGTGCCGTGGCGTATCGGGTAAAGCATATATATAGCAGGGCCACGAATGTTAATAGGTCTGGCGTTCAAATTAAAGTGGATTTTTGATAATGCGGTTTCACTTTTTGTATTTTTAAACACATAAATAAAGGCAATTTAGTTACTACAGTATATAGATTTATATCTTAGTTAATTAGTAAATACATTTATATCTTTCGCAAACTACAAACTTCATTTTTTTAAGCTTCTTATCAAGTACTTACCTACCAAGTTTGTCAAACTGGCAACGTTGCGCGTTACGTTACCGCGTTGTGTTTCACTCGGGTGTTACGCTCGGTCAAGCAGATATTGGTACCAATTCTATGTGCACAACTAAACTTAACCAAAAATAAAAAAGCAACTATGCTGTATTTTGATTAATTGACTATTTTCTTATACACATTCACAGTAACTTAAATTGTTATTATATAATACACCGTTTTTAGGGTTCCGTACCCAAAGGGTAAAAACGGGACCCTATTACTGAGACTTCGCTGTCCGTCCGTCCGTCCGTCCGTCCGTCCGTCCGTCCGTCCGTCCGTCCGTCCGTCCGTCTGTCACCAGGCTGTATCTCAAGAACGGTGATTGCTAGAGAGTTGAAATTTTCACAGATGATGTATTTCTATTGCCGCTATAACAACAAATACTAAAAATAAAATAAAATAAATATTTAAGGGGGGCTCCCATACAACAAACATGATTTTTAGGGTTCCGTACCCAGTATCTCAAGAACGGTGATAGCTAGACAGTTGAAATTTTCACAGATGATGTATTTCTATTGCCGCTATAACAACAAATACTAAAAATAAAATAAAATAAATATTTAAGGGGGGCTCCCATACAACAAACATGATTTTTAGGGTTCCGTACCCAGTATCTCAAGAACGGTGATAGCTAGAGAGTTGAAATTTTCACAGATGATGTATTTCTATTGCCGCTATAACAACAAATACTAAAAATAAAATAAAATAAATATTTAAGGGGGGCTCCCATACAACAAACATGATTTTTAGGGTTCCGTACCCAGTATCTCAAGAACGGTGATAGCTAGACAGTTGAAATTTTCTCAGATGATGTATTTCTATTGCCGCTATAACAACAAATACTAAAAATAAAATAAAATAAATATTTAAGGGGGGCTCCCATACAACAAACATGATTTTTTTACCGTTTCTTGCTCGATACTAATAACGTTGCCTTATGTTGCATAGATAATGGTACGGAACCCTTCGTGCGCGAGTCCGACTCGCACTTGACCAATTATTATAATAAGAAAGTGTAGTTAACAGTACCGAATTGCGGAATTGTGTTATTGAAATAATCAATATTTATTTTTTAGTTAAGTTTAGTTTACTTGTGCATGTAGAATTGGTACCATTATATATTATTTTTATGTATGCCCAGCCACTTATAGATCAACTCATGGTAGACATTTTAACATTTTGTTTTTGCCTAACATTTCGCTCTCACACTTGTATCGATATTAGTTAAGAATTTATTGCTGTTAATGACATAGGTTTGACAACTTCAAGTAGCGCGTCCCTTGAACATAACGGGATCGTTACCTTTCCTGCAGAATGTAAGATTAGACATTTATGTTAGTCTTAGTTTGGTCTTAGTCGTGAATAAACAGTGTTTACGTGAACACGCAATATCTCTTACTTCTAAATATACCCAAGGTACCACACCTAAAAATACGTTTCACTTTCTTTTTTTCAAAACATAATAACTAAAAGAAATATGACGATCCGGAAAACTTTTTTTTTCGGTTTTCTTTAGATAAAATTGCAGCGTCTATCACACAAATTTGGTAAAGTTTTACCACAAAAGATAGTGATAGAAGCATAGATATATTCTTTATCTATAATATGACGCAAAAACTATTAAAATCGGTTTAACTTTCGCGAAAAAAATCGTCTTTTTTCAAAGAATTTGTAGGTAAAATCCGCTTCATCTATATTTGTCCCTTTCAGCGCGGCGCTCGGAAATAGGGATAGCAATACCTAAGGCAAATACCTAAATGAGGAGTACAGTACCCTCTTAAAGACGATTGAAGACGAAACAATAAAACACGCAAAGCTGCTTTTGCTATGAACGTCGAACGGAACAACAACATTTAAAAATATACTTTCTTTATTGAGGCATAAGGTTGCTTTCATTCTGTTTGTTAACATTCTCAAAAACACCGATCACCGCGAAGGCGGCTTGTGTCAAAGGCCTCGACGATATCATTTAACAACCATAACAACATACTTTATAGTCTAAGATCCGAACCTAAATCGACCTTCACCGAGCTGATAATAGAATAAAACTTATTTTATAATAAATTTAGTATCATAATATAACAACCTGTTAATAAATATTAAAGTACTTTGTTTCTTTTGATATTGTGAGTGACGTCAATAATCCTTTTTACTTTTCATCACAACAAAATATCTCATTCAATTATTACGCTTACTTGTTACATGATACTGAAAATATTTAACAAAGCGGTAGGCTTTGTTAAATATTTTCAGTAGGTACGATGACGACCTATACATTGAGGATGTGCTGAAAGAGACAGTTCATTAGGGTTCCGTACCCAAAGGGTAAAAACGGGACCCTATTACTGAGACTTCGCTGTCCGTCCGTCCGTCCGTCCTCCGTCTGTCACCAGGTTGTATCTCAAGAACGGTGATAGCTAGACAGTTGAAATTTTCACAGATGATGTATTTCTATTGCCGCTCTAGCAACAAATACTAAAAATAAAATAATATAAATATTTAAGGGGGGCTCCCATACAACAAACATGATTTTTTTACCGTTTCTTGCTCAATAATAATAACGTTGACAGGTAGACGCTTTAACTATTCACAGAATATTTGGTTCTATAACGTGCCTAATGTTGCATAGATAATGGTACGGAACCCTTCGTGCGCGAGTCCGACTGGCACTTGACCAATTTTTTTACATACATACATCGCCCAAAGCTAATATACTATTTGCGCACACGCACACACATACACATACACGCACGTACGCACACACACACGCACACACACACGACAAATGTAATTTCTAAGAATACACTCGCTATTTGAACGTCATAACAAGCAACATCGTTTTTAGGGTTCCGTACCCAAAGGGTAAAAACGGGACCCTATTACTGAGACTTCGCTGTCCGTCCGTCCGTCCGTCCGTCCGTCCGTCTGTCACCAGGCTGTATCTCAAGAACGGTGATAGCTAGAGAGTTGAAATTTTCACAGATGATGTATTTCTATTGCCGCTATAACAACAAATACTAAAAATAAAATAAAATAAATATTTAAGGGGGGCTCCCATACAACAAACATGATTTTTTTACCGTTTCTTGCTCGATACTAATAACGTTGCCTTATGTTGCATAGATAATGGTACGGAACCCTTCGTGCGCGAGTCCGACTCGCACTTGACCAATTTGTTTGACGGACGGACAGCGAAGTCTCAGTAATAGGGTCCCGTTTTTACCCTTTGGGTACGGAACCCTAAAAACGTCGAAATCAAGTGGCGCATCACTATTTGTTTTAACAAGCTTGACCTTGAACCCAAATAAATACTACCTGTTTTTAGGGTTCCGTATTTAATAAACCAATTTGATGATTTTTATGAGATAATTTAGTTTGTAACTTTTTATCTTTTCAACCTTTTTTTGTTTTTTTTATAAAACTATAAATATATTATTGTTCTTAAAACTTACTAATATTTAATACCCTAAAATAATAATAATAGTTTTTGTAACACCAATCAATGATTTAAATATATTAAAATGCCATCTAGTTAAAAACTGTGTTAAAAATAACAAAGCGATCATTGAAGCGAATCATCTGCCATCTATCGCAAGAGGTTATTTTATCGTAAGAGGTTATTTGCATGTACTAATCAGTGGAAAATAATTATTATTGTATTTTTTCGTTGAATGTAACATATTAAATATGTATTAGACTTTTAATTTAAGTTAATTTTTTTCTGTCTAAACGTATCTTATTGCAACGTCCGTTTTATACAAGTTGTTACGCTAGTGAACAGCGCCACCTAGATTTAGCGTGCATTTTATGGCGAACATGCCAAAGTATGGGAATTGATAATCTTTATTAGTACTGTGTCTATGATATTACTAGCGATATAGAGATATTCTATGACATATTTCCGCTGTTTGTCGTATAAGCAATTCTAAGTAGTAAGTCTCAATCAAATTTCAGATCACAATATTCTATGGACATTTTTCAACGGCGAATCATTCGATTATATCGGTTCACAAAGAGTTGCCTATGATCTAAGTAAAGGAGCATGGCCGGCTGAAGTGCCACTAGCACTAGAAGATATACGTCTACATCTGGAACTTGGACAGATTGGTGGTTCGATTTCTAACAGTCATAATGACAGCTCTTGGCCTTTATATGCCTATGTACCATATACCAATATTATTACTGAGGTAAGTAGATATTTATTCACAATAAAAAGTATTCATTATTTCAATTTAAAGTAATTTATTGATTTTTGCAATTGACTTGCTATGTTTTTATTTATGGCCTTATTCATAATGAGTTATCGGAGGTTTAAACGGAGATTTTATCGGAGGGATAATAAACGTTTTAGCGTAAAAAGAATGAATAACAAGTTTTGACAATTTTAAAACTCCGATAAGTCATTATGAATAAGACCATTAATAAATATAAACAAAAGTGGAAAAGTGATCACCGCAAGCGGAACTTGAATCCACGATCTCGATATACCGTTTTATTCCGTTTCTTAAATTTCAATTTAGATAAATATAAGAAAGTACCTGTTAATAATTTTAATACCCTTATGAACTCAAATCTCCAAGCAAAGAGATAAGGACAGGGCAATAATAAAAGAATGAAAAAAATAGATTTGGGGAAAAAAATTGGAACTCAAATTTAAAGATCGATTTTTCCCAAGGATTATGTAGCTTTAGACGACAAATTTTATTAAATTGAAATATTCAAATTCCACTGAAACTTCGAAAACAGTACCAAAATCTCAAATTTCCCTGTATTTTCTACATGCTTAGTGCTTTCTAGGCCAATAAAAAGTTTAAGGATTATTACTATGCTTATGTTATATACCTTTGAAAAAAATGACCTGTGATCAAGTTATATCCTAATTGCTTCACTATAGTATTAATTCTGTTTTCAGATTTCCGAATATCTAAATGAGATGTCAAATAATGCAAAGCAGTTTAATATAACAGTGTCTTCAGAATTTACCAAAAATCTGCCACCTTCATCTTTACATTCATTCCGTCGAATACTTAAAAATGTAACAGAAACTGGGGAATTGCCCGAACTGCTTCTAGTCGACTTTAAAGAAACGTTTAATAATAAGTTCTACCAGTCGCCTTTGGACGAATTTGATAAAATTAATTTCGATTATAAGAATATTACTATAGATAGTAATGGCACATGTAAGTATTATTTGAAAGTAGTTTATGAGTTATGTAAAAAAAAGAAATCCTTATAGAATCACTAATTTGAAGGTAGTTCGTGTTTTTAGGGTTCCGTACCCAAAGGGTAAAAACGGGACCCTATTACTGAGACTTCGCTGTCCGTCCGTCCGTCCGTCCGTCCGTCTGTCACCAGGCTGTATCTCAAGAACGGTGATAGCTAGACAGTTGAAATTTTCACAGATGATGTATTTCTATTGCCGCTATAACAAAATACTAAAAATAAAATAAAATAAAGATTTAAGGGGGGCTCCCATACAACAAACATGATTTTTTTACCGTTTCTTGCTCGATACTAATAACGTTGCCTTATGTTGTATAGATAATGGTACGGAACCCTTCGTGCGCGAGTCCGACTCGCACTTGACCAATTATTAATGTTAAACTTTTTTGTATTATAATTTATAAAACTTTTTTTTGTATGATTCAATTTAATCAATATTTAAATATCGAATAATTCGCAATTTTAGAATGAATGTGACCTAAGTAAAAAATATACAGTCACAAAACATGCTTAATAAATAACTTCCCTTATGATATTTACTGATATTTTAACTTATATTACACAAACCAACCAAGCCTAGTTTTGTGTAAGCAAACAGTAAGTTATAAATATGAAGAAAATAATTTATATGAATGATAAATACAAAAATGACTATTAAAAAAATGTCATATATCTCAAAATTTGGTCAACATAATTGAATAAAAAGGGTCACACATATTTCTTAAGTTAATATCATCATAACATCATGCCTTTTTCCCATGGGGGTAGGCAGAGACTATATATCTGCTGCTGACTATACATCTGCTACGATCCAAATTAATAGAACTTAAGAAATATTGGTGATCTTTTTTGACCAAATTTTGAGGTATTTGTTTTTTATTAATTTTTGTTTGTATTTTTCACTCTATATTATTCTGTACACAGTTATATCAACTGAAGCACTATTAGCTAATGGCACAATGATGGAATACGATCCTCAAGTGAAAATAGCTCGACTTGCGACAACATTGGCTCGAACATTATATAACAGAGTCACAGGGAAAAGTTATACTGGCAATGTTACTGCCTCAGCACATTTAGTAAGTGTATTTTTAAATTATTCATATTGAACATTTTTCAGTGGGGCTTTTTTTATTTAGACTTTGCTAAAATTGATAGTCTGTAGATAAAACTGGTGTTTCTAAAGATAGATTTCTGATCTTCGCGACCGCTCAGTTTTTGTACGGAAAATATCGTTGAATTTTTATTTGCGTGCGCTGCAAGATACCGGCCTTCACTGCGTTGTATGAAAAGTTAGCGTGGCCAAACTCAAAAGTGATCACAAGTCGGCACCACTCACTTATTTGTAAAGTCGCGCGATGCGGTCGCGAAGGTCGGCAGGTTGCCTTAACATTTCCCGTAAAGCTGACACTAAAAAAACAGTGTCTTTATACATATGGCTTGAGATTTTTTTATAATTACAAGTAATTACGTTAATAAAAATAACAACTTATAATAATTATAATCTTTATTAGTGTGAAATTGGGTACCTACTAAAGATGTAAAAATAAATAGAATACAAATAAGTTCTCCAAAACCTGCCAGTTGGCTTACAGCCGTATTCACAAACGTTACTGTGAGGTCTCATAGTAGGCATGCACAGGGGTAGCAAAATCATTTCACAAACAATACTTAAGTGGTGAAGCGCACTATGCGTTTGTTAAACTGAACGCTAAGTTTTGTCTATGAATACAAAGGCTCGATGAACGGAACGCACTGAGAAGTGTTACCCTTTGCACAGTGCATCAACACTTAAGTAGGTACTTACTTAAGTAAATATTGTTTGTGAATACGGGTGTTAAACATTTTGTTTTTCTAAATATCTTACCTATTTAATTGATTATTATAGACTTTAATTTTTGTACTTTGTTAATGGTTTAGTTTCTTTTCCTATAATAACAATAACTTTTATTACAGATCGATGAAATTCTATACTGCTTCTTAAAAAGTCAGGCGTGTCGTTTGACAAAGGCAGCAGAGTTCGTGTCAGGTTCGAGTCTGGCTGATAATTTGCCAAATCAACCCCCGGCTCTATACGTAGGTGTAACTGGAACGTCTTTGGCGCCAGTATTTGCCGGACATCTGTTAGCTTTGCTTACTGGAACACATCATAAAGTTAACTCGACTGCTTGTGACGCGCTAAAGGAGCCGGTAAGAAGTTCTCAATTTGAAATCTTTATTTTTAAAAGTTACAAGCGTGTTTTTTTTTTATATTGAGGTAAAATTTGTATCAAATGCAAGTCTGGCTGAAAATTCGCCTCATGAACCTCCGCCTCTATAATTAGAATTGGATTCCTTGTGTTCTGATGCAGTTCGTACACACTTTCTTTCCTTTTTTTCAATAAATAATTTTGATATAAATTAATAAAAAATAAGCCTTATTTTAATCTTATTTTTGAAGGGCTTCAGTTTCTATTGGCTGGGTGGATGGAATAACAGCGGAGTGTGTGTTCAGACAACTATGAATATGAGTGCTGCTGTCAGTCCTGCATTTGTTATTGAAGGTTAGTTTAGTATATTTCTTACAGCTTTTACTTTAAAATGCTAGTTGAAACCCGAGTTTAAAGGAGATTGGCTGCCACGACCTTTGTAGATATCTTTTCTGTACAGAAACTTTTTACTTTTAGTAAGGTAAAGAAAAATAATTTATTTATTACAATTACTTAACTCGGTGCATTCTTACTCGGTGTATTGTATGTTTCGGGATTTATGAAAAGTTTAAGTGTGTTTAGCAGATGGCGCTCTATAACCTCTGCCTATACTTATATAAAATGGATGAGTCTGTGTAATGATGAATATGTATTTCTAGGATACGACTTATCATCCGGTGAGTATTCATCATGGACAGAATCAGTGTGGGCATCAATGTGGGCGCGCGTGTTCGTATCCGCTGGAGGTGCGGGCGCGCGCGTTGCTGCGTGTACGGGCGCGTTCACTACCCTCATAGCAGCCATACTTACTTACTGGCTTGTGAAACATTCACATATTGTGTTCGAGAATGGACCAGCGCATATTATTGTCAACGATGACGCTACTTCTGGGTAAGCATATACATATAAATAGATATAAAAAAAAGTTATAATAGAAAGTAAGCATATAACTAGTTAATATTCAATAGAATTCATTCGGAGCGTATTTTTGGACCCCACCAGGCTTAGCTTTATTAAGTTAGCTCCTAACTCCGTAGACTTTGAACACTCCAGCCCGCGATTTATTTTAAAAGTATAGTAATATGTAGAGTACAAATATCTGTGAACCATAATACCAACTACAACAACATTTTATTGAGATGTTTAAATGTGTTATTCCATTATTGCTTACAATTCGATTAAGTAACGCGATCACCAAATTTAATTAACAATATTTTGTTTCAGGATATTGAGGACGGTCAACTGTTAATATCGAAACAGAGAGCCAAGACTGTTTTGTGCGATTTCTTTTTATATTAGTGAATAACAATCAGTACCTATACTAGCAAGTGACAATTATAATATAATTGTGCGACTCATTCATTCAAACTATGTAAACTATGTAAACTTAATTTAATAAATAAATAAAATAAATAAATAAATAAAACTACTTTTATACGGATTCTATAAACGTTCTGGATGTAATTCTAAGAACGACAGTGGTAGGCCATGTTTGTCGAAGGACCAATGCTCGTTAAAGCAGACAGGTTGCAAAACTTGCAAAGTGGAGGACGTGACTCGACATACGTTAGAAGATTGACGACGATCTACCTAACAGGAGGGCATTCTGCTAGGTGGATCGATGACCTGAAGAAGGGTGACAAGGTCGGAGTGGATGTGGGAGGCGGAGGACCTTGTATTATGGTGTGAATTGTGACAGGTATAGTGTAGTGTGTCTGCTGAGGCAGATTCTATCGTTTATTTTATCCTGTATACGTACGGAATTATTGTTTAAAAAGGTTCTAATTATGTCAAATTAGTTGGAAAAAATACAATAGAATACGTAAAAAGTAGTTTTTTAATCAAACATTCCACATAAAAGTATGTGATCCTTTAAATGTTAACTAAACAAGTTGTCTAGCAAATTTTATCTAGATTATTTTGTAGTTTCTTTATACTAACTGTACTAATAAATCAATTTATAGCGGAACAAATGATCACCAGGAGCAGGTCTTGAACTCACGACCTCGGAATACAATTCCGTTTCTCTTCCAACTGAGCTACCATGGGACTTGCACATAATAACCAAATTTTTCATTACAAAATTTCGTCGTCGTTGAGGTCGTGGGTTGAAGTCCCGCTTATGGTGATAATTTTACCACTATAATTTGATTTTTTAAGTAAAAGCATAGTCAGTTAATGGCATAGAATAATAAATTAATGTAACTACAGTAAGTTATAAATTTAATATTCTTTTAACCCGATTTATGAAAGACTTGTTCAAATGTTTATGTATGTACGAGTATGTGTGATTGTTATAATCAAATCAGTGCTTGCAGATTTAGTTTCAGTTTATTTATTGTGTTCCATAATGTATACAATGATTGTTTAAATTAAATATTTAAGATACAATTATGGACCCTGTCGGGCACAGCAATTTAGAATAGAAGAGAGGAATAGTGGCAGCGCGACAACTTAATCATCTTTCAATATATTACTAGAAATTGCAATTCTGTAACAAAATGCTGTTTGCCTCATAAAATTATCATTTAAATTATTGTGATCTCTTCTTGAAGTGATTTATTTCGGAATTAGTGATGAAATATTATAAATAAAAGAATGTTTATTATATTGTGATCATTTGATAATTTTGTTGTGAATTTATATTTGCATACATTACATTAGAGCGGGGACGATTTCATAGTCCTTTGGCTCTGTACTGTGGCACTGTATATGCCATTACTACTTAAGAATGAGTGTGACTTTAATAATTTCTTATATTTTTAGTAATTTAACCATACTGTTGCAGTATGTACATGTGGTGACGGATTAAGAATACAAGTGTCACCACCCTCATTCCTTCCCAGGTCGCTGTAAAAGCCAGCTAAGGGATATTGTACACAGATAACATCCTCTGTGAGAGACGGAAAACTCGAAAATAAACACTTTGCCAACACGCCTGGTCAGCGTAGCACAATAGACCATATTCCCTCCCAAACTGGAGGCCCGTGCCCAACAGTGGGATTTTTATGGGCTGGAGAGAGAGGTGTAGTAATATTAGGGGAATATTAAAGTAAGTTTAGTATTTACAAAACTTACTTTATTATTTTTCTATTAACTTACCGTTTTTATATTTAAGTTATATAAATAAATAAGTTTCAAGATAATTTCTTTTCCTTGCTCTCAATATATTTATTGCAATGTTTAAAAGTTGGTTCAAAGCATGTGTATTATTTGTATATCTGATTGGTACACCAAAGCTTGTAAACCTATAGTATTGTACAGTTGAAATTTAGAGTAGATAGTCTTTCAGTTCTACACATCTTAATGGAACATAACTTAAGATAATTTTGTTATTATTTTTTATATCAATTGCTACTAATTTATTTAAATGACAAATTATCAGTTTAAAAATAATAAAATGACTAATGTTATGAAGCTTTTTTATTTTCTCAGAATCGATACTAATATGACCACGTCCACATATTTATAGAGTTGCATACAAATATTTGTCAATGACTAAAAAGAACTCTCAATAAAGATTTACCAAGGTTTTCGAGAAAACACCTATTGAAAAACATGTTTGTAAGAAGTTGCTTACAATACTCTTTATATACATCTATAGATGCAGTATCAATCATTGTGTACTCTAGTTGTCCGGTGTTAAACATATTTATGTTGTTGAGAGATAATTTTAATGATCTCGTCTTAGTATAAATTGCACCTATCCACGAGCTGAACTCATTGAAAGGAATGATTAAGTCAGTGAAATCTGATCTGGTAACAGTGGATTTATCACATGCTTTCGAGGTATCTTCATACTCTGATTGAGTTTTGTGAATAAAAGTAGTTCGAAATGCTTCTGTGACATTTTCCGAGTTTACATACTGTGCAGTCTTGTAACCTATGTCCGTTTGTTCGGAACTCGTGTAAGCTTTATATTCTGAATTTTTGTAAACTATGTCTGCATGTTCCGCATTCTTGTAAACTATTTTAGCTATGTCCGCATATTCTACATCCTTATTAGCTAGGTTATTATGTTTTGCATTCTTGTAAACTGTGTCTATGTGTTTTGTATGCTTAAAAGATGACAAGTTTAAATGTTCTGAATTCTTGCTTGCTATGTCAGCATTATTTGCATTCTTGTATACTAGGCCATTATATTCTGTATTCTTATAAACTATATCTGTATTCATGTAAACTTTGTCTTTATGCTCTGCATTTTTGTAAGCTGTATTGGTAACTTTTGGAATATTGTAAGCTGTGTTTGTATGTTCTGCATCATTACAAGCTATGCCAATATGTTTTGAGCTATTATAACCTGTGTCTATATGCCCTGCATGCTTATAAGTTACGTTTAAGCTATCAGAATTTTTGCAAGTTGTATCTGCACGTTCTAAATTCTTGTAAGCTATGTTTTTATTATCTTCATTATAAGTTTTGTTCGTATGATCTGAATTTTTGTAAACTGTGTCTACATATACTACATTCTTATAAATTGTGTCAGAATATTTTGTATTCTCGTAAGCTACGTCTGCATGTGGTGCCTCCTTGTAAGTTTCATCTACATGTTGTGCATTCTTGTAAGTCATATCTACTTGCTCTAGATTCTTTTTATCTCCGTGTTTATTATCTAAATTCATATAATTCATGTCTGCATTTTGATAAACTATGTCTGCATATTTTAAATCCTTGTAAGCATCCTCTGGTTGTTTTGCATTCTCGAAAGCTTTGTACGTATGTTTTAAATTAGTGTAAACTCTGTATGTATGTTCTGCTTTCTTGTAGGCTTTATCTGTATTTTTGCAATTTATTTCTGCATGTTCTTTGTTTATGCATGCTATAAATATTGCTTGTTTTGAATTCGTGTAAGTCATATCTGTATTGTTGTGAAGTCCATCTATTTGTTCCGAATTATTGCAAGATATGTCTCTATTTTCTACTGTCTCATGGGCTTCGACAGTACCTTCTACATTCTTGTTAGTTGTGCCAATATGTGCTGTATTTTTAATGTAATGTATTATTTCATGTTCTGAACTCTTATAATCTTTATTGTTCTGTGGCACATTATTTTCAGTGCGTAGTAATGTATCAATCATCGGTTCTTCAGTTAAAGGGACGTTTTTTATTGCTGGCGATGCTTTAAGATTTATGTTGGTTTCCCAAATATTGGCTAGAATTAATACAGTACTGCCTTGTTTTGTTAAAATACTTCTATAGTCATTATTCAATTTAACTAATTTGAATAGATTTAAAAATATTTCCTCAAAGATTGTAACAACTCCAAGATTTAATTTGAAGTAAATTTTTATATGAACGTTATTGAATTCTTTGATTAGAATATAGTACGACTTTTTTATAATGTAAAGTGTTACAGCATTAAGTACTCTTCTTAAAATTGAACTTAATATAGAACCCTGACGCCAGTTACGGAAATACCAGTGACTCATATGCTGAGAAATAACATTAGTTTTATAGAATGTAGTATTTTTTAAACACGTTTTAAGTACTTCATACAATATGCCAGCTTTATTATGTACTATATTCTCTTCTAAAGGTTCTTGTGAAGTCGTAATTTCGAGTGGTGCTTTTAAGTAGTGATTTCTTAAATTACTTCTTATCAGGCTTTTTATTTTTTTGCGTTTCCAAGACAAAGGGAAATTATTAGGTTTATTACGCAAGTGTTGCAAATTTATGGTTGCAATTAAATCCATATTTCTGTAGTTTTTTTGGACGCCGATTACAAATATTATAGAAGTTATGGCGGAGTCTTCTTCAGCGAAATGATCTTTGATTATGTCATTGTTTTTATTCAAATCAGCGCAAGGATATACGCTTTTTAAAATTAAATTGTTAAATAATGAATTGTGAATAGTTATCGTTTCATTTTGGAAAGAATAATTTGCGAAATATTTATCCTGGTCTAAGTGAAGAGTATTTATTTCTTCTAGGTATGAAATGGAATAAGAATTTGTATTTAATTGTAAATCATTTTTATCAAATTGTGCAATGTAATAGTAAGTGGAAAAATAATTATTACATTTTGAAATTTCTTGATACCCATCAATGCCATCAGTATTCAGTGTCGGTCCACTCGCGACTTCTGTAATATGTTTTATATCTGTAGGTTTATTTTCTATTATCGTCACATCAAAAGGACTTATAGTACTATTTTCGTTCGTCTCAATATTTTTCGCGTCACTAATATCTTCATTAGTGGTATCTGATATTAGGCTCTTGGCATCATTGTGGATGAAGTGGATCATAAAATAAAAATACTGTGAAAAGTGTTTAGCATTGTTTGCTATATGCTCTGCAGTTATTATCTCATCTAGGAGAGTAAATAACTCAATATTTAACATATGCATTGGTTTTAATGTATTATTACTAGACTTATTTGGTGCCCATTTTATTTTATGGTCTACGTAAATTAGCTGCATCATTATTTCGCATTGAACCCGCTTAGCTTATTAAACGTCCTCACGTTTATCAAACATTGAACATCCTTAGCACTTTCCTATTTTTGTTGTTAATTTTTTTGCAATCATTTTCATCTTTTTTTGCTTTCAAATTTATCCAGTGCATAACATGACCAAAAATGTAAATATTAGGTTGAAAGCTGTCAGGAGATTATTGCCAAAATTATCTATGATTATTCCAATGACTTAGCTAATTCTCTACTAATACTCCTTTTAAGGCTAACTTTCTCTGAACGTTCCGGTTCCAAGCACTTATTACCGATAAATTTAAGTATGCGTGGGGCAGCAATAAAGCAGCCAGCTTTATGGCGCCTTATCCCAAAAAATAGTTTGTACTTATTTTAAATAGATATTGTTAGAAATAGAAATTGAATCTGGGAACTGCTATATAGAATATTTCATACCTATTCCTAGATCCCCTTTTGGTAGAGGTTTATATGTTATGTAAGTAAAAATATTGAAAAGATCTACTGAATCAGTTTCAACGCTTGGCAACATCGTTTGCGTAATTTGACAAGTGACAATGACTTATGGTGTTATGTGATACTTACTTTGTTAGTATTGCCAACTCTGTGGATTTTCCCCTAATTTGTTTCAAACTTAAACATTGACTGACAATAAAAACTGAAAATATGAACCAAGCCAAGGTGTTGATCATAATTTTGAGAGAGACATAAATGTTTTGTAACGATATGAAGTAGTTCAATCTAAATCAGCAACATAAATTATCCCTAAAAGTTCTCTAAAATAATTATGGATGAGATAATTTGAGTAAATTACAACTTACTAGCTAATGCCCACCTTGATAGTTACTGTCCTGCCTCACTCTTGGCTAGGGTGATGATACCTTATACCCTTTGTTAAGGTGTCTTTGTGTTATTCTCATCTATAAACTAGGTATGCATCTGCAGTGGCATTCAAATCCATGCAGTAGTTTTTGAATAATAAAAACAACAAACATCCTTTCATCCATCCGTCTACCCTTCCCTACAAACTTTCGTGTTTATAACATCTGCACTAATATAAAGCTGAAGAGTTTGTTTGTTTGAACGCGCTAATCTCGGGAACCACTAGTCCGATTTGAAAAATTCTTTCAATTTTGGATAATACATTTATCAAGTGTAATAAAACTCCAAACAACAGGTAATGTATATATTTATTAAATATCACACTGCTAAATCCTTACACTTTATTATTTTATAACTACAACAACACTTAATCCAAGTTGTAAGCACAACGAACTATAGATCGACTGACTGGACCGCTCAGTCGCGCTCCTTAAATACCGAATGCCCCACCCGATCGGTCGCCTGACATAAAAATACCCCCGTCACGATTAGTGCTGCCACATACAATCGCCATGAATAATCGATATTTTGGCTAACTCGATTTTACAAATTTAATATTAATTTAACCTAACACTCGTCCATCCTGACCCTGTGTATGTCCTCATACACAACAAATCAGGAAGAACCTAACACTCGGCCCATCGATCCGTTCTGTAAAATATAAATGTCTCATCCCCCTTTTTTTCAAAAACAATGCTTATAATACTACAATACCATATAAATTTCTAATATAAATTAATAATACTTTCTGTGACAACTAAACATTTCAGTTGTATTAGTGGGCATCGCATGGCTAAAACATACATAACAATCATCATTTATTAGAATAAACATTTGTTTTATTTATCGTTGAAAAGACTAGCAAACCAATCACATGGCTGCTAAACTGGCGAACCAATCACATGGTCGCTAAACTGGCAAACCAATCACATGGCTTGGTAAACTGGCGAACCAATCACATGGTCGCTAACCTGACAAACCAATCACATGGTTACTAAACTGGCGAACCAATCACATGATCGCTAACCTGGCAAACCAATCACATGGCTGCTAAACTGGCGAACCAATCACATGGTCGCCAACCTGGCAAACCAATCACATGGTTACTAAACTGGTGAACCAATCACATGGTCACTGAACTGGCAAACTAATCACATGGCTGCTAAACTATATACCTTACGTAATTATGGATTCTGTTTTAGCTTGTTATAAACAATACATATCATTCAATCTAGCCTACGTTTATTTTATATAAATAAGGAAAGATAATATACATTCCATTTTAAATATCATAGGGTGCCACTTAAAAAATATAAATTTAATATGCATCTGTACAAGTATCAGTGCAAATATCATGGTCTTCATAATCAGAATCATTGTCATTTAGACTTAAAGCAGCTACATGAACCCATGGCTGCATGCGGTCAGCAGCGACTGTCGTTTTGCGTTTATGTCTACTACTACTCAGTCCCGGTATTGCTACAATTCTATATCTATCATTACCTAGTACCGATATGACACGATATGGTCCTATGTACTGAGGAAGAAGCTTCTTACTTTTACCATCATTATTAAAATTATTATTCGTAATTTTAACCAAGTCTCCTTCAGAGTAAACACGGGCAGGACGTCTTTTTTTGTCGTAATGTTCTTTTTGTTTTTCCTGTTCTTTGTCTATTTTATCCTTGACTTCTTCTCTGATTGTAGCCAAATTGCTATTGTCTTGCGTTTCTCGCCTAAGTTCGTTAAACTTTGGGTCCAACTCACTAACCATACAACTGCCAAACATAATTTCAGTAGCCATCCTTCCAGTCGTTTTATTAACCGTGTTATTAATTCCCCATTGAACTTGACCGACTTTGTCATCCCAATCCTTTTCATTACAATTAAGATTTCTAGCAGTAAGGGAAGCAAGTATCGTGCGGTTATACCGTTCAACCTGTCCATTTGAACGAGGACTTGCAACCGCATTTAACACATGCTTCGTTCCTTTATCTAAACAAAACTTCCTAAACGCGTGAGAAGTAAAACAAGAGCCACGGTCGCTAATGATTCTATCGGGGACTCTAAAGGTACAGAAAATTTCGTCTAAGACTCTTATTGCGACTTGAGATTTTGTATTTCGAACAGGTCTAATGAATACAAATTTCGTAAACGCATCAACTACCAATAGAATGTAAGAATTTCCTCGTTTCGAACGCACAAAAGGTCCAAGATGATCAATGTGGACGGTGTGAAATGGAACCTGTACCTTAGGAATGGGATGCAAGTACCCCTCCTTTGATGTCGTCTTCTTGGAATAGGCACATTCAATGCATGCTTCTACGTATTTTTTAACGAATTTTGACATTTTAGGGAACCAATATGCAGACTTTATACGTTCAAGCGTCTTTTCCACACCAAAATGACCTATGTCGTCGTGATTCATGCGACACAATTGCCATCGTGCACCCTTTGGCACCACCCAACGAATGTTTGTTTTGTCACCATCGATACACCTATAAAGCTTGTTGTCTTTTATGACGTAATTATCCCTAATTTGCTTAAGTCCCTCTACGTCCAGTTGTGAAGTTAAAATATCTCTGATTCGACCTAATTCGCTATCCCCTATCTGTAATGTGTGGAGCCAGTCATCGCCGGTTATGACCATAACCTGTGGATATTGATCAGTGGCATCTACTATAGTAACTTTATTTTCAGCTTCTATAATTGGGTTTCGTGACAAAGCGTCAACGTGAGCCATTCTATTTCCTGGTCTGTATTCTATTGTGCACTCAAACTCTTGTATTAAAAGATACCAACGCGCGATTCGCGGTATTATGTCGCGTTTGGCAAACGTAGACCGAAGAGCACTACAATCAGTGACTATTTTAAAGTTTTGTCCTAAAAGGTAAACTCTAAATTTCCGCAATGAACATACTACAGCTAACGTCTCCAGTTCATATGCATGGAAATTTCTTTCCTCTGGAGAAGTTTGTCGACTGTAAAATGCTACCGGCCTAAAGTTATCACTGTTACTCCTTCGTTGTAGCAGGATTCCACCGATGCCATATTTACTGGCGTCGGTGTGCAACTCTGTTTCATTACTTGGGTCATAAATTGCTAGAACTGGTCGGTCGATTAATTTATGTTTGAGCGTTTTGAATGCATTTTCTTGCTCATCCGACCAACACCATGCAGCATCCTTTTTTAATAACTTATTTAATGGATGTGCTATTTGTGCAAAATTCATTATGAATTTGCGAAAATATCCTACAAGACCGAGAAACTGACGCACATTGTGAATATTTATAGGACGAGGAAAATCAAAGACGCTTTGAACCTTTCTATCACCTGGTCTAACCCCTAAGGCACTTATCTCATAACCTAAATAATCAATTTTATCTTTCAAAAATTCGCACTTAGCCAAGTTAAGAGTCAGGTTGGCCTGTTTTAAAAGGCTCAAAATGTGATCCAACCTCTCTAAACACTGTTCCACGCTTGTGCCATAGATTAATACATCATCGATATAGGCTGTAGCCTGACTATACCTAGCCGACCCTAATACCTTATTCATCATGCGTTGAAATACCGCAGGCGCATTTGCCAACCCAAAAGGCATTCGATTAAACTCGAATTGTCCATCCGGGGTGACAAAAGACGTCAGCGGTTTCGATTGCTCCGATATCGGCACCTGGTAGTACCCGGAAAATAAGTCTAACGTAACGAAATATGCTTGACCAGAAAGCCTAGAAATTTCGTCTTCTATCACCGGCATCGGATAGCGTTCCTTAATAGTTACAGAATTTAACATTCTATAATCTATGCACATCCTCATGCGCCCATCCTTCTTTCGTACTAAAATCACGGGACTAGCGTATTCAGAGGTAGACTCTCTTACAATTCCAGCGTCTAACATCTCTCCTACCATTTCACGCACCTGATCGCGTTCTTTGTGTGACAGACGATATGGCCTATAAACAATTGGTCGCTTACTATTTATTTCGATGTTCATTTCGGTAACGTTAGTGTTTCCAAGCTCTTTTAGATTAGATGCGAAACAATCTTTAAACTTATTAAGTAATTTTAGTAACCGAAGTCTATGTTCCTCACTAATGTTATCACCAATATGAACTTTACTAATGTCAATGCAGTCATGATCAGTCACTAGTTTATTAGTGTCACAAACGCGATTAACCATTTGTATATTTAATGAGCGACTTATAATGGCGTCCTTGTGCAGAATGCAACATTTTGATACAGGCGTAACATATATATTGACTATACCAGCTTTAGATAAATAAACACCACCACAAACAACATATTGAAATGCTGGCTTTCCTATAACTTTACTATTCAGTAGGATGGGGCCATTTACCGGTGGTTCAGTACGAGCTTTAATTACTGCGGGCCCAAAGATTGTTGTACTAGCTACAGATATTATTTTTACTACTTGGTCGTCGTCTATATCAGTTTTATTAAAGGGTATTTCTTGATTGGTGTCGATGAATTTTAATGTTTCCGCCGTTTTTAACACTAAAACGTGAGATTGTTCGGTGTATGTTTGTCCTACGAGTAATGGTACATCTAACAAACTATCCTCAACTACCTGACAATTAGTGGTCGCACTGACGCCATCAATAACTAGTTCCACGGTCACCTTTCCTAAAGAATAAACCACGTTATTCCCAAATCCCCTAATCGGTGTACGTACACTATCACACTCAAGCATCAAGTGTAAAGACTCTGATTTGGCCAAGAGGCAGACCTCACTACCAAAATCTATAAATGCTTTTATCGGAGCCCCATTTACTAAGACTTCTTTATAAAATTTTGAATTAGGACTAGTTAATGATATGCACATTGTTTTCTGTGTATTTATCATTGTATTATCTTTGTCCTCTGGTTTTGTGGGACATTTGTCGCCCTTGTGACCAACCCTATGACACCGATTGCATCGGATAAGTGGCTTGGGGCACTTTCGGTATATATGACCTTGCTCCCTACAGTTGAAACAAAATGCGCCCTTATCATTTGAAACATTACCAATCTTATTGTTAGCCTTATCATTTAAACCGGATGAGATAGAGCCCGATCCTAATCTAAATTTAACACTGTTATTAAAACGATCAGAGGAATTTGATATTTCCTTGTTGCTCATCAAAAATTGTAGCAACTGATTTGGTTCTGAGCATCGTAATGCAAGGGCACTTGATTTGATTGTTTTATCAGTTAAACCGTGAATAATGCAATCGACCGCATGCTTGCCAATTATGCCGCACTGGTTCAACAAAGACAACTTTTCGTAATAGTATACTTCAATAGGTTCATGATATTTACTTTTACGTTTGAGCATGTCCTCCAAGGACTGGCCATAATTTTGCTCAAAAGGAAAAGCAAGAGATAGCTTTTCTTGCCACTCTGACCAAGAAAATAATATAGTGTCAAGGCTTTCATACCACGTTCTGGCCAGTCCTTGTAGCTTCTGCATAGAGAAGTGAATGGTAGTCCTGTCATCCCAACCATACACGGTGGCGCACTCGTTCACTTTCTTTAACCATACATCAATACGCTGATTTTTCGATGATGGATCAAAATCAGGCAATATGTTTTTGTGGTTTTTAACAACGCTACTGGAGTGACCGTGTGCTCCGCCTGCTAACGGCTGGTTCCTAATAGAATTCAAGATATTCAATATATCTCTAGAAGAAAATGTAGGACTACGATCTCTAACCTGGGTCTCGGCTCGCTTCGCGGCGGTATCGCGCTGCCTGCTTCGCTCCTGTCGCAACTCTTCCTCCAGAGACCGCAGATGTGCCTGCGCAGCCTCACGTTCTCGTTCCAGTTGCTCTGCACGGTGACTAGAACGATTTCGGACGCTCGGGCTGCCGCGTAGGCTAGCTCGGTTACGCTGCGGGCTCCGACTACGCCGCAAGCTCCGACTGCGTCGCGGGCTCGGGCTACGCCGCGAGCTACGGCTGTGCCGCGGACTCCGACTGCGCTGCAGACTCGGGCTCCGCCTGCGCAGCGAACGTCGGCTATGCTGTTGACCATGACCAGTGTCTTTGGTAGTACTGCATCGTCGACTTTGGCTGCCACGGCATCGAGTAGATTCCTCAGAATGCAGCAACCTTCCATGCAACGGCGTTTTTAAACGCCGTTGCTTTTGAGCCTCATGGCTGTCCTCCATTTCTATAACTCGAAAACAAAAAAAAAGAACATGGCACCTTACACAATATTATCTCTGCATACCTACCTTGCACTTTTATTTATCGGTTTTTTGAATTTCGAAGATTGCTATAACAGTCAAAACAGATTCGAAGTCTATCTAAAATCTAGGGTTGGACAGTGGTTTTAAGGCTACAAATTACATCATCACTAGCAAACAATAAAACTGATCTGATTAACTGAAGCAGTTGATATGCAAAGAAAGTAAGTATATACTGGGAAAGATTAACAAAATACCGTTGGTTTACCACATTTATCTACCTTCAAATAGAAAACAATATGCAAAAATCTGTACAATTATGCAACCAACATCTAAAATTAATATGTGAGCATGTACTTACCACTTCTGATATGTAATAAAACTCCAAACAACAGGTAATGTATATATTTATTAAATATCACACTGCTAAATCCTTACACTTTATTATTTTATAACTACAACAACACTTAATCCAAGTTGTAAGCACAACGAACTATAGATCGACTGACTGGACCGCTCAGTCGCGCTCCTTAAATACCGAATGCCCCACCCGATCGGTCGCCTGACATAAAAATACCCCCGTCACGATTAGTGCTGCCACATACAATCGCCATGAATAATCGATATTTTGGCTAACTCGATTTTACAAATTTAATATTAATTTAACCTAACACAAGGAAGTTAGTTTTCTAAATTCCACGCGTACGGAGTCGCGGACAACGGTTAGCTTATGATAAATTAAGTGATTTGCTTGTGCGACGAATATCTGGTGTGTGGAGTTGCTCAAACGTTGGCAATACTGTAGTTCACTGACAAAGACAATAAATAAATTGAAAATGACTTTATCACATACAGTTATTAGGAGAGTGATTTGCAATACGTGTTGTAATGATAAAAGCTTTATAGTAACAGCTCGAACGTCGACGTTATCGTCATTCCGACAAATTAATTTAATACGCCAATTTAGTTTAGTTCGTCGATCATATTCAGTAGTTAAACAGGTTAGAATGGCTGAGAAAACATTACCCCGTATATTTTCTCATGTAGACCAGAATGCGGCTTCTTACAAGAATCTTTTAAAAGAAGCAGTTGCTATACCTTCTGTATCGTCCGATGTTAAGTATCGCAATGACTGTGTCCGTATGGTAGAGTGGATGCAGGATAAGCTGAAAGAAGTTGGAGCCAGCACTCAGCTTAGAGATGTCGGTTTCCAGACTATTGAAGGCAAAGAAGTGAAATTGCCACCAGTTTTAGTGGGTGTATTGGGAAATGTAAGTTTTATTTGTTTTTTATATTCTAATAAATATTAATTTAATTACTGTAGAACTTAAATAATGTTTTAGTATTTGTGTATAAAAGTAGATTCCTTTATTAAAGATTCATAAGGATAAGGAGTTGATAATTTAATTAATTGGGAACTAAATAATTAGTGTATTTTATTAACAATTTACTATTAATATTAATTAGTTCCATTGAGTGTATGGAAATAATTAGTTTTAATTAATTAAAAGTTAAAATAATTAATTAAGCGATTACATTTTAAGGATCCAGCGAAAAATACGATATGTATTTATGGTCATTTAGATGTTCAGCCTGCTTTAAAATCTGATGGTTGGGACACTGAACCATTTGAGTTGGTGGAACGTAATGAAAAGTTATATGGACGTGGTTCTACTGACGATAAAGGGCCAGTGTTGGGCTGGCTTCATGCTATTAACGCTTACAAGAGTATCGGGGAAGAGGTATGTACCTATCAATAACTTGTACAAAAAATCTTCTATATCAGCATATAAATTAAATATACCGCTGCTAGGGTATGAGTCTGCTTCCTAATAGTTTCTTTAATAAAAGATTTATAAATTGCAGAAGATATTGGCAGGTTTTGTTTTTCCATACTTCTTTCATAGCACATAGGGTAAAATTAAAAAAAAATTATAATATTAGATTTTCATTAGCCTTTTGCTTTTGCCTTTTGCACTGTCTAAATACATATTGTATAAATAATACTCAATACAATTAGCAATTTTCAGCTGCCGGTAAACTTGAAATTTGTTTTCGAATGCATGGAAGAATCAGGTTCTGAAGGCTTGGATGAACTGCTCACGGAGAAGTTAAAACCTGAGGGTTTCTTTGATTCAGTGGACTATGTGTGTATATCTGACAATTACTGGCTGGGTACAACAAAACCTTGTATTACATATGGTTTAAGAGGCATCAGTTATTACTTCTTAGAGGTTGAATGTGCCAAAATGGACTTGCATAGCGGAGTATACGGTGGAACTGTTCATGAAGGTAATTCCCCTCGTATTAAAGAATTATCATACTTACATATCTATAATATTATTTAATTGATTATCATAGACTATTAAAAAGATAACATAGCTAAAAATAATTAAAACTCAAAGTTTTTGTATATATATTTTCTTCAAAACAGTAAATTCAAATGTAAAAAAATCTGCTAATCTTCTCTGAAAATTGCTATATTTTCAGCCCTTTGTTTCAGTAGATCTTAGATGAGAGATATTTTTTTTATTCCTCCTAGGTAGTTAAAGTACTCGATTGAAACATTTTTCAGTGATGCTTCGCTCCTAATTCGCGACTAATCGCAGCGTTATGTTATATAGCCTTCCTCTATAAGGCTAAGCGTATGCTGAGACGCAGGCGACGCAGACACGTGTCTGCTCTGCGCCCCGCTCTGTCTCTCTCAGTATACGCTCGAGGCCTATGTCTGTCTCGCCTGCCCTGCGTTGCTAAGTCTGTGCTGTGCTGCGCTACATCGCCCGCGTCCCAGCATACGCCTAGCCTAAATGTACTGGCCAAAACTGAAAGAATTTTTTAAATCGGTCTAGTGCTTACTGCGATTTGCGCATTCAAACAAAAAAACATTTCAGCTTTATAATATTAGTATATACGTATTCACTTTCGTGTGCTATTGTGACTATTTCGAAATAATGATGGATCTGCATCTAATCCTTTTGCGACATGCTCCGATATCGTGTGATAGTATATATTTTTATCGTCTAAATGTTTATAAAATACTTGTTACTAATTGCGTTATTTTATCTGTGCGACATACGTTATCTTAATCAATATTTGATTTGTTACAATTACACAATGAGTACTTTGTATATTCTGTATTGAACTTAAGAAAAACGGTCATATTATCGTCATTTACAATATTTCTCAGTAACATTTTATGATGAAGAATCTGGAATAAAACGTTTGGACATTCAGTCGTAATATCGACATAAAAATCCTGTCAAGAGCGAGATAAGCCCGCACACCTAGGGTTCCGTACCTACTAGACCGTAACCTATGCGTTTTGATTCTCTAGCGCAAGTCGAAAATGACCAAAAATTGTCGTAATTCAGCTTTATCTTCTAAACGCGTAGATCTAAATGGTTGATTATATTTTTTGCACCAAGGGACCGCGTAAATCTACATAGATATCGTCTAAGTTTCAAGTTGCCACCTTTAGCCATAGCTGAGTAAAAAGAGTTTGACAGACGAACAGAGAGACTGACATACAGACGAACACCGAAGTGAGGCTATAAGGAATAGAAGGAAGGTTACAATAAAACAAATTGAATTAAAAAATTCCAATTAAAAAAACGTGCTGTCGTTTTTGTTAATTTAACCATATTTTCTCATATTCCTTATGTAAACATATAGGTATTCTCTAATGTCCACTATATCCTGTCTGGTTTTGTGATAAATGATAATAGACACTATCAGGTCCAGAGGATAGTGGTTGTTCACCGCAATGATAAAATTGTTTTAGTCAATATCAATGCGGTACCTACTGACGCTATCAATGCGATAGTAAGACTCGCAGATCTCTTATTAAAAGAGTGTTCCAAAATGAACATCATGCAATAATATAATAGAGGGCCGGCTAAGAAGAACGAAAATGTTGTTTACGAGTATACCTTACTTTTAAGGACAGGACCTATGAAAGGAAAATGATAAGGGATAAACATGTAAACGCAAGGTTCGAAACCTAACCTTATACTGACGATCATCGTGGTATCGATGGATCTCTTTCTCTCCTGGACATAACGTCCCACTGTTGGGCACTGTAGGGATTATTTATTTTTATATTTGGGAAGAAAATGGAGTGGTGACATATTTTGTATTCTTAGTTCGTCACCACACGTATAGTACATCAGATGGATACGTCATGGATGGATGGATGGAATGCGTTGAAAAGGTAAAAGTGTTTTATAATGAAGATACTGTGTATATTTCAGCGATGTCGGATCTAATTTATCTGATGAGCCAACTGGTAGATAAGGATGGCAGACTCTTAATCACAGACATTTATAAGTCGGTTGCACCCCTTACCGATACTGAGAAGAAACTCTACACGTCTATTGACTTCGATACGGAGGCTTATAGGTAAGATAGCTGTTCCTTATTTTAGAGATGTTTTTGTAAAAGGATGGTAGCATTTACAAAACATGATTTAAAAAATATCAAAACAAACCTAATAATATAATTCTCTTTAAATTATTATACTTATAATATCTTGTATTTTGTACGTACCTATCAAATTTGATCCACGCGTTTTAATGATGGGAGTTAATAAACTTATACAGTTAAACACAAGAAGTTTCTAGAAAATTTAATCCTAAATGCTCGAAGCTTATACATGATGTAGAAAACATTCTTCCTCGACAGTCCAGCAAAAATAAGTGTACAGTCAAAGGTAGAGGGGATAAGATCACGAAAGTTTGCTTGCTATGCTATGTATAATCTATATGACGGGCTTCATGGTCTAGTAGTTCAAGTAACAGACTGCCGTTCACGAGGTCTCGGGTTCGATTCCAACACAGGAAAATCATTTGTGTAATCTTTACAGTTGTCATACAAATGTTTGTACTGCGTCTGAGTGTTTCTATGTATTATAAGTATATATTTACAAAAGAAGAGTAGTATATGTAGTATATTCTAGCTTAGCTTGGGACCAGAGGACGTTGTGTGAAAAGTCCATGAATATTTAATCTATTTTTAGAATAGCAAAAAAGGTGAAACTTTAAAAAAAAATCGGGGAATTTTGTACTTAATCGACCTACCAAGAAGATTATTTAGACCTACGGAAATCTGTATGTGAGTAGGCGAAATCGCATACACAAGTCTAGTAAAATATTTGTCAGTGAATCTGGAATCACGACCAATAAATAAATACATTTTATTATGTTCAATAACAATGTATTACATATTATAATAGTGTCACAATAAGCTATCATGTTTTATCACCAGTTGCCAGCTGTATGTTTATTTTATATTTACGATTATTAGAAAATGATTCATGTTGTTCTTGTTAAGTTGTATAATGGTTATTGTGCATTTTATTATATTATATATGTTATCCGATAATAATTAGATCTTGCCTGTCCAAATATTTACGATATTAAGTTTTTAGAATATTTTGTATATAGATAAGTACATCACTAGTTGTCGAAGTTGTCGAATATATCAAGGTTTTTTCATTAGCGATTGTTCAGAAATCAGTCTTTCAGTCAGAGTTGAACTCGTACGTTATTATCGTAATATATTCGTCATACCGAAATATACCCCAAATAACACAATGGCAGAACAATGATTAGTATATTTTGTTGATGAAGCATCAATTAATATACACAAACTGTGAATTGACCTCTATTGCCGTTTCAGAGATATATCCTCGACTGACAGTCGAACGGACAGCTAAGTTCGTAATACTCCTTTTTAGGGTTCCGGACCAAAAGGGCCCCTTTTGGTCCGGAACCCTAAAAAGGAGTTAAGACGATACCAAAATAGCTTCGTGCATTTTTTTATGTACGAAGTTTTCATTGTTTCTTTAGATTGAATGGCTAGAGCTCTAATTTTTAAGTATATGTTTTTTCATTATATGATCTAGGATCGCATCAACTCAGAAACGCGATTGAAAAAAGTTTTCTCGATAGAAAATCTTGGCGAAACAACCTCTCAATTTTTTTATTTTTTTCATTTGTCGGTCTATTATCGCGTATTAACTAATGAAATAACTTTAAAAACATAAGTAACTATTATATATAGAAACACGTAAATCAGAATTAAAATATATTTAGTAGATTTTGAGTAAATAGGAAAAGTATCCCTAATTCTTCATTTTCTGTGCCTACTGGCTGTGTTAATATGTACGTGTCGGCGATGATATACGATAATATTGATGTAGGCCCTTAAGAGATTTATGTAGGGTCGACGACTAAGCTACGATGATCGTTTATCTTTAGACAGGACGTATGATTCTTCGTCACCTCAGTGGTTTAAACATTTTAAATGAGTAATATTTGTTTTAGACAATCAATAGAAGCTACGAGATTGGCTCACAATGGCGACAAGGAACAATTACTAATGCACCGCTGGAGGTATCCCAGTCTTTCTCTACATGGTATTGAAGGTATGTACGAATCGAAATGATGTAAAACTATTTAATATTTTTGTCTGTGTGTATGTAAACTATGACATGGGTTTGTATGCAGTTCACCAATATAAAGGTCTAATACAGGCTACACTTTATATAGCGATATTTATATGCTTTATAGAGTTTATTTTTACTGTTACTTTATATATTTTGTGATAAAGTGTTATCTCAAAATGTAGGTATCTCATTTCCACAAATAAAAACTCTTCTCACATTTATTATTGCTAGTATCTCCTTAACTACTGAACAGATTTTGATGCGTTTTTCCACATAATTGCTTTGATAGAGTACCTAACTATAGCTTACGTCATAATCTAATGAAGATTTTAAGCTAATGGGTTGTTTTATTAGGTGCTTACTTCCAAACTGGAGCGAAGACTGTCATACCAGGAAAGGTCATAGGCAAGTTCTCTATAAGGATCGTGCCCAATCAGGAGCCGGCTGAAGTTGAGAAGCTGGTCTTTGATTACGTCAACAAAAAGGTTAGAGTATGGTCTAATTGTACAGGTATTCCTATTCCGTAATTTCGGTAGCAATTTTTCAACTATTGAAATACTAATAGCGAGTTTCTCTCTCCAGCCCATTGACGTCCCAATGTTGGTAACTCCTCCACTTTAGGAGGTATTATGGTCTACTGCGCCGCGATGACTAGGCGTGTTGGCACAGGATTTATTTTCGAGGTTTCTGTCTCTCACAGAGGTTGTTATTTGTGTAATGTTCCTTAGGTGGCTTTTACAGCACCTTAGGAAGGAAAAGGGGCTGATGACACTTGTATACTTAATCCGTGACCACACGGACACAAAAGCGAGTATAATCCCACAAATACAGTTATAGGTTATAGATTAAAAACTAGCCGACCCGGCGAACCTTGTTTTGCCATCAAACACTGACACAAGAATTTTATATATTAGATTTGACACCAGTTATAAAATGTTACGAGAATTTTATACATATTAGACAGATGTCTAATATGTTTATGTATAAAATTCTCGTGTCACAATGTTCGTTCAGTAAGTCTGAAAATTTTATATATTAGATATTGATAATACTTTTATGCATATAAATAGTGAGAAATATACACATTTCACATAGATTGTTGTAAAATAATAGATTATACATACATATTTACATTTATATATGTAATTTAGTTACTAGATGTGTCATGTTATTTGAACAAATGTGTATTGATGACAAATATATTATTGTGTTTGTAAATAATTACACACCAAGAAAACTTTGTACTTAATATACTTATATTAAGGACTACAAAGCTTTATATTATGCTTATCAAACATTAGCTGTCGCCCGCAACTGCGTACGCATGGAATGAAAATATACAAAAATTCCATCCTCTTGAATCACTATCCATTGCGTTGTTTTGTAGATATAAGCTCACATAGGGAAATACATACATACAAAATAGCGACTTTGTTTTATAATAAGTAAAGACTAGGTTTGGTGACAATGGTAACGATTCTGTTCGCACAACTTCTCTTCAGCCCATTTACGTCCCACTGTTGGGCACGGGCCTCCTCCACTTTGGGAGGGATTATGGTCTACTGTGCCGCACTGACCAGGCGTGCTGGCACAGGGTTTATTTTCGAGCTTTCCGTCTCTCACAGAAGATGCCATCTGTGTGCAATATCTCTTAGCGGATTTTTACAGCACCCTTGGGAGGAGATGGGGTGGTGACATTTGTATTCTTAATCCGTCACCACACGGACAATAACCATACTTAACTAAAAATGAAAACTGGCAGTCTCAATAATACAACAACGAAATAGCCAATTAAACAAAATACGCTATAGCTGTTTTCAGTATTTAGTTAAGTTTAGTTGTGCACGTAGAATTGGTACCAATATCTATTAAAAAAATTATTTAATACTGGTACCAATTCTACCTGCACAACTAAGCTTAGCTTAACTAAAAATCGAAAACAACTATTTAATTTTTTTTAGTTTATTTACTTGTGCGCTGACGTTGTGCGCGTAGAATTGGTACCACTGTCTCAATACGAAGACACCTATAGTGTAAATTTTATTGTTACAGATCAAATTGTTCGCTGCATATCTGTATGAAGTTGGCAAATTGCCAAAATAGATAATCGTCAGAGAGATTAATCTAATAGAATAATACTCAGGCAATATTCTATCAGGGAATTTACAACATTCCTTTCAATAAGTACAGCATAATGGTTAAGTTTCAGCATAATAATGGTATTTTGTTTAATAAATGAGCAATTTTATTTTGGTGTTTAATTTACTACTTAATCATAATTTATTTCTGAATGTGGGCGATGTAGCCACAGACACTCTATCTGGTAAATCTGTGGCTACCGGTATTAATAAAAAGTCGTAAAATGTATCCGCCGCGAGAAATAAGATGTGCAACCTAGTTGCGGCCAGACAACGTCACCAAACAAAAAACACCTCGGAATTGGTGCACTCCACAACATAGCATAAATTCAATATACACGGTAAGGAAAGAAGTCCCCACATTATATAAATGATTTGCTACCGCAATGAAGGGCTTACAGCTTACACTTACACACACTTACACTAAGCAATCAGTTATTGCATTTTTTTGCAATAACACTAAATAACTAATTGTTTAATGGCGAATTTTATCAAGTTTGGTAGTCTATTGTTAATTTTTTGAGGTTATAATGTGTCATTGTGATGCCATTGTGACACCATTGAAATACGCGACTTGAGGGCCAGGTAGAAAACCGATCTTAAGACGAATATTGGTGGAGTCGTTGAGATACAAATTTAGATGATTAATTTAAAACATTTAAGACTAGCGTTCAAAATATTTTAGACGAATTCCTCGTAATGATGCGCTATGGGCTGATGAAAAACTCGTTATCTATTTAGATGAAACATGGATTAAGGCTCACTATACGGTTAAGAAATCTTGGCTAGCGAGTGCATTAACTGGCATTAAAAATAATGATAGTGAAGGTTGGTCATTACCCACGCTGGGGGCGTTTTTTAACCGTTTTTTAAATGGGGTCTCCATGCTTATGTTTAAATCAAAGATGAAAACGGGGGATAATCATGATGAAATGAATCGCAAAAAATTCACCTTATGAACAAAGGAAAGATAGGGACGATTTTTATAACTTTTTCTCAAAACCCTCATAGATTTTGTAATACTCTAATGAGAACTCTAATGTAAAACTAACTCTAATTAAGAGGATACCAAAATAGCTTCGTGCATTTTTCTACGTACGAAGTTTTCATTGTTTCTTTAGATTGAATGGCTAGAGCTCTAATTTTTAAGTATATGTTTTTTCAATATATGATCTAGGATCGCATAAATTCAGAAACGCGATTGAAGAAAGTTTTCTCGATAGAAAATCTTAGCGAAACAACCTCTCTCATTTTTAGGGTTCCGTACCCAAAGGGTAAAAACGGGACCCTATTACTGAGATTTCGCTGTCCGTCCGTCCGTCCGTCCGTCCGTCTGTCACCAGGCTGTATCTCAAGAACGGTGATAGCTAGACAGTTGAAATTTTCACAGATGATGTATTTCTATTGCCGCTATAACAACAAATACTAAAAATAAAATAAAATAACGATTTAAGGGGGGCTCCCATACAACAAACATGATTTTTTTACCGTTTCTTGCTCGATACTAATAACGTTGCCTTATGTTACATAGATAATGGTACGGAACCCTTCGTGCGCAAGTCCGACTCGCACTTGACCAATTTTTTATTTTTTTCATTTGTCGGTCTATTATCGCATATCAACTAATGAAATAACTTTAAAAACATAAGTAACTATTATATATAGAAACACGTAAATCAAAATTAAAATATATTTAGTAGATTTTGAGTAAACAAAAAAAATATCCCTAATTCTTCATTTTCTATACCTACTAGCTGTGTTAATATGTACATGTCGACGATAATATTGATGTAGGCCCTTAAGTATTAATGTTATTAACAGAAATAATTTGCTATTTCATTTTATTTAGGCGCTTTGGTATTTTTAATAAAGCAAAAAATAAAGTTTGTAGTATGTATGTAGGGGGTTAACTGAAGCTACAGTCCCCGAGAGGCTATAAGTAAGTAGATGTATATCTTATTCTTTCTTCCCATACCATTAAATGTTCCACTGTTGGCTCTATATGCAGTTACGGAAATTCCAGACGTATGAATTGCAAGCAACAGCTAGTATTTTTAACAGATTAAAAAAATTAGGAGGATATAATATTCGGTTGTATATTGTTTGACGAGCCTCGTGGTCGTGTGCTTCATGTAACAGATTGCCGTTCACGAGGTCTCGGGTTCGATTCCCGCTCGGAACAACCATTTGTATGATATTTATAATTGCCATACTTTCTGTACTGCGTCTGGGTGTTTCTATGTATTATAAGTAGGTATGTATTTACAAAAGAAAAGTAGTGTATGTATTTTATCCGTATTCTGGTACCTATGACACATATTGCATATAAGCTTAGCTTGGGACTAGAGGACGTTGTGTAAAATGTCCATTATTGCCTAATTATTTATTTATTTACTAACTGTTGCCCGCAACTTCGTACGCGTGTTAGAAACTAAACCTAAAAAAATTATACAATGAAGCCATCCTCTTGAGCCACTCTATCTATTAAAAAACCGCATCAAAATCCGTTGTGTAGTCTTGAAGATACAAGCTCACATAGGGACATACATACAAAAATAACGACATTGTTTTATACTTTGTACAGACACGTTTTTCATATAATACAGGTTCCTATGTGTACTTTAAAGTTTGTAATATTTCAAACTTAACTCCTCGTTCACTACGAAAATATTACTAAATATATTGGCCGGCTATGAAAGATTTGAGAATTTGAAACCGTTGCTCCAAATCGGACTAGGTTACTAGGACGGTACATGAACTTTTAAGCTCTTATAGTGATAGATAGCTGCAATTCTTTCAAGTTCAATGGTAGATATAACTTGACCTCTACGGTTTTACAATTAATGTTGTTTCTATTTAAAATTACACACGGCCCCATTGTTACACGAGAAAAAAAAATATTACTCGCTGGGTTTTGACACGCTGATATTAAAACAGTTCTCAAGTGATTCAAATCAATATAGTTATCTACTATTAAAAACTAAATTTATATGTTTCCTTATTATATAGAAGTGATTTATTAAAAACGTCTGTTTAATGGTATCGTAGACCATTTCATACATAGTAAATTTTATATATGTAGTAACTAATTTTGTTTAAAGATTCAGGTAAGTGAATTACATTCGTTTCGGGTTCCATTAAAGATGGGCCTAAAACACAACCCTGTGGCACTCCAAAAAAATATTAAAATCTTTGATGATTTTAAGGGTGACGTTAAAGATTTTAACTCAAAATAATCTATCTTCTATGTATATCTTTAAGAGTACTTAAAAAAGATATTACAGGAGACTAGCCAAATTTCAGAGAATCTGGCTATTTAATTTGCAATTTTTGATATTTTATAAGCTTTATAAGCATTATTATTTTTTGTTATAATATTCTAGGTAGTTTATAGACATTACTTCAAATTACCAGTATAAGTACGTCAATAGGCAATAATTGAATTGCATACGGCAATAACACGGACGCAATGTATCAATGCCTCCACTGCCAGTACTAAAGGTATCCATCAAAATATGGACTTTCTGTTACACTGCATTTGTCAGCATTATTTACATTCAAAACCTTACAGTTATGTGACAAACACATAACCGTTATACACATCGATTAATATAAAAGAGATTAAATCGCATATAACATTTTAGAAATTGATCCGAATATGAATTGTGTGGGCGATTATATTAAACTTATCTTTACTTTAGCTACCACCCATTGACATCGAATGGCGCGTGCCTACCAGTTTACAATAAAAACATAAAAGAGAGGATAGCGACCGGCCCTCATTCACTCAGTCTGTCTCAGAGTCTCGCTACAGTGCTACGTTACGCTCCGCAGGTACACAATACTAATGTACCGTGGAAAAAAATCACCAGTTGATTTATAGTGAGACGCATTAGTTTTGAGAGAAAGCATTCCATTTTCGGAGATTTCTTCATACTAGGGACTGTATTTGGTAAGTTTCTTTTTAATCATTGGTAATACAAACCTGATTTTAAATTTAAGCTGCAGTTACAAAAAAACAGTTCAGGTATACACACAACGTCTATAATGATGATGTTATAGAATTAAATTCACATTGTTCTTTGATTCTATAAAAACATCTAAACAATAATATTGTATAATTAAAGTTAAATTGTATTGTTATGTCAGTCCAGTTAGCGACCGTCATCGGCTGCCAGATTATCATGCACGCTTTCTAATTTAGTGTGACGAATTTTTGCACCGTACATAAACATCCATGTCAGTCTGATTCGTTGCACACAAATATACAGACTGTTGATACAGTAATGAGGTTGACACAGTTTAAACTTCTTTTTATTAATTTGTTAAAATACAAGCAAACAAACAAATATTACCTCTTTATAAAATCAGTATAGACAACGGATAAGTATTGTTAGTACAATGTTTATAATCTTATCGTCTACTATAGGTACGTGTTTTGGAGCTTTTTCTTTTTCATGTTTGATAATGTTCTTAGTTGAAGCGATCAGCTTCTTAGATGAACCCTGATGTTAGCTGTAGGTATTTTAGGAAAATCATTGAGATGTATATTTTTGTTCAATGTTTCATAATTACTTATATAAAAGTTTTACATTTAGCTTATATGCACAACAAACATGATAACAACAACAAAATGTTGTTGTTATCTGCTATTCATAGCAATATTATCAAGATCACCTATTAAATTCGCTTGAAAGGCAAAATATTTACCATTCCGTGATTTACCATACTGCAGACGTCATTTTAAACTCTCAAGGAGCCTTTTATGAGACGGATTACAGCATTGTGTCGTAATTCGTAAATACTTCGAAAATTACTCGCTTACTCCCCAAGAACAAAACTACATAACAATTAGTTCAGTGTTGTTTAGTTCGTTAGTTCTTAGCGAACATGGTGATAGAGAGATGCGTTGAGGAAAAATTTGTGTCGTGTAGTTTAAGGAATGTATTAATTCTCTGTTTAAATTCTTACAATCATAGACCCCAAGACGATTCAAAGTTACTTGGGCTAAAAAATAATTGCGGAAGGTTGTAGAATAACGGAATAACGTATAATCCTCCTATTTTTGGAATGATTGGGAGGATTTGATTATTACATATTTAACTAAGTATTTTATACTTCTTGCCAAAGTAACTTTTAACTTTTTTTTATCCTTCAAGACCGCATTTTTCTCTCTGATTTGAATCTTTATTGCTCAAATTATAATTTTCAATAGTCGTATAAACTAATGGACTTAGTTAATTAGTCGGGTAATTATATTTTAATAGAACATAAATTCATTTTGTTGATAATTACAACGAAGAAGGTTAATAATAATATGCGTCTGATAGGTACCTATATAGAATCCATCTTATATTTGTAACAAGACTGGATAAAATGATTTTAAAGGTTGTAAAACTGGCTTACCTCCACAGTTTAAACGTCATAAGGTCGTAGTTTTATCATAAGGGCTAAGCGTAAAAGGTATTGGGGTTTTATTCTTTTATAGGAAATCACCTAAAGTCAGAAAATTTGTCTTACAAACGCTATATTATACGCTATTCCTAAGGTCATAACCTATTTACTGGAGTCATAATAATAGTGGTAAGAGAAAATGGTATGCCACATCTACGCGATTGAGAATTTATACCTATACATTTTACTTCAGTGTGTGACACTTTAACTATGATTACACCTAGACCGAGAAGTATATATTTTTTCAAACATTCATGGTGGACGCGTTTAATAAACCCAATAGGACCAGAGAGAGAACATAAACAACTAACGATTCTGTGTTAGTTTTATTATACTGTATTTGCCAATTTTAAATTCAATAAAGAACTATTCTGAAATGCAAATTTTTGAGCTTGATTTGGCCGGCTTGAGGATTGCGTTACTAATAACAATGTAGAGTATTGTGAACGGCTAAGCTTTTCGTATATACATATTTTGGTATCTACTGTTCTAGATCTTATTTATTGGATCGCCTTAATCTCGATTCTACGAACAGGCGACTTGAAACAAGCTCACAATCTTAAGTAAAAAAAATAAATGCAGGATTACAATATATTAATCTCAATCTCTTTGCCAGTCACTAGTCTTTATTTGTTTAAGGAGGTGTATTTGTTTAATCCATGGAGTTTCTTGTCTGTTCTTCTCCCTTCTTTCTTGTCTGTTCGATTCCCTTTTGGCTTGGAACAGACGCCTAGCTTCTGGCTTTTTAAAAGTGCATGTATATCTTGCCTACTTAAAATAAAAATCTTTGATTTTGACTAAGGTGCTTTTCCTTGACATTTTGTCTTTACCTATGCCAACATGACGAATAATGTAGTATGGTTCTATATAAAGCACATTAAGAGTGGTGTTGTAAATTTTCAAAGCCAGACCAGTTTGCGTGTCCACAGTGCTTTTGAAAACAGCAGGGAATAAGACAATGGAATGTCGTTGTGCGTCAGGTACAAGTTCTTTGGTCCTACTAACCTGCATACTAGATGCTAATCAGTAAACGTACATTATTAGAATTAGTCTCGGGCTATCTCCGAAAAATATTCAACAATCATTTATGTATCATTCGTTTTTACCGATAGTAATTGTTATTCAGTTGGCATGTTGCTTCAAAGTTATTATGCAACTGGCAACACCGGCGTCATGTGTATGTAACCTCAATACTTTTCAAAATAAAGGCAAACTTACCGAGGTCATAAGAAAATACGTTTGTGTTTCCATAAAATAAAACAAGCAGAGAACTTGGGGGACAATCTATTGTATTCACAATAAAATATAATAGCATGCTGTTGCGGGAAAACCAGATACTAAAATGTGTGACCTTGCACCAAGAAACAGAGCTTCATTATATTAAAAATAAATGTAGATTCTTTTTTTTTACTGACGTTGTCGCTGGTACAGCTCATAATTACGGATTTAAAAAAGAACTTTTAAGTATGCGGTTTCTTTGTTACGATGTTATATCAATGCATCCAAACTTATTGATCAATATTAATAAGTTATTTTTGATGCATTGAAGGCCGCTCATTCTACCGTTATGGCAACCACTCTGTGGGTTCATACCAACTTGTTCTGGATATACATAAAACAAGTTTCGCCGGAGGACACGATGTATTCATAACACACATACATAAAAATTGCATGACTGCTGCCTGCAGTAGATCTGGTTTAAGTCTATTTTACGCTGATAGGTATTTAACATTGTAACAAAATAATTACACTGAATAATACATACGAGATAAATTTAATGTGATTGAATTATACAAAGATTGACATGTATGCCTTCGTAGAGTCGTCGGTTGCTCATTATCACAGAGGCCGCAAACAGCTAGGCAATTGAAAATATTCAAAACACTGGTCATGGTCAAATTCCTATATGTATTTTCAAACGCTTTTATTAGTTCAATACGTAGGTATCTTCGGGCTTCGTGGTGGAGTGGTTTATCTAATGGACTGCCGTTCACGAGTTCGCGGGTTCGATTCCCGCTTGGGACAATCATTTGTGAGATTTCCATAAATGTCATACAAATGTTTGTACTGAGTCTGGGCGTTTTCTACGTATTATAAGTATGTATTTACAAAAGAAAAGTAGTTTATGTAGTATATCCGTATTCTGGTACCCATAACACAAGCATATAAGCTTAGCTTGGGAACAGAGGACGTTGTGTGTAATGTCCATGAATATTTATTATTATTATTATTATCATCTATAAATGTATTTTAATCTATGTAACGAAAGCGATTTTTACCCACTTGTAGTAGGTAATTGGATTGATCTGAAATTTAGCACGCATTAAGGACCGATGACAATGTTATAATGTAAAATAATATTCACGATGTTGTTTATTAGTTTTTGAACTAAACAAGTTATTGCCCTGATAGTCTAATACGACGTCTTATTAAAACGGATGTTTTAAAATTATTGCATTGATTAATTCATACGGATTGTTTAGCGTAACCAAATCATCTAGACGTCTAGGATTCTGGCATACACAATCATAACTTGTTTAAAGTATATTATTATCAGCAGATGGCAGTTCTTATGAGGACCTTATTCTGAAAATAAGACTATTATATAAACTGGTTAAGACTTAAGTTTATTAATAGCAACAATTCACGAGGCGGTTTAAATTTATAAGAAACTCATGCAAGTTTCATTTTATTATTTTTATAAAGTTCGTAAACCATTATACCTACATATTTTCCTGAATGCATTTACATAATATTTATTTATGACACAGATCATACTATAAGTACGTACATATATTTAGATATAGGGGGATACCCGTAAAATATTTGCATTTAAATGCGACGTGTACTGTCAAAGTACCTATCAATTAATGTCATTTATAAATAGAGAAATATTTGGGGTATGAAATGTTTGAAAAATAAATAAAAAAAATATATTTTAATAAATGTTAAATTACCTTTTAGCTGCCAACATAACATGTTAGGTAAGTTAAATTTAACATGTGTCTGTCTGTGACATCATATTATAATATGGCAGTATGTTTAACCATTTTCTGGTTACGAGTGTTTAGTTGCTGGAAAATTATTCTTAATATAGCTATGATCACAAATATACCAGATGGTGGGTTAATGTTTAAAATTCAGAATAAGTACCTTTACTCTGGCTAAATCGTACTTCATAGAAAAATGACGTTTCATATGACGCCTGTATCATAGACACACATAGATACATTTTCACGCACAACTAGATAATATTTAAGTGGCTTCAAGCCGACTAGATGAAATAGCCATAGACACTACATCTGGTATATCTGTAGCTATGATATCTTTCAGTTAATATTCGATAATATAAATATAGCCTCGCATATTTCCAGTCAGTAAGGTATTGACATAGTTAAGCTGTCCGGTTATTGTGTAATAGATGCGTGGATGACGTACCGACTTTCGCTGCAGCATTGAATACAAAGGGAAATCCAAGCATTGTATGTTACCGATTTACGACAATGAAGGCGACCTACTTGCCCGGAGTCTGGGATTTCCTCTGACGTACACAGATTTCTCGATATCCAATGATTGATCGCAACAAAATCAATATATTTTTACTCTCAAGATCTTCATTAAAAGAACAGATTTTTATCACTTACGGCATAAGTTTCGGTATAAAGTGGCGCCTGCATTGAATAGTCACTGATTATTGATTGTATTTCTTTTGTTGTATTTGGATATGTTAGACGGGGTATATATACTATTGACTATTGCCAACAGCTTGACAAAGCGGACACAAACTTCGTTATACTTACGTGTTTTAATCTTGTGTTAACTCCAATATGGGAGTGAATCATAATAAACAAATAAGTGAGCAAATTTTTGGAACGCTGAAGACGGAACTTTAATGTACAAGACTGCTGACTCATTGTTAGTTTCCATGAAGAGTTTTAAGTACCTTTGAGCCACTTTC
Source organism: Orgyia antiqua (assembly GCA_916999025.1). Taxonomy (NCBI): domain Eukaryota; kingdom Metazoa; phylum Arthropoda; class Insecta; order Lepidoptera; family Erebidae; genus Orgyia; species Orgyia antiqua. The sequence continues at coordinate 9,953,236 of OU779861.1, forward strand.
ATTTACATAAAACGTTGCTCACACAGACGTCAAATCTTACGATTCAGCGCAGATTTCTACTTGGTTTTCATAGCGTATGGATAATGGATATAGCCATCTCTCAATGTCGTTACCTTGGTCCCTTAGGTATGTCTTAGGGTCATATAGGTCAAGAGAAAAAGCAATAATTTATACTGTTAGTTTGTAAAGAGACACGTTAAAATAACATCCTTATTTAATTTTAAGAATCTTGCATATTATTATTTTGACCGACCTTTAAAATGTTTTTAAATCTTCCCGAGAGGAAAAACTTAAATGTTATGTTTGAATACTTGTTTGTTTAGTTTTTTCCACTAAGAATTTACCAAGTATTCATTGTATTTAATAATATTATTTGAATGATATAACTAAGTCCACATGTAACGCGACATAGCGAAGACTTGAGAAGCATGATATGTTACTTCTAAACATATTATCCTGAGGGATTAGACCATCAAATCCATGGCAGTTAAGTATTACAACTTTATTATAATAGTAAAAATAACTCCTCGTTTTTTCCACTTTAAGTTAGTCAGTAACTAAGTACTGCGGATGATTGAGATCGATCACCAACCTGACTGGTGTACCTACTATGCAGAAAAAACGTTAATAATCACATCGCCTACTTCAATTGTCACCATTATAAAGGTTTGAAAGAAGTATTGTGCTATTAGAAAACTACTACTATGAGAAAAATAAGAAATTATTTACAAAAACTGACAGCAGTAAAATATCAGATCGATGGATCTATTTTTTGCTTCTGCATTAAAAGGCTGGGCCAGTTATTGTGACATTCTTGGACGAGTCAAAAAATGACAATGTTGATTGTACTTATTCAACTATTAACAGCGCTCTGAATAAGTCTTCAATCTACGTAGTGGCAGGTTAGCATTCCTAACGTCATACCATTTGTAGCCAATCATTCATTTGGTGTCCATTGGCTTCTCTCTACACAAAGTGTGCACTATTCAACTGCATTTGTATTTAACTATAAATAGATAAAATTAGTGGCCAAATTAAGGGACTGTGTTAAAAGAATTGTAATGTTAGGTAAATGTAACTATGTTTGTATGGTTTATATCCATAACTAATCTGCTTGGTTAAGATTATTTGCGCATGTTTATCGGGTTAAATTGTAACAAGCGTTATGTACCGGGGTTTTCCCATCCGCATTTGTAATGAATACAATCAGGGACGGTAGCGGAGACGGGCCTTGCACGAGGCCAACGATCAATCATCAAATAAGTCATCTCTTGATAGTTGGCGGATATGATTGAGTGGATAACAGATTTGACCCCCATTTCTGATGTTAAATTACCCGATAGATCCGATGATCGATAATTAGCAAGTCGTTTTACGATATACTTAGTTGTCTTGACGTTTTATTTATCTTACAGAATCTTGTGATTAACATTAAAAGAGATTAGAAAGATTAAAAGATAAACTTGAACTAGGAAATTGCAACGGTAGGCATTTAAAGGTAAATAATATTATTTAAAAAGAATATTTATTTTAGTTGTGTTTTCTGAAAAGAAAAAAAATATTATGAGTATAACTTTTATTTTTATTTTCATAGGTATAGACCATGACTTATACAGATATATAATATTATTATGTGGAAACCAAACAGAAAATGCAAAAATATAAGGATTTTAATGTTAAGTTTAGAATCTCATTTAGGCACTAAGGACTAGTCATCATGATAATAAGTATGGTCTTTTATTTACACAATAATATTAAAATATTGAATTCTGTTTATCATATCATGACATTTTAATATAATTTTCATTTTGTATTCGATCATGAAATCATGACATTTTGTTAAAGTCACTCAGTTAGTGGTCTGCGAACAATGAGCTTTATCTAAGAGAAAGTGCCGTGAAATTTCTGTTGAATGTATTTTCACATTTCTTTACAATACGTTTTTGCTAGCAAAAGTAGAACTCCATTAAGTATCTAGTTATATTATTAACTAGCTATTGCCCGCAACATCGTACGCGTAAAATTTTGAAAATAAGAAAAAACACCTTAACAAATTATACAAAAAACAACCTCTTGAACCACTCTATCTATTAATGCAAACCGCATCGAAATCTGTTACTTAGTTTTGAAGATATAAGCTTACATTGGGACATACATACAAAAAGGACAACTGTTTTATAAAAAGTAAAATTATGTAGTTACTAATTTTAAAAAAATGTGGTTACTTTTTCTAATCTTTAAGATAGAGGTTTCAGAATGAATGGTGGTTATGCTAGAAAAATACTAATTAAATTGATATTTATTATAATATCATTTATCTAATACACACATCACCTGAGTTTACATCAGGTGAATAAATCAGCTGGGTTTTTCATGATGTCAACTTTACGGAAATTCCAGTACCTATGTGCAATAATTACGACCTCAGTAGTTAACAATAGTTATTACATAATACATCTATAATAGTTTAGAGAATAGTAATAGACCTGTATGATAACACATGTCATTTATGTGTATTTTGAGTTAGTATTTATTAAAAACTAGCTTCTGCCAGCGGCTTCGCACGCATTAGTGGCCGAATAGAATTTGAAATCAAACCTAACATAAAAACTAAAATCTGAATTGATAATAATAGATACTCATTAATAGAAAATCAGAGTTAAATACGATATCAAAATGACAACTACAATTGATACAAACCAAAACAAATACTAAGTTCAATTGTTATTAAAATTGTAAGAAAATATTGATACAATACTGTAACACTTAAATAAATAAATATTCATGGACATCCCACACAACGTCCTGTGGTCCCAAGCTAAGCTTATTGTGCTTGTGTTATGGGTACCAGAATACGGATAGAATACATATACTACTTTTCTTTTGTAAATATATACTTATAATACATAGAAACACCCAGACGCAAGATAAACATTTTGTATGACAATTTATAAACTTCACACAAATCATTGTCCGAGGTAGGATTCGAACCCGCGACCTCGTGAACGGCAGTCCGTTATATGAACCACTAGACCACTAAGCCCATCAAACTCTTCTTTCTGCCACGATAAAAAAAATCGTCGTAGTATAGAATATAAAAAATCGTCGTAGTATAGAATATAACCTACTTAAGAGGATACCAAAATAGCTTCGTGCATTTTTCTATGTACGAAGTTTTCATTGTTTCTTTAGATTGAATGGCTAGAGCTCTAATTTTTAAGTATATGTTTTTTCAATATATTATCTAGGATCGCATAAACTCAGAAACGCGATTGAAAAAAGTTTTCTCGATAGAAAATCTTGGCGAAACAACCTCTCAAATTTTTTATTTTTTTCATTTGTCGGTCTATTATCGCGTATTAACTAATGAAATAACTTTAAAAACATAAGTAACTATCATATATAGAAACACGTAAATCAGAATTAAAATATATTTAGTAGATTTTGAGTAAATAGGAAAAGTATCACTAATTCTTCATTTTCTGTGCCTACTGGCTGTGTTAATATGTACGTGACGGCGATGATATACGATAATATTGATGTAGGCCCTTAACTATTCCAACTTCTTTAAATCATCTCCATTAAACAAACACAAACAAACAAACTCACTTTACTATTATATATAAGTAAGGATTTTGTAGTTTGCTGCTTTGAAAAGACATTTTACGATCTATCATACAATTTTGGTAAGGTTTTTCCAAAAAAGAAAGTAATAGAAATTAATATCGGTTAATTTTTTACGAAGAAAACAGCGTAGGTACTACGAAACGTCTTTTTTTCAATAAATTTATATGTAAAATCTAGCTGAACTATAGTTGTCCTTCTCGGCGTGTCGTTCGGGAATAGGGTTAGCAATATCTAGCACCTATACCTAAATTCTGAATAGGCTTGGTTGTTAATCTGCTAAAAGTATGTGGTTTTACGACAAAATAATTACGGATATGGTTGCAGTTGTAGCACAGTTCTTGTTTCCAAGAGAAAATAACTTCCTGTAAGAATTAGTCATTTCACAACGTTTAAATATATAATTATAAGTAATATGCATTGTAATTGCATCACTAATTACTCTCGTTAAAATATGTGTACCTACCTAAATAAGTACGACAGAAAAACCATTCATAATGTTGAACACTGTATGTATTAAAAAGTGATTAAAAGCTTAACAACTAAACTGAAATTAACTATGGTGTATAAATAAAACTACTTTTTACGGATTTAGACGCGTATATTTGTTTTAAATTATTTTAGTTGTGCCTGCCTAGGCACAACTAAAATAACTAAAAAAATAATTATTTTTTAATTAACTTTAGTTGTAACTGTACATCTCGTACAAATACTTGTGCAATTTTCGACATTCCAGCTTTTAAAATGTTTAGAAAATGTTTGAGATCTTTATAAGTCAATTTATGACCTTAATGGCTTTATTCATAATGACTTATCGGAGGTTTAAACGGAGATTATATCGGAGAGATAATAAACGTTTTATCCGTAAAAAGACTATTATGAATAACAAGTTTTGACAATTTTCGCGAACCGATTTTAGCTTTTAAACCTCCGATAAGTCATTATGAATAAGGCCAATAATATATATACTATATATTATATAATATGACCCACTATAATAAATATTAATATTGATTTCAGAAACAAAATGTTAAAAATTACCGCGGTTGTGCTCCTGGTGATATCAGCTGTGAACAGCCAGTGTTTCTACAAGGATGATGCTTCTAAAAAGTTAGAGCCTGAGGCTCGTAGCTCCCTCTACCGAGGACAACTGGAATTCACCTTGAACCTGTTTAATTCAATCAACAAAGCGGTTCCTGATGACAATATCTTCTTTTCACCATTCTCTGTATACCACGCTTTGCTGTTGGCTTATTTCTCAGCTGGTGGCCAAACAGAAAAGTCGCTGAAGGAATCTTTGCGTATCGCTGATAATTTGGTGAGTAAATGCAAGAGCTCTTACATTCTTTCATTTCATTTTGACGGGCTTCGTGGTGGAGTGGTTCATGTAACGAACTGCCGTCTACGAGGTCGCGGGTTCGATTCCCGCTTGGGACAGTTATTTTTGAGGTATTCATAAATGTCACACAAATGTTTGTACTGCGTCTGGGTGTTTTCTATGTACCATAAGTATGTATTTACAAAAAAGAAGTAGTATATGTAGTATATCCGTATTCTGGTACCCATAACACTAGCGTATAAGCTTAGCTTGGGACCAGAGGACGTTGTGTGAAATGTCCATGAATATTTATTGTTTATTTATTTAGTGTTATTAATTTTAACAATTTGTCTTATATAAATACAGAAATCAGAAAACTCTTCACTTGTCTGACAATCAATTCAATTAAGCGTCTTAAGCCAACGATATTTTAGCCCCATCATAAAATGCACTATTTTAGAATTTGTATATAATTTGGTTGTAATATCATTTGCACTATCACTACAAATCTTAAAATGTGACGCCAGCCAGTAATAGTCATATTCAAAAATACCATTTTGATAATATTTTTTTCTCATATTTGTAGGATAAGATCAATTTGATGACGGCATACAAAGTGGACGGCAGATCTCGCAGAGCGAACAACAACAGTGACAGTTATGAGTTCACCAACGCCAATAAATTGTTTGCAGACAACACACTTCGTGTCCGTCAGTGTCTCCAAGATTTGTTTTCTGAAGAACTTGAATCGTTGGTAAATAACAAAATTACGTAAAACATATATTTGCGGTTGATGTTAGTGAATATATATTGCACTATATAATCATTGAGATATTAGTATGCCACAAGTACATAGTTCTATCCTCAAGTCTTTCAAAGTAATATTGTTATCTTTTTGTCACAAAAATATTCAGTTTTGAGTTGAGGATAAAAGATGTAACTGATATGCTAATACAGCTAAAAGATTTGGCACCTATTTTGTGTTACAAAATTTTTAGTTTACTAATTAGATGTGAATAGTGTAAATCATTATATACCTCTGCCTACAGTTTTATATTTATAGTAGCTTTGATTATTTAGTGGCCTGTGCCCCGTGGTGTTACCCGCGTTAAAAAAGTTAAAAAATCTGTTCGTATTTTATTATCACACGGGAACATTGAATTCTTATGGGTTAAAAAGTAGCCTATTTGTTATTCTGATGTATAAGCTACATTATTGTAAAGTTTCATTAAAATCCATTCAGTAGTTTTTGCGTGAAATAGTAACAAACTTCCATACCTACTTACAAACATTCACATTTATAATATTAGTAGGATATAGAGGTTATCCTCCGTGTGGTGACGGATTAAGAATATAAGTGTCACCACCCCATCTCCTCCCAAGGGTGCTGTAAAAGTCAGCTAAAGGATATTGCACACAGATAACATCTTTTGTGAGAGACGGAAAATTCTAAAATACACCCTGTGCCAACACGCCTGGTCAGCGCGGTAGATTGAAAAGTATATATATAAGTATATAATAGTAGATTAAAGTGAAGGAGGCTCGTGCCCAGCAGTGGGACATAAATGGGCTGGAGAATAGAGGTTTTAATGTATTTTTATTATAAATATGCTCTTGACACTGAAAATGTCTTTTATGAAGTCCTCACAATTGAATTTTAATTTACCAGAATTTCCGTGAAAACCCTGGAGCAGCCCGGGACTATATCAACAATTGGGTAGCTCAAGTTACTAAAAACAACATCAAGGATTTGTTGCCTGAAGATGCAATTGAACGTACCACCAGATTGGTTCTTGCCAACGCGGCTTATTTCAAAGGAGTATGGTCATCCAAGTTTCTGAAAGAAAGGACGAAGAAGGAGGCCTTCTTTGTATCAGAGACGCGTCAAACCCTCGTACCATTCATGAAGCAAAAAGGAACCTTCCATTACAGTAAGTGTCGGGCGCACCTATGTTTTAAGCGGAACGATTTCAATAAAAGGCCTCTATCACTCTCCGGACCATTAACGTCCAACGTGAACATGGGTCTCCACTTTGGGTGGGTTTATAGTCTACTGTGCCGTGCCTACCAAGCGCATTGGCACAGGGTTTATGTTTGTGATTTCCGTCTCTCACAGAGGATGTTATCCTTGTACAACATTCCTTAGCTGGCTTTTTCAGCGACCTGTAAGAAGAAGGATGGTAACACTCGTATTCTTAATCCGTTACCACACGGACAGATCTACACGGTTAACGGGTTGAATTAGATCTACACGGTTTCAAAATACAGATAAACTAGGTAGATGTTATTACGACTGTTTTTAATGGCCAATTTATTAATACATTGTGGCGAAAGGCTTTATGGGCAAGACAAGACAGGGCCGGGGTGGTTAGTAGGTATCTCTCCTATGGTTGCTGTAAAATAGCGATGAGCATTGAAATAGCGAACTAGTTGATCAACGCGTTGACCTCTCGTTAACGTTTCAACGGTTGACCGTTTCTGAATTAACTAGTTGAATTTAACGTTCGCTTTTTCTAACGTTCGTTTTTTTGTTATTCCTGTAATTTCCTGTCTTTCAATTATTCTTAAATATGTCTTACCTTTTAACCTTTTAACAATACGCCTGGAGATTTTTGTGCAGTTAACCTTTGGTTGTAGACGAGGCACAAGCTTAGCTGTACGACATTTATAGACTGAAAAGAGGAAAGTTTGTATAGTATCTCTGATTGTTATAAACTGAGCTCCTCAGTTTTACCAACAGTGAGAGAGTAAAGTAGACACCGTGTTAAAAAGACGGTATCAAAACCGTAGCGACTTTTTATACGACGCAAATGTCATCTAGGTGAAGAAGCGCCTTCATAACATGATTTTGATGACTGTAAATTATAAAGAAGATTAAAAATATATTTCTTTTTATATTTGCAGTGGTTAGTGATGAACTCGGTGCCCAGATTCTGGAACTCCCATACAAGGGCAACGATATCAGCATGTACATCCTTCTGCCACCTTACTCGATGAAGGAAGGTAAGTTGAAAGGCTTTTGTAAAACATGGCAGTAATTATGCCTAACCCCAGACAAAGATATTTATTAGGATTCACCTTAATATGTATTGATTGAGATTAACAAAACAAATTTTATCATCATCATAACATCACGCCTTTTTGCCAAGGGAGTAAGCAGAGCCGGTATACTCCAAAATATACCGTAGAGCGCCATCTGCTACGATCATAGGCGTACGATCATAGGATACGGTCAGAGGCGTATTTTGAAAATTAACGCCCCGGGCCAATTTATTTAGCCGCCCAATAAATTATTGAAGATAGAGCTAAATCTTTCACCGCCCGTCTCAGGCTGGCCACCCCGGGCCATGGCCCCTATGGCCCTAGGGTAAATACGCCTCTGCGTCTGGACATACATGCCCGACGGTTGTAAGTGATATGCACTTGACCCCTTTGAAGTACCTACACCGGCGAAGACAACGGAGTATATTTTCCTCTCCCAGTGTTTCCACTTACCTTCGCCATGTTAATTGTCTATCAGCCATCCTCTCCACATGGCCAAACCACCTAAGAATATTTTTCTCCATCTTAGTCACTACATCCCCTTTCAGACCGCAACGTTCTCTTATGACTTCATTTCTTAGTCTATCTTTCAAAGTCACACAATTTTTAATATCCAATATTTTACCTATGATTTCGTCGTTGGTTTTCTTATCGCTATTTTCATTTTAAAGTTTGAATTGGTATAAAATTTTACTTATATGAAAAATATCCGATATTTACAATCAATAATTATCATGTTTAGTCTATCAATAGTACTAATATACCTACGTACATAATATATTTTAACATCAAGAGTAATTGATCAATCTTGAAGACATGATATTTTATTTGTCCGAAAGAATAATAATATCTGAATCAGTTCTAAATAAAAAAATAAAAAGAACGTTAAACTGAAACAATCTTTTCCTTGACATTTTGTATTCAAATTATATTAATTCAATTCTACTTATATTTTTTTTTGCAAAAAGTGTAGCAAGTTGTTTGTAAACTATTAAAATATATAATTTATTCTTATCAAGAAGAAATCACTAGGGCAGTTTTTCCATACAAACGTAGTCCCCTATTTCCTCCCTGTATAATGCCTGTAGAGCAATAATTTCCATTTCATAAATATATCGATACTATTGACATGACATGTTGCTATGTGTTTCTTTTTTTCATAAATTGATTCTTACAAAAGATATCAATCTAAAAATCGATTTTCTTCGGTTCACATGTCCAGGAAACAAATATGACAATGTTATTCAATAAAAGGAAATACAGGAACACGGCCAAAGCTTTTCTTTAATTTTTAATGAAAGAATTGGTTATAAATAGGTTACGTTTTGGGGATGTAATCAGGAGACTACGAAATGTCGATTTCATGAACATTTAAAACGGTTTTTTCTACCCAAGCAGCAGTTCTCATACAGTACTCATACATTTTACAAATACCTAATTTTCAATTCGCTCAGCTTGTTAGTTTTCTCTTAAAAATATTTTCTTATATTTAGGTGTGACCAATATAATCGCAAATTTAACACCGGAGCGACTTGCTGCTGTTGTGGAAGAGGGCTACATGGGCCGTGAGGTTATTGTTGAGATACCTAAGTTCACCATCGAGAGAAGTTTACCATTACGACATGTAAGAAGTTATTTATATTCAATGCTAGCCAACGCCCACGGTTTTACCAGATTTTGTAGTTATTGAGATAAATTTATAGACAAAATTTGATGTGGTTTCGATTGACATTTAAATAGGTTTTCAGTTACACCTCATTCAAAAAGTTTTTATCGTTTCCATATTCTCAAGATTTTTCGTTGATTTCATTTTAATTTATTTTATTGTATCTACCACTAACTTTATTTTCGACTGCGAAATTACCTACAAATAAAAAAAAATGTCCACCTGAAAAAATATTTACACAGGACAAATTTATAACTTATTGCAAATTTTTAGGTTTTAGAAACATTAGGTGTAGGCGATTTGTTCAACGCAACAGCTGACTTCACCACGTTGACCGAACAGCCGGGCGTTCTCTTTGACGATGCCACTCACAAAGCAAAGATTCAAATTGACGAAGAAGGTACGTAACAAAAACAATAATTGCATAAAAAACAAAATTAGCAAGTCATCGGCACAAGAAATATTTATTCATTTGATCGTTATGGTCATTGTATGAACTAGTCATATAATAATTCGAACACATTCGAATCACACCCATCGCACTCGTTAGAATTACAACTTTCACTATTCGCTGAAAGGAGGAAGAAAAAGATAGATTTTAATATGATTAGACGATTGTGCTTTTGCCACTCACGATTATTTATGCGGTTTAATATTTATGCAATTCTTCGAATGCCAAATTTTGTGGTTAAGTTTAAGTTTTTTTAGTGTTGTAATGGACTAATTGAATTGCCTTTTATTTATTTGTAGAAATCAATATTTCATATAGTTATTTTGTTGATTGCTCACTGTTTATGTAACAGTACCTACATAGGTTGCGTTTTCGTGCGTTTTTAAACGCTACTTAATCACATTTTCTTGTAAAATACTTTTATATTAATATTATAAAGCTAAAGAGTTTGTTTGTTTGTTTGAAATGCGCGTCAAATCTCAGGAACTATAAGTGCGATTTGAAAAATTCTTTTTGTGTTGAATAATCCATTTAACGAAGAAGGCTATAGGCTACATAACATCACGCTGCAACCAATAGGAGCGAAGGACTAATAGGAGTGAAAAATATTGCAAAACCGGAGAATATTTTCTAAATTATGCGCGTGCGGAGTCGCGGGCAACAGCTAGTTAGTAAGAAAGCCGAACGGATTTTGAAAATGATAACACCTTACATAATTACGTGCACGGTGTTTGACTCTAAAATACCATAAATCCACAATTTTTAGAAAGCTTTAGGTACGTATTCAGTTTTTCACCTGATTGAGATTGGCTTTTATTTCACGAAAATAAGTCAAAAAATTAATAATTTTTTATTTCTCTGTAGAATCTCATCCCTATCGGTATAAAGGCTGGCAAAGTAAGATATTAGTCTTTAATGAAATTATGTATTGCGTATTCTCATTTTTTATTTTTTATTGCAGGTACTGTGGCTGCAGCTGCAACAGCAATCTTCGGTTTCCGTTCATCTCGACCAGCGGAACCCACACGTTTCATTGCCAACTTCCCCTTCGTTTATCTTATCTATGAGCGTCCCACCAACTCTGTTCTCTTCATGGGGGTATACAGAGACCCCAAGAAGTAAATCTAATTAAAAACTAGCGTAGTTCATGACGTACTCATTTATATTGTGTTATGTTTGTTATTGTCATATTAGAACGATTTATCTATGTACTAAAATTTGCTTCGATCTGTGTTTACATGCCTAACGATTCAGATATTCGTATACACTTAAGTTTTATAAATGGGACGCGTTCGATAAAAATATGTCATTCAAAATATTATTTCCAAAAAACGTTTTATAACGACAAACTTTTTACGTTTACTGTTAATGCAAAAGCTCTCCACTTTTGAGTTATTATTTTTAATTTAATTTAAACTTAATTTTAAACCTAACATAGTAAGTTCTACTAGTTCTCACTAGTTCTCTAGTTCTCTAGTTACCTATAACGATGTATAATACAAGCGATTGAGATGAAATCATAGTATAAGATGATAATGTTGTGAAAGAGAGATTAGTTGGTATTTAATAATAACTGATAGTTAGAATAAATACCAAGTAGAGTTAATAGCTTCTGGTTAGTAACTCTTTTTGCAAAGCCCGAAGCGTGACATAGAGTGACAACGTAGCAAATCTCAATATTTAGTTATTTTGTAAGTTCATTTAATTTTTTATTGACTTCGTTTGATAAATTTTATCAGCTAATTTGTTAATTTGTTGTTCTAATTTCTTCTTCACGTCCCCCTATTCCACATCGAAAGGGTATTTGGTCTACTTATGCCAAGTGAGTTATGGCGCGCTGATCATGCATAGTAGCGTGGGGTTTAGTTTTCTTTCTCTTAGATGTTGATGTCGATGTTCGCTGTTTTCCTTAGCTCGCTTTTACTGCTCCCTGGGAAGTAAATGGAGTAGTGTTCTTATTCTCTCTCTCTCTCTCTCTCTCTCCAGCCCATTATTCTTCCACTATTAAGCACGGGCCCCCTGGACGTTGGGAAGGATTATGGTATACTCTGTCGTGCTGACCAGGCGTGTTGGCGTAGGGGTTATTTTCTCGTTTTCTGTTTCTCACAGAGGATATTATCTATGTAAAATGTCTCTTAGCTGGCTTTTAAAACACCCTGGGAAGGAAAAGCGGTGGTGACACTTAATCTGTCATCACACGTATGTGTAAACGTGTTCTTATTATTGTGATCTTATTCTTCTAAATTTTTTTATATTTTTGGACTGATGTTATCATTAGTATTTCAGGGTGTGAATCGAAGTCTGTCCTAGGTTAACATTAACCTAGGACAAGGTTAATTTTGTATACTATATATAAAATACTATAATAGTGAGCTAGTTATTAATTTATTTGTTTTATTAAGATTCCAGGAAAATTTAACATCAAAACGTAATGTTATTTTTATTTTTGTAGATTTTATCATTACGAATTTTTTTATTAAGTATATGTAAGTTAATATTAAATGTATATCCATAATGGATAAAATTACAGTGTTTTATTTATGAAACCCATTGTCCAAACCCGAGGTTTTTTGGCAGGTTTCGAGGCATTTGAAAACCAGCGTCAAGTCCTTGAGACTTGACATAATGCTGAAATGGGACCTCCTGCTGCTGACTGGACATCACATTTTTATATTTATATGCAGCATTTTTTACTGTAACCTAATTTGTTTAATATTGTATGTCTTGTTAGTGTGTGCGGATGGTCCTCACACTATTTGGGTAACAGCTACGTTTTTGTAAAGTTGGGCTGCAACGTCTAAAATATTCAGAGACAATGTGGAAGCTTACCTCTGGATATGTACGATCCTATGTCCAAGCCTGTCCAGCGCTGGGTACACCGCTGAAGTCTCGCCGGCCGGCACATAAAGTACTTGCTTGTAATAGTTTATTAATGATTTTATATATTAATTCCACTTTCCTCACGATTAAAACGTTTATACACACACACACCCCGAATAATGTTTATACAGATTTGCACTCGCGATGGCTTTGTTGTACTTTCAAAGTTTTACCAATTTTCTTCATACTCAAACGTATTAACCCTTTTTGAAATCCATTCGAATGTCAACGTCTTGACCGATGACGCAGTGTTGCCGCGAAATGGATGCGGCTTGTCATTGGACGGAACGTATGGCGTGACATATACGCCCTGCCATTGGTTAACTCCCAACAATATCATAGAAAATTCCAGATCGTTGCAAATTAAAGCCCAACATATGATAAAAGGCGGGAAGATTTGAAATTCGAATAGAAATAGATTACGGTTACGAAACATTCCGCCCACCAAAATACACTTGTGTATTTTCTATTCAGGAAATAAACTAAAGAATAAATGTAATCTAAATTGATGAAGGCATTTGAACTAAAACTACTTAAATCTACTATAACGTATAATGAATTTTCAAGACTATGCGATTTGGTTAGGTAAAGGACAGAGCTTAGCTAATGGCCTAGTAAGTTGAGATCCATCCGCGGTACGCACTGTAGCGATACGTATGATTCCGTCCGGGCTAGGGTGTAGTTTTAGTACGCGTGCAAGAGGCCAATGTAATGGCATTGCATTCTCAGTTTTTAAAATAACGACTGTTCCTATGTCAAGTGGCTTAGAATGTTTTGTCCACTTAGCGCGTTGAGTTAGAGTTTGAAGGTACTCGTTTTTCCAACGATTCCAAAAATCCTGTTGAAAACGCTGAATGAGTTGCCAACGATCAAGACGATGTATATTAATAGAAGTTAAGTCTTCATCAGGAACAGACGTTAACGGTTCCAGCGTTAAAAAATGACCAGGGGTCAGAACGCTTAAATCGTTGGGATCAGAGCTCAATGGACAGAGCGGTCGCGAATTAAGCATGGACTCAATTTGAACGAATACAGTTGTTAACTCTTCAAAAGTTAGAGCTTGATCACCTACGATACGGTAAAGATGCGTCTTAACGGCTTTTATTTGAATTTCCCAAACTCCACCAAAGTGAGGACTCGAAGGCGGATTGAAACGGAATTCGATGGTTTCACTTTGAGCGGCTGAGTGCATGAGTGAATTAAGTTGATTACTCGCGCCTTTGTAATTTGTACCACAATCAGAGAGTATTATACTGACTCTACCGCGACGGCCTACGAATCGACGAAGAGCGGCAAGAAACGCGTCAGCTGAGAGGTCAGAGACGGCTTCGAGGTGCACAGCCTTCGTGCTGAAGCAGACAAATAGACAAAGATAAGCTTTACCGATTTTAGCACCGCGATGTTTACCAAGTTTAATACGGAAAGGACCGCCATAGTCAGTACCGACGATAGAGAACGGTTTTACTTGATTTACGCGAGTTGCAGGTAGATCACTCATGTACGGTTCGAGCGGAGTAGGTTTCAGTTTATAGCATTGCAAACACTTTGACAAACAATGACGAATAGCACGTTTAGGAGAGAGGATCCAGAATTGTTGTGTCAAAAGGTATTGCATCGTGTTAATACCGGGATGACAGTTTTCACGGTGAAAGGCTTCGATGATAAGGTACGTTAATCTAGAGTCGCGGGGAAGTAGAGCAGGGTGTTTGTGTTCAAACTCGAGTCCGGATCGGACTAGCCGACCGCCCACCCTGAGAACTCCGTGGGAGTCCAGAAACGGGTTCAACTTACGCATTTGTTTTGATAAAAGGCTGTTAGATTGAATTTGATGAATGTCATTCGCAAAATGAGTTGATTGAACGTGCTTGACGATAGTCGTTAGCGCGTCATGAAGCTCTGAGCGTTTATGAATGGGAGAAGAGCAGCGTTTACGTCTATTACGAATGAAGTCTAAGAATTTTAGCCACACGCAAATAATGCGTTGGATTTTACGAAGGGACGAATAACGGTCGAATAACAAGTCTATAAACGAGACGGTTAAGTCATCATGTGTGAAGAGCGCACGCAGCGTTCTCTCTTCACTTTCAAGAACGGTTTTGTCGGGAGCTTCATCTGAGCCTGTAGGCCAAGAGACAGACGGTTGGGATAGCCACTTAGGGCCCGCCCACCATAACCTATTGTCGGCAAGAGCTGACGGAAGCTGACCGCGGGAGACTACGTCCGCTGGGTTCTCTTCGGAGGCCACGTGACCCCAGCGAGCATCTGGAACGACGTCTAGAATGTGACCTACGCGATTCGCGACGAAGGTTTTCCAACGTGAAGGGTGAGATCGCAGCCACGCAAGCACTACCGTGGAGTCTGACCACGCGTAGATACCGGTACATGGAAACACAGGTAAGTATAAATCCTTAACGAATTTCAGCAGATCGGCGAGGAGGACAGCAGCGCACAACTCGAGCCGAGGTAATGACGTCGATTTTGTTGGAGCGACACGACCTTTGGAATACACAAAAGAGACTTTTACGTTGTCGTAGATATCAACTGTGACTAAGTAGATTACTGCGCCGTAACCGGTTTCAGAGCTGTCCGAAAAACCATGAATTTCACACGATTTTATGTCTTTTACAGACACACATCGAGGTATCTGCAACGATTTCAAAAGAGGGAGTTCTTCGAGGTAACGATGCCAGAAGTTTACGATTTTTTCAGGAGGATCTTCGTCCCATCCTACACCAAGGATCCACAGGCGCTGGACGAGAACTTTTGCCACAATAGTTAACGGAGAAAGAAAGCCCAAGGGATCATATACACGCGCGAGCTCGCTGAGTATACTGCGCTTGGTACATTTTTTGTTTTGTGGAGTCACTGCGAAGAAGAAGCTATCACTAGATGGGTCCCATTTTAGACCCAAAACTTTAAGGGTGTAATTTTCTTTTGCGTCTAGAGTGACAGGTGCGGTTAAGCAATGCTCTGGGGATAAGTCAGACAAAAGTTCGGGTGAATTGCTCGCCCATTTGCGAAGCTCAAAGTTCCCTCGTTTAAGAAGAGCAATAATCTCTGATTTGGTTTCATGAGCGGTTTCGAGTGTGTCACAGCCGGTTGCGACATCGTCAATGTATAAGTCCCTGGATAAAACTTTACTAGCAAGAGGAAAGTCATTACCTTCGTCAGAAATCAGCTGTTTGATAGTACGGCATGCGAGGAACGGAGCGGAAGACACGCCATACGTAACCGTATTGAGCTGATATTCCTGAACGGGTTCGTCGGGATTAAAACGCCATAGAATACGTTGATAGTCGCGGTCGTCGTTGCGTATAGAAATCATTCTATACATTTGTCGCATATCAGCAGTAAAAACCACGAAATGAATGCGAAAATTGAGAAGAATCCCGACTATATTCGTTTGAAGTTTAGGCCCTATTAGAAGCGAGTCATTAAGTGAGATGCCTCTGGCGTCTTTCGAAGAAGCATTATAGACAACGCGAAGCTTAGTTGTAGCCGAATCAGGACGTAAAACACAGTGATGTGGAATGTAATATTTTCCTTTTCTTAACTCTTGGATAGGAACTAAGCTCATGTGACCACTATCTAAATAGTCCTTCATGAAATCGTTATACTGTTTGTGTAAATCTGGATTCTTAACGAGTCGACGTTCTAGCGAATTAAAACAACGAAAAGCGACATCACGGGAACCTGGAAAGTATTGAACGTTTTCTTCCTTAAAAGGTAAAGAAACCACGTATCTACCCGTTGAATCACGAGAATGTTGCGAGACGAATATCTCCTCACAGCGTTCGTCTTCAGGAGTTAAGCGTTTAGAAGTATCGAATGATTCTAACTCCCATAAGCGTCGAATATCTTCGTTTAATTGGTCGTCTTCTTTGATAAGAAATGATTGAATGTCTTCCTCTTTACAGCCAACACCTCCCAGAAGTAGCCAGCCGAACACAGAATTAAATGCAGAGGGTTGCATGGGACCGCCGCTAACAGTACCAGGAAGCAAGAGCGAAGCAAACACCTCTGCGCCAAGAAGAAGATCGATAGGACCTGGCTGGTGACACTCTGGGTCAGCTAGCCGCAGGTCTTGCAGGTGATGCCACGATGATTTATCAATACGGGTGGATGGCATCCTGCCGCATATGGAAGGTAACGTGAATGCGTCGACGTTGAATAGAGGTTTACCATGAGCACCTACTTCGAGTCTGACTGTTCCTGAAACAGCAGAAGACGACTGGCCTAAGCCACGAACACGCCGAGAAGTGGGAGTACAATCTACACCCAAGCGTAGGGCAGCGCGTTCGGTGATGAAGTGTGCCTGGCTTCCCGAATCAATGAGGGCGCGAAACGATTGGAAGTTACCTAACGAATTACGAAGTTGAACGATAGCGGTTGAAAGTAATACAAGTGAACTTTCACCTATATTTGTAAGTACACGGACTTGATCGGTCGTTTGACTACTCGAAGCGGATTGAGAAGAAGAAGTAGTCAAATTTTCGTTTTGGTGAAGTAGTGTATGGTGACGCTGACGACACTTCTGACATTTAAAAATAGATTTACACTCCTTCACACTATGTGACGATTTGAGACAGTTGAAACACCAACGATGAGTTTTAGCGTAATCAGTCCGTTCAGAAACGGATAACTGTGCAAAGTCTTTGCACTGCATAAGAGAATGATTTTCTGAACAAAATGAACACTTCAATACGGATGGCGAAGGTGTCACTGGAACGGAGATCGAATGGGGCTTCGTATTATTGGACTGCACCTTCGTATGATCGGACTGAGGCTTCGGATTATCAGTTGTATTGGAAAGAAACACAGAAGTTTGCTTTTGTTTGTTATTTGTTTTATTGTTGTTATTTAAATTAGATTTACTTTGAAATTGAAACCGATTAGAGTTACTTTTACTTTGTGAAGAGAAATGAGTATCTCGTATGAGCGCCTCGCATTTAGAATTTAAGAATTTCATTAATTCTCCGTATTTAGGCAACTCAGAACAAGTATACTTTTGTTCGAATAAACAACGCGTGTTAGAGTCCAATTTAGATAAAACTAAATAACATAGAATAAAATCCCATTTGTCAGTAGGTAAATTAACCCCTTTTAAAATATTTAAATTCTCGTTAATGAGATCTAGCGAGCGACGAAATTCGATTGGAGAATTTAATTTGAAATTAAGGTTTGATATTTCTTTCCAACACTCGAATGCGAGTTCGCGTTTATTTTGATATCGAGAGATAAGAGTTTGAAATGCTTCTTGGTAGAAACTACCCTGAACGGGGTAGGAACGTATGAGGCCAAGAGCGTCGCCAGAAAGACTCGATAAAAGATAGTGCATACGCTCAGTATCCGATAACGCTTCATTCGTATGTATCAATGAATTAAATATGTCATAGAACTCGGGCCAAGCCTTAATTGATCCTGAAAAGGTGGGGAGAGCGATTTTAGGTAGCTTGATGTTGGAAACGCAAGAACGACCTAAGGCGCTTTCGAATGAATGGGAAGATTTTACTTCAGTTGGTACTAACTGTCTATGAATTATCATGATACCATAGTATATATCATCGAATTGTTCGCGAATTAAATCTTCCTCTTCCTCTTGATCGCTATCAATCACGCTCAGAATGTCAAAATGCGCTTCCTCAAAGTTGTTGCAATATTTTTGAAAAGACGAATAATGAACGAGAAACGAATCCAAATACGAGTCATCTTTCTTTGCCAACTCAGCTACTTCGAATGCTTTTTTTAAGCGGTTTAACGCAATTATACGTTTACGGCGCAATACAGGTAAATCAAGAACTGTGAAAACATTTTTATCTTCTTGGTTTTCCTTTTCTAATGACTTAGGCTTGGAACGGCGTCTCATAGTTACGTAAGACATATTAAAAAATAAATATAAATAATAAAAAATTATTTATCGAATAATACGAATGCGTCACGAAATTAAACAATTGAATTGAGAGAATAAAGTTAAACTAAAAACGATTATCAATTGTTTACGTTAAACAGTCAACCAGTAGGAGCGCGAAGCGCGAGTGCATCGAATGACGTATAAGACGGCTAAATAATGTTGGTGCGTGCATACGTATCGAATTGAAGTAAATTAACGACCACTAAATTCTGTCGGGTTATACCGAACCGATTCGCATTAATAATGACGTATCCCGGTTTTCCTTTTTACAAAATAACAAATTTTCACAGGAATTTTGAACGCAATTAAACACAAAAAACACAAATTTTAATGTTCATATGCCTTCGTAACTAACTTGTTATGTTATTCAAGCGGAATTGAATGCAAAAGATCAACGGAATGTCAGCCGGTAATGGCGGCAGAACGAAATTGTTAATAAAATTTATTTCAAATGGGCGCTAAATATACGATATTTTACGAGATATGCATATAATTGCATAGATATCTAATGGAAAATAAGCCGATCTAAAGGGAATGGGTGCTTATTTCCCGGGTTTCGGCACCATAAAAATGTGTGCGGATGGTCCTCACACTATTTGGGTAACAGCTACGTTTTTGTAAAGTTGGGCTGCAACGTCTAAAATATTCAGAGACAATGTGGAAGCTTACCTCTGGATATGTACGATCCTATGTCCAAGCCTGTCCAGCGCTGGGTACACCGCTGAAGTCTCGCCGGCCGGCACATAAAGTACTTGCTTGTAATAGTTTATTAATGATTTTATATATTAATTCCACTTTCCTCACGATTAAAACGTTTATACACACACACACCCCGAATAATGTTTATACAGATTTGCACTCGCGATGGCTTTGTTGTACTTTCAAAGTTTTACCAATTTTCTTCATACTCAAACGTATTAACCCTTTTTGAAATCCATTCGAATGTCAACGTCTTGACCGATGACGCAGTGTTGCCGCGAAATGGATGCGGCTTGTCATTGGACGGAACGTATGGCGTGACATATACGCCCTGCCATTGGTTAACTCCCAACAATATCATAGAAAATTCCAGATCGTTGCAAATTAAAGCCCAACATATGATAAAAGGCGGGAAGATTTGAAATTCGAATAGAAATAGATTACGGTTACGAAACAGTTAGTACAATAAAATTTTTTTCTTTCTTTCGTTCTATAAAGATGACGATTAATTTGATTCAGCTTTGTAATATAAGTGTCATTCAATACATGACATGTACATTTATTTCCACAATTATTTATATATTTCCACAATTTGATAAATGTGATGATCTTGATTAGGTACTTCTTAATCATTAATAAAAAATCTGAAATTTTAATCTGATTAACAATTGATTACAGAGGAGAGCTTACAGCTCAATCCCACCCATGACCACAGAATAGATAAAACATACGTATTCCGTGGCCAAGATTACAAAAAATTTTCCCTGAAAAGAAAAATGAAAAACTATAAAGTAGGAAAAGAAGAAGAAAAGTTTCTGAAATTCCGGCAAATTTTTAAAACGTGGTTTTGTTTAAAATTATCTGAAACCATTAATTAAACCATTTCCTAACATCTATAGAATAAAAAAAAAACTAATGAAAACCTCTGTAACTTGGCTGTTGAAAACTAGATTAGCGATTTAAAGATTCACGAAAAGCAAGCATTTTTACTTTTAAATCAACGAAAAGTACTAAGTACTTTTTTCAACGTTCTGTCGTATCTGTCAGTGACTGATTCTTATTCCATCGGTCATGTTTAATATATTCTGCGACTGCATTATAATGCATAATTACAACGCAAAATTCTGTTCAATGATTACCTGATAATGAACCTATCTTTAAAATTATACTCTGTCTAGACAAAGTACAAACCGGCTTAAAAATACATATCCATATCTATTGTCTCGGTCATGCTTAGAATACTAATTGATAGAATTACACATATTTGTATTTTTAGGTATGTCAAATAATACATTGAGTCACAGAATAAAAAGATACTGACAAAATGGCAGTTTAAATTATAGGCTAAGAGCTGCGCTGACATCGACCTTCACAGCGCTGATAACCGGATAAAACTTAGGTATATATGAAAGGTTACCGCATCCTATAAAGGTTTATGCTAACTTGTCTGTCGTAAAATGCTCTTGGCTATTTTTACACAGATTGGCACTTATCTTAAGTTAAACCAAGTTACGAGCATGCCAGATGCTTATCCTCATCCCTTCGCGCAAGCTTTGGCAGTTAGGGAACGTTACGATTGAAGGTCGACGATATCGCTGCGCACTCGTCCTGAAGACTGAAGATGAGCATCAGGCATGCTTGAAACCTGGCTTAACAAGCGACTGATAGGCGGTAATAGATAAATAACTTTATATATATATATGTGTGCTATACTTACTAATTGTTAAACACATGCATATCTATGAGATCGCTGTGCTGTCACTATAAACACGAGCTGAAAGCTTGAAGTGATGTTCATATATCACAAGTCATGTACCTGTCCAGATATAAATGATAGACGCGTGATTAACATCACACATACCATATTAAATGTACATCAATTAGAATGTAGACATTATTTTTAGCAAATTTTGACAGTAACATAGGAGATAGCTTTTTCGCTAAGTATATTAGCAAAGCTGTTAATGTGATGACAGTGCTTAATTATTTAGCAAGAAGTAAAGTTTAACTATAATTAATTGCATGTTATAATGCAAGTTACGATGATGGATTAGGAATACCTATTCCGTTATGTAAATGCAAAAGAAAGGAATAAAGAAGATAAACGAAGCGAAATATTCGGCTTATCAACAAAATTCTCAAAATAATACACTAAACTTAACTTAACTAAAAAATGAAAATTGATAATGTCAATAGCACAATTAGGGAATGTTAACTGAACTTTCTTGTTATAAATAATATTTATTACAAACTAAAGGCTAATTAATTAATTATGTGCACAACAATACAGCCTAATAATCAAAATACAGCAATAGTTGTTTACATTTTTAGTTAAGTTTAGTTGTGCACGTAGAATTGGCACCAATATCAACACTTGTATTTAACTTAATATATACTTGTATTATATAGTTAGACTAGCTGATGCCCGCTACTCCGTACGCATGGAATTTTAGATCCCTATATATTTTGTTTAAACTTTTTAAAACTTCCCTGGACTCTCACGAATAATTTATTCAAGACCAATATCACTAAAATCGGTCCAGCTGTTCTCGAGTTTTAGCGAGACTAACGAACAGCAATTGATTTTTATATACCTAGTAGCTGACCCGGCAAACGTTGTTTTGCCATACTAAAAAAAAGATAAAAACGTTTGAAAAATAGATGTTGGCCGATTCTCAGACCTACTGAATATGCATGTAAAATTTGAGAAGAATAGGTCAAGCCGTTTCGGAGGAGTACGGTAACTAACACTGTGACACGTGAATTTTATATATTAGATAAGAAAGATAGGTACTAGCTTATCTCTCATTCATCTGATATTTCACATCATTATTGAATACCAATCCATCATCATTACCAATTGAATAATTTCGTATTATGTCACTTCTACCTATTTAATAGTGATAATTATTTGGATACTTTGTTTTATTGTATATATTATGTATTAATAGACATTTATTTGTGTATGTATGTATATCTTTATTTATATGTGTATGTATTAGTATGTGTATTGTTTATGTATTATATTATTGTATGTAAGTGTATCAGTAGTTGTTAGGATGTGCGCCATAAATAGCCCTCTCCAAAGCAATCATATCCACCCAAAGGTTGTCTGGAAGAGATCGCAAACTGCGATAAGACCGCCTATTGTACTTACTATCTTTTTGTAATCCTTAAACTTAACTTAAACTTTATGGTGAGCAATAAAGAGTATTCTATTCTATTCAATTTTTTTTATATACAAACCTTGCGTGTATAAGGGGAAGAGTAGGAACTGTATGAAAATCCATTTATTAGTTTTTAATTTTAACATCAAAGCAATCGAGAACGGAGTTTCAAAACATGTAATTTTGTACAGCTCCTCTTAATTTGATTTGATGATATTATTATGAAATTATTATATATCATAGGCTCATTTACAAACCCACATTTATTTTAATACCTGGCAGTTGCATAAATAAATATATAATAGAAGTTTTGTAGACCAAAGTCGTGCCAAACGGTTTTATGATACCTGTTGGCTATCGCTTAGGGGCCACTAATGTCACACGACTGCTACCGTAGGCAGTGAAACTTAGATTTTATATATGAAGCTTTGCCTCGGACTTTAACTTGCATTGTCCAGCCTTTAAAAAGAAAATTGTCTGCGTAAGAACAGCTATCCTCGTACTTTAAGGAATATTGTAATAAAAGAATTAGCTAAATTGCTTTAGCCGTTTACGAGATTTGCACCTAACACGCTTATCAATACATTTTTATGTTACACACTTCCAGCCGCTACGCTAACTCTTTTACTGTTAGTGCTATACGTCTGTGGAATGCCCTTCCACACTCAATACGCGCCAGCTCATCCCTAGACGTGTTCAAAAAAAGGACGAAGAAACATTTCTTATCACTATAATAAAATAAACTCTATACTAAACTTTCACCCTAAGGTCTCTAAGAACTGTAAAAAAATTATAATTGAGTGGCTATTTACTCTGACGTACGAAGAAGCGGAAAATATTCTGGTCAGATTATGATAAGCTAAGCGCTGCCGCGCGAGGGCACGCATTTTATGACACTTAGTAACAGACACACATACACACACACACACACACGTACACACACACACACACACACACACACACACACCCATCAGGTACAAACAGTATGTTGCCAAATAAATTTAATTTTAAGGGCCTACATCAATATTATTCAATATCATCGCCGACACGTACATATTAACACAGCCAGTAGGCACAGAAAATGAAGAATTAGGGATACTTTTCCTATTTACTCAAAATCTACTAAATATATTTTAATTCTGATTTACGTGATTCTATATATAATAGTTACTTATGTTTTTAAAGTTATTTTATTAGTTAATACGCGATAATAGACCGACAAATGAAAATAATAAAAAATTAGAGAGGTTGTTTCGCTAAGATTTTCTATCGAGAAAACTTTTTTCAATCGCGTTTCTGAGTTTATGCGATCCTAGATCATATATTGAAAAAACATATACTTAAAAATTAGAGCTCTAGCCATTCAATCTAAAGAAACAATGAAAACTTCGTACGTAGAAAAATGCACGAAGCTATTTTGGTATCCTCTTAAGTTGCACGCATACAAAATTATTATTATTATTTTATTTTTGTTTACTCTTATCATTTGTCTCTTTATTGTTATATTTAAGGGAAGTGCGAGACGACGCCAACACAAGTATTTCCTAATAACTTAATGGGGTCGCCTCAACTATAATTATCATTTTGTTAATATTTTGAGACAAATAAAATATTTTTTTAATTTTTTCATTTATCACTGTTATAATATTATATTTATGTATGTATATGTAGTATATTATAAGAAAGTATCAATATATATTTTGTAACGTGTTGTATGTATGTAGGTAGTGGTACCTATGCATGTATTTATATGTTGTTAGATAATAAGAATCTTAGATTTTAAGCTATTAATTTTGTTGGGCACTGTATATGCCCATAGTCCTCAATTGTCTCCGTCATTGAGGTTTGCTGGAAGAAAATTCATTATTGAATTAAGCTCGCCTTTGTATATCATGTTTCTTTTATGTCTGTAATTTATTTCTGTTTTGCTTTGTATGTGTGCAATCTATACTTATAATAAATCTGTAGAGAGGTCAATTCTGTACATGAAATATATTTTCAAAATAACTATCAGGGGGTGATTAGTGATTGATACTGATGCCAAAAATGCAATCAGTAAAATTTTTGTCTGTCTGTCTGTCTGTCCGTCTGTATGTTCCTTATAGAAACAAAAACTACTCGACGGATTTTAACGAAACTTGGTACAATTATTCTTCATACTCCTGGGCAGGTTATAGTATACTTTTCATCACGCTACAATCAATAGGAGCAGAGTAGTGAAGGAAAATGTTGGGAAAACGGGAGAAGTTACTCCATTTTTTAAGCTTCCGACGCGTGTGCAGCCTTAATGGTTAAAGTTACATAGAAATCATGTATGACGAAAATATTCTACATAAAATTGTCTAAAAACTATCCCGCAACAGCATATATCTATATTTTATGGTTGACTCACAATAACACGTGTAACTCCTGATAGCTTAGCTGTTCGGAGCATTCTGATTATATTTGTTTACTTTTACGTTTATAATACTCTCACTCATCCCTAATTTAAAAAAGTTTACATTATTACCTATTCAATAAAAAAAGAATCATAGAAATCGGTATAGAAACACCAAACTTATACATGAAATAAGACATCGCGCCGTCACACGTGAAAATTTTCTAAATTCTACGCGGACGGAGTCGCAGGCAACAGCTAGTAAAGAATAAAGAAAGAACAAAGAATGTTTTGCATATATTTTATAAAATAATTTCCATACATCGACTTTGCAAAAAGGCTTTTGGACTTGGTTAATTTTAACAATGAATGTTCCCCGAGTTTGGATTTTTTTAAAGCTTTTGAGTATAGTCCAAAATTTTATTTAGTGTTATATTAGCCTGTGCGAAAAAGTCACAAATATGTTTATTTCAATTTGAACAGTAATGGGTTACCTAAGTGTTAATAACTTCTAATAAACGTCAACCACTGGGTACTGGTTTACTTGCTTCTGAGGCGCAAAAATCGAAAATCGTGTGAATTCTCCGAATCTGTGACGACGATCACAGTTCACAGAATTCACACAGTTGCTGATAACTTGCCTATAGCTAGATAATACTTTTTTGCGTTATTTATTTATTACTATCAGTACTGGTTCTATGTATGAATCTACTTAACACGTCTGTCAATATAAATCTTTTAAATAAAATTCACAGTGTTAGTTACCGTACTCCTCCGAAACGGCTTGACCAATTTTTATGAAATTTTACATGCATATTCAGTACCTAGGTCTGAGAATCGGCCAACATCTATTTTTCAAACATTGTTTTTTGTATGGCAAAACAACGTTTGCCGGGTCAGCTAGTCTAATATATAAAATTCACGTGTCACAGTGTTAGTTACCGTACTCCTCCGAAACGGTTTGACCGATTCTTCTCAAATTTTACATGCATATTCAGTAGGTCTGAGAATCGGCCAACATCTATTTTTCAAACTTTTTTTTTAGTATGGCAAAACAACGTTTGCCGGGTCAGCTAGTCTATAATATAAAATTCTCCTGTCACGGTGATATATACTCCTCCGAAATGGCTGGACCGATTGTCGTGAAATTTTGTATGAAATTTTCCGTAAGATCTGAAACATCTATTTTTCATCCCCATAATGTTAAGGGTGGTCCACCCCTGACATTTGTGTGGCAAAACAATGTTTGCCGGGCCAGCTAGTATTATATATAGGTAATTATACCATTTTCTTACGAAAACAACATTTATACTATGCGTAATTTATTCTGATTCGCAAACGCAGTAAAATATAATATTTGATTTAATTATTTTAGAGATTTATCAGGTTATATTTAATGTAAACATCGGGTTTAGCTTAAATCTTTATCTTTATATGTATATATAAATCTCGTGTCACGATGTTTGTCCGCGATGGACTCCTAAACTACTGAACCGATTTTAAATTTGATTTGCACATCGTGTGCAATTCGACCCAACTTGAGAGATAGGATAGCTTACATTTAAATTTATGGTCGCAATATTATTTTGTTGCAAATTATTTGTCTACCCCTAACATTTGTATGGCAAAACAACGTTTGCCGGGTCAGCATATGTAGTACCTATAAAAGAGACAATTTAATTAGGATCACGATAAGTCATTGTTAGTCTTAAGACCAAGCGCTGTTGGGCTTTTTAGGAATGTGTACATCGTCTAATTGACAATTCGCATGATTTGTTTTTTCCCCTATCTATTTTTCATTATCATTAACGCGAATATGGAAGATTCTAATCTTTAATTTTGAAACTTCATTTGGAAGATTTATACGTGACCAAAACTAATTATTATAAAAAATACACTGTTATTTAAAGAAATAACGTTTAAGTTAAAGTTTAAGTTATAAACATAGTGATTAAAATAATGATATTTTAAGAAAACAAGATCTGTGATAAGCACCCTATTAGTCTTTTTTTAGAAATGTGTAAGAACAGGTTAATTAATTATCTGTCGTATGCTTCATTGGTAAAACATTGAATAAAGCAACTTCGCTATACTACATTTATTTAATCAATGGCTTCACTTCAAAAAGATGTTATCTCAACCAACATCTACTTATCTGGTCTAAGTTACATCCGCGTGTACACTCTGGCGTAGAAAGTGTGTTTAATGAAAGGTCCATTTTGGTAGCACATTTTTTATGTATCGATTAAGATGTTTTCTAATCACCGTGCAAAGGTTAGCCCTTTGACGTGTATATGTTACGTTTCATATGCCATTGCGTCAATTTATATGACAAGAACTTGTTGATTGGCATGTAAGTGCAACGAGCGAATAAAAATTGAAATCTTCAAGTATCAAGGTGCCAACAGGTAGGTAAGTACCAATAGATGGTAGTTACAGATTCTCTTATGTGTCAGTTACATTTGACACTTATAAATGTACTTTGGTGAAGTTGCAATGCTAGCTTCTGTGCAGGAGAATATAAGTTCATCTTCCATAGACTTTTGGAGTTTTCCCTTATAAACAGTATATAGACTTACTAGCTGATCCCCACAAGTGGACTTTAAAAAAATTTACTGTCTTGTACTATTCAACATTGAAAGAATTTTTCAAATCGGATCATTGGTTCCTGAGATTAGCGCATTCAAACAAACAAACAAACTCTTAAGGTTTATATTAATAGTATAGATGTTACACAATAACCAGATTTATACAGGACATAAATTTTCAGATATGATATTCGTTTTTAATCATGATGATTTAAAGTGAACAATGTTGAAGCTTAAGTGTTTGGTGACTATTTGCCAAAACTTGAACAGCACGGAGACCGTCCCCGCTGTTGTTCTCTTGACTATTCCTGACCACAATCGATGGAATTCTATCAAAGCGTCGGAATTAAATAAATAAATAAATATTCATGGACATTTCACACAACGTCCTCTGGTCCCAAGCTAAGCTTATTATGCTTGTGTTATAGGTACCAGCTTACGAATTATAATACATAAACTACTTTTCTTTTGTAAATAAATACTTACAATACATAGTAAACACCCAGACGCAGGACAAACATTTGTATGCCAATTATAAATATCATACAAATGATTGTCCCGAGCGGGAATCAAACCCGCGACCTCGAAATATTAAATACAGGTATTGTGGCAGAAACTTATGCCACTACTTATAATTTGTTGACTCTTATACCTGAAGTATTTAGATCGATTGAGAAATTTTGTTAGTTTGGCCAAATACTACATTGCAACACAAGTTACCTTGCAAGTTTAGTATTTAAGCCTCTTAGATTCACACATCATTGATGATGTCATTTCACTTTCAGAATCTTAACATATATATGTTTGTAGTTATGTTAATAATCATAATACTTAGTTTTCACTCATAATATTATATGATTTCCTGTAGTACAGGTAAACGATGTCTGGTTATATTGCTTACTTTGTCTCATATTGTCACTATTTTCAATAATTTAGTGTTTCCTCATACATAAATAATCTTTAAAGATGATTTATTAAGGAAAAAATCATTATAGCTTTAACAATGTTGCGTTATTTTCTATAAGGTCCTAATTTAATAATTAAGTATATGTTAGTGGCCCTTCTATGATATGGTAACACTAATTCTCTGATACGAAATGCTGTACATATATTCAGGAAGTCTGTGAATCAGTATCAGAAATATACACTTAGGCACAACTGCGGGGCACGGATAGTTAATAATCTTTTGTAAATCTTCTCCAGCCCATGTACGTCCCACTGTTGGGCACGGGCCTCCTCCACTTTGAGAGAGATTGTGGTCTACTGTGCCGCGCTGACAAGGCGTGTTGGCACAGGGTTTATTGTCGAGTTTTCCGTCTCTTACAGAAGATGTTATCTGTGTGCAATATCCCATAGCTGACTTTTACAGCACCCTTGGGAGAAGATGGGGTGGTAACACTTGTATTCTTAATCCGTCACCACACGGATAGTTAAATGTATAATCTTAAATATATTTTACGAAGATAAAAACTTACTTTAAGAGGATACCAAAATTCTTCGTGCATTTTTCTACGTACGAAGTTTTCATTGTTTCTTTAGAATGAATGGCTAGAGCTCTAATTTTTAAGTATATGTTTTTTCAATATATAATCTAGGATCGCATAAACTCAGAAACGCGTTTGAAAAAAGTTTTCTCGATAGGAAATCTTAGCGAAACAACCTCTCTAATTTTTTATTTTTTTCATTTGTCGGTCTATTATCGCGTATTAACTAATGAAATAACTTTCAAAACATAAGTAACTATTATATATAGAAACACGTAAATCAGAATTAAAATATATTTAATAGATTTTGAGTAAACAAAAAAATAGCCCTAATTCTTCATTTTCTATACCTACTAGCTGTGCTAATATGTACGTGTCGACGATAATATTGATGTAGGCCCTTAACAAGAAGTTGTTTGAGTTATTAAAATACATGTGTTTCCCTTGTAGCTTGCTGCCAAAATAATACAAAAGTAATTACGAATGTCTATGCTTAACGAGCTAACTATAGTGTGAAGTATAAAGAGTAGATGATTGCGTTCCATCATGTTTTTATTTAACCGAGAATCATTTTATTTAATTAGTTTATTAGCAAGTGTTGCCATTAGCAAGTTTTCTATCAACCTTTTATGTATTATACAATAAGTCTTGTCAACTGTAATGATAACTAAAAGCACAACAAATTTGAGAGAGTTTAAGAATATTCATGTATGATGTTAAGTGTGAATATATAATTATTAAGGTTCCGTATCTAAAAATAAAATTACTGAGTATCCGAGCGTCCGGCCGTTTTTTACCAGGCCGTATCTCAGTTACTGATTGATTCTCTATTGTAGCTAGTGCTAGAGAATTGAAATTTTCACAAATGATCTGTTGACATAACAACCAATACTAAAAACTAGAATACAATAAATATATAAGGGAACTAGCATACAACAAATGTTTTCAGTGTAACTTGGTGATACCCTCAGACATTAATTTATGAATTTTTGCAATTGACTTGCTATGCTTTTACTAAATAAACTAAGTAACATAGCAAGTCAATTGCAAAAATTCATAAATTAATGTAGAAATACATGTACAGTCATTATTTCGGTCCCATTGTGTTCTGTAAAGAACACTAAGTGATCGATTGATCGAGTTGGTGCAAACCGCTCAATAGATGGCGTTGTACACAAAACATCGCACGATGTTTAACTCACATTGAGAAGGTTGTAGTGGAAGATTTGGTAAACATATGCGGGAACCATGATAGCTCAGATGGGAGAGCAACGGAACGGTATTCCGAGGTCGTGGGTTCAAGTCCCGCTCATGGTTATCATTTTTTCCACTATAATTTAGTTTATTTACCCTCAGACATGTTTGTGACAACCCAACGCGCGGCGGTGTGATATTTTGACGACGAATATATGGTGGTCATGGTGGTACAGAATCCTTCGTGTACTGGTCGACTCGTAATTGGCCAGTTTTATTATTTTTAGATATTATACGTTCACTTGTGATTATTTGAGGCCATGTGAACTTAAGTCCAGAGTTAAGTTTCAAAGTGATAACTGGAAAATCGGCTCTAATTTATTATGATTGACGGCTCATCGTGTGGTGAAAGTTGAAGAGTCTCTCCGTACTTACAAGTTTGTTTACATTGACCATACTACAAGCATATGTATGTTTTCTTTTTGTGCGTGTGCTTCAATTTCTCTATGCAATGAGTTTTGAGCAATTTAATTCTATTTTAATCAAATAGTATACATAATGTAATTGAAATGGTTTTCTAAAAGTCGTTTTCGTTTCAAAGTTGTTGGGAGATAATATTTGTTTGTTTAACCTATGTTAAAGATACGGGTTTTTCTGTAGTAGGTATTGGATTTGTACACATATTTTAAAGTTTATAACTCTGCAGACTCTATGGGTGTGTACTACACATATTGATCTAGGATTCTTTAACTTATTCATTGCGTTGAAAATCAATAAAATAGGGATTTACATTTTTCCATTTCCATTACTTAAATGCTATAATGGTAGGAACCGATTCTACGTACAACAACTAAACTTAACTACAACATGAAAATTGATAGTGTCAATAACACAATTAGCCAATTTTTACAGAACTTTTTATTAGAAAATCTGTTTATTAAAGACTAACAATTTTACTTAATAAAAATGTGCACAACGAAATATTATCAAAATACGCCATAGGTAGTTGTTTTCATTTTTTAGTTAAGTTTAGCCGTGCACGTAGAATAAATAAATAAATAATAAATAAATATTCTTGGACATTTTTACACAACGTCCTCTGGTCCCAAGCTAAGCTTGTGTTATGGGTACCAGAATACGGATAGAATACATAATATACTACTTTTCTTTTGTAAATATATACTTATAATACAAAGAAACAGCCAGACGCAGTACAAACATTTGTATGACAATTAGAAAATTCACACAAATGATTGTCCCGAGCGGGAATCGAACCCGCGACCTCTTGATCTGCAATCCGTTACATGAACCACTCAACCACGAGGCTCGTCAAACGAATAAAAAATAACCTTTAATATAAAAATATGATAAGACTACTTTTTACTTGTTATATACATACATACATTAAAAAGTCAAAATTATTTATTTTTAAATGAAAACCCGTTTTAAAAAATAGTTATATTTATGTTAAAATTTTCCACACCCATTGCACATGGTACTTAAATGCGACACATATTTCTGTAATGAGGAAATAAAGAGTTAAAAAACCCAACCAGTATTTAATAAAAATATATTTCATTGGTTACAATTATCGCTGTGGAGTTCATTTTGTTTTTTTATTAGTCGTTGGACATACGTAAACAGATAGTTATGTTTATATCAAAGGAAGGCCAGCCGCTTTACTTCCGTTTTCTGACCGCTTTCTTGAACTCATATCTTAGTTATTTTGAATTCGTACCATTGCTCTTTATATTACACCTATATGGGTTGTTGTCTGCCCATAAATATAGCTTTTACCTTTTGCTGTTCATAAGCGCTGGTTTATATATTTTAATATCTTACATATTGCTTATGAATGAGGAAATGCGTCGTTTATTTCAATATCAATCTCTTTTTTACACTTTATTTATAATTTTAGCATAAATTAAATTTATCTATTTTATATATCTGTTAGTGATATAAATAAATATTCATGGACATTTCACACAACGTCCTCTGTTCCCAAGCTAAGTTTATGCTTGTGTTATGTGTACTATACTACTTTCTTTTTGGAAATATATAAATTTTCTTTAAAAAGAGTCCCTTTGCCAACACACACCTTAAGATAATACAAACAGTAATATTTTGTGACCTTTTATAGTAAAGTAGGCGAAATAGCTGTTACCGGCAACTTTGTACGCATAGAAACCAAATATTAAACATTAACATAAAATTATTTAAAATTGATTAAAATAAAAAAAAATTAAAATCTGCGTCAGAATCCTTTGCTTATTTTCAAAGATCACATAGAGACATAGAGAAACGTCGATGTTTTTATAATAAACTAGCTGATGCCCGCTACTCCGTACGCGTGGAATTTTAGGAACCGTTTAAACCTTCCCTGGACTTTCATGAATATTTCAAGACCAAAATCACTAAAATCGGCCTAGCCGTTCGCGAGTTTTAGCGAGACTAACGAACAGCAATTGATTTTTATATATAAGATAAAAATACATTCATAAGCGTAATATGCAACTGGCTTTCATTTGAATTTCGAATAAATTTTGGACAGGCACATAGACTTAGGATATAGATCTAGACGTAACACTCGGTACAACGAATCCGGCCTGGTGCTTTTTTTAGTTGAACACATTAAGAAAATAAATGATTTAGTAGCCTTTCTAACTCTTTCTTTTTGAGCTGGAGTAAAAGAGAAAGCAATGCTACTATGTATTTACTATTTTACTTTTAAACCATAAACGGGGCGGCCCTGCCTTGGAACAAATCTATGTTCCCGAGTTGTTACTCCCTATTTATAACCTTCTTGGACAGGCATGACCGGCATGTTTTTTATATTTTTTTTTTTTCAAAATTTTACTAATTTAGTTGGTCTAATTCTTCTTCTTAGTAGATTTATTTATTTATAAATATTTTGAGATCTTGACTTTGTAATTAATACATTTGTCGCATCACATCAATGGTATCGAAACAGTATGAAATAGTATCTATATATACCCAGGCATCCAATGAAATATGATATAGAATAATCGCTTTGATTTCATATCTTCTGTTTTGAAATTTCGTTCAAATTTCGAATTCCAAAATAAAATCACAAACCTATTTGTTTGAAGAACTGCATTCAAGAATATGAACAAAAACATCAGCCTCTATTGCCAATTGTGGAAAAGGCCCAAGGCCAATAGCAGGGCATCAAACTTTAAAACTACTTAGTTTATTATACGTTTAGATAGATACTATTAATTTGAATATGTACTTATCGGTGTTTTTACTATTAGTTCTAAGAAAACAATGAGTGGAAAGCAGGTACGTAAATCCATCGGAAGTATTTGTAGTGTTGATAGGATCTTTTAGTCCACAATAGAACTAATTACCGGCTGTAGGTCGGTGCGTGTGCGCCGGAACCGCGGGAAACAATGCCTCACAGACGACGCGCGTCCCTCACAACCATAGACAAAGTATAGATAGAAAGATCGGTAACGTATTTGCCTATAAGGTTATAGACTATATAACAGCACGCTGCGAACAATAGGAGCGAAGCCTCTGTGAAAAATGTTGCAAAAATTGGGGAAATTTATCCATATTCTGCTATTGCGAGTGCTGCGTTAGTGGTTAATATTATGTATTATTTGTTTTCTAAATGCCACGCGTTCGAAGTCGCGGGCAAGAGCCAGGTTATATATAAAATTTTTGGTTTCGTCATAGCACATAGTCATCTCAGATTTTTTTTAAACTAACGTTTATTGTAGGATTGTAGCATTATTAGAAGTTTAAAGAGAAGACATTTGTATGCGTTTATTTTGCACTACTATGATGTAAACCTTGAAGTGAGCTGAAACAACAGAAAAATTATTACCGGAAAAACTAATAGGTACGTCGGTAACTCTTCACATAGCCACTCTAAGCTAGTTAAACTCTGTAACCGCACCACGGAGCCCACTATTTATTTATTATGTGCCTTTTGTTCACTCGTCTATGTTATAACAATGGCTTCAGTGAGGCTCTTAATATATTACATTGTTTATAGTTTTATAAAATGACGATGTCAATTAAGGTATTCGTAAAATAAAACAAATAAATGACTTTTGATCAAATAAATAAATGACTATTATTTCTAGTTGTAAGTAGGATGGGTTATTATCAGAGGTCGGAATTAGGTAGAGTTATTCATGTACTTACACTGATTTTATACAGCGAAAGAATAAAGTGGATATGCCTCAAATCCCGAGATTAATTTTAAAGTGCAGAAAATATCCCTTGACTTTTTAAATAAAAATTTGTTAGCGACTGATTCAGTAAGAAATGAATCAATAATTTGTATTGTGAATTAATGTAAACTAATAAAAGTTATATGTTAATTATCTTTGTTTTATTTGTCTATTTCTGAGGTTTTTATTATTATTTATTCGTAATATTGTTGGCCACACGGGATTGTCCATTAGAAATTCCGGGAAGGTCCACATTAGTATCAACATTTCGATGCAAGTACATAAATAACTCTACCTAATTCCGACCTCTGGTTATTATTCTAACCAAGGGTAAAAGGTTAATGTTTCTAAAATTTCTGTAAATTTACGTATGCTTCTCTCTCCAGCCCATTTACGTCCCACTGCTGGGCACGGGCCTGCTCCACTTCGGGAGGGACTATGGTCTACTGTAGCTCACTGACCAGGCGTATTGGCACGGGGTTTATTTTCGAGTTTTCCGTCTCTCACAGAGGATGTTATCTGCGTGCAATATCCCTTAGCTGACTTTTACAGCACTCTTGGGAGGAGGGGTGGTGACACTTGTATTCTTAATCCATCACCACACGCAGAGTGTTGAGTGAGAGTTTACGTATGCTTAAATGATTATAAATATACAAGCATTAATTTGTTCGTTCTGGTTATTCCGATTGCTAACTGATAATACTAGCAATCAAGCAAGATGTCTTTACATAAGTACTATGGGGATTTACTACAGAGGCGTTTTAAATAAGAAACGTTTCTTGCTTTTTTATTTTGCCACGTAAAAGAAAAACCCATGATACAGTTAAATTTGGTTACAAATTTTCTACTTTGCGTTTAATATAAGCTTGCAAATAATAAGTTAAATATCAAGTACATCTCTCTCTCTTACTCTTTCTCCAGCCTAATAATTCATTAATCTCCATTTTGGGAGGGATTATGGCCTACCATGTCGCACTGATCGGGCGTGTTATGGAAAACTCGATAAGGTTTATTAGTCGAGTTTTCCATCTCTCACAATGGGTGTTATGATGTATATCCCTTAGTTGGCTTTTATAGCGCTCTGGGGAGAAAATGGGGGTGGTGATATTTGTAGTCTTTATCAGACACCACACGGACTATTAAGAGCCTACATCAATATTATCGTCGACATGTACATATTAACACAGCTAGTAGGTATAGAAAATGAAGAATTAGGGATATTTTTTTTGTTTACTCAAAATCTACTAAATATATTTTAATTCTGATTTAACGTATTTCTATATAATATATATATAATAGTTACTTATGTTTTTAAAGTTATTTCATTAGTTAATACGCGATAATAGAAAATGTGAGAGGTTGTTTCGCTAAGATTTTCTATCGAGAAAACTTTTTTCAATCGCGTTTCTGAGTTTATGCGATCCTAGATCCTAATATATGATATATTGAAAAAAACATATAGGTACTTAAAAATTAGAGCTCTAGCCATTCAATCTAAAGAAACAATGAAAACTTCGTACGTAGAAAAATGCACGAAGCTATTTTGGTATCCGCTTAAGTACATCATTTCGCGGTATTATAAGGTGTACTTAAAAAGAAAAGCCCGGTTTGTTATACAGTGCTGAAGATTAATTGATACTTAATACTATTATTTGTAAAGTTCCTTATAAATATTTATAGATACTTACAACAACTATCGAGAAAATGGTGTGATGTGGTTTCTTCTACAGCTGCTGTCATATGTTTCGCCGCAACATTGTTGTGTACGATAGGATGAGGTCAATTTATATGTATACATTTAACTAGCTGTCCCGGCAAACGCTATTTTGCCATACAATTTAGTGTAAAAAAAATTTCATCAAAATCGGTCCAGCCAATTGTGAATCTAAACCATCCTCAAACCCCCTTGAATACACACAACAAATTTCATCAAAATCGGTCCAGCCGTTTAGGAGGAGTTCAATTACAAACACACGTACAGAAGATTTATATATATAAAGATAGTTATCAAGTACAAGCATATTAAATTTATATTTGAATCAAACAGTAGTTAACACACATTAAGTGACAAAATTATAGATAATTATTGTACCTACCAGAAGTGATCTTTAACTAAAATAGTTACTAATCATTATAAAAAAAAAATATTTAACTGAAAGTGATGTGATCATGCGGTGCATTAGGATACGGACATCCTAGTAATTAGGGGATGGAAAACTCAATTAAATTGCAATAAAAGGATCTCAAGGAGATATGTTTAGTAATTTACAGATTATTTCGTGCGCGTGGTATATTGAAACTAAGTCTTAACAAAACAAAGCCGCTTGAACCACTCTATCTGTTATTAAAACCGTATCGAAATACGTTGCGTAGTTTTGAAAATATAAGCTCACATACTGACATACGTACAAAAATTATGACTTTGTTTTTTAATAAGTAAAGATTATTCCACTCTTTTTTATATAATCAGTCATTAGTCAATCTGATTATATTAAAGATGATAAAGCTTGGGAGTAGGTTGCTCTGGAGTAATACATCTTCTTTATCTTTACTTCTTATAAAACAAAGTCGTTATTTTTGTATGTATGTCCCTATGTGAGCTTATATCTTCAATAATACGCAACGGATCTTGATGCGGTTTTTTTAATAGATAGAATGGTTATGGTATATAGAGGATGGCTTTTTTCGTATAACTTGGTGGGGTTTGCTGTATATTGGATGAGATATGATTAAACTTGCTGAGAAATTCGGACGCACGCGAGCCTTAAATGAAAGCGCTGCCTTATCTATGTGAGGTACAACAAACTAATGTATGGAGAAATTGTTTGTTACCTATAGTTCTTTAAAAAAGTCCGCGAGGGCATTATGTCTATCCTTTAAGGAAAACCCGCTATACCCATAATAATGTCAAAAAAATTTGCAAATTTAATAGGGTGTTTTCAAAAGCTATTTATGTGTATATAGTAATATTTTTTATCAAATTAAATAGCTTAGTTAGCTTACGCAATTAATATAGATTATAACTGCTCTTTAGAGCATGCAATGTAAATGAATGTCTCCCAAGACATTAATTAAAATTGCCATATCTCCTAAGATATGACAAGAAAAGAATTACGCGCTACAAAATAAAATACTTAAACTGTTGGCTGAGCAACGCGAACGTTTCCTCGGTCTTCTATCCATATTATGTTTATTGTGCTTTCACGTAAGGACTACTGGAAGGATTTTCATGAAACTTTCCAATGGAAAATGGAATAGAAAACGAACTTATTTTCTATCCTTTTTACTGCGGGTAACACCGCGGGGCACAGCTAGTATATTATAAAGTTAAGTTACTATATTGTAAAGTTTTATTACCATTGTAAGTATAATTGACATTTAATTAAAAAAATATTGATTTGATTAAAAGCTCTGCTGAGTTTCTTACGCCGGTTCTTCTCAGCAGATTGCGTCCTGAACCGGTGGTAGGGAAAAAAATTGAACATGTCTTAAGCACATAATTTTTCTGAAAAATTGTGTCTACTTGATTAAATGATTTTTCATTTTCATTTCATTTCAGTACTAGCTGTAGCCAGCGATTACGTGGAATTTGAAAAAAAATCATTTTTTACTGTTGCTTTGCTCCTATCGGTCACAGCCTGATGTTATACAACCTATAACCTTCCTCGATAAATGTACTATCCAACACTGAAATAATTTTTCAAATCGGACTAGCAATTACTGAGATTAATGCGTTCAAACAAACTTTTCAGCTTGAAAATATTAGTGTAGACTAGCTTCGCCCGCGACTCCATCCGCGTGAAATTTAGAAAAATTTCCCCCTTTTTGCAATAATTTTTACTACTGCTTCGCTTCTACGAGCTATATAGCCTAAAGCCTTCCTCGATAAATGCCCTATCTAACACTGAAAGAATTTTTCAAATCGGCCCAGTGGTTCCTGAGATTAGCGCGTTATAACAAACAAACAAACTCTTCGGCTTTATAATATTAAAGTCTATATTTATAATATTAAATTATAGATATGTGTTAAGAGAAGGGAAAATAAAAATCCGTATTGCAATATCCCCTGCCTATATTTAGTGAATTTAAATATATCTTACTGAGATGTAATGAGACGGACATAGTTTCTTTCAACACCTGTGTTTTTTAAATATGGATGTGTGAATTTCGTAGTGATTTACTAATTGTTTGTTTATATATATATAGCTGTGTGGACAACTAGGCAGTGTTAAAATAAACATGCCTTTTATATTGTCTCTACTAATACCAATATGTACCTACTACGATGCCCATAGTTGCTAATAGTGGTTTGAATGTTATAGACATTTATGCTTGGATGTGTTTAAAACACATTAGCTACAATTACAGAGACTAAAACTGCTGTTAATTGCTAAATAATTTTTCCTTTACTTTGTTTTTTCTCAATACGTAATGAAATCATAATTTCAGTATAGAAAAATCACAGAAATCTTGTACGCATAAAGAATTTGTTGTGATAAACATTACTAGTAACAGCATTGATAAGATTGAGAATGATTTGCTCATCTATACTTTATTATGAAGAGTTTGTTTGTTTGAACGCGCTGATCTCAGGAACCATTGGTCTGATACTAAAGATTCTTTCAGTGTTGGATAGTACATTCACCAAGGAAGGCTATAGGCTATATAACATCACGCTGTAACAAATAGGAGCGAAGCATCAGTGAAAATGTTACAAAAACGGGGAAAATTTTCTAAATCCCACGTGTACGAAGTCGCGGGTCACAGCTAGTAAGTTTTATAAAAGACTCTTCTCTAAGTAAATTATATTTTATTTGAAGAAGTTATCCTAGCCAATGAGCTTCTCAGTACTGCGTAAGCAGCTAGCTACCCTTCTATCATATACTTTTTCAGTACTTTCCATCTCATGGTTACCTGGAAGTACTTAATCGCCGTGTGCGATAAGGTCGCCAATTATACTTGTAATAATAGTTTTTAAGTTCAATTTTTGTTATTCTTCTTTTTGTACAATAAAGAGTTTACCTATCTATCTATCTAGTGGACATGGGCCTCTAAATCTGCAGGGTGTTCGGTTTATTGTTATCAGGCTGACCAACCGTGTGCATAGAGTTTAGTTTTAAGTAGTTTCTCGCAGAACAATGTTATAGGTCTAATTATCAGATTCTCACAGTACCAGGGAGGAAATGGGGGTGACGTTTATAATCTCCATACATCGGGTATATTTTGTAAAAAAAACAACGTTTCATATTATATAAAAAACATTTTATTAGCAAACTAACATAGGAAAGTAAAAATATAAGAAATTCATTACAAAACTGTAAATGTTGTAAAAATTATGGTAGCTACATTTATTATATTACACGTACCTTAGAGTAAGATACTGATATAAGGTGATCAGATCGCATCTGACAATACACTGACACTAGGCTTCACAGAGCCATGCTCTTGCGCATTTCTTTATTAAATTTGCTAGTATTATTTGTACTTTATTAAAAAAAGTATTTTTTTTCTACTAATAGGTACTCGACAGTCCTTTAGTATTCCAATGTTGTCTCTATAATTCATTTCCTTGTCATGTTATTTAGTGATAGAATTAAAAATTATATTTAAATGCAAGTAGATACTTATTGCAAATTTTAAGATTTTATAAGGCGACATTACTATGATTTACAAGTGAATTATTGTTAATGGTATTATAAAAGAAATATGATTCTGAAATGGAACTTAAGGCGACATTATTAAGCTGAAGTATTAGGCTAATATATTCAGCTAGTATGTAAGGTTTTTTTGTAAGTACAATGTAAAGTTTAGAATATGTGTGATATATGAATATTTTGGGTTCAAATGAAAAACGTACAAATCAAGTTGTTAACCCATCATCGTCATCTAACGATCACTAACTGGGCAAAAATTGTTTGCAGATTGATACAGAATTGACACAATTATTATATAAGCTTAAATTATAGCTTGTCAAAATTTCAAATATGTCTATTCAACATATTTGTCCTCCAGGAAGTCTGATATAAATTTGCGAAACACGTGTAGCTATGTGACTCAATCAAAATGTGTACTCAATTTACAACAAAATTCCAATGACAATTTGACATGCAAAACTTTTGTAATGGTTATATTCAATGCGTGATAGAAGAGTTGATTGTGTTTATAAAAATATCATAAAAACACTACACAAAAAATGTACTAAGTAGAGCAAACGTAACGTAGTAACGTAGAGTAATAAGTCCGCGTTTATAATACAAATATAATTAAAACTATATATAATACTAGCTGACCCGGCAAACGTAGTTTTGCCATACCAAAAAAAAAAGATTTCAAAAATAGATGTTGGTCGATTCTCAGACCTAGAGGATATGTACACAAAATTTCAGGAAAACCGGTCGAGCCGTTTCGGAGGAGTACGGTAACTAACACTGTGACACGTGAATTTTATATATTAGATATATACTATATAGATTTTATTATATTAGTGTTTATTAATGCATACTTTATAGGAATAAAAAAAATTAAAATTCACATCGTTGAACCTTTTTGTCTTATACAGAATAAAAATACACATTAGGTACTACTAGCATTAGCATTAGAAAAAAAAAACTGCCAGCGTTCTTTATTCAAAAATGCTCGGGTAGACATATTGGATTTGTTTGTTTCTTACTCTTTGCCTTATTAGCTACAGAAATACAAAACGCAAAAGCATGGCCCTTATGTCATACAGTTTGGAAGACCTTAGTGATTATAAACCAGTATAGTGCGGTGCACCGTATCATAATATTACTTTGGTATCCCACTTCTGATTATGTGTTTTACTTATAAGAAATTCATCCAGCATTACTCGTTTTTGCACTATTGCGAATCTACGTAGTATGAGTACCTACATAATTGTTATCAAAAGTAAGCAATATATATTTTAGAGGGATTTAATTTTTATATTTTAATTTTGTTTTATAGTCTAAATCTAAGGTAAAAAATCAATAAGTAGATAGGTATTTAATACAAAGGTATGTAAGAATCATAGATACAATAGAATTTACAATTATGTACCAGTATTTGCTTGCATAAGGTTGGGATAACCTCATATGATAAGTTATTTTTGGAAATATGTTTTTGGTTTGTTCGTGAATGATTGT
Organism: Orgyia antiqua; assembly: GCA_916999025.1. NCBI lineage: Eukaryota > Metazoa > Arthropoda > Insecta > Lepidoptera > Erebidae > Orgyia > Orgyia antiqua. The sequence goes on from OU779861.1 coordinate 9,994,984, forward strand.
CTAGCTATGAGCACTTTTAGTAATCAATAAATTTTTCACTTTCAAAGTCACTTTAAATTCTAGTTGTATGTTCTATGTAATGGTAGCAGAAATGTTACATACACTAAACTATACTTTAAATTTTGATGGTCTCAAAAGATAAGCACCGTAATAAAAGGAAGGGGATACCAGATTAAGTAATATTATTATAGTCAAGTACTGTTTTTAAATAATCTATCGCACTGACTCTGTCTAATAGATATACAGATAAGCAAAAATCACAGCTCCGGTTAATCAAATACAATTATGTTTTTGTTTTCATATTTTCGTCATCTTAAAAATTATATCTCTAAAAATAAATAATGAAGTATTGTACAGGACGGCTTAGCTTAAAGTCGATGTGGATGAATGATCAATCGAATGCAATAACAAATTAAATCGATAATTATAATTTATAGGCAAAAGTTTTCAAATAAATTAAACTGTAAAAAAGAAAATGGATTCGATATCAATTCATCCACGCCTCCCTTACGACAATTCCAATTCTAATTAAATTATTCATGCAATTACTAAACATATAAACTTATTAATTAAACATAATTATCATAAAATCTAATAATCAACTCAGGAACAAATGCAATAAAAATCGATCAATAATAATCCTTTTCAATAATAAACCTTTTCAAAATAATGTAGTCAAAAACCAACATAACATTAATATATTACATGAATATATTAACAAACACATATGCGCTCACATAATTTACGTAGGTAGCCATAGAACGTACGTAGGTGTATACCTACGTATGTAGGTAGCCTTAAATTAATCTGGTAAATCTCTTCAATGGTACCAATTCTACATGCACAACTAAACTAAAACTTAACTAAAAAAATAAATTTGATTGTGTCAATGACAAAATTCAGCAATGTTAATTGAATTCTCTTATTATAAAAACTGTGTATTATAGAATAATTATTGGGAATGTGTATAGCGAATAAATGTGGTAGGAAAAAAGTCTAGAGGAAGACTTAAGAAAAGATGGATGGACTGTGTGAAAGAGGACATGAAAGAAAGAGGAGTTGACACAGACATGACGGCTAATAGAATACTATGGAAGAAAAAGACATGTTGCGCCGACCCCAAATAATGGGATAAGGACAGGAGTATAGCAAAATAGTCAATTAATCAAAATACATCATTGTTGTCTTTATTTTTAAGTTAGGTTAAGTTTAGTTGTGCATGTAGAATTGGTACCAATATTAATCTTATTTATATACTTATTAAAACTATAAATTCGCTAGTAATTCAAATACCATCTAATGAGATACAAGTGGTAGAGTATAAAATTTACTTCCGAAGTCAACTTTTCTATAAAATCCATCATGATACAATATTTACAAGGTAATGAGTATTGTTTTGAAGTCTCCTCCAGCTTTATAACTATACTTAAAAGACCAAATCTATAATCAGTTTACTAAAAAAAAACAATATGGATACCAAGTTTATTAATCTAAATTATTCACTTCAAAATTTTTAATAATTTGCTTCAAATACCACATTTGGAATGTATAAATTTACAACGTTTACATATCAATCTTTACAAAAAGCTTTTCTAACACATTTCAAATAGAATTACTATAAATTTAGAAGTATAAATACGGAATTCAGTCAATTCTTTTAACATTAATTGCCGCGTAAGCGAATGAAATGTACAAATGATTCAAAGCAAACATTATTTAGTTCGGCTGTATTAATTAAAACAATACTTATGAATACTATATTACCGGCTAACACTCACTGTTTTGGGATCGATGAGGTCGACCCAGGTTTCGAGCACATCCGATGCTCATCATCAGGAGTGAGTGTTAGCCGGTAATATAATATTTCTAATATGACTCAAACTCACGAAAATTTCAATACGAAAATACTTATGAATTTATGATATAGAGTCACATCACTTACAAAGCTTTAAAATCTGTGAAAATATAATTATTTTATTATTTTATCTGTGAAAATATAATTATTTTGAAAATATAATTAATATAAAAAAAATCACAACACTAATGTGTTGTGATTTTTTTATGATTATGTCGGTCTTACGCCAGCTTCAAGAGGCAGTGTTTGTTTACGTACAGGTAAATACAGAGTATTGGTTACTGTTTTCTATTCTACGGGCAAGATGCATGTACAACTTAGTATAAAGAGAAGCTGAAGACAGTTAAGTCACTTAACAAACAGATATAAATGTATATTACATGCAGTATAACATTGAGCATCTGTAGCAGGCCACAGATCGCCTCCAATAGATTCCTATCGCAAGACGATCAACACACAATATGTATGAAAAGTAGATGTATGAGAACACGGCATGTGACTTTTTTATGACCAATAAAAATGGGTCACTTCATCCCCCCGCAATCCGCGCCTTCTTCCAACGTTGGTGCGTTTAGTCGTTAGCAAAAATTTCGTAATGCTCTATCTATTGGAGTTTATCTATGTAGCAGGTTAAACAAATTGATAAATATCTATTTATTACAGAAATTAAAAGATAAATTTAACTAAAATTATAGAAATCTATTAGCTCTTAACAGAAAATTAAAATTAATTTGTTCTTTAAGATACTGTTGCACACTTAGAGCATTAATCCAACAGGAGGTAATATTATAAAGCGAAACCCCGCTGAAATAGGTACGAGTACAATGATCATACTCGTTGTTTACGGACGCTGTCGTTTCTTAGTGAGCAAGAGGTGATTTTGGGCGGAGCGTGCGTAGTGACTAATGAAATTACGTTATCGTGTTTGTGTGCGTTACCTCCGCACCCCGGCGATGTAGCAGTAGGCATATTTGTTTCAGAAAATATCGTATTTAGCTGCTTCTTTTGGTTTAAGACTCTACGGTTGCACTAAACTGTTTTGTTCTAAAGTTTTAGAGATCCCAAATATTAATATAAACCTAATATTTTACAGATTTATTATATATTTTGTTCAGAACAAATTGAATGGTTCTTTTATCTAAATTACAAATCGGAATTTCAATATACAATTGTTTATATCATTATACATAACTATAGCTATACATGTAAGTGTAGGTAGATATTTATGGTTTGAAACTACAAACATAGTTATAATAAGTCAATTTACTGCCAAATTTTTATACATTTATGCCATTATGCAATTCCATAAATAAAGTTATGGAGGTTTAAATTACTATATTTCTAACGAGTACATATCCAGTTACATAACCCAAATATAAAATAATATAAAATATTTTAGAACAAAACAAAGCTCGGCTGTCTGTTAAATAGAAAATTAAATAGCTAGGTCGTGCCGCTTGACATTGTATATGATACCAAGCAACTGACGTGCGGAGGCCGAAATATTATAATTTGACCTTAATTTCGGTGGTTTAATTTCAATAGCGATACATAATTGAACTATTGTAAAAGGTTCAGTTCGGTAGCATATTCAATTTTGATCACAATTTAATTTTCGATCACGTTGTTTTTGAGGCAGCCGTTCATTGCCGAAATTTTATTTGAGGCTAAACTATTGTACCAATTACATTTATTATCTTAATTTGTGTTGTTATTATTTCCTCTTATAATATTTTTATTTATTTTATGAATTTGTTTAGTTTTTAATTTAATTCAATGAATATATCCCACTATAATTATTCATGAATGTGTATAACATGCACAGACTAACGTTATAATATTCCTTTCTAGACAAAACACGCATCATGTTTTTTTCTTTTAATGTGTAACTAATTTAGTTTATTGCCACTTTGAGAATACTAATATATGTTGATTATATCATTATCATGTTCTAGAGTTAGTCAAATTAAGTTAATTTACGTTATGATAGTATCCAAAATCATGAAATAGTAATCATAATTGGATACAATAAGCTGTCTATTCCACACATGCACTTTGCATTGTACACTTTAATGTAGAGGTATACGTGCTTAGACACATATTCAAGAACCGCAAATGAAAGTGCTTTGGTTTGTTCGTTACGTTGTCTTATTATTATCTCAGACACAAAAAGAACCACAACTCAATTTATTGTTATAATGTAGATCAAATTTATGAAAGCAAAAACAAAACAATCATATGCATATGCAGGTATTGCATAGGCACTTCTGTACATACAGTTTGCTAGTGAAACAGATTAAAATGATGTCTATATTAGGTAATTACTTTCACTAAATGGAAGGTAAGCATGCACAATACTTTCGTGTACTTTCATCTTCGAGATTACTGTTTCGTGGTTAATAACAGGTACCTATCTAATGACGGATGGACATAAATAATAATTACGACATAGGTATTCGACAGCGGCAACATCTAGGTAACTATCTCCTGGGATTTATAAATAATAAGGGGGCGAGGCCCATGTTATAAACACATGGGCGAACAAAGAAAGGGCAATTTGTTAGACGAGAAAGGGAGCACAATTTTAAAGACCGCGATTGATACAGCACTTGTATTTCTAATTTATAGTAATCTGAGCGCAATCAGGCCTCTCCTAGAATGAGGCGAAAGATGTAATATTAGGACGGAGAAACCGTTCACCGCTTCGTCCAATATGGATACACGAATCATAGTACTACCCTTTCGAAGTTATTATGTTTGAATTACTAAAGAGTTATTATAATAATAGCTTGACCATACTACTTTTTGAACAAAATCTTATAGAAGGTAAATGTACTTACAAAATAGAATTGTCTAAAAATGATATTTCTAATATAGGTAATCGAAAATAATAAAAAAAAAACAATGTTCGTATCGAGGCGCGTGCAGTATAGATATGCTATAGATGAGCGGTGAAAGATGGTGAGTGCTGAATACTCGGTCTTTTGCTCTTATTTTTTTTTTTTCATTTTTAGAAAGTTAAGTCGGTCGCACAGCGGGAGAAATTACTGCGGCGCCGAGACGACCAGCAACACCAACATTACACATCATTGTTCACTATTTATCTGATGTTACTTTGAAGTATATCCTCGATAATCTAGTACAAAAACTCACAGACTCGTGTCATAACTACTCGAACGGGGCGGTGTTGTTTCGCCTCACTGGGAAATGACTTATGTTTGATAGATATCTACCTACTCATACGAAGATGTATATGACTTCTAAAGTAAACTAGTATTTAGGATTAATAAATATGGGATGTAATTTGATTGTAAGTATAAATATATATCTCGAAAAACACTTAAAGTATCTGTTCATAGGCTAAAGCTAAAATGTTTACGGTAACGGTCGAAATTACATACAAATTAACAAATAAGATTAACGGCCGAGAACCTTTACATATTTCTTTCAGAACTGTCTTAATTCTCTATAAAATATTACTTTATTAGCACCTTACCAAATTCATCTGTGATATTTTCAGCCTTTATGTATAGATTAAGATAATACAATTGTATCGAATCATATCACCAAGATAAAGTTCAATTGACTATGAAAGGGTGAGTGCAATCCAATGGCATCAGGCTGTTACCTCTGCTTATTAGTCTTGACGGCTCCATTTGCCGCTGTTTTCTGCGCGATGTGCGTCTGGTAATGTTTGGCGAGATGAGCTTTCTGCCGGAAGCTTTTACCACACAGGGAACATGTAAATGGCTTCTCACCCGTGTGCGTTCTCACGTGAACATTCACCGAATATTTGTCTTTGAATCCTTTTGAACAGATCGAGCAATAGTGGAGAGATCTTTCCTTTCTTCCACCATTAGATGTAGAAGTGGCCGCTTGGATGGCTGTGCCCGACTGCGTTTGTGACGCTGGTGTCGTACTTTTACTAGGAGGTCTCTTAGAACATTTTTTACCTACCGTTTTAGTGCTCGTAACAGTTTGTGACGCTGTTACAATTTGTAGATGTGGATTTAATTGTACTTCTCCGGCAGGTATCATTGTTACTAGTTCACCGTTCACATGATGTATATTAAATACATTACGGGTCGGGTCAATAGGTTCTACTGTGCAAAAAGGTTGCATAGACTCTCCAAGTTCTGTTGCTATCCTTTTTAACTTCTCGTAATCCTCAGGGTAATTTGTGTCTAGTCTTGATAGCAAGATATCGTCGACACTTTGTGTTGATGAAGGATTCTCGCCATTAGCAACAACTGTAGCGTTTGGGTCTTCTAGTAATATGGAGATATTCAAACGATTTTGTGGACTAATAGCCATTAGAAGGTCACCATCTTTACTATCTTGATACATTGATGGTACATCTGGTTTATTATTGTTGATAGTAATTACTCGCTTTACCTCGCTACAGACGTCTACTTTATCGACAGGATTTTTTATAGTACTATATCTAAGGAAAGTTTTACCCTGTAGTGCTTTTCTGAGCAAGGATTCATTGGATTCTGGATTTTGATTTGTGATTTTCCAGTCATTATTGTTGTTATTGAATTCTACTGGGCTATCTAGTAAGGTTGGTGTTGTTATCAAAGATGGACTATGTGATTCTTCATTTTTATCGTTACTCTGAAATTCAGTTTCATCATAACTAAAAGGTTCTACTTTCACAGAGGCACTTCTAATCATATCCGGATGTTGGCTCTCCGAATCACCTTCCTCATAATTAAAATCTTCAACTTTTGGCAAATCCTCGTTAAAGTCGTTGGGAAAGCCATTCATATTTAATATAGACTCGAGATCTAAAGGATTCGGTGCTTCTATATCCGTAGGACTCGATATTGGGCCATCTTCTTCTTTACCCCAGTATCGATTTGAACTAGTTTCAGTCATATCATGATTAAGGACTGTTAGTGTGTATATTTGTCCATCAGTATTATTTGAGATTGCTGTGTCTGTTGATGAATGGGAACCATTAATATCTTGAGTCCAATAAAATTTGTTGAGATCCTCTAACATGGTATTGTCTAAGCGGTCTCGTTCACGGTCTACATTCCAAATAGAGTCAAAACTCTGTAATGTGGTAGATGTAGTAGCCGTAGCCATATTGCTATTACCACTGACCTGACCAGCAGTCACACTTAGCAAGCTGTTGTTATTTTGTTCCTTAGGCTCCTCTGACAGCAACGGATTTGACCTAGAGTCGGGTGATTCCATAAACACATTTACAGAGCGCATCTGTTGTTTGTATTGAGCATCAGTAACCTCATTTGATGTCACGAAATCAAAGAAATCCGACTTTGACAGTTCTGGGGCAGTGGCCGTCATGACTACCGTTTCATTTACAACCGAGGATGACAACTCGGTTTGTACCCTTATCAACTTTGCTACATCAATTCTTGAGTACTTGATCAATTATTATTCTTTGTACTAAAATATAAATATATCTAAATTTAAATAGTGGGTGACCCGATATGACTTGTACTTTATTGGCAGTCGCTATAGCGTCGGTAACTGTTAGAGTGTATGGGATGCAGGCAGCGTTGCTAATTGGTTCTGCGCAACGAGCTCGAATCAATCGGCGGACCAATCGAGTGTGTGAACTTGATGCGTACGTTCCTTTTTCCCATTATTTATCCCAACCTCTTGCCTTGTTGGTTGAGAATTCAGACAGCGAGGCTTTCTGAAGAGAAAATGCACTCGCTGATATATTCCATTATTTGAGGACGGCGATGCTGAAGGTGATGTCAATCTGGAAAGAGAAAACATTGGTTAGTACTAATGTTCTATGAAGAATAAGTCATTCCTATTTAAAATAAATATGAATCAGTGTCTAAATGTCTAATTAATAAGCTCGCTCTGGGTCTGTAGATCCTGTACGAAACCAGGGCGTCCAAGTCACGCGTCGTGCCTATCAGCGAGCATCACGCGGCAGCCTGCGCATATATAAGGCTCACCGAGCTCTGTGAAGTGACTTTTAGAACGAACACCACGATATAAAATTGAACATTAAATTTATTAAAACGAAAGCAGAAACGAGATCATCACACGGTTTATAATTCTAGTGGTTGTCTAAATATTTTTACTTTCTACATTATTTATTTATTTATTTAAAACTTTTTGCACATACAAAATAGTGTACAATGGCGGACTTAATGCCAATGGCATTCTCTACCAGCCAACCATCAGTGGTGCAGAGAAAATAAGAGGTAGGTGCTACTTTAATACAGAAAAGGTGAAGATAAATTTCAATTTACACTAATGACACTAATGGGATAATAACATTAATACTTAAACTATAATAAATAAATATAATATATACATACATATACGGATAATATAAACATACTTAGTAATAATACATAAACTACATACATTGTAATACATATATTATACTTAAATAACCAATTGATTATTAACCATTATCATACACACATTTCAACATCCTTCGTTTTGTTATGATGCAGTACTTAACTTTTTATTAAAAGAACGAATTAGTGTTAAGTATATTTTTTTAGCTGGTAATTTTAATGTCGTTCGATATACCTGTCGTAAAATGAGAAAGGTCTGACAAACGACACGATGAATTGGAGCAAGCGCGAGGAACCGAAACACTTGATATTAAATTTCATCTGACAGTTGATACAATGCTAACTTGCTGATATTTGAAGAAATATTATTTACGAACTGTATACCTTACATACATCTACCATGGATATTGAATAATTTGGTTAATATATCATTACTTTATACTAAGAATATTGGGATTCATTGCCTATTGTATAAAAATTGACGGGGTACCAAATGCAGAATAACTGCATTTGGTACCCCGTCCAATAGAAGCATTTAGCTTTAGATGTGGCCAGAGAAAAAAGTAGTGGATTATGAATTTACAGGGGAATGTTATACTTAAAATAATAATAAATACTCTTTAAATAACTAGAGCGCTTCATTTTATAAATTAAATTTAATGACGTCAATTATTCACGTGCATGCTAGTTAATATAATAATATTGACGATTTCACAAAAGGATTCCGCCACTTTGTTTACAATTTTCTTTAAAACTTATTTATGGACAATCCTGACAGTAATTAAGACGAATTTAACGATACCCGTTTTGTTTTTTTTTTTCGACCGTCCTGACCGACCGATCCGTGTTTTCAACCGTTTACAACATAATCCTTACCTGACAGTTGGGCAAATAGTAACAAGAAATGGAAGCTTCCTGAGCAAAAATTTGCAAACTAAGTGAGTAACAGAAGCGTGTTTTGAATTTGATGACGAAATAAACAATGCACTAAGTAATTATTTATTATAGCCAAACAAATTAAGATTATTAAGTTTTATATGTGTTTTACAAGTCTATATAGGTATTGTAATTTCCTGCTATTGCGTAATATGCTGTTAACATATAGCTAAAATATGAAAGATGAAGTCAGTATACCGAGGATTATATATTAATCTATATAGTCTCGCAAGTGGCTCGTAAAACACTGAGTTCAATCAGTACTTTACGTCGTTGCCTCTCACAAAGATATTTTAAACTGCACTAAATTATATATAACCTGTCATTATTTTAAACGAAATACTAAGTTAACATGCGAAATGGTTTCGTAACTAACACTGTAGTAAAAAATAGTGCTTTTGACATTACTTAAACCCTATTTCACAATAGTTGAACGTTATAGATTAAATTTATATTGCATAAAGTAATATTAACGACAGTTCTTATGACTCATTCATATATAGAGACAGACAGAGAGAGAGATCGTTGTTGTATTAATATCTTTCAGAGGTTATAAACAAGGCGTGTTTGATTGATTGATAGCAATGTTTACATAGTTTTTTATAATATTGATAGCCATTTCAGACTATGTTCTATATATTACAATACAATGTATAGTGTATATACTAGTATAACTAAGATCTTTGCGTCGTTTATAAGCTATGATGCCATAGTATTATATCTTTATTCAAGTTTAACAAAACTCCTCCCTTTTTAACCGACTTCAAAAAAGGAGGAGGTTCTCAATTCGTCTGTATGTTTTTTTATGTTCGTTACGTCATAACTTTTAACTGGGCGAAGTGTACTTAATGATTCTTTTTTTATTTGAAAGCTGGTGGTTTTCGTGGGGGCCCTTGGCACCAGGTCAGAATCTGATGGTTATCTCCTAAGAATACCCCAAATTTCAAAGGCACATGCAGTCGTTCAACTTTAAAAAAAATACCAAATTATCTGTAGCTCGAAACATAGATATTTCTAATAATTCATCGACAAACTGTTTTATAATTTCTCTGAAACAAATGGCTCACTAAATATATTGTTTTTTATTTCTGTTAACTATACTATAAATTACATAATTTGATATGATGTAATACATCCTTTCGAAACAGTTTATAACTGTTGAATAATGTGATTGATGAAGACTATAAGGAAATAATTGATTAATTAGTTGTTAATACAAGTAATAATCGCCAAATATGGAGGTACAGTTTGATGAGGGATATATTATATGTGAGCAATGCAATGATAGAGCTCGGTATTATGTGGGTTAACGATTGTAGTTGCATCATGGATGCTGACTATTCTTCGCACCTTGACGTTACGCATTATGCGATTCCAATGTGGAATTTAATTTTAATAAGCTGTTATTGCTTTTTTTTCTTCACAACTTATAAATGCTTCACTATTGAGTGGAAAGCTAATTTTTATTAAGGAAGTAGTAGTTCTAGGTACCTATTTAATATCGCAATGATTTACTTTTAAGAGTTCCAACTCTAGAAGGAAATGCTGAAATATTGAAGTGTAGGAATGGAAATTTTATTTAGAAATTACTGTAATATAAATGCTGTGTAACGTAAAATATTGTATATTATCATTCTAATATTGTAATAGCAAATCTACTTAACGTGAAATAAACGGCTTTAATTTTACAGTTACATTGCGCGCTTTATCTCTACGAACTATCGAACGATGTCTACAAATTGCGTTGTATTTACAACAAAAATAAGCGGACAATTAACTGTGAAGTTTCGATACAATGAGTGGTAGACGTTGCAGGTTGCGGAGCTAACCGTGCTCGCTTGTGAGGACTGAGGGCCGCGGCCTACTAAGATACGCATCGCGATATGCTTCGACCACAATGTGACGCTTTTAATTGGACGTTTTACATAGATTTGATTCCAAGTAAACCTCAACAAGACGGTGATTTTATTAAGATGTATATACTATACAGTGAGTAACTACCACTACCAATTAAAATATCATTAAGATCATATATGTTTACCATGTTTACGGACATTTTCAAGCATACTATAATTTCACGTACAATGTATTTTATACATTGTAGGTGAAATTATAGTATTATTTTTAATTATCTATCTTATCATGTTCTTATAATGGTAGACAATTATGTATTATCATGTTGATCTCGGTATTTGTGTCGACAAATACCTAAATCAACATGACCATACCTTTAAATCCACTGATACCCTTACAAGAATTTTTTGTTTGTATTCTGAATTCAAGTGACATAGTAGTTTTACGCATAACGTCATTTTTACAAGATACAAAACAAGTATATCACTCGGAAGCGAAGATCTGTTGAATTTTCATTCTCTTTTCTATGAGATTAGATTTCTATTCTAGATTTAAACGTAGTTATTATTATAACTCTATTAAATATGAGTCCATTAACTATACATAGATCAACATAGTACAGATAGTTTTATCGTTTTTACTTTAGATGTATTTAAAATCAATTAGCAGTAGCTAAATATCAATACATAGGAGCTTATTGCACAGTTGGTACCTACTCGCATACCAGAGCGCTTGCCAATCGGCATGAACTTTGATATTTTAGCAGATGACCGTCTGTAACTTACATTGATTTCTCTGCGTAGCAATTTTATGGTAGATTACTATTATACCGAGAGTAATAGTAAAAGTGGATTTATCTTAGTGTATTGCACTATAGTCTCGAATGACATGCAGTTAATTACGTTTAAAGCAATTATAGGGCTTGGCTATAAATGTGTTTCTAAGTTCCGAAGATTCTCTTGAATTAATATTAAACTTAAATAGGTTCATATAAATAATGGATATAACCAAGGTTTATTAGTTCGTTTATGTAGTTTAGTAACTTAATAAGCACAAGTTAACTTTACGTAATATTTTTGCAATTTAATTACTACGGTGAGAATTAATGCGTGAAACGTAATTATTATAATTAATTCAATAGTTAACAAATATAGTGGAATTTTTCTATGATATATTTTATCACCTTTTAAAGGTTTAATTGTTTAATTACTTAGGTATTATTTAGATAGAATGGTTATAATTGTAACTTACTGACTAACTTTTTAATTTTTCTTCAATCATTAATCAAATTATCAGCTGCAATTATAAATATTTTCTTTATTTATATGTGATTTACAACATTTTGAAGTTTTCTTGTTAATAGTTACCATGTTAGCTGTAGCTCGCAACTTCGTACACGTAAAATTTAAAAACCAAATCCTAACAAATTATTCAAAAAAGCCACTTGATCTATCAAAAAAACCGCATCAGAATTCGTTGCGTAGTTTTGAAGATATAAGCTCACATAGGGACATAAAGCATAGCACCCGTAAATGAAAAGTTGAGAAGCATGCGTCTGTCTTGGTATGGACATGTGATGAGACAGAATGAGAGCGGAATTGCCATGAAAGTTTTAAATATGAAAGTGGATGGATGTAAGGCCAGAGGCAGACCAAAGAAAAGATGGATGGACTGTGTGAAAGAGGATATGAAGAAGATTGATGTAAATCCACAGATGACGTGTGATAGAGGAGTATGGAGGAGGAGGACATGTTGCGCCGACGCCAAATGATTGGGAGAAGGGCAGGAAGGAGGAGGGACATACATACAACAATAACGGCTTTGTTTATATAATAAGTAAAGATTATGTACTCGTGCATTTACTTTTAATATAATCTTTAAGATATTTGTTTTATGCTTAAACCTACTCCTTCTAGACTTTGTGATTTAGCGTTCCTTGATGTAGTTAATGCACAAACAACCATAAATACAAATTTAGATCGATTTAAATCCTTATTTATAACAGCTATAAACAAACATGGTTCCATGTAAAATGTTCTAGTCTAGTCGTGATTATGTGAAGATTTGTTTGCCTACGCTTAACTCTTAGAGTTTTAAACCAAAGGGGAGCAGATACGCACGATGTTTTCTATGACAAATATGCTGCCAAGTTGCCTGAGTGTTGAGCTAACGCACACAAACACGATAACGTAATTTCATTTTTCGCTACGCACGCCCCGCTCAAATCACCTCTTCCTCACTAAGAGAGGACAGCGTCCGTACATAATAAGTATGATCATTATTCTCGTACCCTTTTCAACGGGGAAGCCTTCTAATGTCACCTCCTATTGGATTAATGCTCTAAGGCTTAACTAGAATACCTTAAATTGTAACATAAAATATTGTGCTAGTATATATTTTGTTTGGTAGCAAGTTTCCCACGAACTATGAAATGATTTGACACATGCAAATAACAAGAATACATGCAGATTTTAATGTTTTTGAATAAATTAATAAATCTCAATATTGATGTACTTACATTCATTTTAATACTGACACAGTAGACATGTTCCTGTTTATTTTATGCATAATATACCTAATATCGTCTATTTTATGACAAAATAATGTTTGTAAGTATTATTAATAGTCTAATCGATATCTATACTGATATAAAAAATAAGAAACGTTGTATGTTTGTAACAAACACAAATACTACAGATTTCAAATTAAAATCAATACTCTTTATTGTACACCAAAAATAGATTACAGAGTTCTTTATATCAAATTAAAACAGGTACAAAAGGCGGTCTTATCACTATCTGCGATCTCTTCCAGACAACCTTGGGATGAAATACTTAATTTCTGGAATTAGATGTTTGTGGTGTACCTACTAATTTGTTTTTATCATTACTTTTTTTTTTCCTCCTTAAAATGCTACATTCCTACACATCCCTGTGTAACATAGGCTAGAGGTAAACATATTGTAGTGATTTTATTATATCAACTACTTAGAAAAATCGGCGTAAGAAACTCAGCAGGGCTGTTATTTTTTTTTTCTGGTCATAAGTCATTTTAGTTATAAGTCGAGTTGTCTTTATTGTGGACTAAATATTATACGATAATGACCGCTTTGTCCTATAATTCCTCGTGCCAGACTAATTGGATGCATCATTAGTGAAGATTACGCAATATAAATGTTTCGTGCACCTCATTCACGAACCCATTTTGGTTGCCAATTTTAGGTCGTTAAAATATATTATAGACTGAATTATTGATGCTATATAATTTTATAACCCATTTCTTATAAAATGTATGCATAATTATGTTATCGTATGACACACGAACACACCTATTTATTGAATATGAACAACGTAAGGATAAGGATGCATTTTGATAGTTTTTTTAATATGTTAATGTCAATAGACAAAAATATAATCAAAGCTATCGCATACTCAGAGTTTAATAAAGAACAAATTTTAAAGAAACTGGGAAATTTAACATGATATCTCACGTAAGTAAATCTTAGAAAATTAGCTCATAAACTGTATTTCCGGTATATTTTATTGGTATTCTAATGTGAATTATATTGTGACCGATAAGACTGTTTGTTCAACACGAGACTAAAACATATTATAATTATTTTATAGTCTCTTTAAGTAAACATATTGTAGTGATTTTATTATATCAACTACTTAGAAAAATTGGCGTGAGAAACTCAGCAGAGCTGTTACTTTTTTGGTCATAGGTCATTTTAGTTATAAGTCGAGTTGTCTTTATTGAGGACTAATTACACAAGTATTGATAAACACTAAAAAACATAGCACTGAAAGCAAAATATTCAACAACATTAAGAAAAAAAGAATATGACAATGACGTGGGTATATCATTTGCGATTTCATGTAGTAATGACCCACGCTTGCTCTACATCACAGGTGCACCCACAAAAAAGAGAAACTACTATGTAGCGGTGTACGAAAGAAAATCTTATTATCGACATAAGGGGGCGATATTCGAGACGATCGTCTGCTCCAGTTACAGAAAACGTTCCCTTCGATTTGGATCCGGTTTGATCGGGTTTCGTGCGAACCTTCACTCTCTTAAAGTACATATCAGCAATATTTATGGAATATCTTAGGAACAATACTGGGACAAAATGATTTTTAAATAAATAAAATACGAATACTTCCTGCCAATTAAAACCTTTTTGTAGGCACAATTTTATTCTTGTCGACATTGATTGTCTGGTATCAGTCAGTTGAATGAGCTATAATTGAGAATTGATTACTTTGTCATAATAATTTAAATAATATTGACAGTGCTAAAAATTTTAAGAAAATTACATTATTACTTTTTACGGATTTAGACAAATATACGCGTCTAAGTCCATAAAAAGTAGTTTTATTTAAACAGATGAGTCGCGCAAGTGTTAGAAAATATTAAATTACATTATTTTAAAGTAAAACCTTGTTTTCTTATATAACTTTGGACTTCGAGTATTAGAGGCAAACGGGATAATTTTTTAGAAATTTGTAAAAACAACACCATAGCATCTGAAATCTCTATACTTAATATATCTTATAATCCTATAATAATCTTAATTCTGGCGATAAGATCAAACATGTTTGATTTGAATTATACTTATGATGCAAATGGGATTGGTTAGTTTTATCAAATGTGGTCCAGCCTTCAACCAAAGAGCATTTAATTGATAGGAGGCAATCGCCGTAAAATACGCTTTGATATCTTTTTGGATATTAGATTTCTTGGAATAGCCGCGTTAGCAACTGAAAGCCATAAAATGTAATTATAATGATTAGTGATTTGTAAAAATGTATCTAAATTAAGAATATTTTAATATAAAGTCATTTTAAAATAATAATTTCTTTAAGGGCCTACATCAATATTATCGTCGACATGTACATATTAACACAGCTAGTAGGTATAGAAAATGAAGAATTAGGGATATTTTTTTTTGTTTACTCAATATCTACTAAATATATTTCAATTCTGATTTACGTGTTTCTATATATAATAGTTACTTATGTTTTTAAAGTTATTTCATTAGTTAATACGCGATAATAGACCGACAAATGAAAAAAATAAAAATCTAATTTTTTATTTTTTTCATTTGTCGGTCGTAGTTTGTTTCGCTAAGATTTTCTATCGAGAAAACTTTTTTCAATCGCGTTTCTCGCGATCCTAGATCATATATTGAAAAAACATATACTTAAAAATTAGAGCTCTAGCCATTCAATCTAAAGAAACAATGAAAACTTCGTACATAGAAAAATGCACGAAGCTAAATAAACTAAATTATAGTGGAAAAAATGATAACCATGAGCGGGACTTGAACCCACGACCTCGGAATACCGTTCCGTTGCTCTCCCATCTGAGCTATCATGGTTCCCGCATATGTTTACCAAATCTTCCACTACAACCTTCTCAATGTGAGTTAAACATCGTGCGATGTTTTGTGTACAACGCCATCTATTGAGCGGTTTGCACCAACTCGATCAACCATGATAGCTCAGATGGGAGAGCAACGGAACGGTATTCCGAGGTCGTGGGTTCAAGTCCCGCTCATGGTTATCATTTTTTTCCACTATAATTTAGTTTATTTAGTAAAAGCATAGCAAGTCAATTGCAAAAATTCATAAATCAATGCACGAAGCTATTTTGGTATCCTCTTAAGAAGTTTATTATAAAATAGTTTTGACATGTTGACAGTAGATGAGTAAACAAAAAAAAAATCTGTTAGCGAATGTCAGACATCTCTTACTTAAGTGAAATCTGCAAAGATATTGACTAATTGGTACTTAGCATGCAAGTTCTATTATACAAAGCATGTTAATATAATACGGAGGCAAATAATTGGTGTTAGGCTTTAGACAGGCGGGTCAATAAGTCAGAAAACGAAAGTAGCAGCTTATATTAAAGCTTTGTTATATTTGACGGATAACTCAACTAATATTAAATTACATAGACAGACTTGGCTGCTGTTTAAGCTGTTGGAATTTAAAAAAAAGCCCCGTATTGGCCAATGATATAGTATTGGCAATATTTTTTTATGATGCTTCGCTTCAATATTTATAAGGTACTAGCTGACCCGGCAAACGTTGTTTTGCCATACTAAAAAAAAAAGGTTTGAAAAATAGATGTTGGCCGATTCTCAGACCTACTGAATACGCATGTAAAATTTTATAAAAATCAGCCAAGCCGTTTCGGAGGAGTACGGTAACTAACACTGTGACACGTGAATTTTATATATTAGATTGTTAAGAATAACACTATCAAAGTTGTATAAAGAAATCAATAATAATACCTACATTATTTTACGAATACTAAAATCCACATTTGTAGGCTACGTTTCGAAAATTTTGTAATGAGTGAAAGTTATTTAGTCCATTAATGTAGGCTAAGATTGATCTGCACAGTTCTAAAATCAAATATAAATTCCTATATAGCAAGGTTGTAGAATGTAGAAAAAAAAATCATATTTATTGAACACGTAGCGTGCAATGAGTTATACCGGATTTTGTTATTATAAAATAACTGAGAGCAAAAGTCAATGTAATTATTCGTTCAGGTATTGATATCGGTATAAATAAACAAGTTGTTGCGACTTGTAAGCTGTTATTCGGGAAGTAGAATTGTAGCGTGCATGAATGTTAATTTATACGAACTGTATCTGTATAATCACGTACACATTTATATGCTTTTACTGTGCACTTCTCCTGAAGATTTTGTATATCGAAATCACTAAATTATATTGCAGATATTATATTAGGCATCTCTACATCCTGCGTCATAAAGCTCATAATAGATTTGTTGGCCTTTAGCACTTTAAAGCTAACATATCTCAGTACTAATAAAAAGGGGTAAAGTTATATGTTTGCTAGCGTTATCCCCAAAATTAGTGGTTCTATCCTAAAATTGTATTCACTTATAGCTATATTATGTGCTATCGGTTATATATAAGTATATATACATATATAATGATTTCAAATTCTAGGCGTACGTAATCGCGGGAAACAACCTTAGTAACTTATATTTTTAGAAATGAACGCGGCGTATGCAACGTAAAAAAAAACTGTTACCATTGCCAAACTGTTAACTTTTGACTACATCTGTAGAGTGTTTCTTCATTGCAGTATTAAGTAAAAACTACTATATAAATTTAGGTTATTTTTTGTGTCTGAACGCTAATGATTAGGTATAAAAAATCTACTATGATGTGATCACAAGTTATATGAATTAAGCTTTCGTTTTAGTTAACTTACGTTAAAGACACTTGATTTTAATTATGTGTTAATAAAACATTGAGTAGCAGTTGAAATTCAGGTATAATCTCCGCTAGTTTGTTATTTAAGATAGATAGATAAATCTTTATTTGTACACTTTTTATAAAAACATTACATTAGGATTAAGTCATTACGTACAAATAAACTTATTGCTAATGCAATTTCTTACAGGCAATCTTTTACAGCTGTAGCTTATATATAGCCTCTCCAATATATAGCTGAATAATATATTCATACCGCTTCATGTTAGATCGTCAAACTATCAGTAGCATAAATCATATTAGTTTCCTTTCAAAGTAATATCATTTCATTAAAGATGTCATTTAAAATAGTCTATATCTTAAAATAGTCTATATTATCTAAAAAAAGTAATTGTAGCAGTCCATATTATCAAATAAGTATTACATAAGATAAGTTCCCGTAATAGAAACAATATAATAATTAATTCACAAAAACTATAAAAACGTGTGTTTTTATTAACATTTAGTAAATTGAATTTTAATGTCTGTAAAATTTAAATATTAATATATTTATAATCTATTTTAATTGTCCGTCTTGAATATTCTTTTATCCGTAGTCTGTAATTAATATTGCTACCGTATGTCGTATTAGTCTAATTTGCAATACTACGGGAATAGTATTTTATGTACTTTCCAATACGCATTAGAACATGAAAGAGATGAGAACACTGAACTACACTGAAGGTTCAGATCACACTCAACAACCATCTATCTTCTTACTGCCCTTATCCCAAATTATTTGGGGTCGGAATTTTATCAGCCGTCAACTCCTCTTTCTTCTTTATCATTCTTTACATAGCCCATCCATCTCTTCTTACGTATTCTTTCGCAGACCCCATTGAATCGTTGCATCGTCACGTTAATTACGATAATGACTTATCAAGTATTCGCATTAGCCATGCCATTGCTTTTTAGTATAGCGCGTTTAATTCTTCCGAATAATTCTAATCAATGACCGCCCCGTATCTACATCTACTATATAAAAATAAGTCGGGTTTTCCTTCCTGACGCTATAACTCCAGAACGCACGGACCGATTTCCACGGTTTTGCATTCGTTGGAAAGGTCTCGGGCTCCGTGAGGTTTATAGTTATTTTTTTTTTATATTTTTTTTTTACTTTTTTTTTGGTATGGCAAAACAACGTTTGCCGGGCCAGCTAGTCATAATATGAAAATGTTAGATGTGAGTCATTACGTGTCATATTACTCTGTGCAGTTAAGCCACTAAGAACTAAATGAGATTGCCTAGAGGCATATCTAAATGGCAAGGCAGTTTAACAATTGATTTAAATTGCACGCAACAATAAAATTACAACTATGCGAATTTGCCGGAGATAATATATAGATATAATAAAAATATTTAATGTTCTAACTCTAAATGACGGCAATAAGTCAAGAAAGCGATCATCATGAGTACTAAAAACTTTCTTTAGGCCAGAACATAACGGTAATTTAATAAAAACCTCTCGTCCAGTTTATAGTAAAATTTGTCAAAACCTCGAAACAGTTATGATATTATTTTCTCACTTAGTATATACATTTTGTATAATCATATCATACCTATCTGTTGCCACCGATTTAGTACACGCGGACTTTAGAAAAAAATTTCTATTTTTGCAACATTTTTCAATGATACTTCGTTCCTATTAGTAGTATTAGTCGCAGCGTGATGTTGTATAGCTTAAAGCCTTCCTTGAAAAATTTACTATCCAACACCAAAAGATTTTTTCAATTCGGACCAGTAGTGCCTGAGATTAGCCCGTTCAAACAAACATACAATCTTTTTAGCTATAACACATTAGTATAGATTACAACACAATTATAGGATTTTAGGTTTATATACGAGCGTTTTGCAATACTAAACATTAACCACTTTATCGTAGTACATTTAACAAGTAGAGTCTCAATTCCAAGTAGTAAATAATACCGCGCCTAACGATATGTCTATTACAAATGTTAATGAAGCTCATCTATTGAATTCTAATAACATACAAGTCTAGCTCGTTATTACTTTTAAAACAAGTTCAGAAATAATGATTTCATTTCATGATTCAATCGTTACACCAAAGATGACCTAGAGAATATAATCAATCAAATTCGAACGATTTTTTATGCACGCCATCCAATCATGTCAGAACGGCATGTGCATAGATGCATTATATTAAAACAAACGCGGAAGATATGTGCATTTTAAACGCTATTGACGCAACCAAAACTGTGTTAATATTTAAACTTGTTGTTTTATTTCTATATACAACTAAATAGTACTGTCTGTCTGTTTTTCCATATCGAGGTTTTAATTTCTAATAATATGGATATCTTGGTATTACTTAAGTACAAATAAAATGTGTTAATAAGAAATACCTATTCTGTTTACTTTTGTCGTAAATTTTGTACCTTATGACATGTATCTATTTCCTTTTACAAGGACCCCTTATTTATAATGCTAATTGCATAAAAATCATATATTTTTTTAATAAATCGATGCTGAGCTATCCAGGTCAATTGCAAAAACTACTAATTTAATCATTATTTTTTACATGACGCGGTATCATTAGCTACTATTCAATAGGCTTGTTACAGGAATTGAAGAATCGCAGGTGACATGTTTATATAAAAGCTAGCTAAAAGGCGTCACTAATGGCAAATTAATATATATATTTATATAGCGAGAAAGAGACAGATGTATGTAGAAAAAAAGGGAGGCGAGAAAGATTCTTCGAGAATTCTTCCTTCGTAAGTCACAAGCAATATGTAACACAGACCAAACCGCGGGTTCTATTTAAAAAGGAAGGAAGGAAGAAATATTCACGAGAAACATGATTTTAATTTTTCGAATACATAACATTGTTTTGCACTGTTATTGCTGCAATTAAACAGTAAATAATTATAATATCTTTAGAAATATTTATTTTATTTCGATTTTTTATGTTTAAATTAATTTAATTGCTACAAATTCGATTGTTACCTATTTCCACCAGCCAACTTGTAATCGATTAAGCAAATTATTCGATGCAGTAACCGAAGCAATCTCAAATAAATAATTGTGCTGCTAAAACGACAGCTATTTGCAATTAATATCTTTCTTTTTGTACATTTTTCTCAATATTATGTTATAATTCTTATCAATAGAGTTATTCAAAATCAAACATGACAAAATTCAAGATTTAAGTGCAGTCTTAATGTGACAAAAATAAAGAAACAATTTGTATCTTAAGTAATTTATTAATTTTGCATTTGAGATGCTATGCTATGCCGCAAGCGGGACCGCTTGCGGCAGTCACTTTTTCCACCATACTTTGATTTATTAAATTTTTATCTTTCTCTCTGTCTCTCCAGCTCTTAATATCCTACTTCCGGACAAGGGCCTCCTCCTCTTTTCCTCCTCCATTTGTTTACGAGTTTTTTGTGTCTCAGAGAGATTGTTATTTGTATACAATATCCCTTAGCTGGCTTTTACGTTACCCTGGAAAGGACGGGTGGTGACACTTGTATTCTTAATCCGTCGCCACACGGACAACTAATTTGCATATTAATACAGAAAACGGAAAGTATAATTTTCTAAGCATAGTAATAATGTAAAGTCGTAAAATATGATCATAAATTACACGCACATTTGTGCGCTATCTGTGTTTACAAACTGGTGTCTCGATCGCTTTCCTCTTTACAAATGATTTCAGGTTTATAATTTTCAAATCGTGATCTCACATCAGTATATTTCACCATTAATAGTATGTCCTTATTTATAGATATTATCACGTCTATCGTTCGGTACAGTGTCGTAACGTTGCAGTTAACATCATTTGCATATTCTACAGCGATGTCGATGCAGTCCGTGTTTAACATCGAGCGAACCACTTATAATTACAATTCACAGGCTTTATATATTTCGTGGTGAACTACTTTTTGGTGCATGGTAACTGGTAATATTACTGACACAGTTTGCATACTGGGTTAAGTGAGCATCTCGATATTGCTGTATAGCCAACTTATGGGTAATAACACCGATTCATATACAGAACAAATATTGCCAACCGCAAATAGTTGTTCTAAATTTAAACACAGTTTGATTTTAAAAAAGTGTTTATTTAATTATCGTGCGAAATATTTAACGTCACTAACTTTAACTTAGAATGCGAGACAGCTTATAAATTGGGCACTGAAAATCTGTTATATCTAGTCTAAGACAGGGAAATTTCCAAAAATTGAAAGAAAAAAACACCAGAAATAAAAATCCGGTATCGATGAATTCCCTGTCATCATTGTCAATCGGCAATCTCCATTAAGACTGGCTGCAAAGAGGAATTGTTCTACAATAACAATGTGTTTAAGTTGTTCCGTAATTATTTAATTTCAAATTTTTTTTCCTTCCCCAATATATAACAAACCTTTACAAATTATGCAAAAAGCCATACTCATGGACCACTCTATCTATTAAAAAAACCGCATTAAAATCCGTTGCGTAATTTCGAAGATATAAGCTCACGTAGGGACATACATACAAAAATAACGACTTTGTTTCATAATATGCAAAGATTTAGGAGTCCATAATGCAAATATTATAACTTTTAGTATTTGTATTAAAACAAATCTTATGGAGGTAAAATACTTTAGCATTAATATCATCGAAATCACCGCTCGTTAAATCGCTTTACGGATGTCAGGATGATCCAGATTCTTGAAGAATCCTTTCACTGTTCGCAGCCTTGAGTACACCGTGTCCCAGGACTGACCATTACCAACGCACTGATGTTAATGTCCCTACTATCGATTAACATAGATCGGTACTAAAAGATTTAGTACGCTCCGGCTACTAACGTTTATAGACTACACTATTGTATTCAATTTAAATTTACGATATATACATTTACTAGGCAATTGGTTTGCTAAATGTTAGTGCGGTCTCAGGCCATCCAATTCAGATATAAAAACCGACTAAGTACGAGTTAGACTCCGTACCGTAGGTATAATTATTATCATAACAATTATATCACAATCAAGTCGTCTAAGCGTAGATAGATATCATTAAGTTTCACTGAAAATATCTGTTGTAGATATAAAAGCTCCCTTAAATATGTATTGTAGTTGTTGATTAAGAGGCTGGTTTAAAATTTTGCTTCTGACCCAAAAGATATGATTATCTTGTAATCTCCATTAATTGGCTTTTGCAACAACCTCTGGAAAAATAGGGTGGTGACTCTTGTATTCTTAATCCGTTACCAGAAAGACAGAAATATCAGTGAAATTTTTAACTCCCTAGCTATCACCAGATACAGACTGGCAACAGATACTGATAAGTTCTCGTTTTACCTTTTGGTCCGGAATCCTAAATATTAAAAACATAACGCTACCAATTCTACACGCACAACTAAACTAAACTTAACTAAAAAATGAAAAGTACCATTATCTATTAAACTACAAATGATACATAAAAGCAAATTAATATATAACTTTGCAATTTAAATGTATTAAATTTTTTATAAATACATATTTGATAAGTAGTAGGTCTGGCTAGGTTTTTAATAGGTCACGCTTTTTCTAGAGTGAATAAATTACGTAACAAGGAACGCATAATTATCGTTTGTGTTTAAAATTCGAATAGACTTAGAGATAGATAGATAGATTAGATAGATTAACTCTTTATTGTACACATTTACAAGAAACAGAAAACAGAAATTAAACTTAAGAGGATACCAAAATAGCTTCGTGCATTTTTCTACGTACGAAGTTTTCATTGTTTCTTTAGATTGAATGGCTAGAGCTCTAATTTTTAAGTATATGTTTTTTCAATATATGATCTAGGATCGCATAAACTCAGAAACGCGATTGAAAAAAGTTTTCTGGATAGAAAATCTTAGCGAAACAACCTATCTAATTTTTTATTTTTTTTATTTGTCGTTCTATTATCGCGTATTAACTAATGAAATAACTTTAAAAACATAAGTAACTATTATATATAGAAACACGTAAATCAGAATTAAAATATATTTAGTAGATTTTGAGTAAATAGGAAAAGTATCCCTAATTCTTCATTTTCTGTGCCTACTGGCTGTGTTTATATGTACGTGTCGGCGATGATATACGATAATATTGATGTAGGCCCTTAAAACGCTTCACTCTTTTTCTAGAGTGAATAAATTACGTAACAAGGAACGCATAATTATCGTTTGTGTTTAAAATTCGAATAGACTTTTAATAAATTTAAATTAAAGAGCTCTAATAAAGATTAAATATTAAATTACATTAAAGAGCCTAGCTTTAATAAATGTGTACAATAAATAGTTAATCTATCTAATCTATCTATCTATCTCTAATCTTTATACTATTAAAATGTAAATATAGCAAGTTAAATGATTTTAGACGTCGCTAAAAGAATCTAAGGCATGATATTTCAATATAATTAAAACTAGGGTCACAAAAATAATACTAAAATGACGAAGTTTTAATTATAATGTTAACAATTCTTACTTACTTACACTTAACTGAAAAATGAAAACAAATATATTTGTTTTAATTTTTCAGCCATATAATAAAATAAAATAAAATAAAAAATAAAAAAGCCTTTATTATTTCATGCATTTCTCAATTATTACAATTCATTTTTATATATATATTTATGTATTATTTAAAAGATCAACAATTCATTAAAATTTAAATTTATTATATTACTATTATTTATTACATTTAATTAGTATGTAGTCAAAAAATAATTACGTCATCATTAGTCATTACCGAAAAATTTTCATAGCTTACATATGTGATGGAATTTAAAATATGATTGTGCATGCATGAACCCTCTTTAGGTGAAGGCCTCCTCCAGTGATTTCCATTTTTGTCTGTCTTTTGCTGTTGTTAACCATTTTGTTCCTGCTATCTTCTTTATATCATCTTCCCACCTCGTATACGGTCTGCCTATGTTTCTTATACCTTTAGGGCCACTCCAAGTGGTCACCGTAGATGTCCATCTCTTGTCCTCTAGACGTGCTATATGTCCAGCCCATCTAAGCTTTTGCTTTTGAGAAAAGTTTAGTGCATCTATTGCGTTTGTAATGGTTCTTATTTTGGTATGTCTGATTTTTTGTATTTTTTTAATGCTTAACATGCTGCGCTCCATGCTTCTTTGGCATGTTAGTATTTTGTTCTTGATTTTCTTAGTAAATTTCCATGACTGGCACGCATATGTCAAACATGGAAGAATACAAGAATCCATCACTTTCTTTTTCAATGTGACAGGTATTTCCTGTTTTAGTATTTCTTTATACATCCAAAATTTATTCCATGATAGTCTTGTTCTTCGTTCTACTTCAAGGTAGTTGTTATCGTATCTAAAGCTAATTTGTTTTCCGAGGTATATATAATTGTCAACATATTCTAGGCTCACTTTATCAATCTTTATATTTTTCCTTACACTATTTGTCATTACTTTTGTTTTTGACAGATTTATCTCTAAGCCCACTCTTTTGCTACCTATGTTTAGTGTATTTATCATGTATTGCAATTCCTCAACTGTTTCTGAAAACAGTACCAGATCGTCGGCAAATCTTAAATGGCTGAGGTGGTTTCCCTTTATATTTAGGCCGCATGATTTCCATTCAAGTCCACTAAAGATGTATTCCAGCACTGAAATAAATAATTTAGGGGACAAAGGGTCCCCTTGTCTCACACCTCTACACACTGGGAAACTTGTACCAGTTGTTTCTAGTTTAACTTTACTTGTGCTATTATAATATATGTTTTTTATTACTTGTATATATTCATCCTCTACTCCTTGTGCTTTTAAGGCCTCCCAGATGCTAGCATGTTGTATAGTATCGAAAGCCTTCTGGTAGTCGATGTAACATATATAAAGAGGACGATTACTTTCTTGATATTTTTCAATAATAAGCTCCAGTGTGTGTATGTGGTCCAAAGTTGAATAACCCTTTCTGAAACCAGCTTGCTCTATTGGTTGTCCTTTGTCCAAACTTTTACTTAGTCTATGTTCTATAATTGATGAAAAAAGCTTGTAAATAACTGGTAGTAGACTAATTGGTCTGTAATTACCAATATCTTTTGGATCCCCCTTTTTATATATGAGAATTATTTCAGACTTTGACCATTGTTTAGGTGTTGTTTTGAACTCCAAAATCATGTTAAACAATGTTGTAAGTGGATTTGCTAGTATACTGCAGCCATACTTTATAACCTCATTTGTGATGTTGTCAGAGCCAGGGCTCTTCTCTAATTTAAGTTTTTTTATTGTTTGTATAACCTCTATCTCATCTATTGGCTTTATCATTTCATTATTGTTTCCAAGCTGGGTGAGTTCATTCATATTTGTTTCAGCCTTCTGTTCGTCATGATATAAGTTCTGGTAATAGTCTGTAGCAACTTTAATAATGTCTCTGCGCTTGAGAGATATCTTGTCTGCCTGTTTTAAACCTTCTATCCAAGTTTTACTGGTTTGTAGTATTTTGAATGCTTTTTTGAGGTTTGTACCATGCTCCAGGCTTTTTTGTATGATCCTTGTTCTGTGTTTCTTGTAGTCAGTTTTAATGTACTTGCTTACAAGTTTATACAAGGCACTAAGTTCATTTTTTTGACATCTGGTCTTTCCTTTTATTTTTTGTAGTTCTTGTCTTCTACTCAGTAACAGCCTTGTACGTTCAGATAGAATAGTTTTTTGTTTGTGATCTATTTGATCATGTTTTGATTTTTGCAGACAATCTTTGATAAAAGACACAAGATGGTCATAATAATGTTGAATTCCTTCTGGTGGTTTTCTGACCATTAGATTTGAAGAGAATCTAGATAAGTTTTCTTTGAATTTTTCAATTTCTTTTTCTGTCTTTAAAAATTTTTGTTGATGATTATTAAATGTTATTCTACTTTTTTTAAAGTTTTTTAATTCTATTGTAGCTCTCAACATTCTGTGGTCTGAAGAGTAGTTCAAATTCAATGTTTGTATATTTAGAAACATTTTTGGCCTGTTTGAGAGTATGTAGTCGATTTCATTTTTGTATTTTTTGTTAGGAGAACACCATGTCCATCGACTATTTTCTTTTTTATTGAAAAATGTGTTGATGATTGACAGCTTGTGTTCAAATGCAAAGTCTATCAAACCCTGGCCTCTTTCATTTCTCTTTCCATATCCATATTTCCTTGTTATCAAATGTTCTTCTTTTAATGGTTGTCCTATTTTTGCATTAAAATCTCCCATTAGTATTAAGTTTTTATATGTTAACTCTATAACCTTTTCTATGTCATTGTAAAAATTTATAATTTCATCATCTTCTGCCGCTTCCGTTGGGGCATAAGCTTGTATTATACTTAGTTCAAATCCTTGTAGGTTGATGTTCAAGAGTGCAACTCTCTCTGAGATGCCGATAAAACTTATTATGTTTTCCTTTAAAGATTTATTTATTAAGAAGCCTACTCCATATTTGCCGGGTGTCTGTCCTATGTGGCAAAGTATGAAATTTTCATATTCATTTATTTGGCTCCCTATGCGTCTCACTTCCGACAGACCTATGATGTCATATTTGATATTTTTTATGGCTTCACTTAGTTCCAATATGCGATTATATGAATGTAGGGTTCTGACATTGTAAGTCGCAATATAAAACTTTTCTTTATTAGATGGTTTGTTTTTATGGCAGGAACAGTTGTCAATATTTGGAGGGTGGTGGTCATAGTCTCCCACGGTGACCAGCCGGATTGGAAGACGGTTCTTATTGTTGTCTACTTCGATGAAGTTTCTTTTAAGATGTTGAAAGGAGGGGGCCTCTGGTTGTTAAGTGCTAGTATCATTGTTATGTTCTTTATTTGTTGTTTTGTTCACTTCATTATCCCTGATTAAAAAGCCTAGCATACCTGGTTTGGTTCCTTCAGTAGGATTTGAGGGTCTGCGAGCAGCCAAGTCTCTTTTGTTCTTCTTATTTGACTGTAGACTACTGTTTTTTTGGCATAGTGTAGTTTTTTCAGGCGAGACCGACAGTGTTCTTTTGTTAGTAGTAGGTTGTATTTTATTGTTCAATATTATTATCTTGTCATACTTTAATATAGCTTTGTTACCTTTTTCTAGTTCGATTTTTAACTGTTCTTGCAATTCTTTTCTCTTTTCTAGTATGTATTTGGGATAGTCTTCTTTTATGTAGTATGGCAAGTCTTTTAGTAAGTACTTTTGTTTAAATATTTTTATCTTGAGCCCCAGAGTCGAGAAGTTCACTAATACTGGACGTGGTCTTCCTCCTTTTCTTCCTAATCTCTTTACCTCTTTGATGTCTTTGTTTTCTATTTGGATACTAAATTGTTTATGTATAAAATTTATTAGCTCATTTTCTAGGCTCGCATACGATGTTTCCCGTTCTTCTATGCCAAAGAAAACTATATTTGACTGTCTTGCCTGTTTGTCTAAAAAGTTAAGTCTTCTTTCTTGGTTTTCTATTCTTAATTTTAAGCTCTCATATTTCTCTTCCCATACAGAAAATTTTTCCTCTAACATCTTGTTTATATTAGCTGTTAGTTGCTCTGTCACTTTTTCTCCGTTTTCTAGAATAATAGTTTTCTGCTTGTCCATTTCTTGCTTTACTATTTGTTGAAGAGCGCTCATCATGTCTTCCATTTGTAAATACTTTGATTATCTTGATTAATTAACGAGGGGTAATTATTTCTTATGTGCGCACGTGTTAGTGGCCGAATCAAATGAAATCGAATCTTTATCTTTCTTTCCTTCAAAGTTGTTTCAAAGTTAAAAAATCAAAGTAATCAATTTTAGAACTTTTATTTTTATTGTATTGGTACCTAAGTGTTCTTAATAAAGAGTAATATAAATTCCTTTCAGCCATATATGGCGTAATAATTGTAGATTTTTATTAATTAAAATTGTTAGTCTATAATATATAGGAAATGTAATTTTTTAGTTAAGTTTGGTTGTGCACGTAGAATCGGCACCATTGTGTGTAAAATAATATTTTCCGAATTCCACGCGTACAACTGCTAGTAATCATATATACTATATAATACTATACTATATCATTGTATAATAATGAAATAAACTAACAGACAACTACATAAAGAGAGCATAGATATAAAATTTTAAACACGAACGTGTTTGCTACAAATAAATGTCCATGTAAATATTTAAATTTAGCGTAAAACTTTATTACCGGACAACAGACAGACATTTCTTTTTATTTGTGTTACTAATCTACAGTTATAAAATGACGCTTTTATACAGCGTTTATCGTATTAGCCTAATTGTTGTTTTATATAGTTATACGGTAATAACATTTTTTTTTATATATCTATATATATAATAGGTATTGTTAGTTTTATAAACAAGGGGCCAAATGAAATGCAAGGATATCGCTGTAACAAGAAATTATAGCTGCTTTTTTTCTTTTTGGTCAATTTCAATTTGAGTATTGCCATTTTAACTTAGGGAATAAATTATAGCTATTGCCATAAAGCTATTCACGCCCCGTGACCGGAATAGTGTTGCCTTCTATAAAATTGTTTAAACTTAAATCACTTTGAAACAAACTTATGTTTTAGTTATATTAATATTACTCTCTAACATAATTAGAACGATATAAAAAAAAAACAAGCAATATTCTTATGATTCAGTCATTTGGTCGAAAAAATAAAGGGTTACCTAGAAAGTTTTCCGGAAGTTTACAAAATTGGTAATTTTATAGATTTTGATGTGCTCTTTCCAAATTCATTCATTCATTTCATTCTATGGAACAATATTTAATTCGTATAATTTGAAGTAAATAATATACGTTGGTGTGGATGTATAATGGTTTACGGCGCTCGTACGCAGAAACTATTGATTTTAGGAAAAAATAGATTGTGACATAACTGTAGGAAATTTCCTCTACTTTTATTTTGTTTACGATATGTTTTCCTGTAAAATGCGTTGGAAAGGAGTTATTATCAAAAAACTGATTATGGGCGCCATTTTTTAAATATGGCGGCGCTAACGGGCAGTGTACGAGGTGGCAAAGTTGAAATTTGGAAAGAGCACATCAAAATCTATAAAATCACCAATTTTCAAAACTTCCGGAAAACTTTCCAGGCAAAAATACTAAATGACTGGGCTATTAATATTGTGTCAAATTTAAATTTCAAATTTAGAATGCTCAATTTCGAATAATATTGCAATACGTTTAAATGCACCACAATGGACGTCTAGCCGTAAACTATTACGATTCAATAGTTCTTCAAAAGACTATAATTTGTGGTTGTTATGTCGGTCTTTAATGGTTATCACGATATCATCTTTAACAAAGAAAGTGTTTGGGTTATGTCTTCAGTTAGCTACAATATTTTAACTGTTTTCCTGTTAACAAATTGCAATTTTAGTTACGTCGATGGCAATGAGTTTGAATATAAAATTTTTGCCACTATAATAATAATACATTATATTAAATTTATGACTGCCATTTTGAATTTTTGTCCATTCAGATTATGTTCATTAGAAGAAGCAGAACGGTTGCAATGATAATGGAAAATGGCTTTAAAAAAATTATTGTCTGTGTGGTGACGAATTAAGAATACAAGTGACAACGACCTTTTTCACAGATTTGTACACAGATCATCCTCTGTGGAAAACTCGTATAGAAAACCCCTGTACCAACACGCCTAGTTAACATGGCACAGTATACACATAGTCTCTTGCAAAGTGGATAAGGCCCGTTCCCAATAATGGGACGCCAGAGAGGGAGAGAGCGAAAATTCTGTAAAATGCTTAAGTACCTACATATCAACAGCAAAAACCAGATAAGTCCAATTTAATTGAAGGGTGAGACTTTAGTGCTTATCAAGGTAATTACAAGTTTAAATTAATAAAATAAATTTTGCATTGGTCCACATATTGACATTTTCACTTGAAATGGTGATACATTTTAAAATATTCTGATAATGGTACCAATTCTGTTTGCACAACTAAATTTAACTTAAACATAAAAACTGTCAATTTCAATAACCCAATTCAGCAATCCTTACTTTTTATAAAACAGTGTTTTTTTGTATGTATATCCCTATGTGAGCTTATATTTTGAAAACTACGGATTTTGAATCGGTTTTTTTTAATACATAGAATGATTGTTTTTCTGCATGATTGTAAGGGTTTGTTTTACTAACTTCCTCGCGCATGAGGTTGCGAACAACAGCTTGTTAAGTAAACTTTCTTATGATAAAAACTGTGTAATAAAGAATTACGATTTCAGTTAACATAAATGCTTACAACGATGGCCATGAAAGTTCACCACGATTGGTTTCATTTTAGTCAAGTTACTCGTAGTTTAAGTTTTTGATGCGTCAGAATTAATACCAATTAGTGCCTCCTTCGTGCATACTTTTATAGCAATGAAACAATATGCAGTCCAAAATAAAATTATAATGTAATCGATATAAAATAAAAATATTTTTGCCAATCTATAAATGTGTTTAATCTACTTTAAGTAAATTCAAGTTGGTGTTAATGAAATACAAGATTTTAATAGCAGTGCCAACGAATTAAAAACTTGATGTTTTTAAGTTTTGTAATTTTGGTATATATATGTTGTTGTTAAAATCTAAAGGATTAATTTCAAATTCAGCGTATTAATTAAATAAAGTACAAGATAGCTGACAGAATTCTGAAAATCCCTATTTTCTTATAATTATTGTATTACTAGCTGTTGCCCGCGAATTCGTCTGCGTGAAATTTAGAAATCAAACCTTGACAAACAGAAGTTTACTATACCACTCGATAGATGGCGGTGTACGTACGTTTTTAAATCGCACTATGGTTTGTTCACACACATTAACACTTAAGCTCGTCAAAATTTTTCGGTTATTATTCCGCTTTTCGCATTTATAAATTAGTAAGGATTTGAACCACACCATTTGTTAATCACGCTTAGTATACTTAGATTCAAAAATTCAAGATCAAAATTAAAACTAAGTTTTCTTAAAACTTATAGATAGATAGATAGAAAACACTTTATTTATTTTATTTGTACACCACAAGCCACAAAGATACTCGTACATTTTACTTATATAACAAATTCTTAAAGTAAGGTACTGTACAAAGGGCAACCTTATCATTAGTGTGATTTCTCCTAGGCAACTTTAGGGTGGATAAAAAAATATCTAGGACAGATAGCGCGGTAGTTTGTGGTATGCTACATACTGTTTAAAGTACATAAACTACTAAAACATGCAATATATAATATACTTAGATATCGTTTACAGTTTACATAAGAAACTTATGTCGTTTTTTAATAAATAAATAAATATTCATGGACATTTCACACAACGTCCTCTGGTCCCAAGCTAAGCTTGTATGCTTGTTTTATGGGTACCAGAATACTAACAAATAACTAACTAACTAACAAAATAAAAGCAAAAACTAAATTAGCTAAATAACTAGCTTTTGTCCGCAACTTCGTGCGTGTGTAATTTTGAAACCAAACCTTAACAAATTATACAAAAAAGCCATCCTCTTGAACCACTTTATCTGTTAAAAACACTACATCAAAATCCGTTGCGTAGTTTTGAAGATATAAGTCACATAGGGACATACATACAAAAATAACAACTTTATTAAAAAGTAAAGAATATGCTATTCTTTACTTATTATTATTATTATTCTTTTCTTATTTCTTTCTTTACTTTATTTTCTTTGTTTATCTCTACACTCACGGTCTTATTCATAATGACTTAATCGGAGGTTTAAACGGAGATTTTATCGGAGAGATAATAAGCGTTTTAACGTAAAAAGACTATTATAAATAACGAGTTTTGACAATTTTCGCGAACCTCTTTTAGCGAACTTTTAAACCTCCGATAAGTCATTATGAATAAGACCGTATGTCTATATAATAGTATGTCTTATTTATGAACATACAAAGCTTACTGCTGCACTCAGAGACATTTAATGGTTACTTAAGGGGCTCTTTAGTATTGATTTAAAAAAGTTTTAACTTAACTTTTACTTTTTTAAATCAATACTAAAGAGCTCCCTAAGTAACCATTAACATTTAATGGTTACTTAAGGAGCTCTTTAGTATTGATTTAAAAAAGTTTTAACTTAACTTTTACTTTTTTAAATCAATACTAAAGAGCTCCCGAAGTAACCATTAAATGTCTCTGAGTGCGGCAGTTAGTAGCGTAGCTCAAGTTCAGTAACTAAACAAACACTATGCGAAAATATTTGTCAATTCTAAGTACACACTATACAAATATTAACAAGATTTATTAGAACACAACATAGATTTATTATAGCACCTTCACTTTTGCTACAATATGACAACATTTAAGATTTATTTGCTGAACAAATAGAAACAGATTTTAAAATTATCCAATATGAGCCTAAAAGCAAGCTCACTATTACCACAACATTCATTCTGTTTGTATTTTCAAAACTACGTTTATAAATATGTACTTTTATAAACCTCCTATAGGTTGCAGTGTGTTGTTATATAGCCTTTGTCGATAAATGTAGTATTTCAACATGGAAAGAATTTCTACATTAATTTATTAATATTTTGCGATTGACTCGCTATGCTTTTTATTAAATAATTTTTACTAAATAATCGCTATGCTTTTGCAAACCGCTCAATAGATGGCGTTGTACGAAAAAACATCGCACGATGTTGAAACTCGCATTGAGATGATTGTAGTGGAAAATTTGGTAAACATTTGCGTGGACCATAATAGCTCAGTTGGGAGAGCGACGGAACAGCATTCCGAGGTCGCGGGTTCAAGTCCCGCTTATGGTTATCATTTTTTCCATTATAATTTAGTTTATTTATTGAAAGAATTTGTCAAATCGAACAAGTGGTTCTTGAGATTAACGCGTTCACAACAAACAAACTCTTCAGCTTTATGACATTAGTACAGATTTCACGTGTTAGTTAATTATAAAAACAATAATTAAGTTTATTAAGAAAAGTTGTAACAGTGATATTAAAAATTTGCTATAAAAATAAAGAAAAATGGTGCCTATTCTATATGCAGAACTAAACTTAACTAAAAAATGAAAACAACACTATTGCTGGATCTTAAATATTTGGCTATTTTTTTGCACACGTTTATATTATTTAAAATCGTTAGTCTTTAATAAACAGTTTTTATATTAAAAAAGTTCTGTTAACATTGCCGAATTGTGTTATTGACGCTATCAATTTTTAATTTTTTAGTTAAGTTAAGTTTAGTTCTGCACATAGAATAGGCACCAATATTATTTTAGTTTAGTCGGAAAAGTCAGCTAGTAATTAAATAATAAAATAATAAATAAATATTCATAGACATTTCACACATCGTCCTCTGGTCCCAAGCTAAACTTATTATGCTTGTGTTATGGGTACCAGAATACGGATATAATACATAAACTACTTTTCTTTTGTAAATACATACTTATAATACATAGAAAACACCCAGACGTAGTACAAACATTTGTATGACATTTATGGATATCACACAAATGATTGTCCCAAGCGGGAATCGAACCCGCGACCTTGTGAACGGCAGTCCAGTACATGAACCACTACGCCACGAAGCCCGTCGAATTAATTGGGCGAGTGCAGCGTTTGATTATTTATAGTATATAAAGTTTACGTAGAAAGACTATAATAAAACCCTAATGCTATTATTTACTGTGTAATTAAACTAAAAATACTCATTACTTTAGATACAAAAAAAAATGAGAAAACAAAGAATTATTGAAATAAAATATTTATAACATCATTAAAAAAGAGTTGTATTAATAACCAATTACAGATTATCAGTTAAGATTGTCATATTGTTAGAGATAATATATCTTAAACACTTTCCAGAAACAGTAATTAATAAATATGTATAATTATGCAAAATTTCACCAGCAGCTGCACAGTTATATTAAAAACCATATTTCCATTAGTAAGGTTAAAATTTTACGCCCTGTGTTTATGTCCTTACTTGAAAAATAATAGTTTAAAAAAACTAAAAAACACGCTTTATTTAATCGAATTATTGCATTGTCATCGGTCTTTGACAGGTGTGCAAAATTTGAATAGAATCTGACCGTTTAAAGTGGGTCAAAATAGCGTCCAAAGGAGTCGGTTACAAACATACAAACATACAAACAAACATACAAACAAACATACAAACAAACATACAAGTGAAGCTAATATAAAGCGTGTAAAAAAGTCGCTAGTTTTGTATGTATGTCGCTATGTGAGCTAATATCTTTAAAACTACACAACGGATTTAAATGAGGTTTGTTTTATTAGATAGAGTAATTACAGAGAAATTTATTAGGGTTTAGTTTTTAAACTCAAAGCGAACAAAGTAGCAAGGAAGAGCTAGTCTTAAATATAGATAGGTCGAATATACTATCGATTAACTAACTCAAGTGCGTAAATAGTTCAGTAAATGTTTGCAATTGGCATAGCTCTCTATATAGCGCGCTCAGTGCTTTACAAGCGATTTTGTGTCATAACTGGTAAAGAATCAGTGACTGTCACTATATTATTAGATTAAATACTAATCTTACGCTTATATTTTCACAAAATGAGCGCTAACTAATCAAGTTATACGCTAATTAAGTAATAACTGCTGTGTGAGACGAGTAAAATTGATTTTTATCTATTTTACTAGCCTATAAATGTCCGTCTTGTCTACTCAGTAATATAATCCGGCTACGTCATCATTAGAAATGAATTATGTTACTTGGGACGTGCATAGACCATGTAAAAGAAAGAAATTTCGAAATATAACTTACGGTTGCGCAACTGCTCAAGGCCGCCCGCACGGCTTCAGATTATTGAGACTGAATTTTTAAGCTTACGCTCCTTGACAACTACTATTGCAGTTCTAGAAAAAGAGTAAACTTAAAACTCTATAACCTTAACAAGTGAAATACATTATTAAATATTTTTTTTAGAAAATATAGACTATTTTAAGCAACTAATTTCAATATTATTGAAATATTCGCAAAATAGAATTTTTAAAAAATACTTAAAGATATTATTTTAAATGTTGTGACGTCATCGTTGTACCCAATCTTTGTGTTGCCTTTTCCTGATAGACTTAAGACAGATTGCAATACATCTTTTCAAAATTGCCAAGTTGATATAATAGACCAATTTCAACTCCACCACAGAGTAGTATATTTCTCAGAACGCCTCAATATTTTAAGTCCTTCATTTCAAGGGCAAATAGAGATCATTTGCTTTTTTGGAAAAATAATAGCTAATATAGCAAATTTTCGAAAAAAAAAATTGTAGATCATGATCAGAAACTCTATTCCCCGAAATGGTTATCGAATTAAGAGTTTAAAAAAAAATATGAACAATACCAATTGCTAGAAAGAAATACGTTTGTAGAAATAAAGTAAAACACACCATACAAGTTTCCTTAAAGACATAATATGGGCTTGAAGATAAAATGTCACATAACGTATTGTTATCTTCGATTCCTCCTTTGCCCATTAACGTCCCACTCGTGGGCACGGGCCTCCTTCACTTTGGGAGGAATTACGATCTACTGCGCCGCGCTGACCAGGCGTGTTGGAACAGGGTTTAGTTTCGTCTCGCACAGTAGACGTTAACTGCTTATATCGTCCCTCAGCTGGCTCTTACAGTATCCTGGGAAAGAAATGGGGTGGTGACACTTGTCTTGTTATCTTTATTCGTCACCACACTGACCATATATTTATCTCCAATTATGATACTAGTGATACGATTTAGATATTTTTTCGAGAAATGTGTATCTACTTAATCATTTTAGTTATTTAACACAAATTATGCCGATCTCTACGGGGCGATAAGAAAATATTTTTTTTTAAATGTATGATTATATTATTAATAACAAGTTTATTAATATGATCAAATTAGAAGCCGTTTATAACTTGCGGGATAAGTATAATGATCGTGATCAAACCCCACGCATTTAAGAGAAGCATTTTATCTACACGTATCAGATTAAGACGTAGGTAATTATTCATTTTGATAATAATATATAATTATACGAACTTTCATTTATGCTGGAGGTATATTTTAGAAGAAAAATATCCTTTAATACAACTTTTTTAACACTGAACATAATATCTATTTAGTTTAGTTGCTTATTCCTAGTTTAGCTAGTTTCCGCTCTTCTTTTTCCAGTCCATTAACCTCCCACGCCTGGGCACGAGCTTCCTCTACTTTGGGAGGGATTATTGTCAGCCGCGCCGACCGTCAAGATTTCCGTCTCACACAGTAGACGTTAACTGCTGTCCCTTAGCTGGTTCTTACAGCATCCAGGTAAAATAAATGGGGCTGTGCGGGCCATAACTAGTTTATGGTTTCATAAATTCTGTAAGACTACCTAGAAAGTGAAGTGTCATGAAAAGGGTCACTTACTAAATCTAATAAATTATAATGCAATTGCCAGCCTGAATTTACTCTACCAATCCACATGGTATCATTGCAATATGTCAGAAGTTTTTTTTTATGACAGTATTCTTCAGCCCTTAGTTAGCTTTGTTAGAAAACAAACATATACACATAGGTGTTTATACCATGGAATATGTGAAATTTTTGTTTGATTACCGATGTAGCAAAGCTTCATTGAATTCCGCCATGTCGCAATAAATAGAAATAAATACTTCAATGGAGGAAAAATTTGAATCACAAATGTTTTGTAATATTTATGGTGTGTGTGCAACATAAGTCAGTCGAAAGCGGAAAGTTTATTCACATTATTTATTGCGACGGGATTGACACCTGCAACCCGAACGTGTGCGATTCACGTCGATTCTACCGTTCTACGTCGATTGCTGCATCGATGTACATTTGCGATAAATTAAATTTGCCACACTCACTAATAATCGCGATCGCTTACAATCATTTTTGCGTATTGATCATAAATAAAGTAGATAGTAAGTACATTTTGTTTAACATAATATCATTTACAAGTATTTTTGACCCCTTAATTAAAATATTACAATTTTTTATTAATAAATCAGGATAAAATGATGTAGTTACAAATTATTCTATAAAAGTTAAATAGATACCTACCACCTCCCACAGGTACCTACTTCCGGGTCATGGTAAACCTCAAGGCACCATCATGGCCTGGCAGGGCAAGGCGGAGAAAAGGAAAAAAAAAAAACACCTACTTGGCGAAAGACCTGTGAGGAGCTGGGTGAGGTGATACGTCGGATCCCGGTGCCTCGCCTCAAACCAGCCAGTACTTAGATCACAGGGGCACTATTCATCTATGTATTATTTCCTTCAGACATTAAAATAAAATTTACTTAAGATAAACGACTTATAAGTATAACGTTTATTAAACGAAACAGCATAGGGACGTAATAAATAATTTTTAATATACATAGCTACATAAATACGTACACATTTTTTAATCAGTGCCTAATAAGTGTTTCGTATGAATTACAATGTAACATTTGTAATGAATAACTCATTACATTTAACCTTTCAGGCTTATCTAAGTGAAACCGACAAGAACATTAAATGCGGTCAAAATATAAATAGGTATGTAGAAATACAGATCAGAGAGAATTGCAAGTAATTTCTTTAATATATCGTACGTAACATATTGATATGAGGAGATTCAAAGATAACTTATTAATAAATCGCCGAAGTTTAGATTCTAATCATTTAATTAAACAGACATGATACTATACTAAGTTTTGGAATACTTTTTGCTGTTCTAGTTTCTTATTGAGATATATGTCTTTGTACAATTATTTTAATTATAACTACATGTTAAAACAATGTTAAATTAAAAAAAAGTAACAAAAAAGAGGTCGTAATGCGCTTTAATGTTTTATTTTCTTTTATTTCAGTGAATAGAATTTGACATCATACATTTTTCTAGAATAACTTCTTGTGCTTAATTTACTTATTCGCTATTATCGCATTTGTCACTTTATGCTAATGCTAGATAGTAATAAATTAGATTACGCATTACGATACATTAACTGATTAACTTTATTAATATTTATGGCCATTGATTTATAGTGGTTAATAATTTAATAGGAAAATGTACAAAAGAATATGAATAAATGTTAGCAATAAATTCTTCCATCTACCACAAATAGGTAGAGGCAAGTTATCCGATTTAAAAAGTTTCGATGAATAATCAAAAATAAATAAATAAATAATAAATAAATATTCATGGACATTTCACACAACGTCCTCTGGTCCCAAGCTAAGCTTTATATGCTTGTGTTATGGGTACCAGAATACGGATAGAATACATAAACTACTTTTCTTTTGTAAATACATACTTATAATACATAGTATTGACGGGCCTCGTGGTGTAGTGGTTCTGATAACGGACTGCCGATCAAGAGGTCGCGGGTTCGATTCCCGCTCGGGACAATCATTTGTGTGATTTTTCTAATTGTCATACAAATGTTTGTACTGCGTCTGGGTGTTCCTATGTATTATAAGTATGTATTTACAAAAAAAAAAAGTAGTATATGTATTCTATCCGTATTCTGGTACCCATAACACAAGCATATAAGCTTAGCTTGGGACCAGAGGACGTTGTGTGAAATGTCCATGAATATTTATTTATTTATTTATTTATAGTAAACACCCAGACGCAGTACAAACATTTGTATGACAATTAAAAACTTCACACAAATATTTGTTCTGACCGGGAATCGAACCCGAGAGCTCGTGAATGGCAGTCCGTTATATGAACCACTAGACCACGAGGCCCGTCAAATGTATGAATCGAATGAAATTGAGTGATTATTTTTAAATTAAAATTCAATCTGGCTTCTATTGTGGTTATGAAAAAATGGCC